>CM061039.1:23002500-28761414 GCA_030763125.1 Hippophae gyantsensis | reverse complement strand
GACTTATGATTCTATCTCAAAGAATTTATCTTCTGCCATTACAAGAAAAATCACAGTCAATGATCAGTGGATTGCTCTTGAAGAAAGTTTAATTCCACTGTAAGAACTAGAATTATGAATTTAAATTGTAATTGAAATCAATTCAATAAGGTTCCTAGATTTCTAACTTTATTTCTCACACTAGAACCTTAGCTAATCAGTTGGAGGCTATTAGTGAACCTACTATTGGAAAGGATTTAATTCACTATATGCTTAGTGGCTTAGGTTCTAGATATAACTCTTTTACCATATATATGCCTCTATGTGATAGTTTACCAACATTTTGATCCAATGCATGGTATGCTATTAGAATATTAGAGGATGCTTGATCAGTAAGATATTCTTGATTCAATGGTGTATCACAAAATGGTGCTTAGTTTTCTTAATTTTGTAATGGTAGAGGCAGATGCTAAGCCATAACTTTGGACTTTACAATATTTTCTTCAACAATAGAAAATCTCTTATACTAAAAATAAACCTCCTAGTGAGGGACCTCAATAACCTAATGATGGGAACAGGGCTACTCAAAAATATTTTGAGAAACCTACAAGTCAGATATGTGAAAAAATAAGTCATGTTGCTTCTCAATGCTTTTTTGTTCAAAGATATTCTAACTGGAAAGATTTCTATTAGTGTTCAAGCCACATGTATGTATGCTATTACTATTGATCCTATTAATTTATCATATGCCTTTCTTCTTTAACAAACTTATCATTACAAAGGTAACAGTGGTATTACTATTGGAAATGGCAAGCTTATGGAAATTTGTAGTATTGGTAGTAATCTTCTAACTATTGATTATGCGCATGATATATGATTTCCTTTAAATCACTTATTTTGTACATTTCCGCTAACCTGCTATATGGTTATAAATTATGTGTGCAGATAATAATGTTTTTATAGAATTTTATGCCAATCATTTCTCTGTGAAGAATTTGCACTCAAACAAGACTATACTTCAAGGCCATGCTAAAAAGGGATTGTACAAGGTTAGATGAGCAATGTTAAGCGAAGACACTTATAGAGATGGGTTATATAGTGTCTCGTCCCATGTTTCTACCTATCCTTTACATACTATTCCTACTAGTGCATTTTCTGCTTCAGTAGAAAACTGGCATACGTGACTAGGTCATCCTTCTCCCACAATTGTTCAACAAGTCCTAGCCATGGCTGGGATATCTAGTGTTACTAATTCAATGAACATTTCCTATCAATTTTGTGTTGTTACAAAATCACATAAACTACCTATTACTTCTAAGGCTTATGTTAGAGCCAATGTACTTTTTAATTTGCTTTATATGGATGCATGAATACTCCTCTAGGGTTTGTTTTAGGGCTAAATACTTCCTCTTAATTGTTAATGACTATAAAAACTTTTATGTGAGTGTTTTTTACTTGACACTAAAGGTCAAGCATATTCTATTTTTTAGTATTTTTAAAACATGATCCATACGCAGTTTAGAGTTCATATCAAATATGTGCAAATAGATGGTGGTGGAGAGTTTCATAAAATTGGTGTGGAGCTTGAAAAATAAGGAGCTATTCATAAGGTCACATGTCCTTATTCCTCTAAAAAAATGGAAAGGTGGTGTGTAGTGATTGAAAACATGCAGTGGGGTTAGCTAGTAGAAAATAACCAAAATAAGTTTAAAAGGAGATATGGCATTTTAACTCAATTCTACAGATGAACCGACTTAAAATTTAATGTCATTTTTAACCATAAACCAACTTTAAATTTTAAGTCCCCTGGTTTTAAGTCTGTTCACCAAACCAACTTAAAATCTCTTTTAAGTTAGTTAATAACCGACTTAAATGGTCATTTTTGTAGTATTGAGGAATCGTTTTTATTGAATAGATGTGTCTATACTAGGACTTGAAAGTACTACAACTAGCCTAAAAGATTGAGATCCATTAGAGAAGGACTTTTGGGTTGAAAATTAACTAAGGTTAATTGTTGTAACAAGAGAAGAATTAGATAAAGATATGGGGGTAGATGCTAGAGAATCAAGAGGAAGTATATTTAATACAAAAATAGAAGGCTTGATATGAAAGCTAGGCATTGGAGGAAAACTAGCCAATGATTGTGTGCTAATGTCACATTGTTGT
The DNA here is from genome assembly GCA_030763125.1 of Hippophae gyantsensis. Taxonomy (NCBI): domain Eukaryota; kingdom Viridiplantae; phylum Streptophyta; class Magnoliopsida; order Rosales; family Elaeagnaceae; genus Hippophae; species Hippophae gyantsensis. The sequence continues at coordinate 28,759,269 of CM061039.1, read as the reverse complement.
TGGTGATAAGGAAATTTAGATTCACAAAAAATAACATGTCTGCTCATATAGATTCTTCCTTATGATTTATCAAGACACAAGTTACCCATTTTCTTTATTACATATCCCAAGAACACACTTTTTTTATCTAGACTCTGGTTTTGTTAGTGGTGTAAGCTCTCAAGCAAGGATAACATACACTCCCAAATAGTTGAAGAGCATTATAGTCTTGTTTCTTTTTGAAAAGAGCCTCAAAAGGAGTGATACTATTTAGATCACTAGCACATAATCTATTCATCAAGTAAACAACTATTTCAATAGCATTTCACCCGTAGGTGATAGGTATACTAGCTTCTAACAACAAAGCCAAAGCTTTCTCTATTACCCTTCTATGTGTACATGATCAATGCAAAACTACAATTGCATAGTATCATAGTTTTATACTAAAATGATAAGAGTATTGTTCTCAGGGATTGGTAACTTATTTTTGACAAATACCACAATTATATTAATCTCAATTTTACCTAGAGAAGTCACTAAAGTTGTATTTAAAATTTAAAATAAAATAATTTTAAATAAAATGCACAAAAGAAAATAAAAATATTGGTCAAAGATCAAATTAATAGGAATAAAACTTCTAGAAAATGATTTTACCTCATCTTGATGAGTGCTCAAAAAGCACTAAAATTACCATGATTTTATGCACATTAATTGATTAAAAATATATATATTTATACGATTTTATCATATATTTATATAAATCTGTCTTTTCGGAATCATGGGTACTTTTATTGTTTTTCAAGTATTTTTTCTTAAAAACGTAACTTAAAGACTCAAAGAGCAACTGGAGGTAATACATCACAAATATATTCATAAAATAAATGATGAAAAGTCAAAAAATATGGAAAAATTGGACAAAATGGGTCAAAAAGGTAAAAAATGTCAAAAAGGAGGAAATCACGCACGTAACCACCTAACCACGCCGGCCAACGTGCCGAGCAGCCGCATGCATCACCCATTCAATGCGCGCCCGTGCCCATCAACACCATTGTCCTGCACGCCGTATTTCCCTATCCGCGCACGCCTCTGCGTGCCCCTGCTCCAATCTACGCGCATCGTTGCCCATCTACGCCCAGTCCACACACGCCACTACGCCTATCTGCTCATCCGTGTGCGCCAACTCGCCCCACATCACCATGACGTCATCATTCACTACTCCACGTTTTCTCTATTTTTAATCATTTTTTCACTCACTTTTCCTTCCTCTCCTCACCTATAAAAACCCCGATTCTCTTCACTTCAAATCACGCCTCAAAACACACCTTCTCTTCTCTTTTTTCTCTCCATTTCTTAGTTTTTAGCTTTTCTTAGTTATTTTTTCTTAGCTTTAGAGTTCTTCTCTTTTTGAGAAGAACTAATTATGTTTTTCTAATTTATTTGCTTTTTGATTCAATAAATGGGAGTGCAAATTCTGTAAGGAATTTATTTTCTTTACAGTTATTTTTTATGCTTTATTCTTAAATGTTATATTTAATTTCTGTGATTAAATTTAACTTTGCTTGCTGTTTGTAAACATAATATAATAATAACGTTGTTATGCTTGCGAAATATTAAATAGGTAAAAATCTCTAAAATTAATTGATTTTATTTTTATTGAAGATTTTATATTAAGAATGTTAGAGAGAAATATATTATTTTTCATTACAAGCTTAAATCTGAAAATTAGAATTTAAGGTTTAGTTATCCGATCTGATTTAGAGTAGTGCTCTTTTATTTTTTGGTACAATCGCCCGGTAGTTAGAGTGAATCTCTATTTCAAAAGTTTTTATAAGAATTATTATCTGAAAATGTATTGACAACATGTTTTCAGTAGTGGTTTTAAAACTTGAAAGTTAGTACTCGGATAACTAAATTCTTAGGTTTAATTTGGACACCTTGAATAAAGTTTAAACTGTCTAACCCCACCAAAGGTGGCATTTAAATGGTTCATTTTCAATCTCTTAGAAAAAAGGAATTAATTTAATTAACCAAATTAGTTATTAACCCCACCCATAGGTGTTAATTGATTTGTTTAGTTAATAAAGAATATCTAACCCCACCAGATGTGGTATTCATATAAAAAAGAGAGAATCAATAAATATCAATTTATATCTTTAATAACCTAAATAATATGAGAAAACATAATTAACTTAGTTATTATATCGATAAATACTCAACTATTATAAAAGATAAAATTTGCATAAATGTTTATTGAAATTGTATCTATGTTTATTTTTACGTTATTAGGTTAAAAACACAAAACCACAAAATATCGTGACAGGATGTTTAGGATTTAATTTTGTTTTTAAAAGTTTGAATAATAAATTAAAAACCACATATATTCTTTCCTTAGATCGACCTTGGGAGTATAGTTATCATTTGCTACGAAATGATTCGTGCACTTGCGAGAGTTTTATAAATATAAAACGAAATTATCGGCAGGATCGACGATTTTGGTTCTACCCATCAAGTTTTTGGCACCTTTGCATGGGAAGGAATAGCGTTTTTAAATTATTTATCAAAAATTTTAAAAAAGTTTTGTGTTGTAAATAATTGTGATTTTTTTTATTTAAAAAAAACAAAAAATTTTATTGTTTGTGAATAGTAAAAAAATTGAAATATTTTTTTTTTCATTTAAAAAAAAAGAAAAAATAATAATAAAAACTTGCCTTTCATAAATAGTAAAAAAACAAAAAAAAATTGTTGTTCGTAAATAATAAAAAAAAATTAAAATTAAAATAATTTAAAAAAATAAATAAATAAAATTTAAATAAAAGTTAACATTTTTTTCCATAAAAAATAAAAAACTTACCGTTCATGAATAGTAAAAAAATTTCAAATTTCAAATTTCATAATAAATAAATAAATAAATTAAAATTAAAAATTAAAAAAAAACTTACCGTTCATGAATAATAAAAAAAATTTATTTTAAATTTCATAAAAAACTTTATTGCGTGAATAATAAAATAATTTTGAAATTTGAAGTAAAAAAAAACTTAAATAAATTTTAAAATTAAAAAAATTAAAAAAAAGTTAAAAAATTAAAAATTAAAACTTTATTTTATTATTTTCTTTTAAGAAAATAAAATAAAATAACTTAGGATTTAACTAGTTTTGTTTAGTGTTTTATATTAAATACTATGTAAATTTTTCTAAATTTTTGTCTAGTTATTTTATTATTTTTCTTGATAGGAGTTTTTAAATTTATGCTTTAAATAGTCTATGCGTGGTAGGAGATCCTTAGGAAACCCCCTTACACCATATGTAAATAATATTCATAAATTTAAATAGCTGCCAACAAGACTGGATTCCAACCATCAACCTATTTTTGAGCCAAACATAGAACCAAGCCTTAATCCTTTAGTGGAACCTAAAGAAATGGAAGAAAACCAACATGTTAGGGAAACCACCATGAAGGAGTTTGCAAGACCAATGATTGGCACAACAACTACCGCTATCCAGTTGGGTGAGGCTGCTCAGAATTATGAACTGAAAAATATTCATTTTTCTATGCTTCCTTTCTTTTATGGGCTGCCTAATGTAGATTCTCTTTCCTTCATTAGAGACTTCTATGCTACAGTCCAAACCTTCCCCCTCGGTATTCTAAACGAGGATCAACTTAGAATGAGATGTTTCCCCTACACCTTAAAGGATAAGGCCAAATCTTGGTTGATGTCACTTCCCCTAGGTTCTCTGATGACATGGGAGAACATTTATAATAAATTCATGAGAAAATTCTATTACCACCAAAAAACATCAGAGTTGAGAGGAAATATTGCTACTTTCTCTCAGATGGAAGGAGAACCATTCCATGAAGCTTGGGATAGGTTCAAAATGTTTCTCACTCAATGTCCCCATCACAGCTTTCCTCTATAATTGCAGAACCAATTCTTTTATGATGGACTTACGCAACAATGTCAGTTTATTGTTGACAATGCTACAGGAGGAGCAATGGGAGAAAAGACTGCCTTAGAGACGTACAACCTCTTTGAGATGTTGGGTGCTAATTCCCAATAGAAAATCTCACGAGTGAGAAAAGCTGGAGTTCATGAAATCGATTCCAGCAATGAAGTTCAACAACAACTTGTTCAATTGACCAAGCAAGTTGCCCTTATCACTACGCAAACCAACACCAATAATGAACATTATGGTTTGTATAGAAACATGGGACATGGTATTGAAGCCTTTCCATATCAAGGAGAAACAATAGCTGGACCCGAACAGGTTAATGTATTAGGAGCATATCAACAGAGACCAAGGTTCGACCCTAATTCAAATACCTACAATCTTGGGTGGAGAAATCATCCAAACTTCTCCTGGAGGCAAAACAACCCTCCTTTCGCTCAAAGCTCAAATCAGCAAGGTCAACAATTCCACCAGCCTATTCCAAGAAGCATTCCCAATAAATCAACCCTAGAGGACAACTTAAATTCTTTTATTGAAGTATGTAGAGATAACCAATCTAAAACCAATCAACGGTTGGACTATGTGGAAGCTTCTATCAAAAAGGTGGAAGGTCAAGTAGAACAGTTAGTTGAACATTTGCAAAAACAAAGCAAAGACTAACTGAATGGTCAAGTGGGATCAAATAAATTCAATGAAGAGGAGATATTGAGTTTGTCATTCTGCAATCTCTAAGCAACGTCTTACTACAAGAAGATAAATTTTAGTCCTAGGTAGGAGGTCACCCATTATTGTATTTTCCTTTGTTTTAGTTTATTTTGTGTGTAATAAAATTCAAATGAAATAAATTCATTTGTTTCAAAAATTGTCTCCATTCTTTAAATTTAGCAACAAAAAACAAATTACGTTCCCTGCACCTTTCTGCTTTAAGCCTATACATTTTGTCAAGTGAGAAATCTTTCTTAGAGATATCTATTACCTTTTTAAGAGCTAAATGTTGATACACAATAGGAGGAGCATCAATTGCAACTACAAATAGCCATGGGAGATACTGAAGATAGGCGGAAAATGATGAAAGACTATGCAATGCCAATCATTGGCAATGCAACTTCCAGCATACAATTACAAGAGGCTAGAAGGAATTATGAATTGAAAAAGATTCATTATTCTTTGTTGCCTTCCTTTTACGGTGTCCCTAATGAAGATCCTTTTCATTTCATTCGAGAATTCTATGCCATTGTCCAAACCTTTCCACTACATGAAATTAATGAAGATCAACTTAGGATGAGGTGTTTTCCTTACACCCTCAAGGATAAAGCTTGGTCATGGTTCATTACTCTACAGTCGGGTTCTCTAAAAACTTGGGAGGCAGTATATGAAATATTTATGGGTAGGTTCTATTCCTATCAAAAGACTGTTGATCTAAGGATGAAGATAGCAACATTTTCTCAAATGTATGAAAAGCCCTTTCATGAAGCTTGGGAATGATTCAAACTTCTTTTCATTCAATGTCATAATCATAGCTTCCCATTGCAGCTACAGAACCAATTCTTTTATGATGGATTGACACTATAGAGTCAATACATGGTTGATAATGCTGCTGGAGGTGCTATGGGAGAAAAAACCACAGAGGAAACCTATAATCTTTATGAGCTATTGGGTTCTAATTCTCAATAAAGAAGTGTTAGAAGAAGAGCAAGAGTCAATGAAGTTGGCTCCAATAATGAGATAACCTTACAACTTGCTGAATTGACTAAGCAAGTACAACTTCTCACTACCCATCAAATGCCAAATCAAGAGGTGTGTGAAGTGTGTTTTTCAATTGGGCATGGTACTCATAATTGTTCAAATACTTGTGATTCTAGTGTCGATGCCATGGAGGAAGTCAAATCCTTTCAAGGTATCATCAAAACACCTATAATCACCTTAACCATCCTTGGTAACAAAACAATTACCCAACCTACACCCAATGTCCAACACTAAGGTCGAATAAAAACCACCATTACCCACCAAGCCAATCTTTTAAGCCAAACTTAGAGGATAGTTTGAATGCTTTTATTCAAGTTAGTCGTGACAACCAATTGATGAATAATCAAAGGTTGAACACCATGGAGGCTTCGGTTAAAAGGATTGAATCTAAAGTGGGGCAACTGGCTGAACAAATGCAAAAGAAAGAACTAGGAAAATTGCCCAGTCAACCAGAACAAGCAAAGGATGTAAGAACCCTTCGAAGTGGTAAGGTAGTCAATACCAGTTTACCTGAAATCTCTAACAATCTACCTTGTAGTTCAGGTAACAAAGAAGGTGATATTCTAGTCTTGCAAAAAGAAGAAACAAGTGTTAAACTTAACAAGCCTTCTGAAAACTCATTGGGGGGTCATTTGACATCCCCAAAATTCAAAAGACAACATAACCACACCAGTTGCAAGTACCTTTTCCACACCGGTTAAAAGAATCCAAACAAGATAAGAAATTCTATTATCTTTTTAATATGCTCTCTAAAGTAAATATCAATTTACCATTATTAGAAGTGATCATGAATATGCCCTCATATGCTAAGTTTTTCAAAGAGTTGAACATTAAGAAAAGGAGGTATGAACTGAATGAACGACCAGTAGTATAAGAAATTTCTAGCGCTATACTTCAGCACAAACTACTCCCTAAGTTGAAAGACCCTGGAAATTTTATTGTAAACATAACTATGAGGTATAGGAAGGTTGCTAAATCAATGCTTGATTTAGGTGCTAGTATAAATTTGATGCCCTACTCTATATTCTTACAGCTCAATTTAGGAGATTTAAAACCCACAACTATGTCCCTTCAACTTGTAGATATATCTCTTAAGTATCCAAAGGGAATAGTTGAGGATGTGTTGGTACAAGTAGACAAACTGATAATATCTGTTGACTTTGTGGTTCTAGATATGCAAGAAAATTCAGCCGTAGATAGAGAGCACACAATACTGCTTGGTAGACCGTTTATGGCAACTACTAAAACTATTATTGATGTCCAAGATGGAAATTTGACAATGATAGTCTTAGGAGAGACTATTCATTTTAAAGTTTTTGATTCTTCACCTTTTCCTTCTATTTCTGCCATCGATGAAATATTCGATGTTGACCCTTTGGATAATCTTTTCCAAAGCACCTTTTCTCGAACCAGAATAGAAGACAAGCTTGAAACTATTCTTACACTTGAAGAGGTCGAAGAAGATTTAGATGAGGAAATTGAGGGGTACCTTGAACGACTAGAAAATGATGAAGTAATGACAAAATCTAGTACACTTTTAAATCTACCCAGTTCTTCATCTAGTAAAGAGGCCAATCCACCTGAACTTAAACTCAAAGACTTACTTGAGCACTTAAAATATGTGTTTTTGGGAGAAGGAGAAACTTATCCAGTAATAATTTATTCAACCTTGACCAAAACCCAAGAAAAGGAACTTATCAAAGTGCTTAAACAGTTTAAGAAAGCTATAGGCTGGAGTATCGAGGATATAAGAGGTGTTAGTCCTACGATGTGTATGCACAAGATCAACTTGGAGGATGGTGCTAAACCTGTACGAGATGCCCAAAGAAGACTAAACCCAAATATGCAAGAGGTAGTTAAGAAAGAAATTCTTAAATTGTTAGAAGAAGGAATTATCTATCCTATTACGGATAGTAAGTGGGTTAGTTCAATGCATGTGGTACCTAAGAAATCTGGGATAACAGTTGTTAAAAATGAAAAAAAGTGAATTAGTGCCCACTAGAATAATCACTAGAATGTGTATAAATTTTAGGAAACTAAATTTATATACTAAAAAGGATCACTTTCCTCTTCCATTCATTGATCAAATGTTGGAAAGATTAGCTGGGCACGAATTTTACTATTTTCTAGATGGATTGTCTGGATATTATCAAGTACCCATAGCACCAAAAGATCAGGAAAAGACCACATTTACATGTCCTTTTGGGACATTTGCTTTTCGAAGAATACCATTTGGGTTATGCAATGCCCCTGCCACTTTCCAGAGATGCATGATATCTATTTTCTCGGACATGGTGGAAAAATTCATTGAGATTTTCATGGACGATTTCTCTATCTTTGGGAACTCATTTGATGATTGCTTACATAAATTGACTTTGGTTTTAGAAAGATGCATTGAATGCAATCTCACCCTTAGTGGGGAGAAAATTCATTTTATGGTTCAACAAGGGATAGTTTTAGGACATATAATTTCAAACAAGGGTATTGAAGTTGATAAGGAAAAAGTTGAATTGATTTCCAAACTACCCCCCCTTACATATGTGAAGGGGATAAGAAGCTTCTTAGGACATGTAGGATTTTATAGACGATTTATTAAAGATTTCTCTAAATAAGTCATCCCTTATGTAACTTGCTATCAAAAGATATTTATTTTAACTTCAATAATGACTGTCTTATTGCCTTTAATACCTTGAAAGAGAAACTAACATCTACCCCTGTTATTATGACACCAAACTAGTCTTTACCTTTTGAAATAATTTGTGACGCTTCTGATTATGCTATTGGATCAGTATTGGGACAAAGAGTGGATAAGTGTTTGCATGTCATCTACTATGCTAGCAAAACACTCAATGATGCCCAAATCAATTATACCAGCACTGAAAAGGAATTCTTGGCTATAATGTTTTCTTTAGACAAATTTAGGTCTTATTTAGTAGGATCTAAAGTGATTGTGCATTCTGATCACGCTGCTTTAAGATACCTATTAAGTAAACCAAATGCCAAGCCAAGATTAATCAGGTGGGTCTTACTCTTACAAGAATTTGACCTAGAAATCAATGATAAGAAAGGCAGTGAAAACTTAGTAGCTGACCATTTGTCCAGGTTGATTTCTGACTTCAATTCTCTTAAAGATGAGAGTAATGAAGATATAGTTGAAACCTTTCCCAATGAATAATTATTTTCAATAGGTCCGAACCCATGGTATGCTAATATTGTAAACTATCTTGCCACTCGTGTTTTGCTACCTAACACTTCATATCAAGACAAGAAAAGGTTTCAAAACTCTTAAGGACTATTTATGGGATGACCCTTATTTATACAAGATTGGTCAAGATCAAGTCATCCGGAGATGTGTACATGAAGAAGAACATAAGAGCATTCTAACCTTTTGTCATGAACTTCATTGTGGGGGCCATTTTGGTGGTGAAAAGACAGCCTGTAAGGTATTACAGTCTGGATTCTTTTGGCCCACTCTTTTTAAAGATGCTCATATGTTTTGTGCACAATGTGATAGATGTCAAAAAACATGAAACATAAGCAAAAGAGATGAAATGTCTTTGACATCTAATTTAGTTGTTGAACTCTTCGATGTATGGGGGATTGACTTTATGGGTCCTTTTCCCCATCCAATGGTTTTCAATATATTTTGGTGGCTGTGGATTATGTATCCAAGTGGGTAGAAGCTATCCCTACTAAAACCAATGATGCTAATGTTGTTGTTTAATTCTTGAAGGATTTAATATTCAGTAGGTTCGGAATGCCTAGAGCTATAATAAGTGATGGACGTAGCCATTTCTGTAACAAGATCTTTGATGGATTACTAAACAAGTACAACATCACACATAAAGTAGCTACTCCATATCATCCTCAAACTTCTAGTTTAGTGGAAGTAAGCGATAACTGTATTTTATATAGTTATTTTCATCTATTTTATTAATTATAATTGCTATGTTATTTATATTTTTGGTTAATTTTAGTTAAATAAATTAATATTCACCTTTTATATGTTAAGAAATACATTTTTAAGAAAATTAAATAATTTGTATCAAAAATGTACTTAATTGCAAATTTTTGTCCAAAAATCTAATTTCAAATAAACGAGTGCTTAATTGCAATTTATAAATGTCTTAAATTAAAATTGGGCTTCATTGCAATTAAAGAAAGATTAAAATGTAATTTGAATTAAATTTGTGGGTCAAAATGCAATTAAGGAAATTGAATTTTCTACGCAGGAGGAGAATGCCACTCGTACCAATCACGATGCCCATCATCCACCGTTCGATCATTCAATCAACGGTCCAGATTTGGCGAGTGCATTCCAGACGAGACAAAAGGGCGTGCCCGGTATATTTCTTGCATGATGCTTGGCGTGCCAATGGGGCCCACCTGCCGCGCAGGCCGGCGTGCAGAGTGGGACCCATATGTTGGCTGTGCAGATTTTCCCCCGAGGCCTATCGCTGACCGTTGGATCTACTGAACGGTCCAGATTGAAATGTGTGAAACCAAGCTGTTGCGCACCGAACTACTTGTCTAAAAATCGTGTGCGATGCGGGTTATCCAAGCAGCGTGCACCCTCAGTTTTTACAGAATAAGAAGAAGCCATGTGTCTCCTAAATATTCCAGCGAATCACATGACGACATGTGGCATGCATTTAGTAAACCAGAATGCACGGAAATGGCGCACGTTTCCAGGCGCGCCGTTGTCTACCACATGTCCCCGCGCGCCTTGCTTTCGTGCGGCGTAGTTCCATGCACCCGTTTCCCTCTCGCCAATTGAAGGCTGCCATGTGTCCCACCATATTTTTCAACCAATCAGATCGCGACACGTGGCAGCATGTATTGAAAACAAAATCAAGCACGCAGCATTGTCTCCCACTCACTTTAAAATAATATTTTTGTTGTAACGGTTTGTCCCCCACGCGTTTTATTTTTATTTTCGATACAAATATTTTACGCGTGTTTAAAAAATGTAATATTTTGGATGTATTTTTTAGCTATAAATAGGAGATAAGATGATAGAGTTAAGGAGTTTTTTTTTTTAGAGTTTTTGGAGTTTTGGATTTTTAGTAGTATTCGGGGCTGGACTGTGGAACACGCAAAAGCCATTTTTGGCTTCTGTTGTGTTCTGCCCGTGCCAAATATTTATGATTCGAAGTTATTTAATTTTATTTTGTTCTTCATCTCATTTTCTTGAACTGTTGTAATTTTAATTTTTAATTGATGAAGTAATTTAATTTTTCTAGGGTTGCATTTGATCTAAATTTATGAAGCTTTAATTTTAATTATTTTTGATAGATTTATAAGACGTTCGATTTGTTTGTTCTATTTCGTGCTTAATGCTTTTTGATTATTTACGAATTTTATCAAAACGATCTGTGGCACATAAATAAACTTGGAAGAGGTATTTATGTGTATATTGCTCGTAGATAGAATGACATGTATGATGAAGGATAGGAATATACCCTAATTGTATGTGTGGCCATTTGAAAACTTAGAACATAATGAATCTTGGTGAATTTAATTCTCATAGAGATATAGTGAATTAATTTAACGAGGTGTGTTTATACGGAGCTCGGAAGAGATGTATGAATAAAAATAGAAGTTTTCGGTTGACAAATTAAATGTACTAAAAAATATAAATCAAAAGAAAATAATATGATAAGAGTGGATTAATTTGGTGAAAAATTGCAACCCTAGATTTCTTTTATTTTGTTAACTCTCTTCTTATTTTTCTTAATCGACGGTTGTTTTGGATAAAATCATAGGGAAACAATTTTAGTACTCAACAAACTATAGTAACAAATCTCTGTGGGAACGATACTTTACTTATCAAATTTTATTACTTGTGACCGTGTATACTTGCACGTTTTATGTTCTCCAAAAGAGACAACAGTAAGTAATGGGAAAATTAAGGGAATATTGGAACGCACTGTGCATCCTTCAAGAAAGGATTGGGCATTTAAGTTAAATGATGCCTTATGGGCATACCACACTACTTACAAAACACCTATTGGGATGAGCCCTTACCAGTTAATCTTTGGGAAAGTGTGCCATCTTCCAGTTGAACTTGAACACAAGGCTTATTGGGAGATTAAAGAGTTAAACATTGATTTAGATAAAGTAGGAGAAAAACAGTTACTCCATCTTAATGAATTGGAATAAATTAGGAATGAAGCCTATGAGAATGCCAAATTATACAAAGAGCGTACTAAGCGCTATCATGACAAGAGGCTAGTTCCTAAGACTCTTCACCTTGGAATGAAAGTTCTTTTATTTAACTCTCGTTTGAGATTGTTTCCAGGAAAGCTGAGATCAAGATGGGATGGACCATTCAAAATAGTTCAGGTATTTGAACATGGAGTAGTAGAACTATTGGATTCCAAGACACAAAAAACATTCAAAGTCAATGGGCATCGTGTGAAGCCTTATTTAGAAGAACCAAAAAACATTGCTGAAATGGATTGCATTTGGCGGAGTAACCCTTAGCACCATAAAGTTACGTCTTGCTAAGACTTTAAACTAAGCGCTCGATGGGAGACAACCCATCATTTTAGGTAATTTTCTTTTATTTGTTTTATTTATTTAATTTCTATTGTTTATTTTAGTTTAATTACATGTGAATAATTTTAAAATTGTTAAAACTAAAAATATTTGTTGAGATGTTAGAAGTTCATAGCAATCTATCTGTGTGCACTTTAATGAACATGATGGATACACTTGCATTTCTCCATCAATACTTGCAACATTCTCAGGAAATAGGTAATATTTCTTCTCTTTTCTCTTTATCTTTAATTTACATTTGTTACATTGAGGACAATGCAAGTTCTAGTTTGGGGGTGCTAAAAAGTTACCATGCTTAATTCAAAAAAAAAAATTTAACAATTTAAAAAAAAACATAAAAAAATAAAATAATAATAATTTTTTTTATGTTCACATTTTCATTTTTATTATATTTGGTTTTTTTTTGTGTGGTTTAGTAATTTTTAGAATTAGTTAAAAACAATTCTCACAAAAATTTATTATTTTTTAAAATCAAATTTAAGTAAATAGTTAAGTCTTTTGCACTGTTAGATTACTTTTTGAAAACATATCATGAAATTATTTTTTGGTAATTAGTTAATTTTTGTCATAACTAATATTTCTTGATAAGATGTGAAAATTATATTAAACCCAAAATCGGTATTTATGAATTTGTTTTAGTGGAGACTACCTTTGTGAGATATAATTTGAGCCTAATTTCCCTTATTCAGAGTGAAATATATATATTTTCTACTCCAAACAGATATCTTATTTCTTCTAATTTTTAGATGATCTCTATAGGTATTAGCATTGAATGTATGAATTTTTTTCTCATCTTAATAGAGTGTCGTATATTTTTTATTATTATTTTTGCTTAGATTAAATGATTTGAGTAGAAAATTGATAGTATATGCTTTTATCTTATTCATGCATGACTGCTACAAAAAAAGAGAGATATAGTTGAGATTACCTAAACCAAATCAAACAGAAAAGCCACAAAATTCACCACTCACCAAAATCCTAAAAAAATGTACAATCTATATATGGGTTGACTCTCTAAAAATTGATATATATTGAAAAGTATCTTTAGAAAAATATAGAGAGATAAAAAATATATAGTATAATCTACATACTATGACCCGCATTACCCAAAATCCTAAAAAATGTACAATCTGTACATGGGTTGACTATCTAGAAAATGATATATATTGAAAAATATCTTTAGAAAAATATAGAGAAATAAAGAATATATAGTATAATCTACATACTATGACTCACATTGTCTACAAAGTTGTGAGTAAAGGCTAATTACAAAAGAAATATATAGGAAGTAATTCCCTAAAAAGTCATTGCACTTTCTTCATTTGTAAAAGGTATATATCTTGAAATTTTTTCTTAATAAGTTTGATTTATGCATGAAAATAATTTTTATATATGATATCTTTATAATTTATACATTTGATTCCTTCCATGAGATAACGTCAAAATAACACTTTGAGTGTTTATTCTTTATACATATGCGAACATAATAGTTCATTTCTATACATCAACTCTTTCACATATAAATTAGTAGAGTATTTGAACCCAAAGGATTCAGTTTTTTTAGAGTATTGACTTGTGAGGAATAGAGTCGAAGTGAATTCGGATTCATGACACTGAAATTGGGTGAAATAAAATTGATACATTTTTGATATGAAATATGAAAATGATTTTTGACTAATTATTATAATAAATCATGATTGTTTAAGAAGATTAAAATAACTTATGCTTTAGATTTTAATTATGAACTTAAAGGAGATTAAAAAGTATGAGACATTTTTGTGTTATGTTTCATGTTGTTTTCTTTTATTTTATTCTTAAAAGTTAAATTTTGATTTTGTTGAATTTTAGTTTTTAAGTTGTTATTTTTTATTATTTCTTTTAATTTTTACATTTAGTTCAATTTTTGTGGGTATCATTATTGAAAACCCTCACGAGACTCAAACTCGTCCACTAGGGCAACCTAAGGGTTTAAAGGCTTTTTGCATACGCTAAATGCAACCGTGTTAATCCACGGAAATGATTTAGGATAGTTTAATTTTTAGTTTTTATCGCTTTTCTTGCTAAGGGACTAGCAAGAAGCTGGTTGGGGGTTGTGATGAGTGCTCAAAAAGCACTACAATTATCATGATTTTATGCACATTAATTGATTAAATATATATATATATATATATATATATATATGATTTTATCATATATTTATATAAATCTGTCTTTTCGAAATCATGAGTATTTTTATTGTTTTTCACGTATTTTCACTTAAAAACGTAACTTAAAGACACAAAGAGGAATACTGGAGGCAATACATAATAAATATATTCATAAAATAAATGAGGAAAACTCAACAAATATGGAAAAATTGGACAAAATGGGTCAAAAAGGAGGATATCGTGCACACAACCGCCCAACCGTGCTGGCCAACACGCGCATCACCCATTCCGCGCACGCCCTTATCCCACGCGGTGCATTTCCCTATCTGCTCGCACCTCTACGCGCCCCTGCTCTAGTCTGTGTGCGCCACTGCGCATATCTGCCCCATCCGCACGCGCCAACTCAGCCCACATCACCATGACATCATCAGTATGACATCATCATTCACTACTCTGCATTTTCTCCATTTTTAATCATTTTTTCACCCACTTTTCCTTCCTCTCCTCACCTATAAATACCCTCATTCTCTTCACTTTAAATCACACCTCAAAACACATCTTCTCTTCTCTTTTTTCTCTCCATTTCTTAGTTTTTAGCTTTTCTTAGCTTTAGAGTTCTTCTCTTTTTGAGAAGAACTAATTATGTTTTTGTAATTTATTTGCTTTTTGATTCAATAAATGGGAGTGCAAATTCCGTTTGGAGGTTTTCCAACAACAGGAATAACATCAAAGTACTGTAAGGTATTTATTTTCTTTACAGTCATTTATTATGCTTTATTCTTACATGTTATATTTAATTTGTCTGTGATTATATTTAACTTTACTGGTTGTTTGTAAACATGATATAATAATAACGTTGTTATGCTTGCGAAATATTAAATAGGTAAAAATCTCTAAAATGAATTGATTTTGTTTTTATTCAAGATTTTATATTAAGAATGTTAGAGAGAAATATATTATTTTTCATTACAAACTTAAATCTGAAAATTAGATTTTAAGGTTTAGTTATCCGGTCTGATTTAGAGTAGTGCTCTTTTATTTGTTGGTACAATCGCTCGGTAGTTAGAGTGAAGCTCTATTTCAAAAGTTTTTATAATAATTATTATCTGAAAATGTATTGACAACATGTTTTCAGTAGTGGTTTTAAAACTTGAAAGTTAGTACTCGAATAACTAAATTCTTAGGTTTAATTTGGACACCTTGATTAAAGTTTAAACTGTCTAACCCCACCAAAGGTGGCATTTAAATGGTTCATTTTCAATCTCTTAGAAAAAAGGATTTTATTTAATTAACCAAATTAGTTATCAACCCCACCAATAGGTGTTAATTGATTTGTTTAGTTAACAAAGAATATCTAACCCCACCAAAGATGGTATTCATATAAAAAATAGAGAATCAATAAATATCAATTTATATCTTTAATAACCTAAATAATATGAACAAGCATAATTAACTTAGTTATTATATCCATAAATACTCAACTATTATAAAAGATAAAATTTGCATAAATGTTTATTGAATCTGTATCTATGTTTATTTTTACGTTATTAGATTAAAAATACAAAACCATAAAATATCATGACACGATGTTTAGGATTTAATTTCATTTTTAAAAGTTTGAATAATAAATTAAAAACTACATATATTCCTTCCTTAGATCAACCTTGGGAGTATACTTATCATTTTCTACGAAATGATTTGTGCACTTGCGAGAGTTTTATAAATATAAAACCAAATTATCGACAGGATCGGCGATGTCGGTTCTGCCCATCAGATCCCTCTCTATGCTTTACTCATCTAGATAATTGAATTTAATTCTCTTTGTTTGTTAGCAATCTCCAAAAAATATCCAAAAGCCTCTTTCGATAGTCAATTGCAAATATTCTTGTTCATTAAGACCAATGATTTTAATTCTACACAGGTTCATATAAGTCCTTCGATCTCTATATTTCCCTATGCCAAAATATTCCAAATCTATCCTATAATTCCCTCTTTCAATAGTAAATCACAAGATTAAAATAATCTAATTAATGATTAGTTAATTAGAAGCATTAAGCTGAGAATAAATCAAACAAACATGAAAATAAATAATTCAAATTAACATAGAATTTGCTTTTGTGTTTCCCTGTTGTGCTCCAATATGCTTTCGATGCGTCACTGTTCTTTCTTATTATTTTTTCCCCTTATATATATATATATGGGAGTTAGAGAGTAAAAGGATAAAAAATGAACAATGGCAAGGGGAGTGTCGCAATATAGAAACAAAAAAATAAGATAGAGAGAATCAGAAAAAAGAGCTTCGCTAGAAAATTTTACCTAGTCCACTTTTGGAAATTTTGTCCTAATTTTCATGCTAGGCTTTTCCCAATCATTGCACTCCCATTTTCGGTTCACTCAGTTATGCACAACCTCTTAAATGAGCCCATTTAAATCCTCCTCTATTTTTGCTCTCCTAGACCTTGTTATTGGTCCACTTGGAATTTATATGGCTCTATGATTATTATCTTGTCCCCTCTCCTCAAGATGATTCGTCCTCAAATCATCACCTACATAATCAAAAGGAGAAAGATCAGAAACATTAAAAGCGGTATGACATGCTAAGATGTAAGACATACTCTTTAAGATTTTTACGGTATATGAAAATATCATCAAAATAGATAACCATAAATTTTCAAATAAATGTACCTACAACATGAGTCATAAGCCTCATAAAAGTTATAGGTGCATTTTTTTATATCAAACATCATGACTAACCACTCATACAATCCATGCTTAGTTTTAAAAATGATTTTTCATTCATCACCCTCTTTCATTCTAATTTGATGATATCCACTTTTCAAATCAATTTTTTAAAAAATGAATGAACCACGCAACTCATCTAGCATGTCATCTAGTTTAGGGATAGGATGTCGATATTTTACCATAAATTTGTTGATGGCTCGACAATCAACACATATCCTGCTTGATCCATCCTTCTTGGGCACAAGTATCATGGGAATGGCACGTGGACTTAGGCTCTCCCTTACTTGACCTTTGATCAAGTACTCTTCAACTTGCCTTCGAATCTTCTTAGTGTCTTCGGGGTTAGTCCTATAGGTGGGTCAGTTTGGAAGAGAAGCTCCTGGTATAAATTCAATTTGATGCTTGATTCCCCTAATTGGTGGCACCCCATCTGGAATCTCTTCAAGGAACATGTTTTCAAATTCCCACAAAAGAGAAACAGTGGTACTAGGAAAAGATTGGTTAATATCATTAGTAGAAAAATTAGCCTCCTTGTTCAAAAGTACAAGTATGGGCTGTTTTGAATAAAAATCCCTCTTGACTCACTTACCTTAGTGTAAAAACTCACACTTTTTCTCTCTTGTTTTTTGATAAGACAAAACCGACATCGGGTTAGCAATACCGATTTTGCAAATACTTTGGTTTTATAATTTTAAAACTCTGGCAAGTCCATAAATAATTTTATAAAAAATTACAAGTATACTCCTAAGGTCGATCTAAGGAAGGAATATATATGATTTTTAATTTATTATTCAAACTCTTAAAAATGAAATTAAATCCTAAACATCCTATCACAATATTTTGATTTTGTGTTTCCTAATCTAATAACGTAAAAAATAAACACAGATATGAATTCAATAAACAATAATGCAAATTTTTATCATTGATAACAATAGAGTATTTATGGATATAATAATTAAGTTAATTATGCTTGCCCATATTATTTAGGTTATTAAAGATATAAATTGATATTTATTGATTTTTTTTTCTTTTCGGTATGAAAGTGTCCTTAGGAGTAGCCTAAATTATTTTGTTTAATATTAATTAACTAATATCCTTAGGCTAGGCCTATTAATTATTTAAGTATTATATTTCAGCTTTATTTCTAAGAAAATTGCAAACCATCTAATCACAACTTTAGACCGAGTCAATTAATTAGACTTTATTCAAGGTGATGCTTATTTTCGCAAGTGTACGAATCGTTCAAGTAATAAAGTGTACAAAAGTACGGATATCGAACCCACAAGGAATGGCGTTACTAAGTACCGAAATTGACTAATCCTAATTTTATTTGAAAACTAAATTGTTGAAATTGTTTAAAAAGAAAATTAACATAAAACTAAATGCAAATAACAAAATTAAATGTTGTTCACAAATGATTAAAAACGCTAAGGCATTTGATTTCGCTAAATCAATTCAATCCGATTTCAAGTCATGTTATATGAGAATCAAAGCTAAAAATGATGGTTGAAAAACCCAAATTTACTTAATACTCTCTCTCGAGTTATATTAGAATTACTTATCTATGAAAATCAACTATATTTCTATGAAGATTTAATCACAAACAAGCACATTACGATTTATGAAATTTCTAGATTAACCACATACATCATGCATTAGTTCTCACACTCGCATTCAACATACGGTATTTATCATAAGAAGAATTCATTACATATCTCCTCTCGGTCTCAATATAATGCAACTAATCATCTAAATCTTGGCCAGAAATTTAAAAGCATTAAGCATGGAAATAAATACTCAACTTTGAAAATAATGAACTCATATAACAATAACAAAAGAAATCAGATTTCCTTGATTTAACTACATCATAGCCTTAGCAAAAACGAATTAGTTCATAACGGAAATAAGAACAACCATTATTTCAATTGAATCCATGAATAACAAAACTGAATAAACTGCATAATATAAAAGCTAAGGAGAAGATATGAAAAACTCTAGAAGATGAAGACTTGGTAGCAACAATGGTGAATATTCTTCAAGTTTCTCCAAAATTTCTTTCTCTCTTCCAAAAATGTCTTTGAACTACACTTTCTGCCGTCCCCCTCTTTCTCCATCATATTGTATATATAGATCTAGGGTTTGGGGGGCAATTTTGGAACAAAACAACACAAAAAATGTGTTTTCGGATGAAACTCGCCGCGACGAGATTGCTTTGGGTGGCGGCGAGATTGCTTTGCCAAAACCCGTGCTCCCTGCATGATTTTCAACGTATTCTCTATAAGGTTTTCATCGGCGGCAAGAATATTCTCGCCGGCGGCGAAATTCCAAATTTTGAAATTTTCTTTTCTTTTTATTTGCACTCAATCCCGATCATTGAAATTTGTCCCACTTCTCCAAAATTATGATTTTACCTGAAATTACACTTTAAACATGAAATACCCGTGAAATGACATTTGTGGATTAAATAATCAAATAAATGCAATTTTCACACAAATATCAACATTTAAATCATAACAAAAATGCAATAATTTGACTCTTATCACAAGGTATCCAAATTAAACCTAAGAATTTAATTATCCGAGTACTAACTTTCAAGTTTTAAAACCATTACTTGAAATATGTTGTCAATAGAATTTTGAATAATAGTTCTTATAAAAAAAATTTAAAATAGAGCTTCAATCTAACTACGAGGAGATTATACCAAAAAATAAAAAGGTACTACTCTAAATAAGACAGGATAATTTAACCTTAAAACCTAATATTCAAATTTGAGTTTGTAATGAAAAATAATATATTTCTCTCTAACATCCTTAATATAAAATATTGAATAAAAATAAAATCAATTTATTTTATAAAAATATTTTACCTAATTAATATTTCGCAAGCATAACAACGTTATTGTTATATGATATTTACAACCAGCTAGTCATGTTAATTTTTATCATAGACAAATTAAATATAACATTTAAGAATAAAACATAAATATAATTGTAAAGAATTCATTTTAAAATTATTTCTCAAAAAAATCCTTAAAGAACTTTGATACTAATTATGTTTTTGGAAAACCTCCAAACAAATTTGCATTTCCGTTTATTGATTCAAAAACTATAAATTTACAAAAGCATAGCTAGCTCTTCTAAAAAAGAGAAGACTTTAAAAAAAATAAGAAAAACTAAGAAAGCTAGAGAGAGAAAGAATAGTGATTTTTAGGTGTGATTTTTACAATGTGAGAGAGGGTTCTTTTATAGGTGATGAAAAGGCTAAAATAGTGAAAAATATCTTGAAAAATGGTCTTGGATGCATTTCGAACACGCTGGCATGTGTGTGGGGGCGATATTTACGGTAGACTAGCGGTGGCGTACGTGGGACAGGAGTTGTCATGTGCTGGCACACGTGGAAATCTGCGTGGGCATATGCTAGCTATGAGCAGGGCACATGCATGTATTGGCTACGCATGGACATGTACGAGACTCAATATTTTTAACATTTTTTACCATTTTGACCAATTTTTCCATTTGTTTGACTTTTTCGAATTTTTTCTCAACATATTTATGATTTATTGCCTCTAGTATTTTTTTAGGTTTTAAATTATTTTTGAACAAAAATACTTAAAAAAACAATAAAAATACATATGATTCCAAAAAGACAAATTTATATAAAAATTTCATAAAATTATACAAATATAAATCTATTTAATCAATTAAAGTATATTAAATCATGTTAATTTTAGTGCTTTTTAAGCACTCATCATTTTTTCACTCCCCTCTCCTTTTTCTTCACTCTTTTTTTTTTGTTTTCACTCTTTTCTTTTCCCCAAACCATTTTCATTTGATCTTCAAAGACTTTCTTGGGTGAAAGGGGGACAAGTGTGATGTTAAAACCATCATTAACAAATGAATACTTGTTTCTATATACGTCATGTGTAACCCTCCTGTCATATTGACAAGGCCTACTTAGCAAGATGTGCCCAGCTTGCATGGGTACCACATCACACATCACCTCATCTTTGTCCTTTCTAATTGAGAATCTCACTAATACTTGCCTATCAACCTTCACTTCCCCACTACCATTTAACCATTGATACTTGTAAGGCTTAGTTTATTTGAATGTAGACAACCCTAATTGAAAGTTTATAAAATATAGACTTAATTAATCTAGAGGGGGGTAAATAGGTTATTTTCAATTTTTACCAGTTTATAGTTAATAACCTAAACAAAGTGGCTAGGCATGCAATCACATGTAAAAATAAATTGCAGAAATAAAATAATAAAACATGATATTTTTAGGTGGAAACAACGTAGGCCACAACCATGACCTAAGAGGAAAACCACCAGTCCACCGGACCACCTAACTTTCCACTATGAAAAAAAGATGTTCAAGTACAAACTCGATCTTATGCTTCCCATCGTAGGATACTGCCCCCAATGTACCTTACTTATGAGCCCCTGCTCTATTTTCATAGTTTTCAATATTAACTTGAGCAGCTTTCAGACCGACGTTCTAATAAGCTTCCCGGCAATCAAATACGTCCTTGAATTAACTACAAAATGGTTAGCACAAAACCACAGGTGCCCGTATGTGTTCTACAACGGATTTAATAGTGAATAATCCTAACTAGATGATTTAAAATATATATCACATAAATCAAATCAACTAGCAAATCCTAGAGCGAAAAGATCAAACACAAGCTCAATAAAAATAACTTCTTTAAAGATTAATAATCAAATCAAATAATTATGATATGAAAAACACAATTATTTAATCTAACAGTTTAAGAACAAAAATAAAGAAGATAGTATAAGAACATATGATCAAAATATCATAAACTAATTAGGCTTATTAATCAATCAAACATAACCACCAATATTTGATAGATTAACTAAATAAAGAAGCCTAAAGAATTATGATCTTATAATTGCAAAACAAGAGAGAGAAATTAAAAAGAATAGAATAATGCTCTTGTGTAGTTGATTAAAATAATGAGCAATGGGTTTTATTTATAAGAAAAATTAAAAACCGTAATCACATGTAATGGATAAATATCTTTTCTGTTACAAATAAGATTAGTACTACTAACTAGTTAACAAGACTCCTATGTAATTGATAAATATCTTTTTTTATTACAAATAGGATTAGTAATAATCACTAATTAAGGAGACTCTTATTTAAAGAAGAGTTCTTTTAAAGTAGACCTATTAATTATGAAGACTCCTAATTAAAAAAGAGTTCTTTTAAAGTAGACTCATTAATCAAGAAGACTACTATTTAAAAAAGATTTCTTTTAAAATATATTTTATGCTATCTTTTAGTCAAAAGTTTAGCCTATAATTTACGATATATCTTATATAATATTTTATCATATATCTTATTCTATATTTTAGCACTTAAAATAATTCCATACTTATGTTCTATTAAATGCGTGAGTGCAATCCTATGTGTTATAGTTATAATAGATATACTTGAAATACGACTATCTGAAATTTTGATGTTTCTTCAATTTCGCTTGATAGACTTGATAGTGAACTTAAAAACAAGCTTACATGCAAATATTTTTTTCACAAAAATAGCCAACAATTATAATCCTTACAAACTCCCCCCTTTGGTATTTTCATGTGGCAAAACCTCTCTGTCACTACATCATACTTATAGGAATAAGATAAAATACAATGATGTTCTAAACTCCATAGTGGAACTATCCTACAGTCTGGTGAATCCACCTTCGCTACAACTTGGCAAGTTTGTAAGTAACTGAAATGACATTGAAAAAGCATATGACAACTTGGCATGAAAGCTTCATTGTATATTAGTTCATTTTACATATAAATAAGTAAAGTGTAAAGAATAATCATGTAGTGCATGCATTCATATCAATCAAACTTAGCATAAGAAAAAATGATGGAAAACATTCTTATCCTAAATATGTTCTCTCCATATATGCATAACACACTCTCTCCTTTTTTGACATACAAGAAGGACAAAGCATTGGACAAAACAAAAGAGCTAAACTCCCTCTAAAGATAGAGAGTAATGTAAAAATAAATTAATGCATAAGTGCAATGTTGTTTAAACTCCCCCTAAATTCTATAACTCTCTGACTTAAAAACCAATTAAAAAGTTAATAAATAAGAAGAACATGTGAATGAGTAAAAATCTAATTTATTTTTTTATTTTCATAAATAGCCACATAAGGTTTTAAAGTAATCACAAATGAGCACACAACCAATTGAGAACTCATCTTCTCCTTTTTTTCATTTTTTAATTCAATTTTTGATTATCTATTGTATAAATAAGCAAGTAGAGTAGAAGTGTCACACTTCACACATATAATGACATATTGAAATTTATTTAAAATCATTATATATGTTTAAAATTCAAAAATATGCCAATTAAGTCATTTATGATCAATAAAAAAAGACTCAAAAGAAAAAAATATCACTTGTTATGCAAAATTATAATCGAGTCTTCAAACTCACAAAATAAAATATATCTACTAAAAGAGGACTTAATTGTTTTTCTTTATTTTATAAACGAGGTAAATGATTTTATTTTTTAACCTTTATTGGCTCTTTCTTTTTATGCATTCAAAGTACAAGATTTATAAGCAATTTTTTTTTGCATAATCTTTCCTTCTTTTTTTGCATAATCTTTCCTCCTTTTTTTGCATGAGCCATAAACCTACCATGATGAATTTCATACTAGTTTTGGGGTAGCTCTCTCCGCTCACTCTGGTAGCTTCACACATCACAGTAGGTAGCTCTCTCAATACTAGGAGCCTCCATATGGTAAAATTTTAAAAAGCAAGAATTAAAACTCAACACAATTTTACAATCAATATTAGCTTAATTCCTAAAGTCTTTTAAGAGAATTCATAAAATTCAAGTATATCATGTATGTGTGTTCGTGAGTGTATGGATAAGTTCATGTCAACATCGATCATCCCATTTATAAAAACATGTGTGTGCATAAGCCAAAATTGTAAAGTAATTTACACAATAAATATCAAAATGAGTTAAGTCATTAAAAATAAGGTTATATGTCTGTAAATGTTGAATAAGTCCAATACCTTGTTGGTCAGATAAGAATTATACTTCTCTCCCTCTCTCTCCCTCCCTCTCTCTTGTAAATTTAACTAATAAATAAAATAAAAACAATAGAGATTGCTCACCTAGGGTCATTTAAGCACTCTAACAAAAATACCTAGATGAAAGAATAAAAAAAGGTCAGGTGAACAAGAAAAAACAATCTTTCCTAACCCAAATTTTCTTGCATTTTGGTTTCTCTATATCATTGGGTTGGGACTTAACTACCATAGGTTTCATAGGCGTGTTCTTAGACTTAGCTATACTTTTATCATTCATCTCAAATGAAGATGCAATATGTATAGTAGGATGATGATAATGAGTCCTAACATTAAAAGTACTGAATTTTACTTGCCTCTTTAAACCTAACACTTCATGCTTCCTAGTAAAGTTTTTGAACACATTATTATAATTTTCATTCATCCTTGAATATGATGTAGCATGCATAGATGGATGGTGTTTGTAGGTCCCACTATGTGAAATATGGAAAAAATGATTAAGTTCAAGAGCATTCCTCAAAAATCTACATTTTGGTCTTATATGACCTTTCCTACCACAATAATGATAGACAGGTACAAACTTAACAAATTTTTCAACCATAGGTGCAATAGTTATTTGAGCATAAGTAGTAACAGTAGAAAGAGAGTTTAAGGGCCTTAGAAATGTGGTATTTGATATTGAAGGTGTGAAACTCTTATCCTTATAACCAAAACCACGTGTATCACCATGTGACTTACCAATGCTCAAGATTTTATCTAAGTGTTGAGCTCCAATGGTAAGTCTCTCCACTACTTCACATGACTCGTTGAGCTCTTGCACTTGTTTTTTATTATCTTCAGCAAGTTTATTATTTTCTTCTTTCAAACTTACAAGGCTCAAATTCAAAGCATTTTTTTGTTCTTGCAAAATATTATTCTCTTATTTTAATTTATTAGAAAAAAAATTCATATGCCTTAAGTTGTTCATTTAATTTTTCTATTTTTTTTATTTAAACTATTATTCTCTTATATGGCTCTAAGACAAGAAATAATTCTTTAGAACTTTTAACATTATATTTAGAGAGAAAAGACAATTCAAGTTCCTAATCATCTAAAGCTATAATCCTCAATAAAATGATCCATAATAAAAATTTGTAAGACCAACACTAAGTGTATCTAGTGTTGGCTCTGATACCAATTAAAAGTTTATAAATTACAGACCTAATTAACCTAGAGAGGGTGAATAGGTTATTTTCAATTTTTATCAATTTATAATTTAATAACCTAAACAAATTAGCTAGACATTTAATCGCATGTAATAATAAAATGAAAACAATAAAAGAATAACACATGATATTTTTAGGTAGAAACAACCTAGGCCACAACCATAACATAAGAGAAAAACCTAATGTCCACTGTACCACTTAACTTTTCACTATGAAAAAAAAATGTTCAAGTACAAACTCGGACTTATGCTATCCTCCCTAGGATACTGCCTCAATATACCTTACTTATAAGCTCCTACTCTATTTTCACAGTTTCCAATATTAGCGTGAGTAGTTTTCAGACCAACGAGGTGATGATTGTTCATCTATGTATCCAAGACCTCTCTTATCTCCATGTGGCTTTCCATAGTATAGGACTTTGGTCAATTTATTAGCACCTATGATCAAATTCATCACTATCTCTTTAGTAATACTAAGTTCTTGCCTAAGCTTTTTATTTTCCTTAGTGGTTTCTACAAGTCTGAGATTCAAGGCATTAATATTTTTAGACAATTCCTTTTTATATTTCTCTAGGCTAGTGATAACTGTATTTTATACAGTGATTTACGTCTATTTTATTAATTATAATGGCTAGTTATTTACATTTTTAGTTAATTTTTAATTAATTAAATTAATATTTAGTATTAGTTTTTAATAAATACATTTTAAAGTAAATTAATAAATTTTAATAAAAAAAGGGGCTTAATTGCAATTATAAAAAGATCACAATTTAATTTGAAATTAAGAATGGGTTAAATTGCAAATATCAAAAGATTAGAAATTAATTTAAATTAAATTTGTGGGTCAAAATGCAATTAATAAAAAGTTGAATTTCTGTGCAGGAGAAGAGCCACTCGCGACATTCACAACGCCCAACACACACCGCTCGATCATTCCATCAAACGGTCAAGATTAGGCGCGTGACATCCAGACGCAACAAGAGCGATTACGCCGGAATTCCAAAAAGCGCGCGACTCGGCACACGTGGGGCCCACCTGCTGCGCAGACTGGCGTGCAGGGTGGGACCCACGTGTCAGCTGCGCAGATTTTCTCCCGAGGTGATCTCTGACCGTTGGATCTGTTGGACGGTCCAGATTTAAAACGCGTGGAAGCAAGCTGTTGGGCACCGAGTAGCTCTCCTACAATCACATGCGACGCAGTTCATCCAAGCGGTGTGCACCCTCGAGTTTCACGGAATAAGAAGTAGCCACGTGTCTCCTTAATATTCCAGCTAATCACATGACAACACGTGGCATGTATTTGGTAAAATAAAAATGCAGAAACGGTGCCTACTTTCCAGCCGTTAACGCACTTCCAGCGCGAGGAAATCTTGTGCGACACGGTCCAGCTGTTCTCCATGTGCCCGATCTTGCCACTCAATGCAAAGCTACCACGTGTCTCTCTTTTCTCGTAGCTAATCACATGGTGACACATGGCATGCGTAAAATAAAAAAATCAGAAACGCGCAGAACGGTTTTCACGTGTGTTGTTATTTTAATTCCCCCATGTATTGTTGTCCCCCAGTGATAAAAAAAAGAATAATTGGAAAGAAGGGATATATTTTGTAGGCGAGAGGAATTGGGTTTTTCAATTTTTGGTTTTCTTTCATTTTTTTTTAGCTTGCAGTTCTTGTTGTATTTTTCTCTCCTCATCATTTTCTTTGTTTTTCTCTCTTAACAGTTTTTGTGTTGTAATTTCTTAGGAAAATAGAGAGAAAGAAGACAACGAAGAAGAAGGAAAGGGAAGAAATTAATTTTTCATTAGGAATCGTGAAAGAGTTTCTCCTAATCTTTTTTCTTTTAAATTTTATTTCTCTGAAATGTTTAATTGTTGTTGTGTTGTAATTTTAATTTCTGCTATGAACTAATTTATTTGTTCTAGGGTTACAGTGTAGCTTAAATTATGAAACTTGAATTAATTATTTTTGAATGATTTATGGAACGGTTTTAAGTTGTTTATTTTATCTGTGTTTAATGCATTTAATTATCGAAAGATTAATTAATTGATTTGTGACACTTAAATAAACTTAGAAAAGGCATTTTTTTGTGTTGCTCGTGATAAAATAACGTATATATATAAGGGATAGGAATATACTTTTATTATATGTGTAACTATTTGAGAACGTAGAACTTAATAAATCTGGTTGAATTTAATTCTCATAGGAATATAGTGAATTATTTTAACGAGATGTGTCTGTATGGAGCTCGGAAGAGATATATGGATAAATCAGGAGTTCTTGGTTAACAACTTAAAATAAGAGAACATAAATCAAGATGAAATATGATGATTCAAATGGATTAATTTGGTGAAACTGTAATCCTAGAATTTTCTTGCAATCTGTTATAGAAATTAGTTAGTCAAACTGCATCAAATTATCGACTGTTTGGATAAAATTAGGTTGAAATAATTTTGATAATTAACGAATATTAGTAACAAATCTCCATAGGAACGATATTTTACTTATCATATTATTACTTGTGACTGTCTATACTTGCACGATTTTATGTTCTCTAAAAGAGACAACAAGTTTTTGGTGATGACTGTTCATCTATGTATCCAAGACCTCTCTTATCTCCATGTAGCTTTCCATAGTATAGGACTTTGGTCAATTTTTTAGCACCTATGATCAAATTCATCACTGTCTCTTTAGTAATACTAAGTTCTTGCCTAAGCTTTTTATTTTCCTTAGTGGTTTCTACAAGTCGTAGATTCAAGGCATTAATATTTTTAGACAATTCCTTTTTATATTTCTCTAGGGTAGAGGAATTTGTTTTGTGAAAATTGATGATATCATTAAGTTTAGTGACTTCTACAAGTAGTTTATCCCTCTCTTCCCTAGCACCTAGCAAAGATTGAGCTTAGACCTTTTTGGTTTGCTCCACTAAGGATGCATTCTTCAATGGTCTTGTCTCTTCTTGGCTTTATGATTATTACATCATCTTTTGTTAGCAAAGGTGGTTCCCAACCATCAAGAATAGCATCCCAGACTTTTTCATTTTTTTTAGAAAGGCTTGCATTCAATCTTTCCAATAAGGGTAATTATACCCATCAAAGAGTATGGGTCTAACAGATGATCCACATTCTTTCACCTTCTATATGCAATATTTTAAAGTTCAACTTCCTCTCTTCAACATCATACAAAATTTATTTTTTATTTGACATTATTTATTAATAAAATTAACAATTTTTTCCTAAACTATCAATAAATACTATCATAATAAAATGGACACTACATTAAAACTTTTAATATTTATATCATTATCTCTATATTTTTAATGACGAACTTTTTTATTTATTAACATATCATAAACGTACTTTAGTTACATGTATTTTATTTTTGTTTAAATTTAATGTCAAATTTTATACTATAACTTTTGAATTAAAAAAGTGAATTGTTCACGTATGTAAGTTTCAACTTTTGATTATTATACCATATTTTACCAACTATGGTCATACACATCAAGTTTTGATGGAATTTTCTTATTTACTTTTGTTTTTTTATTGCATATTAGAGATAATATGGATATTAAGTTTGATGATTTTATGCTTTGTTAGAAGTATTGTGATAAGAATAACAATTTATGATTATGTTGCTATTGATTAATTGTATGTGATTTGAATTTGATAGGGACCTATTGATAATATGTGATTGGCATGCATTGACATGGGTTGAAATGTGATAGTTATGACATGTGTATTAATTGAGTGTATTTAGGGCTTTTTTTTTAATTAAAATGCTCCATTCTATATGTATATGCTATAACTTTGTGAATTTGTATGTTTATTTTGAGAAATTTATATAGATTTTGATAACTCTATGAAAGTAAAGTCATCACTGTACTTTTCTGCTTAGTATTTTTTTCGTTTTATTCAATAAATAGTATTTTGGGTTAAAAATATTAAAATATAAACATTTTAGTGAAAATATGAGAAAATATATTTTTTGAGAATTTTTGAATTTTTTTGGATTTTTTAAGAATTTTTTAATACAGAACCAATTAAAAGATATTACGTGGATGCCGCGCAAGTAGGACAGCTAACTAGACGTCACCACTTGGACACCGTGCAAGCAAGGAGTTCCAATCAAAGCACATCACGTGCCCCAAATGACACAAGCTATGCCACATGTCGACATGTGAATCGTTCATTCGTTCCAACGGGGTACTACGCAATCCATATCCTCAAATCACAAAATGCCATGTGGTGTAGACTCAATACACATTAACCACGACCAATCCACCTAGTCACACAACGCGCGTGGATTGGTTTCATCTTTTCCCCATGTCAAGTCTCGCATTTCTATTGGTCAGTATTGTTAATTTTTCTTTTTATCTCGATTCTTTATTTGAAATTGATCTGACGGTCCAGATTTTATTTGAGATTTTATTTTAGCCTAATTTAACCCTATAATTTCCCTAAAATCCCTTGAAGAGACAAAAAAAATTAATAATGTTTTAACATTTTTTGTAATAAAAGAAAAAAATACAGAAAAATTCTCAAAGAGATACATTTTTGGTGGAGATTCAAAAGGAGATTGGTGTTAAAATTCAAGATATTGATTATATTTATTCTTCTTTTTCTTCTTCTTCTTCTTCTTCTTCTTCTTCTGCATTCTTTATCAATTTTTATATCTTTCTTTACGAAAAATATAAGCTTTATGTACAAAATCATGTCTAGTTAATTTATTAACCTAGGGTCCTTATGAACCCAATGTTTAACATGTGATGAACTTATATTTTACCTCAATAATGATTTTAATTTAATTATATATATTATTTAATATAATTTTTATGATATTAATTGTTTCACCAATAATTGATCTATTAAGGCAATTAAATATATTTGAGAGAATTACTTAATTGTTTGTTTTGATTAAATAACATGCATAGTTTCTAGGTAGAGATGCTTGATTCTTATGCATTTGATCCATAATTGATAAATTTAATGAGTAGTATGCAATTTAATTGACATGAAAGTATGATTAGGTTAATTACTATATGGTATGTACTTTACTTGAAAGAGGAATACATGTTAGGTTAGATTCAATTGATCATGTAATTGATTGGTAATTATATTAGAAGGATTTTAGTGATTCACATGTTTAGAAAATTAGGGGATTAAGTATTTCTAAATATTTTCCCATATATGTATATCTTCTTAGCTTTCAATTCTAAGTTAATTAATTACTACTATTTATTATTAGTTCTTTTAATTTTTCTTTCTTAAAACATTAAAACACAAAAAAAAAATTGATTTTTACTTTTTTTTAAGTTTTAGAAACTAGTTTCTAATAACTTAATCTCTATAGGAACAATATTTTCTTATTATTATATTACTTATTGCTATACATATACTTTTGCATTCATTGCACACCATTCATTTCAATAAAGTTTTTGGCACCGTTGTTGGAGAATTATAAATATAAGAAATTAATTTTTTTTACATCTTCTTTAGTATGTTAGAAATATATTTGGTTTGGTTATACGAGTAGAGTCTATAAGAGAGAAATTTTTCTTTTAGCTCCCAAAATCAAGCATATATTGAGATCAATAAGAAAATAACAAGTTGTCACCCAAGTGGAAGAAATGACTAATCCATTAAATATAAATAATAACGAGCTAAATTTGAACAATTAGATTCTGTTAATGGATGATTGGAATAGAGAAATGAATGAATATGCATTACTTAACTTAGAAGGGCTGAATCCAAGTATTACAAGGCTAAAAATTCAAAGTTAATAAGTTTGAATTAAAGCCAATGATGTTTCAAATGTTATAAAAAAAATGGACAATTCAATGGATTACCAACAGAGGATCCTTATTTACATCTCAAATTGTTTATTGAAGTTAGAGATTCATTCAAATTCAATGGTGTGACTGATGAGAAATTTAGGCTTAGATTGTTCCCTTACTCTTTGTGACACCATGCTCGAGCTTGGATAAACTCTTTGCCACCTGATTCCATTAAAACTTGGAATGATTTGGCAAAGAAATTCTTGTTGAAATATTTTCCACCAACAAAGAATGTCAAGCTTAGGAATGATATTACCTCCTACCAAAAATATGAAAGGGAATCTTTATATGAAACATAGGAAAGATAGATCAAAGAGTTGTTAAAGAAGTGTCCTCACCATGGTATCCCTTATTAGATCCAAATGGAGACTTTTTACAATGGTTTCAATGCTCAAACAATAACCATTGTTGATACATATGATAATGGAGCTTTCCTAGCCAAATCTTACAATCAAGCTTATGATTTACTTGAGAAAATGGCTAGCAATAATTATCAATGGCCAATTGATAGAATGATAGCTAGAAAAGGAGTAGCTGGAGTGCATGAGATAAATGATATCACAACACTTATAGCTTAAATGTCATCTTTAATGAATCTTTTGAAGGCTTAAAACTCACCAACGAGTATAAACCAAGTCCAAGATTCAAGTGTGTCTTGTGGTAGGCCTCATTTGTTTGATAATGTCCAAATAATCCCGAATCAACATTCTATGTGGGTAATATGAACCAAAATAATATTCCAAACTCGAATAGATATAACCCAAGATGGAAACAATATCCAAATTTCTCTTATAGTAATAAAAATAATCAAGGTGGTAATTAATTCAACCATCAATCATTTCCACCACTTGGTTTTCAACAACCACAATAATCATAAGCCCAAGAGAAGAAGCCACCTACTGAGGACAATACAAATTCTTTAATAAGGATGATGAAAGACTTTATCCAATCAGTAAATAAAAAAGTGTCTACTCAAGAAGCTTCAATTTTGAAATTTAGGAACCCTAATGGGATACCTTGCCTAAGCTATAAGTCAAAGGCCTCAAGGTAACCATTCAAGTGGCATACTTATAAACCCAAGAAGAGAAGGTAAGGAGCAATGTAAATCCATATCCTTGAGGAGTAATAAAACTTTAGAGTAGGAACAAGAGGCTCAAAATTATGAAGAGGAGCAGGAAGCTAAAAATAATTAGAAGAAACATGAAATTAACAAGGATGAAAAGGAACTAGTGGATAAAAAGAGCACTGAAATGGAAATAATTTAGCCAAAGAAAAGCAACATCTACAAAATCACTATTCTTTTCCCTCAAGTACTACAAAATAAAAAGTTAGATACATATTTTTCAAAATGTCTTGATGTCTTCAAGAAGCTATACATAAATATACCATTTGTAGATATAATTGAACAATTGTCGTTTTATGCTAAATTCATGAATAATATACTGTCAAAGAAAATGAGGCTTGGAAATCATGAAACAATAACCTTGACTAAAGTTTTGAGTGCCATCCTTAATAGAAAACTACCACAAAAATTGAAAGATCTAGGTAGTTTTGACATTACTTGTACTATTGGAAACATCCATTTTGACAAGGCACTGTGTGATCTGGGTTCTAACATTAACCTTATGCCATTATCAAATTTCAAGAGAGTAGGGGTTGGTAATGCCAAACCCATTTCAGTAACATTGAAAATGGCAAATAGGTCTATCAAAAGACCTTATTGAGTAGTAGAAGATGTGCTCATAAAAGTAGACAAATTCATTTTTCCTATAGATTTCAATGTGCTATACATGAAGAAGGATAGTAACATTCCTATCATACTTGGTTGTCCATTCTTAGTAACTAAAAGAGTACTCATTGATGTATAAAAAGGTGATCTTACAATAAGAGTGCAAGATGAACAAGTAACATTTAATATATTCAAAGCAATTAAATTTTCTGATGTTGATAATGCTAGTGCTTTCTTTTGAAGGATGAGCTAACCATTGATGTGTTTTATGACATGTGCCCTAGTGATGCTTTAGAGTATATGCTTGTTAATTATATGAATACACATGCTAATGAATATCATGGAACTCACTTAGGTGCACACATTCATATAGGTAGCTTAACAAAACTTGTTTAACTACCCCCACTTAAAATTTTAACACGTGATGCTATGAGCAATGACATAAACTCACCATAAAATAACTCAACTTGTTTTAACTTTGAAAGTATGGAATCCAAAGTTGGTATTGGAATTGTGTGAACTTTTTGGAGGACATTCATCTCATATGTGTATCAAATGCATTTGTGGAATGTCTTGACACAAGATGAAGGCTCAAACCATCTATTGAGGAGCCACCCAAATTAGGGCTTAAACCTTTATTATCTCATCTTCGTTATGCATTTTTGGGTTATAACAGGACACTTCCAATCGTATAATCTCTGCTAGTCTAAGTATGGAGCAAGTAGAAGCACTACTAAATGTGCTAAGGAACTTTAAAAAAGCTATAGGTTGGTCTATTGATGACAATAAAGGCATAAGGCCACCTATATGAATGCAAAAATATTACTAGAGGATGGAGCTAAACCCACTAGAGATGCACAACATCGTTTAAACCCTATTATAAAGAAATGGTGAAGAAGTAAATTTCCAAGTGGCTAGACATGGTCATCATTTACCCAATATCATATGGTGAATGGATAAGCCCAATTCAATGTGTACCAAATAAATGAGGAATCACTATGGTGGAAAATGAGTCAAATGAGTTAACACCTACTAGAACTGTCACAAGATGGAGAGTATGTATGGATTTTTGTAAAGTGAATAAAGTTATAAGGAAGGACCATTTTCCTCTCTCACTTACAAATCAAATTCTTGAAAGATTGACTATGCATTCTTTGTTTTTCCTTCTAGATGGATACTCTGGTTATAAGAAAATTGTCGTGGTACTTGAAGACCAAGAAAATATAACCTTCTCATGTCTTTATGGAACTTTTTCGTTTAAGAGAATGCCGTTTGGATTATGCAATACACCAGAGACATATCAATGCTACATGATGGCTATTTTATCAAACATACTAGACAAGCATCTAGAAATCTTCATGGACGATTTCTCGGTCTTTAGGAACACATTTGATGAATATCTACACTATCTCTCATTAGTGCTACAAAGATGTGAAAAATGAATTTGGTTTTAAATTGTGAAAAGTGTCATTTCATTGTACATGAAGGTACAATCTTGGGCCACAAAATCTCGAATAATGGTATTGAGATGGATAGAGCTATGATAGAAATGATTGAGAAACTACCACGAGTTTGATGATACTAGGAGTAAGGAGTTTTCTTGGGCATGTGGGATTTTGCTGTAGAATCATAAAAGATTTTTCCCAAATCTCCAAACCTTGTGCAATCTTTTGGAAAAAGACATGCCTTTCAAATTTGATGACAAACGTTTAAGGCATTCCAAGTGCTTAAAGTTAAACTAATGTTAGCACTAGTTATAGTCACACTATATTAGAGCAAGCATTTTGAGTTCATGTATGATGCAAGTGATTTTGCTATTGGAGTTACTTTTGGACAATGAAGATATAAATGTTTTGTGTCACATATTATGCAATAAAGACACTAAATAAGTCTCAAATGAATTATTCTACTACATAGAACGAGCTCTTTTCCACTATGTATGCCTTTCAAAAATTCAAATCTTATTTGTTTGGAACCAAAGTGACTATCTAAATGGATCATTATGCAATACAGTACCTCATGACAAATAAGGATGCCAAACCAAGATTGATAAGATAGGTTCTTCTTTTACTATAATTTGACTTAGAAATATGTGATAAAAAAAAGGAACAGAAAATCAAGTAGCAAACCATCTATCCAAACTGTAAAGGGAAGCAAAAAAGGAGGACAATATGTTGATTAGAGAACCCTTTTCTCAATGAGCAACTCTTTTTAGTAGTTCAAATAGAAATCCCATGGTATGCAGACATTGCGAAATTCCTAGTCGCCAAAATTCTTCCATCAGACCTCATATGAAAACAAAAGAAGAAATTCTTCCATGATATTAAATAGTGTTTTTAGGTTGACACTTACCTCTATAAAGAATATGGTGATGATATTTGGAGAAGATGTGTCCCTTATGATCAAGTTGGAAGTATTCTTTACTATTGCCACATCTCACACTATGAAGGTCACTTTGGGAGCACAAAAATAGTAACTAAGGTACTTCAATCTAGTTATTATTTTCCCATATTGTTTGAAGATACTTACATTTATGTAAAGACATTTTACAAGTGCCAAAAGATAGGTGATATTTTAAAAAGATATGAGATGCTCTAGATAGTACACTTTAAGTGAAATGATTTGGTGTTTGGGGCATTGACTTTATTGGACCATTCCCTTCATCCTTTGGTAACCAACATATACTTGTAAGAGTGGATTACGTGTCAAAGTGTGTAGAAGTCATATCCAGCAACAAATGTGATGCCAAAGTTGTCATGAAATTTCTAAAGAATTTTTTTTCACTAAGTTTGGAACTCCTAGGATCATTATTTGTGATAGAGGTAGTCACTTTTGCAATAAAGAATTTAAGTCATTATTGTCTAAGTATGGTATTAATAATAAAGTGTCCACCCCCTACAATCCCTAAACAAGTAGAGGTATCCAATTGAGAAGTGAAATTGTTTTTGGAGAAAACTGTGAACATCTCTAGGAAGGATTGGCCATCTAAGTTGGATGATACTTTATATGCATACATAAATGCATTTAACACCAATTGGTACCACCCCATATAAGCTAGTTTATGGAAAGGCATTTTACTTATAGCTAGAATTGGAACACAAAGCATGTTGGGTAGTGAAGTAGTTGAATATGTCCATAGATGCAGTTGTGAGAAAAGAATTCTACAAATAAATGAATTCGATGAACTATGGTGGAATACTTATAAAAATGTCAAGAATTACAAAGAATAGACAATAGGATAGCATGATAAGAAAATTTTGCTATGTATCTTAAAACCAGGACATAAACTATTAATGTATAACTCAAGACGGAAATTGTTTTCAGGAAAACTAAAGAGTAGATGGTTAGGTCCATTCGACATCACTAAGGTAGCCAACCATGGAGCCATTGAATTAGAAAAAAAAAAGAGCAATTTACAGTTAATGGACATAGAGTGAAGCATTATCATAGATATCAATTATCAAATGAAACATCTATGATAACCCTAGTGGATTCACTTTAGAAGTTGATATTCCTGTATAATCAAGGATGTTAAACGTGACGCAGGTAGAGAGGAAAACCAACATTATTTTACTTAAATTTTTATTATTTTTTTATTTTATAGGTGAATAAATATGGAGAGTAATGATGCAAGAAGATTGAGCATTTCAATGAAAGATGTGGTGTGCCAGGACTAAGGAAATTTTCTTTCCTTTTACTTTTTCAAATTTATATGTGCACATTAGGGATAATGTGTAATTTAATTTTGGAAAAGGAAACTTCATTCTCTACTTTGGTATTTAGTATGCATTTTAAAGTTTTAGGGATTTTGTTTAATTTTTAGGATGTTTTAATCATTATTTGAGTAGAAATTGATAAATATGTGGAAACTAAATGTATACATGCTTGATATGATATGTATGAACCCAATAATAAATAGAAATGTAAATGACAAGAATAAAGAATGTAACATATTCGTTAAGATACTTACATTAATTATGTGATATGCTTTATGCTTTTGACTAGATTGATTCAAATTTTTATACACATATTCATGATTGCTTTAGTGTGCTTATTGAGAGAAACTTTATGGTGGGTTATATGAGTTGATGAGATATACCATATTTTAGAATCTATTTGATCATCCCTTGAGGCAAAATCTTAAATAATGTTTAGCATAAGAAATGAATTAGGCTTTATTTGAATCAATTGAGTCTTTCAACCTAATCATTATTAATATATTTAGCCACCCATTTGAGCCTAATTAAGAACCTTTTATATCTTTAAGCTAAATTTTATGCTTAACCAATAAGTATTATCTTTAATCTTGCACTGTTAGTTTGTATGAAAAGAAAAGAAAAATACAATCTTGTGTAATACTATAGAATAAGGTGAAAAGTAATACACCTTATAGAAAAAAGAAAAATTCACAACACAATTTATCCATCTAAAGAAAAATAAAATAAAACTTAAAATAAATTTGGGGGTGTTATGAAGTTACAAAAAAAAAAGGATGTGAAATAAAAGAATATGAAAAGAATGATAAGATAAGGTGCACTAAGATATCAAATAAAAGTTCAATTGTAGTAAAAAAGTGCATGATGAATAAAAATAAAGCTAAGGTGTAGAAAGAGCCTAAATATCTTTATTTATCAACTCCCACATTAGCCTTATGCTACAAGCATGAAAATCTCTTATTGATCTTTAGCTAAGTGTATATTTATATTAGTGGAGAGGGATGTGAAAAATAGACTTATGAGACTCATTCTAAGAATGAATTGATTAGTATACTCATATAGATTGATTTTATGAGTGCATTAGATGATATCATGTGCAACACAAACACAAATTAATTCGTCAAAAACCTTGTATGTCCTTATATTGATTGAACGTAGATTGATAGATATGTGAACCTCCTTCTAATATAAAATTGTGCGACTTTTGAGAAGGATAATTTCTACTAAATATGCATGTATTAATAGATATATATTTATGAATATATTTTGCATGTCAGTTTATCTAGTTAGATTTGGCTTTACTTGAGGACAAGCCAAAAGTTAAGTTTAGAGGGTGTGATGACTCTATGAAAGTAGTCGTTAGTACACTTTTGCTTAATACTTTTTCGTTTCATTCAATAATTAATACTTTTAGGGTTAAAAATGTTAAAATATGAACTTTTTAGTGAAAATAGGTGAAATATATTTTTGGGGAATTTTTTGGAATTGTTTAGGAATTTTTAATGTAGGACCAATGAGAAGATGTCACATGGATGCCAAGCAAGTAAGGGAACTAACAAACGTTGTCATATAGACGTCATGCAAGGAAAGAGTGTCAATCAAAGCATGCCATGTGCACTGAGTGATGTAGGCCATGCTACGTGTTAGCATGGTGTTCATTTTGAGTTTCGCCGTGTGGCTAATAAGTGTGCCACGCGTCGTCATGTGATTTGTTCATTCGTTACACTAGGCACCATCCAATCTGCATCCATGAATCATAGCATGCCATATGGTGCTAACTTAATATGCGTTGTCCACTGTCAGTCCACCCCACAACGCGTCTCGCGCTAATTGGTCTCGTCTATCCCCCATGCCTTATGTCATATTTCTATTGGCTAACAATTTTAATTTTCCCTTTTTCATCTCAATTCTTAATCTGAAGTTGATCTAATGGTCTAGATTTCATCTGAGCCTAATTTAACTCTTTAATTGCCCCAAAAACCCTCAAGAGAAAAATTATTTTTTATCAATTTTTAGAGCGAAGAAGGGAGAAAAATATAGAAAAGTTCAAAAGTAGATACAATTTTAGTGGAGATTCAAGAGAAAATTTGTGCTACAATTCAAGAGATTGATTGTATTTATTTTTCTTCTTCTTTCTTATTAAATTTTATGTTTTTCTTTATGAAAAATATAAGCTTTATGAACAAATTTATGTCTAGCTAATTTATTAACTTAGGGTTCTTATGAACAAATTTTCAACATGTGATAAACTTATATTTTACCCCAATTATGATTTTAATTTAATTAAATATATTTGAGAGAAATTTTTTAATTGTTTGCTTTAATTAAATAACATGCATAGTTTATAAGCAAAAATGTATGATTCGTATGTATGTGATCCATAATTGATAAATTTAATGAATAATATGCAATTTAATTGACATGAGAGTGTGATTAGGTTAGTTACTATATAATATGCACTTTACTTGAGAGAAGAATACATGCAAGGTTAGATTCAATTGATCATGTAATTGATTGGCAATTATATTTGGGGCGAATCTTAGTGAATCACATGTTTAAAAAAATGGGGGATGAAGTATTCCTAGATATTTTTTCATATATCTTCTTAGCTACTAATTTTGAGTTAATTAGTTACTGCTATTTATTTTTATTTCTTTTAATTTTCTTTCTTAAAACATCAAAACATAAAAAAAAATTGATTTTTACTTTTTTTTTAGTTTTAAAATTTAGTTTCTAATAACATAATCTCCATTGAAACAATATTTTCTTATCATTATATTACTTGTTACAATACGTATAGTTTTATATTCATTATACATAATTCATATTGATCAATTTCATGCATTGATGATTTATATGTTTATAACAAGCTTTAACATCCATTTTAGCTCTTGAGACGAAATCATTGGTGTTGCTTAGATTGAGAAAGAAGTTTGGTCTTCTTTGGATCATTTGAACTTTTCAAACACCATTGCTTATTTATGTCCTTGGCTACCTATTTTTGGGCTTTTATGTTGAATTTTTATTTCATTTCACATATATATTAATCTAGCTCAAATAATAAGTCTCACTTACCTTATACACCGTTAGACGAGTTTCTATTGCAATATATGTTGAGCCTATGTGTTTTAAGGAATGTGTAGTTTACCATTTTGGGTTAAGAATGTTTTTTAAAAAAAGTAGTGATGAGTGCTCAAAAGCACTTAATATATCATAATTTTATGTATATTAAATGATTAAATATATTTGTATTTGCTTTGTTTTACTATCTTTTAAAACAAATCTATCTTTTCAGAATAATGGATATGTTTGGCTATTTTTCATGCATTTTAGCTTTAGATGATTTAACTAATTAATACTCAAAGAAGAGTACTTAAAAGCATTCTATTACAATATTAAAGTTAATAAGATAACATATGTAAAGCTTACATATGTTCCAAACTATATAAAAAATAGATATGCAAAGAAAATAAGGATTCCAATTTGATTAGATTGACGTGGGCCGCATTGTGAAAAATGTTTGTACTATGGTGCGAGGCTAATGGATTGAAATCTTCATACATTAAAGAATTGATATAGGTTACGACATGAAAATATTGTGTGCTATGACGCATGTGTAATGGACCGAGCTACAACTAGTGATAGTATGTATCATGCCACGATATGAAAGAAATATGTATTGCGATGCCAACCTTTTGATTCACTATTTTCTCTTTTTACATACCTACAAATAGGACCCCAATTTCATTGTAAAACATATCTCATATCTCATATCCCATATCCCTCATCCTTTTAGCTGTCTAGTTTTCTCTTAAGTTGTCTTAGTTTTTTTCTTTCTTTTTAATAGTTCCAAAGTTCTTCTCTCATTTGAGAGTTGAACAATTCTAGTTTATGTAGTAACTGTAGTTTCAATTTAATAAATGGTGTTGAAAATTCTGTTTGGAGGTCTTTCATAATAGAAATAATATTGAGACAAATTAGGATATAATTTAAATGTATTCTTCTCATATTATCTTTATGTGTTGTTTTTACATACTATGTTTAATTTATCGATTGTTTATTAAAATATACATGTCTAATTATAAATAATATGAAAAATTAGTAATATTATTATGCTTATAAAATACTATAACAAGTAAATATTTTTATAAAATGAATTCAGTTTTATTTCTTTATCAAGATTAAAACAAAGTTTATTAAAGAAAAATACATAGCTAAGTATTTTTCATAATAAATATGAAAGTTAGATTTATGATTTAATAATCTAAATTTGATTTAGAATCAATTCTTTCATTTTAGATTTGATTATTTGAATCTTTAGAGAACTCGGTTTCAAATATTTTTATAAAAATTATTATTAAAAAATATATTGAGAAAATATTTTTCATAATAGTTTTAAATCTAAAGTTAGTTTATGAATACTTAAATCATAAAACTAACTTTGATACATTGAAGAGAGTTTAAATTATCAAGCCCCACCTAAGAAAAACAAATTAAATGCTTTGTAAACTATTCAAAAAAAATAAAAAAACTTAACAATTAATCAAT
This sequence comes from Hippophae gyantsensis, assembly GCA_030763125.1. Taxonomy (NCBI): domain Eukaryota; kingdom Viridiplantae; phylum Streptophyta; class Magnoliopsida; order Rosales; family Elaeagnaceae; genus Hippophae; species Hippophae gyantsensis. Next base: position 28,718,042 of record CM061039.1, on the reverse strand, counting down.
TATAGATCCCACTTAAAGATATTAATTGATGTCAATCCTAACTTACGATATTTTCTTATAAAAAAAATTAATAATTTTTATATATTCACATATTTTTTAATTAATATTAAATAAGTTTAATTAATTAATTTATATATCCAATAAATTTTATATTTTATCGTAAATAAAATTGTTATGTCTTTATAATTAACTAGCTTTTATATTGCCATCGTATCTATTTTGCAAATTGCCGCACTCCATGTGGTTATAGCTCAGCGTGTGTTGCTAGTTAGTTCTCTACTGCATACCACGTGCCACTGCATTAGATTCATTTTTCTCATGCCACGTGGCACTCATCTAATGGTCCAGATCCAATTTTTAGTTTATTTTTTCTCTTTTTTTTATCTCTGCTTTTGATTCACGTTGATCTAACAATTCTGATTTTATAATCTAAAGTAATTACACGACCCAAATCCATCAGACTCAAAAATCTATCATTTGAGAGCAATTTCTATACATTTTTGAGGGGGAGAGTTAGGTGTAAGGGTTCGGAAATTTTGGAGCAAAAGGAGCCAACGTTTGGAGCATTTTGGAGAGATTCTTCACAGGAGTTTCGTCATATTGATGTGCAAAAGTATATATTTTTTTGTTTAATTTATATTTTATTTTATTTGTATTATTTTAAATATGGGTGTTTTTTAGTAGAGTTTTCTTTCTAGGGATTTAATGTGCCCTTCACGTGATTTTATATTATTAATTAATTTAATATTTTATAAGTGTTGGATTATTCAATTTAATGTAGTTAATGCTCGTATTTAATTAAATTAAACATTGAATTAGATGATTAGTTAATTTTGTAAACAAATGAAAGATTGTTATAAAATTTTGAACATGCATTAAATTAACATATATGTAATGAGATAAAAAAAACATTTACTATATATATAATCAATAATTAATTTTAGGTGCTTAATATGTTATGTTTATTTTGTAAACAAGTGAAAGATTATTATAAAATTTTGAACATGCACTAAATTAGCATATATGTAATGAGATAAAAAAATTTACTATATATATAATTAATAATTAATTTTAAGTGCTTAATATGTTATGTATTCTTAAATTATTATAGATCTGTCATTAAAGATACGTGCATTAGGATTACTATCACCATAGAAAGGAGGGTGATAATTATTTGAGAATAATTAGATTAATAATCTAAGCATTTTATTTTAATATTAAAGAAATTTATAAAATCATGGTATTAAAATGAGAGAGATTAATTCCATATAGGACTTAATTATTGCAGAAAATTTGAGTTTGGGATTACTAATTAGAATTAGTTAACCATTAATATAGTACTTTAAATTAGATTATCACTATTTTTTAGCTCAAATAGTATTACCGTGCAGATTGTGTTACTTATAAAGTCAGAATTGTTGTATTCTTAGCTCAATTTGATTTTCGTTGAAGAGGGATTTCCTTATAAACAATTCCATCTTCAATATATTTGTTTTTTTTATCTTGTTTTTTTCTTATTAGTTGTTTGGAATAAAATACAAATGTATTTTCTCACCTAGATGTTAAACTATATATAATGATTTTTTTCACCTAGATCTTAAACTATTATGTTTATGCTTATTGAATTTTATTTTTGTTATCAATCTAAACATTCATTTAGATTTATTGTGTCAAATATTATGAAAGTTAAAATATGATATTAAGTTAACGAAAGATGAAATCTTATATTTCTCTCCATATGCTCAAGAAAGTTCGTAAGTTTGGTGTACAAATTTCTATTATTAATAATATAATATATATTAATGATATTTTATCTTTGATTAATGAAATCTTATTATTTTAAAAAAAATTATTATCTTTTTAAAATTTTCTTTTTATAAAACATAATTTTAATATGATTCGAATATGTGATTTAAAACAATAAAAATGTGAATATTACCAACTTACTATTAAGTGAACCACTTTGTGGTATTAATTATGAATGCATACACTATACTATTAATATACAATCCATTTTCATGAAAAGTAATTAAGGCGTGTTTGATTGGTAAAAATATACTCAAAAATATAATAAATATTTTTATTAATTTTTTTATTTGTTTGAACTTTTAAAGCAAGAAATTACAATTTATTTAATGCTTTTATACTTTGTTGTCCTTAACCTTTACCTTAAAATAATATTTGGTCCATAGTATTTTAAAATGCATATTTAAGTCCCCAATATTTTAAAATTAATAATTTGTATCCAATATAATAGTTTTCGTGAAAAGGTTATTGACTAAATTCTATTTTTTATTAAAAGGTTAGAGGTTAAATTCAAATTAAATTAGATTAAAACCATTGAATTTTAAAAAATTAAAGATTAAATTACATATTTTAAAAATTCAAGTACTAAATGTTATTTTGAGGTAAAAATTGGAGACTAGTACAAAAATCTTTTTTTAAAATATATATTCTATTGAGATAAAATATATAATTTTAATATATGAAAATAAAATATATTTATTCTCTCAAAGAAGTAGGATTTTCATATATATTTTTTAAAATAACTCTCAATTACCAATAAAAATAATAATATAAAATTAATTAACTTTGAAAAAATAAAATAAAAAATAATTTTTTTATTCCTTAATAACTTCTTAAGAAAAAAATATGAATTATATTTTCTATTCCTAGTTTTCTAAACTATGTTTGATAAATATTTTAATTTCTTAGTTTTAAAACTAAATTTCTAATTTTTTAAAATTTTTGAAAATAAAATAAAAGTTATTTGATAACCAAGTTCTAACTTCAAATTTAAAAAATAAAAATTAAAAATTTCATATGGTTTATTTGATAGTTATTCTTAATTTTCAATTTTCAATATTCTATGTTCTAAAATTTTATTCAACAATTAATTTTTGAAAATTTTCGTTAAATTTTGAATTTTGAATTATTTTGAGTATTGTTTAATATGATTGAATATGGTTGAGTTATTAAATTTTTGTGATTGAATATGTATGGTTGAGTTATTAAATTTTCGTCTCATATTAAAAAAAAATTCAATTCCAATATTAATTTTTTTTAATTTCAAAACTGCATTTTAGAATTTAGAAAATAAAAGATGAAAATGAGTTGTAAACGTACCTAATTTAAAAAATATAAAATTTAAAAATTGAAATTAAAAATTATGAATTAAAATAATTTTCAAGTAAACCCTTAGTAATTCAAATTTCTTTGAACCGCACATATCCTTAGTGTTGGGGTATTTCTCCAGTTTTTTTGTTAGCTATCGTTATCTGTCAAGTATCATAATTTTACTATTTTTCTTTTAAAACAGGAATTCGTTTCTAATCATGCTCAAAGTGTGCCCAACCTGCACTACATTACATGATTCCAACATGACGATCGACCCTAGTATTGATGAACCACAGACATCCAACTCCAAAAATATTGCAAAATATTGGTAATTAAAATGAAAAGATAAATAATAAATTGTATTGTGAATCTTAAAATTGAATAGTGATATATAAATAATTGAAAATCACATTTTATTCGTATTATTATTAGTTAATTGGCGCTTGATTAATTAAATAATTATGAAAATGAGCATTTTAATCTGCTTTTTTATATATAAAACTAACTGGTATTCAGGTGACAGTGTTTCATAATTATGAGATTATTAGTATCATTTTCTCATTCCAAATTCATGCTGATCTTAACTTAGTTATAGTCAACCCTGAAACCAAGCAAATTGGTAGAATAAGCACCACAAAAGTACCATATATGAGCTCATGACCTCACTAGTACTTCTGTAAATTATGTGCATGTTAATAAATTTAAACACCAACAACAAATTAAGGGAAGTAGAGATTGGTTCTCTCTTATTTATAACGAACATTATAACTAGAAATGTCGCAACATGTATGTTTTAAATTAGCCTGGCTACTCAGTTAATTCTCCATTGAAGGCTTGTGTGGTAGCTTTTCCACATGAGAATCCTTAATAGACTCCACTACCGGAGGGTGTCCAGGGAAATGGCCGTGATGGGGCTCGGGCTTGTGTTGATGTGGTGGGAACTTCCCACCATTCTCCTTTGGAGCTTTTCCACCACGGGGTGACTTGCCCTTAGGGAATGGCTCTTCTTGTGGTGTTTTGTGTTTTGGGGGCAAAATGGGTACTCTCTTAGGGTGTTTTCCACCATATGGTGCTTTTGGGTTATCTTCAAAAGAAGGTGGTTTGCCAATAGATGGCTTGTGTTTACCAAAATGACCGTTTGGTGATTTGTGCTGAACTTCAGCAGGGAATGAAGTGGTGTGAACCGCCAATGCTAATATGAGCAATACTAGTAATCTCGTAGACATTTTGAGGCTCTTTGAGTTTTTAGCAGTGGGTTATGTGAAACTAGAGCTAGTCATGTACGCATTTATAGTGGACAAGAGCCTATAATATTTTGACACTTGTCATAGTGTAATAATAGTGTGGTTTGGACTATGGTATTGTTTAGATGATAATTTTGAAAAAATATCATTTATGCCCCTAACTTTGATCTTATCTTTATATATATCCCTGATTTGACTTTTGAGTTAATTTTACTAATATTCTTGAATAGTTAACAACATTAACTTTCCATCCAACAATGTGTTTTTCTTTCCTATGACTTTGCTATCAAATTAAAGCTAAATGTTTTACTATGCTAGTTGTTAATTCTTACGTATTATTATTTAAAGGTAAACATTCAAGTTTCTTGTTAAAATATTGTTTTAATTTTATATTTTTCTTATGTTTATTAATATCAACACTTGTGGTTAATTTTTTTGTTTTCATTTTCTTATTTATTAGTTTAATAAATGTTATAAACAAATATTTAATCATTTAAGATCATTACTTGACTTAGAATTATAATTATCATACTTGAATTTAATAAGTCTACCACAGTTTTCCTTTCTCTTATTCATCTTCTTTTGTTATACCTGATATGCCTTAACTTGTTCAAGACTTAATACTCTCCTAGTAATAGAGAAACTATTGCTTTTGTACATGGTTTGATGTCTAAATTAGGCATCTAGGAAATAGGAAAACAATAATTGCACTCCATTTTATTTATAATATTAATAATTATTACAATTCTAGAAGCCAACTAAATTTTTTGAAGAGATTCTTAGTCGCTCATAGTTTCTAAATATATAGTTGTTGGATGAATAAATTTTAAAGTAGAGAGTTTTATATTGTTTAAGTTGTTTCCAAGTAATGAAAATAAAGGTTCCTTTTATAGAACAAAGAATCCATGATTACAATAGTAAAAAATCACTATTTTACCCCTAATTTAATAATTCACCTAACTTTCTACTTTTGGCTTTTGAATCTAAGCCTTTCATTTCCTTGACATGATCTGACGATTGAGGATATGGTTTCTATATATTTATTTATTTATTTCGTTTTCTACCAATAGTCATTTTGATAACTAGAGGATGATGCATTTTCATCTTCTCTATCTATAATGTAATAAATACATTTGTGATCCTTAGAAGTTTTCTTGGTGTAAAAAACAAAACATTTTTCTTGTTTCTTAACAAATTTTTAGATTATTACTATTAAAATTTATTTCAAATTTATTGATTTTCTCACCATCTTCTATAATGAGGGTCATATTGTCATGAGAAGTGATTATAATCTTATTAGTCGAGTAGTTTACTGTCAATTCAAAAAAATTATCATTTTTTTGGATTTTTTTGCTATACTTGACTTAGCATCTGTCTTCTTATAATACATAATTAATCTATATTGAATTTATTTTTAGGAATTTCCCTTGCTTTGTAACTTCCTTATTAATGTTATAAATCTCTAATTTGATAAAATAGTAGGGACTAATACAACCTTCTTTAATCTAATCATTATGTGAATTAAAAAAATCTGAAATAGATAGGCTCTTCACCTATTATGATCTTCTTCTTAAAGTTCTTGATATTCTTCTTGAAATTTTTTTAAATAATTTAATTCATTTAAATCAATTCTTGAATACATATCCTCAATTAAACCTACATGAAAAGCTTTATAAACAAAAATTGGATCAGTTCCTTCAAAAATATTAAATTTACTACCTATAGAAATTCTTTTACTATGGTGCAAAATTTCATATCTTTAATATGTTCATGAATAGATTTTCTAGCTAAGTTATATAGACTCAATTATTGTGGTTTACTTAAAATATTAAATTGATCTTTTTTGTCCTTAGTGACCAATGCATTCCTGAGGATGTTTCCCTAAATAATACTAATGGTCATATAATCCTTATTGTCTCTATGATAGGCGTTTTCCTGAATAGTACTAGTGGTCATACTATCTTTCTTAAGGTTTTCAACTTGCTTGGTGACTATGTCTATTTTGTAATTCTACTAGAGTAATTTTTATCTATATCCTCTGAAGTTATTAAGTTTGATATCCTATAGTTGATACAACTGCTTTCAGTTTGTATTTTATTAGTAAAAGCTCAGTGATTTATTTTACTAAATCCAATAATAAATTTACTTGTTTTAGGCTAGTTGTAAATTTTTGATTTTGTACCATTAAAGACCACATAAGTCTTTTTTTAATTTCTTTCTATATTTCTTCAGCCCAATTAAGAGCTTTTTTTCTTTTTAGAGGTATTATTCTCTTTTTAACTATTAGGTTTTTCTTTATCATTTTGGATTCTTTCTTTAGAAGTTTTACTTTCCTAAAAATTAATCTCTCATGTATATTCCTCTTTAGAGTTTTTGGACTCTAATATTAGTTTTGAACTATTAAGTTCTTATTTAATTCTTATCTTCTAAAAAAAAAATTGTGTGTAAAACCTCTCGTTTTTCTTAAAGGATTCTTATGCTCTTTTTCTTTATCTTGATCTTGATATCAAGATGCTCAATTCCTATAAGGAAAAAATAATTAAAGGTGTTGTTTCCCTTGTAAAGGCATATGTTAAATATTCTTATTTCTTAGAAGATGTTCGACTTTAAAAGTATAGTGATTAAACCACTATTGATATCTAACTAATCTTCCTTATTTATAGTCACCTTCAGTAATGGTTTTTTAAAAATAACCAAAATTATTATTATCGATTATGACAATTAATCTAGAACTTATTACATATATTGCAAATTTCTCAATAACTTTTTTGATAGCAAAATATTTCTTTTCATTACTTTGATAATTTAATTCTAGACTATGGAAAGAACTTGATGTATATCTACAAAGATATTCATCTTTATCATATATTTTTGCTTTTAAAACTACTCCTCACTATTCATGTGAACTATCTATTTCAATTATTATTTTATTATCTAAACTTGGATGACATAAAGTTGGTAAATTTGTTACCTGTATTTTTACCTTATCCATGTACAAAGTCTCTTGTTCTATCTATTTTCAATTTTGTTTGTAAACATTTTCATATTTCTACAAGTTTCTTGATATATGATTCAACATGCGTTGAACATTCTAAGAATCTTTGTAATTTATTTTTGTCTTTTAATTCACCAGGAAATCCTTGAATGTTATTTAGTATATAAGGTTGTAGATTATGTTCTCCATCTTCAATTTCTAGCCCTAAATACTTATTTTTTAATGAACAATTACTGCTTTCTTCTTATAATTCCTTAAAGATATTGTCCATATAACTATGAAAGATATCTGGAGTTTGTTTTAACTCAAATGGTATAACAGTCTATTAGAGTTATCATTGAGGGAAACTAAATGCCATTAGTTTTTAAGATTCCTCATCTAGTCTTTTTTGCCAAAATTGACTTTTTCAATCAAAGCTTAATAAGTATTTCTTTCATTTTATTAATGATAATAATTCTTCTTTATTTAGAATAAAACATCTAGTATCAATGGTTTATTTATTCAGTGCTTTGAAGTTTGTTACCATTCTCTTTTTTGTCTTCCTTTTTTTTAGGTTTTTTTAACTAAAAATGTTGTACTAGAGGGAGGTGAATTACTTGATATTAGGACTTTTAGCTCCAAAAGTTATTGAATTTGTTTTTCAAATTCAATCTTATCTTATGGAGTATAAATCATAGGTTTGACTTTAATGATTTTGTTAAGGTCTCTCAGTTTTATTATAACAATCATTTCAAATTTATTTACTTTAGGATCTAAAATATTTTTTAAACTTAGTGATTTTAATAATTTTTTGATATTAATTAAGACTTTATCTAATAGGATTTTATTAAGAAAAAATGATTTGTTTCTCTTCTATATCTAATGAAATATTTTCTAAATAAGGTTTCTATTACTGTTTTATGTCTATCTTATCATATTTTTGCTTTTTATGTTTTTACATAAAAGTTGTGTTGGATACAGTCAAAGATTTTCTTATTTTTAAGACATAATGGCCAACTAGTATTGTTAAACTTATTTTGTCTAAATATTATGTAAAAAATTGATATAAATTTAGGATATTATTCTCTATTAATAAATCAACTCCTATTTCTTATTTATATATAATAGAAATATGAAATTTCTCTACTACTATCATTATATCTATATCTTTTAAGACTTTATTAATATTTATTGTAGAATTTTTAGTAATTCTTACAATTAAATCTTTTGGTGCTTGTTTCAAAGTTCCTCTAGTAATACATATTTACTAGCTACACATATACTATATATATACATATGCATGTACCTCATAACTTGTGTAACCTTTAAATTTCAATCATACCTTAATATAAGTAATGTTTAGATTTGTACCACTATACAAATCATTCATCTTCTGATGAATAATATTCATATTCTGAGTTAGTTATTTCTTTCTTAATTCTTCTAATAGATAAATATCACAAATATCATCTATATTCAATTCCTTTATTGGTTATAATTCCATCTTAAAAGCTTCTTATAAGATTTTTGATTTATGTTGAAATTCCTTTTTAAATTCTTTTTTATATTGAAGCATCTTAGGGCATTCATTATCATAATATCCTTTCTCATTGTAGATCGAAAATCTATATTTCTTTTTTCCTGATTGACAATAATTTTTTATGGTGGCTTATACTTTTTTCTCCTAAAATATATTTTTTATAAAGTTCTTTTTTATACATTCTCTTATATTTTTCAAAGTCCTATTTTCTAAATTTATATTTTTTGAATGTTTTGCATTTTTTTAATATTTTTTGTACTTTTGGTTATAATATTTTATGTTATATCTATATTTTCTTAACATTCTAAAATCCCTTGTATTATAACATATTTTATCATTTATTCTTATTTGTTTATATTCATGTTTTTCTTGACATTTAATGGTTATCCAATTTTTAAGACTTCATATTCTTCCTCCTAATGTGTTTGGTATAGTTTCTCTATTTCTTTTATTTCATCCTTATGTTGTGATTTTATGTAATGTTTTAGGTGATTTTTGAAAAAACAAATTCCTTATAAGTTTCTTGCCTGGAAGGTGGTAACTTATGATAATATATTTTCATATTTAAAAATAAAAAATCTATATAACACATATCACATATTTTCATATTTGTTAAATCCAATTTAGTTTCTTCAATTTTATTTTCACTGGATTTAGTATGTCTACCTTTGTCTTCTCGAATAAATTTCATGTACTATAATATCTAAGTATTCCTACTTGTATGAGCATTCTCCTACATTTGTAAATGTTGTTGTTTTATTAAATTTGTATACCAAATTTTAACATTTTCAGTTATTTTGTGAGCTGCTAAGACTATACAAGTTGAAGGGTTTGATTGTGTGGTTGGAAAAGATTTTATGATTACACTCATACCACCAGACCATTTATCTAAGACTTTTTTCCTTTCTCTTATTCAATCTAAATCTAAAAGATCAGATCTATAATTTTAATGAAGTTTTAATTATGGTGGGATACTACTTTCAGTTTCCTAATGTAATCTTTCTTCCATTTTAGGGGGTTGTTTTCTTTTATAAGGAATGACAAGTTCTTTTGGCCTTTGCCTATTTCCTTTTTTTATGGGCCAGATGTTCCTTCTTGATAAAAAATTAGTAATAAAATTGGTTTCATATGATTTTTTTTATCATATTTTCTTGTTTATAATTAATTTTACTAATTATTGTCATTTCATCTTCTTCTTTGTTTGTACAAAGCTTTTCATCATAATACATTCCTAACTCTTCATCTGTTAGGCTTAAAACATTAACTAATTTTCTATGTCCTTATTATTAGGGTTCATAAACTATTCTTCTAATTCTTTTCAATATACTACGCCAAAATTGAGCATTAAAGTCGATTATTAACCGACTTTAAATGCTCAGACTTAAAATTTAAAGTTGGTTCACGCATTGCTTCTATGTGTCAACCGACGCTACATGTGGATAACGACGGTTGACACGTAGGACCGACGTTACGTCCTACGTGTAGCGTCAATTTTATGTGTCAACCGACACTACAATCTACGTGTTTTAAGTTAGTTTTTCAACGAACCGACTTAAAATTCATTATTAATTAGATTTCCCCAAAAATTGACTTTAAATTTTGACTTAAATGTCATCTTTTGTAGTAGTGATATTTCATTAAACTGGAATTATAGCTTACTCTTTATTTTTGGGTTTTTCCTCGTTCTTTCTTTTCTCTAAAATGTGTTTTTATTAATATTTAGATTTCTTCTAAATCAATGTATCAAAATTTTCTTTTATCCTTTCGGGAGATTTTTTAATAATGTATTCATAATGGTTTATTTATTAATTAATAGTATATTATAGCTTTCTTTTGCATCTATAGTATTAATACTCATTTTTTATTACTTATTTCATAATAAATTATATATTTCTTTGAAACTATTTTCCTTATTATTGAAAATGATAAATCTTTGAATTTATCTCTTTCCTTAAGATTTAATCTTTCTTTTTGTATTTCTTTAAATTTCTTTTTTGCAAAATACAATTTCTTATGAGAAATAGTATGAGATATCTTGTGTTTTTATTTCCATTATTGCTTGATTTCTTATTTTTTATTTCTATCATTTTTATTTATAAAAATTTACTATTTATTTTCATTAAATTTAACTTCCGTTAAGTTGAGGATTATTTATGATATTTTTAAAACCTTAGAGATATTTTTAATTTTACATCAATACTTGAGATATTATTGATATTATCTCGATAATTTTGATAAAGACAAGTTTTGTATAACTACATTTTTTACTTGAACAAAAAAACAAATAATAATAATAATAAACAAACAAAAGCATACATTTCTTACACAAGAATTACAACACTTTTTGCCACACTTTTTGCCACACTTTTTGCACCCTTATATGAATATTATATTGCACATGAACTTGATAGTCTAGTTGGTAAGTACATGATGTGCTAAAGATTCAATATTTAATTCTCAACTCTCACTTTCCACACCTTAAATAAGTGCTTATAGTTTCACTAAAAAAATAAATATCATTTTAATGTTGAGTTGTGCTAGCAAAATTCTCATTTTTATTTGCATTATTTTTCAAGTCAATATAAACTGTACTTCTTTTTTCACATTCGTTTTCTTTTAAAAAAGTGAAAATAGTTTAAAAGTAAGTAAATTTTTCACGTATTACTTAAAGAATAGTACAAATAAAAATGAGTGTATAATTAAATGTGTTACTAGCACTTGCTTTTGAGATTTTATCATAAGTTTGATGTTTTTTTTTTTTACATTTTAGATATGTATTTATTGTAGCATTAAATGCTCTTTTATCTCCTCTTATTTTTCCTCTCTCCTGCTCTCTCTTCTTTTTTAAGTTTTCATGTTATTTTGTTATTTTTGTAGTAAATTAATTATTTTATTTAGAGAAAGTAAAATTACAAGAATAAATCATAAATTTTTCATTTTATTTTTATTATTATCATATTTTTTAATTATTATTAAGATATCAATTTTACAAATTTTCTTTAACAATATACAATAATAACTACAAAATTAATAAAAAATAAAGATAACAACAAAAAATTTAAATTTGATCATCTATCATTGTACTATCACATTTTCATAAAAGGACTAAACTACAACAAAAAGATAACAAAAGAACTAAAGTACTCTAACTATCATAACTAAATAAACTCTTATGTTTTATCTCTACTTCGAAAATACGACTATCCCTTCCTAAAAATTCTAATAGACAATGTTGTGATATGACATGAGGTACTAAGTGTAGGTTTGCTTCTATTTTGAGACCAATTATAAAAAAGCGTTCAATTATAGACAATGTGCATTTAATGCAGAATGAACAACATTGCAGGTGAGATCCATCATACCGTAACAGCTTGCCTTAGAAGACTTGAAATCCTTAATACACTAAACAACCTGTCCTTGTAACATAATAACATCATTTGTAAAACACATAGACTGAGTCAAAAACTCTTCAACATGTTGTAGCATGCATTGATAGTATTTATCATTGTCTTTAAGGTCTCTCTTATATCAACCTGAAGATTCTTATCTTGATCAAAAGATCTTTGTTTACTCAAAGAAGAAGTTGTAGTTTAGAATGTAAGCTAGGAAGAGAGTGGAAGTCATAGGAGTCATCGTTAGAAGAAAGAGAAAATCACATATAATTCACATATATCTATGTCTATATAAGAGCTGGCATGATGTGCTTCATCTTAAACAACAGTTGCACAAACAAACTAAGTGGGAGATGTAAAAGGGGGTGATAATCCTATCAACATAACTGAAACCCCTTATATCACCATAATATTTACCAATATCAACATCTCATTAAGACGTTCAACTCTCATAGATTGTATCTCTAGTTTCCATAATACTCCAGTCAGTCTAATGCTGCTTGATAGTAAAAGATTCAACCATCTTAGCTTTATCTAATATGCAAGACTCCATAGATTGACTCCATTATTTTAGGCTTCAACTCTTTTCTTGAGAATGACATTTTTTTCTTCTTTATATCCAATATGGATTCATGAAGAGCATTCTAACTTTCTATATTTCTAACATCTTGTTCCAGTTGAGTAGTATCCTTGAACTTATTAGAAGAAAAATCAACCAACACGGTGAGACTGTGGTAGAGCCCAAGGTCCAAGCATATAGAGACCAGGCCTAACTTTGATACCATATTAGAAACTCAGGTCTAACTTAACTCAATAAGATCTCATTAAGTTAAAGGTTGTCCAAACTTATAAACAGCTTTGTTGCTTTGTTTATAGTCGATGTAGAATAAGGATACTTAACAATCACGAAGAAACACCTAGAGATATTTGATGTGGCTTTTAAGTCTCACCATCAAATCTTCAATTTCTTTTTCTCAACTCTAGATATTTTTTTCCTGCCTTGCATTCAACGTATGATCAACCTTAATCTTGGCTTTCTATAACTTAATCAAGTTTTCGTAAATAAGTTTATCATAATTAAGTTTCTTGAAGAGAATATTCCTCATCATCTTTAATGTCTCCCCGCCTACTAGCTTTGGAAGATATCTTATCAATCTGAGATTCCATCAGTACACTTAGTTCATTAGATTTACACTTGTAAATGCACACTACTGATGTCTTCAGTTTACTTGCCTTCAAGAAGATCCCACGCTTCCTTAGAACATTTGCAAGAAGTAATAAAATAATTCTCGATAAAAGTAACTGCTCTTATAATTACAAACAAACCCATTCAATCTTGATCACTTTCTTGAAAATCCTCTTGGGACCATTCATCCAAAATCTTTAATCCCATTGTACCATCTTTATGCATTTTAGAAGGTAACTAACACTCAATCAAATACCAAACATGATCACCACAGAATATCAGATAAGATAACATTTGAGATTTCTAATTAGCATCCTCTATGTCATTATGTTATAAATTAGCTAACATTTATGGAAGCGAAGTTTGAGTCAAATTTTAGTTGCACAAATATATAATAATGGATAATAACAAAATAATAAGCAGTGAGAAAAAATAAATATCACACAATGATTTAAGTGGTTCAACCTTTCAATGTGAAAAATTTACTCTATTGACGACGGCACATCGAAGAAAATCCGCTAATAATCAAATGGAGATACAAACACCAATATTCAGAGAGCTTCACAAAAAATATCAAAATCCAAAATACTTACAAAAAACATCTCCCTTTAATCTACTGGTAATATATATAGCAAGATAAATTAACAAACGTGCTATTAAATAAATTTTACCATACAAATGATATCAGCAGCTTCTCCCTTTTTCTTCTATGGAATTGAATGATGTGCTGACACGTGGTGTAGCATTGTGTCACATTACACACGTGCGATCTACAATTAAGTGTTTCTGCTTGTGTGGTATCCATATGGCTTGTTCATTCAACTCTTGTGCTTGTGTGGCATCCATGTGGTAGCTTTTGATTGGTCATGCATTAAAAATTCATAAAAAATTCTAAAACAACTCCAAAAATTATTCTTTCACTCCTTTTCACTAAAAGGTTTAACCCTAAAAATATTACTTATTAAATAAAATAAGCAAATATTAAGTAAAAAAGTACACAGATGACTCTACTTTCATAGAGTCATCACACCCTAAACTTAACTCTTTGCTTGTCCTCAAGTAAAGCCAAGTCTAAGTAAATAAAATGACATAGGTAGTATATTCATATATATATATTAATACATGTACATTTAGTAAAAACTATCCTCCTTAAAAGTCATACAATTCTATGATAGGGAGATTCACATATTCATCCATCAACATTCCATCAATACAAGGATATGCTTGGTTTATGACCAATTGATTCGTGTGTGTGTGTAGAGCACATGATACCATCTAATGCACTCATGAAATCAACCTATATTAGCATGTTAATCAATTCAATCTTAGAACAAGTCTCATAAGTCTATATTTCGCATCCCTCTCCACTAACATAAATATGCACTTAGCTAAAGATCAATAAGGACTTTACATGGATGTAATGTAAGGCTTAGATGTGGGGTTGATAAATGAAGATATTTAGGCTCTTTCCATAACTTAGCTTTCTTTTTGTTTATCATGTACTTTTTAACTACAATTAAGCTTTAACTTGATGTTTTAGTACACTCTCTCTTATCATTCTTTTCATATTCTTTTTTCCACATCCTTTTTTTTAGTTCCATAACACCCCAAACTTATTTTCAATTCTATTTTCTTTTTCTTTAGAGGGATAATTATGTTATGATTTGTACTTCTTTTCTTTTTTTTATAGGTTACATTACATTTCACCTTACTCTATAGCATAACACATGATTGCATTTTTTTTTCTTTTCATTCAAGCTAAAGGTGCAAGCATAAAGGTAATGCTTATTGGTTAGGCATAAAATGTGGCCTAAAGATATGAAAGGTTCTTTATCATGCTCAAATGGGTGACTAAAGATATAATAATGGTTAGCTTGATAGACTCAATCAATCCAAATAAGACCTAAATCATTTCCCTTGCTAAATACTATTCAGGATTTCATCTGAAGGGATGATCAAATAGATTCTAAAACTTGGTAGATATCACCAACTCGCATAACTCATTACAAATATTTTCTCAGTAAGAACACAAAAATCAATTATGAACATGTGTATAAAAATTTAAATCAATTCAATCAAAACTAGCAAGTATATCACATGATTAATGTAAGTATCTTAACGAGTATGTTACATTCCTTATCCTAGTCATGAAAACCAATTTTTATCATTGAGTTCATACACTTCATATCAAGCATGCATGCATCTACTTTCCATATATTTATCAATTTCTACTGAAATCATGATTAAAAACATCCTAAAAAAGAATTTCCTAAAAATTGAAAATGTATAATAAATACTAAAGTAGAGAATGAAGTTCTCTCCCCTAAACTGAAGTTGCACATTGTCCTTAATGTGTACATATAAATATGAAAAAGTAAAAGGAAAGAAAAGTCCTTTAGTTTTGGCACACCACATCTATTGTTGAAACTACTCAATCTTGTTACGTCATTGCTCTCCACATTTATTCGCCTAAAAAATGAAAACAATCAAAATATAAGCCAAATAACATTGGGTTACCTCCTAACTAGCGTCACATTTAACGTCCTTGACTAGATGATTATATCAAGTCCTAAGATACATCTTTCTATGTCCATTTACTTTTGAGTTTGCCTAAAAATAGTTTGAGTATTGATTTTTTCAGTAAAACTTTATGCTCCAGTTTAAAAACATGGTGCTCAATACTCTTATCATGTCATATTTTTGTTTTCTTTTTGAATTTTTGGCATTCTTATAAGCACTCCACTGTGACTCATCCAATTTATGTATTCCCAACATCTTTTCCACCTATCTCTAAGACTCTTTCACTAAAACACTTGATTTGGAATGGTAAGGTAAAGGTGTAAAGTCTAACCTTAGTAGCCGTTTAATAGATGATTGAGCTTAGATTCTATCTCAAAACTATCTATAAACGCATTTGATACACACATGAGAAGCATGTCATCCAAAAAGTTCACACAGTTCACAACATTAACCATTGATTCCATACTTTCAAAGTTAAAAAATGTTGAGTTGTTTTATGGTGAGTTTATGTCCTTATTCATAGCATTGTATGTAATAGTCTTAAGTGTGAGAGACTCAATATATTCTTTAAAGCTATCCTCACAACCAATAACATTTATCTTAAAGCATTCATTAGCGTTATCAATATCAAGGGGTTTAGATGCTATAAAAACTTTACAGATTATTTGTTCATCTTGCACTCCCATTGTAAGATTACCCTTTTGTACATCAATGGGTGCTTTTCCGATTGCTAAGAATAGATGACCAAGTATAATAGGAATGTTATGAATTTGTCTAATTTTACTAGCACATCTTCTACCACACCCCGAGGTCTCTTAATTGAACTATCTACCATTTGTAATGTTACTGAAATGGATTTGGTTTTACTAATCCCCAATCTCTGGAAGATCAAAAATGGCATAAGGTTCATGCTTAAACTTAAGTCACATAATGTTTTCTCAAAGTGCAAGTTCCTAATCATGAAAGGATATCAAAACTGTAAGGATTATGAGTGTTGGTTATTTTTGTGGACAAAATATTTATCTATAAATTTGTTTTTAGGCCTACTATCAAGTCTATCAAGAAAAGTCAAACAAATGCTCGAGTTCCAAATAATTATACTTCAGGTATATCTTTGATAACTACGACACATATGATTATATTTATGCATTTAATAGCACATGCTTATAAATCTAAAATTATTTTTAGTGCTAAAATATGGAATAAGATATGCTAAAAGATATTAGATAATATATACTCTAAAATAAGATATGCTAAAAGATATTAGATAATATATACTCTAAATTATAGTTGAAATCCTTATGATAAAAGATAGCATAAAATCTATTTTTAAAATATATTAGATAAAATATATTCTAAATTATAACTGAAATCTTTAGCATAAGAGATAGCATAAAATCTATTTTAAAATAAATCTATTTAAATAGGAGTCTTATTAATTAGTGAGTATTACTAATTCTATTTATAATATAAAAGATATTTATCAATCATATAGGAGTTATCTTAATTAATGAGTATTACTAATCCTATTTATAATAGAAAAAATATTTATCAATTACATAGGATTAAGAGTTTTAATTTTTCCTATAAATAAAACTCATTACTCATTGTTTCAATCAACCACACAAGAGCATTATTCTATTCTTCTTAATTTCTCTCTCTTGTTTTACAAATATAAGATCATAATTCTTTAGGCTTTTTTATGTAGTTAATCTATCAAATATTGGTGGTTATGTTTGATTGATTAATAAGCCTAATTATTTTATGATATTTTGATAATATGTTCTTATGGCTTCTTCTTTATTTTTGTTCTTAAAGTGTTAGATCAAATAATTGTTTTTGTCATATTATAATTATTTGATTTGATTACTAATTTTTAAAGAAGCTATTTTTATTGAACTTGTTCTTGATCTTTTTGCTCTAAGATTTGCTAGTTGATTTAATTTAAATGACATATGTTTTGAATCATCTAGTTAGGATTATTCATTATTAAATCCGTTCTAGAACACACATGATTTTTAGTAATGGATGGCATGATGCACGTGTGGAAAAAACAGACGATTCAGGTAATGACACATGGTAGGTTCATTGACCAAGCACCAAACTCGAATTGAATTTCGGGCTGACATATGGCATAATGTTGCATCACACTACACACATGGTGATCTACTATTGGCATGGCTTACCTAGTCAGCTCAGTGCTTACGTGGCATCCATTTGGTAGCTTTCGATTGATTCTATGTTAAAATTTAAAAAAAAATCCAAAAATATTTCAAAAAATTATATTTTTATCATTTTTCACTAAAAAGTTAATATTTTAATATGTTTAATCCTAAAATACTATTTATTGAATAAAACAAGAAAATATTAAGTAAAAAAGCACACTAATAACTCTACTTTCATAGAATCATTAGATTACCTTAAGGCCTTTGACTTAAAGACTGTGCAAGTTGCCCTATTTTAATTTCTAAATTTTTAATTAAAGCCTCTTGAGTGAAAACTTTTGTATTCACTGAATGGATGAAGTCTTTTATCATCCCTATTAAAGCACTTGTATTGCCCTCAATAAGTTGCTTCTTCTCTTGGGCTTGTGATTGTTATGGTTGTTTAAAACTTAGTGGTGGAAATGATTGATGGTTGAATTTATTACTACCTTCATTGTTGTTATTACTCCAAGAGAAATTTGGATATTGTCTCCATCCTGGGTTTTATGCCTTCGAGTATGGATATTGTCTCTATGATTCAATGTGATCGTCTCTTTTTAAGCATAGTTTTTGGTTAACATTGTTGGTGTCTAGTTAGTTTTATGTTAATGGTTTTGAATAACTTTTTTTTGTATTTGTGTTTTCTTGGGACTTTTAGTCTTTTTGTATTGATATCCACTCAAATTCTTTGAATGTTATTAAATAAAATTTAATTTGATTTTAAAAAAAGAATACACCATACACAATTAAGGTTTTTTTTTCTACTGGATTTTTTGACATCCACTTTTCCTCCACCTTATACCACAGTGGATATGGCGTTATGTTGCAAGGCCATTAGCATCAAAGGATTAAAGAAAACATCAATGCATAACTTATTTATTTATTTATTTTGGATAAGCCATCAATGTTTAATTCATTGGAATTTAAAGAAGTATATGTTTTCACACCTAAATCATGTTCATTATTTCCAAATGATTTACAAGCTATAATTATATATATACCTCTCGTTTACGTTTGCCTAGAAAGTGTTGTCTGGTTGACTATAAAGACCTATTTGACCAAACCTGTTTTTTTTATTTTTGAGAGCAAAAAATTGTTCTTAAAAACAAATAGGATTGTTTGGCACATAATATTTTAGTTATATTTTGAAAAATAAAGTGTTCTTAATTAAAAATTAAAATTTAGAGAACAATTTTAATGACATGTTTAATAAGTAAAAATCGAAATAATAATATAATTAATTTTTTATAATTTTATATTTAGTTGTGCTATAAATTAAGAATTGAGTTAAATTAATTTTAAAAAAAATGAATAAGAATTTCATCCCTCCTTAAGAATCATGGTTTCATTCTCATGTTAATTTTTTATTTCAATTTTATCCTAACCTACAAATATAACCATAAATCCAAAACCATATACTCTAAATTTTAAATTTTAAACCTTCAAAACTCTAAACCCCCAAATCATATGCCCCGGACCAAAACCCAAAAATCCCAAAACCCTCAAATCTTATACCCTATACTATATACGTTATATCATAAACCTTAAATCTCAAAGTCTTAAATCCTAAACCCTAAATTCTATTTAGAAAAATAATAATTTTAATAATTTATTTTATTTTTAAGTAATAATTATTGAAAAAAAATAATTTTAATAATATATTTTATCTGATAAAAAAATAAAAAATTAATGATATTATTTAAACTTTACTAAATATATAGAAATTAAGATAATATATATTGTTTTTCAATTCATTTCAGTTATAAACCAAATACTATAATACTGATTTCTTATTTGATTCTTTGATCAAACCAAATAATGTAAGAATAATAATGTTTTCTTTTCGTTCAATTTTATTCTTATTCTTTTTTTTTTATTAGGTGAATCAAATTTTATCTAATTTATTTACAAAGTTTTTAAAAAATTTCAAAAAACACAGAAAAAAAAATCTGTCAGCGCCTTCTGATGTTTAGTTTATGATGCCGCTTAATCTTTTCTTTTTGTTGCTTATGATTGATCAATTTATTTATTACATTATAAGCAATATTACAAATATCTATAGGCGCCTTCTGATGTTTACTTTTTGTTGCTTATGATGCCGCTTATTCTTTTCTTTTTGTTGCTTATGATTGATTAATTTATTTACTACATGATACGCAATATTACAAATATATAAGTTTCAACAAACATTTTTGATATGTTGATATCTCTTTTTCTTAATTTTTTAAAAATTACAAAATATAACACTAAAATATTTATAATAATAAAAATAACATTAAATAATATTGAAAAATATTTATTGAATGACGTTCAATATTAAAGAAATTTAAATAATCGTAATTTAATTTGAAAATTTTAATTTAACAGTTTCAAAATAAAATAATATGTCAATTTTTTTTTCATAATTAAAATGTATAAATTAAACATAAATAATACTACTTCTTTTATTATAAGTTTTGATGGTATTTTTTATTGTTTTTCTAATTGAACAAAAATAATGTCTCGTGTACAGTGAAAAATTTGAGATAAAAATTGTAAATTTTAAATTAAAAAAGTTTTTAGTAAGAAAACAATTTTTAAAACTAATTTGACCAAATGTTTTGTTTTTGGTTCTTAAAAACAATTTTTAAAAATAATGAACAAACAATTCATTATTTTTTAAAATTTTGAGAGTTTTTTTCAATTATGATTTAAAAACAGTTTTTAAAAATTATTTTAAGTGACCAAACATCCCCCAAGTGTCTGATTATTTTTGTTTTTGGAATTTAATACCTTAAAGTATTTTTGATAGTACAAAATATTTTAGGACTAAAAAGGAAAAATTCGTCAAAAATTTTTAAGACTTAGAAAACACATTTTGTATTTGTTCATAGAAGCATATTCTATGTGCTTGTTACCGAAAACATTTTTTTCTCAAACTGTCTTTGTTTGAAACCATTTTTTTCTCAAACTGTCTTTGTTTGAAACCATTTTTAACATACGTAAAAGCAAATAGACAATAAAAGCTACAAACTATAAGGCCACAATTAAATTTTGAAGATAGTGTTAATTAGTTTATTTATTAAAAAAATTATTTTATAAAAAAAGGGTTAATTAAAGATAAATTATATATTTTAAATAATTTTTCATGTTGACTTATTAGATCGTGATGAAACAGAATTCATCAATATGGTTAAACGTGAAATTCAATATGGAGTTATTTCTTAAAAAAATTAATAATAATAATATTCTAATACAAAATTATTTTAATATATTATTTTTTTAATAAAATATGTAAGGTATATGTGAACGTTGGTGATACTCATAAACAAAATATATAAATATAATTTTAGTTTCTAAGTATGTCCTTCAAGAATATTTTCAAGCAGAATAAACTATCGAAATCTAATAATCACAATGCAGATATATCTATGTTCTTATGCATGTTAGATTTCATGTTAAATACGTAAGAACATTTTGTGATTAGGCTACTCGATAAATCGATTGAGCTATGTAGATTAATCGAGAATCAATCTACCGAGTTTAAAAAGTCCTAAATTAATTATTTAATTGATTAGATCGATGGAATAATTAATAGTAGATCAATTGAGCATTAGATCAATCGATTTATTAATTAGATCAACCAACCTTGGCTCATAATTAATTATTTATTATACTGGATCGATCAAAAATTGATTGGAATGATCGAACATGTTTTGATAGCTATATTGGATCGATCGATTAAACTATGTACTTGATCGATCGAGAATATATTAGATCGATCGAGTGAGTAGGGGTTTGATTTTAAAATCTATTTTTAACTTGTATTAAGTTGACTTTTTACTATATTGTCATTTTAAAAAAAAATCTTTTAATTGATTTTATAGACAACATATTAATTTTACTTTAACCTAGTGCTTCAAAATACTCTATACATACAAACCTCAGTACACAACTTTAACCAACCCTATAAGAGCATTATTATTTTTATCTTAATCTCTCTCGTATTGTTTTGTAAAAACTATTCAAGTAGTCTTTTTCATAGAGTTAATTTATCAAATATATGTGATTGTGTTTGATGGATTGACAAGTCTACAATATTTTAATTTATCTATATTTATTAAATCATCTAGCTAAGGTTATTCATAATTGAATTTGTTCTTAGACACACATTTGTACTTGTGTTATTGTGCTAACGTTTCGGGTATTGATAGAACAAGTTTGATTGCTTGTGTAACTAAAGTTATCATAATGTTGATATAGATCTAAGCATCTTCCTTGTAGAGCCTATGCTGAAAGCAGTGGCTCATAAGTAGATTACTTGGGGGCTTTTTCTTGGTAGGTAGTATAAGACCTAGCCTTATAATTGGACCTTATTTTTTCATAGTGGATAGTTAAATGGTCTAGTAGACCGATGATTTTTCTCGTAGGTCATTGGTGTGACCTAGGTTATTTCCATCTAAAATATCATGTCTCAATCTTTCTATTTCTGTATTATTTTATTTACCTATGATTGAATGCTTGCCTATCCACAAAAATTTTAATTTGTTATAATTTTGTTGATTATCTATTCACCCCTTCTAGCTAACTAGGTCTATAACTAAAAAGAAACTTTAATTTGACATCATAGCTATCACTAGATACTTAGTGTGCCTAGGACCTTGTTAATGATCATTTGAGAGACGGTCTCTCTACAACCCATACCCCTTAGTTGTATGGATCTAACTACCCATACTGAAAGGCTCTCACAAGCCTTTCTACGGTACATAGATGAGAGTGTCTAGAACTTGGTGTTTTGTAATTAGAAACCAACTATGGTTACCAAAGATGATATATTCACTCCTAAACCTACAAAAGATTAGGGCACTGAAGATAAAACTGGTAGTAACTGGAATCAAAAGGATATTAATGCTATCTTTAGTGTTGTGTCTGCTAAAGAGTTTCATCATATTTTTCATATTAATATTGCTAATCGTGCTTAGAATATTCTAGAGGATACCCATGAGGGAACCACACAAAGTTAAAAGAACTAAACTTCGTATATTTGGTAGTCAATTTGAAAATCTTAGAATGAAAATGGATGACACCACACAAAAATAATTGCTAATCTTGGTGAGAAAATTGAAGAACTTAGATTGGTCAGAAAAATATTGTAATCTTTACCAAATCGCTTCCGCACAAAAATCATTGTCATAGATGAAAGCAAAGATATGAACATAATTAAAATTGAGGAGCTAGTTGGTTCAATTCTCACTTTTGAGATGAGTTTCCGTCCTCCTATAAAGAACAAAGGTGTTGCTTTCAAAATTGCTATGCTTGAAAAAGGTGACAATGAAGATGTAGAACTGAAACTCTTCACCAGAAGATTGAACAGGATCTTTAACAAAAAAAAATTCTCAAAATAAAGGACAATCAAGTCATCAAAAGGATCAGAATCTAAGAGAACTCAAAATTAGTGTTTTTTTATGGTAAGAAACCTAAAGCCACTGGACCTCAATGCTTTTAATGTATGGGTTTTGGTCATTTTGTAGCTAAATGTGCAAATAAGAACAATATTAGAAGAGTTTTTAACACTACACTTAATGACTTTGAAAATGATAACTAAAATCCAGTTTATTTAGAAAACAATGACACCAATTTTCTAGCATTTGTTGCAAAAACTGATGGAATCTTCAATAAGTCTGATATTGATTCAGACAATGAGAACAATGATTATGAATTCTTACCCAAATATTTTAATGTCATCAGTACTGGAAAAAGATAATCTTGATCTTTCTGAACGTTCTAATGTTTTGAATTCAAGTCTAGTAGGTTTAGAACAAGAGAAAAAAATCTAATATAGGAACTCGAAAAATCCAAAGAAGTTGTCAAAAAGCTATCAATTGAAGCTAAAAGGTTAGATAAGGTACTTGATAATGGAAAACCAGTTGGAGACAAGAGAGTGCTAGAATATGTAAATGACCACACTATGCCATCTCCTTTAGAATAAACTAAATTTGTCAAGCCTTCAAACATATCTTCCTCACATGCGACACCTTCAATATCAAGAACTAAAATGGTACAACCTTCTAATCCTACTTCTACTATTACTCATTATACTCAAATCCAGTTATAACTCTGATTGAAGAATATGTTAAATTTGTACCTATTTGTCATAACTATTGTAGAAGAGGTTATATTAGACCACGTAGTAGATTTCTTGTAAAATATTCTTATTTTAACAATGCCTTTCATGTTAGATATTTTGGAATTAATTTTCATCATTCATATATGTATACTAAATCTCCACCAATGATTCAAAAGAAAAATAATAAATGCAAAAATAAGGATAAACCCAAGATCAATTCAAAAATAATTAAATAAATTGAATCCAAATCCAAAGATATTACGAAACCAAAATTTAAGAAAATTTGGGTTATGAAAGATTGCATTTCTTTGGTCAACTGACCATATATTTCCTTCATCTAGGAATTTTTATTGTGTGCTTTATTGATCCTAGGTGAGCATGTTAATTTAATTTCTTATTTAGTTGTTTAATTCTTGATTTTGTGTTAGTTAATTTAAAATTAGTTTTTTAATAAAAAAATCAAAAATTCAAAAATAATAAGGGAGAGTTGAATTGTCCTAACATTGAAATAAACTCAAATATTATTTTGGATCAATAAAATAAATATTTTACATAATATGATTTTACTTTGATTAATTATTCATTGTACGATCGGATATCTTATTATGTGCATTTATATTCTTCCATACATCTAATGATCGATATTTAACAAGAGCTCACACACACACATTGGACCCATAAGTATATCATGCTTGAAGTTTATAATTCATTATTGAAATTTTAAGGCTTGAGATAACCTTAACTATAAAATTTATGATTGAATGTACAAAATGTTGATATAGAGAGACACCTATTTTTGAGAGAGTTACCTAGGGGATATGTGAAAGCTATCGCAGTAAGCAAAAAGGGTTACCTTTGTGAAAATCATCATACTAGATATATTAACTCATGTACATTTCCTTTGCAAAAGAAAAATAATATGATAAAATAAATAACTATATACAAAAGATAATTGAATGCACAAAAAATAAAAAGTTACAAATGTTTACGTAAAAAAGAAAAATAAATAAATAATCCATTATATAAATAATGATCATAAATAGTTAGAAGAAATTCAAAAAAATATTGATTAATAAATTTTTCTATTAATAAGAAAAAAATTATGCAAGCATGAATTCAATTGAATTTTATGCATGATAGGTAATGCTCGATTCTTTAAATCTTTCATAACTATTCATAAATAGACTAATTAACATACTATTGTAGTTTCAATATTTATCTCACTTTGAAGGATTGCAATATATTACCAAATATGTTGAAATATGTATGTGTATTTTATCAGAATACTTATGCTTATAATGAATAATTTATTTTTTTGAAAAACTAGTTTTTATCTCAAATTGATTATTTGAGTAAAGTTTACGTTTGAATAAATATACTACCTTGATTTAAAAAAAATAAAAAACGTATTTTTATTAAATCTTTGTGTAAATTT
Source organism: Hippophae gyantsensis (assembly GCA_030763125.1). Lineage (NCBI taxonomy): Eukaryota > Viridiplantae > Streptophyta > Magnoliopsida > Rosales > Elaeagnaceae > Hippophae > Hippophae gyantsensis. The sequence continues at coordinate 28,692,324 of CM061039.1, read as the reverse complement.
TTTAATTTTTATTTTTTGAGTGTTTATGTAAAAAAATTAGTAGAAATAGAACTTAGGGAGAGTTTTTCATTTTTCAAAACATTCAAATCGATCAAAGTATAAATTTCGATCGATCGAATGAATTCAGTTTATATACTCCTCTTTTTTCTCCCCTCCCCACAAACCACCCCCATACGCGACCCCTTTTTTCACTAAACAAATTATCCAAATCACTCATTTTTGTCCCTAATTCACTTAGAATTGATTGCTAATCTTTTTTCAAGCATCAATACTCACAAAAAATATATATTTGAGCAAAAATCAATAAAATCCGAATTGCCCACTTTCCCTCACTTTCTCACCAAACAAATACCTTTTTTGAGGTTGTTTTTGCAATTTATTTTCAATATTGTTCCATTGATTTTGATTCTACAATTTTTTGGAAAAAATTGATTAGTTTGGTGAAATTTCAATCAAGGGGTATTTTTGTCTTTTTGGAATTTGTGCTCGGTTTTTGACATGGCTGCTAGATGATGTGAAGTTCTTCTTGGTGCTTCCGCTCCATTTTCATCCCAAGGGTGGGATGAGGAATCCGATTTGAGATACCAAAACACTTTATCTAAACACCCTATTTTACTTGAACATGGAATTACTTGGACTGAATTTCGCAAAATTGGAATAACCTGAGTCATTAAGGCTCTTAATTGGCAAACATTGTTTAACCCCTTTAAATTCTGTTTCCTAACCCTGGTCCGTGAATTTTTTTCAAATATAGATTCAAATATATATAATCAACAATTTTTAAAACCGTTGATATCTCAGCCGAGAGAATCAACAATTTTCTATCTATCTCAAACTTTGAGGATGCTAGTTTTCACCTAAATTGATAAGTCATTTCTAATGAGGACCAATTGATTGAACTTTCTGGTTCACCCAACATTGGTCACAATTCCAAACAATTATATATATTGGGTGAATTTAGTCCCTTTTATCGAGTTTTAAATAAAATATTATATGCTAACCTACTACCATCCAAGAAATTATATGAGATTAGATACCTATATGCTAAGATTTTATATTGTATTGGAAAAAGAATAGAATTCAATGTAGGTACAACAATACATGATTGAATAATAAACCAATCTTAGAGAGTAAACCCAAGGATCAGATTTCCCTATGGATACCTCATCACCCAAATGATTCTTGCTATGAGTGTGCCTCCAACAAGGGATTCAGATTTGGTTTGACTAAGTGGTGACATTAGAAATTCAACAATCTTGATATTATCTACCCAAACATTTAAGATATAGAGACTCGTCGAATCTGGTACAAGTGGTGGAGGAGTTATAGATGAAATTTTTAGAGATGAGGATATGAAGAACATACTTGCTCCTAAACCTTCTCGTTAGAATTTATTTGAAAATGCAATACGGATGAGAATTGAAACCTTGGAACAAAAAGTTCCCACATTGAGAAGGTCATATTGGTTTGTTATCGTTATAGATGATTGTACTTTAATGTCCTAAGTGTGTTTGAGGAAATCCAAATAAACAATTATGTTGTTATTTCAAAATTTTCATAACACTATCTGTACATAGTACAATGCCAGAATACAAGTGTTACAAAGTGATAATGACGAGAAATACCATAGCTCTAAACTTTAGCAACTTTTGGGCTCTTATAGCTTAATTCATCAAAATAGTTGTCCAAATACACCTCAATAGAATGGTATGGCCGAATGAAAGAATGAACACTTATTGGAAGTTATTCATGCTTCCCTAATCGAGGCTCACATGCCTTTATATTACTGGGGTAAATCTCTTCTCTTTGTCACATATCCCATCAGTCGTGTTCCATCTCGTTCTATCAATTTGAAAACACCCTTCCAAACGCCTGAAGAAGCTATTGTTGTTCCAACACTCCTAAACCTACTTCTTCATATCTTTAAATGTGTTGTCTTTGTTCATCTTTACAAACACCAACGTAATAAGTTAGTGTCCCGAGCCTTAAAATGTGTTTTTGTTGGATATGCTATTCATCAAAAAGGATACAGATGATATCACCTCCCTTCCCCCACTAAATGCATGTTTATCACTTGGATGTTGCCTTTCATGAAGATAATATGTGTTTCTCTAAATCTGACTTTCAGGGGGAGTATCTTGAGGAAATTCTAACACTTGTATACAACCTTGAAGAATATATGGTGAAAGTATCTTATCAAGATATTGGTGATTTGAATCCGAGTGGTCAAAACTTGGATATAAGTGATGATACCCTACTTAACATCACAATATGTGTAGAAGTGGATGAGTTAGAATTTAGTGATCAAACTATGGATCTAAGTGGGAATGAACACCTAGAAAACCAAGAAGCCCATGAAATCAAGCCTGAGTCTCTCTCAATTGATACAACAAATAAATCATTGTTTGATGATATTCTTTATACAGTGCCTAAGTCATCTAGAAGACAGTTACCATAATTTCTCACCAAAGGTACTCCAAAACCTACAAATGAACCTCAATTGTCTAGTAATGTAAGATATCCCTTGAACTATCATATGTCTACACATCACTTGTCAAAACTAAATAAGTCATTTGTTAATCAATAATCTACTATATCTATAAGTAATAGTGTATATGAAACCTTGATTGAACCAAGATAGAAAGTTGGGATGAATGAAGAGATGGCCTCCTTGGAAAGAATCAAACATGAAAGCTTATCGACAGACCCACAGAAAAAAAAAATAGTTTCGTTGTCGACAAATCTTTATTGTGAAATACAAAGTTGATGGTATAATTGAATGTTTTAAAATGAGATTAATGGAAAAAGGATACGCCTAAACTTATGGAATTGACTATACTTAAACATTTTCACCTATAGCCAAAATCAACATAGTTTAGGTCTTGTTACCCTAAGTTACAAATTTTGATTGGCCATTACAAAATTTTGATGTGAAGAACACATTCTTACATGGTGAATAATCTGAAGAAGTCTACATATATCTCCCACTAGAGTGCATGGTAATAGAAAGATAAAAAAAAAGGCTTGTAGGTTAAAAAAATCACTATATGGATTAAAACAGTCCCCTAGAACTTGGTTCGGATGATTTACATAATCTGTGACAAACTTTGGTTATAGACAAAGAAATTTAAATCACACATTATTTTTAAAGAAGCAACATGGGAAAATTTCTACACTCACTATATATGTTGATGACATGATTGTTACAGACAACAATTCAGAAAAAATGATTTGAAAGAGTACCTGTCCAAGAAATTTGAAATGAAAGACTTAGGCCCCTTAAAGCACTTTCTAGGAATTGAAGTATCTTGCTCAAGTAAAAGAATCTTCATATCTCAAAGAAAGTATGCCATAGATCAACTATATGAAACTGGAATGTTAGCCTGCCAACCAGTTGATACTCCAATGGAAGAGAGCCTGAAGTTATGCATTGAGAGAAGCCAAATACTAGTGGACAGAGTGAGATACCAATGAATTATTGGAAGATTTATGTATTTAGTTCACACAAGACTAGATCTAGTCTATCCTATAAGTATTGTTAGTTAGTTCATGCATAATCATAGTAAATAACATATGAATATAGTCATGGGTATTTTGAGGTATCTAGAATCTACTCCAAGAAAGGGAATTTTATTATCTAAAAACACAAACAAGTAAAATATCAAGGCATATATAGATGATGATTGGGCTAAAGCAGATGACGATAGACAGTTAACTTCAAGATACTTTTACTGATAACTCTGTGTTTTAGAGTTATTTTGTCTAATTTATTAATTATAATTGCTATGTTCTTCAGGTTTTTAGTTAATTTTAAGTTCCTAAATTATTATTTAGTATTAGTTTTGTAAGAAATTATATTATTAGAGAAAATTAAACAATTTAAATTAAAAAAGGACTTAAATGCAAATAATAAAAGTTTAAAATTTAATTTGAATTAAAAAGAGGGTTTAAATGCAATAAACAAAATTTGAATTTAAAATTGTTTTCTGCGCAGAAAGAGAGTCTCACGTGCGAAATTTATCAACGTGTCTCACGCACCGCCAGATCAGAAATTCAACGGTGAAGATCAAGAGAGTGAAATGCAAATGCGGAGTGAGAAAGTAAATGAGTTGCAGTTGTTTTGCATCGTTCCGCGCATAGAGTGGGGTCCATCTGTCTCGTAGTTCGGTGCGCAGAGTTGAGTCCACCTGTCAATGCAATTAACTTTCCTTGAGATGCGCTCTCTGTTACCCATCGTCAGATCAAAACACGAACGGCCCAGATCGTACGTGCCTTCCACTCTCCACGCGAGAGAGTCACCTGTGGAGTCTAGTTGTTCCGCATAACCCAACGCGCATAATTCTCCTATGATGCGGTCCACGGATTCTGCATACGCCCTCGCGCTTCGCCCTTTCCGAAGTCGTCGCGTGTCTTGTTATGCTTCCATCGAATTAGATGTTACCACGTGTTATGCGTAATGTGAAATAAAAATCCAAAAACATTTCTCACACCAGCTTGTTTTGTACTATTTGTTTCCCACTTTTTGCAATCATGTTTGAAGAATATTTTGTGAATTGAAAAAAAAAAACATGATATATTACACTCATATTAAATAACGCTGTATTATACGTACTTTTATTATATAATATTTTTATATATTATTATTATATTAAAATAATAATAGATATTTTTAAATTTAATTTTATAAAATTAATTATATTTATTAATAATATTATATCATATTATTTATAATTTATTATTTATGATTATTAAGTTTTTCTTTACAGATTAATTTGACAGAAAAAAAATAAAATAAAATGTTGTTTTGGATAACCAAAAAGCCGTGTAAATGATACTTTTCCCTTAAAAAATCCGCTATTATAATTAATGTTGCGTAACTTTTTTTAATACTATTATAAATTATAAATACATTATAATTATAATTAATATAATATATTTTTAAATATAATTATATGCATCTGTATTTAAAATAAAATTGCATAATATAATTTGAGATTCATTTCATCAAACACTTAAGATATGTAGAATTGTTTTTTTTTTAAATAAAAATAACTTTACTTAAAATTTATAAACATAAAAATAATATTACTTATATTAAATTTATATATTTTTAATATTAAAAAATTTACCGTTTATGATTAATGAATATTATCTAATTAATTTTTTTTAATATTATTAAGAGTTGATTATGTTATTAAAATAAATATTTAACATTATTCTTTTATTTCAAATTGAATGATTAAAAAATATGATTTTAAACGAAAAACAGGAGTATCGTAGTCTGCTCAGTACGTCAACCACAAGGCTTATACCATTAGATGCTCCAAAGTAATTAAAAAGATTATAGGAATGATTTTGAAAAATTACTTAAAATAACATTTTAAGTTGTACATTTTTAAAAAAATATTAAAAATATATAATATTAAAGGTATAAAAATTTAATATAAAATGTTTTACTATACTATTTTTTAAATATTAAAAATATATAAATTAAGTAAAAAATAATGTTTATATGATTATAAATTTTAAGAAAAAGTATTTGTAAATACTAATCCCATTTTAGGTTTTCTTTCTCCTTTTATAAAATACAAAAAAGGTGATTATTGGGGGATCTCTTGCTATTATTGAACAATATTAATTAGTCACACTCAAAATCCTTTTTTATGATTTAAAAAAAAAAAATCAAAATCCTCTTGTTAATGTGTATCCTTGTTTCCCCATGAATAGATTTTCATGTTCTTACTGTCTTAATTTTCTTTTGCAAACTCTGTTTTGGTTTGGTTTTCTACCACCAATTCAGTGTTTTTTTCAAAAATAAATAAATAAATAAATATTATTTTAAAATTATTTTAAAATGATAAAATAACTAATATGTTAAAGTTGTCTTGATATTTCAATAGTAACGTCTGTATCAATTGAAAGGTAAGGGTATTATTATTGTTGTTGTTATTTTGTCTTTTTCTTCCCTCTCTTATTTGCTGGAGTATCTTGTTGGAAATTAAGAGAAAACTTTTGTGTTTTCGCAATATATTTGACCGGTTAGAAATTTACTCGTAATTTTTATTTGTTAAAATTTGTGCCTAATATAATAGTTGGTGTTGAATTTAAAGAGTGTGTACACTCCATTAAAAAACAAAATTAATCACATGTCATTTAATTTCACTTCATACCTTTTTTTTATTAACTTGGTTAATATAACGAATAAAAAATAAATAGAAATCTTTAAATGTAATTTGATATTTTTTTCAATAAATTAAATAAAATACATAGATTTGTTTACCATCAAAGCTTTAAGAGTTGTTTAAAAAATATAATCGAATTTTAATATATTATTTTTATAACATTAAACTTTATAAATATCATATAAATATCATTAAATTTTTTTATGTTAGTTTCATATTATTAAAATTTTAAAAATATAAAAATTTATCATTAATGTATATGTAATTTGTCTGTTAGGTTCTAATTAGAAAAGAATAATGGAGTTAAAAAAAGATGTTTTTTTGGTTATAATTTTCTAACCTCTTCTTTCCATTCATCTTTCTTTTTAAATATATTCTAAAGGCAACTTAAACATTAGATACATGTATAACAATTTAGCAAACACATACAAAAGAGAGTTGTTATTACACTTGGCAAACACATAAGCAAGCAAAAACACAAGCAACAGTTGATAGTGGCAAGAAACATAGGGAATGGATTCATGCAGCTTGTAGTTGGTGGCTACATAGTGACTACACGATGGTTGGTGATTGTTGTATGCATGCTTATGTTGTAAAGAAGTACTTAGGATTATTTTTAGGCATCCTTGAAGTATGCCTTAATGTAACATTACCTTCCTCTTTAAAACGAACCTTGTTCTCAAGGTTTAAGAACCATTCTTTTATTTGTTGAGAATCCTCCCAAGTGGTTTCTTCTTCGGGCAAGTTCTTCCATTTAACAAGGTTTTCTTCTATGAACTTGGATCCTTTCTTTACCCACCGTGAGTCTAAAATTGTCTCGGGCTCGATGATCAACTCTTCATTGTTAGAAATTGGTAGCAAGTCAGAGCTGGAAGCTTGATCTTCACCGATATACTCCTTGAGTATGGACATATGGAAAATTGGATGTATGCAAGAGTTGGAGGGTAATTTTAGTTTTGTAAGCAATATGACCAATTCTTTCCTCAACTACATAGGGTCCATAATAGTGGCATTCAAGTTTTTGGTATGGTTTTTTAAAAACTGAATGTTGATGGTAAAGATGTAATTTAAGAAAGACAAGATCACCAATATTGAATTCAGTTTCCCTTCGTCTCGTGTCTACTTGTTGCTTCATTCAATTATTTGCATTAGATAAATTTTCCTTAAGTTGTTTAAGTGTTGCATCTCTAGAAACCAATTGTTGATCTACCTCTTTAATAGAACAGGTACCTTAATTATAGTGTGGAATTATAGGAGGAAGTCATCCATAGAGAGCCTAAAAAGTGTCATTTTAATGGAAGCATGGTATGTGGTGTTATACCATAATTCAACCCATGGAAGAAAGTAGGGCCATTTACGAGGTTATTGATGGACAAAACAACGAAGGTATTGTTCCACACATTTATTCACAACTTCTTATTGACCATCTATTTAAGAGTGATATGCTGAGCTCATTTTTAATTTAGTTCCAGAAAGCTTGGAGAGCTCCTGCCAAAAGTGGCTGATAAAAATTGGGTCATGATCGTTGATAATAGATCGTGGCATGCCATGAAATTTCACTATTCCTTCAACAAACCTTTCAGCAATCATCTTGGTTATGTATAGGTGGGACAATGCTATGAAATGAGCATATTTACTAAAATCCATTACATCTAAGATAGCATTTTTGCCATTGGAAGAAGGGAGACTGCCAATAAAATCCATTGTTATATCATCCCAAATCTGACAGGGAATAGGTAATGGTTGAAGAAGTCCTGTAGGTTATAAAGTTTCTATTTTTGACTCATTTGCACTCTTGATAGGAAGCTACATAATTCTTTATAGTATTATACATTAAAGGCCAATAGAATTGTTAAGCCATTCATTTATAAGTTCTAGGCACACCCGAGTGTCCTCCTAATTTAGAATTGTGAAATTTCTGCAACAATTGATGAATGGCTGGTGATTTAGAGGCAAGTGCTACTCTATCTTTGTAGAAGATCATGTCATTTTCCATAAGTAAGGAGCTGCTGGTTTGTCGATTCTTTGCATGTAAGGATCAATCTTTTCTTTAAACTTAATGGTGTCCCATATGTGAGCCTACGTAGTGAACATTGTGTCAAGATTTGGACAGTCTATAAGTCGAGATAGAGCATCAGCTACATTATTTTGTTTGCACGATTTGTATGTGATTTCATAGTCATACTCTAATAGTTTAGAGACCCATTTCTATTGCTCTGTTGTGGTGATGCATTGTTCCAACAAGTATTTGAGGCTTCTTTGGTTGGTTTGAATATAGGACTTGTGATCTACCAGATATGGTCACCCAGTGTGGATGGCCTATACAATGGCTAGCATCTCCTTAGCATAGGTGGACCATGATTTTTTTGAGGGGCCTAATGACCTACTCATGAATACAATGGGACTTCCTTGTTAGGAAATAACTTCCCCTATACCATCTGCTGAAGTCTCAGTTGCAATGGCAAATGGTTCTTTAAAATTTGGCATGGAAAGCGTTGGTGTAGTAGTCATGGCCTGTTTGAGTTTCTAAAAGACATTGTTAGTTTCATTTGATCATCCAAAGTTCCCTTTTTTGAGAAGATTGGTTAGAAGGCGAGTTATGATGCCATAGTAATGAACAAACTTCATATAATATCCTGTATGACCTAAAAACCCATGTAACTTAGAAATGTTAGTAGGCTTAGGCCAGTCAAGCATTGATCTAACTTTGCCTTGATCCACCTGTACACCCTATGGTGTAATAATATGATCAAGATATTCTAACTCTTGTTGCCCAAATATACATTTGCTCAATTTGAGAAAAAAATTGTGTTGCCTTAATATTTCAAAGGCAGTTTTGACATGATCAAGATGTGTTTTCCAATCAAGGCTATACACCAATATGTCATCAAAGAAAACTATGACAAATTTTGAAGATAGGAATGAAATAAGAAATTCATAATAGCTTGAAATGTAGATGGGGCATTGTAGATGCAAAATGGCATAACCAAATATTCATAATGGCCATCGTGGGTACGAAATGCAGTATTATACATATGTGGGAGGTGTATCACTCTAATATTGATTAAGGATTTTTATACATAAGAACAATTACACGGAGGTCAATTATTCTTTAGACTCATATAAGTAACCAGAACCTAGATGAGGGGTAGAGACACTAACCAATGAAACTTTTTATGAGCTCTATATCAATTCAGCCAAGCCAACCTCACAAATGTGAATTAAGCAACCTACACAATGAAAGTATAAAAAATATTCTCAATTCAATACAAAACTAAAAACCCCAGCAAATACAAAAAATAAAATCTATAGTAAATAAACTAGAAACAGTGTGCCTCATAGGCTCCTATCCAAACTAAAAACAAATATATGCATGGTAAACAATTAATAGCATATACGACAACAATGCATACTAAATAACAAAGGATTTCCAATCACTTTAAGACTTCATACATGCAAACATATTTGGTAAATGATAACTATACTCTCACAAAATTTGATCAATCTAAACATAACAAACCAGAAAAAGGTAGACACTTGGGACATAACTAGAGTAAAGAAATACAGACTCCTTAGAGATTCACATCAAACTTACATGCATATAATAGACATAAGTAAGATAAATTAATCAAAGAGTAGGAAAATTAATTTACTACTACATAAGTAATGATAAGAAAGCTATAGGCATATTACAAAGAAAAGAAAGAAAGAATGACCAACATATAACAAATAAGCTTTATAATTAGAGTATACTTCTAGTATATTAGAACATATATGATAAAAACTCAGATTATACTAACATACATACTGATAATCCAAAACAACATTGAAAGAGTCCAAAACTTGACACACAATCAGGCTAAAGAGATACTATCTCCTTAAGGACTCAACTCAAACATGAAAATCATAGGGAGGAAAACATATGATAGATAAACATAACAGTAGTACATACAATCAAACACAGGTAGTAGATATATAATTCAGTAAAGGGAAAGAAGGTGATAAATATCAAAAGTTTCTAATTAGAGTTTAAACTCTAGTATGTAGGAATATACAACATTTAAACTCTAATTGGACTAGCTATACATACAAACATGCATAACACTAGATATAATGATGTAAATCCACACAAAAGGCCTATCTATTTGATAACATCCTTAGATTGCTAATGGAAACCACTCGGTATCAAACAAATTCACTATGCAATAAAATAGTTACAACTTTGATATAAATAAATCCCATTATCTCTATTAGCTAGGACATCTATCACAAATATTTAATAATTCCCTCACTTATTGCCCTACAACAGCCTGGTTTGACACAAGATCCTAACTCTTTTCCAAAGTGAATGCCACCCAAAGTGGTGTGATTAGTAACTGAAGACTAATAATACGTAAAGTGAAAAAGAAAAAGGTTCATGAGGGGAACTACTAGTCGACACACGACTCTACATATAAAACCTCACTTGCTAACACCGCCTAGAGTACTTATCACTCATAAGCACGGTTTAACTCACATTATCATGAATCATTAGTACCAAACAACACTTGAGGTATTAGTGATTAGAAAATAGAAAAACAAGATGTTAATTTAATAGAATTTGAGTTTTTCACCTCATCAACCACCTCGACATCCCTAAAATCAAGGATAGGTAGTACAATAAGGTAGCAGATATAGAATTTATCATATGAAATTAAAATTATATCAAATGGATGTTAAGTCTTCCTTTTTAAATGGATTTTTGAATGAGGAGGTATACAAGGAACAAGCAAAAGGGTTTATTGATGAAAAATTTCAAAATCATGTTTGCAAACTCAACAAAGCTCTTTATTGTTTGAAACAAGCTCCTCGAGCGCGGTATGACAGACTTACCAACTATCACTTGAACAAGGTATTTTTTTCGAAGGGGAGTTCATAAGACTCTATTCATTAAAGGAGTAGCGATGAGATCTTTATTGCTCAAATTTATATGGATGACATAGTTTTTGGATCCACATCTAGTACACTAGTGTAACTATCATATGGTCTGGTGAATCCATCTTCGCTACAACTTGACAAACTTAAGTAACTAAAATGACATAGAAAAAGCATACAACAAATTGGCATAAAAACCTCATTGTACATTAGTTCAGTTTACATAAAAATAAGCAAAAAGTAAAAAATAATCTTGTAATGCATGCATTCATACAAATCAAGCTTAAAATAAGACAAAATGATAGAAATAATTCTTATCCTAAATATGTTCTTTCCCTATATGCATAACATAATAAATCATGAAAGTGAAACACACTCTCACCTTTTGTGACAAACGAGAAGGATAAAGCATTGGACAAAGCAATGTAGCTAAACTTTCCCTAAAGATATAGCAATGTAGAAGAAGATTAATGCATAAATGCAATGTAGTTCAAACTCTTCCAAAGTTCTATGACTCTCTAACTTAAAAATCAATTAAAAAGTTAATAAATAAAAATCTAATTTTTTTTAAGTTTTCATAAATATCCACATAAGGTATTAAACTCTTTTAATCACAAATGAGCACACAACCAATTGAGAACTCATCCTTTTTTTCATTTTTTTAACTAACTTTTTGATTATTTATTATATAAATAAGCAAGTAGAGTAGAAGGTGCACATTTTGCACATATAATGACATAATGGCATATTGACATTTACTTAAAAGTAATATATAATTTTAAACTTCACAAATATTCAAATTAAGTCACTTATGATCAATCAAGAAAGATAAAAAAATATCACTTGTCATGTAAAATTATAATCAAATCGTTAATCTCACAAAATAAAATATATCTACCAAAAGAGGACTTAAATTATTTTTTATATATAAATGAGGTAAATGATATTTTATTTATTTTTTAACCTCTATTGATCCTTTCTTTTTGTGCATTCCAAGTAGAAATTTTATAAGCAATCACTTTTTGCACAATATTTCTTTCTTTCTTTCTGTTTTGCACGAGCCATAAATCTAATATCATGACTTTCACGCTAGTTGTGAGGTAGCCTTATCCATTCACTATGGTAGCTTCACATATCATAATAGGTAACCCTCTCAATACTAGGTGCCTCCATATAAAATTTTAGAAAGCAAGAAATAGAACTCAACACAATTTTACAGTCAAGACTAATTGATGCCCGCGAGTCTTTCCAGAGAATTCATAAACTTCAAGCATAGCATTTATGTTTGTCTGTAAGTGTGTGAATAAGTTCATGTTAACATCGATCATCACATGTACAAGAATATATGTGTGCATAAGTCAAAATTGTAAAATAATTTATACAATAAACGTAAAAACAAGTTAGGTCAATAGAAATAAGGTTGTATACATGTAAGTGTTGAATAAGTCCAATACCTTGTTGGCCAAATAAGGCTTCTAATTCTCTCTTTTTTTTTTCTTTTTTTTTCTTTTTTGTAAGTTAAATTAATAAATAAAATAAAGACAATAGATATTACTCACCTAGGGTTATTTAAGAACTCTAATAAAAATACCTAGATGAAAGAATAAAAGGTAGTAATGTGACTAGGAAAAAGCAATATTTTTAACCTAAATTTTCTTGCATTTTGGTTTCTTTATATCATTGGGTTGGGACTCAACTAACTTAGGTTTCATAGGCATATTCTTGGACTTATCTCATTCATCTCAAATGAAGATGTAAAATGTATAATAGAATGATGATAATGAGTCCTAGCATTAAAAGTACTCAATTTACTTGCCTCTTTGAACCTAAGACTTCATGCTTCCTAGTAGAATTTTCAAATACGTTATTATAATTTCCATTCATCCTTGAATATGATGTAGCATGCATAGATGGATGATGCTTATAGGTCCTACTATATGAAACATGGAAATAATCATTAAGTTCAAGAGCATTCATTAAAAATCTACATTTTGATCTTATATGACCTTTTCTTACCACAATAATGATAGATAGGCACAAACTTAACAACTTTTTCTACCATAGGTGCAATAGTTATTTGTGTATAAGCAGTAATAGTAGGAGTAGAGTTTAAGGGCTTTACAAATGTGGTATTTGATGTTGAAGGTGTGAAACTCGCATTCTTATAACCAAAACTACGTGTATCATCATGTGAATTACCAATGCTCAAGATTTTATATAAGTGTTGAGCTCCAATGGTAAGTCTCTCCACTACCTCACGTGATTCTTTGAGCTCTTGCACTTGTTTTTTATTATCTTCAGCAAGCTTATTATTTTCTTCTTTGAAACCTACTAGACTCAAATTCAAAGCATTATTTTGTTATTGTAAAATATTATTCTCTTTTAATTTATTAGAAAAAATTTCATGTGTCTTAAGTTGTTCATTTAATTTTTCTATTTTTGTATTTAAACTATTATTCTCTTCTATGGCTATAAGACATTTAGAAAATAATTCTTTAGAATTTTTAATATTATATTTAGAAAGAAAAGAAGATTCAAGTTCCTCATCATCTCAGCTATAACCCTCAATAAAATGATCCATAAAAGAGTTCAAAAATAAAATAATAACACACGATATTTTTAGGTAGAAACAACATAGACCACAACTAGACCTAAGAGAAAAATCATTTGTCTACCAAACCACCTAAATTTTCATTATGAAAAAAAAAATGTTCAAGTATAAACTTGGTCTTATGCTATCATCCCTAGGATACTTCCCCAATATACCTTACTACTTATGAGCCACTACTCGATTTTCATAATTTTCAATATTAGTGTGAACGATTTCCAGGCCAACGTTCCAATAAGCTCCCCACTAATCAGATACGTTTACGATTCAATTGTGAAAAGGTCAGCACAAAAAGCACAAGTGTCAGTGTGTGTTCTAGAATGAATTTAATAATGAATAATCCTAACTAGATGATTCAAAATATATGTCACTTAAATCAAATCAACTAGCAAATCCTAGAGAAAAAAGATTAAGCACAAGTTCAATAAAAATAGTTTCTTTAAAGATTAATAATTAAATAAAATAATTATGATATAACAAACACAATTATTTTATCTAACAATTCAAGAACAAAAATAAAGAATAAGCTATAAGAACATATGATCAAAATATCATAAACTAATTAGGTTTATTAATCAATTAAATATAACCACCAAAATTTGATAGATTAACTAAATAAAGAAGCCTAATGAATTATGATTTTATATTTACAAAATAAGAGAGAGATTAAGAAGAAAAAAATAATGCCTCATGTGGTTGATTGAAATAATGAGCAATGAGTTATATTTATAGGAAAAATTAAACCCTGAATCCTATATAATTGATAAATATATTTTCTATTACAAATAAGATTAGTAATACTCACTAATTAAGAAGACTCTTATATAATTGAGTAATATCTTTTCTATTATAAATAGAATTAGTAATACTCATTAATTAAGAAGATTCATATTTAAATATGAGTTCTTTTAAAGTATACTCATTGATCATGAAGACTCATATTTAAAAAATAGTTCTTTTAAAGTATATTTTATGTTATCTTTTAGGCTAAAATTTAATATATATCTTATTTAAAATTTTAGAATATATTTTATTCTATATTTTAGCATAAATATTTTAGTTGCAAAAATAATTTTAGATTTATGAATATGTTCTATTAAATATATGAGTGTAATCCTATGTGTTATAGTTATAATAGATATACTTAGAGTACAACTATTTGGAGATATTTATTTGACTTTACTTGATAGACTTGATAGTGAGCTTAAAAATAAATTTACATATAAATATTTTTTCCACGAAAATAGCCATCACTTATAATCCTTACAAACTCTCCCTTTGGCATTTTTGTGTGACAAAACCTATCTCTCACTACATGACACTTATAGGAATAAGATAAAATACAATGATGTTCTAGACTCCATAATGAAACTATCCTATGGTCTGGTGAATCCATCTTTGCTGCAACTTAACAAGCTTGTAAGTAACTAAAATTACATAAACAAAGCATACAACAACTTGGCATAAAAGTATCATTGTACATTAGTTTAGTTTACATAGAAATAAGTGAAAAGTAAAAATAATCATGTAGTACATGCATTCATACCAATCAAGCTTAAAATAAGATAAAATGATGAAAAACATTCTTATGCTAAATATGTTTGTAAGGATTATAAGTGTTGGCTATTTTCTTGGACAAAATATTTTTATGTAAATTTATTTTTAAGCTCACTATCAAGTATATCAAGCAAAGTTGAAGAAATATCTCAAGATAGTTGTATTTCATGTATATTTGTTATAACTATAATACATAGGATTATACTCATGTATTTAATGGCACATATTCATAAATTTGAAATTATTTTTGCTGCTAAATATTTATGCTAAAATATAGAATAAGATATATGTTAAAATATTAAATAAAATATAGCTTAAATCTTAGCCTAAAAGATAGCATAAAATATACTTTAAAAGAACTATTTTTTAAATATGAGTCTACTTTAAAAGAACTCTTATTTTAATAGGAGTCTTCTTAATTAGTTAGTTTTACCAATCCTATTTGTAATAGAAAATATATTTGTCAATTATATAGGAGTATTCTTAATTTGTGAGTATTACTTATCCTATTTGTAATAGAAAATATATTTATCAATTACATAGGATTAAGGGTTTTAAATTTTCCTATAAATAAAATTCATTGTTCATTGTTTCAATCAACCACACAAGAATATTCTTCTTTTCTTCTTAATCTCTCTTGCTTTGCAAATATATGATCATAATTCTTTAGGCTTCTTTATGTAGCTAATTTATCAAATATTGTTGGTCATGTTTGATTGATTAATAGGCCTAATTAGTTTATGATATTTTGATCATATGTTTTTATAGCTTCTTCTTTATTTTGATTCTTGAATTGTTAGATCAAGTAATTGTGTTTGTAATATCATAATTATTTAATTTGATTATTAATCCTTAAAAAGCTATTTTTATTGAACTTGTGCTTAATCTTTTTGCTCTAAGATTTGTTAGTTGATTTGATTTAAGTGACATATATTTTTAATTATCTAGTTAGAATTATTCATTATTAACTCCATTCTAGAACACACATAGACACTTGTGTTTTTTATGCTAACCCTTTTACAGTTGATTCATAAACGTATTTGATTGGTGGGGAGCTTATTGGAACAATGACCTAAAAACCGCTCACAATGATCTGAAAACCGCTCACATTAATATATTTTTTCTATGACAACCATAATTTCTTGGCACATTTGTCTCTAATAATACTCATGTCAATAATCTGCTTTGTTGGTACCAATTCTTTCAATGGCAAGTTTTCATTAGGTATTTGCTTGTTATTACTTTCATATGTATTTTCATGCTTTAATCACAAATCATGACTTAGAAGTCGAGAGAAAGAACGAAAAAGCTCTATTGATCTAAAAAGTGAATGAATAAGTGAATTAAGAACGAAAAAAGAAAAGACAACACTCATAAACATAGAAAATTTGAGTGAGAATATATAGAAAAAAAGTTTATAATGCAAGATTAGGATGCAATACTTTGATCTGGCTTGGCTTTGATATCTTAATTTGATCTCTTGGTCTTTGAATTTTTTTTGAAGTTTTCTATTTGTATGAATTCTATGAAGGAAAAAAAATGCAAGGTCATTAAAAGAAGCTTAAAGAAAAAGACACTTTAAGCAATGTTATGGCAATCTTGGCTTTATTTAACTTTCATTAACAAGAAAGGGTAAACTTGTAAGAAAATTAAAAAAATAGCAAAAAACCATAATAAAGTATTTTTTAATCCTTTAACTTTGAAAAAATTAGTCAAAATAAATTATATTTTTTATATAATATTTTATTAAAATATTATTTTTACTATGATTAAAACTCAATAAAATGCAAACTATTAATATGGATAAAAATGAAGTTTAATAAGAAAATATTTTTCAAAAAATAACAATAGTAATATTTTAATAAAAAACTATTTAAATACATATGTTTAATTTTAAAAATATTAAATTAAAAATTGGGCCATCACTAATATTAAAGCAAATATTTTATCAAAATATTTCTTATTAAATGCAACTTTATTATCGTTAAATAGTCAAATTTTAATCCAGTATTAATCATTTGAAAAAAATATATTAAATTATCATAATATTATTATTTTTGTTTGATTGATTCTTTTTATAAAGCTAGAAGAATATAAAACAACGTTTTTATAACATGTTGTTCTTAACGCACACTAAAACCAAATATAAGGGACTTAATTGACTTTTTCTCTATTTAATATTAGAAAGTGTTACTATTACAAAATAAAAGTGGCATAAAAGAGGAAAAATGAAACGTGATATAAAAGAGATGTAAAATTTTGTAGTCGTTGAAAATTAACTTATAGTGTAATAATATATTCTTAGAGTAAACAAGCTAAGAAGAACGTTGAAGAACTCAAAGAGCTTAAAAAGAAGCTTGCTTCTATATAACGATGACTTTTAAGGATTCTCATAATAGTTAAACTTATTTTTATTTTTTAAATTTAATTATTTTTAAAATATATTTTATTTGAATAAATAAAAATTTATGTTTTTTAAAAAATAGACACTAATAATATGGGTTCACATTCCATGATACTTGTGTCAGGGTAAAAAATAAATTATGGTTATTAGAATAAAAAATGTTATATATAAAAATAAAAAAATATATTCTAAAACCAAAAAATATGTTATAAATAAAATATCATATCCGTGCTTCTGACTCATTGTGTATAGGGATTTAAAACGACAAATAGTCAACAAAATATATTAATTTAATCGAGAAGTGACTTATGAATTTTCGACATGCTATATTGTATTGTATTTGTATTAAGTTAAACAAATAAAATAATAAAAAATTTATATTTTAGTAGATTTGTAATTATTTATATAATGTCTTTTTTTTTACATTTACTAAATAAAAAAATTATTTAAAATAATACTTCAAAAACTCATAATAATAAAACTAACATCCTTACTTTAAATTGAATAGAGTATAAATTAATGTTATATAATATATTTTAATTTATTGTTATAAATTTTATGATCGTTAGTTTTATGGTTTTTCTTAAATTATACATATCATTTTATATCGTGTTAACTAATACCAGTTATATTATGTTTGAGTTGTATTATATTGTGTTAAAAATTATAATGTTTAGTTGTATTATTTTTAAATAAAAAAATAAAAAATACCTATATTTTAAAAAAAGTTAAAAAAAATTAGAAAATAAATACAATGTCAATAATGTGGATTATAATCGTGAAGTTTTAAGCCTTTTATGTAAGTAATTTTATTAGATTTGTTGATATGTGTGTTGTGTTGCGTTCTATTTATATACCGGATAAATTATGCATATTATTTTATATCAATTGTATCATATTATTGTACCATATTAAAAATTATAATATTTATTTATATTATTTTTAAAAGTATAAAAATATATATAGATTTAAAAAAAATACAAAAATGGGCTATAATTATGAAGGTTGAAGCCCTTTTTTATATAAGCATATTATTTTGAAATGAAAATATAAAAATACATAATGATCAAAAATTAAAATTTAAAAAGGGAAAAAATTATTAAAAAAAGTGTAAAACAAATAAATATGGGATATAATTGTAAGGCTTTAATCCTTTCTTATATAAGTATAACTATTTTTGGTTGTACGTGTAGGGTACGTAATAGTTATATACTGTGATAAATATATAAATAAATATTATTATTTTATATGTAATTAATTTTTTTTAATTTACCAATACTAAAAAATCAAGGCAAAACAACCATTTTATTTACAAATACAATAATTTTTATATTTTTATAGTTTCTTTGTATCTCATATTAATTAAATATAATATTTTTGTAGGATTTATAAAAATTATAAGATTTATTAAATTAATCTTTTAAGATAAAAAATTCCAATGTACTTATAAACTTTTACATGGTTTCCGAAGATTTAATCAATCGGGTGAAAAACAAAAAAAAAAAAAAATACACAGAACAAAACTTTGGATCTCTTTAAAAAAAAAATGAATGAAATGTACCTTATAAAAAGAGAAAAAAAGTGATCCAAATAAAATAAAATAAAATTTTAAAAATATAAAATAATATATTTTGCAATAAACAAAAACTCACATTAATTAAAGACAATGTAAAGTTTAATTATTTATTAATATATAAAACAAAAACAAAAAAAATCACGGTAGATTGGAATTAAGTAAAACATTTACTTTATGTTTAGATAAAAGTAAATTAATATTTGCTATAAATTAAAAGATTCTTTCTAGCTTAGATATAATGTTACCGAAATTCTTTATATTTTATTCATATGATAAGTTTATTAATATAAAAATATAGTGGTACTCATAAAGCCATAAAAAAAAGGAATAACTTACAAACAACATAATTATCTAAAAATATACTTTATCTTAAAAAAAACATTTTTTTAGCATGATTATCTTAGAAATCTCTTAAATTAGATTATTAGTCCTCGGATTATAAATAATAAAATTTAATCCCCTATTTTTATAAAAAATATTAATTAATGATAAATTATATTATTTTAATATTTTTTTATTAAAAATATTATTATTTTTCTTTCGAGTAATTAAAAAATAATTAAAATATAAACCTTTAACAATGATAAAAGTAAAAATTAATATAAAACAATTTAAGAAAAAATAAAATATAAACTAAAAGTTATAATTTTTAATTTTTAATAAAATATTAAAAAAATAGTGACAATCAAAAAACATTAACAAGAAAATATTTTCTAAAATTTTTCATATTAATTACGACTTATCATCATTAAATACTCATGCTTTAATTACCTTTAATTATTTTATAAAATATAATAATACATTAGTAAAAAAATTATTAAAATAATATAATTTATTCTTAATTTATCCTTTTTATAAAGATAAGGGACTAAATCACACAATATTTAATCTAAAAAATTAAATAAAACAAATGATCTGATCTAATGAACTTCTGTTACGTTTTTCTCCTTTTTATAATTTACATGTAAAAATTAAATACATTTTTAATTACAAATATTACTTTTCTTTATTTTTGTTTTCACTTTGCTTTTTATCTTAAGAAAATGTTTTTTTCTCAAAATTTGATGTGTATATAAATACACATGTAATACCTTATGTGGTTCTTTATCCTCGTTTATTGCCTCAATATATCTAACTTATAAGTCTTTACTCTATTTTCATAATTTTTAAAATTAACATGAACGATATCCTAACCAACATTCTAATTAACTCCTCGTCAATCAAACATGTTCATTGATCAACCTACAACCAAGTTTAACACAAAAAAACATAAAGGCTTATGTTTGTTCTAGAAAAGATGTAATATTGAGTAATCCTAACTTTATTATTCAAAACACATATTAATTAAATCAAATAAATAGTAAATCATAGAGTAAGAAGATTAAACATTAGTTAATAAAAATAGATTCTTTGAAATTTAATAATTAAATCAAATAATCATGATCATACAAAAAATTATTTGATCTAAACATGCAAGATCCTAATCGAGAAGAAGCTATATGGATATAAAAATATGAAATGAATAGGCTTAGATCTATACTAGAATAATCGTATGAATCTCTAAGATGAGACAATGAAGTTAAACCTAAAATAGAGAAGAGCAAAAGAGTAGAGAAAACTTACTATAAAAACCTTATGCTTTTGAAAACTGCTTTATAGTCGTATGTATAAATTATAAGAGCCAAGTGGTGTATTTAAAGAAAACCTAGATGGACAAACATCACCTATATGATGTGGCAAAATATAATAGGAAGTTGGTAGCTGATTGAAATTATAAAAATGTGTAAAACAAGGAGAAAACAACCAATTTCTATCAAGGAGATCTATCCTCTATGAGGGGGATCAATCCCTCTCAGAGAGATTGAACCTTTCATGAAAGGGATCGATCCTTCTTAGATGAGGGGGATAGATCCCACTAAAAATTTATGGTACTGTAACAAGGGGATCGATCCATCTTAAGTAGGGATCGATCTCTCTCTTATATCTCATTTTAAAGTTACATAGTTTGACACAATTAGTTGATGATCTTTTAGAAATCCATCTAAAGTGATATCAATCCATCTACTATGAGGGATTGATCCCTCTATTTAAAATTAATCATATAATATTAGAATTCATTCAACAAAAAACCTATATTAAGTGCATTAAAATATGTACACAACAGTACTTGAATATGAGTAATGTGAACATTGTGATTATGATGTGATATATTTATCTTGATTAATGCTGTGAACATGTGCTAGTGAATGAATGAGTGCAATCCTATGTGTGATAGTTATAAAAAATATACTTGAATTACGACTATT
Organism: Hippophae gyantsensis; assembly: GCA_030763125.1. NCBI lineage: Eukaryota > Viridiplantae > Streptophyta > Magnoliopsida > Rosales > Elaeagnaceae > Hippophae > Hippophae gyantsensis. The sequence goes on along the minus strand of CM061039.1, from coordinate 28,670,777 downwards.
CAAAATATTAATGTTTTTTTTTACTTTTCCTAATAGACTAAAAAAGAATTGCATGCAAATATTTTATCTACGAAAATAACTAACACTCATAATCCTTACATTACTTTTAACATCATATATGTCAGAAGTTAATTTGGTGAATTCACATTTTTTTATTATGTCTTATATATTAAAATCCTTTGTGAAAAGTGTTTTTGGTCGTTCTGATTTTTATCTCTTTAATTTATTTTTTATTATTTTTAATAGTATTTTTGGTCATTCTCTAGTTTTTATCTCTTTGCTTTATTTTTTATTTTTTGTTATTTTTTATACCAATAAATTTTAAAATACTTATATAATAAATATAATTTTTAAAATAATTATTTTATTACTATTGTGTATGAAATTTATATTATTATCACTACATAATTGTTTAATCACATTAAGGATTACAATTCTTGTGGTTCATACTTATTTAGTTTTATGAATGGATCGGATTGCAATTGACTTTTTATTATTATCAATGAATAATTGTTTTAAATACATTAAAGATGACAATTCATATGGTTCATACTTATCTATTTTTATAAATGGATCTGGTGCAATCAATTCATTTATGATTGTATCTTATTTATCTTAAACTTATCATTTTCGTGTTGAGATTATGTTATATCTCATGTTAATAAAAAAATAGTTAACTAATATATACATTATTTTTAAGCAAAAAATATTTATAAAAAACACTAATTAAATTGAATTAGGTCGTGTCTATTGTATTCATGTATGATTTCTTTATATATAAAAAATGAGAATGTTTGATCTACGACCAAACTTCGCTTTTTTTTCTTTTATTAATATATTTATAATAATAAATATCAAAATGTTTATATAATAAATATATTTTTTTTATTTTTGTTATTTTTTATATCAATAAATACCAAAATGTTAATATAATAAATATATTATTTATGAATATTTATATTATATAATGTAATTATTTTTATTATATTAAGGATATCAATTCATACAGTTCATGATTACCTATTTAATGAATGTTCGATTAATTCACTTATAAGTAGATAATATATTTTGAACTAATAATTTTCATATTGAGATCATATCATATCTCATATCAATTAAAAAAAGAATATTAAGCTAATATAAATTATTTTTAAGCAAAAAATGCTTAGTATTCATGTAAGATTAACTTTTAAATAATAAAAATATTAATTGAACAGTTCATATATTCTTATTTTTTATTTGAATTTTTATCAAATAAAGTTATATAATTATTATTAATATAGTTATAAATTATTTATGTGGATATTATATTTGGATTCTATAGCTAATAAAATAGTTGCTATTATATATTTATTCATTACTAAAGTAATAAATTAATTAACTATTTTTTAAGAGTATTTCTATAAACCACTTTATAAAATATTTTAACATCAATTTTTTAATTATAATAAAATTAATTTAAAAATTTCTATTTAAAGACTAACATTTAATTTTATTTTATAAAATAAAGAATTTGAAATAATAACAATTGTTGTTTGATAATTAATATTGCTACATATTTATCCAATTTGAATCATCAATCCATACAGAGTTCAAAAACTACTTTTTTTAATTCTTCTATTTATAATCCAATTTATTTTATTTAATAAATAATATATATATATATATATATATATATATATATATATATATATATATATATTAAGTTAAATGTATTATTTAGTACTTTAGTTTAAAAAATATATTTTTAAGTTTCTTTATTTATGAAAAATATGTTATTTAAGTCTTTTTGTTTGATCTAATTTTTTGTTGGATATAATAGAATAATACATTTAGTATATACATGTTTATATTTTTTTTATAAGATATATATGCCAAAAATTTAATATTTTGTTAGAATATTACTCAAACTTTTTAATAAATTTTTTGTTTCAAATTTAAACAAAATTTTTATTTTTTAATATTATATATCACACAATAGACAATAAAATTTTTATTAAGTTTGATCAAAAGAATTTGTTTAAAAATTTGAGTAATTATTTTAATTAAAAATTACTTCATTAAATATATGTCTATCAAAAAAATACAAATATGCATGGGTTACATGTGTTATTTCATTATATTTAACGAAAAATTTGATAAAAAAACTAAATTTGTCCTTCAATGGACTTTTTCTCAAGTAAAGGTAATTAATAATATCTTTAAAAAACAAAAATACACCTTAATACTTATACTACAAAAATAGTACCTCTAATAATCACCTCATATATTTTTACTATAAAAATATTTGATAAATCATTTCATAAAAAATTTCATTTAAATTAAACTACGGACATTTAGACTCATTTTAATGTTATTAAAATGCTATTTTTTTTGTTACAAATTTAAGAATTTTATTTTTGTATTTTCTATAATATATTGTACCCATCTATCTTTACTATTGTTCACTTCTATTCTACATTTTTTTTTATTGTATCTACATTTTATAAATAAAGTTTTACTTTTAATTCTTTTTATACAACGTGCATGTATTATTTTTTATATAATATATAAAAAATATTTTTAGAATAAATTTAAAAATAAAACTGTATAAATAATTGTATTGATTGTATTGTATAAAAACAAGCTAAAGTTGTTATATAATAACTAATATAATAGTTAATTATAAATTATTATTTTTTACTATTTTAACCAATAATTATCTAACATGTTAATTATTTTATAGTAATAACTTAATGTACACTGAAGTGCTCAATAAAAAAATTATATGTCTCACTAGAACTATTTTATTTCTCTGTAAACAAATTATATGTCTTAGTTGAGATAAAATTTGAATAATTGAACCTAGTAAGTGAGCCCAATTAAACCTTTTTATCTCCATTTATTATAAATTAATCCAATTAACACTTATGTCATAATTTTATATACAATTATATCAATTTAATTATATTTATTAATAAAAAAAATATCACATGATTTAAAATTCATCTCAAATTTATGATATACTTACTTTTTTAATCAAATCTTATATTTTATTAATATGATAATTTATGCTTTCCTAACTTATATCTTATGCCAAATTTTATGAAAAACACATTTAATAATTAAAATATTTAAAAAAAAATAAAAACTTTGAATTTATAACAATAAAAATAATACCTAATAATATCAAATAAGATTAATTAGATGGTTTTAAAATTAAATGTGTCAAAAATAATTATAATTTAAATTAAATGACGTTCAATATGTAAAAATAATATACTAAATTTTTTTTAATACTAAAAATGTATAAATTGGACTTAAAAAGTTATTTTTATAGTGACAAATTTAAAGTATGTTATTTTTGATTTTTTTCTTTCTTTAATTGGTATTTTATTGAAATTAAAATATCTTATTTTGATTTAACAAAATGCTTTTCTTTTCTCATAAAATTATTTTTGTGTATATATATATATGGTACGTGAAACCAATCAAATTCAATCATTATTTAAAAAAGTAACAATTTTAGGAAAAAGTTTTGATATATACATTGTTACTAATAATTATTGTGGTATACTTTCTTAAATATGATTTTTGTGGTATACCATAAATAAATAGGCCAGTGGTATGTAATTATTATTATTATTTTTCATTATGTTCACAAACTAGAATTAGGACCCGAGGTTTGTTAGGTGATTGTTATTTTGAATATTTTATTTAATTTTTTTAAGATTATTTTAAATGTTAAGTGATATAAATAATTGAATAAACATGTAATAACTAAATCAAACAAAAACAAATAGATTATGCAATTCCTCACAATTGATACATGATTGTAACTAGGCATACTTAGCCCGACATGCTATTTATCAATTTAATTGGATTTAATTCAAAACTCCATTAAATTAAAACAAGTTTTGTCTCACCCAATCAAAAATATTTTTTAAGACCTATGGATCTTGCCCAAAATCAACCCACAATGCAAGTTAATTTAAATCAAATAAAGTATATGTATCTTTGATAATTTCATAACATTGTCTCACAAATTCTCACATATAATCTAACTTAATTCATTTTAAAGATTGAACATACCATAATGATTTTAAAGTCGAGTTTCAACTTTCATGTAATTTAAAAATCTCGTTTTGATTAGAAAACATACATGGGCCTACGACCCAAATTAACCCGGGATTAGCCCAACTATTCCAAATTTAAATTACTAATGTAACGATAAAAGTGATCATACAATTTCTTCTTATAAAATCAGTTACATTGCTTGAAAACAAGAGCTGAACCCTTTGTGGGATTAAGCTGTGTGCTGAGGCTTAGTTTATACTAATATAAACCTACAATTATTTATACAAACTAAAGTCAAATATATTAACTCAGATATTATTTAGAAGAAAAAAATTCAAAAAAAATATATATATATATTAAACATAAATCTCTCTAGTTGAACAAAAAACAAAAAACAAAAACATGGAACAAAATTTCATTTATATCCGTCCATCCAAATGTTTCTTTTATTTTATTTTTATTTTTCTTCTTTATTTTATTAATTACTATTGTATTCAAGTGAAAAAATCTCTATCTTTCTCATTTTATTACTACTTTTCTCTATCTTTTAAGTTATTATTATTATATTATTTCACTGAGTAAGCAATAATTATGCTATCCCGATTAATAAATATCAACAAATTATATTGACAATATGACAACCCATGTATGATTTAACATGGAGGTAGGATTAGAGATCCTATAATACAAGTCTCAAACTACGTTTTATATAACACTCAAACTTATGCTTTAGTGGATACTAGACGAATTGTTTAACAATCCATATTATGACTCACCATTATATGAACTCTTCATTTCCATGATCGGATGATACATTACTTTTTTATTACTCACATAATAGGAGTTTTATGCTTCAAAGTATTACAAACCATTTTGAAAATATTTTATTATATTTGTTAAACACAATTTATTATTATGAATATAATTGTAATAATAATAATTTAAATTTTCACAGTATTACCACTCAATTCTATTTTGATAAGAATTATGATTTATAAATTATTTTATCAAAAGAGTCAAATTTATATCTGTACAAAATTTAAAAGCAAATTCTTGAGTCTAAAACCTTATTTACGTAAACAATTAGATTAATTTCAAAATAATTAATATATATATATATATATATATATAAACACTCAAGAGGATACCATCACCTGACCTGCATACCGAATCACTTCTCAATGTATAACTACGATGTGGAGGCTTGTACTCAATAGTCTAAGTTTTTGAGATCTTCATCTCGTTTGGATTTCTCAGCTTTGGAGTAATGTGCTGATCACTAAGAAGATTGGCCTGTAGATAGATCACGCAGAGTGTATTAACTATAAACAATAAAAAATAACATAGGAATGTCCGAAAATTAGCATTATATAAGTGTCTCTATCAAGATTCATCTTAAATTTAATCCTAAACGCCGAATCCACCAAAACAAACAAAAAGAAAAAGACTATGTGAAGAAGACGACTCTCCTCAAACGCTCCAAACTGCAAGCGCCGAAACTTCATCTTCTTCATGGATCATTGATTACCTAAATTTCCCTATCTAGCTTGGTCTTGAGCTTTATATATAACCAGCTCAAAAGGTAGACAAAACCTAAAGCCTTTTCTCGGTTCTCCACAAAATATGCATATTATATATCCAAATATATACTTGAGTTGGGTGGTGTTAGGGTTCTTTTTAATTTAGGAACAGAGCTGAGGAAGAAGATGACACGCAGAAGGGGAAAAATAAGCCTTGATTCTCATTAACTTTCTCTGGATTCTTTGGCCCTTTATATAGGTTTATAGATCAGATTTATTGAAAGGAAATTACATAGATTAACAGAAATCAGTTGGATCGTAACAGAAAACAAAGGGAATGGTATGAGCCTACCTTCACGCCCTTCACACCTGTCAGAGATTCTTCTAACGGCTTGAGTGGTCCTCCCTAACAGATTGGAGTGTTCCCCTCCTCCTCTAAGCTCGATCATGGCTCTGGGTTGGAGCCATATGCCTCTTCTCTCTTCTCTCTTCTCTGTGCGCGCGCGCTGGAGCTGGGTGCGTTTTAGCACCCATCAACTCCTCCCTGCCTGAGAATCCTTGTCCACAAGGATGAAGGATGGTTATGTCTTAGAAAAACGCCATTCATTTTCCCAAGTAGCATCTTCTATCGATGTTCCAGCCCACTTCACTAAATTTTTTTATTTTTGTCGATAATTACCCTTTTTGATCACTCTTTGGTCCAAGATAGATTCAGGCTGAGAAAGCATTGTAGAATTATCTGAGATAGGAGGTAGGATTGCGAGGGGTGGGGTGTAATGCCCCAAGTGTCTCTTGAGCCGACTAACATGAAAGACATTGTGTATATGGGAATCAAGAGGCAATTCCAGCCTATATGCTATTGCCCTAATTTGTGCTGTGATTTTGTAAGGCCCATAGAAACGTGGAGCTAACTTTATGGTAGCTCGGAAAGCCATAGATGTTTTTATATATGGTTGAAGGCAGAGGTATACGTAATCTCCTACTACAAAGGATACTTCTCTACGGTGTTGATCAGCGTGACACTTCATACGGTTTTGAGCTATCATGAGATGGTGGCGTAGATCATGCAAAATGGTATCCCTATCACGCAAGCATTCATCCATCAACTGAACCTTGGAAGTTCCAGGAATGTAGGCCAATAAACGAGGGGGTGGGTGGCCATAAACTGCCTCAAAGGGTGTCATTCTTGTGGAAGAATGTGTCGATGTATTATAACTATATTCTTCCCAAGGCAACCATTCTATCCATTGGCTTGGCTGTTCTCCAGCAAAACAACGTAGATATTGTTCCAAGGTGCGGTTGACTACTTCTGTCTGCCCATCGGTTTGAGGGTGGTAGCTTGAACTCATACATAGCTTAGTATCCTGTAGTTTGAATAGGGCTTTCCAGAAGGAACTTACAAATAGTTTGTCTTTGTCACTGACTATGGAAGTAGGAATGCCATATAAGCATACTATGTTTTCCACAAAAGCCTTAGCAACAGTTAGGGTAGTGAAAGGATGTCTCAAAGCTATGAAGTGGGCATATTTGGTCAAGCGATCCACTACCACTATAATCACCGTATGCCCTTTGGAAGGAGGTAGCCCTTCTATGAAATCCATTGAGATATCTGTCCAACTTTTATCAAGAATTGGTAGGGGCTGCAGTAATCCAGATGGTTTTATACAGTCATACTTGCACCTTTGACATATATCACATGAACGTAGGAATCTTTTCACACCTTGCTGCATGTTGAGCCAGATAAATTTTTTTTTGATACGGGAAAATGTCTTGTGGAATCCAAAGTGCCCTACTGCTGGTGATGAGTGACATTCAGCCATAAGCTGAGGAATTAGGGAGGACTGTGGGTTGAGATAAACCTTGTTTTTTTTAACCAAACCTTATCACGTTGGCAAAAAAATTGTGTCCCTCCCGTGGAGATTTTGGCTTATAGTTTCTCATAAAATGGCTCTTATTGGACTTATTTTTGGAGGCTAGACCATGAAGCTGCCTAGGGTTGCGAGATGTAGAGCAATTGGAATTCCACCCTTCTTGATAATGAATCTACTGCCTGATTTTTTGAGCCCTTCTTGTATTCAATCTGATAGTCATACCCGAGCAGCTTAGCTAACCATCTTGCTTGAGCTGAGGTGGTAATACTTTGCTCTAAAAGGTATTTAAGGCTTCACTGATCTGTGTGCACGATGAAAGGTTTTCCTAACAGAAAGGGGTGCCACAGCTTGATAGCTTTCACCACAGCTAACATTTCCTTTTCATAAGTTGACAAAGCCAAAGTTGACCCCTTGAGGGCAGCGCTGTAATAAGCCACTGTACAGTTTTCCTAGGTTAAAACTGCTCCTAGCCCTATGCCACTAGCATGACATTCAACTACAAAGGGTTGAGTAAAGTTAGGCAACCTTAGAACAGGAGGGGAAGCCAGTACTTCTTTCAATTTTTGAAAGGCCTGAGCTGTAGCCTCATTCCATTAGAACCCTTCCTTTCCTAGTAGGGAGGTGACAGGTGCTACTATCCCACCAAAGTGCCTAATAAATTTTCTGTAATAGCCAGCCAATTCTAGGAATCCTCTGACCCCCTTTGCTGTGGTTGGGGTTGTCCATTCCATAATAGCTCGAATTTTGCAGGATCCACGATAACCCCTTGTTCTGATATCAGGTGCCCTAGGTATTCTACCTATAATACACCAAAATGGCATTTGGAAGGTTTAACAATTAAACTATTAATTGCTAACACCTGCAAAACAGTTTGTAGATGTAGTGTATGATCCTCCCATGACTGAGAATACACTAAAATGTCATAAAAGAAAACCAATATAAACTTCTTGAGGTAAGGTCTGAAAAGATCATTCATTAAACTTTGAAAGGTGGCTGGGGCATTAGTGAGGCCAAAAGGCATCACAAGGAACTCAAAGTGGTCTTCATGTGTCCGGAATGCTATTTTTGGGGTATCTTCTTCACGAACCCTGATATGATGATACCCTGATCGAAGATATAGTTTGGAGTAGACCCTGGCTCCATGCAATTCATCCAATAACTCATCTATGACCAATATAAGGTATTTGTCTTTGATAGTAATGGAATTTAGAGATTTGTAATCCATGCAAAATCTCCAAGTTCCATCAGTTTTTCTTACTAACAATACTGGTGACGAGAAGGGGTTGTTGCTTGGTCTAATCAAGTTGGAGTGTAGGAGCTATGATACCATTTTTTCTATCTCAATTTTCTGGTGGTTAGGGTAATAGTAGGGTCTTACATTTACTGGTCCTGTTCCTGGTTACAGAGTAATACAATGATCATGTAATTGTTTAGGAGGAAGGCTAGTGGAGGGTTCAAACACTTGCGGGAATGCAGCCAATATTTCACTTATCTCAAGTGAATGAGTTCTAGTTTGTTCTCCCGAGGGTTTATTGGAAAGTATCTAAAGGAACAACCCTGTATTTGGCAACCTATGGGTTTCCTTACAAGTTAGGGCTGTAATTTTTGTGTGCCCTAATCCTTGAAGCTTATGAGAAGTACCTTTCTCCTGGAAACTGATGGTTAGCTTCTTATAGTCCATCTCGATAGGACCCAAAGTCTCAAGCCATTGGACACCTAACACCAGTTGGCATGGTGCAACAGGAAGGACATAGAAATCTGCAGTTACCTGATACCCTTGTATGGTAAGGCTAAGGTTACAACATTGCCCTGCGCATTCCACCTTCTCACGATTGGCCACCATTACTTCCAAATTCTTTCCCTTTGTAATAGTTATTCCATATTGGAGAGTAAGAGCTTGATCAATGAAATTGTGAGTACTTCCTCCGTCAATCAGCACTAGTACTTTTTTTTTAATTTCCCCATTACCCGTATGGTTTGAGGATGTTCAGCTCCTACTATAGCATGAAATGAGATTTTAGGCATTACCTCTGGTAATTCTTGTTCCAACTTTTCTTCAGAGTTTCCTGAGAGATTTTGTTCCATTTTCCTCTATCATAAACAGCTGTGGACGTGCACAATGGTGGCAAACTAAGAACTTCTCATCACAGTAGTAGCATAGCCCCTTATCTCGATGCTCACGTGCCTCCTGATTAGTGATGCGACGAAAGGTATCAGCTGAGGCAATTGGTGCTGAGTTGGTTCTTTGTTGGGGAGGGGGTCCTAACACACCAACAGTAGGGTTAGTGGAGGTCCTTGATACCACAGAGGATGTTGGGTATCATGGATATTGAATGGCCTTCCTCTGGAGTAGATTCTTTTCTTCAATCAATCTTCCCACCCCTATAGCTTCATCCAACGTTCATGGCTTCTTAATTTTTACTTCAATTCTGATCTCATCTCTTAATCCAGCGATGAAACAGCCTATCAAGAATTCTTCTGGAAGACCATCCACTCTGTGAGAGAGTTTCTCAAATGTTTCCTGGTAAGTAGCTACGCTTGAGGTATGTTTGAGTCTAGTTAGAGCTTTAGAGGGATCTTCATAATCAGTTGGGCCAAATCTCAGCTGCATAGCTTGGATGAATTCCTCCCAAGTGAGTGGTCCACGAAACTTAGTGATCCATCTATGCCACTGTAAGGCAATACCATCTAAATGAAACGATGCCAACTGCACTTGTTGTTATGGTGTAGTATTTGTGAATTCAAAGTATTGCTCGGCTTTGTATATCCACCCAGTGGGTTCTTCCCCTGAGAAGGTAGGAAATGATAGCCTAAAGTGGGAACGTGGTGGCTCATTAGGGTTTCTGAACCCACCATTTGGGCATGGGTTTTCTTCTCGTGCGAACGGGTTTTTTATAGGTAAATTCTGAGTGGCGTGAAGTCCTTGTAACTCGGTGAACACAGCCTGTAAGGTTGTGCCTATATGATCGAAGCTTGTTTCATTCCTTACCAGGGTTTCCATTACTTTGCTGTGAAACTTAGCGTTGGATTTACCCCTGGTGTCCAGGGCTTTGATACCACTATTAGGGTTCTTTTTAATTTAGGAACAGAGCTGAGGAAGAAGATGACATGCAGAAGGGGAAAAATAAGCCTTGATTCTCATTAACTTTCTTTGGATTCCTTGACCCTTTATATAGGCTTACAGATCAGATTTATTGAAAGGAAATTACATAGATTAACAGAAATCAGTTGGATCATAACAGAAAATAGCGGGAATGGTATAAGCCTACCTTTGTGTCCTTCATACCTGTCAGAGATTCTTCTAATGGCTTGAGTGGTCCTCCCTAACAGATTGGAGTGTTCCCTTCCTCTTCCAAGCTCGATCGTGGCTTTGGGATGGAGCCATATGCCTCTTCTCTCTTCTCTGTGCGCGCGCGCTGAGGCTGGGTGCGTTTTAGCACCCATCAGGTGGTCTTTTTTTTAATTTCTTTTCAATTTAGATGAGTCACAGTTTTTGTTCCTCCACCACTGGTTATGCATGGATGCCCTGGACCACATAACCATACACAAACCACCTCAGTATTTAAAAATCAAAATATATAATAAAATTATTATAATGTAGTCCTCAATTGTACCACAAAACTTTAAAGTCTACACCACTTCATGTCTCTGTGATTTAACCCCAAATTTTGGTTAGTCTTTTGTTTGATTCATATATATTCATGTATCGTCCAATTAAATAGATCTAAGAGGCTAGGAAGGAAAGAGCTACTAGGAAATTGGAAGTATTTTGCATGTTATGTATGTAATCTTTATAAGCAGCTAAATGTAAATGAGAGGGTAAAATGCAACAAAAACTGGTAATATCACATGAAATTCAACAAATGCCAAAAAAAACCATTTTTTGAAGAAAGTGCCATTATAATTTAAAATATTAAAAGGGTTCTAGTTTCATAGGCAATAATAAAGGTCTATGATAGATTTATGTAGGCAAAATAAGCAAGAATACTAGGATGAATAGAGAAGAAAATTAGAGGTGACTTGACAATCTTCAGCTACTTAAAAAACAAAGTTAGAAAAACTAACATAAGAAGAGGCAATTCGATGTAACACCAGTGTGTATATATACACACAAACTTAAGAGAGAATGCTTGATTTGTTTGTTCATTACTTCTTTTAAATGGCTTAGATAAAGAGTTTAAATTGTTAGAAATAGCAACCCTACGCTTATACATTAACACTTCATATAATAACCATATATAAACTTGGTATATTAACAAATACTCTGAAGCAAATCAAGCAAGCTTCAAGAGGAAACATAACATGTATGTTAATCACAACAAACAAAACATTTTATTCTTTGACTAGCTTGAATTATATTATTCTCACAAAGGATAAAACTACCCTTTCAAACAAGCCACATCATCCAAAGATACCAAAACTGTTGAACGAGTTAAATCCATTGACATGGTCAACACTAAAAAGATATTACCATTATGGAAAACCCCAAATGGTACAATCGAGGCTAAAAATCCTCCATTGAGACCAATAACTTTTCCGTATGCCCAAACCATGGTTGAAGCCTGTCCCTTGAAAAACCTTCAGAAAGACCATACCACCAACCTCAAAAACATAGTTACCCAAAACAACTTTACCAATATTTTCCTAAACACCTTAGGTAAATAGCTCACTGGGATGGAAAAGAACCAAAACAATGATATTCATTCTATCTCCTATAAAGTCGTAGATAGTAAAGTTCAAAACCATATTTTCAAACCCTTATAGGTCACCAAACTAGACCAGAAAGAACTATTATCCAAATTTGGAGAACAAAGCTCAAACTCTAAAATAGGTTCAGTTGTCTCTAAGGCACCTCAAACACCTAAGACCCTTAAAAATCTACCTCAGAGTATTAGTGTTCTAAAAAATCAAGAACCTATTACATTTGACGAGGAAGCCTTTCAAGAACCATCTCTTGAACTGACTCTTAAAATTCAAAAAATAGTTTGGCAACAACCTATACCAGCTAGGTACCCACAATTAGATGTTAGTACCCAACCAAACCAGGTTATCTAGCCAAAATATAATGCATCATCTATTTATGAATGGAACATAAATGGCATGACAAAACATGAAGTATTAAACATATTACAGCAAGTGACTATGGCATCCAATGCTTACAGAACCCAGTCTAGTACATTGGACAAATTAGTTGTGGAACTTCTAATAATTGGCTTTTCTGGCCAACTAAAAGGATGGTGGGATTACCACCTATCAAAACAACAATAGTTAGATATCTTCACTACCATTCTGACTTGAGAGTATAGAGAACCCATACTCAATCATCATAGAAAACCTATTCAAGACATAGTTTCCACATTACATATCACATCATTTTATAGGAGACTCTTCCCATCTAAAAGATAAAAATGCTGATCTTCTCTCTAACTTACATTGTATGAAGATGAGTGATTTTCAAAACTATAAAACCACTTTTCTTAGCAGAGTCATGTTAAGAGAAGATTCAAACCAACCCTTTTAGAAGGAAAATTTCTAGCAAGACTTTCTCCACTTATAGGAGATAAGATTAGAAACAAAATCTGCAAAACTTATGGGAATCACATCATCCCTTATGATCAACTAATCTATGGTGAATTGATCAATTTCGTATAAAAACAAGGACTTTAGGTGTGTCAAGATTTGAAGATCCAAAAACAAATGAAAGAAGAATTAAAAATCTCAAAACGGGAAATTGGTATTTTGCTCAGGTTCTTATGGTTTTGACTTTGTTTGAGTCATACCTTCAAGTTGCCATTCATTTGGTAAGGTGAGTTGGTTCCATGTGATGGGCTTTGGGATGATTTTGTTAGATCTTGTGAGATCCGTTTGTAGGAGGAGTGTTTCTCCCTTTTTGGAATGGTGAATGTGTCCAGTGTTGATTGCGGACATCATGGCTTTGTAATGCATTTTGAATATTAATGTAACTAGGATAGATCTTTGAATCATATCATAGTTGTGTGTTTTGATTTGTAATATAAGTGACTTCTTGATATTTTTGTCAGTTAAGGAGACTATGAAGTTAGGAAAATAATCAAATTATATCGGTCCCAAAGACTCAATTGTTCCCAACAGAGAATCCAAGAAATTATTGAATCTAGTATCTCAAAGAGTTTCTAGGATGGATATGTTTAGATCTTCTTTAGTCAAGGGTTTGAATCCGACTTGGACTAATCCTATAGGAACATAATTGAAATTTTTTTCAAAATGTTTTTGTAATGATTCTTTGGAAAACATTTTATTGCTTTCGTAAGGCAATGGGAGTTGGATATCGCTCTTAACGGTTTTGATAGTGTAATTTGTTTTGAAAAGATTTATCATCTTTGTTTTATAAATTTGATCCTTGTGTATCTTGGGAATTCTCCAAGTATCAATTGATTTTGAAAAGTTTTTAATAGTGAGTTCATCACTACTGATAATGTTTTTGTTCCTCAAAGATGAAGATGATGATTTTGATGTAGATGCATAAAGTGAAAAATTAAAAGTAGACATTTTTTTATTAACTTGAATTAAAGTTGGAAGTTTAAAACTAAAACAAATTTAAATTAAAAAATTAAAACTAAAGCTTAAAATGAAAGGTTGTAAACCTATGAATACTAACCATCAATATAATATCCTTATTTGTTAATAACTAAATCTTAACCTTTAATATTACTTTCTCTAATTAACTTTCAAAATTCTTAATTATACTTTTGAAATTAAGTCAAGGAAATATTCTAATTTATTATACATAAAATATTTCTTATTTCGTCATTGTTTTAATTCTATTCTTCTAGTATACCTGCAACTAAAAAACCACCTACACTTATAAGTTTTTATTGCCCTAACAAAATCACAACTAAACAAGACTTATTACCCTTCATTCGAATCTATGTTACATGTATACTAATATACAAGGATTATAATGTCATATAAAATAATAACTACAATTTGTAATGAACAACTTAAAACATCCCTATGACTTTAGTACCATAAAAAAGGTGTTTCCCCCGAGGATCTAATGTTTATAGGTTTAATAACCAGCAGCCCTATGACATCTACCAGCTTGGCACTAAGTAGTTGGGGACCTTCCCATTCTCAGATAGCATATTGATTGGGTTACGGAATTCCTTTCTACTTCTCACTCATTCCCACCTTAGCCCGATAAGCAGAGATGCTCCCCTTCCTACGTTACAGGGGGTAGAGTCATTATCTTATTCGTATAGTCACCTAATAGAGTTTCTTTCTACCTCTTACACATTAGATATGTACTCATGGATTTGATACCATAAATGTACCAAGGATCTAGGGAGTTAATCGAAGAGATAGTACTAAAGAATAAGAACACAAGATTAATAAACAAACATATTATATTGATAAGATTATGTGGCTTAGTTGGTCATGAGTATTATAAAAAAATTTAAATATATAATGAAAATTTAATTACAAGAACTTAAAACAAAATACAAACTTACTTAAATAATTATAGTTGAAGATTACAAAAGGAAACTATTATCAGAGAGGTTGGGTATGGAAGCTTAGGAGGAATGATGAGTGGTAAATTATGTGGTTGATTTTTTTCGATGCCTCTGACCGAGAATGAGTCTACTTTTTATAACTAGAGTTATGTACCGCTGGAGATTCTTTTACTATGTTGTGAATAGTATTTTGTCACCAATTTTATATTGTAAAAGATGTTGGTACTATTTTGAATAGTGAACACCTTTTATTGTTTAGTGAACAGTGGCTTGTCTGTCATTGTTCCTTGTTTTGTCTTCTTCTTTTGATGCTATAGTAACTATTACAGTGACCTACTATAATGACTTTTGATTGGCTCAAGATTTTTCTGAGCCATTGTATGGGCAACTTACAAATAAAATGGGTTGTAAAACCCTTAATAATTTTGGGCTGTTAACCTTGATACATGATTGGGCTTTTTACCCTAATAAAATTTAGGCTAGTAGAACTGTAATATAAATAGGCTCATAGTCCCATTTACATATTTTAAATTTTTATGGATGTTTTACCCATCCAAAATAATATATCTTCTTTGTTAGCTTCTATGTCTAATAGGTAGTCGGATGGAGCTTTGGAGGCTGGTGGTGATGGTGATTTGGTTTTTTCTGACGAATCATCTTTCTAGTGGGATGCTTTGTTGGAGGGTTCCAGTGATTTTTGTGATAATTGCCTTATGATGTCCAAGAATTTCTCCTAGATTTATGTATTAGCAATTTGGGCATTGGTATGAGCCTTTTGGCTAGGAACAACGATGTGTTTTGAATTTATTCAATTTTTGGCTATTCAATGATCGGTTTTGGTTAGCCATTATTCGATGGTTGGTTTGAGAAGGGTTTTGGGGATTGTGAAAGACGACTACCATTTTACCTAAAATGGGTAGATGATATTAACTACCTCGGGTATAATGGATTTTAAGACCTATTGACATACCCCAGGAAGGTAAAACTTTTTGGAGAAGATACACAGATGATGGAATATTTTTTCATCTGGTGTGGGTTTGAAATGGGTAATGAAGGTTTGATATATTTCCTACACTGGGGAAGTGAGGATTTCTAGAATGGAACCAAAAGGTTTTCACCAATTTTTAAACCATGATGGAAATTTTGTTGGATTGATAGTTTTTTGAAAGAAAAAGAATAACTAGGAATGTTGATTATTCTTGTTTTGGATGAGGGAGGCATTAAACCATGCTTGGTAATAATCCCAATAATTGTAGGTTTTATAATGTGGTTGGGTTGTGTTGTGTTGATACCAACTAGAAAGTATTCTGGTATTTTGGAATTATATGAAGGCCGATAAAAAATATTTTTTGCCAAAATATTTTTGAACAGTTAAATAAGTATTCTTATATGGGAATCCTTTTTCAATGCTCACAACTATCTGAGTGTTTAGTTTAAAAAATATTTAGATGAGGGTTTTGAAAAAGTTTGAGAAATAATTTCCCTTTTCCTTGGTGTATGGATGATTTTAGTAGACGACATTTCTTCTATCACTATAGTGGCATGGTGATATGGCTCTAAGATTTTGGAAAGTATCTTGGAGGGTGTCATAGGTAGCGTGTAGGAATTTTGGAGTGTCTATGAGGTTAAAGATCCAATCTTGGCTCTGGTGATACCAAGCATCATCTGAGGATGATGCATCATTTAGTGGTGATACTTGGGCCACTTAGGACCAAATAATAATTGGTGAGGAAGAGAGGATTTTTGTTGAAGGATTTGGAGGAGGTTCCTTCTTCTCCTTTTCTTTCTTCTTCTTTGATATATTTAACTGTTTTGAAGGAACCCTCTAGTTAGAAAGTTCTGTAATGAATTTGGCTTCTTCTTTGATAAATTCTATATCAAAATCGAAAACACTTAATAAACCTTACCATTGAGAAAAAAATTGTTTTGAGGCAATGTTTTTAACATCTTTTTTTTTATGAAATTTCTTTAGAAGACTTACAATCAATTCTTAGTAAAAATATTTGATTTAATAAATCTATTTGAAATTTTGAAATACAAAGTACTATTACTAATACTCTATTTTTGATAGTGGAATAATTATTTTGGCAATCATTCCAATGGCCAGAGACAAACTGAATAATAAGTTCTATATTATCCTAGACTTTTTCTATGATTCCTCCTAAGCCAATATCATTGGCATCAGTTTCTACTATCTTGGGAAGGGTTGGATTCGGAAGGTGTAAACAAGGAATATTTTGGACCTATGCTTTCATTCTTTGCACAATTTTTGTGTGTGCTTCTATCCAAGGCTCAGGAATTTTCTTAAGCCTATTTTGGAGTGGTTTTTCCAATTGATTGATATTGGGAGAGAAATCAAAACATAATTTAAGCTCCCGAGGAATCTCTGAAGTTGAGTTTTATCGGTGATCTTGTTAGGAAACTTTATTGTAAACTACAAAGATCGTTCGATAGGAATAAAAATTCTATTAGACACATTCTATCCAAGAAAGTTAATATTAGATTGGAAAAGAGTCATTTTTTTGGATGATAAGGCCAGACCATTCTTTTTGATAATATGAAAGAAATATTTGAGATGTCGAATATGTTGTCTAACAGTCTTTGAGAATATAAGTATATCATCAATGTAAACAAGACAAAATTCTGAATATGGATTAAAAATGTCATTCATGATCCTTTAGAATTCAGAAGGTGCATTTTTGAGCCCTAAAGGCATAACATTCCATTTATGATGTTCGAAAGGAATAATAAATGCCATTTTATATCTATGTTTTGGTTCGATTTGGATTTGCTAGAAGCCTAACTTCATATTGAATTTTGAGAATAATGATGAAGAATGGAGTTTTTGAAGAAGCTATTTTTTTATTTGGAATATGGTACCTAATCCATTGTAAAGCCTTATTGAGGGGTTTATAGTTGAGGACCAATCGAGGTGTTCCTCTTTTGATCTCAACTTATTTGTTGACATAGAAGGCCACACAACTTCATGGTGATCTAGATTTTGAAATTAATTATTTAGATAAGAGATCGTTAATCTCTTTTCTGCAAAATTAATTTCAAAATTTAGTATTCATTTAAATTGGCCTTGTTTTTATGGGGATATCCCTATTGTAAGGTTAGTTCATATGGCAAGTCAAACATATGTTCTCATCCATCTCAACTGATTTATTAACATAGAAAACCGCATAACTCTATGGTGATCTGGATTTTGAAATTATTTTTTTAGATAAGAGATCATTGATCTCTTTCTTGAAAATTTTTTCAAGGTCAATATTCATTTGAATTGGCCTTGATTTTGTTGATATATCCCTTTCATGAAAGTTTGGTTCATATGGAAAGTCTACCATATGTTCTTGTCTATCCTTGAATGTACTTGGTATGTTAGGACAAACCTCTTTCTCAAAAGAGTTTTGTAGTTTGGAGATTTGGTTTTGTACCTCCAAGTTTTGAAGTTCTCTTTCTACGGTGTGAAATTCAACTTGGTTTTTGAGATAGAAAAGGTCCTTTTCTCTATGCCTGATAAGGCTAGAAATCTTATTTTGAAGGATGGAATTGGCTCGAATGAGATTGAGATTTTGAATTTTGGGATCATCGATGAAGAGGAAACTGAAGGTTTCATCTTTGATTTTAAAAGAGAACTTATCATGTTTGGCAAGTATGGAGTGATAATATTAATGAATAATGTTCCTACGGTAAATTTATGGCTAATATCATATACCATTACGAATGGGGTTTTGATCGAGAATTTTTTTTAAAGATTGCAACTTTAGCTTTACTAGTAATGTTCTTCTTCGAACTATTGGTTGATTTAAGTTGTTCATTTAGTTTTTAGTGAAATTATTGTGGTACAAGTTTTGGGTTGATACAATTAAGATCAACACCTATTTCAAATAGTGCTACTGTCTCAAGTTTTGAGTTGTTTGGAAATACGAGGGTGACTATGATTCTATAATTTCGATTGGTGATTTCTGTAAGAAGGTAGAGCATGTCTTCTGAAATCTTTTCCACAGTTTCAAGCTTGCAAGAATTTGGTGCAGGAAATTTGTCAAGTTCTTTATCCAAATCACTCAAGGAATCTTTCTTTTGATTACCAATTTTTTGGGTTGAAACCAATGATTGATAAAATTTATACCTTAATGGTAAATGAATTATCAACATCTAAGTTTAAGCCTTGGACTGAAGACTCTAATGACCAAAATCTACAAGTTGATGAGTTAGCATCCACTGTCTCTAATACTCGTCATTAAAAAAATCAATATATTAACCAAGGAAGATAATCAACTCCAAGAAAAAATCCTTAGATTAAACGACCTTGATCTTACCCAATTATATGTGGATCATTTGACCATTACCTTGTCCAAAACCTAGCTACAATCAAAACCATCTGAACTTTCATCAACCAACACAGGCCATTATGATCTCACTACAATCCTAGATCGGAAGAAGAATAACACCCTAAAACCATTAAGCTAGAACGTTAACAGGTTAAGACAAAGTAAAGAAAAGACTCTCAAATAATTCAATCATTGGTTGCCAACCATAAAACTTGTAATTAAAACCAAGATTCCCTGAGTAATTCGAACGAAGAACTCAACAAAACTAGCAAACAAAATTCTTGCGAGCTTGAAACTTGGGAAAATATTCCAAAAGACATGCTCCACCTTCTTAGAGAAATCACTAGTAAGAAATATAGGATCATAGTCACCCTCGTATTTACAAATGACTCAAAATTGAGATAGTAGCATAATATTAATAAACAAGCATATTATATTAATAAGGTTAAGTGTATTAGCTATTCATAAGTATTACAAACAAAATATAGATATTAAAATTGAAATATAGAAAATAAAAGGGAGAATATACAAGAAATTTTTATGAAGAGGGGAAGGATAGATGTATAGGAGGTTTTAAGAAAGAATGATTGCAGTTATTTAAACAAGGCTTGGCTTTGAATGGAGAGGAGCACTCCTTTTATAACCAAATATTTTACAGTTGGAGATGCTTGCACTATTGTGAATAGAGTTATGTCACCAACTTTATACTGTAGAAGATGTCGTTACTATTTGGTGAACAATGTTCTTCTAACACCTTTTACTATAGGAGATGTTTTGCATTGTAGCTTGAATAGTGCATTGTCAGTCACTCCTATAGCCGTTTTGTCTTTGTTGTTGACTTAATAGTGTAGACTACTAATGTCTTAGTGACATCCTATTTATGTCACCATGATGCTGATGTCTTAGTGACATCCTATTGATGTCACCATGATGGGCTTTGAACCCTTTTAAGACCCTATGTATTGGGCTTTTACATTTTATATTAAATGTGCTTCTAACCCTAATATAACTTAGGAGGTCCAAAGGGCAATTTACATGGGTAAGGCCCAAGGGCCATTTTTCATATGTTTTGAAAGAGTTTCTGGCTTTTTACGTGAAAATTCGTTAGACATTTTGCTTGGAATATCCTATTTTATCTTTTGCTAATGATTGTATAGTGTCTAGATGTTCTTCTATTCTTACGACAACAAGTAATGGATATGCATTGGCCTTTTGGGCCAAGTGCTGGTGTTGGCAAAGTTGAACTTCTTTATGACATTCTTCCACCATCGATTTTGGAATTGCTATAGGGACATTGGGTTTTGTCCACCACTTGACTTTACGTTTAAAGTCGGTTCAACGCGAGAACCAACTTTACGTTTAAAGTAGGTTCAACGTGTGAACCGACTTTAATTTTAAGTCACAACATTTAAAGTGAGTTCACCGAATCAATTTTAAATTGATTTAAAGTTGGTTCTTAATCAACTTTAAAGCTCGGTTTTGGTAGAGTATATGGTTTTGTAGGGAATATTCATATGGTTGTGAACCTTCTTCAACTCTTTGTAGGTTTCAAGAGTGTTTTGAAAAAGTTATTACTTGCTTGCATTCTTGGTAGGGATCAGAAGGACTTCCACTAGAGGGTATGCATCCAAGGCATTTAGGTAGGTTTAAAATAGAATATCTAGAATGAGGAATATTCTACGTTTTGGATAAAAGAGGTACTGAACCACCTTGGTTCATGATTCCAATAATGGAAGCTTTGAGGATTAGATGAATCCAAAATACTCTGATAGTATTTTGGGTTTTTGGTTAGGTTCCAAGTTCCACAGAACCAATTTTTGAAGATATTTTGTAAAGCATTCTTGTTATGGAATTCTCATTTTGAAAATAGTTTTTGTATAGAAATATAAGGATTTTTGTTATGAAATCCTTGCATAACTGTTATAATATTCTGAGTAGTTTTAAAAATATACTCAGTATGTTTTGAAAAGGATTTTGGAAAAGATGATTCCCCTTTCTCTGTTTTGAAGTTTATTTTAAATGGTTTTAAAGATGACTCTCCTTTATCTATTTTAGAGGTTATGAATGAGGATGGCACCTCTTTTTGAGAAATATTTTTGGAAGAAGTTTCTTCCTTTTCATCTTCAATAAGTTTATACGTTATACCTACGGAGACTAGGGCCTCTGGCTGATTTTGGTTGGTTTTGTCATTAGACCATATGGTAATGGGTTTGGAAGAAGAAATGGGTTTTGGTAGTGGTTCTTCCTTCCAAATGATGCTTGGTAAATCCTTGCGTAAACCTTCAATCCTTAATCAAAACCTTTAGTGTAATGAATTGGATTGGAGTTTGGTCATACATAAGATTGTCGGTGAACAATCTTTGTGATAAGAAATCTTGTGGTTAGAGGTATGCTGGGCAATCAACCCTTTCTTCCTTGGGTAAAAATGATTTCTTTTATTGGTGAAAAAGAAAGTATTGAAATGTTTTGTAAGCATATCATCAATATAAACAATGAAAATTTCCACGGATAGTTTTAAATAGTTTTTGGAAACACAAAAGGTTCATATTTTAAATCGAAGAGTGTATCATTCCATTCATACTATCCAAATGGCACAGTGGATGTTGTTTTACAATGGTTTTTTGGCTCAACCGGAATCTACCAAGGCCTATGTAGAATACAGTTGGAGTTTTACATCTTTTTCTTAAAATTTTGGTTTACAAGCTTTGTTTTGGAAAAAAGTTTTGATATTTAAAACTCTTTACTTTACAAAGTTTTCTTGTTTTAGTTTTTTAGAATTAGAATTAATTTTGACCAATTCATTATTCTGAGGGTTTTAACCCTCAAAAGAGTCTTCAGAATAGGCTTCAAACTAAGAGGTTTTAATGAGAAGAGGGACCTTTTGGGACGTCTTATCCTCAAGTTTTAGTTTCTTCAGTTTTTTGAAAACTCGATAGAATTTTGAAGTATGATCTTTCTTGCCACATCTGTAGCAAGTGATGTTTTTAAAGTTTTTTTTCTGAAGAGGCTCTTGAACTTTTGGGAGATCTCTTGTACGTATTTACAATGCAAATTGTATTGTAGTATTTGGTTTTGGTAAGAGAAATGTCAAATTGTTTCTAGTAAGAACTTAGTTTTCTCTAGTTTTTACGCATTTCTTTTGTGAGTTTTTTTGGTAACTTCAAGTATTTATAGGTTTGAAGTCCTTGGTTTTGGGTGAAACCAATCAATTCAACATAAGTGAGTTGATCATAAGGAATTATGTAGTTTCCTCTTATTTCATAAATTTTGTTCCTAACTGTCTCCCCCATAAGAGTTGGAAGTCTTACAAGGAACTTCTCTTTCCAATATGGTTGGTTAGAGTTTTCTCATAGCATAACTTTGCTAAGGAAGGTTGTTTTGTATTAGTGAAAATCACTGAGTGTTGAACACTGAAGGTTTAAAAGGAGTTTGGCATTTTTATCTTTTAAATATGAGGACTCACTCATAAAATGTAGTGATATTGTCAATATCAAAGTTGATACTACATTTTGGATAAGTTATCCGTAATGATCGAGAATGGGTTCCCTATCCTCTCCTGTTTGGATAGAACTTAAGATATCCAACTGTTGTT
The DNA here is from genome assembly GCA_030763125.1 of Hippophae gyantsensis. Lineage (NCBI taxonomy): Eukaryota > Viridiplantae > Streptophyta > Magnoliopsida > Rosales > Elaeagnaceae > Hippophae > Hippophae gyantsensis. Next base: position 28,647,911 of record CM061039.1, on the reverse strand, counting down.
ACTTGGTAAGATGGAAGTCTTACCATCCTTTTAGTTGGCCTGAAAAGCCAACTATGTGGAGTTCAATAACTGTTTTGTTTGAAGTTCCAAACTAGGTTTTATATGCATTTGACACTATGGTAATTTGCTACAGTAGGTTTAGAATTTGATATTCATTTTTCTCATCAATATTTCATTCCTAAACATTAGGAATTATATTTTTGTCCCATTTTTGCGAATGGTTGGGTGCCGATTTCTAAGTCTGAGGACCTAGTATGTATTATAGCTATCAAGTTTTGGCAACTTGATTTTGTAATTTCAGAAGATGGTTCCTAAATTGGTTCTTCCTCAAAAGTTTTAGCAACCAAGTGTAAGATACTAACATCTTGAGGAATGATTTAAGGAGTTTTAGGGGATGATACCTGAAAAGTTTGCTCACTAGAGATATTGGCATCTAATTTATGATATCAATACTCTGTGATGTTTTAAGTGACGTTGGAATACGAAAAACTAAGGGTAAGATACTAATATTCTTTGGTCTTGTTTGAGGAGTTTTTGGAACCATTGTACTAGTGTTGGAGTTGGTAAGTTCTTGGAAAATTTCCTCATTAGATATACTTATATCTAGGTTTTAGATACTTATACTCTGAGTTTAGGGCTTTACCAATCATCATTTAGTAACTTGTCGAAGTCATCTATTGTGATTTCTTCAGTATTGATTTCTAAAAAAGGAAGAGGGTTTTCTTTCTCTCTTCTCGAGAATGGTTTGATATGTTTCTGAGGTACCCATGTTGGAGGTGGAGGAAACATTTGTTTTTTGGTTTAGATGTTCTAGCCTAGTTAGCTCTTTTTGAAAAAAAATATTTTTAATGCTTGAAGTGGAATCTTCGTAGGGTTTTTGAAGAGGAGAAGCCTCTGTATTTTGGGTTTTGTTATAAATGATGTTGATAAGTTCAATTGAGGGTTTTTAACCTTAATTGTATCAATTAGGGTTTCCCAAATAGATTTTTGGTGTTAACCATGTCAACTGTTTTAACTAGGTTAGTAATTTTAAGGTTTTGGATTGATTTGGCTTTTTTGAACAAGATAAGAATAGTGGAATATTATAGTCATGTTAATTATTTTAGTATGTTTTACTTATGAATTTGTAATAAACTACTTGGTGTTAAAACCAATAGGCGTTGAAGATTATTTTAAATGGTTTTGGAGATGACTCTCCTTTCTTTATTTTAGAGATTATGAATGAGGTTGGCTCCTCTTTTTGAGAAATATTTTTGGAAGAAGTGCCATCCTTTTTATCTTTAATAAGTTTAGAAGTTATATTGGCGGAGTCTGAAGCCTCTAACTTTTTTTATCTTCAATATTTTGAAGATAACTTTGAAGAGTTTTGAGTATATTTGGATATTCAGAAAGGGACATATTCCACTCTTGATTTTGGTTGGTTTTGTTATTGGATTTTGATTCTTTTTGAATTATGGGTTGGTTTGTTTCAGACCAGATGATAATAGGTTTGAAAGAAGAAATAGTTATAGGTAGTGGTTATTCTTTCCAAGAGATACCAGGTTTTGAAGAGGAAATGTGCTTTGAAGAAGAAAATGGTTTGATTAATGATTTATCCTTTTCTTTTCTTGGTATTGCTAGGTGTTGTGAGAATTATTGGGTTAGAAAATCTGGTAATGAATTTGTATATTTTTTTAGAGATACATAAGATTTTTTGCCATAAGCAAGAGTTCATGTTAAATTTTGGAAATATGCACATGATATGCAGTTTTTACAAAACATGATTTTTGTTAGGAATATATTTTTCTTGGAAGTTTGGTTCACAACCTTCCATTTGAATTTTTTTTATATATTTAGAAATTCTTTGTTCTACAAAGTTTGTTTGAATTTCTTGTTTTGGTTTATGAGAATTAGTTGTGATTAATTCATCAAAAGAGAAGTTTTGACTATCAAGATTAGAATTAGTTATGAATAATTTACTAACTTGATGGTTTTGATTATTAGAAGATTCTACAAAATAGGCTTCAAACTCAAAGGTTTCAATGAGGACAAGGACTCTTTGGAGTGTCTTTTTCTCAAGTTTTATTTTCTTGAGTTTTTTGGAAACTCAACAATATTTTGAAGTATGACCTTTCTTACCACATCTATAGCAAGTGATGCTTTTCAAGTTGATTTTTGAAGAGGCTCCTGGGTTTTTGGGAGATCTTTTATGGGTTATTTCTCTACAAATCATATTTTAGTATTTGGTTTTGGTAAAAGAAACATCAAATTGTTTACAAGAAGAACTTAATTCTTTATAGGTTTCACGTATTTCTTTTTTTGATTAATTTTTGTAACTTCAAGTCTTTGCATATTTGAAGTCCTTGGTTTTGTGTGCAGCTAATCAATTCATCGTAAGTGACCTGATTATATAGGATAATGTAATTCCTCATGCTTTCATATATTTTGTTTCTAACTTTCTCTCCTAGGAGGTTTGAAAATCCAACAAGGAACTTTTCTTTCCAGTGGGGTTGGTTAGAGTCTTCCCTAAGCAAAATTCTACTAAGGAAGTTTGTTTTGTACCAGTGGAAATTACTGAGTTTTCTACACCAAGATTTGAAAGGAGTTCGATGTTTTTATTTTTTAAATACGAGGAGTCACCCATAAAATGTGGTGATATTGTCAATATCAAAGTTGATACTACATTTTGGATAGGTTATCCATAATGATCGAGAATGGGTTCCCTATCCTCTCCTATTTGGATAGAACTCAAGATATCTAACTATTCTTACTTGGTAAGATGGAAATCCCACCATCTTTTTAGTTGGCCTAAAGAACCAACTATGAGGAATTTAGAAACTGTTTTGTCTGAAGTTCCAAACTGGGTTTTATAAGCATTGGACACCATGGTCATTTGTTGTGTAATAGGTTTAGAATTTGATATTCATCCATTCATAAACAGATGAGGAATTATATTTTTGTTGGATGTTTTGGAATGTCTGGGTGCCTATTTAAGTTTGAGGACGTAGTAGGTATTATAGCCATCATGTTTTGGCAACTTGAATTTGTAATTTCAGAAGACGGTTCCTAAAAAAATTATTCCTCAAAAGTTTTAGCCGCTACGTGTAAGATACTAACATCCTAAGGAATGATTTGAGGACTTTTAGGGGATTATACCTGAAAAGTTTGCTCACTAGAGATACTAGCATCTAATTTTAAGATATCAATACTCTGTGATGTTTTAAGTGATGTTGGAATATGAGTATCTAAAGGTAAGATATTAATATTCTTTGGTTTTGTTTGAGAAGTTTCTGGAACCATTAGATCAATGTTAGAGCTCGTACGTTTCTGGAAAATGTCCTCATTAGAGATACTTATAACTAGTTTTGAGATACTTATACTATGAATTTTAGGGTTTTCCCAATCATCATCTAGTAACTTGTCGAAATTATCCATTATGATTTCTTAAGTACTAATTTTTGGAAAAGATGAGGGTTTGGTTTCTCTATCCTTGAGAATGGTTTGATATGTTTCTAGAGTACCAGTGCTAGAGATGGAGGAAACATCGGTTTCTTGGTTTAGATGTTCTAGCCTAGTTAGCTCTTTTTGAAAGATAATATTTTTAATGATGAAAGTGGAATATTCTTGGAGGTTTTGAAGAGGAAAATCATTTGTATTTTGTGTTTTGTTATGTGAGACGCTGATAGGTTTCAATGGATGGTCCTCGATTGTATCAACTAGGGTAAAAAGAAACCACAAATAAGTTGTATAGATTGTATGTGTGTGTATATATATATATATATAGTTTAATGGCTTACTTGGGACTTTCTCTATAGAGAACCTCCGAGAGACATCCTTAAAGATAATCATTCTAAATTGATCCTTAGAGAGTGGAGAAACAAAGTGGAAAATTGTTAAAGGGAACCTCAAATTCACCCTAAGCATAGCCTCGTGGATCTCAAAAACAAATTCACCACAAAAAGGTGGAAAGTCAACCAGCATTATGCACAAAATGACTCCATAACTCCACACATCCACTTTTTCCCTATAATCATTCCTGACCAACACTTCTAGTGCCACATAGTACATCATAACAAAGATCCCGCTTATTGGCTCATCCTCCTTGAAAATATGAGCAGATCCATAATTGGCGAGCTTGAGTTGATTGCAATTGTCAAAGAGAATGTTGTCCGGCTTAATATCACGATGAGCCACTCCTAGCTGGTGAAAGTTTGAAATGGCTTGCATAAGCTACAATATTATCGCAGTAGCTTCAGATTCGAAAAAAATAGTAGCGTGGCTCGGTTATGGAGATCAGGAGAGTTATAGAGGTTGAGAACCATGCCGAAGTCTACACATGTATCTACCCAATCTGCACGCACCGCTGCGTCCTATCTACCGATGATGTTAGATGATGTCATCATTCATCTAACACACGTTTTCCCCATTTTTTTTTATCATTTTCCCCTACTTTTTCTTCCTCTTCTTACCTATAAATACCCTCATTCTCTCCACACCAAAACACACCTCAAAAACATCTTCTTCTCACTTTCTTTATCTCCATTTCTTAGTTTTTAGTTTTACTTAGTTTTAGAGTTCTTCTCAGAAAGAGAAGAACTACTTATATTTTTGTAATTTATTAGCTTTTTATTCAATAAATGAAAATGCAATTATTTTTGGAGGTTTTCCAGCAACAAAATTAGCATCAAAGTACTATAAGGATTTTTTTCTTTGTTGTTATTTTTTATGTTTTATTCTTATATGTTATATTTAATTTGTCTGTGATTAAATTTAATATTACTGGCTGTTTGTAAACATGATATAATAATAACGATGTTATGCTTACGAAATATTAAGTAGGTAAAAATCTCTAAAAATCTTACACTTGGATGCTAAAACTTTTGAGGAAGAACTACTTTAGGAACCATCTTCTGAAATTACAAAATCAAGTTGCTAAAACTTGATAGCTATAATACCTACTAGGTCCTCAGACTTAGAAATCGTCACCCAACCATTCAAAAAAATGGAACAAAAATATAATGCCTAATGTTTACGAATGGAATATTGATGAGAAAAATGAATATCAAATTCTAAACCTACTATAGCAAATTACCATGGTGTCAAATGCATATAAAACCTAGTATATTAACAGTTGCTGAACTCCACATAATTAGCTTTTTTAGCCAACTAAAAGGATGGTGAGACTTCCATCTTACCAAGTAACAATAGTTCGATATCTTGAGTTCTATCCAAATAAGAGATGATAGGGAACCCATTATCGATCATTGCGGATAACCTATCCAAAATGTAGTATCAACTTTGATATTGATAATATCACTACATTTTATGGGTGAGTCCTCATATTTAAAAGATAAAAATGCCAAACTCCTTTTGAACCTTCGGTGTTTAATACTTAATGATTTTCACTGATACAAAACAACCTTCCTTAGCAAAGTTATGCTACGAGAAGACTCTAACCAATCCTATTGTAAAGAGAAGTTCCTTGTAGGACTTCCAACTCTTATGGGGGAGACAGTTAGGAACAAAATACGTGAAACAAAAGGAAACTACATAATTCCATATGATCAACTCACTTATGGTGAAATGATTGGTTTCACCCAAAACCAAGGACTTCAAACCTGTAAAGACTTGAAGTTAAAAAAACAACTCATAAAAGAAATGCGTAAAAACTAGAGAAAACTAAGTTCTTACTAGAAATAGTTTGACGTTTCTCTTACCAAAACCAAATACTACAATACAATTTGCATTGTAAATACGTACAAGAGATCTCCTGAAAGTTCAAGAGCCTCTTTATAAAAAAACTTTAAAAACATCACTTCCTATAGATTTGGCAAGAAAGATCATACTTCAAAATTCTATCGAGTTTTAAAAAAACTCAAGAAACTAAAACTTGAGGAAAAGACTTCCCAAAAGGTCCCTCTTCTCATTAAAACCTCTTAGTTTGAAGCCTATTCTAAAGACTCTTTTGAGGGTTAAAACCCTTAGAATAATGAATTGGTCAAAATTAATTCTAATTCTAAAAAACTAAAACAAGAAAACTTTGTAAAGTAAAGAGTTTCTAAATATCAAAACTTTTTCCAAAACAAAGTTTGTAAACCAAAATTCTAAGAAAAAGATGTAAAACTCCAACTGTATTCTACATAGGTCTTGGTAGATTCAGATTGAGCCAAAACACCATTGTAAAACAACATCCACTCTGTCATTTGGATAGTATGAATGGAATGATATACTCTTCAATTTAAAATATGCACCTTCTGAGTTTCAAAAAACTATTTTAAAACTATCCTCAGAAATTTTCATTGTTTATATTGATGATATTCTTATAAAACATTTCAATACTTTCTTTTTCACCAATAAAAGAAATCATTTTTACCCAGGGAAGAAAAGGTTGATTACCCAACATACCTCTAACCATAAGATTGCTTATCACAAAGATTGTTAACCAATAATCTTATGTATTACCAAATTCCAATCCAATTCATTACACTAAAGGTTTTCATTAAGGATTGAAGGTTTACGCATGGATTTACCAAGCATCACTTGGAAGGAAGAACCACTACCAAAACCCATTTCTTCTTCCAAACCCAATACCATATGGTCCAATGACAAAACCAACCAAAATCAGTCAGAGGCCCTAGTCTCCGTAGGTATAACTTATAAACTTATTAAAGATGAAAAGGAAGAAACTTCTTCCAAAAATATTTCTCAAAAAGAGGTGTCATCCTCATTCATAACCTCTAAAATAGAGAAAGGAGAGTCATCTCTAAAACTGTTTAAAATAAACTTCAAAATAGATAAAGGGGAATCATCTTTTCCAAAATCCTTTTCAAAACATACTGAGTATATTTTTAAAACTACTCAGAATATTATAATAGTTATGCAAAGATTTCATAACAAAAATCCTTATATTTCTGTACAAAAATATTTTCAAAATGAGAATTCCATAACAAGAATGCTTTACAAAATATCTTCAAAAATTGGTTCTATGGAACATGGAACCTAACCAAAAACCCAAAATACTATCAGAGTATTTTGGATTCATCTAATATTCAAAGCTTCCATTATTGGAATCATGAACCAAGGTGGTTCAATACCTTCTTTATCCAAAACCTAGAATATTCCTCGTTTTGGATTTTAATTTTAAACCTACCTAAATGCCTTGGATGCATACCTACTAGTGGAAGTCCTCCGATCCCTACCAAGAATCCAAGCAAGTAATAAATTTTTCAAAACACTCTTGAAACCTACAAAGAATTGAAGAAGGTTCACAACCATATGAATATTCCTTACAAAACCATACACTCTACCAAAACCAAGCTTTAAAATCGATTCGGTGAACTAACTTTAAATGTTGTGACTTAAAATTAAAGTCGGTGCACACGTTGAACCTAATTTTAATGTAAAGTTAGTTCTCGCGTTAAACCGACTTTAAATGTAAAGTTAAGTGGTGGACAACACCCAATGTCCCTATAGCAATTCCAAAATCGATGGTGGAAGAATGTCATAAAGAAGTTCAACTTTGCCAACACCAGTACTTGGCCCAAAAGACCAATGCATATACATTACTTGTTGTAGTAAGAACAGAAGAACATCTAGACACCATGCAGCCATTAGAAAAAGATAAAATAGGATATTCCAAGCAAAATGTCTGACGACCTTTCACGCAAAAAGCCAAAAACTCTGGGGATGACGAGGAAGACTCTTTCAAAACATATGAAAAATAGCCCTTGGGCCTTACCCATGTAAATTAGCCTTTGGACCTCCTAAGTTGTATTAGGGTTAGAAGCCCATCTACTTGTATTTGAGTTAAAAGCACAAGTACTTGTATTAGGTTTAAAAGCCCATTTATTATAAAATGTAAAAGCCCAATACATAGGGTCTTAAAAGGGTTCAAATCCCATCATGGTGACATCAATAGGATGTCACTAAGACATCAACAGTCGGCACTATTGAGTCAGCAATAAAGACAAAACGGCTATAGGAGTGACTGAAAATGCACTATTCAAGCTACAGTGCAAAACATCACCTATAGTAAAAGGTGTTAGAAGAACATTGTTCACCAAATAGTAACGACATCTTCTACAATATAAAGTTGGTGACATAACTCTATTCACAATAGTGCAAGCATCTCCAACAGTAAAATATTTGGCTATAAAAGGAGTGCTCCTCTCCATTCAAAACCAAGCCTTGTTTAAATAACTACAATCATTCTCTCTTAAAACCTCCTATACACCTATCCTTCCCCTCTTCATAAAATTTATTTATCTTTGTAAGTGTAATTTATTTCTTTTATTTTCTATATTTCAATTTTAATATCTATATTTTTTTGTAATACTTATGACTAGCTAAGCCACTTAACCTTATTAATATAATATGCTTGTTTATTAATATTGTGCTCTTATTATTTAGTATTACAACTTTGATTAACTCTCTAAATCCTTGGTGCACTTATGGTATCAAAGCCAAAGGGGATGTTGAATGAGTTACTACATACTGTTGATACTCGTTTCTATATACTGTTTATAATCTAGTTATGATATAATTATCTGTGTTGATTTACAAATGGTATGTGAAGATGTGGCATAGTAATAGTTCTTATTAACTATATTTTTATGTTTAGCTACTGTGTTTGTACTTGAATTTTGTATAAAAACCAAAGGGTTTGTGAAGATGTGGCATATTATAGTTTTGTTAATTATATTAGTATGTTTGACTTATGAGTTTGTACTAAACTCCTTGGTGTTAAAACTAATAGGTATTAAAGATTATTTACAAAGAATAAAACTTATTTTAAATATGTCCTTCAATGTAGGGGTTGAAAGATTCGAGTCAAATAGATTGTTATAAGACTGTATAGTACTTGATCTATTTACCATATATGAAATTAAGAAAGGATTAATTATATGAAATAGTACCTATTGATTGCTATAAAGGAATTTACTTGTGGAATATGACTACTAAGTCAGAGATGGTAATAAGTCCTAAGGTTGAGGTAGTAAATCCATGTTGTGGTGATATGTACAACTAGATAAAATGGGTAAAGACTTTATAGTAAAAGATGAGTATTAAATCTTGTTAATCAAAGTCCTTCGTCTATTTTGCAAAACTTATTTGTTAAAAGGATGAGTTCTATAAATTAGAAAAATATGTTTTCAATAGAGCTTTCCAATCTTCTTGTTCGATGGGTAGATGATGAATGAGTCCTAATTTAATGTAAAGAGCTTTTGACCCGTTCCCAATTTGGCTAAAGTAAGTACGAACCATTAGTTGAATAATATGATATAGTTCTCACACAATAAGACTTAGTATGAATTCCTTCAACCCAATAGGTAAGTAAAATGATCAAAGTATAGGTATGAACCATTAGTTGAATGAAACTATATAGTCCTTACAAGAAGAGTCCTATTACTTATGGATTTCTTTAACTGAATAGGTCGATGAAACAATCAATGTACATGTGATTATAATTAAATGAAAATTCAAACAATATAAATGATGAGTTCTATCTTATGTAGAACTTTCTCAACTTGCTCTTCTTGTTTTCCATTGTCAAAAGTTACAATTAAGTATCTTGATAGTTGATTAAGTTGTGCATCTATCTATGCTACTCCACTTTCTGGCTCAGTATAGCCTGTTTCAACTAGCCCCTATTATTCCTTAGACCATAAGAATTTATCCATAAACATACTCCAATGGTCATAGTGCACAAAATTCCCTTCGGTTGTCATCTTGTTGCTGCTGCAAAGGCGTCAAAGACTGCTACTTTGATAGATTTAGGTTTTATGGGGGCTCTGATACCATAATGTTAGGAACTGAAACATAGAAAACTTGATAATTTCATTTATTAGATTTGGTGTAGATATAGCCATTTACAAACTAACTGAAAAGACAAACATAGCTCCACGATCAAACTTGTGGTAGGAATGACTAACTAATTTGCGATAAATAATCGTGCACTCGATATACCAAGGCTTATTAAAATTGAAAATCTAATAGAAAAACCCTAAATTTTCTCTTCAATTTCAATGTTTCACTCATCCCTCTCCGTCTCTTGGTTTCCTCTTCTTTTGTCAAGAGTTTTCTAAGCTCATGGAAATGGATAGAGTGTTGTTTTATTTTTAAGAAGGGGAATGGTGAGAAATTCATTGAGTAATGAACGGATACCCCATGTAGAATCCTAAATGTCAAAGATACGAAAGTGTAATAATAACCATGATATGAAACTAGGTTCATTTTTTCATTCATATTTATTGTTTTGATATTTTTGTACACTCATCGATGTACTTCAGATTTTGTGGAAGGAGAAATTCCAATTTCCACCTATGACGTTGTATATTTGGACCTTATTTTATCAATAACTTCCAATCTATCACATTATTTTATCGATTACAAATTATCCTCTCAATCACTCTATTAGGTTCATAATAGGAGTGTATTTTTCTCCTATCAAAGAAGTAATGAGTTCAAAAATCATGTAACATATAATTTATAATGCCATTTTCCCCCCTTAAAATAACTAAGTTTTAAGTTTTAATTCAATCCCTCATTGCTAGCTATTTTAATCATAAATAACTATAATGTTGATCTTATTTTTACAAAATAATTTGAGAGAGAAAGAGAAATCTTAAGATGAAAATATTGATGCTATTGTAGTTAAAGAAAACAAGAGGCATTAGGTTGTTTATATACAAAAATATTGAAATCCTAATGCTAGGCTAAAATCCATTTCAAATATACCCATTAAACAATTTATAGAGCAGTAAATTATAGGGACAATATTATAATGGACAAGTTTAACTCAAGTAAACAATTAGGTTATAAGTTGAAGCCCTCGCCATTCAATTGATCTAGATCAAGCTCGATTGATTGAACCAATAAGGTCAATCAATCGAAACCCTTCTGTATCGATTGAAGAAATGATTAATAAAACCCTAGACTAGTGATGATTGCTAAAAAAGCACTAATATTACCATGATTTTATGCACATAAATTGATTAAAAATATATATATTTATATAAATTTATCTTTTTTGGAATCACGGGTATTTTTATTGTTTTTTAGGTATTTTCGCTTAAAAACGTAACTTAAAGACTCAAAGAGGAATACTCGAAGCAATACATCACAAATATATTAACAAATAAATGAGGAAAGGTCAAAAAATATGGAAAAATTGGGTCAAAAAGGTCAAAAATATCAAAGAGAAGGAAATCGCGTCGCCGAGTCCCAGCCTGCGCGTGCAGCACGCCCAGCCCGCACACGCAGCACGCCCAGCCCGCGCGCTTAGCACGCCCAACCCGCGCGCTCAGCACGCCCAGTCCGCACGTGCCAGCTCCCACTACCACACGCGCCTGTGCGCGCCACTGGTGCCTTCCATGCACAACACTACCATCTGCGCCCCAATCCACGCGCAACCACCCCCCACGTCATGCTGACGTCATCAAATGACATCAGCAATCACTACTCCATGTTTCTACCATTTTTTAACATTTTTTCACCCACTTTTTCTTCCCATCCTCACCTATAAATACTCTCATTCTCTTCACTTCTAAAGACACCTCAAAACACATCTTCTCTTTTCTTTCTTTCTCTCATTTCTTAGTTTTTTTAGTTTTTAGTTTTTTCTTAGTTAGTTTTTATTAGTTTTAGAGTTCTTCTATTTTTGAGAAGAACTAGTTATGTTTTTGTATTTTATTTGCTTTTTGATTCAATAAATGGGAGTGCAAATTTCGTTTGGAGGTTTTCGAGCAACAGGAATAGCATCGAAGTTCTGTAAGGTTTTTATTTTCTTTACAGTTATTTTTTTATGCTTTATTCTTACATGTTATATTTAAATAATAATAACGTTGTTATGCTTGCCAAATATTAAATAGGTAAAAATATCTAAAATGAATTGATTTTGTTTTTATTCAAGATTTTATATTAAGAATGTTAGAGAGAAATATATTATTTTTCATTACAAACTTAAATCTGAAAATTAGATTTTAAGGTTTAGTTATCCGGTCTGATTTAGAGTAGTACTCTTTTATTTGTTGGTACAATCGCCTGGTAGTTAGAGTGAAGCTCTATTTCAAAAGTTTTTATAAGAATTATTATCTGAAAATGTATTGACAACATGTTTTCAGTAGTGGTTTTAAAACTTGAAAGTTAGTACTCGGATAACTAAATTCTTAGGTTTAATTTGGACACCTTGAATAAAGTTTAAACTGTCTAACCCCACCAAATGTGGCATTTAAATGGTTCATTTTCAATCTCTTAGAAAAAAGAATTAATTTAATTACCCAAATTAGTTATCAACCCCACCCATAGGTGTTAATTGATTTGTTTAGTTAACAAAGAATATCTAACCCCACCAAAGGTGGTATTCATATAAAAAAACAGAATCAATAAATATCAATTCATATCTTTAATAACGTAAATAATATGAGCAAGCATAATTAACCTAGTTATTATATCCATAAATACGCCACTAATATAAAAGATAAAATTTGCATAAATGTTTATTGAATCTATATCTATGTTTATTTTTATGTTAGTAGATTAAAAACACAAAACCCAAAATATCGTGACAGGATGTTTAAGATTTAATTTCGTTTTTAAAAGTTTGAATAATAAATTAAAAACTACATACATTCCTTCCTTAGATCGACCTTGGGAGTATACTTATCATTTTCTATGAAATGATTCGTGCACTTGCGAAAGTTTTATAAATACATAAAACCAAATGAACGGCAGGATCGGCGAAAACTTGATCGGGCAGATGCAGGGCAACTTCCTCCTTTTTGACATTTTTGACCCATTTTGTCCAATTTTTCCATATTTGTTGACCTTTCCTCATTTATTTTTAAATATACTTGTGATGTATGTCCTCCAGTATTCCTCTTTGAGTCTTTAAGTTATGTTTTTAAGCGAAAATACCTGAAAAACAATAAAAATACCCATGATTCTGAAAACGAAAAATTTATATAAATATATGATAAAACATATAAATATATATATTTTTAATCAATTAATGTGCATAAAGTCATGGTAATTTTAGTGCTTTTTGAGCACTCATCAGCCATCCTATTTGTAATACTTCCATAAACAAAGTTACAACCATAATGAATCAGAAAAACCCCAACTGATTCGTGTCAAAACTTTAGTTAAGAGAGTCCATAAAATTTCCTTCCCTTGACCTTTTGTCTTCTTAAGAGACCCAATTGACAACAGGTTCTTAAAATGGTCTTGAAGTGACCAAATAAAAAGGATTTCCTTCTCAATCATACCCTTAGCCATTGCCTTGAGTTTATCGATACGAACAAATGCAGATACCCTGCTAGTTGGCTAATTTTTTACATTATTGATATGTTGTATACACCTTTGAAGATGGCTGGCAATATTTTCTCTGGTTAGTCCTTTTATGTTCATCCCATCAAGAGTCTTTATAGGAATATCCTTCTCAAAAGCCCTCTTCCAGTTATTTCCAAAATCTTCTTGTCATATTTAGTGGAATTATCAACAAGCCCTTTCTTTGCTGAGGCTTGAAAGCACATGAGTGGGGTTGAGGAAGTAACCAATGTCATACTGTTGATAATTAGGCGTGCCTCTGTCGTGGGATATTATAAATTGGCCTCAGAATAATTGCCATAATCAAACTACTTCAGAATTTTCCCAACACATTGTTTCATTATCTTAGCTTCTGCGTGAATTTCATAATGTTTAACTGTAGCTTGGTTGACAATCTATGTAGCCCATCTGTTTAGTTTTGATTTATATTCTTGAATTCTCTCAACCTCTGATTCTAGATTTCTAGCTAAGCTAAGGAGCTCCAAAATGACTTTCTTAACGATATATTTGGGCACATTTTCAACTGAGGTAGAGTGGCCTATCAGGGATGACAGGATATCAATGGCAAAGCTGAAACAAGGTCGAAGGAGCTGAGACATTAGGTTGGAGTGTTCTTCCTCTAAACAATCTACAGCACTCATAAGAACCTCCCTCAGATGCTTTTCACCCGATGAATTTGCCTTGGTACTTATAAGAAAGTGAGACTGTTTGATAGCAATATTAGGTTCTACATTCTCAGACAGCTTGGAATGGAACCCCTGTAAGGCAGTTTTCCATTCCTTTAACTGACACAGAATTATCATCCATAGGTTACAAGAAGCGTACTCATTCTCCACTATTTCTTCAAACACCTTACGTGCGTCAGTTGTACCTTCCCACTTCTTATACCATTTCTTCAAGTTACTAGTCTAAGGAACAAAATATGACTCATACTCAACTTTTATATTACTGGTATGAATTCGAATTTCTAACCTCTCATTTCGAAGACCCGTCGCTATTTTCTGAGTAGTTGGGGAAACCCCTTTCTGTGACTGAACAAATGGCGGGTACATTAGGAGCTTAGAAGGAGTTTCTATTAAAGGATATTCATCATCTTCCTCATTCTCTTGAAGCTCGATGTGGTCTCCATTTCTTTCTTCATTTTCTTCGAGTTCAGAGTGAGTGAATTTGGGCAAACCATTGCCACCCTTTTCTTCATTTTCTTTGATTTCAGATTGGGTTGGGTTGGATAAACCCAATGCGTGGCCAGAAATGATCCAATTTTGAGCCCAATTTCAAGCCTAAGCAAGGGAGTCTCGCAAGACTTCACTTTGGTGTCTGTATAAGCTGCATTCTCATCCTTAGGTACCCCAGGGGATTAGTTCTTACATAATTGGGGATTTATTGAGTCTACCCTTATGTATCCCATGGCCGTTGAGCAAGTCTTTTAGGTAAAGGAACCAGTGGGTGGAGCTTCCCATTTCTCAAAGGTTTTCGATGATCTACTCCTCAGATTTCCAAGATAGGTTTCCGGTGGTGAGCTACGAGCGGCACGTAGAGCTATAACCTTAGCTTGCAACGCCTGTAGGATGGTGTTGAATCTCTCTGTATCAAACCCAGATGACACGAAGGAATTATATTCCTTATTAGAAGTCTCTATGCTGGATCGATTTTGGTCATCCATGGCTAGAAATGGCTTTTATACCATTGATACGAACAGAATTTCAGAGGGGTTTAGGGAAAGAAGAGGAATAGTAAGAGGGGAGCTGATTACTTATAATTTTTTATATCCTCCCTTAATTCACTATGGCTATTTATATAGCCTCACATATGTAGGGTATACAAGAATCTTGCTAACTGATTCTGACATTCTTAACAGACTTGTAATGGTCCCCCTAATCACACGTTCAACGTTCTTACTCAGCTCTGCGCATGTGTTCGCCTGTACCCGAGCGCTCAACAACCTTGAGCAAATTATGCTCGTATTAGTATAATAGCGCTGATGAGTAGAATTCTTGCTTTGTATCCTTAAGAAACATGTATCGATAGCTATTTTTCCTCAAGTCAACTTACTTTTCTTCCGAATCCGATTGCGCTGTTGCTAAACGAGCTACTCACACTCTTTGTGACCTCGCTAAGGATGGTCTGAAATTAGGATAAAATTACTTTGTAAATAATAATTTATTAGACTATTTACTTTTGTTTATCTTCAATCATTTTCTTTTGTTCTTTTTCATTTATGTAATGTTATTCGTTTGGGCAATATAGTTACTAGCGTTGTTAAAATAGTGTCATTTTGTTTTGGATAATTTGAATAATTGGTTGGAAGTTTTCTGCATAGGAAATTGTGGATTTGATAATTGAATGTCGAGCAGTACCTACTCTTAACAAACATTTGCAAAATCTTTCAATGGTTTGTGAGGTTGATGGTGGTATGATTCATTTTGAGTATGAAGTAGAGAAAGGAAGTGCTTTTATGCTTAAGCTTCTTGCCGTTAAGGTGATTTGTTTCCTCATTTGGACTTAGTTTCATGATGTTCTTTTGTAATTGTGATATTGTCTGGCGGAAATAGCTTTCTATTTTTGGCAAAGGTTCAAGATGTGTGATCTCTGTTAATTATGTAGTGAAAGTTTTTATGCTTAGAATTAGGATATGATACAAACAGAATTTCTTAGAGGTAGGGGAAGAAGAAGAAGGGAAGTTGATGTCATATAATTTGTTGTATCCTCCCTCAATTCACTACGGCTATATATATAGCCTCACATATATAGGCTATACGAGAACCTTGCTAATCGATTCTAACATTCCTAATAGAATTGTAATGGTTTCCCCTTAATCAACCGTTCAGCATTCCTACTCAGCTCTACGCCTACATCCGCATGTACCTGAGTGCTCAACAGCCTCGAGCAAATTATGCCCGTATCATTCCATCCCCTTTTAGAATCCTTGTCCTCAAGGATAGAGTGGAGGTATGAGTTGGTATGATCATTTTTTGTGCCTTGGGATAGGTGCAAAAAGTAACCCTGAATTGACTTTGGAGCAAGTCTATAGTGCCATGGATGGTTGCCTTAATGCTAAGGCCACATCTTGATATTATTTTTCTTTCAGCTGGATGCTCTTCCATTAGTTGTCGCTTGCACACCTTCACCCTTTTGATTTCTGAGATCACTGATACTTGGTAAGATCCTTTGAAGGGAGGTCCACTACCATAACCCACCTGATAGCGCATGCATACCAAATTTCTCAAGGTTGGAAAGAACTTCACTGCTTGTTTATCCACATTCTGTTCATAATTCTTAGCACTAGGGTGAAATTACAAAACTTCTTTCTGATCTCCATTTGATCCTGTCAAGGGTACTAACAACTCAGGGAATCCTTCTACACATATGGCTTCCATGCTGGTTGCTTAATGTCTTTATCCAATTGTCTTGTACCACTCCTTGGAGCCTCTGGTATTATAGTTTCTGTCAGTAAGTCCAATAACCCTCCAATAGGTGGATATGCATTTACATCGATCTCAGACTCCCAAATATCTCCAGTGGCTATATCATTAATAGTAGATACCACTCTGAATGCCTCTATAATGGATTGTAATTCAAGCAGCAGAGAAGATAAGTTTTTATTCACTCCCACTGCATTTCCAAACTCAAATAGTGTACACAATCTAGCATATGCCTTAACATCTCTTGGCTTAAACAAAGGGTGACCAGAACATGCAATACTGGTCCTTTTTATGTAAGACCATAGGCCACAACAATTTGTTATCAACCTTTTCCTCATTCTCAGGGTTAAAATTTTGTAAGACATGGCATCCAAAACACCTACAACCCACGTCTCAGAACCCATATCAATCATTCCATCGACCTCATCAAGAAAAACATAATTACATTGGTCGAGAACACAACATCTCTATTTCCAGCAATCAATCAACTACCCAAGGGTGGAAATTACTACTTCACATCCCCACCTAATCTTAAAACCTTGTTCCTTAATAGACTGCATCCCAACAATTGACACCACATTAACCTTTATCCAACTATAAGTAGCACTTTTAGTCTCTACATGATCGTTTCTAACAATTGAGTAGCCAAAGAATTCCACCAAGTCAAGAGTTTTAGACTTTACTTATAATAAGAAACTCTTGCCGGTATTATTCGAGCCATAACATAATGTAGCAAGGATGATGATAGGAGTCAAATTATTGCATTTTTGTTATGATTTAAAGGTTGATATTTGTGTGAAAATTGCGTTTTATTTTATTATTTAATCCATAAATGTCATTTCACGGGTATTTCGTGTTTAAAGTGCAATTGCAGGTAAAATCATAATTATGGAGAAGTTTGGGACAAATTTCAATGACCGGGATTGAGTGCAAATAAAAAGAAAACAAAATTTCAAAATTTGGAAGTTCACCACCGGCGAGAATATTCCATGGCCGAAAAACCTTGCGAGAAAATGTTGAAAATCATGCAGGGAGCACGGATTTTGGCAAAGCAATCTGTGAGCCAAATCAATCTTGCCGCCGGCCAAGTACATCTCGCCAGGCCAAGTACATCTCGCCACGGCCAGTACATCTCGCTTGACCAAGTGCATCTCGGCCAAGCCAAGTTCATCTACACGGACCAAGTACATCTCGCCGCTAAGTACATCTTGCCGCTTGACCAAGTGCATCTCGCACGGCCACAATAATCCTGATAATCTCCGCGAGATTTAGCGGAACTGAAATCGTAAGTTTTCCGGAAATCTCGCCTTGGCGAGAATAACTCGCCAGCCGTGAAGTTTCATTCGAAAACACATTTTTATGCTATTTTGTTCCAAAATTGCCCTCCAAAACCCTAGATCTATATATACATTATGATGGAGAAGGAGGGACGGAAGAGAGGGAATTCAAAGACATTTTGGAGGAGAGAAAGAAATTTTGGAGAAACTTGAAGGATCTTCACCATTGATGCTACCAAGTCTTCATCTTCTAGAGTTTTTCATCTCTTCTCCTTAGTTTTTATATTCTGCAATTTATTCAGTTTTATTATTAATGGATTCAATTGAAATAATGGTTGTTCGTATTTCCGTTATGAACTAATTTCTTTTTGCTAAGGCTATGATGTAGTTAAATCAAGGAAATCTGATTTCTTTTGTTATGGTTATATGAATTCATTGTTTTCAAGTCGAGTATTTATTTCCATGCTTAATGCTTTTAAATTTATGATCAAGATTTAGATGATTTGTTGCATTATATTGAGACCGAGAGGAGATGTGTAATGAATGCTACTTGTGATAAATACCGTATGTTGAATGCGAGTTTGACACCTAATGCATGATGTATGTGGTTATTCCAGAAATTCCATAAATCGTAATGTGCTTATTTGTGATTAAATCTTCATAGAAATATAGTTGGTTTTCATAGATAAGTAATTCTAATATAACTTGAGAAAGAGTATTAGATAAGTTTGGGTTTTTCAACCATCAGTTTTAGCTTTGATTTTCATATAACATGACTTGAAATCGGATTGAATTGATTTAGCGAAATCAAATGCCTTAGCGTTTTTAATCATTTTTGAACAACATTAAATTTTGTTATTTGCGTTTAGTTTTATGTTAATTTTCTTTTAAAACAATTTCAACAATTCGGTTTTCAAATAAAATTAGGGTTAGTCAATTTCGGTACTTAGTAAACGCCATTCCTTGTGGGTTCGATATCCGTACTTTTGTACACTTTATTACTTGAACGATTCGTACACTTGCGAAAATAAGCATCAGATGACCCAATGTCCTTCTCCAGAGGAACCATTTGACAAAAATAGGGGTTGCTCAAGCTCCAACTTTAGGTCTTTGGCTTGAACAGTTACAACTGGATAGTCTTACTGTTTTGTCCCTATTTTCCATTCAAGAAACAAATTATCAGTGGCTAGATAGCTCTCCCATGTTTCCATTTTCTTATTCAACCTCAAATGTGTTCGCCACTCCATAGTTACCAAATTGCCAAACTTTTGGTTTGCAAGTTTATGGGCTACAATAGTGGTAACCCTTTTTTTATTGGCAGCTATAAAGTACTACTTGGTATACTATGAAGTTGTGTCATGGTATATAGCCAACCCATAACTCTCCATAGCTCCTGCAACCAATTATGCTTGCTCATATTATTTGGGTTATTAAAGATATAAATTGATATTTATTGATTCTTTTTTTTATATGAATACCACCTTTGGTAGGGTTAGATATTCTTTGTTAATTAAACAAATCAATTAACACCTATGTATGTGGTTGATAATTAATTTGGTTAATTAAATTAACTCCTTTTTTCTAAGAGATTGAAAATGAACCATTTAAATGCCACCTTTGGTGGAATTAGACAGTTTAAACTTTATTCAAGGTGTCCAAATTAAACCTAAGATTTTAATTATCCGAGTACTAACTTTCAAGTTTTAAAACCACTACTGAAAACATGTTGTCAATACATTTTCAGATAATAATTTTTATAAAAAATTTTGAAATAGAGCTTCACTCTAACTACCAGGTGATTATACCAACAAATAAAATAGCACTACTCTAAATTAGACCAAATAACTAAACCTTAAAATCTAATTTTCAGATTTAAGTTTGTAATGAAAAATAATATATTTCTCTCTAACATTCTTAATATAAAATCTTGAATAAAAATAAAATCAAGTCATTTTAGAGATTTTTACCTATTTAATATTTTGCAAGAATAACAACGTTATTATTATATCATTTTTACAAAAAGCCAGCAAAGTAAATTTAATCACAAACAAATTAAATACAACATATAAGAATAAAGCATAAAAAATAACTGTAAAAAAAATAAAATCCTTACAGTACTTTGATGTTATTCATGTTCCTGGAAAATCTCCAAACGGAATTTGCATTTCTATTTATTGAATCAAAAAGCTAATAAATTACAAAAACAAAATTTGTTCTTCTCAAAAAGAGAAGAACTCTAAAACTAAGAAAAACTAACTAAGAAAAGCTAAAAACTAAGAAATGGACAGA
Source organism: Hippophae gyantsensis (assembly GCA_030763125.1). Taxonomy (NCBI): domain Eukaryota; kingdom Viridiplantae; phylum Streptophyta; class Magnoliopsida; order Rosales; family Elaeagnaceae; genus Hippophae; species Hippophae gyantsensis. The sequence goes on along the minus strand of CM061039.1, from coordinate 28,627,618 downwards.
AAGAAAGAGAGAAGATGTTTTTGAGGAGTGTTTTGATATGAAGAGAATGAGGGTATTTATAGGTGAGAAAAGGAAGAAAAAGTGGGTGGAAAAATGATTAAAAATGGAGGAAACGCGTAGTAGGTGATGATGATGTCAACTGACGTCATCTGGTAGGTGGGGTGCGGCGGCGCATGCAGAATGGAGTAAAGGCGCACGTGGACTGGGTATAGGTGCACACGCGCATGGAATGGAGTAGCGGTGCATGCGACGCGTGCGGACTGGGCGATGCACACACATTGCTCGGTGCGGCTTGGCGTGCTGTGTGCACGATTTTCTTATTTTTGACATTTTTGACCCATTTTGTCCAATTTTTCCATCTTTTTTTTACTTTTCCTCATTTACTATATTAATATATTTGTGATGTATTACCTTCGGTATTTTTTTTTTGAGTCTTTAAGTTACTTTTTTAAGCGAAAATACATAAAAAACAATAAAAATACCCATGATTCCAAAAAGACAGATTTATATAAATATATGATAAAATCATATAAATATATATATATTTTTAATCAAGTAACGTGCATAAAATCATGGAAATTTTAGTACTTTTTGAGCACTCATCACAACCTCCAACCAACTTCTTGCTAGTCCCTTAGCAAGAGAAGCGATAAAAACTGAAAATTAAACTATCATAAATCATTTCCGTGGATTGATACGATTGCATTTAACCTATGTAAAAAGCCTTTAAACCCCTAGGTTACCTTAGTGGACGAGTTTGAGTCTCGTGAGGGTTTTTAGTAATGATACCCACAAACATTGAACTAAATATAAAAATTAAAAGAAATAATAAAAACAACTTAAATAAAAACTAAAATTACAACAAAATCAAAAGAATAAAAGAAAACAAAATAAAACATAACACAAAAATGTGTGAGACTTTTAATCTCCTTTAAGATCATAATTAAAATCTAAAGCATAAGTTATTTTAATCTTCTTAAACAATCATGATTTATTATAATAATTAGTTGAAAATGATTTTCATATTTCATATAAAAAATGTATCAATTTAATTTCATCCAATTTCAGTGTCTAGAATCCGAATTCGCTTCTACTCTATTCCTCACTAGTCAATACTCTCAAAACACTCAATCCTATGGGTTCAAACACTCATACTAATTTACATGTGAAAGACTTGATGTATAGAAATGAGCTAATATGTTCGCATATGTATAAAGAATAAAGGCTCAAAGTGTTATTTTGACGTTGATCTCATGAAAGGAATCAAATGTATAAATTATAAAGATATCATATATAAAAATTATCTTCAAGCATAAATCAAACTCATTAAGAAAAAATTTCTAGATATATGCCTTTTACAAATGAAGAAAGTGCAATGACTTTTTAGGGAATTACTTCCTATATCTTTCTTTTATAATTAGCCTTTACTCAACTTTGTAGGCAATGTGGGTCATAGTATGTAGGTTATACTATATATTTTTTATCTCTCTATTTTTTTTGAAGAATATTTTTTCAATATATATATTTTTTAGAGAATCAACTCATGTACACACTGTAGATTTTTTAGGATTTTGGTGAGGGGTTAATTTTGTGGCTTTTCTGTTTGATTTTGGTTTAGGTCATCCCATATATGTCTTTTTTTTATAACAGTCATGTACGAATGAAATAAAAGCATATACTATCAATTTCTACTTAAATCATTTAATTTAAGCAAACAATAATAATAAAAAATATACTACACTCTATTAAGATGAAAAACAAATTCATACATTGTACCAACAAATAAAAGAGCACTACTCTAAATCATACCGGATAACTAAATCTTAAAATATAATTTTCAGATTTAAGTTTGTAATGCAAAATAATATATTTCTCTCTAACATTCTTAACATAAAATCTTGAATAAAAAAAATCAATTCATTTTAGAGATTTTTACCTATTTAATATTTCGCAAACATAACAACGTTATTATTATATCATGTTTATAAACAGCCAACAAAGTTAAATTTAATCACACATAAATTAAATATAACATATAAGAATAAAGCTTAAAAAATAAGTGTAAAAAAATAAAATCCTTACAGTACTTTGATGTTATTCCTATTACTGGAAAATCTACAAATGGAATTTGCATTTGCATTTATTGAATCAAAAAGCTAATAAATTACAAAAACATAATTTGTTCTTATCAAAAAGAGAAGAACTCTAAAACTAAGTAAAACTAACTAAGAAAAGCTAAAAACTAAGAAATGGAGAGAAATAAAGAGAGAAGAAGATGTTTTTGAGGTCTGTTGAGGTGCGTTTTGATATGAAGAGAATTGGGGTATTTATAGGAGAGGAGAGGAAGAAAAAGTAGGTGGAAAAATGATTAAAAATGGAGGAAACACGTAGTAGGTGATGATGATGTCAACTGACGTCGGCTGGTAAGTGAGGTGCGGTGGCGCACGCGGAATGGAGCAGAGGCGCGCGTGGACTAGGCAATGCAACTGCGTTCGTGATTTCCTCCTTTTTGACATTTTTAACCCATTTTGTCCAATTTTTCCATCTTTTTTTGAATTTTCCTCATTTACTTTATGAATATATTTGTGATGCATTGCCTCCGGTATTTTTCTTTGAGTCTTTAAGTTACTTTCTTAAGCAAAAATACCTGAAAAATAATAAAAATACTTGTGATTCTGAAAAGATAGATTTATATAAATATAGGATAAAATCATATAAATATATATATTTTTAATCAATTAATGTGCATAAAATTATGGTAATTTTAGTACTTTTTGAGCACTCATCACAACCTCCAACCAGCTTCTTGCTAGTCCCTTAGGAAGAGAAGCGATAAAAACTAAAAATTAAACTATCATAAATCACTTTCGTGGATTGATACGGTTGCATTTAGCCTATGCAACAAGCCTTTAAACCCCTAGGTTTCTAGACAAAGAGGAGGTGTAGACAAGAAGGATCTGGTCTCTTTCATGGACAAGGGTTATAGAGCCAAGTGATGGGATGAATCCAAGCCCATTGCGAGGGAGTTCAGTGGATGGAGAGAAGTTGTCCTTACGAGATAGGATAGCTCTTTGGGTTGGCTCATAGGCCACTTCTGGAAGCCTAGGCACTGGCGATCCACAAAGCTTAATCTCGGTGTCCTTCTTTGCTTTTTTGTAAAACCTAAGAAGTAATGGGTTCTCTACAGTTTGGGGATTTCTCAAAGCTTTCTTCAAACAAGTATCAGAGGTGAAGGAATTTGTGGATGGAGCTTCCAATTTCTCAAAGGTTTCAGATGATCTACTCCTCTGATTGCCAAGAGAGGTTGCTGGTGGTGAACTACGAGCGGCGCAAAGAGCTATCACCTTAGCTTGCAACGCTTATAGAATGGCATTGAATCACTCGAAATCAAACTCAGATCGCGCGAAGGAATTAGATTCCTCATCAGAGGTCTCTATATTCGATCGATTCCGGTCGTACATGGTTAGAATCAGCTTTGATACCATTGATACAAATAGAATTTCTCAAAGGTTGGGGAAGAAGAAGACAAAGGTAAGGGAAATTGATTTTCATATAATTTGTTATATCCTCCCTCAATTCAATACATCTATATATATAGCCTCACATATGTAGGGTATACAAGAATCTTATTAACCGATTTTGACATTCTTAACAGAATTGTAATGCTCCCCCATAATCATGGGTTCAACGTTCCTACTCAACTTTGCACCTATGTCTGCCTGTACTCGAGCGCTCAACAGCCTTGAGCAAATTATGCTCGTATCAGGATATTTGTTGGTTGATTATTTCTGATAATGGCTTATGAAGAAACTCAAAATTTTGGTTTACTCGTCGATTCTGACTTAAAATTTCCCTCTACATTATAGGGTTATATTGAACCATATGTAGACAAGCTTCTTCCATAATTGCATCCCTTGGAAAGTCATGTTTTTACACTTGTGCTTGATTTGCAGGAAACATTACTTTATTCTTATTGGATGGTAAGGATATATGTATGTGAAACTAATAACTTTTAATGTTTTTTGGCTTTTAGACATGATTTACGTAGTTTCTTAGCATGTGTTGTATTTTTCTTGATAACCCAAACATCTTGTTGTTGCTTGTTTTTAATGCCTATGTTATCTATTGACATCTAAAGAGAGAATAAGGATGGCAAACAATCAAGAGACTTGGAGTAGAGGCATTTTTGGAACACCTGGCTCAGTATTTTGAAATTATCGTGTATTCTTACTATTCAAATTGTTGAATATTGACTCTAAAGTAAAAAATTAGTGATAGAATTTATGGCTTAAATTATGGCATAATTTTGGGAAAGGGAGCCTTACTTCATCTATAAATATGGAAGAGTTCATGCATTGAAGAACAAGGAAAAAATCTGAAGAAAAAATAACAAAGAGAGAAAATACTTAGTGACTTTGAGAGTTTTCTATGAGTTTGGGGGAACACTTGAGAGAAATTATTAGTGAGGAAATTTTGTATCTATATTCTATATATTTTCTACTTAGTTCAATAATATTTGTTACCTCCCGTGGACCTAGACAAATTGATGAACTACTTAAATTCTGTGTGTTTCCTTTTACCAATTTGATATATTCATCCATCACTATTTATTGCTTCCTTGCACAACAAATTGGTATTAGAGCCAAATATAGAAGTATTATATATCAAATCGAAACTCTTGATGAGATGAATGCAACGGAGAAATATTCGCTCAAATCGAAGGTCAGAATCACTACCATAAGCCACTAGAGTGTTGTTGCCAACAATTGAGTCAACTCACTGAGTTTGAACGAGTCAACTCAGTCATTAGTGAATTTTGGACTGAATTGGTCTATTTTTCACCCATTTTCAACTGATGTAGACCTTTTCCTAGCTAATTGGACAATTCTGATTCAATCGTGGACTCTGTTTTTTCAAATATGGTATAAAATTTGGAAAAATACTATTTTAAGTTATACGTGCAAAATTTATGTTATCTGTTTGTACTTATGGTTGATAAAAGAGAGATCGAAGAAAGTGAACAAGCTGACTTTATAATTTTTGGCAAACCAAATTATTCTACTCGAATAACTATGTTATCCAATGCAAAATTTTAGGTGGAGAAATTCGATGACACCAATAACTTTGGCATATGGAAATGTGAAGTATTAAATCTATTATTCTTAGAAGGATCTAATATATCCTTGGAAACCAAGCTAGAAGATTATTCCAATGAATATTGGAATTATGTCAACCGATAAGCTTGTGACACAATTTGATTGTGCTTACGAAATGATCAAAAATATTTTGTCATGAAAGAGAATGTAGCCGTAGTTCTTTGGAAGAAGTTGAAGGACAAGTACATGATGAAAAGTATAGAGAACAAACTCTACCTGAAGAAGAAACTTTTTCATTTCTAGTACAAGAAAGGTATCCCTATGATAGAGCACTTGGATAATTTCAATAAAATTTTGGGTGATCTGTAAAATTTAGATGTTGAAATTATCGATGAAGATAAAGTTTTATTGTTGTTGAATTCATTACGTGAGAGTTATGAGCATTTAACCACAACTCTGTTATATGGAAAAAATAAGGTTAAATTCATAAATGTTTCAAATACTTTGGTAAATAATGAGTACCGGAAGAAAGATCAACATGATCATAGAGACTCAATATCAGAAGCATTGATTGCAACTAGAGGTAGGACGAATAACAAAAAAATTGGTTGATCAAATAATAGGATTGATCCAGATCAAAGTCCAGAGGAGAGTCATCCAGAAGACGTCCTATGAAGGAGAAGTGTGCCTATTGTCACTAGAAAGGGTACTGGAAGAAATATTATCCAAACAAGGACAAGTCAAATGCAAATGTTGCACAAAAGGCTAATGAAGATGAAGAATTAGCCTTTACAGTTTCATCATTAGATACCTACTCAGAAAAATGGATCCTTGATTCTGAATGTTCTTATCATATGTATCCTAAAAAAACATTGGTTTTTGAGTTTTGAAGAGCTTGATGGATGAGTTGTGCTTATGGGCAACGAAAATGCCTGTCAGATAAAAGGAATCAAAACAATACGACTAGAATCTAATAGTTACAAGGTAACATTGGAAAATAGAGTCTTGAAAGTTGTGAGAGGTGCATTTGTAGTAATGAAGGGTACTCGGAAAGCAAACCTATATTTCCTAGATGGGAGTACAGTTACAGGAAAAGCAATTGTCTCAAGTAGCTCTGAAGAAAAGACATATGATTTCTCCCACCTGTGGCACATACGCTTAGGGCATGGCGATGAAAAGGCTTTGCAAGACTTAACGAATTAAGGTCTTTTGAAAGGTGCCAAGACTAGAAAGTTTGATTTCTGCGAGCACTGAGTAATGGGAAAACAAACAAAAGTCAAGTTTGGCATTACCATTTATCGTACCAAGGGAACTCTAGATTATATTCACATGGATGTCTGGGGACTTTCCAAGAATGCTTCACTTGGAGGTAAACGTGGGTTTGTTACTTTTATTATGATTTCTCTAGATATGTCTGGATATACACCATGAGTCATAAAGATGAAGTTCTAGATATCTTTCTTAAATAGAAGAAAATGATCGAGACTCTGATAGGCAGAAAAATTAATAGGTTCAGATCTGATAATTATGGTGAGTACAAATTAAATCCTTTCAAAGTTTGTCAAGATGAAGAGATAATCAAACAATTTTCAATTCCTCGTAAACCACAGCAAAATGGAGTTACAGGACGAATGAATCGTACTTTGGTTGAGAAAGTTTGATGTATGCTATCTCAATAAAAATTGAGCAAGGCATTTTTTGGGCGAAGGATTTTTCATATGCAACTCATATAGTCAACAGACTTCCTATGACTACATTAGATGGGAAGACTCATAAAAAGGTATGGTCTGGACAACCTTCTTCTGATTATGATTCATTACAAATATTTGGAGTGAATCCAAACTAGATCCTAGAGCAAAGAAAGTTGTTTTCTTGGGCTTTAATGAAGGAGTTAAAAGGTTCCAACTTTGGTGTGGTGAATCCAAGAAGATAGTCTTAAGCCAAGATGTCACATTTGATGAGTCTTTTATGTTGAGACAGAAAAATTTAGAGAAAGAGAATGAAATTCCAAATACTCTTTCTTTGCTTGAGACTCCAGAAGATCCAGAAAAGATTGCACCAACTACTGATCGTGGTGAAGATGAAATTGATGATCAAGAAGAGATCTTAGTTGAGGCGGAGGTTCTCTTACCATTATTACCGATCAATTAGTAGCTAGAATCTATTGCCACTACTCGACCGAGAAAGGAGAGTAGAAAGCCTACCAGATACACATACATGGTAGCATTCACACTTCTAGTAATTGATGATGATGTCACATGCACTTACAGAGAAGTCGTGCAGATATTTGATAGTATGAAGTGGAAGATGGAAATGGATGAAGAGATGAAGTCTCTACACCATAATTAAACTTGGGAATTAGTTTAACTTCCCAAAGGAAAGAAAACTATTGGCTGCAAATGGGTCTATGCCAAGAATGAAGTTGTTCTTGGTAAAGACGACATCAGATACAAAGCCAGAATGGTAGCAAAAGGCTATGCTCAGAAAGAAGGAATAGACTATAATGAGGTATTCTCACCTGTTGTTAAGCATTGATCTATTCGGATACTATTGGCTTTGGTAGCATAGTTTAATCTTGAGTTAGCTCAACTCAATGTCAAAATAACTTTTCTCCATAGTACTTTGAATGAAGAAATCTACATGTCTCAATTGGATGGCTTTAAAGTTCTAGGACGCAAAACTTGGGCTTATAAGCTGAACAAGTCACTTTGATCACTGTGTATACTTTCGAAAACTCCAATATAGTATCTTCATTTATTTTCTCTTATATGTTGATGATATGTTGATTGCATCTAAGAGCAAGGTGGAGATTGATAGCTTGAAGGCTATATTAAGTTCAGAATTTGAAATCAAAGATCTTGGAGAAGCTAAGAAAATTCTTGGGATAGAGATCAAAAGAGACAGAGTTATAAGCATAATTTGTTTGACACAGACACAGTATCTGAAGAAAGTACTACAAAGGTTTGACATTGATGAGAAAACTAAACCAGTAAGTACACCATTTACTCCTCACTTTCAGTTAAGTGTATTGATATCACCTAGCACCGTTGATGAGAATAAGAAAATGGAGTGTGTTCCATATGCAAATCCTATTGGTGCCTTGATGTATGCAATAGTATGCACCAGACCAGATATTTCCTATACTATTAGTATGGTGAGTCGCTACATGCACAATCACGGTAAAGGACATTGGTAAGAAGTGAAGTGGATTCTATGGTACATCTATGGTACTGTGGATATTGGATTGAAGTTTAAGAGAGACAAGACTAAAGGCAAGCACCAAGTTGGATATGTGGATTCTAACTATACTAGAGATCTGGATAAACATCGATCTATAACTTTTTATGTGTTCACAATGGCAAGAGGACCAGTTTATTGGAGATCAACATTGCAGTCAACTGTAGCTTTGTCTACTACAGAGACAGAATATATGGTTGTAACATAAGCATTGAAAGAAGCTATATGGCTTCTCGGGTTGACCAAGGATTTGGGTATTTTTCAGAAGAACATGAAGGTTTTCTACGACAGCCAGAGTGCCATTTGTTTGGCAAAGAACCAAGTTCATCATGGTCACACCAAGCACATCGATGTTCGATTTCATTTTGTTTCAGAAATCGTTGATGAAGGGAATGTTACACTCCAGAAAGTCAAAATTATAGATAACCTTGCAGATATGCTTACAAAGGTGGTTACAGGGATCAAGTTTTAACACTGTTTGAACTTGATCAGCATCTCTCGAGCTTAGAGTGCCTAGGGCATATTTAGAGGCAGTGTTATGAACCTTTTTGCGAAGATGGAGATTATTGAATATTGGCTCTAAAGTAACAAATTAATGGCCTAATTTTTGCTATAATTTAAGAAAATTAGTGGCCTAATTTAGGGAAAGGGAGTCTTTCATCATTTATAAATATTGAGGAGTTCATGCATTGAAAAACAAGGCAAAAATCAGGAAAAAAAACAGAGATAGTAGAAGCAAACTCAAAGAGAGAAAATACTTAGTGACTTTGAGAGTTTTTTGTGAGTTTGGGGAAACATTTGAGAGATATTATTAGTGAGGAAATATGTATCTATATTATATATATTTCCTACTCAGTTCAATAATATCTGCTGTCTCTCGTGAACCTAAACAAATTACCGAACCACGTAAATTTTTTGTGTTTCCTTTTACCGATTTGATATATTCATATATCACTATTTATTATTTCCTTGCACAACACAAATATGGCAGTTTTGCTTCTCACTTCCATTACTCACATTTTTTCCTTCAATTTTATTTGTTTCTATTATTTATAAACATCATTTTTGTTTATGGGTGCAGTATATAGATCGTCTTGTTGAAATATTAGATACCAAGCATTGCATACATTTTAGACTAGGTATATTCATGTTGTTTGGTAGGTTAGTGTTATAGGTAATTTAGTTCATTCATCCCCAAACATAAAGAAATAAGTTCTCAGGTAATGTTGAACTTTCTATTTTATTGGTCAGATGATAATCTATTTGATAATTTCACAATGATATTTTTATTATCAAATTATTTGAAATAAATTTAACGTTATTGTTGTGGTAGAACACTAACTTTTGTTTTCTCAACTTGACACCAGCACTATCCCATTTCCCAACCCGATTCCAACCGGCGTTCATCCTTCCTGACTAACGGACTCCCTACCTAGTTGATGTTCCCAGCTGCTATTCTTCGTTGGTTCATCTCCTCTCATTGTTCATCATCTTCACTGTTCATTTAAAGAATCGAAATTTGGAAGCTCTATTAAATGAATCATCTCAAAACCAACTCATATTGAAGCTTTGGAGTGCACAACACTTTAAAAGTTTTATTTTATTTTGATGTATTTTGAATTTTAATATTTTTAAACTTAATGTTAAAACTGTAGATATTTGGAGTTATTAAGTAATTGATATTTAATTTTTTTTTCTCTTGGATCATTTTTATTAAGCTATTTTTAATCATGTTCAGTTACCGTTGAATTTGTATAGAAAATATTTTTATTTTAAATTTTTCTTTGATTTTATATAATTTTTTATTTTATAGGTTAAAATTATGATTTTAATCCTATTTAATCTGATCAATTTGATCGGATTCAGATTCAAATTTTTTTGGATTGACATTTACAACAGATTGAATTCGTATTGAATAATTCATAATTGAATGTGATTGGATTCAGATTACTTTAAAGTTAACATTTTGGATCTAGTGTCTGGCCCTGACTATACTCACTAAAAAAACATAACTAAAATAATTCATTTATAACCGAATTGGTTGGGATGGATTGTGATACATGAAGTGGAAAACTTTCTCAACTCCAACACCCAATCTACCAATTGCTGCCGATTCTAATTCTATCCATAGTCCAGCAGCTCACATTCCAAATCAAATCTCACTCTCATTGCCACCCTATAGTAAGCTTTACCACTGGTTGGTTCCGAAACGTCATGTCGTCCTTCGAATGGTCCTCTCTAAATATTCAACCCACCGACTTTCCCCCAGTAATCTCTTGCCCTCACCGCCACTAAAATTCTCCATAAAGAACCCAATGGACTTCGTATTGATTCAAACGACACAGATTTCACTGTCGATGTCGTTGGTGATTGAAAGTTTATAAAATATGGACCTGATTAACCTAGAGGGGGGTGAATAGGTTATTCTTAATTTTTATCAAGTTTATAATTTAATAACCTAAACAAAGCGGCCAGACATGTAATCGTGTATAAAAATAAGTGCGGAAATAAAATAATAACACACGATGTTTTTAGGTGGAAACAACCTAGGCCACAACCATGACCTAAGAGGAAAACCACCGGTCCACTGGACCACCTAACTTTCCACTATGAAAATCAAATGTTCAAGTACAAACTCGGTCTTATGCTACCCTCCCTAGGATACATCCCCAATGTACTTTACTTACGAGCCCCTGCTCTGTTTTCACAGTTTCCAATATTAGCATGAGCGGTTTCCAGACCAACGTTCCAATAAGCTCCCTGCCAACCAGATCGTTCACAAATGAACTGCAAAAAATGTTAGCACAAAAAAAAAACAAGTGCCCGTGTGTGTTCTAGAATGGATTTAACAATGAATAATCCTAACTAGATGATTCAAAACATATATCACTTAAATCAAATCAACTAGAATATTCTAAGGCAAAAAGATTAAGTACAGATTCAATAAAAATAATTTTCTTAAAATTTAATACTCAAATCAAATAATCATGATTACACATAAAATTATTTAATCTAAATATCTAAACATCTAATCCAAAAGAATTAAATTAATTAAGAAAATCAATATATATTAATTACGTTTCTTTTCAAGTTCCTACGTACCTTTCAATATATATATATTAATTATATCATACTTACTTCAAAGCCTCCTGTAATACCTTTCAATATATATATATTAATTATATCATACTTACTTCAAAGCCTCCTGTAATGTGTATATATATATATATAAACTGAATTTGTAACTTTGCTGCCGCCAAAGGAAGAACTCATACCAGATTGACAATTGTTGCACCGTTCTGCTTTTCGTTTTTTGTTTTGTTTTATTCTTCAGTAGATTGCGACTCCTTCAATGGATTTGGTAGTGTTTTTTTTTTTTTAATTCAACCAGATTTTGATTGTTCCTTTGGATGAAATCCAAATGCAATAATATTTTTTTTGTTCAGCAAATATATTTTTGTTCTTCCACACTTACCAACCCTAATGTATCTTTTTATAGATAATTATAATACCTAATAGTATTAGGTTTAAATACGTTTTGGGCTTAATTTTTCAAAGCCCATTCAAAACCTTAATAAAAAAAATATTTATATTTTTAAATCACATCTTAAAAAATATTAAGACACATAAAAAATATTTAAGCACCAAAAATAATTTTAGATTTATGAACATGTACTATTGAATGTATAAATGAAATTCTATGTGTCGTAATTATAAAAGATATACCTGAAATGCGATTATCTGAAACTCGAGTATTTGTTGGGCTTTTCTTGATAGACTTGATAGCAGACCTACAAACTAGTTTACAAGTAAATATTTTGTCCACGAAAATAGCCAACACTCATAGTCCTTACAAACTCCCCCTTTGGCATTTTCGTGTGGCAAAACCTCTCACTTACTACATGACACTTATAAAAATAAGATAAAAATACAATGATGTCCCAGACTCCATAGTGGAACTATCCTATGGTCCGGTAGATCCATCTTCGCTGCAACTTGACAAGATTGTAAGTAACTGAAACAACATTGACAAAGTATAGGACAACTTGGCATGAAAGCCTCATTGTATATTAGTTCAGTTTACATAAAAATAAGCGAAGTATAAATAATAGTCATGTAGTATGCATTCATATCAATTAAGCTTAATAAAAATATGTTCTCCCCTTATATGCATAACAAAATAAAAACATGGAAGTAATTATTCTCTCCCCCTTTTTGACATACGAGAAGGACAAAGCATTAGACAAAGAATTGAAGCTAAACTCCTCCTAAAGATATAACAGTGTAAAATCAGATTAATGCAAAAGTGCAATATGCTTTAAACTCCCCCTAAGTTCTATGACTCTCTAACTTAGAAACCAATTAAAAAAGTAATAAATTAAAAAGATTTTTTTATTATTATTTTTATTTTTTTTTAAATTTGCATACATAGCCACATAAGGTATTAAACTCATTTAATTACACACAAGCACACAACCAATTGAGAACTCATCATTTTTTTTAACTCTAATTTTGATTATTTATTATATAAATAAATAAGTAGAATAAAATAGGTGCACACGCACACTTCGCACATATAATGACATATTGACATTTACTTAAAATAGTATACATGTTTAAACTTCATAAATATGTCAATTAATTCATTTATGATCTATCAAGAATGACTCAAAAGAAAAAATATCACCTATCATATAAAAATATAATCAAGTCTTCAATCTTACAAAATAAAATATATTTACTAAAAGAGGACTTAAATTTTTTTTTTCTATAAATGAGGTAAATGATATATATATATTTTTTAACCTCTATTAGCTCTTTCTTTTTGTGCATTCCAAGTACAAGATTTATAAGCAATCAGTTTTTGCATAATCTTTCCCTTTTTTTTGTTTTTTTGTTTTTTTTGCACGAGCCATAAACATAGCACGATGACTTTCACACTAGTTGTGAGGTAGCCCTCTCCGTTCATTGCGGTAGCTTCACACATCACAGTAGGTAGCCCTCTCAATACTCGGTGCCTCCATACGGTAAAATTTTAGTAAGCAAAAGTAGAACTCAACACAATTTTACAATCAAGATTAGTTAAAGTCCTAGAGTCTTTCAAGAAAATTCATAAACTTCAAGCTTAACATATATGTGTGTTCGTGAGTGTGTGAAGGAGTTTATGTCAACATCGATCATCACATGTATAAGAATATATATGTATGCACAAGCCAAAATTGTAGAATAATTTATACAATAAATATCAAAATGAGTTGAGTCACTAAAAATGAGATTATGTGTATGGAAATATTAAATAAGTTGAATACTCTGTTGGCCAAACAAGGATGTTTTTTTTTTTTTTTTTTTTGGGTAATAAAATTTGAAATTCAATTTGAGGGAGAAATTCCCAAGACACTTCTGAGATACTCAAATCTTTGAGTGTCTATGGCTTTAGTGAATATATCAGCTAGTTGTCTCTCAGTAGGTACATACTCAAGTGTTACTATTTTCTCTTCAACTAGTTCTCGAATAAAGTGATGCCTTATGTCAATGTGCTTAGTTCTAGAATGTTGAACTGGGTTCTTAGAAATACATATAGCACTAGTGTTATCACAATATAAGGGCATCATACCTTGTGGTTGACCGTAGTCCTTGAGCATGTTTTTCATCCAAAGCCTTTGTGTGCAAGAGCTTCCTGCAGCAATGTATTCCGCTCACTGCAGTAGAGAGTGAGATAGAGTTACGCTTTTACTATGCCATGATACTAAGTTGTTTCCAATGTAGAAACAACCACCTGATGTGCTCTTCCTATCATCCTGGTTGCCTGCCCAGTCGACATCTGTAAAACCACTTACTTCACAAGTAGTGTCAGTAGTAAAATATAAACCATAATTACTTGTTCTTGAGATATACCTAATGATTCTCTTTACATTCTCTAAGTGTGATTCCCTAGGGTCAGCTTGATAACAGGCATACACACCAACACTAAAACATATGTCAGGTCTACTTGTAGTGAGGTAAAGTAAACTACCTATCATACTCCTATAAAGGGTTTGATCAACACTTTTACCTTGAGTATCCTTTGTAATTTTTGTGCTGGTACCTAAAGGAGTTCGTAATGGCTTGCTAGTTTCAAGACCAAATCTTTTAACAAGGTTACAAGCGTACTTGGTTTGAGAAATAAATATATTATTATGAGATTGTTTGATTTGTAAACCAAGGAAGAAATTCATTTCACCTACCATGGACATTTCAAATTCATTTGTCATAACGTGCACAAAATCATCCACTAGTGTACTAGATGTGGATCCAAAAACTATGTCATCCACATAAATTTGAGCAATAAAGATCTCGTCACTACTCCTTTTAATGAATAAAGTCTTATCAACTCCCCCTCGAATAAATCCCTTGTTCAAAAGATAGTTGGTAAGTCTCTCATACCATGCTCATGGAGCTTGTTTTAAACCATAAAGAGCCTTTTTGAGTTTGTAAACATGATTTGGAAATTTTGGATCAACAAATCCTTTTGGTTGTTCCACGTACACTTCCACATTCAAAAAAACATTCAAAAAGGCAGACTTAACATCCATTTGATATAATTTGAACTTCATATGACAGGAAATGGCAAGTAAAATCCTAATTGACTCTAGTCTAGCTACGGGTGCAAATGTTTCATCAAAGTCAACTCCTTCTACTTGCGTGTAGCCTTGAGCTACTAACCTAGCCTTATTTCTAACAACAATGTCATGCTCATCAGATTTATTTTTGAACACCCATTTTTTTCCAATAACATTTTTGGTTTTAGGCTTAGGTACTAATACCCATACATGATTTCTTTCAAATTGAGCTAACTCATCCTGCATGGCAGTTATCCAAAATTCATCCCTAAGGGCTTCATTCACATTTTTTGGTTCAAATTGAGAAATATAGCATAAATGGGTTACCTTACTTATTTGTCTTCTTCTTGTTACCATGCTTGCATTAGGATCTCCAATTATATTCTTAATAGGATGATTTTTTGAAGTTCGAGTTGGATTTATCATTGTTAATTGAGGTGTTGTGAAATTTTCTTCATTTCTAACTTCTTCACTTGTAATCTTCTTACCTCCATCATCTATAACAACATTTATGGATTCCATAACTACATTAGTTCTACAGTTGAAGACTCTATAAGCTCTACTATTTAGAGAATACCCAAGAAATATACCTTCAGCACTTCTTGAATCAAACTTACCCAATTGTTCACGATCTCTAAGTATGTAGCATTTACTTCCAAAAACATGCATAAATTTCAGATTGGGTTTTTTACCTCTCCATATCTCATAGGGAGTTTGGTTTGTACCTGGGCGAAGATATACACGATTTATAATGTGACATGCAGTGTTTATAGCTTCAAATTTCAAAACCTTTTGGAGACTCCCTTGGCATGCATCATTACTCTTGCCATCTCTTGAAGTATCCTATTTTTTCGTTCAACTACCCCATTTTGTTGAGGTGTGATAGGAGCAGAGAATTCATGAAAGATACCATGTTCTTTACAGAAGTCAGCATACTTGGTATTTTCAAACTCTTTTCCATGGTCTGTTCTCAGTCTCTTGATGGTTACTATTTTTTCACCTGCTTCAACCTGCACTCTTGTACAATATGAGATGAAAAACTCAAAAGCATCTGACTTGTCTCTAAGAAAGTCTACCCACGTGTAGCGAGAAAAGTCATCTACTACAACTATGATATATTTCTTACCTCCAATACTTTCTTTTCTCATAGGACCCATAAGGTCAATATGTATCAATTCCAATACTATGTTTGTATTTATACTCTTGATCTTCTTATGAGCAATCCTAGTTTGTTTACCTAATTGACATGGTCCACATACAGGTGTTTCAATTTTTGAAAGAATAGGTAAACCACGCACAGTCTCAATTTTGCTTAATCTAACCAGATCTTTAAAATTCATATGACCTAGCTTTTCGTGCCACAAGATAGTTGAGTCATTGCTAGCTAGGTTACATGTTACTGTGGGTGATGTATCAATACAATAACAATTGTCATGTGATCTGATTCCCTTAATCACACATTCACCATTTTGATCTGTTACAATACAGTGATTGTTTGTAAATTGCACATTAAAATCACTATCACATATTTGACTTATGCTAATCAAGTTTGCCTTAAGTCCTTCCACATATAAAACTTCATCAAGTTTAGGGATACCCTCTATTTGAACAGAGCCTTTTCCAATAATTCTAGATGTTTTACCATCACCAAAGGTAACTATCCCTTCATTGTATTCTTTAAAGGTTGTAAACAAAGAACGATTCCATGTCATGTGTCTAGAGCATCCACTATCAAAATACCAAGTGGTATTTGATTTAACTTTAAATGCTATATGGGCCACAAAGCAGTGCAACTCAGATTTCTTAACCCATCCCTTTTTAATTTTAGACATTTGAGTTACTGGTTTCTTATATTCCTCTTTTTGTGTAGTTCTTGTAGTAAAAACTTTACATTTTGAAATTTTTTGAGGTGTTTTAGAAACATTTATATTCGTGATAGAATCATAAGCATAAAGAAATCTACACTTAGGTCTTATATGTCCTTTCCTACCTTCCCTGCCTGAGCAATAGTGGGTTTTACAAATTGAGTTTTGGATGATGAAGGTGTTGATTGTTCATCTATGTATCCAAGACCTCTCTTATCTCCATGTGGCTTTCCATAGTCTAGGACTTTGGTTAATTTTTCAGCACCAATGGTCAAATTCTTCATCGTTTCTTTAGCAATACTAAGTTCTTGCTTGAGATTTTTGTTTTCCTCAATGGTTTCTGCAAGTCTCAAATTCAAAGCATTAATATGATCAGACAATTCCTTTTTATCTTTCTCTAGGTTAGAGGAATTTGTTTTGTGAACATTGATGATATCATTAAGTTTAGTTACTTCCACAAGCAATTTATCTCTCTCTTCCCTAGCACCTAGACAATCCATGAATAGTTCCTCATAATTCGAGACATTAAACTTAGATAGTAAGAGAGAAGAGTTTATTTCCTCATTTTCTTCATCCGAGCTAAGGTCGGAGTCATTGTGATGTGCATTGACAGTTGCGGTGAAGGCACAATAATTAGTGTCATCATCCTCTGAGTTACTAGCATTGTCCTGCTCACTTTCTGTGTCACTGAGTGTAGCATTAAAGGCTTTTCCAAATTTCTTTTTATTGTTAGCACAATCTGTAGAAATATGACCAAAAGTTTCATTGTTGCTCATTTTAATAGAATCAAACTCAGATGTTAGCAATCTCAATTTTGTTTGTTTTACTTGGGAAGTTCCTTCATGAGCAAGAGCAAGTGCATTCCATGCATCTTTAGCAAGCCTCACATGATCAGAGATGCGACGAAACTCATCCATCGACACTGCAGCGAATATTGAGCTTAGACCTTTTTGGTTTGCCCCACTAAGGGTGCGTTCTTCAGTGGTCCAGTCTCTTCTTGGCTTTATGATTGTTACACCATCTTTTGTTACAGAAGGTGGTTCCCAACCATCAAGAAGAGCATCCCAGACTTTTTCATCTTGTCTGAGAAAGGCTTGCATGCGAGCCTTCCAGTAAGGGTAATTAAACCCATCAAAGAGTGGGGGTCTAACAGATGACCCACCTTCTTTCATTTGGTCCATAAGTAAGTGTGTGTGTCCCTAAGATCAATCTCACTAAGTGTGTCTAATGTCGGCTTTGATACCAATTGAAAGTTTATAAAATATGGACCTGATTAACCTAGAGGGGGGTGAATAGGTTATTCTTAATTTTTATCAAGTTTATAATTTAATAACCTAAACAAAGCGGCCAGACATGTAATCGTGTATAAAAATAAGTGCGGAAATAAAATAATAACACACGATATTTTTAGGTGGAAACAACCTAGGCCACAACCATGACCTAAGAGGAAAACCACCGGTCCATCGGACCACCTAACTTTCCACTATGAAAATCAAATGTTCAAGTACAAACTCGGTCTTATGCTACCCTCCCTAGGATACTGCCCCAATGTACTTTACTTACGAGCCCCTCGCTTCGTTTTCACAGCTTCCAATATTAGCGTGAGCTGCTCTGCACCAACGTTCCAATAAGCTCCCCACCAACCACATCATTCACAAATGAACTGCAAAAAATGTTAGCACAAAAAAACACAAGTGCCCGTGTGTGTTCTAGAATGGATTTAACAATGAATAATCCTAACTAGATGATTCAAAACATATATCACTTAAATCAAATCAACTAGAATATTCTAGGGCAAAAAGATTAAGTACAGATTCAATAAAAATAATTTTCTTAAAATTTAATACTCAAATCAAATAATCATGATTACACATAAAATTATTTAATCTAAATATCTAAACATCTAATCCAAAAGAATTAAATTAATTAAGAAAATCAATATATATTAATTACGTTTCTTTTCAAGTTCCTACGTACCTTTCAATATATATATATTAATTATATCATACTTACTTCAAAGCCTCCTGTAATACCTTTCAATATATATATATATTAATTATATCATACTTACTTCAAAGCCTCATGTAATGTGTATATATATATATAAACTGAATTTGTAACTTTGCTGCCGCAAAAGGAAGAACTCACCCCAGATTGACAATTGTTGCACCGTTCTGTTTTTCGTTTTTTGTTTTGTTTTATTCTTTAGTAGATTGCGACTCCTTCAATGGATTTGGTAGTGTTTGTTTTTTTTTAATTCAACCAGATTTTGATTGTTCCTTTGGATGAAATCGGCAGCCGCAATATTTTTTTTGTTCAGCAAATATATTTTTGTTCTTCCACACTTATCAACCCTAATGTATCTTTTTATAGATAATTATAATACCTAATAGTATTAGGTTTAAATACATTTTGGGCTTAATTTTTCAAAGCCCATTCAAAACCTTAATAAAAAAAATATTTATATTTTTAAATCACATCTTAAAAAATATTAAGACACATAAAAAATATTTAAGCACCAAAAATAATTTTAGATTTATGAACATGTACTATTGAATGTATAAATGAAATTCTATGTGTCGTAATTATAAAAGATATACCTGAAATGCGATTATCTAAAACTCGAGTATTTGTTGGGCTTTTCTTGATAGACTTGATAGCAGACCTACAAACTAGTTTACAAGTAAATATTTTGTTCACGAAAATAGCCAACACTCATAGTCCTTATAGTGATGTTCATGGTCAATTACATGACTTTCTTTTCGTCTTAAACGACGCTGGGTTCGAACAAAATGATCGGGTTTTGTATTTAATGGTGCTTATATTGATTGAGGGGCTTGGGGGCTAGAGACCACCTGGATTTTGTTGGCTTGTGAGAATTGTATTCCTTACGGGGTTTTTCTTCTAAGGGGTAAGTAAGGGTGTTGATGTACAGTCTTTTTTTCTCCATAAAAGTGAACGATTTAGTTTATGTTTTTATTTAAACAAAATATTTTGTTTTTGTTTGTAGATGTATCTATTATGTGCTTAATTTATTACAAGATATACATAAGTTTAGTTTCTTGCAAATATTTATCATATTTGTATTTAGTAAAAAGTATATATTTTCATTTAATAATATAAAAATACTAATAATACAAAAATTTGTAGATACTTTTACAATCAAGTCATTTATGTTGTGACAAATGGAAGAATTATTTTAAAAATTAGTGAAATAATTTATTTTTCTAGATAAATCATTTCTTTCAAAATAATTCAAACACATGAAACCATGCAAGTGATCTAGGTGAAGAACTATGCAAATGTGTAGTAGGGATAGGGATTTTTTATGACGCACCACGAAAGTATGAATGCAACAATAATATGAAAGCACTTAGAAGATAAGAAAAATATGAGTAGAATTTCAATTAGCCCGACTCATTTTCTCGCAAGAGGTCCTCATTTTTGTGTTATGAAACAAACACAATAAAACTATAATCTAAGCAAGCACTCTAGCAAATCTAGAATAAGACAAGCCTAATTATGTTATCTATCTATAAACGAACACTCTAACAACTCTGGAATTGGATTAGCCTAACCATATTTCTCTATCTCACGAATAAGAGAACTTCAACTTCCAAACAGAAGAAAAAACTATTCCTAAAAATTAGGAATAAGAGAAAGAAGAAAACTTCTTTAATATAACTAAATTGTTTATTTTCTAAGATGTTTTATACAAGCATAGGACTTAGTTATTTATAGTTGAAAAGTCTCTATAATAGTTCATAAAGTTTCTATGTAGGATTTTAGTAATACAAAAAAAAAAACTCTAAATAAAGGTTTTTATGTGAGAGTCTAGTATTATATAAAAATTAGAACTCTACACAAAATAAATTATTACCTCAGTTGAACTCTAAACAAAAATTCTAAATAGAATAAACTACTTTCTCTTTTCTAATTTTTTCTTGTATTATTCCCTCCTATTTATTCAAAACTTGTCCTCGAGTTTTCTTCAAATGAGTATGATAATACTTGTAGCATTCATGGATCTTCAAAATTGATTTTTCTTGTTGCTCCACTTCCTTGAACAATATTATCCAAATATTGTTTACATGTTCACTTGTAACATTAATATTTTCAATAAGTTCTGGAATAATGAAATATGACTCAATATCTTGAAGATTATTTGACAACTCTTGTTGCTTTGGAAAATAATTTGTTGTGATATCAAATAATTGATTGCATTTAAAAGGAGTGAAAACACTTGATTCTTTAACTTCAAAAACATCAACAAGTGTTATGATATTTGAATCTTCTTTTATGGAGATAATTTTGAGATCTGGGACTAAATCATCTTGTAAGATATTTCTTCTTAAAATTCTTCCTTCTGAATTTGTATGATCTCTAACATCCATGAGTTGGCATCAATAATATGATAATTTTTGTCTTCGATCAAAACTATCTCAGGAACCTTGTTTTCAAAATATTGCTCTTCCACTTTTAAAGCTTTAGGCTAGTTTTCCTTTTTTGGTGGCTCATATTTAGTGTTGTGTTGGATCATCTTTTCCACTCAATCAAGATCTTGATTTTGAGTTTTATCATAATATTTTTAAATAAGAGCTTGATTCATATTTTTGTCTAATAACACTAATGATGCAAACAATTTATTAAGAACTTGATTAATCCCTTGACAAAATTCTTAAAATTCTTTTTGTGAAATACATTTATTATGCTTTATTGGACCTACATGAACCTCGCTCGGATACCACCTAACACAGGATGGAAGCACAAATGCACCAATAATATGGAAGCACAAATGCACCAATAATATGGAAGCACTTAGAAAATAAGAAAAATATGAACAAAGTTTAGACTAGCCAAACTCATTCTCCGGTAAAAGACCCTCGTATTTGTGTTATGAAACCAACACATGGCAACTATTATCTAGGCAAACATTCTAGAAAATCTAGAATAGGATAAGCTTAGCTATGTTATATATCTTTAGACGAACACTCTACCAATTCTAGAGTATAACTAACCTAAAGATATTCCTCTATCTCACAAATAAGAGGACTTCAACTTCCAAATGGAAGAAAGAAGAACTATTCCTAAAAATTAGAAATAAGAGAAAAAAGAGAAAGCAGATAGCTTCATTAATATAACTAAATTGTTTATTTTCTAAGATGTTTTATCCAAGCATAGGACCTAGTTATTTATAGTTGAAAAGTCTCTAGAATAATTTATAAAGTTTCTACGTGAGACTATAGTAATATACACAAAAAAGAACTCTAAATAAAGGTTTCTATGTGGGAATCTAGTAATACATAAAAATTAGAACTCTAAACAAAATAAATTATTACCTTAGTTGATCTCTAAATAAAAAATCCTAAACAAAATAAACTACTTTCTCTTTTCTAATTTTGTCACGTATTAGCATCACACACTCCCACTTAAGGAGTCTTACGTCCTTGTAAAAGCAAGCCCACATGGCTTAATAGGACAATGGCGCTGATACCAACTAATACAAAATGGTTACTCCATTCGCTTATAACAGGACGGACTCATTCCACATGGCACTAAATTTTTAGCTTTGGTCTATAACTGCAATTTCAACGGGACCTCACGGTTTGACTTCTAGGGAGAAACCTCAAAATGTGTCATACCATTTAGAGAGTGCTTACCCCTTATAAGTACATCAACACATAACTTTCTAAGTAATGTGTGACATGTACAGGCAAATTATATCTAAGTGGGACCCATTCTATGTGGCATGAGATTGTCTACTTTGGTCCATAACTGCAAGTTCACTAGGCCCATGGCTATGACTTGACAATTCAGTGGGATCTCATGGCTTTATTTCTGAAGAGAAACCCCAAAACATGTCATGTCATGTAGAGATTGCTCATCCCTTATAAACACATTACCTCTTAGCTTCTTAAGCAGTGTGCAACATGTGTAGGTATACTACATCATATAACAAAAATACGAGGACTTCTTGCTAGAGAGAGTGAGTCTGGTGATACGAGCATAAGTACGCTTGGGCACTTAGCATAGCATGTGGGCACACGAGGCATAGAAAAGGAGGGGACCAACCCAAACCTTTAGAAAGATACTCTCTAGATAACCCCTCTAACAACACGTAACTCATGCTACCCATTCCATTACTTTCCTGCATTTCCCTTTCTATTATTTCTCACACTATAATCTGTAAGGCTATATATAGCCGAGGAACTATGGAATTGATAACAGAATTATATGACAATTACCTCTCTTTTTTGTTGTGCTTCTTTCTTCCCCAACCTCTAAAAAATTATGTTCCTATCAATGGTATCAAAGTCGATTCCAACCATGGATGACTAGAACCGATCCAGCACAGAGATCTCTAATGAGGAATCAGATTCCTTCGTGCCATCTAGGTTCGATACAGAGAGATTCAATGCCATCCTACAGGCGTTGCAAGATGAGGTGATAGCTCTACGAGCTCTTCGCACCTCCCACTACCTCTAAATCCAAAACTCATACCCATATCTGAATCAAATCCATACCCAGTAACAATTGTTCAAGCCAATATTTCTAACTTCAAAAACACAGTTCAAATGTTCACTACGTCTTTAGAAAACTTTAAACGACCCTTTACGTTTTCAAAAACATTCGAACACCAATCATCACCTTTACCAAAACCACACCAGCTTCCTCAAAATCGCACCAACTTACAACCACATCTTTGTGTATCACCGGAGACATTCGAGAACCTTGAGGCTACAACCACTAATTCCTTCACAATGAGCGAACTACAAACCACAGAAGTCAGAGCTAATAAGAGCTATGTTTCTAGGTTACAAGAAGAGGTAACGATTGGTTATATAGAACCTAAGCCAAAGTTTTATGGATCGCCACCAATTGGGCTCCCAAAATCAACCAATATACTAGCCCAGGAAGCAAGCCTATATTGTAATGATAGCCTCCCACCTTCCACTAGGCTCCCTCGTAATGAGCTTCTTATCAAGCTTTTAGACAAGTCTGTAGACCCGACCAACGAAGAAATGGTTACTCTGTATGAAAAGGTTAACCGTGAGAAACTCTATCGAGTGAAATGCCTAGCTCATTGGGATGTCAGTCATGTGAAATTGTGCAGGTGGCTTAGAACTTTTGGTGGTGGTGCTCGCAGAGGTGGTCAGAGAACTTCTGAAAATAAGGGTCGAGAAGGTCGTATGTTCGATCCCGGTAAGATCTAACAACGGTGGCACGATAGGATTAAATAGAAACGATATGCTCTTGTATCAATTAGGGCTACTTCTGGTAATTCATTTGTGGTTATGACGTATGATCGAAATCTTGAGGCTATTCCAGAAGGAACCCTTGTCGTTCTGGAGTCAATTGAATGTGATGCAAAAACTCCATTAACGATTAGAACTTGGAAGCATCCCAGAGTTTTCTCTGAAGCTGAGGAGATTTCCATCTCACCTTGCCTTCCTAATCAGCCTACGATTAAGGCTAAGATAAAACTGTAGAGAGGTAACATTAGTACCCTAACTTCTTCTATGGGTAATAATAAAACACTTGGGGTAGATTACTGAAAAGAATTAGGCTGGGAAGAAGGTGTTATTCATGAACATTAACTCTCCCTGCTATAAAGAAAACATTTCCAGCTTACGTTCCTTACTTATTACGTTCCCTTGTTCTTCCATTAAGATTTTTCTCGGGTTATACTAGTTATACTTGCTATGAAAAAGTTGGAAGCCTTGTCATTGTGAATAGAGGAAGGGTTTCAAAATGAGCTGTAGATTCTAGGTGGGTTGAGATCATCATTTTTGGTGATCCTTTTGGGTTATGGTGTTGAAAAGAGTATTATAATCCCTAAATATGATTATAGGCCTAATAGGAATCTCCAAGGATCACTTTCTGAAAATGGAGATTTGAGTTCTAATAAGGAAATGGGATGTATGGCCCTTGCAAAAAGTAAAAGACATTCAAACGAGCAGATTAGTCTAGCCTTGGTGGAAGTTGGAAGGAAAACTACTTAACTCTCAGACCAGCCTAAACGTCTCTCTATTGGGACCATATGCACCAGAACTGACTCAGCTTTTATTCTGAACTTTTTGGCTTAGCTGAACCTTCCATACCTCCATCAAGAAAATTTTGGAGTTAGTAAGATTTTGGCCTTGGTGTGGACAAAAGAACTTCCTACTGAATCAGGAGTTGTAGTCATTGCTTATAAAGGGATTAGGAATGACAAAAGAATCTACGGAGGCACTTATACTCTTGATGATAAAAAAGGAATAAAGTAGTCACACAAGTTGCAACCGTAGGTACTAAAGGATGCTATCTATATTGGGGTAAACTTGCTTGTAAGGCTACCCTTAGGAGTACATTGGGTGAGTCATCCGAACTAATAGCACTACCCAACATGCCAATGCTTAAAATAAAAAAAGGTGTGAACATGTCAAGATAAATTCATATCAGAAGTCGTCAATTTTGTCTACTTATTGGATGGATATGATCATGGGGTTGTTTGATTATGTTAAAAATCCTACCTCTGATGGTGTCAAAGTTAAGGTATACTGGTAGGAAGGTAAGGCACACCATAGAAGGTTTGTAAAGCATGATGTTATCAGAACCCTAAACATGTTCAAGGAATATTGTGCTATGACCTATCTTATACCCAAAAATGTGTTTAAAGGGATATCTGAACTTGATTTGGTTATGGGAAAATATATGATCTCTAGCTTGAGATATTGTGGGCATTGGGACAAAGGATTAGAACTGCTCATCGTGATGAAAAGAAGGGATAAACAGCCAGATGGATACCCTTCCGTGGGTATGCTAGTGAGCTTGGCAAGTTCCCACTATTTGGATGCGATCAAGGTAATACATGAGGTCAGTTTCATATTTATAGTGTACTTGTGGGCATACGTTTTAAGTGTAACTCCATGGGATCATCAAATAAAATTTCCAATAGGTTATACCACCCTGATTTAATGATAGGGTCTACATGGGGGATTGGATGTGCTGAAACAGGAAGAGTGTTGGTTGTTGCTGCCCAGATAAGACATGTTATGCTGAGTTGTGAAATCTATGATTATGTGGTTCATCTTATACTTGAAGTGGATGTCATGGGTAGTTCCATGTTGGAGTGGAAAATTGCGTTCCAACCCAAGTTATCTAAGGAAGGGGCACATATAATTTTTCCAAATCCTATTCCAACTTTACCCTTGAGGACAAGGATTCTAAAAGGGGGATGGAATGATATGAGCATTAGTACGCTTAGGCCCTTGGCGTAGCATATGGGCACGCGATTCCCAGAAAAGGAACCACGCACGACACTGAAGGTAAGGACGATGCTCGACAGAGGAGGGGACTAACCCAAACGGTTAGAAAGATACTCTCTGAACAATCCCTCTAACAACACATACCTCCTGCTACCCATTCCGTTACTTTCCTGCATTTCCCTTTCTATTATTTCTCACACTGTAATCTGTAAGACTATATATAGCCGAGAAACTATGGAATTGATAACAAGAATTATATGACAATTACCTCTCTTTTCTGTTGTGCTTCTTTCTTCTCCAAACTTTACTCATATTTTTCTTATTATCTAAGTGTTTTCATATTATTGGTGCATTTGTGCTTCCTACCTATGTCATTTTATTATTTAACAAAAATAAATATTTTATCCTTTTAATTTTTTCTATAGAATAAAATTGTAATTATGTATATATTTTAAAGAAATAGAGGGATGAATGATATACTACTATAAAATGAAGATTAATCTGTACTTTTTTTTGTGAAGTGAGGGATTTCCCAAACAATTTCCTCGTTTATGGGTTTGAGCAAGAGGTTTTGACCAAGTATGGAGATAGAGGTCAACATGCGTATCGAAAGTGCAATTGGTTAGCTTTGAAGTCCCGATCGGACTGAGGAGTTTTTGAAGAAAATTCAATCTTAAGGTAAGTTTTAACTTTATTATGTTTGCTGGTTTTGGTGTTTGTCTAGTAATATATATGTTTTGTTGCTTGAATTGATTAATCAGTTTGAACTAAGTGCTCAAAAACTGAATGCTGAACATGATAACATAATTACGAAAAGAAGCTAAATTTTATCTTTTCACTTAGTTGATTTGGAGGCAAGATGCTATTTGCATTTCTATGTCTTTTGGTTCTTTGTTCTGCTGTGCTTATGTACCCTCGTGCATTTGATTGAGAAACATATTAGCTACATTAATGAAAAAAAATAAAAATAAGAAATTGTATTCATTCATTGAAATGATCGTTTCGATGTTAGTCAGCAGCATTAGTGGAATGCATGGAAACTGATTCAATTTGGGATTATTACCGCTTGTGTATATTGTAGTAAGATTAAAATTGGGTTTATTATGCATTATTGCTGTTTCAGTTAATAATCAGATCGCATGAAGGTGATGCAAGGGAAAAGGCATCTGGTCTTGCAGGAATGGATGAAGGTTACACAATAGATCACATTGTTGAATCAGGAAAGCTCATCACGCTGTTTAGTGCTCCGGATAACCCTCAGTTTCAGGTCACTGAGATGTTGGAAAAAATAGATGGTTGTAAAGAAATAAATTCCACACACCCAAGATAATTTCCCAAATCAAAATAGAACAAAAATTAACACCAAGATTTTAGCGTGAAAAAATCTTTCAAAATGAAAGTAACAACCACGGGGCCCGTAAGCCACTTAAACTTCCACTATAATAAGATTGGGATTACACACTTCACCTTTAGGTAAATCTCTCACAAAATACAA
Source organism: Hippophae gyantsensis (assembly GCA_030763125.1). NCBI lineage: Eukaryota > Viridiplantae > Streptophyta > Magnoliopsida > Rosales > Elaeagnaceae > Hippophae > Hippophae gyantsensis. The sequence continues at coordinate 28,600,078 of CM061039.1, read as the reverse complement.
CAAATACGTATCTTCAATTTGTGGGTAAAACTTCACAAATTGACTCTCTTAATTTTTCCTCTCAAAAAACTCTCTCTGTTTTCTTTTCCTCCGCTTCTGATCTGTGTATTGAGATTAAGGCTAAGGCCTTTTATAGAAGGAAATGAATCCTTCACGCAACTAACATATTTTGACTTTTATTTTTTTTCTTTCTTCTTTCGGCGCCTACCACATTTGAATGTTTCTTTTCCCTTTTTTTTCTTTGCTGCTGGCCCACATTAGTTGGACCAACATGAGAATCCTTTTATTTTTAGTACTTTTCTCACGGTTCAGTTTCTGTGGTTTCAATGTATTACTTATATGACATTTATTGATGTTTATCTTATCAAATATAATATTATCTTCTCTTCTTTTTCCAAGAGAATAAAGTTTTAACTCTTTTGGGTTATTTTTGTTTGCATATATTGGGTAAAAATATAATAAATTCAACAAAATAAAATAATGACATCGATAATTTAACGTGATTCATCATTTAATTTGGGCTACGTTCACGGGATAAATTCCGAAAAATATTTATTCCACTAATAAAATTAATGGGTACAAAGTGAGAGATAATACAACAAATTAAGATAAACCCAAAATAGTAACACACAAGTGTTTCCTAAATTCACTATTTTGTCACTCTTTTTAGAAAAATATCCCAAATATTTTTTTAATATATTATCTCTCACTCTCTCACACACAACATTATTTTTCATCAAAGGAAATTGTTTCTTTGGCTTTTCTTTGCTTCTCTTTTTTTTTTTGTGTATCTTTAAAGCAAAAACATTACCTATCCCTTATGTGGTCATAAATTAGCCACATAGTTGGCCAAATTTTAGCCACAATTTTTTTTTTATTTTTTGATGAATTTATCAAATGTGATTGCACTTTAAATTTTTATTTCCTTCCCCTTCTATGTAGGCGAGACCTACAAATATCCTCATCTCGATTACAAGAGGGCTCCACCAATCCAACAGCTAAACAATAGTATTTAAAATTCTATCTCGGAAGAATTTTTGTCAACATGTTTGATCCATTTTCCTCTCTATGGATCTTCTCAAGCTACAGTAGCTTCTTTTCCATTACATCCATAATCTAGTAATATCTCACATCAATATGTTTTGATCTTGAATGAAAGAAGACATTCTTTCCAAGATGGATAATACTCTGACTATCACAAAATAATTGGTAGTTGTTTTGCTACAACCCAATTTCTTTCAAAAACTTTTTCATCTATAGAAACTCTTTACATGCTTTCGTTGCTGCTATAAACTCTATTTTTGTAGTGAACAGTGTAACACATTTTTGTAACTTTGACTGCCATAATACAGCTCTCCCTGCAAATGTAATTAGGTAACCTAAAGTGGATTTTTTGGAATCCACATCACCAGCCATATCTAAATCTGTGTATCCAACTAACACAGGTTTGTCATTTCCGAAACATAAGCATATTTTGGAAGAACCTCAAAGATGCCTAAAAATCCCTTTCACTACAGCCCAATATTCCTTTCCAGGATTTGAAAGGAATTTACTCACAACTCTAACTACATGAATGATATCTGGCCGTGTACAAACCATGACATATATCAAGCTTCCAACTACTGAAGCATATAAAACCTTTTTTATCTCTTCCTTTTCTTTGTCTGTAGAAAAGACCTGCTTAGAACTTAGCTTAGAGTGATTAACAATAGGACAATTAATCGCTTTAGCCTTGTCCATATGAAATCTCTGAAGTACTTTCTCAATATATTTCTCCTATGACAACCATAATTTCTTATCACCCCTATCTCTAATAATACTTATGCCAATAATCTACTTTGTTGGCCCCAATTCTTTCATGGCAAAAGACTTACTCAATTGCTTTTTCAAGTTGTTGATTCTAGAAATATTTCGACCAACAATCAACATCTCATTCACATAGAGTAAAAGAATAATAAAATCATCATCAGAGAATTTATGCACAATAACACAATGGTCTGAAGTAGTCGTTTTGTATCCTTGCTCTTCCATAACAGGTTCAAACTTCTTGTACCATTGTCTTGGTGCCTGTTTTAAGTCGTAGAGGCTTTTCTTCAATTTACAAACATAATTCTCTTTTCCCTTTTGCTTGAAACCCTATGGTGCTCCATGTATATATCTTCTTCCAATTCACCATGTAAAAAGACAGTTTTGACATCCATTTTCTCAACCTTCAGGTTAAGATTTACTTCTAACCCCAACATAGTATAGATGTATGTCATTTTCACAATTGGTGAGAAAATCTCATCATAGTCAACTCCTTTTCTTTGACTAAATCCCTTGACAACCAATCTGGCTTTGTATCGCAAACTGGAACTATGTTCTTCATGCTTCACCCTAAACACCCATTTATTTTTCAAAACCTTCTTCCTTTTGGGTAGCTTCATCAATTCAAAATTTTTTTTTTCTCATGAAAGAACTTCATCTCAACTTGCATGGCTTCAATGCATTTTTGTTTGGATTATTCATCCATGAATTCTTCATAACTCTCAAGTTCTCTCCCATCAATGAAAGTTACATACTCATATGAAGAATATGTGGTAGAGGGTCATCTTAGTCTATCACTTCTTCTCAATAGAAAAGGAGAATTCGTAGGTGTTGGTGCTAGATAATGAACATCATCATCTCCCTCGTCTTCACAACCAATTTTTATGGGAGCATCATCTTCATTAGGTGGATAAACCTGGTTTTCATTTCCCACTTGTCTTGGCACTGATGTTGGAGGAATTGATTCCAAATCTGATGAGTCACCATTGGAATTAGAAACATCCTTCTTCATTTTGACAATATCTTCAATGGTCTCATCTTCAAAAAACACATCATCACGGCTCCTAACAAGTCTCTTTGCAACTAGATCATAAAATTTATAGTCAATTTAATCTTGGCCACAACCAATAAAAATACATTGTCTTATCTTGGCAACAAGTTTGGATCTTTCATCCTTGGGAATATGAACAAATGCTTTACTGCCAAACATCCATAGATGATCATAGAAAACATCCTTTCCTCACCACACTTTATCTAGAACATCAATCTTGAGAGGAGAACAGGGTGAAAGATTCAATACATATGGAGTTGTGAGTATGGCTTTGATGAGTAAAACTGACATCACTGATCCTAACAATACTTTGATTTTATATTTATAAAACTCTCGCAAGTGCACAAATCATTTTGTAGAAAATGATAAGTATACTCCCAAGGTCAATCTAAGGAAGCAATATATATGGTTTTTAATTTATTATTCAAACTTTTAAAAAAGAAATTAAATCCTAAACATCCTATAAACATCCTATCATGATAGTTTGGGTTTTGTGTGTTTTCTAATCTAATAACATAAAAATAAACATAGATATGGATTCAATAAACATTTATACAAATTTTATCATTTATAATAGTAGAGAATTTATGGATATAATAACTAATTTAATTATGCTTGCTCATATTATTTAGGTTATTAAAGATATAAATTGATATTTATTGATTATTTCTTTTTATATGAATACCACCTTTGGTGGGGTTAGATATTCTTTGTTAATTAAACAAATCAATTAACACCTATGGGTGAAATCGATAATCAATTCGGTTAATTAAATTAATTTTTTTCTAAGAGATTGAAAATCAACCATTTAAATGCCACATTTGGTCAGGTTAAACAATTTTAAACTTTATTCAAGGTGTCCAAATTAAACCTAAGAATCTAATTATCCGAGTACTAACTTTCAAGTTTTAAAATCATTACTGAAAATATGTTATCAATACATTTTCACATAATAATTCTTATAAAAACTTTTGAAATAGAGCTTCACTCTAACTATCAAGCGATTGTACCAACAAATAAAAGAACACTACTATAAATCAGACCGGATAATTAAACCTTAAAATCTAATTTTTAGATTTAAGTTTATCATGAAAAATAATATATTATTCTCTAACATTCTTAATATAAAATCTTGAATAAAAACAAAATCAATTCATTTTATAGAGATTTTTACCTATTTAATATTTCGCAAGCATAACAACATTATTATTATATCATTTTTACAAACAGTCAATCATGTTAAGTTTAATCACGGATAAATTAAATATAATATATAAGAATAAAACATAAAAATAACTATAAAGAATAAGAATCCTTATAGAACCTTGATGCTAATTCCGTTTATAAACCTCCATAAGGATTTGCATTTCCGTTTATTGAATCAAAAAGCTAAAAATTTACAAAAACATAGCTAGTTCTAATAAAAGAACATTAAAACTAAAAACTATAAAAACTAAAAAATAGAGAGAAAGAAAGAGATAAGAAGATGTTTTTGAAGTGTTATTGATGTGTTTTGTAATGGAGGAGATGGGGGTATCTATAAGTGAGGAAAAGGGTAAAAAAGTGGGGAGAAATGATAAAAAATGAGAAAAACGCATAATAGATGTACGTTGACGTCATCACTAACGCAGAATGGACAGGTACTGACGTAAGCGCTGACGTAGGTAGTGGTGCATGCAAATTTGACATGTTAGGGCGTGGTTAGGTGCAGCGGTGAGCGTGGGTTCGGGCAGATGCGTGCAGATGCGTGCGTGAGATTGGCACTGCACGTAGATATGCACATATGATCATGCGGATGCTCGGTGTGATGTGGCGCACTATGTAAGTTTCTCGACACTACGCGTGCAATTTTAGCTTTTTTGATCCATTTTGTCCAATTTTTCCATCTTTTTGACTTTTTCTCATTTATTTTTTCAATATATTTATGATGTATTGCCTCTAGTATTTTTCTTTGAGTCTTTAAGTTATTTTTTTGAAACAAAAATACTTGAAAAATAATAAAAATACCCGTGATTCTGAAAAGACAAATTTATATAAAAATATGATAAAATCATATAAATATAAATCTTTTTAATTAATTAAAGTACATAAAATCATGGTAATTTTAATGCTTTTTAAGCATTCATAAGACTTCACCCCAAAAATTTATAGGAAACTTTGCATGTGAGAGTATACATCTGACTCTCTTTGTCAATGTTATTTTCATCCTCTGTGCTAAGTCATTCAACTACGGTGTCTTTGGAGGTGTCGTCTAATGTTGAATACCATGCTTTTAACACTAAGCATGAAAAGGTCTTGTTTTTTCTCCACCATTGTCTATCCGAATGCACTTCAGCTTCTTCCCAATCTATCTCTCAACTGAGGCATGAAATTCTTTGAAGACATTTAGCACCTAATCCTATGTCTTCAGAAGATATTCCATGTATTCCTTGAATGATCATCAATGAAAGTCACATAGTATTGAGCACTACCAAGTGACTTTGGCATTGGTCCACACAAATATGAATGAATCAGATCTAAAATATTATTCATTTTGTACGGCGGGGAACTCTTGAAAGAAACTTTGTTTTTCTTTCTTGCTAGAGAATCAACACATTTCTCCAAATGTACTTCATCCATTCCTGGCAGTATCTTCTTCGTGGTTGGACTTGTCATACATTTTTCATCCATGTGATTGAGTCTTCTATGTCATAATTCAACTGTACTATCTTTCTCCAAGGCATTTATTGTATCTATGGAGAGTTTCGCTTGCATTATATACAAAGTTGTATACTCCTCAGCTCTAGCCACTACCAAGGATCCTTTTGTAAGTTTTCATTTGTCATAAATGAAGGAGCTGTAATATCCTTCATTTCCATGTTTGCGTACAGATATCAAATTCAGGCGCATATATGGAATATGCCTAACATCCTTTATAAATAGTCTGTATCTATTCTCTGTTTTCAAGCAAACATCTCCTCTGCTAACAACCTTTAACAAGCCTTCATTTCCCATTCTAACAAAACCAAAACTTCCAAGTGTGTATGATGATAAATATTCTTTACGCGATGTAGCGTGAATTGTAGCACCACTATTAATCACCCAATTGGTCTCGTGTGATGCAAGATTGACAAAATCTTTATCATAAACGATATTGAACTTGTCTATGGTATTTGTTTACTCATCATCACTACTTTCATCTTTCTTCATTGCTTTGCCTTTGGTCATTTCTTGTTCTTTCTTGAACACCCGACAAAATTTCTTGATGTGACTCTTCATGTTACAGTGATAGCATTCAATATTGTCATATTTGTTTGATTTGCCTTTGCTCTTTCTCTTGCCTCTAGGTTTCTATTCTCTATATTATCTCTTTCATCTGGACCTTGTGATAAGAGCTTATGCTTTTGAATCTCTATCCTTGTTCTGTTTCTCATATGACAACATGGCTTCTACAACAACTTCAAACTCCATCTTGTCTTTCACATAAGTTAGAGTTGTTGTGAGATGATTATATGATGAGGGTAGTGATGCCAACAACATCACAACTTTCTCTTCATCACCGAAACTCACATTGAATCTTGTTAAGTGAGAAAGGTTACTGTTGAAATCGCTAACGTGTTGCATCATTCTCACATTATCTTCATTCCTCATTTGATATAGCTCCTCCCACAAATAAAATTTATTGGCAAGGTTCTTTGATATGTACACGTTTTCTAAAGTCTCTCATGTTTCTTTTACAGTCTTACAATTTTTTGATTCAATATTTTGCAAGACACTGTCTAAGAGATTTAGACAGATTATACTCACTGCAATCTCATCTATCTCATCCCACTGCTCCTCGATGAAGGTTACTGCCTTCTTTTATTTCCCCAACAACGCCTTATGGACCTTTTGTTGAATGAGAATATCCTTCATCTTCCTTTGTCATAAAGTAAAATTATTATTGCCATTAAATTTCTCAATATCTATCTTCTGGTTTGACATTTTTTTATGGTGTGTTTTTTTCTTGTAAATAAATACGCCATGGACCTAATAAAGTATTTTTTGATGTGATAAATCATTCTATGCTGCAACCACAAATCATATAAAGAATTTTACTAAATCAGCTCTAATACCAATTGTTAGGACACAACGGGTAAAAATAAAAAAATTCAACAAAATAAAATAATAATACCGGTAATTTAACGTGGTTCACCTTTTAATTTGGGCTACTTCCATAGGACATAATTAATGGGTACAAAGTGAGAGGTAATACAACAAATTGAGATGAACTCAAAATAGTGGCACACAAGTATTTCCCAAACTCACTACTTTATCACTCCCCTTTTAGAAAAATATCACACCCTTTTAGAAAAATATTTGTGATATTTTTCTAAAATATTCTCTCCTACTCTCTCATACACAACACTATTTTTCATCAAAAAAATTGTTCCTTTAACTTTACTTTGTTTATCTTCTTTTTGGTGTGTATCTCTAAGACAAAAACATTATCATAGACTACTCACTTTCCAAAGTTTTCTTTTCTTTTCTCTCAACTAATCTCTCTCTCTCTCTCTCTTTTCTTCTCTAAATTGTCATTAAATACATCCTCGAAGCTCTTGCAAATATGTTAGTTAGTGCACAATTTTGATTATAGATTGAAGTAGATCCAGCCCTTGGCAACGAATTGCTTCCTTTGCAATAAATGATAGTGTACAATGATGTTCATTCTAAAAGAAATGTTCAATTCTTTATCCGTTTATCCCAAACAAAACATTTTGTGCTCATCAACTTTTTAGTAGTAATAAATGAAAGCAGGGGTGAATGCTCGTAGAAGCACACTAAAAATATATAAAAATTTATTAATTTTTAAAAATATATTATAAGTTCACTATCTATTAAAAATATACCAAAAATACGAAAGTTTAAAAAATATCATAAATAGAATATGTTAATACACATGTGCTTATTTTTTTGAATTGATATATGTTTCCTAAATCATTTATAACTCAAAAAATATGAATTTGAATAGATTTGACATATAAGAATTGATTTAAAAATACATAATAAGTCAAAAAAATGCATATATGTACACATATATTTTATTTTTGACATATTTCTTATTTTTGAACTTTTAGTATTGAATTTGTAGTTACCTACTAAAACATAATTTTTTTTTTTGTACTTTCGTTACACTTTTTGTTGCCATTCCTCCTATAGGAATTATGTCAAAAGTTGTGTACGAATAAGGGGTTGCTGATCTGATCCTTAAATTGAGATAAAGTATGTTGAATAAGGGCTTCCGTGCCCTCGAAAGGGCAATTAGCCTTTTGACTGTTACGTTGTACTTATCCTTAATATCATCCCTTCTCCCAAATGTGTGTTTGTCTTGTTCTCTTTTTAGTTTCATGAGTTGATATTTTGTTCTTGCAAATTACAATATACGTAAATTCTGACATTGATTTCATTCTCTGAAAAAGGATTCTAAAAGTTATGGAACCCTAATTATGATAATCCCATATATAATTTTTTTGAAGCAGTAACACCAAGACTAAAAGTACCTAATAATATTTATTTGACAATTTATATAAATTATTTAATAGGATCTCTTTGATCTTGTCTTTCAATACTGATACTCACCACAGCTTTAATGAAATGCATCTGAAATGTAATTATTGTATTGGTGATCTTTTGTAGCATGAGACCCATAGATCTGTCCTCTTATTGTTTTCTTTGTTCAATCTCATCAAAACTGAGTTCGAACTTTACACAATATGAGACCCATGCATTAATATTTTATGTATTATTAATCATTTTCACTTATTTATACCTTTTAATTTTATTTTTTTTATTCATTTATCTCATTTAATTAATTAAATATGCCATTTATGCTCTATTTGAAACTAACTATGCCTTATTTTTTTATAATAAAGAATTAAAAGTACAACGAGATATATAGTAAAGGTACTATTAAAAATACAAGACTAACTGTCAGCTCTACAATTAGTCCATTATTGTTTTTCTCATAAAATTTATTAGTTTTATGTGTTCAATCTATGCCCCTTAAAAAGAAAACCCAGCTTATAACCATTTGAAAGAATATCTAGCTCATGTCCATTTTTAAAAATAACAAGCCCATTCCATGTTTCTTTCTTTTATATTCCATGGTTTCTTTTTAAATTTAATTTGTATCAGGGAATATCTAGCTCATGTACATTTTAAAAAATAACAAGCCATACCTAGATTCTTTCTATATTTAAAAATACATATTACAAAAAATAGAAGACTAACAAATACAAATATTTTTTTGTTTGTATTTGGTGCATTTGTTTTCTTGAATCGACCGTCAGTTTTGTAGTAGTAAAAAAATGAATGAAAAAACTTAAAAAAATTAAATGTTCATATTAAAAAATTTCAAATAAAATAAAATGTGAAATAATTTAATATTAGAGAAAATAAAAATTTAGAATTAAACAAAATATTAAAAACTTTGATATATGAATAAAAAACCTTAAAACCTTAGTTTTAAGTTTACTATCATGTTTCTTTTTTGTTTTTGTTTTTATAATGTTTGACACTATCATTTTATTATCATAAATCAAAATTAAAAATATGAAATATTTTTGTAATTTTTTATATGAAGTTAAGAAATAATTTTATATAACATATACTATTATAATTCTATATATGCAATTAATTAATATTGATTAAATGGGTAAATAAAAATACCTATGTTAAACCACTATACTGATCACTACTCATTTATATCACTTATGTCCACATATTTGTTAAATATTATTAATACAAATAATGATATACCTAAATATACATACAAAAAATTAAACATAATATACCATCGTAAATAAAATATGTATTTAATATTAAATATATGCATGTAATTAATTTTTTGTAAACTTTTTGACTAAGCCCCCCCTAAAGCTCCGATCATGACCACACTCACACCTAAGTTGTGTCGTGTTAATGCATGTATGCTGAGGTGAGGAGTAGAATGTCGAGTCTGGGTAATAGCACATTTTGTATCAAAATGTCATACAAGAAAAACATTTAAACTAATGTTCAGATTACTTGAGTTGGCTTGGCCTTGTGGACTAACTTTGATGCTGTCTGGTAGGAAAAAATATATATTGATGTTCTTTTTAGGTGATATTTAGTTTACAAAATGGAAAATGAATTAGAATGGGAATGGGAATGAGATTGAAAAAAAGGAAACATTATTAAAATTATATTATTTGGTTTGATCACCGGAATCAAAGGAATTAATATTACAGTGTTTAATTTATAATTAGAATGAAATGAAAAACACTATATATTATCTTAACACCCCTACATTTAATAAAGTTTAAATAATATCATTTAATTATTATTTTTCGTTAGACAAAATACATTATTGAAATCATTATATTTCTAAATAATTATTACTTAAAAATAAAATATATTATTAAAATTATTAATTTTCTAAATATGGTTTAGGGTTTAGAGTTTAAGGTTTTGGGGTTTAAGATTTAGGGTTTAGGATTTAGGGCTTATGAAATAGTTTAGGATTTATAATTTAGGGTATAGAATTTAGGATTTAAGGTATATGGTATAGGGTTTAGGGTTTAGCATATAGGTTTTAGTGGTTAGGGTTATATTTGTAGGTTAGGATAAAATTAGGAAAACAAATTGCATAAGAATAGAATCATGATTCCTAAGGGGAAGGATGAAATCTTTATTCCTTCTCTTTTAAGAATTGGTTACATTCTATTCTCAATTTATAACACAACCAAACATAAAATTGCAAGGAATTAATTCTAATTCTATTCTATTTCTACCAACCAAACATGATATTAATATTTTTAACACTATGTTTTTTTAGATTAACTTTTAATTCATTGATTTTATATATTTTTTATGATTTCATTACTTTTACTTTATTATGTTATATTGAGTCTATAATTTTGTTAATAGGTTATAATGAAATGTTAATTTTAAAACTCTAAGTATTGTATTATAGTATCACATGAAAACGTTTTACTTTAACCCCATTTGAAAAATTTCTGCAGCCACCTCTTATCAATCCATAATATCATGATAAATGATTAAGAACTCCATATGATTCGTGGAATATAACGAGAAATTGTGAAATAAGTAACAACTTTACAATAATTCATCTTATAAGGAAGAAAGCCATGTCCATCTACTAAATGCGCCTATAAGTATAGAAAAGAAGAAAACAATTCGATCTTATACTACCCTTCCTAAGATATGTCCCAATACATTTAACTTACAAACCTTTGCTTTATTTTCATTGTTTTTATTAGTGTTAATGGATCTAAACTAACATTTCAATTAGTCTTTACCAATTAGACATATCCATAGAACAACTTACAAATAGGGTTAGTACAAAAATACAATTGTCCATTTGTGTTTCAAATGAATATCAATAATGAATAAACCCTAAGTTAATTGATCCAACCAATAAATAAGTTAACAAAAATCTATTGCAATGTCCCTAGAATAGAGAAATAAGAACAAGATCAATAAATATAGCTTTTATAAATCTAAATGATCAATTCAATAAAGTATGAAAACACATGTGAATAATTGATGCAAGCAATAGAGAACCCTAAGGAAAATAAGCCATAAGATCATAGAAAGTAACGAAAAAACAATAAAATTTGTGGGAGATAAAAGCATATAATTTTTGTGGGCTTATGAGTTGTGTGATCTCTTAAAATAATGAGTAATGAGTTTTATTTATAGAAAAAAATTAAAACCATAATCCTAGATTATTGTTAAATAATATTCATACTCTAAATATGATTAGTAATATTCATTAAGCAAGAAATTTTAATTTAAAAAATAGTTCTTTTTGAAGTATTTTAATTAAGATTTAAGGCTATCTTTAATCTTAGATTATATCTTAACTTATATTTTAAGCTTTATATTATCCTATAATTTAGGTTATATCTTAAATATGTTGTAGGACATATTTTAAAAACATTAAAATACATTGAAAAAAAGGTACTAATTTCACAAGTTGGTTGGAATTTTAAATAAATATCTTAAAAGAAAAATCTTGAGCTTGATTAATCGATTTATGACTCGATCAATCAATAATAACTTGTGCACTTAATTTTTTACTTGAGGGATTTCGATCGAAGTCTAGCGAAACTTAATCAATCTAACCCCTCGATCAAATGATACCCTTAGTTGATTAATCGACCAATATAAACTTTAGAATCAAAAATAATTCTAGGTGTTGTGAACATATGTTAGTGAATGCAAGAGTGTAAAATTATGTGTGATAGTTATAAAAGATATATTTGAAGTACGATTATTTAAAATTCTAATTTTACTTAATAAACTTGATAATGAGACTAGAAACATATTTACAAGAAAATGTTTAATTTATGAAAATAGTTAACACTCATGAACCTTACAATAAACTCCATATAAAGCATAAAGAAAGAAAGAATAAGCTTAAGATTGGTGATGGTTGTCTTCAATCTTTGTCTTCTTTGACTTCTCTCTCGAGAACTTGTGTGTAAATTCTCTCTAGTTTTGATCTCGTATGTTCTATTATAAATTAGGTAACCTATTTTGTTGATTATACGGTAAAAAATTGAGTCAATCTTGACCCTTCAATTATTTTTCCATGAACCAGAGAATGTTATTAAAAATTGGGAACTAACAATAACAATGTTTTATACATTTTAGAGTAGCTCGATCAATTGAAGACTTTTTTTCCAACCATGAACCATGTGGAAAATTTTGGTATCTTGAAAGGACAATTGGGTGTCACATAGGGTTCTTGCATAAATGTTCAGCATTGCACTTTTTAAATGAAGAAAGTAAGATTAATGTCATGTGATGCTTGATTGATCAAGAGGAAGTGTTGGGGAGGCAAAAGTGCTGCTCGGGCGACAGTGTATTTTCAACATTCCAATTATGGTTTAATAAATCGTAATGGAAGTTCAATCTATCGAACTCTCTAAAAAACACTCCAAAATTCATAATTTTTGCCCTTTTTGTGCGGGAAATGATTCCAAATACCTACAAAATAATAAACTCACTTATCAAAGGCATTTGAAATATTAAATGAATATAAGTTACTCATATCATATATTTGTATGATTTAGAATTTATGATGTCATTTTAGCCATCTATGTCTCAAACCAATTTGCTTTTGCCTTTTGGCATATTTGGAAAAAAAGAGCAATGTGTTTTATCCTGGTTCAGTCATTACTAATGTCTAATTTAATTGGCATTTGATTGAAATCGAAATGGCTTTTAGTTAAAATAAGGGGTTTTGTCCAAAATGACCATTTCTCATATAATACTTTAAAAAAAGGAGTATTGGTGTTATAGTTTAAAAAGAGGTAAAACTTGACTTGTAACTTGAGAATTAATTTTTGTGTAGGTTTTTTAATTTTTAATATTTTTAAATTTATTTACCAACTTGAATAATATAGTTTCATATCTATATAAATTGATAAAATAATTTAAAAATTAAATAATATAAATAATAAATATATAAAAAATAGATTATAACAATATTAAATATATAGTATGTATAACAATAAATATTTATATATTTATATGATTTTGTTTATAAAAAACATATCATATATAATAGTTTAAAAAATGGTTGAATTGTGTTTTAATTTAGGTAAAATTTAACCTTAAACTTGAAAACTTATTTTTTAAAAAAATAAAAAAAATCTCATTTTACAAAACATAATTATTATAAACATAAAAAATATTAATATCTTATAAATTTATAATTAATTTTAAATATAATATAATACATTATTATTATTAATAATAAATATAATAATAATTATATTTAATAAATAATTATGATATAAAAAATAATATTTATATATATCCAACTTTATATAAGATACAATACAAACATGGAACATTATATCGTAAATTTTATGGAAAATATTATCTAATATATTATTATTATTATTATTAATATAATAAATTATATAAATTATATCTAATTAATTATATTTTAATACTTAAATAAAATTATTATTAATAAATATTTATTATCTTAATAATAATTAAAATTATAATAATATTAGAGATATGTGTTACAATGTAATTTATTTTTAATTTTTTTAATTTTAAATAATTTTTTTTTAAAATGTCAATAATTATTGTAACTATTTAGTAAAGTTTTTAATAATTTAAAATTTTATAATTTATTATTATTATTTTAAATTATTTTATAACAAAATTTTGATAAATTATTTGTTATAAAAAATATATATTTTTATTATATAAATATAATTTAATTTTTAGTTATAATAAAAATAAATTATTATTTTATTTTTGATTTTCTTTTAGAAAATAAGAAGAGAGATAAAAGAAATGGAGTTGGGAATTAAGGAAGGAGAGAGAAGAAGATAGTGGAATGGTGAGTTGGAAAAAAAAAGTGGAATGATGAGTTGGAAAAAAAAGGAAAGAGAGAGAAGAAAGTGAACGTGAGTTAAAAAAAAAAATTTGACCTGCAAATGGTTGAATAATTTTTAATTTGACTATTTTTAAACTAAAATGCATTGAAGCTTTTTTTTAAACTATGAAAGAGAATATGTCTTTTATAGACAAAAACCCTTAAAATAATGACTCTATTGGCCGTGGATCTTTTGAGTGGCCTTTTTTATGTTGTTGTCTTATTATTATTATTATTATTATTATTGATTGTGCAATCTTTGATAGATTTTGTTGCATTTTTACTTAATATTATTAATTAAATAAAATCAGTATGGTATTATTTGGACTAAAAAAACATAAAAGTTAAATATATTAAACGGAACTAAGATTTGGTTGGAAGCACATGTACGTTAGAGGAGGGGTATTGTGCCCTTCACTTAATCAAAAATGTAATTTTGAATGTAAAATTTTAAAATTTTCATAAAAGTTAAACCATATTTAACATTTTGTGTCTACTCTTAATTTAAGTTTTAGGTTGATATTTTAAGTGAAAAATAATTTAAACATGAATTTTATATATAAAATTGATTATTTTTCAATTATAATCCCATAAAATTGTAACAAATTCCATATTTTCATACTTTGCTAAATAAATTTTATTGTTAAATTTTTATCTCAAATTCTAAAAGGTATTTTTTATTTGTGAATTTTTGGTACAAACTTTACAATATTAATAAATGACTAATACCCCTATGTGAGTCTTGGGATTTTTCTCAAAAGTTTTGGTACCTCACGGAAGGGGGATAAAGTATATCTCAAATTAATCTTCTTTTTTTCACAAATTAATCATTTTAATCACTCTTTTTTAGTGAGTACTCATTTTATTTTAAAATGAATAAATTTTCATAAATTTATATTATTATATTCAAATTTAAGAAAAATATTGATACGAGAAAAAAAATAGAAATTAACTAATTTTTTTATTTTATATTGGTTTTTTTTAAATATATTTTTTAACACAATAATATCATACCTATAAATATTTTATATTATATTCAAGTTTTTTTAAAGAAAAAACAAACTTTATAAAACTAAATGGATTTGTGTAAAAAAATAATATTATAAAAATTTGAAATAAAATAAAAGAAATTAATTGATTTTCAATAATTTTTCTTATATTGTGGGTATTTTTCTATTCTTAGATCATCTTCTTCGATATTGAATTTGTTTATTTTTAAAATTAAAATGATTTGAATGAATTACTTAAAAAATAATTAATCTATCTAAAAAAAATTGACTCGAGTGCACTTCGTAGGAAACAAGTTACAGAAGCACATCTTTCCAAATCTTCTTTACATGAGTTTAAAAATAGAAAAGAAATATTGGTTAGTTATCAGTTTAACATTGGACTATTGGAGGATGAAAACAGAGGATGAAAAATGTAAGTTAAAAGAAGGAAAACAAAAAAAAACATAATAATGCAATAGGTACATGTGCATGCATGAGTCAAATTTGACTTTATAATTTAGATTATTATTATTATTATTATTATTTTATTTCTGGCTCCTAAAAACTTTACAAAATTTACTTGATTTTTTTTAGTCAGTCAATCCTGACGAAGCAAGATCTAAAGAAAGACTTTATTTATTAAAATAAAATTATAATATAATACAATATTTATAGCTGCAAGCACGCAATTAAAACGTACTTTTAATTTGTTGTTTTCCCAGAAATTAAAATAACAGTCACAGAAATACTTTTCTTGTTTATTTATTTATCAAACGATAGCTTTGGGATACAACATATTCTTTGAAGTACTTTCTTTTTCTTTTCTTTTCTTTTTTCACACAACCTATGGTAATCGGTAAGAATCAGTTGATTATTAATCAATACAGAAGATAACTAGTAAATAAATCTTACTACTTGAAGTGGTACTGCTATGCATTGATCGATAATGTATACTTATTGATCAAATCTAATCAATAAAAAAAATTTCACAATGCATTTTGAAGGATTTAAAAGTTTAGAATGTAACTGTTAGAAAAGATGAAGTTTATAAAAAAAAAATTTAGTCTTGTCCCACATTGTTTTTTTACATTATTTAAAAGAGATATAAATAGTGAAGAGTTGACTATTGGGATTGGGCTTCAAGATGTACCCACTTTTGTAGAAGGGGAGAGGATCTAGGCAAATGTGATACCACACACGCGCGCGCCGTCCGAGCCGTCCGAACCGTCCGAGCAGAGTGCGTAGCACATTTCGGTCTTCATCAGTGCAGTGAAGTTCTGAGACAGAAAAAAATATTCTGGGTTGTCCCATTCCTGGGAACGACGGGGCTGTGTTTACTTGTACGAATTGGACAGAGCCGCGAAACGTCTTAAAGAGAGCGACCTAGTACGCGACTCAACTCAAGCAATTCATACCAGGTTATCGGTAATATTGTTATAACTGATCTCAACAAACCATTCCATTTTGAAGGACTACACTTTAAAAGATGGAGACAAAAAATGTTGTTTTTCTTAACCATGAAAAAAGTCATTTTTGCTCTTACTACTGAAAAACCAATACAGTCCAATCCTCCTACTGAAGCTACAACTAAGGATTTAGACACCTGGATGGAAAACGATTTTCTATGCAAAAATTATATTCTTAACAGTTTAGCTGATGACTTGTATGATTATTATAATTGTGATAAGTCTACTAAGGATATTTAAGAAGCACTTCAAAAGAAGTACGACACTGAGGAAGCTGGAACTAAGAAATATGATGTCAGTAGATACATGAAGTTTCAAATGATTGATGGCAAATCAGTGGAAGTTCAATCACAAGAACTGCAAAAGATAGCACACGAAATAACTTCTGAAGGTATGACTTTAGATGAACAATTTCAAGTAGTTGTTATAATAGATAAATTACCCCCTGCTTGGAAAGATTTTAAGAATACACGTAGGCATAAAACTAAGGAATTTTCTTTAGAAAGTCTTATAACCCGTTTAAGAATAAAAGAAGAAGCTCGAAAGCAAGACCAAAGAGATGAAGTACTCGTAGTCTCAAATAACAGTACCAATAAGAAACCCTCCTCTACAATTCTGAAACCTAAAGGTAGAAATATGAAAACTCATAATCATAATAATAACCAAAACCGCAACCACCAAAATATAAATAGAAACTATCCTCCCCAGAATGGACCTCAACCCCCCTTAAGGAATAACACATTCATGTGTTATAGTTGTAACAGACCTGGCCACTTGGCTAGGAACTGCCAGAACAGGAATCGTCCTGCCCTACAGGCGAACCTTACCGAAGATCAACTTATTACTATGATATATGAAGTCAATTTTATTGGTGGATCCGAGGGGTGGTGGGTGGACACCGGTGCTTCTCGCCATGTTTGCTATGATCGAGACATGTTCAAGTCCTATTCTGATTCTGAGGATAAGAAAGTGCTGCTAGGTGACTCCCACTCCACTAAAGTTGCTGGTATTGGTGAGGTGGTATTGAAGTTGACCTCTGGAAAGACTGTCATCTTGAAGGATGTCCTACATACTGTAGAGATGAGAAAGAACTTAGTTTCAGGCTATCTTCTTAACAAAGCTGGGTTTACTCAAACTATAGGAGCTTATTTATATACTATAACTAAAAATAATATATTTGTTGGGAAAGGGTACGCCACTGATGGCATGTTTAAATTAAATGTTGAAATCAATAAAACCTCCTCTTCTGCTTATATGTTGAGTTCTTTAATATTTGGCATGCTAGACTTTGTCATGTTAATAAACGTATAATCAAGAACATGAGTACTTTAGAACTAATTCCTAAACTATCTTTGAATGATTTTAAAAAATGTGATTTTTGTAGTCAAGCTAAAATAACCAAAACTTCACATAAATCAGTAGTTAGAGTATCTGAACCTTTAGAATTAATACATTCTGACATATGTGAACTTGATGGAAATTTAACAAGAAATGGAAAACGCTATTTTATAACTTTTATAGATGACTATTCAGATTACACTTATGTATATCTAATGAAAAATAAAAATGAAGCGTTTGACATGTTTAAAATATTTATGACTGAGATTGAGAATCAACTTAATAGAAAAATAAAAAAGTTTCGAAGTGATAGAGGCACCGAATATGATTCCAATATCTACAATGATTTTTATAAAACTCATGGAATCATTCATGAAAAAACTACACCTTATTCTCCTGAAATGAATGGCAAAGCTAAAAGAAAAAATAGAACTTTTACTGAATCATTTGTTGCACTTTTATTAAACTCTGGTGGTGCTTCCCATTGGTGGGGAGAAATTTATTAACTGTTTGCTATGTGCTAAATAGAGTGCCTAAATCTACAAATAAAATTTCACCATATGAAATTTTGAAAAATAAGAAACCTAATTTAACTTATTTTAAAACTTGGGGTTGTTTAGCCTATGTTAGGATCCCTGATCCTAAAAGAAATAAACTTGCTAGTAGAGCATATGAGTGTGTATTTATATGATACGCTGTGAATAGTAAGGCTTATAAATTCTATGACTTAAAAGATCATGTAGTTACAGAATCAAATGATGCTGACTTCTATGAACATAGGTTTCCCTTTAAATTTAAAAATAGTGGGGGCTCGTCTTCTAGTAGTTTACCCATAACTAGAACTAGTGAACAAAATGAAGAATTAAACACTAAAATTAGAAGAAGTAAACGAGCTCGAACCCTTAAGGATTTGGGTCTGATTTTTATGCTTATACCTTAGAGGAAGATCCTCAAACTCTTAAAGAAGCATTATCTTCTTTAGATGCCAATTTATGGGAAGAAGCCATAAATGATGAAATGGACTCACTTGAGTATAATAAGACTTGGCATTTAGTTCACTTACCTCTTGGTTGCAAAACCATTGGATGTAAATGGATACTAAAAAAGAAATTAAAACCCGATGGTACTATTGAAAAGTACAAAGCTCGTCTTGTAGTTAAAGAGTATAGGCAAAGGAAAAATGTAAATTTCTTTGATACCTTTTCACCAGTCACACGAATAACTTCCAAACGTGTACTTTTTTCTCTTGCTGCTATCCATGATTTAGTAGTACATCAAATGGATGTTAAAACTGCTTTCTTAAATAGTGATTTAGAAGAAGAAATTTATATGGATCAACTTGAAGGTTTTGTTATCCCAGGTCAAGAAAATAAAGTTTGTAAACTAGATAAATCTCTTTATGGTCTAAAACAAGCACCTAAGTAATGGCATGAAAAATTTGATAATCTAGTTATCTCACATGGATTCAAAATAAATGAAAGTGACAAATGCATTTATTATAAATTAGAAAATAATATTTGCACTATTATATGTTTATATGTGGATGACATGCTTATTTTTGGATCAAATATTTATGTTGTGAATAATGTGAAAACTTTGTTAAGTGCTAATTTTGATATGAAAGATCTCGGAGAAGCAAGTGTAATCCTTGGTATAAAGATAACTAGGTCTGAAAAGGGAATTTCTCTAGATCAATCTCACTACATTGAGAAGATCTTGAAGAAATATAATTACTTTAATTGTAAACCTGCATGTACTCCTTATGATCCTAGTGTAAAATTGTTCAAGAATACCGGAGACGGTGTTAGACAAACTGAGTATGCGAGCATCATTGGTAGCTTACGTTACGCTACTGATTGCACTAGACCAGACATAGCTTATGTTGTGGGACTACTATGTAGATTTACCAGTAGACCTAGTGTAGAGCATTGGAATGCTATTGAAAGGGTTATTAGATACCTTAAGAGAACTATGTACCTTAGGTTACATTATAAAAAGTTTCTCGTTGTTTTAGAAGGATACAATGATGCAGATTGGAACACTTTATCCGAAGACTCCAAAGCAACTAGTGGCTATATATTTAACATAGTTGGTGGAGCTGTTTCTTGGAAGTCTAAGAAACAGACAATATTGGTTCAATCTACAATGGAGTCTGAAATGATAGCACTAGCCACTGCTAGTGAAGAAGCAGGCTGGTTAAGAAGTCTGTTAGTTGAGATCCTTTTATGGAAAAGACCGATACCAGTTGTCTTGATCCACAGCGATAGTACCGCGGCTATTGCAAAGATTCAAAACCGTTACTACAACGGCAAGAGACGACAGATACGTCGTAAGCATAGTACGGTTAGAGAATTTCTCTCTACGGGAGCTGTAAGAGTGGATCATGTATGTTCTGATGAAAATTTGGTAGATCCTTTGACGAAAAGATTACCGAGAGAGAAGGTTTTCAAAACCTTAAAAGGAATGAGATTAATGCCCTTAGAATGAAGAGTCACTTGTGATGGTAACCCAACTTATAGACTGGAGATCCCAAGAAATAAGTTCAAAGGATAATAACAAGTCATGAAGTGATATGAGATGTATCATGCTATTTTTCAAATCCCATTCTATATTGTTAGAAGCATGAAGTCCTGAAGCGATAGAAAAGGATGAGTTAATTGTTAAACTCTTAATGATTTCTATACTCTATGTGGAGTGGAGTATATAGCTACAAGAGTACTCTTGATAGACTCACCTATGTGAATGTGAAAGTGTGGCCGCTTCCTATGAAAATTTTTTGGGCAAAATTTACTAGAGCGTTCACTATACTAGGATACACGTGCATGGCCATAAAGCACGGGCTTTTAGAACTACACCTTGGAAAGGTTGTGTGTGTGATGATGGTTAGAGATAGAGTTCAAAACTACGAGTTACTCTAGTATATTCTAAAGCATCAACACTGTGCAAAGCTTCAAGTCGATAGACACCTTTGTTTCTTATGCATAATCTTATAATTTTAATTGATCGGTTGCTCGATGAAAATTATTTTTATAAAAAATTCAAGTGGGGATTGTTGGAAAAGATGAAGTTTATAAAAAACAAATTTAGCCTTGTCTCACATTGCTTTTTTACATTATTTAAAAGAGGTATAAATAGTGAAGAGTTGGCTATTGGGATTGAGCCCCAAGGGGTACCCACTTTTGTGGAAATGGAGAGGACCTAGGCAAATGTGATACCACACACACGCTCGCGCTGCCGCCGCCGCCGTTCGTCCGATCGACCATGACGTGTCGTGCTATGCCGAGCCGAGTACGAGTGCGTGTGCATGTCCGTGAGGTGACATTTTATTTTTTGAAAAATTATTTTTTTACAAAAACGTTTCCAATGAGAAAAATGGTTGTTATATATATATATATATATATTTCTTAAAAAAACAACCATTATTTCCTTTTACTCATAATGTGGCCGTTGTTTTTTTTATCATAAATGTCCATTACTTTTCTTTATTCAGAAAAATGGTTGTTATTTGTCTTTACTCACAAAAATGTCTGTTACTCGTCATTACTCAGAAAATGACTGTTACTCTTCATTCATTACTCAGAATGACTATCACGCTCTCCATCCCCAGACATTATCGTTATTATCATAATGGCCACACGGTTTCTAAAACCTATAAATAGAGGGCCTCAGCTCTTAGTTTCTACACAACAATCTGCAATCTCATCTCATTAAGAAAAAAATTATCTCTGCAATTCTAAGTTATTTTTTCAATTTTCCGAGCAACAAATTTTTCAGGTGTAGCATTCTGGTCTTCATCAGTGCAGTGAAGTTTTGAGACAGAGAAAAAGATTCTGGGCTGTTTTATCCTGGGGACGATGGGGCTGTGTTTGCTTGCACAAATTGGACAGAGCCGCGAAACGTCTTAAAGAGAGCGACCTAGTCCGCAACTCAACCAAAGCAGTTCATACCAGGTTATCGATAATATTGTTTCAACATTGTTATTAACAAACTTGTTTCAACAGTAGTGGTAAAGAAAATTAATTACTTGAGTTCCTCGTATATGTAACCAAAATTTGATGACATCAATATGTGGTTCAATCATGAAATTTATTCAAAAATGTAAAATATTTAAATTTCATGTTTGAATTATAGGTGTTTAAAAAATATAGTTATTCAAATATAACACTTCACTATTACAATACATACATATAGTTTTAGACATATCTTATGACCTCAGTTATTTAAAAACTAAGGTTATAGACATACCCTATAACCTCATTTATTTAAAAACCGAGATCATAGACATACTCTATCAATTTTTTACACCACATACAAAATTTCTTTATCAATTTTTTTTATTTTTCTTTCTCAATTTTTTATTTTCCCTCTTTTTTTTCTCAAGAACAAGTGAAAACAACGTATTCATTATGTTTCTCTTTCGATTTTTCTTTGTTTTTTAGGACTTACAAAATTCACATTGTAATTCTGGATCTTAGACTTAATGTATGTTGAGATTTGGACATTTTAGCTCAGTTAAGCTTGAGTTGTTTTCTTAAATTCATTTTATCTTCTTTCTTTGATTTTTTTTTTTTTGAGAAAGTAAAAATAAAAAGGTAGGAAATGGACAGAACCATTGGTTTCCGGTTTGCATTTTTAAAATTGTGAGCTTTTGTTAGTTTCAGTGACCTTGTTGTCTAGGGAACAAACGAATAATAAAACAAAACGCTTGGTGCTCCTTATTCTTCTTCTTTTTCTCTGATTTTTATTTTCCTTTTGAGGTTTTAACGACCTATTTCTTTAGTCTTTTTTTGTTTTTTTAATCTACACTAGCTCTTAAAGGAAGAAGAAATTGAAGTCCCAAAAGAAGCTGCTAAGATGGAAACTGATGAAACTATTAGTGATGTTATTCCTCAAAGTCCAATGAGACTGATGTTAACGTGCAAGATGCCAAGGTAGCTCCTAATGCTCCGGGAGCTAAAAAAGGCAATATTGAATCTGGAGATAAGCCTATACAGATGGAAACAAATAAGATCAATGTTTAACTCATAATATCCTTATTTTTGATTTTATGTTTTTCTTCGAATAATGTGATTGGTCAGAGCTTTTCACGTTTGATTATTTCAATTATGGTTCTTGATCAAAAGCATAAGTTATATGTTAAAGAGGAAAATGTGCATTTTATTATGAAATCAAGAATAATACTTTTAAGTTGTATTTTCTCTGTTTCTTCTTATCTTAAACAGACAGGTGGTGGCTGCTTTGTACACCTTCGTCCTCTCTGAGGAAGGAGGCTAAACTTCCCCTTCTGTTATACGCTTCAAAATATATTTTCATCTGCATTTAGTCTTTGTCTTACCTATTTATATGATCAATCAATCTTCAAACTGCTAATCTTTTATCATTTGTCTATCAAACCCAAGCTTATTCTAATTTGTTACTTATGTCTTGGTTCTGTCCTGTATGTTGATGCTCCAAAGAAAAAAGTTAAGAAAACAAATGTCTTTGTTACAGAGTTGGTTTATGGAGGAATAAACCTAACGGATTTACAAAAGGCAGTTGAAAGAGAGTTTGAAATTGCACTTCAAGATTGTGTGATGGAAGAAACAAAAGACATGAAAAATGTTGTTGAGGCATATGTTTATGATATAAGGAACAAGGTAAGTTGCATGAGGTTTCTTCAGTTTATAAGTACTATGTTCATTCTTTCTTTTGAGACTAAAAGAATTACTTTTCTGTATCTAGCTATGTGACAAGTATCAAAAGTTTTTCACGGACTCAAAAAGGGAAGCGTTTACAGTTAGGCTTCAGGGGACAGAAAATTGGTTATATGAAGACGATGAAGATAAAACCAAGGGCATTTATATTACCAAACTTGAGGAGCTCAAGAAAGTAAGTTCCCCCAATTTTCTAGTCCTTTATACGGCTACCTTTTCCATTTCTCTCCCCTTTCTATTTTTTCATCTTTTATATTTTAGGGAAAGAAATTAGAAATTTTCTCCCCATCACTTCTTTTGAATTTTTCATCATTTCGAGTTCATAATTAACTGTAACTATTGAATTTAAAGCAAGGTGACCCTATTAAAGAGCAGTACAAGGAGTTCATGGAGAGGGGAGCTATGGTCGATCAACTTGTTTATTGCATAAATAGCTACAGGAAAGCTACTATGTCAACTGATCTAACATTTGATCACATTGATATATCTGAGAAATAGAAGGTAACTTAACTATTTATTTAAACTTCTTGATAATTGCAAATGTTTTTTTTTTCCTTCAATAAATTTTATTTGCAATCTCAATTTTGACCTTTGGTGGGTCTTGAACGAGTGTGTGGAAGTAGAGGCCTTCTTAAGAAAGAAAAAGCAATAGCATGATTCACTTCCTAAACATGCTACACTTGTACTCTTGTCCGCTGATGTGAGAAAAAAAGGATGAAACACTTGATAGGTGCATTATCTAAACTAACTTTGTAGTACTATATTTAGGATTTTTGGATATACTATTTGTTTTATCCTATATTCTAACTGTCAAGAACTTACCCTCTTGAGAACTTGATATGCCTCTATTTCTGTTAGTATTTTGTTTGCTTAAACGTAATCTGTATTTCCTAATAGGTTATACCTTCCAATAATGATGAATTCTAAACCAACTCCACCCAAGCTAGTTTCTCCAGAAACTCCATCAACCCCACCTCCTCAATGCTAATTCCAATGCTACTAGTAGTAATGAAAATGCTGGGGTGGGCTCTAGTGAAGCTCCAACTACTGTAGAACCAATGGAGACAGACAAGTCCGAAGCTTCTCCAAAGTCTGCATAATTTACTAAAAATAGGCTTTTTTGAATGTCTATTATGGAAAAAAGGTTTTTTTCCTAAAGAATGTAAACAAAAAACTTGTACATTTATATTAGGCAATTAGCAGGTTGACAGTTGAAGGCTTCTAGTATTTCTTCAAGGTTGTGAAGCTTTTATGACTCTGTGATTTGTAAGATATTACTAGTAATTTAA
Source organism: Hippophae gyantsensis (assembly GCA_030763125.1). Taxonomy (NCBI): domain Eukaryota; kingdom Viridiplantae; phylum Streptophyta; class Magnoliopsida; order Rosales; family Elaeagnaceae; genus Hippophae; species Hippophae gyantsensis. Next base: position 28,575,021 of record CM061039.1, on the reverse strand, counting down.
GTTGGTCTTTGGAATCTGAAATTTTTTTAGGAGGGTTTTGAAGAAATTTCACAATTTGGTAAATATTAGAATTAGCTAGTCAGGTTTTGTTATGTTTTAGTGTATAAAATCTCAAATATAATTGCACTTTTAATTTTAATATAATATGACTTTTAATATTGTAATTAATAAATTTATTATAATTTATATTGACTTTTAATACTATAATTACTAATTGTATTTTTATTTAAATTTATGACCATATGGTATGTCTATGGCCTCGATTATGTAAAAACTCGAGGCCATGGTCTCGATTATGTAAAAACTCGAGGCCATAGACATATGTTATGGCCTCGGTTATTGAAAAACTAAGGCTATAGACATATACTATGGTCTCTCTCAATTAAGCCTCAGTTCTTATAACTGTGGCCATGACCTACGATCACAATTAAAAACTGAGGCCATATGTATGTATTGTAGTAGTGCTTGTTAATTATGGCCCAAAACATTGAAGCCTAAAACCTAAATTTAGTTAAACCCTATATTCCATTTGCTATATATATATATATGTTTGTGTGTGTGTATGTGTGTACATTTATATGTATGTATGTATTAGTAGAGCTACTGCCTGCTTCTGAAAAAAGAAAAGGACACATTTGTAGCTACTAAAAACAAAGAAGTCGAGTTTGAGTTTCGTAAGGGTTTTAAGTAATTATACCCACAAACATTGAACTAAATATAAAAAATAACAAAAATAACAAAAATAAAAAAATCAACAAAATTACAAATCAAAAACTAAAATTATAACATAATAAAAACTAAATAAAATCAAAAATTAACTTAAAAATAAAATAAAACAAGTAAACAAAACAAAATAATACAAAACATAAAAATGTCTCATGCCTTTTAATCTCATTTAAAATCATAATTAAAATCTAAAGCATAAGTTATTTTGAACTTCTTAAAAAATCATAGTTTATAATAATTATTAGTTAAAAATCATTTTCATACTTATTTTCAAAATGATTCAATTTAAATTTACCTAATTTCAGTGTCACAAATTCAAATTCGATTCGACTCTATTCTTACAAGTCAATACTCTCAAAACATTAAATCCTATGAGTTCAAGCACTCATATTAAGGCGTATGTTAATAAAGTTTATGTTTAAAAATGAATTAATAAGATTGCATACTTATAAAAGAAGAAAGACTCAAAAATAGTGCATAACTTTGATCTCATGAAGGGAATTGAATGTATAAATTATAAAGATATTATATATATTATTTTCATTCATCAATCAAACTCATTAAGCAAAACATTTCAAGATATATATCTTTTAGAAGTGTAGGAAAAATAAATGCAATAACTTCTAGGGGAATTATTTCCTTTAACTTTCTTTTGTAATTAGTTTTTTCTCACATGAAATCATATAAATATAAATCTATTCAATCAATTAAAATACATTAAATTATTGTAATTTTAGTGCTTTTTAAGCACTCATCAACACTCATATTGTTCCTGGACGGTAATGTGTGGCCCGTCATATCCTAGGTAGCTAAATCTTAGGTGATCAAATTCTGTGCAGCCAAATCCTTGGCAGCCAAATTCTGTGCAGCCAAATCCTAGGCAAAACAATCTTGGCCGACCAAGTCTTGGGTGGAACCATTGGGCTTGGGACTCGGGTCCTATCTTAGATAATTATATTGCTAGTCAAGCCCTGTATGGCTATAGGTCTTGCCTTGTGTACACTAGGCATTGGAGAATGTCATATGGATGTTCTCTAGGATGATGACTAGTCTTGGAACCAATGATTATGGTACGCTCTTCTGGATACCCTAGAGTGCATTTTCCACCATCTTTAAACGATCTTGAGTTCGAGCTTGCCTTACCTTTTTGGCTTTCCACACCTATTGTAGGCAGATAGGTCCAAATGTAGTGCTCATATTTCTGGTAGGCTACGGTGGAGTTGGAAGAATGGCTTGTTGGTTAGTAGGTTGGACCTCTTGACTAGTTGTCGGAGTTTGAAAGGTAAAGCTAGCTTTTGGTTGATGAATTTTTACAAGTCAAAAAAAGATAAAAATATAAGGCCAAAAGATTTTTGTGTTCTCTTTCCAGAAAACACTAATACTAAGGTCCATAGTGTCTTTTTTTTATATGTTTCTTTTATTTCTAAACGGGTCAAGGACTTGGAGAATGTTTTTTTTAAAATTCTACAATTTTGTAATTGTTTTAACTAAATAGAGCACACTTCTTTGCTATAGACAATACTAGATGTTTATACCGATTTTTGTCAATGTTAAGTAAAATTGTTCTTCGCAAAATCTACTAAATGAATAAATTGTTAGGACTATGAATCATCTTATAAAATGTGGTCTTCGACCCTATAAGCCTTATGTCAGTAAATGTAAGATGTAGGGTAGATGGGATCATACTCTCTCTATTATAATTTTATAGAGAGAGAGTATTTAGTTGTAACTTTCTATTACGAGAGATGTGATACTATGATATTGATTCTAAGATCTCATATTAAATTATAAATATGTGACTATATATAGTGATTAAGAACACTTTTTGACTTCTAAGTGGGATGTATTAAATTATACTAGATGAAAATATGTTATCTATTTTAACTATCGTTTATTATCTGTTAGATTATCTTTTCAAGGTCAAATAGATAAGAATAATTTTTGGATCTTTTTCTCTTTAAAATAATTAAAGTAAATTTGAGTATTTATCTCTTAGAATAATTATATTATTTTCACACTCATATAGTGATTAAGATCACTTTTTGATTGCTAAGTGAAATGTATTAAATTATCCCTAATACGTAGTTTTGAGTTTTTATTTTAATTAGATAAAAATAAATATTTGATATTTAAAATTTGTGATGTAATATTTAAAAATATTAAAATTTGTAAATTTTTCGAATAAAATTAAAAATTAAAAATTTTACTATAATTATTTGAATGATATTAAAATTACTTATTTTTACTGTTAAATTTATACATAATATTTTCTCAAAACATTAATTCTAATAGGTTAAAACTGCCCTTGATAGTAACAAAATTACTGGACGCCAAAAGCCCATGACTGATTTGTTATTATTTTTTTTAAGCTAAAATGTCTTACTCTATCCGTAAGGGGATAGAGGAAAGGGGCTTAATCCCACCAAAATGCGTGGAGAAGTGTATAAATTTAGTAATTTTTTAATAGATTACATAGCTATTATTATTTTTATAAAATTAATGTTAATTTTTTTTAATATTGATAGAAAAATTATATCAAATTTTTTGTATGTATTAGTTATGTATGTAAATTTATAAGGTTATTTTTAATCATTTTTATGAATTTAATAATTTTAATAAAATTATTATTTTAGAAATTATCTTTCAAATTTAATAACATGAAAAATAAATTATAAAATCTAACTTAATTTCTCAATAATAGCTAAATAAAAACTTCATCATAATTTTATAAGAATAATAGTACATATATAATCTATTAAAAAGAAAAAAAATTATGCATTTTAATTATGTGAATTACATGATACCTGACCCTCCACTCTTAAAATAAAAGTTGATGATATTCCTTCACTCTTAAAATAAAAGTCAATTTAAAGATCTACCAATTGTGGTAAAAAGTCGGTGGTTTATGTGCGTCACTCATTTTCATCAATTATTTATTATTTTTAAAATATATGTATTATTAAATAGATTTATTTTCTTTCTTCATTGTTTATTATATATTTCCTTTTTTAAAAAAAATTATACTAATCATAAATTTTATCAAATTAAAATATTATATAATCATATATTTTAAAAAAATAATAACTTCTAGCGTAGTTATTTCTGGTGGAGTTTTATTAATTATTATTATTATTATTTTATATTATGCCATGGTTTGGTGGAGTTAATCCAGCTACGTGCCTAGGTCTTCAGTTAGTGTTTTTTTTTTTCCCTCTCCACCTCCTCTAAAATATAAGTTTTATTTATAATTAACATACATTACAAATAGTAATAAAAAATAATTAGGATAAAAAATACATAAAAATAAATCCTTAATATTGTTATCAGCAACCTATTTAACTAGAGTATGAACTAATATGTTGATATTTTTTGAAATTCAACCTAGGTCATACATAGAAATGAAATTCCATTTCAAAATGTTATAATTATTTGTTCAATTACTTGAAATAATTTTCTTTATATATAAAGTTTCAATTTTAATTCTATTAAGAATTTTCTTACATATTCCAAATTTCATACTTTTGTAAGAAGATTAGCAAAATTGGACAAAAAATTAGAATTTGATTTGCACAAAAACTCCCTAAAATTTAGATTACCAAGAGTATTTTTCAAGGAAAAATTCTAGGCAATTTTAAGCAATAATTTCAACCAAAAACAAAAATTTCTAAATTTTAGGTTAAAGCAAAAAAAATAAATCAGTTTCTAAATTAAATTGTGGACTTTAGAGTGGTAGAAAAATTAGAACTTTAGTTCAACAATATTGACACAATTAAATTAATTTGATATTGAAATTCTTATTGTTAAATGAATCAAGAATCCTAATTCAACCAAACTCTTTTTTTTTTTCACAACCTCTCATTTTTTTCTTTTTCTCCTTTTTCTTTTGTTTGGATTTTTTTTATAAATTCAATAACCAACTAATCAATAACAAAAAAAATGGAACTAAAGAATAATAATAAAAATTGAAAATCAAGAACTAAAAGAAAGAAAAAAATAATTAAAAATAAAGGTTCTAAAAATTTAAATTTTTAGAACCTAAACTATGATATTAACTTTTAAATGGGTCATATATGTACGGAAAAGTTATTATTTTACATGAATACAAATGGATGGGATTTTTTTTTAACTAATTTTATTTGTATTACTTGATATTATACTTAATTCATTATATTGTATTTAATGGGAATAAAATTATAATTTTAAAGTTTTTTTTCTTTTATACCCTTCCTTATTCATTTTTCAATTATAAAATTAAAAATAGAGTATTTTTTAAATACATCCTCTTCATTTATATATATAATCAATCTTCTCTATTATCTTCTTAGTGGTTGTTATATCGTAGTTTATTTTATTTTTCGTTAGGTAGAGAATAGAAATGATTGATAATAAAAAAAACTATAAACTATGTAGAGAATGTAGTTGAAAATAGTGATATTTTTAACTTTATATATAGTTAAAAAAAATGTCTTCAAAACTAAACTAGGTAAGCTTATAAATGTAAAAAAAATTAAAATTAAAAAATTGATCTTATTAAATATATTTTATTATTTAAAATATTACTAATATATCATAATTTTATTTTATTATTTAAAATTTTACTAGTATATCATAATTTTATTAAGAGGATGTTTTAAATATCTTTCATAAAAAAATTAAAATATTTACTTGATGAAAATAAAATAACCCCTCAAATATTTAATGTTGGTTAACAACTCTAATTTATCGACATATATAATCTTAAAATTATTCTCTTTTGTTATTGTCTTAATATTTTTATAAAATGATAAATTTTAGGGAAATAGATTGATATGATCTTATTATTATTTTTATTCTAGTTTAGATTTTTAATTTTTAATTTTATTATTATTTTTATTATATTCTTAATGAGTATACAATTAAATACATGTCTGAATGAATATAATATTTTTAAATATATATCAAATTAAAATCAGGACATAATATTGAAGACATGTGTCTAATTTTAGATAATAGAATTAGATAATTATTCAACCAGTGTATGAACAAACGTAGAGAAAATATGTATAATTAGTTATTGAAATACATATCAATCAACAATCAGGGTTCTATGTTGATTAAAATAAAGCTAGTTGGTCATGTGCTCAATTTGATTCTAGCAAGTATGATTACTAGTCATTCAAATCTATTTTAATTGAATATGTGTCCAACTTTACTTCGGATAATAGAATCACTGGTTAGCGAAACTTTAACTTGTTGAATAATTGTCGATTTAATTAGACATGTGTCTAATTCAGTTTTGATATGTGAGGTCATTGTACAATCAAAATCTAACTATTTAGACAATTATCTAATTTAATTACACATGTGTCTAACTTGTCTTCAACGAGTAAAGTTAACGATCGATTAAATGCAAAACTATCCAATTCAATTGAATATATGTCTAACTCACCTCCAATAAGCGGGATCACTAATCAACTAAACTTTACCTAATTGGATAGTCATCCCATTTTAACCAGATCAATTGGACAAATATTTAATTAAAATCAAATCATAATTTATCAATAAAAATTAATATCATTTTTATAACTTTATTTAAAGAGTTAAATGAGAGAAAATATATCTAATTCTTAACTAATATATAATAATAATTATTATCATATAAGTTTTAAAAAATTAATTTTATTATCTTAATTAATAATTATTTATTATATTAATTATAATTATACCATAAAATATAGTAAAAAAAATAATCTTTATTTAATCTATCCTGCTAATTATTGTAGACATTTAAACTAATATTAATTATCACCACAATTGGAATTTTAATGCCAATTTTATGTACAATAATACAACTATAATATAATTAATTATAAAAATAATAGATAAATTTAATAAAAATAATCTTGATAATATTGTTATCTTAATTATACATGTAAAAGTGTAAAAATAAATTTAAAAATAAAAATTTGTTTTTTAAAAAAGATTTTTAACATGTGTACTATTAATAATTAATATAAGTATATATTTATATATAATTAATAATATTTATTAAAAATTTTAAGAAATTAACTTTCTAAAAAGTTTAAACTATTAAAAGAAGAGTTAACATTGTTTTTATAAATCTATTATTTCTTTACAAATATTAACTTTATGTATTACGCATATCAAATATTTATAATTAATAATAATTAAAATTATTAAATTTTAAACACAAAATCTTTAATTTTGATATCATATCAATAAAAATATTAAAAAATCAACTTAAAAAAATTAATATTATTTTTATAATTAATTTTCTTATTTAATATTTGAAATTGATGTCAATGTTACTTAGCCCACAAAATTGACATTGACTAGAATGTCATATGTCCCTAAAATTAGACTTTATTGATATATATTTTAGAAAAAAAAAATATTAACTTTAATTCCAATTCGTGGGAAGTACTCTCATATTAGAAGGATTTCATTGCATTAAGTCCACAAAGAGAAGTATTCAACTGAAGACAAGTAAAAAAAATATTATAATCATATATTCTAATAAATCATTGCAAGCTTCCTCTACCAAACAAATAGTAGTTTTGGCCTGTGGTATATAATACAGTGTGCTGCATGCCTCTTCGTTCAAAGAAAAACCTTACTTCTAAAATCAACAAAAAATTGCAGTGAAAATAGATATATCCTAATAATAATAATAATAATAATAATAATAATAATAATAATAATAATAATACATTAATTGATTTTTTTAAAAATAATCATGTATGTTTATTTTATTCAAAACTAATATTTATCTTTTTTTAAAGGGAGAATGAATGATCGTGAAAAAAAAAGTGACATAGTATATATCCCTTGGCATATGAAACATAATATTTATTTAATTAAATAAATGATAAAATTTTAGCAAATGAAATTAATTAAGGAAGACAAAATATATAAAATATATTTTATGTTAAGTTCGTATATTTTACCATAAAAAATCTCTATCTTTTCTTTTTTAAGTTAAATTCTGATTAATTAAACTCGTTTAATGTTAAACTCTATAGTTAAATTAGACATCGTTTAATGTTATTAAATATTATTTTTATTATTATAAATTTTAAAAGTAAGTATTATTAGTATAAAAAATAATATCTTACATTAATTAAGAAAATATTAGTATTGTTTTAATAAATAATATGAGATTTAAATTTTTTAGAAATTACAATGTTTTATGTTATTTATACATTATATAAAAATTATAAATATCAATAATATTCTTAAAATGTCTCTAAATTGAAATATATGGATAATATTGTTTTTTTAATTAAAATAATAAAAGTTAATTTATTTAAAGTAAAAACGATGTTAAAAAAACATTTAAGCAAATATTCAATCCAATTATTGACATTTATAATAAATAAATTTTAAAAATGTTATTTTATGTAATTTTTTTTTATTAATTTTGCATGTTTTTCTTGTATGTATGTAATTGGTCATATCCTGATAATGGTCATTATTATTATTATTATTATTGCTAGTATGCATGGGCCTCATTATAAGCATTATCGATGTTGAATACTTCTGTTTGTACTTATTAAGACCGCATACCATATGAAGATATGATCATGACTTTTCTAATCAATAGAAAGATAAAGTTGACGATGATGACGATGAAAAGTTAGTTTTGGTATTGATATTATTGATGATGATGAAAATATTGAATAAATGATATTATTTTTAAATAATCGATTAGTTATAAAATATTTTTAGTAAATTTTAATAAAAAAATCCAAACAAACACAGAATATAGAGTAAACTAAGAAAATTTAAGAATATTCCTTTATAAATTATATAACACATGCTTGTCCGTATTTTTAACTATAATTTTGATATTAAAAAAAAACTAAACTTTATATCTTTTTATATTTTTAATTTATAATTAAATAAAATATTATATATATATATATATGCACAAGTTTTCATTTTTTCTAAAGATATATGGTTCTCCTTGTTAAGTTAGATTTTTTCCCTTGAGGAAAGAGGTATTGTATTAAAAAATAGAAAATACAATATAATAATTCAACATCAACCATACACATTTTATAGCTGATGAAATAATCTCTACAAGTTTTCATTTTTTCTAAAGATAAATGGTTCTCCTTATTAAGTTAAGATTTTTTTTGAAGGAAAGAGGTATGGTACTAAAAGAAAGAAAATACAATATAATAATCCAACAACAACTATACACGTACATTTATAGTTGATGAAATAATTTCCACAAGTTTTCATTTTTTTTTTAAAGATATATGGTTCTCCTTATTAAGTTAGATTTTTTTTTGGGAGGAAAAAGGTATGGTATTAAAAGAAAGAAAATATAATATAATAATCTAACATCATTTATACACATTACATAGATGATGAAATAAAGCTATCTAAATAACTAGCAACATAATTAGCACCAACTAAATATCATATGGAGTAACAATTTTCCTTTCCTCATTATCAATCTAGCTAAGTAATTTAAGAAAAAGCAATCAAATTTAAGGAATCGATATAACCAACGAATAAAAAACTCTAAAAGCAATGTCAGGCACTTCTCTTAGCTAGAAGAAAAGGAGAAAATATAGCAAACTAAAAGAGACAAAGGATAAGTAAAACAAAATCATAACAAAAGAAAAACAACTAATAAAGTATCAACACTCCAACAGTTTCCAAAACCACACACACTAAGGTAATACCATAGAAACCCAATTAAATAACAATAATGGTCTCTAAGAAGATATTGTAAATTGAAAATCAAGAAAACTATCAACAAAGTTCAAACCTCTGCCATGAGAGCTTCCTTAGATCTTACACCTCTCTACCAATAAGTGTCTTCAGACTTAAAACACCATGGGCACTATGTCAAACTCATTCTAACTTAGTCATCAGTTCATTAAGACAAGAAAATTGAACAATAACATCATGAATAACAAAATCCAAATGTAATGATTGCGCTATCCATACTACTTAATATATCATCCATGTTAGAATACAACATATGCTAAAATTGTGCTACATATTCCACCTAGGAGTAAGAGTTTGTTATAAGCTAGTGGTCAAAGAGTTTTCTATAGTTATTATAGTAGCTTGGAGTCTGCTATAAAATTTACTTGCTTAATTTTTTTTATTTAGATACTAATAGCATATTATAGTGACTTTCTTGTTGTTATAAATAATGAAACATCAATGATATTTAGTAACTTTTCCAATATAATTATCCTTCATTATCTCTTTCAAACACTTGTCTTAGTTCTAATAGTGAAAGTTATCATGGTATTAGAGCCATACCTTTATGATACAGTGAATATCCATTGATTTTGAAGTTTTCTTTCTTCTCCGATGGCTATGAATATTGGAGATAATATAATGGTGATAGCTGATGAAGACTGATTCAAACTTTAATTAATTGGCGTTCCTATTCATATGCCACTTTCTGTTGCATGTGGAGATGATGAACTTTTATTTCTATGTTTCTGTTGAACTTTATCAGCGTGTGCTACTTTCTAACATTTAGTTTGTGACATGTAATCAGCCTACATAATAGACATTCTTTGCATTCAATAAGTGATGTGGTAAAAAAACAGTTTTTTAGAAGTTTCATGCAGAAACAATTATGTCCTTATCTTCTTATTGTTTATTTCATTTTTTGCTAAAACTCTGTGAAGTTATAAACATAGTGGTCTCAGAGCCAGGTTGGTCTCTGACTGGGCGATCGAAAGAGTGAAACACGAGAGACGAGAGTTTTTCAAAGATGGCAACAAATGGGCTTCATCTTCATAGCCTCTCATTCCAGTGTTTAATGGAGACAAACTCCAGTTTTGGAGCGTAAAGATGAGAACGTTGTTCATGTCACAATATTTATGAGAGATTGTTGAAGAAGGATTTACAGATCTTAATGAAGCTGCGAGATTGAAGAAAAACAAGAAAAAGGATTTAAAGGCACTCTTCTTTCTTCAACAATCTTTTCATAAAAACATATTTCCAAGGATCATGAACGCGACTTCATTGAAGGAAGTATGAATGATCTTGAAGAAGGAATTTCAAGGTGATAAGAGGGTAATCACAGTCAAATTGCAAACACTTCGGTGGGAGGTAAAGTGATCAAGTTTTTGTGGGTAAGGTGTTGAGAATTTTAACATCCCGATTTGATCATATTGTACCTACCATTGAAGATTCAAAAGATCTAACCATTTTTTCTTTTGATGAATTGATGAGATCTTTACAAGCCCATGAATCACGATTGAACCGCACAATGGAGTAAAGTGAAGAGAAAACATTTCACATAAAAGGGGAGACTTTAGCAATGGAAAGAATGTTGTGTGGTAACCGCGAGCAGACTACTCAAAGAGGCCACATAAGAGGTACATGCCAAGGACGAGGATGAGGTGTAGGCTAAGGACGAATATGAGGTATAGGCTAAGGATGATGACAACAAGATACACAGAGGCCACCCATCCAATGTCATTACTACAAGCGGTTTGGGCATATCAAGGCAAAATATTGGTAGAGAGCCAATCAGGCTAATTATGTAGAGGAAGCTAATGAAGAAGAATATGATGAAAAAGAGGAATTCAAGCTATTTATGGCCAAACTTGAACCCACCAAAAACATAGATGATATTTGGTTTCTAGATTGTGGATGTTCTAATCATATGACAGGTGTATGTTCACTATTCAAAGACTTGGATAAGAATTACAAGCTCAAGGTGAGGCTTAGAGATGACAAGAAAATAGAAGTAGAGGGTAAAGGGAAAATAGCAGTCTAAAATGGAGCTAATACAAAGTTACTGCATGAAGTGTTTTTTGTACCAATATTGACTCAAAATATCCCCAACGTGGGTCAACTTGTAACCAGTGGTTTTTATGTTTTGTTTGAGCACTCCAAATGCATAGTCAAGGATAAAAAATCTAGCCAAGTCATAGCGGAGGTAATCATGACTAAGAACAAGTTATTTCCACTTGATATTTCAAGCATTGAAAAGTGTGTGTTAATGGTCAAAGAAAAAGATGAGTATAGAATTTAGCATCATAGATATGGAAATTTAAACATCAAAGGGTTGTAGTTATTATGATAAAAATAAATGGTGACTGGTTTACCTACGGTTGAATTTATTAATCTGTGTAAAACTTGTGTATATAGGAAACAAAGTAGGAAGTCTTTTCCTGTGGGAAAATCAGGAAGGGCTACTACCAATCTAGAACTTGTGCATGCTGATTTATGTGGTCCTATGAAAACTAAATCTTTTGGAAGGAGTACATATTTTTCTTGTTTATAGATGATTGTAGTAGAATGAGTTAGGTGTATTTTCTTCATCTAAAATCAGAAGCATTTAATGCCTTCAAAAGATTCAAGGCGATGGTAGAGAAGCAGAGTGAAAAAATATCAAAGTGTTAAGGACTGATAGAGGATGATAATTCACTTCCAAAGAGTTTAACAACTTTTGTGAAGAGCATGGTATTCATAGAAAGCTCATTGCACCATACAATCTTGAGCAAAATGGAGTGGCAGAAAGAAAGAATAGAACTATGGTGGAGATGGCTAGAACTATGCTACAGGCCAAAGAACTTCCAGCTCACTTTTGGGGAGAAGAAGTGGCCATTTCAGTGTATATTTTGAATATTTCACCAACACGAGTAGTGCCTGATCAAACACCCTATAAAGTATGGATCGGTAGAAGACTTGGGGTAAGCCATTTGAGAACTTTAGTGTGCATTTCAGATGCTTTTGTTGAGTCCCACAAACGTAGGAAGCTTGATCAAAAATCTATAAAATGTATTTTTATGGGTTATTGCAATAATACTATAGCATATAGGTTGTACAATCCTATCAATGGCACTATATTCATTAGCAAGAATGACATTTTTGATGAAGAAGCAAGATGGAACTAGACTAAGAATGAAGAAGGGGGTATTCAATTTGAGATTCCAGCAAACCTTGAAGAACAACCCATGAAAAGATAACAACAAACTCCTCCCAACTCTCCAAGAGCCGCAGCACCATCAAGTGCCTCGACTACATCCAGTCTCGCTCCTTCAAATAATTCTTTGGGTGACTCATCATTATTTATTCAAAGCTCAAGTTCAAGTGATGAGTCTCTACCAAGGCAAACTAGGTCTCTTAGTGAGATTTATACTAATACTCAAGTATTATATGTTGCATATCCTACTTCATTTGATGAGGCAACAAGTAAGAAGGAATGGATCACAACCATGAATGAGAAACTTGAAGTAATTCAAAGAAACAAAACCTAGGAAATAACTACTCTTCCAAAGGACAAGAAGGCAATTAGTTTCAAATGGATCTTCATAAAAAATTTATGCAGATGGGAGCATAAAAAAGTATGAAGCTTGATTGGTAGCCAAGGGGTATTCACATCAACAAGGAGTGGACTATGAGGAGACTTTCTCTCCTATTGCGAGGTTTGAAATACTAAGGACTTTTCTTATTGTAGTAGCTAAACTAAACGGTCTTATTTATCAATTTGATGTTAAATCACCTTTCTTAAATGGAGAACTTGAAAAAGAAGTATATGTCACTTAACCCAAAGGTTTTGTTGTTCATAGAAAGGAAGAGCAGGTTTATAAGCTAAGTAAGGCATTGTATGGATTAAAGCAAGCTCCTCAAGCTTGGTATGCATGAATTGATGCCTACTTTCTGCAGAAGGGGTTTGAAAAAAGTAAGAATAAGCCCACATTTTACATGAAAATCTAGGGTAAGAACTCACTGATCGGGGCAGAACCGACATCGCCGATCCTGCCCGTTACTTTGGTTTTATCTATTTATAAAACTCTCGCAAGTGCACGAATCATTTCGTAGAAAATGATAAGTATACTCCCAAGGTCGATCTAAGGAAGGAATGTATGTGGTTTTTAATTTATTATTCAAACTTTTAAAAACGAAATTAAATCCTAAACATCCTGTCACGATATTTTGGGGTTTTATGTTTTTAATCTAATTACATAAAAATAAACATAGATTCAATAAACATTTATGCAAATTTTATCATTTATAATGGTGGAGTATTTATGGATATAATAATTAAGTTAATTATGCTTGCTCATATTAATTAGGTTATTAAAGATATGAATTGATATTTATTGATTCTCTTTTTATATGAATACCACCTTTCGCGGGTTAGATATTCTTTGTTAACTAAACAAATCAATTAACACCTACGGGTGGGGTTGATAACTAATTTGGTTAATTAAATTAATTCCTTTTTCTAAGAGATTGAAAATGAACCATTTAAATGCCACCTTTGGGCGGGTTAGACGTTTAAACTTTATTCAAGGTGTCCAAATTAAACCTAAGAATTTAGTTATCCGAGTACTAACTTTCAAGTTTTAAAACCACTAACAAAACATGTTGTCAATACATTTTCAGATAATAATTTATAAAACTTTTGAAATAGAGCTTCACTCTAACTAATGCAAGCGATTGTACTAACAAATAAAAGAGCACTACTCTAAATCGACCGATAACTAAACCTTAAAATCTAATTTTTAGATTTAAGTTTGTAATGAAAATAATATATTTCTCTCTAACATTCTTAATATAAAATCTTGAATAAAAATAAAATCAATTCATTTTAGAGATTTTTACCTATTTAATATTTCGTAAGCATAACAACGTTATTATTATATCATGTTTACAAATACAACACACGCTTAAATTTAATCACATGCATAAATTAAATATAACATGTAAGAATAAAGCATAAAAAATAACTCAGAAAGAAAATAAAATCCTTACGTAATTTCGATGCTATTCCCGTCATTGAAAACCTCCAAGCCGAATTTGCACTCCCATTTATTGAATCGAAAAGCTAATAAATTACAAAACATAACTAGTTCTTCCCAAAAAGGGAAGAACTCTAAAACTAAGAGAAATTAACTAAGAACTAAGAAAACTAAAAAAACCTAAAAATCTAAGAAAAGAGAGAAAGAAAAGTTAAGAGAGAAGTGGTTTTTTAAGGTGTTTTGAAGGTGTTTGGAAGGGAAGGGGTATTTATAGGTGAGGATGGAGAGAAAAATGAGTAAAAAATGTTAAAAAATATTAAAAATGTAAAACGCGTATTGAATTGCTTGATGTCATTAATGACGCCGCATGACGTCACAGGCGGCCGCACGCGGAAAAATGGGGCGAAAAGGCTGGCGCTACGGGAGGGCCGAGGCCATACGCAGGCGCGGGTGCTGCCGCGCGCAGTTGTGCGTCACAGGAACGTGCCCGCGCGATGGGCGCGCGCGGACGGGCAAAGCGTGCGCTGGCGCGTACTGGGCGTCGTCAGGCGCTGCTACTGGGCAAATGGGCGCGATTTCCTGGCTTTTTGACATTTTTGACCTTTTTGACCCATTTTGTCCAATTTTTCCATGTTGTTGACCTTTTCCCACTTATTTATTAATATATTTGTGATGTATTGCTTCAAGTATTCCTCAGTCTTTAAATTGCGTTTTAAGCCAAAATACTCGAAAAACAATAAAAATACCCGTGATTCCGAAAAAGACAAATTTATATAAATATATGATAAAACATATAAATATATGTATTTTTAATCAATTAATGTACATAAAATCATGGTTATTTTAGTGCTTTTTGGGGCACTCATCACAACCCCCTAACTGCCTTTTCGCTAGTCCCTTAGCAAGAGAAGTTTACAAAAACTAAAAATTAAACTATCCTAAATCACTTTCGTGATTGAAAACTGTTGCATTTAGCCTATGCAACAAGCCTTTAAACCCCTAGGTTGCCCTAGTGGACGAAGTTTGAGTCTCGTGAGGGTTTTCAAGAATGATACCCACAAACATTGAACTAAATGTAAAAATAAAAACAATCAAATCAAAAAGCTAAAATTACAACAAAATTAATTTAAGAATAAAAAAAAACAACATATCACAAAAAAGTCTCATACTTTTTAATCTCCTTTAATATCACAATTAAAATCTCAAGCATAAGTTATTTTAATCTTTTAAACAATCATGATTTATTATAATAATTAGCCTGAAATCATTTTCATATTTCATATCAAAAATGTATCAATTTAATTTCACCCAATTTCAAGTGTCATAAATCCGAATTGCTTCGACTTCATTCCTCACAAGTCAATACTCTCAAAACACCGAATCCTATGGGTTCAAACACTCATACTAATTTATATGCGAAAGAGTTGATGTATAGAAATGAACTAATATACGCATATGTATAAAGAAGAAAGGCTCAAAGTGTTATTTT
The DNA here is from genome assembly GCA_030763125.1 of Hippophae gyantsensis. Taxonomy (NCBI): domain Eukaryota; kingdom Viridiplantae; phylum Streptophyta; class Magnoliopsida; order Rosales; family Elaeagnaceae; genus Hippophae; species Hippophae gyantsensis. The sequence continues at coordinate 28,559,067 of CM061039.1, read as the reverse complement.
GACGTTGATCTCTGAAGGAATCAAATGTATAAATTATAAAGATATCATATATAAAAATTATTTTCATGCATAAATCAAACTCATTAAGAAAAAATTTCAAGATATATGCCTTTACAAATGAAGAAAGTGCAATGACTTTTTAAAGTGAATTACTTCCTATATCTTTCTTTTGTAATTAGCCTTTACTCACAATTTTGTAGGCAATGGGTCATAAGATGTAGATTATACTATATATTCTTTTCTCTCTATTTTTTTCTCAAGATACTTTTCAATATATATCATTTTTTTTAGAGAGTCAACCCATGTATAGATTGTGCATTTTTTTAGGATTTTGAAGTAGTGGTTAATTTTGTGGCTTTTTTGTTTGATCTTGGTTTAGTAACCCCGTATATGTCTCTTTTTTTGTAACAATACCATGCACGAATGAGATAAAAGCATATACTATCAATTTCTACTCAAATCATTTAATCTAAGCAAAAATAATAATAAAAATATACGACACTCTATTAAGATGAGAAAAATTCATACATTCAATATTAATGCCTATAGAGATCATCTAAGAATTTGAAGAAATAAGAAATGTGTTTGGAGTAGAAAAAATATATATTTCATCAATAAAGGAAATTAGGCTCAAATTATATCTCACAAAGGTAGTCTCCAATAAAACAAATTCATAAATACCGATTTTGGGTTTAATATAATTTCTACATCTTATCAAGAAATACTAGTTAAGACAAAAATTAACTAATTATCAAAAATAATTACATAATATTTCATGATATGTTTTCAAAAATTAATCTAACAGTACAAAAGACTTAACTATTTACTTAAATTTGATTTAAAGAAATGATAAATTTTTGGGAGAACTTTTTTTTTTTTTTTTTAATTCCAAAATTACTAAATCACACAAAACAAAAATAAAACCAAACACAAAAAATGAAGATGTGAACATAAAAAAGAAAAAATTAATAATATTTTTTTTAATTTTTAAATTGTTAAATCTTTTTTTTCTTTTCTAATTAAGCATGGTAACTTTTCACCACCCCCAACCTAGAACTTACATTGTCCTCAATGTAACAATCAGAAATTAAAGATAAAGAGAAAAGAGAAGAAAGATTACCTATTTCTCGAGAATGTAAGTAGTAATGGAGAAATGCAGTACATTCATCATATTAATCATTAAAGTGTATACGTACATTGTCAGAACTTCTAACAACTCAACAAATATTTTTAGTTTTAACAATTTAAAAATTATTCACATATAATTAAACTAAAATAAACAATAAAATTAAGTATATAAAACAAATAACAAAAAATTACCTAAAATGACGTGGTTGCCTCCCATCCAAATAAGCTTAGTTTAACGCCTTAACAAGACGTAACTTGGGATTGCCTTTTAAGTAAACTCAATGTCCCCTCATCATCGGTCAATCAAACCTACAAGTAAGACAAGATTGCCTACCTATACTTTTTCACTACGTCTCTATGGATTTTTAAATTTTTCTCACTTAAAACTAGGAACATGCTTCAGTGAGTTTTAGATAATCCATGTCTAGGTACAAATCAAATAATTAAAGGCATCAAAACACAATTGTACCTAGATCAAACAAAACAACTAACTCCTTAGATTGTAATTAAAGCTTTAAAATTTTGGAGATAGTTTGTAAATTTTTTTTTTTTTTTTAAGTTAAAATAACATAATCAAGATTAACCAAGAGTGCTCCCAGAAAGAATGCGGGCAAAGGCTCCTTAAAACCATCCTCCTAGACAGATAACGCTCCCAGGAAAGACTACCGCACAAAGGCTTCCACGAATCCGCTCCTGCATTTAACTCCCTTAGATATTTATTTTTCACGCTATTAAAATTAAGTTAAGTTAAGGGTTAAGTTAAAATTTAAGTTAATTAAGTTAATAAAAGGTAGGTTAATTAAGTTAATGAAAATCTAAGTTAATTAAGTTAGTAAATTAAATTAATATAAGTTAGTAAATTGTTACTAAAAACCTAAGTTAATTAACTTAAACGAAAAATTAAAAAAAAAAAAGTAGTTAAAAAAAAATTTGAAAAAATAAAATAAAATAAAAAGAGAAAAAGAGAAAAAATAAAAATTAAGCCAAAAAAACATAATAATAATAAAATAAAATAAATTGAAAAAAAAAATTGAAAAAAGTAAAGAAAAAAAAGAAAAAGAAAACAACAAAAATAAAATAAAAAAAAATTGAAAATAAATTTTTTGATTTTTTTTTATTTTTTTTGATTTTTTTTTATTTTTTTTATTTTTTTTATTTTTTTTTATTATTTTTTTTGATTTTTATTATTTTTATTATTTTTTTTTTATTATTTTATTTTTTTTATTCTTATTTATTTATTAATTTAATTTAAAATTTATTTACTTTTTTTTTTACTTCAAATTTCAAAATGCAAAATTATTTTATTATTCATGCTATATTTTTTTATTTATTACGAAATTGAAATTTGAATTTTTTTTTTACTTTTCACAAACAACAAAATTTTTTATTTTTTTTAATTTTTTAATAAAAAAAAATCACAATTATTTACAACACAAAAGGTTTTTAAAATTTTGATAAATAATTTAAAAACGCTATTCCTTCCAAGAATCTGCCAAAAACTTGATAGCATCACAAGAATCCGCCAAAAACTTGATAATTATCACTTCAAGAACTACGCTAAAAATTTGATCGGGGCGTAATCGACATCGCTGATCCTCGCCTGCTACTTTGGTTTTATCTATTTATAAAACTCTCAAGAAGTGCACCTAATCATTTCGTAGAAAATGATAAGATATACTCCCAAGGTCGATCTAAGGAATAATGTACGTGGTTTTTAATTTATTATTCAAACTTTTAAAACGAAATTAAATCCTAAACATCCTTGCCACGTCATATTTTGGGGTTTTATGTTTTTTAATCTAATTACATAAAAATAAACATAGATTCAATAAACATTTATGCAAATTTTATCATTTATAATGGGCGGAGTATTTATGGATATAATAATTAAGTTAATTATGTCATTTCATATTAATTAGGTTATTAAAGATATGAATTGATATTTATTGATTCTCTTTTTATATGAATACCACCTTGGCGGGTTAGATATTCTTTGTTAACTAAACAAATCAATTAACACCTACGCGGGGTTGATAACTAATTTGGTTAATTAAATTAATTCCTTTTTCTAAGAGATTGAAAATGAACCATTTAAATGCCACCTTTCTGGGTTAGACAGCTTTTAAACTTTATTCAAGGTTCCAAATTAAACCTAAGAATTTAGTTATCCGAGTACTAACTTTCAAGTTTTAAAACCACTAACAAAACACGTTGTCAATACATTTTCGCATAATAATTCTTATAAAAACTTTTGAAATAGAGCTTCACTCTAACTACCTAAGCATTGTACCAACAAATAAAAGAGCACTACTCTAAATCGATCGATAACTAAACCTTAAAATCTAATTTTCGCATTTAAGTTTGTAATGAAAAATAATATATTTCTCTCTAACATTCTTAATATAAAATCTTGAATAAAAATAAAATCAATTCATTTTAGAGATTTTTACCTATTTAATATTTCGCAAGCATAACAACGTTATTATTATATCATGTTTACAATACAACACGCTTAAATTTAATCACGCATAAATTAAATATAACATGTAAGAATAAAGCATAAAAATAATCAGAAGAAAATAAAATCCTTACATGTAATTTCGATGCTATTCCCGCTGGCCGAAAACCTCCAAGCGAATTTGCACTCCCATTTATCAATCGAAAAGCTAATAAATTACAAAATATAACTAGTTCTTCCCAAAAGGGAAGAACTCTAAAACTAAGAGAAATTAACAAGAACTAAGAAAAACTAAAAAAACCTAAAATCTAAGAAAAGAGAGAAAGAAAGAAGATATATGTGTTTTTTAAGGTGTTTTCAAGGTGTGTTTTAAGTGAAGGGAAGGGGTATTTATAGTGAGGACGGAGAGAAAAAATGAGTAAAAAATGTTAAAAAAATATTAAAAATGTAAAAACGCGTATTGGAATTGCCGATGTCATTAATGACGCCAAGCATGACGTCATTGTGGCGGCCGCACGTGAAAAATGGGGCGAAAAGGCTGGGCGCGCGCAGGGGCCGCCGACAGGCCGATGCCGCGCGGTGCCGCTGCCGCAGCGCGCGCGCGGCGACAGTGAACGCGCGCGCATGGGGCGCGCGCGGACGGGCAGCCACGCGCGCGGCTACGGGGCGCCTGGGAGCGCCGTCACAAGCGCATGGGCCCGGGCGCGATTTCCGCCTTTTTGACATTTTTGACCTTTTCGACCCATTTTGTCCAATTTTTCCAATGTTTGTCGACCTTTTCCCACTTATTTATTAATATATTTGTGATGTATTGCTTCAAGTATTCCTTTGAGTCTTTAAATTGCGTTTTTAAGCCAAAATACTCCGAAAACAATAAAAATACCCGTGATTCCGAAAAAGACAAATTTATATAAATATATGATAAAACATATAAATATATGTATTTTTAATCAATTAATGTACATAAAATCATGGTTATTTTAGTGCTTTTTGGGCACTCATCACTCACTCTTTGTATATTTATGTGTGGATGATATGATCTATATGAGCTCTTCTACCTCACTAATAGAAGAATTTTGATTAAGTATGAAAAAAGAATTTGAGATTTCAGATATGGGTTTACTACATTATTTTCTTGAAGTAGAAGTGAAATAGGTTGAATGAGGGATATTTATCTCTCAAAGGAAGTATGTTGAAGATTTTACTTATAAAATTCAAGATGAAAAAATGTAAAGCAACATCCACTCTCATGAACATAAATGAAAAGCTTCAAGTTGATGATGGCACAGACCAAATAGATGAAAAACTTTTCAAAAGTATGGTTGGTGGGTTAATATACCTCACTCACACAAGACCAGACATTGCATTCTTAGTGGGTGTTTTCTCAATGTTCATTCACTTTCCCTCAAGTCATCATTTTGGAGCAGTAAAAATGATTCTGAGATATGTAGCAGGAATAATTGATTATGGGATATGGTATGAGAAAAAATATAGCTCCAATTTACCTAGATATATTGATAGTGATTGGGTAGGTTGTATAGAGGATAGAAGGAGCATTTCAGGCTATGTATTCAATCTTAGATCAAGGGCTATCTCATAGAGTTCAAAAAAATATTCAACCACTGCATTATCATCATCTAAAGCTGAATATATTGCTGCAACTTCTTCAGTATGTCAAATTGTGTGGTTGAGAAGGGTACTTTCGAATCTTGGGCAAGAACAAGAGGAAGCAACAGAAGTATGGTGCTATAATAAAGCAGCAATCATAATGTTAGGGAATCTTGTATATCATGGGAAAACAAAGCATATTGACATCAGGGCCCATTTTATTCGTGAACTTGTAGCTGAAGGAGTCATTACTGTAAAACACTACAGTATTGATGAACAAGCTGCTAACATACTGACCAAATAACTTCCTAGAAGAAAACATGATTACTTTAAAGCTCAAATTAGTGTCTGCAAGTTTGAATCAAGGGGGGATAATGAAGACTAAATCAAACTTCAGTTAATTAGTGTTTCTATTCATATGACACTTTTGTTGCACGTGAAGATGAGGAACTTTTATTTCTCTGTTTCTATTGAACTTTATTAATGTGTGCTACTTTATAGGAATTAGTTTGTGACATGTAATTAGCCTATATAATATTCATACTTTGAATTCAATAAGTGATGTGGTGAAAAAGAAGTTTTTTAGAAGTTTCATGCATAAACGTTTGTGTTCTTATCTCCTTATTGTTTATTTCATTTTTTGGTAAAACTCTGTGAAGTTCTTAAAAACTGATGCAATATTACAAGTCAAGAATAATGGAAAAGAGCCTTCTAGCTGTGATAATTCAAATAGTAGGTTCAATTTTCCTATAAGTTCTAGTTTTAATGTCAAACTAGATGCTACAAACTACCTAATATGGAGATAATGATTAAAGCATATTGTGACTGCCTTTGGCATATAATAATTTCTTGATGGAACTGTTGTTACTCCACCAAAATTTGTAAAAAGAATAATCATAATGATCAACAAGGACAATTATATGAGTGATTCACAATCTAAAGAAGTACTTGAGGAGAATACTGAATACGAGATTATGAATAAAAAAGATAATGATAATAAAATTTTGATTTACTCCTCATTAACACTTGGATATTTGAAGCATTTAGTTGGAAAAACTGAACATGTGAGTGCTAGAAACCATTGAAAAAGGAATTCACAGATGATTCTAGTGCAAGATTGATGCAATTATCCTAGTAATTGCAAACAATAAAGAAATGAAGAGAAATAAATTTAGATGAAGCTTTCTCTATGATGCATATTCATGAGAAGTAGTAGGAATGTAGGAATGTACTAGATCCCTTACTGATTGAAGTAAACTTAGCTAAGACTTATATTCATAATTCTTCATAGCAACACAGATTTCTTACTATGCATACAAGCTATGAAGGACAACAGTATAATGTGCTTTAAGCATCACTTCTAAATTCACTTTCACATAGTATCTAGAAACCTCTACCTATAACCATTAATTGTCATCACCATTACAATTTTAAATAGCATTCAGATCACCTTCTTAGTTTCAAAGACCACCACAAGCTTCTTATTCATTTCCTCAAACTCCTTTTCCAAATACACCTCTTAAAATCTTCCATATCAACATGATATAAGCAAACCATCTCTAAATGGCCAACAAGTAACTATTGCACCAAGACCTTATATTTTTGGTAAGAAACCATAATGTCAAATATGAAAATAAATAATATGGGCATACAACAACTAAGTGCTATTTTCATTATTTACCTTCAAATAATTCAAGTTAGGTGTACCAGGTTTGCCACCATAACTCAAACAACCATCGGCAAATATATCTGAGGTTCAAACCAATCATACTTACCTATAATAGTTTGTGTCTTACATTCCACAACCATAACCATACATGCCTTATTTTCAAAGGCCATCTTATTCTTATTACTTGCCTTCATAACAATCACCCATTCCATAGTTTGCTTTTCCAACATCAGTTCCATTTGGTGTTGAACAAATTCAACCTTTCTTTCCATAATATAATTTCACCACTTCTCAGCCTACATTCTATGGTTTTGATGCTAGTCCTTCAGTCTTGTATGCTTAATCTCAATCACCAGCCTTAATACAATCCCAATCTGCACTACTAGCATATCCAGGACTATTGACTGATGAAGCTTGGTTTTTGGATACTAATGCCAACCACCATCTTACCTCTATAAAATAACTTCTCACCAATCATGTTGCATAAAATGGCTAAGAGCATGTCATGATAGATATTGATCAAATTATGTCTATTGGTCATGTTGTTAATGGACATCTCAATACACAAGCAAACTAACTTTTACTCTCTGAACTATTACATGTACTTCAGTTCATTACTAAAATAGTGATCTTTGGTCTTTTAAAATTTAGCCAAGATCTTTTTAAAATCAAGGCCTTAGGGTTTTGGTTATGGTTTAATAAAAGAACGTGATCATATTATATACATATAACCTTGATTTTAATTAGTAACCATGACCATATGTTAAATTACAAAAAATACTTAAATATATATAAACAAACTTATATAATCATGAATATGAAATGATCATGATCTAATTAAAATAATAGAGTCTCAATCTTTTTAAAATCGAAATCAAATAATATATTGTGTATTATTCATTTAAAAATATAGAAAAATTACTTTAGCATTTTTTCATTTTCCTATTAATTAATTTTATATATTGTTTTTCCTATTACACCACATCAAATATTTTTCCTTTTTCCCTCCCATTTTTTTCCCTTTTTTTCCTTTTTCTTGTAGCTTCTCTCTCACATTTTCTATCCCGATTCACCTTAAGTCCACCCATATCCAACTGTACCCACCTCCGACATTACCCAACTCCACCATACCCTCGTTTGTTTCTTCCTAGTCCTAGTTTCATGAAACATTTCTGGCGTTTCTTGATCAACTACCTCCATTGCTTCCCATTCCAAACTAGCTCTTCTAACTCAGCCTCATGCCTCCTCTAGTTCCCAACCATCAACCAACCTTAGTTGTACCACCAGTTTCTAGTAACCAACCTCCACATTCAGCAATATTTCTAGCATTTTTTCTCTATGTACTTTCGGTAAAATCCTTTATTTGTTTTTCCTTTACACATTGATCTTGTTTTTCCTTTAAAATTTTGACAATAACCTATATTGTATATGCAAGTCGAATTTTATTTTTTTCCTCTTTTTTTCTTTCCTTTCTTAACTTAGCCATGAATTTCAGTCTCTCTTTCCTTTCAGTTTCATGGTGTATTATAGTTTAAATTGTTCTCCAAATAGTTGGTATAACTAACCAGATATTGAACTTTGATTGATCATTTGTTGCATTTTTGAACATTCATAGTCTCTTTTTGCATTGCTTCCTATTTTGAGTTTTTACGGTGCTAGTTGTTCTACTTCCATTTTATGAAATTTAGGGTAATGAGTTTTAAAAAACTTTGATACTTTATTCTAAATACAACATTTATTGACTTTTTTTAATTTTGCTGGAAAGATGATCTCATTTAGCTATGTATAAATTGGTGTATGTTACTTTCTTGTCAATTGTTTGTTATGAATCCTCTTAAAAAATGTGTATTAATATTAGCAAAAGTAATAGAGTTGCAGAATAATATTAAATTTTAGTTGAAAATACTTAATATTTTTTATTGTTCCTAGAAATTTTTATTATGTGCAATTAATGGTAGAAAACATAACAACTTGCGTTCATTTGATATTTTTTCCTAATAAGTCCTAAGTTGGTTGGCCATTAAAATTATTTGCTTGAATGATTTCTACTAGTTCTTATTTTTGCCTTAGTGTTTCGCCCCATCTTTCTCCTTTTGTTTGAATTGAATTGTTAATTAAATAAATCTAAAGTGTTCCTGAATCCTATATAAAGTTAGTTAGTTATATACATTCATGCTCTTTTAGGATGAAGGTAAAGTCATAAATAGGATGAAGGTAAAGTCATAAAGATCTATATTGAAATTGCATATAGTTTCATCACTGCCATAAACAATGTATATTATCTCCATATTCTACCTGTGTCCATATTTAATACTTTGCGTGTATCATGTTTCTCATGAAACTTTTCTATCTTTTTTTATATTAGAGGTAGTTTAGCAATGTTGGTCTGCCATATCTTTCTCCAACTGCTGCCAAATAATTATATTTCTTTAAAATTGCTTTAATTTTCATTTTCCACAACGAGAAATTATTCCTATTGAACTTCTCAACATCGAACTTTGTCATAGTCGATATCTTGTTCACAACGATCTGCTTCACACTCCTCAACCAATTGCTCTGATACCATTGTTAGGAAAAATTATCAGGTCGAAGCTAACACACAACTAAAGTGAAATTTAGAATAATGAAAATAAAATAGACACAAATATTTTACGTGAAAAACCCCCGAATAAATTAGGGTAAAAAACTATGGGCAAGTGTTGGAAGATTTCACTATTGTAAAATAGGGATTACAACATCTTCTCTCTAGTTACAATGGGATAACAATTATAATCTCTATTATAATAGGAGAAATAACTCTCTCATAAAATAGGGAAAATATTACTTATAAAGAAGGAACAAATTTTCCTTTCTAAATAGTAACTCTCACAAAGACTTTTATTATCTTTCTTATGGGTGCTCTTTAATTCATTTGCTCTTATCTTTTGCACAAGTGAAACAAGCTATTTATAGGCAACATCCTTGAAGAACTTGTGGTAGCAAAGACTCCATATTCATCTCCACATTGAATGGATAATAAATTAGTGCTCCACATTGAATGGACAAGAAATTAGTGCTCCACATTGAATGAACAAGAAATTAGTACTCTTATAGCATCCTTAATTAAAATGTCTTCCATATTTCCTACTTCATTTATTAGCAAAATATAACATTAAACTAAGTGACCTTACCACTAACAAGGTCATCAATAATCACACTATATATTTGAAACCATGAAGCATGAACTCCTCAATTTTAGAAGATATCTAAAAATTAATACCTTTAAAATTTATAATAATAAAAATAATATTTCAACATTAATTCATACACATTTTAAATCAAAATAAGTGTTTTATTTTTATTATTATGAGTTTTAAGAATATTATTTCAATAATTTCTTAATTTTTTATTTTTGATTTTCAAACAATACATGTCTTGTAATAAATTGTGAGACCCGTAAAAATTTATAAAGCATTTAGTGTATTTTCAAATGGGATATAGTGAATATCAATTTTAAGCGGAGATAACAGAATTTTCCAAAATATTATTGCTAAAAAGTATACTCATGGTATAATTTTTATTTGTTTCATCAAATCTAAAAGTACTAAAATACCTTAAAATTTCATGTGAAAATCACATGTAAAAGAAAACATATTTTTTTATTTGATAACTATAAATTAAACCTAAGTGTACACTTTTAAAGTTAAAAATTTATGGTATATTACTTAAAAAAAATTAAAATATATCTTTGCAAAATTAAGTGACATTTAACGTAGCAAAAGTTCTTTCCACGGAGGAAAGATAAAACAAATGCTCTTTTGCATGGCAAAAATTTTAAAGTAAAATATATATAACATAAAAAATATATTTTTATGAAAAATTAAAAGTAAAATTAATTAAATAATTTGATTATATAAAAATATAACAATATATTGCGAGTTTCTTTGCACATATCTTATGATATACACGAAAATATGTAATTTATGAATAAAAAATTATCTCGTAGCTAGTACACATATTTATTTTTGATTGATCTAGTTTATATTTTATTTTCCTTCCAAAACAAGTTATTGATAGAATGGAACCGTACTTTTCTTTACTTATACATTTTGTAGGTGAAATAATTTTTCTAATGAGTAAATTACTTATATATTTATAATTTTATTATTAAAAGTCAAATTTTAAATATTTTATATGCTTAATTAAATATATTATATGCCAAGTTACTTTGTAAGTATAGTAATTAAAATTCAATAATTAAAATCAGTAATCAAATTATTATATTAATAGTTGTTTATCAACCGGTACCCAAATTATTTTACAATATCATAATATTTAATCACTTATATATTGATTCTATGTTTGGTTGGATGTAATGTAATGGAATTAGAATTTATTTATTTCATTTTTGTGTTTAGTTGGACTGAAAAATGGAAATGAAATGGAATCGATTCTTAAATAAGAAGAAATTAGAATTATTTCCCTCCTTTAAGGAATCATGATTTCATTTTTATCTCAATTATTTTTCCCAATTTTATCTTAACTCCAAATATAACCCTAAACTCAAAATCCTAAATCTCAAATCATAAATCTCAAAACCCAAAACCCTAAATCCTAAACCTTAAATTCCAAAACCCAAAACCCTAAATCCCAAATCCTAAATCCCAAACCCTAAACCTTATTTAGAAAAATAATAATTTTAACCCTAAACTTTAACCTACAAATATAATCCAACACCCTAAACCATATTTAGAAAAATAATAATTTTAATCATAAACCTTAACCCATAAATATAACCCTAAATCCCAAATCCCAAAACCATAAACCATAAACCATAAACCCTAAACCTCAAATCCCAAATCCTAAAACCCTAAACCCTAAATCCCAAATCCTGAAACCCTAAACCCTATTTAGAAATATAATAATTTTAACCCTAAACTTTAACCCATAAATATAACCCTAAATCCTAAACCCCAAATCCCTAAAACCTAAATCCCTAAATCCCAAATCCTAAACCTTAAAACCCTAAACCCTATTTAGAAAAATAATAATTTTAATAATATATTTTCTTTTTAAATAATAATTATTTAGAAAAATAATGATTTCAATAATGTATTTTATCTGAAAAAAATAATAATTAAATGATATTATTTAAAATTTACTGAACATAGGGATATTAAAGTAACATATAGTATTTTCTATTTCATTCCCATTTCGATATCATTTTGTGAATCAAACGTCACCTAAATTCTATTGTGTAATTCATACAAATAATATGTCTAGAAAATAACATTTTGGAGAATTAATTAACTAATTTTTTCCCTTTCCTTTTCAATTACAGCTTGAAACCCTTGGGAGCACAACCATACATCACTTTTTTCTCCCAATTAATATTTAACTTTTCTCAAAAAAATTTTTTTGAAGAAGTTATATACTCAAATGGAAGTCTTCTTGAAACCAATAAATATAATCAATCATATTATATCTAAAATAGTTTAAGTCAATAGTAATAATATTATAATAATTTAAAATTTAATTATTTAATAACTTTTAAAATCAAGACTAAAATCAAATAACATAAAATCACTTAATCATCTTTAAATGAGAATAATTTAACGATCAAATCTAATTAGTTTGATTTATTAAATAAAATCATTAAAAATTGAATTCTAACCTCTCAAATCATTGATGTGCTAGCTTATTATTGGTTGAAATAGTCACACTAATTTTTTTAAAACTTATAATAGGATATCATATCAATTGTTGTTTTACAACAACTTGATGTATAAAAAAACTTTAGAAAAATAATAAAAATAACATACTTAAAACTTGTAATCACAAAAATAACTCATATTATGTCTGTCTCATATATTTTTAATACTAAAAAAAGTTTTACAAATCATTTTATTTCAAATGTCATTTAATTAGATAATTTTAAATTAAATTATGATTATTTAAACCAATTTAATGTTGAACGATGTCTAATTAAATTTTACTCAATGTCATTATATTATTATTTTTGTTGTTATAAATTTTAAGTATGATATATATTTTTTAATTTCTCAAAGACTTTTTTATTTGTAATGAACTAGGCTAAAAATCACATAATTATCGAAGTGTACTTAAGAAACATATGCCTTACAAACAATTGTAGAAATAAAATATTTTATTTTATTTATTTATACTTTACAAGATAGACATAATAGTTAGTTGAATTCTTTTCTTATTTGTTTGAAAATGATGTTTTGATAATGATTTTATTGTATAATGACATATATATTAAGCAGACATTATAAAAATATGGGTTTGATGGAGTACTGTTTTTTTTTTTTATGATTGAGTGTGACTTCGGCAATTGTTTATTTTTAAAAAAGAAGAAGCTAGCTAGTTGTATATTTTCAATGTTCTCTACTTTAATTAGACGAATTTTCAAGGGACAGGCCTTTTGTTCGTTTATTATTTCCGTATTTGTATAAAACATGATCTGATATATGATGATAAAACTAATATATATATATATATATATATATATATATATATATATAATTATTAGACTCATGACTATATATATATATATATATATATAATTCAATTTTATAGCAACATACAATTCAAAGTTTATTTAATTTATATATATATAATTCAATTTTATAGCAACATACAATTCAAAGTTTATTTAATTTATCTATCATGAGTCTAATAATTAAAAACAATGACAATTGTTGAATAGTATGTGGAATATTCAAATCTACATTTTATACAAACAAAATGAATAATGGTCCATTCTTCGTTGACTACATAAAGTGACATCCTCAATATAGTGAGTGTATTTCATAATTAACATGAGTAACACAAATTTTTTGATATTTTATATAATATTAATCATTAATCTCATATAAGGTTTATGTGAGTTTTGTTACGGTAAATAAAAATCTAACACTTTTTATTTTTATTTTTAATGATCACAAACTTAATTATGAAAGGTAGCGCAATAATTAATTTCTAATTATATATAGATAAGAAATGATTAGCTATATCAATAATTCTCTTAATTTGTTTTATGCTTTCTATTTTGATTGCGAGATGGTACCACAGTAGTGCATGCATGCATGGCCTACTTGCTTGACCCTTAATTTGAAAGATTATCGAAAGTTTCTTTTGTAGGACTAGTCAAAGTGTGGACTTTAATTATACCTAATATTTACCCATTTGCGTGTAGGGCGATAAGAACGTACGAGACATCACATGCAATAATTTAGTTAATGGATAATTATGTGGTTACGGATTGAGTATCGATGACATGATAGAGGTTAAATATTATTAAAATATATACATCAATTAACTAAACTATATATTATCACACTATTTTTGATAAATTACTAAAAAAAATTGAAGCGTAAAATAACACATTAACATGAAATAAATATGTTTGTAGCTTATAACATGATACAAGAGACACCTAATTAATGTGCACTTTTGAGTTATGATGAGATTTAGATATATTAAGAGGTACTACAGTTAATATTATGGTCCATCAAATTGTAGTATATTTGTTTCTTTATTAATATATTATTATTTCAATATTTTTATTGATAAATAACTTTTAAAATAAATATTATTAGCCAAAATCGCCAACTTTATACCCCTTTAAATTTTATTAAAAATCATTTAACGCTAAAAATACATTTTTTTGTTTTAATTTAATTTTTTATATTAATTAAAATTTACTAAAAATATTTTTTATAATTTTAAAAATTAACAATAAATATATAATGCAAACCCCATCCTATTTAAAAAGACATTCTTCGCTTAAGTGAACCCATATTGCTCGTAAACCAATTTATTATGCACTAGGAAATTAGTTATAGCTTTGCTATACTAAACTTTGCTCAAGCCAACATAGCTTACCAAATGGGAAAGAACTAATAAAATTTTATAAATTTGTATTTTCATCACAAATATCATAATCTTTCAAAAATATTAAACTTGTTATTTGATTTAATTGAATTTAAAGATAAATATTAATGATATTTTCTTTTAATATCTTCAAAATTAATGAGGTAAAAACATTATATTTTAATTTCTCTTATTTTTAATATTAGATAATCAATTATATAAAACTAATAAAACAAAATTTAAAATGTTCTATTTTTCATTTTCTTCTAATAACGTAAAGTATAAAAATTATACCTAATTTTGTTCATATTTATTTTAGGGGCCTTGTTTATGCACCAAACATTTTGTTTTCGGATAACACATTTAGCCACTTTTATACTCAAACCATTTCACTGTTATAAAAAGGAGTTTTTAATTTGAGATTTAAACTCGGTTTTTGAAAAAAATTATTTTTAAGTCGATTCGTTGAAAGAACGACTTATATCGATCCTACGTGTTAATCGATGCTACGTCCAATCGATGCTAGATGTAGGACATAGCATCAATTCTACGTGTCAATTGACGTGAGTCATGTGTAGTGTTAATTGACACGTAGAACCGATGCTACGTCCTAAGTGTAGCGTTGGCTCTACGTGTCAACTAATGATATCTAAATTTTGTTTCTTTTATCTCTTCTCTCTCCCATTTTAAGATATAATCGCGTATTATTTCTTCTTCTAGTCCCAATTGCTACCATAAAACCGACCGTCCTCCTCCTATTTTTTCTCATTTTTCAACCACTTCCAACCACCAATTCAAGCGTCGTTTAGTGGATTTTCTTCTTCTCCAATTTCTATTCTAGATCTACTATTTTTTTGAACATAATACTCAAATTTTTTATACTCATTCATATATATATATATATATAATATATAATATATAATATATTTTTATATGTATATAATGTATAATGAGTTTATTAATATTTATTATTATTATTATATATATTTATAAAATATTTATTATTATTAATTACATGTATTTATATATATATATATATAAAAATTATTATATATTATATATATTGTTAATATTATATATTTGTTAATGTTATTATGAGTTTATTAATTATTTGGTTTTTATATATTTATTTTTATAGGATGTTTTGATAGATATTCTAATAATTAGGGAATTCATATATAATAATATCTGAAATATATTGATTGGATACATATTTAATATGCTTAATGTCATTAATAGAAAATGGACAAATCTTGGATGTCAAAGTGTAGAATTGAGTAGAATTACATTTATGGAGTTGAAAGTTTTTTAGAATTTACTCGTAGAAATAGTAATAATGAAATTAGTATGTCTTGATATCCATGTGTTAAATTTTCAAATGAGAAATTT
Source organism: Hippophae gyantsensis (assembly GCA_030763125.1). NCBI lineage: Eukaryota > Viridiplantae > Streptophyta > Magnoliopsida > Rosales > Elaeagnaceae > Hippophae > Hippophae gyantsensis. The sequence continues at coordinate 28,542,940 of CM061039.1, read as the reverse complement.
CATGATATTGACGAGGTTAAGTATCACCTTATCCCTAATAGTATTTTTTTTTAGTTATAAATGTTGGTATTATCATGGAGAAAATATTGATAATACTCATGAGGAATAGATAAATAAGAATGTAAGTAGATTATATACATCTTATCAAAATGTATAAACAGAAAATATGTTTCATGCTGTTGAAGATGAACTACATGAGGATGTGATCGAGAGATGTTTTGGTGTGTTAAAGAATCGATGGGAAATTCTAAGAAGTCCATCCTTCTATCCCATTAAAACTCAAAACCGAATAATTATTGCTTGTTGCTTGCTACACAACTATTTAAGAAAGAAAATGTCATATGATCCATTTGAGGAAAATTGGGAAAATATTGAAGATAGGGATGTGGATGAGGATGATGAAGATACAATAAGAATTGTAGACTCTACACATGAATGAAGTGTATTTAGAGACAATACGACATCAAACATGTACAATGAATGGAGGGAAAGGAGACATGGATAGATGATAGTGATTGTTTAGGTTAATGGAAGTCATGTTTTCTTATTTATGCTTGATTGTGGTTGTAATGAAGAGATTGTTTGATTGAAATTATGTGTAATATTGTAAAACATTATGCTACTGGTCGTATTCTTATAATTTTAAAATTATTCTCATTGGTTGCTAGGCTCACCAACTTTAATATATTTTCTATTTCTATTTTGTTTATAAGTGGTATATTTTTTTGTACTTACTTTTTAATTTTAGGATGTCATCTTCACAAAATTTTACCTTAAAAAATTGAGGCCTTTGATAGAATAAAAGATTTTGGACAACAACATTAGATGAAAAATTAATTGAGTGTCTTGTAGAGTTACACAATCAGGGTTTATATAGAGTTGATGGTGGTTTCAAATCTGGCTATTTAAATGCTATTGAGAAATTACTACTTCAAAACCTACCAGATTGCACTATGAAAGCTAAACCACATATTGAGTCTCGATTGAAAACATTGAAGACTCAGTTTACTATTATACATGACATGTTAACTGGTCAAAATAGTAGTGGATTTGAGTGGGATTCAGTGAATAAACATATAGCTGTTGAGGCACCTGTTTGAGATGCATATGTAGAGGTAATCTTTTTGTTGTTCTTGTTTGTTATGAGTAAAAACATTATTTATGTTTAGAAATTAATCCATTTGATTATTAATATTTTCAATTTGACATATTTTAGTACTTTTTAGAGTCAAAAAGAAGCTATTCATTTTAGACATAGGTCATTTCCTCATTACGAGGACTTGGCTATTGTATTTGGTAAAGATAGAGCCACATGAAAAGATGTAGAGACTCTAAATGATGTTGTTTTAGAACTTGATAATGAACGGGATCAATAGACAGTAAATGAAACTGATCTATTACATCAACACGCATATGCTACTGACTAGCAAAACTCAAATGTTTCATCTAAAAAAAGAAAGAGAACTATTGGAGTTAATGAATATGGAAATTGTGTTGAAAGGGCAGCTTCGATACTTGCAGAAGAGATGAAGAATGTTGGTAGTCTTTTAAGTAGATCCATCACAAAAGAAGAACAAATGAGGTTGTACAATGAATTACAAAGGACCACATTACTTAGCAACGATGAGCTTAATGTTGCTACAATTCTTCTTGTTGACAAACCCACAAGAATGCATGTATTTTTTAGCGTACCTGATGAAAACAAAGATCGTTGGATTAGAAGCCTTCTTAGATGTGAAGGTGCATTATATTAAGTTATGGATATGTGTCATAACTATATGAATATTCGTTTGTAATTGTTATATTAGTCTTGTTTTGGTATCTAACTTAATTTTAATTAGGCTAATATTAATATTTTGATATAGTGTTTTGAACACTTGTATTTTGAACACTGCTGGAATATGAAACATTTGTGCTTGATTGAACAGATGATACGAAAGTAGTAAGATCAATATACAAAAATTTTGTTTATATTGATAATTTGTTGTTCTATAAACAATGAATATCATCACTGTACAGAAAAATCCCACAAATGGCTTAAATATATTGAATTCTATCAAAAACAATCCTAATAACATCATTCATCTCTATAAAAGTAAATATATAATTAATTTTTTATGATATAAAAAAGAAAATATATATTTTTTACTTAAAATATTAAAAATAAAAATTGTTATTTAATTTTTCTGACGAAAAATAGTAATTAAATGATACTATTTAAACTTTACTGAATGTAGGAGTATTAAGATAATTTACAATTTTTTCCATTATATACCAGTGGCAAACCAATATGTTGGTATAAAAATGAGTTTTTTTACACCAATAAATATAAAAAAATTCATATAATAAATACATTTTATCAATTTTTTACTTTTTATTATTATTTATACCAATAAATAAAAAATATTCATATAAGAAACATTTTTATGAATAGTTATTTTGTATATAGTTAATTTTGTTACATTAAGAGTGAGAATTCATACAATTCATGATTACTATTCAATCAATTTAATTATGAATAGATCATATTTTTGTTAAAACAACAAAATAGTTAACTAATATAAATTATTTTTAAACAAAAAATCCTTGTTAAATTCAATTAAGTCACCCCAATCATTCATGTAAAATTAACTTCTTAAATAGTAAAAATATTAATTGAATAACTTTGTACATTATTGTGTTATAATTGACTTATTTATTAAATAAAGTTATGCAATTATTGGCAATATCATAACAAATTCATTCATGTTTATATTGTATATGAATTCTATTACTCATAAAATAATTACTATTATATACTTATTTATCATTGAAATAACAAAGTAATTAATTATTTATTTTAATAATATTTCTACAAATCATTTTATAAAATATTTTAACGTAAGTTTTTAATTATAATAAAAGTAACTTAAAAATTTATATTTAAATACTTGCTTTTTTATGTATTTTATAAAATAAAGAATTTAAAACAATAATAATTATTGCTCAAGAATTAATACACTATATATTTAATAAATTTGAATCATCAACCTATGCATCTCCACAAGTCCAAAACCTAGTATATTACTTACTAATCTCAAATGGTATGACATAATTTAATTAGTCATGACGTAACTTTGCTATTTATCAATATTAAATATTTAAGGAGCCAATCACAATCCAATATATATGTCATTTGAAATCATCACAAATTTGTGATATAAGACATTATTTCTCTTTGGCAAAACAAAGAAGACATCTATTATAATTTTATCATGTCATCTCATTTGTGATATTTAGTAATACCTTTTTCAAAAACATTATCGTTCTTTCCTTACATATAATATTACTTAATGTGTATACAACAAGCCTTTAAACTCTTAGGTGATTTCAGTGGATAAGTTTAACCTCACAAGGACTTTCAGTGATGATACTCACAAACATTTTAACATGCACACTAAAAACAACTAATAACTAAAATGAAAACAAAACTACGAAACAAAAATCAACAGAAAACCTCATGCTTTAATTTCTTTCCAATTCATAATTTATGACTTAAGCCCCGATTCATTCAACATCTCCAAGATTAATTTTCTCTGTTTATACCAGTTACACATCACAAATTCATATCCTATATATTACTAAAACATATCAACATTGACTGATCAATCTTTGTGTTAGGAATCTGAATTCGTTTTAACTCTAATCCTAATAAGATATACTCTTAATTTCACATTTATTCTATGGGTTTAAGCACTCAACAAAGTATATACAAACATAAATTATATAAAGAAAAAAGAAAAAAAAGTTATGCAAGTGATAAATAAAAAAAGACTCAAAAATGCATAACCTTGATCTCATAAAATGAATCAAATTCTATAATTTATAAAGATATCACATTACTAATCTCATACTTTAATTAAAATCATTAAGCAAAACATTTCAAGTATGTGTCTCATGATGAATGAAAATGTAATTGACTTCAATAAGAAATTTATTACTATTTGGTAATAACTATCTCACTACTTTAAGAATTTAGGGTCATAGTATTTAGTTATACTATTTTTTGTCTTTTTTTTAGAGAATGACCTCATATACATATATGTGTTATGACAGGTGGTACATATATGTGTTATGACGAGTGGTTATTTTAACTCTTTTTATTGTTATGAAGGAACGCCATATATATATATATATTTTCACAAAAGTTAGGCATGAATGAAGATAGTCACAACCACCTAAATTATACTTAAATCACTCAATCTAAGTAATGAATGTAAGTACACATTACTTCATTAGATGTTTGAAATGTTAACATTTTATGCAAAATCTATACAAATCATCTAACAATTTGAAATAATAGGAAGAAGTGTTTAAAGAAGTAGAAAAAGTGTTATTACTAAAAATAAAATGACACGGGTTCAATAATCTCTTAAGGTAGTCTCCATCATTTGATTATTATACTCTAATTTTGAGTTCATCTCAGTTTCAATATACAAACATAAAACATAAATTATGAATATAATTAATTCTTACAATAATCATTGAACATGTTTAAGATGTCAAAATAAAAATACAAAGACTAAATTATTCACATTAAATTAATTAAAAGCATGATAATTTTGTATTAATTGTTTTTTTATATATATATGGACATAAATGTCCCAAATTAAACTAAACAATAACAAATGCATGTTTAATGAAACATAAAATACATAATTTTATAAGTAACTTTTCTTCCATACCTAACCTTAATGTTTCAAATATAAATCAAAGATAAAGAAGAAAAAGAAGAGAAAAATTACTATTTCTATTAGCTCAATGTGATTGCTCATGTTGTATTCATCATCTAACTCATTTATATCACACAAAGAAAATCATTCTATACTTCTAATGAATCACATATTATTAAATAGTTATGAAATTAACAATTATAAATAACATAAACATAGTTCACGCTAACACAAAATAAAAATAAAATAAAGTGCATGAAATATAAAATAAAGAAAAACATAATAAAAATAAAAATAAAGTCGAAATAAATGTTGGAGCTTACTTATCCATGTCGTATGAATCTTCTTAAATTGAAAACAGATATTAGTATTCGAGGTGAGAGAAAATTAAAATTGAGGAAAAAGAAGAGAATTTTTTTTACTATTTTTAGGTTTTTAGTGTGAAAAATGTTTAAGGGTCACGACACGCAATGTTTCATGCTGCGGTATGCATATAAATTTTTTCAAAATAAAGACTAAGACAAGCGTACTACGACACACTTAAAAGTCATGCATATTGGTATGAAATCATTTTCTTCAACCTAATTTTCATTCGAGAGCCCCATGATGTAGCCCATTTTTTTCACAATTAATTGTTTTTAATTTAAAACTAAACAAAAATTTTTAAAATAAAACAAAAAAATCAAGTAACAAAAAAAAATTAACAACTAAAAATATATACATAAAAAGAAAAGAAGTAAAAGTAAATAAATAACAAAAAAACTAAAAATAGAAAATAAACCGATAAAAGCAAATAAAAAAATAGAAAATAAATAATTAAAAACAAATAAATAAAAGAAAAGAAGAAAAAAATAAAAATAAACAAAAATATTTTTTTAGTATATGTATATATATATATATAAAGAAAATCACAAAATATAACTAAATAGGAAAAATTTAAACAATTTAAAGTTCTATTCTCCAATAACAACCCAAAAACTCGACACACAAATTTTATATTTATAAAGCTCGTAAGTGTACTAATCACTTATAATATGCAACAAATATATTCCCGGATTTGATCTATCAAGAAATTAAGGTAATTTTAAAATTTTAAATTATTGTCTAATTTATTTAAGAAAACAAACCTTAAGCACTCTAACAATTTAATTATTGGTAAAAAGAGCTATAAATTCTAAATTATTTCATATATAAGAAAGTAAGAAAATAAGTGTGAAAAATAAAATAAAACAGATAAATGAACGCGATAAATTAAACTATAGCTAAACAAAGAATGATAGATATATATAGAATTTTAGCGAGCATAACCCTGGAAACAACAAATTAAGTGATTTAAATATAAATCATATTTATTGATTTTTAATTTTTTTTTAAATAAGAATCCTATGGTGAGTTCTCAATGATATTGAATTAATCAATTCTTTCTTGGATGGGTTGATATTGGTTAATTGGTAAACTAGAGAAATATATATTAACTAATGCTTAATTTTAAAATATTTTATTTAATCATAAATTAAGACTTACCATATCACTAATTTGTGATTAAAAATTTGAAAATTATGAATAAGAAATAAACATAAAATTTTGTTTATTTGAATCACAAAAATGATCCTCCAATCATCAAAAGTAGAAGCTAAAATCCATATACATATTTAGCCAAGCATAGTTAAATTAATAAAAGTCAAATAATTTAAGAAAGATATCAGATTATAGAAAGAGATAAAAAAAATACGACAATTAAAAATACCTCTTTGTTGAAGACAACTCTAAGTCTTTGAACAAATTGTCATTGGTTTCTTTAAATCTTTAGATCTTTTTCACAACTGGGAAGATCTCTTTTTGTATCTATATATGGTGGAACGATTAACCTAAATTCTACAATTAGAACACTAGAACAAGTGCTAAAAATAGAAAACATTTTCTACTCTATCTATAGCACAAATCATAAGAGTGTTTATTAATAGGTAGATGTGGGTACAAAGGGCTTTGGGATGATTTAATGAAAGTGTATCACATCACAAAACTTTCCACCATTGAAGCATGAAGTTTGATTGGTTTGCACAATTCTTTCCCAAAGAAGCTGCATCACAACACTCGTTAATCCACGTTATGGAAAAAAAATTTAACGTGCCTAGTAATCATCCTGAAAAGTGTGCACAATGGCACTCATATTTTTTCATCACAGTGTGCCATGTTTGTCTTGAAAATTACCTTGAATATCTTATAATATTGTTGGTTCTTCATATAAGGCTTACATGCTTTAATATTTTAAGCTCTTAGGGTGCAAAATAAGTTATCTAAGTGTTATTCTTCATGTATTGAAAAATTTGTCTATTTTGAAGCTAAAGACAATTGAAATACAACAAAACATATCTGTGATTTTGAACATATAAATTTGTATAAATTATCATATAAACATGCTATAATCAAACCTATTATATCATTTAAGCACAATAAAATCATAGAATATGGAATTACTTAGATTGAATTCCATGAAATTGGAATAACTCGAGTCATTAGGGCTCTTGGTTGGAAAACACTATTTAACCCCTCCAAATTATATTGCCCAACCCTGGTCCTTGAATTTTAAGCAAATATAGATTCAAAAAAATTTAGCCATAGGCTAATGAGTTACAAAGTTTTTATCCAAAATAAAACCGTTGATATCTCAGTCCAAAGAATCAACAATTTTCTAACTATCACGAACAACGGGGATGCCAATTTTCACCAAGACTAGTATGTCATTCCCAATGAGGACCTATTGATCAAAATTTCTAGTTCACTTAACATCAGTTGCAATGCTAATCAATTCTATATACCAGATGAATTTACTCCATTTTATCAAATTTTAAATAAAATGGTGTGTGCTAACCTACTACCATCCAAGCATTCATTTGACATTGGATACCTAAATGCTAAGATTTTATATTGTATTGAAAAATTAATAGTATTCAATGTAGGTATAGTTATACAGGACAAAATAATAAACCAATCTCAAATAGTTAACCCAAGGATTGGGCTTTCTTATTGTTACCTTATCACCCAAATGATTTTTATTGCAGTTGTGCCTCCAACAAGGGATTTAGATTTAGTTTGGCTGATGGATAACATTATAAAGTCAACCATATCAAGATCATTTTCTTAGATATCAAAGAGATAGAGATCCATCGATATTGAAACAAGTGATGGAGAAGTTACAGATGATATTTTTGGAGATGAGAAAATGAAAAATATACATGCCTATTAACCTTCTAGTTAGGACTTGTTTGAAAATGAAATGCGTATGAGAATGGGAACATCGTACAAAAAATAAATACTGTGAATGAACATTAAGAAGTAATGTTTTTCATGATTAAACACATCCATTCACATTATAGGTTTCCTAATTCAGGATAATGATTTGTTCTTATTTTATTTTACTTTTTTGTCCTACTTTATCATTGTGTTTGGAAGTCAATATTTTTTTCACATTTCAAAATGTAATTGATATTTTCTAGGGATGAATTTGGATCATATTAATCAATACACTACACTTGTTGCATTTGATAGTTTGTGTTTCATCTATGTGTTGTTTATTGTTTTTGAATTTTCTATGAGATTTCACGTCCATTTTAATTGAAAATGAAACATTTATTTTTTGGTTTATTTGTATAACAAAAATGGAAGAAAATTTAGAATATTAAATTTAAGGGGAGAATCAATTTTGAATTTTCTTTTGAAATATTACAATAGGGGGATAATGCCTTTTAATTTCTATTTCATGATTACTCACTCTTATAAATATTCTTCACTTTTTTATATTGTTATATAAAATTAATTAATGAACAATGAGTTTTTGGGACAAGTTGTTTGGGTATTTATGTTTTTGACTTTCAATGTAAATATGATCTTTCAAGATTCAAACAAAGATGATTTTGTTGAATTATAAGATAGTACCACTTTGTTAATTTATTTTTCCTATAAATGTTATATAGTAAGTAAAAGGTTTTGTCACACGAATATGCCAAAGGGGGAGATTGTAAGGCCTATATGAGTGTTGACAAATTCGTGAATAAAAATACAAATATAGTTTTAGTTTCTATGTGTATCCTTTAATAATATTTTTAAGATGAATAAAGTATCAAGCTCTAACGATTACAATTCAAGTATATCCCTATTCTTATACACGCTAGATTTCATATTTGACATAGAGAAACATTTTGAGATTACACAATTCCATCAATCGAGACATGTTTAGATCATCTGAGCTATGTAGATCGATTAAGAATCAATCTACACAGTTTAAAAAATTCTAAATTAATTATTTAATTGATTAGATCGATCGAGTAATTAATATTCAATCGATCGAGTATTAAATCAAACAAATCAATCGATCTTAGTTTAGAATTAATTATTTATTACATTAGATCGATCAAGAATTGACTAGATCATCGGACATGTTTTAATTGATGTATTTGATTGATCGAACTATGTACTCAATCAATCGAGGATATGTTAGTTTGATCGAGCCTCCAAGGATTTGATTTTAAAACCTATTTTTTACTCGAATTGAATTTGATTTTTACTATGTTTTCCATTTTCTTTTTTAACTCTTTAAATTGATTTTATGGACAATATAATAATTTTACTTTGACCTAACACTTCAAAATATTCTATATATACAAACCTAAGCACACAACTTTAATCAACCACGCAAGAGTATTCTTCTTTTCAAACAATTCTTTTTATTGAGTTAATTTATCAAATATTTGTAGTTGTGTTTGATGGATTAATAAACATACAATATTTGTCATATTATGCTTTAAATTGATTGTTTTAGGGTTGCTAGTTGATTTTTTTTATCTGATATATTCATTAAATTAACTAGTTAGGGTTATTCATTGTTGAATCTTTTTGAAGACACGTGTGTTATTGTGTTAACATTTTAGGTATTGGTAGAACAGGTTTGATTGCTTATGTGACTCAAGTTGTCGGAACGTTGGTTTAAATCCAAATATCTTTCTTGTAAAGGCTATGATGAAATTAGTTGTGTGTAAAGGGATTACTTAGGAGTTTTTATCTTGGTAGGCAGTATACGACCTAACCTTGTAATTTAACCTTATTTTTCATAATAAATAGTTAGGTGATCTGGTAGACTGGTGATTTTTCTCTTAAGTCATAATCTCATGTATCATCTTTCTATTATTTTATTTACATATGATTACATACTTGACCATCTATGAAAATTTTAATTTCCCATAATTCTATTAATTATCTATTCACCCCTCTTATCAATTTAGCTTTGTAACTAAAAGAGAAACTTTCATATGGTTAGATCACACCCCAATGTTTGGTGTTGGCTGTGGAGAAAGTCAAGTTTTTTTTTTCTAACCAAGACATTATGAAAGAAACAAGCAAGGCAGTAATGTATAGTTCGGACAATGTTCCCGAATAATAGAGATAGTAGTGGTTTTATTTTTTTTCATAATTGTTTGTTGCTTAGTGAATTATTTATTGTCTAATGGTTATAGCATACTAAAAACTTAAACTCTAATTAAAAAGATTTTATATATTATTACTTGCTTTCTATTGAATATATTTAATATCTTTTGTTTAAAGATATCTGCTTGTCTAATATTATATTTTTTGTATTTCTACTATGTTGTCTAGTTAAGTGTATACTTTTCTATTCGTACGAGTTAGGCCCGAGTCCTTAAAAAAATTGTATCTTCTTACCCTAATTGTATACCATGTAGTAGACTTTTTTCATTTCCTTACATATAATGTTACTTAATGTACTTAATGCAATTTGAACCTATAATTTAAAATGGATAAAATGTAAGTCTTATTGTTTCTCTTAAAACATGTGAAATTTCTTCGGTAGATTTTCCCTTCTACGGGCAATATTTTCCCAAGCCAAGATGAGACCCTAAGTAAAAATTATAATTTTTTGATGCAAATTTATGAAGAATGTTTGAAAATAATCATGGGTTATTAAGCATTAAAGGTTTGACTAGGAGCATTACATATGGAGAAAATAACATTCTAGAGGATATAGATTGATCAAGTAAGGTGGATTGGTCGAGCTTTGATCATGCTTCACTCTAAGAGCTTCTACCCAATTTTTGGTGCCCAGTTTTAATAGTTCAATCGATCAAGAAAGGGCTTGATCGATAGAGCCCATTAATGATGATGATGAGGATAGGATTTAAGTCAAGGGGGCGTGAAATTAAATGGGATTTTTGATAAATGATGTTTTTTGCATTATAAGAACAAGTTTGTACCCTAGAATCATTAAGAGATAATTTGATATTTTGGATAAGGATGATAGAAAAGAGAGGAAGAGGGTTTTCCATTATTGTTGAATGTGAGAGCTTGTGTAGTCTTCTTAAGTTCTATTCTCTAAAGTAAGTATTTTCTCCAATATTTCTTCTATTGTATTTGTAATGTCTAATATATGAAGCTAGTGAAACTCATATCTTTAGAGGGATGAAGAAGTGGAGTGGACTCACTACATGGTTAGATTGATCTACTATAAATTTGATGTGTTCTTTCCTTTCATGTTCTTATCATATATTTCACTATCATTGATTTCCATTTATAGGGCTTGGTAGCTTATTTATTGAAACATCTTCATTGAATGTTTTCTTGGGTATTTTCATAATGCATGGATTGTTCAATATTTGCAATATCTAGGAGGTTCATTTTTGTAACAAGTTGTATCAAAGTCTTGTTTGGCTTAGGTGTATTCCAAGGTTATTATGTGTGTATTTTTCCGATTTGATATTGTGGTGTGAAGTTATATCTAGAAACAAATTTGATATTGAAAATTAGTAATAGAGATCGAGGTGCTGATCAAGTTGATGTTTCCAAATATTCACAAGATCTTTGACAAGGAATTAGCGATCCAATGACTAGGGATAGATTTAAAAGATCAAGTTAGATGCAAGGGTTTCTTTCGAAATAAATTTTTGTTTTAGTTAATTATGGGCCTTTTATATTTAGCAATTTTTGTCTTAGTTAATTGTGGGCCTTTTATGTTAAATTTTTTTGTCTTTTATTTTTAAGAATAGATGAGGCCCAATCCACCAATAATTAAGCCCATTAGTTTTTTTGGCTCTTGAAGTTGATGAGCAAAACCGACATCGTTGATCCTACAAATACTTTATTTTTATATTTATAAAACTCTCGCAAATGCACGAATCATTTCATAGAAAATGATAAGTATACTCCCAAGGTCGATCTAAGGAAGGAATGTATGTGATTTTTTAATTTATTATTCAAACTTTTAAAAATTAAATTAATCCTAAATATCATGTCACGATAACATAAAAATAACACATAGATATGAGTTCAATAAACATTTGTGAAAATTTTATCTTTTATAATAGTGTAGTGTTTATGGATGTAAAAACTAAATTAATTATGCTTACTCATATTATTTAGGTTATTAAAGATATAAATTGATATTTATTGATTTTATTTTTTTTATATGAATACCACCTTTGGTAGGGTTATATATTCTTTGTTAATTAAGAAAATCAATTAACACCTATGGGTGGGTCAATAACTAATTTGGTTAATTAAATTAATTCTTTTTTTCTAAGAGATTGAAAATGAACCATTTAAATGTCACATTTGGTGAGTTTAGACGGTTTAAACTTTATTCAAGGTGTCCAAATTAAACCTAAGAATCTAATTATCTGAGTACTAACTTTCAAGTTTTAAAACCATTGCTAAATATATGTTATTAATACATTATCAAATAATAATTCCTATAAAACCTTTTGAAATAGAGCTTCACTCTAACTACCGGGTGATTGTAACAACAAATAAAAGAGTACTACTCTAAATCATATTAGATAACTAAACCTTAAAATTTAAGTTTGTAATGAAAAATAATATATTTCTCTCTAACATATTTAATATAAAATCTTAAATAAAAACAAAATCAATTCATTTTATAGAGACTTTTACCTATTTAATATTTCACAAGCATAATGACGTTATTATTATATCGTGTTTACAAACAGTCAACCATGTTAAATTTAATATATAAGAATAAAACATAAAAATAACTATAAAGAATAAGAATCCTTACAGAACCTTTATGCTAATTCTGTTTCTAGAAAACCTCCAAACGGATTCGCATTTTCGTTTATTGAATAAAAAAGCTAGAAATTTACAAAAAAAAAATAGCTAGTTCTTCTGAAAAAAGAGAATAACTTCAAAACTAAAAATTAAAAAAAAAACTTTCTAAAGAGAAAAAGAGCTAAGAAACTTATTTCTTGAGGTGTGATTTGTATAATGGGTAAGAAATGGTATTTATAGGTGGGAAAAGGGGTAAAAAGTGAGAAAAATGATAAATAAAAAAAATGGGTTAAAATGCGTAATGGAAGGATGCTGACGTAAGCATTGACCCATGCAAATGCACGTGCGAATTCGGCATGATGCAATGCGGCTGGACACATTTTTTGGCATGGTGCGTGCATATGCATACAAAATGCAGCATGATGTGGCAAGGCTGTGTGCATTTTTTAGTGTGGTGGGCGTGTCTGAGAGTAGAATGGGGCGTGGTTAGGCAGTTGCCCGTGGGATTTTTTCCTTTTTGACATTTTTGACCCATTTTGTCCAATTGTTTTTTCATATTTTTGACTTTTTCTCAATTATTTTCTCAATATATTTGTGATGTATTGTCTCCAATATTTTTGTTCAAGTATTTAAGTTATTTTTTTGAAGAGAAAATACCTTAAAAATAATAAAAATACCCATGATTCTAAAAAGACAAATTTATATAAAAAATATGATAAAATCATATAAATATAAATCTTTTTAATCAATTAAATTACATTAAATCATACTAAATTTAGTGCTTTTTAATCACTAATAATAAGTGGTGCCTAGGGTTTCTTAGGGGATAGAAGTGGTGCTTTGGGTTTCTTAGGGGATAGTAGTGGCGCCTAGGGTTTCTTTAGAAAAGATGGCATCTAGGATTTATTTCTTATAAAATAAGTAGTAGCCATGTAATGGAGACACATAAATATTCATTAATGAAAATAAAATTTTAGAAAGCTTCTTGATTTGCCTTCTTGTGTTTTTGATTGAATATTTGAATCTAACTTATCAAAGAAAGTGATTATCCATTGTGGCATCTCAAGGTTTGGGTTTTAAGAACTTTTTTCTCTTAGGGTTATAATCTGATCATCTTCAACATGTTCTTAGCAAATCAATCATTTCTATTCTTTGAGTTCATCGGTTCCTAGACTATTCTCCTATAGGGTCCACATCAATGAGTAAGATGAAAATTGAGAAGTGGGATGGTACAAGAGATTTCCATATTTGGTAGAGTACAATGAAGAGTTTGTTATTTCAACAAAAGGTATCCTTAAGCTTTAGAGAAGACTCTGGAGTATCATAAAGGATTTATAGATTATCAATATAAGGAAGTTGACAACTTACACTTCAATCTTCTTGAACTTGCATGATAAATTTTTTTGTGAGGTTTAAAGTACAAAATCTGTGAAGGCATTATTGAAAAATATGGATGAGATTTATATGCAAAATATGATGTCTTGGAGGTTCCATTTAAAAGAAAAATGTTTGAGTTTCAAATGGATATGTCAAAGGGCTTAGAGCTTAACTTCGCAAAGTTTTGGGGTCTTATGTATGGAAGAGATTATATCCCTTTGGACCTAGTTATCTCTCATTTGAGAATGAGCGAACTAGAGTTGAAGACAATGAGGCTTCACATTGTTGGGAGTAAAGATGGTGATGATACCATGTATTCACGAGGTAGAGCTAGAGAAAGAGGCCAAAGTCAAAATAAAGGAAAATATCGATTGAAGTCTCTTGCTTCAAAAGGCAAGGAGAAATTCTACTTGTGTAATAAGAAGGGGAATTTCAAGAGTGAATGCCTAGAAAATGGTAAATCTACCAAGGGACACTAATAGTAGAGATGCATCAGTGGTAGTTTATGATATGGGTTATGGTAGTGCCGAGGCATTAGTGTTTTCTTCAAGCAATAGTGATGGTACTTGGGTCTTTGATTCTGGGTGTACTTTTCACATGTCATCTTAAAAGTGTGGTTTGTTGATTACAAGATGATAAACAATGGCATATTTTGTATAGGAAACAACCATCCATTTAATCTAATAAGAGTTGGGTTGGTCAGACTTCAACTTAATGATTATTTAACATTTGTAATAAAGAATGTGAGGCATGTGTCAACATAAAAGAAGAACCTGATTGCACTAGGTATGTTAGACAACATGGGGTATAACTACAAGGGTGAGCATACTTAATTGAAGATGTGTAGATATTCTTTGGTATACTTCAAAGGTATACAAAAAAATGGGCTCTATTACTTAGATGTTATGGTAGAAAACAATGTTGTCACAATTAGCCATTAAGAGGAGAATGTCAACATGTGACATATAAAGTTGGGTCACTATTGAAATAGGATTGGAGGAACTATCTAAGAGAAAGATTCTTGATGACGGTAAGCTTGAAAAAAATTTCATTTTGTGATCATTTTACTTTTGGCAAGATGAAGAACGTAAAGTTAACAAAGGAAAAGCTAAAAGGATGTGACATACTTGACTATATACATTCAAATTTATAGGGGTTGGAAAGAAAACCATTAATGGGGGTTGAAAGGAACATTCTTATTATTAAAAAGTAAAGATGAAACTATTAAGAAATTTGTTAAGTGGAAAAGTCTTGTAGAAACTCAAATTGGAAAGAAGGTTAAGTGTTTAAGAATCACTAATGAGTTGGAGTCTTACAATGAGACTTTCATAAGCTTTTGTAGGGAGAATAGTATCATAAGGCAAAGAACCGTTCTAGGAAGTCCTGAAAAAAATGGTTTGGTAGATAGGATCAATAGAACACTTTCTAAGAGAATAATGTATATACTTTTTGATTCAAATATGCGCAAAATATTTTTGAGAGAAGCCATTACTTCGACTAGATACCTTATCATAGGTGTCATTTGGTGCCACTTAATTTCAAGACATTGAAATAGGTATGGTTTGGAAAACCAATTAAATATGACCATTTACGTATTTTTGGTTGTACTTCATACATACATGCGAGGTTAGGGAATTTGGAGATAATGGCATTAAAGTGTATATTTTTGGGGTATGGTTGTGGTATAGTGATGCTAAGAAATACACTACTAGTAATATATGTAACCTTCCAAGAGGATTAGATATATATGGTTGGAGCTTTTGAAGACATAAATGACTCTTCTTTAGAGCCTGGATAGAGATGTGTTAGTTTTGAGGTGGAGTGATTGGTATCTAATAATCAGCCCATGGGTGAACATAGAACCTACTAAACAAGAACATCTTAATGATTATAATCATGGTATAGAGATGGAAGAAGAAGAAGAAGAAGAAGAAGAAGATACCGTTAAGCTCGAGCCATATGATCAATGTTGATGTATAAGTAGAACTCCTAAGAGGTTTAACCTTATCGCCTATGCATTGAGTATGGATGCATATATCTTGAAACTTAAGCCAAGGTCCTATGAATAAGACATGAGTAGGAAGGATGCCGAAAATGGAAAAAATCCATGAAAGAATAAATGAGTTCTCTATACAAGAACAAGACATGGATACTAATTTCTTGACCAAAGGGTCAAAACTTATGGGAAATAAATGGGTCTACAAAGTAAAAGAAGGTGTTTTAAAGGGGTTTTCCTAAAGAGAAGGTATTGACTTTACCAAAATATTTTAACCTATTGTTAAGCATAGTTCTATTAGATTATTATTATCTCTTGTTATGCATAATAAAATGAAACTTGATAAATTAGATGTGAAAACTTCTTTTTTGCATTGTTACTTTGAGAAAGAAATTTTCATGAAGAAATCCAGGAGGTTTGTTGAAAATGAAAAGGGTTATATGATGTATTTCTTAAAGAAGAAGAAAATATAACTTGAACCAATCTCCAAGGTATTAGTATAAAAGATTTGAAGACTTGGTTTTGAAGATCGGATTCAAAAAGAGCAAGTAAGGCAATTCTTCTACGATGTATTTATTTTTGTAAGTAAATGATATGTAGATAGTTAGTTGTGACTGGTCTTGACTTACCAAGTTGAAAAGTCAACTTAAATTTGAATTTGAGATGAAGGATCTTGGGTATGTAAAGAAACTTTTAGGGATGAAAATTTTAAGAGATATAGAAAATGCAGGTTGTTTCTTTCACATTAGGGATATTGTGAGAAGGTTCTTAAACGATTATCATGGTGAATGTTAAACAGACTACGACTCTGATAGTATCACATTTCAAGTTGTCGTCCTTGAGCTATCCTTTGACAGAGAAAGAGAAAAAAAAAGAAATGAAAAAGGCTCTCCATGCAAGTGTAGTGGGTAGCTAGATGTATTTAAAGGTTTATACTAGACTTTAAAATGCATATGGTGTAATTTTGGTGAGTCGCTACATGGCTAATATGCTAAAAATCATTAAGAGGCTGTGAAATGTATGATGTGGTATCTTCTTGGTACAATCAAAGTTTGTCATATCTATGATCATTCAAAGGAATTGACTATTGGAATAATGAACTCTATGGATTTTGACTTTTTCGGTGATCGTAATAAGAGGTTGTCTACCACCAGGAACTTGTTTGGTTTTGGAGGAAACTTAGTAAGTTAGAAGGCCAATTTATAATCAATAATGAATTTATCTTTTATATCAATGGATTTTGTTTTCGTGATGGAAGCGATGACTGAAGCTATATGATGGGAGGGTTTGGTTAGTGAACTCAAATTTGGGCAAAAGAGAGTCATGGTTCATAGTGACAATCAAGAAGCAGTTTTCTTAATCAAGAATCCCTAATTTCATGACCGTATGAAGCACTTTTATGTTAAACTATATTTCATACTAGAGATGATGAAAAAAGGCAAGGTGGAGTTGGTGAAAATCCTCACTAATGATAACCTAGTAGATATGACAACAAAACTAGTTCCCTTGGCATAACATATAGAGAAAATGACATTCTGAGGATCTCAATCAATCGATATGGGAGTTGATCAATCAAGCAAGATGTATGAACAAAATTCGATCGTGCTTCACTCTTGGAGTTTCTACCTGATTTATGGTACCCAATTTTAAGAGAGGAAGATGGTTTTCCACCATTATTGAGTGTGAGAGTTTGTGAGGTCTCTTTGAATACTACTACTCTCTATAGTTAGTGTTTTCTTCAATATTTCTTTTATTGTATTTATTGTCTATAACATTTGAAGCTAGCGAAACTCATCTCTTTAGAGGCGTGAGGAAATGGAGTAGACTCAACACATTGGTTGTTTTAAACAATTATAAATTTGAAATTTTCTTTCCTTTATTGCTCTTATATTATATTTCATTATCATTTGATTTCATTTCTAGGGCTTCATAGCTTGTTTATTGAAATATATTCATTGAGTATAATTTGTTTGGATATTTGCATTGTATTTAGATGGTTCAATATTTACAATATCCGAGAGATTCATTTTGATAACAAAAATAAATGTGAAGTCAAATAATAATATGAGAGATATAAGTTGTAATAATGTATTTTATTATTCTTTTTAATGCACATTTAAAAACAATTTTACAAATTAAGTTGACATTTTTCTAAGATTTGCTTTGCATTAGAGATTAAATCTCATAGCTCTATCTTCGATATTTTTTTGATTCAACATAATGGGGGTGATCTTTTAACATTTTTTGTTTTCTTCTGTCTTGTTTTCATTTTAGGTTTGATATATTTTGTTTAGGTATTATTAAAGTTTAAATCTTGAAGATTTCTTGTTTTCTTTTTTGACCTATGTTCACCACCATTTGTTTTTGAATATCTAGTTAATCTACGCTCAAAAATTAAAACATGTTTAAAAAATGAAAGTAATTTGAATACATATTCAAGAGGTGAAAAACTTTTCTTAGATACATAACATGATTTCTCATTGTTTCGGTGATCGTCAATCCTAAAAATTGATACAAAACGAGAATACTTTTAAATGTATGTTTAAAAATAATGAGATGAAGAAAAAAAACACTCCTTAGAAGACATCTTATGTAATATTCTTAATACTATTTGTAAGATCTCAACAAATTTGAAAAAATATATTTTAAATTATGAATAGTATCTATATTTAGAATGATAATGCAGTTAATTAAAGGTATTACTTTTTATAAGAAAATATTCTATAGTTATATACAAAGATAGTTATAAGAGTGGTGGTGGCTCACCTCAATCCAATCCAGACTTGTTTATCACAAGATATATACAAAAGTAAATAGTTTGTAATTTTAAGAAAACGTGATTTTTTAAAGAAAAATCACATATATAAAATATAAATATAGATTATAATGCTACTGCTTGCTAGATTCAAAGTTGGGATGAGATAACAATTGACTACATTTTATCATACGTCATCATATGATGAAGTGTAAGACCATTTGTATAAATCACAATTTTTTGTATTTTTTGAGTTTTAAAATTATTTTTCATAAAATTTATCCGGTTAGTGTCATTGGTATTTTTTTCCCATCAAAAGCTACCTTTTTCTTTTATTCCTTTCAAATAATCTCATAAGTAAAAATAAATACAGACATAAAAAAATGTTAAACACACTTAAATTTGTACAGATCAATTAATTATAATATATTACCTGACAAGTTTTAACGAATAAATTTATTATTTTTTAAGTTATTTTGGTACTTAACACACAAATAACTAAATATAAATACTAATTTTTGTGTTATTATTGTTCCTACCATTTAATTTTGGCTCCTAGTGAACCTAATCCATTATAAATAGCGAAGTTAGACTGGTGGAATTAAGCGTTAGAGCCAAGTGATCTGAATATTGAAAAATGGTGAGAACTCCTTGCTGTGAAAAGGTTGGACTGAAGAAAGGTCCTTGGACTACTGAGGAAGATCAAATTCTTATAAACCACATACATAAATTTGGACATGCCAATTGGCGTGCTCTTCCAAGACAAGCTGGTATTAATTCATCTTCACATTAATCTTATTCCATCTGGGTTTTTAATTACTTCAAAAATATTATTTAGTTATTAATAATGTATTAGCTTCTAAATAATAAAAAATAATTTATGGTTAATATTTTCTTAATAATAATTAGGACTGTTAAGATGTGGAAAGAGCTGTAGGCTTCGGTGGATTAACTACTTGAGGCCAGATATAAAGAGAGGAAACTTCACAAGAGAAGAAGAAGATACTATCATCAACTTACATCAAATGCTTGGAAACAGGTAAAGATATACAAGATTCATTACTAAAAGATACATAGAATCTTTTAGATAACCAGAGTTGTAAAATATTTTATAAGTATTTGGTTATCAAACACATCAATGTTTATAAATTTATGTAAATTTATCTCAAATTAAAGTGTCAAAATATTCCTATTTTCTGTAGCAAATAAGTTACTTTAAAAAAAAATAATAACATAGGGATACAAGTACGTTGAACAACCTGAAATGAAAGATTCTTTTCTAAAATTGAACTATATATGAGTACCATGAAAATTGTTCATCACATGCATTAATCATGCAAAACATGGACAATTACTGTTCATGAGATTTTAAAGTATCTTTATTTTATAATATAAAATACAGTACATATATTTTTCCATTTAAATCTTTAATGCATATATATTCTCTTCAAGCATTTATGTATTCAGTAATTGACTAATAATTAAGAGACAAATTGACATAATGAAATAAATAAATTATTTTCATTGGTTATCAGATGGTCAGCAATAGCAGCAAAATTAGAAGGGAGGACTGATAATGAAATAAAAAATGTGTGGCACACCTACTTGAAGAAAAGACTCAAACAAAATAACAAAGAAACCAAGGCATCATCAGCTGATCAAAGTAGTAATATTGAATTTTCAAGTGAATTGCCAGAGCTACAACCATCTAATTCAAGTGAATTTTCCTCTGCTAATAATAATAATGATGATGATGAATCCTCTGTTTTTTCTAAGGAAACAAATACCAACATCGACTTCTCTCAAACTTTTCCTGAAATTGATGAAAGTTTTTGGTCATCACAAGAATCACTTTTCTCAAAACAAGAAAAAGAAGCACTTTTAGCTGAAAGTTCAAGTAACCCATTTGAGGTTTCAGAGGTATTAAGTGAATCAAATCTTCTATCTCCATTCAACTCCATGAATTCAACGGATCAGTTGAGCAGATATGATTTTAGTAGTTCTAATATTATCGACGACGTGGACTTTTGGTATGATATATTCATTAGATCTGGAGGAACAACAGAACTATCAGAGTTTTGAATTGCTATTCTTTTTAAATAAGTAATTTGACCTTTTAATAGGATGTTGGGATCATTAGAGGGAGATTGGTAAGGTAGAAATTTCAAAATGTTATTGGTGGAGGCAGAGTTGTACTTTAGTCAAAGTTTGACAGGTCTCATTGACTTTACAAATATAAATCAGTTATAATTTATAAATTATTATTTATTATTTCTTGACAATATTTTATTTGATTGTTTTTCTTATTTTCAATTAGTTATTTTTTTAAAAAAATTTATACTAATTTTAAATTTTATTTATCTAAAATATCACATTATTATAAATTTTAAAAATAATAAATAATTTTTTCTTAACTTAAAAAAGAATAATATTACGTCAAGTTATGTTATGCATTAAATTATACATAAATTAAATGTCAAGTTGAATAGTAAAACGTTAAAATAATATTTCAACTATTTAATAACAAATGTTCATTTATATTTTAACACATAGTGCGTATTTACATATTACAAATTCATTAAAAATTATTTTCAAGTAGATAGCGTCGGTTGACGTGATGAATCGATGCTATCCATGTGTATAGCGTCGGTTCCCCACGTCAACTGACGCTATCCACACATATTAATCCGTTTTTGTTCTCTTTTCTTCACTATAATTCCTTTTTCAATTTGTACAGCAATACTTTAAAACTGAGTTCACCTTCCATTCTTTCTCATTTTTCGACCACCTCCGATCACCATTTTCAACGCCGTTTTGTGGGTTATATTCCTCTTCTTATTATCTTTCAGATCCCCTATTTTTTTTAGCGAAATACTCAAATTCTTTATACTCATTTTCTCACCTATTCTCACTTACAAAACACCAATTTTTTCTTCATTTCCTTCATTTAGTCACTTCATTTACTCTTGTAAGTATGTCTATTAATCCTATGCACTTATTATTCAGTTTGCTTTATTTTTTGTATAAATTTTTTATTTATGTATGTTTTGTATTATGCTTATTATTATATGTTTGACTTATTTTTTGTGAAAATAATATCTGGATGTTGTGGGTTTGAGGGATTATAATATTTACCGTACGTGGATAAATTTATTTATATATAAATAATTATATTTTATTAAGTAAAAGTAATACAATTGTAAAATAATTAAAATGATAAATGTTTGTATTATGTATGTTTTGGTATATATTCTAATAATTAGGAAATTTATATATAATAATACTTGAAATATATTGATAGGATACATAATTAATATGTTTAATTAATGTCATTAATAGAAAATGGACAAATCTTGGATATCAAAGTGTAGAATTGAGCAGAACTACATTTCTAGAGTTGAAAGTTTCATGAAATTTGCTTATAGAAATAGTAATAATAGAATTAGTATGACTCGATACCCATGTGTTAAATGTAAAAATGAGTGATTTCATGAATTTGACGAGATTAAGTACCACCTTATCCGTAGTGGTATTCTTTTGAGCTATAAATGTTGGTATTATCATGAAGAAAATATTGATAATACTCATGGGGAAGAGATAAATAAGAATGTGAGTGGATTACATACATCTTATCATAATATACAGACAAAATATGTTTCATGGTGTTGAAGATGAACTACGTGATGATGATCCTTAAACCTTCATCTTATCATAATGTACAGACAAAATATGTTTCATTGTGTTGAAGATGAACTACGTGATGATGATCCTGAAACCTTTAAAAAACTTCTAGAAGATGCCAAAAAACCGTTGTATCCAAAATGCAAGAAATACAATAAAATGTCGAGATTGATTCATTTGTACAATGTGAAGGCAAAACATGGGTTTTCTGACAAGAGATTCACAGAATTACTAAATCTACTAGTCGATATGTTTCTTGAGGTTATTGAATTGCCATCTTCAATGTATGAAGTGAAGAAATCTCTTAGTCAATTTGGCATGAAATATCATAAGATTCATGCTTGTCTAAATGATTGCATTCTTTATAGAAATTAATATGAGACATTAGATGATTATCTGATGTGTAAAGAATCGAGATGGAAGCATGGTACAAATGAGACAACACATAAGAAAGGCGTGCCTGCAAAGGTTCTTTGGTACTTTCCTCTGATTCCTCGCTTTCAAAGGTTGTTCAAAAGTAAAGAGACATCAAAGATGTTGACTTGGCATTCAGATAATCGATCTGATGATGGGGTACTACATCATCCTTGTGATTCTCCAAATTGGAAAGTAGTAGATAATTTATCTTATCAATTTGCATCTAATCTACACAATCTTCGTCTTGCCATTCCTGTTGATGGAATTAATCTACATAGTTCCCTTAGTAGTAGATATAGTTGTTGGCCAGTAATTACGGTAACATACAACCTTCCTCCCTAGTTGTGTATGAAAAGAAAATTCATGGTGTTAACATTATTGATCTCAGAACCGAAACAACCCGGTGTTAATATTGATGTATATTTGTAGCCTCTGATAGATGATTTAAATACGTTGTGGAATGATGGTGTAAATGTTTATGATGCACATAAAGAAGAACACTTTAACTTGAGGGGGTCCTTTTATGGACAATTAATGATTTTTCTGCCTATGGAAACTTCTCAGGACATACAACAAAAGGTTACAAGGGATGCTCTATATCTAGTGTTGGAACTTCTGCAACTTATCTTGTTCACGGACGAAAGATGTCTTATAGAAGACATAGAAGATTTTTGCTATCTGGACACAAGTTTAGATACCAAAAGAAACCTTTCGATGGTGAAGAAGATCATGATCATGCACCCTGACCTTTGTGAGGTGTTGAGATATTAAGGCAATTGAATGATATGAAATTCAAACGATATGGAAAGATGAAAAAAAAATCACTAAGGTAGGGAAACAAAAGAGGTCAACTAATGAAATGAGTGAAAATGAAAAAGAGTTTGAATCAGTATACCATGGTTGTTGGAATAAAAAATCAATATTTTGGGAATTACCTTATTAGAAAGACCTACACATTCGTCACATCTTAAATGTTATGCATATTGAGAAAAATGTATGTGAGAGCTTGATTGGTACTTTACTTAATATACCTGGAAAAACAAAGGATGAAATTAAAGTAAAATTGGATTTAAAGAAACTATGCATATGACCTGAATTGGCACCAAGGGTGGAAAATGATAAGAATTAAACATACTTGCCACCAATATCATATACAATGTCAACAAAAGAGAAGGATATGTTTTGTAAATATTTGGAGGGTGTGAAAGTTCCTGAGGGTTACTCATCCAACTTAAGAAATTTTGTGTCTATCACCGATAATAAACTTTATGGATTGAAATCACATGACTGTCATATCCTAATGCAACAGTTATTACCAGTTGCTATTAGATCAATTCTTCTAAAACATGTTTGATTATCAATAATTCGTTTTTGTTCATTCTTCAATACAATATGTAAGAAATCTACATCAATTGGCGAGTTAAACTCTTTATAGAAAGATGTTGTAGAGACTTTGTGTCTAATTGAAAAATATTTTTCTCCTTCTTTCTTTGATATAATGATTCACGTGTGTGTTCATTTAGTTTGAGAGGTTCAATTGTGTGGTCCTACTTACTTAAGATGGATGTATCCTTTTGAGATATATATGCAAGTCCTTAAAAGATATGTAAATAATAGAAATCGACCTGAAGGATGCATGGTGGAACACTACATTGTTGAAGAGGCCATTGAGTTTTATTCTAAATACTTTAGTGGTTACACTGAAATTAGGAATCCTACGCACAAGTTGTTCTTAGAACGTCACATGATCCAAGTAGGTAATCCTATGCTTGGTGGAAGTAAGAAATTGTTTATTGATTACACTCGATGGGAAAAAGCATACCGAATCATTTTGATAAATAATAATGAGGCACAACCGTACATAGAGTAAGTGATGTTTAACCTTTCCATTTATGCAAAAATTATTTTTTATTTAACTATTAATGATGATATCTACTTCATATATCTTTAATAACATTACAAGATTCATTTAAACTTATTGAAGATCGATCCTCGTTATAAAAAAAAGGAGGAGAAAAATGGTTGTATGATGAACATAAGTGGGAGCTTATAAATTGGTTTCGCAACCATGTAAGTGTCACAAACAAAAATTCATGTATGTTCCTAGATCTATGCAATGTTTTAAAACTTTGCTTTAAACACATTTCATGCTTTTGTATACATAGATTCGAGATGAACTCAAGAAACTCAATCATAAAATAACAGAAATTTTAGAATAGCTTGCACATGGTCCAAAATTCGATGTCAAATCATTTTCTAGTTTCACAATAAATGGATTGAGGTTTACGACTCAAGCTAGGGACAAAGTCTGAGTAAATCAGAATAGTGGTGTGAAGATGGTTGCACAAACTATGCAATTTGCGAGTTCAAAAGATGGTAATCCTGTACTTTCTGATAGAACATATTATGATATAATTCAAGAGATTTGGGAATTGGATTATGAGGTCTTCCATGAAACAGTTTTCTTATGTGATTGGGTCGAAGTTGTTATCAATGTTGGATATAAAATAGATGATTTTGGATTTACCCTTGTAAATTTATCCAAGATAAGTCACATTGATGATCCTTTCACGTTAGCACTTCATGCAAACAAGTATTTTATATGAGCGATCAAATTGACACAAGATGGTCTGTTGTGTTAACGCCTCCACAAAAAGAGTTTTACCATTGTGATGCATTAGAAGATGATGACCCTATGCTTGATACATTAACCAATATTAGTAATTTCTCAAACAAATTGCCTAATGTATGTGATGATCTAGTTGATGATGATGATTCTTCGTCATGGGCTCGAAATGATTGTGAAGAAATATATGTATATGATTAAAAACCTAATTAAACATAACATATGTTCTATATGGAAGATGCTTTTACTATTCAATGAATAGTGTTATGTCTTCCACTTGAATAGTGCCTTGTCGGCCATTTGACACTGTAGGAATCTTGACTACTGTTGTGAATAGTAGTTATTTCATTATTCTGAACAGGTAATGTAATAGTATGTTGTCGGTACTATTTTGGTTATTTAAACAGTGTCTTGTCGACACTGTTTTATCTTTTGTCTTCTTCTGGGGAAAACAATTGTAATACTATTGTTTTGTACTAGTTCGTCCAATGATTTTTTATAATGGACACACATGTCCTAGTAATAATTTTAATGGACTCATAGGCCTAAGTATATATAAATATTTGGACACGCAGGTCCTAGTAATAATAGTATTGGACTCGTAGGTCCAAGTATTAATAGTATGGACTTGCAGGCCCTAATAATAAAATTGGACTCGTAGGCCCAAGTATTTAATATATATTTGGACACGCAGGTCCTGATAAAGATAATAGTAATGGACTTATAAGCCCTAAGTAAATAAAAATGGACTAGCAGACCCTAATAGTCTAAATGGACCTATTCTTTGATGTCCATAGATTCATATCTACAGTAGAGGTCTCTAAACTTATTAAGTCCTCTTCTGAAGCCTGTGATGGAGTTACTGTTTTATCGGGTGATTGTGTTTCATCCGAGTCAGGTAGCTCTTCTTTTGGGGGCTGAGATGATTGCCAAGATGATAGTTGTTTGATGATGTCCAAGAGTTCTTCTTGGGTTTTTGCTTGTGTGATTAGGGCATTGGTATGTGCCTTCTATGCTAATAAAAGTGAAAAAGCTTGTATTTCCTCCACCTAGGGTTCTTTATGACCCTTATGGGTTAGCCATTTTTCAACATCAGGTAATAACAGAGTTTTTGGGATCGTGAATGACGACCACCATTTGATTTGAAATGAACGGGTAATTGTTAATACCTTCGATGCCACAGGGTTTAAGACCCATTGCCATACCCAGGGAAGGTAAAATTTTGAACAAAAAATACCCAGTGGAAGGAATCTAGCTTCCTCTGTGGATGGTTTGTAATGTGACTGGAAAGATTCATAACTCTCTTTCACAGGTGATATTAGAATAGACGAAAGATTTTTGAATAATTTCCACCATTCTAAAAACCAAGATGGAAATCGAGATGGATTAATAGATTTATTAAAAAAGAAAAACAACCAAGAATGTTGGTTATCTTTGTTTTGAATCAGGAATGCATTGAACCATGCCTAGTGATAATCCCAATAGTTGTATGATGTACAATGTGGGATGGAATGTATCGCGCTGACTGGGAAAGTCAACTGTTTTGATAATTCATTTCCTCAGTCTGCCAGTGATATGATTTTATGTAGTTTGGTAGTTGAAAACTGCATTTCTGATGATTTTGGATAGTGAAAATGTTTGAATTCTACACTTCCAGTTATTTCCAGAATACTTTGATAGTATTGAGGAGTTTTTGAAGATAATGATGGCCTATAAAAAATCCCTTTTCCAAAATATTTTTGAATGGCCGAGTAAGGGTTTTTATCGAAAAATAATTTTTCAAGAATAGTAACCACCTGAGTTGGTTGTTTCTTAAAATACTCAGATGATATTTTTGTTTTGGGAATAATTTCCCTTTCTCCTTTTGGAGGAAAATAAGTTGAAGATGTAACTCTTCTTTCTGGAATAAAAATTGTTCCAGATGATTTTTGAGAAAATGATTTTGATTTGGAAGGAATTATTTCCAAATTTGATGAATGAGTTGGTCCCCCAATTTCTGGGATGCAACGAAATGTAGTTCTGATTTTCTCAAAATCCATATTTTGCAACCAACTTTGGATGCGATTATTTAATTCTAAGTCCTTAGGGGTTAGTTGAGGTGATGATTCTTCCAAATTTGGTTGGGAGGATGATGGTTGGTTATGAATGGCTTGGTACCAGGTTAAAATGGGTTTTGATGATGAAAGGTTGGTGATGGTAAGGGTTGGAGGTTCCCTCTTCTCCTTATCTTTCTTTTTCTTACTCATCTTGATACCTGTTTTGAAGAAATTCTCTGGTTAGAAAATCTGGTAATGAATTGTTTTCTCCTCTGATAAATTCAATATCAAAATAAAAAATGCTTAATAATGCTTGCCATCTGGAAAAAATTTGTTTTGATGCAATGTTTTAAACATCTTTTAATAAAATTTCTTTTACAGATTTACAATCAATTCTTAGTAAAAAATTTTGATTTAGTAAATCCGATTGAAATTTAGAAATACAAAGTACTATGGAGAGTACTTCTTTTTTGACAGTGGAATAATTATTTTGGCAACCATTCTAGTGGCCAGAGATAAATTGAACAATTTGTTCATTATTGTCTTGAAATTGTTTTAATATCCCATCATAGCCAAGTTCACTGGCATCGGTTTCTACTATATTTGGGAGTATTGGATCCGCAAGATGTAAACATGCAATGTTTTGGAATGTTTTGGTGTGTTCTTCTGTCCAAGGCTCAGGAGTTTTTTTAAGCCTATTGTGTAAAGGTTTTGCTAACCTATTAATATTTGGGCAGAAACTTAATACGTAGTTTAAGCTAATTAAGAATCTTTGTAGCTGAGTTTTATCAATAATCCTATCAGGGAACTTAGTCGTAAACTGTAGGGATCTATTGATTGGAATTACTTTTCCAATGGATACGTTGTGTCCTAGAAACCTGATATTTGTTTGAGAAAGAGTCATTTTCTTGGCTGATAATTGATAACTGTATTTTATATAGTTATTTTCATCTATTTTATTAAATATTATTACTATGTTCTTCATATTTTCAGTTAATTTTAGTTTAATAAATTAGTATTTACTATTTTTTTATATATTTTAAGAAAATTAAGTAATTTGTATCAAAAACTTACTTAATTGCAATTTTATGCCCAAAAATACAATTTCAAATAAAAGAGTGATTAATTGCAATTAATAAAAGTTGAAAATATAATTTAAATTAAAATCGGGCTTAATTTCAATTATTAAAAATTTAAAATTTAATTTAAATTAGAAAAGGGCTATATTGTAATTAAACAAAGTTTAAAATTTAATTTGAAATATATTTATGGGTGAAAATGTAATTAATAAAAGTTATTTTTCTGCGCAGGAGAGAAAACCCACGCGGCATCATCCACACTTCACCGTGGACCGTCAGATCAACGCATAAATGGTTAGGATGCGCGCGTATTCTTCAAACCCGACCAAAGAGAGTGGGTGCAGGGTTTCTTCTATCACGCGGCTCGGTGTCCGAGTAGGGCTCACCTGCCGTGCAGGCCGGCGTGTAGGGTAGGACCCACGTGTCTGACGCGTTGCAACCACTGTCCCCCACCTTCGCGCGCCCTTTTTTCCCATGCGGTCGATCCACGTGCGCCCGGTTATTCCACGAACCAGAATCTACCACGTGTACCACTTTATCTATCCGCCAATAATTTGCTGACACGTAGCATGTTACAATGAACGCGAAAGCGCAGGATCAAGCCTACGTTGCAGCCGTTGTCTCCCACGTTTCGCGCGCCCCAATCCTGTGCGCCCGTTCCCTGCTTCCAATAAGGTGTTGCCACGTGTCCTACTATTTGTTTCAGCGAATCAGATCGCGACACGTGGCAGAGTTTATTGAGAAGAAAAAAACAAAAACGGATGGCTCGCCCACTCACTTTTTCGTTTTCGATACATTTTGTCCCCCCCACGCGTTTTAATTTATTATTTTCCCCACACTTATCTGTCCCACGC
The DNA here is from genome assembly GCA_030763125.1 of Hippophae gyantsensis. Taxonomy (NCBI): domain Eukaryota; kingdom Viridiplantae; phylum Streptophyta; class Magnoliopsida; order Rosales; family Elaeagnaceae; genus Hippophae; species Hippophae gyantsensis. The sequence continues at coordinate 28,513,337 of CM061039.1, read as the reverse complement.
GTATTAAAAAAATATATTTTTAAATGTATTTTTTTTAGAAATTTGATGTTATAAATAGGGGATATTATGATAGAGAAAAAAGGTTTTGGAAAGTTTTGGAGTGTTTATAATTTTTGTGTTGTTCGGTTCTGGATTGTAGAACACGCAGAAGCCATTTTTGGCTTCTGTTGTATTCTATGTGTGCCAAATATTTTCGCTACTTAATGTTTTAATTTTATTTCTTCTTCTTCTAATTTTTCTGTATGTGATGTAATTTTTATTTTTAATTAATGAAGTAATTTAATTTTTTTAGAGTTGCATTTGATCTAAATTTATGAAGCTTTGATTTTAATTATTTTTCATAGATTTATAAGGCGTTCGATTTGTTCATTCTATTTTGTACTTAATGCTTTTTGATTATTTACGAATTTTATCAAAACAATCCGTAGCATATAAATAAACTTGGAAGAGGCATTTGTGTGTATATTACTCGTAGATAGAATGACATGTATGATGAAGGATAGGAATATACCCTAATTGTATGTGTGGCCATTTGAAAACTTAGAACGTAATGAATCTTGGTGAATTTAATTCTCATAGAGATATAGTGAATTAATTTAACGAGGTGTGTTTATACGGAGCTCGGAAGAGATGTACGAATAAAATTAGAAGTTTTCGGTTGACAAATTAAATGTACTAAAAAATATAAATCAAGAGAAAATAATATGATAAGAGTGGATTAATTTGGTGAAAAACTGCAATCCTAGATTTCTTTTATTTTGTTATTAAAACTCTTTTCTTAAATTTTTTCCAAATCAACGATTGTTTTGAATAAAATTAGAGAGAAATAATTTTAGTACTCAACAAACTGTAGTAACAAATCTCTGTGGGAACGATACTTTACTTACAAATATTATTACTTGTGATCGTGTATACTTGCACGTTTTATGTTCTCTAAAAGAGACAACAATAATGCCAATCCATTCCTCTTAATGATATGGAAAAACTTTTTAAGATGCCCGATGTCTTGTCTGACATCTTTTGAGAATATGAGTACATCATCGATGTACACAATACAGAATTCTGATTAAGGATTAAATATATCATTCATAATCCTTTGAAACTCAAAAGGTGCATTTTTTAGCCCAAATTGCATAACATTCCACTCAAACTATGCAAATGGAACAGTGAATGTAGTTTTGTACCTATGTTGAGGCTCGATTTGAATTTGCCAAAAGCCTGATTTCATATCAAACTTTGAGAATATGGATGATGAATATAATTTTTGAAGCAAGTCTTTTTTATTGGGGATAGGGTACCTAATCCATTTTAAGGCTTGGTTCAAAGGTTTATAATTGATGACTAGTCGAGGAGTTCCTCTTTCAATCTCGAATGATTTGTTGACATAGAAGGCCGCACAACTCCATTGCGTTCTGGATTTCGAAATCAGATTCTTAGAAAAGAGGTCTTTGATCTCTTTTTTACAGAATTGTTCAAGGTCACCATTCATTTGAATAGGCCTTGCTTTTGTAGGAATATCCTTTTTCTTTGAAGGATGATTCATATGGTAAATCTACCATATGTGCTTTTCTTTCCTAGAAAGCACTGGGTAATTCAGAACAAACTTTTTTTTCAAAAGAGGTTTCTAATTTAGAGATTTTATCTTTGATTTTTTGGGATTTGAAGCTCTTTCTCAAATGTATGAGATTGAACTTTGGTTTTGAGATAAAGAAGGTCTTTTTCTCTATGATTTATAAGAATAGAAATCTCTTTTGGGGAGATTGAACAGGTTTTGATGAGTTTAAGATCTCTAGTTTTTGGTTCTTTAATGAAAGAGAAGCTAGAGGCCTCTCTTCCGATTTTGAAAGAAATTTTGTCATGCTTAACATAATATGGAGTAATAATGTCCATAAATGAAGTACCTAATAGGACAGAGTAGCCTATATAGGATACTATAACAAATGGAGTTTTGATAAGGTATCCATCCTAAAAAATTCATACCTTATCAAAATTCCATTTGTTATAGTATCCGATATAGGCTACTCTGTCCTATTAGGTACTTCATTTATGGACATTATTACTCCATATTATGTTAAGCATGACAAAATTTCTTTCAAAATCGGAAGAGAGGCCTCCGACTTCTCTTTCATTGAAGAACCAAAAACTAGAGATCTTAACCTCATCAAAACCTGTTCAATCTCCCCAAAAGAGATTTTTGTTCTTATAAATCATAGAGAAAAATACCTTCTCTATCTCAAAACCAAAGTTCAATCTCATACAGTTGAGAAAGAGCTTCAAATCCCAAAGATCAAAGATAAAATCTCTAAATTACAAACCTCTTTTGAAAAATAAGTTTGTTCTGAATTACCCAGTGCTTTCTGGGAAAGAAAAGAACATATAGTAGATTTACCATATGAATCATCCTTCAAAGAAAAGGATATCCCTACAAAAGCAAGGCCTATTCAAATGAATGGTGACCTTGAGAAATTCTGTAGAAAAGAGATCGAAGACCTCTTATCTAAGAATCTGATTTCGAAATCCAGATCGTTGTGGAGTTGTGCGGCCTTCTATGTCAACAAATCAGTCAAGATTGAAAGAGGAACTCCTCGGCTAGTCATCAATTATAAACCTTTGAACCAAGCCTTAAAATGGATTAGGTACCCTATCCTCTATAAAAAAGACTTGCTTCAAAAATTATATTCATCATCCATATTCTCAAAGTTTGATATGAAATCAGGCTTTCGGAAAATTCAAATCGAGCCTCAACATAGGTACAAAACTGCATTCAGTGTTCCATTTGGACAGTTTGAGTGGAATGTTATGCCATTTAGGCTCAAAAATGCACCTTCTGAGTTTCAAAGGATTATGAATGATATATTCAATCCTTATTCAGAATTCTATATTGTGTACATCGATAATGTATTCATATTCTCAAAAGATGTCAGACAACATATCAGGCATCTCAAAACTTTCTTCCATATCATTAAGAGGAATGGATTGGCATTATTAGCCAAGAAAATGACTCTTTTTCAAACAAATATCAGGTTTCTAGGACACAACGTATCCAATGGAATAGTAATTCCAATCAATAGATACCTACAGTTTACAACTAAGTTCCCTAATAGGATTATTGATTAAACTCAGCTACAAAGATTCTTAGGTACCTTAAATTATGTATTAAGTTTCTACCCAAATATTAATAGGTTAGCAAAACCTTTACACAATAGGCTTAAAAAGGCTCTTGAGCTTTGGACAGAAGAACACCAAAATTATGCAAAAAATAAAAGCACAAGTCCAAAACATTCCATGTTTACATCTTGCGGATCCAACACTCCCAAAGAGAGTAGAAACTGATGCTAGTGAACTTGGCTATGGTGGGATATTAAAACAAGTCGAAGATAATAATGAACAAATTGTTCAATTTGTCTCTAGCCATTGGAATGATTGCCAAAAGAATTATTCCACTGTCAAAAAAGAAGTACTCTTCATAGTACTTTGTATTTCTAAATTTCAATCGGATTTACTAAATCATATTTTTTTACTAAGAATTGATTGTAAATCTATACAAGAAATTTTATTAAAAGATGTTAAAAACATTGCATTAAAACAAATTTTTGCCAGATGGCAAGAATTATTAAGCATTTTTTATTTTGATATTGAATTTATCAGAGGAGAAAATAATTCATTACCCGATTTTCTAACCAGAGAATTTCTTCAAAACAAATATCAAGATGAGCAAGAAAAAGAAAGGCAAGGAAAAGAGTGAACCTCTTAACCTTACCATTACCAGCCTCTCATCGGCTAAACCTATTATGACCTGGTCTCAGGCCACCCATAACCAACCATCATCCTCCAAATCAACCTTGGAAAAATCATCACCTCAACTAACTCCTGAGGATTTAGATTTAAATAATTGCATCCAACAATGGTTGCAAAATATGGATTCTGAGAAAATCAGAACTGCATTTCGTTGCATCCCAGAAATTTGGGGACCAACTCATTCATCAAATTTGGAAATAATTCCTTCCTAATCGAAATCATTTTCTCAAAAATCATCTAGAACAATTTCTATTCCAAAAAGAAGAGTTACATCTTCAACTTATTTTCCTCCAAAAAGAGAAAGGGAAATTATTCCCAAAACAAAAATATCATCTGAGTATTTTAAGAAACAGCCAACTTAGGTGGTTACTATTCTTGAAAAATCATTTTTCCATTGGGGCATTTGAAAAGAAGTGGTTGGATGAATATACCTGATGTTCCACTTAATCCAGATGATAGAGTACCCATTCTATTTGATGCTACTAGTAATCCAATAGGGAAAAATGGTCAACAATTGAAATCCTCTATTGGCAGACTTGTGAAGTCCAGTATACCAATCAATATAAATGATTGGACTCAGGTTGACGAAGATGAAAAGTTCAAAATATGGATAACTATTTGTGTAAGTCTCTTATATTTTATAATCAATTACATATATTATATATTTTTTTGTATTATATCTAATCTTTTGTAGTGTGTTTTTATAGAATCGTTACAAATTCGATGACACTTGGAAGAGCAAGTGTTATAAGATTACAGATAAGTCATGGAAGGAATACAAGACTTCCAGATTGGAAAGAAATTTTGTGTTTCCATATTTGGAACCACTTGATGAAGTACAACTCTACAAAATCCCTGAAGGATACCCCTGGATTACACCTCAAATTTGGAAAGATGTCGTGGATTATAGACGTACGGATGAATTTCAAATTATTAGGGAAGAACATTAGAATATACAAATGCATAAAATTCTTCCTAACCGTACTGGGAGGTCTTCAAATCCTGAATTTAGATATAAAATGGTATTATTAATTTGTGTTAATTTATATATATTTTTATATTTATTTTCCTCAATTTAATTTCATGTCATGGTTAATAAATTTTCAATAATTTATGTAGAAAGTTGAATTGGGCAGACCGATTACCCGAATTAAATTGTATATAGAAACAAAGACTCTGAAAACGAAGAAGTCAAAACTAATGACTAAGCGAGGAGAAGAACAACTAAATAAGTTGGTTAGTAATTTTGGTTGACAAAAAGTCCATATGATTTTTAATAATTGATGTAATAATGTATGATATGTTTGTGTGCTTTATTATTTGTAGAGAGTTGTTCAAGAACAAATATCCAAGGGTGAAATAATCGAAGAGTCTAGGAGAGATGCTCTATATCATGCATTCGAACGCGAGCATCCTAGTCGTGTTAGGGGAGGTAGCCAATATGATGGTTATATGGAGTATTTTAACATTCCAAAACAAGAGCCTCAAACGGTTAGTAAGGAAAAGTACACTAAAAGTGAAGAAGAACTCAACTCCTTTAAGGCCTCAATGTTAAGTGAGATTGGTCATATAAGTCCAATTAGCACAAAAAAAATGGTAAATTGATAAAAAAAAATAAATGTTGAATAGTTTCAAACTTAGTATGATAGAAAGAACATGAAACATTATTCAAGTGAATTGTTGAAAATATATTAGATTTGATTGGTAGACAATCAAGAAAAACTCTCTAACAAAAAAATTAATTCTTAAATAGATTTTTAACTGACATAACTTCTTTCAAATAGGAGAATAAATCTTAAGAGATCTCTTTGAAGTTAAACTTCCATAAACAACTTTAGAACTAAAATTACCTTTGAAATTATGAACCCAAAACCAAGAGTATAAAAATTTCATCCATAGGTGGCTGAAGTCTTGAAAGCAACACATATCAGTTCCCTAAATATAATAAATAAGTTGAAACCATTAGAATCTAAAAGAAGATCATTAACCACAATAGGAACATTAATTAAAGTATCCAAAGAATTAACAGGAATATAAAATTTAAAATTTGAATACCTAGTAAACCGATGGTCATGTCAAATGTTAATTGAGAAACTATTTCCAATTTTAAGATACGCTTCCATATTAAGTTTAGAGAAGAACAAGTACATTTTCAAATCCAAGAATTAGAAGAGTAGATTTTATAGTTGAGAAACTCTCTTGGATTTCGATATTTGTATTGAAAGAGATTAACCCAAATTTGGTTAATGAGAAATCACCAATCCAATTTGACAGAAGCTTCGATTAATATCCTCAAACTTATTAAAATTAAGATCTCTAACTTTTTTAGGTAGCCAAATAAGATCCTCACTTTTATAAAAAATATATCTAAAAGAATTATTTTTGAAGATAAATTCCACCAAATATTTTTAATAATTGTATCATCTTTATCATAAATTGAATTAGGTACCATAAAAGTATTCATGAAATAAGAAAGTAAAGCTAGTAAAAAATATTTGATGTAAGTTATCTTGCCAGCTTAAGATAAAATACAAGATTTAGAGTATCAATGTCTTTTTTAATTTCCTTACTCTTTTGTATTTGGTAGAATAAATTATGACTCCAATATCTAGCATCACTATTGGCAACAAAAAATCTTAAAGTATAATGAATTTGGGATCTCAAAGAGGAAGAAACATTCCTTGAATAGAAAATACATGATCTAAATAAATTTACTCTTTGTCCTAACCATTTAAAATACTTCTAAAGATTTTGATAAATTACATTAATTTCTATAAGATTTGTTCTACAAAACAAAATAAGTTCATCTGCGTAGATAAGGTGACTAATAACAGGGGTATTGTAACAATTTTGATATAATGAAAATCATTATTATTATTAGTATAGATTAATAATCTAGATAATATTTTAGCTCCAATAATAAAAAGATAGAGAAATATGATCATCTTTTCGAAGTCTTTTTTCAGACATAAAATTATCAAAATGTACTCTATTCAACAAAATTGAGTAAGAAACACTGCATAGACAAGTATAAACTAAATTGAAAAATTTATCAAAGATATCCAATTGACTTAGAATTTTGATAATAAAATTTCATTTCATCACATCGTAAGCTTTTTGTATATTTATTTTGATTTACAGAATACCTCCCTTATCGTTTTCCTCTTAATAGTATGTACTATTATCTGAACAATAATAAAATATTTAAAAATCCATCTATTAGGAATAAAAGTATATTAAAAAGAGAAAATGAACTTATTAAGTTCGTTTTTGAGTCTATTTGTTAGGATTTTAGAAATGACTTTATAAATAACATTAAAGAGACTTATGAGTCTAAATGATGAATAATAGAATGATTGTTTATTTTATCAATAAGTGTAATAAAAATATGTTGAATGTAAGATTAAGATAATCTTATTTGAAGAAATCTTGAACAACTTGAATTAATTTTTTTCTAAGAATATGTCACTAGTTTTTATAAACAAAAGTAGATAAACTATCTCGTCTAAGAGCTTTCAAAGAACCCATTAAATAATACATCATTAATCTCGTTTTTTTAAAGAATGTTATATAAAATATCATTCTCACTATATAAAATTATATTATAAAAATAATGGAGAGATTTCCAAATTGAGAGATAAATTCATAAAATAATTTAACACCTCATTTATATATATATATACATATATATATATTTATATATATATATATATATATATATATATATATATATATATATATATATATATATACATATATACACATATAATATATATATATATGTATATATATATATATATATATACATGTATGTATATATGTGTATATATGTATATATATATATATATATATATATATATATGTATATATGTGTATATATGTATATATATATATGTATGTATATATCTGTATATATGTATATATATGTATGTATATATGTGTATATATGTATATACATGTATATATGTATATATATGTATGTAAATATATACATATATATATATATGTATATATATATGTGTATATATATATATATGTATATATGTATATGTATATATATGTATATATGTATATGTATATGTATATATATGTATATGTATATGTATATATATCATATATATGTATATGTATATGTATATATATGTACACACCAATATTATTCCTACGAGACAACAATCTGTCGTGAAAATCTTTAATGTAATTGACGGAATTATAATGTCTTCTTATCATTATTAATGTATGAAAGTATTTAGTGCTTTGATCCCTTTTCTAAAAGCCACGTTTTCTTTGATTTTTGTTCCTAAATACTTTATAGATGACTCTGATACTCTCCTATATCTTGAAGTAGTTGCATTTCATAGTTACCATCATCGTTAAGAATAGAACCATATTGAATTTTTAGTAATAATTCTTCAATCAATTTCAATCTTTCTTCACAATATCTAAAGTGATGGTTATTCTTCTATTTGAAATCTTTTGTTAATTAAATTGAATTTATGTGAAAATTTGATTGTGCAAATTGGGGATCTTTAAATTTCAAGCTTTATCAACCCATCAAAGCTCGAAGAATCTCTACGCTAAGAAGCTATAAAATGAAATTATTTTGGAATAAAAATAGTAGATTCATTCAAGGAAAGAAGAATGGGAGCATGATCAGAAGCTCGAATTGTAAATTTCTAACCGTGGCTAAAGGAAAGAAATAAAACCTATCCACGTATGTAAGAACTCTATCAAATCTTTGTTTAATATTAAATCTACCTTTTCTTTTATTAGTTCAAGTGAAAGATAGGCCACAATACTAGATCCAAAGCTTGAGAATCATCTATAAAATTTCTCAAATTATTAGGCCAAAGGAATACACAGTTCCCCTTTTTTCTCATTTTGATTAAGAACTTAATTGAGATTACCTATACAAATCCAAAAGGAATTAGAAGCGGTAGTAAGAGCAATTAAATTAGACCAAAATTCATCTTTTTAATTCTTCACAAGGAGTGTAGCAACAAAAGAAATTATAATTTCTTCCATTAACAACTATATTATACAACTACAATTTTATTACAAGTTTATTGTAGTTTTAAAATGAAACTTGAAAACCTAGCTTCCATATAACACATAAACCTCCAGCATAATTTGAAGTAGGAATACAAAAGCTATCATAATGTCATAGTTTATGCTGAATTGAAAGACAAAAGTCATTATTAACTTTCGTTTTTGAAATAAAAATGCAATATGGATTATAAACTCTAATTAACCTACATAAATATTTAATGGTCGAGGATTTAACTAATCCATGACATTTCCAACTTATAAGTCTCATTTTCTAGTTAGGAGCATGTTAAGGGTCACTTCCTCACCTAAGTGGATTGTAGGGATATATGCAGAAACAGTATGAGCAAAAGGGGTTTAAGTACATGTAACTCTGGTAGAAGAAATACAAACCGAATCAGCTTGAAAAACATGGTTCCCATAGGAGGTGTAAGAAATCTTGATGTGCAGTGCACGCCTGAAGTAAAAGGAACAAAACTAGAAACCTCATCTTAAAACACCATTTTATTTTTCTTGTCTGAAATGGATTTATTTTTTTCTTTTTTAGATCCACTCTAAACATACTCCAAATTAGCCACTTGTTTGTTTTTTGGCCTTGATGTCATTGTTATTTTATTTTTGGTTTAGAAATGGTAGTAGTATTAAGAGATAAGTCTTTTGTATTTCCAACCAAAGGGCTAGAAATGGTTGTTGTGTGAGATGAAGTGGTGGAAATGAAATCCCTATTTGAGTTAATAGGAAATAAGGAAGGGATAAGGGTAGGAACTTCAGAAAGATTATTGCATGTTGAGATAGAGGTATGATTTGTGAGGGAGGTAGCTGTGAGGAAGTTTGATTTTGAGTGGCCAAAGCTACTAAATATGTTCAGATAAAGTTGCATCTTTCCTTAATAACTAGCACTTCTTCATGCGTATCATCTTCTAGCTTTACCATTAATAAAAAAGCACTCATCCATTAATGTTAACAAACCTTTCCAATCTTTGAGAAAATAATCTACCAATAATACCTCTTTTATTATCTCTATGCTCAAATCATTGCTCATTATTGCAATCCAAAGGTAGTTATTTATGTTGGTAAAACTTACATTTACTAAACGATGCAATAAATAATAATAAAAAAATAGTGGTTATCAAGCCAACAACCTAAGAAAATTGAACGACCGGTGAATATTTTTTGTTGAAAAAAAGGAAAATCAATTAATAATTAGTTGGTAAAACATGTAGAAGAGGGCTTCTGCATCTATAAATAAAGCACCTTAATAGGTACTTTGTATTATCCTATGTTTAGAGAAAAAAGATTTAATGAGAGAAAATTGAGAGCAATTTTCTTGGGTGTAATTAGGTTGTGAGTTGTGAGTATTGTAAATACTTTTTATAATTTCTCATTTTTAGTAAAAACATTTGCAACAAGTTCAGAGACGTAGACAAAATCAATCAAACTCTGTTATCAAATTTGTGTATTATTTTTTCTATTTTTGCTTTATCATAAATCTAGTTTATCGAGAATTTATAGAATTTTGCAACAACTGGTATTAGAGCATTTTGTGGTGATTTCCATTAAGTTTATGCAAGGTTACTATTCATATGAACAGTAATTTATGTGAATAGTATAATTTTGTCGACGATATTGGTTTGTTGACAGAGGTGTTCTAATACATGGTGGTTCGCAGGAATAGTCAGAAATGACTTGGAGGAAATCAGATTTAAGCGAGAGCAATGATCGAAGATGAAGGAAAGGTGAAACTTGAGAAATTTGATGGCACAAATTTTTAGTTTTGGAAAAAGCAGATAGATTACTATCTGTATCAACCTCTATCAAGAAAGAAACTAGAGGCTATGAAGGATAAATATTGGAATTTTCTAAATAGATAAGCCCTCAGAGTTATTTGATTGACACTATCCTGCAATGTTGCTTTCAATATAGCAAAGGAAAAGCCCACAGAAGGACTTATGGAAGCTCTCTCTAATATGTATAAGAAGCCATCGGCCTCAAACAAAGTGCACCTGATGAGGCATTAATTCAATTTATGGATGACGGAAGACGCATTGGTAGCTTAACATCTCAATGAACTCAACACAGTCATAACCCAATTGAGTTCAATTGAAATTGAATTTGATGAAGAAGTACGAACATACCTTTGTCTTCTATTCTAGAAAGCTAGAATGCTACTGTCATGACTATGAGTAGCTCGTCAGGAAGTAATAAGTTGAAATTTAATGATGTTTATGATCTAGTTCTCAGTGAAGGAATCCGACGTATAGAGTTGGGTGAATCATCAACCTCTTCAATTTTTCATACAGATTCAAGAGGGAGAAACTCAACTAGAGGAAATGGATGTGGTAGAACAAACTACCAAGGTATATCGAAGGACAAAAGGTCCAAATCTAAAAATCCTAATAATTCCCATAGCTTGAAGACTCTTGAGTGTTGGAATTATGGGAGAACCGAGAACTAAAAAAATCAGTGCAATAGTGTACCAAAGGACCAGGAAGCGATGGCAAAGGCAAATGTTACTTCCACCTTAGGAGTATATGATGCATTGATATTTTCTTTTGAGAGCAAGGAAGAATCTTGGGTGTTAGACTCTGTAGCATTGTTTCATACTACTTCACAGAAGAAATTTTTCTAAAATATGTCCTCGGAAACCTTGAAAAGGTATATTTTTGTGATGATCAACTGTGTGTTATTATTGACAAAGGTGTAGAAAATATTACGGTGATAAGATCTTTTTGGGAGCTGAAAGATGTTAGGTATATTCCTCACTTAAGAAAGAACTTAATCTCAGTAGGGTAGTTGGCTAGTTAAGGCTACACTACGATCTTCCATGGTGATTATTGGAAGATTTCAAAGGGTGCAATAACGGTTGCTCAAGGCAAGAAGAGTGACACTCTTTACATGATAATAGGGGCACGTTGTTCGATCATTGTTTCAATAGGAAATGAAACAGCAAATCTATGGCACCATAGACTATGCCACATGAGTGAGAAAGGGATGAAGATTGTGCACTCAAAGGGAAAACTTCTAGGCCTATAGTCAACGAAGATAGACATATGCAAAGATTGCATACTTGGAAAGCAAAATAGAGTCAACTTTTAAACAAGTGTAAGAATCCCAAAGATGGAAAAGCTAGAGATTATTCACTTTGATGTTTGGGGACCAACGACCATCTCATTCATTGATGGGAAACACTACTTCATGACTTGCATTGATGATCACTCTTGGAAGGTATGTGTTTACTTTCTAAAGTATAAGTCTAAAGTGTTTGCGGCTTTTAGGAGATGGAAATCTATGGTTGCAAATGAGACATGTTTGAATATCAAAAAGCTCAAAACCAAAAATGGTGGTGAATATGAAGACACTAGATTCAAAAAAATTTGCTATGAGAAGGGGATTATAATGGAGAGAACTGTGTCAGGCATGCTTCAACACAATGGTGTAGTTGAGCATATGAACCGAATGCTGATAGAAAGATCTAGAAGCATTTGTATACAGTCAGGTATACCGATGCAGTTCTAGGAAGAAATAGTTAACATGGCAGCTTACTTGATCAATCGAGGCCCATATGTTCCATTGAAGCACAAAATACCATAGGAGATATATAGCGGAAAAGAGGTAAAACTATCACATCTAAAAGTTTTCTATTGTGTAGCATTTGTGCATATCAGTGATCAAGGCAGGAATCTTGATTCTAAATCCAAGAAATGCATCTTCATCGGCTCTGGTGAGGATGATTTTGCCTACCATATTTGGGATGATGAAAAAAAGAAAATGATTCGTAGCAGAGATGTAATTTTCAACAAAAGGGTGATGTATAAGGATAGGCATAAAACAGACACTAACGACTCAGAGTAGAATGAGTTAGTATTTGAATATGTAGATGATATCCTAGTTAGTCCTATGATAGAACCAATTGTAACAAGGCCTTAACCAAAGGAACTCGTTAGACATAGTAGTACGTAACAGTCTAACATACCACAGCCTTTTACTCCAGCTCTTGTATTGAGAATGTCTTTTTGACCTCATGTGCCTAACAAGAGATACACAAACTATATGTTATTGACTCATAGAGGAGAGCCTGAATGCTATGATGAAGCTTGTAAAACTTGAGATGCCAGCAAGTGGAAGATTTCCATGAAAGAAGAAATGAAATCTCTCATCTTTAACTGGGAACTAGTTGAGTTACCCATAGGGAAGAAAGTAATTCACAACAAATGGGTGTACCAGATGAAAGAGGAGTATGATAGTTCTAAGCGATACAAAGCCCGACTAGTTGTCAAAGGATTTCAGTAGAAAGAAAGAGTTGACTACACTGACATTTTTGCTTCCCTTGTGAAGCTCAATACTATAATATCAGTGTTGAGTATTATAGCCATTAAAGATCTTCATCTTGAACAGTTGGATGTGAAGACTACATTCCTTCACATAGACTTAGATGAGGAGATATACATGTACCAACTTAAAGGTTTCTCAAAAAGAGGGTAGAAAGAACATGGTATGTAGACTTAAGAAGAGTTTGTATGGCTTGAAACAAGCCCCGAGTCAATGGTATAGAAAATTTGACAGCTTCATGCATAAGGAAGGTTTCCCAAAGTGCAACGTTGACCACTATTGCTACTTCAAGAGATATAGGTCTAATTATATCATTTTACTACTTTATGTTGATGATATGTTAGTAGCAAGTTCAGATATGGATGATATCAAAAGGTTGAAGCACAAAATGTCAAATAAGCTTGACATGAAAAAGACTTGGGTTTACCAAAAAAGATTCTTGGAATGCAAATCAAAAGAGATAAGAAGATAAGCTCCTTGTAGTTATCTCAGGCAGAGTACATCAATCATGTTTTGTAGAGATTCAACATGGGCGATGTCAAGCCAATTAGCAAACATTTAGCTAGTCACTTTCGCCTATCTAAGGACCAGTCCCCTTAGATAGAGGAAGAGAAAGAATTCATGGCTAAGGTTCCTTATGCCTTAGTCATTGGAATTTTGATGTATGTTATGGTCTATACGAGACCAGATATTGGCCATGCAATCGAAGTTGTTAGTAGATTTATGTCAAATCCTAGGAAAGCTCATTGGGAAGCAGTCAAATAGATTTTGAGGTATTTATGAGGCACCATAAAGAAGTGTTTCTACTTTAATAAAGGAGAGTTAAAAGTACAAGGCTACGTAGACACAGACTTTAGAGGTGAATTTGATTATCGAAGAAGCACCACCAGTTATATATTTACTGTTGAAACTACAAATGTTTGTTGGAACTACAAATGTTTGTTGGATGTAACAAATACAGAATATTGTCACTCTATTCATTACAGAGGCTGAGTATGTAGCAGTGAATAAAGCTAGTAAAGATATGATATGGCTTCAAGGATTGTTAACTGAGTTGGGATTCAAATAGGAGAAAAATGTTCTACACAGTGATAGTTAAAGTGCAATACACTTGGCAAAGAATTCAATATTTCATTCTAGAACTAAACATATTAGGCTTCATTATCACTTCATTAGATCTCTATTTGAAGATGATATGTTAATATTGGAGAAGATTCAAGGAAGCAAAAATCCAACGGATATGTCGACAAAGGCGGTTAAATCCCAAAAAAGTGGTTGTCAAACCAACAACCCAAGAAAATTGAATGGACGGTGCATCTTTTTGTTAAAAAATAAGGAAAATCAATTAAGAATTAGTTGACAAAACATGTAGAATGGAACTTCTGCATCTATAAATAAAGCACCCAAATATTTACTTTGTATTATCCTATTGAGAGAAAATTGAGAATAATTTTCTTAGATGTAATTGGGTTGTGAATTGTGAGTGTTGTAAATACTTTGTATAATTTCTTCCTTTTAGTAAAAAGATTTACAATAGATCCAAAAACGTAGGTAAAATTAGTCGAACTCTGTTATCAAATTTATGTGTTATTTTGTTTGTTTTTGTTTTCTCATAAATCTAATTTATCGAGAATTTGGATAGTTTTCCAACAATTTGGACAGCCATGACATCATTAAGATTGCTTGAGACATTTGCTCTTCCATAGAAACATCAATGACAAATGGCACAACAAGCAATAACTCCCAAAGAATTATTGTCCTACTGTAGGAAATTTTGAACACTTGTTTTTTGAAAAATGTTTCCTCCATGAACTATCTCACTGAATCTCGCCATTGTTCGAAGTTTTCAATCATTCTTCTCTCAGATTTTTCTCTATAAAATCAACTAGCAACAAGATGAAGGGGCTGGATTTTTTTAGAAAACTCTACTATATGGGCTGAAATGTTTTAGGAAACTCTACTATTCCAAACAGAGACGAGAGCAAGAAAAATTTCCAGTACATATCTTACTTAGAGGCTTAGAGTCGTTACACATGTACTTTATAAAATGAAAATAATCTCCTTGTAACATGTACACAGTTTTATTATTTTCTGCTACATGTACTTTTTTTCTTTCTCATTAATACAATTTCTTTTCATGTTCTTTAAACTTCATTGAATTGTTTTTAATCTTATAAAAAACTAATTACACATTTAATAATGATTTTGATTTATAATTTATGATTAAATAATTAATTTAATGATTTATGATTTTTTATAAAAATAACCATCAATATGTTTAGTGATTGTTTTGTACTTAGTGATTATAAAGAAAAATACCAAAAATCACACACAAATTGTTTGATAATATTTTATGTTTTTTTTCTTCAAAAACTTAAAAATAAAGAAATTTATTTTTTATTTACAAATTTTATGTTTTTAATTATTTTCTTCAAATATTTATAATACAAAGTTATAAGACTTTGAGTTACTCACTAAAAAAATAAGTGGTGAAAATATAAAATATCATAAATCTAATTAAATTAAAAAAAAAAGATTTATCAATCATCTTATATTTTGGTAATATAATTCCTTAAAAAGATAAAAAAATAAAATTAAAAATCGTTATCAAATATTTCTAATTAAAAAATCACTTGAAAAAGAATGAAATTCATAGTAAAAATTGTTATCAAACAAGCTCTACATATTTTGGTTTTATTTTGATTGTTTTTTCAATCTAACCTTGTTGAATGTAACTCATTAGCTAAGTATTGTTCACTTAGATTAAGTATATTTGTTGTTTACAAATTCTTTCCTTTTAAATTTTATTTTTTTAATCATTGGTTATTTTTTATTTTTATACATTTTCTATGTATATTACGTGTAATTTTCATTATCTTTTGATATTTTTGTTTAATTTTAAGAATTTGTTTAAAAGGTAAATTAATATAGTTGCTTAATTTCATTATTTTTATAACTTTATGTATATAGGTGAGAATATATTTTCTTAGTTCTATTATATATGACATGCTTTTATTTATGATTTTCTAAACTTTGTAGTTTTAGCTGAAATAATTAAATAAGCATCCTTAATTTTTTCAAAACAATGAAATTTCAAAACAATGAAATCATGTAGTGTTGAATACAAACTCCATTGAGTTATTAGTAGGGTTGTTCATCGGATCGAAATCGTTGATTTTATACTCATCCAATTTGATCTGATCATCCGATCGGTTTGAAACATCTTAATCTGCAATCGATTCGATCATCTTTCAAATATGATGCAATCCGATCTGTAACCTGTTCGGATTACATCCGATCAATCTGACCAATAAACTTAATTAATTATATTTTTGGTCAGATTGAAATAAGACTAAAATGTTCAAACCTATATAAAACAAAAATAATACAATACGTCAATAACGATTACAATAGTCATTTTAATAAATTTAACAATTCATTCAAATAATAAACAAAAAGATAGTTCATAATAATCTAAACCTAAATTAAGTTGATTATTTGATCATTTCACTCTTTAACATCCATCGACCATCTTGAAAATAATCTTGTCTTGAATCTTGAGAGCAATAGCAAAAAACTTCAATGTGTCATAACCTATTAGCCATAATTTAAAAAATATTAGCAAATTGATAACTAAATATATATAAAATAATATATGAAATACATATGAAATAAAATAATAATATATCATACTCAATCAAGGGTTATATCCTTAATGCCTCTCAACGTATCTACAAAATAGAAGATGATAGAAAGTGATGAGAATATTAAAACATAAATAAAAAGAGAATGATAGCAATTAATAATTAAAAAATTAAATTAATACTACCTGTTTCAATTGGTTCAATATCATCAAGGGACTCACGAATATTAATTATTGGTGATGATTAAATCTAGTTCTGAGTACAAATAAGTGCTTGGACAGTTTTTGGGGACAATGAGCTTCTAAAAGAATCAATAACCCTCCCCCCCTAAGAAAATGCAGACTCAGAAGCTATAGTTGATATAGGCATAGCTAAAACATCTTTGGCAATCTTGGAAAGAACCTTGTATCTAGATGCATTCACCTTCCACCAACCTAAAAGATTAAAAGACTCATCATCCACATCCTCACATGTCTTATCCAAATATTTATCTACTTCAGTTTGGTTGTCTATCTTTTTCGCATCTTTGACACATTTTTTATAACGATCCATCCACAGTGAAAATGAATCAATGTTGCATCATAAAATATTTTCAAAAACCTCACAAATATGTGAGCATTAGACCAATCAAACATATCAGGAGTTTTGCAACTATCATTTCCAATGTTGAACTCTTGTTTAAATATCACATCATCTTCTTCTAAACGCTCAAAAGTGTTCTGAAATCTTATTGCAGCTTCTAACATTAAATAGGTGGAATTCCACCTTGTTACTACATCTAAACATAAAAGTTTATTAGTATCAATCTTCTCTTGCTCTGCACAATCCTTAAATTTTAACAACCTTGAAGGTGATCCTTTGACATATTTCACAACTTCTCTTATCTTACTTATGCTTGAATCATGTTCTTTCAAGCCTTCTCTGACAACCAAATTTAGAATATGAGCTGTACACCTCATATGCATATGTTGACCATCTAGTATTACACCACCCCAATTGTTCACTTTTTTACGCAAGTAAGAAACTAATGTATTATTTGAGCTAGCATTATCCACAGTAATAGTAAATATCTTATCAATTCCCCAATCTAACAAGTACTGCTCAATTGCTTTCCCAAGGATATCACCTTTATGACTAGGAACTACACAAAAATTTAAGATTCTTTTTTTGAGTTTCCAATTATCATCGATGAAGTGAGCAGTGAGACACATATAATTCAAATTTTGAGCAGAAGTCCATGTGTCAGTGGTTAAACAAACTCTTTGAAATGATTTAGAGAAAAATTATTTTAATTTATCCTTTTACTTTAAGAAAAGACTCAAGCAATCTCGTGCAATAGTGGTACGAGAAGGAACTTGGAACCTTAGTTCCAAAACTCTATTATACTTCTTAAATCTTTCATTCTCAACATGACTAAATGGCAATTCATCAACTATAATCATTTCTGTAAGTGCAAGCCTCAATACTAAATGTGTGTGCAACAAGTACACCTTCTTTATTGTTTGTGACATTTTCATAAGCTAAAGTTTTTTGCTTCTTCTCATATCTACCAGGAAATAATTTACATTGCATAGCAATATGAGCATTTAAGTTTGATGTACCAGACTTATTGGATACATGCACATACTCCCTTGAACAATATTTACATCTTGCCTTGCGATCTAAGCCTTCACCCACTATATCAAAATGTTTCCAGGCAGAAGAGTAAGGTTTAGAAGAATTTTGCTTACCTTTTCCATCATAGCTATCTTTGGAAGGTTCAGGTTTGTCATTAAATGGTAGATCTTTAGTTTTTAGTGGAGCATTTTGTGGGGTTCTTATATTGATTTTCAACATCATGGGTAGCGCTTGCACTTCCGATGGTTGTAAGTAAACTATACTTAGTAGAGATGTTTTTTTCTATCTAAGATAAAGTGAGACATAATCAACTTAATGCAATAAACACATTGTATAAAACAATTGTTATAAAAATGCTATCAGATAAATGAAATAACAAAAAAAGTAGATAAAAGACATGCTTTATGAGAGAAATAAATGAAAATTTTATTTTACTTCTGAATCGTAGGACATAACTATTATATGTCAGTTATGAAGATAAATAAATCTGGCATTAAAAAAAACAGAAATGAGGACAAAAATTGTTAATCAAACAACAACTCAATTATTGTTCTTGAATGAAATGATCTAGTACTATGCACTTATATATACCAAAATGGAAAATTACAAGTTTTAGAAAGAAACTAGTCAAGGTGTTTGTCAAAAAAAGAAAAAAGAAAAAAATTGTTAACAACTAAAAGAACTGGGTTGAAACAACCTCTTTCCTGAAATGCTTGGCTGCAATTCACCAACTGTAACAACCCCTATCTCTCCCCAAAACCTTACAACCTGAATCTTAGCCTACAACTTCTGCTAAAATCTATACAACACCAAAACCCACTGACCAAGTACCAACATATCAATGTTAGCGGCAAACTTTATACTAGTATAACATAGTAAATAGAACAAACTTTCCAGATCTCATCAAATTAAATTATCAGAATGTGAACCCTCCAACTAAAAAAATATAGCTTAGATAGAAGCAGATTTGTAGATTTGTAGAATGTAAAGAAGCAGATTTATAGATTTGTAGAATGTAAAGAAGTAGATTTGTAGCCAAAGTAATACAATTTTCCATATCTCATAAAAGAACAAAATAAATAATGAAAAGCAAAAGTAGAACTAGATATTACACAAGAAACAAGAGTCACAACTCACAGGGAACCAAATTGATGTAGAATGAAGAACAGAGAGAAATTTGGCAACACACGTAGTGGTAGAGAGCAAAGGGCAAAGCGGCAGAGGGGAAAACGGCAAAACACCAAAGAGAATTTACAATGCTTAGTAGCTGCACGACGAAAACAGAAAACCTAATCAAGCATTCAAGCTGCGTGAACGAAAACGTATTTAAGCTGGTGACGAAAACCTAAATAAATATATATATATTAATTAAAAAATATAATTAATTTCGGTCAGATCGGATGAATCATAGTAAATCTGTCATCTGATCCGAACTTAACGAATGAGAATTTATCCACTAAAATTTATGTATTTTATTTATTTTATTGTTGTATTTTTAAAAAATTTAATATTTTTTATAAATTTTGATGTTTTTGTATATATTATTTTGATATGTCATTTTGATATGGTCATGATTTTTAATCAAAATCATAGACATACTATTTAATCATAGTATTATAAAAAACCGATATTAAATATATCATTTGGTCATGCTCTTTTATAAGATAGTGACCATAGGCATATCATTTACTCACGATCTTATAAAAGATTGAGGCCATAAACATACCATTTGGTCTTGGTCTTTTATAAGACCGTGACCAAATGGTATATTTACGGTTATGGTCTTATAAAATACTAAAACTAAATGGTATATTTATTGTCTTGACGACACTTAAATCTTAACCATATACATCTCAATCAATCTCATTTTCAATATAAATTATAATAAATTTATCAATTACAAGATTAAAAGTTACATTATATAAAAATTAAAAGTACAATTAGATTTCAGAGTTTATACACTAAAACATAATAAAACTTTATTAGCTAGCTAATTAAAAAGTTCCAAAATATGAAATACATACAAAAACATTACAATAATAATACTAACCAAATTGTCCATAATTTAAATCAATCTAACAACAATAAATGACAAACCCAAAGAATTGAGGCAGATACATACTTCAAATGAAGTAGGAGATATCATTTTGTGAAGCAATGTTGTTCAAGAACACTATAATACTACCCCTAAACTTTACAGAGTAATCACTACTACAAAATGTGGCATTTAAGTCGATATATAAAGTTGATTTTTGGAAAAAATCAACTTATAATGAACCCGACTTTAAATTTTAAGTCTTTCTATTTAAAGTCGGTTAAAACCCGACTTTAATGTCCATTTTTGTAGTAGTGAATGGTCTGTAGTATGTGTTTGTGTTATCTCATAACTCCACTCCTTCCGCATCAACATGAGAATGCTGAAGATGCATCTAATTGTAGCTCATACTGCTCAAAATGTCATTAAACATAAGCTAGCAATATTAAACCATAGAGCCTTTGTGTATTAGAATAACTGTAGAACTAGACAGATGATGCTAAAAGGGAAAATTCAAATAAAAGTCAATCTACATCAACTAAATCCTTCAGTTACACCCATACTTCATCAATCAATTTTTGTAATTGAATTTGTCCATGAAAAATAGAAAAGAAAAAACAAAATTTAAGTGATTTCCATCGTTATGCATATACATTTAAGAAAAAAGAAGGAAATATAAAAAAAGTTTCATAATCATAAATTCAATCTATGATATTTTTTATAATCTTTAAGCAAAAAAATTATGCAATATTTTCACTTTTAGAAAATGCAGTTACAACTTAGAAGTTTATATTAACTTCAATGTATGTTGGAATAAACAGGATGAGTAACAAACTCCTTGTATGGAGTAATGTAGTGTACATTAGAAATAAATGAACGAAATAAAAGCTGTTTCATGAACATTTAGCAATGAGAAATGATATGAAACTTTAAATAATCGTTATTTCCAAAAGCAATAAAAGCTATTGCCAAAACAATTAATGAGCACAACTAAAGGTTTTGCTTTTAAATTGTTCTAAATGTGGCCTTATTGCTCAGGCAGTAGCTTTTCTTACTTTGGAAATAAGGTAAAGCACTAAAGCCTATTTAGTAGACAAAAGGTCTCATTGTGGTTTGCTAAAAATAAATGAGGACTTAATTTGGAATCCATTAAAAGAAAACCTTCCACTTGGCATACTGTTCCCATGTATACCAAATAAACATTCAAAATAATTGATAACTTCAAAAATTTATAGTATGATAAGAATCATAACTAAATGATGCAGGAAACCAATTTCATATTTGGAAGGAGAAAAAAAAGGAAAAATTTTAATTAAGCACATATATGCAGAGCAGAAGATGGTTCAACCAAAAAACTAACCAATCAAGCACGAGAGAACAACGACCCAACAAGTAACTTGGAAAAGTCGACTATATTGCAATTGTAACTGAGATCTTTGAAGTCGTCTTTAAATATCTCCATACCAGCCATAAAAAGTGTTTTTCATAACAATCATCATAACTATCTAAGAAATTTTTACTTTTCTTGATGTGTAAGGACTATAAATGTTGATTATTTTCGTAAACAAAATATTTACATATAAACTTGATTTTAAGCCTTCTATCAAACCTAGTAAGAAAAACCAAACAAATACTCGAATTCTAGATAATCGTACTTTAGGTATATCTTTTATAACTACGACAAATAAAATTATATTTATGCATTTAATAGTACATGTTCATAAATCTGAAATTTTTTTGGGTGCTAAAATATTTATTTAAACTTGATTTAATTTATGAAATTATTAATTAAATATTTTTTAGATGTGTTTTATTATTTTTAAGATGTGTTTTAAAAAATGATTTTTCATAATATTAAGGTTTTTAATGGACTTTGAAAAATTAAGCTCAAAATATATTTAATCCTAATACCACTAGATCATTATTATTATCTATATATATAGACACAGTACGGAAGAATATGTGGCTGTGCTGCAAAAGAAAACTGTTGAAATAGTTTTGAAATTGACGATTCTTTGAAAGTAAAGTCATTAGCGTACTTTTTACTTAATATTTACTTGTTTTATTCAATAAAGAGTATTTTTGGGGTAAAAAAAATATTAAAATATAATTTTTTTAGTGAAAAAGGGCTATCATTAGCATAATTTTGGTCAGTTTTTGGAGCTAAAAAGAGAGAGAAATATAGAAAAACTCAAGAGGGGACACAATTTTGGTGGAGATTCAAGAGAAGATTAATACTACAATTCAATAGATTTATTGTATTTTTTTCAACTTTTTTCTTTATCAATTTTTATGTTTTTCTTTATGAAATATATAAGCTATGTGAACACAATTATATGTAGTTAATAATAATCTAGGGATCTTATGAACCCAATTTTCACCATGTGATAATATAATATTTTACCCTAATTATAATTTAAATTTAATTATATTATTTAATCTAATTTTTATGTTATTAATTGTTTGGCTAACAATTTATCTATAGAGACAATTAAATATATTTGAGAGAATTATTTAATTTTTTATTTTGATTAAATAACACGCATAGTTTCTAGGCATAGATGTATGATTCTTATGTATGTGATCCATAATTGATGAACTTAATGAGTAATATACAATTTAATTAGCATGAGAGTGATTAAATTAATTACTATATGGTATGTAGTTTACTTGAGAGAGGAATACATGCTAGGTTAGATTCAATTGATCATATAATTAATTGATGATTATATTGAGAGGGATTGCATGTTTAGAAATTGGAGAATTAAGTATTCCTAGATATTTTCTCATATATTTTCTTAGTTACCAAATCTTATTTAATTAATTATTGCTATTTACTTTTAATTATTTTAATGTTGCTTCCTTAAAATATAAAAACACAAAAAAAATTATTTTTATTTTTTTAGTTTTAAAAATTAGTTTCTAATAAAATAATCTTCGTGGGAATGATCTTTTCTTATCATTATATTTTTTGTTGCGATACATATACTTGCGCATTCATTGTACACATAATTTATGTAACAATCAAGTTTTTGGCACCGTTGTCGGGGATTATAAATATTAGAAATTAATATTTTTTTATTTTAGCTATTTTCTAAATTTATTTTTATTTATTTTAATTTTCTTGTTTTATTTTAGTCACTTATTTATTTTAGTTAATTTATTTTATTTATTTGTTTATTTATTCTTTAACTTTAATTTATTTATTTAGTTGTTTATTTTTTTAATGTTTTGTATTTTTGTATTTAGTATTTATTTAGACATTTTCTTTAGTATTGTAAAAACATAGTTAAGTCTATTGCATGAGCAGAGTTCGTGAGGAAGAAATATTACCTTTAGATCTTGAAATTGAGCGTACTTTGAGGTAAATTAGAAAACAACAAGTCACCCAAGAGAAAGAAATGACTAATCCATTAAAAATAAACAACAATGAGCTAAACTTGAACAATCAAATGCTTTTGATGGACGATAGAGATAAAACTATGAATGAATATGCAATACATATGTTTGAAGAGCTGAATTCAAGTATTATAAGGCCAAACATTCAAGAAAATTAGTTTGAGTTAAAGCCAGTAATGTTTCAAATATTAAAAATAGTTGGAAAATTCAGCAGATTACCAATAGAGGATCCTTATCTTCATCTCAGATTGTTTATTGAAGTTGTAGATTCATTTAAGTTTAATGATGTGACCGAGGAGGCATTTAGGCTTAGATTGTCCCTTTACTCTTTACAAGACCGTGCTTGGCTAAACTCTTTGCCACCTGATTCCATTACAACTTGGAATGGTTTGGTAGAGAAATTCTTGATGAAAGACTTCCCATAAACAAAGAATGCCAAGCTTAGGAATGACATTACTTCCTACCAAAAGAACAAAGGAGAATCTTTATATGAAGCATGGGAAAGATTCAAGGAATTTCTAAGGAAGTGTCATCATCATGGTATTTCTTATTGTATTCAAATGGAGACTTTTTACAATGATCTCAATGCGTAAATAAGAATAATTGTTTATGCATTTGCTAATAGAGCTTTGCTAGCCAAATCTTACAATTATGCTTATGATTTACTTGAGAAAATGGTTAGTAATAATTATCAATGGTCAATAGACAGAATGATAGCCACAAGAAGAGTAGTCAAAGTGCATAAGGTAAATGATATCATATCACTTACAACTCAAGTGTCATCTTTGGTTAATCTTTTAAAGGCTCAAAACTCGACAGCGAGTATAAACCAGGTCCAAAATTCAGGAGTGTCGTGTATGTTTTATGGAGGAGTACATTTGTTTGATAATTGTCCAAATAATCCTGAATCCATATGCTATATGGGTAATATAAATCGAAACAATAATCCATACTCAAACACATATAACCTAGGATGGAGACAACATCCAAATTTCTCTTGGAGTAATAACAATAGTCAATGTGGTAATCCATTCAACCATCAATCATTTCCACCACCTAGTTTTCAATAACCACAACAATTATAAGCCCAAGAGAAGAAACCACCTACTGAAGACAACACAAATGCTTTAATTGGGATGATGAAAGACTTCATCCAATCATTAAATACAAAATTGTCCACTCAATAGGCTTCAATTCAAAATTTGGAGAACCAAATGGGGCAACTTGCTCAGGCTATAAGTCAAAAGCCTCAAGGTAACCTTCCAAGTGACACAATTGTAAACCCAAGAAGAGAAGCTAAGAACCAATGCAACACCATAGCCTTGAGGAGTGGTAAAACATTAGAATAGGAACATAAGACAGAAAAGGATGAGGAGAAATAGGAAATTAACAAGGATTAATAGGAACTAGTGGATAAAGAGAGCATCGAAAAGGAAATAATTTAGCCAAAGAAAAAAAACTTGTAAAACCTATTATTCCTTTCCCTTAAAGACTACAAAAGCAAAAGTCAGATACTCAGTTTTCAAAATTTTTGGATGTCTTTAAGAAGCTTCACATAAATATACCAGTCTTATGCCAAATTCATGAAGGATATACTATCAGAGAAAATGAGGCTTGGAGATCATGAAACAATAACCTTAACTAAAGGTTGTAGCTCCATCCCTAATAGAAAACTACCACAAAAACTAAAAGATCTAGATAGTTTTGACATCCCTAGAACTATTGAGAACATCCATTTTGGCAAGACACTATATGACTTGGGTTCAAGCATTAACCTCATGTCATTATCAATCTTCAAGAGATTGGGGGTTGGTAAAGTCAAACTCACTTCAATAACATTACAAATGGTAGATAGATCAATTAAGAGACCTTAGGGTGTGGTAGAAGATTTGCTAGTAAAAGTAGAAAAATTTATCTTTTCAGTGGACTTCATTGTGCTAGACATGGAAGAGGATTGTGACATTCCTATCATACTTGATCGTCTATTCTTAGCAACCAGAAGAGCACTCATTGATGTACAAAAAGGTGAACTTACAATGAGAGTGCAACATGAACAAGTAATGTTTAAAGTTTTTAAAACATCTGAACCTTCTATCATTGATAGTACTAATGAATGCTTAAGGATAAATGTTACTGAATGTGGGGACAACTTAAAAGAATCTATTGAGTAGCCCACACTTAAGTATACACGATCACAAGTAATAATATGATAAGTAAAATATCGTTCCCACGGAGATTTGTTACTAGTGTTCGTTAATTACTAAAATTATTTCAACCTGATTTTATCCAAACAGTCGATAATTTGGTACAGTTTGACTAACTAATTTTTATAACAGTTTGTAAGAAAATTCTAGGATTACAATTTCACCAAATTAATCCACTTGAATCATTTTATTTTCTCTTGATTTATGTTCTCATATTTTAAGTTGCTAACCAAGAACTCCTAATTTATCCATATATCTCTTCCGAGCTCCATATAGACATATCTTGCTAAAATAAATGAGAATTAAATTCAACCATATTTATTAAGTTCTAAGTTCTCAAATAGTTACACATACAATAAAAGTATATTCTTTCCCTTATATATATATGTTATTTTATCACGAGCAACACACAAAAATGCCTTTTCCAAGTTTATTTAAGTGTCACAAATCAATTAATTAATCTTTTGATAATTAAAAGCATTAAGCATAGATAAAGTAAACAACTTAAAACTGTTCCATAAATCATTCAAAAATAATTAATTCAAGTTTCATAATTTAAGCTACACTACAACCCTAGAACAATAAATTAGTTCATAGCATAAATTAAAATTACAATACAACAATAATCAAACATTTCAGAGAAATAAAATTTAAAAGAAAAAGATTAGGAGAAACTCTTTCACGATTCCTCAATGAAAAATAAATTTCTTCCCTTTTCTTCTTCTTCGCTGTCTTCTTTCTCTCTATTTTTTAAGAAAATAACAACATAAAAATGTTAAAGAAAAGTTTCTGCGTGTTGTAGAAAACATATAGAGAAAAATTGAAGTGAACTTGAAAAATGTAAACTGAAAAACTAAAAAAAACTCTGCAACGTCTTTCCTCGCGTCTCCAAATATACCACCCCTAAACAAATTTTTTTTTATAAAAATGCATGTATTGGGGGACAGAAATACATGGAGAATAATAAAGGGCAAACACGCGTAGAGACAATAATTATTTAGCTAGAAGAGTGTGCCATTTCTAGTGTTTTGATTTCACAAAATGTATGCCATGTGTCGCCATATGATTGGCTAGAAGATTAAGGAAACACGTGGCAGCTTCGTATTCGGTGGAAAGCGAGGGCGCATGCTGCTTCAATGAACCACGTTGCATGGGATATAAGCGCACTGCTCGGTGCACGATAGCTTGATTCCACTCGTGTACGAATTTGGACCGTTCAAAGTTGATCCAACGGTGAGCGATGAGATGTGCCTCGGGAGAATATTCTACGCAGCCGACACGTGGGTCCCACTTTGCACACCGTGCAGCGTGCATCCAGGAAAAATGGGTCTAATCTCTATTGTCGCGTTTGGATTCCATGCAACTGATCCTGACCATTGATTGGACGATCGAACGGTGGGTGTTGCACGTTGTTAATGGCGCGAGTGGCCTCCTTCTCTTGCACAGAAAAATCAACTTTACTTAATTGCATTTTGACCCTCAAATTTAATTCAAATTAACTTTAATCTTTTGATATTTGTAATTTCACCCACTTTTAATTCAAATTATATTTTTAGCTTTTATTAATTGCAATTAGGTCCTTTTTTTATTCAAATTCATTAATTTTCTTAAAAATATATTTATTAAAAGACTAATAGTAAATATTAATTTAATTAATTAAAAATTAACTAAAAATGTCAAGAACATAGCAATTATAATTAATAAAATAGACGAAAATAACTGTATAAAATACAGTTATCAATCACCATGTTTGACATCCAGAACATAAAGTATTATTGAATAAATCAAGACTCAAGTTGTTTCCTGAAAAACTCAAAAGTAAATGGACATAAAGGGATGTGCCTTAGGACTTGATATGACTATCTAGTCAAGGACGTTAAATATGGTGCTGGTTGGGAGGTAACCCAATGTTATTTTACTTATATTTTCATTGTTTTTTTGTAGGTGAATAAATGTGGAGAGTAATGGTGTAACAAGAATGAGCATTTCAGCGACATATGTGGTGTGTAATGATTAAAAGAGTTTTATTTTCTTTTACCTTTTCATAATTATATGTACACATTGGGGACAATGTGCAATTTAAGTTTTAGGGAGGAAACTATTCTCTACATTAATATTTACTATGCATTTTAAATTTTTTAGGGAATTGTTTTTTTTATTTTTAGGATGTTCTTAATCGTGATTTGGGTAGAAATTGATAAATATATGGAAATTAAATGCATGCATGCTTAATATGAAACATATGAACTCAATGATAAAAAATGGTTGTCATGACTAGGATAAAAAATGTAACATATTTGTTAAGATATTTACATTAATCATATGATATGCTTGCTAGTTTTGATTGAATTGATTCAAATTTTTATGCACATGTTCATGATTGATTTTGTTGTTCTTATTGAGAAAAACGTTGTAGTGAGTTATGCGAGTTGATGAGATCTACTAGGTTTTAGAATCTATTTCCATCTTTAAGGTGAAATTCTAAATAGTATTTAGTAAGAGAAATGATTCAGGCCTTATTTGGATCAATTGAGTCTTTCAAGCTAACTATTGTTAATATCTTTAGTCACCTATTTGAGCCTATCGAATAACCTTTCATATCTTTAAGCCACATTATGCCTAAATAATAAGGTTAACCTTTATCCTTGCACCTTTAGCTTGTATGAAAATAAAATAAAAATGCAATCATGTGTTATGTTATAGAGTAAGGTAAAATGTAATACATCCTAAAAAAAAGAAACAAAACAAAACTCACAACACAATTATTCCTCTAAAGAAAAAGAAAATAGAATTGAAAATAAGTTTGGTGGTATTGTGAAGTTAAAGAGAGAAAGAGAGAGAAAAGAGATATGGAATAAAAGATTATGAAAAGAATGAAAAAAAGGGTGCACTAAAATATCAAGTAAAAGCTCAATTATAATTAAAAAGTGCATGATGAATAAAATGAAAGCTAAGGTATGGAAAGAGCTTAAATTTCCTCATTTATCGACCCTTCACCTAAGCCTTACATTACAACCATATAAAGTTCTTATTGATCTTGAGCTATGTGCATATTTATATTAGTGGAGAGGGATGTGAAAAATAGACTTATGAGACTTGTTCTAAGATTGAATTGATTAGCATACTCATATAGGTTGATTTCATGAGTGCATTATATGATATCATGTGCACCACACACACACGAATAAATTTTTCAAAAACCTTACATATTCTTATATTGATGGAGCGTTGATTATGAATATATGAACATTCTTATCAAAGGATTATGCGACTTTTGATAGAGATAGTTTTCGTGAAATATGCATGTATTAATAGAAGTATATTTATGAATATGCTACTCATGTTATTTTATTTAGTTATATTTGGATTTACTTAAGGACAATCAAAGAGTTATGTTTTGGGGTGTGATGACTATATGAAAGTAGAATCATTAGCTCATTTTTTTACTTAATATTTACTTGTTTGATTCAATAAATAGTATTTTTGGGGTCAGAAATATTAAAATATAAACTTTTAAGTGAAAAGGATCATCATTAGCATAATTTTGGTCAATTTTTAGAGTTAAAGAGAGAAAAATATAGAAAAATTCAAGAGGGGACACAATTTTGGTGGAGATTCAAGAGAAGATTAACACTACAATTCAATAGATTGATTGTATTTCTTTTTCTACTTTTTTTTATTATCAATTTTTATGTCTATCTTTATGAAATATATGAGTTTTATGAACACAATTATGTGTAGTTAATTTATTAATTTAGGGATCTTATGAACCCAATTTTCACAATGTGATGATATAATACTTTACCCCAATTATAATTATAATTTAATTTATTATTTAATCTAATTTTTATACTATTAATTGTTTGGCTAATAATTTATCTACAGAGGCAATTAAATATATTTGAGAGAATTATTTAATTGTTTGTCTTATTAAATAACATGCTTAGTTTCTAGGCATAGATGTATGATTCTTATGTATGTGACCATAATTGATGAATTTAATGAGTAGTATGCAATTTAATTAGCATGAGAATGTGATTAAATTAATTACTATATGATGTGTAATTTACTTCAGAGAGGAATACATGCTAAGTTAGACTCAATTGATCATGTAATTAATTGATAATAATATTGGGGGGATTTTAGTGATTCACATGTTTAGAAAATTAAGGGATTAAGTATTCTTACATATTTTCTCATATATCTTCTTAGTTACTAAATTTAATTTAATTAATTATTGTTATTTACTTTTAGTTATTTTAATTTTGCTTCTTTAAAATATTAAAACACAAAAAATTTGATTTTTATTTTTTTAAGTTTTAAAAATTAGTTTATAATAAAATAATCTCTATGGGAACGATCTTTTCTTATCATTATATTACTTGTTGCGATACGTATACTTGTATATTCATTTCACACATAATTTGTGTGATGATCATAAATTAATGTTTGTGCCAAATAAATTGAAGGAAATATTATTATTATTTGCATCATTAGATAGCAGCGGTGGTAATGGTTAAAGTGAATATAATTAATATATGCATGTATGTATATTAGAGTGTTGCAGCTTGTAATAAATATATATAATTTAACAAAGAGTGGTGATACATTCCTACTTATGAACCAAATATAGAAGACATGTCATTTGTTAGACGCCCATTATTTGATGGGTATAATTACCATTACTAGAAGGCTTGCATAAAAGTATTTCTCAAACAAGATGAAAAATTTTAGGATGTTATTCCTCATGGTTAGGAACCACCTTTGGTAACGAAATATGGTGTAAAAATCATAAAGCCAAGAAGAGACTAGACCATTGAAGTACGCAACCTTAGTGGGGAAAACCAAAATGGTTTAAGCTCAATCTTTGCTACAATGTCGATGGATGAGTTTCATCACATTTCCAACTGTGAGATTGCTAAAGATGAATGGAATGCACTTTCTCTTGCTCATGAGGGAACTTCCTAAGTAAAATTAACAAAATTGAGATTGCTAACATCTGAGTTTGATTCCATTAAAATGAGCAACATTGAAACTTTTGATCAATTCTATGCTCGCTTTTAGGATATCACGAATGCTTGTTCTAACCTTGGTAAGAAAATTCCCTAACTTATACAAGTACGCAAACTACTAAGCTCTTTACCAGCAGACTACAAGATGAAATTTATAGCGATAGAGGAAAGCGAGAATGTGGATACACTAAACATTGATGAACTCATTAGGTCCATCCAAACCTATGAATTCACTCTTGATTCACCCAAGAAAATCAAGGATTTTGCATTCAAAAGCTCCAAAATGGACATCTCTTATAGTGACGAGGATATGAATTATGAGTCACTAGTTTGGTTAACACAAAAATTGAAAAAGTTCCTAAAATAGAAGGATCAAAAAAATAATCAATTTAACAAGGAAAATCTAGTTGTTCAAAGGAAAATAATCAAGCCTCTTAGCTCTGATGGTAAGAAAACTAAACTTACTAGTCCTCAATGCTTTACTTGTGAGGGCTTTGGTTATATTTTTACAGAATGTGCCAACAATGAAAAAAATTGGAAAAGAATTTAATGTTATACTCAGTGACACAGAAAGTGAGTAGGGTGCTAGTAATTCAAAAGATGATGACATTAACTATGGTGCCTTCACCGCAATTACCAAAGCACACCACAATGACTCCAACTCTACCTCGAATGAAGAAAATGAGGAAGTAAACTTTTATTTCTTATTTCCTAAGTTTAATGTATCAAATTATGAGGAAATATTCATGGATTGTCTAGGTGCCAGAGAATAGAGGGATAAACTACTTTTGTAAGTAACTAAAATTAATGATATCATCACTGTTCATAAGAAAATTTTCTCTAGCCTAAAGAAAGATAAAAGGAATTGTCTAAACATATTATTACTTTGAATCTAAGTCTTACAAAAACCAATCAAGAAAATAAAAAGATTAGGCAAGAAATTAGTATTGCTAAAGAGACAGTGAGGAATTTGACCATAGGTGCTGAAAAATTGACCAAAATCCTAGACTATAGAAAACTACATAGAGATAAGAAATGTCTTGGATACATAAATAAATAGTCAACACCTTAAACATCAAAGACCACGTTTGTAAGGCCCTTAAACTCTACTCCTAATATTACTACTTATGCACAAAGAACTATTGTACATGTGGTAGAAAAAGTTATTAAGTTTGTACATGTTTGTCATCATTATAGTTAGAAAGGTCATATAAGACCAAAATTTAGATTTTGATGATTGCTCCTGAACTTAATCATTTTTTCAATGTTTCACATAGTAGGAACCATAAGCATCATTCATGTATACGTGCTACATCATATTCAAGGATGAATGAAAATTATAATAACATGTTCAAAAATTTTACTTAGAAGCATGAAGTCTTAGGTTCAAAGAGGCAAGTAAAATTCAGTACTTTTAATGCTAGGACTCAATATCATCATTATACTATGCATATTATAACTTCATTTGAGATGAATGAGAAAAGTACAGCTAAGTCCAAGAACACACTTATGAAACCTAAGTTTGTTGAGTCCCAACCCAATGATATATAGAAACCAAAATGCAAGAAAATGTGGGTTAAGAAATGTTGTTTTTTCCTTGTCACCTATCCGTCTTGTATTCTTTCATCCAGGTATTTTTGTTAGAGTACTTAAATGACCCTAGGTAGCAATATCTATTGGCTTGAATTTATATATTAGTTAAACCTACAAAAAAAGAGAAGTAGAATCTATATCTAGCCAACAAGGAATTGAACTTATTCAACACTTACAGACATATAAACTTATTTTTAGTAACTTAATTCATTTTGATATTTATTGCATAAATTATTCTACAATTTTGACTTATA
Organism: Hippophae gyantsensis; assembly: GCA_030763125.1. Taxonomy (NCBI): domain Eukaryota; kingdom Viridiplantae; phylum Streptophyta; class Magnoliopsida; order Rosales; family Elaeagnaceae; genus Hippophae; species Hippophae gyantsensis. The sequence goes on along the minus strand of CM061039.1, from coordinate 28,480,406 downwards.
CACATATATTCGTGTACATGTGATGATCGATGTTGACACATACTTATTCACACACTAACAACACACATATATGTTATGCTTGAAGTTTATGAATTTTCTTGAAAGAATCTAGGACTTCAACTAACATTGACTATAAAATTGTGTTGAGTTATATTTTTGGTAACTAAAATTTTACCATATGGAGGCACCTAGTATTGAGAGGACTACCTACTATTATATGTGAAGCTACCGCAGTGAGTGGAGAGGGTTATCTCACAACTAGTGTGAAAGTCATCATGTTAGGTTTATGGCTCGTGCAAAAAAAAAAAAGATTGTGCAAAAAATGATTGCTTATAAAACTTGTACTTGGAATGCACAAAAATATAGGGCCAATAGAGGTTAAAAAAACCATTTGCCTCATTTATGAAATAAAGATAAAAAAATTTAAGTCCTCATTTGGTAGATATATTTTATTTTGTGAGATTGAAGACTCAATTATAATTTTATATGATAGGTAATATTTGTTTCTTTTGAGTCTTTTTGATTACTTATAAATGAATTAATTGATAAATTTATGGAATTTAAACATATATAATGCTTTTAAGTAAATGTCAATATGTCATTATAAGTACAAAGTGTGCTTGCAAGCCTATTGTACTCTACTTGCTTATTTATACAATAGATAATTAAAATTTGAGTTAAAAAATGATGAGTTTTCAATTGGTTGTGTGCTCCTTTGTGATTAAATGAGTTTAATACCTTATGTGGCTACTTATTAAGAAAAAAATCATATATTTTTATTCATTTACATTTTTTATTTATTACCTTTTTAATTAGTTTTTAAGTTAAAGAGTCATAAAACTTAAGAGGAGTTTAAACCACATTACACTTCTGCATTAATCCTCTTTTACATTATTCTATCTTTAAGGGAAATTTAGCTTCATTTCTTATCCAATACTTTGTTCTTCTCGTATGTCAAAAAAGTGGGAGAGAGTAGTGTGTTTCACTTCTATCACTTCCATGTTTTATTTTATTATGTATATAAGGGGGAGAACATAATTAATTAAGCATAATTGGTATAAATGCATACTACATGATCATTTTTTATACTTTAATTACTTTTATGTTAATTTAACTAATGTACAATGAGGATTTCGAGCCAAATTGTTGTATGCCTTGTTTAGGTCATATCAGTTACTTACAAGATTGTCAAGTTGCAGTGAAGATGGATTCACAAAATTAGTTTCACTATGGAACCTGAGACATCATTGTATTTTTTTCTTATTTTGTAAGTGTCTTGTAATAAGTGAGAGGTTTTTCACACGAAAATGTCAAAGGAGGCTTTGTAAGGACTATGAGTGTTGACTATTTTTGTGGATAAAATATTTACCTGTAAACTTGTTTTTAAGCCTGCTATCAAGTCTAACAAGAAAATATGAACAAATGCTCGAATTTCAGATAGTCGTACTTCAGATATATCTATATATATGTTAGAGTGTAGCAACTTGTAGTAAATATATATACTTTACAATGGTGATTATTAATTGGCATCAATTTTGTAGTAAATATATAACCACAATTTTTACTACGTCAAAATATATTATTAAAGTCGATTAGTTAAATAGATTTTAAATTAGAAAATTTAAAATTTAAACGGTGAATCAATTTTAAAAAATTTTCTACAAATTTTACTCAATTTCTACTATCCTCATAACTTTATAGAGCCTTGGGAATAGCTCTAAAGCCTTTTCCATGAATACTGATTGTTTTCTTTTCTTGCAAGAACTTAAATAAAAATTCAAACCAATTATAAGAATTTCTACAAATATAATTTCACAACCAGTCAAATAAACATTATTTTTAACAACAAAAATAAATATCCTACCCCAACACTCTCCAATACATTAACAATATCATAGATCCGTCGTCTTTCAACCCCTGTAAAATTCAAAAAACATTAGATATGTAAAAGAAACAGATTAAGAAAAATCCAAAAACAATAGTAACAAAATCAGATAAATCGTTAGATTTGTACGTATGATGCTTAGAAGATGAAGACTCTTGCAAAGTAGAAGTTGATGATAATGAGGTCATTGAGGTATGGTGTTTGGATTATTTGAATGTTGTCAAAATGAGAAGTTGTATTGAGAATGAGAAATAACGATACAAGGCAAAGAAGAAATAGGGGAAGTGAGTAAATAAGAAAGAGAAATGAGTAGAGAAGAGGGAGAAATGGTGGGATCGATAAATTTGAATTTTTTTGTCAAATGGGAAAGAAAGAAGAGAAAAGAAAAAAATCGTGTGTAGTGTCGGTTGATACATAGGACCGACATTGCACGTAGGATTTTAAGTCAGTTCTACGTATCAACTGACGCTACAGGCTTAAGTAGGTTGACACGTAGAATCGACTTAAAATCCTACGTGTATCGTTGGTCCTATGTGTCAACTAACGCTACTATTTTATTTTTCTGTTGACACATAGATTAAAATTATGATTAATTAAAATTAAATAAATATTATTATTATTATAAATATATATATATATAATTATATAAAAATATATTTTTAATTATAAAATATATAATATTTTCAATAATTAATTTCAATTTTATTTATTTTTATATTACTTAAAAATATATACTAAATATTTAAAAATATATACAATATCTAGAACACAAGAGTCCTTTTTATTTGTTCTAAAAATGAAATAAGAAATCCAGATTTTCGATTAAAAAACCAATCATGAACATCCCACATCATTCACCTTAGCGTTTTATTTGACTATATGGTGAGTTATAGTTGTAAGAATCAATTTGTGAATTCTACCCACTCATTCCGTACCTCATCAACTTCAATATCAATGTAAGTTCTTTCATGATTAAGTTATAATGTACACACATTTTAACATATTGTTAGCTAATTAACCACCTATTTTGATTAAAAAAAACTTAAATAAAAATTAAAACAAGAAATGAAAATACACAAAAATACTTAAATTATTACCAAGTCAATAATATAAGTAAGTTGATTGAAAATAATTATCCTCGTAAACATAAGTTTAAAATGTGTTATTTTAAATAAAAATTTAATATTTTTTTATTGTCAATAGTTAGTGATCTGGAGTAGTGAATGGAAATCACATTGATTCAAATTAAAAAGAGAATAAACTACAACAAATTAATGGCTTTTCTGTAAAGAAAAATTAGTATAGGCTCGACATGTATACATAGTTCCAAAATCTAAAATGACTAACAATATCCAAATCCTAAATCTCTATGTTACAACTTGTTCTTATTCAATACAATGAAAAAAAATACATAGACAATTATCAGATAACAGGCGATGAAAATAACACTATCTAATCCTAAGAAATGACTCATTATACATATTTGATGCTCAATAGGTGCACAAAACTCCATACCCTAAGAAATTGTAGTAACAAATATAGATTCATACATAAAATAAATAACCCTAATTCAATTGTATTATGCACAGACCTAAATCCACTAAGAATGAACACATATATGAATTGATATTATAAAAAAAGAGGGAATCACACATACCCAAAGCTAGGTCGCGAGCGACGATAGTACAAATGGTTGGCCGATGAGGTGCGAACAAGGGAAAAAGAAAAGAAAAGAAAACAGAGAGAAAAGGAAGAAGAGAGGGGAAATGGAGCTACTGTAAATGTTGAGCGAGATGTTGGTATCAGTCGAAAAAGGAAAGAAAAATGAACGAGCTGCTGGACGAGAAAGAGCTACTGGGGAAGATCATCAACAATTTCGTGAGGCACAATGCGACACTACTCGGTGAGAGAGACGAAAAACACGAGCTCAAGAGGCCAAAAATTTAGGAAAAAAAGTGATGGGGGGCTGTGTGAATTAATATATTATTAAGAACTTATATATTAATATTGTATTAGCGAGGGAAATTAATTAGAAAGAAAAAAAGTGAAAAAGAGAGGCAAAAAGAAGAAAGGTGAAAAAGAGTGAAAAAATTGATATATATATATATATTATAAAAGAAATAAAATATATTAAATTAAATTAATAATAGAGAAAAATAAAAAAAATTGTAAAGTAATTTTTGTATTTCTTTTAAATGAATGACATATAGTATATTATTTTATTTTGGTTTTAAAAATATTAAAAAATCTATTATTTTAATTATAATCACTATCATTTAATAATCGTGACTAAATAAATTTGTTTATATATATTTAAATAATTTTTGTAATTTAATTTATAGCCACAATTATTGATAAAACTGAAGCTATATGTATACATTATAGCCTCCATTTTTATTAAATTGTGGCCAAAACCCTATGGCCTTGATTTAAAAAAATAAACGAGGTTAAAATCCCGAGTCCAAAGGCATATATTATAGTAATGAATTGTCACTATGTACGTGACAAATAATTATTAGATATATGTTATTAAAATTTATGTTGTATTTAAACATGATTTGTTCAATTATAATTTTACACATCAAGTGAGTACCTAGCTTTACTTTCTTTCTTTTTTTTCTTTTAATGATTATTTTTTACTTATAATAATGATAAACACAAATAAATTTCAATGACATTTTTACTCAAATTAGTTATGATACTACATGGTAAAATTACTTTAAAAATAATGAAGTTATTTATTTTAAAATAAATCTATCACATACACTGTAATGAAATAAATTTATGTATATTTGACATTTTCTCTTTAACTCGATATTTAAGGCCAAACATACATCCTATTTTTCATGTTTATTTATTTTTGTACTAAACTAGTTATTTGAAACAAAAAAGAAAATAAAACCTATAAAATGATAACTACTTTTTTATTGAAAATAATGATCAGATATACAAATACTTAAATGCATAATAACTTACACTCTTCAGTTAATATATTTATCTTCGTTATTAATCTAGTTTCACTTTTAATTTTTCCTAAAAAATATATGTTATTTACCTTATGAAAAACATATGTTTTTATACAACAACAAAAAAGTATGTTTTTTTTAAATATATTTTTTTACTTGGTAAAAAAAACATATAGAGAAAATTAAAAATAAAATTATATGTATAAAAGAATTATATATGTCTTATAATTAACCCTTACTTTAGTGATAATAGGTAAGTGACACCAAAACTCCTTGTAAGACATATAATTGAAAGGTTAGTTGGCAGAGTTGTATAATGTTATTTAAATGAAAAAAGTATAATTATCGAATTCTAATAGTGTGTGCATATAACTTGTGATATAATATATGTTAAAATATAAAATATTTAAATCGTATGTTAAACTATTAATTAATTGTAAATCCCACAATTAAAAAAATTGTGTAAACATTAAAATTTAAATTATATTTTTCAAAGCTTTTACATAACAGTCCCCATTTAGGTTTGAATAAAAGAAAACCTAAGAAAAGTCCAATATATTGGCATCTTATAGTGTCGGTAGTTTATGGTTTTGAACCTAAACTTAGTGTGATAGCCTCCAATTGAAGGATTTTTGAGTAAGCCCTTCAATGGTATATGTGACTAAGACATTACTAGATAATTCTCGCATTGGACTCATTCAAAGCAAAGTCCTTCCAAATGTTACATTTTGCTATTCCTCAATGTTTATACCGCTAATCAACTGAATACAATTTTGAATTTCTCAAGCTTTTTGCTTCTTCTACCTTCCTTTTAATTCTTGTTGCTAGTCCTCAATGTTTAGCCTAAAAGATAACAAAATTTTGTCTCAACTGAGAATCGAGATAGGATCCTTGTAGCATTACATTTTTCCATCTTTAGTCCTTTACTAGAGATAGGGGTCTTTGAGATCAAACCCTTTATTTTGATACGAACTGAATCAGCTCGAGCTACAATAGGTGCAGCACCGAGTGCAGTTGTGGCATATGGTGGCACAGAGATGGGTGCAAGGTTGCAGAATCGCACTCGCGGTTGTGGCATACGATGGCGTAGAGATGGGCACACGGGAAAACCACTGGAAATCTATTAGAAATGTTAGAATTAGTTAGCGCATTTCCCTTTTAATCATTGACGTGTAAGGCTATATATAGCCCCCAATGAATTCAATAAGCTAACAATAAATATACATCATTTTTCTCTTTCTCATCCTTCTTCTTCTTCTTCCTCACTTTCTGCATTTTCCTGCAATTAATTGCAACAATGGTATCAAAGCTGGTTACTGGTATGGATACTCGAGGCAAGTCTAATGATGAGTTTCGCAATGATGTAATGGAAACTCTAGCATGACACGAAACTGATTTCGACCGAGTTGGAGCCATTATACAAGCTATGCTAACTGAGTTGTAGGCATTACGCACCACTCATAACTTTCCTAAGGTTAATGCTTTTGCCAGGGATGAAACCCTACACTCACACCCCCACACATTTCGATTAACCACCAAGAACTCTCACCCCTACCTAAAATTATCATTCCCAAAGTTTGCTGGAGAAGATCCCACTGGGTGGATTTACAAAGCTGAGAAATAAGTTGAATTCACTAATATTGCTCCTGACCAGCAAGTGCAGCTGGCTTCCTTCCATCTGGAAGGCATTGCGTTACAATTGCACTGATGGCTCAAAAATTTCATGGACCACTCACCTGGGAGGAGTTCACCAAAGCTGTACAACTGAGATTTGGACCTATTGACTATGAGGACTCCTCAGAGGCATTATCTCACCTGAAACACACCATGAGTGTTGTAGTTTACCAAGAATATTTTTAAAAACTCTATCATCGTGTGTGGATGGCCTACTTGAAGAATTCCTAATTGGTTACTTCATCGTTAGGTTAAGAGATGACATTCGTATTGATGTTAAAATCAAGCAACTGAGAATACTAGCTGATGCCATTAGTGTAGCTAGGATGATTGAGGAAATAAATCGCTTACAAAAGATATCATCACCAAACCCTTGTTACCAACTCCCTGAAATACAAACCAAATAAGAAACTAACACCACTATTAGGTTGTTAGGACTAGTACCTACTCAACGTGTTATTCTAGCTTAACCAATAGCTTTTCGAAGAATGACCAACCAAGAGGCACAAGAGCAATGAGAGAAAGGATTATGCTACTATTATGATGAGGAATTTGTGGCTAGTCATCACTATGCATTATCCCAGCTATTTATGATGCAAGATTTGAACCAAAATGATGTAGAAGAGTATGGAGAAACCATACCAGATCAAGAACATCATGAAATGCTACCTGAAATCTCCTTCCATGTTGTAGCAGGTACTGAACATCCTTAGACCATACATATTATGGGAAAACTGAAGAATAAGAAGGTATTAGTACTGATACATGGAGGTAGTACCCATAACTTCATCAATCAAGCCTTAACTTCTCACTTCGATCTACCTAAAAACAAGGGTAAGAGACTAGAAGTAATGGTGTCTAATCGTAAAAAATTAGAGTGTGCTGGACAATGTTGTAACCTCACTCTCGCCATTCAAGGTTATCCAGTAATTGTTGATTATTATATGCTTCTAGTGGCAGCATACCAATTGGTCTTAGAGGTTCAATGATTGGAAATCTTTGATCCCATTCTGATGGATTATAAGAAACTTATCCTAAGTTTCAATATATAAGAGAACTCTCACACCTTCCAACGGTTGGGGAGAGCCAACATTGCAGCCCTAATTAACAAGGAATGAAATAGTATACAAGGCATATGGTTTTTTTTTCAAATAATACCAGCTAACAATCACAAAGATCATCCTCATACATACCCTCTTGAGATAAGTAAACTATTGGCTAAGTTTCCTAAAAAATTTGAATCATCCACCTACTTACCTTCTACATGGGTACATGACCATAGAATTCCATTACAGTCTAACTCTGGACCAGTGAATGTTTGACCCTATCGCTACCCTCATTATCAAAAAAATGAGATAGAAAAAATGGTGTAGGAACTCTGACAATCCCAATTGATAAGACCAATTAATAGCCCCTTTTCCTCACCAATTTTGCTAGTTAAGAAAATAGATGGAACTTAGAGGTTTTGTGTGGACTATCAAGCTCTAAATGCCATCATTGTCAAAGAAAAGTACCTTATACCTATCATTGATGAATTGCTAGATGAACTTCACGGAGCCAAGGTTTATTCTAAACTAGATCTTTGATCAGGGTACCACCAGATAAGAATTAATGAAGATGACACCCATAAAACAACATTTAGAACACATAAAGGCCACTATGAATTCCTAGTAATGTCGTTTGGGCTCACCAATGCCCTAACCACTTTCCAAAGTCTCATGAATGATATCTTTCAACCCTTCCTCAGGAAATTTGTCTTGGTCTTCTTTGATGACATACTAGTGTATTCTAGCCTTGTGGGAGGATCATAGCTTACATTTACAATATGTTCTACAGTTATTGATTACTAACATTTTATTTGCAAAAAAAAAATCTAAGTGTCAATTTGGTGTATTATAGGTAGAATACTTAGGCCACCGTATTTCATAAAAAAAGGTCTCAGTTGATCCAACAAAAATTTGTGTTGTCATCGAATGGCCAACACCAACCACAACAAAAGGAGTATGAGGCTTCCTTGGATTAGCAGGCTACTACAGAAATTTCATTCATCATTTTGGAGGATTAGTAACACCCTTAACTCAACTATTGGGTAAAAAAGGTTTCCAATGGAATGAGGCAGCTATAATGGCCTTCCAGTAACTAAAAGATGCTCTAACCTCTCCTCTTATCCTATGTTTTCCTGATTTCACACAACGCTTTATGATCGAATGTGATGCTAGTGGCATTGGTCTTCTGGAAACTCTCACTCAAGAAAATAGGCTAGTGGCTTATTTCAGTGCTCCAATCAAAGGATCAACCTTAGCATTATCTACCTATGAGAAAGAAATGTTGGCTATGGTTAAATCCATCAAGATATGGCGATTATACTTATTGGGAAGACCCTTTACAGTGCACACAGATCAAAGAAGTATCAAGTACTTATTGGAGAAAAGAATAACCACACTAGCGCAAGCACATTAGTTGCCTAAACTCTTACGCTATGATTATGAGATTGAATACATAGTAGTAGAGTTCCAATTCTTATCTATTTCTTAACCCCAATCATATTGGTGGCCAACCCTCCAATAGGAAGTTCAACAAAATCCTTTTTATGAGAAACTAAGGGACATGACTTCCTCTACAAATGTTCCTCAAATATGCCAATGTGATGGGGTTTGGTTCAAAAAGAACAAGGTTTACCTAAGCTCCCAATCTTCCTTAATACCAAAACTTTTAGTTGACTGCCATTCATCACCCATTGGAGGGTACCTTGGATTCCACAAAACACTATCTAGAATTAAAAATAATTTTTATTGGCCTAATATACACCAGAAGGTAAAGGAATTCCTGCGTAGGTGTGAAGTATGCCAACGGTTCAAAACTGACTGGATGAAACCAACAAGATTGTTGCAACCCTTACCAATTCCTACCAAGATATGGTTTGAGATCCCAATGGATTTCATTGACGAATTACCACCTTCCAAAGGAAATGCAGTGATTATGGTAGTGGTGGATCAATTGATAAAGTATGCTCACTTCATTGCTATGAAACATCTTTTTTACTGCACTTGTTGTAGCCAAGGTATTTATAGCCAATGTGGTACAACTACATGGCATTCCAACCTCTATAATTAGTGACCAAGATAAGGTTTTCATCAGCTTTTTTTGGTGAGCATTGTTTCAATTACAAGGCACCCAATTGTGCATGAGCTCCAGTTATCACACACAAAATGATGACCAGACTGAAGTGATTAATTGCACTTTGGAACAATATTTATTTTACTTTTTTGGCAATCAACCAAAACAATGGGTTGAATGGATACCATAGGCTAAATTTAGCTATAACATCTAAATACACTCCACCAAAATCACTCCATTTGAAGCAATTTATGGCATTCCACCTCCACGTCTTTTAGCTTATATTCTCGGCACCTCCAACATCCAAACTGTGGATGAATACCTACGTGATCATGATACCATCTTACAAGATTTATGTCACAACCTTCTACAAGCTCAAAATTGAATGAAGTGTCAAGCCAATCAACATAGAAGAGAGCTCTCTTTTCTCGAATGGGACTTTGTTTATCTGAAATTACAACTATATCGGTAGACTTATGTAGATTTTTGTTCATCTATAAAGCTTTCCCCATGCTTCTTTGAACATTACAGAAGCATTGAAAGAATTGGTCTAGTAGCTTACAGATTAGCTCTTTCACTAGACTCTCATATACATGATATGTTTCATGTCAACATGTTAAAGAATCACGTGGGAACCATTATACCAACCAACCCTCAACTACCTCCGATCTCTAATCATTCAACGATCATACCTCAGCCCGAAGCCATCCTAGATCGCCATGTGATTCAAAAAGGCAAATATCGACCAAAATCAAAGAGTTTGGTCAAATGGGTTAGAGCCACAGCCGAAGCATCCACTTGGGAGAATGAATGGCATTTCTATAAATCATACCCTAAATGCATCCTTGCGGACAAGGATTCAAAAAGAGAAGAAAGAATGATATGAACTGAATTAACTCGGGCTACAATAGGCATAACACTGAGCATAGTTATGGCGTATGGTGGCGCAGAGATGGGAGCAAGGTTGCCGACTCAAATGCGCGGTTGTGGCGCATGATGGCGTAGAGATGGACGCATGGGTGACCATTGGAAATCTAATAAAAATGTCAGAATTAGTTAGCACATTTTCCTTTTAATCATTGGCGTGTAAGGCTATATATAGCCCCCAATGAATTCAATAAGCTAACAAGAAATATACGTCAGTTTTCTCTCTTTCGGCCTCCTTCTTCTTCTTCTTGCTCACTTTCTGCATTTTCCTACATTTAATTGCAACATATTTCAATAAATAAAGTAGGGAGTCATATATTACAACTTTGTTCTAAGGTAATTCTACTTAACTACTTGTGATAATGATACGTCTCATTTATGCCCACAACTTAAAATTATTTATGTTGTCTAATTTTCTCCTCTTCTATGATTTAAAATATTCACACAATGTTGTGATGAGCATTACATGGATCATGATTAGTGACGCAGGTGTTTTGTATTAACAATATTTTCTTTTTTGGTCCCAAAAAAATATATTTCCTAAAGAGTGACACGACACGGCCACACCACTCATTCATCGTTATAAGAGATATACTGATCCTAAGCTAGAGGATAGGTGTCCCTCCAAGCACGACATCGAGGCACATGACCCCAAATTGTCCAGCAAAGTGTCATTGCTCCCATGCCTTCAGCATGCTACTGGGCTGCCACAGGATGTGTTTGTATGAACAATATTGCCACCTACTTTGTATTGACAAAATCTTTAGACTCGAAAGATTGATTCATTAACAGTAAAACCAGAGAAGCAGTTTCTTCAACGTAATTCTCTACTCTTAAAGATGATATTATTCATAAAAATAAAAATAAAAAATGAAAGAAAAACATTAGCCACTTCTATTTCCACACAATGAAAAGATGCCAAGATCAAATTGATAACCATGGAGAACACAATGGAATTCTAAGAGAGGCAAGAGTATGCTAATGTCTTTTCCTCACTAAGCTCTTCTTCCGTCAAGTCCAACTTCTTCCTTGAGAATTCATCAACAACAAGCCCTGAACATAATGATGGGCAACATACCATGAGATTGATCCATGAAAGCGGACATGGTTGGCAAAGCTCAAGAGTAATGCTGAGTAACCCTCTAAATCCCTATATAGTTCTATATTTAGAAGATATTTTATAGTCAGCACAACTGACCAAAGAATAAGACAACTGAAGAATCTTATAAAACTGAAGGGAAAAAAAGTTTCCAGCTTAGGAACAGTTTGCTAGATAGCAGACGAGATGGTTACAGTAACACCATGGAGAACATCAAATTGACAACCAACCCATAACATGCTTGCTCTCAAGTAAACAAATGTAAAAGTAAATAATTTTTTATCTAGATCTAGTTATGCATGTAGCATGCAACTCTACGGAAGTTTTGTTAGCTGAGCAATTTAAATTAAAATAAAATAAAATAAAAGTTAATATTTAAGAAATAAAGGATTTACAAATGAAATTTAATCGTTTCAGGGCTGGTAAGTTCTACCAGACCAAAGAATTAAAAGGCATTGTTGCAAACAACTATTTTAAATATCAAGGCGTTTTTCTAGGACGAAGCGAGATTTCAACCTCGAGGTGTGTCACGTAAATTTAGTCCCTTAACTTTGTAAAAAAGATCAATTAAAAATAAATTATATTATTTTAATAATTTTTCATTTAAAATATTATTATTTTCTATCAAGTAATTAAAATACAATTAAAATATAAATCTTAACAAAAATAAAAGTAAAATTTAATATAAATCAATTTAAGAAAAAATAAATAATAATAAAATTCAAACAAAAAGTTATTAATATGTATTTTAATTTTTGATAAAAATTAAAAATTAGTAAAAAAATTAAAATAAAACAATAGCAATTAACAAATATTAAAAAAGAATATTTTGTGAACTTTTTTCATATTAATTGTGACTTTACCATTATTAAATACTCATGTTTTAATCTTATTTTATCACTTGATAGAATAATAATAATATTTTAATAGAAAAATCCTTAAATTAATATAATTTATCCTTAATTGGCTCTTTTTATAAAACTAAGGGATTAAATAATACTATTTCTAACCCACAAGACTAAGCGGTACAAATGACTTAATCTAAGAGACTTTTGTAGTATTTTTTTCTAAAAGAAATTATATGAAATAAGCATAAAAATAATAATAAAAATATAACGTAAATCATATAAGATTGTAACTTTTTTCCTCAAATATCAATTTAGAGTTATTAGAGTCATCAACTATGGTGGAAACATAATGTCAAAATTGAAGTTAAATAAAAATGTTTAAGAAATGTGTCTAAAGAAGATGGAGCTTTAGACTTAAAAAGAAAGAAAGAAGAAATATAGATATAAATATTCAAATAGAAAAAAAAATATTACTTGCAAAGTTGAAACATAGTTATTCTCAAAATTTGGTGGTACCACGTATAATAGAAAAGGAAGGTGACGTGGAAGAAGGTCGAAGAATATAAAGGAAGCAACCCATAATCATATTTGTTCCTAAGATTCTAATATTTATCTTTTTGTTTTTTGTTAATTTTGGCTTTGTACTCTTTTTAAATTTTAACAAAATTGAATCACTAACCCTTGAAATGAATCGTTTGAGACAATATCTTTAATCGTCTCAAGGCATAAAAATCTTAAGATATGTACTTCAGACCAAAAAGATATAAGCCTTATTTTATCAAATGAAGCTATGTTCTCAAAACTTTGTTTTTAAGCCTAACATCGAGGTGAGCCTAATGTTACATCCCGCTCGAATTGTCCCGCGAAATCCAAATAAATTGTGGTTGCTTAAAGGATTTAGACTTTTCTACCTAGGAAAGTTCTATAGCACGCTGGAGGGTGCTAGAATGGGCTAGAATATTCTAGAGCATACCGGATGGTTCATGAAGGATGTAAAAGCCTCTGGAAGCTTACGGAACATCCCGAAACTTGCATGAAGGAACTAGACAAACCTGGAAGACTCTATAGGTGGCTAGAAGGTCCTAGAGCCTTGTGGCATATTGTAGATAAAACTAGAACACTCTTGTACATTCTAGGCTTAGAATGATCTAGAAAATTGTGGCATAGCCTTAAGCTTGGAGCCACACTATAAATAGACCCATTGGTCTCCATTTGTATTCATCATTGGGAATTCTTAGCAAATTGTAGCATAAACTCTCTCTAGAGCAATACACAGCATTCTTTTACAAACTCTCTTTCTAGTCTCTTTGGAGTTTCATTCGGATTCAAAGGTAGGCTTAGTGCAACGGACGGTGCTAAGTGCCGCACGATCGCTACTTGAAATTTAAGGTCGTGACAGTTGGTATCAAAGCTTTTGGTTGAAGCATTTCTACCTTTGGCATAATGAAGAACGCTGCTCCATCTATACCAAGCGTTGATGTTCCACCTACGGAACGTGGGTGTGAGGAAACCCAGAAACCATCAAAGGAATCTCGAGCCAAGTCGAAAGATATGCTTTCTAGCTTAGAAGCACGAGTTGGGAGTGCACAGGATAGCTTAGGGGAGTTGTTCGATCGGGTGGACAACTTAGAGGAACGTTGCAATGGCTTGGAGGCAGAGGATGTGGAGATCCATGTAGCGGTCAAGATGTCCCTTAACGAGCTAGATGGCGGATTAAGGCAAGAGATTGATGGGTTAAAAGCCAAACTTGCCAAGGTAAGGGATCTTTTCCAAAGAGAACTTGCCAATGTCTTGCTTAGAATGGAGGACATGAGTGGTGATCTAGCTCTATGTAAGCGGGCTATGGCCGTGGGAACTAGCACAACCACTATCGTTGAGGCTAAGAGGGTGAATGTTCCCAAGCCTAAGACCTTCAATGGTGTTAGGAATGCTAGGGAAGTAGAGAACTTCCTATGGGGGCTGGAATAATATTTCGACGCTACTGGCATAACGGACCATGCAAGCAAGATCTGAACTGTTGCCATGTATTTAACTGACACTGCTATGTTGTGGTGGAGACGGAGGCATGGTGATGTGCAACGAGGGGTTTGCACAATCGACACCTTTGAAGATTTCAAAAGGGAGTTCAAAATGCAGTTCTTCCCCGTAAATGTTGAGGAGGAAGCAAGGGGTCGATTGCAACGACTAAAGCAAACATGTACTATAAGGGATTATGTGAAGGAGTTCACAACCTTGCTGCTTGAAGTCCCTGACACATCAAACAAGGATGCCTTATTCTTATTTATGGATGGTCTCTAATCGTGGGCTAACCTCGAGCTCAAGCGACGTGGTGTTCAAGACCTATCATCAGCCATTGCGATTATGGAAAGCTTTATTGATTACTCCACCAACAAAGAGAGATCAAAAGCCACAGATAAAAAGTTTGGTGGAGGAAAAAGTGGTGGAGGCCAAGCCAAAAGTCACGGATCTAAAAATCATAAAGATGGCTCCTCGTTCAAATCACGAGACAAAGGGAAGGAAAAGGAGGATCGAAGTGCCTCGAAGCCCCGTGTGACGTGCTTCATATGCGACGGATCGCATTGGGCACACGAATGTCCAAAAAGGAAGGCATTGAGTGCCTTAGTTGCCTCCACACACGACCAAGATGGAGGTGAGTCAGATGAAGGTGCAAAGATGGGTTCTTTGCGCCTACTTGGTGCAATGCAGAGTGCCCCAAAGACTCATAAAGGCTTGATGTATGTAGATGTAGCCATCAACGGGAAGGTCGCCAACCCTTTGGTCGACACAGGTGCATCGCATAACTTTGTTTCCGTGGAGGAAGCAAAGCGACTTGACCTTAAGGTAGTCCATAGAGGGGGATCTCTAAAAGCAGTTAACTCGGCAGCACTACCATTGCATGGAGTTGCTCGTGAAGTTAAGGTTAGTCTTGGTGCTTGGACTGGCCAAGTGGACTTATCAGTGGGGCCTATGGACGATTTCTCAGTAGTATTCGGCATGGAGTTCTTGGACCAAGTTTGAGCTTTCCTAGTACCATGCTCAAACTCCATATGTATCATGGATGGAACAAAGGCTTGTGTGGTACCGACGGAGAGGACTACCAGACCTACTATCCAAGCTCTCTCAACACTTCAATTCAAGAAGGGATTGAAGAGGGACGAAGAGAGTTATTTGGCCATCTTAAAGGAATATGAAGATGAGGAGGTATCGCTAAAGCCAATCTTGCCGATGGAAGTACAAGTTGTCCTAGATAAGTTCAATGACGTGATGCCTGAGGCATTGCCAAAGTGGCTACCTCCAAGGAGGGAGGTGGACCATGAAATAGAGTTGGAACCCGGTACCAGGCCACCAGCAATGAGCCCCTATCGAATGGCGAACTTAGAGTTGGCAAAATTGCGGAAGCAACTCGACAAATTGCTAGATGCTGGCTTCATAAGGCCTTCTAAACCCCCATTTGGTGCCCCGGTGCTCTTTCAAAAGAAGAAGGATGGCTCGCTACGGATGTGCATTGACTATCGGGCTCTAAATAAGATCACAGTAAAGAACAAGTATCCTATTCCACTCATTGTTGATTTGTTTGATCAATTGGGGAATGCTAGATACTTCACAAAATTGGACTTGTGATCGGGATACTACCAGGTACGCATAGCCAAGAGAGATGAGCCCAAGACCACTTGTGTGACCAGGTACGTTGCCTATGAGTTTCTTGTCATGCCATTTGGTCTCACAAATGCACCAGCCACCTTCTGCACTCTTATGAACAAGATTTTCCATCCCTACCTCAATCGGTTTGTGGTAGTATATCTTGATGACATTGTGATATATAGCCAGACTTTGGAAGAACATCTAGAGCATTTGAGGAAGGTGTTCGAGGTACTGAGGGAAAATGAGATATATGTCAAGAAGGAGAAATGTTCCTTTTCCCAAGATGAGGTGATGTTCTTAGGGCATAGGATAAATGATGGAAAACTGATGATGGATGGAGCCAAGGTGAAAGCCATTCAAGAATGGGAACCTCCTGCCAAGGTTCCCGAGTTGAGATCTTTCCTTGGACTGGTGAACTATTACCGAAGGTTTATCAAGTCCTACTCAGTGAGAGTAGCCCCACTCACTAACCTGCTCAAAAATAACAATGCTTGGGAATGGACAAGTGAATGCCAAGCCTCATTCGAAGACTTGAAGAAGGCCGCTAGTGAAGAACCTATGCTTTGCCTACCAGACCCTTCCAAGATGTACGAGCTGCACATCGATGCTTCAGACTTTTCCATTGGTGGAGTATTGATGCAGGAAGGGCGTCTGATAGCCTATGAGAGCCGTAAGCTTAATAACATCGAACGCTGCTACACTGTGCAAGAAAAGGAAATGACAGCTATCATTCATTGCCTAAGGGTGTGGCGACACTACTTATTGGGTTCTCATTTTTTTATCATGATGGGCAATGTAGCAACAAGCTACTTCCAGAATCAAAAGAAGTTGAGTCCCAAACAAGCTCGGTGGCAAGACTTCTTGGTAGATTTTGACTACAGGTTGGAGTACAAGCCCGATAAGGCTAATGTGGTAGCTGATGCGCTGAGTCGAAAGGCGGAGTTAGTATCCTTGAGTAGGCCAAGTATTCCTTTACTGGAAAGGATCAAATAAGGGTTGGAGCATAATTCTCTTGCTCAAAACCTCCTTGCCCTCATCAAGGAAGGAAAGACGAGACGATTTTGGCTGAGTGACGGACTATTCTATGCCAAACAAAATCGCATCTTTGTGCCGAAGTGGGGAGCTTAAGGAAAGAGCTTATCAAGGAATGCCATGATTCGCTATGGGCTGGACACCCAGGAATGAGGCGTACCCTTGCTTTGATCAAGTCAATCTACTACTGGCCTCAACTACGGGACGATGTCGAAACCTACGTGAGGACTTATCTTGTATGCCAACAGGACAAGATAGAGCAGCATGTACCTAGAGGTTTGCTAGAGCCGCTGCCTATTCCAGAGAGACCATGAGAGAGCGCTCAATGGATTTCATCACTTTCCTGCCAAAATCAGAAGGCTTTGGCAGCATTATAGTAGTCATCAATCGCTTCAGCAAATATGCAACATTCATACCTGCCTCAACGGACTACACGACAGATGAGATGGTATGGTTATTCCTTAAACATGTTGTGAAGCATTGGGGGATTCCATCCAATATCGTGAGTGATCGAGACCCACGATTCACAGGGAAATTTTGGACAGAACTATTCAAGTTGTTGGGATCAGACTTGAATTTCTCTACAAGTTTTCATCCCCAAAGCGATGGACAAATGGAACGTGCCAACACATTATTGTAGTTGTATCTTAGGCACTTTGTTAGTGCTAATCAACATGATTGGGCAAAGCTGTTAGATGTAGCCCAATTTTCATATAATCTGCAGAGGAGCGAGTCTACCGCAAAAAGTCCCTTCAAGATCGTCATGGGGCAGCAACCCATGACTCCTCATGCCTTATCCATGAGTTATGAAGGGAAGAGCCCTGCTGCCTTCAAATTTTCCAAGGCGTGGCACGAACAAGTTGAGTTAGCCCAAGCCTACTTGAATAAGGCGTCTAAAAAGATGAAGAAATGAGCTAATAAGAAAAAGAGGATGGTGGAATTTCAGGAAGGAGATTTGGTCCTAGTTAAACTATTGCCCTAACAATTCAAATCTCTACGAAAGGTTCATAAGGGGTTAGTATGCAAGTATGAAGGACCATTACCAGTCCTTAAGCAAGTTGGTAAGGTGTCTTACAAGGTGCAACTCCCTCCAAAACTTAAAATCTATCTAGTCTTTCATGTAAGCATATTGAAACCTTATCATGAAGACAAGGAAGACATAAGTCAGGGAGAGTCAAAGAGGGCGCCTACCGCAGTGGTAACCTCCTTCGACAAAGAAGTGGACTCAATTTTGGCAGACCGCTTGATCCGACGTAGGGGCATACCAAGTTATCGAGAATACTTGGTCAAATGGAAGAATGCCTCGGATGTATAAACAAGCTAGGAACCTGAAGATTCTTTGTGGAAATTCAAAGACTACCTAGAGAGGTTCAAGCTTGAAGGCGCAACAAGGGCGTCGCGAACTTGAGTGGGGGAGGGTGTTACGTCCCGCTCGAATTGTCTCGTGAAATCCAAATAAATTGTGGTTGCCTAAAGGATCTAGACTTTTCTAAATAGGAAAGTTCTAGAGTGGCCTAGAGATATCTAGAATAAGCTAGAGTTTGATGGACTCAACTCAAGTTTTGAAAACCCTAGAATGTTCTAGAGCACGCTGGAGGGTGCTAGAATGGGCAGGAATATTCTAGATCATGCCGGATGGTTCATGAAGGATGTAGAAGCCGCTAGAAGTTTACAAAATATCCCGGAACTTGCATGAAGGAACTAGACAAACCTAGAAGACTCTACAGTTGGCTAGAAGGTCATAGAGCCTTGTGGCATATTGTAGATAAAACTAGAACACTCTTGTACATTCTAGGCTTAGAATGATCTAGAAAATTGTGGCATAGCCTTAAGCTTGGAGCCACATTATAAATAGACCCATTGGTCTCCATTTGTATTCATCCTTGGGAATTCTTAGCAAATTGTAGCATAAACTCTCTCTAGAGCAATACAAAGCATTCTTTTACAAACTCTCTTTCTAGTCTCTTTGGAGTTTCATTCGGATTCAAAGGTAGGCTTAGTGCAACGGACGGTGCTAAGTGCCGCACGATCACTACTTGAAATTTAAGGTCGTGACACTAAGGTAAGATAACCTTTTACAATATTGTCAAAAGAATGTAAGTATTACTTTCTAAATAGTAGTCTAAACGAATGCAAGCTGCATAGACCAAAATATTAATAAATAAATAAACTTACTATAAAATCTTACCTTGGACAATTGTCCATTACAAAATCAAACTAATAGGTATAGTGTATGAGCCATCAGAGTAGACCCCACGGAAACCTAAGTACCCTGATTCAAAAGAAAGCATTACAAATGTGGATTGATTTAAATATTTATGATATGGAGTTTAAATTTGAGAATGTAGTAAATGAGTTTAAATTTTAAGGTTAGTTTAAATCTCATCAGTGATTTTATAATTTAACACTTTATTGAGTGAACCATTTGAATTGACAAATTGAAGATGGACAAAACAATGCCAACTTAATCACAAATTGTTGAGTAAAATTTAGAATACACAACTCTAAACTTATTAGTATTGGATCCAAACAAGTAAACAAACTACTTGCATTATACCCACAATAAAAGACATTATAACACTTTTGAAAGGCAACTCATAAATTGAAGAGTAATACAAACACTCAAATAGAAAACTCTCAATTCACACTTAAACTAAGAATACAAAGATTTATTTGTTTTTGAAGCGATGCTTAACTCAAATTCAAGTTTGGCTATTTATAGTCCTCACCATGCAATCTATACCACACAAATATAAAACTAATAAATAATTCTAACCACTCAGATATAAAAACTAATAAATAATTCTAACCACTCAAATATAAAACTAAGAAATAATTCTAGCCACCCAAATATAAAACTAAGAAATAATTTTAACCACTCAAATATAAAACTAATAAATAATTCTAGCCATACATTATTACCACATTCTACACACTTCACCTTTCTACATCCTTATGTGATTTTCTCTTTGAAAACAATTTTTCTTCAATATTTGAGAAGCATCCATTATATTAAGTTGCGGTTGATCTTCAACACGAATGTGATCACCACCAACTCTCACTATTTTTACTATGTCAAGTTGACTATGAAAAATTTCAAACTTGCCAATGCTTAAGATAAATAAGTCTATAACTTGATCATCTGTCTTGATTTGTCTCATCTCAATTTCTTCTTGCAGAACCTTTTCTTTGATAAAATGATAGTGCATTTCAACATGCTTAGTTTTTGTATGAAAGATCGGATTTTCTGCCAAACGAATTGTTGTCTGATTGTCACAGTATAACAAAGCTATATAATCTACTAATTGATGTAGATTATTCATTAGATGTATCAACCATATACTTTATTGAGTTGACATTATTGGTGCTCGATACTCAACTTTAGTGGTTGATAATGATACTATCGGCTATCTCTTGCTACACCAAGAAATTGTTCCAGAACCAACCTTAAACAAATACCTAGTTGTTGATTTCCTGGTGTCATGATCTCCTACATAGTCAACATCGTAGTAACCAACTAACTTTTCATCTCCACCTTTCTTGTACAAAAGACCATAGTCAATTATACTCTTCACATATCTCAGTATTTATCGAACTGCTTCCAAATGAGGTTTCTTTGGACTTTGCATGTACCGACTCATCATACTAACTTCATAAGAAATGTTAGGTTGAGTTAAGGTTAAGTAGATCAAACTTCCTATCTATTTTCGATACATTGTCGCATCTTTCAAATCTTCTCCTTAATGTACACATATTTTGGCACTTGGTTCCATCGGTATTGAAATCGGTTTGCATTCAAGAAGTTTGAACTACAAATCTTTGGAATATTTTTGCTAATAAAAAATATTCCTTTTTGTGTGTGATCAACCTCTAGACTAAGGAAGTGCTTGAGCTATCCAAGTTCCTTCATCTAGAAATGGACTGATAAATTCTCCTTTATTCAAAGAATTTATGTATCATCATCATCGGATATGATTAAATCATCTATGTATACTAGCACGATAACTAGCTTTCCTTTATTGGCTTTGACAAATAATCTGGAATCTGTAGATGTGACTGAATAACCACTTCGTGTTAAAAATTCAGCAATCTTACCATACCACACCCTGCGTGCTTGTTTCAATCCATAAAGTGTTTTTCGTAACTTACACACATATTCAGGATGATCTTGGCTTTCAAAACATATTAGTTGGATCATGTAGATATCCCAATCTATTTCTCTATAAAGAAAAGCGTTCTTCACATCCATCTGTCACAAATTATAGTCTTTGTTGGCAACAAGTGCAAGTAGAACTTGTACAGTTGTAAGTTTTACCACCGAACTAAAAGTTTCATCATAGGCTAGTCCATACTTTTGAGAGAAACCACGAGTTACCAATGATGCCTTGTACCTCTCAATTGACCCATATGGATGACGCTTTATCTTGTAAACCCACTTAAAAGATATGGCTTCACATATCCTAGTTTTCTCACCAGATCCCAAGTTTGATTTTGCTGAAGTGCATTGATCTCTTCTTTCATAGCTGTCATCCACTCAGATCTTTGTGAAGCCTCTTCGAACATCTCAATTTCTATTATAGTTGCTTCTTCAATTATAGTTGTATTGGCATGTTTGAGATTTGGCCTTCATGTTCTTGTTAACCTTCGTAGTTGAGATTATGGAGTTTATTCTTCTATTTCACTAAGCCCACCTTCTTCGTTTGGTTATTGATATATGCTAGTTTTCCAAGGACTCAGAGTTCTTCTTTGTTTAACATTATCACTGTTTATATCTCTTGATTCATCTAAACTTGGTTAGAGTTGAACAATATGCTCCCTCATCTTTTGTTGCAGCTTGTCTCCAAATTCTTTCGAGTCTGGCAACATCTCTTTCTATGAGGACCACCAAGAAGATGCTTTATCGAACACCAAATCTCATGAAGTGTAGCATCTTCCACTTGTTGGATCACAACATTTCCACCCTTTTCTCTAGCTGTTGTATCCTAAAAAGAAACATCTAATTTCTCGTCAAACTTGCTCAGTAAATGATTAGGAACAAATACATAACATACACAGCCAAATACTTAAAAGTATCTAACTATAGGTTTCATATTCCATAGTTTCTCAAAAGGTGAAACAAATCCTAACCTCTATTGTGGAAGTTTGTTTATCACAAAAGCTACAGTCCTCATTGCTTTAGCCTAACACCTACTAAGTACATTCTACAAGATATCGGTTCCTTTTCTCTACTACACCATTTTTTTGTGGTGTGTTGGCACAAGTATTTTTATGACGTATTTGACATTCCCTTAGGTATTGAGAGAGCTCACTTAAGCTATATTATCCACCGTTGTCTGTCCATAAGCAATAGATCTTCTTTACTACTTCTTTTTCAGTTGACTTTTTGAACTCTTTAAACTTTCAAAATGTTTTAGATTTTTTTTTCATAAAGAAAATCCACACATACCTTGAGAAATCATCAATGAATGTCACCATATACCATATACCACCAATTGATAGTTTCCTAACAGGTGGAATACATCATAGTGAACTAACTCCATTGGTTCTTTTACTTTAAACTTTGATTACTTGTATGGCAATTATTGAGCTTTACCATACTAGCATCATGCACAGACCATGTATGTTCACACGTCTAGTTAAGGAAGCCCTTTAAGCATCGACTTCTTCACCATCACACTTAGCTTGGAATAACTAACATGACCTAACCGCATATGCCATAGATCTATTGTCTCATTTCTTCTTGTCCTGTCTACATATGTAGATTTAACTGACATCACATAGAATGATTCTATCATCGCCCCTTCATTATTGGTGTTTTTAAGATTTTAAGATCGCAATACACCTTCACGTCTCGAGGACCGAACAAGACTTAGTAGCCTGATGATGTCAATTGAGCCACAAGTAGCAAGTTTTTCTTCATTCCTGGGATATGATAAACATGTTGAAGTGGTACCTGGTTAGTATTATATCGAAGCATAACTAGCATATTACCAATGTGAGCTATCGGTAACCTTGAGTTGTCAACTATCATCATTACACAACCTCTCTTATACTTATACATGCTTTGTAACTTTTGTTTATCACCCGTCATATGATTTGAGCAGCCCAAATCTATGATCCAATCATTCTTGTAGTTAATATGTTCTTATGTTGTTACTATGAGAGCTAATTCTTCTTCCTCTATAGTGTATAATGATTCAACATTCTAACCATCTTCGCTATTCTCCTTAGAATTGGAAGTAGCTGTGTTAATTTCAACAAGCTTTTAACTAATCTAACAATAATTTTCCATGTGACTCATCTTCCTACAGTTGTAACGCTCACCCTTAAATTTTCCATTGTTATCATGATTCTTCCAAGCTCTACCTGGACGAAAGCCATCCCTTTTAGATCCACAACCATTGTACCACTTGAAAGTGCCTCTAATTTTGTTGGTTTGGAGATCTTCTTCCTCACCCTTTAGTGAGACTCTTTTCATTTGCTTAGCCATAACTTCTTAACTAGCTAACAAATTCTGAAACTCAATAAGAAATGATTGTGTCAGTCATCCTTGTATAGTGGTAAAAAACCCTCAGGTCTCAAACCATGGATAATTATTCTCTTTATCCAAGTTTCCCTAATAGGAGCTTTCAGATCTAACTCTAAAATTTTGCGACATAACATTTTCACCTTGTGAAAGTACTGGGAAATCATCATTTCATATTGCACCATCGATAGTAGTTCATTCTCAAGAAGTTGTAATCTTGTATCATTCTTCTTTGAAAAGAGTAAAAAAAGTGTCCAATGCTTCCTTCAGTGTTTTGGCATCCTGAATGTATTCCAACATTTCTTCTTCAACTATGATCTGTAAAGAAAACATCATTTTGCCTACTTTAATTTTTCACTTCCATAAGATGTCGTTTACATCTTCAGTTACTAGTTGTGTAACTTTTCCACCACCAATGATCTCCCATAAATCTTGACCTTGTAGTTAAGACTCCAAACATATTGCCCACTTATTATAGTTTTTGTTGTTGAGCTTCTTGATTCCTCAAACTTCTTGAAGGTCACCCAACGTGTTGGCAAGACGTTGACTACATCGAATAAGCTTAACTAATAAACTTGCAGAGTACCAAACTCCTCGTGACTCAAGATAGCTCCACAAAGAACTATCCCTGACTGTCCCTCTTTGATACCAATTGTTGAGTAAAATTTAAAATACACAACTTTAAAATTACTAATATTGGATCCAAACAAGTAAGCAAACTACTTATACTATACCTACAATAAAAGACACTATTACACTTTTCAAAGGCAACTCACCAATTAAGAGAAATATAAACACTCAAAGAGAAAGCTCTCAAATCACACTTAAACTAAGAATACAAAGACTATTTATTTTTGAAGGGATGCTTAACTCAAATGCAAGGTAGACTATTTATAGTTCTCACCATGCAATCTACACCACACAAATATAAAACTAAGAAATAATTCTAACCACTCAAATATATAACTAAGAAATAATTCTAACCACTCAAATAAAAAACTAAGAAATAATTCTAGCCACCCAATTATAAAACTAAGAAATAATTCTAACCACTCAAATATAAAAATAATATATAATTCTAGCCACATATTATTACCACATTCTACGCACTTCTCATTTCTACATCCTTATAGGATTTTCTCTTTGAAAAAACATTTTCTTCAATATTTGAGAAACTTCCACTATATTGAGCTAGGGTTAATCTTCAACACAAATGTGGTCACAAGAAGCACTTACTACTACGTGTCAACTGAGACATACATAGATTCTACATATCAACTTATACGAGACACTTTTAGAGTTGGTTGACACATAGAATCATTGCTACGTCCTACATGTTGCATCAGTTGAACCGATGCTACCTCCTACGTGTAGCGTCGCTCTTACGTGTTATCCAATGCTACCTTAATTTTTTTATTTTATCTCTTCTCTCCCCTCTTTTCAAACAGAATCGTCTATTTCCTCATCCGGTCCCAGCTGCTACCATAAAACCAACCATCCTCCTCCTACTCTTTCTCATTTTTCCACCACCTCTGACCACCAATTTTGGCGTTATTTAGTAGGTTTTCTTCCTCTGCAATTTCTCTTCTGGATCCACTATTTTTTTAGCATAATATTCAAAATAGATCCACTATTTTTTTAGCATAATATTCAAAATATTTATACCCATTTTCCTTCATTTTCTCACTTACCAAACATTCTTTTTTCTTCACTTCCTTTATTTTGTCACTTCATTTACTCTTGTAAGTATTTCTATGAATTATTTTATACTTATTATTCATATTTTTTTCATTTTAATGTATATTATGTGTATAAATTTTTGTGTTATGTAGGTTGTGTATTTTTATTCAAGCTTAAAAGAGAAGAAGATATTTTATTCACTTATTTATGTGTATATATATATAAGTTATTATATATTATATATATTGTTTGTATTATGTATTTGTTAATGTTATTATGAGTTTATTAATTGTTAGGTTTTTATGTACTTATTTTTATATGATGTTTTGATAAATATTCTAATAATTAAGGAATTCATATATAATAATATCTTAAATATATTGGTTTGATATATATTTAATATGCTTAATGTCATTAATAGAAAATAGATAAATCTTGGATGTCAAATTGTAGAATTGAGTACGACTACATTTCTAGAGTTCAAAGTTTCTTGGAATTTGCTCGTAGAAATAATAATAATGATATTAGTATGATTTGATGCCCATGTGTCAAATGTAAGAATGACAAATAGATGATGTTGACGAGGTTAAGTATCACCTTATCCGTAGTGGTATTCTTTGGAGTATTTAATGTTGGTATTACCATGGAGAAATTATTGATAATACTTATGGGGAAGAGATAAATAAGAATGTGAGTGAAATATATACATCTTATCAAAATGTACAAAAATAAAACATGTTTCATGCTATTAAAGATGAATTACATGAAGATGATACCGAAACCTTTAAAAAACTTCTAGAAGATGCGGAAAAGCCATTGTATCCAGAGTGCAAGAATTACACTAAAATGTCACAATTGATTCATTTGTAGAATGTGAAGGAAAAAAATGGTTTTTCTAACAAGGGATTCATAGAATTACTAAATGTACAAGTAGATATGTTTCCTGAGGGAAATGAATTGCCATCTTTAATGTATAAAGTGAAGAAATCGATTAGTCAATCTGGCATGGAACATCATAAGATTCATGCTTGTCCAAATGATTGCATTATTTATAGAAAGGAATAGAAGACATTAGATGATTGTCCAGTGTGTAAAGAATCGAGATGAAAGCATGCTACAAATGAGACAACACCTAAGAAAGGCATGCCCGTAAAGGTGTTTTGGTACTTTTCTCTAATTCCTCACTTTCAAAGGTTGTTCAAAAGTAAAGAGACATCAAAGATGTTGACTTGGTATTCATATAATCAATTTTATGATGGGATGTTACGTCATCCTTGTTATTCTCCAAATTGGAAAGTAGTCAATAATTTATCCCTTCAATTTGCATCTAATTTGTGCAATCTTCCTCTTGTCAAGCTGTTGATGGAATTAATCCACAAAGTTTCCTTAATAGTATATATATAGCTATTTTTCATTAATTATGGTAACATACAACCTTTCTCCCTAGTTGTGTATGAAAAAAAAATTCATGATGTTAACATTGTTGATCTCAAGATCGAAACAACCTAGATTTCATATTGATATATATTTGCAACCTCTGATAGATGATTTAAAGATATTGTGGAAAGATGGTGTAAATGTTTATGATGCATATAAAGAAGAAAAATTTAACTTGAGTGGGGTCCTTTTATGGACAATTAATGATTTTCCTACCTATAGGAACTTATCAGGATATGCAACAAAAGGTTTTATGGGATGCCCTATTTGTAGTGATGGCACTTTTACAACTTATCTTGTTCAAGGATGAAATATGTATTATAGAAGACATAGAAGATTTTTTCAATATGGACATAAGTTTAGATACCAAAAGAAACATTTTGATGGTGAAAAAAATTGTGATCCTACACCAAGACCTTTGTAAGGTGTTAAGATATTAAGGAAATTAAATAGTATAACATTTAAACGATATAGAAACATGAAAAAATAATACTCACTGATAGAGGGAAATGAAAGAAGTTAACTAATAAAAGGGGTGAAAAGGAAAATGTTATTGAATTAATAGATCATGATTGTTGGAATAAAAAACCAATATTTTGGGAATTATCTTATTGGAAAAACCTGCACATTCATCACATCTTAGATGTCATGCACATTGAGAAAAATGTAAGTGAAAGCTTGATTAGTACATTACTTAATATACCTGAAAAAATGAATGATAGAATTAAAGTAAGACTGGATTTAAAGATATTGGGGATGCGACCTGAATTGGCACCAAGGGTGGAAAATGATAAGAATCGAATATACCTGCCACCAACATCATATATAATGTCAACAAAATAGAAGGATGTGTTTTGTAAATGTTTTATAGGTGTGAAAGTTCCTGATAATTACTCATCAAATTTAAGAAATTTTATGTCTATCATCGATAAAAAAAACTTTACGAATTGAAATCACATGACTATCATATCTTAATGCAACAGTTATTACCAGTTGCTATTAGGTCAATTCTTCCAAAACATGTTCGATTACTAATAATTCATCTTTATTCATTCTTCAATACAATATTCAAGAAATATATATTAATTGGGGAGTTAAAATTTTTACAGAAAGATGTTGTGGAGAATTTGTGTCTACTTGAAAAATATTTTCCTCCTTTTTTGATATAATTATTCACTTGTGTGTTCATTTAGTTCGAGAGGTTCAATTGTGTGGTCCTACTTAATTAAGGTGGTTGTATTTTTTTGAGAGATACATGCAAGTCCTTAAAAGATATGTAAAAAATAGAAATCATTCTGAAGGATGCATGATGGAATGTTACATTATTGAAGAGGCAATTGAGTTTTGTTCATAATACTTTAGTGGTTGCACTGAAATTGGGAATCCTACGCATAAGTTGTTCTTCGAACATCAAATGATCCAAGTAAGTAACCTTATGCTTGATAGAAGTAAGAAATTGTTTATTGATCACACTTGATGGGAAAAAGCACACCGAATCATTTTGGTAAATAATAAGGAGACACAATCGTACGTAGAGTAAGTGATGACAGGTTCAATCTTTTAATTTAAAATAAAATTATTTTTTTATTTAACTATTAATGATACCTATTTGATATATCTTGAATAACATTACTGAATTCATTTAAACTTACTAAATATCGATCCTCATTATAAAAAAAGGAGGAGAAAGATGGTTGTATAATGAATATAAGCGAAAGCTTATTACTAATTGGTTTCATAACCATGTAAGTGTCACATACAAGAATTCATTAGTATGTCAATATAATGTTTTAAAACTTTGATTTTATCACATTTCATGTTTTTATATGCATAGATTCGAGTTGAACTCAACAAACCCATTCATAAAATATACATGCTTGTAGTGTAAGGCTTAGGTGAGGGTAGATAAATGGATATATTTAGGTTTTTTCCACACCTTAGTGCTCTTTTTATTGATCATGCAATATTTAACTTCATTTGAACATGCATTTGATATGTTTGTGCATTACATTTCAAGTTGCTTTAGAGCATATCACACGATTGTATTTTTCATACAAGTTAAAGGTGTAAGGGTAAAGGTAATGTTTATTGATTAGGCTAAAAATATGGTTTAAAGATATAAATGGTCCTTAGTGATAACTGTATTTTATATAGTTATTTTCACATATTTTATTAATTATAATTGCTATGTTCTTAACATTTTCGGTTAATTTTAGTTAAATAAATTAATATTTTCTGTTTATTTGTTAAGGAATATATTTTTAAGAAAATTAAATATTTTGAATCGAAAACGTACTTAATTACAAATTTATGTATAAAAATATAATTTTAAATAAAAGAGTGCTTAATTGCAATTTATAAAAAGTCTAAAATATAATTTAAATTAAAATTGGGCTTAATTTTAATTATTAAAAGTTTAAAATTTAATTTAAATTAGAAAAGGGCTTTATTGTAATTAAACAAAGTTTAAAATGTAATTTGAAATACATTTGTGGGTTAAAATGCAATTAAGGAAATTTATTTTCTGCGCAGGAAAAGGAGGCCACGCGCACGATGAGGCGTGTGGATTGCAAACGCGACAAAAGAGAGTGTACACGGGTATTCAGGATTCACCCGGCTCGACACGCTCAGTGGGGCCTACCTGCTACGTAGGCTGGCGTGTAGGGTAGGACCCACGTGTCTCACGCGGCTGCCAAGGCATGATTCCATGCGGCCGCTTTACATGCGCCTGGTTACACAACAAATCTAAAGTTGTCACGTGTCCCACCATTCTTTGCATCCAATCAGAAGCTGACACGTGATAGGTTTTGGTGAACACAAAAGTGCAGAATCATACACGCGTTCCAGCAGCTGTCCCCCACTTTCTCGATGCCGCTTATCCCGTGCGACAAGTCTGCGTGCGCCAATTCTTGATAACCAATGATTTGCTACCACGTGTCCCACTTTAGCTTTCAGCGAATCATATCGTGAAGTGTTTTGAAAACAAAATCAGAAGCGCACAGCTATTTCCCACTCAGTTTAAAATATTGTTTTTATTGTAACCATTTGTCCCCCACGCGTTTTATTTTTAGTTTCGATGTAAAATATCTCCCACATGTCTAAAAAATGTATATTTTTTAGATGTATTTTTGGAGCTATAAATAGGGCATTTATTGCTAAAGTTTTGGAGTTTTTGGAGAGTTTGTGGGTTGGACTGTGGAACACGCAAAAGCCATTTTTGGCTTCTGTTGTGTTTTGCGTGTGCCAAATATTTAGGATCCAAAATGATTTAATTTTCCTGTATTCGTCATCTAATATTCCTTAACTTTTGTAATTTTTATTTCCATTATGAACTAATTTATTTTTGCTAAGGCTATGATGTAGTTGAATAAAGAAAATCTGATTTCTTTTGTTATTGTTATATGAGTTCAGTGTTTTCAAGTTGAGTATTTATTTCCATGCTTAATGCTTTTAAATTTCTGATCAAGATTTAGATGATTTGTTGCATTATATTGAGACCGAGAGGAGATTTGTAATGAATACTTCTTGTGATAAATACCGTAAGTTGAATGCGAGTGTGACACCTAATGCATGATGTATGTGGTTATTCTAGAAATTCCATAAATCGTAATGTGCTTGTTTGTGATTAAATCTTCATAGAAATATAATTGGTTTTCATAGATAAGTAATTCTAATATAACTCGAGAGAGAGTATTAGATAAATTTGGGTTTTTCAACCATCACTTTTAGCTTTGATTCTCATATAACATGACTTGAAATCGAATTGACTTGATTTAGCGAAATCAAATGCCTTAGCATTTTTAATCATTTGTAAACAATTTCACCAATTAACGATTGTTTTGGATAAAATTAGAAAGAAATAATTAAATAATATCTCAAATTTATTTAACTACCTCTATAGATCAATTGTTGGCTAAGCAAATAATAACATAAAAATCAAATTAACTAATATAATTGAATTGAAATAATAATTGAGATAAAATATTATATCATCACATGTAGAAAACTGTGTTCATAAGACCCCTACATTAATAATTAGTTAGACATAATTATGTTCTTAAAACTCATATTTTTCATAAAGAAAGACGATACAATTGATAAAGAAAGTGCAAGAAGAAGGATACACTTAATCTCTTGATTTCTAGCACTAATCTTCTCTTAAATTCTTCACAATGTTATGTCTACTATTGAAATTTTTCTCTTCTTTTCTCTTCTAGGGTTTGTAATCTTAATTGTATGTTCTTATGACCTCCTTATAGTGCTTTAAATAGGCTAAAATTCATCCTTATTATATTAGGATTCATATTACGTTGATCCAACGACATTGATAAAAAGTTGGGATATAATCCAAGGCTGATGCATTTTAATCCTTGCTAGTTTATCGATTGAGCCTATTCGATCGATCAATTGACCAATGACCCCTCGATTGTTGTACTTCTTTTTTAGTCAATCTAGTTATAAAAATTTGAATGACCCAGTAATTCTATATTTGTCCTCGTTTCTGCCTATTTTTGATAATTTGATATTTTTCACCTACTTTGCCATATAAAATAAAAATTAAGCTTTTTTGTGATATTTTAATAGATAACGAGGCAAATAAGTGGTTTAGAAGTGGATAAATAACTCTACTTTCATAGAGTTATCAAACCCAACTCCTTATATTACCTATTATACACAAAGAACAGTTGCACCTATGATTGAAAAATCTGTTAAGTTTGTGCCCATCTATCATTATTTTGGTAAGAAAGGTCATATTAGGCCCAAGTGTAGATTTTTAATAAATGCTTGAAAAGGTAATAATACTTTCCATGCTTCACAAGGTAGGATTCATAACTATCATCCATCCATGCATGTTGCATCATATTCTAGGATGAATGGAAATTATGGTAACATGTTCAAAAATTCTACTAGAAATCATGAAGTTGTTGGATCAAAGAGGCAAGTGAAATTTAATGCATTTAATTCTAGGACTAATTATCATTGTCTACCATGCATGTTTTATCTTCATTTAGGATAAATAGAAAAGCTAAAGGTAAGTCCAAAATATGCCAACGACAATTGAGGTGGTTGATTTCTAACCCAAAGATATAAAGAAACAAAAATTCAAGAAAGTTTTGGTTATAAAAGATTGTCTCTTTTCGATCACGTGGTCGTCATTTATTATTCACATATATACCTTTCTATGAGTGCTTAATTGACTCTAGGTAAGTATTTTTAATTTGTTTGTTTGTTTTTTTATTTTTATTGATATTTCTTTAGCTTCAAAAATAATATAAAATAAAAAAATAAGGAAAGTATACATGCTTTAACATTGACGTGATCATTACATAGTCCATTTATATTTATTTTTTGACTATGTATTGTGCAAATGGATATTGTAAATTATTCATTTTTATATTTCTCACATCTGATGATTGATGTCAATATGAACTTATTCACACACCCATTGGACACATAAGTATGTCATGTTAGAAGTTTATAATTAATTACGTGAGATTTTTTTGCATGAGATAACCTTGACTGTCAAAATTTTGGTTGAACTTCATCTTTCATTGTATGAAATGCTTCTATAGAGAGACACCTAGTTTTGAGAACGCTAACTAATGTGATGTGTGAAAGCTACCGTAGTGAATGGAGTGGGCTTCCTCACAACTAATGTGAAAGTTATCATGCTAGGTATATTGACTCGTGCATAATTATTTTGCAAAAGAAAAATAATATGATAAAGGAAATAATTGTAAAAAATACAAAAATATTTTGTATGCATAAAAAGAAAGTGTCATAATTGATTATACAAAAAGAAAATAAATAACCCATCCCTCGCACAAAAAAATAATACAAGAGAGGAATACAAAAAAATGTATAAAGTTATCTCTCAGTAAGTAAATTTTATCTTATGCAAGTATGAATTCAAATTTAATTTTTTTTATAATAAGTGTTACTCCTTCCTTTAAATCGTTCGTAACCCATCATAAATGGACTATTTGACATATTGTTGTAATTTTTATTTTTATCTTACTTTTGATGACTATCGATATGTCACTATATGTGTTAACATATTTGTACAACTTATCGACATATATTTATCTTATCAATGGATAGTCACACTTTGAATAAAATTAATTTCATTATTTGTGTGTATTGTTGTAGTCATGTTAAAACAAGTATACCATCCTTTATTAAAAAAAAATCATACATATCAATTTTTATAATTTAAAAAAGTTGTAGGACTTAGGGGGATTTTATTCATTTTTAAGAAATATATTATTTTTAGCTCTTTATTTTGATTACTCTACACTTTTTAGAATGTATACTCCTTTTTTTAGTAATTAAATGTACTGCTTGCTTGTTCAACCTGTAGTCATTATTTCATAATTATATTGTTCATTCGTTAACAAAAAGAGGGAGAAAATTGGAATATTAATTGAAATATTTACAAAAATGGGAGAGCTAATTTAGGGAGAGAATTACTTTGATAATCTTTTTTGGAGATATTACATATAGGGAAAGTAATGTTTTTAATTTCTATTTTATAATTACTCACTCTTATGAATACTTTTTTCCTTTTATATTGTTATATACATTGAAGTAATTTCGAGACTAGTTTTCTGCATATTTATGTTTTTGATTTTTAGTGTAAACATGAGCTTTCAAGATGCAAGCGAAGATGGTTTCGTCAGATCATCGGATAGTAACACTATGTAGAATTTTATTTTACCTATGAGCATTATATAGTGAGAGAAAGATTTTGTCACAAAAATATACCAAAGGAGGAGTTGTAAGGTCTATGTGAGTGTTGGCAATATTAGTGAACAAAATATCTAAATATAATTTTAGTTTATAAATGTGTCTTTCAAGAATACTTTCAAGCTTAGAAAACTATCAAGCTCCAACAAACATGTCTATATATATATATATATATATATATAGACATAGATGAACATTTTACATATAGGTCACTCAATCGATTGAGATATGGCTAGATCAATCAAGGTGAGTAGATTGATCGAGAATTGACCTACCTTAATTAAAAAGTTAAAGAATTAATTTGAGGAGATCAATCCATTTATTACATAATTTTTTTATTAATTACTACAAAATCGATCAAGAATTGACTAGATCGATCAAACTTGTTAGTTCTATCGATCGAGCTCAACTTAGATTAATCGAGTGGCTAGGGTTTTAACTTAAAATATATTTTAAACTCGAGTCAATTTATGAAATTACCACTTAGTCTATTCCTTAATGTGCTTCATTGTTTTAAAATATGTCCTAAGTTTTAGGTTAAAATATATGATAAGATATATGCTAAAATATAAGATAAAATATATGTTAAAATATTGGATAAGATATAACCTAAATTATAGGATAAATATTAATACAAGAGATAGCCTAAAATCTACTTTAAAAAGAAGTCTTCTTTAAATAGGAGTTTTCTTGATTAATTATTTTACTTTGAAAAGAACCCTTCTTTAAATAATAGTCTTCTTGATTAATGATTATACTTTTAAAAAGCTCTTCTTTAAATATGAATCTTTTTCATTAATGAGTTTTACTAATTCTATTTGTAATAAAAAAATATATTTATTAATTAAATAAGATTAAAGGGTTTTGAATTTTCTTATAAATAAAACTCATTGTTTATTGATTCAATTAAACACATAAGAGCATTATTCTCTTCATTTTAATCTCTCTCTCTTGTTTTGTAAATTCAATATCATGATTCTTTATTTAGTTAATTTATCAAACATTGATGGTTATGATTGATTGATTAATAGGCTTAATTGGTTTATGATATTTTGGTCATATATTCTTATATCTTCTTATTTATTTTCATTCTTGAATTGTTGGATCAAATAATTGTGTGTCATATCATATTATTTGGTTTGAATATTTATAAAGAAGTTATCTTTATTAAGCTTGTTCTTAAACTGATTGTTCTAGGGTTTCTATTTTATTTTGATTTATCTTATATATTTATTAAATCATTTAGTTAGGTGTATTCATTATTGAATTTGCTATAGAACATATTAACACTTGTGTTATTGTGCTACAGTTTTAGGTACAGGTTGAACGGGCATGATTTCTAGTGTGACACAAGTTATTAAAACATTGGTCTGGATCCAAATACCTTTCTTATAGAGACTAAAGAAAAGCAGCAACTTGTAAGTAGATTATTGGGAGCTTTATCTTGGTGGTTAGTATAAGACATAGCTTTGTAATTGGACCTTATTTTTCATTGTGGATGGTTAGGTGGTCTGGTGGATTGATGATTTTCCTCTTAGAACATTGGTGGAAACTAGGTTGTTTCCATCTAAAAATCTCATTTGTTATTTTTTATATTCTTACATTACTTTATTTATATATGATTACATGCATGGCTATTCTGTGACATTTTAATTTGTTATATTTTCATTAATTTTCTTTTCACCTACCCTTTAGCTAATTAGGTCTAAAACTAAAAAAGAAACTTGTCAAATCTCAACATTCTTTTTCGGAAGAGAGTCAATCCAATGATCCTTTGAGTTTTCAAGAATAATTATCTCCCTATTTAATTGTTCAACTTCATTCTTCTCATTGGAGGTATGAACATGATTCACATGAGGTTGAGTAGTTTTAATGGAAGTAGGAACTATTAACTATTCCTTAAGCTTCTATAAATTCTCATGATTTGTATTAAAAATTTCAAAATCATCGTATCTCTTTTAAATGCCCTCACACTTAATTGGGAGAACATATTGTTGATAGTTAATCATGGACTTTATTTCTTCTAACATTTTCCTCAATGCATAAATCTTACAATCCTTTTCATCGAGGCTCTCCATAGCTTTTTTCTTATCTTTTTTCAACATAAAATGCTCTAGCAATATAACATTGTAGGAATCAAGTAAGACATCTTGCACATCTTCATAATTAACATCTTGAGTAGTCATCCAATGAACATCTGAGGTAGTATTCGAAGGATCAACGACACTACTAGAAGCAATGAAGGCCATAAAATTGGTGTTATAATCATCATCACTACTTGTACTGTTCGAAACAATGACCTTAGCTTTCATAGCATGCTTATTCATGCAATTTTGTTTTTGAAAACACTAGGTAGTAATGTGACTAGGCTTCCTACATGATTATACAATACAATCCAAAAGTATACGGGTCAAGCAAGTAATATAATGTACCTAAGTACGAATATTGATCCTATAGGGAGTTGTGTGACTTATAATTGGATACCAATATAATTATTACGAATGCTATTTGACAATAGAAAATTGTCATAGCTACAAAATAAATAACAACTAATTTTAAATTACAAGACTTGATACCTACGAAGATATATGAGAAACTGATCTAAGAATCTTTAATCACCAAAATTTCTAACATGTTAATCACTAAAATTCCCTCCAATATAATCATCAATCAATTATATAATCAATTGAATCTAACCTAGTATGCATTCCTCTCTCAAGTATACTACACATCATATATCAATTAACCTAACTACACTCTTATGTCAATTAGATTGCATACTACTCATTGAGTTTATCAATTAAAGATCACAAACATAAAAATCATACATCTCTGGCTAAAAACTATACATATTATTTAATCAAGAAAAATAATTAAATAATTCTCTCAAATCTATTTAATTTCCTCTATTTGTTGGTCAAACAATTAATAGCATAAAAATCAAATTAAGTAATATAATTGAATTGAAATAACAATT
This sequence comes from Hippophae gyantsensis, assembly GCA_030763125.1. Lineage (NCBI taxonomy): Eukaryota > Viridiplantae > Streptophyta > Magnoliopsida > Rosales > Elaeagnaceae > Hippophae > Hippophae gyantsensis. The sequence goes on along the minus strand of CM061039.1, from coordinate 28,443,849 downwards.
AGGGTAAAATATTACATCATCACATGTAAAAAATTTGGGTCATAAGACCCCTAAATTAATAAATTATTTACAATAATTATCTTCTTGAAGCTCACATTTTTCATAAAAAATAAATATAATTGATAAAAAAGGAGAAGAAAAAGATATACACTCAATCTTTTGGTTTGTATCACTAATCTTCTCTTGAATTCATCACAAAGTTATGTCTCTTCTTGAATTTTTCCCTTCTTTTAATTTTATGGAGGCTATAGGGTTTGTAATCATAATTGTGTGTTCTTATAACCTCCATCGGGTGCTTTAAATAGGTAAAAATTGATCCTTATTAGATTAGGATTCGTATTACTTTGATCCAAGGGTTGAAATTTAAAGTTGAGATTTAATTCAAGGCTAAAACATTTTAATCCTCACCACTTGATTGATCGAGTAGTGACCCCTCGATTGAACCACTTCTTTTTCGATCAATCCAGTTACAAAAATTCGATCGATCAAGTTCTTCATTGATTTATCGACTCTATAATTCTGTATTTGTCCTTATTTTTGCCTATTTTAATTTCATTTTATATCTTTTCACCTACTTTTCCATATTAGACACAAATAAGCTTTTTCATGATATTTTAATTAACATATAGAAAGACAAATAAGTGGTTTAAAAGTAGATAAATAACTCTACTTTTGTAGAATTATCACAACCCAAAACTTAACTCTTTGTCTGCCCTTTAGCAAAGCCAAGTCTAACTAGCTAAAATGATATAGGGAGTACATTCATAAAAATATATCTATTAATGCATGCATGTTTAGCGAAAACTATCCCTTTCAAAAGTCATACAATTCTATGACAAGGAAGTTCACATATCCATCAATCAACATTCCGTTAATATAATAATATGCAAGGTTTTTGATGAATTAATTTATGTGTATGTTGCATATGATGTCACCCAATGAACTCATGAAATCAGCTTATATGAGCCTACTAATCAACTAAGTCTTTGAACAAGTTTCATAGGTCAATTCTTGCACTTAGCTAAAGATAAATAGAGCATTACATGTTTATAGTGTAAGGCTAAGGCGACGCTAGATAAATTGATATATTTAGGCTTTTTCCACACCTTAGCTCTCCTTTTATTCATCATGTAATATTTAACTTCAATTGAGATTTCCTTTGATATTTTGTACACCCTATCTTACCCTTCTATTCATTTTTTATTCCATATCTCTTCATCACTTTGTTTTCTTTTATTTCTCTCTCTCTCTCTTTAAGCCTCACGACACCCCTAAACTTATTTTTAATTTTACCTTTTTTTAGAGGAATAGTTATATTGTAAGTTTTTTTATGTATATGTAAAGAAATATGGAGCATTACATTTCTCCTTGCTCTATATCATAGTACATGATTGCATTTTTATACAAACTAAAGGTGTAAGGGTAGAAGTAGTGCTTATTGATTACACTAAAAAGGTGGCTTAAATATATGAATGGTTCTAAGTAAGACTTAAAAATGTGAAAAAAGATATAAACAATGGTTAGCTTGAAAGGCTCAATCGCTCCAATGAAGAACTAAATCATTTCTCAAGCTAAATATTATTTAGAATTTTACCTCAAGGAATGATCATATTATTTAAGGTTTAGGGTTTAGGGTTTATGGTTAAATTTGTGAGTTAAAGTTTAGGGTTAAAATTATTATTTTTCTAAATATGATTTAAGATTTTGGGATTTGAGGTTTAGGGTTATATTCGTGGGTTAACGTTTAGGGTTAAAATTATTATTTTTCTAAATAGGGTTTAGGGTTTTAGGATTTGGGATTTGCATTTTAGGGGTTTGGGTTTAAGAAGGTTTAGGGTTAAAGTTATTATTTTCCTAAATAGGATTTAAGGTTTTGGGATTTAGGGCTTAGAGTTTAGGACTTAGGGTTATATTTTGGGTTAGGGTAAAATTGGAAAAAAAAATTAAGATGTGAATGGAATCATGATTCCTAAAGGGGAGAAGAAATTATGATTCTTTATCTTTTAGGAATCGATTCCATCATATTCTTACTTTTCAACCCAACTAAATATAAAATTGAAAGAAATCAATTTTGATTCCATTATATTTCAATCAATCAAACAATAAGTGAAAGAAAAACCAATAAGGCCCATCAAATCGATAAGCATATCTAATCTTTTTAAGACATCCCTCCTATAGGAATTTCGGCAATGCCTACCAAGCCTCTTCTCAATTTGCAAAATTGAAAAAAAAGAAACCATCACGTTTTTCCACTCTATTTTCTTCTTCTTTGTATCTTTGATGTATATATATTTCTGTTGGGTTTTAGAAGTTTTAGAAATAAAAATGTTAGGCATATTGTGAATAGGTGGCAGGGGTGGTGGTGAAGAATGATGCCCTGTGTTAGAAAAAGGGATGTCATAGGATTTTAAGAGATGTTTATGTTAGGAAAATTCTGTGGATATAAGATTTCTAATAAGGGTTGGTATGTTTAAGGAGTAAATTGTTAATTTTATTTAATGTGGAAATTTTTTAGAATTAGCCAAATGTTCCGAGTAAAATTTAGGATGTTTTCAGAATTTCTCGTAAGGAAATTATGAAAAAAAAAATTGGTTAAAAACAAATACAAGATTGGTTGGGCCAATAAAAGCTACAAAAAGATGCTTAGAACACGTATCAGCCCAATTATTATTGTTTAGAACCCAGTAGTACACTAGTACGTTACAGTGAAAAAATCTACTTTAACACATCTTGCGTTATAGTTAGTACTACACACACCCATGACCCACCTCCATATGGGGTGGGATAGGTGCCTTACCGTTTTCGGCCCGCGATTCCTTCTTCCTATACAATCCCATTCGCACCCACTTACTTTCACTGCTCTCTCTGTTCCTCTCACTTTTAGTCTCACATCTCGTGCTTCGTCTACTACGTAATCTCTCTGTTTTGTTTTATCCGATGATTTGCTTCTTGGCTCTCGATTTCTGATTTCTTTCTTTGCTTGAAACCTTGATTCGTTGTGATTTTCTTTATGTTTATTTTGAGTTTTTTTTAATAAAATATTATTTTGTTTGGATGTGATGAGTTTCATATTGACTTAGGTGCTTTGACGAGTATTTGACTTCGAAATTTGTTTTAGAGCTCCCAGTTTCTTTGCTTAAGGTCTTTCTCTAGTTTAATGTACTTCTAATCTTAGTTATGTTACCTCTGTTGTCAATGTTGGATTTGCGAAAGCTAGTTTGTTTGCAATTGGAGCAGACTAATATAAATTATTTTATTATTATAACGTGGGAGTACTGATTTTTCTTAAAGTGCTTGTTTGGTTTGCTAAAACTTATTGATGTCTTTTCACATGCATACAATACTTTTTCAGAATATCTGTTGTTTATTATGTGTTTTGTTTATTATAGGTGCTCACTATTCTCTTATGTTACGGGATTTTGATTGTCATTGTTACATACCGTACATCTGATAATCATGAATGTTATCAGTCTTTCTTGTTCTACCGAATACTTCTTGTATTGCAATTAGGCTACGGTGTGATATGATTATCTTTTGTAATCATTTAGTAGTTTATTCTCTCAAACCATGTCAGCTGCTGGTTATTAAGGTTAAATAATCCTCTCTTTTTCCCCCCTTAAAAAGCTGTAGAAGATTGTTGAAAGTTTTGGCCATGGAAGGTTCTAAAGATGGTCTAGTAAAGGAGTACCCACTTGGTTTAGATGCAAACACAGAGGAAGAATTTGCTTCACAGTCTAAGTTACTTCAAGAATTTGGTAGCATCTCCAACATTGATAAGGCTTGGGTTTTCAAGTCAAAAAGTGGTATACTTGCAAAAACCAATTAGTCTTTTCTTCTTTGTAAAGCTAATACATTTTGTTGGTGGTGGTATTCATGAAATAAACTTTTTTAGGAACGGACTCACAGGTGATGTTTTCAATTAGTCAATTAAATCTGTTGGCAAACAAGAGGAGAAAATTTATACTTTCCTCTCAACTCTCAAAAGAAAGTGGAAATTCTGTAAAATTTCAATGGACCCCCTTTCCTGTTGAAATGACGGGAGTGTCTATAGTTGTTCCTTCCCCATCGGGATCAAAGGTCATGATAGTTCGGAATCCAGAAAATGATTCTCCGACTCAAATTGAAATTTGGGGTTCGTCTCAACTAGAGAAGGAGTTCCATGTCCCTCAGTCTGTTCATGGCACAATATATGTTGATGGATGGTAATTGAACATATTTATGGATGTATTATCTCATATTTGATGTCAACCTTGTAAGAGTATTCTCTTATCAGGCATATGGAGTATTTAATTATTGTCCAGAACCTAGGCAATATGAAAGCTCTATTAATGATGTAGGTTTGAGGGAATTTCTTGGAACTTTGATGAAACTTCCATTGCTTATGTTGCGGAAGAACCATCTCCCAACAAGCCCACATTTAATATGTTGGGTTATAAGAAAGGTGGTGGAACAGATAAAGATATTGGTAGCTGGAAAGGGCAGGGGGAGTGGGAGGAGGACTGGGGTGAAACGTATGCTGGAAAAAGACAGCCTGCACTCTTTGTCATCAATGTGAACAGGTGTTGTATAGTTGGTTAAGATTTTATGATAACTGTGAGGTGAGGGAAAAGTCATCTTTTAACTTTTCTTTGTTACACAGTGGAGAGGTAAGAGCTGTTAAAGGAATTGACAAGTCTTTGAGTGTCGGTCAAGTTGTCTGGTCTCCATCAAATAAAGGTTCAGATCAATATTTGATTTTTGTTGGGTGGTCTTCTGGTTTGAGAAAGCTTGGAATAAAGTATTGCTATAATAGACCCTGTGCATTATATGCTGTTAGGGCACCACATTATGAACCAGAAACCAATGAACATACCAAGTAAGTGGATTTTGCAATTCAAATTGATCATTGTCTCATTCTTTGGTTGAGTATTCTGAGCCGATGTTTAATCTTCTTAAACTTTTTCATGTTCCAGAGATTGTTCAACTGAAGATGTTGCTGTGGTTAATTTGACTCCAAGCATTAGTAGTGCTTTTTTCCCAAGGGTCTGGTAAGTCTAATCTCATTTGCTTTTTTATTGTTTATTTTCAGGTTTCCCTAGTTTCATTTCATTCCTTTAATGCTATACATTATGTCTTTTCCAGCCCAAATGGAAAGTTCCTTGTGTTTTTGTCAGCAAGAGCTTCTGTGGACTCTGGAGCGCACATGGCTACAAATTCACTTCACAGAATTCAGTGGCCAGAGGATGGAAGGCTGTCCTCATCTGTTAAAATTGTTGATGTGGTGAGCTCTCAAGTCTGTCTATGGCCAATTTCACTGCTGGTTAAAACACGCCGACTGTTTATAGCTTTTGTTTACTTTTGCCTTTGCATGTAACTATAAATGAGTCCCTAGTGAGCATATATGTTGGCTCTTACCTCATAAGGTTTATGAGCTACATTCTACTATTTTTCCAATTAGAAGTATTGAGTAGTTGATCTTGTGTGTGCTAGGTTTCATTCTATGATGAACAAAATCGCATTTTACTGAAAGTTTCCTTTTTGAACGTTTTGTGCGATTCTTTTCTTCTTCATATGCCAAATGTCTTTAGTATATTGGATATAAATGTCAAAGAGTGTAAATTTCTCTGTTCTATCTCTTGCTATGTCTAAAAGTCTAGAATTTTTTTAAGCATCACAAAAGAGGAGAGTTGATATTCCAACTGGAGCTCAGACCTAGTATATATCTTGTAGAGTTGAAATTCATAATTCTGAATTCATTTCTGGTTTCTTGTTGGGATTTTTTATTTTGGTAATAGAGAAATTTAGGCGTAATGCATAATTTGATTCCTTATATAATGTACAACACCTAGTGACATCTTTTATGGCTTCGTTGACATTGAACTCTCTATGCAGTATTATTCCATGTCTCATACATCTAATTGCAATTCTTTTGGAAATACTTAATATGAGAGATACTTTTAATAGATTTTGCAGCTTTAAGCTTTCATTTCATTATTTCTTTTGGAATAAAGGTTACTGTGCATACTCATTCTATATTTTTCTCTGTAATTGTATTTATCACTGTCATATTCTATGTTTTCTTTCAAGATTCCCGTTGTAATGTCCGCTGAAGATGGTTGCTTCCCTGGGCTTTATTGTTCTAATATCCTGAGTAACCCATGGCTTTCTGATGGTTGCACTATGATATTATCATCCTATTGGGGCAGCAGACAAGTGATTCTTTCCGTTAATGTGATAAGGTGACTGTAATCTTTTTCCAAAGACTTTATCATCTAGTATTATTAATTTAGAAATATCAAACAACAGTGCAGAAGTGCTATGTATTAGCTCCAAGGAGTCTGATTTTTCCTGGAGTATTCTCACACTAGATGGAGACAATATCATTGCAGGTGATATTAATGACTGAACTTTAGTCTTTACATTTACTTAGCTTATTGGATCTAGGAGTAAATAGTTGTCAATTTTGTCCATTATTTTTGATGTGCTAGTCATTTATCCCTTACCTTTCAATGTATCCAATTTGGTCCAATATCAAAATATTAATAGCTTCAGTTTTAGTATTTAATAATGGTCAAAATGCCCATTGAATTGAATTGAATGAAAATTCTGCAAAGTAGTGACTGTGATGGACACTTAAAATCTGTAACTAACGTTATCAATTTGTGGCTTTTGGCCAATTTACCAACAATTTTAAAAATTTGGAAAAGTTGATCAATAGTTTTAAAATTTTGGACTAAATTGATAAATTGGAAGGTAAAAGACCAAAGATAAGTGACTATGATGACCATTTACTCTAGATCTAGTGTATTGATAGTAACTGGCTTTTTTCATTTTTGAAGTTTCTAGCAGTCCTGTTGACGTCCCTCAAATCAAGTATGGTTATCTTGTTGATAATGCAACTAAAGATGCTACCTGGACTTGGTTAAATGTGTTGAGCCCTGTATTTAAATGTTCAGAGAAGGTCATATATTTGCTTCATGCCAAATTATGTACTTTGTGTATGAGGTCATCGGATATAGTTACAGTTGTATCATTGCATTTCCTTAAATCAGGTCCAGTCTTTGCTCGCAAACCTTCAGTTCAGTATATTTAAGCTTCCAGTCAAGGATGTTTCTGATAACCTAACAAAAGGTATGATATGCTGTTTTTTCTCTGGAAGAGCCAAAACCATTAAATAATATAGGTGTGTTAGAGGGAGGAAAGGGGAGATTTGATTAAGATTATTCTTATTTTTTTCTCTATGATGAGTAGAATTGATCAATGTGGATATTATATTTGGTGAGAACTTATTGCTTTATTCAGAAGAATAAAATGTTAGTAATTATTCCTTATCCTGATGCTTTCAGTCATACCAAGGGTTTCTTGAGAGTTGCATTTTCTCCATGATCCCAAAGAAAGAAAAAAGAAATATACTAGTACTTATTTACTGATTACGATAATTTTTGTACTCTTACTGTTTTTATTTCTTTTAAGTTGGAGAAGATTTGTGTACTGTTTTTCTTATCTCTGTCGTTGACTTTGCTTCCATTTCGAGACATCAGATCTCAGGAGTTAGATGGATCTTTTTTTCCTTCCTTTAATAGGTTTGATGAAGTTTGAAACTTAAAGAGTATTTTTATATCCTCTTATTTTCTACCATCATTTTCCCTAGGTGCGTAGTTTTTTTGTGCAGCTGGCTGAGTTCTTTTAGAGCAAAGAACATATGTTCTGTCTCCCTTTGTAGAATTACTATCAAGTTATTATTATTATTTGTTTGAAAAGGAATTGGTTCTGAAATTCTGGTAAATGTGATTTAGGTGCTAGCAAACCTTTTGAAGCTATATTTGTGTCTTCCAAGGCTAATAAGAGAAATGATACTTGTGATCCACTTATAGTAATCCTTCATGGGGGACCTCACTCTGTATCACTTACGAGCTTTTCAAAGTCCTTGGCCTTTCTGTCTTCAATCGGATACAACTTGTTGATTGTTAACTATAGGTAAATTTGCTATATTTTTATTATTTGTTCTTACTTTTGATAACCGATGTCATTCTTTCTTACTGCTAGAGACCTACGACTAGTATTACTAATTAGCCTGTTAATTGGTACTTTATCTAAACGATTTATGAATTGCCACTAAATTTATATTACTACTATCTCTAATGTTGCTACTATGCTTTTCAGCGTGTTAGATTATGTAGAGAAACTGGACAGGGTTTATATTATAAAAGAGATAGGATACTGCAAAATTTTGGAACCGTTGTCTCAGATATAGTTATTATGGTAGGCTTACTGGAAGGGTTTGAGAGAGAAACTTGCAGGAAACTAACTGACTAAAAGAATGGTATCAGACTTAGAAATTTGATACCTAGCCATCTTATCCTAAATGCTGCATTTGGTATCTCAAGTACTAAACTCATTATCCATATTGGTCTAATATTTGATTTATGTTCGACTTGAGTCAAGTACATGGTACCCTTTTTCTGTGTGTATAAGATTGAAGAAACATGCATGTCAGATTAAGATATGGTAGGATACTGTAGAATTTTGGAGCCTTTATCCTAGAGATGGTTACAGTAGGCTTTATCAGAGGACTGGATAGAGAAACTTGCAGGGAATTAACTGATTACAAGAATGGCATCAGATATGGAAATATGTTACTTGACTATCTTCTCCAATAGGATGCATTTTGTATCTTTACCATTAAACTAGAAAAAATATAAAATTGATAAATTCGATAGAAACCTGAAATTATTCCTAAAAATTAAGATTCAAGATAGCATCTAGAATTCAAAGTTGGTTTTGGTAGTTGCACTAACATTTAAGGCTCTATTTTGTATAAATAGACGGTGTTGCCAACCTTGTTTGAAATCTGCTTTCACTTCAAATTTTGTTCTAGGTTTCTAAAGTAGAGGGTGTTTTGGAACCATTTACATTATTGGGCAAATAGCTCCAAAATTCTTTTCTGTTTCATGGTTCTGATTCATACAAAATAATTGTCTGGTTTATATACATATTCTAATAATGCCATTTTATTATTCTTTCTGCTTGGTTCAGAACTCAGAACTCTATTATTAAACTTCTTATGGCGAACCTAGATGATTGATTGTTGTTAAGTTACAGTTTTATTTAGCATTGGAGAAGCATTAGCTCTATACTTTCAGTCTTCTAATGTTCATTGAGTCCATATTGATGTCTTGAAATAGGAGATAGAGAAGGGAGAGAACACTGGTGAGGGGGTGGAATTGTTAAACTTGGCTTCCTTTTTCATTTGTCCTAAACCATTTTGAGTACCTCCATTTTGCTGCTTGTGCCTTTGAATTTAATTTTGCCAGAAGTATTTAATATCAGATTCTTTCTTCCACAAAATTTTGATTAGAAGCAAGCACTTGAGCATTTTGAATTGAACCAAAGTTCTAACAAAGAAGAAAATGACTCGGATACTAAGTTGGAGCTAAGTGAGTTGTTGTCATTAGCATTATACTGTTTCTAATCTTGCTGGTCTCTTAATTGACTTTGCCATCACAAAAAATCCTTTTGGTGGACATCATGATTTCTGTGTCAGTTCCTTACATTATTCAAGAGGGGCTTTTTAAAATTTAGATTAGATTGATGCATGAAAATAAACAAAAAGCTAGGATTTTTCTTGTCATCCTGATTGCTTTGACATAATTATTTATCTTAGAGGCTCCTTGGGATTTGGTGAGGAAGCATTGCAATCTTTACCAGGGAAAATTGGATCCCAGGTATGAATATGTACATCCGGTATGGTTATGGTAGTATGTGATTTTCAATGGTCTTTTTTTTTAGTGGCTATGTGGTTATATGTGCTTACCCCATGTTTGGTTGGAGGGAATGGGAATGGGAATGGAATTAGAATTGATTCCTTCCATTTTGTATGTTTGGTTGGACGGAATAGGCGGACGGAATGGAATCGATTACTAAAAGAGAGGGAATCACAATTTCTTTTCCCCCTTTTGGTAATCATAATTCCATTCCCATCTAAACTTTTTTTCTTCCAATTTTACCCTCACTTAAAATATAATCTTAAACTCAAATCCCAAATTCTCAAACCCAAAATTCCAAAACCTTAAACCCTAAACCCTAAATCCAAAGCCTAAAACCCTAAACCCTAAACCCTAAATCCCTAAACCTTAAAACCCTAAACCCCAAATCCCTAAACCCTAAACCCTAAATCCTAAACCCTAAAACATAAATCACAAAACCCAAAACCCTAAAACATAAATCCCAAAACCTTAAACCCTAAACCCCAAATTCCAAATCCTAAAGCCTTAAACCCCAAATCCAAAATTTTAAAACCCTAAACCATTTTTAGAAAAATAATAATTTTAACCCTAAACCTTAACCCACAAATATAATCCCAAATCCTAAATCCCTAAACCCTAAATCCCACATCCCAAACCTCAAAACCCTAAACCCTATTTAGAAAAATAATAATTTTGATAATATATTTCTTTTTAATTAAGTAATAATTATTTTGAAAAATAATGATTTCAATAATGTATTTTGTTTGACGAAAAAATAGTAATTAAATGACATTATTTGAACTTTACAGCATGTAGGAGTATTAAGGTCATTTATAGCTTTTTTCATTCCATTCCAGTGGCAAACCAAACACTGTAATCCTGATTCCGAGCTTGATTCCAGTGGTCAAATCAAACAACATTGTTTCCTTTCCATTCCATTCCCATTCTGATTCCGATTCCGATTCCATTTCACGAATTAAACGCCACCTTAGGTCCTTCTGGTTTTCTTTAAACATTTTCAGTCAATTAAAAATATCAAAGTTTTAATGTAGACACTAATCAGTTTAAAATTGCTATGATAGGATGTTAATGATGTACTCACTGCCATAGATCATATTATTGAGGTGGGGTATGCATGTCCTTCAAAAATCACAGTGCTAGGTGGGTCCCATGGTGGCTTTCTAGCAACACACTTGATTGGTCAGGTATGTTAGATACACATAAAACATACTACAGTTGGTGCATAGAACTCTTATTGATTTACTTTCGTTTATCTTGTGTTACATATTCTTTTTATGCAGGGCGTGCTAATTGATTTTTCTTAAAGCTGAGATTTTCCTTCACTAGTGGGTTCATTATTGGGGTCTTCTCCCCCATAAAAAAATAGTGATCTTGTTCTGCACTCTTAAGCACTCCTGTGTTAGGTCTTTTTTACTGTGGACGCACAATGCACATGACTATATGTTACTGGAAAGGCTGCATCCTTTTGATTTTATGTATCTTTTGTGTTCTTGGGAATGCATTCATATCTCTATTTCCTACACATTGCAGGCACCAGATAAGTTCGTTGCTGCAGTCGTGAGGAATCCTGTGTGCAACCTTTCATCAATGGTTGCTACAACAGATATCCCTGATTGGTGTTTTGTACAGACCTTTGGAAAGGTGGGGAAAAATTGCTATACTGAAGCACCTTCTGCAGATCTCTTGACTGTTCTTCACAGCAAATCTCCTATATCACATCTCTCGAAGGTATGCATGTAGTAGAATAGTCGTTTGTATGGTAGAAGTTATTGATTTAGCTCTTGTTAGGAATATAAATATTTAATATATAGTTTCCTGGTCGTATTCTCCTTGTGATGTGAAGAAAATATTAAGAGAAATTGTGGAGAAAATCTGAAGTATTATTTTTCTTTCTTTGATCTATTTCAAATGTATTTATAGCAATATAAATAGGACTAAGAATTAGACTAATAGACCACTATTACAGCCTGTACACAACCACTATTACAGCCTGTCCATAATCACTATTACAACCTGTATACAATTAATTAAAGATAATATAAAATTCTATACTCTTCCTTAAGTTGAGTGATAGATATTAATTATTCCCAATTTGCAACTCAATTTTTCAAAGATGTTTGAAGTAATGCTTTGGTAAGGATATCTGTAATTTCATGATGAGTAGATGTATATAGGAGGTCCACAATTTTGCCATCTAACTTATCTTTAATGAAATTACGATCAATTTTTATATGTTTGGTTCGGTCATGATGAACTAGGTTTCTTGCAATTCTTATTGCAGCTTGATTGTCACAATGCATGCTGATAGGTTCAGTAGTTGTGAAGTCCAGTTCATTGAATAGTCTTCTTAACCACATTCCTTCACAAATCCCATGAGAAATAGCTTTGAATTCAACTTTTGCACTGCTTCGAGCGACTAGTAACTCTTTCTTACTTCGCCAAATTACAAGATTCCCCTACACGAATATATAGTACCCAGTGGTAGATCTGCGATCTACTATAGAACATGTCCAGTCAGTATTTGCAAAAACTTTAATTTTCTTGGTGGGATTCTTACTGAAGTATAATCCTTTTCCTGGTGTTATCTTGAGATACCTGAGTATACTATAGATCGCCTTCATGTGTTTTTTAGTGGGATTATTCATAAATTGACTTACAACACTCACTGAAAAACCAATATCTGGTCTAGTGTGGGATAGGTAAATGAGTTTTCCCACTAATTTTTGATAACGACCTTTGTTCAGAGGTGTACTATTTTCTTTGATTTTGAGTTTTACTATAGAGTTCATCGAAGTTTCTGCCAGTTTACACCCTATCATTCCAGTTTCCTTGAGAAGATCAAATATATATTTCCATTGAGATATAAATGTCTTTCTTTGTTTGGGCTGCTTTCATTCTTAGGAAATATTTGAGATTGCCTAAATCTTTGATCTCAAATTCCTTAGTTAGGAACTCTTTGAGTTCATTCATCTCAATTGTAGAATTATCTTTGAGAACAATATCATCTATGTACATAATTAGGATAACTATTTTGTCATTGGAGAAATGCTTGACGAAAAATGTGTGATCTGATTGGCATTGATTGTACCCATATTTGTTCAAAACTTTAGAAAACCTATCGAACCAGGCACGTGGAGACTGCTTCAATCCATATAAGGATTTCTTAAGTTTGTAGACTCTATTGGTTGGAGTAGGAGCTTCAATTCTAGGAGGAATGTCATATACACTTCTTCTTTAAGATCACCATTGAGAAATGCATTCTTGACATCTAATTGGTAGAGAGGCCAATCCAAGTTAGATGCTAGGGAGAGAAGAACACGAACAGTGTTGAGCTTTGCTAAAGGAGCAAACGTTTCTTGATAGTCAATCCCATATGCTTGAGTGAATCCTTTAGCCACAAGGCGAGCCTTGAATCTTTTTACATTGTCGTATACTTTGTGTTTGACTGTAAAGATCCACTTACACCCAACAACTCATTTTTCTGATGGTAGTTTTGTGATCTCCTAAGTCTTGTTTTTCTCTAAGGTGCTAAGTCTTTAAAGAATAGCTGTCTTCCATTAAGGTACTTGAAAAACTTCATGAGTGGAATTTGGAATCTGTATCTAATCAAGATTGCTGATAAATGCCTTATAACCTAATAAGAGACTTTTATAGGAAACAAAGTTGTAGATGGGGTGGTTTATACAAGATCTTACACCTTTCCTTACAACAATTTGCAAATTCAAATCAGTAGAAGATATCTCAATAATAGGAGGTTCAATGATGTTACCTTGTGAATTTTCAGAGTGACCTGTACTCGGGTTGGACTCTTGGATTAGCTCAAGATATGCTCGGTTCTTTGTTTCCTCTTGAGTTCTTCTCCTCTTAGAGTAGACAAGAAGGTCACTGTTTGGGATAGGGAAGTTTGGATTGTTGCGCGTTTTTCAACACACGAACTCGTGCAAGTATACACGGTCACAAGTAATAAAGATTTGTAAGTAAAGATCGATCCCACGAGGATTTGTTACTATATTTTGTCGAGTACTAAAATTGTATCTCTCTGATTTTATCCAAAACAATCGTTGATTAATAAAAAACTAACATAAGAAAATAAAAGAAATCTAGGATTGCAATTTTTCACCAAACTAATCCACTCAAATCATGTTATTTTCTTTTGATTTATATTTTTTTAGTACATTTAATTTGTCAACCGAAAACTTCTTTTTTTATTATTCATACATCTCTTTCGAGCTCCGTATAAACACAACTCGTTAAATTAATTCACTATATCTCTATGAGAATTAAATTTAATAAGATTCATTAAGTTCTAAATTTTCAAATGGCCACACATACAATTAGGGTATATTTCTATCCTTCATCATACATGTCATTCTATTTACGAGCAATACACACACAAATGCCTTTCTCAAGTTTATTCATGTGCCACGGATCGTTTTGATAAGATTCGTAAATAATCAAAAAGCATTAAGAACAAAATAGAACGAATAAATCGAACATCTTATAAATCTATCAAAAATAATTAAAATCAAAGCTTCATAAATTTAGATCAAATGCAACCCTAGAAAAATTAAATTACTTCATAGAATTAAAATAAAAATTATAACAACTACAGAAAAATAAGAAGCAGAAATAAAATTAAAACATCTCATATGAAAATATTTGGCACACGCAAAACACAACAAAAGCCAAAAATGGCATCTGCGTGTTTTGCCGTCCAACACAAACACAATAAAAATTACAAACTGAAAAAAAACTAAAACACTCTAAAAACTTTCGAAATTAAAACTAAAACTCTACTCCAAAAAACTTAAAAACCTAACAAACTTTTTTACAACTAAAAACTATCTCCTATTTATAGAAAAAAAATACATCAATAAAATATTAAATTTAAATCTACGCGGGGGACAAAAAGGTGTGGCGAAAATAATAAATTAAACGCGTGGGGGACAAAAATTGTATCGAAAATGGGATCGAGGGACGTTGTGCGTTTCTGTTTTAATTCTCTTCCACGCTGCCACGTGTCGCGTTCTGATTCGCGGACACAATTAGTGGGACACGTGGCAGCATCTCATTCGTTGAAGGGAATGGGCGCACGCAGACATGTCGCACGGGATTGGGGCGCGCGCAACGTTGCGCAACGGCTATAACGCGTGTGGGATTCTGTGCTTTTGCGTTCACCGATATGTGCCACGCGTCCGCTGATGATTCGTTCAAGGGAAAATTGGGACACGTGGAAGACTTTGGTGGGCTGGGGGACGATTGCACGTGGTTCGGCCCGCACGGAACAACGCCGCACTGGCGGACGTGTAACCGACACGTGGGTCCCGCACGACGCCGGCTGCCGCGGCGGTGGGGCCCACGGCACGCCGAGCCGCGTGAAAAATAGTGACTGTACCCAGCTCTCTTTGGTCGGTGTGCTAATGACGGGCAAATCTGGCCGTTGCCTTTTTGATCGGACGGTCCACGTTGGGCGCTTGGATTAGGGCGCGTGGCGTCTCCTAGCCTGCGCAGAAAAATAAACTTTATTAATTCCATTTTTACCCACAAATATATTTCAAATTACATTTTAAACTTTCTTTAATTACAGTTAAGCCCTTTGCTAATTTTAAATTAAATTTTTAAACTTTTAATAATTAAAATGAAGCCCAAATTTAATTTAAATTATATTTTTAATTTTTAAAAATTGTAATTAAGAACTATATTATTTGAAATTATATTTGTGGACATAAATGTGGCATTAAGTACATTTTTGATACAAATTATTTACTTTTATTAAAATATATAAAAAACAGTAAATACTAATTTATTAATCGAAAAATTAACTAAAAACATCAAGAACATAACAATTATAATTAATAAAATAGGTGAAAATAACTATATAAAATACAGTTATCATGGATCTATTGGCAGAGAAGTTGAAGGTTCATTAGGATTATTAGGAGCATTTGTTGGAGACATTGGGATATGATTTGAGACAATTTGTGGGAATTAATATTTGTTCGGATGAAGGTGATGATTGAGTGGTAATTATATTCCAAAGTTGGTATTCATTTCCTATGTTCTCCCCCTGAGTGTTAGGTTTGGGATAGTACGAATATTGTTCAAAGAAGGTGACATCTATTGTATTGTAGAACTGTTTTGTGATAGGAGAGAAGCATTTGTATCCTTTCTGGTGTGATAAATACCCTAAGAATATGCATTTGATGGCTCTAGGATCAAGTTTACCTCTATGATGTACATGGACACAAGCAGAACATCTGAATATTTTAAAGGGAATGTTGGACACGATTCTGGTGTGTGGGTATGACTCAAGCATACTAATAGGTGTTTTGAAAGTGAGTACACGAGAGGGCATCCTATTGATAAGGTAGCCGTAAGGACAGCTTCCTCCCAGAAATGTTTAAGGACATGAATTATGAACATGAGAGATCTAGCTACCTCCAGAAGATACCTATTTTTTCTTTCAGCCATCGCGTTTTGTTGAGGTGTGTCAACACACGAGCTTAGATTGACAATCCCATGACTTAACATATAATCACTAAGAATTGAAGTGAAGTATTCCTTAACATTGTCATTTTTCAATATTTGGATTTTTGTTTGAAATTGAGTTTGAATCATGGTATTGAATTTTTTACAGATCTGACCTAGTCCAGATTTTTCTTTCATGAGAAATAACGAAGTGCTTCGAGTATGACCATCTACAAATGAAATGAACCAACATGTCCTTGTTATGTTTTTGATTCGAGAAGGTCTCCAAATATTAGTGTGAATTAATGAGAAAAGATGTGATTTTTTATGTGAAAGATTGGGATATGAATTTCTAATATGTTTTGAAAATTAACATACTTCATATTGAAAATCCTTTGAATTTTTATTTCTAAATAATGAGGAGAAAAGTTTTTTCAAATATAGGAAATTAGAATGACTTAGGCGATAGTGACTCATCATGATTTCACTATCGTTATTGGATTTAAGATTTAACAAAGTTTTATTTTGAGAAGGAACCTTGGATACAGCTTGGAAGACTTGTGTTTCTAGAGGGTCTTCACTTTTGAGGAGATAGAATACCGAACATTCTTTAGCATTGTCAATCATCTTCCTCGAATCCAAGTCCTGAAATACACATAGATTAGGAGCAAATTTGGCCACACAATTTTTATCACAGGTGAGTTTAGTAATTGAAAAGAGATTACAATCAAGGGTGGGAACAAAGAGATAATCTAGAATAAAGGAATTTGAAATTTTTGCTGAACCAATCCCTGTTACTTTGGATATTGATCCATCGATAATTCTGACAGTGTATCCTTCTTGGTAGGTTTTAAGATTCATGAAAAAAGAAGCATCCCCCGTCATGTGGTCTGAAGAACATGAATCAACAATCCATGGTCTTGTAACCTTTTTCACACTAGGAGCGTTGAGGGTGTTACCTGATTGAGCTACAGTGGCAGATGATGTTGGCAAGGATTGTCCAAATATTTTCTGGAGATCAATCTATTCCTTGCTAAACAGAGCAGAATCAGGTGATGCAGTTCCATGGGTTGTGGAGGTAGTATTTCTGGCTTTCTTTGTTGATGTGCCGTGTGGAGGGTGACTTTCAATCAGCTGACTTTCCATAAATTTTTCAGCAGGTTTTCTTAGTATGACTAGGTCTACGACAATGGTCACACCAAGGTCTTCCTCTTTGGGAATAATTGTCTGCATTCTGAAATTGTTGGTGTCGTCGAACAACAAGTGCAAAACCTTCTCCAATCATTGAAATGGCATATTGAGGACCCTTCATCACCTTTTTTCGACTCTCCTCTTGGCAAACTTCGGAGAAGGCTTCATGAATACTTGGTAAGAGTTTTGTTCTTAAAATTTTACCTTGCACATCATCAAGATCTTTATTGAGCTCCATCTAAAATTTGAAAACGTTTATTTTCAACAATTTGTTTGTACAAAATTCCATTTACTGGACATTTCCATTCGTGAACCTCAAAGAGGTCTAACTGTTGTCAACATCGAGTAAGGGAGTTAAAGTATTGGGTAACTGATGACTCTTCTTGATGAAGATCATGGAGGATGTTTTCGGTCTAAAATAGTTTGGACATATTATTAGAATTAGAATAAGTATCTCTGGCGACAGCCCATATTCCTTTGGTAGTATCGTAGAGAAGAAAGTTCTCTCCAATTTCGTTCGTTATGGAATTTATCAACCAAGATATCACCATATTGTTCTCGGATTTTCATGTTTTGTATTTCGAATCGTCTTTGTTCGGGGCTGCTACATCTCCAGTGAGGTAATCGTCTTTCATATAAACATCATGACAGATTAAGACCACTGAAGGTAATTCTGCCTATTTAATTTGTGATTGGTGATGGGCAAAATATTGTTCTCGATGGAACCTCCATTGGAATTGGTCATGATAGGTTTTCTTATGGCCATTGATGCTTTGACTGTCGTGAAACTGATGATATTTTGCAAAATATTGTTCTCAGTGGAACCTCTATTGGAACGGGTCATGATAGGTTTTCCTATGGCCATTGATGCTCTGATTGTCATGAAACTGATGTTATTTTAATATGGGCTTATTTGATATGTGGGCCTATTAATTATTGGGCTAATTGGGCCATTAGTTTCTGGACAGATTGGGCTGTTTTAGTTACTGGGTTGGGCTTTACAATAGTTACTAGAACAAAGAGTGAATGCTAGACTTATTAGATATTGGGTTGGGCTTACAATAGTTACTGAAACAAAGAGTGAATACTGGGCTTACAATAGTTACCACATGGGATTATTGGGCTGCCTATTAGTTATTGAAACAAAGAGTGAATGATGGGCTTACAATAGTTATCACATGGGATTATTGGGCTGCCTATTAGTTACTGGGATGGTGACAGCTAACTCTAGAGAGTGAATGATGGACGATTGGAGGACAACGATGACTGGTGGGCAACGACGAAGCGTCAAAGTGAAAGACTATTGGCCACTACTTCAACTCGATGTCAAGAACGCATTCTTAAATGGAGATTTGATCGAAGAAGTTTTCATGGGTGTGCCTCCTGGCTTTGAGTCTAAAGATACACAAGGGAAGGTATGCAAGTTGAGAAAGACACTATATGGACTTAAACAGTCACTTAGAGCATGGTTCAAAAAATTCACCAAGGTCCTCAAACAGGATGGATACTCTCAGACACATATAGACCACACTTTATTTGTCAAACATTTCGCAAATGGGAGAATCACAACTTTGATTGTATGTGTTGATGATATAGTTTTTACTGGAATTCATGTAGGAGAGATGAAGAGACTTAAGATGTTATTATCAAGGAATTCAAGATTAAAGATTTGGGATATTTGAAATATTTCTTAAGGATGGAGGTGGCATATTGTATCAAAGGAATCTCAATTTCTCAACGCAAATATATTCTAGATCTCTTGCGTGAAATTGACATGAGTGGGTGTAAGCTTGTTGAAACACCCATGCACCCTAACACCAAACTAATGGCTCAAACTGATGAATTGGCAACTAACAAGGGGCAATATCAACGTCTGGTAGGTAAGTTAATTTATTTGACCCATATATGTCCAAATATAAGTTTTTCAATCAGTGTTATTAGTCAGTTTCTTGGCAACCCATCAGCAGGTCACTTGGAGGCAGTAAATCGTATTCTAAGATACTTGAAGAAGGATTCTAGAAAGGGGCTCATGTTTAAGAAAACAATTAATAGGAGATTGGAAATTTATATTAACGTTGATTAGAAAATCCACATTTGGATATTGCTCATTTATTTGGGGAAATTTTGTGACATGGCGTAGCAAAAAGCAAGCAGTGGTAGCACATAGTAGTGCCGAGGTTGAGTTTCGTGCATTGGCTTTGGGCATTTGTGAAGGAATTTGGTTAAAACGACTACTATACGAACTCAAGGTTGAACATTCAGAATCTATTAGAATTATGTGTGACAACCAATCAACAATTGTAATTGCCAAAAATCCAGTTCACCATGATCGAACTAAACATGTGGAAATTGATAGATATTTTATCAGTGAGAAAATTGAAGGCAGGATGATCTCCCTCAACTATGTTTCATCTAGACAAGTAGATATCTTAACCAAAGCTTTGTTTTGACCTAATTTCACAGAGTTAAGTGTAGTACTTGGTTTGGAAAACATATATTGCCTAGCTTGAGGGTGAGTGTAGGAAATCAACCTAGGAGTATGGTCAGTTTCTTGATTTCTTGGGTGGAACCAACCCCTGATTTTAGAGGGTTAGTTTCCTGATTTTCAGGGTGTAACCAGCCCTTGATTTCAGGGTGTAACCAACCCTTGATTTCAGGATGTTAGTTTCCTGATTTTTAGGATGATTTATAGCTGTATACTAATGACTTCCAGCAATATATTAGGCATAACAAATGTATATATAAAGGGATCTGATATTAAGAAATAATGTGAAGTAATTTTTCTGTAAAATACATAAAACTTCACTTTGGTTACCCCAACCACTATATTTGAGATGTCACATTATCCATTTGTTTCCTTAGGTATAATACTGGCTTTAACTTTTGTGTGCTTTTGTCTCTACACACTTCCTTTTTCTGTGATATCTATTTTACCAGTCTTCAATGGTTACTTTTGTATCTCTCTGTATTTCACTTGTTACCAATAGTCACTCTGTTTATAAGATTAAAAAGTGGTATTCTTAAACCAAAGGCATTTGTCTCAGTTGTGGTTGATTTAAATTTCAGTGAGTCACTCAATGTTAGACAAGCTTTAGCTCATGAGGGATGGAAGAAGCCATGCAGGCTAAGTTTGATGCTCTTGTTAAGAATCATACATGGGTGTTGGTTCCTCTGCCTAAGGATAGAAAAGCTATTAGGAGAAAATGGGTTTGGAGAGTAAATAAGCTAGCTTTAGGCTTTGTTAACAAATTGAAATCTAGGGTTGTGGCTAAGGGGTTTGATCAAAATCTTGGGTTTGACTTTAATAAAACTTTTCGTTTAGTAATCTAGCAAGTCATTGTGAGATTGTTCATTACAATTAGCAAAGGTTGGGCTTTACATCAATTAGACATTAATAATACTTTTCTCAATGGTGCCTTAACTGAGGAGGTTTACATGTATCAATTAGTTGGGTTTGAAGATACTAGATGTCCTAAGTATGTTTGTAAGCTACAATAAGCATTATATGGTCTTAAACAAGCCCCAAGGGTTTGACTTGACATTTTCAAGGTTGCTTTACTTGATTTGAGGTTTGTTGAGTCTAGAGTTGATGTTTTTTTGTTTTACAAACTAACAACTCAATCCACTTTGTCCTTTTTGGTCTAAGTGGATGATATTATTATAACTGGAAGCAATAATACTGTGGTGCATGCAATTGTTTTTTTGTTGAATAAGAAATTTTCGCTAAAGTACTTGGGCTTGCTCAGTTATTTTTCAGGTATAAAAGTGCATTACTTACTTAACGGGGATTTGTTGCTTAATCAAGGCAAGTATATTTGTGAGCTACTTGTCGAGGCCAAAAAGGAATTTTCCAAGCCTATGCCTACTCCTATGGCATCTGACACTACTCTTTTTGGTACCATTGGTGAATTTTTTGATAGTCCATCCTTTAATCGAAGCATTGTGGGTGCTCGACAATACACCCCAATTACAAGACTTGATATCACTTTTGTTGTGAACAAAGTGTGTCTATTCATGGCCAAGCCCTTGGTCCCTCATTGGCATGCTATTAAAAGAATTTTTAGATACTTTGATGGTTCAGCTCATCATGATGTCGTATTTAAACTTGCCTCTCAATTGTTCCTCCAAGGGTTACAGATGCAGATATGGCATCTTGTCTTAATGATAGGTCAACTTTTGGCATGGTACTATGCTATGGTGCTAATCATATTTTTTGGTGTTCTACAAAGCAATATACTGTATCTAGATTAACAGAGCTCTAGCTAATGTCACCTCAAAAATAACTTGGGTTAAAACTTTTCTATTTGAGATTGAGTTTTCTCTCTCTTTTCCACCAACCTTGTGGCATGACAATCAAAGCTCTATTGCTTTGGAAGTACTCTCAAGACATTTGGTTGTGCATTACATACCATCTACTGTTGATATTTTGACCATTTTGATCATTTTCTGAAACTCTAGTGTTCATGGTTCTTCTCTGCTTTCTTCATATCTTCTTGCAAACTGTCACTAGATACATCAAAATTTAGGTGATGTCTCTTGAATCTTCTTGGTGTGAGTTATACAAATGTTTATTGTCTGTTGGCAAATTCACTTACTAGAGTAATTTTATTTGAATCCAATGGGATACGAATCCTATCAACGTGTCAATTTTGTATATGTTTTTAAACATGGATTCTGCTATTACATCAGGTGGGACTTACAAACATTTATGAAGCATGGACATGAAATTCTAGTGGGAATATTAAGTGTTTTCCCACTTACTGACTATGATTGTAATCATAATCAATGAAGTTTTATGTATTTTATAGAAAAATTACTTCAAATTATTTTTTAATATCAGATCTCTTTATATATACATTTGTTATGCCTAATATATTGCTGGAAGTCATTAGTATACAGATGTAAATCACCCTAAAAATCAGGAAACTAACATCTTGAAATCAGGGGCTGATTACACCCTGAAAATCAGGAAACTAACCTCCTAAAATTAGGGGTTGGTTCCACCCAGAAAATTAAGAAACTGACCATACTCCTAGGTTGATTTCCTATACTCCCCCTCAAGTTAGGCGATATATGTTTTCCAAACCAAGTGCTACACTTAACTCTGTGAAATTAGGTCGAAACAAAGCTTCGATTAAGATATCTGCTACTTAATGTCTAGATGGAACATAGTTGAGGGAGATCATTCTGCCTTCAATTTTCTCACTGATGAAGTGTATCAATTTCCACATATTTAGTTCGATAATGATGAATTGGATTTTTGGTAATTGTAATTGCTGATTGGTTGTCACACATGATTTTAATAGATTCTGAATGTTCAATCTTGAGTTCGTATAACAGTCGTTTTAGCCAAATTCCTTCACAGATGCCTAAAGCCAATACACGGAACTCAGTCTCGGCACTGCTACGTGCTACCATTGCTTGCTTTTTGCTACGCCATGTCACCAAATTTCCCCAAATAAATGAGCAATATCCAAATGTGGATTTTCGGTCACTTGGAGATTCAGCTCAATCAGCGTTAGTATAAATTTCCAATCTCCTATTAATTGTTTTCTTGAACACGAGTCCCTTTCCAGGATTCTTCTTCAAGTATCTTAGAATACGGTTTTACTGCCTCTAAGTAATCTGTTGATGGGTTGTCAAGAAACTGACTAATAACACTGATTGAAAACTTATATCTGGACGTGTATGGGTCAAATAAATTAACTTACCTACCAGACGATGATATTACCCTTTGTCAGTTGCCATTTCATCAGTTTGAGCCATTAGTTTGGTGTTAGGATCCATGGGTGTTTCAACAGGCTTACACCCACTCATGTCAGTCTCACGCAAGAGATCTAGAACATATTTGCGTTGAGAAATTGAGATTCCTTTGGTACTACATGCCACCTCCATCCCTAAGAAATATTTCAAATATCCTAACTCTTTAATCTCGAATTCCTTGGATAATAATATCTTAAGTCTCTTCATTTCTCCTACATGATTTCCTGTAAGAACTATATCATCAACATATACAATCAAAGTTGTGATTCTCCCATCTGCGAAGTGTTTGACAAATAAAGTGTGGTCTGCATGTATTTGAGAGTATCCATCATGTTTGAGGACCTTGGTGAATTTTTCGAACCATGCTCTAGGTAACTGTTTAAGTCCATATAGTGCCTTTCTCAACTTGCATACCTTACCTTGTGTATCTTTAGACTCAAAGCCAGGAGGCACACCCATGAAAACTTTTTCGATCAAATCTCCATTTAAGAACGCGTTCTTGACATCGAGTTGAAGCAGTGGCCAATCCTCATTAACTGCAATAGACAGCAAGACACGAATTGTGTTAAGTTTTACGACAGGAGCAAAAGTCTCTTGATAATCAATTCCATATGATTGGGTGAACCTTTTAGCCACCAGTCGAGCTTTATATCTGTCGATATTTCCATCTGCCTTCTGTTTAATTAAGAATATCTATTTACAACCCACTGTCTTCTTTCCATGTGGTAGCTCTGTTAACATCCATGTACCATTCTTTTCAAGTGTAATGTATTCTTTTAAAGTTGCCTTGTGCCATTCAGGAAGTTTTAGAGCCTCATTGACAGAATTAGGAATCTTGATGTTGTCTAGGGATGTCATAAATACCTAAAATTTTGGAGACAGATTTGCGTAAAAAATGTAACTTCGAAGGGGATGTTGAGTGCATGATCGAACACCTTTTCTTTGCGCAATAGGAAGATCAAACTCAGGGTTAGAACCTAGTGTTGGACTAGATTCTGCTTTATCTTGTAATCTCTCAGATTCAGTCTGGCGCGGGAGAGATTCTTGGCTTTGCTGATTTCGTGTGAGAAAGTCAAAGTTTTCTTTCTTCCATAGACTTTTATGGCATCATTAGGAAGGAAAAGATGTCTAGGATAGACAATGGGAGATTGATTAAGTTTGGAAGGAGAATCTGGAATGGGAATTAGGTTGGAAAAGGACAAGGTAGTGGAAGATAACTGAGATGGTAAATTCGGTTCAATGAGCGATGACCAATCCCAATTCTATAATTCATTAGTGCGATTCTCACCCTGAATTGCAGAATTAGAATAGAATGGAGTTTCTTCAAAGAAAGTAACGTCCATGGAATTGTAAAACTTATGGGTGATGGGAGAGAACATTTATAGCCTTTTTGATTGGTTGAGTAGCCAATGCATTTAAGGGAACGAGGATCAAGTTTACCACAATATTGTGAATGAATATGGACAAAAATAGTGCAACCAAAATTCTTGAAAAGAATTTGTGACACAAGTTGTGAGGTAGAATATTGATCCTGAAATACTTGTGAAGGTGAGTGAAATTTGAGAACTTAAGAAAGCATTCAATTGATCAGGTGTGCTGCAGTAAGAATGACTTCACCCAAAATTTTTTAGGAACTTTGGTTTGAAAGAGCAAAGTTCGGGCAACCTCAAGTATATAACGGTTTTTACGTTCAGCTATACCGTTTTGTTGTGGTGTGTCAACGCAGGAGCTTTGTTGGACAATACCATGTGATTTGAATATCCACGAAGATCGGAATTAAAGAAATCCCTAACATTATCAGTTTTTAGGATTTGAATATGGGCATTAAACTGAGTTTGGATTATGGCATGAAAAAGTGGAAATATGTGCTTGGTTTCAGATTTGTCTTTCATAATAAATGTCCAACACAATCGAGTATGATCATCAACTAACAGTAGAAACCATCTAGCACCAGTAATACTGGGAACGTGACATGGTCCCCAAATGTCACGTTGAATGAGAGAAAAAGGATGATTTAGTTTGTGCGTGCGTGGTGAAAATGTGTTTCGAGTATGGTTTGCCAACTGGTAAACTTCACAATGAAATAAATTTGGATTTATATTGATGAATAAGGATGGAAATAAACGTTTCAAGTACAGAAAATTTGGATGATCTAGACGAAAGTGCCACCGGATGATATCACTTTTTTTATCAGTACGACTATTAGAATTAAGATTATGACTCAATTGACACTGATGACTAACATAATGGATTGAAGAAGTGTTGACGTCAAGAACATAGAGGCCTGCACAAAAATTAGCACTTTCAATCATCTTCTCCGAGCTCAGGTCCTGAAAAACACAAGATTTAGTCAAGAATTTAGTTTCACAGTTAAGGTCATGATTAAGTCTACTAACTGATATAAGATTGCAGTCAAAATCAGGCACAAATAACACAGATTTGAGGGTGAGGTTGTTCGAGAGACAGATGGTTCATGTTCCAACCACTATGGTACGAGTACCATTGGCGACACGCACTGTTTGAAGTCTGTTACAAGGTGAGTAGGTTGTGAAAAGTGATTGATCACTTGTTATGTGATTGGAAGCACCTGAGTCTACTATCCAAGATGAAGGGGGAATTTGGTTGCATGTATTGCTGAATTATTAGAGCTGTGAGTGGGATTAATGTTTGCTTTTTATATAAATTATTGGAGAAGATCTATCTGATCCTTAGTGAATGAGAGATGATTATCAGATTGAGATATGTCAGTAATTGCAACATTTCCCTTTGCCTCCCAGTCTCGATTTGTTTTCCAGTGAGCAAGTTTTCCATGTAATTTCCAACAGATATCCTTAAAATGCCCAGGCTTTCGACAATAGTCACACCATATGCGACCTTTCCTTATTCGATTAGTGTCGGTATGTTGAGTATTGCTTCGTGCAACACATGCACCATAATCTGGTGAATTGCCTTTGACTGTTGCAAATGTTGGACTTCAGGAATCATGGAAGGATTTGATTGTCCTAGCATGACACATTTTCGGCTCTCCTTTCTACGCACTTCAGAGAATGCCTCTTGCAGACTTGGTAATGGTTTTGTTACAAGAATTCTACCCTTTCATCAAGGGATTTATCGAGTCCTATCAAGAATTTGAAGACATGCTTAGTCTCCACAATTTTTCTAAAATATGCACGATCTTTAGACATTTTCATTCATGTATCTCGAACAAGTCCAGCTGTTGCCAATGACGAGTAAGAGTTGTGAAATAAATAGTCACAGAGTTGTCACCTAGGCGCAGGTCCTGGAGAGAACTCTCCACATAGAAGAGCTCGGAAGTGTTCTCACTACTGGAGAACGTTTCTCGTGCAGCTTCCCATATTTCTTTTGCCTGTGGTGTACAATAAGAAATTTTCTCCTATTTTGGTTGTCATAGAACTGATTAACCAGGACATAACCAGATTGTTTTCTGCTTTTCAGATTCTGAAATTAGTAGTATTGGGATCGGGTTTTGGGATATTTCCAGTGAGATATTCATCCTTGTTTTGCCCGTTTATGAACATCATCATTGATTGAGACCATTGAAGAGAGTTTTGGCTATTAAGTTTGTGTGTTGTGATATGGACGAGATTATTATCTGTATTGCCTGATGTTAACCGAGGAGCAGTGAGAGTATTAAAAGTGGGATTAGATGCAGATGAATGTTCTTCCATGGTGAGCTGTTATTTGGAAATAAAAGAGAGATAAGAGCAGTGGTCTTTTTGCCCAGAGTTCTAATACCATGAAGTTTTATGTATTTTACAGTTTTTTTTTCATATTATTTCTTAATATCAGATCCCTTTATATATACATTTGTTATGTTTAATATATTGCTGGAAGTTATTAGTATACAGTTGTAAATCATCCTAAAAATCAAGAAATTAACATCTTGAAAACAGGGTTGGTTCTACCTTGAAAATCAGGAAACTATCCTCCTAAAATCAGAGGTTGGTTCCACCCTAGAAATCAGGAAACTGACCATACTCCGAGGTTGATTTCCTATGATAAGGTTCCTCGTGCATGTCAGCAGCAACTGTTTATTGTCCTGTGTACTTGCCCCATTTGCATGGGCTGTTGGTAGTATTGTAACTATAATCATGTACCTTCCGAATTAGTAAGATTAGAATATACATTTATTTATTACAGACTGCAGAAATATTAAATTACGAAAGGCATGTTTGTTAAACAGTACTAAATGGTTTACATAGTTTAGTCGGGTTTACTGAAGAATAAAACTTGCAATTAGTTTCTTTAACCGCCAGTCAGGAATTTATATGTCATCATAACTTTTATTTCATGATATCTGATCATTTAACAGAGCAAAAAGAAAACTTTTATTTCATGATTTCTGTAGGTTAAAACGCCCATCCTTTTTCTTCTTGGAGCTCAAGATCGTCGTGTTCCAGTTTCCAATGGATTGCAGGTAAGATGCAGTGTTCCCCTTTGAAAACTAACAACTGCACTATGCCTTTAATGTTGCCTGCTTACATGGTCGGAAATTGATTAGATAACTACTGTATTTTTGATGTTTTACTCTAGCGAGTAAATTAAAAGTAAAGAAATGAAAATGTTGAAACAGCTGGTTGCTGTTTATTTGTCTTTCTTTCTTTTAAAATGCTCATGATCACTCTCTGCCAATTGAAGGGATTTGGACACGAAGAAAGATGCTACAGTTTTTAGTTTCATGGATTATTACCTTTGAAACATGTTTATCATATTTCTAACTCGGATATCTTCAATATTTAGTATGCACGAGCATTGAAGGAGAAAGGAGTTGATGTGAAAGTTATTGTGTTTCCTAATGATGTTCATGGAATTGAAAGGTAAACATGTGCATTGATGTATTTGTACCATCTAATTTTTTAACTCAAA
Source organism: Hippophae gyantsensis (assembly GCA_030763125.1). NCBI lineage: Eukaryota > Viridiplantae > Streptophyta > Magnoliopsida > Rosales > Elaeagnaceae > Hippophae > Hippophae gyantsensis. The sequence goes on along the minus strand of CM061039.1, from coordinate 28,415,794 downwards.
TCAAAACAATTTTGTCAACTAGGTTCCATTTACAAATTTCCCTTGTTTTTTTTTGTAGGCCTCAATCTGACTTTGAGAGCTTTCTTAATATTGGAGCATGGTTCAAAAAGTATTGCAAATAAAGAGACTTTTATTTATTTATTTTTACATTTGTAACAAGATACATGATTTTAGTTATGCATATGAGCCTTACCCAAATTTATATTTGGATATTTGTATTTCATAACTTTTATCATTCGACAAGGTTTTGAAATATAATTTGTGCCACTTATTGAATGAATTATCTTTAGGATTCAAATGAGAAAAGCTTATGATACGAGCAATATTAACTGCAGAGGTGAACGTAAGGCGCAGAATGATGTAGGCTGGACGTATGAGTAGGGGACCATTGAATTCAGTTAAAAATGTGAATTAGTTAGCATATTTTGCTTGTAATCCATATACGTGTAAGGTTATATATAGCTTCAGTTAATTCAATAAAAGATTCTCTCTCCTTCTGTTTTCTCTCTTATTCTTCCTTTCTACAACTATCCTCATCAGTGGTATCAAAGTCGATTCCAACTATAGATACCTGAGGCAAGTTTAATGTTGAGTTTTGTAATGATGTCATGGAAACTCTAGCACGACACGAGATGGGTTTCAACCAAGTAGGTGCCACAATGCAAGTCGTGCTCACTGAGTTACAGGTGTTGCTTGCAACTCGTAACCTATCAGAGGTCAATCCTTTTGCCAAAGATGACCACACCCTCACTCTTCTCGATCAAACCCTAAGAACCTTCACCCTCATCTGAAATTATCGTTCCTTAAATTTGTTAATGAGGATCCCACTGGTTGGATTTACAAAGCATAGTATTTTGAATTCACCAACACTTATCTCGACCAGCAAGTGCAGTTGGCTTCCTTCCATTTGGAAGGCATTGCAATGGCAACGATGGTTTACCAAATTTTTTGGACTGCTCGCTTGGGAGGAGTTCATCAAGGTTTCATAACTGAGATTTGGACCCATAGACTACGAGGACTCCTCAGAGGCATTGTCTTGCCTTAAGCACACCACAAGTGTCATAGCATATCAGGAATCCTTTGAAAAACTTGCTTATCGGGTTGATGGACTACTTGAGAATTTTTTGATTGGTTGCTTTATCACTGGATTGAGAGATGATATTCGTATTGATGTTAAAATCAAGCAGTCTAGAACATTGGTAGATGCCATTGGCGTAGCTAAGCTGATCGAGGAAAGAAATCTCTTATAGAAGAAATCAACATAAAACCCTCGTTATCAGCTCCTTGCAATACTACCTAAGCAGTCAACTAACACCACAGTTGGTATGTTAGGACCACCACTTACACAACGTTCTATACCAACCCAACCAATAGCTTTTCGATAACTTACCAACCAAGAAGCATGAGAATGACGGGAGAAAGGAGTGTGTTACTACTGTGATGAGAAATTTGTTGCTGGCCATTGTTGTGCACGACCACAATTGTTTATGATGGAGGACTCGACCCAAAATCACACAGATGACCGGTGAAAAAGCCCTACCAGAACAAGAACACGAAGTGATACCTGAAATCTCCTTCCATGCCATAACAGACACTGAACACCCACAAACCATATGCATTATGGCAAAACAGAGAAATAAGAAGGTATTAGTACTTATAGATGGGGGTAGTATACATAACTTTATTGATTAGGCCTTAACTTCTCAGTTTGGATTGCCAATAATCAAGGGTAAGAAACTAGAGGTAATGGTGGCTAACCGTGAGAAAATAGAGTGTTGGACAATGCTATAACCTTACTCTCACTATTCAAGGCTATCCAATTATTGTAGATTATTATGTTCTTCCAGTGGTAGCATGCCAATTGGTTTTAGGAGTTCAATGGCTTGAAACCCTTGGGCCCATCCAGATGGATTACAAGAAACTCACCATAATCTTCACTACAGAAGGAACTTCTCGTACGTTCTAAGGGTTGGGGAGAGCCAACATTGCAGCTCTAACCAAGAAAGAATGTAATGGTTTACAAGGAATTGGGTTGTTCCTCCAGATAATACCGGTTAATAATCACAAAGATCATTCCAATGTATACCCTTATGAGATAAGTAAATTGTTGGTTAAGTTTCCTCAGGTATTTGAATCTTCCACATGTTTACCCCTTATGTAAGTATATGATTATAGAATTCCCTTACAACCTGGCTCTGGACTAGTGAATGTTCGACCTTATTGCTACCATTGTTATCAAAAAATTGAGATAAAAAAGATGGTGTAAGAGCTCTTACATTCCCAATTGACAAGGCCAAGTAATAGCCCCTTCTCATCACCAGTTTTGTTAGTTAAGAAGGCAGATGGAGCTTAGAGGTTTTGTGTGGATTGTCGAGTTCTTAATGCAATCACTGTCAAAGACAAGTACCCCATACCTGTCATTAATGAATTGTTGGATGAACTTCATGGAGCTAAAGTTTATTCCAAACTGGATCTCCATTCAGGGTACCACCAAATAAGAGTTCATGAGGATGACACTTCTAAGACAACATTCAAAACACATGAAGGCCACTATGAGTTCCTAGTGATGCCATTTGGTTTTACCAACGCCCCAATCACCTTTCAAAGTTTTATGAATGATATCTTTCGGCCTTTCCTTAGGAAATTCATCTTGGTTTTCTTTGATGATATCCTAGTATACTCTAATTCGTGAGAGGACCATAGCATGCATTTGCAAATTGTCCTATAATTACTAACGACTAACCATTTTTTTGCTAAACAATCTAAGTATCGATTTGGTGTATTACAGGTAGAATACTTGGGCCATCTTATTTCAGACCAGTGAGTCTTAGTTGATCTAGCAAAAAATCGTGTTGTCATTGAATGGCCAACACTAACCACAGCAAAAGGAGTCAGAAGGTTTCTTGGATTGGCAAGCTATTATAGAAAACTCATTCGTCATTTTGGGGGAATAGTAGCACCCTTAACTAGCCTATTAAGTAAGGAAGGGTTCCAATGGAATGAGGCTGCAGCAATGGCCTTCCAACAGTTGAAAGAAGCTTTAACCTCCCATCCTATTCTACGTTTACCAGACTTTACACAACGTTTTGTGATCAATTGTGATGCCAGTGGCTTTGGTCTCGGGGCAGTCCTCACTCAAGAAATAGACCAGTGGCTTATATGAGTGCTGCACTCAAGGGATCAAGCTTAACACTGTCTACTTATAAGAAGGAAATGTTGGTTGTTGTTAAATGCACAGATGGTTGCTTAAACCTCTTGGTTATGACTACAAAATTGAGTACAAAAAAGGTTCAGAAAATCAGGGTGTAGACTCTTTGTCTCGAGTGGTAGAGTTCTAATTTCTATCTATCTCTCAGCCATAAGCAGATTGGTGGCATATACTCAAAAAGGAAGTCCAACAAGACCCTTTTTATAAGAAACTAATAGCCAAGACTACCTATTCGGATGTCCTCAAACTATGCCAACGTGATGGGGTATAGTTCAAAAGGAACAAAGTTTATCTAAGCCCACAATCTTCCTTAATTCTAAAAATTTTACTTGATTGCCATTCATCTCCAATTGGAGGGCACTTTAGGTTCCATAAAACCCTCTCATGAATCAAACATATTTTCTGTTGGTCCAATATATGCCAAAAGGTGGAGTTCTTGCGTTTATGCGAGGTATGCCAATGATTCAAGATTGATTGTATGAAACCAACAGGATTGCTACAACCTTTACCAATTCCTACCAAATTATGGGATGAAATCTCAATGGATTTCATCGAAGGGCTATCACCATTAAAGGGAAATACAATGATTATGGTAGTGGTAGATTGGTTGACGAAGTATGCCCATTTCATTGCCATAAAGAACCCTTTTACTGCCCTGATTGTAGCTAAGGCATTTGTAGCCAATGTAGTGCGCCTACATGGCATTCCAACATCCATAGTCAATGATTGAGATAAGGTCATCATTAGCTCCTTATGTCAAGCCTTTTTCCAGTTACAAGGAACCCAATTATGCATAAGCTTCAACTACCATCCATAAACGAATAGCCAGACAAAAGTGGTCAACTACACTCTGGAACAATGCTTGCGTTGCTTTACTAGTGAGCAACCAAGGCACTAGGTTAAGTTTAGCTATAACACCTCAGCACACTCATCCAAATGACTCCATTTGAAGTCGTTTATGGCATTCCATCCCCACATCTGTTGCCTTATGTTCTAGGCACCTTCAACATCCAAACAGTGGATTCACCTTCGTGATCGAGATACTATCATACACGATTTGTGCCATAACTTTTTACAAGCTCAAAATCGAATGAAATGTCAAGCCAATTAACACATATGAGAGTTATCTTTCCTCGAAAGGGATTATGTTTATCTGAAACTCTAACCCTACCGACAAACCTCTGTAGCCTTTTGATCATCCATGAAGCTTGCCCCACGCTTCTTTGGACCTAATAGAATCATTGCACGAGTTAGTCTGGTGGCTTATAGATTGGCTCTTCCTCCTGACTCTCACATACATGATATATTTCATGTCAACATGTTAAGGAAGCACGTGGGAACAGTCAACCCGAATTCCATTCAACTACCTCCAATCTCTGATCACGACATTATCATGCCTTAGCCCGAAGCCATCCTGGCGCGCTGTGTGATATAGAAAAACAAATATTGACCCAAATTTGAGATTTTGGTCAAATGGATTGGATCCCCAACAGAAGAAGCTACATGAGAAAATGAATGATGTTTTTCTAAATCATATCATGAATTCATCCTTGCAGACAAGGATTCAAAAAGAGGGGAGAAATAATACTAGCAGTATTAGCTTGAGCTGCTCGTGGGCGCATCACCGAGTATTTATGGTGCACGAGAGCGCAAAGGTGGGCGCAAGGCGTAGAACGATGCAGGCTGGACGCTTGAGTAGGGGATCATTGAATTCGATTAGAAATGTTAGAGTTTGCATATTTTTCTTGTAATCCATATACGTGTAAGGCTATATATAACCTCAGTTAATTCGATAAAAGATATCAAAGAATTATATAAAAATCAACTCTTTTTTTCTCTTCCCTTTTGTTTTTTCTCTTCTTCCTCTTATAACTATCCTTATTAGCTTATATGGACCCGAGTATAGCTATCTCGACCCTTTCTCAATCAATGATTTAGGAATAATGTCAAGCAAAAATAAATATCTAATGGCCCATAATAGTTAGAGATTCAAATAAATCCATATAACTTTGTTTAGGATCCAAATTTAACTGCTCATCCCAAACACCAGACATTTCATGTTGAAGTAGTTTGAAATTTTTGGTGAAATATTAGGAGCAAGGTTTGAAACATTAATGTCGATAAAATTATCAAGATTCAAAAAAATTGTCATTATCAATAGAAATATTGAAAGATATTCATGAAAACTTTAATAAAATTTCAAAATTATTATAACAATCAATTACTTATTTTATTTAATATATATATATATATTCATTTCATATGATTAATGATTAAAATGTTTATATAGTTATTTAAACTAATAATTAAAAGATATACGATTATGTGAATATTTATGATTAATAATTTTTTTTGTCAAACAAACTAGAGTAATACAAAAAAAAGAGTAAAAGAAACAAAGATCTCTAAGAAGATAATGTAGCTCTATTTATCACCAAAATCCAAACCTTCCATGAGAATTTTCCTTGATTCTATGTCTCTTTAGTTATGTGTGCCCTTTGAACTTAAAACACCATAAGCACCGTGTGACTATAAAATGATATATAAAAACCTATATAATGTTCTATATGTATTCAGAAAATATACTTACCATGTAATGTTGGTGTTGACCTTTTTCCAACTTGTCTATATTCTTGTTGGTACCAAATCATTCTCATTATTTTTCACTACTACTATTCCAAATTTCTTTGGTACCACCTGTATTTGGCTTACTTATTTACTATCAATGGGGTAGATCACCCCATATCTAATCATTTGAGTATTTATTTCTTTACTACCTCTATCATTGGAGGATTTAGTCGACATTGTGCCTTTATTGTAGGTTTAGCTTCATCCTCATGTAATATCCTATGCATGCATATGGAAGGATTGATACCTTTAATATCAGTAATAGTCCATCTTATAGCAGTATTATGATTTCTCAAGACTCTCATGAGTTTGCCATCTTATTGATGAGGTAAGTGGCTAGCAATGACGACCAATAGTGTTTCATTGTTGGCCAAATATATACGTTTCAAGTGTGATGGGAAAGGTTTTAATTCCAATGTGAGTTATGTACAACAGAGGTAGCATCCTTTCAGTGTTAATGGGTAATGAAAAAAAATTCAATCTATACCTTTGTGGCATTTTGGAGAGAGATTTGAAGGATGCCATTACAATATCAAAAACTACAACGAGTTGTATTGTATTAGTATGTCTTTTTGGATTTTCAAAATTGAACTTGTGCGTCAAGGTTACTTGTAAGGTGTCTTCTTATGTAAGCTTAAATACTTGTTACATACAATAGTCTACAATTCTAATAAAATAGTAAGAATTAATATATTGGTTTAAATATATTAAAGTATATAGACTCTCCATCAAATTCCATGGTTAATGTCTCACTGTGGATGTCAATCTTAGTGTGAGTAGTTTTCGTGAATGGTATACCCAATAGAAGAGGGGTAGAGATCCTGTTAGTCTCATCTCGTATATCTAGAACAAAAAAGTCAATAGGGAATAACATCTCATTGACTTGTACAAACACATCCACTAAGACACCCTTTGGATATATAATGAACCTATCAATTAACTGTTTAATAACACCAATGTCTTTAAAGGGACCAATGTTAAGGGAAACATATATAGAATAAGACATAATATTAATTGATGCTCTTAGATCTAACATGACTCTCTCAAACCAAATGGTTCCTATAGTGCATGGAAAAGTAAAACTACCAAGATGCTTACACTTATGAGGCAATTTTCTTTGTAATATATCTGAGACATTCTCTCCTAAATTATTTACCTCATTACCTTTTAGCTAGCATTTAGCAGCGCAAATCTCCTTAAGAAACTTAACATACCTTGGTATTGTTTTATAGCATTCAATAAGGGAATGTTAACAAACTTCAACTTTGTGAACGGTTTCCAAAATCCCTTGTTTATGATCCTTAGTTTTTGATTAAGCAAACCTGCTAGGGAAAGGTAACATTGAAGCATTAGTATGCACATAGGGTTTAGGAATTACCTAAGGTTTATTATTTTTTGGTAAAGTAGTTGCTTCTTATGTTGGACTCTTCTTAGAATTTGTCTTTATTGGATATTTAGAGAGATCTTCTAAATGCTTCCCACTTTTTAGATTAGTTACATTAGAAATTTTCCTTAGATTTGCCACAGTTTGAGAGGGAAGTTTATTAGATATTTGGAGATCTTCTAAATGCTTCCTACTTTTTAGATTAGTTACATTAGAAATTTTCCTTAGATTTGCCACAATTTGAGAGGGAAGTTTATTAGATATTTGAGTGTCTAACCTTCCAACATTTATGGTTAATTAGCGTACTTGATTTTCAAGATTCCTCTCAATAGTTTTAGTTTTTCTCATGAAAGCTCGAGTTTTCTACATAAATTTAGTAGTGTTACTAACAAAAGTATTCACCAAAGGTTGTTGCTCCAAGTCAGGTACAACTAGTGATCATTTTGATCTCAAGTTGTACGTGTTCTTGTTGCATTCAATAGTTTCCTAAGAATTGAGAACTTAGAACAATTATTAAACTAAAATAGAAAATAAAAAATTAAGAAGAAATAAAGTAAAAAATAAAACTAATAATTAGTGGAAAAATTGCGAAGTTAATCCCCATGCCAAAAACTTGACATGATTTAGAACATGCAAGTATATATGATCATGTACAATTGATATTTAAGGAACCAGGGTTACTATACCCATGGGGATTGGTGACAAATTTTCCTACTACTTATGTAATTCTTATAAGTCCATTGTGTTTGTATTGGCATCAAGTTTGCAAAATGCAAACTCTATTTTATTTTACCTAGTGTAATGACTCCTTTTGTGTAAGAATGGTTGCTGATGATTCACTAATGCATACAATACTTAGTTAGGTACACCATGTATATGAGTATGTTTACACATACCATGAGGATCACTTTAGTAATATGCATGCTAGGTTGTGTTTTTTTGTGCCTTTGTGTCGTTTTACTTGTGAGTATTTGTGAAATGGTGTGGCTTCGGTGGAGAGCTAGATTTATGTGTCGAAGTTGTTGTAGAGACAGTAAGAGAAGGCATCATAGGTAGTTAGAGCAGGTGTCTCGACTAATAAAGGTATTTACATTTATACTTTCCTATCAAGTTGTGTCTATTTATTTTGTTTAGTGGATTATTTTTTGTCGAGTGATTGCTATAAAAAACCTGAGGATTTTATCACATAGGTAGGGTTTCTATAAGGGTTTACCTTATATCAATATGTTATGTATGATTTGCTTATGTGTTAGTACAATTAGAGTCTATCTACTGTATATCCCAACATATAAGAGTTTAACTTTGATTAATAAAGCTCTATGTTTTCTATTATTGCTTGCTTTATTTTCTTTAATCCTGTACTTTTTGATAGAACATTTTATGGTATAATTCAAGAAATTTGGAACTCGATTATGAGGTCTTCTATGAAATTGGATTCTTATGTGATTGAGTACAAAAATGTTATCAATGTTGGATATAAAATAGATGATTTTGGATTTACCCTTGTAAACTTATCCAAGATAAGTCACATTAATGATCCTTTCACGTTAGCACTTCATGCAAAACAAGTATTTTACGTGAGCGATCAAATTGACACAAGATGTTTTGTTGTGTTAACGCCTCCACAAAAGAGTTCTACCATTGTGATGTCTTAAAAGATGATGACATGCTTGATACATTATCCAATATTAGTCATTTCTAAAACAAATTACCTAATGTTTGTGATGATTTAGTTGATGACGATGATTCTTCGTCATGGACTCGAAGTGATTGTGAAGGAATATATATATATATATATATATATATATATATATATATATATACCATCAACAACCTAATTAAACATAATGTATGTTGTATATTATTCTAATAACTCTTGTTTATGTGTTTAGACTTAAAATTATCAATTAATTTCTATTTCATCATTGTTTGTAGATATTTCATGGATCCTAAGGTACCAGAGATTATAGATCCAAATGATCCATTAGGACATTTGAAAAGAAGGTGTTGGGCTACTATACCTGATGCTCCACTTAAGCTAGATGATAAGTACCCATTAAATTTGACACAATTGGTAATCCATTAGGAGAAAATGGCCAACGATTGAAATCTTCTATTGGTAGACTTGTGAAGTCAAGTATACTAATCAATATAAATGATTGGACTAAGGTTGATGATGTTGAAAAGTTTAAGATATGGAAAACGATTTATGTAAGTCTCTTTTGTTTTATAATTAATTACATATATTGTATCTCATCTAAAATTTTATTTTTTATAGAATCATTTTAATGTCATTGATAATTGGAAGAACAAGTGTTACAAGATTGCAAATAAGGCATGGAAGGAATACAAAACTTCCAATCTGAATTGTATATAGAAACAAAGACTCCCAAAACAAAGAAGTCAAGGCCAATGATTAAACGAGGAGAAGAATAATACAAAGTCTTTATGATAATTTTATATTGATTTAATAATGTAGGATATTTTTTTTCCTTTATTATTTGTTGACAACTGTTCAAAAAGAAATAGCTAGAGGTGAAATAATCGAACAACTAAGAAAAAATATGATATATCATGCATTTGGACTTGAGCATCCGGGTCATGTTATTGGAGGAAGCCAATATGATGGTTATATGGAGTTTTTTAATATTTCAAAAGAAAGGCCTCAGATGGTTAGTAAGGAAAAGTACTATAAAATTGATAAAGAATTAAAATCCTTTATGACCTCAGTGTTAAGTGATATTTCCACTTTAAACAATATCAATTACAACACATGTCAAGCATGACACCATACTACAATGAGGGCATGTCCCATTGGCTAGACATGTTCTATTTGCCAAGCATGCCACTATCCATGCCAGACATGCCACCTATGCCATACATGCAATCTCATGGAGCCCAATCTATATTCTCTATGAGATATAGTTATCCTATTGGTCCTTCATTTATGCCAGGAATGCAGATGCAATCAGGTAGGGGTTCAATATCTCCAATGCAATCTAGCATTCTTATCATCGATCACATGATGAATGTTTTGATGATAATGTCCTCCCAATAGCTACCCTACATGGGAGTCCTCCATTTGATGAATCATTTGTGGTAAGATTTAAAGCTTATGTAGATAGTCTATTATTTTTATTATTTATTATATATAATGCTTAATTGTTTTACAGAATTTGAAATTTTTGTTGAAACATCCATCATTTATGAACTATGTTGCTATTGGAAGGGTATAACAATTGAGTAATAATCGAATGATTCATAATCAATATTTGCCAAATTATTGAAAAATAGTAATTGATCAATCATTACTCCATCATTGTCCACTAAATGTGCCTTCTAATGCTACCACGGTCCAAGAAACTGTTGGACAATATGTGGCTTGGCCATCAAATTAAGTTGTTATAAATTTTGATATGGTATTATTTTTGTTACTTAAGATAAAAGTTTTTTTACTACTATTATATTTTTATTATTTTATTGCTACTGACATATATAATACCTCTTCTTTAGTCTATTATACTAGAATTAGTAAGTGTGTCACATTTAAGAGATACAAAGCAAGTATCTTGTGGAAAATCTATGTCTAGTGAACAATCATCACGCACTAAGTATAGTTATGAATATGTTTTAAACTTCAGGAGAAATCTTGGCTCTTTGATGACTATTGTTATGAGCAAGAGTAGCATAAATGATAGATGGACTGTGCCACTTCCTAAGGAAATTTCTGGTGTAGACATTGGGCAAACATATATATCAATCGAGTGCATATTGCAACTATTTGAATTTCAAATGATTGATTTAATTATAATTCAAGTGTGGACAAGGTGAGTCATCAATCAATAAATAATTTTCATTTATGTAGAACATATAATTATATTTATATTATCTAATTATTTATATATATTTCTTTTATATAAGGCATGTTATTATTGACTTCAAGATAATCACTTATCACATTTAGCAATATTCTATGATTCATCATTTGTCAATCAATATCAAGAAAAGGATATTAGTATCAAAGCTAAACAGTTATATGATAGGGCATTAACACTTAACAAAAATCAGAAATTGATAATCCCTTGGCCATTAAAGTTTGAACAAGGTCAAGATCGTTGGATGTTGATAATCCTTGATCTATATGGCAATTATGTTTGGTACTGTGACTCAACTTTCATAGAATTGAGTAAAGACACAAAAGTAGTTGTTGAAATGTAAGAGTTATAGTTAGCTATTCTTCTTCAATTGTTCTTTGTAATATTTAATAAAGAACTAACTGTTTTAAACTTTGATAGGGCATGGAAGTTGTGGAACAAAAGTAAGGGTATTTCCCTTAAAAAATCACATAAGCTTACCTGAGACAAAGTTATAGTACGTACAAGCGAATATTAATAATTTAATGAATTTTACTATTGAATAATAAAGATGTTCGAATATGAAAAACCATATACACTTGTTTTTTGTAGGCTCCACAACAAAATGATGGAGTCATGGGTGGTTACTTTGTTATGAAATTTATGAGCAAAATCACCTCAAATATCAACATTCCGATTAAAGATGTGGTAATCTCAGGAATGGATGGTGCAAATTCCTTCAAGATCAAGGCATTGGTGTTTACAGGATTAGCAACAACCAAAACCTGCATATGAAAAAGGAACACAGATAGTGTTATGTAAGAAATTAGATTTAAGAATTTAAAGGGATTTAAGTTACAACTAACAACAATTCAGCAACCATAAGTTGGAAGCAAGAGATAACTAAAATGCCAAATAAGTTCTTTTCCTTTCGATTAGAGAATTCTAATCTTACAAGCAATTTGTAGCAACATGCTTTTGTAGAAATGAAGCTTGGGATTTGTAAATTGACACATTCTTTGACATCACATCTTTTCTTTCTATGCATTCTTTCCTTGAAAAGCCACCAACCATGACAACAATATTGATTCTAGTGCATGCCTCAACAATGAAAAGCAATTGGTACCTACCTTTAAGAAGAGGGAACGTAGCATCCACTAGTTCCATTTTCACACCATTCAATGCCTCTGCAGCTGGTGGGATATAAAGCATGTGTATAATTACAGGTTGGTCAGGACCAAGCATAACTCCTCTAACAATCATTGGGGCTAGAACATAACCATTTTGACGTGCAAACCAAGAGGCAAGGGAAGAAAAAAGCTTAATAAAGAGGAAAATTTAACAGAGACAGTAATAAGTTCTCAAATAGCATAGGAATTTAAAATAAATATATAAATAAAATACAACGAAAGAGAAATATCTCAGGAGTTGTAACTATAGAAAATATTTTTGGCACCGAAGAAAAGCATTAAATTACCATAAACTCGTATAATCAATCAACATAAGTGTAAAGCATAGGAGTAGCATCACTTCGTTTTTCAGTAACTATAACATTTTGGGAAGCAAAAGTAGTATTTTCAAGAATACAATAGCAACACTTGATAAGTGGTGTAATACGCATTATCATAGTTGAATTTCATTGCATATTCCCCCATTATAACCCTAGTTTATTTTCCTAGTCACTATTAATTCTTTTACACTGTAGAAGTAAAAAAAACTGGTAAAATAGGTTATAAATAAGAATAAAGTTGAGAGACTATTATGGAGAGGCTGATTTAACCTCAAGAGAAAAATTTCCAAGAGAAGGAGCCAAAAAGATTTCAAATTTAATTTGCACTATCTTTTATATTTTGAAGTTGCTTGTAAGCCCTTTCATTTTGATGTTGGCATTCCAGTGTGCAATGATAAGAGTCAAATTATTACATTTTTGTTATGATTTAAATGTTAATATTTGTGTAAAAATTGTGTTTATTTGATTATTTAATCCACAAATGTCATTTCATGGGTATTTCGTGTTTAAAGTGCAATTTCAGGTAAAATCATGATTTTGGAGAAGTTTGGGACAAATTTCAATGATTAGGATTAAGTGAAAATAAAAAGAAAACAAAATTTCAAAATTTAGAAATCCCGCCGCCGCCGGTGAAAATCTTACAGAGTGCACGGCGAAAATCTTCCCGAGAGCACGGATTTTGGTAGATGCAAATCTTGCCGCTGGTGAGATTATTTCGCCGTCGGAAAGACACCTTTAGCCTCTGGCTAAATTCATCTAGCTGCCGGCGAGAATTAGTGGAATCAAAATCGTAATTTTTCCAGAAATCTCGCCGCTGGTGAGTTTCGTCTGAAAACACATTTTTTATGTTGTTTTGTTCCAAAATTTCCCCTAAAACCCTAGATCTATAAATACAATATGATGGAGAAAGAGGCCACGATATAGAGAGCAGATTTGAGTTATTTTTGGAGGAGAGAAGACAATTTTGGAGAGAAAGTTTGAAGAAGCTTGAAGGATTATCACCATTGTTGCTACCAAGTGTTCATCTTCAAGAGTTTTTCATCTCTTCTCCTTAGCTTTCATTTTCTGCATTTTATTCAGATTTGTTATTCATGGATTCAATTGAGATAATGTTTGTTCTTATTTCCGTTATGAACTAATTCGTTTTTGCTAAGGCTATGATGTGGTTGAATCAAGAAAATATGATTTCTTTTGTTATTTTTATATGAGTTCATTGTTTTCAACTTGAGTATTTATTTCCATGCTTAATGCTTTTAAATTTCTGGTCAAGATTTAGATGATTTGTTGCATTATATTGAGACCGAGTGGAGATGTGTAATGAATGCTTCTTGTGATAAATACCGTATGTTGAATGCGAGTGTGAGAACTAATGTATGATGTATGTGGTTATTCTAGAAATTCCATAAATCGTAATGTGCTTGTTTGTGATTAAATCTTCATAGAAATATAGTTGGTTTTCATAGATAAGTAATTCTAATATAACTCGAGAGAGAGTATTAGGTAAATTTGGGGTTTTCAACCATCACTTTTAGCTTTGATTCTCATATAACATGACTTGAAATCAGATTGAATTGATTTAGCAAAATCAAATGCCTTAGCGTTTTAATCATTTGTGAACAACATTCAATTTTTTTATTTACGTTTAGTTTTAAGTTAATTTTCTTCTTAAACAATTTCAACAATTCGGTTTTCAAATAAAATTAGGATTAATCAATTTCGGTACTTAGTAACGCCATTCCTTGTGGGTTCGATATCCATACTTTTGTACACTTTATTACTTGAATGATTCGCATAATTCTGCAAAATACGATCAAGTTTTTCAAGGCGTCACGGGGAGTGGTTTGATTTTATTAATATCGATACTACCTAATCTTAGTTTTAATTTGAAGTTAATTTGCTTTATCATTGTTTCATTTTTAATTTTGTTTTAAATTGAGCTTGTTGAGTTGTGTTAATTGTTTGTTCATTTAGAATTGTTACTACTTGTTTGCATTATTTATTTTAGTCATTTCTTGCAATTTTTCAGTTTTTTTATTTTGCTCTTTTATTTTATTTATCATAAAAAAGGGGTAACTTTGTGTTGTTTTTGTGCTAGCTGATATTCAGGTTGTAGAATTTTTGTATAAGACGTACAAGAAGCCTTAACCTTCTTCCATTTGATCAGGAGATTGATAGAACATATAGGCATCTAAACTGAGAGAGAAGGTGTTCAACCTCAGCTCCTAATAGACAATCAACCATGGATCCACCATTTGTTGAGGGGGGTGGAAATCGTAGAGCTTTGAGGGATTATGCTGTGCCTAATGTTGCTGGAACTACTTTGGGTATAAGGAGGCCAACTGTTCAAGCCAATAACTTTGAGATAAAACCATCCTTTATCCAAATGGTTCAATCAAATCAGTTTGGGGGAATGTCAAAGGATGATCCAAATGCACATATTGCTTACTTTCTGGAGGTGTGTGATCTTTACAAGATAAATGGTGTGTCTGAAGATGCTGTAAGATTGAGGGTTTTTCCTTTTTCACTTTGGGATAAAGCCAAGGAGTGGCTAAACTCATTACCATCGGGATCAATTACAACATGGAATGAGTTGGTTCAAAAATTCTTGTCCAAGTTCTTTCCTCCTGCTAAGATGGCAAAATTGAGGAATGAAATCACATCTTTTACACAGTATGACCAAGAATCATTGTATGAAGCTTGGGAAAGATTCAAAGAAATGTTGAGGAAGTGCCCATATCATGGTATACCGATTCGGCTGCAAGTCTCTACATTTTATAATGGGTTGGTTTCAAACTATCGGGCAATGATTGATGCTGCAATTGGAGGGTCTTTAATGGGAAAAACACCGGAGGATGCTCATGAGTTGTTAGAGATTATGGCAGAAAAAAAAATCAGTGGCATTCAGAGCGGGTAACTGCAAAAAGACCAGCATTAGTGCATGAAATCGATTTAGTGAATGCTTTGTCGGCTCAAGTTACTATTCTTTCAAGAAAGATGGATTCTTTGTCATCCAAATTCGAATCCAAACCAACTGCACAATGTGATTTATGTGGTGGAAATCATGCTAGTATCGAGTGCCAAGTTGGAAATCCATTTGCTTCACCAAATGTTGGGCAAGCAAATTATGTTTCAAATTTTCAAAAACCTCAACATAACCTATATTCGAACACCTACAATCGAGGTTGGAGAAATCATCCAAATTTGTCATGGGGAAATAACCAAGAGGGATTCAAACTGTCATCATCTTCCTACCAACCCCTAGAGAAGAAACAAACAGATTTGGAAGGAATTTTGGGAAAGTTCATTGAGGAGTCAAGAACAAATTTTAGAAATCAACAGGGACATCCAAAACCAACTAGGGCAGCTTTCAAAGCAAATTGCAGAAAAGTCTCAAGGATCGTTACCTAGTGACACAATAAATCCCAAAGAGCATGCAAAGGCTATCACATTGAGAAGCGGTAGAGAAATTGAGAATCAGAGGAAATCGGAAAAAAAGATGGAAGAATCTAAAGAAAAGCCATCAACATCCCAAGATGTTCAACCTTCCCCAAATGCGAAATATGAGCCTCCTATCCCATATCCTCAAAGATTGAATAAGAAAAAGCTTGATAATCAATTTGATAAATTTCTGGAAATTTTTAAGAAATTGCATATTAACATTCCTTTTGCAAAAATGTTGGAAAAAATGCCCAAGTATGCAAAATTCATGAAGGAAATTCTATCAAAGAAGAGGAGGCTGGGAAATTATGAAACTGTCATGCTAAATGAGGAATGCAGTGCAGTTTTTCAACGAAAACTGCCATATAAATTGAAAGACCCAAGGAGTTTTACTATACCTTGTACTATAGGAAGTTGCAATTTTGATAAAGTCTTATGTGATTTAGGAGCAAGCATTAATTTGATGCCACTTTCTGTTTTCAGGAAACTAGGCCTGGGAGAAGTGAAACCCACTTCAATCTCTCTACAATTAGAGGATCGATCGGTGAAATATCCTCGAGGGGTAGTTGAGGATGTTTTAATTAAAGTTGACAAATTTATTTTCCCCGTAGATTTCGTGGTGCTTGACATGGAGGAAGATAGAGATGTACCATTGATATTGGGGAGACCGTTCCTTCCAACTGGAAGAACATTGATTGATGTTCATTAAGGAAAGCTCATTCTACGGGTGCAAGATGAACAAGTGACTTTTGATGTTTTTGAAGCAATGAAATTTCCAAGTGAGGTACATTCTTGTTTTCAAATTAACACTCTTGATTGGTTAATCTCGGAAACTTTTGAAGGGAGAACTCCATTGCTACCACTAGAAGCTTGCCTTGTGAAATCTACAACAATTGAGGAGGAAGATGAGGGAGTGAGACAATGTTTCGAATTACTGGCAACACTTGATGAATATTTGTCCAGTGATGGAACATTCAAGGAGTTGGGAACAAATGAAACTCCAACCTCAGTGGTAAAGAAGGAAGCCAACAAGATTGAGCTAAAGCCACTGCCATCCCATCTAAGGTATGCCTATCTTGAAGACTCTGAATCTTTTCTTGTTATTATTAACAACTCCTTGAATGATAAAGAGGAAAACAAGCTATTAGGGGTTCTTCGAACTCACAAAACGGCAATTGGATGGACAATGGCGGACATCAAAGGGATTAGCAACTCTGTTTGCATGCATAAAATCTTGATGAATGAGGATTACAAGCCCACAATTCAGCCACAAAGGCGCTTAAACCCAATAATGCAAGAAGTGGTCAAGGTTGAGGTGATTAAGCTTTTGGATGCCGGGATAATTTATCCGATTTTAGATAGTGTTTGGGTAAGCCCAATTCATTGTGTACCAAAGAAAGAAGGAATCACAGTTGTAGAAAATGAAAACAATGAGATTATTCCAATAAGGACAGTGACTGGGTGGAGAGTGTGTATTGATTATCGAAAGTTGAACGACGCCACCCGAAAATATCATTTTCCTTTGCCATTTATTGATCAGATGTTGGAAAGATTGGCTGGACATGCTTATTATTGTTTTCTT
Organism: Hippophae gyantsensis; assembly: GCA_030763125.1. Lineage (NCBI taxonomy): Eukaryota > Viridiplantae > Streptophyta > Magnoliopsida > Rosales > Elaeagnaceae > Hippophae > Hippophae gyantsensis. Next base: position 28,398,190 of record CM061039.1, on the reverse strand, counting down.
GATGGATATTCGAGGTACAACCAAATTGCAATTGCACCAGAGGATCAAGAGAAGACAAAATTTACATGCCCTTATGATACTTTTGCATACATAAGGATGCTATTCGGTTTATGTAATGCACCTGCAACTTTTCAAAGATGCATGATAGCAATTTTCTCTGATATGGACGAAAAGTTTATTGAGGTTTTTATGGATGATTTTTCTATTTTTGGCCATTCTTTTGATAATTGCTTGCATAATCTCTCTTTAGTCTTGCAGCGTTGTAAAGACACAAATTTAGTGCTAAATTGGGAGAAATGTCACTTCATGGTTCAAGAAGGAATTGTTCTTGGCCATCGGATTTCAACAAAGGGAATAGAAGTGGACCGTGCAAAGGTGGAAGTGATCGAAAAATTACCACCTCCAAAAACTGTAAACGGCGTTAGAAGTTTCTTGGGACATGCTGGGTTTTATAGAAGATTTATTAAATATTTTTCAAAAATAACAAAACCTCTTTGCAGTTTGTTAGTTAAAAATGCACAGTTTGATTTTTCTCCTGATTGTTTGCAAGCTTTTAACCTTTTGAAGGAGAAGCTCACTTCGGCCCTTATAATTTGTGCACCGGATTGGAGTCTTCCATTTGAGGTAATGTGTGATGCTAGTGACTATGCTATAGGTGTTGTTTTGGGCCAAAGGAAGAATAAGTTGCTGCATGTGATTTATTATGCAAGCAGGACATTGACAGATGCACAACTTAATTATGCAACAACTGAGAAAGTGCTTTTGGCAGTAGTATTTGCATTTGATAAGTTTAGATCTTATTTAATTGGGTCTAAAATCATTGTTTATACTAATCATTCTGCTCTTAAGTATTTGCTAGCCAAGAAAGATGCCAAACCGCGATTACTAAGATGGATTCTTCTCTTGCAAGAATTTGACTTAGAAATCCGGGACAAAAAAGGGACCAAAAATTTGGTTGCTGACCATTTGTCCAGGTTGGAAGAAGATTACCTGGAGGTTGAAGACCAAATTAATGAAACATTTCTAGATGAGCAATTTCTTGCTATCCGAACGGCTCCATGGTTTGCTGATTATGCAAATTATTTGGTCAAGAAAATTTTACCTCCTGACATGTCTTATCAACAAAAAAGGAAATTCTTTTCTGATTTGAAACATTATTTTTGGGATGAACCTTACTTGTATAAACATTGGGCAGATCAAATTATTAGAAGATGTGTGCCGGAGGAAGAAATGGAAAGCATTCTTCGTCATTGCCATTCGAAGGAAGTTGGAGTACATTTTGGTGGAACAAAAACTGCAGCAAAAATTTTGCAATCCAGATTCTATTGGCCTTCACTGTTTAAAGATGCTTTCAAGTTTGTTTCAATGTGTGATGATTGCCAAAGGAGCGGAACTATTTCACGGAGACATGAAATGCCCTTAAATAATATTTTGATAATTGATTTATTTGATGTTTGGGGTATTGATTTTATGGGGCCTTTTCCTTCATCTCATTCTAATAAATACATTCTTGTTGGTGTAGATTATGTCTCTAAATGGGTGGAAGTAGTTGTCTTGCCTACCAATGATGCAGGGTTGTGATCAATTTTCTCAAGAAGAACATATTTTCTAGATTTGGCACACCTAGAGCAATTATAAGTGATGGAGGTAAGCATTTTTGCAATAACCAATTTGAGGCTTTGTTGCAAAAATATGGAGTAACACACCGGATAGCAACACCTTACCATCCTCAAACTAGTGGACAAGTTGAAGTGTCAAACCGAGAGTTGAAGAGGATCCTTGAAAATACAGTAAATAACTCACGCAAGGATTGGTTAAGGAAACTAGATGATGCACTTTGGGCCTATAGGACAACTTTCAAGACACCTATCGACATGTCTCCATACCGATTGGTGTATGGAAAAGCTTGTCACCTTCTAGTTGAATTGGAACATCAGGCATATTGGGCAATTAAAATTCTAAATTTTGATCTTAAGGTAGCAGGTGAAAAGAGGGTGTTGCAATTGAATGAGATGGATGAAATAAGGAATGATGCTTATGGGAATGCCCGAATATATAAGGACAAGATGAAGGTTTGGCATGATAAGCACATTTTGAGGAAAAACTTTGAGGTGGGACAGAAAGTGCTGCTTTATAATTCCCGTCTCAGACTTTTTTCAAGAAAGCTAAAATCTCGTTGGTCAGGGCCATTTCTAGTAACCAAGGTGTTCCGTTATGGAGCAGTTGAGATCAGTCATGAAACAAAGGGAACGTTCTTAGTGAATGGACAACGGTTGAAGCCATATTTTGACGGAGAATTTAGCAAGTAGAAAGATTCTCTAGAGTTACAACAACCGCAGTAAAGAATGACAGAAAGTATAGCTAATGACTATAACTTAAAGTGCTTAATGGGAGGCAACCCATCAGGTAAAAAAAAAATTTTACGTTCTCTGTCGTCGGAAAGGAGATCTCACTTTTCTTTCTTACATTGAGGACAATGTAAGGTTTTGGTTGGGGGTGTGGTAAATGGTAAATCTTTTCTTCGTTTCAATTTTTAGTAGTTTTGTTTGTGTGTTTATTTGTGTTTAATTTTGATTTTCCATTTATTTTTCTACATTTTGATTTAATTTCTTTTATTTGTTTATTGTCTTTTTTTATTTTTTTATTTTTTATTTTATTTTTTTCTCATTTGCATTTTACTTGTTTAAATTTGCACGTTGATGATAATAATGTGATTGTGATAACAAGTAGCTTTTAGAAGACATTAAATTTTGCTTCGGTTTAAAGATAATTTCAAATGTTGATTTTACCTAGTTGGCGACTCTTTTGGTATATGGTATGATTTGGTTGATTAGTCTAAATGCTTAGAGAAGTCTTATGTGCAAATTTTTCATGGACATTTTTGTGATCTCAACAAACGCTAGAACTCATTTGAAAACCTCTTGAGGAAAAATAATTTGGAATTGCACTGTTTAGGATATGATGTAGGCCATTTTTGGATCGATTGTGCCATTTTAAGCCTACCTTGTTATCCTTATATCACTAGTTACCTCTTTGAGCCTATTTAAATATATTGTTAGCCTTACTTTTCTTTCTTTTTGCCTTCTATAACCTACCTTTTATTGAGCCAATATATATATATATATATATATATATATATATATATATATAATAATAATTCCTACCTTATTTGTTAAGAGCACTTAATTTTGAACAGAAACTTTTCAAGAGCAATTGGAGAAATATTCCACATATATTGGAAGAAATTGGTTAGGGGTTATGTCTTTTCAAGAGCAATTGGAGTAAGGATGGAATAAAAAAAAAGGGGCCTTCACATTCTAGTAAATAAAAGAGTGTTAGTGATGGGTGTACTGAGGTGAAAGATTGAGGAAGAATTTTGTTTATCTTTGGAAAAATGGGTTATGATCGGAAGAAACAATTTGGGTTAAATAGTGTTACTCTTTTACTTAACTGGTTGTGTTTAATCTAATAAGTGCCCTTATTTGTATTTTGGCGCTTCCCGTTCTTTCTTAACAAAATACCTAAGCCTAACATTACAAGCCTCATAAAGTCCTATTAATCCGAAGTGGTGTATTTTCCTTCATTAGTGGAGAGAGGTTTGAAAAGTGAGCTTATGGAGTTTGAGATTTCACCTTTTTGTTTGTGGATGTTGTGCATAATATTATCCGGGCATTATGGCTATTGGTTTGTGGTTTGATGGATGTTTAAGAGTCAATAACAAAAGTGAAATTGGCATTTGAGATTTCTTAAAGCTTAGGTGACATTTAATTATTCTATGTGTTGTGTGTTATTTACAATTTTTGAGACATTTGTTCAAATTAATTGTTGTGTGATTTTATTTTTTTGAGTTAGGATAGTTATAGGTAAGATGTTTGTGGGTATCATCATTGGAAGCCCTCACGAGACTACAACTCGTCCTACTAGGGCCGTCTAGGGGTTTAAAGGCTTATTCCATACGCTTAATGTAATTTTGTAAATAGAATAAATTTTCTTTGAATTTTTCTTTTAATGTCTCCTTTGAATGTATTCATAGATCGCTTTTTTGCTAGAGACTAGCAAGAAGCTGGTTGGGGGTTGTGATAAGAGTCAAATTATTGCATTTTTGTAATGATTTAAATGTTGATATTTGTGTAAAAATTGTGTTTATTTGATTATTTAATCCACAAATGTCATTTCATGGGTATTTCATGTTTAAAGTGCAATTTAAGGTAAAATCATGTTTTTGGAGAAGTTTGGGACAAATTTCAATGATCGGGATTAAGTGAAAATAAAAAGAAAACAAAGTTTCAAAATTTGGAAATCCCACCGCCGACGAAAATCTTACAGAGGGCACGGCGAAAATCTTCCTGAGAGCATGGATTTTGGTAGATGCAAATCTCGCCGCCGGCGAAACACCTTTAGCCTCCGGGAAAATTCATCTAGCCGCCGGCGAGAATCAATGGAATCAAAATCGTAATTTTTCCAGAAATCTCACCGCCGATGAGTTTCGTCCGAAAACACATTTTTTATGTTGTTTTGTTCCAAAATTGCCCCCAAAACCCTAGATCTATAAATAAAATATGATGGAGAAAGAGGCCACGACAGAGAGAGCAGATCTGAGTTATTTTTGGAGGAGAGAAGACAATTTTGGAGAGAAAGTTTGGAGATGCTTGAAGGATTATCACCATTGTTGCTACCAAGTGTTCATCTTCAAGAGTTTTTCATCTCTTCTCCTTAGCTTTCATTTTCTGCATTTTATTCAGATTTGTTATTCATGGATTCAATTGAGATAATGTTTGTTCTTATTTCCGTTATGAACTAATTCGTTTTTGCTAAGGCTATGATGTGGTTGAATCAAGAAAATCTGATTTCTTTTGTTATTGTTATATGAGTTCATTGTTTTCAACTTGAGTATTTATTTCCATGCTTAATGCTTTTAAATTTCTGGCCAAGATTTAGATGATTTGTTGCATTATATTGAGACCGAGTGGAGATGTGTAATGAATGCTTCTTGTGATAAATACCGTATGTTGAGTGCGAGTGTGAGAACTAATGTATGATGTATATGGTTATTCTATAAATTCCATAAATCGTAATGTGCTTGTTTGTGATTAAATCTTCATAGAAATATAGTTGGTTTTCATAGATAAGTAATTCTAATATAACTCAAGAGAGAGTATTAGGTAAATTTGGGTTTTTTAACCATCACTTTTAGCTTTGATTCTCATATAACATGACTTGAAATCGGATTGAATTGATTTAGCGAAATCAAATGCCTTAGCATTTTTAATCATTTGTGAACAATATTCAATTTTGTTATTTGCGTTTAGTTTTAAGTTAATTTGCTTATTAAACAATTTCAACAATTCAGTTTTCAAATAAAATTAGGATTAGTGATAACTGTATTTTATATAGTTATTTTCACCTATTTTATTAATTATAATTGCTATGTTCTTGATGTTTTTAGTTAATTTTCAATTAATAAATTAGTATTTACTGTTTTTTATATATTTTAAATAAAATTAAGAATTTGTATCGAAAACGTACTTAAATGCAAATTTGTACCCAAAAATATAATTTCAAATAAAAGAGTGATTAATTGCAATTTATAAAAGTTGAAAATATAATTTAAATTAAAGTCGGGCTTAATTTCAATTATTAAAAATTTAAAATTTAATTTAAATTTCCAAAAGGGCTGTATGCAATTAAAAAAAGTTGAAAATGTAATTTGAAATATATTTGTGGGTCAAAATATAATTAAGAAAATTGAATTTTCTGCGCAGGAAAAGAATCACACTCGCACAAATCACACGGCGTCCATCACGCGCGCGTTCGATCATCGGTCGCGGTCAGTTCGGCGAGTACAACAGACGAGGAAAAATCGCGTGTAGAATCTTCGCGCGGCTCGGCGTGCCGGTGGGTCCCACGTGTCGCGCGAGCCGGCGTCGAGTGGGCCCCACATGTCGGTGCGCGAGATTCCCAGAGTGATCGCCGACCGTTGGATCGAGATCAACGGTCCCGAGATTGAAAGCGCGTCCATCCAAGGCATCGCGCACCGAGCCGCTCGTGTAAAAGCACGTGTGACGCGGTCCATCCAAGTGGCGTGCACCCTCACTCTTCAAATGGTAAATGACCCGGCCACGTGTCTCGAGAAATATTCAGCGAATAAAATGATGACACGTGGCATGTATTTGGTGAAATAAAAACGCGAATCGGCGCCAGCTCGGTAGTTAACCACTTGCACCGTCAGAAGAAATCTGTGCGATGCGTTCTTCATGCGCCGGTTTACCATGCCACGAAAAGCTGCCACGTGGCACTTCTGATTCTCTCGGCCGAATCACATAGTGACACGTGGCATGCGGAAAAAGAAAAAAAATTCAAAAAATTTGCAGTGTTTACGCGTGCTACTCCCTTGTTCCCCACTGATGATAAAAAAAAAAAAATAAATAATAAAAAAAAATAAAAAGAAAAATAGGGGATATATATTTATGGGAGGATAGGCGTAAAGGAATTTTTTTTTCGTTCTCTTTTTTAGTTAGTTTTCCGATTCTCGAGCATTTTTCTTTCTTCTTTTTCTCTCGAAATTTTGGGAGAAAGCTGTGATTCTTGCAAGTTTTTTCTTCCTTGTAACGTTTTAATTTTCTGTTGTTCTTGTTTGCGTGTTACACAAACACGCAGAGTATTGATTTAACACTTTATGTTGTATTTTCTTAGGGAAATTACAGAGAAAGAAGACAACAAAGAAGAAGAAAAGGGATGAAATTTATTTTTCATTGAGGAATCGTTAAAGAATTTTTTTTTTTATCTATTTTTTTTTAATTTTCTTTCTGCAATATTTTATTTTTGTTGTGTTGTAATTTTAAATTCTGCTATGAACTAATACATTTGTTCTAGGATTGCGATTAATAGCGTAATTTATGAAATTTGAATTAAATATTTTTGAATGATTTATGGGACTATTTTAAGTTGTTTATTTTATACGTGTTTAATGCTTTTAATTATCGGAAGATTAATTAAGCGATATGTGACATTTAAATAAACTTGAAAAAGGCATTTTTGTGTCTGCTCGTGATGAAGTAACGTATATGCATAAGAGATAGAAATATACTTTTATTGTATGTGTAATTTGTTAGAGAACTGAGACTTAATAAATCTGGTTGAATTTAATTCGCATAGGAATATAGTGAATCATTTTAACTAGATGTTTACGTATGGAGCTCGGAAGAGATATATGGATAAATTAGGAGTTCTTGGTTAACAACTTAAAAACACGATAACATAAATCAAGATAAAATATAATGATTCAAGTGGATTAATTTGGTGAAGCGCAATCCTAGAATTTTCTTGCAATGCATTTATAAAAGTTAGTTAGTCAGCCCCTTGTAACAATTATCATTGTTTGGATAAAATTAGGTTGAAATAATTTTAATAATTAACGAATACTAGTAATAAATCTCTGTGGGAACGAGCTTTACTTAAAAATATTATTACCTGTGACGGTGTATACTTGCACGAGTTCGTGTGTTGAAAAACACGGAACAAGTTTTCGCCGTTACCGATTTATTTTACTAATTTTTGTTGATATTAATACCAATTAATCTAATTTTAATTCAAAAACAAAAAAAAACAAAAAATATTATTTGTTTAATTGCTTACTTTTACTTGCTTGGATTTGTGTGTTTATTTATGTTTTTAAATGTAATTTATTGTATTAGATTTAATTTTGGATAGAGTGGGACTTTGTATGCGACGCATAAGAAATCTTGACTTAGTTCCCTTAGATCTAGAAATCCATAGAACTACTTTGAACTTAAAGAAAAATAATAAACAAGAAACCTTAGAACATTTAGCTATGAATAATGAAATTCAGTAGAAGAACCAAGATCCTTAAGAGATTATGCGATTGCCCATGGTTGTGACATCCAGTCAAGCATTAGGAGACCTTCAATTCAAGCTAATAATTTTGAAATTAAGCCTGCAATAATTCATATGATTCAGACCTCGGTTCAATTTGGTGGTTTACCCCACGATGATCCAAACTCCCATATATCAAATTTTCTTGAGATTTGCGACACATTTAGGCATAATGGAGTCACTGATGATGCTATTCGGTTGAGACTTTTTCCCTTTTCACTTAGGGATAAGGCAAAGAGTTGGTTGAATTCATTACCATGTGGTTCTATCACTACGTGGGAGGATTTGGCTCAAAAATTTTTAGCCAAATATTTTCCACCGGCAAAGACTGCACGGATGAGAAATGAAATCACCACTTTTATGCAGTTTGACTCGAGTCATTATATGAAGCTTGGGAGAGGTACAAGGAGCTACTTGAAGATGTCCTCACCACGGCTTACAGAAGTGGCTTCAAGTTCAAACATTTTATAATAGTTTGATGGGTCAAACTAGAAATATGATTGATGCTGCAGCAGGTGGTGCTTTAATGGGGAAATCAATTGATGAAGCATACAACTTATTAGAGGAAATGGCCTCAAATAGTTATGAATGGCCATCAGAGAGGATGTTGCCTAAGAAAGCAGCTGGAATTCATGAGATTGATGCTATGACTGCTTTAACTGCACAAGTATCTGCTTTGGTGAAAAAGATGGATACTATGGGTGTCCATTCTATTCAGAGTCCTTTTGTTGCATGTGAAATTTGCAATGGTAATCATGCCAGTGAGAGATGTCCTCACAACTCTGAATCTGTCAATTTTGTTTCCAATTATAGTAGGAATCAAAACAATCAAAACAATCCCTATTCCAACACATACAATCCAGGGTGGAAGAATCATCCTAATTTTTCTTGGAGTAATAATCAAGGCCAATCATCTTCTAAGCCCACTCACCGTCCAGGTTTTCATAACCAAGTCGCACAACAGGAGAGAAAGCCTTCATTGGAAGATATGTTTGCTCAATATATGGCTAAGAATGAGACTATTCTCCAAAATCAGGCAACGTCTATTAGAAATCTCGAAGTTCAATTGGGGCAACTAGCTCTTTGTGTCAACAATCGCCCTCAAGGTTCTTTACCTAGTGATACCGAAATCAATCCAAAAAGGGAGGGAAAAGAGCATTGTAAGGCGGTGACATTGAGGAGTGGAAAAGAGTTAGAAGAAATACAAACCCATTTCTCCACCGACTCTTATTGTTGAGGTGGTGTTGACCCGAAAAACAAGAAAAGGCTAATCATAGGGTTGAAGAGAATGAATTAACAGAAAGTCCGATAATGAAACCAAATTTTTAGAAAGTCTCAAGTCATATAATCCACCAATTCCATTTCCTCAACGCTTCCATAAGCAAAAGCTTGATAAGCAATTCTCCAAGTTTCTTGAAGTATTTAAGAAACTTCATATAAAAATTCCTTTCATGCCTTGGAGCAAATGCCTAGCTATGTGAAATTCATGAAAGACATTTTGTCTAAGAAGAGAAGGTTAGGTGATTTTGAGACAGCTTGCTCTCACAGGAGGAGTGTAGTGCCATCCTTGAAAGAAGCTACCACCTAAGCTTAAAGATCCGTGAAGTTTCACCATTCCTTGTACTATTGGTGAGAAATTTTTGGTAGAGCTGTGTGATCCGGGTGCAAGCATTAATTTGATGCCACTATCCATCTATCAAAGACTTGGATTAGGAGAAGCACAACCGACCACCGTAACTCTTCAACTTGCGAGATAGGTCTCTGAAACACCCGAGAGGCATTATAGAGGATGTGCTTGTAAAGGTTGACAAGTTTATCTTTCCTGCAGATTTCATAATTCTTGACATGGAGGAAGATAAAGAAATTCCTATTATTCTGGGGAGACCATTTTTAGCAACTGGTAGGACTTTGATTGATGTTCAAAAAGGTGAGCTCACCATGAGAGTTCAAGACCAAGAGGTAACTTTCAATGTCTTTAAAGCTATGAAATTTCCAAGAGAATCTGATGATTGCTTTAGAGTTGACATGGTGAATGCGTTAGTTGAAAACAATTTCAGGGAAAACTGGAGTATTGATGCTTTGGAACTTGCACTTGTGAATGACAATGTTATTGATAACTTTGATTCTCTTGAATATCTCAAGTTACTTAAAGCATCTCCACAACTCTTTAGTCCGCAAACTGAAGAAGAGGCATCACAAGTTGCAACACCATCTAAGCTTACCTCATGGGAAGCCATCTATGGAACGAAAACAATTATTAGAGCTTAAGCCAACGCCTACCCATCTAAGGTATGCTTATTTGGGTGAAAAGACTACAATGCCTATGATTATTTCAAAGCATCTCTAGATGACGATCAAGAAAAGAAGCTATTGAGAGTGTTGAGAAATTACAAGCTAGCATTAGGATGGTCTATAGTGACATTAAAGGAATTAGCCCTTCAATATGCATGCACAAGATCTTGTTTGAAGAAGATATCAAGCCTACTATTGAGCATCAACGTCGTTTGAATCCAATCATGAAGGAGGTAGTAAAAGAGGAAATCATTAAGTGGTTAGATGCAAGCATTATCTATCCTATTTCAGATAGCTCGTGAGTCAACCCAATTCATTGTGTTAGAAGAAAGGGGGAATTAGGTGGAGACTAATAGCAATAATGAGTGATTCCCACAAGGAAAGTGACAGGTTGGCGGGTATGCATGGATTATCGGAAGCTCAACAAGGCCACTCGAAAGGATCATTTTCCCTTCCATTCATTGACCAAATGCTAGAGATTGGCGGGACATTCTTTCTATTGTTTCTTGGATGGCTATTCTGGTTACAATCAAATTGCTATCGCTACCAAGATCAAGAGAAAACCACTTTCACCTGTCCATATGGAACTTTTGCTTTCCGAAGAATGCATTTTGGATTGTGTAATGCTCCAGCCCACTTTTCAGGTGTATGATGGCTATCTTCTCAAGCATGGTGGAAGATTTTATTGAGATATTTATGGACGACTTCTCGGTTTTGGGGATTCATTTGATATGTGCTTGCATAACCTTTCTTTGGTCCTACAAAAATGCGAAGAAACAAACTTGGTTTTAAATTGGGAAAAATGCCACTTCATGGTAGGAGAAGGTGTTGTCCTCGGCCATCTAATTTCGTCTAAAGGAATTGAAGTGGATAGGGCAAAGATTGAAACCATTGAGAAACTACCGCCTCCAACATCGGTGAAAGCAATTAGAAGCTTTCTTGGGCATGCAAGATTCTATAGGCGTTTCATAAAAGATTTTTCCAAGATATCAAAGCCTCTTTGTAATCTTTTGGAAAAAGATACAAAATTCACATTTGACGAAAAGTGTTTTGCTTTCGTGGTTTTGAAAGAAAAGTTGATCACGGCTCCCATCATTGTTGCACCAGATTGGAATCTACCTTTTGAGCTTATGTGTGATGCCGGTGATTTTGTAGTAGGAGCCGTTTTAGGACAACGGAAAAAGAGAGTTTTTCATGCCATATACTATGCCAAAGAAACTTTGACCGAGGCTCAAATGAATTATGCTACCACCGAAAAAGAATTACTTGTTGTATATGCTTTTGAAAAGTTTCGCTCTACCTAATCGGAACTAAAGTGACAGTTTATACTGATCATTCTGCTATAAAATATCTAATGGCTAAAAAGATGCAAAACCAAGACTGATTAGATGGATCCTCCTACTTCAAGAATTTGATTTGGAGATCAAGGATAAGAAAGGAACCGAAAATCAAGTGGCCGATCATCTATCGAGATTGGAGAATAATGATGGAGCCGTGGACAAAACTATCATTGGTGAGACTTTTCCTGATGAGCAATTGTTTTCCTTTGATCATAGAAGTGTGCCATGGTACGCAGACTATGTTAATTACATCGTAAGCAATGTGCTCCCACCGGAAATATCTTTCCAACAGAAGAAAAAATTCTTACACGATGTTAAGTACTATTTATGGGATGAACCTTACTTGTTTAAGAATTGTGCAGATCAACTTATCAGAAGGTGTGTCCCAAAGGAAGAAATTGAAAATATACTTAAACATTGTCATTCTTCAGCCTATGGGGGCCATTTTGGAAAAGAAAGAAGCTGGCTAAGGTTCTTCAACTGGTTTTATTGGCCAAATTTGTTTAAAGATGCACATTTCTTTGTTTCACACTGTGACAAGTGCCAAAGAGTTGGTAACATTTTTAAGAAACACGAGATGCCTTTAAACAACATTCTTGAGGTAGAAATATTTGATGTTTGGGGAATTGATTTCATGGGCCTTTTATCTCGTCCTACAACAACCTCTACATTTTGGTTCTTGTGGATTATGTTTCTAAGTGGGTAGAAGCAATTGCCTACCAATGATTCCAAAGTGGTATTGAATTTTCTAAAGAAAAACATTTTCACTCGATTTGGCACCCCAAGGGCAATCATAAGTGATGGGGGAACTCATTTTTGCAACAAATATTTTGAAACCCTCCTTGCCAAACACGGTGTCACTCACAAGATTGCAAATCGCTTATCATCCTCAAACAAGTGGACAAGTCGAGATATCAAATAGAGAGGTGAAGAGGATTTTGGAGAAGACGGTAAATCCTTCAAGGAAGGATTGGTCTAAGAGGTTGGATGATGCACTCGGGCATATCGAACAAGATACAAGACACCCATTGGGATGTCCCCATATCGGTTGGTTTTTGGGAAAGCTTGTCATCTCCTAGGTTGAATTAGAGCACCATGCGTATTGGGCTATCAAGAATTTAAATTTTGATTTAGGCGTGGCGAAAGACGTCTCCTACAACTCAATGAGATGGATGAGATTCGTTTACACGCATATGAAAATGCCGAGATTTATAAAGAAAAGACGAAGAGGTGGCATGACAACAAAATCTTGCATAGACACTTTGAACCAGACAGAAAGTATTGCTTTTCAATTCTCGTTTGAAGTTCTTCTCAGGAAAATTGAAATCTAAGTGGTCAGGGCCATTCATTATTACCAAAGTACACCCATATGGGGCTATTGAGATTAAAGGTGAAGAATCACAAAGTACCTTCCAAGTGAACGGGCAAAGACTCAAACATTATTGGGGGGGTGACATTGATCATCAAAAGTACACCATTTTCTTATCTGATCCAACCTAAAGCAAGGAGAAAGGCAGTCAAGCTGATGACTCTAAATCAAGCGCTTCTTGGGAGGCAACCCATGTGTTTTAGTTTTTATTTATTTATTTTTTATTGTATTTTAGAACATGTATTAGTTGCATATTTCTTCATTCTGTTTTTTTTTGTTTTGATAGGTGTAAATCGGAGGAGGTAAAACAATTTTGGATTTCAATCTCACAAGTCAACTCACCATTCAGGGAAGTTTCTTTTAACACATCTCCTTTGTTCTTTAATTTTCACACATTGGGGACAATGTGCATATTAAGTTCGGGGGTGTTGAGATTAAACTTATTTGAAATACTGCTTGATATTGTTGCGCGTCTAGTTTGGTTTGTTTGGTTGATTGAAGATATGTTGCTATGAATAGTGATTTATTTTTATTTCTTCGATTTAAATGATGCATATCTCTTTGAAAAAAAAAATTTTGAATATTGTCTAAGTGATGAATAATTTTTACGTATGTTTCATTTTACAAGAATAAATATTCATGAGCACTAGTCTTGATTTTTGAGTTGCTATGATAATTTAGAGAAGGTTTATATGAGTATGAAATTCGATTGATTTTTGTGGTGTCACAATTTTTAGAATTTGTTTGATTTTCTCTCGAGGCGAAATTATAGATGACATGTAACTAAGAAAATGATTTAGGCCATCTTTGGATCGTTTGAGCCTTTCTATCTACCTTGACATACATTATCCATAGTATACCCCTTTCGAGCTTCAAAGTTTACATATATATTTTTCTCATTTCAAAAACCTATCTAAAATATATATATATATATGTGTAGATATACCTATTGTTCTTATCTCACTAACATGTGACAATTGTTAGTAAATATTTAAAGTTATATCCGAAAAAAAAGGGATACTTAAAAAAAAAAAAAGAGTATTGTATGTTATGATAAATCCCAAATTGGGAAGTAATTATTGTGATGATAGAATTATCTTTTTCAATCCTGAAATGTTATGCTCGGGAAAAGTTAAGCTAAATATTATCCTTTATCCTACCCTTACCTAAGCCATACATTACAAACTTTATAAAGTCCTATTGATTTTGTGTTTTGTGTTTGTCTACATTAGTGGAGAGAGAAATGAAAAATAAACTTATGAGATTTGTGATTTCATGACAATTTGTTTGATTTTATATCTGTATAAACTGATCCGGATTGCATGTAATGAAATATGAAAAGACTTCACACACGCACTAAAATTCGTTGTGAAAATGTGATATACTTTTAAATTAATTTTGATGCTTAGATAAAATTCTTTTATTTCTTTGAGTTATGTAATTTGAAAGAAAAAAGAAATATTTTGAAAATCACTATTTTAAATGCATTTATCTTTGTTTTATTTCCTTCCTTTTGCTCGAGGACTAGCAAAAACTTAAGTTTGGGGGTGTTGATAACTGTATTTTATATAGTTATTTTCACCTATTTTATTAATTATAATTGCTATGTTCTTGATGTTTTTAGTTAATTTTCAATTAATAAATTAGTATTTACTGCTTTTTTTATATTTTAAATAAAATTAAGAATTTGTATCGAAACGCATTTAAATGCAAATTTGTACCCAAAAATATAATTTCAAATAAAAGAGTGATTAATTGCAATTTATAAAAGTTGAAAATATAATTTAAATTAAAGTCGCTTAATTTCAATTATTAAAAATTTAAAATTTAATTTAAATTTCCAAAAGGGTTTGTATGCAATTAAAAAAGTTAAAAATGTAATTTGAAATATATTTGTAGGTCAGAATGTAATTAAGAAAATTGAATTTTTCTGCAGAAAAGAATCACACTCGCACAAATCACGACGTCCATCACGCCGTTCGATCATCAATTAAACGGTCCAGATTCTACGAGTACAACCAGACGAGGAAAAATCGCGTGTAGAATCTTCGCGGCTGGCGTGCCGATGGGTCCCACGTGTCGCGCAGTCGGCGTCGAGTGGGCCCCACATGTCGACTGCAGATTCCCCCCACGTGATCGCTGACCGTTGGATCAGATGAACGGTCCAGCTTGAAGCGCGTCCATCCCAGCTCTCGCGCACCGAGCCGCTCGTGTAAAAAGCCTCTGTGACGCGGTCCCATCCAAGTGGCGTGCACCCTCACTCTTCAAATGGTAATTGACCACCCTCGTGTCTCAGAAATATTCTAGCGAATAAAATGATGACTCGTTGCATGTGTTAGGTGAAATAAAAAACAGACAATCAGCTCCCCCTTCCAGCCGTTAACCATTTGCAAATCCGAAGAAATCCTGTGCGATGCGTTCTTCATGCGCCCGGTTTACCGCCCTAATGAAAAGCGCCACGTGGCACTACTGATTCTCTCAAATAATCACATAGTGACACGTGGCATGCGGAAAAAGAAAAAAAAATTCAAAAAATTTGCAGAGTGTTTACGCGTGCTACTCCCTTGTTCCCCACTGATGATAAAAAAAAAAAAATAAATAATAAAAAAAAATAAAAAGAAAAATAGGGGATATATATTTATGGGAGGATACGCGTAAAGGAATTTTTTTTTCCTTCTCTTTTTTTTTTAGTTAGTTTTCCAGTTCGAGCATTTTTCTTTCTTCTTTTTCTCTCGAAATTTTGGGAGAAAGCTAGCAGTTCTTGCAAGTTTTTCTTCCTTGTAACGTTTTAATTTTTCTATTGTTCTTGTTTGCGTGTTACACAAACACGCAGAGTATTGATTTAACACTTTATGTTGTATTTTCTTAGGAAATTACAGAAAGAAGACAACAAAGAAGAAGAAAAGGGATGAAATTTATTTTTCATTGAGAATCGTTAAAGAGTTTTTTTTTCTTATCTATTTTCTTTTAATTTTCTTTCTCTCGCAATATTTTATTTTTGTTGTGTTGTAATTTTAAATTCGCTATGAACTAATACATTTGTTCTAGGATTGCAGTAGCGTAATTTATGAAATTTGAATTAAATATTTTTGAATGATTTATGGGACTTGTTTTAAGTTGTTTATTTTATCTGTGTTTAATGCTTTTAATTATCTAAGATTAATTAAGCGATATGTGACATTTAAATAAACTTGAAAAAGGCATTTTTGTGAGCTCGTCGTGATGAAGTAACGTATATGCATAAGAGATAGAAATATACTTTTATTGTATGTGTAACTGTTAGAGAACTCAGAACTTAATAAATCTGGTTGAATTTAATTCGCATAGGAATATAGTGAATCATTTTAACTAGATGTTTCTGTATGGAGCTCGGAAGAGATATATGGATAAATTAGGAGTTCTTGGTTAACAACTTAAAACACGATAACATAAATCAAGATAAAATATAATGATTCAAGTGGATTAATTTGGTGAAACTGCAATCCTAGAATTTTCTTGCAATCTGTTATAAAAGTTAGTTAGTCAAATCAGAATAATTATCGACTGTTTGGATAAAATTAGGTTGAAATAATTTTAATAATTAACGAATACTAGTAATAAATCTCTGTGGGAACGATCTTTACTTACAAATATTATTACTTGTGACCGTGTATACTTGCACGAGTTCGTGTGTTGAAAAACACGCAACATTAGTCAATTTCGGTACTTAGTAACGCCATTCCTTGTGGGTTCGATATCCGTACTTTTGTACACTTTATTACTTGAACGATTCGTACACTTCCGAA
Organism: Hippophae gyantsensis; assembly: GCA_030763125.1. Taxonomy (NCBI): domain Eukaryota; kingdom Viridiplantae; phylum Streptophyta; class Magnoliopsida; order Rosales; family Elaeagnaceae; genus Hippophae; species Hippophae gyantsensis. The sequence continues at coordinate 28,381,511 of CM061039.1, read as the reverse complement.
AATACTCATCATGCAAGACATAAATCTGTACTTTATTTGATGTTTCTATCCATCCTTTATAAGATTGGTTACTGGTGACTCAGTATCACTATTAGTATGATATGTTGTATGCATAGTATGAATTCTCTTGTTTCACATGTAATCATATGTATTTACGAGCTTTCTTTGTTTGAAATGTTTTATTGTATATTTCTTGTGTATAGTTGATTACCTAGTATTTGTTGTTAGGATGCATAATAGATGTTTTCTTTGGTAGAATGAGATGTGTTTCCTTATGTGTGTGCATAAAATGGGATGAAATTGCATGATCAAATCTACCCAAGGGTCATTAGAGGAAGATAGTTGAACCACTAGGAATGAGTCAACTTAGAAGATAGTTGGGCTCCTAGTCAACTTCTTGCAGATTTTCTAATTCACTTGTGTCGTTGGAGTTTGACTGCCTATCCTACCAATGTGTTGTAAATGCATTGCAAAGTCCCTTATGCCCTCATATAGCATGTAGTCATGAGGTTCCATGATATGTATTGCATCAAGGAGATGTTTTCTACCTTGCATATTGTGTATATGGTTGGTTTGAATTTTTGTGTCAAAAAGGGGATAAGTGTACCCATCTTGTGTTTGTTTTTGCATTAGGTTTATTTCTTGTATGGGATGATAAGTGTAGTTTGCACTATATTTGAGTTTCCTGATATGCATACACTTAGGAGGAGTGTTGCATATATTTAGGAGGAGTTTACATATTTATGTTGCAAGTAGATTGTATTTATTTGTCATACATGTTGAGTGTCACCAATGCAGGGGTAACTTGATAGTATTTGTTAGACTACATTAAATGTTTTCATGTTTACTTTTCATGAATACGTGTTGTTTTGCGTGTGTAGGTACAAGTGTAAATATAGAAAACACAACAATGGTAAAGTTTAGTTGGAGCTCAATGGATGAGGTATATTTTGCAACATGGAGTGGACCATCAAGATAGATGTGTTGATTCATAAAGATGGATGGAACACAACAAAATGGACATATTGGAGTTAAGTGTGTTAGGGTTGTCTTGGCTATGAGCTGGAGTTCATTCATGGGAATGAAATCCGTAGGTACATCTTGCAAGAATTTATTGTGTTTAGATGCTAATCTATTGTAGGGTTATGTGATTTTTTGACACAAAAAGCCAAAAAGGGAGATCGTAAGTCCTGTTGTTTTAGTGTTGGCATTCATATATACAAAACACGATGTTTGTATTTTATTTTATGTTTATATCTATCCTTTGTTAGCATTTTATTTGATATTTTCCTATTACACACACTCACTTTCTTAGTTTTTATTGTTGGGTGTTTATGGTTTTGGTGTCCTATTGTGGAATTTTTTTGTGTTGGGTTGTCACATTAAGGACTAGATGCTTTTCCTTGTTGTTTGTAGACATTATTATCATTGGATTTTCATTGCCTTACTAAGGTGTTCATCGCCCCCAAGTTGAGTAGTGTCAGCGAGTGTGTAACAACTAGTTTCCTCGCCTACCCTAGGCAAGTGAAAGGTAAGCAATGGGGGCACCGGGGTAGGCAACTTAGGTCAATGAGAAGGTTAGTGAAATTCCATGAGGATGAATTGTTCTATAAATTTTCCCACCATTTCTTATTTTCTTGGCCATAAGTAGGGAGGAAGTACTGCCCGGTTAGCCTTAGACTTCCCCAGTCCATTTGTGATCAGTTTTCCTTTTGATTGTCAGGTTTAGAAAAAAAGTTAGCATTTTTCTGATATTCGACATTATAGAGGAGTCTTTATCATATTTCTTAAATATTGAGTTAAGTGTAAAAAATGTGAGATTGATTTAGGTTTTGATAAGAGCCAAAATTTATGGTTAGCTAGTAAAGAGCAAGCCACATCATTTTGTTAAGTTATTCTTAGTGTTGAGGTGGATACCTTATTCCATTTCCTAGTTACCTTGAGTGTTTGTTTATTATTTGTGAATCATGTTTGTAAGAGTAGAACCATGTCCTTGATTTGTGTATACTTAAGAAGGTGTTTGCTAGTAGAGTTTGATGTTATGATGATGTGCTGTGTGCGAGGGATAGTTACAAGGAAGTAACAACTTCCATAGGTGAGGAGCCTATGTGATAGTGTTTTGGGACTGAGGAGCCTTTGTGTTTATGTGTATTGTGTCAACTAAGAGTTACGAGTCGTAACGTATATGCATGTTAGATGGTAGAGCAATCAGTAATCGATCACATCACGTAATGATGGAGCTCTGGGATAAGCTTGGATCTACTAGATCAGATGTTGTGTAGGCAAAAAGTGAAGGCAGCATAGGCAGTTAGGGCAGGGATCCCGATTAGTAGAGGCATTTGTGTTTATAATTATCTATCAAGTTGTATCTATTTATTCTATTTTTGTAGATTGTTTACTTCGAAGTAATTTTTGTAAACAACTAAAGGATGTTACCATATAGGTAGAGGTTCTATGTGGATTTAACTTATTACATGTTGTGTTATGTATAATCGCATGTTATAAGGGCAGAATCATCATTTATCAAATATGTTCACACATATGAGGTCTTGAGGTGATTGGAAATCCTTGTAGTTTTTCCAATATGTATGCTCGATTGACATGATTTGTGATATTGTCATGTATATGCATGTTACTAGCCTAGATATGAGCTTATGAGGCACACTACCATTAATGTGTTTATTGCAAGTTATTGTTTCTTAGCTGCTAGTTGTTTTTGTTGTGTATGTTAAATTAAATATGTTGTTTTGTACTTTAACTATGTTATTTTCTTATTTCATGTTGTGAGTTCAATTTGACCGAGTTAAAATAGAGCTCACAAAAAGATTCTATGAATCCATCATGAATCTCAAACTTCAAAAAATCCAAATATGAGAAAGCCCCAATGCCAAAGCAATGTTTCAAAAATGTTGTATGAAATATCGGATCGCTTCATCAATTTTCTTACTTCAAAAAACTCATTTAAAACTACAAATGTCTTAATAAATAAAAAAAGCATATCAGAGACAAAATCATATGACAAATACAAAATCAAAATAGGGAAAATAAAGTACCAGGAAAAACAAGCATTAAAATAAACCATTAGAAAATACAATGCAATACTAAAACCTTATATCAAATCAATGAATCAATAGAAAAAACGAAAGGAACAAATGAGAAGTAAATCAATCACTACTTGCAACATCGATAACAAGGACACGAGCTGGTTTTTTGCCAGCCATTGGAGAAGATCGATAGAATGAGAAGGGTTTGTTAAGAACTTGGATTCTAATTCAAAAGCTACTTTTATTGAAACAAGGATTAGGCTTAAATAGCCTTTACACAAAACATAAAATGGATGAAATCACACCACCACTAAACAACAAACTTCAAATAACAACAATCTTAGAGAATAGGACTTTATTATAATTGAAAAAAAACCAAGTAAACATCCTAAGATTAAGAAACTAATCCATCAATTCCTCTCTTAAACTAATTGCCATGAGCAATTAGTTTACACCTGTAATCAACGGCTTGGTCATCAAGTCTACTACATGTTCTTGACTACCACAATGTACTAACTTGACAGTACCATTCTTTGTTAGGTCCCTCAGAAAGTGAAACCTTACATCAATATGTTTGCTCTTCTCATGCATTACTAGATTCTTTGAAAGTTTGATTGTGGAACTGTTGTCACACCAAATAGTGGTACACTCTTCTTGAGTGTGTCCCAATTTCTCCAGAACTCTTCTCATCTAAATGGCTTGACTTACACAACCTATAGTAGTAACAAACTTTGCCTCTATAGTAGAAAGTGTAACTATTGGTTGTCTTTTAGATAACTAAGAGACCATACCTGAACTCAAAAAGAATACATAGCCTGAGGTGATTTTTCGATCATTTGTGCGCATCACCTATATAATCATTGTCTGTGTATGCAAGCAGTTGTTCTGCCTCTTCATTCTTGTATAAAATTCCAAAGTTATATGTACTTCTTAGGTACCTCAATATCTGTTAATCTGGCCATAAATATGCTAATCAAATTAACACTGAACATCATTGTTTGGTAGAGTTATAATGAGATACATCAAACTTCCCACAATTTTCTTGTAATAGGACTCATCAAATAATACTCCATGATCATCTCTGCTTAACTTTAAATCGGTATAATTTGAATGCCTACTAGATTCCTTTCAACCATACCAAAACATTTCAAAACTTTCATGGCATATTTCATTTGATAAATGAAAATACCATTTGACTTTTGTAAGACTTCTATCCTAAGGAAAAAACTCATCATACCCAAATCTGTCATATCAAAAACACATATCATTGAATTTTTCAAATCAATCATCATAGCCTTATCATCCTCAATATATATCAAATCATCAACATAAATTCTTACAATTAACACCTTACCTTCTGTACTCCTTTTGGTGAACAATGTCTGCTTATTTGGGCATCTTTTGAAACCTAAATAAATGAAATAAGCTTCTATGTTACTAAATCAAGCTTGTGGAGCTTGTTTTGGTCCATATACATATTTGTGTAGCTTGTAAACCTTTTCCGCACTACCATTCTTCACATATCCCTTTGGTTTTTCCACATACACGTTTCACTAAGCTCACCATGCAAAAACGTTGACTTTAGATCCAGTTGATATATCTTCCAATCCCTTTGTATTGCAAGTGCTATAATCATCCTTATTGTGTCCATACTTGCTAATGGATCAAATACTTCAGTATAATCAAATCCATGTTGTTTAGAAAACACTTTTTCCACCAACCGAGCTTTGTACTTGTCTACCTCTCCAAGCTCATTTAATTTTGTTTTGTAAATCCACCTAACCCTAATTTTCTTACATGTTTCAGGGAAATCAATAAGCTCCCAAGTCTTATTTCTCTCAATTGAGTTGATCTCCAAAGCCATTGCATTTCTCTATTTCAAACTTACTATAGTCTCTTCATAACTTCTACGATCTACAACTTGAGTTAAGACCATGTTGACTTCATTCTCTTCCTCAGATAGTCCTTCCCTACTAACATAATCTTCCATCCATATTGGGTTTTGTTTGAATCTATTACTCTATGCATTGGACCCTACTATATTTGATATGCCACTCACAACAACTTGCTCATTCCCTATAGCTTGAACTTGACCACTCTCCTTTTCTTCTTCACTTTATCCACCTACCACACCTTCAGAGTCATCTATTTATGCCTTTTTATCCATATCACCATCAATGTCACTGCACTCAAAATCATGTAGCATCTATTCCTCATAACTTCCATCCCAATTCTAGTGCTTCTCTTCCTCAAATACTACATCTCTACTAACTACTATTTTTCTTCTAATTGTATCATATATTCTATAGCTTTTAAACTCCTTACTGACACCCAAAAGCACACAAGGAAAGCTCTTATCCTCAAGCTTAGTTCATATGGAATCTAGCACATGTACATGTGTTAAGCATCCAAAAACCCTGAAGTGGCTCACTGAAGGCTTCACACCTACCCATGCTTCCTTTGGAGTGACACCTTTGACTGCCAAGGTAGGACATCTATTAAATATATACACAGTCCAATTCATTACCTAAGGCCAGAAATTTTTTGGAACTTTCTTCTCTGAGAGCATAGAACAAACCATGTTCACCACTATATGATTTTTCCTTTCGGCTACTTCTTTTTGTTATGGAGTGTATTGTTGTCAGCTGTCTTTTAATGCCATTATATCTATAAAACTCTTGAAAATCATTTGAGTTGAATTCTCCCCCTCTATCAGTGCGTATACATTTGATATACATACTAGTTTCCTTTTCTACTAATTTGCTAAAGTATTTAAACGAATTCAATGCTTTTGAATTTTCTACAAGGAAGTAAACCTATGATTTTATACTAAAATCATCAATAAAGCATAAGAAATACCTCTTTTTGTTGTTGGAAATAGGAGTCATTGGTCCACATATATCGGCATGAAAAATCTGTAACATCTCTATAACTCTCCATGTACTCTTCTTTGGGATGCTATCTCAATGTTGTTTCTTTACAAGACAATTAGTACATATCATTGTGGTGGAAGAAAGTTAAGGCAGTCCTTGCACCATGTTTTTAGTCTGAAGAGTCTCCAAACGCTTATGACTCAAGTGACCTTAACAAAAATGCCACAGATGGGTGAGGTCTTGTGAGATTGTGTGGATGCAAGAAACCTTTTTTCTTGTGCATTTTCCAATAGTACGAACATATTATTGTTAGATGTACTAGTTTGGAAGATCGTGCCATTCTACGGATGATAAATTTTGCATCTTCTAACAGGAATTAGTTTTGCAATCCCTTTCTCTAGAAACTATCCCACACTCAACAAACTGTTCTTCAATTATGGCATGTAGAACATGTCTTTGATAATGAGACTTATGCCATTCAAGAGTAGCTTGACATTTCCTTTCCCTTGTACTGACATTCTGATGTTGTTTCTGAGCCTAACATGTTTCCTAAATCCCTCATAGGAACTCACAAAACATTGTTACTTCTCTACTCATATGATTTGAACAACCCGAATCCATAAACCAAATATTTTTTCGCTTTGAATCATCCATATCCATATAGGACATCAATTCCATCTCTTTATGCTCATCCAATTTGACATAGTTATCCCCCCCAAGTTGGATACTTATAATGAAAGTGTCCCAACTTATGGCATCGATTGCATTCTACTATGGCTTTGTTGACAACCTGATGCCCTATACCTCTTCCTTTTCCCCTGTAAGCTCTTTGACCTCGACCTCTTCCTCCTTCAGTTGTAATCTTCAAGGCTTGTTCTTCTCCTTTGTGTCTTTGAAACTTCTGCTCAGTCACTATGAGTGAACTTTGCAATTCATCGACTATGAGAGAGTCAATATCTTTGGACTCTTCAATGGAGCAAACTATGAAATCAAACTTCTTAGTTAACGATCGTAAAATATTTTCAACAACCCCTCACATATTGCATAGCTTCTCTGTACACCCGCATCTTGTTTGTTCTTTTCATAATCTAGAGAAGTAACCATTCACTCCTTCATTGATCTTCATCTCAAGAGTTTCAAACTCCTTCATTGACCCTTTCATTCCCTTCAAAAGTTTTCTTCATAGCATCCCAAATTTCCTTGACGATGTTCTTATAGAGGATGGTGTCAAGGACTATGCAATCAATGGCCTGGAATAGATATTTTTTCACCTTCAGATCATTTAGTTTATTCTCCTCAACCTACTTACATTGAGTTTCTATAAATTGTGCGCTCTCTATCACTACCATAGAAAAAGTCCTTGATTTGGACGTTTGTGCTGCTCCATCTGTTGGATTTCCATGCTCGATAATGCCCCAAAACTCCTTGGATCATAGAAAATTCTTCATGAGCATGGTCCAATAGTCATAATGACCATCGAACCATCGAATTACCACTGGCACAAAATTCCCTTCCATTTCAATCACTCCTTTTTTAGTGTTTCGAACAAACACTCTTTTTCTCTTATTAGGATATTGTAGTTCCTAAATCCTCACAATCAAGCCCCTCTCTGTGGCTCTGATACCAAATTGTTAAGAACTAGGAATCAAATTCAAAAGCTACTTTTATTGAAACACTGATTAGGCTTAAATAACCTTTACACAAAACAAAAAATGGCTAAAAATCACACCACCACTAAGCAACAAACTTCAAATAACAACAATCCTAGAGAATATGACTTTATTATAATGAAAAAGACCAAGTAAACATCCTAAGATTAAGCAACTAACTCCATTAGGGTTACCTATCTAAAAGATGTGAAAATGGTAAGTAATGATGAGTTATGAGAATAAAGATAAAGTCTTGGAAAAGAGAGTACCGATTGTATTTATATGCGTGGAAATGATGTTACCAAGGAGACATATGAGCCAGATGTAAATTGGGGGGAACATATTTATTTTTAAAAATAACAATAATACTAGCCTTAATATTAATCAAATGTTAATTTTAGGAATTTATTCCATTCTCTCAATTAATATTTGATAGAATGAGATAATAATGACATTATTTTAGTTAAAAAATATGAAATATGATTCTTCGTAAGGGTAAGGTGTGTGAAAATATTTTACATTAGGATACTTGTATCAAGTAGTTTCTTACATGATAAAAAGATGAAGGGCAACAATAGTCCATTTATTTTTAAAAACTAATGGTTTAATTCTAAAATTTTCATTTCATGCATATTAAATCCTATAATTTATGAAATTTAATCAATTAGTCCAATTTATATTATTATGTCAAAACTTAATATAGTAATTTACTTATGCATCACCTAATTTATGGATAAATATAAAAAATGCCATCATCTCAATTATTTGTGACAAGTCATGTTATAATTATGTGTCAATTCGATAATCTTAATAATTAATTCTAACACCTCAATAGTAATTAGAATAAATTGATTAACTTTCTTAAATTATGGAACATAATGTGCCTAATCCAATAATTATGGGACTAATGTACATTTTGTCACATAATATTATATATCCTTTCAACTTTATATATATTAATTTAAATATGATTTAAATAAATCTTAATTTAAATTTGATAGTCTTTATATAATATGTTTCTAAAATTTTGGATTTTTATTTTATTCAAATCTATAATAAAATTTAAATAGAATTAGACTAAAGTTAAAGTTAAAAAATGATAAATTATATCAAATTATGTAAGTCAACAAGCACCCTGAAACTTAGAACTTTGTTTGTCCTCAAACAAAAAGAAAATAAAATAAAAGACAACAATAGACAATATCAACTAGACTCCATAGAGAACTACCATCACTCACCAAGCTATGATCTAAATTTAAATTTTATTACTAATAACTTACTCTTTTTATATCGAAGATAGTAGGAAAATCAATAAAATATTTAGCAATTTGTAAAGCAAAAGTTAAGCATTTACTTCAACCTAAAGCTAAGTCCTTGAGTGTGTGTGAAGTAGTCAATTTAACTCCAAACCACTAGCAAATTCAAATAAAAGTAGAACTATTGAAATAAGAAGAATTCTCTCAAAACTTAACTATATAAGTCCAATTTTTTAGAAACCTTCTCCATTAATGTAATCGAATACAAAAATCAGAGATCAAAAGGTCTCTAATGAGGGTTGTAATGACAGGTCACAGAGTGAGGGCTAAGAAAGAAGTGGATATGGAAAATCAAAGCAAATTGGGAAAATACTTGGTAGAAATAAACAATAAAAAGAATATCCACAAGATTCACACCATAGCTCTTTCTCGATAATATGCTCATATTGATGACAATATTGTTGTCATACTCAATAAGTGGAGTACTATTCTTCTTCTTCTTTTTTATTTTTTCCTTTTCCTTTTTCTTTTTCTTTCTTTTCCTTTTTTTTTTGAAGATGTGGTTGCCTTGATACTCATAGTATTTACTAATTTCAACCACTTTAACCCTTCTTCAATTCTTGCCTTTCACTTTCTTTATTTCTTTTTTTTCATACTTTAATCAAATAGAGCAAACATAATGTGGATTATTTAATTTGAAATTTTTTTTTAAATGAAAATTTTGACCAAAGTATTTTCTCAAAATTTAAGGTAAGTTCATGGTTTTACAAGCTTAGAATGGAAATGATTTATGTAGTTAAAAGAACAAATAAAGGCTTATGTAAAATAAGGCTCAAGGGGTTAACTATGGGAATACACCATGCAATGATGGTGTGATAATTAGGATGGCTAGGAAATATTTTTGGTTGTGATAAAAAAATTGCCTAGATAATTTCTCTAATATTTGGTATCAATTAGGATTTCACCTTAAGGATCCTTCAACGGATTCTAGAGCAAAGCAAGATTAAACTTTTCCTAACCCAGTTAATTCAACTCCTTCTCTTCATAGGCAAAATGGAGTAGAGAAAAAATATACTATATGCTCAATTATTTTCAAGGACAAAGATTTAAATCAAAATACTCACAAAACTCTGACTAACATAATAGTAGATTTTGAAATTTTTTCTCAAAACCATATTCAATCACAAATTTCAGAGTTATAGTGAATTTAGTCATACTCAAATACATGCTTGATAAGATAATTCAAAAACTCAAGACTATAGGAGTTTACACCCCCAAACCTAAACCAAACAATGTCCTCATTGTAATTTAAAGTGAGACAAATGGAAGAAATGAAAGTTTATAATGGATCAACATTAGTTTGTATTTTCAGCTTTTTATTCCTGCAAAATAAACTAGCATCAAAATCAAAATTATTCAAATAAATAATAAAAATAAAATAAAATAAAAAGAAAGTTTTATGGGCTGCCTCCCCATAATAGTGCTTCAATCTCTAATTGTTAACTCTGAATATATTCCCTACCTTGTCCTTCAAGTCTATTACTCCAAAAGTGGAAACTTTGTCAATTGTATAATGACCTACCCATCTTGATCTTAACTTACTTAGGAAGAGTTTTAGTTGTGAATTGAAAAGAAAAACCTGTTGTCCTGGAGCAAACTCATGCCTAAGAATATATTTGTCATGCCACTTCTTTGTCCGTTCTTTGTAGATCTTTACATTTTCATAAGCATCGTTCTGAAACTCATCCATCTTATTCAATTGAAGAAGTCACTTTCCCCTACTTCCTTCAAATCAAAATTAAAATTCTTACAATCCAATAAGCTTTATGCTTCAACTCAATAGGGAGATGACATGCTTTTCCAACCGAAAAGTCATCCATTAAAATTTCCATTATATCTTCCACCATATCAGAAAAGATAGCCATCATGCAACGTTGAAATGTTGTTGGGGACATTACACAATCCAAAGGGCATCCTTCTAAAAGAAAATTTTCTGTAGGGGCATGTGAATGTAGTTTTCTCTCGATCTTTAGGGGCTATGATAATCTAGTTATACGCAGAATAACCATCTAAGAAGCAATAATAGGGATATCTGGCCAGTCGATCTAACATTTGATCAATGTATGGAGGTGGAAAAGGATCCTTCCTTATTGCTTTGTTCAACTTGCGGTAATCCATACATACATGCCAACCCATGACTATTCTTGTAGGAATAAGCTCATTGTTTTCATTTTTCACCACCGTCATTCTACCCTTTTCTGGTACAACAAGAATTGGACTTACCAATGAGTTGTCTTGTAGAAATAGCATGAATAATTCCAATATTTAAGAGCTTCAAAATGTCAGCTCTCACAACTTCCTTCATTGTTGGATTTAATATTCTTTGGGGCTATATTGATAATTTGAAGGTACCTCCATTAGAATCTTGTGCATGCAAATGGATGGAATTATACCTTTTGATATGAACCCCACCAACAATTGTGATGAAACCCGATAACAATGATGGATCGAAACCCTAAGATTGTGAAGACAAAATTTGTTGAGTCTTAACCCATCACCTAACAAGATGAAAATCAAGACTATGAAGGATTGAAATGCCATACCAAGAAAACCTAAGGATTCTCTCAATAATTTAAGGTGATAAGTTTGGTTGTTTAAATGCCACAAGATTAACTTGATAAGTTCAAGAGTTCTTTTAAGAACTAAGAGGAACACACTACCTCACAAAAAGATAATTTACTTAATAATTCTAATTTGATCATTAAAATTCATAGCACTCTTCTTTATACTTGGGACAACCCTCCAAGAATAGGCAAAGTCAAAATTATAGCACAAAAATTAGACTAAATAATCTCTTTACCATTTTTGGACTCTTAGTCTTCTAAATACAACTAAAAAATAGCTATTTATTGACTTTTAAAGATAGCTATTAAATGGCTATTTTGGACTTCTTAAAATAGCCAATTTGGACTTCTAAACACTACAATTAAATAGCTAAATGACTAGATTCAATGTATTTTAACATGTCCAGCCAAGATCAAGTTGTTCTCCTATTTATATGCTGAAAACTCTTCAAATTCACACTCTTTAATAGTCAAACTTTGCTGGCTACGAATTTGCATGCTAATAAGCTTCTTCAATTGGTTGGATGTTATAATATTGTTGAAAGTCTTCAAATTTACACCCTTTAATGGTCAAACAATGTTGGCTACGAATTTGCACGCTAATAAGCCTCTTCAATTGCTTTTCTGACATGAAATAGGCCTTGATTATTATTTAAGTGCATCTTTATCATTTTAGAACCAGCCCAATTCTCATGGATCAGTCCATTTAGTGCTTCCTTGAAACTTTTGGCTCTATGTCTTTTAATTACGCCTCTAGGAAGTGACAAAGGGTCTTGTGAAAATTCAACTCCATTCCCACTTGTATGATTGACATATCCAGCTCCTTGGTGTGCATCATTCTCCCTTTCTTTAGAAGGATTTGTCCTCAAATCATCACCTAAGTCGAAAGGAGACAAATCAACAACATTAAAGCTTGCACTGACACCATACTCACTTGGTAAGTCAAGTTTATAGGCATTATCATTTTTTGCGTTCCACTACTTGAAATGGTCTGTCATCCCGAGGTAGTAGTTTTGAACAACGTTGCTCCAGAAAACGGTCCTTCCTTAAATGCAACCAAACCTAATCTCCCGGTTCTAACACTACCTTATTGTGTCCATTGTTGGCTTATTTGACATATTGTTTGGTCCTCCTTTCAATGTTCATCTGTGCCTTTTCATGAATCATTTTTATCAATTCAGATTTCTTCTTTTCATCTAAGTTCACACGTTCACTCAAAGGTAAAGAAGTTAAATCCAATGGTGACAATGGGTTAAAGCCATAAACAATTTCAAATGGTGAAAACTTAGATGCTGAATGTACACTTTGATTGTAAGCAAATTCAACATATGGCAAACAATCTTCCCATGTTTTCAAGTTCTTTTTAATGATGGCACATAATAAAGAAGACAAGGTTCTATTTACTACTTCAATTTGGCCATCCATCTATGGATGACAAGTAGTAGAAAACAACAACTTGATTCCCAACTTTCCCCACAAATTCTTCCAAAAGTAACTCTAAAACTTTGCATCCCTATAAAAAACAATGGTCCTAGGCATACCATGTAACCTAATAATCTATTTGAAGAATAAGTCAGCTATATGTGATGCATCATCAGTTTTATGACATGCAATGAAGTGTGCCATCTTGGAAAATCTATCTACGACCACAAAAACTGAACCCATCCCCCTCTTTGTCCTAGGTAAACCTAAAACAAATTCCATAGAAATATCAGTCCAAGGTTCACAAGGTATTGGCAAAGAGGTGTACAAACCATGGGGTTGCAACTTAGACTTAGCATGTTTACATGTGATACCCTTCTCACAGATTTTTCCACATCACGTATCATATGAGGCCAAAAAAATGATCATGCAAAATTCCTAAAGTCTTAGCTACACCAAAATGACCTATCAAACCACCACTATGAGCTTCTCTCACAAGCAATTCACACAAAAAAACACATAGGCACACACAACTTATTTTCTAGAAACAAAAACCCATCATGAATATAAAACCTAGCAAATGCCACTTTTTCACATGCATTGAATACATCACTAAAATATATATCTTGTCCATACAAATATTTAATATATTCAAAGCCAAGTAGTTTTGTATCTAAAATGGAGAGTAAAGAATACCTTCGAGACAATGCATCAACCACCACATTTTCCTTACCTTGCTTGTATCTGATCACATAAGGAAATGTTTCAATGAATTCCACCCACTTGGTATGGCATTTTTTCAACCTTTTCTATCCTTTCAAATGCTTCAAAGATTCATGATTTGTGTGAATCACAAATTCCTTTGGTTATAGATAGTGTTGCCAATTTTCCAAAGCCTTTACCAAGGCATACAATTCCTTATCATAAGTTGGGTAATTTATGGCTGACCCACTCAACCTTTCACTAAAATAAGCAACTGGATGCCCTTCTTGCATCAAAATAGCTCCAATACCTATTCCCGAAGCATCACACTCAATTTCAAAAGTTTTAGCAAAGTTAGGCAAGACAAGCAAAGGTGCATTAGTTAACTTTTCTTTGATAGCATTAAATGCATTTTCTTATTCTTTCCTCCACTTAAATGGTACATTTTTCTTGATGACTTGAGTAAGAGAGGTGGCTAAGCTACTAAGATCACGTACAAACCGTCTATAGAAACTAGCTAAGCCTTGGTAACTCCTCACTTGGCTGATTGTTGTAGGCGGTGGCCATTCTTGGATTGCCTTCACCTTTTCCTCATCCACCTCAATTCCTCTCTTGATAACAACAAAACTAGGAAACACAAGCTTATCCGTGCAAAAGGTGCACTTCTTGAGGTTAGCAAACAAATTTTCTTTCCTTAGAATTTCCAAAATAGATTTCAAATGAATTACATGTTCTTCCAAGTTTTTGCTATAAATTAGGATATCATCAAAATACATAACTACAAATCTACCAATAAATGCATGTAAAACATGATTCATCAAAAGCATAAATGTGCTTGGAGCATTAGTTAAACTGAAAGGCATCACTAACCACTCATATAAACCATATTTAGTCTTAAAAGTAGTTTTCCATTCATCACCTTCCTTCATCCTAATCTGATGATATCCACTCTTAAGATCAATTTTTGTAAAGACACAAGAACCATGTAATTTATCCAGCATATCATCTAATCTTGGAATAGGATGACGATACTTTACTGTTATGTTGTTGATGGCTCAACAATCAACACACATCCTCCATGTTCCATCGTTCTTAGGAACTAATAGCATTGGAACTGCACAAGGACTCATGCTTTCATGCACATACCCCTTCTCTAATAATTCACTTACTTGCCTCTGAAATTCCTTGGTCTCTTTAGGATTACTCCTATAAGCAGGTTGGTTTGGAATTGATGCACCAGGTATAAAGTCAATTTGATGTTCAATCCCTCGGATTGGAGGTAAACCATAAGGTACCTCTTCAAGAAGGAAATCTTCAAACTCCTACAAAATAGAAACAATATCACTCATTAATGCACCAATGAGATCATTAGTACATAAAAGAGCTCCTTTGTACATGAGTACAATAAGGGGCTGATGTGAAAATAATGCTCTCTTGATCTCACTTTTTTTGGCAATATAATTGAATTTTTCTCTCTTGTTATCACTATGGCTAAAATCCTCTATTTTTTTATTCACTCTTATCAATGTTTTTCTCTCCCTTTTTTTAGCTCTCTTTTTTTCATTTGATATTTGTAACTTTAATTGGTCCTCCCTGACTTGTTTTGGAGTTAATGGTACCAGAGTAATAGGTTTCCTTTTAAGAGTGAAAGAATACTTATTTGTGAATCCATTATGCATAACTCTCAAATCATACTACCATAGTATCCCCACAATAAATGGCATGCGTGCATAGGAACCACATCACAAAGCACATTATCCTCATATTTTCCAATGGATAATTCCACCAATACTTATTTTTTCACCTTGACTTCGCCACTTTCATTTAGCCACTGAAGTCGGTAAGGTTGAGGATGTTTCAAAGTAGTTAATGCCAATTTCTCCACCAAATCAGTGCTGGCAACATTTGTGCAACTTTCGCCATCAATAATGACACTACAAACTTTGTTATTTACAAAGCACCGGGTATGAAACAAGTTCTCCCTTTGGTTACTTTCTTCCTCTTTTACCTACATATTGAGAACTCGCCTTGCTACCAATAAATCTGCAACCACAACATTTTGATCATCATCAGCATCCTCCAAAGATGGTACATCATCATGATCTATCTCTTCCTCATTCTTCCACTCAAGCTCTCCTTGAGCATTTATCACCATCATCATTTTCTTCACACATTGGCTGGCTATGTTTCCTCACCCCTAACATTTAAAACACTTAGGATCACGTGTTTTGGAATTCAAACTCTTGGTGTTACCTGAAGTAGTGATGGTCTTTGAGTTTTCATTCTTAGATAGTTTATGTTTTGGCTTATTTTGTAGCTACTCGTCCCTTTTTGGAACTATCTTCCACGGACTTGTGGTAGCCATAGGTTGTCCTCTCCTAGCGAATCCCTTTCATTTGAATTTTTCCTCCACCTTTATGGCTTGGTGTACCATATCCATCTACTCAACATAGTGCTGCATCTCAACTATGTCTGCAATCTCATGATTAAAACCGTATAAAAATCTAGCCATAATGGCTTCCCGGTCCTTTTCTATATTAGCTTGGATTATAGTTATCTCGATCTCCTTGTAATACTCATCCACACTCTTAGAACCTTGAGTTAACCTCTACAACTTTTGATACAATCCCCTATAATAGTGATTTGGTACAAAACTCTTCCTCATAAGCATTTTCATCTCCTCCTAAGTATCCATAGGTGGCTCTCTATTCCTCCTCCTATTAATTGTTAATTGATCACACCAAACAATATCATAATTAGTAAATTCAATTGCAGCCAACTTAACCTTTTTAACTCCAAATAATTGTAACAATTGAACCCCATCTCCATTTTATTTTCCCATTCCAAATAAACTTTAGGGTCATTTCTACCTTGAAAAGAAGGAATTTTATTCTTTATGTTTCCTAAATCATTATCCATCCTAGGCCTACCCATCTTAGCTTCTTTATTCCCATACCCAGGCTCAAACCTACCCCGGTTCAAGTATGGCTCATCAAGCTCCTCCATCTCTGCCTTTTCCTTAACATTCTGCCATGGAACACGCCCATCTTGCTGCCTATTGAGGATGTCTTGTTGTCCCCCAAGAGTCCCTTATTCAACCCTATCCAAACTCTCATGAATAGGCTCTAATTCAGCCCTCATCATACACCTCATATCTCCTAACAACGCTTGCATTTAGAGGTTAGGAACTGCGGGTTGTCGACATTCTTCAGTTGTATCTTTTTCTTGATTATTTGACACGTTTGGAATCTGAAAAATAAGGTTAGAATCCTCACAAGTACTCCTTCACATATTTCACTCAAGAATTGATTCACTTACACTCCTATTGTTTTCACTATAAATGGATTTTACCCTCTTATGGTCTCACACACTCTTGCCTTTTTCCACTCCTTTGTGTCTTCTCTACTTCTTAATCGAACTTCAAGAAAATAATTCAAATAATCCAGCAGAAATTCAAAAATGAGAAACAACCAATACTCATAAAAAAAGATCAAGAACTTGAATAAGGAGAAAAACAAGATTGACAAGAAGAAATCTTGGTTTTTATTAGAATTGTGTATTGAGAAATGATATGAACTGAGAAATTTTCCTCTTCATGTACTGAGAGATTTCTAAATGAACTTGTATAGTTTTTTTATAGCAAGGAATAGGAAATCAGGAAATTGAACGAAAATAAAAGATAGCAAAACTTATCTTAGAACTAAAGCTGTGATACCAAATGATACGAACTCCATCAACAATTTTGATGAAACCTGATAACAATGATGGATTGAAACCCCAAGATTGTGAATACAAGATTTGTTGAGTCTTAACTTGTCACCTAACAAGATGAAAATCAAGACTGCGAAGGATTGAAATGCCACACCAAGAAAACCTAAGGATTCTCTTAAGAATTCAGGGTGATAAGTTTGGTTGTTTAAACGTCATAAGATTAACTTGATAAGTTCAAGAATTCTTTTAAGAACTAAGATGAACACAACACCTCACAAGAAGATAATTTACTTAATAATTCCAATCTGATCATTAAAATTCATAGCACTCCTCTTTATACTTGAAACAACCCCCCCAGAATGGGAAAATTCAAAATTATAGCACAAAAATTAGACTAAACAAGCTATTTACCTTTTTTGGACTCTTCGTCTTCTAAATACAGCTAAAAAAGAGCTATTTATTGACTTTTAAAGATAGCTAATACATGGCTATTTTGTACTTTTTAAAACAACCAATTTGGACTTCTAAACACAACAATTAAATAGCTAAATGACTAGATTCAATGTATTTTAACACGTCTAACCAAGACCAAGTTGTTCTCCTATTTATATGCTTAAAACTCTTCAAATTCACACCCTTTAATGGTCAAACAATGTTGGCTACAAATTTGTAAGCTAATAAGCCTCTTCAATTGCTTTTATGACATGGATTAGGCCTTGATTATTATTTGAGTACATCTTTGTCATTTTAGAATCAACCTAATTCTCATGGATTAGCCCATTTAGTGCTTCCTTGAAACATTTGGCTCTAAGTCTTGTAATTGGGCCACTAGGAAGTGACAAAAGGTCTTGTGCAAATTCAGCTCCATTCCCACTTGTACGATTTACATGTCCATTTCCTTGGTTTGCATCACCTTTTATGTTAGAGATAGTCCATCCTAAGGTTGTTCTATGCTCCCTTAACATATGTAGTAACTTTTCCTCTTCTTTGGGTGTAAGTGATGCTACAACAATCACTAGAAAGATGTAATTATCACCCAAGAATGCATAGCGAAGATGATCAAGCAATTGCTACAACTCATGATTTGTAGTTTGCTGCACTTTTTCTGTAGAGATTATAGAATCTGTCTTTGTTATCATTAGCTCCAACCTTTCTACTTCTTTGCTACATGATGTAACCTACTACAATGTGATGAGAAAAAATAGCATCATCGATCCTATAAATAATTCGGTTTTATATTTATAAAACTCTCGCAAGTGCACAAATCATTTTATAAAAAATGACAAGTATACTCCAAAGGTCGATCTAAGGAAGAAATATATGTGATTTTTAATTTTTATTCAAACTTTTAAAAATGAAATTAAATCCTAAACATCCTGTCACGATATTTTGGGTTTTGTGTTTTCCTAATCTAGTAACATAAAAATAAACATAGATATGGATTCAATAAACATTTATGCAAAATTTTATCATTCATAATAGTGGATTATTTATGGATATAATAACTAAGTTAGCTTGCTCCTATTATTTAAGTTATTAAAGATATAAATTAATATTTATTTATTCTCTTTTATATATATATATATATATATATAAATACATCCTGTGGTAGGGTTATATATTCTTTGTTAATTAAACAAATCAATTAACACCTATGGGTGGGGTCGATAATTAATTTGGTTAATTAAAATAATTCTTTTTTTTTTCTAAGAGATTGAAAATGAACCATTTAAATGCCACATTTGGTGGGGTTAGACAATTTAAACTTGATCCAAGGTGTCAAAATTAAACTTAATAATTTAATTATCTCAGTACTAACTTTCAAGTTTTAAAAACATTACTGAAAATATGTCGTCAATATATTTTCGAATAATAGTTTTATTAAAACTATTGAAATTGAGCTTCACTTTAACTATCGAGCGATTGTACTAACAAATAAAATAGCATTACTCTAAATCAGATCGTATAACTAAACTTTAAAATCTACTTTTTAGATTTAATTTTATAATGAAAAATAATATATTTCTGTCTAACATTCTTAATATAAAATCTTGAATAAAAACAAAATCAATTCATTTTATAAAGATTTTTACCTATTTAATATTTCACAAGCATAACAATGTTATTATTATATCATGTTTACAAACAGCCAACCTTGTTAAATTTAATCACAAACAAATTAAATATAATATATAAGAATAAAACATAAAAATAACTTTAAAGAATAAAAATTCTTACATAACCTTTATGTTAATTCTGTTGTTCCAAACGGATTTGAATTTTCGTTAATTGAATCAAAAAACTAAAAATCTATAAAAACATAGCTAGTTTTTTTTCTCAAAAATAGAACTTAAAAACTAAAAAAAATGAAAACTTTCTAGAGAAAGAAAGAACTTAGAAATTTTGTGTTTTGGAATGGGGGAAGAGGGTCCTTTTATAGGTGAGGAAATAAAAAGGGAGGGGGGGAATATTTCAAAATTTGAATTTGGAAGCGTTTGAATAGGTTGGCATGCGTATTGGGAGCGAAAAGTTTGGCAGACGGGCGTTTGACGCATGCTAGGCACGATGTAGATATGCGCTGGCACATGCATGAAACGGCCTGGGCGTATGCTTGCGTGTGTGGAAGCGGCGCAACATGTGTATGGTGTGTTCTAGCTATGCACATGCCGCCTGCATACGAGTGTGTGATGGGCATGCGCGTGAGCTGCTACGCACGGGACTTGGCACAAATGGGGAGCTGCATGTGCAATTTTGACCTTTTTGACATTTTTTTACCCTTTTGACCCATTTTGTCCAATTTTTTCTTTCTTTTTGACTTTTCATCATATCTTTTCTCAACATATTTGTGATTTATTGCCTCCAGTATTTTTCTTTGATTTTTTTTAAAGTTATTTTTGAATAAAAATATCTGAAAAACAATAAAAATACCCATGATTTCGAAAAGATAGATTTATATATAAAAAATAAAATCATAAAAATATGAACCTATTTAATCAATTAAAGTACATTAAATCATAGTAATTTTAGTATTTTTTTTAGGCACTCATCACAACCATAAACCAGCTTCTTACGAGTCCCTTAGCAAGAAAAGTGATAAAAACTAAAATAAAAACTAAAAATTAAACTATCCTAAATCACTTCCTTGGGTTTACATAGTTGCATTTAGCGTATGCAACAAGCCTTTAAACCTCTAAGTTTCGCTAGTAGATGAGTTTAAGTCTCGTGAGGGTTCTCAGTAATAATACCCACAAACATTAAAAAAATGAAAAAAAAAATAAAACAAATAAAACAAGAAGTTAACTAAAATAAAGTACAAAGAGTAAAATAAAATAAAGAAATGAAAATCATTTTCTTATTTCATGATTTATTATAATAATTAGTTGAAAATCATTTTATTATTTCATATAAAAAATGTATCAATTTAATTTCACTCAAACTTAGTTTTAGGAATCCGAATTTGCTTCGACTCTATTACTCACAAGTCAATACACTCAAAAAAACCGAATCCTATGGGTTCAAACACTCATACTAATTTATATGCGAAAGAGTTGATGTATAGAAATGAAGTAATAAGTTTGCATATGTATAAAGAAGAAAACCTCAAAGTGTTATTTTAACGTTGATCTTATGAAAGGAATCGAAAGTATAAATTATAAAGATATCATATATATTATTTTCATGCATCAATCAAACTCCTTAAGCAAAAATTTCAAGATATATGCCTTTTAGGAGTGTAGGAAAATTAAATGCAATGACTTCTAAAGGAATTATTTCCTATAACTTTCTTTTGTAATTAGCCTTTTCTCACAACTTTGAAGGCTATGTGGGTTATTGTATGTAGATTATACTATATATTCTTTATCTCTATATTTTTTAAGAAATTTTTCAACATTTTTTTTAGAGTAGACCCATGTACAGATTGTAAATTTTTGTAGGATTTTGGTGAGTGGATAATTTTATGGCTTTTTTGTTTGATTTGGTTTAAGTAACCCTAGATATGTCTCTTTTTGGTAGAAGTCATGCATGAATGAGATAAATGCATATATTACA
Organism: Hippophae gyantsensis; assembly: GCA_030763125.1. Taxonomy (NCBI): domain Eukaryota; kingdom Viridiplantae; phylum Streptophyta; class Magnoliopsida; order Rosales; family Elaeagnaceae; genus Hippophae; species Hippophae gyantsensis. The sequence goes on along the minus strand of CM061039.1, from coordinate 28,360,180 downwards.
AATTTCTATGTAAATCATTTAATCTAAACAAATGAAAGATAAGTATACGACACTATATTATGATTATAAAATTCATACATTCAATGCTAGTACCTATAGAGATCATCTAAAAATTTGAAGAAATAAGAAATGTGTTTGGAGTAGAAAAATATATTTCATTTAGAATAAAGAAAATTAGGCTCAAATTATATCTCACAAGGGTAGTCTTTACTATTTGATTCCTAAACATTGATTTTGAATTTAATATAATTTCCACACCTTATTAAGAAATACTAGTCATGACAAAAACTAACTAATTACCATATACACCATGATATATTTTCTAAAATTAATCTAATAGTACAAAATAATTAACTATTTACTTAAATTTGATTTAAAGAAATGATAAATTTTTGTGAGAAATTTTTTAAAAACTAATCCTAGAATTCTAAAAATTACTAAACCACACAAAGAAAATAAAATCAAACACAATAAAAATAAAAATGTGATTTTTTTTAAATTGTTAAATTTTTTTGAAATTAAGTATTGTAACTTTTCACCACCCTCAACCTAGAACTTACATTGTCCTTAATGTTATAATTTTAAATTAAAGATAAAGAGAAAAGAGAAGAAAAGTTATCTATTTCTTGAGAATGTGCAAGTAGTGATGGAGAAATGTAGGTGCATCCATCACGTTTATCATTAATGTTCACACAGGTAGATCGCTGCGAACTTCTAATATCTCAATAAATATTTTTAGTTTTAACAATTATAAAATTATCCACATGCAATTAAACTAAAATAAACAAAATAAATTAAATAAATAAAAAAATAAAAGAAAATTACCTTAAATAATAGGTTGCCTCCCATCTAGCGTTTAGGTTAATGTTTTAGCAAGACATAAATTTGGAGATTTCATTTGAAGTAAACTCAATGTCCCCACATCATTGAGTCAATCAAAACTATAGGTAGGACAAGGTTGTCTACTTATACTTTTTCAATCATGCCCTAAGGATTTTCAAAATTTTCTTTACTAAAACTAAGGACATGATTGTGGGTTTAGATAACCCACTTCTAGGTACAAGTCAAATAACTAAGGCATCAAAACACATTTGTACCTAGATATAATAAAGCAACTACCTCCTTTTATCATAGGTTGTAATTAAAAACTTTGAAATTTTGGAGATAGCTTCAGTAATTTTTTTATTTTTATTTTAGTATAAGTTCTCAATTAAATAACATAATTAGTATTAACCAAGAGTGCTTCCAAGAAAGAATGGTGGGGAAAAGTCTCTATAATAATCATCCTCCTAGAAAAAACAAAATTCCCAGGAAAGACTAGTGGCACAAAGACTTCCAAGAACTAGTCTCCTAGACATAACTACCTTAGATTTTTACTTTTCATACTATTAAAATCTAAGTTACATAAGTTAAGTGAAAATATAAGTTAATTAAGTTAATAAATTAAGGTAAGTGAAAATCTAAGTTAATTAAATTAATAAATTAGGTTAATTGAAAATCAAAGTTAATTAAGTTAAGTAAAAATCTAAGTTAATTAGTTTTATTATTTATTTATTTTTTTAGAGCTCATTATTTAAATATTTTTTAAAAATATTTTAAATTTTTCTTTTTTATTTCTTTTAAATGTTTTTTTTAATTTGAAATTTGAAACTTGAAATTTTGTTTTACTATTCACAAAGTGTAACCTTTTTTGTATCGTGCACGAACAATAACAATTTGTTTTTCTTTTTTTTTTGCAAATATCGATCTTGTAGAATCTTTAGGTTTTATTATTTTTAAAACTCTCACAAGTGCACAAATCATCTTATAGAAAATAACAAGTATACTCACAAAGTTGATCTAAGTAAAGAATATATGTAGTTTTTAATTTATTATTCAAACTTTTAAAAATGAAATTAAATCCTAAACATCTTGTCACGATATTTTGGGTTTTGTGTTTTCCTAATCTAATAACATAAAAATAAACATAGATATGGATTCAATAAACATTTATGTAAACTTTTATCATTCATAATAGTGGAGTATTTATGGATATAATAACTAAGTTAATTATGTTTCCTCGTATTATTTAGGTTATTAAAGACATAAATTAATATTTATCGATTCTTTATCTTTTTATATGAATATTACCTTTGGTGGGGTTATATATTTCTTCTTAATTAAACAAATCAATTAACATCTATGAGTGTGATTGATAATTAATTTGGTTAATTAAATTAATTCTTTTTTTCAAAGAAATTGAAAATGGACATTTAAATGCCACCTTTGGTAGGGTTAGACAATTTAAAATTTATTGAAGATGTTTAAATTAAACCTAAGAATTTAATTATCCGAGTACAAACTTTCAAGATTTTAAACCATTTTTGAAAATATGTTGTCAATACATTTTCGAATAATAGTTTTATTAAAACTATTGAAATTGAACTTAACTCTAACTACTAGGCGATAGTACCAACAAATAAAATAGCACTACTCTAAATTAGATCAAATAACTAAACCTTAAAATCTAATTTTTAGATTTAAGTTTGTAATAAAAAAGAATATCTCTCTCTCTAACATCCTTAACATAAAATCTTGAATAAAAACAAAATCAATTCATTTTATAGAGATTTTTACCTATTTAATATTTTGTAAGCATAACAATGCTATTATTATATCATGTTTATAAATAACCAGTCATGTTAAATTTAATTATAGACAAATTAAATATAATATGTAAGAATAAAACATAAAAATAAATGTAAAGAATAAGAATCCTTAGAGAACCTTGATGCTAATTTCGTTGCGGAAAAACCTCCAAACATATTTGCATTTTGTTTTATTGAATAGAAAAACTAAAAATTTATAAAAAAAATATCTATTTCTTCTCAAAAGAGAAGAACTTAAAAACTAAAAATTAAAAAAAATGAAAACTTTCTAGAGAGAGAAAGAGCTAAAAAATTTTGTGTTTTGGAATGGGGAAGAGTGTCCTTTATAGGTGTGGAAAGGGCCAAAAAGGGGAGAAAATATTTCAAAATTTGAATTTGGACACGTTTGGATAGGTTGGCAACGTGTGGGGCGCGAAAATTTCGGCATATGAGTGTTTGCACGGTAGATAGGCACGGTTGTGTGTTGGTGCACTTGAAATCGGTGCTAAATGTGTGTTGGCTATGTGCGGTTACACACGGGACTCAGTACGGATGGGCAGCTATACACATGATTTCGGCTTTTTTGACATTTTGGACCATTTGACCCATTTTGTCCATTTTGTCCAATTTTTCCATCTTTTTGACTTTCCTCATATCATTTCTCAACATATTTGTAATGTATTACCTACAATATTTTTCTTCAAGTTTTTTTAAGTTATATTTGAACAAAAATACCTAAAAAATAATAAAAATATCTGTGATTCTAAAAAGATAGATTTATATAAAAAATGATAAAATCATACAAATATGAATCTATTCAATCAATTAAAGTACATTAAATCTTGGTAATTTTAGTGCTTTTCAAGCACTCATCACATTGCTTCCAAGGAAAATGTATAGTGGAGAAATTCTTCACTAATAAAAGGTAAATCGGATTCACAAATAGGAAATTTATTAAAATCATAAGCATGAGATGAAGTGGTAATACATTGTTCTAGGTGATCAATTGACATATCTTCTCTAAAGGCTTTTACTACACATTGCTCAATGAAATCTACTTGAAAGCAAGTGCTTGGATCTTCTGGAAATCTCACAGCTTCATAGATGTTGAATGTAACCTCTTCCTTGTTCACTCTTAATGTTAACTCACCCTTTTGAACATCCAATAAAGCCCTTCTCATTGCTAAGAATGGTAAACCAAGAATTAGTGGGACATCTTGGTCTTCATCCATATCTAACACCACAAAATCAACAGGAAAAATATATTTATCCACCTTTACCAATACATCTTCTATGATTCCACATAGATATTTGATGGATAGGTCTGCTAGTTGTAAAGAAATTGTTATTTGTTTCATCTCTCCAAGTCCCATTTTCCTATAAATAGACAGTGGCATAAGGTTAATGCTAGCACAAACATCACATAAACCTTTATCAAAAAATGAATTTCCAATAGTGCAAGGCAAAGTGAAATTCTCTAGATCTTTTAATTTTTGAAGTAATTTCTTTTGAAGAATGGCACTACATTCTTCAGAAAGCTTCACTGTTTCAAACTCCTCCAACCTTATCTTTTTGGAAATGATATCCTTCAGAAATTTAGCATAATTTGGCATTTGTTCCAAGGTATCTACAAAAGGAATATTTATGTGAATTTTCTTAAAAATATCCAAACACTTACAAAATTGTTGATCTAATTTTTGTTTTTGAAAGCGTTGAGGATAAGGAAATGGAGTAGAGAGAATAAGTGGATTGTTAGAAAATGAAATTGATGGAGGCATGTCAGCCTCTCTTAGTGTATCATCAATAATCTCCTCTTCTTCTACTTTATGATTACTTTGGCCATTGTTTGGAGTTGTAGGGATGGACTTAATTTCCTTTGATGATGACTTCTCAACTTATCTTCCACTCCTAACTCTAAAGGCCTTGCATTGTTCCTTTGGATTCACTTTTGTATTGCTAGGAAACGTTCCTCTTTGTTGAGCATTGGTGGTTGTGGCTAGTTTCTCAATTTGTACTTCAAGAGTTTTCATAGTGGCTCTCATATTGCTACAATGAGTCTCAATGTTATCTAGCCATGAATCACTCTTTTTAAACCTTGCTTTGGTCTCCTCAACAAAGGAAACCATAGCATCCTCAAGTGACATCTTATTCTTGCTTGGTTGACTATCATACCATGGAAGAGGTTGCAACACATTCTTTGTGTTTCCATAAAAACAATTCTCATGATTTCGAAGCCTTAGATGGTAGTAACTTAGCATAGGATTACCATGATAATTTTAGTTCCGATTTTTCATGTATTGAACATGTTCTTGACTTGATTCATTCATTAGAACTTTCATACTTGAAATTGCAACATATTCTACACTTTGTGGTATTCTTTGAGTTGTCAAGGCTGAAATCAGATGAGAAAGATAAGCTACTTGAGTTGAAAGGGTAGCAAGTGGCTTTAAATCATGAATCTCGGAAACTTTCTTAGCCATAGATCTTTCAGTTGGCCATTGATAGTTGTTTGAGGCCATTTCTTCCAAAAGAGAAATAGCACCTTCAACTATCTTTGACATCAAAGTTCCACCAAAATTAGCATCAACTATAGTTCTAGTTTGCCCATTTAACCCATTATAGAGCATCTTAATTTGCAACCAACCTAGAAATCCATGCTGAGGGCAACGTCGAATCATATCTTTATATCTTTCCCATGCTTCATAGAGTGTCTCAAAATAATTTTGTCTGAATTGACCAATCTCACTCCTAAGTTGGGCTATTTTAGCAAGAAACTTTTATGTTATATCTTGCCAACTAGTGATGCTTTCTAGTTGTAGATATTATAGCCAACCTCTAGCCTTGTCCCTTAATGAAAAAGGAAACAATCTCAGTTTAATGGTGTCTTCAGTAACACCATTCATCTTTATAGTGTCACAAATCTCCAAAAACATTGCCAAATGAATATTGGAATCATTAAGTGGAAATCCACTAAATTGGACTTGTTGCACCATACTGATCAATAACGGTTTGTGCTTAAAATTATTGGCATTAATGGTCTAGCACCTTACACTTGAGTAATTGTCATTCACAAATTGGTCGTACATAATCCTTCAATGTGCATAGCTATGCATTTTGTTCTCCTTCAACCATGGCTAGTACTTTCTTCTTTCTTTGTGATCTAAAGGTTCTTTCAATCTCTAGATCAAAAGGAATAATGTTTTGAGTTCTAGCATGACGCATCTAACGTCAAAAACACACCAAGAGAAAAATAAAATATAAATATAAATATAAATATAAATGAAATGAAAATATAATTCTAAATTCAAACCAAGATTAATTTATATTGATATTGGAAAAAATAAGAAAAAATCAATCCTCGGCAACGGCGTCAAAAACTTGGTCGGTGCAAAACTGTAAGTGCACAATATCATAATTTTATAATAAACTGATAAGAAGAGTATCGTCCTCAAGGATTGGTAACTTTTGATAAATACTAAAATTTTACTAATCTCAATTTTATCTAGAGAAGTCACTAAGGTTGTTGTAATTGGAATTTAAAATAAAATTAATTTAAAGAAAATATGCAAAAGAAAATAAAGATGTTGTTCAGAGATCAAATTAATGGGGAAAAAACTTTAGAAAATCGATTTTCACCTAATCCCTCACTATGTTTTACCCATCTAGCTAATTGAATTTAATTCTCTTTGTATTTTAGCAATCTTCAAAAATATCCAAAAGTTTCTTTCGATGGTCAATTAAAAATAATCTTGTTCATTAATTTACACAATAGTATGCAATTTAATAAAGTAAGAAAGCATTAAGACTAATGATTTTTAAAACTACACAGGTTCATACAAGTATTTTGATCTCAATATTTAACTATTTCAAAATATTTCAGATCTATCCTATAATTTTCTCTTTCGATAGTAAATTACAAGACTAAAATCATCTAACTAATGACTAGTTAATTAGAAGCAATAAACTCAAAATAAATCAAATTAACATAGAATAAAGAAAAATTAGTTCATGCTAAAAATTAAATTTAACATAAATGAATTCACGATAATTGTTTGAGAGAAATTGGAAGAAAATTGACTCACAAAAAGAATCTACTTTCACATTTTTCTATTGTGCTTCGATCTATTTTTCTCTTAGCTACGTTGCTTCTCTTTCCTTCTGTTTCTTCCGCGATTTCTTTTTTTTCCTCTATTCTTCTGCGCATTCTCTCTATTTTTTTGTTGTTGTCTTACGGTCGTTCTCCTCAATCTTTTGTTAATTTTGTTTTCACAAAAGCAGCAGTAAAAAGAAAAAAAACTAAGAAGAAGAAAAGAAGAATATAATAGTAGATTTTTCAAGAATCTAATTATTATTTTCTTGTTGAGTTTTCTTGTTCTTGTTGAAATTGGGTTTTCTTTATTTTGTTCTTGTTACCCAAGACTGATTAAAAAAAAAGGGAATTATAGTTGATCAAGGGTCTTCCTTTAGATTCCTCTTTGGTCAAGAGTCTTCCTTTAGAGTCCTATTTGTTCAAGAGTCTTTCTTTAGAATCCTCCTTGCTCAAGAGACTTTCTTTAGAGTCCTCCTTGCTTAAGAATCGTTTTTTAGAGTCCTTTTTGATCAAGAGTCTTTCTTTAGAGTCCTTTTTGATCAAGAGTCTTTCTTTAGAGTCCTTTTTGGACGTTCCTTTTGTCATACTTTTCCATTAAGTTCTTTCAAAAATATAAATTTTGAGATTATTACCCATAAATGGTTACTTCTTGATATTTTTCTTAAGAAAACAAAGGAGGTTAGCGTGAGATTTGAGTAAAAAAAAAAGAAGCTAAAATAGTCTTAAAAAGAAAGAGAGTGATAACAATTTTATTTGAGAGAAAACACGTGAAGGAGTACGTGAGTTATCTCATTTTATTTTACAGGTTGCCAATATGATTAAGGAAAAATGAGAATCATAAGAGGTTGACTTGAAATTCTTCAACAAATCTATTCATGACCAATTTAAGAGAATGAATGAAAGGTTGGATGATTTAGAATCCTCTTCCAAATCTAAATTACATAAAATAAGTCATAAAAGACATGGTTTAGATAAAGAAGAAACTTATTCCAATGTGGAAGAGAGAGCAAGTTATAAATGATAAAAAAAGATTATGATTGTATAGAAAAATGAAGAAATCGAAAATGCTAGTTCATATGATGAAGAAATACCACCAGTGAAGGATTGTTCTAATGTTGAAATGGAATAACCTGTGTATAGAGATTCACTTGTCACAAGGAGAGTCCTAAATATACCACCTAAGGATGAAGGAGATGACAAGCACCGTGATCATATTTTCCACACAAGATGCCACGTGAAGGATAAGGTATGCACCTTAATTATTGATAGTGGGAGCTAAACTAATTTTGCTAGTACCTTGTTAGTAGAAAAGTTATATTTGAAGTGGCAGAAGCATCCCAAATTGTACAAGCTACCATGGTTGAATGAATGTGGAGAAGTGGAGGTTAAAAACCAAGTTTGGGTTCCCTTTTCAATTATAAAATATAAAGATAAGGTTCTTTGTTATGTGGCACCAATGTATGTTGTTCATATATTGCTCGACCGACCATGGTAGTTTTATAGGAGGGTGTCACATGATGGTTATAGAAATCGTTATTCTTTTGAAATGAACAACCGAAAAGTTGTATTAGTTCCTCTGAAACCTTTGCAAACTTATGAAGACCAAATTAGGATAGAAGAAGAGTGCAAGTTGAGAGAAAAACAAAAATGTGAGCAAGAGGAAAATAAAATGAAAGCAAGTGAGGTCGAGCAAAAAAAAGGGAGAGAAAAGTGAGCACAAAAGAGGGAAAAGGGAGCAAGGAGAGAAAAATAAAAGAATGAGTGCATTTGATGAAAAACATAAGATTAAGAGTGTAATGGTAGAAAGGCAACAAGTACTTGTACTTATGTACAAGGATATTTATCTTTCTACTAATGATCTTAACTCATCTTTGTATAGTGTCATTGTATCTTTATTGCAAGACTTTGAGGATCAACTTCTTGAAGAGATTCTCCATGGATTACAACCTTTAGGAGGCATACAGAATTAAATAGAATTCATACCAAAATCTATAAAACCAAATCCACCTACTTACAAAGCTAAGATTCGAGGATGAATCTTTTCGAAAAGAATGAGAAATAATAGAAATTAAGGTGCTAACCAAGTTGATATTTACAAATGATGGTTCTATGAAAATACAATCTTTAGTGCACTTTTTTTACTTAACATTTACTTGTTTCATTCAATAAATAGTATTTTTGAGGCTAAAAATATTAAAATATAAAACTTTTAGTGAAAAGAAGTGAAAATATAATTTTTGGAATTTTGTGGAAATTTTCTATAATTTTTATGAATTTTTAAAGTATGACTAATAAGGAGCAACCACGTGACATGCCACACAAGTAGAGGAGATGATTGGGTAAGCCACGTGCATGCCACACAAGTAGGGACAATGTGAGGAAGACAAAATGCGTGCTACGTGTCAGCACGGCATTCAATCCGAGTTCGGAGTGCGGTCAAACTTCTCTACCATGTGTTGCCACCCTATTGTTCGTCGTATTCACCTGTGCACCACGCCATCCATTCTACAAATCATATCGAGCCGTGTGGCGATGACTAAGCAAGCGTTGACTCTGACTGGTCTCCCCTACCACGCAATGATCTCTGATTTATCCAATGAATTTCACCTGCCATATGTGGTTGTGTGATTGGCTGGCATTATCAATTTTCCTTATTTTGATCTCAACCCTTGATTTGAAGTTGATCTGATGGTCCAGATTGTACCTGAACAATATTTAAGCCCTTAATAATCCCATAAACCCTAAGGGGACATCATTAGCATAATTTTGGTCAATTTTTGGAGCTAAAGAGAGAGAAAAATACAGAAAAATTCAAGAGGAGACAATTTTGATAGAGATTAAAGAGGAGATTAATTCTACAATTCAAGAGATTGATTGTATTTCTTCTTCTACTTTTTCCTTTATCAATTTTTATGCATTTCTTTATGAAATATATGAGCTATATGAACATAATTATGTGTAGTTAATAATAATCTAGGGATCTTATGAACCCAATTTTGACCATGTGATAATATAATATTTTACCGTAATTATAATTATAATTTAATTATATTATTTAATTTAATTTAATTTTTATGTTATTAACTATTTGACTAACAATTTATCTATAGTGGCAATTAAATATATTTAAGAAAATTATTTAATTGTGTTGTTTTGATTAAATAATATGCATAGTTTCTAGGCATAAATGTATGATTCTTATGTATGTGATCCATAATTAATGAACTTAATAAGTAGTATGCAATTTAATTAGCCTGAAAGTGTGATTAAATTAATTATTATATGGTGAGTAGTTTACTTGAGAGAGAAATACATGCTAGGTTAGATTCAATTGATTATGTAATTAATTGATAATTATATTGGGGGGATTTTAGTGATTCACCTGTTTAGAAAATTTGGGGATTAAGTATTCCTATATATCTTCTCATATATCTTCTTAGTTACAAATTCTGATTTAATTAATTATTGCTATTACTTTTAGTTATTTTAATTTTGCTTCCTTAAAATATAAAAACACAAAAAATTTATTTTTATTTTTTTAGTTTTAAAAATTAGTTTCTAATAAAATAATCTTCATGGAAACGATATTTTCTTATCATTATATTACTTGTTTTATTGCACATACTTCGGTGCTTGAGATTATAAATATTATAAATTAATAAAAAAATTATTTTTTATTTTAGTTAATTTCTTTTATTTATTTATTTATTTTAATTTATTTATTTAGTTGTTAATTTTTTTTAATTTTTATTTAGACATCTCCTTTAGTATTTTAGAAACATAGTTGCATCTATTGTATGAGCAGAGTTCATGAGGGAGAAATCTTACCCTTAGATCTTGAAATTGAGTGTTGCTTGAGTTCAATTAGAAAATAACAAATCACCCAAGAGGCAGAAATGGCTAATCCATTAGAATAAATAATAGTGAGTTAAACTTGAACAATAAAATGCTTTTGATGGATGATAGAGATAGAGCTATGAATGAATATGCAATACCTACGTTGAAAGCGCTGAATCCAAGTATTACAAGGCCAAACATTCAAGCTAATCAGTTTGAACTAAAGACACTGATGTTTCAAACATTATAAACAATTGGGCAATTCAACAGATTACCAACAGAAGATCCTCATCTTCATCTCAGATTGTTTATTGAAATTGTAGATTTACTTAAGTTCAATGGTGTGACAGAGGAGACATTTAGGCTTAGATTGTTCCCTTACTCTTTCCACCAATAATATGAAGGATAATCTTTATATGAAGCATAGGAAAGATTCAAGGAATTGCTAAGGAAGTGTCATCATCATGGTATTCCTTCTTGGATTCAAATGGAGACTTTTTACAATGGTTTCCATGCTCAAACAATAAATTTTGTTGATGCATCTGCTAATTAAGCTTTGCTAGCCAAATCTTACAATCAAGCTTATGATTTACTTGAGAAAATGGCTAGCAATAATTATCAATGGCCAATGGATAGAATGAAGAGTAGCTAAAGTACATGAGGTAAATGATATCACAACAATTATAGCTTAAGTTTAATTTTTCATTAATCTTTTGAAGGCTCAAAACTCACCAATGAGTATAAACTAGGTCCAAGATTCATGAGTGTCATGTGTGTTTTGTGGAGGAGCTCATTTGTTTGATAATTGTCCAAATAATCCTGAATCCATATGCTATGTGGGTAATGTGAATCGAAACAATAATTCATACTCAAACACATATAACCCAGGAAGGAGACAACATCCAAATTTCTCTTGGAGTAATAACAATAGTTAAGGTGGTAATCAATTCAACCATTAATCATTTCTGCCATCTAGTTTTCAACAACCATAGCAATCATAAGCCTAAGAGAAGAAGCCACCTATTGAGGATAATACAAATGCTTTAATAGGGATGATGAAAGAATTCATCCAATCAGTAAATACAAAAGTATCCACTCAAGAGGCTTCAATTCAAAATTTGGAAAACCAAATGGGGAAACTCGCTTAGGCTATAAGTTAAAGGCCTCAAGGTAACTATCCAAGTAATAAGATTGTAAACCTAAGAAGAGAAGGTAAGGACCAGTGCAATGCTATAGCCATAAGGAGTGGTAAAACTTTAGAACAGGAACATAAGATAGAAAGGGATGAGGAGAAATAGGAAATTAGCAAGGATGAGAAGAAACTAGTGGATAAAGAGAGCATTGAAAAAGAAACAATTCAACCAAAAAAGAGCAACCTCTACAAACCCACTATTCCTTTCTCGCAAAGACTATAATTTAAATTTTTTTGAAAGTCTTCAAGAAATTGCACATAAACATACCACTTGTAGAGGCACTTAAACAAATGTCATCTTATGCCAAATTCATGAAAAATATACTATCAAAGAAAATGAGGCTTGGAGATCATAAAACAATAACATTGACTGAAGGTTGTAGTACCATCCATAATAAAAAACTACCACAAAACTGAAAGATTTAGGTAGTTTTGACATCCCTTGCACTATTGGGAATATTCATTTTCGTAAGGCACTATGTGACTTGGGTTCTAGCATTAACCTTGTGGCATTATCGGTCATCAAGAGATTGGGGTTGGTAAAGCCAAACTCATTTCAGTAACATTACAAATGGCAGATAGATCAATTAAAAAACCTCGAGGTGTGGTAAAAGATATGCTGGTAAAAGTAGACAAATTTTTCTTTCCAATGGACTTCATTGTGTTAGACATGAAAGAGGACCGTGACATTCATATCATACTTGATCGTTTATTTTTAATAACTGGAAGAGCATTCATTGATGTACAAAAAAGTAAACTTATAATAAGAGTGCAAGATGAACAAGTAATATTTAAAGTTATTAAAGTATCTAAACCTCCTTACATTGATAATGCCAATGATTAATAATCATAATGATAAAATAATTAATAGTTATTAATCACAATTAATAAAATTTTATGATAAATTTAATTTAAATGACACCTATGAGAAAATAATTAATAGTTTTTAAGGTAAAATATGTATTATTTTAATGTTTGAGGATACAATTGAAAACTCACGTTCTAATGACAAACTGTCTTCTTTGGAATATATTATCAAGATGTCAGAGTTATTTTAATAATAAAAAAATTTGTTTAACAAGTTAACGATGGTTTCTTCTGATGGTCAACTAGTCAAATAACTTAAAAATTAATTAATGGTATATAAATCTAAGTTATTATATACATAGTATCAATTTTAAATTATATGATGTTAAATAACAATATATCAACTATATTGTTTCAGGTGAATTAATATTTATCATAAAAATTATTTTATAATCTTAATATATTGTATCAAAATTACCTTGAAAATGAATTGTCATTTTAATAATAAAAATAATACTAATAGTTACCGGAGCCTCTAATCTAAAATTTAATCACCTCACAAGGAGGGATAGTGCCACTACGTTAGAATTGAATAACGCGGAAAATTGTTTTACATGTACCGATGTACGTATGTTGAAGCCAACTTCCATTCTCCGTGTCTTTCGTCAGATGCTGCAAAATTGTAAACTTGATATTAGTGTGGTGTTAATATACTGAAAACATGCACTCCTATACTTGAAACAGAACTCAAATAAGTAGAGAAAATTAGAGTTTCGTTATGAGAATTTAAGTTGTAGTACCTGAGTCATGAAAATTGGAGAGTTTGTGGACGTGAGTTTTTGGAAGTTACATATATATGGTAGGAAATAACTCCTACTCAAATTGGCTCCAATGATATATACATACAAGATATTCATTTAAATATCTATCATTTATTAAAAAATATGATTTTTGGGATTTTTCCTTTCTTAGTAGCTTGGAGTTCAATTAGTTAACTTTCCTGACGTTACTATATAATAGTTCGCCTAGCGTACTTTGTTAAACGTACTCGCAATATGATGTACTTGTCACACTATAGTACATATGGAGGTTCAGTGTCATTCCAATTTTAATTTTCTTTCTTTTTATGTAGCATATTTTATGATACAATATTCAAAAGGAAAATATGATGACAATTTTATATACTTCTATTCATTCACCTACACTCATCTATTTACTCCTCTTTCCACGAAACCAAAAAAACAAAAACAAAAACAAAAAATAATTCTAAAATCCCCGTAATGGAGTACCACATTAGACTAGCATTTTCTAGAAAAAAGTGTAATTTTGATTGTTAGAAATTTCTTTTCATCATATTATCTTAATTCTATCTTAAATGAAACCTTTATTACACTTATTAATAAAATAAATAATCATTTTCTTGTTCATCATTTTAAATCCATAATCTCGACAATATAATTTAACAAAATTATTTCAAAAATATTGAAAAACACGTTACAAACTTGACAAATTCATACCTCCCTATCAATCTACTTTCATTCTTGTTAGATAGATCTTTGAAAATATTATTATTACTCACTCAAGAAATGGCACATACTATAAAGAGAAAACAAGGTAAGGGAGACCTTTTAGGGATCAAAATGGATATGCAAAAAACCTATGATGTGATGAATTGAAATTTAATTATCAAAATTTTAAAACAATTGGGTTTCTTGATAAATTTTGCAGGTTAATAAACATTTGCCTGAGTACTATCTCTTACTCAATTATGTTAAATGAAATTCAATACTGTTTTATTCCTGAAAGAGGACACTACTAAAAAACATACATATGACCTTGGTTTTAACTGTGATCGTTGGCCTATGGCCACAGTTATAATAACCGAGACTTAAGTGAGAGAGACCATATATTGTTACCTATGCCTTGGTTATTGAAAGACTGAGGTCATAGGACATGTCTATGGCCTCGATTTTTCAATAACCGTGGCCATAGGGTATGTCTATGGTCTTGATTTTTCAATAATCGAGGACATAGGGTATGTCTATGGCCTCAGTTTTTCAATAATCGTGGCTATAGGATATGTCTATTACTTTCAATAACCGAGGACATAGGGTATGCATAAATAAAAAAAATATAATTAGTAATTACAATATTAAAAATCAATATAAATTATAATAAATTTAGTTTACAATATTAAAAATCATATTATATTAAAATTAAAAGTATAATTACATTTGAGAGTTTATTATACACTAAAACATAATAAAAACTTACTATTACAAACTGACTTTTTACTATTAATTACAAGCCTTTATAAGTGTACTTCAAATCAACGAGTAGCAAGAAGACGACCAAAGAAGAAGAATGACCAAAGACTGTATAACAACAAAGAAGAACACCAATGCAGCATGATAAGAGTCAAATTATTGCATTTTTGTTATGATTTAAATGTTGATATTTGTGTGCAAAATTGCGTTTATTTGATTATTTAATCCACAAATGTCATTTCACGGGTATTTCGTGTTTAAAGTGCAATTTCAGGTAAAATCATAATTTTGGAGAAGTTTGGGACAAATTTCAATGATCAGGATTGAGTGCAAATAAAAAGAAAACAAAATTTCAAAATTTGGAATTTTGCCGCCGGCGAAAACCTTATGGAGAATACGTTGAAAATCATACAGGGAGCACAGATTTTGGCAAAGCAATCTCGCAGCCAGTCAACTTCACCTCGCCGCCGGCCAAGTGCATCTCGCCGCCAGCGAGATTTAGCAGAACCAAAATCGTAACTTTTCCAGAAATCTCGCCCTAGCGAGAATAATGTCATCGCCGGCGAGTTTCGTTCGAAAACACATTTTTATGTTGTTTTGTTCCAAAATTTCCCCCAAAACCCTAGATTTATATATACAATATGATGGAGAAAGAGGGGGACGGCAGAAAGTGGAGTTCAAAGACATTTTTGGAGGAGAGAAGGAAATTTTGGAAAAACTTGAAGGATCTTCACCATTGTTGCTACCAAGTCTTCATCTTCTAGAGTTTTTCATCTCTTCTCCTTAGCTTTTATATTCTGCAGTTTATTCAATTTTGTTATTCATGGATTCAATAGAAATAATGGTTGTTCTTATTTTCGTTATGAACTAATTCGATTTTGCTAAGGCTATGATGTAGTTAAATCAAGGAAATATGATTTCTTTTGTTATTGTTATATGAGTTCATTGTTTTCAAGTTGAGTATTTATTTCCATGCTTAATGCTTTTAAATTTCTGGCCAAAATTTAGATGATTTTTTGCATTATATTGAGACCGAGAGGAGATGTGTAATGAATGCTTCTTGTGATAAATATCGTATATTGAATGGGAGTGTGAGAACTAATGCATGATGTATGTGGCTATTCTAGAAATTCCATAAATCGTAATGTGCTTGTTTGTGATTAAATCTTTATAGAAATATAGTTGGTTTTTATAGATAAGTAATTCTAATATAACTCGAGAGAGAGTATTAGGTAAATTTGGGTTTTTCAACCATCACTTTTAGCTTTGATTCTCATATAACATGACTTGAAATCAGATTGAATTGATTTAGCGAAGTCCAATGCCTTGGCGTTTTTAATCATTTGTAAACAACATTAAATTTTGTTATTTGCGTTTAGTTTTATGTTAATTTTCTTTTTAAACAATTTCAACAATTCGGTTTTCAAATAAAATTAGGATTAGTCAATTTCGGTACTTAGTAACGCCATTCCTTGTGGGTTCGATATCCGTACTTTTGTACACTTTATTACTTGAATGATTCGTACACTTGCGAAAATAAGCATCAAGTTTTTGGCGCCGTTGCCGAGGAATGGTTTGATTTTATTAATATCGATACTACCTAATCTTAGTTTTAATTTGAAGTTAATTTGCTTTATCTTTCTTTCATTTTTAATTTTGTTTATTTTGCTGTTTTATTTTATTTATCATAAAAAAAGTAACTTTGTGTTGTTTTTGTGTTAGTTCATTTTCTGGTTGTAGGATTTTTGTATGAGACGTACAAGAAGCCTTAACTTTCTTCCATTTGATCCGGAGATTGATAGAACATATAGGCGTCTAAATCGAGAGAGAAGATGTTCAACTTCACCTCTTAATAGGCAATTAACCATGGATCCACCATTTGTTGAGGGAGGTGGAAATCGTAAAGCTTTGAGGGATTATGTTGCACCTAATCTTGCTGGAACTATTTCGGGTATAAGGAGGCCAAATATTCAAGCCAATAACTATGAGATAAAACCATCCTTTATCCAAATGGTTCAATCAAATCAGTTTGGGGGAATGTCAAAGGATGATCCAAATGCACATATTGCTTACTTTCTAGAGGTGTGTGATCTTTACAAGATAAATGGTGTGTCCGAAGATGCTGTAAGATTGAGGGTTTTTCCTTTTTCACTTCGGGATAAAACCAAGGAGTGGCTAAACTCATTACCACCAGGATCAATTACAACATGGAATGAATTGGTTCAGAAATTCTTATCCAAGTTCTTTCCTCCTGCTAAGACAACAAAATTGAGGAATGAAATCACATCTTTTACACAGTATGACCAAGAATCATTGTATGAAGCTTGGGAAAGATTTAAATAAATGTTGAGGAAGTGCCCACATTATGGTATACCAATTTGTCTGCAAGTCTCTACATTTTTTAATGGGTTGGTTTCAAACTATCGTTCAATGATTGATGTTGCAGCTGGAGGGTCTTTAATGGGAAAAACACCGGAGGATGCTCATGAGTTGTTAAAGATTATGGCAGAAAATAACAATCAGTGGCATTCAGAGCAGGTAATTGCAAAAACACCAACAATAGTGCATGAAGTTGATTCAGTGAATGCTTTGTCGGCTCAAGTTGCTGTTCTTTCAAGAAAGATGGATTCTTTGTCATCCAAATTCGAATCCAAACCAACTACACAATGTGATTTATGTGGTGGAAATCATGCTAGTATCGAGCACCAAGTTGGAAATCCATTTGCTTCACCAAATGCTGAGCAAGCAAATTATGTTTCAAATTTCCAAAAACCTCAACATAACCCATACTCAAACACCTACAATCCAGGTTGGAGAAATCATCCAAATTTTTCATGGGGAAATAACCAAGGGGGATTCAAACTGTCATCATCTTCCTACCAACCTAAAGAGAAAAAACAAACAAATTTGGAAGAAATTTTGTGAAAGTTCATTGAGGAGACAAGGGCAAATTTCAGAAATCAAGAGGCAATCAACAGGGACATCCAAAACCAACTGGGGCAGCTTTCAAAGCAGATTGCAGAAAGGTCTCAAGGATCACTGCCTAGTGACACAATAAATCCCACAGAGCATGCAAAGGCTATCACATTTAGAAGTGGTAAAGAACTTGAAGGGCAGAGGAAATCGGAGAAAAAGATAGAAGAATCTAAAGAAAATCCATCAAGATCCCAAGATATTCAACCTTCCCCATATGCGAAATATGAGCATCCTATCCCATATCCTCAAAGATTGAATAAGAAAAAGCTTGATAATCAATTTGATAAATTTCTGGATATTTTTAAGAAATCGCATATTAACATTCCTTTTGTAGAGATGTTGGAACAAATGCCCAAGTATGCAAAATTCATGAAGGAAATTCTATCAAAGAAGAGGAAGCTGGGAGATTATGAAACTGTCATGCTAAATGAGGAGTGCAATGCAGTTCTTCAAAGAAAACTGCCACAAAAATTGAAAGACCCAGGGAGTTTTACTATACCTTGTACTATAGGAAGTTGCAATTTCGATAAAGTCCTATGTGATTTAGAAGCAAGCATTAATTTGATGCCACTTTCTATTTTCAGGAAACTAGGCCTGGGAAAAGTGAAGCCCACTTCAATCTCTTTACAATTAGCGGATCGATCGGTGAAATATCCTTGAGGGGTAATTGAGGATGTTTTAATTAAAATTGACAAATTTATTTTTCCTGTAGATTTCGGGGTGCTTGACATGGAGGAAGATAGAGAGATACCGTTGATATTGGGGAGACTATTCCTTGCAACTGGAAGAACATTGATCGATGTTCAGCAAGGAAAGCTCATTCTACGGGTGCAAGATGAACAAGTGACCTTTGATGTTTTTGAAGAAATGAAATTTCCAAGTGAGGTACATTCGTGTTTTCAAATTAACACTCTTGATAGGTTATTCTCAGAAACTTTTGAGGAGAGAACTCCATTGCTACCACTAGAAGCTTGCCTTGTGAAATCTGCAACAATTGAGGAGGAAGATGAGGGGATGAGACAATGTTCCAAATTACTGGCAGCACTTAATGAATATTTGTGCAGTGATGAAACATTTTAGGAGTTGGGAACAAATGAAACTCCAACCTCAATGGTAAAGAATGGAGCCAACAACATTGAGCTAAAGCCAATGCCATCCCATCTAAGAAAAAAAAATCTTACGTTCACCGCCGACGAGGGCAGTTTCACTACCAGTGGAAAGGAGATCTCTCTTTCCTTTCTTACATTGAGGACAATGTAAGGTTTTGGTTGGGGGTGCGGTAAAACGGTAAATCTTTTCTTCCCTTCATTTTTAGTAGTTTGTTTGTGTGTTTAGTTGTGTTTAATTTTGATTTTCCATTTATTTTTCTTAATTTATTTTATTTCTTTATTGTCTTATTTTTATTATTATTTATTTTATTTTATTTTATTTTGTTTTTTTTTTCTCATTTGCATTTTACTTGTTTTAATTTTCACGTTGATGATAATAATGTGATTGTGATAACAAGTAGCTTTTAAAAGACATTAAATTTCTCTTCGGTTTAAAGATAATTTCAAATGTTGATTTTACCTAGTTGGCGACTCTTTTGGTATGTGGTATGATTTGATTGATTAGTCTAAATGCTTAGAGAAGTCTTATGTGCGAATTTTTCATGGACATTTTTGTGATCTCAACAAACTCTAGAACTCATTTGAAAACCTTTTGAGGCGAAATAATTTGGAATTGCACTGTTCAGGATATGATGTAGGCCATTTTTGGATAGATTGTGCCATTTTGGTATGTGGTATGATTTGATTGTTTAGGATATGATTTAAATGTTGATATTTGTGTGAAAGTTGCGTTTATTTGATTATTTAATCCACAAATGTCATTTCACGGGTATTTCATGTTTAAAGTGCAATTTCAAGTAAAATCATAATTTTGGAGAAGTTTGGGAATAATTTAAATGATTGGGATTGAGTGCAAATAAAAAGAAAACAAAATTTCAAAATTTGGAATTTCGCCACCGGCAAAAACCTTACGGAGAATACGTTGAAAATCATACAGGGAGCACAGATTTTGGCAAAGCAATCTCGCTGTTGGCCAACTTCATCTCACCGCCGGCCAACTTCATCTCGCCGCTGACCAACTTCACCTCGCCACCGGCCAAGTGCATCTCGCCACCGGCCATAGTAATCTCGCCGCCGGTGAGATTTAGTGGAACCAAAATTGTAACTTTTCCAGAAATCTCGCCCCGGTGAGAATAATGTCACCGCCGGCGAGTTTCGTTCGAAAAAACATTTTTATGTTATTTTGTTCCAAAATTTCCCCCAAAACCCTAGATCTATATATACAATATGATGGAGAAAGAGGGGGACGATAGAAAGGGGAGTTCAAAGACATTTTTGGATGAGAGAAGGAAATTTTGGAAAAACTTGAAGGATCTTCACCATTGTTGCTACCAAGTCTTCATCTTCTAGAGTTTTTCATCTCTTCTCCTTAGCTTTTATATTTTGCAGTTTATTCAATTTTGTTATTCATGGATTCAATAGAAATAATGGTTGTTCTTATTTCCGTTATGAACTAATTCATTCTTGCTAAGGCTATGATGTAGTTAAATCAAGGAAATATGATTTCTTTTGTTATTGTTATATGAGTTCATTGTTTTCAAGTTGAGTATTTATTTCCATGCTTAATGCTTTTAAATTTCTGGCCAAAATTTAGATGATTCTTTGCATTATATTGAGACCGATAGGAGATGTGTAATGAATGCTTCTTGTGATAAATATCGTATGTTGAATGCGAGTGTGAGAACTAATGCATGATGTATGTGGTTATTCTAGAAATTCCATAAATCGTAATGTGCTTGTTTGTGATTAAATCTTCATAGAAATATAGTTGGTTTTCATAGATAAGTAATTCTAATATAACTCGAGAGAGAGTATTAGGTAAATTTGGGTTTTTCAACCATCACTTTTAGCTTTGATTCTCATATAACATGACTTGAAATCAGAGTGAATTGATTTAGCGAAATCAAATGCCTTAGCATTTTTAATCATTTGTGAACAACATTAAATTTTGTTATTTGCGTTTAGTTTTATGTTAATTTTCTTTTTAAACAATTTCAACAATTCGGTTTTCAAATAAAATTAGGATTAGTCAATTTCGATACTTAGTAACGCCATTCCTTGTGGGTTCGATATCCATACGTTTGTACACTTTATTACTTGAACGATTCGTACACTTGCGAAAATAAGCATCACAACACCAACGTTGTACAGTAGCATCAGCGCGCAGCAGCACCAGTAACAACATCAACAACAACAACAACAAAACTAGCACCAGCAGCGTAGCACCAAAGACTAAGAGCATAGCACCAAAGATCAACAACAAGAGCACCAAAGACCACACAAAGAAGATTGTGCCGACGCACCAAGATTAGAGCCAACGCCGCACGAAGAGCAACAAAGAACAACAACAGAAGACCAAAGACCAACGTAGCACACCTACACTAGCCCGAGCATGAAAATCATATGATGAAGAATAAATGAATTAAAAATAAAATTATGGTATAATTAATTATAACCCTATTGAATTAATTTAACAATAATTAAAATAAAACTAAATTTGTCAAATTAAGAAATATTAAAGGCTAATTGTTTGAATTAAAAAATAAATATAATAAAAAAAGAAAATGAAAATTTATTAGGAGGAGATCAGAAAATGTAGTCTACTTACCCTTTCCTCACCTATCTTTTTGAAGCCTAACTTATTTATCAATATTGATTCAGCATCCTCAGCAGTAGGGAGCACCAGATTTTCCTCATTCAAAGAACATAGTAGCCTCATTATACATGAAAACAATGTTTAGTAATAACCTTACAAATAGAAGAATAATATTTAGTCTTAAAACCTAATAAGAAAATAGAAAAGGCAATATTTATAGCCATCTAAAAGCACTTTCTATTCCTGAATTCTTACTTTTTTTTATGTTCTCTACTTGTAGCTACTAAAGGAAGCTCAGCAACCTCCTGACCAAAAATCCTAAGGAGACCAACTGACACGACAACATACCTATCTATGCAATAAAGTATTATGATTATGGTTAAGTTACTATCCAGGTGATAATACAATCACAAGAAATATTTGCTACAAGATATAAAATGAAAAATCTTTATAATCAATCAAGATTAGCTTTTCTACATTAATTTATAAGAATCATAAATCTAATATAAATAAACTTTGGCATCATCCCTCTCTGTATTCAAAAGTACATAGAGCATCAATTGAAAAAACAGCATATCAAAGTTTCAAAAGGGAAATAACATTTGAGAATTTGATTATTCATTGAATGAAGGGTATATGAACACTAGTTTGAGAAGCTTTTATACTGCCACAAATGCCAAATACGCAAAACATCAAATAACAGAACTCCAACAGAGCCACATATTACTCTTTTCTAATAGTGTGAGATTTAGTTCATAAATACTACAAATTTTAGGGTACAAACTGCAAAGTACTCTAACCTCATAAAAGAGAGACAGATGCATAAATACACATGTAAATAGAGACAAAGAAGAGTACTCGTGTGATGTAGATAAAAAATTCTCCACTAGTTAATACTTGTATCAACATCAACACTAGGCACCATGGACCAACACAGCGCACCAGCACCAGCGCAGCATAGCACATTAACACCAGGGTAGCATAGCACACTAACACCAGCGTAGCGCACTAATACCAACAACCAACGACCAGCGTCCAACATCCAGTGACTAGCATCCAGTATCTAGCGACTAGCGTCCAGCGTCCAGCGTCCAGCATCCAATGACTAGTGTCCAGTGACCAGTATTCAGCGTCCAGTGAATCAGCAACAACGACCCAGTGGCCAGCAAACCAACGAACAATGACCCATCGAACAGTGACCACTGAACTAGTGAGCTGGGAAGAGGAAGAAGAGACGAAAAGAGAAAGAATCACGAGAGGGGAAGAGAAATTTCAGATTTGGAAAAATGAAAATCATAAATTAAGAAAGCAGTTCCTAGGAGAAAAAGGAAGAAAGGAAAAAAAAGAGAGGGTGTGGGAAAAGGAAAAAAAATACAAAGAGAGAGATAAGGAGAAAAAGAAAAAAAAGAGAGAAAACATGAAAAAAATTTATATAACTTATGGCCATGGTTATTGATAAAAACTGATGCCATAAACATATCCTATAGCCTCGGTTTTTATTAGATCGTGACCAAAACCCTATGGCCTCAGTTTTTATAAAAACTGAGGCCATAGGTCTAAGACCATATGTATATTTTTTAATAGTGAGACTTCACTAAGGTGACCTCTTTTCTCCTTATCTTTTCATAATTGGAGTTGAAATGTTATCTAAAATATTAGTTCACACTAAAAACAATAATGAATTTCATGGGACTACAATTGCTAAAAATGTACCTGCTATTAGCCATGTACTTAATGCAGATGATCTCATTCTCTGATGTAGAGAAAATCTCACTGAAGTTAATGACATTCAACAAAATCTTCAAAACTATTTCAAATGGTCAAGAGAGCATGCAAATCTTTCTAAATCATGTATTTTCTTTTCAAGAAATGTTTCTTATTCTTTAAGAGGCCAAATTCAGTATACCTTTGGAATTTCTACTGCCACTAAATGTGCAAAATATTTGAGTCACAATTTATTCCATCATAGAAAGAAGAGTAAGGAGTTTCAAAAGATATTTGATACAATCATTTCAAAAATGGATAGTTGAAGATCTTATCTTTTAATCCAAGCAGGTAAAGCCACTTATATCAAATATGTTCCATTGGCTTTACCTTAATATTCCATGAGTACTTTTAAACTACTCAAAATATTTTTTCATAAATGTGATGCAATTATCAAGAAATTTTGGTGGAACTCTTCTATAAAAAAATTCTTTCAGATATATTGCATATAAAAATTGGGATCTTCTTTGTCTACCTAAAGAAAATAGAGGTCTTAGTTTTCAAAAACTTAAGGGCATTAATTTAAGTCTCATATCTAAATTAGGTTTCCAATTTCTTAATCATGATAATAAAGTTTGGATTAATCTCTTTCAGTGTATATTTGGAAATCCTAGAGATTCTCTCAATTATGAAACTCGTTCTTCTGACTCTTAGATTTGGAAAGGTATATGCTCTTCTTTGAATTTACTTCATTTACGTGCTTGTCTTAAAATTGGAAATGGTTCTTCAATCAATATATAGCATGATCCTTAGTTTCCTTAGTCTTTAAATTTTAAATGCCCTCCTTCAATTATTTCTTTGGATAATTTACTTAATGTACCTATGGTTGTTAAGGATCTTTTCCAGCCAAATACAAATGATTGGAATTTTGAACTTATATACCAAATTTGAGGATCTGACATGTGTCTTTATATTTCAAGACTTCATCCTCTTGTGGAAGATGGTTCGAACTTGTGGTTTTGGGTTCCTAACTCCAAAAGTAATTTTAACACTAAAGCTACTTATTGATGTTTAATCTTAAAAAGATCTCCTTAGTTGTGTTCCCTTATTTGGAGAAAGCTTTAGCAGTTAAAATGCATAGAAGGATGAAAACTTTTTGTAGGAGACTTCTTTATGATTTTCTTCCTACTAGATATAATGTCTCTTCCAGAGTTCTTAAATTCTTCTCTAATGATTTTTTTATTTGTGAACTTTTCAATGTCACAAGTTCTTTTGGCCATCGAGAACTTTCTCACCTTGTATTTATCATTATTGTATTATTTTTTTTACGGATTTGAAAATCTCATAATGATCTTTTGTTTAAAGCAAAAATCTCAAATCTTAAAATGATTATTCCAAAATTAAATTTTAGATTTTAAGAATTTAAGAATTCTTTTCACTCTTGGCTTTCTCGTCTTAATGTTCATCAAATTAGCTCTAATTATATCATACCTTATCTTTCCTTTTGGAAAAAAACTTCCTAAAGGTGTTATGAAAAATAATTTTGATATTTCCGTTAACAATTCTAAACTTAATTACAGTGGCTATTGTCATAAGAGATTCATAAGGTAAAATTCTAGGATGTTGGAGTAAATTTTAGTTTGGCCATTCTACTAAAGAAGGAGAAACATATTCTTTACTATTGTTTTTGAATATGGCTATTCAAAATAATTACAATATAGTACACTTAGAAGGAGATAATTTTAATGTATTTAAAGCTTTGGTGCATGATGATTTTATTATTTTTTTGGAAGCTCAAAACTTTATTTCTCAAGCTTGTTCACTGATTTGCAAATATAACATGATATATGCATCATAAATTCCATAAATATCAACATATTAGCTCATATTCTAGCTAAATCGGTTTCTGATAGCAATATTGAGCATTTTATTTCCATGTATGTTTTACCTCAATTGTTTATTGCTCCTCTCTATAATGAACTTTAATTTTAATGAAGTTATTTGTTTTTAGGGCAAAAAAAGTATAGAATATTTTGTGGCATCATTCCAAATTTCTCTTCTTTTTATGTAGCATTTCATGGCTTTCTTTATGTAGCATGGATTTCTAAGCTTTCCAACGACATGTCTCATTCTTGAATTTGGCTCCATGTTTGAAAAATATGTCACAATCAAACTTTCCATCAATCAACCTTTAAGTTTCCTCTATTTTTTGTTAATACTATCATCCTCAAGTTTGAAACTGAAAGATGTAGGATAGAGAAGATCTCAGTCTCACTCTAGTAATTATATAAAGAGAGAATGTTTAGTTGTAATTTTCTATTATGAGAAGTATGATATAATGATGATAGGTCAATTACATTTTATGCCCATAATGTATGAGATAATTTGCAAAAATATCTAAAATATTTTCTTTATTATAATTATGCCCATAATGTAAGAGTAACGATAAAAAAAAATGCCCAATAGCTTATATTTTTAGTTATAATTATGTCCATAATATATAAATAATGATGCAATTATGCCTAATGTTGAGCATGCTTTCATCTTTACACATACGTGGTAAACATAATTGTTACAAAGTAAATGTTTTGAACTTTTTTACAAATTTTCCCATACGTTGTGGGCATAAAACGTAATTAATCCTATGATATTAGATATGATACTATTTTATGTATATATGACTATATATAGGGTAAAGAATAAACTTGGAAATTTATCCTTCTTAGATTTGGATTGAGTTGTTATAGTATTGTACATAATTACCTATTGTAGACAGCTATCTCTAATAGACATTTATTATTTATAGACATCTATTCTTAATTATCTACTAGATTACCCTTTAAAATAGACAAGGATAATCCTAGGCCTTTATCTCTTTAAAATATTATATTACTTTTTACACTTGTATGATGATTAGACATTTATTGGGCTTGGCCTATAAGGCTATTTACTTATTAGGACCTTTTTTTACTGCCATGAGAGATGTACAAAATTACCCCAACATAACCCCCTAAAATTTCTAGCCCTTGGGTTAGAAGGTCTTATTGTAATTTCTATCAATACTTGTGTTGAATATTTCTTCCAATTTTGTTGACAATTTTGAGCTTACACTCAAATAATTTTATACCCATCTAAATAGAAAAACTTTACACAACATATGGCCATTTGAAGCGTGCATAGTGGCATTCTGATACTCATGATGTCTTCAAATTTTCAATTGGACTTCCAATTATAAAGTTACGCTGAAGTCAACATTTTCATCAATGAAGACAAAGCTTCACTTATTTTTGTGGAAAGCTCAAAATTTAAATCCTAATCATAATCCATGTAGGATTAGTGTATTGCTCACTAGTTAGTTAGTTTCTTTTCGTCCCTTGACTAGCAATGATGCAAATGTTGCAAATGATCCCCTTTGAGGCAATTGTGTATAGTTTGTTGTTGTTTCTCTCTTTGGAGGCAACATTGTATGGTTTATATGGATGATATCTCTTGACGTACATCCTTATCTTTTTGGTTTCTAATCTCCTTTGAGGCCATCTTTGTCATCTTATTTGTTTGTTCTTGTTTTACTTCTATTTCTTTAAAACTACATTTATCTTCCTTTATTGCTTTAAATATATTAATATATGTATATGTATATATATATATATGTGTGTGTGTGTATCGTTTGGCATTATCCTTCTCTTTTTCTCTCTCTTCCTAGGACAGTTTTACAAGTTCTTTTATTCAGCTTTCTTACTGCAAGTATAACAAAGTTAATAAGGACTTTATTGGTTTTTAAGTGGCATGAATTTGACTTAAATTGAAATGTGTTTTCATTGAGCATATGTATGGCTAAATTCTTGTGTTAAATTTGAAATGATTTTTTTACACATGCCATGATTTTGTGAATTTGTATGGATATTTTGAGAGATTAGTTTGGATTTGTGCTTTGATGGTTTATATGAGTTGAAAAAGGTCTAGAATCTACTTTAGTGTCTCTTGAGACAAAATCATAGTTGTTACTTGAACAGAGAGAGGATTTAGGCATTCTTTTAACCGTTTGAACTTTTCATGCCACTTTTGTTCTCTAGTCCTTAGTTTCCCCTTTTCATCCATTATGTTATCCTTTCTTTTCTTTACTCCTATTGGCTTTGCATAAATGATAAATCTTGCTTACCTTGCACATGTTTTGTTATGTTTTAGATTTTTTACTATTGCACACATTTAGTTGTGTTTTTTCCCTTACTTCATTTTTAAAAAAATAGGGAAAAAGAAAAATGAAATGAAAGAAAGAGAGAACAAGGAAAAAAAAGAAAGGGAAGGGAACCAGCAAATGATTGCTATGTTGTAAAAGAAAAAAAGTCTTTTGTATTGGGTTTGTAAGTTTTTTGAAATTTGAGAAGTAAAAAGTATTAAACCTAAGTTTAAATGTTTATTCTCTTGGTTATGAGAACTTTGCTTAAACTGGTTGTTTTGTTGACAAAAAGTGTGATTTCCCTTAAATGCTCCTTCTAATCTACCCAAATCTCAACCTAACATTACAAACTTTGAATGACCTTTTGATTTCTTCACTATTAGCACCTACTTTAGTGGAGAGAGGTTAATGTTGGACTTGTGAAGTTTGGCTTACTTGAGTCTATATTTCTATTTGCTTAGTTCGTAGTAAGCAAGTTTAGCATATCACACATAGTACATCTCCTTAAAAATTTAGTCATACCCATATATGAATCAATTATGGATTGATAGCCTTTTGGATATTTTAGTTGAAGATTTTGGTTAATCTCAAAGAGCCCTCTAGTTTTTGTCCTACTTTACCTCTTATTTCTTTGACTAGTTTCTCTACCATATTTATGCTTAGAGTAAGTAGACTTACCATCTCTCGAGATGATATTAGTAATTTATTATATCTTCCCATTCTTTGGTTTCCTTCTTTTCTTATAGTCCCTTTTGAGTTTGAAAATGTCATAGATATGTATCAATTTCAAGCATTTTCTCAGGGTGTTAAGAATTATTATCATCCTGATGTATCTCCTATTCATAATTCACCCATTTCTTCAGCCTCAGTCAGACCTCACTCTACTTGTTCCAAAGGCCTTCTTCATTCTTATACTTTATTTTTTTGGCCTATTGTTCTCCATGCTTTTTTGTAGAGATGAACACAATGTTTCCTTTGAGTTCAAAAATTCCTTTTGAATAGTTAGCTACCAATGTCCTTTCCTTAATCTACTTCACCCCCTTATACCCCTACCAATATTGGATATTCTACTCGCTCTGGTGTTCTTTGGAATGTTGATGTAGAAGAGGGAAACAAGAATGTTGAACTTTTTTTATTTTCCTTGTTACTTTAGTTTGTTTCAACTCTTCCATTTAAAAATTCATAAAATATGGTTTACTTAATAAGATTGATTTTATTTTGTTCCTTACTCCTCACATGTTTTGTGTAGTTTGTTTACTTCCCTCTTACTGTATTGCTTGTGTTCTACTATGTGTAGATGCTTCTAATTTGGGGAAGTTTTAAGAGTACAGAATGCATAACATATTTATTGCCTCACATGCATACTTTTAGTGAGAAAATGTATGCAAAATGTATGTTGGCAAGGGGAGTGTTATGATTGTTTCACTCTTATTATTTTTCATATTTATGAATTTATGTTATGTTGTTACGTGATAAGAGTCAAATTATTGCATTTTTGTTATGATTTAAAGGTTGATATTTGTGTGAAAATTGCGTTTATTTGATTATTTAATCCACAAATGTCATTTCACGAGTATTTCGTGTTTAAAGTGCAATTTCAGGTAAAATCATAATTTTGGAGAAGTTTGGGACAAATTTCAATGAACGGGATTGAGTGCAAATAAAAAAAAACAAAATTTCAAAATTTGGAATTTTGCAGGCGGCAAGAATAAACGTTGAAAATCATGCAGGGAGCACGGATTTTGGCACAGCAATCTCGCCGCCGACCAAGTGAATATCGCCGCCGGCCAAATCAATCTAGCCGCCGGCCAAGTGAATCTTGCCGCCAGAAACAATAATCTAGCCGTCGGCGAGATTGAGCGGAACCAAAATCGTAAGTTTTCCAGAAATCTCGTCGCGGCGAGAACAATTTCGCCGCCGGCGAGTTTCGTCCGAAAACAGATTTTTTGGTTGTTTTGTTCCAAAATTGCCCCCCAAACCCTAGATCTATATATATAATATGATGGAAAAAGAGGGGGACGGAGAAAGGGGAGTTCAAAGACATTTTTGGAGGAGAGAAAGAAATTTTGGAGAAACTTGAAGGATCTTCACCATTGATGCTACCAAGTCTTCATCTTCTAGAGTTTTTCATCTCTTCTCCTTAGCTTTTATATTCTGCAATTTATTCAGTTTTGTTATTAATGGATTCAATTGAAATAATGGTTGTTCGTATTTTCGTTATGAACTAATTCGTTTTTTACTAAGGCTATGATGTAGTTAAATCAAGGAAATCTGATTTCTTTTGTTATGGTTATATGAATTCATTGTTTTCAAGTCGAGTATTTAGTTCCATGCTTAATTCTTTTAAATTTTAGATCAAGATTTAGATGATTTGTTGCATTATATTGAGACCAAGAGGAGATGTGTAATGAATGCTTCTTGTGATAAATATCGTATGTTGAATGCGAGTTTGACACCTAATGCATGATGTATATGGTTATTCTAGAAATTCCATAAATCGTAATGTGCTTATTTGTGATTAAATCTTCATAGAAATATAGTTGGTTTTCATAGATAAGTAATTCTAATATAACTTGAGAAAGAGTATTAGATAAGTTTGGGTTTTTCAACCATCACTTTTAGCTTTGATTCTCATATAACATGACTTGAAATCGAATTGAATTGATTTAGCGAAATCAAATGCCTTAGCGTTTTTAATCATTTGTGAACAATATTAAATTTTGTTATTTACGTTTAGTTTTATGTTAATTTGCTTTTAAAACAATTTCAACAATTCAGTTTTCAAATAAAATTAGGGTTAGTCAATTTCGGTACTTAGTAAACGCCATTCCTTGTGGGTTCGATATCCGTACTTTTGTACACTTTATTACTTGAATTATTCGTACACTTGCGAAAATAAGCATCAAGTTTTTGGCACCGTTGCCGGGGAATGGTTTGATTTTATTAATATCGATACTACCTAATCTTAGTTTTAATTTGAAGTTAATTTGCTTTATCTTTCTTTCATTTTTAATTTTGTTTATTTTGCTGTTTTATTTTATTTATCAAGAAAAAAAGTAACTTTGTGTTGTTTTGTGTTAGTTGATTTTCTGGTTGTAGGATTTTTGTATGAGACGTACAAGAAGCCTTAACCTTCTTCCATTTGATCGGGAGATTGATAGAACATATAGGCGTCTAAACCGAGAGAGAAGACGTTCAACCTCAGCTCCTAATAGACAAATAACCATGGATCCACCATTTGTTGAGGGAGGTGGAAATCGTAGAGCTTTGAGGGAT
This sequence comes from Hippophae gyantsensis, assembly GCA_030763125.1. Classification (NCBI taxonomy): domain Eukaryota; kingdom Viridiplantae; phylum Streptophyta; class Magnoliopsida; order Rosales; family Elaeagnaceae; genus Hippophae; species Hippophae gyantsensis. The sequence goes on along the minus strand of CM061039.1, from coordinate 28,329,522 downwards.
TATGCTGCGCCTAATGTTACTGGAACTATTTCGGGTATAAGGAGGCCAACTATTCAAGCCAATAACTTTGAGATAAAACCATCCTTTATCCAAATGGTTCAATCAAATCAGTTTGGGGGAATGTCAAAGGATGATCCAAATGCACATATTGCTTACTATCTGGAAGTGTGTGATCTTTACAAGATAAATGGTGTATCCGAAGATGCTGTAAGATTGAGGGTTTTTCCTTTTTCACTTCGGGATAAAGCCAAGGAGTGGCTAAACTCATTACCACCAGGATCAATTACAACATGGAATGAATTGGTTCAGAAATTCTTATCCAAGTTCTTTCCTTCTGCTAAGACAGCAAAATTGAGGAATGAAATCACATCTTTTACACAGTATGACCAAGAATCATTGTATGAAGCTTGGGAAAGATTTAAATAAATGTTGAGGAAGTGCCCACATCATGGTATACCAATTTGGCTGCAAGTCTCTACATTTTATAATGGGTTGGTTTCAAACTATCGTGCAATGATTGATGTTGTAGCTGGAGGGTCTTTAATGGGAAAAACACCGGAGGATGCTCATGAGTTGTTAGAGATTATGGTAGAAAACAACAATCAATGGCATTCAGAGCAGGTAATTGCAAAAAGACCAACAATAGTGCATGAAGTTGATTCAGTGAATGCTTTGTCGGCTCAAGTTGCTGTTCTTTCAAGAAAGATGGATTCTTTGTCATCCAAATTCAAATCCAAACCAACTACACAATGTGATTTATGTGGTGGAAATCATGCTAGTATTGAGCGCTAAGTTGGAAATCCATTTGCTTCACCAAATGCTGAGCAAGCAAATTATGTTTCAAATTTCCAAAAACCTCAACATAACCCATATTCGAACACCTACAATCCAGGTTGGAGGAATCATCCAAATTTGTCATGGGGAAATAACCAAGGGGGATTCAAATCGTCATCATCTTCTTACCAACCCCAAGAGAAGAAGCAAACAAATTTGGAAGAAATTTTGGGAAAGTTCATTGATGAGACGAGAGCAAATTTCAAAAATCAAGAGGCAATCAACAGGGACATCCAAAACCAATTGGGGCAGCTTTCAAAGCAGATTGCAGAAAGGTCTCAAGGATCACTACCTAGTGACACAATAAATCCCACAGAGCATGCAAAGGCTATCACATTGAGAAGTGGTAAAGAACTTGAATGGCAGAGGAAATCGGAGAAAAAGATGGAAGAATCTAAAGAAAATCCATCAAGATCCCAAGATATTCAACCTTCCCCATATGCGAAATATGAGCCGCCTATCCCATATCCTCAAAGATTGAATAAGAAAAAGCTTGATAATCAATTTAATAAATTTCTGGATATTTTTAAGAAATTGCATATTAACATTCCTTTTGCAGAGATGTTGGAACAAATGCCCAAGTATGCAAAATTCATGAAGGAAATTTTATCAAAGAAGAAGAAGCTGGGAGATTATGAAACTGTCATGCTAAATGAGGAGTACAGTGCAGTTCTTTAAAGAAAACTGCCACAGAAATTGAAAGACCCAGGGAGTTTTACTATACCTTGTACTATAGGAAGTTGCAATTTTGATAAAGTCCTTTGTGATTTAGGAGCAAGCATTAATTTGATGCCACTTTCTATTTTCAGGAAACTAGGCCTGGGATAAGTGAAGCCCACTTCAATCTCTTTACAATTAGCAGATCGATCAGTGAAATATCCTCTAGGGGTAATTGAGGATGTTTTAATTAAAGTCGATAAATTTATTTTCCCTATAGATTTCGTGGTGCTTGACATGGAGGAAGATAGAGAGATACCGTTGATATTGGGGAGACCGTTCCTTGCAACTGGAAGAACATTGATTGATGTTCAGCAAGGAAAGCTCATTCTACGGGTGCAAGATGAACAAGTAACTTTTGATGTTTTTGAAGAAATAAAATTTCCAAGTGATGTACATTCTTGTTTTCAAATTAACACTCTTGACGGGTTAATCTCGGAAACTTTTGAGGAGAGAACTCCATTGCTACCACTAGAAGCTTGCATTGTGAAATCTGCAACAATTGAGGAGGAAGATAAGGGGATGAGACAATGTTCCGAATTACTGGCAGCACCTAATGAATATTTGTGCAGTGATGAAAAATTTAAGGAGTTGGGAACAAATGAAACTCCAACCTTAGTGGTAAAGAATGGAGCCAACAAGATTGAGCTAAAGCCAATGCAATCCCGTCTAAGTAAAAAAAAAATCTTACGTTCACTACCGGCAAGGGCAGTTTCACCGCCGACGGAAAGGAGATCTCTCTTTCCTTTCTTACATTGAGGACAATGTAAGGTTTTGGTTGGGGGTGCGGTAAACGGTAAATCTTTTCTCTCCTTCATTTTTAGTAGTTTTATTTGTGTGTTTATTTGTGTTTAATTTTGATTTTCCATTTATTTTTCTGCATTTTGATTTAATGTTTTATTTCTTTATTGTCTTATTTTGATTTTGATTTTTTTTATTTTAATTTGCACGTTGATGATAATAATGTGATTGTGATAACAAGTAGCTGTTAGAAGACATTAAATTTTGCTTCGGTTTAAAGAGAATTTCAAATGTTGATTTTACCTAGTTGGCGACTCTTTTGGTATGTGGTATGATTTGATTGATTAGTCCAAATGCTTAGAGAAGTCTTATGCGCGAAATTTTCATGGATATTTTTGTGATCTCAACAAACTCTAGAACTCATTTGAAAGCCTCTTGAGTTGAAATAATTTGGAATTGCACTGTTTAGGATATGATGTAGGCCATTTTTGGATCGATTGTGCCATTTTAAGCCTACCTTGTTATCCTTATATCACTAGTAACCTCTTTGAGCCTATTTAAATATATTGTTAGCCTTACTTTTCTTTCTTTTTGCCTTATATAACCTACCTTCTATTGAGCCAAAAATATATATATATAATTCCTACCTTATTTGTTAAGAGCACTTAATTTTGAACACAAACTTTTCAAGAGGATTTGGAGAAATATTCCACATATATTGGAAGAAATTGGTTGGGGGTTATGTCTTTTCAAGAGCAATTGGAGTAAGGATGCAAAAAAAAAAAAAAAGAAATCCACATATATTGGAAGAAAGTGGTTGGCTTTTCAAGAGCAATTGAGAAAAAAAAATCTTCCATATATATGGGAAGAAAGTGGTTAGATTTTCAAGAGCAATTGGAGTAAAAAAAAAAAAGAAGAAGAGGAAGAAGAAAGCCTTCACATTTTAATAAATAAAAGAGTGTTAGTGATGGATGTACTAAGGAGAAAGATTGAGGAAGAATTTTGTTTATCTTTGGAAAAATGGGTTATGATCGGAAGAAACAATTTGGTTTGATGGTGTTACTCTTTTACTTAATTGGTTGTGTTTAATTTAATAAGTGCCCTTATTTGTATTTTGACACTTCCCGTTCTTTCTTAACCAAATACCTAAGCCTAACATTGCAAGCCTCGTAGAGTCCTATTGATCCGAAGTGGTGTATTTTTCTTCATTAGTGGAGAGAGGTTTGAAAAGTGAGCCTATGGAGTTTGAGATTTTACCTTTTTGTTTGTGGATGTTGTGCATAATATTATCTGGGTATTATGGCTATTGGTTTGTGGTTTGATGGATGTTTAAGAGTCAATAACAAAAGTGAAATTGGCATTTGAGATTTCTTAAAGCTTAGGTGACATTTAATTATTCTATATGTTGGGTGTTATTTACAATTTTTGAGACATTTGTGCAAGTTATTTGTTATGTGATTTTATTGTTTTAAGTTAGGATAGTTATAGGTAAGATGCTTATGGGTATCATCACTGGAAGCCCTCACGAGACTACAACTCGTCCTACTAGGGCCACCTAGGGGTTTTAAGGCTTATTGCATACACTTAATGTAATGTTGTAAATAGAATAAATTTCCTTTGAATTTTTCTTTTAATGTCTCCTTTGAAATTATTCATAGATCGCTTTTCTTGCTAGAGACTAGCAAGAAGCTAGTTGGGGGTTGTTGATAAGAGTCAAATTATTGCATTTTTGTTATGATTTAAAGGTTGATATTTGTGTGAAAATTGCGTTTATTTGATTATTTAATCCACAAATGTCATTTCACGGGTATTTCATGTTTAAAGTGTAATTTCAAGTAAAATCATAATTTTGGAGAAGTTTGGGACAAATTTCAATGAACGGGATTGAGTGCAAATAAAAAGAAAACAAAATTTCAAAATTTGGAATTTCGCCGCCGGCGAGAATATTCTCGCTGCCGGCGAAAACCTTACGGAGAAAACGTTGAAAATCATGCAGGGAGCACGGATTTTGGCACAGCAATCTCGCCGCCGGCCAAATCAATCTCGCCGCCGACCAAATCAATCTAGCCGCCGGCAAAGTGAATCTCGCTGCCGGCCACAATAATCTAGCCACCGGCGAGATTGAGCGGAACCAAAATCGTAAGTTTTCCAGAAATCTCGCCGCGGCGAGAACAATTTCGCCGCCGGCGAGTTTCGTCCGAAAACAGATTTTTTGGTTGTTTTGTTCCAAAATTGCCCACAAACCCTAGATCTATATATATAATATGATGGAAAAAGAGGGGGAAGGAGAAAGGGGAGTTCAAAGACATTTTTGGAGGAGAGAAAGAAATTTTGGAGAAACTTGAAGGATCTTCACCATTGATGCTACCAAGTCTTCATCTTCTAGAGTTTTTCATCTCTTCTCCTTAGCTTTTATATTCTGCAATTTATTCAGTTTTGTTATTAATGGATTCAATTGAAATAATGGTTGTTCGTATTTCCGTTATGAACTAATTCGTTTTTTGCTAAGGCTATGATGTAGTTAAATCAAGGAAATCTGATTTCTTTTGTTATGGTTATATGAATTCATTGTTTTCAAGTCGAGTATTTATTTCCATGCTTAATGCTTTTAAATTTCCGATCAAGATTTAGATGATTTGTTGCATTATATTGAGACCGAGAGGAGATGTGTAATGAATGCTTCTTGTGATAAATATCGTATGTTGAATGCGAGTTTGACACCTAATGCATGATGTATATGGTTATTCTAGAAATTCCATAAATCGTAATGTGCTTATTTGTGATTAAATCTTCATAGAAATATAGTTGGTTTTCATAGATAAGTAATTCTAATATAACTTGAGAAAGAGTATTAGATAAGTTTGGGTTTTTCAACCATCACTTTTAGCTTTGATTCTCATATAACATGACTTGAAATCGGATTGAATTGATTTAGTGAAATCAAATGCCTTAGCGTTTTTAATCATTTGTGAACAACATTAAATTTTGTTATTTACGTTTAGTTTTATGTTAATTTGCTTTTAAAACAATTTCAACAATTCAGTTTTCAAATAAAATTAGGGTTAGTCAATTTCGGTACTTAGTAAACGCCATTCCTTGTGGGTTCGATATCCGTACTTTTGTACACTTTATTACTTGAACGATTCGTACACTTGCGAAAATAAGCATCATTACGTTGTGATGCCTTCTTCTTATTGACATCACTTTGAATGAACCTTGCATAAATAGGATTGTTAGTATGACATGTTGCATGCATAGTTTGCATTTTTCTATTTCACATGTCTTCTTAGGTGTTGTAGTGAGTTATTGCATGTTTATCACTACTTGTAGTTGATAGCCTAGTATTTGTTTTTGGAATGCATGACATATGCATTCTTTGGTAGATTGGGATATCTTTTCATATATGTGTGCATAGTATGGGGTGAGGTTATAGGTTTGAATACACCCTAGTGTTCTTAAGGGAAGATAGTTGAAGCACTAGGAATGTGTGAACTTGAAAGATAATTGGACTCTTAGTCAACTCCTTCTTAGGTATTTTCTTACACATTTAAGTGGCATTGATGTTTGGGAAAAGATTGTTGAGTCATTAGGAGTGTGCCAACTTAAAAGATAGTTGGACTTCTAGTCAATGTCTCCTTTCAGATTCATTAACATATTTATGTGACTTAGTGTTTGACCATCCATCCTATCAATGTGTTGTATGCATATTACAAAGCCTCTTATGCCTCCCACATCACGTATAGATATGGGGCTCCGACTTTGTATCACTTTAGAGAGATGTATTCTATTTGCGCTACTATTACTTTGTTAGTACATTCATGTTGTTGTTTGTTACATACTTTTACCTTGCTATTATCTTAATGTTATTATTTGTAATTCCCACTTGTCTGTATGAGTTTCTTCTTTTTGTGTTTTCTCTGATCTTCTCTATTATGTTGCATGAGTGTTAGGATTATTGCATTTCTATTTAACTTTTCTCCCTCATACAGAGATGTGTTATGTTGTATACTATATGTATTCTTGTTTTGACTTTCCATGTCACAAAAGAGATAAGTGTGCATAACTTATGTTTGTTTGTGCATTGTATTTTTTTTGTACTTTGTGTTTGTTTGTTAACATGTTTTTTACCTCATAGGAAGGTGAGTGTAGTTTGCATTGCATCATATTTATTTGATATGTATACACTTAGGTGTAGTGTTGAATTGGTTCAAGGGGAGTTTGCATATTTATGTTGCATGTAGATTGTGTAGTTTGCATATTTGTATTGCATGTAGATTGTATTTGTTTGTGTTATGTGTTAAATATGCTTAGCCTATCATATATACTTGTGTAAGCATAACATAATAGTATTTGGATAGACTACACATTGTTTATGTATGATACGTCATAGATATGTGTTTGTTTCATGAGTGTAGGTTATATGTGCGGATTGTTTAGGTGTGTTGTGTCTAGTGGTGATAAGATCCTTATGTTTTAGAAGCAACAGAGGTTGGATGAGTTGATATATGAAGTTGGTTGGTGCGCATAAGATGGATGCATTTGGTTTAGATGTGTTTTTTAGATTTTGGTATGCGTCAATATTTTGTACATGGGAACAAACATTTGTAGGTCATCTTTATGATTATCTCATGATAAATATGCATCTATATGTAGTTATGTAGTGTTTTGACACAAAGCCAAAGGGGGAGAATGTAACTCACGTTGTACTCACGTCTGTATGTTGGCTTCTCGTGTACAAAATATGATGTCTATTTATTTTACTTAGTGTACCTGTCGTCCTCTGTGTAAGATTGGTTACTACATATCAATAATACATACACGCATATAGTTAGGTACACTATGTATGCAAGGATGTTTATACATATCACAAGGTTAATTTTCATAGGGTGCATGCTAAGTGAAGTGTTGGTTTTTGACAAGAAAGCATGTGAACGAGCCGACATTGTCACTTGTGTTTTTGGTGTGTTTTGGGTGAGTGTATTTATGGAAAGTACTAGGCAATAATTGGAACAAAAAATGCAAGTTTTAGCTCCTCATCACCAAGCTCGGCACCACCCTTGCCACCATCCTTGGTGAGGTGGAAAATTCAAGTTCTATAAATACCTTTATTTCTTCTTATTTGGTATCGATAAAATTGTAGCAAAGATCTATAAAAATGACATCTCATTCTTTTTTTTTAGATCACTAATTCCTTAAGTATTGTTTGGTATTATTGATTCATAACTAGAAAAACTGTGCTTTTGAGTGGTGAGTACTTGAGATGGTGTTTATTAATGAGTTTTATGTGTGAGCCATGTGTTGGCTGATAGTTACCCTCATGTAACTTTTTCTTATGTGAGAACAACTCTATGAGAGTAGGTTGAGCTACGTTATATAAGTTCTCATATTTCTTGGCTATGTGCAATAAAAGATGATTATTGAGTTTTCTTGTTCAATGGTGGTTCTATTGATTGTCCACATTACAAACTGATTTGGGTTTAAAAATCACACCACATTATGTAGTGTTGGCTCTAGAGGAAATCAGATTCAAGTGTTGAATCAAGACATTGTAGAAGCCACAAGTAAGAGTAGTAGTAGGCAATTAGGATAAAGGTTCCAACTGAAAGAGGTAATAATGGTTTTATTTTCTATCAGAGTTGTAACGTGTTTATTGTTTAGTGGATTATTTGCTACTAAGTGGTATCCTTAAGCAACCAGAGGATGTTACCACATATATAGGGTTTCTTATGGATTTTCCTTATTTTATCTATTATTATGCATGATATTTTATTGTGTTAGTATAATCTAAGTTTCTATCGTGTGATGAGTGCTTAAAAAGCACTAAAATTACCATGATTTAATGTACTTTAATTAATTAAATAGATTCATATTTGAATGACTTTATCATGTTTTTATATAAATTTACTTTTTCAGAATCATGGGTATTTTTCTTGTCTTTCAGGTATTTTATTTCAAAAATAACTTAAAGACTCAAAGAAATATACTGGAGGTAATACATCACAAATATATTGAGAAAATAAATGAGAAAAAGTTAAAAGGATGGAAAAATTGGACAAAATGGGTTAAAATGTCAAAAAGGCCAAAATTGCTCGCACAGTTGCTCATCCATGTCGAGTCCCACGTGTAGCCATCCATTCCTGCCCAGTATCGAGCACACTAGTTCCTGCGTAGCCGCCTATCCGTGTTGAGTCCCGCGCGCAGCCATCCATTCCTGCCTAGTATCAAGCACACTAGCGCCTACATAGCCACCTATCCATGTTGAGTCCCACACGCAGCCATCCATTCCTACAGACTCTTATGTGCACCAATGCGCACGTGGATGCCTATACGTATCTAGTCTCATACACAGCCCTATTCTTGCCGAGTCCCACGCGCACCAGTGGGCATGCAGCCGTGTAGAGTCCTACATACACTAGCCTATTCCTGCCGAGTTTCAGGCACGTTCCCATATGTACGCTCAACACGTGGTCAGCACACACCCACACGTGGTAGGTACACACCTACCACACGCCCGCATGCAGCTGACACATGCCGAACCAGCGCACACAACTAACTCATGCCTGGCACACACCAAGAACACATTTGACACACGTTGTGCCGATTTCTGCCCGTGCCAGCACACATCCATGCCATGTCCCGCGCATGCCAAACGCCTATTTTCCATATGAACTACCCATCTACCAAAATATTTGTGCCTCATTCGTGTGCCAACCTGTCCAAAAGCATCCAAATTCAAATTTTGAAATATTTCACCCTTTTTTTGGCCTTTTCCTCACCTATAAAATGTCCCTCTTCCCCCATTCCAAAACACACAACTTTATGAGCTCTTTCTCTCTAGAAAGTTTTCTTTTGTTTTTAGTTTTTAGTTTGAAATTTCTTCTCTTTTTGAGAAGAACTAACTATGTTTTAATAGATTTTTTGTTTTTGATATAATAAGCGGAGATGTAAATCCATTTGGAGGTTTTCCAGCAACAAAATTAGCATTAAACTATTGTAAGGATTCTTGTAAGGTATTATTTTAATGGATTCATTACAGTTATCTTTTTATGTTTTATTCTTATATGTTATATTTAATTTTACTGTGATTAAATTTAACATGGCTTGTTGTTTGTAAATATGATATAATAATAATGTTGTTATGTTTGTAAAATATTAATGAGGTAAAACATCTCTCTAAAATAAATTGATTTTGTTTTTATTCAAGATTTTATAGTAAGAATGTTAGAGAGAAATATATTATTTTCATTACAAACTTAAATCTGAAAGTATATTTTAAGGTTTATTTATTAGGTCTAATTTAGAGTAGTGCTCTTTTATTTGTTGGTACAATCGCTCGGTAGTTAGACTGAACCTCTGTTTCAAAAGTTTTTATATGAAATATTATTTGAAAATGTATTGATAACACATTTTTAGTAATGGTTTTAAAACTTTAAAGTTAGTACTTGGATAATTAAATTCTTAGGTTTAATTTGGACACATTGAATAAAGTCTAATTATCTCACTTCGCCTAAAGCTGTGATTATATGGTTTGCTATTTTCTTAGAAATAAAGCTGAAGTTTAATACTTAAGTAATTAATAGGCCCCACCTAAGGATATTAGTTAATTAATATTAAACAAAAGAATTTAGGCCCTGTCTAAGGACACTTTCATACCAAAAAGAGAAAATGAGCAAATATAAATTTATATCTGTAATAACCTAAAGGTTCCCAATCAACCCGAACAAATAAAAGATGTAAGAACCTTTCGAAGTGGTAAGGTAGTCAATACTAGTTTACTTGAAATCTCTAAAGATCTACCTTGTAGTTCAGGTAACAAAGAAGGTGAAATTCTAGTCTTACAAAAAGGAGAGACAAGTGTTAAATATGATAAACCTTTGAAAAAACTTATTAAGGAGTCATCTGAAATCCCAAAAATTCAAAAGACAATAGAACCACATCAACTACAAGTACCTTTTCCACACCGGATGAAAGAATCCAAACAAGATAAGCAATTCTATGATCTTTTTAATATGCTTTCTAAAGTAAATATCAATTTACCATTATTAGAAGTGATCGTGAATGTGCCCTTCTTTGCTAAGTTTTTCAAAGAATTGAACACTAAGAAAAGAAGGTATGAACTTAATGAGCGAGTAGTGGTATTAGAAATTTCTAGTACAGTACTTCAGCATCAACTTCCCCCTAGGTTGAAATACCCTGGAAGTTTTATCATAAACATAACTATAGGGGATACAAAGGTCGCTAAAGCAATGCTTGATTTAGGTGCTAGTATGAACTTGATGCCCTACTCTATATTCTTACAGCTTGATTTAGGAGATTTAAAACCCATAACTATGACCCTTCAACTTGCAGATAGATCTCTTAAGTATCCAAATGGAATAGTGGAGGATGTGTTGGTAGAGCTAGAGAAACTGATAATACCTATTTACTTTATGGTTCTTGATATGCAAGAAAATCTAGCCTTGGACAAAGAGCACATAATACTACTTGGTAGACCATTTATGGCAACTACCAAGACTATTATTGATGTCCAAAGATGGAAATTTGACAATGACAATCTTAGGAGAGACTATTCCTTTTAAAGTTTTTGATTCTTCACCTATTCCTTCTGTTTCTACCATTGATGAAATATTCGATGTTGACCCTTTAGATAATCTTATCCAAAGCACCTTTTCCCAAACTAGAATAAAATACAAGCTTTAAACAATTCTTACGCTTGAAGGGGTGGAAGAAGATTTAGATGAGGAAACTAAGGGGTACCTTGAACAACTAGATAGTGATGAACCAATGAAAAAATCTTGTACTCTAAAATCTACCCAGTTCCCCATCTAGGAAAGAGGTCAATCCACCTGAACTTGAACTTAAAATACGTGTTTTTGGGAGAAGGAGAAACTTATCCAACAATAATTTTTTCAACATTGGCCAAAAGTCAAGAAAAAGAACTTATAAAAGTGCTTAAGAAGTTTAAGAAAGCTATAGATTAGAGTATTGGGGATATAAGAGGCATTATTCCTACTATGTGTATGCATAAGATCAACTTAGAGGATGGTGCTAAACCTATACGAGAGGCCTAAAGAAGACTAAACCCAAATATGCAAGAGGTAGTTAAGAAAGAAATTCTTAAATTGTTGGAAAAAGGAATTATCTACCCAATTGCCAATAGTAAGTGGGTTAGTCCAGTGCATGTGGTAGCTAATAAATATGGGATAACAGTTGTTAAAAATTAAAAAAGTGAATTAGTGCCCACTAGAATAATCACTGGATGGAAGATGTGCGTAGATTTTGGGAAACTAAATTTATATATTAAAAAGGATCACTTTCCTCTTCCATTCATTAACCAAATGTTGGAAAGATTAGCTAGGCATAAATTTTACTTTTTTCTAGATGGATTTTCAGGATATTATGAAGTACCCATAGCACCAGAAGATCAGGAAAATACCATATTTACATGTCCTTTTGGGACATTTTCTTTTCGAAGAATGTCATTTGGGTTATGCAATGCCCCATGCCACATTCCAGAGATGTATGATGTCTATCTTCTCGGACATAGTGGAAAAATTCATTGAGGTTTTCATGGATGATTTCTCTATCTTTGGAAACTCATTTGATGATTGCTTACATAAATTTACTTTGGTTTTAGAAAGATGCATTGAATGCAAACTAACCCTTAGTTGGGAGAAAAGTCATTTTATGGTTCAACAAAGGATAGTGTTAGGACATATCATTTCAAACAAAGGTATTGAAGTTGATAAGGCAAAAGTTTAACCGATTTCCAAATTACCTCCCCTACATCTATTAAGGGAATAAGAAGCTTCTTAGGACATGTAGGATTTTATAGACGATTTATCTAAAATAAGTCATCCCTTGTGTAACTTGTTATCAAAAGATGTTTATTTTGATTTCAACGATGACTGTCTTATTGCCCTTAATACCTTGAAATAGAAACTAAAATCCACCCCTATTATTATGGCACCAAACTGGTCTTTACCCTTTGAAATAATGTGTGATGATTTCAATTATGCTATCAGAGTAGTCTTAGGACAAATGGTGGATAAGTGTTTTCATGTTAACTACTATGCTAGCAAAACACTCAATGATACCCAAATGAATTATACCACCACTAAAAAGGAATTCTTGGCTATAGTGTTTTCTTTAGAAAAAATTAGGTCTCATTTGGTAGGATCCAAAGTGATTGTGCATTCTGATCATGCTGCTTTAAGATACATATTAAGTAAACTGAATGCCAAACCAAGATTAATCAGGTGGGTCTTACTCTTACAAGAATTAGACCTAGAAATCAAGGATAAGAAAGCCTATGAAAACTTAGTAGCTGACCACATGTCTAGGTTGATTTCTGACTTCAATTCTATTAAGGGTGAGAGTAATGAAGATATAGTTGAAACCTTTCCTGATGAACAATTATTTTCAATAGGTCCAAACCCATGGTATGCTGATATTGTAAATTATCTTCCCACTGGTGTTTTGTGACCTAACACTTCATATCAAGACAAGAGAAGGTTCTTTAAAACTATCAAGGACTATTTCTGGGATGACCCTTATTTATACAAGATTGATCAAGATCAAGTAATCTAGAGATATGTACCTAAAGAAGAACATAAGAGCGTTCTTATTTTTGTTATAAACTTCATTGTGGGAGCCATTTTGGTGGCGAAAAGATAGTCCGTAAGATATTATAGTCTACATTATTTTGGCCCACTCTTTTTAAAGATGCTCATATGTTTTGTGCACAATGTGATAGATGTCAAAGAACTGGAAACATAAGCAAAAGAGATGAAGTGTCCTTGACATCTAATTTAGTTGTTGAACTCTTTGAAGTATAGGGGATTGATTTTATATGTTCTTTTCCCCCATCCAATAGTTTTCAATATATTTTGGTTGTTGTGGATTATGTATCAAAATGGGTAGAGGCTTTCCCACTAAAACCAAATGATGCTAATATGGTTGTAAAATTCTTGAAGGATTCAATATTTAGTAGGTTCCGAACACCTAGAGCTATAATAAGTTATGGAGTACTAAAAAATTACAACATCACACATAAAGTAGCTACTCCATATCATCCTCAAACTTTCGGCCTAATGGAAGTAAGTAATAGGAAAATAAAGGGAATTTTGGAATGTACCATGCATCATTCAAGAAAGGATTGGGCAATCAAGTTGAATGATACCTTATGGGCATACCGTAGAGCTTATAAAACACCCATTGGGATGATCCCTTACCAGTTAATCTTTGGAAAAGCTTGCCACCTTCCCTTTGAACTCAAACACAAGGCTTATTAAGCAATTAAAGAGCTGAACATGGATTTAGAAAAGGTAGGAGAAAAATGGTTGCTCCATCTTAATGAGTTGGAAGAGATTAAGGATGAGGCTTATGAAAATGAAAAATTATACAAATAGTGTACTAAACGCTATCATGACAAGAGGCTAGTTCCTAAGTCCTTTCTTCTTGGAATGAAAGTTATTTTATTTAACTCTCGTTTGAGATTGTTTCCAAGAAAATTGAGATCAAGATGGGATGGACCTTTCACAATTTTCTAAGTTTTTTCACATGGAGCAATAGAGTTATTGAATCCAAAGACACAAATAACTTTCAAAGTCAATGGGCACCATGTAAAGCCTTATTTAGAAGGAGAAAACAACATGGTTGATGTTTATTTCATATTGATAAATTAATCCTCAATATTATAATGATGCGTCTAGTTAAGACGTTTAAACTAAGCGCTATATGGGAGGTAACCCATCATTTTAAGTAATTTTTTTTATTTTAGTTTAATTTCATGTAAATAATTTTAGAATTGTTAAAACTAAAAATATTTGTTGAGATATTAGAAGTTCACAGCGAATTGTCTGTGTGAACTTTAATGATGAACATGATGGATGTACATACAATTTTTCATTACTACTTGCACATTCTCAAGAAATTTTCTTCTCTTTTCTCTTTATCTTTAATTTACAACTGTTATATTGAGAATAATGTAAGTTCTAGGTTGGGGATGATGAAAAGTTACCATGCTTAATTTCAAAAAAATTACAATTTTAAAATTCTTATGTTCACATTTTCATTTCTATTGTGTTTGATTTTATTTTCTTTGTGTGGTTTAGTAATTTTTATAATTTTAGGATTAGTTTTTAAAAAACAATTCTTACAAAAATTTATCATCTTTAAATTAAATTTAAGCAAATAGTTAAGTCTTTTGCATTGTTAAATTAATTTTTGAAAACATCTCATGGAGTATATGGTAATTAGTTAGTTTTTATCATGACTAATATTTCTTGATAAGGTGTGAAAATTATATTAAACCCAATATTGGTGTTTATGAATCAAATAGTGGAGATTACTCAAAACACACTTCTTATTTCTTCAAATTATTAGATGATGTCTATAGGACTTAGCATTGAATGTTATGATTTTTACATCTTAATAAAGTGATATATATTTATTTTTTATTTGCTTAGATTAAATGATTTAAGTATAAATTTATAGTATATACCTTTCTTCATACATGCATGACTTCTATTAAAAAAAGAGATGGTTACCTATACAAATACAAACAAAAAAAGGGCCAAATATTAACCACTCACCTTACCATATGAAAAATGTGCAATCTGTACATGGGTCTACTCTCTAAAAAAATGGATTCTCTTATAAAAAAAAGAATATAAGAGAAAGAGAAAAAATAGAAAGAAAGAGAAAAATAAATAGTACAATCTATATACTATGACCCAAAAAGCCTAAATAGTTGTGAGAAATGGTTTAATGCAAAATAAAATATAGGAAGTAATTCCCTAAGAAATCATTGCATTTTTCTACATTTTTTAAAAGGCATATTACTTGATATTTTTATGAGGAATAGAGTCAAAGCGAATTTGGATTCTTGACACTAAGTTTGGATGAAATTAAATGGATACATCTTTGATATGAAATATGAAAATGATTTTCAACTAATTATTATAATAAATCATGAATGTTTAGGAAGTTGAAATAATCTATGCTTAAGATTTTAATTATGAAATTCAAAAGAGATTATAAGCATGATATATTTTGTATTTCATTTCTTTATTTCATTTTAGTCTTTTTACTTTATTTTAAATTTTAGTTAACTTCTTATTTTATTTGTTTTATTTTGTTTTCATTTTTTGTTAAAGTTTGTGGGTATCATTATTGAAAACTTTCACGAGACTTAAACTCGTCCACTAGGGAACCCAGGGGTTTAAAGGCATGTTGCACATGCTAAATGCAATCGTGTCAATCCATGGAAGTGATTTAGGATAGTTTAATTTTTAGTTTTTATGATAGTTTTTATCAATTCTCTTGCTAATGGACTAGTAAGAAGTTGGTTAGGGGTTGTGATGAGTGCTTAAAAAGCACTGAAATTACCATGATATAATGTACTTTAATTGATTAAATAGATTCATATTTGTATGATTTTATCATATTTTTATATGAATTTGTCTTTTCAGAATCACAGGTATTTTTATTGTTGTTCAGGTATTTTATTTCAAAAATAACTAAGAGACTCAAAAAAATACTAAAGGAACTACATCATAAATATATTGAGAAAAGAAATAAGGAAAAGTCAAAAACATGGAAAAATTGAAAAAAAGGGACCAAGTCCACGTGAAGTCCTGCACATAGCCGTTCATTCCTACCGAGTCTCGCGTACACAAGCACGTGCATAGTCTACCATCTATAATAAGTCCTGCATGCAACTGTCCATTCCTACCAAGTCCCATGTACACCATAGCACTCATAGTCGCACATCCACGCTGAGTCCTACGCACATCTACACATTCCTACTGAGTCTCGCATTCACCAGCATGCGCGCCCACGTGTATGCCCAGCACATACCCACACACAGATGACACATGCTCATCTAGCATACTCAGCTAAAACATGCCTGGCACAGGCTCGATACATACAGCACTGATTTATGCCAACCTAAGTACACGCTTATACTATGTTGTGCACGAACCAGCACACTCCTACATTGTGTCCTACGCGAGCCAAACGCCTATATGCCAAAATATTTGTGCCCCATACGCGTGCCAACCTATCCAAACACATCCAAATTCAAATTTTGAAATCTTTTCCTCACCTATAAAAAGACCTTCTTCCCCCCTTCCAAAACACATAATTTTATGAGCTCTTTCTCTCTCTAGAAAGTTTTTTTTTAGATTTTAGTTTTAAATTTCTTCTCTTTTTGAGAAGAACTAGCTATATTTT
This sequence comes from Hippophae gyantsensis, assembly GCA_030763125.1. NCBI lineage: Eukaryota > Viridiplantae > Streptophyta > Magnoliopsida > Rosales > Elaeagnaceae > Hippophae > Hippophae gyantsensis. Next base: position 28,312,992 of record CM061039.1, on the reverse strand, counting down.
TATAGATTTTTGGTTTTTGATTCAATAAGTGAAGATGCAAATTCGTTTGGAGGTTTTCCACCAACCTAATTAGCATCAAACTATTGTAAGGATTCTTTTAAGTTATTATTTTAATATATTCTTTTAACGTAATATTTTAATGGATTTTTTATAGTTATCTTTTTATGTTTTATTCTTATATGTTATATTTAATTTGTCTTGATTAAATTTAACATGTCTTGTTTTTATAAATATGATATAATAATAACGTTGTTATGCTGGAAAAATATTAATTAGGTAAAACATCTCTATAAAATAAATTGATTTTATTTTAATTCAAGATTTTATATTAAAAATGTTAGAGAGAAATATATTATTTTTCATTACAAAATTAAATATGAAAGTTAGATTCTAAGGTTTAATTATCTAGTCTGATTTAGAGTAGTGTTCTTTTATTTGTTGGTACAATCGCTCGGTAGTTAGAGTGAAGCTCTATTTCAAAAAACTTTTACAAGGACTATTATTCGAAAATGTATTGACAACATATTTTCAATAATAGTTTTAAAACTTTAAAGTTAGTACTTGGATAATTAAATTCTTATGTTTAATTTAAACACCTTGGATAAAGTCTAGTTAATCAACTCCAACTAAAAATGTGATTAGATGGTTTGCTATTTTCTTATAAATAAAGCTAAAATTTAATATTTAATTAATTAATATTAAACAAAATAATTTGTGCCCCACCTAAAGACATTTTAATACCAAAAAGAGAAAATGAGCAGATATAAATTTATATATTTAATAACCTAACTAATATGAGCGAGAATAATTAAATTAATTATTATATCCTTAAATACTCCATTGTTGTGAATGATAAAAATTTGAATTATTGTTTATTGAATCTATATCTATGTTTATTATTTTGTTATTAGATTAGGAAACAAACAAACCAAAAATCGTGACAGGATGTTTAGGATTTAATTTCGTTTTTAAGATTTTGAATAATGAATTAAAAACTACATATATTCTTTCCTTAGATCAACCTTGGTAGTATACTTATCATTTTCTATAAAATGATTCATGCACTTGTGAGAGTTTTACAAATAATAAAACAAAAAGTATTTCGCAAGATCGATATTTGCATTGTCGGTCTTGCACTCATCAAGTTTTTTTATCGTGTATCCATCATACTAGATTTAGACTATGATTAGAAAGCTGATATGTTTTGTGTAGTTCATGCTTTATTTCCTTTCCTTGTAGCATACCTATAACTTTCTAAATATTACTTTTTCTTTTTGATCATGCATTATTATTATGATCTCTAAGGAGTCTGTATTATTTTACACTGGTAAGGTTCCACGTATCGGACTCTTTATTATGGTTTATTATGTAATGTATGATTGCATGTTATGAAAGTACAATCCCTATTTATCGAATATGTTCCCACATATAAGGTTTTGAAGAGATTGGGAATCCCTCATATCTTTGCAGTATTTATGTCTGTCTTACATGTTTTGTCATGTTTTCTATGTTTATGCATGCTACTAGTATGGATAGTTACTTGCAAGGCACACCGTTATTATTATGTTTACTATAGTTTCTTCTTTCTACTCTGGGTTGTTTTTGTTGTACTTTGAATTGAGAATGTTATTTTGTACTTCCACTGTGTTAATTGCTCAATTTATGTTGTGAGGTCTGCTTGGTCAAATTGATATAGAACTCGCAAAAATATTCCATGGGTTGGCATTTTTACCCTTCATCTAGGTTCCAGTTACCTATTTGTGTCAGAAGAATAATTAACATTTGTGAATAAAATTATATATTATTAATGTTACAATGAATTTATTAATTAATTGTTGAGATGTTTTTATATTTATTTTTGTATGATGTTTTGATTATTATTCTAATAATTTATAAACTTTTTATAATAAATTTTGAAATGTATTGGTGATTAATACATGCATGTTTATTAGGTACATACTTAATGTTTTTAATTCCCTTCATAGAAAATGGAAAAATCTTAGATGTCAAAGTGTAGAATTAAGCACAATTATATTTCTAGAGTATAAACTTTCTTGATATTCGCTAGTAGAAATAGTAATGGTGAAATCAATATGATTCGATACCTATATGTTAAACGTAGAAAATGAGAAATTTTATGATGTTTATGAGGTTAAGTTTAACCTTGTCTATAGTGGCATTCTTTTGAGTTATAAATATTAGTATTATTAGTGGATTACGTACATCCTATCAGAATAGTCACACCACAAATAATGTAGAGATGAAAAATATATTTCATATTGTGGAAGATGAACTACATAAGGATGACCTAAAAAATTTTGGAAGACGTTGGAAATCTGTTGTATGCAGAATGCAGGAAATACACTTAAATGTTGAGATTGGTTTATTTGTACAATATGATGGCAAAAAAATGGTTTTTGGAATAAAGGATCCATAGAATTACTAAATGTAGTAATATATATGTTTCTTGAGGGTAATAAGTTTCCCTCTTTAATATATGAAGTGAAGAATCTCTTAGTTGATTTGGCATGAAATATCATAAGTTTCATGCTTATCCAAATGACTACATTCTTTATAGGAAAGAATATAAGACATTGGGTGATTTTTCACTATGTAATGAATCAAGATGAAAGCATGTTGCAAATGAGACAACACTTAAAAAGGAGTGCACGTAAAGGTTCTTTGGTACTTTCCTCCGATTCCTTACTTTCAGAGGTTTGTTCACATGTAAGAGACATCAAATATGTTGACTTGGCATCCAGAGAATTGATTTGATGATGGGATGCTACTAATGGAATTAATCTATACAATTCCCTTAGTTGTAGATATAGTTAAGGGTCAGTAATTATATTCACATATAGTCTTTCTCCCTGGTAGTGTATGAAAAGAAAATTCATGATGCAAACATTATTAATATCAGGGTCGAAACAACCCAGACTTGATATTAATGTGTATTTGCATCCTTTTATATATGACTTAAAGGCAATATGGAATAATGGGGTTACTAATGTTTATGATGCATATAAGGAAGAATATTTTAACTAAAGGGGTTTTTTTATGGCCAATTAATGATTTTCCTTCCTAGGGAAACTTATCGGGACATGCAACAAAGGGTTATATGTGGTGTCCTATATATAGCAATGACATTTTTGTAATTAATCTTGTTTATAGATGAAAGATGTCTTATAGGAGACATAGAAGATTTGTTTCCATCTGGACACAAGTTTAGTTACCAAAAGAAACCTTTCGATGGTCAAGAAGATCATGATCATGCACCAAAACCTTTGCGAGAGGTTGGGATATTAAGGTGATAGAATGGTATAACATTCAAATGATATGGATAGATGGAAAAAAGAATACTCTTTGATGGAGGGAAATGAAAGAGGTCGAGTGATAAAATGGGACAAAATGAAAATGTTACTTAAAATAGTTGAACAAGATAATTGGAAAAAGGAAATCAATATTTTAGGAATTACCTTATTGGAAAAACCTTCACCTTCGTCACATCTTAGATGTCATGCACATTGAGAAAAATGCATGTGAGAGTTTGAATGGTACATTGCTTAATATATCAAATAAACAAAGGATGGTAATAAAGCAAGATTGGATTTAAAAAAAATTAGGCTTACGACCTGAATTAGCACCAGTGGTGAAGAATGATAAGAATCGAACATACTTACCATCAACATCATATACATTGTCAACAAAAGATAAGGATGTGTTATGTAAATGTTTGGAAAGTTTGAAGGTTCTTGATGGTTACTCATCTAACTTAAGAAATTTTGTATCTATGGAGGAAACTTTATGGATTGAAATCATATGACTATAATATCTTAATGCAATAATTATTACGAGTTGATGTTAGGTCAATAATTCCAAAACATGTTTAATTATCAATAATTCATCTTTATTCATTCTTCAATACAATTTACAAGAAATCTATATCAATTGACGAGTTAAACTCATTACAGAAAGATGTTATGGAGATTTTGTATCTACTTGAGAAATATTTTCCTTCTCTTGTTGATATAATGATTCACTTGTGTGTTCATTTAGTTTGAGAGGTTCAATTATATGGTCCTACTTACTTAAAGTGGATATATCCTTTTGTGAGACACATGCATCTTCCTTAAAGGATATGTATATAAAAATCGTCTTGAAATATGCATGGTGGAATGTTTTGTTGTAAATACTTTAGTGGTTCCACCGAAAATGGGAATCCTATGCACAAGTTATTCTTAGACTGTGACATGATCCAAATAGGTAACCCTATGCATATTAGCTCTGCCCTTTTTATATAAAATAAAATTATTATTTATTTAACTATTAATTACCTGTAATTGATATTTATATTTCATAATATCACATAATGTACTTGAACTTATCGAAGATCGATCTATATTATTAAAAAAAGGAGTATAAAAATGGTTATGTAATGAGCAAAAACAAGGGCTTAATAATTGGTTTTGCAACCATGTAAGTGATATACTATTTTAATATATAAGGATTTTTAATGAATTTATGATATTAAATAATAACTTGAATTTAAATACATGTAGTTCTTCGGCTAATATGTTCAACATTCAAATTCATTATAAAATAAATTTTATTCATTTATGTTTCTAGAATCATAATACTTGTTAGGTTCTATTCAACATGTTTATTTTTTTTATAATCATACTTTAAACTTGTTAGCCTCTAAGATCTTAAATTCAGTATTTCATATAGTAAGTTATGTCGGCTTTTTAAGCCTATTCTTTTGAGGCCATGGGACTACAGTGAGGTACATGCTACGTGTATACTTGTTAAATAACTAATATACTAATCTTTTAGCATATAAGATATTTTGAAATTAATTTATGATGTTAAATTATTATTTTGAATTTAAAAATATGTAGTTCTTTGGTTAGAGTAAAAAAAAAAGGGCTATGATAGGCAAAATTTTGAAGACTTACAAAAACAAAGGGCAGAACATGTGAGCATAATATCTTACTATTATGTGCTTACCTTACAAATAATAATATATAAAGTAATGGGTATTTTCAATTTCATATTTAATATACTGTGCATATGCATATTTGCTTAAAATATTAAATGATGTTGTAATTAAGTTAAATTTATATATATGCATTATATGTAAGTTATTTTTTGTTTAAGTTAATTCTTAAGTAATTAATATCAAATTTTTTAATGGATAAAAGGTTTAAAAAACTCTTTTAAACATATTATAGTTGTTTTCTACTGTAATGTAAAACGTGCAAGAGGCTAGCAAACAATGACCAAAATGTGTTTAGGGATTATATCATTTTAAATCAGTTCTAAGGTAGAATAAAGTTAAAATTTTAAGTTGGTTTTCATGTAGGACCAACTTAAAATTTTAAGTGAGTTTCCATGTAGGATCTACATTAAAATTCTAAGTTGGTTGAAGGTAGGATTGGCTCAAAATTTTAAGTCGGTTCTATCCTATAACCAACTTAAAATTTTAATTCATCTCATTTTTAGTAATTTAAAAACTAACTTAAAGCCATTTGTTGTAATAGTGAAGGGGGTATTAAGGATAAAAAAATCCACATGCCTAATGTGTGTGCAATCCCTACTACTATAACAAATGGTGTATCTATAGTTCACGATTTCTTTGGATAGTTTTGTTTTTTTGGTTACTTTTATGGAATTAGAGGTTAGATTTTTATAAGTTTATTGTCTCATTTATTGTATTATATTGTCTTTTGTGGGATGCACATGTATGATACAAAGTAATTTTAAAAAAGAAAAAGTAAATAAAAAATTAAGTGCATGTGGTCCCTTAGTTAGGTTTGAGAAATGAATGGATTATTGAATGCTTTTTTGAGTGAGATGTATAGGGATTGTTCTTGGATTTTTATTTTATGCGTTATTTTTGGAGGAAATTTAGCCATTTCTTGATGTATACTTTCCTAAAAAAATCCTTAATAACTTACTTTATTCTGTGTTTGAATTCAATAGATTTAGCTACAACTTTTTCCACTTGCCATTTACTTTATTCTTAACTTTCCCATTTTTCTAATTGTAATTGCATATTTAAATACACCTTTATTTACTATGAGAGCCAATTATGGTGGAAAGTTTGAGTGAGTTGGAGGAGACATAATATATGTTGATGGAATGGTTGCATATTTGGACAAATATGGCCCTGATTGCAATGGAATGTTGATGCTGAGAGCACTCGAGGATGTGCTTGACTTGGGTAGTATTGTGGACTAGTACTATTTCATATATGAACTAAAAGGAATAGGTGTAACAAACCTAGAATTGGACTTATATGTATCTGGTATAACTACATTTCTCACAAGTAAAAAAGAGATCAATGTATATGCTATTCATCTCACAAGGAAAGAGTATTAACCTCTAAAGGTGATTAAACCTTTAGCTTGAAATGAAGTAATAGATTTTGATGACTCTAATGAAGAGATTTTTCGAGACAAAGAAGAAACTCAAGTTGAGGATATAAGAGAAACTCTAAAAAGTGACAAAGTCGTGTAAGAACCCCTATTTTTGATTCAAGTGACATTGGTTTTTGAAAATGTACAAGAGGAAATATGGTACCTTTCCTCATCTTGATGCAAATGTTGATGAAACTCAAGAAAAACTTGATGATGTTAATGAAATATAAGAAGAATTTGATAAAACATACATTGAAGTTGATAATGCTGGTGTTCATGCACAACAAGAAATACTTGATGACACACACATTGAAGTTGATAATGTTGTGTTCATGAAACTTAAGAAGAACTTTATAAAACACATATTGAGGTTGATAATGTTGGTATTGATGTGTAACAAGAAGAATGTCATGATAGACACATTAAAATTGAGCATGTAGGGTATATAAGAAAAAATCCACACAGAAAATGAAAAGAACTAAATGAATATGCCAATATAGAGGATGAAGAAAGTGAGAAAGCTATAGATATTGACTATGACTTACATAATAGTGAATATGAAAGTGAGCTAATGGTGACTATGCATCAATGGGATTTGATGCATTCATGGAGTACACTACTGAAATAGATTCTAGAAAAGATGGCAACTTAAATTACTTGGATGATGGAGTTGAGAGATCTAATGATGAAAAAAGAGAGTAATATGGTGAAATATCTTATGTTCAAGCCAAAAATTGATGTTGTGGATCTTAAATTTATGGTTGGGGTGGACATTAGTAGTAGGAATGTGTTGAAAGAAGCATGTAAAAGACAGAATTAAATTTAAGAAGATTTACAAAACAAGGTTCATAGCTAAATGTATGTCTAGCCTTAATTATAAGTAGAATTTTATGCAATGAGGGTTGATAATGCTGGGACTTTCATAATATAGACAAACATTTTACATGACTTTCCTAATGTCAAACAAAAAAAATTAGTAGCTTCTCCCTAGATTGCAAGAGAATTCTTCATAGACTTTAAGAATAACCCAAAAACTTATCTTATCACTGTGAAAGATAATGTATATAGTAAGTATGGCCTAGTACTTACTAATAGTCATATATATAGGGCTCATCAAAAATCATTAAAGAAGAGGAGGTAAGACTATCAAATCCCATAACAACTATGAAAATAACACGCGACTCAATAAGTGAGGGATCTCTTAGACTTTTGAGGTTTCATATTGGATGGGCTATACTTAGGAAATGAATTGTTGCTGGGTCTAAGCCATTAAATGGGCTTGATTTATGTCATATAAATGGGAGGATTCAAGGTCAATATTTGATAGCAATTGGCATAGATGGGAACAACTTACTTTACCAAAATGCCTATGCCATTATAGAGAATGAGTGGACTGAAACAAGGGAATGGTTTGTTGAGTTGTTGAAAGAAGATTGGGGTATTGAGACCAGTTAGGAGTAGACCATAGTCATATTTATACAAAAGGGTTTGTTGTATGTAACTAAGAAATTTTTACCTAATGCTAAACATAGATAATATGTGAGGCATATATACAAAAATTCTAAAGTTCCATACCCTAGTTTAGTACTGAAGGAATTGTTTTTGGCCTTTGCAAGGGAAACTACAAAAGCATAGTTTAATTCGGATATGATTTTATTAAGGAGTGTGGATGAGGAGGCATATAAGTGGGTTGAGAAAGCCCCACCAAAGCATTGGACAAGATCTTGTCAAAGTAGAAATGCAAAGTAAGACATGCTATTAAACAACCTTTGTGAGTCTTTCATTTTGCAATTATAAGTGTAAGAAACAATCCAATTATAATAATGTTGGAGAAAATTATAAAGTACTTTATGAATAGAATGTACATTAAGAGACGACAATGTGAGTGGAGGTATAACATTAGGCCAATAATTATAAAGAATTTGGTAAGATTAAAGGCAAGGTCAATTGGTTGGTATCTAATTCATTGCCTCAATATAAAATTTGAGGTTAGGAGAAATTACAATTATATTTATAGTATAAATCTCAAGAATGGCTCATATATCCATAGAAAATGGGACATATTTGGTTTTCCATGTCAAGATGCAATAGCAACTATACTTGGTGAATCTAAGGATCCTATGACATATGTATTGATAAGTGATATTTTATAGACATTTTTTATATATAAATTCATTTATATTTATATATATATTATTCTTATAATGAGCTATAATTATTTATTTTATATTTATTGAGAAAATATTAATTTCTAGGATATTTAAGGATGTTTTATGATTTTTATTTGAAAGGTGGATGTACTTAGTATATATGTGCATGCACTTAGAAAAAACCCAAAATTCCTAGCATCCACGTCGCATCACTATTCACTCCAAATTCCATAATGCAACATGTGTCATCCATATATAATCAACAAAATGCATATCCCTTTGCATCTATAAATCACATATAGCCTACCCTAATACTACTCAAAAACATATCAATTTTTTCAATATAAATACAAAATAACACCCTATAAAATAAAACAATATCAAAATTGAAGAAAATTAAGAGAAAAATTCAAAAAAAGTACAAAAATTAAAGAATTAAGTGAGAGGCAACAATTGAGAACAATAGGATTTAGAAGCAACTAAAAGAGTTGAAGTTGAGATTCAAAGATATAAAACCTAAGATTTCTTCCCCTTTCTTTTATTGTTTTCATGAATAAGTTTCTAAATCTATTGTTTACTTTGAATAGCTAATTTTATAATTGACTGTGGGTGATTTCAAAGTTCTATACATAGATTGCAATATTTAATAAGATTTTTATATTCTATTCAACTATTCTTTTTTATTATATATTAATTCTCAGTTTTAATTATTGTATGAATTTATTTAATTATTTAAGTTTATAATTAAATAATCAAATTAATTAATCATTAATAAATTTAGTTGATTTCGTACGTAATCGCCTAATCAATATTAATAATTAGTGATAGGTTACTTGCAATGAGAATTAATACTCAAGAAAATTAAACCGAGCTTGTGTGTTTAATAGTGATCCAATTTTCTTCTTTAAAAGTCAATATTTTTGTTGCATTAAATTCAGAGAGTTTATTCTAGGTTATCTATTAAAAAGAATTAGATTAAGAGCTTGTTTAATTCGACAAATATATAAGAAAAGTTGAAGATAATTGATTTTGTGAATTTATCTAAGTTGATATAATCAAATAATAGGAGAATAGGATATGCTTTTGTTGATTTATAACACATGTAAGAGTAGAGAATGACCTACAATTGTTCTTTTATTTGTTAGATTTAATTTTTTTGTTTACAAAAGAAAACCCTCCATTTTTAATAAATATGAGTTTGTTTTCAAAATCCTCTATAAGAAAGACCCTTACTTGGTAAATTCAAAAATCCTTTTGCAAGAAAGTCGCTCACTTGCTATATGATGAATAACGATATATTAAGCAATTTAAAGTAAGGTTTAAATTAACTATTCGTCTAAACACACATCAAATTTTTGATGCCATTGTTGGAGATTTTAGTTAAATTAACTCTTATTTAATTTTTTTAAGTATTATATATATATATATATATATAAATAAATTTTTTTAATAAAAATAAAATATATTTTTAATTTTTATTTTATTTTATTTATATTTGTTTTTTTTATTTTTACTTAATTTGTTTATAATCTTTATTTTCTTTTCAAAATCACAATGAATGAACCCACGCTACAATCTAAGATCAAATTTACAATTGCTAAAGCAAACAATGCACACCGATTTTCCAAGTACAAACAATTCATCTAAAGATTCGGATTATTCCATCCACGTAGAAATGGATTTCAATAATCCTAATTAAGCTATCAGGGAGATGGTAGTATCAATCATAGATCAATAACCATTATGTATTCAATACGATGGAAATGGTTATGCTCTTGAATTGAAGTATGGCATAAGTCATCTCTTGCCTTCATTTTGAGGTCTACCTAAAAGAATTTTATGTGGTTTGTTCTAGCATGAAATCTAATAGGACTACTAAAGAACAAGTAAAACTTAGATCATTCCCACTCCCTTTAGTACTCAATCAGTGGAGCATATGTTAGATCGATAGAATTGATACTCGATCAATCGAGCATATGTTAGATCAATCAAGAATCCAGGGCTTTGATTTTAAAATCTATTTCTAATCCAAATTGAATTGGGTTTTTGCTATAGTCCTTTTTCTTTAAAGCTCTTTTAACTGATTTTATGGATAATATAGTAATTTTACTTTAACCTAGTGCTTCAAAATATACTATATATACAAAATATATTAAACATCATTTTCTTCATATTATTCTCTCTCTCTCTCTTATTTTATAAAAACTATTCAAATACGTTTTTTTTTCATTCAGTTAATTCATCAAGCATTTGTCGTTATGCTTGATGAATTAACAAGCTTACAATATTTGTGATATTGTGCTTTAAACTGATTGTTCTAAGGTTGATAGTTGATTTCAATTTATCTAATATATTTATTAAATAATCAAGTTAGGGTTATTCATTATTGAATCTACTTTAGGACACATTTCTACCTGTGTTATTATGCTAACTTTATAGGTGCCAACTATACAGGTTCGATTTCTTAAGTGGCTCAAATTGTTAAAATGTTGGTTCAGGTCAGGCACTTTTCTTGTAGAGACTATGATGAAAGTGATGTTTTGTAAGTAGATTACCAGGGGCATTACCTTGCTGGGTAGTATGACTCCTTACCTTGTAATTCGACCTTATTTTTCATAGTAGATAGTTAGGCGGTCTGATGGACCGATGGTTTTCCTCTTAGGACATTGGTGTGGTCTAAATTGTTTTCACCTAAAAATCATGTGTGTTGATTTATATTTTTACATTACTTTATTTGCACGTGATTTCATGCTTAGCCATTAATGGAAATTTTAATTTTTCATAATTACGTTGATTATCTATTCATCCTCTCTAGCTAATTAGGTCTGTAACTAAATAGAACTTTTCATTTGGTATTACAGTAGTCATTAGATACACATAGTGTTCTTAGGACATTGTTATGGATTATATTATGAGGGATGATAGCTTAGATGTTGAGGAAATATAATTCCTATTATTTCTAAAAATAAAATTAGAACAAAATAATGCTAGTCATGCTTTTAGAGTGTTCAACTTGAGAACTAATATTGTGATGGAGCCTAACAATGTTATTATAGATGATGGAGGTACTAGTACTCTAGTGATTGATGATAAAATTGAAACTTTAAGCACAAGCTTGCCAATTGAGAAATAGATTGATGAAACTCATGACTAAAATGGTAGATAATGAGGTAGATTAAGGGTCAAACTCAAATGACGAGGTCACCATAACCAACACTCAAACTCAGGGACCAACATGTACTATTGAAAATCACACAACTAAAAACATCATTGGTAATCCAAATGCAAGGGTGGCAACTATAAGGAGATAGGTAAATGAGATTAATCATATCTATTATGTTTCTCATATATACCCAAAAAATATTAATGAAGCTTTAATAGATGAAATAAATGCCATGTAGGATAAGCTAGCTTAATTCACTAGGAATGATGTTTGGACTTTAGTACCAAGACCTAAAGAGAAAAACATCATAGAAACAAGGTTAGGTATAGGGATATATACAACTTAAATGAATTGTTTTTTATGAAATATTTTCTTCTGTAGCTAAGTTAGAATCAATTAGGATTTTACTTTCCATTGAAAGCTTTATAAAATTCAAACTCTTTCAAATGGATGTAAAGCCTACCTTCTTAAATGGATTACTTAATAAAGAAGTCTATATTGAACAATCAAAAGGTTTATTGACATACAATTTCCTAAACATGTTTATAAACTCAAGAAGACCCTTTTATGGTTTGAAACAAGCCACTAGAGCTTGGTATGAGAGACTTACAGCTTATCTTTCGAAGAAGAGATTTGTTCAAGTGGGAGTTGATAAGACTCTTTTTATTAAAAGGACCAAAGAAGATATATTCATATCTCAAATATATGTCGATGATAGTCTTTGGGTCAACATCTAATTCTATTGTTGATGATTTTGGGAACATAATAACCAATGAATTTGAAATGTCTATGATAGTTAAGCTCACATATTTTCTTGGTTTGCAAATTAAACAATTAAATAATAGAATCTTTATTTCTCAAACCAAGTATGCATGTATTAGGTAAGAGTGTTGATAAAATGATATATAGAAGCATGATAGAAAGCTTGTTGTACCTCACAGTAAGTAGAACTAATATTTGTTTTAATGTTGGTGTTTATGCTCTTTATCAATCAGATCCTAAGGAATCACAAATTGACCATATCAAAAAGATTGTTAGGTATGTCCCTAGAACAACAAACTTTGGTATTTGATTTACAAATGATACTACATGTGAAATTAGTGGATACACAGATGCAGATTGGGCAGGAAATCAAAATGTAAGAAAAAACTTTAGGTGGATGCTTCTATATTGGGAAAAAACTTGTATCATAGGACATCAAAAAATAAAATTTCATCTTATAATTACTACAAAAGTAGAATACATTGCTATTGGAAGCTCCTACACACAACTTCTATAGATGAAGAATATGGCTTTGAACAAGGTTCAATTCCCCTTTACAGTGATAACACTAGTGTTGTATGTATCTTTGAAAATCTTGTTATGCATTCTCAAACAAAACAATAGACCTTAGACATCATTTCAGTAGGGAACTAGTAGAAGATAAAGTTTTATCCCTAGAATTTGTGCCTACTGAAAGGAAATTAGCTTCTTTATTCACTAAGGCACTTGATACCCAAAGATTTGATTATCTTAAAAGTGCCTTAGGAATTTGCATTATTGATTAAATTTCCTAGTATTTTTTTCATTATTTTTTAGAATATATAAAAAAAAAGGAAAAGGAAGTAGACTTGTTTTAACTTGATATGAACATTTCATACTACTATCATATTTTTTAACTATGCATTATACAAATGGATATTATGACTTATGCATTTACATATTACTCACATCTAGTGATCAATGTCAACAAGAGCCTATTCACACACTCATTGGACACATAAAAATGTCATGCTAAAAGTTTATAATTAATTATGTGAGATTTTAGGGAATAAAATAACCTTAACCGTGGAAATTATGGTTGAACACTGACTTTCACTGTACAAAATGCTAATATAGAGAGCACTTAGTTTTGAGAGGGCTACATACTATGATATGTGAAACTACCCGAGTGAGCAAAAATGGCTACCTCATAACTAGTATCAAAGTCATCATACTAGGTATATTGGCTCATGCATATTTTCTTTGTAAAATAATAATAATAATATGACAGAAGGAAATAGCTATAAAGAATAAAAAATAATTGAATGCACGAAAAGAAAGAGCCACAAATGGTTATACAAAAAGAAAAACAAATAACCATTCCCTTATACAAAATAAAAATAAAAAATAATATGATAAATATCGAGAGGGAATACAAAATTTTTTAAAGTTCTCTCTTAGTAATTTTTTTTTATTATGTGCAAATGTGAATTCAACTAAAATTTTTGCATGATTGGTGATGCTTTTTTCTTTAAATATTTTATAACTAATTATAAATGGAGTAATTTACATACTACTATAGTTCAATATTCAACTCATTTGAGATGACTGTCGTTAAGTCACTATATGTATTAGTATGTGTGTATCGTGTTTACATATATTTATGTTATTAATAAATAGTCGCACAAATCAATTTTCGATATTGTGTACAATGATGTAGTCATGTTTAGCTCAATCTACTACCCGTATTGACAAAAAGAAAAATTTATTAATCAAATTTTATAAAAACATTTCCATTTTACCTTATTTTGGGGAGTCATAGAACTTAGGGGTAGCTCATTGATAGCATACATCTTCTTCTTCATCATATTGGATTTAATCTTCAATGTTATATCCTTTATTCGTATGATAAAAAGGCTAAGAAAAATTAGAATATTAAATTTAGAGAGTGTATCAAAATTAAAAACTTTGCAATTCTTTTTGAAGTATTACACATAGAGAGAGTTATGTTTTTAAATTATGTCTAATGATTACTCACACTCATAAATATTCCTCGCTTTTTATATTGTTATATAATTGAATATGAATTATATGAAATGAATATGTAAGTATACGTATCGCAATAAGTAATATAATGGTAAGAAAATATCATTCACAAGGTGTTATGTAAATATAACTAATTTTCAAAACAAAACAAAAAAATCAAATTTTCTTTTTTGTATTTTTATGTTTTAAGAAAGCAAAATTAAAAGAACTAAAAATGAATACCAATAATTAATTAAACCATATTTGACAACTAAAAAGAAATATGAGTAAATATCTTAAAATACTTAATCAATACTTAATCTCCCAGTTTTTTAAATAATAAATCACTAAAATCCCCCCAATATAATTATCAATTATTTACATGATCAATTGAATCTAACCTAGCTTGTATTCCCTTCTTAAGTAAATTACACACCAAACAGTAATTAACCTAATCACATTCTCATGTCAATTAAATTACATACAATTCATTAAGTTTATCAAGTATGGATCACATACATAAGAATTATACATCTCTGGCTCGAAACTAAGCATGTTATTTAATCAAAACAAATAATTAAATAATTCTCGCAGATCTATTTAATTACTTCTATAGATCAATTGTTAGCCAAAACATTAATAGTATAAAAATCAAATTAAAGAATATAATTAAATTGAAATTATAATTTGGTGTAAAATAGTATATCATCATATGCAAAAAACAAAATAGGTTCATAAGATTCCTAGATTAATAAATTAACTAGACATAATTTTGTTCACAAAGCTCATATTTTTCATAAAGAAAGACATTAAAATTGATAAAGAAATGAGAAGAAGAAGAAAAAATATAATCAATCTCTTAAATTATAGCATTAATCTCCTCTTGAATCTCAACCAAAGTTGTATATCCTTTTTAATTTATTTTATATTTTTCTCTCTTTTTGGCTTCAAAAACTAATAAAAATATGTTAATTTTGGCTCATTAGGGTTTATAGGGTAATTAGGGGGTTAAATTAAGCTTAGGTAGAATCTAGACCGTCAGATCAGCTTCAGATCAAGAACTAAAATTAAAAAAAGGAAAATTAACAACTTTTCCCAATAGAAACACAACATATGGCATGGAGAATCAACACACGACGTGTGTGCAATGGTCATGGTCAACATGGTTGAGTCAATGACACATGGTGTGATGCAATTCATAGTTATATCTTACATGGCATCACGATCAGATGGGTGCACTAATCAGGCAATGATGCATGGCACACCCATTGACCATGCTATGAAACTCAAATTAAATGTCGTGCTGACATGTGGCATGGTACCGTATCATATGGTACGTGCAATGTTGCTTGATTGGCTATCTCTACTTACATAGCATCCACGTGGCTTGCCTCATCAACTCCCCTACTTTTATGGGGTCCACATGATGTCTTCTAATTGGTCTTCCATCAAAAACATAAAAAATCCAAAAACATTCTAGAAAATTCCCAAAAAATTATATTTGCACCCCTTTTCACTAGAGAGTTCATATTTTAATATTTTTAAACCAAAAAATACTACTTATTACATAAAATGAGAAAATATTAAGCAAAAAACTGGTCCAATGACTCTACTTTCATAGAGTTATCATTATATATACTCAACAAATGAACAAAAAATCTTTCAGGACAAGTTGTTTGGGTATTTATGTTTTTAACTTTTTATGTAAACATGAGCTTCTAAGATTCAAATGATTATGGTTTCATTATATCATAACATAATACCACTATTTAAAAATTTATTTTTCAAATGAGCTTTTTGTAGTGATAGAAAGGTTTTGTCACCCAAATATACCAAAGGGTGAGATTGTAAGATTTAAGTGATTGTTGGCGATATTTGTGAACAAAACATAGAAATGTAATTTTAGTTTCTAGTTGTTTCCTTTAAGAATATTTTCATGCTAAAAAAATTATCGAGCACTAATGACCATAATTTAGGTATATCTCTATTGTTATGTATGTTAGCTTACATGTTAGACACATAGGAATATTTTGAGATTAGGCTACTCGATCGATCGACACTAAAATTACCATGATTTAATGTACTTTAATTGATTAAATAGATTTATATTTGTATGATTTGACCATATTTTATATAAATTTGTATTTTTAGAATCGCGAGTATTTATATTGTTGTTCAGGTATTTTTGTTTCAAAAATAATTTAAAGACTAGAAGAAAAATACTCGAAGCAATACATCACAATATTTAAAGTGTAGTATTCATTTATTATACAAATAAGTGAGAAAATAATGAGGAAAAGTCAAAAAAATAGAAAAATATATATAAATGGACAAAAATTCCTAGTCAATGCACATCCATGCAAGAGCACGCCCGTACCTAGTCCCATGCAATCCAACGCCCTTCTACCATAAATCCCACCCGCGTCAGCACCTGTCTACCGTAAATATCACACATTCGTACGTGCTAGTGCCCCCACATGTGTTTCTACCAATCCAAACACGTCCAAGACCAATTTTTGAGATTTTTTTTTCACTTTTTTTTAGAATTTTCCTCACCTACAAAAGGACCTTCTCCTCCATTGTAAAAATCAGGCCTAAAAATCTCAACTCTTCTCTCACTTTCTAGCTTTCTTTCTCTAGAAAGATTTCTTAGTTTTTTTTAGTTTTTTAAAGTTCTTCACTTTTTGAGAAGAACTAGTTATGCTTTTGTAAATTTCTAGTTTTTGATCCAATAAATGAAAATACAAATCCATTTGGAGATTTCCTAGAAATGAAACTAGCATCAAAGTTCTGTAAGAATTCTTTACAGTTATTTTTTATGTTTTATTCTTATATGTTATATTTAATTAGTTTTTGATTAAATTTAACATGCATGGCTATTTGTAAATATGATATAACAATAACGTTATTATGCTTACGAAATATTAAATAGGTAAAATATTTCTATAAAATAAATTGATTTTGTTTTTATTCAAGATTTTATATTAAGGATGTTAAAGAGAAATACCTTATTTTTCATTACAAACTTAAATCTGAAAATAGACTTTAAGATTTAATTATCCAGTCTGATTTAGAGTAGTGTCCTTTTATTTGTTGGTACAATCGCCCAAAAGTTAGAGTGAGTTCTATTTCAAAATTTTTTATAAGAACTATTATTCGAAAATGTATTAAGAACATATTTTTAGTAATGGTTTTAAAACTTGAAAGTTAGTACTCGGATAATTAAAATATTAGGTTTAATTTGGACATCTTAAATAAAGTTTAAAATGTCTAACCCCACCAAAGGTATCATTTAAATGGTTTATTTCAATCTCTTAGAAAAAAAATGAATTAATTTAATTAACCAAATTAATTATCGACCCCACCCCATAGGTGTTAATTGATTTATTTAATTAATAAAGAATATCTAATCCCACCAAAGGTGATATTTATATTAAAAAATGATAATCAATAAATATCAATTTATATATTTAATAACCTAAATAATATGAACAAACATAATTAAATTAATTATAATATATTCATATATACTCCACTTATATGAATGATAAAAATTTGCATAATTGTTTATTGAATTCATATCTATGTTTATTTTGTTATGTTATTAGATTAGGAAATATAAAAAAAATCAAAATATCGTGACAAGATGTTTAGGATTTAATTTCGTTTTTAAAAGTTTGAATAATAAATTAAAAACCACATATACTCCTTCCTTATATCGACCTTGGGAGTATACTTATAATTTTATATAAAATGATTCGTACACTTGCAAGAGTTTTATAATTATAAAACCAAAGTATCTATAATATCGGTATTGTTAACCCAATGCCGATTTTGTTTCATCATTCGCCAATGATGGAAGTGGAAGAGATAGAAGTTATCAAGCTATTGAAAGTTGGTGTAATTTTTTAACTTTAGATAGCAAGTGGATTAACCCAGTCCAAGTGGTTCTTAAGAAGTCCATAGTTACACTGGTGAAGAATGAGAATAACGATTTGATTCCTACCCCCACTTCAAACCATGTGAAAAATTTGCATTGATTTTTGAAAGCTCAATACTAAGAATCACAAAGATCATTTTCCTTTTCCTTTTATAGATCAAATACTTGAGTATTTAGCAGGTCATACTCACTATTAGTTTCTTTATGGTTTTTCATGTTATAATTAGATTGTCATTGCACTGGAAGACCAAGAGAAATTAACATTCACTTTCCACGTTTGAACCTTTGCTTCTAGGTGCATGCTATGTGGCCTTTGTAATGCTCCCACCACCTTCCAAAGAGAGATCAAATCTATCCTTGAAAATAAAATCAAACCCAATAGAAAGGATTGGAGCTTGAAACTGGATGATGCATTATGGGCACATAAAACTATATATAAAACTCCAATTGGGATGTCACCATTCTAGTTAGTGTATGATAAACCTTGTCATCTCTTAGTTGATTTAGAGTACTGAGCATTTTGGGACATGAAACAATGTAACATGGATTTTGATGAAGCCTAAGGACACACAAAAATTAGAAATAAATAAGCTAAAGAAAATTAGAAATGATGCCTATGAATGCTCAAAACTTTTCAAAGATAAAACAATGGTGTTTCATGACAATGTGATATCAAGGAAATAGTTCACCATTGGAGGTAAAGTATTCTTATTTATTTCATGCCTTAACGATTTCTAGGTAAGTTATGTTCTTGTTTGGTTGGCCATTTATTATTACTAATGTTTTCTCGCATGGTGTAGTGGAAATATGAAGCCCAAGTAATAATAAAGAATTCAACGTTAATAGACACAGATCGAAGCCAAAGAAAGAAGAAATTACTAGCCATGGCTAAAGAAGAACATAATGCATAGCCATGCACCTTGAAGGATTATGTAAAGCCAATTATGAATGAAAATTACTCAGGTGTAAGACGCTAGACCATTAATGCTAATAATTTTAAGCTCAAACTAGTGTTGATGATCCCAATATTCATTTGGTGATGTTCTTGGAGATTTGTGACACTATAAAGATGAATGGTGTTATTGAAGATACCATTATACTGAGATTGTTTCCTTTTTCAATGAGGGACAACGCTAGAGGTTGGCTACAATCTCTACAACTGGGAAGCATTACTAGTTGGTAAGACATGGAAGAAAATTTTCTTGCTAAATTCTTTGCACCTACAAAAATAGCTCATCTCAAGAGTGAGATTGGTCAATTCAGACAAAATGATTTTGAGACACTTTATAAAGCATGGGAAAGGTATAAAGATATGTTTCGACATTTCCCTCAACATGGATTGTTAGATTGTTGCAAGTTCATATATTCTATAATGGGTTATATGGGAAAACTAGAACTATAGTTGATGCTGCTTTTGGTACAACCTTGATGTCAAATACAGCAGAAGGTGCTACTTTTCTTTTGGAAGAAATGGCCTCAAACAACTATCAATGGCCAACTGAAAGATCTATGGCTAAGAAAGTTGTTAGGACTCATGAATTGGAGGCATTTTCTACCCTTTTAGCTCAAATAGTTTCTCTACCACATCAGATTTCATCCTTGACAACCCAAAGAATATCAAAAAGTGCAGAGTATGTTACATATTCAAGTATGATAGTTTCGATGAATGAAGCAAGTCAAGAACAGGTTCAATACATCAAAAATCGAAACTACAACTATCGTGGTAATCCTATGCAAAATTACTACCATTTAGGGCTTCAAAATCATGAGAATGTTTCTTATAGAAACACAAAGAATGTGTTGCAACCTCCTCTAGAGTTTGATAATCAACCAATTGAGAAAAATATGTCATTTGAGGATGCCTTGGTTTCCTTTGTTGAGGAGACCAAAGAAAGGTTTAAAAAGAGTAATTCACGATTGGATAACATAGAGACTCATTGTAGCAATATGGGAGCCACTATGAAAAATATTGAAGGGAAAATTAGGAAACTATCCATAACCATTAATGCTCAATAAAGAGGAACTTTTCCTAGAAAATAGAATTGAATCCAAAGGAATAATGCATGGCCATTACACTTAGGAGTGGAAGAGAAATTGAGAGGTCACCATCAAAGGAAATCGAGTCCACCCCTACAACTCTAAGCAATGGCCAAAGCAATAATAAAGTAGAAGAAAATGAGATTGTTGATGATACACTAAGAGAGATTGATATACCTTTATCAATTTCATTTCCTGACAATCCTCTTATTCTCTCTACTCCCCATCCTTATCCTCAATTCTTTCAAAAACAAAAATTAGATAAGCAATTTTCTAAGTTTTTGCATATCTTTAAGAAAACTCACATAAATATTCCTTTTTGTAGATCCCTTAGAAGAAATTCCAAATTATGGCAAATTCTTGAAGGACATCATGTCCAAGAAAAGAAAGTTGGAGGAGTTCAAAACAGTAAAGCTTTCTAAAGAATGTAGTTCCATTCTTTAAAAAAACTACCCCAAAAATTAAAAGATCCAAGGAGTTTCACTTTGCATTGCACTATTGGAAATTCATTTTTTATAAAGTTTTATGTGATCTTGATGATAGCATTAATCTTATGCCATTGTCTATTTATTTGAAATTGGGACTTGGAGAGATGAAACAAGCAACAATTTCTTTGCAACTAGCAGACCAATCCATCAAGTATCCTTTGGGAATCATAAAAGATGTATTGGTAAAGGTGGATAAATTTATTTTTCTTTCTAATTTTGTGGTGTTAGATATGGATGAAGACCCCCATTAATTCTTGTCCGACCATTCTTGGCTACGGGAAGGGATTTAATGGATGTTCAAAAGGGTGAGTTAACATTTATAGTGAACAAGGAAGATGTTATGTTCAGCATCTAAGAAGCCATGAAATTTCTAGAAGATCCAAGCACTTGCTTTCGGGTATATGTCATTGAGCAATGTGTAGTGAAATCCTTTCAAAAGGATGTGTCAGCCAAACACCTAGAGCGATGTATCACCACTTCTTCTCATGATTATGATTTTAATAACTCTAATGTTTGTGAATATGACTTACCTTTTGTTGGCAAATAATTTCTCCACTATGTATTTTCCTTTGAAGCGTTGCAGTAGGCTACATCATTTAGCAAAGAAGTGGAGAGGCTAGAGCCAAGGGTAGCAAAGACGGATTTTGTAATCTCTATAGAAAAAGTGCAACAAACTACAACTCCAGAGTTGAAGCAATTGCATGAGCATCTTTGCTATACGTTCTTGGTTGATAGTTAACCATTTCTAGTGATTTTTACGGCATCACTTACACCTAAAGAAGAGGAAAGGTTACTATGTGTGTTAAGAGAGTTATGAGAGCTGAAATTTTGAAGCTCTTCAATGCTATAATTTTTTCTACTATTCTAGACAGTCCATGGGTAAGTCTAGTGCATGTTGTACCAAAAAATGGTAGAATGATGGTGGTGAAAAATGAAAACAATGAGCTTATTCCTACAATAATAATTACGGTTTGGCATGTAGGTATAGATTTCTGCAAGTTGAATAAAGCAACAAGAAAGGATCATTTTCCACTTCCATTCATTGATCACATGTTAGATCAATTGGCTAGATATCCCTATTATTGCTTCTTAGATGATTATTTAGGGTATAACCAGATTCCCAAAGCCCCCAAAGATCAAGAGAAAACTACATTCACATGCCCTACGGAACATTTTCTTTTAGAAGGATGCCATTTGGATTGTGCAATGCCCTAGCAAAATTTCAACGTTGCATGATGGCTATCTTTTCAGATATGGTGGAAGATATAATGGAAATTTTCATGGATGACTTTCCAATTTTTGGTACATCTTTTGATCATTTTTTTCATAATTTAGCTCTTATTTTGCAGAGATGTGAAGATAAAAATCTTGCCCTAAATTGGGAGAAGTGTAATTTCATGGTTCAAGAAGGGATCGTGCTTGGCCATAGAGTGTCAACTAAAGGAATTGAGGTTGATCGAGCTAAAATTGTAACAATAGAAAAACTACCACCTCCAAAGAATGTGAAGGGTGTGAATGGAATCATAAGTTTTTGGAGACATGCGAGATTTTATAAAAGATTTATAAAGAATTTTTCTAAACTCTCTAAACTTTTATGTAATCTTCTTGAAAAAAATATGCATTTGACTTTTATGATGGTTATTTGTAGCCTTTAATGCAATCAAGGTGAAATTGATTTCAGCACCATTAATGATTGTATCTTATTAGAGTCAACCTTTTGAAGTCATATGTGATGCAACTGACTTTGTAATTGGAGCAATATTAGGAAAAAAGTGAGACAATTTTTTTAAGGCCATATACTATGCAAGCCGGATATTGAATGAAGCCCAATTGAATTATACAACAATTGAAAAGGGGATGCTTGCTGTGGTAGTTTCTTGTGACAAATTTCAGTCTTACCTTATTGGTACAAAGGTGATAGTGTTCACTGATCATGCAGCACTTCATTATTTGTTTGGAAAAAAGGATATTAAGCCTTGGCTAATCTATTGAATCCTTCTTCTTCTTCAAGAATTTGTTTTGGAAGTTTGAGATAAGAAAGGAAGTGAAAATTTAGTTGCTAACCATCTCTCTTGGTTGGAGCAAGAGGAAGTAAAACCATATTTAGTGATCCAACAAGAATTCCTTGATGAGTAGTTATTTGCATGTGAGATCAAGCTTCCTTGGTATGCTGATTTGTAAACTAGCTAGCTTGTAGGGTATTGCCACCAGATCTTACTTACCTTCAACATAAGAAGTTTTTGTATGATGTGAAATATTATATTAGGGATAAGCCTTTTCTTTTCAAAAGATGCCCAGATCAAATCATCCAAAGATGTGTTCCTGAAGAGGATATGTAAGCCATTCTCCATCATTGACATTCCTCATCATATGGAAGCTGGATAATTTGGCATAATGTTTGCATAATTTGGCATAACTTATCACTTCTCAACTTGAAACTTTATCTAATTTTATTTAATTTCTATTGATTTTAGACTTAATTATTATTATTTAAATTTTATTGCACATTTGAAGAAAATGAAGTTCCAAAATTTTAGAAGCATATTGTCTAAGGACTCTTATAATTTAAATGAAGATTTATTTAAATCAAATTTAAATTAAGATTTCTCTAAATATATATAAATGAAAGCATTGATTACAGAGAGTAGCACATGAAAGGATATATATATATATATAGGAGATTAAGAAAAAGAAGAGATGGGAGAGTTGAAAACAGAAAAAAAAAAGGGAAACAAAAAAGAGAAACGGGCTAGAGGCAAAGAAAAAAAAAGGAAATAACGATGTAGAAATAGAAAGAAAAAAAAAGAAGAAAGAAAAGGGGAACGCTAGAACAAGGAAATGTGAAAGTAGATTCTTTTTTCTATTCAATTTTCTTTCAATTCCTCTCAGAAAATTATGGTGAATTCGTTTATGTTAAATTTAATTTTTAGCATGAACTAAGTTTTCTATATTCTAGGAAAAAGATGTGATTTAATTCCAAACTATGCTTGATTTTCAATGTTAATTTGAATTATTTCTCTTCATGTTTGTCTGATTTATTTTGAGTTTATTGCTTCTAATTAAATGTCCATTAATTAGATGATTTTAATCTTATGATTTACTATCAAAAGAAGGAATTATAGGATAGAACTGGAATATTTTGGCATAGATAATTATAAAGATCAAAAGACTTGTATGAACCTATGTAGTATTAAAATCATTGGTCTTAATGCTTTCTTGATTTATTAGATTGCATACTCTTATGTAATTAATGAATAATAATATTTTCAATTGACTATTGAAAGAGGCTTTTGGATGTTTTTTGAAGATTGGTAACAAATAGAGATAATTAAATTAAATTAGCTACATGAGTAAAGCATAGTGAGGGATTAGGTGAAATCGATTTCCTAGAAGTTTTCTTCCCATTAATTTGATTTTTGAACAATATCTTTCTTTTATTTTATGCATTTTCTTTAAATTAAATTTATTTTAAATTCCAATTACAACAACCTTTGTGAATTTTCTAAATAAAATTAATATTAGTATAATTTTGATATTTGTCTAAATAAGTTACCACTCCCTGAGGACGATACTCTTCTTATCACTTTAGTATAAAACTACGATATTGTGCATATGCATTTTTGCACCGATCATCTTACATAAAGATAATGTAAGAATTAGGTTTGAAGGCATATTAACGCATTAGTTTAGCATGTGTCATAATGCATTATTTAGGATTCGTATGCTCTCGGTAGCATAATTTTTTTCATTTTTAGTATTTTTTTTATTACATTATTAAGATAGTTTATATTAATAGAAGGACTTAGAATCAATCGTATGTTTTCTATTTGTTTTTTAGCATCAATGATGAAATTAGCTAAACAATGTTAGGTCAAGAAGATAATAAATGTTGATAGAGTTTTGACTTTGTTCCTAAGTGAAGGTAAATTTATAATAATTTTGCTCAAAACTTACATGCCCAATATCTAAGTTGGTGATGATATAATAATCTATATACATGAACTTGTGAAAAATATTGGAATTTCTTGAAACTTTGCTATTCTTTTAATGAATAAGAATAAAATGCTATAACTTTTCTTTAAGTTAATTAAGGCAAATGCTAAATGTAGTTTCTCAAAAATGAAGATCTTGAAAAATGATTAAAGCATTAGGATTAACTTCTTTGGTTAAGTTATCCTAGCCTTTATATTGTTCATCCTGTAAGAAAAACCCTTTTAGAAAACCAATTTCAGTCTATATGAGCCAATTATTTGTACACACTCTTTACCTTTTGAACCGAATACATTGGCAATACCCTGTAGTTCAAGAATAAGTGGAGTTTCACAAAGAGATAATGGATTCTATGAAAATGCTATAATAAGATTTAAGAGTATCAATTGTGCTATAACTGATTAAATACCTAACATACAAAAATAGCCTCCCATACAATATATTTCAAAGATAAAAGAGAAAAAAAAGAAAAACAAAAGAAAAAATATATAAATATATATATAATAATAGTAATAAAGGGATGAGCTGAAAAGAATTATAAAAAGGGTTCTGTTAATTAAAAAAATGGCATAAGTAAAAGAAAAGAAACCAATCAGGATGTTTGGATCCAAAAAAAATAATTACAACCCTATTTTATTGAAATGATAGTCTTATTTATAGGCCTCTTTCTCTTACTCCATGGATTTACGAACTTTTGTTTCTTCTTTTCCCTTTCATTTGATTAAACCAATAAACATAGTCACACATTATAATCAAATAAAAGATTATTGGATTTTAAAGAATACTTTTGGTTTGTGGAGATACAATTTTAAGGAAAAGCCTATGGTATACAATTCAACTCTAAAGAGAATAGTGATGTTTTATAGGGAGAAACAATGTTTCAACTTATTTATGTAAGATGATTTGATTATTACTAATTGATACTACAAGATACACACATTTTGAGCAAAAATATAGTATAGAAGTTGTAACAAAGGGATGAGTAGGGATAATATATAACATTTATTAGAATTTAAAACTATAATACTGTCAAATCCCAGAGATAAAATGTCAAAAAACTTATTCTCTTAATTATGGGTGTTGAATTTACTTGAGGATAAGTAAAGAATTGGTGTGGGAGAGTATGATAAGTGATATTTTATGCACATTTTTATATATCAATCCCTTTATATATATATATATATATTATAGTGACTAAAATTATTTATTTATTAAAAAATATTAAATTTTTAATTTTTTGAATACTTTTATAGATTTTTATTATTTTTTTATAGATGGTTGTACTTACCATATCTGTGGATACACTTAGAAAATAAAATTTAAAATGTCAAACATCTACCGCACATTACTATTCACTCTATATACCAAAATGCAACACGTAGCACTGCAAACCATGTATCCTTTTGCATATATAAATCACGTATAACCAATCTTAATACTACTCAAAAACGAATCAATTTTCTCAATATAAATATAACTGAACCGAGCTTTTGTGTTTAACCTTGATTCAATTTGCTTCTTTAAAAATTAATGTTTTTGATAGATTAAATTTATAGAGATTATTCTTGGTTGTCTATTAAAAAGAGTTAAAATAAGACCCTGTTTAATTCAACGAATTTGTAAGAAGAGGTAGAGATTTTTTGCTTCATGAATTTTCCTAACTTGGTATAATCAAAGAATAGGATAATATGATATGTTTTTTTTTAATTTTCAATATATGCCATAGAAGAAGAATGATCATGTAATTGACCCTTTCTTTTAATCTTTATCATAGTTTTTATATTTTATTTTCATCTTTATTAATCATTAGTTGTTAGATTTAATTCTTAGTTTACAAAATAAAATCTCATTTTTAATAAATAGGAGTTAGTTTCTGAAATCATCCATGAAAAGACTCTTACCTGTTATATACTAAAAAATGATATCTTAAATCATTTAAAGTAAATTTTAAATTGATAGTTTATCTGAATACATATCAATTTTTGGCACTGTTGTCGGGGATTTTTGTTAACCTAACTCCTATTTAATTTTGTTTATTTTTAGGTATTTTATATATAAAAAATAAAATATAAATAATAAATAATTAACTTAATTAGACATTTTTTTAATAAAAATATAAAATATTTTCTTTATTTTTATTTTTATTTTGGTTTATTTATATTTGCTTTTATTTTATTTTTAATTATTTTGTTTATAATCTTTATTTGCTTTTCAAAATGACAGTGAATAATACCATGCTACAATCTTAGATTAAATTCACAATTTGAAGATTTGGATCATTCCATCTACGTAAAAGTGACTATGAATAATCCCAATCAAACTTTTAGGGAAATGACAGTATCGACTTTAGATCAACAATCATTATGCATTCAATATGAAGACAACGATGATGCTCTTGTATCAAAGTTTTCTAAGATTCATCTCTTGTCTATTTTTTGAGGTCTAGGTAGTGAGGATTCAAGCAAGCATTTAAAGGAATTTTATGTGGTCTATTCTAGCATGAAAACTAATGGGATTACTGTAGAATATGTAAAATTTAGAGCAATTTCATTCTCTTTGGTAGGTAGCGCTAAAGAGTGGTTGTACTACTTCATTTGGGACAATAAATAGTTGGAATGAGAAGAAACAACTCTTTTGGATAAATATTTTCTAACTTCTAGTGCCACTCTAAGTAGAAAAGAAATTTGTGGTATTGAATAGTACAATGGAGAGAATTTATAAGTATTGGGAGCGGTTCAATAAATTATAAGAAAATTGCTCTCATCATCAAATAAGGAGCAGTACTTAATCCAATACTTCTATGAGAAATTGATACCTATGGGCAAAAGCATGATAGATTCTGCAAGTGGTGGAGCTTTGGTTAATAAGACTCCTAAAATTACAAGCTAGAAATTCGATCGCTACTATGGTTGCAAATGCTCAAAAATTTGGCATTCAATCCAATCCGCCATAAAAGTTCAATGAAGTAGGAATTTCTAATAATAATGAGCAATAAATGAGAACCCTCACTTCAATTGTGCAATAATTAGCGATCATAAAAGTTCAAGTTCTTAGAATCTGCACTAACATTGGACACCGAACATATATGTCCCTACTATTCAAGATCCTAATGTTGGAATAAGAAAATGCTATATGAGGATACCAAGGACAACAAAGACAAAAATATGATCCCTACTCAAATGCTTAGAATCCTAGTTAGAGGGATCATCCTAACTTTAGTTATTCTAAAGAAAATCAACTAGCTCTAAAGGCAACCAATTAGCTCTCCTTAATAATCCACCGGGTTTTCCTTTTCCAAAAGGCCAACAACCTTATCAAGCAAGACCACAAAATCCTCATCCACCTCAAGGTAAATATTTAGATGATTTGGTAAATATGATAGTATTTAACATTACTTAATTCTAACAAGATACTATCAAGTTTCAACAAGATACACTCAGGTTTCAACAAGACATAAAATCTAGTATTAAGAACCTTGAAAATAGATTCAATCAATTAGCTACTACTATTGGGAAACTAGAAGAACAAAGATCTGGCAAACTTCCTTCTCAACCAATGGTCAATCCTCGAGAAAATGTCAATGCTATATCATTGAGAAGCATTAAACATCTTTAAGTATCTCACAAGGAACAAGGCAAAGAAAATTAGACCAAGGATGACCTAATTCAAGAATAATCAAATAATTCTAACAAAATGGAAAACAAGACAATCGATAAGAAAGAAGTAAAACAACCACCTAAGATACAATCTAATATTCCAATTTCTACTTATGAGTCTCCAATTCCTCTTCCTTATAGGCTTACAAAGTTCAAGAAGGTGGTACATGAGCAAGAAGTCTTGAAATGTTTTTGAAAAGTACAAGTTAATATTCCATTATTAGATGCCATCATGCATTATAGTAACACTAAATTTGAAAGGGCTATGCTAGATCTAGGAGCTTTAATTAATGTTATGCCTTACTCAATTATGCTACTTTAAATCTTATCCCCCTTAAAGAAATCAATGTTGTTATCTAACTCACCGATCAATCTAATGCTTAACAAAAGGGAGTTTTGGAAGATGTTTTACAATAGGTTAATGAACTTATCTTCCTGGTCGATTTTTATATGCTTGATATGAGAGATGAAGCCATTTTTAAGTCCACACCCTTGATGGGTAGATCAATCATGAGAAATACTTGAACAAAGATAGATGTGCATACTGAAACTGTAACTATAGAGTTTGAAAGAGAGGTTATTCATTTCAATATCCTTGAAGTGATGAGGTACCTTGGTGATTAAAATTTCTTTTTTCAGTTGATATACTTGAATCTTTAGTATAGCAAGCGATTGATGTCAAAAGTACAGAGCTATTAGAGGTTTCCATAAGAGACAGCATGAAAACCAAAAATTTAAGTGATGAAGAAAGGGATATTGATAGAGTAGAAGAATTGAAGGAGATTGTGGCCCCTCTTGACTCTTCTCTAGAGATAAACTTAAGGTACAATCTTTCCTATATTTTTCTTCCCGTGTCTAATGAGATACTTTTGCCTTCCATTTTGCAAGAACCTAGCTAGAAGCTTAAACATGTCCAAGAATATCTCAAATATGTAAACTTAGAAGACAGATACACACTTCTTATGATTATATCATTTAAGCTTTCAGCTATTCAAGAGGACATGTTTTGAGAGAATACAAATCAATGATTGGGTAGACAATTGCTAACATTAAGGGAATCAACGCCCTTATATGCATGCATTGAATATTACTTGAAGATGACGCCAAACCAACAAGAGAACCATAAAGGCAACTGAATCCACCTATGAGGGAATTGGTAAAGAAAGAAGTTATCAAGCTATTGGAAGTTGGTGTAAGTTTTTTTATTTTAGATAGCAAGTGCACTACTACAATAGTTACATATGGCCTCGATTTTTAACCATGATCTTAGGTCTATGGTCACGGTTATAAAAACCAAGGCCTAAGTGAGAGAAACCATAGATTGTTACCTATAGCCTTGGTTTTTTAATTGAGTTCATAGACATACCCTATGACCTCAATATTATAAAAAATGAAGGCCATAGACATACCCTATAGCCCCAGTCTTTAAATAACTAAGGTCATACATATACCCTATGGTCTTGGTCTTTAAATAACTGAGGTCATAAAATATACCCTATGGTTTCGGTCTTTAAATAACCGAGGCCATAGATATACTATTTAACCTCATTTTCAATATAATTTAAAATATATTGATAAATTTAGAATATTAAAAGTCGATATATTAAAATTAAGAGTGAAATTATATTTAAAAGTTTTTATATGCACTAAAACATAATAAAGCTTTACTATTAAAATGTTCCAAAATATAAAACACATGCAAAAAATTTACTAATATTAATACTAATCAAATTGTACACAATTTCTTAAGTTATTACCAATAAGGCCACTAAAAGTATCACTAAAAACCTGGTGTTGGTCCTGGTGCTAGTATTGCTATTGGTGCTGGTATGTTGGTGCTAGTGTTGGTACTAGTGCTGGGTACTGGTGTTGATGCTCTAGTATTGGTATTGGTACTAGTGCTATTGTTGGTTCTGGTGTGCTAGTATTGGTGGTAGTGTTGGTGTGCTTGTGTTGGTGCTGATGTTGATATGCAACTCTAAATTGATGATGCAACTTAGGCTTGTTGTTGAAAACTCTACTGGCACTATTATTGCTTATTATGTAAGATTTATTTACTGTTACTTCTTAATTTCATACAGAAAACATAAAAAATAAACGCCCTCTAAATTTGTATAATCAAATTTAGATATGTGATGACTCATATTTAGATGTTTCAATTTTTCAATTATCATCAAAAGGGTGACATGGGATGAGATAGACTTTAATTTCTTAGGTAACTTGAGTGGTGACCCCTATATTATTCACTCAAAGTGTTCAGGTAAGGCAAAGGCAATAAAGAGCAATAATTCTACCTTTGGTTTAACCCAACTGCTAATTTTCACACCTACTCTATCCTTTGGAATCCACACCACATTATGTAAGTTATATAAGTTATGTTGACTCTGATATTTTTCTATTTTATCCAATCTCTAAAATTTTCAACATGAATGACTCTGACTCTCATATTTCTCTATTTCAGCTTCTCTATAGATGCTACACCAATTAGAAAGTTCAAGAACTTAGAAACAATGGGTGTTTCATTCCCAAAAGATCAGCCTATTAGAATATACTCAAGTCTATGGAATGCCGATGATTGGGCAACAAGGGGTGGTCTTGTGAAAATAGATTGGTCACAAGCACCATTCACAGCCTCTTATAGAAAATTCAAAGCTAATGTTTGTGTTTGGAACAACTTCTAGCAGTTTTAAGAAAAGCTTGGGATTTCTTAGTTCCTTGCAAGCAATCTACCATCAAATATGGAGAAGCAACATGATATAGATATTATTGAATGAAAAAAAATGAATTGAGATTTGAAGAATGAATGTGCACCCATAGCACAATGATTTGGACGGGATCCTAGTTCTTATCTCACATTTTCCCAACTTTAATATTTGTTTTATGAAACCATTAGTAAATGCGGTAGAAAAGGAGATATAAAGCGCAAATTTATTGCATAATAGGAACTCAATCCAATACCTCTAAGGTTTTAAAAGACTCTTTAGTGGTGGAAACATCCTCTTCAACGGATCACATGAAAATAAATGCTTCCATTCGTTTAAAAGCAAATGGAATATTAACCAATGTTTTCAGAAAATGGTCAGAAGGCCCAAGCTAAGCAAGTTCACCACTAAATAGCCTAAGCTTTAGTTCGGAGTAATAGACTAGAAATCCAAATAAAAAAGGTTAGCAATGTAGAGCAAGTTTCCCTCAATATTCTCTCATTTAAGCCCTAAATCATCTCATTAACACGCAAAAAGATATCAGCCCATAAATAGCTTCAATATCTATCAGTTTTAATAAACAGAGCCAAGACATTCTACATAACTTTATCAAATACGAAACTGAAAATCATGAAAAATTACCAAATCATATGAAAAAACAACAAAGGATAGTGAAGTAGTAACAACTCGCCAATAGATACATCTTTTGTCGAATTCGATGCCATAAGAAGTGCTAAATCAAACAAAAAATCAGAAGAAGAAAAATAATAGAAAACTTTACAAAAAAAAATCTGATTCTTGAACAGAAGTGGTACTAAATTACAAATAGGAAGAAAATAGCAAAGATCTAAGAATTAAGAAAATTGGGGACCTTATTTATATGTGATTGAAAGAAATAAAACTATAAAAGCAATAGAAGTAGAAACCTTCTAGATAGAGACCCTTCGTAACCCTCTTTGAATGTAAGACTATCCTATTGGATATGAAAAAACTTGGTCATCAAATCAAAATCATAATTTCAAATACAAGAGGGAAAGACATGAATAGAGAGTAAATAACCAAGTAGAGTAGAGAGAAGTATTTGACGGTAAGACACAGAGACGAGAATGATGATATGGTGGAAATGAGGACGGTAGAGATGATGATGGCGAGATGCAAATACGAGGGGCACACACAGAGTGACTAAATGCATGAAAACCCTAACTATCTAGCATGATCGAGGGCGAGGGGGAGAAATAGAAAAAAAAAGGAAAAAAGGAAAGAAAAAAAAGGGAAAACATTTGATAGAGAAGTTTAGTGTGTGGTGTAAAATAGAGAAAATATATGAAATTAAATTAATAAAAAATGAAAAGTTGTAAAGTATTTTTTGTATTTTTTTAAATGAATAACACACATACACAATATATTATTTGATTTCGATTTTAAGAAAACTATAAACTGTATTATTTTAATTAGATTATAGTTATTTAATAATCATGAATATATAAGTTTGTTTATGTTGAAGTAATTTTTATAGTTTAACTTATAGTCATGGTTATTGATAAAACCGAGGCTATATATATATACTATTGTCTTAGTTTTTATTAAACCGTGACCAAAACTATATGGCCTAGGTTTTTAGAAAAACTGAAGCTAAATTTTCGAGGCCATAGGCAACTATTGTAGTAGTGGTAGTTTAGCCCAGTCCAAATGGTTCCAAAGAAGTCCATAGTTATAGTGGTGAAAAATGAGAATAATGATTTGATTCGTACTAAATTTCAAACCAGGTGAAACATTTACATTGATTTTTAGAAGCTCAACTCTATGACTCACAAAGATCATTTTCCTTTACCTTTTATTAATTAAGTACTTGAACGTTTTGCAAGACATACTCACTATTGTTTTCTTGATGATTTTTTAGGTTATAATTAGATTTTCATTACATCGGAAGACCAAGAGAAGACAACATTCACTTACCCTTTTGGAACCTTCGCTTACAGATGCATGCCATTTGGCCTTTGTAATGCTCACACTACCTTCTATAGAGAGATCAAGCACATCCTCGAAAAGACAGTTAATCCCAATAGAAAGGATTAGAGCTTGAAATTGGAAGATCCATTGTAGGCATATAGAACTACATATAAAAGTTTAATTGGGATGTCATCATTCTAGTTGGTGTATGGTAAACCTTGTCATCTACCAGTTGAATTAAAGCACCTAGCTAGTATTTTGGGTTGTGAAACAATGTAACATGGACTTAGACAAAGCCGAAGAGCAACAAAAATTAAAAATGAATGATTTAGAGGAAATTAAAAATGATATCTATAAAAGCTCAAAAGTTTACAAAGATATGATATTGAGGAAAGATTTCACCATTGGCGATAAAGTCCTCCTATTCCATTCATACCTTAACCTATTTTTAGGTAAGTCATGTTCTTGTTGGGTCAATCCTTTTATTATTACTAATATTTTCTAGCTTGGTGTAGTTGAAATACGAAGCCCAATTACTGGCAAAGAATTCAAAGTTAGTCGACACAGATTTAAGTCATACTATAAACCTTTTGCACCAATCAATAAAGAGGAGGTGAATCTACATAAACTAACAGATTTGGACGGTAAAAGAAACATATGAGGCACTTTCGAGCTAATAGCATTAAACTAAGTGCTTTGTAAGAGGCAACCTATTAGATTTTTTTTTCTACTCTCTTTTTACTTAATTTTACATCACATATATGCATGTGCTCATATTGAGGATAATATAGAATTAGGTATGGAATAGTGTTAACACGTCACTATCTTTCTTTTATATGCTTCATTAGTTTAGCATGTTTTAGAATGCGTGTTTTAGGATTAATATGCTTCAAGTAGCATAATTGTTTTTGTTTTTAATATTTATTTATTTAATTCTTAGGATAGTTTAGATTAATAGAAGTGATTTGAATCAATCACATGTTCTCTATTTGTTTTATGGCATCTATGATTAAATTTGCTAAATAATATTAGGTCAAAAAGGATAATGAATGTTGATAGAGTCTTGCCCTTGTTCCAAAGTGAAGGTAACTTTATGATAATTTTGCTCAAAACATAAATGCAAAATAACTAAGTTGGTGATAGAATAATCTATATGCATGATCTTGTAAAAAATATTGTGAATTTCCCCGAACTTCACTATTTTTTTATTGAATAAGAATGGGTTGTACAAACTTTTCTTTAAGTTTATCAAGGTGAATGAAAAATTTAGTTCTTAAAAAATGATTAAGACAATAGGACTAACTTCTTTGGTTAAATTGTATCCTTAATATTGTTGTTCTTTCAAGAAGAACCCTTTTAGAGAATCAATTTGAGCCTACATAAGCTAATTATTTGTAGTCATTCCTTACCTTTTGAACCAAATGCATTGGTCATACCTTATAGTTCAAGAATAAGTGGAGTTTTACAAAAATAGAATAGATTCTATGAAAATACTAGAATAAAGATTAAGAGTTTCAATTGTGCTATAATTGATTAAATACCCAACATATAGAAATAATCTATATGCATGAACTTGTGAAAAATATTGTGAATTTCCAAGAACTTAGCTATTTTTTAATGAATAACAATGGGTTGCAAGAACTTTTCTTTAAGTTTATCAAGGTAAAAGCAAAATGTAGTTCTTAAAAAATGATTAAGGCAATAGGACTAACTTCTTTGATTAAACTATACTACCCTTAAAATTGTTCTTTCAAGAAGAACCCTTTTAGAGAACCAATTTGAACCTACATGAGCCAATTATTTGTACCCACTCCTTACCTTTTGAACCAAATTCATTAGCCATACCCTATAATTTAAGAATAAGTGGATTTTCACAAAAAGAGAATAGATCTATGAAAATTCTTGGATAAAATATTAGAGTTTCAATTGTGCTACAATTGATTAAATGCCCAACATATAGAAATAACCTCTACTACAATATTTTCCCAAGAAAAAAAAGAAAAAAAAAAAAGAAAATATATATAAAATAATAGCAAGGAAAAAACTGAAAAGAATTATAAAAAATGTTGTGTTATTAAAACAAATGTGGCATAAATAAAAGAAGAGAAGCCAATAAAGGTGTTTGGGTCCAAAAAAATAATTATAATCAAATGTTATTGACATGATTGGTCTTATGATAATTATATTTATAAGTCCTTTTCTCTTACTCTATGGATTCATGAGCTTTTATTTTTTTCTTTTTCCTTTCATTTGATTGAACCAATAAACATAACTACACATTATAATCAAATGAAAAACCTTTTGATTTCAAGGATTAGTTTTAGTTAGTAGAGATACAATTTTAAGGAAAACCTATGGTATCCAATTCAACTATAAAAATAATAATGATGTTTTATAGGGAGGAACAATATTTCAACTTGGTTATGTTAGATGATTTGACTATTG
Organism: Hippophae gyantsensis; assembly: GCA_030763125.1. Classification (NCBI taxonomy): domain Eukaryota; kingdom Viridiplantae; phylum Streptophyta; class Magnoliopsida; order Rosales; family Elaeagnaceae; genus Hippophae; species Hippophae gyantsensis. Next base: position 28,277,286 of record CM061039.1, on the reverse strand, counting down.
TTACTTTATACTATATCACACACAAACTTTAAGTATAATTATTGTATAGTAGTTGTAGCAAAGGAAAGACTAGAATAAATAGGAGTTATTTTTCAAAATCCTCTGCAAGAAAGATCTTTACTTGCTCTATACTAAATAATGATATCTTAAGAAATTGAAAGTAAGATTTAAATTGACCGTTCATCTGAACATGCATCATGTATCTAAAGTCTATTATAAGAAATACATCATGAGGGCTTATTCTTATTTTATACAACCAATGACTAGTTCCTCAGAAAGGAAAAATACTTCTTATGCCCCTATTATGATGCCTTTACTCATTACTATTTTGAGATGTAGTTAGTGTCATAGTATAGGGTATAACACTTGGACTTGTCCTCAAAAAAGTAAAGTTGGAGAAACAAGCAACCAAGTACTTATTTTATCATAAACTATTAATTTTTTGTTGATGCTAACTGTTATTACTAATATTTGTGTACATTTTGTTCATCTAGAATGAAGAAACCTAAACTGTACGTACTGAAGGGGATGTAGATGCTCAAATTGTATGTACGGAAGGAAATGTAGATACATAAACTGCACATACTACATCAATTCCTCAAACTGCACAGGTTATGCATGTTGGAAATGCAACATTTCCAACTACTATACTAGAATAAAGTTTTAGACATGTTAAATCCAAACATCAAAAGCTGCTTGCAAACTAAGTCTTTTTTTTATTACATTGATATGATATTATGAATTACTTCTTCTATTTACCTATTGTTAAATGATATAGAATTTGTAGATAAATAAGACGAACCTAGCATCTAACCATCCATCAAGTGGAACCACACAAAATTAAGAAACCATTGGCAAAACATAAAGAGGGCATATTATTTTGTTGTATGTAAACTAACCATTATGACAATGATAGTTATAGGCCTTATTTTATGACTTTAATTTTGTGAATTTGTAAAAAAAATTGGAATGAATATATGTTGCATATGAAATGTTAAGAATTATATGAATAATCTAAATTATGGAATGAATAGAGTGGGCATGTTGTTTTATATGAGTTCTTCACAGCTCCTCAAATTGAAAATATTAGGCATGTTGTATAGTGCACTGATTATAACTCTTATCGATTTATGAAAACATCGCAGGGATGATTATTTTTACAAATAAAGTTATGTCCAATTTTGTTTAATGCACTTGAATTAGTAAATTTGTTTGTGTTCAATTTGCATATGTTTTGGTATTTTTACTATACCACTAATACGTTTTTGGCACTATTACAGCACAACCTATAAGTTTTGGGCATGTTTGTATCAACTTAATAATGTTATGGGTATGTTTGAAACAACTTAGAAATGTTTTAGGCATTTATGTTGTTTACAATTTGAACATAAAAATATCAATTGAAAATAACACATGCTCAAAATTCAACTAAAGCTAACCAAACATCACATGGGTTATTATCTTAAGAAATGAAGTTGTTTTTAATTTTGTTCAAGATCCCTAAACTAGTAAAACCATTTTTTTCAACTTACATATGTTTTGGGTATTTTTGAAACACATTCCATATGTTTTGGGAATTTTTGAAACACATGCCATATGGTTTGGGCATATTTGTAGCAACTAACAAACATTTTGATCATTTCAAATATTTATCATTTTAACATAAAAAATCAAGTGAAAGTAGCAAGAATCACTCAATATTCAACTAAATCTAACCAAAATATGTCATTCATTCCTTCTTCTTTAGTGGATACAAATAAGTATCTTACAACAACATTCTCCCAAATCAAAATTCGTACACCACAAATTTCCAACTATCAAATACCCATTGAAGACAAAAAATATATACATTGAAGAGATGCACTAAATAAGGACACATTGAAGACACCCCATTATACCATTTCCTTTACCAAATGCATTCATAGGAATTGATGAACTTCTTTTCATATAGCTTCATTAGAAGACCCATTATAAGAACTAGGATTAACAACTCCTTTCTCTATTTTTTCAGGCAATATTAGTTGTTTTTTGTCTCTTAATTGATTGAAGTAAACCATGAATTGTAACTCTGTATCTATGACATGGGGGTTCATCATACCATTGGAAAAATCTACACCTTCATCCCTATTGTATAAACAACAGTCAACACCATTATAAATCCGAAATAAATTAAGACTTTGGTAAAATTAAGTATAAAAGCTCACCTTGTACTCCTTATAACACGAATATAACCTTTAACTTGGGTTCTTCTTACTTCATGAGGTTCAAAGCGGTGTTGGCCTTTAGTTGCAATCACAATAAACCACAACAGAATCCATTGTTCAAAGAGTCTAGGTATTCCAATTTGTTTTCTATATGTTCCCTCTATTTTAGATTTTATTTTAGTCAAGGAGATGAAGATTTTGGTGCTATAATTTGCAATCTAAAATCTTTTATCACTAAGATACTTGACATCAATTATGTTTATGCTTTTTTTAAAGCCCAGATATGAAATTATCTTTTGGTCTCAAGAAAATACATATGTAATGTACGTGTATTATTTCGTTAGAAAGTAGAACCATTACCTATGATGATAGAATAATGACCAGTATATGGTATAGCTATCTTAATTTAAGTTGCACCAATCGTAAGATGGTGAGTTGCTTCACTATCCAATACTCATTTCATATCCACTTTCCTATCTCCAATTACTTGAGATGTAAGAGAAGATGCTAAATCTACTTGAATATGGTGACTCTTTTGCAAGTGAGATGTCTCTTAATTGGAAATAATTGATAGCAATGTGACCCACTTTGTTGCAGATTTGGCATTGTGACTTGTTAGTTATCTCAAAGGTCTGCTTGCATGACTGCTTGTCTATTTTATTTCTCTTGTACAAAGATTTATCTTCACAACCTTGATGAGATAAAAAGATCTTGAGGCTCCATAATTATGACCTAGTGCCTCCTTTATCAAATCCAAAAAACTTGATACCAAAAGTACCAAAATGAGTAACATTAGCATGAAGCATATATTGTTCCTCCCTTAGTTGTTTGAGTTTCATCCTCTCATGATTTACCAATTGACTATGCAATTCACCAAGTTTGATTGATTCCATACTAAGATTTATAGAAGTTACAAAATCATTCCATTCAAAACCAAAACTAGAAAGACACTCATAACCATCTCTCTCTCAGAGAGAGTTTCTCCAATAGAGGTAAGATTATCACAAGATTCTAGAAAAAAAAAAGCCATCAATAGACCTATCACCCTTCTTAAAGAGTGAATTTGAGAATACAACTCCATAATTTGTGAATGTGTGGAAAAAGTGATGACTTTATGAAATTAGAGTCATTAGTGCATTTTTCTCCTTAATATTTGCTCGTTTTATTCAATAAGTAGTATTTTTTGATTAAAAATATTAATATATGAACTTTCTAGTGAAAAGGGATAAATATTTTTTTTCAAAATTTTTATGGATCTTTTATAAATTTTTAACGCAAGACCAATAAGAAGCTTCCATGTGGATGTCATGCAAGTAGGGGTACTGACCAAGAAAGCCACATGGATGCCACACAAGTGGAGAGACCCAATTGAAACACACGGTGTGTATCGTGTGATGCCATGATATGCCATGTTTCAGCATGATGTTCGTCACAAGTTCATCATTTGGTCAACGTACTTGCCACATATCCTCATCTAATTTTTACATTCTTTCCACATGTTTGCTACATAATCCGTAACCACGAATCACATAATTTCATATGGTGATGACTCAACATCCGTTGACTGAGACCAATCTCATGTGCCACGCTTCGCTCGCTAATTGGTTCTTCCTTTTCTTCATGCCATATGGCACGCTCTTATTTAACTGGTGCTATTAATTTTTCCTTTTTTCATCTCAACGCTTGATCTGATGGTCCAGATTTCACTTGAGCTTAATTTAACCCCCTAATTGTCACATAAACTCTAATAAGCTAAAATTAGCATATTTTTTATCAGTTTTTTGAAGCCAAGAAGAGAGAAAATATAAAAAAATTCAAAAGGAAATACAATTTTGGTGGAAATTTAAGAGGATATTGATGCTTCAATTCAAGAGATTGATTGTATTTCTTCTTGTTCTAATTTCTTTATTATTTTTTATGAAAAATATAAGTTCTATAAACAAAATTATATCTAGCTAATTTATTAATTTAGGGGTCTTATGAAGCTAATTTATTAATCTAGGGGTCTTATGAAGCTAATTTTCACCATATGATGATCTAATATTTTACCCCAATTATGATTTGATTTAATTATATTATTTAATCTGATTTTTATGTTATTAATTGTTTGGTTAACAAATGATTTATTGAGACATTTAAATAGATTTGAAAGAATTATTTAATTGTTTGTCTTGATTAAATAACATACATAGTTTTTAGGAAGAGATGTATGATTATTATGTATGTGATCTATAATTGATAAAATTAATGAATAGTATGCAATTTAATTGACATGAGAGTGTGATTAGGTTAATTACTATATGGTGTGCAATTTATTTAAGAGAAGAATATATACTAGGTAAAATTCAATTGATCATGTAAATGATTGATAATTATATTGGGGGATTTTAGTGATTTACATGTTTAAAAAATTGAGGGATTAAGTATTCTTAGATATTTTCTCATATATCTTTTTAGCTTCAAAATCTGATTTAATTAGTTAATGTTATTTGTTTTTAATTTTTTTTTTCTTAAAATATAAAAACACCAAAAAATATTGATTTTTTATTTTTTTATTATAAAAAATTAGTTTCTAATAACATAATCTCTACGAGAATAATCTTTTCTTATTGTTATATTACTTGTATACTTACTTATTCATTGTACACAATTCGTGTTCAATCAAAAAGAAAAAACTCTCTCAAGCTTGATCCACATATCATAGGCTCTAGGTATTTTCACAATTTGATACTGCAGACTAGATGACATTGATTCATAGAACCAGGACTTCAAAGTACGCTATATCCAGATACCATACTCAGGATTCAAAATTGATGATGAGTGTTAGATGAAGTGGGTAACTTAAAGGGCATAGGCTTAGTGCCAAACAGATAGCTAGTCTTCTAAGCCATAATAAGCATAGACCATAATTTCCATTTGATCTTTCCATATGAGATAGTTGTTCCTATTCAGCTTGGTTGAAAAAGAGAGATGGCCTGGTGGAGTTATGAACATACAAGGGCCTGCAGTAGTAGGGTAAATAGGTGTTTGATGAATGGAGTAGGGACTATGTAATGAAGAATTGCTAGTACTAGCACCAACAGACCTAGTGGTGGACCATGAGTAGATGGACGAATAGGAGTGTTTTTAGCTGAAGGTCGAATTAAAAAGTTGTCGTACAGAAACTCAGAGAAACAACGAGAGGAGACTGATGAGAAATATTCTCTGATTACTAATTAACATCCAAGCATTACAGCCCTATATATACTTTCCTTCATTCATTGTGACAAATCAATGAATGACAAGTGTCAATAACAACTATACAACTAACTGAATACTACAAAGGTAAGTTAGGCTAATTATACTCAGTTACATCAGATTAGATATTTACACTAAAGTGCTCATGTTTTCAAAACTAGGAGGCTAAAGCTCTATAGCTGAAAAGAATGAAATTAAAATGTTTTTTTTTTTTGTAAGCCTCGTTCATTTAATAGAAAGTTAATGGTAATCTAATCATTAAATAGTTCAAAAACTTTAGCAAGTTAATCCAATTACAATACAAAATACTATGTCTTCAATTTTATTAGGGAAATTTTATGTATACAACTTTACAGGTACAATATGTAAATCGTATAAAATTGAAACAATGGTTTAAAGAAATTGAAAAAGTTAATTAAAAAACACTTTAAAATATATTTGATCAAAATGTGGGTTATATGTTTAATTTTCCTTGTTGAATATTATTGATTCATGTATTTTTCTAAAGAAATAGCCAGAGAATAACATATTTTTAAGAATAAAACTTTCTAAAATTTAACCAATTATACCAATATACATAAATATATAATCTTCGTATATTAAAAATATTTAAATATTTGGCACCTAATCAATTTATTTGTAGTGTTGTAATCAATATATTCTAGGTCAGACTGCATTCTTTTTGTGTGCTATATGGACCCGTTTGTTGGTTTGTAAACTTGTTTATAAGCCCAAAGAAATCAAAAACAAACTTTGAAATATTCTAGCCCATTTGAAGTCCAGCTCATGTAAGCTTCTATGATGATGATCTGGATTGATAAGGATACAGCTCATGGTTGGTGAGAAGAAGAAAATCAATGGGTTAGGTAAGAAGATAAGTGTATGGTTTAGATTGTTTTGGTAGGTTTAGATTGTATGGCTTAAATTTATTTGTTGTTTCTATAAATACCTCTCAGTAGCAATGTAATAATCAAGTTAAAAGAAACCAGAAACAAAAATTTGAGAATTTCTGAGTGTTTCTGAAAAAATTTTCTTGAGTGTTCTTGAGTTTTGAGAGTTTTGATCTATAATATTCCAACAAAGTGGTATCAGAGCTGTAGTTGGAAATATAAATATACACTATTGTATATCAAATCGAAGCTCTCGACGAGAAAAATCCGACGCCGCATGAATCATCCCGATCGGAGTTCGGACGCGCCGCCACGATCCTCCGGAAGGTTCTGCTAGAAGTGAGTTAACTCACTGAGTCAGCCGAGTTGACCGAGCCGCTGACTGAGCCGCCAATCGTTTGACCGAGCCGCCGAAAGAGTTGACCAAAAAAGTTGACTTTGATCGTTGACTTTGACCATTGACCAAAAATCAGATTTTCCCTCGGAGTTCCTCCTAAGGTTTTTTTACGTTCTGAATCCATCTGTGTGATCAGAATTTAGAAATTCTTACTATATTGAGAGTTATGTCAAGTGGAGGTATGTCATCGTTTCAAGTCCCAACACTCAACAACGACAACTATGATAATTGGAGTATCAAGATGAAAGCTCTTTTGGGTGCACATGATATGTGAGAAGTCGTAGAGAAAGGCTTAAGTGAGCCAGACGATGAAGCTACTCTAACGCAAGTGTAAAAAGAATCTTTGAAGGATTTAAGGAAGAGAGACAAGAAAGCCCTCTTTCTTATCTATCAAGCCTTAAATGATGATGGGTTTAAGAAGATTTCAGATGCAACATCTTCCAAAGCAGTGTGGAATAAGCTTCAAATTTCTTTCAAAGGAGCTGAGAAAGTAAAGAAGGTTCGTCTCCAAACACTAAGAGGTGAGTTTGAATCTCTACATATGAAAGCTTCCGAATCTATTTCTAATTATTTCTCGAGAGTCGCAGTTGTTTCTAATCAATTAAAAAGAAACGGTGAGATGTTGGGAGATATTAGAATAATGGAAAAGATACTTCGTTCATTAGATTCCAAATTTGAACACATCGTTGTAACGATTGAAAAACAAAAGATTTGAAAGATGCAATTCAAGAATAAACATGAAAACCAAGGCAATGATAGAAACCAACGTGGCCGAGGTAGAGGTAAAGGTCGTGGACGAGGTGGAAGCCATGGCCGTGGACGAGGTTGGAATTACAACAACAATTCCAACAACTTTGAAAGAGCAGAAAGCTCAACACAAAGTCGTGGAAGAGGTAATACGAACTCAAGGTATGGCAAATCTCAAGTTCAATGCTATAATTGTCAGAAATTTGGACATTATGCTTCAGAATGTAGAACTCCCAATAATAGAGTAGATGAGAAAATCAACTACATAGAGGAGAAGACCGATGAGAAAGAAACTTTTTTTCTAGCACGAAAGGAGGGTGATAATAGTCAACCAAATGCCTGGTATCTTGACAGCGGTGCAAGCAACCATATGTGTGGAAGGAAAGACATGTTCGTGGAACTAGATGAGTCACTAAGTGGAAATGTCTCATTTGGAGATGATTCAAACGTAGCAGTGAAAGGAAGAGGTTACATTCTTATTCGCTTGAAAGATGGGCAACATCAATTTATTTCCAATGTTTACTATGTCCCAAATATGAAAAGTAACATCTTAAGTTTAGGACAAATGTTAGAGAAAGGTTATGATATTCATATGAAGGATTATAATCTTTCTATAAAAGATTATAAGAATAACCTCATTGCTAACGTACCGATGTCAAAGAATAGAATGTTCTTGATCAACATACAAAATGACATTACAAAGTGTCTGAAAGCATGCTATAAAGATGCATCGTGGCTATGGCATCTTCGATTTGGACATCTCAATTTTGGAGGATTGGAGCTGTTGTCTAAGAAGGAGATGGTGAAGGGACTACCTTGCATTAACCATCCTGATCAACTTTGTGAAGGGTGCCTACTCGGGAAGCAATTCAGAAAAAGCTTTCCAAAGGAGTCAGACTCAAGAGCCAAGAAGCCACTCGAGCTAATCCATACTGATGGGTGCGGATCGATCAAGCCTAGCTCTCTCGGTAACAGTAACTATTTTCTTCTTTTTATTGATGATTTTTCAAGAAAAACTTGGATATATTTCTTGAAACAGAAATTAGAAGTTTTTGAAGTATTCAAAAGGTTCAAAGCTACAGTGGAGAGAGAAAGCGGTAGAAAAATCAAAGCCATGAGATCAGACCGAGGTGGAGAATTTACATCCAAGGAGTTTCAAGAGTTCTGTGAAGCAAATGGAATTTATAGATCTTTAACAGTGCCAAGATCCCCCCAACAGAATGGTGTAGTTGAAAGAAAGAACCAAACAATCCTCAACATGGCACGAAGCATGCTTAAAAGCAAGAAACTACCCAAAGAGTTTTGGGCAGAAGTAGTAGCATATGCAATTTACTTGTCAAATCGATCTCCGACAAGAAGTGTATGGGGAAAGACACCACAAGAGGCATGGAGTGGAAGAAAGCCTGGTATTTCCCACCTAAGAGTCTTTGGAAGTATAGCCCATGTTCATGTACCGGATGAGAGAAGAACGAAGCTTGATGATAAAAGCAAGAGCTTTATCTTCATCGGTTATGATGCTAATTCAAAGAGATATAAGTTGTACAACCTACACAATAAGAAGATTGTGATAAGTCGAGATGTGGTATTCGACGAAGAAGGAGAATGGGATTTTAACTCTCATGCAAATAACTTTAATTTCTTTCCTCAGTTTAAAGAAGATGAGCAGAAAATGAGGGAGCAACCAATAGAAATTCAACAAGAGTCAATGACTCCACCTACTTCACCAATGCCAATCATTCATGAAGACCCGTCACCTTCATCATCTTTGAGTGGAAGTGAAAGAGTCGTGACACGTACACGAAATCTCCAAGATATTTATGAGGTAACAGAACAACAAGATAATCTTACCTTATTCTATCTCTTTGCTGATTGTGAACCAGTGAGCTTTCAAGAAGTTGTATAAGAGAAGAAGTGGAGAGATGCGATGGATGAAGAAATCAATGCAATTGAGAAGAACGACACATGGGAACCTCTTTCACTTCCCAAAGGGCATAAGGCAATAGGTGTCAAATGGGTGTACAAGACAAAGAGGAATGCCAAAGGAGAGATTGAAAGGCACAAGGCAAGGCTAGTAGCAAAAGGATATAGTCAAAAGGATGGAATTGACTATGATGAGGTATTTTCTCCTGTTGCTCGATTAGAAACTATAAGACTAATCATTTCTTTGGCAGCTCAAAATAAGTGGAAGATACATCAAATGGATGTAAAATTTGCTTTTCTAAATGGAGTCCTTGAAGAAGAAGTCTACATTAAGCAACCATCAGGCTATGAAGCAAAAGGTCACAAAGACAAGGTGTTGAAGTTGAAAAAAGCTCTTTATGGGTTAAAGCAAGCGTCAAGAGCATGGAATAACCACATCGATAAGTACTTTCTGGAAAACAACTTCACCAAGTGTCCCTATGAACATTCACTCTACGTCAAGATTGAAGATGACGATATTCTAATCGTCTGTCTATACGTAGATGATCTCATCTTCACCGGAAGTAATCCGAAGCTATTTGAAGATTTTAAGAAGGTGATGACTCGAGAGTTTGAAATGACAGATATTGGATTAATGGCATACTACCTTGGAATTGAAGTGAAGCAAAAGGAAGAAGGCATCTTCATCTCTCAAGAAAGCTATGCAATGGAGATACTAAAGAAGACAAGATGAACGATTGCAAGCCGATCAATACACCAGTGGAATATGGAATCAAACTATCCAAGCATGAAGATGGTGAAAGTGTGGATCCAACATTTTTCAAAAGTTTAGTTAGAAGTCTGCGTTATCTCACATGCACAAGGTCTGACATCCTGTATGTTGTTGGATTGATTAGCCGCTATATGGAGAAATCGACAATCATCCATTTTAAAGCTGTAAAAAGAATCCTACGCTATCTAAAAGGTACAATTAATTTTAGCTTGCTCTATTCGACTTCTAATGATTACAAGCTTGTTGGATATAGTGATAGCGATTTTGGTGGAGATATAGACGATCGAAAAAGTACTTCCGGATTTGTATTTTTCATGGGAGATACTGCTTTTACATGGATGTCGAAAAAGCAACCGATTGTCACCTTGTCTAGCTGTGAAGCAGAATATGTAGCAGCTACCTCATGTGTTTGTCATGCAATTTGGCTGAGAAACTTATTAAAGGAGCTAAGTATGACACAAGAAGAGTCAACCAAAATTTGTGTCGATAACAAGTCAACCATTGCCTTAGCCAAAAATCCTGTCTTCCATGATCGAAGCAAACACATAGATACTCGATATCATTACATCAGGGAGTGCATCACAAGAAAGGATGTACAACTCGAGTACGTAAAATCACAAGATCAAATTGCCGACATCTTCACTAAACCGCTCAAGCAAGAAGACTTTGTCAGATTGAGAAATTTGCTCGGTATCATAAAACAAGTTTAAGGGGGAGTGTTGGTTTGTAAACTTGTTTACAAGCCCAAAGAAATCAAAAACAAACTTTGAAATATTCTAGCCCATTTGAAGTCAAGCTCATGGAAGCTTCTATGATGATGATCTGGATTGATAAGGATACAGCTCATGGTTGGTGGGGAGAAGAAAATCAATGGGTTAGGTAAGAAGATAAGTGTATGGTTTAGATTGTTTTGGTAGGTTTAGATTGTATGGCTTAGATTTATTTGTTGTTTCTATAAATACCTCTCAGTAGCAATGTAATAATCAAGTTAAAAGAAATCAGAAACAAAAATTTGAGAATTTTTGAGTGTTTCTGGAAAATTGTTCTTGAGTGTTCTTGAGTTTTGAGAGTTTTGATCCATAATATTCCAACACCGTTGTGGGGGTATTGTAGTTGATACATGGACTTGGAAATTATGTTGATTGAGCAGTTGGTTGAATGATTTGGTGTAATTTCATATAAGTTATGATGGAGATAACTTGATTTACTAAAAGAACATGCATGAAGAATGTTGATAGATTGGTTAGTAAAACACAAATATTTTCAATAGTCATTGACATATATATGTTTTGCTACACGAATATCTGCAACCGAAAAGTGAGGAACACCACTACTGTGGTGTTTGCCAAATACATTATGATGATGCTTAACAGGAAGAAGAGTTAACACTTTTTCTTTTTCTTTTTCTCGTTAATGCTTGTGAATTATAAATTGAATAATTTAACATGATGTGCTATCTTTATTAAATTTACCTATTATATCTCTGTTATATGATTCGAATAGATATTGTATTTGATTTGATATCTAGGGGAAATATCCTTCAAGATTTGAATTGATATTTGCACGGCTGTTAATTATTCAACAATATATACCTTTGGAGTCAATATATATTTGTCTATTAGTTAGAAACTTATGATTGCCCCAAGGTGAGATGTATGTGGGTTACTTCTGGTATAGTTCAGCTATTTCATTTTTAATATCACACTATGTTATAGGTGTGTATACTTTTCACAAAATGATGTACACATTTTTCAATCAGTTTTATCCAAATATTTACCTCGTATTGATAACACATATAGTGATACACAAAAGATGAGATTGGTGATTTTCACTCGGCTTACTTCACATGTCTAATGTATGGTCTATTTGCTTAAACAAAAGGAAAATATGAAATTGATGAATAGACAAGTATGATAGTGCAAATAGAGTATATAAAACCTGAAAGAAAAGAGAGTATTTGAAACTCAAATTAGAATCAAATTGTCTTTAAAATAGTATGTCACCTTATATATATGGTGTGTGCTTATATAAAATCTAATCCTTTATATACAAGTAAATGTATCCATAAACAAAGGTTGATGGAGTGGTATATATTTTTCATATAAAATACTTCCTAGTTAAATTATGTCCAATCTATGCATAAATGAATGCAAATTATATATAATGTGCATATTTAGCATATGTAGACACTTTGTACAAAAGAGATTAGTATAAATAGCATAATTTAAAAAATATATATATATATATATAAACAGAAGACCGTAGGGAAAACGAATGTTACTGAAAATTGTAACAAAAATAATAGATGAACATAATTGAGAAAGTAAGCTAATTAACTTTCACAAATAATGCTATAGTGCCCAAAACGAGCAAATTAGAGCTCTTGATACACTATAATGCTAGAGAAGATGATACGTTGAGATGTATCTCAAATTATTCATTTGTCATTAAATGTGATTAATGGATATTATATTTGGATCTACAAACTTAATTATATCCAATAATCAATCAAAATATGCTATATTAGTTAAATAGACAAACAAACTCCTTACTGTTTATCAATTGCATTAACAACATCATCAGGGGGAGGAAGAGGAGGAGGCAAATTATCTCGACGAGTTGGAGGCTGAGGTGTTGGTGGTTGTGGTCTCTTCCTCTTTTTCTTCTGATAGCTAATACCTCTAGCTTTGGCCTGAGAATCACGAACCTCACGCAAATACAACCTCACAACTCGAGCTCCAAAAGGGTTAACCTCAGGACTCCCACCATTTTCTTCAAAGGCAGCTCGAAGACGACCGATAAGAGCATCGAGGCTTCCCCAAGCTTGTCGAAGAGGACAAGGACATGGAGCTGGTGGATTTGGGTGACCAAAGAATGGGCAGAGTTGATTGTGAACTTTTGTTTTGCCAAATTGGTCCAAATATCTTAGGAATTCAATCACATGAGTTCCATTACATCTAGAAAAAGTAAGTGGATGTGGATTTTGGTTTCTTAGGTATTGTCCAAAGCTGTTCCAGTCTCTTCGCTTTTGATTTTCATAGCGGCTTAGAGTAGTGGTTGAACTAGTGCTACTACTACTGTTGGGTGGTGTTGTTGTTGTTATGGAAGTTGCGTTTATGTTGATGAGGTTGATCATGTTGATATTTGAACTTGATGTTTCCATTTTTTGATCAGCTGAATCCATGGGTACTTAATTGATGACTTCTTGATCTTCTTTTCTTCTCTTTATGATTTGATTCTTGAATTCCAAGTTGTAGAAGAATTAGAAATCAAGGCCTTGAAGGTATAGAGTTGGTAAAGGTTTGATACTAATTTTTCTTTGATAAACCTAATCCCCAATCCCAATTATCGTTTTCTAAAAAGAAAGCTTGATTCGATGTTATTGCTCAAGAAGAAGAAATCAAGACCAATAAGGTATAGAACTCGTATAAGTTAACTAGGGTTTCAATTATTAAGAGAGAGAAAGAGAAAGGCAAGTGGGTGGGTTTTGGAGGACAAGATGATATATAAGTAGAAATTAAAAAAACAATATAGAATATACAATAATTAATTGAGATTAAATATTAAATTAGAAATGTTAAATATTTAAATAATTGTGATATTATTTACTAAAATAATAGTAAGTTATAGTATGATATGCATGTGAACTAATACATGCATTAAATTGCTATTAAAAAAAAACATGTCTATAATTTCTTTTTCCACTTCTGAGATTTCTTAGGATCTCTTTGTTTGATCATTCCTAGGATACCCTAGCTTCAAAAGGGTTATAATGTAATTGGTTGGCTTCTGTTTTTTTCTTTTCTTTTTCTCGGGTTAATATAAGTTTGTCTATTCAGTGAAATGGGACAGAATTTTGGGGAAAGGGGAAGCAACTAAGCGCTTCTTAGCCCTACGTACACATAACACAAACAAATAGAGAGAGAAAAAAAAAAGAGCTTTATTAATGATAAATGGGCAAGTGGGAAAAAATACTGTAGGTTCTGTTGGAACTTTTCTGGAAATGAAACGAGGTTGAGAAGAGAGAGAGATAAGGTGGATGGAGACAGCATAAAGTTATTTGAATTAAAATAATAATGTTTTTTTTTATTATATCTTGCTACATACGCAATATCAATATCACAATTATGTTAAATCTTATATTTATTTTACCATTTTATATCTTAACTTTGCTTAGTAACGATACGTTTATATTAACAAAAGCACATAGTACTACTAAAAAAACATGATAAGGAATACAACATGATTTTGTTTTTGTTTTTGTTTTTGCTTTTTTTTTTTAACCCTTTTGCATTGATTGACAATCCCTTCTCTACAATGACTTCTTTGCCCTCGCATAGCACTAGACTTTAATCCAAACTCCATACCAGTACCTTTTTATTTTATTTACACTACCACAATTGGTATTAATTTCGTCACTTTTTTTTGCCTCTATGATACCTCAAAATTTTTATAAAATTACTTTTCTTACGGAACCCAAAAAAATGCAAAAAGAATAATTAAAAAAACAAAACATATATTAAGTGGTTCATATCGATGAAAATCAGTTGTACCGATCCAATAAGATTTTACTAGTTCAGGTATTTTCGGAATGTTAAGTATACTTATCCCACATCAGTTAGGAATAAGGTAATAATGTTGCTTATAAGTCTGGATAATCCTTAATTTAATAAGATCTTATTATGTTAAGTTAGATCTAGGTTTCTAACATGGTATCAGAGTTCTGTTCCTGGTCTCTATGTGTTTGGACCATGGGTTCTACCACAACCTCAATGTGGGGCTTATGTCCATCTTTATCCACCGTGTGTAAAGGGCTATTAAGTATCCTTATCTCACATCGATTAAGAACAAGAAAGTAATAATATTTATAAGTCTGGATATTTCTTAACTCAATAAAATCTTATTAAATTGAGTTAGATCTGGATTTCTAATATTAAAAAATATAAAAAAAATTACTTTGATCGGTTCATTCATAAGTTAATCTCTTATTTAAAACACATAAAAAGGAGATTTGAACTTTAGTAGAAACCATTGTAATTGTAAGTATTATGTTTTCAATGCATCCAGCTACTTAATTTATTTTAAAAAATCACCCCTCTAAAATTGACCTTGCATTATTAAATCAATCATTTTTGACATTATTTTTCTTGTGTATTCTAGCATCAATTCGAACCTCATTTGAATATATACGTGCTTGCATAAGGTTAGTGTGTACATGTATTAAAATTGCTCATATATTATTTATATAGACAATAATTAAATGAAAAAAAATTATTTACTTATAATTAGTTTGGACATAGTCAACAAACCACAAAAGACAAAAAGACTATAACCACAAGTACTGCATAGTCAAACAATAAATATATATAAGGTGCCCCGGCCATACCAAACGACATGATCGAGTTTAATTCATGGTATCGTTGTTTTAATAAATCACGTGGATTGCTTAAAAAAAAAAAAAGAGTTTATGAATTAGTAGATTTTTGTAAACACAAATATAGCTCGTCCATTATAACTTACCTAGGTAGTCAAGGAATTTATATATATATATATAACTGTAATTTAATTCATAAGTCAACGTATCACAAAAAAATAAAAGAACATACCTGCAACATCATAGTTTAGCTATAAGTTTATAGTGCCGAGCTCTATAACAAAATATGTGAATTTGGATAAAATATTAATTTAATTTATAATTATTGAAAATTATATACTTTAATTTTGTAATTATTCTTCGGAGTAAATCTATCATGAGTCTTCATGTCTTGGTATTTGTGCTTAAAGAATATTTTTTAGAAACCCTCTGTATAGATTTTATTAAATAATGATGTCTAAAGCAACATTGAAACTTACCTTTTATACTATTCATAGGTATTTGATATATACAAATTAATATAACAAAAAATAGTCATTTTAACCCAATAAAAATATTATATATAGAGTTTAACTATATGTTAATTTGAATGTCTTCTACTAAATCTAAATATATATTAAAAATAAAAACAAATATCAAAGATTCACTATATATGTTAAGGGGGAATGTAGAATGGAGGGACATAAGTATTTATTGTGTCTATAATTTCAAGAAAATATTATTACAAACAATTATTGGATAAGTTCTTCACGTCATAAATAAGCCTCATTCATATGAAATTATCTCATGTTAGGGACCGATTAGAGATGAGTAACGGATCAAAATTATTTGTTTTTGGTTACTTTAAATTGATTTGATTCGAACAGATTTGAAAATTTTTAATTTTCAGATCGTATAAGGTCATGTTGGTATTGAAATTTATTTATAAATTATCATATATAAAACACTAAATATATAAATTTAAATATAAAATTGATATTTTGTAACAAATATTATTATTTATAGTTCAATTAAAAAAATCAAAATAATAAGAACTATGTCTAGAAATATGTTTGTATAATTATTATATTATTATAAATATTTATATTTATTTTTTAAGTTAAAATAATAATATAATATCATTATATTATGCATAATATTTAAATATAACATATTATAAAATAAAATATGTATTTATTTATAATTTAATAATAATTCGGTCCGTATCAGATACAACAGATTATAAAAACTATCAACCAAATCTGATTCGAATCCAAACAAATTATATAATATTTAATCTAAATTAGATCTGATTATAAAATTTATTAATTTAATATGATCTGAATCTGATAGATACAATATGATTTTTCAATTAAAATGATTTAATTTGATTGGATTATTTACTCATGTATACCTTCTACCATGAAATTAGCATG
This sequence comes from Hippophae gyantsensis, assembly GCA_030763125.1. NCBI lineage: Eukaryota > Viridiplantae > Streptophyta > Magnoliopsida > Rosales > Elaeagnaceae > Hippophae > Hippophae gyantsensis. The sequence continues at coordinate 28,260,330 of CM061039.1, read as the reverse complement.
CATTGTTTCACCCGTTCATCCCATACTTCATTTATTTCATTTTCAATATATGAAAAGAATATTTTTTTTAAACATGTATATGAAAGAAACTTGAAAAATAGAATATAATACAGATAATACTAAAAGTTGAAAATAAAATTATATAATCATTAAAAAACTTAGCCAGTTAGAAGTTTGAAAGACAAATTAATATCAATTGACAAGAACGAATTTCTAGATCACTCTCTTATATGAACCACTTTATATAAGAGCGACACAAGAATCTAGTTGTCTAGAGGCTATTATTCAATAAAAATAATTAATAAAAAATCTAAGTAAAAAAATATTAACTAATTAAGGAATCTATATCTTACCTTAATCTTAATGTATTCATGATATGTTAGCTCCAAATAAAAAGTTATTCCATTGGCTTAGCAATGATATACTATCCAACAGAATAATTATAAGCTAGTCATCATGATCTTGTTCAATGAATTATTATTACATAGTTGCATAAAATTAAAAATGGGATAGAGTAATTTAATCTTATAAATTTTTAAAAATAAACATTTTAATTTTAAATGTGTGCACATAAATTTTATAGCTATTTACTTCTATAATTAAAATGCATATTTATTCAGAATTATAAATATCAATAGTTCAAATTCAAAAATATGCTTACAATTATAGAGATCTTTTGATAAGTGTCTATCCGCCAAGAGTACATACTTGAAGTTATGACGAGCATTTTTAATTACGAATGAAACTTTTTAGCATGTATTATCGTGTTAGAAGAATTTCACATAATTCTCTGGAACGGTAGCGGCACATGATCTGATATAACTACCCTTTTACCCCTTCTTTTATTTATTTATTTATTTATTTTTTAAAATTATAAAAAATAACATCATTATAACTTACAACAAAAAAATATTTTCCTAAAATTATTAAATAGAATCCAATTGAATAACATTTAAAATTAAACGAGTGTAAATAATCATATTTTAATTTAAAATACTTTTAATTTTTTATTCCTAATATAATTACATCTATATTTTAACTTTAATATATTACTTATACAAAAAGGATAATCAAAGTTTACTACTTTTAATAAAATTGTACTTTAATCTTATTGGAGATGACAATTGATTATATCGGATCCGATATGATCTAATTTTTTTTCAAAGATCTAATCTGTTTTAATCTATGGATTGAATCCGGTATTGAACTATGGATTAATAGATATCCATGACCATATCCGAATTATTCCATTTATTTTTCTCATTATTTTTTAAAACTAAATCATTATTTGATGTAGTTTATTATATATTTTAAATTGATAAATTAAAAAAAATCAAAAATATTATATATGGTAGAAAAATACTTTTTTACTTTTAATAGAAGTTTTTTTACTTATTTTAAACAAATTATGATAAATTAAAAAATAATATTATTTATAATAAATATAAGAAATAAATACTTATGAATATGATGATATTTGAATTTTTTTTAACAAATTTTAAACAAAAATAGATATATTTATGAAAATTTTAAGAGATAAAAAGTAATATTTATAAATATATAAAAAAAATTAAATGATTATTCATAATGTAAATTTTTTCAAAAAATAATTGTAAAAATTAGAAAAATATGTCAAGAATATATGATTATTTTAGTTTTACAAAGATTTTTATTTGGATTGATCCATGATCCGATCCGATTTGATGATGTATATGGATCATTATCCGATCCGATAATGATCCGTTTTAATCTGATCCAGAGTGGTTTATATGAAATAAATATCCAATAAAAATATAACCCTATTATATTTATAAAATGAACTTTTATAATTTTTTTATAATGATAAGGAGTTATACTGTTATACTTAATACATACAGATTCACTTTTATTAAATATTACTTACTTCAAACTCAGTTCATCCTTATGATTTAGACTTGGTTCATTGGAAAGAATAAATATTGCACTGACATATATGTTATTTTGTGAATCACTAGTCATAAAACCTATGCTTTTCTTTGATTAGAAGAAACGTTTGGATCCATTCTAATTTCCTGTCATGTTTCATCACATCACTTGTGAACCCATCTCAAGTTGACATGAACACAACTACTACGACAGACAAAAAGTCATTTGTAGATGAACCCATGAAGAGACCCTTGGTTGAATTAAAATATCTCTCAAAGGACTCAATATCAGCACCATCAACTCCCCATGTTTTAACTTGGTGACCCTTTTGTGACAAATATTTTAGCGATTCTAAATCCTTAAGACATCGGTGGTTATATTGCCTTCATAGTCACTACTACAATATATGTTTTTAATCTCAAAATTTTAGCCTTGATTTTTTTAAAAATCAAAACAATAGGATTTTGGCCACAGTTTAATAAAAACCGAAGTCATAGTATATATATATAGCCTCGGTTTTATTAATAACTGTACTTATAGGTTAAATTATAAAAAATATTTAAATATATATAAATAAATTTATATAACAATGATTATTAAATAACTATAACTATAATTAAAATAATAAAAATTTTAATATTTTTAAAATCGAAATGAAATAATATACTATATGTTATTCATTTAAAAAATAAAAAATTACTTTATAATTTTTTTATTTTTCTCTATTATTAATTTAATTTAATGTATTTTATTTCTTTTATAATATATATATATATCAAATTTTTTCACTTTTTTTTATCTCTTTCTTCTTTTTTCCATTTTTTCTTTATAATTAAATTCCTATTACTTATATATATTAATATATAATTTCTAATTAATATATATCAATTCCCTTATCATCAGCGTACGTATATCTCACATTTTTTTTCCTAAATCATTTCTGGCCTCCCGAGCTCGCGTCTTTGTCCCTCTCAAAGAGCAGTGCCGCGTCGCACCGCGGCATGCTGCGCCTCAAGAAATTGACGACAACCTTCCCCAACAACTCCTCCTTTCCAGCACCTCACTCCATATTTACAGAAACTCTTTTCCCCTATCTTCTTCTTTTCTCTCCTTTTTGTTATGTTCATATTCTCTTGTTCACACATTGTCGACCGGCCCGTTATACTATCGTCCCTCACGACCCAGATCTGGGTAAGTATTGTTTCCAAAATCGAGTTCGATCTTAGATTTCGTGGTTAACTTGATTTTATTTTTTTCAAGATCTAGGGTTCATTTCGTTGCCCGATTTTTCTTGTGTTTTACCTTTGTTTTGTATTTTAGGGTTAACTTGAGTTAGTATGGGTTTATAGAATCCTGGTTGCTGTTTGTTTCTATTTGGATTGAAAATTTCTATTTGAGGTAACTTGTTCTATAGCTTGTTTAATTTCTTTTATTTTCTACTGTGAAGTGTGGGTTTAATTTCTTTTAATTTCTGGTTGGGCAAGTTTGGCCTGTGAATTAATGCAACCCTTGAAAGTGTTTGGTCTAGAGTTTTGGTTTTTGGATTCCTTGGCTTCATCTGTTCCCTTATATTTTAGTTGCAGTAGTTTAATGGCATATGTTCTAACCTTCTCCTTATAGGTAGAGCTAGCACATGGTGGACGTGGACATTCTTCTTCTTCAGTGGATTTACTTCTGTGCTTTATTAATTTTTTCTCCTCTGAATTATTTTCTTTATATGCTTAAGTTGTTTTATGTGCTTCTTATTACAATTTTAAAGGCATATATGATCGAGTAAGGTTCATAAAAACAATTCAGAAAGATGGACTCTATGCTCAACTTCGCATTAGACCTTCTGACCTGGTGTTGTGCCTATGCTGGTGCCTAGGGTCAAGTATAGTTCTATTTAAAAAAAACTTTAGTTTGATCATGTACTAATACGTTATTTTTTTAATTATATTAATTAATTGTTGAATATATTAGTACCTATGTTATGCACTTTGTAATATATTGCAAATATATAAATATTGTTCCCTACATCATATAAAATCATCCTTGGATAATCTATATGTATTGGATTATTTTGATAAAATGAAAGCATTTTCTGATGAATTACCTGCTATTAGGCCTATGGATGATCACATGTTATTGTATTATTTTTCTGTTTTCTTTTTCATGGTAGGCATCAAGCGCAACAACATCAGGCATATCAAGCACACCAGGCGCACCAAGCCTTAATTTGGGGGGAAGACCATTGATGGATATGAAGATTTTCCAAAAAATGATGAGAAATCCTTAAGGAAGGCTGAGAAATCACTTACATAGACTTGATGAGTTGACATTGAAATGCATATTGAAATAAGTAGCCTCCACTAAACATCTCACCACTCTAATAAACATTATACACTGTCTGTTACTTGTAAGAAAGTAGAAGATGTAGGAAATGAGGATGAAATTTCTGGTGTTGGTGCGCTGCGTTGGTGCTGGTGCGCTGCACTAGTGTGTTGCGCTGGTGTTGGTGCTAGTGCTGGTGCACTACGCTGGTGTTGATGCTAGTCTTTGGTGCATGTCTGTGCTGAATCTTGTCTTGATGTCTTCTACATGCTTTATTCTTTGGTCTTGTTGCATTAGTCTTGATCTTGATCTTGGTGCTAGTCTTGTTGGTGAAATGCGCGATCTTTGATCTTTGGTGCTTCTATTTGCATTGGTACTGGTGCACTACGTTGGGTTGGTGTTGGTTTGTCGAAGATGGAGTCAAGAAAGACTTAGAGATTTTTCAATCAGCTAAAAATCCAGAATTATCATTATAATCTTTTTTGTAGCATATTTATGCTTGTAATTAATAGTAAAAAATCAATTTGTAATAGTAATTTTTTATTATGTTTTATGTATAATAAACTCTCGAATGTAATTATACTTTTAATTTTAATATAATATGATTTTTAATGTTGTTTTAATAAATTTATTGTAATTATTAATTGTATTTTTTTTAATTTATGTATATCCTATGATCTCTCTCATTTTGGTCTCGGTTCTTATAACCGTGACCATAGACCTACGGTCACGGTTAAAAACCAAAGCCATATGTACTTTTTGTAGTAGCGAGGCTACTCAAATATTTCAAATCATACACTCAACTAATAGATAGATATTATATCACTACTACAAAAATAGGCATTAAAGTCGATTAAAAACCAAATTTAAACAAGCGAACCGATTTTAAATTGAGGACTTAAAACGTAAAGTCGGTTCATCGCGTGAACCGACTTTACACGTACATTTTATGAATTTTTTTATTTTTATTCTCATTTTTCGTATTATTCAATATACATATAGCATAAAAAACTAAAATATAAATAATAATACAAATAATTAAAATTTTAAATATAATTAATTACTTGATAATAAAATTTATTACAAAAATAAATAATGTATATACAATACATATAGTTAACTTAAATTACAAATAAAATAATGTCGTCAAAGTGTAATTTGATGTGAGCTTGGTTGAGTTAGAATCTTGGTTGGCATAAAATCACCAGCATTATGACAAGAATAGACAAAAACTAGCTGATCCATATAACAATTCATATTCCCCTATATACATGAGCACGTAAACATCCATCAAACAAGCAGTCTAAAATTCAGAGACATACGAATGAAGAAATTAAATCATTATAAATATTACCATAAAAAAGAGATTACCATAGCGACATCCGAGTGATATAACCCTTCGACGAACTCATATTAGCACTTAATTAATCATTTGTCTATAAATATGAAGTTATCTGAAATCCCTGCTAGTATTTTTTAATGCTATAATGAACTCTAAATATGAAATCAAGTGTAACTTTGATTTCTTACTTGACTTGTGTGAGTTTTGGTGCCCTTAAACATATGGAACACGTTCATGGGCACCAAAACTCATACGAACCAAGAAACAAATCGGAATTACATACACCTGATTTCATATTTAGAGCTCATTATAGCATTAAAAATACTAGCAGAGATTCCAGATAAATTCATATTTATAAACAAATGATTAATAAAGTGTTAATATGAGTTCGTAAGGAAAGTAGGAAAGAGAGATGAGATGTAGTTTGGGTCAAAAATAGGTCCATAAAATAATGCATTCCCCTAAATACATGAGTATATAATCATCCATCAAACAAGTAACTTCAGACACGGGAATAGATAGGGAAATTAAATCATTAATTAAAAAAATTACTGTTATGTTGTCATATGCTATTCAAGATCATCAGAATCTTCTCCTGATTCTTCTTGTGATAATATAATTTGAACCATGTGTTCTGCTCATTCCTCTCGTAAATCATCAAAAATTTGTTGGTCGTAACCCGTCTTGTTCCAACCAAAGAACTATATGTATTTAAAATCAAAATAAGAATGTAATTTCATTTATTTACAAAAAATAACTCAAATATGTTAAAAACTTTTATGTATATGGGTAAAAGATATTACCACATCATCAATTGGAATTTTGATATTTGTGATGATTTCGCTCATAAACTTCATGACATAATAACCACACATGACTTCATTATTTTGTTGTGAAACCTACAAAAAATAAGTGTACATGATTTTTCATATTCGAACATCTTTATTATTCAATTGTAAAATTAATAAAATTATTAATATTGGCTTGTACATACCATAACTTTTGTCCATATAAGCTTATGAGATTTTTTAAGGGCAATGCCCTTAAACTTGTTCCACAACTTCCATGCCCTAACAAGGTTTAAAATGGTTAGTTTTTATTAAATATTACAAAAAAAACTAGAAGAAATTAACTAATATGTAGCTATAACTCTTACATTTTAACAACTGTTTTTGTATCTTTACTCAGTTCTATGGAAGCTGAGTCATAGTACCAAGCATGATTATTGAACATATCAATGATTACCAACATCCAATGATCTTGGCCTTATTCAAACCTTAATGGCCAAGGGATTATCAACTTTTGATTTCTGTTAAGCGTTAATGTCCTATCACATAATTGTTTAGCTTTGATGCTAACATCCTTCTCTTGATATTGATTGACATATGAAGAATCATAGAACATTGCTAAATGTGATGAGTGATTATGTTGAAGTCGATAATAACACGCCCTATATGAAAGATATATGTATATCTATAATTAGATAATATAAATATAATTATACATGTTCTACATAAATGAAAGAAAAATAAATAGATTGAGGACTCACCTTGTCCACACTTGAATTATACTTAAATCGATCATTTGATATTCAAATAGTTGCAATATGCACTCGATCGATATATAAGTTTGGCCGAGGTCTACACCAGAAATTTCTATAGGAAGTGGCACAGTCCATCCATCATTTATGCTAGATGCCCTTCCAACAATAATCATCAAAGTGCTAAGATTTCTGTTGAAGTTTAAAGCATAATTATGACTATACTTTTTCCAAGGCTTTTTCTTGAATGACTTGGTGCGCGATAATTGGCCACTAGACATAGATTTAGCACGAGATACTTGCTTCATATCTCTTAAATGTGCCCCATTTAAGAGTTCTGGTATAATAGACTAAAAAAAAGTATTATATATGTATTTTAGTAACAATATAAGATATAATAAAATAATAGTAGTAAACAAGTGTTGTCTTTTAAGTTAAAAAATAGTACTACGTCAAAATTTAGAACAACTTGAATCGACGGCCAAGCCACATACTGTCCAACCGCCTCTTGGACTGTGGTAGCATCATAAGGCACAAGTAGTAAACAATCATGAAACAATGATCGATCAATTACTATTCGCCAATGATTAGACAAATATTGATTATGAATCATCCGATCATCGCTCAAATGTTGTACTATTCCAATAGCAACAAAGTCCATTGACGAAGGATGTTTCAACAAACATTTCATATTCTGTAAAAAATTTAAGTGTTATATATAAAAAATAAAACATATAATAAGAATTTAGAAATAATAGATTATATACACCAAAAATTAAAATCTTACCACATATGATTCATCAAATAGAGGAGGACTCCCATGTAGGGTAGCTATTGAATGTACATTCTCACCAAAACGTTCATCGTGGTTTGATTGATGGTAAGAATGTGTAGATTGCATTGGAGAAAATGAACCACTACTTGATTGCATATGCATTCCCGGCATATAATGAGGACCAATAGGATGGCTATATCCCATACTGGATGTAGTTTGAGCACAATGAGATTGCGTGGGTGGCATGCCTGGCATGGATGGTGGCCTGCCTATCATGGATGGTGGCATGCTTGGCATGGATTGTGGCATGCCTGGCATGGATGGTTGCATGCTTGGCCAATATGCCATGCCTTGGTTGTAGCATGATGCCATGGCTGACATTTGTTGTGATTGATGTTCTTTTAGAGTGGCAATCTCACTTAACACTGAGGCCTTAAAGGAGTTGAATTCTTCTTCAATTTTAGTGTACTTCTCCTTACTTACCGTCTCAGGCTTTTGTTTTGGAATGTTAAAATACTCCATAGAATCATCATATTGGCTACCTCCCCTAACACGACTAGGATACTCGCGTCTGAATGCATGATATAAAGCATCTCTCCCAGGCACTTCGATTATTTCACCCCTGGATATTTTTTCTTGAAAATCTCTCTACAAATAATAAAGCACACAAACATATCATTCATTATTACATCAATTATTAAATATCATTAAGACTTTTTATCAACCGAAATTACTAACCAACTTATTTAATTGTTCTTCTCCTCGCTTAGTCATCGGTCTTGAATTCTTCATTTTGGGAGTCTTTGTTTCTATGTACAATTCAGTTCGGGTAACAGGTCAACCCAATTCAGCTTTCTACATAAATTATGAAAATTTTATTAACAATGACATGAAATTAAATTGAGGAAAATAAATATAAAAATATTTATAAATTAAGACAAATTAATAATACCATTCTATATCTAACTTCAGGATTTGAAGACCTCCCAGTACGGTTAGGAAGAATGTTATGAATTTGTACATTATGATGATCTTCCTTAATAATTTGAAATTCATCTGAACGTCTATAATCCACAAAGTCTTTCCAAACTTGAGGTGTAATCCAGGGGTGTCATTCAGGGATTTTGTAGAGCTCTAACTCATTAAGTGGTTCCAAATATGGAAACACATAATTTCTTGCCAATCTGGAAGTCTTGTATTCCTTCCACGCCTTATTTGCAATCTTACAACACTTGTTCTTCCAACTGTCATCGACTTTGTAACGATTCTCTAAAAACATAGTACAAAAAGATTAGATATAATACACACCTAATATAATATATATTGATTATAAAATATAAGAGACTTACACAAATGGTTATCCATATTTTGAACTTTTCTGCATCGTCAACCTCAGACCAATCATTTATATTGATTGATATACTGGACTTCGCAAGTCGACCAATAGAGGATTTCAATTGTTGACCATTTTCCCCGATTGGATTACCAGTACCATCAAATAGAACAGGTATTCTATTATTTGGGTTAAGTGGAGCATCAAGTATATTCGCCTAACCCCTCCTTTTCAAATACCCCAATGGATCATTTGGATATACAAGCTCTGTTATCCGAAGATCCATGAAATATCTACAAACAATGAAGAAATATAAATTAATTGACAATTTTAAGAACATACATATATATAAGAGTTATTACAACAATATAGAACATATGTTATGTTTAATTAGGTTCTTGATCGTATACATATATTGCTTCACAATCACTTCGAGCCCATGACGAAGAATCATCATCATCAATTAGATCATCACATACATTAGGCAATTTATTTGAGAAATTACTAATATTGGTTAGTGTATCAAGCATAGAGTCATCATCTTCTACAACATCACAATGGTAAAACTCTTTTTGTGGAGTCATTAACACAACAGACCATCTTGGATCAATTTGATCGCTCACATAAAATACTTGTTTTGCATGAAGTGCTAACGTGAAAGGATCATCAGTGTGACTTATCCTGGATAAATTTACAAGGGTAAATCCAAAATCATCTATTTTATATCCAACATTGATAACATCTTCGACCTAGTCACACAAGAAAACTGTTTCATGGAAGACCTCATAATCCAATTCCCAAATCTCTTGTATTATACCATAGTATGTTCTATCAGAAAGTAAAGGATTAGCATCTTTTGAACTGGCAAATTGCATAGTTTGTGCAACCATCTTCACACCACTATTTTGATTTACTCAGACTTTGTCCCTAGCTTGAGTCGTAAACCTCGATCCATTTATTGTGAAACTATAAAATGATTTGACATCGAATTTTGGCCCATGTGCAAGCCATTGTAAACTTTCTGATATTTTATGATTGAGTTTCTTGAGTTCATCTCGAATCTATGTATACAAAAACAGAAAATGTGTTTAAAGCAAAGTTTTAAAACATTGAATAGATCTAGGAAGATACATGCATGAATTTTTGTTTGTGACACTTACATGGTTGCGAAACCAATTAATAAGCTCTCACTTATGTTCATCATACAACCATTTTTTTCCTCCTTTTTTTTATAACGAGGATCGATCTTCAATAAGTTTAAATGCATCCTGTAATGTTATTAAATATATATTAAGTTATATATAATTATTAATAGTTAAATAAAAAATGATTTTTGCAATCATGAAACAATGAACATCACTTACTCTATGTACGGTTGTGCCTCATTATTATTTATCAAAATGATTCGGTGTGCTTTTTTCCCATCGAGTGCGATCAATAAATAATTTCTTACTTCCACCAAGCATAAGGTTACCTACTTGGATCATGTGACGTTCTAAGAACAACTTGTGCGTAGGATTCCTAATTTCAGTGCAACCACTAAAGTATTCAGAAAAAAACTCAATGGCCTCTTCAACAATGTAGCATTCCACCATGCATCCTTCAGGTCAATTTCTATTATTTACATATCCTTTAAGGACTTGCATATATCTCTCAAAAGGATACATCCACCTTAAGTAAGTAGGACCACACAATTGAACCTCTCGAACTAAATGAATACACAAGTGAATCATTATATCGAAGAAAGAAGGAGGAAAATATTTTTCAATTAGACACAAAGTCTTTACAACATCTTTCTATAAAGAATTTAACTCGCCAATTGATATAAATTTCTTGCATATTGTATTAAAGAATGAACAAAATCGAATTATTGATAATCGAACATGTTTTGGAAGAATTGATCTAATAACAACTGGTAATAACTGTTGCATTAAGATATGACAGTCATGTGATTTCAATCCATACAGTCTCTTATCGGTGATAGACACAAAATTTCTTAAGTTGGATGAGTAACCATCAGGAACTTTCACACCCTCCAAACATTTACAAAACACTTCCTTCTCTTTTGTTGACATTGTATATGATGCTGGTGGTAAGTATGTTCGATTCTTATTATTTTCCACCCTTGGTTCCAATTCAGGTCGTATGCCTATTTTCTTTAAATCCAATCTTGCTTTAATTTCATCCTTTGTTTTTCCAGGTATATTAAGTAAAGTACCAATCAAGCTCTCACATACATTTTTCTCAATGTGCATGACATCTAAGATATGATGAATGTGTAGGTCTTTCCAATAAGGTAATTCCCAAAATATTGATTTTTTTCCAACAACCATGGTAAGTCGGTTCAAACTCTTTTTCATTTTCACCCATTTCATTAGTTGACCTCTTTCGTTTCCCTACCTTAGTGAGTTTTTTTTCATCTTTCCATATCGTTTGAATGTCATACCATTCAATTTCCTTAATATCTCAACACCTCATAAATGTCGAGTTGCATGATCATGATCTTCTTCACCATCGAACAGTTTCTTTTGGTATCTAAACTTGTGTCCAGACGGCAAAAATCGTCTATGTCTTCTATAAGACATCTTTCGTCCGTGAACAAGATAAGTTGCAGAAGTTCCATCACTACATATAGGGCATCCTTTGTAACCTTTTTTTGCATGTCCTGATAAGTTTACATAGGCAAGAAAATCATTAATTATCCATAAAAGGACCCCCTTCAAGTTAAAGTGTTCTTCTTTATGTGCATTGTAAACATTTACACCATCATTCCACAACGTCTTTAAATCATCTATCAAAGGCTGCAAATATACATCAATATCAACACCGGGTTGTTTCGGTCCTGAGATCAATAATGTTAACATCATGAATTTTCTTTTCATACACAACCAGGGAGGAAGGTTGTATGTTACCATAATTACTGGCCAACAGCTATATCTACTACTGAGGGAACTATGTGGATTGATTCCATCAGTAGTAATGGCAAGACAAAGATTGCGTAGATTAGATGAAAATTGAGGAGATAAATTATCTACTACTTTCCAATTTGGAGAATCACAAGGATGATGTAGCACCCCATCATTAGATCAATTATCTGAATGCCAAGTCAACATCTTTGATGTATCTTTACTATTGAACAACCTTTGAAAGCGAGGAATCGGATGAAAGTACCAAAGAACCTTTACAGGCACGCCTTTCTTATGTGTTGTACTCTCATTTGTACCATGCTTCCATCTCAATTCTTTACACATAGAACAATCATGTAATGTCTCATATTCTTATCTATAAAGAATGCAAGCATTTGGACAAGCGTGAATCTTATGATATTCCATGCCAAATCGACTAAGAGATTTCTTCACTTCATACATTGAAGATGACAATTCAATACCCTCAGGAAACATATCGACTAGTAGATTTAATAATTCTGTGAACCCCTTGTCATAAAAACCATGTTTTGCCTTCACATTGTACAAATGAACCAATCCCGACATTTTAGTGTATTTTTTGCATTTTGGATACAACGGTTTTTCGGCATCTTCTATAAGTTTATTAAAGGTTTCGGGATCATCCTCGCATAATTCATCTTCAACACCATGAAACATATTTTCTATCTGTACATTATGATAAGATGTATATAATCCACTCACATTCTTATTTATCTTTTCTCCATGAGTATTATCAATATTTTCTCCATGATAATACCAACATTTATAGCTCAAAAGAATACCATTACGGATAAGGTGATACTTAACCTCATCAAATTCATGAAATTGCTCATTTTTACATTTAACACATGGGCAACGAATCATACTACTTCCAGTATTACTATTTTTACAAGCAAATTTCATGAAACTTTCAATTCCAGAAATATAGTCTTGCTCAATTCTACACTTTAACATCTAAGATTTGTCCATTTTCTATTAATGATATTAATTAAACATATTACTTAATTATGTATCCAATGAATATATTTCAAGTATTATTATATATAAATTTCCTAATTGTTAGAATATTATATATATCAAAACATACATAATACAAAACGGTTATCATTTTAATCATTTTACAAAACCATTTATATACAAATTTAAAAATAAGCAACATGCCAGCATGAATATATAAAAACCAATCAATTTGGTTGATTCTAATTTCTAAACATGTTACTATATCATAATTAAAAAGTAATATTAATTATACGTATATAACATTCTATAGAAGTATACGGGGACTACTATAGTAACATATTTAACATTTTAACACATAAGCAGCATATATAAATAAAAATAATAATATTACTTAGTTTTTAGTTATTATTTGATTTTTATTAATATATATATATATATATATATTATTTAAATTATTGAGTTCATAAATATATATTTATAATTTTTTAAGAATCAATAGATAGCACGTATAACTCTTATACCAATATAATTTCTTACAAATTTAAAAAAACATATTATTTTTCCTCTATTCACTACTTAATAAAATATAATTATTTATATATAAATAAATTTATCCACGCATAGTAAACCCACAACATTTCATATATTATTTCCACATAAAATAAGTTAAACATGATAACAAGCAAAATCAAAAATATACCTAAATCAAAAATTTATACAAAAAATAAAACAAACTAAATAATAAGCTGCAAAATTCTACTTAATAAAATATAATTATTTATAATATATAAATAAATTTATCCACGCACAGTAAATATATATAATCCATCAAACCCACAACATTTCAGATATTATTTTCACATAAAATAAGTCAAACATAATAAAAAGCAAAATAAAAACCATACCTAAATCAAAAATTTATACAAAAAATAAAACAAACTAAATAATAAGCTACAAAATTCTACTTAATAAAATATAATTATTTATAATATATAAATAAATTTATCCACGCACAATAAATATATATAATCCATCAAACCCATAATATTTCAGATATTATTTCCACGTAAAATAAGTCAAACATAATAACAAGCAAAATAAAATACATACCTAAATCAAAAATTTATACAAAAAGTAAAACAAACTGAATAATAAGATGCAAAATTAATAGAAATACTTACAAGAATGTTATGAAGTGACTAAATGAAGGAAAGAAGAAGAAAATGTTGTTTTGTAAATGAGAATAAGTGAAAAAATGGCTATAAAAAATTTGAGTATTTCGCCCAAAAAAATAGTAGATCTGAAAGATAATTAGAAGAGAAATATAACTCATAAAACGACGTTGTAAATGGTGGTCAGAGGTGGCCGAAAATTGAGAAAGAATGTGGGTATAGCTCAGTTTTGGGAGAAAATGGAGAAGAAAAATGAAGAAAATGGGGTTCTGCGTAAAAAATGAGCTAAATTTGAATATATTAGGTGGATAGCGTCGATTGACGTGGAGAACCGACGCTATCCGCGTGTGTAGCGTCGGTTCTCCACGTGAACCGACGGTAGCCACGTGGGTAGTTTCGGTTCGCCACGTCAACCGATGATATCCACGTGGGTAGCGTCAATTCACCACGTCAACTGACGCTATCCACGTAATTTAATTTTTTTTTGTCAATTATTATTTTATTTAGACTATGCATATACGTACTATAGAAATAGAAAAAATAATAACTTTAGAGTAATATTTAATTAAAACATATACACAAAATTAAATAAAGATATATTGTAAGTACATATATAAATTTAAATATCCAAACAAATAAACAAAATTATATAATTTTTAAAACTAATTGTCTAAAAAAAAGAAAAAATTGTACTATTTTTATTCAACTTAAATTCTAAAGAGTCAAATAAAATAATAATTAATTTTAATTGTATTTATTTTATCCATTTTTTAATTTAAAAATAGGACATAGCGTCGATTTATGTGGCGAACCGACGCTACGTCCACATTGGAGATAGCGTCGGTTGACGTGGAGAACCGACATTATGTCCAACGTAAATAGCGTCGGTTCTACATAGCATCGGTTCTACACCGAACCGACTTTAAATTCATTAAAAGTTGATTTTTTTCAAACATCGACTTTACACATCGACTTAAATACCATTTTTTGTAGTAGTGTATATTCACACGAAACCAAAATAAATTTAGCTAATGTTATGTAAAAACCCATAATCCTAAATGAATTATATATTGTCATTTACATGTATACAAAGGAAATAATATCAGCAAAACGAAAGAGAGCACTTAAGGAAAATTTTCTTTTGATGCATGGATCAACCATCTGATCGGGGCAGAACCGACATCGCCGATCCTGCCCGTTACTTTGGTTTTATCTATTTATAAAACTCTCGCAAGTGCACGAATCATTTCGTAGAAAATGATACGTATACTCCCAAGGTCGATCTAAGGAAGGAATGTATGTGGTTTTTAATTTATTATTCAAACTTTTAAAAACGAAATTAAATCCTAAACATCCTGTCACGATATTTTGGGGTTTTGTGTTTTTAATCTAATTACATAAAAATAAACATAGATTCAATAAACATTTATGCAAATTTTATCATTTATAATGGTGGAGTATTTATGGATATAATAATTAAGTTAATTATGCTTGCTCATATTAATTAGGTTATTAAAGATATGAATTGATATTTATTGATTCTCTCTTTTAAATATGAATACCACCTTTGGTGGGGTTAGATATTCTTTGTTAACTAAACAAATCAATTAACACCTATGGGTGGGGTTGATAACTAATTTGGTTAATTAAATTAATTCCTTTTTCTAAAGAGATTGAAAATGAACCATTTAAATGCCACCTTTGGTGGGGGTTGCATGATTTAAACTTTATTCAAGAGTGTCCAAATTAAACCTAAGAATTTAGTTATCCGAGTACTAACTTTCAAGTTTTAAAACCACTACCGAAAACATGTTGTCAATACATTTTGGATAATAATTCTTATAAAAACTTTTGAAATAGAGCTTCACTCTAACTACGAGCGATTGTACTAACAAATAAAAGAGCACTACCTACAATCGAGATCGGATAACTAAACCTTAAAATCTAATTTTAGATTTAAGTTTGTAATGAAAAATAATATATTTCTCTCTAACATTCTTAATATAAAATCTTGAATAAAAATAAAATCAATTCATTTTAGAGATTTTTACCTATTTAATATTTATGCATAACAACGTTATTATTATATCATGTTTACAAATAGCCAACACGGTTAAATTTAATCACGAACAAATTAAATATAACATGTAAGAATAAAGCATAAAAAATAAGCGTAAAGAAAATAAAATCCTTACAGAACTTGATGCTATTCCGTTCTTTAAGAAAACCTCCAATGAATTTGCACTCCCATTTATTGAATCAAAAGCTAATATATTACAAAAATAAAAATAGTTCTTTCCAAAAGGGAAGAAGTCTAAAACTAAGAGAAATTAACTAAAAATTAAGAAAAACTAAAAAAACCTAAAAATCTAATAAAAGAGAGAAAGAAAGAAGAGAGAAGTGTCTTTTGAAGGTGTTTTTTGAAGTGAAGGGAAGGCGGGTATTTATAGGTGAGGATGGAGAGAAAAGAATGTTAAAAAAATATTAAAAAAATGTAAAACGCGTATTAGGAATCTTGATGTCATTAATGACGTCAAGATGACGTCAGAGAAGCGTGCCACGTGAAAAATGGGCGAAAAAGGCGTTGGGCGCGCGGAATTCTGGAGGCGGCTACATGTCGGAAAGTGTCGGCTGCAACGCGCAACTTCAGCGCGTGAACGATGCCCGCCCGTGATGGGCGCGCGCGGATGGCCAAGACGATCTGTAGCCTGTGGCGCATGCGCCAGAAGCGCAAATGAAGGCGGCCGGTACAAGTAGCGATTTCCGTCTTTGACATTTTTGACCTTTTCGACCCATTTTGTCCAATTTTCCATGTTTGTTGACCTTTTCCCACTTATTTATTAATATATTTGTGATGTATTGCTTAGTATTCCTCTTTGAGTCTTTAAATTGCGTTTTTAAGCCAAAATACCCGAAAAACAATAAAAATACCCATTGATTCGAAAAAGACAAATTTATATAAATATATGATAAAACATATAAATATATGTATTTTAATCAATTAATGTACATAAAATCATGGTTATTTTTAGTGCTTTTTTGGGCACTCATCACAACCCCCAAACTGCTTGCTAGTCCATAGCAAGAGAGCGATAAAAACTAAAAATTAAACTATCCTAAATCACTTTCGTGGATTTAAACGGTTGCATTTAGCCTATGCAACAAGTAGTTAAACCACTAGGTTGCCCTAGTGGACGAGTTTGAGTCTCGTGAGGGTTTTCGATAATGATACCCACAAACATTCAACTAAATAAAAAAGAAACTATAAAAACAATCACAACACAATCAAAAATTAATTTAAGAATAAAAAGAAACAACACATCACAAAAATATCTCATACTTTTTAATCTCCTTTAAGATCATAATTAAAATCTCAACCATAAGTTATTTTAATCTCTTTAAACAATCATGATTTTATTATAATAATTAGTGAAAATCATTTTCATATTTCATTTCAAAAATGTATCAATTTAATTTTACCCAATTTCGGTGTCATGAATCAGAGTCGCCTGACTCTATTCCTCACAAGTCAATACTCTCAAAGCTTCTTGAATCCTATGGGTTCAAACACTCATACTAATTTATATGCGAAAGAGTTGATGTATAGAAATGAACTAATATGTTCGCATATGTATAAAGAATAAAGGCTCAAAGTGTTATTTTTGATATTGATCTCATGAAAGGAATCAAATGTATAAATTATAAAGATATCATATATAAAAATTATTTTCATGCATAAATCAAACTCATTAAAAAAGAATTTCAAGATATATGCTTTTTACAAATGAAGAAATTACAATGACTTTTAGGGAATTATTTCCTATATCTTTTTTTTGTAATTAGCCTGTACTCACAACTTTTAGCAGGAATGTGGTCATAGTATGAAGATGATACTATATTTTTTTATCTCTCTAATTTTTTTTTTCAATATATGTATATTTTAGAGAGTCAACCACGTATATTGCATTGTACATTTTTTGGATTTTGGTAGTGGTTAATTTTGTGGTTTTCTGTTGATCTTGGTTTAGGTAACTCAGATATGTCTCTTTTTTTTTATACTTGATCATGCCACGATGAGATAAAAGCATATACTATCAATTTCTACTCAAATCATTTAATCTAAGCAAAAATAATAATAAAAAATATCGACACTCTATTAAGATGAGAAAAATTCATACATTCAATATTAGTGGCTATAGAGATCATCTAAGAATTTGAAGAAATAAGAAATGTGTTTCGAGTAGAAAAAATATATATTTCACTCTGAATAAAGGAAATTACGCTCAAATTATATCTCACAAAGGTAGTCTAAACTAAAACAAATTCATAAACACCGATTTTGGGTTTAATATAATTTCTACATCTTATCAAGAAATACTAGTTATGACAAAATTAACTAATTATCAAAAACAATTACAAAATATTTCATGATATGTTTTCAAAATTAATCTAACAGATACAAAGACTTAACTCTTTACTTAAATTTGATTTAAAGAAATGATAAATTTTGAGAGAAAATATTTTTTTTTATTTTTTTAAATTTCAAAAATTACTAAATCACACAAGGAAAATAAAACCAAAACGAGAAAAAATGAAGATGTGAACATAAAAAAGAAAAAAAAAATTAATAATTTTTTTTTTTTTTAATTTTTGTTTTTTTTTTGAATTTTTAAATTGTTAAATCTTTTTTTTTTTTCTAATTAAGCATGGTAACTTTTCACCACCCCCAACTTACAACTTACATTGTCCTTAATGTAATAATTGTAAATTAAAGATAAAGAGAAAAGAGAAGAAAGATTACCTATTTCTTGAGAATGTGTAAGTAGTAATGGAGAAAATGCAGGTGCATTCATCATATTCATCATTAAAGTGTATACGAGACATTCTTTGTGAACTTCTTAACAACTCAACAAATATTTTTAGTTTTAACAATTTAAAAATTATTCACGTATAATTAAACTAAAATAAACAATAAAATTAAACAAATAAAACAAAATAAAATTACCTAAAATGATGGGTTGCCTCCCGTCAAAGTAGTTTAACGTCTTAGCAAGGCGTAACTTGGGGATTTCATTTTAAGTAAACTCAATGTCCCCTCATCAATGAGTCAATCAAACCTACAAGTAAGACAAAGTTGTCTACCTATACTTTTTGATCATGTTCTATGGATTTTTAAATTTTTCTACTTAAAACTAGGGACATCTTGTGAGTTTTAGATAATCCATGTCTAGGTACAAATCAAATAATTAAAGGCATCAAAACACAATTGTACCTAGATCAAACAAAACAACTAACTCCTTAGATTGTAATTAAAAGCTTTAAAATTTTGGAGATAGTTTCGAATTTTTTTTTTTAATTTTTTAAGTTAAAATAACATAATCAGCATTAACCAAAGTGCTTCCCAGGAAAGAATGGTGGGGCAAAGGCTCCTTAAAAACCATCCTCCTAGACAGAGCAACGCGTTCAAGGGAAAGACTAGTGGCACAGGCTTCCAAAGAACTAGTCTACAGACGAGAACTCACCTTAGATCTTTACTTTTCATGCTATTAAAATTAAGTTAATTAAGTTAAGTTAAGTTAAAATTTAAGTTAATTAAGTTAATTAAAAGGTATGTTAATTAAGTTAATGAAAATCTAAGTTAATTAATTTAGTAAATTAAATTAATATAAGTTAGTAAATTAAGTTAATAAAAACCTAACTTAATAAATAAAAAAGAAAATAAACAAAAAAAAATTAGTTAAAAAAAATTAAAAAAAAAAATTAAACCAAAAATAAAAAAAAATGAAAAAGTAAAAGAAAAATAAAATAAAATAAAAAGAGAAAAAATAAAAATTAAGCCAAAAAAAAAATAATAAAATAAAATAAATTGAAAAAAAAAATAATTGAAAAAGGTAAAAGAAAAAAAAAAGAAAAAGAAAAAACAACAAAAATAAAAATAAAAAAAATTGAAAATAAAGTTTTTGATTTTTTTTTGATTTTTTTTGATTTTTTTTTGATTTTTTTTGATTTTTTATTCTTATTTATTTATTAATTTAATTTAAAATTTATTTACTTTTTTTACTACAAATTTCAAAATGCAAAATTATTTAATTATTCATGCTATATTTTTTTTTATTTATTACTTAAATTGAAATTTGAATTTTTTTTTTTACTTTTCACAAACAACAAATTTTTTTATTTTTTTTAATTTTTTAATAAAAAAAAAATCACAATTATTTACAACACAAAAAGTTTTTAAAATTTTGATAAATAATTTAAAAACGTTATTCCTTCCCCGGCAACGGCGCCAAAAACTTGATACAGCAAACCTGATCGTAGATCCGCCTACTTTGGTTTTATCTATTTATAAAACTCGCAAGTGCACGAATCATTTCGTAGAAAATGATAAGTATACTCCCAAGGTCGATCTAAGGAAGGAATGTATGTGGTTTTTAATTTATTATTCAAACTTTTAAAAACGAAATTAAATCCTAAACATCCTGTCACGATATTTTGGGGTTTTTTGTTTTTAATCTAATTACATAAAAATAAACATATATTCAATAAACATTTATGCAAATTTTATCATTTATAATGGTGGAGTATTTATGGATATAATAATTAAGTTAATTATGCTTGCTCATATTAATTAGGTTATTAAAGATATGAATTGATATTTATTAATTCTCTCTTTTTTATATGAATACCACCTTTGGTGGGGTTAGATATTCTTTGTTAACTAAACAAATCAATTAACACCTATGGGTGGGCTTGATAACTAATTTGGTTAATTAAATTAATTCCTTTTTCTAAGAGATTGAAAACGAACCATTTAAATGACACCTTTGGTGGGGTTAGGCTTGATTTAAACTTTATTCAAGGTGTCAAATTAAACCTAGAATTTAGTTATCCAAGAATGCTAACTTTCAAGTTTTAAAACCACTATGAAAACATGTTGTCAATACATTTTTGAGATAATAATTCTTATAAAAACTTTTGAAATAGAGCTTCACTCTAACTACCTACATTGTACCAACAAATAAAAAAAGACTACTCTAAATCGGATCGGATAACTAAACCTTAAAATCTAATTTTCGATTTAAGTTTATAATGAAAAATAATATATTTCTCTCTAACATTCTTAATATAAAATCTTGAATAAAAATAAAATCAATTCATTTTAGAGATTTTTACCTATTTAATATTTACATAACAACGTTATTATTATATCATGTTTACAAATAGCCAACACGCTTAAATTTAATCACAGACAAATTAAATATAACATGTAAGAATAAAGCATAAAAAATAAGCGTAGAAGAAAATAAAATCCTTACAGAACTTCGATGCTATTCCCGTTCTTGGAAAACCTCCAAGCGGAATTTGCACTCCCATTTATTGAATCAAAAGCTAATATATTACAAAAACATAACTAGTTCTTCCCAAAAAGGGAAAAACTCTAAAACTACGAGAAATTAACTAAAAACTAAGAAAACCCAAAAAACCTAAAAATCTAATAAAGAGAGAAAGAAGAAAGAGAAGTGTGTTTTGAAGGTGTTTTTTGAAGTGAAGGGAAGGGGTATTTATAGGTGAGGATGGAGAGAAAAAATGAGTAAAAAATGTTAAAAAAATATTAAAAAATGTAAAAACGCGTATTGGAATTGCCGATGTCATTAATGGCGTGATGACGTCACAGTAATTGCACGTGAAAAATGGGGCGAAAAAGGCATTGGGCGCGGGGGGCTTTGCCCTTGCCATATGTCATGGGCGCATACACATGTGATAGGCGCGGATGGGCGAGCCGGTCTTGTGGCTGGGCACGGCATGCAGAGAAACGGGCGCGCAGGTCAACGCGAGTAGACAGTAGCGATTCAGTCTTTTGACATTTTTAACTTTTGGACCCATTTTGTCCAATTTTTCCATGTTTGTTGACCTTTTCCCACTTATTTATTAATATATTTGTGATGTATTGCTTCAAGTATTCCTCTTTGAGTCTTTAAATTGCGTTTTTAAGCCAAAATACCTGAAAAACAATAAAAATACCCGTGATTCCGAAAAAGACAAATTTATATAAATATATGATAAAACATATAAATATATGTATTTTTAATCAATTAATGTACATAAAATCATGGTTATTTTAGTGCTTTTTGGGCACTCATCACCATCTATTCTAGGCTTTCATTGTCATGAAGCGGAGATGATGCCCATTTCACCGGAGGTTGTTCTTGTAGCCTTTAACTGTGTTAAGAAATAAAAAAAATCAAAAACTCGCTCAGAATAATAAGAACAAAGTTTTAAATCAATAAATTAATGGGAGGAATGTGACATTGATACTTTTATTTATATAAAATGTTTCATTTAGTCGGTTGACTTGACTTAGAAGATGTAATATTTATTTTATTTATTTATAAAAATTATGTCAAAACAAAATATTTAATAATTTTAAATTTTTTAAAAAAATAAATTTAAAATTATCAAGGTATTTCAATCATAAAATAAAAGTAAAAAAACGAGGATATTTTAAATAATTATAATTGTAATTTTTTTTGGATTGACAAGATAAGAATAAACAACAAAAATTAGGATTATAATATTCGTTTAAAATATTTTTATTAATAAAAATTTTCTTTTGATTTTTTTTATAAATAAAATAATTAATGAATATATTTTTTATAATAAAAATGATTAATTAATACGTTTTTATATTTAAAAAACTAAACAAATAAAAATTACCTAAAATTTTTTCCCTAAATAAAATTGGCAAGAACCATACTAATCAAAAGGTTTCCTTCAAGCATTTAGTTCCAAAAGCAGCATTCGAAAGGAATAGATGCCAACTTTCTTATTATTGATTCCAGATTCACCATTCACAGGTGCAGCGTAATCTATGTTGCCAATAGCAAGTTCGGATTCCTGTTTTATCAGCAATAAATGAAAACATGGTGTTTATGTCCATTGTCTGAATTGAAACATCATCATTGCCTAATATTCTACACTCTCTAACTTCACATTTGTTTTGTAACAGTAAACTAACAGCAACGTCAGAGTATATAATATATACCTTGAATTTTAACGGGTAGTCAATTCTTGAATTCACTTTGTCTGTATAATAAGAAGACTTTGATCACATGTTTTTTACAAAAATATATAAATTATTTGGTTTTTAAAATTAAAACACTTTAGTAAATAACTTTAATATCATGTGTGATTAAATAATTCTTTTTCTACAGTAAAAAAATACTTTAATGATATAACTTTTAAATTTTAAAAATCAAATAACTTATATATATTTTGTAAAAAATTTTTTGCCCAAATCATTCAAATAATATAAACAAAATTACTTCAAAATAATTTTACCTTTAATGTATTACTTATAAGTGGTTTCAAAATAGCCAACACAGACTCAAATATGTGAGGCTTAAGTTCATCAAGAAAAATGTTGGCCATCTTAAGGTCGCTATGTGCAATTGGAGGCGAGACAGTATGTATATAGCTGAAAATTTATTTGAAAACATATGCATTTTCAAAATTATGATTGAAAGTTAATAGTTAAGATTGAGGAGATTGATTAGAAAATATCTACTATGGAGTATGGGATTCTTACTTCAAAGCCTATGCAATGCCAACTGTTATCTTGAGACGGATGCATTAAGATTGTGAGTATTGGTTATTTTTGTAGAAAAATGTTTGTTTTTAAACTTATTTTTATGATCATTATCAAGTTTATTAAGCAAAATTAAAGAAACGTCAAACTTTTTTATAGTTATATTTCAGGTATATCTTTTATAAATATCACACATAGGATTACATTTATGCATTTACTAACACATGTTCATAACATGAATTAAGATAACATGTATCGCATCGTAGTCCTAATGTTCCAATGACTCATATTTAGGTACTATTGCATACATGTTTAAATGCATTTAATATAGACTTTTGCCTGAATATATTATGATGTTATATGATTGAGTTTTAAGCCTTTTTAGATAGAAGGATCGATCCCTCTAGTAGATGGATCAATCCCACTCTTGATCGATCTCTAAACGATCATCAACCAATTGTGTCAAACTGTATAACTTTTAAGAAAAAAAGGTCTAGAGAGAGAGAGATCCCCACCTGAGATACATCAATCCCTTGCCTCATTGGCATAAGTTAATTTTGAGAGGGATCGATCCTTTCATAGAGGGATAGAAGCCTTTGAGAGAAATTGGTTGATTTTATCTTATTTTATGCATTTTTTATTCCAGTCAGCTACTAACTATCTATTATATTTTTCCACATCAAATGAGTGAAATTTTTCTATTTAGGCTTTCTTTAAACTCATCACTTTATCTTTTATAATAATACACACAACGACAAAGCAATTTTAAGGAATACAAAGTTTTCATAGTTAGATCTCTCTATCCTATTACTCCTTTTTATTTAGGTTGAGCTTCATTATCACATCTAATATATTCATATGATTATGCTAGCATAGATATGAGCTTTCTCATTAATTTTGAATCTTTGATTTCATATGATTATGTTAATATAGATGTAAGCCTATTTATTGATCTTGTATTTAATTTAAGTTCTAGAATTCATTAGTTAATTTGATTTATTTAATATATGTTTTGAATCTTCTAGTTAGAATTATTCATTATTAAATCTATTCTAGAACACACATGAATAATTGTATTTTTGGAGCTAAAATTGTTTGCAGGTTGATTTGTGAACGTGTATAATTGGTGAGGAGCTAATTAGAACGTTGGTATGGATATTGCTCTTGCTAATCTTAAAAACTGTGAAAATAGAGTAGGGACTCATAGGTAAGATACTTTGCGGCAGTATCCTATGGATGGTAACATAAGACCAAGTTTGTACCTGTACATTTGATTTCATAATGGAAAGGTTAGGTGGTCTGGTGGACCCGTGGTTTCCTCTTAGTTCATGGTTGTGACAGACTATTTCCACCTAAATTCTTGTGTCATTTACCTATTTCTACATTTACTTTTGATATACGATTACTTGTCTGGCCATTGTGATTAGGTTACGAAATTATATTTTGATAAAATTAAAAATAACATATTCATCCTCTATAGGCTTATTAGGTCCGTATTATAACTCTTAATTGGTATCAGAGGCTACACTAGATACACTTAGTGATTTTAATTCGTGGGGACACACACTCATTTATAAAGAAAGTGGGTCATCTATTATACTCCCACTCTTTAATGGGTATAATTATCCTTTTTGGAAGGCTCGCTTACAAGCCTATCTCAAACAAGATGAAAAAGTCTAAGATTTCATTCTTAAAGTTTGGAAACCACCTTTTGTAACCAAAGATGGTGTAACAACTATACAGACAAGAAAAGAATGGACCACTGAAGAAAGAACCCTTAGTGGATCCGATAAAAAATGGTAAAGTTCTATCTTTGCTGCTGTGTCAATGGATGAGTTTCGTTGCATCTCTGACTTTGAGACTGCCAAAGGTGCATGAAATGTACTTGCTCTTGCTCATGAGGGAACTTCCCAAGTAAAATTAACAAAATTGGGGTTTCCAATATCTTAGTTTGACTCTCTTAAAATGATCAACACTATATTTTTGGTCAATTTTATACTCATTTTTGTGATATTAATAATGCTTGCTCTAGACTTAATGAGAAAATTCTTCAACCTATACTTGTACGTAAACTTCTAAGTTCATTAACAAGAGATTATAAGATGAATGTCACAACTATAGATGAGAGACAGATTGTAGACACCATGAATATTGTTGAACTAGTTGAGTCCATCAAAACATATGAGCTTACTCTTGAGCCACCCAAGAAGAACAAGGACATAGCATTCAAAAGCTCCAAAAAGGTAACTTTTCATAGTGATGATAATTCATATGATGAATATATTATTTCATTTGCTCACAGGTGCAATAAGTACCTTAAGACAAAAAAACAAACAAAACAACTCGTAAAACATGGGACAATAAAATCGGTTCATGGATAGAATGTCAAAGTAACCTAACTCCAAGATTAATATAGTAAGAATTATAAACCTGATGGTCCTTAATGTTTTACTTGTAGTAGATTTGACCGTATATTTGCAGATTGTGCAAGCAATAAGAATAAAGCTAAAAGAGTGCTTAATATTACTCTTGGTGATACAAAGAATGAACAAGAGAAAGAAAATAATTCAGAAGATGGTGGAACAAACTAGTGTGCCTTCACGACAAAAGCCACTATATGTTCTAACTACTCTGACGCTATCTCGGATGAAGATGATAAGGAAGTTAACTATTCTTTTCTTTTAACTAAATATAATACATCTAGTTTTGAAGTATTATTCAAGGATTGTATAAGTACTAAGGAAAAGAGAGACAAACTTTTAATTGATGTGACAAAGTTGATTGCAATAATTAGTGTTCACAAATCAAACATTTTTGACTTAGAAAAAGAAAATATAAAATTGTTTGAGCATATTTATACTCTTGATCTATGTATTACAGGAATAAAACAAGAAAACAAGAGACAAACTTGTTGTTGCTAATGAGACAATGAAAAACTCGACATTAGGCCCTGAAAAATTGAGCACAATTTTGAGTTATGGAAAGCCATATGGTAATACATGTGGCCTTGGTTATAAGAAAGCCATTAATATCAAAAACCACATATATAAGGCCTTCTAACTCTACTTTTATTGTTACTAATTATGCACGAAAAACCATTGCACTTATGGTATAAAAAACTGTGAAGTTTGTACCTATATGTCATCAATATGGAAGGAAATGTCATATTATGCCCAAATGTAGATTCCTAATGACAACTACCCATTTTAATAATTTTTTCCTTGCTTTTAGTTCTAGGACTAATTATCGTCATTCTATTATGCATGTTGCATCTTCATTTATGATGAATGTGGAAAGTAAAGCTAAATCTAAGAATATGCCTATGAAGACTAAGGTAGTTAAGTCCCAACACAAAGATATAGAGAAACTAAAATTAAAAATAAAATAAATTTAGTTAGGAAAGATTATATATTTTCGATCACCTAACTGTTTTTTTATAATTTCACCTAAATACTTTTGTTAGAGTGCTTAAATGACACTAGGTGAACAATTTCGTTGGATTGCATCTATTTAATTTTTAATTTTTTTAATTGTTATTTTTTTCAAAATGATAAGTAGAATCTTTTTTGACAAACAAGGTAATGGTCTTAAACAACACTTACTCACATCAATCCTGTCTTTAATGGCTCAACTTATTTTTATTTTTATTGTATAAATGATTCTACAAATATTGTGCACACACATATAGTATTACATGTGATGATCGATGTATACACTCACAAATACACATGTATGTTATACTTGAAGTTTATGTTTTCTCTTAAAAGATTCTAAGTCTTCAACTAATCTTGATTGTAAAATTATGTTGAGTTTTATCCCTTATTTTCTAAACTTTTACCATAGGAAGGTACCTAGTATTAAGAGGAATGCCTACTATGATATGTGAAGCTACTGTAATGAGTGGAGAGAGATACCTCACAACTAGTATAAAGTCATCATGATAGGTTTATGGCTTATGCATGTAAAAAAAAAGATTGTGCAAAAATGACCTGGTACGGCAGATGAACTCGGTTCTCATCCAAAGCCTCCACCACCTAATTTGGTGTGATCAGTAACTATAGATCAATAACCATAAGTGTAACAAATCCTGATCTTGAGGACCACCCTCGAACTCAAACAACCTATCTCCTATTGCACATAATAAAATATATGAGAACTTAAAGAATTTAACTTAGCTCACTCTCACAATGCGATTATCACAAATAAACAGTTGCATCCAAGTAACTCCCAGCTAACGTATGGCTCACATATAACCCACTCATAAAAACAGTCTCAAGTACTCAATACTCATAAGCATGATTTTACTCACACAATCATGAATCACTAATACCAAATAACACTCGAGGTATTAGTAATCCAAAAACATAAAAATGATATGTCAAATTAACAGAGCTCTACTACATTTTTTTGGATACCAAACATGAACAAATGGATAGGTACTTGTAGAAATTTCCAAAGCCACGAAAAATATTGCCACCATCTCATCACCACTCATGGCAAGCTAACCAGCAGGGTCCATGACGATGTGCCATGTCAAGGTGCCAAAAATCACACTTTTTGTTTCCAAAAATTGACGAGTAATTTTCATAAATACCTACACACTAAATGAACCAAAAACATGATCAAAATTGATGAGTAATTTTCATAAATACCCGCACACTAAACGAACCAAAAACATGAGCAAAATTGTCAAGCGTCACCTAGCATGCACACTACAAAAACCAACATGGTGGTATGTGTAAGCATGGTCATATACAAAAAGTTTCTAACTATGTGCGCGTGTGTATTACTAATCTGCAATAACAAACCTTACACAGAGGAGGACAAATACATTAAGTAAGAATAAAACAGACATTGTGTTTTGCAACGAGAAGTCAACACACAGACATGAGTACAACATCACTTACATGAGATGATAATGAGGATGTCCTAAAGTTGTTTGTTCCCATCAACAACACAACAACACACACCAAAAGCCAAAAGGCATACCTATTCCAAGTGTATCCATCTTGAGTGCTCCATCCAACTTCATGAATCAACTCATCCAATCCTCAATCATAAGGCACTTAGCATCACTACACACAGCACACTTGAAGCACGAAGGCTTCACTCTACACTTGTAACCTACACACACAAAAGAAACATATACCCCATTAATGTATCATATAGAAACAATGTGTAGTCTATCCAAATATTATCGTGTTACCCTTACACCGATAGTCTATTCAAATACTATCTTGTTACCCCTACACAGGTACACACTAATAGGCTAAGCATCGATAACACGTAACACAAACAAATACTATCTATATGTAACATAAATATGCAAAATCTCCATAAACATATGCAACATTCTCCCTAAGTGTATGCATATCATATAATCATAATGCAATAATGCAGTGCAGACTACACTCATCACCATATGTAACAAATAGCATGTTAACAATCAAACACAGTGCACAAACAAACACAAGTTTTGCATATTTCTCCCCCTTTTGACATGGAAAGTCAAGGCAAGCATACACATAGTATGAAACATACCACACCTCTATATGAAAGAGAGAAGTCAAATAGAAATGCAATAATCCTAACTCTCATGCAACATAGTAGAGCAGATTAGAGCAAACACAAACACAAGCAACATATACAGTCAAGCAAACAAGATAAAGAATAACAATAAGACAATAGCTAGGTAAGAGCATGTAATAAACCACAACCTAAATTCACAGACAAATTAAGAGAGGTGCAAACACAAAACATCTCCCTAATGCGATGTGAAGCATGGAGCCCCACGTCTATATGTGTTGTGGGAGGGCATAAGGGACTTTGTAATATGCATACAATACATTGATAAGATGGGTGGTAAAACACCAATGGCATATAAATATATCAACAAATCTATAAGAAGAAGTCAACTAGGAGTTCAACTATCTTCCAAGTTCACACACTCTTAATGGCTCAACTGTGTTTCCCTAAACATCAACACCATATAAATGTATCAGTGAATCCTTAAGAAGTAGTTGACTAGGAGTCCAACTATTTTCCAAGTTGACACACTCCTAGGGATTCAACTATCTTCCCCCAATAGTACTTGGGTGTATTCAATCCTACAACTCACCTCATACTATGCACATACATACAAAAAGACATCTAATGTACCAAAGAAAACATGTGTTGTGCATTTCAATAACAAATACCAAGCTATCAACTACATGTAATAAACATACAATAACTCACTACAATAAGGAAGAAGGTAAACACATAAGAAGACATGTGAAATAGGAGAATGCAGACCATACATGAAACATGCCATACTAATAGTCCTATTTATGCAAGGTTTATAAAAGGTGATGTCAAGAAGAAGAAAGCACCATATGAACATAACAGCATAAGCATAACTTATAAATATGACAAACAACATAAAGTAAAACAAATATAACACTTCTACTAACAATATACAATTAGCACACATCTCTCCTCTAAATAGAAGTATCCTCACACAGTAGAAAACAAGAATACATAAAGAGGGAAGTAAACTAAGCAAGTTCAAAGAACAAGAGTGTCCTTAGATTAAACAATACCTCAAATTAAATATCCACTTGTTTATCAACCCAAGATGCATTCATGTAAGGCTATGACAAAATATATGATGACATGCTCAATACGTATTGTGCTAAACTTGTTTGCTCTGTTAGCCATCAAGAATTTCTTATGTGAACCAAGAAAATAGAAATATAGACTCAAAATATACCAAACTTCATAGGTATGCATTTAGTCTCTCTCTTTACTAATGTAAATTCTAACTCAAAAGAAATCAATATGTCTTTCAATGATTGTACTTATAGGTTTAGGTAAGGGTAAGAGAGAAATGATATTTTTAGGCTCAAACACATCTTTGACAAACTAAACACAAACTATGAGTACAAGTCCACATAAAAGAATACCCTCAGACAAGGGTTCTTTTATCTTCACTTCCCAAAAAACATTCACAAACAAGGATGTTGTGAGAACAAAACAAAAAATTCAATAATTTATGCATTCTTTCTTTTTTATATTTATCAATATTTCAATATGTTTTTCTTTTCTTTCCCCATTCTCTTTTTTTGTTTTACACTCTCAACACTTCATTTTCTTTTTGCTTTTTTTCATCTCCTTCTTCCCTTTTTTATATATTATAACCCACGAGGATAAAGCCGATGTTCCCCTAATATATAGGATCAATAAAGAGTGTACAAGGTAAATGGGATAGTCATTTGGGCTTGGATAAAAACAAGTGTAAAGAAATAAAGGATTGTCATAAAGTCTCAAAGAAGGGTAAAGGACATAAACATTGTAGATCTCATTTGTGGAAAGCTGACATGTGAAATAAGAGATTGCATATAATGCATGCAACATGTCATACTAAAAGTTCTATTTATGCATGGTTTACATAAAGTTATAATGAAGAGAATAAAGCATCACATGAACAAGATAGAAACAATGACTTAAAAACATGACAAGTAACAAAAAGTAAAACAAACACAAAACTTCCTTGGATAGCATACACAAAACACACACCTTTCCTCAATGTATGAATGTGATATAGTAAACATGTTATGAATTCTACTTGCAAACACCCCAACACAATAGCATCTATACATAGTAGGCAATAAGAAACACAAAATGAGGGTAGCACAAAAAGCATGTTCAACAAATTAGAGGGTCCATAAAGAATAAACAGTACATACAACACAACTATCCACATGTCCATCAATCCATGAAGCATTTATGTGAGGATATGACTAAATTTTTAATGACATGCACTTTGTGTGAAATGTAAAATTTTTTTATCCTATATTTCATCATGATAGGCTTAAGTGAACCAAGATACTTGAAATATAGACTCAAGCTGAACCAAGCTTCATATGTCCAAAATTAGTCCCTCTCTCAACTAAAGTAAGTTCTGACCTAAAAGAAATCAATATATCTTTCAAATTTTGTAAGGATAGGCTAAGATAAGGTAGAGGAAAGAAGACATTTAGGCTTAAGCATACTTTTGTTGAACTAGTTAACTAACAATACATATCCATGACAGAAATACCCTCAATAAAGGGTTCTTTTTTACTCCTCAAACTTCAACCAGTGAAGTTGCATGAGTAGTACACACAGTTCAAACAATATATGCCACTTTCTTTTCATCTGTCTCAACATTTTACTTTCCTTTTCTTTTCTTGCATCTTCTCTTTTGTTTGAGACACAAACATACTTTAACACTTCACTTTTCTTTTTCTTTTCTCCATCTTTTTCCTCTCTTTTTTTGTATTTTTTCCCATTTTTTTATAATTCCATTTTTAGCCTTTTTTTTTATAAATGAAAACCAAGAGAGCATACATGCTTAACAAAGGGTGAATTAGGTAAGTGGGAATAAACATTTGTGCAAAGCTAGTGTTTAGGTGCAAAAAAATGAAGGAATAACTAAAGGCTCAAAGGATGGAGACTAAGGATAAGAAAACATTGGTGTCAAGAAAGGATCAAATGATTCAAGGATGACCTAAATCCTTTTTCCATCCAAGCAGCACCTAGAATTTCACCTTGAGAAACCCTAAAGGTGGATTCTAGAACTTCTTTGAGAAATACAAATAATCCAATTAAGAGGTTCACACAATCTTCTCAAAATAACAATACAAGTTCACAAAGATCTAGCATGTTCAAAGGAAAGGTGTAATTATGATCAAACGAATAAGAAACATTTAGCCATACATGCACTCAAGGAATACACATGCCAAAACATCCACACTTCAATTCATGTTAAATGCATGCCAAGAAAATATCAATATGATCCCTCCAAAATTTATTTTATATGTTATATTATAGCAAAGAGAAAGAAACAATCAATCTCAAGAAACACAAAAAAAAATACCATGTGAGATGACAAGCCTAACAAGAAAAGGAAAATGTATCAAAATAGATCATTAGCAACACTCATATCATTGCTAGTCAAAGAGAAAAAGAAACTGACTAACTAGTGAACAACAAAGGTAACTTCCCTAAGAGAAGGAAGAAACAAAGGTTTCTACTAAAACCTTTAAGAATGTGAAAAAAACAAAAGTTTCAACACAAAAACACAAGATATGCTTAGACGAGGACATAACTCAAATAACATGAATGCCAATAAAGAAAGAAGTAAGAATACTATCTCATTTAACTTTAAAGAACCAACTGAGGAAAAGAAGAAGAATAACAGGGAAAATATAGGTAAAAGTATGATAGAACTCACCAAGAGACAAACAGATAATCAACACATAATATGCTAGGTGCAAAAATGTAAAACCTAGTAAGATAGATGAGAAGCATTCTAAATGTCATGTCATAAGATATATAGGACCATAGATAGAGATACTACAATGACACTACATGGTGAAAACTATGGCAATATGCTCATGCAAAAATCGATAGAAGAAAAAGTGAATAGTAAGTAATGGAAAAAAACTAGTAACAAGTCAGATAGTCAACAGAGTATTAAGTAAAATAGTTAATACACTATGTAAGACAACAAAACAAGAAAGGGAGAGATGTACATGAATAAGAAAATAGGGAACATGTAGACAACAAGAAAACAAAAATCCACATATAGAGATAAGACAATCAAAGAAAGGAAAGAATAAAAACAGATCTACCCCAACAGATCACTTGAATATAGTGATAAAATATTATCCCTCTGTTTAAAGAATTTGTGAAGGGAAACTAAACTAGGAGATAGTCTCTAACTTATATGAGTTGAAAAGTATATGAAACTCATGGTTTTTTTTGTTTAAAATCTCTATAAAATCCAAACAAGTAATCCATATAAAGAGGGCAAGATGGTCTTTTTGAGCCAGATTTATTTATTCAACTTTGTGCCTTAGATGCATAATGCAACCTGTATGAACATACTCAGATGAGCCACAGTAGCTACATCTTGATGCAGAAGATGAGGAAGAGCGAGGTGGAGGACTTCGAGTTGTACTCCTTATAAATCTAAGGCACTACCTAGCAATGTGGCCAGTAATGCCACAATGATAACAAGTACGAATAGTGGAGTTGGGAAAATGAGGTCCCTGACTCCAAGAAGTAGTACCCGGAGGAGAAGAATAGAAAGTTCTCACATTGGCTTTCATATGAGAATGAGAAGTCAATTCTCTACAGTATGATCTCAAATGCCCAAGATCACCACTATGGTGACAAGTGGGAATGACAGTAGGTAAAGGTAATAGATCACTACTGAAGCAATGAGAAATGATTTCCTTATGTGAATGGTTCACCCTGCTATAGGAATCTGGCTAGGACAACACAAAAAATTTACCTTTGGATTCGATAGTAGTAGACTTTAACTTACATTCTATATTAGAAACAACCATGTGTAGAAGTCAACATCTCACTGTACCCAATTCCATGCTTGTCACCAAAAAACTTGACATCATAAATCATTTCATTTAACATTTTTTAGCTCGTTTTCATTCTATTGTTAGCAATGGTGGAATTTTCCAGTTCCTTTTCTTATATACTGAGTTTTTATTTCATAAGCACAACCAATTCTCCATTTTCTACGAGGAAGGATTCAAGTTAAGAAGTTGAATTATTAAGAATTCTAACTTTCTCATTTAGTTGTTCAACCTTAGCTTTTTTTTATAAGAGAGTAAGCAGTTTTGCACGAAGTAAGAACCTTCAATTGTTCCTCATGTTTTTTTAATTTTCTCATGATTTGCGTTAAAATTTTCCAACAAATCATCATATCTCTTTTGAATGACCTCACACATACTCATGAGATCATGTTGTTGTTCATCAATAAATGACTTCCTTTATAGCATTTTTTTGTACATATTGATTTCACATATATTCTTTTTCATCAAGGCCCTTTATAGCATTTTTTTATCCTTTTCAAAATGAATATGCCCTAACAATAGTGCATTGTATGAATTAAGCAATTCATCTTTCTTGTCTTCAATTTCATTATCTTCATAGGTCTTCTCTTGACCATCTAAGGTAGTAGTCAGAGGATCAGTGATACTAGTAGAAGCAACAAAGGCCATAAAATCAATATCATCCTCATCATCACTACTAGTATTGTTCGAAATAGTAACCTCTGCTTTCATTACACTCTTTTTCATGCGATTCTATTTTTGAAGAAACTTGGTAGCAATATTATCCAGCTTCCCACATTTGAAGCATCTTAATTTGTTCAAGTGTTCTTTGTTTTACTTCTTAGATTCACCATTTCAGTCGTCATCATCTTTTATGACTCCCTAATCTTTAGAGCTTGAAATCACTTTTCCAATACCCCAAAGGAGGATTTTTTTTTTATTTTTGAAGAATCTTGTGAACCTTTGAGCAAGTTATGCTATCCCTTATTTATCAGGATCAAATTCACACTTAACCAAAGTGTCAATAGTATCAGTACTAGGACGAATTTCCTAAGCAGACTTGAGTGCCATATTCATTCCCTTGTTCGAAACAAATTGTTCTTACATTGGTAATAAGTGGTGAAGTTTAAAAACTTGTAAATCACCAACAAGTTCATTTACAATAAGTTCACTTGATTTGTACATGGATTCGAGAACAGTGACTTTAGCATGAATCCTGTAGGGAAGGCTAGCAATGATTTTCTCAATTTGCTTTTCCTTACTAGTAGGTCTTCCTAAGTTGTAGAAGCAATTTACAATGTTGGATAACTATGCATAAAACTTGTCAAAGGTTTCATCTTCTTGTATAATGCACAATTCTAAATGTATTTTTAATTTCAGGATTTTGGATCTTTTGATAGCAGACTTTCCTTCATGAGTCATCTCTAGAATGTCCCTTGATTTTTTTTTTGAGGTAGTACAACTCTGTATCCTTTTGTACTCATCTTAGGGCACAACCTTTATAATAACATATAAAGCTTTACTATTCCATCCAGTCTCCTTGATTTCTTCCTTTGTCCATTAAATAATCATTGGTTTAGGAATTATGGAGTTATCGAGTAGGTTTTGGTTGGGTAAGTCTAACCATTTTCAATAAGGATCCAAAAAACGGTCTCTTTGGGACTATAAAAAGGCCTTCATTTGTGATTTTCAATAAACATAGTTTAACCCATTGAAATATGGAGGTTTACCTACATTACTTCTTTCTCCTGACTCCATTAGAAAGAATGTGTGTATGTAAAAAAGTGAGTTAGCATAATCAACATCAGAGTAGTTAAGCCAAAAAGGGTGCACTAGCTATGATACCAATTGAAAGAGTCCATGACTCGATATACATGATCGGTGTAAAACTACAAGTACACAATATTATAGTTTTATAATAAAGTGATAAGAAAAGTATCGTCCTCAAGATTGGTAACTTATTTTTGACAAATATCAAAATTATGCTAATCTTAATTTTATTTAGAAAATTTACTCAAGTTGTTGTAATTAAAATTTAAAATAAAATTAATTTAAAGAAAGATGCGCAAAAGAAAATAAAGATATTATTCAAAGATCAAATTAATTAGAAGAAAACTTATAGAAAATCGATTTCACCTAACCATTCCCTATGCTTTACTCATCTAGTTAATTGAATTGAATTTTTTTTTATTTGTTAGTAATCTCCAAAATATCCAAAAGTCTCTTTCGATAGCCCATTGAAAATAATCTTGTTCATTAATTTATGCAAGAATATACAATTTAATTAAGCAAGAAATCATTAAGATTAATTACTTTTAAAACGATACAGGTTCATACAAATCTTGTTATCTTTATATTTACTTATGTTAAAATATTTCAAATCTATCCTATAATTCCTTTTTTTCGATAATAAATTACAAAATTAAAATCATTTGATTAATGACTAGTTAATTAAAAACATTAAATTTAGAACAAATAAGACAAACATGAAGATAAATAATTCAAATTAAAATAAAAAATCAAACATAATTTGAAATTAAATTACTTTTTTTCTGAAATAAAGATAAATTAATTCATACTAAACATTAAATTAAACATAAATGAATTCATTAGAAGAATTGAAATAAAATTTACTCCCATAAAAAATTTGCTTTCGTGTTTTTTCTATTACGTTCAAATTTATATTTCTCGTATCTGGGTCGCTGTTCTCTTCTTCTTTTTCCGCACAATTCTCTTCTCTCTCTCCCTGGTGCGTTTTCTTCTTTTTTTTCTTTGCCGGCAGTCCCCTACATTCCTGCTTTTTCTTCTATTTTTTTTTACGCCCCTGCATGCTGTAAAGTTCAATAATGTCATTTAATTACTATTTTTTCGTTAGACAAAATACATTATTGAAATCATTATTTTTCTAAATAATTATTACTTAATTAAAAAGAAATATATTATTAAAATTATTATTTTTCTAAATAGGATTTAGGGTTTTGAGGTTTGGGATGTGGGATTTATGATTTAGGGATTTAGGATTTGGGGTTATATTTGTAGGTTAAGGTTTAGGGTTAAAATTATTATTTTTCTAAAAATGGTTTAGGGTTTTAGAATTTTGGATTTGGGGTTTAGGGTTTTAGGATTTGAAATTTGGGGTTTAGGGTTTTGGGATTTATGTTTTAGGGTTTTAGGGTTTTAGGGTTTTGGGATTTATGTTTTAAGGTTTAGGGTTTAGGGTTTGGGATTTGGGGTTTAGGGTTTAGGGTTTTAGGATTTGGAATTTGGGGTTTAGGGTTTAGGGTTCTGCGATTTATGTTTTAAGGTTTAGGGTTTAGGAATTTTGGGTTTAAGGATTTGGGGTTTAGGGTTTTAGAATTTGGAATTTGGGGTTTAAGGTTTAGGGTTTTGGGATTTATGTTTTAGGGTTTTAGGTTTTGGGATTTATGTTTTAAGGTTTAGGGTTTTAGGGTTTAGGGATTTGGGGTTTAGGGTTTTAGGATTTTGGGGTTTAGGGTTTTGAAATTTTGGGTTTAGGGTTTTGGAATTTTGGGTTTGAGAATTTGGGATTTGAGTTTAAGGTTATATTTCAGGTGAGGGTAAAATTGGAAAAAAAAGTTTAGATGGGAATGGAATTATGATTACCAAGGAGGGGAGAAGGAATTGTGTTTCCTTCTCTTTTAGTAATCTGATTCCATTTCGCCCTCCATTCCATCCAACCAAACACACAAAATGGAAGGAATCAATTCTGATTCCATTCCATTCCCTCCAACCAAACATGGGGATAATGTTTGGTTTGCCACTGAAATGGAATGAAAAAAGTTATAAATTACCTTAATATCATTTAATTACTATTTTTTCGTCAAAAAAAATAAATTATTGAAATAATTATTTTTTTAAATAATTATTACTTAATTAAAAAGAAATATATTATTAAAATTATTAATTTTCTAAATAGGGTTTAGGGTTTTAAAGTTTGAGATTTGGGATTTAGGGTTTAGGGATTTAGGATTTGGGGTTTAGGGTTTAGGGTTATATTTATGGGTTAAGGTTTAGGGTTAAAATTATTATTTTTTTCTAAAAAGGGTTTAGGGTTTTAGAATTTGGGATTTAGGGTTTAGGGTTTAGGGTTTTAGGATTTGGAATTTGGGGTTTAGGTCTTAAGGTTTTAGGATTTTGGGTTTAGGGTTTAGGGTTTTGGGATTTAGGTTTTAGGGTTTAGGGATTTGGGATTTAGGATTTGGGGTTTAGGGATTTGAGGTTTAGGGATTTGAGGTTTAGGGTTTTTGGATTTTGGGTTTAGGATTTTGGGTTTTGGGATTTAGGTTTTAGGGTTTAGGGTTTAGAGATTTGGGTTTTGGGATTTGAGATTTGGGATTTGGGAGTTAGGATTTGGGATTTGGGATTTAGGATTTAGGGATTTGAGGTTTAAGGTTTAGGGATTTGGGGTTTAGGGTTTTGGGATTTTGGGTTTTAGGATTTAGATTTAGGGTTTAGGGTTTTAGGATTTGGATTTAGGGTTTTAGGATTTAGGGTTTTGGTTTTGGTTTTGGAATTTGAGTTTAGGGTTATATTTGGGATGAGGGTAAAATTGAAAAAAAAAAGTTTAAATGAAATGGAATCATGATTCCTAAAGGGGGGGAGAAATAATTGTGATTCCTTCTCCTTTAGTAATCGATTTCATTCCGTCTCCCCATTTCGTCCAACCAAACACACAAAATG
Source organism: Hippophae gyantsensis (assembly GCA_030763125.1). NCBI lineage: Eukaryota > Viridiplantae > Streptophyta > Magnoliopsida > Rosales > Elaeagnaceae > Hippophae > Hippophae gyantsensis. Next base: position 28,221,379 of record CM061039.1, on the reverse strand, counting down.
GAAGGAATCAATTTTGATTCCTTTCCATTCCCTCAAACCAAACATCACCTAAGTGATCATACTTAACACTCTATATAATGAGGTAAACCCATGTAGAGACCTTATCTATATAGTAACATTCTTGTGTTGCTTAAGCCAACCATTCAACAACAAATAATTCACTAGATAGTAAAACAAATTATAATACTCATAGACAATAAAACCACTATTACCTTTATTAGTCAGAACCTCTATCTAAACCGCCTAGTAATACTCTTCACTTGCCACTTCCGCAATCGTTTGGTTCAACACTCAAACCCAATTTTTCTCCATAACCAACACCACTCAATGTGGTGTGATTGGTAACTAATGATTAGTAACTAGAAGTTTATCAACTCACACTCTCAAGGGACACAAAGTCCACCACTATAGTCAAATAATAAATGGGAGATACACAGTTAAATCATATATACACACATCCTATGATTTGATTACTAAACTCACTCAAATATAGTCTCTCCAAAATAATTTCAAAACTATATATTAATCTTAGAGATAAATTTTGACATAGTTTCGATTCTTAAATACGGGGTCAAGAAGAGAGAAATGAGTGGGGTATTTATAGAACTCAATTTTACCACCTCATCGGCCACTTCACCAAGGGTGGTGGCAAGCTTGGTGGCGAGGTGATAAAAGGTTGCTTTTGGTTGAGTACTATTCATAAATACCTGCACCTGAAACACGCTAAAAACCACAAATAAAAAGGTTCATGCACACTACGAAAACCAATCCCGTGATGTGTGTAAACATGTTTGCATACAAATACCTAACTATATGCATGTATGAATTACTGATCAGCGGTAACTAACCTTACACAGAGAAAAATGAAAATACTAAGTAAAATAATAGGAACCATGTTTTATATACGAGAAGCCAACACATAGACACAAATACAATGAGATTTACAAAAGTGAAAATGATGAATCTTGAAAAAACATCAATTTGTTATTGATCCAAGAATGTCAATATGTAACTTAGTTTTTTTACTTATAGAGCTAGTGTACCAATCACAGATGGATATCTCAACACCAAGCCTAGCAGAATTGGTCACTAAAAACTAACTAGTTACAACAAAGCTTAAATACAACTAACACTAAACGTAAGGCTTATATATGGACATACAAAACTAGTTACATGACCCTTAATAGTAAAAATTACAGTAACAGTAGTACTAAATGTAAGGCTTACAAGAAGAGCTACTAAGTATAATCTAACACGCATTAGGAGTTATAGTTAAAAGTAGTCAATTTAAGGTGTTTTAAATTTAGTGGAAACTCTTTTGAATTTTACGCTTGCTTTTATCATGTTTACATAAAAGTGATCTAGAGTTTATTTTTGGTTTGGATTTTGTTGGATAATGCAACCGATCCAAATGCTACTCCATGCACATCTATCTACTATGCCATCAAAGGAAACAAACATTGCACTTCATAAGAGATCATGTTATTTACAAGGTTTTGACCAAAGTTACGTAAACTAGATATTTCGTGGGGAAGATATTCAAGAGGACAGTGACTTAGTAACAATTTTTTCATAAGAGGTTCATATGGACTGACATTATGGTCTTGATACTACTACAAAAGTGATCATTTAAGTCGGGATTTAAAGTCGGTGTTTGATGAAAACTGACTTATAATGAATTTAAAGTTGGTTCGTTGAAAAACTAATGCTATCAAAGTAGTTTATAGCATCGGTTGACGTGTTAAACCGACGCTATGTCCTATGTGTAGCACAGGTTTAACACGTCAACCGATACTACACACGTGGATAGTGTTGGTTGACATGTAGAACCGACGCTACACACGTGGATATTTCCTTTTCTCTCCTTTCTTCCCCAGACAGAAATTATTCCAAGCGCTACATAACTCTCAAAAATCCAAAACCTTCTCCACTCTTTCTCATTTTTCGGTCACCTACGACCACCAATTCCAGCACCGATTAGTGAGTTTTCTTTCTCCCTAACTTATCTTCTAGATCTCCAATTTTTTTGAGCAAAATACTCAACTTTTTTATACCCATTTCTCACTTACAAAACACCATATTTTCTTCATTTCCTTCATTTTGTCACTTCATTTACACTTGTAAGTATTTCTATTAATCCTATGCACTTATTATTCATATATTTTTGCATATTATATGTTATTATTTATATGTATAATTTTTTGTATTATATATGTAGGTTTTGTATTATAACATTAGGAGAAGAATAAAATGATCTTGAATAACATAGGACAACATTATAGTAATTTTTATGCTATTAATTAATATTTAATTTTTTAATTATTTTTATTATTTAAACTATTTGTTGAACAGATTTTGGTTTTTTTCTACTATTATGTAGTGATCAAATATAGATTTTAATTTGAGTATAATAGCAAATGAGTAAATTTTGTAAAAAAAAAAATTTAAAGTCGATTCGACGCGTGATCCGACTTTACATTTTTAAGTCATCATATTTAAAGTTGGTTAATAATCGACTTTAAAAGTTCTTTTTGGCATAATATGAGGTTATGGAGATGACTCGTGCAAGATGAATTCAATGGCATTACGAAAAAAATTTGAAAGCTTTTTAGAAGCTTCAGAGAAGTCACTTTATGAGGATTGTTCAAGCTTTACTAGAATGTATGTCATAGTAAATTTGTACCACTTAAAAAGTAAACTATGGCTTGTTTGATATAAACATCACTGAAGTGTTATAGCTGCTTGAAAAAAGGCTTGCTCCAAGAAAACTATTTTCTTCGTCCATGTACAATATTATGAAGAGCCTAAGTTAGTTTTGTATGGAGTATCATAATATCCATGCATGCTCAAACCATTGAATAATTTGTTGGTAGTAAGATAAGAATTCTAAAAGTGATTGGTATGTGTTGAGTCAAGGTGGAAACAGAACTCTAATGAACCAAAGTCAAGGTTGGAGTTCCTGCCAATGTTTATTGGTACTTCTCACCAATACTTAGGTTTCAAATAATGCTCAAAAGAAAAGAAACATTTAAGAAGTTGACTTGACCTACTAAAAATGCCTCCACAGATGGGATATCTTGTAGATTCATCATGCTGGAAATTAATAGACAATTTGTGGCTTAAATTTGATGTAAAGTCAAGAAATCTCCATTTTGCATTGTTGCATATAATATTAATCATCATTTATAGTTCTCTCAGTAGGTACCATTATTGGCTTCTATTATAGCTGACAATCTTTCACCTTAGATAGATTAGGTTGTTCCCCTAATTTGTTTTTGTCAACATCTATTTTAATGTTGAAAATATATTAAACTTCAAAAAATATTATGTATCAATCTTATTTTATTATTATTAAAAACATATATTATTGCAAGCTGGATGACTCTTAGTTATTTTATCTAAGGCAATAAAATAATTTTAAATTTATCAATTCATTACCAATATGAGAACTAATATGGTGTCTGATGTCGGGTACCATATGGCACCCTCATTCAATTGCACTATCATGTAACCTAGATTTTTCATTGTTAAATGACAGTGTATTAGGTATCAGGTGCCATGAATACTTGACGTTAGGGCCAGATCATTTCTCTATTGAACAATTTAAGTAATAAATATCCATCAATTATTTTTTTCTCTTTAATTATCATTTAATATTTCCAATTCTTAATTAATTGAGATTGGGAAGAAATTAACACTCTAGTAAAGTGATAAATACTCGAATCTGCTTAGAAAACATATTGGTTCAAAAAATATTTAAGAGTTTTAATTTTATATTTGACCTTAAGCATCACTAAAAAATTTATATTTTGATGTCAACAAACCCGAAGTGTTATTTGAATGTATGCAACAATCATTTATGAAAATATCAAAATATTTTGTTATATTTTCATTGAAATTCCCTTAAAGTGAAGGTATTCATATGAATACGCTGTCTTCAAAATATCTTCCACAATATATTTGTATTTTTCACTATTTTCGTAAAAATATCAAAAAATGTCAAACTTTCTCAATAATTTTATAACTTCTTTAATAATTTTATAAAATTTTGAATTTTTTTTTAAACTATCAAAAAATATCGATACAAATATATCGTGAAATATCCTATTTTATATTTTAATTTTATAAAATTAAAAGATACACATAACTTATTATTTGTACTATCATGAATTAAGTTAACATTTATGTAAAGATAATCAATTTTTATTTTCCACCAAATTTTGCATTTACTTAATCAGTAAATATTTAATTATAAGTCATTAAATTGTGATTCATTTATAGAAAATTAGCCATATGATTCTTCTAATTATATTTCTCTCATTCTCTCTCATATTATTTTTTATTTCTAAAATACGTAATTGTTATTTTAAAATAATTTTGTACTTATATTATCGCAAATACTCTTGAGATTTTTCTTTTTTTTTAAATTACCCTTGATGCTTAATTAATATAAAAAATCCTCTCCAATGTTATTAATGTTATACCACCCACTCTGTCATCGAACACCTCATTCCAGTCACCCATTTCATGACCCTTACGGCTATCCTTCCAGTTACTAACTCCCTTACCGTCACAACTATCCTACGAACCACCCTCACATTTACCCTCATCGAACACGAACCCATCATTTCACCATATCCCTCACGCGACCCATCCTCACATGAAAATACAACATGTCACTTGTTGCCCTAACGTGACCCATCGTTCCATCTGAACCCATCATTCCAGAATAATAGGTATAAGTTGACTTATTTCTTATTATTTCATATATATTATGTATTTGGTTCGTTTGGGTAAAAATATGGTTTTTAAGCACACTTGCATGTTTTAGAGAAGAATATTGTTTCACCATATTTGGTTCTAAATTTCATCTTCTTTTAATTTGTATTTTAGAACCTATTGTTTGACAATATTCTTCTTGTATTGATGAAGTATAATCTGGTTTTTAATCTATATTTCATAACCCATTGTATTGTCGTTTGCTCTAATACTCTAGTTTTAGTTCTATTAGGATTATTCGGTTTAGTGTTGTGGTTGGACTCAATTTTATTTTTCAAAATTTGATTTTTTTTCTTATTAATATGTTGGATAATGCTAGTGAGTTTTTGGGATTTTTCTTTGTGCTTTTATTTTCTAACATGGTAGAAAAGTGTAATATCTTATTCTTTAGGTTGTTGGTTTGAATGCTATGGTTGGAGTCGTTTTAGTGGTCTAATTGTTAGGTTCTTTTGTTTGCTAGCAGATTGCTTTTTAGATTTGTATTTGCTTTTATTTTCTTACTTACTCATTGAAGTTGATTCTCTATTGAAAAAAAGAGCAAAGGATACTCTATACCTATAATTATAATACAATTAAACATTTGATGAAACCATTAATTAATCTTTGCTATACGCTCGGTGTAATAAAGAACAAATTGTCTTGTTTGTGTCTTTATCAATCAACACTTTTCCATAAATAATATTTAGACCCAAAAAATTTCAAAAATTACTATTTCCCACTTTAGTTTTACACAAATACATTAACATGTCTCAAAAAAAATGAAAATGGGAAATCCACATCTAAAGAAGAATTTTGAAAGAGGAAAACAACACATTAACTCATACAAACTTCCATAATGAACCAAAGACAATAAAACTCATACAAACAAGTGTAAAGCTAGAACCCTAAACTTATGTTGTAAGTATTTAAGATTCTTGATGAACACAATCAAAGAGGCAAATCTTCAATATCAAAACTTGAACAATTGAGTGAGGTCTAGACCTATTGTGGAGTTATTTGAAGAGGTCAGAAGAAAATTGATGTGGCTAATAGTGAAGAGGAATAAAGAGGATTTGAAGTGGAACACTTTTTTTTCCACCAAATTTAATGAAATACATTCTTCAAAGACAAGAAGAAGAGTTTTAAAGGTATTGTATGTTGGAGATGAAATATTTGAAGTATTGAATGGTTGCAACATGTTGGTTAATTTAAATAAGTAAACATGTAGTTGTTATGAGTGACAATTGAGTGGTTTACCCTGTAAGCATGGTGTTTCTTGTATTATGGATAGAAGGTATAAGATTGTAAACTATGTACATCCATATTTTACAAAGGCTTCGTATTTGAAGACATATTTCTCTTTGATTCACCCTGTTTCATCTGAAAAAGAGTAGGTTATGATGTTTGGTGAGCAACAAATTCCTCCACCAATTTATAAACCAAAGAAAGGAAGACCACCAACTGAGAGACATAGGGAAGCTACTGAACCAGAGAAACATAACAGGTCGCAAGGATTGAAATGTGGGTATTGCAATCAATTTGGTCATAATCATAGCACATGTAATGAGAAGTCAAAGAATCCAACTAATAAAACTCAGGTAAAATTGTAACTATTCATTTATTAAATATATTTGGTTGATTATATTTAATTTTAAATTATATTTAGGAAATAACTTCAAAGAAGATGGTCAAGAAAAAGCAAAACAAAAGAACTAATCAAACTCAAGTAATGTATTATATAACATTTATTATGCATTACTTCTTATACAATAAATTAATTTAATATTCACAAATCAGGTGATAGATAGCGATGATGCAAGTAATAAGAAGCAGAAGATGGGAGAATCAATATGTCAAAGTGGGTCTTCTAAAATGGGGCTTTTATTCGATTGCTTTATAACAAATGAACATATATGTTTATGTTATTTTTTCTATAATTTTTAGTTTAAAATTTGTAAGTAAATGGGACAATGAATATGATTTGGAAGGAAATCTTTTATAAGTCAATGTTCATGTATACATTAGGTTTTGGGGGACATGACGTGAACTTTGTAGCTTTTTGTGTATTTAAACTCATTGATGGTGTTCACTCCCCTTAGATATTGTAAGAATTTAGATTGTAATATGGACTGTGAATGTGAATGTGAACTGTTATTGAGTATCTTAGTATGGAATGTGAATATGGATGTATAATAGGTAAATGTGGATGTGTAATATGTGGATGTGTAATATGTGGATGTGAACGTGAAATGTGAATGTCAATTGTTATTGAGCAAATTAATGTGATATGTGAATGTAGATATGAACGTGAAATGTGAATATTAATTGTTATTGAGCAAATAATATGTGAACGTGTATGTAGATATATAATATGTATTGAATAATATACTTTGAATTTAAAGTTAAGAGTGTTTTTGATAAATATTTAGAGTTTATTATTGATCAGTGATGTTTTTGATGAATATTTATAGTTTATTATTGATGAGTGATGTTTTTGATGATTATTTATCGTAGGTTATTGAGTAGGGTTATTTTTGAAAAATATTTATATCATGTTATTAAGGAGGGATATTTTTGATAAAGATAAATTAATTATTATAATATGATATTTTTGATGAATATTTGCAACAATAATATTCAAAAAGCTATATAGGTAAGGGTAGAAAAAACATTATCTGATATTGTTGCTAATATTTCAAAGTTTTTTTAACTTTTGTTAATTAACAAAGATATTTTTGAATATATCTCAAACTTCAGAAGTATTGTAACTTTTTTTTGTAAACCTCGTGGATATTTATGAAAATATTGAAAACTTTAAGGGTATTTATGATTTTTTTTCCGATTTATATAAATATCATGAAATTAAAAATAATTTCTTAATGCAAAAATAATATTAATCAAAATATTTGTTATTTTATGTCATATTTGATGACATATATAATTTTAAATAAAAAATTAATTTAATTAATCTATTGTTATTTTTTTAATATTTTTTAAAAAATTTATACAATATTTTAAAAATAGTTTTAAATTTCATAATTTTTATAATTTTCTTTAAATATATATCGTTATCAAATAATATTTTTAATATTTTCATAAAATTAAAAAATTTCTATATTTTCATCAACATCGATGTTTTCTCCATGACAAAAATTAACAATCGCTTTGATCTAAATATTTTTTATTGACTGCTCTACAATTAAAAGACATATATATACTGAGATGATGTTCTTTATCCTTTATTGTGCTACTGCTTCGTAAAATAATAACCAATAGAATTTCTTTGATTACACGCTAACCTCTCTAAGGCCTAATTTTTGTACTAAAATTCCATTTAGTACAAGCATAATTATAGCTGTGTCGCCTCATTAAGTAAAGAGTAAAAAAAAACTTTACTTTTACAGCAAGATAGACATCAATGGCTTATTCAAAAACAAAAAATAGACATCAATTGCTTATTAAAAAATTAATAATAATAATAATAATAATAGACATCGCTTAAAAAAGAAGAAGATAGATATCAATTGGTTATTATTATTTCCCTTTTAAAAAGACATAAATTAACATGAAGATCCGGGTAACAGCAAAAGAGCATATATTGTTCGGGGTAGATACACACTTACATTACTTATCTTTCTTATTTTAAATATATTATTCAACTTCTTTTTTTTTATATGTATTATTCATCTTATTTTAAAATAAAATACATTTATTTTCCTACTATTGTAGTATAAATTTATACTAATTTTTCAAATTTTAAATCAAAAATTAATTAATTTAATATTTTTAATGCTAAATGATTTCTAACATAGTTTAAAATGATAATATTAGTTATGTTTCACACATAAAAAGGCTAAAGAGAGGTAAAGAATAAATTAAAGTGAACAACATTGCATTTTTTAATTTTATTAGAAGTTACCTGGCATTAAAAATATCAAAATAATAAGCATCTTATTTAAAATACTATAAAATTGATTAAATTGTATTTTAATATAATAATAAGAAGATAAATGTGACATAATTTAAAATAAAATTATTAACGTGTATAACATAACAAAGATAAATCATCTATAAGTTACTTTTCCCGGATATCTATCCAAATGATTTTCTCCCCTCTCTTTGCTCTTTTGATTTATGAAAAGCAAAATAAGCATTATTTATATATTATATAATTATTTATATTTGTAACAAGTTGATATAGAATGTACATAGAGAATCTTATTTATAGGATTGTAATAAGTGTAGTATAAGTGAAATAATACAAGTGAAGTAATACAAGTGTATTACAAGTGAAATAGTACAAGTGTAATATAAGTAAAGTACAATATCTAGTGAAGTAAAGTATCAAATATAACTTAACATCCCCCCTTAAACTTAAGGAGGAAAAATATCGATATGTTTTGTTCATTCATGAAATACATTATTGTGAGTAATCTGAATAACACTCTGATTGTCACAATATAGGATAGTTGCGATTGACTGGAGAACACCCATATCAGCAAATAGCCATCGGAGATAAAGAAGTTCTTGAGTGGTGTTAGCAAAAGCGTGATATTCAACTTCAATGCTAGATCAGGAAGTGAGAGATTGTTTCTTGCTTCACCAAGATATGAGAGAGTTTCCAAGAAAGAAACAATATCCCGTGGTAGAGCAACAATTAGTAAAGTCACCTATCATAGATTTTTTAGATGGAAGATCAACAAGATCTCATGATGTGCTTTTGTTAATGCCTGTAATTCATCTATCATAACTTGCTGCCAATGTGGGTTAAAACTAGCTTCTCAATAGTTTTAGGGTTTATGATGAGACAAAATAGTATAGAAACATTAGTAATCATGAAGATGAGAAAGAAGACTACTTACATGAGTAGAACGATGAAGTGATAACTCTACACAAGCAGATGGTTGGTCTTCAGAGGATGTTGTAATGGTAGGATCAACAGAAGGAGCAGACGCATCAAGAGAAGCTATAGTAGACGGTGGTAAGGGTAATGGATCAATGTCAGGAGGAAATAGATCAATAGTTGGGTCATTAAAAAACGAGAGTGAGGTAGGAAATGAGATATGAAATGGGGAAATAGAAGAAAACATTTTATGTCCTCAAAATATGACATAACGAGAGATGCGTTTGAGAGAGAGGATACCAACAATGATAGCCTTTGTGTTCTATTCCATACCCTAAGAAACAACAAAGACAAGTACCAGGTTCCAATTTATTGCGTTCATGAAGTTGAAGAAGGAAAAAATAGGCACAACCAAATACTCTGAGCAATTCATTAGATGAAGAAGTATTATAAAGATGCTCATAAAGGGGATTGATTATGAATAACAAGTATAGGAACCCAATTGATGGTATAAATAGCCGTAAGAGCTGCTTCATCCCAAAAGCATTCAGGAAAATAACTAGAAATGAGGAGAGTACGAACAATATTAAGAATATGTCTATGTTTTCACTCAGTTCTTATATTTTGTTGAGATGTGCCAGGACAAGAATATTGAGAAAGAGTGCCATTTTGTCAAAGAAAAATTTAAAAAATTGTTTCTATATATTCCATAGCATTATCTGCTCTAAGAACTTTGATAGTTTGAAAAAATTAGGTTTTAACCATTTGGGCAAAATTATAATAAATTTTGGGTAATTCAGATATATGTTTCATGAGAAAATTCCATGTGAATCTTGAATAATCATTAATAAAGATGACAAAGTAAACACATCCTCCTATAGTAGGATGTAGGGATAGACCCCAAACATTAGAATGAATTAAGTCAAAAGGGGAGACAGAAGTAGAATCACTTTTATTAAAATATAAAGCAGGTTGTTTTCCCAATTGACAAGGCAAACAATATACATTATCAAAAGTAGAAACAAATCATAATTTACCATAATATGCTAAGGGACGAAGATGTCTTATAGATGTATGGCCTAGACGAGCATGCCATAGGTTGATAGAAGTAGTAGAAGTAACAACAAAAGGATAAGGAAAATTAGGTAGATAAAGGTTGATAAGTTCAAATAGTCATCCAACCTTACGGCCTATTTCAACGATCTCTCCTGTTTGTGGATCCTGCACTTGACAACTAGAAGAGGAAAAAGTAATAGTAAGACCAAGTGCACATAATTAACCAACAAAGATAAGATTTAGAGTAAGTTTGGGAATATGAAAGGTGTTAGAAAGTGATATAGAAGATGTGGAAACTTGACCTATAGCATTAACATGCATATGTGAACCATTGGCAATTTGAATTAAAGGTTTGGAGATGGAAGATTGTATGGGAGAGAATATGTGAGTATCATGTGTCATATGCTTACAACAAGAATAATCAAAATACCATAAAAATTTAGCTGATGTGAGAGATAAGGCAATAGGATGAGGATTACTAGGTTTTGAGAGGACATGTTTAAGAAGACCTTCGAGTTCTTGAGTGAAAAATGTAAATTTTTCATAATTATCCTCAAAAATAGTAGTAGTGAAAGATGAGTTACTAGTTTTAACTTAAGCATGTTGAGAGGGATTCCGAAAGCAATCTGTTTGAAAGTGTCTTGGACCCTTCTTGTGACAATATATACATACCCGAATGGGACATGTGAGAAGCTCATGATTGGGGTTGTGGCAGTAGGCACAACCTTGCTATTTGAAGCCCTCTTTAGAACCTCCTTTAGGGCAATAAAAGGTAATGGCAAGAACAAAATATATAGAATGAACTTTGAAAACCCTCATCCGAGTTTCTTCAGAGCAAAGCTCAACCACAACAGTATCTAAGAACAGAAAAGGACTACGATGAAGTAAGGAAGCCCGAATATGTTCAAACCGATCATGGAGAGCCATGAGAAAAATAACAAGATGCTGGTGATTACGGTAAGTTACAAGCATCTCTGCATTAATTTTGTGTGTCCAAGTTGGTTCAAAGAGAGCGAGTTGATCCCAAATAGCATGCATCTTAGAGAGAAATTGGTTACTTGTTTGATCAGACCTTTGACATTTGGTATGAAGATTTGTTACAAGTTGATATTGATTGGCCAAATATGTGGCAGTGAAGTAAGCCTCAAGAAATTCTTAGATTTCCTTGGTAGTGTTAAAACGCCCAAATTCACCATCGATTAAAGGTAGAGTGGTTTTGCAGAACCAAATAATAATTTGATGATATTTATTCTCCCAGTCTTCAAGATAGTTAGCAAATAAGGAGTCTGTTTCAGTGAGTTCTTTTATGGGTATAGAGATATCACTAGTTATGAAATGCTATAGTTTACGTCCTTTCAAGAAACTTTTCATTACTTGTGCCCAGCCTACGTAGTTAGTATCATCAAGGGTGGTAGATATTGGTTTGGAGATATCATTTTGGTCCATTTTAAAGTAATAATAGAGAAAATATAAAGGAATAGTATAAATGAGTTTATATGGGTCAAAAATAACCTTAAAAATGGAAAGAGGAGTCGAAAAAAAGCTTGGAATTGGTCTGAACCTTTGGAGAACCAGCTAGGATGGTGCTAAATCGGAGCTATGAAGAGAAAAAAATATGGTGAATTGAGTTTGATGAACCAAGTTGAGTAAACCTAGTTAGGTGCATCGACTTAAGTGAATTGCATAGGATGAATCGGGTCGAAGCGCGGGTCGAATACGATTGGAGCGTAGGTTGGCACATGGGTTATAGGAACAGATTCTTTGGTAGCGTGAGGGCGTGTGACGGGTTATTTTAGGTTGATTTTGGTTGCTCTAAAATTTTCTAGATGAGACGAGTTTGATGATGGTATTTTTGCTAGTATAGGTAATAGTGATTTACTGTGATGAAAATGAGCAAAATTTTAATAGAAATTCTAGAATTATATGAGAGACTCTGATACCATGTTAAGTGTATAGAGAGATAAGAAAAAAAAATGATTTAATGTTGTAATTAATATGTCTTAAAATATACATAGATAACTCTATTTATAGAATTATATAAGTAAAGTTGTACAAGTATAGTACAAATGTAGTACAAGTATAGTACAAGTGAGGCAGTACAAGTGAAGTGTAGTATAAGTAAAGTATAATATTTATTGAAATATAATATCAAATATAATTTAAAAATTAAAATAGTTAAATTTATATTTTAATTTGTTAATAGTTAACATGTAATTTATTATTATATAATAAGTCATGTGAATATATTTTTTGTTGCGTATGACTTTTTAAAATCAAATGACGATGGTGTGATATTAACTTCGGTGAATCTTTTCAAATAAGGGATTATGTGTGTGCTACAAAAGATTTAGCTTTAGACAGCTAAATCTTTCTCAAACTTTAAACATTACATTTTCTTTTTCGACAAGATTTAAAACATGAATTTTTCTTCAATTGGAGGGCATATATAGACTTAAAGTGACAAGACAAAAGTTTTATTGGAAGCACACAAAATAAGAAATAAGTACGGATGTTTTCAATTCTTTATTTTTATTATTTTTATTTTATAGAATTTCTTAACGAGTTATTTAGTGAGTTATGGATATAGATATAAGAACGTTGGTATTCTCACAAAAATATCTTTTTTTTATATCTTATATCAAAACGTAATATTTATATTTTTTTAATCAAATTTTCTTAAAATTTTCAAAAATATTTTTAAAATTTCAATTAAATATCCTTTAAATATTTTTTGGCTAAAATGTCTTAGATATTATGTATATTGTAGTTAAATGTCGTTACAATGTCATTAAAATGTTAAAAAAATATCAATTCTTAATTTTTTTTTTTTTGAGCAATCATTTTAATTTTTTCTCACTTTTATGAAAAAGAATATTATCTTTTTTTTATTGTTTATGACATATTTTCTATACATATGAAATGAATAGATAAAAGTATAAATTATTGGGTTTAATTACAAATTAGATTTGAGACCATACAAATTAGTAGGTATAAAATAAACTATATCACCAATTATGAAATAATACACAAGGATGGAGACCTGTATGACTATTGTGTATTTGTAAATAATAATGTTTCATATCCAATCATTAAACCTCGGAGACAAAGTATTTGGTGGTAGGAAGTTTGATGTTTAGTAATTTTTTTTATTTTAACGAATTTGATATTTAGTAGTTATTGTAGTCATTGCATGTATATTTTTTTTATATTATTTTATATTAATGTTGTAATATGTAAATTGCATTGAAAACTAAGACTCGTTATTTTTTCTAATTGTAAGTACTTTTAAAAGTAAATAATAAATGAAATTTATTCTCATATTATCAAAATTTATATATTTATAATATTTAACACAATTAGATAATCTACTTATTTTATAATATTTAGTAAAAAAGGATATTTATTTTATTATATAATATTTTAATTAATTAGTAAATTTATTGATTAATATAAATATTTTAAGTATTTAAAAATACATGTATTAAATAAAAAATTAGTTTTAAATATAAATAACTGATTGTTTTAATATTTTATGAAGTTTTATAAAAGAATTTCATATTTTTGATAAAAAAAATTATAATTTTTGCGAATTTTTTTTAAGTTTTCGTAAACAATTACAATATTTCAAAAAAATTGTAAAAATTGTATTTTGATATTTTTACAGGTGTTAACATTTCAAACATTATTTGCTGTCAACATTTTTATTTATGCCAAGCAATTTTGTTTAAAAAAAACACTTTAGCCCATTTTCGAAAACCTTTGCAAAATAAAAAATAAAAAAAGGACGTTATTGTACAAGTTACAACAAGTTACAACATGTCAGTTACAATTGTAACTTGTAGAAATATTAACATATCAATTATAATCTCTACAACATGATGCAAGTAACAAATTTAATCTGTTAAATATATAAATCCTAACTAATTTATACCAAAAATAAGGAAGAAAAAGAATTCGTACTAAGATTAATGGAAATTACTAAAATCACATCTAAGGTCAGTTAACAAAACATTTAACGAATCAATTTTATGAAAGATTGAAGTTGTTACTTATATTCAATTTTATTGTTATTTATTTATTTGAAAAAAAAATGAATCTATGAAAAATATATAAAAATAGCAAGTGAAAAATATGTCAAAAAAATATTTGTTGAAATAAACATGCATTCAATTTGAGCAGTCATTCATATTCATTTTGAGCATCTATCATTTGATAATTTTAACAAGTGTCTATATTTTACAATAAGTAAAAAGGTGTTAATATTTTGAAAAAAAAAATGTTTAGATGATCAATTGACCAAGAAAAATCCATATTAATACATGTTCGTGATATAAAGACATATTCAACAAACAATAAGTAGGCGTTCATATTTTTTCTAATATATGAGTACATATTGATTAGGATGGATTTGAAATTTTTTTATCTAAATCAATTTGACAATTGATCAATTTAAGACATCAAATCCAAATGAATCATATATTTTTAAATCGGATAATATAAATTAAGCTTAAAACTTATTGATAAATTATTATTATATATAAAACACAAAATATACATCTAAATTTTAATTAATAGTATATTTCTAACAAAATTTATTATTTATTGTCACAACTAAAAAAATTGTAATACAAATTATACCTAGTTATTAAATTATTAGAGTGATATGGCATTTTGATATTATATTTTAAACTAAAATAGAAGTGTAAAATAATTATAATATATATAATATTTAAATAAAATATATTATAAAATAAAATGTGTATTTATTTAAAATTTTAATACTAATTTAGTCCAAATTGAATTATAACAATTAATAAAATTTATCATAATATATTTTCAATATTAATTCAATCAAAGTATAAATCTACTCATCTCATCTAATCTTAATATGAGAAATCCATTGAATTTATCAATTTAAAAATATTGATTGAATTATTTACTCATCTTTAATATTTATCAATTTATCATTTTAAATTTGTGATGAGTATATGCTTAAAACTTTAAAAAAAAATTTAACATACATTAAACTTTATTTGTGAAAAATATATGATTAAAAAAAGAATTGTAAACAAATGAAAAATATAAAAATGTGCAAAATAAAAAGATTAAAAATACATTGAAAAACATAAGCAAAATTAAAAAAAGAAGTAAAAAATAGATCAGTGAAAAATTAAAACTTAAAAGATGAAAAATTAAAACGTAAAGGATGGAAAGACAGAATTGAGAAAAAGTAAAAAAATTAATTGAAAAATGAAGGGAAGTAGGGATGAAAGGTGGTGGCTATGGAAGGGATTTATTTTTTCTTTTCTTTTAATTGGGTTGTAGCTTTTCTTTCCCCCTTTTTTGTTAATGGGTCTCACCTTTTTTGCAAAAAGAAATTTCTATATTTTAATAGTATATACAGAGAGAGAGAGAGGAGAGAAAGGGGTGAAAAAAAAAAGAATAAATATTTAAAGTGAGTGAAACCAATTATACATAAATAGACTTAGAATTACGAGTCTTCCTTTTATAAATGTGCAAAAAATTCAATATCTAATTAATCCAATCAATCTAATATCAAATTATTATATTAACGATTTTGATAGGATATATACCCTTATTCCTTCTCTTAATACTCCCAAGAGTATAGAAAAAAATTAGAATAGTTGTCACGGAGAGAGTGAAACTCAAAGGAGAGAAGCAAAATAGAAAATCACATTAAGCAAATCTTTAGTAAATTAAAATTTAATGTAAAGCTCGATCCAATAATAATGTCCGGATGGGGAAAAAAATCAGATAATTATGTCATGGGGACGGAGACTCAAAGATAAAAGCAAAAGCGAAAAGAGGAAGATGAGAGACATCGATTTTACCACCCCCTCCCCCCCAAAAATAAAATAAAAACATCTATTTAACCCCTAAAAATTATCATTTTTATTAATTGAACATAGATGACTCTCTATTAATATTAATGACTTATCTACCCAACTTGAAAAAAACATGACTAAAATATCATTTTCAGAGTTGCATGATTATTTGGACCATAAACCCTATTTTAACACACTCATCCACAAACACATTATAGTTCAGTCCTTTTCTGTATTAAGAAAAAAGGTATTATACAGATATTTTGTGCAGATACCATGCCTATACAGTAATTTGCATGTATTAACAGAGATAATCATGCTTGAATGGACACTCATTAAAATAAAGAACTCAAATTAAATAATGTAGCCTCACGAGTCACGAGGCCTAAAAACAGAACATAATCTCACAAAGTTTCACAAAAATCTGTTGCTTGCAGTACCGAGCAGCTAAATTATCTACCATACTCGGCCGATTTACCACCCTGCAAGATTAAACATCAAGTATCATTAATCTATTTGAACAACTATGTTAAAATATCTAAATATGATGCCTTGATTGATTATAACACCAACTAATGCAGCCTTCCTGAGATTAAGAGGTTGTCAACCTGCCTTATTTGCACCATGTCATGATGTATATAGATGGATATTTCAGAATACTTCTTGAGGCTTGCCCAAGAAACCCCAGCAGAGTCAAACTGCTTAGAGAATGCAGCCTCATACAAGAGGAATGAAACGTACAAGAACAACGAGGCTTACAACTCTTCGGTTTGAGTGCTGAAAGGAACCATATGTGGCTTAATTTTGAGAAATGGTTGATTATGAATTTGCGGAGGAGAAGAATGCACGAGAATAAATAAATGTAGCAAACTAAACAAGACTATCCATGTACTTGAGGAATGCATGGGAATAACTTGCACCTTATATATATATATATAGAGAGAGAGAGAGAGAGCGCTATGGTTAGCACTAGTGCTCTCCACAGGATGAGCTCCATAGGGACATAAACCCCATATATAAGCAAATGCAAAAATGTGAACTCTAAACCTTAACTTGGGAATTTAAACCGTAAATTTTAAATTTAAATCTTAAAATTGAACTAAATTGTCCAAAATTTATAGAACTCCTTTGCCTTGAGACACTTCATAAGATGAGCATCATAAAAACTTTTGCAGGTCTAACACAATAATTCATTGCAATGTTGATGACTGAAACTCGTGAACCCCGTATGCAAGACAACAATATATTCAGAAAACTCAAGTGGGACTGTAAGTTAATTATAACTGTGCTATTTACTGCATTAGAAATTTGTGGTCTTACTTATCATAGCTTCCCCATATTCTGATTTGTGACTGCTCATCTCATACAGCATACAGCCTTACAATCTGGTCAATCTTGGCACGGCAAACAGGACATCCCCATTTCTTGGCCTTTACTTCATTCAGACAAGACATGCATCCAGCCATATGGCCACATGGAATGCAAGCTCCCTCAACAGGAGCATCCAAGCAAATTACACAGGATGATGAATGTCTCTCTTCTTTCTGACCACTAGTTTTATCAGGTAAGCTCTCAGACAAGGGGGGCAACAGATCAATGGGACTTGAATCAATTGATGGATAATGTATTGGAACA
Organism: Hippophae gyantsensis; assembly: GCA_030763125.1. Lineage (NCBI taxonomy): Eukaryota > Viridiplantae > Streptophyta > Magnoliopsida > Rosales > Elaeagnaceae > Hippophae > Hippophae gyantsensis. The sequence goes on along the minus strand of CM061039.1, from coordinate 28,203,241 downwards.
TCATTTGTAATATCATCTGAAATTGGTGGTGCAGAAGGGATTGAGTCTGGCTGATTAGCTATTCCAACAACTAAATTTTCCTGGGTGTCATTAGGTTGGGTGGAATTTCCAAAATCATTATTCTCTAGCCCATCACTACAGCTTGTTGGAGGACTGCTAATATTCGCACAGCTGGTTGAAGTATTTGATGTACTTGCTTCAGAATTTAGGTAAGCATCAATGGGTGGTTTTTCCTGCATGGCAGACTGTACAGAGGCACTGACAGCCATGGCCAGCTCTAAATCATCTTCAGCAGATGGTGGTGCACTTGCTGGAGTGACTTGGGCCTGATCATCACGCAAAAATGCAGGATTTGCCTGAAAAATATTCAATAAGCTTAATTCAGAAGTAGTCTTCTCATGCAGAACAATTATTTTAACAATCTTTAAAATGGAATAGAATATGACACAAAAACACGAGTTTTTGAATATGTATCTGTCAAAACCTTAATTCATTAAGTAGCATAAAAGTGATAACTAGAACTGAGATAAACTCTATAATAGCATTTCCAGATGATAAACAGTATTTGCAGTTCAGCTGGTGCTTTTAGCCAGACTCTTATGATCTCTCAGACATCAATGCAACAATAGTAGAGTGAGGGGATAGAGATCTGTCGATAATAGTTTTGAAAAGCATGGTATGTACAAGATATGGATGTAATACAGCCTGAATATATCGAAATTTGGAGAGGTCATTCTATCATAAAAAAAAAACAAAATTCTTAAAACGTTCCGATGAAAAATCCAATATGCTGGGAACTATCTCAAAAACATCAATATCTATCATAGGTATCATTAGAAATAAGAACTCCCCCATCCATCAATGTCACATAGCACCTTCAATGTACTAATACAGGTTTCAGGATATAAATAATTACTAAACACCATGAATATATCACTCATCCACAAGTACGTTCATCTCTTATATCCAGATTACAACATAAAAAGGTTTAAAAAAAAGATGCATTCTCACAGCCCGTAGCTTTATTTAGATAATATGAGACATCTGAAACTGTTTAAAATCAGCAATGTATAAACTCTACCTTGTCATTGACACCATATTGAAAAGAAAAGAAGCTCTTTATTAATTACAAGGAATTGATAAAAATGACCGTAGCTTTATTTAGATAATATGAGACATCTGAAACTGTTTAAAATCAGCAATGTATACTCTACCTTGTCATTGACACCATATTGAAAAGAAAAGAAGCTCTTTATTAATTACAAGGAATTGATAAAAATGATGAAATTAAGTTACGTTTTGTTTCATGTCAAAGTGCACAACATAGTTAACACTAGGGTAAACATTGAATCAAAACTGACTATTTTTAGCCGATCTGAATCCAATCCAATCCAAACAGATTTGAAAACTTTTAATCCGAATCCGATCCAATGACATAATCAATCTGAATCCGAACGAATCGAATTTTTTGGAATCGAATAAAATCAAATTGATATTAAAATTTATTTATAAATTATTGTCATATAAAACACACAACATATATAAATTTAAATTTTAAATTAATATTTTTGTAATAAATATTATTATTTATAGTTACAACTAAAAAAATTAAAAAAATAAGAAGTATGTTCGTACAATTATTAAATTATTATAAACATTTATATTTATTTTTTAAACTAAAATAATAATATAATGGTATGCATAATATTTAAATATAACATATTATAAAAATAAAATATATATTTATTTATAATTTAATAATAATTCGATCCGGATCAGATATAGCAAATTATAAAATCTGTTAATCCGAATCCGAACGGATTGTATAATTTTTAATCCGAATCAATCTGCCTATAAAATTTATTAATCCAATCCGATCAAATCCAACAGATCGGATCAGATTTCTCAATTTAAGTGGATTTATCAGATTATTTGCTCACCTCTAGACCCCTAGTTAACACTAAGTAGATGATAAGACCCGATTTCTAATTCTCTAATGGTTTCAGTACACTAGTGGTAGGCACACTGTCTCTATTATTGTTAAGTAGTTTTGAGTACCACACTCAGAACCTTGAACCTTTCTTTCTGATTATTGTGCATTTGACTTGTTAACAAGACACAAGATGACTTTACAATGCACAAACCACATAACAATCACAAGCCTGTACTTAAACGTAGATGACATTTAGAACCAAAAGATTCATTTGAATTTGAACATAGCCAAATTAAAAATCATGAAAATCAGAGTAACTTGGTCCTTATTCAGGCTCTTTCCACTGCAGTACAGGAAATAATAGTTATGTACATTCCATTAGTCCATAAAATATACTTATTTTTCAGTTGCAAGTCCTCACCTTTTCAGTGGAATTGAATTCTTCATTTGACAAATAAACAAAATAATGCTTTCTAGTATAAAAGCATTAGAAGAAAGACTGCTTCCACTTCAATAATACAAAGATATCTGGAAATAATTTCTTGCAATTGATTTAGGGAATATGGGGAAAAAAATTTACCTTCTGCCACTGACTTCTAACACGTGAAAAGTAGAATGGTTACTTTTGTCCCTTACCCATTAGACAATTTAGTCCATTACCTTTCCATTTAGTCACTTGTCAAAAATTTTATAACTGCTAGTAAATTTAGTTCAAAATTTTAAAATTGTAAGTAATTTGGTCCTAAAGCCCCAAATCTATAACGTCAATCACATATTTTAAGGATAAAACTGTTCATCAAACTGATAATTTTCATTCAATTTGTCTGAATGAGTAGTTTCTAGTTTAACCAATAAATTCTGTAACTAGAGTCAAACTATTATTTTGGAGATTTTGGACCAAATTGACTACATTTAAAGAAAAGGGACTAAATTGACTGACACTTCAAAGATGTAAAAGGACCAAACAAACCATTCATTGCCAAAGAAAAATTTCAGAGAACAGTAAGATCTTCATTAACGGATTACTTACATGAGGAATCCCTTTGCATGCATCGCAAAACCATTTCAGTTGTTGCCTGTCACCTTCGTTTGCAGAGGCAAGTTTAATGCGTGTTCCTGGAAAGGAGGCACACTAAGTTCCAATGGGCACAAAACAAGAATAAAGAGAATTATTATGAAAGGTTTAAATTATTCATTAGCCCAATTGAGTATTTATACAAATATACACAAGTCCTATTTAAAGCACAATAAATAATTTTAATTTATAAGCAAGATAATATGACACCTAGCAATATCCTAAAATAACTAGAATGCATACCATCTATATATATACACACACGTTAACCAGGAGATTAAGCAGTATTATTAATTGCCTATCATTGCAAAAACTCTTAAGATTTGACTTGATATTGATTTGTTCCTATTAATTAGGAGGGTAAATAACAAAAATGGAGGCAGAAAGCTGAGGGTGCGTTTAGATAACCAAGAGATACATAAATCATTAGATTTCTAATTTTCTAATTCAATTACTTTGATAACTTTCATATTGTTAGATAATGATTTTAACGTTTTGATTACTACTCTAGTGCCTACATCTTGTCCATCTCCTATCTCTTGAAGCCAGGGGCAGATCTGTGAAGAGACGAAGAGTAGTATGTGCTCCCTCTCATTTTTGGACAAAGAATATTTTAAGAGTAACATCTATATAATTATAAACAAATTCACGAATAAAATGAAAATGAGTCCCTTGGATTTTAAATTTATAATGATATAAATATAACGTCTTTATTTAATAAGAAAAAAACAATAACTGAGAAACAATTTTTACTACTTTTTAGTGCCCCTTCTAATCTCTAATCCTAGATCCACCCATTGCTTGAAACTATGGAAAGATATAAGATATAATTAAAAGTAGAACATGAAATAAGATGTGAGTCTAACTACTAAAATGAAGGCTAAATTGAGTTGCAAATAATTAAAACATTAGAAAAAAAACCAAAGTATTTAAGTATTGCAGAATTACTTGTGGTGATATCAAGAATTATCACTGAAGGATCAGAATGGCGTAATTTTGGATCTTCCAAATTGGCCTTCCACAATGCGACAACTGTTCTTGGTTGGGCATCCTGCTCATGTATCATAGTCCCACTAATAAATAACTATTAACATATATATATATATAACTATTAACATATATATATATATGTGTATATATATATATGTATATATATATACATATTTATGTGTATATATATATATATGTATATATATATATATATATATGTGTATATATATATATGTATATATATATACACATATATGTGTATATATACACATACATATACATATATATTATATATACTATACATGTATATGTATGTATATATGTATATATATATATATATATATATATATATATATATATATATAAAGGGGAGTCGGTAGCTTCCTATTTATTTGATTTTATTTTGTTTGATAATTTTGTTTTCTATCTATTTATTTTATAACACCATTTGGTAATAGAAAGAAAAAAGAAATGATAAAAAAATAAGAATCTTTCCCGATCTAAATCATCTCTTTTTTATTTTTTTACTTTTTTACACTAATAAATACAAAAATACTTCTATGATAATTATTCTTGTTATTATATATGGACTTTACATTATTATCATTGGATAATCGTTTTAATTCTTAAAAATGACAATTCAAGTGGTTAATGTTAACCCATTGGTCAAGTTTGGTCAATTCATATGAAGTGTAGGTTTTTTTTAAAGCAGTAGTTAAATGGGATTTTAAGGCAAGAGATGGTGAAGTTATATCAACAACATTTACTCAAGCTAAATCACTTTTCAGCAATATTCATCATTATGCCTATTAACAAATAAGTACTTTTCTCAATTAACATTCTTGTCTTAAATTGTTGATGTACATATTTTTGTGTGAAATGATGATATCAAATTTTCTCCTTTACCATTGAGATGTTTTATTTTCTTTTTAGATAGATGCAATTCTAAAAAACTAGAATACATCAAAATGTGAATGGAAAAAAGCAATTTCAAGTTTCAAGTAGGGATTTTTAATGTTGTGATCTTAATTGTTTTGTTCAATTTGATATTGAGATGAGAATGGGAGAACATAAAAAAAACATAATGAAACAAAAATAATTGATGCATTTCTTTTTGCAAAAAGAAGTTTTGCACTTAAAGGCATGAATCATGTGTTTTTGTTTTTTTTTTAATATGAAGATACAACTTAAAGCCTTACATATAAAATGTTTATTTTTATAATTATTTTGTTTGGATTTTATTTGTAAAATGCTATAACGAAGACTTATCATGAATTACTTGCTTTTTTAGCTTAATGGTCCTTGCTTAGATTGTTTGTAATGTAATGAATCAACATTATAGCCATATTGTATTTAAACATTGGGCCATTTGATAAATTAAGTGCATTGAGTTTGAAGTAAGTTTAAAAATGAATGGATATCGAGGTGCTAACCAAGTGGATGTTCCCAAATATTCTCAAGATCGTTTATAAAGTATTGGCAGTCCAATGACTAGGGAAAAAACAAAGAGAATGAAAGAAGCTTTGCAAGGCTTGATCATTGAAGTATAATACAAAGAGGCTGTACTAAAAGATTCTAAAACTAAATTTGAAAATTCTAAAGCTTCACCACATATGATCTATTTATCTTTTTATGTAAGGGATAGATTTGAAAGATCAAGTTTGATGCAAGGATTAATTTAGGAAGCAATTTCGTTTTAGTTAATTATGAGTCTTTTATGTTTTATTTATCACAAATCTTTTAGTATTTTATTTTTGAAGGATTGATTAGATCCAATCCACAACTAAATAGGTTCATTTCGTTTAAGGTTTTTTCTTTAGTGTTTGTTGCTTATAAAAAGGAGCAGCTATGTAATTTTTAACATAACCTTTTTGATCATTTATCAAGTTTATTTCAAAAAACTTTTTGTTTTGCTTTCTTGTATTCTTAATTGAATGCTTGAATTCGACTTATCAAATAAAGTGATCAACTTTTGTGGCGTCTCAAGGTTATGGTTTTAAGAACTTTGTTTTCTTAAGGTTCTAATCTGATCATCTTCAACACATTCCTAGCAAAACGATTGTTACTATTCTTTTGAGTTTGTAGGTTCTTGGGGTTGTTTGCCTAGAGAGTCCATATCATTTAGTATCAGAGCTTTGGTTGCTGGAAACAAGTTATCTATCTACATTTATCTTTGTTTGAGTTCTTCATTCCAAAAGGAAAAAAAATTCGTCCTTTATAGTTCTACGTTTTCTTTCAATTCAGTGTTCGTTGTTTTTGTCTTTAGATTTCGTTTTATAGCTCTCTTTGAATTCTTCCTATTTTTTTCTTGTGCTTTATTTTCTGTGTGCAATCCATCTTCTTCAAAAGGAAAAAAAAAAAAAAGAAAAAGAGAACTTGGTACTGTTCATAGTTACAAAAAAATTGATAAATTGATGTTACAACTTTAAACAGCCATAACTTTTAACTCGGGTAACGAAACGACTATTATAACATAACAAATCGAAGCTCTGCTCGTTTTCTATATCTCAAATTGGGCTATTAGTACCATTCCTTGCATTTTCGACCTCAAATTCCATCGTTTATACCACTTACTGAGGATTTAAAGTTTGACGCATCTTTTTTTGCTTTATTTTCGATTTTTGTTCATTTGATTTGTGAATTTATTTTTGTGTAATTTCTATTCACAGCAGCAATCGAAAATTTAAAAAATTTATTTTCGATTTTTGTTCATTCGATTTGTGAATTTATTTTTGTATAATTTCTATTCACAACAGCAATCGAAAATTTAAAAAAGGAAAAAAAAAAGGAGAACAAAATAGCAGATTATTCAAGTTTTCAATTCTTGTTTTCTTGCTTGAATTTCTTGTTCTTGTTGAAATTAGTTTTCCTTATTTTATCTAGTTTTTCTTTAATTTGGTCGAGCAAGATAAAAAAAGAAAGAACTTACTTGAGATTATTTTTTTCCTATTTTAACTTTATTAAATTGATTATTTACTCCTTTCTATATTCTTATATTCTTTCCATTTTTCCTTTAGTTTCCTTTCTTCTTTCTTTCTTTATATTCTTATATTCTTTCTTATACTCTTATCCTTATTCTTATTCTTATATTCTTTCTTATATTTGGTTCTTTAGAGTCATCTTTGGACTTTCTTTATGTCACCATTTACCTCAACTAAGATTTAAAATTCTGATTTTTAAGACGAACAAACAGGTTGCTTCTTGAGATAAGTTGAATTTTTGATGACTTGGGCTTTGAGTGGTAAAAGGTAAGAGAAATTACCATTGAAAAAAGCCAAAATAACGTGAAACATGAGTGATAACAATCTGATTTGAGAACAAACACCTGAGGGAATGTGTGAGGAACACCTTTTATTTTACAGGTTCAAAACACGAATAAGGAAGGAAGAAAACCACGAGAGGTCGACATGAAATTCTTTATCAAGGTTGTTAATGACCAATTTAAGTTGTTAAATGCAAGGTTGGATGAATTAGAATCCTCTTCCGATTTTGAATCACACATAAGACATGAATTCGACGAAGAAGAAGAAGCTGATTCCAAAGTGGAAGAGAGCACAAGTTATAAACGGAACAAGAAGGTTGACTCCAAAGGAGATAGCAATATAGGCAGTATAAAGATGATAATCCTGACTTTTCAAGGAAAGAATGATCCTAAGCTATACTTGGAGTGGGAAAGAAAGGGTGAATACGTATTTGATTGTCATAATTACTCCGAAGAGAAGAAAGTAAAGCTAGCAGCCGTGGAATTTACAGATTATGCAAGTATATGATAGGGTCAATTGGTGGTCAATAAGCGAACGAATGGTGAGAGGCTTATTCCATCATGGAAGAGATAAAGTTGGTGATGCGTAAGAGATTTATGCCTAGCCATTACTATAAGGATTTATATAGAAAGTTGCAAGGGCTGGTTCAAGGATCCATGTGTGTAAAAGATTATAAGGAGAAAAAATCGTCATGATTAGAGCAAACATAGAGGAAGATAGAGAAGCAACAATGGCTAGATTCATTGTCGGATTGAACAGGGAGATTACTAATGTGGTTGAGTTGCCACATTAAGTAGAGATGGAGGAACTATTGTGCAAGGCCATTAAAGTGGAGAAACAAATCAAGTCCAAGAGGTTCAAATCTGGTTCTCCTCTAGCTCTCCGTGAAGATCAAATTGGAAGGACAATAAAACTACCTTCAAAACAAAAGATAGAGGAAAGTCGAAAAATTCAGTTGTTGTTTCTAAGGGTAAATCTGAAACTAAAACTCTTACTAAGTCACGTGATATTAAGTGTTTTAGGTGCCAAGGATTCGAACATATTGCTTCTGAATAACCAAACAAAAAGGTTATGATTGTACAGGAAAATGGAGAAATCGAAAGTACTAGTTCAAGTGACGATGAGATGCTACCATTGGAAGATTGCTCTGAAGTTGAAGTAGAAGAACCTGTGCATAGAGATTTACTTGTCACAAGAAAAGCACCGAATATACAGCCTAAGGATGAAGGAGATGAGGAGCGACGTGAGCATATTTTCCACACAAGATGCCACGTGAGGGATAAGGTATGTATGTTGATTATTGATAATGGGAGCTGTTCTAATGTTACTACTACTTTGTTGGTAGAAAAGTTGAATTTGAAGTGGTAAAAGCATCCCAAACCGTACAAGCTACAATGGTTGAATGATTGTGGAGAAGTAAAGATCATCAAACAAGTTTGACGTGCAAACCAAGTAAATATTCCCAAATATTCTCAAGATCCTTTGTAAGGTATTAGTGGTCCAATGACTAGGGCAAAGACAAAGAGGATGAAAGAAGCTTTGCAAGGTTTGATCAGAAGTACAATAAAAAGAAATTGTGCTAGAAGATTCTAAAACTAAATTCGAAGATTCTAAAGCTTCACCAAGGATGGTCTATTATCTTTTTATGTAAGTGATAAATTTGAAAGATCAAGTTGGATGTAAGGATTAATTTAGGAAGCAATTTTTGTTTTAGTTAATTGTGGGTGTTTTATGTTTTTATTTAGCATAAGTCTTATTAGTATTTTATTTTTTAAGGATTGATTAGGCCTAATCCACAATTAAATAGGCCCATTTCATTTAGGGTTTGTTTCTTATAAAAATGAGCAACTATGTAATTTTCAGCAGAACCCTTTTGATCATTTATCAAGTTTGTTTCATAAAGTTTTTTTCTTTGTCTTTTTGTGTTATTGATTAAATGCTTGAATTCGACTTATGAAAAGAAGTGATCAACCTTTGTAGCACCTTCAGGTTAGGGTTTTAAGGACTTTGTTTCCTTAGGATTCTAATCCGATCATTTTCAACACATTCCCAACAAATCGATTGTTCTTAGTCCTTTAAGTTCATGAGTTCTTAGAGTTTTTCACCCACCAGAGAGTTCGCATCAAAAACTTTTCTCACTCGTACATAAATAAGATGCTATTTATTTTAGAGATATGTAAGAATTTTTTAATTTAATTTATAATTATTTTTGAATGATATTTACTTTTTCCTAGTTTTTGATTATATCTATTGATAAAGGATTTTCATCTATATAGGATTTTGAAGAAATAATCCTATCTTAAAATTATAACTAATTAAAACACAAATATTACTATATAAATATGTATCAACTTGGAAAAATTATCAGAATTAATAGAAGTCTTATCAACAATATATTATAAAAAACAAGTTAAAGTCTTAATTCTGTATTGCCCTCCTTAATAGATCCAACAAAGATAAAAACCTATCAATATCATCATAAGTGAAAAAATTACATAGCAATGAGAAATTATATATTAATCTAAGAGTAAGTGATGTGTTACTCCCTAATAATTTTATTGGTTTTTGTTTTATAAAAATATTGACCAATTGTATTTTTCAAAAAAAATATTATCACACTTATAATTCACCTTATTAACATAGATCATCACATCATTAATGATAGAAAAATAAATGTATAATCTCCAAAACACATGAAAAAACTAGTTATTTAAACAAATGGATGTTTATTAAAACAAAAGAAAAATATAATAATTCAATGTGTTCGTTCCTGTGTATACAAATGGTTGACAGGAATCCTATACAAATAGGAAAAAAAGATAGGAATCGTATACAAATGGGAAAAAAGGACAGAAATCCTCTAATATTCCATAGGTGCACTTTAATCCTCTACTCACTTTAAGAAGATGCTTAATTCGTTCAAGAATGTTCTAGTAGACAAAGACATATGGTCAGTATCTAGTTGAAATGTTGAAAGCAAAACAATTACTTGTGTTGCTGAGTATAACCCCAAACATATTAATAATTTTTTACGAGAACAGTCATTACATCATTTAAGATCATCCCTACACAGCAAGAATACGAGTGGAAAAATGTGACAATTGACAAACAACAGACAAACTTTAGTACCATAAGATAAACCTACATGAAGAAAAAAATTGCATATAACATTTTGTGATACCTGCATTCGATAATATATTGCAAGCTCCAACTTAAAAGGCTTCGTAGGATTGCGAGAACCAGCCGGCAAAACAACAACCCAACTGCAAAGACAACAACCGAGACCAAAACAAATAAAGTCAAAGTGATAATTGTTGATATTTCTTCAACATAGGCTATCGGCCATCCATGTGTAAAATGCTCAATAACTTGCCAAAAAATAAATTTCAAAGATGTAAGCAATGAAATCCGAAATTAGGTATATAATACCCACACTTTTCTAGAGACTAACTGAGGTGCCAGTGCTTCAAGAAATCCAGGCCCATAAAACTCCCGCATCCAGCCAGAGAATAAGCAAATATGGTTCTACAGAATAAAAAAGATAAACGCTTCAAGAAACATTTCTTGTTAAAATGTTAAAACATACCTTAAATATTGAAATATTGCAAATTAGTCTAAATACCCAAAACAAAACACACCCGTGGGAGGGGTGTTATGAATGTGGGATCATGTTTTAAACTGTCTGAATAATGGACAATGACATACCTCAATTGCACGTACAACATTACAGTGCCCTTTTGCCCTAGCGACATCAAGAGGGGTTTGACAATCATCATTCATGACTAATGCATTTGCTGAAGATTTGGATAGAAAAAGTCAATTAGCATATTTCATTTGAAAGGATTGTGGGTTACTTAATAATTGAGAGAAATAAGTATAAAAATAAGCCCACCTCCATGCACAAGAAGTAACATAACAGTTCTTTCAAGGCCTCTTTTAGCTGCATGATGTAAAGGGGTCCCAGCGTGACGTCCTAAATGTAAGAACAAAGATACAAATCAATAATGCATCAACTGTAATGCTTCACTTTCAAATACAATATATATTTTTTTGGTGCAGAATATGTAATACTAGCAGAGAGCCTTCCAATACTTATCATACTTAAACTAATGTGTTGCTAGTTAAATAAATGCATATTCTTTGTTTACTTCTTCTTTCTAAACTCAATTATTATTTTTCCTCCTTTAGTCCTTTCCCGTATAATTAAATATTGAAGTCATGGCCATTTTGTCAATATTATTTGTTTGCCTCACTGAACATGATTGGTATGCTCTATCAACATCAAGGTTCTAAAAAGCTTCTTCTTGTACTCTAGAAGCCCATAAAGCCAGTACAAAAGTAGGAAAAACAAGGGGCAAAGAGAACAACAATTCTGAAGCAAGGAATGTACCAGGACGGTAAGAATTCACGTTAGCGCCTAGTTCAATCAAAGTTTTTGCCACATTGTAAAGCACAGGGTTCATACAGGCCACTATAAGAGGGGTTTTTCCTTCCCTATCCATCCACTGACCATCAAATAAAAACGAAAAACACAAGTTAGTATCATTTCTTTATTGTGAAAGAATTAGACAACCCAAATAGAAAAATTCCCTTACAGTATAAGTAATAGCAATAGAAAGTTCAAAAATTAGCTTAAAGTTGAAAAATTAGCTTAAATACACAAAATTAAATTACTTTAAATGTACTCAATAAATCTTAACAGTATATTCTATATCACAGCTTATTTGCTGAAAATGGAAATCCCTAAATCTTGCTGTAACATCCTCACAGAAAAGCTTCACGGAATTTCCAACTATCACTACCGATAACAACAGCGATGATTGAATGTAACGAAAATAGACTTATTTTCCCATTTTTAATTCCAACTCAATCATGTAATTTTACCTCAAGTCTTGCACCTTCGCTGCAGAGCCTTTTGATTCCTTCGGTGTTACCATAACTGACCTGCTGATAGAGCTCTTCTTCTTTAGATATTTGTTGCCCCATACGATTCAAATTACCTACAAAAAATATAACTTTGTTTGCAGAATTTGACGGAAAAAATCGAACGATATTTATAAGTAGCTAGATTCCTAGGTTTTCGATCAATAATTAATCGAACCCTATCCAGGAAAGTTTAGGGAATTGACTACTAAATATCTCGGAATAAAATACCTGAAGAAGCTAATGAATCAAAGACAAAAAATAAAAGAAATAAATTCCAGCAGATACTAGAGATGGAGAGAATTGAGCAAAGAAAAAGAAAAGGAACAATGATATATAATCAGGCCGGGACATATCACGACATTATGTGTCGTGATTATACTAGTTGTTCAAAAAAACAATTCTTTAATTAAATTTATAATATATAATATAATTAAAATTTATTTAACACCTTTAATTTTAAATATTTTTATTTAATCATAATATAATTTAAATAAATATAACGGTATTTAAATTTTAATTACATATTAAATATTTTTTTATTAAAATATATAAATATTATTTTTATAATTATAAATTTTAAAAATATTATTTTTATTTTATTGGATAATATTACCCGCAAAACCGAGGAAGATTCCATAGTCGACGGAAATGGGGACAGAGAGGAAAAGTCGTTATATTTTTTCATTCAGAATCATTTCTTAGAAATTAAGACATAAAGTATAACGAGTTAATTACAGACAAGATTGTCTGCATAGTAATTTCTTCGAGACTAAGTTTAGGGGAAAAAAATTTATTAGGTATAAAAATAAAATATATTAATAAATTTAAAATTTAATTATTTTAATTTAATTTAAAATTAATTCTTTAATTTTAAATTTAATTATTTAGATATTTATAATACTTTACTTTAAAGATTTTTTTATAAAAATTACAATTTAAAAATATATTATCAATATATTTTGTTGAAAAAATTTTAATATTTACTTTTCAAATAAATTAATATTTTAATTTAATTTTATATATTGAATAAAATTTAAAATTGTTAAATTAAACGTTAATTTTTTAAAAATAAAAAATAATTTAATTAAAATTTAAATTATTAATATGATTAAAAATGATAAATTAAAATTTAATTAATAAATAATTTGTTTTATGTTTTAGAATATTTTTTTACTAAACAAAACAAAGTAAATTTGAAATGTTATTTTTATTATACTTGTTGAATCTATTTTTTATTTTATATCATTAGTTTAGATATTTTAAAATTCAAATTTTGTAATATAATGTTTAAGTTTAATTTTTATTTTTAAGAACTTGTTAAATTATTTTAAGGTAATAAAAAAATTTCTTTGTATCTGTCTTAAAAGTATATTTTTTATTTTTATAAAATAATTTATGTACTGAGAAACTATTTTAAAATTTATAAAATTTATATATTAAGTCTTTTTATACATCACAAAGCATTGAACAAAAGTATACATTTGGCCATATTCTTAAGAATGTGTAAAGCGTAAAAGCAATACACTATCTTTTTATTTTCAGATACTTTTTTTTAGGAAGAAAAAAAAAACTAACATATATTTTGTTATTTTAGTCCAATTTGCCAACAAAGGCGTATCCATCTTGATAAATAAAAGCCCATTCTATTTACATCTCACACTTTTTTTTTACCCTTTATCTACCCCAATCTATCTTTTTATTTTCAGATACTTTTTTTTCCCACAGTCTTCAGTAAGCAAAATATCATAAACCCTATTTATATATATTTTTTTTCTAATAATACAGTTTATACTTTGTAAATTATAAATTTATATCTTCTTATTTTTTATGTATTGAACTTACTTAAGTTCCAACCCACAATAATCTTTTCATTTGTTTTCAATTTCTATTTTATCTCTTGTTTCTAAACTTACTTTATGAAGGTTACAAACCAAAAAAAAAAATCATGAAAAGTGAAAACTTTAAGACTTTTTCGGGATAAATTTTCAAAATTTTAATTTTCTTATTAATTTCTTTTTTATATATTATTTATTCTAAATATTTATAAGAGACTTGGTTTTACATAATCCATAATATAAATATATTCTATAAATATTAGAATTATTAATTGGTATTGCATTATCCATAATATAAATATACTATATGAATGTTAGAATTATTAATCGCACTTTACACGAACATGAATATTATATATCGACACAAGGACAAAATTGTTATAATTATTTTTATCATTCTTAATTATTAAGAGATTTGGCTTTTATTTATTTTGATTTTCTCTAATAACATATAAATATTTCTTTTCTTAAAAAGTGAGAAAATATTTCATAATATAATATAATATCATTATTTTTTAATCATATTTTTTATACTTATTTAAAATATATTAGGTAATTATGGAACATGCTTATCCAAGTACTAGATTAATGAAAACTCTTCGTTCATTTTTTTTAAATAAAAGATAAATACCCAACGAAGAACACGATCACCTAAACACCAACTCATGAAGAAATACATTATTTTAATTCTCATGGGACTATATTTGAATAATTTGACATTAACTCGTTTGAACTTGATCTTAAATTAAGAAATCCAATATGATCATAATATGCTAATAAATAAGATAATATTTAGAGACATTATATTAACACGTAATCATATTAACCAAAACTAGATGATTATCCTCGTTTTAAATTTAGAATTCAAAATATTAGATTTTAATACTTATAGTTTGCACGTTTTCCTTGATTAGAGTACTTTTCAAAAGATGACAATTTTTTTTGTTTTTCATGTTCTATTTTTTATAATAATCCATCAAAGTCATCGGTATTTACTGTTTTGGATTTAAAAATTAAAAAAGAATTAATGATTAAAATAAATGTGCTATTGTGGCCCATAAAAGTGAGTCTCATAAATTTTCTATGCGAAAATAGGATGTTTTGAAATACCTAACCACGCATATTGATAAGGTGATAATTGTACAATCTCCAAAATAAGTGACACAAGATTGATTGAGGCTTAAAACTTTAATAACCAAGTGGTTAGCAAAGTAAGTATGTGCATTTCGAGGTCACGATAAATCTAATACCCCATCTAATCATGATAATTTCATTGAATTGATGAAGTTTCTATGACTAATGAATGGAAATATTGCTATGGTTATTTTAGAGTGTGTTTAGGAAAATGTCATGTATATCTCTCCAATAATTCAAAAAGAATTATTAAACATTCTTGCTAATAATGTGTGGGGAAATTTTCTTAAAGGAATTGGAGATGTTACATTTTGTATTTTTGTTGATGAGCCACTTGGTGAATCTTATATGGACAAATAACTATAATTCTAAGATTTGTTGATTGAAGTGGTTTTGTCTAAGAATGCTTATTTGATATTGTATAAGTTGATGAAACTACTACTATAACACTTAAGAAGGAGATATGTAAATTACACATAATCTTAAAGTCAAAGATATACAAGGTCAAGGATATGACGGTGCTAGTAATATGCGTGGAGCTTGGTCAGGATTACAATCATTGTCTAAAAAAGAGTTTTTCATCTGTATATTATATTCATTATTTTTCTCATCAATAACAATTACCTTTAGTTACAGCATCTAAAGATGTTCATGATATTTTGACTTTTTCAAAAATAATGTGGATAATCAATCTTGTTGATACTTCATCAAAACATTTCTCTAAATTGAGATTTGCTCGAGAAATTGAATTGGCATAGTTGTTTACTTTTGAAGAGCTTGAAACTGGTACAGATGTTACTCAAATCTACACTTTGCAAAGAGCTGGAGTTACAAGATAGAGCTCTTATTTTGATTCTATTAATAGGTTGATTAACATGTTTGGTGTAACTTTTATTTCTATTGAAAATTTAATTCAAAATGAGAACAACAGTAGCATGAGCGGGGAGGTTAGGGGGCTATTCAAAGGAATAAGAAATTTTGAGTTTGTGTTTGTCTTGTTTTTGATGGATAAAATAATAAGAATTACTAATCTAGGCATTACACCTAGAATATCATAATGCATTGACATTAGTGTCATCAACAAAAAAATTCCTTCAAGAGTTTAAAAAAGAAGGTTGGGTCGATTTTTTGTAAGATGTGATATTATTTCGAGAAAAGCATAATATTGATATTCTAGATATAAGAATGGCATATGCTACCAAGAAATTTTTTTATCACAATCTTTCATTCTTACCCTTTTGAAATTTTAACATTGTAATCGATTTTTAATTGAAGGAAATAAGTAAAAGATTTTTTGATCAAATAATGGCCTTTTTACACTAAGTATATTTTTAGATCCTAATGATGCATCCAAATCGTTTCATATTGATGATATTTACAACCTAACTAAGAATTTTAATTCTACTGATTTATACAAAAATATCTTAATGATTTAAAGAAACAATTGAAATTCTACAAGATTAATATTATCAGCCACCCAAAGTTTGAAAATATGTCATTTATTTCTAAATTATGTTAGAAATTAACCAAATCAAAAAAGTTACAAATTTATATCATGATTGAATTGCTTGGTATTAATTTTGACTATCACAACTGCAATTATAGAACATGCATTTTTAGCTATGAAACTTAAGATATTACTTCGAAACAAAATTAATGAGAAATATTTTGCAAATTGTATGACTTTGTATATTGAAAAAGAATTTAATAAAGATATTGACTTTGCTAGATTATTAATGAATTTTATTCTTTAAAGCAACACAATTTAAATAGTATTTTTTGTTGTGTGTCTTATTTAAAAAAGTATTAGATATGTAAGACATATTTTAGAATTAAATTTTTTTACTTTAAAAAATGTGTTTATTAGTCTTTTTATTTATAAAAAAATGAGTCACATAAATACTTCTATTGATAAAATTTTTTTTAATAGATATTGATGAGGATATTTTCGGCATTTATCTCTATCCTATCAAAATAATTTTTTTTTGTAAATATAGTTTGTGAGAGTATTACCATCTTTTAACCTTATTTTATGATTGAAATATCCCTGATAATTTTTATTTTTAAAATAAATTTAAATTTATTAAATGTATCTTTTTTATATCATTTTTATAAGTAAAGAGACTAAATGTCATATTCTTAAAGTTAGAAAACTAAGTGACATTTGTTGTATAAGTAAAAAGATCAATTTGACTTTCCACCATATTTTAGATTGCATTGGACTTTTAAAACCAATTCATTCTAAGGAAAGGAGACATCAAATAACTTGAATGGTATTATAATGAATAGAATAAACATTTAACAATGGTAGTACCAATCTATCTCTTAATATTAAATAAGCTTATGGGAGCGTAATCATAAAAGTCTCTTAAATTAAACAAGTAGTGTATTTTAGTCCTTTTTTTCCCTAGAATACCAAATAAAGACAAATAGTACTATTGAGGTAAATTTTTAATATTTAATATTTTTTAAAAATATTTTAATATTAATTTTAATTGGGTTATTTTTTTCATTTTTTATTCTCTTAATAGCAAATGAAGAGCAACTTGAATGACTTAATTTTTTTTAAATATGTTAATTTTAAGTTTACTTCCTACAAAAATCACTTTATTCTAAAGTAATAATTTTTTTATTTAATATATTAAAATAATAATTTATGTCCTTAAGTAGCATATTTTATATAATTAAGACGACAAAAATGACATTGATAACAAATAAATGGACTAAATAATAGTGTTAGTCTTTTCTAAGGGACCTTAATGAAATTTTTATCTATATTTGAATACTAATTTCACAATTGTTTTAAGTATCAATGATCTATGTTTTGTTGAAAAAAATAATCTTGATTGATATTAGACATTATTTGTAAGCTCTAAAATTATGGATCTAAAGGGATGAATAGATTATAACTCAAAATTTATTAATTAAAATTAAACTATCAAATGTTCAAACATGCAATCACATATAAAAAATAAATTGATATGTTTCATTTAGGAGGAAACAACCTAGTCAACACGACTTACAAGGAAAACTACAAGTTGTCAAATTATCAAGCCTATCTATTATGAAAATTAACATTTAGTAGAAAGAAGGTTTTAAACTATTCTTATAGTAGTAAAGCCCTAGTGGACTCTATTAGTGTGTCGTTGCTCTATTTACAGTTTCTCTATGTAGCGTGCCTAATTCGAAATAATGCTTCGGGCAACCCGAGTACACGAGCTACCAAAACTTCTACCTTAGACATGAAAATTTAGTACAAATAACACAAGGATAAAGTACTTCCTAGAATTATCCTCAACAAGATATTCAAAATATATATTAATTTAATCTGAATTAACTATCAATCCTAGAATAAAAGTGTAAGCTCAATAATAAAATCTTCATAATTAACTTAACAAATCATGATATGCACATGGTGAATTGAAACAAGCATAAATAATTCAAAATAATAAGAAGATATATGAATATGGAATCAATAAATAAAAATTGCTAAAAAATATTGCACATGAAAGAGGTGTCATTTTCGTGGGCTTATGAGTTATGTATTTAAATACTTTATAAGATACAACATTAAAAGAATGATTGTTGCGAGCTTATTGGTCTTAAACCTACAAAAAAAAAAGCTAAAATTGAGAAAATAAGATAGCGGGATCAATCCTTTCAACGGGGATCGATCCATCACTAATAAAGTTAGGCATACAAGAAGTGGGGTTGATATTTCAATGAAACAGATAGATATATCTACCTTAAAATATGCATAACTTTTTATATACATATCATAATCACTCTAAACAAAAACCTATGTACAACGCATGTGAAGGGTAATATTTTTTATCATAAAATGGAGAGATTTGACACTTTAATAGTAGTGTATGATAAGTATTATTTTATTCACATTTTAAGTATTAGATATTTTACATTTATAATTATTTTAGTGTTCTCGTAAGTTAAAATTATTTATCTTACATTTATTGAAAAGATGTGAATTTTAGTACTTTTTGTTGGGATTTTTTACAATTTTTATGAATTGTTTGAGAATTTTTTGGATTAGGTAGATTAACTTAGAAAAGGTCATGGATGTATTTAGAAAAGTCATTTCATTCAACATTCGTATAGCCTATACGTGCCACGTGCCATCCATATGGTGCCTTGTATTCCTCTCATTCCAGTCAAGCACCATAGTGCTATATGTGCTACACTATGTACATGTTACCTCTTTCCTTTGTGCATGGAATTTGCATTCTGAATGTGTTTTGACCCAATTTTTTCTGTGTGACACATGGATCTACATACATTTTCTCTTATCCAATGGTCCTAATTTAATCTGATCCCTAAAAAACTAAATGTAATATGATCCCTAACTTTAAGAGAGGTATGTTAGGACATGTCCCAACTCAACACTAGAGCATGTGACATGTCTTAAGGGATTATGATAACTAGCATCATAAAATGACTTTGGTTAACTTAAAAATTTCATGTAAAAAATTTAAAAACTTTTGGACGTCTCCTATAATTATTTAACTATCTTCCTTATGATAAAATGACAACAATTCTAAAAGATCATTTTCCACAAAATGGAAAACTTTAATATGTATGTCTCATTTACATGATGTGTGATGTTTTCCATGTATGTGCATATTGTTAGTCTAGATAGGATCTTATAAGGCACACTGTCATTAGTATGTTTACTGTAGATTATTCTTTCTTATCTACTGGTTATTTTTGTTATGTATTGAATTAAGTATGTTATGTTGTACTTTTAGTGTG
Organism: Hippophae gyantsensis; assembly: GCA_030763125.1. Taxonomy (NCBI): domain Eukaryota; kingdom Viridiplantae; phylum Streptophyta; class Magnoliopsida; order Rosales; family Elaeagnaceae; genus Hippophae; species Hippophae gyantsensis. The sequence goes on along the minus strand of CM061039.1, from coordinate 28,183,318 downwards.
TTATCTACTTAGTTCACATTGTAAAGCTTGCTTTACCGAGTTGGAATAGAGTTCATGATAAGATTTCATAGGTTGGCACGTTCACCCCTCATCTAATCTTGAATCCCTATTTAGGTCGGAAATACAATTGACCTATGTGTAATTATTCCTATATATGAAACTCTCATAACCTTTGAGAAGTTCTACACAATGTTCCAAGCATAATTGCTATGTTCAGCTTGAGGTGCAGCTCATCCAATATAAAACTCCGGCTCATCCCATCTTTTATCCTCAAACCTTCTTGTAACTGTTAAAAAAAACCAATGGAACTACCTTTGCTCTCAACATCAACTATTGCATATGCAATAGAATAAATGCCATTATTAGCATCCATCCTGACAATTGATAATAATTTACCTTTATATGGACCATTTAAAAAAAGCCATCTAATCTAACAAATTTCCTACAACCTGTTCTAAACCCTTCTTTCACATTCCCCAAACATACGTAAAACATAACAATTCTCTCTAAACCATCTTTATCCAACATTGTTAAGAACTCAGCACTAGTGTCTATCCACTTCAATTCACTTGCATAAGTTGATAACAGCGAATATTATTATTCTCAAGTATCATAAATCATTTCCCTTCTTTTTCTCCTAACCATATTAATCAAACTTTTGGACATATCAATATGGACTTTTATATTACATAATCTTATACTTGTTGACACTTAATATGAATATGAAGGTTTTATTTAAAGAAATTAATATTAGCCTTTGTCATATAATTATTGTCAAGTTTGTTCTTTGCATACACCTTAGCACACTTATGATCATCTTCCCTATGAAAACACCTTTCCAGGAAAATATTTGAATCAACTTACCTAGAAATCATCATCTTCCAATTACATTATGATTTATTGTTACACCTAACTCTAATACTATCCTTATTACTCTTAATCTTTTTCAATTGCCTATCATGCCTAATTTCATAAAACTCAACTGCCTTTTTATCATAACAAACCTTTTTACAAATGTCATACCAATCTTGAGTTCAATACTCTTCATTATTATGTCTTTCTCGAATAAATTACCACCACCATAAAGCATACTTTCCACACTTTCCACATCTGAACTAGAATTAAAACCATCATTTGTAGCAACATCCACATTTTGAAGCTTAACTTCATCCACAATTCTCATTACCCATTTCACCATTAGTATGCCTCTCAACAACATTGTCATTATCATAATCATCAACTAGTTGATTTTCATCATCATTATTCATTTCATTATGCTCATTATGTTCCTCATCCTTGGTGAAAAACAAAATCTACACACCTAATAGAATTTAATAGGATAAGATTTTCACATGCAAATGCATCATACTCGGTCAATATTTCATGCAAACACCTATCATCAAATGTATTAGGTGTTTTATAAAAAAATCTCATCAGATTCATTCTAAACCCAAATCCATACATTACTCTTTAAAAACAAACAATTCAATTTGTTTTGTGATGATAATGATCGTAGTCATCAAGTCTTCCTCATTCGTAAACAATTTTACTTTCTTTACAAACAAAATTGCCATCAATTTGCAATCTCATTCTAAGGTATTTAATAAGTGGACCTGAATTATTAAATATTCATTATAATAAATTTATTATTAAACATTCTGTCAAGTAAAGTACCAATGTCCTTCTCCTTAACATGCATATATACATGCATTTAAGCAATTCAATATAATTAATACATACATATACACTTGCATTATGTAATTCATAGCATTTAGAGCATGCAATGTCACAAAATTTTAACATGTCACAAATTCAAACAAAATCTCATAAAGCAATCAACTTTGTACAATAAAATATTACCTAAAAGCAACACAATCATCAATCATAAAAGTAATTCTTCTTTCTTATAAAATAATAAAAGCAATCATTGTGTTATTTATTATGTTCTATTTTAAATTTAGAAAACAAATTGAATAAAATATAGGGACATGGTCCATACAAGTCTCCTAGATTATGAAGTTGGTGTCGTTTAATTCCTTAGATTCTAAAACATGTCCTTTTGTCCATTAACTTTGAGAAAACTAGGTTAATTAAGGACATAATAATTTAATGATTTTTTATTAAAATATTATTTTTTAAACTTAAGTGATTAAAATATAATAGAGCAAGAGCCATAAATAAGGTTAAAAATGAAATCTAGTATGAAATTATTTTAGAAAAGATGATTAATCTAACAAAAAAATATTTAAATACTTATTTTTTTTAAAGAAATAAAACATCAATAAAATATTAAAATAAAAATAATGATAATAACCAAATATTAAAACAAAGATGTAAGGTCTATGTGACTGTTGGCGATATTCATAAACATAACATACAAATATAATTTTCATATCTAAGTTTGTTCTTTAAGAATATTTTCAAGTAAAAAAAAAAACTTTAGAGCTTCAACGATCACAATTCAGGTACATTTCTATTCTTAGGTATGTTAGATTTCATATTAGACACGTAAGAGGATATTAATATTAGACTACTCAATCGATTAAGATATCACTAGATCGATCGAGAATCGATCTATTTAATTTTAAAAGTTCTGAATTAATTATTTAATTAACTAGGTCGATTAAGTAATTAATAGTCAATCGATCAAGCACTTGATCAATTGATTTATTAGTTAGATCGATCAACCTTGATTCAGTTGGATCGATCGAACATGTTTTGATCACTGTATTGGATCGATCGATAAAGACATTCGATCGATCGAACTATATACTCGATTGATCAAGAATATGTTAGATCGATCAAGTGGCTAGGGATTTGATTTTAAACCTATTTCTAACTTAAATTGAATTGATTGTTTACTATATTTTTCTTTTTTCTTTAAAACTCTTTTAACTGATTTTATGGACAACATAATAATTTTACTTTGACCTAGTACTTTAAAATATTCTATATATATAAATCTAAGCACACATATTTAATTAACCATACAAGAGGATTCTTCTCTTCAACTTAATCTCTCTCTAATTTTTTTGCAAAAATAATTCCAGTAGGCTTTTTCATTGAGTTAATTTATCAAACATTTGTTTTTATGTTTGATGGATTAACAAGCCTATAATATTTGTGATATTATTCTTTAAACTCATTATTCTAGGATTTCTAGGTGATTTCGATTTCTTTGATGTATTCATTAAATAATCTAGTTAGGGTTACTCATTATTGAATATTCTTTAGCACACACATTTACACTTGTGTTATTATGCTTACATTTCAAATACTGGTATAATGTGTTTGATTGCTTATATGACTCAAGTTGTCAGAATGTTGGTCAGGATCCAAACACCTTTCTTGTAGAGGCTATAAGGAGAGCAATGTCTTGTAAGTAGATTACTTGGGGACTTTATCTATTTATCCTCTCTAGCTAATTAGGTCCATAACTAAAAAAAATTCAATTGGTATAAGAGTGGGTTTTTAGATACACTTAGTGTTTCCTAGGACCTTGTTATGGATCATTTGAGAGAGAATTCTTCTACAACCCATACAACTTACTTTGATGGGTCTAATTGCCAATATTGGAACGATCTATAAATAAGTGTGTCTAGAACTCTATACTTTACGGTTATGAACTACCTATAATTACGAAAGATAATATAATTATTCTTAAACTTAGAAATGAATGGATCAATCAAGATAAAACTACTTGCAATTGGAATAAAAAAGGTATTAATGTTATTTTTAGTGTTGTGTATATTGATAAGTTTCATCATATTTCTAATGTTGATACTGCTAAGCATGTTTGGGATATTTTAGAGGTTGCCCATGAGGGCATTACACAAGTTAAATGAACTAAACTTTGCATGTTTAGTAATCAATTTGAAAATCTTTGGATGAAAGAAAATGAAATTTTTTCTGAATTTTATATTAGATTATGTGATATTATTAACACCTCTGCCAAACTTGGAGAGAAAATTTATGATTTCAAGATATTTGAAAGATTTTGTACTCATTATTAGATCGCTTTCATGCAAAGATCATTGTAATTGATGAAAGTAAGTATGTGAAAACTATCAAAATAGAAGAACTCATTGGCTCATTTCAAACCTTTGAGATCCTCCAAAGAATAAAGGTATCCCTTTTAAAACTACTATGATTGAAGACATTCATAATGATGATGAAAAATTGGTACTCTTAACCAAAAGATTGAGCAAAATCCTCAAACAAAAGAATCCTTGAAAAAAAGGCAATCAAGTTGTCAAAAAGGATTATAATATGAGAGAACTTAAATATACAAATTCTGATGGTAAGAAATCTAAACCCACTGGAATTCAACATTTTGAATCCAATGGGACTGGTCATATTATAGCTAATTGTGCAAACAAGAACAAAAAAATTGGAAAAGTTTTTAACAATACACTTACTAACTCTGAAAGTGATAACGATAATCCAATTGAATAAGAAATTTGTGCTAACTATTTGGAATTTACTACAATTGATGGTGGATACTCCAATAAATCTGGCATTGGTTCAAATGATGAGGAAAGCGATGCTAAATTTCTACTCAATAAATTTAATGTCATTAGTATTAAAGAAGTATTCATTGATTATGTAATATACACAAGAGAAAAAGATAGGTTGCTTATAGAAGTAACTAAACAATTGATAAACTAAAATCCTATGAATTAAATTTCTTGATACTGAAAAAAGAAAAACTTGATTTGTCTGAGCATATAAATGATCTAAATTCAAGTCTTGCAGGCTTAGGACAAGAAAAACAAAATCTAGTGTAAGAACTTGAACAATCCAAGGAAGTTGTAAAAAGGCTAACCATTGGAGCTAAAAGGCTAAAACAATTCTAGAATATGGAAAACTTGTAAGAGACAAGAGAGAACTAGGCTATATGGATGAGGATTCTGCACCATCATCTTCAAAAATAATTGAGTTTGTAAAACCTTCCAATCCTTCTTCTTCATTGGCTACAATATAGCTTTAATATCAAAAACTACATCTGTAAAGCCTTCTTCCCCTACTTCTATTGTTGCTTATTATATACAAAGAATAATTGCACATATGATTGAAAAATCTGTTAAGTTTGTGCCTATCGATAATCATTATGATAGGAAAGGTCATATAAGGCCAAAGTGTAGATTTTAGATGAATGCTCCTAAATTTAATAGTATTTTTCACACTTCACATAGTAGGACAGATAACCATCACCCATCTATGCATGTTGCATCATATTCTAGGAGGAATGGAAATTTTAACAATATGTTCAAAAATTCCATTAGAGAGCATGAAATTGTTGGTTCAAAGAGACATGAAAATTCAACACTCGCAATTCTAAGACTAATTTACATCATCCTATCATGCATATTGCATCTTCATTTAGGATGAATGAGAAATTTAAAAGTAAGTCCAAAAATATGCCACTGATAACTAAGGTAGTTGATTTTTAACTCAAAAATATAAAGAAAAAAATTCAAGAAAGTTTGAGTTGAGAGAGATTGTCTCTTTTCGATCACCTAACTATCATTTATTGTTCACCTACATAATTTTTTTGAGTACTTACTTGATCCTAGGTAAGCATCTTTAGTTAGTTTGTTTTTTTATTTTTATTGATATTAGTTTCAAAAAAATAAAAATGAGGGAAGTAAACATGCTTTAACATTAACATAATCATTACATACTCTATTCATACACTACTACAAAATGTGGCATTTAAGTTGATATGTAAAGTTAGTTTTTGGAGAAAATCGACTTATAATGAATTTAAAGTTGGTTCAGTGAAGAACCGACGATACGTATAGAGTCGGTTGACGTGTTGAACCGATGCTACATCCACGTGTAGTGTCAGTTCAACACATCAATCGATGCTATACACATGGATTTTTCCTTTTCTCTTCGTTCTTCCCCCATCAGACACAATTTTTAATTTGTAACACTGTAAACAACACCCAAAAACTGAGCTTTACCTCTTCCACTTTTTCTCATTTTCTGGCCATCTACGACCACCAATTCCAGCACCGTTTAGTGAGTTTTCTTCCTCTCCAAATTATCTTTTAGATCCCCTATTTTTTTGAGAGAAATACTCAAAATTTTTATACCCATTTTCTTACTTACAAAATATCATTTTTTCTTCATTTTGTCACTTCATTTACTCTTGTAAGTAATTCTATTAATCCTACGCACTTATTATTCACTTTGAGTTATTTTTTGTATAATATGTTTATAAATTTTTTTATTATGTATGTTATTATTTTTATTATGTAGGTTTTGTATAAGTATTTCATAATAAAATAAATTTATATATATATTTATGACTGTGATTTAAGGTTAGTATTTAATTTATTTCTTTATGTTAAAATGAAATGGGAAAGACATGATTCAAAAATATGATGCTCATTAAAATATCTATGATTTGAAACAATGTAGTTATTTAAAGCAAATCTTAATAATTACAAAATTGTTATATAAATTTATATGTTGTTGAATACAGGTTCTTAAGTAGAGTAAAAAATGAGTAAAATAAGTAAACAAAACTTTAAAGTTGGTTCAACGCATAAACCAACTTTACACTTAAAGTCGGTTCAACCCATGAACCAACTTTAAATTTTAAGTCTTTCTAACGAACCGACTTTAAAGCCCGTTTTTGTAGTAGTGATATTTATTTTGATTAGATATACATTATACAAATAGATATTTTAACTTGTGCATTTACATATTTTTCAAATCTAATGATTGTCGTTGATATGAACCTATTTACACACTTACTAAACACATGTGTAAATCATGCTTGAAGTTTTTGAATGATTTTGTGAGATTCGAGGTAATGAGCTAACTTTGATTGTAAAGTTGTTTTTGAGATCTATCTTTCACTTTCTAAAATGCTACTACAGAGAGACACCTTGTTTTGAGAAGGCTATATATTGTGATGTGTGAAACTACCACAGTGAGCGGAGAGGACAACCTCATAACTAGTGTGAAATTCATTGTATTAGGTTTTGGCTCGTGCATATTTCCTTAAAATAATAATAATATTATTATTAATGAAAAAAATACAAAAGTTTTTGTATGTACAAGAAGAAAGAGCCACAAGTGGTTACACAAAAAGAAAATAAATGACTAAATCCCTCACACAAAAAAAATTAATACAAGAAGAGAATACAAAAAAAATACAAATTAAAGTTCTCACTAAGAAAATTTTTATTATACCCAAGTATCAATTCCACTGAAATTCTTGCATGATTGATGATGCTTTTTCTTTAAATCTTTCATAACTAATCATAGATAAACTAATTGACATATTACTATAGTTCAATATTTATCCCACTTTAGGTGACTGTTATTATGTCACTATATGTGTTAGTATGTTTGTGTTTCTTGTTTACTTATGTTTATTTTGTTAATGAATAATCACATATATCAGATGAACAATAAGTTTTTCAGGACAAGTTTAGGTATTTACTTTTTTGACTTTTAGTGTAAGCATGAGCTTTCAAGATTCAAGGGACGATGGTTTCACTGGATCATAGGATATTATCACTATATAAAAATGTATTTTTCTATGAGCACTATGTAGGGAGAGAGAGATTATGCCAAACAGATATGCTAAAGGATAAGATCTATATGAGTGTTGGTGATATTCGTGAACAAAATATACAAATATAATGTTAGTTTCTAGGTGGGTCCTTCAAGAATATTTTCAAGCTTAACAAACTATCAAGCTCTAAGATCACAATTCATGTATATCTATATTCTTATACACATTAAATTTTATATTAGACAAGTAGGAATATTTTGATATTAGGCTATTCAATCAATCGACACATGTCTATATTGATCTGTCTATATATATTGATCAAGAATCGATCTACTTAGTTTGAAAATTCCTAATTTAATTATTTAATTTCCTAGATCAATGGGTAAATAATAGTTGATTGATCGAGCACTAGATCGATCGATTTTAATTATATCGATCGACCTTGATTCAGAATTAATTATGGATCAATCAATAATTGACTAAATCGATCAAACATGTTTTGATAGCTATATTGGATGGATCAATATGAGAATTCGATCAATTGAACAATGTATTCGGTTGATTGAGAATATGTTAGATCAATTGAGAGGCCATGGGTTTGATTTTAAAGCCTATATCTAACTCGAATTGAATTGGCTATTCATCATATTTTCCTTTTCTTTAAAACTCTTTTAATTGATTTTATGGACAAAATAGTAATTTTACTTTGATCTAATGCTTCAAAATATTGTATATATACGAACCTAAGTACACAACTTTAATCAACCACTCAAGAACATTCTTCTCTTCATCTTAATCATTGTCATATTGTTTCGTAAAAACTATTTAAGTAGGCTTTGTCATTGAGTTAAATTATCAAACACTTGTACTTGTGTTTGATGAATTAACAAGCCTATAATATTTATGATAATATGCTTTAAATTGATTGTTCTAAGGTTGCTAGTTGATCTCGATTTATCTAATATATTTATTAAATCATCTAGTTAGGGTTATTCGTTATTGAATGTACTCTAGGACATACATTTTCACTTGCGTTATTGTGCTAACGTTTCAGGCACTAGTAGAACGGATTTGATTACTTGTGTGACTCAAGTTGTTGGAACATCGGTCTAGATCTAAACAACTTTCTTATAGAGGCTATGATGAAAGTAGCGACTTATAAGTGGATTATTTGGGGGCTTTATCTTGGTGAGTAGTATAAGACATGTCCTTGTAATTGGACCTTATTTATTCATAATGGATAGTTAGGTGATTTGGTGGATTGATGGTTTTCCTCTTATGTTATTGTTGTAACCTAGGTTGTTTCGACCTAAAAATATTATGTCTCAAATTTTATATTTTTGTATTATTTTATTTTACACGTGATTGCATGCTTGACCATCTATGAAAATTTTAATTTGTTAAACCATGCTGATTATATTCACCCTCTTTAGCTAATTAGGTTCCCAACTAGAAAAGAAACTTAACAAATATTTTGTGAATTTTATTTTATATATATTATAATTTTTTATTGTTGAAAGATTGAGTTTTAATCTCGTTTTAATTACCTAACATAAAAGAATAATATTATAAAAGAAATATCATTAAAATGATATTAATTATTCTTAATTGGTACTTTTTCTTAAAGTTGAATGACTAAAGACAAATTTTTAAATCTAATGGACTAAATGCACACTAAAGTTTAATATGATGAAGTTAGTTGACTGTTTTCTCTAAATTATATTTTTATTATAGTGGTATAAAAATAGATCATGGATAAGAGAATAACAAGGAATTTTAAGAAACCCAAAAAAACAGTCACAAAAGTAGTTAAAACAATGATAGGTACTTCTGTATCCATACTCACCCCACATTCACTTTTCCACTTGCAAGACAAAAACCCATTCATAATAAACATAAAACAGAAGAAGAGAAAGGACACGAAAGGCTAGGACCATGAAAAACATGCCTACCCCACGTGATCTTTTCAATTACAAAACAAAAATCCATTCAAAACAAACATGATTTTATTGGTATTGACATGTTATGTATATAATTGTAACAAAGTAAATATTTTGGAGACTTTTGCAAATTATTCATATACATTGTGAGTATCAAACGTAATTAACTCATTGTATATTTGAATGTCAAAAATATACAAATACATATTAAAGTGATTGACTTGTTTATTGTATGAAAGTGTCTATTACTAGTTGAAAATATTAGTATGAATTACTAATATGATTATTCTAAGTAGCATCTAGACTAATAAAACAAGAGTCATTGATAAGAATAAAAGAGAAATTTAGTATGAAATTATTTATGAACAATGATTAATAAAAATATTCTAACAAAAAATATTTAAATATATATTTTTATTTTTTAAAAGAATAAAATATCAACAAAATATTGAAATAAAATAGTTATAATAACCAAATATTAAAATAAATATTTTTTTTAATTTTGTTTTATATTAAATGTAAATTTTTATTACGGGAAGATTGAGTTTTAATTGTGTTTTAATCACTTGACCTAAAAGAATAATATTTTAAAGAAATATAATTAAATTAATATTAATTATACTTAATTAGCCATCTTCTCAAAGTTGAAGGACTAGAAGACACATTTTTAATCTGCACACTAAATCTTAATATGAATGACTTATTTGATGGTTTTCTCTAAAATATATTATCAATACAAGGAATTTTTTCAAACAAAAAAAAAGCCACAAAAGCACTTAAAAGAGTGATAGAACAAAAGGTATGGAGAGTCCATAGTATATATAAGCATGGATCTAATGCTTGCTCCTTTGCAGGTGATTCCTTTACAGGTATTAGTCAGGAAGTTTATCTTATGTAGGGGTACCAATCTAGACCCAGGAATGATCCTTACATCAACACTTATAATCTTGGGTGGAAAAATCACTATAATTTCTCATGGGAAGTAAACACTTACCCACCATATGCCTGAAACCAAATGTAAGATCTAAACCTAAACCAAAATATGCCACCTTACCCACTTAAAAAGACAACCTTGGAGGGTATCCTGAATTCTTTCATTCAAGTAAGTCAAGATAATGATGAAAAATAATCAAAGGTTATACTCTTTAGAGGCATCTATAAAGAGGGTGGAAGGAAACGTTGGACAAATAGTTAAGCAAATTAAAAAAAAAGGGGATGCTTCCCAGCCAATCTCAACATGCTCAGACTATGACAACTCTAAGGTGATGTTTGGTTAGAGGGAATGGAAAGGAATCAGAATTGATTCCTTCTATTTTTGTGTTTGGTTGGGCTGAATGGAGGAAACGAAATGAAATCGATTACTAAAGGAGAAAGAATCACAATTCCTTCTTCCCCCTTTAGGAATCATGATTCCATTCCCATCTCAACTTTTTTCCAATTTTACCCTTACCCTAAATATAACCCTAAACTCAAATCCCAAAACGTTAAACCCTATACCCTAAACTCTAAATCCCAAAACCTAAAATCCCAAAACCTTAAACCCTAAATCCAAATTCTAAACCTAAAATCCCTAAACCCTAAATCCCAAATCCCAAAACCCAAAACCCAAAACCCTAAAACCTAAATCCCAAAACCCAAAACCCTAAACCTTAAATCACTAAACCTTAAACCCTAAACCCTAACCCCAAATTCCAAAATCCTAAAACCCTAATCCCTAAATCCTAAATCCCAAATCTCAAACCTTAAAACCCTAAACCCTATTTAGAAAAATAATAATTTTAATAATATATTTTCTTTTTAATTAATTAATAATTATTTAGAAAAATAATTATTTCAATAATGTATTTTGTTTGACGAAAAAATAGTAATTAAATGACATTATTTGAACTTTATTGAATGTAGGGTATTAAGGTAATTTATAGTTTTTTTCATTCCATTCTAGTGGCAAACCAAACACTGTAATCTTGATTCCGAGCTTGATTCCAATGGTCAAACCAAACAAAATTGTTTCCTTCCTATTCCATTCCATTCCCATTCTCATTCCCATTCCGATTTCGATTCCATTCTGCGAACCAAATGCCACCTAAAGGGTGGTAAGGTTCTCAATAATGATTTTATTGAAATTTCTAACTATTCATTTAATAATGTAGGAAAAATAGGTGGAGTGCATGTAGCATTTGAGGAAGGAATGCACATATGTGAAAGAATTTTATAGCCTTACGAGGGAATTGAAAGAGAATTATCTAATCCACCTATATTGATTAAGGCACCATAACCATTTCGATCACCTATGCCATTTCACATTATTTTAAGGGCGTTAAATATAATAAGCAATTTTTTGATTTATTTTTATGATTTCTAAGGTTAACATCAATTTACCTCTCTTAAATGTTATTAGGAATGTGCCTTCCTATGAAAAACATTTTAAATAATTGAACACTAAGAGAGAAAGTACGAAGTTAATGAAATAGTTATTGTTTCAAAAGTTGCAAGTGCAATACTTCAACAAAACCTTCCACCAAAATTGAAGGATCCTGGAGTTTTGTTATTAATATTACTATGAGAGATAAAAAAAATGGTTAAGGCTATATTAGATGTAAGGGCAAGTATTAATCTCATGCCTTACGTAATGTAGTTACAACTAGATTTGGGAAAGTTGAAGCCTATAACCATATCCCTTCAATTAACTGATATATTTGTCAAATATCTTAATAGCATGGTTTCGGATTTGCTTGTATATGTAGATAAATTAATAGTATATGTTGATTTTATGATAATTGATATGCAAGAAAACCCATCAATGGACAAGAACCACACTATTCTTCTAGGTAGGACATTCATGGCCATAACCAAAACTATTATAGATGTCCATAATGGAAAATTAACTATGATAGTCCTGGAAAAGACTGTTCATTTGAAAGTTTCTGATTCCTCTCTTATTCCTTCTATTCCTATTGATGATGAGGGCTCATATATTAACTGTGTGGATACACTTTCTCATAATGCTTTTTTATTGGATGAGATGAAGGATAAATTTTAATATGCTTCAATTATTGATAGGATAAAGGAAGACTTTAATAAGGAGACTAAAGGCTACCATGAATTATTATATAATGCTAAACCAATAGGTGAGCCTTTAAAACCTTAAATCTACCTAAGACCCCATTCGGAGAAGAAAATAATTCATCTAAGCTAGAGTTGAAAGAGTTACTAAGCACTTTAAATATGTGTTCTCAGGAGAGGGGGAGACCTAACTAGTTATTATTTCTTCTACTTTAACCCTAACCCATGAAGGAAAACTAGTGAATCAACTTAGAAAGTTCAAGAAAGATATAAGATGGAGTATTGGAGACATTAGAGGTATTAGTCTAGCTGTGTGTATGCGTAAGATTAATTTTGAAGACAATACCAAATCTGTGAGAGAAGTACAAAGAAGACCTAATCCTGTTATGCAAGAAGTTGTGAAAACTAAAATGTTGAAACTCTTACAGGTATGACTTATTTATCCTTTTATTGATAGTAAATGGGTTAGTCTAATACAAGTGGTACCCAAGAATTTAGGCGTTACCATGGTAAGAATGATAAGAATGAGTTAGTACCTACTAGAATCATCATGGGATGGAAGTTGTGTATTGACTTTCTAAAACTAAATCTGTACACTAAGAAAGATCACTTTTCCCTTCCTTTCGTTGATCAAATATTAGAAAGGTTATATGGACATGAATTTTATTATATTCTTGATGGTCTTTAAGGACATTACCAGGTATTGATTGCACTAGAAGATCAAGGAAAGACCACATTCACTTGTCCATTTGGGGGATTTGCTTTTAGGAGGATGCCACTTGGTTTATGCCATGCTCCTACCATATTCCAAAGTTACATTATATCTATATTTTCTATAGAAATTCATTGAGGTATTTATGGATGATTTTTCTATCTTTAGAACCTTTTTTGATGATTGTTTGCATAAGTTGAGTTTAGTTCTAGAAAGATGCATTGAATGCAACTTAACTCTTAGTTGGGAGAAAAGTTACTTTATGGTTAAACAAGGCATTGTGCTAGGATATAGTAATTTAGCAATACCTTTACTTAAAATTACAACCCCTACTAATGTCAAGGGAATTAGAAGTTTCTTAAGACATATAGGTTTTTATAGGAGATTTATTAAATATTTTCTAAAATAAGTTGTCTTTTATGTAATTTGTTAAGAAAGAATGTATCCTTTGTGTTTGATAATTATTTCCTTATTGTTTTTAATACCTTGAAAGAAAAATTAACTTATATACCTATTATCATGGCACTTGATTGGTTTTTACTTTTTGAAATTATGTGCAATTCTTTTGATTTTTCTATAGGGGATATCTTAGGATAGAGAGTGGATAAGCATTAAGGTAATTTATTATGCTATTAAAACCCTCAATAATTCCTAATTTAATTATGCTACCATCGAAAAGGAATTTTTGGCTATTGTGTTTACATTCGATAAATTTAGATCTTATTTGGTAGGGTCTAAAGTATTTATGCATTCTAATCATGATACTTTGAAGCATTTAATGAGTAAATTAAATGCTAAGCCAAGAATGATTAGGTGGATTTTTTCTTTTTCAAGAATTTGACTTAAAGATCAGAGAGAAGAAAGGAACTAAAAATGTAGTAGCTAATCATCTGTCTAGGTTAATATCTAATTTTTGATATTATTGAGAGTGAAAAGAAAATGGATATTGTTGAAACTTTTCCTGATATATAACTATTTATAATAGGCCTAAACTTATGGTATGCTAATATTTTCAATTATCTTGCTAGTGATTTGAGACCTAACATTCCTTATGAGGAAAAGAAAAGAATTTTCCATGATTGCATTCACTATTTTTGGGATGATTCGTATTTGTTCAAGATTTTCTAAGATCAAGTTATCCAAATATTTGTGCATGAGGAGAAGCATAAGAGCATTCTATCCATTTGTCATGAATATCATTGTGGGGACCATTATGGTGGTAAGAAAATGACTATAAAGGTAATACAATATGGTTTTTACTAGCTAACTTTATTTAAAGATGCTTATAATTTTTCCATGCGGTGGATAGATGTTGAATGACTAGTAACATTAGAAAAAAATATGAGATGCCTTTGATATCTAATTTGGTTATTATACTTTTTGATGTTTGGGAGATTGACTTTATGGGTCATTTTCTCCTTATTTTGGATATGAATATAATTTGGTTGCAATTGACTTTGTGTCCAAGTGGGTTGAAGCTATACTTGCCAACCAAAACTAATGATGCTAATTGTATTGTAAAATTTTTGAAGGATGAAATATTTAGCAGGTTTAGGATACCTAGTACCATAATCATTGATGGAAGGAGCCACTTTTGCAATAAGATCTTTGATGGCTTACTAAAAGAAGTATAATATCATGCACAAGGTAACTGCTCCATATGATCCATAATTGTTTTGTCAATTAGAGGTAAACAATAGACAAATCAAGGGTATTTTGGAATAGAAAGTGCTACTTTCAAGAAAGGAATGAGAAACCAAGTTATATGGTACGTTATGGGTATACCACACAGTTTATAAGACATCCATTGGTATGACTCCTTACAAGTTGACTTTTTTCCCTTTTCCTATTGAAATTGAGTGTAGGGAATATTGGCAATCAAACAATTAAACTTGGATTTTGAACAAGTAGGAGAGAAACACTTGCTTCAACTTGATGAGCTAGAAGAGATTAGAGATGAAGATTATGAAAATGAAAAAGTTTATAAAGAACAACCTAAGCCAAAGGCCTAATCTATAAGTCTTTTTTATCCTGGAAGGAAAGTTCTTTTATTTAATTCTCATTTTGAAATATTTTCAAGAAATTTGAAGTCATAATGGAGTGGAACATTTCAAGTTAATCAAGTATTCCCCTATGGAGTTGTATAATTAATACATCCAAGAACTCAAAAACCAATTCAAAGTCAATGGGCATCATGTCAAGCCATACTTGAAAATAATCGACACTAATGAGGACATTGAATGCATTGTACAACATTCACCTCCAGTAGCATCTTGCCTAGATGTTAAACTAAGCACTTAATGGAAGGCAACCCACCATTTTTGGTAACACTCTTTTCTTTTATTTTAATTTAGTTGTTTTCTTTTATCTATTAGTAGTTAATTTGGTATTTGGCCCTTTCGTTACTTTTCTGAACATATGTATAGTTGAAAACGTTGAGGATGATGTAGTTTAGAATTGGGGGTGCAAATGGGACCAACTTAAAAAAAATTCTTATACAAAATTATCATGCTTTTAGTAATTAAAAGAGAATGGTTGTCTTTGCATTGTTCTTTTGATGTCTTAAACATGTTTATGGATTATTGTAAGAATTAGTTCTATTCATAGTTTATGTTTCATACATAAATATTAAGATTTAAATAAATCTAAAATTTGTGTTTAAGAATTAAATAATAAAGACTATCTAATGAGATAATTTTGGACCATAAGTATTTATTCAGAGTAATAATATTTCTTCTACTCCTTCAAACACTTTCCTTACTATTTTGAATTGTTAAATGATCTCTGTAGTTTTGCATTGAATGTTAGAACTTCTAACATCTGGTGAAGAATAATATATTTATTTTCATGGCTTAGATTGAATAATGTACTTATTTTTTACTTCTAAAAAAAGATATATATATGATTTCCTTAGAACAATAAAAAGAGCCAAAATAACTACTTGCCAAAAACACATATGTATATAGGTCCATCCTCTTAAAAAATAAAATAAAATAAGCGAGAGAAAAATAAATAGTATAACTAAATACTATAACCTTCAAAGTAGTTAGATGGTTATTACAAAAGAATAGGAAATAATCATCTTGAAGTCAATGTATTTTCATTCATCTTAAGGCATGTTTAAAATTTTTGCTTAATGACTTTAATTGAAGCATGAAATTAGTAATGTGATGTATTTATAAATCCTAGAATTTGTCTATTTTCATGAAATCAATGTTATGCACTTTTAAGCCTTTCTTTTTTATCATATGCGGACCTATTTTTTTTATTCTTTACATAACCTTTGTTCGCACGTACCTTGTTGTGTGCTTCAACTCATAGGGTTAATTTGTAATTAAAAGTATATCTTGTGAGGATTAGGATCAACTGAATTATGATTCCTAACATTAGGATTGGGTGAGTCACAGTTAATATACTTTTGTATTAGATTATGAATTTATGATGAGTACTTATTTTAATAATGAACTTATGCTTGAGATTTTGATTATGAATTGAAAAGAAATGAAAGCATGAGAAGTTTTTTTTATTTTAACTTTTAAATTTGTTATTTAAGTTTTTTTTATTTTGCCACGTTAATATTTTTAGTTTTATTTTTTGCAATAGTAGAATGTTTGTTGGTATCATCAAGGAAATCCCTCAGAAAATTTAAACTCATCTACTAGGATAGCCTATGGGGTTTAAAGGCTTGTTGCATGTATTAAATGCAAATGTGTCAATCTATAGAAATGATTTAGGTAAGTTTAGTTTAGTTTATTTACTCTTTTTTTAGTTTTTTATATTGCTTTCCTTTCTAGTGTTGGAAAGAAGCTAGTTCAGAGTTGTGATAAGTGCTTGTAAAGCACTCACATTCTGATTTTATTATGCTTTAATATGATAAATATATTTTATTATAGCATGTTTATATCAATATTTATAGAAATCTATATGTTAGGAATCATGGGTATGTTTTGTTGTATTTCAACTCTTTTTAGCTTCAAAATTGTATAGATGTGTTAACACATGAAGAAAAATAAAGCATTTAATTTTTACCCTAGTAGCTTAAAAAATTAAGGTATCTAAATCTTACATGAAGAACCAACTAGTTTGTAAGGTGTATAAGGAAATTTTGAAGACAAATATGGCATGCCGCAACAAAGAAATATGAGTGCTATGATGCACGCTATTCGTGAGGAATTATTAGGCGTATGGACTAACTTGTGCCATGGAATTACCTTTTAAGGAAAGAATTGGAAAACCTGAATGAACTTTATGCTAAGGCAATAAAAAATGTGATGCATAACATGCCTTCATTGAATTAGCCTAAAGCCCTATGTACCCATACTCTATATATAAATAAATCAATTTTTAGGTTATATTATTATCATTTTATGTAGAGAATAGAATAGAGTTTCTTTCCAGTAGTTGTTCTAGTATTTTAATTGTAGGATTTTAGTCAACCATTCCACCATATATCGATATAGAAAAAAGATACTCCCAACTGTGAAGAAGATCCAAATATTTGAAGAAGTAGTGGTAACTTGTTCAGAAATCTTGAATCATCTTGAACAAAGAGGGTATTTTTATTTTTTTGTATTTTCTATCTCTTTGTGTAATTTGATGTCTTTCATAGTTGAATTGACATTTGTGAATTTAACTATGATTGGCTAAATTTGTATATGTGATTTTAGTGTCTGTTTTCAATGATTGGACAGACATTTTTGGGATTTAAATAAATACAAGTTTTATTTATTATTCATAATCTTCATATCTTTAATCATAAACACACAATGGACCAAGTCTTGATTATGATTAAAGAAAAATATTTAGAATTAAGCATTAAATACATCATTTGTGCTTAATTGTGCATAATGAGTAAGAGTTTATTTTAATTTTATTGATTGTGCTAGGTTTATATTAGTGTTGGAAATATTCATGAAATAAAATGTTTAATAATAATGTTAGTCTATAGGTGTGTCTTAGAACAAAATTTTGCACCTCAATGATCACATATCAAGTGTATTTATATTTATGTGCATGTTAGATTGTATATTAGACATAATAGGAAAAATATGAATTTGAGCCACTCGATTAGTCGAGTGTATATTGGATCAATACTTGATTAATGCGATTTTAATATATGACTAGATTGATCAAGAGATATACTTGATCAATCCACTTGTTTTTAAATATCTATTAAATGTATTCTAGATCAATTGAGTGGATGTTTGATCAATCGACCGATATACTCGATCGATTGAGCAATTAAGTGGATCAATTGAGCATCTAGGTTTCATTTTTTTAAATGTATTTTTAATATGATTTGGAATAGCTTTTTACCATATTGTCTTTATTTCTTGAACATGTTTTGAACATGATTTTATGGACAATATGATAATTACACTTTACCTTAATGTGCTTCAAAATATTCTATAAATAGAAAACTAGGCACACTTTTAGAAACAACCACATAAGTGCTTAATTGTGCATACCACGTAAGCATAGGAGCTGACTGAGCAAGCCACATGGACGCCATGCAAGCATGGAGAGAGAATCACGTTGCGCCATGTGTGAGGAGGAGAAACACGCGCCACATGTCAACACAACGTTCCATCCGAGTTCGGAAATCAGTCAACGCGTTATGACACGTGTCACCACGCTATTGCTCGGAGCGTTCCACCCGTGCGCCACGCCATCCATTCTTGCAAATCACGTCATGCCATGTGGTGCTGACTCGGCGAATGTTAACTCTGATCGGTCTCCCTGCCACCCGTCGCTCTCTGATTCGCCAAATGAACTTCTGATGCCACATGTCATGTTGTGATTGGCTAAAACTATCAGTTTTGCTTGTTTTGATCATAGCCCTTGATTTGAAGCTGATTGGACGGTCCAAATCGCACCTAAGCTTTATTTAAGCCCCTAATCACTCTATAAACCCTAATTGGCCTCCATTAGCATAATTTTGGTCAGTTTTTAGAGCTAAAGAGAGTGAAAAATATAGAAAAATTCAAGAAATGACACAATTTTGGTGGAGATTCAAGAGGAAATTAATTCTACAATTCAAGAGATTGATTGTATTTCTTTTTCTACTCTTTTCTTTATTAATTTTATGTCTTTATTTATGAAAAATATGAGCTTTATGAACACAATTATGTGTAATTAATTTATTAATCTAGGGATCTTATGAACCCAATTTTCACCATGTGATGATCTAATTTTTTTTCGCAATTATAATATTAATTTAATTAGATTATTTAATCTGATTTTTATGTTATTAATTATTTGGCTAATAATTTATCTATAGAGACAATTAAATAGATTTGAGAAAATTATTTAATTGTTTGTCTTGATTAAATAACATGCATAGTTTATAGGCAGAGATGTACGATTCTTCTGTATGTGATCCATAATTGATGAACTTAATGAGTAGTATGTAATTTAATTGGCATGAGAGAGGAACACATGCTAGGTTAGATTCAATTGATCATGTAATTAATTGATATTATATTGGGGGGATTTTAGTGATTCACATGTTTAGAAAATTGTGGGATTAAGTATTCCTAGATATTTTCTCATATAGATTTTTAGTCACAAAATTTGATTTAATTAATTATTGCTATTTACTTTTAGTTATTTTAATTGTGCTTTCTTAAGATATAAAAACACCAAAAAAATTGATTTTATTATTTTTAGTTTTAAAAATTAGTTTCTAAGAAAATAATCTCCGTGAGAACGATCTTTACTTATCATTATATTACTTGTTATGATACGTATACTTGCGTATTTATTGCACACACAATTTGTGTGGCTATCAAGACAAGTGGCAAGACCTTTCACTATTGGACAAAGTCCGAATGAACGACGTGCTGACATATGGCATAGTGTTGCATCACACTGAACAATGGTGATCTATGATGGGCAGAACCGACATCGCCGATCCTGCAGATAATTTGGTTTTATATTTATAAAACTCTCGCAAGTGCACGAATCATTTCGTAGAAAATGATAAGTATACTCCCAAGGTCGATCTAAGGAAGGAATGTATGTGGTTTTTAATTTATTATTCAAACTTTTAAAAACGAAATTAAATCCTAAACATTCTGTCACGATATTTTGGTTTTTGTGTTTCTAATCTGATAACATAAAATAAACATAGATACAGATTCAAGAAACATTTATGCAAATTTTATCTTTATAATAGTGGAGTATTTATGGATATAATAACTAAGTTAAATATGCTTGCTCATATTATTTAGGTTATTAAAGATATAAATTGATATTTATTGATTCTCTCTCTTTTATATGAATACCACCTTTGGTGGAGTTAGATATTCTTTGTTAACTAAACAAATCAATTAACACCTATGGGTGGGGTTGATAACTAATTTGGTTAATTAAATTAATTCCTTTTTCTAAGAGATTAAAAATGAACCATTTAAATGCCCCTTTTGTTGGGGTTAGACATTTTAAACTTTATTCAAGGTGTCCAAATTAACCTAAAAATTTAGTTATCCGAGTACTAACTTTTAAGTTTTAAAACCACTACTGAAAACATGTTGTCAATACATTTTCAGATAATAATTCTTATAAAAACTTTTGAAATAGAGCTTCACTCTAACTACCGGGCGATTGTACCAATAAATAAAAGAGTACTACTCTAAATCAGACCAGATAACTAAACCTTAAAATCTAATTTTTAGATTTAAGTTTGTAATGAAAAATAATATATTTCTCTTTAACATTCTTAATATAAAATCTTGAATAAAAACAAAATCAATTCATTTTAGAGATTTTTACCTATTTAATATTTCGCAAGCATAACAACGTTATTATTATATCATGTTTACAAACAGGCAGCAAAGTTAAATTTAATCACAGACAAATTCAATATAACATGTAAGAATAAAACATAAAAAATAACTATAAGAAAATAAATTCCTTACAATACTTTGATTTTATTCCTGTTGCTGGAAAACCTCCAAATGGATTTTGCACTCCCATTTATTGAATAAAAAAACAAATAAATTATAAAAACATAATTAGTTCTTCTCAAAAAGAGAAGAACTCTAAAACTAAGAGAAACTAACTAAGGAAAAACTAAAAACTATGAAATAAGAGAAAGAAAGAGAGAAGAAGATGTGTTTTTAGGTGTGTTTTGAAGTGAAGAGAATGAGGGTATTTATAAGTGAGGAGAGGAAGAAAAAGTGGGTGAAAAAATGATAAAAAATGGTGGAAATGCGGAGTAGTGAATGATGATGTCATTGCTGACGTGAGGTGCGGCGGTGCGCGTGGACTGGGCATAGATGGGCAGCGGCACGCGCGGAATGGAGAGTAGGTGTGCGTGTTGCTAGGCGTGGCTGGGTGGCTGCGTGTGCGATTTCCTCCTTTTTGACACATTTTGTCCAATTTTTCCATATTTGTTGACTTTTCCTCATTTATTTTATGAATATATAAGTAATGTATTGCCTCCAGTATTCCTCTTTGAGTCTTTAAGTTACGTTTTTAAGCAAAAATACCTGAAAAACAATAAAAATACCCGTGATTCCGAAAGACAAATTTATATAAATATATGATAAAATCATATAAATATATATATTTTTAATCAATTAATGTGCATAAAATCATGGTAATTTTAGTGTTTTTTGAGTACTAATCAATCTACAACTAGGCCTCTTTGCTTGCATGGCATTTACACGGCTTGTCTAGTTAGCTCCTATGCTTTTGTGGTATCCACATGGCAACTTCATTGGTCCTATATTAAATATTTATAAGAAATCCATAAAAATTCCAAAAAAATAAAAAAAAATTATATTTTCACCCACTTTTTACGAGAACATATTTTAATATTTTTAACCCCAAAAATACTACTTATTGAATAAAATAAGCAAATATTAAGAAAAAATGCACTGATGACTCTACTTTCATAGAATCCTCACGCCCCCAAACTTAACTCTTTGCTTTTCCTCAATTAAAGTCGTCTAAATAAATAAATTATATGGACAGTATATCCATAAATATATATTTATTAATACATGCATATTTAGCTAAAACTATCCCCATCAAAAGTCGTACAACTCTATGATAAGGAGATTCACATATACATCAATCAACATTCCATCAATACGACTATATGCAAGGTTTTTGATGAATTGATTCGTGTGTATGGCACATTATATCATCCAATGTACTCATGAAATCAACCTATATAAGCATGCTAATCAATTAAATCTTAGAACAAGTCTCATAAGTCTATTTTTCACATCACTCTCCACTAATGTAAATATACACTTAGCTAAAGATCAATAAAGACTTTACATGCTTGTAATGCAAGGTTTAGATGGGGGTCGATAAATGAAGACATATAGGCTCTTTCCACACCTTAGCTTTATTTTTATTCATCATGTACTTTTTAACTACAATTGAGCTTTAACTTGATATTTTAGTGCACCATTTCTTATCATTCTTTTCATATTCTTTTATTCCACATCTTTTTTTTTTGTAACTTCACAACAGCCCCAAACTGATTTCATTTTTATTTTCTTTTTCTTTAGAGGGATAATTATGTTGTGAGTTTTGCTTTTGTTTTTTTTCTTTCTTTCTTTTTTTATAGGGTGCATTACATTCACCTCACTTTATAGCATAATACGTGATTGCATTTTTTTCATACAAGCTAAAGGTGCAAGGGTAAAGGTAATGCTTATTGGTTAGGCATAAAATATGACTTAAAGATATGAAAGGTTCTTTGTTAAGATTAAATGAGTGACTATAGATATTAACAATGATTAACTTGAATGGCTCACTTAATGTAAATGAGGCCTAAATCATCTCTTTGGCTAAATACTAATCAGAATTTTGCCTAAAGGGATGATCAAATAGATTCTAAAACCTATTAGATCTCATCAACTAGAATAACTCACTATAAATTTTCTCTCAATAAAAACACTAAAATCAATCATGAACATGTGCATATAAATTTGAATCTATTCGATCAAAACTAGCAAGCATATCACATGATTAATGTAAGTATCTTAACAAGCATATTAGATTCCTTATCCTAGTCATGACAACCTATTTTTATCATTGAGTCCATTCGTATCAAGCATGCATGCATTTAGTTTTCATATATTTATCAATTTCTACTCAAATCATGGTTAAAAATATCCTAAAAATAAAAAACATATTTCCTAAAAATTGAAAATGCATACTAAATACTAAAGTAGAGAATGTAACTCCCTCTCCTAAGCTTAAATTTCACATTGTCCCTAATATAAATATGAAAAAGTAAAAGGAAAGAAAACTCTCTTAGCATTGATACACCACATCTGTCATTGAAACTACTTAATCTTGCTGTGCCATTACTCTCCACATTTATTCACCTACAAAAATGAAAATATAAGTAAAATAATGTTGTGTTGTCTCCCAACTAGCACCACATTTAACGTTCTTGACAAAAAAATCATATCCAAGTTCTAAGGTGCATCTACCAAGGTTATCATAGATGCTCATTTGATAATTGATCTCTATAATAATGCTTCACTCTATGCCCATTAACCATAAACGACTATTTATTTTTGTTTTCTAATTCAATGGCTCCATGGTTGGTTACCTTAGTGATGATGAATGGACTTGACCATCTATTCTTGAGTTGTACAATAACACTTTCTGCCTCAATTCAAAGTTGTAGTGCATAATTTTTTTGTCTTGCTATCTTTTTGTATTTTCTTTGTAAATCTTGGCATTCTCATTAGAATTTCACCATAGTTCATATAATTCATTTATTTGATGCATTCTTTTCTCACCAATTGCATTTATGGAAATATTCAATTTTTTCAATGCCCAATATGCTTTCTATTATAATTATAATTGTAAGTGGCATGCCTTTCCATAAACTATATTATATAGGGTGGTACCAATTGCAATTTTAAATGTGGTTTTGTACGCCCATAAAGCATCATCCAACTTAGATGACCAATGCTTCCTGGAAATGTTCATAGTTTTCTCCAACATTCTTTTCACTTCTCTATTGGATACCTTTACTTGCCCACTTATTTGGGGATGGTATGAGGTAGACACTTTTTGCTTAATCCCATACTTAGAAAATAAGGAATTTAATGCTTTATTGCAAAAGTGACTACCCTTATCACTAATAATAATCCTAGCAGTTCCAAACCTAGTGAAAACATTTTCTTCAGAAATTTCATGATAACTTTGGCATCACATTTGTTGCTGGAAATGGCTTCTACCCATTTTAACATGTAATGCACTCCTTCAAGTATATATTGGTTACTAGAAGATGGAGGGAATGGTCCCATAAAGTCGATTCCCCAAACGTCAAATAGTTCCACTTGAAGTATACTATTTAGAGGCGTCACATCTCTTTTTGAAATATTACTCATCCTTTAGTATCTGTCACATGTCTTTACATAAATGCAAGAATATTTAAATAGTATGGGGCAAAAATAACTAGAATGAAGTACCTTAGCTACTATTCTTGTGCTCTTAAAGTGACCTTTATAGTTTGAGTTGTGGCAATGGTAAAAATACTTTCAACTTCATCATAACGAACACACCTTCTCAAAATAACATCACCATATTCTTTATAGTGGTAAGGGTCATCCCAAAAATACTATTTAATGTCATAGAAGAATTTCTTCTTTTGTTTCCATATGAGGTTTGATGGAAGAATGTTGGCATCTAGAAAATTTGTAATGTCTACATACCATGGGATTTCTAAGAGCTATAGAAAATAGTTGCTCATCTAAAAAAGATCCCTAATCATCATATTTTCATCCATTTTTACTTCCCTTACTAGTCTAGAAAAATGGTCTACTACCTAATTTTATGTTCCTTTTTTATCACAGATTTCCAAGTCAAATTCTTGTAAAAGGAGAACCCATCTTATCAATATTAGTTTGGCATCCTTCTTTGTCACGAGATACTTTATTGTAGAGTGATCTGTGTAGACAGTCATTAGTCCCAACCAAATAAGATATGAATTTCTCAAAGGCGTATACAATGGCAAGGAACTCTTTCTCTGTATAGCATAATTCATTTAAACCACATTCAGTGTCTTACTTGTATAGTAAATGGCATGAAATATTTTTTTCTCTTTGTTGTCCAAGAACAACTCCAATAGCAAAATCAGGTACGTCACACATCAACTCAAAGAGCTCGCTCCAATCTGGTGTGACTATAACTGGTGCTGACACAAGTTTCTCTTTAAGCACTTGAAATGTTGTTAAAAATTTATCATTAAATTTGAAAGGCATGTCTTTTCCAAAAGATTTCACAAGGGTTTGGAAATTTGGGAAAAATCTTTTATGAATCTATGATAAAAGCCTGCATGCCTAAGAAAACTCATTACTCCTCATACATTGATAAGTGGTGTTATTTTGTAATCACTTCTAACTTAGTACTATCCACCTCAAAACTATTAGCTGAGATTTTATGGCCTAAGATTATTTCGTTTATGTACCATGAAATGACACTTCTCCCAATTTAAAACCAAATTTGTTTCTTCCTATCTTTGTAGCACTAGGGAGAGATAGTGTAGACATTTATCAAATAAGTTTCCAAAGATTTAAAAATCATCCATGAAGATTTCTAGATGCTTCTCTACCATGTTTGAGAAAATAGCTATTATGCAACGTTGAAATGTCGCAGGTGCATTGCATAATCCAAACATAATTCTCCTAAAAGCAAAAGTTTTATAAGAACATTTGAAGGTGGTCTTTTCTTCGTCTTTAGGTGCCATGGAAATTTGATTATAACCAAACTATCCATCTAGAAGGCAAAAGAAAGAATGCCTAGCTAATCAGTTAAGAATTTGATCCATGAATGACAGAGGAAAATGGTCCTTCCCTTTAGCTTTATTTACTTTGCAAAATTCCATACATACTTTCTGTCTCATGACAATCCTAGTAAGTATTAACTCATTTGACTCATTTTCCACCACAGTGATTCCTCCTTTATTTAGGACACATTGAATTGGACTTACCTATTCATATGTGATATTGGGTAAATGATACCCATATCTAGCCACTGGACAATTTCTTTCTTCATGACAACTTTCATAATGGAATTTAAGTAGCATTATGCATCCTTTATTGGTTTAGTTTCGTCTTCTAACAAGATTTTATTCATGAATATAGATGCACTTATACCTTTGATGTCGACAATAGACCAACCTATAACTCTTTTTAAGTTCTTTAACACCTTCAATAATGCTTATACTAGCTTTATACTAATATTAGCAGAGATTATGACTGGAAGTGTCTTATTATCAATCAAAAATGCAAAACAAAGATGAGATGTTAAAGGTTTAAGGTCTAATTTGAATGGCTTCTCAATGGTTGGTTTCAACCTTGAGCTTATCTCTAGAAATTCCACAAACGCATTTGATACACACATGAAAGCATGTCTTCCAAAAAGTTCACACAGTTCACAATATCAACCTTTAATTCCATACTTTCAAATTTAAAATAGGTTGAGTTATTTTTTGGTGAGTTTATGTCGTTATTTGTAACATCATGTGTTAAAGTCTTAAGTGTTAGCGACTTAACAGATTCTTTTAAATTATCCTCACAATCAGTAACATTTATCTATAAGCATTCATTAGCATTATAAATATTAGAGGCTTTAGATACTTTAAAAACTTCAAAGTATTTATAATGCTAAGTATGATAGGAATGTTACGATCCTCTTCCATGTCTAGTATAATGAAATCTACTAGAAAGGTGAACTTTTCTACTTTTACTTGCGCATCTTCTACCATACCTCTAGGTCACTTAATTGATCTATCTTACATTTGTAATGCTACTAAAATGGGTCTAACTTTACGAATCCCCAATCTCTTAGAAATCAATAATGGTATAAAGTTATTGCTGGAATCCAAATTGCACAATGCTTTCTGAAAGTGGATGTTCCCAATAGTGCAAGGGATGTCAAAACTACCAAGAGGAAGCTAACACAGGAGATGATTCTTCTTAGAGCACGACTAGATGTGGAGATTAGTAGGCTATCTCTTTGTGTTCTTTTAGTTTTAGTTCCCACCAAAGTGAATGTACTTGGTGGCTTTACTTTCTAGTAGTAGACTATATCTTTTGGATATATATATATATATATATATATATATTTCTTCATCATGTTCGTACTTTTGAGATCTAAGCTTTACTTTTATATTTTAGTAGGGACTCTTTGGTGAGGTTTGTCAATGATCTCATATGTTTCTAGATGAATAGTGCTCTTTGAGCAAGTTCCATTTTAGGATCTGTGATCTGCCACGTTGGTTCACAATGGTGTGTACTTATTGTGGAATGAGTCTAGAGTGATCTAGACATTTGTTTCTTCATTGATGAGTGCTAAAAATCACTAAAGATAATGTGATTTTATGCATTTTAAATGTCAAAATAGATTTGTATTACATTGTTTTATCATCTTTTTAGCAAATTTATCTTTCTAAAATCACGGGAATATTTTTTTGTTTTTTTGGTATTCTTAATATCAAAATGATTCAATTGATCAACACTTATATATATAGACACACACACACATGCTTTGATGTTTCATCATGTTTGTACTTTTGAGTTCCGCACTTACTTTTATATTTTAGTAGTGACTTTTTAGATGGATCCATCAATGATCTCATCTTTTTTGAGACAAAGGAGACTCCTTGAGCAAGTCCTATGTTAGGATCTGTGATCCACCACATTGGTACACAATGGTGTGTACTTTAGGGAGCAGGTTTAGAGTGATCTAGATAGTTGTAGGTGCTTCTTGAGCAAGTCCTACGTTGGGATATATGATCCATCATGTTGGTACGTAATGGTTTGTACTTATTAGGGATAGGGTCCATAGTGATATGGACAACTGTTGGTCCATTGATGAATGCTAAACACACAAAATATAACGTGATTTTAAGCATTTTAAATATCAAAATAGATTTGTATTTGCATAGTTTAATCAATTTTTTAGCAAATCTATCCTTTTGGAATCATAGGTATGTTTTATTTTTTTTAGTTATTCTTAGCTTCAAAATGATTCAACTGATCAACACTTGAAGAAAATTATCTAAAAGCACTCCATTGCAACATTGAACCATAAAAGAGTAATATATGTAAGCCTTACATATGTTCATAACCATTGAAGAAGTTTAGAGAAATGTGGATCATGACAGAGGATGTTATGTTACATAGTGTGAGAGTAGTTTATCGAGCATTCGAACGTGTATAGGCTAGCTCATGCAATAGAACAAATTAGGAGTATAGCATAACACCCGACTTAAGGTTTCATTTTTCTCTCATTTTCCTCATCTATAAAAGGAGCCCTTCACCCCGATTACAAATCATCCCTCAGCTCTCAATTCTCTTTTTAGGTTTTTAAAGATTTTTCTAGTTTTCTTTTTGTAGTTTTAAAGTTCTTCATTCAATTTGAGAGTTGAATATAGTTTGTATTTAGTATCTTTCTTTCGATTCAATAAACATTATTAGCAATTATATTTGGAGGTTTTCCAAAATAGAAATAATACTAAAGTTCTATACTTGAAAGGATACAATTGAGGTATTATGTATTCTTTTATTTTTAGATTAGCTTTTTATGTTGATCTAAATTCTATGTTTAATTTACTGATAATTTATTAAATCAAGCATAATTGACTAAAAATACTATGTGATATTAGCAATGGTCTTATGATTGTGTAATATTTAAGTAGGTAAATATTTTTATAAAATAAATTAAGTTGTATTTCTTCTTCAAGATTTAAATGCAGTTTGTTAAAGAAAATTATATCAAGGTAGTATTTTTCATAATAAATATGGGTTAGATTTAAGATTTGATTATCTAGATCTAATTTAGAGTAGTGCTCTTTTTTCTTTGATTTATATCAGTTATATAATTAGAGTGAAACTGTATTTGAAAGATTTTTACAAGAATTACTATTTAAAAATATACTGATGATGTATTTTTAGTAATAGTTTTAAAATCTAAATGTTAGTTTCCATATACTTAAATTATTAATCTAGCTTTGTCACTTAAAGAGAGTTTAAATTGATAGCTCGTCAAAAGCATCAATTAAATGGTTTGTTAATTGCTCGAGAATAAAGAATAATTTAATCAACTATCAATTACCAATCCAGGCCAAAAGACTTTAATTGATATTGATTAACAATGAAATTGATCCCTATCTTAGGATATTTTCTTACAAAAAGGGAGAATTAATAATCTTAATTTATATCTTTAATAAAATAATTTATATTGAGCAAGCATATTTAACAAATTAATCTATCCCATAAATTCTCCATTATGTTTAAATGTTTATTTGCCTGATTTTGCTGAATCTATCTTAACTTTTATATCGTTTAGATCTTTTAAAAACCTAAACTTTGTGACATAATGTTTAGGTTTAATTTTTGTTTTAAGAATTTATTGAATTATTTAAAAACTATGTGATTCCTCTTTAGACTGACCTTGGAAATATACTTATTATTTCTTACAAAGTAATTTGTGTATTTGTGAGCTATTTTATAACTACATAGCTCAAGAATCAACTATGCATGAGTGCCCTTAATGGCCACATAAATTATATTCTACCATATGTGTTATGTTTGGCGATGTGTGCCTTGTCCAAAAGCCTTCTCCTTATCCAAACATATCTTTCATGTCTAGTTGTATGTCCTATGTCAGGCCACATGTTTCGTTTCTACCCATATGTACTATATTTGAGCATATATATTGTGTTTGACTATGTACTATTCGGTGGACTCATGTCAGCCTAGCTTGTCATATGCCCATTAACTAGTCTAGTTTTTTTTAGTTTGACCATGTATTCATTGGGCTAGTGCTTGGACTTTATTTCTTTCTTGTGTTTTGTTTTCATTTTTCTAAATAAGGATGGTTTGTTTGAACCAAGGTGCTCCTAGTATACCTGCCCCTCTGCTTGGTATTCTTAAGTTTACTAAACCATCCAAGCATTTGGTCTTAAGAATTAGAAAACTTTTGTAGTCCTTGAGGATTAGTTCATCCTATCATGAGTGTCATTGCACTCTATTCATATCTGGCAGTTTTTATCAATGGCTAAGTTGAAGACTCATGGTCACTAATGTGAGAAATCTATATTTCCGTAGATATGGTATAGAAGTTGTAGCAAATCCTATACTATGGACTAATATCTTCCTTTTCAAAGATTAGATAGGACCCATAGAGGTGGGGTGCAAAATTTGCAGCAACTTTTGAACCCAGAGCATAGTTGCTGCTTATCCATACGTCAATTAGGGTCCTTAGAGGTAGGGTACATAAGTTGTAGAAATTCCTAAATTTGGGGTGTGGTTATTGCCTATCCATAGGTCAATCAGGGTCTATTAACATAGGAGATAGAGAGCATGTTAAGATGCTCAATGCATTGGTTTTAGTGTGGATTGCAAAGCCTATACTTAAGGTACATCCTACTTTTAACCATAAGAGCTGACTTCTATAGATTGTGCACTCTTATCTCAAGGATGTTGAGTGCATATTATAGGGTGACTATGATCTCTAATTTATTCCACACATCTCAATCCCTTTGTTGTTTGGACTTCCTCCGTCCTTATTGAATTCTATGATTGTAGATGAAGTGTAGTTCTATTTAGACATTCAACGCAAAAGTGTTCCCTTTATTTATGAAATCAAATTACAAACTAAAATGAAACCTAAGTCTATGAATTTAAATTGCAACAATTAAAATAAAGGGAAAGTAAGACAAGGTTAGTGGGTTACACTTCAATTTTTTCCCTTGGGATTTTATTTTTGTCCCATTTAGACTCCTAAGGCATAACGTTCCCAGCCACTTTTTGTTCTCCTTGCACTATCCCTATTCTACTTTCTTTGGGGAATTTTAGGGTAAGATGGTAAGTAGAGGCCCATAGCTTGGGCTACGTACATGAATAATCATCCCAAAATCCCATTTTATGGTGATGGCTAACTTATTATAAGGAAGTGCACCATAAATGTTTTCATATTGATTGCTTACCCTATTATGACTACTAGAGCCACCTTCCTTTAGAGGTCATTGAAGATTTGAAGAATCCCACTCATTAAGTGGTCACTAGGCTTAGTGGGTGAGTGAGCTTTATAGCTTTCCATGCTTTAGAGAACAAGATGCCAGTTGAGCTTCCAATGTCAACCAAAATTATATGTAGATTTATATTTTCCATTGGGAGGGTAACTACTAATGCATAAGTGTGGGGATGAAGTAGCATTATCATAATATTTAGATATTATTTTTGTTTTATTAATCTTTAGTTGATAGATTTAATTTTCAATTTACAAAATTAAAACTCCCATTTTTGTAAATAGGAATTAGTTTTTTATATCCTCTACCAGAAAGACTCTTACTTACTATATACTAATTTATGATATCTTAAACAATTTAAAATAAGGTTTAAATTGATTGTTCATTTGAACACTTCACTTTCTTAATTGTCCCATATTGATGAGGTGCTTAATTTCTTCTTTCAAATCTCGACACCCTTTAGTCAAGTGCCTTGAGTCTCTATGGAGCCACTATTATTAATTTTTATTCTGGCCAACATCCTTAAGTTTCTTGGGCTACTATATTATGCAATGGTTTTCAACTTGTATAAGAAGTGTTTCCTTGGGTACTATTGATGTATTAAATATTTAACATTACTTTTTTACTTTTTAAAATTGTGTGGTTATAAATATAATTGCAAGTAAGGATCATTATCCACGAAGGATTGAGAAAATTTAATTATTAATATAAAATCTTAAAATATCACAAATGAAACAAATAGGGTTTTTTAAATGTTTTTTGTAGAAAAATAAAATAACATACAAGAATAAGAACATAATAAAAAATTAAACTAATAAGATAAACATATAATTACGGGATTTTTCTTACCACTAAATTACAATTATTATCATATTATGATCTATTCAGTTTCTAAATCCTAAATTTATTAAATAATTTTAAGATCTCTTTTTATTTTTCTCAATTTTAATTTTAGGAATTTATGTTTACTTAAAATTCTCTACTTTTTCTTACTTTATAAATGACTAACAACTTGATTATTAATCAATCTAACTCTTGAATAATATAAAATTATGGCTACTAGATTTAATTCATTTGTTGCATTATAATCCATCAATTTCTAATCTAAACAATTAATTTCATTGTAGTAAAAATTACAACTTGTTACTTCAATTACAAAAGTTAACAATTTCGTACTAACTTCAAAATCTAACAACACAACTAAATATCAAACTAGTTGTACACATAATTCAAGAATTAACATGTTTTTACATTCAAACATGAAATTAAATACATCAAGAAGTTTATAATTGAAACTTCATTCAAAACATAATGTAATCATATTAACCATAATTTAAGGCTTGAAATTACCCATAATCATAATGACTTGTTTAGTTAGGAAATATTTAAATAATACACAAAGATAACTAAACAATGTATAACTATAAAGAAAAAGAAGATACACGAATTTTATTTGTTGATGAGAAAGTGAAGCCAAACACTAATCTTTAAACTTTGTCTTTAATTTTTTTTTTCAAATGCTCTCCAATCTGATCCAAGAGAATTTCTATAACTTTTCTCTCTATGTTTTCTAAATTCCTCTCATCAACTCTTTCAAAATGGTAATTTTGTGGGTAGTTATAGGAGTTTGATCTTGGGTTTTATGGTTAGATTAAATCTGGATTGTTGGATAGAATCAAATGGATGCAGTACATTATGCCAAGTGCCAACATCTAAATAAGGTATGAATAGGAAACATGGTAATCATTTAGGGCAAGGGATGGATTCGGTCCAAACGATGTATTATTCAACTGGGGCTAAAGACTAGACCAAAAGACACATTGTTTGGTATTGTACTGGTGGAATGACGTGATAGAGGCATTGTATGGCCCGCATCTCCTCAAAATGGCATCATTTTAGGTGCCCTTTTACTAAGTAAATCCATGGTCTCCTAAGTACATCTATATTTATATATATATCCACCTATAAAATAAAATTCCTAAACATTCTATAAATTTTTCAAAAAAATCCCAAAAATATATAAAACTCATATTTTTTCATAAAACAAATAATTATAGCATACGAAGATAATAAAATAAGCATAAAAATGGATTAAATAATGACTAAAAATATGTATAAATTATTACTTATCAATTGTCAAGGGTGCATAGGTACAAAAATTTGAGCTAGTGTAGCCTAGATTTCGTCTGATAGGGACCTTTATTCCTTTAGGGTATAGGATTATCCCTAACCTTAGGTGGTGGTTTTTTGTTTTCATTTAGGGTGCATAGGTACAAAAATTTGAGCTAGTTCAGCATTAATGACTCTCTATCTATAGTACATAGCAAGCCTGGGCTCTTTCGTTTAGGGTGAATTGAAAAGCTCAACACTTGACTTGGTCACTTTAAGCATAAAGGTCCATCCAAGCTTTAAAGTTATCAAGGTGATCCAGTGGATCCTTGTTACTATCATAGGAACTCATGTTGGACATCTTCAATTTATCTAAAAATGGGATGGCTATGACTTTTGGTATGAATGTGGACTCATTAGAAATAGCTAAGTTTGGGAGTCTACCCTAGTTCACTCCTTATTGTACCTCTTATAATTGGATAGCTAACTAATCAATGGTGGGACGAAGGACTGTAGGTACTTCCTTTGATTGATTTTCCTTGTGGTGCCATTGGCCAATAAAGCTACATTGTCTCTATGACTTTCTTGGATAAAGTGGTCCCATATGTAGGCTTTAAGGTGCTTATGTAGGTCAAGACAAACCGGAAGTGGTCCAAGATGGATAGACGAAGGGATGAGGTTTGAGCCTCTATGAGTGGATGAATCTGAGTATACCCTTGGGTAACACGATAAGATTTATTTCTAGTAATGACTCCATTTTCATCTTTTTTGTTCTTTTATAACTAGTAGGTAATAACAACATGTTTTTTAGGAGGTCTTGGCACAATATACCAACCATTTTTTTTATCTTATTTATGCATTGAGTTGGCCTAATGTACATCTTGCAGGGCTTCTTTTACATTTTTAGGAAGAATGGTTAAAGTGAAGCATATGCAATTCAAAGTTTCTTATAGCTAATATGTTGTCTTACAACCCCCTTCCCTATTACCAATGACATTGTCAGTAGAATTAGCTTTCTTTGTCCACTTATGAAGTGAAAAGTCTTCTTGATCACCATCTCTTTCATTCTACGATCACTAAAAGTATAAATGTCATCTGATTCAACAAGTTTAGTAATATCTAAGTCATCAATCACGACATTGATTAACCCCATAACAGTAAATGTTCTTAAATTATAGACCTAGTATGCACGACTGTTGTTGGAGTATCAAATAATTATTCCAAGATCACTCTTAGCATCAAACTTGTCTAGATTTTCTCTGTCTTTGAGAATATACAATGTTCTACCAAAAACACGAAGGTGCCTAACATTTGGTTTTTTGTGCATGAGTTCATACAAAGATTGAAAACTACCGGGTCTCATGAAACATTGATTCAATGTATAGCATCCAATATTAACTACCTCACCCAAAAATGCTTTGTTAGATTCTTGCTAGCCAACATCACCCTGGCCATCTCTTGAATCACCCTTTTTTTTCAACAATCCCACTTTGATAGGGAGTCTTGGAGTAGAAAAGTCATACTGAATACCCATTTCATCATAGAAAGCACTAAACTTAAAAATTCTCAAATTCTCTACCATGATCATTTCTAATTTTGATAATTGTATTGATGGTTTCAAATTTCTCATTTAGTAACTTGATACACAAGGTCTTTAAGTGATCAAAGGCTTCAGATTTTTCCCTAAGAAACAACACCTAAGTATATTTAGAAAAATTGTT
The DNA here is from genome assembly GCA_030763125.1 of Hippophae gyantsensis. NCBI lineage: Eukaryota > Viridiplantae > Streptophyta > Magnoliopsida > Rosales > Elaeagnaceae > Hippophae > Hippophae gyantsensis. Next base: position 28,148,217 of record CM061039.1, on the reverse strand, counting down.
AATAATAACAAACATATATTCTTTTCCTCTCATATTGGGACCTTAAACTAGACCCATCAAATCCATGTGAAGAAGTTTAAGAGATATAGTGGTAGATAAGTGTTGGTTCTTCTTGTGTTGACTCTTGCTTTGTTTACCCATCTGACCAGAGCCGTAAATGTGCTTAAGTATGGAAGTGATAAAAGGGAGACCCCAAACAACTTTGAGATTTGAAATTTTCTTCAACAATTTATTATTAACATGCCCAAGACATTGGTGTCATAATTCTTTGCTACTCATACTTAAATTTTCACACACAACTTCATAATAGGTTCTTATAGAGTATAAATTATCATTAGACCTAATAGAAAAGCCACAAAATTTGGTTAATTAAATTAATTCCTTTTTTCTAAGAGATTGAAAATGAACCATTTAAATGCCACCTTTGGTGGGGGTTAGAAAGTTTAAACTTTATTCAAGGTGTCCAAAATAAACCTAAGAATTTAATTATTTGAGTACTAACTTTCAAGTTTTAAAACAACTACTGAAAACATGTTGTCAATACATTTTCAGATAATAATTCTTATAAAAACATTTGAAATAGAGCTTCACTCTAACTATCGGGCGATTGTACCAATAAATAAAAGAGCATTACTCTAAATCAGACCGGATAACTAAACCTTAAAATATAATTTTCAAATTTAAGTTTGTAATGTAAAATAATATATTTCTCTCTAACATTCTTAATATAAAATCTTGAATAAAAACAAAATCAATTCATTTTAGAGATTTTTACCTATTTAATATTTCGCAAGCATAACCACATTATTATTATATTATGTTTACAAACAACCAATAAAGTTAAATTTAATTACAGACAAATTAAATATAACATATAAGAATAAAGCATAAAAAATAACTGCAAAGAAAATAAAATCCTTATAGTACTTTGATACTATTTCTATTGGTGGAAAACCTTCAAACGGAATTTGCACTTCCATTTATTGAATCAAAAAGCAAATAAATTACAAAAACATAATTAGTTCTTCTCAAAAAGAGAAGAAATCTAAAACTAAGAAAAACTAAGAGAAGCTAAAAACTATGAAATAGAAAGAAAGAAAGAGAGAAGAAGATGTGTTTTTAGGTGTGTTTTGAAGTAAAGAGAATAAGGGTATTTATAGGTGAGGAGAGGAAGAAAAAATGGGTGGAAAAATGATTAAAAATGGAGAAAATGCGGAGTAGTGAATGATGACATCATTGTTGACGTCATGGTAGGTGGGCGCGCGGTGGCGCATACGGAATGGGTACAGATGGGCGGCGACACACAAGGATTGGAGTAGAGGTGACGTAGAGGCACTCATGGAAAGGAATAGGGGTGCGCGCAGACTAGGCGATGTGGCGCGCATGAACCGGGCGCAGATGGGTGTGGACGCGTGTGGACTGGGCAATGAGCACGTGTTGTGGTGTGCGCTGCACATGTTGGCCAGCGCTGTTGGGCGTGCTACGCGCGTTGGCTGGCGCTACTGAGCAACTGCTTGCACGATTTCCTCCTTTTTGACAATTTTTGACCCTTTTGACCCACTTTGTCCAATTTTTCCATCTTTTTTTTACTTTTACTCATTTAATTTATGAATATATTTGTGATGTATTGCCTATAGTATTTTTCTTTGAGTCTTTAAGTTGCTTTTTTAAGTAAAAATACCTGAAAAACAATAAAATACCCGTGATTATGAAAAGATAGATTTATATAAATATATGATAAAATCATATAAATATATATATTTTTAATCAATTAACGTGCATAAAATCATGGTAATTTTAGTACTTTTGAGCACTCATCACAACCCCCAACCAGTTTCTTGCTAGTCGCTTAGTAAGAGAAGCAATAAAAACTAAAAATTAAACTATCCTAAATCACTTCCGTGGATTGACACGGTTGCATTTAGCCTATGCAATAAGCCTTTAAACCCCTAGGTTTCCCTAGTGGACGAGTTTGAGTCTCGTGAGGGTTTTCAGTAATGATACCCACAAACATTGAACTAAATGTAAAAATTAAAAGAAATAATAACAACTTAAAAACTAAAATTACAAAAAAATCAAAAATTAACTTTTAAGAATAAAATAAAAGAAAACAACATGAAACATAACACAAAAATGTCTCATACTTTTTAATCTCCTTTAAGATCATAATTAAAATTTAAAGCATAAGTTATTTTAATCTTCTTGAACAATCATGATTTATTATAATAATTAGTCAAAAATTATTTTCATATTTCATATAAAAAATGTATCAATTTAATTTCACCCAATTTTAGTGTCTGGAATCCGAATTCACTTCGAATCTATTCCTCACAAAGTCAATACTCTAAAAACACTAAATCCTATGGGTTCAAGCACTCATACTAATTTATATGCGAAAGAGTTGATGTATAGAAATGATCTAATATGTTCACATATGTATAAAGAATAAAGGCTCAAAGTGCTATTTTAACATTGATCTCATGAAAGGAATCAAACGTATAAATTGTAAAGATATCATATAGAAAAACAATTTCATGTATAAATCAAACTCATTAAGCAAAAATTTCAAGATATATGCCTTTTATAAATGAAGAAAGTGCAATGACTTTTTAGGGAATTACTTCTTATATATTTCTTTTGTAATTAGTCTTTACTTACAAATTCGTAGGCAATGTGGGTCATAGTATGTAGATTATACTATATATTCTTTATATCTCTATTTTTACTTTTTTCCTTTTTTCTGAAGATATTTTTCAATATATATATATTTTTAGAGAGTCAACCCATGTACAGATTGTACATTTTTTTAGGATTTTGGTGAGTGGTTAATTTTGTGGCTTTTATGTTTGATTTTTGGTTTAGGTCACCCCATATATGTCTTTTTTTTTGTAACAATCATGCACGAATGAGATAAAAGCATATACTATCAATTTCTACTTAAATCATTTAATCTAAGCAAAAAATAATAAAAAATATATGACACTCTATTAAGATGAGAGAAAAAATTCAAACATTCAATGCTAATACGTATAGAGATCACCTAAAAATTTGAAGAAATAAGAATTGTGTTTGGAGTAGAAAAAATATATATTTCACTTCGAATAAAGAAAAATAGGCTCAAATTATATCTCACAAAGGTAGTCTCCACTAAAAGAAATTCATAAACACCGATTTTGGGTTTAATATAATTTCCACATCTTATCAAGAAATACTAGTAATGACAAAAAAAAAACTAACTAATTACCAAAAATATTTACAAAATATTTCATGATATGTTTTCAAAAATTAATCTAATAGTACAAAATACTTAACTAATTACAAAACTAATTCTAAAATTATAGAAATTACTAAATCACACAAAGAAAATAAAACCAAACACAATAAAAATGAAAATGTGTACATAAAATAAAAAATATATTATTATTATTATTATTATTTTTTAAATTGTTAATTTTTTTTAAACGTGGTAACTTTTCAATCGTCCCGAAAGGTAAGTCAGTTATCATGTTCCAATTTAGTTCCTCTAACAAGGTGAACCGTTCATATAAGGTTAACACTTCATGTCGCTTTGGTAATGGTCTACTTTCTCTACCTATTGTTATCCCTACTTGTCACTATTATGGTTAACTAGAGCATGTAAGACCTTGTTGTGAAAAATTAACTTCTCATCCTTATATGAAAGTTAATGTAAGCACCTTTTCTTTATCTCCTTCGCATAAAACTTCTCAAAGATACTAACCCACATTCTCTAACTTCACTAATCATACATGTTATATTTGTGGCACTACTGGCCATCCTTCTATTTAGTTTCCTAGATATATGAGGAGTTCATCTCAACTTCCTAGATATATGAGGAGCTCATCTCAGAGTACTTATCCTCATTCACCCCTACTTCTTTGTTTTGATGTAGCTAATATGACTCATATGAGCTTGTTCAATCATATTGCATCATGCACGTGAGGCACAGTGCAAAAAGAAATAAACCTGCTTTAAAATGTTCACCTGGCCTAACTTATATGAAGGTCTAGATTGGATTTTCTAAAAACTATAAACAAAATATATCATAAGTCCCATATACACCTCATGATCATATAATTCAAAGACTATCTTTGATTTATATTACCCCTCACAAATTCTTTAATGGAGTGATATAGTTTGATCACTAATTTTGGGTGATTTTTTTTAGGTTCATCTGTTTGAAACTTCTTCTTGTTCCTCTCTTACTATTTCCTCGGCATGCATAGCATGTTAATTATAATATTTGTTTCTTTATCTATCTGAATGATCCTTTACTAGCTTTCTGGAATACTAGTTGCTTTGACATGTTCTTTTTTCTTGCATACTACCTGTTTCTTCTTCTATAGCCTTTTGTATGTGAATCGCATCACATGTTCATTATGTAGAGTCAAAGTATTAGGGTTTTACTTTCTATAGTCTTATCTTTCATATTTCATGTCATATAAACTACATTTTACTTGTTTTATTAGTATCTACTTTTCTATACCTAGTATGTTGTATATTGATACTAATCTCATATTGATGTATGTTCTTATTTTGCCTATTTTTCTTTCTTCTATACCTTATGATAATCCCATCATTCTTTGGTTACTCTTGTTTATCTTGGGCATTTGTATGCCATTTAAATTATATATCTATCTTCAGGACATTTAACATACTTGTAATATATGTTTAACTTGTGTGTTTTGGTGACACTACTATTTTTGTGTTGTTATCCCTATCTAAGCATGTTTCATGTTTCTGTGTTAGAACCCATGCATTTCTTGTATGTTTAGTAGTTTAGTAGCATCCATTGTTTCTTCCTTCTCTTAGGGATGTTACTTATGTTGTTCACTAGTTAGTTAGTTCCTTCCTTTCTACTGACTAGTGATGATATAAGTGTTATTGTTGATCTTTTTTGAAGCTCTTTTCTCTTCATTTGGGCTTTGATATATTCTAAGTCCATTCTTGTCATCTCACTTACTTGTCTTTATTTCATGAGACTAATAGTTTTTCCCTTTCGTAAACAATTACAAGTATAATGAATTCAAGAGGGATTATGTTGATATATGTTGGGCATGCATTTGACCTAAATTGAAGTATGGATGTTTGACATGTGTATTCTTGGAGAGCATGTATGGCTAAATTTTTCTTTCTCAATTTATTAGAAATACGTCTCTTCTTTACACTTGTCATATCTTTGTGAATTTGTATGGTTATCTGGAGAAGTTTATGCTCCTCTCCTACTTTGATGATTTATATTTCTCTAACAAGCTCTAGAATCCTAATTTAGTGTCTCTTGAGGTGAAATTCTATCTGCTATTTGGTTAGAAATAGGATTTAGGCCATACATGAATCGTTTCTTTCTTTCTTACCACCATTGTTCTCATATCCTTGGTCTCCCTTCTATGAGCCTTTTTATTATCCCTTCATTTCTCTACACCTAAATACTAACTTAGCCTAAATTTTTATTCTCACTTACCTTATCCAACCTTTATTGAGGATGTTTGTTATGGTTTGTTAGTTTTACCCTCTTAGTTTCTAGAAAAGAGACAAGGGGAATAAGAAAAGGAAAAGGCATAAAAATGGAATGATATAAAAATGGGGTACATGGAAAAAAGAAAAAGAAAATGAAGTGTTGAGATTGTTTATTTATAAGTAAAAGGAAGAAAGAAAGAAAAGAAAAGAAAAGTGAAAAGATGATAAACATATGAACTTTGTGTACTGTTCTTAGAATTTCATTGGTTGAAGTTTGAGAAATAAAGAGAAAGAACCCATATTTGAGGGTGTAATTGTCATGGATATGGACTTATCTTTTTGATTGGATCCACCAAGGTGTGTTCAAGCCTAAATGTCTTCTCTCCCATACCCATAATTTAGCTTGTCATTACAAACTTTGAAAGACCTATTGATTTCTTCTAGGTCAGCACTTACATTAGTAGAGAAAGACTAATTGTACACATATAAAGCTTGGTTTAACCTGAGTATATATTTCAATTTTCTTTGTTCATATACACATATCATGATGGCTTATAGAAGAAAAAAAATTGCATTTCACACATAGTGTATGTCATCAAACATTTAGTCATACCCTTACATGGATGCATCATGGATTGATGGACATATGGATTTTTGTATTGAATTTATTGCTTATCCTACTCACAAATACCCCCAAATTTTGAAAGACCTATTGATTTCTTCTAGGTCAGCACTTACATTAGTAGAGAGACTAATTGTGGACATATAAAGCTTGGTTTAACCTGAGTATATATTTCAATTTTCTTCGTTCATATACACATATCATGATGGCATATAGAAGAAACAAATTTTGCATGTCACACATAGTGCATGTCATCAAAAATTTAGTCATACCTTTACATGAATGCATCATGGATTGATGGACATATGGATTTTTGTGTTGAATTTATTACTTATACTATGTAGACCCTCTAATTCATTGAATATGCTTTGTTTTCTTCTATTGCTCTGTATTTCGTGTTATCTTCTATGTGTAGATGCTTCCATGTTAGGGGTATTTATGAGTAGAATGCATATCTTGTTTAATATTTCACATATATATTTTTAGGGGGAGAGGTGTATGTCTTATGTATGTTGTCAAGGGAAGTGAGGTGTTTGTTTTACTTTCCATTGTATGTCCTATTTATGAGTTTTTGCTTTGTTGTCTTGTTCATTTGATGCTTTATTCTCTTTGTGATCACTTTATATGAACCATGCATAAATAGGAATTTTAGTATGACATGTTGCATGCATTGTATGCAATCTCTGGTTTCACATGTTCATCTATGAGTTTCCCTGCCTATGGCTTGGTATGGTACTACTTATTTTTTTCCTTAATCTTATCTATTACATTGCATTAGTGTTAGGATTATAGCATATTTTTATGCCTTATCTCCTTCATATTGAGGTGTTCCTATGATTTTCAATGCCAAAAAGGGGGAGAAATTTATGTGCACAACTATATATTTATTGCCATTTTGGGTGATACATAGGCTTTGAATGTAGGATGGCACTATATATTATTGTTTAACTTGCATGCATTCAAAAGGAGTCATGCATGTTTACTTGTGTTTGTGCCTATTGATGTGTACCTGTGTAGGGGTAACATGATAGTATATGAGCTAACTGCATTTTTATATGCATGATGCATTCTCAAGGAATGTGTTGTTTTGTGTGTCCAAGTTACAAGTATAGAGTGAAGTCTTCAAGCTTCAGATGTGATGGGTGCAAGTGCTATTGAGTTCCTCATGTTTTTGATTGATAGAGGACTAGATAGGTAGAACACTCAAGATGGATAAACTTGGTATAAATGTGTCTTTTGGGATTTAATATGTGTCGTTATGTTGTTCGTGTGAACAAACAACTCTAGGACATCTTCATGATCATCTCATGTTTGATGAGTATATTTACCTAGTTGTGCAATGTTTTTACACAGAAAGCCAAAGTAGGAGAATGTAAGTCCCATTGTACTGATATCTGTGTGCTGGCTTCCTATGTACAAAACACAATGTCTGTTTAATTTTACTTAGTGTAGTGGTCTTCCCATGTGTAAGGTTGATTACTATGAATGAGTAATTCATACATGTATATAGTTATGTACACTTTGTATGCAAACATGTTAACACACACCACGAGATTGGTTTATGTAGTGTGAATGATAGGTTGAGAGTCTTGTTTTCAGTGAGCGAGCATGCAAGAAAGTCAACATTGTTACTCGTGGTTTTTCACTTATTTTGGGTATGGGTATTTGTGGATTTTACTCGAAATTTATGAAAATAAAAAATATCATATTTTATAAACTTTACCGACAACCTTGCCAACAAGCTCATTAGGGACCTCATCACAAGTGGTAGCGAGGTGGTGGTGAGGTGGCAAATCCAAGTGTTATAAATACCCCCTCATTTCTCTTATTTCTTACCCCTCATTTCTCTTATTTCTTACCCTTCATTTAAGAACTAAAACTCTATAAAAATTCACTCTTAGATTTATATCTGTTGTCAAAATTATTTTGGAGATACTATATATGACTGTGAGTCACTTAGTAACTTAAGTAATCAAATCTTAGGCTATGCACGTACGTGGTTTAACTGTATACCTCCCGTACAATATTTGATTATAGTGGTGGACTACGTATCTCTTGAGAATGTGAATGGATACACTTCCAATTAATGATCACTCCTTACCAAGTATAACACATTCAGTGGTATTGGTTATGGAGGATAGTTGGGTTCAAGTGTTAAACCAAATGATTACGGAAGCAGCAAGTGAAGAGAAATAATAGGCAACTTTGATGAAGATCCTAACTGATAGAAGTAATAGTGGTTTTACTATCTATTAGTGGTTTTACTATCTATTAGTGTTGTAACCTGTTTTACTATTTTGTGAATTATTTGATGCTAAATTGTTGCCTTAACCAACCCATGGATGTTACCATATACATATAATCTTTATATGGGTTTACCTCATTATATAGAGTATTATGCATGATCAATTGTTTAGATAGTATAATCTAAGTTTGTTGTGTATATGTCTCAAAATATTGAAGCATAAACTTTGATAATAAAGTATTTATTGTTTACTTGCTTTCTATTATTAATATATAATATATGTGATTAAAGTTATCTACGTTTTGATATTATACTATCTATGATTCTACTACGTCTTCTATATAAGTGTTTATATCCTTATTTGTGCGAGTTATGATCAAGTCCTGTAGGACTCTATATCTCCTTATCTTGATCGTATATAGGTCATAGACTCTTTTATTTAGTTTATTTAGATTTTTAAATTTTTTAATTATTTGTTGAGATGTGATGTATGAGAAGTACACAACAATCTATCTATGCGGTTAAATTATTGAGATAATGGATGCACTTGACTTTCTACATCATTACTAGGTTGGGGTGAAGAAAAAGGTCATAAATTTAGCATTTTTAAGTTTTTTATTAAACATGTGTTTACATTTATTTTATTTATTGATTTAGAGATAGTTAGGTTCATTTTTAAATTTTTTGCAAAATTATAATGCATTTTGTTGATTTATAGCAAATGAATGAGTTTTTAAACTATTGGATTAATGTCTTAAGCATGCCACGGAATGTTGTGATAATTAGTTTGTTTTTTTCATAGTTTGTGTTTTATACTTAAAAGTTAAAATTGAGATAAACTCAAAATTATGGTCTAGGAATCAAATAATTGAGACTACCTTTTGAGAATTTTTTTGAGCCTTTATCATTCTATTCTAAGTGGTAATAAATTTTTTACTCCTTTAAACACTCTTCTTGTCAATTCAAATTATTAGATGATCTTTACAGGTTTTACATTGAATGTTGGATTTTTAACATCTAATGAAGTGTTATGTACTTATTTTTATTACTTAAATTGAATGATTTGAGTAACATTTACAATGTATGCCTATTTTAGTCATACATGACTTTTACAAAAGAGATATATCTAGAGTTCCCTATAGTCAATAAAAAAATAGTCAACTTAACCACTTAGCAAATCATATAAATATGTACAATATGCACATAGATCAACTCTCTCTCTCTCTCTCTATATATATATATATAAAAGAGTATTAAAAAAGATAGAGATAAATGATATAAATCAATAGTATAACTAAACACTATGATCTAAAAGTGCTTCAAAGTTGTAAGAATAGCTATTACAAAAGAAAGATAAGAAATAAATCCTCTTAAAATCATTACATTTCCATTCATCCGTAAAGGCATATACTTGATAATTTTACTAGATAATTTGAATTGATGCATAAAAATAGTATTTGATTTCTTCATAAATCCTTTCATTTGATTCATTTCATGAGATTAATATTACACACTATATTGAGCCTTTTTTCTTTAAACATATGCAAATTCATTAATTAATTTCTTTACATAACTTCTATTTGCATATACATTTGATTGAATGCTTAAACTCATAGGATCAGTTTAATATTGAGAGTATGACTTGTAATAGTTAGAATCAAAGCAAATTTAGATTCCTAACATTGAAATTGTGTGATAGATATTGATACATTTTTATAGGGAGTATAAATTTATGATTTTCAACTAATTTTTACAATAAACTTGAATATTCAGGATGTTAATTTAACTTATGCTTTGGATTTTAATCATGGACTCAAAGTCTTTCTTCTTTAAACATATGTGAATTCATTAATTAATTTCTTTACATAACTTCTATTCACATATACCTTTGATTAAGTGCTTGAACTCGTAGGATTAGTTTAATATTTAGAGTATGACTTGTAATAATTAGAGTCAAAGCAAATTTAGATTCCTAACATTGAAATTGTGTGATAGATATTGATACGTTTTTTATATGGAGTATAAATTTATGATTTTCAACTAATTTTTACAATAAACTAGAATCTTCGAGATTTGGATTTTAATCATGGACACAAAAGAGCCTAAGGCATGAAAAGTTTTGCTATCTTATTTTTAATTTTAGATTTTATTTTGTTATTTTTGTTTGTATTACTTATTTTAATTTTTGCATCTAGTAGGATGCTTGTGGGTTAGTTTAATTTATTCAGTTTAGTTTTTGTTTTTATTTTTTTGCTTTCTTTGCTAGAGACTAGTAATAAGCTAATTGGGGGTTGTGATGAATGTTTGAAAAACACTAATATTATGTCATTTATTTGCACTTAACTATTAAAAATAAATTTAAAATTGAATAATTTTATCATTATTTATGAAAATCTTTATTTTTGAAATAATGTGCATGTTTATTTTTCAAATATTTTTAGCTTCAAAATAATGCAAAGGATAAATACTTAAAGATTCGTACCTGAAAGTACTCATTCTCAACTTAGAAGAATAAGAGAAAAAACACATGTAAGCCTTACATGTGTTCCAACCAAGTTTATAAGAGGTGAAACAACAAGGAAGTAAAGAAAAGCGGATTAACGTAGGCCATGATAGTGGAAACTGTGGGCCATGACGTGACCTTTTTAGATTTAGATTTAATGCATACCAAAATAGATGCGGGATGTGGTGTGGATAAAGTGGGCCACGATACGTGGTGATTGTTCCCTTACGATCCACATTTTTCTCTCATTTCTCAATGTTTCTTTAGCTATAAAAGTAGCCTCACCTTCTTTGTTTTAGATAGACGTGAATCAGATACAATATCTGATATCAAAAATAATTTCTCTCTGAGATTTTGTTATAGTTTTTAGTTTTATTTTCTTTAGTTTTATGTACTATTTTTGATTCAATAATGCATATCTTTTTAGAGGGTTTTCAGATAATAAATCGATAAAAAGTTTATTTGTAAGGTATTAATTTTAATTATATTCTATTATTTATAGATTTAGTTTTATCTATATTTTTGAATGTTATTTTTAATTTACTAATCATAGATTAAATCTGAGCATGTCTAGTTTAATATTACTATGGGATATTAGTTATATTTTCATGATTGTGAAAGATTAATTTAGGTGAAAATTTCAATAAAATAAATTAAGATCATTTTCTATTTCAAGATGTTTATAAATTTTATTATTAAAAAATATATTAATGATATTCTTTTTGTAACATAATTAAAATACGAAATTTAAGTTTCATATACATCAATCTTGATCTAATTTAAAATTATTTTCTATTTCAAGATTTTTACAAGATGTGTTATTGAAAAATATATTAACAACGTATTTTTCGTAATAGAATTAAATATTAAAGTTAGATTTCAGATACATGAATCTGAAATCGAATTTAAACAGCTTAAATAGGAGTTTAAATTGATATCCCCGTCAAAAGCATCGATTTAGTTGGCTTTCTATTTCCTAAAGAAGGAAGCATAATTTTAAGCAAGCATGGTTAACTATCTAATATATCTCATAAATTCTCTATTGAGTGTTAAATATGTATCTACCGGATATTTATTGAATTAATCCTATCTTTATCTTTAATATTATGTTATAAATTTAGATTTTTCAAAACTGAAACTATTGTGACATAATATTTAGGTTTATTTTTAAGAAATTTATTGAATTATATAAAACCACATAATTTCTCTTTAGATCGACCCTAAAAGTATAATTATCTCTTTTTACAAAGTGATTCGTGTACTTGTGAGCTATTTTAAAATATAAAATTTATGCATCATTGCACAACTTGTTGGACATGAGATGGTACCTCATTATCCCTTACAGAAGCTTGGTTGTATGAGTCAAGTTGTTCATTCATCTTGAAAGGAAAAAAGTATGGATTTTAAAGACCGTGTAGAAAGAACTTCTTCTAGAGCATCTTTCTTCAGAGACTACCTAATTCAGATTACGAGATGACACTATAAAATATTTTTATCTCTAGATGTTGATACCAACTTTGGTCAACACCAATGATTGGATGCACCTCTACTTCCTATGAACTTGAGAACATGGAACACATCATTAGGACCTTCAACCACCATGGGATATGGTGGCCTTTGGCTTCTTGATGCTTAATTAAGTCCGGGTAGTGAGAAAAAGGATGAGACTAGCGTATCTCTTTATAATGCAGAGAGATGTAAAGAGATACTTAGGGAAAGAGTATAAATCTTAATGTATATAGTTATGAGAGGTTCTAATAAGAAGTTATATTTAATGTTAAGTAGTGGTAAATATATATATATAGAAAATATGCCTACTGATAACTCTTACCGTTAGTAATAGACTTATCTTAATTTTGGAGCCTTATTGGATAATTAAAAGACTGAATGTTGCTCATTTATTCTATTGGATATTTATTTACTATTGTTGTTTATTTATTGACTCAACACTGATTAGGCTAGCCTATGAGTTATTTGCTAACTAGGGCATCTTATATCACGCCACATAGTATGAACTATTTTACACCCAATAATTTTATTTTTCACATTCATCACAAATGAAGATACAACATTCATGATAAGATAATGATGATGAGTAGTATAATTATTGGACATAACATGAATAATTGAATGATAATAATGAATCTTATAATTAAAAGCATAGAAAAAATTATTAAAATGGTCATCATTCAATAAGTATCTTCACTTTGATCTAGTGTGACCTTTTCTACTACAATGATAACATACATATACAAATTAAACAATTTTATCAGTTGTGTTAAGTTGTACGTGATATTATATACACATTTTTAGGCATCAATTCTATTACATTTATACTTACTTTTTGTTCTTATATGCTATAATTATTTATTTTGTATTTTATGAGAAATATAAATTTTTTAATTTTTTTAGAAATTTTTTAAAAGTTTTTTGAATTTTTATGGATTTTTTTTTGGATTAGATGGATTTATAAAGATATGCCCATAAATGTATTTAGAAAAAAACCACCAAAACGAGCATCGTTTTAATTCCATAATGTGAGTAGAAACCCGAGTGCCATGTCATTCGTCCAGTGCATGCATAAATGACATGTCATTCTATGTGTTGTTTCCAACCCCTATTTTTGTCCATTGACTAGGCACTCAATGCTAGTAAACACACAAATCACCCTTTATTCTTTATAATCTAATAATCTTGATTTAATCTGAGTCTAAAATCCTAATTTTTTTTCACTTAAATACCCAAATAACACCATATTTACACAAATTACAATAGCCAAAAGTCACAAAAATTGATTAAAAATTGAGGAAGAAATTCATCTTAGTACCATTCTTAAAGCATTTTTTGAAGGAAGGTTTAAGAAGATGATTAGAGATTGGGATATTTGGTTCCTTTTTTCCATTTATTCATCAAAAATCATATTCTTGTCTCTAAACTTTCTTATTAATGAATGATTATTTAGTTTTTTTTTATTAAATTTTGGTATTTGTATGATAACTAAATATTTAATGTGATTATTGGTAATTCCAAGTCATTTATGTAGAACATATATAATTATATTTATATTATCTAATTACTTATATATATTTCTTTTATATACGACATGTTATTATCAACTTCAACATAATCACTCATCACATTTAGCAATGTTCTATGATTCTTCATATGTCAATCAATATCAAGAGAAGGATATTAGCATCAGTGCTAAACAATTATGTGATAGGGCATCAACGCTTAATAGAAATCAAAAGTTGATAATTCCTTAGCCACTAAGGTTTGAACAAGGCCAAGATCATTGGATGTTGGTAATCATTGATCTGTTCAATAATCATGCTTAGTATTGTGACTCAGCTTCCATAGAACTGAGTAAAGATACAAAAGCAGTTGGTGAAATGTAAGAGTTATAGCTAGCTATTGGTTTCTTCTATTATTTTTTGTAATATTTAATAAAAAACTAACCGTTTTAAACCTTGATAGGGCATGGAAGTTGTGGAACAAGTTTAGGGGCATTGCCCTTAAAAAATCTCATAAGCTTATATGGACAAAAGTTATGGTATATACAGATGAATATTAATAATTTTATTAATTTTACAATTGAATAATAAAGATGTTCGAATATGGAAAATCATGTACACTTTTTTTTGTAGGTTCCACAACAAAATAATGGAGTCATGTATGGTTATTATGTCATGAAGTTTATGAGCAAAATCATCACAAATATCAAAATTCCAATTGATGATGTGGTAATATCATTTACCCATATACATAATTTTTTTAACGTATTTGAGTTATTTTTTGTAAATACATGAAATTACATTCTTATTTTGATTTTAAATACATGCAGTTCCTTGGTTGGAACAAGACGAGATACGACCAGCAATTTTTTGATGATTTACGAGAGAAATGGGCAGAACACATGGTTCAAATTATATCATCACAAGAAGAATCATGAAAAGATTTTGATGATCTTGAATAGCATATGACAACATTAATTATTTTAATGATTTAATTTCTCTATTCTTGTGTCTGAAGTCCCTTGTTTGATGGATGTTTTGTTTGATGGATGGTTATGTGCTCATGTATTTAAGGGAATGCATTGTTTTATGGACCAATTTTTTTCCCAAACTTCATCTCATCTCCCTTGCCTACTTTCCTTATAACAACATCATGGTAGCACTTTATTAATCATTTGTCTATAAATATGAAGTTATCTAGAATCTCTGCTGGTATTTTTAATGTTATAATGAGCTCTAATATGAAGTTAGGTGTAACTCATATTTTGTTACTTGGCTTGTATGAGTTTTGGTGCACATGAACGTATTACAAAATTGTTTCATACATTTAAGGGCACCAAAACTCATACAAGCCAAGTAACAAAATATGAGTTACACTTGATTTCATATTTAGAGCTCATTATAGCATTAAAAATACCAGCAGAATTTCCATATAACTTCATATTTATAGACAAATGATTAATAAAGTGCTAATATGAATTCAAAGGGTTATATCACTCAGATGTTGCTGTGGTAATCTTTTTTTATGGTAATATTTATAATGATTTAATTTCTCCATTTGTATGTCTCTGAAGTTTAGACTGCTTGTTTGATGGATGTTTATGTGCTCATGTATGTAGGGGAATAAATTGTTATATGAACCCAGTGTTTTTTTGTCCAATTTCCTTGTCACAATGCTGGTGATTCTAAGCCAACCAAGCATGCTCGCACAATCCAATTACACTTTGACGACATTATTTTATTTGTAATTTAAGTTAACTATATATATATGTATTGTATATAAATTATTTGCTTTTGTAATTAAGTTAATTATCAAGTAATTAATTATATTTAAATTATTATTATTATTATTATTTATATTTTGGTTTTTTATACTATATATATTGAATATAGGGTGGAGTGAAAAATGAGAATAAAAAAATCATAAAATGTAAAGTCGATTCACGCGGTCAATCGAGTTTGATTGAGTTCCCTTTGATTAAAATACCAATCTTTTTTATCGATGCTAGATCAATCAAAAAAGGTATCGATCTATCGAGCACCTTTTTTCAATTTTAAGATTTCTATGTTAATTCAAATCAATTTGAAAAAATTATCACACACTCCATTTTTAATGAGTATTACTAATCCTATTTGGAGAATGAATATCATTTGAGAATGACCTAGGATTAGGGTTTTGATTTTTCCTATTAATAAAACTCATTGCACCTAGCTACAACTACTCATAGCACTCCTAAGCACACAATATATATATATTTATTTTCCATGAATTTCATTATTTTTATTTATTATTTTCTATGATCATGTAGCTTTCTCTCACTAAGATTTTTTCATACATGCATCGATTCAACAGATATGTGGTCTCAATGTATTGAATTGATTGTCTATATTTAAAGAAGTTATTTTCATTGATCTTGTCCAAATTCTTTGTTCTATATTAGCAACAGATGTTTTGAATGAATTATTTGTTGAATCTATTAACTTAGGATTTCTTTGTTATTGAAATATATCTAGAGCACATATGGAAACTTATGTTTATATGCTAAACATTTTGTAGGTTGTTCTTAAACATGTATGATTGGTAAGGAGCTAATTAAAACATTTGTGACAATCCGCTCCTATAAATCTTGGAGGCTGTGAAAATAAAGCAAAGACTTTTAAGTAAAGTACATTGGACATTATCTTTGTAAAGGTAGTATGAAATCGAGTTTGTATATGAATATTTAATTTTCATAATAGGTAGATTAGGTCGTCATTTGGATATGTGTTTTTCTTCTTAGGTCATTGTTGTGTTTTAAGTTGCTTTTATCTAAAATATTGTGTCAATATTTTACTTTCTACATTTAAGTTTGATACGTAATTTCATGTTTGGCCACTATGTATAGGTATCAAATTTAATTTTTTTAATTTTTAAAAGTAGTTTATTCACTTCCTTCTAAGCTTATTTGTTCCTATTGTGAACTTTCAACTGATATTAGAACTTATAGTATACACACTTAGTGATTTTGACTTGTAGGTACACACACATGGACCCAATGAAATATGGTGGATCATCTACCCAACCACTACACTTTAATATTACTACTCTTACTAGAGGGGATCACATGCAAGATTATTTCAAACAAGATGAATGAATCTGTGATGCTATTCTTAATGGTTGGGAATCATCTTTAGTAACTAAACATGGTGTAACAATCATAAAGCAAAGAAAATAATATATCATTAAAGAAAGGACACTTAGTGAAGCAAACCAAAAAGGTTTAAGCTCAATATTTTTTGCAGTGTTGATGCATGAATTCCATCGCATCTATGACTATGAGTTTGCTAAAAATGATTTGAATTCTCTAGCCCTTGCATATGAAGGTACATTCTAAGTAAAGTAAACAAAACTGAGACTTCTAACGTCTCAATTTGAGTCCCATAATATGGTTGAAACTGAAACCTTTGATAAATTTTATGCAAGATTTTGTGATATTACTAGTGCTTGTTTGAATCTTGGAGAAAAAAATAGAACATTTCAAGTTAATCCATAAACTACTTAACTCCTTGATTGAACCTTTCAAGATGAATATCACTACTATTGAGAAGAGCAAGAATATTGATACTCTGAACATTGATGAGCTTGTTAGATCAATACAAACCTATGAACTCACACTTGAGCCTCTTAAGATGAACAAGAATATAGCTTTTAACCGTACTAGCACAAAGTTTTAGGAAGTACTTAAACAAAAAGAAATAAAAGGATAACAAATTTAACAAAAGACATTCAAGTCAAGTCAAGAATATAAAATCAAAGGAACTCAATTTCTCATATTCAAATGGTAAGAAATCTAAACTTACTAATCTTCATTGTTTTACTTGCAATGATTTTGGTAATTAGATTGCTATAGAATGTACAAACAACAAAAAGAAAGTTGCATTTAATATCACACTCAATGACACAAAAAGTAAGCATAAAAATTCAAGTGAATCGGAAGAGAATGAAACCAACTATTGAAGTAACAATGTTTCGTATACATAAATCAAATTAAAATGCTTTAGAGAAAGAAAAGAAATAACTATCTAAATTTTTTTTAATCTGAGTTTTGCAAGAATAGAATAAGAGAATAATAAGCTCAAATAAGAATTTATTGTTGCTAAATAATTAGTGAGGAACTTGATAATAAGTGCTGAAAAATGAACAAAGTCATAGACTATGGAAAGTCATATAGAGAAAAGAGGGATTTTATATATTTAGATGAACACTCAAAACCTATATCATCTATGACTCAATTTGTGAATCCCACTACTCTTCCAATAGGAAAGGTAAAATCAACACCATAAAATTTCTCAATTTTGACACAAGGTACTTATTAGATCTAATACATACATTATATCTAATAGAATGATTTTGTTGTATCCAGACTAATACCAATCCAACTCATTTCATGAATAAATTGTGACCAATTAACCAACCAACAAAACTACTTGTTACAAATAACATCTTGTTGTTACACCAAAACATGTAAATGTTGTCTAATCTGACTAACATTGAACTTGGTAAAATGAAATGGTTAAATAATTGAAAAATGAGATTATTTAGGAATACACATTTAATGATAAGATTATGCATTGAATTTCTATTAGTAGATCCATAATCAAAAAGGTTTTTGTGATTGTTCCAGAACAAATGAAACAAAAGATATGGTAGAGCTAGAACAAATATTATATGAGGTATACCCAATGCTAGATGCGGAGGCATATAATAGATCGATATGAACATCATAAGCTTTTCGAATTATCCCAATTTATTTAGGATACCCTTCTTAGAAATAGTGCTTTGTTCCTATATGTCACTACTATGATAAACGTTGACATATTATACCTAATTGTAGATTTCTCTATGACCACAATTATACTATGTATGCAAGTGCCTTAAGGAGACCTCAAAACTTTTTCAAATGTAAATCTTTTACTTCTAAAAACAAATAAAAAAAGGCTCTTAAAAACCTTGTAGCTCCAACTCCTAAAACCTCTCTACCTATGATTCCCAAATCATAAGAGGATGGGTTAAGAAGTCAGAGTTACATTGATGTGTAGCCCACATTTCCTTTAAATCCAAATCAAATATAGCTTGATATTTTGACAGTGGGTTTTCTAGAACATGACTAGGAACTATTGCCTATTTAAAAGCTTTGAAGAGTACAATGAAGAAATGGTTGCCTTCAAAGATGGTAAAAGATCTAAAATTATTGGAAAAGACTCCATCCAAATTGAGGGTATTCCTAAACTTGAAGAAGTTTCGAATGTGAAAGGACTTAAGGCTAACTTGATTAGAATAACTCAAATATGTGACAATAATTATATTGTAAAATTTACCAATAATCATTATGTTGTAATTGATCAAATTGATGAATGCATGCTTAAGGGAACTAGGTCATACGATAATTATTATTGAATTGAGGCATCACCCATAGTAACATACAACTTAGCTATCAATGATTCAATCTCTTTGTGGAATGAAAGACTTGGTCATCTAAATTTTAAGAAATCGGTTAAACTTAGTAAAACTTGAGATTGTTCGTGGTCTATAAAATCTTTCCAAAAATGACAACCTTATTTATGGATCATGTCAACTGGGTAAACAAACTTAATCTCCTTATAAGAAAATAAATGGCATCAACACAAGGAATATTCTTGATTTTATACACATTGATCTAATGGGTACAATGAGAATTGAAAGTATAAAAGGTAAGAAATACATTATAGTTGTCGTAGTTAACTTCTCTTAGTTTACATGGGTAAACTTTATGAGAGAAAATTTAGAAACTTTTGATTTCTTTACCTCATTTTTGTTTAAGAGTGCAGATTGAGATAGGTAGCAAGATTTTCAACATCCAGAGGTTGAGATCATATCATGAAAAAGAGTTTGAAAATTCTAAGTATGCCGACTTCTGTAAAGACCATGGATTTTCTTATGTGTTCTCCGCTCACATCACATCTCAGTAAAATGGAATCATTAATAGAAAGAATCGAGTTATCCAAGATATGACTCTGGTAATGCTTCATACAAAGCAAGTCTTAAACAAGTTTTGGGCTAAAGTAGTAAGTACAACATGTTACATAATTAACTATGTCTTTTATAAAAATAATTATGTTTATCTACGTCTAAGGGAAAATCAAACACCATATGAGATATGGAGTGGTAAGAAACCCAACTTGAAATTTAAGCATGTTTTCGATAGTAAATGTTATATTCTAAGGGATCGAGAATAATTTGGTAAGTTTGATAATAGAAGTGATGAGGGGATATCTTTTGGATATTTTCCAAATAGTAGAATCTTTAGAGTATTTAACTTTAGGGCTAATGTTGTAATAGAATCTATAAATGTAATTATAGATGATGTAGGAAATTAGGATATAGTTGAAGCTGACTCTAAGGCATATGTCACTGATCCATCCCCTTTGAATAGGTGACATTAGTGACATAAACAAGGAAGATCTTGACAAAAGTGAAAAAGGAAAGGAAGAAGCACCAACATCACCTCTAAAAGGCCAAGCCACTCTACAAAAAATCATCCTATCACAAACATTATTGGAGATATCATGGTAACAAGAAGGCATCAAATAAGTCAGGAAACACATCCTTGTTATATTTCTCAAAGTCAACACAAGCATGTGAATAAGGCCTTTAAAGATGAGCATTGGATAAATGCCATACAAGATGAGTTATGATAGTTTGCTAGAAACCATGTATGGGTACTTATATCCGAGCCTAAGAATAAAAATGTTATAGAAACTAAAGGGATATTCAAAAATAAATATGATGGGCATGATATTGTTAATAGAAATAAGGCTAGGTTAGTAACTCAAGACTATACAGAAGTAGAAGGAGTTGACTTTGATTAAACTTTTGCACTTGTAGCTAGATTAGCATCAATTAGGATCTTGCTTGCCTTTTTATTCCATGAAATTTAAGTTATATCAAATGGATGTTTAATCTACCTTCTTCAATGGTTTTCTAAATGAAGAAGTGTATGTATAGTAGCCTGATAAGAGTCAAATTATTGCATTTTTGTTATGATTTAAATGTTGATATTTGTGTGAAAATTGTGTTTATTTGATTCTTTAATCCACAAATGTCATTTCAGGGGTATTTCGTGTTTAAAGTGCAATTTCAGGTAAAATCATGATTTTGGAGAAGTTTAGGACAAATTTCAATGATCGGGATTGAGTGAGAATAAAAAAAACAAAGTTTCAAAATTTGGAAATCCCACCGCTGGCGAGACACCTTTCGCCGCTGATGGGCAAAACCGACATCGCCGATCCTGCTGATAATTTGTTTTATGTATTTATAAAACTCTCGCAAGTGCACGAATCATTTCGTAGAAAATGATAAGTATACTCCCAAGGTCGATCTAAGGAAGAAATATATGTGGTTTTTAATTTATTATTCAAACTTTTAAAAAGGAAATTAAATCCTAAACATTCTGTCACGATATTTTGGGGTTTTGTGTTTTTAATCTAATAACATAAAAATAAACATAGATACAGATTCAATAAACATTTATGCAAATTTTATCTTTTATAATAGTGGAGTATTTATGGATATAATAACTAAGTAATTATGTTTGCTTATATTATTTAGGTTATTAAAGATATGAATTGATATTTATTGATTCTTTTTTATTTTATGAATACCACCTTTGGTGGGGTTAGATATCCTTTGTTAACTAAACAAATCAATTAACACCTATGGGTGGGGTTGATAACTAATTTGGTTAATTAAATTAATTCCTTTTTATCTAAGAGATTGAAAATGAACCATTTAAATGCCACCTTTGGTGGGGTTAGACAGTTTAAACATTATTCAAGGTGTCCAAATTAAACCTAAGAATTTAGTTATCTGAGTATTAACTTTCAAGTTTTAAAACCACTACTGAAAACATGTTGTCAATACATTTTCACATAATAATTCTTATAAAAACTTTTGAAATAGAGCTTCACTCTAACTTTCGGGCGATTGTACCAAAAAATAAAAGAGCACTACTCTAAACCAGACCAGATAACTAAACCTTAAAATCTAATTTTCAGATTTAAGTTTGTAATGAAAAATAATATATTTCTCTCTAACATTCTTAATATAAAATCTTAAATAAAAATAAAATCAATTCATTTTAAAGATTTTTACCTATTTAATATTTCACAAGCATAACAACGTTATTATTATATCATGTTTACGAATAGCCAATAAAATTAAATTTAATCACAGACAAATTAAATATAACAAGTAAGAATAAAACATAAAAAATAACTACAAAGAAAATAAAATCTTTATAGTACTTTGATGCTAACTCTGTTGATGGAAAACCTCCAAACGGAATTTGCACTCCCATTTATTGAATCAAAAAGCAAATAAATTACAAAAACATAATTAGTTCTTCTCAAAAAGAGAAGAACTCTAAAACTAAGAAAAACTAACTAAGAAATGCTAAAAATTAAGAAAAACTAGAAAAACTAACTAAGAAATGCTAAAAATTAAGAAAAACTAAGAAATGAGAGAAAGAAATAGAAGAGAAGATGTGTTTTTAGGTGTGTTTAGTTATGAATAGAATGTGGGTATTTATAGGTGAGTATGGAGAGAAAAAGTGGGTGAAAAAATGATAAAAAATGGTGGAAACGTAGAGTAGTGAATGATGACGTCATGTTGACGTGGGGGCGACTGCGCGCGGATTGGGGCACAAATGGGCAATGGTGTGCGCGCGGACAGGGAATTCAGCACACGAGACCGGGCGTGACAGGTGCGCTGCATGCGGTTGCTCGGCGCGGCTGGGCGGTTGCGTGCTTAATTTCCTCCTTTTTGACCTTTTTGACCCATTTTGTCCAATTTTTCCATTTTTGTTGACTTTTCCTCATTTATTTTTGAATATATTTGTGATGTATTGTCTCCAGTATTCCTCTTTGAGTCTTTAAGTTACGCTTTTAAGTGAAAATCTGAAAAAAAATAAAAATACTCGTGATTCCAAAAAAGACAAATTTATATAAATATATGATAAAATCATATAAATATATATATTTTTAATCAATTAATGTGCATAAAATCATGATAATTTTACTGCTTTTTGAGGACTCATCAACCGCCGACCAAATTCATTTCGCCGCCGGTGAGAATCAGAGGAACCAAAACTTTAATTTTTCTAGAAATCTCGCTGCGGTGAGAATAATGTCACTGCCGGCGAGTTTCGTCCGAAAACACATTTTTTTATTTTGTTTTGTTTCAAAATTGCCCACAAAACCCTAGATCTATATATACCATAAGATAGAGAAAGAGGGGACGACAAAAAGGAGGAGGTCTGAGACATTTTTGGAGGAGAGAAGAAAATTTTGGAGAAGCTTGAAGGATTATCACCATTGTTGCTGCCAAGTGTTCATCTTCAAGAATTTTTTATCACTTCTCCTTAGCTTTCATTTTCTGCATTTTATTCCGATTTGTTATTCATGGATTCAATTGAGATAATTTTTATTCTTATTTCCATTATGAACTAATTCATTTTTGCTAAAGCTATGATGTAGTTGAATCAAAAAAATCTGATTTCTTTTGTTATTGTTATATGAGTTCATTGTTTTCAAGTTGAGTATTTATTTCCATGCTTTTAAATTTATGGCCAAGATTTAGATGATTTGTTGCATTATATTGAGACCGAGAGGAGATGTGTAATGAATGCTTCTTGTGATAAATATCGTATGTTGAATGCGAGTGTGAGACCTAATGCATGATGTATGTGGTTATTCTAAAAATTCCATAAATCGTACTGTGTCTGTTTGTGATTAAATCTTCATAGAAATATAGTTGGTTTTCATAGATAAGTAATTCTAATATAACTCGAGAGAGAGTATTAGGTAAATTTGGGTTTTTCAACCATCACTTTTAGCTTTGATTCTCATATAACATGACTTGAAATCGGATTGAATTGATTTAGCGAAATCAAATGCCTTAGCATTTTTAATCATTTGTGAACAACATTCAATTGTGTTATTTGCGTTTATTTTTAAGTTAATTTGCTTCTTAAACAATTTCAACAATTGCAAATAAAATTAGGATTAGTCAATTTCGGTACTTAGTAACGCCATTCCTTGTGGGTTCGATATCCATACTTTTGTACACTTTATTACTTGAACGATTCGTACGCTTGCGAAAATACGCATCATACCCTAAAAGGCTTTGTTGATCCCATTTTAAATCATGTTTATAAACTCAAAAAAGATTTTATGAGTTAAAACAAGCACTTAGAGCTTGGTGTGAAAGATTTACTAACTATCTCTTGAACAAAAAATCCATTCGAGGATGAGGTGATAAAACTATTCATAAAAAGAAGTGTTGTTGATATCTTTATTGCCCAAATTATATAGATAAAAGTCTTTGGATCCACATCTACTTCATTAGTGGATGACTTTGCACAAGTTATTTCAAATGAATTTGAAATGTCCATGGTATGTGAATTAATTATTGGTTTGCAAATTGAGCAATCACATGATGGTATATTTATTTCTCAAACCAATAATGCTTGCAATCTAGTTAAAATATTTGGCCTCGAATCTAGTAATTCATTAAGAACTCCATTAGGGAGTAGCACCAAAATTGCAAAGGAAACACAAGGTAAGAGTGTTAATAGCTAGCATATTATATATCACTATAAGTAGGCCTAATATATGCAATAATGTTGGTGTGTGTGCACACTATCAAGCTACCCCCAACAAATCACACCTTGAACATGGGAAAATAATCATTATGTATGTTTCGAGCACAAGTAACTATTGTATAAATTCTACTACTGAAACTATCTATAAGATAAGTGGTTACATAGATGTAGACTGACTAGCAACCTTGATGATAGGAAAAGCATATTTGGTGTATGCTTCTATGCTGGAAACAACCTAGTGTTCTATTATAGTAAAAAAAACCTCCATCCCTCTCTACAAATGAGACAGAATACATTGTTTCAAGAAGCTCATGCACATAAATGTTCTGGATGAAAAATATACTCAAGGACTATGATCAATCACAAGGTACAATGCCCATGTATTGTGACAAGTCTAGTGTTACATGTATCTCTAAGAATCCTATTCAAAATTCTAGAATAAATCACATAGACCTCATACATCAGTTCATTAAGACTTAGTTGAAGCAAAGGTAGTTACACTTGAATTTGTTCCTATTGAGAGACAATTGGTGTATTTATTTACAGAGGCTTTAAACACACCAAAGATTTGAATCACTAATAAGTGTCTTAGAGTCTTTCCTATAGAGTAAACATTTCCTTCATCCCTATTTTTATCTTTTAACTTTAGTAATTCTCCTTTTTTTTGCTCTTCACATAAAAAAATAGTTTAAAAAAGAGATATGAGACAAACTTATGGATTTTACTAATTTTAGGACAAGTTATATTGTAAACGGTTGAGCTTTATTTCATATAATTAGTACATTTCATCTCTATAGGTTATATGTTTAACTGTCATTGAAATTGCTTTTACACACACCCATGTGATGCATATTCAAACTTAATTCTTCGGTCCGTATTTATTCTATTAAATTCCCTGAAACTATAACTGGTTTATAGTGTGAAAGTATACCTTATCTCTAAATTTAACTCTAGAACACATTAAGATAGAATACCTAATTAAGATTACTATATAATACGTGAAACCACCAATAAATTGGAGAGAGCTACATCACTGCTAGTACGAAAGGCATTAATTAGGTACATAGGTCATGCATAAGATTATGAAATAAAGGGATGGGGTTACCAAAACACTAATATTGAAATGTGGGTCATATGCTATTTATTTAAAACTATTAAGTGGTTATTGAACTTAGTTGAATGCATGGTCATATTAATATATGCAACTATCAATTTATTTCAATACTAATTAAATTATGGAAAAAGTGTTGATGTTGGTTACTGATTTTGTTTAAGTTTCTCAAAATCTGCTTGATTGGTTACCAAATAATTAAACTTAAACTTTTTTTGGGATTAAAGTTGGGGAGTTCTTTTTTCAAAAACAATTACAAAACAAAATAGGGCCAAAACTATTATTTCAAAAATCTGGAAAATTAAATCTCAATCGATCGAGCGGGTACATTTTAAAGGCCCCATTTTCTTCTCCATAGTTCAACCGAGTTCTAACTATCTCCTTTCATACCTCTTAATGAATATTCATCTATTTTCACAAAAAAAACATAATTTTTAATGTTATGATGATTATTCTTGATGTACAACTTAGTGTTTAATGATTGATATTTGTTTCTTAATAAGTTGTCTTTTGTATGCCAAAAAGATAGAGATACAATTCACATTTTTCATGAGGTTATGCATATAGGGAAAGAACATATCTAGGAGAGAATTCCCAATTCGTATTGTCTTATCTATGTGATTTCAATTGTATACAAGCTTGTTAAGATCAAGCGAATATTGTTTTACTCAATCATATGATAGTTCTACTATGGAATTTATGCCTCCAATGTAATATTTTTTATTCCTATGAGTGTCATATAGTGAGAGAGTGATTTTGTCACAAGAAAATTCCAAAGGGGAGGAGTTTGTAAGGTATTTTTATGGATAAAACATTTATTTATAAAGTAGATTTTTGGCTTGTTATCATGTCCACAAGTAAAGTCAAAGAAACACTCGAGTTCCAAATAGGTTAACATAAGGTTAAATCTTTGTACTAACGTACTTAGAATTTCATTCATGCATTAATGATCACATTAAATAAAACTTTAAAAAAATTTGTATTGCTCAAAATATGTTGTCGATCGATTGATAATGCTCGATCAATTGAGTAAGGGTATCAATCAAACAAGGGGATAGAATGATTGAGTATCGATTAGGATCAATCTAGATGCTCTCGGGTTGAAAAATTTAGATATTTGATCAATCGATCTACTATAGGTTGATCAATCAAACTTTGATCGAGTTCCCTCTAGTTAAAATACCAATCTGGCTTTATCTTTGCTAGATTGATCAAAAAAGATCTAGATCAATCGAGTGTGGTCTCAATCGATTTAGCAAGTGTTTTTTAGTTTCAAAATTTCTATTAACTAAAGACAATTTTTAAAATTACCACATATTCCATTTTTAATAAGTATTGTTAATCCTATTTAGAGTATGAATGTCATTTAACAATGACCTAGGTTTAAAATTTTATTTTTTCCTATAAATAAAACTCATTACTTATAGTTACAACTATCCACACAACTCATAAGCATACAAAAACTACATACTTTTATTTTATCATGAATTGAATTTTTTTATTGATTATTTTTTGTGATCATATAGCTTCTTCTCTCTAGGATTCATTCATACTTGCATCATTTCATCACATGTATGGTCTTGATTTATTAAATTGATTGTTTAGGTTTAAAGAATTTATTTTCATTGATCTTGGTCTAAAACCTTTGTTCTATATTAGCTACATATACTTTTTGATTGATTTATTGATTGAATATATATCTTATGATTTATTTGTTATTAAAATCCATTTAGAACAACATACAGACACTTGTATTTATGTGTTAATCATATTGTAAGTTGTTTCATGAACATGTTTGATTAGTAAAAAGTTAATTGAAACATTAGTTAGGACTAGCTCACGCTTATCTTGAAGGTTGTGGAAATAGAACAAGTGTTCGTAAATAAAGTACATCAGGGCATTGTCTTTATAAGAGTAGTATAAGACCAAGTTTGTACTTTAACATTTAATTTTTATAGTGAATAGATTAGGTAGATTGATGTTTTTATCTTAAGTAATTATTATAGCCTAAATTATTTCCTTCTAAAAATATTGTATATCAATATTTTACTTTCCGCATGTAATTTTGACAAACAATTGTATGTTTGGCTACTATGTTTAGGTATTGAATTTAAAGTTATTATTATTTTTTAAAATAACATATTCTCCCACCTCTATACTTGGTCATATTGTGAACTTTCAAAATTAAATGGAGGTTGGGTTTGTTGGTGAGAATTCGTCGTGGTGTTGGTAGGTTAATGTGCATAGGAGCAGAACATGTTTAGAGCATAAAAACATCGATTAAACATAAGTATACTTTATAATTTGATCAAACATAAATACATTTTAACAAGTTCATCTAAGATGTGGCTATAAGCTATTAGATGCCAAAAAGCAACACATCATTAAAAAAAGAGATCAAAAAATGTAAGAAATGGTTTTATTGATGTGAATAAACGAATGTTTACAATATAATTTATAGAAAAGAAAAGCAAAATTGTAATAATTAAAAATAAACATAATTATGGAGAGGCATATTCTTGGACAACCTGTTGCTCCCCACCAATCTATTGGTGGCTATTTTCAACTGGTGTGTTGGTTGCCACCAGCTGGATCTTGAGTTCTTTAACATTCCCCCTCAAGTTAGAATATATGTTAATTATTCTCAACTTGTTAAGTAAGCTCAAGAACTGTGAAAAACTTAGAGATTTAGTAAATATATCTATTAGTTGCTCTAATGTAGAGATATGATAAGTTTTGATCATTCTAGCTTGAATCTTTCTCTCACCAGATGACAATCGATCTCTATGTGTTTGGTTCATTCATGAAACATTGGATTTGATGCAATGTGAAAGGCTACTTAATTGTCACAACATAACTTGGTCGGTTAGGAGTGTTTGATACCCAAATCATCCAAAATGTATCGTAACCAGGTTACTTCGCAATAGGCTGCTGCCATGGAGCAGTATTCTACTTCTGTACTTGATCATGAGATCGTATTTTGTCTCTTAGTCTTCCAAGAAATTAGCGAGTTTCTAAGAAACACACAATATCCTATGGTTGATCATCGTGTGTCTGTGCATTTAGCCTAATATGCATCATAAAAAGCATTTAGTTGTAATGAACTAGTTGTTAAGAAAAAGAGACCTTACCATGATGTGTTCTTGACATATCGTAGCACTCGTTGAGCTGCTTCCAAATGTGGTTTATCCATTTATTGACTGAGAATGTGCACAACATACACTAAGTAAGGTCATGTGATGGTCAAGTATATTAATCTCCCAATAAGTCTTCGATAGGATGTGGGGTCATTGATGAATTCCCCTTCAACCTTGCTGAGGGATAAATTTTGTTCCATAGGTGAATTGGCAAATTTGGCACCAAGATAACCCATGTCCTCCAATATTTCAAGTGTGTACTTGCGTTGTGATAGAACAATTCCCTTCTTGGAATGTGAAACTTCTATGCCCAAAAAATACTTTAATTCATTGAGATCTTTTAGCTTGAATTGTCGCATGAGATGATTCTTAGTTTCTTCAATGTCTTGTACATTGTTTCTTGTTATGATTATATCATCTACATAGACAAGAAGAGCAGAGAAGGAATTACCATGGGTTTGGACGAATAGTGAGTGATCATACTTAGATTGGTTAAAACCAGCTAGCTTAAGTGTTGTTAATAGCTTGATGAACCATTATCGTGAGGCTTATTTGAGTCCATACAAAGATTTGTGTAGCTTACATACTCGTGTTTCCCCCTTTCATCTGAATCCATATAGGAGAGACATATAAGTCATCAATAATAGTGAGGAAATAACGTGCTCCATTAAGTGCTGGAATGTGATAGCCACCCCAAATATCGACATGAATTAGTTCAAAAGGTGATTTTGTATTGATGGAACTTAAAGGAAATGGATTACGAGTTTGCTTAGCTAATGGAAAAATAGAACAATCACTAATGGAACAAAAAGGTGTGTTGATGGAAAGAGAAATTACACGCAAACTATTATTAGATAAATGACCAAGTCGTTGATGCCATAGATGAGAGTTGGTTGAAGTAGTATTTGAAATGGAGAAACATCCAACCTTTTCGAAAATAGTCAGGTAGTAGAGTCTTGCTTTCTCAATTCCCATCTCAATCGTCTTCTCCGAGCATTTATCCTGAACAAATCACATATTATTAGTGAAAGTGACATGACAAAATGTAGTTTGAGTTAGTTTGGCTACTAAAACTAAGTTTAATTTGAAGGAGAGAACACACAAGACATTATAGAGTATGAAATTATTGGAGAAATGTACAGTGCCAATATATGTGACACGGGTAAGAAAATGATCAGGTAAATGCACATGTCGATTAGTGACTGGAATGCTGGAGCTCATAAGATTTTGGGAACATACCATGTGATCAGTTGCTCCTGTATCAAAAATCCAACGAGTTTTTGAATGGAAAACAGTTGCACATAATGTGTTACTGATAACTGTATTTTATATAGTTATTTTCACCTATTTTATCAATTATAATTGCTATGTTCTTGATGTTTTTAGTTAATTTTCGATTAATAAATTAGTATTTACTGTTTTTTATATATTTTAATAAAAGTAAATAATTTGTATCGAAAATGTACTTAATGTTAAATTTATGTCCACAAATATAATTTCAAATAATATAGTTCTTAATTACAATTTATAAAAATCAAAAATATAATTTAAATTAAATTTGGGCTTCATTTTAATTATTAAAAGTTTAAAAATTTAATTTAAAATTAGAAAAGGGCTTAATTGTAATTAAATAAAGTTGAAAATGTAATTTGAAATATATTTGTGGGTCAAAATACAGTTAAGAAAATTGAATTTTCTGCGTTATGTGAGAAGAATCTACGCGCCACTTTCTACACGCGCGAATCGTGGACCGTCCGTCAGAAGAAACGGCCGAGATTCGCGCGTCCTTATCACCCCGACCAAAGAGAGTGGTGCGGGTCTCACACGTGGCTCGGTGCGGCCGTGGGGCCCACCCTGCCGCGGCCGTCGCGTGCAAGTGGGACCCACGTGTACGATGCGTCGCGGCCCGTCCCCGCCACGCGCGCTCTGCGATCCCGTGCGGCCCGATCTTCCACGTGAGCCGGTTATTCCACCAACCACACCTGCCACGTTTCCCCCTTAATCTATCATCCAACCATGTTAGGACACGTGGCATGTTTCGGTGAACGCAAAAGCGCGGAATCCCGGGCACGTCTCAGGAGCTCTCTCCCACATTTCTGTACAATCGTCATGACAATTCTCAGTGAGCCCGTCGCTTTCCATCCCGTTATATCTTGCCACGTGTCCCACCATTTTCTTGCAAATAATCGTACGCCATGACACGTGACATGCACTTTGAAATTAAAAAAAAAAGTCAGAACGGCTCCCTCTGTTTATGTCGTACACGCGTATAAAAATACAATATTCCAATTCGTACGCGTGTATGCGGAATTTAAGAAAAATGTCTGGTTTTAATTTCGATACAAATATTTTATGCGTATATTAATTTTTAATATTTTATTGATGTATTTTTTTGCTATAAATAGGAGATAGTTTTTAGTTGTAAAAAAGTTTGTTGGAGAAAAGTTTAGTTTTGGAGGAGAGTTTTAGTTTTACTTTTCGAAAGTTTTTAGAGTGTTTTAGTTTTTTTCAGTTTGTAATTTTTATTGTGTTTGTGTGTTGGTTGCGGAACACGCAGAAGCCATTTTTGGCTTTTGTTGTGTTACTCATGTGCCAAATATTTTCTTATTAGAGATGTTTTAATTTTATTTTTGCTTTTTTTAATTTTTTTGTAGTTGTTGTAATTTTTATTTTAATTTTATGAAGTAATTTAATTTTTCTAGGGTTGCATTTGATGTAAATTTATGAAGCTTTAATTTTAATTATTTTTGATAGATTTATAAGACGTTCGATTTGTTGCTCTATTTTGTTCTTAATGCTTTTTGATTATTTACTTAATCTTATCAAAACAATCTAAAGGCACATGAATAAACTCGAGAAAGGCATTTGTGTGTATTGCTCAGTAAATAGAATGACATGTATGATGAAGGATAGAAATATACCCTAATTGTATGTGTGGCCATTTGAAAACTTAGAACTTAATGAATCTTATTAAATTTAATTCTCATAGAGATATAGTGAATTAATTTAACGAGGTGTGTTTATACGGAGCTCGAAAGAGATGTATGAATAATAAAAAAAGAAGTTTTCGGTTGACAAATTAAATGTACTAAAAAATATAAATCAAAAGAAAATAACATGATTTGAGTGGATTAATTTAGTGAAAAATTGCAATCCTAGATTTCTTTTATTTTCTTATGTTATTGTTTTATTAATCAATGATTATTTTGGATAAAATCAGAGAGATACAATTTTAGTACTCGACAAACTATAGTAACAAATCCTCGTGGGATCGATCTTTACTTACTAATCATATTACTTGTGATCGTGTATACTTGCACGAGTCCGTGTGTTGAAAAACACGCAACAGTTACCTGAAGAAGTAGTCACTTGACTTGCCATGCTACCTGATTTGGATTGATTGAGAAGTGTAAGAAACTCATGATATTGGGCGGATGTAAGGTTATGGGATGGTGTCTTTGTGTCGGAGCTGCTTTCCTGAAAGTCAGTATGGTGAGTTTTGGAGGGGAAGCAATAACTTATATTTCTCTTATCTTGAATTGCTCATTTCTTCTGACACATGTTGATGTCATGTCCATTCAAACCATAGAAATTACATTTGAGACACTTTCAGCAGTTTTCAAAATTGTGTCTATTGAGACACAAAAATCACATTTGAGGTGACTTCGGCAATTCTCAGAATTATGGCCGATATTGTTGCATCGATTGCACTTGAGATGTGGGTTCCTTGATGAGTAATTCTTGTGAGGATATTGTGGATGACTATCCTTGGCAACAAGTGCGGCAGCTTCTGGCATCCTTCCTATGGTTTGCGTGGAGACAACTTTCTATTTTTCATCTTGAACAATGAGTGAATATACCTTATTTACTGTAGGTAAAGGTTCCATGAGCAAGATTTGTCCACGTGTTGATGTGTAAAACGTGTTAAGCCCCATGAGGAACTTTATGGTTCGCTGTTTTTGTTGATATTCTTGTAGTTCCCTTTTGGCATTTCCTCCATAATGTGGAAGAGGACATAGTGCATCACGACTATCCCATAGGCTTTTCAATTTGGTGTAGTATTCTCCAATGCTCACACCTTCTTGTATGCAATCATGGATCTCTTGCTCAATGTGAAATAGGTACACGTTGTTGGTGTGTGAAAAACATTCCTTCAATTCTTCCCATAGCTCATATGCAGTATCATTATACATGACACTTTTTGCAATTTTAGGCAATATGATATTGAGAATCCATCCTTTAACAAGAATGTTGCAGCGAGTCCATTGTTTGATTTCTACTTCAAAAATTGTTGATGGCTTTTTTATTATGCCGTCAATAAATCCTTCTTTGTTTTTGGTGATGAGAGCCATGGGCATTGCATGACTTCAAATATGATAATTTTCTTGATTTAAGGATTGAGCTACTAGAACCATGCCTGGTTGGTCTGAGTGGTGTAGATATAATGAATGGCTAGGGTCATCATACCATTTTGGTAAAGTAGGGTTGGTATTGGTAGTTGTAGACATTATTGTTGAGTAAAATAAATTCGAAAGAATGAGATAGGATTTAGTATGTTTTAGACAACAATGACTGTTTATGAAACAAATAATGAATTGAAATATACTTTATTTTATAGAAAATGAGTCAAGGATTACAGAACCAGAAATTTCAGCCGAAGAACCGGTCAAAAAGTTGGTGAACCAGCGTCTGGAGTGGCTAAAACAGTGGTTGCAATGCTGGAGCACTGAACCGGATGAAGACTGAACCGGCTAAAGACCGAACCTGAACGAACGACGCGTCGTTTGCTTCAGAGGCACGCTGAACGACGTGTCGTTTGAGTCGTCTTCCTCAACGAGAGTGTGTGTTGGCACGTGTAACTCCAACGAGGCGCGTGGAACGCCGGTGAACTCAAACAAGGTGCGTGTGAGTGTATGGGTTGATGTTTTGGCTTGAAATTAATTGCAAATTGCTCGTAATTTCTGAATATTATAATGGGATGAAATTTAAATTGTTTTTGTGAATCGAAATTAGTTTTGGAAAGAAACAGAATTTGAAAGAAAGAAAAAAGAAACTGTGGCAGCTGGTTTTTCAGAGAACTACTTCTTGTGCTCTGATACCATGTAAGAAATGGTTTTATTAATGTGAATAAACGAATATTTACAAACTAATTTATACAAAAAAAAACAAAATTATAATAATTAAAAATAAACATAATTATGAAGAGATATATTCTTGGACAGCTTGTTGCTCCCCACCAATTTATTGGTGACTGTTTTCAACTGGTGTGTTGGTTGCTACCAGTTGGATCTTAAGTTCTTTAACAAAAAAGAGTAGAATGAATAAATAAATGAAAGAATTAAGTGAAGTTTTTCTACCTTTTAGATTACATAATCTTCAGTCATTTGTATCCGCTTGAGAAATGGAATATCTTTATTTCTTATTACCTATTATGATTATGTTCTATCATATATTTCTTTTTCTGGGTAAAAAGTTATCTCTGATTTGTTTTAAATAATATATATACCCCTATTTGGTTCAAAAGCTGTCACTCAAACAATTTCTACTTACCAACATTCTACATGTTTCCAAGACTAATTTTTCAAAACTATGCATGGGAAGATGAGTCCGCCTCATTTTTTGCCTCACCAAGTGTTGGCTCGCTGGATGGTTCAGTTGAAGCTGAAATTGTCTTTGATTGATTATATCTCAAAATCACCCTCTCTCTGTTGTTATGCCACCATTCGTTTGCCTGATCTTCACTAAACCTCCGTCTACTGCTCAAATTATTGTGGTTGGGGATTAAGTAAAACAAGACAGGTTATGTCAATAAGATGCACTGCATTACGACTAAAGATAAATACACCTATAGGATGGAGACAACGTCACCACTCCAAATGAGTGCACATACAAGAATAAGAAAAAGCTGAAAAGTCAAATAGGGGTGACAAAACAAGTGAAGACAACATGAACATCATACAGCCACAAGCATGAATTAGAATTTATTACTAATTGATTT
Source organism: Hippophae gyantsensis (assembly GCA_030763125.1). Taxonomy (NCBI): domain Eukaryota; kingdom Viridiplantae; phylum Streptophyta; class Magnoliopsida; order Rosales; family Elaeagnaceae; genus Hippophae; species Hippophae gyantsensis. The sequence continues at coordinate 28,113,433 of CM061039.1, read as the reverse complement.
TTACATTTAAAGGTCACACTATCATTGTTATGCTTACAAGTAAATCAATTTTTTTTTATTGCTAAACAAGTTAATCACTTTCTTTTTTTGTTGACAAATGACACAACATAAAACCAGCATGCAAATACGACATGAAACATGACAAGTCCCAAAATGTATCATAGTGTATGAAAGTTAGACTGAGTACATTTGTGAGAAATATGAATCGGTACTATAGGATGTCATGTCTATGGGTGTGAATAGTTATAAAAATGTGATTTTCATAAGCCAAACTGATATACCTGAACTTAACACGTTTGAAAACCTTGGTACCATTTCGAAATTGGAGTATAGTTACAAAAACACCATGTTCAAACTGTTCCATAACTTCTTTTCCTCCTTCAGTCCTAGCAGTTGAAGATTCAGAAGATTGTGATTCATTTTCTGGGCTTGGTTGAGGTTCATCGCCTCTGGAAATAGAAGCTCTATTACTGTCTGGAAAAATATTTTTGCCATCACGGGACAGGTCATCAACTCGTGCAATATGTTGTTGTTGTTCCATTCTACGCTTTGGACGCTCAGACTGTTGGTTATGTGTGGAGCTTGTCAACAAAGAAGAAGATATTTCAGACTTTTCTTTTGAGTTTAAAAGATCTTCAGCTCGAGAGCGCAAGGAATTAAAGGTCTCACTTTCATAGACTTCTTGAGGTAGCTTCTCTTTCATTTCTTTTAGCTATATAGCAAAAGCAAAGAAAGTATACAGCCTAATTAGCACCTAGCACAAATAAACTTTTTTTTTATATAGGATTAGAAATTTAAAAGCATATGTTCTCCTTCCAATAATCTATTATAAGGAGAATTTATTAGCCATTTTACTCTTCACGAACTCATTATTTTCAACATCTTGTTCAAAGAAACAATTTTCCTTTCATTTATTTTTCCTTGATGTTTGGTAAGAACAAGTGATAGAAATATCATCAACATTAGATTATATAACAAAGCTCCAACAACAACAAGCATTGACGAACATACAAATAGAGGAATAATGCTCTCGGAACAAAAGAATGTCTTCTTTTTTAATCTAAATTTGTAGTCTTTTTTTAAACTAAATAAACTCATAATCATGTATGAGATCATTTGGCATTTTCAACTACTGAAATATATCGATTTTGTTTTGCTTCTATGAGCAAATTATATTATGGAATCAGTTTACAAATTTAATAACAAAATGTTTGTAGTGAACTTAAACCTGTTTTGTGATGGACTTTACTACTTCTTTTGCTTCTCTCCACTTGGAAGAATGCTCCACAGCCAGTGAAGTTGCTTCTTTAGTGTCTTTATGTAATCTTTGTAATTCACGATCCTGGACATCACTCTTCTGCTTTAGACTTTTAACCTGGAACAAGAAGCTTTGGTTTACAGTACAATCCCATGCTAAAACTAGGATTCATCAATAATAATTAATTAGGAAACTATAAAATCATTGCCTGGTTTTGCAACTTTGACACTTCTCGTGTTAACATGTCATTTGTCTTCTTAAGATTGTCAATAACACTCCTAGAAAGTACAGGAGTAGTAGATCGCGGAGGGCTTGGTCTCCTTGAGTAAGGTGAGGTGGATCTTGAGCTAATAACAACAGGTTGAGGTGATATTGGTGTAACAGGCATAAAAGCATTTTGAATTGCACTGATTGAACTAGGAAATGCAATATCTTTTAGTTGTATAAGTGAAGGAACTTGAGAAGCTCTGACTATAGAAGATTGACCATATTTAGACCCCGATTTTCTTGACCTGATCTCAAGGTATTTAACTGGTTCTGTAGTAGGAGATAAAAGGATCCTCGAAGGCCTTATCTCTCCCCTATATACAAATTCCCTACAGTCAATTGAATGACGAATGTTTCTAGCTTTTTTACTTAAATTAGAAGCATGACCAGCCGCAGCAGCTTTAAGTTTTACATAACAAGCATCACATACACGGTGTGGCTTGCCAGGAGTGGGAGCCAATGCAGCTTTTATTGCTTTTTTGGAGCTACAAGCATGGCAATGCACTAGTCCGCAATTGTAGCAGTTATGCCTCTTTCTAGTAAATCCAAATGCTTGTCGACAGCCTGAGCAAACTGATTGGTCAACTCCGGAGACCCATTTGTGAATGCAAATGCTTGCTGTGAAATTTGAGCCACATGATATATTTTTGACATGCCTATCTTTAAGTGCTTCAACCAATGTTGGAGTTTCTCGATCTTCTGTGTCCCCATGTCCCAATCTTCCATTAGTACCTTTTCCCCAAGTGAATATTTCACTTCTTGATGTCATGACAACAACGTGATAAGCTCCACACGAGATCTCTTCAACAAATTCTCCAACCAATTTATCCTGTACCAAGCAAGGTGACTTTCCGTTAGAGCTTGGATTGCCTAGTTGTCCATGTGAAGTGCCACCCATTGTAAATACATGACCTGATGTAGTGAGTGCAATAGTCATAGTGTGTCCACATGCTATTTGGTGGAAATTATATTCAATAAGTGAAGACACACACGTGGGAAGAAGATAAGTGTCCTTGTTTCCATGACCTAAACGATATTTATCACCATCACCCCATGTAAATAACTTTCTAGAGGAAGCACTTCCACCGGGTTGCCCCATAACCTCTACAATGGCAACAGTATGCCACACTCCGCATGCAACTTTTATTGTCTTTAATCCGTTCAACAATTGTACTTCTCTTGGATATGAAACACTTTTTCGATCCCCATGGCCCAAAACACCAAATGTCCCATCACCAAATGTAAATAATTTCCCGTTTGAAGTAGCCAATGCTGAATGCCAAGTGCCACATGCAACAGACAGCACTTGTAGCCCTTCCAAAGGACCAGTAATCCTTTTAGGTATCCAGTGACTACTGTTAGTGCCATGACCAAGAAGTCCAACATTATGAGTACCATCACCCCAAGTAAACATATCACCAGATGTTGATACAGCACATGTATGATACTCACCGCATGCTACAAAATCTACATTGTGAACTGCCAGGAACTCGACAAGACGGGGGCTACTAAAATCTTTATCAATTCCATGACCAAGTCTTCCTCCAGATTCCTCACCCCAAGTGAAAACCTCACCGTGTCTAGTTACAAGAGCAACATGTCTCACACCACAAGCAATCTGATGAACATCCAAAACAACATTTGATTCCAGAGACTTTGGAGTGAGCACATCAACTTTTGTAGGGATTGTGTTCACGGACCCATCCGGCAAAATACCGTCAAGCCAAACTTCTCCCCAAACAAAAACATCCCCTAAAGATTCTATATCATCCAGTCCGGATCCTCCACTTGAACAGCTAGGAGTGCTTGAAACACTAATTCGTATACCATCTCCAGGTCGGTGCATATTTGTTCGTTCTAAACCAGCATGTAAGCCTACAAAACCCAATGTACATTCACAACTTGAATCAGTAGACAACCTACCATGTGTAGTGCTTGAAGTGAACTCTAATGATGTAGAATTGAGTGAACGACCATTCCTAACTGAGTCACAACTCTCGTTTAGCTGAGAAAGAAAATAAATTTTAAGTATATAAGAAAAAGAATAATCGTACCAAACTGAGCCTAAGTTATTTTTTGCTTCAAAATAATGACAATTTTTTTTTTCAGAATGCAAGTGTGACGAAAAAGAGAATCATAAGGAGAAAATAAATTATGTTAAAGTGTATATATTATGTGTAAAGTTTATTCTTAATCTTATTCTAAGAATATGTTATATTCCTTTTATTTATTATTATTTTGTATATATTTAGAATGTATTGTCATACCTTAATTAGTACTTGCATATTTATATAAGGGCTAATAATGAAATTAAGCCTTTCATAAATTAATTAAATTCGTAGAACATTATGCAAGAAACTGCATCTGGTTCAGTTTTTGGTGTCTTAACTCTTAAAAGTATTACCTCTGTTCTCTAATTTAATAATCAACTTCAAGCTTTAAGTGGTACTATAGATTGACAAGGGACTTCAAGTCATCATTTTCTCACTTTCTTGGCAGGAGACGTTTATTCTGTATATTGACCTTTAATGTCCAGTGATACCTAAATAAATGACTTTGGTCTCCTGCCAAAATCTGGATGGACTTTCCCTTTTATTTTGATATAAACAATACCTATCATCTCATAACATTTATGAATTCTATAATTTATCTTCTTAACCTTTTTTTCCGTTAGATTTTGCCTCCGATCAGGCGAACATTTTAAATATCACAAACTTGGTTACAAAAGGGATTAAATGTCTTACATTTAAAAAATTAAGAACTAAATCATAAGAAAAAAATTTAACATGTTAAACCTAATTGCTACTGTGAAGTTTAAATATAATTTCTAGATGTGAAAAGTAAAAATTGGGGACTATAATAAAAAAATTATTAGAGGATCAAAGTGTAAAATTGATAAAAAGTTAGGGACTGTAAGTATTGTTTAGCCTTTATTTTGTTGTATGCTTTTTCTTTTCCCCCTCAAAATAGAGGGTATAAGGCTCACATGTCATATGTCATTTACATAGGAATTGAAATTACTAACTTCAACTCATTATATGGATAATGCATTATATTGTTTCTCGTAGCAATAACCTGCTTTGGAAATGCAAAATAATTCAATAACAGTTGCCAATAAAATATTGCTTAACATCAGTCAATATGCTTATATATAAGGTAACAGAAACTATTTTGTGAATACAAATGGTTGATACTATACATCATGAAACGACACATTATTGTGGAACTACAGTGAAATCTGTTAGCTTGTTTGTCAATGGAAAACTAATAAAGGGAAACAAAGAAGGGCAAATGTATTCCACTGGCATTTTGTAAAGGTTATAATTTTATTAGAACAAAAGTACTGGACATGGTTTTTGTTCTCTTAATAGATCATTTACTTTTGCAACGAAATAATTTACTCTTTTAAATGAACTTAGTTGGGTTGAAAAAGTAACTCACATCCAAAATTTCACTCTTATTACGTCTACTAGCCTGTTGTCCTGAAGAAACTAATGCACCAAATCCTGCAAGGCATACCTCTGCTTCTGCTTTGTCTTTGCAGACCTACATCAAGTGATAAAGAACAATTACTGAAATTATCATTTTAAATAGATGACACAAAATAAAAAATAAATAAAAACTGAATCAATTGAGTTTTACTAACCAAATCTAGAGATCGATCTCCGTTATTATATATAAGAGAAAATGATAAGTAATCTTTTTCAGGCCGCAAAAATCTTTTAAACACAGGCTATAAGAGAACAAAAGAAACTTATCAACAATGATATATTTAAAAACAACTTAACTTGGTCAAGATATGAATTATTCAACTCACGGTTCTTTGTCCTGGGATAATTCGTGAGACAGAAGATAACTTCAGATTTCGTTCTTCACCATGAGAGTACCAGATCAACGTTGTCTCATCCTGTTAATAGCGCTAAAATTCAAATCATTCGAGTACCATAGCTCTCTCTCCGTTCAATAGAGAAGTTGGAAGTCGATGTTTATAAATAGATGAAAAATTAAGTTTGATCACTTTAAGCGTAGTCAACAATATTCTTGATCTTTAGAAATTAGTTTTTATAGATTAATGGAACATAAGTAATCATAAATACTTTTTCAATGATAGATTAGCAAAAAATTATAATTAAAGGATATAAAAGTTAGTAGAAACAAGTAATGGTAAGTAGAAATGATGGAATAGTTTTGCCCCATATGTTCTGTAGCCCCATATAAAATTATGTTCTTAGTAAAAGTTAGTACAAAACTAGCAATGTTCTGTAGCACCATGTTAATAAACTTATGCCCCATGTATCTTGAAAATGCAATTGAGTACATAGCATGGAAGAAATGAACAAATACCTAAATATTAACTACAATTGCAACCTTTGGATTTTTTATTAAGCTATAAAATGTGTATCCCATTATCCCATATAGTATGGAAGGCAACAACCAAGTTTAAGACCTTGGCTAGATCTACTCTTTCAGCTACATAAGGACTTCCATTTCAAAAAAAGTGAAGAACCAACCTTGGACTATTGAGTCAATCATTGGGTGGTGGTAAAAGAGAGCTCCTTGTACCAAACTTTGCTAATTGGGTGATAAAGAACTAGGAACTAGATTTACCAGTCTCTGCTAAAATCTTATGACATCTCAAATCGGCAAAAGTTGTCATGTGCTTATCCTTTTGATATCTCAAATTAGCAAAAAATTATCTTGATTTAAGTACATAACATAACACCTTAGTTTCATTTTTGACCTACTCTTAGGCACTACACATTTTATGAACATATATTTAACTCATCTTCATAAATGCCTTAAACATATGTTCATTTTGTGTAACATTCTGAATATATGTTTTTTTTTGGTATATTCTTAACGTTTTTTATATGAATATTTTTTAATCTTTATATTTATGAAAACATATTTATATCAAAATTCAAAAATATGTGTTGAACACTGTTAAAAATGTATGAAAACAATAGATATACATTGTTATTGTTTTTTAGATAAAGTTAAAAATAAAAACATATAAATAAGTAGATTATATATAAAAAGGAACCTTTTTTACTTTCTTTTCTCTTCTTGGAGCATATCCATAAAATTTTAACCATATTATAGTCTCTAAAATTGGCCAATTTAACTTAATTAATGCAGTTAATTTTTTTTATGCTCACATCTTGAAATTTTTTGAAACAATAGAATATTCTTAACATGGTTCTAGTCAATGTTGCACAAATGCACATGTAAGTGGGCTTTTCTATAGAAAAGTCTCCCTTCCATATATTACATGTCTTAATATTGTTCTCGTGCCATTTCCCAATGTGAAATGATAGATACCAATTTATATATCTTTTTACGCATCAATTTCATCACATTTATCATTAATTTGTGTTCCAAATGCACTTTATATGTTTAATTGCTTTTTTGTAGATGTTTGAAAACAAAATGAGCAAAAAGGACCAAAATGTATGTTTGAAGTGCAATTAGGGTACTCAATCGACAAGCCTCGATCGAGATCGGTCGAGAACCCTCGAATTAAAAGTTGGAATTTACTTATATCAACTTGATCGATCGAGCATTGAGATTCAATTGATCGAACCCCTCGATGGATCGAGGATCAATCGACTTTGAAAAAGGGTTCTCGGGGTTCAATTTTCCAAGCTTGGTCGATTGAGTCCCTAGATTGATCAAATAGTCCAATCAGCACATAATTTTGATCTTTTACAACTCCAGTGTTCAATTGCAACTGTTGGATAGAGGAAAAATAAATTAATGGTCAATAGACACTCGAAAACTACCTTATATACATCATATTAGGTCAATCAAAACACATTAAAGAAGAGAACAATATATACAAGATAAAAGAGAGGTAATAGCTCTATAAACAGTTCTAAAAAGAGAAGTTGAAGACAAAGATGAAAATTGAAGATCTACGATCATTTATCAGCATCCGAAGCTTTTTCTTCCTTTTGAGTTTTTATTATGAATTTTTTATTAGTGTTTACCACATTTATAGATAGTTAATTTACTTTATGTGATTAAGAGAAATTTTCAAGCCCTAAACGATGATTCTAATTTGATTTATGATATGAAGCAGTTACTCTTCCATTTGTTTCATTGAAGATATGTTTAAGTCTATATTTGATGCTATGATTATGCTTATAATTGATTATGGTGTACAACTAGTTGATTGCATGTATGGTTTAAAGCTAGTTTAAGATATTCTTATTCGAAGTAGCACCTTATGACTGTTATTACAAGTAGGATTAAATAACTAAATTAATTAATAATTATCAACAGTCTCAGTTTTATCTAGTTTAGTTATTACTCTTTTAGATATTGAGGTTGCCATTGAATTGAATCTACCAGGCATATTATGATGTTGTTCAACAATTAGATCTATCAACAATCGAATTGTCTAATAATTACATAAAAAGAAATAATGGTGACTCTTATGCATAATAGGGTTCCTAAAGATAAAGTTCTCAATTGAACAAGGTTTCTAGATTGTGCTTCATGACTAGAGTTATGAAGATAATTACCTCATAATTATATTTGTTGGATCATAATCTAGGATGAGGATCATCTATTAATCGCATGCTTGTATCTCGTTGATCTTAACTTGTGATTCTACCATTTTCTCAAGTTATATTACTTTCTCTTTTCAAATCAAAACAAAATTGTTGTTTACTCTTTCATTTTTAAATCCTAGCATTAATATTTTAATTGTCATCAGTCCTCAATAAGTAATAACCCTTACTTCAATTGCAGTTTTCGTCTTAAATTTTTCATCTTTTGTTTATTGTTTATATTTTTAGGTTTAGATTTATATTTATTTTTTATTTTTTATTTATTCATCTTTTGTTGTTAATTATAATTTTCTCAAAAAGTGGAATATCATAAGAACAAGAAAACACATGGCTGCAACATACTATACATTTAATAAATTTCATATACCTTACTATGAACAACAAGTACGCAATCAGAAGCACATTAATGCCATGGGGGAATTTGAAAATCAGAGATCAATGTATGATTCATATTCTAACATATATAATTCTAAATGGTGGGATCATCGAGCTATTAATATAGAAATATATCAATTGATTTCAACATTACATTTAACTTCCCATTCCAAAGATCACAACATACTTTACTCGCTCAAGGTAAGTCTCTTGATGACTTAGTGATTCCTTAGTTACTAACACTTTAAATTTCAGCAGTGAATTCCTCTCTCTAATAGATGTCAATCCTAAGGTTATCGTCATTTTCATTACTTTGGAGCATGAAAAGTAGCTAGAGGAGCTCCGAAGAGTCTTCAAGAATTATACATCCATAGAAAAGACTAGTGAGGAAGAGAAGACAATCACCCCACAAGAATCCAATATGGTATCAAAGATAGTACCTGAACCTTCATTTTCTACTAATGAGTATGTTGTATCTTTCTCCAATAAGTTAAGAAATTCAAAGAAGTAGAAAGGAAAATTTTGGAGGTCTTTTAGGAGATGCAAATCCACAAACCTCTTTTGGAGGCTATTAAGTAGATGTTTTGGTATGAAAAGTATCTTAAGAAACTTTGTATTACCAGATTCAATCTTAAAGATAACAAAGAGCTTAGTGTGGGAGACAATATGTTTGTTGTGCTCTAAAAGAGACTCCTACCAAGATACAAGAATGTGCATAATGGACTACTAGCATAAAATATTGATGATGAAATCACATTTCAAAATCTTTGATGGTGATGAATGATAAGGATTGATTGCATCAAGCTAACGACGTTAAACTAAGCACTTAAAAAGAGGCAACTCATTAGATTTGTTTTCTCTTACCCTTTCTCTTTATTTTTACATTATGCTATATACATGACTTACATTACAGACAATTTAAAAAATTAAGTGTGGGGGAGAGTAAACATTGTCATTGTTGTTATTGTTGTCATCTTGTGTGACAATATACAAGATTTTGATTTTTTGGTATCTATGATGAAAAATGTTTAAAAACCTGACTTTTTGAGTGATAATGAATGCCGGTAAGAGTCTTGATATTATTCTTTAGTGAAGGCAAACTTTGTGATATCTAGCTTAGAAAAGACATGCATAATAGCTAAATTAGTGATATGATGATTCATATGTTTGAATTTGTGAAGTGTTATGTTAATTTCTTTAAACATTATTGTAATTTTAATGAGTATGATTAGGTTGTTAGAACTTTCTTTTATGTTTATCAAAACAAATGTTGATCAAGTATTGTCCGAAAAGTGATTAAGGCACTATTAAACCCTTGGTCAAATTTCCCTACCCTTAATATTGTTACTCTCAACTGAATATTTATGTAGTGAGCTAATTTGAGTCTATATGAGCCGTTTATTTGTACACTCCTTATTTTTTTATCTAAACATATAGAACATATCTTATAGTTCAAATATACACGGGGTTGCATAAAAAGAGAATAAATCTTAAGAATGAAGCTAGACTGGAATTTAGAGTTATCATGTGATCAAAATTGTAAATTTACAAACATTTATAAAATAACCCATATCTTATGAAATTAAGTATCTTTAAATAAAATAAAAAGAAAAAAAGGAAAAATATAGAACTAAGAAAAAGAGAAAAATATAAAAGGGGGGGGGGCGAAAAGAAAAGAAAATATGGAGAAAAAAAGGTCATGTGTTTTGGAATAAAGTTTAAAATAATGATATTAAACCATGTTTTGTTTTCTTGTAGATCTTTGGATGGTACTTCTTATAGGTCTTTCTCTTTTACTCCACAGACCTTTGAGTTTTTGAATTCTCTTATACGTTTTTTAGTAAATCATACTCTTGTCCTTACAATCAAATTAAAGATCTTTTGATTTCCAAAATACATCAGTAAGTAGACATGTAATTTTAATGCCTATGTTGCCTAATGTACCTTTAGAAATATGGTGATATTCTATGAGAATATCCACAACCTTTGTTTAAATTACATGATTTGAATGTCACTAATGAGATTGCTTCACCCACCTACTATGAGCTATGTTATTATGAAGAGTGTTAGAGCAAATTCATGGTTGTAGACCCATACTAATGTTTCTAAGATTTTAAAATGTTAATGTTACTAAGCCCTAAGATGAATTGCAAAAAAGCTTATTTATATTGCCTAATTATGATTTTTTTTCGAGGATTAGCAAATATTAAATGTGAGGGAATTTGATATATGCTAATTTATATATCTTTCTACGCATCAATTTCGTTATATTTATCATTAATTTATGTTCTAAATGTCATATATGTGTTTAATTGTTGTTTTAGAGGTGCTCAAAACCAAAACAAGCAAAAAGGAGTAAAAACATGTGTGCGAAGTGCAATCAAGGTACTCAATCGATCAAACTTTAATTGAGATCTATTGATGAACCTCGGGCTAAAAATTGGAGCCTACTTATCGCAACTATATCGATAAAGCATTAGGACTTGAGACTTAATCGATCGAACCCTTAGCAATTCATCAAGGATTGATAGACTTCAATCGAGGGATCTCAGGTGTACAATTTGCCTAACTCAATCGATCCTGAGGACTTGATCGATCGAGTAGTCTAGTCAACACATAATTTTGGCATTTTTCAACCCCAATTTTCAATTGTCATAATTGAATTGAGGGGAAATAAATCAAAGGCCAAGATACACTTAAAAACCACCTTATATACATATTAGGTTAGCCAAAATACATTACAAAGAGAACAACACATACAAGATTATAGAGAGACTAGAGCTCTACAAATAGTTTTAGAGAGGGAAATTGAAAATGATAACAGAGATTGAATATCTACGATAATTCATCATTATCCTACGCTTCTTCCTTTTAAGTTTATTATTATGAATTATTTTTTAGTTTTTACCATGTTTATGGATAATTGATTTGATTAAGGGCAATTTATAATCCTCATAAAATGATTCTAATTTGATTTGTGATATAAAGTAGTTATATGTTTGTTTCATGCAGGATATGTTTAGTTCTATATTTGAATATCATTATTGTGCTTGTAATTGATTAAGGTGTACAATAAGTTGATTGTATGTATAATTTATGGTTAGTTTAAGATATTAATCTAAAAATAATAATATTTTTATTCGAAGTAACAGTGATCATTGTTAAAAGTAAGCTTAAACATCTACATTAAAAAACTGTCAAAAGTTTCAATTTTATCTTGTTTAGTTATTATTCTTTTAAATATTAGTTAAAGACACGTAAATTACTATACGGTTATTTTAATATTCTCATTGTTTAATATTAAGACATATTTAAAATTTATGAAAAATAAATAAAGAATAAAAAACAAATTGCAAGTATTTGAGTTAATTAAATATAAGTTCTAAAAAACACATGTAAAATAGGTTTATTAGGAAATGAAACTGCTTAATTTTATAAGTCTTTTTCAACCAATGTATTTAACTTCTTCTTTTTTCAAAATTAAAAATAAAATATGAATAAAAATATATGTTATTAATTTATTTTTTTTCAAAACTATTTTATACGTGCTTTAGAATTTTATATTATCCAGTTTTATTAAAACGTAAAAAATAATAATTTAGTAATAAGTTCTGCTCTAATTAAAATTAGAGAATTGTTACTATAATCTTAAAAATTGAGCTTTACATTGCACATAATTTATTAAAATATTAATATTAAATTATATTGTTACTATTATCCCGAAAATTGAGTAAATATTTATGATTTCATTCTAAATTGATTTAAAAGTTATTGCAAATATATTAAATACCTATAATTTCTTAAATATCTATAAAAAATAAGAATTCTAAATAAATTATTTATTTTTGAAAAAGGTGTTACTTAATGATAGAATATACTATTTTAATATAATTATATTAAAATATTATTCTAAAAAATAATATTTTAACACAAAATATTAAAATAATATATTTTGGTCTTAATTAATTCGTTTTTTAAAACAATGTATTTTTCATCTAAAAAACCAAAAAATACTAATGATTTAGTATAAAGGATCTTTATGACTACACTATAAAATAAGGTTATCATTGAATTGAACCTAGTATGTATATTACATTTAACAGTTAGATATGTAAACGTATTCTTAAATAATTGTAGATAAAGAAAGAGTAAAAAGTTCTAACTATTATAGTACTATTAAACCTAAAGTTCTCAATTGAACAAGGTTCAAGATTATGCTTAGTGATTAGAATTAGGAAGATAATTATTTCATAATTATATTCATTGAATCGGAATTTATAGTGAAGATCATCCCTTAATCTTATACTTATTTCTCGTTAATCTTACTTGTGGTTCTACCATTTTTTCAAGTTATGTTATTTTCTCTTTTTAAATCAAAAACAAACCTCCATTTTCTTTTAAGTTGTTTTTAATTACAGTGTTCATATTTTAATCGTCATCGATCCTCTGTTGGAAATAACTCTTATTTTAATTATATATTAGTGAAATTTTTTAATAAAAGTAAGAAATTAATATTTTACATGACCTGTTGGGTATGTAATGATACATAACAAACGCATTGTTAACAAAGAAATCGAACAATTGACTAACATGGGAAACGAGAGCTTACTGAAGAAAGTCTGAACGGGAGAAATTTAGGTTTTCCTTTCCGACTATACTTGAGTAACTGAGTACCTTTTTTCAATACAATTAGTGCCTTCAAAAGAGGAAAATATATTAATTGAATACATGAAGCATCAACAACTATTATCTTGATTTCAATTGTTATCAACATAAAAAGTTTATTTAGAAAGTTGATTTAGTAACTAAAGTAAACAATTATGAAAATAACAGGGCAACTACAAACACATGAATGTGCCAATTTATATCAAACTTCAATCTCAACTAAAAAAATTTCAATACTTACTCAAATTTCATCATAATCATTTCACTTGCATTATTTATATTATTCTTTTAAATACATGTGTATCCTGATATATGGATAGTTATGACAAGGGATAGGATTGTAATTTTTTTATAACGGGACAAATTCATGTAAGGATTATTCCGTTGGAGATAAAGATGGATGAACAAAATAGAGAATGAAAAAAGTGAAATGAGAATCGATATTTTGTAATATGAGGTGAGATAAAAACAAAAATTGTATTCTTCGTTCCGTTATCTGAAATTATATATCATATATCAATAAATAACTCAAATTAATTATAAGTAATACATTATATATTTTTTATATTTCGTCTTTAAGTTATATTTTTATTGTACTAAAACATCAATATTTTTTCTTTTATAAGAATTATTTAAACTATATTTTTAAATTTTAAAAATATAAAATCTTATAATTATTTTATAATTTATTGTTATTATTTCAAACAAATTTGTAATAAAATTATATCAATATTGTTTAATATAAAAGGATTATGTATTTATTGTAACATATATTTTATTTTTTTTACTTTCACATAAATATTGTTTAATTTTTATTCTTTATTAATTCAAAATTTATTTTTTTTCATTAAAAATATTCATTATTAACTTGTTTCCATTATAATTTTTTTCATAATGAAAATAAAAAATTACTAAAAATAATTTTAAAATATTAATTGAATCCTTTTTCTTTATTTAAGGTCCCGTTCCAATATGGAGATCCCGATATGTCAACAAAAATTTTAAATGGGGGATGATCACGAAGGATAAATTATAAATAGTAGACGAAAATGGAGAGAGAGTCCCACTCCCGTCCCGTCTAGTTCACAACCATAACAAAGGGGCATATGCTTGTTTAATAACTTCAGTTTCCATATCACTTTAACTTTCCATTTTATGTCATCTTCCTCATCTAGCTTCCTTTATTAATATTGCCCGTCAACAAAAAACAAACACAAGATGTACTTTATTTAATTTTTTAGGGTCATCCAAGCACAATCATAAACATTATAAAAATTTGGGCAAAAGATAGACAAGTTTAACAAAAACTTTACAATTCCCACAAAAAATACCCAATTTTGTGAGGTTTTTAGGAAACCAATAGAAAATAAAATAAAAATAATTTCGATAAGAAAGAGAAACTTACTTGCTCAACGTCACGCTCATGGTTTCCATAACTAACAAGATCTGCCATTCCATCTGAAAATATCGCGAGGAATTAACCGAAAGAGGAAAAAGAAAGCTTGACTTCTGTAGCCCAGTCTTCATAGATGCATATGATTTTTCTTCTACTTTTGTCTCTCATTAAAATTCTCAGAACTTTTGATGAAAAATGCTAAGAGAATAAATTAACTAATTTGTACCTAATTCGAGTCACAATTTATTTGAAATCAATTCCAAAAAAGAATATTACGACCTAGATCGATATAAATATTCCGAAAAAAAATAATCCAAACTTGATAAACAACTAATGCACGATATGAGAAATTGCATTTCTTTTTTACTATTTTGGTAAATAATATTATTGATACGTGAAAGTAAACCATGAAGATGAACGAACAATTGAGGAGAGAAACGAAGGGAGAGAATGAGAAGCGAAATGAGAGGAGGAGCAAATAGTCACATGTTTAGGAAGGTTTGTAGCTCAACAGAAAATAATGAGGAGATAATGGCGCGCTTCTTAATCCACCTCTCTGTTCTGTTGCGGTCATGCGATGTTGTCAACAAGGTAAAACACCTTTTTGGAAATTAAAAAACAATAAACGCCGTTAAAAAGTAAAAATAACATATTAATGATATTAAATAATATTTAAATAATTCTAATTAAATTTAAATAATGTTTAATTTAATTACATTTAAAATAGTAGATATTTTTAATTTAAAAAATATATTATATATTATTGTGATTAATTATTTTTGTTGTTTTCCCGACGGTTTTTCATGATTCATAATTGGCTCATAACTTAATAATAATCTATTTTTTCCCTTTTAAATGTTAACTTTGCGACATTACCCGTTTTCAAATAAATAGCCTGTAATATTAAGAGTTTAAAAATTATGTGACAATAATAATTAAAATATATATAAAAAAATTATAAATTTATTATTTTTATAATTATAAATTTAAAATTTAAAATTTAAAATATAACAAAATATTAAATAAATAAAATTTTAATAATATGCAACATTATGTATGTTTAGCACTCTTTAAAAAATTATTTTTTAATGCATTTAAAAATAAAAAATTCATTAAAACTTAGATAATTCGTTACAAATTCATATTATTTCAAAAATTTAAATAAAAAAATTAATTTAATTATATATCATAATTTTATTTTTTGTACAAATAAAATTTTACTTTTAATCTTATAGATACGTTGATTTTCATATAATATAAAAAACATATATTTTTCTCATGTCTAGTACAAAGAACTCCATCAAAAAGATAAATTTATCTACTTTTATTATTGTTTTAATTTATCTATTATTTGTAATATTATTGAAGTGAGTTTGACTTTATTAACACCCAATTTTTTAAAGATCGATAATAGCATAAGATTAATGTTTGAAACTAAGTTACATAGTGTTTTCTCAAAATTCATGTTCCTAATTGTGCAAGGAATGTAAAAGTTACTTGAATCTTTTAATTTTTGAGGTAGTTTTCTAGTAAGGATAGCACTACAATCTTCAGTTAAAGTCATTGTTTCATTATCTCTAACCCTCATTTTCATAGACAAGATGACAAGATGTCCTTCATAAATTTAGCATAAGAAGATATATGTTCAAATGCTTGTGCAAATGGTATATGTATGTTTAGCTTCTTGAAGACATCCATAAATTTTGAAAACTACACATCTAATTTTTTTTTCTTTTGTAGTCTTTGAGGGAAAGGAATAGTGAGTTTATAGAGGTTTTTCTTTTTTGGCTAAATTATTTCCTTGCTTTGTTCATCCACTTCTTTCTACTCATCCTTTTAAGTCTCATGTTCCTTCTCTAAAGTTTTACCACTCCTCAAGGCCATGACATTATGGTGCTTCTTACCTTCTCTTCTTGGGTTTATAATTGTGTCACTTGAAAGGTTACCTTGAGACCTTTGACTTATAGCCTAGGCAAGTTACCCCATTTGAGTTTCTAAATTTCGGACTGAAGTCTCTTGAGTGGACACTTTTGTATTTACTAACTAGATGAAGTCTTTTAGTATCCCTATTAAAGAATTTGTATTGTCCTTAATAGGTGACTTCTTCTCTTGGACTTGAGATTATTTTGGTTGTTGAAAATTAGGTGGTGGAAATAATTGACGGTTGCATTGATTACCACCTTAATTATTGTTATTACTCCAAGAGAAATTTGGATGTTGTCTCCATCTTGGGCTATATGTGTTCGAGTAGGTATTATTGTTTCGGTTCACATTACCCATGTAGCATGCCAATTTAAGATTATTTGGGCAATTATCAAACAAATGAGCTCCACCATAATAGACATAGGATACCCCTAGATCTTAGGCTTGTTTTATACTCACTAGCAAGTTTTGAGCCTTTAAAAGATGACACTTGAGCTATTAGTACTATGATATTATTTATCTCACGCACTCTAGCTACTCTTCTTATGGCTTCCATTTTTCCATTAGCCATTGATAATTATTATTAGTCATTTTCTCAAGTAAATCATAAGTTTGATGGTAAGATTTATCTAATAGAGTTCCATTAACGAATGCATCAACAATGGTTCTTGTTTGAGCATTAAGACCATCGTAGAAAGTCTTTATTTGGAACCAATAAGGGGTACCATGGTAAGGACACTTCCTTAGTAATTCTTTGAATCTTACACATGCTTCATATAAAGACTCTCCTTCAATTTATTGGTAGGAGATAATGTCTTTTCTAAGCTTGACATTCTTTGTTGGTGGGAAGTATTTGATTAAGAATTTTTCCGCCAAATCATTCCAAGTTGTAATGGAACCAGGTGGCAAAGATATTAGCCAAGATCGAGCACGATCTTGCAAAGAGTAAAGGAATAATCTAAGCCTAAATGCCTTCCGGTCATATTATTGAATTTAAATGAATTTACAACTTCAATAAACAACATGAGATGTACATGAGGATCCTCTGTTGGTAATCTGCTAAATTATCCAACTATTTGTACCATTTGAAACATCACTGGTTTTAATTCAAACTAATTAGCTTAAATGTTTGGCCTTGCAATACTTGGATTCAACCCTTCCAACATAGATAATATATATTCATGCATAGTTCTATCTCTATCATCCATTAAGGTATATAGTTGTTCAAATTTAACTCATTATTATTTATTTCTAATAGATTAGTTATTTCTTCCACTTGAATGATAACTTGTTTTTTTATTAATCACGAAATACACTCGATTTTGAGATTTAAAGTCAAAATTTTACCCTTATAGACTCTGCTTATGCAATAGAGTCAAATATATTTTTAATAGTACTAAAAGATATATCAAAATTAAAAATAAATTAAAATTAAAATTACAAAAAATAAAACAAAATAAAAATTAATTTCTAATGTTTATAATCACCGAAAATAGCACCAAAACTTGATAGACACGAATTGTGTGGAATGGATACACAAGTATACATATCACGAACATGTATTATGATCATAAGAAAATATCATTCCTATGGAGATTATGTTATTAGAAAATAATTCCAAAAATAAAAGGTAAAGATCAATTTTATATGTCTTGAGAAAGCAAAATAAAAAAAACTAAAAATAAATAATATTAATTAATTATTTCAAAATTAACTGCAAAAAAAATATATAAAAATAATATCTAATAATACTTAATCCTCCAATTTTATAAGCATGTGAATCACTAAAATCTTCCAATATAATTACCAATTAATTACATGATCAATTGAATTTAATCTAACATATATTCCTCTCTTAAATAAACTACACATTATATAGTAATTAACCTAATCATACTTTCATATCAATTAAATTGCATACTATTCATTAAGTTCATCAATTAGGGATCACATATATAAAAATAATACATATCTCCCTAAAAACTATGCATGTTATATAATTAAGACAAATAATTAAATAATTCTCTCAAATCTATTTAATTATCTCTATAGATCAATTGTGACTAAACAATTAATAGTATAAATGTTAGAATAAATAATATAATTAAATTAAAATCATAATTAAGGTAAAATATTAGAATATCACATATAGAAAATTAGGTTTATAAGATCTCTAGATTAATAAATTAGTTAGACATGATTGTGTTCATAAATCCCATATTTTTGAATAAAGGAGACATACAAATTAATAACAAAAATGAGAAAAAGAATAAATATAATCAATCTTTTGAATTGAAATACTAATATTCTCTTGAATATCTACCAAAATTGTATATCCTCTTTAACTTCTCTATCTCTTTCTCTTTCTCTTTCGCACCAAAAACTAATTAAAAATTTATAAAAGTTAGCCATGTAAGTTTTTTGGTGCAATTAGGGTGTTAAATTAGGCTAAGATGAAATCTAGACCGTCAGATTACCTTAAGATCAAAGGTTGCGATGAAAAAGGAAAATTAAATAGCGCTAACCAATGAGATCACCACACGTGAAAAAGGAGAAACATTGGAAAAATCAGTGTGCGAAGGGTGGCGGGACAGATTGGTGCTAGTCAACGTGTGCTAACTCAACAAGACATGGCATGTTACAATTTTCTAATCCGGATTGCATGGCACCCTCGTGGAACAAACGAACAAATCCCATGACAATCTGTGGCACGCTCTTTGACTACACGATAAAATTCATAATGAATGTCGTGGAAACATATGACAACATCTACATCACCCAGTACACGTAATGTGCTTCAATTGGCTCCCATTTGCTTATATGGCATCCACATGTCTTGTTTTGATTGGTCCTGCATTAAAAAATCATAAAAAAATCAATAAAAATTCCAAAAACAATAAAAAAAATATACTTTCAATCTCTTTCATTAGAAAGTTTATATTTTAATATTTTTAACCCCCAAAGTAATACTTATCGAATAAAATGAACAAATATTAAAAATAAACTGTATTTATGACTTTACTTTCATGGTGTTAACAATAAACAAAAATTATTAATTATATTAAAGCCTAATAAATTACCACTTTCATATTAGATTAAATAACTAATATTAGCATTACTAATTTTTGATTAATTTTTTTAGTCTATTAGCATTAATTTAAGAAAATCAATATTTAAATTTAATTACAAGAAAAAGCTTAATTGAAAGGATAAATATGTATAAAAATAATTTAAATAATTAAATTCTACAAAATAAATATAGGGTCTCACAATTCCATCCCCTAAAAATATTTTGTACATTAAATTTACTGACCTAGCTAAAAAGGTTTTGGAAACTTGATATGCATTAGATTTTCAGTTTCTTAGGTGGATTCCACTATTGCATGATTTCTCCAAGGAACTTTTACCAAATGGATTGTCTTCTTTTGAAGAACCAGATCCATTTCTATCAAGGATTTGTATCAGGTTTTCTTCATGGGTCATGTCTTCTCTTAATTCAATGGGTTGAGTTTCTGAAACATGGGAAGGATTGGATATGCTTTCGAAGCATACAAAAATGGAATATATCATGGATTCGAGAAAGTTCAGACAGTAACTTCAAGGGACAATCAATTGGATGAATACATTTTATCACTTTATATGGACCTATATACAGTGTACTTAACTTTCCTATTTTTCCAAATCGAACCACAACTTTCTATGGAGATAATTTCAAAAATACTCTATCTCTAACTTTAAATTCAACATCTTTTCTTTTAGGATCTACATAACCTTTTTTTCGATCATGAGAAATTTTTAATCTTTTCTTGATCATTCAAACCTTATCACATATTATGTCTACATATTTGGGATGTAGAAGTCTTCGTTCACCCACTTCATCCCAACAATACCCTACATTTCCTACCATACATTGCTTCATAAAGAGCCATCTCAATACTCGAATGGTAGTTATTGTAAGAAAATTCCATCAGTGGTAGAAAATTATCCCAATTTCCTTTAAATTGCAAAGCACAAGCACACAACATATCTTCAAGGGTTTGAATTATTATTTCTGATTAGCCATTTGTCTATGGATGAAATGCAATACTCAACTTTGTTCCCATGGTTTTCTATAGACTTAGCCAAGACAAGGACGTAAAACACATGTCTCTATCTGACATAATGTAGATTGGAACACCATATAGTCTCACAATCTGCTCCACATACAATTTAGCTAATCTATCTACTGAGAATGTGGATTTCATTGGGAGAAGTGTGCTGATTTAGTTAATTTATCAACAACTACCCAAATGCCAGCCTAGCCCTTTTGAGTACAAGGAAGTCCCATTATGAAATCCATAGTGATGTATTCCCATTTCCATTCAGAAATAGATAGTGGTTGTAATGGTTTAGAGGTCTCTAGTACTCTACCTTCATGTGTTGGCATATTAAACAACTAGATACAAATTATGTTATTTCTCACTTCATACCTTTCCACCAATAATGCTATTTCACAGTTTGATATATTTTAGTACTTCTTGGATGCATGGCATAAGCAGAACTATGAACCTCTTCTAGAATATCCCTCTTTGAGTCCTTATCGTTGGGAACTCATGATCTATTGTTAAGAACTAAAACACAATCATGATGCACAGTCAAGTCCACTCATAAACCAATTTGTAGCTCTTTTTTTATTGGATCAGTATGGGATCTTGAGATTGAGCTTCACAAACTCAATCAATTAAATTGAGTCTTACCCAAAAAATAGTCATTAGAGCTCCTAAGTCATCAATTGATAATTGTGCATCCGACTTTTTCAACTCGAAAAGTAAAGGAAAATACCTTACCTTTAAATGAGCTAAGGAACTTGTTGCTTTTCTACTAAGTGCATATGCAACCATATTGGCCCTTCCAAGATGATAGTCAATCACACACTCATAATATTTTATCAATTCCATCCAAATCCTCTATCATAGATTCAACTCTTTTTGAGTGAATAAATATTTCAAACTTTTATGATCAGTGAAGATTTGAAATTTCTCGCTGAATAAGTAGTGTCTCCATATCTTTAGTGTAAAAACTATTACTTTCAGTTCTAGATCATAAATAGGATAGTTAATTTTGTGTGGTTTAAGTTGTTTCGAAGCATAAGCGATGAACTTACCATGTTATATGAGGACACACCCTAATCCTTGGTGAGTGGCATCACTAAATACTACGAATCCACCATTGCTTGAAGGAAGAGTAAGTACGGGAGCAAAGATTAATCAACCTTTCAATTCTTGGAAACTCCTTTCACACTCATCATTCCGCTCAAACATTATATTTTTCCATGTGAAGCGATTTAATGGTAATGCAAGCTTTGAGAATCCCTCGATAAATCGATGATAGTATCTAGCTAATCCCAAGAAACTTTGCACCTCAGTCACATTGGAAGGTCTTTCCCAATTATGCACATCCTCTATCTTTTGAGAGTCAATAGAGATCTCTTTTGTTGATATGACATGTCCCAAAAATGTAACTTGATCCAACCAAAATTGGTACTTGTTCTAGTTGGCATATAGTTGTTTCTCTCTTAGTGTTTGCAATATAAATCTTAGATGATCTTCATGCTCCTTTTTGTTTTGAGAATAGACTAAAATATCATCAATGAAGATGATAACAAATTTGTCCAAGAAAGGATGAAATATTCAATCCATAAGGTCCATGAAGGTGGGTGGAGGATTAGTTAAACCAAAAGGCATGACTAATGAAAATTTTGGAATGTCAAATTCTTTAATTTTTAGTTGATGGTGACTAGACCACAAATCAATTTTTGAGAACACCTTTGCATCTTATAATTGGTAAAATAGATCATCAATACAATGAAAAAGATACCTTTTACATATGGTGACCTTATTTTCTATAGTCAATACACAACCTTAAGGTACCATATTTCTATACAAAAGAAAAGTAACCCTAAAAATTATATATAATACCTTAAGCCTTACCTATAATTAAATAAGCCTACTTAATTTTCCTTAAAACAATATCAAAAGAGTAACTAATTTATATAGTATGAGATTAAACTGGATTAGATGAACTTATCCTATAAAGAAAGTCAGCTTACTTAATCCCAGTAACAATTCATAATATTTCTTTATGTAATCTTAGTCTCCATATTTACTATATCCTCCAATCATATATTCCATCCTTTTAATGGAGACATTACTTCATTTTTATCTAACACATTCAAAATACTTGAAGAATTACTTTTGAATTGCATGGATCATCATTTAAATAATATAGTTACAATCAAATAAACATGGAAACTAAGCAGTTGACACTACTACAATACATACATATAGTCGGATATTTTGCCTCAATTTTTTTAAAAACCGAGGTCATAGACATACATTATCAATTTTTCTCTTTTTAATATTACATCAATCAAACACCAAATTTTGTATCATTTTCCCTCTTTTTTTCCTTTTTCACTCTCTCTCTCTCTCTCTCTCTCTCTTCACTGGCTAGCTATATACCCTATATACCTATACACAAAAAAATTTCATGGCCATTAATTATTAATTTCTTTTCTCTACTCATCGTCCAAACCTTACCCTCTTTGATCTCGATCCATCATCTTCAGAGCCATCCCAGAGCAACCCTAGGGTTGATGAGCGCGCTTCCCTCCACTGATCTCTTCCAGAATTTTCTATGCCGGTTTGCAAGGATGATGAGGTTCAAGTGGTTCAAGGCACATACAAGGGTCGTGACAAAAAGGTTGTTCAGGTCTATCATCGCGATGGTTGTCCTTTGCTTTTGGATGTGATGGAATGAGGTCAGTGTCTTCAAATCCTTTCCTTTTAGTTTTTCCTTTTCCCTTTTAATTGAAAAGCTCTATTTTGTTGGTGTTCTTATGTTAGGGTTGTTCTTGCTTCCCAAGTATCTAGTAAGTAATATATTTGTATGATAAATCTCTTCATAGTCTGTACTTCTTTGGTTGAAATTTATTTCTATAATCTATGTGCAACACTTGGTACATTTTAGAATCTTGCTAGAAGTTGTGATTCAACAATTTCTAGTTATGTTTTTGTATTAATTTCTTTCCTTTTTTTTTACTTTTAGGCTTTTGCATTAGGATTTTTTTGGTAATATGTTAATTGCCAATGTTTAGCCTGGTGCTTGGTGTCGGTGCTCTGGTATTGGTGCTGGTGCTGGTATTGATGCCTTCTACTGGTGTTTGTGTAGGGCATGGTGGTGGTGGTGGTGCTTAGCTTGTTGTTTTTTGGTAATATGCTAATTTCCAATGTTTGGCCTACTGCTTGGTGTTGGTACTGGTGCTTGGCATGTTTTTTTTGGTAATATTCTAATTTCCAATATTTGGCTTAGTGCTTGGTACTAGTATTGGTATTGGTGCTAGTGTCTGGTGCTAGTGTTGGGCTAGGTGCTTGGTATTGGTGTCGGGCCTAGTGCTTGGTGCTGGTGTTGGGCCTGGTGTTGGTGCTTTGTGTTGGTGTCTGGTGCTTGGCTTGGTGCTTGGTGTTGGTGCCTGGTTCTTGGCCTGGTGCTTGGTGCTAGGTACTGGTGTTGGCGCTTGGTGTTGGGGCTGGTGTTGGTACTAGTGTTGGTGCTTGGCCTGGTGCTTGGTACTGGTGCCTGGTGCTGGTGATTGGCTTGGTGCTTGGTGTTAGTGTTGGTGTTGGTACTGGTACTGCTTCATGGTACTATTGTTGGTATTGATGTTGAGCTTGGTGCCTGGTGTTGGTGTTGGTACTGGTGCTAGTGCTTGGTACTAGTGCTGGTGTTTGGCATGGTGCTTAGTGCTTAGTACTGGTGCTAGTATTGGTGCTGGTGCCTGGTACTGTTGTTAGTGCTTTGTGCTGGTGTTAGGCCTGGTGCTTGGTGCTTGGTATTGGTGCTAGGTCTGGTGCTTGGTGCTGGTGCTTGGCTTGTTGTTTTTTTTTGGTAATATGCTAATTTCCAATGTTTAGCCTGGTGCTTGGTGCTAGTGCTGGTGCTAGTGTTGGTACTGGTGCTTGGCCTAGAACTTGGTATTGGTTCTTGGCTTGTTGTTTTTTTAGTAATATGCTAATTTCCAATGTTTGGCTTGGTGCTTGGTGTTAGTGCGCTGACAAACTGACTCACTTGTGCATTCTTGTTATCATTGAAATCTTATTTTAATTTGTTGTTTCATGAATGGTGTAAGTATTATGCTTATGTGCTAATGATAAAGCATCTCTAAGATTTATTTTATGCACTTCTAATTTTGCATCAATACCATCTAGAAGGAAACAAAATTGGACTGAATTGAGGATTTTTCCTTAGATTCCATGTCAAACGTCTTTGGGAGAAATGTTCATAGTTAAGGAGATATTAGTTGTATAGTAGATAACTGAGCCCCCCTATACTACCTGTATGTTTAGAGGTATATGTGGATACTATTTGTTATGGAGAACTAACATTTTATTAAACTATGAATTTAGGGTGATTTATTTATGGATGCATATGCACTTTGGTTGGTGCTGGTGCTTGGACGAAAGAGAAAGTAGCAGGTTTTATCCTCAGGTCTTATTTTAAGATTATTTTTTATTCATTTATGGTAATTTTTGCTTAAAGTCCCTTGTTAGATTATTTCAATAGTTACACTGAAGATTAGACATATTATATTTCTTTGTTCTTTTCATCTAATCTTTTATATGCAGTATACGTTTTAATTTGGAGATAGAAATCCATTTTTTAAGAAAGGTGAATGATAAATAGGGAAGACATGCTTTCAGTCTCAAAATAGATAAAAATAAATATTATGCTCAAGTTATTTATGTTGTACACTGTATTTATGGTTCATTCTTATTACTTGCTTGCACTAACACACCAGCCTTACCAATACACCAGGTGTACCAAGGCACTAAGCACTAGGCGCACCAGCACACCAGGCACTAGGTGCACCAGGCACTAGGCACACCAGGTGCACCAGCTTCCCTGGCGCACAACAACACCATTTGGATTCAGGCTTTAACAGGAACCAACTTTGATTTCTTAGCCTACTCTTCATCTTTGAAATCTGTGTTGGGTATTTCTCAAGTTCAGTTGAATCATTTGGCTATGGCTACTAATATGGGCAAAGTTTTTGGATGGTTTTCTGGTTTGGCTTTAATGTATTTTGCTTTGTGGGTTGTTCTGTTTATTTATGCTTTTAAGGGTTTCATTGCCTATGGTCTTCAATGACTTATGTTTTGCAAATTCAATGGCTTGTATTTTTTAGTGTATAATAAACTCTCAATGTAATTATACTTTTAATTTTAATATAATATGATTTTTAATATTATAATTAATAAATTTATTACAATTTATATTGATTTTTAATATTGTAATTAATTGTATTTTTTTTAATTTATGCATACCTTATGGTCTCGTTTATTAGAAAATCATAATCATAGGGTGTATTTATGGCCTCTGTTATTAGAAAACTGTGGCCATAGAGTGTACCTATGGTCTCGGTTATTAAAAAATCGAGGCTATATGTCGTTACCTTTAGTCTCTCTCACTTAGACCACGGTTCTTATAACCGTGGCCATAAACCTACGGTCATAGTTAAAAACCGAGGCCATAGGTACATATTGTAGTAATGTGATATACTAATATAATCTAAAAAATTTCCAATAGTCAAAATAAATCATATCTTAAAAAGATAATATACTTTACTATATATAAACATGAATATATTTTCAATCAAGATAAGGTAACATTCTTAACTAATTCTTCTTCTTCGTGTTATCATAATTTAACCACATAAATTTCAATATTTACTTATTAATGTCATCATAAACAAAATCATAAATGCTAACTCCTCTTGCTGGAAAATAATGGTCCCTAGAAAATATCATTTATTTATAAAACTTTCAACCCATAAAATACTTACTAAATCTCATAGGTTGTCCATATTATATTTATTTTCTATATCATTCAACACTAAATCAGAAAATCATCACCCTATGACTATCAAATACCATTATAAGGTCATTTCATGTCTTCAAGATCTAAAACTATGTTCTGATACCAAATTATCATGATCCATCCCAAGTTTACTAATACTTAGAAGTCCTAACATATATTAGAATCTATTAAAAATTCGACATGGTGTCTCTTATTTTTGTATTCTAAATCAACCTGTATAAAATAGAACATGACATCAATTTGTTTTATAAAATCTAAGCTCACCACTCATATAACTAGTAATGCAAGCAAGGTGATACTCAACTAATATGTGACATTTACCTATCATATAGTTCGTTGTCATTATAATGTTATAGGATAGTTGTTGTCTCTTTTAGGAGAACATAAAACGTACAAGCATACATGGTCACAAGTAATAAAATTTGATAAGTAAAGTATCGTTTCCACAGAGATTTGTTACTACAGTTTGTTGAGTACTAAAATTGTTTCACTCTGATTTTATTCAAACGATCAAAAAGTTGGAACAAGTAAAGAGTTTTATAAGAAAATAAAAGAAATCTAGGATTGCATTTTTTCACCAAATTAATCCACTCAAATCATATTATTTTCTCTTGATTTATATTTTTATAGTACATTTAATTTGTCAACCAAAAACTTCTAATTTTATCCATACATCTCTTCCGAGCTCCGTATAGACACACCTCGTTAAATTAATTCACTATATTCCTATGAGAATTAAATTCACCAAGATTCATTACGTTCTAAGTTCTCAAATGGTCATACATACAATTAGGGTATATTCCTATCCTTCATCATACATGTCATTCTATCCATGAGCAATATACACAAAAATGCCTCTTCCAAGTTTATTTAAGCGCCACGGATCATTTGATAAAATTCGTAAATAATCAAAAGCATTAAGCACAAATAGAATAAACAAATCGAACGTCTTATAAATCTTTCAAAAATAATTAAATCCAAGCTTCATAAATTTAGATAAAATGCAATCCTAGAAAAATTAAATTACTTCATAAATTAAAATTAAAACTACAACAATTAAGGAATATTAGATGAAGAACAAAGGAAAATTAAAACATCTCTTAGCACAAATATTTGGCACACGTAGAACACAAAATAAGCCAAAAATGGCTTCTGCGTGTTCCACAGAGCCCCGAACACTTCCAAAAATACTCCAAAACTCTAAAACTCCAAAAACTCTCTTTTTAAGCAATAAATCCCCTATTTATAGCTAAAAAAATACATCTAAAATAATACATTTTTTAGACACGCGTAAAAAATTTACATCGAAAATAAAACCCCACGTGTGTCAGACATTTTTCTTAAATTCCAAATCCACGCATACGAAAGAGAATATCGAATTTGTTATGCGTGGACGACAATGAAACAGAGGGCGCCAATGTAGTTTTTTTATTCAATTTGAGTGCCACGTGTCAGTCTCTGATTGGTTGAAGAATTAATACAGACACGTGGCAACATTTCATTCGAGGAAGGAAACGGTTGCACGTAGAGTACATCGCACGAGATCTAGCGCATGAGAAACGTGGGGGATAGCTGTTAGAACCCATGCGTGATTCTGCGTTTCGTGGTCACCGAAACTTGCCACATGTCAGCATATGATTGATTGCAAGGAATGGTGGGACACGTGGCAGCTTTCGATTGGTTGTATAACCAGGCGCATGTAAATCGGCCGCACAGAATCATGCCTTGGCAGCTGCGTGTGACACGTGGGTCCCACCCTACACGCCGGCCTATGCGGCAGGTGGGCCCCCCTCGGGCACCGAACCGCATGACTCTAAGAATAACATGTCAACTCGCTTTTGTCGGGTTTGAAACACACGCGCTCATCCTAATCATTTCTTGACTGATCTGACGGTTCACGTTGCGCGCGTGGATGATTACACGTGGACTTCTTCTTTCCTGTGCAGAAAAATAAGTTTTCTTAATTGCATTTTAACCCACAAATGTATTTCAAATTACATTTTAAACTTTATTTAATTATAATAAAGCCCTTTTCTAATTTAAATTAAATTTTAAACTTTTAATAATTAAAATTAAGCCCGATTTTAATTTAAATTATATTTTAGATTTTTTATAAAGTGCAATTAAGCACTCTTTTATTTGAAATTATATTTTTAGACATAAATTTGCAATTAAGTACGTTTTCGATTCAAAATATTTAATTTTCTTAAAAATATATTACTTAACAAATAAATAGAAAATATTAATTTATTTAGCTAAAATTAATCAAAAATGTCAAAAACATAGCAATTATTTTAATAAAATAGGTGAAAATAACTATATAAAATACAGTTATCAATAGTTTATAACATAACTAGATTACTAAGAAACTGAATAGATTACTTGTAACTCCAAAAAGAAAGAGAAATCATACAAAATAAAATCAATAAACTAATCTTGATCACCTTCTAAGATGGCACTGAAGCCTTCAATCAAAAACTATTGATGCTTGAGAGGGGAAAATTAAAAGAAAATGGGGTGAGCAAAAATATTTAGTGAAATGACAAGTTTAGAAAAATGACCATTGTAGAATATATTTATTTAATCTTTAATAACTCAACTATAAAATCGATACAAATCAATATCTGAAAATATACTAAACTTTATTAGAAATTTTATATAAATAAATGTAACTTGAAGTGTATTTATGCATGTAAAATATCTATATGTAGTTTGCATGTAATAATTTATTAAAAGAAAAACCTCATCAAACTCACACCAAGGGAAAACTGGTCATATGTATGCAAAACTTTTTGTATACGTAGACAAAAAAATCTTAATTACATATGTGTTGGTCATAAACACGTAGACAAGGACATATTATTTATTTATTCATTTATTGTATTATTGTTGAATTTAGAGGATGATGCTTCTTTGATGATTTAAAAATAATAGGACTCATTAATATATATACAATATTCTAAAATATTGTTGCTTACGTCAAGATATAAATTTGCGTAAAAGATTCTGAACTAACATAATAATATTCTAAAATATTACATATAAAAGTTGTATATAACCTTTTATATTTCTAATCCAAATTTATATATATTTCTTAAATTTTAATAAAACTTATGAATTGATAAGAAAGTCAATAATCTACTTTCGAAACATAAAATACTCATTTTCTAATAAGAAATAAATAAATTTGTAAAAACTTAATAAACTTAATTATTATGAACACAACATATAAGTATTTATAAAATTTGAGAAAAATGTATCCACTCACAAAACTAAACGAGCTTCACAACTTAAGAACGATCAATAGACTCTGCAGAAATATCATCTCCTATTAATTTCACAATTATAAAATTAAATAATTTATAATTTTCAAACAACTAAACTTTCTAAACAAGACAACTCATACTAAAAACTAAGTTTTAAAATAAAGTTTCACAATTTCCTTCTAATCCTTGTAATCCCAAAACTCATATCTTATTTATTAGTTATCTAAAATGACTAAATTAACTAAAGAATAATAGATACAAAAATAATCAATTTACATAAAAATAATTAAAGAATAAACGATATAATTACTACTCATATTTATTAAGAAATTGAACAACTAAGGGTTTTTAAATTTGGATTTTTCTTAGAAGTAATTAATGTAAAAAATAAATCATAACTGATGATAATAAAATGAAAAAAACATCAAATTTATACCTATTTATGAATTAAACTTATCAAAAATTAATTTTTTTATATAGGTTTTAAAGAATAATTTAAGTTATATACTCTTAAAGTAATAAATATTACAAAAAAGAATTATAAATAAAAAAATGATGAAAATAGCTTTATTTTGATACCTTAAATAATGCAAATGACGAACGAGTAAAGATTTGAAAAATGCTAAAATAAGGGAAACGTAGCGTCACGACCTATGTTTCTTTTCTTTTTTTTTTAGTTTTCCTTCGACTAATGGCCGAATGGCCTTCAACAAGTTTCTTACGATTGAGTTTCTTATACTCAAGTTGCCACATGTGGCACTATTTCTTTCTTTTTCTTTGCTTTTTTTTCTTTCTAAATTTTCTTTCTAATAAATAAAAATTATTAATTATATTAAAATCTAATAAGTTACCATTATAATCTTAAATTAAATAACCAATATTAGCATTATTGATTTTAGATTAATTTTTTTTACCTCTATTAACATTAATTTTAAAAAAAATATTAATATTTAAATATGACTACAATAAAAAACCTAATTTAAAAGACAAATATGTATAAAAATAATTTAAATAATTAAATTCTACAAAATAAATATAAGATCTCACCATATAATTAAAGTTTATTATTATCTTTTAAATTTTTTATGAAATTGTGAAAGTTTAAATAAAATTATAAAAACTTTATAATAAAATATCAAAATAATCAATTAATTATAATTTAAATCAAGTTTTCTATTTAATACATAAATTTGTAAATGATTATATATTCATTTGGATCAATTACTCAAAATGTCGTAAGTCTAGTAGTTAAATAATTGAAATAATTATTGAATTATAAATTAATAATTACATAAATATATAACTATTAATATTATAATAAATGAATCCATTAAAAGATAATCTAATTAAAAGATATAAGGTATTTATTCTTCAATGAAACTGAAGATTAATATATAATATAAAAAATATATAAATTTAATTCTTTAATCCTTCCTTCACAAATAAGTCTTATTTTTAATTTCTTCCTACGATAAACATATATTTATTTTCATGTAATGTTAAAAGTATATGTTTTTTTATGTTTAAAAATATAATGTATATTTTTTTATAATATAAAAATAAATGATTTTTAAAAAAATATTAAAAGTAAAATCATTTAAATATTTAAATTATATAAAAATGGGATGAAAAATGTATCCATCCACTACAACGGAGATTTAGTACCAAAAACTATCGTAAAGGTTTAACGGTAAATTACAGAACATTGGTGCATGTAAATGAGCAAGTCATGTTATGCAATGGAGTAAAAGAACTGTTTCTTTTATCTAGTTTAGTAGCTTCCATTTTTCTTTGGGCGAATAGTCACAATAGTACGAGGTTATAAGTTATTTGGATTATGTGACATTTTATAGATGCCCATTTCCTTAAGAATTAAAAACACATACATGAACCGTACTTCACTCCCGTTGTTAATATACAAGATCAGAATCAAAATCAGAATCAGAATCATTCAACATGATCCATTTAAAATATGCTCTCTTTGTCAACATTTTGCCTATAAATAATAATAATGAAACAAGCTTTCAGCAGGTAGGAAATAGAAAGGGTTTAGTCATATACTTGCCTCAAAACTAGCACAAGTGTGGGCTAAAATGAGGTATTAGATTCACTGAGTTTTACTTGATAAATTATTGAATGATCACTCTTTAGTGCCATTCTCATTTCTATCTTCTGACGAGGATTATAACCAATGAGTTTGAAATCAGCTGCCACAAAGAAATCTATATCCTTCTTCTCAGGGTTAATCTTCAAAATCTACATCATGCAAAGGCTTGACATGAGTGCGATAAACATGAGCATCCCCAATAACTGTTGGAATATTATGGATCAAAATTCTCAAAACTCAAGAATACTCAAGAATAATTTTCCAAAAACACTCTGAAACTCTCAAACTTTTGTTTCTGATTTCCTTAACTTGATTATTACATTACTACTGAGAAGTATTTATAGAAACAACTAATAAATCAAAGTCATACAACATAAACCTACCAAAAACAATCTAAATCATACATCTGTCTCCTTACCTAACCCATTTCTTTTCTTCTTTCTGCCCACCAACTATGAGCTGTATCCTTATCAATCCAGATCATCACCATAGAAGCTTTTATGAGCTGGACTTCAAATGGGCTAAAATATTTCAAAGAACTTGGGCTTATAAACAAGTTTACAAAACAACACTCCCCATTAAACTTGTTTTATAATGCCGAGCAAATTTCTCAATCTGACAAAGTCTTCTTGAATGAGCGGTTTAGTGAAGATATCAGCAATTTGATCTTGTGATTTCACATACTCGAGTTGTACATCCTTTCTTGTGATGCATTCTCTAATGTAATGATATCGAGTATCTATGTGTTTGCTTCGATCGTGAAAAACAGGATTTTTGGCTAAGGCAATAGACTTATTGTCAACACAAATTTTGGTTGGCTCTTCTTGTGTCATGTTTAGCTCCTTCAACAAGTTTCTCAGCTAAATTGCATGACAAACACATGAGGTAGCTACTACATATTCTGCTTCACAACTAAATAAGGTGACAATCGGTTGCTTTTTTGACATCCACGTAAAAGTAGTATCTCCCATGAAAAATACAAATCCAGAAGTGCTTTTTTCCATCGTCTATATCTCCATTACAATCGCTATCACTATATCCAACAAGCTTGTAATCATTAGAAGCCGAATAAAACAAGATAAAATTAATTGTATCTTTTAGATAACGTAGGATTCTTTTTGCAGCTTTGAAATGGGTGATTGTTGGTTTCTCCATGTAACGGCTAATGAATCAAACGGCATACAGGATGTCAGACATTGTGCACCTGAGATAACGCAGACTTCCAACTAAACTTTTGAAGAATGTTGGATCCACACTTTCACCATCTTCATGCTTGGATAGTTTGATTTCACATTCCACTGGTGTGTTGATCAACTTGCAATCGTTCATCTTGAACTTCTTTAGTATTTCCCTTGCATAGCTTTCTTGAGAGATGAAGATGCCTTCTTCTTTTTGATTCACTTCAATTCCAAGGTAGTATCTCATTAACCCAATATCTGTCATTTCAAACTCTCGGGTCATCACCTTCTTAAAATCTTCAAACAACTTCGGATTACTTCCAGTGAAGATGAGATCATCTACGTATAGACAAACGATTAGAATATCACCATCTTCAATCTTGACGTAGAGTGAATGTTCATAGGGACACTTGGTGAAGTTGTTCTCTAGAAAGTACTTTTCGATGTGATTATTCCATTCTCTTGGTGCTTGCTTTAACTAATAAAAAGCTTTCTTCAAATTTAACACCTTGTTTTTGTGACTTTTGCTTCATAACCTGATGGTTTCTTAATGTAGACTTATTCTTCAAGGACTTCATTTAAAAAAGCAGTTTTTACATCCATTTGATGTATTTTCCACTTATTTTGAGCTGTCAAAGAAATGATTAGTCTTATAGTCTCTAATCAAGCAATAGGAGCAAATACCTCATCATAGTCAATTCCATCCTTTTAACTATATCCTTTTGCTACTAGCCTCGCCTTGTGCCTTTCAATCTCTCCCTTAGCATTCCTCTTTGTCTTGTACACCCATTTGATACCTATTTCTTTAATGTCCTTTGGGAAGTGGAACAGGTTCTCATGTGCCATTCTTCTCAATTGCATTGATATTTTTCATCCATTATATCTCTTCACTTCTTCTCTTGTGCAGCTTCTTGAAAGCTCACTGGTTCACAATCAACAAAGAGACAGAATAAGGTAAGATTATCTTGTCATTCTGTTACCTCATAAAGATCTTGGAGATTTTGTGTATGTGTCAGAGCTCTTTCACTTCCACTCAAAGATGATGAAGGTGATGGGTCTTCATGATTGGTTGGCATTGGTGAAGTAGGTGGAGTCATTTGCTCTTGTTGAATTTCTATAGGTTGCTCCCTCATTGTCTGCTCATCTTCTTTAAACCGAGGAAAGAAATTGAAGTTATCTTCATGAGAGTTAAAATCTCATTCTCCTTCTTTGTCAAATACCACATCTCGACTAATCACAACCTTCTTATTGTATGGGTTGTACAAATTATAGCCCTTTGAATTAGCATCATAGCCGATAAAGATAAAACTCTCACTTTTATCATTAAGCTTCGTTCTTCTCTCATCTGGTACATGAACATGGGCTATACTTCCAAAGACTCTTAGGTGGGAAATACCAGGCTTTCTTCCACTCCATGCCTCTTGTGGTGTCTTTCCCCATACACTTCTTGTTGGAGATTGGTTTGACAAGTAAATTGCACATGCTACTGCTTCTGCCCAAAACTCTTTGGGTAGTTTCTTGTTTTTGAGCATGCTTCGTACCATGTTGAGGGTTGTTCTATTCTTTCTTTCAGCTACACCATTTTGTTGGGAGGATCTTGGAACTGTCAAGGATCTACGAATTCCATTTGCTCCACAGAACTCTTAAAACTCCCTGGATGTAAATTCTCCACCTCGGTCTGATCTCATGGCTTTGATTTTTCTACCGCTTTCTCTATCCATTGTAGCTTTGAAGAAAGCAACTTTCTACAGAATAACATACCACAGACATGATGAGTGCCCAAAAGCACTAAAATAACCATGATTTTATGTACATTAATTGATTAAAAATACATATATTTATATGTTTTATCATATATTTATATAAATTTGTCTTTTTCGGAATCACGGGTATTTTTATTGTTTTTCAGGTATTTTGGCTTAAAAACGCAATTTAAAGACTCAAAGAGGAATACTTGAAGCAATACATCACAAATATATTAATAAATAAGTGGGAAAAGGTCAACAAACATGGAAAAATTGGACAAAATTGGTCGAAAAGGTCAAAAATGTCAAAAAGACGGAATTCGCGCCATTGCCGCCACACAGCGCCAGCGCCCCATGCGCGCCACAAGACTGCTCGATCCGCGCGCGCCCATCGCGCGGGCATCGTTCACGTGAGGCTTGGCTGAGCGCCGCGCGGCCCAGCCAGCCCCTCCCCGCGCGCCCAACGCCTTTTCGCCCCATTTTTCACGTGCACCGCCTGTGACGTCATGGCCGACGTCATTAATGACATCAAGAATTCCAATACGCGTTTTTACATTTTTAAATATTTTTTAACATTTTTTTACTCATTTTTTCTCTCCATCCTCACCTATAAATACCCCCCTTCCCTTCACTTCAAAACACACCTTCAAAACACACTTCTCTCTTCTTTCTTTCTCTCTTTTCTTAGATTTTTAGGTTTTTTTTAGTTTTTCTTAGTTCTTAGTTAATTTCTCTTAGTTTTAGAGTTCTTCCCTTTTTGGGAAGAACTAGTTATGTTTTTGTAATTTATTAGCTTTTCGATTCAATAAATGGGAGTGCAAATTCCGCTTGGAGGTTTTCCAACACCGGGAATAGCATCGAAGTTCTGTAAGGATTTTATTTTCTTCTGCTTATTTTTTATGCTTTATTCTTACATGTTATATTTAATTTGTCTGTGATTAAATTTAATTGTGTTGGCTGTTTAGTAAACATGATGTAATAATAACGTTGTTATGCTTGCGAAATATTAAATAGGTAAAAATCTCTAAAATGAATTGATTTTGTTTTTATTCAAGATTTTATATTAAGAATGTTAGAGAGAAATATATTATTTTTCATTACAAACTTAAATCTGAAAATTAGATTTTAAGGTTTAGTTATCCGGTCTGATTTAGAGTAGTGCTCTTTTATTTGTTGGTACAATCGCCGGGTAGTTAGAGTGAAGCTCTATTTCAAAAGTTTTTATAAGAATTATTATCTGAAAATGTATTGACAACATGTTTTCAGTAGTGGTTTTAAAACTTGAAAGTTAGTACTCGGATAACTAAATTCTTAGGTTTAATTTGGACACCTTGAATAAAGTTTAAGCTGTCTAATCTCACCAAAGGTGGCATTTAAATGGTTCATTTTCAATCTCTTAGAAAAAGGAATTAATTTAATTAACCAAATTAGTTATCAACCCCACCCATAGGTGTTAATTGATTTGTTTAGTTAACAAAGAATATCTAACCCCACCAAAGGTGGTATTCATATAAAAAAGAGAGAATTAATAAATATCAATTCATATCTTTAATAACCTAAATAATATGAGCAAGCATAATTAACTTAGTTAGTATATCCATAAATACTCCACTATTTTAAATGATAAAATTTGCATAAATATTTATTGAATCTTTGTTTATTTTTATGTTAATAGATTAAAAACACAAAACCCAAAATATCGTGACAGGATGTTTAGGATTTAATTTCGTTTTTAAAAGTTTGAATAATAAATTAAAAACCACATACATTCCTTCCTTAGATCGACCTTGGGAGTATACTTATCATTTTCTACGAAATGATTCGTGCACTTGCGAGAGTTTTATAAATAGATAAAACCAAAGTAACGGGCAGGATCGGCGATGTCGGTTCTGCTCCTATCAAGTTTTTGGAGCAATCATGCAGGTAAGAAGTGAATAAGATGCAATGTTAAAGGCACGCCTAGGCCTATGTCAGCAGAACGCAGATACATTTGACATGATAGTTCCCCATTAGCTACATAAAACTATAGTAGAAAGAGAGATGTGCCTAAAGACCAAAAGAGGTAAAATATATGTGCCATCTCAACACAAACCTATGCAAACATATGGCAAGGTGGCAGTTCCATCAATTTGAGATCAGAAGGATTCCATGTTGAGAGTATTATCTTTCTATCATCTGGTTTATTTTTAATTTTGTCAATAACATCCAACCATTGATCAAATCCTTGACCAGTACAGTCAACATGCATATCGGTAGACCTGTATAATATAAGAAGATGATAAGAAATTTTAGAATGACATTTCAAAGCATAAAGAATGAACCAAGCTGAAGTAGAATCCACAAATCTAGCTCCAAAGTGTCTCCACTGGAATCCATATACTCACCTCAAGTCACCCTCTTCCTTGTGTTTCAAACTAATTCTAGAATGATGGTAGAATATTTGTTAAAAATGTATGTTGTAACTGTTAAAACAATATAAGAACAATATTACCGATATTGAAATATACTGCTTGGGTTGAGTCATGGATTAGGTCACTCTCTTTAAGACGTTTTGCGGCTCTGCTCAAATTTGTACAAGTAAACATAGCCTCATTGTCCTCAGGATAAAATAGCCCAAAATCTTTTTTTTTGTCTCAAAACTTCACTGCATTGACGAAGTCTGAAATACCACACCTCTAAAATATTTATGTTGCTTGAAAAATTTCAAAAAATAATTTTGTATATTTTTCTTTAGTTTGCTACTAAGAGTAGATTCTGAGTAGTTGTGTCTTTAAACTAAGAGTTTCTACCCTTTATTTATACAATTATGAAAATAACGATCATAAAATAACACACATGATTATGAAAATAACGGTCATAAAATATAGCACTTTTTCTCATCAATTTTTTCATTTAAATTCACACTTTCCAACAATCCTCCACTTAAATTCCCATTCTTTTCGATGTTTTGAAAACCTTTTCTCTTTCCAATCCTTTCGTCAAAGGATCAACCAAATTTCATCAATACGTACATGATCCACTTTTACAACTCCTGTAGAGAGAAATTCTCTAACAATACTATGCTTAAGACGTATCTGTCATCTCTTGTCATTATAATAATGGTTCAGAATCTTTGCAATAGTCGCGGTACTATCGTAGTGGATCAAGACAACTGGTATCGATCTTTCCCATAAAGGGATCTCAACTAACAGACTTCTTAACTAGCCTACTTCTTCACTAGCAGTAGCTAGTGCTATCATTGTAGACTCCATCGTAGATTGAGCCAAAATTGCTTGTTTCTTAGACTTCCAAGAAACAGCTCCACTAACAATGCTAAATATATAGCCACTAGTTGCTTTGGAGTCTTTTGATAGAGTGTTCCAATTAATATTATTGTTATCTTCTAGAACAACGGGAAACTTCTTATAATGTAATCCAAGGTTCATTATTCTCTTAAGGTATCTCATGACCCTTTTAAATTGAATTCTAATGCTCTATACTAGGTTTACTAGTAAACCTATATAGTATTCTCATAACATATGTTATATCTGGCCTAGTGCATTCAGTAGCATAACATAAGCTACCAATGATGCTCGCATACTCAACTTGTCTAACACTATCTCTAGTGTTCTTGGAAAACTTTACACTAGGAGCATAAGGAGTACATGAAGGTTTACAGTTAAAGTAATTATATTTCATTAAGATCTTCTCAATGTAATGAGATTGATCTAGAGAAAGTCACTTTTTAGACCTAGTAATCTTTATACCGAGAAATATACTCGCTTCTCCGAGATCTTTCACAACAAAGTTTTCACATTATTCACAACATGAATATTTGACCCAAAAATAAGCATGTCATCCACATATAAACATATAATAGTGCAAATGTCATTTTCTAATGTATAATAAATGCATTTGTCACTTTCATTCATTTTGAATCCATGTGAGATAACTAGATTATCAAATTTTTCATGTCATTGATTAGGTACTTATTTTAAACCATAAAGGGATTTATCTAGTTTACAAACTTTTTTTCTTGATGTGTGACAACAAAGCCCTCAGGTTGATCCATATAAATCTCTTCTTCTCTAGTATCCATTTACATCCTATGGTTTTGCAACCAGACGGTAAGTCAACTAAATGCCAAGTTGTATTATACTCAAGAAAGTCTATTTCATCATTTATGGCTTCTTCCCATAAGTTGACATCTAAAGAAGATAAGGCTTCTTGAAGAGTTTAGGGATCTTCCTTGAAGGTATAAACATAAAAATCAGACCCAAAATCCTTAGAGGTTCAAGTTTGTTTACTTTTCTTAATTTCAGTGTTTAATTTCTTATTTTGATCACTAGTTCTAGTCATGGGTAAACTACTAGAAGACGAGCTCCTACTATTCTTCAATTTAAAAGGAAACCTATATTTATAGAAGTCAGCATCATTTGATCTATAATTGTATGGTCATTTAAGTCATAGAATTTATAAGCTTTATTATTCAAAGTATATCCTATGAACAGATATTCATATGCTCTACTAGCAAGTTTATTTCTTTTAGGATCAAGGATCCCAACATAGGTTAAACAATCCCAAGTTTTAAAAAAAGTTACGTTGGGTTTCTTATTTTTCAAAATTTCATATGGTGAAATTTTACTAGTAGATTTAGTCACTCTATTTAGCACATAGCAAATAGTTAACAAAATTTCTCCCCACCAATAGAAAACAACACGAGAGTTTAATAAAATTGCAACAACTGATACAATAAAAGTTCTATTTTTTCTTTCAACTTTGCCATTCATTTCAGGAGAATAAGGTGCACTTTTTTTCATGAATGAATCCATGAGTTTTATAAAAAAACATTAAAAATATTGGAATCATAATTAGTGTCTCTATCACATCGAAATCTGTTTATTTTTCGTTAAGTTGATTTTCAATTTCAGTTATAAATATTTTAAACATGCCAAACACTTCACTTTTATTTTTCATTAGATCTACATAAGTATAGTCTGAACAGTTATCAATAAAAGTTATAAAATAGTGTTTTCCATTACTTGTTAAAATACTATCAAGTTCACATATGTCACAGTGTATTAAGTCTTGTAAGGACTATGAGTGTTGGCTATTTTCGTGGACAAAATATTTATCTGTAAATTTGTTTTTAGGCCTGCTATCAAGTCTATCAAGAAAAGTCAAACAAATGCTCAAGTTCCAGATAATTGTACTTCAGGTATATCTTTGATAAATTGACACATAGGATTATATTTATGCATTTAATAGCACATGTTTATAAATCTAAAATTATTTTTAATGCTAAAATATGGAATAAGATATGTTAAAAGATATTAAATAATATATACTCTAAAATAAGATATGTTAAAAGATATTAGATAAGATATATATACTCTAAAATAAGATATGCTAAAAGATATTAGATAAGATATATTTTAAATTATAATTGAAATCTTTATTATAAAAGATAACATAAAATCTATTTTAAAAGAAATCTATTTTAAATAAGAGTTATCTTAATTAATGAGAATTACTAATCCTATTTGTAATAGAAAATATATTTATCAATTACATAGGATTAAGGGTTTTAATTTTTCCTATAAATAAAACTCATTGCTCATTGTTTCAATGAACCATACAAGAACATTCTTCTAATCTTTTTAATTTCTCTCTCTTGTTTTACAAATATAAGATTATAATTTTTTAGGCTTCTTTATTTAGTTAATCTATCAAATATTGGTGGTTATATGTGATTAATTAATAAGCCTAATTATTTTTATGATATTTTGATATTATATTCTTATGGCTTCTTCTTTATTTTTGTTCTTAAATTGTTAGATCAAATAATTGTTTTTGTCATATCATAATTATTTGATTTGATTATTAATCTTTAAAGAAGCTATTTTTATTTAACTTATATTTGATCTTTTTGGTCTAGGATTTGCTAGTTGATTTAATTTAAATGACATATGTTTTGAATCATCTAGTTAGGATTATTCATTATTAAATCTGTTCTAGAACACACACGGGCACTTGTATTTTTGTGCTAACTATTTTGCAGTTACTTTGGGAACGTATCTGATTGGCGGAAAGCTTATTGGAACGTTGGTCTGGAAACCGCTCACACTAATATTGGAAACTGTGAAAACAGAGCAGGGGCTCGTAAGTAAAGTACATTGGGGCAGTATCCTAGGGAGGGTAGCATAAGACCGAGTTTGTACTTGAACATTTGATTTTCATAGTGGAAAGTTAGGTGGTCCGGTGGACCGGTGGTTTTCCTCTTAGGTCATGGTTGTGGCCTAGGTTGTTTCCACCTAAAAATATCGTGTGTTATTATTTTATTTCCGCACTTATTTTTACACATGATTGCATATTTGGCTGCTTTGTTTAGGTTATTAAATTATAAATTAGTAAGAATTAAAAATAACCTATTCACCCCCCTTAGGTTAATCAGGTCCATAATTTATAAACTTTCAAGTCTAAAAGTTCAGATTCTCTAACTATTAATTTATGTGAAGTTTGGTTATTTTAGCTTGACTACAAAAGTCATATTTTTCAAAATCATTCAAAGATAGTTTAGGAATTAGTTATAAGGTACTCATGTTCTTGATTTTGTATTTATTAACATAAAAAAGTCTAGCATACCAAATGTTAAAGGAACACAACATATAACCAGAAGAAGAAGCTTTATTTATTTTAACATTTAATTTAAACATGTCACATTCTTATGTTCAACGTTTTAGCATTTTCATAAAATCATAGAAACTTCAATTTGTTGTTGTAAACACCAAGTTTTAAAAAACATCTCAAAGCAATTAAATTAATTTAGACTTCCAATATCCATAAGCTTGTATCATGAGTTGCAATTATAAAAATGTATTTACCATGAGGTGTTCCAGAATGGCCCAAAGAAACTCTAAGATACATGCTTCTTAACATTTAACGATAAAAGCCTCTTAAATAATAAATAAACATGGACATATTTTCCATTATAATAAATCCAGAATCACTCGACCCTCTCAACCCAACTTTTTGACATGCATATAAGAGACTGAAAAACTACTTTTAGCCACATAGGTAAACTTTCAATTACTTTCTTGGTGTTCACATATTAGAATGAAAGGAAGGTCCAATGAAAAATTGTGACAACCATAAATGGTTGTTATGGTATTTAAGGAAATGCCATACCTTAAATCTCCAAAGTATAAATCAGAATTGTAGACACCAGATATGCTAAAGAAAAAGGCATACCTTACACTGCTTCATCAACAACAAAAATATGCAATTGTCCCTTCTAATGCAAGTACTTTAAAACCTCAAGAAACATTGGGTTCCCAACAATTCTCTCAGGAGTCACATTTAATAATTTACACGATGGTATATCTTTCAAAGTGTAGTCCCTCGAAATAAAACGGTTTGTTACGGTTAACATTTCAGTAGACATGCCAGATAGAAAACGTATTAAAATTGTTGTAACAAGTATATGAAAATAGTATAAAAATAATATTACCGATATATTGAAATATACTACTTGGGTTGAGTTGTAGACTAGGTCGCTCTCTTTAAGACATTTCGCGACTCTGTCTAAATTTGTGCAAGCAAACACAGCCTCGTCGTCCCAAAAATAAAATAACCCAAAATCTTTTTTCTGTCTCGGAACTTCACTGCACTGATGATGTCCGGAATACTACCTCTAAATTATTTATGTTGCTCGAAAAACTTTAAGAAAACAATTTGTATATTTTTCTTTAGTTTGTTACCAAGAATAATTTCTGAGTTGTTGAGTTGTATCCTTAAAATGAGACATATTACCCTTTACTTATAGTTGAAAAAAGATACGTAATGTTCACACAATTATGAAAATAACGATCATAAAATAACGATCACATAATTATGAAAATAACGATCATAAAATAACGGTTACAAAATTTATCACTTTTTCTCGTTAATTTTATTTCAAACAATGTATGAAAGGCCCCACTGTATAATAAGGGACTTTGATACTTGCCTATCCAGGTAGTCCCTAGACGCATTGTCAGAATCAGAAGTGGTCGGAGTGATTCCCATGAAGAATTTCATATCAGTACTTAATCTCCAAGGTAGCTTTCCATCCTTGCCAATACACATATCTAGGGTTGCAGCCACTACAACTTGGTAAGTCCTCGTGGATTAGGTTGTGCACTACCATTGCCATTTACATTAATCAATAATTCTCTAGCCATAGTCGAAAATAAAGGCCGGAACTCGGAAGAAATTTGAAAATGAGAGCTCCAAACCTCGACCGCACAAGCGATATGCGGGGTCTGGAGAACCTTAAAACAAGCAATTATCAGATCTGCAAAGAATACCATTATTATTATTATTTTCATGTCTAACATAAACTATTTTACATATAGGGTGAATACTTCCTGAATTATTTAGCAATTTACAAGTTTTAGTTTTCATATTCCAATTTCTGATTTAAGTTTTATTTATTTATTTATTTCAATATATTATTTTGGGATAAAATAGAACCAAAATAAATAAATAAAAGGGATGCTAAATTGATATTAAAAAAAAAACAGCAAATTGAATGCCAAAAAACCTTGATTGAATCAAAATGAAAACATAAAGTACAAAGTTGACATGAAAAAAATAAATAAAGTAGCGAAGTACAACAAAATTGGAAGTAAAAGTATTAAATTGAGTTGACAAAAAAAGTAAATTATAAAATTAATGAAATATTCACAAAATAAATATGACCATCGTGATTAATTTGGAATTCCAGTTAATTGCAACATAATAAGAACTAAAATGCTCAAAATATATTCAAGTAGTGAAAAAGAGAAGTTTAAAGCATGGGATTAATGCTTGAAAACGATTAATTTTAAAAGAAACAGTGAATAAAGTTACTTAACAGGCCACAAGACAAAAGATACTTCCATTTTGATTAATTAAAAGAAGAGAACAAGAGTCATCTAGTTCCATTAGTGAAAATGCAGGGTCGACTTGAGAGTTTGTGTGTACCAAGAGCATAAAATCAAGAGAGAAAATGCAACGTAGTACAACACACTGAATTGTATTATTATATGAATAAATCAGTAAAATGGTAAATTGTAATGTCTATATAAAGTTAGGTGGAGTGTTTAACAAGTAATATAACAAACCAAAACTAATTAATAATTAACAAATGACACATAGCATAA
The DNA here is from genome assembly GCA_030763125.1 of Hippophae gyantsensis. NCBI lineage: Eukaryota > Viridiplantae > Streptophyta > Magnoliopsida > Rosales > Elaeagnaceae > Hippophae > Hippophae gyantsensis. The sequence continues at coordinate 28,069,599 of CM061039.1, read as the reverse complement.
GTAACTCACTAACTACCTATTCTCACTATCCCTCATCAAAACCATGGAGATGGAAGAACGATGAGTTTTGGACGCAAAGCAAAAAGACCTTGTTCTAGTAGGGTCTTTGTCAAAGCATTTGCAAGCTGATTAAACAAAGAGTGTAAACTGAACATCCAAAGCACCTACAACCACTCTATCATGCACGAAATGCCAGTTAAGCTCTACATGTTTCATCCTAGCATGTTGAATAGGATTAACCGCTAGATGTTTGGCACTTATGTAGTCATAAAACAAGATAGAGCAGTTGGAAGAGAAATATGTAACTTTGCAAGAACTTACTAAAGCCAGAGAAGCTCTGCACAATAATTAGTTAATGCATGATATTCTGCCTTTGTGCAAAAATGAGGAACTACCTTCTACTTACTGAAGGATCATGACCCTAGGTTATCCCCAAAGAAAATGCAATAGGTACTAGTACTCTTTCTATTATTAGAGCATGTTACCCAGTTAGAATAAGAGAAACTAGTAAGAGTAAAATCCACAGCTTTATGTCAAGTAACACTAAAATGCATTTTTACCTTGAGGTATCACAGTATAAGCTTAGCTATAAGCCAATGAACATCGGTGGGCTCATGCATAATTTATTCACTACAAACGCAATATCAAGCCACAAAATAACACTATACTGTAATGCATCTACAACCTGACTGTACTGAGAACCATTAGCCAAAACATTTCCATCAAATTTTGAAAGAGAGACATTAGATGTCATTGGAGTAGGAACTAGTTTAATAGAACCAAGACCATCTTTTAACAAGAAGTTAGTAATGTATTTATGTTGATTCATTTATAAAATGCCATTGTCTTTCTTAATTTCAATACCAAGAAAGAAGCTCAAATCACCAAACTCCTTTAGGGCCAATGAATTGTATAACAAGACAATGAGCTATTGAAGATAGGCACTATTTACTCCATGTGAGGATAATGTCATCGATATAAATGAGAACAATTATCATATGTATGCCTAACCTTTGAAAGAACATGGAACTGTTAGCCTTTGAATACTCAAAATCAAGTGTAACAAGAGTAAAAGAAAGCTTGTGAAACCATACTTGAGGTGCTTTTTAAGGCCATAAAGGGCTTTATTGTGCTTGCACACAAAATCAGGTGAAGTCTTGTCTTCAAAACCTTGTAGTTGAGACATGCAAACTTCCTCTTTAAGGTCCCCATTTATAAACACATTATTAACATCAAGTTGTTTGATATCCCATTCAAGTGTTAATGAAATGGTAAGTGTTTTGCACTCTATATGTAACAGGTACACTACTCTAATGACCTGGATCACCTTTATAAATAAGACCTCAAGCAGCCCATGTTTGGAAACCTGGATTGGTTATCTGAGTGCACCCCGTAACTAACAACCCCTAAGAAATATGACCTTGTGATTCAAAAACAAGTGACACCTAATCAATTAGACTAGTATTGAGCAACCTAATGGTAGCCTTCCCAAAGATCTCACCATTCCAATGAGGGGTGTACTATGCGACCTATGGATAGCGATCTAATTCTATGTAGAACTATGTATATGTACTCTGGCAGCTCTAAATAGGGCACCTACCAATGTAATCTTGACACCTATCTCTTAGGTGATATATATACCTCCTTGGTAAGATGAATAAAAGATCTTATCATTATTCACATTTCACACTTATTTCTAGAAACCCTACAACATTAGAATCTCTCCAAAAAATTGGCGTCCACCATAAGGCCTTAAATCTTTTAGTCCCTAGTTAGCATTTGAGCCCTTGTATTTTACACCCTAGAGAAATATCTTGTGTCGTAAGGACATTCAATCTGTTTAATATGGCCAGCCTTCTATCTCACACTGAGCAAACTAATAGCCTCACTAGCCCAACTATATAATTCAATCTAAATAACCAGATGCATCGTTCCTCGTCAATCAAAATTTCGCTGGGTGAATAGAAATATGGTCGTGCATGGTCCTTAGTCTATAATGGCAGCCGACCATTACCCCAAAATAACACAGTCAGACCAGCTAGAATAATTTTATGGGTTACAAGTTCGGTAAGCTACAGCTTCGAAAGTACATCTCTTGAAAAGGACTCTATGTTAAAGAGTCTCCAAAGATAGATAACATAGATGCAATAAGCATTCATTAAGTTTCAAAGAGATAATGAGAAATTTCGGTCTAGGTTGGTACATAAAGATTATTCAAAAGCTGAAAATTCGTTCCATACTCCTAGCCCTCCTGTAATGGTCAATTACCTATCTAGGATGGGGCATGCATCACGAGATCCTTACCAACAATGACCCATTAAAATTGAAGAAAAACACCTACCTATAGATCCAACCCCTAATCTCGTTCCAGGACTTGGGTACATGAACTCATCGATTCATGAACATTTGGCACAATGTGCGCCCCACCCACTCCCAGTCTATTCAGGTTTGGGGAATGTTGCTACTATAGGATTCTTTAACACCACACGATTGTTACAGCGATACCCTTAAGGAAAAACATGGAAAATGTTGGCAAAAATGGATGATATATTTAAAGGACATGAGAAGCCAAAGGAATTAGGATGGCATCGAAACTGTGTGTGATCAATCGTCCATATCACCCTCTTTTGATGTCCTTGAGTTGACAACACCGCCCCTAAAATCTACTACCTTTAAGTGTCCCGCTTACAAGGGGACCACAGACCCAGTGGCTTATGTTATTCACTTCAAGATGGTTGTGGTCGTTATGAGCCTCCCAGAGAATAAAAGAGAATCCATATATTATAAATTGTTTGTCGCAACCTTCAAAGATACGGTGCAACAATGGTTTGTTGAGTTACCACCTAAGAGTATAAAAAATTTTGATGCATTGGTAAAAGCATTTGTTACCAATTATGTATGCAATAAGCTAATAATGTAGGAATTGCATCAGTTTTTTTCAATCATCTAAAAGGACGAAGAGATCATTGAAGCCATATAAGGAGATTCAAGACAGAGAAGATGAAAATTTCACACTATCTTGACTCTATTTCCATTAAAGCCTTTTATAAAGGCATCAATTGTGATATTGGCATGTTCATTGAGTTGACCAAGACTACCCCTCGATCTCTAGAAATAGTCTACAAAGAGACCCAAAAGTTTGTCAATGTGGAGAGAGATGAAATCCACCAAGGGGGTGGTATAGAGCCGTAACCAAGCCTATTCCAATCAGAAGGGAAGAGAATAGAAGGCCTTATGGAGACAAGCACCCTAACCTTCCTCATTTCAAACCCATGATCATGCCCAGAGAAAGGCTAGGGACTTGGGGAAGAGCGTTATCCCCTTTTAGAAGTCCCTTATTGTGTATCTCATTGGCTGAGGCTATACAATCCATATAGCGTATTAATCATGTCAATTGGACACAACCTATGAAGGCTTTACTAAGGGACCTTAATAAGTATTATGCATTCTATAAGGACAAAGGTCATTGGACTAGGGAGTGTCGACACCTTAAATGGGAAATCAAACATCTATTTTCGGAAGGATATTTGAGGAATGTCGTCAATGGAACTGGGGGTTCACTAAAAGAAAATTAGGGAGAAGAAAACCCCACTAATCGAAGCCAATTAATTCCCCTAAATCCTACTCCTAGGGGTGTAAATAGACCCAATCAGCCTCCCTGAGGGGATGTGCACATAATCCACACCATAAATAATGGGCCAACCATGTCGGGTTATTCCAATAACTTAAGAAAGAGCTATTCCCGAGAAGCCAGGGACACGAATCAAAAAATATACAATCTAAAGCATAAGGGACCTTTCCATCCAATCATCTTTGAAGGAATGAGGTTTTGCCACTCCATGACAATCCTTTGGTTATCACTATCAAAATCGCACACTGTGAGGTGCATAGGATTCTGGTGGATAATGGCAGCTTCTCAGATCAGTTATATCTATTTGCATTGTTAGATATAGGGATATATCCTAAAGAGATAACATAATAGTATATGCCATTAGTGGGTTTCAATGGCAGTGTGACCATATATAAGGACCATATATTTATCAGTCTCTATGGAAGGAGCAATCACCCTTACAAATTTTATGATGTTGAATACCCCCATATCTTACAATGTAATTTTGGGTAGACCTTGGATCCATAATATGAAAGCAATCCCCCTTTAATATCATCCGTTCATCAAGTATCCTACTTTCAAAGGGATAAGGAAGATAAGGGAGAGTAGGACAATGTAATAAGTTGTTACAATTTTGTCATGAAAAAGTTCATTACTCCAAGTATCGAAGTAGCATTCAAAGAATGGAAATCATTCAAATGTGGGACGATGCCACAAGTAGGGAGACAGAATATGGTAGTAACCCATGATAAGTACGGAATAATTTACATAAGGGACCTAGGAGTGGATAAATCCATAAATTGTGTCGACCTTTTTGCATGGAAACTAGAAGACATGCCTAGTATTAATCTTGAAATAATTTCCCATAAATTGTGTGTCGATCACACCAGAAAACTAGTTCAACAACGAAAATAGAGGTTTTCTTGAGATAAAAGTGATATCATTAAGAAAAAGGTCTACTCTTTAAAAAGTTTAGGTTGGATTCAAGAGGTAGATTACCCAACTTTGCTATCAAATGTGGTGTTGGAAATAATATGGGGAGAGCATAAAATGTGCGTCGATTTTATGGACAGTAATAACGTGACACTAAAGGATTGCTTCTCATTGTTAAACATTGATCAATTGGTTGATGCCACGACTGATTTTTAAAAGATAAGCTTTATGGATGCATATTTAGTCTACCATTGCATCCAAATGCATCCTAGAGATGAAGAAAAAATGGCTTTCATCATGGAAGAAGGGACCTATTTCTATACAAGGATGCCCTTCGGTCTAAAGAATATGAGAGCTACTTACCAAAAGCTGGTCAATAGAATGTTCATGAATCAGATAGGCCAAAATATAGAAGTATATATTGACGATATGATGGTTAAAAAAAGTGCACCAAGAACCATATCTTTGATATAGAGGAAGTTTTTGCTATAATAAGGGGCTACAAGATGTGGCTCAACCCAAAGAAGTGTGTCTTTGGAGTACATCAGGGAAGTTCCTGGCTTATTTAGTATCATCAAGGGGATAGAAGCTAATCCTGACAAAATCTTTGCCCTGATAAACATAAGATCTCCAGGGTGTATTAAGGAGGTGTAATAGTTGAATGGTCGTATAACCACACTTAGTCATTTCATTTTCAAATGTATAGAGAAGTGGCTACCATTTTTTCAATTGTCAAGGAAAAAAAGGAATACGTATGGGATGCAGATTGTGAATGAGCTTTCCAATCCATTAAGGAATATTTAAGGAAGGCACATCTTCTAGCTAATCCTATTGTAGGAGAGGTGTTACACATGTAGATGGATTTGACAGACAAAGCCACTAGTGTTGTATTGGTGGTCAATAGGGAAGGAAGATAACACCATGTATACTATATGAGCCACTCCCTGACAAGAGCACAACAATTGTGTCCTTCGCTGGATAAGGCAACATTCACTGTAAGAATGGTGATACATAAGCTTAGACACTACTTTAGAGCAATAAGATAGTTATCCTTACATCACATCCCTTCAAGAATATTCTAGGCAAGTTGAATCAATCGGGTCTCCTTTCTCAAATAGCTATTGAGTTAAGTGAATTTGAGATACATTATAAGCCATTGTCAACAATCAAGGGAAAATGGGAAATATCTTCTCAATGTTATGGTGCCAGTGTCTCTGATGATAGTGCCAAATTTCAATCTTAGAAGGCATATGTTGATGGGGCAATAAATTTGAGTGGAACATGGATTGGAATAGTGATATTCACTCCTTTAGAAGGCCTAATAAAGCAATGTCTCCATATCAATTTCCAAGCAACCAACAATGTTGTTGAATATGAGGCATTGCTCCTAGCTTTACACTAATTGAAAAATTTGGGAGCTAAGAGGGTGTTGGTCCATAGCGATTCACGGCTTGTGGTAAACAAAGTCAACGATGAATTTAAGACAAAGGAAGAAAGGATAAAGCTTTATGTGCAAAAGGTGAAAAATGCAAGGGTAGCTTTTGAAACATTTGAGATCAAAAAAATACTATGAGGGGGAATGCACATGCAGACTCCCTGGATACTCTAGCATCAACGATGAGATCGAAATTGAAAAGGGTGATCCTTGTATCGTGTTTGTTGGGGCCAAGCATAATGAGGGACGAAGGCAAGGATAAAAGTCAATTGAGCACCAATTCCTCAACACACACATCTTGGATAGCTCCATACTTGGAATATCTCATTCATGATACCCTACCTAAGAACAAGGACGGGCACATAAGATCTTGACAAAATTAAGAAATTACATCGTTATTTAGGGGGTACTCTTTTAAAAGAATTATGGTGGACCATGGCTGGAGTGCTTACCAATCCCAGAAGCCCAAATAGTTTTGAGCGAATTACACGAGGGATGATATGTGGCTCACTCAAAGGGAAGAACCCTTTCTCAACAAATCATTAAAAAAGGCTATTATTGCCATACTTTTCTCAAAGATTTTATTAACCATGTCAAAAGATGTGACCGGTGCCAAAGATATACCAATAACCCACACCAGCCAACTAATGACCTAAAATCTATTGTCAACTCATGGCCATTTCAAAAGTGGGGGTTGGATATTATTGGTCCCTTACCCCTTGCCCCAGGCCAAAGAAAATTTTTAATAATGGAAACTAATTACTTCTCTAAGTGGATAGAGGTTGAACCATTAGCAAGAATCCAAAAGGTGGACATACACAATTTTTTTTGGTGGAATATCAGCAGTTGATGTCTTTCTGCAATGGAATGGGCATCAAGTAGTCACATTCCACCCTTTATAGACCATAGGAAAAGGATTGAATGGAGTCATCAAACAAAACCCTTATCAATATACTATGGAAACGCTTAGAAGGGGTGAAATAAAAATGGGTAAATGAGCTAACCGATGTTCTTTAGGCTACAAGAATGATCCCTAATTTGACAATAGAGAAAATTCCTTTTTCTCTCGTTTATGGTACAGAAGCGATCATCCCATCGAAGGTATAAGAACCTACCCTTCGGTAAGACATAACACAAAAGTATAATGATTACCTCCAAGAGATGACCTATTGTTAGTAGAATAAAAAAGAGAGAATGCTCTGATACGCATTGAATCACAAAAAATAGCAATCCAAAGGTCATACAATAGATCCATTAAAACATAAGAACTTATGTGTAGGTGATTGGGTCTTACAGAAATCATTAGAGAATAAAGTTGAAGCTACCTATAGAAAAATTTTCGTAATGTGGGAAGGCCCATGCCAAATATATGATATCACTCCATAAGAGTCTTATCGAATAGAGTGTAAGGGAAGAGTTAAGCTGGAATGGGCAACACTTAAAGAAATATTATGTATGAAACCTTACTTATGATATATTGATATACGATGAAGTTTGTTTTTGGATAATTCAAATGTATTATATTGTCTCTAGATCATTTAGGTATATTATATTATCTCTCAAGAAATTAATGCGATAACCGTCAAGTATAAATTAAGGCTGGAAAATGGACCCCCTTCCACTTGGGATACAGGATAAGAAGTATGTTGCCTATCCTAAGAAAGGGTTTTGAGTTCACTAAAGTGAACCCCCTCTTTAAGAAGCACATGTAGGAGTAGGATTCAATTTCACCCTTACATGTCTCTTATCTCATGAAAAATTAACACAACAACCCCCAAGTACAGAGTGAGATGGCTAAATGGACCCTCTACTTGTGATGCGAGAAAGAGATGTATCATCCATCCTAAGAAAAGTTCTAGAGTTCACCAAAGTGAACCCTCTCTTTGGGAAGCACATATAGGGGTGGGATTCAATTTCACCCTTACATGTCTCCTGTCTCGTGAAAAATTGATGTGATAACCCCCAAGTGGACCTCCTTATATGGGATACGGGATAAGAGGCATATCGCCTATCCTAAGAAAGGATATTGAGTCCAAAAAAAGAGGCCTTCCCTTTTCTTAAAAATAAAAATGCATAAAGACCTTGCTTTATTATTTAATTCCAGTTACACTCAGACAAAGAAAAAATTACAAAGTTAAACTAGCTCATAATTAAGAAGGTCTTTATTTATTAGTAGGGATGTGATCTAGTGCTTTGAAATACAAGAGCCTTGTGAGTATTCTTCTCTAGCACCCTTTGACCAATTTAGTACGCATGTCTTATAAATCTTGTTCCATAGCTTCAGAGCAAGTCTTTAAGCTACACAGTTCTTGGTCCACAAACTTGATGGTTTCCTGACACATATTCGCTTCTTGCTCTGAATCATTGGCAATAGATATTTCTAGTAACAAGTAAGAAAGGAGGGTAAATTACACATTACCAACATTATACATTATTAAATTCCTAAGAGGTTGCTCAAGTCAAGCACGTGTTTGGACATCAGATGCCAGATTTTCTTTTGCTCACCTTTACAAGCTATATAAATGGTGGATGAATCTGCGGGCACCCCAAAATGATAATACAACTCATCTTGAGCATTAGGGTTATCAAATATCCTACTTCTAAAAAGGTTATTTAGACCTTTACTTTCACCCCATTCAATTTTTGCGGGGAAAATACTTTTCAATGAGTTAATGTCTTCCCAAAACGGGGACAATTATTTGATAGGGACAAACCTTGTTGATAGATCCCTACCTATCTTAAGGATAGGTTCAAGTAGCTCCCCTGGGTTGATCTTTTCATATACGGTGCAAGGTGACGCACGAAACTGTTGAGATTTCATATGTATGCCTATATGGTGAGAATTTAAAATTTTCCTATTATCACTTGACTCAATACACAAAGGACCTCATTTGTATAACAATTTCAAGCAAGATTTCCCCTTAAGCATTTCAACAAACACCTAGTGTGTACTAAATAAAATAAACAAATCTCATCTACCTTATTGCTAGAGATGAAGAAGATTATCTTTACCTAAAAATATTGTCAAATCTCTTGAGTAGAGGGAAGTCGATTTCTGATGGGGGTAGAACCGACATCGTCGATCCTGCCCGTTACTTTGGTTTTATCTATTTATAAAACTCTCGCAAGTGCACGAATCATTTCGTAGAAAATGATAAGTATACTCCCAAGGTCGATCTAAGGAAGGAATGTATGTGGTTTTTAATTTATTATTCAAACTTTTAAAAACGAAATTAAATCCTAAACATCCTGTCACGATATTTTGGGGTTTTGTGTTTTTAATCTACTTACATAAAAATAAACATAGATTCAATAAATATTTATGCAAATTTTATCTGTTAAAACAGTGGAGTATTTATGGATATAATAACTAAGTTAATTATGCTTCCTCATATTATTTAGGTTATTAAAGATATGAATTGATATTTATTGATTCTCTCTTTTTTGTATGAATACCACCTTTGGTGGGGTTAGATATTCTTTGTTAACTAAACAAATCAATTAACACCTATGGGTGGGGTTGATAACTAATTTGGTTAATTAAATTAATTCCTTTTTCTAAGAGATTGAAAATGAACCATTTAAATGCCACCTTTGGTGGGGTTAGACAGTTTAAACTTTATTCAAGGTGTCCAAATTAAACCTAAGAATTTAGTTATCCGAGTACTAACTTTCAAGTTTTAAAACCACTACTGAAAACATGTTGTCAATACATTTTCAGATAATAATTCTTATAAAAACTTTTGAAATAGAGCTTCACTCTAACTACCGGGCGATTGTACCAACAAATAAAAGAGCACTACTCTAAATCAGACCGGATAACTAAACCTTAAAATCTAATTTTCAGATTTAAGTTTGTAATGAAAAATAATATATTTCTCTCTAACATTCTTAATATAAAATCTTGAATAAAAATAAAATCAATTCATTTTAGAGATTTTTACCTATTTAATATTTCGCAAGCATAACAACGTTATTATTACATCATGTTTACTAAACAGCCAGCAAAGTTAAATTTAATCACAGACAAATTAAATATAACATGTAAGAATAAAGCATAAAAAATAACTGTAAAGAAAATAAAATCCTTACAGAACTTCGATGCTATTCCCGTTGCTGGAAAACCTCCAAGCGAAATTTGCACTCCCATTTATTGAATCAAAAAGCTAATAAATTACAAAAACATAACTAGTTCTTCCCAAAAAGGGAAGAACTCTAAAACTAAGAGAAATTAACTAAGAAAAGCTAAAAACTAAGAAAAACTAAAAAATCTAAGAAAAGAGAGAAAGAAAGAAGAGAGAAGTGTGTTTTTAAGGTGTGTTTTGAAGTGAAAGGAAGGAGGGTATTTATAGGTGAGGATGGAGAGAAAAAATGAGTGAAAAAATGTTAAAAAAATGTGAAAACGCGTAGTGCAAATGCTGAGGTCATTGGTGATGTCATGGGGCGGCTGCACGTGAAAAATGGGGCGAAATGGGCGTCGGCGCGCGCGGGAGCAGGTGAGATGGCGCTGGCGCTGTATGAACTGGGCGCGCTAATGCGCGCGGACGTGGGCGTGCTGCGCACGGCCGATGGCTAGCTGTAGTCTGGTATTGTAGCGTCTTGAACTCAGCCTTGTTGGCGGTTAGGCGCGGCGGCACGATTTTCTCCTTTTTGACATTTTTGACCTTTTTGACCCATTTTATCCAACTTTTCCATATTTATTGACCTTTCCCCATTTATTTATTAATATATTTGTGATGTATTGCTTCCAGTATTCCTCTTTGAGTCTTTAAGTTACGTTTTTAAGCCAAAATACCTGAAAAACAATAAAAATACCCGTAATTCCGAAAAAGACAAATATATATAAATATATGATAAAACATATAAATATATATATATATTAATCAATTAATGTGCATAAAATCATGGTTATTTTAGTGCTTTTTGAGCACTCATCACAACCCCCAACCAGCTTCTTGCTAGTCCCTTAGCAAGAGAAGCGATAAAAACTAAAAATTAAACTATCCTAAATCACTTCCGTAGATTGACACGGTTGCATTTAGCCTATGCAACAAGCCTTTAAACCCCTAGGTTGCCCTAGTGGACGAGTTTGAGTCTCGTGAGGGTTTTCAGTAATGATACCCACAAACATTGAACTAAATGTAAAAATTAAAAGAAATAATAACAACAATCAACTTAAAAACTAAAATTACAACAAAATCAAAAATTAACGTTTAAGAATAAAAGAAAACAACATATCACAAAAATGTCTCATACTTTTTAATCTCCTTTAAGATCATAATTAAAATCTCAAGCATTAAGTTATTTTAATCTTTTTAAACAATCATGATTTATTATAATAATTAGTCGAAAATCATTTTCATATTTCATATCAAAAATGTATCAATTTAATTTCACCCAATTTCAGTGTCATAAATCCGAATTCGCTTCGACTCTATTCCTCACAAGTCAATACTCTCAAAACACTGAATCCTATGGGTTCAAACACTCATACTAATTTATATGCGAAAGAGTTGATGTATAGAAATGAACTAATATGTTCGCATATGTATAAAGAAGAAAGGCTCAAAGTGTTATTTTGACGTTGATCTCATGGAAGGAATCAAATGTATAAATTATAAAGATATCATATATAAAAATTATTTTCATGCATAAATCAAACTCATTAAGAAAAAATTTCAAGATATATGCCTTTTACAAATGAAGAAAGTGCAATGACTTTTTAGAGAATTACTTCCTATATCTTTCTTTTGTAATTAGCCTTTACTCACAACTTTGTAGGCAATGTGGGTCATAGTATGTAGATTATACTATATATTCTTTCTCTCTATATTTTTCTGAAGATATTTTTCAATATATATCATTTTTTAGAGAGTCAACCCATGTACAGATTGTACACATTTTTTTTCTTAGGATCTTGGGTAATGCGGGTCATAGTATGTAGATTATACTATATATTCTTTATCTCTCTATTTTTTCTGAAGATACTTTTCAATATATATCATTTTTTAGAGAGTCAACCCATGTATGATTGTACATTTTTTTTTAAGGATTTTGGTGAGTGGTTAATTTTGTGGCTTTTCTGTTTGATCTTGGTTTAGGTAACCCCATATATGTCTCTCTTTTTTTTAACAGTCATGCACGAATGAGATAAAAGCATATACTATCAATTTCTACTCAAATCATTTAATCTAAGCAAAAATAATAATAAAAAATATACGACACTCTATTAAGATGAGAAAAAATTCATACATTCAATATTAATGCCTATAGAGATCATCTAAGAATTTGAAGAAATAAGAAATGTGTTTGGAGTAGAAAAAAAATATATTTCACTCTGAATAAGGGAAATTAGGCTCAAATTATATCTCACAAAGGTAGTCTCCACTAAAACAAATTCATAAACACCGATTTTGGGTTTAATATAATTTCTACATCTTATTAAGAAATACTAGTTATGACAAAAATTAACTAATTATCAAAAATAATTACATAATATTTCATGATATGTTTTCAAAAATTAATCTAACAGTACAAAAGACTTAACTATTTACTTAAATTTGATTTAAAGAAATGATAAAATTTTGTGAAATTTTTTTTTTAATTCCAAAAATTACTAAATCACACAAAAAAAATAAATAAAACCAAACACAAAAAATGAAGATGTGAACATAAAAAAGAAAAAATTAATAATTGTTTTTTTTTTAATTTTTAAATTGTTAAATCTTTTTTTTTCTTTTCTAATTAAGCATGGTAACTTTTCACCACCCCCAACCTAGAACTTACATTGTCCTCAATGTAACAACTGTAAATTAAAGATAAAGAGAAAAGAGAAGAAAGATTACCTATTTCTTGAGAATGTGTAAGTAGTAATGGAGAAATGCAGGTGCATTCATCATATTCATCATGAAAGTGTATCGCCTCAGATTCTTGTGAACTTCTAACAACTCAACAAATATTTTTAGTTTTAACAATTTAAAAATTATTCACATATAATTAAACTAAAATAAACAATAAAATTAAGTATATAAAACAAATAACAAAAAATTACCTAAAATGATGGGTTGCCTCCCATCCAGCGCTTAGTTTTAACGTCTAGCAAGACGTAAACTTGGGATTGCATTTTAAGTAAACTCAATGTCCCCTCATCATTGAGTCAATCAAACCTATAGGTAAGACAAGATTGTCTACCTATACTTTTCGATCATGCCCTATTGATTTTCAAATTTTTCTGTACTTAAAACTAGGGACATGCTTGTGAGTTTGAGATCATCCACATCTAGGTACAAATCAAATAATTAAAAGCATCAAAACACAATTGTACCTAGATCAATCAGAAGAACTAACTCCTTAAGTAGTAAATAAAATTTTTAAAATTTTGCAGATAGTTTGAGATTTTTTTTGTTTTTTGGTTTTTTAAGTATAATATCTAAGTTAAAATAATATAATCAGTATTAACCAAGAGTGCTCCCAGGAAAGAATGGTGGTGCAAAGGCTCCTTAAAAACCATCCTCCTAGACAGAACAACGTTCCCAGGAAAGACTAGTGGCACAAAGGCTTCCAAGAACTAGTCTCCTGTATTTAACTCCTTAGATCTTTACTTTTCATGCTATTAAAATTAAGTTAATTAAGTTAAGTTAAGTAAAAATTTAAGTTAATTAAGTTAATGAAACTTTAAGTTAATTAAGTTAAGTTAAGTAAAAATCTAAGTTAATTAAGTTAATGAAAATTTAAGTTAATTAAAAAGCTAAGTTAATTAAAAAGCTAAGTTAATTAGGTTAATAAAAATTTAAGTTAATTAAAAAGCTAAGTTAATTAAGTTAGTAAAAACTTAAGTTAATTAAGTTAAATGAAAATTAAGAGAAAAAAAAAACATAGTAAAAAAATAATAAAATAAAATAAAATAAAATAGAATAAAATAAAATAAAAAAAGGGAAAATAAAATAAAATAAAATAAAATTAAAAAAGGTAAAAAAATTGAATTTTTTTTATTTTTTATTTAAAAAAAATAAAATTAAGATTTAAAAAAAACTGAAAAAGTTTTTTTTTATTTTATTTTTATATTTTTTTTATATTTTTTTATATTTTTTTATATTTTTTTATATTTTTTTATATTTTTTATATATTTTTATTTTTTTAATTTTTTTTATAATTTATTTTATTTTATTTTATTTTTTATTTAAAATTTATTTAAGTTTTTTTAATTTTTTTTTTAATTTTTTTAATTTTTTTAATTTTTTAATTTTTTAATTTTTTAATTTTTTAATTTTTTAATTTTTTAATTTTTTTAATTTTAATTTTTTTATTTATTTTTACTATTCTTGAGCGGTAAGTTTTATTTTATTTTTTATTTTTTAATTTTTTTAATTTTAATTTTTTTATTAATTTTTACTTTTTTTACTATTCTTGAGCGGTAAGTTTTATTTTATTTTTTTATTTTTTCCTTTTTTTATTATTATGAAATTTGAAATTTGAAATTTTTTTTTTTGTTTTTTTTGAAATTATTTTAATTTTTATTTATTTATTGTTTTTACTATTTACGAACAACAATTTTATTATTATATATTTATTTTTTTTTGTTTTTTATGACAGAAAAAAAAATTTATTTTAATTTTTATTACATTTTTGCTTTTATTTTTTTATTCACAAAAAACAAAAAAAATTACTTAATTTATTTTTGATTTTTTAATCCAAATAAAAAAATCACAATTATTTACAACACAAAAGTTTTTAAAATTTTGATAAATAATTTAAAAACGCTATTCCTTCCCAACGGCGCCTAAAACTTGATGGGGTAGAACCGAGCATCGCTGATCCTCTTAGTTACTTTGGTTTTATCTATTTATAAAACTCTCATGAAGTGCACGAATCATTTTGTAGAAAATGATAAGTATACTCCCAAGGTCGATCTAAGGAAGGAATGTATGTGGTTTTTAATTTATTATTCAAACTTTTAAAAACGAAATTAAATCCTAAACATCCTGTCACGATATTTTAGGGTTTTGTGTTTTTAATCTACTTACATAAAAATAAACATAGATTCAATAAATATTTATGCAAATTTTATCTGTTAAAACAGTGGAGTATTTATGGATATAATAACTAAGTTAATTATGCTTGCTCATATTATTTAGGTTATTAAATATATGAATTGATATTTATTGATTCTCTCTTTTTTGTATGAATATCACCTTTGGTGGGGTTAGATATTCTTTGTTAACTAAACAAATCAATTAACACCTATGGGTGGGGTTGATAACTAATTTGGTTAATTAAATTAATTCCTTTTTCTAAGAGATTGAAAATGAACCATTTAAATGTCACCTTTGGTGGGGTTAGACAGTTTAAACTTTATTCAAGGTGTCCAAATTAAACCTAAGAATTTAGTTATCCGAGTACTAACTTTCAAGTTTTAAAACCACTACTGAAAACATGTTGTCAATACATTTTCAGATAATAATTCTTATAAAAACTTTTGAAATAGAGCTTCACTCTAACTAGGAGGCGATTGTACCAACAAATAAAAGAGCACTACTCTAAATCGAATAGGATAACTAAACCTTAAAATCTAATTTTTAGATTTAAGTTTGTAATGAAAAATAATATATTTCTCTCTAACATTCTTAATATAAAATCTTGAATAAAAATAAAATCAATTCATTTTAGAAATTTTTACCTATTTAATATTTAAGCATAACAACGTTATTATTATATCATGTTTACAAATAGCCAGCAAAGTTAAATTTAATCAGAGAAAAATTAAATATAACATGTAAGAATAAAGCATAAAAAATAACTGTAAAGAAAATAAAATCCTTACAGAACTTCGATGCTATTCCTGTTGTTGGAAAACCTCCAAGCGAAATTTGCACTCCCATTTATTGAATCAAAAAGCTAATAAATTACAAAAACATAACTAGTTCTTCCCAAAAAGGGAAGAACTCTAAAACTAAGAGAAATTAACTAAGAAAAGCTAAAAACTAAGAAAAACTAAAAAATCTAAGAAAAGAGAAAGAAAGAAGAGAGAAGTGTGTTTTTAAGGTGTGTTTTGAAGTGAAGGGAAGGGGGGTATTTATAGGTGAGGATGGAGAGAAAAAATGAGTGAAAAAATGTTAAAAAAATGTGAAAACGCGTAGTGCAAATGCTGAGGTCATTGATGACGTCATGGGGCGGCTGCACGTGAAAAATGGGGCGAAATGGGCGTCGGCGCGCGCGGAGGAGGCGTAGGCGCAGTGGCGCGCCCGATGGCGCTACGCGCACGGGCGCGCGGAAGCAGGTGAGATGCGCGCGGCGCGCGCGAACCTGGATCGGCGCGCTAACGCGCGTGGACGTGGGGCGTGCCGCGCACGGCCGGGAGCCGGCGCGCGCGGGTCCGAGCACCGGCGCGTGCGGGCTCTGGCACAGCTGGGCGCGGCGGCCATTTTCTTCTGTTTGACATTTTTGACCTTTTTGACCCATTTTATCCAACTTTTCCATATTTATTGACCTTTCCCCATTTATTTATTAATATATTTGTGATGTATTGCTTCCAGTATTCCTCTTTGAGTCTTTAAGTTACGTTTTTAAGCCAAAATACCTGAAAAACAATAAAAATACCCGTGATTCCGAAAAAGACAAATATATATAAATATATGATAAAACATATAAATATATATATATATTAATCAATTAATGTGCATAAAACCATGGTTATTTTAGTGCTTTTTGAGCACTCATCAATTTCCCTTCTAGATCTCTTGGAAACCACCTCTCTTTTGGGAACACCTCTTGGTTCACCTTGAACCTAAACAATGAACTACCACACCTCTTAGATAGATGGATGTATAGTTCAAGGCTTAAATTTAACCACCTAGCAAGAAAAGACTTTCGGCCTAGGGTTGAACCACCTAAGTTTTGGCCTTGAGCAAGCCTTTCCAAGTTTTGGCCTAGGAAAAGGAAAAACGTGGCTGCTGAATAATGCAGATTTTGGCTAGGGTTAGAGGCAAAAAATTGGATAAAATTTTCCTTAATTATGCCTTCTTAAATAGGCAAGGGTTAGGGCAACTCTTTGTGTAAGGTTTGAATCAATTACACAAATTCCACTAGCCTTGTTTAGTCATCTCATGCTCTCTTTAATCTCAACTTGTGATTGGTTTAATAAATTAATTTATGAACAAATAATATTATTCATATTATTCTATTATACAATGTCTCTATTATTCTTATAATGCATTCAAACATTATACCAAATAATATTTTCATAAATTCACAAATTTATTTATGGTCTAAGCATGTCATATTATGACATTTTATTTTAGCATTTCATCTCATGTATTTTATCTTATACATCATTATGAAATGTAAAATACTCATTGTTTCTCTTCAGTTGGTGTGGCTGTATAGAGGATCTATTTCATCTTGACAATAATATAAAACTTTATATTATTAACTATAAGAGGTTTTATCATTACATTATAGTTTTCCAAATGACATAATAATTATTTACTTGATCCACTAATTTTGTGTCTATCCTTGTCACATGATATTATGAATAATATGCAAAATAGGAACGTGTCACTTTTGCATTATATTTGTTTTCTTGGTCTCTCAAGTGAATTATAATTATAACTATATCAATTATATTGCATGCGATATAATTCCACTTTACTAAGGGTCGAGTAATATCATAACTGAAAATCGAGAGACAATGGTAATATTAACATATAGATTTCTCCTGTATAGGTTGTACACAACGAACTACTATTTTATTCCCATCATAAGATAGTATTTAAATAGCAATCACATTTTATACTTCCCATGTGAAAAACATACACATCTCATATCTAAGATTCTAAAGACACAATGGAAACATTAATGACACAAAACACAATCCATATAATGTTACATCTAGTTAGGTCATGTTCAATATATAAAATACACATTTTATATACTCATGTCATTAAATGATAATCCATTATCAACGTTTATAGAACTACAATGTACTTTTAATCGACATGACAATCTTTCACGGTAATTAATGTTCCTCCTTAATTACCACAATTGAGAACATATTTTGGATTACATGTTTCTCATTTTAAGAGTTCTATGATTCAAGACCAAGTGCATCTTCTTGAACACTTTCAAAATATAACATGTTAATCTCAAGGAACAAGAATACATAATATTCAAAATCATGAACAATACATAAATCTTTATCAAAAAGAATAACTTTTAAAACATACATCCTTTAGGAACGCCCTAGATTTCTTGGTTTTCTTCCTCGAAAGGGTATGAAGGGGCATTTGATTCACCTCAAAACTTATAGTAAGGGAAGTGGAGTGTTTCTTAGTAGTCTATAGAAGGGTGCTCGAGGTATAATAAAAACATGACCCCATTTTGATTAGATCGTCCAGGTCAACTTGGTTGTAATTTATTCAACCTCAAAAACCTAAAAGTAGCCCCCTCAAAAATTACAAAATAGGGTTTTTCTTTGAAATAACTTGAAATTCAAAAATGGAACTTACAATTTCAAACAACAGCCTTAAACTCTCAGGAAAAGATCAAACTACTATTTCTAACACAAGCCCAAATGAAGCAGGAAGCAATTAAATAGAAGCATAAGGGATTTCAATTAGAGCATTTAATTACTATATGAAAAATATGGAGTGATAAATACCATATATTATAATCAGTTCAATAAACTAGTGCATTCACATAATAGATTCCATTATATCAAAAATTCTCCTTTTTATGTCCTAAAGATTACAAGGTTGCTTTATAAAAAAAAGGACCGCCTAACTTCCAACATGACTTTATCACTATGTGGGGAAAGTAGTGGGTGCTTGACAAGGGAGATTTAGTCTAGTTACTTTGAAAATCTTGTATCAAAGTGAAGTAGAGAACGGTCCAACTTCTCGGCCTGGGTCTTAATACTACTTACCATAATACCCACCCCATTCTTGTACACTTTGGTGCATTCCACTTTTATTGTCTCCACTAGATTAGACAATGAGCTTATTTGGTTTCCTAATGAGCTCTCTTTCTCTTTGGCATTCTTCATCACTAGCTCAAAATGGCTTGCCTATTAACCCTACTCAAAGTAGTATTCACTTTCTTTTTTTAGCTTCTCGACCTTGTCGAGCAAGTCACCCTCAATTTTTGAGATTTTTGCACTATATTCAACAAGGAGGGCATCCTATCCTCTATAGCCTTCTGGTACTTCACTATTTGCCTTCTCTAGCCCATGAAAAGACCTACCATAAACATATAGGTTAGCAAAATATCACAAGCGAAAAACAAGGAATAAATCCATAACATATATGAACTCACCTCAATCAGATAGTCAACCATCAGTTCCTCATTGGATCCCCTTTAAATATTTATGAGCTTCTCTGACCCTGGTTTGCTCAGCATCACTTCTGAAGTGATGATAGAGGTCCCTCTTTAGCTCAGGCCATCCAAAAATTCCCTCATCAAAATATGTCACCAGGGTGTCCAGAACCACGACATCCCTTAGAACAAAATTATCAAATTCAAAGTCATCCAGATCCATAGCCTCAATCTCAAGATTTGGATCCTCAACGACATTTTCTATTTTTAACAACCTTAGTGTTGGGGGTAAGGAGGAAGAGATAGGCATGCTAGATGCTATAGGTAGAGGAGGCATCTCGATGGGCTCATCTGGAGGAGTGAAGTCCATAGTGAAAGATGGTGAAGTAAGAATAGGTCGTAGGTACGTGGGTACCAAGTCTTGCATCCGAAAGGTGTCAATTAGGTCCTCAAGATCCATATCCGAGTAGTCTATGCCTAAAAATTAAGTAAAAAAATAAAGAGATTAGGAGTAGTCTAAGTTACAATGAATTATATTTACCTTATTATAAAATGATGACCTAAATACTCGTCTATATAGTTCCTCTAGACCTTGGATTTTTTCAAACGAGCTATAATTAAAATTTCCTTGTAGTCATTTGAGGTATTTTGAAGCTTGATCCTTTTTATCTTTTCTTTACCATCTAAGCCCAACTTGTTTATCAATTCACTTGCACGGGATTGAGACGTGTTCAAGTGATGGTTCCAAGTATAGTGAACTAATAAGTCAACCCCATTGCCCTAAATGTCCCAAGTAATATAAAAATACTTGTCTTTCCAACCCAAGGTGCTATCGGAGATTTTCAGGTATAGCCCATACCCAATAACACATGATATGTACGCCCTTCCTTTATCTAGACTGTTTCTCTTTAAGCAATACATACATATGATTTCGTCACTTGTTAAATCCACCCCTTGTTCACCAACGACAACAAAGAGACACAAGAGTGTCAGCCATCCATTGGGATTAACCTAGGTGGGGTTGATGTCAAAAGTTTTGAGAGGATGAGCTTCTGGGGAACTAGCACCATAGTCCAAATTTAAAGGGAGGCAAGTGTATTACCCACCACCCCACTGAGAGATCATCAACATCACATAAATGATAAGGTACTATCATTAGACCTACATGGGGTGGGATACCGTATTTATGCCTGATTTCAATCAGGTCATCAATAATTAGCACGCTGAACTTCTTTTCCATCTAATACTTATCTTTAGTTCGGTGGGTATGATCACCCCAATTATCACTTTTCTTCCTGGGACAGGGTACTTTGGTCACTGTAGATACAAGGAAGTGAATGATGGGAATTGGGCCCCGCAAGGATGAAGAGGAAGCAGGGTGGGATCTTGATGAAACGAGGAGGGATAGAATGCTCTCCTTGGTAGATTCTCTACTCGTGCTACTGGGCTTTATTTCACGAGCTACCAAAGTTTTAGTAGGTTGTTCTGCTTATGCCGATCTCATTGCTAAGGGAACTGAGTCCCGAGATCCTTATCAAGGTATACATTTCCTTAAATGCACACTTTTGATACAACCTGATTGGATGTCTTTAGAAGATGATGAGTAGGCTATACCTTTTCCTTTATTATAAGACATGGTTAATAATAAGCAAAAGAGGAAGAAATTACCTAATGGACTTAATTTCAAATGAAGTCACTAGCTAGAAAGACTAAAATTCAATTCAAGTGTTTTCCAAACGGGTTGAGATCCTCTAAAGAAAAATTTGGCGAAGTTAGAAACTTGAATGGGTAAAAAGTAATTTTTTATTATTATTTATAAAGGAGGGATGGAAGTTGAAAGGTTTGCCCATTAAAACATAGATTAATATTAGGAATATTCCCTAGACTTCCCAGAATCATATCTAGTAGGGAGTTGATGTCAGGTATAACATGTGTAGAGGGGTCACTATTTAGATGACCTTAATGACCTCACTTGTTAGGAGCCCCATATTATTAGATATCTTATTAACTGCAACCTAACCATGTAGATGAAGTGGTTAAGTGATGAAGTATTTCCTTAATTTCTCAAAGTTTAGGGAATAGTAGAGTTAGTATTTTGTACTCTACATGTAACAGGTAGACTACCCTAACAACTTGGATCATCTTTGTACATAAGACCTCAAGCAATTCATGTATGGAAAACTGAATTGGTTATCCAAGTAAACCATGCAACTAACCACCCTTACGAAACATGACCTTATGATTCAAAGCAAGTGGCACCTGATCAATTAAACCAGGATTGAGTGGCTTGTTAGTAACCCTCCTAAAGAGCTCACCATCCCAATGATGGGTGTACTATACGACCTAAGGATAGTGACCTAATTTTGTGTAGAACTATGTATATGTACTATGGTAGCTCTAAACAGGGTGCCTACTAATGTAACCTTAGCACCTGTCTCTTAGGTGCTATATATATCTCCTTGGTGAGATGAATAAAGGATCTAATTAGTATTCACATTTCAAATTTCTTTCTAAAAACCCTACAACACTAGAATCTCTCAAAATAATAAGCACCACTCAAATGGTTTGAGGTTTAACGATAGGAGAGAAAGGCTCTGAATAACCCACTTTGTATTTCTGCTTGTATCCCTTGCCATTACATGTGACTTATACTTATCCAAGGAACCATCACTCTTGAGTTTAACTCGATACACCCACTTATAAGTGATAGGTTTGCAACCCTTTGGCTTGGGAACTATAGTTTATGTATTATTTTTAACCAAAGAATTAAACTCAATCTACATTACTTCTTCCCACTGATGAACTCCTTTAGGTTCTTCATATCATGAAAGTTCAAGTAGCGTGACAGTAGGAATGGAACTATAAGATAGCACTTTAGATTTAAAAATACCTGATTTAGACCTAGTAATCATATGGTGTTTGTTTATGTGATCATAAGAGAGTGGACTAAGTTCAATGTCATGGATAGTGGAAATAAGTATGAGGTTGAAGAACAAGAGGAATATCGTATTGAGAGATAGAAAATGGTGGAGACAAAGACTCAACGAGGGACTGTGAATGTGTATTGGACTCAACAGTGGGTTGATAATGTGCATTGGACTCAACAATGGGTTGATAATGTTGATAGGACTCAACAATGGGCTAATAATATGCAAGTGAATGACTTGAGAGAGTGCCAGAGCCAATGGAATAGGCATAATAATTAGACACAAGGGCATGAAGAAAAGCATTAACAATGTTAGTTTGTTTATGAGGTTGATTATAGTGTAAATGAGCAAAAGGAAATATAGTCTCATGGAAAATGACATGTATAGAGGTAAAAATCTTGTGACATGACATGTCAAGGCACATATAACTCCTTTGTTGAGGAGCATATCCAAGACACATATAGATAATGGACCTAGGTTGCATTTTTGTTTTGTTAAACCCACGAAGGAAAGGAAAACGCGAAGTCCAAAAACCTTGAGAAAGTTATAATCTGGTAATCTATTATAAAGCAAAGTATAAGGAACTTTGAAGTCTAAAGTTGAACAAAGAAGTGTGTTCATAGTATAAACTGCCACAAGAATGGCATAAGTCCAAATTTTTTGAGGAATTGCGCCTTGAAATAAAAGAGCAAAGCCTTTCTCAATAACACATATATTCCTACTTTCTACCATACCATTCTTTTCAGAGGTATAAGGGTAAGTAATTTGATGAATAAAACCTATAGTATGCAGTCTAAAATGAAACTGAAACTCTCTACCTCCATAGGTTTGAACTTGTTTAATTTTTAAAATTGCCTTTCTACCATGTGTAGAAAAGACATGAAAATGGACTCAAATTGGTTTTCTGTGTGTAGAAAATAAATCCACTTGAATATACTATAATCATCAACAATAAACAAGAAATTCTTGGAACCATTATTTGATCAAATTTGAGAGCCATTATTTGATGAAATTGGATAAGTTCATAGATCCATATAAAGAAGATCAAATACATTAGTAGTTAAAACATGTTTTGAAACAAAAAAGGTTATTGTGTGCCTTATCTAAAGCACACATAATAAGGCATACAATACAAGGATCTTGATTTTATGTACAAAAATAAGGAGGCTAGATTGTGCTAGTCTCCTATGAAGAACATCATAGGTAACTACATGAGCACAGGTTAAAGGAAACAATTGTTGAACATCAAAACAAGAGGAAACATAAGGACTTGAAACTAAGGATACAAGGTGTAGAAACCATCACAAGTAGATCCCATAGTGAGCACTTTCTTGGTTTGTGCCTCTTTGACACAAAAATATTTAGATTTAAACTTAATAGGGACATTATTATCAGTACAAAACTTATGCACATAGAGTAGATTATTTGACACTTGAGATGTGTGCAAAATATTGTGAAGATTGAAAGAACAATTATCAACCTTAAGTGTACTAGAACCAAGGTGAATAATAGGATGAGATTGACTATTACCTACTGTCATATTTCCTTGTCCATCATAAGGTTGAATCTATTGAAGGTTTGAAGCATTTCTCATCAGTTGATAAGTTGCACCATAATCAAACAACCATTGAGTTTGAGCTAACAAGGCAGAATCTGAGCTACTGGTAATAGAAGCAGTTGAGGCAACAAAGGTAAAAAGTTGGCCAATTTTTCTTGAAAGAATATTTCGAAGCTTGAAACACTTATTTGTAGTGTGTCTATTTCCAAGTGGACTAGAGAAACCAGAGGAGGAGCCAGAAGGAGGAAATTTTTTCCTACCTTTAGAAGGACCTTAAGACTTGACATAATGTTAAGCTTTTTATTAAAGAAAATCGTGTAGATTCCAATAAGTTCTACTATATGGATGTATTGAAGAATCAATTGCAACTAAGGGTCCTTTGAAGGTAAAAGCAGCCATATGAGGATAAAGTGACTCAATGTTATGATAGAACTGTGATTGGTGTTCAATCATATATTCATGTTGCAAAAGCATATTTTGGAATTCACCAAATGAAATATTATAGTATCATAGAGAAAGAGTTGATGAATGTGTTATAATGATGATCCAATCCTCTAATTGCACATAAGATTAAATTGATGGCATTATGAAAGTAGAATCATCGGTGCAATTTTTTTTGCTTAATAATTATTTTTTTATTTAATAAGTAGTATTTTTGGGGTTAAAAATATTAATATATAAATTTTCTAGTGAAAAATGCTAAAAATATTTTTTTTTATTTTTTTATGAATTTTTATGAATTTATTTAATGCAGGACTAATCAAAAGATGCCCTGCAGATTCCACACAATCAAAGGAACTGACAACGCACCCCATGTAGATGTCATGCAAGCAAAAAGGCCTAATCGTGCAACTTCACCTGTACCATGTGATAGGCGACGTCTCTTACCAAATCCTTCCTCGTATATTTATAAGTAGGTTTGTAGTAGATACAATGCATGTTATTATTTTAAATTTTATTGTTTTAATATTGTTATGTAAAATATAAAAAACATTACTAATTATTAAAAAATTTATGTTTTGAATAAAACAAATAAAGAAATTATGAAGAAAAATTGATAGGTTAATTTAGGTAAAAAATTAATATTACTTTATTATTTTTTGCTTTATATATTATGATAAGTTATACCATAAAATATTAATTATTCTGTTATAGTAAAAATACTAAATATTATAATAAATTAAGGATATATTACATAATTATCATCCTTTGTTATCTCTTTTGTGGAGGATATCTCTTCTAAAAGTTTAAAAAAAATTCAATCTCACTAATTTCATTCCAACATTCAAAATGTGTTTATTGATAGACTAAAAACTATCGACCTAATAATTTTTAGAAAAATAAGTATTTTTTATTACCAAAAATATCTATTTCACATTATTCTATCAGTTACATAGCGATTTAATTATATAACATAACTCTCTTTTATATATAGAGTTTAATTTTTAGCCAAAAAATATATGTTTATTTTTCTTATAACGTAAATGAACATATATTTTTTAACGTTTTATGAAAATCAATATAATTGTTTTTTATTAATAGATATTAAAAGTAAAACAATATTATATAATTTGGTCTTTATACATAAGATGGTTTTATTCTGGTATAGTATTAGAAAAAAAAATATAATATAAAAAATGGGAGAAAAAATAAATTGAAAGAAAAGTAAATGTAAAATGTAAAATAATATAGAATCATAAAAAATAAAATTGTAAAACAAAAAATATTGAAAATAAAAAAGTGAAAGAAAATTAAATAAAATAAAATTTAATATTGAAAATAAAAAATTTTGAAATAAAAAAAGGAAAATAAAATAATTGAAATTACAAAATAAAATAATAAGTGATATAATTGGGTGACATTAAACCACTTTTTATATAAGAATTATATTTAAAAAATGTAAAAAAAGAAAGAAAGAAAAATATATGAAATCTTCGAACAAAATAAAATGTCTAATAAATATATGGCTACAAACTTGGAGCAACTCTCCTTTATATATTATACTACTTTTTAAAACTTATTGATAATTTAAATTTAATAAATATATAATAATATTATTTATTGAATAATAATTATTATTTTTTTAAATTTTGTTTTATAAAATAAAAGATAAATTTTTAAACTTTTTTTAATATAACTAAAAAATTAATGTTAAATTTTTTATAAAATTACTTACAAAATCTTTTAACATAAATAAATAATTAATTTATTATTTTAATAATTAATAAATAAGTAAAATATAACAGACTTAAATAAGAACTTATTCAATTAATATTTTTAACATCTAAGAAGTCAATCTTACATGAATAATAAACCTGATTTAATTGAATTTAATAAATATTTTTTACTTAAAAATAATTTATAATAGTATTTTTTTTAATTAATATTTAATGATCTCGACTTGAAAATTATTAGTTTAATAAAAATAAGATATACTCATAAATAAATTGATTGAAAATTCACTAAATAGGTAATCATAAAAAGTATGAATTGTCACTCTTAATGTAATAAGAACAATTGCATTATATAAAGTATCTATTCGTACAAAATGTATTTATTCTATAGACATTTTGATATTTTTTGTTTAAAAAAAGATAATATTTATTAGTATAAAAATACAAATATGATATATTAATAATTGAATTCATACAAAACTCATTAAATATATAATTATGAATTATATAAATTGTCAACTTTAATATAATCAAATAATTAAATTATACAAAATAATTATTCATAACATGTATTTATTAAATAGATATTTAGGTATTTATAGGTGTAAAAAACGAATAAAAATTAAAAAAAATAAAAATATATTTATTACATAAACATTTTGATATTTATTGGTTAAAGAAACTAAAATAAAATAAAATGATGTTCGGCAAAATAACTATTCACACAAAATATATTTATTATATGAACATTTTTGTATTTATTAATATAAAAACTAACAAAAAGTAAAAAAAAAATTTAAAAATATATTTATTATATAAAAGTTTTGATATTTATTAGACTAAAAAAACTAACAAAAAGAAAAAATTGGTGTTCCGTCGTCAAACAAACATTACCACTTTTTATATATAAAGATCATAAGTAATAGGAATAGACATGAAAAAAGTTACATCAAATAAATAACATTTTTTATAGATATTTTAAAAATGTATTTATTATATAGATATTTTAATATTTATAGGATAAAAAACTAACAAAAAGTAAAAAAATGATATTTCTCAAAATAACTATTTATAAAAATATATTTATTAAATAAATATTTTAGTAATTATTGATTAAAAAATAAAAAAATAAAAAATAAATATTATATAAATATTTTAATATTTATTAGTATAAAAAAATTAATAAAAACAAAAACAAATTGTGTTATATAGTCAACCAACCTTACTATATTTTATATATCTTTATTTTATATATAAAGATAAAAAGGGATTGAAATAGAAGTAAACATCAAATAAATAGTATTTTTATAGATATTTATAAAATCAAAATAAAAAATACACACCTAAAACAAGTTGTGACCTTGGAAAAACTGTAGGTAACTCAATCCATTATTCATCGTATCTTTTTTATTTTATATTTACTTTAATTTTATAAATAAAATCAAACCTTGAAATAAATAAGAATTGGTTTGAGAACATATCCCCATTGATATATATATATATATATATATATATATATATATATATATATATATATATATATATAATATAGATTACTATTTTATATATAAAATTTTAAATCATGTTTAATGTTTTTAAAACAATGCTATTATATTTTAAAGATGTGATCATATTAATCTTATTTATCTATAATTAATTATTTTAATATTAAAATTATAAATAATTAAATAATTAAATATAATTGGACACTTATATTATTAGCTAAGAAATGGTAGAAATAACTTATTTTCAACATAAATAATGTATATCAATTATTTTAACATTTGATTTACTTAATGGTTTAGTCTAATTTTAAAAAATATCTTAATATAAAAAAATATCTTAATTATATATTATTAGTTAATAGAAATAGATATGGATTATACTCACGTTATGTTCATACATGTGAATAATCATATTTTTAAGTTAAAATATATTATAAATAAATAATATATTTTTCATATAAAAATAAAAAAATTACTTACTCTCATAATAATTTTTTATTATTAAATATATTATTATTATTATTACAAGACATAACATATAATAAAAATAATTATTAGTTATATTTAATTTATAATTTTCATAATTTATTGAAATATTAAAAAAATATGTTTATCGAACCATACAAATAAATAATAATATTTTTAATATAATTAAATATAAATATATAGATTAAATATTTAATAATAAAACTATTAATTATAAAACAGATAAAGATGTTAAAAGATGCATTTTTAAGATCACATGACATTCCATAATAAAACAGTGTTAGATGAATCTTGTTTTTTAAATCATTAAGTGAACTAGAGAGTGAATTAGAGTAAAATTAAATTAAGTTGGAGGAGTTAATTTATCTTTAATTAAATTAATATTTATTTATAATTATTATAAAAGATCAAATAGTGTTTTTTTTTAACATTCTTTGGATTGTTGAAAAATCCACTTGACCAAAAAGATCTAAAGCTTGCTTGTTTTCATCATTCCCTTCTATTTCTAAATTTTTCAGACCAATCTCAAATGTTTGTCTTTTTTCCTAAGGTAGACTTCAATGTGATCTGTAGATTGTTTCTTGTAGTATTTGTTATGGGACTTGATCTTTTCTTCTTTTATTTAATAATTTTTTCTTCAATATTAATTGCATTGGATTTTAATGAGATACAATATCAATGGATACATTTGTTTCCTGACTAAATGGATACTGTTAGATAATTTAATTCCTTATGATTCTTGGGCCAATGACTATCATTTTGTTTGGTATATGGTCTCATAAATTAGGTATTTGATTGTGATATTTTTTTCTTGTGATTTCAAATGGAAGATTTTATGAGCAGAATGTTCTATTTATTGTCTTCATTTTTCATAACTTAACCAGTTGATTTTTATAACCAGTAAAAAAAAGTTATTTTTGGGTCGGTTAAAAACCAGAGGAATAGAACTTTATTGTACTAGCTAGTGTATGGTTTATAAACCAACCATACATAATATACTGGTCCTCCTAAGTCTTAATCTGTTCACTTCCATGCTTGATGATATTAGTACTTGAGGCAAACCCGAGTTTCATGCCAACTTTTTACCGCTTAAAGGTAGGTTTTAATAATGACTTAGCTTATTTTCTTTTTGTAGATTTCCATCTCCAATGACTCTACGTACAGCAAATGCAGTCCAAAACTATGCTACACTGAGAGCCTCCCAACTTTCTAAAATTTCCCTCAATGCTGAAAATGTGATTGATGCCTGCATTGTCAAGACAGGGTTTAATCCCAACACATGCCGGTCTAATTTCATGTTGAATCATGTTGTCAAACGAGGGGAATTATCTCAAGCATGTCAGATGTTTGATCAAATGCCTGATAGAAACACAGTTTCCACCAATATGTTGATTTCTGCTCATGTTAAAGCTGGAAATATTTCTAGTGCTCGGGAGTTGTTTAATAGCATGGCGGAACGTACAGCGGTAACGTGGACCATATTAATTGGCAGTTATTCAAAAAGCAATAAGTTCCTTGAAGCATTTACGCTTTTTGTGGAAATGCATAAATCTAGAATTGAACCCGATTACGTGACCTTTGCAACTCTATTATCAGGATGTGGCGGCAGTAACACAAATGCTACCAATGAATTAGTTCAAGTTCATGCCCATATTATCAAGTTAGGATATGATAAGACACTAATGGTTTGCAATTCCTTGGTTGATTCTTACTGCAAAACCTGCCATTTAGATTTTGCTTGTCAGCTCTTCAGGGAAATGCCCGAAAGAGATTCTGTTACATTCAATGCATTGATGACAGGGTATTCAAAAGATGGGTCAAGCGAAGAAGCTATTAAGCTATTTGTGGAGATGCAAAATTTGGGTTACAAGCCTTCCGAGTTCACTTTTGCAGCTGCACTAAGTGCTGTTATTGGTTTGAATGACATGATTTTTGGACGGGAAATACATGGATCTGTGATAAAGAACAATTTTGTTTCTAAAGTATTTGTTGGGAATGCATTGCTTGATTTCTACTCCAAGCATGATTGTGTAACAGAAGCTAGACAACTTTTTGATGAGATGCTAGAGTTAGATGGTGTTTCTTACAATGTAATCATCACAGCATTTGCATGGGCTGGACAATTTAAAGAAGCTCTTGAGTCGTTTCGGAAATTACAGTCCACCAAATTCGATCGAAGGAAATTCCCATTTGCCACCATGTTGAGCATGGCAGCAGCAAATTCAAAATTGGAAATGGGCAGGCAGGTCCATTCCCAAGCTGTTGTGACAGCAGGGGATTCTGAAATTTTGGTTGGAAATGCTTTGGTTGACATGTATGCCAAATGTGGCAGATTTGAGGAAGCCAGAATGATATTTTCCGGTTTGGCCCACATAAGTACAGTTCCATGGACAGCTCTGATCTCAGCTTATGTTCAAAAGGGGCTCTATGAAGAAGGGCTACAACTGTTCAATGAGATGAGAAGAGCTAATGTGATTGCTGACCAGGCCACTTACGCAAGCACCTTAAGAGCGTCCGCAAGTTTGGCATCACTGTCCTTCGGGAAACAGTTACATTCATCTGTAATCAGGACAGGGTTCTTCTCCAACGTATTTTCTGGAAGCGCACTGCTAGATATGTATGCAAAATGTGGCTCCATGAAAGATGCACTCAAAACATTTCAAGAGATGCACAAGAGAAATTCGGTTTCCTGGAATGCCTTAATATCAGCTTATGCACAAAATGGGAATGGTGAGGGCACTATCAAATCTTTTGAACACATGATTCAATCTGGTTTTCATCCGGATTCAGTTACTTTCCTTAGCGTTTTAGTTGCCTGCAGCCACTCTGGGCTTGTAGAACAAGGATTGCAATACTTTAATTCCATGACTTGTATCTATAATATTGTTCCAAGAAGAGAGCACTACGCATGTATAATTGATGTTTTGTGTAGAAGTGGACGATTCAACGACGCAGAGAAGTTGATAGCTCAAATGCCTTTCGAGCCAGACGAAGTCATATGGTCATCTGTTCTGAACTCGTGCAGAATTCACAAGAATAATGAATTGGCAGCAAATGCAGCAAGTCAACTGTTCAATATGGCAGAGTTGAGAGATGCTGGTGCATACGTGAATGTGTCAAATATTTATGCAGCAGCAGGTCAGTGGGACAATGTTGGGAAAGTGAAGAAGGCAATGCGAGAGAGAGGAGTCAGAAAGGTCCCAGCCTATAGTTGGGTTGAAATCAAACATAAAATTCATGTATTCTCAGCAAATGACAAAACTCACTCTCAAATTGTGGAAATTATGAGAAAGATTGACATTTTGGGAAGGCAGATGGAAAAGGAAGGATACAAGCCTGACACGAGTTGTGCTCTACACAATGTCGATAAAGAAACCAAAGCAGAGTCCCTCAAATATCATAGCGAGCGTTTAGCAATTGCTTTAGCATTGATTAGCACTCCGGAGGGGTCCCCGATTCTAGTGATGAAGAACTTGAGAGCTTGTACTGATTGCCATGCTGCAATCAAGGTGATCTCAAAGATTGTCAAAAGAGAAATAACTGTGAGGGATTCCAGTAGGTTCCACCATTTCAAAGATGGGGTTTGTTCCTGTGGTGACTACTGGTGACTCTCTTTTGAAAAGCTTTAAGTAATCAAGTAACAACCTTTTATTACTTCTTTTTATGAAGATAGAGTTACTATCTTTGTTTATGTTTATGCTGTTTCCTGCAGATTCATAAGATTTTTTTGTTTGTTACATATTCAAGAGTTTCTCTTTAATGATTAGCTTTGTTCAATCTTTTCAGGCTCTATCATGTTGTTTAAAGTTCCAACCTTTTCTACTCAAGGCCACAACGAAATATAATCAGTCGGGTGTGGAGAAGGTAGATGGCCTCTCTCATATGACTATGTTGGCCGATTCTTATAACGTATCTAAGTTGTTTCATTTTTTTAAAAACTATAGTTTGGGAATTTTATCTAAAATATTCCACTTTATCCTCCCAAAGTTTAAAAATATCAATGAAATTTTTATACATAAGAATAATTATACAAATGTTAACTATTCTTTCGATTCAAATAGACAATTGGAACCTAATTGAGGTGTAAAAACGTAAATCTATTGGATTTTTTCGCGAGCTTTATTTCAATTCGATCAAACAGGTCTCAAAAACAAATTAAGAAAATAACACAGTGGAAGTATATAATATGTAAAATTCAATAGACAACAAAAATAACCAATAGTAAAAAAGGAAAAAAATTGTGGTAAATATATTAGTGATGGTGTGTCTCTAATGCTCCTGTCTAGACTAGTAATAATCATAAGTATGGCAAACAACAAAAAACATGTGAGACAAGAAGGCATATTGGAACAACAAAGGATTTTTTAATCATTTAAAGGGTTCATATGTGGGAACATATTCGGTAAATAATGATTGTATTCTCATAATATACGATCAAACAAAATATAATAAATCTAAAGAAAAAGTTTGACGCTTGGTACACAATGAGGATAAGGAAATATTGACTCTTTAGAGATCAAATTCGTATGCAGATAAAACACAGAAGCAATATAAATTAATTAGGAAGTTAGTAGATTAATTTAATATTACAAAAATAAACATAAAGATATAGGCATGTTATATAGAAAGGAAATAACGTATATAACTACACAAACGAAATAAGCTTTCTAATCAGAGTCTAGATCTAATATGTTTGCACATACACGATAGAAACTCAAATGATACTAACACAATATGTTGATCATGAATAACAACAATGAAAGAGGTCAAGACTCGATACAAAATTAGGTCAATGAGATATTGACTCTTTAAGGAATTGTCCCAAATGCAAACAACGTAAGGATAAACACTTAACAGCTAATTACAACAACAGTATTATAAATCAAATTTAATATTCAATATTTAGAAAGCATGCAATAAATAAAAAAACTTTCTAATCAGGATTAAAATCTCAATACGTAGAAACATCTATAATTTCAACTTTAATTGTACTAGCCAAACATTAGAGCATGTATAACATTTGAATTCCAACCTATGTGGTAACATCTTGATTGTTTATGGAAATCATTCGACAACAAATAAATCCATTAAGCAATAAAATAATTATAAATCTGATAGAAATAAAACCCCAATTACCTATATCAGCGGGGACCATTATCCAAACTGTTTATTGTTGTCCTCACTTGCTATCTCCGTAACGACTTAGATTGATACACGAACTTAACTTTCCTTCAAAGCTAGCACCACTTGATGTAATCAACTACTATAGATCAGTAATATGTAATTTGAACAATCAGTCATGAGGATCACCATTAATCATGAACTACCATTAACCACTATGGGACACACAGTCAATCAACCATCCACAAATCGTCTACGTGGGACACGTAGTCAATCTACAAACCATAAATCGTCTATGTGAGACACTTAGTCAATCCACATATCACTCGCAGTTAACTATTTGATAAGAACAAGCAAACCACCCAATCTCACTTATCGCATATAACTACAGATATGAGAACTTAACAATTCAGCTCAACTCACTCTCATAGAGATGTTCTCCCAAAAGAAAAGGTCGCATGAAGGAAACTACCAGTTGATACATGGTTCACAACTATACAAGCTCCTTACATAAAAAATTTTGCATGAAGGAAACTATCAGTTGACACATGACAAACACCGCCTTGAGCACTCACTGTTTAAGTGCACAGTTTTGCTCACCCAATCACGAATCACTAATACAGAACAACATTCAAGATAATAGTGATCCAAAAACAGAAAAATGAGATATCAATTCGACATAGTTCTGTTATATATTTTCTAGATAAGAAACACAAAGAAAATGGGGTATTTATAGGCATCACCCAAGCTCAATGGCTAACCTCACTCGCTGACCAGAGTCCATTGAGGCCCTTTGTCAAGGTGTCAAAAATTTTAATTTTTCGATTCTAAAAATGCTGAATAATAGCCATAAATATCTGCACCTGAATCGAACCAAACCAAAAACATGAGCGATAACATCGCCGAGTGCTCGACTTAGTATGCACAATATAAAAACCAATCCTATGGTATGTGTATAATTATGCTTTCAATCACAGTGTATCTAACTATGTGTATATGCATATTATTGACTTGTATTAACAAACCTTATACAGAAGAAGACAGAAACATTGAGTAAAGTAAACTGATTTTGTGCTTTGCACACGGGAAGTCAACATACAGACACGTAGTATAACATGACTTAGAAACAACAAAAAAATGCCAAAATTTAGAAAAAAGCTTATTAAAGCTGACTACTTGTTTAACTTGTTGTGAAATTTGATCAATTTTTTTTATCCTATTACAAATTGAATTTCACACCATTGGAAGTATGTACTACAATCTTGGTCGTTTTGGTTGACTTGGTAGATTTTGGTCAATTTTATTGCAAACAAAACTTGAGATCATTATGAGTCTAGATTGCGATTATGGTCGATTTTGGATTATTTTGGTTGTACACGATTGATTTTAATTATACATGGTCGATTTTGTTACAAACCTATCATGACACGATCGCAAGTTACATCACCATCATCGACCCGAAACAAACAAAGATAGTCTGGTGGATAGTGATAGGGACATAGAGGAATGCACAATGATGATGGTGTTGATCATGGGTGATGGTGACAATGCGGTGGTTGTAAAAGTATGAGGTGGTGGCTATTTCAGTTCATGGGTTGTGGAAGAAGAATGAAAAACAAAAAAGATAGAGAACCAAATAAAATTCTCCCCGTCAAAGATGAGTGTATTTCCAAACTTTGCCCCTTTAGTCATTTATAATCTTTGGTAATCTAACGAACCTATTATAGATAAAATACCCTAACAATCAATAAAATTAAAAAAGCTATTTGTGATGCAATGATCTACACTTCTTATAGGCACTAGGCAAATAAGTTATACTCTGCCAATTACATATAATGTAGTGTGTGTAATTGTGAAGGGTTTTATATAATTATAATGTTTATTTTATAAAAGGAAAAAATACCATTGTCGGTGGGATTTTTTTTTTAATTTCTTTCTAAAAGAGTTATACTCTGCCAATTACATATAATGTAGGGTGTGTAATTGTGAAGGGTTTTATATAATTATAATGTTTATGTTATAAAAGGAAAAAAATACCATTGTCGATGGGGTTTTTGTTTTTTTAAAAAAATTATTTCTAAAAGAGGCTTAATGAATAGCTAAAGTTATACTCTGCCAATTACATATAATGTAGTGTGTGTAATTGTGAAGGGTTTTATATAATTATAATATTTATTTTATAAAAGGAAAAAATACCTTTGTCGGTGGGATTTTTTTTTTTTAATTTCTTTCTAAAAGAGGCTCAATGAATAGCTAAAGTTTAAAAATGATCAAAATGATAACAAAGTTTAAATGTAGGCTCCCTTTCAACCTGGAGTACTGATAACCTCTCTTTTTTTTTCCTTCCCCTCTCTTTCCCTTTATTTATTTATTTCTTATTCTCCTTCTCCATTCCTCCCAAACAATCACCACCTCTTACTTTTACAATCACTAATGTCGTCACCTACCATTAACACCACTTTCGTCCCCTTCTTGTCCTTCCCAGCCACCACTATACAACCAGATCATTATAATCATTTACTTAAAATATGACCAATTTATTCTCTCTTTTTTGTCAACAATTGATATCACAAGGACCTCTCTTGGTATTTTGTCTGTTAAATTTAACTGGTATAACATGTAGAATACATGTGTTAATAATTTAAAGCATGGGTGTTCTTCTTATTAAAACTTTAGGTATTTTGAATAATTTTAATTCAATTTTTACGTATGTTTCATTTTTACAAGAATAAATATTCATGAATACTAGTCTTGATTTTTGAGTTGTTATGATAATTTAGAAAAGATTTATGTGAGTATGGAATTCGATTGATTTTTGTGGTGTCACAGTTTTTAGAATTTGTTTGATTTTCTCTCGAGGCGAAATTATAGATAACATTTAACTAAGAAAATGATTTAGGTCATCTTTGGATCGTTTGAGCCTTTCTATCTACCTTCGCATGTATTATCCATAGTATACCCCTTTTGAGCTTCAAAGTTTATATATATATTTTTATCTCATTTCCAAAGCCTACTTGATAAGAAAATATATGTGTGTAGATATATCTATTTTTCTTATCTCACTAACATTTGACAATTGTTAGTAAATATTTAAAGATATATCGAAAAAAAGGGATACTATAAAAAAAAGAGAAAAAGAAAAAAAGAAATAGAAAAAAAAAGAAAAAGAAAAAAAAGAAAATGATATTGATTGATATTAATATGAACAATGAAAATAGTAAACAAATCCCCGACAACGGTGCCAAAAACTTGTTGTCTCTTTAGGAGAACATAAAACGTGTAAGTATACATGATCACAAGTAATAAAATTTGATAAATAAAGTATCGTTCCCATGAGGATTTGTTACTACAGTTTGTTGAGTACTAAAATTATTTCTCTCTAATTTTATCCAAAACAATCGTTGATTTCGAAAAAGTTAAAAAAGAGTTAACAAGAAAATAAAAGAAATCTAGGATTGCAATTTCTCACCAAACTAATCCACTCAAATCATGTTATTTTCTTTTGATTTATATTTTTTAGTACATTTAATTTGTCAACCAAAAAGTTCTAATTTTATCCATACATCTCTTCCGAGCTCCGTATAAACACACCTCATTAAATTAATTCACTATATTCCTATGAGAATTAAATTTACCGAGATTCATTAAGTTTTAAGTTCTCAAATGGCCACACATACAATTAGGGTATATTCCTATCCTTCATCATACATGTCATTCTATCTACGAGCAATATACACAAAAATGCATCTTCCAAGTTTATTTATGTGCCACGGATCGTTTTGATAAAATTCGTAAATAATCAAAAAACATTAAGCACAAAATAGAATGAACAAATCGAACTTCTTATAAATCTATCAAAAATAATTAAAATCAAAGCTTCATAAATTTAGATCAAATGCAACCCTAGAAAAATTAAATTATTTCATAAATTAAAATTAAAATTACATCACATAGAGAAAAATTAGATGAAGAAGAAATAAAATTAAAACATCTTGTATCATTAATATTTGGCACACATAGAACACAACAGAAGCCAAAAATGGCTTCTGCGTGTTCCACAGTCCAGAACCGAACAACACAAAAATTATACTCTCCAAAACTTTTTAACTCTATCATAATATCTCTTATTTATAGCTAAAAAAATACATCTAAAATATTACAATATAATACACGCGCAACAGAGAGATATGGCAAAAATAATACAATATTTCGCGTGGGGGACAAAATTGGTATCGAAAACGGTTTAAATTTGAGTGGGAGAGCGCTGCGCGTTTTTTATTTTGTTTTCAATACACGCTGCCACGTGTCGCGATCTGATTCGCTGAAACAATGGACTGTCGCACAGGATTGGGGCGCACGAAACGTGGGGGCAACGACTGCAACGCGGGCTTGATCTTGCACTTTCGCGCTCATCGTAACATGCCAAGTGTCAGAATATAATTTGTTGGAAGGAAAGGTGGGACACCTAGCAGATTGTGATTCATAGAATAACCGGGCGCACGTGGATCGACCGCATGGGAAAACAGGCACGCGAAGGTGGGGGATAGGGCCTGCACGGCGTCAGACAGGTGGGTCCTACCCTGCACGCCGGCCTGCACGGTAGGTGGGCCCCACTCGGTGCACCGAACCACGTGATAGATAGAATTCTTCACCCACTCTCCTTGGTCGGGTGTGCTTGCAACGCACGCATCTGGCCGTTTCTTCTTTGATCGGACGGTCCACGTTGCGCGCTTGGATTAGGGCGCGTGACTTCTTCTCACCTGCGCAGAAATTAAAACTTTCCTTAATTTCATTTTGACCATAAATTTAATTCAAATTACATTTTAAACTTTTTTTAATTACAATTAAGTCCTTTTTCTAATTTAAATTAAATTTTAAATTTTTAATTATTAAGATTAAGCTCGATTTTAATTTTAATTATATTTACGACTTTTATAAATGGTAATTAAGCACTTATTTATTTGAAATTATATTTTTATACACAAATTTGAAATTAAGTACGTTTTCGATACAATTTATTTAATTTTCTTAAAATATATAAAAAACAGTAAATACTAATTTATTAAACTAAAATTAACTAAAAATAGAAAGAACATAATAATTATAATTAATAAAATAGGTGAAAATAACTATATAAAATACAGTTATCACCTACCATTAACACCACTTTCGTTGGCCCTTCTTGTACTTCCCAGCCACCAGTATACAGCCAGATCATTATAATCATTTACTTAAAATATGACCAATTTATTCTCTCTTCTTTTTTTTGTCAACAATTGATATAACAAGGACCTCTCTCAGTATTTTGTCTGTTAAATTTAACTGGTATAACATGTAGAATACATGTGTTAATAATTTAAAGCATGGGTGTTCTTCTTATTAAAACTTTAGGTATTTTGAATAATTTTAATTCAATTTAAATATCCAAACCAATCGGTACAATTTGAAAGTATTAAAAATAATTAAAATTTGGATTATTTGGATGAAATTAAAAAATTAGATGGTGATTATAAATATATAATTAGAGTTTGGATACAAAATTTCTTAGTATGATTAAGATTGTATTCTTAATAATATTATAGTTATAGAATGTGTTATTTTTTTCTTGAATTAGGATACTATTTATTTGATTTTTTAGTAAATATTCCATTAGGATTTAGTAATTAATAATAATTTAATTATATATATATTTCCTTTTTGTGCTCTAGCCGAATTGAGAGATAAGCCACAATTGATGATCCAATATCAAATTGAGTCAGATTTCACCGCTGGATCTTAGACTTCATATTAGTAAGGTTGCGTTGAACAGTTAGCAAACTTCCACTTGTATGTTTAGTCTAGAGTTCGTTGCCACGTTGAAGATTGGAGATCTTTGTTCGTGTAGCACCTCTATCTGTCTTGTTCTTCGGTAACTTTTGTCTCTCTTTGGCAAGGTTTGTTATGCATACTTGCTTTTGTGTTGCTATATATTTTATGTGATAGACTTGGTACATTTGCTATATATTTGGCAAGGTTTGTTTTTATTATTAGTATATTTTGTTCGTTGTGTCGTTACTAGTAGAGTAGACTTTTAATATTAAAAGGTCGAATTATTTAAATCCTTATGTGTCATTTATTTTCTCATTACTTATTATTTTACTTTAATCTATTATTTTTATTTATACAATCGAAATTGATTCCTAATATCCGCTTTCGCCTTCGTTAATTTATAACAAACTAGTATTAGAGCTTCATGTTCATTCGAAATTTTTTGAGACCAATCAAGTTTACTCTTTTAGATTTTTTGTTGAATTTTTGGTTGTTTGATTTGTTTTCAAACTTTGTGATTTTTCTTTTGCTAATTTAATTTTGCATTTTTTGTTATGATAGTAAAATATGAAATTATAAAATTTATAGCCTAAATAATTTTAGTATTTGGTGTTTGAAGATGCGGGCTCTGTTGGTTAAAGAATAGTTTATTAAGACACTTAAATGTATGGATAAATTATTGAAAAAATTGTGTGACGAAAAAAAGATAAATTAATAGAAAATGCTCTTAGTTCAATTCAATTATTCTTGTATAATGAAGTTTTGTACGAGGTTGGTGATAAAAAATATACTACTAGTTTGTGGCTTAAATTGGAGAGTTTATGTATGATCAAGACTTTGACGAGTCAGTTATATTTGAAACAACATTTATAGAGATTCAGAATGTCAGAAGGGAATTCTTTGTACAATGATCTTGATGAATTTATTAAAATTATTCGTTATATGAGAAATGTTAATATTTAAATTAATGATGAGAATCAAGCTTGGATTCTTTTATGTGCTTATCTCATTCTTTTGAACATTTTGTTTATACCATGTTATATGTGTTTATTCGTGATATGAGAAATGTTGATGTTTAAATTGATGATGAGGATCAAGCTTGGATTCTTTTATGTGCTTATCTCATTTTTTTGAACATTTTGTTTATACCACGCTATATGAGTGAAATATTATTTCTTTAGATGATGTTAGAGTAATTTTGAATTCTAAAGAGTTAAAAGAAAAATGTGTCTCTAAGTAATAATGATAGTAGTAAATGTTCATTTGTCAATGATAGAACTCTAGAAAAGTCAGTCACAATGTCTTCTACTCTTAATGATGTTGTTAGTATTGTAGATAGCACTACTTTTGATAGTAATATTGTTATATTAGTATCTATTGATTCTTTTGAAGATGTTTGGATTCTTGATTCGGATTCTTGATTTGGATTGCACTTACCATATGTGTGTTAATTGGTTTTCTACTTATAAATCTGTTGATAGGGTGTTGTCTTGATGGAAATTAGTGTATCATGTAAGGTTATTAGTATTAGTACAATTCAAATTAAGTTACATGATGGTATTGTTAGAACTTTGGAAGATGTTCGTCATTTATTGGACTTAAAAAAATGATTTTAATATCGTTTAGTACTCTTGACTCACATTTTATTAAAGGTTGTGTACTATGAGTTTATAAGTATGCTCTTATTGTTATGAAATACAGTTATTTTGTGGCCTTCATGAGCTCTAGGGTAGCACATTTTGTAATAGTGCTTCAATTTCAATTCGTCATATATAGTCTCAAATATTGCTTTCTTTTCTCTTATGAAATAGATATAAATGTCTACTTTTAGAATGCGAGATTTACTTGATGGTCAGAAATTCAAGTGTTTTACGACCGATAATGATTTGGTATTTTAGAAGAGTTAGTTTGGTGAATTCTATCAAAGAAGTAGTATAGCGAGATAGCACACTACATGTAGTATATTACATCGAAATGGAGTTACATAACATTTGTGTTTGACTCTTTTGGAAAAATTGTATTGCATACTTTTTTAGGCTATTTTAGGTATATCTTTTGGCTGAAGCTTATAATGCTTACTATTTGGTAAATTAGTCATTTTTGGTCGCATATTTGTTGAATATTTCATTTGAAAAAAAGGAATATGTTTTGGCAATTAAAGACAACAATGACAGTGAGTAGGTCGAATTTAAAAGTGGATCTGTTAGTACAGTGCAAATGAGCACTTTTGTTTAGACTTTAGTAGATAAGTTAGACTTTTATGCTAATAATTTAACAAAGGAGCAACTAGATCAGTCATATGGTATTGTCATAGGTAAAAGACAAGTTTCAACTTATTATTGGTTTTGTATTGGTTCATTTGTTTATTTATTTCTCTATAGTTATGAATTACATATGCTAGTATCATTAGGAGTGGGCATGGGACGGACGGAGACAACTTTTGATATAACGGTCATTGAAATCAAAGTAGTAAATACATACTTAATATTGTCTAAAAATCATTACCGTTTATGGACGATTTTTATCCATGGGTAACGGGATGGGACATGTAGTAAATAATACCTTAAATTAAACTAGTTTTTTCCAAACTCATTAAAAAAAAATTAATATAAAATTAGTGAACAAAAGATGAAGGTGGATTAGTGGTATTGAGCATTAATATATGAGTAAGAGATTCAATGTTCAAATTTCTATAAATTAAATTTTTTATTAATTTAATAAATATATATAATATATATAAATTTTTATTTGCTTGGATTTTTAACATTAGTTATGGTTTTATTGGTTTTATAGATTCTATTTTTGCTAGTAATTTTATTTAAAGTTTTTTAACAAATTTTGTCTTCATTACTTATTGTAATGTTAGTTGGGAGATAATTTTATAGTCTATAAGCGAAATATAAGAAAGTAACAAAAGTAATAAATAAAGTTGTTTTGTTTGGTTGTAATATGAGTTATAAAAGAATATTTATGTTGTATTTTGTGATAGCCAAATTTTGATATATTTGACATGTAATATGTATCTTGAGAAGATCAAACACTTTAATATTAAATATTATTTCATTCGTGATATTATATTTTATGATGATATTATCATCTAAAAGATAGTTACTTTAAAGATTCCACTGATTGTGTTGACTAAGTGTGTTTTTATTGCCAAGTTGGTTAGTAGTCACATTAGGTAATTTTCCTTCGTGACTTTGAGGCGACACATATTTGGTATTTTGGAAGAATTTCATATTTGAAGAATTTGATTCTATTTTAAACCAAAGTAAAGATTTGTTATTTATCCAAAATATCTTAATAATATTATAGTTATGAAATATGTTTATTGTTTATTAGATTATGATAATATTTACTTGATTTACTAATTATACATTCATAAAATTGTTAAGATTTAATAATTGATATTATGTTATATATATATATAAAAAAACTAAAGTTAGTAATTTTGATGTATGGTATTGTTTGTATTTATCTTAGCATTTTATCTTAAGTTGGTATTGCCATTTATTTTATCGACAATTTTTACAAGGTTCTTTAGAAGCCTATGAAATTGAATTTAATTTATACTTTGAATTTTGACTTATTTTTTAATAGAATTGTTAGTATTAGTTATGGTTTTATT
Organism: Hippophae gyantsensis; assembly: GCA_030763125.1. NCBI lineage: Eukaryota > Viridiplantae > Streptophyta > Magnoliopsida > Rosales > Elaeagnaceae > Hippophae > Hippophae gyantsensis. Next base: position 28,027,106 of record CM061039.1, on the reverse strand, counting down.
GACTCACTTTTTGCTAGTAATTTTATTTAAAGTTTTTTAACAAATTTTATCTTCACTACTTATTATACTATTAGTTTGGAGATGATTAAGTATAGGAAATCAACAAAAGTAGTGAATGAGGTTATTTTGCTTGAATGTTAAGTTTATAATATAGATTACAAAAGAATATTTATGTTGTATTTTATGATTGATAGATATTGATATATTTAACTTATAAAATATATCTTGAGAAAATCAAATACCTTGGTATTAGTTATTACTTAGTTGGTAACATTATGCTTTATGATGATATTATTATCTAGAAGATAGTTACTTTAAAGATTCTAACAATTATGTTGATCAAGCGCGTTTTTATTGACAAATTTAAGCATTGTTTGAATTTGATTAGTGTTCACAACAAGTAATTTTCCTTAAGAGTTTTGAGGCTATAAACATTTGATATTTTGGAAGAATTTAGGGTTTGAAATATTTGGTTACATTTTGAGTCAAAATAGAGATTTGTTATTTATCCAAAATGTTATAATATAATTAGGATTATATTTTTAATAATATTATAGCTATAAAATATGTTTTTTTTTGTTTATTAAATTGTTGTATTGTTTACTTGGTTTACTGATTATACATTCATAATGTTATTAATATTTAGTAATTGATATATATATATATATATATATATATATATATATATATATATATATATATATATATATATTGCGCTCCTAGTCGAATTAAGATAGAAGCCACAATTGATGATCCAATATCAAATTGAATTAGCTGCCACCGTTGGATACTAGACTTCAAATTAGTAAGATTGCATTGAATAGTTGGCGAGCACCCACCTATATGTTAGTCTCGAGTTTGTTGCCCCGTTGAAGATTTGAGATCTATGTTTGCGGGAAATATTATTGACCTTAACTTTTAATATAACTTTACATGTGATTTAAAAAAAAATAGCTGCATTATTCTCATTTTTTAGTTAATATTATTAATATCTTTAGAAGACTTTAAATTTATATCCAATTATGTATTTTTTTTTCATATGACTCTAATACCAAATAATTTTTTATTTTAATTAATTTTTTAATTTAACACATTTTTAACAAAAATATTGATTAATTTTTTAGTTTTTGAATTCTTAACAAATAAATATTATATTTAACAAACGAAATCTAAAGTTGTATTTAATCTTATTACTTTATTTTAATGAATATAGTTTTACTCCCGTCTTCTATTAATTCGTATTTGATCTTTAATTATCTTATTAGAAGTCTCACCCTCTCGACTTAGAACTATTTTCAACCAATGATATGATTCGTACTTCTATTTAAGATATAAGAAAGATACTAAGTTTTGGTAAAAAAAATAACTTTTATTCATTAAGAAAGTAAGATTATTACAAGTATAGTTTTCCACTAATTTACTCCATAGGAATTTGTCTAGACAATATTTAAAACAAGATGGATGTTTAGGTTCTATGGTTAGAACTTACTATCTTCTTCTTTATTATACAAGAGACTTTTTATAGATACAAAATCAATTATTTTACATATCTATTCTAAAGAAATGTGGAAGGATAATGATTACATCTTATATTTATCTCTTCCTTCGTTTTTAAAATGAAGATATGTGGAAGGATAAAGATTATATTTTATCTTATCTATATTTTCTTTTTAAAAATTTCTGTAGAAACTTATTTAATAGTAGTTACTTGTCGACATGCTTCCTTTTGATACTGGAGATGTAGATCCCTCTTTGTCCTTTATAAAATAAAGACACATATGGTCCTCAGTTTTCATTTTTTCTAGTTGATAAAATTCTTGTTTTGTTCTTCAATTACATTCAATTCATTGCAATTGAATGATGTTTCATAATTAAATTTTTTATATATATTTTCTTGATTTATATTCAAATTACTATGTAAGATCATTATTACCTTGCATGTAGAGTAATTTAACTTGATTTCAAAAAATGTTCCTATTTTCTTGATTTCATGGTATATTTGAGTCAATATTATTGTTCTTTCCTACTTAAAGCTTCTTCATCATATTCTTCTTCTGATAGATATTTGGGTTGCTCTACTATTTTTGCTAAGGATGTCATTCCTATTTTAATAAAATGATAAGGATGGGTCGGCTTTCCTCTATGCCAATCTCTTATGGAATTGAAAAATCTTAAAAAGAGTTGATAATCATTTTCTTTTTACTCTTTTCCTAAAAAATTTAATAGTTTTTTAAAAATTTCATGAAAATAATTTAATTTCATTAATTTTTATTTGGATAAATATTTTCAATCAACCCACGATAAAATAATTGATAAATAAGTTTTGGATATGCTCTTTCAATAATGTTTAATCTATTACATGTGATTGATTTTTTTCTTAATGTATGAACTTTTTCTATTGTGAAGAATTTCATGGTTTCAAGTTGATATTTTCCTAATTTTTTGACTAAATTATAAAGATTTAGCCATTAGTTTGGGTTTATGTTTTTTTTGTCTATCCTTTTCTTTTTCGGAGATAAGAAATATATAATCTATTTCCTTGAAGATTACATGTCTTAGTATTTTTCCTAACATTGTCATCTTTCTTTTTGCAATTATTTGGTTTTTGAGTGCTTGTGTATAGTTTCTTTTTAGGTTGGCTACTATATCATTGAGTTTGAGAAGCTTAGGGGTTTTGAAATTAGCAAAACTTCCTTTTACTAATCCTATTAGTGGATTTTTATGTATTATATAAAAAAATCCATTTATTACTCTACTTGCTTTTGGTCTTGTCTTATATCCTAGGGTACATTGTAGACAATATAACACTTTTCTCTTTCTTCTTGACTCTTTTCTTTGAGTTCTTATTCCTATGATATATCAGACTATAAACCTTTTGAGAAGTTATCATTTTCTCTTTTGATTAGTTTTGAAGTTTTGTAATTTTCTTTTGAGATTTTAACATCTTTCTTTGTTTGTAATGTTTTATACTACATCTTCCTATACATAAAAATTATTACTATCACAACATATTTTAAAATTTTATTTAGCATAGTTATATTCATTCTTCTTTAATATTGTAAAATTATCCAAGATTTTAATTCTTTTAATCTTCCTCCTAAAGTATCTGATACTACTATAATTTCTATTTCTCCAACTTTTTTCAAGAGTTTTATATAGAGTTTTTAGTCATTTTTGATAAAATATTTCCTTAAATTGTTGTTGTATTTTAGGTATCTTTTGATCATATATTTCTTGTTCACATATACAAGAATCTATGTTGTATATGCCATATATTTTCATATTTGTTTAATGCTATTTAGTTTCATTTATTTCTAATTCACTTATTTATGTAATATAATTTCCTTTATATTCTCCTATGAACTCTTTATATATTTCATTTACTACTTTATATAAATATATTCTTCTAGTTGCAAAACATCCTTACATCTTAAGATATATATCATTTGGTAGATTACTAAAGCATATATATAACATTTTTATTTATTTTATGGTTTAATAATACTCTATAGATTGGGTATGTACTAGTAGTTTCAAATTTCTGAATTAGTACACTCATTGCAATAGCCCATTTATCTAATGAATTTTTTCTATCTTTGATACAATCAAAGTCTAGATATTTAGTTTTATTATTATTTTTATGAAGTTTAAATTTTGATGATATAGATCTTATATTACTCCAATATAATCTTTTTTTCCATTTTGGTTGTTGTCTTCTCCTATTTCAAGGATTAGGTTCACTTGATCTTTGTATATTTTTTTCATTTCTACGAGGATCAAAAGTTTCTCCTTGAATTTAGGGGGTATTACTGGGTTTCTTTCTATAATAATTTTAAAATTTTCTAGTTTAGAATATATTTCCTTGATTACTATCATATTATTTTCTTTTTTATTAGAACATATTCTTTCTTCATAATGTTTTTTTAATTCATTATCTATTAATAATAACAGACTTACTAATGTTCTTATATCTTTATTTTTAGGATTCATAAATTATTCTTCTAATTATTTCTATATTCCATTAGGTTATAACTATAGATTTCTATTTATCTCTTTTTTCTATTATAAGGAATCATTCTATTATATTTTTTTGGTTGTTTCTCTTTTAATCCTTCTAATGGATCTCTGTTTAGAATGTCTAGTTGTAATATGTTGCCATAACTATTTTATCTCATTTTGTAGGATTTTTTCTTGGGTTTTATTTATATTTGTAAATATTATATTTTCTCTTCTAAAAGAATTAAGGCTTTTATTATAGATTATAGATTATTTGTAATGCTTATTAGGGTGTCATTGCTTTCTAATTCTATTCTTTGTAATCTGCCATTTGATATCTTCAACATATTTTTTCTTTGTAATTTATCATTTTTTGTTATTGACTCACTACTCCATGGAAAAGATTTTTGACTTTTTAAATTTCTTGTTTTAATTATTTAATTTCTTCTTCTTGTTCCTATTCCTGTTTACTTATTTTTGTTTAATCATTCGTAAATTCTATTCATGGTATGTTACTTTTTTTTTTACTACGTTTAATTTTTTTTCCTAGTATCAAAGTTTGTTTTGAATATCTAGATTCCATTTTTCAAGTATTTTAAAGTCTGTTAAAAATTTTGGCTTTATTATTTGTTCAATTTATTGAAAGGTTTTATCTATTTATATAAATTTATTTTATCCATATATTGAACTATTATAATTATTTGTTAATGAATATCCTTATATATAGTATACTAAAAATGGATGATATTTTTCTTTCATTAAATCTACTCATTCAAATTCATAAGCTAAACTTAATACATAGTTTAAGTTTTTATCATTAATGTTAATAATAAATTTAAGATATACAATGAATTTGAATTTTTGATATCCTAAGTTTCCATGATCATTTCTAATAAAACATTTTTCCTATTTATTATTATATTATATATGTGTGGTAATTTCATTGGTGTATTTATTCCTACTCCAAAATGTACTTTTATTAATATTTGGATTCCTCATAACCAGATGTATCTAATTTTTCTTTTGTTCTTTTTGAGGGATTTAAGATAATTTATTCAAAATAGTTTCATTGTTAATTAATGGTATGTTATATATTCTTTTTGCATCTGTAATATTAATTCTCATTTTTTTATTATTTATTTCATAATAAATTATATATTTCCTTGAAAATATTTTTCCTATTTTTTGAAATTATGTATTTTTAAATCTATCTCATTCCTTAAGATTTAATCGTACCTTTTGTATTTCTTCAAATTTCTTTTTACTAATTACCATTTTTTAAGAAAATATCTCAGATGTCATGTGTTTCTATTTTTATTATTTTTAGTTTCCTATTATCTTGATTTTCTATTATTTATGTCATTTTCATATATAAAAATTACTATTATTTTCGTTATCTTTAACTTCTATTAATTTAGGAAATATTTATTATTTTTTAAAATCTTGAGAATATTTGTGATATTTGTTTTCAAAACTTGGGATTATTATTGATGTTATCTCATTTTTAACAACCTCATATAGGATTGTTTTCTATGGAATTTGCATAATAAACAAACTATTAAGACTTTGTAGCATTTTGTATGGGATGGTATTCGACCCCATTATCCTTACGTCAGTAACCGCAAGATAAAGAGTGGAGGAGTTTTTAGTTTCATTCTAGTAATTATATATCAAATATATTTAGTTGTATACGAAAAGAATAAATATAATAGCTATCCTAACTTATTAGGATTGAGTTATTGTAGTTTTGTAGATAAATATATGTTGTATATATTTATCTTTTGTAGATATTTGTCCTTAATTATCACTTCAATTATCCTTTAAGATAATTAAAAAATAATCTTTAAGCCTTTATATTTAAGATAATTAAAGAATAGTTATTTGAGTCTTTATCTTTTTAGGATAATTATATTACATTCACGGTATGATTAGACATTTATTGGGCTCAGCTCATGAGACTTTTTGCTACCTAAGACTATTATTTGACTATCATATGGGATGTACGAAATTACCTCTAATATTATACATACTTTCTTTTATGTTACCATCTATTTAACCGAGTGACTCGAGCGTATTTGGTATTTTTAATTTTAAGAAGCTTTTGAATATTTGTGTTTGTATTTTTCATATGATTAATAGTGAATTTTTTTCAGTGTATCATCATCATCAATGAAGTAGACTTTTGATATTAAAAAGTTGAATCACTTGAATCATTTTTTATATTAAAATATTGAATCACTTAAATCTTTGTGTGTTATTTATTTTTTTATTGATTATTATTTTAATTTAATCTATTATTATTTATTTATAAAATTCAAATTGATTCAATTTATAATAAAATATAAAATAAAAATATTTCTATTCAAATTTTTAATTAATAAATGAATTTAAAATTGTATTGTGCTTGCTAGTTGAAATCATGTGTATTGTACATGTTATATTTTACTTGGTTACGGATGGAAATTGATTATGTTAGATAATGATTATAATAAGTATATAGTTAAGAGTTTTGCATAAACTATGTAATATAACATGAAAATCTTTTTATTTAAATTTTTAATTAAAAATGAATTTAAAATTATAGTGTGATTAAATTTTTTAGTTGAAATTATGTACCATGCACATGTTGTATTGTATAAAATATTTAAATAATATTAATAATTAAAATAAAAGTCCAAAATAACTTGAATTGTCAACCAATAAAGGTATAGTAAATTTTATATGCAAGAAATAACTAAACTAAAAATTCATACCGCAAACAATTGTTATATTCCCCAACTTTATTATATTTGGATCATTCAATCCATTAATTTAGAAATAATATTTCTTTTTCACGTTATTTTTAAGAAAATAATCGAAAAATGACAAATTTAATTTTAAAGCATTTTTTCTAATTAAATGTATCATTTGATATACACATGATTTTATTAATAGAGTTATAAATTTTATTTTAATGATTTTTCTTACCATTCAAGAATCACTTCTATATAAATGCTCATTTTTAAATCTATTTTAATCATATTTATAAAATAATATTATTCTGTTATAGATATCAACGAATTTTTACTTTTTTTCATTTTATAGTTGTTTTTGCAATTGTAATATATAAAAAATACATCTTCTAGTTTAAAACATCAATGAACAATGTATACCTGATGTATAGGATTGATCGTTTTTTCTCTAATATTCACGTGAAAAAGTTAGAGATTATTTTGTCTTAGAACTAAATAGCGGATGGAAATCACCTATTTTTATCGCGCAAATTTAAACTGAATTAAATTTAAAGATTTTTATTCCAAATTTAATTAAATAAAATAATTAATCTAAATTAATTTAAATTCAAACAGATAGAATATTTTTAGATAAGATATATTTGAATTGAGCTTGAAACTTATTTATGAGTTATTGTTATACTTAAAACACACTATATATAAAATGTAGTTTCAAATTTTTGTTTTTCTAGCAAAATTTATTTTATAATTATAACTAAGAGAATTACAATAACAAGAAGTATACTTGAATACTTATTAAATTATTATAGTGATCTAAAATTTATATTTTATTATTAAAATTAAAATAATAATGTAATGTAATTGTGATATGTATAATATTTGAATATATCATATTATAAAATAAAATAGCATTAAATTATAATTTTAGTAGTAATTAATTTAGCTCATATTGAATTGTATTGGATTATAAAATTTGTTAATGTGAATCCTAATAGATTGAATATTTTCAATCTGAATGACTAAAAAATATGTATATCTATTTCGATTTAAATCTAAGAAATCAAATCAATGTTTTCATCTTAGTAGAGTAATCACCACACACGAAGTATGTGTGATGAATACACAAATATATGTATCGTAACAAGTAATATAATGATAAGAAAAAATCATTATCACGAAGATTATTTTATTAGAAACTAATTTTTAAAACTAAAAAAATAAAAATTAATTTTTTTTTGTGTTTTTATATTTTAATGAAGCAAAATTAAACTAACTAAAAGTAAATAACAATAATTAATTAAATCAGATTTGGTAACTAAGAATATATAAGAGAAAATATCTAAATTTTTAATCTTTCAATTTTCTAAACATATGAATCACTAAAAACCTTCTAATATAATTAATTGATAATTATAAGATCAATTGAATCTAACTTAGCATATATTCATCTATGAAGTAAACTACGTACCATATAGTAATTAATTTAATCACACTCTCATGTCAATTAAATTATATACTAATCATTAAGTTCATCAATTTTGGATCACATACATAAGAATCATACATCTCTATCCAGAAACTATGCATATTATTTAATCAAGACAAATAATTAAATAATTCTCTCAAAGCTATTTAATTGTCTCTATAGATAAATTATTAGCTAAATAATTAATAGTATAAAAATCAGATTAAATAATATAATTAAATTGAAATCATAATTAGGATAAAATATTATTATATCATATGGTGAAAATTGGGTTCATAAGATCCTTAGATTAATAAATTAACTACACATAATTGTGTTCATAAAACTCATATTTTTCCTAAAGAAGACATAAAAATTGATAAAGAAATAAGTAGAAGAAGAAATACAATTAATCTCTTAAATTGTAGTACTAATATCATCTTGAATCTCTATCAAAATTGTATCTCATTTTAAATTTTTCTGTGTTTTCTTCTCTTCTTAGCTCCAAAAAATGATCAAAATTATGCTAATGACAACTCGTTAGGGTTTATGGGGTGATTAGAGGGTTAAATATAACTTAGGTGGAATTTGTACTGTCGGATCAACTTCAGATCAAGGGCAGAGACCAAAACAAGCAGAATTAATAGCATACGCCAATCAGAATCATATACGTGGCACGCGGATTTAATGGCAAATCAAAGAGCGACGCATGGCAAGGAAGATCGGTTCGAGTAAACGATTTCTGAGTCATCGCTAGTTGGTACAATATGATTCGCAAAAATAGATGGCGTGGCACTTTGGTGAAACGGTTGGACGAGTTAGGTCATGACGTGTTGTGAGTGCATTGACCAAGCGAGATGAAGTCGGGATGAACGTTGTACTGCCATGTGGCGAGGTGTTGCATCACTTCTCACGTGTGGTGATCTGTGATTGGTTGTCTATGCTAACGTGGCATCCGCTTGACTTGCCAAGTCAGCTCATCTACTTGCGTAGTGTCACATGGTAGCTCCTGATTTATCTTGCGTTAAAAATTCATAAAAATTTTAAAAAAATCCTCAAAAAATCTAAAAATTATATTTTCATCCATTTTCACTAAAAAATTTATATTATAATATTTTTAAGCCTAAAAATATTATTTATTGAATAAAATAAACAAGTATTAAGTAAAAAAAATATATTAATAACTCTATTTTCATAGTCATAGAGTTGATTACTTGTTCAATTCTAACCTTACAGCAACATAACCAAAAGTCGTTTTAAGTTGTGTTTTACGTTAAGTAAACATGAGCAAAATATTTGACATCTTAAAAAAGTTTAAATTTATATTAATAAAAGTATTGTTTCATACATTAGTTATTTGTTAAATATAAGCATAGAAATATTATTAATTATCCCAGTAGAATATTCTCAACCAACATATTTTTTACTTTTTTATCAAATATTAGATATTTATGTTTTTTTTTTAAAATATACTAATTTTATATTTTATTGACTTGAAATATCACACATCATATACTCAAATGTAATGGCTAGGAATCCATGTGAAAAGAGAGATTTTCATTTAGGAGGATATGTTTAATAATATAGAGAAGTCTAAGCTCTATTATTAGTTCTCAAATTTTAACTAAATTCATATATAAATCTATAAATTTCTAAAACATATGATTTAGTACTCAAATTTTTAAAACTTTACATAATGATCTCTAAACTTTTAAATACTTCAATTTAGTCCCAAATTTTTAAAATTTTACAAATTATACCTAACTTGACTACTAAAATACATATTTTGTAAAACAAAAATTTAAGGTTTATATATAAAGTTTTAAAAATTTGAGTACTAATTCGTATGATTTTAAAGTTTAGGGATTTGTGTAAAGTTTTAAAAATTTAAAGATCAAATCATACTTTTTAAAAGTTTGGAGACTTATGTATGAATTTAGTTAGAATTTAAGGACTAATAATACAATTTAGCCTCTATAAAAGTGAAAGATGGTTGAATTTGGAGTTTATGGATGTAATAATATCAAAAATTAGATGCTAAAATAAACTTGTGATAGGTAGAAGATGAAGTGACCCAAATAAATATGAGAGAAAAGGTAACTCATGTAATACTGTTTTATCTCTTTTTTTTTAGTTAGTTAGTTGATTTAATGAAACCCACCTTTTGAAATAACAAAAAATCAAATTGCATTCAACCGACTCTATGATTCTTGTCATCCTTATTTTTGAGGATTAATATTATAGATACCCTTGAATTTTAAGGAATTTTTAAAAATATCTCTGAAACATAGCCGAAGTTAAATCTAACGAAAGTAAAGAGTAATATTTCTAAAATGAAAAAAGAAAAAATAAACCAAAAAATAATAGACATAGAAACAGAAGACATCTCATGATATTTTTCATAAGAAATGGTAATAAGTAAAAAGAAATTCAAAACAACAAAATTAAATTTTAAAGAGGAAGATGGATTTAAAGACTAATCATTTTTATTAAGAAAATTATTCATTATGAAAAACATAATTTATTATGGCATAAGTAATAAGTAAATGAGTATTAAAATTATAGATGCAAAAGTAGATTCTTTTTATTTGTAAATATGAAATGTATTACCATAAATTACCACCATCTATACAAACAACTTATAAAGAAATGTTTTTCTAAAAAAATACCTGGAACACTACATAAAACCTTAACAGAAAGTTGGGTACAAAGAAATAGAGAAACTATACTATATACTCTAGAAGGAAGAATAAGAAGTCTTAAAAATTAGATTATTATTAAATACAAAGAAAAAAAAGAATATAAACAGATAAGAGGAAATGATAAAATCTAATATGATACAAAATATTTTAGAATATTAAAAAAATATAGATGTAATATAAAATCTTATAAACAAAAATATAAATATAAAAAAATATAAGTTTAAAAAATATAGATTTAGAAAATAAAATTTCCAAAAATATAAAAAGAGATTTAATAGAGAAAATTACAAGAAAATATATTTTAGAAGAAAAAAGTATAAACCTTCTGAAAAAATGAATTATTGTTTTTCAAGAAAGAAAAAAATACAGATGTTAGATTTGTAACGAGGAAGGACATTATGCCAACGAATGTCCAAGCAGACTTCAACATAAAAAGGAATTTTTACAAAAAATAAAAGTTTTGGAAGAAGCTTCCAAAATTTAAAATGGAATTAGAACCAATTGAAGAATCTGATATAGATGATACTTATAGTATCTATCTATTGGAAGAAACCGAAGAAGAAATAACTGATTCAAAATATGAACAATCAAATTGTGAATATTCTTCATCAGAAAATGGATGATTTGTATAGTATTACAAATTCAAATAGTACTTACATTAAAGTGGGACTAAAATTTAAAGGTTATAACATTTATCGTTTATATGCATATATAAATACATGAGTTAGTATGTGTGTAGCGAGTAAATATGTATTTTTTGAAAGACAACTGAAAACAAACGCCAAAAGATTTAATTGTAAAAATTACTAATAATACTACAATAAATTTTAATAAGATATTAAAAGATACTGATATAATGATAGAAGGAGAAAAGTTTCACATTTTTACCATATATCAACAGGAAACAATAATTGATTTGTTAATAGGAAAAAATTCCCTAAACTTATATCAACCTTTCAAATAATATTTCGATAAAATAAGTCTCAAAAACTTAAAAAGAGATATCATTTATGTCTCAAAAATAAGAAAAATTTTAATTATCTTGAAACATTTTGTTAATTTTAAGTCAATCTTTGCTCCTTCACTTATTTACCTTTGACTCCTAATCTTTTCCTTTATATAGTTACTTTATTCTCAACTTTTCCGTGGTGCCTTATTTTAGTTTTTAATTTCAATAGCTATTTGAAAGAAAGTGAAGAATATGACGAAAAACATTAAAAAAATTCTTGGTTTGTTAGTTAACTCAAATTGTTAAAACATTAAATTTCTTTCAACAAACAGTACCATATGTTGAATTTGATTTTTATACTTATTATATTCACAGTTAAATTTATTGATCTGGGTTATATAATAGATGAACAAACGATCAAGAAAAATGATACCAGATTATATCGCATCTACATTGATGATTAAGGTAATTCTCATAAAATTTAACCAAAGAAAATCAGAAAGGATATTAATTAAGGGAGTATAGAAAATGACATATATTGAAGTATGAATAAAGGGGGTTTATTTATAGGCTTGAATCAAGAAAAATATTTTAATATTATCTTGATTTATAATATTAAAATAATATTATAATATTAATCTATATATTTATGATTTTTCATATTTCAAGTATAAAGTCTTAAATATATTATTTATATTTAAATTAAAAAAATAATAATTATAAATACTTTCCATTTGAATTAGTACGCTACTATGTATATTTGACTATTTAAAGATGACATCAGCCTATCAAAGAATGCCACGTATAACATGTGAAATTTCCCTCAACAGTACATATGAAGCAATCAAATTCTTTTATTCTATACCATGTGCATTCTATAGTTTCTACACTACATTTATGTTTTTTTTGGTTAAATGGTTTTTACATTATCTTGAAGTCTTATGCATTTGTCGGAGGAGGTTAGGTTTTAAACTATCACTTAATAATTAATAACTGGTCATAATTGCTTATTATTTATTTAATATGCATACTTTAATATTTAATGACCATGCATAATGACTCATTATTTATTATTTGATAACTATGAATAATCACTCGTTATTACTCCATTCACTCATTTTTAAAATCTAATAACTGTTGTTTATATTTTTTTAGTTTCTTTTGATTTTTTCATTATAAAATTTTTATTTTTTATAATTATCTAGTTTCACGGTTCAATTTCCTTCTTCTGAGACTCTCTAATTCTTTAATTATATAACAAGTCTATTAATACGATGTTACGTAATGCTAATTCAAAGAAATTATGTTTCTTTAAAGGAAGTTTCCAATAGTATAATTTATACATGAAGTAATATTGTTGAATTCAATAACTCTAATTGACGTGGACCCTTTAGCCGAATAATAATAGAAATCCACAAACTTAAAAGAATAGAAATGATTGATTTACTTAGAATGTGTTAAAGATTATTAAATTAGAATCTTAAGAAAATAAAGTCTTTAAAACCCAAATCTTGAGACATCACAAGGGATGATCACTCCCTTTGATAAATCGAATTCAAGTATTCAATTAAGAACACAAAAAGGCAAAGCAAAATCTTTCTAAAATATATTTTTCATTAATGATATTCATTCTTCTAAATGACAAGGATGTTGTGTTTTTTTATACAACTCTTATGAAAAATGTCACTTCAAACCCTAAAGAAAAAAATCCTAGATGATATGGGCCAAATAGACCTATTTAGTTATGGATTGGACCTAATCCATCCTCAAAAATAAAAGGCTAAAAAATTATGATAAATAAGGCATAAAAAAACCTATAATTTACTAAAACAAAAATTACTAAACATAAAAGGGCCACAATTAATTAAAAAAAATATTGCTTCCTAAAGTAACCTTTGTACCCAATTTGATCTTTCAAACCTATCCCTAATCATTGGATAGTTAATTCCTTGCAAAAGATCTTATGAATATTTGGGAACATCAACTTGATCAACACTTGGGAACATCAACTTGATCAACACCTCAATTTCTATTATTTCCCTCATCTTCGAAAAGATTCATCCTCAAATCTTAGCTCTATAAGCAAGTCGATTTGTTATAACATATCCATGTGTGAAGTTTATTTGATGCTCAATTTATCTCAAAGGAGGTAATCCATGGGGAATCTCTTCAGGAAGTTGATCCTTAAAGTTCTACCATAAAGACACAATAACTCTAGGCAAAGAAGAGTTAAGATCGTTAGTATAAAGATAAACATTCTTGTACATAAGTACAAGTACTTGTTTCCTTGCCATCATTGCACTCTTAATCTCATTTTTTCAACAAATGCACTCATTTTATTTTTTTCTCCTTTTTGCTCAGTAGTCTCTCTTCTTTGCTCACTCTTCTCTCCTTTGTGCTCAATTTCTTCTATATTTTGCTCACTTTTCCTTCCATTGTGCTCACTCCTTTGTGCTCACCTTTTTCTATATTTTGCTCACTTTTCTCTCCATTTTCTGCTCTCTACCTCACTTACTCTTTTTGTTATTTTCCTCTTACTCACACTCTTGCTTTTCCCACATTTTGCACTCTTCTGCTATCCTAATTTGGTTCGCTTGCAAAGGTTTGATAAGGGCTACTGCAACTTTTCGGTTGTTCATTTCAAAAGAGTACCGATTTTTATACCTATCATGGATCGCCCTTCTATCAATATGCCATAGTCGTCCAAGAAAAATATGGGCAATATGCATTGGTGCCACATCACAAAGAATCTCATCCTCATACTTTCCAATTGAAAAAGGAACCTAAACTTTTTTGTTGACGTTCACTTCTCCACAATCATTCAGCCATTGTAGCTTGTACGATTTTGTGATGCCTTTTCCACTTCAAATTCAACTTTTCTACCAACAAAATACTAGCAACATTAGTGCATCTCCCACTATCAATAATAATTGTGCATACTTTATCCTTCACATAGCATCTTGTGTGAAACATATGTTCACATTGCTCCTCATCTCCTTCATTCTTAGGCTGTATATTCAGAGCTTTTCTTATGACAAGTAATTCTCTATGCACAGGTTCTTCCAATTCTACATCAGAACAATCCTCCAATGATGGCATTTCATTTTCACTTGCACTAGCACTTTCGATTTCTCCATCTACCAATACAACCATAACCCTTTTGTTTGGGAATTCAAATGCAATATTTCCGAGTCCTTGGCACCTGAAACACTTAATATCATGTGACTTAGTAAGAGTTTTAGTTTTAGGTTTACCTTTAGGAACAATAACTGAATTGTTCGACTTTGCTTCACCTTTTGTTCTAAACACTTGATTTGCTTTTCCACTTTAATGGCTTTGTGCAGCAGTTCTTCCATCTCTATGTAATGTTGCAATTCAACCACATTAACAATTTCCTTATTTAACCCAGCAATGAATCTGGCCATAATCGCTTCTATATCTTCCTCTATATTTACTCTAATCATGGCGACTTCCATCTCCTTATAATAATCCTCTACACTCATGGAACCTTGAATCAGCCTTTACAACTTTCTATATAAGCCTTTATAGTAATGGCTAAGTATGGATCTCTTACGCATCACCAAATAGGTCTTTCACCATTCCTTCACCTATTGACCACCAATTGATCCCACCATATACCAACATAATTTGTAAATTTTATGGTTACTAGATTTACTTTCTTCTTCTCAAAGAAATTAGGACAATCAAATACATGCTCAACCTTTATTTCCCACTCCAAATATAACTCATGATCATTCTTTCCTTGAAAAGGCAGAATTTCCATCTTTATACTGTCTATATTGCTATCTTCTTTATAGTTAGTCTTTTTGCCCCATTTATAACTTGTTCTCTCATATGCATTGGAATTAGCTTCTTCTTCCTCAAACTCATATCTTTTACGTCTTCTTCTATGTGATTCAGAACCGGAAGAGGATTATCATCCAACCTTGCATTCATCCTCTTAAATTGGTTATGAATAGATTTGATGAAGAATTTCACGCCAACCTCTTTTGTGTTCTTAACAAAATCAAAGAATCCAACTAATCTCAAGAAGTAACTATTTTATTGGTGATAATCTTAAAATTCAGAATTCTAAAAACTTAATGGAAAAGTATAACAAAAAGAAAGTCTAAAGATGATTCTAAAGAAAGGCTCTTGACCAAAAAGGACTTTAAAAAAGACTCTTGACCAAAAAAGGACTTTAAAAAAGACTCTTGACTAAAGAGGACTCTAAAGAAACACTTTTGACAAAAGATGACATAAATACTCTTGATCAACTGTGATTCCCTTTTTCTTAATCAGTCAAGCATTTAGAACAAAATAAAGGGAAAACCAATTTAAATAAGATCAAGAAAGCTCAGAAAAAACAAAAATTAGATTCTTGAACAATCTACTACTTTGTTCTCCTTTTATTATTCTTTTTTACTACTATTTCTGCTGTTATGAATAGAAAATTCCTGAAATCAACACAAAAAGGTGCGATAAGACTTTAACCCCTTCGGTTTGATATATTATAATAGTTTTTTTGTTATCTGAGTCAAAAGTTATGGCCATTTAAAGTTGTAACTCTCATTTATCAATTTTTGTTTTTTGAAATTGAACAACAACCCTCTTTTTTTTAAGAACAAAGATAGGTTGAACACAGAATTAAAGAGCAAGAAAAATATATGAAGAATTCAAAGAAAAATATGAAACAAAATCCAAAGACGAAAATAACGACAATAAAATTGAAAGAAAACACAAGACTCGAAAGGACAAAATTTCCTTTTTGTAATTTGTGACTCAAGAACGTAGAAAACAATCAAAAAGCGAATTTTTAAAAAAATCTAGAATTCAAAACAAAGATAGATGAAGATAGATAGCTTATTTTAAGCAACTAAGGCTCTGACACCAAATGGTGCGGACCCTCTAGGCGAATAATCCTAGGAACTCACAAACTCAAAGGAATAAGAACAATTGATTTGCTAAAAATGTGTTAAAGATGATCATATTAGAACCTTAAGGAAACAAAGTCCTTAAAACCCCAATATTGAGATGCCACAAAGGATGATCACTCTCTTTGATAAGTCGAATTTAAGCATTTGATCAAGAACACAAGAAGGGAAAGCAAAACTTTCTAAAATATACATTTCATTAGTGATATTTGTTCTTCTAAATGACAAGGGTGCTACGTTTGTTTATACAATCCTTATGAAAAACGCCACTTCAAACCCTAAATGAAAAAGCCCTAGACAAAATATGCAAAATGGGTTTATTTAGTTGTGGATTAGGCCTAATCCATCCTAAAAAATAAAAGCTAAAAAACTTATGATAAATAATGTATAAAAAAACTCACAATTCATTAAAACAAAAATTGCTAAACATAAAAAGCCCACAACTAATTAAAACAAAAATTGCTTCCTAAAGTAACCCTTACATCCAACTTAATCATCCAAATCTATCCTTAATCATTGGACAATCAATTCCTTGTAAAAGATCTTATGAATATTTGGAAACATCAACTTGATCAACACTTAGGAACATCAACTTGATCGACACCTTAATCTCCATTACCAATATAAATGGATTCTATCTTATTTTTGGTGTTTATGGATTTAATAACTCTTCTCTAACAACTATTCTTTAATTATCTTGATAATTCTTCCTACCATTCTTTAGTGACAATTTTCTTTGTCAATATTAGCAATCTGCATTTGATACTATCAACAAGGTGACACTTAAGAGTACTACATGTTTCAATTAGCATGCCTTTAGAGATCAAAAACCTTTTTCTCTTAAAGTTATCTTATCTTATCACATCACTTAATTTAAGGAGATGTCCTAGAATTATATGATAATATATAAGTGCATTTGCATGCTACCTATTTGGGCATATAGCTTGACCCTAAGCCCGATCCAACTAACAACTCAAGCTGTTAAAAAGGACTTACCCAAGTTATGGGGTGGTTAACCTCAAGCTATAAATGTATTTTATTTTACTTTTATACCCTTCTAGCACGATGTGATATGTATACCCTATGTAATCGACACATGTACATATAATACTCTATATATACATGAGTCTCATAAGATAGTCATACATTCTCACACAACTATCTAACTTCTCTCTAGTTTCTCTCTTTGTAAATTGGATCAATCCTAAATATTTTGGCACCTAATGTGGGGCAAATTCGAAGGTCGAGCTTTGGCTTCTAACCCTATATTTTTAAGGATTCACCACGAAGTCTGAGAGAGGCTTAAAGAGACTAAACACCTGCCACTTACCCTAGAATTATGATCATCATGGTAGGAATGCGAGTTGAGTGATGAATGTGACTATCAAATGAGGAGACAGTAGTAGCACAGGACAACATCTTTCCAACCCTTGATAAGGCCAGAATAGCAACTAACCCCTATCATGAGCTGGCTCATCAACTTCTTGAAGTAAGAAGAAACTCGAAGAGATCGGGAAATAAAATAGAACATTACGGTCACAATTATGTCTGTGAGCCTTTGAAGGTCAAGTTGCAAACCTGATAGGTGGAAAAGACCAAATCATGTTATGTCCAAGCCTACCCAGGGTGAATATAAAGCTGAGAGTGACCTCTCTACCAGTTCAGTAGAACCTAGTGATGAATAGTGGTTACAAGAATTAAAAAGCTAGGAAGCGTAATTTCAAGCAATGGAAGAGGCTAACAAAAAGCAAGACCAGGCCTTGAAAATGGCCAATGAAAGGTAAGAAAAGGGTAAGGCACCCTATGATGTGAATAGGGACTGTGAACAACTATGTGTCTCCCTTTTTTCTGATAAGATAGAGAATGATGAGCCACTGATGAGTGCTCAAAAAGCACTAAAATTACCATGATTTTATGCACATTAATTGATTAAATATATATATATTTATATGTTTTATCATATATTTATATAAATTTGTCTTTTTTCGGAATCATGGGTGTTTTTATTGTTTTTCAAGTATTTTCACTTAAAAACGTAACTTAAAGACTCAAAGAGGAATACTGGAAGTAATACATCACAAATATATTAATAAATAAATAAGGAAAGGTCAACAAATATAGAAAAATTGGACAAAATGGGTCAAAAATGTCAAAAAGGAGAAAATCGCATCAAGCCGCCAGCGCGCGCTGACCGCGCGCAAGAAGACGCCCCACGTCCGCACGCACGCATCGCTGACGCGCCTAGTCCGCGCACATCGCGCGCGCCCGGGCCCCAGTTCCGCATGTGCCCGCGCGCGTCTCTCCTACTCCCGTGCGCACAGTGCCTGCCTTCCGCGCGCGCCTGTGCGAGCCCCAACTGCCCTCCGCGCGCGCCGCTGCCATTTCGCCCCATTTTCGCACGCAGCCATCCCCATGACGTCATGCTAACGTCATCAATGACCTCAGTAATTGCACTCCGCGTTTTCATCATTTTTTCACCCACTTTTTCTCTCCAACCTCACCTATAAATACCCCCCTTCTCTTCACTTCTAAACACACCTCAAAACACATTCTCTTCTCTCTTTCTTTCTCTCTTTTCTTAGATTTTTTAGTTTTTCTTAGTTAATTTCTCTTAGTTTTAGAGTTCTTCACTTTTTGGGAAGAACTAGTTATGTTTTTGTAATTTATTAGCTTTTTGATTCAATAAATGGGAGTGCAAATTCCGCTTAGAGGTTTTCCAGTAACGGGAATAGCATCGAAGTTCTGTAAGGATTTTATTTTCTTTACAGTTATTTTTTATGCCTTATTCTTACATGTTATATTTAATTTGTCTGTGATTAAATTTAACTGTGCTGGTTGTTTATAAACATGATGTAATAATAACGTTGTTATGCTTGTAAAATATTAAATAGGTAAAAATCTCTAAAATGAATTGATTTTATTTTTATTCAAGATTTTATATTAAGAATGTTAGAGAGAAATATATTATTTTTCATTACAAACTTAAATCTGAAAATTAGATTTTAAGGTTTAGTTATCCGGTCTGATTTAGAGTAGTGTTCTTTTATTTGTTGGTACAATCGCCCGGTAGTTAGAGTGAAGCTCTATTTCAAAAGTTTTTATAAGAATTATTATCTAAAAATGTATTGACAACATATTTTCAGTAGTGGTTTTAAAACTTGAAAGTTAGTACTCGGATAACTAAATTCTTAGGTTTAATTTGGACACCTTGAATAAAGTTTAAACTATCTAACCCCACCAAAGGTGGCATTTAAATGGTTCATTTTCAATCTCTTAGAAAAAGAAATTAATTTAACTAACCAAATTAGTTATCAACCCCACCAATAGGTGTTAATTGATTTGTTTAGTTAACAAAGAATATCTAACCCCACCAAAGGTGGTATTCATATAAAAAAGAGAGAATCAATAAATATTAATTCATATCTTTAATAACCTAAATAATCTGAGCAAGCATAATTAACTTAGTTATTATATCCATAAATACTCCACTGTTTTAAATGATAAAATTTGCATAAATGTTTATTGAATCTATGTTTATTTTTATGTAAGTAGATTAAAAACACAAAACCCCAAAATATCGTGACAGGATGTTTAGGATTTAATTTCGTTTTTAAAAGTTTGAATAATAAATTAAAAACCACATACATTCCTTCCTTAGATCGACCTTGGGAGTATACTTATAATTTTCTACGAAATGATTCGTGCACTTGCGAGAGTTTTATAAATAAATAAAACCAAATGAACGGTAGGATCGGCGATGTCGGTTTTGCCCGATCAGCCACCTGCCAAGTTTAGTGCTCCCAAGTGCCCAAACTATTAAGGGATTAAATGCCCGGTAACTTATGTGTAATAATTTAAGATGGCCATAACCCCTATGAGCCTCATGCAGGGCAAGAAATACGATATGATGAGTAAGTTGTTTGCTACCACTCTTCTTGACGGTGCCCATAAATGGTTCAATAACCTGGCACCTCATACTATAACCTTCTTATCATAATTTTACAAGTTATTTATCGCCAATTATGCTTGCAATAAGACACTGAGGAAGAAGTCACACCACCTTTCTTAATCATTCAGAAAAAAGGGTGAGTCTACTAAAGAATATAAGAAAAGTTTTAGAGAAGAAAAGCTGGAGATCTCCAACTGCTCAAGCTCTACTACAATAGAGGCCTTTAGGTAGGGTCTCCTAAGGGATTTTGACTTATTCATAGAACTAACCAAGACGACCCCTCAAACTTTGGAGGAAGCGTATAGAGAGGCAAGGAAGTTTATCAATATCGAAAGGGAATTAGGTCTAGTTAAGAGCAGCCAGGCAGTTGCAAAAGTTGCACCAGAAAAAGAAAAAAGAAGGATAAGTCTTGACAAGGCCAACCAAGACACCATAATCAACAAAAACAAGCGCTTCATGCTAAATAATAGGGTAAGTAGCCAATGGTCCAGGATTAAGGGACCTTGGGAAAGGTCACTATCTCCTTTTAGGAGCCCACCCTTGAGAGTGAGTCTAGCCCAAGTAGTATTAAGAATAGAGAATGAGTCATATTTCAAATGGTGCCCAAAAATAAGGGCTCTCTTTAGGAACACATCTAAATGGTGTGCTTTTCACAAGGATGTGGACCATAAGACAAGATATTGTAGACATCTAAAAAAAGAAATAAAAGATCTATTGGCCAGAAGATATTTAAAGGACATCGTAGGAAGTAATAAACAGAGGAAGAAGATGACAAATTGGATGTGAAACATCGAAGCTACCCGCTCCGTCAAGTAACGGGAGAGACCCCACAACAAGCCCAATATCATGACTATCCATACCATACACGGAGGGCCCGAGACCTCATCAGAAATAGTAAAGCCCTATGTGGATCACCTTCACTGAGAAGGACGAGACCTCGTCTCATGATAAAAATCCTTTGGTGATCACTTAAGAATAGGGTCATACGATGTTTGTCGAATCATTATTGACACTGGGAGCTTGGTGGATCTTCTTTTTATATCTACAGTAAGAGCCTTAGGCATGAAAAAGGTTGACATAGTAAGGAGATAACTGCCCTTGGTGGGATTAAACAGTACCATAACCTATGTGGTTGGGACCATGGTGCTACTTGTTATGGCTAAAGGATCAATAGTAATGACCAATTTCATGGTAATTGATGTCCCATTTCACTACAATGCCACTCTAGATAGGCCATGGATACACAAGATAAAGTCGGTCCCATCTATCATCTACTAAGTCATTGAATTCCCAATTGAGGTGGGTAGGAAGGAGATAAAAAGAGACCAAGAAAAGTCCAAGATTTGCTACGATGTCGCCATGAAGGAGGTCACTCCCAACTAGCAACCACAGTAGAGCTCATTCCAATGGAGGCCAGAAGGTAAATGTTTAGCACAGTCTATCAATTCAAGAGAAGTATGAGACCTACCAATGAGAGATAAGAGAGAGATTCATCTTTTAAAATTGAGTATGGATTTAACAATTGAAATGGAGGAAGAACTATCTCAATTCACTTATGCCAACTTTGATGTGTTCGTATGAACCCCTATCGACGTGCTTGAGATTGACATAGAGATCATAACTCACAGGTTAAATATGGATCCAAAGGTTAGATCTATCCAACAAAGAAAGAGGAAGTTCTCTAGAGAAAAGAATGAGGTTATAAAAGGCCAGGTCCCACCCTTAAGAAGATGGATACCCGACTTGGTTGTCAAATGTGGTACTAGTGAAAAAGGTGTGTGGGTCACCCCGTATGTGTTTGGCATTTACAAACTCAAAAGAGGTATACCCTAAATATTTCTCCCCTCCTTAGTATAGATCAGCTAGTTGATGCCACTATCGAGAGATTAATGAGTTTCCTGGACATAAACTCTGGTTACTATCAGATCAAAATGCACTCAAATGACGAGGAGAAAACATCTTTTATCATTGAGGAAATAACCTTTTTCTATACCAAAATTTCATTTGCATTAAAGAATTCGGGGGCCACACATTAACGCCTCATCAATAAATTTTTTTCGATTAGGTAGGTAAAAACTTGGAGTTATATGTGGACAATATGGTAGTAAAGTTAGTGCAACCAATAAACCATGTCAAAGACTTAAAGGAGATATTTTCGGTAATCTAAAGGTATGGTATGAGACTTAACCCTAAGAAATGTGTCTTTAGTATTACTTTAGAAAAATTCTTAGGATACCTCATATCTGTCTGAGGGATTGAGGCCAAACTAGACAAGATACAGGCACTGGTAAGTATGAAGCCTCCTACCAATCTAAAAGGGATTCAATGGCTGAACAAAAGAATTGTGGCATTGAACATATTCATCTCTAAATGCAAGGAAAAATGTTTTCCATTATTTAAAATGCTGAGGAAGAACAAATTTGTTTTTTGGGACGAGGATTATGATAGAGCCTTTGAAGGAAGAAAACAGTACTTGGGAAAATCTCTTGTCCTTGTTAGCCCTCTTCTAAGAGTAACGTTTTATTTGTATTTGGTTGTGGCCTCTTAGACTTACAGTTCCATACTCCTAGCCAAAAGAAACAAGGTCTAACACCCTGTTTACTACATTAGCCAAATCTTAACAGACACTTAAAGTACGCACCAAATGACTGACACGTTGGTTTTTTCCCTAAAGGAGAGTGTGATGCTTATTCAAGTGGAAGGGGGCTATCCTAACAAATTATAAGGCAAGTGTATGATTGGCACACCATGTTGGAAGATTGCACAAGGTACATCCAAGAGTGTGATAAATGTCAAAGGTTTGCCTCATTGTCACACACACCTCCAATCACCATGACAGAGGTAGTTAACCCCTATCCCTTCTGCAAGTAGGGACTTGATATAGTAGGATCTCTACCCCAAGCAAGGGGAAAAAATAAGTTTTTAATAGTGAACACCGATTATTTTTCCAAGTGGATTGAGGCAGAACCTCTATAAAGAATATGGGAGGAGGAAGTGATTCAATTTATTTGGAAATCTATAATTTGTCGCTTCAACCTGCTTAAGGAACTCGTTATCGATAACGAAAGATAGTTTATGGGTTATAACATCAAGGAGTTCGTCTTCAAATACAACATTATATGTCATTCAAAACCATATTATCTCCAAGCTAATGGTCAAGTAAAGTCTTCTAACAAGTTAATAATCAACCTACTAAAGAAAAGGTTTGAGGGTGTAAAAGGAAGATGGGTTGAGGATCTGCATGAGGCATTGTGAGCTATTAGGACTAGTCCCTGAGGGAGCACTAACGAGACACCTTTCTCACTAGTATATGGGATTGAGGTTGTGATACCAAATGAGATTAATGTTCCCACTACGAGGTCAGCCCTAACAGAGGAGCAGAAAGCAGCAACTAGAACAATCAAGTTGACCTTCATAGAGGAAAAAAGGGATGAAGCCTTAAGAAGGATAACTGAAAAAAAGGAAAGTGTTAGATTATTACAACAAGGTCTTATGTTTCAAAGCTTTTGCCATGGGCGATTGGGTTCGTATAAAGGTTTTCCCTAGTAAGAAGGAATGGATGGTTGGAAAGTTGAGTGCAAATTGGAAAGGCCCATGTCAAATAGTTGGAGGATGCCAGTGGATCCTACTTGTTGAAAAGCATTGAAGGAGCTGTGAATGGCACAAGTTGGAATGCCCGACATTTTAAAAAGTACCACTTTTGATGCACCTTAATTTACTATTTTCATATGCCATCCCTTTATATATATGAACTAATTTATTTCTAGAAGTGGCCTTTTCTCAAAAATGTCTGTCACGAGTTGATCACCTTGGTTAAGAACCAAGTATAGTGCTCTGACACTAAAGTGAGAGTTGATAACATCAATCATAGACCAAGTAGAATGCTCTTCCCCAAAACCGCATGTCAGGAGTTGATCATCTTGGTCAGAAACTAGGTAGAACTCTCTGACACTGAAATAAGAGTTGATTACATCGGTCATAGACCAAGTAGAATGCACTCCCCCAAAACTGCATGTTATAAGTTGATCACCTCGGTTAAAAACTAGGTAGAACGCTTTGACACCAAAGTGAGAGTTGATCACCTCGATCATAGATTAGGTAGAATGCTCTCCCCTAAAACTGCATGTCACGAGTTGATCACCTCGGTCAGAAACCATATGGAACGCCATGATATTGAAATGAGAGTTGATCACTTTAGTCATAGACCAGGTAGAATGATATCCCCCAAAACAACATGTCATGAGTTGACCACCTCTGTCACAAACCAGGTAAAGTGTTTTGACATTGAAGTGAGAGTCTATTAGAACCACTGGTTTATTGCATCAATCAAACCATATAAGTTCATCCTTTCAAATAGAATACATTTGAAAAAATTGGTCTGGCATCGCAAGTGCATTCTATTAAAAATATTTTTATTTATAGAACTTACAAAGCTTTTAAAGTTTATTAAGACATAGCCCAACCTCTTAAAGAGTTAAAAGTTTCTCAAGCACTTAGACACATGACCGGTGTCCGAGGTCATAATTCTCCTCTATTAAGGGCAATAGCTTAACCTGAGTCTTGATAATTTTCTTGTGAACACTAGCCACTATTGCACTAGGGGTCAAACTCAGCGGCATGTCATGGTCGTTCCAAGTCCTTAGCAACACCCATCATCTTGAGGAACACCCCTCAGACCTCTTAATGTAGAGGTTTCCCAATGGGACTCCCTTTCCACAAGGGCGGCCATCTTAGTCATGGTTGTTCTTTCTCGAGCTCGATTATGGGATAGTTGCTCCTCATAAGAAGTGATCTTACACTTGGTCTCTTCATACATGGAGTGCTTATCCTCGAGCTTAGAAAATTGGATTTTTAATTTTTCAGCCTTAATCTTGAGCTTAACATTCTCCAGTTTCAAAGCGCGAGCTGAATGTTTGTTTGATTGGTCAGAATCCATACGGTCTAAGCAAGAAAGATGAGAAAAGAGTTGGAAACTATTTAAAACAAAGAGGATGTCTGAATTTTACTAGTGTCCCTAACCCCCTTCTATAGGATATTAAGTAAAGTTTAGTGCACATATCTTGAAATAAGTGAGGTAGGTTAACATTATAAATAAATACTGTAAATGATATAAATACATAGTTATACACACAATACAGGTTGTTCTCAAAGCTACCTAATTTTCATTAGTAATAAAAGGTTACAAGGGTGAGCTCGAGACCACATAATTAGGAGTGGCGTTGGGCTTAAAAGATGTGGAAGAGACATATAGAGCTTCAAGTTTACTTGAATAGGAGGCTCGAACTAGTGCCAATATAAAAGGTCCCTGGTCATATCATTTTCATTTGCTATCGGGCCCATCACTACTCTCATCAAAGTCTGAGCCCTCTTCTTTGCCCCTGTCTTGAGATTAAATGGGTAGATATTGAAAAGTGACTAGGATATCCAAAATTCGATAGTAGTACTCCCCAGGTCCCTCTTATTGACCTTTTTCTTGAATGAGTCCATGGCCAATTCGTATTCTATTTCAATGCTCAGGAGAGCTATTTGGTCATCGCATCAAGCTCGCACTTTACCTTCTCTTCTGTTTTGACTAGCCTGTGGCTATAGGCTTCTACCTCAACCTCAACCTTTCTTTGGGCCTCCTCGAGTTCTACAAAATGCCTTGAGTTATCATTTAGCTTGACAATGGCCTTGGATAGCTTCTCCCTTTTGTCAATGGCCTCATCCTCCTACTTGTTAGTCTTTCCTAATGGCTCAACGTATTTAGCCTGAATCTAAGAATGGATTTATTTTTCCAATATGAACTCATGATTTAAAATCTCTACACCTAAAGCCCTATTTAGTCCTCGAAGGAGATACACTTGAAAATAAGCCAAACGACACAAGGTTTAAAAAAAGAGAAAGAAAGAGAGGTGGACTAACACACTTGGTTAAAAAGGAAATTGATCACGACTTTAGACCCTACATCCTCGCACATGGTATTGAGCTACATCTCATATGCCATGAAGGGAAGGTGGCATATGTAATGGTCCAACTTCTCTGGTGCTATGCCTTGGTACAGAACCACCCTATCAATGTTTGTGGTGAGGTCATCAATCACACCCTTCCCTTTTCTTGAATACTTAGCAGGACGAGCAAGCGCTTATGGACATGAACTAGAGGGTGGCGAGGTGTGTCGATCCGAGGATACTAGTGAGGGCTTGGCAACATTCAAAGGCAATAGCCTGAGTATGGGCTTATCAATGGTCACTTTCCTTTTTCCTTTTAGACAAGGTTGGGAAGCCCTCTTGCTTAGAGGACTTACTCATTTTCTACCCATTTGAAGATCCTACCCCTTATGAGGAAGGTGTAGTATCTTTTTAGGAGCTCTCACCTTAAGGAGCGACCTTACTCTTAAGCCCCGCCAATAGATCATCAGAATTGAACTCCGTAGTATTTGCAAAGATAAGGGCAATGAGGTGTTAGTTTTAATGGGTCAAGCAAAGCAAAAAAAAACAAAAAAATGCCAAGTCTTAAGGCTAGTTCACTAGCATTAGGGACCATTTTGAATCTGCCTCCATAGTTTGTGGGAGGGGTCTGGCGATTAAAGGGTGCCTAGAGTTTACGAATTATCCTATGAGGGGGCTTCTTTAAGCCCCGTCTCATCAATCCACATGTGATAAAGTGTAGGATGTTTAATAATTTCCTCTATGGAGTCTTCAAGGGCATATGGTTCTAGTTATTAGCCAATCGTTGCTTTGCCTTTTCACTCAAGGTTATGATGAATGAGCCCATATTCCTTATAATGACCTTGGTATTAGCCCAAGTGCTTTTTATTAGCCTCGCATCACTATCTTGATTTTCCCACCGACTTGAGATGTAGAAGAAATATTCTTTCCAATCATTCTCTTCTCAAGGAGAACCATATTTATACTCTGGTCTTGTTTTACTAACATGTAGACCCTCATCGGATCTTTAGAGTTCTACTTTAACATGTAGGCCTCATTGAACTTGGTCATCATCATCTTCACCCTGAGCTCTCTGCATATCATTGTGAGGTAGAGCGTGTACCTCCATCCATTAGGCATCAACTAACCAGGCACAAGCTGAGTCCTAGACAAAAATTCCTTACAAAGGGGTACAGAGGAAATCTAACCTCCAAACATAAAGCCTTCTCGTGGAAGACTGTCCACCCAATTGGACATGGGTTATTATCACGAGCCCCACATAGGAATCATTATTTGAACCGAGTAGGGAATTCCATAGGTCCTCCTTATCCTCTCCTCGTCCTGAGGTGACATCCCATTGGTCTTGACCTTGGCCGCCCAACCTTTGATACAGCCTGTAGGCTCTCTAGTTTCTTTATTCCTTATTTTCTTCCTTTATGACCTCAGGATTGATATCTGAGTTTGAGGCACATTCAACCTAATTATAGGTACGACCTGTGGGTAAGGGATGAGGATGGAGGGTTGAGGTTGGGATGGAGCCCCCTCGTTCTTAGTACTTGTCTCATTAGAGGACCTCATGTCGTCATCTTTTCTAGCTGGCCTGAGAAAGTGGGATATTGTGGGCTTTCCTAGGATGCCAAGCTTGAAGTGTTTTCTCTATGTATGGTCTTTATCTACAAAAGATCACAAAACATAAAAAAGGTAAGGCATGAGAAGTAGAAATTACCTAGGATCAAGTTTGAAATAAAAAAGTAATAATTCTTTAAACTGACCTGAAAAGAAAGTATAAAATTGTTAGACTTGAAAAGCTTTTTTGTAGAACCTGAGCAAGTAAGCTAGGTGTCGAGCTGATTTCTTACCACCGAGCTGAATATTTCTATAGCTCGAACTGAGATGACAACACTTTTTCTCTTGTGAATTTTTGTCTAATATGTAGTAAATGATGAAATGAAGAGAAGCCCAAACTCTTCCTTATATAGAGGTAGATATTTTCTTTCTCCAATAAGCTAATAAGCATTTATTAGGGTGAGTAAAACGTTCCAAATTTATTATCTAGTTGCTACTCTTCTACCCCAATTAAAGAACCGAGCAGAAAGAATGAGGGGATTGGATGTTTGGATATATAACTCTACCTTAAGACCAATCCAACTAACAACTCGAGCTGTTAGAAAGGACTTGCATGTGCTCGTGCCCATAACCACATTCGTAAAAGGGACCCATCTATGTATGTATGTTTTGGTGTTGTAAGGTCAATCTCAAGCTCGAGCTATGGGGTGGTCGACCTCAAGTTGTAAACATATTTTCTTTTATTTTCATATCCCTCTGTCATGTTTTGATGTATATACCTTATATAATCGACACGTGTATATGTAATATTCTATATATACATAGGTTTCATGAAAGAATTACGCATTTTTACACAATTTTTTACTTTTTTCTAATTTTTCTTTTTGTAAATTAGATCAATTCCAAACACTACCAATAAAGTAGTAGAATTAATGATGTCAATGGAACAAGATGATGGTGGGGAAGCTATCCTCTTTTAGTATTTGGTTGTTCGAGTTTTTATGAAAATTTCAAATTATCCATTAATGAATAAATTAAAATAAATTTAAATTCAATAAGTTTATATATATATAATAATTTTAAATTTAAAGTAAAAATTATAGTTATAATTAAAAAAATGAAAATATCATTTTTTTAATTTTTTTTATTTAATTCTAAAATTTTACAAATATATAATATATTTAAAAAAAATATAAGAAAACTAAAATAAGAGAACAGGCAGAAAAAGAGAGCTCCCTGGTGGGTCGAGGAGAATAATTATCAATCCCACCCTATCCCCCACTTGGGTTTTTGCACAGGTGTCGAATTTTGGATTTTATAAATTTTAATTTTCATGAGACAAATTGACATATTTATAGAATGAGTTGTTCCTATTAGGTTGGATTTATTCCCCTATGTAATCTATTTGTTTTCTTGTTGATAAAATCATCTTCTTCTTTGTACAAATAAAATAATCTATGGTTTTTCTAAATACTCGGAATGTTTTCTTGTTATTTTATTTCAATATATAGTTATATATTTTTATTTGAAACTCTATTTTTTTTCTTTTTTATTTATTTATAAGATATTAAAGTTCATTTTTTATTAAATAAATGAAAACTGTATAAGTAATATTTTAACTTGAGTTAAAGATATTAGGGATAGGGGTCATACGGTTGATTTCTATTTCTTAAAAGTTCATAATGATAGGATAAGACTTGAACCCATGAGCCCAAAGTTGATTGTGTATTGTGCTAACCACTATAGTAATTATTTACAAATAAAAGCATTTTTTGTAATAAAAATAACAATATACAAGTGCAAATTTGTTGCTCTAATTTACAATTTTTTATGATCTAATTAATAATTTCTTATAAAAGTGGAGGTATTATTTATTATTTTTAATATATTTTCTCCTCCAATCATATTAATTATTATTTTTATCATTTTTTATACTTGTATTTTTAAAAATAATAAATATATTAATGATGTATAATCTTACTTCATAACAAGAGATAAATTATACATTACTCAAAAATAAGTAGTGTAATACTTATTAATTTTATAGACGAAGGATCTTAAAGGTGTTACAACTTTTAATAAAGATTTACGAAAGTTTTATATTTATTAAATTTTTTGTTATATAACTTTAAAAAAATATATATATATATCATAATTTTACAATTCTTTATTTGTTTTAACTTATATGATCATATTTTAAAAAAAATTAAAATTATAAATTAATAAAAATATTTTTAAAATTATAAATTAATAAAAAAAATCAATTAAGTTATAATATCATAAAACTCAAAAGTTAATAGTATATTTAAAATTAATATATATAATTTTTAAAAATAATAAGATTTTTATATATTATTTAATAACTATACAAATATTATACATTTTTATTTAAAATTTTAAGATTTTCACCCTAATTTTATTTGTAATTGATATAGAGTATAGTAGACAGTTCTGTTTTTTTTTAAATATTATTTCAATTATCATTAATTTTATTGACATATCGATAATGCAGAATCAATAAATAATTTCTCGTAGCAAGAAATATTATTTCTGCGAACGGCGAGTGAATAGAGACCAACGGTTGAACTTCAAATTCTGATAAAGGCTAAAAGTTGAGTGAGAGAGGAAGGAGATACCTTGCCAGTTAGTTTATGGCTTCGTCAGCAATTTTCACAGCGAGCCCTGCCGTTCTCTTCTACAACGACGGTAGTTGTAACTTTCGTCAGAATTCAACACTTCAACGACTGCCGTCGTCGCCTTCATCATCAAATGCCGGAACGCGAAGCATCAGGAGGAATCGTAGCGCTCTGAGAGCCACCATTACGGCTAAGCGAAGCAGTAACAGTGCTTTGGAGTACCGGAAAGTTGGGGACTCCGACCTTGTGATTAGCGAAATCACTTTAGGAACCGTAAGATTTTATTTTGTTGTTGTTGCTAAGAATAGAATTTTCCTTTAGAATATTACCAAGTCAGTTCATTAATTTGTAGACTAATTAAATTAATTTCGGTCATGATATCTTTTATTGTTTTATGGTTATGGTGTAGATGACGTTTGGGGAACAAAATACGGAGAAAGAAGCTCATGAGATGCTTAGCTATGCGTTCGAGCGTGGCATTAATGCTTTGGACACGGCTGAGGCCGTGAGTCTTTTTTCTTCTACGAGCTTGTAATCTGAAGGGTGAAATGCTAACTTAGATACACTAACATTTCAATTTCTGTGTTGCAGTACCCCATTCCAATGAAGAAAGAGACTCAAGGAACAACTGATCTTTATATCGGTAGCTGGCTTATGTCTAAACCCAGAGATAAGGTTATTATTCTTATTACATTTTAGGATTAAAATTCAAGGGAAGTTTGATAAACCCGGTCTTTGAGTTGATTTTTTTTTTAATGTTATTTTCTAACCTATTATACAGATGCATTTTCATCATGTATCAATGACACAATTGAAAACATGCAAGTATACATGATCATATATAAATTATAAGTAATTTAAAAATAATGATTTTCGTACCCACAAGTATGATTAATAATGTTAACTTTTAATTATTAGTTTGTTAATATGTTAATTGAAATTAAAAAAAGGGTTTTTGATTATTTGAAAAAATAACATAAAGCAATAAAATAAGTATATGTGATAATTTTAGTTCCGTAACTATATGATCTATACACTTTAATCTTTTAACTTTTTAATAGAGCTTCATTAGTCCTACAATTAACATTAATGACACAACAAGAAAAAATTGGACCTAAAATTATGATATGTCCTACATGGTAGCCACATAGATTACAATCATAGAAAACTAGAGAAGAGGATTAAGAAAAGTTTATAAATATCTTCAAAATCTCCTCCAAAAATTGCTCTAAATATGCTCTTTGATCTCTCTTATTGTTTGTTACAATTGTTGTTTTTTGAAGACCCTTGGGTTGTTTATACGGTATATTTTTGAGCCTAACCCGAGTTGGATTAGAATTTGATTGATCCAATGGCCAAGATTAAAAGTTGATGCTAAAAAAAGCCAGATTTGAGCCCTGATTGGATTGCTTGATTGATCAAGACGCTTCTCGATTGATCTAACCTTAAATGATATCCAATCCAAGAGCTCTTGATTGAAGCTCAATATCAACCTATGGCTCGATCGATCGAGCCCCTCTTTGGATTGATCGAGTCTTACTTTTCATTCTTCCCTTGACTCCTCGATTGATCTCAATTGGATCTAGATCGATCATCTTGTTTTTGCTCTAAATGTATATTTTTGCCTCTTTTTGGTCATTTTGTCCTTAAACACAAAATAAATACATAAAATGTATAGAAAACAGTAATTCATTCTAAATATATAGGAATTGATACATAAATGTATGTATGAAATGGTTTTGTTCAAACTTCCTCATACTTACTCTTTGTTAGTCCTCGAATAAAGGCAAAATAAGTTATTACAAACACAGTTTGCAATATTTCATCTCAAGAATTTAATAACATTAATGTTCCAAAATCTAATGGACATTAGCTATGATCTATAACCATTCATTTGCTTTAGCATTCTCTATAGTAATATAGCTCAAAGTGAATGTGTAACATCCTTATTAATAACAGTCAAACTATATAATTTAAGCCAATGAAATTATATCAATCACCATAGGTTTTTTCTTAAAATTACATAACCACTTACTAAAAGGTATTTCCTAAAATCAAAAGATTTTTTATTTGGTTGTTACGTGGTTAAAGCTTGTTAGTTCAATTCAATGAAAGGAAAATAGAGAAAACAAAAGCTCAAGAGTACATGAAGTAAGAGGAAGAAATCTACGAACAACACTATCATAAGTCTAATTATGTCAACAAAGTAGGGTTAAATTTCATTACTTTGGATATAAACATCATTATTGTCTTCTTTTTCTTCCTTTTTGTCATTCTTTTTTAATACTCAGCTCCATTTGATTTTTCTTTTGAGCTTTTCCCTTTATTATATATATTTTTTTGGATTTATGAGGTACATATTGTAGAAAAAGGTTGTTTCGCATATGTCAAGTATAGTATTAATTAAAGTGTAATTATGATATTCTTAAATCTTATTCGAGTGTTTTCATAGTCTGTTATCTTTTTGTACAACTCCATTTTTTTCTTTAATTATAGGTATGGTCAATGTGTTTGGTTCAAATGATAAGGAATGGATACAACTAATTTGTTCATGTAGGTTCAAATTGATTTACTAAATTAATTATAATAAAAACAACATTAAAGATATGAAATTTTGCCCAAAAAGTTAATCGTAATGCTTTAATCATTTTTCAGAAAATACTCGATTAACATTTACTTTGATAAACCTAAGAAAAGTTCTAGGAACTCAATCATCCTCATTGGAATTAAAATAACATTATTAGAAATTTACATAGTACTTCAAAAATTCAAATACATAATTCATCATATCACCGATTTAGTTACTTTGCATGTAAATTTTGAGTTAGATTATCACAAAATATGTCTTCAATTAAGAACAATATCAAGATTCTACTAACATTCATTATTATTCAAAACTTCATGTTTTTAAGCATTTATGATCAATTATACCAAAAAATAAGGATGGAATATGTGATTATTGTTTCCAAGCACATCTATTCACTTAAAAATGCATTAAATAATCTTAAAAATTAAAAAATTTATGTTACCTAGAGCATACTAATTTTAAAACATACTAAACCTAATAAAGCATAAAAATATAGAAGATATTAATATGTTAACACTCCTTACACCTTACTCTTAGTGGGTTGCCTCCCACCAAACCGTTGATCATCGTCAGCCTAACTTGTCCTACTCTCATCCAAAGTTCTCTCCACTGTCATCTAGGTAATTCATTGCTTCAAAGATATTGAAGCAAATTATCTCATTATCAAACTCCAGAGTTAGTTCTCTATTATGCATATCCATCTTGGTGCGTGCTGTTTTCATAAATGGTCTCCCTAATAATAATGGTGTGGACATGGTGTAGGAATCATCACTAATATCCAACATATAGAAGTCCACTGAGAAGATCATCTTATCCACCGACATTAAGACATCCTCGAGAATACCCTTAGGATAAACGTTAGTCTTGTCAACAAGTTGTATAATCACACCAATTTCTTTTAAGGGATCTAGATTTATTGAAACATAAATATTATAGGGCATGACATTAATAGATGCTCCTAAATCTAGCATGATTTTTTCAAGCCTTGTATTACCTACCCTTATCGGGATGGCAAAATTATGTAGTTCCTAGCACTTGGGTGTGAGAGCTTTCTTTTTAGCACTGCAGATACATTTTCTCCCACACTTACCACTTCATCATCTTTGAGTTTGCATTTGATGGTGCATAGTTTCTTAAGAAACGCTACATATTTGGGGCTTGTTTTATAGCATCTAATAATGGTATCTTCACTTGCGCCTTTCAAAAGGTCTCCATAATTAACCTTTTATGTTCTTCTTTCTTTGTGTTTCTAAACCTGCTAGGAAAAGGCAAAACAAGTTCATAAGTAGAAAGGGAGGTTTGGATACTACTTTTGGAGCCACCTTAGCTTCTTGTGGGGTGGTCTTCTCTTCTTCGAGCTCTTTATTTTAAGCAATCCTTTCATTTGATTTGACATTTTTGAAGACTTGTTTGCAATGTTGTAAAAGATTATTTTAAGTATCGAGGTGTTTTCCTTAAGTGAGGTGAGGTTAAGCTTTGAGGTGATCTGAGGAATAAGCCTCAAACTTTAACTTTAAAAAAAATTTAAATATTAATAGAAGTAATTTTTAATCTAATAAGCAATAAATATCACGGAAGGTAACTCAAAGGTTAACTTTAAATAATGTTAAAATATTAATATAAGCAAATAATTATGAGAATAACCATAAAATATGCAAAGTAAATATTATGAGTTGTGGTTCTATTGTTTGAATATCAATTTGGAGTAGAAGCAAAAATACAAATATAAAGTAAAATAAAGATATAATGTCAATTGTAATACTGAAATTTAATAATTGATAAAACTTGGAGTTGTCGGAGGCAAAGGAAAATAAAGGTGATAGGTGAAGGAAGTTTGAAGAATGTTAAAGAAGTAACCCTATTCACCTTTGCTTATGAGATTATGATATTTTCCTTTTTGTTTTTCTTATCTATGACTTTCTATTTTTTTATTTTGTGAAATTGGGTCTGGATTTTATGGGTAATGCATGAACCAACTTAAAAAATTAACCATTAAGTATAAAACCTCAATCACCTCAAGCCGTTAAAGCCTTAAGGCGTAAATCTCAAACCAAAAAGGCATAAAACTTTAATTTATCACATGAGGCTATAGCCCAAGAACTGTTTTTTAAACCTAAAGAGCCTTAAAATAGTCTTTTACAATAATGCTTGTTTGGGCTTCTACAACTGCTTGTTACTTTTCAAAGTAATGACATTAACAATCTCCTAAGAATTTATTATAGTTTGTGAATGGAGCTTACAAGATACCTATGCTTCCAACTTTCTTGTAGTTGTGGCTAATTGACTCATTTGTGTCTGTAGGCTATGAATTAAAGTTTTGGTATTTTGCTAAAATTTAGCATTGTTAGTGGTTAAAGCAATGAGCAAGTGGTTTAGGGATTTGTCTTGGGGCTTTTGAGTTTGATATTGTTGAGGTGGCCTAGGGTTAGAGAAACTAGGTTGGTTATTTAAGATTGTTTGATTGTTGCTTAAATAACTTAGATTTGGATAATCCTTCCATCCTGTATTACAAGTGTTAAAATAAAGATCATACTTGGGCTTATGTGTTTGAAATCCTCCAATAACATTGGCTTGTTCATAGTTATTATTTTGAAAGTAGGACATGTGTCAGTGGGATGTCTCAATGTAAAGTATATACCACAAGTCTTAACCTATCCAATAGCCAACTGTTGCACCAAAGTAGTAAGATTATTCTATTGTTGTTCAAGGTAGGAGTTTGTGCTTACCTCATTTACCTTACTCGGTAGGGGTACCAAATTGTTGAGAATTGACAAGCATAATTGTAATTAAGTTTCTTACCTTAGCTATGTTTTGTTTACTAATGCTCATCCACTAGCACATCTATCGTGCTTCTTTCCATAGGCACAAATCCCTTATAAAAATATTGGAGTAGAAGCTGCTCACTAATTTGTTGGTGGGGTAACTGGTACATGACCTCTTGAATCTTTCCCAATACTCATGTAGTGTTTCCTTATTACTTTGTTTATATCACAAATATCTTTTTTTATAAGTGTGGCCCTAGAGCCTAGAAAGTACCTTTCTAGAAATAATTTTGTCATATGAGCCCATGTTGTGATGGCTCCTGAAAGGAGGTAATAGAATCACTCCTTAGCACTATCAACAATTGAGAATGAAAAGACCCTAAGCTTGATTTGTTCCTTTACGATCCGAACTGATTTCATGTTGGAGTAAACTACGTTAAATTCCTTCAAGTGTTTGTTAGTGTCTTTTCCAACTAAACCCCCGAAAGTATGTAGTAAATATATTAGTCTAGATTTAAGTTCAAAACCTACCTCTAAGTTAGGATATATGATACACAGGGATTCCTACTCCAAATCTGATGTAGCTAGCTCCTTAATAGTTTGATTAATTATTCTCATGTCTTCTTTCTCAAATTCAAATTCACTTGAAATAGTGGATGCATTCAATGGTAAAATGAGAGTAACCGTTGAATACAATAAGAACACTAAATAGAAAATTAAAAAATAGTAATTATTAGAAAAATTGTTAGAACAATCACCGAGAACGACATTAAAGACTCAATACGATTGAGAACATGTAATATACGTGATCATGTACAAATTATAAGTAATTTAAAAACAAGAGTTGTCGTATCTACGAGTATTGTTAACAATATTCACTTTTAATTACTAGTTCGTTGGTAAGTTAATTTAAATTAGAAAATAGAGGTTTTTGATTATTTGAGAAAATAACATAAAACAATAAAATAATGTGCACATGTGATCACGATACTATCATCACCACTATCCTATAATTTAATGTCGTGAATATAAATTAGTTTCTTAAGCTATAAATTGGTTTCTTAAGCTATAAATTGCTTTTATAATTTGAAAACATTATTGGATTTTTAACTTTAGTTTTAAAAGTCTAAGTCCACTTAAGATTTTTCATCCTTTCTTACCATGTAATTGATTAAAGGAGCACTTATTAATAAATTTAAATTTTGAACAACTAAGGAGTATACTTACTAGATTTAATTCATTAATTGCATTAAGATTTAAAAAATGATAACTAAATTAGGCAAGAATAGAACAATTGTTTAATATTTAACATAAGCATTCAACCTTATTTGTGACAGTAACCACAAGGTACCATTTTGAATAGAAGTATTAACGATTATATACTAACATCTTAAATTAGATATATTCATGCAAAAAACTAGTTGTATATCCTAATTCATAACATGTATAATTTTGGCATTCAAACATAAAATTAAACACATTAAACATTAAAATTCAAATTCAAATTATTTATAACATTAAGTTAATTAAACCATAATCTAGGGCTTAAAATTGCCCACAATTACATTATTAAAATTAGCTAGACATTGATTCTACAAGAATCATCATTATAATTATGGAAAACTATAGATAAGAGGATTAAGAAAA
Organism: Hippophae gyantsensis; assembly: GCA_030763125.1. NCBI lineage: Eukaryota > Viridiplantae > Streptophyta > Magnoliopsida > Rosales > Elaeagnaceae > Hippophae > Hippophae gyantsensis. The sequence goes on along the minus strand of CM061039.1, from coordinate 27,989,272 downwards.
GCTTATGACGATCTTTAAAATCTCTTCCAAAAGTTATCGTAGATGTATCCTTTGATATTTTTTATTACAGTTTTTTTAAGGCCCATTGGGTGATTTGTATAGTGTATTTTTGAGTCTAATCCAAGTTGAATTAGAATTTGATTGATCCAATGGACAGGAACTAAAGTTGGTATTAAAAAAAAGTCGTATTTGAGTGTTGATTGGACGGCTTGATTGATCTAGTCTTAAATGATTTCAAGCTCGAGAGCACTCGATTGAAGCTTGAATGATCGACTTATGACTCCATCGATCGAGTCCCTTTTGGATCGATTGAGTCCTTTTTCGATCAATTGAGTCTTACTTTTCGTTTTTTCCTTGACTTTTCTTTTGATCTCGACATAAGCACATAATTAAAATTAGTTAGGCATTGATTCTACAAGAATCATCGTTATAATCATATAAAACTATAGAAAAGATGATTAAGAAAAGTTGTGAAGATTTCCAAAGTTGTTCTAGATGTGCTATTTGGTGTCCTTTGTTCCTTGTTACAATTGTTGTTTTTTTGAAGACCCCTTGGGTTGTTTATATAATTTATTTTTCAATCTAATCTAAAGTTAGATTGGAATATGATTGATCTAATGACTAGGATTAAAAGTTGGTGCTTAAAAAATGTTAGATTTGAGTGCTGATTGGACTGGTCAATCAATCAAGATCATTTTCGATCGATCTAATATTAAACATTTCATCCCGAGAGTTCACTAGATCGAAGCTCGATCGATCAAGTCCCTTTTTGGATCGATCTAGTCTTGCTTTCCGTTCTTCTCCCGACTCCTTGATCGATCTCGATTGGATCTAGTTTGATCGAGTATCCTGTTTTTGCTCTAAATGTACGTTCTGTCTCTTTTTGCTCATTTCGTCACTAAACACCTATATAACACATAATAAACATATAAAACACATAAGAAATTGTAATTTATTGTAAATACGTGGGAATTAATGCACAAATATATGCATAAAATGGTCCTGATTAAAATATGTTTGAGCTATTTTAGTAATTGTAGAATTTTTGGCCTAAAAACCATTGTATGTCATACTTTTTACATTTTGAAAAGCAAGTTATGCATGCCTCAGTTTTGATACTATTTTTATTTTCTTTTACTTTTGATGGTAGCCCAATTTATTGATTGTTATTACCCTAGATTCTTGCCTCTAAAAAATGAATCAATACCCATCATGTACCATTTGCACTACAACCTCCCAAAGAAATTAAAATGAGAGTTATAATGCGAAAAAAACGATGTTGGACTAAGAGCATTTTTATTCCTATTTAATTTCCCTTTAATAATAATAGAAAATGGTGGATGTAAAAATCCACAACAGATCATGCCCTTCAAGTTGCACGTTGCTCTCTACCACATCGTTTTAAATGAAATTTTACCATAACATTCCTTTCTTTTGGAACATATATGTAAGTGATTCAATTATGGAAATAGTATTTGGTTGGTCGATGAATAATAATGCATACACCTTTCCTGTTCTATAAAATAGGAATGGATATTTTCTGATAAAATCTGAGATAAAATTGAACTTCATCCATATATATATATATATTATATTTTATCAATCAATACCAATATATCAAATTTTTCTATTTTCATATTCAAATTGAAAATGAAAAAAACCATAAATAATTAAAAAAATGAAAAAAATAGAAATGTATATATAAAAAAAATATCAAATTGAATTCAATATAAATATATACAGAGATAATCAATTTATATTTATCTAAATCAATAGATAAAATCTATCTAATAGACTAAGGAATCTATTATTCCATAGAATATCTGAATCTAAATAAATATATAACGGATTCTATAATCCAAATTTTTTGGTCTAAATATGTTATTATTAAATTGTTATAATCATGTTATTATTAGATTGTTATGATGGGTCGAACATATTCTAGGATAGAAGGATTCGAACCTCCGAATAATAGGACCAAAACCCAATGCCTTACCATTTGGTCACGCCTCATTTATATTGTTATTCAATACTAATAAACACTAATATTTATATTGATTGTTTGTCAACTTCACTCTAAAGAGTTGTGAAATAGGCAAGGGAAAGATTGTTAAGTTTTGGACGGAAAGTTAATGTATTTATGTTAAGAAGAGCAATTTAATTCATTTGTTATTTTTGTATTAGTTTAGTCATTTTTAAAAAAAATATATAATATAAGGATAAATGAAACTTATTTATTTTATTTTATTTTTCACATATTTTTCAACTATTATTCAGATGTTATTTTTATAGATTTTTTTTAACAATTTACAACAATGACTACAAAATTAAATAAAAAATAAAAATTTGATCATTGCTCTTGTGTTGTTACTTTTTTATAATATTTTAATACTAAATTGTTATAAAAAATAATAAAATGATTAAATTGTTCTAATTGATATAACAAAAGGATCTTGAATACATTTGTCTATTTTATTAACGATAATATTTACCTTTCATTTATGATAGCATATAATTTTCACAAGTCAAAATTGTAACAAATTGTAATAATTAATCCAAATTAAACTTACCTCTACTTTTCAAGTAAGGAACTAACAGTGCAATGCACCCGTTTTAGAGCTAAGGGGCCCTATAGCTCTTTTTCCGTATCGAATTGGGGCTTATCATTTGCTTAGATGTTAAGTTCTATTTGCTTGGAGCCTACCGAGCATTTATTTCTTGTTCCCTCTCTTCTCTTCCCTTGCTTCATCAATACCATTGATGCTTGATCTTGTGACATGTTATGAATGAGTAGGTCGTTATAGCAACAAAAGTTTGTGGTTATTCAGAGAGGTCCAGCTATCTTCGTGACAATGCGGAAGTTTTGCGTGTTGATGCTGCAAACATAAGAGAAAGTGTAGAGAAAAGCCTTAAGCGTCTTAACACTGACTACATTGATTTATTACAAATTCATTGGTAAGCTTACAGTTTTATTTGGACTTATTTTGAGTTTTTGACCATTGACGATTACCGTTAATTTATACCATGCCCTGTATGATAGGACCAAAAGAGAACTAAAATATGACATGTAAATATAGATGAATCAAACACAAACTTCACTGATATCATTTTGTAATTGCTAGTAAAGAAGCTATTATCATGTTGTAGATCATCTTTTTCTATAAGAACGTAACATAATCGCTTTCTTCATTCTGGTGTTTCTGAAAGCATTTAAGTATCTTATTCTTTACCTCTTAGTTTGTATTACTATTCACTACAAGTCCATATGTCATGTAACTGACGATTTAATTGTCTGCAAATGACTAAATCTGTAATCTTTATAAGTTTGCACTTCTGAGCTTCAGTTTTGTATGAACCCAGGCCAGACCGGTATGTGGCTTTGTTTGGTGAGTTCTTCTATGATTCTTCAAGATGGAGGCCTAGTGTGCCATTTGTGGAACAACTTCAGGCTTTTCAAGAACTTATTAATGAAGGAAAGGTAAGTCTATTTCAAATAGATTGGAACTGGCATAAGCTATGGGAGTTAATTATTGAAGATTTTTAAGACCTGATGTTGATTTTAATGAAAAAAACCCAAAATATGATTAATATTTTTGGATACCTTGAGTTTATGTCGTCTAGAACAACAAGAAAAGGCATTATTTCTCCGGGTCTCAGTGGTTCCTGTAATCTAAGCATAAGGTTTACAGTTTTGAGTTCTGTAGTTTGTTGTTTAAAAGGACAAAAGGATTCAATTTTATTCTCTAAATAGTGAATAGCTAGTCTCATTATGTCATTAATGAGACACAAGGTTTACAGTTTTGAATTCTGTTATAGTTTGTTGTTTAAAAGGACAAAAGGATTCATTTTTATTCTCTAAATAATGAATAGCTAGTCTCATTATGTCATGAAAATTCTTAAGCTTATGGGACATGGGACTTTTTTTTCTTTGAAACTGTTATAGGTGCGTTATATTGGTGTCTCCAATGAGACTTCATATGGAGTAATGGAGTTTGTACATGCAGCTAAAAATGAGGGACTGCCAAAAATTGTTAGTATCCAGAATAATTACAGTCTGCTTGTTCGATGTCGTTTTGAAGGTGAGTTATTCTTGACGTAATAAGTAGTGATTATATGATGTCCATTTCTTTATGAAACAGAATATTAGTATATTTGAAATCAAATGTTATTGATTGCATTTTCTCCATCATCCATATTGTACTATTTCTTTCATGCATGGTTGCATGTATTTAATTTCTTCTAGTTTGGTTTGCTACGATTGCAAGAATCTTCATAGCTGAAATATCTTGTATATTGTGATGAGAATTGAAATGAAAAGAAAATAAGAAGAAAACAGTGAAGCAAAAGAAGGGAAAAGCTAATTGACCATGAGATGATTTATTTCTTTGTTGATTGTTCGAGTACAATATCAATATATATACACATTGAATCACAGTTCACTCACTTGCACTCATAACAAACTTCACTATTTTTCCACTGCCTCACGGCTATGCTAACAACTTTTACAATCATTGCACACACATCTTGCACTGCTTGCACATGAGTTTGTTAGCATTTGATTCCTTTTGATCCATGCCCTCTGGTATGCAATCTGGTGTTGTAAGGCACCACATTATCAGCTAGTCCACCAGTGTTGTTTGTTTGTTCAACTACATCATCAATTTTGCCATCACAGCTCATGCTTGCCACATCATTCTCTTCTATTTTTGTTTACATCCCCCCTCAAACTAAGTGGCATGATAATGACATTGAATATGCTTCTTAGAAAACTGTATTGAGAAATAGATAAGGACTTGGTGAAAATGTCTGTCGGTTGTTCATGTGAAGGGACATGTAGAATAACTAATTTATTAGCCAACACCCAGTATCTAACAAAGGGAAGATCTAATTCAATATGTTTGGTTCTGGAAAGACACTGGATTTGTAGATAAGACAACAGTACTTAGGTTATCATACCAAATAATTGGACATTCTGGGAAGAAAATATGCAGCCCACTTAAAAGTGATTCAATCCACATTATTTCAACAACATTATTGATTAATGATCTGTACTCAACTTCTTTATTTGATCTGGAAATGTTTCGTTGCTTTTTACTATCCCAATAAATAGGATTCACACCAAAAAGACAATCATTCTTGGTGTTGATTTCTGTCATTTGGATAAGATGCCCAATCAGCATCTACAAACCCTTGTAGCGATAATTGAGTAAAGGGTCTAAGAACCAATCCATGATAAAGAATACCTTTTTAGGTATCGTAGTATGCTTTTGACAACATGCCAAATGAGGTAAGACAAACTTTGACATGAACTAAGACACTTTGTTGACAAGATATGATATATTAGGCCATAAAGTTGTAAGGTACTAAAGAACCCTTACAATACTTCGATATCAAGTAGGATGTGAATAGAACTCACCTTCATAAGCTGATAACTTTGTGTCAGATGCCACTAGTGTAGCAATTGGTTTACCATCACTCATGCCAGTCTTAGCAAGTAATTCTTTACCATATTTTCTTTGTGTGAGTAACAAACCACCCCATCAAGAAGAGAATTGACTTCAATGCCTAGGAAACATGTCAAAAGACCTATATACTTGAGAGTAAATTGAGTGTAGAAGAGAAATGAGAGCTTGGGATGACAAAATTTTTATCAAATCGATGCTAGCAATTTGCTACCATGTGATCCTTTTTGCCACAGAGCTAAAATTGAGTTTTGGCTCTTCCTCTGCCATAATCAGGACTTTTATCACGTTGTTCATTTCCAACAAATGAATTGATGCTGTCAAATTGCTCTTGTCTTTGTAAAGATAAGTGGCTGGAAGTTGACTGGTGAGGTAAGTTTGTACTAGAAACAGGTTGTATTGCATTTGGAATATTATTAAACCATTATTGGGTCGCCTTTATTTTGAGCATTTTTAACGGACAAGTTAACAGAAAGTAAGGGTGATCATGACACAACCTTCCTTCTTTCAAGTACACTCATAGCTAAGCAATAAAGCTTTAGAATCTTCAATTATTATAGTTTCAGATAGCATTCTTTTAGTGAGGGTTGAGAAAACATTGTCATATGACTCATCTAATACCCCCTAAAACACATTAAAATTTCTTCCTTGGTTAATCCAAAACCAGCTCCTTCAAGTTCATTTGCTAGGAGTTTAATCTTCAATACATAGTCATTGATGCTAAGGCTAATTTTCTTAAGGTTTTGAAATTCTTTCTTGACTTGTATTACTCGAACACAAGATTTGGATGCATAGTTTTCTCCAGTTTAATTCAAGCTTCTCGTGAGGTATCAAACCCAGATATCAACTTGAGAATGTTATCTACCACACATGACATCAACCAGTAGCCCAACATTTCATCTTGTTTCTTTCAGGTCTTGAAACTCGGATTAACTTCACCGGTTGCCTAAAACTAGTTTGGTGGTTCATTAAGCTTCTAACTATCAATTTCAAGACTATGCAAAGATTTTTAGAATTTGGTGTTTCTAGATTGAAAAGTTACAATTGAGTTTTATAGAGAATAGAATATTATGAAATGTATAATGTCTCGATTAGATTGATTCGAGATATTATGTGTAGGTGGAGTATTGATAACTCCTGGTAGTTCAGCCATTGATGCTGTTGCTAAGCAAGCTTAGAAGCTTGTAAGCTTTGATACCATGAGAATTGAAATAAAAAGAAAACAGTGAAGCAATAGAAGAGAAAAGCTTGTGATTGACCATGAGATGATTAATTTCTTTGTTGATTGTGAGTACAATATCAATAGATATACACATTCAATCACAGTTTACTCACTTGCACTCATAAAAAAATTTCACTATTTTTCCACAACCTTGCGGCTATGCTAACAACTTTTACAATCATTGCGCACACATCATCTTGCACAGCTCACACATGAGTTTGTTAGCATTTGATCCTCTTGATCCATGCACCCTGATCTGCAATCTAGTGTTCTAAGGCACCACATTATCAGCTAGTTCACCAGTGTTGTTTGCTTGTTCAGCCACGTCATCAATTTTGCAACCACATCTTATGCTTGCCACATCATTCTCTTCTATTTCCTTTACATATTGAACTGCTACAAAGTGTTGGGCACTTCCAAATAAAAGCAACAATTCTAAAAAAGAATTGTTTTTAATTTTATTTGTGGATGTATGGCAAATTTAGAGGCTCTCTGCTGGAGTTTGCCATTATGTTTAAGTTGTTTACCATCTTTCTATATGCATTTGGTCAATTATGTTGAGGAGCATGTATTTTGAACAAGATAATATGGACTGCTACTAATTCTGTTGTTGGTCTTGCTCTCGCTTGCTCTGAACAATTCATAAAAAAAAAGGATGAAAAGCAGCTCATTCCAGTTTTTTCAACCCATACTTTGAACTTGTCAAATCTCAGCTTTGCTCTGTTGGGCAGGGACAAAATAACTGGGTCGAAATTCAATCTTTTGATCACCTTGTTTATTGGCATTTTCATACGTGCATCCCAGTTAATTTACTACGGTCAAAGAGCTCATGATTTTTTCATTTACTTGGATGTTTGCAGTGGATCTTGTAGAAGTTTGCCACCCAAAAAACTGCAACATCGGCTTACTAGCTTATTCTCCTTTGGGTGGAGGAACACTGTCAGGAAAGTACATAGATATCGACTCTGAGGCCGCAAGGAAGGGAAGGTTGAACATGTTTCCTGGCTACATGGAAAGATACAAAAACTCTGTTTCCAGGGTATGTTTAAAATGACTCATCTCATTTATTGCAGAGATTATCAACAGAAAAAATGTGATGATTTTAGTGTTTGCACAAGGATGCCTTGTTTCATTAGCATTTTGCACTACGGTTAAAGATGTTGAAATTTCACCATTGGCGTAAATAATTAATCTTTTATAGCTGATATTGGTTAGTTTATCATTGTCCAATTGAAAAACAAGTCACTGAAATGCTCTCCCCTCACCCTGCCGTAGCATGTAGGTAAGATGCATATGATATTATCTATAAGCAAAGGTGCTTTGTAAACTGTAAGGTTTACCTTGCCGGTAATTAAAAAAATACTTGCTTTGTTGTTGCTTGATTAGATAATTTAGTGTGCAACAATGTATATATATCACAAAATTTCTGGTTAGAACTATTCCAGTTTTGCAGGATCTTTCTTTTCACTTTCCTCTTTGTTCAGGAAGCAACAATTAAATACCTCGAGTTAGCCAAGAAGCATGGATTAACTCCTGTTGAACTTGCTCTTGGATTTGCACGAGACCAACCATTTATGACGAGTTCGATTATCGGTGCAACCTCTTTGGAGCAACTAAAGGAAAATATCGATGCTTTTGTCACGACGGAGCGGCCATTGCCACAAGAAGTGATGGCAGATATTGAAAATATTTTTAAAAGATACAAAGATCCTGCAATTCTCTGAAAGTAACAGCGTCCTGAGGTGGAACATTTTTATTCTTTAACCTATTTTTAGTCATTGCTATTTAATATCTCAACTAGTCCCAATTCATTCTTCTTGTATTTTAAATTCAGTGTAGTGATGCTCGTTTTTCTTGTATTTTAAATTCAAATGTTAATGGAAAGATGACTTCTTTTTTCTTGGTCACATCTAAACTTCTTGGTTTGGCAATCTGAACCCAAATCCGAGTTCGAGCGGATTGATAAAATTCAATCCGAATTCGATCTGACTTCGGATCGAAACCACTCAATTTTTTTAGATTTAATCGGATTTTTTGTTCACCCCTGGACAAAATGATGAAAGCTTCTTTTATTTTTAGTGTATAACTTCAATGATTTCATTTTGGAGTAAACATTGAGGGATTATTATATCTAACAAATTTATATTAGATTTATTCCATTCCATCTTATTTATTAAAATTATTTAAAAAAAAATTTAATTTTAGTAACGATTAATTTTAGTAACGACTAAACATATATCATCATCTTCTTATTATTATTTAAAAACATGTATTGCAGGTTAATTGTTATTTTTTATTTTTTTTCCCAACATATTTACAATAAAAAAAACTAAATTTACTAACCTTTCAAATTAATTGTGAAAGTAAATCATTATGAAATGTGTTTTTGAGTTCAATAAAGATCTATTATTATAAAAATATTTATCTAAAAACATTCATGCATATATATTAGAAAAATACACTATTTAATATTATAGAAATCTTTTTGAATAAGGTTCTTAGCTGTTTATGAAATTTAAAATAAAATATAAAATTAGCTACACAAATAGTAAATATATTTTTATGTTGGTATTAAGAGATTTGTGTTAATTAATTTTTTACATAATAAAATATCATTTAATTTATTACATTTTGTAAAAAGTATGAAACAAATTTCATTATTTACTTAATATTTTAATAGATGTATGATAAAATTTTAACGATTCATTCAATACTAATAGTTTTTATGATAAAATATTATAATAAAAAATATTTTTATCATTTCCTTATTTATGTATGAGAAAATAATATTTTTTTTCAAAATATTAATAAAAAATAAGTTTTGTTATTTTTTGGCCCTTTTTACTAAGATATTTTTTTCTTAAGAGATAGAATGATCCTCTTTAGTAGGGGTGTATAAAAAATATAATCATCCGATCAATCTAATCCGATCCGTTGATTTTTCATCCGATTTGATGGTTGGATCAGATGAAATTTTTTTTCATCCGTTAAGTGTTGATCGGATGACAGATTTCACTACGATTCATCCGATCTCATCCGATCCGATCGAAATTAATTATATATATATTTATTAAATTAAATATATATATATATACAATTAATATATATTTATTAAATTAAATATATATATATATATATACAATTAATATATATTTATTTTATTTTTTAATATATTTTTAATTCAAATAATTTTATGTTATGATTTATGTAAAAATTTAAAATTTTTATTTAAAAATACAAAAAATAGAGTTAATTAAATTTATTAGTCGGATTGATCGGATGTCATCCGAATAGTTTATTGATCGAATTGAGCGGATGTGAAAGGTGATCGGATCGGTTGCAGATTAGAATGTTTTAATCAGATCGGATCAGATGAGTATAAAATCAATAGTTTTGATCCGATGAATAACCCTACTCTTTAGTTTAATGTAAGAGACCCATGCACTTTTTTTCTCTATTTCTTCTATGCTTCAGTGTTGTTATTTTTACTTATCAGTTGGTTATTTTACTTTTTAATTCTTATACTTTAGTTCCATTACCCTTTTCTCTTACAATTTTATCCTTTGTTTTTTTAATTTTTGTACTTTATCCTCTTATTTTTTTTAATTCTTTTGAGGTTGAATTATACAAATGATCCATATATTTTATATAGTCTATAATTTAGTTACATTATTATTTTTATTTTGATTTGGTCACCTTATTTTTTTATTTTCATACTTTAATATCATTTTTTATATATATAATTTGATCATTTTATTTTTTAATCTTCACACTTACAATTTGAAATTAAATTTTAAAATTATAAAAAATATAAAGAGATCAAAGTAAAAAATATATAAAAATATACGATCAACTGTGTATTTCTTCATAAATATAAATGACATTGTATATCATTAAATTAATACGATATTCACGTTGGTTAAAAATATTTAAATGTGATTATATATATAATAGTTATTATAAATGAATGAGTTTGTAATTTCTTATCAAAAGAAACATGTAATTTTAAAAGTGACATGTCACATTTTGGTCAATAAAATCTGCTATAAGTATTAAAGTATTTTGGAATATAATTTAATCCAATTATATATGTATTAAATATATCATACATTTTGACATTTTTTAATGTTTTTTTATAATAATAAATTACAAACATAATGATTTAATTAGGAGTTAAAAACTAAAAATTTGAAATATTTTAGTGATTAGAATTATCTATTCATCATTTCTTAATATTATTTTTTTATAAAATTTAAAAAGTTGTAGATGATATATAATTATTTTGATTATATTTCTTCAAAATTTTAATATTTTTTAACTAAAATTAATTTTTTTTAAATAATAAAAATTACAATATGACTTAGTTATAAATTAAAAATTAAAATTCTAGAAGTTTTTGGTTTGGATTATTTAACCTTTCATTTATATATCTATGTTTTAATATTTTTAATTAAAAAATAATTTTATGGGATAATAAATAATGAACATGATAATTTAATTAGAAATTAAATACTAAAATTCTAAAAAACTTTAGTAAGGATTATTTAATCACACATTCATAATTTTTTTGTTTTAAATTTTTTATGTTTACTCCATGAAAAATGCATAGAAAAGGGAAAGAAAATGACTCTTAAATTCGTATTATTACATTATCTTCTCATATATTAGAATTACCGATTTCTTACAAAATAATTACTACATTTGCAAAATATTCAGCTATTAGAATTATCAATTTTTAAAAATAAAATATTCACTACATTTGCAAAATCATCGGTTATTAGAATTAATTTATAGAATCAACAATTTCATACAAAATAATCACTATATTTACAAAATAATTAGATATTAGAATACTTTATTAGAGTTTCCAATTTCTTACACTAAAACCACTACATTTACAAAATAATATAAATCAAACAAAATCAAAATCACCAGAAAATCCAAATCAAAATTAGTCATAGAAAGGGAGAATTACATATGCACGTTAAGGGAAAAGCAAAGCTTACCAGGTGACTAAAACTTGTATTGTGTTAGGTGGGTTTTGTGGTTTTCGCGTTTGAAAGGTGACTGGGTGGGTATGGTGGTTTTCAAGTCAGCTAACCAGGGTTTCGCGTCACATAGGTTGGTGGCTATAGTGGTCGCAAAGGTAGGGTGATGCACGGGATGGAGGAGGTTGCATAAGGTAGTTTTCTCATCAGGGAGGGGATGGGTATGATGGCTGGTTTTTGAAGACGATGATGGTAGGGGCTCGAGTATGGTGGGTGGGGGGTGGCTTTAAGGGTGGAGAAGGCCGCTGGCCAGCCAACGGTAATAATATTTTTTAAATGGATAAATTATACTTCATTAGTCATTTCTTTTTTATTATAGGACTAATAGATCTCATCTCAAAAGTTATATATTAAAGTGTATGAATCCAAAAGTTACAGAACTAATTTACCGATAGACCCACTTTGATAGTAACTAGTTTAACAATAGGGCTAAAGGTTTTATAAAAAGCAAACCTAGGTTGTTGGTCAAATCCTTGAGCAACAACTCGTGACTTTCTTATCCAAGGCACTAGTTTGAAGCTTCTTAACACGTCAAATCCACTTTGAACCAATGGTTTTCCTTCTAGTAGGAGATGGAACCAAGGTCCATGTTTTGTTTCTCAAAAAAGCATTGAAATCATGGCTTATTGCTTGCCTCCAACCATCATGGCTTATTGCTTGCTTGACATTTCTAGGCTCATTAAGAGAAATCAACAATATATGTTTTTGGCTTAAGATTACCTTTCGTACTTCTAGTTTGCATATGATGATTATTATGAGTAATGGATGAAACAATAGAATCAATCACAGTGGAAGATGAAGGAAGTAAAGTTGGAAGAGGATGTACATCAAATAAAGATGGAACAAATGGAGATGAGATGAAATTTGGAAGTGAAATAGGAATAGATGGAGATGAGGTTGAATTTGAAGTGTTTGAAATATGTGGTATATCAGAAGGTATGTAAGAGACAGAAAGAAGAACACGTAGTAAAGACAAAGATAGTGATTGATGAATGCCAGGTACTAAGATAGGACCAAGATGAGAGTGATGAGAAACGGTTGGATAATTGGTAGAATAGTTTTAAAAGTAAAAGAACTAGGCACTGAGGTATGTGACACACTATTGGATTTAAACTTTAAAAAGCGAAAAGTGTGTTCTTGAAAAATAACATGTCTAGAGATAAACAGTCTGTATTCTAGAAAAGTACAAGCTGTAGATCGAAAATGAAGTTTATAAGAGTTATAGGGATGAATGTAGGGAAAGCACAACAGCCAAAGACTTTAAAGAAAATCAAAATTTGGCTTAACATGAAACAATTTTTCCAGAGGTGTTTGAAAATCAGGAACTGATGCAAGTAGTCTATTTATAACTAAGACAATAGCATAGAAACTTTCATCCCAAAAATCCAAGGGTAAAGATGCTTGAGCAAGCATAGACAATCCTTGTTCAGCAATTTGTACTTGTGTTCAACAAGTCCATTTTGTTCATGTGTATGAGAACATGAAGTTAAATGAATGATAACTGTTTGAGCAAAATGTGAGGTGAGAGCTTGAAACTCTCCGCCCACATCTGACTGAAAAAAAATTATTTTTGTATTGAGTTGCAGCTCAGCCATTACTTGAAATTGCATAAAAGCTTTAAGATCAACACTTTTTTATTTAAAAAAGTAATTCAAGGTAAACCTTGAATTTTGCCTTGAATAGGCATCTGTAAAATGAACATAATATCTATATCAATTCCAAGACATAATAGGTGGCACCCACAAGCCAGAACGTATTACTCCTAAAGGAATATTAGAAGAAGAAAGTGAAAAAGAAAAGGACAATTTATTTGATTTACCAAGAGAAAAATAAGCATCACAATGAAAATGAACTACTTTATTATCATTGAAAGGTATGTTACAGAGAGTAAGAGTTTTCTTAACAACAAGCAAAGAGGCATGTGCTAGGCCATGTAGTCAACTCTGTGGCAGAACCAACGTACACCTGTTGAGCAGTTATGGTATTACAGGTGAACTAACAGAAGAAAAAGAATTATGTGGCTTAGCTGGTAACTTTAGATCAAAAGCATATAAACCTTCAGGAAGTCTGCCCCTGAGCAGCTACTGATGTGTTTGTTTGTCCTTCACAGAATAAAACAGAGAATGAAATTCAAAATAAACTAAATTATCATGAGAGAATTAGGCAACACTGAGTAGTTTTTTGTTAATATTAGGAACAAGAAAAATTTTACTCATAACAAGATTTCTTCTAGAATTAGAAGGAAAAGTAGAAAAGCCAATAGTAGATATGTTTAATCCCTTACCATTCCCAACAAGCAATTGATCTTGTCCACCATAAGACAGAACTTGCCAAGTTAGTAGGATCTGCAGTCACATGATGAGAAGCCTCTGAATCAGGATACCATAGATGTTCAGAGAAAGCTTCTAGTGCAGCAAGAAAAACAGGTAGCATTTGAGTAAGAGCCAGGTTTGCATTATAAAACTGTTGAGCTTGTCCTGCAGACAACTTTGGTGCTATAAGAGGAAAAGGTTATTGACAGGAAATAGTGTCCAATTAGCTTGCACAGAAGGTTGAGTCACATTATTGAATGCATTCTATTATGACTGAGGTCTGAATGACTGAATTTGTGAAAATTGCTGAGAAGCGGGTTGTTGTTGTTGAGCATGTGTATTGGTTGAGCTAAATTGATCATTGGAAGTATTGTTATTTTGCTGCACATTAGGCTGATAATTTTGATTGAACCTATACCAACATTTAGACACCAGATGGCCTTGTTTTGCACACAATTGACAAACAGGTATGTTGTTATTGAAATTGCCAAATCTTCCTCTAGCTCCATTAGGTCTATTTTTTTCTCGGCCAAACATTCCAGAAAAAGGAAAAGCAAAAGGAAAACGAGGTTGTGAAGTTATACCTCCAAGCATAAAGCCAAAATTGTTCATAAACAATGGTGGTTTATTACTCAGTTGTGTAGATGGAGTTGAACCTGATGCATTTTGCTGTAAATTCTAAACAGGTATTGCATTTGCATTTGATGTCGTACTTTGAACAAGAGTTGCTGTAGGAAGTAAAGAATCACTAGGATTGTTCTTTGATTCTAACCAACTCTCATGATTTAACGAGAGGGATGTAGCCTCTAAAACAGAAACTAGTTCTGTTTGCATTTGAAGAGTAATTATAGAAACAACTGACTCAAATTCTCTATCAAGACTTGCAATCAGATGCAACACCTTGTTCTTTTTCAGTCAAGCATATCCAGATGACTCCAATTGATCTGAAAGCTCACGCAATTTCAAAACATACTTGTCCAATCTGTGAAGTTCTTGCCGTATTTGTATGATTCTTGACTTAGATTTAGACAAAAAAGAATCTGTCTATACCTATCCAGGCTTCCTTTGTAGTAACAAAGCCTGAGATATGCCGTAGGACTTCCTAACTAATACAACTCATAAACCAGCTGCGGATCATTTTATCTTGTTTATTCCAATGTTTGTACGTTGGATTGATTTGACCATTGATTAAAAATTTGGCTAGTGAACTCAGTTATTTATTTTTCTAGATCAAGACTACTTAGTATTTTGATAATCTGTTGTTTCCAGAAAATGAAATTGGATCTATCTAGTTTAATTGAAGTAACATAGTTATGAAAGTTGACAATATTGTGGTCACCTTGATCCACAGGTGTTGCTTGTTGTTCTTCTTGAACTGTACCTGAAAGGTCCTCCACGCATGAAGCAACTATGCTTCAGAGCTCTGATACCATAAAGAAAAGGATGCAGAGAAGAACTGATGCAATGTTCTACATTCTAAGCATGAGTTCTTCATTGATGAATGCAGAAAATCAAGAACAAGAAACAGGCAGACTATAGAAGAAGAAGCAAGAGAGAATTATGAATAATACGTGTATTATATTAGTTAACTCGATGTATCAATTACAAAGCAAACTATTTATAGACTATGCTATTACATTTCCTTTAACAAAGCAATGATTACAAAACATTGGTAGTCACGTGAATATAACTGATTTACTAACAAGCTGTTTACATTTCAGTCAAACTGATAACGATCCAGATGCCATTTCTGACTGTAAGTGTATTATCCCACTGTTGTTTTTTTACCTTTACTGCACACATGGTGGAATAAACCACTGTTCGAAGAGGTAGTGGATTGGCTCCCTGGCCAATTAGATTAACTTCACCTCCTCCTCAACTTGTTGATTTCAGTTATTCAAATGAAATGTTTGAAAAAACACGATGACGAAACGGAAGCTGTTGTATAACATGTTTTTGATATTAATAAGTGCTCTCTCTCTCTATCTTTTTATTTTTTAAATAACAAAAATAATATTTTTCAAACTTGTAACCACGGAAATATTATTCCTTATATCCATCCTATATGTTTTCACACTTAAAAAAAAAACTTAGCATATTGTTTTATATTAAACATCTTTCGATCGAATGTCATTTAAATTGAATTATTGCCATTTATAGAGTAAATCAAAATACATTTAAAACTTGAGATCGATCACCCTATGGTTCGGAATGATAGTCGACTTTTCAACACCAAAACTTTTATGCGTAAGCAGGCTCATACTAAGAGTATCATTGTGGGCGCGTGTTCAAGTAGGTATTTTCTGGAGGTTCGGATTGTTAGTTGAATCAAGCTTAAGGTCGATCTATATATTCAAATAATAAGAACTATCATTTTAAACAATAAGAACTACCATTTTAAAGTGTCAGAAAAGCTTTGATTCAGTTAAGATAAATGCTAATTGTACACAAATGTACATATATATTTGCACTCAATCAATTAGTGTGTCACTTGTTAGAACAAATGTATTTACAAATTTGTGTATATTTACTATTACTTCTCTGCTAATTATATACTACGGTCTACAGACTACCTGGTTATTCTCTCCCGCCTTACAGACCTCTCGTCTCCGCCACAGTCAAGTGGCAATGCAACTCATGTTTCTTAACCCTAAATTTAACTTAGTTGAATTTGCAATGTAGGAATTGTTATCTATCCTAAATTGGGTGTCTTTAAGTTGGGATATTAGTTTCATTGTGACCGATAATGTTTTGTTTTAACTTTAATTCTAGGATTTGGTCCTTATTAGGCAATGGGAAAATTACAGAACTCTAGGTGTGATGAAATAACAAACTTTCACAACTTTGATAATATGCAATTACATCAAGAAATATTGTTTTAGCTAAATATTCCCCATATTCCTCCATTTTCTTCATTATGTTTTTTTCAAACACCTATAGGAGACATTAAGTGGATTTGATTGCTATTTTTCACACCTCTGGATAATTTATTATTTAAGCAAACCTAAACGGAGTTTTTTGCAATTTGCCTATAGATAATTTGTTTTGCGCAATCGATCCAGTAACGTATTCAAAATTGCTTCCTTTCTTCATCTGTTTTGTTAGAAATAATGATTGATTAATTTAGTGTATCACTGATTGTAAAACGTTTATATGTTCTCTCCCGCAACAGGTGTGAGGCTTTTTCTACATACCCTCGAACTTATTCGAACTTGTGATTTTCTCCATGTTTGAACTGCGTTCCCAGACATAGAGAAGAAAGATTGTAGTCCTGTCGACCTGTTGCTCGAAATGGATCGTATTCTTAGGCCTACCGGTTTCGTTATCATCCGCGACAAGCAATACGTGGTAGATCTCATAAAGAAGCATTTAGCAGCATTGTACTGGGAAGCTTTGGCAACTGATAACTATATGTATACAATGAAAACAAAAAATAAACAATAACTATAATTCATGTACATCCATGTTTTATGGCTTCACTAATAATTGTCTGCTCCATGTTTTGCTCATTTGGCGATTGGTGTATGCCATCATTGCAAAGATGCACCACAACACACACCAACACTCCTCCTCAAGTTGGTGCATATATGTCTCTTATGCCCAACTTGTCAAGTGAGTTGTAAAAGTTCTTTGCAGACACAGATTTTGTGAGTATATCAGCCAATTGATCTTCTGATTTAACAAATGGAAACTTAATAATCTTTTCTTCAAGATTCTGTTTGATGAAGTTCCGATCCACTTCAACGTGCTTTGTGCGATCATGTTGAACTGGATTGTGAGAGATGGCAATGGCTGCTTTGTTATCACAAAATAAGTTCATTTCAGAGTTAGGAGCAACACCAATCTCCGTTAGAAGTTTTTTCAACCAAAGGAGCTCGCATATTCCTTTGACCATTCCTCGAAATTCAGCTTCAGCACTAGATAAGGCAACTACCTTTTGCTTCTTGCTCCTCCATGTAACAAGATTTCCCCCTACAAACGTAAAGTACCCAGCAGTAGATTTCCTATCCTTCATATTCCCTGCCCAATCTGAATCTGTATATCCAAGGACTCCCAATTGACCATTCTTTGAAAACATAAGTCCTTTCCCAGGGGAGGATTTTAAATAACGAAGTATTCGCATGACCGCATCCATATGGTCTTCACTTGGGCAGTGCATGAACTGACTCACGACACTCACAGCATAAGCAATATCAGGTCGAGTATGAGATAAATATATGAGTTTACCTACTAACCGTTGATATCTCTGTTTATCTGCTGGTACTTGGTCCACATATTCTCCGAGTTTATGATTTTGAACCATTGGAATATCGACCGGTTTACAATCTAGTAGTCCTGCCTCTGCTAGTAGGTCCAGAGTATATTTCCTTTGGGAAAGACATATGCCTTGTTTTGATCTTGTTACCTCAATACCTAAGAAGTATTTGAGCCCTCCCAAATTCTTCATTTCAAACTCATTTGACAGTTGTTCTTGAAGCTTAGAGATTTCTTCTTTATCATCCCCTGTAATGATCATGTCGTCTATATAGACTATAAGGGTTGTTATCTTCCCTAATCGATGTTTTAGGAAAAGAGTATGATCAGAGTTGCTTTGTTGGAACCCATATTTCTTCATTGCTGAACTCAACCTACCAAACCATGCTCGAGGTGATTGTTTTAGTCCATACAATGCTCGTTGTAATCTACATGCAGTTTCTTTTCCTGATGTAACAGTATATCCTGGTGGGATATCCATGTAAATCTCTTTTTCAAGATCACCATGAAGGAAGGCATTTTTTACGTCAAGTTGGTGCAATGGCCAATCTAAATTTGCCACAAGAGATAACAAGACTCTAACGGTTTTTAGTTTAGCCACAGGTGAGAAGGTTTCTTGATAATCTATCCCGTGTTTCTGTGTATATCCTTTCGCTACAAGCCTCGCCTTGTATCGATCAACTAACCCATCTGCTTTATATTTAATGGAGAAAATCCACTTGCATCCTACCATCTTCCTCCCTTGAGGTAACTCGCTTAACACCCATGTGTTATTCTTCTGCAATGCCTCAAATTCCTCTTTTATAGCTTGAGCCCATTTTGGATCAGATAAGGCTTTTTCAATGCTACTTGGAATTTGACACGAGGAGAGTGTTTGTGCAAATGCCCTTATAGGTTCTGATAACCTTTGAGTAGATACATAATTTGCTATTGGATACTTGGATTGTCGTTCTTCTCTTTCTGGAGAGTATCGATTTGGGGGTTTGCCTCGATTGTGTCTGAAAGGTAAAACATAACCAACAGATGTATCTATAGCATTAGTTTGTAAAGGTGTGATAGGATAGCTTACCTCAGGAGTATTCTCAGCAGGAGGATCACTGGGTACTAGAGAGTGGAGGGGTACATCAACCACTTCATCTTCTGGAGATTCAATTACTACTTCAGCTTCAGTTCTTGGAAGTTCAAGCTCGGGTCTAGATACTGGCTCCTCCATATTATTGGCACGATCCGAGTATGTTGGACTAGTGTCTAATATGTCAATATCAAGCCAATTTCGTTCTTCACCATAACTCTCCTCCTGAAGAGTGTAATTGGACGCCGGTGATGGGAAAAAACATTCGGATTCGAGGAAAGTGACATCCATGGTAGTATAGGTTCTTTTAGCAATTGGATCATAGCATCGGTAACCCTTTTTTTGTACGCCATACCCCAAGAATACACATCGGACAGCACATGGATCCAACTTAGTTCGTTGATTTTTATGGAGGTGGACAAAAGCAACACATCCAAAAATTCGGGGCGGAAGCATCAAAATAGTAGGCAAAGGAAGATGATCAGATAGCACCTTTAATGGAGTCTGAAATTGTAAGGTTTTTGTGGGCATACGATTCAGTAGATACACAGCTGTAGTAACCGCATCACTCCAATATTTATTAGGCATATGCGCACCGATTAGTAAGGCCCGAGCCGTTTCCAAAATATGCCGATTCTTCCTCTCCATGATCCCGTTACATTTGCGGGGTTTGTGAACACGAGGTTTCATAGAGAATACCATGCGTGTTCAAGTATGTCCGAAATTGTTGATTAACATACTCCCCTCCATTATCAGACCTAAGTATCTTGATTTTTTCACAAAATTGTCTCTGGAGCATGGTGCGAAACAGTGAAATGTAGCAAATACTTCATCTTTGTGTTTGAGAAGGTAAAGCCATGTCATTCGTGTACAATCATCAACAAAAATAACAAACCAACGATGACCGATGACCTAATGACCGGGGAAGGTCCCCAAACATCAGAATGTACCAAAGCAAAAGGAGTCAAACTTTTATTCATGCTCATAGGGTATGACGCCCTATGACTTTTTGCTAGGATACAAGTATCACATTTGAAATCTGAATGTGTGATATTTGAAAATAAACTGGGGAGTAGGTGCTTTAAATACCCGAATGATGGATGCCCAAATCTACGATGACATAGCCAAATCTGTCGTTCCTTGTTACCAACAGTGTTTTGCATGTGATTGGCTTTCCCTGAACTGAGGTCATCCACATAATATAGTCCTCCTCTCCTAGTACCACGCCCAATGATCTCCTTGGTGAGAATATCCTGTAGAAGGCAAAAAGTAGAATACATCAATACTACACAGTTAAGATCTGAAGTGACCTGACTTACAGACATTAGTCGGTTTGACAGAGATGGTACAAGTAAAGTATTAGATAATGATAATGAAGGAGATAAGGTCACTGTTCCAGCTCCTGTAACTGGATAAGTGACTCCATTGGCATTGGCAACACGGCTCCGTCTTGGCTGGGTTGTATTGGAGAGATCTTTTGGGTCGAATGTCATGTGATCTGTAGCTCCAGAGTCCAAAATCCAATCCTCATTATCATTACGAGTAGAGATGTGAAATGCTTTACTTGAAATACCTGGATCCTGGGATGATTCGGCCTGATGAGTAAGGGATAGTGAGGCATTATTGGTAGCCACAGCAGCTCGCCCAGTGGTGTCCCGTTTCTTCCTTGCTTGAAGATCATTCCACCATTCTGGATACCCGTGGAGTTTGAAGCAGTTTTCACGGGTGTGTTTAGAGTTTCCGCAATGGCCACATTTCATGTCAAGAGATGGTGGATTTCCTGTGAATTTCTTGCTACCCAAGGAGGGTCCTGTTTTTGGTGGCATCAGATTATGGTGTCCTTTGACCCCTTTAAAAGCCATAACTGCTCCGGGTGTCGTATCTATACCCGTGATCATCACGGTCTGCCGTACTTCTTCCCTACGAATGAATCCATAGGCTTGTTCTACCGTAGGGAATGGTTTGATTTGAAGCACATCACTTCGAGTTTTGTCGAGTCTGTCATCAAGTCCATCAAGAAAGGTATACACTCGATCTTCTTGTACGATGGAGTTGTATCTTTGTATGTCATTCACACACTCCATTGGATTAGGACGACGGAAATCAATTTCTCGCCACAACCCTTGAAGGTCATTGTAGTATTTTTCAATAGATCCACCCGCCTGCTTCATACGAGTAACTCGACGGCGAAGATCATATACTTGAGACGTATCTGTCCCATCATAGAAGGTGGTAGCAGCAGAGTCCCAAACTTGTTTCGCAGTTGGGAATCGAATAAAATTTGCAATCAAGGAGGGGTCCATTGAATTGATCAACCATCCTTTCACAATGGCATTTTCAGTGCGCCATCTCCTGAAGGAGGGGTCGGTTTCAGCAGGTTGAGGAAATTCCCCATTAATATATCCCAGTTTGTCTTTGCCAGAGATATACATCTCCACTACCTGGGACCACAAGGCATAGTTGGATCCTCCCAACTTGATACTAATGGGGGCAGTCGACGCTTCAGTTAGCGGAGGTTGTGAGACGGTCTGAGCTCTAGTTAGAACTTCCGTCATTTTCGTCGTCAAATCTTCCAATATGAAATTGGTGGTTAAATCTCTAGATTCCGCCATGAAATCTAAAAAAATTTTCCTTCCGTTTTTCCTTCGTACACTATATAAAGAAAAATACGTAACCCTAAAAAAAATTTTACAAATTAGCGCAGCTTCTTCTGCGCGTTTCTAACCCTAAACCAGTTCCAAGTTCGCGCAGCTTCTTCTCAGCCAAGATTCGCGCAGCTTCTTCTCAGCCAAGATTCGCGCAGCTTCTTCTCAGCCAAGATTCACGCAGCTTCTTCTGCGTTCCTCAGCCAACTTCTTCTTCGTTCTTCAGCGCAGCTTCTTCTTCTGCGTGGTTTCACAGCAACTCTTCCTTTATGCAACCTCTGTGCTTCTTCTCAGCTAGATTCACGCAGCTTCTTCTACGTTCCTCAGCCAACTTCTTCTGCGTTCCTCAGCGCAGTTTCTTCTTCTGCGTGGTTTCACAACAACTTTCCCTTCACGCAGCCTCTGTGCAGTTCCATCTCGTTCCAAGCTTGTCCGAGGTTAGAAGAACAGTATGGTTACCCACAACTGCAGATAGGCCTACCAGCTACACGTACATAGACAAACCACAAATTATATGTTGCTGTTTTTCAAGTTTCACAGAGTCAGGAAACCGATGCAGTTTGCCCACGGCTACGTAGATAGACTGCGAACAATCTGTGACTCCAACTGCAGTTCCTTCTCGTTGTGTTCTGTTTTTTTTTTCAGAAAAGAAACTGATGGTGGAAAGTGTCGAGAGATCAGAAATGGCCACTCTAGAAATCAAAATGGCCACCCCAGAAACAGATTCAGAGATCAGCAACCACAATCAGCAAAAAACAGAAATCAGCAGCCACAATCAGCAAAACAGAAATCAGCAGCCACAATCAGCAAAAACCAGAAATCAGCAGCCACAATCAAAATCAGAATCAGAAATCAGTAGGTAATTCCATTAATCAGTAGGTAATTCCATTAATCAGCAATAACTTGCTCTGATACCATGATAAATATTGTGTTTCTCTGATAAATATTTCCTTATTCTTTTCTATTCTAATTTCTATACAAGTGTTAACTATATGTATACAATGAAAACAAAAAATAAACAATAACCATAATTCATGTACATCCATGTTTTATGGCTCCACTAATAATTGCCTGCTCCATGTTTTGCTCCACTGAGCATTGGTGTATGCCACTGTTGCAGCATGCACCACAACACACACCAACAATAATGTTGTGTTTGTCATTCAAAAGAAACTTTGGCTAACAAATGAAAGCTTCAGGGGTTGATCAGAATATGAAGCTCTATCTCTATTCACAGTTTGAGTCTTATTATCAACTGCTCCAAGGGATTACAACCATATCCCAAGCAGTGATGTGGTTTTTCAGCAAAAATGCTGTGATTGGTAAATAATTTCTTTTTGTAGCATTACATTACGATACATACATATATATATATATAAATCAATACCCTTTGTTTTTCACCTTGTGTTCTTTGTTAATGATTAAGCTGAGAAGGCCTAGTCTATTTTCAATTTTTTCATCACAGACTATTAAATTATTTTCCCATATAAATCTATTATGGACGTTATGTAAGCTCTGATTAATATTTGTTGCAGAGATTACTTGGAGTTGCATATATATATATTTATTGGTTTTCATTCGATTATAGGGTTTCTGTATGTTATGTTGGTTAACAGCAGGAATTATTTGGAAGTAATAAAACAAGCAGATATGGTGGCTAAGCTTAATCAACGGGGCAAATAAGTAATGATAATTAATACAAAGGAGAATTTATAAATTTATACATTTTGTAATTCTCTTTCCTAGGTTGATTGGCATTAGACCACCAAATGACTTTAGTTCATGATTAACCAATAGTTTCTTGTATGATAAATAGTTTTTCAGTTTTACCTATGATCAACCTATCACGTTTTAGTTCTTAAAAAATTATTGATTGATCAAGAATCAAGTTTATGTGATGATCTAGAGCCAATCAACAAAAAATTGTGAAAGTGTATAAATTCTATCATTTATATACATCATGTGATTTTGGTGGCACTTGCTTGTACAAGACAACATGGTTTGGTAATAAGTCAGATAAAATGATAGTGTAGATGTAAGTTACAAATTTGATTGGCTCATAATTTTGATGGATATTGAGTCTGATTTATAAAAAAAAATTATAAATTTGATATAACTTCACAAGAAAGTTATTTTTGTACCATCAACCTTTAGGGCAAATTCTATAAACTCCCATACAATTTTAGCAACAACAAAAAAAAAATCTCTCCATTATACAATCATCATAAACTGTGAGCTGTTGGACAAAAGCATGAGAGCCACTCCAAGGAAAAAAAACACGTGGGCCACAACACCATGGTTTCAGCTGTACCTGTGAGATTAATGACCTATGATGATGATACATAGTTTGATTAAATCGGGTAAGGGATGTCAACCGGGGGCGGGGTTGGAGGTTATTCTCTTTCCTATTTAAATATTATGTGTGATAGATAAGATACTTTAAGCAAAGGTTTGGATTTTCATGAATATTAAAAAAAAATTACTATTAAATAAATTGAATCTTTAATAATATAAATATTTATAAAATTTTAAATATTTTTATTTATTATATAATTAAATTTAATAAATCAAATTTTAATTATGAATTTTAAATATAATTAAATTATTTATATTATTAGTTTAATAATTATTATAATAATTTATGTTTTAGGTATCATAATTTTAAATTTTTACGATTAAAATATTTATTTATTAATACAAATAATATTTTTGATTAAAATTTATGTTATTTAACTATAAAAATGTACAAATTTATTATATATTTTTCAAAAAAAATAAATAAATAAATAAGGTTGTGGTTATAAGGGAGGAGGAGAGAGTAATTCCAAACCCCACTGCGGGAGCATTCTCATGAGTATCAAAATCAAAGTTTTTTTTACCAAATTAGATTCTTCGGTAAAAAATTAACATCCTTAATTTAAATGACGAATTTTTTTTCATAACATCTAATTATTTGAATTATTCTAAAATAAATAGTTTTTTATTGTTCTTTCCAACTAACGTATGTAGTTTTTAACGTTATCATCGTTACAAATACCATAATTTTAGTAATTCAAAACATCACAAACATTTAAATATATCAGCATATCTCCTAATATCCTTAGGAAAATCAAAGTACTAAGAAAGACTGCTTTACAATTTAAATCATATTTTACAAGCTTATCTATCAACCACCTTATTAGAAGTCCTTAGGGCATAATAAAACTGAATACAAATCCTTCGATCTGTCGAAATTCATGATCTCATCCACCAGACTCATTCAATTGCAAAACAATCCTCCTTACTTCCAAACATCTGTAAATCCCTTAGGTAGTCACTTTCAATAATGACAGGATAGATATTATGAGCATGTATCCACCTGCACACCAATATATTGTCAATATTATATAGCACACAAGGGATCGAGATAGTTGAGGTTTAATAAAACTTACCATCATTGTCGAGACACTCTCTTGACTGTTCCTGCAAACAAAACGTGTGCTTACCTCCTCTTTGGCTTCATGGACCACAGCATTAATGTTAATTTCACCCACTCATCAAGGGTTGCTACTTTATGAATTTAAGGGAAATATATTTGAAACACACATTTAATATTGTTTAATTAAATAAATGGTACTTTGTATAATTTTAATATATGGCTTAAAATAAAATATGGAAGAAAGAATTGTTGGATGAAATTTTTCCAACAAAATTTTGCCGCCAAATTGTTAAGAATACCCCAACTATACATTTAAAAATGAGATAAATAAAATTCAAACTGAAGTACTCTAAACACACATTATTGTTAGACTTTGAAGTTTTATTCAAATGATAATAGCTCTTGCTATATATAATCTATCAGCCTATAACTAAGTTGAAATATGAACATGGAGAATGTGATGACAACCTCTTAAATGGTGCTAATTGTTTGCAAGGTGTGTAGGATTAGTGACGAAGTCTAGATTTAGTTTCTAAGGATTAAATAAAAAATGTAAAAATTTTAAATAAAATAAAGGGAAAGGGGTTAGATTTTAAAAAGTTTGTTTATTTAATTATAGATCTAATTATCTAATTAGGAGAATATCAGTGTAAGTATGATAAGTGAAAAATTTGTAGAACGATCAAACATACAATTACGTGTAAATAAAGTAATACAAAAAATAAATATCAACACATGAGATTTTTAGGTGAAAATAACCTAGGTCACACTAATAACCTATCCACTATAAAAAAAAATAACTATCTAATTATAAGATTGAGATTCAAACTACTCACCCAGGTAATGCTCCCAAGTAACCTACTTACAAGAAAAATGTTTGTATCCAAACTAGCATTCCGAAAAACTCGAGTCCCACGAGTTAATCGAACCCACACCATTATCACTAAAGTGTATCCCCTAGAGAAGATTCAATAATGAACAACTTTAACTAGTTGATTTAAATAATATATCAAATAAATAAAAAATAACTAACAAATCTAGAATAATCAGTTAAAAGCACAATAACATAATTGTTATTGTAGACTTGTTAATCCATCAATTATAACCACAAATGTTTGATAAATTAGCTTAATGAAAAAACTTACTTGAAAACTTTTAACAAAACAAGATAAAGAATCAAAGATGAAGAGAATAAACACGATTAAGCTCTTGTATGATTAGTTTCAATTATGCGCTTCAGTTTATTTTTATAGAATATTTTAAAGCACTTTAGGTTAAATAAAATTACCGTCTTGTCCATAAAATCAGTTAAATGAGTTTTAAGGAATAAGAACAATATAGTAAAAAGTCAATCCAATTGTATTAGAAATATATTTTTAAAATCAAAACCCTAGCCACTCGATCCAGTGTATAAATTAATCAATTCTAAAAAAAATGGATCAATCTAATCATTAATCTTGATCGATATAGTACTCGATCGATCTAACCATATAAATAATTAATTCAACAGGTGATATAACTCGATCGATCTAATCATTACTCGATCGACGAGTAGTCTATTTTCATATTGTTCTTATATGTTTAATACACAATCTAACGTGTACATTAAAAGTTTACAAGATACGAACCTAATTAACCTAGAGGGATGAATATGTTATTTTTAATTTTTACCAATTTATAATTTAATAATCTAAATAAAGTGGCCAGACATACAATCATGTGTAAAAATAAAGTGCCAAAATAAAAGAATAACACACAATATTTTTAGGTAGAAACAACCTAGACCACAACCATGACCTAAGAGGAAAACTATCGATCTACTAGACTACCTAACTTTCCACTATGAAAAATAAATGTTCAAGTACAAACTCGGTCTTATGCTACCCTTCTTAGGATACTACCCCAATATACCTTACTTACGAGCCCTTGCTCTGTTTTCATAGTTTCCAATATTAGCATGAGCGATTTTCAGACCAACATTTCAATAAGCTTCCCCACAATCAGATACTTTTTCGAATTAGCTGCAAAATGGTTAGCACAAAAACACAAGTGTCCGTGTGTATTCTAGAATGGATTTAATAATAAATAATTCTAACTAGATTATTCAAAACATATATCACTTAAATCAAATCAACTAGTAAACCCTAGAGCAAAAGGATCAAACATAAGTTTAATAAAAATAGTTTCTTTAAAGATTAATAATCAAATAAAATAATTATGATATGACAAAAACAATTATTTGATTTAACAATTTAAGAACAAAAATAAAGAAGAAGTCATAAGAACATATTATCAAAATATTATAAACTAATTAGGCTTATTAATCAATCAAACATAACCACCAATATTTGATAGATTAACTAAATAAAAAGATCTAAAGAATTATGATCTTATATTTGTAAAACAAGATAAAGAAATTAAGAAGAATAGAATAATACTCTTGTATGACTCAATTAAATAATGAGCAATGTATTTTATTTATAGGAAAAATTAAAACCCTTAATCCTATATAATTGATAAATATTTTTTCTATTACAAATATGATTAGTAATACTCATTAATTAAGAAAACTCCTATATGATTGATAAATATCTTTTTTATTACAAATAGGATTAGTAATCCTCAATAATTAAGAAGACTCCTATTTAAAGAAGAGTTATTTTAAAATAGACTCATTAATAATGAAGATTTCTATTTAAAAAAGAGTTATTTTAAAGTATATTTTATGCTATCTTTTAGGCTAAAGATTTAAGTTATAATTTAGAGTATATCTTATCTAATATTTTAGTATAGATCTTATTCTATATTTTAGCATAAATATTTTAGCAACAAAAATAATTCAAAATTTATAAATATGTGTTATTAAATGCGTGAGTGCAATCCTATGTGTTATAGTTAGATATACCTAAAGTACGACTATTTGAAATTTTGACGTTTCTTCGAATTTGTTTGATAGATTTGATAGCAAGCTTAAAAATAAGTTTACAGATACATATTTTGTCCACGAAAATAGCCAACACTTATAATCCTTACAAGCTCCACTTTTGGCATTTTTGTGTAACAAAACATCTCTCTCACTACATGACACTTATAGGAATAAGATAAAATACAATGATGTCCTAGACTTCATAGTGGAATTATCCTATGGTCCGACAAATCCATCTTCACTACAACTTGAAAAGCTTATAAGTAACTGAAATGACATAGGCAAAGCAAACAACAACTTGGCTTGAAAGCTTCTTTGTACATTAGTTCAGTTTATATAAAAATAAACAAAATGTAAAGAATAATCATGTAGTGTGCATTCATACCAATCAAGCTTAATTAAATATGTTCTCCCCCTATATGCATAACAAAATAAAAACATGAAAGTAAAACACATTATTTCTCTTCCCTTTTTAACATACGAGAAGGACAAAACATTAGATAAAGAAACGAAGCTAAATTCCTCCTAAAGATATAACAATGTAAAAGCAAATTAATGCATAAGGGCAATATGCTTTAAACTCTCCCTAAGTTCTATAACTCTCTAACTTAGAAACCAATTAAAAATATAATAAAGAAAAAGAAGACTTAAATGAAAAAAAATTTGAATTTTTTTTTAATTTTCATAAATAACCACATAATGTATTAAATTCATTTAATCACAAATGAGCAGACAACCAAAGTGATTCAAAAATAAAAATATCCCCCTAAATTAAATATCCCTCCTTTTATGTTTTAATTTAAGTTCAAATTTTTTTATATTAATTCTTCTTGTCATTTTTATCATACGAATAAATAATATGATCATGAAGAAATCCCAACAAATTGAGCAAACAAATAGTGTATTTAATGTCTGAAAAGAAGAGTATACATTTTGAAAAGCTTAGAACAATCAAAATAGAGAGCTAAAATTAATATTTTTAAAAAAATGAATAAACTCCTCATAAGTTCTATGACTTCCCTAAATAAATTAGAATAAAATAAAAAATTATAAAAATTGATATATATATATATATTTTAATTAAGGGTAATAGACTTAGTTTAACATGATTACAATAGTACACACAAATGATAAAATTAAATTTTTTTTTAAAATGTGACTATCCATTGACAACATAACTATATGTAGACAAGTCACACAAATATACTAACACGTTTAGTGATATATCGACAATCACTAAAAGTGAGATAAAAATCAAAACAATAATAGTATATCAATTAGTTTATTTATGATTAGTTATGAAGGATTTAAAGAAAAAAGTATCATCTGTCATAAAAAATTACAGTTAAATTCAGACTTGCATAAAATAAAATTTACATACTAAGAGAGAACTTTACTCTATATATTTTTATTTTTTATTTCTTTCTTGTATTAATATTTTTGTGTGAGGGATTGGTTATTTTTTTATATAACCAAATATGGCTTTTTATTTTTGTGCATGTAAAAGCTTTTGTATTTTTCTTTTTACTTTAATATTATTATTATTATTATTTAAGAAAATATGCACAAGCCTTCTCTGCTAATTACGATAGATTTTACACATCATAGTAAATAGCCCTCTCAAAAGTAAATATCTCTCTATAATAGTATTTTACACAATGAAAGATAGAGTTCAATCGTAATTTTCACGGTCAAGATTATCTCATGTCCTAAAATCTTATATAATTAATTATAAATTTTCAACATGACATACTTATGTATTCAATGAGTGTGAGTAGGTTCAAGTTGACATCGATTACTAGATGTGAGAAATATGTAAATGCATAAGTTACAATATCCATTTGCACAATGGATAGTCAAAAAAATATAAATAAGGTATTTAATGATCATGTCAATGTATGCATGTATACTTTTTAATTTTTTAAATCTCAAGAAACTTCAATAAAAATAAAAACAAACAAAAAAACTAAAGATGCTCACCTAGGGTTAATTAAGTACTCAAACAAAAGTATCTAAGTGAATAATAGATGTCGATTATGTGACTGGAAAGAGACAATCTTTCATAAACTAAACTTTCTTGAATTTTTGTTTCTTAATATCTTTGGGTTAGAAATCAACTGTCTTAATTTTTATAGACATATTCTTGGACTTACCTTTATATTTTTCATTCATCATAAATGAAGATGGAGTATACATGATAGAATGATAATGATTAATCATAGAATTTTGAGTTTTGAATTTTATGTCTCATTGAACCAACAACCGCATGCTTCTAGTAGAATTTTTGAACATGTTATTATAATTTTTATTCATCTTAGAATATGATGCAACATGCATAGATGGATGATGATTACGAGTCCTACTATGTAAAGCATGAAAATTATTACTACATTTAGGAGCATTTATCAAAAATCTACACTTAAGACTAATATGACCTTTCCTACCACAATGATGATAGACAGGTAAAACTTAATATATTTTTCAATCACATGTGCAACTATTTTTTATGTATAATGGATAACATAAAGAGTAAAGTTAGAAGGTCATATATATGTGATTTTTGATATTAAAGGAGTGGAGCTACCATCCTTATAAAAAATGTCATGTGTATCATGTGAGGAGGATATGTTTGAAGGTTTAACAAATTAAGTTGATTGTGATGAAGATGACATAGTGTGCTCGTCTATATATCTTAACTCTCTCTTGTCTCCAACTAGCTTTTCATAATCTATAACTTTGTTCAACCTTTCAGCTCCAATTATCAATCTTTTCACACTTTCTTTTGATTCTTTAAGCTCTTGCACCAATTTTAATTTATTTGTAATAAGCTTGTTATTTTCTTCTTTCAAACCTACAAGACTCAAATTCAAAGCATTATTTTACTCTTATAAAATATTATTTTCTTCTATTAATTTATTTGAAAGAATATATAATTTTGGTAAAAGGAACGGAGAATACAATATTCGTATTTATCCCACTTTATATTATAAAATATTATTCTATATTTTCCATTTTTTATTCTTTATTTCTCATTTTATTATCTTTATCATCGTCTTTAATCGAATAATCCTCCTAGGGATTTGTCTTAAAAAAATCGATAGCCCTATTCCATAGATTGTGAAATGAATTTTTTGAATCACCTAATTTTAAGAAAAATAATCAATATATGACAAATAATATTATTTAATTATTTTTTATTAAAATATTTTTTATGTCAAGTATAAAATTTAATTAAAACATAAGTTATTAATAAAGATAAAAATAAAATTACTTAAAATTATTTAAAAAATATCAATAATAATAATATTAAATGTTTTTAAAATATGTTTTTATTTTTCAAAAAATTGTATACAATAAAACAATTACAATTATTAAATATTAAAATAAATATTTAATAAAAATAAATTTATATTAACTATAATTTATATTATTAAAAGCTTAATTTTTAATATTTTTAATCACTCGAAATAAAAAAATAATATTTTAATAAAAAATTTATTAAAAATAATATTATTTATTTTAAATGATTAGTTTTCACAAAGTTTTTGGAATGAAAAAAAGCACATTAAGTTTTTAATAAGAGGAGTTTGACTAACATTTTTTTAAAAATAAAATGTTAATTGTTATAACATTTGTTGCCTGTGAATACTTCAATGACATGAATTCATGTCTGTTAATTAGAATGTATGCATGAATATATGAGTGAATAAACATTAATTTAAAAATAAAACAAATATAAATTACATATTAAAGAATCCATACATATAATACTTAATAGTTGCTGATTATTAATTTGATGTGACATAAAAGGAAAAAAAACTTAAAATTATATAAATATGATTATAATAATGGTTAAAATTGGGTGTGTTTTAAATTTCTTCGTACTAAATCGAGTTATATATAAACTGAATAAATGAAATTTAATCGTGTTTAAACTAATATATATGATAGTGTGCTAATTATACGAAGTATAAAAGGTTGTGAAGTGCTTTAAAAAGCAAAATATTACATGTATTGTTTTAGTTTAATAACTTATATATAATAATAAATAATTTTTTCGTACGATATAAATATTTTATTTTATTTCTATAAAATTATAAAAATTATATAATTTATAATATTAATAAAAAAAATAGATTGAGCCAAGCAGTCGTAACCCACTTCTGTTTCCTCTATGTGTGATAGTTATTACCTACTGCCTAGTGAGTAGAGTGCTAATATAACACAGCGAACAACATGCAACAAAAACATGAATATAATTAGACTAAAAAAATATTATAATTATGATTTTTTTTATAAATTTTGGAAATATTATTATTAATAAATTTTACAAAACTAGCCAAATGTGTGAACACAACGCGGATACAGGGAACGACAGAGCAACATACGTGCCACCTACATTAAGGAGTACATCTTATGTTTTGAATTTTGTTGGTAGGGAAGTTTTGAATGTGCTATAACTCTTTGCCAAAATATCTTCTAAAAAAAATTCTTTACTCAAATATAATTTATAAATAGAAAAAGGTGGCTAAAGTGTAAAGTGCTTAGGCATCAAGTTAAAATTATTCCGTCAGAATAAAAAAAAAATTGGTTTTTTTTTCTTTTTTATTATGAAATATATTATAAAATGATAAAAACGAGTAAAAATTATAATAAAATATTATTATTAGGATAAAACTAAATAACTTTTTTAAATTAAAAAATTAAATAATTCAAATGATTTAATGACTGGGAATCAAAAATAAGATACCTAGAAAATTTATGAATGGATTTTAAAAGTTTAAATAATTTTAAGATTTTATTATTTATATATTTGATATTTATATTAAAATTTTATAATTTTATAATTTATGTATTTAATATTCATATTAAAATTTTAAATTAAATTTAATTATTATCTTAAAAATCTTATAAATAGGACATAGGTTATACATTTATTTTCAAATCAAATATGAATTAATATATCAATTTATTTATATATTTTCTCTTCCTCCAATATTTACTCCTTTTAATTTCTCAACTCCTCCCTCGAAATCTCCATCATTCAAACTCTAACCCTAATTTTTTTCCTTTTTCTGTCTTTCTCTAATTCTATCTCTTCATATTCTCATGTCAATTTAGTATCAAACCCAAATCAATTTTGATTTTATAAACAAATATGTATATATATCCTAATTCTATTAAAAAAAGACTTTGATCTTAAGAAACATATTATAAAAACACGAATTAAAAAAAAAAGAGTGAGAAACGCAACCACTCATCCCTTTGTTACCATCAACCATGATCGTCTATCCTCAACATCAACGATTAGACCTGTTACCATCAAAGCCCAACCAACTTTGAGCGATCATGTCCCACATCACCCATCATAGGTGCCACACCCACTACCAACAAAGCCACCAAATTCTTGTTGGCCAACCAGTCACAACCATCACCAAACACCTCTTCATCACCTTGAAACCCATTCCCATCATCACCATCCCATTCCACCAACACCAAAACCATAAGAGGCTCCCTTTCAAAGATCGTGCACCACTATAGATATGGATAACCACCAAGTCCTATCGTTCTACACTGTTATCATCACACATCAAGTTGTCACCGCAATCAACCCTCCACTAGACTCGTTCTTCATCCATCATCACCTTCATTCACCACTAAAAGAGCGAGGGGTCACCATAAACGAGTTGTTGGTTGTGTTCCAAGAAAATATACCTCAGACCATTCTGCCTTTGTTAAGCTCCACAACTTCAGTCTGGTTCAACAAATGTGCATGAATCCACAAATTTTAATTGCTAGAGATAAGTAACTTTGATGTTTGTCTTTAAAAGAATTGACTGATTATTTAAAAAATTAAATTATTTTCTAAATTAGTTAAAAATAATAATCATAAACATTCTATCAATTTTAAATTACACTAATATCTAAAATCCTAAGTAAACTAAATTATAAGCAAGTAAATTAAATTATACCCAAAAATACGAATATGAGATTTTTGTGAGGATAATCCTTTATGGAAAGAATGAATTAAATAATTTAAATACAAATTAGATTTATTATTTTTCTTTTTTAATTAAGTGAATCCCTTACAATTATAACGAGTCTTCGATTATATTCAATTAATCAATAACTTCTTTGATGGTGTTTGAAATTGATCAATTGACAAATTAAGGAAAATATATAAATCAAGATCCTCAATTAATTAATAACTTTCTTGGCCGTACTTGAAATTAATTAATTGGTAAACCTAAGTAATATATATTCTTTAATTTTAAATCAAGATTTAACCCATCATTAAATTATAATTAAAGATATTTTTGACCATCAAATTTAATACAAATCATTGAAATTAAATTAGATTATTATTCATTATGCATAACTAAGCATAGATAATGTATCTAGTACTTAATTTTAAAATATTTTCTTTAATTATAAATAAAGACTTAACATATCATGAATTTCTAATTTAAGATTTGAAGACTATAAACAAGAAACTAAAATCTCATATTACATAAAACTAGTTAATTTAATCATAGTTAAATTAACAAAAGTTAATTTAACTACAAAAAATATCATACTACATAGAGAAATAAAAGATATAATAATTAAAAATACCCCTCCTTAAGAAGTGATTTCATATCTCTAAAGAAGTTGTCACTACCTTCTTCAAATGCTTGGATCTTTCTTTACAATTGGAATGTTTTCTCTTTGTATTTGTAAATGGATGTTGGAATGGCTATGAAAGCTGGATATATAAATTAATTGATATTTGTTTAAGAGGGGCTAAGGTTGTACTTATAGGTTAAAATAGAGATGAAACACATTTGGAACATGTACTAGGGTTTCTAGTAATATTTTGTACTCGATCCGTGGCATGATTTTTTATGCGTTGCGATGCATGCTAATTTTTGTTTCTTCAAATAAAACCTGAGAGGATTGTGCCATAGCATGAAAAAGGTTGGGTCATGATATGCACAAATCTTTAGAAAACACAAATACCCGAGAGTCTTGTGCTATGGCATGGATAATGTCTTGCCGTGGTATGCCCAAAAATCTCAGAATGTGCAGTTTGATCCCAAGAGCACCTCGCTACGGCACGAGTAATGTCTCACTCTAGCATACATATAAATTATGAAATCTGACTATCTTGTTTGTTCTGACTTGTATGAATTTCCATTAATTACCTCATTTTTATTTTTTTTCTTCGTGTTTGCCCAGAATTCTTTTATAAAGCACTACAACCTACAAAACAAGTAAATACCTTTGAAAACAAGATAAAAGTAAAATAAAATATAGAATAGACACCTAAACACATCGCAAATAATATGTCTAAATTATTTTCATTAAATACCCCAAACTTACATTTTGCTAGTCTTCAAGCAAAGCTAAAACTAAAAAAAACTAATAAATAAATAAACTATACTAGCCTAAATCATTTTCATAGATTTACACAGTTGCATTTAGCATATACAATAAACCTTTTAACACCAAAGTGACCATAGTAGACGAGTTAAACTATCGTGAATGCTTCCAATCATGATACCCACAAATATCCTAATATGCAAAAACTAAAACTAAAAAGATTAATAATAAAAAATAAAAACTTGAATTAACAAAATTCTCATGCTATAGTTTCTTTTTAGTCCATAATTAAAATCTTAAGCATAAACTCATCCAATATCTCAAAGGATCAAATTTCATCATGTAAATCTTTTATACATCACAAATTCATGTCCCATTACAAGAACATATCAACATTGACTCACCCAAACCTAGTGTTAAGAATTTGAATTTGCTTTGACTCTAATACTTACAAGGTATACTTTTAATATCACGCTGGTTCTATGTGTTCAAGCATTCAACAAAGCATATGCGAACATAGGTTATGTAAAGAATAAAAAAAAAGTTTGCATATGTTTATAAACAAGAAAGACTCAAATATGCATAACATGGATCTTATGAAAGGAATCAAATGATAGAATTATGAAGATGTCATATTACTCATATTATACTTCGATCAAAATCATTAAGAAAAAATATCAAATATATGCCTCGAGATGAATAAAAATGCTTTTGACTTCAAGGGGTTATTTTTTAACATTTGGTAATAGCCATATCACTACTTTAGAATTTATGGTCAAAGTATTTAGTTATACTATTTTTTTCTCTCTTTTTTTCCTAGAGAACAAACCTATATATATATATATATATATATATATATATATATATATATATATATATATATATATATATATATATATATATATATATATATATATGTGTTACGGTGAGTGGCTAATGTAAACCTCATATGTATAATTTTTTAGCTAGAAGTCAAGCATGAATGAAGATAGGAACACACTTTTAATTTTTAATCAATGAAAAGTAAATAATACTTCATTAGATATTTAAAATCCTACCATTCAATACAAAAGCTATAGATTTCATCTAATAATTTAAAATAATAGGAAAAATATTTAAAAGAGTAGAATAAATATTATTAGTTAGAATAAAATGATATTCACTCAATAATATTCTCATAAGATAGTCTCTACTATTTGATTTCTATACACTAAATTTTTAATTCATTTCAATTTTAACATCCAAGCATGAAACATAAACTATGAATAGAACTAACTTTTTCAATAATCTTTAAACATGTTTAAGACATCAAACAAAAAATGTATAGACTCAATTAATCACCTTATATTAACTTAAAAGCATGATAATTTTGTTAACATATATATTAGGTATATTTGTACCCCTAAACCTAAACTAAATATTGTCCTTAATGTTTTCAACTAGCATATGTTCATAAAAACATTCAAAATGATCAAATAGAAAATTAACTATTAATAAATAGATAAAAAAAGTAAATTAAAAAAACATAATACTACCTAAAATGAAGGGTTGCTTCTCATTTGGTGATAGTTTAATGTCTTAGCAAGATGCTACTAGGAAAACTACGATTTATAAACTTTAATTCACTCAATGTCCCCCTCGTTATTAAGTCTGTGTTTGAATGTTCCTGAACATATACATCATCTTCCAAGACTGTCACTGTTAGACTCTTATTATGGACATGAATGATTGTCTTGGTTTAGGCTATTAATGGCCTACCAAGAAGTATATTGTGTTTCTTGTCCATTTGTCAGGTTTCCTACATATTTGAAATCACAAAATCTATAGGTATGATAAGATCAACTAATTGCATAGATATAATTATGGGTTTCAACTCTCTCATACCTAACTATAAGTATAATGAATAAGGCATTAAATTGGTACTTTCACCTAGATCTAACATAGTTTTTACCTACTTCTTATTACCAATGATGATGTTTGATGAGAAAAACTGGCATCACCGATCCTACCAATACTTTAGTTTTATATTTATAAAACTCTTACAAGTGCACGAATCATTTTATAGAAAATGATAAGTATACTCCCAAGGTCGATCTAAGAAAGAAATACGCAAGTATACATATCGTAACAAGTAATATAATGATAAGTAAAAATCGTTCCCAAAGAGATTATTTAGGTAGAAACTAATTTTTAAAACTAAAAATAATAAAAATCAATTTTTTGGTGTTTTTATATTTTAAGAAAGAAAAATTAAAATAACTAAGAGTAAATATCAATAATTAATTAAATCAGATTTTGTGACTAAAAAGATATATGAGAAAATATTTTGGAATACTTAATCCCTCAATTTTCTAAACATGTGAATCATTAAAATCCTCCCAATATAATTATCAATTAATTACATAATCAATTGAATCTAATCTAGCATGTATTCCTCTCTCAAGTAAACTACACACCATATATTAATTAATCCAATCACACTCTCATGCCAATTAAATTGCATACTACTTATTAAGTTCATCAATTATGGATCACATATATAAGAATCATACATCTCTGCCTAAAAACTATACATGTTATTTAATCAAGACAAACAATTAAATAATTCTCTCAAATCTATTTAATTACCTATATAGATAAATTATTGGCCAAACAATTAATAGCATTAAAATTAGATTAAATAATATAATTAAATTATAATTATAATTGGGGTAAAATTTTAGATCATCACA
This sequence comes from Hippophae gyantsensis, assembly GCA_030763125.1. NCBI lineage: Eukaryota > Viridiplantae > Streptophyta > Magnoliopsida > Rosales > Elaeagnaceae > Hippophae > Hippophae gyantsensis. Next base: position 27,950,819 of record CM061039.1, on the reverse strand, counting down.
TGGTAAAAATTGGGTTCATAAGATCCCTAGATTAATAAATTAATTACACATAATTGTGTCCATAAAACTAATATTTTTCATAAGGAAAGACATAAAATTGATAAAGAGAAGAGTAGAAGAAGAAAGACAATCAATCTCTTGAATTGTAGAATTAATCTTCTCTTGAATTTCCACCAAAATTGTGTTGTCTCTTGAATTTTTTTGTATTTTTCTCTCTTTTTAGCTCTAAAAACTTACTAAAATTATGTTAATGAAGGCTAATTAGGGTTTATGGTATTATTAGGGGCTTAAATAAAGGTTAGGTGTAATCTGGACCATCCAATCAACTTCAAATCAAGGTCTACGATCAAAATAAGCAAAACTGACAGTTCAGTTAATCATAGCATGACACGTGGCATCAAAAATTTATTGGGCGAATTAGGGAGCGACGCATGACATGGAGATCGGTCAAAGTCAACACTCGCCGAGTCAACAAACACGTGGCGTGACGTGATTTGTGGGAACGGATGGCGTGGCCCATGAGTGGAATGCGTGGAGCAATGGTGTAGTGACACGTGGTATGATGCGTTGACCGATTTTAGAACTAGGATTGAACGCCATGTTGCACGTGGTACGTGTTTCATCCTCCTCACATGCGGTGTGACGCAATTCGCTCTCCGTACTTGCGTGGCATTCGCGTGGCTTGCCTAGTCAGCTCCTCTACTTAGAAGGGCCATGGAATTACCAACCCTGTCATGGTGTTTGGAGACATGTGTGACAATGGAGTGAATCTTTGGTAGTTATCGCATTCCTAGGTGTATCTTGTATAATCTATCACTATAGTGGGCCAATATTAATAGCCCTGACTCATAATCCATTGTGATAGTCTTTTTCCACTTGAATAAGAGTCGCACTCCCCCTCATGTGCTTTGAACATCAATCTTTCACTCCTTCCTTACCTATGCATAGGAGCCCTGGTCCGAGTGCCATTCTTCTATATAAATTACCTACTTTGATCATGTACTGACCTACCTTGGCCTTAATTTCCTTTGCAAGCTTGTAATCCTTGGACAGGTATTCCCTTTTCAAGAAGTTATAGATCAAGGTAAAGCATGGGTTGGTAGGAACATCCACACATCTGACTATTCTTTTGGCTTCTTCCAAGCTTTCCTTTACTAGGATCGTTATCGACACCACTCAGTTGTGGTTGGCCTCTCACACCAATCCCAAAGTGTCCAAAGCATCGACATGACCATTCTTATTTTGAGAAATTTTCTTGATCTCGAACTTGGAAAATTTTGAGCATTCCTACTTTAACCTCTCTAGATACCCCTTCATTTTTCCATCCCTAACTTCAAATTTCCCCCAAGAACTAGTTGACCATTAGTCTAGAATCACTATGCAAGGTGATCTTTTCTACCCTAAGCCTTTTCGATGTTATGGCCCTAAATATGGCCGCCTCACATTCTACAACATTATTAGTTGCTTGGAAATCAAATTTGATAGCATACTCAAAGTAATTGTTGTCATAATCAATTATTACCACCCGTAGCTCAACATTATTGAAGTTATTTTCTCCATCAATGAATACTTCCCAAGTTGGCCTCTCCTTTTAATCCATCTCACATACCTTCTTATGCCCTTTATTATTGATGACCTCTAGTGTTTCATTGAATTTGGCCATAAACTTGGCCACCGCTTTGCCCCTTGATAATTGTTCTATCCATGTATTTAATGTCACACTCTCCTAATTCTATATCGTTCTATGCCAATCTTCCTACTACTTTTGGCTTTATTAGTATGCTTTTCAGTGGTAGGTAGGTAAGTACTACCATTATGTGTGAACCAAAGTAATGTCTGCACTTTTGTGCATTGACTTTGAGAGAAAGGCCAACTTTTCTAGGGTTGGGTATTTGCTTTAAGCATCCATTAGGATTTGACTGATATAGTAAATGGGGTGCTAAACCTTGTCTCTTTAGGCTAGGAGTATGGTGCTTCAAGTCTGAGGTGCCATTGCCAAATTTAAGTAAAGTGTCTTACCAGGGAGAGGGTTGACCAAGATAGGGGTTGCTTAGGTATCGCTTGATTTCCTCAAAGGTCATATCATAGTTTTCATTCCAAAAAACTGACGTGTTTTTCCTCAACATTTCGAAGAATGGTACGCTTGTCTGTGCATTTAGAGATGAACTTGTTTAGTACCATTATTCTTCCATTAAGATATTGGATCCCTTTCATATCGGTGGGTGGCCTCATGTTGAACAAGTCATGTATCTTGTTTGAGTTGGCCTCAATCCCTCAAGCTCATACAAGATACCATTAAGAATTTTCCTACATAAACACCAAAGAAAAACTTCTTGGAGTTAATTCTTATACCATATCTACTAATTACTGAGAATACCTCTTTTAGGTCTTTCATATGGCTTAGGGGTTTGATGAGTGCTCAAAAAGCACTAAAATAACCATGATTTTATGCACATTAATTGATTAAAAATATATATATTTATATGTTTTATCATATATTTATATAAATTTGTCTTTTTCGGAATCACGGGTATTTTAATTGTTTTTCAGGTATTTTGGCTTAAAAACGCAACTTAAAAACTCAAAGAGGAATACTGGAAGCAATACATCACAAATATATTAATAAATAAATGGGGAAAGGTCAACAAATATGGAAAAATTGGACAAAATGGGTCAAAAAGGACAAAAATGTCAGAAAGGAGAAAATCGCGCACAGTTCATTGACTCCGCCTATGTTCATCCGTACAGACTTGTTCATTCTCGCACACTGTTCATTCTCGCGCACTGTTCATTCTCGCGCACTGTTCATTCTCGGGCACTGTTCATCCGTAGGAACTGTTCATCCGCGCGCACAGTGCAGCCGCCCCCGTCATGCTGACGTCATCAAATGACCATTTGTCTAGGTTGATTTCTGACTTCAATTCTCTTAAAGATGAGAGTAATGAAGATATAGTTGAAACCTTTCCTGATGAACAGTTATTTTTCATAGGTCCGAACCCATGGTATGTTGATATTGTAAACTATCTTGCCACTGGTGTTTTGCGACCTAACACTTCATATCAGGACAAGAAAAGGTTTTTTAAAACTATTAAGGACTATTTCTAGGATGACCCTTATTTATATAAGATTGGTCAAGATCAAGTCATCCGGAGATGTGTACCTGAAGAAGAACATAAGAGCATTCTGACTTTTTGTCATGAACTTCATTGTGGGGGTCATTTTGGAGGTGAAAAGACAGCCCGTAAGATATTACAGTCTGGATTCTTTTGGCCCACTCTTTTTAAAGATGCTCATATGTTTTGTGCACAATGTGATAGATGTCAAAGAACAGGAAACATAAGCAAAAGAGATGAAATGCCTTTGACATCTAATTTAGTTGTTGAACTCTTTGATGTATGAGGGATTGACTTTATGGGTCCTTTTTCGCCATCTAATGGTTTTCAATACATTTTGGTTCTTTGTGGATTATGTGGTCCAAGTGGGTAGAAGCTATCCCCACCAAAACCAATGATGCTAATGTTGTTGTGAAATTCTTGAAAGATTTCATATTCAAGAGGTTCGAACGCCTAGAGCTATAATAAGTGATGGAGGTAGCCATTTTTGTAACAAACTCTTTGATGGAGTACTAAACAAGTACAACATCACACATAAGGTAGCTACTCCATATCATCCTCAAACTTAGGTTTAGTGGAAGTAAGTAATAGGAAAATTAAGGGAATATTGGAACGCATTGTGCGTCCTTCAAGGAAGGATTGGGCATTTAAGTTAAATGATGCCTTATGGGCATACCGCACCGCTTACAAAACACCTATTGGGATGAGCCCTTACCGGTTAATCTTTGGGAAAGCGTGCCACCTTCCAGTTGAACTTGAACACAAGGCTTACTGGGCAATTAAAGAACTAAACATGGATTTAGATAAAGCAGGTGAAAAACGATTACTCCAGCTTCATGAGTTGGAAGAAATTAGGAATGAAGCTTATGAGAATGCCAAATTATACAAAGAGCGTACTAAGCGCTATCATGACAAGAGGCTAGTTCCTAAAAATTTTCACCCTGGAATGAAAGTTCTTTTATTTAACTCTCGTTTGAGATTGTTTCCAAGAAAGCTGAGATCAAGATGGGATGGACCATTCAAAATAGTTCAGGTATCTGAACATGGAGTGGTAGAACTATTGGACTCCAAGACACAAAAAACGTTCAAAGTTAATGGCCATCGTGTCAAGCCTTATTTAGAAGAACCAAACAACATTGCTGAAATGGATTGCATTTGGCTGAGTAACCCTTAGCACCAAAAAGATACGTCTTGCTAAGACGTTAAACTAAGCGCTGGATGGGAGGCAACCCATCATTTCAACAAAAAAAAAAAAAAAATTTGTTATTTGTTTTATTTACTTAATTTTATTGTTTATTTTAGTTTACTTATATGTGAATAATTTTTAAAATTGTTAAAACTAAAAATATTTGTTGAGATGTTAGAAGTTCACAGCGATCTGTCTGTACACACTTTAATGATGAATATGATGGATGCACCTGCATTTCTTCATTACTACTTACACATTCTCAAGAAATAGGTAATCTTTCTCCTCTTTTCTCTTTATCTTTAATTTGCAGTTGCTACATTGAGGACAATGTAAGTTCTAGGTTGGGGGTGGTGAAAAGTTACCATGCTTAAAAAAAAATAATAAATAAATAAATAAAAAAAAAAATTTCACAAAAATTTATCATTTCTTTAAGTCAAATTTAAGTAAATAGTTAAGTCTTTGGTACTGTTAGATTAATTTTTGAAAACATATCATGAAATATTTTTGTAATTATTTTTGATAATTAGTTAGTTTTTGTCATAACTAGTATTTCTTGATAAAATGTGGAAATTATATTAAACCCAAAATCGGTGTTTATGAATTTGTTTTAGTGGAGACTACCTTTGTGAGATATAATTTGAGCCTAATTTCCTTTATTCAGAGTGAAATATATATTTTTTCTACTCCAAACACATTTCTTATCTCTTCAAATTTTTAGATGATCTCTATAGGCATTAATATTGAATGTATGAATTTTTTTCTCATCTTAATAGAGTGTCCTATATTTTTTATTATTATTTTTGTTTAGATTAAATGATTTGAGTAGAAATTGATAGTATATGCTTTTTATCTCATTCGTGCATGACTGTTACAAAAACAAAAAGACATATATGGGGTTACCTAAACCAAGATCAAACAGAAAAGCCACAAAATTAACCACTCACCAAATTCCTTAAAAAAAAATGTACAATCTGTACATGGGTTGACTCTCTTAAAAAATGATATATATTGAAAAATATCTTCAGAAAAATATAGAGAGAAAGAATATATAGTATAATCTACATACTATGACCCACATTACCTACAAAGTTGTGAGTAAAGGCTAATTACAAAAGAAAGATATAGAAAGTAATTCCCTAAAAAGTCATTGCACTGTCTTCATTTGTAAAAGGCATATATCTTGAAATTTTTTCTTAATGAGTTTGATTTATGCATGAAAATAATTTTTATATATGATGTCTTTATAATTTATACATTTGATTCCTTCCATGAGATCAACGTCAAAATAACACTTTGAGTCTTTCTTCTTTATACATATGCGAACATATTAGTTCATTTCTATACATCAACTCTTTCGCATATAAATTAGTATGAGTGTTTGAACCCATAGGATTCAAGTGTTTTGAGAGTATTGACTTGTGAGGAATAGAGTCGGCAATTCGGATTCATGACACTAAAATTGGGTGAAATTAAATTGATACATTTTTGATATGAAATATGAAAATGATTTTCGACTAATTATTATAATAAATCATGATTGTTTAAAAAGATTAAAATAACTTATGCTTGAGATTTTAATTATGATCTTAAAGGAGATTAAAAAGTATGAGACATTTTTGTGATATGTTGTTTTCTTTTATTCTTAAATAAATTTTGTTGTAATTTTAGTTTTTTGATTTGATTGTTTTTATTTTTACATTTAGTTCAATGTTTGTGGGTATCATTACTGAAAACCCTCACGAGACTCAAACTCGTCCACTAGGGCAACCTAGGGGTTTAAAGGCTTGTTGCATAGGCTAAATGCAACCGCTTCAGTCCACGAAAGTGATTGAGGATAATTTAATTTTTAGTTTTTACTGCTTCTCTTGCTAAGGGAGTAGCAAGAAGTTCGTCAGTTGTGATGAGTGCTCAAAAGCACTAAAATAACCATGATTTTATGCACATTAATTGATTAAAAATATATATATTTATATGTTTTATCATATATTTATATAAATTTGTCTTTTTCGAATCACGGGTATTTTTATTGTTTTTCGTGTATTTTGGCTTAAAAACGCAACTTAAAAACTCAAAGAGGAATACTTGGAAGCAATACATCACAAATATATTAATAAATAAATGGGGAAAGGTCAACAAATATGGAAAAATTGGACAAAATGGGTCAAAAAGGACAAAAATGTCGAAGGAGAAAATCGCGCCACAGCCGCCAGTACTGGGCCATTACCAAATCCGCCATCGTTCATCCGCATACAGATCGTTGTTCATTCTCAAGATAAGCAGTAACGCCGTCATCTTGCCGACGTCATCAAATGACGCCAAGAATCACTAATCCGCGTTTTTACATTTTTTTTACATTTTTTTCTGTACTTTTTCTCTCCATGCTCACCTATAAATATCCCCTTCCCTTAACTTCAAAACACACCTTCAAAACACACTTCTTTCTTCTTTCTTTCTCTCTTTTCTTAGATTTTTAGGTTTTTAGTTTTTCTTACTTTTTAGTTAATTTCTCTCAGTTTTAGAGTTCTTCCATTTTGGGCAACAACTAGTTATCTTTTTGAAATATATTAGTTTTCGATTCAATAAATGGGAGTGCAAATTCGCTTGGAGGTTTTCCAAAGAACGGGAATAGCATCAAGTTCTGTAAGGATTTTATTTTCTTCGCTTATTTTTTATGCTTTATTCTTACATGTTATATTTAATTTATGCGTGATTAAATTTAACTATGTTGGCTGTTTAGTAAACATGATGTAATAATAACGTTGTTATGCTTGCGAAATATTAAATAGGTAAAAATCTCTAAAATGAATTGATTTTATTTTTATTCAAGATTTTATATTAAGAATGTTAGAGAGAAATATATTATTTTTCATTACAAACTTAAATATGAAAATTAGATTTTAAGGTTTAGTTATCCGGTCTAATTTAGAGTAGTGCTCTTTTATTTGTTGGTACAATCGCCCGGTAGTTAGAGTGAAGCTCTATTTCAAAAGTTTTTATAAGAATTATTATTTGAAAATGTATTGACAACATCTTTTCAAGTTAGTGGTTTTAAAACTTGAAAGTTAGTACTCGGATAATTAAATTCTTAGGTTTAATTTGGACACCTTGAATAAAGTTTAAACTGTCTAACCCCACCAAAGGTGGCATTTAAATGGTTCATTTTCAATCTCTTAGAAAAAGGAATTAATTTAATTAATCAAATTAGTTATCAACCCCACCCATAGGTGTTAATTGATTTGTTTAGTTAATAAAGAATATCTAACCCCACCAAAGGTGGTATTCATACAAAAAAGAGAGAATCAATAAATATCAATTCATATCTTTAATAACCTAAATAATATGAGCAAGCATAATTAACTTAATTATTATATCCATAAATACTCCACTGTTTTAACAGATAAAATTTGCATAAAAGTTTATTGAATCTATGTTTATTTTTATGTAATTAGATTAAAAACACAAAACCCAAAAATATCGTGATAGGATGTTTAGGATTTAATTTCGTTTTTAAAAGTTTGAATAATAAATTAAAAACCACATACATTCCTTCCTTAGATCGACCTTGGGAGTATACTTATCATTTTCTACGAAATGATTAGGTGCACTATGAGAGTTTTATAAATAGATAAAACCAAAGTGATCGGCAGGATCTATGATGTCGGTTCTGCCTGATCAAGTTTTCGCTGTTCTTGGGGAAGGAATAGAGTTTTTAAATTATTTATCAAAATTTTAAAAACTTTTTGTGTTGTAAATAATTGTGATTTTTTTTATTTTGATTAAAAAAAAAACAAAAAAAAATTATTTTTTTTTGTTTGTGAATAGTAAAATAAAAACAAAAATTTAATAAAAATTAAAATAAATTTTTTTTCTCTCATAAAAAACAAAAAATAATAAATATATAATAATCAAATTGTTGTTCGTAAATAGTAAAAACAATAAATAAATAAAAATTAAAATAATTTCAAAAAAAAAAAACAATTTTCAAATTTCAAATTTCATAATAATAAAAAAAACAAGGAAAATTAAAAAAAAAATAAAATAAAACTTACCGTTCAAGAATAGTAAAAAAAGTAAAAAAAAAAAAAAATAAAAAAATAAAAAATAAAAAAATAAAAAAAAAAACAAAAAAAAAGAAAAAAAAAAAATAAAACAAAAAAAGAAAAAAAATATAAAAAAAAAAAAGAAAAAAAATAAAAAAATAAAAAAAAAATAAAAAAAAATAAAAAATAATAATAAAAATATAAAAAGAAAAAAATAATAATAATAGAAAAAAAATAAATAAAAAATAAAAAAATAAATAAAAATAAATAAATAAATAAATAAAAAAATAAAAAAATAAATAAAAATTTTTTTTCTTTTTTTTAGTGTTTAACTAGTTTTGTTTAGTGCTTTGTATTAAATACCATGTAATTTTCTCTAAATTTTTTATTTTGTTGACAAGAGTTTTAAATCTACGTTTACAATAGTCTATGCGTGGTAGGAGATCCTTAGGAAACCCTCTTACACCATATGTAAATAATTTTCATAAATTTAAACAAGTGTCAACAAAACTGGATTCCACCCATCAACCTGTTTTTGAGCCAAACATAGAACCAAGTCTTAATCCTTTACTAGAACCAAAAGAAATGGAGGAAAACCAACATGTTAGGGAAACCACGATGAAGGAGTTTGCAAGACCGGTGATTGGCACGGCAAGCCGCTATCCAGTTGGGTGAGGTCGCTCGGAATTATGACCTTAAGAATATTCATTTTTCTATGCTTCCTTCCTTTTATGGGCTACCTAATGAAGATTCTCTTTCCTTTATGAGAGATTTCTATGCTACGGTCCAAACATTCCCCCTCGGTATTCTAAACGAGGATCAACTTAGGATGAGATGTTTTCCCTACACTTTAAAGGATAAGGCCAAAGCTTGGTTGATGTCACTTCCCCCAGGTTCTCTGATGACATAGGGTAATATTTACAATAAATTCATGGGAAAATTCTATTCCCACCAAAAAACATCAGAGTTGAGAGGAAAGATTGCTACTTTCTCTCAGATGGAAGGAGAACCATTCCATGAAGCTTGGGATAGGTTCAAAATGTTTCTCACTCAATGTCCCCATCATAGCTTTCCTTCGCAGTTGAGAACCAATTCTTTTACGATGGACTTACACAACAATGTCGGTTCATTGTCGACAACGCTTATTGCGGGAGGAGCAATAGGAGAAAAGAGCGCCTCGAGAGACGTATAACCTCTTTGAGATCTTGGGTGCTAATTCCCAACGTAAAAGCTCCCGAGTGAGAAAAGTCGGAGTTCATGAAATCGACTCCAAGAATGAAGTTCAACAACAACTTGTTCAACCGACTAAGCAAGTTGCCTTTCTCGCTACACAAACCAACACCAATAATGAACAAAATGGTTTGTATAGCAACACGGGACATGGTATCAAGCCTGTCCATATCAAGGAGAAACAAATGGACCTGAACAGGTTAATGTGTTGGGAGCATATCAACAGAGACCAAGGTTTGATCCCAATTCAAATACCTATAATCTTGGGTGGAGAAGTCATCCAAATTTATCCTGGAGGCAAAACAACCCTCCTTTCACTCAAAGCTCAAACCAGGCAGGCCAGCAATTCCACCCACCTATTCCAAGAAGCATTCCCAATAAACCAACCCTGGAGGACAACTTGAATTCTTTTATTCAAGTACGTAGGATAACCAATCTAAAACCAATCAACGGTTGGACTCTGTGGAAGCTTCTATTAAAAAGGTGGAAGTTCAAGTTGAACAGTTAGTTGAACATTTGCAAAAGAGCAAAGACTAATTTGATACTTAAATGAATTCAATGAAGAGGAGACATTGAGTTTTTCATTCTGCAATCTCCAAGCAACGTCTTACTAGAAGACGATAAATTTTAGTCCTGTATGGGAGGTCACCCATTGTTGTATTTTCCTTTGTTTTAGTTTGCGTGTAATAAAATTCAAATGAAATAAATTCGTTTGTTTCGAAAATTGTGTCCATTCGTTAAAATTAAAAAAAAAAAAAAATTAGGTTCCTTGCACCTTTTTGCTTTTACGTTTTATCAAGTTATAAATATTTCTTAGAGATATCTACTATTGTTTTTATTTTTTTTTTTAAGAGCAAAATGTTGATACACAATAGGAGGAGGATCATTTTCAACTACAAACAACCATGGGAGATGCTGAAGATAGGCGGAAAAAGATGAAAGACTATACAATGCCAATCATTGGCAATGTAACTTCTGTCATCCAATTACAAGAGGTCGCAAGGAATTATGAATTGAAAAAGATTCATTATTCTTTGTTGCCTTCCTTTTACGGTATCCCTAATGAAGACCCTTTGCATTTCATTCGAGAATTCTATGCTATTGTCCAAACCTTTCCACTACATGCAATTAATGAAGATCAACTTAGGATGAGGTGTTTTCCTTACACCCTCAAAGAAAAAGCTTGGTCCTGGTTCATTACACTACAGTCAGGTTCTCTTAAAACTTGGGAGGCAGTCTATGAAATTTTTATGGGTAGGTTCTATTCCCATCAAAAGACTGTTGATCTAAGAACAAAGATAGCAACATTTTCTCAAATGTATGAAGAGCCCTTTCATGAAGCTTGGGAACGATTCAAACTCCTTTTCATTCATTCAATGTCAAAATCATAGCTTTCCATTACGGCTACAAACCAATTCTTTTATGATGGATTGACACTACAGAGTCAATACATGGTTGATAATGCTGCTGGAGGTGCTGTAGGAGAAAAGACCGCAGAGGAAACCTATAATCTTTATGAGCTATTGGGTTCTAATTCCGAACAAAGAGGTGGTAGAAGGAAAGCAAGGGTCAATAAAGTTGGCTCTGATAATGAGATAACCTTGCAACTTGAATTGACTAAACAAGTGAAATTTCTCACTACCCACCAAATTTCAAATCAAGAGATATGTGAAGTGTGTTGTTCAATTGGGCATGGTACTCATAATTGTTCAAATACTTGTGATTCTAGTGTCGATGCCATAGAGGAGGTCCAATCTTTTCAAAGGTATCATCCAAACACGTATAATCACCCTACACCCAATATCCAACACTAAGGTCGGTTAACAACCACCCTTACCACCAAACCAATCTTTTAAGCCAACCTTAGAAGATAGCTTGAATGCTTTTATTCAAGTTAGTCGTGACAACCAATTGATGACTAATCAAAGGTTGAACACCATGGAGGCTTCGGTTAAAAGGATTGAATCTAAAGTTGGGCAACTAGCTGAACAAATGCAAAAGAAAGAACCAGGAAAGTTGCCTAGTCAACCAGAACAAGCAAAGGATGTAAGAACCCTTCGAAGTGGTAAGGTAGTCAATACCAGTTTACCTGAAATCTCTAACAATCTACCTTGTAGTTCAGGTAACAAAGAAGGCGATATTCTAATCTCGCAAAAAGAAGAAACAAGTGTTAAACTTAACAAGCCTTCTGAAAAACTCATTGGGGGGTCATCTGACACCCCCAAAATTCAAAAGACAACAGAACCACACCAGATGCAAGTACCTTTTCCCCACCGGTTAAGAGAGTCCAAACAAGATAAGCAATTCAATGATCTTTTTAATATGCTCTCTAAAGTAAATATCAATTTACCATTATTAGAAGTGATCATGAATGTGCCCTCATATGCCAAGTTTTTCAAAGAGTTGAACACTAAGAAAAGGAGGTATGAACTGAATGAACGAGTAGTAGTATCAGAAATTTCTAGCGTATTTCTTCAAGACAAACTACCCCTAAGTTGAAAGACCCTGGAAGTTTTATTATAAACATAACTATGGGGGATAGGAAGGTTGCTAAAGCAATGCTTGATTTAGGTGCTAGTATAAATTTGATGCCCTACTCTATATTCCTACAACTCAATCTAGGGGATTTAAAACCCACAACTATGTCCCTTCAACTTGCAGACAGATCTCTTAAATATCCAGAGGGAATAGTTGAGGATGTTTTGGTACAGGTAGACAAACTGATAATACCTATTGACTTTGTGGTTCTGGATATGCAAGAAAATCCAAAGATTGGACGTAGAGCACACAATATTGCTTGGTAGACCATTTATGGCAACTACTAAAACTATTATTGATGTCCAAGATGGAAATTTGACAATGACAAATCTTAGGAGAGACTGTTCATTTTAAAGTTTTTGATTCTTCACCTTTCCCTTCTATTTCTGCCATCGATGAAATATTCGATGTTGATCCTTTGGATAATCTTGTCCAAAACACCTTTTTCCAAACCAGAATAGAAGACAAGCTTCAAACCGTTCTTACACTTGAAAAGGTTGAAGAAGATTTAGATGAGGAAATTAATGGGTACCTTAAACAACTAGACAATGATGAAGTGATGACAAAATCTAGTACACTTTTAAATCTACCCAGTTCTTCATCTATTAAAGAGGCCAATCCACCTGAACTTGAACTCAAAGACTTACCTGAGCACTTAAAATATGTGTTTTTGGGAGAAGGAGAAACTTATCCAGCGATAATTTCTTCAACCTTGACCAAATCACAAGAAAAGGAACTCATCAAAGTGCTTAAACAGTTTAAGAAATCTATAGGTTGGAGTATAGGGGATATAAGAGGCATTAGTCCAACAATGTGTATGCACAAGATCAACTTGGAGGATGGTGCTAAACCTGTACGAGAGGCCCAAAGAAGACTAAACCCAAACATGCAAGAGGTAGTTAAAAAGGAAATTCTTAAATTATTAGAAGAAGGGATTATCTATCCTATTGCGGATAGTAAGTGGGTTAGTCCAAAGGTAATGTGGTACCAAAGAAATGTGGGATAACAGTTGTTAAAAATGACAAAAGTGAATTAGTGCACACTAGAATAATCACTGGATGGAGAATGTGTATAAATTTTAGGAAACTAAATTTATATACGAAAAAGGATCACTTTCCTCTTCCATTCATTGATCAAATGTTGGAAAGATTAGTAGACACGAATTTTCTTGTTTTTGGATGGACTGTCTGGATATTATCAAGTACCCATAGCAGTAAGATCAGAAAAGACCACATTTACATGTCCTTTTGGGACATTTGCTTTTCGCGAGAATGCCATTTGGGTTATGCAATGCCCGCCACTTTCCAGGAGATGCATGATATCTATTTTCTCGGACATGGTGGAAAAATTCATTGAGATTTTCATGGACGATTTCTCTGTCTTTGGGAACTCATTTGATGATTGCTTACATAAATTGACTTTGGTTTTAGAAAGATGCATTGAATGCAATCTCACCCTTAGTTGGGAGAAAAGTCATTTTATGGTTCAACAAGGGATAGTTTTAGGACATATAATTTCAAACAAGGGTATTGAAGTTGATAAGGCAAAAGTTGAATTGATATCCAAACTACCTCCCCCTACATCTGTGAAGGGGATAAGAAGCTTCTTGGGACATGCAGGATTTTACAGACGATTTATTAAAGATTTCTCTAAAATAAGTCGTCCCTTATGTAACTTGCTATCCAAAGATGCTGATTTTGATTTCAACAATTCCGCTTTACTTCCTTTAATACCTTGAAAGATAAACTAACATCTACCTGTTATTATGGCACCAAACTGGTCTTTACGTTTTGAAATAATGTGTGACGCTTCTGATTATGCAATAGGAGCAGTCCTGGGACAAAGAGTGGATAAACGTTTGCATGTCATCTACTATGCTAGCAAAACACTCAATGATGCCCCAATGAATTACACCACCACTGAAAAGGAATTCTTGGCTATAGTATTCTCTTTAGACAAATTTCGGTCTTATTTAGTAGGATCTAAAGTGATTGTGCATTAGATCATGCTGCTTTAAGATACCTATTAAGTAAACCAAATGCCAAACCAAGATTAATCAGGTGGGTCTTACTCTTACAAGAATTTGACCTAGAAATCAAGGATAAGAAAGGCAGTGAAAACTTAGTAGCTGACCATTTGTCTAGGTTGATTTCGACTTCAATTCTCTTAAAGATGAGAGTAATGAAGATATAGTTGAAACCTTTCACGATGAGCAGTTATTTTTCATAGTCCGAACCCATGGTATCTTTGATATTGTAAACTATCTTGCCATCGGTGTTTTGCGACCTAACACTTCATATCGGGACAAGAAAAGGTTTTTTAAAACTATTAAGGACTATTTACGGGATGACCTTTATTTATATAAGATTGGTCAAGATCAAGTCATCCTGAGATGTGTACACGAAGAAGAACATAAGAGCATTCGATTTTTGTCATGAACTTCATTGTGGGTCATTTTGGAGGTGAAAAGACAGCAGTAAGATATTACAGTCTGGATTCTTTTGGCCCACTCTTTTTAAAGATGCTCATATGTTTTGTGCACAATGTGATAGATGTCAAAGAACAGGAAACATAAGCAAAAGAGATGAAATGCCTTTGACATCTAATTTAGTTGTTGAACTCTTTGATGTATGGGGGATTGACTTTATGGGTCCTTTTCCCCCATCTAATGGTTTTCAATACATTTTGGTTGCTGTGGATTATGTGTCCAAGTGGGTAGAAGCTATCCCCACCAAAACCAATGATGCTAATGTTGTTGTGAAATTCTTGAAAGATTTCATATTCAGTAGGTTCGGAACGCCTAGAGCTATAATAAGTGATGGAGGTAGCCATTTTTGTAACAAACTCTTTGATGGAGTACTAAACAAGTACAACATCACACATAAGGTAGCTATTCCATATCATCCTCAAACTTCCGGTTTAGTGGAAGTAAGTAATAGGCAAATTAAGGGGATATTGGAACGCACTGTGCGTCCTTCAAGGAAGGATTGGGCATTTAAGTTAAATGATGCCTTATGGGCATACCGCACCGCTTACAAAACACCTATTGGGATGAGCCCTTACCGGTTAATCTTTGGGAAAGCGTGCCACCTTCCAGTTGAACTTGAACACAAGCCTTACTGGGCAATTAAAGAACTAAACATGGATTTAGATAAAGCAGGTGAAAAACGATTACTCCAGCTTCATGAGTTGGAAGAAATTAGGAATGAAGCTTATGAGAATGCCAAATTATACAAAGAGCGTACTAAGCGCTATCATGACAAGAGTCTAGTTCCTAAAACTTTTCACCCTGGAATGAAAGTTCTTTTATTTAACTCTCGTTTGAATCGTTCCCAAGCTTCATGAAAGGGCTCTTCATACATTTGAGAAAATGTTGCTATCTTTGTTCTTAGATCAACAGTCTTTTGATGGGAATAGAACCTACCCATAAAAATTTCATAGACTGCCTCCCAAGTTTTAAGAGAACCTGACTGTAGTGTAATGAACCAGGACCAAGCTTTTTCTTTGAGGGTGTAAGGAAAACACCTCATCCTAAGTTGATCTTCATTAATTGCATGTAGTGGAAAGGTTTGGACAATAGCATAGAATTCTCGAATGAAATGCAAAGGGTCTTCATTAGGGATACCGTAAAAGGAAGGCAACAAAGAATAATGAATCTTTTTCAATTCATAATTCCTTGCAGCCTCTTGTAATTGGATGCCAGAAGTTACATTGCCAATGATTGGCATTGTATAGTCTTTCATCTTTTTCCGCCTATCTTCAGCATCTCCCATGGTTGTTTGTAGTTGAAAATGATCCTCCTCCTATTGTGTATCAACATTTTGCTCTTAAAAAAAAATAAATAAAAACAATAGTAGATATCTCTAAGAAATATTTATAACTTGATAAAACGTAAAAGCAAAAAGGTGCAAGGAACCTAATTTTTTTTTTTTTAATTTTAACGAATGGACACAATTTTCGAAACAAACGAATTTATTTCATTTGAATTTTATTACACGCAAACTAAAACAAAGGAAAATACAACAATGGGTGACCTCCCATACAGGACTAAAATTTATCGTCTTCTAGTAAGACGTTGCTTGGAGATTGCAGAATGAAAAACTCAATGTCTCCTCTTCATTGAATTCATTTAAGTATCAAATTAGTCTTTGCTCTTTTGCAAATGTTCAACTAACTGTTCAACTTGAACTTCCACCTTTTTAATAGAAGCTTCCACAGAGTCCAACCGTTGATTGGTTTTAGATTGGTTATCCCTACAGACTTGAATAAAAGAATTCAAGTTGTCCTCCAGGGTTGGTTTATTGGGAATGCTTCTTGGAATAGGTGGGTGGAATTGCTGGCCTGCCTGGTTTGAGCTTTGAGTGAAAGGAGGGTTGTTTTGCCTCCAGGATAAATTTGGATGACTTCTCCACCCAAGATTATAGGTATTTGAATTGGGATCAAACCTTGGTCTCTGTTGATATGCTCCCAACACATTAACCTGTTCAGGTCCATTTGTTTCTCCTTGATATGGACAGGCTTCAGTACCATGTCCCATGTTGCTATACAAACCATTTTGTTCATTATTGGTGTTGGTTTGTGTAGCGAGAAAGGCAACTTGCTTAGTCAGTTGAACAAGTTGTTGTTGAACTTCATTACTGGAGTCGATTTCATGAACTCCAGCTTTTCTCACTCGGGAGCTTTTCTGTTGGGAATTAGCACCCAAAGATCTCAAAGAGGTTATACGTCTCTCGAGGCGGTCTTTTCTCCTATTGCTCCTCCCCGGCGTTGTCGACAATGAACCGACATTGTTGTGTAAGTCCATCGTAAAAGAATTGGTTCTGCAACCGCAGGGAAAGCTATGATGGGGACATTGAGTGAGAAACATTTTGAACCTATCCCAAGCTTCGTGGAATGGTTCTCCTTCCATCCGAGAGAAAGTAGCAATCTTTCCTCTCAACTCGATGTTTTTGGTGGGAATAGAATTTTCCCATGAATTTATTGTAAATATTACCCTATGTCATCGTGAGAACCTGGGAAGTGACATCAACCAAGCTTTGGCCTTATCCTTTAAAGTGTAGGGAAAACATCTCATCCTAAGTTGATCCTCGTTTAGAATACCGAGGGGGAATGTTTGGACCGTAGCATAGAAATCTCTCATAAAGGAAAGAGAATCTTCATTAGGTAGCCCATAAAAGGAAGGAAGCATAGAAAAATGAATATTCTTAAGGTCATAATTCCGAGCAGCCTCACCCAACTGGATAGCGGCAGTTGCCGTGCCAATCACCGGTCTTGCAAACTCCTTCATCGTGGTTTCCCTAACATGTTGGTTTTCCTCCATTTCTTTTGGTTCTAGTAAAGGATTAAGACTTGGTTCTATGTTTGGCTCAAAAACAGGTTGATGGGTGGAATCCAGTTTTGTTGACACTTGTTTAAATTTATGAAAATTATTTACATATGGTGTAAGAGGGTTTCCTAAGGATCTCCTACCACGCATAGACTATTGTAAACGTAGATTTAAAACTCCTATCAACAAAATAAAAAATTTAGAGAAAATTACATGGTATTTAATACAAAGCACTAAACAAAACTAGTTAAACACTAAAAAAAAGAAAAAATTTATTTTTTTATTTTTTTATTTATTTTTTTATTTTTTTATTTATTTTTTTATTTTTTTTATTTATTTATTTATTTATTTATTTTTATTTATTTTTTTATTTTTTATTTATTTTTTTTCTATTATTATTATTTTTTCTTTTTATTTTATTATTATTTTTTTATTTTTTTTTTTTTTTTTTTTTTTTTTTTTTTTTTTTTTTTTTGTTTTTTTTTTTTTTTTTTTTTTTTAAGTTTTTTTTCTCTTTTTTTTTTTTTTTTTTTTTAGTTTTTTTTTTTTTTTTTCTTTTTACTATTCTTGAACGGTAAGTTTTATTTTTTTTTTTTTAATTTTCCTTGTTTTTTTTTATTATTATGAAATTTGAAATTTGAAAATTGTTTTTTTTTTTTTTTTTGAAATTATTTTAATTTTTATTTATTTATTGTTTTTACTATTTACGAACAACAATTTGATTATTATATATTTATTATTTTTTGTTTTTTATGAGAGAAAAAAAATTTATTTTAATTTTTATTAAATTTTTGTTTTTATTTTACTATTCACAAACAAAAAAATAATTTTTTTTTGTTTTTTTAATCAAAATAAAAAATCACAATTATTTACAACACAAAAGTTTTTAAAATTTTGATAAATAATTTAAAAACTCTATTACTTCCTAGCAACTACGCTAAAACTTGATCAGGCGTAACCGACATCGCTGATCCTCGCCTGCTACTTTGGTTTTATCTATTTATAAAACTCTCAAGTGCACGAATCATTTCGTAGAAAATGATAAGTATACTCCCAAGGTCGATCTAAGGAAGGAATGTATGTGGTTTTTAATTTATTATTCAAACTTTTAAAAACGAAATTAAATCCTAAACATCCTGTCACGATATTTTTGGGTTTTGTGTTTTTAATCTAATTACATAAAAATAAACATAGATTCAATAAACATTTATGCAAATTTTATCTGTTAAAACAATGGAGTATTTATGGATATAATAATTAAGTTAATTATGCTTGCTCATATTATTTAGGTTATTAAAGATATGAATTGATATTTATTGATTCTCTCTTTTTTGTATGAATACCACCTTTGGTGGGGTTAGATATTCTTTATTAACTAAACAAATCAATTAACACCTATGGGTGGGGTTGATAACTAATTTGATTAATTAAATTAATTCCTTTTTCTAAGAGATTGAAAATGAACCATTTAAATGCCACCTTTGGTGGGTTAGAGCGATTTAAACTTTATTCAAGGTGTCCAAATTAAACCTAAGAATTTAATTATCCGAGTACTAACTTTCAAGTTTTAAAACCACTACTGAAAACATGTTGTCAATACATTTTCAAATAATAATTCTTATAAAAACTTTTGAAATAGAGCTTCCCTGTAACTAGCGGCAGATTGTACAACCAAATAAAAGAGCACTACTCTAAATTAGACCGGATAACTAAACCTTAAAATCTAATTTTCATATTTAAGTTTGTAATGAAAAATAATATATTTCTCTCTAACATTCTTAATATAAAATCTTGAATAAAAATAAAATCAATTCATTTTAGAGATTTTTACCTATTTAATATTTCGCAAGCATAACAACGTTATTATTACATCATATTTACTAAACAGCCAGCATAGTTAAATTTAATCACAGACAAATTAAATATAACATGTAAGAATAAAGCATAAAAAATAACTGTAAAGAAAATAAAATCCTTACAGAACTTCGATGCTATTCCCGTTGCTGGAAAACCTCCAAGCGGAATTTGCACTCCCATTTATTGAATCGAAAACTAATATATTACAAAAACATAACTAGTTCTTCCCAAAAAGGGAAGAACTCTAAAACTAAGAGAAATTAACTAAAAACTAAGAAAAACTAAAAAAACCTAAAAATCTAAGAAAAGAGAGAAAGAAAGAAGAGAGAAGTGTGTTTTGAAGGTGTGTTTTGAAGTTAAGGGAAGGGGGATATTTATAGGTGAGGATGGAGAGAAAAAGTAGAGAAAAAAAATGTAAAAAAAATGTAAAACGCGGATTAGTGATTGCTGACGTCATTTGATGACGTCAGCATGACGGGGCGGCTGCACTGTGCGCGCGGATGAACAGTTCCCGCGGATGAACAGTGCCCGAGAATGAACAGTGCGCGAGAATGACAAGCGCTGGGGCACGGCGGCACGATTTTCTCCTTTCTGACATTTTTGTCCTTTTTGACCCATTTTGTCCAATTTTTCCATATTTGTTGACCTTTCCCCATTTATTTATTAATATATTTGTGATGTATTGCTTCCAGTATTCCTCTTTGAGTTTTTAAGTTGCGTTTTTAAGCCAAAATACCTGAAAAACAATAAAAATACCCGTGATTCCGAAAAAGACAAATTTATATAAATATATGATAAAACATATAAATATATATATTTTTAATCAATTAATATGCATAAAATCATGGTTATTTTAGTGCTTTTTGAGCACTCATCAGGGTTGTGGTGATTTCACTATCATATCGTCTATGTATGCCTCTAGGTTTGCTCCCATATGACCTACAAACATTTTGTTGATGAGGCAGTGATATATGGTGCTTGCATTTTTCAACCCAAACAACATTAGAATATAGCAAAATGACTCTTCCTCTGTGATGAAGGATATTTTTTCCTCGTCTTTAGGGTACATTCTAATTTGGTGGTATCTAGAATATGCATTCAAGAAACTCATCAGTCTAAAGCCAATGGCAGCATTAACCACCTGATCAATGCTTGGAAGAGGGAAGCAATCTTTGGCACAAGCCTTGTTTATGTTTGTAAAGGCCACACATATACGGGGTGAACCACATGCCTTTTTTACCAACACCACATTTGACAACCAAGTAGAGTAGCTGACTTCCCTTATAACTCATGTTTCTCTAAAAGTGGCGACCTTATTTTTAATCACCTCGTTCTTATCCCTCGATAATTTTCTCTTCCTTTTTTGGATAGGCCTAACCTCTGGATTGACATTTAACCTATGAGTTATGACCTCTAGGTCAATCCTAGTCATGTTTGTCGAGGTCCATGCGAAGATGTTAGGATTTGCATTGAGGAAATGCAAAAGTTGCTCTTTTTATCTTTGTTGTTAAGTCTACACTTAGCTTCAAAGGATGGTTATCACCCTTATAATCTATTAGCAGATCTCGTACCTTATTTAAATTGACAATACTCACCATAAATTTACCCTTCAACCTCTTTTGAGGAAGGCTATATAGTGATTGCAACTTGGGGGTGAGCTCTTTCATGATGGCATTATAACAACTACTTGTGTATCTATGGCCTACCTAAGATGGCATTATAGTGAGTTGGGACATCAATAATCAAAAAATTAGTCATCACTATTGACCCTCTTGCCATGATGGGCAATGCTACGATCCCTACAACATAAGTGTTGTTGTTGTTGAATCCTACCAAGGGTAGTTCTGTCCTTAAAATGTCAGTCTCTTTCACACCTAGGGCTCTTAATTTTTATAGGAAAAGAATATCCATTGAGCTTCCCATGTTAATCATGATCTGACATACATCACAAGACCATATTCTTAGAGTGATTACTAAGGGTTTTTCATGATAAGATGAGGTCTCGTCCTCCTTAGTGAAAATTATCTTCATAGAAGTCCTCACCTTTTCTAAGGCGTACATATATAGGGCATGACATAACTCTCTAGCGAACCCTTTGCATGAGTTTTTTAAGATGCCACTAACTATAGACCTTCTATGTATGGTATGGATAGTTCTAATGTTAGGCTCATTGTGGGGATTTCTTCTAATGCTTGCTGGAGTGGGCGATTTCAGGGCCTCTCACCTATTTTGATTTACTCTTCTTTCACCATTTTCCCCTACAAGGTCCTTTAAATACCTAATGGCCAACAACTCCTTTATTACTTTTTAAAGATGTCCATGCAATCTCTTATCTTATGACCCAAATCTTTATGGAAAGTGAACCATTTAGTTGTATCCCTAAGGGGAGACTTCATCTTTAGGTGCCATCTAACATTCAGCTCCTCCTCTATTCTTAATACAGCTTGAGCAAAATTCACTCCTCCAAGATCCTCCATTGTTTGACCATTGTCCACCTCTTTTGTTGTTTGGCACAAAACCCTTGTTTCTGTTGGTCCCACTACTATAATTTCCCCTGTTAGGACTTATCCTCCTCTTTTCTTTCTCTGGCACGACCTCTACATCGGCTCGATGGCCTTTGATAAGGCTTGACTCTCTTTCGAGATTGACAAATTTCTTGCTTCTCTATATGCTTCCTCTAAAGTACGAGGAATTGTCTTGGTAAGCTTTACGAACATGTTAGTGTTTTTTAGTAGACCATACCTAAAAGCTTCTATAGAGATTGAGTTATGATAGTCAAAGATTTCTAACTTTTCCTCTCTGAATCATTTCATATACTCTTTGGTAGACTCACCCCTCTCTTGAATAATTGAGAAAAGGTGGTATGACTCCTTCCTTAGAGGCTTGCTATAGGCGTAATTAGTGATGAACGGTCTGGTAAACTATGAGAAAAATGTTATGGTGTGGGATGCCAGGTTGTTGAACCACTTTTGGGCACCATCATAGAGGGTAGCAACGAACAGTTTGCACATTATGACATCTTTTTTTCCCTGTGTGAGACTCATATGGGCCATGGCCGTCTTGAAATGTTGTACATATGTGATTGGGTCATTAGTTCCCAGAAAACCAGGGCATTTGGGAGCATTGAACTTGGTTGGTGGTTTATCATTTTCTATTTCATCGGAGAATGGGGATACATAAAGTTGCTCACAGTCTCTATCCACATCATAGGGGGTATTACCTTTCTCATGCCTTTCATTGGCCACTTTTAACGCTTGGTCTTTTCTTTTGTTAGCTTCCTCTAATACCTGAAACTATGCCTCATAGTTTTTCCTTTCCTGCAACCACTACTCATTGCTAGGTCTCGTCAAGTTGGAGAGAGGGTTCCCTACAACATCCTATTTGTTCTTATTTGGCCCGGGGTTCGATCCTCAAAAGTTCCCCTACCTAATTATGAGCGCAGGGACCTATTTTCCCATATAATCTCCTTAAGATTTCTTCTCAACTTGATGAGTTGATGAGATAACTCTTATTGAGTACTAGTCTCTACTCAAGCCTTATTCTAGACGAGCGAGGCATTGTTCATTGCTACTGTGGCCTCCTCATTTGCTATTCGTAATCGTCTTTCAACATGTGTTCCTACCATGGTTATAAGTAACAGGTGATGCTTTGTCTCTTAAATCTCTCTCAAAATTCGGGGTGAATCTTAGAAGGTGTGGGGTCAGAAGCTAAAGCTTAAAATCAGAATCTGAGCCCCATAGTAGGCACTAAAATGTTGAGATTGGTACGACTGTTAGAGAAGGAACTTAAAGAAAAGTCAGAGGAATTGGTTGAATGTGTGGATTCCTCAAAGGTTCATCTATTTATGGAACATTATACGTACATATATCGATTACATAGGATGTACACATAAATGGGATGTTAGACGGGTACAAATGGTAAAAAGTGATACATTTTGTGGTTTGAGTTGGACCATAGCTCAAGCTAGTGGTTGACCTTATAGGTAACATGGTTTCCTCATACGAGTCTCTCTTTTGTTAGTGCATTGCAAGCGCGGGGTCAGGTAGGTCATTTGGGATGACTTGTCTTACGACTCAAGCTATTAGATGGATCGGGCTTCAGGTCGATCCATATGTCCAAATAGTACCCACTTCCATTACACGTGTCGCTAGCTTGGGCATCTGTTGGGCACCAAATTGGTTGATCGACACGTGATCTTTCCAATAATGGTCTTGGATGTTTCAAGTGATAGATATTTTCATGGGCGAACCGGTCTGGAAAAAAATTACATGTAGGGCCCTTTTAAGCTACGCTACCATAACCAATTGATTGGCTTTTCTTTCTAGTGGCCAAGAAGCCATACTTGTAAGAGGTGTTGAAAATAGAATCACCATTTAACGATGATGGTGGTGGTGCATCTATGTCCTATTTATTGATCGAGTGATTATGTCCTTTAATTTTTTTATAAGCATAGAAAGTCAATCTTATAGAGATCTTGTAGAACTCTAGTTTTCAACGTTAGGAGATGTGTCTACTCAACTGGTCCATATGTATGAACATATCCTTATCAAGTATCAAAATTCTAGTCAAGCACAATGGATGATAGTACGCCATAAGGTGGTAACAGCTCAGGTTCTTCATACATGACCAAAAGGTGGCCAACCAACAAGAGTTGCATGATAAAGGTCATCTTGGCTAGCAATTCTAGTTGAACTATCTCCTAGTTGATGACACCTATCTTGGGCAGCACTTCATGGCCACCCATGTCATGGTTAGTGGTGCTTGGCTTGGATGACACATCCTGGCTAGCCATGTCTTAGATGATGGTCCTCTTCTTGGGCCTCGAGTCCCATTATGGATAGTATCTCTTTGGCTATACCATAAATGGCTTTAGGTTTTGCCTCGTGCTTTTTAGGTATTGGAAGATGCCACAACGACATTATCTAGGGTTATGACGGGTCGAGGAGCTGGTGCTTCTAGTAGGCACTCTAAGATGTCATGTAGTGCCTTATCTACATTTTTGGAAGGCTGTGGCAAATTTAGAAGGACTAATGGATGGATGGTCTACTAGTAGGCAGATTATACCTCTTAACTATTAATCGTGATCTGAATGATGGAGCTAGTTGACTAATCCATGACTTCTCTTAAAAGTCTTAAGAGTTAAGTTGGTGACAACGGTAAACCAGATGAATATTAAGCATTCTTTTGGAAAACATTGTTGCTCTTCAATCTCTTTTTTAAATACCTATGTGAGTTTTTGTAAGGCGAGAGTATTGAAGAACTTTTTTAGAGTCATGAAATTTTATGATCTTTTTAGAACACACTTTTATTCAGACATATAGTGCCAAATGTTGATGTAGATTTTTTTCCTTTCGTGAATTTGCGAGTTGAATGACCTTGAACCACCATGTGAAGGGGTGGTCTTTGGCCTTCCGATGTTTGAGTTAATAACAATATGATAAAGCTTAAAGAAGATAAACAGTCTCGTTCTATGATTAAGAGAAAAAATAATATTTGATTATGATTCTCTGTTATAAGATTCAATGTATTTCATATGATATTTTAAGATAAGATATTATTCTAATTGAATGTGTATTTATGTAAATATATACGAAGAGATGAGTTAATTTGAATGATATTTCTTACCAATCTAGGATTGATTTGTTATAATATTATAGATATTTATATATAATTATCTCTTTTTGATTTTTGGGATAATAAGAGGATAATTATTAACTTTTATTTTTTTATTGAGATTATACGTGATCATGTTGTTTATTTGATTACTCATAAATTTTTGTTTATCATAATTTTTTTTATCAAATATAATATACAAATTAAGATGAATACATTCATTTATAATTCATCTATTTAACCTTAACTCATTTAATTTTTTTAATGCGTTGAAAAATGAGATATCTACATTTTTTTAAGAAGGAATTCACATCAACCATTTTTTCTATAATAACATTTTTTCTTTATATATATTAAATTGTTGTATTAATAAAATTTATTTTTAACTTATAATTTTCTATCATATTAATTATTATAAAATAAATTTATTATATAAGACTTTTTTTCCATCCTAAAATTCATCCCTTCTTTAATGTATGTATAGTAATGCTAAGTTATATGGTCATTTATATTTTAATGTATGTATAGTAATGCTAAGTTATATGGTCATTTATATTGCATCGTCATATTTACTAATTATTGATAAATATTAAAAGAATTATAGATAATAATATTTTTAAATTTATAATATTTTAATAATATTAAATGAGTTTAATTAATTAAAATTTAATAATAAATAAAATTAATCGATTAAAATTTAATTTTAATTACATTTAATGATATTTAATATAAAATTTACAGAGAATAACTTTTTAAATAAAAATATAAAAAATTTAAGTTAGGATTTTGTGTTATTTATTGTTTGATAATTCAAATAATATTTTAAAAATATAATATATTAATTATGATGTTAGGTATGAAATAAATTATTAAAATGAAAAATAAATAAAATATTAAGAAAGAATCCAAAACCTTATACTTATATAAAATAAATCTTTATAATTATAAATTTTAATTACAATCTTAACTTTTATTTTCTTAAAATATTTATATTACCAATATCTTCAAACAAACAAAGAAAACGAATATATTAATTAAAGCTACATCTGTCTTTTTGATGGAATTAAACTACTAAAACTATAATATTATAAAAATACAAAAGTCAAAGAGCTCGAAAAAGCAGTAGCTGGAACTTTAAAAAAGTGAAAGTAAAAGTAAAATCACCTAATATTGTTACAATATTTTATATATAAAATAATTATAATTTTATTTAATATTTAAATA
Source organism: Hippophae gyantsensis (assembly GCA_030763125.1). Lineage (NCBI taxonomy): Eukaryota > Viridiplantae > Streptophyta > Magnoliopsida > Rosales > Elaeagnaceae > Hippophae > Hippophae gyantsensis. The sequence continues at coordinate 27,924,689 of CM061039.1, read as the reverse complement.
TAATTAATTATAAATTTATAATAAATAATTTGTATATTTTTTATTATAATAAAAATAATTAAGAAAATATTATTATCATATTTTATTATATATAAAATGACACTTAAAAGATAAAATTAGTGGTATGAAATTTTTAAAAAAATTAATTTATATTATTTATAAATTAATATATACGTAAGAAAAAGAGACGAGAGATTGATGTGATTACTTAAAATTTTTGTACATGTAAAATATATAAATATATGTTATGTGTCGATAATTTTAAGAAATATTAAAGTTTCTCCATCATTACATCACCACCAATAACATCAAAAACGCCAACTACTTTTTTTTTAGTCTTCAATTATTCTCTCTAATCCCCCAAAATTCTCAACTGATCGATTTTACTATTTGTGAATCTCTCTGTGTAGGGTTTTCCTACTGTTCGCTGCTTCTTCTACTGCTGTGTGGCCTTTGCTCTGCAATTAGTATGTATTATTTACTTCTCTCTCTCTCAAATCGAGCTTTCTAGATTCGAGGCGAAAGTTGAGTATAAGAAATTAAATTAAAGAATTGAATCGGAACATTTTGTAACGTCTGATTTTGTTTTCGCTCGATGGATTCTGTTCGAATATAAGCTAATTAGTGTAGGTTGATTTTTTTTCTTAGATTCTATTTTGGTCGGTATTTTTGGAATTGGAATTACAAATTTGGAACTAGTTGTTTGGTATGCTTGACTGTGGCTTGTCTCGATGGAAGATTTTGGTGTTCGGTAGCGTTGGTTTTTTTTTAATATATATATTTTTATTTATATATACTTTTTCTTTACATCGTTGGGTTCTGAAAGGATTGTGATATGAAGTTATAGTGGTGCATTTTTTTATTTTTTTAAATTTGGATGGAGTCATGTGAATGAAGGGTATATGCTGATTTGGAGCTGTGTGGTTCTTCTGTGGTGAACTTTGACCTGGATTTGCTGCTCTTTTTAGTCTCTTTTCTAGCGGCAAATGAAATGATCCGAAACTATGGTAGCAAGCAGTTTTGAAAAATGAATGTTCTGCATAATTCTTTACGAATTCATGTGTGCAGCGTTCTTTTTTTTTCCTGCTACTGGTAGCAGTGTTCTTTGACAGCTGAAATTGCTCAAAAGTTAAGATTTATGCAGAGTTGGTTAACATATTCATTTATTGGGAGAATTCTGAACATATATTTTTCTCTTTTCTCTTACTTTTGGTTGGCAACAAAAGAATGCATCTATTATTCTATTTTATTATAAGCATTGAAATGGCCAGATAATTTACTCTTACTCGATCGGCCTTGTATTGTCTATTTACTGATGCAGAAACTCTCATGGGATATATTCATGATAGATAATGCATAAGGATCTAGTTGTTTCAACCTGCAAACTGCAACACCTTCTTGATAATGTGTATGTCCTTTAGTGGTCAGCATGCTTCATATCTAAAGGCCCTGTCTCATAAGGATATATAGTTGTTGAATGAAGAAATGGAGCCATTGAAGTCTTGGTTTAATAAGTTCAAGTCGAAAGAGAAGTCAAGGCCATCAAAGAACAAGGTTCCTACAAGCACAGTAACAGAAGAGCTGAAAGCACCTGCCAGTGATGAAGCCCCATCAAGTGTTACCAAGCAGAAGGTTGCGGCTGCAAAAGAGTATATAGAAAACCATTACAAGAAGCAGATGAGGAGTATGCAGGAGAGGATAGAAAGGTAAGTTTTATATGCTTCTGATAAGCTTGGAATTTAGGCAATTTTTATTCAGTCAGTCCATTTTAGTGTTTTGATGAAGTTTTTGGCTTCAAAATCTTAAGTATTAAGTATTCGTTCATTCGTGTTTTACATGGTTGTCATTGCTGGAACATGTACAAGGCTTTTTTTAACCTGACATATTCTGTATTGTTCTAATGCCAGTTTTCTTTGTTAACAATTAATGCTAGTTGAGACGGAAAATGAATAGTATTTTACATGATATCTTGCTGAACAACAGGAAGCAGCTAAATTTTTCCTGTGTATGGTAATTAATTATTATTAAAAAAAATAAAGGTTACTCTTAAGTCTACCATGAATATTGAAATTGACTAATATTTTTCTTCATACATCTTTGAGTAAGCCCATAGAAGTTGATTGTGTTTGGAAACTACCCATCCAATTTTTGTTGTTTTAGCTGAATTTTGATAGGGGGAAGATAAAAAGTTCAGGACATCTGTTGGAGTCACAAAATTTTGGTGCTTGTTGACCTTGATTTGTTTGCTCGTTTAAGTTTTTTATAGCTTACAACATATACATTTTGTTCTATCGATTCTTCTATATTTGGACAATACACAGACCTCCTATGGTTGGCAAAATTACACTATCACAGTTAGAAACTATCTATTTAGTCCCACGGGTTTGAGAAAACACTGAAAATAGTGCATTTCTCAAAGAATACTTATAAGGATTTTCAATGTTCTCAAACACTTAAAAACCCATACAGAACCATATTGGTTAAAACTTCTTGGTGCTTATCTACTTAATGACTTTTACACGGTGGTTTTACTATTCTCATTATTTTCTAGTCATTTGTCTACCCCTTTCATTAATTTGTGTGGATCTCAATTGTTCATAAAACTTATGCAACCAGATGTGACTTTCAATTAAGCTTTTCTTTTGTGTGGTGAAGTGCCCTTTTAGTCCATTTGCTTTTAGATTTGGGGTCAAGTGGTCCTTTTAATTGTAAAAGGTGTTAATTAGTCATTTTGATTGTACAAAAAGAGTCAAACAATGACGAACTTCATTATTTAATGATTAATTTAATAATTTATAAAAATGAATAATTTTTGGGATTTATTTGTAGAGATATTTTAGTCATTTAAATTCATTCTCTCTGATTGTTCCAACTACTCTTCATTTACTCTCTCTCTTCAACAACAACCAAAAAAAAAAAACTTTAAATGTTAATTTTCTTGAGAAAATGTGAAGTAGAGGCAAAAAAATCTCTCTCCATCTCTATTAGTTTGCCTCTTTTTCTCCCTCTCTCAGCACAATTCGTTTTTTTTTCTTTCTATTTTTTTGAATTTCCAGATTTAACCCTCTAAAATATGTCTAGATTTAAATTTACATTATTTTAATCTAATATATCTTAGTTTGTCTTTAATCAGCACCATTTATACATTCAAAAGGATTAAATGACACCTAAACATTAAGCAAAGGGACTATTCTGACCCTTTCCCCTTCTTTTTGTACTTTGGAGTAACTGAGTTTCTGGTCTTTAAATACAGACGCAATGTACTGGAAAAGAAGTTGGCTGATGCTGAGGTCTCTGAGGAAGAGCAGAACAACCTGCTCAAGTATTTAGAGAAGAAGGAAAGAGAATACATGCGTCTTCAAAGGCATAAGATGGGCTCTGATGACTTTGAACCATTAACAATGATAGGGAAGGGTGCATTTGGAGAGGTACAACTTTGTGCTTATGGATACTGTTACTTGCTAATGTCGTTATGGTGGCAATATAGTGCTATGCTTTTTATGTCCAAGCCAGGAAAGATACACTTTAGCATGAGCAGGGAAATCTGGATGTTAATCGTTATTGTTTAGACTTTGGATTCACCAAGTTATTGATTTGTTGGCCTCTTACAGGTGAGAATCTGTAGAGAGAAGGCAACTGGTCATGTCTATGCTATGAAGAAGCTAAAGAAATCTGAAATGCTTCGCAGAGGCCAGGTATCCTTTTTACCAGACTAGATATATATTTTTAATTATTTATTTGTTCATTATGCTTACTTCCAACTTGCTTGCGGTTTATTAGGTTGAACATGTAAAAGCTGAAAGGAACCTATTGGCAGAGGTTGATAGCAATTGCATTGTCAAGCTATATTGTTCCTTCCAGGATGAGGAATATTTATATCTCATCATGGAGTATCTTCCTGGGGGAGATATGATGACTTTACTAATGAGAAAGGATACTCTGACAGAAGATGAGGCCAGGTTTTATGTTGGAGAAACAGTCCTAGCTATTGAATCTATTCATAAACACAACTATATTCATAGGTGAATTATGATGTGATCTGTTATCACGAATTCATTGGTTTCTTAAAGTGGATTTAATATCTGTATTTTTTAACGTTTATGGGAAAAAAATAATCCTTTTATGTTATGTTTTTCAGAGATATCAAGCCTGATAACTTGCTTCTTGATAGAAATGGTCACATGAAACTATCAGATTTTGGATTATGCAAACCTCTGGACTGCAGTAATCTTCAGGAAAAAGACTTTACTCTAGCAAGCAACCTTAGTGGGGCTCTTCAGAGTAACGGGCGTCCTGCGCTACCTAAACGCACACAACAGGAGCAACTGCAGCATTGGCAGAGAAATAGGAGGATGCTTGTAAGGTCCCTGTTTGGTTTTAGTTGCTATAAAAGATAATTGTTGGGAATAAATTGGTTAATTCTTTCTTAATCTATGGATTTTTTGTCATTTTTTGTGTTATGCTACTGCTTCAGATCTTATTTTTACAAATTTTTTGAGGGTTGTTTAAATGGTGATTGATATTTAATTAAACATTCTTTGACATTGCAGGCATATTCAACTGTTGGAACCCCAGATTATATTGCCCCAGAAGTCCTGCTGAAAAAAGGATATGGAATGGAATGTGATTGGTCAGGAATCAGTAACTTTTCCCCTCCACTACTTCTGTATATATTCTATGCATGAGGGGGTGATTTTGTTAGTACCATTCCAGGTGGTCTCTCGGTGCGATCATGTATGAAATGCTTGTGGGATATCCTCCCTTTTACTCCGATGAACCCATGTCAACTTGTAGGAAGGTAATCTCTAAATTACTTTATTCTTAGTAGTTTTCTACATATTGTCTTAAGGTTAGATACTTATTTGACTCCCCTATGTTCGCTGCACTAAGCATCCTTTGAACTAGAGTTCATGCACATAGCTCCCCTATGTTCCTTTTCAACACAAGCTCTGATTTTACGATTCTCATAAAATGTCCACTTGTGTGGCTTCTAAAGATTCCTCGAGGTCAATTAAATATGCATATAGTTGGAAGTCATGTAGCACTTTGAATTGTCACATATAGTAAGTGTTTTTAACTTTAATTACTCTATTTAGCTTGTTAATTTTTCCTTCTATTTTGAAGAGTAGAATATTAAATTATTGGGTCAAATACTAATGGATCATGTACATCAGCCCAACAGCTCTCTAGTATTCATGTTTTTAGTGCATGACTTTTAATCCTTTTAGGGCACGTTTGTTACACAGTATTAAAGGCTATGGCTGTATAATTTTTGTACAGTTATGTAGTTCAAATTTTTGCTTCGATTAGTGTAGAAAATGAGATGGAAGTTGGCATATTATGTTAGGCTATTTTACAGAAAGATCGGGTCAGGATGTTAAAATGCTGTATTTTAACAAATAAGATCTACATGCAATAGGGACTTAGCTCAGGGAGCAGTGTTTTATCTTGTCCTATATTACTACTCATAATTGCCCTGTCAGGCCAACTTTTAGGGAGCCTGGTGATATCACTTATTAAATTGATTCATGTGAGCATATTTAAATTACAATGGAGACATCTTGATGATGGAAATAGTGTCATAAAATTGTCTCTCGCTTTACATTGTCCTTCCCTTTGACCTCTTGATTTTAAATCCTTTTAAAAAGATTTGTTTTCGTCCAATTGCTTTATTCTATAACCATCCTATGTAAATAGCCTTCAATTTTTGTAGTCTCCATTGAATATATTCAGTGATTAAAATATTTTCCATTTTACCTCAAAATGTTTTCTATCCTTCTATGCTCAATTTCATTTTTGTCTCATTTATCTTTTCTCCCTGCTTTGGTGTTGTGTTCTTTCTTCACATGGCTGTGCAATTGTAGAAAAATAAATCTTCTAATTTGCACTTAAATTTGGAATTTTTGTTTCTTTCTTGAAATTGCTCATTTTTGTTTGTTGTTCTAACATGCAGATAGTTAATTGGAGAACCCATTTGAAATTTCCAGATGAAGCAAAACTTTCTCCGGAGGCAAAGGACCTTATCAGTAGACTTTTATGCAATGTTGAGCAGAGGCTCGGAACAAAAGGAGCATACGAAATAAAGGTGTTGTGTGGTGTGTTACTGTTCTAGATTCTTTGGTCTGTGCTTGTACCCGATGGAGCAAGTGATGTAACTTACTAATTCCCTGGCCTCATTTTCAGGCTCACCCATGGTTTAAAGGCATCGAGTGGGATAAATTGTATCAAATGAAAGCAGCATTTATTCCTGAGGTCAATGATGAATTAGATACCCAGAATTTTGAAAAGTTTGAGGAGGTATGATATAATTTATCCTTTTTTTACTGTTGTGCAAATTTCATCTACCCTACAATTTCAGGCCTTGGTGCTAACTTTTTGGTATCATCTTCTTTTGTTATAGGCTGACAACCAAATCCAGACTTCCTCAAAAGCAGGTCCATGGAGAAAGGTTGGCATAACATCTTGTTTTATAAACATTATAAGCTTGCTGCTGCATTGTATATTTGTTATGCGAGTTTAGCTTATGCTAGCAGTACCAAGATTGAATCTTTTGATAATAAGATTGGCAAGGCAACTTTTATTATCATCATAGCTAACATTTATCTTTTACGTATCTACATAAATACATAAGGCTCTTTTATTCATATTATCTTTGACTTCTCTAGCAGAAAAAAGTGCACCTGGGTCACTTTATTTTCACAAATTAAACTGGTGGACTTTATTTATCTTAATTTTGCAGCTTTGGATGCTTTATTCATTTTTTGCTAATTTTGGTCATTTTAGTTACTTTATTTCCGATTTTTTCCCCACTTTTGGGACATTTGTCTCATCAAATATTTACCAACCCCTTACTAGTAAGGTTTAAATTGATTCCACTCCTCCCCCCGTCATTTTAATTACTTTATTTTCGATTTTTTCCCCACTTTTGGGACATTTGTCTCATCAAATATTTACCATCCCCTTACTAGTAAAATTTAAATTGATTCCCCTCCCCTCCTCCCCCCCCCCCCCCCACCCACCCAAGTGATCAAAAATTCATCTATAAGGTGGTTAAATTGCACTAATTTAAAGCAAAGTGACTATAATGTGCACAATTTGTGAAAGTAAAGTTACAGGAGTGTCATCCTACCCTTGCTAGTATTAGGTGAATTGTAGATGTTTTGACTTTTAATATTATGTATTTTTTAATATTCCTTGGTTCACCGTTACTAATGTTTTTGACTGTTGCTGTGAGCTCGCCACAGATGCTGCCATCGAAGGACGCCAATTTCGTTGGTTACACATACAAAAACTTTGAAATTGTGAATGATAATGAAATGGCTGGGATTGGTAGGCTCCTCACTGATTTGCATATATATACACACACACACAAACATATTTATTTGTCCTAATTTTGAGTATACTGGTGCATAAAACCCTTATTTCCTCGCAAGACCTTAGAATCCTTGTTTCATGAGGTTTTTAGCGTTTTTAGCTCCAATATAATCTTAAAAACTTTATTCGTATTACTGCTTTCAGAATTTGCTACATTTTCAAGCAGTGTATTGTTTCTCTATGAATTATGGACAGCCTACTTTTAAGATTATCAAATTGCTTGCTTAAAAGCATTAATAAGTCCTGAAGCCATTAACCATCTATAAAAGAAGCACATCTTGCACTATGATATAATACAAGCAAAATAGGTATAGTTGAATTGTTGGAAATACATATCTATAGGCACATTATCATTAGCTAATCTATGGTGAGATTTTACACTGTGGTGATGATCTGCTTGCATGATTTATGCAGCCGAGTTAAAGAAGAAGAGCACAAAACCTAAGAGGCCATCCATCAAGACCCTTTTTGGTATGTTGTTTTGAAACTGAGTCCTATAGAAGTTTGTTATTGTCCGCTTATTTCCTTTTTCTTTTTCCCTCTGTCCTTTTATCTTTTCCGGTGGAAAAGATATGGAATTGTCTATGGTTATTAGTTCATATAGTTTCATGGTTTTTCTTTTTAGTGAATCTGAAGGTTCTCTCGTCTAAACAAATTCCCATGATGTACTTGAAGCTTTTGTAGAGATAATACATTTGCCCTCAACATCCATATTTTATTAATTACTTGATCCACTGAACCTATTAGATCCATTTCAATCGATAGTGCTGATTTTTAACAAATCTCACTTTAACTGAGTCAATTTTTATTTCGTTCCAACTTTTATTATAAATTTTTCTTTCTTTTTCTTGATGTCATTTTGCGTGCTGGATTTTTTATTTTATTTTAACGTTTTGCTCAATCACATATTCAGGACCGTCTGCTCCAATGGCCCAATTTGATACTAATTATCTTGTCTCTGTTACAGATGACGAGAGTCACGAGACTGCAATGGCTGCAAATCAGCCTGCTCAAGGAAGCTTTTTGAACAGGCTTCCTCCCCAAATCGAAGAAGTTTATGAGAAACAAAGGGAAACCAAATGAAGTTGTTCCTGGTTTATTTATGGTCATAGCATCAGATAGCTACCCCAGCAAACCAACCATAAAATTTCCTCGCTGATTTTTTTTACTTATATTATAGGATATTTTATGGAAAATGCCCTAAAAAACGAGTTGATTGGATATTAGTTAGGACCCTGGTCAGGATGTTGTTTTCTGCCAATTATTTTTCCCCCCTCACGAGTATATGTTATTTGAAGGTTGTGTATTCTTTTGTTTCTCTCACTTCGTCAAGCTGCATAAATTCTTATAAAAAAAGGCACTGTTATTTTATTGATGTACTTCAATTTTGTGTTATTGATCAGTAGGTGTATCAAATTATCAATTTACATGTAGGAAAGATCTGTCTGCCATTTCTTTCAATCCTACACTTCTCAATGTCCCCCACTTTTAAATGGAGCACATATGTTGCTCTTTTTCGCCTTTTTTTCTCCATTTTCCCTAGATGTTTATAATTAAGGACATATTAACATAAAAATGTTTACCTAAGAAACATGAAGAGTACGGACATTTTTGATAAAAAAAAAAGTGGCTTCAGACAGAAGCTATTTTAGAAAAAAGAAAAGATAGTTTAAGGAAAGCATATATTTTGTGCTTATATTTGTAAGCATAGAATGTGCTTTGAGTCCTAAAAGTGCTTTTGACAATTTTCTCTATCTCGTTTTGAACTTATTTTTTGGCTATTAAAAGAGCTTTTACCTGGTTAAAAGGAGAAAAGGGGAAGAAAAAAAAAGGGACCCATACTAGCCTCTCTTTCTGCTTATTTAACCAATTTTTAGTTCTAGACATTTGCAAACATAAAACAAATGCAAAACAATCTTCCTTAAATAATACAATTCATATTCCTCACTTCCCCCAAAATATTCACCATATCATTATTTCCCTACCGTTTTCTTCATCTGCATTGTGTCATCATACACAACTACATTGTTACATCATCTTCTTTACCTAGAAAATTAAAAATTATTCATCTTTCCTCATCAACTTATTCCTCTTTTCTGAAAACCAAAAAACTTTAAAATTCTTTCAACCATTTCATCTTCAAGCTTACCTTCTCTGTTATTGTCTGTAAAAGCTGAAAATCTAACAAAATAGAGCATCAGATTTCCTCTTGGCTTTTCTCCAAATTATTGCAGAGCATCTCCCTTCATGCTTCTTGCATGTCTGATTTTCCAGCTCTAATCACTACTTTTTTTTAAACTTTCTTAATCTCACAAAAATTAAGAAAATTTCTAGCTAAACACCTCATCTACCCATCACTCATCTTCATCATTTTGCAAAGACTTTGCTCGCTACAATACCCATTGCTTAAATTTTGAACTACGAATCCTTCTTCTACCCATCACTTATCTTAAGCTTACTTCATTTCAAAACACTGGTTTCTATATGCATGTCCCCATTTAAGCTACCAATCAACTTCTTAGTGAAAGCAGCTATTATAGTTTCAGCAGGTAGTTTGTTCCTGGCCTTCTCAGGTCTGATCCTAGCTGATACTTAGAAGAGGCTATGCATTTTTGCTTCTACTTGGAGGTGCAGTTGGCGGTGTTGTCGTTAAGTTCTAGTCTTCACTTTGAGATCTTGCATGTCACCCATAATTTGGTTTGATGGTCATTCTTCTCACATATTCATGTATAGTTAAAGCTCTAGTTTATTCCTAGTAATTGTTTTTTAGAAAATGAAGATTATAAGTTGAAGCTATTATGAATTTGTTAAATTATCGGCTTTTAAATATTTATGTAGATTAATTATACTTTATAGTTCAGACTGTATTTTCGTTTCTAAAGCAAAATTTACTAGTAATTTTTGTCTTTCAATTCAACATAAATTAGGATATTATGATAGTTTTTGTATACCCATTTCAAATAGTGCTAAGGATTTTTTGTCACGCAGAAGCTAGGTTTTCAAGTTTTAGTTTTAAATTATAATCAACATGTAATAGACTTGCATGTTTGTAATGCTGGTGCTAATGAAAGAAAATGGAATTGCTTTTGTTATTGCTCTCCTTGTCATGAATATCAAAAAGATGATTTCTGGTCTAACTCACTTGCTCTAACTACTGCTTTTAACTCTTTTTGGATCTGAATTGGTGATTTTAATGAAGTTCTCAATCAACATGAAAAAAAAAGGTGCATCTGTCTCCTTGTGGCCTAACAGATAAAGAGATTTTATAGATGATTCTCAAGTTTTGGATTTAGACTCTATGGATATTCCTTTCACTTATACTAGTAAAAGAAAAAAGGAATATTTAATATTAAACAAAGACTTGATAGAGTTCTTTACGTGGATTGGTTCCATTTATTTTTGTCTATCACAATCATGAATTTACAATCAGAACCTCTGATCTTGCTCCTATTTTATTATTTTTGAATGAATCTCCTATTGTTCTTCCAAAGCCTTCTCAGTTTATAGCTGCTTGGTGTTGGGATTCTACTAGCTTTGATGTTGTTAATAAAGCTTGAAAACTAAAGGATTCTTTGTCTACTTAAATTCAATTCAATTAGTAAAAGATTTTAAATGGTAGAACATGCATCATTTTGATTATTGTGAAGATAGATTGAGATGTACAAAAGACTTGTTACTCTAGGTACAAAGTAGTTCTATTTCTGATTATGATGGTAATAATGAGCTACAACTTCTTCAAAATATAGAAGAATATTAGTCGTTTGAAGAGTATATGAAAACAAAAATCAAGGAAAAAAGGAGATTATAATACTAAATATTTTCATACTTTAACATTGATTAGACAATAACATAATTTTATTCATTCGATCAAAGATATTTATGGCAGATGGTTATCTAGAAAAGATGATATTGGTATGCATTTCATTAATTATTTTTAAAAGGTGTTCACTTTTTACATGGATTTATCTCCTACTTTAAATATTGAAATTTCTCAATTATTCTCATATTGTATTTTAGATAATGAAAATGATATTTTATATAGTATTCTTGAAAACAAAAAAAGATTAAAGATATTCTATTTCATATGGGTTCTTTTAAAGCTGCTAGACCAAATGGTTTGTCTATTTTTATTTATAAAAATTAGTGGCATGTTGTTGAAAAAAGTGTAATTCAAGTTATTGGAGATTATTTCTTGTGAGGTTATCTTAATCATATTTTACATAGAACATTTATTATACTTATTGATAAAATAAAAAATCATTCTATTGTTCATCATTTTAGACCAAAAATCTTTACAACGTGATTTAAAAAGTCATTTCAAAAATCATGGCAAATAGATTTAAATTCAAACTTGAAAACTTCATTTCTCCTATCAATATGCTTTTATCCCTAGTAAATAGATATTTTAAAATGTTATTATTGCTCCAGAGGTGGTATATACTATAAAGAAAAAAACAAGGTAAGAGAGGTCTTTTGGGCATCAAAATGGATATACAAAAATCCTATGATGTAATGGAATGAAATTTTATTATCAACATTTTAAAATAGTTAGGTTTCTTTGATAAATTTTGCAAGTTAATTTATATTTGTTTGAGTACTATCTCTTCTCAATTTTGTTAAATGGAACTTTATATGGTAATTTTATTCCTGAAAGAGGACTTCATTGAGGGGACCATATTTCTCTCTATCTTTTCATTATTGGAATTGAAAAGTTATCTAGATTATTAGTTCGTGTTGAAAATAATAATGGGTTTCATGGGATCAAAATTGTTAGAAATGCATCTAGTGTTAGTCATCTACTTTATGCAGATGATCTCGTTCTCTTTTATAGTGCAAATCTCATTGGAGTTAATTTCATTCATTAAAATCTTCATAAATATTTTAAATGGTCAGGACAACGAGCAAATATTTCTAAATCATGTATTTTCTTTTCTAAGAAATGTTTCTTTTTCTTTAAGAGACCAATTTTAGCCTATCCTTAGAATTTCGGTTGCCACTAGAGTTGTGAAATATTCGAGTCACAATTTATTCTATCGTAAAAAGAAGAATAAGAATTTCAAAAGATTAATGTTACACTTAATTTAACAACAGATAACTAGAGATCATGACTTTTATCCAAAACAGGTAAAGTCACTTATATTTAATTTGTTATATCGGCTTTACCTTTATATTCCATGAGTACTTTTAAACTATCCAAAATAGTTTATGATAAATGTGATACAATTATAAAAAAATATTGGTAGAATTCTTCTACAAAAAAATAATTCTTTCAAGTATATTGCATATAAAAAATAGGATCTTCTTTATCTGCCTAAAGAACTTAGAGATTTTGGTTTTTGAAATTTGAGGACATTAACTTAAGTCTCCTATCTAAATTGTATTGGAAATTTCTTAATCATGATAATAAAATTTGGGTTAATCTATTTCGGTGCAAAAGTATGAAAATCTTAGAGATTTTCTCAATTATGAAACACATTCTAGTGACTCTTGGATTTGGAATGACATATGCTCTTCTTCAAATTTATTTTATTTGGATGCTTGTCATTAAATTAGAAATGATTATTCAATCAATAAATGGCATAATCATTAGTTTCCTTGATCTTCAAATTTTAAATACCTTTCTCTAGTTATTTCTTTGTATAATCTACTTAATGTTCATATATATTCTTCTACTAAATTCAAATGATTGAAATTTTTAACTTATATATTGAGTTTATGGATTTGATATGTTTTTTTTTATATTTCAAGACTTTATCTTGTTGTGGAAGATAATTCTAACTCTTGGTTTTAAGTTTCTAACTCCAAAGGTAATTTTAACACTAAAAATGCTTATCGATGTTTAATTTCAAAAAGATCTCTTCAATTGTATTCTTCTAATTGGAAAAAAAACTTTGGTAGTTAAAAATGCATGAAAGAATAAAAGTTTTTTTTGTTGGAGACTTATCTATAATTTTCTGCCTACTAGATATAATGTTTTCTTAAGAAATTCATTTAAATGATATCTCTCGTACTTTTTACCATTATGAGCTTGAAACCATTTAAAACCTTTTCTTTTCATATCAATTTAATTTCTTCATTTGTACTGATTGGACTTACAATTCCAATCTAAATTTTATAAATATATTTTTCTTTGATATGTTTATTTATGAACTTTTCAATGCCACAATTTCTTTTTCTTATGAGGAACTTTTTCACCCTAAATTTATATTTACTATTTGTATTTCTTTGACTAGATTTAAAAATCTTATAATGACTTTTTGTTTAATGAAAAAAAATCCTAAATCTTAAAATGTTTATTTCAAAATTAAATTCTAGATTTTTTATGAATTTATAAATTCTTCTTACTCTTGTCTTTCTGTCCTTATCAAACTAGTTCTAATTATATCATACATCCTTCTTCCTTTTGGAAACAAATGTTCTAAAGGTTTTATTAAAACTAACTTTGATACTGTTATTAAGAGTTCTATACTTACAATAGGTGTAGTCATAAGAGATTATAAAGGTAAAATTCTAAATTGTTAGAGTAAATTTCAACTTGATCATTCTATTGAAGAAGGAGAAGTATTTGTTTTACTGTTGTCTTTGCATATGGTTATCCAAAATAACTACAAGTTGGTGTAACTATACTTACAATAGGTGTAGTCATAAGATATTACAAAGGTAAAATTCTAGATTGTTAGAATAAATTTCAATTTGATCATTCTATTGGAGAAAAGGAGAAGTACTTGCTCTATTGCTGTCTTTGCATATGACTATCCAAAATAACTACAAGTTGGTGTACTTATAATGATATAACTTTAATATTATTAAAGCTTTGATACATAATGGTTTTAATAGTTCTTTGGAAGTTTAAAACTTTATTTCTCAAGCTCATTTACTACTTTGCAAATTTAACATGATATCTGCATCCTTGATTATGCAAAATATCAACAATTTGGCTTATATTTTGGCTAAATAGATTTCAGATAACAATATTAAGGGTTTTATTCTCATGTATGCTTTATCTGAATTATCTATTACTACTCTTTGTAATGAACTTTAACTTTAATTTTAAAAAAATTGTTTATTTTTAAAGAAAAAATAAAAAAACTAATACAATTCATAACCTTTATATTAATTTTTCTTCGAAAAACAAAATAATCATATTATAGTTGATGAAATCAAAATCATTTTATGCATCATTAACTCTTGGTCTAACGAGACTTCATGTTGAGTCTAATTCTATTCGAGTTGTCTATTACTTATAAAACAGACATCATCGTTAATTGGACAATATCATCTATACCGTTAATTTTTTTATAGATGTGAATTTCACATTAAACATATTACATATAAGAAAAATTGCACGAATATTTATAAAATTTAGAAGTGTACAACATTTATCTAATTCAAATCAATTTATTCAGTTCGAACTAAATCAATCTACTCAATTTGAATAGAATTAACTTAAATTATTCTTTTTCTTCCTTTTTAGTGGGTTAATTTGGTTCCACAAGTTACAAAACTAGTTCAATAAATAGTATATATAATTTTTTAATTTTATATAATAGTTTTATTTTATAAAAATTAAAAATTTGATAACATTATGTTATGTATTAATTTTTTTAACAATTAAACCTTATTCCTTAATTATCTACAACCTCAGACCCACTGAACATTATCCGTCTTGAGTTATATGTCATGAAACAATTATTTAAGTTTTACACTTAATCAATTATTAAAACACAAAATTTAATCTAATATTTATTTATTAAAAAAATATATGATTTGAAAAAAAATACAAAAATCAAACTATTTGACCCACCAAATTTAAAGGTTCTAATTTGGTTGTTTTATAACCTTTATTAATCTACTCGACTTTTTCTTTTTAGTAACAAACTTTATTAGTTCGATTCTAATTGTAGCTCTTATTTGTTTCGATCCATATGCACATCTCTAATAAATTTTGAAACACTCTATAACGTTATTTTAAACTATAATGAATACTTAATTTTATCGATCTAAATTTTTAATTATGTATCTTGAACTTTTTTATCTTAAATTTTAAATAATTTTTTATTTATTTTTTAAATATAAAAATATAAAAAATAAAATAAATATTAATTTAAATAAACTTTTGGAGTGAAGTTATTTTGATCTAACAAAAATATCAAAATAAATTATATTTTTTCCTCAAAAACATAAATTTATTAATATTAATATTAAATACAAACAATAGCAAATAAATAATGGGTTAAAACGTATATATAGGAATGAAACCTTAAACTAAGCTATTGGAAGCCTATTTAGCTAAAAAATGAGCAATATTATTTAAACATCTAGACATCTAAGATGCAAAAATCTTATTTGAAAGAGTTTATGATCCATTAAACGATTAGGGTAAGGAGAAATATACTCCTAAAAGATTCGTTCCTATCTCGTAAGGAATATAACAGTATAACACTTACACAGTTCACACAGCAGAAACACAAACAATATAGTATCAAAAGCAAAAACTTTAATAACAAATATTATGTATCAAACAAAAACTAGGTAAATAACAAATGTTTTCTAATCAAAGTTAAAGCTAATAGTATGTTGAAACAATAACACTTTAACTTAGATTGTATTAACACAGACTTAGATTATGCATAACACTCGATATAATGAGGTAAACCTATATAGAGATCGTATCTATATGATAACATTTTTGAATTACTTAAGGCAACCACTTAGCAGTAAATAATTTATTAAACAGTAAACAGGTTATAACACTAATAGATTGTAAAACTACTATTACCTCTATTAGTCAAGACTTCCATCCAAACTGCTTATTGTTACTCTTCACTTGCTGCTTCTACAACTATTTGATTCAATACTCGAACACGATTGTTCTCCACAACCAACACCACCCAATTGATGTGATTGGAAACCAATGATTAATAATAGTAAGTGTATTGACTCACAACCTTATAGGACACACAGTCCACCACTAATATCAAATCGTGTATGGGAGACATAGTTAAACCATGTATTCACATAAATTATTGTTTGATTACAAAACTTACAAAAATGACTCACTATCAAATATAAACTTTTCAAAATAATTTCAAAATTAGATATAAATCTCAATGTGTATTTTGAAAGACTTTCAATTCTTGAACAAGGGGTAAAAAAAGAGAGAAATGAATGGGGTATTCATAGCACTCAAATATTTCACTTCACTAGCTACTTTGCCAACCATCTCACCAACCACTTGCTAAGGGTGGTGGTGAGCTTGGTAACTAGATGAAAAAAGTTATATTTTTTGTTTTCATAAATGTCAAGTATTATCCATAAATACTCACACCTTAAACATGTCCAAAATCACAAATAAAAATGTCAGCTTGCTCGCACGCTCGTTTATTGAAAATCAATACTCTACCTAGCATACACACTACGAAAACCAACCTCGTGGTATGTGTAAACATGTGTTGCATACAAAGTGTACCTAACTATATGCGTGTATAAATTATTGATCTATAGTAACTAACCTTATATAGAGGAAGATAAAAACATTAAATAAAATAAACAGATATTGTATTTTATACACAAAAACTAACACACAGATATAATTAATAAAATTCTTAACTTCTCAAGAAATGATGAAATCATCGTACATTAGAGTTTTTATCACATTCTATTATCATCTTTCTCTATAATTTGGTTGTTTTATGGTGCTAATTGTAGAGAGAATAATAACATAAAAGTTTCATATTCTTTAGTAAATTTTGCACCAACAACCAAGGACTTGGTTAGTAAAATATCTAATGAATTTGATAATAGGAGCAATGAGGTTGAAATTATGGATGGTTACATGAAAATTAACTTTAATAACTCTTTTATGTGGTTTCCTCGAGAGGTGGGAGGAGAGGGGAGTGGTCTGAGTTGTTGTAGATGTCTAAACAATCTATTAATTTGGAGTTAAGCACATCTAAATTCTTCAAATGTGGAATCTAATTTAGGAATAATTGTGGTGAGATTTGGAGATTTGGAATTAAAAAGGAAATCATTTCTTATTTTCATATTTTTTCAAAGGAGACATACATAGATAAAATGAATTTAAAATGGGTTAGTTTAGAGGATCTAAACGGTTTTAGTTATTGAAAACTTGAATAAAGTAAGCTAAGGAACAAAAAATTGAAGTAGCTAATTTAGCAATGAGATACCAACTTGACTACAGAGATAGTAAATTGATAGGAATTGAAAAGACGGTTCCTTTGTTTTTGTGGCAGAATGACAAAGAGGACAAGAAATATAAGGTAAATTAATTCTTTAATTGATATTACCTCCGGTAGGAAGATAATCACAACAAAGTCTCCAACAAAATACTTTGATTTTCAACTTTCAAAATTTCTTCTTAAGAAGAGAATAAAAAATGAAATCTATTAAAAACAAAATGGGCATTTGAATTGTGTATCTAAAATCAAGAATCCAAATTATTATCATAAAGAGGAGAAAGTTTTGTAAGATAAAGAGCACGTAAGAGAATCTCAAATGCTAATAATTAATTAAAAATTCGAACTATTTCTTTGAGAATTTAAATGATCATTTCTTCAGCATTCAAAAATAAATTATATACTAGTTAAAACAAATTATATAATAAATTTTATGATTATATTGTATAGATTTTCAATAAATATTATATATTAATTATAATAGAATATGATAAAATTCAATACAACATTACATTACTACACATTCTATCTTTGTTATTTTTTTTGTCAAAATAGGAAAAAAATAAGGAATTTATCTTTATTATTTATGTAATATAATTTTTCATTTACTTGTGCAGGTTTTTCTCTTAAAAGATGTTTGATTCATATAATAGAAACAAAATATGAAGGAGAATGATAATGGAATTAAATATAAAAAAATAGTATTATTATTAAGTGTATGGTTTGATCATTGAAATAAAAAAAAGAATCAATATTGTAATGTTTGATTTATAAATATAATAAAATAAAAAATATTATATATTATCTTAATATTTTTATGTTAAAATTTAACTAATATTATTTAGTTGTTATTTTTTTCGTAAGATAAAATATATTATTAAAATTATTTTTTTAAAATAATTATTACCTAAAAATATTATTTAATGTTATAAAAAATTAAAAACAAGAAAAATAATTTTTATAATTTTTTAGATTAAGATTTATTTGTGTATTTTTAAGAGTAAAATTAGAATAAAAAATAAGTATTATTATTAAGTGTATGGTTTGATCATTGAAATAAAAAAAATCAATATTGTAATGTTTGATTTATAAATATAACAGAATAAAAAATACTATATATTATCTTAATATTCTTATGTTTAGTAAAATTTAATTAATATTATTTAGTTGTTATTTTTTTCGTAAAATAAAATATATTATTAAAATTATTATTTTTTTAAATAATTATTACCTAAAAATATTATTTAATGTTATAAAAAGATTAAAAACAAGAAACATAATTTTTATAATTTTTTTAGATTAAGATTTATTTGTGTATTTTTAAGAGTAAAATTAAAATAAAAAATAAGTATGATAATAAAATAAGGATTATCAAAGAAGAATAGACGGTAAAATTTTTATTAATTTTTTTTTATTAAAAAATTTCATTCCATTATTAATCTATAACATAACTAAATATAAAAAAATATAAAATTAATTTCATTTTCACACTTAATTCTATCGACAAAATATGTTGTTAGACTTACACTCGAGAAATGAAAAACTAAAACATCACTTAAATTTACACCTTCGTATGTGTCGGCGGCCCAATTACGAAACGAACTGGACTAGATATGACACGGTAATGTGAGGCAAATGGCGTTGCAAATAGAGTGCTGCCCACGGGAAATAAAAAGAGAAAACAAAATTGATAACGAAGAAGGCAAATAATACCATCTCCAGCATTTTGTTCTGAATCATCTATTCATTCATCTTACTTTCTCGTCCATTTTTGTCCTCTGTTCCTTTTGAGTACTCTTGTCTCACACACTAAATTGTACCAAGAAAATCGATTTTATTCTCCGAGAAAGCTCAATCCCTGTATTTTTACTCAGATCCAAAGATCTAATTCCGAGTTTCTCTCCTTTTTCTCTATTTCTGTTTATTTGCCGTGAAAATCGCTGGCATAAGATTCTTTCTCCAACTAGAGGGCCCCCTTCGTTCTTTACCCTAACCAAAATCTTTTTTTTTCCTTTTTCTTTTAACAGCAAGTCCTCTACTTCCCATTTTACATTTTCTCGGTCATTTTTCCGAGACAAAAAACTGACTTTTGATTACCCAAAAACCCTCTTTTGGGACTAATATTTTGCGAATATTCCTTTTTAACTTTTTTTTTTTAGGTTTTTGATTACTGTATAATATTTGTTTTTTTTTATATTAAACTAGATACCTCAGACATTTTTTCTAAGCTTGATTATTGGAGTACAGGTTTTGGATCATTCTGTTTCCATTGAACATTGGCGGATCTGAGGTTTCTTTTTTAAAGTTAAATCTTAGCGGAATTGGAATCGCTGAAGAAGTCTTTTGCTAGAGGAGAAACAAAACTTGGATCATAGTTTAGGTTTGTTTGTGTTGTTATTTTAGGAGCTGAAGTAGGGTTTAAGTCGTCTGTATATCGTTTAGATCATGGACCATGTTATCAGTGGAAAGTTTAAGCTCGGACGGAAGATTGGTAGCGGATCTTTTGGCGAGCTGTATTTGGGTATGTAAAAAGTGATTCCTTTTACATTAATTTTAGGAGCCTCTGGTATTCGCTTAATTGTGTTTGTGATCATAATGGTTTGGTTTGGTTTCTTTCAGGTACTAATGTGCAGACTGGAGAAGAAGTAGCTGTGAAGCTGGTGAGTAGGGAGCTTTTGTTTCTCCTCTTCTCATGAGTGTGTCTTGTGTTGTTGTTGTTGTTATTATTATTATTATTTTTGAAATTTCATTTTGAAAACTATGCCGAACATTTTTTCCTTTCTTTTTTTCAAAGTGGAATTGTAGAGAAGTTTGTTAACAAATTGAATCATGTCAAACTTCTTTATTCTAATACGTAGTGCCATAGTAAATTAATGGTTTTACACTTCACTCAATTAATTTTTTTTGTTGGGAGGCTTAATTTAGTAACTCAGTCGATTAATATTGAGTTTGAATACTAAAGTGAATGCAAAAGGCCGTTCTTACATGGATGAAGAAAAAAATGTACACTTTAGTCTCCTTGTTTTTAGGTGGTAAATCTTAGATACCTTATTTTATGAAAAAGGTACACATAAATTCAATTTCTTGCTCATGCTTGTTACTTGTGTGTTTAATGAAGGGTAGATGTTGTCATTTAATAAAATGAGTAATGCTAAGAACACACAAATTTGCATATTTTTGTACCCACATCACTTATATCTTGACACATGACCGAATTATCTTGGAAAATGCTGAGAAGTGATTCATGTTTTTTTTAATAATTCAGTCACGTGGAACTATATAAGTGGTGTAGGTACAAAAGTGAGTACAAATTTGTAGCAATTGTACAGATTTTTTTATAGTCAAAGAAAATGATTATTTCATTCCTCTTAGTTTACAGCAGATGCATTTTTTTTTGATAAAATAAAATTGAACTTACGTGTATCTTTTAAAGAAATGGGGGGACTAATGGGGTATTACCATAAAACAAGGGGACTAAAGTGTACCTTTTTAGTAAAGTAGGGGACTTCTCAAGTGTTTTCCACGTTTGACTTTTTTGTTAGCATCCAAATGGGATGGTTTAAGTTTTTCTTTGGAATGAAGAATTTAATGATCATACCTTAATTGTGCTGCTACTGGTACTAATTTTTTCCTTTTAGCTGAGGATAGTTGTAATTCTGATACATTCAAGAACTTGAGCTAGCTTCATAAAGCCTTGACATTATATAGTAGGATTTTATCTCTCTTTTCCCTTGTATTTATTCAACCAAGAGATGGAAGGGAAAAAAGTATGTCGGGTCTGGATTTCTTCACTTAAATTTTAGTCCAGGATTACATTTGATGTGATACTGTAAATTTGCATACAACTGGAGGAAGCTGTTCAGAAAATATTATGATTTTACATGCATATGATGGTATGACTTTACAATTTAAGTTTCTCTGTGGTTGGGTTTAGAGGTGAAGTCCATGATTAGGGAACAACTTGTATGTTAGGTGAATTTTGGCGCAGAACATTTGATCTGAAATTATTATCATATTTTTATTTCATTAATTTTTTTTATAGAGAACTGAAATGAATTATTTAGAATTCGCTTTGTAACAAGAGTTCTGTTTTCTTGTGTTTGAAAAAGTTGTGATTTTTCAATTCATTTGTTAAAGGAAACAAAATTTTGTTTGGTATCGAGTTCCATTTCTGTTTTTTTTTTCTATTTAATATTCATTTTTCTTTTATAATCTCATTTTTAATTTTATTTTAACGAAAATGGCTATATAAAAGAGGTGGAATCTTGATTTTCATGAAAATTAGGTCTTAGAATATGATATGTAATTTAATTCTGGAAGTTTGAAATCTGAAAACCAAAAGCAGGTTTTGAAAGTTTTTTTTTTCAAGTTCCAAAAGTATACCAGAAAATGGAACTCATTTCCAATTAAATGAAAATGAAAACAGAACTAGTTACGAAACAAAACAGAAAACAAAACACATTACAAAACAAGCCCTTAGTTAATCCATTTTCCAAAAGTATACTAGAAATGGAACTCATTTCCAATTAAATGAAAATGAAAGCAGAAATAGTTACCAAACAAAACAAAATCCAAAAATCTAAGTTTGAACATAGAAAACAGAAAACAAACACATTACCAAACAAACAAACCCTTAGTTAATCCATTGTTATCTTGCTCTTTTGGGTTCCTCTTTGGTATTTGGTGGTTAGCCTGTATCAAAATTTTGAATTTCATAGCTTTTTATACTTATTCATCATGCATTTCTTTATGAGACCTCATTTCCTACTCATTATTTTAAAATACACAGGAGTCAGTGAAGACCAAGCACCCCCAGCTTCACTATGAGTCGAAATTGTACATGCTTCTTCAAGGAGGAAGTAAGCCTTTTTATTTCTTATTTTCTGTTGTAAGTTGAATATAGAATAATGTTAAAAGTTCAATGAGGAATTTCTGTGATGTTTTTATCAATAACTTTTTAAAACTGTATAAAGCGGGTATCCCCCATCTCAAATGGTTTGGAGTTGAGGGTGAATACAATGTCATGGTTATTGATCTTCTTGGGCCAAGCCTCGAAGACCTTTTCAATTATTGCAATCGGAAGTTTTCTTTGAAGACTGTGTTAATGCTTGCAGATCAGTTAGTAAGTTAATCATTTTCTATGGAATGGTTTCACATGGTTTAATATGGTGATGATGCTTGTGTTTCTTACTCTTATTGTTGTACACAGATAAATAGGGTTGAGTACATGCACTCACGGGGTTTTCTTCATCGTGATATAAAGCCTGACAACTTTTTAATGGGTTTAGGGCGTAAAGCTAACCAGGTATTCTATGTTAATATTTATCATTGTATCTGTAGAGGTGTTTTTATCTTTAGGCTGCTGTTTGAACTTTGAAATTTGTGTATACATTAATACTTAACTTCCCATTTTTCCGGAGAAGCCATATGTCTACTTGAAATGTGACGTATGTATTTATCTTTCAATTAGTAATATCACCTTTTGGTGGTTCCATTTTATTCCAAGTGTAGTTGTGTAGGACCATGAGCAGGTCTCACTGTATGCTTTCCGATAAGCAGTATCGTTGTATCGTTATGATACTTTCCTGTATCTTATTTGGATTCTCAATGTCATAACTCATAAGTTTATATCATATAACTCCACATTTAAAGTTTGTTAATTGTTTTAGAAGCTTTAATAGTTGTAATATTCATTAGTATTACTTTTTGGTTAAGACTTCTATCGGATTCATGGAAAAACGTACTTTGAATGCTAAAAACTGGAAATAAGTCTTCAAACAGTTGCCTGGCTGGCTGTGATAACTAGTAAGATGGTAAAGTTCAGACTTTACTCATTAGTCATCTCTACATAATAGGAATGTGAGAATGAAACATATTAGTTTGGCTTAAAAGTAGATTACATTGACATCTTATCAAGGTTGGATACTGTATATTAGAACTGACAGACATTCGGTTTCATTTTAATGGTCATGGATGATCATGAATGCTGGCTGTGGTAACTGATAAAGTAGTGAAGTTCAGACCTTACTTATTAGTCCTTTCTACATGATACAAATATCTGGATAAATTAGATTAGGTTTGGGTCAAAACTAGGTTTTATTGATGTCTTATCAAGGTTGGACACAATATATTAGAACGACTGACATTCTGTTTCATTGTCATGGATGATGATAACTGATGTAAAGTTGGTTATTCTTCTGTAACCAATGGGTCAATGCCGGAACCCAGAGTAGATTTTAATCTCTAATAGTCTTACGGATTGATAGTGATTACTCTGTTTGAATCATTTACCAATGAATTAATCCCATTCAATCCAAATTGTGCCCAATGGTTCTGCTATTTCTAGTGACATCTTCTGGATGAACAAAAGCAGATATGACCCGAGGACTTTAGGTTGAATTTGAGTGGAATGCAAATGTTGCAAATAGTAGTAGTGATAGGACTTTAGGTTGGGAAGCTTGTATACTATGTTTAACTATAGGCTATGAAGTTTTGTAAAGGATAATCTAATAGTTTGATGTTTTCTTTGAGTGGATTGCTGGTCCTCTATTTGTATTTTTGTAACTATTTATAAATATAGATATATTATGATGTTTCTTATAAAAAGTAGTAGTGATAGGATTATAAAAGAAAATCATGCTTTTGAGGTCTGAAAGTGATTATTGTATTGAATCTCAATAGAGAGTCAAATAATTTTGGGAAAGTCTAGTGCATAGAAAATCAGAAGTTTAATTGAGAAAATACTATGAACATGATATAGAACCATTAAAAAGTCAGTCATATGCTAATGCTATGAGGCTGTTAAGAGACATTAACTAACTAAATGTTTTCAGATAATTGGATAGTATTCATGTCATTTGTTTAATTTTGTATATCAAATTGTGATGTACTATGCAACATGCCAGTGGAAACCTGCAACTGCATACTGGCCAAACTTCCTAATTTTCATCTTCACTGTAGGTGTATGTCATAGATTATGGACTTGCAAAAAAGTATCGGGATTTGCAGACACACAAGCACATTCCATACAGGTATCAGATATGGCATTACATGCTTGAATTCTGTCTTCTTTTAACTTTCTCCATGGCTCTACCACCTTCTTAGGAAGCTTAATTCTGCAGCTTTTTGTTGTAGTTACTCTTCAGTTTCGTATTTTAATGAAAGTTCAACTTTTTCCTCTATAAATTTGATTGGTTTCTGCAATGCACAGTTATACACCTTTTTGTTTGTTTATTCCTTTCGAAAAGGAGAAACAGAAGATCCTGATAGATATGTCTTTGTCATTTACTATTATTAATATTATCATTATTATTTATCTTTACTGTTAGGTCTCATAGGTGATTATTAATGACAATTCTTATTATCGTATCAAATTTCTTAAAATGTTTGATGTGCAGGGAAAATACCTATTATGTACTTAGGTCTTCTATGTAGATTATGAGTTTTATTTTAAATTACCAATACTTGTCTCCTGTTTTTGTGAGGTATCAATAAACTATGAGGTTTGAATCACTTCTTTCTGTTGTTTCTCTTGTTATGTTGTGTCATGCATTTGAACATTCTTTCTCATTTCCCCTGTTAAATTTACTTGTGGTTGTTTATTTCAGGGAGAACAAGAATCTCACGGGGACAGCCCGCTATGCTAGTGTTAACACACACCTTGGAGTAGGTAAGTGACTCATTACCACAAATAATTGACATGGATTTTAGTGTGTCCCCAATTTTGATTCAATGGACGTTAATTTTGTAATTGATTTAAATGTTACCTATTTTATGTGCAGAGCAAAGTAGAAGAGATGACCTGGAGTCTCTTGGTTACGTGCTTATGTATTTTTTGAGAGGAAGGTTGATACATATGTTTGTCATGCTTCATTGTATTTTTAATTGTTGCTGAAGTTCATGAGGCTAATAATTTTTTATATTCTTTTACAGCCTTCCCTGGCAGGGATTGAAGGCAGGTACTAAAAAGCAGAAATACGACAAGATAAGTGAAAAGAAGATGCTTACTCCCATAGAGGTATCAAGAAGTTTCTTTTGAGCAGCTTATGCCAATATATTACATTATGTGATGAAATGTATCGTATTGGGTCATCACAAAAACTTCAATAGTCATTTACTAACCTTCCTCAGGGCTGTCCGAACTCATCATTTCATGCATTATTTTCTTGACATTGTTGACTAAATGGTGTACTGAATGCTGAGATGTTTTCTTTACAGGTTCTTTGCCGATCATATCCATCAGAATTCACATCATACTTCCATTATTGTCGGTCATTGCGATTTGAAGACAAACCAGATTACTCATATCTTAAGAGGCTTTTCCGAGACCTTTTTATTCGAGAAGGTTGTTTAGTACTGTTAACTCATGAGTCTAAATATTTATGATTCTATATATTATTGATGTATAACTTCCCATTTTTATTTGCTTTGAGTGATGTTCAAAATAAAAAGTTACTGATGTAATTGGTGCTGCAGGGTACCAATTTGACTATGTGTTTGATTGGACCATACTGAAGTATCCCCAGATAGGATCAAGTTCAAGAGGACGAGTATGTACACTGTTTCTCACTAGACATGCATGTTTTAAACATATTGTATTTGCCTTTTTACATGCAATCTGATGTCTTTGTTTTTCGGATCAACAGTCTGGTGTTAAACCTGCTATGAATTCAGGACCATCGGCAGATAAAATAGAGAGGCCTTCAGGTTGGTATGCTTCTTATCAGCATTTCAAGATGCTCCTTTAGTAATAATGTGAGATGGTTGTTAAAGAATTCTAATATATTATGCTTCTCATGATGATATTACCCTATCTTTGATTGGGGACACGACTCTTTTCCCATTGTTCCCTTGCTGAATTTAATTACTTCATGCCTTTCTTCCCTCCCTCACAATGCTGCATTCTGATCTTTTGACTGTGATACATTTGATCAGTGGGGCAGGATATACGTGACAAATTCTCTGGTGCTGCAGTTGAAGCATTTTCTAGAAGGAATGGATCGGCACTTGGTGATCGCTCCAGACAATCTCCTGATAATATGCCAATGACTAAGGAAGTGGTAAGTTGCACAGATAAAATATTCCATCTTCTGCTGTGTACTTCTAATCTGCATTTCTTTTGTTGTGAGCTGGTTTGGAGCAAGGCAAACATACTTGATTTATTTTTAAATTTTTGTTTAATGACTGCAACTTATGCTGCAGAAACCTGATGCTGATAGACCCAGGAGCTCATCTCGCAATGGCAATACTTCAAAGAGGGCTGTTTTAGGTAGCCGGCCCAGCTCCTCTGGTGAGCCTAGTGAAATTCGATCTAGTAGATTTGCCTCTAGCAGTGGTCGTCTGTCAACAACACAAAGGATTCAACCTGGTTTTGAGTCAAAATCATCTTCGTTTACTCGTGCTGCATTGCCCACAAAAAGCAGTCGTGATGATGCTCTTAGAAGTTTCGAGCTTCTTACTATTGGAAAGAGGAAATAAGAAGGGTCAATATTAATTGAGTAAGAAAATGCTTTGTTTCAGCATGAAATTCGTTCTTTGGTAACCAAAGATGACAAACTCTTAAATGGTTTTATAATTAGTCTGTATATGTTTATCCATAATCCATTTTTGGGTTCATTTCAGTCTGTGTTTAATGAAGTTTCCCTATTAGAACGACTCTCTTACCTCTTTTAAGAAACTTGCTATGAAAAGGCTGAATTATCTCTCACCTTAAGCAATTCTGTATATCTTTTAAGGCACGCAGATAACTTTAAACCTATCCATGGTTTTATCTTTAAGCCCTTTGGTTCGGTTATTTGATAGCTGATATGTTGAACATTCTATATTCTTTTATGCATCCGTTTATAATATTTTTTAACTCATGTTTTGCTTAAATATTATTTCTGAGATTCTTTTAGCTATGAAGTACCGAAATTGGGATCTTAGCTTCGAGAAAATGACTTAAGTTGATTTATTAATCAATTAATAAAGATTGCAAGCATTTTTAAGCGAAAATCTACTCTATGTAATGCTTGGGAAATATAGGTTTTTCCTTTTCTTAGTTATATTTAATTGTAATGCATGGTTGTAGTCAATTAGCCTCGGCAACAGTTACAAATGTTTTCACAATAATTAAATTTTCTCAAAGCCTTGGAAGAATGGTTACCATTTCTAATTGAGTAATTGCTACAATTATGGTGCTATAAAGTAACATAATTGAACAGAACGTTATGGAATCAATGGCCACAAGCAATTAAACGAACTTGATATTCTTTTATTTTAATTTTTTATTTTATTTTAAGGCCATTTGGTTGTGGAATAGAAAGTAAAGTTAGGTTCAAATTGGTTCTAACTTAATAATATTGATATGTAATATATAATTATGAATATGAGTAAATTAAATGATATGTTCGTTATAGGATTATTTTTTAATAATAATAAAAATAAATTATAAGAGTAGTTAATATTCAATTTAAGTATCATTTTTGCAGACAATAAATGTACTATTTCTGTAGTTAATGATAGTGATTACATACCTACTTTTGGTTGTATTTATTCATTTCTAGAAAGCTATGTATTATTTTAGAGAGAGAAAAAAAGATAAAAATAGAGAGATGTGTGAAAATGATAAGATACGTAGGTGGACTTCAAATATATTTCTCATCTAAAGTACCTAGTTGTTGACACTCGGAGTATTTAATTTTTTTTTCCCGAGTACCCCAACTAAAGCGTATGGATGGATATGGTCCACTTCCATCTAATTTTTTCAAAATTTATTAAATTCAAATCAAATTATTTATGCAGATGAAACAAAGATATTCTGGTTTAATTATAATTAAATTGTTAAATATATAATTATAATTATTTGTTTAACAAATATACTATCATTGTTGTAGTTTATTGGTTGATTTTATTTCCGACACTTATGAAACATAAATTTTTTAATGTTTTTATTTCAATAGAACAATAAAGTAATAAATATTATACCTATGATTCAAATTAGAGACCATGTATGTTTCTTTTTTTTAACGAATTATATCACATGTGTGTCAAATAATATTGTATATATTAATTATAATGGTCTGATCTAGTTTAAATAATTATTAAATTTTATAAAATAAAACAAACTAAATTAGTGAAAAAGGGATGAAGTTGTTTAATGTAATCTAATTTTTATATTCCATCCGATTTATTAGGGAATAAATATCTAAAAAGAATAAATAAGTGGAATATGAATTCATTAACTTATACGAATATATATTATGTTTTGTTTTTTAAATTAATGATAGGTTGGAAGTTTTTTATAATAACTATTAAATATTGGTCCAAACTCAAAACAATATTAAATCCATTCAAATATTAAACCCTGAACTCTTATTTTATATATATATATATATATCATTTAATGAGAAGTAGAAGTGCTGAGAATAAAGAAAACTAAGCCACCAGCACTTGCATAATTCTTAAATTTTGTAAAACAGATCAAACTAAATTAGTAAAAAAAGGATGAGTTGTTTAGTGTAATCTAATTTTTATTTTCGATCTGATTTATTAGGAAATAAGTATCTAAAAAGAATAAATAAGTTGAACAGGAATTCATTAACTTATACAAATATCTATCATGTTTTGTTTTTTAAATTAATGATAGGTTTGAAGTTTTTTATAATAACTGTTAAATATTGACCTAACTCTCCATTCAAATATTAAACCCTTGCCTCTTATAATATATATATATCATTTTATCCTTCCCAGTAGAAGGGCTGAGAATATAGAGAACGAAGGCCACCAGCACTTGCGTGAGTGAATTGGAAGCTGAAAGCAGACACTTTTGGCCAGCTATATCCCTCAATCTCACTGTACGCATACGCCATATTCAGAACATCATTGCCTTGTCGATCTCTGACCAGCCAATTCTAACGTCGATCCCCGGCCAGCCTTTCCAACTCCATTCGTAGCCAAAGACACTTCCGGCCACCAACTCCAGCTTCGTTCCACTGCTAGCCGCCTACCTACCACTAGTCTGCCTCTGTTACAACCAGCTATCAACTAGCAGCTCAGCTTCCACCAGCCTCAGTGTGCGCCTCCACCATCTTGCTCTCCCTTATTTCGATAAGCGAGATTTTATAATTTAGCTTGCTGGATTTGATTACTAATTTTGTGGAAAAAAAAAAATCTGAGTGTATTTTAGATTTTTGTATATTTTTATGAAGTTATATTAATATTAGTATTTGTATTTTTATGTAATTATTAGTGAAATTTTTTTAGGTTTTATAAACTTTTTATGTTAAAAAATTAAATCATTTAAAATTATTATGTATTTTTTTTATTATTTTATTTTTATCCATAATTATATATTTATACAATTAAATTAAACCTTAACTTCGTTTAAAAAAAACAATTAATAACTATAATTATTATTTAATTAACAATGATTCAAATAAAATCAACAATTTTCTTGTAATAATTATTACTTAAACTTGCAAAATTGTATATAACAATCACTTGCATAATTTATACTACAATTTTTCAAGATAATCATTCACGCTTTTGCCTTAGTAAACAGAGCATTTATTTATTTTTGTAAAGAACTTGGGTGGCTTTTGGTTCGTGAAATAGAATTGGAATGGAATGGAATGGAAATAAATAATTTTGTTTGGTTTGATCACTGGAATCAAGCTCAGAATCAAGATTATAGTGTTTGGTTTGCCACTGGAATAGAATGAAAAAAGCTGTAAATGACCTTAATACCCCTACATGCTGTAAAGTTCAAATAATGTCATTTAATTACTATTTTTTCGTCAGACAAAATACATTATTGAAATCATTATTTTTCTAAATAAGTATTACTTAATTAAAAAGAAATATATTATTAAAATTATTATTTTTCTAAATAGGGTTTAGGGTTTTGAGGTTTGGGATGTGTGATTTAGGGTTTAGGGATTTAGGATTTGGGGTTATATTTGTAGGTTAAGGTTTAGGGTTAAAATTATTATTTTTCTAAAAATAGTTTAGGGTTTTAGAATTTTGGATTTAGGGTTTAGGGTTTTAGGGTTTTAAGGTTTAAGGTTTAGGGTTTATGGTTTTAGGATTTGGAATTTGGGGTTTAGGGTTTTGGGATTTATGTTTTAGGGTTTTGGGTTTTGGGATTTATGTTTTAAGGTTTAGGGTTTAGGGTTTAGAGATTTGGGGATTTGGGGTTTAGGGTTTTAGGGTTTAAGGTTTAGGGTTTAGGGATTTGGGGTTTAGGATTTTAGGATTTGGAATTTGGGGTTTAGGGTTTAGGGTTTTGGGATTTATGTTTTAGGGTTTTGGGTTTTGGGATTTATGTTTTAAGGTTTAGGGTTTTAGGGTTTTAGGGTTTAGGGTTTAGGGATTTGGGGTTTAGGGATTTGGGATTTGGGGTTTAGGATTTAGGGTTTTAGGATTTGGAATTTGGGATTTAGGGTTTAGGGTTTAGGGATTTATGTTTTAGGGTTTTGGGATTTATGTTTTAGGGTTTAGGGATTTGAGGTTTAGGGTTTAGGGTTTTGAAATTTTGGGTTTAGGGTTTAGGGATTTGAGGTTTAGGGTTTAGGGTTTAAGGTTTTAGGATTTTAGGATTTGGATTTAGGGTTTAGGGTTTAGGGATTTATGTTTTAGGGTTTTGGGATTTATGTTTTAGGGTTTAGGGATTTGAGGTTTAGGGTTTTGAAATTTTGGGTTTAGGGTTTAGGGATTTGAGGTTTAGGGTTTAGGGTTTAAGGTTTTAGGATTTTAGGATTTGGATTTAGGGTTTAGAGTTTTGAAATTTTGGGTTTAGGATTTAGGGTTTTGGAATTTTGGGTTTGAGAATTTGGGATTTGAATTTAAGATTATATTTTAGGTGAGGGTAAAATTGGAAAAAAAAAGTGTAGATGGGAATGGAATAATGATTACCAAAGGTGGGAGAAGGAATTGTGATTCCTTCTCTTTTAGTAATCAGATTCCATTCTGTCCAACCAAACACACAAAATGAAAGGAATCAATTCTAATTCCATTTCATTCCCTCCAACCAAACGTGAGGTTAGTTAATTCTTTTCATAAGTTGGTAATAATAAATTTCATTTTTATAGGCACAAGGGATATTACTACTAATACATATTTTTTTATTATTATAAAAATAATTCATCAATCATAATTTTATTCATATGTTAGACTAAGATGAATTAATACACTTTTATTAAAAGTTATTGTGCTAACAAAAAAATAAGATAACATAATAATATCAAAAATTTAGTATATATAGTTTAAAATGACTATCAAATATTGTCATAACATTATTACTTATTAAATAAGAAATTAAATTAACAACTCCGTTATAAAATGTACAACTTTCTTTAAATCACTACTAAAACCAAACAATGGCCTTCATAATTGTAAAAGTTTGTGGTAGTATTCTTTAATATAATAGCAATCACGGGTTTGTGATGATAGGAATATATATATATTTAAAGACGATCTTATTGTAGGAGTGAGTTAATTTTTTGAGCTTGATAATATTCCAAAAAATGAAAACTTATAAACTAAATTCATCATCAGTAAAATCAAATTCAATTAAAATAGGGATAATATAAAAAATATCCTCAAACTTTGAGATATATTAAAAAATATCTCTAAGATTTAAAAAAATTTAAAAATATCCCCCAAACATAACAAAAATTAAATTTAAAGGAATTAAATAGTAACATTTCATAAATAAAAATGGAAAAAATAATAAAAAATTAAGAAATAATAAAAAATTAAAGAATAATAGAATTAGAAATAGAAGATATCTCAAGATAATGTTTTTTACAAGAAATAGTAATAAGTAAAAACAATTTTGAAAAAATTCAAAAAATAAAATTGAATCTTAAAGAAATGGATGGATTTAAAGACTCATTATTTACATTTTTAAGAAAATTATTTCCAAGAAAAGACATAATTTATTATGGAATAAATAATAACGAAATGAGTACTAATATCATAGATACAAAAGGAAGGTACGATATACCATTACTTGACAATGAAACTATATTAAATAAACTATCCAAAATTTCCCAAAAAGATAAGAAAAAAATTGGATATATTCATTTAAGAAGAATTCAAATATTAATACACGCTCATTTTAGGTAATATAATAATAAATAGAAAAAATGCTCTACTAGGAATGATCTATCGTAATTTAAGATACCAAAAACTAAAGTTTACAACATACCCTAAGTTTGCTATTAATATCTATGATAAAAACTTAAACCAAGTATTAAATCTAACTTATGTATTTGAAAGAAAATATTTAATAAAAGAAGAAAATCATCAATTTTCAATACACTACCTAGTAGGGTATTAATTAACTAACAATCATAATAGTTTAATATATATATAAAATGAATTTAGATCAATAGATAAAACCTTTCAAGAACTTGAAAAAATAATAAAACAACCCAAAATCATAATGGACTTTGAAATACTAGAGGAATGAAATTTAGATATAAAAAAAAACCTCTCATACTAGAAAGAAAAAGTAATGTGATTAAAAATAATAATATACCAAGATTTACTTTTATAGATCATGAAGGAGAAACCTCTAACTAAGAAGAAGTTAAAACACTAAAAGATGAAGTTCAAATAATGAAAACATTAATTCATGATGTCATCTTAAGAAGATAACAATATTTAAAGAAAAATTAAAAAAATATGCATTTAGAAATAGATGAAAGCCTAGTAGGCTTAGCAAAAAATAAGCAACATTAATAAAATCTTTGAGACTTTTAACAGAGGAAATTGATTTAGTTCAAGAATTAAACACGAAATATCTACAAGGTATAATTAAAACAAAAAATAATTATTAAAAAAAATAAAGAACGTGGTGTACAACAAGATATACACATAAAATTTATAGAACTAAGAAAAGATGTATATAACATACATAGAAATAATGATATTATAAGTCATAAATATAATCCCTTAAAAGGAATAAAAGTAAAACCACCTAGGAGATCAGATGTCCTGATTCTTAGAAATGAGAGAAGAAAAAATGAAGAAAAATCTAATAAAAAAGATATAATTTTAGTTTAATTGAATATAGAAAAGAATTAGAAGAAAAATTCATGAACCCCAAAAATAGGGATATAGAAAATTATTTAGTTTGTTAACACTAATTAATGAAGAATTAGAAGAACATTACAATGAAAAATTTTGTACAAACAAAGAGAAAGATGATATGATAATAACTAGTGAGACTAATACTAAACCAAAAATTATGACCCTGAAAGGTCATATAAAACTAATTTTATTATCAATTTCTTACCAAGAAGTAACATCTAACCCACATAGGGAAGACAAAATAGGCAAAGATCAGAGGAGCTTGACACCATAAATAGAAGAAAAAAACCACCCAAAAGATAAAGGATTACATTGGGGGACTAGAGATAGTATCCAACCAGAATTCAAACTTCATGATAATTACAAGTTTGACATTTTAGATTTAGATTGTATAAGAGATAGGAAAAAAAAATACTTAAATGAATGGACTAGTGCTATGAGTGTACTCATACAAACATCCTTAACTACACAAACAAATCCTTCAATATGTAGGGTATTAGTAGCTCATAAAATGATAGAAAATTTTAAAGTTTGGTTTTCATAGACTAACAACATTTATTAATGTAAGGGAATGCTCCCATAGGAAGAAAATATTTTGATATAATAATAAATGAGATATACAAGGAATATATTGGAGAAGATAAAAGAAGAACTATCATTAAATCTAGTGAAAATGAAATTAATGAAGCCAAATGACATCTAACAAATATGAAAATCTATAACATATATTTCATAGACTCTTTTATTAGTGAATATGAAATGTATTACCATAAATTACCACCCTCTATGCAAACAAATTATAAGAAAATGTTTTTCAAAAATTACCTAGAATATTATATAAAAACTTAATAGAAAGTTGGAATAAAAAAATATGAAAACTATACTAAACATCTTAGGAGGAAGAATAAGAAGTCTTAAAAGTTGGATAATTATTAAATGCCAAGAAAGAAAGGAATATAAACAAATAAGAGGAAACGATAAAATCTATTGTGACGAGATTTTATAATACTAGGAAAATATGGATGTAACATAAAACCCTACAAACAAATACAAAAAATATAAATTCAGAAAAATAATATTTTCAAAGATATAAAAGAAGATTTAATAAGAAAACCTATAAGAAAATATATTTTAGAAGAAATAGGTATAAAACTCTTCAAAACATGAATTATTGCCCTTTAGGAGAAGAAATACAAATGTTGGATTTATAATAAAGAAGAACATTATGCCAATGAATACCCGAGCATGCTTGAAACATAAGAAAGAATTCAAAAAGGAATTTCCATAGAAAGCAAAAAAATTAGAAGAAGCTTTTAAGATGAAAATAGAACTAATCAAGGAATAAGATATAGATGATATTTACAATATTTATCTATCAGAGAAAATTGAGGAGGAAATAACCAATTCAGAATATGAATACTCTTCAACAAAAAATAAATGATTTGTATAGTATTAAAAATCTAAATAGTACCTACATCAAAGTAGAAATAAAATTTAAAGGCTATGCCAGCTATCATCTACATGCATATATAAATACATGAGCTAGTATGTGTGTAGCAAGTAAATATGTGTTTTTAAAAGAAAATTGGAAAGAGGCACAAAAAGATTTAATTGTAAGAATTGTTAATAATACTACAATAAAGCTTAATAATGTTTTAAAAGATACAGATATAATGATAGGAGGAGAAAAAATTTATATTCCTACTATATATTAACAGGAAACAAGAGTTAATTTATTAATAGGAAATAATTTTCTAAACCTATAGCAACTTTTTACACAATATCTAGATAAAATAAGTCTAACAATTTTAGATGGTGATACCGTTTATGTATCAAAAATAAAAAAACTTTAACTATATCAAACTAAACTTTTATGCAACAACATTAAAAACGAGAACATGATGAGATAGAGTATCAAAAACCTTATCTAGAAAATATTTTATTAGAAATAGAAGAGAAACAAAACTTTTTTCTTAATAAAATACAGGAAGATAAATCCCTAGCATGTATCAAAAAACTATTAAAAGAAATAAGCTTAGAAAATTCTTTGGGTTCAAAAATCAATAAATCTAAAACAATCGTTGATTTAGAACAAAAAGAAAAGAGTTAACAAAATAAAAGAAATCTAGGATTGCAATTTTTCACCAAATTAATCCACTCTTATCATATTATTTTCTTTTGATTTATATTTTTTAGTACATTTAATTTGTCAACCGAAAACTTCTTTTTTTTATTCATACATCTCTTCCGAGCTCCGTATAAACACACCTCGTTAAATTAATTCACTATATCTCTATGAGAATTAAATTTACCGAGATTCATTACGTTCTAAGTTTTCAAATGGCCACACATACAATTAGGGTATATTCCTATCCTTCATCATACATGTCATTCTATCTACGAGCAATATACACACAAATGCCTCTTCCAAGTTTATTTATGTGCCATAGATCGTTTTGATAAAATTCGTAAATAATCAAAAAGCATTAAACACGAAATAGAACGAACAAATCGAACGTCTTATAAATCTATCAAAAATAATTAAAAGTAAAGCTTCATAAATTTAGATAAAATGCAACCCTAGAAAAATTAAATTACTTCATAAATTAGAAATTAAATTTACAACAGTTCAAGCAAAATTAGATGAAGAAGAAATAAAATTAAATAACTTCGGATCGTAAATATTTGGCACGGGCAGAACACAACAGAAGCCAAAAATGGCTTCTGCGTGTTCCACAGTCCAGCCCCGAATACTACTAAAAATCCAAAACTCCAAAAGCTTTTTAACTCTATCATCTTATCACCTATTTATAGCTAAAAATATACATCAAAAATATTAAAATATAATACACGCGTGGGGACAGAGAAATATGGCAAAAATAATAAAATATTACGCTTGGGGAAAAGCGGTATCGAAAATTGGAATGAAAACGCGTGAGTGGCGAGCCGTGCGTTTCTGTTTTTCTTTTCAATAAACTTTGCCACGTGTCGCAATTTGATTCGCTGAAACAAATAATGGGACACGTGGCAGCACCTCATTTGTTACAGGGAATGGGCGCACGCAGAAATTGTCGAACGGGATTGGGGCGCGTGAAACGTGGGGCAACGGCTGCAACGCGGGCTTGATCCTACACTTTTCGCGCTCATTGTAACATGCCACGCGTCATCAAATTATTGGCGGCTAGATAGAGTGGGACACGTGGCAGATGTTGTTTCGTTGACTAACCAGGCGCACATGGATCGACCGCATGGGAAAACAGGCACGCGAAAGGTGGGGGACAGGGCCTGCACGGCGTCAGACAGGTGGGTCCCACCCTGCACGCCGGCCTGCATGGCAGGTGGGCCCCACTCGGGCACCGAGACGCGTGATAGAGGAATTCTGCACCTACTCGTGTTGGTCGGGTGCGCTTGTAACGCGCACATCTGGCCGTTTATTTTCTGATCGGACGGTCAACGTTGCGCGATTGCATTAGGGCGCGTGACTTCTTCTCACCTGCGGAGAAATTAAAACTTTCCTTAATTGCATTTTGACCCACAAATTTAATTCAATTATATTTCAAACTTTATTTAATTACAATTAAGCCCATTTTCTAATTTAAATTAAATTTTAAACTTTTTATTATTAAGATTAAGCCCGATTTTAATTTAAATTATATTTGAGACTTTTATTAATTGAAATTAAGCACTCTTTTATATGAAATTATATTTTTGGACATAAATTTGCAATTAAGTACGTTTTCGATACAATTTATTTAATTTTCTTAAAATATAAAAAAAAACAATAAATACTAATTTATTAAACTAAAATTAACTAAAAATGGAAAGAACATAACAATTATAATTAATAAAATAGGTAAAATAACTATATAAAATACAGTTATCAATACCCTAACAAGGTTATTAGAGTAAAACCAATGATTTATACTCGAGAAGATATGATTGAATTCGAAAGAAAAATTCAAGAAATTTTGGAACTAAAAGTCATAATACCAAGTAATTCATTTCACTCAAGTCCAACATTTATAGTTGAAAAAGAAGTTGAAAAAAGAAGAGGAAAAAAAGAATGGTAGTAAACTTTAAATCATTGAATAAAGAAATCATTATTGATGGATATTTTATTCCAAAGAGAGAAAAATTATTATCATTAATAAAAAGAAAGAAATACTTCTTATGTTTTGATTGCAAAAATGGATTTTGGAAAATAAGACTGGATGAAGAATCTAAAAAATTTACAGCATTTAGTTGACCTTAAAGGGCAGTTCTAATGAACTATTATACCATTTGGATTAAAAGAAGCTTCATGTATCTTCTAAAGGTATATGGATAACATCTTTAAAAAATTATAAAATATTTTTTGTGTCTATATAGATAATATTTTCATTTTTCATTAATGAATTAAATAAATACTATTTGGATATTATTAATATTATCTAAGAATGCAGAAAAGAAGGCATTGTACTCTTTTAAAAAAAGCAATACTTGCTTAGCAAAAAAATAATTGAAGATGGAAAACATAATATACAATCCCATATACTAAACAACATTCAAGGTTTTCCTAGTGAATTAAAAGATAAAATCAATTACAAAGATTTTTAGGATGTTTGACATATGTAGAAGTATATATCAAGAAACTTGTATAAATCCGAAGACCTTTACAAGCAAAATTGAAAAAAAGACTATATCTGGAAATGGATAGAACAAGATATTATGTATATAGATAAAGTAAAAGCAAAGGTAAAAAATTTACGAACTTTATACCATTCAAGGCTAGATGATAAAATGATAATTGAAATAGATGCTTCACAAGAATATTGGGGAGCAGTTCTGAAAGCAAAAGTAGATGACAAAGATGAATATCTTTGTAGATATACATTAGGATATTTTCAAGGTCCAGAGTTAAATTATCACAACAATGAAAATGAATATCTAGATATTAAAAGGGCTATTAAGAAATTTGCAATAAATGTTATAAGTTCTATATTCATTATTACAACAGAGAACAAGAATTTTGGTTATTTCTTAAAAACTAATATTGTATGTGATTACAAACAAGAAAGATTAATCAAATGACGACAGTGGTTCAACCACTACAATTTTGATGTTGAACATCTCCTAAGAAATAAGAATAGTTTAGCAAATGCTCTTACTAGATAATTAGCAGCTCTAACTATTTTTATGCTTACCGGAATGGAACATCTTAATATCAAAATGAAGATAAAGGAAAAGGAGATAAAAATCCTACAGGAATAACTTGAGCTATTATACCTTGAGAAGTCTCTTATGGAGATACGAAATACACAGGAAGAACTTAATTGTTCAATACAACTCTTAGAGTCCAATAACTCAAAAAAGAAACTTCATCAAAAATTCAATCTAAAGAAGATACAAATTATAAAGAAAAAAATTCAAAATGAAAAAGGAAGAAGCCAGTAAATATATTCTAGGATTTATTGGAGTAACTCATAGAGCCTTCACCAATAGAATAGAAGCTTAAAGCAGTTATGTCAATTAGAAAACACAAAAACTAATAACTACTGAGGAGATAGTAAGAAATTATTATACAGTACTACAACAATAACTAATAGCACCAAATAGGTTGACAACTCTAGGGGAATTAGCGATGCAGACCCTTTAGGCGAACAACCTAGGAACCCACGAACTCAAAGGAATAGAAATGATTGATTTGCTAAGAATGTGTTGAAGATGATTGGATTAGAACCCTATGGAAATAAAGTCCGTAAAACCCAAACCTTAAGATTCCACAAATGATGATCACTCCCTTTGATAAGTCGAATTCAAGTATTCAATCAAGAACACAAGAAGACAAAGAAAAAGTTTTATGAAATATATTTTTCATTAATAATATTCATTCTTGCCTCCAAATTACATAGTTTTTCTTCTTTATAAGCAAGAAACTCTAAAAAAACCTAGATGAAATGAGCCTATTTAGTTATGGATTGGGTCTAATGCAACCTCAAAAAATAAAAGACTAAAAAAAATAAAAGCTCATAATTCACTAAAACAAAATTGCTAAACATAAAAGGCCTACAATTAATTAAAATAAAATTGATAGAAATTCCACAATTAACTAAAATAAAAATTACTAAACATAAAAGGCTCATAATTAACTAAAACAAAAAAAAAAAATTTGGTTCCTACATTAATCCTTGCATCCAATTTAATATTTCAAATCTATTACTTGTGTAGGATCTTAAGAATCTTTAGAATATTTGTAAACATCAACTTGGTTAGCACCTCAATCTCCATTATTTCCCTCCTCCTTGAAAATATGCATCCTCGAATCTTAGCTTTATAAGCAGGTTGATTTGGTATTACGAATTCAGGTATGAAATCTATTTGATGTTGTATGCCTCACAAAGGATGTAATCCATGGGGAATCTCTTCAGGAAGTTGATCCTCAAAGTCCTGCAATAAAGATACAATGACACTAGGCAAAGATGAGTTAAGATCGTTAGTATAAAGATAAACATCGTTGTCCATAAGTACAAGTAGTTGTTGCCTTCCCAACATTGTACTCTTAATCTCATGCTTTTCAAAAAATGCACTCATTATTTTATTTTTCTCTAATTTTTGCTCACTTTTCTCTCTTGTTTTTCACTCTTCTTTCCTTTGTGCTCACTTTCTTCTCTTTTTTGCTCATTTTCCCTCCATTATGCTCACTCTCTCTCTATTTTCTCACTTTTTCCTCCATTTTTGCTATGTACATCACTTACTCTTTTTTTTTAATTTCCCCTTGCTCATATTTTTTTTTCCCCACATCTTGTACTCTCATGCTTTCCTAATTTAGGCTTCATAAGCTTGTAGAGGTTTAATAGGGGCTAATATAACTTTTCGGTTGTTCATTTCAAAAGAATAACAATTTCTGTAATCATCATGTGACACCCTCCTGTCAAACTGCCATGGTCGACCGAGCAATATGTGAGCAGCATACATTGGTACCACATCATAAAGAACCTCATCTTTATATTTTCCAATTGAAAAATGAACCCAAACTTGTTTTTAACCTCCACTTTTCCACAATCATTCAGCCATGGTAGCTTATACGGTTTGGGATGCTTCTTCATTTCAAATTTAACTTTTCTACCAACAAGGTACTAGCAACATTAGTGCAACTCCCACTATCAATAATTAATGTGCATACCTTATCCTTCACATGAAATCTTGTGTGGAAAATATAATCATGGTGCTTATCATCTTCTTCATCCTTAGGTGGTATATTCAGGACTCTCCTTATGACAAGTGAATCTCTATGCACAGGTTCTTCCACTTTAATATCAGAATAATCCTTCACTTGTGGTATCTCTTCGTCACATGAATTGGCACTTTCGATTTCTCCATTTTTTTGTA
This sequence comes from Hippophae gyantsensis, assembly GCA_030763125.1. Taxonomy (NCBI): domain Eukaryota; kingdom Viridiplantae; phylum Streptophyta; class Magnoliopsida; order Rosales; family Elaeagnaceae; genus Hippophae; species Hippophae gyantsensis. Next base: position 27,883,674 of record CM061039.1, on the reverse strand, counting down.
CAACCATGATCTTTTTGTCCTATTTACAACTAACTCTCTCTTCCACATTGGAATCGATTTCTTCTTTGTCTAACCCATGTCTTATTTTATGTAATTTAGAATTGGAAGAGGATTATACATCATCCAACCTTGCATTCATTCTCTTAAATTGGTCATGAACAGATTTGAAAAAAAAATTTCAAGTCAACCTCTTGTGGTTCTCCTCCTTCCTTATTCATGTTGTCAACCTGTAAAATAAAATGAGATAACCCACACACTCTTTCACGTGTTTTCTGTCAAATAAATTTGTTATCACTCTCCTTTTCAAAACTATTTTCACTCTTTCTTTTTTTAACATTCTCTTTTTTAACACTATTTTCATTCTTTATTTTGTGATTTGTGACTCAAGAATGTAGAAAACAATCAAAGAATGATTTTTTTTAAAATTCAAAACAAAGATAGATGAAGATAGATAACCTGTTTTCAGCAACCAAGGCTCTGATATCAAATTATGAGAACCCTTTAGGTGAACAATCTAGGAACCTACAAACTTAAATAATAGAAATAATTGATTTACTAAGAACATGTTAAAGATGACGAGATTAGAACCCTAAGGAAAAAAAATCTTTAAAACCAAAACCTTGAGATGTCACAAAAGATGATCACTTCTTTTGATAAGTCGGATTCAAGTATTCAATCAAGAACACAAGAAGGCAAAGCAAAAGTTTTATGAAATATATTTTTCATTAATGATATTCATTCTTGTCTCCAAATTACATAGCTCTTCTTCTTTATAAGCAGGAAACTCTAAAAGAAAAAACCCTAGATGAAATGGACCTAATGGGCCTATTTAGTCATGGATTGGGCTTAATCGAACCTTAAAAAAATAAAATACTAAAAGACTTAAAATAAAAGCCCATAATTCATTAAAACAAAAATTTCTAAAATTAAAAGGCCCATAGTTAATTAAAAAAATTGACAAAATCCCACAATTAATTAAAATAAAAATTGCTAAACATAAAAGACTCATAATTAACTAAAACAAAAATATTACTTCCTAAATTAATCCTTGCATCCAATTTAATAATCCAAATCTATCACTTGTGTAGGATCTTGAGAATCTTTAGAATATTTGTAAACATCAATTTGGTTAGCACCTCAATCTCCATTAATTAGCAAGACCTCCAATACTATTTAGAGAAGCATATCTCCAAGAAACATCAATGATAGTAAAACATTCAATGTTATTCAGGGAAACATCCTCCAAAAATTCACTAATCATTGAAGATGAAAAAAATAAATATAGAAACCTCAACAAACTATAATGGTTGAGTCTCTACAATTTGATAATAAAATATACCTATAAACATATTAAAGACATGAAGTTTTACACTACAGATAAGGAATTTCCTACAGGAAGTAAATTCAATATTTTGGAATGAGCTAATTCAATATTTGTTTATAAAGTTTTCCATGTAAGACTAATAGAGCAACCAAGAACTTCAAAGAAAATATTAAAAAAGGTGAAAAGCCTATTTATCTTAGGTTTTACACTTTACTAATGGGCTAAAATAAGAAAGGATGTATCAGTCCCTACCACTTCATTAAGATAGAGATTTCCAACACAAATAGAGAAGTTCACAAACCAAGGGCGCTTTCTAATGAGTGCTTAAAAAGCACTAAAATTGCTATGATTTAATGTATTTTAATTGATTAAATAGATTTATATTTATATGATTTTATCATATTTTTATATAAATTTGTCTTTTCAGAATCACAGGTATTTTTATTTTTTTAGGTATTTTCGTTCAAAAATAACTTAAAAACTTGAAGAAAAATATTGGAGGCAATGCATCATAAATATGTTGAGAAAAAAATAAGAAAAAATAAAAAATATGGAAAAATTGGACAAAATAAGTCAAAACAGTAAAAAATGTTAAAAATGCCAAGTCTAGCGAGCCTCCCGCGCATAACCAGCACATGCCTGCACATATCCAACACATGCACGCAGCCTGCACACGCCTGTGCCAAGTACCGTGCGCACCAGTGCATGCCTACGCCTGTCACACGTGCCCTCGCGCGTTCCAATGCTCGTATGCTACAAATCTCGCCCCCAACACTTGTGCCAATCTTCCAAACGCATCCAAAATCAATTTTTGAGATATTTTATCACTTTTTTTGGCCTTTTTCTCACTTATAAAATGACACTCTTCCCCATTGTAAAAATCATACCTAAAAATCTCTATTTTCTCTCTCTAGCTTTTAGTTTTTTTTAGTTTTAAAGTTCTCTTTTTATGAAGAACTAGTTATGCTTTTATAGATTTCTAGTTTTTGATTCAATAAACATAAATTCAAATCCGTTTGTAGGTTTTCTAGAAAAAGAATTAGCATCAAAGTTTTATATGGATTCTTTTGAGGTATAATTTTAAATAAATTATTTACAGTTATTTTTATGTTTTATTCTCATATGTTATATTTAATTTTTTTGTAATTAAATTTAACATGATTGACTATTTATAAATATTATATAATAATGTTGTTATGCTTGCGAAATATTAAGTGGGTAAAACATTTTTATAAAATAAATTGATTTTGTTTTTATTCAAGATTTTATATTAAGAATATTAGAGAGAAATATATTATTTTTTATTACAAGCTTAAATCTGAAATTAGATTCTAAGGTTTAATTATCCGATCTATTTTAGAGTAGTGCTATTTTATTTGTTGGTACAATTGCTTGGTAATTAAAGTGAAATTCTATTTCAAAAGTTTTTTATAAGAACTATTATTCGAAAATGTATTGACAACATATTTTCAATAATGGTTTTAAACATTGAAAGTTAGTATTCGTATAATTAAATTCCTAGGTTTAGTTTGGACACTTTGAATAAAGTCTAATTAACTAACTCTGCCGTAAAGTTATGGTTAGATAGTTTGCTATTTTCTTAGAAATAAAGCTAAAATTTAAAACTTAATTAATTAATAGGCCCTACCTAAGAATATTAGTTAATTAATATTAAACAAAAGAATTTGGGCCCCATCTAATGACACTTTCGTACCAAAAAGAGAAAATTAACAAATATCAATTTATATATTTAATAACCTAAATAATGTGAGTAAACATAATTAACTTAATTATTATATCTATAAATACTACGCTGTTATGAATGATACAAATTTGTATTATTGTTTATTGAATCCATATCTATATTTATTTTTTATGTCATTAGATTAGGAAACAATAATCAAAATATCGTGACATAATTTTTATGATTTAATTTCATTTTTTTAAAGTTAGAATAATAAATTAAAAACTACATATATATCTTCCTTAGATCGATTTTGAGAGTATACTTGTCATTTTATGTAAAATTATTCATGCACTTAGAAGAGTTTTACAAATATAAAACCAAAGTATTTACAAAATTGATATTACTAACCTGATGTTGGTCTTGTCTCATCACTTTCAGAAAAGGAATTCAACACAAAAAACTCTGTGTATTAAGAGATCAAATGCTTGGCCAAATTTACTATAAACATAGGAAGATTGACAACTCTAATGAGATCAAAGTAAATTATTTAATTAGTAAAGTTATCATCATCTCTTATAGTAACACGACTTTTTCAGAAGAGGACGTTGAAAAAATTACCAAATATGAAACCAATTTTTATAGCAACAACTTGAAAATTGGTTAGGAAATAAGAAAGATATTATGCTTTTATGCTAGAAAAGCCACAAAGATGTACTAGTAGTAGAAAACGACAAAGAAGAATAAAGAGAAGAAATGTCGACAAAAGATGACAAAAAATAAAGATGTAGACCCATATTTTAGTTGGCAACATGTGTCAAGGAAAAAAAATAGTGGTTTTCATTTGGAAGAAAAAAAATGAATTATGAAACAAGAATAAAATATTAATTTTTGTTTTATAATTAAGGATTCTTATCGTTATAAAAGAAATCCTTATTTTCATTTTAAAACACAAAAAGTCAAAGCATACATTTACTAAAAAAACACAACTCTAGCATAGAAAACCTTTAGGGACAATTTAGACTTATTTTTGGGGACGGTTAATAACCATCCCAAAATACTTTTAGGGATAGTTTAGACTAATCGTTTCAAAAAACATTACAACTGTCCTGTAGTTTTTTGGGGACCCTCTTTGGCTAATATTTTGAGACGGTTATTAACGATTTGCTTTTAAAAAAACAAAAATTAAAATCAGAAGCCATGGTCACGACACCACCCAAGGCCATACCAACCAGAAGATTCAATGATATATTATTAACAAAATAGTCATAAAAGGTGACTAAACAAGAGAAAATTGATGTTGATTAAAAAGTAATGGAAGAAACAAAAAGCTTTGTGATTTTTGCTGGGCAATTAAAAAAAAGAAAAAAAGAAAAAGCCACTAGGATATCTTCAGCTAACTAAAGAAGTATCCCATCAGTACAAGGCAATAATGAGTTTACTAAGTTTAGTTGACTTTCAAAATTGATCCTGATATCAATTTTGATACTTTTGACTCTGAATTAAACCTCGACAATAAAAGAAAAGCTAATGTGAAGCTCAGAAGACAGAATTTAGAAGCATCATATAAGAAACAAACGCTTTAATGTAAGAGTTTGCACTAGTAACATGCACAATCTCGAAAGCATCCATGATGATAAATATATCAGAGGCACTCTTGCATGAATCTCAAATCTGCAGCTTCTTTCTTTTCCTTCTTCTATCTATGATTCATGTTTTTCAGAACCAAGGACCAGTCAAACCAGGACACCAGCAGAAGATACACCAGGAGTACTCCTATCTTTTACAATTCAAGTGAGATCGATGTAAACATGTAATCTACTTTATTAGGCTACAAAAGAAAAGGCTCAAGATAGCTTCATACAAAGCTATATACCAGGTTCAAGAACAAAGACACAGAGCTACGACACTAAGCAGCAGTAATTTTATGTAAGAAGTCTCACCAAAGGCTACGTTTCCGACCCAAGTATTTGCACCATTTTTCGTAATTCTTGAAAAGCTTCTTCATAACTTCTGTAACGGCACGATCATCCAACTAACCAAATGAAATGAACAAATATTTCACAGACGAGCAGCAAACAAAAGAGGATTTGCAACGCTTGAAAATTTGTGGGAAGATATGGTTGGTGCTTCCGAGTGACTCAACTTAGTAATGACACAACCAATAAGAATTTAAGTTCCACAGTTTGAAACCATGCACACGTTTGTTTGTTTTGCAGAAGATAAACATCCTCGCCAATGGGTTCCATACAGGATCAGAAAAAATTTCGATTTTACCACATTTAAGCATGCAACAAGTACTAATTTTATCCTCTCTTTTTTATTTTATTTTTCTGACATGCATATTCGTAAATCCAAAGAGGCTGAGTAAATCATCATTAGAATTCTCGAAGTGATTTGAAACCAGCAAGAGAAATTGTCAAGGTTTTCTCAATAGAGGCCACGAAATTAAAAGGATAATAAAATTGAAGAAGAAACAATCATTGATGAATTTGTGACTAAAGAAAACACATACATCTCCAAGAAAATAATGTTTAAAAGAATAAAGTAGAACAAGCTCATCCATTATAGGCTACTAAAGTAGGGTGAACTATAAATACTTGAGGTATGCCTCAATAACTACTTGACCCCTAATGTTTTTTTTTGCAATGGAATATTACTTGACCCTTAATGTTTGAAAAATCAAAAATAACAAATAAAAATGTTTCATTATCAGATAACACTGCGTCTATATTTTTCTGCTTAAAAAAAAGATATCCAGTATCCATAGAAGTGATGAATTTACACTTCCATTTCGAGCTAAAACACTAAGAAATGTTAAATTTAATGCCACTAAGAATCTATTCGTTATTTACAAATTCGAGGGGTTAGCTTTGTAAGATCACAATTCAATCCAAAAAGTTCAGAAAACTATATGAAAACTATATGAACGTATAATTTAAATGCAGCGAAAACAAAATTAAATTGAAAACATATCTCTTGCCATTGATCAAATTTCAGTACTTACACGGGAATTTCAATAGATGTTTAATTTAATGCTCTTATTGATTTTTCACACTTATTCTCTGCGTTTTGATGGTATATCTAAATTCAGCAGTTAATAGTGAGAGGACCCGATGCTTTATTAAGGTTCTCTCATCAAGAACCTCATTCAGTTTTGTAACCGACGTACAGTTCCGATGAAACCGAACCGTCACCATAGTTCACCATTACGTTGCACCATTCTAATATTACATTCTCCCACTTGGTGCAAACGTTAAGCGAAATTCTCTTGATTAACAAAATACATGAATCATAGCGATAGGTCCTCTAAGAGCGAGTATTATCTTCTATGTATTACAATGTATTTAGTTTCTCAAATACTATACTTTATGTGGTAATGAAACTTAATGAATAAATCCTATATTTATTCTTGGTTCAATAAAATATATATTTTCTCAAATAAATTAAGTTGCACATGCATATGAGAAAATATCACAATATATAAGAGTTTCATTAATAAATTGTATATATATATTTACAAAGTGGAACCAATTCCCATTTTCTCTACATGATCCTTGAATTTCATTGGTGGCATGCCTTTAGTCAAAGGATCAGTAATCATCAACTCAGTGCTTATGTGCTCAATGACCATTTTATTTTCCTTAACACGTTCTCTTATGGCCAAGTATTTAATATCGATATGCTTACTACAACTACCACTTTTTTTGTTCTTAGCCATAAATACAACAGTTGAGTTGTCACAGTATAATCTTAATGGCCTAGAAATAGAGTCAACTACTCTAAGTCCGGAAATAAAACTCTTCAACTATACACCATGCGACCTGGCCTCAAAACATGACACAAACTCAGCCTCCATAGTGGAAGTAGCAGTCAAGGACTATTTCGCACTCCTCCAAGACATAGCTCCATCGGAAAGCATGAAAATGTAACCATATGTTGATTTTCGTGAATCAACACAGCCAGCAAAGTCCGCATCAGAGTAGCCAATTACTTCCAGTTCATCGGTTCGTCTATACATGAGTATATAATCCTTGGTTCCTTGTAGGTACCTCATCACTTTCTTTGCACCTTTCCAATGGTCAACACTTGGGTTACTTTGATATCTCCCTAGCATCCCAGCAACAAATGTAATGTCAGGTCTAGTACAGACTTGAGCATACATAGAGCTTCCAACAGTTGAAGCATATGGAATGGTTTTCATCTGTTCTCTTTCTAAATCATTCCTTGGGCATTGATCCAAATTGAACTTATCGCCCTTCACAACGGGTGCAACACTTGGTGAACAATCTTTCATCCGAAATCTCTCTAAAACTTTATTGATATAGGTTTCCTAAGATAAACCCAAGATGCCTTGAAGTCTATCTCTATGGATCTTAATGCCAATGACATAAGATGCCTCACCCATATCTTTCATATCAATTTTTTTTTAGAAGAATTATTTTACCTCGTGTAGCAAACCCTTATCATTGGCTGCAAGCAAAATATCATCCACATATAGCATTAAAAAACAAATCTTACTCCCACTAACCCTTTGGTATATACATTGATCCATGACGTTCTCTTCAAAACCAAATGAAGTGATGACGTTATGGAATTTCAAATACCATTGACGGGAAGCTTGTTTTAATCCATATATGGATTTATTAAGGTTAAAAACCAAATGCTCACCATCATTAGAGAAGAATCCTTCAGGTTGCTTCATATAAACCTCTTCCTCTAGGTTACCATTAAGGAAAACCGTTTTCACATCTATTTGATGCAAATCCAAATCAAAATGGGCAACCAATGCCATGACCACACGAAGTGAATCTTTCTTTGATACAGGAGAAAATGTCTCCGTGTAGTCGATTCCTTCCCTTTGAGTGAATCCTTTGGCAACGGGTCTTGCCTTATGTCTCTCAATGTTTCCTTATGAGTCTTTCTTTGTTTTGAAGACCCATTTACATCCAATGGCTTTCACACCATCAGGCAACTTGATGAGATCCCAGACTCGGTTAGACGTCATATAATCCATCTCTTCTTTCATGGAATTGTATCATAAGTTCGAAACCTCAGAACTCATGGCCTATGAAAACGTCTTAGGATCATTTTCGGCTCCTACATTATAGTCACATTCTTGTAGATACATAACATAATCACTAGGAATCACTGATTTCCTTACATTAGTAGATCTTCTTAATGCTGCATCAATGTTCTCCTGAGGAGCAGAATCATGTTATTCAACTGGTTGTTCAATAGTTGTAGGCAACTGTTGAACTTCAACATCTACTGGATCAGGATCAACAACTTATGGTATTTCCAAGACTGGTTCTTCAACACGCGTTTGTACTTGAGGCATGTTGTTAACAATAATGATCATTCCATTACTTGAAGTGGCACATTGAGCATCTGAATGATCTTTCTCAAAACCAATGTCCTGGGATCGATTGCTTCCACTAATCAAGTAATTCTCAAGAAATTTTACATTTCTTGATTCCACAAACCTAGTGTTGTGAGATGGACAGTAAAATCTATAACCCTTAGATCGTTCGGCATATCCAATGAAATACCCACTAATGGTCCTTGGGTCCATCTTCTTTTCTTATGGATTATAAATCCTTACTTCAGACGGGCATCCCCAAACGCATATATGTTGCAAACTCGGTTTCCAAGCTTTCCATAATTCAAATGGCGTCTTTGAGATAGCCTTGGTTGGAACTCAGTTTAATATATACACAACCGTCTTTAAAGCTTCAATCCATAAGGATTTAGGAAGATTAGAGTTGCTAAGCATACTTCGCACCATGTCCAATAGTGTTCGGTTTCTCCTTTCTGCTACACTATTCTGGTCTGGTGAACCAGGCATAGTATATTGGGCAACTATCCTATGTTCTTGAAGAAACTTAGCAAACGGACCAGGTGCTTGTCCATTCTCAATGTATCTACCATAATATTCACCACCTCAATCGGATCTCACAATATTTATTTGCTTTCCACATTGTTTCTCTACTTCAACCTTAAAGCTCATGAAGGCATCTAATGCTTCGCTCTTATTATGAAGCATGTAGAGATACATATATCAAGAAAAATCATCAATAAAGGTGATAAAATATTTCTGACATTGAATGTCCATATCTGGATAAAATATATCTGTATGTATGATTTCTAATATGTTTGAACTCCTATTGGCACCTTTCTTTGACTTGTTAGTCTGCTTTCCCTTAATGCAGTCTACACATGTCTCAAAATTAGTAAAATCTAGAGTACTAAGTACCCCATCTTTCACTAATCTTTTAATTCTTTCTATAGAGATATGTTATAATCTCCTATGCCATAATGTAGAAGAGTCATCGTCAATAATACACCTTTTAGTGCCAGCTTGAACATGCATATCGTTATGAGTGGCATTATTTTGTAAATTAATACAGGAAAGACCATCAGACAAAATACCATTCCCAACACAATCAGATTTATTAAATAAATTGAAAGATGTTTCTGAAAAGTGAAAGGAATAACCAAAAGGTACAAGTTTTGAAATTGAAATCAAGTTTCTAGAGAAACTTGGAGCATAAAAGGTCTGTTCTAATTCTAAAATAAAACCACTACTTAAAATCAAACTGTGTGTCCCTACAGCCTCCACATGTGAGCCCATCTTATGGAGTAGTACCATCAACATCTTCATCAGATAAGTCTGATATGTAGGATCAAATGGGTAAACATTACGAGTTTCTTGTGATAATTGATCAATGTGTTGATGGTCAAGCATTAATGTGCCATTAGGGAAACAAGGAGTGTTATGACCTTTGCCATGTCAATTATGACACTAAATTTGGGCCCCATGAGAAGAAACCGGCTCTGTTGGACTGGAGAACCCTATATTAGGCAAGTTAAAATCCTTAGTTTCATCAATATTAGGCGGTGAATGCATAGAAACAACTTTCTAATTCTCTAGTCTTATACCATTAAGGAATCGGAAAGTACTAATCTAAGAATCTTCTCAAATATCAAATTGAAATGTGAGCTCTTCAAAGAGAGACATGTATTCCTTGACATTAGAGGTGGCTTATCTTAAATTAAGGAGTTATTCAATTAATTGTTCCTATGGAAAATAGGAACATATTTTTCTTTTATTCTGCTTCATCTCAATCCAAAGTGTAATTGAGGAAAGCCCTAAGTATTCATATTTACATTAGATAGAGTGCCAATAAAATTTAACATGAGTGCTAACTTTATTTTAGTAAGATCGACATACTAAATATGAGTCATACCATAAAATTCAAAAATTCATCCATCTTATATAGCCAATCCAGAAAAACATTAAGATTGATATTACCATCAAATTCCACTATTATGGACATCATGGCTTGCCTTATCACCTTGTTACCCATTAGTGTACTGTGGAGATTGTGGGTGAGATCATTCGACTACATAATTTTTGTATGAGTGGGAGATATGGTGGGATACTAAGGGGCCATATGGTTGACTTTACTTCAATGACTGTAAAATTGGAGGGTCTACTTAGTTTCTACAATCTTAAAGGACTCGCTGAAATAAGACTTTATTCCAAGAGGAAGAAAAGTAGGTTTAGTTAAAAGTCTATTATTGACGCCCTATTTTTTTATGGGGCATATTCAAGGTTTTGAGCCATGCAATAATCATCATTAGCTTTCACTTTCTGTTTTTGTTTGTTATTGGTAGATAACTGTAGTAGAACTTTCATCTACTGAATAGCGGAGGCCACTTCTTGAGCTAAAGAATCCATTTTTGAGCTAAATTATCCATAAGATTGTGAAACGGTACTCCATACCCTCTCCTTGTTACTTAAGTTAATGATATTCCTGTTCGAATTGAACATTCATAATGAGATTGGGTAATTTGTGATTCTTTTTCCTAACTATCCTTTTTTAAACTACTTTTTTCTTCTTTTTCATACTTATTTTTAGAAGGTATTTTTGGTGATTGTGGTGGTTGTTATAGATGCAAGTGTTAGGGAGGGTGATGTGTGGAAATGACTTGTTGGTGGTTTCTAGTGGTAGTTACACCGATTGCAGTAACTGAGAGTGATAGCACCATCATTGGGCTTTGTGCTGCATGCCTTGGACTGTAGAATATTTGGCGATCAGCATGGGCAGTAGCTATAATGGAAGTGGTCATCGATCTTGACATTGTGGGTTGTTTTGGGCGATGGATGCCCTACAATAATAAATAAATTTTGGGATGATTCTATTGTTTTGTAAACTTGTTTACAAGCCCAAACTCTTTGAAATACAGCTCATGGAAGCTTCTATGGTGATGATCTGGATTGATAAGGATACATCTATTGGTTGGTGGGTAGAAAGAAGAAAAGAAATGGGTTAGGTAAGGAGATAGGTATATGATTTAGATTGTTTTGGTAGATTTATGTTGTATGACTTAGATTTATTAGTTGTTTCTATAAATACTTCTCAGTAGCAATGTAATAATAAAGTTAAATAAATCACAAACAAAAGTTTGAGTGTTTTTGGAAAATTGTTCTTAAGTGTTCTTGAGTTTTGAGAGTTATAATCCATAATATTTCAACAAAGTGGTATTAGAGCTGTAGTTGGAAATATAAATATATACTATTGTATATCAAATCGAAGCTCTCGATGAGACAAATCCAACACCGTGAGAATCATCCCAATTTGACTTCAGACGCGCCGCCACGTGCCTCCTAAAGCTTCTACCAAAATGTGAATTAACTCACTGATTTAGAGCCAAGTCAGCCGAGTTGAAACTGAGTCCAGCTGAGTTGACCGAACCGCAGATCTGTTTGACCGAGCCACCGAGACTGTTGATCGAGTGTTGACCATTGATCAAAAGAGTTGACTTTGATTGTTGACCAAAGGGTTGATTTTGACTATTGACCCAAAATTTCATATTTTTTCCCAGAGTTCCTCCCAAGGTTTTTTGACATTCTGAATCCATCTATCCAATCAGAATTTGCAAATTCTTACTATATTGAGAGTTATTTCAAGTGGAGGCATGACATCGTTTCAAGTCCCGACACTCAACAACGACAACTATGATAATTGGAGTATCAAGATGAAGGTTCTTTTGGGTGCACATGATGTATGGGAATTGAAGTGAAGCAAAAAGAAGAAGGCATCTTCATCTCTCAAGAAAGCTATGCAAGGGAGATACTAAAGAAGTACAAGATGAACGATTGCAAGCCGATCAACACACCAATGGAATGTGGAATCAAACTATCTAAGCATGAAGATGGTGAAAGTGTGGATCCAACATGTTTCAAAAGTTTAGTTGAAAGTCTGCATTATCTCACGTGCACAAGTCCTAACATCCTGTATGCCATTGGATTGATTAGCCGCTATATGGAGAAATCGACAATCACCCATTTCAAAGTTTCAAAAAGAATCCTACGCTATCTAAAAGGTACAATTAATTTTAGCTTATTCTATTCGGCTGTTAATGATTACAAGCTTGTTGGATATAGTGATAGAAATTTTGGTGGAGATATAGATCATCAAAAAAGCACTTCCAAATTTGTGTTTTTCATGGGAGATACTACTTTTACATGGATGTCAAAAAAGCAACTGATTGTCACCTTGTCTAGCTATGAAGTAGAATATGTAGCAACTACCTCATGTGTTTGCCATGCAATTTGGCTGAGAAACTTGCTAAAGGAGCTAAGTATCACACAAGAAGAACCAACCAAAATTTGTGTCGACAACAAGTCAACCATTGCCTTAGCCAAAAATCATGTTTTCCATGATCGAAGCAAACACATAGATACTCGATATCATTACATCAGGAAGTGCATCACAAGAAAGGATGTACAACTTGAGTATGTAAAATCACAAGATCAAATTTCTGACATCTTCACTAAGCGGCTCAAGTAAGAAGACTTTGTCAGATTGAGATATTTGCTTGGCATCATAAAACAAGTTTAAGGGGGAGTGTTGTTTTGTAAACTTGTGTACAAGCCCAAACTCTTTGAAATATTCTAGCACATTTGAAGTCGAACTCATAGAAGCTTCTATAGTGATAATCTGGATTGATAAGGATATAGCTCATGGTTGGTAGGCAGAAAGAAGAAAAGAAATGGGTTAAGTAAGGAGATAAGTGTATGGTTTAGATTGTTTTGATAGATTTATGCTGTATGGCTTAGATTTATTATTTGTTTCTATAAATACTTCTCAGTAGCAATGTAATAATAAATTTAAATAAATCATAAACAAAAGTTTGAGAGTTTCTAAGTGTTTCTGGAAAATTGTTCTTGAGTATTCTTGAGTTTTGAGAGTTTTGATCCATAATATTCCAACAAATTCTAAATATGAAAAAAACGTTCAACCATATCTAAAAGGGTGATTTTGGGACAATTATTGGGGGAAATTTACAAAAAAGTTACAGGTATGATTAATTTTCTTTTTTTGGCCCTAAAGAGTTCAGTAAACTTGCACAACTACCAGCACTAACTAGTCCCCTGTCAACAACGGAGCATTTCAGCCAAGAGCAGCAAGATGTCCACCATTTCGCAGCCAACTCCCAACTTCCATTCCATTCGCATGCGAGAACGATATGTCTTCAAAATGTATTATTTTATATGTTTATATGTTTTAATACATAATCCTTGGCTCGATGATTATAAGAAGAAAAGAGATGAAGACGTTTTGGATTGGCTTCAGACGAAGTTTGGGTTCCAGTTGCTTTATATTATCCATGAGCTATAACCTTCTTTGTCTTTGCTTTAACACTATGGAAAATACTCAAATAGTCCCTGTGGTTAAGCTTGTAATATTAGAGTGGTGCAGCTTTAACACTATGGAAAATACTGAACAAGGTTCTTGATGGGAGAACCTTAATAAAGCATCAGGTCCTCTCACTATTAACTGATGAATTTAGATACACCATCAAAACGTAAAGAATAAGTGTGAGAAACCAGTGAGAGCATTAAATCGAAGATCCATTGGAATTTCCGTGTAAGTGCTGAAATTCAATTTTGTTTCCGCTGCATTTAAATTATACATTCGTATAGTTTTCTGAACGTTTCTAGATTGAATTGTGATCTTACATTTGTTATCAGAGCCATTTGAAAACATTTATGTTTTTCTCTATTTCACGAGGAACTCAAATTTTGGGTTTTTTATTGTGCTTATTTTTGATGCATATGGAAATTATAAATTGTTTAAATATTGATTTTAGAATGATTCTGTGAATTTAAACTTGAAAAACAATGAAGAAAATAAATTCAATTTACCATGGGTATTTATTTTAGTTATTAATTAACTTCTTATTTAAAATAATAATTTTGATTCAAACTAAGACCATAAATCACTCGAAAATCAAATTTTGAGAATTTTGATAAAAAGAAAGCCAGAATAGAAAGATACGACCAGATATCTGTTAGGGTTAAAATCGGGTCGGGTTGACCAGACTGGAGGTTGAAGATGAAGTTTTTTAAAAGCTTCATCTGGGAATTGAACCCAGATTACAATGCGGGTTTTGTAATGCCTTGTCCACTCGACCACCCGGCCCTTTGCGGTATAATATGTAACAAAATGTTTTTATATAGATTCAGAATTTTGTTTTATTAAAAAAATAGACCTTTAGAGTTGGTGGTACCTGAACCTTGGTCTCAGGGGAAAGAATCCAACAACCAGACCACTGGGCTACAGCACGTTATATGTTATTTAATGTGCAATATTTATATATATATTAAGTATTTAGTTTTTATTAAAACAAAAAAATAAAAATAAATTATATATATATATAAAATAATTCCGAATAAAATGTGATTAATTATTTAACTTAAGTTTGTCATGTGTAGAATAATTATTATACATGTTATATTTATTTAAATAATTTTTGGACACATTAAAATTTATTTAAATACATTATGCTTAAATTATTTGTTTTGGGTATTTATATGTATAAATTTTGTAATTAATTATACATATAAAATTTAATTAAATAATTTATGCATAATAAAATTAATTGTTAATGGCTCTTTATGGATTTAATTAGTGCTTATAAAATTTATGCATAATAAAATTAATATTTAAGTATAGTTTAATTAATTAGGGAGTAGCCACAACATCTTTAATTAATTAAAACTATAATAAAGTGTATTTAGGATCACATTTAGAAAATAAACATTAATTGTAATTAATCATATATGATATAATAAATTTTATCCCACAGGAATTTTTATTATATTTTTGTGTGATTAATTAGGATATAATATCAAATTATATTTTATAATTTATCCACAGGGATTAGGAAAATGAACATAATTTGATAGTTTTATCGTAAAGTTAAGATGAATCTAATTGAATTAAAACTTTAGCCCACAAGCAAGTTTTATGTCACTAGATTCATATTTTTCATGATTTACATCGATAAAAAATGACTATAGTTTAGGTCTCAAATTTTAATAAGCATATAATCTTTAATTGTAGCTTTTCAACCTGTAAATTTCTCTGATATCCGTTGTGACATTCTCGATCTGAAAGGGGATAATTACAAAATATGGAAGGAAAGAATTCTCCTTCAACTAGGGTGGATGGATATTGATTATGCTATTAGGAAAAACGAACCACCTAAAATTACTCAAACTAGTACTCCAGAGAATATCATGTTTTATGAACCATGGGAACGATCTAATCGCCTTAACATGATGTTCATTAAGACTAAAATCTTTGTTGGTATTCGTGGTTTTGTTGATCAGCATAACAATGTTTAAGACTTGCTAAAGGCCATTAATGATCAATTCGTCACTTCAGATAAGGCTTTAGCAAGCACCCTTATTATAAATTTCTCCTTTTTAAGACTCACCAGAGTGAAAGGTGTGCATGAGCACATTATGCAAATGAGGGACATTACGGCTCAACTTAAGCATCTCGAGGTTGAGATGTCAGAATCCTTCCTGGTGCACTATATCCTTAACACTCTCCCACATCAGTACCGGCCATTCAAAATCTCGTACAATACACATAAGGATAAATGGTCAATCAATGAACTAATGACCATGTGTGTTCAAGAGGAAGGGAGGTTTGTTATGGAATTTGGTGAAAGTGAAATGTTGGCTACAATGTACCAGAAAGGAAAATCTCAATACAATCATAAAGGAAAAGGGATAATTCCACCCCAGGCTGATATTAAGAAAGAATCCAAGTGTTTCTTTTGTAAAATGAAAGGACATATGAAGAAGGATTGTATCAGATTCCAGAAATGACTTTAGAATAAAGCTAATCCAACCTCATTTGTTTGTTATGAATCTAATATGGTTAATGTTAATATTAACACCTGGTGGATTGATTTTGGATCTATAATCCATGTTGCAAACTCCTTACAGGGTATGCAAATTCCTTACATGGTTATTTCTCCTGACTCGTTAGAGTTGAGTTTTTCTTTGTTAGGGAGAATTGATACAAATCCAATAATAGATAAGTTGTAGTTATAAGTTACTTAGTATTTAAATTTACTTATTTTTTATTTAAGTTTAGATTTATTTTTTATTTATCTAGTTTGTTATTTTAGTCGTATAAATAAGACCTAGCATAGTACATATTTTTTAGACTTGAAATAAAAATTGAATATCTATTTCTTCCCTTATTTATAATATGGATTTCTTCAAATTTTTATTATTCAAATTCCTAACCTTAATTCGTTAGAAATTTCCTCACTTTCCTCTATCTCTTTATTTGTTCTACATCCATAGATAATTATTTATCAAGATTTTTAACAATAAAAATTGATGTTGAAAAATTATATCCAAAAACTAGATAAATATTTGTAGATATCATTAAGAAAATAATGTTTTTGTTGTACGATACTTATAGCCAACGAGATTGTAGTTGAAATATAGCCTATTTAGGTATGTAGAAGTTTTGGGATTTGAGTCCTAGTTACGGATGTGTGAGTATTTTATTTATTTAACAATAATACGGTATTTATATGTTATACCAGAATTATCATGTAAAATTATAAAATGATATCTACTGATGTTGATTTTTGTCAACACTAGATATGAATGTTCTATATAGATCTTTAAGATAGAATAACTCATTAGGATCTCAGATCACCCTAGGATGTGGTGACCTTTGACTTTACGATACTTAAGTCATTAATTAGATTTATGAAGATTGAGTGATTTAGGTCTTGCTCTATGACGAAGAGGAAATCAAGTGTTGGACTATGATTCCCTATTCTATGATATAAATTATGTATGAATGTGTACATTTTGTGAATATATATAAACAATATAGTTAACTTGATACATATCCCTTACCTATAATTGTTTTAGTATCATGGTTATCTCTTTAGGAAAATATGGGATAATTATTGGTCCTTTATCTATTTATTGAGATTATCTCGTGGTTATGCTTATTTGATGACTCAATGCTTATTGAGCTTAGCACATAAGAATTTTTGCTGATTGAGATCACTCTTATTTGTCATATGAGATGTATTAAATTACACCCAACATTATCACCAGACTTTCTGGGCCTTGATCAAATGGTAATGAAGGTTTGATTATAATTTTGTCGGTATTTGAGTTTGTGACCCTATAGTCACATCGATAGCACTAAACCCACTTTTGTGCACTATTTTACCTACCTAGGAAAGTGATTAGGTGTAGTGTCCTTCCAGTCAAAATGTACATAGAAACTTCAGGTTGCTACCAATGTTTACTTATTTTCAATCAGATGCTTAGTTAAGGAGTTATGTTTAAGTCAATGTTAGCACTTGTGAAGTTAAACCTTCCTTTTCAGAAGGAAATTCAAAATTTGAATTCTAGGCTTTAGGCTTTATGTTTGTCCAAGAAAATGTGGCCCTTAGATGTGGCTTTTGAGGAATGGATGAGATTGCTTTCCCTCCTTTATATATACAAGGTACTCATTTCTTCATTCCATACAATTGTCTTCTATTCTTGGAAGCTGAAACTTTTGAGAGAGAAATGGTGGAGAGAGGAGGAAAGCATCTTTCAAGGTATTTTTTTTCCAAACTTCCTATTTTATTTAATTTTCCTCCATTATGTTGCATGTCGTATAGAATAGAGATTTTCCTATCATCTAAATACTTTGTATCCCACGACACTCATACTATACTTTTCTAGGTAAGAAGTGATGGATATTGGATTTATGGATGTCTAGGGTCAGATCTACCCACCATTGGTGTGTATTGAGGTAGATATGGGTCGGAGTAGACATCACAAATTGGTGGCCAAACGGTAGTTTCTAAGAGGTGTGGTCGATAAAGTTTTGGCTGATCCATCCTTGGTTGGTGGTGGCCTGGCAGGTGATGTTCTTACTGGTCATCTCTTGCCATCTATGTTTTGGCCAGTGGTTTGCGTACTAGCGGTTCTATGGTCAATAATCCTTTGACCGGACATGCGCTATTTGGCGATGAATGGGGTCCGTTCATATGCTCGTTTGATGTAAGTTGATTTTTTGAGTAAAGATATGTAATTTCGGTTGGCATTCCTTTGAGCCAGTAAGGTCCTGACTAGGACAATGCTTCATTCTTTTCTATGAACCATTATGACTCTTAAATGCTGGATCAATACTTGGATAAGATGAGGGAGATTTTCTAGATCCCAAAGTTTATCACCTTGATGCATTAGGCCTAGGGAATTGTTTACAAAACCTTCTCTCTGACAAAGTTACATTATTTACGATCACTTTTTTCGACGGGTTGTGACTCCTTTTCCACCCATAGTATGAAAGTTCTTGATATTGGTACAACTCCCAAAGAATTTATACTCAACTGTTACATAATATTGTTGTGTTACTAGGTGCTATGGAAGAAGCATTGTAGAGAACTAGCTATTAAGGAGTTCAAGTTTTGCTACTACTTATACTTGGAGAGAGGTAGTAGGGGTTCATTTCACTTTAAGTCCTTTACTAACCATATCATGATTGACAAGTTACCAGATAAAAATAAAGGTTAGAAGGATTCCTTTTTAACTGATATGGATGGTTTTAATCTTCCATCTCTGGATATTCCTTCCATATCCATTCACTTATCGAGGAATGGTAGAGTTTTCAAGACTTAGTCTTTTTGTTGTATGTTTTACTTTGTCTTGAGTTATTCTCTTTATTTGTAGTGCATTAGAAGTGAGGTGACATCTACCTTAAGTGGGTCAACTTTATCAATTCACATTATTATCTCCCCGAGTGGAGGCACCATAGCAACAAACACGTTCTTTGATGAAAATTATTCTAACTTATTATTTATTATGTTTTTTTAAGCAATTATTTTATGTTTTATTTTACTATTATCTTATTTTGTAGGTTAAATTTCTTTGAAAAACATAAGCAGAAAGAGTGAAAATGAGATGATTAGTGACAATTCACACAAGTCAAAACAAACCAAAATGTCAAATACAAAAAATTCTATGTGCGTTGCGGTTGCCCTAGATATATGTTGTGCCACAGTAAGGTGCTTTTGGGTTCCAACAAGTGATCATGAGATTTCTATGTGCATTGTGGTCTAACTTATACCATGCCATATTACAAGGATCTTGGATCCAACTTTTTTTTTCTAAAGTTTTAAGGATGCCATGACACAATTTATTCCATGTTGTAGCACGAGCCTTTTGGGTTGCAACTAGAGATACATCATTCAACGTGCATTGCATTGTAGTTTAAAGAATGTTGCGACCCAAAGGTCAAAAATTGCTAGAAATCGTAATATGTGTTTTATGCATGTTTTACCCTAACTTTAGTCTATAAATACAACCCTTATCCTTTTTAAATAGATATCAAGCCATATATTCAGCTACCATGTTACGTATTTGTATTTTACCGTCCATAATACAAATATAGAGAGAAAACCTCCCCATTGTTAGGATTATCAAAGGATTTGTAGAGGACTGGCAACCAATTTAGAGATTTAGTATCACAGATCAAGAAGGGGTACTTTTTATTTTTATATATTATTTTTCTCTCTATAATAGGATTTTTTTGTAATTGAATTAACTTTTTTTTAATTTAACTATGATTAGCTAAATTTTGTAACATGATATTTTAGTATAGTTTCCAATGATTGAAAGAATAATTTTATGGTTTAAATAAATAAAAGTTTAGATTTATTTTTTATTCATATTATTCAAATCTTTAATTAAAAATTCATGGTGAGCTGAGTGTTGATTAATAATTAAAAAATATATTTTAGAACTAAGCATTAGACGCATCATTTATGCTTGGTTGAGCATTAATGAACAAGAGTCTAATTTAATTTCATTGATGTGTTAAATTAAATGGTTAAAATTATCTTTAATTATAAACTAATGATGGACCAAATCTTAGTTTATAATTAAAAAATATATTTACCTTAGGTTTATCAATTAATTAATTTCAAGCCAATCTAGGAATTTATTAATTAATTGGGGATCCTATTTTATATATTTTTCTTAAATTTTTAATTAATCAATTTCAAGCTTGACCTAAGAAGTTATTGATTAATTGATAATTGTGGGGACTCACCATGATCAAAGAGGGTTTGCTTATTTAAAAACAAAAAAAAAACATTAGTAAATCTAACTTGTTATTTAAATAATTTAATTCATTATCTATTAGGGGATATGTGAACTAATTTTTCATATTCATTCATCATCCTTACTTCAACTATCATTTAGCTTACTTGTAATATTTTAGTTAATTAATCAATTTAGAATTTATAGTCTTTTTTCCATAACCGACACCTGATAGATTGTTTATGATTGTTTTTCTGAACTAATTTAGAAAATAGTTTAAACTTTTAAAACAATTGGCCAATTTCTTTAGAGACCGACCCCGGGGTAAACTTATCATTAGTCTACTAGTGATTCGTGAACTTTCAAGAAATTAATATTTGTGTATCATGTTTTTGGAAATGTTCCTAGAGAATTGGCATTTTATATTGTTTATTTGTTTTCTTTTTAGCTTGTTTTCATAATTTTTTGTTTTTGTGATGTTCTTTTTATTTTGTGATTTTGTTTAGTTATTTTTTTTATTTCAATTATTTTTGTTTTCTTGTTTATTTTTATTTCTATTGTTATTAGCTTTTAGTTGCTTATTTTTTATTTTATTGGTAGTATATTAATTATCTAATTCTTTGAATTCTTTTTTTTTGTTAGTCTATCAAAAGTAGGAGAACCTTTATAATGAACTCGTACATTCCATGGACAAATTTAATAGATCAAAAGAGGACTTAGTTAAGTTGGATAATGAAATCCAAGAGCCACTAAACAAAGGAGATTCTTTACCGAGGGGATACCAATGAAGTTCTTTGCAAGGCCAAACATTAGCACTACTACTTTCTCCATGCCGTTGGGGAAGACAACTAGAAATTATGAATTGAAAAATGTTATTTATTTCATGTTGCCTTCCTTTTATGAAATTCCTAATGAAGATAATAATGTCAGTTCATAGTTGATAATGTTACAGGTGGTTCTAAAGGGGAAAATGACTTTAGAGACTTTTGAGATCTATGAGATTTTGGGTGCTAATTCCCAACAAAAAAGTGCTAGACCGAGAAGAGATTGAGTGAACAGAATAGGCTCTAGGAATGAGATGGTTATTGGTATGTGCTTAAAAGCACTATATATTATGTGACTTATTTAAAATTGAATGTTAAACATAGATTTGTATTTACATAATTTTATTATTATTAAATCTATGTTTTTAGAATCACGAGTATGTTTTATTATTCTTCAAGTATTTCTAGCTTCTTGATTAAAAGGATCAATACATAAATAATCATACCTAAAAGTATTCATTTGCAAACAAGAAGAATACAAGGATAACATATGTAAGCCTCATATATGAACCAACCAAGATTGTAAGTAGGTGTAACAAAAATATTTTTGAGGAACACAATTTAACGTGTGCTATAATGATTCTATAAGTGCATTGAGTGTGAGTTCCTCAGATCGTAATTGAAACACATAATAGATTTATGCAGTCCATAACGATGGAGAATGTGTGCGGCAATGCACGACCTTATGATCTATTATGCTCTCCTTTTTGTAGTGTTTTTCTACCTGTATGAACCTCCTCCTATTGTAAAAGACACATCAATTGAAGTAACATTTTCTAAGTTTTAAAAATAAACTCTATTTGAGAATTTTGTTATAGTTTTAGATTTATTGTTTTCTTAGTTTAGTGTAGTAGTTTTCAATCCAATAGACAAGCATGACAGATCTATTTGAAGGTTTTTTATATAGGTCAGTATTGAAACTTTGTAATTGGAAGGATACACTTGAGGTATAAATTTTAAATATATTCTTCTATTTTCATATTAATTTTATATATTGTTCTAAATGCTATTTTTAATATTTTGATAATTTATTAAATCTAAGGATGTATGGTTGAAAATACTATGAGATATTAGTTTTATTGTTATGTTTGTGAAATAGTAACTTAGGTAAATATTTTTATAATATAAATTGATTTTTATTTCTTTATTCAAGAAATTTATAAAGCATATTACAGAAAAAAAATATTGACAATATAGTTTTCATAGTAAGTTTAAAATATGAAATTCATATTTATGATATGGTTATTTAAATATGGTTTAGAATTATATTATATTTCAAATTTTTTTCACAACGATTTATTATTGAAAAATATACTGGAAACATATTTTTCATAATAGATTTAAATTTGAAAGTTATTTATCAAATACATCAATATTAAATTCAACTTTAACACATTGAATGAGAGTCTAAATTATTTTCTTTGCCTTAAGTGGTGATTTTGATGGTTTACTATATCCTTAGAAATAAATCGTAATTTAATATTAATTAATTGGTAGACCTTGCCCTAAGATATTAATTGGTTATGGGTCCCATCTAAGAACATTTTCATACAAAAAAGAGAAAATTAGTAATATTAATTTATATATTTAATAACCTAATAATTGTGAGCAAGTATGATTGATAACTACTACATCCCATATATTCTCTATTGAATGATTAAATATTTATTTGTCTACTATCTGTTGAATCAAATCTATCTTTAAATTTATGTAATTAGAATAGGATTTTCAAAACCACAACAATTGTAATAGGATGTTTAGGTTTATTTTTTATTTTTTAAGAATTTTGTTGAATTATTTAAAAACTACGTACTTTCTCTTTAGACTGACATTGGGAGTATATTTATTATTTCTTACAATTGATTCATGCACTTTCGAGATATTTCTTAAAGGTAAATAGAACTTGAAACTACTAAAAGAAAAGCTAAGAAGGCTTCAAAATTATGTCCAAGCTTATATTATGAGTGCTCGAAAACACTTAATATATCATGTTTTTATGCATGTTAAATGTTAAATATATTTGCATTTTCTTAATTTTACTATCATTTTAAACAAATCTATCTTTTTGGAATAACTAGTATGTTTTGTTGTTTTTCAAGTATTTTTGCTTCAAAAAGATAAAAGCGATCAAACAGTTGAAAAATATATTTGAAATCACTGTACTATAACTTTAAAAGGTTAAAAGATAACATATGTAAAGCATTACACATGTTCCAAAAAGGATATACAAGAAAAAAAATGGGTTTAAATTGATCCGAACAACATAGGCAGTGACATGGAATTTTTGTGTGTCGTAGTGTGAATAAAAAGGATTGAAAATCTCACATCCCCTAATTTATGTGTACTATGGTGTGAAAATGTTATATGGCATGGTATGAGTGTTGAGGATTGAGCTATAAATCGTGTACAACTAGTGTATGCCACAACATGAAAGAATTGTGTGCCACGACACTAGTCATTTGATCTATATTTTTCTCCTTTATAAAACCTATAAATAGAACCCTAATTCTACTGTATATCATATCCTATAGCTTCATGCTTAAGCTTATTTTTTAGTCTCTTAAAGCTTTTTAGCTGTTCTTTTAGTAGATTCAAGTTCTTCTCTTATTTGAGAGTTGAACAATTCCAATTTATGTAGTAATTCTAGTTTCAATTCAATAAACCGTGTTAGTAATTTTGTTTGGAGGTTTTCTAGAATAAAAAGGATACTGGGATTTTGTTGAGGTATATTTAAATGTCTTCTTTTTAGATTATCTTTAACTATTGTTTTACATGCTATGTTTAATTTATTAATCATTCATTAAAATATGCATGTCTCGCTTTAAATAATGTGGGATATTAGTAATATTGTTACATTTGTGAAATATTAAAGTAGATTAAACATTTTTATAAAATGAATTTAAGTTTTATTTTTTTTATCAATATTAAAAGAAGTTTGTAAAAGAAAAATACATTGACGAAGTTTTTCCATAATAAACAAAAGGTTTATATTTAGGATTTAATTATATGAATCTATTTTAGAGTCAACTCTTAGATGTTAGATGAAATATTCAAGATCTTATTTAGAGAACTCTATTTGAAAGATTTTTATAAGATTTATTATTGGAAAATATATCGACGACATATTTTTGATAATAGATTTGAAATCTGAAAGTTAGTTTTCAAATACTTAAATCATTAACCTAACTTAGATACCTTGATGAGATTTAAATTGGTCACCCTACCAAAAGCATCAACTAAATGGTTTATTAATTTCTTATTAATAAAGCATAATTTAGTAAACAATCAATTACTGATCCTCTCCAAAAGACTTGAATTGATAATTGATTAATAACGAATTGATCCCTACCTTAGGATAATTTGTTATATAAAAGGAATAATCAATAATATTAGTTCATATTTTTAATAACCTACTTAATATTGAGCAAATATGATTAACTAGCTAATGTATCACATAAATTCTCCACTACATGATAAATGTTTAATTGCATAAATATTTAATGAATCTATATTTATTTTTATGTCATTAGTTTAGATCTTCAAACCCAAACTTTGTGACATAATGTTTAGTTTTTATTTTTCATCTTTAAGAATTTGTTGAATTATTTAAAAACCATATGATTACTCTTTAGACCAATCTTGAAAGTATAGTTATCATTTTCTTTAAGTGAGTTATGCACTTGTGAGCTATTTTATAAATCATACAAAATTTGTAGGCCTAATTTTGACACATAAAGTTTTTGTTGTCATTACTAGATATACTAGCAATAACACTAAAAAACTACATAATGTTTGCAAGCACCATTATACATACCAGAATATTGCATTTATATATCGACAACTCTACCTAAATAATACTTAACCATCTCGGGGTAGATTTAAGTCATTTAAGGGGACCCAAGAATCAAGATTATGATTTCATCTTTACACGATCGGAATAACCACATCATGAAGAACAAGGACTAGATGACACAGAGAAAATAGTTCCATACTTATTCTGGAGTTTTTATTGTTTTTATGTATCTTGTTCGAGGTTGTTTAATTGTTTTTATTTTTGGATTTTGGTCACTTTTGTTGTATGTTATTTTTTATTTTATGTAATTTATTTTTCTTTAGCTTGTTTTATTTTCCTGTTATGTGAATATGTTATTTAGAACTTTTGAAAATCATAATTGTTTGTTGAGATGTGTAAGAATTACACAACATTTTTTCGTGTGGATTAAAATGTTTGAAATGATAGATGTACCCAAATTTTCACTTCAATATTTGATCACATACAAGAAATGGGTAAATTTTCTCTTCCTTAGTACTTATCTTTAATTTTCATTTGTTATATTAAGGGAAATGGAGATTCTAGGTTGGGGGTGAGGAAGAATTACAATAGTTTTAGGCAATTTAAAATTTTTTCAATATGCATTTATATTTATTTAGTTTATTTATTTGTTTAGGGATTTTAGGTTCATTTTTAAAAATTTCTTGCAAAGTTATCATGTCTTTTAGTTAATTTTAAGCAAATGATTAAGTCTTTGCATTGTTAGATTAATTTTTTGAACATATCATAAAGTAATTGATAATTACTTAGTAATTGATAAATCTCCCTTAAAGTCATTGTATTTTTGTTCATCCTCTAAAGGCATATACTTGATATTTTTATTGAATGATTTTAATTGATGCATGCGGATAGTATGTGATTTATTTATAAATCCTTTCATTTGATTTCTTTCATGAGATCAAATATTATGCACATTTTAATTTTTTGTACATTTTCTTCCTTAAACGTATGAGAACTCATTTGTTCATTTCTTTAAGTAAGTTCTATTCACATATATCTTTGATCAAATTCTTAAACCCACATGATCTATGTAATATTGAGAGTGTGACTTGTGAGGATTAGAGTCGAAGCGAATTCAGATTCCAAATATTGAAATTGAGTAAATCAAAGTTGATGCATTTTTTGATATGGAATATGAATTTGTGATTTTCAACTAATTTATAATAGTCTATGCTTCTTTAAAAAATTAGTTTAAACTTATGCTTTCAATTTTAATTGTGAACTTAAAAGGTACTAAAAGCATGAGAAGTTTTACTATTTTATTTTTTATTATGTTATTTTTTGTTTTAATTTTTACTTTGTTAATTTTAGTTCTTATTTTTTTATTTGTTATTCGATTATTTTTGTTATTTCTTTTAATTGTTCGCATTTTAGTTTGATGTTTTTGGATACTATTTCTGAAAGCCCTTACAAGACTGAAAGCATGGAGGAATTAGCATTTTAAATTTTTTTTTCTTTTAGTTTATTTTAGTAATTTTTCATTTTTGTGACGTTCTTTTTACTTTATGATTTTGTTAATATTTGTGTTTTGTTTATTTAAATTATATTTGTTTTTTATCTATTGTGTATTTCTTTTGTTATTTGCTTTTAGTTGTTTATATTTTATTATACTTTTGTTGTTTATTTATTTTATTTGTGGTATATTATCTAGTACTTTGAATTCTTTGTTGTTTTTGTTAATATATGCAAGGTATGATATACCTTGGGAATCAACTTGTACCTTTCATAGACAATCTTAATAGATCAAAAGAGCACTTGGTTAGGCTAGATATTGAAATCCAAGAGCCACTAAACATTGGAGATGTTTCATCAAAGGGGATAACAATGAAGGAGTATGCAAGGGCAATCATTGACACTGGTACTTCCTACATAGAGTTGGGGTAGACAACTAGGAATAATGAATTGAAAAATATTCATTATTCCATGTTTCCCTCCTTTTATGAAATTCGTAATTAAGATTCTTTGACTTTCATTAGGGATTTATATTGAATTATACATACATTTTCTTTGCAAGGGCTAAATGAGGATAAATAGAAAATGAGGTGTTTTCTATACACTTTCAAAGATAGAGCTAAGGTTTGGCATATGATGCTCCCACTAGGTTCCTTGATAACTTGGGAGGGAGTCTATAATAAGTTTATGGGAAAACTCTATTCCCAACAGAAGTCTTGCGATTTGATAACCAAAATTACCTCATTTTTTCAAATGGAAGGAGAACAATTCCATGAATCTTGGGATAGGTTCAAATTATTTATCCCTCGTTGCCCACCTCACCACTTCCCATTGTAGTTATACAATCAATTTTTATATTTTGAGTTGACACAATAGTGTGAATTCAAAGTTGAGTGGTGCTATGGAGAAAAAATAGCTTTAGAGACTTTTAAGGTCTATAAGATGGTAGGTGATAATTCCCAACAAAAAGTACTAGAGTGAGAAGTGATTGAGTGAACGGAATAGGCTACAAGAATGAGATGGTTGTTGATAGGTGCTTTAAAGCACTAAATATTATGTGATTTATTTGAACTTTAATGTGAAAAATAGATTTACATTTGCATAATTGTATCATTATTAAATCTAAGTTTTTGTATCATGAGTATGTTTTATTATTTTTCATGTATTTATAGTTTCACATTGATTAAAAAGATCAACAGATGCAAAATCATACCTAAAAGCAATCAATTGTCAACAGGAAGAATATAAGGATAACATACATAAGTCTTACATATGAACCAACCAAGCATATAGAGGGTGAAATAAAATAAGTTGAAGAAACACAGTTTAATGCGTGTTGTGGCTATGATTTATTGTGCCGTAGTGCGTGTGTCTCAGACCATAATTGAAATGCATACCACATTGACGCAGGCCATGGTAGTGAAAAATGTGTGCGGCGATGCATGACCTTATGATCCACTATTCTCTCCGTTTTACAGCATTGCTCTAACTATGTAAACCCCCTCCTATTGTAAAAGACACACCAACTCAAGAACATTCTTTGAGTTTAAAAATAAATTCTCTTCAAGAATTTTGTTATAGTCTTAGGCTTATATTGTTCTTAGTTTAATGCAGTAATTTTTGATCTAATACAGTATTAGTAGATCTATTTAGAATTTTTTTTAGATACAAATTAATACTGAAATTCTGTACTTGGAAAGATACACTTGAGGTATAAATTCTAAGATATTTCTATTTTTAGAATAATTTTATCTACCGTTATGAATTCTATTTTTCAATATTCTAATCAATTATTAAATCTAAATATTTATGACTGAAAATACTATGAGATATTAGTTATGTTGTTAGTAAACATTTTTATAAAATAAATTGATTATTATTTCTTCATTTAAGAGTTTTACAAAGCTTATTACAAAAAAAAATATAAAATATATTGATGACATTTTTTGTAGTAAGTTTAAAACTTGAAAGTTAGATTTATGATATGGTTATTTACATATGTTTTAGAATTATATTCTATATCAAAGATTTTTTAAAAATATTTATTGTTGAAAAATATATTGAGAACATATTTTTCATAATATATTTAAAATATGAAAGTTTGTTTTATGATAAATTAATATTAAATCTAACTTTGAAATTTTGGATAAGAGTCTAAATTATTTTCTTCGTCTTAAGTAATAAATTAGATAGTTTACTATTTCTTAAAAAATAAATCATAATTTAATAGAAGTATATTTATCATTTCTTACAAAGTAACTCGTGCACTTACGAACTTTTTATTAAATACAAAATTTGTGCATCAATTATGCAACTTTCAAAGTTAACCAAGCAAGTTGCACTCCTCATATCCAAAAATGCCCAACTCAAGTGCTATGTGGAGTTTGTAGTACTTATGGACATAGTATTAATACTTGTCCTTTTGTATGATTCATATACAAGTACTAGTTAAGAAAAAAGTGCAATCTAATAAGCCAATCTTTGAAGATAACTTGAATGCCTTCATTCAAGTGAGTAGGGATAACCATATTAAGAATAATCAAAGGTTGAAGTATTTAGAGGCATCTTTGAAGAGAGTGGAAGTGTAAGTATGGAAACTAGCTGATCACTTGGAAAAATAAGAGAAAGGGAAGATGTATGAATAAACCATAATTCTAACAGTTCATATAAGTGGTAGGGTTTTAAAAAATACTTATTTTCCTAAATTTTTGATAATTTATCGCTTGATGTAGGAAATATAGATGTGAAGCAAGAAAATCCCAATGAGGGCCAAGCTAAGGGAGTTGAAGTCTTAAAGCCTTCTAACGAGAATAAAGAGAGTCTAGGAGAGTCAACTGACCCTTCCATGTTGAATATGTTACCTAATACTTATAAACCTCCCATCCAATTTCCAAATTACCTAGAGGATCTTAGTAGTTTTAATATTAACATTACTTTTTTTTATAGGGGGAAGGGGGGGCAGGGGGTAAGAAAGTGGTTAAGGCTATGCTAAATTTAAGTGCAGGTATTAACCTCAGGCCACACTCAATATACTTGCAACTATGTTTGTAATAGTTGAAGCACATGACCATGTCTCTTCAATTATCTGATATGTCTACTAAATATCTAAAGGGCATGGTTTATAATTTTCTTGTACAAGTAGATAGGTTAATCCTACATGTGGATTTTATTGTTTTAGATATAGAGGAAAACCCATCTATGGATGAGGAACACACTATTCTTCTTTGCAGGCAATTCAATGCTATAGCCAAGACTATTATTGATGTCTATAATAGGAGTTTAACCATGCTAGTCTTGGGAGAGAATATACAATTCAAATTTTTTGATTCTTCACCTACTCCTTCTATCTCTTATGTTTATAAAGGCATTCATTTTTAGAAGAAGATAGGTACATTGATAATTTATGTAATAAAAGGAGGGTGTAAGAACCATTAAATGCCTTAATTTAGAATGATGCCTACAAAGAACACATTATGTGTTTCCATGAAAAATATCACAGTCATAAGATCCCTTATCCTAGAAAGGAATGCCATATTTGTAAAACTCATTATAAATATTTTTTAAGAACAATGAAGCCTTATTTTGAGAAAGGTTGGGATGAAAGAAGGAACATACACTTGAAGGATGCATTCAAGCTTCCTTGAATAGATCAAGCAATGTCCTGCTAAGATGTTAAAGAAAGCGCTTGGTGAGAGGTAACCCACCATTTTCGATGGTATTCCTTCCTTTTGTTTTAACTTACTTGTTTTCAATTATTTATTATTACTTAATTTTCTATTTGGCCTTTTTTGAATGCTTTTTTGAACAAATGTGTAGTTAAAAACATTGAGAACAATGTGTAATTTAGGTTTGGGGGGTATAAATAGACATAATAATTTTTTTTGAAACAAAATTATTATGCTTTTAGTTAATTTTAGATGAGTAATTGAGTCTTTATTTATTTTTTATTTCATTTCTTAGACATGTTCCAGGTTTGCTGTAAAATTTAGTTCTATTCATAGTTTATGTTTCATGCTTAGATGTTGAAATTGAGATGAACCCAAATTTTGTGTATAGGAATCAAATAGTAGAGACTATCTTGAGAGATTATTGAGTTAATGACATTTTATCATGAGTGATAATATTTCTTCTGTTCTTTCAAATAGTTTTCCTATGATTCTAAATTACTAGATGATCTCTATTGGTTTTGCAATTGATGTTAGGATTTTGAACAATCTAATGAAGTATTATTTACTTATTTTCATTACTTTGATTAAATGATTTGAGTAGAAATTGAAAGTGTATTCCAATATTCATTTTGTGCTTGACTTTTAACAAAAATGATACATATGGGTTCCCTTAAAAAAATAATGATACATGTATACAAGTTTGTTTTTTCAAAAACTATAGTGAGAATTGATGACTCTATGAAAGTAGAGTCATCAATGCACTTTTTTACTTATATTTTCTCATTTTAGAAGTAAGTAACACCTTTGGGATTAAAAGGATTAAAAAATTAAATTTTTAGTCAAAATATATTTTTGGGATTTGTTTAGAATTTGTTTGTGTTTTTATGAATCTTTTTATTGCAAGACAAATCAAAAGATGCCATGTGGATGCCACAAAAGCAAATTAGCTGACCAGGCATGCCATATGATGCCATGTAAGCAAAGAAGGCCAATCGCATAACGTCATATGTAATTGTAATGCAGGCTATGCCACGTGTCTACACGACATTAGTTTTTAGTTTCACTATGCGATCAATGGGCATGTCACGTGTCATCACTTGATTCTTCCATTCTTCCCACCGGGGCAGCATGTAATTCATAACCATGAATCACAGTATGCCACGTAGTGTTGACTCAGTACGCATTGATCATGACCAGTCCACCTAAGCCATGCGTCACATGCTGATTCGTACAATGAATCTCACGTGCCCTTGATTTGAAGCTAATCTGATGGTCCATCTGAGCCTAATTTAACCCCCTAATTACTCGATAAACCTTACTTGCTATAATTTTTTATTATCTATTTTTGGAGCCAAATAGAGAGAAAAATATAGAAAAATTCAAAAGAAGATAAATTTTGGTGGAGATTCGAGAGGAGATTGGTGATATAATTTAAGAGATTGATTATATTTCTTCTTTCCCTTTCTTTATCAGTTTTTACATCTTTCTTTATAAAAAATGTGAGCTTTATTAATAAAATTATGTGTAGCTAGTTTATTAATCTAGGGGTCTTATAAACCCAATTTTCTATATGTGATGATCTAATATTTTATCCAAATTATAATTTCAATTTAACTATATTATTTAATCTAATTTTTATGTTATTAATTATTTGGCCAATAATTGTTCTATAGAGGCGATTAAAAAAATTTAAGAGAATTATTTAATTATTTGTCTTGATTAAATAACATGCATAGTTTATAGGCAGAGATGTATAAGTCTTATGCATGTGATCCATAGTTGATAAACCTAATAAATAGTAAGCAATTTAATTGACATGAGAGTGTGATTAGGCTAATTACTATATGATGTATAATTTACTTGAGAGAGATATACATTATAGGTTAAATTCAATTGATTATGTAATTGATTGATAATTATAATGAAGGGATTATAGTGATTCACATGTTTAGAAAATTGGAGGGATTAAGTAGTCATAGATATTTTCTCATATATATTATTTGCTGATAATTTTGTGTTAATTAATTACTATTATTTACTTTCTTAAAATAAATACAAAAAATTGATTTTTATTTTTTAGTTTTAAAAATTAGTTTTTGGTAACATAATCTCCGTGGGAACGAAATTTTCTTATCATTATATTACTTGTTGAGATACATATATTTGCATATTCATTGCACACAATTCATGCCAATCAAGTTTTTGGAGCCATTATCAGGGATTATAAACATTAGAAATTAATTTTTATTTTATTTTATTTTAGTTATTTTTCATAATTTCAATTTAATTTATTTTTCTTTGTTTATTTTTTTTTGTAATTTTAGGTTATTTATTTTGAATTTAGACACATCCTTTAGTGCTATTAGAAACATAGTTTGCTCAATTGGATGAGCCGACTCCGTAAGGGAGAAATGTTTCCTTTAAGATCAATAAGAAAACAACAAGTTATCACCTAAGAAGAAGAAATAGCTACTCCATTAAAAATAAATAAAAAATAAGCTAAATTTGAACAACCAAATATCTTTAGTGGATGAAAGGGATATAGCTATGAATGAATATGTATTTTCTATGTTGGAAGGCTTGAATCCAAGTCTAAGAAGGCCAAATATTCAAGTTAATCAGTTTCAAATAAAGCCAGTGATATTTCAAATGTTACAAATAGTTGGACAATTCGGAGAATTATCAACAGAGGATCCTCATCTATATCTCACTAATGAGGTAACCACTGATGTGCTTTATGACATGTTCCCTAGTGATGCTTTAGAATATGTGCTTGTTAATTCTATCAACACATATGCGAGTGAATACCATGACACTTACTTAGGTGTACATATTCATACCAGTAACTTATCAAAACTTGTTGAATCACCTCCACTTAAAACTTTAAAACATGATGCTATGAACAAGGACATAAACTCTCCAGAAAAAAACTCAACCGGTTTTAATGTTGAAAGTATAAAATCAAAGGTAGATATTGTGAACTGTGTAAAATTTTTAGAGGAAACCCCTCTCATGTGTGTATCAAATGCGTTTGTGGAATCTCTGGAGACAAGCTTAAGGCTCAAACCATTCAATTAGGAGCCAACCAAATTAGAGCTTAAAAATTTACCATCTCATCTTTGTTATTCATTTTTGGGTGATAATGCGACACTTCCAATCATAATCTCTACTAGTCTAAGTATGGAGCAAGTAGAAGCATTACTGAAGGTGCTAAGGAATTTCAAAAGAGTTGTAGGTTGGTCTATTAGTGACACCAAGGGCATAAGACCATCTATATGCATGCATAAAATATTGCTAGAGGATAGAGCTAGACATACCAGAGATGCACAACGTCTCTTAAATCCCAATATGAAAGAGATGGTAAAGAAGAAAATTGTCAAGTGGCTTGACATAGGCATTGTTTACCTAATATCAAACAATGAATGGGTAAGCCTATTTCAATGTGTACCAAAGAATCACTGTGGTGGAAAATGAGTCAAATGGGCTAATACCTACTAAAATTATCACGAAATGAAGAGTATGTATGGATTTTCATAAAGTGAATAAAGCTACAAGAAAGGACCATTTCCCTTTCCCATTCATGGATAAAATGCTTGATAGATTATCTGTGCATTCTTTCTTTTGCCTTCTACATGGATACTTTGGTTATAATCAAATTACCATGGCACCAAAAGACTAAGAAAAGACCACCTTCAATGTCCTTATGGAACATTTTCTTTTAGGAGAATGTCATTCGGATTATGTAATGCACTTATGACATTTCAACACTGCATGATGACTATTTTCTCAGACATGGTAGAGAAGTATCTAGAAATCTTCATGGAGAATTTTTCAGTCTTTGGAAACACATTTGATGAATGTCTAAACTATCTTTCCTTATTGCTACAAAGATGTGAAGAAATGAATTTGGTTTTAAATAAGGAGAAGTGTCATTTCATGGTACATGAAGGTATAATCTTGGGTCATAAAATCTCAGCTAATGGTATTGAGGTAGATAGGGTTAACATATAAGTGATTGAAAACCTAGTAACACCTATAAATGTATGAGGAATAATGAGTTTTCTTGGGCATGCATGCTTTTACCATAGATTCATAAAAGATCTTTCCCAAATCTCCAAACCCTTGTGCAATCTTTTGAAATAGACATACCTTTCAAATTTGATGATAAATGTTTAACAACATTCCAAGTGGTTAAAGAGAAACTATTGTCGGCACCAAATATACTTACACCAGATTGGAGCAAGTCCTTCAAATTGATGTGTGACACAAGTGATTTTTCTATTAGTGCTATTCTTGGATATCAAAAAGATAAAATGTTCCATGCCATATATTATGCAAGCAAGACACTGAATGAGGCTCAAATGAATTATGCTATTACAGAGAAAAAGCTCCTTTCCATTTTATATCCCTTTGCAAAATTTAGATCTTATTTGGTTGGAACCAAAATGATTATCTATATAAATCATTCTGTAATAAAGTATCTCATGACAAAGAAGGATGAAAAACTAAGATTGATAAAATGGGTTCTCCTTATACAAGAATTTGACTTGGAAATTTGGGATAAAAAAGGAATAGAAAATAAAATAGTAGACCATATGTCTATATGACAATATGGTGATTGGGGAATCCTTTCCAAATGAGCAACTACTTTCAATAGCTCAAATAGAAATGCCATGGTATGCAAACATTGCAAATTTTTGAGCTGCCAACATTCTTCCATTAGACCTCACATGGAAACAAAAGAAGAAATTCTTCCATGATATTAAATAGCATTTTTGATATGACCCTTACCTCTATAAAGAATACAATGGTATTTTGAGAAGGTGTGTTGCTTATGATGAAGTTGGAAGTATTCTTAACCATTGCCACAACTTAGAATATAGAGGTCACTTTAGGAGCACAAAAACAATAGCTAAGGTACTTCAATATGGTTATTATTGGCCTACACTGTTTAAAAATGCTTACATTTATGTAAAGATGTGTGACAGATGCCAAATGATAGGTAATATTTTAGAAAGATATGAGATGCCCCTAAATAGTATACTTCAAGTGGATCTATTTAATGTTTGCGGCATTGAATTTATGTGACCATTCCCTTCACACTTTAGTAATCCATATATACTTGTATGAGTGGATTTTGTGTCTAAGTGGGTAGAAGCCATAGCCATCAATAAAGGTGATGCCAAAGTTGTTATGAAATTTCTAAAGAAAAACATTTTCACTAGGTTTGGAACTCCTAGGATCATCATTAATAATGGATATAGTCATTTTTGTAATAAAGCATTTAAGTTCTTATTGTCTAATTATGTGATTATGCATAAAGTGTCTACCCCTACCATCCTGAAATAAGTGGGCAAGCGGAAATATCCAATAGAAAAGGGAAAATAATTTTGGAGAAAACTGTGAACATCTTTAGGAAGGATTGGTCATCTAAGTTGGATGATTTTTTATGGGCCTACATAACAACATGTGAAACACAAATTAGTATCACCCTATATAAGCTAGTTTATAGAAAGGTATATCACTTTCCATTAAAATTGGAACACAAAGCATATTGGGTACTAAAATAGTTAAATAAGTCCACAAATGCAATTGGTGAGAAAAGAATGCTGCAAATAAATGAATTAGATGAACTACAGTGGAATGCTTATAGGGATGGGTATGGGTACGGGCGAGGATGGTTTTTGATATAAATGTCCTTTGAACCAAATTATAAAATCTATACCCAAAATTGCCCGAAAACTATTACGATTCAGGGATGGCTTTTTACCTACGAGTAACCTATTTTTCCAAACTTTTTAAAAAATTTCTTGATAAACCCTAATTATTAATTAATATATAATTTAATTTAATAAATATAATTAATTTTGAGTACATGCGAATACAATTATCGGTATAATCATACTCATTGTTTCATGTTCAATTTTTACCCAAAACTGTGCCTAACCTATCCCCAAAATTTATCGGATAAAAACTAAACTGATGATGCAGATAACCACGGATAACCAAACTTGTAGTTTTTTTGCCCATTCCTAAATGCTTTTGAGAATGCCAAGCTTTACAAAGAAAAGATAACAAGATGGCATGACAAGAAAATTGTGCACCGTATCTTTCAACCAGTACAGAAAGTGTTACTATAAAACTCAAGACTCAAATTGTTTATAGGAAAGCTAAAGAGTAGATGGTCAGGTCCATTCACCATTATTAAGGTAACAAACCATGGATCCATTGAATTAGAAAAAAAAATAAAGAATGGTTTATGGTTAATAGACATAGAGTGAAACACTATCATGGAGATCAATTATCAAATGAAACATTTGTGATAAACTTGGTGGATGCTCCTTAGGAGTTGATACGACTACCTAGTCAAGGGAATTAAACATGACGCTAGTTGGGAGGAAACCCAATGTTATTTTACTTATATTTTTATTGTTTTTGTTTTTTAGGTGAATAAATGCAAAGAGCAATGACATAACAAGATTGAGAAGTTTTCAATGATAGATGTGGTGTGTCAGGACTAAGAGAGTTTTATTTCCTTTTACCTTTTTCATATTTATATGTGCACATTGGGGACAATGTCAAATTTAACTTTAGGGGAGGGAACTTCATTCTCTACTTTAGTATTTACTACACATTTTCAACTTTTAGAAATTTTTTATTTTTTAGGATCTTTTTAATCCTGATTTGGGTAAAAATTGATGAATATATGGAAACTAAATGCATGCATGCTTGATATTAAACATATGAATTCAATGATAAAAATTGGTTGTCATGAATAGGATAAGAAATATAACATGCTAGTTAACTTGATAGTTTTGATAGGATTGACTCAAATATTTATGCACATGTTCATGATTGATTTTGGTGCTCTTATTGAGAGAAAATTTGTATTGAGTTGTGAAAGTCAATGAGATCAACCATGTTTTAGAATCTATTTGATCAACCCTAGAGGAAAAAATATAAATAATATTTAGTAAGAGAAATGATGTAGGCCTTATTTAGATCGATTGATCATTTTAAGCGAACCATTGTTAATATCTTTAGTCACCCATTTGAGCCTAACAAAGAACTTTCATATCTTTAAGCCACATTTTGTGCCTAACCAAGAATAATTACTTTTAACTTTGCACCTTTAGTTTGTATGAAAATAAAAAATGCAATCATGTGTTATGCTATAGAGTAAAGTGAAATGTAATGCATCCTATTTAAAAAAAAACTCACAGCACAATTCTCCTTCTAAAGAAAAAGAAAACAAGATTGAAAATAAGTTTGGGGGTATTGTAAAGTTACAAAAAAAAAGATGTGGAATAAAAGAATATGAAAATAATTATAAGATAGGGTGCATTAAAATATCAAGTAAAAATTCAATTGTAGTTAAAAAATGCATGATGAATAAAAAGAAAGTAAAGGTGTGGGAAGAGCCTAAATGTCTTCATTTATTTTCCCCCACATAAGTCTTACATTACAAGCATGTAAATTCCTTATTGATCTTTAGCTAAGTTCATATTTATATTAGTGGAAAGGGATGTAAAAAATATACTTATGAGAATTTTTTTAAGATTGAATTGATTAGCATGCTCATATAGGTTGATTTCATGAGTGCATTAGATGATATTATGTGCAACAAACACAAATCAATTCATTAAAAACCTTGCATATCCTTGTATTGATGGAACATTGATTGATGAATATGTGAACCTCTACATCATAGAATTATACAACTGTTGAAGGGATAGTTTTTGCTAAATATGTATGTATTAATAGATATATATTTATGAATATACTACCCATGTCATTTTATCCAGCTTGACTTGGGTGTGATGACTTTATGAAAGTAGGATCATCAGTGTACTTTTCTACTTAGCATTTGTTCATTTTACTTAATAAGTAATACTTTTG
Source organism: Hippophae gyantsensis (assembly GCA_030763125.1). Lineage (NCBI taxonomy): Eukaryota > Viridiplantae > Streptophyta > Magnoliopsida > Rosales > Elaeagnaceae > Hippophae > Hippophae gyantsensis. The sequence continues at coordinate 27,845,551 of CM061039.1, read as the reverse complement.
GGATTAAAAATATTAAAATATGATTTTTTAGTGAAATTGATGAAAATATATTTGTTGGGATTTTTTTTGAATTGTTTATGAATTTTCTAATGTAGGACCAATTAGAAGACGTCACTTGGCACAGTGTTAGTTCCAAGTTTCACTGCACGGTCAATGGGTGCACCACGCATCATTACCTGATTCTTCTATTCTTCCCACAGTGGTGCCATGTAATCTGTAACCACGAATCCTAGTGTGCAATGTAGTGTTGAATCAACACGAGTTGACCATGACCAGTCCATCCATGCCATACATCGCATGCTGATTCGCTCAGTGAAACTCCCAATCCATGTGTCGTATTTCTATTGGTTCACACTATTAATTTTCCTTTTTTTTCTCTACCTTTGATCTTAAGCTTATCTAACAGTCTAGATTCCACCTGAGCCTACTTTGACCCCCTAATTTCCCCATATAGCCTAATTAGTCAAATATTATCAATTTGTTTTTCAATTTTTGGAGCTAAGTAGAGAGAAAAATAAAAAAAAATTAAAATGAGATACAATTTTGGTAGATATTCAATAGGAGATTGATTGTATTTCTTCTTCTTCTTGTTCTTCTTCTCATAATTTTGTCAATTTTTATACTTTTCTTTATGAAAAATATGAGCTTCATAAAAATAAATATGTCTAGCTAATTTATTAATCTATAGATCTTATAAATCCAATTTTATACATGTGATGATCTAATATTTTACGCCAATTACGATTTCAATTTAATTATAATTTTTAATCTAATTTTTATGTTATTAGTTATTTGACCAATAATTTATCTATAGAGGTAGTTAAATAGATTTGAAAGAATTATTTAATTGTTTGTCTTGATTAAATAATATTCATAGTTTCTAAGCAGAGATGTATGATCCTCATGTATGTGATCCATAATTGACGAATTTAATAAGTAGTATGCAATTTAATTGACATGAGAGTATAATTTGGTTAATTATTATATGGTGTGTAGTTTACTTGAGAGATGAATACATGCTAGGTTAGATTTAATTGATCATGTAATTGATTGATAATTATATTGGGAAGATTTTAGTGATTTACATGTTTAGAAAATTGGGAGATTAAATATTTCCAGATATTTTCTCATATATATTTTTAGCTACCAATTTTGAGTTAATTAATTATTGTTAATTGTTTTTAGTTCTTTTAATTTTGCTTTCTTAAAACATAAAAACAAAAAAGATTGATTTTTATTTTTTTAGTTTTAAAAATTGGTTTTTAATAACATAATCACCATAGGAATGATATTTTCTCATCATTATATTTCTTGTTACGGTATGTATACTTGCATATTCATTGCACATAATTCATGTCGATCAAGAATTCCATACATAGGAACAATTTCACAAAGGTCAATTTTTCTTTTGACCCAAATCAACAATCAGGACCTAGATGAGGGGTGGAAGTGCTAACCCATGGAATCTTTTCGTGACCTCTATTCCAACTCGACCAACATATAACACTATGGAAGAACAAAAAAACATGCTTAGTTCAACACATAACTAAAACAACAAACAGATAAGAAGCAACAGTCTATGGTAAACACAATAGTAATAGTGTGCCTCCCAGGTTTCTATCCAAAATAAAAACGTGGACAATAAAAAACAACATATAAAACAAGAATGCATACTAGAATAAAAACTAAGGATTTCCAATCACTTCAAGACTTCATTTGTGGGAGCATATTCAGTAAATGATGATTGATACTTGGTATACAACCATGGTACGGATATACTGAATTTTTAAAGACTCACACCAAGTTCACATGTCGGCATATTAAATTAAATCAATTGAAGCAATAATCTGATAGCTATAGGTATACAACAAATAAAGGAAAGAAAGCATACAACTACATAAATCAAATAAGCTTTCTAATAAGAGTTTAGATCTTGTATGTTTATACACATTATGGAAACTCAGATTATACTAACACAAAAGGTTAAAGAGATATTGACTTCTTAAGAACACATCCAAAAAACACAACAGTAAGTAAAAAACTTAATAGAAAGCAATGAATGCTATAAACAAGAATAATAAAAAGCCAAAAAAAATAAGGAGCATATATATTATATAGTGTTCAAAAGGTAAATAATAAATAATAAAAAATTTCTAATTAGAGTTTAAAGTTTAGTATGTAGAAATGTACACAATTTAAACTCTGATTGTACTAGCCAAATATTAGAGCATGCAAAACACCAAATATTGTAAAGTAAATCCATATAGAACCCCTACCTATGTTGTAACATCCTTGGGTTTCTTATGGAAACCACTTGGTACGTAAAAAATCCACTATGCAATAAAAATAGATAAAACACTAATAAAAATAAAACCACCAATACCTATCTCAAGATTGAATGGTTGAATTAAATCTCAGTATCATAGTTCTTTTTCTCCCGCCACCTTTTTCGATACTTCTACATCAAGTTCCCTCTTGAAAGGTTCACCTTCTTTAGGTTCCACTATAAAATACATTTATAGCATCAGGTACTTTCCTTTTATGGAATATCGTCACATTATACCTGAGAGTCTCTTCAGCTCTTTAAGAAGTGAAATAAGGTGCCATGTATCTTTAATAAAAGTTTTGCAGCTTGGAGATTTTCTAATAAGACCTTTGCTAAATCAGCTAGCAAAAACCCTCTGCTAAATTGGTGATGGAAATGGTAAATCTTTCCTTGAACATGTTAAACCATTGAAAGAAGTCTTTGTGCTCTTGCATATGCATTGGCACTCTTTTTCGATATTGCTAGCATTTTATGTTACGTACTTCAACCTTATTTCTAATAACTAGAGTATTAATCCAAATGTAGTTTTAATCATACAGTGCTCAGTTTATTGCAACAATTGGAGGAAAAGTTTAGTCAACTTTTAGGTACATATGATACATTCCACTTTTTAGAAAATTTTCCTCAAGCTACCCATTATATTTTATTTTTATATCCTAATTTTTTGTTTTCTCTTTCTTATCAATTATTGTAGGTATCAAGCATATATATCAAATGAAACAAGTTCACATTCACTGCAATGAACTTCTAAAACTTTTGTGCAAAATGATAGGTTCACACCATGAGCATTTCCCAGCTACTTCAATATCTTATGCAATCTTCAAATCTATAGAACGAGGGATTGTTGAGCTTGTGAATGGCATATTAAACAAAAGGCCAGGTCTTGTTTGGGATCTCAAGGATGACATGCGAAGGAACATATTTATGCATGCCACTCAATGGCGTCAAGAAAAAATCTTTAGTCTTATACATGGGACACATGTAAAACAACTGTTTCTCATTTACTCTGATTGTTTTGGGAATAACATACTACATATAGTGGGAATGTTAGAACCTTACGCGTAACAGAATCATATCCTTGGTGCAGCTTTACAAATGCAAAGAGAACTACAATGGTTTAAGGTATATTGATTGCTATCTTTTTAAATGAAAGTGTAGGAGAAGGTTAAATTTTCAAATCAATTGAATAATATGCCTAAAAAATGGGAAAAGTTTTCACACTTTTTGCATATGACCCAGAACTATAAGGGAAATTGGCATCATATTTTCTGGTAGTTATTATGACTTTCCCTAGTTGGGCATACGACAAAATTCTAAAGAAGCTCACGTGCATGATCTTTTAATTTTAAAAATTTAAACCAATAGTTAATTTTACAGAAATATTAATTAAGAGAGCATTGAAGTGATTCATATGATGTTATGTAACAACAAATTAGAATAATAAAATTTTAACTTAAAACAAATTAATCGTTAGAATGCCTTTTCTCTTTCTATATTCTTTTGTTGTGATCATATTTATTTATTTTTCAAAAAAATTAATGTAGGAGATTGAGGCTCTTGTAACACCTAATTGTTCAGAAGTTGTACACTATGGAAGTAAAATGACACCTCGTGATCTATTTTTTGAAAATCACACGGATTTGGTGAAAGAGGGTGAAAAATGGATGAAAGAGACAGCTACTTCATGCACTGTTATAAGGGCGTTGATTGTAACTATCATGTTCACTGCATCATTTACTATACCAGGTGAAAATGATGGAGATACAGGTTATCCCATATTTTTACAAAAGAAGTCCTTTATGGTTTTTATAATATCATATGCTATATCACTCTTTTCTTCGATAACTTCAGTGTTTATGTTTCTAGGAGTCCTTTACCATACATTATGGAGAAAATGATTCCCTCAGATCATTACCTAGTAAGTTGATTCTAGGCCTTTCCACTATTTTTCTCTCTGTTGCAACCATAATGGTATCATTTTCTGCTACCCTTTTCATTATGCTTCAGACATAATCTTGGATACTCATTCTAGTCATTTTGCTAGCTTGTATTCTAATCACCTTATTTGTATGGATGTAATTTCCCTTTCTAGTTGAGATTTTTATGTCTACTTATAGACCCAACATTTTTAGCACAAAGTTGATCGTTGGTTGTACCCTTATAAAGTACATGTATAGTACCAGCTTGTGTTTATCCTATTCATAATATTGAAGAATATGTATTGTGCTTCTAAACTATCATTCATTTTTTCTTATAAAGAAAATGATACCCTAGTGGAAATGAGACTTAAACTCTATTGTCCTTGTCCGTTAATGTTTTTCCCAATATTTATCACTATAAAACTATTGTTGGTTTGTGGTTGAAGTTTGAGAGTTTATACATGGCCTAGTGTTAGACTTTGCATTTGTGTATGAAACTATACTTGTATATTTAAAATGTACGAAAGTACATCTTTGTAAGACTCCCTTGATGAATTTGCTAAATTTATTTATGATGTTGAATATGTATTTATTAGAAATGATGATGAAGATTTGGCATAGTATTTTTTACCTTTTTTCATTTAAACATTTTGTTGATAGCATGCTACGTGGAACACAAACTATTATTTGGAGGATGTTATAACAGTTTTAAACTCCAAAGAGTTTGAGAAAAAAGTATCATAGTGATGAAAATAATAGTGATTTTACTTTAGTTGAAACATATAAAAATGGTTCAAGCAATAATAGACACGTCTAAATTTAAATCTAAAACAAGAAAAGGTAAATGTTATTATTGTTGGTATAGTGGTACGATCTAAATTAAGATGCATGATGGCATTATTAAGACTTTTATGTATGTCTATAATGTGTTAGACTTGAAAAAAAAGAAAGAAAGAAAGAAAAACTTGATATATTTTAGTACTATTAATTCATAAGGTTACAAGTATGTAGCTAAAGGTAGAGTTTTAAGAATTAATAGGGTACTTTTATCATCATGAATGGGAAATTGCCTTGTAGCCTTTATGAGCTTCTTGGTAGTACGATTATTAATAGTGTTTTAGTTTCATCCTCATTAAATCTAGATTACGATATTACTCATTTTTAAATCTAGATTACAATATTACTCATTTATGGCCAATGTGGTTTGTATATATGAGTTAAGCATAGATGTCTATTTTGAGCAAGTGGATTTTGTTTGATGGTCAAAAATTGGGAAACTTGATGTCATGCCTTGATATACGGGTATGTGAATTTTAAGAAGAGACATATATTTGAAAGAAAATTATTTATTTAAAGTTAACCATTATGAAAAATCAATTTAAAATCAAACGATTCATTAAATATTTTGGGTACCTTGAAAATATTTTATTATTTATAAAATATATTAAATTTCAAAATTTTAAGGCAAATGATTACTAATCTAGATATTATATCAAATAAGAGTGATCTCATCCTATTTATTGATGAGCACATGAAAAACATTAAAAATAACTTGATTTACTTGCACTTTAGTGTCAAAATATATTTTGTATTTGCATAATTTTATTATTATTTAAACAAATTTATGTTTTCAAAATTATGAGTATTTTTAATTATGTTTTAAGTATTTTTGAGATCAAAATGATTCAAAATGGAGAATTCTATATGAAATCACTTATTACAACTAAAGAAGAATAAAAGACAAAAAACACATATAAGCCTTACATATGTCCCAAACAAGCTTGTAAAGGGGTGAAACAAAAAATTACGATAGTAGAAAAATGTGTGTCGTGATAGTGGAAAAATGTATGCCGCAATGCAATTGGTTCGAGTCAAGATTACAATGCATACAAAATCATCACATATTGCAACGATGGAAAGTTGCATATTGTAGCGCCAGACATTTTGATTCACTTTTCTCTCCTTTGTAATGTTTTCTAATCCTATACATAGGACCCTCTATTTCAAAATTTCTCATCTCCTAGTTTCCACACCAGTTATTCTCTCTCATTCTTCTTTCTTAGTTTTTTATTTTCTTGGTCTCAAAATTCTCCTCTCAATTTTTAGAGTTGAACACATTATTTTATGTAGTAGTAGTTGTTTTAATTCATTAAGAAATATTAAAAAATCCATTTGGAGGTTTTTTAAATGACGGATTTGTATTGAAATTCTGTATTTGGAAAGATACCTTGAGGGATAAAATTTAAATATATTCTTTTATTTTTAGTTTAATTTTGAAAATTCTATTTAGTTACATATCTAATGCAAAAAATTTAAATCAACACATGATACTTTTAAGTGGAAACAATCTAAGTCACACTAGTAACCTAAGAGGAAAATCACAGATCCATCGGACCACTTAAATATTCACTATAAAAATAATGTTTAATTACACGGTTGGAACTCAAACTACCTACCAAGGTAATGCCAAGTAATCTACTTACAAGCCTATGATTTTTTTCATAGTCTATAAGTAAGGTGTTTGAATTCAGATCCATATTACGATAACTTGAGTCACACAAACAATGAATCTGTTCAACTGATACCTAAAATGTTAGCATAATAATATAAGTGTAAATGTGTGTCATAGAGCAAATTCAATAATGATTAATATATCAGATAAATCAAAATCAACTACTAAACTAGAACAATCAGTTTAAGGATAATATCACAAATATTGTGGGCTTGTTAATCAATCAAGTACAACCACAACATTTTTAATAAATTAACTAAATGAAAAAATCCTACTGGAATAGTTTTGCAAAACAAGAGAGAGATTGAGATGAAGAAAATAGTGCTCTTGTGTGGTTAATAAATTTGTTTGCTTAGGTTTGTTTAAATAGAATATTTTGAAGAACTAGATCTAAGTAATATTAATATTATGTCCATAAAACAAGTTAAAAGAGTTTTAAAGAATAAGGATAATATAATAATAAATAAATTCAATTTGAGTTAGGTGTCGATTACATAATGAGTACACATATTTACATGTTAGTGAGGTAAAATTGGCATAAAGTACAACATATTAGTAGCTGAGGTCAACCTCAGCTCGGGTTGTCATTGAGCTCAAGTTATCACTGAGCTTATGTTGTCATTGAGCTCAAGCTGTTATTGAGCTTAAGGTGTCCCATGGTTAGGACATTTGGGGTGCTTCACCTTCTATTTCGAGTTGGTGACTCAACTAGGGTGGTTTGCGAGGACTGGGCATCGAACCGGTCTAGATGTCCAAACACAATCCATAGAATATCGACAAGTTTCAAAATAGATTTTTTCAGCACACTTTCAACAAAACATACATTTAGTTAATTTGCTATAAATTTGTCTAGGAAATTTGAAACAATAAACCAAAAAAATGATTCTAAAACTGGACACGTAAAGCTTTAAATCATCAAGTCCAAACTATATAACCATCGCAAATAGAAAAACTTTAGAGGGTCTTCCAACTTGAGTTTCATAGAACCACCTTTAGTTAAACATGTATAACTTTACGTAGAAAACTTAAAAAGAAAAACCAAAAATTTTCCCATAAAATAAACATGTATACCTTTATAAAGAGATATAAATGAAAGTCTAATTCTTTCAACATTTTCTTAGCTTCCATTTGAATTTACATCATGGACACTTAAGAGTTCTACTAGCTGATTTAAAGAATATGCCATAGGGCCAATTTTCTTTGTTATCTTGAAAGGACCAATGTAACGAGGGTTTCCCTTGCCACGTCTCCGAAATTGAACTAGACCCTCCCTTGGTGATAACTTTAAGAATGTTTGATCTCCCACTTTATATTCACACTCCTTAATACTATTGTCTACACAACTCATTTATCAATATTTTGTTATCGTTAATTTTTCGTTGACTATATGAATTTTAACAGTGAGCATTTCTACATACTTTGGGCCTAAAATCCTTCTTTCACCTACCCCATCTCAACATATTAATTTTCTATGTTTCCTACCATATAATGCTTCATATGGAGCCATCTCAATGCTTGAATGGTAACTATTATTGTAGGAAAACTTCATTAGTGGTAAGTGATCATCACAATTACCCTTAAATTGTAAAACACAAACACGTATAATTTGTTCAAGGTTTTGAATTATTCGTTTCAACTATCCATAAATTTAAGGAGAAGAGGTAATACTAAAGTGTGACTTCGTTCTTATAGAATTTTTTAATTTAGACAAAAATTAAGAAGTAAATCTTACATCTTTATCAAAAACAATCAAAATTGGAGCTCTTGTAACCTCACAATTTTCTCCACATAAATTTTGGCAAGATTTACCAATTTAAATGTTTGTTTAGTAGGAAAATGGTGTGAAGATTTGGTTAAATGATCTATAATTACCAATATCCCATCACGGCCATATTAGGTATGAGGAAGACTATACAAAAAATCCATTGTTATGTGTTCCCATTTCCATTCAGGAAAAGGAAATGACTGAAGAGGTCCAATGGGTTTTTGGTGCTTAGTTTTGACTTGCTAGAAAATAAAAAACCTTGCTACGAATTCTAAAATTTCTTGTTTCATTCCACTCAACCAATAATATATTTATTTAAAGTATAATACATCTTAGTATTACTAGGATGCAATACATAAGCATAACTATGTGCTTCTTCTATTATCTTATTTTTAAGATTTTCATCATTTGGTACATATAACCTATTATTGAATGTTATAGTTCCATCATTTCAAATTGAAAAATTAATTTGGTTTCCACTTTCTCTTTTACCCTTCAATTTTATCAAAAAAGAGTCTTGTGGTTAAGCTTCAGTCTCACCCTAAAACTTGAAAGTAGAATTCCTGAATGATCTATTGATAGATCCATATTCAATTTTCTCGACTCTACAAGTAGTGAATGACAGACTACTTATAAAATTGCTAATGAACTTGTTGATTTCCTACTTAGATCATCTACTACCACATTAGCCTTTCCTAGGTGATAGTCAATAACATAATCCTAATATTTAATTAATGCCAACCATCTTCTTTGTGTCATATCTTTTGAGTTAATAAGTACTTTAAACTCTTGTATTCCATGAATATTTGACATTTTTCACCATATAGATAATGCATCCATATTTTTAAGGCACAAACCGCAGTTCATGTTTCTTGAGTTTCCTAGAAACATAAGCAATTACTTTACCATCTTGCATAAACACATAACCTAAACCTTGATCAAAAGCATCAATATATACCACCAATCCCCCACCACTGGTAAGCATAAGTCTAAAAGTCATTTTTCTCTTAAGCTCTTGGAAACTTTCCTCACATTCACTTAAACAATAAAAGTTTGCATTTTTCCAAGTAAGACGAGTCAAAGGTAAAGTAACTTTAGAAAAGTCTATAACAAATGACGATAGTATCTGGCCAACACCAGAAAACTTCTTATTTCTGTTATGCTTTTAGGTTTTTTCCAATTTACCAATACTTCCACCTTTTGGGGATCAAAATATACGACTTCACCCAAAATAAAATGTCCAATAAAAATCAAACTCTTAAGCCAAAATTGAAACTTACTAAATTTTGCATATAATTGTTTTTGTTCCCTCTCATTTATAAGAGTACATCAAAATGTCATTGGTAAAAACTATAACATATTTATCAAAGAATGGTTTAAAATTGTGACATCATGTCAATGTTAAGTAACTATAGTTATATAATATGACATTATGCCATTTGTTTTGGGTAATCCAATATTTTTGATTATATTGTGGTGCCAAATAGGTTATGCAATCCAAAAATCGTCTAAAATAAAAAGAAATTTTTGTTACAAAGTTTGATTATATCCTTAAAATTCCTTTAAATAATAAAAGTGGAGACATATTATATTATGAAACCATATATAGTGGTCAAATAGATATAGAATCTAATTTTTCAAGATAAAGAATTTTATGCATGTGAATTGTGAATTTTGGAAAATTTATTGGTAACAATTCTACAATCAAATACTTCTTCCATAACATAATGAGTTATTTGAACTCATGGTTATATGTCATGTTTTTTTAAGAAAATCATGTTAATGAGCTCATTTATGTATGAATATACTCACTTCAAGTTGGCTCATATATGTATTTAGAATGCACATTATAAGTGAATGATTAATGATTTGCATTTTTGACTATGTATTGTGCACATAATGATCATTTGTTTTTTCATATTTTGTGTTAAACACGCACATTTAGTTATGACATGATATTATACCCTAAGATGTTTAAGACCCAATTTCAAAGGGCTTAAAAATAGAGTAAACACATTTTGGATGGACGCATGGGCCTTGATTATTCAAGTATGTTTGTTTTGCTTCTATACAACTTTATCATGCTATACTCCTTAACTATTTCCTATGTCATTTATTAGAAAATTCTTATTTGCATAACAATGTTTTACGTGGTAGGGTCCTTTCACACCTATATATTTGGACTAGATTAGGGTTAGTTTGAATGCTTTATCACATTTGACATTTTTATAATCTTATTTGTTTACAATGTCATCCAAGTTGAAGAAATTTTTGAACTAATAGCACATATGGATTAACATAAGTGTTCTTTACAAACTAGGTTAGTAATCCAATGTTAAAATTTTATTCAGCACGTTATAAAATTATCTGTGAACCAACACCGTAGATATAGTTGGATTCAATAACACTAATAATAGAAGCATAATATTAGCATGTTATGAGAAAAATTGTTTTGAAATATAGATTGTAGAATTATTCAAGAATTATGAGTTGCTTGCAATGTTTTGAAAAACCCTAATAATACATTATGACAACTATACAATCACTTTACCTCAATGGATTGATTACATGAATATATGCATGAAACATATTATTACATTCAATCACTACAATTTAGATTGATCTTGTTTTAAAAGCATGTTTCCCAGTCGAGTTTTGTTTTTTGAAACCGATTCTTACATTGGATTTGTGGGAATATGTGTAGGAAATGATCTAGTATTATGTTATCATGTATTACATGCTTTATAGTCACCACATATTGCGATTAAACAGTGATAAAATTAAGATACATCGTGATCTAGTATTATGTTATCATGTATTACATGCTTTATAGTCACCGCACTGATAAGCCTAAACCAACCCATTAGGTTTAGGGTTTTATGTTGGAGTTTTATTATAAATAAGACATTAATAGCTAGAGTTAAAAATGATCTAACCAACCACATATCTTTGAGTGCCGTCATTTTCATAGCCCCTACACACTAAATTTATAGATATACAATAAGAGCAATAATAGAGATTAATTGATTGCTTCTACAAAGAAGTATATATATCGCACTGATCACATTACATTTATCATATGTTATATTATTGAAACAAGTTATTATTCCATTGTTTTTGATTTAATATTTCGACGTTTAATACATAAATTATATTAATAAGTTATATGTTTCTTTTATTTTTACTTTTAAAGTAGTATTAATTAATTAATTTAATAAGTATATATTATTTTAAATAATTTTCCTAAAAAGTTAAAAAAAATGTCAACGTGAAGGCTCTAAATTTTATATTATAATATATTATTATAAAATTTATTTTTCACCAACTCACAAAAAATTTCTTGCTCTACTCCTCACTGTATACAATGAAAATTATGATTATGATATAATTATGGTATATAAAAATTTTATTTTAAAAAATAGTGATATATTAAATTATTAAAAATAGTGAAAGTTATTCTTTTGTGTATTGCATTTGTACCTATTTCTTAAAGAAATGAAATTATGTCCAGAATTGCAATCTATTTTATATTCTTTTATGTATTATATATAGATTAGGATGTAACACATTTTAATATATCCAAGTTAATAATAAATAAAATCCATTTTATTCTATAAAGAAACCTAATTCATACCTTCGTGGACGTGGTTTAATTCTCTCTTTTTAAATTATGCAACAAGTAAATCATATATCTTTTATGCCATGCAAATGACCATAGACCATTTCTATTCTTACTAAGAAGGAGAAAATTTGTATATGTATCAGTCTCTCTATCTATAAAATACAAAAGAATTACATGCATTTATACAATATTTTGTATAAATTTCTTATTAAGTCAGAGGGTAAATGTTCTGATTGCTCTGATTTCTTAAGTTTAATTTTATTTTGATTGGCATCATTTTATAATATAGAAGTTAAATGCATGGCCAAATAAACGACTGTTGCTTTAGACTTGTGTGAATGTAATGAGAAATAGGCAGATATGAAAGATTAGTATGGATTGAGACCAATAGAGTGATTAAGGTGAAAGATTTATAAGTACTTTCTCCCTCTTTGCTTTTTCTCTGTTAGGAAAAATCTCAAATGCAACCGAAGATGAGAGTAGTACTGTCTCTACCCATGATCATGAGTTGCTCTTTAATGCTGCAAGGGGAGGTGATTTGGGTGCTATAAAGGATTTTATTTAACATCATCATGAAGCAGTGAGTACAATAGTTCGAGGTTCAGGAAAAACAACTCTTCATATTGCAGCTGATACTGGAAATATGCTACTTGTGGAGAAGTTGGTGCCTTTAATGTCAGAAAAAGATTTGGAAGTTCAACAAGTTAATGAAATGATAGCTCTTAGCATAGCTGCAGTTGTTGGAAACACTTGCATGGAAAAATGCATGATTGAAAAGAACAACAGGTTGCTTGGCATTACTGATAAATGGGGCCATATTCCAATATTAACTACTTTTAGTCATAACCATATGCAATTGGGTCGCTATCTCTATTCTGTTACGCCACTAGAGTAATTTTGGTTAGTATTTTACTTATAGAACCTATATGTTTTCCAATCACTTTGTTCACTATCTCCATTTTCATGCGACAACATGGTAGACATTGCATTGCATCTGATACCTTAAAATCCTACCATCGGCCATTGTTAAAGCTTGGGTTGGACAACAATCTCCTTTGGGGGCATTGGAAAGCAAACCCTCTACATTAGAAAGTGGATGTCAACTCATGTTTTGGAAACGATGGATCTACCACTGTCAGTACTCAATATATATATATATATTGTTTGAATATATGGAAAAAATTTAAAGTGATCTCATCATCATTATGAAAATAACTTCACACACATACAGTGGTTCCTAATTTTCCTGGTTTTGTGTGAAGAGAGTGATTGTTAATTTATCAATCTTGCCCACTATAAAACATTTAGTGTTATGGTAAAAGAATAGAGCATTAGTTGTAATGTTATAATACAAATGAACGATAAAAATTGTTAGCTCTTGAGTTGTGAGGATGTGTAATGTAGGGTATGAACTATCACTGTATCGAAAAAACCTTTAGTAAAGCTCTTTCAATTATATATAATTCAATAATGATAGAAATCCATCAAAGTGATACATGTAATTTTCAAAGACAAGGAGGAAGAAGAAGAACAACATAGAAGAGAAATAAAGTGTATATATATTATTCCTTTTTCATAGTTGCTTGGCTATATATATATAGCTTTATAGAGCGAGAGAGTAACAGGAAGCAATTGCAGAACCGTAACAGAAAGAAATGCAAGGAAAATAACTGAATCTGCAGCAAGAATTACGTGTGTCAGAGGGGGTGTTGAGAGAGCATCTTTTCTAACGGTTTGGACTCCTTCTACACCTCGTACGCCCATGAGCTACGCCAAGCAACCCAAGCACACTTTTACTTGTAACATTCCATTCCCCTTTTAGAATCCTTGTCCTCAAGGATAAAGCACACTTATAGAACGGGTTTTCACATCATTACAGTTTAGGTTGTTAAAATTTCCATCTGGAAGTGTGTTCTAGTTATAGGAGTATGACAAGTCCAATTTGAAGACATCAATACAATCTTTGGCAACTATTAAGTCCAATAGGTTTCTATAGTTGTGTGGATGGCTCGGGTGGGTGAACCCATAAGAACCCATTGCTTGTAAGTTTAGACTGGCAGCCTTGATGATCTTCCAACCAAGAATAGAACTAACCATGACATCCAATTCAAGTCTAAGATGAAAAACTTGATCATAGATTTCATAACCAAGCACAACATTTCCCATCCGGGCAGAAGCAGCCAACACATTGGTAATCAAAATGGAATCTACCTCATTATCCTACGAAGTTGATTTCCTGAAAAATAGTAAGAAACCTTTATACTTTCCTATTCTAGCATATCCAATTCGCAATGCAGACCATATGATTAAATTAGGTTGGTATAACCCAATAAAAATTATCTTTGTTGATCCCATGGTGTTACACTTAGAGTGCATGCCCACAAGTACACTGTAAATATGAACACTAGAAGCCAAGATTTTTTTCAAATTGACCTCATGTATTACCTGGTCAACACCCAAATAGTTGGAACTCGCCAAGCCTATAAGCAAACCCATGGAAGTGTATCCATTTGACCGTTTATCTCTTCTTTGCAACTCAATGAACAGTCCTAATACTCTGTCCCAAATCCCACAATTTCCAAAACCAGAAATCATAGAATTTCCCAAAACCAAATCAAGTTCAGATATCTCCTTAAACACATAGCTGGCGTTAGAAACAATACCCATTCTAGGCAAAGGATAGGGCCTAACACAATATCCCCTGAACACTTCTAGGGTCCTAATAGCAACATGCATTGCAAACGTTCTATGGTATGCCTTACCTTCCTGACAGCATACCTTAACCATGACTCTATCAGATGCCTGATTCTTAACATAATCAAACAACCTCATAACCATATCCACCAAATAAGTAGACATAATTGATGACTCCTGATATGAATTTGTCTTGACATGTCCATTCCCTTTTTCTCCAAGCATTGGCATGTTAGGAAGTGCTATTATTTTGGATGGCTCACCCAATGTAATCTTAAAGGTAGCCTTCCAAGCAGGTTTATCCCAATATGAAAAGCATCTTCTAGCATCAGCAGGTGCAACCCATGTGACTGCTGTATTCCCCCTATCTTCATTATGAGCTTGAGTACTCTTGAAGGAATCTTCTAGTTTGTCATTCAAAATCCCTTTAGAAACCATGGCTAAAACTTCTAATTCATTAGGAAGTGTCTCTTTAAACTTCAGGACCAAAATCTCATCATCTTCAAAGGTTTCTTGATTGAGATATGGAGGATTCAGTTCCACCAAAGGATTCAGAACCCAAGAACTAGATGGATGGCTATCTTGAGTAACCCCAAAGGAAGCTGATCCAGTTTTGATGCATTGATTTCCAATATCCTCAGTTGTACCCATGCATAGAAGTAGATAACCTTTACCTTCAAATTCTATCTAAAAGCTCTCATAAAATTTTAGGATGTGTAGCTTGCTAGAAATCAGATGGATCTATCCATCACCTCTTTGGATGGTCAATGGTTGTTGATGCTTCTCAGCTCTTTGTTTATGATTAAACAGAAGGCCCTTTGACTTTAACCTTTGGAATAGGGTATGGATAGAAATGGGTGCTTCTGTCTTTGAGAGTTGGAACCCTAGCCAACTTGTTAACATGATCGTAGAACAGATCAAGGGAAAAACTAGAGTTATAACCGATGTGTGGCTATATCGTTTATGAGTAATATTACTTTTATGGTACCATCGATGCCAAAGGTACAACTCATACAATATCATCAGGTTAATGGACTCAGGTATATAATATGACTCAGACACAACTCTTACATTACTAGTATGAATTTGATTATCTAACCTCGGGCTTCGTAGATTAATCACTATTTTTAGAGTAATTGAGGGAACCACTTTCAGGACAATACCCATATGATTGTTAGAAATTGGTAGAGGAGTGCGTTCGTAGAGCTGATTAGCCCGATAAAGCTTCCTCGTGTGACTATCTCGAGGTTCTCTGATTGAACCTTCATCAGCGTGAAGAGGCTTGGGTCTTGTGCAGTGATGGCCTACAACAACTCTCTCACTTCCATAAGGACATCATCTTTCTCATCCTCACTCGCAAGTCTCTCGGGTGGTTGATTGATCCATTGCTCGAATTATTTTTAGAGAGTTTATAGACGAAGAGATATAGATGAGAGTGATCTGATCTTTTTCATGGGCAAGGGTTATAAGGCCAGGTGTTGGGTCAAATCCAAGCCTATTACGAGGCAGTTCATCTAATGGAAAGAGGCTACTTCTACGGGGTAGGCTGGCTATTTGGGTTGGCTCATGGGCCACTTCTAGAAGACTAGGCACTGGCGATCCATAGAGCTTAAGATTAGTGTCCTTCATTGCATCTCTGTAAAACCCAGGAAGCAATGGGTTCTCTACAGTTTGGGGATTTATCAGAGCTTTCTTCGAATATGTATCAGAGGTGAAGGAATCCATGGAAAGAGCCTCCAATTTCTCAAAGGTTTTAGACGATCTACTCCCTTGATTTCCAAGATAGGTTGCCGGTGGTGAAGGTGATGATTGATGTTCGAACGTTTTTGAAGACATAGTGAACATTTATGGTTGGGTATGAAGTTGATTCAGATTTGGTTATGAGTTTCGAGTTTAGAGGTGTGCTATGGGAGGTGCAAAGAGCTCACAGCTCGATCAACACCGCCTATATATCAGCGATTACTCGCTCAAATCTAGGTTCGTTTTGTGCCAAAATCTCAAATATTTTGTTGAAGAACTCAGCATCGGAGTGATTGTCCATGGCCGGAACCTGCTCTGATACCATTGATACGTGTAATTTTCAGAGACAAGGAGGAAGAAGAAGAACAATAGAGAAGAGAAATAAAGTGTATATCTATTCTTCCCTTTTCATAGTTCCTTGGCTATATATATATAGCTTTACAGAGCGAGAGAGTAACAGGAAGCAATTGCAGAACCGTAACAGAAAGAAATGCAAGGAAAATAACTAAATCTAGAGCAAGAATTACATGTGTCAGAGGGGGTGTTGAGAGAGCATCTTTTCTAATGGTTTGGACTCCCTTCTGCGCCTCGCACGCTCATGAGCTGCGCCAAGCAGTCCAAGCACACTTTTACTTGTAACACAAAGTTGGCATTGATCTTAAACTTAATAAATGACATTTCTCAATGTTTTCAAATGGAAAAATGAATTTAATGCATATTCATTAGTTCTATTATTCTTTTTTTACACCTATGCACATAAAACTGTCTAGTTGGACCAGTGACATTTGTATTAGTGTTCGGAATCTTGAAGACGTCCAGAGTACTAAAAGGAACATGTTTGCCTCGGTTATGTTTGAACTAGAATATGAGTTTGAGCTAGAATGTCCACATGTTTGTTTGTTTTTTTTAAATAAGAAATCTTGTATTATCCAAATAAATTTTTTAAGCAGTGCTAGACCTGTGCACTGTTTCTTGATTGGCAAAAGCATAATTTCGTTAGTTGCAAGAAACTTATCATGGCTGATTGTACAAAAAAAAGACAAAAAAGTGAGATGTTAACTTGCTAGAATGGTTGTTGAATTTTGTTAGCTCTTCCAAGTTACTGAATGCGTTGAAGAGTTAACTTTGAAAATTTTAAATTATGAGTCTTTCCAAATTCTCTTTTAAATTACATCATTTGAGTTTCTATTTCTTTTAATTTTCTGTGAGTTGTCTTTGTAGTTCTTGTTAAGATTCTTAAGTTCCTAGAAGTTAATGTATTGAATGTTTTGAATGTCCTAAGTTCTAGTATAAATAGGACTATTTGCTTGTGTTGAAGATGTAGAAAAAATCATCCCCTTTCCAATGAGAATAAAATTTGAAGTTTATCAAGTTTCTTAGTCTTTCCCTATTCTTGCTATTTTTTTTAACCGAATGTTCCATTGGATTCTTGGAAAACATAGCTACACAAATTGAAATAGCAGAATGACTGCTCATAGAGTCCTTAATCTTTCCTGTTATTCCATAGGGCCTATTTTTTGGAGAAGTCCATTAAGAATCTTGATCTCATCCTTCATCAACTACCAAAAAAATCATTAACCAACCCTAACACCCTCGTTAAAATAACAAAAAATCAACCCTAACACCTTTATTAAATTAAGCTTCTTCTATCTCCTAAAAGAGTCATTTATTTAACTTATACTATCTCTTAGATAAGCCATTTATTTGGCTTATACAATCACATAGAAGGTATATTTTTTGTCTCATAAAGCTTGTACTTCTTTTGAGAAAAAATAATTCCCCTCGTTATCTATTTCATAGACATAAAGATGTAAGATCTCTCCATTCGAATATGTTGTTAATGGATTGATTCTGGCACAAATTCTTTCGAAGTGAACTCTAGATATATATTAGAAACTAGAAAGGTGAGATTAGAGGTGCATAAGAATATAACTATAACTTTGGAGAAATCAACAATGTAAGAATGATAAGCAATAGGCACAAAAGGAGAGATGAATAGTTGAAATTGCTATATGATTGTGAAGGGAACAAAGAAATGGCAATTGGAATCAAGCAGTAAAAAAAAGATGGTGTTTCAAGAGTCTTAGAAGCACTAGGGATTTCTTATTTCTTTTCCTTTTTCATGTCGCTTCTTCTATCCCCTCCATGTCTCTTCTCTCCCACTTCTTCTCCTATTCCTTTACATTTATTTTATCACTTTCCACTCCCTTTCCTCCATCTAAGTTGGTCTTTCTCTATGTTTTTTGGGTTTTTTTCCTTCAATAAATTGCATTTGAATATAGAGACCTCCATTCCTCTTCCATCTCTTCCTTTAATTGAGAATCTCCTTAATTCTCCACCTTTTATTCTTATTTCCCTTCCATCTAATCCAAAATTTTATCTTGGTTCTCTGTTTCGATGGTTTGATCTCGTTTTGGTAGTTTGGATTTTGGGTCCGAGGAATAACAATATTTGTATCTCTCAGTTTTTGGTTTTTTAACCAGTCCAAGGATTTATGTATAAGGTCCTTTTCTTGAAGGTTTTTTGTATGTAGTTTTCATTTTGTTGGTTTGGTTTGCTTCATCTATGGTTTTCATGCTGGATATTGCTTAAATCTGCAATCAGATGTCAATCTATGATATTCTTTGGAATTCTGACCATATCAATTACATCAATTAGAATTAATGTGGAGAAGCATATGGAGTTTCAAAATGGAAAAGCTCAATAGTTTTCCATAGATTTGAGCCAGAAAATCTTTGCAAATTTTGATAGTGTAAATTTGATCTTTGATATTCTTAAGTTATGTATTTTGGCACTATTTGTAAGATTACAATTGTTTTGAATGAAATCATCTTTTATTATAAAAAGAAACTCTAGACGTAAATTATGGGCCTTTAAACAAGTGGCTCTTATCATCTAGTTATAATGAGTCATTTTTTTAGAACTCTATTTATTACTTCTTCAGTAAATCTGTCTTTTCTTCCATTTAAGATATCTTAAAGCTTTTTTTGACTTTAGAAGGGTTTTTATATCAATCTTTTTCTTTGCTTAATTTCATACTCTTTAATTTTGTCACTAGTTGGTCTAATTGGACCTTAGACATTCAAAAGTCATGTTATTTTGTTTTGAGTTTCCCATGACATTGCTTTGGAAGTTATATATTCTTCAATGGTGTTTAAGTACCTCTATCTACATACCAATAAATATATCTAAAGGACTCTAAGAGGTATATTTTGATCAATTTCTTTTAGGATTTAGTGGTGTGGTCTATTGCTCTCTCATATGCTTTAGGTGATAGCTCTATAAAAAGTGTATAATTCTCTATCCACCTTAGCCCATCCTCTTCCTTCTGGGGTTTGAACTTAGTTTTTTTTTCTTATTTTCCCAATATCAATGGAGAGCATGTCAAGAAGGTTTCCTTAACCAAGGTCAAATACTCTGAAACTCAAAGAAGTTAATGAATATAGCATAGATAAGGGAGGAAGAGTGAGAATTTTTTTTCTTTCTTTGAATGAATCACATTGTTTATACATCATATGCTTTATATACTGTGCATCCTTAATCAAGAAGCTAATTGCACTTTTAACTGTACAAGTAAATGTAACAAACTGCATTGAGTAAAGGAAAAATTTGTTATAACTGATAAGAGTCAACATATTGCATTTTTTGTTATGATTTAAAGGTTGATATTTGTGTGGAAATTGCGTTTATTTGATTATTTAATCCACAAATGTCATTTCACGGGTATTTCGTGTTTAAAGTGCAATTTCAGGTAAAATCATAATTTTGGATAAGTTCGGGACAAATTTCAATGATCGGGATTGAGTACAAATAAAAAGAAAACAAAATTTCAAAATTTGGAATTTAGCCACCGGCGAGAATATTCTCGCCACCGGCGAAAACCTTACGGAGAAAACGTTGAAAATTATGCAGGGAGCATGGATTTTGGCACAACAATCTCGCCACCGGCCAAGTGAATATCGCCGTCGGCCAAATCAATCTCGCCGCCAGCCAAATCAATCTAGCCACCGGCCAAGTGAATCTCGCCGCCGGCCACAATAATCTAGCCACCGGTAAGATTGAGCAGAACCAAAATTGTAAGTTTTCCAGAAATCTTGCTGCGGCGAGAACAATTTCGCCGCCGGCGAGTTTCGTCCAAAAATAGATTTTTTGGTTGTTTTGTTCCAAAATTACCCCCCCAAACCCTAGATCTATATATATAATATGATGGAAAAAGAGGGGGACGACAGAGAGAACAGATCTGAATCATTTTTGGAGGAGAAAAGGAAAATTTTGGAGAGAAAGTTTGGAGAAGCTTGAAGGATCATCACCATTGTTGGTACCAAGTCTTCATCTTCAAGAGTTTTTGATCTCTTCTCCTTAGCCTTCATATTCTACATTTTATTCAGATTTGTTATTCATGAATTCAATTGAAATAATGGTTGTTCTTGTTTCCGTTATGAACTAATTCGTTTTTGCTAAGGCTATGATGTAGTTAAATCAAGGAAATCTGATTTCTTTTGTTATGGTTATATGAATTCATTGTTTTCAAGTCGAGTATTTATTTCCATGCTTAATGCTTTTAAATTTTTGATCAAGATTTAGATGATTTGTTGCATTATATTGAGACCGAGAGGAGATGTGTAATGAATGCTTCTTGTGATAAATACCGTATGTTGAATGCGAGTTTGACACCTAATGCATGATGTATGTGGTTATTCCAGAAATTCCATAAATCGTAATGTGCTTATTTGTGATTAAATCTTCATAGAAATATAGTTGGTTTTCATAGATAAGTAATTCTAATATAACTTGAGAAAGAGTATTAGATAAGTTTGGGTTTTTCAACCATCACTTTTAGCTTTGATTCTCATATAACATGACTTGAAATCGGATTGAATTGATTTAGCGAAATCAAATGTCTTAGCGTTTTTAATCATTTGTGAACAACATTAAATTTTGTTATTTGCGTTTAGTTTTATGTTAATTTGCTTTTAAAACAATTTCAACAATTCGGTTTTCAAATAAAATTAGGGTTAGTCAATTTCGGTACTTAGTGACGCCATTCCTTGTGGGTTCGGTATCCGTACTTTTGTACACTTGCGAAAAATAAGCATTAATAACATATCAATCTAACTAACTTTGTGCCACATCAATACCACTAGAATCTTCAATTTTGCAAGGGTCTATACCATTGATACCCACCACCACCACAATATCAGTGGCTAAATCATGACTTTGAGTTTGCTTCTAAGATAAACAAGTTGAGAAGCATACAAAGGCTTGATCAATATGTTTGCAAACTACTAATTGGATGGGATGGGATGTGATTCTATAGAATAAAACTAATTTTATTTATTATTAGCTACATTTAATGTGTTACATACTAATCTATATATAATACATAGAAAGAATATAAAAATAGATTGCAATATCTAAACTAATTTATTTACTGTTGTTTTATTGTTATAACTAAAATATTTGAATTTTAACTTTCAAAACTTAAATCCCTTAGGAACGGGATTTCCACACTCCTTCTCAAGTTGAATCATTGATAATCATATTCAACTTATTTGTGAAATCATTGAAGCTCTGTCATGGTAGTACTTTGGTAAATATATCTGCAGTTTGGTTCTGTGTAGGGATATAAGTCATGCAAATAATGTCGTTCTCCACTTTTTCTTTGATGAAGTGCCTATCTACTTCGACATGCTTGGTTCGATCATGTTGAATCAGATTTAGAGAGATGTTGATGGTAGTTTGTTATCACAGTAGACTTTGAGTGGAACTCCAATCTATATCTGTAGTTCTTCTAGGAGTCTTTTTTAACCACAATCCTTCACTAATCCCTTGTGCAACTACTCTAAATTCGGCTTTTGTACAACTTCTAGCTACTACGTTCTACTTTTTGCTCCTCCATGTTACTATATTTCCCCATACAAATGTACAGTATCTAGTAGTTGGCCCTTTGTCTTCAATTGAGCTTATCATTCAGCATCAAAGAATACGTCAACCTTTATTTCTTTCGTATTCCGAAAGAGGAGTTTCTTTCCTAGGGAGCTTTTTGAGGTGCTTGATAATTTTATACACAGCTTCTAGGTGATCTTCTTTTGGAGAGTGCATGTGTTGACTTACTACACTCACAACGAATGCAATGTTGGATCTCGTATGTGACAAAAAATCAGTTTCCCAACCATTATGATACCTCTCTTTTTCTTTGGGTTTCTTATCACTCTCCATACTTGTCCCTTTCTTTGATCTAGCAACCTCCATCCTAGAGTGTAGACTTTCATAAAATATTATTAGTGTTGTACATGCTATTAATTAGTGTAAAATAAGCTGTAATTTAGTTGTTGATACCAGTTGTTAAATTCCTATATTAGTGAACATTTGTTTAATTTCTTATTCCTATTTATAGGGTTATATTATAGTGTTGTAAAGAGATCAAAATTAATAGAGAAAAAGAGAGAATATTACTTCATATTTTCTTCACCAACTCTGTCCGAGGAAATTTTTTCCTGAAATTCAAATTCTTCAGGCGTTGTTCTCCTACCTCTCATCTCAAACGGTGGTAACAAATTGAACAATTTTAGGTGATGTTCTCCAACATCAATCCTGGTGGTTCTCTGTTTAAGTAGAAGTCTTCGTTCGTCTAAGAAACGATAGGCTATCATGCATCATTATCCATTTATGCTCAAACGAGTCATTAACCGTCATGATGTTTATATGCGGAAAGATGAAAGATGACTACCTCACTTGAGATGCAGTAGCCCTGAACAAAGACGATTCACGATACAGAACATGGAAATTTGAAAACAATATGGTGATTTCTTGGTTGATAAATTCCATGACAAAGGAGATTGGAGAGAACTTTCTTCTCTACAAAATTGCCAAAGGAATATGGGATGCCGCCAGAGACACTTATTCTAATTCTGATAATATGTATGAACTATTTGAGATTAAAAGCATCCTCTATGATCTTCGTCAAGGAGAGTTATGAGTTACCCAATACTTTAACTCTCTCACTCGATGTTGGTAGCAATTAGACCTCTTTGAGGTTCACGAATGGATATGTCTAGCAGATAGCATCTTGTACAAATAGATTATTGACAAGAAACGGGTTTTCAAATTTTTATTGGGGCTCCATAAAGATCTTGATGATGTGTGCGTCAGATAAGAAGAATGGGAGTAGTTTGACATCATAGGAGTAGCAATGGGTTTGGGGTTTTTCATTTGAGTTCTTGCCAAAAGCTCATGAATGTACTTAGCTTAACATAACATGATGTCCCCATTTTTTAAATAATGGACCTCAATGCCAAGGAAGTAACTTACCAGCCAAGATACTTTATGGCAAATTAACGATTTAATATGGAGATAAGGTGATGAATAGAATGACATTGTTTGTGATGATAATATCAACATAGATAAGGAGATAAAATGGTAGTATGAGGTGAAATTTCGAAGAAGAGAGAAGTGTTTGCCTTAGGTTGAACAAAGCCAAGGCTTAGAAGGAGCTCATAATGCATTAAAACGTACAAGCATATAGATTGTGTACAAGTGATGAGTATTTTCAAGAATGAGGTTGTCGTATCCACGAGGAACTTGTTTTGGTATACATTAGAATCAAATATTGAAAAATGAGTGGTAAATTAAAATAAAGAAATTAAACTAATTAAAGAAATAAAAGTAGATTCACTACACGAATTAAAGAAACATGGGAGTTCCATTTCTCCATCCAAATTTCATGATTTTCTACTTCTTATTAACATTAAATAAATGACTGAATTATTAACCTAAGTCTTAATTATTAATCAAGTCTTATTCCATTAATTACCACTCATATGTCCATGGTGTTCAATCCTAATCCAAATATACCTGGCACATATTTCTATGGTAATTTAAGCATACAAGGGTCCATTAAGTCTAAATGACTCAATCAAGGTTACACAAATAATAGTGAAAATGTATTGCCTCGTTATATTTATGCTTCACAATTTCATACCAATCTTATAATTCTTCATGAAATTAACAAATTGCCTAATTAATTGTCCAATTTAAATAAGATTATTAAGTACATTAAATTAGATAATCGAAACATTTACAAAAGTATTAAATTAATTAACTAAAATCATGTTTATGGGTTCTATGAATCCCTAGAAAAGAAAGCTTCAACACAAAATACCCATATATAAAAAAACAAATTTAAGAGCAAAAAGAAAAATAGACACAAAAAATACAATGAGGGTAGAGAAATGGAAACCAATGGTTGAAATCCACAAATCTTCAATCCAAAGTATACTCCTTTGTATTTCCACCCTCTTCTCTTGTCTCTCAAGCCCTCCTTTTTTTCTTTTTTTTCTTTCAAAAATGGGTAGAGGATTAATAAACAATGAAAAAGAAATTAAAATGGTGTTTAATAGTGAAAAATGGTGGTGGAATGGTAGAAGATATGGAAGACGAAAGTGGAGAGTTTGTGAGGTGAAATGAGTGTAAATAGAGGAATGTTTCTTGAAAATTTGTGCAAAATGGGAT
Organism: Hippophae gyantsensis; assembly: GCA_030763125.1. Lineage (NCBI taxonomy): Eukaryota > Viridiplantae > Streptophyta > Magnoliopsida > Rosales > Elaeagnaceae > Hippophae > Hippophae gyantsensis. The sequence continues at coordinate 27,820,462 of CM061039.1, read as the reverse complement.
AAAATAGGTTTAAAATGCTTAGGTCAATTTCTAGCCATTGGATCAAACATAATACAAGGATGAATGCTATGCCACATGTTAATTGGTTGAAGGTGGTGATGTAGGAGCTGAGGCAAGTAAGGAATCCAAGTGGTGTGTAGTAGTTTGCAAAAATGATGCAGATTGATGATGTGGAGGCGGGCATGGCTGGGAAAAAACTTCCCGACATGGAGGGAATCTACACGCTACATGTGGTGCACAAGTGAAAAGAGATCTTGACACTTGGCACATGAATGGACCTATTTTGGACCAACAATGCCCGAGGAGTAACGATGGAAGCTTGCATGGCATCCATATGGAAAAAGGTAGAAGCATTTTATTTAACACATGGCCCACTCGGATTGGCTCTTGGTAATTTCAAAAGGCATCTCGGCCACCAGCTAAATACATCCACCTATGTTGAAATTTTCATTAAAAATCTCAAAGAGTTCCCAAAAATTTTAAAAAATTATATTTCTATCCTTTTTTCATTCTATTACATAAAAATATCATTTGTAACATCAAAAAATACCATTTTATTGTTTAAAAAGGTAAATATTAAGTACTAAAGTAATACAATAACTCTATTTTCATAGAGTTAATAACTGAGAGTATCAAACTAGATAATTGGTGCCAGTTTGAGGCCATATATTGCTTTATTTATCATATACATATAGTGAGGCAAGTTTGGATCTTAAACCTCTTGAAGAATACCATTGAGGAAATCATTATTTGTATCTAATTGATGCAATTTATAACTATAAGACAAAGCTATAGTAATCACCACTTTGATAATAACTTGCTTAATAGTAATACTAAATGTTTTAGATAAATTAAAGTCAGGTTTCTAAGCAAAACCCTTAGTAACAACTCTTGACGTCTTTTTTTTTCAATCTTCCCAATAGGTAATCATTTTGATTCTAAAGCCTATTTATTACCAATAATATTCATGTTCTTAGGAGGAAGGACTAATGTTAGGTCCTATTATTAAGTAATGTTTCAAATTCATGCAACATTGATGCTATCCACTCTGGATCAGAGAGAGCTTGCTTAACATGTGAAGGTTTTTGAAGAGTAAGATCCATAATTATTGAGAGAAAATATTTTGGTTTATATGTACTAGATTTGGATCTAGTTTTTAGAGGATGTTTATTGATAGGTTGTTTTAGTAAAACTGATGTAGTAGGAGTTACTTTAGGTAGTTGTTGATGATAAGATGATAGAGGGAGAATGGGTGAGTTAGATAAGGGAGAAACAAGAATAAGTAAAGAAATGATATCATTAGCTGGAACAATAGGCAAAGCATTATGTGCTATAGTAATGATATGATTAGTAGTAGGATTTTGTGACAGAATAGGTAGTTCTATAGAGTGTCATTTGAGGGTGACATTAGAAATTGACTTAATAACCATCAAAGAGTTAACTGAATTGTCAGAAGGTTTCATAGAAGGTGATGTAGGATGCATTAGAGATTATGTATGAGAAAAGACTAGCATTATATAAGCACTTTTGGGTTTTCGCAAAATAGGTAGAATAGTAGGAAAGGAATGTTGGGGAGAGATAGTAGGTGATGATGGAGAAGATTTTGAGAAGGGAAATGTGTGTTTATCAAAGATGACATCTCCACTACTACACAATCTTCTAGTTGTAGAAAGATATTTATATCCTTCTAGCGTGTGTATAACCAAGAAATGTGCAAGATAATGGTCGTGGCTCAAGCTTGTGTTGTGTGTTGGGTCTTAGGCATGCGAAACACAAGCAATCAAATACCTTAAGGAAAGCATAATCAAGCTTGGATCCAAACATAACTTCAATAGGAAATTTATCATGTAAGATAGGTGTGTTGATTATATAGGTGTTAGAGAAAAATGTTTCATCCCAGTAACTAATGGAGTAAAAGCCTCATAATACATAGAAAAATTCAATTCAACTATATATTTGTGCTTGCGTTCTACAAGTCCATTTTGTTCATATGAGTGAGGATATGATGTATAATGCACAATACCATGCCAGGGCAAAAGAGTAGTAAGATCTTCAAACTCCCTATCTCAGTTTGACTGTAACACCTTAACTTTACAATCAATTTACAACTCTACCAATGATTTAAACTGAATGAAAGCTTGTGCAGTACCTGACTAAGTATAATGCAAAAATGCATCAATAATGTGAATATAATATTTGTATCAATTATTATATGTATGAGGAGACACCTAAATATCAAAATGTACAATACTAAATGTAACATCGAATTTAGTTGTAGAAGATGAATAAGGTAACTTATGATGTTTGCTTACATTGCATGCAATATATATATGAAGTCCATTGCTTTATGCAAGTTTGAAACCTACAGTTTAGAATGAGACAAATATATTCTTACAACTGGTAAGGAAGGATGACGAAGTCTCTTGTGTCAAGTTGATATATTAGCAACATAGCATGTTAGATCAGATGCTTTATATATGCTTTTTATATTGTTCACCCTTAATCAAGAAGCTAATTACACTCTTAATTATACAAGTAAACGCACCAAACTACATTGAGTAAAGAAAATATTTTTTATAATAACATAACAAGCTAACACTATGCCACATCTACACCACTAGAATCTTCAATTGTGCAAGGGTCCATACCATTGATAAATGCATCTAGTCAAATTTCATCTCACATCTGTAGCCAACGGGCAACCATTTTTCTGAACTTCTAATGCAGGAGAATAGTCTGCATTTTTTTTCCTTTCTAGCTAATGTGGTTTTTTTTATTTACTATTGTAGCTAATTTTACTTAGTCTTTCATTTATTATAGGCTTGTAGGACCATTTCGTCTATTCTACTGAGCTGATATAACCAGAAAGCAGATAATTTATGTAGAAGATTGGAAAAATGTTTATTACTTTGTTGCATGTTTTTCGAGATTGAATGGTTGAATTGAATCTCAATATCAGAGTTCTTTTTCTCCCGCCACACTATTCAATACTTCTACGTCAAGTTCCCTCTTGAAGGGTTCTCCTGCTTTAGGTTCCACTATAAAATATAATTACAGCATCAGGTACTTTCCTTTTATGGAATATCATCACATTATACCTAAGTGTCTCTTCAGCTCTTTAAGAAGTGAAATGAGGTGCCATGTGTCTTTAATAAAACTTTTGCTGCTTGGAGATTTTCTAATAATACCTTTACTAAATCAGTTAGCAAAAACCCTCTGCTAAATTGGTGAAGGAACTGGTAGATCTTTCCCTGAACATGTTAAACCATTGAAAGAAGTCTTTGTGCTTTTGCATGTGCATTAACACTCTTTTCCGATATTGCTAGCATTTTGCGTTATGTACTTCACCTCTATTTCTAATAACCAGAGTATTAATCCAAATGTAGTTTTTATTATGCAGTATTGAGTTTATTGCAACAATTGGCGGAAAATTTTAGTCAATTTTTAGGTACATATGATACATTCCACTTTTCTAAAACATTTCCTCAAGCTACCTGTTATATTTTATTTTTATATCCTAATTTTTTATTTTTCCTTTCTTATCAATTATTGTAGGTATCAAGCATATATGTCAAATGAAACGAGTTCACATTCACTATAATGAACTTCTAAAACTTATGTGTGAAATGATAGGTTCACACCATGAGCATTTCCCAGCTACTTCAATATCTTATGCAATCTTCAAATCTATAGAACGAGGGATTGTTGAGCTTGTGAATGGCATATTAAACAAAAGGCCAGGTCTTGTTTGGGATCTCAAGGATGACATGCGAAGGAACATATTTATGCATGCCACTCAATGGCGTCAAGAAAAAATCTTTAGTCTTATACATGGGACACATGTAAAACAACTGTTTCTCATTTACTCTGATTGTTTTGGGAATAACATACTACATATAGCGGGAATGTTAGAACCTTACGCGCAACAGAATCATATCCTTGGTGTAGCTTTACAAATGCAAAGAGAACTACAATGGTTTAAGGTATATTGATTGCTACCTTTTTTCCCTCAATATTGTTTGGTTTTTATCTATATATGTGAAGTCTGTGACAAGAGTAGTTCAATTTTCTTGTTACAAAGTGTTATTGTTTAGACTTGTGTTTTGGTTTTTGTGTTTAAGAATCGGAATTAGGATAATGAAAATTGAGTTCAGTGCTGATCAGGTTACTTTACTTTTGAGAAAGGTGCACTTTGGTATGGCCACTATTCTTATGAGGTTTTCGTCTACTACAAGCATTTAAATGAAAGTGTAGGAGAAGGTTAAATTTTCAAATTAATTGAACAAAATGCCTAAAAAATGGGAAAAGTTTTCACACTTGTTGCATGTGACCCAGAACTATAAGGGAAATGGGCGTCATATTTTTCGGTCGTTATTATGACTTTCCCTAGTTGGGCATACAACAAAATTCTAAAGAAGATCATATGCATGATATTTTATTTTTCTAAATTTAAACCAATAGTTATTTTTACAGAAATATTAATGAAGAAAGCATTGATGTGATTCATATGATATCATATAACAACAAATTAGAATAATAAAATTTTAACTTGAAACAAATTAATCGTTAGAATGCCTTTTCTCTTTATATATTCTTTTATTTGGATCGTATTTATTTATATGTCAAAAATATTAATGTAGGAGATTGAGGATCTTGTACCACCTAAGTGTTTAGAAGCTGTAAACAAGGGAAATAAAATGATGCCTCGTGATTTATTTTCTAAAAATCATACGGATTTGGTGAAAAAGGGTGAAAAGTGGATGAAAGAGACGGTTACTTCATGCACTGTTATAGGGGCATTGATTGTAACTATCATGTTCACTGCAGCATTTACTGTGCCAGGTCGAAATGATGGAGATATAGGTTATCCTATATTTTTACAAAAGAAGTCCTTTATGGTTTTTATAATATTAGATGCTATATCACTCTTTTCTTCGACAACTTCAGTGTTTATGTTTTTAGGAGTCCTTACCACATGTTATGCAGAAAACAATTTCCTCAAATCATTACCTAATAAGTACTTTAAAATCTTGTGGTCCATGAATACTTGACATTTTTTAACATATAGATAATGCGTCTATATTTTTAAGACACAAACCGCCTTCACTAATTCCAAATCATGTATAATGCAGTTCATGTTTCTTGAGTTGAATAGAAACATAAGCAATTACTTTACCATCTTGCATAAACACACAACCTAAACCTTGATCAAAAGCATTACTATATACCACAAATCCCCCACCACTAGGTAAAATAGTAAGCACAAGTCTAAAAGTCAATTGGCTCTTAAGCTCTTGCAAACTTTCCTCACATTCACTTGAACAATCAAATTTTCAAAAACTTGATGAGAAAAATCGACATCACCGATCCTACCATCGCTTTGGTTTTATATTTATAAAACTCTCGCAAGTGCACGAATCATTTCATAGAAAATGATAAGTATACTCCCAAGGATGATCTAAGGAATGAATATATGTTGTTTTTAATTTATTATTCAAACTTTTAAAAATGAAACTAAATCCTAAACATCCTGTCATGAATTTAGGGGCTTTTGTGTTTCTAATCTAATAACATAAAAATAAACATAGATACAGATTCAATAAATATTTATGCAAATTTTATCATTTATAATAGTGGAGTATTTATGGATATAATAACTAAGTTAATTATGCTTGCTCATATTATTTAGGTTATTAAAGATATAAATTGATATTTATTGATTCTCTCTTTTTTATATGAATACCACATTTGGTGAGGTTAGATATTCTTTGCTAACTAAACAAATCAATTAACACCTATGGGTGAAATTGATAACTAATTTGGTTAATTAAATTAATTCATTTTTCTAAGAGATTGAAAATGAACCATTTAAATGCCACCTTTAGTGGGGTTAGATAGTTTAAACTTTATTCAAGGTGTCCAAATTAAACCTAAGAATTTAATTATCTGAGTACTAACTTTCAAGTTTTAAAACCACTACTCAAAACATGTTGTCAATACATTTTCAAATAATAATTCTTATAAAAACTTTTGAAATAGAGCTTCACTCTAACTACCAGGTGATTGTACCAACAAATAAAAGAGCACTACTCTAAATCAGACCGAATAACTAAACCTTAAAATCTAATTTTCAGATTTAAGTTTGTAATGAAAAATAATATATTTCTCTCTAACATTCTTAATATAAAATCTTGAATAAAAACAAAATCAATTCATTTTATATATTTTTACCTATTTAATATTTCACAGGCATAACAACGTTATTATTATATGATGTTTACAAACAGCCAGCAATGTTAAATTTAATCACAGACAAATTAAATATAACATATAAGAATAAAACATAAAAAATAATTACAAAGAAAATAAAATCCTTACAATACTTTGATGTTATTTCTATTGCTAGAAAACCTCCAAACGGAATTTGCACTTCAATTTATTGAATCGAAAAACAAATAAATTACAATAAACATAATTAGTTCTTCTCAAAAAGAAAAGAACTCTAAAACTAAGAAAAACTAAAAACTAAGAAATGGAGAGAAAGAAAAAGAGAAGAAGATGTGTTTTTAGGTGTTTTGAAGTAAAGAAACGCATAGTAGGTGATGATGACGTCATTTGACGTCAACTGGTAGGTGGGGTGCAGTGGCACACACGGACTGGGCGATGTGGTGCACACGGTATGGCGAGGAGGCGCGTGTAGACTGGGCGTGCGACGTGAGCGGGCTGGGCTTTGTGTGCTCGGCACGGCTGGGCATTGACCCATTTTGTCCAATTTTCCCATCTTTTTTTACTTTTCCTCATTTAATTATGAAAATATTTGTGATGTATTGCCTCCAGTATTTTTCTTTGAGTCTTTCAGTTACTTTTTTAAGCAAAAATACCTAAAAAACAATAAAAATACTCGTGATTCCGAAAAGATAGATTTATATAAATATATGATAAAATCATATAAAAATATATATATTTAATCAATTAACGTGCATAAAATCATGGTAATTTTAGTGCTTTTTGAGCAGTTATCACTAGCCAACCCAAAAAAACTTCTTTATTTCTGTTATGCTTTTAGGTCTTTCCCAATTGACCAATACTTTCACCTTTTAGGGATCAAAATATATGCCTTCACCCAAAATAAAATGTCCAAGAAAAATCACACTCTTAAGCCAAAATTGAAACTTACTAAATTTTGCATATAATTGCTTTTGTTCCCTCTCATTTATAAGAGTACATCTAAATGTCATTGGTAAAAACTATAACATATTCATCAAAGAATGATTGAAAATTGTGACCTCATGTCAATATTTTTGATTATATTGTGGTGCCAAATATGTTATGCAATCCAAAAATGGTTTGAAATAAAAAGGAATTTTTGTTACAAAGTGTGATTATATCCTTAAAATTCCTTTAAATAATAAAAGTGGAGACATATTATATTATGAAGCCATAGCGGCCAAATAGATATAGAATCTAAATTTTCAAGACAGAATTTTATGCATGTGAATTGTGATTGTTGGAAAATTTATTGGTAATAATTCTACAATCAAATACTTCTACCATAACATAATGAGTTATTTGAACTCATGGTTATATGTCATGTTTGTTTAAGAAAATCATGTTAATGAGCTCATTTATGTATGAATATACTCACTTCAAGTTGGCTCATATATGCATTTAGAATGCACATTATAAGTGAATGATTAATGATTTTCATTTTTGACTATGTATTGTGCACATAATGATAATTTGTTTCTTCATGTTTTGTGTTAAACAAGCACAATTAGTTATGACATGATATTATACCCTAGGATGTTTAAGACCCAATTTCAAAGGGCTTAAAAATAGAGTAAAAACATTATGGGTGGACGCATGGGCCTTGATTATTGCAAGTATGTTTGTTTTGCTTTCATACAATTTTATCATGCTATACTCATTAACTATATCCTATGTCATTTGTTAGAAAATTCTTTTTTGCATATCAATGTTTTACGTGATAGGGTACTTTCACACCTATATAATTGGACTAGATTAGGGTAAGTTTGAGTGCTTGCCCACATTTGAAATTTTTATAATGTAATTTGTTTTGAATGTCATCCAAGTTAAAGGAAATTTTAAACTAATAGCATATATGGATTAACATAAGTGTTCTTTACAAACTGAGTTAGTAATCCAATGTCAAAATTTCATTGAGCACGTTATAAAATTATCTATGAACCAACACCATAGATATAGTTGGATTCAGTAACACTAATAATAGAGGCATAATATTAGCATGTTATGAGAAAAATTGTTTTGGAATATAGATTGTAGAATTATTCAAGGATTATGAGTTGCTTGCAATGCTTTGAAAAACCCTAAGAATACATTATGACAAGTATACAATCACTTTACCTCAATGGATTGATTACATGAATATATGCATGAAAGATATTATTACATTCAATCACTACAATTTAGATTGATCTTGTTTTAAGAGCATGTTTCCCAGTCAAGTTTTGTTTTTTGAAACCCATTCTTGCATTGGATTAGTGGGAATATGTGTGGGAAATGATCTAGTAGTATGTTATCATGTATTACATGCTTTATAGTCACCACATATTATGATTAAACGGTGATAAAATTAAGATACATCATGCTTCAATCTCAAGTATGCATATTATTGATAGACAAAAATATATCGTGTCCATGCATAAGTGAATTATTGTTGCCATACGTTAAGTATCCAACGCTAAGTTACATGTAGTATAAGTACCTTCTTGGTGCATATTGCACACGACAATTTCACTCAAAAGTTTTGAGATACATCATTTGATAAAATTATGTTATTGGGTATTCAATGCATGATTATGCTATCCAAGTGAGAAAATTATTGAAAATATTTTATACTAACTAACATAATCATTGGAAGCTCTAATTTATATAAATAAATAAAACATGTTAGGATAAACATTGGTGTAATGAGAAAAATATTAAATAAGAATGCATTTATTTAGGTCCAAAATGGGATGAACAAAACATATTCAATTGTGTGATAAGCTTATGGGCTCAGCGTACCCATAAGCCTAAAATAACCCATTAGGTTTAGGGTTTTATGTTAGAGTTTTATTATAAATAAGACATTAATGGCTAGAGTTAAAAATGATCTTGATGACTCTATGAAAATATAGTCATTAGCGCACTTTTTTACTTAATATTTATTTATTTTATTTAATAAATAGTATTTTTGTGGCTAAAAAAATTAAAATATAAACTTTTTAGTGAAAAGGGGTGAAAATATAATTTTTGGAATTTTTTGGGATTTTTCTAGAATTTTTATGAATTTTTTAAGAATTTTTAACGCATGACCAATCAGAAGTTGCCATGTGGATGCCACGTAAGCATAGGGCTGACTGAGCAAGCCACGTGGAAGCCACCTAATCACGGAGGGCGAATCACGTTGCGCCGCGTGTGAGGAGGAGAAACACCTACCACGTGTCAGCACGACGTTCACTCCGAGTTTGGAAATCAGTCAACGCGCTATGACACTTGTCATCACGCTATTGCTCGGAGCGTTCCACCCGTGCGCCACACCATCCGTTCCTGCAAATCACGTCGCGCCACGTGGTGATGACTCGACGAACGTTGACTATGACCGGTCTCCCATGTCACGCGTCGCTCTCTGATTTGCCCAATGAACTTCTGATGCCATGTGTCATGCTGTGATTGGCTGAAATTATCAATTTTGCTTGTTTTGATCGTAGCCCTTGATTTGAAGCTGATCGGACGATCCAAATTGCACCTAAGCTTTATTTAAGCCCCTAATTACTCCACAAACCCTAATTTTCATCCATTAGCATAATTTTGGTTAGTTTTTAGAGCTAAAAAGAGAGAAAAATACAAAACATTCAAGAAACGACACAATTTTGGTGGAGATTGAAGAGAAAATTAATTCTACAATTTAAGAAATTGATTGTATTTCTTTTTCTACTCTTTTCTTTATTAATTTTTATGTTTTTTTTATTAAAAATATGAGCTTTATGAACACAATTATGTGTAATTAATTTATTAATCTAGGGATCTTATGAACCCAATTTTCACCATGTGATGATCTAATATTTTTTCCTAATTATAATTTAATTTAATTATATTATTTAATCTGATTTTTATGCTATTAATTGTTTGGCCAACAATTTATCTATAGAGGTAATTAAATAGATTTGAGAAAATTATTTAATTGTTTGTCTTGATTAAATAATATGCATAGTTTCTAGGTAGAGATATATGATTCTTATGTATGTGATCCATAATTGATGAACTTAATGAGTAGTATGCAATTTAATTTGCATGAGAGTATGATTAAATTAATTACTATATGGTGTGTAGTTTACTTGAGAGAGGAATACATGCTAGGTTAGATTCAATTGATCATGTAATTAATTGATATTATATTTGGGGGATTTTAGTGATTCGCATGTTTAGAAAATTGGGGGATTAAGTATTCCTAGATATTTTCTCATATATCTTTTTAGTCACAAAATCTGATTTAATTAATTATTGTTATGTACTTTTAGTTATTTTAATTTTGCTTTCTTAAGATATAAAAAAACCAAAAAATTGATTTTTATTATTTTTAGTTTTAAAAATTAGTTTCTAAAAAAATAATATCCGTGGGAACGATCTTTACTTATCATTATATTACTTATTACGATACATATACTTGCGTATTTATTGCACACATAATTTGTGTGGCGATCAGATCTAACCAACCATATATCTTTGAGTGCGGCCGTTTTCATAGCCCCCCCTACACACTAAATCTATAGATATACAATAAGAGCAATAATGGAGATTGACCGCTTCTACCAAGAAATATGTATATTGTACTGATCACATTACGTTTATCATATGTTATATTATTGAAACAAGTTATTATTCCATTATTTATGATTTAATATTTCAACGTTTAATACATAAATTATATTAATAATTTATATGTTTATTTTATTTTTACTTTTAAAGTAGTATTCATTAATTAAATTAATAAGTTTATATATTATTTTAAATAATTTTCCTAAAAAGTTACAAAAAAATGTCAATGTGAAAGCTCTAAATTTTATATTATAATATATTATTATAAAATTTATTCTTCACCTCCTTACAAAAAATTTCTTGCTCCGCTCCTCATTGTATATAATGAAAAACTGTTATATAAGTTATGATTCTGATATAATTATGATATATAAAAATTTTATTTTGAAAAATAGTGATATATTAAATTAGTAAAAATAGTGAGAGTTATTCTTTTGTGTATTGGATTTATATCTATTTCGTAAAGAAGTGAAATTATGTCCAGAATTGATTCTCTACTTTTAAGGAAAAATATTAATAATATTTGAGGTTTGTATCTAACATGTATTAAATATAATTGTTATTTAGTAATATTTTAATAATTTCTTTCAAATTGATGGATGTTAAAGATGAAATTTTGATTTCTCTAATTTTTAACATTAAAAATCCATTACAATGAACTAATAAAATAAAAATGGCTATTTTTATTTTCTTATACTAAAAAAAGATATAAAAAATTAAACTAAATAAATAATTTCATGCACATAAATTATATGATTGCGACATACGACTTGTATGTAATGAATACATAAGTATATGTATCGTAGCAAGTAATATAATGATAAAAAAAATATCGTTCTCATAGAAATTATTTTATTAGAAACTAATTTTTATAATTAAAAAAATAAAAATCAATTTTGGGGTGTTTTTATATTTAAAGGAACAAAATTAAAATAAATAAAGGTAAATAATAATAATTAATTAAATTATATTCGGTAACTAAGAAGATGTATAAGAAAATATTTAAAAATATTTAATCCTCCAATTTTCTAAATATGTGAATCACTAAAATCTCCCAATATAAATATCAATTAATTACAAGACCAATTGAATCTAATAACATGTATTCCTCTCTTAAATAAACTACACACTATATAGTAATTAATTTAATCTCACTCTCATTTCAATTAAATTGCATACTACTCATTAAATTTATCAATTATAGATTACATACATACGAATTATACATTTATGTTTAGACACTATGCATGTTATTTAATCAAGACAAACAATTAAATTAATGTCTAATGTTTTTCTCAATCTTGTTAATTGATTAATTAATTTTCTAATCAATAAATGACAGAAACATAAATTTATAGAATATATAAAAAATAAATATTTTTAAAAAATTAATAGAGATAGTAACTTATATGATTTTGTCATTTAAGATAGAAATCAACAATATAAGATTATTTTTTATAGTTATTTTAAATTTAAATAAATTTTTAATTTTTTTGTGTATTTTTTCATTTATTATAGTTTTTATTTTTAATCATAATAAACAATAAATAAATAAAATATTTTTTACTTTATAATTATTAAAGTATATTTTAGTATTTTAGAAAAAATTGAAAAAATATGGTGATAGAAAAACTAACGTAATTATTAATTAAAATTATCTTTAATAATACATCTAAACTCAACATAATTAAATATATATTTTTCAAATTTTAACAACATTTATAATAAAGAAAGACAAACCTCCACGTAAGCATTCTTTATGTTTTCCCCTACTTTACATAAAGAATATAGTTGTCCAAAGCAAAAGGGATACCCGTTTCTCTCTATACTCCTCCAAGCCACTTTAACACAAAAGAAAAATATTAAAATCCTTATTAAAAATGCAAGTTAAATGGTCAATTTAGGTTTGTTTAAATAATTTCATTTTTATGTCAACAATATATATAATAATTTAAAAAATATCTAAAACAATTATTTTGTTGTAATTATGACCATAACTTATAAATAACAATAAAAATATACCTAATAAAATAAATTTTAAAATTATAATTATACCTAAAATGTATGAATAATAATACAATTATATCTAAAATTAGATATATTTTTATCGTTACACATACATTATAGATATAAGTATAATAAAATAAACATTTTTGACATTAATATTTTTATAAATTATCTTATATATTATTGGCATGAAATCTACTTAACATTTTTATAAAAAAAAATTAAATACGATTTTTTAAGTAAATTTTTAATATTTATATTTTTAAATCTAGAACGATAACATATATAGTTAAGTTATAAGGTTATAATATTATTTTTAAAATAAGATTAAGAGTAAAAAAAAGTTAAAAGAAAAGGTTAACAAAATTAAAAAAAAAACAAAACGTTTGAAAAAAGCAAAAGAGAAAGAGAAATAAAAGAATCTACCTTTCGAAATTAAACGTGTTGTATGCCAATACTTTATATTCTATTGTTATACAAAAAAAATTAGTTTGTAAATTAAGTGATACATCTTTTATTTAATAAAAAGTTAGATTTTAGATTTTTTTTAAAAATTCTAGACTATTTCTAAATGATTGAAAAAACTATAAGTATAATAATTATCTAAAAAAAATAAAAGAATATACTTATCAATAACAATAAACAATAAAATTAAAATGGGTGGAACACAAATTACTTATTCATGAAATAATATATAATTTTTCAATATGATAGGCTTATTTTGCCCAAAAATCCTCACATTCTACTTTTATGGTAAATTTGAAATGTTAGAATAAAAAGTTAGTTTTTATTTATAATTGTTATGACCCAAATTTTAAATCATGATTATTAATTCATCTGTCCACTTTTATATAAATATGTACTTATATTCACTTTTATATAAATATGTACTTATATTTACTTTTAAGATTTATATTTCAATCAGTTATCTAATATTATTATCTATATTCACTATAAATTATAAATATTTAAAAAAAATTAAATAAAAAATAAAAAATAATAATATTGACTTGTTATACAAATTCATTAATTTATATATCTATATTATCTATAATGTTATTTATACTATTTTAAAAAAAAAACATGAAAGACAATATAATTACTTCTGTATAAATTTTAAAGGAATGAAACTAAACCAATTTAATATATATATCAATTTTTAAAATTAAAAATGAAATCAATTCAATAAAATATCAAAACAGAAAATTTTATATCGCGTTAGTACCGATAATTTAGATTGAGTTTATCCTGTTAATTTTGCACACCTCTACTTACTGACAGGATGAGTGATAATAATAATCCAATTTTTTCGTAAAATAAATTTAATCCTGTAACAGGTATTAAAAGTTTTATTATTATAAAAAATAATTATATATAATTATATAATTATTAAAAATAAGCATATTTACTAAAAAGGATCCGTATAACGTTTATCTCCTTGTCGGTATCAGTTTTGCTACTACCCAAAGATTCTTAAGATTTAATAAAGAATGATGTTTGTACGTAGAAGAATTGAAGAAAGGTATCAGTTTTGCTTCTACCCAAAGATTCTTAAGATTTAATAAAGCATGGTGTTTGGACGTAGAAGAATTGAAGAAAGGAGAAATCCTGGTTTGTAACTTAAATAGCTTTGCACAAACCAAAAGGGCAAGCACAGATTGGTATGTTTTATGCACCATTTTCTTAATTTTTCTTCCTTTTTATGTTCATAGTTTGTAACGTAGGAGGTGATTATAGGTGTTTTCATGCTATAATGCTTGCGGTTTGGTTTACTTTGGTTTTGAATTCCTTGCTTAATATTTTATTAGGTGGAGGAGTTTATTGACCTTTTTGTGAAACCTTTGATGGACTAGTTTAGAGCTTTAGGTTGAGGACTTCTAATCTGTAGCAGCTGATTATGGATTGTTTTTTGTAGTGAACTTAAGAGTGTTTTTGTTTAAGTCCATAAGAATCACACGCTTTCAATTCCAAAAATATTAACCTAATGGGTGGAGACACCCATATTTCTTATAAACTCTACCATTGTATTGTGCTTAATTAATGTGAGGTATTATTCTTAACATCCACTTAAAATATGGATATTTGTCTCTTATAAAGCCTATTTGTATTTTTAACTTATTTTATTATACTATATTTTATTTGAATCACTTATCTTTATCTCATACAAAACTTTCCGATATTTATTGATGTGTACCCCTTATAGAAAATGTCCCCCCGGCCCCCGCCCCCGCCCCCACCCCCACCTCTCTACAAGACATTAAATTTGAAAGATATGAAACATAATATCAGCTTATGAGCAGAATCTTCTTGCACATGCAAATAAACACAAACGCAGTGCCTATTGGCCATATTTTTGGAAAAATGTACATACACCTAATGATGACTCAAATATTCCACTTTCAGATTTATCAGAATGGCGAAAGTTGCTGTCACAAATGCAATCGTTCTTGAAGTTCTTAACAAAGATAATTATATAGATTGGAGTGAACAGGTTAAAACATACCTTATGGCTCAAGATCTCTGGGACATGATAGAAGGCATTGTTAAGCCTAAGCCTCCTACAATAGAAAATGACAAAGTTGAGTGGAATGCTTGGAAGAAGAAAAATGCATCTGCTCTACATGTAATTCAGATTTCATGCAGTCGTGATACTTATCATGTGATTAGAGGAGTTGACTCAGTTAAGAGTGCTTGGGATGCTTTGTCTACAAAGTTTAATTTGCAATTACGTCAAGAAATCAAAGAAGATGGTAAGGAAATTTACTAACCAATTGTACTAAATTCTAGGCTAAGGGCTATATAGTTCATTTTTCTTGTTTAGATTTTGCACTTCTTTTACTACATTTAATTTCAAACAGGTTCTAAATTTAATTTTTTCTTGTTGAATTTTTTAATTGTGAGTCATGCTAGCATTATGGACATGTGGTAATAGGTGTGGAAATCCCGTTCCTTAGAGATTTAAGTTTTGAAATTTAAAACTCAAATATTTCAATTATAACAATAAAAATCTATATATAAATTAGTTTAGATATATCTTATATGAATCTAGATATTACTATTTTATATTCTTTCTATGTATTATATATAGATTAACATGTAACACATTTTAATAGATCCAAGTTAATAATAAATAAAATCAGCTTTGTTCTATATAGTATCTAAGCTTTAGCTCGTCATCAATGGAGGAAAATACTAGTGAGTCGCATCCATTTGGTCATACTAATAAGGAGATAGATAAGTTCCATGCAGACAATTATAGGAAATAGACTCAATATATTAAACTTATTATTCAATCTTCCCTGATTGGTGCATTTTATGAAACTGCCAATTGGAAAAACGTATTTGTTTCTTCATATTGCAAGAGACGTATGGATGGATGTGCGTAACACCTTAGTTTTGGAAATTATTCAAGGGTTTTCGAATTCAAAAACAAACTGTAGGAATTAAAATAGGGGAACCTCTCTATGATCGATTACTACATTTGGATGGTGGTTCTATGGAAGGAGCTTGACTTACACAGTAATGATGAATGGGATTGCACCAGAGGTGTGTTGTGAGAAACAACACTGATGAGTGATGTTGTGGATAGCACTGGTTCGACGTTAGCTAGGGCTGGCTTTGGCTTCATGACTAGAGGAGATTGGGCATGGTTCTTTGATTTCGTAGAACGATCGCAAAGCCTTTCAGAGATTAATGGGCCATATGGGCTTTTATCTCGTGGGTCACAAAGTAACACCGAACAAGCTCAGCAAAACAAGGACCTTGGTGTGATCATTGTTGTAAAATTGGTCGTACAAAAGACACGTGATGCGACATTGATAGGGGCAGAACCGACATCCCCGATCCTGCCCGTTACTTTGGTTTTATCTATTTATAAAACTCTCGCAAGTGCACGAATCATTTCGTAGAAAATGATAAGTATACTCCCAAGGTCGATCTAAGGAAGGAATGTATGTGGTTTTTAATTTATTATTCAAACTTTTAAAAACGAAATTAAATCCTAAACATCCTGTCACGATATTTTGGGTTTTGTGTTTTTAATCTAATTACATAAAAATAAACATAGATTCAATAAACATTTATGCAAATTTTATCATTTATAATGGTGGAGTATTTATGGATATAATAATTAAGTTAATTATGCTTGCTCATATTATTTAGGTTATTAAAGATATGAATTGATATTTATTGATTCTCTCTTTTTATATGAATACCACCTTTGGTGGGGTTAGATATTCTTTGTTAACTAAACAAATCAATTAACACCTATGGGTGGGGTTGATAACTAATTTGGTTAATTAAATTAATTCTTTTTTCTAAGAGATTGAAAATGAACCATTTAAATGCCACCTTTGGTGGGGTTAGACAATTTAAACTTTATTCAAGGTGTCCAAATTAAACCTAAGAATTTAGTTATCCGAGTACTAACTTTCAAGTTTTAAAACCACTATTGAAAACATGTTGTCAATACATTTTCAGATAATAATTCTTATAAAAACTTTTGAAATAGAGCTTCACTCTAACTACCTGGCGATTGTACCAACAAATAAAAGATCACTACTCTAAATCGATCGATAACTAAACCTTAAAATCTAATTTTCAGGTTTAAGTTTGTAATGAAAAATAATATATTTCTCTCTAACATTCTTAATATAAAATCTTGAATAAAAACAAAATCAATTCATTTTAGAGATTTTTACCTATTTAATATTTCGCAAGCATAACAACGTTATTATTACATCATGTTTACTAAACAGCCAACACAGTTAAATTTAATCACAGACAAATTAAATATAACATGTAAGAATAAAGCATAAAAAATAACTGTAAAGAAAATAAAATCCTTACAGAACTTCGACGCTATTCCCGTTGCTGGAAAACCTCCAAGCGGAATTTGCACTTCCATTTATTGAATCAAAAAGCTAAAAAAATTACAAAAACATAACTAGTTCTTCCCAAAAAGGGAAGAACTCTAAAACTAAGAGAAATTAACTAAAAACTAAGAAAAACTAAAAAAAACCTAAAAATCTAATAAAAGAGAGAAAGAAAGAAGAGAGAAGTGTGTTTTGAAGGTGTGTTTTGAAGTGAAGGGAAGGGGGGTATTTATAGGTGAGGATGGAGAGAAAAAATGAGTAAAAAAATGTTAAAAAAATATTAAAAAATGTAAAAACGCGTATTGGAATTGCTGATGTCATTAATGACGTCAAGATGACGTCCTGTGGCGGCCGCACGTGAAAAATGGGGCGAAAAGGCGTTGGGCGCTGGAGGGGGCCGCTGATGCGGCGGCGCGCTTGTCGGCCGCGCGCAGCTGGCGCGTGAATGCGATGCCCGCGCGATGGGCGCGCGGATGGGCAGCTGATGCGCGCGCGCGGTACGGGCGCCGGTCACGCGCTGGGCGGGGGCGCGATTTCCGTCTTTTGACATTTTTGACCTTTTCGACCCATTTTGTCCAATTTTTCCATGTTTGTTGACCTTTTCCCAATTATTTATTAATATATTTGTGATGTATTGCTTCAAGTATTCCTCTTTGAGTCTTTAAATTGCGTTTTTAAGCCAAAATACCTGAAAAACAATAAAAATACCCGTGATTCGAAAAAGACAAATATATATAAATATATGATAAAACATATAAATATATATATATATTAATCAATTAATGTGTATAAAATCATGGTTATTTTAGTGCTTTTTGAGCACTCATCACAACCCCCATCCAGCTTCTTGCTAGTCCCTTAGCAAGAGAAGCGATAAAAACTAAAAATTAAACTATCCTAAATCACTTCCGTAGATTGACACGGTTGCATTTAGCCTATGCAACAAGCCTTTAAACCCCTAGGTTGCCCTAGTGGACGAGTTTGAGTCTCGTGAGGGTTTTCAGTAATGATACCCACAAACATTGAACTAAATGTAAAAATTAAAAGAAATAATAACAACAATCAACTTAAAAACTAAAATTACAACAAAATAAAAAATTAACGTTTAAGAATAAAAAGAAAACAACATATCACAAAAATGTCTCATACTTTTTAATCTCCTTTAAGATCATAATTAAAATCTCAAGCATAAGTTATTTTAATCTTTTTAAACAATCATGATTTATTATAATAATTAGTCGGAAATCATTTTCATATTTCATATCAAAAATGTATCAATTTAATTTCACCCAATTTCAGTGTCATAAATCCGAATTCGCTTCGACTCTATTCCTCACAAGTCAATACTCTCAAAACACTGAATCCTATGGGTTCAAACACTCATACTAATTTATATGCGAAAGAGTTGATGTATAGAAATGAACTAATATGTTCGCATATGTATAAAGAAGAAAGGCTCAAAGTGTTATTTTGACGTTGATCTCATGGAAGGAATCAAATGTATAAATTATAAAGATATCATATATAAAAATTATTTTCATGCATAAATCAAACTCATTAAGAAAAAATTTCAAGATATATGCCTTTTACAAATGAAGAAAGTGCAATGACTTTTTAGGGAATTACTTCCTATATCTTTCTTTTGTAATTAGCCTTTACTCACAACTTTCTAAGCAATGTGGGTCATAGTATGTAGATTATACTATATATTCTTTCTCTCTATATTTTTCTGAAGATATTTTTCAATATATATCATTTTTTTAGAGAGTCAACCCATGTACAGATTGTACACATTTTTTTCTTAGGATCTTGGGTAATGCGGGTCATAGTATGTAAATTATACTATATATTCTTTATCTCTCTATTTTTTTCTGAAGATACTTTTCAATATATATCATTTTTTTAGAGAGTCAACCCATGTACAGATTGTACATTTTTTTAAGGATTTTGGTGAGTGGTTAATTTTGTGGCTTTTTTGTTTGATCTTGGTTTAGGTAACCCCAGATATGTCTTTTTTTTTTTGTAACAGTCATGCACGAATGAGATAAAAGCATATACTATCAATTTCTACTCAAATCATTTAATCTAAGCAAAAATAATAATAAAAAATATACGATACTCTATTAAGATGAGAAAAAATTCATACATTCAATATTAATGCCTATAGAGATCATCTAAGAATTTGAAGAAATAAGAAATGTGTTTGGAGTAGAAAAAATATATATTTCACTCTGAATAAGGGAAATTAGGCTCAAATTATATCTCACAAAGGTAGTCTCCACTAAAACAAATTCATAAATACCGATTTTGGGTTTAATATAATTTCTACATCTTATCAAGAAATACTAGTTATGACAAAAATTAACTAATTATCAAAAATAATTACATAATATTTCATGATATGTTTTCAAAAATTAATCTAACAGTACAAAAGACTTAACTATTTACGTAAATTTGATTTAAAGAAATGATAAATTTTTGTGAGAACTTTTTTTTTTGTTTAATTCCAAAATTACTAAATCACACAAAAAATAAAACCAAACACAAAAAATGAAGATGTGAACATAAAAAAGAAAAAATTAATAATATTTGTTTTTTTGAATTTTTTTTTTTTTTAATTTTAAAATTGTTAAATCTTTTTTTTTCTTTTCTAATTAAGCATGGTAACTTTTCACCACCCCCAACCTAGAACTTACATTGTCCTCAATGTAACAATTGTAAATTAAAGATAAAGAGAAAAGAGAAGAAAGATTACCTATTTGTTGAGAATGTGTAAGTAGTAATGGAGAAATGCAGGTGCATTCATCATATTCATCATTAAAGTGTATACACACAGATTGCTGTGAACTGAAATGATGGGTTGCCTCCCATCCAGCGCTTAGTTTAACGTCTTAGCAAGACGTAACTTGGGGATTGCCTTTTAAGTAAACTCAATGTCCCCTCATCATTGAGTCAATCAAACCTACAAGTAAGACAAGATTGTCTACCTATCTCGCTTTCAAACATGCCCTATTGATTTTTAAATTTTTTTCTGTACTTAAAACTAGGGACATGCTTGTGAGTTTCAGATCATCCACATCTAGGTACAAATCAAATAATTAAAGGCATCAAAACACAATTGTACCTAGATCAATCAAAACAACTAACTCCTTAGATTGTAATTAAAACTTTTAAAATTTTGGAGATAGTTTCAGATTTTTTTTTTTTGTTTTTTTAAGTATAATATCTAAGTTAAAATAACATAATCAGTATTAACCAAGAGTGCTCCCAGGAAAGAATGGTGGTGCAAAGGCTCCTTAAAAACCATCCTCCTGTATAACAACGTTCCCAGGAAAGACTAGTGGAACAAAGTCTTCCAAGAACTAGTGTCCTAGACAGAACTCCCTTAGATCTTTACTTTTCATGCTATTAAAATTAAGTTAATTAAGTTATGTTAGGTTAAAATTTAAGTTAATTAAGTTAATAAAAAAATATGTTAATTAAGTTAATGAAAATCTAAGTTAATTAAGTTAGTAAATTAAATTAATATAAGTTAGTAAATTAAGTTAATAAAACCTAAGTTAATTAACTTAAAGAAAAATAAAGATAAAAAAAATATTTTAAAAAAAAAAAATTAAAAAAAAAAAAAAAATTAAACCAAAAAAAAAAAAAAAATTGAAAAAGTAAAAAAAAAATAAAAATAAAAAAAGAAAAAAATTAAAAATTAAGCCAAAAAAAAATTTAAAAAATAAAATAATAATAAATAAAAAAGATAAAAAAAAAAAAATTGAAAATAAAGTTTTTGATTTTTTTTTTAAAAGAAAATTTTATTTTTTAAATAATAAAAAAATTTATTTTTTTTTTATTTTTATTTTTATTTTTATTTTTATTTTTTTATTTTTTTATTTTTTTATTTTTATTTTTTTATTTTTTATTTTATTTATTTTTTATTTTATTTATTTTATTTTATTTTTTTATATTTTATTTTTTATATTTTATTTTATTTTATTTTATTTTATTTTATTTTTTATTTTTTTATTTTTTTTATTTTTTTTATTTTTTTTATTCTTATTTATTTATTAATTTAATTTAAAATTTATTTACTTTTTTTACTTCAAATTTCAAAATTCAAAATTATTTTATTATTCATGCTATAATTTTTGTTTATTTATTATGAAATTGAAATTTGAAATTTTTTTTTTACTTTTCACAAACAACAAAATTTTTTTATTTTTTTTACATAAAAAGAAAATCACAATTATTTACAACACAAAATTTTTTTAAAATTTTGATAAATAATTTAAAAACACTATTCCTTCCCAAAGAATACGCCAAAAACTTGATACCATCCCCGCTACAAAACTTGATAGAGAATCGACATCGCTGATCCTGCCTGATTACTTTGGTTTTATCTATTTGTAAAACTCTCGCAAGTGCACGAATCATTTCGTAGAAAATGATAAGTATAATCCCATGGTCGATCTAAGGAAGGAATGTATGTGGTTTTTAATTTATTATTCAAACTTTTAAAAACGAAATTAAATCCTAAACATCCTGTCACGATATTTTGGGTTTTGTGTTTTTAATCTAATTACATAAAAATAAACATAGATTCAATAAACATTTATGCAAATTTTATCATTTATAATGGTGAAGTATTTATGGATATAATAATTAAGTTAATTATGCTTGCTCATATTATTTAGGTTATTAAAGATATGAATTGATATTTATTGATTCTCTCTTTTTTATATGAATACCACCTTTGGTGGGGTTAGATATTCTTTGTTAACTAAACAAATCAATTAACACCTATGGGTGGGGTTGATAACTAATTTGGTTAATTAAATTAATTCTTTTTTCTAAGAGATTGAAAATGAACCATTTAAATGCCACCTTTGGTGGGGTTAGACAATTTAAACTTTATTCAAGGTGTCCAAATTAAACCTAAGAATTTAGTTATCCGAGTACTAACTTTCAAGTTTTAAAACCACTATTGAAAACATGTTGTCAATACATTTTCAGATAATAATTCTTATAAAAACTTTTGAAATAGAGCTTCACTCTAACTACCGGGCGATTGTACCATCAAATAAAAGAGCACTACTCTAAATCAGACCGGATAACTAAACCTTAAAATCTAATTTTCAGGTTTAAGTTTGTAATGAAAAATAATATATTTCTCTCTAACATTCTTAATATAAAATCTTGAATAAAAACAAAATCAATTTATTTTAGAGATTTTTACCTATTTAATATTTCGCAAGCATAACAACGTTATTATTACATCATGTTTACTAAGCAAACACAGATTAAATTTAATCACAGACAAATTAAATATAACATGTAAGAATAAAGCATAAAAATAACTCAGAAAGAAAATAAAATCCTTACAGAACTTCGACGCTATTCCGTTGTCGAAAACCTCCAAGCGAATTTGCACTTCCATTTATTGAATCAAAAAGCTAAAAAAATTACAAAAACATAACTAGTTCTTCCCAAAAAGGGAAGAACTCTAAAACTAAGAGAAATTAACTAAAAACTAAGAAAAACTAAAAACCTAAAAATCTAATAAAAGAGAGAAAGAAAGAAGAGAGAAGTGTGTTTTGAAGGTGTGTTTTGAAGTGAAGGGAAGGGGTATTTATAGGTGAGGATGGAGAGAAAAAATGAGTAAAAAATGTTAAAAAATATTAAAAAATGTAAAACGCGTATTGGAATTGCCGATGTCATTAATGACGTCAAGATGACGTCACAGTGGTACTGCACGTGAAAAATGGGGCGAAAAGGCGTTGGGCGCGGAGGGGTTGGCGCGCAAGGCGCGGCTGTCGCTGCTGCGCGCAGCTCGGCGCGTGTGAACAAGTGCCGCGATGGGCGCGATGGCGCTGGGCGTTCTGGCGCTGGCAATGGGCGCGATTTCCGTCTTTTTGACATTTTTGACCTTTTCGACCCATTTTGTCCAATTTTTCCATGTTTGTTGACCTTTTCCCACTTATTTATTAATATATTTGTGATGTATTGCTTCAAGTATTCCTCTTTGAGTCTTTAAATTGCGTTTTTAAGCCAAAATACCTGAAAAACAATAAAAATACCCGTGATTCCGAAAAAGACAAATATATATAAATATATGATAAAACATATAAATATATATATATATATTAATCAATTAATGTGCATAAAATCATGGTTATTTTAGTGCTTTTTGAGCACTCATCAGACATATATGGAAAATTGATGGACTGGAAACTACTATAGAATTTCAAGAATCAAGAGTATCAAGCCTTTACTAAGCAGCATGAAAAATCTGACTCATTCAATCCCAACTAGATAGAACAACTTTATAAGCTATTCTCAAAATTTCAAACAAATGGTCAGTTTTCTACCTATGTTTCTTCTGATTTACTAGCACACAAAGGTGATTTCCTAACTGCTTTAACTATAACCTCAAAAATAAGCACCTCATGGATCATTGACTCCATTGTTTCGGATCATATGATTGATGATCATTTTTTTTTCTTCATAGACACCTTGTGTTGGAAATTCAAAAGTAAAAATTGCAAATTGCACTATTTTGTCAATTAGAGGAAAAATAGTGTTAAAATTTCTGACTCAATTATCCTGGAGTCCATTCTCCATGTTCCAAAATTTTCATTCAATCTATTATCTTTCATTAAATTAACGGTCAATACAAATGCTAAATTTTTTCCTTCATCTTGTGTATTTGAGGACCTATTATCGAGAAGGACGATTGGCAGTATAGGAGAAAGTGAGGGACTCAACTGCTTTATGATAGCCAATGTGTGACCAGTGTTAAATTGAAAACTGTAATTCTACTTCTATCCTTATGAATAATGATTTTCTATTATACCACTTTAGAATAGGTCACCCTATTTTTCATTATTTAAAACAATTTTTTTCCATTTCTGGTTCAAAATAAAGAATTACTTGATTTGTAATGTGAAATGTGTGAACTTATTAAATGATGAGTGCTCAAAAAGCACTAAAATAACCATGATTTTATGCACATTAATTGATTAATATATATATATATTTATATGTTTTATCATATATTTATATAAATTTGTCTTTTTCGGAATCACGGGTATTTTTATTGTTTTTCAGGTATTTTGGCTTAAAAACGCAATTTAAAGACTCAAAGAGGAATACTTGAAGCAATACATCACAAATATATTAATAAAAAAGTGGGAAAAGGTCAACAAACATGGAAAAATTGGACAAAATGGGTCGAAAAGGTCAAAAATGTCAAAAAGACGGAAATCGCGCCCCGTTGCCCACCGCTACACAGCGCCATGTGCCGCCCATGCGCGCTACAAGACTGCCCATCCGCGCCCCATCGCGCGGGCACTGTTCACACGCTGCCGAGGCAGCGACACCCGCGCGGCCTTAGCCGCAAGAAATTTCTCCGCGCCTAACGCCTTTTTCGCCCCATTTTTCACGTGTACCAGTGACATCATCTTGGCGTCATTAATGACATCAAGAACTCCAATACGCGTTTTTACATTTTTTAATATTTTTTTAACATTTTTTTACTCATTTTTTCTCTCCATCCTCACCTATAAATACCCCCCTTCCCTTCACTTCAAAACACACCTTCAAAACACACTTCTCTCTTCTTTCTTTCTCTCTTTTATTAGATTTTTAGGTTTTTTAGTTTTTCTTAGTTTTTAGTTAATTTCTCTTAGTTTTAGAGTTCTTCCCTTTTTGGGAAGAACTAGTTATGTTTTTGTAATATATTAGCTTTTGATTCAATAAATGGGAGTGCAAATTCCGCTTGGAGATTTTCTAGAAACGGGAATAGCATCGAAGTTACGTAAGGATTTTATTTTCTTTACGCTTATTTTTTATGCTTTATTCTTACATGTTATATTTAATTTGTCCGTGATTAAATTTAACTTTGTCAGTCGCTTATAAACATGATGTAATAATAACGTTGTTATGCTTGCATAAATATTAAATAGGTAAAAATCTCTAAAATGAATTGATTTTATTTTTTATTCAAGATTTTATATTAAGAATGTTAGAGAGAAATATATTATTTTTCATTACAAACTTAAATATGAAAATTAGATTTTAAGGTTTAGTTATCCGATCTAATTTAGAGTAGTGCTCTTTTATTTGTTGGTACAATCGCCCGGTAGTTAGAGTGAAGCTCTATTTCAAAAGTTTTTATAAGAATTATTATCTAAAAATGTATTGACAACATGTTTTCAGTAGTGGTTTTAAAACTTGAAAGTTAGTACTCGGATAATTAAATTCTTAGGTTTAATTTGGACACCTTGAATAAAGTTTAAACTGTCTAACCCCACCAAAGCTAGCATTTAAATGGTTCATTTTCAATCTCTTAGAAAAAGGAATTAATTTAATTAACCAAATTAGTTATCAACCCCACCCATAGGTGTTAATTGATTTGTTTAGTTAACAAAGAATATCTAACCCCACCAAAGGTGGTATTCATATAAAAAAGAGAGAATCAATAAATATCAATTCATATCTTTAATAACCTAATTAATATGAGCAAGCATAATTAACTTAATTATTATATCCATAAATACTTCACCATTATAAATGATAAAATTTGCATAAATGTTTATTGAATCTATTTTTTATTTTTATGTAAGTAGATTAAAAACACAAAACCCCAAAATATCGTGACAGGATGTTTAGGATTTAATTTCGTTTTTAAAAGTTTGAATAATAAATTAAAAACCACATACATTCCTTCCTTAGATCGACCTTGGGAGTATACTTATCATTTTCTACGAAATGATTCGTGCACTTGCGAGAGTTTTATAAATAGATAAAACCAAAGTAACGGGCAGGATCGGCGATGTCGGTTCTGCCCCGATCAAGTTTTTGGCGCCGTTGCCGGGGATGGTATCAAGTTTTTGGCGCCGTTGCCGGGGAAGGAATAGCGTTTTTAAATTATTTATCAAAATTTTAAAAACTTTTTGTGTTGTAAATAATTGTGATTTTTTTTTATTTTGATTAAAAAAAACAAAAATAAATTAAATTATTTTTTTGTTGTTTGTGAATAGTAAAATAAAAACAAAAATTTAATAAAAATTAAAATTATTTTTTTTCTCTCATAAAAAACAAAAAAATAATAAATATATAATAATAAAATTGTTGTTCGTAAATAGTAAAAAACAATAAATAAATAAAAATTAAAATAATTTGAAAAAAAAAAAACAAAAAAATTCAAATTTCAAATTTCATAATAATAAAAAAAAACAAGGAAAATTAAAAAAAATAAAATAAAACTTACCGTTCAAGAATAGTAAAAAAAAAAGTAAAAATAAATAAAAAAATTAAAATTAAAAAATAAAAAAATAAAAAAAATTAAAAAAATTAAAAAAATTAAAAAAATTAAAAAAATAAAAAAATTAAAAAAATTAAAAAATTAAAAAAATTAAAAAAATTAAAAAAATTAAAAAACAATAAATAAATAAATAAAAACTTAAATAAATTTTAAATAAAAAATAAAATAAAAAAAAATTATAAAAAAAATAAAAAAAAATAAAAAAAAATAAAAAAAAATAAAAAAAAAGTTAATTTTTAATTTTCATTTAATTTTAAGCTTTTTTTAATCTTAATTTTATTTTTTTAAATAAAAAATAAAAAAAATTCAATTTTTATTTTTTACCTTTTTTTAATTTATTTTATTTTATTTTCCCTTTTTTTTAATTTAATTTAATTTAATTTAATTTTATTATTTTTTTTACTATGTTTTTTTTTCTCTTAATTTTCATTTAACTTAATTAACTTAAGTTTTTACTAACTTAATTAACTTAGATTTTCGTTAACTTAATTAACTTAAATTTTTATTTAAATTAACCTAATTAACTTAGCTTTTTAATTAACTTACATTTTCATTAACTTAATTAACTTAGATTTTTACTTAACTTAACTTAATTAACTTAGAGTTTCATTAACTTAATTAACTTAAATTTTTATTTAACTTAACTTAATTAACTTAATTTTAATAACATGAAAAGTAAAGATCTAAGGAGTTCGTGCAGGAGACTAGTTCTTGGAAGCCTTTGTGCCACTAGTCTTTCCTGGGAACGCGTTGTTTTCACAGGAGGATGGTTTTTAAGGAGCCTTTGCACCACCATTCTTTCCTGGGAGCACTCTTGGTTAATACTGATTATGTTATTTTAACTTAGATATTATACTTAAAAAAACCAAAAAAACAAAAAAAAAACAAAAAAAAAATCTGAAACTATCTCCAAAATTTTAAAAATTTTAATTACAATCTAAGGAGTTAGTTGTTTTGATTGATCTAGGTACAATTGTGTTTTGATGCCTTTAATTATTTGATTTGTACCTAGATGTGGATGATCTGAAACTCACAAGCATGTCCCTAGTTTTAAGTACAGAAAAATTTGAAAATCAATAGGGCATGACTGAAAAAGTATAGGTAGACAATCTTGTCTTACCTATAGGTTTGATTGACTCAATGATGAGGGGACATTGAGTTTACTTAAAATGCAATCCCCAAGTTACGTCCTTCTAAGACGTTAAACTAAGCGCTGGATGGGAGGCAACCCATCATTTTAGGTAATTTAATTTTATTTGTTTAATTTGTTTAATTTCTATTTTTTATTTTAGTTTAATTACGTGTGAATAATTTTAAAATTGTTAAAACTAAAATTTTTTTTTAAGATGTTAGAAGTTTACAACAATCTGTTTGTATACACTTTAATGAATATGATGGATGCACCTGTATTTCTCCATCACTACTTGCAACATTCTCAAGAAATAGGTAATCTTTCTTCTCTTTTCTCTTTATCTTTAATTTACAGTTGTTACATTGAGGACAATGTAAGTTCTAGGTTGGGGGTGGTGAAAAGTTACCATGCTTAATTAGAAAAAAAAAAAAGATTTAACAATTTAAAAATTCAAAAAAAAAAAAACAATTATTAATTTTTTTCTTTTTTATGTTCACATCTTCATTTTTTGTGTTTGGTTTTATTTTCCTTGTGTGATTTAGTAATTTTTGGAATTAAAAAAAAAATTTCTCACAAAAATTTATCATTTCTTTAAATCAAATTTAAGTAAATAGTTAAGTCTTTTGTACTGTTAGATTAATTTTTGAAAACATATCATGAAATATTATGTAATTATTTTTGATAATTAGTTAATTTTTGTCATAACTAGTATTTCTTGATAAGATGTAGAAATTATATTAAACCCAAAATCGGTATTTATGAATTTGTTTTAGTGGAGACTACCTTTGTGAGATATAATTTGAGCCTAATTTCCCTTATTCAGAGTGAAATATATATTTTTTCTACTCTAAACACATTTCTTATTTCTTCAAATTCTTAGATGATCTCTATAGGCATTAATATTGAATGTATGAATTTTTTCTCATCTTAATAGAGTATCGTATATTTTTTTTTTATTATTTTTGCTTAGATTAAATGATTTGAGTAGAAATTGATAGTATATGCTTTTATCTCATTCGTGCATGACTGTTACAAAAAAAAGAGAGACATATCTGGGGTTACCTAAACCAAGATCAAACAAAAAAGCCACAAAATTAACCACTCACCAAAATCCTAAAAAAAAAAATGTACAATCTGTACATGGGTTGACTCTCTAAAAAAATGATATATATTGAAAAGTATCTTCAGAAAAAAATAGAGAGATAAAGAATATATAGTATAATCTACATACTATGACCCGCATTACCCAAAATCCAAAAAACAAAAAAATGTACAATCTGTACATGGGTTGACTCTCTAAAAAATGATATATATTGAAAAATATCTTCAGAAAAATATAGAGAGAAAGAATATATAGTATAATCTACATACTATGACCCACATTGCCTACAAAGTTGTGAGTAAAGGCTAATTACAAAAGAAAGATATAGAAAGTAATTCCCTAAAAAGTCATTGCACTTTCTTCAGTTGTAAAAGGCATATATCTTGAAATTTTTTCTTAATGAGTTTGATTTATGCATGAAAATAATTTTTATATATGATATCTTTATAATTTATACATTTGATTCCTTCCATGAGATCAACGTCAAAATAACACTTTGAGCCTTTCTTCTTTATACATATGCGAACATATTAGTTCATTTCTATACATCAACTCTTTCGCATATAAATTAGTATGAGTGTTTGAACTCATAGGATTGATGCTTTGAGAGTATTGACTTGTGAGGAATAGAGTCGGCGAATTCGATTCATGACACTGAAATTGGGTAAAATTAAATTGATACATTTTTGAAATGAAATATGAAAATGATTTTCGACTAATTGTTATAATAAAATCATGATTGTTTAAAGAGATTAAAATAACTTATGCTTGAGATTTTAATTATGATCTTAAAGGAGATTAAAAAGTATGAGATATTTTTGTGATATGTTGTTTTCTTTTATTCTTAAATTAATTTTTGATTGTGTTGTGATTGTTTTTATAGTTTCTTTTTATTTAGTTCAATGTTTGTGGGTATCATTACTGAAAACCCTCACGAGACTCAAACTCGTCCACTAGGGCAACCTAGGGGTTTAACGGCTTGTTGCATAGGCTAAATGCAACCGTGTCAATCTACGGAAGTGATTTAGGATAGTTTAATTTTTAGTTTTTATCGCTTCTCTTGCTAAGGGACTAGCAAGAAGCTGGTTGACATGTGATGAGTGCTCAAAAAGCACTAAAATAACCATGATTTTATGCACATTAATTGATTAATATATATATATATTTATATGTTTTATCATATATTTATATAAATTTGTCTTTTTCGGAATCACGGGTATTTTTATTGTTTTTCAGGTATTTTGGCTTAAAAACGCAATTTAAAGACTCAAAGAGGAATACTTGAAACAATACATCACAAATATATTAATAAATAAGTGGGAAAAGGTCAACAAACATGGAAAAATTGGACAAAATGGGTCGAAAAGGTCAAAAATGTCAAAAAGACGGAAATCGCTACCCGCTACCTGGCATACCAATACCAGCGCCCATGTCAGCGCCATACAAGATCCGCCTGCTCCCATCCGCTACATCGCTGGGCACTGTTCACACGCTGCGCATACGAAGCCAGCACAAGGCTTAAGACTCCGCGCCTAACGCTTTTTCGCCCCATTTTTCACGTGCAACCGCCCAGGACGTCACACGTCATTAATGACATCAAGAACTCCAATACGCGTTTTACATTTTTAAATATTTTTTAACATTTTTTACTCATTTTTCTCTCCATCCTCACCTATAAATACTCCCCTTCCCTTCACTTCAAAACACACCTTCAAAACACACTTCTCTCTTCTTTCTTTCTCTCTTTTATTAGATTTTTAGGTTTTTTTTAGTTTTTCTTAGTTTTTAGTTAATTTCTCTTAGTTTTAGAGTTCTTCCCTTTTTGGGAAGAACTAGTTATGTTTTTGTAATATATTAGCTTTTGATTCAATAAATGGGAGTGCAAATTCCGCTTGGAGGTTTTCCAGCAACGGGAATAGCATCGAAGTTCTGTAAGGATTTTATTTTCTTTACACTTATTTTTTATGCTTTATTCTTACATGTTATATTTAATTTGTCTGTGATTAAATTTAACTTTGCTGGCTGTTTATAAACATGATGTAATAATAACGTTGTTATGCTTGCGAAATATTAAATAGGTAAAAATCTCTAAAATGAATTGATTTTATTTTTATTCAAGATTTTATATTAAGAATGTTAGAGAGAAATATATTATTTTTCATTACAAACTTAAATATGAAAATTAGATTTTAAGGTTTAGTTATCCGATCTAATTTAGAGTAGTGCTCTTTTATTTGTTGGTACAATCCGCCGGTAGTTAGAGTGAAGCTCTATTTCAAAAGTTTTTATAAGAATTATTATCTAAAAATGTATTGACAACATGTTTTCAGTAGTGGTTTTAAAACTTGAAAGTTAGTACTCGGATAATTAAATTCTTAGGTTTAATTTGGACACCTTGAATAAAGTTTAAATCGTCTAACCTCACCAAAGGTGGCATTTAAATGGTTCATTTTCAATCTCTTAGAAAAAGGAATTAATTTAATTAACCAAATTAGTTATCAACCCCACCCATAGGTGTTAATTGATTTGTTTAGTTAACAAAGAATATCTAACCCCACCAAAGGTGGTATTCATATAAAAAAGAGAGAATCAATAAATATCAATTCATATCTTTAATAACCTAATTAATATGAGCAAGCATAATTAACTTAATTATTATATCCATAAATACTCCACCATTATAAATGATAAAATTTGCATAAATGTTTATTGAATCTATGTTTATTTTTATGTAAGTAGATTAAAAACACAAAACCCCAAAATATCGTGACAGGATGTTTAGGATTTAATTTCGTTTTTAAAAGTTTGAATAATAAATTAAAAACCACATACATTCCTTCCTTAGATCGACCTTGGGAGTATACTTATCATTTTCTACGAAATGATTCGTGCACTTGCGAGAGTTTTATAAATAGATAAAACCAAATGAACGGGCAGGATCGGCGATGTCGGTTCTGCCCCGATCATTAAACCTCACCTCACCTCACCTCATTTTCAAAACCTAAATATATACTTTCAAAACATTTTACCATTGTTCACAATTATGTATAGGGACTTGCTTGGGACCCAAAACACACACATACAAAATGGTTTATCACTTTTACGATGATAAATCTCATGTGTGTTGGGTGTATTTACTTAAAGATAAAATTGATGTATGATGAATCTTCATTAATTTTCACTCTATGATTCAGACGTAGTTTCAAACAAAAATTCAAAGTCTACGTATTGATAATGGTACTAAATATTTTAATAAATCTCTCAAAGATTATCTTCAAAATCACAGCATTATTCACCAAACTTCGTGCATTTATACTCTACAACAAAATGGAGTTGGTGAATGTAAAAACATGACTCTCTTAGAAGTTGCTAGAGCCCTCATGTTTACCCCAAATATGCCAAAAATATTCTAGGAAGATGTCGTTGATGCGTATTTTCACAAGTGTACGAATCGTTCAAGTAATAAAGTGTACAAAAGTACGGATATCGAACCTACAAGGAATTGCGTTACTAAGTACCAAAATTGACTAATCCTAATTTTATTTGAAAACCCAATTGTTGAAATTGTTTAAGAAACAAATTAACTTAAAAATAAACGTAAATAACACAATTTAATGTTGTTCACAAATGATTAAAATCGTTAAGGCATTTGATTTCGCTAAATCAATTCAATCCAATTTCAAGTCATGTTATATGAGAATCAAAGCTAAAAGTGATGGTTGAAAAATCCAAATTTACCTAATACTCTCTCTCGAGTTATAATAGAATTACTTATCTATGAAAACCAACTATATTTCTATGAAGATTTAATCACAAACAAGCACATTACGATTTATGGAATTTCGAGAATAACCACATACATCATGCATTAGGTTTCACACTCGCATTCAACATACAGTATTTATCACAAGAAGCATTCATTACACATCTCTTCTCGGTCTCAATATAATGCAACAAATCATCTAAATCTTGGCCAAAAATTTAAAAGCATTAAGCATGGAAATAAATACTCAACTTGAAAACAATGAACTCATATAACGATAACAAAAGAAATCAGATTTTCTTGATTCAACTACATAATAGCCTTAGTGATGAGTGCTCAAAAAGCACTAAAATAACCATGATTTTATGCACATTAATTGATTAAAAATATATATATTTATATGTTTTATCATATATTTATATAAATTTGTCTTTTTCGGAATCACGGGTATTTTTATTGTTTTTCAGGTATTTTGGCTTAAAAACGCAATTTAAAGACTCAAAGAAGAATACTTGAAGCAATACATCACAAATAAATTAATAAATAAATGGAAAAAGGTCAACAAACATGGAAAAATTGGACAAAATGGGTCGAAAAGGTCAAAAATGTCAAAAGCAGAAAAAGCAGCGCGCCGGCGCCAGCCGCCGCGCGGCATAAGACTCCGCCCAAAACTGCGCGCGGGTTATTGTTCATGCGCGCAGCACTGCGCGCGGGTTACTGTTCACGCGCGCGCAGCAGCCGCCCGGCCAGCGCCCAACGCGCTTTTTGACCCATTTTTCACGTGCAGCCGCCCCATGACGTCATGCTGACGTCATTGATGACCTCAGCAGGTCCAAAACACGTTTTTATTTTTTTAATATTTTTTAACATTTTTTTAATCATTTTTTCTCTCCATCCTCACCTATAAATACCCCCCCTTCCATTCACTTCAAAACACACCTTCAAAACACCTCAAAACCTCACTTCTCTCTTCTTTCTTTCTCTCATTTCTTAGTTTTTGAGTTTTCTTTAGTTTCTTTCTTAGTTTCTAAGCTTTTCTTAGTTTTCTCTTAGTTTTTAGTTCAATTGTCTTAGGTTTAGAGTTCTTCTTATTTTTGAGAGGAACTTGTAATGTTTTTGTAATAATTTAGATTTTGATTCAATAAATGGAAGTGCAAATTCGCTTGAGGTTTTCTAGCGGGAATAGCGTCGAAGTTCTGTAAGGATTTTATTTTCTTCTGATTTATTTTTTGTGCTTTATTCTTACATGTTATATTTAATTTGTCTGTGATTAAATTTAACTGTCTAAACTATTTATAATCATGATATAATAATAACGTTGTTATGCTTGCGAAATATTAAATAGGTGAAAATTTCTAAAATGAATTGATTTTATTTTTATTCAAGATTTTATATTAAGGATGTTAGAGAGAATTATATTATTTTTCATTACAAACTTAAATCGAAAGTTAGACTTTAAGGTTTAGTTATCCTCTAATTTTAGAGTAGTGCTCTTTTTATTTGTTAATGGTACAATCGCCGGTAGTTAGAGTGAAGCTCATTTCAAAAGTTTTTATAAGAATTATTATGTGGAAATGTATTGACAACATGTTTTCAATAGTGATTTTAAAACTTGAAAGTTAGTACTCGGATAACTAAATTCTTAAGTTTAATTTGGACACCTTGAATAAAGTTTAAAGCTGTCTAACCCACCAAGTGGCATTTAAATAGTTCATTTTCAATCTCTTAGAAAAAGGAATTAATTTAATTAACCAAATTAGTTATCAACCCCACCCATTGTAGGTGTTAATTGATTTGTTTAGTTAACAAAGAGTATCTAACCCCACCAAAGGTGGTATTCATACAAAAAAGAGAATCAATAAAATATCAATTTATATCTTTAATAACCTAGATAATATGAGCAAGCATAATTAACTTAGTTATTATATCCATAAATACTCCACTAATATAAATGATAAAATTTGCATGAATATTTATTGAATCTGTATTTATATTTATTTATTCAATTTGTATCTATGTTTATTCTTTTTAGATTATATTTAATTAATCAGTATATATGTTTATTTTATGTTATTAGATTAGGA
The DNA here is from genome assembly GCA_030763125.1 of Hippophae gyantsensis. NCBI lineage: Eukaryota > Viridiplantae > Streptophyta > Magnoliopsida > Rosales > Elaeagnaceae > Hippophae > Hippophae gyantsensis. Next base: position 27,785,342 of record CM061039.1, on the reverse strand, counting down.
ACACAAAAACCAAAACTATCGTGACGGATGTTTAGGATTTAATTTCGTTTTAAAAGTTTGAATAATAAATTAAAAACCACATACATTCCTTCCTTAGATCGACCTTGGGAGTATACTTATCATTTTCTACGAAATGATTCAGGCACTACAGAGTTTTACAAATATTAAAACCAAAGTATTTATAGAATTGGCGATACGGTTTTTTGCCTAAATCAAGTTTTTGGCGCCATTGCCGGGATGGTATCAAGTTTTGGCTTGCGGGAAGGAATAGCCGCTTTTAAATTATTTATCAAAATTTTAAAAACCTTTTGTGTTGTAAATAATTGTGATTTTTTTATTAAAAATTAAAAAAATAAAAAATTTTGTTGTTTGTGAAAAGTAAAACAAAAAATTCAAATTTCAATTTCGTAATAAAAAAAAAAATATAGCATGAATAATAAAATAATTTTGCATTTTGAAACTTGAAGTAAAAAAAAAGTAAATAAATTTTAAATTAAATTAATAAATAAATAAGAAAAAAAAAATAAAAAATAAAAAATAAAAAATAATAAAAATAATAAAAAAATAAAAAAATAAAAAATAAAAAATAAAAAAATAAAAAAATAAAAAAAATAAAAAAAATAAAAAAATAAAAAAATAAAAAAATAAAAAAATAAAAAATCAAAAACTTTATTTTCAATTTTTTTTTTTTATTTTTTTTGTATGTTTTTCTTTTTCTTTTTTTTTTCTTTTACCTTTTTCAATTATTTTTTTTCAATTTATTTTATTTTATTATTATTATTATTTTTTTTTTTTTTTGGCTTAATTTTTTATTTTTTCTCTTTTTCTCTTTTTATTATTTTTTTTTTTCAAATTTTTTTAACTACTTTTTTTTTTAATTTTCGTTTAAGTTAATTAACTTAGGTTTTTAGTAACTTAATTTACTAACTTAATTAATTTAATTTACTAACTTAATTAACTTAGATTTTCATTAACTTAATTAACCTACCTTTTTATTAACTTAATTAACTTAAATTTTAACTTAACTTAACTTAATTAACTTAATTTTAATAGCATGAAAAGTAAAGATCTAAGGGAGTTCTCGTCAGAGACTAGTTCTTGGAAGCCTTTGTGCCACTAGTCTTTCCTGGGAACGTTGCTCATCAGGAGGATGGTTTTTAAGGAGCCTTTGCCCCACCATTCTTTCCTGGAGCACTCTTGGTTATCTTGATTATGTTATTTTAACTTAAAAAAATTAAAAAAAAAAAAAATTGTGAAACTACCTCCAAAATTTTAAAGCTTTAATTACAATCTAAGGAGTTAGTTGTTTTGTTTGTTCTAGGTACAATTGTGTTTTGATGCCTTAATTATTTGATTTGCACCTAGATGTGGGTTATCTAAAACCCTCAAGCATGCTACTAGTTTTTGGTACGGAAAAAATTTGAAAATCAATAGGGCATGTTTGAAAGCGATATAGGTAGACAACATTGTCTTACTTGTAAGTTTGATTGACTCAATGATGAGGGACATTGAGTTTACTTAAAAGGCAATCTCAAGTTACGCCTTGCCAAGACGTTAAACTAAGCTTATTTGGATGGGAGGCAACCCATCATTTTAGGTAATTTTTTTGTTATTTGTTTTAATTTTATTGTTTATTTTGGTTTAATTATATGTGAATAATTTTTAAATTGTTAAAACTAAAAATATTTTTTGAGTTGTTAGAAGTTCACAAATGCATGCAGATACACTTTAATGATGAATATGATGAATGCACTTGCATTTCTCCATTACTACTTACACATTCTCAAGAAATAGGTAATCTTTCTTCTCTTTTCTCTTTATCTTTAATTTACGGTTTGTTACATTGAGGACAATGTAAGTTCTAGGTTGGGGGTGGTGAAAAGTTATCATGCTTAATTAGAAAAGAAAAAAAAGATTTAACAATTTAAAATTAAAAAAAAAAATTATTAATTTTTTTCTTTTTTATGTTCACATCTTCATTTTTTGTGTTTAGTTTTATTTTTGTTTTGTGTGATTTAGTAATTTTGGAATTAAAAAAAAAAAAAAAAAAGTTCTCCCAAAAATTTATCATTTCTTTAAATCAAATTTAAGTAAATAGTTAAGTCTTTTGTCATCATAGATTAATTTTTGAAAACATATCATGAAATATTATGTAATTATTTTTGATAATTAGTTAATTTTTGTCATAACTAGTATTTCTTGATAAGATGTAGAAATTATATTAAACCCAAAATCGGTATTTATGAATTTGTTTTAGTGGAGACTACGCTTTGTGAGATATAATTTGAGCCTAATTTCCTTTATCTCAGTGAAATATATATTTTTTCTACTCCAAACACATTTCTTATTTCTTCAAATTCTTAGATGATCTCATAGGCATTAATATTGAATGTATGAATTTTTTTCTCATCTTAATAGAGTGTCGTATATTTTTTATTATTATTTTTGCTTAGATTAAATGATTTGAGTAGAAATTGATAGTATATGCTTTTATCTCATTCGTGCATGATCATAAAAAAAGAGACATATCTCGGGTTACCTAAACCAAGATCAAAGAAAAAGCCCACAAAATTAACCACTCACCAAAATCCAAAAAATGTACAATCTGCATGGGTTGACTCTCTAAAATATACATATATTGAAAAAAATTAGAGAGATAAAAAAATATAGTATCATCTTCATACTATGACCCACATTCCCTACAAAGTTGTAGTCTGAGGCTAATTACAAAAAAAAAAAAAAAAAAGATATAGGAAATAATTCCCTAAAAAGTCATTGCAATTTCTTCATTTGTAAAAAGCATATATCTTGAAATTCTTTTCTTAATGAGTTTGATTTATGCATGAAAATAATTTTTATATATGATATCTTTATAATTTATACATTCGATTGGTTTCATGAGATCAATATCAAAATAACACTTTCAGCCTTTATTCTTTCTACATATTCACACATATTAGTTCATTTATATACATCAACTCTTTCGGATATAAATTAGTTTGAGTGTTTGAACCCATAAGATTCAACTTTGAGAGTATTGACTTGTGAGGAATAGAGTCGAGTTAATTCGGATTCATGACACTTTGAAATTGGGTGAAATTAAATTGATACATTTTTTGATATGAAATATGAAAATGATTTCCGACTAATTATTATAATAAATCATGATTGTTTAAAAAGATTAAAATAACTTATGCTTGAGATTTTAATTATGATCTTAAAGGAGATTAAAAAGTATGAGACATTTTTGTGATATGTTGTTTTCTTTTAACGTTAATTTTTGATTTTGTTGTAATTTTAGTTTTTAAGTTGATTGTTATTATTTCTTTTAATTTTTACATTTAGTTCAATGTTTGTAGGTATCATTCTTTGAAACCTCATGAGACTCAAACTCGTCCACTAGGGCAACCTAGGGGTTTAAAGGCTTGTTGCATAGGCTAAATGCAACCGTGTCAATCCACGGAAGTGATTTAGGATAGTTTAATTTTTAGTTTTTATGCTTCTCTTGCTAAGGACTAGCAAGAAGGCTGGTTGGGTTGTGATGAAACAAAAAGCACTAAAATAACCATGATTTTATGCACATTAATTGATTAAAAATATATATATTTATATGTTTTATCATATATTTATTTAAATTTGTGTTTTTCGGAAAGACGGGTATTTTTTTTGTTTTTGAAGTATTTTGGATTAAAAACGCAATTTAAAGACTCAAACAAGAATACTTGAAGCAATACATCACAAATAAATTAATAAATAAATGGAAAAAGGTCAACAAACATGGAAAAATTGGACAAAATGGGTCGAAAAGGTCAAAAATGTCAAAAGAACGCGCGCCAGCCGCTACAGCAGCGCCGGCCAACTCGCCTGGCCTTACGTAGCGCTGGTTCTTGTTCATGCGCGCAGGCAACAAGGCTGGTTCTGTTCACGCGCGCAGAGCTCACGGCCCAGCCTTCAGCCGCCATGCCTAACGTTTTTGACCCATTTTTCACGTGCAGCCCCCATGACGTCATCGCTTCACGTCATTGATGACCTCAGCAGTCCAAAACACGTTTTTACATTTTTTAATATTTTTTTAACATTTTTTTAATCATTTTTTCTCTCCATCCTCACCTATAAATACCCCCCTTCCATTCACTTCAAAACACACCTTCAAAACACCTCAAAACCTCACTTCTCTCTTCTTTCTTTCTCTCATTTCTTAGTTTTTGAGTTTTCTTTAGTTTCTTTCTTAGTTTCTAAGCTTTTCTTAGTTTTTCTCTTAGTTTTTAGTTCAATTGTCTTAGGTTTAGAGAGTTCTTCTCTTTTTGAGAGGAACTTGTAATGTTTTTGTAATAATTTAGATTTTTGATTCAATAAATGGAAGTGCAAATTCCGCTTGGAGGTTTTCTAGCAACGGGAATAGCATCGAAGTTCTGTAAGGATTTTATTTTCTTTACAGTTATTTTTGTGCTTTATTCTTACATGTTATATTTAATTTGTCTGTGATTAAATTTAATTTGTGCTAGTACTGCTTATAATCATGATATAATAATAACGTTGTTATGCTTCATAAAATATTAAATAGGTGAAAATTTCTAAAATGAATTGATTTTATTTTTATTCAAGATTTTATATTAAGGATGTTAGAGAGAATTATATTATTTTTCATTACAAACTTAAATCTGAAAGTTAGACTTTAAGGTTTAGTTATCCCGTCTAATTTAGAGTAGTGGTCTTTGATTTCTTCGTACAATCGCATTAGTTAGAGTGAAGCTCTATTTCAAAAGTTTTTATAAGAATTATTATGTGGAAATGTATTGACAACATGTTTTCAATAGTGATTTTAAAACTTGAAAGTTAGTACTCGGATAACTAAATTCTTAAGTTTAATTTGGACACCTTGAATAAAGTTTAAACTGTCTAACCCCACCAAAGGTGGCATTTAAATGGTTCATTTTCAATCTCTTAGAAAAAGGAATTAATTTAATTAACCAAATTAGTTATCAACCCCACCCATAGGTGTTAATTGATTTGTTTAGTTAACAAAGAGTATCCAACCCCAGCACTAAAGGTGGTATTCATAGAAAAAAGAGAGAATCAATAAAATATCAATTTATATCTTTAATAACCTAGATAATATGAGCAAGCATAATTAACTTAGTTATTATATCCATAAATACTCCACTAATATAAATGATAAAATTTGCATGAATATTTATTGAATCTGTATTTATATTTATTTATTCAATTTGTATCTATGTTTATTCTTTTTAGATTATATTTAATTAATCTGTATATATGTTTATTTTATGTTATTAGATTAGGAACACAAAAACCAAAACTATCGTGACAGGATGTTTAGGATTTAATTTCGTTTTTAAAAGTTTGAATAATAAATTAAAAACCACATACATTCCTTCCTTAGATCGACCTTGGGAGTATACTTATCATTTTCTTTAAATGATTAGTGCTTCTTGAGAGTTTTACAAATATTAAAACCAAAGTATTTGCGAGAATTGGCGATGCCGGTTTTCGCTCATCACTTAGCAAAAATGAATTAGTTCATAATGGAAATAAGAACAAACATTATCTCAATTGAATCCATGAATAAAAAATCTGAATAAAATGCAGAAAATGAAAGCTAAGGAGAAGAGATGAAAAACTCTTGAAGATGAACACTTGGTAGCAACAATGGTGATAACCCTTCAAGCTTCTCCAAACTTTCTCTCCAAAATTTCCTTCTCTCCTCCAAAGATGTCTTAGATCTCCTCCTCTTTGTCTTAGCCTCTTTCTCCATCATATTGTATATATAGATCTAGGTTTTGGGGGTAATTTTGGAACAAAACAACATAAAAAATGTGTTTTCGGACGAAACTCGCCGGCGGCGACATTATTCTCGCCGACGGTGAGATTTGCATCTGCGAAAACCCTTGCTCCCTACATGATTTTCTCCATCCTCTCTATAAGATTTTCGCAGGTGGCGAGAATATTCTCGCTGGCGATGGGATTTCCAAATTTTGAAACTTTGTTTTCTTTTTATTTTCACTCAATCCCGATCATTGAAATTTGTCCCAAACTTCTCCAAAATCATGATTTTACCTGAAATTGCACTTTAAACACGAAATACTCGTGAAATGACATTTGTGGATTAAATAATCAAATAAACACAATTTTCACACAAATATCAACATTTAAATAATAACAAAAATGCAATAATTTGACTCTTATCAATCGTGTTAACATTTTCCTTCCCGATCAATCGGATGCCTAATCGAGTCCTTTTCTTTAAAACACCTCTTCAACAACTAAAAATGTGTATTTTGAATTGTCTCATCTCAGATATTCTACATAAAATATTTGGTTGCACGACATTCGTGCACATTCATCCCCACGATCGTGAAAAACTAGACCCCAGAGCTCTCAAATGTGTTTTTATTGGTTACTTGCCCACTCAGAAAGGTTACCGATGCTATGATAAGCATACCAAATATACTTTTACTAGCCTTGATGTCACATTTTTTGAGACTACACCGTTCTACTCTCTCAAAACTTCTCTTCAGATGGAGAATGTGAGTGAAGATCAATTTTTCTCCTTTGACCTTTCCTTTCTAGTTACAAGTACCTCAATACTTGACACGTTGAACCTTTGACACCTCACCCATCTCGAGTGCCACTCTCAGGGGGAGATGTAGAGGCACAAACAAACAAAGAGATATTGGTTTACTCAAGGTGACCAAAATCAAAGTACGAAGGATACCTCACACTTAACACATTATGAGAGTCCAACCCGGTGATGGATCCAATCACTCTCAAGCATTCCTTCAATCTAGAAAACCCTAATCATACTACTGATTTACCCATTGCTTTCCAAAAATAAAGTCAATCCAATACCTCTCACCCTATTTGAAAATATGTGTGTACCAAAAAATATGGACGAGACATGGGAAATTCCAAAGGTGAGAGAAGTAATAATGGATGAATTACAATCCCTAAAACAAAATAGAACTTAGGATGTGGTAGATTTATCAATGGGAAAAAACCTGATTGGATGCAAGTAGGTCTTTACTATTAAATATAAGGCCGATGGAATAGTTGAGCGATATAAAGCTCCTCTTGTTGCTAAAGAGTTTACCCAAACCTATGGAATTGACTATGATGAGAATTTTTCTTTAGTTTCGAAATCGAATACTATATAGGTACTATCTTTAGTAGTAAATCTAGATTGTATGTGTAGATGACATCATACTCATTGGAGATAATCTATTAGAAATTAAAAGATTTAAAGTTGTCCTTGCTACTGAGTTTGAAGTAAGAGATTCAGGACAAATGCTTGGGGATAGAGGTTGCTAGATCACAGAGAGGAATATGTCTCTCAACAAAAATATGTTCTTGATCTCCTAAAGGAAACTGGTATTCTTGGGAACAAAGCAAGCGACACCCCTATTGAGATAGGAAAGAGAATGGAGATTGATAAGATACTCGTAGGAAAATAGAGGTAATAGAAATTGGTGGGAAAATTGATTTATCTATCACATACGAGACCTGATATTGCATTCATAGTGACTGTAGTAATTCAATAAATGCACTATTCAAAAAAAGATCACCTAGAAGTTGTGTGTAAAATTCTTAGGTACATCAAAATCTCCTCAGGAAAGGGACTCCTTTATCAAAAAATAGAAGAAGGGAAGGTTGAGGTGTTCTCTGATGTTGGTTGGGTAGGCTAAGTTTAAAGCAGGTTGACTACTTGATAAGGTACGTTTGTACACATGGAGGAGCAAAAAGCATAACGTAGTAGGCAAGAGTAATGTGGAACAAGTTGAATATGATTAACATTTATGATTCAACTTGAGGGGGTGTGGGGAAATCCTGTTTCTTAGGGATTTAAGTTTTGAAATTTAAAACTCAAATATTTCAGTTATAACAATAAAACAGCTATATATAAATTAATTTAGATATATCTTATATTAGCTTAGATATTGCAATCTATTTTATATTCTTTTATGTATTATATATAGATTAGGATGTAACACATTTTAATATATCCCAGTTAATAATAAATAAAATCCATTTTATTCTATAATAAGTAATTCCATAAAGAAACCTAATTCATACCTTCGTGGACGTGGTTTAATTCTCTCTTTTTAAATTATGCAATAAGTAAATCATATATCTTTTATGCCATGCAAATTACCATAGACCATTTCTATTCTTACTAAGAAGGAGAAAATTTGTATTTATATTAGTCTCTCTATCTATAAAATACAAAAGAATTACATGCATTTATACAATATTTTGTATAAATTTCTTACTAAGTCAGTGGGGAAATGTTCTGATCGCTCTGATTTCTTATGTTTAATTTTATTTTGATTGGCATCATTTTATAATATAGAAGTTAAATGCATGGCCAAATAAATGACTGCTATTTTAGACTTGTGTGAATGTAATAAGAAATAGGTAGATATGAAAGATTATTATGGGTTGAGACTAATAGAGTGATTAAGGTGAAAGATTTATAAGTACTTTTTCCCTCTTTTCTTTTTCTTTGTTAGGAGAAATCTCAAATATATTCAGAGATGAGAGCAGTACTGCCTTTACAGATGATTATGACTTGTTCTTTAAGGCTGTAAGTGAAGGTGATATGGATTTTGTGAAGGATTTTATTTTCGATCATCATGAAGCAGTGAGTGCAACAAGTCAATTTTCAGGAAAAACAGCTCTTCATATTGCAGCTGATGGTGGAAACATGCTACTTGTGGAGGAGTTGGTGCCTTTAATGTCAGAAAAAGATTTGGAAATTCAACAAGTTGATGGAATGACAGCTCTTAGCATTGTTTCAATTATTGGAAACATTCGCATGGCAAAATGCATGATTGAAAAGAACTATAGGTTGTCTTGCATTGCTGATAAATGGGGCAATATTCCAATAGTACTTGCTTTTGGTCATAACCATATGCAATTGGGTCGCTATCTCTATTCTGTTACACCACAAGAAATTTTTCTGTCAAGGGAAGGCATATATGCTGCTACAATTATCACCCAATCCATTTATAATGAGACTAATATTGGTTAGTATTTTACTTATAGAACCTATATGTTTTCCAATCACTTTGTTCACTGTCTCATTTCATGTGACAACATTGTAGACATTATGTTGGATCTGATACATCAAATCCCACCATCGGCCATTATTAAAACTTGGGATGGACAACTAACTCCTTTGGGGGCATTAGCAAGCAAATCCTCTGCATTTGAAAGTGGATGTCACCTCATATTTTGGAAACGATGGATCTACCACTGTTAGTACTCACTATATATATATATATATTTTTGTTCTTGTCTAAACATTTCTCTTACTTGTTGAATATATGGAAAAAAATTCAAAGTGATCTTTGTTAGGAGAATCACAATAACAATTCAAACTTAATCAAGTTCCAAACAACGGAATTAAACCTATTCTTCTTCTTTGTATGAATCTTTTAGGAAACAAATAATAGAGCTCAAAATGAAAACATATACAAAATCAACACAAGTAATTTATGTGAAAAAACCTTCCCGGTGTAAAAAGGAAACAACCACAACACTCCTCTCTAAAACTTTCACTATCAAGAAAAAAATGTACAATAGTTCTCTCTAGGTAAAACTAGAGGCAAACAATCAACAACATCATCAAGAATACACTTCTTGGAAACTAAAAATTATTTCAAGAAAAATGGAGAGATCTAACCCAATTTGTAGTCACTGTTCACTAATCATAATTTCTCAAACCGATGAGCCAAATCCAAATCCCACCATATAGATTAAAGAGTCTTGAGTCGTGAACCTTCCTGCACAATTTCAACTTAATTGGACTATAAACGACCTTCCATCGGAGCACTTGATGAAGGCTTGCTGGAGAAGGAGAAACTGAAAAATGCTCTCAGTTTTTTTGCTAGCTGCTACCTTTGCTATTGCTCTTAATTTTTCTCTACAGAATACACACACAACAAACCCTAAATGGGTTTATTAATTAAAGCAATGAAATAACACAATTGCCCTTCTTACTCCATGGGCTTTTAAGCCACATGGACTTCATTTGGGCTCCTCCAAATAAGAGGAAAACCTAACAAATCTCCCCATTTTCCGATTAGTGGAGGGATCTGCCATCCCGGCAATTGAACAACTTCAAGTTTTTCTCTTGACATTGCTTTTCTCAACATGTTAGATCCATTCTCATCAATATATATTTTCTCAAGTTCAAGCAACCTATTGTTAAGAGTATCCCTTATCCAATGATACCTCATATCAATATGCTTTGATCTTGAGTGAAACGCCGAGTTCTTCGCTAGGTGAATAGAACTCTAATTATCACAGAACAACATATATTTTTGCTGCTTGAAACCAAGTTCTCTCAAGAACTGTTTCATCCATAAAAATTCCTTACAGGCTTCCGTTGCTGCAATAAACTCTACCTTTACAGTAGAAAGTGCAACACACTTTTACAATCTTGATTGCCAAGAAATTGCTCCAGTAGAGAACGTAATTAGATAACCTAAAGTAGACTTATGAGAATATTCATCTCTTGCCAAATCTAAATCAGTGTATCCAACTAACACTGGTTTTCCACTTCCAAAGCTAAGTGTTAACTTGGAAGTACCTTGAAGATATCTCATAATCCACTTTACTGCATCCCAATGTTCTCTTCCTTGATTCAAAATAAAACGACTAACAACTCCAACTGCATGAGCTATGTCTGGCCTCATACACACCATTGCATACATTAAGCTTCCTACTACTGAGGCATAGGGAACCTTTTCCATATCTTCCTTCTCTTTATCTGTTGAAGGGCCTTGACTCGATCTCAACTTAAAGTGATTAGATAAAGGAGAAGAAACCACTTTAGCTTTATCCATATGAAACCTTTCAAGTACCTTGTTGATGTATCATTCCTGTGACATGTACAACTTTTTTCTTTTCTTGTCTCGACAAATTTGAATACCAAGAATTTGTTTTGCTGGCCCCAAGTCCTTCATGGCAAAGGACTTACTCAAATGCTTCTTCAAATTATCAATCGTTGAAGAATTTCTACCAACAATCAACATGTCATCAACATAGAGCAATAAAATGATAAAATCATCATAAGAGAATTTCTACACAAAAACACAATGATCAAAAGTAGTCTTCTTGTAACCATGCTCCCCTATAACTAACTCAAACTTCTTATACCATTGTCTAGGTGCTTGCTTCAACCCGTAGAGGCTTTTCTTTAACCGACATACGTAATCCCCTTTTTCTTTAACCTCAAAACCCTCTGGTTGCTCCATATAAATCTCTTCCTCCAAATCACCATGAAGAAAGGAAGTTTTCACATCTAAATGCTCAATTTCTAAATCCAAGCTTGCTACTAGACCTAGAACAACAAGTATGGAAGACATCTTCACAACAGGAGAGAAAATATCATCAAAATCAATACCTTTTCTCTGACTGAATCCTTTGACAACCAGTCTAGCTTTGTATCGTGGTTGTGAATTGTGTTCTTCTTTCCTCACTTTGTATACCCACTTGTTCTTCAAAGCTTTCTTACCTTTAGGCAACTTTACCAGCTCAAACGTGTGATTGTCATACAATGATTGCATCTCATCTTCCATAGCACCAATCCAGTGTGCTCTGTTTCCATCTTCCATCACTTCTGCATAACATTGAGGTTCTCCCCCATCTTTCAATAACACATACTAATCTGTATCATACCATGTAGAAGGATGTCGGTCTCTGGTAGACCTCTTGGGTGGAATTTCTAGTTTTGGCAACTAATCAGTAGTTTGGTGATCTATTTCAGCTTGCATATCTACATCATCTAAACCATGTTGGTCATCTTGAACATTTTATTCCATCTGTACTGATAAAGGAACCTGATCTAGGTCAATCAAATCATCACTATACCGATGGACTCCTTTTTCTATCTTCTCAACATCTTGTATAGTTTGATCTTCTATAAACACAACATCACGACTCCTTACCAGTTTCTTCTCAACTGGATCATAAAATATGTAGCCAAATTCATCCAGACCATAACCAAAAAAGATACACTGTCATGTCTTCACATCGAGCTTAGATCTCTCATTTTTTGGTATATGCATAAATTCCTTGCAACCAAAAATGCGGAGATGATCATAAGAAACATCTTTGCTAGTCCAAACTCTATTTGGTACATCAAACTGAAGAGGAACACATGGTGTGAGATTAAGAACATACACAACTATATTCAAAGCCTCACCCTAGAAAGATCTTGGCAACTGAGCTTGCGAAAGAAGACATCTTACTCTTTCAACCAATTTTCTATTCATTCTCTCAGCCAACCCATTTAATTGAGGAATCTTGGGAGGTGTCTTTTGATGTCAAATGCCCTGATGCCTACAATACTTATCAAAAGGACCTGAATACTCTCCCTCATTATCTGTTTTGATGCACCGCAATTTCTTCCCAGTCTATCTCTCCATTAAGGCTTGAAACTGTTTAAACACATCTAATAATTGATCTTTGCTCTTCAAAGTGTACACCCATAAATTTCTTGAACAATCATCTATGAAGGTCACAAAATAACTTGCACCACCCAAAGTTATTTTCTTCATAGGACCATATACATCTGAATGTACCAAATCAAGTATGTATTGTTTTCTTGAAAGAGGGGAACTGTTGAAAGAAACTTTATTTTGCTTCCCTGCCAAACAATGAGTACATCTTCGTAAACAAACATCATTCATTCCAGAAAGAAGATTCTTTTTAGTAAATATTGTCAAGCCTTTCTCACTCATGTGAGAAAGTCTCTTATGCCATAATTTTGCTATAAGCTCATCTATCACAGCATTAATAACACCTTTGAAGAGTCTCGTCTGCAGTATATACAAACTGGAATGCTTGTTCCCATGAGCAACAACCATAGCACCTTTAGTAAGTTTCCATTGACCATTACTAAAGGTATTGCAATATCCTTCATCATCAAGTTTACCTGCAGAGATCAAGTTCAAAAAAATTTCAGGAATATGTTTTACCCCTCTAAGAAGTAGCCTCGTACCATTATTCATCTCCAAACACACATCTCCAATACTAATGACTTTAACCAAGCTATCATTACCCAACTTCACTGTCCCAAAGTCACCTGCTATATAGGATGTAAAGAAGTCCTCTCAAGACATAACATGAATGGAGGCTCCACTATCAATAGCCCAACTGATCTCGTGACATGCAATATTGACAACATCTTCATTATAAACAACAAGAAAGTCTTTTGAACTAGCGGTGGCAACTTGATCATTTTCTTTGCCAACATCACCCTCTTGTTCTTTGTCTTTCTTCTTGTTATCCTGCTTTAACTGTCTACAATATTTCTTGATGTGCCCTTTCATGCCACAGTGATGACACTCAACATTAGAAAACCTGTTGGACTTGCTTCTTCCTTTTTCTTTGTTCTTGAAACCTCTGCTTTTACTCCTCCCTCTTCTTTCTGTAACCAAAATCTCTGACTGCTGAGAAGACCCGTGTGATTTTCTTCTCATTTCTTCATTCAAAACACTACTCTTAGCCAGATCCATATTGATTACACCATTTAGAGCTGAGTTACTTAATGACATTCTAAATGTTTCCCAAGAGTTTGGAAACATACCCAATAAACACAACCCCTGAATCTCATCATCAAACTTGATACCCATTCTAGCTAATTGATTGATTATTCCTTGGAACATATTCAAGTGATCTATCAATGGAGTTCCATCTTGGTACCTTAAAGCCATCAACTGCTTTATAAGAAACATTTTATTATTTCCTATTTTCCAAGCATGCAACTCTTCAAGTTTATTCCATAGCGACCGTGCATGAATTTCTCCACTAATATGATTCAAAACATTATCATCTACCCACTGCCTTATATACCCACAGACTTGTCGATGTAACAAAGTTCATTCTTCTTCAGATAACTTTTCTGGCTTCTCAGAGGCAAACACCGTTAAATGAAATTGTTTGACATAAAGGAGATCTTCCATTTTTCCTTTCCAAGTATGATAATTAGAACCATTCAAAGTAATCATTCTACTCAAATTTGCTTCCATTATTCAACACAAGAAATTCAACAATAATAACCATAGCTCTTATACCACTTTGTTAGAAGAATCACAATAACAATTCAAACTTAATCAAGTTCCAAACAGGGGAATTGAACCTATACTCCTTCTTTGTATGAATCTTTTAGGAAACAAATAATAGAGCTCAAAATGAAAAATATGCACAAAATCAACACAAACAATTTACGTGAAAAAACCTTCCCGGTGTAGGAAGGAAACAATCACGGCACTCCTCTCCAAAACTTCCACTATCAAGAAACAATTATACAAAAGTTATCTCTAGGTAAAACTAGAGGCAAAAAATCAACATCATCATTAAGAATACACCTCTTGGAAACTAACAATTATTTCAAGAAAAATGGCCGAGAGATCTAACCCAATTCGTAATCATAGTTCACTGATCATAATTACTCAAACCAGTGAGCCAAATCCAAATCCCACCGTACAGATTAAAGAGTCTTGAGTCATGAACCTGCCTGCAAAATTGCAGCTTAATCTGACCACAAAATAACAAAAATCATTAACCAACCCTAACACCCTTGTTAAAATAACAAAAAATCAACCCTAACACCTTTATTAAATTAAGCATGTTCTATCTCCTAAAAGAGTCAGTTATTTGACTTATACTATCTCTTAGATAAGCCATTTATTTGGCTTATACCATCAGATGAGCCATTTATTTGGCTTATACCGTCACATAGAAGGTAGTTTTTTTGTCTCATAAAGCTGGTAGATCTTCTGAGAAATAAATAATTCCCCCTGTTACCTATTTCATAGACATAAAGGTGTAAGATCTCTCCTTTCGAATATGTTGTTAATGGATTGATTCTGGCACAAATTCTTTCGAAGTGAACTCTAGATGTACATTAGAAACTAGAAAGGTCAGATTAGAGGTGCATAAGAATATAACTATAATTTTGGAGAAATCACCAATGTAAGAATGATAAGCAATAGGCACAAAAAGAAAGATGAATAGTTAAAATTATTATATGATTGTGAAGGGAACAAAGAAATGGCTATTGGAATCAAGCATTAAAAAATATATGGTGTTTTGAGAGTTGTAGAATCACTAGGGATTTCTTCTTTCTTTTCCTTTTTCTTATCGCTTCTTCTACCCCTTTTATGTTTCATCTCTCCCACTCCTCCTCCTTTTCCTTTACATTTATTTCATCACTTTCCACTCCCTCTCTTTCATCTAAGTTGGTCTTTCTCTCTATTTTTTTTGGGCTTTTTTTCCCTTCAATAAATAGCATTTGAATATAGAGTCCTCCATTCCTCTTTCCTCTCTTCCTTTAATTGAGCATCTCCTCAATTCTCCACCCTCTATTCCCATTTCCCTTCCATCTAACCCAAAATTTTATCTTGATTCTCTGTTTTGATGGTTTGATCTCGTTTTGGTAGTTTGGCTTTTGGGTTCGAAGAGCAATGATTTTTGTATCTCTCAGTTTTTTTTGGTTTTTCAACTGGTGCAAGGATTTATGTATAAGGTCCTTTCCTTGAAGGTTTTTTGTATGTAGTTTTCATTTTGTTGGTTTGATTTGCTTCATCTATGGTTTTCATGCTAGATATTCTTAAATCTACAGTCAGATGTCAATCTATGATATTCTCTGGAATTCTGACCATATCAATTGCATCAATTAGCATTAATGTGGAGAAGCATATGGAGTTTCAAAATGGAAAAACTCAATAGTTTCCCATAGATTTGAGCCAAAAAAGCTTTGCAAGTTTTGATTGTGTAAATTTGATCTTTGATATTCTTGAGTTATGTATTTTGGAACTATTTGTAAGATTACAATTGTTTTCAATGAAATCATCTTTTATTATAAAAAAGAAACTCTAGACTTAAATTTTAGGGTTTGAACAAGTGGCTCTTGTCATCTAGTTCCAATGAGTCATTTTTTTAGAACTCTCTTTATTACTTCTTCAGTAAATTTATCTTTTCTTCCATTTAAGATATCTTAAAGCTTTTTGTTTTACTTTAGAAGGGTTTTTATATCAATATTTTTCCTTGCTTAATTTCATACTCTTTAATTTGGTCTCTAGTTGGTCTAATTGGACCTTGGACATTCAGAAGTCATGTTATTTTGTTTTGAGCTTCCCACGACATTGCCTTGGAAGTTATATCTTCTTCAATGGTGTGTGAGTACCTCTATTTGCATACCAACATATGTATCTAAAGGACTCTAAGAGGTATATTCTGATCAATTTCTTTTAGGATTTAATGGTGTGGTCTATTGCTCTCTCATATGCTTTAGGTGATAGCTCCCTGAAAAGTGTATATTTCTCTATCCATCTTAGCCCATCCTCTTCCTTCTGGTGTTTGAACTTAGTTTTTTTTCCTTATTGGCCCAAGATAAATAGAGAACGTGTCAAGAAGGTTTCCTCGACTAAGGTCAAATACTCTGAAAATCAAAGAAGTTAATGAATATAGCATAGAGAAGGGAGGAAGAGTGAGAAAAATTTTCTTTCTTTGAATGAATCACATTGTTTGTACATCATATGCTTTTTATAATGTGCACCCTAAATCGAGAAGCTAATTGCACTCTTTACTATACAAGTAAATGTAACAAACTGCATTGAGTAAAGGAAAAATTTGTTATAACATGTCAATCTAACTAACTTTGTGCCACATCAACACCACTAGAATCTTCAA
Source organism: Hippophae gyantsensis (assembly GCA_030763125.1). Classification (NCBI taxonomy): domain Eukaryota; kingdom Viridiplantae; phylum Streptophyta; class Magnoliopsida; order Rosales; family Elaeagnaceae; genus Hippophae; species Hippophae gyantsensis. Next base: position 27,768,620 of record CM061039.1, on the reverse strand, counting down.
TTTTGCAAGGGTCTATACCATTGATATCCACCACCACCACAAACTTAGTGGCTAAATCATGACGTTGAGTTTGCTTCTAAGATAAAAAAGTTGAGAAGCATGCAAAGGCTTGGTCAATATGTTTGCAAATTGCTAATTGGATGGGATGTGATTCTATAGAATAAAATTATTTTATTTATCATTAGCTACATTCAATGTGTTACATGCTAATCTATATATAATACATAGAAAGAATATAAAAATAGATTGCAATATCTAAATTAATATAAGATATATCTAAACTAATTTATTTACAGCTATTTTATTGTTATAACTAAAAGGTTTGAATTTTAACTTTCAAAACTTAAATCCCTTAGGAATGGGATTTCCACACTCCCTCTCAAGTTGAATCATAGATAATCATATTCAACGTATTTGTGAAATCATTGAAGCTTTTTCATTGTAGTCCTTTGGTAAATATATCTGTGGTTTGGTTCTGCATAGGGATATAAGTCATGCAAATAATCCTGTTCTCCACTTTTTCTTTGATTGAGTGTCTATCTACTTTGATATGTTTGGTTCCATCATGTTGAATATGATTTAGAGAGATGTTGATGGTAGTTTGTTATCGCAGTAGACTTTGAGCGGAACTCTAATCTATACTTGTAGTTCTTCTAGGAGTCTTTTTTAACCATAATACTTCACTAATCCCTTGTGCAACTGCTCTAAATTTGGCTTTCGTACAACTCCTAGCTACTACATTCTGTTTTTTTCTCCTCCATGTTACTAGATTTCCCTATACAAACATACAGTATCTAGTAGTTCACCCTCTGTCTTCAACTGAGCCTCTCATTCAACATCAAAGAATACCTCAACCTTTATTTCTTTCATATTTCGAAAGGGGAGTTTCTATCTTAGGGAGCTTTTTGAGGTGCCTGAGAATTTTATACCTAGCTTCTAGGTTATCTTCTTTTGGAGAATGCATGTGTTGACTTACTACACTCACAACAAATGCAATGTCGGGTCTCGTATGTGACAAATAGATCAATTTCCCAACCATTTTGATACCTCTCTTTTTCTTTGGGTTTCTTATCATTCTCCATACTTGTCCCTTTCTTTGATCTTGCAACCTCCATCCTAGAGTGTAGACTTTGAAAGAATATTGTTAGTGTTGTACAGGTTGTAAATTAGTGTAAAATAAGATGTAATTTAGTTGTTGATACAAGTTGTTATATTCCTAGATTAGGGAACATTTGTCTAATTTATTATTCCTATTTATAGGGTTATATTATAGTGTTTTAGAGATATCAGAATTAATAGAGAAAAAGAGATAAAATATTACTTCATATTTTCTTTATGGTATTAGAGCATTTCTGAAATAAAATTAAAACAAAATTCACAAACTTTGTCAGAGGAAGTTTTTTCCTGAATCATTTCAGGCGATGTTCTCCAGTGTCAATCCTGGTGGCTCTCTATTTCAGTAGAAGTCTTCGTTTGTCTAAGAAATGGTAGACTATCGTGCATCACCATCCATCTCTACTCAGACCAGTCATTAATCGTAAGCCATTTTCCACAGCTCTAGTAACTACCAAATCTATCATCGTCGCTGACCACCCAAAATCGCAAGACATTAGTTATTAAATCTCGTGAAACTCAAGCACCATCAGCCATCTAGTTCATCTTCGTCGTTGACTATCTGGTTCATTATCATCGTCGATCATCTGATTCATCATCATCGCCATCTGGTTGATCAGACAGTAAGTCTCGCAATCCCAGTCCCACATTCTATTCGTATATTTGCATTATGTTTCCAATATGCACTACATTTGTAATCTAACTTGACTCGGTCCATCCCAGCCCAACTCGACCAAACTTGGCCCAGTAACAAATTTCAGCCCAACCTAGTCCAACCCAACCGACCCCACCCAGTAACAAATTTTAGCCCAACCTAGCCCAGTAACAAATTTTAGCCCAACCCGACCCAATTAAAAATTTTAGCACAACCCAACCTAATAACAAATTTTAACCGAGTTAGCCTAATAACAAATTTCAACCCATATCAGCCCACATTGGTAGGCCCAATCAACCCACATATTAACCCTACTTAAAATAACACCAATGGCCACAGGAAAACCTATAATTACTGGTTCCACAGAAAACAATCTTCTGCCCATCACTAGTCACAAATTAAATGGGCACAATTATTTTTAAGTGGTCCCAATCCGTCATGATGTTTATATGCGGAAAGATGAAAGATGACTACCTCTTTGGAGATGTAGTAGCCCCGAACAAAGATGATCCATAATAGAAACATGGAAATTTGAAAATAATATGGTGATGTCTTGGTTGATAAATTCCATGACAAAGGAGATTGGAGAGAACTTTATTCTCTACAAAACTGCCAAAGGAATATGGGTCCTCAATATACCATTTTCTTGACTAGAGAAGGATCTGTACTTGCTATTCGAGGACACTAGCACTCTCATACTACAGACAACCGTCCTTGTAGAGGAAAACCTTGGTGTGATCATTGCCGTAGATCTAGTCACACTAAGGAAACATGCTAGAAAATACATGGAAAGCCAGCTGATTGGAAACCATATTCTGCACAACACATCAACAAAGAAAGTTACGGAAAAACTATCTCCAAATCTCATGGAACTATATCCCCTGAATCTGCTCTATTTAGCAAGGAATATATTGATCTCCTACATAAATTATTTGGGCAGTCCTTGTCCACATCATCTGCCACTATAACTCAATCAGGTAACACCTTTAACGCTCTTAGTGTGAAACAGGTTATGAGACCATGGATTGCTCATTTAGGTGCTTCAGACCACATGATGGGTGATACTTCTCTTCTCATAAATCTTAAAACCTACCAAAATGGACACACTATCAAAATTTATGATGCTTCAGCATCCAAAGTAATAGGAATTGGTTCAGCCAAAATTTCAAACACCTTTATTCTAGATTTTGTCCTTCTTATTCCCACACTTGATTGTAATCTTGTATCAATTACTAAACTCACCCAGGATAAAAATTATATGGCTAAATTTGTTCAGAACCTATGTGAATTTCATCACTTGGATTCGGGGAAGATGATTGGTAGTGCTAAAGAATGCTCGGGACTCTATCTCCTACGAAGTGAAGACCCTACAACAATACAAGCCCTCTAAGCTGTATCCAAAGTTTCTTATTAGAATAAAGCTTTGTTAAATCTTAATTATAATAATGATGGTGAAATCATGTTGAATCATTATCACTTAGGTCATCCTAATTCCCTATATTTACAAAAACTTTTCCCTTCATCCTTCAGAAATAAAAATTTAAAGAATTTTCAATGTGAAGTATGTCAATTTTCAAAACATGTTAAAACTTCATATCCTTATCTTCCACATAAAAAATAACATCCTTTCTCATTAATTCACACTGATATTTGGGGACCTTCTCCAATCAAAAACATCACAGGGACACATTGGTTCATTTCATTTGTAGATGATCATACTCGAATCACTGGGTTATTTCTAATGAAAGAAAAATCTGAAACATGTCAAATTTTAAAAAATTTCAATACCATGATTCAAACCCAATTTTAAATAAAAATCCAAGTATTGAAATCTAACAATTCTAAAGAATACTTTGCTTCCACCCTTATTGATTATTTGTTAAGTCAATGGATTGTCCATCTAAGTTCTTGTGTTGACACACCCAACAAAATGGGGTGGCTGAAAGGAAGAATAGGCATCTTCTCGAGGTAGCTAGATCCCTCATGTTCACAACTCAAGTCCCTCAACATTTCTAGGGGGAAGCTATTCTTAGAACTACCTATCTTATCAGTAGGATGCCCTATCGTGTCCTCATGTTTAAAACACCTATCAATACTCTACTTGAGTCATACCCACACATCAAAATTGTGTCCCATATTCCCTTTAAATTTTTGGATGTTCTACTTATGTCCATGTACATCATAGAGGTAAACTTGATCCCCAAGCCATCAAATGCATATTCCTAGGGTATTTATCATACCAGAAAGGATAAAAATGCTTCTCTCCTATCACAAAAAAATTCTATAATACAATGGATGTCACATTTTTTTGAACAATATCCATACTATTCCAAATCTGTCATTAAGGGGGAGAACATAGGCAATGAATACCAGCTTTAGAATAGCATAATCATTCAGTCTCCCACAAATCCTATCCCATAAATTCAAGAGAGTGAATCAGTGTCTCAAATAAATACTCTTAATAATCCCAATGAACCCTCAAATTCTCTACCAACAGATCTAAACTTCACTGTCCCAAACAATGATCTTCTTGTCTACTCTAGGAGGAAAACAACTCAAGAAATAGCAGAGAACTGAGTATATCTTGAGCCAGTCCATGAGAGGTTATGCCTTTAAGGTACCTAAGTATGCATTTGACAGCATACCAATGTGATTGCCTTAGATGACTCATAAATTGGCTTACTTTGTTCACAACAGGAAATATTAGGTCTAGTAATGGTGATATGTTGTAAGGCTTATAGTATGTATGATTATCAAACTCCTTACCCTTATAAGAAGAATGGCAATAGTTTGACATCATATGAGTAGCAATGAGTTTGAGGTTTGTCATTTAAGTTATTGCGAAAGCTCATGATTGTACTTAGCTTGACATAACATGATGTTTCTATTTTTTTAAGAATGGACCTCAATACCAAGGATGTAACTTACCAGCCAAGATACTTTAAGGAAAATTTATGATTTAATATGGAGATAAGTTGATGAATAGTAAGACACTATTTGTGATGATAATATCAACATAGACAAGGAGATAAAATGGTAGTATGAGGTGAAATTTTGAAAAAGAGAGAAGTGTTTGTCTTAGGTTGAACAAAGCCAAGGCTTAGAAGGAGCTGATAATGCGTTAAAACGTAAAGTGTACGGAACAAGTGATGAGTATTTTTAAGAATGGGGTTGTCGTATCCACGAGGAACTTGTTTTGGCATATATTAGAATCAAATACTGAAATGTGTACTTTCCTTTCTATTTGAACTATTGAAAAATGTGTGGTAAATTAAAATAAAGAAATTAAAGAAATAAAAGTAGATTCACCACACCAATTAAAGAAAATGGGAATTCAATTTCTCCATCCAAATTCCATGAATTTCTACTTCTAATTAACATTAAATAAATGACTAAATTATTAACCTAAGTCTTAATTATTAATCAAGTCTTATTCCATTAATTACCACCCATATGTCCATCGTTTTCAATCCTAATCCAAATATACCTACCACATATTTCTATGGTCATTTAAGCATACAAGGGTCAATTAAGTCTAAATGACTCAATCAAGGTTACATAAATAATAGTGATAATTTCTTGCCTCATTATATTTATGCCAATTTAATGCAAGTTCACAATTTCATACCAATCTTACAATTCTGCACGAAATTAATAAATCGCCTAATTAAATGTCCAATTTAAATAAGAGTATTAAGTACATTAAATCAGATAATCGAAACATTTACAAAAGTATTAAATTAATTAACTAAAATCATGTTTATGGGTTCAATGAATCCCTAGAAAAGAAAGTTACAAAACAAAATACCAATATATAAAAAAACAAATTTAAGAGAAAAGAAAAATTGATACAAAAAATACAATGAGGGTAGAGAAATGGAAACCAATGGTTGAAATCCACAAATCTCCAATCCAAAGTATACACCTTTGCATCTCCCACCCTTTTCTCTTATCTCTCAAGCCCTCCTTTTGTTTTCTTTTTTTCTTTAAAAAATGGGTAGAGGATTAATAAACAAAGAAAAAGAAATTAAAATGGTGTTTGATAGTGAAAAATGTTGGTGAAATGGTAGAAGCGATGGAAGACAAAAGTGGAGAGTTTGTGAGGTGAAATGAGTGTAAATGAAGGAATGGTTCTTGAAATTTGTGCAAAATGGGATAAAATAGGTTTAAAATGCTTAGGTCAATTTCTAGCCATTGGATCAAACAGAAAACAAGGATGAATGTTATGCCACGTGGTAAGCATTGATTGGTTAAAGGTGGTGATGTAGGATCTGAGGCAAGTGAAGAATCCACGTGGCATGTAGTAGTTTGCAAAAATGATGCAGATTGATGACATGGAGGCTGGCATGGCTGGGCGAAGACTTCCCGATATGGAGGGAATCCACACGCTACATGTGATGCACGGGTGAAACAACATCTTTACACCTAGCATATGAATGGACCTATTTTGGACCTACAATGCCTGACGATTAGCGATGCAAGCTTGCATGGCATCAACATGGAAAAAGGTAGCAGAATTTTCTTTAACACATGGCCCACTCGGATTGGCTCCTGGTAATTTCTAAAAGCATCTCGGCCACTAGCTAAATACATCCACCTATGTTAAAAATTTCATTAAAAATCTCAAAGAGTTCCCAAAAATTTTCAAAAAATTATATTTTTATCCTTTTTTCATTCTATTACATATAAATATCATTTGTAACGTAAAAAAAATACCATTTTATTGTTTAAAAAAGTAAATATTAAGTACTAAAGTAATACAATAACTCTATTTTCATAGAGTTAATAGTTGAGAGTATCAAACCAGATAATTGGTACCAGTTTGAGGCCATATATTGCTTTATTTAGCTTATACATATAGTGAGGCAAGTTTGGATCTTAAACCTCTTGAAGAATACCATTAAGGAAATGATTATTTGTATCTAATTGATGTAATTTCTAACTATGAGACAAAGCTATAGTAATCACCACTTTGATAATAACTTGCTTAATAGTAAGACTAAATGTTTTAGAGAAATTAAAGTCAGGTTTCTAAGCAAAACCCTTAGTAACAACTCTTGAAGTCTTTTTTTTCAATCTTCCCAATAGGTAATCATTTTTATTCTAAAGACCTATTTATTACCAATAATATTCGTGTTCTTTGGAGGAAGGACTAATGTTAGGCCCTATTATTAAGTTATGTATCAAATTCTTGATGCATTAATGCTACTTTTACTTGATCTTTCATTTATTATAGGCTTTTAGGACCATTTCGTCTATTCTACTGAGCTGATATAACCAAAAAGTAGATAATTTATGGAGAAGATCGGAAAAATGATTGTTTCTTTGTTGTATGTTTTTCAAGATTCAATGGTTGAATTGAATCTCGGTATGAGAGTTCTTTTTCTCCCACCACCTTTTTCGATACTTCTACATCAAGTTCCCTCTTCAAGGATTTTCCTGCTTTAGGTTCCACTATAAAATATAATTACAACATTATGTACTTTCCTTTTATGGAACATCGTCATATTATACCTAAGTGTCTCTTCAGTTCTTTAAGAAGTGAAATGAGGTGCCATGTGTGTTTAATAAAACTTTTGCAGCTTGGAGATTTTCTAATAAGAGCTTTGCTAAATCAGCTTGGAAACACCCTCTGCTAAATTGGTGAAGGAATTGGTAGATCTTTCCTTGAACATGTTAAACCATTGAAAGAAGTCTTTTTCTCTTGCATGTGCATTGATAATATTTTCCGATATTGCTAGCATTTTGTGTTACGTACTTCACCCTTATTTCTAATAACCATAGTATTAATCCAAATGTAGTTTTTATCATGCAGTGCTAAGCTCATTGCAACAATTGGCGGAAAAGTTTAGTGAAATTTTAGGTACATATGATACATTCCACTTTTCTGAAAATTTTCCTCAAGCTACCCGTTATATTTTATTTTTATATCCTAATTTTTTATTTTCCCTTTCTTATCAATTATTGTAGGTATCAAGCATATATATCAAATGAAAATGGTTCACATTCACTGTAATGAACTTCTAAAACTTATGTGCGAAATGATAGATTCAGACCATGAGCTTTTCCCACCTACTTCAATATCTTATGCAATCTTCGAAGCTATAGAACGAGGGATTGTTGAGCTTGTGAATGGTATATTAAAAACATGGCCAGGTCTTGTGTGGGATCTCAAGGATGAAATGGAAAGGGACATATTTATGCATGCCACTCACTGGCGTCAAGAAAAAATATTTAGTCTTATCCATGGGACACATGTAAAAGAAGTCTTTCTCCTTTACACTGATAATTTTGGGAACAACATACTACATATAGCGGGAATGTTAGCACCTTATGCACAACTGAATCGTATCCCTGGTGCAGCTTTACAAATGCAAAGAGAACTACAATGGTTTAAGGTATATTGATTGCTACCTTTTTCCCTCAATATTGTTTGATATTTGTCTATATATGTGATGTCTATGATAAGAGTAGTTCAATTTTCTTGTTACAAAGTGTTACTGTCTAGACTTGTGTTTTTGTTTTCAAGAATTGGAATTGAGACAATGAAAATTGAGTTCAGTGCCGATCAAGGTACTTTACTTTTAAGAAGGGTGCACTTTGATATGGCCACTATTCTCATGAGGTTTCCATCTACTACAAGCATTTAAATGAAAGTGTAGGAGAAGGTTAAATTGTCAAATCAATTTAACAATATGCCTAAAAAATGGGAAACGTTTTCACACTTGTTACATGTGACCCAGAACTATAAGGGAAATGGGCGTCATATTTTCCGGTGGTTATTATGACTTTCCCTAGTTGGGCATATAGCAAAATTCTAAAGAAGATCACGTGCATGATCTTTTATTTTTCTAAATTTAAACTAATAGTTAATTTTACAGAAATATTAATGAAGAGAGCATTGACATGATTCATATGATATCATATAACAACAAATTAGAATAATAAAATTTTAACTTAAAAAAAATTAATCGTTAGAATGCCTTTTCTCTTTATATATTCTTTTATTGTGATCATATTTATTTATTTGTCAAAAAAATTAATGTAGGAGATTGAGGCTCTCGTACCACCTAAGTGTTTAAAAGCTGTAAATAATGAAAATAAATTGACGCCTCGTGATCTATTTTTTGAAAATCACAAGGATTTGGTGAAAGAGGGTGAAAAGTGGATGAAAGAGACGGCTACTTCATGCACGGTTATAGGGGCGTTAATTGTAACTATCATGTTCACTGCAGCATTTACTGTACCAGGTGGAAATGATGGAGATACAGGTTATCCCATATTTTTACAAAAAAAGTCCTTTATGGTTTTTATAATATCGGATGCTATATCACTCTTTTCTTCGACAACTTCAGTGTTTATGTTTCTAGGAGTCCTTACCACACGTTATGCAGAAAACGATTTCCTCAAATCATTACCTAGTAAGTTGATTCTAGGCCTTTCCACCCTTTTTCTCTCTATCGTAACCATGATGGTATCATTTTCTGATGCCATTTTCATTATGCTTCAGACACAATCGTGGATTCTCATTCCAGTCATTTTGCTAGCTTGTATTCCAATCACCTTATTTGTATGGATGCAATTTCCCCTTCTAGTTGAGATTTTTATGTCTACTTATGGACCCAGCATTTTTGAGCGCAAAGTAGATCGTTGGTTGTACCCTTATAAAGTAAATGAATAGTACCAACATGTGTTTATCCTATTCATAATATTGAAGAATATGTATTGAGCTTCTAAACTATCATTCATTTTTTCTTATAAAGAAAATGATACCCTAGTGGAAATGATACTTAAACTCTATTTTCCTTGTCTGATAATGTTATTCCCAAGATTTATCACTATAAAACTATTGTTGGTTTGTGGTTGAAGTTTGAGAGTTTATACATGGCCTAGTGTTAGACTTTTCATTTGTGTATGAAGCTATAATTGTAGATTTAAAATGTACGAAAGTACATCTTTGTAAGACTACCTTGATGAATTTGCTAAATTTATTTATGATGTTAAATATGTATGTATTATAAATGATGATGAAGATTTGGCCTAGTATTTTTTACCTTTTTCATTTGAATATTTTGTTATAGCATGCTACGTGGAACAAAAACTATTTTTTGGAGGATGTTATAATAGTTTTAAACTCCAAAGAGTTTGAGAAAAAAGTATTGTAGTGATGAAGATAATAGTGATTTTACTTCAGGTGAAACATATAAAAATGCTTCAAGAAATAATAGACACGTCTAAAATAAATTGTCAACTCAAAGATATAAAAATGCTTCAAGCAAGAAAAGGTAAATGTTATTATTTTTGTTAGAAAGGACACTGGAAAATAAATTGTCAACTCAAAGATAAAAGAGAAATCAACAATGTCTTTTGCTCGCAATGACTTTGTTGGTGTTGTAGATGGTTCTATCACAATGTCTTTTTCTCCTAATGATGTTGGTATTGCATATGGTTTTTTTGGTTTTGCTTATGAATAGCAATCTTGATTTAGATTGCAGTTACCATATGTGCCTTAATATGATATGTTTTTTACTTATTAATTTATTGACGAGGGTATTGTCTTTATGAGAAATAATTTATTTTGCAGAGTTGTTGGTATAGTGGTACGATCTAGATTAAGATGCATAATGGAATCATTAAGACTTTGATGTATGTCTATAATGTGTTAGACGTGAAAAAAACAAACAAAGAAAGAAAAACTTCATATATTTTAGTACTCTTAATTCATAAGGTTACTAGTATATAGCTAAAGGTAGAGTTTTAAGAATTAATTGGGTACTTTTATCATCATGAAAGGGAAATTGCCTTGTAGCCTTTATGAGCTTCTTGGTAGTACGATTGTTAGTAGTGTTTCAGTTTCATCCTCATTAAATCTAGATTAAGATATTACTTGTTTTTAAATCTAGATTACGATATTACTCGTTTATGGCCTATGTGGTTTGTATATATGAGTTAAGCATGGATGTCTATTTTGTGCAAGTGAATTTTGTTTGATGGTCAAAAATTGGGAAACTTGATGTCATGTCTTGAAATACGAGTATGTGAATTTTAAGAAGAGATATGCATATATTTGAAAGAAAATTATTTATTTAAAGTTAAACATTATGAAAAATCAATTTAAAATCAAACGATTCATTAAATATTTTGGGTACCTTGAAAATATTTTATTATTTATAAAATATATTAAATTTCAAAATTTTAAGTCAAATGATTACTAATCTAGAAATTATATCAAATAAGAGTGATCTCATCCTATTTATTGATGAGTGCATGAAAAACATTAAAAATAACGTGCTTGTAAAGGGGTGAAACAAACAATTGCGATAGTGGAAAAATGTGTGTCGTGATAGTGGATAATATATCTGATAAATCAAAATCAACTACTAAATTAGAACAATCAATTTAAGGATAATATCACAAATATTGTGGGCTTGTTAATCAATCAAGCACAACCACAACATGTTTAATGAGTTAACTAAATGAAAAAAACCTATTGGAATAGTTTCGTAAAACAAGAGAGAGATTAAGATGAAGAAAATAGTGCTCTTGTGTGGTTAATAAATTTGTTTGCTTAGGTTTGTTTAAATAGAGTATTTTGAAGCACTAGGTCTAAGAAATATTACTATTATGTCCATAAAATAAGTTAAAAGAGTTTTAAAGAATAAGGATAATATAATAATAAATAAATTCAATTTGAGTTAGGTGTCGATTACATATTGAGTACACATATTTACATGTCAGTGGGGTAAAATTGGCATAAAGTATAACATATTAGTAGCTGAGGTCAACCTCAGCTCGGGTTGTCATTAAGCTCAGGTTATCACTGAGCTTAGGCTGTCATTGAGCTCAAGCTGTTATTGAGCTCAAGGTGTCCCATGGTTAGGACATTTAGGGTGCTTCACCATCTATCTTGGGTTGGTGACTCAACTAGGGTGGTTTGTGAGGACTGGGCATCGAGCCGATCTAGATGTCCAAACACAATCCATAGAATATCGACAAGTTTCAAAATAGATTTTTTCAGCACACTTTCACAAAACATACATTTAGTTAATTTGCTATAAATTTGTCTAGGAAATTTGAAACAATAAACCAAAAAAATGATTCTAAAACTAGACACGTCAAACTTTAAATCATCAAGTCCAAACTATATAACCATCTTAAATAGCAAAACTACAAAGGGTCTTCCAACTTGAGTTTCATAGAACCACCTTTAGTTAAACATATATAACTTTGCATAGAAAACTTAAAAAGAAAAACCACAAAATTTCTCATAAAATAAACATGTATACCTTTATAAAGAGATATAAATGAAAGTATAATTCTTTCAACATTTTCTTAGCTTCCATTTGAATTTACATCATGGACATTCAAGAATTCTATTAGTTGATCTAAAGAATATTCCATAGGGCCAATTTTTTTGTTATCTTGAAAGGACCAATGTAATGAGGGCTTCCCTTGCCACGTCTCCGAAATTAAACTAGACCCTCCCATGGTGATAATTTTAAGAATGCTTGATCTCCAACTTTATATTCACGCTTCTTAATACTATTGTCTACACAACTCATTTGTCAATATTTTGTTATCCTTAATTTTTCTTTGACTATATGAATTTTAACAATGAGCATTTCTACATACTTTGGGCCTAAAATCCTTTTTTCACCTACCCCATCTCAACATATTAATTTTCTATGTTTCCCACCATATAATGCTTCATATGGGGCCATCTCAATGATTTAATGGTAACTGTTATTGCAGGAAAACTTCATTAGTGGTAAATGATCATCACAATTACCCTTAAATTGTAAAACACAAACACGTATAATTTTTTCAAGGGTTTGAATTATTCATTTCAACTGTCCATCAGTTTAAGGACAAGAGGCAATACTAAAGTGTGACTTCATTCTTATAGCATTTTTCAATTTAGACAAAAATTGAGAAGTAAATCTTACATCTTTATCAAAAACAATCGAAATTGGAGCTCTTGTAACCTCACAATTTTATCCACATAAATTTTGGCAAGATTTAGCAATTTAAATGTTTGTTTAGCAGGAAAATGGTGTGAAGATTTGGTTAAATTGTCTATAATTACCGATATCCCATCATGGCCATATTAGGTATGAGGAAGACTATACAAAAAATCCATTGTTATGTGTTCCCATTTCCATTTAGGAAAAGGAAATGGCTAAAGAGGTCCAATGGGTTTCTGGTGCTTAGTTTTGACTTGCTAGAAAATAAAAAACCTTGCTACAAATTCTACAATTTCTTGTTTCATTCCACTCAACCAATAATATATTTATTTAAAGTATAATACATCTTAGTATTACTAGGATGCAATACATAAGCATAAGTATGTGCTTCTTCTATTATCTTATTTTAAGATTTTCATCATTTGGTACATATAACCTATTATTGAATGTTATAGTTCCATCATTTCAAATTGAAAAATTAATTTGGTTTCCACTTTCTCTTTCACCCTTCAATTTCATCAAAAAGGAGTCTTGTGGTTGAGCTTCAATCTCACCCTAAAACTTACAAGTAGAATTTCTGAATGATCTATTGATAGATCCACATTCAATTTTCTCGACTCTACAAGTAATGAATGATGGACTACTTATAAAATTGCTAATGAACTAGTTGATTTCCTACTTAGAGCATCTACTACCATATTAGCCTTTCCTAGGTGATAGTCAATAACATAATCCTAATTTTTAATTAATGCTAACCATCTTCTTTGTCTCATATTAAGCTCCTTGTGAGTTAATAAGTACTTTAAACTCTTGTGGTTCGTGAATATTTGACATTTTTCACCATATAGATAATGCGTCCATATTTTTAAGGCACAAACTGTAGTTTATGTTTCTTGAGTTGCCTAGAAACATAAGCAATTACTTTACCATCTTGCATAAACGCACAACCTAAACCTTGATCAAAAGAATCACTATATACCACAAATCCCCCACCACTAGATAAAAGTGTAAGCACAAGTCTAACAGTCATTTTTCTCTTAAGCTCTTGGAAATTTTCCTCACATTCACTTGAATAATAAAATTTTGCATTTTTCCAAGTAAGACGAGTCAAAGGTAAATCAACTTTAGAAAAATCTTTAACAAATGACAATAGTATCTAGCCAACCTAAGAAAAATGCTTATTTCTGTTATGCTTTTAGGTCTTTCCCAATTTACCAATATTTCCAACTTTTGGGGATCAAAATATATGCCTTCACCCAAAATAAAATGTCCAAGAAAAATCACACTCTTAAGCCAAAATTGAAACTTACTAAATTTTGCATATAATTGTTTTTGTTCCCTCTCATTTATAAGAGTACATCAAAATGTCATTGGTAAAATCTATAACATATTTATCAAAGAATGGTTTAAAATTGTGACCTCATGTCAATGTTAAGTAACTATAGTTATATAATATGACCTTATGCCATTTATTTTGGGTAATCCAAGGTAATTTTTGGTAATTCAATATTTTTAATTATATTGTGGTGCCAAATATATTATGCAATCCAAAAATGGTCTGAAATAAAAAGAAATTTTTGTTACAAAGTGTGATTATATCCTTAAAATTCCTTTAAATAATAAAAGTGGAGACATATTATATTATGAAACCATAGCGGCCAAATAGATATATAATCTAATTTTTCAAGACAAAGAATTTTATGCATGTGAATTGTGATTGTAAAATTTATTGGTAATAATTCTACAATCAAATACTTCTACCATAACATAATGAGTTATTTGAACTCATGGTTATATGTCATGTTTGTTTAAGAAAATCATGTTAATGAGCTCATTTATGTATGAATATACTCACTTCAAGTTGGCTCATATATGCATTTAGAATGCACATTATAAGTGAATGATTAATGATTTGCATGTTTGACTATGTATTGTGCACATAATGATCATTTGTTTCTTCATGTTTTGTATTAAACATGCACAATTAGTTATGACATGATATTATACCCTAGGATGTTTAAGACCCAATTTCAAAGGGCTTAAAAATAGAGTAAAAATATTATGGGTGACGCATGAGCCTTGATTATTCAAGTATGTTTGTTTTGGTCCCATACAATTTTATCATGCTATACTCCTTAATTATTTCCTATGTCATTTGGTAGAAAATTATTATTTGCATATCATTGTTTTAAGTGGTAGGGTACTTTCACACCTATATATTTGGACTAGATTAGGGTTAGTTTGAATGCTTGCTCACATTTGACATTTTTATAATCTAATTTGTTTACAATGTCATCCAAGTTGAAGAAAATTTTGAACTAGTAGCACATATGGATTAACATAAGTGTTCTTTACAAACTAGGTTAGTAATCCAATGTCAAAATTTTATTGAGCACGTTATAAAATTATCTATGAACCAACACCGTAGATATAGTTGGATTTAGTAACACTAATAATAGAGGCATAATATTAGCATGTTATGATTAAAATTGTTTTGAAATATAGATTGTAGAATTATTCAAGGATTATGAGTTGCTTGCAATGTTTTGAAAAACCCTAATAATACATTATGAAAACTATACAATCACTTTACCTCAATGGATTGATTACATGAATATATGCATGAAACTTTTTATTACATTCAATCACTACAATTTAGATTGACCTTGTTTTAAGAGCATTTTTCCGAGTCAAATTTTGTTTTTTGAAACCCATTCTTACATTGGATTAGTGGGAATATGTGTGGGAAATGATCTAGTATTATGTTATCATGTATTACATGCTTTATAGTCACCACATATTGTGATTAAACGGTGATAAAATTAAGATACATCATGCTTCAATCTCAAGTATGCATATTGTTGATAGACAAACATATATCGTTTCCATGCATCTCATAACTATGTTTCATTAGAGGAAGCACTACCTCTCTAAGGAGTTTCTCGTAGAGGTGCCCAAGTAAACCCAAAAAGGGAAAAAAATTGCTGACAACATAAAGAATAAAATCTGCCTATTATTTTCTTCAAAAAGGAAAGTGTCTTCACTTGCATGCCACCTGCAAATAGGCCACGTCCACCCCATCACTCAAGCTTGCTTAATCATCCCAATCAACTGCTTTAATGACATTGATTAGACCATGATCTTCTGTTGGACCCATCTTGAGTTGAATCCTTTGGATCATCTTGATTGTAAAGACATGAAGGGCCTTTTTGAACCTTTTGACTCTTGCACTTATTATTGGCCCAATGAGAACGTGTAATGGATATTTTAGTGGTGCTCTTATATCCTCATCATTTCCCTCATCTTGAGAAGGATTTATCCTCAAATCTTCACACTCAAAAGGAAATAAATCAACAACATTAAAGCTTGCATTTACATTGTACTCACCTAGAAGGTCTAGCTTGTAGGTGTTGTCATTGATGCACTCAATCCCTTGAAATGGACCCTTACACCTTGGAAGTAATTTAGAATGCCTTTGAACTAAAAATCGTTCCTTTCCTCATATGCAACCATACCTAGTCTTTTGACTCAAATGTAATATTTTTATTCCCTTTGTTAGCTTTGTTGGCATATTGTTCAGTTTTTTGCTCTATGTTTTGTCGTGTGTTGTTAGGAGTTTGTCTAACAAAATCAACTTTCTTCTTCCCATCTATAGTAACATGCTCAATCATAGGTAAATGGGTCAAATCCAAAGGTAGTAATAGGTTAAAGCCATAAAAAAATTCAAAAGATGAAATGGTTGATGCTCAATCATAGGTAAATGGGTCAAATCCAAAGGTAGTAATAGGTTAAAGCCATAAAAAAATTCAAAAGATGAAATGGTTGTTGAATGCACTCTTATTATATGTAAATTTGACATGTGACACAATCTTCCCATGTTTTCAAGATCTTTTGAATAATAGCACGCATTAAGGTAGTTAAAGTCCTATTAAATGCTTTAGTTTGACTGTTAGTTTGACCACCAATTGTGGGTGACTAGTAGTAGAAAATATAAGTTTAGTTCTCAACATACCCTACAAAGTCTTTCAAAAATAGCTTAAAAAACTTGCATATTTATACGAAACAAGTTTCATAGGTGAAGAAAAATATTGAGAGAGGGTGGTGAGAAGCCAAATTCTTTTTTTATTTTTCTCTAATTTTTCAAATGTATATACAACACTATAAATAGAACTAAAAGTTAGTCAGATAGGCCATTAATCTAGGAATAATACAACTGGTATCAACAACTAAATTCTAGCCTATTCTACAACTAATTCATAGCCTATACAACACTAATACAACCTAATTAAATATATTCTCAGAAATTATACCCTCCCTCTCAAGTTGGGTAATAAATATTAATCATTCCCAACTTGAAACTCAACTCTTTAAAGATTTTTCGAGGTAATGCTTTGGTAAGGATATCTGCAATTTTATGATGAGTAGATGTATATAGGAGGTCCACGATTTTTCCATCTAACTTCTCTTTAATGAAATGATAATCAATTTCTACATATTTGGTTCGGTCATGATGAACTGGGGGTTTTGCAATTCTTATTGCAGCTTGATTGTCATAATGCATGTTGACAAGTTCAGTAATTGTGAAGTCCAGTTCATTGAGTAGTCTTCTTAACTCTTAACCATATTCCTTCACAAATCCCATGGGCCATCGATCTGAATTCAGCTTCTGCACTACTTTGAGCGACTACTGACTATTTCTTACTTCGCCAAGTTACAAGATTCCCCCATATGAATGTACAATACCCAGTGGTAGATCTATGATCCATTATAGAGTCTGTCCAGTCAGCATCTACAAATACTTAAATTTTCCTAGTGGGATTCTTACTAAAGTATAATCCTTTTCCTGGTGTCGTCTTGAGATACCTAAGTATATGATAGACCACCTCTATGTGTTATTTAGTGGGACTATTCAAAAATTTACTTACAATACTCACTAAAAAACCAATATTTGGTCTAGTGTGGGATAGGTAAATGATTTTTCTCACTAATATTTGATAATGGCCTTTGTCCACACGTGCACTGTTTTCTTTGATTTCGAGTTTTATTGTGGAGTCCATCAGAGTTTCTGCCAGTTTATACCCCATCATTCCAGTTTCCTTGAGAAGATCAAGTACATATTTCCTTTGAGATATAGATATGCCTTTTTTGTTCATGGTACTTCCATTTCTAGGAAATATTTAAGATTGTCAAGATATTTGATCTTAAATTGCTTAGCTAGGAACTCTTTGCGTTTATTCATCTCAATTGTAGAATTACTTGTTGGAACAATATCATCTATGCACATAATTGGGATAACTATTCTGTCATTGGAGAAATGTTTGACGAATAGTGTGTGATCTAATTGGCATTGATTGTACCTATATCTCTTCAGAACTTTAGAAAACCTATCAAACGAGGCATATGGAGATTGCTTCAATCCATATAAGGATTTCTTAAGTTTGTAGACTCTATTGGTTAGAACAGGAGATTCAATTCCAGTAGGAATGTCTATGTAAACTTCTTCTTTGAGATCACTATAAAGGAATGCATTCTTGACATCTAATTGGTAGAGAGACCTATCCAAGTTAGATGCTAGGGAGAGAAGAACACGAATAGTGTTGAGCTTTGCTACAGGTGCAAAAGCTTCCTGATAGTAAATCCCATATGTCTGAGTGAATCCCTTAGCCACAAGGCGAGCCTTAAATCTTTCTTTACTATCGTCTACATTATGTTTGACTCTAAAGATCCATTTACACCCACAACTAGTTTCCTCGGTGGTAGTTCAGTGATCTCCCAAGTATTTTTCTCTCTAAGGCACTGGGTTCTTCAAGAATAACTATCTAACATTCAGGTACCTGAAAGGCTTCATGAATGAAATTTGGAACCTATTTGATCAAGGTTGTTGATAAATGCCTTATAACCTGGTGAGAGACTTTTATAGGAAACAAAGTTGTAGATGGGGTGGTTGGTACAAGATCTTACACATTTCCTTAGAGGAATTGGAAAATTCAAATCATTAGGAGGTAACTCAATAATATGAGGTTTAGTGATGGTACCTTGTGAATTGTTAGAGTGGCTTGTACTCGGGTTGGACTGTTGGACTGGCTCAAGATATGCTTGGTTCAATGTTCTCTTTTGAGTTGTTCTCCTCTTAGAGTAGACAAGAAGACCATTATTTGGGACAAAGAAGTTTGGATCTGTTGGCTGAGAAGTTGAGGGTTCATTGGGACTATTAGGAGTATTTGTTTGAGACAGTGATTCACATTTTGGAATTTGTGGGATATGATTTAAGAAAGAATATGTAGGAGACTGAGTGGTAAGACTATTCCAAAGCTAGTATTCATTACCTATGTTTTCCCCCTGAAAGGCAGATTTGGGATAATATGGATATTGTTCAAAGAAGGTGACATCCATTGTATTATAGAACCATTTTTTGATAGGAGAGAAGCATTTGTATCCTTTCTTGTATGATGAATACCTTAGGAATATGCATTTGATGACTCTGGGATCAAGTTTACCTTTATGATGTATATGGATATAAGCAGAACATCCAAATATTTTAAAAGGAATGTTGGACACGATTCTGGGGTGTGTGTATGAATCAAGTAGAGTAACGATAGGTGTTTTGAATGTGAGGACACGAGAGGGCATCCTATTGATAAGATAGGTAGCCGTAAGGACAGCTTCCCCCAAGAAATGTTTAGGGACATGAGTTGTGAACATGAGAGATCTAGCTACCTCGAGAAGATGTATATTCTTCCTTTCAGCCACCCCGTTTTGTTGAGATGTGTCAACACAAGAGCTTAGGTGGATAATTCCTTGACTTAACAGATAATCACTAAGAATTGAAGTGAAGTATTCCTTAGCATTGTCAGTTTTCAATACTTGGATTTTTATTTGAAATTATGTTTGAATAATGGTATTGAAATTTTTAAAGATCTGACCTGTTTCATATTTTTCTTTCACGAGAAATAACCAAGTGATTCGAGTATGATGTTCTACAAATGAAATGAACCAACGTGTCCCTATTATGTTTTTGATTGGAGAAGATCCCCAAATATCAGTATGAATTAATGAGAAATGATGTGATTTTTTATGTGGACTATTGGGATATGATTTTCTAACGTGTTTTGAAAATTGACATACTTTACATTAAAAATCCTTTGAATTTTTATATCTAAATAAGGAGGGGAATTTTTTTCAAATACAGGAAATTAGGATGACTTAGGCGATAGTGATTCAACATGATTTCACCATCGTTATTTGATTTCAGATTTAACAAAGCTTTATTCTGAGAAGGAACCTCGGATATAGCTTGGAGGGTTTGTTTTTATGGAGAGTTGGCACTTTTGAGGAGATAGAGTCCCGAGAATTATTTAGAACTACCAATCATCTTACACGGGTGAGTTTAGTGATTGATAAGAGATTACAATCAAGGGTGGGAACAAGAAGGACAAAATCAAGAATAAAGGAATTGAAATGTTTTGCTAAATCAATCCATGTTACTTTGGATATTGATCCATTAGCAATTCTGACAGTGTGTCCTTCTTGGTAGGCTTTAAGATTCATGAGAATAGAAGCATCACCCATCATGTGGTCTAAAGCACCTGAATCAATAACCCATGGTATGTTAACCTATTTCACACTAAGAGCGTTGAGGGTGTTACATGATTGAGCTACAATGACAGATGATGTTGGCAAGGATTGTCCAAATATTTTTTGCAGGAGATCAATTTGTTCCTTGTTAAACAGAATATATTCAGGTAAAGCAGTTCCATAGGTTATGGAGGAAGTATTTCCATGGCTTTCTTTGTTGGTGTGCCGTGCAGAGGGTGGCTTCCAATAAGCTAGCTTTCCATGACTTTTCCAATAGGTTTCCTTAGTGTGACTAGGTCTAAGACAATGGTAACACTAAGGTCTTTCTCTTTGAGGACGGTTGCCTACATCCTAAAATTATTGGTGTCCTCAAATAGTAAGTGTATACCCTTCTCCAATTACTAAATTGACAGACTGAAGACCCAACATCACCTTTTTTTTACTCTCTTATCGGAAAACTTTGGAGAAGGATTCATGAATGCTTGGTAAAGGCTTTGTTCCTAGAATTCTACCTTGCACATCATCAAGTCTTTGTCGAGTCCCACCAAAAATTTGAAAACTCGTTTCTCTTCAACAATCTGTTTATACAAGATTCTGTCTGTGGGACACTTCCATTCGTGAACCTTAAAGAGGTCTAACTATTACCAATACCAAGTGAGAGAGTTAAAGTATTGGGTAACTGAAGACTCCTCTTGACGAAGATCATGGAGGATGCTTTCGGTCTCAAATAGTTTGGAAATATTTTCAGAACTAGAATAAGTATCTCTAGTGGCGTCCCATATTCCTTTGGCAGTATTTTAGAGAAGAAAGTTCTCTCCAATCTCATTCGTCATGGAATTTATCAACCAAGACATTACTATACTATTCTCGGATTTCCATGTTCTATATGTCAGATCATTCTCTTTTGGGGCTACTACATCTCTAGTGAGGTAATCATCTTTCATTTTTCCACATATAAACATCATGATGGATTGGGACCATTGAAGGTAATTATGCCCATTTAATATGTGACTGGTAAAGGACAAAATATTGTTCTCAGTGGAATTGGTCATGATAGGTTTTCCTATGGCCATTGATGCTCGGACTGTTGTGAAACTGATGTTATTTCAATTTGGGTTGATGGGACAGTTTTGGCTGGATTGATTGGGATTATTAGTAACTGAGTTTGAGTTGGACTAATTAGGCCTATTAGTGACTGAGTTTGGGTTGGGCTGTTGGATAACTACTAGACTGGACTGGGCTATTGGATTGGTTATTGGGCCTATTATAACGAGGTTGTTGGACGCCAAGCTGATTCTAGAGATTCAGTGCTGGATGATTGGAGGGCGATGGCAAAGTGGAACAGGGAGCGTCGAAGTTGAGGACAACGGTGAAAGAGTAATTTAGGAATAATACCATTGGTATCAACAACTAAATTCCATCCTGTTCTACAACTAAGTCATTGTCTGTACAACACTAATACAACTTAATTAAAGATATTCTTAGAAATTCTACAATAGACATGCCATGTATGGAATATCCACCCTTTTTTGACTTCGATAAGCCCAACACAAAATTTATAGATATATCAATCTATAGTTCACTAGGTATAGGCAAAGGAGTATACAAACTATGGGGTTAAACTTTAAACTTACCTTGCATTACATGTAATGCACCTCTCACAAATTTTCTCTACATCACGTTTCATGGGAGGGAAAAATAAATGTTCATGCAAAAACCCCTAAAGTTTTAGATATGCTAGTAATGACCCATCAAACCCCTCCATGAGCTTCCCTAACAAGCGAGTCACACAATAAACATTTACGCATACATAACTTATTTTCTGTAAACAAGAACCCATTATGCCTAAAGAACTTGCCAAATGCTACTTTCTCACCTGCATTGAACACATTAAAAAAAGTATAATCATCAACATTCAAGCCTTTAATGTATTCAAAACCTAGTAATTTTGCATTTATTGTCACCCTTGTGGTCCTCTTCGTCCTTATTGTCACCTTTTTGGTTAACAAAATCTTCCATAGGTATGTGTTTTGCTTGGCTTCTAGCACTGGAAAGACTTTGTGTTTGGCTCTCTTGCATAGTTATCCAAGGTCATTGAGCTTGAAGTCCATTCTTTCAAAATGTTGTTGTATGGCCTTCAACATAAAACTTTGATCCACCCTTCTTTCTTGCCCGAACCTCATGAAGATATGATGAAAAAAGGAAAGCAATTAAAACATAAAGCCAGTCACATTAGTTCTCGTAACACTCTTCACGTGTTTTCACTCTATATGTTACTCATGCTCTTGTTTACACTCTCAATTTAGTTCCCTCTTTCGGTTCTTTATTGAACTCAATCAAAATTACCTTGCAACAATCCAAGCTCAACAAATCAGTTCACAAAGACAAAGGAATGGCAAAGAACAATAGGCAAATAATTTTTGGAATTTTGACAAAAAAGAGCAAATTGGTAGTAATGCACTATAAAAGGAAAATCAAATTAAGGAAAGCAATAAAACAAGAAAAACGAACAAAGAAAAAAAATCTGAGATATGAAAGGAACAAGCAAATCAAATAGGAAAATTAGAATAGAAAAAAGCAATTTAGAGATATTTCCAAGATCTCTTTTTCCCTTTTTTTCTTTGCTTGGCCGAATCTGCTCTTTCTCTTTTTGTTTTTTTTAGTTGTATTAGCAATCAAATTTGAATAGTTAACATATCTCAACTATGGATACTCTTTTTTTTTTAATCAAAACAACATCAAAAAATTTTATTTTTTTATTTTTTATAACTAAATAATAACATAAATAATACCAAGAATTCAAGGGAAAACGAAATAACAACAAAGAAAAACAAAAAAATGATAGGTTAAACTTGATTTAGGGAGTCTTGCTTTGATACCAAATTATACAAACCTTATAAAGAAAAGTGAGACCTAAAGACCATTGTTGAGATGTTTACTATAATCGTTCCACATTAAATTTCAAAACAAACACAAAGAAAGACCTTGTCCCATTATTTATAAGGAGATAATAACCAAATGTATAAAGAAAAAGTAGATGTCACACTCAAGGATAGGAAGAGGGTTGTGGTTAGTAAGTCTAATTTGAGCGTCATAAGATTGTTCTTGATAAGTTAAAAAAAAGGTCTCAAAATAACCAAAAATAAAGCTCTTACCAAATTATATTCCAAAGTCTTCTTCAAAAACACACTTCCTTTAGAATCTTAGCTATATTCTAGAATAATTGAACCTATTATTTGCTCAAAAATAAGAAAAAATGAAATTCCAATAATCCTCTAGGGTGCCTCACAAGCAAGCCGATAAAGGAAAAGAAATTGCTTGCAAAATAAAGAATAAAATTTGCATGTTGTTCTCTTCAAAAAGGGAAGTGCCTTTGTTTGCATGGCATTCTCAAATAGTCCACACCGAACCCATCACTCAAGCCTGTTTAATCAGCCCAATGAATTGCTTCAATGATATTGATTAGACCATGATATTCTTTGGACCCATCTTGAGTTGAATCTTTTTGGGATCATCTTGAATTGTATGCTCGGATCAGCCTATGAAGTGCCTCTTTGAACCTTTTATCTCTTGCTCTTGTTATTGTCCCAACAGAAATGTGCAACAGATCTTTTAGTGGTGCTCCTATGTTCTCATCAATATGTGACTAACTATATTACTATTATACACTTGCATTGATATTTCCAATATGAATTTATGTGTATTATAGTTCATAGAATAAACATTAGATTTATTGATAAGTAAATGTATTCTGGCAACTATATTGGCAGCATAGGCAATGAGGTATTTCTTTGTACTCAACTAGTTATCTAAACGGCTTCATTTGTAACTTTGATTAACAGTAAGTTGGTGGCTTGGCATTAATAACCATTTTAAAGTTGTATTTATTATATATGATAGCAAACATGAGTTTAGTGTGCATAGTAGATTAGTAGAGTATAGCTAACTGCTATATTTGAATGCTGAGTGCTTTCAATCTATAGTTAACTTACAAGCTTATATTCAAAAATGTGTGGTTTTTTATTTTTTTTAATTTTAATTTTAATTTAATTTAATTTAATTTTTTAATTTTAAGTATACAAGGATAAATATTTGAAACAAAAACAACTCTATTAAACTCAATCAAGTTCTCAAAAATTTACTTCCCCCACTTCCTCCACCCTGTCTGTTTTTAACTTTTTACCCTCATAAGGAGCAATAGGGTTGTGAGGTTGGGACACATTCAAAAACAAGGCAAAGAATATTCTTTTTAATTATTCAGTGTTGTATATCACTTTGTTGATTCATAATTCTGGACATTCACAGTTTATGATTGATGATTCAATGTAGATGGTTGCATGGTCCTTTGGTTGCATTTATATGGTAACTTCAATGCTACCTTGGGTGGTTTTTGCAGTATTTTCAATTTTGTAGTTCAAGAATGTATGGATTATAAGGGAACTAGTGTCCTAAGTATTTTGAGGGATTTGAGATATAGAAAATGTCCCCCCACCCCAACCCCCACCTCTCTACAAGATATTAGATTTGAAATATATGAAAGATAATGTGAGCTTATGAGCAGATAATCTTCCTGCACATGCAAATAAACACAAAAACTATGCCTATTGGCCATATTTTTGGAAAATGTACATACACATAATGGTGACTCAAATATACCACTTTCAGATTTATCGGAATGGCAAGAGTTGTTTGATGCTTATTTTTGCAAGTGTACGAATCGTTCAAGTAATAAAGTGTACAAAAGTACGGATATCGAACCCACAAGGAATGGCGTTACTAAGTACCGAAATTGACTAACCCTAATTTTATTTGAAAACTGAATTGTTGAAATTGTTTAAAAAGAAAATTAACATAAAACTAAACGCAAATAACAAAATTAAATGTTGTTCACTAACGCTAAGGCATTTGATTTCGCTAAATCAATTCAATCCGATTTCAAGTCATGTTATATGAGAATCAAAGCTAAAAGTGATGGTTGAAAAACCCAAACTTATCTAATACTCTTTCTCAAGTTATATTAGAATTACTTATCTATGAAAACCAACTATATTTCTATGAAGATTCAATCACAAATAAGCACATTACGATTTATGGAATTTCTGGAATAACCACATACATCATGCATTAGGTGTCAAACTCGCATTCAACATACGGTATTTATCACAAGAAGCATTCATTACACATCTCTTCTCGGTCTCAATATAATGCAACAAATCATCTAAATCTTGATCAGAAATTTAAAAGCATTAAGCATGGAAATAAATACTCAACTTGAAAACAATGAATTCATATAACAATAACCAAAGAAATCAGATTTACTTGATTTAACTACATCATAGCCTCAGCAAAAATGAATTAGTTCATAACGGAAATACGAACAACCATTATTTCAATTGAATCCATGAATAACAAATATGAATAAACTGCAGAAAATAAAAACTAAGGAGAATAGATGAAAAAACTCTAGAAGATGAAAGCTTGGTAGCAACAATGGTGAAGATCCTTCAAGTTTCTCCAAAATTTCTTTCTCTCCTCCAAAAATGTCTTTGAATTCCCCTCTCTCCCATCCCCTTATTTCTCCATCATATTGTATATATAGATCTAGGGTTTGGGGGGCAATTTTGGAACAAAACAACCAAAAAATCTGTTTTCGCATGAAACTCGTCGGCGGTGAAATTGTTCTTGCCGCGGCGAGAATTCTGGAAAACTTACGATTTTGGTTCCGCTCAATCTCGCCGGCGGCTAGATTATTGTGGCCGGCGGCGAGATTTATTTGGCCGGCGGCGATATTGATTTGGCCGGCGGCGAGATTTACTTGGCCAGCGGCGAGATTGCTGTGCCAAAATCCGTGCTCCTGCATGATTTTCAACGTTTTCTCACAAGGGTTTTTGCCGGCGGCGAGAATATTCTCGCCGGTGGCGAAATTCCAAATTTTTGAAATTTTGTTTTTTTTTTATTTGTACTCAATCCCGGTCATTGAAATTTGTCCCGAACTTCTCCAAAATTATGATTTTACCTGATATTGCACTTTAAACACGAAATACCCGTGAAATGATATTTGTGGATTAAATAATCAAATAAACGTAATTTTCACACAAATATCAACATTTAAATCATAACAAAAATGCAATAATTTGACTCTTATCATTGTTGTCGCAAATGCAACCGTTCTTGAAAAAGATAATTATATAGATTGGAGTGAACAGGTTAAAACATACCTTCTTGCACAAGATCTCTAGGACATGATAGAAGGCATTGCTAAGCCTAAGCCTCCTTCAATAGAAAATGAAAAAGCTGAGTGGAATGCTTGGAAGAAGAAAAATGCATCTACTTTACATGTAATTCAGATTTCATGCAGCCATGATACTTATCATGTGATTAGAGGAGTTGACTCAGCTAAGAGTGCTTGGGATGCTTTGTCTGCAAAGTTTAAGTTGCAATTACGTCAAGAAAACAAAGAAGAAGGTAAGGAAATTTACCAACCAGTTGTACTAAATTCTAGGCTAAGGGCTATATAGTTCATTTTTCTTGTTTAGATTTTGCCCTTCTTTTAATACATTTAATTTCAAATATGTTGTAAATTTAATTTTTTCTTGTTGAATTTTTTAATACTCAGTCATGCCACCATTATGGACATGTGGTAATAGGTGTGGAAATCATATTCCTTAGGGATTTAAGTTTTGAAATTTAAAACCCAAATATTTCAGTTATAACAATAAAAATCTGTATATAAATTAGTTTAGAAATATCTTATATGAATCTAGATATTACAATCTATTTTATATTCTTTCTATGTATTATATATAGATCAACATGTAACTCATTTTAATACATACAAGTTAATAATAAATAAAATCAGTTTCGTTCTATATGGTATCTGAGCTTTGGCTCGTCATCAATGGAGGAAAATACAAGTGAGTCCCATCCCTCTGGTCATACTAATAAGGAGACAGAGGAGATGACTAACCCTAACCTTAGGGGAATCAATACCTCCACACTTCTTCTCAACCTAGAGAAGTTCAATGGAGACAATTATAGGAAATGGACTCAATATATTAAACTTATTATTCAATCTTCCCTGGTTAGTGCATTCTATGAAATAGTTAATCGGAAAAGCATATTTTTTTCTTTCTATTGCCAAAGACGTATGGATGGTTGTGCGTAACACCTTAGTTTTGGAAATTATTCAAGGGTTTTCGAAATCAAACACAAACTATGGGAATGAAAATAAGGGAACCTTTTGTGACAAATTACTACATTTTAATGGTGGTTCTATGGAAGGAGCTTGACTTACATAGTAATGACGAATGGGATTGCACCAGAGATCGTGTGAGATACAAGAAAAAACTGGAAGATGAATGTGTCTTTGAGTTCTTGGTTGGTCTCAATAGAGACTTTATTGATGGGAGATGACGAATATTTAGGCAACAACCCTTCTCGATTACAAGAGAAGTGTTTTCAGAGGTCTGTTGTGAGGAACAACACTGAGTGATTTTAGTGGATATCACTGGTTCGACATTAGCTAGGGCTGGCTTTGGCTTCATGACCCGAGTAGATTGTGCATGTCTCTTTGATTTTGTAGAACAATCGTAAAGCCTTTCAAATATTAATGGGCTTTCGGGCCTCGATAAACGTGTGGATCAAATGGGCCATATGGGCTTTTATCTCGAGGGTCACAAAGTAACACCAAACAAGCCCAACAAAAAAAGGACCCTGGTGTGATCATTGTCATAACCATACCATGTAAGTATTTGAGATTGAATGTTATGCAATTCTGTAAAATATAAATTTGATGTGGTACATAAAGATGCACTGAATGCTAATGTAAAGTCATAAAAAGTCTTCAAAAACTTGACAAAAACACTAGCATTCTTCCAATCATCTAATGTTGGAGGCCCAAAATTTGATCGATCCTTATGAAAATAAGAAATAAATTTTATTCCTTCTTATTCTTCGAGACGATCAAATGCTTTTTGAAAATCTAAAGAATATTTTGAAATTAGATATGTGGAGTTCCATCTTGTAGGCACGTCTAGCACGACACTTCCTTTGGACTCAATATTTTCCTTAACATAACACATTTTAAACTTTTGTAATCTCAAAGGAGAGGATCTAACATATTTCACTGCATAACGAATACTCATAATAGTATTGTAAAGATCTTTAAGTCCTCTTACAACCAAATTCAAAATGTGAGCACAACATCGCACATGAAAGAACTCTCCACTCATAACAAGTCCATCATTCCAATTTTTAGCTTCCTTTTCAAGTATGACACAATAGTATCATCCGAGGAAGCATTATTAAGTGTTATGGTGAATACCTTACATATACCTCAATCACGCAAACTCTGTTCTATCACTCTCCCAATTGTATCATCCTTATGATTCTCAACTTGACAAAAGCTTATAATTCTTTTTTGTAATTTCCAATATTTGTCAATATAATGAGTGGATAGACAAATATAATTAATATTTTGAATTGAAGTCCAACAATCACTAGTAAGAAAAACTCTTTTCTTTTCACTTATGAAAAAAAATTTCAAACTTATTTTCTCATCTAAATAAAGTTGAAACACATCCCTAGAAATTGTTTGACAAGATGGCACATGAAACTTAGGACGAATTTCAGCTATAAAATCTTTAAATCCCTCACCTTTAACAAACCTAAAAGACAATTCATCAATAATAATCATTTTTTTCAAAGCAACTCTAGCATGTTTTGCATCAAATGATGCAGCAACTAATTTATGAGTTGTCGTATCACCCTCTCCTTTTTGTGTTTGAAAACTTAACATCTTTTTTCCTCTATCTACTTCTTTAAGAATTTGCTTACACAAATTTTTGAAGTGATATATCATTAAAGTAGTTTCATTTCTTGTGGGATGAGCAACATAACGTTTTTTACAATAATGACATGTAGCTCTAGGATTTCCCACATTATAAGGTAAAATATATGAAAAATGATTCCATATTTTTGACCTAAAATTTTTTGGTTTCTCATATCAGATTTGTTATCTAGGTGAACATTACTTACTTCTATTCCTCTTTTTGAAGATGAGTCATTTAAATTCTGTAGTGGATTTTCCATTTCCTCTGGATGAATTTCAGGTTCAACGTCTTCAATCATAGACATAGTAAAGTCTAGAAATTGACTTGGTTCAATAAACTCATGTAAATCATCATCACCTATATATAGAATACAGATTAGTACATATTCCTAATATATTAAAATATTAACTTTTGTACTTAATCAAAAATCATTTAAAAACTAAAATAACTAAATGATCTTAGTTATAAACAATATGGCTGGAAGTAGAGGTGTCCATTTATACTAAAATTCAAATCCCAAATATTTTGCATACTAATTAGTTCAAGCCAATCCATACTAATTAGATCAAGACAGATAGATTATGATATAAACATGACAAAATATTATCCATTTCATTATAAATAGATCGAAACAAACGTAATTATATGTAATTCTGTAGCTTAAATAACACATTATATTTTCTGCTAGTAAAGAACATGTATGTTAATACTCTCTAAAATCAGAAATCACATGACTTTTTTTGCTTGATTTTTTATTACAAATCAGGGAAAAAAACATGAAAAGAACATGTTATTTTAATCACAATCACAATTGAGGCTTAAAGAATGAATAAAATATTAATAATGTTGAGAATATGTAATTTACATTGAAACTGAAAATGATATTTATTATCATTTTTAATAAAATGAGTGAAACTAATAATTCAAAGTAATATAAAAAAAAACACGATGTAATGATAATTTTGGCACACGCGACTAGTGAAGGAGAGAAACAGAATTTGGGGGTGTCCGAAAATCCTATCAAAAACTCATTTAAGGAGGCATTTCATAAACTCAAAAAAATCCTATCAGAAACTCAAAAAAACTGTATCATAAACTAAAAAAAATCCTATTAGAAACTCATTTGAGGAAGCATTTAGAAACTAAAAAAAATCCTATCAGAAACTTATTTAAGGATGCATTTCAGAAACTCAAAAAACTCCTATCAGAAAATCATTTGAGGAAGCATTTCAGAAACTCAAAAAAATACTATCAGTAACTCAAAAAAACCGTATCATAAACTAAAAAAATATTCTATTAGAAACTCATTTGAGAAATAAAAAAATCCTATCAGAAACTCAAAACAACTGTATCATAAACTAAAAAAATCCTATCAGAAACTCATTTGAGGATGCATTTCAGAAACTAAAAAAAACCCTATTAGAAACTCAAAAAAAAACAGTATCATAAACAAAAAAAATCATATCAGAAACTCATTTGAGGAAGCATTTCATAAACTCAAAAAAACCCTATCAGAAACTCAAAAAGACCCTATCATTAACTCAAAATAACTGTATTAGAAACTAAACAAAAAGGCTTGACAACCAATCCAAAATACAGAGTATAGACAATGTCTCAGACACTAAATTGTACTAAGAATGTTTGGAGAAACAATCAGCTCACTACATAGTACATATCTATTTGGTCCATTGATGACCGGACGTGAGGTGATGCTATGAGAGGTGACTGGCTAGTGGTGAGGGCAACGTGAGGATGGCTGAGTGGTTGGGTGCTATTGAAGGCGACAACGATTGGCTTAGGGTAAGGTTGTTTTGAGTCGCTGTTGATCTTGCAAATATGCAAATGCAAATGGCAGCTGAAAATGAATTAGGGTTAGGTTAGGAGGGTAACACGAGCTTAATATATATATATATATATATGGTAATAGTTAATTAAAAAAATTAATTATTTATGAAAACCGAACTGGTTCGGTCCGACCAGTTTATAATTTTTATAACTGGATCAGACCATTTGAAAATCTGTTTTACTTAATGTAGACTGGACCAGATCATTTCAATTATGAAACTATTTGGTTTGGTCCAGTTCGATCTGGTTTTTTTTTCAGTTTAAACTGGTCCTGCCTGGTTTATGGACACCCTTAGAGAAAAGACTAGCATTATAGAAGCACTTTTGTGTTTTTGAAAAATAGGTAGAATAGTAGGAGAGGAACGTTGGGGAGAGATAGTAGGTGATGATGGAGAAGATTTTGAGAAGGGAAATGTGTGCTTATCAAAGATGACATCTCCACTAATATACAATCTACTAGTTGTAGAAAGATATTTATATCCTTATAGCGTGTGCATAATCAAGAAATGTGCAAGATAATGGTCGTGGCTCAAGCTTGTGTTGTGTGTAGGGTCTTAGGCATGTAAAACACAAGCAATCAAATACCTTGAGGAAAGCATAATCAAGCTTGGCTTCAAACAGATTCAATAGGAAATTTATCATATAAGATAGGTGTGTTGATTATATAGGTGTTAGAGAAAAAATTTTCATCCCAGTAACTAATGGAGTAAAAGCCTCAGAATACATAGACAAATTCAATTCAACTATGTATTTGTGCTTGCATTCTACAAGTCCATTTTGTTCATATGAGTGAGGATATGAGGTATAATGCACAATACCATGCCGGGGCAAAAGAGTAGTAAGACCTTCAAACTCCCTATCTTAGTTTGATTGTAACACCTTAACTTTACAATCAATTTACAACTCTACCTATGGTTTAAAGTAAATGAAAGCTTGTGCAGTACGTGACTAAGTATAATGCAAAAATGCATCAGTAATGTGAATGTAATATTTGTATCAATTATTAAATGTACGAGGAGACACCCAAATATCAAAATGTACAATACTAAATGTAACATTGACTTTAGTTGTAAAAGATGAATAAGGTAACTTATGATGTTTGCTTACATTGCATGCAATATATATGAAGTCAATTGCTTTATGCAAGTTTGAAACCTACAGTTTAGAATGAGACAAATATATTCTTACAACTGGTAAGGAAGGATGATGAAGTCTCTTGTGTCAAGTTGATATATTAGCAAAATAGCATGTTAGATCAGATGCTTTATATATGCTTTTTATATTGTGTACCCTTAATCAAGAAGTTAATTACACTCTCAATTATACAAGTAAACGCAACAAACTACATTGAGTAAAGAAAAAATTTGTTTTAATAACATAAAAAGCTAACACTATGCCATATCCGCACCACTAGAATCTCCAATTATGCAAGGGTCCATACCATTGATAAATGCACCTAGTAAAATGTCATCTCACATCTATAGCCAACGGGCAACCATTTTTTGAAGTTCTAATCTAGGAGAATAGTCAGCATTTTTTTTCCTTTCTAGGTAATCTGGTTTTTTTTGTTTACTATTGTAGCTACTTTTACTTCGTCTTTCATTTATTATAGGCTTTTAGGACCATTACGTCTATTCTACTGAGCTAATATAACCATAAAGTAGATAATTTATGGAGAAGATCAGAAAAATGTTTGTTGCTTTGTTGCACTATCTATAAATACCCCCTATTTATAAAACTCTCGCAAGTGCACGAATCATTTCGTAGAAAATGATAAAAAATGATGAAAACGCGGAGTGGTGATTGCTGACATCATACTGATGACGTCAGCATGATGTGAGGCGGCTGCGTGCAAAAAATGGGGCGAAATGGTAGCGGCGTGCGCGGAGGGCAGCTGGGGCGCGCGCAGAAGGCAGGCGCTGCGCGCACGGGTGTGCGCAGGAGCAGGAGAGACTTGCGCGCGGATATGGGGCGTGCTACGCGCGGGTCTAGGCGCTGGCGTGCGCGGGGCTCGACGCGACTGGGCGGCTGGGCGGCGCGGCGTTGCGATTTTCTCCTTTTTGACATTTTTGACCCTTTTGACTCATTTTGTCCAATTTTTCCATATTTGTTGACCTTTGCCCATTTATTTATTAATATATTTGTGATGTATTGCTTCCAGTATTCCTCTTTGAGTCTTTAAGTTACGTTTTTAAGTGAAAATACCTGAAAAACAATAAAAACACCCGTGATTCCGAAAAAGAAAAATTTATATAAATATATGATAAAACATATAAATATATATATTTTTAATCAATTAATGTGCATAAAATCATGGTAATTTTAGTGCTTTTTGAGCACTCATCACATATGTCTTTAATAAAACTTTTGCAGCTTGGAGATTTTCTAATAAGACCTTTGCTAAATCAGCTAGCAAAAACCCTATGCTAAATTGGTGATGGAACTAGTAGATCTTTCTCTAAACATGTTAAACCATTGAAAGAAGTCTTTGTGGTCTTGCATGTGTATTGACACTCTTTTTCGATATTGCTAGCATTTTGTGTTACATACTTCACCCCTATTTATAATAACCATAGTATTAATCCAAATGTAGTTTTTATCATGTAGTGTTGAGTTTATTGCAACAATTGGCGGAAAATTTAAGTCAACTTTTTGGCACATATGATACATTCCATTTTTATAAAACTTTTCCTCAACCTACCCGTTTTATTTTATTATTATATCCTAATTTTTTATTTTCCCTTTCTTATCAATTATTGTAGGTATCAAGCATATATATCAAATGAAACGGGTTCACATTCACTACAATGAACTTCTAAAACTTATGTGTGAAATGATAGGTTCACACCATGAGCATTTCCCAGCTACTTCAATATATTATGCAATCTTCAAAGCTATAGAACGAGGGATTGTTGAGTTTGTGAATGACATATTAAAAAAAAGGCCAGGTCTTGTGTGGGATCTCAAGGATGACATGGTAAGGAACATATTTATGCATGCCACTCAATATCGTCAAGAAAAAATCTTTAGTCTTATACATGGGACACATGTAAAAGAAGTGTTTCTCATTTACTCTAATTGTTGGGAATAACATACTACATATAGCAAGAATGTTGGCACCTTACGCACAACTAAATTGTATCCTTGGAGCAGCTTTACAAATGGAAAGAGAACTACAATGGTTTAAGATATATTGATTGCTACCTTTTTTCCCTTATCAATATTGTTTGATATTTTTCTATATATGTGATGTTTGTGACAAGAGTAGTTCAATTTTCTTGTTACAAAGTGTTACTGTCTAGACTTGTGTTTTTGTTTTTGTTTTTAAGAATTGGAATTGGGACAATGAAAATTGAGTTCAATACCGATCAAGGTACTTTACTTTTGAGAAAGGTGCACTTTGGTATGGTCACTATTCTCATGAGGTTTCCGTCTACTACAAGCATTTAAATGAAAGTGTAGGAGAAGGTTAAATTTTCAAATCAATTAAATAATATGCCTAAAAAATGAGAAAAGTTTTCACACTTGTTGCATATGACCCAGAACTATAAGGGAAATGGGCATCATATTTTCCGATTGTTATTATGACTTTTCCTAGTTGGGTATACATCAAAATTCTAAAGAAGATCACGTGCATGATCTTTTAATTTTAGAAATTTAAACAAATAGTTAATTTTACAGAAATATTAATGAAGAGAGCATTGAAGTGATTCATATGATATCATATAAGAACAAATTAGAATAATAAAATTTTAACTTAAAACAAATTAATCGTTAGAATGCCTTTTCTCTTTATATAATCTTTTGTTGTGATTATATTTATTTTTTTGTCAAATAAATTAATGTAGGAGATTGAGGTTCTTGTACCACCTAAGTGTTTATAAGTTATAAACAAGGGAAATAAAATGACGCCTTGTGATCTATTTTCTGAAAATCACAAGGATTTGGTGAAAGAGGGTGAAAAGTGGATGAAAGAGACGGTTACTTCATGCACTATTATAGGGGCGTTGATTGTAACTATCATGTTCACTGCAGCATTTACTGTACCGGCTAGAAATGATGGAGAAACAGGTTATCCCATATTTTTACAAAAGAAGTCCTTTATGGTTTTTATAATATCAGATGTTATATCACTCTTTTCTTCGACAAGTTCAGTGTTGAAGTTTCTAGCAGTCCTTACCACACGTTATGTAGAAAACAATTTCCTCAAATCATTACCTAGTAAGTTGATTCTAGGCCTTTCCACCCTTTTTCTCTCTATTGCAACTTTGATGGTATCATTTTTGCTACCCTTTTCATTATGCTTTAGACACAATTTTGGATTCTCATTCCAGTCATTTTGCTAGCTTGTATTCCAATCACCTTATTTGTATGGATGTAATTTCCCCTTCTAGTTGAGATTTTTATGTCTACTTATGGACCCAGCATTTTTGAGCACAAATTCGATCGTTGGTTGCAATAGTGGAAAAATGTGTGTCATGACAATGGAAAAATGTATGCTGCAATGCAATTGGTTCGAGTCAAAATTACAATGCAAACAAAATCATCACATGTTGCAACGGTGGAAAGTTGCATATTGTAGTGCTAGACATTTTGATTCACTTTTCTCTCCTTTTGTAATATTTTCTAATCCTATAAATAGGACCCTCTATTTCAGCATTTGTCATCTCACAGTTTCCACACCAGCTATTCTCTCTCATTTCTTCTTTGTTAGTTTTTTCTTGTTTTAATTCAATAAACAATATTAAAAATTTCATTTGGAGGTTTTTTCAAATGATAGATTTGTATTGAAATTCTGTATTTGGAAGGATACCTTGAGGTATAAAATTTAAATATATTCTTTTGTTTTTAGTTTAATTTTGAAAATTCTATTTAGTTACATATCTAATTAGGAAGATAGGGTGAATAAATAATTAGCATAATTATGAAAAATTAAAATTTTTACACAAGTATAAAATCACGTGTAAATAAAATAATGCAAAAAATATAAATCAACACACGATACTTTTAAGTGGAAACAATCTAGGTCATACTAATAACCTAAGAGGAAAATCACAGATCCATCGTACCATTTAAATATTCACTATAAAAATAATGTTTAATTACACAGTTTTAACTCAAACTACCTACCAAGGTAATGCCAAGTAATCTACTTACATGCCTCTGATTTTTTTCATAGTCTATAAGTAAGGTGTTCGAATTCAAACTAACATTACAATAACTTGAGTCACGCAAGCAATGAACCTGTTCAATTGATACCTGAAATGTTAGCATAATAACATAAGTGCAAATGTGTGTCATAGAGTAGATTCAATAATGAATAATATATCAGATAAATCAAAATCAACTACTAAACTAGAACAATCATTTTAAGGATAATATCACCAATATTGTGGGCTTGTTAATCAATCAAGCCCAACCACAACATGTTTAATAAATTAACTAAATGAAAAAAGCTTATTGGAATAGTTTTGCAAAACAAGAGAGAGAATAAGATGAAGAAAATAGTGCTCTTGTGTAGTTAATAAATTTGTTTGCTTAGGTTTGTTTAAATAGAATATTTTGAAGCACTAGGTCTAAGCGATATTACTATTATGTCCATAAAACAAGTTAAAAGAGTTTTAAAGAATAAGGATAATATAATAATAAATAAATTCAAATTGAGTTAGGTGGCGATCACATAATGAGTACACATATTTACATGTCAATTGGGTAAAATTGGCATAAAGTACAACATATTAGTAGCTGAGGTCAACCTTAGCTTGGGTTGTCATTGAGCTCAGGTTATCACTGAACTCAGGCTATCATTGAGCTCAAGCTGTTATTGAGCTCAAGGTGTCCCATGGTTAGGACATTTGGGGTGTTTCACCTTCTATCTCGGGTTGGTGACTCAACTAGGGTGGTTTGCGAGGAATGGGCATCGAGCCGATCTAGATGTCCAAACACAATCCATAGAATATCGACAAGTTTCAAAATAGATTTTTTTAGCACACTTTCAACAAAACATACATTTAGTTAATTTGCTATAAATTTGGCTAGGAAATTTGAAACAATAAACCAAAAAAATGATTCTAAAACTAGACACGTCAAGCTTTAAAACATCAAGTCCAAACTATATAACCACATCAAATAGCAAAACTACACAAGGTCTTCCAACTTGAGTTTCATAGAACCACCTTTAGTTAAACATGTATAACTTTGCGTAGAAAATTTAAAAAGAAAAACCATAAAATTTCCCATAAAATAAACATGTATACATTTATAGAGAGATATAAATGAAAGCCTAATTCTTTCAACATTTTCTTAGCTTCCATTTGAATTTACTATAAAATTGGTTACCTAGCTATGCTTGATCTTATAATTTCTATTTTTTCCACTTCTTTTTTTTCTTTTCCCATCATCTTTCTCTCTTTTATCCTCTTATTTATTTTTTACTTATTTTGTGACATACTTATCAGAAAAGCTTGCACTACCAAGATATGGATGAAAAGATGAGTAAGACATGTGGGCATAAAACTCACTCTTAGAAACACCATTTTTTATTAGTCATAAAGGCATGTATGCTCTTATGAATAAGGGTTTGTGGCCTAGTTCTTAAAATAATAATTAAGTACAAGATTGAAATATTCTTGTCTCGTAACTTAAAAAATTCTTAAGACTTAAGACATTTTGGTAACTTTGTTCAAAAATTAAAAATATTAATTCAAACCTTTTAAATTTATTAAAAACTAAGTAAATCATACAAAAGTGTACTCATAGATTTCATCTTCTACACAATGAGGGTAAAATCGTAAAAATTCTAAAAATATAATTTTGGTTAAAATTTTATTTCTTGTAAGGAATAGGATATTACAATTCTTCCTCCTCTTAAAAATTTTGTTCTCAAAATTCATGTGCCTTGGTTAAATAAATTAGGATATGTGGTGTTCATTTGTTCTTCAGGTTCCTATGTCACCTCTTCTTCTGTATGATTTCTTCACAATACCTTCACCAATGAAATGATTTTGTTATCTAGTACTTATTCTTTGCAATCAAGTATTCCTATTAGTTTTTCTTCATAGGTTAAATTTTGTTTTACTTGCACTAGTTGGGGTTCAATGATATGAAATACATCATAGACACTTAAGAGTTCTACTAGCTGATCTAAAGAATATGCCATAGGGCCAATTTTCTTTGTTATCTTGAAAGGACCAATGTAACGAGGGCTTACCTTGCCACGTCTTCAAAATTGAACTAGACCTTCCTCTGGTGATAACTTTAAGAGTGCTTGATCTCCAACTTTATATTCACGCTTTTTAATACTATTGTCTACACAGCTTATTTGTCAATAGTCAATAACATAATCCTAATTTTTAATTAATGTCAACCATCTTCTTTGTCTCATATTAAGCTCCTTGTGAGTTAATAAGTACTTTAAAATCTTGTGGTCTATGAATATTTGACATTTTTCACCATATAGATAATGCACCCATATTTTTAAGACATAAACCGCCTTCACTAATTCCAAATCATGCATAATGCAGTTCATGTTTCTTGAGTTGCCTAGAAACATAAGCAATTACTTTACAATCTTGCATAAGTACACAACCTAAACCTTGATCAAAAGTGTAAGCACAAGTCTAAAAGTCATTTGGCCCTTAAGCTCTTGGAAACTTTCCTCACATTCACTTGAACAATAAAATTTTGCATTTTTTCAAGTAAGATGAGTCAAAGGTAAAGCAAGTTTAGAAAAATATTTAACAAATGACAATAGTATCTGGCCAACCCAAGAAAACTTCTTTATTTCTGTTATGCTTTTAGGTCTTTCCCAATTTACCAATACTTCCACCTCTTGGGGATCAAAATATATGCCTTCACCCAAAAATAAAATGTCCAAGAAAAATCATACTCTTAAGCCAAAATTGAAACTTACTAAATTTTGCATATAATTGCTTTTGTTCCCTCTCATTTATAAGAGTACATCAAAATGTCATTGGTAAAAACTATAACATATTTATCAAAGAATGGTTGAAAATTGTGACCTTATGTCAATGTTAAGTAACTATAGTTACGTAATCTGACCTTATGCTATTTGTTTTGGGTAATTCAATATTTTTGATTATATTGTGGTGCCAAATATGTTATGCAATCCAAAAATGGTCTGAAATAAAAAGGAATTTTTGTTACAAAGTGTGATTATATCCTTAAAATTCCTTTAAATAATAAAAGTGGAGACATATTATATTATGAAGCCATAGCGGCCAAATAGATATAGAATCTAATTTTTCAAGACAAAGAATTTTATGCATGTGAATTGTGATTGTTGGAAAATTTATTGGTAATAATTCTACAATCAAATACTTCTACCATAACATAATGAGTTATTTGAACTCATGGTTATATGTCATGTTTGTTTAAGAAAATCATGTTAATGAGCTCATTTATGTATGAATATACTCACTTTAAGTGGGCTCATATATGCATTTAGAATGCACATTATAAGTGATTGATTAATGATTTGCATTTTTGACTATGTATTGTGCACATAATGATCATTTTTTTTCATGTTTTGTGTTAAACACGCACAATTAGTTATGACATGATATTATACCCTAAGATGTTTAAGACCCAATTTCAAAGGGCTTAAAAATAGAGTAAAAAAATTATGGGTGTACGCATAGGCCTTGATTATTCAAGTATGTTTGTTTTGCTTCCATACAATTTTATCATGCTATACTCCTTAACTATTTCCTATGTCATTTGTTAGAAAATTCTTATTTGCATATCAATGTTTTACGTGATAGGGTACTTTCACACCTATATATTTGGACTAGATTAGGGTTAGTTTGAATGCTTGCTCACATTTGACATTTTTATAATCTAACTTGTTTACAATGTCATCCAAGTTGAAGAAAAATTTGAACTAATAGCATATATGGATTAACATAAGTGTTATTTACAAACTAGGTTAGTAATCCAATGTCAAAATTTTATTGAGCACCTTATAAAATTATCTGTGAACCAACACCGTAGATATAGTTGGATTCAGTGACACTAATAATAGAGGCATAATATTAGCATGTTATAAGAAAAATTGTTTTGAAATATAGATTGTAGACTTATTCAAGGATTATGAGTTGCTTGCAATGTTTTGAAAAACGCTAATAATACATTATGAAAACTATACATCACTTTACCTCAATGGATTGATTACATGAATATATGCATGAAACATATTATTACCCTCAAACATATTTTCAATTCTATTTTCTTTTTCTTTAGAGGGATACTTGTGTTGTGAGTTTTGCTTCTTCTTTTTTACGGGGTGCATTACATTTCACCTTATTCTAAAGCATACACATGATTACATATAGCATTAAAAAATAAATCTTACTCCCACTAACCTTTTGGTATATACATTTATCCACAACGTTCTCTTCAAAACCAAATGAAGTGATGACGTTATGGAATTTCAAATACCATTGATGGGAAGCTTGTTTTAATCCATATATGGATTTATTAAGCTTAAAAAGCAAATGCTCACCATCATTAGAGAAGAATCCTTCAGGTTGCTTCATATAAATCTCTTCCTCTAGGTTACCATTAAGGAAAGCCGTTTTCACATCTATTTGATGCAAATCCAAATCAAAATGGGCAACCAATGCCATGACCACACGAAGTGAATCTTTCTTTGATACAGGAGAAAATGTCTCTGTGTAGTTGATTCCTTCCCTTTGAGTGAATCCTTTGGCAACGGGTCTTGCCTTATGTCTCTCAATGTTTCCTTATGAGTCTTTCTTTGTTTTGAAGACCCATTTACATCCTATGGCTTTCACACCATCAAGCAACTTGATGAGATCCCAGACTCGGTTAGACACCATATAATCCATCTCTTCTTTCATGGAATTGTATCATAAGTTCAAAACCTCAGAACTCATGGCCTGTGAAAACGTCTTAGGATCATTTTCGGCTCCTACATTATAGTCACATTCTTTTAGATACATAACATAATCACTAGGAATCACTGATTTCCTTACATTAGTATATCTTCTTAATGCTGCATCAATGTTCTTCTAAGGAGCAGAATCATGTTATTCAGCTGGTTGTTCAATAGTTGTAGGCAACTGTTGAACTTCAACATCTACTGGATCAGGATCAACAACTTATGGTATTTCCAAGACTGGTTCTTCAAAACGAATTTGTACTTGAGGCATGTTGTTAACAATAATGATCATTCCATTACTTGAAGTGGCACATTGAGCATCTGAATGATCTTTCTCAAAACCAATGTCCTGGGATCGATTGCTCCCACTAATCAAGTAATTCTCAAGAAATTTTACATTTCTTGATTCCACAAACCTAGTGTTGTGAGATGGACAGTAAAATCTGTAATCCTTAGATCATTCGGCATATCCAATGAAATACCCACTAATGGTCCTTGGGTCCAGCTTCTTCGCTTGTGGATTATAAATCCTCATTTCAGACGGGAATCCCTAAATGTGCATATGTTGCAAACTCGGTTTCCAACCTTTCCATAATTCAAATGGCGTCTTTGAGACAGCCTTGGTTGGAACTCAGTTTAATATATACACAACCGTCTTTAAAGCTTCAATCCACAAGGATTTAGGAAGATTAGAGTTGCTAAGCATACTTCGCACCATGTCCAATAGTGTTCGGTTTCTCCTTTCTGCTACACTATTCTGGTCTGGTGAACCAAGCATAGTATATTGGGCAACTATCCCATGTTCTTGAAGAAACTTAGCAAACGGACCAGGCGCTTGTCCATTCTCAATGTATCTACCATAATATTCACCACCTCTATCGGATCTCACAATCTTTATTTGCTTTCCACATTGTTTCTCTACTTCAACCTTAAAGCTCTTGAAGGCATCTAATGCTTCGCTCTTATTATGAAGCATATAGAGATACATATATCAAGAAAAATCATCAATAAAGGTGATAAAATATTTCTGACATTGAATGTCCATATCTGGACAACATATATCTGTATGTATGATTTCTAATATGTTTAAACTCCTATTGGCACCTTTCTTTGACTTGTTAGTTTGCTTTCCCTTATTGTAGTCTACACATGTCTCAAAATCAGTAAAATCTAGAGTACTAAGTACCCCATCTTTCACTAACTTTTAATTCTTTCTATAGAGATATGTCCTAATCTCCTATGCCATAATGTAGAAGAGTTATCGTTAATAATACACCTTTTAGTGCCAGCTTGAACATGCATATCGT
Source organism: Hippophae gyantsensis (assembly GCA_030763125.1). Taxonomy (NCBI): domain Eukaryota; kingdom Viridiplantae; phylum Streptophyta; class Magnoliopsida; order Rosales; family Elaeagnaceae; genus Hippophae; species Hippophae gyantsensis. The sequence goes on along the minus strand of CM061039.1, from coordinate 27,726,408 downwards.
TATGAATGGCATTATTTCGTAAATTAATGCAGTAAAGACCATCAGACAAAATACCATTCCCAACATAATCAGATTTATTAAATAAAATGAAAGATGTTTCTAAAATAAAAGGTCCGTTCTAATTCTAAAATAAAACCACTACTTAAAATCAAACTGTGTGTCCCTACAGCCTCCACATGTGAGCCCATCTTGTTTCCGGATAAGATGTATTGCTCACTTCCCACTGGTTTTCTTAGATTTTGCATACCCTGTAAGGAGTTTGTAACATGGATTATAGATCCAAAATCAATCCACCAGGTGTTAATATTAACATTAACCATATTAGATTCATAACAAATAAACGAGATTGGATTAACTTTATTCTCAAGCCATTTTTGGAATCTGATACAATCCTTCTTCATATGTCCTTTCATTTTACAAAAGAAACACTTGCATTCTTTCTTAATATCAACCTGGGGTGGAATTATCCCTTTTCCTTTATGCTTGTATTGAGATTTTCCTTTCCGGTACATTGTAGCCAACATTTCACTTTCACCAAATTCCATAACAAACCTCCCTTCCTCTTGAACACACATGGTCATTAGTTCATTAATTGACCATTTATCCTTATGTGTATTGTACGAGATTTTGAATGGCCCGTACTGATGTGGGAGAGTGTTAAGGATATAGTGTACCAGGAAGGATTCTGACATCTCAACCTCGAGATGCTTAAGTTGAGCCGTAATATCCCTAATTTGCATAATGTTCTCATGCACACCTTTCACTCTGGTGAGTCTTAAAGAGGAGAACTTCATAATATGGGTGCTTGCTAAAGCCTTATCTGAAGTGACGAATTGATCATTAATGGCCTTTAGCAAGTCTTGAATATTGTTATGCTGATCAACAGAACCACAAATACCAGCAAAGATTTTAGTCTTAATGAACATCATGCTAAAACGATTAGATCGTTCCCATTGTTCATAAAGCATGATATTCTCTGGAGTACTAGTTTGAGTAATTTTAGGTGGTTCGTTTTTCCTAATAGCATAATCAATATCCATCCACCCTAGTTGAAGGAGAATTCTTTCCTTCCATATTTTATAATTATCCCCTTTCAGATCGGGAATGTCACAACGGATATCAGAGAAATTTACAGGTTGAGAAGCTGTAATTAAAGATTATATGCTTATTAAAATTTAAGACCTAAACTATAGTCATTATTTACCAATGTAAATCATGAAAAATATGAATCTAGTGACATAAAACTTGCTTGTGGGCTAAAGTTTTAATTCAATTAGATTCATCTTAACTTTACGATAAAACTATCAAATTATGTTCATTTTCCTAATCTCTGTGGATAAATTATAAAATATAATTTGATATTATATCCTAATTAATCACACAAAAATATAATAAAATTCCTGTGGGATAAAATTTATTATATCATATATGATTAATTACAATTAATGTTTATTTTCTAAATGTGATCCCAAATAAATTTTATTATAGTTTTAATTAATTAAAGATGTTGTGACTACTCCCTAATTAATTAAACTATACTTAAATATTAATTAAATCCTTAGGCTCAATTATTGCATAAAATCATAAACAATATTAATTTAATTTTAAATGTGCAAATATTATTTATCTTAAATATATGACAATAAATTATGCAAGCAAAAATAAATAATATAAGCACTAATTAAATCCATAAAGAGCCATTAACAATTAATTTCATTATGCATAAATTATTTAACTAAAATTTATATGTATAATTAATTACAAAATTTATACATATAAATACCAAAAACAAATAATTTAAGCATAATGTATTTAAATAAATTTTAATGTGTCCAAAAATTATTTAAATAAATATAACATGTATAATAATTATTCTACACATGACAAACTTAAGTTAAATAATTAATCACATTTTATTCGGAATTATTTTATATATATATATATATAATTTATTTTTATTTTTTTTGTTTTAATAAAAACTAAATACTTAATATATATAAAAGTATTGCACGTTAAATAACATATAACGTGCTGTAGCCGAGTGGTCTTGTTGTTGGATTCTTTCCCTTAAGACCAAGGTTCAGGTACCAACAACTCTAAAGGTCTATTTTTTTAATAAAATAAAATTCTGAATCTATATAAAAACATTCAGTTACATATTATAATGCAAAGGGCTGGTTGGTCAAGTGGAAAAGGCATTACAAAACCTACATTGTAATTTGGGTTCAATTCCCAAATGAAGCAAAAAAAACAAATTGTTTTTTTTTAACTTCATCTTCAACCTCCAGCCGGGTCAACTTGACCCGATTTTAACCCTAACGGATATCCGGACGTATCTTTCTATTCCGACTACGTAATCTGGCTTTCTTTTTATCAAAATTCTCAGAATTTGATTTTCGAGTGATTCATGGTCTCAGTTTGAATCAAAATTATTATTTTAAATAAGAAGTTAATTAATAATTGAAATAAATACCCACGGTAAATTGAATTTATTTTCTTCATTGTTTTTCAAGTTTAAATTCACAGAATCACTCTAAAATCAATATTTAAACAATTTATAATTTCCATATGCATCAAAAATAAGCAAAATAAAAAACCCAAAATTTCAGTTCCTCGTGAAACAGAGAAAAACATAAATGTTTTCAAATGACTCTGATACCAAATGTAAGATCACAATTCAATCCAGAAATGTTCAGAAAACTATACGAACGTATAATTTAAATGCAGTGGAAACAAAATGTTTTCAAATGGCTCTGATACCAAATGTAAGATCACAATTCAATCCAGAAACGTTCAGAAAACTATACGAACGTATAATTTAAATGTAGCGGAAACAAAATTGAATTGAAAACATACCTCCTGCCATTGATTAAATTTCAACACTTACACGGGAATTCCAATGGATCTTCGATTTAATGCTCTCACTAGTTTCTCACACTTATTCTCTGCGTTTTGATGGTGTATCTAAATTCAGCAGTTAATAGTGAGAGGACCTGATGCTTTATTAAGGTTCTCCCATCAAGAACCTTGTTGAATTTTGAAACCGATGTACGGTTTCGACGAAACCAAACCATCACCATGGTTCACCATTACGTTGCACCACTCTAATATTACAAGCTTCACCACAGGGACTATTTGAGTATTTTCCATAGTGTTAAAGCAAAGACAAACCTTGGGTTGTTGCTCAGGCTTGGAAAATTGTAGAATGTGAACATTTGCCAACAACAAAATTAGGTGCTCAATTTGATTTGCCACATTATCTTTTTGAAAATTTATTAACAAGGACAACAATGAGCATTCATTGAAATAACTCAACAGGCTCCTTGGAAAAGCCAATAAAATGTGAAAGCAACAACAAAGAAGGTTATAACTCATGGATAATATAAAGTAATTGGAACCCGAACTTCATCTGAAGCTAATCCAAAACGTCTTCATCTCTTTTCCTCTTATAATCATCGGGCCAAGGATTATGTATTAAAACATATAAACATATAAAATAATACATTTGAAGACAGATCATTCTCTCATGCGAATGGAATGGCAGTTGGGAGTTGGCTGTGAAATGGTGGACATCTTGGTGCTCTTGGCCGGTCGTGGCTGAAATGCTAGGGACTAGTCAGTGCTGGTGGTTGTGCTAGTTTACTGAACTCTTTAGGGCCAAAAAAATAAAATTAACCATACCTATAACTTTTTGTAAATTTCCCCCAATAATCGTCCCAAAATCACCCTTTTAGATATGGTTGAACATTTTTTTCATATTTAGAATTTGTTGGAATATTATGGATCAAAACTCTCAAAACTCAAGAGCACTCAAGAACAATTTTCCAGAAACACTTAGAAACTCTCAAACTTTTATTTATGATTTATTTAAATTTATTATTACATTGCTACTGAGAAGTATTTATAGAAACAAATAATAAATCTAAGCCATACAACATAAATCTATCAAAACAATCTAAACCTTACACCTATCTCCTTACTTAACCCATTTCTTTTCTTCTTTCTGCCTACCAATCATGAGTTGTATCCTTATCAATCCAGATTATCACTATAGAAGCTTCTATTAGTTGGACTTCAAATGTGCTAGAATATTTCAAAGAGTTTGGGCTTGTACACAAGTTTACAAAACAACACTCCCCCTTAAACTTGTTTTATGATGCCAAGCAAATATCTCAATCTGACAAAGTCTTCTTACTTGAGCGGCTTAGTGAAGATGTCAAAAATTTGATCTTGTGATTTTACATACTCGAGTTGTACATCCTTTCTTGTGATGCACTCCCTGATGTAATGATATCGAGTATCTATGTGTTTGCTTCGATCATGGAAAACATGATTTTTGGCTAAGGCAATAGTTGACTTGTTGTTGACACAAATTTTGGTTGGTTCTTCTTGTGTGATACTTAGCTCCTTTAGCAAGTTTCTCAGCCAAATTACATGGCAAACACATGAGGTAGCTGCTACATATTCTGCTTCACAGCTAGACAAGGTGACAATCGGTTGCTTTTTCGACATCCATGTAAAAGCTGTATCTCCCATGAAAAACACAAATTTGGAAGTGCTTTTTTAATGATCAATATCTCCACCAAAATTCCTATCACTATATCCTACAAGCTTGTAATCATTAACAACCGAATAGAATAAGCTAAAATTAATTGTACCTTTTAGATAGCATAGGATTATTTTTGAAACTTTGAAATGGGTAATTGTCGATTTCTCTATATAGCGGCTAATCAATCCAATGGCATACAGGATGTTAGGACTTGTGCACATGAGATAATGCAGACTTCCATCTAAACTTTTGAAAAATGTTGGATCCACACTTTCACCATCTTCATGTTTGGATAGTTTGATTCCACATTCCATTAGTGTGTTGATCAGCTTGAAATCGTTCATCTTGTACTTCTTTAGTATCTCCCTTGCATAGCTTTCTTGAGAGATGAAGATGCCTTCTTCTTTTTTCTTCACTTCAATTCTCATACATCATGTGCACCCAAAAGAACCTTCATCTTGATACTCCAATTATCATAGTTGTCGTTGTTGAGTGTCGGGACTTGAAACGATGTAATGCCTCCACTTGACATAACTCTCAATATAGTACTAATTTGCAAATTATGATTGGATAGATGGATTTAGAACATCAAAAAACCTTGGGAGGAACTCTGGGAAAAAATCTGAAATTTTGGGTCAATAGTCAAAATCAACCCTTTGCTCAATAGTCAAAGTCAACTCTTTTGATCAACGGTCAACACTCGATCAACATTCTCGGTGGCTTGGTCAAACGGATCTGCAGTTTGGTCAACTCGGCTGGACTCAGTTTCAACTCGGCTGACTCGGCTCTAAATCAATGAGTTAATTCACGTTTTGGTAGAAGCTTTAGGAGGCACGTGGCAGCGCGTCTGAACTCAGATCGGGATGATTCTCACGGTGTTGGATTTGTCTCATCGAGAGCTTCGATTTGATATACAATAGTGTATATTAATATTTCCACCTACAACTCTGATACCACTTTGTTAGAATATTATGGATTATAACTTTCAAAACTCAAGAAGACTTAAGAACAATTTTCCAAAAACACTCAGAAGCTCTCAAAATTTTGTTTGTGATTTATTTAACTTTATTATTACATTGCTACTGAGAAGTATTTATAGAAACAACTAATAATTCTAAGTCATACAACATAAATCTACCAAAACAATCTAAATCATATACCTATCTCCTTACTTAACCCATTTCTTTTCTTCTTTCTACCCACCAACCAATAGTTGTATCCTTATTAATCTAGATAATCACCATAGAAGCTTCCATGAGCTAGACTTCAAATGGGCTAGATTATTTCAAAATTTTTGGGCTTGTAAACAAGTTTACAAAACAATAGAATCATCCCAAAATTTATTTATTATTTTAGGGCATCCATCGCCCAAAACAACCCACAATGTCAAGATCGATGACCACTTCCAATTTAGCTGCTGCCCATGCTGATTGCCAAAAATTCTCCAGTCCAAGCCATGCAGCACAAAGCCCAATGATGGTGCTATCACTCTCAGTTACTACAATCGGTGTAACTACCACTAGAAACCACCAACAAGTCATTTCCACACATCACCCTCCCTAACACTTGCATCTATAACAACCACTACAATCACCAACAATACCTTCTAAAAATAAGTATGAAAAAGAAGAAAAAAGTAGTTTAAAAAAGGATAGTTAGGAAAAAGAATCACAAATTACCCAATCTCATTATGAATGTTCAACTCGAACAGGAATATCATTAACTTAAGTAACAAGGAGAGGGTATGGAGTACTGCTTCACAATCTTATGGATAATTTAGCTCAAGAAGTGGCCTCTGTTGTTCAGTAGATGAAATTTCAACTACAGTTATCTACCAATAACAAACAAAAACAGAAAGTGAAAGCTAATGATGATTATTGCATGGCTCAAAACCTTGAATATGCCCCATAAAAAAAATAGGGCATCAACAATAGACTTTTAACTAAACCTACTTTCATTTCTCTTGGAATAAATTCTTATTTCAACGAGTCCTTTAAGATTGTAGAAACTAAGTAGCCCCTCCAATTTTACAGTCATTGAAGTAAAGTCAACCATATGGCCCCTTAGTATCCCACCATATCTCCTACTCATAAAAAAATTATGTAGTCGAATGATCTCACCCACAATCTCCGCAGTACACTAATGGGTAACAAGGTGATGTGGCAAGCCATGATGTCCATCATAGTGGAATTTGATGGTAATATCGATCCTAATGTTTTTCTGGATTGGCTATATAAGATGGATGAATTTTTGAATTTTATGGTATGACTCATATTTAGTATGTCGATCTTACTAAAATAAAGTTAGCACTCATGTTAAATTTTATTGGCACTCTATCTAATGTAAATATGAATACTTAGGGCTTTCCTCAATTACACTTTGGATTGAGATGAAGCAGAATAAAAACAAATATGTTCCTATTTTCCATAGGAACAGTTAATTGAACAACTCCTTAATTTAAGATAAGCCACCTCTAATGTCAAGGAATACATGTCTCTCTTTGAAGAGCTCACATTTCAATTTGATATTTGAGAAGATTCTTAGATTAGTACTTCCCGATTCCTTAATGGTATAAGACCAGAGATTTAGAAAGTTGTTTCTACGCATTCACTGTCGTATATAAAAGAAGCATACCATAAAGCTTTAGAAGCCAAGTCATTATTGAATTCCATATTTTGGTTCCTTCATTTTCACGACCCCAACATTGATGAAACTAAGGATTTTAACTTGCCTAATATAGGGTTCTCCAGTCCAACAGAGCCGATTTCTTCTAATGTGGCCCAAATTTAGTGTCATAATTGGCATGGCAAAGGTCATAACACTCCTTGTTTCCCTAATGGCACATTAATGCTTGACCATCAACACATTGATCAATTATCACAAGAAGCTCATAATGTTTACCCATTTGATCCTACATATTAGACTTATCTGATGAAGATGTTGATGGTACTACTCCATTAGTCTAGTACACTTATTTCTCCTGACTCGTTAGAGTTGAGTTTTTCTTTGTTAGGGAGAATTGATACAAATCCAATAATAGGTAAGTTGTAGTTATAAGTTACTTAGTATTTAAATTTACTTATTTTTTTATTTAAGTTTAGATTTATTTTTTAATTTATTTTTTATTTATCTAGTTTGTTATTTTAGTTGTATAAATAAGACCTAGCATATTACATATTTTTTAGACTTGAAATACAAATTGAATATCTGTTTCTCCCCTTATTTATAATATGTATTTCTTCAAATTTCTATTATTCAAATTCCTAACTTTAATTCGTTAGAAATTTCCTCACTTTCCTCTATCTCTTTATCTGTTCTACATCCATAGATAATTATTTATCAAGATTTTTAACAATAAAAATTTATGTTGAAAAATTATATCCAAAAACTAGATAAATATTTGTAGATGTCATTAAGAAAATAATGTTTTTATTGTACGATACTTATAGCCAATGAGATTGTAGTTGAAATATAGCCTATTTAGGTATGTAGAAGTTTTGGGATTTGAGTCCTAGTTACAGATGTGTGAGTAGTTTATTTATTTAAAAACAATACGATACTTATATGTTATACCAGAATTATCATGTAAAATTATAAAATGATATCTATTGATGTTGATTTTTGTCAACACTAGATATGAATGTTCTATATAGATCTTCAAGATAAAATAATTCATTAGGATCTCATATCACCCTAGGATATGGTGACCTTTGGCCTTACGATACTTAAGTCATTAATGAGATTTATGAAGATTGAGTGATTTAGGTCTTGCTCTATGACGAAGAGGAAATCAAGTGCTGGACTATGATTCCCTATTCTATGGTATAAATTATGTATGAATGTGTACATTTTGTGAATATATATAAACAATATAGTTAACTTGATACATATCCCTTACCTAGAATTGTTTTAGTATCATGGTTATCTCTTTAGGAAAATATGGGATAATTATTGGTCCTTTATCTATTTATTGAGATTATCTCGTGGTTATGCTTATTTGATGACTCAATGCTTATTGAGCTTAGCACATAAGACTTTTTGCTGATTGAGATCACTCTTATTTGTCATATGAGATGTATTAAATTACACCCAACATTATCACCAGACTTTCTGGGCCTTGATCAAATGGTAATGAAGGTTTGATTATAGTTTTGTCGGTATTTGAGATCATGACCCTTATAGTCACATCGATAGCACTAAACCCACTTTTGTGCACTATTTTACCTACCTAGGAAAGTGATTAGGTGTAGTTTCCTTCCAGTCAAAATGTACATAGAGACTTCAGGTTGCTGCCAATGTTTACTTATTTTCAATCAGATGCTTAGTTAAGGAGTTATGTTTAAGTAAATGTTAGCACTTGTGAAGTCAAACCTTCCTTTTCAGAAGGAAATTCAAAATTTGAATTCTAGGCTTTGGGTCCTTAGGTTTGTCCAAGAAAATGTGGCCCTTAGATGTGGCTTTTAAGGAATGGATGAGATTGTTTTCCCTCCTTTATATATACAAGGTACTCATTTCTTCACTCCATACAATTGTCTTCTATTCTTGGAAGTTGAAACTTTGGAGAGAGAAATGGTGGAGAAAGGAGGAAAGCATCTTTCAAGGTATTTTTTCCCAAACTTCCTATTTTATTTAATTTTCCTCCATTATGTTGCATGTCGTATAGAATAGAAATTTTCCTATCATCTAAATAATTTGTATCCCACGACACTCATACTATACTTTTCTAGGTAAGAAGTGATGCATATTGGATTTATGGATGTCTAGGGTCAGATCTACCCACCATTGGTATGCATTGAGGTAGATATGGGTCGGAGTAGACATCACAAATTGGTGGCCAAGCGGTAGTTTCTAAGAGGTGTGGCCGATAAAGTTTTGGCTGATCCATCCTTGGTTGGTGGTGGCATGGCAGGTGATGTTCTTACTGGTCATCTCTTGCCATCTATGTTTTGGCCAATGGTCCTCATACTAGTGGTTCTATTGTCAATAATCCTTTGACCGGCCATGCACTATTTGGCGATGAATGGGGTCCGTTCATATACTTGTTTGATGTAAGTTGATTTTTTGAGTAAAGATGACTTTGATGTAATTTCGGTTGGCATTCCCTTGAGCCAGCACGGTCCTGACTAGGACACTGCTTCATTCTTTTCTATGAACCATTATGACTCTTAAATGCTGGATCAATACTTGGATAAGATGAGGGAGATTTTCTAGATCCCAAAGTTTATCACCTTGATGCATTAGGCCTAGGGAATTGTTTAAAAAACCTTCTCTTTGACAAAGTTACATTATTTACGATCACTTTTTTCGACGGGTTATGACTCCTTTTCCACCCATAGTATGAAAGTTCTTAGTTGATATTGGTACAACTCCCAAAGAATTTATACTCAACTGTTACATAATATTGTTGTGTTACTAGGTGCTATGGAAGAAGCATTGTAGAGAACTAGCTATTAAGGAGTTCAAGTTTTGCTACTACTTATACTTGGAGAGAGGTAGTAGGGGTTCGTTTCACTTTAAGTCCTTTACTAACCATATCATGATTGACAAGTTACCAGATAAAAATAAGGGTTAGAAGGATTCCTTTTTAACTAATATGGATGGTTTTAATCTTCCATCTTTGGATATTCCTTCCATATCCATTCACTTATCAAGGAATGGTAGAGTTTTCAAGACTTAGTCTTTTTGTTGTATGTTTTACTTTGTCTTGAGTTATTTCTCTTTATTTGTACTGCATTAGAAGTGAGGTGACATCTACCTTAAGTGGGTCAACTTTATCGATTCACATTATTATCTCCCCGAGTGGAGGCACCACAGCAACAAACACGTTCTTTGATGAAAATTATTTTAACTTATTATTTACTATGCTTTTAAGCACTTATTTTATGTTTTATTTTACTATTATCTTGTTTTGTAGGTTAAAGTTCTTTGAAAAACATAAGCAAAAAGAGTGAAAATGAGATGATTAGTGACAATTCACACAAGTCAAAACGAACCAAAATGTCAAATACAAAAAATTCTATGTGTGCTGCGGTTGGCCTAGATATATGTTGTGCCACGGTAAGGTGCTTTTGGGTTCCAACAAGTGATCATGAGATTTCTATGTGCATTGTGGTCTAACTTATATCATGCCATATTACAAGGATCTTGGATCCAACTTTTTTCTTCTAAAGTTTTAAGGATGCCATGACACAATTTATTCCATGCTATAGCACGGGCGTTTTGGGTTGCAACTAGAGATACATCATTCAATGTGCATTGCATTGTAGTTTAAAGCATGTTGCGACCCAAAGGTCAAAAATTGCTAGAAATCCTAATATGTGTTTTATGCATGTTTTACCCTAACTTTAGTTTATAAATACAACCCTTACCCTTTTTAAATAGATATCAAGCCATATATTCAGCTACCATGTTACGTAGTTGTATTTTACCGTCCATAATACAAAAATAGAGAGAAAACCTCCCCATTATTAGGATGATCAAAGGATTTGTAGAAGACTGGTAACCAATTTAGAGATTTAGTATCACAGATTAAGAAGGGGTACTTTTTATTTTTATATATTATTTTTCTCTCTATAATAGGATGTTTTTTTGTAATTGAATTAACTTTTTTTTAATTTAACTATGATTAGCTAAATTTTGTAATATGATATTTTAGTATAGTTTCCAATGATTGAAAGAATAATTTTATGGTTTAAATAAATAAAAGTTTAGATTTATTTTTTATTCACATTATTCAAATCTTTAATTAAAAGTTCATGGTGAGCTGAGTCTTGATTAATAATTAAAAAATATATTTTAGAACTAAGCATTAGACGCATCATTTATGCTTGGTTGAGCATTAATGAACAAGAGTCTAATTTAATTTCATTGATGTGTTAAATTAGATGGTTAAAATTATCTTTAATTATAAACTAATGACAGACCAAATCTTAGTTTATAATTAAAAAATATATTTACCTTAGGTTTATCAATTAATTAATTTCAAGCCAATCTAGGAATTTATTAATTAATTGGGGATCCTATTTTATATATTTTTCTTAAATTTTTAATTAATCAATTTTGAAGTTTGACCTAAGAAGTTATTGATTAATTGATAATTGTGGGGACTCACCGTGATCAAAAAGGGTTTGCTTATTTAAAAACAAAAAAAATTAGTAAATCTAACTTGTTATTTAAATAATTTAATTCATTATTTCTATTAGGGGAGATGTGAACTATCATTTAGCTTACTTGTAATATTTTAGTTAATTAATCAATTTAGAATTTATAGTCTTTTTTCCATAACCGACACCTGATAGATTCTTTATGATTGTTTTTCTGAACTAATTTAAAAAATAATTTAAACTTTTAAAACAATCGGCCAATTTCTTTAGAAACCAACCCCAGGGTAAACTTATCATTAGTCTACTAGTAATTCGTGAACTTGCAAGCAATTAATATTTGTGTATCATGTTTTTGGAAATGTTGCTAGAGAATTGGCATTTTATATTGTTTATTTGTTTTCTTTTTAGCTTGTTTTCATAATTTTTTGTTTTTGTGATGTTCTTTTTATTTTGTGATTTTGTTTAGTTATTTTTTTATTTCAATTATTTTTTTTCTTGTTTATTTTTATTTCTATTGTTATTAGCTTTTAGTTGCTTATTTTTTATTTTATTGGTAGTATATTAATTATCTAATTCTTTGAATTCTTTTTTTTTTTGTTAGTCTATCAAAAGTAGGTGAACCTTTATAATCAACTCACATTCCATGGACAAATTTAATAGATCAAAAGAGGACTTTGTTAGGTTGGATAATGAAATCCAAGAGCCACTAAACAAAGGAGATTCTTTACCAAGAGGGATAGCAATGAAGGACTTTGTAAGGCTAAACATTAGCACTACTACTTTCTCCATGCCGTTGAGGAAGACAACTAGAAATTATGAATTGAAAAATATTATTTATTCCATGTTGCCTTCCTTCTATGAAATTCCTAATGAAGATAATAATGTCAATTCATAGTTGATAATGTTACAGGTGGTTCTAAAGGGGAAAATGGCTTTAGAGACTTTTGAGATCTATGAGATTTTGGGTGCTAATTCCCAACAAAAAAGTGCTAGACCGAGAAGAGATTGAGTGAATGGAATAGGCTCTAGGAATGAGATGGTTATTGGTATGTGCTTAAAAGCACTATATATTATGTGACTTATTTAAAATTCAATGTTAAACATAGATTTGTATTTACATAATTTTATTATTATTAAATCAATGTTTTTAGAATCACGAGTATGTTTTATTATTCTTCAAGTATTGCTAGCTTCTTGATTAAAAGGATCAATACATAAATAATCATACCTAAAAGTATTCATTTGCAAACAAGAAGAATACAAGGATAGCATATGTAAGCCTCACATATGAACCAACCAAGATTGTAAGTGGGTGTAACAAAAATATTTTTGGGGAACACAATTTAACGTGTGCTATGATGATTCTATAAGTGCATTGAGTGTGAGTTCCTCAGATCATAATTGAAACACATAATAGATTTATGCAATCCACAACAATGGAGAATGTGTGCGGCAATGCACGACCTTACGATCTATTATGCTCTCCTTTTTGTAGTGTTTTTCTACCTGTATGAACCTCCTTCTATTGTAAAAGACACATCAATTGAAGTAACATTTTCTAAGTTTTAAAAACAAATTCTATTTGAAAATTTTGTTATAGTTTTAGGTTTATTGTTTTCTTAGTTTAGTGTAGTAGTTTTCAATCCAATAAACAAGCATGACAGATCTATTTGGAGGTTTTTTATATAGGTCATTATTGAAACTTTGTAATTGGAAGGATACGCTTGAGGTATAAATTTTAAATATATTCTTTTATTTTCATATTAATTTTATATATTATTCTAAATGTTATTTTTAATATTTTGATAATTTATTAAATCTAAGCATGTATGGTTGAAAATACTATGAGATATTAGTTTTACTGTTATGTTTGTGAAATATTAACTTAGGTAAATATTTTTATAATATAAATTGATTTTATTTCTTCATTCAAGAAATTTATAAAGCATATTACAGAAAAAAAATATTGACAATATAGTTTTCATAGTAAGTTTAAAATATGAAATTCATATTTATGATATGGTTATTTAAATATGGTTTAGAATTATATTATATTTCAAATTTTTTTCACAACGATTTATTATTGAAAAATTTATTGGGAACATATTTTTCATAATAGATTTAAATTTGAAAGTTAGTTATCAAATACATCAATCTTAAATCCAACTTTAACACATTGAATGAGAGTCTAAATTATTTTCTTTGCCTTAAGTAGTGATTTTGATGGTTTACTATATCCTTAGAAATAAATCGTAATTTAATATTAATTAATTGGTAGGCCTTGCCCTAGGATATTAATTGGTTTTTATTAACAAAGAATTTGGGTCCCATCTAAGAACATTTTCATACAAAAAAGAGAAAATTAGTAATATTAATTTATATATTTAATAACCTAATAATTGTGAGCAAGTATGATTGATAACTACTATATCCCATATATTCTCTATTGAATGATTAAATATTTATTTGTCTACTATCTGTTGAATCAAATCTATCTTTAAATTTATGTAATTAGAATAGGATTTTCAAAACCACAATAATTGTAATAGGATGTTTAGGTTTATTTTTCATTTTTTAAGAATTTTGTTGAATTATTTAAAAACTACATACTTTCTCTTTAGACTGACCTTGAGAGTATATTTATTATTTCTTACAATTGATTCATGCACTTTTGAGATATTTCTTAAAGGTAAATAGAACTTGAAACTACTAAAAGAAAAGCTAAGAAGGCTTCAAAAGACTAAGAAATCAACTGAAGAATGACTTATATGGAAAATTATATCGAAACTTATATTATGAGTGCTCGAAAACACTTAATATATCATGATTTTATGCATGTTAAATGTTAAATAGATTTGCATTTTCTTAATTTTACTATCATTTTAAACAAATCTATCTTTTTGGAATAACTAGTATGTTTTGTTATTTTTCAAGTATTTTTGCTTCAAAAAGATAAAAGCGATCAAACACTTGAAAAATATATTTGAAATCACTGTACTATAACTTTAAAAGGTTAAAATATAACATATGTAAAGCATTACACATGTTCCAAAAAGGATATACAAGAAAAAAAAGGGTTTAAATTGATCCGAACAACATAGGCAGTGACATGGAATATTTGTGTGTTGTAGTGTGAGTAAAAAGGATTGAAAATCTCACATCCCATAATTTATGTGTACTATGGTGTGGAAATGTTATATGGCATGGTATGAGTGTTGAGGATTGAGCTCCAAATCGTGTACAATTAGTGTATGCCACAACATGAAAGAATTGTGTGCCACGACACTAGTCATTTGATCTATATTTTTCTCCTTTCCAAAACCTATAAATAGAACCCTAATTCTACTGTATATCATATCCTATAGCTTCATGCTTAAGCTTATTTTTTAGTCTCTTAAAGCTTTTTAGCTGTTCTTTTAGTAGATTCAAGTTCTTCTCTTATTTGAGAGTTGAACAATTCCAGTTTATGTAGTAATTCTAGTTTCAATTCAATAAACCGTGTTAGTAATTTTGTTTGGAGGTTTTCTAGAATAAAAAGGATACTGGGATTTTGTTGAGATATATTTAAATGTATTATTTTTAGATTATCTTTAACTATTGTTTTACATGCTATGTTTAATTTATTAATCATTCATTAAAATATGCATGTCTCGCTTTAAATAATGTGGGATATTAGTAATATTGTTACATTTGTGAAATATTAAAGTAGATTAAACATTTTCATAAAATGAATTTAAGTTTTATTTTTTTATCAATATTAAACGAAGTTTGTAAAATAAAAATACATTGACGAAGTTTTTTCCATAATAAACAAAAGGTTTAGATTTAGGATTTAATTATATGAATCTATTTTAGAGTCAACTCTTAGATGTTAGATGAAATATTCAAGATCTTATTTAGAGAACTCTATTTGAAATATTTTTATAAGATTTATTATTGGAAAATATATCGATGACATATTTTTCATAATAAATCAACTCTTAGATGCTAGATGAAATATTCAAGATCTTATTTAGAGAACTCTATTTGAAAGATTTTTATAAGATTTATTATTGAAAAATATATCGACGACATATTTTTGATAATAGATTTGAAATATGAAAGTTAGTTTTCAAATACTTAAATCATTAACCTAACTTATATACCTTGATGAGATTTAAATTGGTCACCCTACCAAAAGCATCAACTAAATGGTTTATTAATTTCTTATTAATAAAACATAATTTAGTTAACAATCAATTACTGATCCTCGCCAAAAGACTTGAATTGATAATTGATTAATAACAAATTGATCCCTACCTTAGGATAATTTCTTATATAAAAGGAATAATCAATAATATTAGTTCATATTTTTAATAACCTACTTAATATTGAGCAAATATGATTAACTAGCTAATGTATCACATAAATTCTCCACTACATGATAAATGTTTAATTGCATAAATATTTAATGAATCTATATTTATTTTTATGTCATTAGTTTAGATCTTCAAACCCAAACTTTGTGACATAATGTTTAGTTTTTATTTTTCATCTTTAACAATTTGTTGAATTATTTAAAAACCATATGATTACTCTTTAGACCAATCTTGAAAGTATAGTTATCATTTTCTTTAAGTGAGTTATGCACTTGTGAGCTATTTTATAAATCATACAAAATTTGTAGGCCTAATTTTGACACATCAAGTTTTTGTTCTCATTACTAGATATACTAACAATAACACTAAAAACTACATAATGTTTGCAAGCACCATTATACATCCCAGAATATTGCATTTATATATCGACAACTCTACCTAAATAATACTTAACCATCTAGGGGTAGATTTAAGTCATTTAAGGGGACCCAAGAATCAAGATTATGATTTCATCTTTACACCACCTGAATAACCACATCATGAAGAACAAGGACTAGATGACACAGAGAAAATATTTCCATACTTATTTTGGAGTTTTTATGTATCTTGTTCTAGTTTGTTTAATTGTTTTTATTTTTGGATTTTGGTCACTTTTGTTGTATGTTATTTTTTATTTTATGTAATTTATTTTTCTTTAGCTTGTTTTATTTTCCTGTTATGTGAATATGTTATTTAGAACTTTTGAAAATCATAACTATTTGTTGAGATGTGTAAGAAGTACACAACATTTTTTTCGTGTGGATTAAAATGTTTGAAATGATAGATGTACCCAAATTTTCACTTCAATACTTGATCACATACAAGAAATGGGTAACTTTTCTCTTCCTTAGTACTTATCTTTAATTTTCATTTGTTATATTAAGGGAAATGGAGATTCTAGGTTGGGGGTGAGGAAGAATTACAATAGTTTTGGGCAATTTAAAATTTTTTCAATATGCGTTTATATTTATTTAGTTTATTTATTTGTTTAGGGATTTTAGGTTCATTTTTAAAATTTTCTTGCAAAGTTATCATGTCTTTTAGTTAATTTTAAGCAAATGATTAAGTCTTTGCATTGTTAGATTAATTTTTTGAACATATCATAAAGTAATTGATAATTATTTAGTTTTGTCATAGTTTGTGTTTCATGATAAAAATTTGAAACTAAGAAAAATCCAAAATTGGTGTTTAGGAATAAGAAAATGGAGATTACCTTTTGAGAATGTTTTTAAGCCTATTATCATTCCATTCTAAGCTATAATATTTTTCTACTATTTTAAACACTCTTCTTAATTATTCAAATTGTCAGAAGATCTCTACATGTTTTGCATTGAATGCTAGGATTTTTACATATGATATATTGTTATATAATTATTTTTTATTGCATAAATTAAATGACATAAGTAGAAATTGAAATTGTATGCTTTCTTTATTCATGCATGACTTCCAAACAAACACACACATATATATAGGGTTCCCTAAAACCATTACAACAAGAGCAAAATTTGCCACTTACCAAAATCTTACAATATATGTAGAAACTGTACATGGGTCCACCCTCTAAAAAAGAAAGAATATATATATATATATAGAGAAAGAGAGAGATAGAGAGAGAGAGAGGGTATAAACTAAATACGATGACCTAAAAGTACTTCAAAGTTGTGAGAAATGTCTGTTACAAAAGAAAGATAGGAAATAAATCTCCCTTAAAGTCATTGTATTTTTGTTCATCCTCCAAAGGCATATACTAGATATTTTTATTGAATGATTTGAATTGATGCATGCGGATAATATGTGATTTATTTATAAATCCTTTCATTTGATTTCTTTTATGAGATCAAATGTTATGCACTATTTTGTGCATTTTCTTCCTTAAACTTATGAGAACTCATTAGTTCATTTCTTTACATAAGTTCTATTCACATATATCTTTGATCAAATGCTTAAACCCACACGATCTATGTAATATTGAGAGTGTGACGTGTGAGGATTAGAGTCGAAGCGAATTCAGATTCCAAATATTGAAATTGAGTAAATCAAAGTTGATGCATTTTTTGATATGGAATATGAATTTGTGATTTTCAACTAATTTATAATAGTCTATGCTTCTTTAAAAAATTAGTTTAAACTTATGCTTTCAATTTTAATTGTGAACTTAAAAGATACTAAAAACATGAGAAGTTTTACTATTTTATTTTTTATTATGTTATTTTTTGTTTTAATTTTTACTTTTTTAATTTTAGTTCTTATTTTTTTATTTGTTATTCGATTATTTTTGTTATTTATTTTAATTGTTCGCATTTTAGTTTGATGTTTTTGGATACTATTTTTGAAAGCCCTTACAAGACTGAAAGCATGGAGGAATTTAAATTTTTTTTTCTTTTAGTTTATTTTAGTAATTTTTCATTTTTGTGACGTTCTTTTTATTTTATGATTTTGTTAATATTTGTGTTTTGTTTAATTAATTTTGTTTATTTCAATTATATTTGTTTTTTATCTATTGTGTATTTCTTTTGTTATTTGCTTTTAGTTGTTTATATTTTATTATACTTTTGTTGTTTATTTATTTTATTTGTGGTATATTATCTAGTGCTTTGAATTCTTTGTTGTTTTTGTTAATATATACAAGGTATGATATACCTTGGGAATCAACTTGTACCTTTCATAGACAATATTAACAGATCAAAAGAGCACTTGGTTAGGCTAGATATTGAAATCCAAGAGCCACTAAACATTGGAAATGTTTCATCAAGAGGGATAACAATGAAGGAGTATGCAAGGGCAATCATTGACACTGGTACTTCCTACATATAGTTGGGGTAGACAACTAGGAATAATGAATTGAAAAATATTCATTATTCCATGTTTCCCTCCTTTTATGAAATTCCTAATGAAGATTCTTTGACTTTCATTAGGGATTTATATTGAATTGTACATACATTTTCTTTGCAAGGGCTAAATGAGGATAAATATAAAATGATGTGTTTTCTCTACACTTTCAAAGATAGAGCTAAGGTTTGGCATATGATGTTCCCACTAGGTTCCTTGATAACTTGGGAGGGAGTCTATAATAAGTTTATGGGAAAACTCTATTCCTAACAGAAGTCTTTCGATTTGATAACCAAAATTACCTCATTTTTTTCAAATGGAAGGAGAACAATTCCATGAATCTTGGGATAGGTTCAAATTATTTATCCCTCGTTGCCCACCTCACCACTTCCCATTGTAGTTATACAATCAATTTTTATATTTTGAGTTGACACAATAGTGTGAATTCAAAGTTGAGTGGTGCTATGGAGAAAAAATAGCTTTAGCGACTTTTAAGGTCTATAAGATGGTAGGTGATAATTCCCAACAAAAAGTACTAGAGTGAGAAGTGATTGAGTGAATAGAATAGGCTCCAGGAATGAGATGGTTGTTGATAGGTGCTTTAAAGCACTAACTATTATGTGATTTATTTGAACTTTAATGTGAAAAATAGATTTATATTTGCATAATTGTATCATTATTAAATCTAAGTTTTTGGATCACGAGTATGTTTTATTATTTTTCATGTATTTCTAGCTTCACATTGATTAAAAAGATCAACAGATGCAAAATCATACCTAAAAGCAATCAATTGTCAATAGGAAGAATATAAGGATAACATACATAAGTCTTACATATGAACCAACCAAGCATATAGAGGGTGAAATAAAATAAGTTAAAGAAACACAGTTTAATGCGTGTTGTAGCTATGATTTATTGTGCCGCAGTACGTGTGTCTCATACCATAATTGAAATGCATACCACATTGACGCATGCCATGGTAGTCAAAAATGTGTGTAACGATGCATGACCTTATGATCCACTATTCTCTCCATTTTACAGCATTGCTCTAACTATGTAAACCCCCTCCTATTGTAAAAGACACACCAACTCAAGAACATTCGTTGAGTTTAAAAATAAATTCTCTTCAAGAATTTTGTTATAGTCTTAGGCTTATATTGTTCTTAGTTTAATGTAGTAATTTTTGATCTAATACCGTATTGGTAGATCTATTTAGAAGTTTTTTAGATATAGATTAATACTGAAATTATGTACTTGGAAAGATACACTTGAGGTATAAATTCTAAAATATTTCTATATTTAGAATAATTTTATCTACCGTTATGAATTATATTTTTCAATATTCTAATCAATTATTAAATCTAAGTATTTATGACTGAAAATACTATGAGATATTAGTTATGTTGTTAGTAAACATTTTTATAAAATAAATTGATTATTATTTCTTCATTTAAGAATTTTACAAAGCTTATTACAAAAAAATATATTGATGACATTTTTTGTAGTAAGTTTAAAACTTGAAAGTTAGATTTATGATATGGTTATTTACATATGTTTTAGAATTATATTCTATATCAAAGATTTTTCAAAAATATTTATTGTTGAAAAATATATTGAGAACATATTTTTCATAATATATTTAAAATATGAAAGTTTGTTTTATGATAAATTAATCTTAAATCAAACTTTGACATTTTGGATAAGAGTCTAAATTATTTTCTTCGTCTTAAGTAATAAATTAGATAGTTTACTATTTCTTAAAAAATAAATCATAATTTAATAGAAGTATATTTATCATTTCTTACAAAGTAACTCGTGCACTTACGAACTATATATTAAATACAAAATTTGTGCATCAATTATGCAACTTTCAAAGTTAACCAAGCAAGTTGCACTCCTCATATCCAAAAATGCCCAACTCAAGTGCTATGTGGAGTTTGTAGTACTTATGGACATAGTGTTAATACTTTTCCTTTTGTATGATTCATATACAAGTACTAGTCAAGAAAAAAGTGCAATCTAATAAGCCAATCTTTGAAGAGAGTGGAAGTGTAAGTAGGGAAACTAGCTGAGCACTTGGAAAAATAAGAGAAAGGGAATATGTATGAATAAACCATAGTTCTAGCAGTTCATATAGCTGGTAGGGTTTTAAAAAATACTTATTTTCCTAAATTTTTGATAATTTATCGCTTGATGTAGGAAATATAGATGTGAAGCAAGAAAATCCCAATGAGGGCCAAGCTAAGGGAGTTGAAGTCTTAAAGCCTTCTAACGAGAATAAAGAGAGTCTAGGAGAGTCAACTGACCCTTCCATGTTGCATATGTTACCTAATCCTTATAAACCTCCCATCCAATTTCCAAATCACCTAGATGATCTTAGTAGTTTTAATATTAACATTACTTTTTTTATGGGGGGAAGGAAGGGTAAGAAAGTGGTTAAGGCTATGATAAATTTAGGTGCAGGTATTAACCTCATGCCACACTCAATATACTTGCAACTATGTTTGTAATAGTTGAAGCACATGACCATGTCTCTTCAATTATCTGATATGTCTACTAAATATCTAAAGGGCATGGTTTATAATTTTCTTGTACAAGTAGATAGGTTAATCCTACATGTGGATTTTATTGTTTTAGATATAGAGGAAAACCCATCTATGGATGAGGAACACACTATTCTTCTTTGCAGGAAATTCAATGCTATAGCCAAGACTATTATTGATGTCTATAATAGGAGTTTAACCATGCTAGTCTTGGGAGAGAATATACAATTCAAAATTTTTGATTCTTCACCTACTCCTTCTATCTCTTATGTTTATAAAGGCATTCATTTTTAGAAGAAGATAGGTACATTGATAATTTATGTAATAAAAGGAGAGTGTAAGAACCAATAAAAGGCCTTAATTTAGAATGACGCCTACAAAGAACACATTATGTGTTTCCATGATAAAGACCACACTCATAAGATCTCTTATCCTAGAAAGGAATGCCATGTTTGTAAAACTCGTTATAAATATTTTTTAAGAACAATGAAGCCTTATTTTGAGAAAGGTTGGGATGAAAGAAGGAACATACACTTGAAGGATGCATTCAAGCTTCCTTGAATAGATCAAGCAATGTCTTGCTAAGATGTTAAAGAAAGCGCTTGGTGAGAGGTAACCCACCATTTTCGATGGTATTCCTTCCTTTTGTTTTAACTTACTAGTTTTCTATTATTTATTATTACTTAATTTTCTATTTGGCCTTTTTTGAATGCTTTTCTGAACAAATTTGTAGTTAAAAACATTGAGAACAATGTTTAATTTAGGTTTGGGGGGTTATAAATAGACCTAATAATTTTTTTGAAACAAAATTATTATGCTTTTAGTTAATTTTAGATGAGTAATTGAGTCTTTATGCATTTTTTTATTTCATTTCTTAGACATGTTTAAGGTTTGCTGTAAAATTTAGTTCCATTCATAGTTTACGTTTCATGCTTAGATGTTGAAATTGAGATGAACCCAAATTTTGTGTATAGGAATCAAATAGTAGAGACTATCTTGAGAGATTATTGAGTTAATGACATTTTATCATGGGTGATAATATTTCTTCTGTTCTTTCAAATAGTTTTCCTATGATTCTAAATTACTAGATGATCTCTATAGGTTTTGCAATTGATGTTAGGATTTTGAACAATCTAATGAAGTATTATTTACTTATTTTCATTACTTTGATTAAATGATTTGAGTAGAAATTGAAAGTGTATCCCAATATTCATTTTGTGCTTGACTTTTAACAAAAATGATACATATGGGTTCCTTAAAAAAATAATGATACATGTATACAAGTTTGTTTTTTCAAAAACAATAGCGAGAATTGATGACTCTATGAAAGTAGAGTCATCAATGCACTTTTTTACTTATATTTTCTCGTTTTAGTAAGTAAGTAACACCTTTGGGATTAAAAAGATTAAAAAAATTAACTTTTTAGTGAAAATATATTTTTGGGATTTGTTTAGAATTTGTTTGGTTTTTTATGAATCTTTTTATTGCAAGACAAATCAAAAGATGCCATGTGGATGCCACAAAAGCAAATGAGTTGACCAGGCATGCCATATGATGCCATGTAAGCAAAGAAGGCCAATTGCACAACGTCATATGTAATTGTAATGCAGGCTATGCCACGTGTCTACATGCCATTAGTTTTTAGTTTCACTATGCGATCAATGGGCATGCCACGTGCC
This sequence comes from Hippophae gyantsensis, assembly GCA_030763125.1. NCBI lineage: Eukaryota > Viridiplantae > Streptophyta > Magnoliopsida > Rosales > Elaeagnaceae > Hippophae > Hippophae gyantsensis. The sequence continues at coordinate 27,703,308 of CM061039.1, read as the reverse complement.
ATCACTTGATTCTTCCATTCTTCCCACCGGGGCACCATATAATTCATAACCATGAATCACAGTATGCCATGTAGTGTTGACTCAGTACGCATTGATCATGACCAGTCCACCTAAGCCATGCGTCACATGCTGATTCGTACAATGAATCTCACGTGCCCTTGATTTGAAGCTAATCTGATGGTCCATCTGAGCCTAATTTAACCCCCTAATTACTCGATAAACCTTACTTGCTATGATTTTTTATTATCTATTTTTGGAGCCAAATAGAGAGAAAAATACAGAAAAATTCAAAAGAAGATAAAATTTTGGTGGAGATTCAAGAGGAGATTGGTGATATAATTTAAGAGATTGATTATATTTCTTCTTTCCCTTTCTTTATCAGTTTTTACATCTTTCTTTTTAAAAAATGTGAGCTTTATTAATAAAATTATGTGTAGCTAGTTTATTAATCTAGGGGTCTTATAAACCCAATTTTCTATATATGATGATATAATATTTTATCCAAATTATAATTTCAATTTAACTATATTATTTAATCTAATTTTTATGTTATTAATTATTTGGCCAATAATTGTTCTATAGAGGCGATTAAAAAAATTTAAGAGAATTATTTAATTATTTATCTTGATTAAATAACATGTATAGTTTCTAGGCAGAGATGTATGAGTCTTATGCATGTGATCCATAATTGATAAACCTAATAAATAGTATGCAATTTAATTGACATGAGAGTGTGATTAGGCTAATTACTATATGATGTATAATTTACTTGAGAGAGATATACATTATAAGTTAAATTCAATTGATCATGTAATTGATTGATAATTATAATGAAGGGATTATAGTGATTCACATGTTTAGAAAATTGGAGGGATTAAGTAGTCATAGATATTTTCTCATATATATTCTTTGCTACTAATTTTGTGTTAATTAATTACTATTATTTACTTTCTTAAAATAAATACAAAAAATTGATTTTTATTTTTTAGTTTTAAAAATTAGTTTTTGGTAACATAATCTCCGTGGGAACGAAATTTTCTTATCATTATATTACTTGTTGAGATACATATATTTGCATATTCATTGCACACAATTCGTGCCAATCAAGTTTTTGGAGCCATTATCAGGGATTTTAAACATTAGAAATTAAAATTTTTTTTTTGTAATTTTAGTTTATTTATTTTGAATTTAGACACATCCTTTAGTGCTCAATTGGATGAGCCGACTCCATAAGGGAGAAATGTTTCCTTTAAGATCAATAAGAAAACAACAAGTTGTCACCTAAGAAGAAGACATAGCTACTCCATTAAAAATCTCTGGCTGAGGGATAAAGACTGCTTTTGGAATAAATAAAAAATAAGCTAAATTTGAACAACCAAATATCTTTAGTGGATGAAAGGGATATAGCTATGAATGAATATGTATTGTCTATGTTGGAAGGCTTGAATCCAAGTCTAAGAAGGCCAAATATTCAAGCCAATGATGTTTCAAATGTTACAAATAGTTGGACAATTCGGAGAATTATCAATAGAGGATCCTCATCTATATCTCACATATTTTATTGAAGTTTGAGATTTGTTCAAATTCAGTGGTGTGATCAAGGAGGCATTCCTTTACTCTTTGCGTGACCATGCACGAGTTTGGCTCAACTCTTTTCCACCTGATTCCATTACTAGGAATGATTTGGGAAAAAAATTCTTGATGAAATATTTCTCACCAACAAAGAATGCCAAGATTAGGAATGACATTACATTCTACCAATATATGAAGGAGAATATTTATACAAAGCATAGGAAAGATTCAAAGAATTGTTAAGGAAGTATCTTCACCATAGTATCCCTCATTGGATCCAAGTGGAGACTTTCTACAATGTTCTCAACGTTTAAACAAGAACCATTGTTGATGCATCCGCTAATGGAGCTCTGTTAGCAAAATCTTATAATCAAGTTAATGATTTACTTGAGAAAATGACAAATGGATAGAACGCCAGTCACAAGAAGAGTAGCCAAAGTACATAAGGTAAATGATATTATGGCACTTATAACTCAAGTATCATCTTTGATGAATTTTTTGAAGGCGTAAAATGTGCCAGCGAGTATAAACTAGAAGATTTAGGGTTGTCTTGTGTCTTTTGTGGGGGAGTTCATTTGTTTGGTAATTGTCCAAATAATCTTGAATCAACATTCTATATGGGTAATATGAACAAAAGAAATCCATACTTGAACATATAAGTGAATTTCCACCACCTGATTTTCAACAACTACAATGGTTTAAAGTTTAGGAAAGGAAGCCACCAACTGAGGACAATACAAACTCTTTAATAAGGATGATAAAAGACTTGATTGAGTCAGCAAATACAAAAGTGTTCACTTAAGAGGCTTCAATTCAAAATTTAGAGACTTAAATGGGGTATAACTTGCTTAGGCCATAAGTCAAAGGTCTCAAGGTAACTTTCCAAGGGGAAAAATTATAAACCCAAGAAGAGAAGGTAAGGAGCATTATAAAGCCATAGCATTGAGGAATGGTAAAACTTTAGAACAAGAAAATGAGACTTAAAAGGACGATAAGGAATAGGAAGCTAAAAAGGATGAGGAGAAACATGAAATTTACAAGGATGAGAAGGAAGTAATGGATAAAGAGAGCCAGTAGTTAGTGGATAAAGAGAGAACTAACAAGAAAATATTTCAGCCAAAAAATGCAACCTTTAATAACCCACTTTCATTTCCCTCAAAGACTGCATAAGAAAAAGTTAGATACATTATTTTAAAATTTCTAGATGTCTTCAAGAAGCTGTATATAAACATACCATTTATAGATTCACTTGAACAAATACCTTCTTATGCTAAATTCATGAAGTATATACTGTAAAAGAAAAGGAGGCTTGGAGATAATGATACAATAACCTTGACTGAAGGTTGTAGTACCATCCTGGATAGAAAACTATCACAACAAATGAAAGATCTAGGTAGTTTTGACATCCCTTGCACTATTGGGAACATCTATTTTAGCAAGGCACTATGTGATTTGGGTTAAAACATTAACCTCATGCCATTATCAATTTCAAGAGATTATGGGTTAGTAATTCCAAACCCATTTTAGTAACATTGTAAATGGTAGATGGTCAATCAAAAGACCCTAAAAGTGGTAGAAGATGTGCTTATAAAAGTAGATCAATTCATCTTTTCAATAGATTTCATTAAGCTAGACATATGTTGTCTCTTTTGGAGAACATAAAAACGTGCAAGTATACACGGTCACAAGTAATAAGATTTGTAAGTAAAGATCATTCCCACGGAGATTTATTACTAGCTTTCGTTGATTATTAAAATTATTTAAACCTGATGTTATCCAAACAATCAATAATTTGTTGCAGTTTGTCTTAATTAATTTTTTTTTAACAGATTGTACGAAAATTCTAGGATTGCAGTTTACCCAAATTAATCCACTTGAATATTTTATTCTCTCTTGATTTATGTTCACGTGTTTTAAGTTGTTAACCAAGAACTCCTAATTTATCCATATATCTCTTTCAAGCTCCATACAGACACACCTAGTTAAAATGATTCACTATATTCCTATGAGAATTAAATTCAACCAGATTTATTAAGTTCTGAGTTCTCAAACAGTCACACATACAATAAAAGTATATTTCTATCGCTTATGTATATATGTTATTTTATCACGAGCAGCACACAAATATGCCTTTTTCAAGTTTATTTAAGTGTCACATATCAGTTAAATAATCTTTCGATAATTAAAAGCATTAAACACAGATAAAATAAACAACTTAAAACAGTTTCATAAATCATTCAAAAATAATTAATTCAAGTTTCATAATTTAGGCTACACTGCAATCCTAGAACAAATGTATTAGTTCATAGCAGAATTTAAAATTACAACACCACAAAAATAAAACATTGCAGAGAAACAAAAATTAAAAGAAAATAGATTAGAAAAAAAACTCTTTCACGATTCCTCAATGAAAAATAAATTTCTTCCCTTTTCTTCTTCTTTGTTGTCTTCTTTCTCTGTAATTTCCCTAAGAAAATACAACATACAATGTTAAATAAATGCTCTGCGTGTTTTGTGTAACACGTAGAGAGGAAAGAAAATGAAAATGATACAAGAGAAAAACAATAGCAAGAACTGCGAGCAACAATGAAAAGAAGACCAAAGAAAAACTCCAAACTAAACTAAAACTAAAAACTGAAAAACCAAAAAAATGCGTACAAAAATATATCCCCCTTGTCAATTATTATTTTTTATTTTTATTTTTTTTATATTTTTTTATTAAAAGTGGGGGACAAAAATGTATGGGGAGCAACACGCGTGAAAACCATTCTGCGCGTTTTTGATTATTTTTTCTTTTTATGCATGCCACGTGTCACCATGTGATTTGCTGAGAGAAATACAGCAACACGTGGCCGCTTTCATTGGTTGGTAAGGTCGGGTGCATGAAGAACGCATCGCACAAGATTTCCTCGCGTTGGAAGTAATTAACGGCTGGAAGTGAGCGCGATTTTGTTTTTATTTCACCAAATACATGCCACGTGTCATCATGTTATTCGCTGGAATATTTATGAGACACGTGGCTGCTTATTTTCCGTTGAAACACGAGGGTGCACGCGGCTTGGATGTGCCGCGTCACATAGGATTTGTAGACGAGCGGCTCGGTGCGCGACAGCTTGGTTCAACGCGCTTCAATCTGGACCGTTCAACTCATCCAACGGCGATCGATGCGCCTCGAGGGAATCTGCGCAGCCGACATGTGGGTCCCACCCTGCACGCCAATCTGCGCGGCAGGTGGGCCCCACTGGCACGCCGAGCCACGCGAAAGAAGAACTCTGCACCCACTCTCCTTGGTCGGGTATGAGTACACGCGCGCATCCTAACTGTTACTTCTTTGATCGGACGGTCCACGTTGCGCGCTTGGACTAGGGCGCGTGGCCTCATCTCACCTGCGCAGAAATTAAGTTTTCTTAATTGCATTTTCACCCACAAATATATTTCAAATTATATTTTAAACTTTGCTTAATTACAATATAGCCCTTTTTCTAATTTAAATTAAATTTTCAACTTTTAATAATTGAAATTAAGCCCGATTTTAATTTAAATTATATTTTCAACTTTTATTAATTCCAATTAAGCACTCTTTTATTTGAAATTATATTTTTGGACACAAATTTGCAATTAAGTACGTTTTCGGTACAATTTATTTAATTTTCTTAAAATATATAATAAAACAATAAATACTAATTTATTAAACTAAAATTAACTAAAAATAGAAAGAACATAGCAATTATAATTAATAAAATAGGTAAAAATAACTATATAAAATACAGTTATCAACATACAAGAGGGTCGTGACATTCCTATCATATTTGGTCATCCATTCTTAGCAACTCAAAGAGCACCTATCAATGTACAAAAATATGAGCTTACAATTAGAGTACAAGATGAACAAGTAACATTTAATGTGTTAAAGAAATTAATTTTTTTGAAGTTGATAATGATAGCGATTTCTTTTGAATATATTGTACTAATGAGGTAACCACTTATGAGCTTTATGACATGTTCCCTAGTGATGCTTTAGAATATGTGCTTGTTAATTCTATCATCACATATGCGAGTGAATACCATGACACTTATGTAGGTGTACATATTCATACCAGTAACTTATCAAAACTTGTTGAATCACCTCCACTTAAAACTTTAAAACATGATGCTATGAACAAGGACATAAACTCTCTAGAAAACAACTCAACCGGTTTTAATGTTGAAAGTATAAAATCAAAGGTAGATATTGTGAACTGTGTAAACATTTAGAGGAAACCCCTTTCATGTGTGTATCAAATGCATTTGTGGAATCTCTGGAGACAAGCTTAGGGCTCAAACCATTCAATTAGGAGCCAACCAAATTAGAGCTTAAAAATTTACCATCTCATCTTTGTTATTCATTTTTGGGTGATAATGCGACACTTCCAATCATAATCTCTACTAGTCTAAGTATGGAGCAAGTAGAAGCATTACTGAAGGTGCTAAGGAATTTCAAAAGAGTTGTAGGTTGGTCTATTAGTGACACCAAGAGCATAAGACCATCTATATGCATGCATAAAATATTGCTAGAGGATGGAGCTAGACACCCCAGGGATGCACAACGTCTCTTAAATCCCAATATGAAAGAGATGGTAAAGAAGAAAATTGTCAAGTGGCTTGACATAGGCATCATTTACCTAATATCAAACAATGAACGGGTAAGCCTATTTCAATGTGTACCAAAGAATCACTGTGGTGGAAAATGAGTCAAATGGGCTAATACCTACTAAAATTATCATGAAATGAAGAGTATGTATGGATTTTCATAAAGTGAATAAAGCTACGAGAAAAGACCATTTCCCTTTCCCATTCATGGATAAAATGCTTGATAGATTATCTGCGCATTCTTTCTTTTGCCTTCTACATGGATACTTTGGTTATAATCAAATTACCATGGCACCAAAAGACTAAGAAAAGACCATCTTCACATGTCCTTATGGAACATTTTCTTTTAGAAGAATGTCATTCAGATTAAGTAATGCACTTATGACATTTCAACACTACATGATGACTATTTTCTCAGACATGGTAGAAAAGTATCTAGAAATCTTCATGGAGAATTTTTCAGTCTTTGGAAACACATTTGATGAATGTCTAAACTATCTTTCCTTAGTGCTACAAAGATGTGAAGAAATAAATTTGGTTTTAAATAAGGAGAAGTGTCATTTCATGGTACATGAAGGTATAATCTTGGGTCATAAAATCTCAGCAAATGGTATTGAGGTAGATAGGGTTAACATATAAGTGATTGAGAACCTAGTAATACCTATAAATGTATGAGGAATAATGAGTTTTCTTGGGCATGCATGCTTTTACCATAGATTCATAAAAGATATTTCCCAAATCTCCAAACCCTTGTGCAATCTTTTGAAAAAGACATACCTTTCCAACTTGATGATAAATGTTTAACAACATTCCTAGTGGTTAAAGAGAAACTATTGTCGGCACCAAATATACTTACACCAGATTGGAGCAAGTCCTTCAAATTGATGTGTGACACAAGTGATTTTTCTATTAGTGCTATTCTTGGATATCAAAAAGATAAAATGTTCCATGCCATATATTATGCAAGCAAGACACTGAATGAGGCTCAACTGAATTATGCTATTACAGAGAAAGAGCTCCTTTCCATTTTATATGCCTTTGCAAAATTTATATCTTATTTGGTTGGAACCAAAATGATTGTCTATATAAATCATTCTGTAATAGAGTATCTCATGACAAAGAAGGATGACAAACTAAGATTGATAAAATGGGTTCTCCTTATACAAGAATTTGACTTGGAAATTTGGGATAAAAAAGGAATAGAAAATCAAATAGTAGACCATATGTCTAGATGACAATATGGTGATTGAGGAATCCTTTCCAAATGAGCAACTACTTTCAGTAGCTCAAATAGAAATGCCATGGTATGCAAACATTGCAAATTTTTGAGCTGCCAACATTCTTCCATTAGACTCACATGGAAACAAAAGAAGAAATTCTTCCATGTTATTAAATAGCATTTTTTATATGACCCTTACCTCTATAAAGAATACAATGGTATTTTGAGAAGGTGTGTTGCTTATGATGAAGTTGGAAGTATTCTTAACCATTGCCACAACTTAGAATATAGAGGTCACTTTGGGAGCACAAAAACAATAACTAAGGTACTTCAATCTGGTTATTATTGGCCTACACTGTTTAAAAATGCTTACATTTATGTAAAGATGTGTGACAGATGCCAAATGATAGGTAATATTTTAGAAAGAGATGAGATGCCCCTAAATAGTATACTTCAAGTGGAACTATTTAATGTTTGCGGCATTGAATTTATGTGACCATTCCCTTCATACTTTAGTAATCCATATATACTTGTATGAGTGGATTTTGTGTCTAAGTGGGTAGGAGCCATAGCCATCAATAAAGGTGATGCCAAAGTTGTTATGAAATTTTTAAAGAAAAACATTTTCACTAGGTTTGGAACTCCTAGGATCATCATTAATAATGGATATAGTCATTTTTGTAATAAAGCATTTAAGTTCTTATTTTCTAAGTATGTGATTATGCATAAAGTGTCTACCCCTACCATCCTGAGATAAGTGGACAAGCGAAAATATCCAATAGAGAAGGGAAAATAATTTTGGAGAAAACTGTGAACATCTTTAGGAAGGATTGGTCATCTAAGTTGGATGATTTTTTATGGGCCTACATAACAACATGTGAAACACAAATTAGTATCACCCTATATAAGCTAGTTTATAGAAAGGTATATCACTTTCCATTAGAATTGGAACACAAAGAATATTGGGTACTAAAATAGTTAAATAAGTCTATAAATGCAACTGGTGAGAAAAGAATGCTGCAAATAAATGAATTAGATGAGCTACGGTGGAATGCTTATAGGGATGGGTATTGGTACGGGCAGGGATGGTTTTTGATATAAATGTCCTTCGAACCAAATTATAAAATCTATACCCAAAATTGCCCGAAAACTATTACGATTCAGGGATGGCTTTTTACCTACGAGTAACCTATTTTTCCAAACTTTTTAAAAAATTTCTTGATAAACCCTAATTATTAATTAATATATAATTTAATTTAATAAATATAATTAATTTTAAGTACAGGCGAATACAATTATCAGTATAACCATACTCGTTGTTTCATGTTCAATTTTTACCCAAAATTGTGCCTAGCCTATCCCCAAAATTTATCGGATAAAAACTAAACTGATGATGCAGATAACCACGAATAACCAAACTTGTAATTTTTGCCCATTCCTAAATGCTTTTGAGAATGCCAAGCTTTACAAAGAAAAGATAACAAGATGGCATGACAAGAAAATTGTGCACCGTATCTTTCAACCAGTACAGAAAGTGTTACTATAAAACTCAAGACTCAAATTGTTTATAGGAAAGCTAAAGAATAGATGGTCAGGTCCATTCACCATTATTAAGGTAACAAACCATGGATCCATTGAATTAGAAAACAAAAATAAAGAATGGTTTATGGTTAATAGACATAGAGTGAAACACTATCATGGAGATCAATTATCAAATGAAACATTTGTGATAAACTTCGTTTATGGAGTTGATACGACTACCTAGTCAAGGGAATTAAACATGACACTAGTTGGGAGGAAACCCAACATTATTTTACTTATATTTTTATTTTTTTTGTTTTTTAGGTGAATAAATGCAAAGAGCAATGGCGTAACAAGATTGATAAGTTTTCAATGATAGATGTGGTGTGTCAGGACTAAGAGAGTTTTCTTTCCTTTTACCTTTTTCATATTTATATGTACACATTGGGGACAATGTGAAATTTAAGTTTAGGGGAGGGAACTTCATTCTCTACTTTAGTATCTACTACACATTTTCAACTTTTAAGAATTTTTTATTTTTTAGGATCTTTTTAATCCTGATTTGGGTAAAAATTGATGAATATATGGAAACTAAATGCATGCATGCTTGATATTAAACATATGAATTCAATGATAAAAATTGGTTGTTGATAGGAGTCAAATTATTGCATTTTTGTTATGATTTAAAGGTTGATATTTGTGTGAAAATTGCGTTTTATTTTATTATATAATCCACAAATGTCATTTCACGGGTATTTCGTGTTTAAAGTGCAATTGCAGGTAAAATCATAATTATGGAGAAGTTTGGGACAAATTTCAATGACCAGGATTGAGTGCAAATAAAAAGAAAACAAAATTTCAAAATTTGGAAGTTCGCCACCGACAAGAATATTCCCGCCGCCGGCGAAAACCTTACTGAGAAAATGTGGAAAATCATGCAGGGAGCACGGATTTTGGCAAAGCAATCTCGCCGCCGGCCAAGTACATCTCGTCGCCGGCCAAATACATATCGCCGCCGGCCAAGTGCATCTCGCTGCCGGCCACAATAATCCCGCCGCCGGCGAGATTTAGCGAAACCGAAATCGTAAGTTTTCCAGAAATCTCTCCAAAATTGCCCTCCAAAATCCTAGATCTATATATACATTATGATGGAGAAGGAGGGGACGGAGAAAAGAGAGTTCAAAGGCATTTTTGGAGAAGAGAAGGAAATTTTGGAGAAACTTGAAGGATCTTCACCATTGTTGCTACCAAGCCTTCATCTTCTAGAGTTTTTTCATCTCTTCTCCTTAGTTTTTATTTTCTGCAGTTTATTCATATTTGTTATTCATGGATTCAATTGAAATAATGGTTGTTCGTATTTCCGTTATGAACTAATTCGGTTTTGCTAAGGTATGATGTAGTTAAATCAAGGAAATCTGATTTCTTTGGTTATTGTTATATGAATTCATTGTTTTCAAGTTGAGTATTTATTTCCATGCTTAATGCTTTTAAATTTCTGATCAAGATTTAGATGATTTGTTGCATTATATTGAGACCGAGAGGAGATGTGTAATGAATGCTTCTTGTGATAAATACCGTATGTTGAATGCGAGCTTGACACCTAATGCATGATGTATGTGGTTATTCCAGAAATTCCATAAATCGTAATGTGCTTATTTGTGATTAAATCTTCATAGAAATATAGTTGGTTTTCATAGATAAGTAATTCTAATATAACTTGAGAAAAAGTATTAGATAAGTTTGGGTTTTTCAACCATCACTTTTAGCTTTGATTCTCATATAACATGACTTGAAATCGGATTAAATTGATTTAGCGAAATCAAATGCCTTAGCGTTTTTAATCATTAGTGAACAACATTTAATTTTGTTATTTGCGTTTAGTTTTATGTTAATTTGCTTTTAAAACAATTCCAACAATTCGGTTTTCAAATAAAATTAGGGTTAGTAAATTTCGGTACTTAGTAACGCCATTCCTTGTGGGTTCAACATCCGTACTTTTGTACACTTTATTACTTGAACGATTCGTACACTTGCGAAAATAAGCATCAGTTGTCATGAATAGGATAAGAAATATAACATGCTAGTTAACATGATAGTTTTGATAGGATTGACTCAAATATTTATCCACATGTTCATGATTGATTTTGGTGCTCTTATTGAGAGAAAATTTGTATTGAGTTGTAAAAGTCAATGAGATCAACCATGTTTTAGAATATATTTGATCAACCCTAGAGGAAAAATTATAAATAATATTTAGTAAGAGAAATGATGTAGACCTTATTTAGATCGATTGATCATTTTAAGCGAACCATTGTTAATATCTTTAGTCACCCATTTGAGTCTAACAAAGAACCTTTTATATCTTTAAGCCACATTTTGTGCCTAACCAAGAAGAATTACTTTTAACTTTGCACCTTTAGTTTGTATGAAAATAAAAAATGCAATCATGTGTTATGCCATAGAGTAAAGTGAAATGTAATGCACCCTATTTAAAAAAAAAGATTGAAAACAAGTTTGAGGGTATTGTAAAGTTACAAAAAAAAAAGATGTGGAATAAAATAATATGAAAATAATTATAAGATAGGGTGCACTAAAATATCAAGTAAAAATTCAATTGTAGTTAAAAAATGCATGATGAATAAAAAGAAAGTAAAGGTGTGGGAAGAGCCTAAATGTCTTCATTTATTTTCCCCCATATAAGTCTTACATTACAAGCATGTAAAGTCCTTATTGATCTTTAGCTAAGTTCATATTTATATTAGTGGAAAAGGATGTAAAAAATATACTTATGAGACTTTTTTTAAGATGAATTGATTAGCATGCTCATATAGGTTGATTTCATGAGTGCATTAGATGATATTATGTGCAACAAACACAAATCAATTCATTAAAACCTTGCATATCCTTGTATTGATGGAACATTGATTGATGAATATGTGAACCTGTGCATCATAGAATTATACAACTGTTGAAGGGATAGTTTTTGCTAAATATGTATGTATTAATAGATATATATTTATGAATATACTACCCATGTCATTTTATCCAGTTTGACTTGGATTTACTTAAGGACAAGCAAAGAGTTAAGTTTAAGGGTGTGATGACTTTATGAAAGTAGGATCATCAGTGCACTTTTCTACTTAGCATTTGTTCATTTTACTTAATAAGTAATACTTTTGGGATTAAAAATATTAAAATATGAATTTTTTTAGTGAAATGGATGAAAATATATTTGTTGGGATTTTTTTAGAATTGTTTATGAATTTTCTAATGTAGGACAAATTAGAAGACGTCACTTGGCACGGTGTTAGTTCCAAGTTTCACTGCACGGTCAATGGGCGCACCACGCATCGTTACCTGATTCTTCTATTCTTCCCACAGTGGTGCCATGCAATCTGTAACCGCGAATCCTAGTGCGCAATGTAGTGTTGAATCAACACGAGTTGACCATGACCAGTCCATCCATGCCATACATCGCATGCTGGTTCACACTATTAATTTTCCTTTTTTTTCTACCCTTGATCTTAAGCTTATCTAACAGTCCAGATTCCCCCTGAGCCTATTGATGAGTGCTCAAAAAGCACTAAAATTACCATGATTTTATGCATATTAATTGATTAAAAATATATATATTTATATGATTTTATCATATATTTATATAAATTTGTCTTTTCGGAATCACGGGTATTTTTATTGTTTTTCAGGTATTTTTGCTTAAAAACGTCACTTAAAGACTCAAAAAGGAATACTGGAAGCAATACATCACAAATATATTAATAAATAAATGGGGAAAGGTCAACAAATATGGAAAAATTGGACAAAATGGGTCAAAAAGGTCAAAAATGTCAAAAAGGAGAAAATAGCGCCGCCGCGCCGCCCAGCCGGGCCGAGTCCCGTGCACGTAGCACGCCCCACCTCCGTGCGCATCAGCACATGCCCAGTCCCAGTTCCACGCGCGCCCCTGCGCGCCCAGCTGCCCTCCGCGCGCGCCGCTGCCCATTTCGCCCCATTTTCGCGCACATCCGCCCCATGACGTCATGCTGACATCATCAATGACCTTAGCAATTGCACTCCGTGTTTTCATCATTTTTTCACCCACTTTTTCTCTACATCCTCACCTATAAATACTCCCCTTCTCTTCACTCCTAATCACACCTCAAAACACATTCTCTTCTCTCTTTCTTTCTCTCTTTTCTTAGATTTTTTAGTTTTTCTTAGTTTTTAGCTTTTCTTAGTTAATTTCTCTTAGTTTTAGAGTTCTTCCCTTTTTGGGAAGAACTAGTTATGTTTTTGTAATTTATTAGCTTTTTGATTCAATAAATGGGAGTGCAAATTCCGCTTGGAGGTTTTCCAGCAACGGGAATAGCATCGAAGTTGTGTAAGGATTTTTTTTTCTTTACAGTTATTTTTTATGCTTTATTCTTACATGTTATATTTAATTTGTCTGTGATTAAATTTAACTCACTGCTGTTTATAAACATGATGTAATAATAACGTTGTTATGCTTGCGAAATATTAAATAGGTAAAAATCTCTAAAATGAATTGATTTTATTTTTATTCAAGATTTTATATTAAGAATGTTAGAGAGAAATATATTATTTTTCATTACAAACTTAAATCTGAAAATTAGATTTTAAGGTTTAGTTATCCGGTCTAATTTAGAGTAGTGCTATTTTATTTGTTGGTACAATCGCCCGGTAGTTAGAGTGAAGCTCTATTTCAAAAGTTTTTATAAGAATTATTATCTGAAAATGTATTGACAACATGTTTTCAGTACTGGTTTTAAAACTTGAAAGTTAGTACTCGGATAATTATATTCTTAGATTTAATTTGGACACCTTGAATAAAGTTTAAACTGTCTAACCCCACCAAATGTGGCATTTAAATGGTTCATTTTCAATCTCTTAGAAAAAGAAATTAATTTAATTAACCAAATTAATTATCAACCCCACCCATAGGTATTAATTGATTTGTTTAGTTAACAAAGAATATCTAACCCCCCCAAAGGTGGTATTCATATAAAAAAGAGAGAATCAATAAATATCAATTCATATCTTTAATAACCTAAATAATATGAGCAAGCATAATTAACTTAATTATTATATCCATAAATACTCCACCATTATAAATGATAAAATTTGCATAAATGTTTATTAAATCTATGTTTATTTTTATGTAATTAGATTAAAAACACAAAACCCAAAATATCGTGACAGGATGTTTAGGATTTAATTTCGTTTTTAAAAGTTTGAATAATAAATTAAAAACCACATACATTCCTTCCTTAGATCGACCTTGGGAGTATACTTATCATTTTCTACGAAATGATTCGTGCACTTGCGAGAGTTTTATAAATATAAAACCAAATGAACGACAGGATCGGCAATGTCGGTTCTGCTTGATCACCTACTTTGACCCCCTAATTTTCCCATATAGCCTAATTAGTCAAATATTATCAATTTGTTTTTCAATTTTTGGAGCTAAGTAGAGAGAAAAATACAAAAAAAAATCAAAAGGAGATACAATTTTTGTAGATATTCAATAGGAGATTGATTGTATTTCTTCTTCTTCTTGTTCTTCTTCTCATAATTTTGTCAATTTTTATACTTTTCTTTATGAAAAATATGAGCTTCATAAAAATAAATATATCTAGCTAATTTATTAATCTATAGATCTTATAAACCCAATTTTATACATTTGATGATCTAATATTTTACCCCAATTACGATTTCAATTTAATTATAATTTTTAATCTAATTTTTATGTTATTAGTTATTTGACCAATAATTTATCTATAGAGGTAGTTAAATAGATTTGAAAGAATTATTTAATTGTTTTTCTTGATTAAATAATATTCATAGTTTCTAAGCAGAGATGTATGATCCTCATGTATGTGATCCATAATTGACGAATTTAATAAGTAGTATGCAATTTAATTGACATGAGAGTATAATTTGGTTAATTATTATATGGTGTGTAGTTTACTTGAGAGATGAATACATGCTAGGTTAGATTTAATTGATCATGTAATTGATTGATAATTATATTGGGAAGATTTTAGTGATTTACATGTTTAGAAAATTGGGAGATTAAATATTTCCAGATATTTTCTCATATATATTTTTAGCTACCAATTTTGAGTTAATTAATTATTGTTAATTGTTTTTAGTTCTTTTAATTTTGCTTTCTTAAAACATAAAAACAAAAAAGATTGATTTTTATTTTTTTTAGTTTTAAAAATTGGTTTTTAATAACATAATCACCATAGGAATGATATTTTCTCATCATTATATTTCTTGTTACGGTATGTATACTTGCATATTCATTGCACATAATTCATGTCGATCAAGAATTCCATACATAGGAACAATTTCACAAAGGTCAATTTTTCTTCTAACCCAAATCAACAATCAGGACCTAGATGAGGGGTGGAAGTGCTAACCCATGGAATCTTTTCGTGACCTCTATTCCAACTCGACCAACATATAACACTATGGAAGAACAAAACAACATGCTTAGTTCAACACATAACTAAAACAACAAACCGATAAGAAGCAACAGTCTATGGTAAACACAATAGTAATAGTGTGCCTCCCAGGTTTCTATCCAGAATAAAAACTAAGGATTTCCAATCACTTCAAGACTTCATTGTGGGAGCATATTCAATAAATGAATTGATACTTGGTATACAACCATGGTACAAATATACTGAATTCTTAAAGACTCACACCAAGTTCGCATGTAGGCATATTAAATTAAATCAATTGAAGCAATAATCTGATAGCTATAGATATACAACAAATAAAGGAAAAAAAAAGCATACAACTACATAAATCAAATAAGCTTTCTAATCAGAGTTTAAATCTTGTATGTTTGTACACATATTATGGAAACTCAAATTATACTAACACAAAAGGTTAAAGAGATATTGACTTCTTAAGAACACGTCCTAAAAACACAACAGTAAGTAAAAAACTTAATAGAAAGCAATGAATGCTATAAACAAGAATCATAAAAAGCCAAGAAAATAAGGAGCATATATATTATATAGTGTTCAAAAAGTAAATAATAAATAATAAAAGATTTCTAATTAGAGTTTAAAGTTTAGTATGTAGAAATATACACAATTTAAACTCTGATTGTACTAGCCAAATATTAGAGCATGCAAAACACCAAATATTGTGAAGTAAATCCATATAGAACCCCTACCTATGTTGTAACATCCTCGGGTTTCTTATGGAAACCACTTGGTACTTAAAAAATCCACTATGCAATAAAAATAGATAAAACACTAATAAAAATAAAACCACCAATACAATTTATTATTCAGGGGGCCACACTACCCTAACTTCCTATTACTACCTTTACTTATTACCTCCGCAATGACTTGGTCTGACATACAAACTCAACTTTCCTTCAAAGCCAACACTACTTAATGTAAAGAAATCAGTAATTGAAGATTAGTAAAGTGAAAAAAAGCATACCACCAATCTTGGTAACTATACTTAACCACAACCCATTAATGATTAATGTAGGAAACACATTCGATCATGTACACCCAGCCTTTAGCCGAACACATAGCTCATAACCAAATAGGCTCTTAACTGTGGAAAATGTTGTATCCTAGTAACTACCAGTTGATACATGACTCACCTCCACATATGTTCCTTACTTAAGAGAAAGTTACATCCTAAAAACTACTAATTGACACATGGCTTATCGCGATATAGGCTCGTCACCAAAAACCAACTCGAAAACACCACCTTACGTACTCATCATTCAAGAGCATGGTTTTGATCACTTAAACATGAATCACTAATAGGCAAAAAACACTCAAGATAATAGTGATTCAAAAACAAAAAAAACGAGATGTCAATTTGACAAAGCCCTGTTTCATTTTTCTAGCTACCAAATAGACAAAGATATGGTATTTATAGAAATTATCCAAGATTATGAGGTATCTAATTTTGGGTCTTATTGACCACCCTGGCTGATCCTCTGAAAAGAAGTCTAACGAGGCACATAAAATTCAATTTTTTGGTTTCCAAAATTATCGACAAATTTCCATAAATACCCGCACCTATAATGAAACAAAAAGCACAAGGTTTAACACCAACCCTATAATGGGTGTAAATATACTTTCAATCACATTATACCTAACTATATGGGTATGCACATTATTAATCATCAATAACCCACCTTATATAGAGGAAGACAAAAACACTGAGTAAAATAAACAGACTTCATGTTTTGTACACGGGAAGCCAACACATAAACACAAAGGAATACAATACTTAAAAATAGTATAATTAAATACTATGACCTAAAATCTTGAAAGTAGTGATGTAGTTGTTGTAAGATAGTAGGAATAACCCCTTGAAGTCAAATGTATTTTCTTTCATCTATAGGCACATGTTCAATATTTCTTACTTAATGATTTTGATTGATGTATGATGTAAGAAATATGATATCTTCTTAATCCTAGCATTTGATTCCATACATAAAATCCATGTTATGCACATTTGAGTCTTTCTTGTTTATAAACATATGCAAAACTATTTTTTTCTTCATTACATAACTTCTATTTGCATATATGTTTTTGAGTGTTTGAACCCATATGATCGGTGTGATATTAAAGTGTATTTGGTAAGGAATAGGGTCGAACCAAATTTGGATTCTTAACACTAGGTTTGGAAAAATATACGTCGATATGTTTCTAGTAATAGGGCATGAATTTGTGATGTGTAATTGATTTACATGATGAACCTTGATGTTTTGGGATGTTGGATGAACTTATGTTTGAGTTTTTATTTATAAACTAAAAAGAAACTGAAAGATAAATGTTTTTACCGATCTAAGTTTGTAGTTTTGTTTGAGTATTAGAAAAATGTAGGTTTGGAGGGTATTTTTATGTTTTATAGGTTAAAGTACTTTTAGAAAAATCTTGGGCAAATACAAGAAAAAAGAGTGAAAATTGGTGATTAATGGAAACTCTCAAAAGTCGGAATGAACCATAATGTCAAATACCAAATATTATATATGCACCACGATCAGCCTAGATATGTTTCATGCCATAGTGAGGGGCTCTTGGGTTTCAACTGGTGATTATGGGATTTCTATGCATGATGCGACCCAACGTATACATTGTAGTGGCACAAGGATCTTTTATCCAACTTGTGTTTTCTGAAGTTTTGTGCCTACCGTTGCCTAACTTATTTCATGTTATGGAATGAGCTCTCTAGTTATAGTTGGAGATACATGATTCAATGTGCATCATGGTTTAGTCTAAAGCATGTTGTGACACAAAAATCAAAACTGCTAGAAACCCTAATACGCGTTATTTATATGTTTTACCCTAATTTTATACTATAAATAACACCTTAACCCCTCTTAAATAGATATCAAGTCATATATTCAGCCAGCATCTCCCACAACCATATTTATCATCAATATTATAGATATAAAGAGAAAACCTCCTAATTATGGAGACGATCCAAGGGTTTGAAAAGGGTTGACAACCAATTTAGAGATTTGGTATCACAGATCAAGAAGGGTACTTTTTATTGTTATATATTATTTTTCTCTTTGCAAACTGACATCTTTTATAGTTGAATTATCTTTTGTTAATTTAACTATAACTCGCTAAATTTTATAACATGAGATTTTTGTATTGCTTCCAATGACCGGAAGAATAATGTTTTGATTTAAATAAATTAAAGTTTTTATATTTATTTATTGCTCATACTCTTCAAATATTTAATTACAAATTCATAGTGAGTCATGTCTTGATTTATAATTAAAGAAAAAATTTTAGAACTAAGCATTAGGCACATCATCTATGATTGGTTATGCATTAATGAACAAGAATCTAATTTAATTTTATTAATTTATGTTGAATTAGACTCTTAAAATTATATTTAATTATAAATTAATGATAGAACAAATCTTGATTTATAATTAAATAATATATTTACCTTATATTTACAAATTAATTAATTTCATACCCAATCTATGAAGTTATTTATTACTTGAGGGTCATGGTATATATATTTTCCTTAAATTGCCAAATTAATCAATTTCAAGATTGGTCGAGAAAGTTAGTGATTAATTGAGAACTATGGGGACTCACCATAATTATAATGGGTTTGCTTATTTAAAAAGAAAAATCAATAAATCTAACTTGTTATTTAAATATTTTAATTTGTTCTTTCCATGAAGTGACATGCGAACTAATTTCACATATCAATTCATCATCTTTAGTCTAGCTATAATTTAGTTTACTTGTGATATTTTAGTTAAGTAATCAATTTAAAATTAATAGTTTTTTTCTCTTGATATACTTGGAAGCACGCAAATATATGTGATCAAATTGTACAAGTGATAAATAAATCAAGAACAAAGGTTGTTAAACCAATGAGGATTGTGATAATAACTACCATTATTTATTAGCTTGTTACTAAATTAAGAAAGGAGGTTTTGAAAATTGTTTTTAAATAAAAATAAACATAAAATAAAAAATAAAATACATTAGTACACAGATTAAGAGAAATATATGATTATGAGACTCTCTTCACCACTAGCCTATTATAGCATGACCCAATACTAGAACTATCTTTGAATTCTTAACTTTAACTTAAGAAATCTATGCAACTAAGACAAGACTTCATGATACACCTCTTCTTACCATGTAACTGATTAAAGATCCACTTATTAATTAACCTAAATCATAAACAACCTAGAGGTACACTTACTAAATTTAATCCATTCATTATATTAAGTTCTAAAAAGAAGATGATCTTAAACTAGGCAAGACTTCAACCATTGGTAAACTTAAACAAAGGTTTTTAAGCCTACTTGTCACACCTGTCAGAAGGCAACAAGACACTACTTTGAATAAGAATATTAGCGATTACATACTAATATTAAATATATTCATGCAACAAATTAGTTGGCCACCAAATCTATAACATGAATAGTTATGACATTTTAACATAGAGTCATACATATCAACAATCAAGGATTTAATCTAAAAATTTATCATAACTTTTTATTTATTAAAATCATAGTCTAGGGCTCAAAAATTACTCATAATCACATATATAATTACCTAGGCATGGATTCTAAAAGAATCATAATTAAAGTCATAGAAAACTAAGAAGAAGAAGAAGAAAATGATTAATGTCATAACTGATTTCTAACTCCTTAATTTCCTTTTCAAATTTTATCTTTCCTCTAACCTTCAATTTATCTACATACCTAAGTGTAAATGTTTTTGTGAAATTATATGATTACAAGCTATGGTTATTTTGTTATTAACCCTAGTTATATATTTATAGTAAAATATTTACAATGTAATTGGGATTAGGATCATAGAGATCTAAAAACAATTAAAATTCTAATAAAAAAATATGTAACACTTTGGATAGGGATGAGCTAAAAATCTAGCATTTAAGTGCAAATCCAAGTGCATGGGCTGTGGCATGCTTCGAATTATACCTTGGTGTGAGATTTCTAGTTTTGTGAAATTCCATCCAAGAGTCTTGTGCCACGATGCATATATACCCATGCCACGTCAAATTTTCCCACTTTAACATTTTGACCCCTTTTGGATGTATTTTGTGCAGATGTTTGCATTTGGTTCCTCTAATGTATGATAGTTATACCCCTTATCGTGAGAATTTGTTTAGTAATTTGTCATTTGCATCTTTTAATGTCCAAAAATATCTTAAATACATCAAAATATATCTCGTGATTTCAAAAATATAATTTATGTAATACTTAGGTAAAAATGCAATATTAAAACCTAATTCTCTTAATTAATTATGATAAGTCACACAATATTTATGCTTTTTATGCACATATCATCTCTCAACCGAAACATAATAGAATATTTAGGATTTTTTTTCTTAATTAATTCAGAAAATAATTTAACCTTTTAAAACAACCAGCCAATTATTTTAGAAACCATTCTCAAGGTAAACTTATCAATAGTCTGCTAGGGATTTATGCACTTGACATCAATTAAAATTTATGCACACCCATGGATTATTTTGTTAAAATCTTAAATACCCATGTGTTAATGGAATGTTGATTAATAGTTATGTGAACTTCTAAATCATAAAAATTATACAATTTTTAAAGGAAATAAATTCATATTAAACATGCATCCATTGGAGTAGATGTGTTTATAAATGTGCTTCCCATGTCCTATTAGTATTTAGTAGTTATGATGTTAGAGTTTGGTTTACCTTTGCTTAAGGACAGACAAAGAGTTAATTTTGAGGGTGTTGATAATTCTATAAAAGTGAAGTTATTTGGCCACTTCTAGCTAGTTATTTTTCTTGTTTTAAGATGATTATTATTTAAAAGATCTATCTTATGTTTAATATGGAATTATAGGTGAAAATATCTTAAATGGAGCAAAAGTATGCAAAATTTAGGAAAAATGAAAGAATTAGAAAGTACACTAGAGCATAGAAATTGTGTTCCACAACATACTCCTCTCAGTGCACTAGGTATTCTAGAATTAAACAACACACACCATAGCATAGTCTTATGTAAAGCTGCCAATTGGGATGGAATGTTCCATTAACCCATAGTATAATCTATGAATTTTGTGAGCCCATCCTATCTTATCTTACTTATTTTTATGTGGTTAGGATGATATTATAATGGTATATCCCATTTGTCCCAGATGGGCCTAAATGATGAATAAAACTACGAAAACAATGAAAAAAATAAAACATGTCCCAGATGGGCCTAATCATGATTATTTGTAAATAATTATAAGGCTATTAGGGGTAATTTTAAATGAGATAGGATAGGATGGGATATGATGAGATAACTTTAGCCCATGAACCCATTAGAAACATTAAATGGGACATAGGATGAGATGTGACAACCCATTTGACATATATAGTCTTATGTGCAACATGGTATAATCCTCCCGCATCTACATTGGGGAATACATTTGATTACACACCACGACATGAAAGAAAGTATGCTACGGCCCACATTTTGTGATAGTATTCTTGAATGCCAAGTTTTCATAGTTTTAATCCTAATTGTGTTGTGTTTAAACCTATCATTGTATATATGTCATTATGGTTAGTAATCTAAAAGATATACAAAAAGCTAAAATTACAAAATTTACAATTCACAAGAGACATCAAGAAAATAAAATTAAGGAGGCAATAATATAGCTAGAAAGAAGATTGAAGAGAAGATTTCAAAAGGAGTTAGATTCTTCATGAAAGTTAGATCTTCATCTTTCTTTTTAATCTTTCTTTTAATTCTTATTAACCCATATATTTTTAATTATGATTTTTAGAACTATGAATGGCTAAGTTCTTATTTAGGATTCTTGATGAACCTAGCCACAAAACTATGTGATTGATTTTATTTAGTTGAAGGAGCTCCTTTATTAATAATTGATTTAATAATTTTTATCTTAATGCTTGAATTATTTGGCCAATAATTATTTGATTTGAGATTCATGTTCTAGAATTATTATTACATGAATTGAAATAATACAACTATATGATTGATGAATATGTGACTTGATATACGTGATCATAATTGATGTGTGAATGAAATAGCATGACAATGTGATTGTTTGCATATAATCCAAAATTAATGATATTTGATATTGCATGTAGAGTGGTTAGAGGATTCATAGATATCAAGTCTCCAAATATTGTTTACTTCATCATTATTTGTATCTTTGAATTAATTATAGGTTCAATCATTAGTTTAGATAATTTTTCTTTATTACTCATTTCAATAGTATTGTGAATAGTACATATTGATACTTAAATATAAAAACAAATTATTGTCTATGTGATGATACTTGGATGACCCTTATATATGTGAAATAGTTATTAGTGACAACTCCGTAATGAAGTCTACTAATACCTATCCTTTGATGGAAGTACGTGGCATGTAATGGATGTCAAATTCACTGCTATGGTCTTCCAAAGACTTTAGATTTGGCAAAAAAACATTTTAGCTGAGTGTTAGCTTGAATGATGATGGTGTGTGGGTTTCAACTTCCTAGATACAATTACCAAGGCCAGTGCCATCTTTACGATCCCTGGGAACCTTTTCTCAGTTTTTTGGTATGATTTTTTTACATAATAAATAGGTCTTTGGTTTTTCCTCTTCTTTTACGAGGGCAACACTAATTGTAGACTTTAATGTAGCTAATAACAACATGAGTTTGTCTCCCAACCATAACATCACTAATAGTTGCGAACTACTCAAGAAAGTTTTGAGTTATGGGATGGTCTATCCACATTCCTAACTCTATTTGAATTTTTTGTTTCCTCTTAGTGTTTTGAAGAACTTGAGACATTTATTGGTGGCTCTAAAGATAAACTGGTTGAGTATTTTCAATCTTTCAATTGACTCCTTGACTTCCTTAATTTTCGTTGGTGGGTTGTGCAGGTCAAAGAGTGCTTTTATCTTATTTAAATTAGATTTAATACATCTTTTTTCTGACCATAAAACCTAGTAATTTTTCTAGATCTTACTCTGAAAAAACATTTGCTGGGTTTTAGTTTTATTTTTTATTTTCTCAGGACAATGAAGGTGAGCTCCAAGTGTTTGACATAGTTAGTGAAGTCCTGACTCATAGCAATCATATCATCTATGTAGACTTCCATGGTTTGACCAATAAGCTAAGCGAACATTTTGTTAACTAGATGTTAGTAGGTAGTCCCTGTATTCCTTAATCCAAAAGGCAATACTTTGTAGTAGAAGAGGCCTTGATAAGTTATAAATCTTGCCATTTTTTCTCTCCGGCTCAAATATTTTGATTTGGTTGTATCTCAAGTAGGCATTAATAAATGAGGATGTCAAGTGTCTAGCAATGGCATCCATGAGCTGATCAATCTTAGGTAGGGGAAGCTATCTTTAAGACATGCCTTGTTGAGTTCTATAAAGTCTACAAACATGCACCATTATCCCTAGATCTATTCCAAGAATTTCCTCATATGATTAGGGAAGCACATTAATAGTTTTCTATAGAAATTGTAGAAATTTGTCCAAGGTAGGCTGAAATTCTTAAGGTAAAGAGGTGCCAAATTTGACAGTCTTATGAGGCTTATGTTTTGACATGATGAGAATTCTGGTATTTTCAATTGGGTTAATGATTGGGGAATGACATAGCCTAGGTCTAGTTCCTACTTAAGTGCTCTTAGGAGTTCATCATCGATAGTCTGTTGACTAATAACAATCTAGAATTAGGGGAACCGAGCTCCCTTTGGGTGTTTTCGTTCTCTTGGAGCATGTCGAGGCTAGAGTGCTAGTCCTGGGTGTTAGCTAGGTTGTAGACCTAATGAGAGGGTGAAATGTCATCAAAAACATGTTGGAAGCTTATTCTAGTAATTCAAAGAATCAAAACGTTTTTAGGAGATAATTGAATGAAAAACACAAAGAATATAGCAAATTACACAAAGAATGCTTTGAATGCTCTTGAGTTTCACTAGCTATAAACGACACCAGATGTTGAAGCCGATTTATAGTAGGTCACATTCTCTAGATATGTAAACATGAAAATCACTCAAAAATCATGTTAGAAGGGACTATATTAGTGGGTATCATATCTGATCTGATGCTTAAGTCAATTTTTTAGAGAAAAGCTAGAATCAAAGGAAATTTAAGAGAGATTGAGTGGTAACTCAAGAGTTTTTGCGTTAGGTTATGTGTACCTTTTCATTTATGAGTACATATTTAAAGGTCTTGACGAATGATATAATCGTAAATAATCAATAACGATTTATTAATACTTATACTATTATATTTAAATATTGAATCTATTAATACTGAATTATTTAGAATATTAACAACTTTGAGTCATTAATATTTATTTTAAATAAAATAATAAAATATATGTCTCACCTGCGTTATGTACCTATTTGACCTTTCAAAATCGACATAGTCCAATTAATTAGGACCACACGTAATTGGTTATTTTCCTATCTAACATCTTTGATGTAATTCCCTTTTAGAGAATTGGTTTTTTATTTTTTATTTAATGAAATAAAAGTTACTATTTTTTCTCTCTATCATCGTTACCATGTTAATCTTATCACTCAGTAGTTTGCTTAATACATTTTTCTCTATAGAGATTTTATCATCATCTTGATATTGAAATACAATTAAAGTCATTGATGCACATTTCAAAGAACTTATCGTCTGCATCTTATCCATTATCATATACTGGGCATCTTTTAAGCTCCTTTGTAGTTGCACAATTGTTACTTCCTTCTCAAGACAAATTCTTGCAGTTCTTTCAACATATTCTTTGCTCAAACCATTAGGTTGGGGAAATGAATGAACAATATTTTTTATTTGATGAGATACATCATTAATGGGTTTTTGTGATATTATTTTAAACTTCATGAAAGTTGGAAAATAATAGTGAGTAGCTTTTTATTATTTTTTATTCCCATATCCGACAGAATTCAGAGTTAACAAAATCTTTTTAACATTTCTACTCAATGCATGTTATTGATATAAGTTTGTCATTAGAAGATGTCTGTGATATTATTGTGAAACCTAAGAATGTATATGATATTTTTCGTACTGTTTTTTTACTAGTGGATTTTTAACATCCATAATAACTCGAGACTTTCAACTTATATCACAATGACATATACCCTTAGGCTATTTTTTGTACTTGTTAAATAACTTTATATTTATAAACTATTTTTAATTCAGTAGTCTAAATTCAATATAACAATTTATTGATTAAAAGCAATTGTTGGCACTAGACCCAGGGAAATAAATATTTATAACATCCTTTAAACATATATTAATAAAACTATTATTTCTATATTTAGATTATATATTTTATCATAAACAAAAAGCTAGATAAAATATTTTGCATTGGGCATTTTTTAAATTAAATTTCAATTAATTATACTATTTAAAGATTAATTAAATTCTAACTAGTTAAACTTTGTTCAATGTTATTAGGATATTAGTTTTGTTATAAGTTATATAAATGTTATTAAAAATATATTTTCAATATTATAGTAAAGGGTAGGGTTAATGCAACACCCATTTTAAGATTCAAAACTCATTAAATATAAATCTTATAAGACAAATAATTCCTGGACTATAAGTGTTCAGTTTTAACTTTTTATTCATTAAAAGTATTTATTTTAATAATTATGGGATGAAAAATGCTTACTTTTTTTAATAACATGATTTATAATGTTATTATTATTAAATTTTAAGATAAAATACTTATAAATTATTAGAATAAAGTGTTCAATTTTTTTTAAAAGGATCTTTGCTACTTTGCATCCATTTATGTTGTCTAAATTTTATTATTTTTTTCAAATATCATTAAATGAGAGACAATTATGTCAATAATATTGTAAGGGTGAGGTAATTAACGTACCTTTTTTTATTGGTTCTATCATGTATTTTATGTTAATTTTAAAAATTGATAAAAATACCATTAAAAAGGTTTTAGTTGACTAAGAGAATAAATTTATTAAGGAAAAAAGGTACTTTCGTAAATTTACAAAATTAGCATTAAAACTTTTGTGAAAACATAAAAAATAATTGTAGCAATAGTATCCCAGAATCATGTTAAATAAATAGTATGAGATAATAAATAATTCGATCAATTTATTTAAATTAAAAAATCTGATACGATTTTTCGGATCTAATCAGTTTGAAAATTATAATCGGATTGAATTTCGATTGAAAAATATAAAATCCAACAGTTTCATATTAGATTTGGATTAATAGATTTTATAATCCGTTGAAATTGATTTAAACTTAATTATTAATAAAATTATAAATAAATAAATAATTTATTTTATAATATATTATATTAAATATTATATATATCATAATAATATTAAATTACTATTTTAACTTAAACAATAAAATTTTAAATTTTAAATTTTTATAATAATTTAATGTATTTAAGCATACTTCTTAATTTTATGATTATTTTAATTATGATTATAAATAACAAATTTTGCTTAAAGTCACTAATTTAAAAATAAAATATTATACAAATTGTAGTTTATCTAATATAATAATTCTTATATATGTTTCAAGCTTACTTTGACTTTATTCGTTATAAAAAATAATTGAACCATTTAGATTCAAATTAGATTGAATTGATTATATCATCAAATAATTTTAGATTTCAAATCCAATTATGATCATATCATATTCAGATGGGTAAAAACAAGCGATTTCAATCGACATACATTTTTTTTTATTGATTAGACAACATATTTAGTAAGGTTTTACCTTTCTTTACAAATGTATGTCCCTAATTTTGAAAAATGATTTCTATTGAAATTGGATTAGATATATTATCACAAATAAACCCATTATTAATGCCATTAACGTAAGCTTTTTTGATTTAATTAAAAAATCTTAATCATCTCTCTTTCTCTCTTCTTAGAAAAACCTAACTTTTTTATTTATTTAAACGAAAAGTTTCCCATTATAGAAGATTTCTTTTACGTAGATCTTCAATTTCATTTAATTTATTTCAATAAACATAGATTATAATTAATGCATTGCACCTAGATTTCGATCTAATGTGATTTTTCTTTCATCTAAATTTTGATATAGTGATATTTAGACATGTTTTGTTATGTTTTATTTTATTTTATTTTATTTATATATTTATATTTAGATCTTTTTGTTTAGGTATTTTTGTAGTTTAGAGCATCAATATCACAAAACATTAATGATTAAGTTGGATTGAAGACTATAGAAAGAGTCAAAGATGTTTAGAGAATTTAAAGAGCCAAAAGAACCGTACTACAAATGATTTTTATTGACTCTTATGATAATTTGATACATTTTTATTTTATTAATTTAATTGTTCTTGTATTTTTCATTTAAAGGAATGAAATATTACTCTCTCTAAAAAAGGGGTTAACTTTTTGATCCATTATTTCTCACATACATTTTTATTTTTTGTTAAATCACTAAAATACCCTTTAAAATATAAAAATATATTTAAATATTTACTATGTTATTATGGTTAAAAAATTAAAAATCGATATTAAATAAAGAAATACATAAAAATATAAAAGCTTATTTAAATTAAAAAATAGTCCTAAAACATTAATCTAAATTTCTTGATTCATTTACATTCATGTCTCTTCATCTCTCTCCCTCTCTCATCCTTAATTTTTTAAAAATATTTCTATCTTTTTTACATTGTCCAAATTTTTTTCTTATTTTAATATTTATTGATGAGAAAATTAATTAACTAATTTTTAAATTAATAAAAAAAATTTAAAATATTTTTGCAATGTCTTCTTAAAATTTTTAAATTTATTTTTTGTATACTTGACATAATTAAAAATTACTTGCCACATTTATGAAATAATATAATAATTCGATAATTTATTAAAATATCGAGTGGATTATAATTTACTCTAAGTAAATAATTCATAAACATTAATTTATTAAATTTAATTTTTGTGCTTTTTAATCACTTATCAATACTCTCACCTATATTTTAAGTAAGAAAATATTAATTAGCTCGTATCCTGCGTATGTAATATTTCCGAATCATTAATTTTCAAATTTTGTTTTATATGATTTAATTATAATAATTTATTTTTATGAATTTTTGGTAACTAATACGAGTTCTCTTTAATAATACATTTAAAGCATATTTTTTTGTTTGTAACTTTTTTTTAAAAAGATTTATATCACTAGTTATGAAGAGACTGTAAGAGGTTGTGTGAACATGAATTATGTTATTTAAAAAGTTATGAACACATTGGTTTTTTTTAATAACAAAAAAAGTCATGCTACAAAATTTTGCTATAAATTTCTTAGTAAATACTATTTATTTATGAACTATGATAAAAATGAATGTGTTTCATAATAATTTATTGGCAGTTACATGTTTGAACTCTGGATAAATGTGTTATTCATAAATTTTTGAACATAAAAGTTTTGCTATAAAATTATTGAAAACTACCTACTACTGTATGAACTATTATAAAAGCCATTTGATTACAATTTGATATAGTTGATTGTGAAAAGTTTGACTTCAAAATGTCAAGGAAGGGGGTAATATTGAAGATATAGTTATATTCCTTTATAATATACAAAATAACCAAAATATTAATATGAAGTTTTTTTTTGGTGATATGATACGCAACAGATTTAAAATTTATATCAAGGAGGGATATCATATACACCGTAAAAATTAATATTAGTTGTCTTTCAATTATTACTTTTTTAATTGAAAAATAGGGTGAGGTTAATATACATATCTCATTGTAGTTTAAATTATTAAGTATTAAAACTAAAAATTTAAAATTCAAATGGGGCACAATTCTATTTTATATGTAGTCTTTTATTTTCAAATTATTATTATGTACTATTCTAAATTTTATGTATAATTTACTAATCATTTATTAAATTAAGTATGTCTAGTTGAAAATACTATAAGATATTAATAATGTTGTTATGCTTATGAAATATTAAAGTAGGTAAACATTTTTATAAAGTGAATAAAGTTTTATATCTTCATCAAGATTTAAATGAAGTTTCTTAAAGAAAAACATATTGGCGAAGTATTTTTCATAATAAACATGAGAGATAGATTTGAAATTTAATTATCTAGATATGATTTAGAGTAATACTCCTAGATATTAGATGGAATTACCTAAATCTTATTTAGGGTCATGCTCTAATTCAAATATTTTTATAAAATTTATTATTAAAAAATATATTAACGATGTATTTTTTGTAATAAATTTAAAATCTGAAAGTTAGTTTCTATATATTTAAATTTAATAGCCAATGTTTAGTTGAAATTCTTCCAAAAAGAAAAAAAGAAATCTTAATGCAAAGTTGTCACTACAAGTTGGTCTACCTAGAATCTCAAAACAAGTTATTATGAGAAATTTATCAATCCAAAATCAGAAAGAAAAAAAAACAAGGATGGGTCAAAAAATAGAAGCAAAAATTCAAAAAATTAAAGTAAAATAGGAAGAAAACTAAAGATTTAGCTATGGATTCAAGAGATAGGCTTTGATACCATGACAATTTGGAGTAAATGGCTAACTGACCTACAATCATTTCCATTAAATTATTATTATTATACAATCTATTTTAAGTAAGAATATATACATAATTATTTATCGAAATATACAATATTATATTTATCTATTTTAGGTAATAGTATATATATATATAGCTAATATACTAATTATGGTAAATAAATTTCGTAATCTTTTTCATAATCTCTGCCATTGATACAATATATATATATATATATATATATATATAAAATTGGTAACCTTTACAAAATTTGTTATTTATAGTAAAAATTAAAAGAATCATAAGATAAGAAGCATGCTTGAAGATATTAAATTATTAAAATATTTAAAATATAAAAAATTATTGTTTAAATTAAAATTAAAATTTAATATTATTCTGATATATATAATATTTAATATAACACATTATAAAATAAAACATATATTTATTTATAATTTAGTTTGGATTAGATTGTAACGGATTATAAAATCTATTGATCTAAATATAATCTGAATATGATGGATTGTGTAATTTTCAATTCGAATTTCATCCAATTATATATTTCAACCCGATTTGATCGATAGATCATATCAAGTTTCATAATTTAAGCAAATTATTCGAATTATTTGCTCACACATATTATTTATTTAACATGATTCCTTTACGAGGATGGTGGAGTTCTTGTCCAATTACTTTTTTTGTATAAAAAAAATTTAATGTTAATTTTATAAATTTAGATAAGTATCCAAAAGTATATGATGGGATGTAAGTTACATTTAGGTCTTATATTTATTTTTTGTAACATTTTAATCCTATTGTTATAAAAAAAAAGTGACCACATAAGGACAAAGAATTTTTTTTTCATTTTTCATTTTTATTTTTTTAAATTGTATTAGATTGAGATTATTATAACTTAAAATATTGTAACCCAAAGAATTGAAGAAAAAATAAAATAAAAATAGGAAAGCATAAAAATGGTTTGTCATTATGTGATCGCTTTTTTAATGAAAGTAAGACTAAACTGTTACAAAAAATAAATATAAGATATAAATGTTATTTTTACAATATATATAACCTTCACTTTTCCTATTTTTATGATTTTTCCATGAGCAATTGTAAATTTATGTTAAGGTTTACAAGTATGTATATTGAAATCATGTCTTTCCTGAAAAAATATTTGTGCCAATAGAAGGAAAAATAAAGACTTACGGTCATGATTATTTTGTAAAATTAAAACGTAATAAGAATATGAATGGTAATAGGAATAGGAATCCAATCCAATGAAAATAGTATTACTATTAGGATATTTTTAAATTACAAATGATAAATATTAAAGTAAAATTTATAAAATTATAAATAAAATGTAATTAAAAATAAGATTTTTTTAATTTTTAAATAAGATCAAGTAATAAAAAAATTAATTTATATGCGAGAGAAAAATATAACATTCCAGTGTATTCCTAATAAATGCAGGAGGAATGAGAATTCATACAACTTTTAGAATGTTTTATATTCTATTTCACATTAACATACAAACAAAAAATTGACAGAGTATTAGATTTGTAAATTTTTTTTACCAAAATTGATGGTAAGTTTGTAATGGAAGAAACTTAGTGAAATATGAAATAAATACAATAGTTTGGTGGAAAAAAGAATGTTATTTTTTACTTATTAGTTCTATTTAGTGTAAGATATTTTGGATTCCTAATTATAAATTTTTAAATTTTTACTAGTTATTTTTATCCTATATTTTATGTAGATCTTTGATTTATAATATCTTTTTATAACATTAATAAATTATTGTTAATGGAAAAATGTGGTGCATAACTGTCTTCATGTGAAATAAAATAAAGAAAATAAAATTCAATAAGCTTTGGTAGATTATGACCTGAAATTAAATATATGATAAGGGTTAATAGCAAAAAAATAAAAATTAATGATAAGGAATTAACAAAATATCAAACTTATTTATGCATAGTACTATACTTCTTAATATCAAACAAAATAAAGAAGAAATCCATATTGAAACACGAATGAGAAAAATAATTAACTAAATAAAAATCCCAATGTACTATCTAGTGACTAATGACCAAATTCAAGAATCAATCTTCAAACACATCACAATTTCAAGGTCAAATCCAAGTGATCAGAATAATTAGTCTCAATATGGCCACAATTTTCTCTCTCTTTTAACTCGGCTTCTTTTGTCTGCTCCAAATGACAACAAAAGGGCTTAGTACCATTACTAGTAATAGGAGGTTCTTGATCCACACTTGCCTCAGATTCTTTGATGTTCAAACATGACCTAATCATCTTTAGATGACATTTCCCTTGGACTTTGTTTCTTGTATATGGTCCATGTTGTGGTGGGAAAAAAATATTATTAGAAACAATAACACCATTGGTACCACCAAGACCAAGTGAAGGGTTACTTTTATCAATAGATATTAATTCTTCAGTTGGTGATCAAGGATTTGGCCTTTTGTTTGGGTATGCAAAATTTTCTCTTTGAAAAAGCATAGCTTGATCATATAGACGTTTTCTTTTGATATACTTTCTATCTTGTGAGAATTGATGTGGTGCATTAGGTTTTGGATGTTACTGAAAACATTGTTGCAGAAATGACATGGTATTGCATAAGGACCATCAAAATTCCTCATTTGGTGTGCTTGGTTTAAGCCATTTATGTTGTTTGCAAGCCCGATGTTCCGACCATTCTCTGCCATTGAAGAAAGTTGGAGATTGAAACAAAATTTGAGATTTAAGGTTCAATAGTGAGAGAAATGGATTATCTCTTCCTTAAACAATAAATTAATAGTGCGGCTCGCAATAGCTCTATATGTTCATGTTTTGAGACCTAGCTAGTATTTATAGGTAAAATATTTTAAATCACAAAATAGTCTTCAAATTAGTTATTCTTGAACATGAAAGAGTGTAAGGTTAATGGTATAATTAAATTATTTGATTGAATTAGAGCTAAATTGATTAGAAAAATTTCAAAAAATAACACTATTAAAACTTGTAACAATAAAAGTAGAGTCTCAATAAAATTGAATGAGGTCTAATTAAACAGTGTTAATTATTAAACATGTATAAATAACTATAGTTCAAATTGAACAGCGTCCAATATAAAATGATGTACCATATTTTTTTAATAATGAAATTATATGAATTAGATATAAGAGATTTATTTTTATGATTATAAATTTTAATAGTATTATTTTTATTATTCTCCCCATTGATTATTCTAGATTTTTTCCAATGTAAAGTTCCCTAGGTAAAGAATATTGGAATATATATCACCCTAATGGTTTGATTGAGAAGAAGAAGAAGATGAAGAAGAATACATTGATTTAATTAAAGAAGAATACATTGATTTAATTATTTAAAAAATCTAGAAGTTTTTCTTAATTAATAAAATTAAGATTCAATAGTTTTTCATCTTTCTTATTATTAGTTAATAATATAAAATTATTAGTTCACATGTATCTATTATTTTAGATCAAAAGATAGTTGGTATGCTTCAAAGTTGTTACTCGGGAAAAAGAGAAAAGTGATTCTTATTACTAAATACATTGTGTAAGGACTATGAGTGTTGGTTATTTTTGTGGACAAAATATTTATCTGTAAATTTATTTTTAGGCCTGTTATCAAGTCTATCAAGAAAATCCAAACAAATGTTCGAGTTACAGATAATTATACTTCAGGTATATCTTTGATTACTACAACACATAGGATTACATTTATGCATTTAATAACACATGCTTATAAATTTAAAATTATTTTTAGTGCTAAAATATGGAATAAGATATGCTAAAATATTAGATAAGATATACTCTAAATTATAGCTGGAATTTTTAGCATAAAAGATAGCATAAAATCTATTTTAAAAGAAATCTATTTTATATAA
This sequence comes from Hippophae gyantsensis, assembly GCA_030763125.1. Classification (NCBI taxonomy): domain Eukaryota; kingdom Viridiplantae; phylum Streptophyta; class Magnoliopsida; order Rosales; family Elaeagnaceae; genus Hippophae; species Hippophae gyantsensis. Next base: position 27,669,402 of record CM061039.1, on the reverse strand, counting down.
GAATTATCTTAATTAATGAGTAATATTAATCCTATTTGTAATAAAAAAGATATTTATTAGTCATATATGAGTTATCTTAATTAATGAGTAATAATAATCTTATTTGTAATAGAAAAGATATTTATCAATCATATATGAGTCATCTTAATTAATGAGTATTATTAATCCTATTTGTAATAAAAAAGATATCTATCAATTACATAGAATTAAGGGTTTTAATTTTTTCTATAAATAAAATTCATTACTCATTGTTTCAATTGACCATACAAGAGCATTATTCTAATCTTCTTAATTTCTCTCTCTTGTTTTACAAATATAAGATTATAATTCTTTAGGCTTCTTTATTTAGTTAATCTATCAAATATTGGTAGTTATATTCGATTCATTAATAAGCCTAATTATTCTATGATATTTTGATATTATGTTCTTATGACTTCTTATTTATTTTTGTTCTTAAATTGTTAGATCAAATAATTATGTTTGTCATATCATAATTATTTGATTTGATTATTAATCTTTAAAGAAGCTATTTTTATTGAACTTATATTTGATCTTTTTGGTCTAGGATTTGTTAGTTGATTTAATTTAAATGACATATGTTTTGAATCATCTAATTAGTATTATTCATTATTAAATCTATTCTAGAACACACACGGGCACTTGTGTTTTTGTGCTAACTATTTTGCTGTTACTTTAGGAACGTATCTGATTGGCGAGACACTTATTGGAACGTTGGTATGGAAACCGCTCATGCTAATATTGGAAACTGTGAAAATAGAGTAGGGGCTCATAAGTAAAGTACATTGGGGTAGTATCCTAGGGAGGGTAGCATAAGATCGAGTTTGTACTTGAACATTTGATTTTCATAGTGGAAAGTTAGGTGGTCCGGTGGATCGGTGGTTTTCCTCTTAGGTCATGGTTGTGGCCTATGTTGTTTCCATCTAAAAATATTGTGTGTTATTATTTTATTTTCACACTTTACTCTTACACACTATTGCATGTCTAACCTCTTTCTTTAGGTTATTAAATTATAAATTGGTAAAAATTAAAAATAATCTATTCACCCTCTCTAAGTTAATTAGATCCATAATTTATTAACTTTCACATTGTATTACGTCAATAATACAAGTCTTTTTTTATTTAATATATAGAGCTAGCAATAGTATTCTTCAACTCTATCCAACAATAATATTACTAGAAAGTAAATATTTATAATTAAAAAAATTCAATTCATGCATTACTTTGGAAGCAATAAAATATTTTGTTATGACAATATTGTTGCCCAAATAATATTTACTTAAATGCATAATAATATTTTTAAATTAATATCTTCGTAAATTTTTATTTGAATAAATTATTTATTTTTTAAAAATAAAATAGATGCTACAAAAAATTAGTACCCCTTTCAATTCCAGGCCTACATGTTAGTATATAGAATGTGTATACTAGTCTTTCTATTGTATGTATATGTATAGCAAGTAATGTGTGCACTACCTTTCTACTAAAAAGAAGCATACTATAAGTATTGCTTCTATTCTCATGTACTAACTAACTTTCTATTCAAAAACAAATTGAACTTTCTTCTTCTTCCTCTCTTGTTGACAATCTTGAATGGTCAGAGCTAATGTTTAAGTTTTTTCTTCAGTTTTGTTAATGGTGTAGAAGGGCACCTTCAAGGGTGTTATGAATGGCTCCAATTATGTGCATTATTTGTTTTTAATAAGAATGATTTGCATCAATCTCCTATGATTGCTAGTGACAATGTTCTTGATTCTTTGGCAAGAAGCTTGTCTTCATCACAACTTATAAGTGTTTCACTTCCAATGAAGTTGGATGATTTAAATTACTTGATATAGAGATAATGACTTGAATAATTGGACATAATTTATGACTTCTCAACTTTAAATTGTAGTCTAATTTTATTTAATTTTTATTGGTTTTAGACTTCATTATTATTATTTAAATTTTATTACAGATTTGAAGAAAATGGAGATCCAAAATTTTAAAAGCATATTACATAAAAGTTTAGAAAGTTTAGAAAAAATCCTTAATAAATCTTCTGATTCCCTTCACATTCTTAGAGGTGATATTTTTTCTAGGGTTGTGATTTTAGCTCGATCAACCCAAATCATTTAGATGAAAATTTATGGCCAAGCACGATTCCTTCTTGAACCATGAAATTACACTTCTTTCAGTTTAGGAAAACATTTTATCTTCACATCTCTACAAGACAAGAGCTAAATTATGCAAACAATGATCAAAAGATGTACCTAAAATTGAAAAGTCATCTATGAAAATTTTCATTATATATTCCACTATATCAAAAAAGATAGCCATCATGCAACATTGAAACGTCGTTGGGGCATTGCATAATCCAAAAGTAATCCTTCTAAAATAAAATGTTATATAGAGACATGTGAATGTAGTTTTCTCTTGATCTTTGGGGGCTATGGCCATTATTACACCATTTATGTAGAGGCGTGGAAGTGGATAATGCTCCTTCCTTATTGCTTTGTTCAACTTGTGATAATCCATACATACACACCAACTCGTGATTGTTCATGTAAGAATAAGCTCATAGTTTTCATTTTTCACCACCGTTATTACACCATTTTTGGTACAACCTACATTGGACTTACCCATGAGCTGTATGAAATAGCATAAATAATTCCAACATTGAAAAGCTTCAAAATTTTATCTCTCACAACTTCCTTCAATGTTGGATTTAATCTTCTCTGGGGCTCAATTGATGGTTTGTAAAGTTCCTCTGTTAGAATCTTATACATGCAAATGGAAGGATTTATACCTTTTATTTTAAAGATAGTCCATCCCAAGGCTATTCTATGCTCCCTTAACACGAGTAGTAACTTTTCCTCTTCTTTGTGTATGAGTGATTGATGAGTGCTTAAAAAGCACTAAAATAGCCATGATTTAATGTACTTGAATTGATTAAATAGATTCATATTTGTATGATTTTATCATATTTTATATAAATTTGTCTTTTTAGAATCATGGATATTTTTATTATTTTTCAGGAATTTTCGTTCAAAAATAACATAAAGACTTAAAGAATAATACTGGAGGCATATATCACAAATATTTGAGAAAAGAAATGAGGATAAGTAAAAAAGATGGAAAAATTGGACAAAATAGGTCCAAAAAAATGTCAAAAAGGCCGAAAACTCTCGTGCAGTCACCCATCCGCACTGAGTCTTGTGCGTACTAGCATGGGCACACCTGACACATGCCAAGAATGCAACCGACACACACCTAGCACACACACACACGTAACCGACACACACATAGCACACACACGCGATGTTAGTACACATAGCTAGCACATGCCACATTGATTTTTGTGCACTTTGGCACAAGCCCGCACCATGTCCTACATGCTAGCATAAGCCTGTGCAATGTCCCACATGTGCCCCCACTCACTAAACACTTGTCTACTATGCCAAACATCGGTAGGATATAAATTTTGTGCCCCACATGTGTGCTAGCCTATCCAAATGCATCCAATTTCAAATTTTAAAATATTTTTCCACATTTTTTAGCCTTTTTCTCACCTATAAAAGGACATTCTCTCCCATTGTAAAACACACAATTTGTTCAACTTTTTCTCTCTCTATAATTTTTTTTTAGTTTTTAGTTTTTAGTTTTAAAGTTCTTCTCTTTTTGAGAAGAGCTAGCTATGTTTTTAAAGATCTTTAGTTTTTGATTCAACAAATAGAAATGAAAATGCGTTTGGAGGTTTTCCAACAACCAAAATTAGCATCAAAGTTCTATTAGGACTCTTATGATGTATAATCTTAAAATGAATTCTTTATAGTTTTTTAATGTTTCATTCTTATAAATTATGTTTAATTTTTCTGTTATTAAATTTAACATGGCTAGATATTTGTAAATATGATATAATAATAACGTTGTTATACTTGACAAATATTAAACAGGTAAAACATTTCTATAAAATAAATTGATTTTATTTTTATTGAAGATTTTATATTAAAGATGCTAGAGAGAAATATATTATTTTTTATTACACACTTAAATCTGAAATTAGATTTTAAGGTTTAATTATTTGGTTTGATTTAGAGTAGTGCTCTTTTATTTGTTGGTTTCAATAGCCAAGTAGTTAGAGTGAAGTTCTATTTCAAAAGTTTTCTATAAGAACTATTATTTAAAAATGTATTAACGATATATTTTTCGGAATGGTTTTAAAATTTGAAAGTTAGTACTAAGATAATTAAATTTTTAGGTCTAATTAATTGACTCAGCCTAAAAATGTGATTAGATTGGTTGCTATTTTCTTATAAATAAAGCTAAAATTTAATACTTAATTAATAGGCCCTATCTAAGGATATGAGTTAATTAATATTAAATAAAATAATTCGGACCTCACTTAAGGATACTTTCATACTAGAAAGAGAAAATCAACAAATATCAATTTATATATTTAATAACATAAATAATATGAGCAAGCATAATTAACTTAATTATTATATCCATAAGTACTACACTGTTATGAATAATAAAAATTTGCATTATTATTTGTTGAATCATATTTATGTTTATTTTTATTATTTCATTAGATTAGAACACAAAAAATAAAAATATCGTGACAAGATGTTTAGGATTTAATTTCATTTTTAAGATTTTGAATAATAAATTAAAAACTACATATATTCTTTCCTAGATCGACCTTGGAAGTATACTTATCATTTTCTATAAAATGATTGGTGCACTTGTGAGAGTTTTACAAATTATAAAACCAAAGTATCTATAAAATCGATATTTATAATGCCGTTCTTGTCTCATCAAGTTTTTGGCGCCGTTGTTGAGGACTTGATGTTGTGCTTATCAGTGTTGCCTCAACAATCACTAGAAAGGTTTAACTATCACCCAATAATGCATTGCAAATATGCTCAGGCAATTGTTTCAACATTGGAGTTATAGTTTGCTGCACTTTTTCTATAGAGATTACAGAATCCGTCTTTCCTACTATTGGCTTTAGCCTTCCACTTCTTTGTTAAATGATGTAACCTACTGCAGTGCTTCTAAGGAAAAAAACATAATGGATAAATTCTTCACTAACAAAAGGGAAATTAGATTCAAAAATAGCAGAGTTATTAAAATCATAAGCATGAGATGAAATGATAATACATCGTTCTAGGTGTTTGGCCAACATATCCTCTCTAAAGGCTTTTACTACACATTGCTCAATGACATCTACCACAAAGCAAGTTCTTAGATCTTCTGGAAATCTCATGGCTGCGTAGATGTTGAATGTAACATCTTGCTTGTTCACTCTCAATGTTAACTCACCCTTTTGAACATCCATTAAAGCCCTTCCAATAGCCAAGAATTAATGGGATATCTTGGTCTTCATCTATATCGATCACCACAAAATCAGCAGGAAAATTAAATTAATCCACCTTTACGAATACATCTTCTATGATTCACATGAATTGATGGATCGGTCTACCAGTTGCAAAGAAACTTGTTGTTTGTTTCATCTCTCCAAGTCCCAATTTCCAATAGAGAGACAGTGGAATAAGATTAATGCTAGTACCAAGATAAAATAAAATTTTATCAAAAAATGAATTTCCAATAGTGCAAGGCAAAGTTAAATTCCCTAAATCTTATAATTTTTGAAATAATTTCTTTTGAAGAATGGCACTACATTCTTCAGAAAGGGTTACTGTTTCAAACTCTTTCAACCTTTTCTTTTTGGAAATGATGTCCTTCAAGAATTTGGCAAAATTTGGCATTTTTTCCAAGGCATCTACAAAAGGAAAATTTATGTGAATTTTCTTAAAAATATCCAAAAGCTTAGAAAATTTCTTATCTATATTGCTTTTTCTTATATTCACTTTTTCATAGTGGCTCCTATATTGCTACAATGAGTCTCAATGTTATCTAACCATGAATCACTCTTTTTAAACCTTGCTTTGCAGCACATTCTTTGTGTTCCCATAAGAAATATTCTCATGATTTCAAAGCCCTAGATGGTAGTAATTTCGCATAGGATTACCACGATAGGTGTAGTTCTGATTGTTGATGTATTGAACATATTCTTGACATGATTCATTCATTGTAACTATCATACTTGTAGTTGCAACATATTCTACACTTTGTGGTATTCATTGGGTTGTCAAGGCTACAATATGATGAGATAGACAAGCAACTTGAGCCAAAAGGGTAGAAAATGGCTCCAAATCATGAATCCCAGCAACTTTCATATCTTTCAATTGGTTATTGAGAGTTGTTTGAAGCAATTTCTTCCAAAAGAGAAGTAGTACCCTTAGCTGTCTTTGACATCAAAGTTCCACCAGAAGCAATATCAACTATGGTTCTAGTTTTCCCATTTAACCCATTATAGAACATCTAAACTTGCAACCAATCCAGAAATCCATATGGGAGCAACACCGAATCAAATATTTATACCTTTCCCATGCTTTACAGAGTCTATCAAAATCATTTTTTTAATTGACCAATCTCACTCCTAAGTTGGGATATTTTTACAGGTGAAAAGAATTTAGCAAGAAAATTTTATGTCATGTCCTTCCAACTAGTGATGCTTCTTGGTTGTAGAGATTGTAACCAACCTTTGGCCTTTTCCCTCGATGAAAAATGAAACAATATAAGTCTAATGGTGTCTTTTATAACACCATTCATCTTTACAGTGTCACAAATCTTTAAAAACATCGCCAAATGAATATTGGGATCATCAAGTGGCGATCCGCTAAAATGGGCTTATTGTACTATACTGATCAACGTCAATTTGAGCTCAAAATTATTGGCATAAATTTTCTAGGTCTTACAACTGAGTATTTTTCATTCATAATTGAACTTATATAATCCTTCAAGGTACGTGGCTGTGCATTTTGTTCTCCTTTAGCCATGGCTAGTACTTTATTCTTTCTTCATCATTTAAAGGTTCTTTCAATCTCCGAATCAAAAGAAATAATGTTTCAAGTTCTAGCATGGTGCATCCAATGTCAAAAACACACCTAAAAAATACAAAAATATAAATATAAATATAAATGAAATAAAATATAATTCTAACTTAAAACCATGATTACATTGTATCGTTATTGGCAAAAATAATAAAAAATCAATCCCCGACAATGACACCAAGAACTTGATCAAGGATTGATAACTTATTTTTGACCAATACCAAAATTGTGCTAATATCAATATTATCTAGAGGAGTCACTAAAGTTGTTGTGATTGAAAATTAAAATAAAATAAATTTGAAGAAAATGCACAAAAGAAAAGAAAGATGTTGTTCAAAGATTAAATTAATAGAAATAAAACTTTTAAGAAATCGATTTCACCTAATCTCTCACTATGCATTATTTATCTAGCTAATAGAGTTTAATTCTCTTTGTTTGTTAGCAATCTCTAAAAAACATCCAAAATCTTCTTTCGATAGTCAATTGGAAATATTCATATTCATTAATTTACACAAGAGTATGTAATTTAATAAAGTAAGAAAGTATTAAGGCCAATGATTTTAAAACTATATAGGTTTATACAAGTCGTTTGATAATATTCTAGATCTATCCTATAATGCCTTCTTTCGATAATAAATCACACGATTAAAATCATCTAATTAATGATCAGTTAATTAGAAACAATAAACTCAGAATAAATCATACAAACATGAAGAAAAATAATTCAAATTAATATAGAAAATCAAGATTACTTGCATATTTTTTTAAGAATAAAAAAATTAATTCATATTAAAAATTAAAACATAAATAAATTCACCATAATTTTTTTTAAGTTGAATCCAAATAAAAGTGAACCATGAAAAATCTACCTTGCGCAGCGTCTAACTTTTTCTTCTATTTTTCTCTCTTTACTCTCAAGTGTCGCTGTTCTTTTTTTCTCTGTTTCGGTTCCTGTTCTCCCTGGCGGCACTGTTTCTTCCTTTTATTTCTGCATAGCTTTCTTTTTTTCTTGTTCTATTATCTTTTTTTTTCTATTCAGCCTTCTCTTTTTGGTTTATATATATATATTTAGTATTCTTCATTTAAATTTGATTTAGATAATTTTTTTTAAATTTTTGGGTAATTAAACTTTAATATGCTTCTATAATTTTAGATATTTATTTTCTTTAAATCTGTAATAAAAAATTAAATAAAATTAGATAAAAATTAAAATCTATAATAAAAAATTAAATAAAATTAGATAAAAGTTAAAAGCTAAGAAATGATCATGTAAGTCATCGTCTCTATATCATGTAACTTCAATGGAAGTGAAACACTCATAATTAACGATGAAGACAAGCTTCTTGCCAAAGAATCAACAACATTCTCACCAGCAATCATACAAGATTGATGTAAATCATTCTTATTAAAAACTTGGGAAGAATGCACATAATTGGAACCATTCATAACACCCTTGAAGGTGCCCTTCTGCACCATTAACAAAACTGAAGAAAAAACTTAGACATTAGCGTTGACCATTCAAGATTCTCAATAAGAGAGGACGAAGTAAGTTCAATCTGTTAATTGTTGAATAGAAAGTTAGTTAGCACATGAGAATAGAAGGAATATTTATAGTATGCTTCTATGCAATATAAAGCAAGTACACAGGTTACTTTCTACACGTACACACATACAATAGAAAGACTAGTACACACATTCTATATACTCAACACTTAGGCCTCGACTTAATGGTGGCACTAATTTTTTGTAGCATCTATTTTACTTTTAAAAGATAAATAATTTATTCAAATAAAAATTTATGAAGATATTAATTTGAAAATATTATTATGTATTTAAGGAAATATTATTTGGATGACAATATTGTCACAACAAAATTTTTTATTGCTTCAAAAGTAACACATGAATTAATTATTTTTTAATTATAAATATTTACATTTTAGTAATATTATTGTTGGATATAGTTGAAGAATACTATTGTTAGCTCTATATATTAAATAAAAAAGATTTACCTTATTGATGTAATACAATGTGATTCACTAGTGATTTAGCAATAAGACTCACTTCTCTCCTTTTCCAAGTAACAAATTTGAATCATACCAACTATCTTCGATCTAAAACAAATAGATACATGTAAACTACTAATTTCATATTATTAACTAATAATAAGAAAGAAGAAAAATTATTGAAAAGATGAAAACTATTGACTCTTAATTTTATTATTTAAGAAAAACTTCAAGATTTTTGGAAGAATTAAATCAATGTATTCAAATTCTTTAATAATCTCCATTTATTTTCACTATTATCTTAGACTGTAGAAACATCTTTTTTGACAATTTTTTGTACGGGCATTTTTTCTTCGTCGTCTTGTTTTTTTATATGTGTCTTCTTCTTCTTAAAGTTAAAAATTTATCTAATTTATATGTTTTTTATTCATATTTCAAAGAGAACATTTGTAATTTTGTATAAAATTTCACTTTTTCAAAGTTTCTTAAAAAAATATATCAATTCATTTATCTCAATTTCTCATCATTTATCAACCGATAATATGTATATTTATGAAAACTATTTATGATAACTTTTTATGTTTTGCCTTAAGCCACTCAAATAGAATGTAAAGCATTCTAAAAATAGTATAAATTCTTATTCCTCTTACATTCATCAGGAATACGCTGGATTGCTATATTTTTCTTACACATTTGTATAAATTTATTTTTTTTATCACTCGATCTCATTTAAAAATAAAAAAAAATCTTATTTCTAATTGTGTTTCATTTATAATTTTATAAAATTTACATTAATATTTATCGTTTTTAATTTAAAAATAGAGTAATAATAATATTATAAACCTTAACATAAATTTACAATTGCTCATAGAAAATTCATAAAAATAGGAAAGGTGAAGGGTATATATTTATTCTAAAAATAACACTTATGTCTTATATTTTTTTGTAACAATTTAATCTTATTATCATTAAAAAGTGACTAAAGAATGAAAAATCATTTTTATTTTATTTTTTCTTCAATTCTTTTGTTACAATTTTTTAAGTTATAACAATCTCTATCTAATAAAATTAAAAAAAATAAAAAATAAAATGAAAAAAATTTGTTGTCTTTGTGTGATCACTTTTTTTTTATAACAATAGGATTAAAACGTTGTGAAAATAAGTATATGAGCTAAATGTAACTTACATCCCATCATATACTTTTGGATACTTTTGTAAATTTACAAAATTAACATTAAATATTTTATGGATACAACAAAAGTTATTGAGGGAAGAACTCCACCATCTCTATAAAGGAATCATGTAAAATAAATAATATGTGTGAGCAAATAATCCAAATAATTTACGTAAATTATGAAACTAGATACGATCTATCGACTAAATCGATTTGAAAGATATAATTGGATCAAATTTGGATTGCAAATAACACAATCCATCAGCTTCAAATCATATTTGGATTAGCATACTTTATAATCTATTGTAGTCTAATCCAAACTAAATTATTAATAAAATTATAAATAAATAAATATTTTATTTTATAGGTGTGTTATATTAAATATTATATATACTACAATAATATTAAATTACTATTTTAATTTAAACAATAAAGCTTTATATTTTAAATATTTTTAATAATTTAATATCTTCAATTCTTATCTTGTGATTCTTTTAATTGTTACTATAAATAAATTTTTTTGTAAAGGTCACCAATTTAAAATTAAAATATTGTATATATATTATATCAATGGCAGAGATTATGGACAAGATTGTGAGATTTATTTTACTATAATTAGTGTATTAGCTGTGTATATATTATTACCTAAAATAGATAAACAAAATATTGTATATTTAGGTAAATAACTGTGTATATATTCCTACCTAAAATAAATTATATAGTAATTCCTATTTAATGGAAGCAATCATTAAGAAGAGGTCATTTAACCATTTACTCAAAATTGTCATAGTATCAAAGCCTACCTCTTGAATCCATAACTAAATCTTTAGTTTTCTTTCGGTTTTGCTTCAGAATTTTTAAAGTTTGCTCCTATTTTTCAAAGTTTTCTGACCTATCCATGTTTTTCTGATTTTGAGTTGATAAATTTCTAATGAACAACTTCATTTGGAGATTCTAGGTTAACCAAATTGTGGTTGATAGCTTTGATTATGATTATTGTTTTCTTTTTGGAAGAATGTCTCTAGAAACCTTAGCTATCAAATTTACAAGAAAGAATTATGCAGCATGGGAATTCCAATTCCAAATGTTTCTGAAAGGAAAGGAGCTTTAGGGTCACATTGACAAGTCTTCTCCTGTACTTGGAAATGGTAAGGAACTTAGCCAATGGGAGGCAAAGGATGCTTGAATTATCTCTTGGATTTAAGGATATATTGAAGCTCATATGGTGAACAATTTACACTCCTTTGGTACGGCTAAAGAGATGTGGGATTATCTAAAGCATATATATCATCAAGATAATACTGCAAGACGATTTCAACTAGAACTTGAGATTAGTAACTTCAGTCAAGGTAATCTCTCTATTGAGTAGTATTATTCTGGATTTTGTAATCTATGGAGCGAATATTCTAGTATTATCTACATGAATGTACCTAAAGAGGCCTTAGTTGGCCTTTACGTGGTTTATGAAGTTAGTAAACGTGATCAATATTTGATGAAAATGATACTAGAATTTGAATTTCTAGAGATGTATTGTTGAATAGAGATCTAGTTCCTTATTTTGATGTATGTCTTGATGAATTTTTAATGTTGCTTATGTCACTCAAGGGAGCAACCGAGGAAAGGGACAAATGCACTGCTATAGTTGCAAAGAGTTCAAACATATTTCCAGCAATTGTGGCAAAATATTATGCAAAAACTATAAGTAGAATGGACACATTATCAAGGAATGTCCTACACATCTACAAAATCAACGAGTACAAGCTTTTCAAGCTGCTATTCCTGATGCTAACATTATTGGTCTTACATCCATAACTACTAACACAACTCCATATGTCCTTACTCCAAAAATGGTCCAAATGATGATTATCTCAATATTTTCTACCATTAGACTTCAGGGCTAAGGTAAGATTGTTTCTCCTCTATGGTTTGTTGATTCTGGAGCATCCAACCATATGACTGGCTCCACTGATTGGTTACATACTCTACAAAAGTATACTAGTACAAAAAATATTCAAATTGCTAATGGAAGTAATCTTCCAATTACAACCATTGGTGATATTGGACCTTATTTTTGTCATGTCTGTGTCTCTCCTGTGTTATCTACCAGTTTAATTTATGTTGGTCAAATGGTGGATAATAACTATGATGTACATTTATCTTGTGGTGGTTGTGTTGTGCAGGATCAGGTGTCAGAGAAGGTGATCGCCAAGAAGCCTAAAGTGGGAATATTATTTCCATTGCAACTTACTATTCCTTGAACTTTGTCTTTATCTTCTATTACTATTGAAAATAAGGATAAAGTTTGGCATAGATAATTAGGCCATCCAAATAATGTGTTTTTTTCTAATTTGATAAAACATGCTTTCCTTGGTAATAAAGATCAATGTTATACTCATAGGTTGCTTTTTGATTGCTCTACTTGTAAACTAGGGAAAAGTAAAATTTTACCTTTCCCTACTTATGGTGGTTATGCTAATACATGTTTTTAGATTATACATAGTGATGTTTAGGGTATTACTCCTATCATTTCACATGCATAGTATAGATATTTTGTAACGTTCATTGATGACTATAGTCATTTCACATGTATATATTTTCTACGTTTAAAAGCTAAGGTGTTCGCTATTTTCGAAAATTTTATGGCTTATATCGAGACACAATTTTCCACCTGTATTAAGGTTTTACGATCTAATAATGGTGATGAATATATGTTGCATGACTTTCAAGTCTTTTTGCAACAGAAAGGCATTGTATATCAACGATCCTGTCCTCATACACCTCAAGAGATTGGGATGGCTAAACGTAAAAACAATCACTTGTTGGATATGTTTTGAATGTTACTCTTATACTCTTCAATTCCACCTAAATTTTGGGTGGAAGCTTTATCCACTACAGTCTATCTGATTAATCATCTTCCTTTTCAACAATTGAATTTTGATACTTCTTAATATCATCTTTTTGGTATGCATCAAGATTATCGTATGATATACACATTTGGATGTGAATGGATTTACTATCTACCATCTGGATCCATTACCACCTAGAATGAGATGAAAAGGCAATTACTAAAGAGATATTTCCTATCTTCTAGAGCCACAACAATAAGGAAATAAATTCTTAGAATTGTACAATCCAATAGGAAAACACTCTATGCATATTAAGAGAGGTTCAAAAGGTCATATGCTTGTTGCTCACAACACCAAATAAGTGAGAAACTTCAACTTCAATATTTCTATGAAGGGTTAGCACCCGTAGAAAGAAACATGATTGATGCTACAAGTGGTAGGCCATTGGTAAATAAAACACCAACTAAAGCAGGATCTTTGAATGCAACTATGGTTGCCAATTCTCAATGATTTGGCTTCCAATCTAATCCATAGGACATGGTAAATGAGATATGCACTAACTCCCACCTTGAGTAAAAAATAATTAATCTTACTACTTTGGTGCAACTGTTGGCAGTTGGACAAGTTAAGGGGCAATAAAGGCATAAAGTGGCAAAAATATATATTTAGAACAAAATTACAAGTATGTAGAGGCACATAAATATGTGCATCATAGAAATATAGAGAGTTATGAAATAATTAGATAATTGGAATAAGAGCCAATAGATATCAAAGAGCACATCCAAAGAAAACATTTGAAGGAAATCTACAAGGAAGGATTGAAAATTAGATATCGGTATTCTTTTGACTTTATCATCTACAATTTCTAAGATTTTCTTATCACTTCTTCTCTTCTTAGTTTTCATGGTTATAATGATTATTTTTGTAGAATCTATGTTTAAATAAATCCTTAATATGATTGTGAGAAATTTCAAGCCCTAGACTATGGTATAAATTAATTTAATTTGATGATTAATTTTAGTTTCAATTCTTGATTCCTAATGTGTTTAATTATATGTTTTAATGCCCAAACTATACGTATTGTAGATTAGGTGGCTAACTAGTTTATTACATATATATTTGTTTATATCTAGTCTAAGATGTTTATATGTAATCATAAATATTTTTATTCAAAGTGGTACCTTATGGCCACATAGGACAAGTAGAGTTGAACACCTTTGCTAAAGGTCGAACAATTTTTCTAATCTTGCTTAGTTTAGTTATCTCATTTTTAGATCCTAATGCAATAAATAAATTAAATCTTGTAAGGGTTCTTCTAGGTTTTCCTAGATTAAGGTTGATTTATGATGGTATTCTAAATCAATGACAAAGTCAGAAAAGGTGGGAAGTCTTTAGTGGACCTAGACTTCTACACTAAAGTAGGAATTCAAGAGTGGTTTTAGTTTATGATAGTAATTTAGTATTCAAAGAAACAAAATATTAATTTATGACATGAATAGCTAAATTGTATTATAGTGGTGAGGATAGTCCCATGATCAACTATCTCTTGCATTCGTATTCAATTTTACATGTATTTTATTATGTTATTTTCCTTAAAATTTAATTTCAAAGCCTCTCTTTGCTAACTTTAATTAACTCATTAACAAACTAATAAAAATTAGTAGAAATTATCAACAATCCTCGTAGGTTTGCTAACATTTGCTCTAAAATTATTTATCACTTGTCTAATTGACACTGTGTACTTTCGTGCTTCGAAATGTATCGTATTACTAGGAATATTTTTCACCTCTAGGTAGCTTGATTTTGAACCAGTTTTGAGCCGTTTGTAATATAAATTTTTTGGACAAATGTAACTCAATTTATCAATTCTATTCAGCATTCTGGAAGTCTGCACGACCATATTTAACATGCATTTAAAAATATTGGTCTATTATAGGTAATGATGTATGTGCAACTTTCTTATAGTTTTTTAATAGGAATTCTAATATCAATATGATTAGCAAAACATTTATAACTCTTTCTCCCAATGTAGGAGGAAGTCTAGCTAAGGTGAAATAATTAATATCCATTACTATCTACACTATGATTTATAAAATAATTGCTAAAGTTTTAGTGAATAGGCTTAAACACGTTAGTTGATATTATTGATGAGGCTTCAAGTACACAAATTATGGGCAATTCCTTTGTGGCATTTGAAACTACACATAATTAGAAAGTTAAAAAGATGGAGGGGTCTAGTTTCTTTAAATCTTGATAAAAGAAAAGGGTATGATTATGTGGAATGGGAGTTTGTTATTCTGGCTATGCATTGCTTAGTATTTCCATAACATTGTGTTAGGCTTATTAGGCAATGCATTTCTACTATGACATATTCTAATAAAGTGAACGATTTTGTTATTGGAAATATTTGACCTACCAGAGGGTTATGCCAGGGTGATCCTATTAGCCTCTATTTATTCTTGTTATATGAGGAGAGCTTCTCAAATTTACTTAGACAAGCTGAATAGAATAAATCAATTCATGGTTTTAAGTGGCTCATTTTGGACCAATTATGAAGCATTTATTTTTAGTTGATCACTTTTATATTTTCTATGATACTTGTGTGACACAATGACAAATTTTGAAGATGATTTTAGCCACATATGAGAGCACTAGAAAATAAATTAATTTTGTGAAGTCAGAAATTTCATTTGGTGCTACTATAGATGAGTGCATAGTTTGTAGTGTTCTAGTTGCTTGTAATGTATCCTAGTCGTAGAGGTTATTATGCTGTTGTAAAAAACTCTTGCTAGCTAAATTATAAAACATATGTAATGCACAACAATTAATCAAGAATGATGTATGTCAATTTCTTCTTCACTCTTGGCTTTGTCTTCTTTTCTCTCTAGCTTTATCAGAGCTATGATTCAAATACCCTCAATTGATAATATTCCAATTAGTACACTAATAATCACACTTGGTCAAGAATTTCTTTTCTAATGCAAAACATAGTGATAAATCCAATTTTTTTATTAAGTTAGATAAGTCCACGTACTTGATATGGCAAGAGCAATTAAAGCATGTGATTTGTTTCCATGGTTTGTGCTTATATTATTGTTCTCGAGTTTTATAATGGTTTATTTTATATTTTATGAGAAAATATGAGTTTTTAGAATTTTTGTGATATTTTTAAAATTTTTATGGATTTTTTATTAATTTTTTTAAATATGGATATACGCAGCCAATGGATGTACTTAGACAAACCATGGATTTACTAAGAAAAAGAGACTGAAAATGGTGTCGTTCGAAGAATCCAATGCCAAACAACTCCCATCCCTTGCATCGTTCCACTTAACTCGGGCCAAACGATACATGTTTCGATGCTCCTTTAGCCAATAATCCAAACAACATGTCATTTGACCAATCAACTGCTTTCACTAGTGTGTTGAGTTGTATGGCAATTGTTCACGCGATGAGGAGCATCTAATTGACTCCCATTTGATGGCCCTGATTTAATCTGACCATAAATCCTATTTTAACATCCATATAAATATCCATAAAATATCATTTTAAAGGGAATAATGAGAGGAATTCATAAAAAATAGAAATAAAATTATAAAAATTATTTTAAAGTATTTTGAAGAATATTTGAAGAAAAATTCAAAATCAACTTTAGAGATTGGTGTATCTAATTGTATTGACTTCACTTTCTCATAAAAAAATAAGATTCTTAAATCCTTCTCTTTATAATTATAAATTATTTTGTGATCTTATTGTATGTGTTAAATTTAATGTCTAATTAAACAATTAATTATAATTATGGTAATTTCAAGTCCTAAATTATGATTTAATATAAATTATATTTATAATTTGAATAAAGTTTCAATTATTAATTTCTTGGTATGTTTGATTTTATGTTTGAATGTCAACATATTTCAATTCATGAATTAGGTGTACAACTAGTACCATATTTAGTTTTGTTTATTTTTAGATTGTAAAGTTAGTATAAAATTGAAATAAAAAATTGAAATTTTTATAACAATTGAAATTAAATGCTTAAATTAGAAATTGTTAGGGATATCAATTTCACCTAATTTAGTTACTACTTTTTGTAATTATAATGCAACATATGAATTAAATTTAGTAGTCATAATTCTTGGTTGTTCAAGATTTTGATCGAATAATAATCAAGTTGTTAGTCAATTACAAAGTAAGAACAAGTACAAAATTTTTGGCAAACTTAAATTCCTAAAACTAAAAATGAAAAAAACAAAAAGGGATCTTGAAATTATATAATAAATTTAGGATTTTGTAACAGATTGGATCATAACATGATGAATTTAATTGTAATATAGTGGCAAAGATAATCCTGTAATCAAATGTTTCTCTTATTAATCTAAAAATTTATACTTTTTGTTATGTTCTTATTCTTTTTTGTATTTTATTTTTCTATAAAATATTTATAAACCCTTCTTCATTGTAATTGTGGTATTTTAGGATTTAATTTTGAGAATAGTAATTAATAGTTTAATTTTATCAATCCTTTGTGGATATTGACTATTACTTGTAATTATATTTACATTAATATAATTTAATTTTTTAAGAATTAAAAAAGTAAGATTAAATATTTAATAGTTTAATATAGACCATCAAAATTTTGGCACCATATCACCGAGGATTGATTTAAAATTTTCTTATTATTTTCAAGTTTTATTTTTATTTTTTATTTTTAATTGTGAATTTTTTTTATTATTTTATTTTTCACTTATTTTATTTCCATTGTTTTAGTTTTGAATTTTTTTTATTTTTTATTTTTTATTTTTCTACTTAGAGTTATGGTTAGATGGCATGCCGGTAGATTACCATACATTTAATGAATTTCATGCATCTTATTTTGAACCACAAGAAGCTAATTGAGAGCACATTAATGCTATGAGTAAATTTTAAAATTAGTAGCGTAGGTATGATCCTATATTAATATGTATAATGTAGGATGGTTGGATCATCAATAATCAAGTTATTCATATAGTAATCCAACTGTCGATTTCAACATCACATCTAGATTTTCATTCGCAATACAACAACATACTCCATCTACTCAAGATAAGTTTCTTGAGGACATAGTAAAATTTCTTAGTTGCTCACACTTTGAAACATTAGCAAGAGTGAGAAATTCCATGAACAAGTCTTCAAATACAGGTCAACTAAGTAGTAGCAGTTGTGAAAAGAATGGAAGCACAAGCTGTTATTAAGCCCTCCCAAAAAAATACTAAGCCTAGAAAAACCATCAATGTCATTATTTTGGATAATGGTAAGAAACTAGAGGAACCCCAAAAAGTCTCTACAAATGATATATCTAAAGAAGGGAGTAGTGAAGAGGAAAAGACCATCACCCCTAAGAATCAAATGTGGCACCTAAGGTAGGTTTTGAACCTTCCTTTTTTACTCATCATGCTTTATATTTTTCCACTAATTTTGATAATTCAAAGAAGAAAAATCATCGAAAGGAAAGTTTGGTGACATTCCCCAAGAATAGCAAAAAGATAAGTGTAGGGAAAATGTGTCTAGTATGCTTTAAAAGATATTACAATCAAGATGCATGGATGCAAATAATGGACTGCTAACTTGACAATTCAACATCACATACTTCAAGATCTTTGATTATGGTGGATGATTAAAGTGGTAGAGTCAAATTGAAGACATTAAACCAACTGCTTTGTGAAAGGCAACCCATTAGATTTGTTTTGTACTCCCTTTTTTAATTTTTTTTTTACATTATATTGATGCATGTGCTTACATTGAGGAAAATTTAAGAACTAAGGGTGAGGGATTATAAACATGTTTTTATCTTTATTGTTAGTATTTCTTTGTTTGCTTCATTATTTTTAATATGTTTTAAAAGCATAATGTTTTCCTTGGCTATTTATTATATATTTAAGTTAATTAGAATCAATAACTAGGCTTGTAGTTAATAATATGTTATTTCTTTATTTTCGGACATCTGTGATGAAATTAGCTAAATAAAATTAGATTTTAAATCATGATGAATGTTGATAGATTCATGACATTATTCCGAAGTGAAGGAAACTTTATGATAACTTTGCTTAAAATGTGTATGCACAATAGCTAAGTTAGTGATAGAAAAAACTATGTGCTTGAACTTGTGAAAAATGTTATAAATTTCTTGAAACTTAACTATAATTATGATGAATATAATTAAGTTGATCAAGACAAATACTAAATGTATTTCTTGAAAAATTATTTGAGCAATAGGATTAACCTTTGGCTAAATTTTCCTATCATAATGTTATTATCCTATAAGGATAACCTTTTTAGTGAACCAATTTAAGCCTATATGAGCCATTTTTTTGAACCCTCTCCTTGCCTTTGAACTAAACACATTGGTCACATCCTTAGTTCAAGAAAAAGTGGAGTTGTACAAAAAGAGAACATATTTTATGAAAATGATAGAATAAGATTTAAGATTATCAAATGTGCTAAATTAATTAAATGTCCAACACATGCCAAACAACATATATGATAATGTTTACGTCATATTATTATTTAAAAAATGACTATAAGGGGACAAGTTGCAAATAAAAAATTAAAACCAGGTTGTGTGTTAAAAAATGCTTGGAAAAAATAAACAAAAATAAGCCAATAATGATATTTGGTTCCAAAATAATATAATTTGACCATGTTTTATCGACATATTTAGCCTTAGAATAGTGTTATTTATAGAACAGTTTCTCTTACTATATGGACTCCTAAAATTTTTGTTTTTCCCCTTTTCTTTTCATTTCATTTGATTCAATCAACATACCTAGCCACATTACAAACAAATGAAAGACCTTTTTAATTTTAGAAAATACTTTTAGTGAGTGGAGATTAAACTTTGATGAAAATCCTATGGTGTCCAATTATAGACTTAAGAGAATAGTGATATTTTATAGGGAGGAATAATGTTCCAATTTGTTTAAGTTACATAGTTTGATCATTTCTAATGGATGTTGTTCACATAAACACTTTGAGCATGATTATTATATAGTAACTAAAGTGAAAGGATGATTAGATACATTATCTACCATTTATTAGAATTTGAAATAATATTATTCTTAGCCTCTAAAATAAAATGTAAAAAACTTGTTCTCTTTACAATGGGTATTGACTATGCTTAAGAACTAGCAAAGAGTAGGTGTATAAAAAATTGATAAGTGATAATTTATACATATTTTTATCATTAAATTCTACATATTTGTGCTTATTTTATTACTCCAATGTGTTATAATGTTTTCATAAAATTAAAAAATATGTGAATTTTGGCTAGAAAATACAAACAAGAACTTGTACAACACAAGCAAAAAACATGACATGAATAAGCACAACACGCATGAATTGCCACCTATATATAGTATTAATGAAGGAGATAAAGAAAAGTCATTAATGAAGGAAAATATTATTTGTAACTCAAAACTAACCTAAATATCTTATTGGAAAGGGGAAAGATACATTAATTTCATATTGGAAAGCTCTTGAAAATGTCTTCTTTGATAACTCATAAGCCCAAATTATGGAGTTAAGATGGAAATTACTAACACTACAAAAATGCTCACTACCAATGGAAGGTTATATAAGCAATGCAAAAGGCTTGATTGATCACAAAGTGGTGGTAGGTGATGATATCTTGGATAGAGTGCAAATCTTGTATGCTCTTGAAGGTTTATGAGGTTAATAAAACTCTATCATTACTAAAATCACACAAAGGAAAGAATTCTTTCTCTGGATTTGGTTTTCAATGCTCTAAGGATTCATGAAAAACAACATGAGTTTCAAAATGGAACTAGTAGCCTACTGATTCAAGCAAATGTGACAAGATTTAATTCTTAGTGCTTTTCTTAAGATTCAATCAAAATCAACCTTTTAATAAAAATTACAATAATTCACAAGGATAGAACTACCATAATCAAAATAAAAAATAAAGGGAATGAAGGAGGTAAACCCAATTCAAAGTACAAGGGCACATGCCATATTTGCAAGAAGTAAAGACATAGTGTAGCTAGGTGTTATTTTCATTACTCCAATTCACTTAAACCTACCATAATAAAAATAAAAATAAAGGGAATGAAGGAGGTAAACCCAGTTCAAAGTACAAGGGCACATGCCATATTTGCAAGAAGTAAAGACATAGTGTAGCTAGGTGTTATTTTCATTACTCCAATTCACTTAACCGTTTATATTAGTAAGCCTTAAAAATTTGTAGATCAATCTTGGTATATTGATACATGTGCCAATCATCACTTAATAAGTCGTAAAGCTATTTTTTTCCAATCATGTGGTTTATAAGGGTACTAAAGCTGTAATGCTTGGAAATGGGAGCTTTGTGCCTATAACCTAGTTTGGAACTAGAGTATTGAAAGCTTATCATCAAGATTTTTAGTCGTGTAATATGCTCATTGTTTCTCATTGAAAAAAATTCTTATCTTTGTTAAGAAATTGGTTGATACTTGTTGAATATGTTGATCAAGGTCTTTACAAGCTTCCTAATTCAATTTCTACTACTACTACTACTACTGGTATGATTCTTTCTTGCTTTCCCTAATTCTTGAATATTGTCCTAATATAGCATGTGTGAATAATGTTGAATGTCATCATAAAAAAGTGGTTAGCGGTAGTCTTTGGCATGATAGGCGACCATCCCCATAAGTAGATGGTTAAGAATATTTGTTTGTTACTTGAATTTAGTAGTAAACATGGTCCATTGCTTGAGGTTTTTGGAGCTTGTGAAATGAGTAAATCATAGAGATTACAATTGATTCATGTTCATAGATGGTCACCTTACTTATTTGATGTGGTTCTTGTTTATGTATTGGGACTAGCTTCTATCTATTATATTAATAGACCTTGTTATATTTTTTGTTTATTGATGAATTTTTAATATTTTATTGGCATGATGTGGTATCTCAAAAAATTCAAGTTTTCCTATTGTTTAGACATTTTATGCCCTGTTGAAAGGCAATTTGGTTCCATCAATAAGTCCTTACAATATGATGATAGTGAGGAGTTTAAAGCACTTTAGAATTACCTTTTTCAAGGTGGATATATTATAAGGGTTTAATTCCCTTACACACCCTATTAGAATGGGGCAATGGAAAGAAAAAACCAACATTTAGTTGAGATAGATCTATCACTTCCTATAAGAACTAGTTTGATTGCTTACTTTTGGGAATATGCTTTCATGTATGTTTCACAGTTGGTTAATAAAATGCCTTTGAAGGTGTTGAAGTTTAAGGCCCCTTTCAAATTGTTACATAAAAAGTACATGCTTATGACTATCTTAGAATCTTTGGTTTCTTTTGCACAACCTATCTTAGACCATACAATTCATCAAAATTAGAGCTTGAAACTATTCCATGCTTTTTCCTATACTACCCAGTTCATTCCAGAGGTCATTGGTGTATGGATGTCTCTACTAAGATAGTTTATAGGAGTACACATGTTGTGTTTCTTGAAACATATTTTCCCTTCGGGACTATTGGTTCTTCTCATATGTTACCATCATTACCTAAAATGCCTATATTTTTACCTACACACTATATAACTTTGTCTAATTCAAAACCATTCTTTAATATGTTTTCCTTATTTGAATCTACATAAAATTTCCTACCCTCTACTAAATCACCTTTTGTTACTCATTTGTATCCATCAAATACCTCAACTCCTTCATACATAAATATGTCTTCCTTAACCTCTCCTAATTCATCTCAATCTCAATCCATTTCATCTCAACCATCATCTGAATCTTTTTCCTTTAAGTTTCATGTACCTTCTCCTTTATCTTCCAATTTCCCTTCTTTATGATGTCAAGTTTCAACAATGATGGCATACAAATTTCAGTGCAAGTTCATGTTATACCTAATACTTTTCCATTACCGTTACATGCTCAAAACACACATAATATGACTACATGTTCTATGCATGGAATTTTGAAACCAAAAATGCTCACTGTGCAAGTCATTATGACTAAGCCAAAGTATTTCTCATAACTATTAAAGTGTCATATTGGTATGAGTATATGAAGAAAGAGTTTCATGCTCTTCTTACCAACAATAATTTGGAATTAGTCTGACCTCTTAAAGGAACAAAGATTGGTAACAAATGGGTTTTTAGAGTGAAACTCAAAGCTGATAGAACTAGAAAGATACAAAAACAGGGATGTTGCAAAAGGGTATGATCAAACCCATGGCATTGACTACATAGAGACATTTAGTCATGTAGTGAAACCATCCATCTTCAAAATTATTTTCACTCTTGCATTGTCTAAAAACTAGGTGGTAAGGTAGCTTGGTGTCAATAATGCATTATTGAATGGGGATTTGGAGGAGGATTTTTTCATGACATAGCCTAAGGGATTTGTTGATCAATCCAAGCCTAAATTTATATATAAAATTAAGAATAAGAGTGTAATGTTTGGAATGAAGAGCTAGGATCGATAGATAAGAAATTCAAATATGGGTCAAAAATTAAGAATAAGAACATACTTTCAATTTCCTTTATTCATTATATATCCATATATAGAATATTAGTTTGTATTATGTTAATTTTTTGATCCACTTTTTTTATATGGTATTGAACATATGCCACGTGGAATATACATAAAGGTCGGAGAGGGAAACAATTCTTGATTGGAAAAATGTGATTGTAAGTTAAGCATATTTTTTAATATTACATATTTTTATTATATAATCTATATTTATTTATTGATGGTAAACAATGTGCATATTATGTTACGAAGTTTATAAGTATTATAGTAGAAAATCTACTTTCTTCTATTGAGAATTTGGTAAATTACATTAGATTTTTAATTGGTTTAGCTAAGTAAGTTAAATCAATAAATTAATTTTATATTTTGAAGTTACATTGTATTAGACACTTACTATGTTGCTATGTAGTTTGAAGGAAGTACAACATACACCAAGGAAGAAATTGATCATATATATGCGAGAAAAATATATAGAATATCTTTCAAATTTTATTATGTAGCTCTTTTAACTTACCTTGAAATTTTTGATTTTGGAAAGTGGGAACTTAATTTTATATTTATTTTATAGTTATGAATTCTAGGCCTAGACAAAGTTCTTATTAAATATGATATTAAGATTATGTTAATAAACTTTCTTAATTAATATGGTTTATGATATATATAGGGTTTTGTTCAGATTTATGTAATTTTTACATATTTTCAATGTAAGATTTAGCTTTGATAATACTAAAATAGTTATTGAGAATTAGTACTTTTTAATAATATAAATAAAGATTACTCATAACTAAGAAAGTTGAATACTGTAATAATTATATGTTGTAAATCAAATATATTAAAATGAACAACCATCGCAATGTTTTCTCTATTTAAAATAAACTGTTGTTATATGACTATAATTGGACAAATATTTGAATTTTTAACGATGATTTTTTAGTTAATTATGACCATATTGTATTATATTATTATAGTTATTTAATAAACCATCATCATATGTTTTTATATTGATTGTTTAATATAAACAATTGTCTTCTATTAATGTTTTCAAATGATAGTTTTATATCTTTTGAAGATAGTGAGGAAAACAATTGTAGTGAAATTATACTTAACTACAATGAATAATTTTCATCTTTTAATGTCGTATTTTACTATGACTTCCATGTAGACAACAGATTTCGGGCAGTCGTCTTTAATGTAGTACAATAGTTAATATCCATTGTCTATGTACTATTGTAGTAGTGAAGTTAAAGAAAGCTTTATATCTCAAACAACTCCTAAAGCTTTGTTCACAAAGCTTAGCAGGTACTTTATTCACTAGTGTTTTAGATGTTATCAATCTAATGCCTCAATGCTAGTTTATGTTGCTGGTAAGGACGTAGTGATTTTTCTAGTCTATGTTGATGACATAGTTATCACCGGAAGTAATCAAGAGATGATTCAGATAATGATTGATAAAAAACATAATATTTTTGTTCTAAAAGAACTAGATAGCTTAAACTTCTTTTGGGTATTGAAGTTTATAGAATTTTTGAAGGGTTTCATTTGTTATAATTGAAGTATACACATCAACTCTTGGAGAAGGCACAATTGTTACAATCAAAACCAATTTTCACACCATTGCCTAGTGGTAAGACCATATCAAAAACTGATGGTCATCCTCTTAATGATGCAACTCAATATAGATCAAGGTAGGTACCTTACAATAATGCACTTTAATAAGATTAGATATTGCCTACTAGGAATGGGAGCAAAGACAAACGGGGATGATCATGCTAATAACCATAACTATCCCGCACCAATTTTTAGTACATTTAGATAATAACTATCGATTATGAGTAGGTAATAGTTTCTCAATGGTTTAAGCAGATTATTTATTTGTTAATATTTATTCAAAAATATATTTAGTTTAAAAAAATTAAATATTAACATAATTCTTACTCTATTATATTATTTAAAATATTGACATTAATTTTAGTTTTTTTTAACTATTTAGCGTATGTTTATAAGTAAAATACAAGATATAAAAGTAAGAATAAATAAAAGTTAATCTAATTATTCAAAGTATAATGTGTTCTATTATTAAAAAAATATTTTTTCATGTGATATGTATATAAATAATAATAATAATAATAATAATAATAATATATGTTCAATTTTGATTAACTTTTTAGTATCGTAATAACCATCCATGTCCTATGCCTTATCAATTACAATTATTTTTTGAGAAAACTTATCATATTTTTCTAGATAACCACAAATAAAATGCCCATCTCTAATGCCTAGTTTGTGAATAAGCTATGTTTGTTTCAACAATATATTTAGTTTAAAAAAATTAAATATTAACATAATTCTTACTCTACTATATTATTTAAAATATTGACATTAATTTTAGTTTTTTTTAACTATTAAGCATATGTTTATAAGTAAAATACAAGATATAAAAGTAAGAATAAATAAAAGTTAATCTAATTATTCAAAGTATAATGTGTTCTATTATTAAAATTTTTTTTTTCATGTGATATGTATATAAATAATAATAATATATGTTCAATTTTGATTAACTTTTTAGTATTGTAATAACCATCCATGTCATATGCCTTATCAATTACAATTATTTTTTTGAGAAAACTTATCATATTTTTCTAGATAACCACAAATAAAAGGCCCATCTCTAATGCCTAGTTTGTGAATAAGCTATGTTTGTTTCAACAATGTCCCACTAATATACACTGGTCGTTTATGAAGAGAATGCTAAGGTATCTTATTTGAACATCTGGCCATGGGGTGTATATATAGAAGATTGTTTCATTGATGCTCATTACTTATAATGGTGTTGATTGGGTTACTTGTCCATATGATATAGAAGCCTTGGAGGTTTTATGGAATACTAGTTCATTTCTAAATGTTTCATAGAAGATGATGCAAGAGCTATTTTACAAATAACAATACCACACCACCCACTAGCAGGCCTAATACATTATTTGAAAAATCACAAAGCAAGGTCAATACGCGTCGAGTGTGTAGCAGATTCATATTGGAAAATGATATTAAGGAGCTAAAAATGGGTGGCATTTCTTCATATTTTAGTAGGAAATGGAAGCAATTGTGGTGTAAGTTATGGACCCGAAAAATTATGGGGGAAATAAAGCACTTCTCTTTGGAGAATAATAAAAGTTTATGTTGGGATTGATCTGATTTATAGAGAAAGAAGTCAAAGAATTTTGTGAGAACATGACTCTCTTATGGGACCTATGTATATATAGAGTATACATGTACACGTGTTGATTGCATAGGGTATACACATCATAGCGTGTCAGAGGGGTAAAGAAGTAAAAGAAAATATGTTTACAGCATAAGGTCGACCACCCTATAGCTCGGATTGAAGGTTGACCATACAATACCAAAGCTCGCATACGTAAGTGGATCTATCCTATGAGTGTAGTTATGAGCACGAGTATAGACAAGTCCTTTCTAACGACTTGGGCTATTAGTTAGATTAGGCTTAGGGTTGATCTATATGTCTAAACTGGTTATATTCTAACAAATGGCATTTTATTTTGGAGGTAGGTGGTTAAGAATCTAGAATGTCCAATATTTAAGAATAAGGTATATTTTATTACCCAAATTTTCTAGAGGAGAAGCAAGTTTATCTGATTGGGTAGGTAAATATAAATAGTTTAAGCACATACAGTTTAATGAGTTTTGCTAGAATGGTTTGGATAAATTTGATCAGTACAAACTCGAATTGTTTGCAGATCTTACATATTGTATTTAGAAGATGTATTGCATGTTGTAGTATGAGAGGTGTGCTTGGCTAGGAGTGTTATTGCATGGCTAGGAAGTGTAGAAAGTGTGTGAATTTTGACAAAAAATCAGGATATCCCAAGATAATAGAGATCTTTATTTGTGCACATCCTAGTCTTTACCCACCAATGATGTGTATAAGGTGAATATTGATGCTTACCTTTCCTTGTTGCATGGGTTGATGTGGATAGGTTATATGGTATTGAATTGAAGGAGTGAATTTATAGGTGTGATTGTTGACAAGAAAAATGTTTCCGTTTACATTGGACACAGAACTTTGGGAAATGTGGTTTGGGCTAAGTTTTGCTTCAGAGATTGGTTTTGATAGAATTATTCTAGAGCTAAATTTGTTGCAAGCTACTCAATTGGTAAATGGCATGTGTAATTATCTATTTATGGAATGGCATAGAGTAGAATATTAATCATTTATCTCTTTTACTATGTTTAAGTTTGTTTATTGTCTGAGAAGGGCAAAATGTATCGCTCCTAAACTAGCAAAATTTGGTTTCTTGCCTCTATTTTTGTTACTTAAATTATATTGAGTCGAATATGGATTATTTTCAACCCTTTTGGCTAAGGATGTCCCCTACATTTAATTAAAACCTTGATTCCTATAATGACAAACCTAAATTTATTTTTGTAACTCAACAATCCAATTCT
The DNA here is from genome assembly GCA_030763125.1 of Hippophae gyantsensis. Taxonomy (NCBI): domain Eukaryota; kingdom Viridiplantae; phylum Streptophyta; class Magnoliopsida; order Rosales; family Elaeagnaceae; genus Hippophae; species Hippophae gyantsensis. The sequence goes on along the minus strand of CM061039.1, from coordinate 27,641,440 downwards.
TTCAATTCACTCTTTTTTCTTTTTATTTTTTGGGAACCCTATTCATATTTCATTCTCCTTTAGATATTTTCTATCGGAGAGGGAGCTTCCTCTATAGGAATTGGTTCTCTTTTTAGGTAATTGTTTCTTTTATTTTTACCGTTATTTAATAAAATCAACCATAATTGTGGTGTTTTTCATCTAGATCTTAGGTTTAGGGAGGTATTTTCTCACATAGATTTACACTGGTTTTATCTAGGAATTTTTTGTTATGCTTTTAGTTTATTCATTAAAATTGATGGGATTATGGTAGCAAAATGCATGAAATTATAGGTAGTAATTTGAGCTACAATCCAAAACACAAACCTTATACGACACAACATGAATTATTTTTTAGTTAGAATTAGCTATTAATCTTTACATGATTGTAAAGATATTTAATTTTTTTTATAATTTTAAATAAATAAATAGACTAAAATAATTTAATTTTTCATAACATATAAAAATTTCTAAATTTGGGCTAGGAAATATGAACAAGAGTCTATACAACACGAAAAATCACAACACAAACAAGCATGTATTGCCACCCTTATATGAAATTAATGAAGAAGGTTGACACGACTATACTTTATCAAGCTATTGAGACAAAGAAAAAGTCATTAATGAGAACGAATATTGTCAATACTAAAACCAAAAAGATCAAAGATATGCTTATGTTGTAGTATGTTTATCTATTATATTTAATTATTTGTTTTAATTTTTCATGTATCTTTAATTTTAATAAATTAATGATGTTTATTATTTTTATTAAAAATATTATATCTGCTTTTTTTACACTAACCAAAAAAATTAGTGTTGCAAGTGAGAAAATTTTATTTAAAATATTACAATTAATTATATTATAATAAAATTAATTTAAATGACATGTAAATTTTTAATATAAAAATTTATACTTTAATTAGTACTTTGGTTTTTTTTGCTATCTAGTTTTTTAACAATATTAACTCTAAAACCAAAATACATAAAGCAAAAAATCCAAAATCAAAATGCAAGTAGTGAGTTACAAATAAGGTAAAACGAAAATATATACAATGATTAATATCATACTAAGATATATAGAATAAAAAAATAGCAATGACATTCAATGATTTTTACAATTTTAAAATTTATTAATTAAATGAAACTTCATTTATTGTTTAAAATAATTTAATTTTTTATTTATTAAAATGACTATTTTCTTTTATGTGTAACTACACAATATATTTTAAACTAAAACATAAAAAAAAAGAATTACATCATTTTGCTCGTCTACAATATATGTATTATAGTACCTCAATGCATTACCTGTAAAATTAAAATTAAAAGAATATGTGAAGTATTAAAATTATCAAAATATTGCATGCATTATAACTTATAGAAGCAAGGAAAAAGACATTCTTTATTTTATAATTTTTTTATGAAATTTTATGCATTACAACTTTTTAAAGCATAATAATTTAGCTTATATTTATGAGAATTTTGATTTTCTCTAATAATAGATAATTATTATAGTATTCATGATTCTTTTGATTTTTATTAACTCTTTTATATAGAATCATATACTTTAGGAGTCTTTAGGTTTTCTCTTTTAATTCTCACACTAAAAGGTAATTAATATACGATAAATTATTTTTAATCTAAATATAATTTAGAAAATAAATTATTTAAGACTAAATGATAGTTGGATTATGCTATATGATGAAATACATTGATGCTTACAGTATACTTCTTTTATGTATAATTACTTAACACATATTTAGAAGAAATTTGATTTTTTTCTTTAATTTTTTAAAAATAGATCATTATTATAATTTTCATGAGTCTTTTCATTTTTTTAATTGTTAATTTCATTAACTCTTTCAAATAGAATCAACTCTTCAATAAAAAAAATTAAATATTTTAAGAGCCTTTTGGTTTTCTCTAATATTGCTCCCATAAAAGATAATTATTAATATATATATATATTATATATATATATATATATATATATATATATATAATCAATTATTTTTACGCTAAATACAATTTAAAAAAATTAAAATTTAACATATATTTATGAGATTTTTTATTTTCTCTTATAATTTTGTAACAATAAACAAGTATTATAATTATTATAAGTCTTTTATTTTTATTTTTAAAATTTTTACTAATAGAGAATGGGGATTTGTCTAAAAGGGGCATATTTTTTACAATAGTTTGAAAATGGACTAAGATTGTTTTTAGTTTAAAAAAGGGCACATTTTAACCTTAAACTTGACAATATATATTTTAATCAATTTTATTTAAAAAAATATAAACTCTATTTTACAAAACATAATTATTATAAACATAAAAAATATTAATATTTTATAAATTTATAATTAATTTTAAATACATAAATATCTTTTATTATATTATATATTAAAATTTTATTTTAAAAAATAAAAATAAATTATTTTATAATACAATACATATAAATTTATATGAAAATGATACGCTAAGTATTTTGATAATTCATAAATAATATAATATTATTATTAAATATAATTATAATTATATTTAATAAAAATTATAATTATAATATAAAAATAATATTCATAAAAATAATTAAATTATTAAAAAATCGAAAACTTCTATATCCAACTTTCTACAAGATATAAATACAAATATAGAACATTTTGACGCAAATTTTGCATCAAAATATTATCTAATATAATATTATTATAATTATTTTTATTATTAATATAATAAAATATATCTAATTAATTATATTTAAATATTTAAATAAAATTATTATTAATAAATATTTGTTATCTTAATAAAAATAAAAATTATAATAATATTAAAAATATGTTTTATAATGTAATCTATTTTTTAATTTTTTAATCTTAAATAATTTATTTTTAAAAAAATATCAATAATTTTTCATAAAAATGATTGTAACTATTTAGTAAAATTTTTAATAATTTAAAATTTTATAATTTATTATTATTATTTTAAATTATTTTATAATAAAATTTTGATAAGTTATTTGTTATAAAAAATTATATATTTTTTATTATATAAATATAATTTATTTTTATTTAATAAATGAGGATATTTTATTTTTGGTTTTTTTTTAAAGAAAAAAAAATGTACAGTTTGACTTTTTGAAGAAGAGAAAAAAAAATGACCGAAAAGAAGAGAAAAAAAGCAACTGGAAAGGAGGGAAGGAGAGAGAAAAAAAATAATTACCGGCAAATTGTTGAATAGGTTTCAATTAGCCCATTTTTAAACTAAAAACAATATATGCCTTTTTTAAACTATTATAAAATATATGCCCTTTTTAGACAAATACCCATAGAGAATTCATAAATTTTAAAATTATTCATATAAAATCAATTATTTTATGAGTTTTTTTTTCTTTAGTAACCCACTATAAAAAAGTAATATATATATAATCAAATATGTTTTACACTGAATACAATTTAAAAAATAAAATAAATTAAATTAAATTATAGTTTGATTATTTTATATGAGGAAATATATTAATACTTACCGTAAATATTTTTTTAAGTATAATAATGTAGTACACAATTAGAAAAATTTTAATTTTCTTTATTAATTCTACAATAGTATAAAATTATTATAGTGCTCATGAATCTTTTGATTTTTTTTTAATTTTCAATTTCACTAACTCTTTCATATAGAATCAAATATTACTTATAAAAATCAAATATTTTAGGGTCATTTTTTCATTTTATTCTTCCATAAAAAGATAGCTATTATTACATATATAATCAATTATTTTTACATTAAATATAATTTAAAAATAAAATGAATTTAACTAAATTTTATGAGACTTGGGGTTTTTCTATTAATTTAGTGATAATAAACAATTATTATAATGATTATGAATCTTTTAATTTTTAATTTTAAAATTTTCACTAGTAGAGAGTTTAAGAATTTTAAATTTATTAACATTCAATCAATTATTTCAGGAGCCTTTTTTGTTATCCTTTTTTTTCTCCACAAAAATATTAATATATACATAAATTATGATTTATACTAAATATAAATTATATAATAAAATAAAATTTAGGACATATGTTTATGAGATTTTTAGTTTCTTCTTTTAATTTTGTAATAATATACAATCATTTTATAATGATCACGACTCTTCTAATGTTTCATTTTTAATTTTCTACTAAGTGAAAATTTATAAATTTTAAATTTACTTATATATAATCACTTATTTAGAAGTCTTTGATTTTTCCTATTAATTCCCCTAATAAAAGATATATGATACATATAATTCAATTATTTTGAAACTAACTATAATTTAAAAAATAAATTAAATTAAATTAAATTATAATTAGATTATATTGTATGAGAATATTCATTGATATTTACAGTAAATCTCACCAAAAAATAACATGTCACTAACTATAACATGTTCATTTTCATATGAAAGTACAAACTTGTTTCTTTATGAGATAATTATCATTAGAAGATCATATGATTATCAGATTATACAATTATTCATTTGTTATTGGTAACAAAGCTAGCAACTAGTGAGATTTTTATGATAACTGTAATTTTCAAATTAAACAATAACAAGAAAATTTTCATCTTCTTATTAATTTATGGAAGGTAAATCAATTTTTTAATTTATGAAGGACAAAAAGACTTCTATAAAAATGGACAAATTTTAGTAAAAAGTATTACTAAAAATAGTAATAAAGCGGGAGTCTTTTGAGTTTAAATTTTTAACAATCACTAACTATTATCACCCATTATATGGAAATATTTATTTTCTTAAATACACTAATCACACAAATAAAATTTGATAGTCATAATGATAGAGATAATTAATAATCATTATTCACAATAAATGAAATTTTATGATTAATTTAATTTAATGTCATATTCTTTATTCTTCCATTAAGAGTGGGTGAACTAAAACTCACAACTATGTCCTTAAATTTAGAGGATAGATCTCAAATATATCCAAAGGACATAATAAAATATTTAATAGTATACGTAGATAATATTATCATACCAATAGATTTTTTTTAATTTTTGATGTGCAAAGCAACCCTATAAATGGACAAGAAGAACAATGTACTTATTGGTAAACTCTACCAAAATATTTGCTAATGTCCATAAAGGAGCTTTTTCAACTATAGTTATGGGAGAGACTCTACATTTTCAAGAACATACTAATGCAAACTGAATGACGAGAGACACATTGAGTAAATTAAATTGTAATCCCCTTAAGAAGCGTCTTGCTAAGATTCTAAAATGGCCCATGATGGGAGGCTAACCATCATTTTAGGTAACTTTACTTTCATTTATTTTAATTGCAGTTATTTTCATTTTATTATGTTTTATTTTTCTTTTTATGTAATTTGTTTTATTTTATTTTAATTCCTATTTTTGTTAACCCATGTTTATTTTATTTAGAACTATTAAATTTATAGTTGTTTGTTGAGATGTGGTGTAAAAGAAGTACACAACAATTTGTCTGTGTGGTTAAATTATTGAGATGGATAAATTTTATTTTCTTTATCTTTCTCTTTAATTTACATTTGTTACATTATGGACAATGTAGATTCTAAGTTGGAGGTGAAGGAAAAGTTACTTAGATTTAGGCATTTTTAATTGTTTTTATAAAACATGTGTTTACATTTATTTATTTTTTCATTTTAGATTCATTTTTAGTTTTTTAGGGAGAGTTAGGTTTAATTTTTATAATTTTTTGTAAAATTATCATACTTTTAGTTAATTTAAAGTGAATGATTAAGTCTCTCACTTGTTGCATTAATGTCTTGACTATGTCATGGAATATTGTGATAATTAGTTATTTTTTTACTTAATGTTAAGATTTAGATATAAACATAAAATTGGAGTTTATGAATCAAATAGTAGAGACTAGCTACCTTGTAAGAATATTTTGCGCCTATAATCATTGATAAGAGTCAAATTATTGCATTTTTGTTATGATTTAAATGTTGATATTTGTGTGAAAATTGCATTTATTTGATTATTTAATCCACAAATGTCATTTCACGGGTATTTCGTGTTTAAAGTGAAATTTCAGGTAAAATCATGATTTTGGAGAAGTTTGGGACAAAGTTTAATGATCGGGATTGAGTGAAAATAAAAAGAAAATAAAGTTTCAAAATTTGGAAATCCCGGCCAAGCTAGATTATTCTACTTGTGGCAAAAATCCTACAGAAAGCTTCTTGTGATAAATACCGTATGTTGAATGCGAGTGTGAGAACTAATACATGTTGTATGTGGTTAATCTAGAAATTCCATAAATCTTAATGTGCTTGTTTGTGATAAAATCTTCATAGAAATATAGTTGATTTTCATAGATAAGTAATTCTAATATAACTCGAGAGAGAGTATTAGGTAAATTTGGGTTTTTCAACCATCACTTTTAGCTTTGATTCTCATATAACATGACTTGAAATCGGATTTAATTGATTTAGCGAAATCAAATGCCTTAGCATTTTTAATCATTTGTGAACAACATTAAATTTTTTTATTTGAATTTAGTTTTATGTTAATTTGCTTTTAAAACAATTTCAACAATTCGGTTTTCAAATAAAATTAGGGTTAGTCAATTTCGGTACTTAGTAACGCCATTCCTTATGGGTTCGATATCCGTACTTTTGTACACTTTATTACTTGAAAGATTCGTACACTTGCGAAAATAAGCATTAAGTTTTTGGCACCGTTGCCGGGGAATGGTTTGATTCGTACACTTGTGTTAGTTGATTTTCTAGTTGTAGGATTTTTGTATGAGACGTACAAGAAGCCTTAACCTTCTTCCATTTGATCTGGAGATTGATAGAACATATAGGCATCTAAACCGAGAGAGAAGACGTTCAACTTCAGCTCCTAATAGACAATTAGCCATGGATCCACCATTTGTTGAGGGAGGTGGAAATCGTAGAGCTTTAAGGGATTATGTTGTGCCTAATGTTGCTGGAACTATTTCGGGTATAAGGAGGCCAACTATTCAAGCCAATAACTTTGAGATAAAACCATCCTTTATCCAAATGGTTCAATCAAATCAGTTTGGGGGAATGGCAAAGGATGATCCAAATGCACATATTGCTTACTTTCTGGAGGTGTGTGATCTTTACAAGATAAATGGTGTGTCCGAAGATGCTGTAAGATTGAGGGTTTTTCCTTTTTCACTTCGGGATAAAGCCAAGGAGTGGCTAAACTCATTACCACCAGGATCAATTACAACATGGAATGAATTGGTTCAGAAATTCTTATCCAAGTTCTTTCCTCCTGCTAAGACAGCAAAATTGAGGAATGAAATCACATCTTTTACACAGTATGACCAAGAATCATTGTATGAAGCTTTGGAAAGATTCAAAGAAATGTTGAGGAAATGCCCACATCATGGTATACCAATTTGGCTGTAAGTTTCTACATTTTATAATTGGTTGGTTTCAAACTACCGGGCAATGATTGATGCTGCAGTTAGAGGGTCTTTAATGGGAAAAACACCAGAGGATGCTCATGAGTTGTTAGAGATTATGGTAGAAAACAACAATCAGTGGCATTCAGAGCGGGTAATTGCAAAAAGACCAGCAATAGTGCATGAAATTGATTCAGTGAATGCTTTGTCGGCTCAAGTTGCTGCTCTTTCAAGAAAAATGGATTCTTTGTCATCCAAGTTAGAATCCAAACCAACTGCACAATGTGATTTATGTGGTGGAAATCATGCTAGTATCGAGTGCCAAGTTGGAAATCCATTTGCTTCACCAACTGCTGAGCAAGCAAATTATGTTTCAAATTTCCAAAAACCTCAACATAACCCATATTCGAACACCTACAATCCAGGTTGGAGGAATCATCCAAATTTGTCATGGGGAAATAACCAAGGGGGATTCAAATCGTCATCATCTTCCTACCAACCCCAAGAGAAGAAACAAACAAATTTGGAAGAAATTTTGGGAAATTTCATTGATGAGACAAGAGCAAATTTCAGAAATCAAGAGGCAATCAACAGGGACATCCAAAACCAACTAGGGTAGCTTTCAAAGTAGATTGCAGAAAGGTCTCAAGGATCACTACCTAGTGACACAATAAATCCCACAGAACATGCAAAGGCTATCGTATTGAGAAGTGGTAAAGAACTTGAAAGGCATAGGAAATCGGAGAAAAAGATGGAAGAATCTAAAGAAAATCCATCAAGATCCCAAGATATTCAACCTTCCCAATATGCAAAATATGAGCCTCCTATCCCATATCCTCAAAGATTGAATAAGAAAAAGCTTGATAATCAATTTGATAAATTTTTGGATATTTTTAAGAAATTGCATATTAACATTCCTTTTGTAGAGATGTTGGAACAAATGCCCAAGTATGCAAAATTCATGAAGGAAATTCTATCAAAGAAGAGGAAGTTGGGAGATTATGAAACTGTCATGCTAAAAGAGGAGTGTAGTGCAGTTCTTCAAAGAAAACTGCCACAAAAATTGAAAGACCCAGGGAGTTTTACTATACCTTGTACTATAGGGAGTTGCAATTTTGATAAAGTCCTATGTGATTTAGGAGCAAGCATTAATTTGATTCCACTTTCTATTTTCAGGAAACTAGGCCCGGGAGAAGTGAAGCCCACTTCAATCTCTTTACAATTAGCGGATCGATCGGTGAAATATCCTCTAGGGGTAATTGGGGATGTTTTAATTAAAGTCGACAAATTTATTTTCCCTGTAGATTTCGTGGTGCTTGACATGGAGGAAGATAGAGAGATACCGTTGATATTGGGGAGACCGTTCCTTGCAACTGGAAGAATATTGATTGATGTTCAGCAAGGAAAGCTCATTCTACGGGTGCAAGATGAATAAGTAACTTTTGATGTTTTTGAAGAAATAAAATTTCCAAGTGATGTACATTTTTGTTTTCAAATTAGCTCTCTTGACGGGTTAATCTCAGAAACTTTTGAGGAGAGAACTCCATTGCTACCACTAGAAGCTTGCCTTGTGAAATCTGCAACAATTGAGGAGGAAGATGAGGGGACGAGACAATGTTTTGAATTACTGGCAGCACCTAATGAATATTTATGCAGTGATGAAACATTTAAGGAGTTGGGAACAAATGAAACTCCAACCTCAGTGGTAAAGAATGGAGCCAACAAGATTGACCTAAAGCCAATGCCATTCCATCTAAGAAAAAAAAAAAAATTCTTACGTTCACTGCCGGCGAGGGCAGTTTCACCGCCGGCGGAAAGGAGATCTCTCTTTTCTTTCTTACATTGAGGACAATGTAAGGTTTTGGTTGGGGGTGCGGTAAATGGTAAATCTTTTCTTCCCTTCATTTTTAGTAGTTTTGTTTGTGTGTTTATTTGTGTTTAATTTTGATTTTCCATTTATTTTTCTGCATTTTGACTTAATTTCTTTTATTTCTTTATTGTATTATTATTATTATTATTATTATTATTTTTTATTTGCATTTTACTTGTTTTAATTTGCACGTTGATGATAATAATGTGATTGTGATAACAAGTAGCTTTTAGAAGACATTAAATTTTGCTTCGGTTTAAAGATAATTTCAAATGTTGATTTTACATAGTTGGTGACTTTTTTGGTATGTGGTATGATTTGGTTGATTAGTCTAAATACTTAGAGAAGTCTTATGTGCGAATTTTTCATGGACATTTTTGTGATCTCAACAAACCCTAGAACTCATTTGAAAACCTCTTGAGGCAAAATAATTTGGAATCGCACTGTTTAGGATATGATGTAGGCCATTTTTGGATCGATTGTGCCATTTTAAGCCTACCTTGTTATCTTTATATCACTAGTTACCTCTTTGAGCCTATTTAAATACATTGTTAGCCTTACTTTTCTTTCTTTTTTCCTTATTTAACCTACCTTTTATTGAGCGAAAAATATATATATATAATTCCTACCTTATTTGTTAAGAGCACTTAATTTTGAACACAAACATTTCAAGAGCAATTGGAGAAATCTTCCACATATATTGGAAGAAATTGGTTGGGGGTTATGTATTTTCAAGAATGATTGGAGTAAGGATGAAAAAAAAAATTCTATATTTGGAAGAAAGTGGTTGGCTTTTCAAGAGAAATTGAGTAAAAAAAAAATCTTCCATATATATGGAAAGAAAGTGGTTGGCCTTTCAAGAGAAATTGGAGTAAAAAAAAAAAGAAATCCACATATATTGGAAGAAAGTGGTTGGCTTTTCAAGAGCAATTGAGTAAAAAAAGAAGAAGAAGAAGAAGAAGAAGAAGAAGAAGAAGAAAGCCTTCATATTTTAATGAATAAAAGAGTGTTAGTGATGGATGTACTGAGGAGAAAGATTGAGGAAGAATTTTGTTTATCTTTGGAAAAATGGGTTATGATCGGAAGAAACAATTTGGGTTAAATGGTGTTACTCTTTTACTTAATTGGTTATGTTTAATCTAATAAGTGCCCTTATTTGTATTTTGACACTTCCCGTTCTTTCTTAACCAAATACCTAAACCTAACATTACAAGCCTCGTAAAGTCCTATTGATCCGAAGTGGTGTATTTTTCTTCATTAGTGGAGAGAGGTTTGAAAAGTGAGCCTATGGAGTTTGAGATTTCACCTTTTTGTTTGTGGATGTTGTGCATAATATTATCTGGGCATTATGGCTATTGGTTTGTCGTTTGATGGATGTTTAAGAGTCAATAACAAAAGTGAAATTGGCATTTGAGATTTCTTAAAGCTTAGGTGACATTTAATTATTCTATATGTTGGGTGTTATTTACAATTTTTGAGACATTTGTGCAAATTATTTGTTATGTGATTTTATTGTTTTAAGTTAGGATAGTTATAGGTAAGATGTTTGTGGGTATCATCACTGGAAGCCCTCACGAGACTACAACTCGTCCTACTAGGGCTGCCTAGGGGTTTAAAGGCTTATTGCATACGCTTAATGTAATGTTGTAAATAGAATAAATTTCCTTTGATTTTTTCTTTTAATGTCTCCTTTTAAATTATTCATAGATCACTTTTCTTGCTAGAGACTAGCAAGAAGCTGGTTGGGGGTTGTTGATAAGAGTCAAATTATTGCATTTTTGTTATGATTTAAATGTTAATATTTGTGTGAAAATTGCATTTATTTGATTATTTAATCCACAAATGCCATTTCATGGGTATTTCGTGTTTAAAGTGAAATTTCAGTTAAAATCATGATTTTGGAGAAGTTTGGGACAAAGTTCAATGATCGGGATTGAGTGAAAATAAAAATAAAACAAAGTTTCAAAATTTGGAAATCCCACCGCCGGCGAAAATCCTACAGAAAGCACGGCAAAAATTTTCCCGAGAGCACAAAATTTGGCAAATTCATGTCGCCGCCGGCCACATTATTTTGGCCGCCGGCCAAAATCGAAAACCCAAAAATATTTATTTTTTAGAAATCTCGCCGCGGCGAGAATAATGTCGCCGCCGGCAAGTTTCGTCCGAAAACAGATTTTTTTGGTTGTTTTGTTCCAAAATTTCCCCCCAAACCCTAGATCTATATATACAATATGATGGAGAAAGAGGGGGATGGCAGAGAGAACAGATCTGAGTCATTTTTGGAGGGGAAAAGACAATTTTGGGAAGAAAATTTGGAGAAGTTTGAAGGATCATCACCATTGTTGCTACCAAGTCTTCATCTTCAAGAGTTTTTCATCTTTTCTCCATAGCCTTCATATTCTGCATTTTATTCAGATTTGTTATTCATGAATTCAATTGAAATAATGGTTGTTCTTATTTCCGTTATGAACTAATTCGTTTTTGCTAAGGCTATGATGTAGTTGAATCAAGGAAATCTGATTTCTTTTGTTATTGTTATATGAGTTCATTGTTTTCAAGTTGAGTGTTTATTTCCATGCTTAATGATTTTAAATTTCTGGCCAAGATTTAGATGATTAGTTGCATTATATTGAGACCGAGAGGAGATATGTAATGAATGCTTCTTGTGATAAATACCGTATGTTGAATGCGAGTGTGAGAACTAATGCATGATGTATGTGGTTAATCTAGAAATTCCATAAATCTTAATGTGCTTGTTTGTGATAAAATCTTCATAGAAATATAGTTGATTTTCATAGATAAGTAATTCTAATATAACTCGAGAGAGAGTATTAGGTAAATTTGGGTTTTTCAACCATCACTTTTAGCTTTGATTCTCATATAACATGACTTGAAATCGGATTGAATTGATTTAGTGAAATCAAATGCCTTAGCATTTTTAATCATTTTTGAACAACATTAAATTTTGTTATTTGCGTTTAGTTTTACGTTAATTTTCTTTTAAAACAATTTCAACAATTCGGTTTTCAAATAAAATTAGGGTTAGTCAATTTCGGTACTTAGTAATGCCATTCCTTGTGGGTTCGATATCCGTACTTTTGTACACTTTATTACTTGAACGATTTGTACACTTGCGAAAATAAGCATCAATCATTCTATTCTGAGTGATAATATTTATTTCCATTTCTTAAGCACTCTTCTTATTAATTCAAATTATAGGTTTTGTGTTGAATGTTATGATTTTTAACATCGATTAATGTATTATGTATTTATATTTATTTCTTAGATTTAATGATTTGAATAAAATTAAGAGTATGCGCCTATTTTATTCATGTATGACTTCCAAATATATATATATATATATAGGATTTCCTACCAATACAAGAAGAATCAAATTAGCCACTCAGCAAATCATACAAATATGTATATAGTCGCCAAATCATACAAATATGTACATAGGTCCACTCTCTCTATAAAAGAAGAAGAATATTATAAAGAAGGGAGCATAAAAAGATGAATAATATAAGCTAAATACTATGACTCAAATGTTCTTCAAAGTTATGAGAATGGCTATTACAAAATAAAAAAAATAGGAATTAAATCCCCTTGAAGTCATTGTATTTTCATTTATCTCTAAGGCATATACTTGATATTTTGGCTTGATAATTGTTATTAATGCATGAAAATAATAAGTAATTATTTTATAAATCCTATCATTTGATTTCTTTTATGAGATAAATATTTCGAACTATTTTGATTGAGTGCTTAAATCCATTGGATCAGTATAATATTTAGAGTATGACTTGTGAGGATTAGAGTTAAAGCAAGTTTGGATTCTTAACACTAAAATTGGGTGAGTCAATATTAATACATTTTTTATATGGAGTATAAATTTGTGATTTGCTACTAATTTTTACAATAAGCGGATTCTTTAGGATGTTAGTTTAATTTATGCTTTAGATTTTGATTATAAACTTAAAAGTGACTGAAGTATGAGAATTTATTTTATTTTATTTTTAAATCTTATTTTTTATTATTTATTTTAGTTTTTGCATTTAGTAGGATGCTTAAAGGTATCATTATTGAAAAAGCCTTCACAAGACTTATACTCGTCCACTAGGAAAACATAGGTGTTTAAAGGCTTGCTGCATATATTAAATGCAATTGTGTCAATCTATAAAAATGATTTAGGATAGTTTAATTTATCTATTTTAGTTTTTGTTTTTATTTTTCGCTTTCCTTGCTAGAAACTAGCAAAAAGATGGTTGGGGATTGTGATGAGTGCTTGCATGGCATCCAAGTGGCTTGCCTTGTTAGCTCCACCTGCTTGTCTAGCATCCACATAGCATATTTTGATTGGTCCTGCATTAAAAATTTGTAAAATATCCATTAAAATTCCAAACAAATCCCAAAACATTCTCCAAAATATATTTTCATCCTTTTCACTAGAACGTTCATATTTTAAAATTTTTAACCCCAAAAATATCACTTATTGAATTAAATGAGCAAATATTAAGTAGAAAAGTTGAAAAAGGACTATATTTTTATATAGTCATCACACCCACATACTTAACTTTGTGCTTATCCTCAAGCAAAGTCAAGTCTAACTAGATAAAATAACATGGGTAGTATATTGATAAATATATATAAAAAATTACCCCCTTAAAAGTCATACAATTCTATGAGAAGGAGGTTCCCATGTTCATCAATCAACATTCCATCAATACAAGGATATGTAAGGTTTTTGACAAATTGATTTGTGTATGTGTGTTACACATGATATCATTCAATGTACTCATGAAATCAACCTATATGAGCATGATAATCAATTCAATCTTAGAACAAGTCTCATAAGTCTATTTTGCATATCCATCTCCACTAATATAAATATGTACTTAACCAAAGATCAATAAGAACTTTTGTAAAGTAAGGCTTAGGTGGGGGTCGATAAATGAAGATATTAAGGCTCCTTTCATACTTTAGCTTTCTTTTATATTCATCATGTACTTTTAACTACAATTGAGCTTTAACTTGATATTTTAGTGCACCATTTCTTATCATTATTTTCATATTATTTTATTCAACATCTTGTTTTTTGTAACTTCACAACACTCCTAAACTTATTCCAATTTTACTTTCCTTTTCTTTAGAGGGATTCTTTCTCTTCTTTTTTTATAGGTTGCATTACATTTCACCTCACTCCATTGTATAACCTATGATTGCATTTTTTTCATACAGCCTAAAGGTGCAAGGGTAAAGGGAATACTTATTGGTTAGACATAAAATGTAATTAATGATATGAAAGGTTCATTTCTCTTGCTAAATAGTATTTAGAATTTTGCCTTAAAGGATAAGAAATAATATTTTAAAATATGGTAGTTCTCACCAACTTGCTTAACTCACTACAAATTATTTTTCAATAAGAACACAAAGATCAATCATGAACATGTGCATAAAAATTTGAATCAATCTAATCAAAACTAGAAAACATATTATATGATTAATGCAAGTATCTAAATGAGCATGTTACATTTCTTATCCTAGTGATGACAACCAATTTTTATCATTGAGTTCATATGTTTCATATCAAGCATGAATGCATGTATTTTCTATATATTTATACATTTCTACCCAAACCATGATTGAAAACATCCTAAAAGTAAAACAAATTCTAAAAAATTGAAAATATGTACTAAATACTAAAAAAGAGAATGAAGTTTCCTCCTTCAAACTTAAATTGTACATCGTCCCCAATGTGTAAATATAAATATGGAAAATGTAAAAGGAAATAAAACCTCCTTAGCTTTGTCACACCACATCTATTTTTGAAGCTACTTAATCTTATTATGTCATTACTCTCCACGTTTATTTACCTACAAAATAAAAACAATAAAAATATAAGAAAAATAACTTTGGGTTGCCTTCCAACCAGCGTCAGCATCATGTTTAACATCCTTAACTCGACTGTCATATCAAGTCCTAAGGTACATCAACCAAGGTTATCATAGATGTTTCATTTGATCATTGATCTCCATGATAGTGCTTCACTTTAAGTCCATTAACCATAAACCGCTCTTTATTTTTGTTTTCTAACTCAATGGCTCCATGGTTGGTTACCTTAGTAATGATGAATGGACCTGACCATCTACTCTTTAATTTATATAAAAAATTTTGATTCTTGAGTTATTCAATAAAACTTTATGTTCCAGTTTAAAAATATGATGCTCAATTCTCTTATCAATGCATATTTTTATTTTCTTTTTTTACTTTTTGGTATTCTTTTAAGTACACCATAGCTCATCTAAGTTATGTATTTTTAGCATAGTTTTCACCTTTCTATTAGACTCTTTCGCTTGCCCACTTGAGTGGAGATGGTAGGGTAAAGGTGTGAGGTCTTACCTTAGTGTCCCTTCAATAGATGGTTTGAGCTTAGATTTTATCTCAAATCTCTCCACAATCACATTAGGTATACACATGAGAGGTGTATCCTCAAAATAATTCACACAATCAACAATATCAACCATAGATTGCATACTTTCAAAATTAAAATAGATTGAGTTATTTCTTGGTGAGTGTTGTCTCTTTTAGGAGAACATAAAATCATGCAAGTATACACGGTCACAAGTAATAAAATTTGATAAGTAAAGCATTGTTCCCATGGAGATTTGTTACTATAGTTTGTTAAGTACTAAAATTGTTTCACTCTGATTTTATCCAAAATAAACGAAAATGGATAAGTTTAACAACTATTTTTTTTAAACAACAAATAAATAAGAAAATTCTAGGATTTCAGTTTTCATCAAATTAATCCACTCAAATCATATCATTTTCTCTTGATTTATATTTTTTTGTAAATTTAATTTATCAACCAAGAACTTCTAATTTTATCCATACATCTCTCCCGAGCTCCGTATAGACACATCGCTAAATTAATTCACTATATTCCTATGAGAATTAAATTCATAAAGATTCATTATGTTCTAAGTTCCCAAATGGTCACACATACAATAAATGTATATTCTTATCCTTCATATATACATGTTATTCTATCCACGAGCAATCACACAAAAATGCCTCTACCAAGTTTATTTAAGTGCCACAGATCAATTGATAAATTTTTCAATAATCAAAAGCATTAAGCACAAATAGAATAAACAAATTAAAAATCTAAAAAATTGTTCAAAAATAATTAAATTCAAGCTTCATAAATTTAGATAAAACGCAACCCTAGAAAAATTAAATTACTTTATAAATAAAATTAAAATTACAATACAAAGGAATATCAGTTAAAGAACACAAAGAAAATTAAAACATTTATGCTCTCAAATTTTTATGGCTCACGCAGAACACAACAGAAGCCAAAAATGGCTTCTGTGTGTTCCACAGTCCAACAATCTCCTTCTCCAACCCAACCTTTTTTTTAGTAATAAATGCCCTATTTATAGCAAAAAAAAATACATCAAAAAAATATTTTTCTGACAACCACGCGTGAATAGTAAGGGACAATGAAAATAATATTAAAGAAATGCGTGGAAGAATATTTATCGTGCAAAACAATGGACAGCATGCACAGTTTTTGATTTCTTTTTAATTCAAAATGCATGCCACGTGTCAGCATATGATTGACTGTAAGAAATAATGCGACACGTGGCATCCTTTCATTCGCTGTGATGCACGGATGCACGAGGAACGTGGTGCAGGAGAAATGCTTCAAAGACATGTTGCAGGTGCAGACGTGGCTAGAAACGTGTGTCATTTCTGTGTTTTTATTTTAACCAACACGTGCCACGTGTCAGTGTCTAATTTGCTATAGGAATATTCGTGACACATGGCAATGTATGATTCGTTGGAATGGCAGGGCGCACGATGTTTATCTGGATCGTATCGCACGGGACCACTTCTTTTGGCAGACACATGGCCACTCTACATGCTAGCCTGCGCGGCAAGTAGGCCCCACATGGCATACCGAGTAGTGTGCAACCAGAGAACCCGTATCCAATCGCTTTTTTCACATTTGCATTATACACGTTGATCCTCATTGTTAATTTTCTGATCTGACGGTGCAAGTCACGCATGGATAATAGCTATGCATGGTCTTCTTTCCTGCATAGAAAAATAAAATTTCCTTAATTGCATTTTAGCCCTCTAATTTAATTCAAATGAACTTTTACACTTTTGTTAATTGTAATCAAGCCATTTTTCTAATTTAAATTAACTTTTATACTTTTGTTAATTGCAATTAAATACTCTTTTAATTTAAATTATATTTTCAGACATATATTTGTAATTAAGTCCTTTTTTGATTCAAATTCTTTAATTTTCTTAAAAATATATTCCTTCAAAAATAAACAGTAAATATGAATTTATTCCATTAAAATTAACTAAAAATGTCAAGAACATAGCAATTATAATTAATAAAATAGATGAAAATAACTATATAAAATACAGTTATTAGTGAGTTTACTTCATTATTCACAAAATGATATGTAATAGTCTTAAGTGTGGGCGACTAAATAGATTCTTTTAAGTTGTTATCACAATCAGTAAGATTTATCCTTAAGCATTCGTTAGCATTATGAATATCAAGGACTTTATTTATTGATGGATTAGGCTTAATCCAATCTTAATAAAATAAAATAAAATACAAAAAGACTACCATGGTATCCCTTATTGGATCCAATTGAGATTTTCTATAGTGGTTTCAATGCTCAAGCAAGAACCATCATTGATTCATCCACTAATAGGGCTTTGCTAACTAAATCCTACAATCAAGCTTATGAGTTACTTGAGAAAATGGCTAGCAATAATTATCAATGGCCAAAGGATAGAATGATAGCCACTAAAAGAGTAGCCGAAATCTATAGGGTAAATGGTATCATATGACTTATAGCTCAAGTGACATCTTTGGTGAATATTTTGAAGGCTTGAAACTCACCAATGAGTGTAAACCAAGTCTAAGATTCCAGGGTGTCTTATGCCTTTTGTTGAGGAGCCCATTTGTTTGATAATTTTCCATATAATTCTGAATCAACATGTTATGTGGGTAATGTGAACCAAAATAATAATCCATACTTAAACACATATAACCTAGGATGGAGAAAACATGCCAATTTCTCTTGGAATAACAAAAATTTGGGTGGTAATAAATTCAACCGTTAATCATTTCCACCATCTAGTTTCCAATAAGCACAACAATCACATGTCCAAGAGAAGAAGCAACCTATTGAGGACAATATATATGCTTTAATAGGGATGATGAAAGACTTCATCTAATCAACAAATACAAAAGTGTACACTTAAAAGGTTTCAATTCAAAATTTAAATACTCAAATGGAGTAACTCCCTCAGGCCATAAGTCAAAGGCCTTAAGGTAACCTTCCAAATGACACAATTATTAACTCAAGAAGAGAAGGTAAAGAGCATTGCAATGCTACAGCCTTAAGCAGTGGTAAAACTCTAAAAGAGGAAGATGTGACTTAAAAAGATGAGAAGGACATTGAGACTAAAAAGGATAAAGAGGAACTAGAAACTAATAAAGATGATGAGGAATTAGTGGATAAATAATGTAATGGAAAGGAAATAACTAACCCAAAAATGAGCAACCTCTACAAACCAACTATTTCTTTCCCTCAAAGACTACAAAATAAAAGGTAAGACATATCATTTTTAAAATTTTTGGATGTATTCAAGAAGTTGCACATAAATATACATTTTGTAGATGCACTTGAAAAAATGCCTTTTTATGCCAAATTTCTGAAGGACATCTTTTCTAAGAAATGGAGGTTTGGGGATAATGAAACCATAACTCAAACTGAAGGTTGTAATGCCATCCTTGCTAGAAAACTACCCCCAAAAACTGAAAGATCTAGGTAGTTTTGACAACTCTTATACTATTGGGAACATCCACTTTGACAAGGCACTATGTGAAGTGGGGGTTGGTAAAGCCAAATCCACTTCAATAGCTTTACAAATGGCAGATAGTTCAATTAAGAGACGTTGAGGTGTAGTATAAGTTGTGCTAGTAAAAGTAGACAAGTTCATCTTTCCAAAAGATTTCATTACACTAGATATGAAAGAGGACCATAACATTCCTATCATACTTGGTTGTCTATTCTTAATAAATAGAAAAGCACTCATTGATGTACAAAAAGGTGAGCTTACAATGAGAGTGTTGGATTAACAAAAAGTATCTAAACCCCCTAATATTGATAATGTTAATGAATGCTTAAGGATAAATGTTACTAATTATGATGAAAACTTAAAAAAACCTATTAAGTTGCCCACACTTATGAATTTTACAAATGGTGAAGTGAACAAATAAGTAAACTCACCAAGTAATAATTCAACTTGTTTGAACTTTGAAAGTATGGAATCAATGGTTGATATTCTGAACTGTATAAAATTTTTGGAGGACATGCCTCTCATGTGTGTATCAAATGCGTTTATGGAATGTCTTGAGATAAGCTCAAGGATCAAACCATATATTAAAGGGTCACCAAGTTTAGACCTCACACCTTTACCCTATCATCTGCAATTAAGTGGGCAAGCAGGAGAGTCCAATGGAGAGGTGAAAAAGATGTTGGAAATACATAAATTAGATGAGCTACAGTAGAGTGCATATAAGAATTCCAAAATGTACAAAAAGAAAAAAAATGGAATGATAAGAAAATTGAGCACCATGTTTTTAAACTCAAACATAAAGTATTATTGAATAAATCAAGACTCATATTGTTTATGGGAAAACTTAAAAGTAAATGAACATAAATGGATGTAGCTTAGGACTTGATATTACCATCTAGTCAAGTGCTTTAAATGTGACGCTGGTTGGGAGGTAACCCAACATTATTTTACTTATATTTTTATTGTTTCTGTTTGGTAGGTTAATAAATATTAAAGGTAATGGCACAACCAGATTGAGTAGTTTAAAAGATAGAAGTGGTGTGCCAAGACTAAGAGAGTTTTCTTCCCTTTTACTTTCATATTTATATGTGCATATTGGGGACGATGTTCAATTTAAGTTTGGAGGAGGGAACTTCATTCTCTACTTTAGTATTTATTACATATTTTTTTATTTTTAGGAATTGTTTTTTTTATTTTTTTATTTTTAGGATGTTTTTAATCATGATTTGGGTAAAAATTGATAAATATATAGAAACTAAATGCATACATTCTTGATATGAAACATATGAACTCAATGATAAAAATTGGTTGTCATGACTAAAATAAGGAATGTAATATGCTTATTAAGATACTTATATTAATCATGTTATATACTTGTTCGTTTTGATTGGATTGATTCAAATTTTTGCACATATGTTAATGATTGATTTTGGTGTTCTTATTGAGAGAAAATTTGTAGTGAGTTATGTGAGCTAATGAGATCTACTAGATTTTAGAATTTATTTGATCATCCCTTGAGGAAAAATCCTAAATAGTATGCAACATGATAAATGATTTAGACCTTATTTGGACCGATTAAGCCTTTCAAGCTTACCATTATTAATATCCGTAGTCACCCATTTGAGCCTTTAACAAAGAACCTTTCGTATATTTAACCCATATTTTATGTATAACCAATAAGCATTCCCTTTATCCTTGTACCTTTAGCTTCTATGAAAAAAATGCAATCATGTGTTATGCTATAGAGTGAGATGAAATGTAATGCACCCTATAAAAAAAGAGAAAGAAAAATAAGAAAAACTCACAACAAAATTATCCACCTAAGAAAAAGAAAATAAAATTGAAAATAAGTTTAGAGGTGTTGTGAAGTTACAAAAAACAAAGATGTGGAATAAAAGAATATGAAAAGAATGATAATAAATGGTGTACTAAACTATCATGTTAAAGCTCAATTGTAGCTAAAACATGCATGATGACCAAAAAGAAAGTTGAGCTGTGGAAAGAACCTAAATGTTTTCATTTATTGACCCACACCTAAGCCTTATATTACAAGCATGTAAAGGCCTTATTGATCTTTAGTTAAGTGCATATTTATATTAGTGGAGAGTGATGTAAAAATTAGACTTATGAGACTTGTTCTAAGATTGAATTGATTAGCATGCTTATATAGGTTGATTTCATGAATGCATTGGATGATAGCATATGCAACACATAGACATGAATCAATTCGCCAAAAACCTTGCATATCCTTGTATTGATAGAACGTTGATTGATGAATATGTGAACTTCTTTGTCATAGAATTGTATGAATTTTGAGGGGGATAGTTTTCACTAAATATGCATGTATTAATAGATATATTTAGGAATACACTACCCATATCATTTTATTTAGTTATACTTGGCTTTCTTGAAGACAAGCAAAGACATAAGTTTGAAGGTGTGATGACTTTATAAGAGTAGAGGTATCAGTGCACATTTCTCTTTAATATTTGCTTGTTTTATTCAATAGGTAGTATTTTTAGGGTAAAAACTATTAAAATATGAACTTTCTAGTGAAAAAAGGTTAGAATGTAAATTTTGGAATTTTTCTTGAATTTTTATGGACTTTTTATGAATTTTTAACACATGACTAATTAGAAGTTGTCATGTGGATACCATGCAAGCAACGGAGCTAACTGAGCAAGCTACACAATCAAAGAAGGCGAATCACACAAAGCTTTATGTATAGTGTGATGTAATGCTTTGACATGTGTTAGCATCACGTTCCTTCCAAGTTCGCAACGTGGTCAAATGATGATGCCACGTGTCATAACTCTATTTTTCCATTCTTTACACCCATGCACCATGACATCTGTAACTATGAATCATGTTACGCCATGTTGCAATGACTCAGGACACATTGAGAAAGTTTAGTCTCTCGTGCCATGCATAGTTTTCCAATTCGCCTAGTAAATCTCGGGTGCCACATGTGTTTTTTCAAATTGCCACCGCTGTTAATGTTGCTTGTTTTGATCTTAACCCTTGATTTGAAGCTGATCTTACAGTCCAAATTTCACCCAACCTATATTTAGTCTCCTAATTCCCCTATAAACCATAATGACATGAAATTAACATAATTTTTATCAATTTTTAGAGCCAAAAAGAGAGAAAAATACAGAAAAATTCAAAAAGGAGGTACAATTTTGGTGGAGATTCAAGAAGAGATTGGTATTAAAATTCAAGAGATTGATTGCATTTATTCTTCTTCTCCTTTCTTTATCAATTTTTTTGTCTTTCTTTATGAAATATGAGCTTTATGAATAAACAAACAGTGTTAAGCTTTGCTACAGGTACAAAAGCTTCCTGATAGTTAATCCCATATGTTTGAGTGAATTCCTTAGCCATAAGGCAAGTCTTAAATCTTTCTTTACTACCGTCTACTTTATGTTTGGCTGTAAAGATCCATTTACACCCACAATAGTTTCCTCAGTGGTAGTTTTGTGATCTCCCAAGTCTTTTTTTTCTCTAAGCCACTAGGTTCTTCAAGAATAGTTGTTTAACATTCAGGTACCTAAAAGGCTTCATGAATGGAATTTGGAACCTATCTGATCAAGGTTGTTGATAAATGCCTTATAACCTAGTGAGAGACTTTTATAGGAAAAAAAGTTGTAGATGGAGTGGTTTGTACAAGATCTTACACCTCTCCTTACAGTAATTGGAAAATTCAAATCATTAGGAGGCAACTCAATAATAGAAGGTTCAGTGATGTTACCTTGTGAATTGTTAGAGTGGCCTGTACTTGAGTTGGACTCCTAGACTGGCTCAAGATATGCTTAGTTCTATGTTCTCTCTTAAGTTGTTCTCCTCCTGGAGTAGACAAGAAGATCATTGTTTGGGACATGGCAATTTGGATCTATTGGTAGAGGAGTTAAGGGTTCATTGGGATTATTAGGAGTATTTGTTTGAGACAGTGATTCACTTTCTGATCAAGGTTGTTCCTCCACCTTTTTTGTTTTTATCTTTTCTCTCATAGGGAGTAGTAAGGTTATGAGGTTGGGACACATTCAAAAACAAGGCAAAGAATGTTCTTTTAATTATTTAGTGTTGTATATCACTTTGTTGATTCATAATTCCCGACATTGATAGTTTATGATTGATGATTCTATGTAGATGGTTGCATTTATATGGTAACTTCAATGCTACCTTGGGTGGTTTTTGCAGTGTTTTCAATTTTGTAGTTCAAGAATGTATGGATTAGAAGGGAAATAGTGTCCTAAGTATTTTGAGGGATTTGAGATATAGAAAATGTCCCCACACCTCTCTACAAGACATTAGATTTGAAAGATATGAAAGATAATGTCAGCTTATGAGTAAAATCTTCCTGCACATGCAAATAAACACAAACACTATGCCTATTGCCCATATTTTGGGAAAATGTACACACACCTAATGGTGACTCAAATATACCACTTTCAGATTTATCAGAATGGCAAAATTTTTCGTCGCAAATGCAATCGTTCTTGAAGTTCTTGACAAAGATAATTATATAGATTGGAGTGAACATGTTAAAACATACCTTCTGGCTCAAGATCTCTGGGACATTATAAGAGGAATTCCTAAGCATAAGCCTCCTACAATAGAAAATGACAAATCTAAGTGGAATGCTTGGAAGAAGAAAAATGCATCTACTCTACATGTAATTCAGATTTCATGTAGCCGTGATACTTATCATGTGATTAGAAGAGTTGACTCAGCTAAGAGTGCTTAGGATGCTTTGTCTACAAAGTTTAATTTGCAATTACGTCAAGAAAACAAAGAAAAAGGTAAATAAATTTACCAACCAGTTGTACTAAATTCTAGGCTAAGGGCTATATAGTTCATTTTTCTTGTTTATATTTTACACTTCTTTTACTACATTTAATTTCAAACAGGTTGTAAATTTAATTTTTTTTCTTGTTGAATTTTTTAATTGTGAGTCATGCCAACATTATGATCATGTGGTAATAGGTGTGGAAATCCCGTTCCTTAGGGATTTAAGTTTTGAAATTTAAAAATCAAATATTTCAGTTATAACAATAAAAATCTGTATATAAATTAGTTTAGATATATCTTATATGAATCTAGGTATTACAATCTATTTTATATTCTTTCTATGTATTATATATAGATTAACATATAACACATTTTAATAGATCCAAGTTAATATATGGTACGTGAGCTTTGGATCGTCATTAATGGAGGAAAATACTAGTGAGTCCCATCCCTCTGCTCTTACTAATAAGGAGATAGAGGAGATGACTAGCCCTAACCTTAGGGGAATCGATACCTCCACACTTCTTTTCACACTAGGGAAGTTCAATGGAGACAATTATAGGAAATGGACTCAATATATTAAACATATTATTCAATCTTCCTTGATTGGTGCATTCTATGAAACTGTCAATTAGAAAAACATATTTATTTCTTCCTATTTCTAGAGACGTATAGATGGCTGTGCATAACACCTTAGTTTTGGAAATTATTCAAGGGTTTTCAAACTCAAAAACAAACTGTGGGAATTAAAATAGGGTAGCCTCTTTGTGATCGATTACTACATTTGGATGGTGGTTCTATGGAAGGAGCTTGACTTACACAGTAATGACGAATGGGATTGCACTAGAGATCGTGTGAGATACAAGACAAAAATAGAAGATGAATGTGCATTTGAGTTCTTGGTTGGTCTCAATCGAGACCTCAATGATGTGAGAGGATGAATAATGAGCCGAAAACCCCTCTCGACATCAAGAGAAGTGTTTTCAAAGGTGTGTTGTGAGGAATAGCACTGGGGAGTGATATTGATGGACAACACTCATTCGACGTTAGCTAGGGCTAGCTTTGGCTTCATAACCAGAGGAGATTGCACATGGCTCTTTGATTTTGTAGAACGATTGTAAAGCCTTTCGGAGAATAATAGGATTTTGAGCCTCGATGAAAGTGTGGATCAAATGGGTCATATGGGCTTTTATCTCATGGGTCATAAAGTAACACCGAACAAGCCCAGCAAAAAAGGACCTTAGTGTGATCATTGTCATAAAACTCGCCATACAAAAGACACATGATGGGACATATACGGAAAACTGATGGACTGGAAACTACAATAGAATTTCAAAAATCGAGAGTATCAAGCCTTTACTAAGTAACATGAAAAATCTGACTCATTCAATCCCAACTAGATAGAACAACTTTATATGCTATTCTCAAAATTTCAAACAAATGGTCAGTTTTCTACCTATGTTTCTTTTGGTTTACTAGCACACAAAGGTGATTTCCTAAATGTTTTAAGTATGAACTAAAAAATAAGCACCTCATGGATCATTGACTCTTTGTTTCATATCATATGATTAATGATCATTTTTTGTTTTCTTCATATACATCTTGTGCTAGAAATTCAAAAGTAAAAATTACAGATTGCATTCTTTTGTCAATTATAGGAAAAAAAGTGTTAAAATTTCTGACTCAATTATCATGGAGCCCATTCTCCATATTCCAAAATTTTCATTCAATCTATTATCTTTCAGTAAATTAACGGTCAATACAAATGGTAAATTTTTCCATTCATCTTGTGTATTTGAGGAACTATTATCAGGAAGGACGATTGGCAGTGTAGGAGAAAGTGAGAGACTCAACTACTTTGAGACAGCCAATGTGTGACCAATGTTAAATTTAAAATTGTAATTCTACTTCTATCCCTAGGAATAATGATTTTATATTGTGCCACATTAGAATGGGTCACCCTAGTTTTTAGTATTTAAAACAATATTTTTTCCATTTGTTGTTCAAAATAAAGAATTACTTGATTTGTAATGTGAAATGTGTGAACTTATTAAACCTTACCTCACTCACCTCATTTTCAAAACCTAAATATATACTTTCAAAACCTTTTACCATTGTTCACAATGATGTATAGGGACCTACTTGGGACCCAAAACACACACATACAAATTTTTTTTAACCTTTATCGTTGATAAATCTCATATGCTCGGTGTATTTACTTAAAGATAAAATTGATGTCTGATCGATCTTCATTAATTTTCACTCTATGATTCAGATGTAGTTTCAAAAAAAATTCAAAGTCTATGTATGGATAATGGTACTAAATATTTTAAAAATCTCTTAAAGATTATCTTCAAAATCATGGCATTATTCACCAAACTTCGTGCATTTATACTCCGTAACAAAATGGAGTTAGTGAATGCAAAAACAGGCATCTCTTAGAAGTTGCTAGAGCCCTCATGTTTACCCCAAATAAGCCAAAAATGTTCTAGGGAGATGCTATGTTAACATTTTCCTTCCCGATCAATCGGATGCCTAGTCGAGTCCTTTTCTTTAAAACACCTCTTCACCAACTAAAAATGTGTATTTTGACTTGTCTCATCTCAGATATTCTACTTAAAATATTTGGTTGCATGGAATTGGTGCACATTCATCACTATGTGAAAAACTAGACCCGAGAGCTCTCAAATGTGTTTTTATTGGCTACTCGCCCACTTAGAATTGTTACTGATGCTATGATCCGCATACTAAACATACTTTTAGTAGCCTTGATGTCGCATTTTTTGCGACTACACTATTCTACTCTCCCAAAACTTCTCTTCAGATGGAGAATGTGAGTGAAGATCAATTTTGCTCCTTTGACCTTTCCTTTCTAATTACAAGTACCCTCGATACTTGACACGTTGAACCTTTGACACCTCACCCATCTCGAGTGCCACTCTAAGGGGGAGATGTAGAGGCATAAACAAACAAGGATATATTGGTTTACTTAAGGTGACCAAAATCAAAGTATGAAGGATACCTCACACTTAACACATTACGAGAGTTCAACCTGGTGATGGATCTAAGCACTCTCAAGTATTCCTTCAATCTAGACAACCCTAATCATACTACTAATTTACCCATTGCTCTCAAAAAATAAATTCAATCCAATACCTCTCACCCTATCTCAAAATATGTGCGTACCAAAAAATAATGATGAGGCATGAGAAATTCCCAAGTTGAGAGAAGTAATATTGGAATAATTACGATCCTTAAAACAAAATAGAACTTGGGATGTGGTAGATTTATCAATGGGAAAAACCCCGATTGGATGCAAGTAGGTCTTTAATGTTAAAGTTGTCCTTGCTACTGAGTTTGAAGTAAGAGATTTGGGACAAATTCTTAGGGATAGAGGTTGCTAGATCATAGAAATGAATATGTGTCTCTCAACAAAAATATGTTTTTGATCTCCTAAAGGAAATTGGTATTCTTGGCAACAAACCAAGCGACACCCCTACTAAGATAGGAAAGATAATGGAGATTGATAAGAAACCCATAGGAAAAGAGAGGTATTAGAAATTGTTTGGAAAATTTATTTATCTATCACATACTAGAGTTGATATTGCATTCGTAGTGACTATAGTAATTCAATAAATGCACTAATCAAAAATAGATCACCTAGAAGTTGTGTGTAAAATTCTTAGGTACATCAAAAGCTCCTCATGAAAGGGACTCCTCTTTCAAAAAATAGAAGAAGGGAAGGTTGAAGTGTTCTTTGATGCTGGTTGGGTTGGCTTAGTTGAAGACAGGTCAACTACTTGATAATGTACGTTTGTACAAGGAAATTTAGGAACATGGAGGAGCAAAAACCATAACGTAGTAGGAAAGAGTAGTGTGGAACAAGTTGAATATGATTAAAATTTATGATTCAACTTGAGGGGGTGTGGGGAAATCTCGTTTCCCAAGGATTTAAGTTTTCAAATTTAAAACTCAAATCTTTCAGTTATAACAATAAAACAGTTATATATAAATTAATTTAGATATATCTTATATTAGTTTAGATATTGCAATTTATTTTATATTCTTTTTATGTATTATATATAGATTAGGATGTAACACATTTTAATATATCCAAGTTAATAATAAATAAAATCTGTTTTATTCTATAATAAGTAATTCCATAAAGAAACCTAATTCATACCTTCTTGGACGTGTTTTAATTCTCTCTTTTTAAATTATGCAACAAGTAAATCATATATCTTTTATGCATGCAAATGACCATAGACCATTTCTATTCTTACTAAGAAGGAGAAAATTTGTATATGTATTAGTCTCTCTATCTATAAAATACAAAATAATTACATGCATTTATACAATATTTTGTATAAATTTCTTATTAAGTTAGTGGGTAAATGTTCTGATCGCTCTGATTTTTTATGTTTAATTTTATTTTGATTGGCATAATTTTATAATATAGAAGTTAAATTCATGGTCAAATAAACAACTTCTATTTTAGACTTATGTGAATGTAATGAGAAATAGGTAGTTATGAAAGATTAGTATGGGTTTAGACCAATAGAGTGATGAGGGTGAAAGATTTATAAGTACTTTCTCCCTCTTTTCTTTTTCTCTTTGTAAATTTGATCTTTGATATTATTGAGTTATGTATTTTGGCACTATTTGTAAGATTACATTTGTTTTGAATGAAATCATCTTTTATTATAAAAAAGAAACTCTAGACATAAATTACTTCTTGTCATCTAGTTCCAATGAGTCATTTTTTTAGAACTCTCTTTATTACTTCTTCATTAAATCTATCTTTTCTTTAATTTAAGATATCTTAAAGCTTTTTTTTTAGTTTAGAAGGGTTTTTATATCAATCTCTTAATTTCATACTCTTTAATTTGGTCACTAGTTGGTCTAATTGGACCCTGGACATTCAGAAGTCATGTTATTTTGTTTTGAACTTCCCACGACATTGCCTTAGAAATTATATCTTCTTCATTTTTACCTTTTTCAATGGTGTTTGAGTACCTCTACTTACATACTAACACATGTATCTAAAGGACTCTAAGAGGTATATTTTGATCAATTTCTTTTAGGATTAGTGTTGTAGTCTATTGCTCTCTCATATGCTTTAGGTGATAGCTCTCTGAAAAATGTATATTTCTCTATCCACCTTAGCCCATCCTCTTTCTTCTGGCGTTTGAACTTAGTTTTTTTTCTTATTGGCCCAATATCAATGGAGAGCATGTCAAGTAGGTTTCCTCAACCAAGCTCAAATACTCTAAAACTCAAAGAAGTTAATGAATATAGCATAGAGAAAGGAGGAAGAATGAGAAAAAATTTCTTTCTTCGAATGAATCACATTGTTTGTACATCATATACGTTTTATAATGTGCATCCTTAATCAAGAAGCTAATTGCACTCTTAACTATACAAGTAAATGTAACAAACTACATTGAGTAAAGGAAAAATTTGTTATAACATGTCAATCTAACTAACTTTGTGCCACATCAACACCACTAGAATCTTCAATTTTGCAAGGGTCTATACCATTGATACCCACCACCACCACAAACTCAGTGGTTAAATCATGAAGTTGAGTTTTCTTCTAAGATAAAAAAGTTGAGAAGCATGTAAAGGCTTGG
The DNA here is from genome assembly GCA_030763125.1 of Hippophae gyantsensis. NCBI lineage: Eukaryota > Viridiplantae > Streptophyta > Magnoliopsida > Rosales > Elaeagnaceae > Hippophae > Hippophae gyantsensis. The sequence continues at coordinate 27,611,823 of CM061039.1, read as the reverse complement.
TCAATATGTTTGCAAACTGCTCATTGGATGGGATGCGATTCTATAGAATAAAACTGATTTTATTTATAATTAGCTACATTCAATGTGTTACATGCTAATCTATATATATTACAAATAAAGAATATAAAAATTAGATTGCAATAACTAAACTAATATAAGATTTATCTAAACTAATTTATGTACAACTATTTTATTGTTATAACTAAAAAATTTGAATTTTAACTTTTAAAACTTAAATCCCTTAAGAGCGGGATTTTCACACTCCTTCTCAAGTTGAATCATAGATAATAATATTCAACTTATTTTTGAAATCATTGAAGCTTTGTCATGGTAGTCCTTTGGTAAATATATATACGGTTTGGTTCTGCGTAGGGATATAAGTCATGCAAATAATGTCGTTCTCCACTTTTTCTTTGATGAAGTGTCTATCTACTTCGACATGTTTGGTTCGATCATGTTGAATCGGATTTAGAGAGATGTTGATGGTAGTTTGTTATCACAGTAGACTTTGAGCGGAACTCCAATCTATACCTGTAGTTCTTCTAGGAATCTTTTTTAACCATAATCTTTCACTAATCCCTTGTGCAACAGCTCTAAATTCACCTTTCGTACAACTCTTAGCTACTATGTTCTATTTTTTGCTCCTCCATGTTACTAGATTTCCCCATACAAATGTACAATATCTAGTATTTGACCCTCTATCTTCAACTGAGCCTCTCATTCAGTATCAAAGAATACCTCAACCTTTATTTCTTTCGTATTCTGAAAGAGGAGTTTCTTTCTGGTGAAGCTTTTTGAGGTGCCTAAGAATTTTATACACAGCTTCCAATTGATCTTCTTTTGGAGAGTGTATGTGTTGACTTACTACACTCATAACGAATGAAATTTTGATTCTCGTATATGACAAATAAATCAATTTCCCAACCATTCTGATACCATAAAAGTGCATGTGTTGAAAATCATTTCCATGCACTAACATATAATAAACTTTGAACATATTCATAAAAGTATTTTTGACATTATCTCTCAATTTTTGAACAATTTCTTGTTCATAAATCTCTTCAAATACGGATTCCAAATACCCCAATTTATACCCTAGATCAAGTACAAATGCAATATACAACATCTTATTAGTCTTATCTACATTTCCCCAATACTTCTCAAATTTTGTTTTCATGCTAGCAGCCATATTTTTCAACAACAAATCATCAAAACCACACCATGTAAGTATTTGAGATTGAATGTTATGCAATTCTATAAAATATAAATTTGATGTGGTACATAAAGATGCACTGAATGTTAATGTAGAGTCATAAAAAGTCTTCAAAAATTTGACAAAAACACTAGCATTCTTCCAATCATCTAATGTTGGAGGCCCAACATTCGATCGCTCCTTATGAAAATAAGAAATAAAGTTTGTTCCTTATTCTTCTTCGAGACAATCAAATGCTTTTTTAAAATCTAAAGAAGATTTTAACTTTAGATATGTGGAGTTCCATCTTGTAGACACGTCTAGCGTGACACTTCCTTTGGACTCAATATTTTCCTTAACATAACACATTTTAAACTTTTGTAATCTTAAAGGAGAGGCTCTAACATATCTCATTGCACAACGAATACTCATAATAGTATTGTGAAGATCTTTAAGTCCTTCTCTTACAACCAAATTCAAAATGTGAGCACAACATCACACATGAAAGAACTCCCCACTCATAACAAGTCCATCATTCCAATTTTTTAGCTTCCTTTTCTATATGACATAGTAGTATCATCTGAGGAAGCATTATCAAGTGTTATGGTGAATACCTTACATATACCCCAATCACGCAAAATCTATTCTATCACTCTCCCAATTGTATCACCTTTATGATTCTCAACTTGACAAAAGTTTATAATTCTTTTTTGTAATTTCCCATCTTTGTCAATATAATGAGTGGTTAGACAAATATAGTTAATATTTTGAATTACAGTCCAACAATCACTAATAAGACAAACTCTTTGCTTTTCACTTATGAGAATGTTTTTCAAACTTTTTTTCTCATCAAAATAAAGTTGAAACACATCCCTAGAAATTGTTTGACGAGATGGCACATGAAACTTAGGAAAAATTTAAGCTATATAATCTTTAAATCCCTCACCCTTAACAAACCTAAAAGACAATTCATCAATAATAATATTTTTTTCCAAAGCAACTCTAGCACGTTTTGCATCAAATGATACAACAACTAATTTATGAGTTGTCATATCACCCTTTCCTTTTTGTGTTTGAAAACTTAACATCTTTTGTCCTCTATCTACTTATTTAGGAATTTTCTTACATAAATTTTTGAAGTGATATATCATTGAAGTAGTTCCATTTCTTGTGGGATGAGTATCATAACCGTTTATACAATAATGACATATAGCTCTAGGATTTTCCACATCATAAGGTAAAATATATGAAAAATGATTCCATATTTCTGACCTAAAATTTTTTGGTTTCTTCATATCAGATTTGTTATCTGGGTGAACATTACTTAATTCTATTCCACTTTCTGAAGATGAGTCATTTAAATTATGTTGTGGATTTTCCATTTCCTCTGGATGAATTTCAGGTTCAATGCCTTCAATCATAGACATAGTAAAGTCTAGAAATTGACTTCGTCCAATAAACTCATGTAAATCATCATCACCTATATATAGAATATAGATTAGTACATATTCCTAATATATTAAAATATTAACTTTTGTACTTAATCAAAAATCATTTCAAAACTAAAATAACTAAATGATCTTAGTTATAAACAATATGGTTGGAAGTAGAGGTTTCCATTTATACTAAAATTCAAATCCCAAATATGTTGCATACTAATTAGTTCAAGACAATCCATACTAATTTGATCAAGACAGATAGATGATGATATAAATAGGACAAAACATTATCCATTTCATTATAAACAGATTGAAGGAAACGTAATTATATGCAATTATGTAGCTTAAATAACACATTATATTTTCTACTAGTAAAGAACATGTATGTTAATACTGGCTGAAATCAGAAATCACATGACTTTTTCTGCTTGATTTTTATTAGAAATCAGGGAAAAAAATATGAACAAAACATGTTATTTTAATCACAATTATGATTGAGGCTTAAAGAATGAATAAAATATTAGTAATATTGAGATATGTAATTTACATTAAAACTAAATATGTTATGTATTATCATTTTTAATAAAATGATTGAAACTAATAATTCAAAGCAATATCAAAAACAAACAAACAAGATGTAATGATAATTTTGGCACACACGGCTAGTGAAGGAGAGAAACAAATTTTGGGGGTGTCCAAAAATCCTATCAAAAACACATTTGAGGAGGCATTTTAGAAACTCATAAAAATCCTATCAGAAACTCATAAAATTCGTATCATAAACTAAAAAATATTCTATCAGAAACTCAAAAAAATCGTATCATAAACTAAAAGAAAATCCTATCAGAAACTCATTTGAGGAAGCATTTCAGAAACTCAAAAAAATAGTATCATAAACTAAAACAAATCTTATCAAAAACTCATTTGATGCATTTCAGAAACTCAAAAAACTCCTATAAGAAAATCATTTGAGGAAGCATTTCAGAAACTCTAAAAAATCCTATCAGTAACTAAAAAAAATCCCTATAAGAAACTCATTTGAGAAACTAAAAAAAATCTTATCAGAAACTCAAAAAAGCCGTATCATAAACTTAAAAAAATCCTATCAAAAAATCATTTGAGGAAGCATTTCAAAAACTCAAAAAAACTATATCATAAACTAAAAAAATCCTATCAGAAACTCAAAAACACTGTATCATAAACTAAAAAAAAATGCTCTCAGAAACTCATTTGAGGATGAATTTCAAAAACTCAAAAATATCCTATCAGAAAATCATTTGAGGAAGCATTTTAGAAACTAAAAAAAATCATATCAGTAACTCATTTGAGGAAGCATTTCATAAACTTAAAAAAACCCTATCAGAAACTCAAAAATACCCTATAATTAACTCAAAATAACCCTATCAGAAACTAAACAAAAAGGCTTGACAACCAGTCCAAAATACAGAGTGCAGGCAATGTCTCGTACATGAAATTGTACTGAGAATGTTTGGAGAAATAGTCAGCTCATTACATAGTACATACCTATTTCATCCATGGATGACAGTACGTGAGATGACACGATGAGAGGTGACTAGCTGGTGGTGGAGGCGACGCGAGGATGGCTAGGTGGTTGGGTGTTGAGGGAGGCGACAAAAGTTAGCTTAGGCTAAGGTTGTGTTTGAGTCTCGCTAAGTCGTTGTCACTCTTGCAAAGACCTAAACGTAGACGGCCACTGAAAATGAATTAGGGTTAGGTTCGAAGGGTAACGCGATTTCTTAATAATATATATATATACGATAACGGTTAATTAAAAAAATTAATTATTTATAAAAACCGATCCGGTCCGGTCAGACCAGTTTATAATTTTTATAACCGAACCAGACCGTTTCAATTATGAAACTGTTTGGTTTGGTCCAGTCTGATCCGGTTTTTCAGTTTAAATCGGTCCAGCCTTGTTTATAGACATCCCTAGAGAAAAAAACTGTCAATATATTCTTTTATTTTTAGTTTAATTTTGAAAATTCTATTTAGTTACATTAGGTAGATATGGTGAATAAATAATTAGCATAATTATGAAAAATTAAAATTTTTACACAGGTATAAAATCACATGTAAATAAAATAAAGAAAAAATTTAAATCAACACATGATACTTTTAAGTGGAAACAATCTAAGTCACACTAGTAACCTAAGAGGAAAATCATAAATCCATCGGACCACTTAAATATTCACTATAAAAATAATGTTTAATTACACGGTTGGAACTCAAACTACCTACTAAGATAATGCCAAGTAATCTACTTACAACCCTCTGATTTTTTTTATAGTCTATAAGTAAGGTGTTTGAATTCAGACCAACATTACGATAACTTGAGTCACACAAGCAATGAACCTGTTCAACTGATACCTAAAATGTTAGCATAATAACATAAGTGTAAATGTGTGTCATAGAGCAAATTCAATAATGAATAATATATCATATAAATCAAAATCAACTACTAAACTAGAACAATTAGTTTAAGGATAATATCACAAATATTGTGGGCTTGTTAATCAATCAAGCATAACCACAACATGTTTAATAAATTAACTAAATGAAAAAATCCTACTGGAATAGTTTCGCAAAACAAGAGAGAGATTGAGATGAAGAAAATAGTGCTCTTATGTGGTTAATAAATTTTTTTGCTTAGGTTTGTTTAAATAGAATATTTTGAAGCACTAGATCTAAGTAATATTAATATTATGTCCATAAAACAAGTTAAAAAAGTTTTAAAGAATAAGGATAATTTAATAATAAATAAATTCAATTTGAGTTAGGTGTCGATTACATAATGAGTACACATATTTATATATCAGTGAGGTAAAATTGGCATAAAGTACAACATATTAGTAGCTGAGGTCAACCTCAACTCGGGTTGTCATTGAGCTCAAGCTGTTATTGAGCTTAAGGTGTCCCATGGTTAGGACATTTGGGGTGCTTCACCTTCTATTTTGGGGTGGTCACTTAACTAGGGTGGTTTGCGAGGACTGGGCATCGAGCCGGTCTAGATGTCCAAACACAATCCATAGAATATCGACAAGTTTCAAAATAGATTTTTTCAGCACACTTTCAACAAAACATACATTTAGTTAATTTGCTATAAATTTGTCTAGAAAATTTGAAACAATAAACCGAAAAAATGATTCTAAAATTGGACACGTAAAGCTTTAAATCATCAAGTCCAAACTATATAACCATGGAAAATAGAAAAACTATAGAGGGTCTTCCAACTTGAGTTTCATAGAACCACCTTTAGTTAAACATGTATAACTTTACGTAGAAAACTTAAAAAGAAAAACCACAAATTTTCCCATAAAATAAACATGTATACCTTTATAAAGAGATATAAATGAAAGTCTAATTCTTTCAACATTTTCTTAGCTTCCATTTGAATTTAAATCATGGACACTTAAGAGTTCTACTAGCTGATCTAAAGAATATGCCATAGGGCCAATTTTCTTTGTTATCTTGAAAGGACCAATATAACGAGGGTTTCCCTTGCCACATCTCCAAAATTGAACTAGACTCTCCCATGGTGATAACTTTAAGAATGTTTGATCTCCCACTTTATATTCACGCTTCTTAATACTATTGTCTACACAGCTCATTTGTCAATATTTTGTTATCATTAATTTTTCGTTGACTATATGAATTTTAACAGTGAGCATTTCTACATACTTTGGGCCTAAAATCCTTCTTTCACCTACCCCATCTCAACATATTAATTTTCTATGTTTCCCACCATATAATGCTTCATATGGAGCCATCTCAATGCTTGAATGGTAACTATTATTGTAGGAAAACTTCATTAGTGGTAAGTGATCATCACAATTACCCTTAAATTGTAAAACACAAACATGTATAATTTGTTCAAGGGTTTGAATTATTCGTTTCAACTATCCATCAATTTAAGGAGAAGAGGCAATACTAAAGTGTGACTTTGTTCTTATAGCATTTTTCAATTTAGACAAAAATTAAGAAGTAAATCTTACATCTTTATCAAAAATAATCGAAACTGGAGCTCTTGTAACCTCACAATTTTCTCCACATAAATTTTGGCAAGATTTACGAATTTAAATGTTTGTTTAGCAGGAAAATGGTGTGAAGATTTGGTTAAATGATCTATAATTACTGATATCCCATCATGGCCATATTAGGTATGAGGAAGACTATACAAAAAATCCATTGTTATGTGTTCCCATTTCCATTTAGGAAAAGGAAATGGCTGAAGAGGTCCAATGGGTTTTTGGTGCTTAATTTTAACTTGCTAGAAAATAAAAACCCTTGCTACGAATTCTACAATTTCTTGTTTCATTCCACTCAACCAATAATATATTTATTTAAAGTATAATACATCTTATTATTACTAGGATGCAATACATAAGCATAACTATGTGCTTCTTCTATTATCTTATTTTTAAGATTTTCATCATTTGGTACATATAACCTATTATTGAATGTTATAGTTCCATCATTTCAAATTGAAAAATTAATTTGGTTTCCACTTTCTCTTTCACCCTTCAATTTCATCAAAAAGGAGTCTTGTGGTTAAGCTTCAGTCTCACCCTAAAACTTGAAAGTAGAATTCCTGAATGATCTATTGATAGATCCACATTCAATTTTCTCGACTCTACAAGTAGTGAATGATAGACTACTTATAAAATTGCTAATGAACTTGTTGATTTCCTACTTAGAGCATCTACTACCACATTAGCCTTTCCTAGGTGATAGTCATCACACTCTTAAGCCAAAATTAAAACTTACTAAATTTTGCATATAATTGCTTTTGTTCCCTCTCATTTATAAGAGTACATCAAAATGTCATTGGTAAAAACTATAACATATTTATCAAAGAATGGTTTAAAATTGTGACCTCATGTCAATGTTAAGTAACTATAGTTATATAATAGGACCTTATGCCATTTTTTTTGGGTAATCCAATATTTTTTATTATATTGTGGTGCCAAATATGTTATGCAATCCAAAAATCGTCTAAAATAAAAAGAAATTTTTGTTACAAAGTTTGATTATATCCTTAAAATTCCTTTAAATATAAAAGTGGAGACATATTATATTATGAAGCCATATATAGTGGCCAAATAGATATAGAATCTAATTTTTCAAGACAAAGAATTTTATGCATGTGAATTGTGATTGTTGGAAAATTTATTGGTAACAATTCTACAATCAAATACTTCTATCATAACATAATGAGTTATTTGAACTCATGGTTATATGTCATGTTTTTTTTAAGAAAATCATGTTAATGAGCTCATTTATGTATGAATATACTCACTTCAAGTTGGCTCATATATGTATTTAGAATGCACATTATAAGTGAATGATTAATGATTTGCATTTTTGACTATGTATTGTGCATATAATGATCATTTGTTTTTTCATATTTTGTGTTAAACACGCACAATTAGTTATGATATGATATTATACCCTAAGATGTTTAAGACCCAATTTCAAAGGGCTTAAAAATAGAGTAAATACATTATGGGTGGACGCATGGGCCTTGATTATTCAAGTATGTTTGTTTTTCTTCTATACAATTTTATCATGCTATACTCCTTAACTATTTCCTATGTCATTTGTTAGAAAATTCTTAGTTGCATATCAATGTTTTACGTGGTAGGGTCCTTTCGCACCTATATATTTGGACTAGATTAGGGTTAGTTTGAATGCTTTATCACATTTGACATTTTTATAATCTAATTTGTTTACAATGTCATCCAAGTTGAAGAAAATTTTGAACTAATAGCACATATGGATTAACATAAGTGTTCTTTACAAACTAGGTTAGTAATCCAATTTCAAAATTTTATTGAGCACGTTATAAAATTATCTGTGAACCAACACGGTATATATAGTTCGATTCAATAACACTAATAATAGAGGCATAATATTAGCATGTTATGAGAAAAATTGTTTTGAAATATAGATTGTAGAATTATTCAAGGATTATGAGTTGCTTGCAATGTTTTGAAAAAACCTAATAATACATTATGACAACTATACAATCACTTTACCTCAATGGATTGATTACATAAATATATGCATGAAACATATTATTACATTCAATCACTACAATTTCGATTGATCTTGTTTTAAGAGCATGTTTCCCAGTCGACTTTTGTTTTTTGAAACCGATTCTTACATTGGATTAGTGGGAATATGTGTAGGAAATGATCTAATATTATGTCATCATGTATTACATACTTTATAGTCACCACATATTGCGATTAAACAATGATAAAATTAAGGTACATCGTGATCTAGTATTATGTTATCATGTATTACATGCTTTATAATCACCGCACTGATAAGCGTAAACCAACCCATTAGGTTTAGGGTTTTATGTTGGAGTTTTATTATAAATAAGACATTAATAGCTAGAGTTAAAAATGATCTAACCAACCACATATCTTTGAGTGACGTCGTTTTCATAGCCCCTACACACTAAATCTATAGATATACAATAAGAGAAATAATGGAGATTAATTGATTGCTTCTACAAAAAATTATGTATATTGCACTAATCGCATTACGCTTATCATATGTTATATTATTGAAAGAAGTTATTATTCCATTGTTTTTTATTTAATATTTCAACGTTTAATACATAAATTATATTAATAATTTATATGTTTCTTTTTATTTTTACTTTTAAAGTAATATTCATTAATTAATTTAATAAGTATATATTATTTTAAATAATTTTCCTAAGAAGTTACAAAAAAATGTCAACGTGAAAGCTCTGAATTTTATATTATAATATATTATTATAAAATTTATTCTTCACCCCGTTACAAAACATTTCTTGCTCCGCTTCTCACACTATACAATGAAAAATTGTTATATTAGTTATGATTCTAATATAATTATAATATATAAAAAATTTATTTTGAAAAATAATGATATATTAAATTAGTAAAAATAGTGAAAGTTATTCTTTTGTATATTACATTTGTACCTATTTCGTAAAGAAATGAAATTATGTCCAGAATTGATTCTCTACTTTTAAATCTTGAATGATGACATATATAATTAAGTTATAAGGTTATAATATTATTTTTAAAATAAGATTAAGAGTAGTATATATATATATGTATTTATTTCCTATAAAGGACGAGTAAAAAAAAAGTTAAAAGACAAAGTTAACAAAAAAAAAACTAAACGTTTGAAAAAAGCAAAAGAGAAATAGAAGATAAAAGAATCTACCTTTCGAAATTAAATGTGTTGTATGCCAATACTTTATATTCTATTGTTATAAGAAAATAAAAAATAAAAACTAATTTTTATTCTAACATTTCAAATTTACCCTCAAATATAGTAGAATGTAGCCTCTAATAGCTGCTCAGTGTGGGGTTCCCTTTGGACAAAGTTAACATTTCAAATTTAGATATATCTTATATGAATCTAGATATTACAATCTATTTTATATTCTTTCTATGTATTATATATAGATTAACATGTAACACATTTTAATATATCCAAGTTAAGAATAAATAAAATCAGTTTTGTTCTATATGGTATCTGAGCTTTGGCTCGTCATCAATGGAGGAAAATACTAGTGAGTCGCATCCATTTGGTCATACTAATAAGGAGACAGAGGAGATGACTAGCCCTAACCTTAGGGGAATTGATACCTCCATACTTCTTCTCACACCAGAGAAGTTCAATGGAGACAATTATAGGAAATGGACTCAATATATTAAACTTATTATTCAATCTTCCCTGGTTGGTGCATTCTATGAAACAGTCAATCGGAAAAACGTATTTGTTTCTTCCTATTTCCAGAGATGTATGGATGGTTGTGCGTAACACCTTAGTTTTGGAAATTATTCAAGGGTTTTCGAACTCAAAAGCAAACTGTGGGAATTAAAATAGGGTAACCTCTCTGTGATCGATTACTACATTTGGATGGTGGTTCTATGGAAGCAGCTTGACTTACACAATAATGACGAATGTGATTGCACCAAAGATCGTGTGAGATACAAGACAAAACTAGAAGATGAATGTGTATTTGAGTTCTTTGTTGGTCTCAATCGAGACCTCAATGATGTGAGAGGATGAATACTAAGTCGACAACCCCTGTCGATAACAAGAGAAGTGTTTTTAGAGGTGTGTTGTAAGGAACAACACTGGGGAGTGATGTTGATGGATAGCACTAATTCGACTTTAGATAGGGTTGGCTTTGGCTTTATGACCATAGGAGATTGTGCATGGCTCTTTGATTTCGTAGAATGATTGCAAAGCCTTTTGGAGATTAATGGGCTTTTGAGCCTCGATGAACGTGTTGATCAAATGGGCCATATGGGCTTTTATCTCGTGGGTCACAAAGTAACACCGAATAAGCCCAGCAAAAAAGGACATTGGTGTGATCATTATCGTAAAATTGGCCATACAAAAGACACGTGATGGGACATATATGGAAAATTGATGGATTGGAAACTATGACAGAATTTCAAGAATCGAGAGTATCAAGCCTTTACTAAGCAGCATGAAAAATATGACTCATTCAATCCCAACTAGATAGAACAACTTTATAAGCTATTCTCAAAATTTCAAACAAATGATCAGTTTTCTACCTATGTTTCTTCTGGTTTACTAGTACACAAAGGTGATTTCCTAACTGCTTTAAGTATGACCTCAAAAATAAGCACCCTATGGATCATTGACTTCTTTTGTTTCAGATCATATGATTGATGATTATTTTTTGTTTTCTTCATATACACCTTGTCCTGGAATTTCAAAAGTAAAAATTGCTGATTGCATTCTTTTGTCAATTACAGGAAAAAAGAGTGTTAAAATTTCTAACTCAATTATCCTGGAGTCCATTTTCCATGTTCCAAAATTGTCATTCAATATATTATCTTTTAGTAAATTAACAGTCAAACAAATGCTAAATTTTTTCCATCATCTTATGTATTTGGGGACCTATTATCGGGAAGGACGATTGGCAGTATAGGAGAAAGTGAGGGACTCAACTACTTTATGATAGCCAATGTGTGACCAATGTTAAATTGAAAACTATAATTCTACTTCTATCCCTAGGAATAATGATTTTCTATTGTGCCAGTTTAGAATGGGTCACCCTAGTTTTCAGTATTTAAAACAATTTTTTTTCCATTTCATGTTCAAAATAAAGAATTACTTGATTTGTAATGTGAAATGTGTGAACTTATTAAACCATCTCACTTCATTTTCAAAACCTAAATATATACTTTCAAAACCTTTACCATTGTTCACAATGATGTATAGGGACCTTCTTGGGACCCAAAACACACACATAAAAAATGGTTTATCACCTTTATCGATAATAAATCTCGTGTGTATTGGGTATATTTACTTAAAGATAAAATTGATGTCTGATCGATCTTCATTAATTTTCACTCTATGATTCAGACATAGTTTCAAACAAAAATTCAAAGTCTATGTATTGATAATGGTACTAAATATTTTAATAAATCTCTCAAAGATTAGCTTCAAAACCACGGTAATATTCACCAAATTTCTTGAGTTTATACGCCGCAACAAAATGGAGTTGGTGAACGCAAAAATAGGCCTCTCTTAGAAGTTTCTAGAGTCCTCATGTTTACCCCAAATATGCCAAAAATGTTCTAGGGAGATGCTGTGTTAACATTTTCCTTCCTGACCAATCGGATGCCTAGTTGGGTCCTTTTCTTTAAAACACATCTTCACCAACTAAAAATGTGTATTCTGACTTGTCTCATCTCAGATATTCTACTTAAAATATTTGGTTTCACGGCATTTGTGCACATTCATCACCACGATCGTGAAAAACTAGACCCCAGAGTTCTGAAATGTGTTTTTATTGGCTATGAGCCGCATACCAAACATACTTTTACTAGCCTTGATGTTACATTTTTCTAGACTACATCGTTCTACTCTACTAAAACCTCTCTTCAGATGGAGAATGTGAGTGAAGATCAATTTTGCTCCTTTGACCTTTCCTTTCTAGTTACAAGTACCCTCGATACTTGACACGTTGAACCTTTGACACCTCACCCATCTCGAGTGCCACTCTCAAGGGGATATGTAGAGGCACAAATAGACAAAGAGATATTGGTTTACTCAAGGTGACCAAAATCAAAGTACGAAAGATACCTCACATGTAACACATTACGAGAGTCCAACCCGGTGATGGATCCAAAGACTCTCAAGTATCCTTTCAATCTAGACAACCCTAATCATACTATTTATTTACACATTGCTCTCAGTAAATAAAGGTAATCCAATACCTCTCACCTTATCTCAAAATATGTGCGTATCAAAAAATATTGACGAGGCATGGGAAATTCCCAAGTTGAGAGAAGTAATAATGGAGGAATTATGATCCCTGAAACCAAATAGAACTTTGGATGTTGTAGATTTATCAACGGGAAAAAAACCGATTGGATGCAAGTAGGTCTTTACTGTTAAATATAAGGCCAATGGAACAATTGAGCGATATAAAGCTCATCTTATTGCTAAAGGGTTTACCCAAACCTATGGAATTGACTATGACGAGACTTTTGCTTTAGTTGCGAAATCGAATACTATCTGGGTACTATCTTTAACAGTAAATCTAGACTAAACTCTTCATTAATTGGATATCAAGAATGCCTTTCTCAATGGACTATTAAATGAATAAATTTTCATGACATTATTACCAGGATTTTGCGAAGGCAACAAACAAAATATGACATGCAAACTACACAAATTTCTCTATGGGTTGGTGCTTAAACAATCTTCCAGATCATGGTTTGATAGATTCACGAAAGTAATAAGGGGCCAAGACTATCAACAAGAACAATAAAATCATATAATGTTCTTCAAACATTCTTAAGGTAGATTAAGAACAATCTTGATTGTATGTGTAGATGACACCATACTCACCGGAGATAATCTATTAGAAATTAAAAGATTTAAAGTTGTCCTTGCTACTGAGTTTGAAGTAAGAGATTTAGGACAAATGATTGGTGATAGAGGTTGCTAGATCACAAAAAGGAATATGTGTCTCTCAAAAAAATATGTTCTTGATCTCCCAAAGGAAACTGGTATTCTTGGGAGATTGATAAGAAACCTATAGGAAAAGAGAGGTATTATAAATTGGTGGAAAATTGATTTATCTATCACATACGAGACCTGATATTGCATTCGTAGTGACTATAGTAATTCAATAAATGCACTATTCAAGAAAAGATCACCTATAAGTTGTGTGTAAAATTCTTACGTACATCAAAAGCTCCTCAGGAAAGACACTCCTCTTTCAAAAAAAGAAGGGAAGGTTGAAGTGTTCTTTGATACTGGTTAGGTAGGCTTAGTTGAAGACAGGTCAACTACTTGATAATGTACGTTTGTACAAGGAAATTTAGTAACATGGAGGAGCAAAAACCATAACGTAGTAGGCAAGAGTAGTGTGGAACAAGTTGAATATGATTAAAATTTATGATTCAACTTGAGGGGTGTGGGGAAATCCCGTTTCTCAGGGATTTAAGTTTTGAAATTTAAAACTCAAATCTTTCAGTTATAACAATAAAACAGTTATATATAAATTAATTTAGATATATCTTATATTAGTTTAGATATTGCAATCTATTTTATATTCTTTTATGTATATATAGATTAGGATGTAACACATTTTAATATATCCAAGTTAATAATAAATAAAATCCGTTTTATTCTATAAAGAAACCTAATTCATACCTTCATGGACGTGGTTTAATTCTCTCTTTTTAAATTATGCAACAAGTAAATCATATATCTTTTATGCCATGCAAATGACCATAGACCATTTCTATTCTTACTAAGAAGGAGAAAATTTGTATATGTATCAGTCTCTCTATCTATAAAATACAAAAGAATTACATGCATTTATACAATATTTTGTATAAATTTCTTATTAAGTCAGAGGGTAAATGTTCTGATTGCTCTGATTTCGTAAGTTTAATAATATTTTGATTGGCATCATTTTATAAAATAGAAGTTAAATGCATGGCCAAATAAACGACTGTTGTTTTAGACTTGTGTTAATGTAATGAGAAATAGGCAGATATGAAAGATTAGTATGGATTGAGACCAATAGAGTGATTAAGGTGAAAGATTTATAAGTACTTTCTCCCTCTTTGCTTTTTCTCTGTTAGGAAAAATCTCAAATGCAACCGAAGATGAGAGTAGTACTGTCTCTACCCATGATCATGAGTTGCTCTTTAATGCTGCAAGGGGAGGTGATTTGGGTGCTATAAAGGATTTTATTTAACATCATCATGAAGCAGTGAGTACAATAGTTCGAGGTTCAGGAAAAACAGCTCTTCATATTGCAAATGACATCGAAATATGCTACTTGTGGAGAAGTTGGTGCCTTTAATGTCAAAAAAAGATTTGGAAGTTCAACAAGTTAATGAAATGATAGCTCTTAGCATAGCTGTAGTTGTTGGAAACATTTGCATGGAAAAATGCATGATTGAAAAGAACAACAGGTTGCTTGGTATTACTAATAAATGGGGCCATATTCCAATATTAACTACTTTTAGTCATAACCATATGCAATTGGGTCGCTATCTCTATTCTGTTACGCCACTAGATTAATTTTGGTTAGTATTTTACTTATAGAACCTATATGTTTTCCAATCACTTTGTTCACTATCTCCATTTTCATGCGACAACATTGTAGACATTGCATTGCATCTGCTACCTTAAAATCCTACCATCGGCCATTGTTAAAGCTTGGGTTGGACAACAATCTCCTATAGGGGCATTGGAAAGCAAACCCTCTACATTAGAAAGTGGATGTCAACTCATGTTTTGGAAACGATGGATCTACCACTGTCAGTACTCACTATATATATATATATATTGTTTGAATATATGGAAAAAAATTTAAAGTGATCTCATCATCATTATGAAAATAACTTCACACAAATACAGTGGTTCCTAATTTTCCTGGATTTGTGTGAAGAGAGTGATTGTTAATTTATCAATCTTGCCCCACTATAAAACATTTAGTGTTATGGTAAAAGAATAGAGCATTAGTTGTAATGTTATAATACAAATGAACTATAAAAATTGTTAGCTCTTGAGTTGTGAGGATGTGTAATGTAGGGTATGAACTATCACTGTACCGAAAAAACCTTTAGTAAAGCTCTTTCAATTATATATAATTCAATAATGATAGAAATCCATCAAAGTGATACGTGTAATTTTCAAAGACAAGGAGGAAGAAGAAGAACAACAGAGAAGAGAAATAAAGTGTATATCTATTCTTCCTTTTTCATAGTTGCTTGGCTATATATATATAGCTTTATAGAGTGAGAGAGTAACAGGAAGTAATTGCAGAACCGTAACAGAAAGAAATGCAAGGAAAATAACTGAATCTGCAGCAAGAATTACGTGTGTCAGAGGGGGTGTTGAGAGAGTATCTTTTCTAACGGTTTGGACTCCCTTCTACACCTCGTACGCCCATGAGCTACGCCAAGCAGCCCGAGCACACTTTTACTTGTAACATTCCATTCCCCTTTTAGAATCCTTGTCCTCAAGGATAAAGCACACTTATAGAACGGGTTTTCACATCATTATAGTTTAGGTTGTTAAAATTTCCATCTGGAAGTGTGTTCTAGTTATAGGAGTATGACAAGTCAAATTTGAAGACATCAATACAAGCTTTGGCAACTATTAAGTCCAAGAGGTTTCTATAGTTGTGTGGATGGCTCGGGTGGGTGAACCCATAAGAACCCATTGCTTGTAAGTTTAGACTAGCAGCCTTGATGATCTTCCAACCAAGAATAGAACTAACCATGACATCCAATTCAAGTCTAAGATGAAAAACTTGATCATAGATTTCATAACCAAGCACAACATTTCCCATCCGGGCAGAAGCAGCCAACACATTGGTAATCAAAATGGAATCTTCCTCATTATCCTACAAAGTTGATTTCCTGAAAAACAGTAAGAAACCTTTATACTTTCCTATTCCAGCATATCCAATTCGCAATGTAGACTATATGATTAAATTAGGTTGGTATAACCCAATAAAAATTCTCTTTGTTGATCCCATGGTGTTACACTTAGAGTGCATGCCCACAAGTACACTGTAAATATGAACACTAGAAGCCACGATGTTTTTCAAATTGACCTCATGTATTACCTGGTCAACACCCAAATAGTTGGAACTCACCAAGCCTATAAGAAAACCCATGGAAGTGTATCCATTTGACCGTTTATCTCTTCTTTGCAACTCGATGAACAGTCCTAATACTCTGTCCCAAATTCCACAATTTCCAAAACCAGAAATCATAGAATTTCCCAAAACCAAATCAGGTTCAGATATCTCCTTAAACACATAGCTGGCGTTAGAAACAATACCCATTCTAGGCAAAGGATAGGGCCTAACACAATATCCCCTGAACACTTCTAGGGTCCTAATAGCAACATGTATTGCAAACCTTCTGTGGTATGCCTTGCCTTCCTGACAGCATGCCTTAACCATGACTCTATCATATGCCTGATTCTTAACATAATCAAACAACCTCATAACCATATCCACCAAATAAGTAGACATAATTGATGACTCCTGATATGAATTTGTCTTGACATGTCCATTCCCTTTTTCTCCAAGCATTGGCATGTTAGGAAGTGCTATTATTTTGGATGGCTCACCCAATGTAATCTTAAAGGTAGCCTTCCAAGCAGGTTTATCCCAATATGGAAAGCATCTTCTAGCATCAGCAGGTGTAACCCATGTGACTGTTGTATTCCCCCTATCTTCATTATGAGCTTGAGTACTCTTGAAGGAATCTTCTAGTTTGTCATTCAAAATCCCTTTAGAAACCATGGCTAAAACTCCTAATTCATTAGGAAGTGCCTCTTTAAACTTCAGGACCAAAATCTCATCGTCTTCAAAGGTTTCTTGATTGAGATATGGAGGATTCAGTTCCACCAAAGGATTCAGAACCCAAGAACTAGGTGGATGGCTATCTTGAGTAACCCCAAAGGAAGCTAATCCAGTTTTGATGCATTGATTTCCAATATCCTCAGTTGCACCCATGCATAGAAGTAGATAACCTTTACCTTCAAATTCTATCTGAAAGCTCTCATAAAATTTTAGGATGTGTAGCTTGCTAGAAATCAGATGGATCTGCCCATCACCTCTTTGGATGGTCAATGGTTGTTGATGCTTCTCAGCTCTTTGTTTATGATTAAACAGAAGGCCCTTTGACTTTAACCTTTGGAATAGGGTATGGATAGAAATGGGTGCTTCTGTCTTTGAGAGTTGGAACCCTAGCCAACTTGTTAACATGATCGTAGAACAGATCAAGGGAAAAACTAGAGTTATAACCGATGTGTGGCTATATCGTTTATGAGTAATATTACTTTATGGTACCATTGATGCCAGAGGTACAACTCATACAATATCATCAGGTTAATGGACTCAGGGATATAATACGACTCAGACACAACTCTTACATTACTAGTATGAATTCGATTATCTAACCTCGGGCTTCGTAGATTAATCACTATTTTTAGAGTAATTGAGGGAACCACTTTCAGGAGAATACTAATATGATTGTTAGAAATTGGTAGAGGAGTGCGTTCGTAGAGCTGATTAGCCCGATAAAGATTCCTCATGTGACTGTCTCGGGGTTCTCTGATTGAACCTTCATCAGCGTGAAGAGGCTTGGGTCTTGTGTAGTGATGGCCTACAACAACTCTCTCACTTCCATAAGGACATCATCTTTTTCATCCTTACTCGCAAGTCTCTCGGGTGGTTGATTGATCCATTGCTCGAATTATTTTTAGAGAGTTTATAGACGAAGAGATGTAGATGAGAGTGATCTGATCTTTTTCGTGGGCAAGGGTTATAAGGCCAGGTGTTGGGCCAAATCCAAGCCTATTACGAGGCAGTTCATCTGATGGAAAGAGGCTACTTCTACGGGGTAGGCTGGCTGTTTAGGCTGGCTCATGGGCCACTTCTAGAAGACCAGGCGCTGACGATCCATAGAGCTTAAGCTTAATGCCCTTCATTGCTTCTCTATAAAACCCAGGAAGCAATGGGTTCTCTACAGTTTGGGGATTTATTAGAGCTTTCTTCGAATATGTATCAGAGGTGAAGGAATCCATGGAAAGAGCCTCCAATTTCTCAAAGGTTTTAGATGATCTACTCCCTTGATTTCCAAGATAGGTTGCCGGTGGTGAAGGTGATGATTGATGTTCAAACGTTTCTGAAGACATAGTGAACATTGCATTTTTGAAGTTAGAAATATCAGTTTGAACAATTATGGTTGGGTATGAAGTTGATTCAGATTTGGTTATGAGTTTTGGGTTTAGAGGTGTGCTATGGGAGGTGTAAAGAGCTCACGGCTCAATCAACACCGCCTATATATCAGTGATTACTCGCTCAAATCTGGGTTCGTTTTGTGCCAAAATCTCAAATAATTCGTTGAAGAACTCGGCGTTAGAGCGATTGTCCATGGCCGAAACCTGCTATGATACCATTGATACGTGTAATTTTTAGAGACAAGGAGGAAGAAGAAGAACAATAGAGAAGAGAAATAAAGTGTATATCTATTTGATGCTTATTTTCGCAAGTGTACGAATCGTTCAAGTAATAAAGTGTACAAAAGTACGGATATCGAACCCACAAGGAATAGCGTTACTAAGTACTGAAATTGACTAACCCTAATTTTATTTGAAAACCGAATTGTTGAAATTGTTTTAAAAGTAAATTAACATAAAACTAAACGCAAATAACAAAATTTAATGTTGTTCACAAATGATTAAAAACGCTAAGGCATTTGATTTCGCTAAATCAATTCAATCCGATTTCAAGTCATGTTATATGAGAATCAAAGCTAAAAGTGATGGTTGAAAAACCCAAACTTATCTAATACTCTTTCTCAAGTTATATCAGAATTACTTATCTATGAAAACCAACTATATTTCTATGAAGATTTAATCACAAATAAGCACATTACGATTTATGGAATTTCTGGAATAACCACATACATCATGCATTAGGTGTCAAACTCGCATTCAACATACGGTATTTATCACAAGAAGCATTCATTACACATCTCCTCTCGGTCTCAATATAATGCAACAAATCATCTAAATCTTGATCAGAAATTTAAAAGCATTAAGCATGGAAATAAATACTCAACTTGAAAACAATGAATTCATATAACAATAACCAAAGAAATTAGATTTCCTTGATTTAACTACATCATAGCCTTAGCAAAAACGAATTAGTTCATAACGGAAATACGAACAACCATTATTTCAATTGAATCCATTAATAATAAAACTGAATAAATTGCAAAATATAAAAGCTAAGGAGAAGAGATGAAAAACTCTAGAAGATGAAGACTTGGTAGCATCAATGGTGAAGATCCTTCAAGTTTCTCCAAAATTTCTTTCTCTCCTCCAAAAATGTCTTTGAATTCCCCTCCCTACCGTCCCCCTCTTTTTCCATCATAATATATATATAGATCTAGGGTTTGGGGGGGCAATTTTGGAACAAAACAACCAAAAAATCTGTTTTCAGACGAAACTTCATGGCGAAAATTGTTCTCGCCAAGTAGATTTCTGGAAAACTTACGATTTTGGTTCCGCTCAATCTCGCCGGCGGCTAGATTATTGTGGCTGGCGGCGAGATTCACTTGGCCGGCAGCGAGATTGATTTGGCCGGTGGCGAGATTGTTGTGCCAAAATCCGTGCTCCCTACATGATTTTCAACGTTTTCGTCGTAAGGTTTTCGCCAGCGGCGAAATTCCAAATTTTAAAATTTTGTTTTCTTTTTATTTGCACTCAATCCGGTTCATTCAAATTTGTCCCAAAATTCTCCAAAATTATGATTTTACCTGAAATTGCACTTTAAACACGAAATACCCGTGAAATGACATTTGTGGATTAAATAATCAAATAAACGCAATTTTCACACAAATATCAACATTTAAATCATAACAAAAATGCAATAATTTGACTCTTATCACTATTCTTCCCTTTTCATAGTTCCTTGGCTATATATATAGCTTTACAGAGCAAGAGAGTAACAGGAAGCAATTGCAGAACCGTAACAGAAAGAAATGCAAGGAAAATAACTAAATCTAGAGCAAGAATTACATGTGTCAGAGGGGGTGTTGAGAGAGCATCTTTTCTAACGGTTTGGACTCCCTTCTACGCCTCGCGCACTCATGAGCTGCGCCAAGTAGTCCAAGCACACTTTTACTCGTAACACAAAGTTGGCATTGATCTTAAACTTAATAAATGACATTTCTCAATGTTTTCAAATGGAAAAATGAATTTAATGCATATTCATTAGTTCTATTATTCTTTTTTTACACCTATGCACGTAAAACTGTCTAGTTGGACCAGTGACATTTGTATTAGTGTTCGGAATCTTGAAGACATCTAGAGTACTAAAAGGAACTTGTTTGCCTCGGTTATGTTTGAACTAGAATATGAGTTTGAGCCAGAATGTCCACATGTTTGTTTGTTTTTTTTAAAATAAGAAATCTTGTTTTATCCAAATAAAATTTTTAAGCAGTGCTAGACCTGTGCACTGTTTCTTGATTGGCCAAAGCATAATTTCGTTAGTTGCAAGAAACTTATCGTGGCTGATTGTACAAAAAAAAGAAAAAAAAGTGAGATGTTAACTTGCTAGAATGGTTGTTGAATTTTGTTAGCTCTTCCAAGTTGCTAAATGCGTTGAAGAGTTAATTTTGAAAATTTTAAATTATGAGTCTTTCCAAATTCTCTTTTAAATTACATCATTTGAGTTTCTGTTTCTTTTAATTTTCTGTGAGTTGTCTTTGTAGTTCTTGTTAAGATTCTTAAGTTCCTAGAAGTTAATGTATTCAATGTTTTGAATGTCCTAAGTTCTAGTATAAATAGGACTATTTGCTTGTGTTGAAGATGTAGAAAAAATCATCCCCTTTCCAATGAGAATAAAATTTGAAGTTTATCAAATTTCTTAGTCTTCCTCTGTTCTTGCTATTTTTTTAATTGAATGTTCCATTGGATTCTTGGAAAACACAGCTACACAAATTGAAATAGCAGAATGACTGCTCATAGAGTGCTTAATCTTTCCTGTTATTCCATAGGGCCTATTTTTTGGAGAAGTCCATTAAGAATCTTGATCTCATCCTTCATCAACTACCAAAAAATCATTAACCAACCCTAACACCCTCGTTAAAATAACAAAAAATCAACCCTAACACCTTTATTAAATTAAGCTTCTTCTATCTCCTAAAAGAGTCATTTATTTAACTTATACTATCTCTTAGATAAGCCATTTATTTGGCTTATACAATCACATAGAAGGTATATTTTTTGTCTCATAAAGCTGGTACTTCTTTTGAGAAAAAATAATTCCCCTCATTATCTATTTCATAGACATAAAGATGTAAGATCTCTCTGTTCGAATATGTTGTTAATGGATTGATTCTGGCACAAATTCCTTCGAAGTGAACTCTAGATGTATATTAGAAACTAGAAAGGCGAGATTAGAGGTGAATAGGCACAAAAGGAGAGATGAATAGTTGAAATTACTATATGATTGTGAAGGGAACAAAGAAATGGCAATTGGAATCAAGCAGTAAAAAAAAGATGGTGTTTTAAGAGTCTTAGAAGCACTAGGGATTTCTTCTTTCTTTTCCTTTTTCATGTCGCTTCTTCTATCCCCTCCATGTATCTTCTCTCCCACTCCTTCTCCTATTCCTTTACATTTATTTTATCACTTTCCACTCCCTTTCCTCCATCTAAGTTGGTCTTTCTCTATGTTTTTTGGGTTTTTTTCCTTCAATAAATAGCATTTGAATATAGAGACCTCCATTCCTCTTCCATCTCTTCCTTTAATTGAGAATCTCCTTAATTCTCCACCTTCTATTCTTATTTCCCTTCCATCTAATCCAAAATTTTATCTTGGTTCTCTGTTTCGATGGTTTGATCTCATTTTGGTAGTTTGGCTTTTGGGTCCGAGGAGCAACGATTTTTGTATCTCCCAGTTTTTGGTTTTTTAACCAGTCCAAGGATTTATGTATAAGGTCCTTTTCTTGAAGGTTTTTTGTATGTAGTTTTCATTTTGTTGGTTTGGTGTGCTTCATCTATGGTTTTCATGCTGGATATTACTTAAATCTGCAATCAGATGTCAATCTATGATATTCTTTGGAATTCTGACCATATCAATTACATCAATTAGCATTAATGTGGAGAAGCATATGGAGTTTCAAAATGGAAAAGCTCAATAGTTTCCCATAGATTTGAGCGAGAAAATCTTTGCAAATTTTGATAATGTAAATTTGATCTTTGATATTCTTAAGTTAAGTATTTTGGCACTATTTGTAAGATTACAATTGTTTTGAATGAAATCATCTTTTATTATAAAAAGAAACTCTAGACGTAAATTATGGGCCTTTAAACAAGTGGCTCTTATCATCTAGTTATAATGAGTCATTTTTTTAGAACTCTATTTATTACATCTTCAGTAAATCTGTCTTTTCTTCCATTTAAGATATCTTAAAGCTTTTTTTGACTTTAGAAGGGTTTTTATATCAATATTTTCTTTGCTTAATTTCATACTCTTTAATTTTGTCACTAGTTGGTCTAATTGGACCTTAGACATTCAAAAGTCATGTTATTTTGTTTTGAGTTTCCCACGACATTGCTTTGGAAGTTATATATTCTTCAAAGGTGTTTAAGTACCTCTATCTACATACCAATACATATATCTAAAGGACTCTAAGAGGTATATTTTGATCAATTTCTTTTAAGATTTAGTGGTGTGGTCTATTGCTCTCTCATATGCTTTAGGTGATAGCTCTATAAAAAGTGTATAATTCTCTATCCACCTTAGCCCATCCTCTTCCTTCTGGGGTTTGAACTTAGTTTTTTTTTCTTCTTATTTTCCCAATATCAATGGAGAGCATGTCAAGAAGGTTTCCTTAACCAAGGTCAAATACTCTGAAACTCAAAGAAGTTAATGAATATAGCATAGAGAAGGGAGGAAGAGTGAGAATTTTTTTCTTTCTTTGAATGAATCACATTGTTTATACATCATATGCTTTATATACTGTGCATCCTTAATCAAGAAGCTAATTGCACTTTTAACTGTACAAGTAAATGTAACAAACTGCATTGAGTAAAGGAAAAATTTGTTATAACATATCAATCTAACTAACTTTGTGCCACATCAACACCACTAGAATCTTCAATTTTGCAAGGGTCTATACCATTGATACCCACCACCACCACAAACTCAGTGGCTAAATCATGACTTTGAGTTTGCTTCTAAGATAAACAAGTTGAGAAGCATACAAAGGCTTGATCAATATGTTTGCAAACTACTAATTGGATGGGATGTGATTCTATAGAATAAAACTGATTTTATTTATTATTAGCTACATTTAATGTGTTACATGCTAATCTATATATAATACATAGAAAGAATATAAAAATAGATTGCAATATCTAAACTAATATAAGATATATCTAAACTAATTTATTTACTGTTGTTTTATTGTTATAACTAAAAGATTTGAATTTTAACTTTCAAAACTTAAATCCCTTAGGAACGAGATTTCCACACTCCTTCTCAAGTGGAATCATTGATAATCATATTCAACTTATTTGTGAAATCATTGAAGCTCTGTCATGGTAGTACTTTGGTAAATATATCTGCAGTTTGGTTCTGCGTAGGGATATAAGTCATGCAAATAATGTCGTTCTCCACTTTTTCTTTGATGAAGTGCCTATCTACTTCGACATGCTTGGTTCGATCATGTTGAATCATATTTAGAGAGATGTTGATGGTAGTTTGTTATCACAGTAGACTTTGAGTGGAACTCCAATCTATATCAGTAGTTCTTCTAGGAGTCTTTTTTAACCACAATCCTTCACTAATCCCTTGTGCAACTACTCTAAATTCGGCTTTTGTACAACTTTTAGCTACTACGTTCTACTTTTTGCTCCTCCATGTTACTATATTTCCCCATACAAATGTACAGTATCTAGTAGTTGGCCCTCTGTCTTCAATTGAGCTTATCATTCAGCATCAAAGAATACGTCAACCTTTATTTCTTTCATATTCCGAAAGAGGAGTTTCTTTCCTAGGGAGCTTTTTGAGGTGCTTGATAATTTTATACACAACTTCCAGGTGATCTTCTTTTGGAGAGTGCATGTGTTGATTTACTACACTCACAACGAATGCAATGTTGGATCTCGTATGTGACAAAAAATCAGTTTCCCAACCATTATGATACCTCTCTTTTTCTTTGGGTTTCTTATCACTCTCCATACTTGTCCCTTTCTTTGATCTAGCAACCTCCATCCTAGAGTGTAGACTTTCATAAAATATTATTAGTGTTGTACATGCTATTAATTAGTATAAAATAAGCTGTAATTTAGTTGTTCATACCAGTTGTTAAATTCCTATATTAGTGAACATTTGTTTAATTTCTTATTCCTATTTATAGGGTTATATTATAGTGTTGTAAAGAGATCAAAATTAATAGAGAAAAAGAGAGAATATTACTTCATATTTTCTTCACCAACTCTGTCCGAGGAAATTTTTTCCTGAAATTCAAATTCTTCAGGCGTTGTTCTCCTACCTCTCATCTCAAACGGTGGTAACATATTGAACAATTTTAGGTGATGTTCTCCAACATATATCCTAGTGGTTCTCTGTTTAAGTAGAAGTCTTTGTTCGTCTAAGAAACGACAGGCTATCATGCATCATCATCCATTTCTGCTCAAACGAGTCATTAACCGTCATGATGTTTATATGCGGAAAGATGAAAGATGACTACCTCACTTGAGATGCAGTAGCCCTGAACAAAGACGATTCACAATACAGAACATGGAAATTTGAAAACAATATGGTGATTTCTTGGTTGATAAATTCCATGACAAAGGAGATTGGAGAGAACTTTCTTCTCTACAAAATTGCCAAAGGAATATGGGATGCCGCCAGAGACACTTATTCTAATTCTGATAATATGTCTGAACTATTTGAGATTAAAAGCATCCTCTATGATCTTCGTCAAGGAGAGTTATGAGTTACCCAATACTTTAACTCTCTCACTCGATGTTGGTAGCAATTAGACCTCTTTAAGGTTCACGAATGGATATGTCCAGCAGATAGCATCTTGTACAAATAGATTATTGACAAGAAGTGGGTTTTCAAATTTTTATTGGGGCTCCATAAAGATCTTGATAATGTGTGCGTCAGATAAGAAGAATGGGAATAGTTTGACATCATAGGAGTAGCAATGGGTTTGGGGTTTTTCATTTGAGTTCTTGCCAAAAGCTCATGAATGTACTTAGCTTAACATAACATGATGTCCCCATTTTTTAAAGAATGGACCTCAATGTCAAGGAAGTAACTTACCAGCCAAGATACTTTATGGCAAATTTACGATTTAATATGGAGATAAGTTGATGAATAGAATGACATTGTTTGTGATGATAATATCAACATAGATAAGGAGATAAAATGGTAGTATGAGGTGAAATTTCGAAGAAGAGAGAAGTGTTTGCCTTAGGTTGAACAAAGCCAAGGCTTAGAAGGAGCTCATAATGCATTAAAACGTACAAGCATATAGATTGTGTACAAGTGATGAGTATTTTTAAGAATGAGGTTTTCGTATCCACGAGGAACTTGTTTTGGTATACATTAGAATCAAATATTGAAAAATGAGTGGTAAATTAAAATAAAGAAATTAAACTAATTAAAGAAATAAAAGTAGATTCACTACACGAATTAAAGAAACATGGGAGTTCCATTTCTCCATCCAAATTTCATGATTTTCTACTTCTTATTAACATTAAATAAATGACTGAATTATTAACCTAAGTCTTAATTATTAATCAAGTCTTATTCCATTAATTACCACCCATATGTCCATGGTGTTCAATCCTAATCCAAATATACCTGGCACATATTTCTATGGTAATTTAAGCATACAAGGGTCCATTAAGTCTAAATGACTCAATCAAGGTTACACAAATAATAGTGAAAATTTATTGCCTCATTATATTTATGCTTCACAATTTCATACCAATCTTATAATTCTTCATGAAATTAATAAATCGCCTAATTAATTATCCAATTTAAATAAGATTATTAAGTACATTAAATTAGATAATCGAAACATTTACAAAAGTATTAAATTAATTAACTAAAATCATGTTTATGGGTTCTATGAATCCCTAGAAAAGAAAGCTTCAACACAAAATACCCATATATAAAAAAAAAATTTAAGAGCAAAAAGAAAAATAGACACAAAAAATACAATGAGGGTAGAGAAATGGAAACCAATGGTTGAAATCCACAAATCTTCAATCCAAAGTATACTCCTTTGTATTTCCCACCCTCTTCTCTTGTCTCTCAAGCCCTCTTTTTTTTTCTTTTTTTCTTTCAAAAATGGGTAGAGGATTAATAAACAATGAAAAAGAAATTAAAATGGTGTTTAATAGTGAAAAATGGTGGTGGAATGGTAGAAGAGATGGAAGACGAAAGTGGAGAGTTTGTGAGGTGAAATGAGTGTAAATAGAGGAATGGTTCTTAAAAATTTGTGCAAAATGGGATAAAATAGGTTTAAAATGCTTAGGTCAATTTCTAGCCATTGGATCAAACAGAATACAAGGATGAATGCTATGCCACATGTTAATTGGTTTAAGGTGGTGATGTAGGAGCTGAGGCAAGTAAGGAATCCAAGTGGTTTTTAGTAGTTTGCAAAAATGATGCAGACTGATGACGTGGAGGCGGGCATGGCTGGGAAAAAACTTCCCGATATGGAGGGAATCTACACGCTACACGTGGTGCGCAGGTGAAAAGAGATCTTGACACTTGGCACATGAATGGACCTATTTTGGACCAACAATGCCCGAGGAGTAATGATGGAAGCTTACATGGCATCCATATAGAAAAAGGTAGAAGCATTTTATTTAACACATGGCCCACTCGGATTGGCTCTTGGTAATTTCTAAAGGCATCTCGGCTACCAGCTAAATACATCCACCTATGTTAAAAATTTCATTAAAAATCTCAAAGAGTTCCCAAAAATTTTAAAAAATTATATTTCTATCCTTTTTTTCATTTTATTACATAAAAATATCATTTGTAACATCAAAAAATACCATTTTATTGTTTAAAAAGGTAAATATTAAGTACTAAAGTAATACAATAACTCTATTTTCATAGAGTTAATAACTGAGAGTATCAAACTAGATAATTGGTGCCAGTTTGAGGCCATATATTGCTTTATTTAGCATATACATATAGTGAGGCAAGTTTGGATCTTAAACCTCTTGAAGAATACCATTGAGGAAATCATTATTTGTATCTAATTGATGCAATTTAT
Source organism: Hippophae gyantsensis (assembly GCA_030763125.1). NCBI lineage: Eukaryota > Viridiplantae > Streptophyta > Magnoliopsida > Rosales > Elaeagnaceae > Hippophae > Hippophae gyantsensis. Next base: position 27,583,804 of record CM061039.1, on the reverse strand, counting down.
AACTATAAGACAAAGCTATAGTAATCACCACTTTGATAATAACTTGCTTAATAGTAATACTAAATGTTTTAGAGAAATTAAAGTCAGGTTTCTAAGCAAAACCCTTAGTAACAACTCTTGACGTCTTTTTTTTTCAATCTTCCCAATAGGTAATCATTTTGATTCTAAAGCCTATTTATTACCAATAATATTCATATTCTTAGGAGGAAGGACTAATGTTAGGTCCTATTATTAAGTAATGTTTCAAATTCATGCAACATTGATGCTATCCACTCTGGATCAGAGAGAGCTTGCTTAACATGTGAAGGTTTTTGAAGAGTAAGATCCATAATTATTGAGAGAAAAGCTTTTTGGTTTATATGTACTAGATTTGGATCTAGTTTTTAGAGGATGTTTATTGATAGGTTGTTTTAGTAAAACCGATGTAGTAGGAGTTACTTTATGTAGTTGTTGATGATAAGATGATGGAGGGAGAATGGGTGAGTTAGATAAGGGAGAAGCAAGAATAAGTAAAGAAATGATATCATTAGCTGGAACAATAGGCAAAACATTATGTGCTATAGTAATGATATGATTAGTAGTAGGATTTTGTGACAGAATAGGTAGTTCTACAGAGTGTCATTTGAGGGTGACATTAGAAATTGACTTAATAACCATCAAAGAGTTAACTGAATTGTCAGAAGGTTTCATAGAAGGTGATGTAGGATGCATTAGAGATTATGTATGAGAAAAGACTAGCATTATATAAGCACTTTTGGGTTTTCGCAAAATAGGTAGAATAGTAGGAAAGGAACGTTGGGGGGAGATAGTAGGTGATGATGGAGATGATTTTGAGAAGGGAAATGTGTGCTTATCAAAGATGACATCTCCACTACTACACAATATTCTAGTTGTAGAAAGATATTTATATCCTTCTAGCGTGTGTATAACCAAGAAATGCGCAAGATAATGGTCGTGGCTCAAGCTTGTGTTCTGTGTTGGGTCTTAGGCATGCGAAACACAAGCAATCAAATACCTTAAGGAAAGCATAATCAAGCTTGGATCCAAACATAACTTCAATAGGAAATTTATCATGTAAGATAGGTGTGTTGATTATATAGCTGTTAGAGAAAAATGTTTCATCCCAGTAACTAATGGAGTAAAAGCCTCATAATACATAGAAAAATTCAATTCAATTATATATTTGTGCTTGCGTTCTACAAGTCCATTTTGTTCATATGAGTGAGGATATGATGTATAATGCACAATACCATGCCGGGGCAAAAGAGTAGTAAGATCTTCAAACTCCCTATCTCAGTTTGAATGTAACTCCTTAACTTTACAATCAATTTACAACTCTACCAATGATTTAAACTGAATGAAAGCTTGTGCAGTACCTGACTAAGTATAATGCAAAAATGCATCAATAATGTGAATATAATATTTGTATCAATTATTAGATGTACGAGGAGACACCTAAATATCAAAATGTACAATACTAAATGTAACATCGAATTTAGTTGTAGAAGATGAATAAGGTAACTTATAATGTTTGCTTACATTGCATGCAATATATATATGAAGTCAATTGCTTTATGCAAGTTTGAAACCTACAGTTTAGAATGAGACAAATATATTCTTACAACTGGTAAGGAAGGATGACGAAGTCTCTTGTGTCAAGTTGATATATTAGCAACATAGCATGTTAGATCAGATGCTTTATATATGCTTTTTATATTGTTCACCCTTAATCAAGAAGCTAATTACACTTTTAATTATACAAGTAAACGCACCAAACTACATTGAGTAAAGAAAATATTTTTTATAATAACATAACAAGCTAACACTATGCCACATCTACACCACTAGAATCTTCAATTATGCAAGGGTCCATACCATTGATAAATGCATCTAGTCAAATTTCATCTCACATCTGTAGCCAACGGGCAACCATTTTTCTGAAGTTCTAATGCAGGAGAATAGTCTGCATTTTTTTTCCTTTCTAGCTAATGTGGTTTTTTTTTATTTACTATTGTAGCTATTTTCACTTAGTCTTTCATTTATTATAGGCTTGTAGGACCATTTCGTCTATTCTACTGAGCTGATATAACCAGAAAGCAGATAATTTATGTAGAAGATTGGAAAAATGTTTATTACTTTGTTGCATGTTTTTCGAGATTGAATGGTTGAATTGAATCTCAATATCAGAGTTCTTTTTCTCCCGCCACACTATTCAATACTTCTACGTCAAGTTCCCTCTTGAAGGGTTCTCCTGCTTTAGGTTCCACTATAAAATATAATTACAGCATCAGGTACTTTCCTTTTATGGAATATCATCACATTATACCTGAGTGTCTCTTCAGCTCTTTAAGAAGTGAAATGAGGTGCCATGTGTCTTTAATAAAACTTTTGCTGCTTGGAGATTTTCTAATAATACCTTTACTAAATCAGTTAGCAAAAACCCTCTGCTAAATTGGTGAAGGAACTGGTAGATCTTTCCCTGAACATGTTAAACCATTGAAAGAAGTCTTTGTGCTTTTGCATGTGCATTGACACACTTTTCCGATATTGCTAGCATTTTGTGTTATGTACTTCACCTCTATTTCTAATAACCAGAGTATTAATCCAAATGTAGTTTTTATTATGCAGTATTGAGTTTATTGCAACAATTGGCGAAAACTTTCAGTCAATTTTTAGGTACATATGATACATTTCACTTTTCTAAAACATTTCCTCAAGCTACCTGTTATATTTTATTTTTATATCCTAATTTTTTATTTTTCCTTTCTTATCAATTATTGTAGGTATCAAGCATATATGTCAAATGAAACGAGTTCACATTCACTATAATGAACTTCTAAAACTTATGTGTGAAATGATAGGTTCACACCATGAGCATTTCCCAACTACTTCAATATCTTATGCAATCTTCAAATCTATAGAACGAGGGATTGTTGAGCTTGTGAATGGCATATTAAACAAAAGGCCAGGTCTTGTTTGGGATCTCAAGGATGACATACGAAGGAACATATTTATGCATGCCACTCAATGGCGTCAAGAAAAAATCTTTAGTCTTATACATGGGACACATGTAAAACAACTATTTCTCATTTACTCTGATTGTTTTGGGAATAACATACTACATATAGCGGGAATGTTAGAACCTTACGCGCAACTGAATCATATCCTTGGTGCAGCTTTACAAATGCAAAGAGAACTACAATGGTTTAAGGTATATTGATTGCTACCTTTTTCCCCTCAATATTGTTTGGTTTTTGTCTATATATGTGAAGTCTGTGACAAGAGTAGTTCAATTTTCTTGTTACAAAGTGTTATTGTTTAGACTTATGTGTTGGTTTTTGTGTTTAAGAATCGGAATTAGGATAATGAAAATTGAGTTCAGTGCTGATCAAGTTACTTTACTTTTGAGAAAGGTGCACTTTGGTATGGCCATTATTCTTATGAGGTTTTCGTCTACTACAAGCATTTAAATGAAAGTGTAGGAGAAGGTTAAATTTTCAAATTAATTGAACAAAATGCCTAAAAAATGGGAAAAGTTTTCACACTTGTTGCATGTGACCCAGAACTATAAGGGAAATGGGCGTCATATTTTTCGGTCGTTATTATGACTTTCCCTAGTTGGGCATACAACAAAATTCTAAAGAAGATCATATGCATGATATTTTATTTTTCTAAATTTAAACCAATAGTTATTTTTACAGAAATATTAATGAAGAGAGCATTGACGTGATTCATATGATATCATATAACAACAAATTAGAATAATAAAATTTTAACTTAAAACAAATTAATCGTTAGAATGCCTTTTCTCTTTATATATTCTTTTATTGTGATCGTATTTATTTATATGTCAAACAAATTAATGTAGGAGATTGAGGATCTTGTACCACCTAAGTGTTTAGAAGCTGTAAACAAGGGAAATAAAATGATGCCTCGTGATTTATTTTCTGAAAATCATATGGATTTGGTGAAAGAGGGTGAAAAGTGGATGAAAGAGACGGCTACTTCATGCACTGTTATAGGGGCATTGATTGTAACTATCATGTTCACTACAGCATTTACTGTGCCAGGTGGAAATGATGGAGATATAGGTTATCCTATATTTTTACAAAAGAAGTCCTTTTATGGTTTTTATAATATCAGATACTATATCACTCTTTTCTTCGACAACTTCAGTGTTTATGTTTCTAGGAGTCCTTACCACATGTTATGCAGAAAACAATTTCCTCAAATCATTACCTAATAAGTACTTTAAACTCTTGTGGTCCATGAATACTTGACATTTTTTAACATATAGATAATACGTCTATATTTTTAAGACACAAACCGCCTTCACTAATTCCAAATCATGTATAATGCAGTTCATGCTTCTTGAGTTGAATAGAAACATAAGCAATTGCTTTACCATCTTGCATAAACACACAACCTAAACCTTGATCAAAAGCATTACTATATACCACAAATCCCCCACCACTAGATAAAATAGTAAGCACAAGTCTAAAAGTCAATTGGCTCTTAAGCTCTTGCAAACTTTCCTCACATTCACTTGAACAATCAAATTTTCAAAAACTTGATGAGCAAAATCGACATCACTGATCCTGCCATCGCTTTGGTTTTATATTTATAAAACTCTCGCAAGTGCACGAATCATTTCATAGAAAATGATAAGTATACTCCCAAGGACGATCTAAGGAATGAATATATGTGGTTTTTAATTTATTATTCAAACTTTTAAAAATGAAACTAAATCCTAAACATCCTGTCACGAATTTAGGGGTTTTTGTGTTTCTAATCTAGTAACATAAAAATAAACATAGATACATATTCAATAAACATTTATGCAAATTTTATCATTTATAATAGTGGAGTATTTATGGATATAATAACTAAGTTAATTATGCTTGCTCATATTATTTAGGTTATTAAAGATATAAATTGATATTTATTGATTCTCTCTTTTTTATATGAATACCACCTTTGGTGAGGTTAGATATTCTTTGCTAACTAAACAAATCAATTAACACCTACGGGTGAAATTGATAACTAATTTGGTTAATTAAATTAATTCATTTTTCTAAGAGATTGAAAATGAACCATTTCAATGCCACCTTTAGTGGGGTTAGATAGCTTAAACTTTATTCAAGGTGTCCAAATTAAACCTAAGAATTTAATTATCTGAGTACTAACTTTCAAGGTTTAACACCACTACTCAAAACATGTTGTCAATACATTTTCAGATAATAATTCTTATAAAAACTTTTGAAATAGAGCTTCACTCTACCTACTAGGTGATTGTACCAACAAATAAAAGAGCACTACTCTAAATCAGATCGAATAACTAAACTTAAAATCTAATTTTCAAATTTAAGTTTGTAATGAAAAATAATATATTTCTCTCTAACATTCTTAATATAAAATCTTGAATAAAAACAAAATCAATTCATTTTATATATTTTTACCTATTTAATATTTCACAGGAATAACAACGTTATTATTATATGATGTTTACAAACAGCCAGCAATGTTAAATTTAATCACAGACAAATGAAATATAACATATAAGAATAAAACATAAAAAATAATTACAAAGAAAATAAAATCCTTACAGTACTTTGATGTTATTTCTATTGCTAGAAAACCTCCAAACGGAATTTGCACTTCCATTTATTGAATCGAAAAACAAATAAATTACAAAAAACATAATTAGTTCTTCTCAAAAAGAGAAGAACTCTAAAACTAAGAAAAACTAAGAAATGGAGAGAAAGAAAGAGAGAAGAAGATGTGTTTTTAGGTGTTTTGAAGTAAAGAAACGCATAGTAGGTGATGATGACGTCAATTGACGTTAGCTGGTAGGTGGGGCGCAGTGGCACACACGGACTGGGCGATGCAGTGCACACGGTATGGCGAGGAGGCGCGTGTAGACTGGGCTTTGTGTGCTCGGCACGGCTGGGCATTGACCCATTTTGTCCAATTTTCCCATCTTTTTTTACTTTTCCTCATTTAATTATGAATATATTTGTGATGTATTGCCTCCAGTATTTTTCTTTGAGTCTTTCAGTTACTTTTTTAAGCAAAAATACCTAAAAAACAATAAAAACACTCGTGATTCCGAAAAGATAGATTTATATAAATATATGATAAAATCATATAAAAATATATATATTTAATCAATTAACGTGCATAAAATCATGGTAATTTTAGTGTTTTTTGAACAGTTATCACTAGCCAACCCAAAAAAACTTCTTTATTTCTGTTATGCTTTTAGGACTTTCCCAATTGACCAATACTTTCACCTTTTAGGGATCAAAATATATGCCTTCACCCAAAATAAAATGTCCAAGAAAAATCACACTCTTAAGCCAAAATTGAAACTTACTAAATTTTGCATATAATTGCTTTTGTTCCCTCTCATTTATAAGAGTACATCTAAATGTCATTGGTAAAAACTATAACATATTCATCAAAGAATGGTTGAAAATTGTGACCTCGTGTCAATATTTTTGATTATATTGTGGTGCCAAATATGTTATGCAATCCAAAAATGGTTTGAAATAAAAAGGAATTTTTGTTACAAAGTGTGATTATATCCTTAAAATTCCTTTAAATAATAAAAGTGGAGACATATTATATTATGAAGCCATAGTGGCCAAATAGATATAGAATCTAAATTTTCAAGACAGAATTTTATGCATGTGAATTGTGATTGTTGGAAAATTTATTGGTAATAATTCTACAATCAAATACTTCTACCATAACATAATGAGTTATTTGAACTCATGGTTATATGTCATGTTTGTTTAAGAAAATCATGTTAATGAGCTCATTTATGTATGAATATACTCACTTCAAGTTGGCTCATATATGCATTTAGAATGCACATTATAAGTGAATGATTAATGATTTTCATTTTTGACTATGTATTGTGCACATAATGATAATTTGTTTCTTCATGTTTTGTGTTAAACAAGCACAATTAGTTATGACATGATATTATACCCTAGGATGTTTAAGACCCAATTTCAAAGGGCTTAAAAATAGAGTAAAAACATTATGGGTGGACGCATGGGCCTTGATTATTGCAAGTATGTTGTTTTGCTTCCATACAATTTTATCATGCTATACTCATTAACTATATCCTATGTCATTTGTTAGAAAATTCTTTTTTGCATATCAATGTTTTACGTGATAGGGTACTTTCACACCTATATAATTGGACTAGATTAGGGTAAGTTTGAGTGCTTGCCCACATTTGAAATTTTTATAATCTAATTTGTTTTGAATGTCATCCAAGTTAAAGGAAATTTTAAACTAATAGCATATATGGATTAACATAAGTGTTCTTTACAAACTGAGTTAGTAATCCAATGTCAAAATTTCATTGAGCACGTTATAAAATTATCTATGAACCAACACCATAGATATAGTTGGATTCAGTAACACTAATAATAGAGGCATAATATTAGCATGTTATGAGAAAAATTGTTTTGGAATATAGATTGTAGAATTATTCAAGGATTATGAGTTGCTTGCAATGTTTTGAAAAACCCTAATAATACATTATGACAAGTATACAGTCACTTTACCTCAATGGATTGATTACATGAATATATGCATGAAAGATATTATTACATTCAATCACTACAATTTAGATTGATCTTGTTTTAAGAGCATGTTTCCCAGTCAAGTTTTGTTTTTTGAAACCCATTCTTGCATTGGATTAGTGGGAATATGTGTGGGAAATGATCTAGTAGTATGTTATCATGTATTACATGCTTTATAGTCACCACATATTATGATTAAACGGTGATAAAATTATGATACATCATGCTTCAATCTCAAGTATGCATATTATTGATAGACAAAAATATATCGTGTCCATGCATAAGTGAATTATTGTTGCCATACATTAAGTATCCAACGCTAAGTTACATGTAGTATAAGTACCTTCATGGTGCATATTGCACACGACAATTTCACTCAAAAGTTTTGAGATACATCATTTGATAAAATTATGTTATTGGGTATTCAATGCATGATTATGCTATCCAAGTGAGAAAATTATTGAAAATATTTTATACAGACTAACATAATCATTGGAAGCTCTAATTTATATAAATAAATAAAACATGTTAGGATAAACATTGGTGTAATGAGAAAAATATTAAATAAGAATGCATTTATTTAGGTCCAAAATGGGATGAACAAAACATATTCAATTGTGTGATAAGCTTATGGGCTCAGCGTACCCATAAGCCTAAAATAACCCATTAGGTTTAGGGTTTTATGTTAGAGTTTTATTATAAATAAGACATTAATAGCTAGAGTTAAAAATGATCTTGATGACTCTATGAAAATATAGTCATTAGCGTAATTTTTCACTTAATATTTATTTGTTTTATTTAATAAATAGTCTCTTTGTGGCTAAAAAAATTAAAATATAAACTTTTTAGTGAAAAGGGGTGAAAATATAATTTTTGGAATTTTTTGGGATTTTTCTAGAATTTTTATGATTTTTTAAGAATTTTTAACGCATGACCAATCATAAGCTGCCATGTGGCATGCCACGTAAGCATAGGGGATGACTGAGCAAGCCACGTGGAAGCCACCTAAGCACGGAGGGCGAATCACGTTGCGCCGCGTGTGAGGAGGAGAAACACGCACCATGTGTCAGCATGACGTTCACTCCGAGTTCGGAAATCAGTTAACGCGCTATGACACTTGTCATCACGCTATTACTCAGAGCGTTCCACCCGTGCGCCACACCATCCGTTCCTGCAAATCACGTCGCGCCACGTGGTGATGACTCGACGAACGTTGACTATGACCGGTCTCCCCTGTCACGCGTCGCTCTCTGATTTTCCCAATGAACTTCTGATGCCATGTGTCATGCTGTGATTGGCTGAAATTATCAATTTTGCTTGTTTTGATCGTAGCCCTTGATTTGAAGCTGATCGGACAATCCAAATTGCACCTAAGCTTTATTTAAGCCCCTAATTACTCCATAAACCCTAATTTGCATCCATTAGCATAATTTTGGTCAGTTTTTAGAGCTAAAAAGAAAGAAAAATACAAAACATTCAAGAAACGACACAATTTTGGTGGAGATTGAAGAGAAAATTAATTCTACAATTTAAGAAATTGATTGTATTTCTTTTTCTACTCTTTTCTTTATTAATTTTTATGTTTTTTTATTAAAAATATGAGCTTTATGAACACAATTATGTGTAATTAATTTATTAATCTAGGGATCTTATGAACCCAATTTTCACCATGTGATGATCTAATATTTTTTCCTAATTATAATTTAATTTAATTATATTATTTAATCTAATTTTTATGCTATTAATTGTTTGGCCAACAATTTATCTATAGAGGTAATTAAATAGATTTGAAAAAATTATTTAATTGTTTGTCTTGATTAAATAATATGCATAGTTTTTAGGTAGAGATATATGATTCTTATGTATGTGATCCATAATTGATGAACTTAAAGAGTAGTATGCAATTTAATTTGCATGAGAGTGTGATTAAATTAATTACTATATGGTGTGTAGTTTACTTGAGAGAGGAATACATGCTAGGTTAGATTCAATTGATCATGTAATTAATTGATATTATATTGGGAGGATTTTAGTGATTCGCATGTTTAGAAAATTGGGGGAGTAAGTATTCCTAGATATTTTCTCATATATCTTTTTAGTCACAAAATCTGATTTAATTAATTATTGCTATGTACTTTTAGTTATTTTAATTTTGCTTTCTTAAGATATAAAAAAACCAAAAAAATTGATTTTTATTATTTTTAGTTTTAAAAATTAGTTTCTAAAAAAATAATATCCGTGGGAACGATCTTTACTTATCATTATATTACTTATTACGGTACGTATACTTGCTTATTTATTGCACACATAATTTGTGTGGCGATCAGATCTAACCAACCATATATCTTTGAGTGTGGCCGTTTTCATAGCCCCTACACACTAAATCTATAGATATACAATAAGAGCAATAATGGAGATTGACCGCTTCTACCAAGAAATATGTATATTGTACTGATCACATTACGTTTATCATATGTTATATTATTGAAACAAGTTATTATTCCATTATTTATGATTTAATATTTCAACGTTTAATACATAAATTATATTAATAATTTATATGTTTATTTTATTTTTACTTTTAAAGTAGTATTCATTAATTAAATTAATAAGTTTATATATTATTTTAAATAATTTTCCTAAAAAGTTACAAAAAATGTCAATGTGAAAGCTCTAAATTTTATATTATAATATATTATTATAAAATTTATTCTTCACCTCCTTACAAAAAATTTCTTGCTCCGCTCCTCATTGCATATAATGAAAAACTGTTATATAAATTATGATTCTGATATAATTATGATATATAAAAATTTTATTTTGAAAATAGTGATATATTAAATTAGTAAAAATAGTGAGAGTTATTCTTTTGTGTATTGAATTTATATCATAAAGAAGTGAAATTATGTCCAGAATTGATTCTTTACTTTTAAGGAAAAGTATTAATAATATTTTGAGGTTTGTATCTAACATGTATTAAATATAATTGTTATTTAGTAATATTTTAATAATTTCTTTCAAATTGATGGATATTAAAGATGAAATTTTGATTTCTCTAATTTTTAACATTAAAAATCCATTACAATGAACTAATAAAATAAAAATGGCTATTTTTATTTTCTTATACTAAAATAAAGATATAAAAAATTAAACTAAATAAATAAGTTCATGCACATAAATTATATGATTGCGACATACGACTTGTATGTAATGAATACATAAGTATATGTATCGTAGCAAGTAATATAATGATAAAAAAAACATCGTTCTCATGGAGATTATTTTATTAGAAACTAATTTTTATAATTAAAAAAATAAAAATCAATTTTGGGGTGTTTTTATATTTAAAGGAACAAAATTAAAATAAATAAAGGTAAATAATAATAATTAATTAAATTATATTCGGTAACTAAGAAGATGTATAAGAAAATATTTAAAAATATTTAATCCTCCAATTTTCTAAATATGTGAATCACTAAAATCTCCCAATATAAATATCAATTAATTACAAGATCAATTGAATCTAATAGCATGTATTCCTCTCTTAAATAAACTACATACTATATAGTACTTAATTTAATCTCACTCTCATTTCAATTAAATTGCATACTACTCATTAAATTTATCAATTATAGATTACATACATACGAATTATACATTTATGTTTAGACACTATGCATGTTATTTAATCAAGACAAACAATTAAATTAATATCTAATGTTTTTCTCAATCTTGTTAATTGATTAATTAATTTTCTAATCAATAAATGACAGAAAGATAAATTTATAGAACATATAAAAAATAAATATTTTAAAAAGATTAATAGAGATAGTAACTTATATGATTTTCTCATTTAAGATAGAAATCAACAATATAAGATTATTTTTTATAGTTATTTTAAATTTAAATAAATTTTTAATTTTTTTGTGTATTTTTTCATTTATTATATTTTTTATTTTTAATCATAATAAACAATAAATAAATAAAATATTTTTTACTTTATAATTATTAAAGTATATTTTAGTATTTTAGAAAAAAATTGAAAAAATATGATGATAGAAAAATTAACGTAATTATTAATTAAAATTATCTTTAATAATACATCTAAACTCAACATAATTAAATATATATTTTTCAAATTTTAACAACATTTATAATAAAGAAAGACAAACCTCCACGTAAGCATTCTTTATGTTTCCCCCTACTTTACATAAAGAATATAGTTGTCCAAAGCAAAAGGGATACCCGTTTCTCTCTATACTCCTCCAAGCCACTTTAACTCAAAAGAAAAATATTAAAATCCTTATTAAAAATGCAAGTTAAATGGTAAATTTAGGTTTTTTTAAATAATTTCATTTTTATGTCAACAATATATATAATAATTTAAAAAATATCTAAAACAATTATTTTGTTGTAATTATAACCATAACTTATAAATAACAATAAAAATATACCTAATAAAATAAATTTTAAAATTATAATTATACCTAAAATGTATGAATAATAATACAATTATGTCTAAAATTAGATATATTTTTATCGTTACACATACATTATAGATATAAGTATAATAAAGTAAACATTTTTGACATTAATATTTTTATAAATTATCTTATATATTATTGGCATGAAATCTACTTAACATTTTCATAAAAAAAATTAAATAAGATTTTTTAAGTAAATTTTTAATATTTATATTTTTAAATTTAGAACGATAACATATAGTTAAGTTATAAGGTTATAATATTATTTTTAAAATAAGATTAAGAGTAAAAAAAAGTTAAAAGAAAAAGTTAACAAAATAAAAAAAAACAAAACGTTTGAAAAAAGCAAAAGAGAAAGAGAAATAAAAGAATCTACCTTTCGAAATTAAACGTGTTGTATGCCAATACTTTATATTCTATTGTTATAAAAAAATAAAAGGATTAATTTGTAAATTAAGTGATATATCTTTTATTTAAAAAAAAGTTAGATTTTAGATTTTTTTTAAAAAATTCTAGACTATTTCTAAACGATTGAAAAAACTATAAGTATAATAATTATCTAAAAAAAATAAAAGAGTATACTTATCAATAACGATAAACAATAAAATTAAAATTAGTGGAACACAAATTACTTACTCATGAAATAATATATAATTTTTCAATATGATACACTTTGCCCAAAGATCCTCACATTCTACTATATTTTATGGTAAATTTGAAATGTTAGAATAAAAAATAAGTTTTTTTTATAATTGTTATGACACAAATTTTAAATCATAATTATTAATTCATCTTTCCACTTTTATATAAATATGTACTTATGTTCACTTTTATATAAATATGTACTTACGAGAACCTAATTCGATCTTATAATAAGGGTGAATTTTAGAATAAAATTAGAATAAATTAAATATAAACTCTTCTTTAAAAAATAATAAATAATTTAAATTAATAAATTTAAAAAAATAATCCAACAAAAGTAAATTTTTTCTTATAGTTTAAATAAGGAAATTTCTTTGATTATGTTTATTAATATTTTTATAACTACGGTGATATAATTTTATTATAATCTCTTAATTTTAAGATTTATATTTCAATCAGTTATCTACTATTATTATCTATATTCATCATAAATTATAAATATTTAAAAAAAATTAAATAAAAAATAAAAAATAATAATATTGACTTGTTATACAAATTCATTAATTTATATATCTATATTATCTATAATGTTATTTATACTATTTTAAAAAAAAAACATGAAAGACAATATAATTACTTCTGTATAAATTTTAAAGGAATGAAACTAAACCAGTTTAATATATATCAATTTTTAAAATTAAAAATGAAATCAATTCAATAAAATATCAAAATAGAAAATTTTATATCGCGTTAGTACCGATAATTTAGATTGAGTTTATCCTGTTAATTTTGCACACCTCTACTTACTGACAGGATGAGTGATAATAATAATCCAATTTTTTCGTAAAATAAATTTAATCCTGTAACATGTATTAAAAGTTTTATTATTATAAAAAATAATTATATATAATTATATAATTATTAAAAATAAGCATAATTACTAAAAAGGATCCGTATAACGTTTTTCTCCTTGTCGGTATCAGTTTTGCTACTACCCAAAGATTCTTAAGATTTAATAAAGCATGGTGTTTGTACGTAGAAGAATTGAAGAAAGGTATCAGTTTTGCTTCTACCCGAAGATTCTTAAGATTTAATAAAGCATGGTGTTTGTACGTAGAAGAATTGAAGAAAGGTATCAGTTTTGCTTCTACCCAAAGATTCTTAAGATTTAATAAAGCATGGTGTTTGGACGTAGAAGAATTGAAGAAAGGAGAAATCCTGGTTTGTAACTTAAATAGCTTTGCACAAACCAAAAGGGCAAACACAGATTGGTATGTTTTATGCACCATTTTCTTAATTTTTCTTCCTTTTTATGTTCATAGTTTGTAACGTAGGAGGTGATTATAGGTGTTTTCATGCTATAATGCTTGCGGTTTGGTTTACTTTGGTTTTGAATTCTTTGCTTAATATTTTATTAGGTGGAGGAGTTTATTTGACCTTTTTGTGAAACCTTTGATGGAATAGTTTAGAGCTTTAGGTTGAGGACTTCTAATCTGTAGCAGCTGATTATTGATTGTTTTTTGTAGTGAGCTTAAGAGTATTTTTGTTTAAGTCCATAAGAATCACACGCTTTCAATTCCAAAAATATTAACGTAATGGATGGAGAAACCTATATTTCTTATAAAATCTACCATTGTATTGTGTTTAATTAATATGAGGTATTATTCTTAACATCCACTTATGGATGTTTGTCTCTTATAAAGCTTATTTGTATTTTTAACTTATTTTATTATACTATATTTTATTTGAATCACTTATCTTTATCTCATACAAAACTTTCCGATATTTATTGATGTGTACCCCTTATAGAAAATGTCCCCCCGCCCCCGCCCTCACCCCCACCTCTCTACAAGACATTAAATTTGAAAGATATGAAAGATAATGTCAGCTTATGAGCAGAATCTTCCTACACATGCAAATAAACACAAACGCAGTGCCTATTGGCCATATTTTTGGAAAAATGTACATACACCTAATGATGACTCAAATATTCCACTATAGAATTTCAATAATCAAGAGTATCAAGCCTTTACTAAGCAGCATGAAAAATCTGACTCATTTAATCCCAACTAGATAGAACAACTTTATAAGCTATTCTCAAAATTTCAAACAAATGGTCAGTTTTCTACCTATGTTTCTTCTGATTTACTAGCACACAAAGGTGATTTCCTAATTGCTTTAAGTATGACCTTAAAAATAAGCACCTCATGGATCATTGACTCCGTTGTTTCAGATCATATGATTGATGATCATTTTTTGTTTTCTTCATATACACCTTGTGTTGGAAATTCAAAAGTAAAAATTGCAAATTGCACTCTTTTGTCAATTAGAGGAAAAATAGTGTTAAAATTTCTAACTTAATTATCCTGGAGTCCATTCTCCATGTTCCAAAATTTTCATTCAATCTATTATCTTTCATTAAATTAATGGTCAATACAAATGCTAAATTTTTTCCTTCATCTTGTATATTTGAGGACCTATTATCGAGAAGGACGATTGGCAGTATAGGAGAAAGTGAGGGACTCAACTGCTTTATGATAGCCAATGTGTGACCGGTGTTAAATTGGAAACTGTAATTCTACTTCTATCCCTATGAATAATGATTTTCTATTATGCCACTTTAGAATAGGTCACCCTATTTTTCAGTATTTAAAACAATTTTTTCCATTTCTGGTTCAAAATAAAGAATTACTTGATTTGTAATGTGAAATGTGTGAACTTATTAAACCTCACCTCACCTCACCTCATTTTCAAAACCTAAATATATACTTTCAAAACCTTTTACCATTGTTCACAATGATGTATAGGGACCTGCTTGGGACCCAAAACACACACATACAAAATGGTTTATCACCTTTACGATGATAAATCTCATGTGTGTTGGGTGTATTTACTTAAAGATAAAATTGATGTCTGATCAATCTTCATTAATTTTCACTCTATGATTCAGACGTAGTTTCAAACAAAAATTCAAATTCTACGTATTAATAATGGTACTAAATATTTTAATAAATCTCTCAAAGATTATCTTCAAAATCACAGCATTATTCACCAAACTTCGTGCATTTATACTCTACAACAAAATGGAGTTGGTGAATGTAAAAACATGACTCTCTTAGAAGTTGTTAGAGCCCTCATGTTTACCCCAAATATGCCAAAAATATTCTAGGAAGATGTCGTTGATGCGTATTTTCACAAGTGTATGAATCGTTCAAGTAATAAAGTGTACAAAAGTATGGATATTGAACTCACAAGGAATTGCGTTACTAAGTACCGAAATTGACTAATCCTAATTTTATTTGAAAACCCAATTGTTGAAATTGTTTAAGAAACAAATTAACTTAAAAATAAACGTAAATAACACAATTTAATGTTGTTCACAAATGATTAAAAATGCTAAGACATTTGATTTCGCTAAATCAATTCAATCCGATTTCAAGTCATGTTATATGAGAATCACAGCTAAAAGTGATGGTTGAAAAATCCAAATTTACCTAATACTCTCTCTCGAGTTATATTAGAATTACTTATCTATGAAAACCAACTATATTTCTATGAAGATTTAATCACAAACAAGCACATTACGATTTATGGAATTTCTAGAATAACCACATACATCATGCATTAGGTTTCACACTCGCATTCAATATACAGTATTTATCATAAGAAACATGCATTAGACATCTCCTCTCGGTCTCAATATAATGCAACAAATCATCTAAATCTTGGCCAAAAATTTAAAAGCATTAAGCATGGAAATAAATACTCAACTTGAAAACAATGAACTCATATAACGATAACAAAAGAAATCAGATTTTCTTGATTCAACTACATCATAGCCTTAGCAAAAATGAATTAGTTCATAATGGAAATAAGAACAAACATTATCTCAATTGAATCCATGAATAAAAAATCTGAATAAAATGCATAAAATGAAAGCTAAGGAGAAGAGATGAAAAACTCTTGAAGATGAACACTTGGTAGCAACAATGGTGATAACCCTTCAAGCTTCTCCAAACTTTCTCTCCAAAATTTCCTTCTCTCCTCCAAAGATGTCTTAGATCTCCTCCTCTCTGTCTTAGCCTCTTTCTCCATCATATTGTATATATAGATCTAGGGTTTTGGGGTCAATTTTGGAACAAAACAACATAAAAAATGTGTTTTCAGACGAAACTCGCCGGCAGCGACATTATTCTCGCCGACGGTGAGATTTGCATCTGCCAAAACCCTTGCTCCCTACATGATTTTCGCCATCCTCTCTATAAGATTTTCGCAGGTGGCGAGAATATTCTCGTTGGCGGCGGGATTTCCAAATTTTAAAACTTTGTTTTCTTTTTATTTTCACTCAATCCCGATCATTGAAATTTGTCCCAAACTTCTCCAAAATCATGATTTTACCTGAAATTGCACTTTAAACACGAAATACTCATGAAATGACATTTGTGGATTAAATAATCAAATAAACACAATTTTCACACAAATATCAACATTTAAATAATAACAAAAATGCAATAATTTGACTCTTATCAATCGTGTTAACATTTTCCTTCCCGATCAATCGGATGCCTAGTCGAGTCCTTTTCTTTAAAACACCTCTTCAACAACTAAAAATGTGTATTTTGACTTGTATCATCTCAGATATTCTACATAAAATATTTGGTTGCACGACATTCGTGCACATTCATCCCCACGATCGTGAAAAACTAGACCCCAGAGCTCTCAAATGTGTTTTTATTGGTTACTCGCCCACTCAGAAAGGTTACCGATGTTATGATAAGCATACCAAATATAATTTTACTAGCCTTGATGTCACATTTTTTGAGACTACACCGTTCTACTCTCTCAAAACTTCTCTTCAGATGGAGAATGTGAGTGAAGATCAATTTTTCTCCTTTGACCTTTCCTTTCTAGTTACAAGTACCCTCAATACTTGACACGTTGAACCTTTGACACCTCACCCATCTCGAGTGCCACTCTCAGGGGGAGATGTAGAGGCACAAACAAACAAAGAGATATTGGTTTACTCAAGGTGACAAAAATCAAAGTACGAAGGATACCTCACACTTAACACATTATGAGAGTCCAACCCGGTGATGGATCCAATCACTCTCAAGAATTCCTTCAATCTAGAAAACCCTAATCATACTACTGATTTACCCATTGCTTTCCAAAAATAAAGTCAATCCAATACCTCTCACCCTATCTGAAAATATGTGTGTACCAAAAAATATGGACAAGGCATGGGAAATTCCAAAGGTGAGAGAAGTAATAATGAATGAATTACAATCCCTAAAACAAAATAGAACTTAGGATGTGGTAGATTTATCAATGGGAAAAAACCTGATTGGATGCAAGTAGGTCTTTACTATTAAATATAAGGCCGATGGAATAGTTGAGCGATATAAAGCTCCTCTTGTTGCTAAAGAGTTTACCCAAACCTATGGAATTGACTATGATGAGACTTTTTCTTTAGTTTCGAAATCGAATACTATATAGGTACTATCTTTAGTAGTAAATCTAGATTGTATGTGTAGATGACATCATACTCACTGGAGATAATCTATTAGAAATTAAAAGATTTAAAGTTGTCCTTGCTACTGAGTTTGAAGTAAGAGATTCGGGACAAATGCTTGGGGATAGAGGTTGCTAGATCACAGAGAGGAATATGTGTCTCTCAACAAAAATATGTTCTTGATCTCCTAAAGGAAATTGGTATTCTTGGGAACAAAGCAAGTGACACCCCTATTGAGATAGGAAAGAGAATGGAGATTGATAAGATACTCGTAGGAAAATAGAGGTATTAGAAATTGGTGGGAAAATTGATTTATCTATCACATACGAGACCTAATATTGCATTCATAGTGACTGTAGTAATTCAATAAATGCACTATTCAAAAAAAGATCACCTAGAAGTTGTGTGTAAAATTCTTAGGTACATCAAAAGCTCCTCAGGAAAGGGACTCCTTTCTCAAAAAATAGAAGAAGGGAAGGTTGAGGTGTTCTCTGATGTTGGCTGGGTAGGCTAAGTTTAAAGCAGGTTGACTACTTGAAAAGGTACGTTTGTACACATGGTGGAGTAAAAACCATAACGTAGTAGGCAAGAGTAGTGTGGAACAAGTTGAATATGATTAACATTTATGATTCAACTTGAGGGGGTGTGGGGAAATCCCGTTTCTTAGGGATTTAAGTTTTGAAATTTAAAACTCAAATATTTCAGTTATAACAATAAAACAGCTATATATAAATTAATTTAGATATATCATATATTACCTTAGATATTGCAATCTATTTTATATTCTTTTATGTATTATATATAGATTAGGATGTAACACATTTTAATATATCCCAGTTAATAATAAATAAAATCCATTTTATTCTATAATAAGTAATTCCATAAAGAAACCTAATTCATACCTTTGTGGACGTGGTTTAATTCTCTCTTTTTAAATTATGCAATAAGTAAATCATATATCTTTTATGCCATGCAAATGACCATAGACCATTTCTATTCTTACTAAGAAGGAGAAAATTTGTATTTGTATTAGTCTCTCTATCTATAAAATACAAAAGAATTACATGCATTTATACAATATTTTGTATAAATTTCTTACTAAGTCAGTGGGGAAATGTTCTGATCGCTCTGATTTCTTATGTTTAATTTTATTTTGATTGGCATCATTTTATAATATAGAAGTTAAATGCATGGCCAAATAAATGACTGCTATTTTAGACTTGTGTGAATGTAATAAGAAATAGGTAGATATGAAAGATTATTATGGGTTGAGACCAATAGAGTGATTAAGGTGAAAGATTTATAAGTACTTTTTCCCTCTTTTCTTTTTCTCTGTTAGGAGAAATCTCAAATATATTCAGAGATGAGAATGATCGCCTTTCTGAGATGATTATGACTTGTTCTTTAAAATTGTAAGTGAAGGTGATATGGATTTTGTGAAGGATTTTATTTTCGATCATCATAGGCAGTGAGTGCAACAAGTCAATTTTCGGGAAAAACTTGACTCTTCATATTGCAGGTGATGGTGGAAACATGCTACTTGTGGAGGAGTTGGTGCCTTTAATGTCGAGAAAAAGATTTGGAAATTCAACAAGTTGATGGAATGACAGCTCTTAGCATTGTTTCAATTATTGGAAACACTCGCATGGCAAAATGCATGATTGAAAAGAACTATAGGTTGTCTTGCATTCTCGATAAATGGGCCAATATTCCAATAGTACTTGCTTTTAGTCATAACCATATGCAATTGGGTCGCTATCTCTATTCTGTTACACCACAAGAAATTTTTCTGTCAAGGGAAGGCATATATGCTGCTACAATTATCACCCAATCCATTTATAATGAGACTAATTTTGGTTAGTATTTTACTTATAGAACCTATATGTTTTCCAATCACTTTGTTCACTGTCTCATTTTCATGTGACAACATTGTAGACATTGCGTTGGATCTGATACATCAAATCCCATCATCGGCCATTATTAAAACTTGGGATGGACAACTAACTCCTTTGGGGGCATTGGCAAGCAAATCCTCTGCATTTGAAAGTGGATGTCACCTCATATTTTGGAAACGATGGATCTACCACTGTTAGTACTCACTATATATATATATATATATATATATATATTGTTTGTTCTTGTCTAAACATTTCTCTTACTTGTTGAATATATGGAAAAAAATTCAAAGTGATCTCTGTTAGGAGAATCACAATAATAATTCAAACTTAATCAAGTTCCAAACAACGGAATTAAACCTATTCTTCTTCTTTGTATGAATCTTTTAGGAAACAAATAATAGAGCTAAAAATGAAAACATGTACAAAATCAACACAAGTAATTTATGTGGAAAAATCTTCCCGGTGTAAGAAGGAAATAACCACAACACTCATCTCCAAAACTTTCACTATCAAGAAAAAAATGTACAACAGTTCTCTCTAGGTAAAACTAGAGGCAAACAATCAACAACATCATCAAGAATACACTTCTTGGAAACTAAAAATTATTTCAAGAAAAAGGGAGAGATCTAACCCAATTTGTAGTCACTGTTCACTAATCATAATTTCTCAAACCGTTAAGCCAAATCCAAATCCCACCATATAGATTAAAGAGTCTTGAGTCGTGAACCTTCCTGCACAATTTCAGCTTAATTGGACTATAAACGACCTTCCATCGGAGCACTTAATGAAGGCTTCTTTGGAGAAGGGCCGAAAAGCGCTCTCAGTTTTTTTGCTAGCTGCTACCTTTGCTATTGCTCTTAATCTTTCTCTGCAGAATACACACACAACAAACCCTAAATGGGTTTATTAATTAAAGCAATGAAATAACACAATTTCCCTTCTTACTCCATGGGCTTTTAAGCCACATCGACTTCATTTGGGCTCCTCCAAATAAGAGGAAAACCCAACAAATCTCCCCATTTTCCGATTAGATGGAGGGATCTGCCATCCCGGCAATTGAACAACTTCAAGTTTTTCTCTTGACATTGCTTTTCTCAGCATGTTAGATCCATTCTCATCAATATATATTTTCTCAAGTTCAAGCAACCTATTGTTAAGAGTATCCCTTATCCAATGATACCTCATATCAATATGCTTTGATCTTGAGTGAAACGCCGAGTTCTTCGCTAGGTGAATAGAACTCTGATTATCACAGAACAACACATATTTTTGCTGCTTGACACCAAGTTCTCTCAAGAACTGTTTCATCCATAAAAATTCCTTACAGGCTTCCGTTGCTGCAATAAACTCTGCCTTTACAGTAGAAAGTGCAACACACTTTTGCAATCTTGATTGCCAAGAAATTGCTCCAGTAGAGAACGTAATTAGATAACCTAAAGTAGACTTACGAGAATATTCATCTCTTGCCAAATCTAAATCAGTGTATCCAACTAACACTGGTTTTCCACTTCCAAATCTAAGTGTTAACTTGGAAGTACCTCGAAGATATCTCATAATCCACTTTACTGCATCCCAATGTTCTCTTCCTCGATTCGAAAGAAAACGACTAACAACTCCAACTACATGAGCTATGTCTGGCCTCATACACACCATTGCATACATTAAGCTTCCTACTACTGAGGCATATGGAACCTTTTCCTTATCTTCCTTCTCTTTATCTATTGAAGGGCCTTGACTCGATATCAACTTAAAGTGATTAGATAAAGGAGAAGAAACCACTTTAGCTTTATCCATATGAAACCTTTCAAGTACCTTGTTGATGTATCGTTCCTGTGACATGTACAACTTTTTTCTTTTCTTGTTTCGACAAATTTGAATACCAAGAATTTGTTTTGCTGGCCCCAAATCCTTCATGGCAAAGGACTTACTCAAATGCTTCTTCAAATTATCAATCGTTGAAGAATTTCTACCAACAATCAACATGTCATCAACATAGAGCAATAAAATGATAAAATCATCATAAGAGAATTTCTACACAAAAACACAATGATCAGAAGTAGTCTTCTTGTAACCATGCTCCCCTATAACTGACTCAAACTTCTTATACCATTGTCTAGGTGCTTGCTTCAACCCGTAGAGGCTTTTCTTTAATCGACATACGTAATCCTCTTTTCCTTTAACCTCAAAACCCTCTGGTTGCTCCATATAAATCTCTTCCTCTAAATCACCATAAAGAAAGGTAGTTTTCACATCTAAATGCTCAATTTCTAAATCCAAGCTTGCTGCTAGACCTAGAACAACAAGTATGGAAGACATCTTCACAACAGGAGAGAAAATATCATCAAAATCAATACCTTTTCTCTGACTGAATCCTTTGACAACTAGTCTAGCTTTGTATCGTGGTTGTGAATTGTGTTCTTCTTTCCTCACTTTTTAGACCCACTTGTTCTTCAAAGCTCTCTTACCTTTAGGCAACTTTACCAGCTCAAACGTGTGATTGTCATACAATGATTGCATCTCATCTTCCATAGCACCAATCCAGTGTGCTCTGTTTCCATCTTCCATCACTTCTGCATAACATTGAGGTTATCCCCCATCTGTCAATAACACATACTCATATGTATCATACCATGTAGAAGGATGTCGGTCTCTAGTAGACCTCTTGGGTGGAATTTCTAGTTTTGGCAACTAATCAGTAGTTTGGTGATCTATTTCAGCTTGCATATCTACATCATCTAAACCATGTTGGTCATCTTGAATATTTTATTCCATCTGTACTGATAAAGGAACCTGATCTAGGTCAATCAAATCATCACTATACTGATGGACTCCTTTTTCTATCTTCTCAACATCTTGTATAGTTTGATCTTCTATAAACACAACATCACGACTCCTTACCAGTTTCTTCTCAACTGGATCATAAAATCTGTAGCCAAATTCATCCAGACCATAACCAAAAAAGATACACTGTCATGTCTTCACATCGAGCTTAGATCTCTCATATTTTGGTATATGCATAAATTCCTTGCAACCAAAAATGCGGGAGATGATCATAAGAAACATCTTTGCTAGTCCAAACTCTGTTTGGTACATCAAACTGAAGAGGAACACATGGTGTGAGATTAAGAACATGCACAACTATATTCAAAGCCTCACCCTAGAAAGATCTTGGCAACTGAGCTTGCGAAAGAAGACATCTTACTCTTTCAACCAATTTCCTATTCATTCTCTCAGCCAACCCATCTAATTGGGGAATCTTGGGAGGTGTCTTTTGATGTCAAATGCCCTGATGCCTACAATACTTATCAAAAGGACCTGAATACTCTCCCTCATTATCTGTTTTGATGCACTGTAATTTCTTCCCAGTCTATCTCTCCATTAAGGCTTGAAACTGTTTAAACACATCTAATAATTGATCTTTGCTCTTCAAAGTGTACACCCATAACTTTCTTGAACAATCATCTATGAAGGTCACAAAATAACTTGCACCACCCAAAGTTTTTGTCTTCATAGGACCATATACATCTGAATGTACCAAATCAAGTATGTATTGTTTTCTTGAAAGAGGGGAATTGTTGAAAGAAACTCTATTTTTGCTTCCCTGCCAAACAATGAGTACATCTTCTTAAACAAACATCATTCATTCCAGAAAGAAGATTCTTTTTAGTAAATATTGCCAAGCCTTTCTCACTCATGTGAGCAAGTCTCTTATGCCATAATTTTGCTATAAGCTCATCTATCACAGCATTAATAACACCTTTGAAGAGTCTCGTCTGCAGTATATACAAACTGGAATTCTTGTTCCCATGAGCAACAACCATAGCACCTTTAGTAAGTTTCCATTGACCATTACTAAAGGTATTACAATATCCTTCATCATCAAGTTTACCTGCCGAGATCAAGTTCAAAAAAATTTCAGGAATATATTTTACCCCTCTAAGAAGTAGCCTCGTGCCATTATTCATCTCCAAACACACATCTCCAATACTAATGACTTTAACCAAGCTATCATTACCCAACTTCACTGTCCCAAAGTCACCTGCTATATAGGATGTAAAGAAGTCCTCTCAAGACATAGCATGAATGGAGGCTCCACTATCAATAGCCCAATTGATCTCGTGACATGCAACATTGACAACATCTTCATTATAAACAACAAGAAAGTCTTCTGAACTAGCGGTGGCAACTTGATCATTTGCTTTGCCAACATCACCCTCTTGTTCTTTGTCTTTCTTCTTGTTATCCCGCTTTAACTGTCTACAATATTTCTTGATGTGCCCTTTCATGCCACAGTGATGACACTCAACATTAGAAAACCGGTTGGACTTGCTTCTTCCTTTTTCTTTGTTCTTGAAACCTCTGCTTTTACTCCTACCTCTTCTTTCTGTAACCAAAATCTCTGACTGCTGAGAAGACCCATGTGATTTTCTTCTCATTTCTTCATTCAAAACACTACTCTTAGCCAGATCCATATTGATTACACCATTTGGAGCTGAGTTACTTAATGACATTCTAAATGTTTCCCAAGAGTTTGGAAACATACCCAATAAACACAACCCTTGAATCTCATCATCAAACTTGATACCCATTCCAGCTAATTGATTGATTATTCCTTGGAATATATTCAAGTGATCTATCAATGGAGTTCCATCTTGGTACCTTAAAGCCATCAACTGCTTTATAAGAAACATTTTATTATTTCCTATTTTCCATGCATGCAACTCTTCAAGTTTATTCCATAGCGACCGTGCATGAATTTCTCCACTAATATGATTCAAAACATTATCATCTACCCACTGCCTTATATACCCACAGACTTGTCGATGTAACAAAGTCCATTCTTCTTCAGATAACTTTTCTGGCTTCTCAGAGGCAAACACCGTTAAATGAAATTGTTTGACATAAAGGAGATCTTCCATTTTTCCTTTCCAAGTATGATAATTAGAACCATTCAAAGTAATCATTCTACTCAAATTTGCTTCCATTATTCAACACAAGAAATTCAACAATAATAACCATAGCTCTTATACCACTTTGTTAGAAGAATCACAATAACAATTCAAACTTAATCAAGTTCCAAACAGGGGAATTGAACCTATACTCCTTCTTTGTATGAATCTTTTAGGAAACAAATAATAGAGCTCAAAATGAAAAATATGCACAAAATCAACACAAGCAATTTACGTGGAAAAAACTTCCCGGTGTAGGAAGGAAACAACCACGGTACTCCTCTCTAAAACTTCCACTATCAAGAAACAATTATACAAAAGTTATCTCTAGGTAAAACTAGAGGCAAAAAATCAACATCATCATTAAGAATACACCTCTTGGAAACTAACAATTATTTCAAGAAAAATGGCCGAGAGATCTAACCCAATTCGTAATCATAGTTCACTGATCATAATTTCTCAAACCGGTAAGCCAAATCCAAATCCCACCGTACAGATTAAAGAGTCTTGAGTCATGAACCTGCCTGAGAAATTGCAGCTTAATCTGACCACAAATAACCTTCCATCGGAGCACTTGATGAAGGCTTTCTGGAGAAGGAGAAACTGAATGAGTTTATTAATTAAAGCAATGAAATTATACAATTTTCCTTCTTACTCCATGGGCTTTTAAGCCACATGGACTTCACTTGAGCTCCTCCAAATAAGAGGAAAACCCAACAATCTCATCATCATTATGAAAATAACTTCACACACATACAGTGGTTCCTAATTTTCCTGGTTTTGTGTGAAGAGAGTGATTGTTAATTTATCAATCTTGCACACTATAAAACTTTTAGCGTTATGGTAAAAGAAGAGAGCATTAGCTGTAATGTTATCATACAAATGAACTACAAAAATTGTTAGCTCTTGAGTTGTGAGGATGTGTAATGTTATGAACTGTCATTGTACTGGAAAAACCTTTAGTAAATCTTTTTCAATTATATATAATTCAATAATGATAGAAATCCATCAAAGTTGGCATTGATCTTAAACATAATAAATGACATTTCTCAATGTTTTCAAATGGAAAAATGAATTTGTAGGGTATGAACTGTCACTATACTGAAAAAACCTTTAGTAAAGCTTTTTCAATTATATATAATTCAATAATGATAGAAATCCATCAAAGTTGGCATTGATCTTAAACTTAATAAATGACATTTCTCAATGTTTTTAAATGGAAAAAATGAATTTAATGCATATTCATTAGTTCTGTTATTCTTTTTTTACAGCTATTCACATAAAACTGTCTAGTTGGACCAGTGACATTTGTATTAGTGTCCAGAATCTTGAAGACATCCAGAGTACTAAAAGCATGTTTTCCTCGGGTACGTTTGAACCAGAATGAGTTTGAGCTAGAATGTCCACATGTTTGTTTTTTTGTTTAAAATAAGAAATCTTGTTTTATCCAAATAAATTTTTTAAGCAATGCTAGGCCTATGCACTGTTTCTTGACTGGCCAAAGCATAATTTTGTTAGTTGCAAGAAACTTATCATGGTGTTGTTGCTAGAATGGTTGTTGAATTTGGTTAGCTCTTCCAAGTTGTTGAATGCGTTGAAGAGTTAATTTTGAAAATTTTAAATTATGAGTCTTTTCAAATTCTCTTTGAAGCTTACATCATTTGAGTTTCTGTTTCTTTTAAATTTCTGTGAGTTGTCTTTGTAGTTCTTGTTAAGATTCTTAAGTTCCTAGAAGTTAATGTATTGAGTGTTTTGAATGTCTTAAGTTCTAGTATATATAGGACTATTTGCTTGTGTTGAAGATGTAGAAAAAATCAACCCCTTTCCAATGAGAATAAAATTTGAAGTTTATCAAGTTTCTTAGTCTTCCCCTGTTCTTGTTATTTTTTTAACCGAATGTTCCATTGGATTCTTCGAAAACACAACTACATAAACTGAAATAGCAGAATAACTGCTCATAGAGTGCTTAATCTTTCCTGTTATTCCATAGGGTCTATTTTTTGGAGAAGCCCATTAAGAATCTTGATCTCATCCTTCATCAACTACCAAAAATCATTAACCAACCCTAACACCCTTGTTAAAATAACAAAAAATCAACCCTAACACCTTTATTAAATTAAGCATGTTCTATCTCCTAAAAGAGTCAGTTATTTGACTTATACTATCTCTTAGATAAGCCATTTATTTGGCTTATACCATCAGATGAGCCATTTATTTGGCTTATACCGTCACATAGAAGGTAGTTTTTTTGTCTCATAAAGCTGGTAGATCTTCTGAGAAATAAATAATTCCCCCTGTTACCTATTTCATAGACATAAAGGTGTAAGATCTCTCCTTTCGAATATGTTGTTAATGGATTGATTCTGGCACAAATTCTTTCGAAGTGAACTCTAGATGTACATTAGAAACTAGAAAGGTCAGATTAGAGGTGCATAAGAATATAACTATAATTTTGGAGAAATCACCAATGTAAGAATGATAAGCAATAGGCACAAAAAGAAAGATGAATAGTTAAAATTATTATATGATTGTGAAGGGAACAAAGAAATGGCAATTGGAATCAAGCATTAAAAAATATATGGTGTTTTGAGAGTTATAGAATCACTAGGGATTTCTTCTTTCTTTTCCTTTTTCTTATAGCTTCTTCTACCCCTTCTATGTTTCATCTCTCCCACTCCTCCTCTTTTTTCCTTTATATTTATTTCATCACTTTCCACTCCCTCTCTTTCATCTAAGTTGGTCTTTCTCTCTGTTTTTTTGGGCTTTTTTTTTCCTTCAATAAATAGCATTTGAATATAGAGTCTTCCATTCCTCTTTCATCTCTTCCTTTAATTGAGCATCTCCTCAATTCTCCACCCTCTATTCTCATTTCCCTTCCATCTAACACAAAAATTTATCTTGATTCTCTGTTTTGATGGTTTGATCTCGTTTTGGTAGTTTGGCTTTTGGGTTCGAGGAGCAATGATTTTTGTATCTCTCAGTTTTTTTTGGTTTTTCAACTGGTGCAAGGATTTATGTATAAGGTCCTTTGCTTGAAGGTTTTTTGTATGTAGTTTTCATTTTGTTGGTTTGATTTGCTTCATCTATGGTTTTCATGCTAGATATTCTTAAATATGCAATCAGATGTCAATCTATGATATTCTCTGGAATTCTGACCATATCAATTGCATCAATTAGCATTAATGTGGAAAAGCATATGGAGTTTCAAAATGGAAAAACTCAATAGTTTCCCATAGATTTGAGCCAAAAAAGCTTTGCAAGTTTTGATTGTGTAAATTTGATCTTTGATTGTGTAAATTTGATCTTTGATATTCTTGAGTTATGTATTTTGGAACTATTTGTAAGATTACAATTGTTTTCAATGAAATCATCTTTTATTATAAAAAAGAAACTCTAGACGTAAATTTTAGGGTTTGAACAAGTGGCTCTTATCATCTAGTTCCAATGAGTCATTTTTTTAGAACTCTCTTTATTACATGCTAATCTATATATAATACATAGAAAGAATATAAAAATAGATTGCAATATCTAAACTAATATAAGATATATCTAAACTAATTTATTTACAGCTATTTTATTGTTATAACTAAAAGATTTGAATTTGAACTTTCAAAACTTAAATCCCTTAGGAATGGGATTTCCACACTCCCTCTCAAGTTGAATCATAGATAATCATATTCAACGTATTTGTGAAATCATTGAAGCTTTGTCATTGTAGTCATTTGGTAAATATATCTGCGATTTGCTTCTGCATAGGGATATAAGTCATGCAAATAATCATGTTCTCCACTTTTTCTTTGATTGAGTGTCTATCTTCTTCGATAAGTTTGGTTCCATCATGTTGAATATGATTTAGAGAGATGTTGATGGTAGTTTGTTATCGCAGTAGACTTTGAGCGGAACTCTAATCTATACTTGTAGTTCTTCTAGGAATCTTTTTTAACCATAATACTTCACTAATCCCTTGTGCAACTGCTCTAAATTTGGCTTTCGTACAACTCCTAGCTACTACATTCTTTTTTTTGCTCTTCCATGTTACTAGATTTCCCCATACAAACGTACAGTATCTAGTAGTTCACCCTCTGTCTTCAACTGAGCCTCTCATTCAACATCAAAGAATACCTCAACCTTTATTTCTTTCATATTTCAAAAGAGGAGTTTCTATCTTAGGGAGCTTTTTGAGGTGCCTGAGAATTTTATACCTAGTTTCTAGGTTATCTTCTTTTGGAGAATGCATGTGTTGACTTACTACACTCACAACAAATGCAATGTCGGGTCTCGTATGTGACAAATAAATCAATTTCCCAACCATTTTGATACCTCTCTTTTTTCTTTGGGTTTCTTATCATTCTCCATACTTGTCCCTTTCTTTGATCTTGCAACCTCCATCCTAGAGTGTAGAATTTGAAAGAATATTGTTAGTGTTGTACAGGTTGTAAATTAGTGTAAAATAAGATGTAATTTAGTTGTTGATACAAGTTGTTATATTCCTAGATTAGGTAACATTTGTCTAATTTATTATTCCTATTTATAGGGTTATATTATAGTGTTTTAGAGATATCAGAATTAATAGAGAAAAAGAGATAGAATATTACTTCATATTTTCTTCATGGTATTAGAGCATTTCTGAAATAAAATTAAAACAAAATTCACAAACTTTATCGGAGGAAGTTTTTTCTTGAACCGTTTCAGGCGATGTTCTCCAGTGTCAATCCTGGTGGCTCTCTATTTCAGTAGAAGTCTTCGTTTGTCTAAGAAACGGTAGACTATCGTGCATCATCATCCATCTCTACTCAGACCAGTCATTAATCGCAAGCCATTTTCCACAGCTCTCGTAACTACCAAATCTATCATCGTCGCCGACCACCCAAAATTGCAAGACATTAATTATTAAATCTCGCGAAACTCAAGCACCATCAGCCATTTAGTTCATCTTCGTCGTTGACTATCTGGTTCATTATCATCGTCGATCATATGATTCATCATCATCGCCATCTGGTTGATCAGATAGTAAGTCTCGTAAACCGAGTCCCACATTCTATTTGTATATTTGCATTATGTTTCCAATATGCACTACATTTGTAATCTAACTTGACTCGGCCCATCCCAGCCCAACTCGACCAAACTTGGCCCCGTAACAAATTTCAGCCCAACCTAGTCCAACCCAACCGACCCCGCCCAGTAACAAATTTTAGCCCAACCTAGCCCAGTAACAAATTTCAGCCCAACCTGACCCAATTAAAAATTTTAGCCCAACCCAGCCTAATAACAAATTTCAACCCAGTTAGCCTAATAACAAATTTCAACCCATATCAGCCCACATTGGTAGGCCTAATCAACCCACATATTAACCCTACTTAAAATAACACCAATAGCCACAGGAAAACCTATAATTACTGGTTCCACAGAAAACAATCTTCTGCCCATCACTAGTAACAAATTAAATGGGCACAATTATTTTTAAGTGGTCCCAATCCGTCATGATGTTTATATGCAGAAAGATGAAAGATGACTACCTCTTTGGAGATGTAGTAGCCCCGAACAAAGACGATCCATAATAGAAACATGGAAATTTGAAAATAATATGGTGATGTCTTGGTTGATAAATTCCATGACAAAGGAGATTGGAGAGAACTTTATTCTCTACAAAACTACCAAAGGAATATGGGTCCTCAATATACCATTTCCTTGACTGGAGAAGGATCTGTACTTGCTATTCGAGGACACTAGCACTCTCATACTACAGAAAACCGTCCTTGTAGAGGAAACCTTGGTGTGATCATTGCCGTAGATCTAGTCACACTAAGGAAACCTGCTAGAAAATACATGGAAAGCCAGCTGATTGGAAACCATATTCCGTACAACATATCAACAAAGAAAGTTACGGAAAAACTATCTCCAAAATCTCATGGAACTATATCCCCTGAATCTGCTCTATTTAGCAAGGAACATATTGATCTCCTACATAAATTATTTGGACATTCCTTGTCCACATCATCTGCCACTATAACTCAATCAGGTAACACCTTTAACGCTCTTAGTGTGAAACAGGTTATGAGACCATGGATTGCTCATTCAGGTTCTTTAGACCACATGATGGGTGATACTTCTCTTCTCATAAATCTTAAAACCTACCAAAATGGACACACTATCAGAATTTATGATGCTTCAGCATCCAAAGTAATAGGAATTGGTTCAGCCAAAATTTCAAACTCCTTTATTCTAGATTTTGTCCTTCTTATTCCCACACTTGATTGTAATCTTGTATCAATTACTAAACTCACCCACGATAAAAATTATATGGCTAAATTTGTTCATAACCTATGTGAATTTCATCACTTGGATTCGGGGAAGATGATTGGTAGTGCTAAAGAATGCTCGGGACTCTATCTCCTACGAAGTGAAGACCCTACAACAATACAAGCCCTCTAAGCTGTATCCAAAGTTTCTTATTAGAATAAAGCTTTGTTAAATCTTAATTATAATAATGATGGTGAAATCATGTTGAATCATTATCACTTAGGTCATCCTAATTCCCTATATTTACAAAAACATTTCCCTTCATCCTTCAAAAATAAAAATTTTAAAAATTTTCAATGTGAAGTATGTCAATTTTCAAAACATGTTAAAACTTCATATCCTTATCTTCCACATAAAAAATAACATCATTTCTCATTAATCTACACTGATATTTGGGGACCTTCTCCAATCAAAAACATCACAGGGACACATTGGTTCATTTCATTTGTAGATGATCATACTCGAATCACTAGGTTATTTCTAATGAAAGAAAAATCTGAAACATGTCAAATTTTAAAAAAATTCAATACCATGATTCAAACCCAATTTTAAACAAAAATCCAAGTATTGAAATCTAACAATTCTAAAGAATACTTTGCTTACACCCTTATTGATTATTTGTTAAGTCAATGGATTGTCCATCTAAGTTCTTGTGTTGACACACCTCAACAAAATGGGGTGGCTGAAAGGAAGACTAGACATCTTCTCAAGGTAGCTAGATCCCTCATGTTCACAACTCAAGTCCCTCAACATTTCTAGGGGAAGCTATTCTTAGAACTACCTATCTTATTAGTAGGATGCCTTATCGTGTCCTCATGTTTAAAACACCTATCAATACTCTACTTGAGTCATACCCACACACCAAAATTGTGTCCCATATTCCCTTTAAATTTTTTGGATGTTCTACTTATGTCCATGTACATCATAGAGGTAAACTTGATCCCCAAGCCATAAAATGCATATTCCTAGGGTATTTATCGTACCAAAAACGATAAAAATGCTTCTCTCCTATCACAAAACAATTCTATAATACAATGGATGTCACATTTTTTTGAACAATATCCATACTATTCCAAATCTGCCATTAAGAGGGAGAACATAGGCAATGAATACCAGCTTTAGAATAGCATAATCATTCAGTCTCCCACAAATCCTATCCCAAAAATTCAAGAGAGTGAATCAGTGTCTCAAATAAATACTCTTAATAATCCCAATGAACCCTCAAATTCTCTACCAACAGATCTAAACTTCACTGTCCCAAACAATGATCTTCTTATCTACTCTAGGAGGAAAACAACTCAAGAAATAGCAGAGAACTGAGTATATCTTGAGCCAGTCCATGAGAGGTTATGCCTTTAAGGTACCTAAGTATGCATTTGACAGCATACCAATGTGATTGCCTTAGATGACTCATAAATTGGCTTACTTTGTTCACAACAGGAAATATTAGGTCTAGTAATGGTGATATGTTGTAAGGCTTATAGTATGTATGATTATCAAACTCCTTACCCTTATAAGAAGAATGGAAATAGTTTGACATCATAGGAGTAGCAATGAGTTTGAGGTTTGTCATTTAAGTTATTGCGAAAGCTCATGATTGTACTTAGCTTGACATAACATGATGTCTCTATTTTTTTAAGAATGGACCTCAATACCAAGGATGTAACTTACCAGCCAAGATACTTTAAGGAAAATTTATGATTTAATATGGAGATAAGTTGATGAATAGAAAGACACTATTTGTGATGATAATATCAACATAGACAAGGAGATAAAATGGTAGTATGAGGTGAAATTTTGAAAAAGAGAGAAGCGTTTGTCTTAGGTTGAACAAAGCCAAGGCTTAGAAGGAGCTGATAATGCGTTAAAACGTAAAGTGTACGGAACAAGTGATGAGTATTTTTAAGAATGGGGTTGTCGTATCCACGAGGAACTTGTTTTGGCATATATTAGAATCAAATACTGAAATGTGTACTTTCCTTTCTATTTGAACTATTGAAAAATGTGTGGTAAATTAAAATAAAGAAATAAAAGTAGATTCACCACACCAATTAAAGAAAATGGGAATTCAATTTCTCCATCCAAATTCCATGAATTTCTACTTCTAATTAACATTAAATAAATGACTAAATTATTAACCTAAGTCTTAATTATTAATCAAGTCTTATTCCATTAATTACCACCATATGTCCATAGTTTTCAATCCTAATCCAAATATACCTACCACATATTTCTATGGTCATTTAAGCATACGAGGGCAGTTAAGTCTAAATGACTCAATCAAGGTTACATAAATAATAGTGATAATTTCTTGCCTCATTATATTTATGCTAATTTAATGCAAGTTCACAATTTCATACCAATCTTACAATTCTGCACGAAATTAATAAATCGCCTAATTAAATGTCCAATTTAAATAAGAGTATTAAGTACATTAAATCAGATAATCGAAACATTTACAAAAGTATTAAATTAATTAACTAAAATCATGTTTATGGGTTCAATGAATCCCTAGAAAAGAAAGCTACAAAACAAAATACCAATATATAAAAAAACAAATTTAAGAGAAAAGAAAAATAGATACAAAAAATACAATGAGGGTAGAGAAATGGAAACCAATGGTTGAAATCCACAAATATCCAATCCAAAGTATACTCCTTTGCATCTCCCACCCTTTTCTCTTATCTCTCAAGCCCTCATTTTGTTTTCTTTTTTTCTTTAAAAAATGGGTAGAGGATTAATAAACAAAGAAAAAGAAATTAAAATGGTGTTTGATAGTGAAAAATGGTGGTGAAATGGTAGAAGTGATGGAAGACAAAAGTGGAGAGTTTGTGAGGTGAAATGAGTGTAAATGGAGGAATGGTTCTTGAAATTTGTGCAAAATGGGATAAAATAGGTTTAAAATGCTTAGGTCAATTTCTAGCCATTGGATCAAACAGAAAACAAGGATGAATGTTATGCCATGTGGTAAGCATTGATTGGTTGAAGGTGGTGATGTAGGAGCTGAGGCAAGTGAAGAATCCACATGGCATGTAGTAGTTTGCAAAAATGATGCAGATTGATGACATGGAGGCTGGCATGGCTAGGCAAAGACTTCCTGATATGGAGGAAATCCACATGCTACACGTGGTGCACGGGTGAAACAACATCTTTACACCTAGCATATGAATGGACCTATTTTGGACCTACAATGCCTGACGATTAGCGATGCAAGCTTGCATGGCATCAACATGGAAAAAGGTAGCATAATTTTCTTTAACACATGGCCCACTCAGATTGGCTCCTGGTAATTTCTAAAAGCATCTCGACCACTAGCTAAATACATCCACCTATGTTAAAATTTTCATTAAAAATCTCAAAGAGTTTCCAAAAAATTTCAAAAAATTATATTTTTATCCTTTTTTCATTCTATTACATATAAATATCATTTGTAACGTAAAAAAAATACCATTTTATTGTTTAAAAAAGTAAATATTAAGTACTAAAGTAATACAATAACTCTATTTTCATAGAGTTAATAGCTGAGAGTATCAAACCAGATAATTGGTGCCAGTTTGAGGCCATATATTGCTTTATTTAGCTTATACATATAGTGAGGCAAGTTTGGATCTTAAACCTCTTGAAGAATACCATTAAGGAAATGATTATTTGTATCTAATTGATGTAATTTCTAACTATGAGACAAAGCTATAGTAATCACCACTTTGATAATAACTTGCTTAATAGTAAGACTAAATGTTTTAGAGAAATTAAGGTCATGTTTCTAAGCAAAACCCTTAGTAACAACTCTTGACGTCTTTTTTTTCAATCTTCCCAATAGGTAATCATTTTGATTCTAAAGACCTATTTATTACCAATAATATTCGTGTTCTTTGGAGGAAGGACTAATGTTAGGCCCTATTATTAAGTAATGTATCAAATTCTTGATGCATTAATGCTACTTTTACTTGATCTTTCATTTATTATAGGCTTTTAGGACCATTTCGTCTATTCTACTGAGATGATATTACCAAAAAGTAGATAATTTATGGAAAAGATCGGAAAAATGATTGTTTCTTTGTTGTATGTTTTTCAAGATTCAATGGTTGATTTGAATCTCGGTATGAGAGTTCTTTTTCTCCCGCCACCTTTTCGATACTTCTACATCAAGTTCCCTCTTCAAGGATTTTCCTGCTTTAGGTTCCACTATAAAATATAATTACAGCATCATGTACTTTCCTTTTATGGAACATCGTCATATTATACCTAAGTGTCTCTTCAGTTCTTTAAGAAGTGAAATGAGGTGCCATGTGTGTTTAATAAAACTTTTGCAGCTTGGAGATTTTCTAATAAGAGCTTTGCTAAATCAGCTTGGAAACACCCTCTGCTAAATTGGTGAAGGAACTGGTAGATTTTTCCTTGAACATGTTAAACCATTGAAAGAAGTCTTTTTTCTCTTGCATGTGCATTGAAACTCTTTTCCGATATTGCTAGCATTTTGTGTTACGTACTTCACCCTTATTTCTAATAACCATAGTATTAATCCAAATGTAGTTTTTATCATGCAGTGCTGAGCTCATTGCAACAATTGGCGGAAAAGTTTAGTGAAATTTTAGGTATATATGATACATTCCACTTTTCTGAAAATTTTCCTCAAGCTTCCCGTTATATTTTATTTTTATATCCTAATTTTTTGTTTTCCCTTTCTTATCAATTATTGTAGGTATCAAGCATATATATCAAATGAAAATGGTTCACATTCACTGTAATGAACTTCTAAAACTTATGTGTGAAATGATAGATTCACACCATGAGCTTTTCCCAGTTACTTCAATATCTTATGTAATCTTCGAAGCTATAGAACGAGGGATTGTTGAGTTTGTGAATGGTATATTAAAAACGTGGCCACGTCTTGTGTGGGATCTCAAGGATGAAATGGAAAGGGACATATTTATGCATGCCACTCACTGGCGTCAAGAAAAAATCTTTAGTCTTATCCATGGGACACATGTAAAAGAAGTATTTCTCCTTTACACTGATAATTTTGGGAACAACATACTACATATAGCGGGAATGTTAGCACCTTATGCACAACTAAATCGTATCCCTGGTGCAGCTTTACAAATGCAAAGAGAACTACAATGGTTTAAGGTATATTGATTGCTACCTTTTTCCCTCAATATTGTTTGATATTTGTCTATATATGTGATGTCTATGATAAGAGTAGTTCAATTTTCTTGTTACAAAGTGTTACTGTCTAGACTTGTGTTTTTGTTTTCAAGAATTGGAATTGGGACAATGAAAATTGAGTTCAGTGCCGATCAAGGTACTTTACTTTTAAGAAGGGTGCACTTTGATATGGCCACTATTCTCATGAGGTTTCCATCTACTACAAGCATTTAAATGAAAGTGTAGGAGAAGGTTAAATTGTCAAATCAATTTAACAATATGCCTAAAAAATGGGAAACGTTTTCACACTTGTTGCATGTGACCTAGAACTATAAGGGAAATGGGCGTCATATTTTCCGATGGTTATTATGACTTTCCCTAGTTGGGCATATAGCAAAATTCTAAAGAAGATCACATGCATGATCTTTTATTTTTCTAAATTTAAACTAATGGTTAATTTTACAGAAATATTAATGAAGAGAGCATTGACATGATTCATATGATATCATATAACAACAAATTAGAATAATAAAATTTTAACTTAAAAAAAATTAATTGTTAGAATGCCTTTTCTCTTTATATATTCTTTTATTGTGATCGTATTTATTTATTTTTCAAACAAATTAATGTAGGAGATTGAGGCTCTCGTACCACCTAAGTGTTTAGAAGCTGTAAATAATGAAAATAAATTGACGCCTCGTGATCTATTTTCTGAAAATCACAAGGATTTGGTGAAAGAGGGTGAAAAGTGGATGAAAGAGACGGCTACTTCATGCACGATTATAGGGGCGTTGATTGTAACTATCATGTTCAACTGCAAAGCATTCTTGTACTGGTGGAAATGATGGAGATACGAGTTATCCCATATTTTTACAAAAAGTCCTTTATGGTTTTTATAATATCGGATGCTATATCACTCTTTTCTTCGACAACTTCAGTGTTTATGTTTCTAGGAGTCCTTACCACACGTTATGCAGAAAACGATTTCCTCAAATCATTACCTAGTAAGTTGATTCTAGGCCTTTCCACCCTTTTTCTCTCTATCGCAACCATGATGGTATCATTTTCTGCTGCCATTTTCATTATGCTTCAGACACAATCGTGGATTCTCATTCCAGTCATTTTGCTAGCTTGTATTCCAATCACCTTATTTGTATGGATGCAATTTCCCCTTCTAGTTGAGATTTTTATGTCTACTTATGGACCCAGCATTTTTGAGCACAAAGTAGATCGTTGGTTGTACCCTTATAAAGTAAATGAATAGTACCAACCTGTGTTTATCCTATTCATAATATTGAAGAATATGTATTGAGCTTCTAAACTATCATTCATTTTTTCTTATAAAGAAAATGATACCCTAGTGGAAATGATACTTAAACTCTATTGTCCTTGTCCGATAATGTTATTCCCAAGATTTATCACTATAAAACTATTGTTGGTTTGTGGTTGAAGTTTGAGAGTTTATACATGGCCTAGTGTTAGAATTTTCATTTGTGTATGAAGCTATAATTGTAGATTTAAAATGTACGAAAGTACATCTTTGTAAGACTACCTTGATGAATTTGCTAAATTTATTTATGATGTTAAATATGTATGTATTATAAATGATGATGAAGATTTGGCCTAGTATTTTTTACCTTTTTTCATTTGAATATTTTGTTTATAGCATGCTACGTGGAACAAAAACTATTTTTTGGAGGATGTTATAACACTTTTAAACTCCAAAGAGTTTGAGAAAAAAGTATTGTAGTGATGAAGATAATAGTGATTTTACTTCAGGTGAAACATATAAAAATGCTTCAAGAAATAATAGGCACGTCTAAAATAAATTGTCAACTCAAAGATATAAAAATGCTTCAAGCAAGAAAAGGTAAATGTTATTATTGTTGTTAGAAAGGACACTGGAAAATAAATTGTCAACTCAAAGATAAAAGAGAAATCAACAATGTCTTTTGCTCGCAATGACTTTGTTGGTGTTGTAGATGGTTCTATCACAATGTATTTTTCTCCTAATGATGTTGGTATTGCATATGGTTTTTTTGGTTTTGCTTATGAATAGCAATCTTGATTTAGATTGCAGTTACCATATGTGCCTTAATATGATATGTTTTTTACTTATTAATTTATTGACGAGGGTATTGTCTTTAAGAGAAATAATTTATTTTGCAGAGTTGTTGGTATAGTGGTACGATCTAGATTAAGATGCATAATGGAATCATTAAGACTTTGATGTATGTCTATAATGTGTTAGACTTGAAAAAAACAAAGAAATAAAGAAAAACTTCATATATTTTAGTACTCTTAATTCATAAGGTTACTAGTATATAGCTAAAGGTAGAGTTTTAAGAATTAATTGGGTACTTTTATCATCATGAAAGGGAAATTGTGTTGTAGCCTTTATGAGCTTCTTAGTAGTACGATTGTTAGTAGTGTTTCAATTTCATCCTCATTAAATCTAGATTAAGATATTACTTGTTTTTAAATCTAGATTACGATATTACTCGTTTATGGCCTATGTGGTTTGTATATATG
Organism: Hippophae gyantsensis; assembly: GCA_030763125.1. Lineage (NCBI taxonomy): Eukaryota > Viridiplantae > Streptophyta > Magnoliopsida > Rosales > Elaeagnaceae > Hippophae > Hippophae gyantsensis. The sequence goes on along the minus strand of CM061039.1, from coordinate 27,544,738 downwards.
AGTTAAGCATGGATGTCTATTTTGTGCAAGTGAATTTTGTTTGATGGTCAAAAATTGGGAAACTTGATGTCATGTCTTGAAATACGAGTATGTGAATTTTAAGAAGAGACATGCATATATTTGAAAGAAAATTATTTATTTAAAGTTAAACATTATGAAAAATCAATTTAAAATCAAACGATTCATTAAATATTTTGGGTACCTTGAAAATATTTTATTATTTATAAAATATATTAAATTTCAAAATTTTAAGTCAAATGATTACTAATCTAGAAATTATATCAAATAAGAGTGATCTCATCCTATTTATTGATGAGCGCATGAAAAACATTAAAAATAACGTGCTTGTAAAGGGGTGAAACAAACAATTGCGATAGTGGAAAAATGTGTGTCGTGATAGTGGATAATATATCCGATAAATCAAAATCAACTACTAAATTAGAACAATCAATTTAAGGATAATATCACAAATATTGTGGGCTTGTTAATCAATCAAGCACAACCACAACATGTTTAATGAGTTAAATAAATGAAAAAGCCTTTTGGAATAGTTTCGTAAAACAAGAGAGAGATTAAGATGAAGAAAATAGTGCTCTTCTGTGGTTAATAAATTTGTTTGCTTAGGTTTGTTTAAATAGAATATTTTGAAGCACTAGGTCTAAGCAATATTACTATTATGTCCATAAAACAAGTTAAAAGAGTTTTAAAGAATAAGGATAATATAATAATAAATAAATTCAATTTGAGTTAGATGTCGATTACATATTGAGTACACATATTTACATGTCAGTGGGGTAAAATTGGCATAAATATAACATATTAGTAGCTGAGGTCAACCTAAGCTCGGGTTTTCATTGAGCTTAGGTTATCACTGAGCTTAGGCTGTCATTGAGCTCAAGCTGTTATTGAGCTCAAGGTGTCCCATGGTTAGGACATTTAGGGTGCTTCACCTTCTATCTCGGGTTGGTGACTCAACTAGGGTGGTTTGTGAGGACTGGGCATCGAGCCGATCTAGATGTCCAAACACAATCCATAGAATATCGACAAGTTTCAAAATAGATTTTTTCAGCACACTTTCAACAAAACATACATTTAGTTAATTTGCTATAAATTTGTCTAGGAAATTTGAAACAATAAACCAAAAAAATGATTCTAAAACTAGACACATCAAACTTTAAATCATCAAGTCCAAACCATATAACCATCTTAAATAGCAAAACTATAGAGGGTCTTCCAACTTGAGTTTCATAGAACCACCTTTAGTTAAACATATATAACTTTGCGTAGAAAACTTAAAAAGAAAAACCACAAAATTTCTCATAAAATAAAAATGTATACCTTTATAAAGGGATATAAATGAAAGTATAATTCTTTCAACATTTTCTTAGCTTCCATTTGAATTTACATCATGGACATTTAAGAATTCTATTAGCTGATCTAAAGAATATTCCATAGGGCCAATTTTTTTGTTATCTTGAAAGGACCAATGTAACGAGGGCTTCCCTTGCCACGTCTCCGAAATTAAACTAGACCCTCCCATGGTGATAACTTTAAGAATGCTTGATCTCCAACTTTATATTCATGCTCCTTAATACTATTGTCTACACAGCTCATTTGTCAATATTTTGTTATCCTTAATTTTTCTTTGACTATATGAATTTTAACAGTGAGCATTTCTACATACTTTGGGCCTAAAATCCTTTTTTCACCTACCCCATCTCAACATATTAATTTTCTATGTTTCCCACCATATAATGCTTCATATGGGGCCATCTCAATGATTTAATGGTAACTGTTATTGCAGGAAAACTTCATTAGTGGTAAATGATCATCACAATTACCCTTAAATTGTAAAACACAAACACGTATAATTTTTTCAAGGGTTTGAATTATTCATTTCAACTGTCCATCAGTTTAAGGACAAGAGGCAATACTAAAGTGTGACTTCATTCTTATAGCATTTTTCAATTTAGACAAAAATTGAGAAGTAAATCTTACATATTTATCAAAAACAATCGAAATTGGAGCTCTTGTAACCTCACAATTTTATCCACATAAATTTTGGCAAGATTTAGCAATTTAAATGTTTGTTTAGCAGGCAAATGGTGTGAAGATTTGGTTAAATTTTCTATAATTACCGATATCCCATCATGGCCATATTAGGTATGAGAAAGACTATACAAAAAATCCATTGTTATGTGTTCCCATTTCCATTTAGGAAAAGGAAATGGCTAAAGAGGTCCAATGGGTTTCTGGTGCTTAGTTTTGACTTGCTAGAAAATTAAAAACCTTGCTACAAATTCTACAATTTCTTGTTTCATTCCACTCAACCAATAATATATTTATTTAAAGTATAATACATCTTAGTATTACTAGGATGCAATACATAAGCATAAGTACGTGCTTCTTCTATTAACTTATTTTTAAGATTTTCATCATTTGGTACATATAACCTATTATTGAATATTATAGTTCCATCATTTCAAATTGAAAAATTAATTTGGTTTCCACTTTCTTTTTCACCCTTCAATTTCATCAAAAAAGAGTCTTGTGGTTGAGCTTCAGTCTCACCCTAAAACTTACAAGTAGAATTTCTGAATGATCTATTGATAGATCCACATTCAATTTTCTTGACTTTACAAGTAATGAATGATGGACTACTTATAAAATTGCTAATGAACTAGTTGATTTCCTACTTAGAGCATCTACTACCACATTAGCCTTTCCTAGGTGATAGTCAATAACATAATCCTAATTTTTAATTAATGCTAACCATCTTCTTTGTCTCATATTAAGCTCCTTGTGAGTTAATAAGTACTTTAAACTCTTGTGGTTCGTGAATATTTGACATTTTTCACCATATAGATAATGCGTCCATATTTTTAAGGTACAAACCGTAGTTTATGTTTCTTGAGTTGCCTAGAAACATAAGCAATTACTTTACCATCTTGCATAAACGCACAACCTAAACCTTGATCAAAAGAATCACTATATACCACAAATCCCCCACCACTGGATAAAAGTGTAAGCACAAGTCTAAAAGTCATTTTTCTCTTAAGCTCTTGGAAATTTTCCTCACATTCACTTGAATAATAAAATTTTTCATTTTTCCAAGTAAGACGAGTCAAAGGTAAATCAACTTTAGAAAAATCTTTAACAAATGACAATAGTATCTAGCCAACCTAAGAAAAATGCTTATTTCTGTTATGCTTTTAGGTCTTTCTCAATTTACCAATATTTCCAACTTTTGGGGATCAAAATATATGCCTTCACCCAAAATAAAATGTCCAAGAAAAATCACACTCTTAAGCCAAAATTGAAACTTACTAAATTTGCATATAATTGTTTTTGTTCCCTCTCATTTATAAGAGTACATCAAAATGTCATTGGTAAAATCTATAACATATTTATCAAAGAATGGTTTAAAATTGTGACCTCATGTCAATGTTAAGTAACTATAGTTATATAATATGACCTTATGCCATTTATTTTGGGTAATCCAAGGTAATTTTTGGTAATTCAATATTTTTAATTATATTGTGGTGCCAAATATGTTATGCAATCCAAAAATGGTCTGAAATAAAAAGAAATTTTTGTTACAAAGTGTGATTATATCCTTAAAATTACTTTAAATAATAAAAATGGAGACATATTATATTATGAAACCATTGAGGCCAAATAGATATAGAATCTAATTTTTCAAGATAAAGAATTTTGTGCATGTGAATTGTGATTGTAAAATTTATTGGTAATAATTCTACAATCAAATACTTCTACCATAACATAATGAGTTATTTGAACTCATGGTTATATGTCATGGTTATAACATACTGACTATTTCTTACTTTGCCAAGTTACAAGATTCCCCCATACGAATATACAATACCCAGTGGTAGATCTATGATCCATTATAGAGCCTGCCCAGTCAGCATCTATAAATACTTAAATTTTCCTGGTGGGATTCTTACTAAAGTATAATCCTTTTCCTGGTGTCGACTTGAGATACCTAAGTATATGATAGACCACCTCCATGTATTATTTAGTGGGACTATTCAAAAATTTACTTACAACACTCACTAAAAAACCAATATCTGGTCTAGTGTGGGATAGGTAAATGATTTTTCTCACTAATATTTGATAATGGCCTTTGTCCACAAGTGCACTATTTTCTTTGATTCCGAGTTTTATTGTGGAGTCCATCAGAGTTTCTGCCAGTTTATACCACATCATTCCAGTTTCCTTGAGAAGATCAAGTACATATTTCCTTTGAGATATAGATATGCCTTTTTTGTTCATGGTACTTCCATTTCTAGGAAATATTTAAGATTGTCTAGATATTTGATCTTAAATTGCTTAGCTAGGAACTCTTTGCATTTATTCATCTCAATTGTAGAATTACTTGTTGGAACAATATCATCTACGCACATAATTGGGATAACTATTCTGTCATTGAAGAAATGCTTGACGAATAGTGTGTGATTTGATTGGCATTGATTGTACCTATATCTCTTCAGAACTTTAGAAAACCTATCAAACGAGGCATATGGAGATTGCTCAAATCCATATAAGGATTTCTTAAGTTTGTAGACTCTATTGGTTGGAACAGGAGATTCAATTCCAGTAGGAATGTCTATGTAAACTTCTTCTTTGAGATCACTATAAAGGAATGCATTCTTGACATCTAATTGGTAGAGAGACCTATCCAAGTTAGATGCTAGGGAGAGAAGAACACGAATAGTGTTGAGCTTTGCTACAGGTGCAAAAGCTTCCTGATAGTAAATCCCATATGTCTGAGTGAATCCCTTAGCCACAAGGCGAGCCTTAAATCTTTCTTTACTATTGTCTACATTATGTTTGACTCTAAAGATCCATTTACACCCACAACTAGTTTCCTCGGTAGTAGTTCAATGATCTCCCAAGTATTTTTCTCTCTAAGGCACTGGGTTCTTCAAGAATAACTATCTAACATTCAGGTACCTGAAAGGCTTCATGAATGAAATTTGGAACCTATTTGATCAAGGTTGTTGATAAATGCCTTATAACCTGGTGAGAGACTTTTATAGGAAACAAAGTTGTAGATGGGGTGGTTGGTACAAGATCTTACACATTTCCTTAGAGGAATTGGAAAATTCAAATCATTAGGAGGTAACTCAATAATATGAGGTTTAGTGATGGTACCTTGTGAATTGTTAGAGTGGCTTGTACTCGGGTTGGACTGCTGGACTGGCTCAAGATATGCTTGGTTCAATGTTCTCTTTTGAGTTGTTCTCCTCTTGGAGTAGACAAGAAGATCATTATTTGGGACAAAGAAGTTTGGATCTGTTGGCTGAGAAGTTGGGGGTTCATTGGGATTATTAGGAGTATTTATTTGAGACAATGATTCACATTTTGGAATTTGTGGGATATGATTTAAGAAAGAATATGTAGGAGAATGAGTGGTAAGACTATTCCAAAGCTAGTATTCATTACCTATGTTCTCCCCCTGAAAGGCAGATTTGGGATAATATGGATATTGTTCAAAGAAGGTGACATCCATTGTATTATAGAACCATTTTTTGATAGGAGAGAAGCATTTGTATCCTTTCTTGTATGATGAATACCTTAGGAATATGCATTTGATGACTCTGGGATCAAGTTTACCTTTATGATGTATATGGATATAAGCAGAACATCCAAATATTTTAAAAGGAATGTTGGACACGATTCTGGGGTGTGTGTATGAATCAAGTAGAGTAACGATAGGTGTTTTGAATGTGAGGACATGAGAGGGCATCCTATTGATAAGATAGGTAGCCGTAAGGACAGCTTCTCCCAAGAAATGTTTAGGGACATGAGTTGTGAACATGAGAGATCTAGCTACCTCGAGAAGATGTCTATTCTTCCTTTCAGCCACCCCGTTTTGTTGAGGTGTGTCAACACAAGAGCTTAGGTGGATAATTCCTTGACTTAACAGATAATCACTAAGAATTGAAGTGAAGTATTCCTTAGCATTGTCAGTTTTCAATACTTGGATTTTTGTTTGAAATTATGTTTGAATAATGGTATTGAAATTTTTAAAGATCTGACCTGTTTCATATTTTTCTTTCACGAGAAATAACCAAGTGATTCGAGTATGATGTTCTACAAATGAAATGAACCAACGTGTCCCTATTATGTTTTTGATTGGAGAAGGTCCCCAAATATCAGTATGAATTAATGAGAAATGATGTGATTTTTTATGTGGACTATTGGGATATGATTTTCTAACGTGTTTTAAAAATTGACATACTTCACATTAAAAATCCTTTGAATTTTTATATCTAAATAAGGAGGGGATTTTTTTTTTCAAATATAGGAAATTAGGATGACTTAGGCGATAGTGATTCAACATGATTTCACCATTGTTATTTGATTTAAGATTTAACAAAGCTTTATTCTGAGAAGGAACCTCGGATATAGCTTGGAGGGTTTGTTTTTATGGAGAGTTGGCACTTTTGAGGAGATAGAGTCCCGAGCATTATTTAGAACTACCAATCATCTTATACGGGTGAGTTTAGTGATTGATAAGAGATTACAATCAAGGGTGGGAATAAGAAGGACAAAATCAAGAATAAAGGAATTGAATTTTTTTGCTAAATCAATCCATGTTACTTTGGATATTGATCCATTAGCAATTCTGACAGTGTGTCCTTCTTGGTAGGCTTTAAGATTCATGAGAATAGAAGCATCACCCGTCATGTGGTCTAAAGCACCTGAATCAATAACCCATGGTCTGTTAACCTATTTCACACTAAGAGCGTTGAGGGTGTTACATGATTGAGCTACAATGGCAGATGATGTTGGCAAGGATTGTCCAAATATTTTTTGCAGGAGATCAATTTGTTCCTTGTTAAACAGAATATATTCAGGTAAAGTAGTTCCATAGGTTATGGAGGCAGTATTTCCATGGCTTTCTTTGTTGGTGTGCCGTGCAGAGGGTGGCTTCCAATTAGCTAGCTTTCCATGACTTTTCCAATAGGTTTCCTTAGTGTGACTAGGTCTAAGACAATGGTAACACTAAGGTCTTTCTCTTTGAGGACGATTGCCTACATCCTAAAACTATTAGTGTCCTCAAATAGTAAGTGTAGACCCTTCTCCAATTACTAAATTGACAGACTGAGGACCCAACATCACCTTTTTTTTTACTCTCTTATTGGAAAACTTTGGAGAAGGATTCATGAATGCTTGGTAAAGGCTTTGTTCCTAGAATTCTACCTTGCACATCATCAAATCTTTGTCGAGTCCCACCAAAAATTTGAAAACTCGTTTCTCTTCAACAATCTATTTATACAAGATTCTGTCTGTGGGACACTTCCATTCGTGAACCTTAAAGAGGTCTAACTATTACCAATACCAAGTGAGAGAGTTAAAGTATTGGGTAACTGAAGACTCCTCTTGACGAAGATCATGGAGGATGCTTTCGGTCTCAAATAGTTTGGAAATATTTTCAGAACTAGAATAAGTATCTCTAGTGGCGCCCCATATTCCTTTGGCAGTATTTTAGAGAAGAAAGTTCTCTCCAATCTCATTCGTCATGGAATTTATCAACCAAGACATTACTATACTATTCTCGGATTTCCATGTTCTATATGTCAGATCGTTCTCTTTTGGGGCTACTACATCTCCAGTGAGGTAATCATCTTTCATTTTTCCACATATAAACATCATGATGGATTGGGACCATTGAAGGTAATTATTCCCATTTAATATGTGACTGGTAAAGGACAAAATATTGTTCTCAGTGGAATTGGTCATGATAGGTTTTCCTATGGCCATTGATGCTCGAACTGTTGTGAAACTGATGTTATTTCAATTTGGGTTGATGGGACAGTTTTGGCTGGATTGATTGGGATTATTAGTAACTGAGTTTGAGTTGGACTAATTAGGCCTATTAGTGACTGAGTTTGGGTTGGGCTGTTGGATAACTGCTGGATTGGATTGGGCTACTGGATTGGTTACTGGGCCTATTATAACAAGGTTGTTGGACGCCAAGCTGATTCTAGAGATTCAGTGCTGGATGATTGGAGGGCGATGGCAAAGTGGAACAGGGAGCGTCGAAGTTGAGGACAACGGTGACAGAGTAATTTAGGAATAATACCATTGGTATCAACAACTAAATTCCAGCCTGTTCTACAACTAAGTCATTGTCTGTACAACACTAATACAACTTAATTAAAGATATTCTTAGAAATTATACAATAGACATGCCATGTATGGAATATCCACCCTTTTTTGACTTCGATAAGCCCAACACAAAATTCATAGATATATCAATCTATAGTTCACTAGGTATAGGCAAAGGAGTATACAAACTATGGGGTTAAACTTTAAACTTACCTTGCATTACATGTAATGCACTTCTCACAAATTTTCTCTACATCACGTTTCATGTGAGGGAAAAATAAATGTTCATGCAAAAACCCCTAAAGTTTTAGATAAGCTAGTAATGACCCATCAAACCCCTCCATGAGCTTCCCTAACAAGCGAGTCACACAATAAACATTTAGGCATACATAACTTATTTTCTGTAAACAAGAACCCATTATGCCTAAAGAACTTGCCAAATGCTACTTTCTCACCTGCATTGAACACATTAAAAAAAGTATAATCATCAACATTCAAGCCTTTAATGTATTCAAAACCTAGTAATTTTGCATTTATTGTCACCCTTGTGGTCCTCTTCATCCTTATTGTCACCTTTTTGGTTAACAAAATCTTCCATAGGTATGTGTTTTGCTTGGCTTCTAGCACTGGAAAGACTTTGTGTTTGGCTCTCTTGCATAGTTATCCAAGGTCATTGAGCTTGAAGTCCATTCTTTCAAAATGTTGCTGTATGGCCTTCAACATAAAACTTTGATCCACCCTTCTTTCTTGCCCGAACCTCATGAAGATATGATGAAAAAAAGAAAGCAATTAAAACATAAAGCCAGTCACATTAGTTCTCGTAACACTCTTCACGTGTTTTCACTCTATATGTTACTCACGCTCTTGTTTACACTCTCAATTTAGTTCCCTCTTTCGGTTCTTTATTGAACTCAATCAAAATTACCTTGAAACAATCCAAGCTCAACAAATCAGTTCACTGGCAAAGAACAATAGGCAAATAATTTTTGGAATTTTGACACAAAATGAGCAAATTGGTAGTAATGCACTATAAAAGGAAAATCAAATTAAGGAAAGCAAGAAAACAAGAAAAACGAACAAAGAAAAAAAAATCTGAGATATGAAAGGAACAAGCAAATCAAATAGGAAAGTTAGAATAGAAAACAAGCAATTTAGAGATATTTCCAAGATCTCTTTTTCCCTTTTTTTCTTTGCTTGGCCGAATCTGCTCTTTCTCTTTTTGTTTTTTTTTAGTTGTATTAGCAATCAAATTTGAATAGTTAACATATCTCAACTATGGATACTCTTTTTTTTTAATCAAAACAACATCAAAATTTTTTATTTTTTTATTTTTTATAACTAAATAATAACATAAATAATACCAAAAATTCAAGGGAAAAAGAAATAACAATAAAGAAAAACAAAAAATGATAGATTAAACTTGATTTAGGGAGTCTTGCTTTGATACCAAATGATACAAACCTTATAAAGAAAAGTGAGACCTAAAGATCATTGTTGAGATGTTTACTATAATCGTTCCACATTAAATTTCAAAACAAACACAAAGAAAGACCTTGTCCCATTATTTATAAGGAGATAATAACCAAATGTATAAAGAAAAAGTAGATGTCACACTCAAGGATAGGAAGAGGGTTGTGGTTAGTAAGTCTAATTTGAGCGTCATAAGATTGTTCTTGATAAATAACCAAAAATAAAGCTCTTACCAAATTATATTCCAAAGTCTTCTTCAAAAACACACTTCCTTTAGAATCTTAGCTATATTCTAGAATAATTGAACCTATTATTTGCTCAAAAATAAGAAAAAATGAAATTCCAATAATCCTCTAGGGTGCCTCACAAGCAAGCCGATAAAGGAAAAGAAATTGCTTGCAAAATAAAGAATAAAATTTGCATGTTGTTCTCTTCAAAAAGGGAAGTGCCTTTGTTTGCATGGCACTCTCAAATAGTCCACACCGAACCCATCACTCAAGCCTGTTTAATCAGCCCAATGAATTGCTTCAATGATATTGATTAGACCATGATCTTCTTTGGACCCATCTTGAGTTGAATCTTTTTGGGATCATCTTGAATTGTAAGCTAGGATCAGCCTATGAAGTGCCTCTTTGAACCTTTTTTCTCTTGCTCTTGTTATTGTCCCAACAGAAATGTGCAATAGATCTTTTAGTGGTGCTCCTATGTTCTCATCAATATGTGACTAACTATATTACTATCATACACTTGCATTGATATTTCCAATATGAATTTATGTGTATTATAGTTCATAGACTAAACATTAGATTTATTGATAAGTAAATGTATTCTGGCAACTATATTGGCAGTATAGGCAATGAGGTATTTCTTTGTACTCAACTAGTTATCTAAATGGCTTCATTTGTAACTTTGATTAACAGTAAGTTGGTGGCTTGGCATTAATAACCATTTTAAAGTTGTATTTATTATATATGATAGCAAACATGAGTTTAGTGTGCATAGTAGATTAGTAGAGTATAGCTAACTGCTATATTTGAATACTGAGTGCTTTCAATCTATAGTTAACTTACAAGCTTATATTCAAAAATGTGTGGTTTGTTATTTTTTTAATTTTAATTTTAATTTAATTTAATTTAATTTTTTAATTTTAAGTATACAAGGATAAATATTTGAAACAAAAACAACTCTATTAAACTCAATCAAGTTCTCAAAAATTTACTTCCCCCACTTCCTCCACCCTGTCTGTTTTTAACTTTTTACCCTCATAAGGAGCAGTAGGGTTGTGAGGTTGGGACACATTCAAAAACAAGGCAAAGAATATTCTTTTAATTATTCAGTGTTGTATATCACTTTGTTGATTCATAATTCTGGACATTCACAGTTTATGATTGATGATTCAATGTAGATGGTTGCATGGTCCATTGGTTGCATTTATATGGTAACTTCAATGCTACCTTGGGTGGTTTTTGCAGTGTTTTCAATTTTGTAGTTCAAGAATGTATGGATTATAAGGGAACTAGTGTCCTAAGTATTTTGAGGGATTTGAGATATAGAAAATGTCCCCCCACCCCAACCCCCACCTCTCTACAAGATATTAGATTTGAAAGATATGAAAGATAATGTGAGCTTATGAGCAGATAATCTTCCTGCACATGCAAATAAACACAAAAACTATGCCTATTTTCCATATTTTTGGAAAATGTACATACACATAATGGTGACTCAAATATACCACTTTCAGATTTATCGGAATGGCAAGAGTTGTTGTCGCAAATGCAACCGTTCTTGAAGTTCTTGAAAAAGATAATTATATAGATTGGAGTGAACAGATTAAAACATACCTTCTTGCACAAGATCTCTAGGACATGATAGAAGGCATTGCTAAGCTTAAGCCTCCTACAATAGAAAATGACAAAGCTGAGTGGAATGCTTGGAAGAAGAAAAATGCATCTACTATACATGTAATTCAGATTTCATGCAGCCATGATACTTATCATGTGATTAGAGGAGTTGACTCAGCTAAGAGTGCTTGGGATGCTTTGTCTGCAAAGTTTAAGTTGCAATTACGTCAAGAAAACAAAGAAGAAGGTAAGGAAATTTACCAACCAATTGTACTAAATTCTAGGCTAAGGGCTATATAGTTCATTTTTCTTGTTTAGATTTTGCCCTTCTTTTAATACATTTAATTTCAAATATGTTGTAAATTTAATTTTTTCTTGTTGAATTTTTTAATACTCAGTCATGCCACCATTATGGACATGTGGTAATAGGTGTGGAAATCCTATTCTTTAGGGATTTAAGTTTTGAAATTTAAAACTCAAATATTTCAGTTATAACAATAAAAATCTGTATATAAATTAGTTTAGAAATATCTTGTATGAATCTAGATATTACAATCTATTTTATATTCTTTCTATGTATTATATATAAATCAACATGTAACTCATTTTAATGCATCCAAGTTAATAATAAATAAAATCAGTTTCGTTCTATATGGTATCTGAGCTTTGGCTCGTCATCAATGGAGGAAAATACAAGTGAGTCCCATCCCTCTGGTCATACTAATAAGGAGACAGAGGAGATGACTAACCCTAACCTTAGGGGAATCAATACCTCCACACTTCTTCTCAACCTAGAGAAGTTCAATGGAGACAATTATAGGAAATGGACTCAATATATTAAACTTATTATTCAATCTTCCCTGGTTAGTGCATTCTATGAAATAGTCAATCGGAAAAACATATTTGTTTCTTCCTATTGCCAAAGACGTATGGATGGTTGTGTGTAACACCTTAGTTTTGGAAATTATTCAAGGGTTTTCGAAATCAAACACAAACTATGGGAATGAAAATAAGGGAACCTTTTGTGATAAATTACTACATTTTAATGGTGGTTCTATGGAAGGAGCTTGACTTACATAGTAATGATGAATGGGATTGCACTAGAGATAATGTGAGATACAAGAAAAAACTGGAAGATTAATGTGTATTTGAGTTCTTGGTTGGTCTCAATCGAGAATTTATTGATGGGAGATGACGAATATTTAGGCAACAACCCTTCTCGATTACAAGAGAAGTGTTTTCAGAGGTCTGTTGTGAGGAACAACACTGAGGAGTGATTTTGGTGGATATCACTGGTTCGACGTTAGCTAGGGCTGGCTTTGGCTTCATGACCGGAGTAGATTGTGCATGTCTCTTTGATTTCGTAGAACGATCGCAAAGCCTTTCAAATATTAATGGGCTTTCGGGCCTCAATAAACATGTGGATCAAATGGGCCATATGGGCTTTTATCTCGAGGGTCACAAAGTAACACCAAACAAGCCCAACAAAAAAAGGACCCTGGTGTGATCATTGTCGTAACCATACTATGTAAGTATTTGAGATTGAATGTTATGCAATTCTGTAAAATATAAATTTGATGTGGTACATAAAGATGCACTGAATGCTAATGTAGAGTCATAAAAAGTCTTCAAAAACTTGACAAAAACACTGGCATTCTTCCAATCATCTAATGTTGGAGGCCCAAAATTTGATCGATCCTTATGAAAATAAGAAATAAAGTTTATTCCTTCTTATTCTTCGAGACGATCAAATGCTTTTTGAAAATCTAAAGAATATTTTGAAATTAGATATGTGGAGTTCCATCTTGTAGGCACGTCTAGCGCGACACTTCCTTTGGACTCAATATTTTCCATAACATAACACATTTTAAACTTTTGTAATCTCAAAGGAGAGGATCTAACATATTTCACTACATAACGAATACACATAATAGTATTGTAAAGATCTTTAAGTCCTCTTACAACCAAATTCAAAATGTGAGCACAACATCGCACATGAAAGAACTCTCCACTCATAACAAGTCCATCATTCCAATTTTTTAGCTTCCTTTTCAAGTATGACACAATAGTATCATCCGAGGAAGCATTATCAAGTGTTATGGTGAATACCTTACATATACCTCAATCACGCAAACTCTGTTCTATCATTCTCCCAATTGTATCATCCTTATGATTCTCAACTTGACAAAAGTTTATAATTCTTTTTTGTAATTTCCAATATTTGTCAATATAATGAGTGGTTAGACAAATATAATTAATATTTTGAATTGAAGTCCAACAATCACTAGTAAGAAAAACTCTTTGCTTTTCACTTATGAAAAAAAATTTCAAACTTCTTTTCTCATCTAAATAAAGTTGAAACACATCCCTAGAAATTGTTTGACAAGATGGCACATGAAACTTAGGACAAATTTCAGCTATAAAATCTTTAAATCCCTCACCCTTAACAAACGTAAAAAACAATTCATCAATAATAATAATTTTTTTCAAAGCAACTCTAGCATGTTTTGCATCAAATGATGCAACAACTAATTTATGAGTTGTCGTATCACCCTCTCCTTTTTGTGTTTGAAAACTTAACATCTTTTGTCCTCTATCTACTTCTTTAAGAATTTGCTTACATAAATTTTTGAAGTGATATATCATTAAAGTAGTTTCATTTCTTGTGGGATGAGCAACATAACGTTTTTTACAATAATGACATGTAGCTCTAGGATTTTCCACATCATAAGGTAAAATATATGAAAAATGATTCCATATTTTTGACCTAAAATTTTTTGGTTTCTTCATATCAGATTTGTTATCTAGGTGAACATTACTTACTTCTATTCCTCTTTTTGAAGATGAGTCATTTAAATTCTGTAGTGGATTTTCCATTTCTTCTGGATGAATTTTAGGTTCAACGTCTTCAATCATAGATATAGTAAAGTCTAGAAATTGACTTGGTTCAATAAACTCATGTAAATCATCATCACCTATATATAGAATACAGATTAGTACATATTCCTAATATATTAAAATATTAACTTTTGTACTTAATCAAAAATCATTTCAAAACTAAAATAACTAAATGATCTTAGTTATAAACAATATGGCTGGAAGTAGAGGTGTCCATTTATACTAAAATTCAAATCCCAAATATTTTGCATACTAATTAGTTCAAGCCAATCCATACTAATTAGATCAAGACAGATAGATTATGATATAAACATGACAAAATATTATCCATTTCATTATAAATAGATCGAAACAAACGTAATTATATGCAATTCTGTAGCTTAAATAACACATTATATTTTCTGCTAGTAAAGAACATGTATGTTAATACTCTCTAAAATCAGAAATAACATGACTTTTTCTGCTTGATTTTTTATTACAAATCAGGGAAAAAAACATGAAAAAAACATGTTATTTTAATCACAATCACGATTGAGGCTTAAAGAATGAATAAAATATTAATAATGTTGAGAATATGTAATTTACATTGAAACTGAAAATGATATTTATTATCATTTTTAATAAAATGATTGAAACTAATAATTCAAAGCAATATCAAAAACAAACATGATGTAATGATAATTTTGGCACACGCGACTAGTGAAGGAGAGAAACAGAATTTGGGGGTGTCCGAAAATCCTATCAAAAACTCATTTAAGGAGGCATTTCATAAACTCAAAAAAATCCTATCAGAAACTCAAAAAAAACTGTATCATAAACTAAAAAAAATCCTATTAGAAACTCATTTGAGGAAGCATTTTAGAAACTAAAAAAAATCCTATCAGAAACTCATTTAAGGATGCATTTCAGAAACTCAAAAAACTCCTATCAGAAAATCATTTGAGGAAGCATTTCAGAAACTCAAAAAAATACTATCAGTAATTCAAAAAAACTGTATCATAAACTAAAAAAATATTCTATTAGAAACTCATTTGAGAAACTAAAAAAAATCCTATCAGAAACTCAAAACAATCGTATCATAATCTAAAAATAATCCTATCAGAAACTCATTTGAGGATGCATTTCAGAAACTCAAAAAAATCCTATTAGAAACTCAAAAAAACAGTACCATAAACAAAAAAAATCATATCAGAAACTCATTTGAGGAAGCATTTCATAAACTCAAAAAAACCCTATCAGAAACTCAAAAAGACCCTATCATTAAATAAAAATAACTGTATTAGAAACTAAACAAAAAGGCTTGACAACCAATCCAAACTACAGAGTATAGACAATGTCTCAGACACTAAATTGTACTGAGAATGTTTGGAGAAACAATAAGCTCACTACATAGTACATATCTATTTGGTCCATTGATGACAGGACGTGAGGTGACGCTATGAGAGGTGACTGGCTGGTGGTGAGGGCAACGTGAGGATAGCTGGGTGGTTGGGTGCTATTGAAGGTGACAACGGTTTGCTTAGGGTAAGGTTGTTTTGAGTCTCGTTGAGTTGCTGTTGATCTTACAAATATGCAAATGCAGATGGTAGTTGAAAATGAATTAGGGTTAGGTTAGGAGGGTAACGCGAGCTTAATATATATATATATATATATGGTAATAGTTAATTAAAAAAATTAATTATTTATGAAAACCGATCTGGTTCAGTCCGACCAGTTTATAATTTTTATAACCGGATCGGACCATTTGAAAATCTGTTTTACTTAATGTAGACTAGACCGGACCGTTTCAATTATGAAACTATTTGGTTTGGTCCAATTCGATCTGGTTTTTTTCAGTTTAAACTGGTCCTGCCTGGTTTATAGACACCCCTAGAGAAAAGACTAGCATTATAGAAGCACTTTTGTGTTTTTGAAAAATAGGTAGAATAGTAGGAGAGGAATGTTGGGGAGAGATAGTAGGTAATGATGGAGAAGATTTTGAGAAGGGAAATGTGTGCTTATCAAAGATGACATCTTCACTAATATACAATCTACTAGTTGTAGAAAGATATTTATATCCTTATAGCGTGTGCATAATCAAGAAATGTGCAAGATAATGGTCGTGGCTCAAGCTTGTGTTGTGTGTAGGGTCTTAGGCATGTAAAACACAAGCAATCAAATACCTTGAGGAAAGCATAATCAAGCTTGGCTCCAAACAGATTCAATAGGAAATTTATCATGTAAGATAGGTGTGTTGATTATATAGGTGTTAGAGAAAAAATTTTCATCCCAGTAACTAATGGAGTAAAAGCCTCAGAATACATAGACAAATTCAATTCAACTATGTATTTGTGCTTGCATTCTACAAGTCCATTTTGTTCATATGAGTGAGGATATGAGGTATAATGCACAATACCAAGTCGGGGCAAAATAGTAAGACCTTCAAACTCCCTATCTTAGTTTGATTGTAACACCTTAACTTTACAATCAATTTACAACTCTACCTATGATTTAAAGTAAATGAAAGCTTGTGCAGTACGTGACTAAGTATAATGCAAAAATGCATCAGTAATGTGAATGTAATATTTGTATCAATTATTAAATGTACGAGGAGACACCCAAATATCAAAATGTACAATACTAAATGTAACATAGACTTTAGTTGTAAAAGATGAATAAGGTAACTTATGATGTTTGCTTACATTGCATGCAACATATATGAAGTCAATTGCTTTATGCAAGTTTGAAACCTACAGTTTAGAATGAGACAAATATATTCTTACAACTAGTAAGGAAGGATGACGAAGTCTCTTGTGTCAAGTTGATATATTAGCAACATAGCATGTTAGATCAGATGCTTTATATATGCTTTTTATATTGTTCACCCTTAATCAAGAAGCTAATTACACTCTTAATTATACAAGTAAATGCACCAAACTTCTACATCAAGTTCCCTCTTGAAGGCTTCTCCTGCCTTAGGTTCCACTATAAAATATAATTATAGCATCAGGTACTTTCCTTTTATAGAACATCATCACATTATACCTGAGTGTCTCTTCAGTTCTTTAAGAAGTGAAATGAGGTGCCATATGTCTTTAATAAAACTTTTGCAGCTTGGAGATTTTCTAATAAGACCTTTGCTAAATCAGCTAGCAAAAACCCTATGCTAAATTGGTGATGGAACTAGTAGATCTTTCTCTAAACATGTTAAACCATTGAAAGAAGTCTTTGTGGTCTTGCATGTGTATTGACACTCTTTTTCAATATTGCTAGCATTTTGTGTTACATACTTCACCCCTATTTATAATAACCATAGTATTAATCCAAATGTAGTTTTTATCATGCAGTGTTGAGTTTATTGCAACAATTGGCGGAAAATTTTAGTCAACTTTTTGGCACATATGATACATTCCATTTTTCTAAAAAATTTCCTCAACCTACCCATTTTATTTTATTATTATATCCTAATTTTTTATTTTCCCTTTCTTATCAATTATTGTAGGTATCAAGAATATATATCAAATGAAACAGGTTCACATTCACTACAATGAACTTCTAAAACTTATATGTGAAGTGATAGGTTCACACCATGAGAATTTCCCAGCTACTTCAATATATTATGCAATCTTCAAAGCTATAGAACGAGGGATTGTTGAGTTTGTGAATGACATATTAAAAAAAAGGCTAGGTCTTGTGTGGGATCTCAAGGATGACATGGTAAGGAACATATTTATGCATGCCACTCAATATCGTCAAGAAAAAATCTTTAGTCTTATACATGGGACACAAGTAAAAGAAGTGTTTCTCATTTACTCTAATTGTTGGGAATAACATACTACATATAGCAGGAATGTTGGCACCTTACGCACAACTAAATTGTATCCTTGGAGCAGCTTTACAAATGGAAAGAGAACTATAATGGTTTAAGGTATATTGATTGCTACCTTTTTTCCCTTATCAATATTGTTTGATATTTGTCTATATATGTGATGTTTGTGACAAGAGTAGTTCAATTTTCTTGTTACAAAGTGTTACTGTCTAGACTTGTGTTTTTTTTTAATAATTGGAATTGGGACAATGAAAATTGAGTTCAATACCGATCAAGGTACTTTACTTTTGAGAAAGGTGCACTTTGGTATGGTCACTGTTCTCATGAGGTTTCTGTCTACTACAAGCATTTAAATGAAAGTGTAGGAGAAGTTAAATTTTCAAATCAATTAAATAATATGCCTAAAAAATGAGAAAATTTTTCACACTTGTTGCATATGACCCAGAACTATAAGGGAAATGGGCATCATATTTTCCGATTGTTATTATGACTTTTCCTAGTTGGGTATACATCAAAATTCTAAAAAAGATCACGTGCATGATCTTCTAATTTTAGAAATTTAAACAAATAGTTAATTTTACAGAAATATTAATGAAGAGAGCATTGAAGTGATTCATATGATATCATATAACAACAAATTAGAATAATAAAATTTTAACTTAAAACAAATTAATCGTTAGAATGCCTTTTCTCTTTATATAATCTTTTGTTGTGATTATATTTATTTTTTTGTCAAATAAATTAATGTAGGAGATTGAGGTTCTTGTACCACCTAAGTGTTTATAAGTTATAAACAAGGGAAATAAAATGACGCCTTGTGATCTATTTTCTGAAAATCACAAGGATTTGGTGAAAGAGGGTGAAAAGTGGATGAAAGAGATGGTTACTTCATGCACTATTATAGGGGCGTTGATTGTAACTATCATGTTCACTGCAGCATTTACTGTACCGGCTAGAAATGATGGAGAAACAGGTTATCCCATATTTTTACAAAAGAAGTCCTTTATGGTTTTTATAATATCAGATGTTATATCACTCTTTTCTTCGACAACTTTAGTGTTGAAGTTTCTAGCAGTCCTTACCACACGTTATGCAGAAAACAATTTCCTCAAATCATTACCTAGTAAGTTGATTCTAGGCATTTCCACCCTTTTTCTCTCTATTGCAACTTGATGGTATCATTTTTGCTACCCTTTTCATTATGCTTTAGACACAATTTTGGATTCTCATTCCAGTCATTTTGCTAGCTTGTATTCCAATCACCTTATTTGTATGGATGTAATTTCCCCTTCTAGTTGAGATTTTTATGTCTACATATAGACCCAGCATTTTTGAGCACAAAGTCGATCGTTGGTTGCAATAGTGGAAAAATGTGTGTCATGACAATGGAAAAATGTATGCCGCAATGCAATTGGTTCGAGTCAAAATTACAATGCAAACAAAATCATCACATGTTGCAACGGTGGAAAGTTGCATATTGTAGTGCCAGACATTTTGATTCACTTTTCTCTCCTTTTGTAATATTTTCTAATCCTATAAATAGGACCCTCTATTTCAGCATTTGTCATCTCATAGTTTCCACACTAGCTATTCTCTCTCATTTCTTCTTTGTTAGTTTTTTCTTGTTTTAATTCAATAAACAATATTAAAAAATTCATTTGGAGGTTTTTCAAATGATAGATTTGTATTGAAATTCTGTATTTGGAAGGATACCTTGAGGTATAAAATTTAAATATATTCTTTTATTTTTAGTTTAATTTTGAAAATTCTATTTAGTTACATATCTAATTAGGAAGATAGGGTGAATAAATAATTAGCATAATTATGAAAAATTAAAATTTTTACACAAGTATAAAATCACGTGTAAATAAAATAATGCAAAAAATCTAAATCAACACACGATACTTTTAAGTGGAAACAATCTAGGTCATACTAATAACCTAAGAGGAAAATCACAGATCCATCGGACCATTTAAATATTCACTATAAAAATAATGTTTAATTACACAGTTTTAACTCAAACTACCTACCAAGGTAATGCCAAGTAATCTACTTACATGCCTCTGATTTTTTTCATAGTCTATAAGTAAGGTGTTCGAATTCAAACTAACATTACAATAACTTGAGTCACACAAGCAATGAACCTGTTCAATTGATACCTGAAATGTTAGCATAATAACATAAGTGCAATTGTGTGTCATAGAGTAGATTCAATAATGAATAATATATCAGATAAATCAAAATCAACTACTAAACTAGAACAATCAGTTTAAGGATAATATCACCAATATTGTGGGCTTGTTAATCAATCAAGCACAACCACAACATGTTTAATAAATTAACTAAATGAAAAAAACTTATTGGAATTGTTTTGCAAAACAAGAGAGAGATTAAGATGAAGAAAATAGTGCTCTTGTGTAGTTAATAAATTTGTTTGCTTAGGTTTGTTTAAATAGAATATTTTGAAGCACTAGGTCTAAGCAATATTACTATTATGTCCATAAAACAAGTTAAAAGAGTTTTAAAGAATAAGGATAATATAATAATAAATAAATTCAATTTGAGTTAGGTGGCAATCACATAATGAGTACACATATTTACATATCAATGGGGTAAAATTGGCATAAAGTATAACATATTAGTAGCTGAGGTCAACCTCAGCTTGGGTTGTCATTGAGCTCAGGTTATCACTAAACTCAGGCTATCATTGAGCTCAAGCTGTTATTGAGCTCAAGGTGTCCCACGGTTAGGACATTTGGGGTGTTTCACCTTCTATCTCGGGTTGGTGACTCAACTAGGGTGGTTTGCGAGGAATGGGCATTGAGCCGATCTAGATGTCCAAACACAATCCATAGAATATCGACAAGTTTCAAAATAGATTTTTTAGCACACTTTCAACAAAACATACATTTAGTTAATTTGCTATAAATTTGGCTAGGAAATTTGAAACAATAAACCAAAAAAATGATTCTAAAACTAGACACGTCAAGCTTTAAATCATCAAGTCCAAACTATATAACCATCTCAAGTAGCAAAACTACACAAGGTCTTCCAACTTGAGTTTCATAGAACCACCTTTAGTTAAACATGTATAACTTTGCGTAGAAAATTTAAAAAGAAAAACCATAAAATTTCCCATAAAATAAACATGTATACATTTATAGAGAGATATAAATGAAAGCCTAATTATTTCAACATTTTCTTAGCTTCCATTTGAATTTACTATAAAATTGGTTACATAGCTATGCTTTATCTTATAATTTCTATTTTTTCCACTTCTTTTTTTTCTTTTCCCATCATCTTTCTCTCTTTTATCCTCTTATTTATTTTTTACTTATTTTGTGACATATTTATCAGAAAAGCTTGCACTACCAAGATATGCATGAGAAGATGAGTAAGACATGTGGGCATAAAACTCACTCTTAGAGACACCATTTTTTTATTAGTCATAAAGGCATGTATGCTCTTATGAATAAGGGTTTGTGGCCTAGTTCTTAAAATAATAATTAAGTACAAGATTGAAATATTCTTGTCTCGTAACTTTAAAAATTCTTAAGACTTAAGATATTTTGGTAACTTTGTTCAAAAATTAAAAATATTAATTCAAACCTTTTAAATTTATTAAAAGCTAAGTAAATCATACAAAAGTGTACTCATAGATTTCATCTTCTTCATAATGAGGGTAAAATCGTAAAAATTCTAAAAATATAATTTTGGTTAAAATTTTATTTCTTGTAAGGAATAGGATATTACAATTCTTCCTCCTCTTAAAAATTTTGTTCTAAAAATTCATGTGCCTTGGTTAAATAAATTAGGATATGTGGTGTTCATTTGTTCTTCAGGTTCCTATGTCACCTCTTCTTCTGTATGATTTCTTCACAATACCTTCACCAATGAAATGATTTTGTTATGTAGTACTTATTCTTTGCAATCAAGTATTCCTATTAGTTTTTATCCATAGGTTAAATTTTGTTTTACTTGCACTAGTTGGGGTTCAATGATATGAAATACATCATAGACACTTAAGAGTTCTACTAGCTGATCTAAAGAATATGCCATAGGGACAATTTTCTTTGTTATCTTGAAAGGACCAATGTAACGAGGGCTTACCTTGCCACGTCTTCAAAATTGAACTAGACCTTCCTCTGGTAATAACTTTAAGAGTGCTTGATCTCCAACTTTATATTCACGCTCTTTAATACTATTGTCTACACAGCTTATTTGTCAATAGTCAATAACATAATCCTAATTTTTAATTAATGTCAACCATCTTCTTTGTCTCATATTAAGCTCCTTGTGAGTTAATAAGTACTTTAAACTCTTGTGGTCCGTGAATATTTGACATTTTTCACCATATAGATAATGCACCCATATTTTTAAGACATAAACCGCCTTCACTAATAAATCATGCATAATGCAGTTCATGTTTCTTGAGTTGCCTAGAAACATAAGCAATTACTTTACAATCTTGCATAAGCACACAACCTAAACCTTGATCAAAAGTGTAAGCACAAGTCTAAAAGTCATTTGGCCCTTAAGCTCTTGGAAACTTTCCTCACATTCACTTGAACAATAAAATTTTGCATTTTTTCAAGTAAGATGAGTCAAAGGTAAAGCAAGTTTAGAAAAATCTTTAACAAATGACAATAGTATCTGGCCAACCCAAGAAAACTTCTTTATTTCTGTTATGCTTTTAGGTCTTTCCCAATTTACCAATACTTCCACCTCTTGGGGATCAAAATATATGCCTTCACCCAAAAATAAAATGTCCAAGAAAAATCATACTCTTAAGCCAAAATTGAAACTTACTAAATTTTGCATATAATTGCTTTTGTTCCCTCTCATTTATAAGAGTACATCAAAATGTCATTGGTAAAAACTATAACATATTTATCAAAGAATGGTTGAAAATTGTGACCTTATGTCAATGTTAAGTAACTATAGTTACGTAATCTGACCTTATGCTATTTGTTTTGGGTAATTCAATATTATTGATTATATTGTGGTGCCAAATATTTTATGCAATCCAAAAATGGTCTGAAATAAAAAGAAATTTTTGTTACAAAGTGTGATTATATCCTTAAAATTCCTTTAAATAAAAAAAGTGGAGACATATTATATTATGAAGCCATAGCGGCAAAATAGATATAGAATCTAATTTTTCAAGACAAGGAATTTTATGCATGTGAATTGTGATTGTTGGAAAATTTATTGGTAATAATTCTACAATCAAATACTTCTACCATAACATAATGAGTTATTTGAACTCATGGTTATATGTCATGTTTGTTTAAGAAAATCATGTTAATGTCAATGTGAAAGCTATAAATTTTATATTATAATATATTATTATAAAATTTATTCTTCACCAACTTACAAAAAATTTCTTGCTTTGCCCCTCACTGTATACAATGAAAAACGGTTATATTAGTTATGATTATGATATAATTATGATATATAAAAATTTTATTTTAAAAAATAATGATATATTAAATTTGTAAAAATAGTGAAAGTTATTCTTTTGTGTATTGGATTTGTATCTATTTCGTAAAGAAGTGAAATTATGTCTAGAATTGATTATCTACTTTTCAGAAAAAATATTAATAATACTTTGAGGTTTGTATTTTTTTTTACAAATATCTCTCTGTTTTCACTAATATTAAAAATGTCTTTTAATTTTAACATGTATTAAATATAATTGTTATTAAGTAATATTTTAATAATTTCTTTCAAATTGATGGATATTAAAGATAAAATTTTGATTTCTCTAATTTTTAACATTAAAAATCCATTACACTAAACTAATAAAATAAAAATGGCTATTTTATTTTCTTCTACTAAAATAAAGATATAAAAAATTAAACTAAATAAATAAGTACATGCACATAAATTATATGATTGCGACATACGGCTTGTATGTAATGAATACATAAGTATACGTATCGTAATAAGTAATATAATGATAAGAAAATATCGTTCCCATGAAGATTGTTTTATTATAAACTAATTTTTATAACTATAAAAATAAAAATAAATTTGGGGTGTTTTTATATTTTAAGGAAACAAAATTAAAATAAATATAGGTAAATAATAATAATTAATTAAATTATATTCGGTAACTAAGAAGATGTATAAGAAAATATCTAAAAATATTTAATCTCACTTTAATTTCAATTAAATTACATACTTCTTATTAAGTTAATATCTAATTTTTTTCTCAATCTTATTAATTGATTAATTAATTTTCTAATCAATAAATGAAAGAAAGATAAATTTATACAATATATCAAAAAGTAAATATTTTTTAAAAATTAATAGAGATAGTAACTTATATGATTTTCTCATTTAAGAAAGAAATCAACAATATAAGATTATTTTCTATAGTTATTTTAAATTTAAATAATTTTTTAATTTTTTGTGTATTTTTTCATTTATTATAGTTTTTTATTTTTAATCATAATAAACAATAAAAAAAATATTTTTACTTTACAATTTTTAAAGTATCTTTTAGTATTTTAGAAAGAATTGAAAAAATATGATGATAGAAAAATTAACGTAATTATTAATTAAAATTATTTTTAATAATACCTCTAAACTCAACGTAATTAAAGATATTTTTTCAAATTTTAACAACATTTGTAATAAATAAAGACAGACCTCATAAGCACTCTTTATGTCTCCCCCTACTTTACATAGAGAATATAGTTGTCCAAAGCAAAAGAGATCCCCGTTTCTCTCTCAGCTCCTCCAAGCCACTTTAACGCAAAAGAAAAATATTAAAATCCTTATTAAAAATGCAAGTTAGATTGTCCATTTAGGTTTTTTTAAATAATTTCAGTTTATGTCAACAATATATATAATAATTTAAAAAATATCTAAAACGATTATTTTGTTGTAATTATAACCATAACTTATGGATAACGATAAAAATATATCTAATAACGTACATTTTAAAATTACAATTATATCTACAATGTATGAATAATAATACAATTATGTTTAAAATTAGATATGTTTTTATCGCTACGCATACATTATACATATAAGTATAATAAAGTAAACATTTTTTACATTAATATTTTTATAAATTATCTTATATATTATTGGCATGAAATCTAGTTAATATTTTCATAAAAAAAGTTTAAATAAGATTTTTTAAGTGAATTTTTAATATTTATATTTTAAATCTTGAATGATGACATATATAGTAAAGTTATAAGATTATAATATTATTTTTAAAATAAGATTAAGAGTAGTATATGTATTTACGTGTATTTATTTCCTATAAAGAAAGAGTAAAAAAAAGTTAAAAGACAAAGTTAACAAAAAAAGAAAAAGCAAATGAGAAAGAGAAGATAAAATTAAACTTGTTGTATGCCAATACTTTATATTCTATTGTTATAAGAAAATAAAAAATAAAAACTAATTTTTTATTCTAACATTTCAAATTTATCCTCAAATATAGTAGAATGTAGCCTCCTTAACTGCTCAGGGCTCCCTTGTGACAAAGTAAACCCAGTATCGATATTGAAAAGTTATATATTATTTCATGAATAAGTAATTTGTGTTTCACTAATTTTAATTTTATTGTTTATCGTTATTGGTAAATACGCTCCTATGTTTTTTTTAAATAATTATTATATTTATAGTTTTTTCCGATCGTTTAGAAATAATCCAGAATTAATATATACTTTCTCATCCTTATAATTTTTTAAAAAATTCTAAAATCTAACTTTTTATTAAATAAAAAAACATATCACTTAATTTACAAACTAATCTTCTAATTTAACATGACACAAATTTTAGATCATGTTAACTTTTATATAAATATGTATCTATGAGAACCCGATTCGATCTTATCGACACGGATGAATTTTAGAATAAAATCATAATAAATTAAATATGAGTCTTTTTTTAAAAAATAATAAATAATTTAAATTAATAAATTTTAAAAATTAATTCAACAAAAATAATTTTTTTCTTTTAGTTTAGATAAGGAGATTTACTTTGATTGTGTTTATTAATATTTTTATAACTATAATACTATAATTTTATTATAATCTCTTCGTTTATATTTCAATCAGTTATTTAATATTATTATCTATATTCATTATAAATTCTAAAGTTTTTTTTTAAAAAATTAAATAAAAAATAAAAAATAATAATATTGACTTGTTATACAAATTCTTTAATTTATATATCCATATTATCTATAATGTTATTTATACTATTCAATCGAAAAAAACATGAAAGAAAATATAATTAGGACTTTATAAATTTTAAAGTAATGAAACTAAAAAATTTAATATAAGTCAATTTTTAAAATTAAAAATTAAATCAAATCAATAAATTAATTTAATATCGTGTTAGTATCGATAATTTAGATTGAGTTTGTCATGTTAATTTTGCACACCTCTACTTACTTGCAGGATGAGTGATAATAATAATCTAATTTTTATCATAAAATAAATTAATTTAATCCTGGTAACGGGTATTAAAAGTTTTATTATTATAAAAAATAATTATATATATATAATTATATAATTATTAAAAATAAACATAATTACTAAAAAGATCTGTATAACGTTTATCTTCTTGTCAGTATCACTTTTGCTTCTTCCCAAAGATTCTTAAGATTTAATAAAGCATGGTGTTTGGGACGTAGAAGAATCGAAGAAAGGAGAAATCCTGGTTTGTAACTTAAATAGCTTTTGTACAGACCAAAAGGTCAAGCACAGATTGATATGTTTTATGCACCATTTTCTTAATTTTTTGCTTTTCATTATTTTTCTTCCTTTTTTTGTCCTAACCTCAGGGGAATCGATACCTCCACACTTCTTCTCACACTACAGAAATTCAATGAAGACAATTATAGGAAATGGACTCAACATATTAAACTTATTATTCAATCTTCCCTGGTTGGTGCATTCTATGAAACTATCAATCGAAAAAACATATTTGTTTCTTCCTATTGCCAGAGACGTATGGATTGTTGTACATAACACTTTAGTTTTGGAAATTATTCAAGGGTTTTCGAACTCAAAAGCAAACTATAGGAATTAAAATAGGGGAACCTCTCTGTGATCGATTACTACATTTGGATGGTGGTTCTATGGAAGGAGCTTGACTTACACAGTAATGATGAATGTTATTGCACTAGAGATTGTGTGAGATACAAGACAAAACTGGAAGATGAATGTGTATTAGAGTTCTTGGTTGGTCTCAATCGAGACCTCAATGATGTGAGAGGATGAATACTAAGCCGACAACCCCTCTCGACAATAAGAGAAGTGTTTTCAGAGGTGTGTTGTGAGGAACAGCATTGGGGAGTGATTTTGGTGGATAGCACTGATTCGACTTTAGCTAGGGCTGTCTTTGGCTTTATGACCAGAAAAGATTGCACATGGCTCTTTGATTTCGTAGAACGATCGCAAAGCCTTTTGGAGATTAATGGGCTTTTGGGCCTCGATGAATGTGTGGATCAAATGGACCATTTATGGGCTTTTATCTCGTAGGTCACAAAGTAACACCTTACAAGCCCAACAAAAAAAGACCTTGGTGTGATCATTGTCTTAAAATTGGCCATACAAAAGACATGTGATGGGACATATATGGAAAACTGATGGACTAGAAACTACGACAGAATTTCAAGAATCAAGAGTATCAAGCCTTTACTAAGCAGCATGAAAAAGCTGACTTATTCAATCACAACTAGATAGAACAACTTTATAAGCTATTCTCAAAATTTCAAACAAATGGTCAGTTTTCTACCTATGTTTCTTCTGGTTTACTAGCACACAAAGGTGATTTCCTAACTGCTTTAAGTATGACCTCAAAAATAAGCACCTCATGGATCATTGACTCCGTTGTTTATGATCATATGATTGATGATCATTTTTTGTTTTCTTCATATACACCTTGTGTTGGAAATTCAAAAGTAAAAATTGTAAATTGCACTCTTTTGTCAATTACAGGAAAAAAAGTGTTAAAATTTTTGACTCAATTATTCTGGATTCCATTCTCCATTCTCCATGTTCCAAATTTGTCATTTAATCTATTATCTTTCAGTAAGTTAACAATCAAAGTACGAAAGATACCTCACACTTAACACATTACAAGAGTCCAACCCGGTGATGGATCCAAGCATTCTCAAGTATTCCTTCAATCTAGACATCCCTAATCATATCGTTGATATACCCGTTTCTCAAGGATTTAAGTTTTGAAATTTAAAACTCTAATCTTTCAGTTATAACAATAAAATAGCTATATATAAATTAATTTAAATATATCTTATATTGGTTTAGATATTGCAATCTATTTTATATTCTTTTTATGTATTATATATAGATTAGGATGTAACACATTTTAATATATCTAAGTTAATAATAAATAAAATCTGTTTTATTCTATAATAAGTAATTTCATAAAGAAACGTAATTCATACCTTCGTGGACGTGGTTTAATTCTCTCTTTTTAAATTATGCAACAAGTAATGTGCTATGAAGGATTTTATTTTCCATCATCATGAAGCAGTGAGTGCAATAGATTGAGTTTCAGGAAAAAAAAGCTCTTCATATTGCAGCTGATGGTGGAAACATGCTACTTGTGGAGGAGTTGGTGCCTTTAATGTCAGAAAAAGGTTTGGAAGTTCAACAAGTTAATGGAATGACAGCTCTTAGCATTGCTGTAGTTGTTGGAAACACTCGCATGGCAAAATGCATGATTGAAAAGAACAACTGGTTGCCTGGCATTGCTGATAAATGGGGTAGTATTCCAATATTAACTGCTTTTAGTCATAACCATATGCAATTGGGTCGCTATCTCTATTCTGTTACACCACAAGAAGTTCTATCAAGGGAAGGCATATATGCTGCTGCAATTATCACCCAATCCATTTATAATGAGAGTAATTTTGGTTAGTATTTTACTTATAGAACCTATATGTTTTCCAATCACTTTGTTCACTATCTCCATTTTCATGCGACAACATTGCAGACATTGCGTTGCATCTGCTACCTAAAATCCCACCATCGGCCATTGTTAAAGCTTGCGATAGACAACTATCTCCTTTGGGGGCATTGGCAAGCAAACCCTCTGCATTTGAAAGTGGATGTCAGCTCATGTTTTGGAAACGATGGATCTACCACTGTAAGTACTCACTATATATATATATATATATATTGTTTGTTTGTTCTTGTCTAAACATTTCTCTTACTGGTTGAATATATGGAAAAAAAATTCAAACTGATCTCATCATCATTATGAAAATAACTTCACACACATACAGTGGTTCCTAATTTTCCTGGTTTTGTGTGAAGAGAGTCATTGTTAATTTATCAATCTTGCACACTATAAAGAGCATTAGCTGTAATGTTATCATACAAATGAACTACAAAAATTGTTAGCTCTTGAGTTGTGAGGATGTGTAATGTTATGAACTGTCACTGGACTGAAAAAACCTTTAGTAAAGCTTTTTCAATTATATATAATTCAATAATGACAGAAATCCATCAAAGTTTGCATTGATCTTAAACTTAATAAATGACATTTCACAATGTTTTCAAATGGAAAAATGAATTTAATGCATATTCATTAGTTCTGTTATTCTTTTTTTACAACTATGTACATAAAACTGTCTAGTTGGACCAGTGACATTTGTATTAGTGTCCAGAATCTTGAAGACATCCAGAGTACTAAAAGGAACATGTTTGCCTCGGGTTTGAGCCAGAATGTTCACAAGTTTGTTTTTTTTGTTTAAAATAAGAAATCTTGTTTTATCCAAATAATTTTTTTAAGCAGTGCTAGGCCTGTGCACTGTTTCTTGACTGGCCAAATCATAATTTCGTTAGTTGCAAGAAACTTATCGTTGCATTGTTGCTAGAATGGTTGTTGAATTTGGTTAGCTCTTCCAAGTTGTTGAATGCGTTGAAGAGTTAATTTTGAAAATTTTAAATTATGAGTCTTTTCAAATTCTCTTTGAAGCTTACATCATTTGAGTTTCTGTTTCTTTTAATTTTCTGTGAGTTGTCTTTGTAGTTCTTGTTAAGATTCTTAAGTTCCTAGAAGTTAATGTATTGAATGTTTTGAATGTCCTAAGTTCTAGTATAAATAGGACTATTTGCTTGTGTTGAAGATGTAGAAAAAATCAGCCCCTTTCCAATGATAATAAAATTTGAAGTTTATCAAGTTTCTTAGTCTTCCCCTGTTCTTGTTATTTTTTTTAACCGAATGTTCCATTGGATTCTTCGAAAACACAGCTACACAAACTGAAATAGCAGAATGACTGCTCATAGAGTGCTTAATCTTTCCTGTTATTCCATAGGGCCTATTTTTTGGAGAAGCCTATTAAGAATCTTGATCTCATCCTTCATCAACTACCAAAAATCATTAACCCACCCGAACACCCTCGTTAAAATAACAAAAAATCAACCGTAACACCTTTATTAAATTAAGCCTCTTCTATCTCCTAAAAGAGTCAGTTATTTGACTTATACCATCAGATGAGCCATTTATTTGGCTTATACCATCAGATGAGCCATTTATTTGGCTTATACCATCACATAGAAGGTAGCTTTTTTGTCTCATAAAGCTGGTACTTCTTCTGAGAAAGAAATAATTCCCTCTGTTACCTATTTCATAGACATAAAAGGTGTAAGATCTCTCCATTCGAATATGTTGTTAATGGATTGATTCTGGCACAAATTCTTTCGAAGTGAACTCTAGATGTATATTAGAAACTAGAAAGGTCATATTAGTATTGCATAAGAATATACTTTGGAGAAATCACCGATGTAAGAATGATAAGCAATAGGCACAAAAAGAAAGATGAATAGTTGAAATTATTATATGATTGTGAAGGGAACAAAGAAATGGCAATTGGAGTCAAGCATTAAGAAAAAGAGGGTGTTTTGAGAGTTGTAGAAGCACTAGGGATTTCTTCTTTCTTTTCCTTTTTCTTGTCGCTTCTTCTACCCCCTTTATGTCTCATCTCTCCCACTCCTCCTTTTTCTTTACATTTATTTTATCACTTTCCACTCCCTCTCTTCCATCTAAGTTGTCTTTCTCTCTGTATTTTTTGGGTTTTTTTCCCTTCAATAAATAGCATTTGAATATAAAGACCTCCATTCCTCTTCCATTTCTTCCTTTAATTGAGCATTTCCTTAATTCTCCACCTTCTATTCTCATTTCCCTTCTATCTAACCCAAAATTTTATCTTGGTTCTCTGTTTGGATGGTTTGATCTCATTTTGGTAGTTTGGCTTTTGGGTTCGAAGAGCAACGATTTTGTATCTCTCAGTTTTTGGTTTTTCAACCGGTGCAAGGATTTATGTATAAGGTCCTTTTCTTGAAGGTTTTTTGTATGTAGTTTTCATTTTGTTGGTTTGATTTGCTTCATTTATGGTTCATGTTGGATATGCTTAAATCTGCAGTCAGATGTCAATCTATGATATTCTCTGGAATTATGACCATATCAATTGCATCAATTAGCATTAATGTGGAGAAGCATATGGAGTTTCAAAATGAAAAAACTCAATAGTTTCTCATAGATTTGAGTCAAAAAAGCTTTGCAAGTTTGATTGTGTAAATTTGATCTTTGATATTCTTGAGTTATGTATTTTGGCACTATTTGTAAGATTACAGTTGTTTTGAATGAAATCATCTTTTATTATAAAAAAAAACTCTAGACGTAAATTACGGGCCCTTAGGGTTGGAATAAGTGGCTCTTGTCATCTAGTTAGAATGAGTCATTTTTTTAGAACTCTCTTTATTACTTCTTTAGTAAATCTATCTTTTCTTCCATTTCAGATATTTTAAAGCTTTTTTTACTTTAGAAGGGTTTTTATATCAATCTTTTTCCTTACTTAATTTCATACTCTTTAATTTGGTCTCTAGTTGGTCTAATTTGAGCCTGGACATTCAGAAGTCATGTTATTTTGTTTTGAGCTTTCCACGACATTGCCTTGGAAGTTATATCTTCTTCAATGGTGTTGAAGTACCTCTGTTTACATACCAACATATGTATCTAAAGGACTCTAAGAGGCATATGTTGATCAATTTATTTTAGGATTTAGTGGTGTGGTCTATTGCTCTCTCATATGCTTTAGGTGATAGCTCTCTGAAAAGTGTATATTTCTCTATCCACCTTAGCCCATCCTCTTCCTTCTGGGGTTTGAACTTAGTTTTTTTTCTTATTGGCCCAAGATCAATGGAGAACATGTCAAGAAGGTTTCCTCAACCAAGGTCAAATACTCCGAAACTCAAAGAAGTTAATGAATATAGTATAGAGAAGGGAGGAAGAGTGAGAAAATTTTTCTTTCTTTGAATGAATCACATTGTTTGTACATCATATGCTTGTTATACCGTGCATCCTTAATCGAGAAGCTAATTGCACTCTTTACTATACAAGTAAATGTAACAAATTGCATTGAGTAAAGGAAAAATTTGTTATAACATGTCAATCTAACTAACTTTGTACCACATCAACACCACTAGAATCTTCAATTTTGCAAGGGTCTATACCATTGATACCCACCACCACCAAAACTCAGTGGCTAAATCATGACGTTGAGTTTTCTTCTAAGATAAACAAGTTGAGAAGTATGCAAAGGCATGGTCGATATGTTTGCAAACTACTCATTGGATGGGATGTGATTCTATAGAATAAAACTGATTTTATTTATTATTAGCTACATTCAATGTGTTACATGCTAATCTATATATAATACATAGAAAGAATATAAAAATATATTGTAATATCTAAACTAATATAAGATATATCTAAACTAATTTATTTACAGATGTTTTATTGTAATAACTAAAAGATTTGAATTTAACTTTCAAAACTTAAAACCCTTAGGAACAGGATTTCCACACTCCTTCTCAAGTTGAATCATAGATAATCATATTCGACTTATTTGTGAAATCATTGAAGCTCTGTCATGGTAGTCCTTTGGTAAATATATCTGCAGTTTGGTTCTGCGTAGGGATATAAGTCATGCAAATAATGTCGTTCTCCACTTTTTCTTTGATGAAGTGTCTATCTACTTCGACATGTTTGGTTTGATCATGTTGAATCAGATTTAGAGCGATGCTGATGGTAGTTTGTTATCACAGTAGACTTTGAGCGGAACTCCAATCTATACCTGTAGTTCTTCTAGGAGTCTTTTTTAACCACAATCCTGCACTAATCCCTTGTGCAATTGCTCTAAATTCGGCTTTCGTACAACCCCTAGCTACTACGTTATATTTTTTGCTCCTCCTTTTCACTAGATTTCCTCATACAAACGTTCAATATCTAGTAGTTGACCCTCTGTCTTCAACTGAGCCTCTTATTTAGCATAAAAAAAATCACCAACTCTGTCCGAGGAAGTTTTTTCCTGAAATTCAAATTCTTCAAGCGTTGTTCTCCTACCTCTCGTCTCAAATGGTGGTAACAAATTGAACCATTTCAGACGATGTTCTCCAGCATCAATCCTGGTGGTTCTCTGTTTCAGTAGAAGTCTTCGTTTGTCTAAGAAACGGCTGACTATCGTGCATCATCATCCCTTTCTGCTCAAACTAGTCATTAATCGCGATCCATTTTCCACAGTTCTTGTAACTACCAAATCTATCATCATCGTTGACCACCCAAAATCACAAGACATCAGTCATCAAATCTCTGGTAACTCAGGCACCATAGCTATTTGGTTCATCGTCGTCACCAACTATCTGGTTCATTATCGTTGCAGATCATCTGCTTCATCATCATCGCCATCTTGTTCAGTCAATAAGTCCCACAATCTATTCCTATATTTGCATTCTATTTCCAATACGCACTACATTTGTAATCTAAAAACTGACTCGACCCATCCCAGCTCAACCCGGTTCAGCCCACCCCAACTCGGTCCAACCCAACCTGGCCCAGTAATAAATTTTAGCCCAACCCGATCCAACCCAACCAACTCGACCCAATAACAAATTTCAGCCCAACCCAAATTTCAAGAATAAATTTCAAATTTCAACCCAAATTTCAAGAATAAATTTCAAATTTCAACCCAACCCAATAACAAATTTCAACCGAGCTAGCCTAATAACAAATTTCAGCCCATATCAGCCCACATTGGAAGGCCCAATCAGCCTACATATAAACCCCACTTGAAATAACACCAATGAACACAAGAAACCTATAATTTCTAGTTCCACAGAAAACAATCTTCTGCCCATCACTAGTCATAAATTAATGGTCCCAATCCGTTATGATGTTTATATGCAGAAAGATGAAAGATGACTACCTCACTAGAGATGCAGTAGCCCCAATCAAAGATGATCCACAATATAGAACATGGAAATATGAAAACAATCTGGTGATGTTTTGGTTGATAAATTCCATGACAAAGGAGATTGGAGAGAACTTTCTTCTCTACAAAACTGCCAAAGGAATATGGGATGCCGCTAGAGACACTTATCCAGTTATGATAATATGTCTGAACTATTTGAGATCGAAAGCATCCTGCACGATCTTCGTCAAGGAGATTTATCAGTTACCTAATACTTTAACTCTCTCACTCGATGTTGGTAGCAATTAGACCTCTTTGAGGTTCACGAATGGACATGTCTAACAGACAACATCTTGTACAAACAAATTATTGACAAAAAGTGAGTTTTCAAATTTTTACTAGGGCTTCATAAAGATCTTGATGATGTGCGCGGCAGAATTCTAGGAACAAAACCCTTGCCTATCATTCGTGAAGCCTTCTTCCAAGTTCGTCAAGAGGATAGTCGGAAAAAGGTGATGATGGGTCCTAAATCTACCATTTCTATGACTGGAGAAGGATCTGCACTTGCTATTCAAGGACACCAGCATTCTCATACTACAAACAACCATCCTCATAGAGGAAGACCTTAGTGTGATCATTGTTGTAGACCTGGTCACACTATGGAAACCTGTTGGAAAATTCATGGAAAGCCAGCTGATTGGAAACCACATTCCACACACACACATCAACAAAGAAAGTTACGGAAAACTATCTCCAAATCTCATGGAACTACGTCCCTTGAATCTGCTCTGTTTAGCAAGGAACAGATTGATCTCCTTTAGAAATTATTTGGATAGTCCTTGTCCACATCATCTGCCACTATAGCTCAATCAGGTAACACCTTTAACGCTCTTAGTGTGAAACAGGTTATGAGACCATGGATTGGTAATTCAAGTGCTTCATACCACATGACGAGTGATGCTTCTATTCTCATGAATCTTAAAACCTACCAAAATGGAAACACTGTCAGAATTGTCGATGCTTTAGTATCCAAAGTAATAGGAATTGGTTAAGCCAAAATTTCAAACTCCTTTATTCTAGATTTTGTCCTTCTTGTTCCCACACTTGATTGTAATCTTGTATCAATTACTAAACTCACCCATGATAAAATCTATTCATAACCTATGTGAATTTCATGACT
Source organism: Hippophae gyantsensis (assembly GCA_030763125.1). NCBI lineage: Eukaryota > Viridiplantae > Streptophyta > Magnoliopsida > Rosales > Elaeagnaceae > Hippophae > Hippophae gyantsensis. The sequence goes on along the minus strand of CM061039.1, from coordinate 27,509,144 downwards.
TAGATTGAGGAAAGATGATTGGTAGTGCTAAAGAATGCTAACGAATCTATCTCCTACGAAGTGAAGACCCTCCAGCAATACAAGCCCTCTAAGCTGTATCCAAAGTTTCTTATTAGAATAAAGCTTTGTTAAATCTTAATTCCAATAATGATGGTGAAATCCTGTTGAATCATTATCACTTAGGTCATCCTAATTTCCTATGTTTACAAAAACCTTTCCCTTCATCCTTTAGAAATAAAAATTCAAAGAATTTTCAATGTGAAGTATGTCAATTTTCAAAACATGTTAAAACTTCATATCCTTATCTTCCACATAAAAAATAACAACTTTTCTCATTAATTCACACTGATATTTGGGGACCTTCTTGAATCAAAAACATCACAGGGACACGTTGGTTCATTTCATTTGTAGATGATCATACTCGAATGACTTGGTTATTTTTAATGAAAGAAAAATCTGAAACAGGTCAAATTTTTAATAATTTCAATACAATGATTCAAACCCAATTTTAAACAAAAATCCAAGTATTGTAATCTGACAATGCTAAATAATACTTTGCTTCCACCCTTACTGATTATTTGTTAAGTCAAGGGATTGTCCATCTAAGCTCTTGTGTTGACACACCTCAACAAAATAGGGTGGTTGAAAGGAAGAATAGGCATCTTCTCGAGGTAGCTAGATCCCTCATGTTCACAACTCATGTCCCTCAACATTTTTGGGGGGGAAGCTGTTCTTACAACTACCTATCTTATCAATAGGATGCCTTCTCATGTCCTGATGTTTAAAACATCTATCAATACTCTACTTGAGTCATACCTACACACCAAAATCGTGTCCCACTTTCCCTTTAAATTTTTTGGATGTTCTGCTTATGTCCATGTACATCATAGAGGTAAACTTGATCCCCAAGCCATCAAATTCATATTCCCAGGGTATTCATGATACCAAAAAGGATACAAATGCTTCTCTCTTATCACAAAAAAATTCTATAATACAATGGATGTCACATTCTTTGAACAATATCCATACTATTCCAAATCTACCATTCAGGGGGAGAACAGAGGAAATGAATACCATCTTTGGAATAGGATAACCACTCAGTCTCCCACAAATCCTATCCCGCAAATTCCAGAGAATGAATCAGTGTCTCAAATAAATACTCTTAATAATCCTAATGAACCCTCAACTTCTCTACCAATAGATCCAAACTTCACTGTCCCAAACAATGATCTTTTTGTCTACTCTAGGAGGAAAACAAGTCAAGAAAGAGCAGAGAACCGAGTATATCTTTGACAATTCACAAGGTAACATCACTGAACCTCCTATTATTGAGTTACCTCCTAATGATTTGAATTTTCCAATTACTATAAGGAAAGGTCTAAGATCTTGCAAAACCACCCCATCTAAAACTTTGTTTCCTATAAAAATCTCTCACTAGGTTATAAGGCATTTTTATCAGCATCCTTGATCAGATACAGGTTCCAAATTCCATCCATAAAGCATTTCAGGTACTTGAATGGAAGACAACTATTCGTGAAGAACTCAGTGCCTTGAAGAAAAACAAGACTTGGGAGACCTTCTATTATCAAGGTCTGTGCCCAAATATGAATTTGTAAAACCTTGATGAACAAAATGAGATGATTACTTAAAGACCAGACAAAACCATGAGCGGTTGTGCCTTTAAGGTACCTAAGTATGCGTTTGACAGCATACAATGTGATTTCCTTAGATGACTCATAAATTGGCTTACTTTGTTCACAACATGAAATATTAGGTCTAGTAACGGTGATATGTTGTAAGTGATGAGTGCACAAAAAGCTTTTATGCACATTAATTGATTAAAAATATATATATTTATATGATTTTATCATATATTTATATAAATTTATCTTTTCGGAATCACGAGTATTTTTATTATTTTTCAGGTATTTTCACTTAAAAATGTAACTTAAAGACTCAAAGAGGAATACTGAAAGCAATATATCATAAATATATTCATAAATAAATGAGAAAAAGTCAACAAAAAATGGAAAAATTGGACAAAATGGGTCAAAAATGTCAAAAAGGAGGAAATCGCGCACGCAATCGCCCAGCTGCGCCGAGCAGCCGCCACAGGACCTTGTTGTTTTCCACACGCGCTTATGCACGCCCCAGCTCCACTCCGCGCGCGCCACTACCATTTGCACCCCAATCCACGCCCAGCTGCCCCCACGTCATGCCAACGTCATCAAATGACATCATCATTCATTACCCCGCATCTCCACCCCAAAAACTTGATCGGGCAGAACCGACATGGCTGATCCTATCGATAATTTGGTTTTATGTATTTATAAAACTCTCGCAAGTGCACGAATAATTTCGTAGAAAATGATAAGTATACTCCAAAGGTCGATCTAAGGAAGGAATGTATGTGGTTTTTAATTTATTATTCAAACTTTTAAAAATGAAATTAAATCCTAAACATCCTGTCACGATATTTTGGGTTTTGTGTTTCTAATCTACTCACATAAAAATAAACATAGATTCAATAAATATTTATGCAAATTTTATCTTTTATAATAGTGGAGTATTTATGGATATAATAACTAAGTTAATTATGCTTGCTCATATTATTTAGGTTATTAAATATATGAATTAATATTTATCGATTCTCCCTTTTTTGTATAAATACCACCTTTGGTGGGGTTAGATATTCTTTATTAACTAAACAAATCAATTAACACCTATGGGTGGGGTTGATAACTAATTTGGTTAATTAAATTAATTCATTTTTCTAAGAGATTGAAAAAGAACCATTTAAATGCCACCTTTGGTGGGGTTAGACAGTTTAAACTTTATTCAAGGTGTCCAAATTAAACCTAAGAATTTAATTATCCGAGTACTAACTTTCAAGTCTTAAAACCACTACTGAAAACATGTTGTCAATACATTTTCAGATAATAATTCTTATAAAAACTTTTGAAATAGAGCTTCACTCTAACTACCGAATGATTGTACCAATAAATAAAATAGCACTACTCTAAATTAGACCGGATAACTAAACCTTAAAATCTAATTTTCAGATTTAAGTTTGTAATGAAAAATAATATATTTCTCTCTAACATTCTTAATATAAAATCTTGAATAAAAATAAAATCAATTCATTTTAGAGATTTTCACCTATTTAATATTTCGCAAGCATAACAACATTATTATTATATCATGTTTACAAACAGCTAGCAAAGTTAAATTTAATCACAGACAAATTAAATCTAACATATAAGAATAAAGCATAAAAAATAATCGTAAAGAAAATAAAATCCTTACAGTACTTTGATGATATTCCTATTGCTGGAAAACCTCCAAACGGAATTTGCACTCCGATTTATTGAATCGAAAAGCAAATAAATTACAAAAACATAACTAGTTCTTCTCAAAAAGAGAAGAACTCTAAAACTAAGAGAAACTAACTAAAAAAAGCTAAAAACTAAGAAAAAACTAGAAAAACTAAAAAAACTAATAAATGAGAGATAGAAAGAGAAGAGAAGATGTGTTTTGAGGTGTGTTTTGTTATGAAGAGAATGAGGGTATTTATAGGTGAGGATGGGGAGAAAAAGTGGGTGAAAAATGATAAAAAATGATGGAAATGTGGAGTAGTGAATGATGATGTCATTTGATGATGTCAGCATGCCCAGTCTCGCGCGGGACTGGACGTGCGACTGGGCGTGCTACGGCGGCTGCTCGGTACGGTTGGGCGGTTGCGTGCGCAATTTCCTCCTTTTTGACCCATTTTGTCCAATTTTTCCATTTTTTGTTGACTTTTCCTCATTTATTTATGAATATATTTGTGATGTATTGCCTCCAGGGAATCTCTTTGAGTCTTTAAGTTACGTTTTTAAGCGAAAATACCTGAAAAATAATAAAAATATCCGTGATTCCGAAAAGATAAATTTATATAAATATATAATAAAATCATATAAATATATATATTTTTAATCAATTAATGTGCATAAAATCATGGTAATTTTAGTGCTTTTTGAGCACTCATCAGTAAGGCTTATAGTATGTAGGATTATCAAACTCCTTACCCTCATAAGAAGAATGGGAATAGTTTGACATCATAGGAGTAGCAATGGGTTTGGGGTTTGTCATTTGAGTTCTTGCCAAAAGCTCATGAATGTACTTAGCTTGACACAACATGATGTCCCTATTTTCTAAAGAATGGACCTGAATGCCAGGGAAGTAACTTACCAGCCAAGATACTTTAAGGAAAATTTACGATTTAATATGGAGATAAGTTGATGAATAGCATGACACTATTTGTGATGATAATATCAACATAGACAAGGAGATAAAATGGTAGTATGAGGTGAAATTTCGAAGAAGAGAGAACTGTTTGTCTTAGGTTGAACAAAGCCAAGGCTTAGAAGGAGTTGATAATGCGTTAAAACATACAATTGTAAGGAACAAATGATGAGTATTTTTAAGAATGGGGTTGTCGTATCCACGAGAAACTTGTTTTGGCATATATTAGAATCAAATACTGAAATGTGTACTTTCTATACTATTTGAACTATTGAAAAATGTGTGGTAAATTAAAATAAAGAAATTAAACTAATTAAATAAATAAAAGTAGATTCACCACACCAATTAAAGAAACATGGGAATTCAATTTCTCCATTCAAATTCCATGATTTTCTATTTCTTATTAACATTAAATAAATGACTTAATTTTTAACCTAAGTCTTAATTATTAATCAAGTCTTATTCCATTAATTACCACCCATATGTCCATGGTGTTCAATCCTAATCCAAATATACCTAGCAAATATTTATATGGTCATTTAAGCATATAAGGGTCAATTAAATCTAAATGACTCAATCAAGGTTACACAAATAATAATGAAAATTTCTTGCCTCATTATAGTTATGCCAATTTAATGCAAGTTCGCCATTTCATATGAATCTTACAATTCTACACAAAATTAATAAATTGCCTAATTAAATGTCCAATTTAAATAAGAGTATTAAGTACATTAAATTAGATAATCGAAACATTTATAAAAGTATTAAATTAATTAACTAAAATCATGTTTATGGGTTCAATGAATCCCTAGAAAAGAAAGCTCCAACACAAAATACCCATATATAAAAAAACAAGTTTAAGAGAAAAAAGAAAAATAGATACCAAAAATACAATGAGGGTAGAGAAATGGAAACCAATGGTTGAAATCCACAAATCTTCAATCCAAAGTATACTCCTTTGTATCTCCCACCCTTTGCTTTTATCTCTTAAGCCCTTCTTTTTTTCTTCTTTTTTTCTTTCAAAATTGGGTAAAGGATTAATAAACAAAGAAAAAGAAATTAAAATGGTGTTTAATAGTGAAAATGGTGGTGGAATGGTAGAAGAGATGGAAGACAGAAGTGGAGAGTTTGTGAGGTGAAATGAGTGTAAATAGAGGAATGGTTCTTGAAAATTTGTGCAAAATGGGATAAAATAGGTTTAAAATGCTTAGGTCAATTTCTAGCCATTGGATCAAACAGAAAACAAGGATGAATGCTATGCCACGTGTTAATCATTGATTGGTTGAAGGTGGTGATGTAGGAGCTGAGGCAAGTGAGGAATCCATATGGCATGTAGTAGTTTGCAAAAATGATGTTGACTGATGACGTGGAGGCTGGCATGGTTGGGCGAAGACTTCCCGATATGGAGGGAATCCAAACGCTACACGTGGTACGTAGGTGAAATGAGATCTTGACACCTGGCACATGATTGGACCTATTTTGGACCTACAATGCCCAACAATTAGCGATGGAAGCTTGCATGGCATCCACATGGAAAAAGGTAGAAGCATTTTCTTTAACACGTGGCCCACTCGGATTGGCTCCTAGTAATTTCTAAAGGCATCTCAACCACCAGCTAAATACATCCACCTATGTTAAAAATTTCATTAAAAATCTCAAAGAGTTCCCAAAAATTTCAAAAAATTATATTTTTATCCTTTTTCATTCTATTACATAAAAATATCATTTGTAATAGCTGAGAGTATCAAAATAGATAATTGGTGCTAGTTTGAGGCCATATATTGATTTATTTAGCTTATACATATAATGAGGCAAGTTTGGATCTTAAACCTCTTGAAGAATACCATTGAGGAAATCATTATTTGTATCTAATTGATGCAATTTCTAACTATGAGACAAAGCTATTGTAATCACCCCTTTGATAATAACTTGCTTAATAGTAAGACTAAATGTTTTAGAGAAATTAAATTCAGGTTTCTAAGCAAAACCCTTAGTAACAACTCTTGACATCTTTTTTTCAATCTTCCCAATAGGTAATCATTTTGATTCTAAACCTATTTATTACCAATAATATTCATGTTCTTAGGAGGAAGGACTAATGTTAGGCCCTATTATTAAGTAATGTATCAAATTCTTGCTACATTGATGCTATCCACTCTGGATTAGAAAGAGCTTGCTTAACATGTGAAGGTTTTTGAAGAGTAAGATCCATAATTGTTGAGAGAAAAGATTTTGGTTTACATATACTAGATTTGGATCTAGTTTTCATAGGATGTTTATCGATAGGTTGTTTTAGTAAAACCGATGTAGTAGGAGTTACTTTAGGTATTTGTTGATGATAATATGTTGGAGGAAGAATGGATGAGTTAGATAAGCGAGAAGCAAGAATAAGTAAAGAAATGATATCATTAGCTGGAACAATAGGCAAAGCATTATGTGATATAGTAATGATATGATTAGTAGTAGGATTTTGTGATAGAATAGGTAGTTTTACAGAGTGTCATTTGAGGATGACATTAGAAATTGACTTAATAACCATCGAAGACTTAACTGAATTGTCAGAAGGTTTCGTAGGAGGTAATGTAGGATGCATTAGAGATTATGTATGAGAAAAGACTGGCATTATAGAAGTACTTTTGGGTTTTTGGAAAATAGGTAGAATAGTAGGAGGGGAACGTTGGGGAGAGATAGTAGGTGATGATGGAGAAGCTTTTGAGAAGGGAAATGTGTGCTTATCAAAGATGACATCTCCACTAATATACAATCTGCTAGTTGTAGAAAGATATTTATATCCTTATAGCGTGTGCATAACCAAGAAATGTGCAAGATAATGGTCGTGGCTCAAGATTGTGTTGTGTGTAGGGTCTTAGGCATGTGAAACACAAGCAATCAAATACCTTGAGGAAAGCATAATCAAGCTTGGCTCCAAACAGAACTTCAATAGGAAATTTATCATGTAAGATAGGTGTGTTGATTAGATAGGTGTTAGAGAAAATGTTTTCATTCCAATAACTAATGGAGTAAAAGCCTCAGAATATATAGACAAATTCAATTCAACTAAGTATTTGTGCTTGCGTTCTACAAGTCCATTTTGTTCATATGAGTAAGGATTTGAGGTATAATGCACAATACCATGCCGGGGCAAAAGAGTAGTAAGAGCTTAGAACTCCCTATCTCAATTTGACTATAACACCTTAACTTTACAATCAATTTACAACTCTACCTATGATTTAAACTGAATGAAAGCTTGTGTAGTACCTCACTAAGTATAATGCAAAAATGCATCAATAATGTGAACATAATATTTGTATCAATTATTAGATGTAAGAGGAGACACCCAAATATCAAAATGTACAATACTAAATGTAACATCGACTTTAGTTGTAGAAGATGAATAAGGTAACTTATGATGTTTGCTTACATTGCATGCAATACATATGAAGTCACTTGCTTTATGCAAGTTTGAAACCTACTGATCGCCACACAAATTGTGTGTGCAATAAATACGCAAGTATACGTATCATAACAAGTAATATAATGATAAATAAAGATCATTGCCACGGAGATTATTTTTTTAGAAACTAATTTTTAAAACTAAAAATCAATCTTTTTGGTGTTTTTATATCTTAAGAAAGCAAAATTAAAATAACTAAAAGTAAATAGCAATAATTAATTAAATCAGATTTTGTGACTAAAAAATATATGAGAAAATATCTAGGAATACTTAATCCCCCAATTTTTTAAACATGTGAATCACTAAAATCCCCCCGATATAATGTCAATTAATTACATGATCAATTGAATCTAACCTAACATGTATTCCTCTCTCATGTAAACTACATACCATATAGTAATTAATTTAATCACACTCTCATACCAATTAAATTACATAGTACTCATTAAGTTCATCAATTATGGATCACACACATAAGAATCATACATCTCTGCCTAGAAACTATGTATGTTATTTAATCAAGACAAACAATTAAATAATTTTCTCAAATCTATTTAATTGTCTTTATAGATAAATTATTGGCCAAACAATTAATAGCATAAAAATCAGATTAAATAATATAATTAAATTAATATTATAGTTGAGAAAAAATATTAGATCATCACATAGTGAAAATTGGGTTCATAAGATCCCTAGATTAATAAATTAATTACACATAATTGTGTTCATAAAGCCCATATTTTTCATAAAGAAAGACATAAAATTAATAAATAAAAGAGTAGAAAAAGAAACACAATCAATCTCTTGAATTGTAGAATTAATATCCTCTTGAATCTCCACCAAAATTGTGTCGTCTCTTGATTTTTTTTGTATTTTTCTCTCTTTTTAGCTCTAAAAGCTAACCAAAATTATGCTAATTGAGGCCAATTTGTGTTTATGAAGTGATTAGGGGCTTAAATAAAGCTCAAGTGTGATTTGGACCGTCCGATCAGCTTCAAATCAAGGGCTACGATCAAAACAAGCAAAATTGACAATTTTAGCCAATCACAGAGTGACACGTGGTATCATATGTTCATTGGGTGAATCAGAGAGCAATGCATGGCAGGGGAGACCGGCCAGAGTCAACCTTCGCCGAGTCAGCCCCACGTGGCACGACGTGACTCGTGGGAACAGATGGTGTGGCACACGGGTGGAACGCGCGGAGCAATAGCGTGGTGACACGTTTCATAGCACATTGACTGATTTCCGAACTCTGATTGAACGCCCTGTTAACACGTGGCACATGTTTCGTCCTTGTCACACGTGATGCAACGTAATTTGCTCTCTGTGCTTGCGTGGCGTCTGCGTGGCTTACTTAGTCAGCTCCTATGCTTGTGTAGCATGCCATGTGCCAGCTTCTAATTGGTCATGCGTTAAAAATTCATAAAAAATCCCTAAAAATTCCAGAAAATCCCAAAAAATATATTTTCACTAAAAAGTTTATATTTTAATTTTTTTAGCCACAAAAATACTATTTATTAAATAAAACAAGTAAATATTAAGTGAAAAAGTGCGCTAATGACTCTATTTTCATAGAGTTATCACCTATAGTTTAGAATGAGACAAATATATTCTTACAACTGGTAAGGAAGCATGACAAAGTCTCTTGTGTCAAGTTGATATATTAGCAATATAGCATGTTAGATCAGATGCTTTATATATGCTCTTTATAATGTGCACCCTTAATGAAGAAGCTAATTACACTCTTAACTATACAAGTAAATGCAACAAACTACATTGAGTAAAGAAAAAATTTGTTATAATAACATAACAAGCTAACACTATACCACATCCGTACCACTAGAATCTTCAATTGTGCAAGGGTCCATACCATTGATAAATGCATAGAGTCAAATGTCATCTCACATATGTAGCCAATGGGCAACCATTTTTCTAAAGTTCTAATGCAGGAGAATAGTCTGCATTTTTTTTATTTTTTTTCCTTTCTAGCTAATGTGGTTTTTTTTATTTACTATTGTAGCTACTTTTACTTCATCTTTCATTTATTATAGGCTTTTAGGATCATTCAGTCTATTCTACTAAGTTGATATAACCAAAAAGTAGATAATTTATGGAGAAGATTGGAAAAATGTTTGTTGCTTTGTTGCATGTTTTTCGAGATTGAATGGTTGAATTGAATCTTGGTATCAGAGTTCTTTTTCTCCCGCCACCTTTTTTGATATTTCTACATCAAGTTCCCTCTTGAAGGGTTCTTCTGCTTTAGGTTCCACTATAAAATATAATTACAGCATCAGGTACTTTACTTTTATGGAACATCATCACATTATACCTGAGTGTCTCTTCAGCTCTTTAAGAAGTGAAATAAGGTGCATGTGTGTTTAATAAAACTTTTGCTGCTTGGAGATTATCTAATAAGACCTTTGCTAAAACAGCTAGCAAAAACCCTCTGCTAAATTGGTGAAGGAACTAGTAGATCTTTCCTTGAACATGTTAAACCATTGAAAGAAGTCTTTGTGCTCTTGCATGTGCATTGACACTCTTTTCTGATATTGCTAGCATTTTGGGTTACGTACTTCACCCCTATTTCTAATAACTAGAGTATTAATCCAAATGTAGGTTTTATCATGCAGTGTCGATCAAGGTACTTTACTTTGGAGAAAGGTGCACTTTAAATGAAAGTGTAGGAGAAGGTTAAATTTTCAAATCAATTAAACAATATGCCTAAAAAATGAGAAAAGTTTTCACACTTGTTGCATATGACCCAAAACTATAAGGGAAATGGGCATCATATTTTCCGGTTGTTATTATGACTTTTCCTAGTTGGGCATACGTCAAAATTCTAAAGAAGATCACGTGCATGATCTCTTAATTTTAGAAATTTAAACCAATAGTTAATTTTACAGAAATATTAATGAAGAGAGCATTGAAGGGATTCATATGAGATCATATAACAACAAATTTGAATAATAAAATTTTAACTTAAAACAAATTAATAGTTAGAATGACTTTTCTCTTTATATAATCTTTTGTTGTGATCATATTTATTTTTTTGTCAAACAAATTAATGTAGGAGATTGAGGCTCTTTTACCACCTAAGTGTTGAGAAGCTGTAAACAAGGGAAATAAAATGATGCCCCGTGATCTATTTTCTAAAAATCACAAGGATTTGGTGAAAGAGGGTGAAAAATGGATGAAAGAAACGGCTACTTCATGCACTATTATAGGGGCGTTGATTGTAACTATCATGTTCACTGCAGAATTTACTGTACCAGGTGGAAGTGATGGAGATACAAGTTATCCCATATTTTACAAAAGAAGTCCTTTATGGTTTTTATAATATTAGATGCTATATCACTCTTTTCTTCGACAACTTCAGTGTTGATGTTTCTAGGAGTCCTTACCACACGTTATGCAGAAAACGATTTCCTCAAATCATTACCTAGTAAGTTGGTTCTAGGCCTTTCCACCCTTTTCTCTCTATTGCAACCATGATGGTATCTTTTTTGCTGCCCTTTTCGTTATGATTTAGACACAATCTTGGATTGTCATTCTAATCATTTTGCTAGCTTGTATTCCAATCACCTTATTTGTATGGATGCAATTTCCCCTTCTAGTTGAGATTTTTATGTCTACTTATGGACCCAGCATTTTTGAGCACAAAGTCGATCGTTGGTTGTACCCTAATAAAGTACATGTATAGTACCAACCTCTATTTATCCTATTCATAATATTGAAGAATATGTATTGAGCTTCTAAACTATCATTCATTTTTTCTTATAAAGAAAATGATATCCAAGTGGAAATGAGACTTAAACTCTATTGTCCTTGTCCGGTAATGTTTTTCCCAATATTTATCATTATAAAACTATTGTGGGTTTGTGGTTGAAATTTGAGAGTTTATACATGGCCTAGTGTTAGAATTTTCATTTTAGTACGAGAAACAATTTATTTTGCAGAGTTGTTGGTATAGTGGTACGATCTAGATTAAGATGCATAATGGCATTATTAAGACTTTGATGTATGTCTATAATGTGTTAGAGTTGAAAAAAAGAAAGAAAGAAAGAAAAACTTGATATATTTTAGTACTCTTAATTCATAAGGTTACAGGTATATAGCTAAAGGTAGACTTTAAAGAATTAGTAGGGTACAATTTCCTTGTAGCCTTTATCAGCTTCTTGGCAGTACAATTGTTAGTAGTGTTTCAGTTTCATCCTCATTAAATCTAGCTTAAGATATTACTCATTTTTAAATCTAGATTATGAAATTACTCGTTTATGGCCTATGTGGTTTGTATGAATGAGTTAAGCATGGGTGGCTATTTTGAGCAAGTGGATTTTGTTTGATGGTCAAAAATTGGGAAACTTGATGTCATGTCTTGAAATATGGGTATGTGAATTTTAAGAAGAGACATATATTTGAAAGAAATTATTTATTTAAAGTTAACCATTATGAAAAATCAAATTAAAATCAATCAATTCATTAAATATTTTGGTTACCTTGAAAATATTTTTATTTATAAAATATATTAAATTTCAAAATTTTAAGGAAAATGATTACTAATCTAGAAATTATATCAAATAAGAGTGATCTTATCCTATTTTTTGATGAGTACATGAAAAACATTAAAAATAACGTGATTTACTTGCCCTTTAGTGTCAAAATATATTTTGTATTTGCATAATTTTTATTATTATTTGAACAAATTTATGTTTTCAAAATTATGAGTATTTTTAATTATTTTTAAGTATTTTTGAGATTAAAATGATTCAAATGGAGAATTCTATATGAAAGCACTTATTACAACTAAAGAAGAATAGAAGACAAAAAACACATATAAGCCTTACATATGTTCCAAACAAACTTGTAAAGGGGTGAAACAAAAAATTGAGATAGTGGAAAAATGTGTGTCATGACAGTGGAAAAATGTATATTGCAATGCAATTGGTTCAAGTCAAGATTACAATGCATACAAAATCATCACATGTTGCAACGGTGGAAAGTTGCATATTGTAGCTCTAGACATTTTGATTCACTTTCTCTCCTTTTGTAATGTTTTCTAATCCTATACATAGGACCCTCTATTTCAGCATTTCTCTTCTCACAATTTCCACACCAGTTATTCTCTCTCATTTCTTCTTTTCTTCGCCTCAAAATTCTCCTATCAATTTTTAGAGTTGAACACATTATTTTATGTAGTAGTAGTTGTTTTAATTCAATAAACAATATTAAAAAATCCGTTTGGAGGTTTTTCAAATGACGGATTTGTATTGAAATTCTGTATTTGGAAGGATACCTTAAGGTATAAAATTTAAATATATTATTTTATTTTTAGTTTAATTTTGAAAATTATATTTAATTATATATCTAATTAGGTAGATAGGGTGAATAAATAATTAGCATAATTATGAAAAATTAAAATTTTTACACAAGTATAAAATCACGTGTAAATAAAATAATGCAAAAAATTTAAATCAACACACGATACTTTTAAGTGGAAACAATCTAGGTCACACTAATAACTTAAGAGGAAAATCACAGATCCATCGGACCACTTAAATATTCACTATAAAAATAATGTTTAATTACACGTTTGGAACTCAAACTACCTACCTAGGTAATGCCAAGTAATCTACTTACAAGCCTCTGATTTTTTTCATAGTCTATAGGTACGGTGTTCAAATTCATACCAACATTACGATAACTTGAGTCACACAAGCAATGAACCTGTTCATTTGATACCTGAAATGTTAGCATAATAACATAAGTGCAAATGTGTGTCATAGAGTAGATTCAATAATGAATAATATATCAGATAAATCAAAATCAACTACTAAACTAGAACAATCAATTTAAGGATAATATCACAAATATCGTTGGCTTATTAATCAATCAAGCACAACCAAAACATGTTTAATAAATTAACTAAATGAAAAAAGGCTACTGGAATAGTTTCGCAAAACAAGAGAGAGATTAAGATGAAGAAAATAGTGCTCTTGTGTGGTTAATATATTTGTTTGCTTAGGTTTGTTTAAATAGAATATTTTGAAGCACTAGGTCTAAGCAATATTACTATTATGTCCATAAAATAAGTTAAAAGAGTTTTAAAGAATAAGGATAATATAATAATAAATAAATTCAATTTGAGTTAGGTGTCGATTACATAATGAGTACACATATTTACATGTGAGTGAGGTAAAATTGACATAAAGTACAACATATTAGTAGCCGAGGTCAACCTTAGCTCGGGTTATCATTGAGCTTAGGTTATCACTAAGCTCAGGCTGTCATCAAGCTCAAACCGCAATTCATGTTTCTTGAGTTGCCTAGAAACATAAGCAACCATCTTGCATAAACACAACCTAAACCTTGATCAAAAGCATCACTATATATGACAAATCCCCCACCACTGGATAAAAGTGTAAGCACAAGTATAAAAGTCATTTTTCTCTTAAGCTCTTTGAAACTTTCCTCACATTCACTTGAATAATAAAAGTTTGCATTTTTCCAAGTAAGACGAGTCAAAGGTAAAGCAACTTTAGAAAAATCTTTAACAAATGACGATAGTATCTGGCCAACCCAAGAAAACTTCTTATTTCTGTTAGGCTTTTTGGTCTTTCCCAATTTATCAATACTTCCACCTTTTGGGGATCAAAATATATGCCTTCACCCAAAATAAAATGTCCAAGAAAAATCACACTCTTAAACCAAAATTGAAACTTACTAAATTTTGCATGTAATTTCTTTTGTTCCCCCTCATTTATAAGAATACATCAAAATGTTATTGGTAAAATCTATAACATATTTATCAAAGAATGGTTGAAAATTGTGACCTCATTTCAATGTTAAGTAACTATAGTTATGTAATCTAACCTTATGCCATTTGTTTTGGGTAATCCAAGGTAATTTTGGGTAATTCAATATTTTTTAATTATATTGTGGTGCCAAATATGTTATGCAATCCAAAAATGGTCTGAAATAAAAAAGAATTTTTGTTACAAAGTGTGATTATATCCTTAAAATTCCTTTAAATAATAAAAGTGGAGACATATTATATTATGAAGCCATAGTGGCCAAATAGATATAGAATCTAATTTTTCAAGACAAAGAATTTTGTGCATGTGAATTGTGATTGTTGGAAAATTTATTGGTAATAATTCTACAATCAAATACTTCTACCATAACATAATGAGTTATTTGAACTCATGGTTATATGTCCTGTTTGTTTAAGAAAATCATGTTAATGAGCTCATTTATGTATGAATATACTCACTTCAAGTTGGCTCATATATGCATTTAGAATGCACATTATAAGTGATTGATTAATGATTTGCATTTTTGACTATGTATTGTGCACATAATGACCATTTGTTTTTTCATGTTTTGTGTTAAACACGCACAATTAGTTATGACATGATATTATACCCTAAGATGTTTAAGACCCAATTTCAAAGGGCTTAAAAATAGAGTAAAAACATTATGGGTGTATGCATAGGCCTTGATTATTCAAGTATGTTTGTTTTGCTTCCATACAATTTTATCATGCTATACTCCTTAACTATTTCCTATGTCATTTGTTAGAAAATTCTTATTTGCATATCAATGTTTTACGTGATAGGGTACTTTCACACCTATATATTTGGACTAGATTAGGGTTAGTTTGAATGCTTGCTCACATTTGACATTTTTATAATCTAATTTGTTTACAATGTCATCCAAGTTGAAGAAAATTTTGAACTAATAGCATATATGGATTAACATAAGTGTTATTTACAAACTAGGTTAGTAATCAAATGTCAAAATTTTATTGAGCACCTTATAAAATTATCTGTGAACCAACACCGTAGATATAGTTGGATTCAGTGACACTAATAATAGAGGCATAATATTAGCATGTTATAAGAAAATTGTTTTTGAAATATAGATTGTAGAATTATTCAAGGATTATGAGTTGCTTGCAATGTTTTGAAAAACGCTAATAATACATTATGAAAACTATACATCACTTTACCTCAATGGATTGATTACATGAATATATGCATGAAACATATTATTACATTCAATCACTACAATTTAGATTGATCTTCTTTTAAGAGCATTTTTCCCAGTCAAGTTTTGTTTTTTGAAACCCATTCTTGCATTGGATTAGTGGGAATATGTGTGGGAAATGATCTAGTATTATGTTATCATGTATTACATGCTTTATAGTCACCATATATTGTGATTAAACGGTGATAAAATTAAGATACATCATGCTTCAATCTCAAGTATGCATATTGTTGATCGACAAACATATATAGTGTCCATGCATAAGTGAATTATTGTTGCCATACGTTAAGTATCCAATGCTAAGTACATGTAGTATATGTACCTTCTTGGTGCATATTGCACATGAAAATTTCACTCAAAAGTTTTGAAATGTATCATTTGATATAATTATGTTATTGAGTATTCAATGCATGATTATGCTATCCAAGTGAGAAAATTATTGAAAATATTTTATATAGACTAACATAATCATTGGAAGCTCTAATTTATATAAAATAAATAAATAAAACATGTTGGGATAAACATTGGTATAATGAGCCAAATATTAAATAAGAATACATTTATTTAGGTCCAAAATGGGATGAACAAAACATATTCAATTGTGTGATAAGCTTATGGGTTCACCGCACCCATAAGCATACACCAACCCATTAGGTTTAGGGTTTTATGTTGGAGTTCTATTATAAATAAGACATTAATAGCTAGAGTTAAAAATGATCTAACCCGCCACATATCTTTGAGTACGGCCGTTTTCATAACCCATACATATTAAATCTATAGATATACAATAAGAACAATAATGGAGATTGACTGCTTCTACAAAGAAATATGTATATTGCATTGATCACATTACGTTTATCATATGTTATATTATTGAAACAAGTTATTATTTCATTGTTTATGATTTAATATTTCAATGTTTAATACATAAATTATATTAATAATTTATATGTTTCTTTTAATTTTACTTTTAAAGTAGTATTCATTAATTAATTTAATAACTTTATATATTATTTTAAATAATTTTCCTAAAAAGTTACAAAAAATGTCGATGTGAAAGCTTTAAATTTTATATTATAATATATTATTATAAAATTTATTCTTCACCCCCTTACAAAACATTTCTTGCTCTGCTCCTCACTGTATACAATGAAAAACTGTTATATTAGTTATGATTCTAATATAATTATGATATATAAAAATTTTATTTTGAAAAATAATGAAATATTAAATTAGTAAAAATAGTGAAAGTTATTCTTTTGTGTATTGGATTTGTATCTATTTTGTAAAGAAGTGAAATTATGTCCAAAATTGATTCTCTACTTTTCAAGAAAAATATTAATAATACTTTGAGGTTTTCATTTTTTTTTACAAATATCTTTGAGTTTTCAATAATATTAAAATTTTCCTTTTATTTTAGCATGTATTAAATATAATTTTTATTCAGTAACATTTTTATAATTTCTTTCAAATTAGTTAATGGAGGAGGATCGCTCAAAATAGTTAACTCGGCAGTACTACCTCTCTAAGGAGTTGTTCGTAAAGTTGCCCAAGTAAACCCAAAAAGGGAAAAAAATTGCTTATAACATAAAGAATAAAATCTGCCTATTATTTTCTTCCAAAATGAAATTGTCTTCACTTGCATGCCACTCACAAATAGGCCACGTCTACCCCTTCACTCAAGCTTGCTAAATCAGCCCAATCAATTTCTTTAATGACATTGATTAGACCATGATATTTTGTTGGACCCATCTTGAGTTGAATCCTTTGGATCACCTTGAATTGCAAAGATCAGCCCATGAAGGGCCTTTTTGAACCTTTTGACTCTTGCTCTTATCATTGGCCCAATGAGAACGTGTAATGAATCTTTTAGTGGTGCTCTTATAACCTCATCATTTCCCTCATCTTGAAAAGGATTTATCCTCAAATCTTCACACCTACATCAAAATGAAATAAATCAACAACATTAAAGCTTGCATTTACATTGTACTCACCTAGAAGGTCTAGCTTGTAGGTGCTATCATTGATGCATTCAATCCCTTGAAATGGACCCTTACACCTTGGAAGTAGTTTAGAATGCCTTTGAACTTAAAATTGTTCCTTTCCTCATATGCAACCATACCTAATCTTCTGACTCAAATGTAATCTTATTATGCCTTTTGTTAGCTTTGTTGGCATATTTTTCAGTTTTTTGCTCTATGTTTTGTCGTGTGTTGTCATGGATTTGTCTAACAAAATCAGCTTTCTTCCTCCCATCTAAAGCAACATGCCCAATCATAGGTAAATGGGTCAAATACAAAGGTATTAATAGGTTAAAACCATAAACTATTTCAAAAGATGAAATGGTTGTTGAATGCACACTCTTATTATATGTAAATTTGACATGTGACACAATCTTCCCATGTTTTCAAGATCTTTGGAATAATAGCACGCATTAAGGTAGTTAAAGTCCTATTAACTACTTTAGTTTGACTATTAGTTTGACCATCAGTTGTGGGTGACTAGTAGTAGAAAATAAAAGTTTAGTTCTCAACATACCCTACAAAGTGTTCCAAAAATAGCTTAAAATCATTGCATCTTTATCTGTAACAAGTTTCGTAGGTGAAGAAAAATATTGATAGATGGTGGTGAGAAGCCGAATTGTTGTTTTATTTTTCTCTGATTTTTCAAATGTATATACAACATTATAAATAGAACTAAAAGTTTGCCAGATAGGCCACTAATCTAGGAATAATACAGCTGAAATCAACAACTAAATTCTAGCCTATTCTACAACTAATTCACAGCCTATACAACACTAATACAACCTAATTAAAGATATTCCCAAAAATTATACACTCCCTCTCAAGTTGGGTAATAAATATTAATCATTCCCAACTTGCAACTCAATCTTTAAAGATTGTTCTAGGTAATGCTTTAGTAAGGATATCTACAATTTGATGATGAGTAGATGTATATAGAAGGTCCACGATTTTTTCATCTAACTTCTCTTTAATAAAATGATGATCAATTTCTACATATTTGGTTCGGTCATGATGAACTGGGTTTTTTGCAATTCTTATTGCAGCTTGATTGTCATAATGCATGTTGACATGTTCAGTAATTATGAAGTCCAGTTCATTGAGTAGTCTTCTTAACTCTTAACCATATTCCTTCACAAATTGCATGGGCCATAGCTCTGAATTCAGCTTCTGTACTACTTTGAGCGACTACTGACTGTTTCTTACTTTGCTAAGTTACAAGATTCCACTATAAGAATGTACAATACCCAGTGGTAGATCTACGATCCATTATAGAGCCTACCCAGTCAGCATCTGCAAATACTTAAATTTTCCTGGTGGGATTCTTACTGAAGTATAATCCTTTTCCTGGTGTCATCTTGAGATACCTGAGTATATGATAGACCACCAACATGTGTTATTCAGTGGGACTGTTCATAAATTTACTTACAACACTCACTGAAAAACCAATATCTGGTCTAGTGTAGGATAGGTAAATGAGTTTTCTCACTAATCTTTGATAATGGCCTTTGTCCACACGTGTACTTTTTTCTTTGATTCAGAGTTTTATTGTGGAGTGCATCAGAGTTTTATTGTGGAGTGCATCGAGTTTCTACCGATTTACACCCCATAATTCTAGTTTCCTTGAGAAGATCAAGTACATATTTCCTTTGAGATATAGATATGCCTTTTTTTGTTCGTGCTACTTCCATTTCTAGGAAATATTTAAGATTGTCTAGATCTTTGATCTTAAATTGCTTAGCTAGGAACTCTTTGAGTTTATTCATCTCAATTGTAGAATTACCTGTTAGAACAATATCATCTACATACACAATTAGGATAATTGGAGAAATGTTTGACGAATAGTGCGTGATCTGATTGGCATTGATTGTACCTATATCTCTTTAGAACTTTAGAAAACCTATCGAACTAGGCATGTAGAGATTGCTTCAATCCTTATAAGGATTTCTTAAATTTGCAGACTCCATTGGTTGGAATAGGAGATTCAATTTCAGTAGGAATGTCCATATAGACTTCTTTTTCGAGATCACCATTGAGGAATGCATTCTTGACATCTAATTGGTAGAGAGGCTAATCCAAGTTAGATGCTAGGGAGAGAAGAACACAAATAGTGTTGAGCTTTGCTACAGGTGCAAAAGCTTCTTGATAGTCAATCCCATCTGTTTGAGTGAATCCCTTAGCCACAAGGTGAGCCTTAAATCTTTCTTTACTACCATCTGCTTTATGTTTGACTATAAAGATCCATTTATACCCACAACTAGTTTCCTTGGTGGTAGTTTTGTGATCTCCCAAGTCTTTTTTTCTCTAAGGCACTGGGTTCTTCAAGAATAGCTATCTAACATTCAGGTACCTGAAAGGCTTCATGAATGGAATTTCGAACCTATCTGATCAAGATTGTTGATAAATGCCTTATAACTTGGTGAGAGTGGCATGTACTCGGGTTGGACTCTTGGACTAGCTCAAGATATGCTCGGTTCTATATTCTCTCTTGAGTTTTTCTCCTCCTGGAGTAGACAAGAAGATTATTTTTTAGGACAGGGTAGTTTGGATCTATTGGTAGAGGAGTTGAGGGTTCATTGGGATTATTAGGAGTATTTGTTTGAGATAGTGATTCACTTTCTGGAATTTACGGGATATGATTTGAGATAGAATTTGTGGGAGACTGAGTGGTAAGACTATTCCAAAGCTAGTATTCAATACCTATGTTCTCCCCTTAAAAGGTAGATTTGGGATAATATGGATATTGTTTAAAGAAGGTGACATTCATTGTATTATAGAACCATTTTGTGATAGGAGAGAAGCATTTGTATCCTTTCTTGTATGATGAATACCCTAGAAATATGCATTTGATGACTCTGGGATCAAGTTTACCTCTATGATGTGTATAGATATAAGTAGAACATCCGAATATTTTAAAAGGAATGTTGGACATGGTTCTGGTGTGTGGGTATGAATCAAGTAGAGTAACGATAGGTGTTTTAAAAGTGAGGACACGAGAGGCATCCTATTGATAAGATAGGTAGCCGTAAGGAAAACTTCCCCCCAGAAATGTTTAGGGATATGAGTTGTGAACATGAGAGATCTAGCTACCTCAAGAAGATGTCTATTCTTCCTTTCAGCCACCCCATTTTGTTGAGGTGTGTCAACATAGGAGCTTAGATGGACAATCCCTTGACTTAACAGATAATCACTAAGAGTTGAAGCGAAGTATTCCTTAACATTGTCAGTTTTCAATACTTGGATTTTTGTTTGAAATTGTGTTTGAATTATGGTATTGAAATTTTTAAAGATCTGACCTGTTTCATATTTTTCTTTCATGAGAAATAACCAAGTGATTCGAGTATGATATTCTACAAATGAAATGAACAAACATGTCCCTCTTATGTTTTTGATTCAAGAAGGTCCCCAAATATCAGTGTGAATTAATGAGGAATGATGTGATTTTTTATGTGGAAGATTGGGATATGAATTTCTAACATATTTTGAAAATTAACATAATTAACATTGAAAATCCTTTGAATATTTATATCTAAATAAGGGGGGAAAGTTTTTTTCAAATATAGGAAATTAGGATGACCTAGGACATAGTGATTCAAGATGATTTCATTATCGTTATTGAATTTAAGATTTAACAAAGCTTCATTTTGAGAAGGAACCTCAGATATAGCTTGGAGGGTTTATTTTTCTAAAGAGTCGGCACTTTTGAGGAGATAGAGTCCCAAGCATTCTTTAGCACTGCCAATCATCTTCCTCGATTCCTAGTCCTGAAATAAACAAAGATTAGGAACAAATTGAGCTACACAATTTTTATCACATGTGAGTTTAGTGATTGATAATAGATTACAATCAAGGGTGGGAACAAGAAGGATAGAATCAAGAATAAAGGAATTGGAAATTTTTTCCGAATCAATCCCTGTTACTTTGGATACTGATCCATCAACAATTCTAATAGTGTGTCCTTTTTGGTAAGCTTTAAGATTCATGAGAATAAAAGCATCACTCGTCATGTGGTCTAAAGCACCTGAATCAACAACCCATGGTCTCTTAACCTATTTCATACTAAAAGCATTGAGGGTGTTACATAATTGAGCTACAATGGCAGATAATGTTGGCAAGGATTGTCCAAATATTTTTTGTAGGAGATCAATTTATTCCTTACTAAACAAAGCAAATTCAGGTAAAATAGTTTCATGGGTTGTGGAGGCAGTATTTCCATGGCTTTCTTTATTGGTGTGCCATGTAGAGGGTGGCTTCCAATCAGCTAGCTTTCCATGAATTTTCCAACAGGTTTCCTTAGTGTGACTAGGTCTATGGTAATGGTCACACCAAGGTGTTTCCTTAGTGTGACTAGGTCTATGGCAATGGTCACACCAAGGTCTTTCTCTTTGGAGACGGTTGTCCAAATCCTGAAATTGTTGGTGTCCTCGAATAGCAAGTGTAGACCCTTCTCCAGTTACTAAAATGACAGACTGAGGACCCAACATCACCATTTTTTTACTCTTATATTAGCGAACTTGGGAGAAGGATTCATGAATGCTTGGTAAAGGCTTTGTTCCTATATTTCTACCTCGTACATCATCAAGATCTTTGTTGAGTCCCATCAAAAATTTGAAAACTCGTTTCTTTTCAATAATCTATTTGTACAAGATTCTATCTACGGGACACTTCCATTCGTGAACCTTAAAGAGGTCTAACTATTGCCAATACCGAGTGAAAGAGTTAAAGTATTGGGTAATTGAAGACTCCCCTTAATGAAGATCATGGAGGATGCTTTCGGTCTCAAATAGTTTGGAATATTATCAGAACTGGAATAAGTATCTCTAGTGGCGTCCCATATTCCTTTGGTAGTATTATAGAAGAGAAAGTTCTCTCCAATCTCATTCATCATGGAATTTATCAACCACGACATTACTATATTATTCTTAGATTTCCATGTTCTATATTTCAGATCGTTCTCTTTTGGGGCTACTACATCTCTAATGAGGTAATCATCTTTCATTTTTCCACATATAAACATCATGATGGATTGGGACCATTGAAGATAATTGTGCCCATTTAATTTGTGACTGGTAAAGGACAAAATATTGTTCTCAGTGGAATCGGTCATGATAGGTTTTCCTGTGGCCATTGACGCTCGGACTGTTGTGAAACTGATACTATTTCAATTTGGGTTGATGAGATAGTTTGGGCTGGTTTGATTGGGCTTATTAGTAACTGAGTTTGAGCTGGACTGATTGGGCCTATTAGTAACTGAGTTTGGGTTGGGCTACTGGATAACTGCTGGAGTGGACTGGGCTACTAGATTGGTTACTGGGCCTATTATAACGAGGTTGCTGGACGCTAAGTTGATTTTAGAGATTGAGTGCTAGATTATTAGAGGGCGATGGCGAAGTAGAGGACAACGGTGACAGAGAAATTTAGGAATAATACCATTGGTATCAACAACTAAATTCCAGCCTGTTCTACAACTAAGTCATTGTTTGTACAACACTAATACAACTTAATTAAATATATTCTTAGAAATTCTACAATAGATATGTCATGTATAGAATATCCACCCTTTTTTGACTTCGGTAAGCCCAACACAAAATTCATAGATATATCAATCTATAGTTCACTAGGTATAGGCAAAGGAGTATACAAACCATGGGGTTGAACTTTAAACTTACCTTGCATTACAAGTAATGCACCTCTCACAAATTTTCTCTACATCACGTTTCATGTGAGGCCAAAATAAATGTTCATGCAAAAACCCCTAAAGTTTAAGATATGCTAGTAATGACCCATCAAACCCCTCCATGAGCTTCCCTAACAAGCGAGTCACACAATAAACTGTTAGGTATACATAACTTATTTTCTCTAAACAAGAACCCATTATGCCTAAAGAACTTGCTAAATGCTACTTTCTCACCTGCATTGAACACATTAAAAAAATTAGAATCATCAACATTCAAATCTTTAATGTATTCAAAACCTAGTAATTTTGCATTTATTGTCACCCTTGTGGTCCTCTTCGTCCTTATTGTCACCTTTTTGGTTAACAAAATCTTCCATAGGTATGTGTTTTGCTTGGCTTCTAGCACTGGAAAGACTTTATGTTTGGCTCTCTTGCATAGTTATCCAAGGTCATTGAGCTTGAAGTCCATTCTTTCAAAATGTTGTTGTATGGCCTTCAACATAAAACTTTGATCCACCCTTCTTTCTTGCCCGAACCTCATGAAGATACAATGAAAAAAGGAAAGCAATTAAAACATAAAGCCATTCACATTACTTCTCGTAACACTCTTCACATGTTTTCACTCTATATGTTACTCACGCTCTTGTTTACACTCTCAATTTAGTTCCCGCTTTTGGTTCTTTATTGAACTCAATCAAAATTACCTTGCAAAAATCCAAGCTCAACAAATCAGTTCACAAAGACAAAGGAATGGCAAAGAACAATAGGCAAATAATTTTTGGAATTTTGACACAAAAAGAGCAAATTGGTAGTAATGCACTATAAAAGGAAAATCAAATTAAGGAAAGCAATAAAACAAGGAAAACGAACAAAGAAAACAAATATGAGATATGAAAGGAACAAGCAATCAAATAGGAAAGTTAGAATAGGAAACAACCAATTTAGAGATATTGCCAAGATCTCTTTTTCCCTTTTTTCTTTGCTTGGCCAAATCTGCTCCTTCTCTTTTTTTTTTTAGTTGTATTAGCAATCAAATTTGATTAGTTAACATATCTCAACTATGGATACTCTTTTTTTTAATCAAAACAACATCAAATTTTTTTTTATTTTTTTATAACTAAATAATAACATAAATAATACCAAGAATTCAAGGGAAAACGAAATAACAACAAAAAAAAAACAAAAAATGATAGATTAAACTTGATTTAGTGAGTCTTGCTCTGATACCAAATGATACGAATCTTATAAAGAAAAGTGAGACCTAAAGATCATTGTTGAGATGTTTACTATGATCGTTCCAAATTAAATTTCAAAACGAACACAAAGAAAGACCTTGTTCCATTATTTATAAGGAGATAATAACCAAATGTATAAAGAAAAATTAGATGCCACACTCAAGGATAGGAAGAGGGTTGTGGTTAGTAAGTCTAATTTGAGCGTCATAAGATTGTTCTTGATAAGTTAAAAAAAAGTTCTCAAAAGAAGCAAAAAATAAAGCTCTCACCAAATTATTTTCCAAAGTCTTCTTCAAAAACACACTTCCTTTGGAATCTTAGCTATATTATAGAATAATTGAACCTATTATTTGCTAAAAAATAAGAAAAAATGCAAGTGTAATAATCCTCTAGGGTGCCTCCCAAGCAAGCCGAAAAGGAAAAGAAATTGCTTGCAAAATAAAGAATAAAATCTGCATGTTGTTTTCTTCAAAAAGGGAAGTGTCTTTGTTTGCATGCCACTCTCAAATAGTCCACACAAAACCCATCACTCAAGCCTGTTTAATCAGTTCAATGAATTGCTTCAATGACATTGATTATACCATGATCTTCTTTGGACCCATCTTGAGTTGAATCTTTTTGGGATCATCTAGAATTGTAAGGATCAGCCTATGAAGTGCCTCTCTAAACCTTTTATCTCTTGCTCTTTTTATTGGCTCAACAGAAATGTGCAACAGATCTTTTAGTGGTGCTCCTATGTTCTTATCAATATGTGACTAACTATATTACTTTCATACACTTGCATTGATATTTCCAATATGAATTTGTGTGTATTATAGTTCATAGACTAAACATTAGATTTATTGATAAGTAAATGTATCCTGGCAGCTATATTGGCAGCATAGAGAATGAGGTATTTCTTTGTAGTCAACTAGTTATCTAAACGGCTTCAATTGTAACTTTGATTAACAGTAAGTTGGTGGCTTGGCATTGATAACCAATATTTAAAGTTGTATTTATTATATATGATAGCAAACATGAGTTTAGTATGCATAGTAGATTAGTAGAGTATAGCTAATTGTTATATTTGAATGCTGAGTGCTTTCAATCTATAGTTAACTTACAAGCTTATATTCAAAAATGTGTGGTCTGTTATTATTTTTTTAATTTTAATTTAATTTTTTAATTTTAAGTATACAAGGATAAATATTTGAAACAAAAACAACTCTATTAAACTCAATCCAGTTCTCAAATATTTTCTTCCCCCACTTCCTCCACCTTGTCTGCTTTTATCTTTTTACCCTTATAGGGAGCAGTAGGGTTGTGAGGTTGGGACACATTCAGAAACAAGGCAAAGAATGTTCTTTTAATTATTCAGTATTGTATATCACTCTATTGATTCATAATTATGGACATTGGCAGTTTATGATTGATGATTCTGCGTAGATGGTTGCATGGTCCTTTGGTTGCATTTATATGGTAACTTCAATGCTACCTAGGGTGGTTTTTGTAGTGTTTTCAATTTTCTAGTTTAAGAATGTATGGATTAGAAGGGAAATAGTGTCCTAAGTATTTTGAGGGATTTGAGATATAGAAAATGTCCCCCACCTCTCTACAAGACATTAGATTTGAAAGATATGAAAGATAATGTCAGCTTATGAGCAGAATCTTCCTACACATGCAAATAAACACAAACACTATGCCTATTTGCCATATTTTTGGAAAATGTACATACACCTTTTGGTGACTCAAATATACCACTTTTAGATTTATCAGAATAGAAAAAGTTGTCGTCACAAATGCAATCCTTCTTGAAGTTCTTGACAAAGATAATTATATAGATTGGAGTGAACAGATTAAAACATACCTTCTAGCACAAGATCTCTAGGACATGATAGAAGGCATTGCTAAGCCTAAGCCTTCTATAATAGAAAATGACAAAGCTGAGTGGAAGGCTTGGAAGAAGAAAAATGCATCTACTCTACAAGTAATTCATATTTCATGCAGTCGTGATACTTATCATGTGATTAGAGGAGTTGACTCAGCTCAGAGTGCTTTGGATGCTTTGTTTGCAAAGTTTAAGTTGCAATTACATCAAGAAAGCAAAGAAAAAGGTAAGGAAATTTACCAACCAGTTGTACTGAATTCTAGGCTAAGGGTTATATAGTTCATTTTTCTTGTTTAGATTTTGCACTTCTTTTACTACATTTAATTTCAAACATGTTGTAAATTTAATTTTTTCTTGTTGAATTTTTTAATTGTGAGTCATACCAACATTATGGACATGTGGTAATGTGGAAATCCTGTTCCTTAGGGATTTAAGTTTTGAAATTTAAAACTCAAATATTTTAGTTATAACAATAAAAATCTGTATATAAATTAGTTTAGATATATCTTATATGAATCTAGATATTACAATCTATTTTATATTCTTTCTATGCATTATATATAGATTAACATGTAACACTTTTTAATAGATCCAAGTTAATAATAAATAAAATCAATTTTGTTCTATATGGTATCTAAGCTTTGGCTCGTCATCAATGGAGGAAAATATTAGTGAGTCTCATCCCTCTGGTCATACTAATAAGGAGACAGAGGACATGACTAGCCCTAACCTTAGGGGAATCAATACCTCTACACTTCTTCTCACATTAGAGAAGTTCAATGGACATAATTATAGGAAATGGACTCAATATATGAAACTGTCAATCGGAAAAACGTATTTGTTTCTTCCTATTGCCAAACACGTATGGATGGTTGTGCGTAACACCTTAGTTTTGGAAATTATTCAAGGATTTTCAAACTCAAAAACAAATTGTGGGACAAAAGACAAAATTGGATGATGGTTCTGTGGAAAGAGCTTGACTTACAAAATAATGACGAATGGGATTGCACCAGAGATCGTGTGAGATACAAGACAAAATTGGAAGAAGAATGTGTATTTGAGTTCTTGGTTGGTCTTAATCGAGACCTCAATGATGTGAGAGAACGAATATTAAGCCGACAACCCCACTCGACATCAAAAGAAGTGTTTTTAGAGGTGTGTTGTGAGGAACAGCACTAGGGAGTGATGTTGGTGGATAGCACTAGTTCGACATTAGCTAGGGTTGGCTTTGGCTTCATAACCAGAGGAGATTGCTTATGTCTCTTTGATTTCATAGAATGATTGCAAAGCCTTTCGGGCTTCGATGAATGTGTGGATTAAATGGGCCATATGGGCTTTTATCTCGTGGGTCACAAAGTAACATCGAACAAGCCCATCAAAAAAAGGACCTTGGTGTGATCATTGTAGTAAAATTGGCCATACAAAAGACATGTGATGGGACATATATGGAAAACTGATGGACTGGAAACTATGACAGAATTTCAAGAATCGAGAATATCAAGCCTTTACTAAGCAGCATGAAAAATCTGACTCATTCAATCCCAACTAGATAGAACAACTTTATAAGCTATTCTCAAAATTTCAAACAAATGGTCAGTTTTCTATTTATGTTTTTTTTTTCTGGATTACTAGCACACAAAGGTGATTTCCTAACTGCTTTAAGTATAACCTTAAAAATAAGCACCTCATGGATCATTGACTCTGTTGTTTTAGATCATAAAATTGATGATCATTTTTTGTTTTCTTCATATACACCTTGTGTATTTGAGGACCTATTATCGGGAAGGACGATTGGCAGTGCAAGAGAAAGTGAGGGACTTGAATACTTTGAGACAACCATTATGTGATCGGTGTTAAATTGAAAACTGTAATTCTACTTCTATCCCTAGGAATAATGATTTTCTATTGTGCCACTTTAGAATGGGCCACCCTAGTTTTCAGTATTTAAAACAATATTTTCCATTTCTTGTTCAAAATAAAGAATTACTTTATTTGTAATGTGAAATGTGTGAACTTATTAAACCTCACCTCACCTCACCTCATTTTCAAAACCTAAATATATACTTTCAAAACCTTTTACCATTGTTCATAATGATGTATAGGGACCTGCTTGGGACCCAAAACACACACATACAAAATGGTTTATCACCTTTATCGATGATAAAATTGATGTATTTACTTAAAGATAAAATTGATGTCTGATCGATCTTCATTAATTTTCACTCTATGATTCAGACGTAGCTTCAAACAAAAATTAAAAGTCTACTTATTGATAATGGAACTAAATATTTTAATAAATCTCTCAAAGATTATCTTCAAAATCATGGCATTATTCACCAAACTTTGTGTGTTTATACTCCGTAAGAAAATGGAGTTGGGGAACGCAAAAACATGCCTCTCTTAGAAGTTACTAGAGCTCTTATGTTTACCCCAAATATGCCAAAAATGTTCTAGGGAGATGTTGTGTCAAAACTTTCCTTCCCGATCAATCAAATGCCTAGTAGAGTCCTTTTCTTTAAAAAAAACCTCTTCACCTACTAAAAATGTGTATTTTGACTTGTCTCATCTCAGATATTCTACTTAAAATATTTGGTTGCACGACATTCATGCACATTCATCCCCACGATTGTGAAAAATAGACCCCAGAGCTCTCAAATGTCTTTTTATTGGTTACTTGCCCACTCAGAAGGGTTACCGATGCTATGATCCGCATACCAAACATACTTTTACTAGCCTTGATGTCACATTTTTTGAGACCACACCGTTCTAATCTCCCAAAACTTCTCTTCAGATGGAGAATATGAGTGAAGATCAATTTTTCTCCTTTGACCTTTCCTTTCTAGTTACAAGTACCCTTGATACTTGACACGTTGAACCTTTGACACCTCACCCATCTCAAGGTTGAAGTGTTCTCTGATGCTAGTTGAGTAGGCTTAGTTGAAGAAAGGTCGACTACTTGATAATGTATGTTTGTACAAGGAAATTTAGTAACATGGAGGAGCAAAAACCATAACGTAGTAGGCAAGAATAGTGTGGAACAAGTTGAATATGATTAACATTTATGATTCAACTTGACGGGATGTGGGGAAATCTTGTTTCTCAAGGATTTAAGTTTTGAAATTTAAAACTCAAATCTTTCAGTTATAACAATAAAACAACTACATATAAATTAATTTAGATATATCTTATATTAGTTTAGATATTGCAATATATTTTATATTCTTTTTATGTATTATATATAGATTAGGATGTAACACATTTTAATATATCCAAGTTAATAATAAATAAAATTTGGTTTATTCTATAATAAATAATTCCATAAAGAAACCTAATTCATACCTTCATGGGCATGGTTTAATTCTCTATTTTTAAATTATGCAACAAGTAAATCATATATCTTTTATGCCATGCAAATGACCATAGACCATTTCTATTCTTACTAAGAAGGAGAAAATTTGTATATGTATTAGTCTCTCTATCTATAAAATACAAAATAATTACATGCATTTATACGATATTTTGTATAACTTTCTTATTAGGTGAGTGGGTAAATGTTTTGATCACTCTGAATTCTTATGTTTAATTTTATTTTGATTGGCATAATTTATAATATAAAAGTTAAATGCATGACCAAATAAACTACTGCTATTTAGACTTGTGTAAATGTAATGAGAAATAGGTAGATATGAAAGATTAGTATGGGTTGAGACCAATAGAGTGATGAAGGTGAAAGATTTATAAGTACTTTCTCCCTCTTTTCTTTTTCTCTGTTAGGAAAAATCTCAAAGGCAACCGAAGCTGAGAGCAGTACTAGCTCTACCCATGATTATGAGATGTTCTTTAATGCTGCAAGGGAAGGTGATTTGGGTGCTATGAAGGATTTTATTTTCCATCATCATGAAGCAGTGAGTGCAACAGTTCGAGGTTTAAGTCCGGCATCACCAATTCTACCAATACTTTGGTTTTATATTTATAAAACTCTCGCAAGTGCACGAATCATTTCATAAAAAATGATAAGTATACTCCCATGGTTGATCTAAGGAAGGAATTTATGTGGTTTTTAATTTATTATTCAAACTTTTAAAAATGAAATTAAATCGTAAACATTCAGTCACGATATTTGGGTTTTTGTGTTTCTAATCTAATAACATAAAAATAAACATAGATATAGATTCAATAAATATTTATGCAAATGTTATAATTTATAATAGTGGAGTATTTATGGATATAATAACTAAGTTAATTATGTTT
Source organism: Hippophae gyantsensis (assembly GCA_030763125.1). Classification (NCBI taxonomy): domain Eukaryota; kingdom Viridiplantae; phylum Streptophyta; class Magnoliopsida; order Rosales; family Elaeagnaceae; genus Hippophae; species Hippophae gyantsensis. The sequence goes on along the minus strand of CM061039.1, from coordinate 27,478,309 downwards.
AATCATACTATTTAGGTTATTAAAGATATAAATTGATATTTATTGATTCTCTTTTTTTTTATATATAAATACCACAATTGGTAGGGTTAGATATTCTTTGTTAACTAAACAAATCAATTAACACCTATGGGTGGGGTTGATAACTAATTTGGTTAATTAAATTAATTCTTTTTTTCTAAGAGATTGAAAATGAACCATTTAAATGCCACCTTTGGTAGGGTTAGACAATTTAAACTTTATTCAAGGTGTCCAAATTAAACCTTAGAATTTAATTATCCGAGTACTAACTTTCAAGTTTTAAAACCATTACTGAAAACATGTTTTCAATACATTTTTAGATAATAATTCTTATAAAAACTTTTGAAATAGAGCTTCTCTCTAACTATCGGGCGATTGTACCAATAAATAAAAAAGCACTTCTCTAAATCAGACTGGATAACTAAACCTTAAAATCTAATTTTCAGATTTAAGTTTGTAATGAAAAATAATATATTTCTCTCTAACATTCTTAATATAAAATCTTGAATAAAAACAAAATCAATTCATTTTAGAGATTTTTACCTATTTAATATTTTGCAAGCATAACAACGTTATTATTACATCATGTTTACTAAACAGTCAGCACAGTTAAATTTAATCACAGATAAATTAAATATAACATGTAAGAATAAAGCATAAAAAATAACTGTAAAGAAAATAAAATTCTTACAATACTTTGATGTTATTCTTGTTGTTGGAAAACCTCCAAACAAAATTTGAATTTCCATTTATTGAATCAAAAAGCTAATAAATTACAAAAACATAATTAGTTCTTCTCAAAAAGAGAAGAACTCTAAAACTAAGAAAAACTAATTAAGAAAAACTAAAAACTAAGAAATGGAGAGAAAGAAAGAGAGAAGATGTTTTGGAGGTATGTTTGAGGTGTAGAGAATGAGGGTATTTATAGGTGAGGAAAAGAAGAAAAAGTGGGTTGAAAAATGATTAAAAATGGAGGAAATGTGTAGTAGGTGATGATGACATCATCGCTAGTATCATGGTAGGTGGCACGTGGAATGCTAGTAGTATGGCTGGAAGTAAGGGTGTCCATTTATACTAAAATTCAAATCTCAAATATTTTGCATACTAATTAGATCAGGCCAATCCATACTAATTAGATCAAGACAGACAGATTATGATATAAACAGGACAAAACATTATCCATTTCATTATAAATAGATTGAAACAAACGTAATTATATGCAATTTTGTAGCTTAAATAACACATTATATTTTCTGCTAGTAAAGAACATGTATGTTAATACTAGCTAAAATCATAAATCACATGAATTTTCCTACTTTATTTTTTATTAGAAATCAGGGGAAAAAAACATGAAAAGAACATGTTATTTTAATCACAATCACGATTCAGGCTTAAAGAATGAATAAAATATTAGTAATGTTGAGAATATGTAATTTACATTGAAATTGAAAAATGATATTTATTATCATTTTCAATAAAATGATTGAAACTAATAATTCAAAGCAATATCAAAAACAAACAAACACAATGTTATGATAATTTTGGCACACATGGCTAGTGAAGAAGAGAAACAAAATTTGGGGTGTCCAAAAATCCTATCAAAAACTCATTTGAGGAGGCATTTTAGAAACTCAAAAAAATCCTATCAGAAACTCAAAAAACCCGTATCATAAACTAAAAAAAAATCCTATCAGAAACTCAAAAAAACAGTATCATAAACTAAAAAAAATCCTATCAAGAACTCATTTGAGGATGCATTTCAAAAACTTAAAAAACTCCTATCAGAAAATCATTTGAAGAAGCATTTCAGAAACTCAAAAAAATGCTATAAGTAACTCAAAAAAATCGTATCATAAACTAAAAAAATTCCTATCAGAAACTCATTTGAGAAAATAAAAAAATCTTATCAAAAACTCAAAAAAAAACCATATCATTTACTAAAAATAATCCTATCAGAAACTCATTTGAGGATGCATTTCAGACACTAAAAAAAATCCTATCAGAAAATCATTTAAGGAAGCATTTCAGAAACTCAAAAAAATCCTATTAGTAATTCAATAAAACTGTATCATAAACTAAAAAAACAATCATATCATAAACTCATTTGAGAAACTAAAAAAATCCTATCAGAAACTCATTTGAGGATGCATTTCAAAAACTCAAAAAAAATCCTATCAGAAAATCATTTGAGGAAGCATTTCATAAACTTAAAAAAACCCTATCAGAAACTCACAAAGGCCCTATCATTAACTCAAAATAACCCTATCAAAAACTAAACAAAAAGGCTTGACAACCAATCCAAAATATAAAGTACACACAATGTCTCGTCCATGAAATTGTACTGTGAATATTTGGAGAAATATTCAGCTCACTACATAGTATATACCTATTTCGTCCATGGATGACAGTACGTGAGGCGACACGATGAAAGGTGACTAGCTAGTGGTCGAGGCGACACGAGGATGGTTAGGTGGTTGGGTGTTGTTGGAGGTGACCGTGGTTGGCTTAGGCTAAGGTTTTTTTGAGTCTCATTGAGTCGTTGTTGCTCTTGCAAAGATGTAAACGTAGACGGCTACTGAAAATGAATTAGGGTTAGGTAAGGAGGGTAACCCGATTTCTTAATATATATATATATATATACAATAATGGTTAATTAAAAAAATTAATTATTTATGAATACCATTCCAGTTTGGTCCAACTCGTTTATAATTTTTATAACCGGACCGAACCATTTGAAAATATATTTTACTTAATGCAGACTGGACTGGATCGTTTCAATTATGAAAGTGTTCGATTTGGACTACTCCGATCCAGTTTTTCGATTTAAACCGGTCTGTTCGGGTTTATGGACACCCCTAGAGAAAAGACTCGCATTATAGATGCACTTTTTGGTTTTAAAAAAATAGGTAGAATAGTAGGAGAGGAACATTGGGGAGAGATAGTAGGTGATGATGGAGAAGATTTTGAGAAGGGAAATGTGTGCTTATCAAAGATGACATCTCCACTAATATACAATCTGTTAGTTGTAAAAAGATATTTATATCCTTATAGCATGTTCATAACCAAGAAATGTGCAAGATAATGGTCGTGGCTCAAGCTTGTGTTGTGTATAGGGTCTTAGGCATGCGAAACACAAGCAATCAAATACCTTGGGGAAAGCATAATCAAGCTTGGCTCCAAACAGAACTTCAATAGGAAATTTATCATGTAAGATAGGTGTGTTGATTATATAGGTATTAGAGAAAAATGTTTCATCCCAATAACTAATAGAGTAAAAGCCTCAGAATACATAGACAAATTCAATTCAACTATGTATTTGTGCTTGCGTTCTACAAGTCCATTTTGTTCATAGGAATGAGGATATGAGGTATAATGCACAAGTAAACTGAATGAAAGCTTGTGCAGTACCTGACTAAGCATAACGCAAAAATGCATCAATAATGTGAATGTAATATTTGTATCAATTATTAGATGTATGAGGAGACACCCAAATATCAAAATGTACAATACTAAATGTAACATCGACTTTAGTTATAGAAGATGAATAAGGTAACTTATGATGTTTGCTTACATTGCATGCAATACATATGAAGTCACTTGTTTTATGCAAATTTGAAACCTACATTTAGAATGATACAAATATATTCTTACAACTGGTAAGGAAGCATGACGAAGTCTCTTGTGTCAAGTTGATATATTAGCAACATAGCATGTTAGATCCGATGCTTTATATATGCTTTTTATACTGTGCACCCTTAATCAAGAAGCTAATTACACTCTTAATTATACAAGTAAATGTAACAAACTACATTAAGTAAAGAAAAAATTTGTTATAATAACATAACAAGCTAACACTATGCCACATCTGCACCACTAGAATCTTCAATGGTACAAGGGTCCATACCATTTATAAATGCATCTAGTCAAATTTCATCTCACATCTGTAGCCAACAGGAAACCATTTTTTTGAAGTTCTAATGCAGGAGAATAGTTTGCATTTTTTTATTTTTTTCCTTTCTAGCTAATGTGGTTTTTTTGTTTACTATTATAGCTACTTTTACTTCATTTTTCATTTATTATAGGCTTTTAGGACCATTTTGTCTATTCTACTGAGCTGATATAATCAGAAAGTAGATAATTTATGGCGAAGATTGGAAAAATGTTTGTTACTTTGTTGCATGTTTTTCGAGATTGAATGGTTGAATTGAATATCAGTATCAAAGTTCTTTTTCTCCTGCCACCTTTTTCGATACTTCTACATCAAGTTCCCTCTTGAAAGGTTCACCTTCTTTAGGTTCCACTATAAAATACAATTATAGCATCAGGTAATTTCCTTTTATGGAATATCGTCACATTATACCTGAGAGTCTCTTCAGCTCTTTAAGAAGTGAAATGAGGTGCCATATGTCTTTAATAAAACTTTTGCAGTTTGGATATTTTCTAATAAGAACTTTGCTAAATCAACTAGCAAAAACCCTCTGCTAAATTGGTGATGGAACTGGTAGATCTTTCCCTGAACATGTTAAACCATTGAAAGAAGTCATTGTGCTCTTGCATGTCCATTGACATTTTTTTATGATATTGCTAGCATTTTATGTTACGTACTTCACCCTATTTCTAATAACTAGAGTATTAATCCAAATGTAGTTTTTATCATGCAGTGTTGACTTTATTGCAACAATTGGTGGAAAATTTCAGTCAACTTTTAGGTACATATGATACATTCCAATTTTTAGAAACTTTTCCTCAAGCTACATGTTATATTTTATTTTTATATCCTAATTTTTGTTTTCCCATTCTTATCAATTATTGTAGATATCAAGCATATATATCAAATGAAACGAGTTCACATTCACTGCAATGAACTTCTAAAACTTATGTGTGAAATGATAGGTTCACACCATGAGCATTTCCCAGCTACTTCAATATCTTATGCAATCTTCCAAGCTATAGAACGAGGGATTGTTGAGTTTATGAATGGAATATTAAACAAAAGGCTAGGTCTTGTGTGGGATCTCAAGGATGACATGGCAAGGAAAATATTTATGCATGCCACTCAATGTCGTCAAGAAAAATTCTTTAGTCTTATACATGGGACACATGTAAAAGAAGTGTTTCTCATTTACTCTGATTGTTTTGGGAACAACATACTACAATGATTTAAGGTATATTGATTGCTACTTTTTTCCCTCCTCAATATTGTTTGATATTTGTCTATATATGTGATGTCCGTGACAAGAATAGGTCAATTTTCTTGTTACAAAGTGTTACTATCTAGACTTATGTTTTTGTTTTTGTTTTTAAGAATTGGAATTAGGACAATGAAAATTGAGTTTAGTGCTGCTTAAGGTACTTTACTTTTGAGAAAGGTGAACTTTGGTATGGCCACTATTCTCATGAGGTTTCCGTCTACTACAAGCATTTAAATGAAAGTGTAGGAGAAGGTTAAATTTTCAAATCAATTGAACAATATGCCTAAAAAATGGGAAATTTTTTCACACTTGTTACATGTGACCCAGAACTATAAAGGAAATGGGCGTCATATTTTTAGGTCATTATTATGACTTTCCCTAGTTGGGGATACATCAAAATTCTAAAGAAGATCACGTGCATGATTTTTATTTTTCTAAATTTAAACCAATAGTTGATTTTACAGAAACATTAATGAAGAGAGCATTGAAGTGATTCATATGATATCATATAACAAAAAATTAGAATAATAAATTTTAACTTAAAACAAATTAATCATTAGAATGCCTTTTCTCTGTATATAATCTTTAGTTGTGATCATATTTATTTTTTTGTCAAACAAATTAATGTAGGAGATTGAAGCTCTTGTACCAGCTAAGTGTTTAGTAGTTGTAAGCAAGGGAAATAAAATGACACCTCATGATCTATTTTCTGAAAATCACAAGGATTTAGTGAAAGAAGATGAAAAGTGGATGAAAGAGACAGCTACTTCATGCACTATTATAGGGGTGTTGATTGTAACTATCATGTTCACTACAGCAAACATGTAGAAATTAATCGTCATTTCATTAAAGAAAAGTTAGATGGAAAAATTGTGGACCTACTATTTACATCTACTAATCCTCAAATTGATGATATCCTTACCAAAGCGTTACCTCAAACAATCTTCGAAGAATTGAGTTGCAAGTTGGGAATGATCAATATCTATTACCCAACTTGAGGGGGAATGTAGACTTTCATAGAATATTATTAGTGTTGTAGAGGCTGTAAATTAGTATAAAACAAGCTATAATTTAGTTGTTGATACCAGTTGTTATATTCCTAGATTAGTGGACATTTGTCTAATTTCTTATTCCTATTTATAGTGTTGTATTATAGTGTTGTAGAGAGATCAAAATTAATAGAGAAAAAGAGATAGAATATTACTTCATATTTTCTTCGTCAAGAAATACCACACTTGTTCTAAGTCTCTTACTCTAAACTCACTAGTAAGGATGACTTTAAGTCTTTCAATTTCAGAAAAATTGTTTCCAGTAAGTATGATGTCATATGCATATATAATCAAGATTGTTCTTAGTCCACCTTGAGAATGTTTGAAGAACATTATATGATCTGATTGCTCTTGTTGATAGCCTTAGTCCTTTATTACTTTCGTGAATCTATCAAACCATGCTCTGGGTGATTGTTTGAGCCCATAGATAGATTTGTTTTGTTTACATGCCATATGTTGTTTGTTGCTTACACAAAAACCTGGTGGTAATCTCATGAAATTTTCTTCATCTAATACTCCGTTGATAAAAGAATTCTTGATATTAAATTGTTGAAGAGTCCAATCTAGATTACTGCTAAAGATAGTAGTACTTAGACAATATTCAATTTTGCAACTAGAGCAAAAGTCTCGTTATAGTCAATTCTATAGGTCTGAGTAAACCCTTTAGTAAAAATATGAGCTTTATATCCCTCAATTGTTCCATTGGTCTTATATTTAATTGTAAAGATCCACTTGCATTAGACCATTTTTTCCTATTGGTAAGTCTTCCAAATCCCCAATTCCATTTTTTAGGGCTTATAATTCTTCCATTGCTGCTTCTCTCAACTTGAAATTTTTCATGCCTTATCAATATTTTTTGGTATTTGTATCTTGTTAAGGTTAGTAGTAAAAGCATGGAATTTAAGAGAGAGTTTTATATGACATAAATTTTGATAAAGGGTGAGAAGTACATGATTGACTTTGTTTTTTTAAGAGCAATGGGTAAATCATTAGTAGGATTAGGATTATCTGGAATGAAGGAAGACTTGAGAGTGCTTAGATCCATCACTGGGTTGGACTCTCGTAGTGTGTCAAGTGTGAGTTTCCTGTTATACTTTGATTTTGGTTGCCTTGAGTAAACCAATATTTCCTTGTTTGTTTGTGCCTCTACATGTCCCCCTAAGCCTAAATTATTTTATGTAAGTGGCACTCGAGATCGGTGAGGTGTCAAAGGTTCAAGGTGGCTAATATCGAGTGTACTAGTAATTGGAAAGGAAAGGTCAAAGGAGCAAAACTGATCTTCACTCAGATTTTCCCTCTGAAGAGAATTTTTGGGAGAGTAGAATGGTGTAGTCTCAAAAATGTGACATCAAGACTAGTAAAAGTATGTTTGGTATGCGGATCATAGCATCGATAACCTTTTTGAGTGGACGAATAGCCAATATAAACACATTTGAAAGCTCTGATGTCTAGTTTTCCACGATCGTGGGGATGAATGTGTACAAATGCCATACAACTAAATATTTTAAATGGAATATCTGAGATGAGACAAGAAGTCAGAATACACATTTTTAGTTGGTGAAGTGGTGTTCTAAAGAAAAGGACCCGACTAGGCATTCGATTGATCGGGAAGGAAAATGTTAACATAGCATCTTCCTAAAACATTTTTGGCACATTTGGGGTGAACATGAGGGCTTTAGAAACTTCTAAGATTTTTTGTGTTCACCAACTCCATTTTGCTACGGAGTATAAAGTTTGATGAATAATGCCATGATTTTGAAGATAATCTTTGGGGGATTTGTTAACATATTCAGTACCATTATCAGTACATTGATAAATCATTTTGTATGTATGCAATATGAGGCCTGAGTCGGTCCCCATACATCATTGTGAACAATGGTAAAAGGTTTTGAAGGTGTATATTTAGGTTTTGAAAATGATGTGCGATAAGGTTGAACAAGTTAACACATTTCACATTGCAATTAAGTAATTCTTTATTTTCAACAAGAATTGGAAACAATTGTTTTAAATGCTGAAAACTAGGGTAAGCCATTCTAAAAGTGCCACAATAGAAAATCATTATTCCTAGGGATAGAAGTAGAATTACAGTTTGCAATATGCCATCGGTCACTCACATTGGCTGTCTCAAAGTAATAGTCTTTCACTTTCTCTAGCATTGCCAATCTTTTTCCCAAATGATAGGGTCTTGAAATATATAAGATGAAGGGAAAAAATTAGCATAACAGTTTGTATTTGTCGTTAATTTACTGATAGATAATAGATTGCATGACAATTTCAAAACATGGAGAACGAACCTAAAGGTAATGTAGTTAGAAAATTTGACACTCCCTTTTCTTGCAATTGGTGAAAGAGTGTCATCTGACTTTTAAATTTCCAACATAAGGTGTATGAAGAAAAAAACATCAAATGATTATTAGTCATGTGATTTAGAGCACTGGAGTCAATGATCTATGGAGTGTTTATTTTTGAGATTGCACTTAAAGTAGTTAGGAAATTACCTTTGTGTATTAGTGAATCAGAAGAAACATAGGTAGAACACTAATCATTTTTCTTAAATTTTGAGAATAGTTTATGAAGTTTTTCTATCTAGTTGGGATTGAATGAATCAAATTTTTCATGTTGCTCAATAGAGGTCTGATATCTTTGACTCTTGAAATTCTATCGTGGTTTCCAATGCATCAATTTTCTATGGAAGTCCCTGGTTGAAGCCTAATCCTAGTCCATCTTTTGACCCATGGCCCATTGGATTATTTGATCCATGCATTTCATCAAGGCTTGAATGCCAACTAGTCTCTGAGAGGCTTCGTGATCCTTTAGAAAGCCCATTGGTTTTAGAGATCCTTTGTTCATGATCTCCTCTATTCATAAAGCCAGAGCTAACCCTAACTACTACTAGATGAATGCCATCCACCATCATCACTCCTCGAAGTTTCTCCTCATGACGTACCAATAATAATACTTCTCTCGTTGTCAGGAGGAGTTGTCGAATCAAAATTTATCGTCTAAAATTGAGGTCTCGATTAAGACCAGCCAAGAACTTAAATACACATTCATCTACTAGTTTTTCTTGTATCTTACATAGTCTTTGGTGCACTCCCATTCGTGCTCTTTCTATAGAACCATCAGCCCCATGTAGTAATCAGAGAGTATCCCCTATTCTAATTCCCATCGTTTGGTTTTGAGTTCAAAAACCCTTGAATAATTTCCTGAAATTGAGTAGGTGTCACGCATGGCCATCCATATGTCTCTGGCCATGGGAAAGAACAAATACCTTTTTTCCAATTGACGGCTTCATAGAATGCACTAACTAGGAGATGATCAATGCATTTTCAATTGTCTACTTGTAGAGATTGGCCATATTAACTGGTTTCTTAGTGTCACTTGTCTAGTAACCCATCTTGCCTTTACCTTGAATAATAAGTTTAATAGGTTGAGCCCATTCCCTGTAATTGTCTTCATTAAACTTCTTTATTATAAGATGAAGTATAGAGGTATCAATTCCATTAGGGTTAGGGCTAGTCATTTCGTCTGTCTTCTTGTTGGTATGATTAGAGAGATGAGACTCACTATTATTTTTCTCTATTGATGACGAGCTGGAGCTCTAATACCATATAGAATAAAACTGATTTTATTTATTATTAATTATATTCAATGTGTTACATGCTAATCTATATATGATACATGGAAAGAATATAAAAATAGATAGTAATATCTAAAATATTTATATAAAGCTATTTTATTGTTATAATTAAAAGATTTGAATTTTAAATTTCAAAACTTAAATCCCTAAGGAACGGGATTTTCACAGATTCACAACAAATTGTTTAGAGAGAATCCTTTCTCGAACAAAATGATGACCAAGTTCCAAATTCTTGGTTTTAGAATGCAACACGTGATTAGCCGCCATGGAGACAGTACTTAAATTGTCAAACCAAATGATAAGAGGATGAGATAATGGCACATGAAGCTATGTGATTCAAAACTTGAGCCAATAGATCTCAACTGTAGCATTTGTTAATGTCTTATACTTGACTTTAGTACTTGAATGTGAAATTGGGGCTTGTTTCCTATTTGACCAAACCATTGGATTAGCATGTATGGTTGATCTTTTGTTATCAAGGTCTGTGCCCAAATCTGAATTTGTAAAACCTTGATAAACAAAATGAGATGATTACTTAAATATTAGACCAAACCATGAGAGCCTGTGCCTTTAAGGTACCTAAGTATGTGTTTGACAACATACCAATGTGATTGCCTTAGATGACTCAAAAATTGGCCTACTTTGTTCACAATAGGAAATATTAGGTCTAGTAATGGTGATATATTGTAAGGCTTATAGTACGTAGGATTATCAAACTCCTTACCCTTATAAGAAGAATGCGAATAGTTTGACATCATAGAAGTAGCAATGGGTTTGGGGTTTGTCATTTGAGTTCTTGCCAAAAGCTCATGAATGTACTTAGCTTGACATAACATAATGTCCCCATTTTCTAAAGAATGGACCTCAATGCCAAGGAAGTAACTTCCCAGCCAAGATACTTTAAGGCAAATTTATGATTTAATATGGAGATAAGTTGATGAATAGCATGACACTGTTTGTGATGATAATATCAACATAGACAAGGAGATTAAATGGTAGTATGAGGTGAAATTTTGAAGAAGAGATAATTGTTTGCCTTAGGTTGAACAAAGCCAAGGCTTAGAAGGAGCTGATAATGCGTTAAAACGTACAAGTGCACGGATTGTGTACAAGTGATGAGTATTTTTAAGAATGGGGTTGTCATATCCACGAGGAACTTGTTTTGGAATATATTAAAATCAAATACTAAAATGCGTACTTTCCATACTATAAAAGTAGATTCACCACACCAATTAAAGAAACATGAGAATTCAATTTCTCCATCCAAATTCCATGAATTTCTACTTCTAATTAACATTAAATAAATGACTAAATTATTAACCTAAGTCTTAATTATTAATCAAGTCTTATTCCATTAATTACCACCATATGTCCATCGTTTTCAATCCTAATCCAAATATACCTACCACATATTTCTATGGTCATTTAAGCATACGAGGGCAGTTAAGTCTAAATGACTCAATCAAGGTTACATAAATAATAGTGATAATTTCTTGCCTCATTATATTTATGCTAATTTAATGCAAGTTCACAATTTCATACCAATCTTATAATTTTGCACGAAATTAATAAATCGCCTAATTAAATGTCCAATTTAAATAAGAGTATTAAGTACATTAAATCAGATAATCGAAACAGTTACAAAAGTATTAAATTAATTAACGAAAATCATGTTTATGGGTTCAATGAATCCCTAGAAAAGAAAGCTCCAACACAAGAAACCCATATATAAAAAAACAAGTTTAAGAGAAAAAATAAAAGTAGATACAAAAAATACAATGAGGGTAGAGAAATGGAAACCAATGGTTGAAATCCACAAATCTTTCAAAAATGGGTAGAGGATTAATAAACAAAGAAAAAGAAATTAAAATGGTGTTTAATATTGAAAAATGGTGGTGGAATGGTAGAAGAGATGGAAGACGGAAGTGGAGAGTTTGTGAGGTGAAATGAGTGTAAATAGAGGAATGGTTCTTGAAAATTTGTGCAAAATGGAATAAAGTAGGTTTAAAATGCTTAGGTCAATTTCTAGCCATTGGATCAAACAGAAAATAAGGATGAATGCTATGCCATGTGTTAAGCATTGATTGGTTGAAGGTGGTGATGTAAAAGTTGAGGCAAGTGAGGAATCCATGTGGCATGTAGTAGTTTACAAAAATGATGCAGACTGATGACGTGGAGGCTGGCATGGCTGGGCGAATACTTATCGATATGAAAGGAATCCACACGCTACACGTGGTGTGTAGGTGAAACGAGATCTTGACACCTGGCACATGAATGGACCTATTTTGGACCTATAACGCCCAATGATTAGCGATGGAAGCTTGCATGGTATCCACATGGAAAAAAGGTAGGAGCATTTTCTTTAACACGTGTCCCACTCGGATTGGCTCCTGGTAATTTCTAAAGGCATCTCAGGCACTAGCTAAATACATCCACATATGTTAAAAATTTCAAAAAATTATATTTTTATTCTTTTTCATTCTATTACATAAAAATATCATTTGTAACGTCAAAAAATACCATTTTATTGTTTAAAAAAGTAAATATTAAGTACTAAAGTAATACAATAACTCTATTTTCATAGAGTTAATAGTTAAGAGTATCAAACCAGATAATTGGTGCTAGTTTGAGGCCATTTATTGCTTTATTTAGCTTATACATATAGTGAGGAAAATTTGGATCTTAAACGTATTGAAGAATACCATTGAGGAAATCATTATTTGTATCTAATTGATGCAATTTCTAACTATGAGACTAAGCTATAGTAATCACAACTTTAATAATAACTTCCTTAATAGTAAGACTAAATGTTTTAGAGATATTAAAGTGAGGTTTATAAGCAAAACCCATAGTAACAACTCTTGACGTTTCTTTTTTCAATCTTCCCAATAGGTAATCATTTTGATTCTAAAGACCTATTTATTACCAATAATATTCATGTTCTTAGGAGGAATGACTAATGTTAGGTCCTATTATTAAGTAATGTATCAAATTCTTGCTGCATTGATGCTATCCACTCTAGATCAGAGAGAGCTTGCTTAACATATGAAGGTTTTTGAAGAGTAAGATCCATAATTGTTGAGAGAAAAGCTTTTGGTTTATATATACTAGATATGGATCTAGTTTTCATAGGATGTTTATTGATAGGCTATTTCAGTAAAATCGATGTAGTAGGAGTTACTTTAGGTATTTGTTGATGATAAGATGATGGAGGAAGAATGGGTGAGTTAGGTAAGTGAGAAGCAAGAATAAGTAAAGAAATGATATCATTAGCTGGAACAATAGGCAAAGCATTATGTGATATAGTAATGATATGACTAGTAGTAGGATTTTGTAACAGAATGGGTAGTTCTACAGAGTGTCATTTGAGGGTGACATTAGAAATTGACTTAATAACCATCGAAGAGTTAACTGAATTGTGAGAAGGTTTCGTAGGAGGTGATGCATGATGCATTAGATATTGTGTATAAGAAAAGATTGGCATTATAGAAGCACTTTTATGTTTTTTCAAAATAGGTAGAATAGTAGGAGAGAAACATTAGGGAGAGATAGTAGGTGATGATGGAGAAGATTTTGAGAAGGGAAATGTGTGCTTATCAAAGATGACATCTCCACTAATATATAATCTACTAGTTGTAGAAAGATATTTATATCCTTATAGTGTGTGCATAACCAAGAAATGTGCAAGATAATGGTCGTTGCTCAAGCTTGTGTTATGTGTAGGGTCTTAGCCATATGAAACACAAGCAATCAAATACCTTGAGGAAAACATAATCAAGCTTGGCTATAAACAGAACTTCAATAGGAAATTTATCATGTAAGATAGGTGTGTTGATTATATAGGTGTTAAAGAAAAATGTTTCATCCCAGTAACTAATGGAGTAAAAGCCCTAGAATACATAGATAAATTCAATTCAACTATGTATTTGTGCTTGAGTTCTACAAGTCCATTTTGTTCATATGAGTGAGGATATGAGGTATAATGCACAATACCATGTTGGGGAAAAATAGTAGTAAGACCTTGAAACTCCCTATCTCAGTTTGACTTTAACACCTTAACTTTATAATCAATTTACAACTCTACCTATGATTTAAACTGAATGAAAGCTTGTATAGTACCTGACTAAGGTATATTGATTGCTACCTTTTTTCCCTCCTCAATATTGTTTGATATTTGTCTATATATGTGATGTCTGTGACAAGAATAGTTCAATTTTCTTGTTACAAAGTGTTACTGTCTAGACTTGTGTTTTTGTTTTTGCTTTTAAGAATTGGAATTGGGTAAATGAAAATTGAGTTCAGTTTCGCTCAAGGTACTTTACTTTTGAGAATGGTGCACTTTGGTATGGCCACTATTCTTATGAGGTTTCCATCTACTACAAGCATTTAAATGAAACTGTAGGAGAAGGTTAAATTTTCAAATCAATTGAAGAATATGCCTAAAATATGGGAAAGGTTTTCACACTTGTTTCATGTGACCCATAACTATAAGGGAAATGGGCGTCATATTTTTAGGTCATTATTAAGACTTTCCCTAGTTGGGGATACATCAAAATTCTAAAGAAGATCACGTGCAGGATCTTTTATTTTTCTAAATTTAAACCAATAGTTAATTTTAAAGAAACATTATTGAAGAGAGCATTGAAGTGATTCATATGATATCATATAACAACAAATTAGAATAATAAAATTTTAACTTAAAACAAATTAATCGTTAGAATGCCTTTTCTCTTTATATAATCTTTTATTTTGATCATATATTTTTTTTGTCAAACAAATTAATGTAGGAGATTGAGGCTCTTGTACCACCTAAATGTTTAAAAGTTATAAATAAGGGAAATAAAATGACACCTAGTGATCTATTTTCTGAAAATCACAAGGATTTGGTGAAAGAGGGTGAAAAGTGGATGAAAGAGACGGCTACTTCATGCACTATTATAGGGGCGTTGATTGTAACTATCATGTTCACTGCAACATTTACTGTACCAGATGGAAATGATGGAGATACATGTTATCCCATATTTTTACAAAAGAAGTCCTTTATGGTTTTTATAATATCAGAAGTTATATCACTATTTTCTTCGACAACTTTAGTGTTGATGTTTCTTAGAGTCCTTAACACACGTTATGTAGAAAACAATTTCCTCAAATCATTACCTAGTAAGTTGATTCTAGGCCTTTCCACCCTTTTTTCTCTCTATTGTAACCATAATGGTATCATTTTTGCTGCCCTTTTCATTATGATTCAGACACAATTCTAGATTCTCATTCTTGTTATTTTGCTAGCTTGTATTCCAATCACCTTATTTGTATGGATGCAATTTCCCCTTCAAGTTGAGATTTTTATGTTTACTTATGGACCCAGCATTTTTTAGCACAAAGTCGATCGTTGGTTGTACCCTTATAAAGTATAAGTATAGTACCAGCCTGTGTTTATTCTATTCATAATATTGAAGAATATGTATTGAGCTTCTAAACCATCATTCATTTTTTTCTTATAAAGAAAATGATACCCAAGTGGAAATGAGACTTAAACTCTATTGTCCTTGTCCGGTAATGTTTTTCCCAAGATTTATCACTATAAAACTATTGTTGGTTTATGGTTGAAGTTCGAGAGTTTATACACGGCCTAGTGTTAGACTTTTCATTTTAGTATGAAGCTATACTTGTAGATTTAAAATGTACAAAAGTACATCTTTGTAAGACTACCTTGATGAATTTGCTAAATTTATTTATGATGTTGAATATGTATGTATTAGAAATGATGATGAAGATTTGGCCTAGTATTTTTGACCTTTTTTCATTTGAAATTTTTTTATAGCATGCTACGTGGAACACAAACTATTGTTTGGAGGATGTTATAACAGTTTTAAACTCCAAAGAGTTTGAGAAAAAAAATATCGTAATGATGAAAATAATAGTGATTTTACTTCAGGTGAAACATATAAAAATGGTTCAAGCAATAATAGACACGTCTAAATTTAAATCTAAAACAAGAAAAAGTAAATGTTATTATTGTTGTTAGAAAGGACACTGGAACATAAATTGTCAACTCAAAGATAAAAGAGAAATCAGCAATGTCTTTTGCTCACAATGACTTTGTTGGTGTTGTAGATGGTTCTATCACAATGTCTTTTGCTCCTAATGATGTTGGTATTGCATATGGTTTTTTTTGGTTTTGCTTATGAATTGTAATCTTGATTTAGATTGCAGTTACCATATGTGCCTCAATATGATCTGTTTTGTTACTTCTTAATTTATTGACGAGGGTATTATCTTTATGAGAAACAATTTATTTTGCAGAGTTGTTGGTATAGTGGTATGATCTAGATTAAGATGCATAATGGCATTATTTTGACTTTGATGTATGTTTATAATGTGTTAGACTTGAAAAAAATAAATAAAGAAAGAAAGAAAAACTTGATATATTTGAGTACTCTTAATTAATAAGGTTACAAGTATATAGCTAAAGGTAGAGTTTTAAGAATTAATAGGGTACTTTTATCGCCATGAAAGGGAAATTGCCTTGTAGCCTTTATGAGCTTCTTGGTAATATGATTGTTAATAGTGTTTCAATTTCATCCTCATTAAATCTAGATTAAGACACTACTCGTTTTCAAATCTAGATTACGATATTACTTGTTTATGGCCTATGTGGTTTGTATATATGAGTTAAGCATGGATGTCTATTTTGAGCAAGTGGATTTTGTTTGATGGTCAAAAATTAGGAAACTTGATGTCATGTCTTGAAATACGGGTATGTGAATTTTAAGAAGAGACATATATTTGAAAGAAAATTATTTATTTAAAGTTAACCATTATGAAAAATCAATTTAAAGTCAACCGATTCATTAAATATTTTGGGTACCTTGAAAATATTTTATTATTTATAAAATATATTAAATTTCAAAATTTTTAGGAAAATGATTACTAATCTAGAAATTATATCTAATCAGAGTGATCTCATCCTATTTATTGATGAGCGCATGAAAAACATTAAAAATAACGTGATTTAATTGTACTTTAATGTCAAAATATATTTTGTATTTGCATAATTTTATTATTATTTGAACAAATTTATGTTTTCAAAATTATGAGTATTTTTAATCATTTTTAAGTATTTTTGAGATCAAAATGATTCAAATGGAGAATTCTATATGAAAACACTTATTACACCTAAAGAAGAATAAAATACAAAAAACACATATAAGCCTTACATATGTTCCAAACAAGCTTGTAAAGTTGTGAAACAAAAAATTGCGATAGTGGAAAAATGTACGCCGCAATGCAATTGGTTCGAGTCAAGATTACAATGCATACAAAATCATCACATGTTGTAACAGTTGAAAGTTGCATATTGTAGCGCTAGACATTTTGATTCACTTTTCTATCCTTTTGTAATGTTTTCTAATCCTATAAATAGGACCCTATATTTCAGAATTTTTCATCTCACAGTTTCCACACCAACTATTCTCTCTCATTTCTTCTTTCTTAGTTTTTTATTTTCTTGGTCTCAAAATTCTCCTCTCATTTTTTAGAGTTGAACACATTATTTTATGTAGTAGTGGTTGTTTTAATTCAATAAACAATATTAAAAAATCCATTTGGAGGTTTTCCAAATGAGGTTTGTATTGAAATTCTAATTTGGAAGGATATCTTGAGGTATACAATTTAAATATATTCTTTTATTTTTAGTTTAATTTTAAAAATTATATTTAGTTATATATCTAATTAAGTAGATAGGGTGAATAAATAATTAGCATAATTATGAAAAATTAAAATTTTTATACAGGTAAAAAATCACTTGTAAATAAAATAATGCAAAAAATCTAAATCAAAACATGATACTTTTAAGTGAAAACAATCTAGGTCACACTAATAACCTAAGAGGAAAATCACATATCTATCGAACCACATAAATATTCACTATAAAAATAATGTTTAATTATATGGTTGGAACTCAAACTACCTACCAAGATAATGCCAAGTAATCTACTTACAAGCTTCTGATTTTTTTCATAGTCTATAAGTAAGGTGTTCAAATTCAGACACATTACGATAACTTGAGTCACACAAGCAATGAACCTGTTCAACTAATACCTGAAATGTCAGCATAATAACATAAGTGCAAATGTGTGTCATAGAGCATATTTAATAATAAATAATATATTAGATAAATCAAAATCAACTACTAAACTAGAACAATCAATATAAGGATAATATCACAAATATCGTGGGCTTGTTAATCAATCAAGCACAACCACAACATCTTTAATAAATTAACTAAATGAAAAAAAGCCTACTGGAATAGTTTCGCAAAACAAGAGATAGATGAAGAAAATAGTGCTCTTGTGTGGTTAATAAATTTGTTTGCTTAGGTTTGTTTA
Organism: Hippophae gyantsensis; assembly: GCA_030763125.1. Taxonomy (NCBI): domain Eukaryota; kingdom Viridiplantae; phylum Streptophyta; class Magnoliopsida; order Rosales; family Elaeagnaceae; genus Hippophae; species Hippophae gyantsensis. The sequence continues at coordinate 27,460,023 of CM061039.1, read as the reverse complement.
AATAGAATATTTTGAAGCACTAGGTCGAAGCAATATTACTATTATGTCCATAAAACAAGTTAAAAAGTTTTAAAGAATAAGGATAATATAATAATAAATAAATTCAATTTGAGTTAGGTGTCAATTATATAATGAGTACACATATTTATATGTCAGTGGGGTAAAATTGGCATAATGTACAACATATTAGTAGCTGATGTCAACCTCAGCTCGGGCTGTCATTGAGCTCAGGTTATCACTAAGCTCGGGCTATTATTGAGCTCAAGCTATTATTGAGCTCAAGGTGTCCCACAGTTAGGAAATTTGGGGTGTTTCACCTTCTATCTCGAGTTGATGACTCAACTAGGGTGGTTTGTGAGGACTGGGCATCGAGCTGGTCTAGATGTCCAAACACAATCCATAGAATATTGACAAGTTTCAAAATAGATTTTTTCAGCACATATTGTGATTTAGTAACACTAATAATAGAGGCATAATATTAGCATGTTATGAGAAAATTGTTTTGAAATATAGATTGTAGAATTATTCAAGGATTATGAGTTGCTTGCAATGTTTTGAAAAACCCTAATAATACATTATGAAAACTATACAATCACTTTACCTCAATGGATTGATTACATGAATATATGCATGAAACATATTATTACATTCAATCACTACAATTTAGATTGATCTTGTTTTAAGAGCATGTTTCCCAGTTGAGTTTTGTTTTTTGAAACCCATTCTTGGATTGGATTAGTGGGAATATGTGTGACTAAGAAGATCTATAAGAAAATATCTAAAAATATTTAATCCTCTAATTTTCTAAATATATGAATCATTAAAATCACCCAATATAAATATCAATTAATTACATGATTAATTGATTCTAATAGCATGTATTCCCCTCTTAAATAAACTACACACTATATAGTAATTAATTTAATCTCACTCTCATTTCAATTAAATTGCATACTACTCATTAAGTTTATCAATTATAGATCACATACATACGAATTATACATTTATGTCTAGAAACTATACATGTTATTTAATCAAGACAAACAATTAAATTAATGTCTAAATTTTTTTTCCCATTCTTATTAATTGATTAATTAATTTTCTAATCAATAAATGACATAAAGATAAATTTATAGAACATATCAAAAAAATAAATATTTTTAAAAAATTAATAGAGACAGTAACTTATATGATTTTCTCATTTAAGAAAAAATCAACAATATATGATTATTTTTTATAGTTATTTTAAATTTAAATAAATTTTTAATTTTTTGTGTATTTTTTTCATTTATTATAGTTTTTATTTTTAATCATAATAAACAACAAATAAAAAAAATTACTTTACAATTATTAAAGTATATTTTAGTATTTTAGAAAAAAATGAAAAAATATGATGATAGAAAAACTAACGTAATTATTAATTAAAATTATCTTTAATAATATATCTAAACTCAATGTAATTAAAGATATATGTTTCTCCCTACATTACATAAAGAATATAGATGTCCAAAGCAAAAGAGATACCCGTTTCGATCTCTGCTCCTCCAAGCCACTTTAACACAAAAGAAAAATATTAAAATCCTTATTAAAAATGCAAGTTAAATGGTCAATTTAGGTTTTTTAAATAATTTCATTTTATGTCAACAATATATATAATAATTTAAAAAGATCTAAAATGATTATTTTGTTGTAATTATAACCATAACTTATGGATATAGATAAAAATATATCTAATAACATAAATTTTAAAATTACAATTATACCTTCAATGTATGAATAATAATACAATTATATTTAAAAATAAATTTCTCTTTTAAATTTATTAAAACCTAAGTAAATCATACAAAAGTGTACTCATAGATTTCATCTTCTACACATTGAGGGTAGAATCGTAAAAATTCTAAAAATATAATTTTGGTTAAAATTTTATTTCTTGTAAGGAATAGGATATTACAATTCCTACCCCTCTTAAAAAATTTGATCTCAAAATTCATGTGCCTTGGTTAAATAAATTAGGATATGTGGTGTTCATCTGTTCTTCAGGTTCCTATGTCACCTCTTCTTCTGTATGATTTCTTCACAATACCTTCACCAATGAAATTATTTTGTTATGTAGTACTTATTATTTGCAATCAAATATTCCTATTAGTTTTTCTTCATAAGTTAAATTTTGTTTTACTTGCACTAGTTGGGGTTTAATGATATGAAATACTTCATGGACACTTAAGAGTTCTACTAGTTGATCTAAAGAATATTCCATAGGGCCAATTTTTTTTGTTATCTTGAAAGGACCAATGTAACAAGGGCTTCCCTTGCCACGTCTTCGAAATTGAACTACACCCTCCTATGGTGATAACTTTAAGAGTGCTTGATCTCCAACTTTATATTCATGCTCCTTAATACTATTATCTACACAACTCATTTGTCAATAGTTAATAACATAATCCTAATTTTTAATTAATGCCAACCATCTTCTTTGTCTCATATTAACCTCCTTGTGAGTTAATAAGTACTTTAAACTCTTGTGGTCTGTAAATATTTGACATTTTTCACCATATAGATAATGCGTCCATATTTTTAAGACACAAACCGCCTTCACTAATTCCAAATCATGCGTTGGATAATGCAGTTCATGTTTCTTGAGTTTCCTAAAAACATAAGCAATTACTTTACCATCTTGCATAAACACACAACCTAAACCTTGATCAAAAACATCACTATATACCACAAATCCCTCACCATTGGATAAAAGTGTAAGCACAAGTCTAAAATTCATTTGGTTCTTAAGCTCTTGGAAACTTTCCTCACATTCACTTGAATAATCAAATTTTGCAATTTTCCAAGTAAGACAAGTCAAAGGTAAAGCAACTTTAGAAAACTCTTTAACAAATGACGATAATATCTGGCCAACCCAAGAAAACTTATTTATTTCTATTATGCTTTTAGGTCTTTCCCAATTTACCAATACTTCCACCTTTTGGGGATCAAAATATATGCCTTCATCCAAAATAAAATGTCCAAGAAAAATCACACTCTTAAGCCAAAATTAAAACTTACTAAATTTTGCATATAATTGCTTTTGTTCCCTCTTATTTATAAGAGTACATCAAAATTTCATTGGTAAAAACTATAACATATTTATCAAAGAATGGTTGAAAATTGTGACCTCATGTCAATGTTAAGTAACTATAGTTACGTAATCTGACCTTATGCCATTTGTTTTGGGTAATCCAAGGTAATTTTGGGTAATTCAATATTTTTTATTATATTATGGTGCCAAATATGTTATGCAATCCAAAAATAGTTTGAAATAAAAAGGAATTTTTGTTACAAAGTGTGATTATATCCTTAAAATTCCTTTAAATAATAAAAGTGGAGACATATTATATTATGAAGTCATAGCGGCCAAATAGATATAGAATCTAATTTTTCAAGACCAAGAATTTTATGCATGTGAATTGTGATTGATGGAAAATTTATTGGTAATAATTCTACAATCAAATACTTCTACCATAACATAATGATTTATTTGAACTCATAGTTATATGTCATGTTTGTTTAAGAAAATCATGTTAATGAGCTTATTTATGTATGAATATACTCACTTCAAGTTGGCTTATATATGCATTTAGAATGCACATTATAAGTGAATGATTAATGATTTGCATTTTTGACTATGTATTGTGCACATAATGATCATTTGTTTTTTCATGTTTTGTGTTAAACACGCACAATTAGTTATGGCATGATATTATACCCTATGATGTTGAAGACCCAATTTCAAAGGGCTTAAAAATAGAGTAAAAACATTATGGGTGGACGCATGGGCCTTAATTATTCAAGTATGTTTGTTTTGCTTCCATACAATTTTATCATGCTAAACTTCTTAACTATTTCCTATGTCATTTGTTAGAAAATTATTATTTCCATATCAATGTTTTACGGGATAGGGTACCTTCACACCTATATATTTGGACTAGATTAAGGTTAGTTTAAATGCTTGCTCACATTTGACATTTTTATAATCTAATTTGTTTACAATGTCATCCAAGTTGAAGAAAATTTTGAACTAATAACATATATGGATTAAAATAAGTGTTCTTTACAAACTAGGTTAGTAATCCAATGTCAAAATTTTATTGAGTAGGTTATAAAATTATCTATGAACCAATACCGTAGATATAGTTGGATTTAGTAACACTAATAATAGAGGCATAATATTAGCATGTTATGAGAAAATTGTTTTGAAATATAGATCGTAGAATTATTCAAGGATTATGAGTTGCTTGCAATGTTTTGAAAAACCCTAATAATACATTATGACAACTATACAATCACTTTACCTCAATGGATTGATTACATTAATATATGCATGAAACATATTATTACATTCAATCACTACAATTTAGATTGATCTTGTTTTAAGAGCATGTTTCCCAGTCGAGTTTTGTTTTTTGAAACCCATTCTTGCATTGGATTAGTGGGAATATGTGTGAGAAATGATCTAGTATTATGTTATCATGTATTACATGCTTTATAGTCACCACATATTGTGATTACGGTGATAAAATTAAGATACATCATGATCTAGTATTATGTTTACATGTATTACATGCTGTATAGTCACCGCACCGATAAGCCTAAACCAACCCATTAGGTTTAGGGTTTTATGTTGGAGTTCTATTATAAATAAGACATTAATAGCTAGAGTTAAAATGATCTAACCAACCACATATCTTTGAGTGTGGTCGTTTTCATAGCCCGTACACACTAAATCCATATATATACAATAAAAGCAATAATGGAGATTAATTACTTCTATAAAGAAATATGTATATTGCACTAAGTAAGCACATTACGTTTATCATATGTTATATTATTGAAACAAGTTATTATTCTATTGTTTATGATTTAATATTTCAACGTTTAATACATTATAATTTATATGCTTCTTTTATTTTTACTTTTAAAGTAGTATTCATTAATTAATTTAATAAGTTTATATATTATTTTCAATAATTTTCCTAAAAAGTTACAAAAAAATGTCAACGTGAAAGCTCTAAATTTTATATTATAATATATTATTATAAAATTTATTCTTCACCTCCTTACAAAAAAATTCTTGCTCCGCTCCTCTATGTATACAATGAAAAACTATTATATTAGTGATGATTCTGATATAATTTTGATATATAAAAAATTTATTTTGAAAAATAGTGATATATTAAATTAGTAAAAATAGTGAAAGTTATTCTTTTGTGTATTGGATTTGTATCTATTTCTTAAAGAAGTGAAATTATGTCCTGAATTGATTCTCTACTTTTCAGGAAAAATATTAATAATACTTTGAGGTTTGTATTTTTTTTAAAGATATCTATGAGTTTTCAATAATATTAAAAATGTCTTTTAATTTTAACATGTATTAAATATAAATGTTATTCAGTAATATTTTAATAATTTCTTTCAAATTGATGGATATTAAAGATAAAATTTTGATTTCTCTAATTTTTAACATTAAAAATCCATTACAATAACTAATAAAATAAAAATGGTTATTTTTATTTTCTTCTACTAAAATAAAGATATAAAAAATTAAACTAATTAAATAAGTACATGCACATAAATTATATGATCACAACATACGACTTGTATGTGATGAATACACAAGTATATGTATAATAAAAAATAATATAATGATAAGAAAATATCGTTCCCATGAAGATTATTTTATTATAAACTAATTTTTATAACTAAAAAAATAAAAATCAATTTTGGGATGTTTTTATATTTTAAGGAAATAAAATTAAAATAAATAAAGGTAAATAATAATAATTAATTAAATTATATTCGGTAACTAAGAAGATGTATAAGAAAATATCTAGAAATATTTAATCGTCTAATTTTCTAAATATATAAATCACTAAAATCCCCTAATATAATTATCAATTAATTACATGATCAATTGAATCTAATAACATATATTCCCCTCTTAAATAAATTACACATTATATAGTAATTAATTTAATTTCACTCTTATTTTAATTAAATTGCATACTACTCATTAAGTTTATTAATTATAGATCACATACATACGAATTATACATTTATGTAATGAATACATAAATAATATAGTTGTCCAAAGCAAAAGAGATACCCATTTCTCTGCTCCTCCAAGCCACTTTAACACAAAAGAAAAATATTAAAATCCTTATTAAAAATGGTCAATTTAGGTTTTTTAAATAATTTCATTTTATGTCAACAATATATATAATAATTTAAAAAAGATCTAAAATGATTATTTTATTGTTATTATGACCATAACTTATCAATAACGATAAAAATATACCTAATAACATAAATTCTAAAATTACAATTATAACTACAATGTATGAATAATAATACAATTATATTTAAAATTAGATATATTTTTATCATTACACATACATTATAGATATAAGTATAATAAAGTAAATATTTTTGACATTAATATTTTTATAAATTATCTTATATATTATTGGCATGAAATCTACTTAACATTTTCATAAAAAAAAATTTAAATAAGATTTTTTAAGTGAAATTTTAATATTTATATTTTTAAATCGAATGATGATATATATAGTTAAGTTACAAGATTATAATATTATTTTTAAAATAAGATTAAGAGTAATATATATATATATATATATGTATTTATTTCCTCTAAATAACAAGTAAAAAAAAGTTAAAAGACAAAGTTAACAAAATAAAAGAAAAAGCAAAATGTTTGAAAAAAGCAAAAGAGAAAGAGAAGATAAACGAATCTACCTTTCGAAATTAAAAGTATTGTTGCCAATACTTTATATTATATTGTTATAAAAAAATAAAAAATAAAAACTAACTTTTTATTCTAACATTTCAAATTTACCATAAAATATAGTAGTAGAATGTAGTGTGAGGCTCCTTAGGGCAAAATAAACCCTTAATATCAGATATTGAAAAGTTATACATTATTTTATGAGTAAGTAATTTATGTTCTAGTAATTTTAATTTTATTGTTTGCCTTTATTAATAAGTATGCTCTTTTGTTTTTTTTAAATAATTATTATACTTATAGTTTTTTCGGTTTAAAAATAGTCCAGAATTAATATATACTTTCCCATCCTTATAATTGTTTAAAAAATTTCTAAAATCTAACTTTTTATTAAATAAAAAACATATCACTTAATTTATAACCTAATCCTTCAAATTTAATATGACACAAATTTTAAATCATGATTATTAATTCAACTGTACACTTTTATATAAATATGTACTTACGAGAACCTGATTCGATCTTATCGATATGTGTGAGTTTTAGATAAAATCAGAGTAAATTAAATATGAATCATTTTTTAAAAAATAATAAATAATTTAAATTTAAAAATTTTAAAAATTAATTTTAAATTTTTTCTTTTAGTTTAGATAAGGAAATTTTCTTTGATTATGTTTATTAATATTTTTATAACTATAGTGTTATAATTTTATTATAATCTTTAATTTTAAGATTTATATTTTAATCAGTTACCTAATATTATTACCTATATTCATCGTAAATTATAATTTAAAAAAAAATTAAATAAAAAATAAAAAATAATAATATTTACTTATTATACAAATTCTTTAATTTATATATCCATATTATCTATAATGTTATATATATTATTCAATCGAAAAAAACATTAAATACAATATAATTATCCCTTTATAAATTTTAAAAGAATGAAACTAAATGAATTTAATATAAATTAATTTTTAAAATTAAAAATAAAATAAAATCAATAAAATATCAAAACAGAAAATTTAATATCACGTTAGTACCTATAATTTAGATTGAGTTTGTCATCTTAATTTTGCACACCTCTACTTACGGGTAGGATGAGTGATAATAATAATCCAATTTTTACCTAAAATAAATTAATTTAATCCTGTAACAGTTATTAAAAGTTTTATTATTATAAAAAATAATTATATATAATTATATAATTATTAAAAATAAGCATAATTACTATCCGTATAACATTTATTTGTCGGTATCAGTTTTGTGTTTTCCCTCTGTTATCGCTACTTTGAAGAGGGGAAAAAAAGAAAAAGAAAAACGTCTCCTTTAGAAGTGTCGGCAGCGGCTTCCTTTTAGTTCAACAAAATCCAGTAGTGAACTGTTATCATTTGTTTCCTTTCGGCTTAAGTGCGCTCAAACTAGCTTTTGTTTTAAAAGGAGAACTGGGTTTTAGCCCATTAATGCATGTGGGTTCTTGTTTCTCTCATTCAGTTTGTTATAAATTTCTGTCAAGTCCGTTGTCACCCAATGTTGGGGTTTTGCTTCTACCCAAAGATTCTTAAGATTTAATAAAGCATGGTGTTTGGGACGTAGAAGAATCGAAGAAAGGAGAAATCCTGGTTTGTAACTTAAATAGCTTTGTACAGACCAAAAGGGCAAGCACAGATTGGTATGTTTTATGCACCATTTTCTTAATTTTGTGTTTTTCTTTATTTTTCTTCCTTTTTTTGTCCATAGTTTGTAACGTAGGAGGTGATTATAGGTGTTTTCATGCTATAATGCCTGTGGTTTGGTTTACTTTGGCTTTTGAATTCCTTGCTAAATATTTTATTAAGTGGAGGCATTTATTGACCTTTTTATATAGTGGAGGCATTTATTGACCATTTTGTGAAACCTTTGATGGACTAGTTTAGAGCTTTAGGTTGAGGACTTCTAATCTGTAGCAGCTGATTATGGATTGTTTTTAGTTTTGAACTTAAGAGTGTTTTTGTTTAAGTCCATAAGAATCAAAGGCTTTCAATTCCAAAAAATTTACCCAATGGGTGAAGACACCCGTATTTCTTATAAACTCTACCATTGTATTATGCTTAATTAATGTGAGGTATTATTCTTAACATCCTCCTAAAATATGAGTCTTTGTCTCTTATAAAACTTATTTATATTTTTAACTTATTTTATTATAATATATTCTATTTGAATCACTTGTTTTTGTCTCATACAAAACTTTCTAATATTTACTGATGTGTACCCCTTATAGAAAATGTCCCCCCACCTCACCCCCACCTCTCTACAAGACATTAGATTTGAAAGATATGAAAGATAATGTCAACTTATGAGCAGAATCTTCCTGCACATGCAAATAAACACAAGCGTAGTGCCTATTGGCCATATTTTTGGAAAATGTACATACACCTAATGGTGACTCAAATATACCACTTTCAGATTTATCAAAATGGCAAAAGTTGCAGTCACAAATGCAATCGTTCTTGAAGTTCTTGACAAAGATAATTATATAGATTGGAGTGAACAGGTTAAAACATACCTTTTGGCTCAAGATCTCTGGGACATGATAGAAGGCATTGCTAAGCCTAAGCCTCCTACAATAGAAAATGACAAAGTTGAGTGGAATGCTTGGAAGAAGAAAAATGCATCTGCTCTACATGTTATTCAGATTTCATGCAGTCGTGATACTTATCATGTGATTAGAGGAGTTGACTTAGCTAAGAGTGCTTGGGATGCTTTGTCTGCAAAGTTTAAGTTGCAATTATGTCAAGAAAACAAAGAAAAATGTAAGGAAATTTACCAACCAGTTGTACTAAATTCTAGGCTAAGGGTTATATAATTCATTTTTCTTGTTTAGATTTTGCACTTCCTTTACTACATTTAATTTCAAACAGGTTGTAAATTTAATTTTTTTCTTGTTGAATTTTTTAATTGTGAGTCATGCCAACATTATGGACATGTGGTAATATGTGTGGAAATCCCCTTCCTTAGGGATTTAAAACTCAAATATTTTAGTTATAACAATAAAAATTTGTATATAAATTAGTTTAGATATATCTTATATGAATCTAGATATTACAATCTATTTTATATTCTTTCTATGTATTATATATAGATTAACATGTAACACATTTTAATAGATCCAAGTTAATAATAAATAAAATCAATTTTGTTCTATATGGTATCTGAGCTTTGGCTCGTCATCAACGGAGGACAATACTAGTGAGTTCCATCCCTCTGGTCATACTAATAAGAAGACAGAGGAGATGACTAGCCCTAACCTTAGGGGAGTCAATACCTCCACACTTCTTCTCACACTAGAGAAATTCAATGGAGACAATTTTAGGAAATGGACTCAATATATTAAACTTATTATTCAATCTTCCCTAGTTGATGAATTCTATGAAGTTGTCAATCGGAAAAACGTATTTGCTTCTTCCTATAGCCAGAGACGTATGGATGGCTATGCGTAACACCTTAGTTTTGGAAATTATTTAAGGGTTTTCGAACTCAAAAAAAAATTGTGGGAATTAAAATAGGGGAATCTCTTTGTGATCAATTACTACACTTGGATGGTGGTTCTATGGAAGGAGCTTGACTTACACAGTAATGACGAATGAGATTGCACCAGAGATTGTGTGAGATACAAGCCAAAACTGGAAGATGAATGTGTATTTGAGTTCTTGGTTGGTCTCAATCGAGACCTCAATGATGTGAGAGGACAAATACTGAGCCAACAACCCCTCTCGACAACAAGAGAAGTGTTTTCAGAGGTGTGTTGTGAGGAACAGCACTGAGGAGTGATGTTGGTGGATAGCACTGGTTCGACGTTAGCTAGGGTTGGCTTTGGCTTCATGACCAAAGGAGATTGCACATGGCTCTTTGATTTTGTAGAACAATCGCAAAGCCTTTCGAAGATTAATGGGCTTTCGGGCCTCGATAAACGTGTGGATCAAATGGGCCATATGGGCTTTTATCTCGTGGGTCACAAAGTAACACCGAACAAGCCCAGCAAAAAAGGACCTTGGTGTGATCATTGTCGTAAAATTGGCCATACAAAAGACACGTGATGGGAAAACTGATGGAAAACTAATGGACTAGAAACTATGATAGAATTTCAAGAATCGAGAGTATCAAGCCTTTACTAAAAATGTGTATTCTAACTTGTCTCATCTCAGATATTCTAATTACAAGATTTGGTTGCACAACATTCGTGCACATTCATCCCCACGATCGTGAAAAACTAGACCCCAGAGCTCTCAAATGTGTTTTTATTGGTTACTCGCCTACTCATAAGGGTTATCGATGCTATGATCCGCATACCAAACATACTTTTACTAGCCTTGATGTCACATTTTTTGAGACTACACTGTTCTACTCTACTAAAACTTCTCTTCAGATGGAGAATGTGAGTAAAGATCAATTTTGCTCCTTTGACCTTTCCTTTCTAGTTACAAGTACCCTCGATACTTGACATGTTGAACCTTTGACACCTCACCCATCTCGAGTGCCACTCTCAGGGGGAGATGTAGAGGCACAAATAGACAAGGAGATATTGGTTTACTCAAGGTGACAAAAATCAAAGTATGAAAGATACCTCACACTTAACACATTACAAGAGTCCAACCCGGTGATGGATCCAAGCACTCTCAAGTATCCTCTCAATCTAGACAATCCTAATCATACTACTGATTTACACATTGCTCTCAGAAAATAAAGTCAATACAATACCTCTCACCCTATCTCAAATTATGTGCGTATCAAAAAATATTGACGAGGCATGAGAAATTCCCAAGTTGAGAGAAGTAATAATGGAGGAATTATGATCCCTAAAACAAAATAGAACTTGGGATGTGGTAGATTTATCAACGGGAAAAAAACCAATTGGATGCAAGTAGGTCTTTACAGTTAAATATAAGGCCGATGGAACAGTTGAGCGATATAAAGCTAGTCATGTTGCTAAAGTGTTTACCTAAACCTATGGAATTGACTATGACAAGACTTTTGCTTTAGTTGCGAAATCAAATACTATTTGGGTATTATCTTTAGCAGTAAATCTAGACTAGACTCTTCAACAATTGGATATCAAGAATGCCTTTCCCAATGGACTATTAAATGAAGAAATTTTCATGACATTATTACCAGGATTTTGTGAAGGCAACAAACAAAATATGACATGTAAACTACACAAATTTCTCTGGGTTGGGGCTTAAACAATCTTCCAGATCATGGTTTGATAGATTCACGAAAGTAATAAGGGGTCAAGGCTATCAACAAGAACAACCAAATCATATAATGTTCTTTAAACATTCTTAAGGTAGATTAAGAACAATCTTGATTGTATGTGTAGATGACACCATACTCACTGGAGATAATCTATTAGAAATTAAAAGATTTAAAGTTGTCCTTGCTATTGAGTTTAAAGTAAGAGATTTGGGACAAATGCTTGGGGATAGAGGTTGCTAGATCACATAGAGGAATATGTGTCTCTCAACAAAAATATGTTCTTGATCTCCTAAAGGAAACTGGTATTCTTGGGAACAAAGCAAGCGAGACACCCCTATTAAGACAGGAAAGAGAATGGAGATTGATAAGATACTCGTAGGAAAAGAGAGGTATTGGAAATTGGTGGAAAAATTGATTTATCTATCACATACGAGACCTGATATTGCATTCATAGTGACTGTAGTAATTCAAAAAATGCATTATTCAAAAAAAGATCACCTAGAAGTTATGTGTAAAATTCTTAGGTACATCAAAAGCTCCTCAGGAAAGGGACTCCTCTTTCAAAAAAATAGAAGAAGGGAAGGTTGAGGTGTTCTCTGATGCTGGTTGGGTAGGCTAAGTTTAAAGCAGGTCGACTACATTGATAATGTACGTTTGTACAAGGAAATTTAGTAACATAGAGGAGCAAAAACCATAACGTAGTAGGCAAGAGTAGTGTGGAACAAGTTGAATATGATTAATATTTATGATTCAACTTGAGGGGGTGTGGGGAAATCCCTTTTCTCAAGGATTTAAGTTTTGAAATTTAAAACTCAAATCTTTTAGTTATAACAATAAACAGCTATATATAAATTAATTTAGATATATCTTATAGTAGTTTAGATATTACAATCTATTTTATATTCTTTTTATGTATTATATATAGATTAGGATGTAATAAATTTTAATATATCCAAATTAATAATAAATAAAATCCGTTTTATTCTATAATAAGTAATTCCACAAAGAAACCTAATTCATACCTTCGTGGACGTGGTTTAATTCTCTCTTTTTAAATTATACAACAAGTAAATCATATATCTTTTATGCCATGCAAATGACCATAGACCATTTCTATTCTTACTAAGAAGGAGAAAATTTGTATATGTATTAGTCTCTCTATCTATAAAATACAAAAGAATTACATGCATTTATACAATATTTTGTATAAATTTCTTATTAAGTCAGTGGGTAAATGTTCTGATCGGTTTTGATTTCTTATGTTTAATTTTATTTTAATTGGCATCATTTTATAATATAGAAGTTAAATGCATGGCCAAATAAACGACTGTTATTTTATACTTGTGTGAATGTAATGAGAAATAGGTAGATATGAAAGATTAGTATGGGTTGAGACCAATAGAGTGATGAAGGTGAAAGATTTATAAGTACTTTCTCGCTCTTTTCTTTTTCTCTGCTAGGAAAAATCTTAAATGCAACCGAAGCTGAGAGCAGTACTACCTCTACCCATGATTACGAGCTGTTCTTTAATGCTGCAAGGGAAGGTGATTTAGGTGCTATGAAGGATTTTATTTTCCATCATCATGAAGCAGTGAGTGCCACAACTCGAGGTTCAGGAAAAATAGCTCTTCATATTGCAGCTGATGCTGGAAACATGCTACTTGTGGAGGAGTTGGTGCCATTAATGTCAGAAAAAGATTTGGAAGTTCAACAAGTTAATGGAATGACAGCTCTTAGCATTGCTGCAGTTGTTGGAAACACTCGTATGGCAAAATGCATGATTGAAAAGAACAACAGGTTGCTTGGCATTGTTGATAAATGGGGATATATTCCAATATTAACTGCTTTTAGTCATAACCATATGCAATTGGGTCGCTATCTCTATTCTGTTACACCATAAGAAGTTCTTCTGTCAAGGGAAGGCATATATGCTGCTGCAATTATCACCCAATCCATTTATAATGAGAGTAATTTTGGTTAGTATTTTACTTATAGAACCTATATGTTTTCCAATCACTTTGTTCACTGTCTCCATTTTCATGCGACAACATTGTAGACATTGCGTTGCATCTGCTACCTAAAATCCCACCATCAGCCATTGTTAAAGCTTGGGATAGACAACTATCTCCTTTGGGGGCATTGGTAAGCAAACCCTCTACATTTGAAAGTGGATGTCAGCTCATGTTTTGGAAACGATGGATCTACCACTGTAAGTACTCACTATATATATATATATATTGTTTGTTTGTTCTTGTCTAAACATTTCTCTTACTGGTTGAATATATTGAAAACAATTCAAAGTGATCTCATCATCATTATGAAAATAACTTCACACACATACAGTGGTTCCTAATTTTCCTGGTTTTGTGTGAAGAGAGTGATTGTTAATTTATCAATCTTGCACACTATAAAACTTTTAGCGTTATGGTAAAAGAAGAGAGCATTATGTCACGCCCCGCTCAGAATGTCCTGCGAAATCCAAACAAATGGTGCTTGCCTAAAGGATCTAGACTATTCTACATAGAAAGATCTAGAGTTGCCTAGAGATGTCTAGAAAGAGCTAGAGTTGGACGGACTCAACTCAAGCTTGAAGACCCTAGAATGTTCTAGAGCACGCCGGAGAGTGCTGGAATGGGTTAGAATATTCTAGAGCATGTCGGATGGTTCGGGAAGGATGTAGAAGCTGCTGGAAGCTTACGGAACATCCCGGAACGTGCATGAAGGAGCTAGACAAAACTAGAAGACTCTAGAGTTGGCTAGAAGGTCCTAGAACCTTGTGGCATATTGTACATAAATCTAGAATTCCCTTGTACATTCTAGACTAGGAAGACTCTAGAAAGTGGTGGCATACTCTTAAGCTTAGAGCCACACTATAAATAGACCTATTGGTCTTCATTTGCATTCAACTTGGGAAATCTTGGGAAATTGTAACATAAACTCTCTCAAGAGCAATACAAAGCATTCTTTGCAAACTCTCTTTCTAATCTCTTTGGAGAATTCGTTCGGGGAAAGGTAGGCTTAGTGCAACGGAACGTGTTAAGTGCTGCATGATCGCTATTGAAAATTTAAGGTCGTGACAGTTGGTATCAGAGCTTTTGGTTGAAGCAATCTTACTCTTGGCATAATGAAGAACGTTGCTCCATCTACACCAAGCGTTGATGTTCCACCTATGGAACGAGGACGTGAGGAAGTTCGGAAACCATCGAAGGAATCTCGAGCTAAGTCGAAAGACATGCTTTCTAGCTTGGAAGCACGAGTGGAAAGTGCGCAGGACATCTTAGGGGAGCTGTTCGACCGGGTGGACAACTTAGAGGAGCGTTGCAATGGCTTGGAGGCCGAGGATGTGGAGATCCATGCAGCGGTTAAGATGTCCCTCAACGAGCTAGATGGTGGACTAAGGCAAGAGATTGATGGGCTAAAAACTGAACTTGCCAAGGTAAGGGATCTTGTCCAAAGAGAACTTGCTAATGTTTTGCTTAGAGTGGAGGACATGAGTGGCGATCTAGCTCTATGTAAGCGGGCTATGGCTGCAGGAACTAGCACAACCACCGTCATTGAGGCTAAAAGGATGGATGTTCCCAAGCCCAAGACCTTCAATGGCATTAGGAACGCTAGGGAAGTTGAGAACTTCCTATGGGGGCTAGAACAATACTTTGAGGCTACTGGCATAACGGACCATGCCAGCAAGATCCGAACTGCAGCCATGTATTTATCCGACACTGCGATGTTGTGGTGGAGTCGGAGGCATGGAGATGTGCAACGAGGGGTTTGCACAATTGATACCTTTGATGACTTCAAAAGGGAGTTCAAAACGCAGTTCTTCCCCGTAAATGCTGAAGAGGAAGCTAGAGGACGATTGCGATGGTTAAAGCAAACAGGTAGTATAAGGGACTACGTGAAGGAGTTCACAACCCTGCTGCTTGAAGTTCCTGACACATCTGACAAGGATGCCCTATTCTTGTTCATGGATGGGCTTCAATCGTGGGCTAACCTTGAGCTCAAGCGACGTGGTGTCCAAGACTTGTCTTCGGCCATTGCGACTGTAGAAAGCTTTATTGATTACTCCACAAACAAAGAGAGCTCCAAAGCCACAGATAAGAAGTTTGTTGGAGGAAAGAGTGGGGGAAGCCATGGTAAAAGTCAGGGACCTAAGAACCACAAAGATAGCTCCTCATTCAAGCCACGGGATAAGGGGAAGGAAAAGGAGGATCGGAGTGCCTCGAAGCCCCGAGTAACGTGCTTCATATGTGACGGACAGCATTGGGCACGAGAATGTCCGAAGAGGAAGGCCTTGAGTGCCTTAGTTGCGCCTACTTGGTGCATTACAGAGCACCCCAAAGACCCCTAAAGGCTTAATGTATGTAGATGCAGCCATCAACGGGAAGGTCGCCAAGGCGTTAGTCGACACAGGTGCATCTCACAACTTTGTTTCAGTGGAAGAAGCAAAGTGACTTGGCCTTAAGGTAGTCCGTGGAGGGGGATCTCTCAAAGCAGTTAACTCGGCAGCACTACCATTGCATGGAGTTGCTCGCGGAGTTAAGGTCAGTCTTGGTGCTTGGACTGGCCAGGTGGACTTATCAGTTGCACCCATGGATGACTTCTCTATTGTATTAGGCATGGAGTTCTTGGACCAGGTAAAAGCTTTCCTGGTGCCATGTTCAAACTCTATGTGCATCATGGATGGTGCGAAGGCATGTGTGGTACCGACGGAGAGGACCACTAGACCTACTACCCAAGCTCTCTCGGTGCTTCAATTCAAGAAGGGGTTGAAGAGGGATGAAGAGAGTTATTTGGCCATCCTAAAAGAATATGATGATGAAGAGGTGTCACCAAAGCCAAACTTGCCAACAGAAGTGCAAGTTGTCCTAGATAAGTTCCAGGATGTGGTGCCGGAGGCATTACCCAAACGGTTACCTCCAAAGAGGGAGGTGGACCATGAAATAGAGTTGGAACCCAGCACCAGGCCACCAGCAATGAGCCCCTATCGAATGGCGAACTCAGAGTTGGCAGAATTGCGGAAGCAACTCGATGAATTGGATGCTGGCTTCATAAGACCCTCTAAAGCCCCATTTGGTGCCCCGGTTCTCTTTCAAAAGAAGAAGGATGGTTCCTTATGGATTTGCACAGACTATCGGGCTCTAAACAAGATAACGGTAAAGAACAAGTATCCTATCCCTCTCATTGCTGACTTGTTCGATCAATTGGGGAATGCTAGATACTTCACAAAATTGGACTTGCGATCGGGTTACTACCATGTACGCATAGCCAAAGGAGATGAGCCCAAGACCACATGTGTGACCAGGTATGGTGCCTATGAGTTCCTTGTCATGCCATTTGGTCTCACCAATGCACCTGCCACCTTCTACACTCTTATGAACAAGATTTTCCATCCCTACCTCGATCAGTTCGTGGTAGTATATCTTGACGACATTGTGATATATAGCCGGACTTTGGAAGAACACCTAGAACATTTGAAGAAGGTGTTTGAGGTCCTAAGGGAAAACGAGCTATACGTCAAGAAGGAGAAATGTTCCTTTGCCCAAGATGAGGTGATGTTTTTGGGACATAGGATAAAGGATGGGAAATTGATGATGGATGGAGCTAAGGTGAAAGCCATCCAAGAATGGGAACCTCCTGCCAATGTTCCCGAGTTAAGATCTTTCCTTGGATTGGTGAACTATTACAGAAGGTTTATCAAGTCCTACTCAGCGAGAGCAGCCCCACTCACTAACCTTCTCAAAAAGAACAAAGCTTGGGAATGGACAAGTGAATGCCAAGCCTCATTCGAAGACTTAAAGAAAGCCGTTACTGAAGAACCGGTGCTTTGTCTTCCAGACCCCTGCAAGACATACGAGCTGCACACAGATGCCTCAGACTTTGCCATCGGTGGAGTATTGATGCAAGAAGGGCATCCGATAGCTTATGAGAGCCGCAAGCTAAATGACACTGAACGCTGCTACACAGTGCAAGAAAAAGAAATGACAGCTATCATTCATTGCCTAAGGGTGTGGCGACACTACTTATTGGGTTCTCATTTTGTTATCATGACGGACAATGTTGCAACAAGCTACTTCCAGACTCAAAAGAAGTTGAGTCCCAAGCAAGCTCGGTGGCAAGATTTCTTGGCGGAGTTTGACTATAGGTTGGAGTACAAGCCCGACAAGGCCAATGTGGTGGCTGATGCGCTGAGCCGTAAGACGGAATTAGCAGCCTTGAGTAGGCCAAGTAGTCCTTTGCTTGAAAGGATCAAAGAAGGGTTGGAGCATGATGCCCTTGCCCAAAACCTCCTTGCCCTCATCAAGGAAGGAAAGACGAGACAATTTTGGCTGAGTGACGGACTACTCTATGCCAAGCAGAATCAAATCTTCGTGCCAAAATGGGGGAGCTTAAGGAAAGAGCTTATCAAGGAGTGCCATGATTCGTTATGGGCTGGACACCCAGGAATGAGGCGCACCCTTGCTTTGATCAAGTCTATCTACTATTGGCCTCAACTTCGGGACAATGTCGAAGCTTATGTAAGAACTTGTCTTGTGTGCCAACAGGACAAGATTGAGCAACATGTGCCCGGAGGTTTGCTAGAACCGCTGCCTATTCCAGAGAGACCATGGGAGAGCGTCTCTATGGACTTCATCACTTGCTTGCCAAAATCTGAAGGCTTTGGCAGCATCATTGTCGTCATTGACCGCTTCAGCAAATATGCAACATTCATACCTGCCTCAACGGACTGCACGGCAGATGAGACGACACGATTGTTCCTCAAATATGTTGTGAAGCATTGGGGGATTCCATCCAATATCGTAAGTGATCGAGACCCACGATTTATTGGTAAGTTTTGGACGGAACTATTCAAGTTGTTGGGATCAGACTTGAATTTCTCCACAAGCTTTCACCCCCAAAGTGATGGACAAACAGAGCGTGCCAATGCATTGCTGGAGTTATATCTTAGGCACTTTGTTAGTGCCAACCAACACGATTGGGCGAAGTTGTTGGATGTAGCCCAATTTTCATATAATCTGCAAAGAAGCGAGTCCACCGCCAAGAGTCCCTTTGAGATTGTCATGGCCCAGCAACCCATGACTCCCCATGCCTTGGCCACAAGTTATGAAGGGAAAAGCCCTGCTGCCTTCAAGTTTTCCAAGGCGTGGCATGAACAGGCGGAGTTGGCCCGAGCTTATCTGAACAAGGCGTCTAAAAAGATGAAGAAATGGGCTGACAAGAAAAGGAGGATGGTGGAGTTTCAGGAAGGAGATTTGGTCCTGGTTAAACTATTGCCCCAACAATTCAAGAGCTTGCGGAAGGTTCATAAGGGGTTGGTGCGGAAATATGAGGGACCATTTCCAGTCCTTAAACAAGTCGGTAAGGTGTCGTACAAGCTGCAACTCCCTCCGAAGCTTAAAATATATCCTGTTTTTCATGTAAGCATGCTAAAACCTTATCATGGAGACAAGGAAGATATGAGTCGAGGAGAATCCAAGAGGGCACCCACCGCAGTGGTAACCTCCTTTGATAGGGAAGTGGACTTAATCTTGGCAGACCGCTTGATCCGACGAAGAGGCGTACCAAGTTATAGGGAATACTTGCTCAAATGGAAAAACGCCTCGGATGAAGAAACAAGCTGGGAACCTGAGGAATCTTTGTGGCAATTCAAAGACGACATCGAGAGGTTCAAGCTTGAAGGCGCGATGAGGGCGTCACGAACTTGAGTGGGGGAGGGTGTCACGCCCCGCTTAGAATGTCCCGCGAAATCCAAACAAATGGTGCTTGCCTAAAGGATCTAGACTATTCTACATGGAAAGATCTAGAGTTGCCTAGAGATGTCTAGAAAGGGCTAGAGTTGGACGGACTCAACTCAAGCTTGAAGACCCTAGAATGTTCTAGAGCACGCCGGAGAGTGCTGGAATGGGTTAGAATATTCTAGAGCATGTCGGATGGTTCGGGAAGGATGTAGAAGCTGCTGGAAGCTTACGGAACATCCCGGAACGTGCATGAAGGAGCTAGACAAAACTAGAAGAGTCTAGAGTTGGCTAGAAGGTCCTAGAGCCTTGTGGCATATTGTACATAAATCTAGAATTCTTTTGTACATTCTAGACTAGGAAGACTCTAGAAAGTGGTGGCATACTCTTAAGCTTAGAGCCACACTATAAATAGACCTATTGGTCTTCATTTGCATTCAACTTGGGAAATCTTGGGAAATTGTAACATAAACTCTCTCAAGAGCAATACAAAGCATTCTTTGCAAACTCTCTTTCTAATCTCTTTGGAGAATTCGTTCGGGGAAAGGCAGGCTTAGTGCAACGGAACGTACTAAGTGCCGCATGATCGCTATTGAAAATTTAAGGTCGTGACAATTAGCTGTAATGTTATCATACAAATGAAGTACACAAATTGTTAGCTCTTGAGTTGTGAGGATGTGTAATGTTATGAACTGTCACTGTACTGAAAAAACCTTTAGTAAAGCTTTTTCATTTATATATAATTCAATAATGATAGAAATCCATCAAAGTTGCCATTGATCTTAAACTTAATAAATGACATTTCTCAATGTTTTCAAATGGAAAAATGAATTTAATGCATATTCATTAGTTCTGTTATTCTTTTTTTACAACTATGTACATAAAACTGTCTAGTTGGACCAATGACATTTGTATTAGTGTTCAGAATCTTGAAGACATCCAGAGTACTAAAAGGAACATGTTTGCCTCGGGTATGTTTGAACCAGAATATGAGTTTGAGCCAGAATGTCCACATGTTTATTTTTTTGTTTAAAATAAGAAATCTTGTTTTATCCAAATAATTTTTTTAAGCAATGCTAGACCTATGCACCGTTTCTTGACTGGCCAAAGCATAATTTCGTTAGTTGCAAGAAACTTATCATGGCTACACTAGTACAAAAAAAAAAGTGAGATCTTAACTTGCTAGAATGGTTGTTGAATTTGGTTAGCTATTCCAAGTTGCTGAATGCGTTGAAAAGTTAATTTTGAAAATTTTAAATTATGAGTCTTTTCAAATTCTCTTTTAAGCTTACATCATTTGAGTTTTTGTTTCTTTTAATTTTCTGTGAGTTATCTTTGTAGTTCTTGTTAAGATTCTTAAGTTCCTAGAAGTTAATGTATTGAGTGTTTTGAATGTCCTAAGTTCTAGTATAAATAGGACTATTTGCTTGTGTTGAAGATGTAGAAAAAATCAGCCCCTTTCCAATGAGAATAAAATTTGAAGTTTATCATGTTTCATAGTCTTCCCCTGTTCTTGTTATTTTTTTAACCGAATGTTCCATTGGATTCTTTGAAAACTCTGACTACACAACCGAAAGCAATGAGAATATTTGCTCATAGAGTGCTTAATCTTTCCTGTTATTCCATAGGGCCTATTTTTTGGAGAAGCCCATTAAGAATCTTGATCTCATCCTTCATCAACTACCAAAAATCATTAACCAACCCTAATTAACCGCAGGTGAGCATCTTTAGTTTGTTTGTCTATTCCTTTTTATTTTTATTTAAATTTTTTTAGTTTTAATAAAAAAATAAAAAAGGAAGCAGACCTATTTTAACAATGACATGAAATTGACATACTTTCTTTCATACTACCTCATTGTTTTGGTTACTTTATACTGTGCAAATGGGTATTTTGACATGTCTATTTACATACTTTTTCATAGGTGTTGATCGATGTTGATAAGACCCATAAACACATATGTATATCATGCTTGAAGTTTATGATTAATTCTAGTAATATTCTAGGACATGAGCTAATCTTGAATGCAAAACTGTGTTTGAGCTTTGGCTTTCACTTTCTAAAATTTTACTGTAGATAAACCCATAGTTTTGAGAGGGTTACCTACTATGATGTGTGAATTTATCATAGTGAGCGAAGAGGTCTACCTCACAACTAGTGTGAAAGTCACCATATTAGGTTTCTGACTTGTGCATAATTCTTTTAAAAAATAGAAAATAAAATAGAAAAAACTTAGCATGCAGTAAAAAAATATATTCCAAAGTTCGTTATAGAAAAATTAAATAAATAACCAATCCTTATATGCATAAAAAAGGGAGTAAAAATATTTTAAAATCCCTCTTGGAAGATATTTCTTATTTTTTGAAATTGAGGATTCCATTGTAGTTTTTAAATGATGGGTGATACTCTTTCCATTGAATCTTCCATGATTGATCATAAAAAACTTAAATGAAATACTTTTGAAGTTCAAACATGTATCTTATTTTGGTGATTGTTCATATGTCACTATACGTGTCTGTGTGTCTGGTCAAAATACTTATGCCTTCAATGGATAGTCAAATTTTGAATTTAAGCTTCAAATTTAAATTATCTTCATATATGACAAAATAGGGGAGATTGGTTATTAATGGGAGATATTTCACTTAAGGAAAGAACACGTTTTTTAAAGTGTTATATTTATTAATTTATATGACACATAGGGAAAGTAATTTTAATATTTAAATGGTATTTATTATTACTCACCACTTATGTTTATTCTTCACTTTGCTATTACTATATACGTTGAACTAATGAGCAATGAGTCTTTCACAAAAATTTGTATGCATATTTGTCTATTTGATTTTCAGTGTACATATGAGTTGTCAAGATTCAAGTGAAGATAGGTTCACTAGATCATAGCATAGCACTACCATGTTAAAATTTAATATTTCCTATGAGTACCATGTAACGAGAGAGAGGTTTTATCACATGAATATGACAAAGAGGGGGATCGTAAGGTTTATGAGTGTTGGTGATATTCGTAAACAAAATGTTTAAATGTAATTTAATTTCTAGGTACCTTTTTCAATATCACTATTTATACTATGAGATTTCATATTAGATACATGGAAACATTTAGTATATAGGTTACTCAATCAATCATGTAATTTTTGCATCGATTGAGGTGGTTGATCAATCGAGTATCTATCTAAGTCATCTCAGGTTGATTTTAAAATTGGAGTTGATCGATTGAATTTTTGGGTTCAACCAATTGAGGGACTGAATCAATTAAGAATTGATCGTATTTGATCTACTTGGTCTCAATTTTTTATTTATCATTTTCTGGATTGACCAAAAAGGATTTCAATCAATTGACCTCATTTGTTCGATCAATCGAGCTTGGTCTTGATCGATCAAGAGGTGAGGGCTTTAACTCTATACTTGAGCTAAATATTCCAATTACTATATTATGTTTATTACTTACTACTCTATGAATTGTTTAATGGACATAATTGTTATTGGACTTTAACCTAGAATCAAAGCTTAAATCTTTCCCATATAAAAACTTAATGCTCCATATTTTAATCAACCACATTCATTATAATATTCTTATTTTGTTCTCTCTATCTCTCAAAATGTTTTGCATAAATAAGAACATATTTGTTTAGACTTCTTTCTTTAATTAATCGATCAAAAATTGGTGGTCGTATTTGATTGATTAATAAGCCTATTTAATTTATGATATTTTGATTATATATTCATATAGCGTCTTCTTTATTTTGTTATTGAATGTTTTGATCAAATAATTGTGTATGTAATATCATAATTATTTTATATAATTATTTAATTTAAATAAGCTATGTTTATTAAACATGTACTTAATCTACTTATTTTAGGGTTGTTAGATGATTTAAAATTAATTGATATATTCTTTAATATGCTAGTTAGAGTTATTTCTTATTGAATATAATCAATGATACATTATGCACTTGTGTTATTATACTAAAATTTCTGGTACCTTTTGAACTGACTCAATTGCTTGTGTGATTCAAGTTCATCAAAATGTTGGTCTAGATTTAAACACCTTTCTTGTGAAGACTTTGAAGGAAAGTAGTGGCTTGTAAGTAGATTATTTGGGAGCATTATCTTGGAAGGTAGTTTAAATCCTAGCCTTGTAACTAGACCTTATTTTCATAGTAGATAGTTAGGTGGTCTGGTTGTTTTCTTCTTAGGTCATTGATATGGCCTAGGTTGTCTCCACCTAAAATATCATGTGTCAAGTTTTATTTATTTTTGTATTATATTATTTACACACGAATGCATTTCTAGCTATTTGTGAAATTTTTATTTGGCATAATTATAAGATCTTTAATTTAAAAAATTTAATTAGTACTAAAAAAAAGTCACTAGATATACTAAGTTATTATCTAAGACCTTGTTATGGATCAGAATCCAAGAGAACTCAAACCTATGACTTTCGAAGGTAAGAAAACTAAATCCATTGGACCTAAATACTTTGAATGTAATGGGAAGGGATTTCAATGCTGCCCTTAGCAACTTAGAAAGTCATAATGATGATCTGTATTACTTAAAATATTGTGGCACCAACTACCCAACATTTACTACCAAGATTGGTGGACACTTTAGTAAGTCTGACTTTGATTTAGAAAATGTAGATAATGATGTTGAATTCCTACTCAATAAATTTAATGTAAATAGTATTGATTTAATTAACAGTAAGAAACAAAATGATAGGTTACTAGTATAAGTAACCAAATTAAATGATAAATTAAATTCTATCTCTACACCTTCATTATCAAAAATAAAATTTGTAAGACCTTATAAATCTACTCCTATAGTTACCTATTATACATAAAGAACCATTGCAACTATGGTAGAAAATAGTGTTAAGTTTGTGCATGTATGTCATCAATATGGTAATAAAGGTCACATTAGTCTAAAGCATAGATTTTTGATAAATTCTCATAAATTTTATAATTTTTTTCTATGCTTCTTATCATAGGACTCATAATTATCATCCATCTATTTAATAATTGTACTATAAGCATGAAGTTGTTTGTTCAAAGAGGCAACTAAAATTCAACACATTTAATTCTAAGACTAATTATTATCATCCTACCATGCATATTGAATCTTCATTTTGGATGAATGTGAAATCCAAAGGTAATTCCAAGAAAATGACTATGATAACTAAGGTAGTTTCTTTTCAACCCAAATATATAAATTAACCAAAGTTCAAGAAAGTTTGGGTTACAAAATATTGTGTCTTTTTGGCCACTTGATTGTCATTTAATGTTCATCTAGGTACCATTGTTTGAGAACTTAATTAATCCTCATCTTTAGTTTGTTTTTCTATTTTTTTTATTTTTATTGATGTTTTTTTTGTTTTAATAAAAAAACAAAAATGGAATAGAATTGTTTTAACAATAATATAAAATTCACATACTTTTTTTTCACACTACCTCATTTTTTGGTTGACTTTATATTGTGCAAATAGGTATTTTGACATGTGCATTTACATACTTTTTCATATGTGGTGACCAATGGTGATAAGAACTTACTCATACACTCCCTAAACACATATGTATATCATACTTGAAGTTTATAATTGCTAATGGTAAGATTATAGAACTTGAGCTTTGTGTTTCACTTTCTAAAATTTTACTGTTGAGAAATACCTAATTTTAAGAGAGCTACCTACTGTAAAGTGTGAAGCTAACTTAGTTTGTTGAGAGGGCTACCTCACAACTAATATGAAAATCATCATACTAGGTTTCTAGCTCATGCACAATTCCTTAAAACCAAAAATGTAAAGGAAAATAAAACAAAAAAGCTTAACATGCACAAAAAAGAAGATTCCAAAGGTGATTATAGATAAA
The DNA here is from genome assembly GCA_030763125.1 of Hippophae gyantsensis. Classification (NCBI taxonomy): domain Eukaryota; kingdom Viridiplantae; phylum Streptophyta; class Magnoliopsida; order Rosales; family Elaeagnaceae; genus Hippophae; species Hippophae gyantsensis. Next base: position 27,434,388 of record CM061039.1, on the reverse strand, counting down.
GAAAATGAATAAATAAATAACCAATCTCTATATTTAAAAAAAAAGTTTGTAAAAAAATTTTAAGATCTCTCTTAGAAGATATTTTTTATTTTGTGAAATTGAGGATTCAATTTCTAGTTTTCAATGATGGTGATACTTCTTTCTTTGAATCTTCCATAATTGATCATGAATAAATTAAATGACATGATTTTCAAGTTCAAACATGTTTCTTATTTTGGTGATTGTTAATATGTCACTATATATGTTACTATGTCTGTGTGTTTTATCAAAATACTTATGGCTTCAATGGATAGTCAACTTTTGTACAAGACAACAAATGAATGTTTTTCTCCTAGTTATGCTTACATAAGTCTACTAACCTCAATTAAAAAAAATTATATATCTCAATTGTTATAAATTCTTATTTTACTATAATTTATTTTGGGGAGTTATAAAACTTAGGGAGAATTCATTCACTGAATAGATTGCATTCATGATCATATTAAATTTAAGCTTCAAAGTTAAATTATATTTTCATATGATAAAATGAGAGAATGTGTGTTTTTTAATGGGAAAGATTGCACTTAAGGGAAAACACATTGTTTTAAGTGTTATATTTATTAATTGATATGACACATGAGGGAAGTAATTTTAATATTTAAATGCTATCTATTATTACTCACCACTCATGCTTATTTATTTGCTTTATTATAACTATATAAATCAAACTAATGAATAATGAGTCTTTCAGAATATGGTGTATGCATATTGGTCTATTTGATTTTCATTGTACATATGAGCTGTCAATATTCAATCAAAAATTACTTCACTAGATCATAGCATAGCACCAGTATGTAAAAAATTATTTTTCCTATGAGTTTCATGTCGCAAAAGAGAGATTTTGTCACACGAATATGCCAAAGATAGAGATTGTAAGATTTAGGAGTGTTTGTAATATTCGTGTACAAAATGTTTAAATGTAATTTAGATTCTTAGTGTTTTTTTCAAGTTGAAAAAACTATTATGTTTTAAATGAACATATTTCATGTATACTTATATTCTTATGCACGTTAGATTTCATATTAGACACATAGAACATTTAGTATATAAGTTAATTGATCAATCAAGTAATGTTTGAGTCAATCGAGTATCGATCTACTTCAATCGAAGTCCTCTTGGGTTGGTTTTAAAATTAGGGTTTTTTGATTGAAGTTTTGCATTCGATTGATTGAGGGACAAGATTTATAGAGAATAGATCATATTTGATCTACCTAGTCTTGAATTTTTATTAATCGTTGCATGTATTGATCAAAAATGGTTTTGGTTGATCAACCTTATTGGTTTGATCAATCGAGGCTGGTTTGCATCTGTGACGGTGAGGGCTTCAACTTTAACATAATTTTTTACTGAAGCCAAAGATTCCAATTACCATATTTTCTCTATTATTTATTGCTCTATGAATTGTATAATGGAAATAAGTGTAATTAGACTTTAACCTAGCATTAGGGCTTCAATTTTCCTATATAAATAACATAATGCTCCATATTTTAATCAACCACATTCATTATAATTTTCTAATTGTTTTTGTGCTCTTTCACTCCAAATATTTTGCAAAATCAAGATCATATTTGTTTAGGCTTATTTCTTTAATAATTTATCAAACATTGGTGGTTATATTTGATTAATTAATAAGCCTATTAAATTCATGATATTTTGATTATACGTTCATTTAGCTTTTTCTTTATTATTTTCTTAAATACTTGCATCAAACAATTATGTGTATAATATGATAATTATTTTATTTGATTATTTAACTTTAAGTAACGTATATTTATTAAATAGGTAAATAATCTACTTGTTCTAGGGTTGTTAGATAATTTAAAATTAATTGATATATTCTTGAATCTTCTTGATAGGGTCATTCATTATTAAATTTTCTCTAGGACATACTTTGCACTTTTGTTATTGATGAGTGCAAGATCAACATTACCAATATCGATCTTGCGAAATACTTTGTGGTTTATAATTTGTAAAAATTTCACAAGTGCAAAAATTATTTTATAGAAAATGATAAATATACTCCCACGGTCAATCTAAGGAAGGAATATATGTGGTTTTTAATTTATTATTCAAACATTTAAAAATGAAATTAAATCCTAAACATCCTGTCACGATATTTAGGTTTTTGTGTTCTAATCTAATGACAAAATATAAATAAACATAGATATGGATTCAATAAACAATAATGCATATATTTATATAACACTGGTGAGGTTAGATATTTTTGTTAATTAAACAAATCAATTAACACCTATGGATGGGGTCGATAATTAATTTTGTTAATTAAATTGATTCATTTTGTTTCTAAGAGATTTAAAATGAACAATTTAAATACCACCTTTGGTGGGATTAGATATTTTAAACTTTATTTAACGTGTCTAAATTAAACTTAAAAATTTAATTATCTGAGTACTAACTTTCAAGTTTTAAAACTATTATTGAAAATATGTTGTCAATACATTATCAAACCGAATAATTAAACCTTACAATCTAATTTTTAGATTTAAGTTTGTAATGAAAAATAATATATTTCTCTCTAACATCCTTAATATAAAATCTTGAATAAAAACAAAATTAATTTATTTTATAGAACTGTTTTAACTATTTAATATTTCGCAAATAAAACAACATTATTATTATATCATATATATAAATAGTCAATCATATTAAATTTATATCATAGACAAATTAAATATAACATATAAGAATAAAAAATAAAAAAATAATTGTAAAGAATCCATTAAAATTATACCTTAATAGAATCCTTACAATAATTTGATGCTAATTATTTTGTTAGAAAACCTCCAAACGGATTTGCATCTCTACTTATTGAATCAAAAACTAAAAATTTATAAAAACATAACTAGCTCTTCTCAAACAGAGAAGAACTTAAAAACTAAAAACTAAAAAAAATGAAAACTTTCTAGAGAGAGAAAGTGCTTAGAAAATTATGTGTTTTACGATGGGGGAAGATCATTTTATAGGTGAAGAAAAGGCCAAAAAAGGGGGGAAATATTTCAAAATTTTAATCTACAAGCATTTGGACAGGTTTCCATGTATATGTGCCGCGAAAATCTCGACAAATGGACGATTGGAGCGGTAGACGGGCAGTTGGCATGCACGCGACACGGTGAGCAGTATGTTGGTGCGTGAGAGGAATGACGTGGGTGTATGTTGGAGCATGTGCGGAATGGTACAAGATTGTGCTGACTGTGGGGATTGATTGACCATGTGCTAACCATTTACGGATGTGTGTTGGGAGTGTGCCAACCACATGCATGTGTGTGCAGGTGTATAATTAGCATGTCCATGCATTGATGCGTATGTAGGCACACATGGGAATCGACAGGAATAGGTGGCTGTGCACGGGCGCACGTGGGACTCGGGGTAATGGGTGGCAGCGTGTGGGATTTTGGCCATATTGACATTTTGACCCATTTTGTCCAATTGTTTTTCATCTTTTTAACGTTTTCTCATTTGTTTCTCAATATATTTGTGATTTATTACCTCCAATATTTTTCTTCATGTCTTTAAGTTATTTTTAAACGAAAATACTTAAAAAATAGTAAAAATATCTATAATTCTGAAAAGAAAAATTTATATAAAAATATAATAAAATCATACAAATATAAATCTATTTAATCAATTAAAATACATTAAATCATGGTAATTTTAGTGCTTTTTAAGCATTCATCAGTTATTATGCTAACATTTCAAGTGTCGGTTGAACAGGTTTGATTGCTCATGTGACTCGAGTTTATCAAAACATTGGTTTAGATCTGAACACTTTTCTTGTAAAGACTACTAAGGAAAGGAGTGACATGTAAATAGATTACTTGGGAGCATTATCTTAGGTGGTATTTTAAGTCCTGGACATGTAATTGAACCTTACTTTCATAGGTAATTGGTATGGCTTAGGTTATTTTCATCTAAAATATCATGTTTCAAGTTTTATTTACTTTTGCATTATATTATTTATACACGATTATATGTCTGGCTATTTGTTAGACTTTAATTTGGCATAATTTGATTAATTACCTATTCATTCCTCTAGTTAATTAGATTTGTAACTAAAAACTTTTAATTGATATGAGAATGGGCCACTAGATATATTAAGTGTTTTCCGAGAACCTTGTTATAGATTAGAATCCAAGAGAACTCAAATTTTTAAGTTTCGAAGGGAAGTAAAAAAAAACCAACTAGACCTATATATTTTGATTGCAATGGGATTGGTCATATTGCAACTGAATGTACTAACAAAAGTAGATAATTTGAAATACTTTCAATGCGACCCTTAATAATTCAAAAAGCAATAATGATAATCTTCATAACACAAAATATTATAGCACTAATTACCCAACATTTACTACAAAGATTGATGGACACTCCCCAGTAAGCCTAACTTTGATTCAAACAATGAGGAAAGTAATTCCAAATTCCTACTCAATAAATTAGATGCAAATAGTCTCAATGAATTGTTTATTGATTTAGTTAGTAGTAAGAAATAAAAGGATAGGTATTAAAGCATTTAATATTTATTAGATGAAGAAAAACAAAAAGAAAATGAAAAGTGTTTATGTTCTCTAATTTCTCCTACGCAGAATATAATAGAAGCCAAAAATGGCTTCTGCATGTTCCACAGTCCTCTATCAAACCCCCTAATTTTATCGCAATAATCTCTCTAAAAAAATACATCAGAATGGTTTTTACAATCATGCATGTAAAAGTGGGGGACAAAATATTTCATCAAAAAAATTATTTTAAAACACGCGTGGGAGACACACAAAACCAGCTGGAAAGTGCACAGTTTTGCGTTTTCATTTTTTCAAAACTCATGCCACGTGTCTGCATCTGATTTCCTAAAAGAAATAAAGAGCCACGTGGTAGCTTCGTATTCGATGGAATGGGAGGACACACGAAGATTACATGGACCGTGTTGCATGGGAAACTGACAAAAGCAGTAGACACGTGGGTGATGTAGAACCAGTTGGGAAGTGTGTGCCATTTGTGTGTTTTCATTTTACAAACTCATGCCACATGTCATCATCTGATTTCTTGGAAGAATAATCAAGACATGTGGTAGCTTCTTATTCGGTGTAATGGGAGGGCGTATGCAGTTTACATGGGTCCCACCCTATATGCCGACCTGCGTGGCCAGGTGGACCCCACTCTACACACCGAGCAGTGGGCAATCGGGAAATGCGTCCAATTGCCTATGTTATGTCTGTATTACACACCTGATCCTCATCGTTGATTGTATGTTCTAACGGTGCGTGATGCACGTTGAAATGACGCAGGTGGTCCTCCTTTCCTGCGCAGAAACACAAAGTTTATATAATTGCATTTTAGTCCTCAAATTTAATTCAAATTAACTTTTAAACTTTGATATTTGCATTTCAGTCCTCTTTTAATTCAAATTATATTTTCAACTTTTATTTTTTGCAATTAAGTCCTTTTTTCAATTTAAATTTTTTAATTTTCTTTAAAAATATATTCCTTAAAAAACTAACAATAAATATTAATTTAATAAATTAAAATTAACTAAAAACATTAATAACATAGCAATTATAATTAATAAATTGGACAAAATAATTGTAAAACGTACAATTATCACTGCATATGAGGATCAATGCAATGCATACCATGTGTCAGCCCGTTGTTCAATTTGTGTTTAAGCGCGATCAAACCTTCACGATAAGTGTCATCACTCTACTCATCTAACCATTCCACTTGTGTTACATGTCATCTATTATAGTGAATCACATTGTACCTAGTAAATTTTGTGTTCTATGTGTCACATTGTGATTGGCTTGTGCTATTAATTTTGCTTGTTTTGATTTCAAACCTTGATCTTAAGCTGATCTGACGGTTCAAATTCCACATGTGCTATATTTAAGCCTTTAATCACCCCATAAATCCTAATGAGTCACCATTAGCATAATTTTGATCCATTTTTAGAGCTAAAAAGAAAGAAAAATACAGAAAAATTCAAAAGGAGATACAATTTTGGGGAGATTCAAGAGAAAATTAGTACTATAATTCAAGAGATTGATTGTATTTCTTCTTCTATTCTTTTCTTTATCAATTTTTATGTCTTTCTTTATGAAAAATATGAGCCTTACGGAAAAAATTATGTCTACTTAATTTATTAATCTAGAGATCTTATAAATCCAATTTTTACCAGGTGATGATCTAATATTTTACCCCAATTATAATTATAATTTAATTATATTATTTAATTTGATTTTTATGTCATTAATTGTTTGGCCAATAATTTATCTATAGGAGAAATTAAATAGATTTAAGAGAATTATTTAATTGTTTGGTGTTGATTAAATAACATAGTTTCTAGGCAGAGATGTATGATTCTTATGTATGTGATCCATAATTGATGAACTTAATGAGTAGTATACAATTTAATTGGAATGAGAGTGTGATTAAATTAATTACTATATAGTGTGTAGTTTACTTGAGAGAGTGTGATTCTACGTTTTTACTATACAGAAACACCTAGTTTTGACAGGGCTACTACTGTCATGTATGAAGCTAGTGTACTGAGCTAACAGGGATACCTCATAACTAGTGTGAAATTCATTATATTAGGTTTCTGGCTCTTGCATAATTCTTGAAAAAAAAGGAAAAAAAGAGAAAAATATTAGCATGCACATAAGGAAATAGTCCAAAGTTGGTTGTACAAAAACATTAATAAATAATGAATCCCTATATATAAAAAAAGGAGTAAAAAATTTTAAGATCTCTTGGAAGATATTTTTTATTTTGTGAAATTGAGAATTCAATTGTAGTTTTTAATTGATGGGTTATACTCCTACCTTTAAATCTTCCATGACTACTCAAAGATGAATTAAATGACATACTTTTGAATTTCAAGCATGTATCTTATTTAAGCAATTGTCGATAAGTCACTATAAGTATTAATATATCTATGTGTCTTGTCAAAATACTTATGCCTTCAATGGATAGTCAAATTTTGAACAATGGTAAATTCTCCAATGAGTGTTTTTGTTCTAGGCATGCTTAACTAAATCTACTACACTCAATTCAAAAATTTATATATCTCAATTGGTATAAATTCTTATTTTATTGTATTTTATTTTGAGGATTCATAGAACTTAAGTGGAGTTCATTCACTGCATTTCTTGCATTCATGGTCATATTGAATTTAAGCTTCAAAGTTAAACTATCTTTTTGTATGCTAGTAAATGAGAAAGTGATTATTAATGGGAAAGATTTCACTTAGGGAAAAAACATGTTTAAAGTGTTCTAATTTTCAATTGATATGACAAATAGGGGGAGTAATTTTATATTTAAATGGTATCTGTTATTACTCACCGCTTATGTTTATTTCTTCACTTTACTATTACTATTGAACTAATGAACAATAAATCTTTCAAGACAAGTTGTACACATATTCGTCTATTTGGTATTTAGTGTACATATAAGTTGCCAAGATTCAAGAGAAGATGGGTTCATGGCCTGGATCATAGGATAACACCACTATATAATAATTTTATTTTTCCTATAAGTGTTATATAGCGAGAGAGATGTTTTATCATATGAATATGCTAAATATGGAGATTGAAAGGTCTATGGTATTGGCAATATTAGTAAAAAAACTTTTAAATGTAATATGGATTCTATGCACCTTTTCCAAGATCATTATTGAAGTTGAAGAAACTACCAATCTTCAAATGAACATATTTCAAGTATATTTCTATTCTCATACACATTAGATTTCATTTTAGACACATAGGAACATTTACTAAATAGGTTACTTGATCAATCGAGTAATGTATGCATCAATCGAGAAGGTAGATCGATTGAGTATCGATCTACTATAATCTAAGTCCTCCATGGTTGATTTTAAAATTGGAGTCAATTGATGGATTAGATCAGTCGAGAATTGATCATATTCGATCTACTTGGTCTCGAGCTTTTATTAATCATCACCTAGATCAATTGAAAAGGGTTTTAAAGGATTGACCTTATTGGTTTGATTGATCATGATTGGTCTAGATCGATCAAGTTGTAAAGGCTTCAACTTTAACTGAATTATTTACTCAAGCTAAACATTTCAATTACCATTTTTCCTATTATTTACTACTCTATGAATTGTTTAATAGATAAATTTATAATTGGACTTTAACCTAGTATTAAGGATTCAATCTTTCTTATATAAAGAAACTAATGCTCCATATTTTAATCAACCATTCATTATAATTTTCTAATTGTTTCTGTGTTCTCTCTCTTTCTCAAAACTTTTTGCAAAAAAAAAAAGATCATATTTGTTTAACCTTTTTTCTTTAATTATTATATCAAAACATTGGTAGTTGTGTTTGACTAATTAATAAGCCTATTTAATTTATGATATTTTGATTATATGTTCATATAACTTTTTCTTTATAATGTTCTTGAATACTAGGATCAAATAATTGTGTGTGTAATATAATAATTATTTGATTTATTATTTAGCTTTAAATAAACTATCTTTATTGAACCTATTCTTAATATGCTTGTTTTAGGATTGTTAGTTGGTTTAAAATTAACTGATATATTCTCGAATCTTCTAGTTAGGGTTATTCATTATTGAATCTACTCTAGGACATACTTTGCACTTGTGTTATTGAACTAACATTTTAGGTACTAGTTGAATAGGTTTGATTGCTCATGTGACTCAATTTTATCAAAATGTTTGCTAGGATCTGAGCACCTTTCTTGTGAAGACTATGAAGAAAGGCAGCGACTTATAAGTAGGTTACTTGTCAGCATTATCTTAGAGGATAGTTTAAGCTCTGACTTTGTAATTGAACTTTATTTTCATAGTGGAAAGTTAGGTGGTCTGGTAGTTTCTCTTAGGTCATTAGTGTGACATAAGTTGTTTCCATTTAAAATATCGTGTGTTAAGTTTTATTTATTTTTGAATTATATTATTTACACATGATTGCATGTCTGACCATTTGTGAAATTTTTATTTGACATAGTTTTTTTATTTACCTATTTATCCCTCTAGTTAACTAGATTCGTAATTAAAAGTTTTACTTGACTAGTTAAGAATTGACCTCTTAATCATTTACATGTTGAAATAAGGGTCATCTTTTATATTTTACTCGAAGATGTGTGAATATTGGTCTAAAATCATCCATTCCATTACTCAAACTACAATCAAATGAAGTAATTGTATGCATGTTAATCCTTCATTGTGGATGTATAAGATCAAGAGGTTTTCCCTCTTCCTTCAATTCCAACATCTTATGTGTACATGAAGACCTGATATTGCTATAAACTAACCATTACATAATGGGTTTACTCCCAAATTTAACCATTTCATATTGATTCACCAATTATGTAAATGCATAATTAGAAACATTGTGTACAATCTCCTTAAAAAAAGCTAACATTAGAACTGTAAGGAATTCAAAGTCTTTCACTAGATAGCTGAGCTTTGATCTCTTGAAAATTAGTTTTTTTAGGAAGAAATTTTTAATATTTCACATGATAAAGGTCACTAGTAGATATTTGTAAATATTTTTTAAGTCATGCATGTGCACTTTTTGCATTTGAAGAAACACAATTTTTAAATGCAAGTATTTTTTTGTCCATGCTGAGACAAAACTCTCTTTCATAAGAAACCATGTTTTTTTCAAGAAAACTCATATGACATTTCAAAACTTCTTCATACTTCTTCATATGTTGCTTCACTTGAAAATTACACAACTTCATTCCATTTTGAGAGAAATGAATTCCAATAGTTATTTTCTTCAAATAAAGCCTTAGAATGTGATAAGATGGTCCTTTCAATATGCCATACAAAAAGAAGGTTTATAGTTGTTGGGAAGACAATACTTACACCATTAGTCAAAGCTAATTCTCTATCATATACAACCACAGAAGGTTGATTAGAGCCTAGTACATATTTGAAATATTTCAAAGCCCATTTATAATATCCTCTTTTCCTAGTTAAGAAAAACGTGAGTAAAATGTCTTACTAAAACTTCATATTCCAATCACATCAAGTAATGGAATTTTGTACTTATTATTTTTGCAATTACAATCCATCATAAAAATAGTTGAATAACTTCTTGTAAACATAACTAAGATATAATGTAAAAAAATAATATATCTAGTAACCACTCTTATCATACTCATCGTTGTAGATGAAGTCCCCTCGACTAAATTCATCAAACAGAGCTTGAATAATAGTATGATTATCCAAATTTTTCTTATCAATCTTCTATTTCATGTTGTAAATATTCTTATATATTGCCCGAACTATTATAATAGTATGATTATCCAAATTTTCTTTATCAGTCTTCTATTTCATGGTGTAAATAGTTTTATATATTGCTTGAACTACTAGATTCTTTTAACAAAGAAGGAAAGATTCTAACATAGTGATATTCCAGATTTTGATAATTTTGTAATATCCATGATTTCTTCTTTGGAAAAATAACAACATGAACGATGACTGAACATGTCTATAGTTCAAAAATCAGCAACATGTTTCTTTCCTTGAATTTCAAAAGGACAATTTATATGACATGATGTTCTATTTCTTTGTCAATATTCAATTAGAATGTTTTGTCCATTTGATAATAACCATCTTTATTACAACTAATAGTAACGTACTTTTCTTTCTTTGATTCTTTTATAGATGTTATATAACTTTTCTTTGAGAAAAATACCTAACATACTCAAGAATATTTTCTTCAGCTTCAAAATTTTCACTAAAGATATCATTCTAACATGTTACTTTTCAATAATATCAATTCCCAAACTACATAAATTAAAATGTTAAATTCATGAGCTTTAATTAAATTAGTAAATCATTTAATCATAAACTATTAATGATATTTTTTGGGATCGAAAAATGATGGAAGAAAAAAATTATAAGTGAAGAAGAAAATTAGAAGTGAAAAGACACACACACAAATTTTATTGATACATAAAATATAGCTATGAATTTAGGAAAAAGTGAAATGATCGATATGAGATAATATAAATATTTAATAAATAAATTCAAGAAGAAATTAATTATCATAAATAAAAGAAAATATATATAAAAGCAAACTAGATCCATCGAAAGAAAAATAGATTAGGATATAATAGAAATTATACTTGTATCATTGTATTGTCCTCATCAAAGATTATTACTCACACTTTTTTTTTATTTTGAGAAGAATAATGAGTGTTTTGGATTGATTTGATTTACAATAAGAAAACTTAGAGAGAAATTAAGTTGATTGGCTGAATGTGTGGATCTTATAAGAGACCTATCTATTTATATAATAATGAGTAGACATATTTATAATTCAGAGAGATATAATTGGTATGAAGTATAGCATATCATGGATTGAGTTCGACCCCAGCTCAGGTTGATCACTAAGGTAGGGTTAATGATTGAGCTTGGGTTGATTACTAAGATCAGAGTGATCCTTGAGCTCATGCTGATCATTGAGCTCAAGCTATCCTACGAGTAGGACATCTGGGGTGCTTCACCTTTCATCTGGAGTTGGTGACTTAGCTTGAGTGGCTTGTGTGGATTAGGAATTAGACCGGTCTGGAAATCGAAACATCTAATCCCCATTTTTCTTTCAACTCGGGCTCTAGTCTGAAGTGGAAGAGTAATTACCTAACATGGAATATGAAGCACTCAACTCCCCTAATAAATGTGTGTCAATTGATTGGAGAGAGAAACCAAGTGCCTCTATATAAAAGGGATGCTTGGGTTGGGACTTATCATCATCACCTGCATAATTGAGAAATAGTGAAGAAAAACATTGTCGCATCACCTCAAGTTTGTAAAAGGTTTCCATTTTAATGGTAAGGATTGAGTTTAGACTGTAGTTATGTCTTTTCTAGTTTTTAGAGTTCCAACTTCAAGAACCTAGCGATTTTCTACTTTCTTTTCAGGTCACTTTTAAAGGATCATTTTCTTTTACTTTCACACTTGACCCTAGGTAACCTATTATTTTCGTACCTTACCCATCTAGTATCTTTTTTTATGTTTTTGTATCTTTTATAAAATGCACAGAGAAGAGACCTCGATCTCCAGTTCGGGTTCTTTGGAGAGCCCCTAATATTCTAGCGCTAGTGTGACTCAAGGTCTTCTAGCTAAGGCTCTTCTAGTGAGGATAGCCGATCTCTACCTTGTACTTCTACCTCTATCCTCATTCTCAAACCACTCCTACCATTAGATTGAACGTGCCTCAAACTCAAATATCATTGACTAGGTCGTTGAGGAAGAAAATGAGGAACATAGGATCTAAGGAACCCACAAGTTGTACCAAGGGATAGTTAATTGTGTCTAAGACTTTTGAGTTGGTGCCCCAAGATAATGAAAGATTAAGAAAAACCTATAACATCCTATTCTTGGTTCATATAATGATTCTCTTAGAGGGAACCTATGATAATGATCAACCTCCATCTGGATGGGCCATCTTTCATGAAAAAGCCTTTTGGTTGGGTGTAAGATTCCCTCTATACCCTATCATTAGGAGATTCTTGATTAGGACGTAGCTCGTGCTAGGGAAGTTTATGCCTAAAGGGTGGAGGCATCTAAACTACCTGACGTTGATCTACCAAGAACTCAGAGTGGATTTAGAGATGGCTAAGTTTAACGAGGCCTATTTCCTAAAGCAGAACCTCACAGATCCTAGGAGGGTATATATGTCGGTCAAACAGTATCAAGAGATGAACATGTCACTTCCTAAAAATAAGAAAAACTGAAAAGAGTACTTTTCTATGTTTTAGGTTGGTGGGAGTCTTCTACCAACGACACTAGGTTAATAAGGAGCGTCTGGAATGAAACTAAGTTAATAATAAGGAATATGGCTTCCTTAATCCCGACCTTGAATCTTGACGCAAAACAAAAGGTTGGTTAATATCCAAAATCATCTTCCTAAGAAGACCAATAGAAGGACCTTGTTGAACACCCTACGCTTTGTCATGTGTGGGTTGATAAGGCATGGTGTAGTAGAGCCTTTCCTAAGGTTAACCCAGTAAACCTTAAGCTCCTCCTAAACAAAGAACTCCTTCTACAGACTTTGGAGGCCAGTTCTAGATGGTGACCGATGATGGTGAACTAGTCCTATGACTTGCCTTTCACCCCAATTTTTGGCATGATATGATTCACGTGACATCATCTCCCTCTTATTTTGTAAATCCCATGGATTTGATCACTGCTCAACTCTTTGATCGTATGAAGAGTAATGTTGCATCCATAGGGGAGAGCTCTACAATAGGTACACCTTTGGCTTATAGAAGGGGTTCTTCTAGGGGAAAGAAAAGAGGCAAGTCTTTTTTTAAAGAAGAAGAAGAAAAAGGTGGTGTTCAACGAGCCTACCCTCAACACCAAGCCTTTGAATGTTTGCCCGCCCTTATCATCCTTGCAAGAATAGCAAGTGTCTCTAAATCCTTACTTAGGTTCTAATGAATTTGAGGATCCTCTGAGGGATTCGATGAAAGGGAAGGCCATCCTTAATAATCTTACTATTGATGTAGAGGGAATAGTCTTGAATTGAAGCTTGGTGCCAGAGCATATCGATCAATGTATGAGCCACATTTCTACTAACTTGTACAAGAAGCAACTATAGGCTATTTGTGAGGGTGTGGACTCTGGTGAGGTTATCTATCACCAGATGTTTTAGGTGGGTTATTGATGAGCAGAGCCGATAACGTTGATCCTACCAATACTTTGGTTTTATATTTATAAAACTCTCGCAAGTGCACGAATCATTTCATAGAAAATGATAAGTATACTCCTAAGGTCGATCTAAGGAAGGAATATATGTGGTTTTTAATTTATTATTCAAACTTTTAAAAAATAAATTAAATTCTAAACATCATGTTACCATATTTTGGGTTTTTGTGTTTCTAATCTAATAACATAAAAATAAACATAGATACAATTCAATAAATATTTATGCAAATTTTAACATTTATAATAGTGGAGTATTTATGGATATAATAACTAAGTTAATTATGCTTCCTCATATTATTTAGGTTATTAAAGATATGAATTGATATGTATTAATTCTCTCTTTTTTATATGAATATCACCTTTGATGGGGTTAGATATTCTTTGTTAACTAAACAAATCAATTAACACCTATGAGTGAGGTTGATAACTAATTTGGTTAATTAAATTAATTCATTTTTTCTAAGAGATTGAAAATGAACCATTTAAATGCCACCTTTGGTGGGGGTTAGATAGTTTACAATTTATTCAAGGTGTCCAAATTAAACCTAAGAATTTAATTATCCGAGTACTAGATTTCAAGTTTTAAAACCATTACTGAAAGCATGTTCTCACTACATTTTCAAATAATAATTCTTATAAAAATTTTTGAAATAGAGCTTTACTCTAACTATCGGGCGATTATACTAACAAATAAAATAGCACTACTCTAAATCAGATCGGATAACTAAACCTTAAAATCTAATTTTTAGATTTAAGTTTGTAATGAAAAATAATATATTTCTCTCTAACATTCTTAATATAAAATCTTGAATAAAAACAAAATCAATTTATTTTAGAGTTTTTACCTATTTAATATTTTGCAAGCATAACAACGTTATTATTATATCATGTTTACAAATAGCCAACAAAGTTAAATTTAATCACAAACAAATTAAATATAACATATAAGAATAAAATATAAAAAATAACTGTAAAGAAAATAAAATCCTTACAGTACTTTGATGTTATTCATGTTGCTGGAAAACCTCCAAATGGAATTTGCCTTTCCATTTATTGAATCAAAAAGCAGATAAATTACAAAAAATAATTAGTTCTTCTCAAAAAGAGAAGAACTCTAAAACTAAGAAAATATAACTAAAAAACTAAAAACTAAGAAATGAGGAGAAAGAAAGAGAGAAGAAGATGTTTTTGAGGTATGTTTAAGGTGTTTAGAATGAGGGTATTTATAAGTGAGGAGAGGAAAAAAAAGTGGGTGGAAAAATGATTAAAAAATGGAGAAAACGTGTAGTAGGTGATGATGACATCAATTGACGTTATGGTAGGTGGGGCATGGTGGCGCACATGGAATGGAGTAGAGGCGCGCACGAATGGGGCGCAGATGTTCATGCGACACGCACAGAATGGGGCAGATGAGTGTAGATTGGCGTGCGGCTTCGTCATTGTGGTGCATGCTACGTGCGTTGGCCAGCGCTGTTGGGCAGCTGTGTGCGCAATTTCCTCCTTTTTTACATTTTTGACCATTTTGACCCATTTTGTCCTATTTTTTCATCTTTTTTCACTTTTCCTCATTTAAATTTATGAATATATTTGTGATGTATTGCCTCCAGTATTTTTTTTTTTGAGTCTTTAAGTTGCTTTCTTAAGCGAAAATACTTGAAAAACAATAAAAATACCTGTGATTCTAAAAAAGATAGATTTATATAAATATATGATAAAATCATATAAATATATATATTTTTAATCAATTAACGTGCATAAAATCATGGTAATTTTAGTGTTTTTTAGCACTCATAAGTTATCTTGCATTTTTATTGATAATTAATGTATATAAAGTGTGAGCTCGAGACTTATTTGTTGAACCTTTTTTTTGTTTTAGTTGATACTACTCTATGACTTTGATAAGGCTCACAGCGTGGGTTTTTTGAAAGATGAACTGTTGTAGGAAAAGTGGAGGCATACATCTACATGTGCAAAATACACCCCGCTACTAGCAAGAGCAGCTAAGTGGGAAGGCAAGGCTATTAATAAGGAGGAAAAGCTAAAAAGGGCCACCTACAAGATGAATGAGTATTATTGATGCCTTACTAAAATCGTGGGGACTCTTAGGAATTCTAAGGAGGCTTTTATGCATGTTGAGGAATGAGCTAGGAAATCTCAGAGAAGAGTTGAGCCTTCTATAGAGGAGGTTCGTCATAAGGTGAAGGCCGATATGGATGCCATGGCTTAGAAGCTCTAATCGAGCGTAGAAAGGGTGTATAAGTTGGCCATGGAAAATTTTAAGACTGAGGCAGAGTAGAAGGATCTGGGATAGTATTATTATTGCATTTTGGACATCCCGGTCACTCCACCATATATGCAGGCTCCTTTTATGGAAAAAGGATGTAGAAGAAGGTTCATGCTCTTCTAATGATGAGGATGGCTCTGAGGTTGCGGGGGTAGGGGTAAAAGATCATTGAATTTTAATGACTCTATCCAAATGTTTTTCTAAACTTGACCCCACTTCTATTTTTGTAGTCACAGGCTCAAACTTGTAAGAATGTAAATGAAAAAATCAACTCTATTTATTACTAGAAAATTAGTTTTCCTCTTTTATTATGTATTTATGATATTGACCAACCCATTTATTTTTTTGGGAACTTAGGTAATTAATTTTTCTTTTTTTTTATCAACACTCATCTTCTATAAAAAAAAGGGTTGATAACACTTGTTTAATCCATACATTTATGGATTTATGTTAATTCCTCTAACCTTTTTGGTCATATTTTATGGATTCTGATCGAACCAGTAGATGCTCAGTTCAAACTTTACGTGCTGCAAATGCTAGGCTTAAGGACGATGTTAGGGCACTCAAAACTGAGGTGGTTGAACTTGAGTGTAATGTAAAAGAGACCAAGTCTGAGCTTGATTTTGAAAGAAGATTCTATATGAAGTGTTCTGAAATAATCTTCCTTAAGGTTATGGAAGTTACTAAAGAATTAGAACAAGGACTTATTGCGATGATGATAGCTCACCTCGAAGTTGTAACCTACGCACGTAAGAATATTATTGAGATGTAGGCCAAGTTATTGCCATTAATTGAAGAAAGTGATGATCTAGTTACTAATCGCGTGTCCAAGCATTTAAAGAGATTTTAGCCTTCTGAGAAGGCTGAGCTTTGTATTAATAATTATTCCAAAAATATGTAAATTTTAAATAATGAAAACATTCAGAGTGGCATGCACTTATGATGCCCTGACATTTATGCGTGTACTTGTATTTATAAATATCCAAAGTTGTCGCATTATATTAAATAATGTGGTCTGGTTGCTGACCAATGTGGTCAACTCCAATTTTTCTCTTACTAGGGTGCTCTACCATGATCTTAATCGAAGTGATCAGTCTCATGGCATAAATTGGTGGAGGAGAGAGCCTTATATGTTTCCTGATTGAGGTTTACATCCCTCTCCAATGTTAGAGTACCGACCTAGTTCTTTCCCAAGGCGAGAAACTTGCAACCTTATATAAGTGCCAGAGAGCTTTACTTGATTCTTAACTGAGGTGATCAACTCGTGGTTCAAATTGGTGAAAGAGAAAGCCTTACCTGGTTACTAATCGAGGTTCTCCTTTCCCTCATAGCGTTGACTTGGTTCTTGACTGAGGTGGATAACTCATGACCTTATAAAGGTGCTAGAGCACTCTACCAGGTTCTTAACAAAGGTGATCAACTCGTGTCTCAAATTGGTGGGAGAGAGAACCTTACTTGGTTCCTAACTGTGGTGCTCACCTCCATTCAATGTCAAAGAACTTACTTGGTTCCTAACCGAGGTGGAAGAGTTGTGACCTTATGCAAGTGGCAAGGGGCTCTAACTAGTTAACCAAGGTGATCAACTGATAACTGTATTTTATATAGTTATTTTCATCTATTTTATTAATTATAATTGTTATGTTCTTGACATTTTTGGTTAATTTTAGGTAAACAAATTAATATTTTCTGTTTATTTGTTAAAGAATATATTTTTTAAGAAAATTAAATATTTTGAATCGAAAACGTATTTAATTGCAAATTTATGTATAAAAATATAATTTCAAATAAAAGAGTGCTTAATTACAATTTATAAAAAGTCAAAATATAATTTAAATTAAAATCGGGCTTAATTTTAATTATTAAAAGTTTAAAATTTAATTTAAATTAGAAAAGGGCTTTATTGTAATTAAACAAAATTTAAAATGTAATTAATAAAACTTATTTTTCTGTGCAGGAAAAGTAGGTCACATGCACCATCTCCAACACGCGACTCCATCTGTTCGATCAGGTGACGAACGGGTAAGATGAGGTGCGTGCGACCAGAGCCGACAAAAGATAATGGACGTGTGAATTCAGTTACACGCTGCTCGGTGCGCTCAGTGGGGCCCACCTGCCGTGCATGCCGGTGTGTAGGATGGGACCCACGTGTCTGGTGTGTTTTTAAGGAATGATCTCGTGCGGCCTTTTTCACATGCGCCCGGTTATACAACGAATAAAAAGCTACCACGTGTCCCACTTTATATTTCAACCAATCATATTCTGACATGTGGCAAGGTTTTGGTGAGCGCGAAAATGCAGAATCACGCACGCGTTCCAGCTGCTGTCCCCTACTTTCTCAGCGCCTCTACTCCCGTTCGGCATTTCTGCGTGCGCCCATCCTTGAACACCAATGATATGCTGCCAGGTGTCCCACTTTAGCTTTCAGCGAATCACATGGCGACATGTGGTTGCGGGATTTGAAAAAAGAAGCAGCGACACGCATGTTCCCAGTTTGCGTTTTTGATATCAATTTTTGCATTTCGATACCATTTTGTCGCCATGCGTTTTTTTAAATTAATTTCCCCATCCATTGTTATCCCCCACGTGTATTAAAAAAATATATTTTTAAATGTATTTTTTTTAGAAATTTGATGTTATAAATAGGGGATAGGATTAGAGTTTTTGGAGTTTAGAGTTTGGAATTTTTGGAGAATTTGGGGGTTGGTTGTGGAACACGTAGAAGCCATTTTTGGCTTCTGTTGTGTTCTGCGGGTGCCAAATATGCTCAAACATGTTTTAATTTTCTTTTGTTCCTCATCTCATATTCCTTAACTGTAATTTTAATTTTAATTAATGAAGTAATTTAATTTTTCTAGGGTTGCATTTTATCTAAATTTATGAAGCTTTGATTTTAATTATTTTTGAAATATTTATAAGACGTTCGATTTATTTATTTTATCTGTGTTTAATGCTTTTTGATTATTTACGAATTTTATCAAATTGATCCGTGGCACTTAAATAAACTTGGAAGAGGCATTTTTGTGTATATTGCTCATGGATAGAATGACATTTATGATGAATGATAGGAATATACCCTAATTGTATGTGTGGCCATTTGAGAACTTAGAACGTAATGAATCTTGGTGAATTTAATTCTCATAGGAATATAGTGAATTAATTTAATGAGGTGTGTCTGTACGGAGCTCGGAAGAGATGTATGGATAAAATTAGAAGTTTTCGGTTGACAAATTAAATGTACTAAAAAAATATAAATCATGAGAAAATAATATGATTAGAGTGGATTAATTTGGTGAAAAATTGCAATTCTAGATTTCTTTTATTTTGTTATATAACTCTTTTCTTAAACTTTTTCTAAATTAACGATCGTTTTGGGTAAAAGCAGAGCAAAATAATTTTAGTACTCAACAAACTATAGTGACAAATCTCCGTGGAAACGATACTTTACTTATCAAATTTTATTACTTGTGACCGTGTATATTTGCACGTTTTATGTTCTTCAAAAGAGACAACAAGTTTTTGGCGCCGTTGCCGGGGATTTGTTTACTATTTTCATTGTTGATATTAATACCAATCAATCTCATTTTAATTCAAAAAAAATATTTATTCTTGTTTTTTTTATTGTTGCGTGTTTAATTTATTTTTCAATTTTCTCATAAGTTGAGATTTTGTTTGACACAGAAATCTTAACTAACAAAAAGAAAAAAAGAAAAAAAAAACATTTATGCTTATTGTTCTTTTTTAATTTTATATTTCAATTTTCTCTTGAGTTGAGATTTTGTTTGACACACAAATCTTAACTCACAAAAAGGAAAAAAACAAAAATTTTAATGCTTATTTTTGGTAGCTTAATTTATTTTTCAATTTTCTTGTAAGTTGAGATTTTGTTTGACACACAAATCTTAACTTACAAAAAGAAAAAAAAATAAATCAAGCGCTTCTTGGGAGGCAACCCATGTGTTTTATTTATTTTTTATTTTCACATGTATTAGTTTTTATATTTTGTTATGTTATTATTTTATTTATTTTTTTTCGTAGGTACAAATTGGAAGAAATGAAGCTATTTTGGAATTTAACCAAACAAACCAAACCAGGAAGTTTCTTTAAACCCATCTCATATGTTCTTTAACGTTCACACATTGAGGACAATGTGTATATTAAGTTTGGGGGTGGTAGATATATTGAACTTAATTGAAATATTTTCTGGATGTTCTTACTTGTGAAATTTTTTTTTGTTTGGTTAATTGAAGATATTTTTCTATGAATAGTAATTTATTTTTATTTCTTCGATTTAAATGATGCATATCTCCTTGAAACATTTGAATATTGTCTAAGTTATGAATAATTTTTACGTATGTTTCATTTTTACAAGAATAAATATTCATGAGCACTAGTCTTGATTTTTGAGTTGCTATGATAATTTAGAGAAGGTTTATGTGAGTATGGAATTCGATTGATATTTGTGGTGTCACAGTTCTTAGAATTTGTTTGATTTTCTCTCGAGGCGAAATTATAGATAACATTTAAACTAAGAAAATAATTTAGGCCATCTTTGGATCGTTTGAGTCTTTCTATCTACCTTCACATGCTTTATCCTTAGAATACCCCTTTGAGCCTCAAAGTTTATATATATATTTTTATCTCATTTTCAAAGCCTACATGAAAATAAAATATATGTGTATAGATATATCTATTTTTCTTATCTCACTAACATGTGACCATTGTTAGTAAATATTTAAAGATATATCGAAAAAAGGGGGGGTACTAAAAAAAATAGATTCTGAAAAAAAAAATAGAAAATAAATATGAAAAGAAAAAGAACGAAAAAAAAGAAAAAAAAGAGGATGGTATGTGTTGATAAATCCCAACTTGGGAAGTATTTATTGTGATGATAGAAGTTATATTTTTCAATCTTAAAATGTTATGTTTGGGAAAAGTTGAGCTAAATATTATCATTTATCCTACCTTTACATAAGCCATACATTACACGCTTAATAAAGTCCTATTGATTTTGTGTTTTGTGTTTTTCTACATTAGTGGAGAGAGAAATGAAAAATAAACTTATGAGACTTGTGATTTCATTAAAATTTGTTTGATTTTATATTTGCATAAACTAATCCGAATTGCATGCGATGAAATATGAAAAGACTTCACACACACACACATTAAAATTCATTGATGAAAATGTAATATATTTTTAAATTAATTTTGATACTTAGATAAAATTCTTTTATTTTTTTGAGTTATGTTATTTGCAAATGACAAAAAAGAAATGTTTTGAAAATCAATATTTTAAATGCAGTTATCTTTGTTTTATTTATTTCCTTTTGCTCGAGAACTAGCAAAAACTTAAGTTTGGGGGTGTTAATAACTGTATTTTATATAGTTATTTTCATTTATTTTATTAATTATAATTGCTATGTTCTTGACATTTTTGGTTAATTTTAGGTAAACAAATTAATATTTTCTGTATATTTGTTAAAGAATATATTTTTTAAGAAAATTAAATATTTTGAATCGAAAATGTACGGCGTGCAGGGTGGGACCCACGTGTTTGATGCGTTTTTAAGGAATGATCTCATGCGGCATTTTTCACATGCGTTTGGTTATACAACAAATAGAAAGCTGCCGCGTGTCCCACTTTATATTTCAACCAATCATATTGTGACATGTGGTAAGGTTTTGGGGAGCGTGAAAACGCAGAATCATGCACGCGTTCCAGCCGCTGTCCCCCACTTTCTCGGCGTCTCTACCCCCGTGCGGCATTTTTGTGTGCGCCCGTCCTTGAACGCCAATGATATACTGCCACATGTCACACTTTAGCTTTCAGCGAATCACATGGCGACACGTGGTTGCGGGATTTGAAAAAAGAAGCAACGACGCGCATGTTCCCAGTTTGCGTTTTCGATATCAGTTTTTGCATTTCGATACCATTTTGTCGACACACGTATTTTTCAATTAATTTCCCCATTAATTGTTGTCCCCCGCGTGCATTAAAAAAATATATTTTTAAATGTATTTTTTTTTAGAAATTTGATGTTATAAATAGGGGATAGGGTTAGAATTTTTGGAGTTTAGAGTTTGGAATTTTTGGAGAGTTTGAGGGTTGGCTGTGGAACTCGTAGAAGCCATTTTTGGCTTCTGTTGTGTTCTGCCTGTGCCAAATATGCTCAAACATGTTTTAATTTTCTTTTGTTACTCATCTCATATTCCTTAACTGTAATTTTAATTTTAATTAATGAAGTAATTTAATTTTTCTAGGGTTGTATTTTATCTAAATTTATGAAATTTTAATTTTAATTATTTTCGAAAGATTTATAAGACGTTCGATTTGTTTATTTTATCTGTGCTTAATGCTTTTTGATTATTTACGAATTTTATCAAATTGATCTGTGGCATTTAAATAAACTTAGAAGAGGCATTTTTGTGTATATTGCTCATGGATAGAATGACATTTATGATGAAGGGTAGGAATATACCCTAATTGTATGTGTGGCCATTTGAGAACTTAGAACGTATTGAATCTTGGTGAATTTAATTCTCATAAGAATATAGTGAATTAATTTAACGAGGTGTGTCTATAAGGTGCTCGGAAGAGATGTATGGATAAAATTAGAAGTTTTCGGTTGACAAATTAAATGTACTAAAAAAATATAAATCATGAGAAAATAATATGATTAGAGTGGATTAATTTGGTGAAAAATTGGAATCCTAGATTTCTTTTATTTTGTTATATAACTCTTTTCTTAAACTTTTTCTAAATTAACGATCATTTTAGATAAAAGCAGAGTGAAAAAATTTTAGTACTCAACAAACTATAGTGACAAATCTCCGTGGGAATGATACTTTACTTATCAAATTTTATTACTTGTGACCGTGTATACTTGCACCACATTTTATGTTCTTCAAAAGAGACAACATCAACTAGTGGCCTAAATTGGTTGGAGAAAGAGCCTTACGTTTTTTATGATTGAGGTGCTCTTATCTCTTCAATGTCAAAGTGCCAACCTGGTTCCTAATTGAGGTAGACAACTCGTGACCTTATGAAAATTCCACGGTGCTCTACCTAGTTCTTAACCGAGGTGATCAGCTCGTGACATAAAACAGTAGGAGACTTCTAAAAGAAAGACCCGTTTGTATGGGGTGATGTATTTCCATTGATTATCTATGCATTTGTTACATAAAATGGTGAACGTTTTTACACTAGAAGTAATATTTCTTCAAGTGCCTAGTCTTCCAACTTATGCCCTCTTCAATTCCTTCTATGCTTTTTAGTTTGTAGGCCCCTCTTAGTGTCCTATCAATAATTTGATAAGAACCTTCCCAATTAGAGCCCAATTTTTTGACCATCCACTCTTCCATATTGGGGAAGATCCTATTGAGGACCCAATCAGTGCAAGAAAGTGCTTTGAAGTGTATGGTCTTGTTGTAATAATCTCATATTCTCCTTTTTTGCTCCATCATTCTTCTTAGGGCCTAATTTATTTTCTCTTCCACAAGGATCAATTCGTTTGCTCCAATTTTGTCATTTTATTCCTCCGTTAAAACTGATATGGTAATGGGTATCGTGACTTTGGTTGGTATTACTACCTCATCTCATATACTAGGGAAAAATGGGTCTCATTAGTGCTTCCTCAAGGACTAGTCTTGACAACCCACAATGTTCCAGGCAACTCTTCCATCCAACATCCTGTTGCACATTCTAATATTTTCTTTAATAAGCCGATGATGAGCTTGTCGGAGGATTTTGCTTGACCATTGGCCTGAGGATAATATGGCATGGAGTCGCACATCTTAATGTTGTATTTGAAAGCAAACTCTATGATATTTCATCTTATGAATTGTCTACCATTATTTGTTACAAGTTCTCTGGGTAGGATGAAAAGGTAAATTATGCATTTCCATATAAATCGAATCATCTTCCTCCCATTTTCTACCTAGGGGTTTTGCTTTGATCCATTTTGAAAAGTAATTAGTAGCCACAAGTAGAAACTTCATTTGACCTTGCCCTATAGGAATAGGTCCTACTATGTTTAGCCCCCACTTATAAAAGGGCCAAGAACTCACCACACCCTTCATGGCATTTGGGGGAGTGTGTGACAACGGGGCAAACCTTTGACATTTGTTGTATGTCTAGGTGTACTTTGTGTAATCTACCAACATAGTGGGCCAATAATATCCTTGTCTTAGGTTTCGTTATGATAATTTCCTCCCCCTAAATATGAACCATAGTCCTCTTTATGTGCTTCATACATTAATCTTTCAGATCCATCTTTGATTACACATAAGAGCCTTGGAATGAGTGGAGTTTACCGATATAATTTCCCTATTTGTATCATATACCGACCTGCCTTTGATTTTATTTCTTTCATAGACATGTTATCCTCTAGCAGCTCTTCCTTTTCTAGGAGTTATAAATTGATCGAGTTGTACCATGGGATAGTGGGAATGTCTTCACATCCAACTATTCATTCAACCTCCTCCAAGGATGCTTTTGACAGGATTTTTATCGATACTACTCAATTATGGTTGGCCTCTCGTACTATTTCCTAAGTTGCTAAGGCATCATCATGACCATTATCCTTTCCAGCTATTTGCTTGATCTCAAACTTAGAGAATTTAGAGAACTTCTGCTTTAATCTTTCTAGGTAACCTTTTGTTTTTTTTGTCTCTAGCTTCAAATGACCCCAACAGTTGGTTGACCACTTGCCGTGAATTGCTATGTAGGGTGACCTTATCTGGTCCCAACTTATTAGTGGTCATGACCCTAAATATAGCCGCCTCATATTCTACAACATTGTTGGTTACCTAAAAATCTAGTCTGGCTGCATACTTGAAACAATTGTTATTAGGGTCAACTAAGACTACCCCTAGCCCTACACCATTGAAGTTATATGCTCCATCAACAAACACTTGCCAAATTTCCCTAGCTTTTTGATCTACCCCACATATCCTGTTTTGTTCTTCATTGACAATAACCTTTGGCATTTTACTAGAGTCGAGCAAAAAGTTGGTAACCGCTTTCACTTTAATGGCCGTTCTAGCCATGTATTTAATATCATACTCTCTAATTCTATGGCTATCTATGTTAGCTTCTCCCCTACATTTAGTCTTACAAAGATATTCTTGAATTGGTAAGAAGTGAGTATTAAAACAATGTGTGACCGAAGTAGTGCCTGAGCTTTCGTGAACTAACTTTGAGGGGAAATGCTAATTTCTCAATAGTTGGATACTTGCTCTGGGCATCTGTCAGAACATGGCTCACATAGTAGACATGATGTTTAACTTTATTTCTCTCAAATAGGAGTATAGCGCTTCATGTATGGGGGGTCATAGAGACATACAAATAAAGAACCTCACCGAGATGAGGGCTAGCTATGATAGAGGGTTACATAGGTACTTTTTGATTTCTTCAAAGGCTCTATCACAACTCTAATCCCAAAAGATTGATGTTCCATTTTCAAAATTTTGAAGAAGGGTAAACACTTATAGGTGCATTTTGAAATGAACCTGCTCAATGCTACTATTATTCCATATAATTTATGAATTCCCTTAAGCCTAGAAGGTGGTGTCATGTTTATCAAAGCTAGTATTTTTTCTGGATTGGCCTTAATTCCTCTAACATATTTTTTGATTATCGAGAATACTTCTTCTAGGTCTGTAATATGGTCCATTTATTAAGATGACTTAACCACTATAACATCCACTTAGGCCTATATGTTCCTTCCTAATTTTTCTTCAAATATTTTGTTGACTAGGCATTGATATATGGCCCCCGTATTTTTCAATCCAAATGACATCCTTTTATTATAGAATTTTCCCTCTTTTGTGATAAAAGATGTTTTGTCCATCCTCATCTTCAAGATGCATCCTAATTTGGTGGTACCTTGAGTATGCATCCAAGAAACTTATCATCTCAAAGCCAGCGGAGGAGTCTACCAATTGATCAATAATTAGGATGGGGAAGCAATCCTTGGGACATGCCTCATTTAAATCTATGGAAGCAACACACATACGAGATGACCCACATGGTTTCTTGACTAAGATAACATTTGATATCCATGAGGGATAGTTGACCTCTCTTATGACCCTGGCTTCTTTAAGGGTAGCCACCTGGTGTTTAAAGACCACATTCTTTTCTCTTGGAAATTTTCCTTTTTGTTGTTTTATGAGTCTAGCCTTTGGATCAAATTTTATTGGATGTGATATGACTTTTGGATCAATTTTGGGCATGTCAGTTGGAGTCCATGCAAAGATATCTGAGTTATTCCTAAGGAATTGTGAGAGTTGTACCTGTAGCTCCATTGTCAAATTTTCACCCAATTTTTAGGGTTGGATCTCTCCTTTTACCCCCATGGAGAGGTTCTTTACTTCATTCAGGTTGATTGATTTTAGAAGGCCTTGGTTCCTTAGTTTCCTCCAAAAGAGACCTCTCAATTATTGCTATTTATGGGCCATTTCATTCATAGTAGCATTATAGCATCTTTTTTTCCTTCTCCTAATCTCCCTTAATCTCTTCTCACTCTTCATTAGTGGAATACTTGATTACTTGGTAGAGGGTGGATAGAATTGCCTTCATATTATGTATCCAAGGTCTTCCTAGGATGGTGTTTTAATGAGCTAGGACATCGATGATTATAAAAGTGGTCATTACTATCATTCCTTTTGCCATAACAGGTTTCACCACCATTCCTTTGGTATAGGTAGTATTGTTGTTAAATCCTACGAAAGGTAGCTCTATCTTGACAATGCCAGGGTTCTTTACACCTAGAGCAATTGCATTGGCCATAAAAAGCAGGTCTACCTAACTCCCCATATTAATCATTATTCTACAAACGTCATAAGATCCAATCCTCAAGGTGATCACCAGACGATTATCATGGTGAGATGAGGTCTATTCCTTCTCACTAAAAATGATTGCAGGGGCAGGTCTCATATTGTTTAAGGCATACACATGAAGGGCATTACGCAAATCTCTAGAAAATATTTTTCATGAGTTATTTGAGTTTTCACTATCCCCTGGTCCTCCATGTATGGTGTGTATAGTTCTACTAATGGTTTCTTTTTGGGGCTCTCTTCTGCTACTAGTCAGGTTTATTGTTTTTGGAACCTATTACCTATTTTGGTGATTTCTCTGATATTCATTTTCTATGATGAGGTCCTTCAGATATCCCCTTGCTAATAACTTTTTTATCTCCTTCTTGATGTGTTTGTAGCCTTTTGTATTGTGGTCCTTATCTTTATGGAAGGCATACCATTTGGATATGTATTTAAGCGAGGATTTCATCTTGGGTGGCCATCTGCCATTGGGTTCCTCCTCCATTCTCATCACAACATGGGTTAGATTTTCTCTCAAGGGAGGACCCTTGATGGAAGAAAATGACCTCTCCTAAGGTCTTCTATTTCTTGACCACTATTTGACCAACTTGTTACTTGGTGTAAAACGTTTATTCTTGTTATTTTGATGTGCCCTATATAGGCTTACCCTACTCTTTTCTATTTCAGGCACTGCCTCTATACTAGTTCATTGATCTTTGAGTTGGCCTAACTCTCTCTTCAGGTTGACAAACTTTCTGGCCTCACCATAAGCTTCTTTCAAAGTGCCAGGCACTATCTTGGTTAATTCTATTAATAGGTTAGAATTCTTTAGGAGACCTCTCCAGAATGCTTCTATAGCTATAGAGTTAGGACAATCAAAGATTTCCAATTTTTCCTCCCAAAATTGTTTCATATACTCCTAGGTGGATTCTCCTCTCTCCTAAACCATGGAGAAAAGGTGGTGTAATTCTTTGCTTAAGAGCTTGTTGCAGGTGTAGTTGTGATAAAGAGTCAGGCGAACTATGGAAAATAGGTTATGGATCGTGGTGCCAAGTTGTTGAACCATTTTTGGGCACCCTAATAGAGAGTGACTACGAATAGCTTATAGATCATAGAATCCCTTTTTTCACTAGGTCAAGCTCATGAGAGCCATGGCTATTTTAAAGTGTTGTATATTCGTCACCGGGTCTTTCGTCCCAAAATAATCAGGGCATTTAGGGGCTTTGAACTTGGCTGGTGGTTCATCATTTTCTATATTATCATAAAAAGGGAAGATACACAATTATTCATAATCTCTGTCCACATTATAAGGAGCTTTACCTCTCTCGTGAATGTTTTTCTCTTGAGCTAACTTCAAGGCTAGGCCTTTCTTCTTATTGGCTTCGTCCAACGCTTGAAATCGTGCCTCCCAGTTCTTCTTTTCCTAAACCCATTATTCCTTACTAGGTCTTGTTGAGCTAGAAATGTGGTTCCTTTCATCTTCTTGCTCTGTGTGATATGGCTCAGGCTAGCCATGTCATGCTATCTTTTTGTCAATTGGGTCTACTTCTTCATCATCCAAGATCCTTCCTTGTGATTGGGACCATAGTTCCATGTTTTCTCTTCTAGTTTCCTCGAGCTTTTTTTCAGTTCCAGGAGATGGCAAGCCATCTCTTGGTGGTGTAGGTTCTCTTCTGTCCTAACCTTATCGAAGGGTGGTGCTGCATATTCCTGAGTTGCTCTCGTCCCATTGTTAGCCAATTTTGAATGTCTATCAACACGAGTTCCCACCATATTGATGTGTATAGAATGGCTTACATCTTAGGTGCAATTTTTTTGAATAAAGC
The DNA here is from genome assembly GCA_030763125.1 of Hippophae gyantsensis. Classification (NCBI taxonomy): domain Eukaryota; kingdom Viridiplantae; phylum Streptophyta; class Magnoliopsida; order Rosales; family Elaeagnaceae; genus Hippophae; species Hippophae gyantsensis. The sequence continues at coordinate 27,405,707 of CM061039.1, read as the reverse complement.
ATGATAGATTTCTTAAGTTCCTCTTAAGACTCAAAGTAAAATCCCAGGAAGTATGGGGTCAAAAACTTAAGCTCGACCTAAAACTCTGAGCCCCACAGTGGGTGCTAAAATGTTTGGAATTAATTTAGTTTATAGGGAGAAAACTTAGAGATAAATTAAGCTAATTGATTGAATTTTTGGATCTTATAAGAGGGTCATATATTTATAGAATACTATATACACGCGTGTCAATCACATAATAAGTACACATATTTACATGTTAGAGGAGTATAATTGATATAAAGTACAACATATCAGGGATTGAGATTGACCCCAGCTCAAGCTCATCACTGAGCTCAGGATATCCTGTGGGTAGAACATCTAAGATGCTTCGCCTTCCATCTCGGGTTAGTGATTTGGTTTGAGCAGCTTACGTGGGTCAGGCACCGGGCTGATCCAGATATCCAAACAATGAGTATTTCACTTCATAAAGTAAAATTGATATAAAAAACATGTATTGTGCTATAAAAATGTCAAAACTATATATTAATAATAACTTAGCTCATTTGTCTTAATTTTAGAGTATTATTGTATGTCATTAAAAAAACTTGACATGTATAATTAATATCTTGTAGTATAATGATATATAATATTTGTAGGCACTATAAAACATGAGTTTGAACCCACCGGTGTATATGTACGTGAGATGTGTAAGTGTGTAATGTCATTTAAAAAATCTTATATATAAATTTTAACTCGATTTTACCATATTTTTACCATTTTCTCATTTTTTATGTCACGTGTTTGCTAATTATTGGTAGCACTTGTAATGACACAATAAAATAAGATAATAAATTTGAAGGCCATTATGTAAAATGCAAGCTAACACAACCTTTTTGAAGCCCTATGAGAGCCTTATTAGTCATTACTTAGACATTTGCTTATATACATTATTTTAATGAACAATTAAATTTTAAAATATATTTTTAATTAAGCAAAATATAATATTCTTATATTTCAAGATCTTTGAAACTAATGAAATTTTATAATTTTTATCCATTTAGAGCTTCAAAACATGATATGTATCATCAAATACAGGAGAATATATATATATATATATATATATAGGATCAAATTAGTTGCCATAATTTATTACATCATATCTTAACTGTTTAGATCAAAAATAATAATTTTCTATCTTCTATCTCTTATATATCTCAACTGTAGAGATTCAATGGTGTAAAAAATTACAAACATTCATCTCGTCCTATATATATATAAATTATTTTAATAAGAAAAAAGTTCTCAAAATATTTATAAAATTTACATGTTTAAGGTTATCATAATTTTGTTTTAAAATAAATTTTTGATAGTAATAATATATCTTTATGATTTCAAATATATCCTTATGTGTTGAAGTATAAGAAGATTTTCATTATAATATATATATATATATATATATATATATATTTTAATATGTTTTAAATATTTATTTTATTTTTATTAATATTATATATAAAATGTTATGCATATTATTTGTTTTTATTTATTTCTATGAACATAAACTTTACTTCTATTAAGTTATTGTTGGCGTGTGTTGTGGTGCATGTTGTAATAGTGGCATACACCAATGTTTAGTGAAGCAAGGAATGACAGACAATAATGTTAGTAGAGTTGTATAATATGGGTGTGCACTAGCTTCCATGTGTACAGCTGCTGCTAGGGTTAGTTTTTTGTTTTGTTTTCCTTAGTATACATAGATCAATACTCTTGTACAGAAACAAAACAGAAAGATATGAAATATATATGATAATTAACAGAGAAACACAATATTTGTCACCTCATATGCACCCAAACCCAATCATCAGGCTCAAAAATGACTCTTCGCCGCCCTTTGTTGGCCCTGCAAGCATAATCCTTATTTCTCTTCTCAATTTTCTCACGAATGCGTTCATGGAGCTTCTTCACCGTTCCAGCCTTCCAGGCACCATCTAAGTTAGTTTTCTCTGAAATAAGTATAGATAATAAGTCCAAAGGAGTTAGTGGATTGAAACCATAAAATATTTCGATTGGAGAATGATTAGTAGTTGAATTCACACTCTGGTTATAAGCAAATTTGACAAAAGGTAAAAAATCCCCCCAATTTTTTGAATTCCTTTTTATTACCGCCCTAAGCAACGTGGATAGAGTCATATTGACTACCTCACTTTTCCCATCAGTTTGGGGGTGACAAGTACTCGAAAACAAGAGTTTAGTGCCCATTTTAGCCCAAAGAGTTTTTCAAAAATAACTAAGGAATTTAACATCCCTATCAGACACAATGGTCTTAGGAACTCTATGAAGCCTAACAACCTCCCTAAAGAACAAATCTGCTACATTAGTGGCGTCATCAGTTTTATGGCACGCTATGAAGTGTCCCATTTTAGAAAACCTATCTACAACCACAAAAATGGAGTCTCTACCCTTCTTAGACCTAGGTAATTTTAAAAAAAACCCTATGGAAATATCTACCCAAGGTGTGCTTGGTACTGGTAAGGGAGTATATATAGCCCTTGTGGTAGGACTTTGGATTTGGCTTGCTTACAAGTGATGCATCTAGAACATATTCTCCCTACATCCCTCCTTATTATTGGCTAATAAAAATGCTCACGCAAAACATCTAGAGTCTTCTTAATTCCGAAATGCCCATCCTCCCCCATGGGTCTCCTTAATCAACAACTCACGCATGGAATATTTGGGTATACACAATTGATTTTCTTTAAATAAATATCCATCTAATTTATAAAAAATTTAAAAAGAAGTTTTTTCACATGCATAGTAAACAACAAAGAAGTCATCATCATTAACATACATTTACTTAATATATTCAAATCCTAGCAATCTAGCATTTAAAGTTGAGAGTAAGGCATACCTCTGTGATAAAGCATCGGCTACAACATTCTCCTTACCTCTCTTATATAGAACAATATAAGGAAATGTCTCAATGAATTCCATCCATCTAGCATGCCTCTTATTCAATTTATCTTGGCGCTATAGATGTTTTAGAGGTTCATGATTGGTATGGATGACAAATTCCCTTGGCCAAAGGTAATGTTGCCATGTCTCTAGGGTCCTAACCAAGACATATAGCTCCTTATCATATGTTGGATAATTAAGGGCTACTTCATGAAGTTTCTCATTGAAATAAGCGATAAGTCGTCGTTCCTGCATCAAAATAGCTCCTATACCTATTCCTGATTGATGCCTCTATGAAAATAGATTCATTAGCACATTTTTTTACTTAATATTTACTTGTTTTATTTATTAAATAGTATTTTTATAGCAAAAAAAATTAAAATATAAACTTTTTTAGTGAAAAGGGGTGAAAATATAATTTTTGGAATTTTTGGGATTTTTCTAGAATTTTATGAATTTTTAACGTAGGACCAATCATAAACAGCCACGTGGCATGATATGCAAGTAGAGGAGCTGACTAGGCAAGCCACATAGACACTAAGCAAGTATGAAGAGGGAATCACGTCGTGCTACGTGTGAGGGCAAACACGCACCACGTGTCAGCACGACGTTCAATCCAAGTTCGGAAATCGATCAACGTATATGGCACGTGTCACTGCACCATTGCTCCGTGCATTCCACCCTTGCCCCACGCCATCCATTCCGGTGAATCACAACATTCCATGTGTTGCTGACTCGGTGAGTGTTGACTCTGAATGGTCTCCCCTGACAAGCGTCGTTCCCCAATTCGCACAATGAATTTCTGATGCCACATGTCACGCTGTGATTAGGTGAAAATGTCAATTTTGCTTGTTTTGATCGTAGCCTTTGATCTGCAGCTGATTGGATGGTCTAGATCACCCTTGAGCTTTATTTAAGCCCCTAATCACTCCATAAACCCTAATTAGCCTCCATTAGCATAATTTTGGTTAGTTTTTAGAGCTAAAAAGAGTGAGAAATTCAAGAAACAACACAATTTTGGTAGAGATTGAAGAGGAAACTAATACTACAATTCAAGAGATTGATTACATTTCTTTTTCTACTTTTTTCTTTATTAATTTTATGACTTTCTTTATGAAAAATATGAGCTTTATGAACACAATTATGGTTAATTAATTTATTAATCTAGGAATCTTATGAACCAAATTTTCACCATGTGATGATCTAATATTTTTTCCGAATTAATTATATTATTTAATCTAATTTTTATGATATTAATTGTTTGGCCAACAATTTATCTATAGAGGCAATTAAATATATTTGAGAGAATTATTTAATTGTTTGTCAAATAACATGCATAGTTTCTAGGTAGAGATACATGATTCTTATATATGTGATCCATAATTGATGAACATAATAAGTAGTATGCAATTTAATTGGCATGAGAGTGTAATTAAATTAATTACTATATGGTGTGTAGTTTACTTGAGAGAGGAATACATGTTAGGTTAGATTCAATTGATCATGTAATTAACTGATATTATATTGGGGGGATTTTAGTGATTCGCATGTTTAGAAAATTAGGGGATTAAGTATTCCTAGATATATTCTCATATATCTTTAGCCACAAAATCTGATTTAATTAATTATTGCTATTTAATTTTAGTTATTAAAATTTTGTTTCCTTAAAATATAAAAACACCAAAAAAATTGATTTTTATTATTTTTAGTTTTAAAAATTAGTTTCTAATAAAATAATTTCTGTGCGAATAATCTTTACTTATCATTATATTACTTGTTGTGATATGTATACTTGCGTATTCATTTCACGTAGTTTTCAAAATTTCTAGAAGTCTTTAAGAAGTTACACATAAACATACCATTTGTAGAGGCACTTGAACAAATGTCATCTTATGCCAAATTCTTGAAGGATATAATATCAAAGAAAAGGAGGCTTGAAGATCATGAAACAATAACCTTAACTGAAGGTTGTAGTTCCATCCTTAATAGAAAACTACCACAAAAATTGAAAGATCTAGGTAGTTTTGACATCCCTTGCACTATTGGGAACATTCGTTTTGGCAAGGCACTATGTGACTTAGGTTCTAGTATTAACCTCATGCCATTATCGGTCTTCAAGAGATTGAGGGTTGGTAAAGCAAAAACCACTTCTGTAACATTACAAATGACAGATAGATTGATTAAGAGGCCTCGGGGTGTGGTAGAAGATTTGTTAGTAAAAGTAGACAAATTCATCTTTTCGACGGACTTCATTGTGCTAGACATGGACGAGGACCGTGACATTCCTATCATATTTGGTTGTCCCTTCTTAGCAACTGGAAGGGCACTCATTGATGTACAAAAGGTGAACTTACAATGAGAGTGCAAGATGAACAAGTAATATTTAAAGTTTTTAAAGAATCTATACCCCCTGATATTTATAATGCTAATGAATGTTTAAGGATAAATGTTACTGATTGTGGGAATGATCTAAAAGAATCTATTGAGTCACCCAAACTTAAGACTTTAACACATGCTTCTATAAAAAAGGACATAAACTAACCAGAAAATAACTCAACCTATTATAACTTTGAAAGTATGACATCGAAGGTTGATATTGTAGATTGTGTAACATTTTTGGAGAATGTATCTCTCATGTATGTATCAAAGGTAATAATGGAAAATTTTGAGATAGGATCTAAACTCAAACCATCAATTGAAGAGCCACTAAGTTTAGACCCCGCACTTCAACCCTCCTATCCTCAATCAAGTATGAAAGTGAAAGAGTCCAATGGAGAGGTGAAAAAGCTATTAGAAATACATAAATTGGATGAGTTACGATGGAGTGCTTATAAGAATGCCAAGAAGTTCAAAAGGAAAAAAAATGGCACGAGAAGAGAATTCAGCACCGTGTTTGCGAACCAAAACATAAAGTATTATTGAACAAATCAAGACTCAAGTTGTTTCCAAGAAAACTCAAAAGTAAATGGATACAAAGGGATGTGCCTTAGGACTTGATAGGACCGTCTAGTTAAGGAAATTAAACGTGACGCTAGTTGGGAGGCAACCCAATGTTATTTTACTTAATATTTTTATTTTTTTTTGTTTTGTAGGTGAATAAATGTGGAGAGCAATGATGCAACAAGAATGAGCATTTCAGCGAAAGATGTGGTATGTCATGACTAAGGGATTTTTATTTTCTTTTACTTTTTCATATTTATATTTGCACATTGGGGACAATGTGTAATTTAAGTTTAGGGGAGGGAACTTCATTCTCTACATTAGTATTTAGTATGAATTTTAAATTTTTAGGTTGTTTTTAATCATGATTTGGGTAGAAATTGATAAATATATGGAAAATAAATGCATGCATGCTTGATATGAAACATATGAACTCAATGATAAAAATTGGTTGTCATGACTAGGATAAGGAATGTAACATATTTGTTAAGATATTTACATTAATCATGTGATATTCTTGCTAGTTTTGATTGGATTTATTCAAATTTTTATACACATGTTCATGATTGATTTTGGTGTTATTATTGAAAGAAAAATTACAGTGAGTTATACGAGTTGATAAGATCTACTAGGTTTTAGAATCTATTTGATCGTCCCTTAAGACAAAATCCTAAATAGTATTTAGCAAGAGAAATGATTTAGGCCTTATTTGGATCGATTGAGCCTTTCAAACTAACCATTGTTAATATCTTTAGTCACCCATTTGAGCCTAACAAAGAACCTTTCATATCTGTAAGCCACATTTAATGCCTAACTAATAAGTATTACCTTTACCCCATGTGTTATGCTTTAGAGTAAGGTGAAATGTAATACACCCTATAAAAAAAGAAGAAGCAAAACTTACAACACAATTATCCCTCTAAAGAAAAAGAAAATAGAATTGAAAATAAGTTTGGGGGTGTTGTGAAGTTACAAAAAAAAAATAGATGTGGAATGAAAAAAATATGAAAAGAATGTCAAAAGAGGGTGTAGTAAAATATCAAGAAAAAGCTCAATTGTAGTTAAAAATTGCATGATGAAAAAGAAAGCTAAGGTGTGGAAAGACCCTAAAATGTCTTCATCTATCGACCCCACACCTAAGCCTTACATTACAACCATGTAAAGTCCTCATTGATCTTAAGCTAAGTGTATATTTATATTAGTGGAGAGAGATATGAAAAATAGACTTATGAGACTTGTTCTAAGATTTAATTGATTAGAATGCTCATATAGGTTGATTTCATGAGTGCATTGGATGATATCATGTGCAACACACACATATCATTTTTTCAACAACCTTTCATATCCTTGTATTGATGGAACGTTGATTGATGATTATGTGAACCTCTTTATCATTGACTTGTACGACTTTTGAGAGGGATAGTTTTCATGAAATGTGCATGTACTAATAAAAGTATATTTATAAATATACTACCCAAGTTATTTTATTTAGTTATACTTATAAAAGTGCTAGGTGCATTTGTTAGACCAAATGGCATGACTAACCACTCATAGATTCCATGTTTAGTTTTAAAAGCAATTTTCCATTCATCACCCTATCTCATCCTAATTTGATGGTATCCACTTCTCAAATCAATTTTTCAAAAAATGCAAGAACCATGTAACTCATCTAACATGTCATCTAGTCCACATCCTGCTTGATCCATCCTTCTTGGGAATGAGTAGCACGAGAATGGCACATGGACTTAGGCTCTCCCTGACTTGACCTTTGATAAAGTACTCTTCAACCTGCCTTTGAATCTCCTTAGTTTTTTCGGGGTTGGTCTTATAGGTAGGTCGGTTTGGAAGAAAAGCTCCCAGTATAAAGTCAATTTGATGCTCAATCCCCCTAATTGGTGGCACCCCATCCAGAATATCATTAGAGAACACATCCTCCAATTCCTACAAAAGAGAAATAGTGGCACTAGGCAAAGACCGGTTAAGATCGTTAATAGAAAAATTAGCCTCCTTGTACAAAAGTACAAGTATGGGTTGTTTTGAATAAAAGCCTCCTTAACCTCATTTGCCTTAGCATAAAAACTCATACTTTTTTTCTCTCTTATTTTTCCACTCTCCTCTCCGTTTTCTTCACTCTTTTTTTTCTTTCACTCTTTTTTTCTTTTTCATTCTTTTTTTTTTCATTTTCACTCTTTTCTTTTCCCCTAACCATGCTTAGTTGATCTTCAAAGACTTGCTTGGGTGAAAAAGGTACAAGTGTGATGTTTCTATCATTCTTCACAAATGAATACTTGTTTCTATATTCATCATGTGTAACCCTCCTATCATATTGCCAAGGCCTACCTAGCAAGATGTGTCCAGCTTGTATGGGTACCACATTACACATCACCTCATCCTTGTATTTTCCAATGGAGAATCTCACTAATACTTTCTTATTAACCTTCACTTCCCCACTATCATTTAACCATTGAAACTTGTAAGGCTAAGGGTGTTCAAATGTAGGCAACCCAAATTTCTCAACTAATGTAGTACTAGCCACATTGCTGCAACTTCCCCCATCTATGATAACACTACACATTTTGTTACTCACATGACACCTTGTATGAAAGATGTTATCACTTTGTTATTCAAGGTCATCCTTCTTGACTTGAGTGCTCATAGATCACCTTATTACAAGTGCTTCCCCATTGATCGGGGCAGAACCGACATCGCCTATCCTGCCCGTTCATTTGCTTTTATCTATTTATAAAACTCTCGCAAGTGCACGAATCATTTCGTAGAAAATGATAAGTATACTCCCAAGGTCGATCTAAGGAAGGAATGTATGTGGTTTTTAATTTATTATTCAAACTTTTAAAAATGAAATTAAATCCTAAACATCCTGTCACGATATTTTGGGGTTTTGTGTTTTTAATCTACTTACATAAAAATAAACATAGATTCAATAAACATTTATGCAAATTTTATCATTTATAATGGTGGAGTATTTATGGATATAATAATTAAGTTAATTATGCTTGCTCATATTAATTAGGTTATTAAAGATATGAATTGATATTTATTGATTCTCTCTTTTTTATATGAATACCACCTTTGGTGGGGTTAGATATTCTTTGTTAACTAAACAAATCAATTAACACCTATGCGTGGGGTTGATAACTAATTTGGTTAATTAAATTAATTTCTTTTTCTAAGATATTGAAAATGAACCATTTAAATGCCACCTTTGGTGGGGTTAGACAGTTTAAACTTTATTCAAGGTGTCCAAATTAAACCTAAGAATTTAATTATCCGAGTACTAACTTTCAAGTTTTAAAACCACTACTGAAAACATGTTGTCAATACATTTTCAGATAATAATTCTTATAAAAACTTTTGAAATAGAGCTTCACTCTAACTACCGGGCGATTGTACCAACAAATAAAAGAGCACTACTCTAAATTATACCGGATAACTAAACCTTAAAATCTAATTTTTAGATTTAAGTTTGTAATGAAAAATAATATATTTCTCTCTAACATTCTTAATATAAAATCTTGAATAAAAATAAAAATCAATTCATTTTAGAGATTTTTACCTATTTAATATTTCGCAAGCATAACAACGTTATTATTACATCATGTTTATAAACAGCCAGCAGAGTTAAATTTAATCACAGACAAATTAAATATAACATGTAAGAATAAAGCATAAAAAATAACTGTAAAGAAAATAAAATCCTTACAGAACTTCGATGCTATTCCGTTCTTTGGAAAACCTGCAAGCGGAATTTGCACTCCTATTTATTGAATCAAAAAGCTAATAAATTACAAAAACATAACTAGTTCTTCCCAAAAAGGGAAGAACTCTAAAACTAAGAGAAATTAACTAAGAAAAGCTAAAAAACTAAGAAAAACTAAAAAATCTAAGAAAAGAGAGAAAGAAAGAGAGAAGAGAATGTGTTTTGAGGTGTGGTATGAAGTGAAGAGAAGGGGTGTATTTATAGGTGAGGATGGAGAGAAAAAGTGGGGGAAAAAATGTTAAAAAAATTGTGAAAACGCGGAGTGCAATTGCTGAGGTCATTGATGACGTCAGCATGACATCATGGGGGCGGTTGCGCGCGAAAATGGGGCGAAATGGCAGCGGCGCGCGCGGAAGTGGGGCGTGCTGCGCACGGTAGTGGCGCTTCTTCGCGAGTCTGAGCAACCTTGCGCGGTTGGGCAGCGGTTGAAGCGGCGGCGCAATTTTCTCCTTTTTGACATTTTTGACCGTTTTGACCCATTTTGTCCAATTTTTCCATATTTGTTGACCTTTCCCCTTTTATTTATTAATATATTTGTGATGTATTGCTTCCAGTATTCCTCTTTGAGTCTTTAAGTTACGTTTTTAAGTGAAAATACCTGAAAAACAATAAAAACACCCATGATTCCGAAAAAGACAAATTTATATAAATATATATATTTTTAATAAATTAATGTGCATAAAATCATGGTAATTTTAGTGCTTTTTGAGCACTCATCACAACCCCCTACCAGCTTCTTGCTAGTCCCTTAACAAGAGAAGCGATAAAAACTAAAAATTAAACAACCCTAAATCACTTCTGTAGATTGACACGGTTGCATTTAGCCTATGCAACAAGCCTTTAAACCCCTAGGTTGCCCTAGTGGACGAGTTTGAGTCTCGTGAGGGTTTTCAGTAATGATACCCACAAACATTAAACTAAATGTAAAAAAATTAAAAGAAATAATAACAACAATCAACTTAAAAACTAAAATTACAACAAAATCAAAAATTAACTTTTAAGAATAAAAGAAAACAACATAACACAAAAATGTCTCATACTTTTTAATCTCCTTTAAGATTATAATTAAAATCTCAAGCATAAGTTATTTTAATTTTCTTAAACAATCATGATTTATTATAATAATTAGTCGAAAATCATTTTCATATTTCATATAAAAAATGTATCAATTTAATTTCACCCAATTTCAGTGTCATGAATCCGAATTTGCTTCGACTCTATTCCTCACAAGTCAATACTCTCAAAACACTGAATCCTATGGGTTCAAACACTCATACTAATTTATATGCGAAAGAGTTGATGTATAGAAATGAACTAATATGTTCGCATATGTATAAAGAAGAAAGGCTCAAAGTGTTATTTTGACGTTGACCTCATGGAAGGAATCAAATGTATAAATTATAAAGATATCATATATAAAAATTATTTTCATGCATAAATCAAACTCATTAAGAAAAAATTTCAAGATATATGCCTTTTACAAATGAAGAAAGTGCAATGACTTTTTAGGGAATTACTTCCTATATCTTTCTTTTGTAATTAGCCTTTACTCACAACTTTGTAGGCAATGTGGGTAATAGTATGTAGATTATACTATATATTCTTTCTCTCTATATTTTTCTGAAGATATTTTTCAATATATATCATTTGTTTAGATAGTCAACCCATGTACAGATTGTACATTTTTTTTTTGAATTTTGGGTAATATGGGTCATAGTATGTAGATTATACTATATATTATTTATCTCTCTATATTTTTCTGAAGATACTTTTCAATATATATCATTTTTTTAGAGAGTCAACCCATGTACAAATTGTACATTTTTTTTTAGGATTTTGGTGAGTGGTTAATTTTGTGGCTTTTTTTTGTTTGATCTTGGTTTAGGTAACCCCAGATATGTCTCTCTTTTTTCGTAACAGTCATGCACGAATGAGATAAAAGCATATACTATCAATTTCTACTCAAATCATTTAATCTAAGCAAAAATAATAATAATAAATATACGACACTCTATTAAGATGAGAAAAAATTCATACATTTAATGTTAATGCCTATAGAGATCATCTAAGAATTTGAAGAAATAAGAAATGTGTTTGGAGTAGAAAAAATATATATTTCACTCTGAATATGGGAAATTAGGCTCAAATAATATCTCACAAAGGTTGTCTCCACTAAAACAAATTCATAAACAACGATTTTGGGTTTAATATAATTTCTACATCTTATCAAGAAATACTAGTTATGACAAAAATTAACTAATTATCAAAAATAATTACATAATATTTCATGATATGTTTTCAAAAATTAATCTTACAGTACAAAAGACTTAACTATTTACTTAAATTTGATTTAAAGAAATGATAAATTTTTGTGAGAACTTTTTTTTTTAATTCCAAAATTACTAAATCACACAAAAAAAAATAAAAAAATAAAAACCAAACACAATAAAAATGAAAATGTGAACATAAAAAAGAAAAAAATTATTATTTTTTTTATTTTTTTTTAAATTGTTAATTTTTTTTAAATTAAGCATGGTAACATTTCACCACCCCCAACCTAGAACTTACATTGTCCTCAATGTAACAACTGTAAATTAAAGATAAAGAGAAAAAGAGAGGAAATATTACCTATTTCTTGAGAATGTTGCAAGTAGTGATGGAGAAATGCAGGTGCATCCATCATGTTCATTAAAGTGCACACAGACAGATTGATGTAAACTTCTAACATCTCAACAATTTTTTTTTTAGTTTTAACAATTTTAAAATTATTCACATGTAATTAAACTAAAATAAATAATATAAATTAAATAAATAAAAGAAAATTACCTAAGTCAAATTATTGCATTTTTGTTATGATTTAAATGTTGACATTTGTGTAAAAATTGTGTTTATTTGATTATTTAATCCACAAATGTCATTTCACGGGTATTTCGTGTTTAAAGTGCAATTTCAGGTAAAATCATAATTTTGGAGAAGTTTGGGACAAATTTCAATGACCGGGATTGAGTACAAATAAAAAGAAAACAAAATTTCAAAATTTGGAATTTTGCCACCGGCGAGAATATTCTCGCCGCCGGCGAAAACCTTAGCAAGAAAACGTTGAAAATCATGCAGGGAGCACGGATTTTGGCATAACAATCTCACCGTCGGCCAAGTAAATCTCACTGCCGGCCAAATCAATCTCGCCACCGGCCAAATCAATCTCACCGCCGGCCAAGTTAATCTCGCCGCCGGCCACAATAATCTAGCCGTCGGCGAGATTGAGCGGAACCAAAATCGTAAGTTTTCCAGAAATCTCGCCGCGGCGAGAACAATTTCGCCGCCGGCGAGTTTCATCCGAAAACATATTTTTTGGTTGTTTTGTTCCAAAATTTCCCCCCAAACCCTAGATCTATATATATAATATGATGGAAAAAGAGGGGGACGGCAGAGAGGGGAATTCAAAGACATTTTTGGAGGAGAGAAAATTTTTTTGGAGAAACTTGAAGGATCTTCACCATTGATGCTACCAAGTCTTCATCTTCTAGAGTTTTTCATCTCTTCTCCTTAGTTTTTATATTCTGCAATTTATTCAGTTTTGTTATTCATGAATTCAATTGAAATAATGGTTGTTCTTATTTCCGTTATGAACTAATTCGTTTTTGCTAAGGCTATGATGTAGTTAAATCAAGGAAATCTGATTTCTTTGGTTATTGTTATATGAATTCATTGTTTTCAAGTTGAGTATTTATTTCCATGCTTAATGCTTTTAAATTTCTGATCAAGATTTAGATGATTTGTTGCATTATATTGAGACCGAGAGGAGATGTGTAATGAATGCTTCTTGTGATAAATACCGTATGTTGAATGCGAGTTTGACACCTAATGCATGATGTATGTGGTTATTCCAGAAATTTCATAAATCGTAATGTGCTTATTTGTGATTAAATCTTCATAGAAATATAGTTGGTTTTCATAGATAAGTAATTCTAATATAACTTGAGAAAGAGTATTAGATAAGTTTGGGTTTTTCAACCATCACTTTTAGCTTTGATTCTCATATAACATGACTTGAAATCGGATTGAATTGATTTAGCGAAATCAAATGCCTTAGCGTTTTTAATCATTAGTGAACAACATTAAATTTTGTTATTTGCGTTTAGTTTTATGTTAATTTTCTTTTTAAACAATTTCAACAATTCAGTTTTCAAATAAAATTAAGGTTAGTCAATTTCGATACTTAGTAACGCCATTCCTTGTGGGTTCGATATCTGTACTTTTGTACACTTTATTACTTGAACGATTCGTACACTTGCGAAAATAAGCATCAAGTTTTTGGCGCCGTTGCCGGGGAATGGTTAGATTTTATTAATATCGATACTACCTAATCTTAGTTTTAATTTGAAGTTAATTTGCTTTATCTTTCTTTCATTTTTAATTTTGTTTATTTTGCTGTTTTATTTTATTTATAAAAAAAAAAAGTAAGTAACTTTGTGTTGTTTTGTCTTAGTTGATTTTCTGGTTGTAGGATTTTTGTATGAGACGTACAAGAAGCCTTAACCTTCTTCCATTTGATCCGGAGATTGATAGAACATATAGGCGTCAAAACCAAGAGAGAAGACGTTCAACTTTAGCTCCTAATAGACAAATAGCCATGGATCCACCATTTGTTGAGGGAGGTGGAAATCGTAGAGCTTTGAGGGATTATGCTGCGCCTAATGTTTCTGGAACTATTTCGGGTATAAGGAGGCCAACTATTCAAGCCAATAACTTTGAGATAAAACCATCCTTTATCCAAATGGTTCAATCAAATCAGTTTGGGGGAATGTCAAAGGATGATCCAAATGCACATATTGCTTACTTTCTGGAGGTGTGTGATCTTTACAAGATAAATGATGTGTCCGAAGATGCTGTAAGATTGAGGGTTTTTCCTTTTTCACTTCGGGATAAAGCCAAGGAGTGGCTAAACTCATTACCACCAGGATCAATTACAACATGGAATGAATTGGTTCAGAAATTCTTATCCAAGTTCTTTCCTCCTGCTAAGACAGCAAAATTGAGGAATGAAATCACATCTTTTACACAGTATGACCAAGAATCATTATATGAAGCTTGGGAAAGATTCAAAGAAATGTTGAGGAAATGCCCACATCATGGTATACCAATTTGGCTACAAGTCTCTACATTTTATAATGGGTTGGTTTCAAACTATCGGGCAATGATTGATGCTGCAGCTGGAGGGTCTTTAATGGGAAAAACACCGGAGGATGCCCATGAGTTGTTAGAGGTTATGGTAGAAAACAACAATTAGTGGCATTCAGAGCGGGTAATTGCAAAAAGACCAGCAGTTGTGCATGAAATTGATTCAGTGAATGCTTTGTCGGCTCAAGTTGCTGTTCTTTCAAGAAAGATGGATTCTTTGGCATCCAAATTCGAATCCAAACCAACTGCACAATGTGATTTATGTGGTGGAAATCATGCTAGCATCGAGTGCCAAGTTGGAAATCCATTTGCTTCACCAAATACTGAGCAAGCAAATTATGTTTCAAATTTCCAAAAACCTCAACATAACCCATACTCGAACACCTACAATCCAGGTTGGAGAAATCATCCAAATTTGTCATGGGGAAATAACCAAGGGGGATTTAAACCGTCATCATCTTCCTACCAACCCCAAGAGAAAAAACAAACAAATTTGGAAGAAATTTTGGGAAAGTTCATTGAGGAGTCAAGAACAAATTTCAGAAATCAAGAGGAAATTAACAAGGATATCCAAAACCAACTGGGGCAACTTTCAAAGCAGATTGCAGAAAGGTCTCAAGGATCGTTGCCTAGTGACACAATAAATCCCAAAGAGCATGCAAAGGCTATCACATTAAGAAGCGGTAGAGAACTTGAGAATCAGAGGAAATCAGAGAAAAAGATGGAAGAATCTAAAGAAAATCCATCAACATCCCAAGATGTTCAACCTTCCCCAAATGCGAAATATGAGCCTCCTATCCCATATCCTCAAAGATTGAATAAGAAAAAGCTTGATAATCAATTTGATAAATTTCTAGAAATTTTTAAGAAATTGCATATTAATATTCCTTTTGCAGAGATGTTGGAACAAATGCCCAAGTATGCAAAATTCATGAAGGAAATTCTATCAAAGAAGAGGAGGCTGGGAGATTATGAAACTGCCATGCTAAATGAGGAGTGCAGTGCAATTCTTCAAAGAAAACTACCACAGAAATTGAAAGACCCAGGGAGTTTTACTATACCTTGCACTATAGGAAGTTGCAATTTTGATAAAGTCCTATGTGATTTAGGAGCAAGCATTAATTTGATGCCACTTTCTGTTTTCAGGAAACTAGGCCTGGGAGAAGTGAAGCCCACTTCAATCTCTCTACAATTAGCGGATCGATCGGTGAAATATCCTCGAGGGGTAATTGAGGATGTTTTAATTAAAGTTGACAAATTTATTTTCCCTGTAGATTTCGTGGTGCTTGACATGGAGGAAGATAGAGAGGTACCGTTGATATTAGGGAGACCATTCCTTGCAACTGGAAGAACATTGATCGATGTTCAGTAGGGAAAGCTCATTCTATGGGTGCAAGATGAACAAGTGACCTTTGATGTTTTTGAAGCAATGAAATTTCCAAGTGAGGTACATTCGTGTTTTCAAATTAACACTCTTGATAGGTTAATCTCAGAAAATTTTGAGGAGAGAACTCCATTGCTACCACTAGAAGCTTGCCTTGTGAAATCTGCAACAATTGAGGAGGATGATGAGGGAGTGAGACAATGTTCCGAATTACTGGCAGCTGATAACTGTATTTTATATAGTTATTTTCATCAATTTTATTAATGATAATTGCTATGTTCTTGACATTTTTGTTTAATTTTAGTTAAATAAATTAATATTTACCTTTTATGTGTTAAGAAATACATTTTTAATAAAATTAAATAATTTGTATCGAAAACGTTCTTAAATGACAAATTTTTGTCCAAAAATATAATTTCAAATAAAAGTATTATTAATTGCAATTTATAAAAGTTGAAAATATAATTTAAATTAAAATTGGGCTTAATTTCAATTATTAAAAGTTTAAAATGTAATTTGAAATATATTTGTGGGTGAAAATATAATTAAATAAAGTTTAATATTCGTGTAGGAGAGAAGAATCCACGCGTCATCTTCCACGCGTACAACGTGGACCGTCCGATCAAATCATTAACGGTTAGGATTGGCGCGTGTTGATCACATCCGACCAAAGCGAATGGATGCAGGGAATTCTCTATCACGTGGCTTGGCGCCCGAGTGGGGCCCACCTACTGCGCAGGCCGGCGTGCAGACCTGTCCCCCACCTTCGCGCACACCTTTTCCAGTGCGGTTGATTCACGTGCGCCCGGTTATTCCACGAACCAGAATATGCCACGTGTCTCACTTAATATTTTAGCAAATCATCTTCCGACACGTGGCATGTTACAATGAGCGCGACCGCGCTGAATCAACCCCCCGTTCCAGCCGTTGCCGCACTTTCTCGCGCGCCCCAATCCCGTGCGACAAGTTCTGCGTGCGCCCATTCCCTTCAACGAATGAGATGCTGCCACGTGTCCCACTAATTGTTTCTCCGAATCAGAACGCGACACGTGGCAGCATGGAATGAAAATAAAACAGAAACGCGCAGCATCTCCACTCACTTTTTCGATTCCATTTTCGATACACTTTTTGTCCCCCACGCGTGTAATTTATTATTTTTGCCACACTTTCCTGTCCCCCGCGTGGATTAAAATTTAATATTTTATTGATGTATTTTTTAGCTATAAATAGGAGATAAGATGATAGTTTTAGGAGGTTTTGGAGTTTTTGGGTAGAGTTTATTTTTATTGTGTTGCTCGGTTTTGGACGGCAAAACACGCAGAAGCCATTTTTGGCTTTTGTTTTGTTTTGCGTGTGCCAAATATTTGTTCTAATTGTTGTTTTAATTTTATTTCTGCTTCTTCTAATTTTTCTGTAGTTGTTGTAATTTTTATTTTAATTTTATGAAGTAATTTAATTTTTCTAGGGTTGCATTTGATCTAAATTTATGAAGCTTGATTTTAATTATTTTTGATAGATTTATAAGACGTTCGATTTGTTCGTTCTATTTTGTGCTTAATGCTTTTTGATTATTTACGAATCTTATCAAAACGATCCGTGGCATATAAATAAACTTGACAAAGGCATTTGTGTGTGTATTGCTCGTAAATAGAATGACATCTATGATGAAGGATAAAAATATACCCTAATTGTATGTGTGGCCCTTTGAAAACTTAGAACGTAATGAATCTCGGTAAATTTAATTCTCATAGAGATATAGTGAATTAATTTAACGAGGTGTGTTTATACGGAGCTCGGAAGAGATGTATGAATAATAAAAAAAGAAGTTTTCGGTTGACAAATTAAATGTACTAAAAAATATAAATCAAAAGAAAATAACATTATTTGAGTGGATTAGTTTGGTGAAAAATTGCAATCCTAGATTTCTTTTATTTTCTTATTACCTTTTTGTTAAATCAACGATTATTTTGGATAAAATCAGAGAGATACAATTTTAGTACTCGACAAACTATAGTAACAAATCTCCGTGGGAACAATCTTTACTTACAAATCTTTATTACTTGTGACCGTGTATACTTGCATGATTTTGTGTGTTGTAAAACACACAACAACAGCACTTGATGAATATTTGTCCAGTGATGGAACATTCAAGGAGTTGGGAACAAATGAAACTCCAACCTCAGTGGTAAAGAAGGAAGCCAACAAGATTGAGCTAAAGCCACTGCCATCCCATCTAAGGTATGCCTATCTTGAAGACTCTGAATCTTTTCCTGTTATTATTAACAATTCCTTGAATGATGAAGAGGAAAACAAGCTATTAGGAGTTCTTCGGACTCACAAAACGGCAATTGGATGGACAATGGCGGACATCAAAGGGATTAGCAACTCTGTGTGCATGCATAAAATCTTAATGAATGAGGATTACAAGCCCACAATTCAGCCACAAAGGCGTTTAAACCCAACAATGCAAGAAGTGGTCAAGGCTGAGGTGATTAAGCTTTTGGATGCCGGGGTAATTTATCCGATTTTAGATAGTGCTTGGGTAAGCCCAATTCATTGTGTACCAAAGAAAGGAGGAATCATAGTTGTAGAAAATGAAAACAATGAGCTTATTCCAACAAGGACAGTGACTGGGTGGCGAGTGTGTATTAATTATCGAAAGTTGAACGATGCTACCCGAAAAGATCATTTTCCTTTGCCATTTATTGATCAGATGTTGGAAAGATTGGCTGGACATGCTTATTATTGTTTTCTTGATGGATATTCGGGGTACAACCAAATTGCAATTGCACCAGAGGATCAAGAAAAGACAACATTTACATGCCCTTATGGTACTTTTGCATACAGAAGGATGCCATTCGGTTTATGTAATGCACCTGCAACTTTCCAAAGATGCATGATAGCAATTTTCTCTGATATGGTCGAAAAGTTTATTGAGGTTTTTATGGATGATTTTTCTGTTTTTGGCCATTCTTTTGATAATTGCTTGCATAATCTCTCTTTAGTCTTGCAGCATTGTAAAGACACAAATTTAGTGCTAAATTGGGAGAAATGTCACTTCATGGTTCAAGAAGGAATTGTTCTTGGCCATCGGATTTCAACAAAGGGAATAGAAGTGGACCGTGCAAAGGTGGAAGTGATCGAAAAATTACCACCTCTAACAACAGTAAAGGGTGTTAGAAGTTTCTTAGGACATGCTGGGTTTTATAGAAGATTTATTAAAGATTTTTCAAAAATAACAAAACCTCTTTGCAGTTTGTTAGTTAAAAATGCACAATTTGATTTTTCTCCTGATTGTTTGCAAGCTTTTAACCTTTTGAAGGAGAAGCTCACTTCAGCCCCTATAATTTGTGCACCGGATTGGAGTCTTCCATTTGAGGTAATGTGTGATGCTAGTGACTATGCTATAGGTGCTGTTTTGGGACAAAGGAAGAATAAGTTGCTGCATGTGATTTATTATGCAAGCAGGACATTGACAGATGCACAACTTAATTATGCAACAACTGAGAAAGAGCTTTTGGCAGTAGTGTTTGCATTTGATAAGTTTAGATCTTATTTAATTGGGTCTAAAATTATTTTTTATACTGATCATTCTGCTCTTAAGTATTTGCTAGCCAAGAAAGATGCCAAACCGCGATTACTAAGATGGATTCTTCTTTTGCAAGAATTTGACTTAGAAATTCGGGACAAAAAAGGGACCGAAAATTTGGTTGCTGATCATTTGTCCAGGTTGGAAGAAGATTACATTGAGGTTGAAGACCAAATTAATGAAACATTTCCGGATGAGCAATTGCTTGCTATCCGAATGGCTCCATGGTTTGCTGAATATGCAAATTATTTGGTCAAGAAAATTTTACCTCCTGACATGTCTTATCAACAAAAAAAGAAATTCTTTTCTGATCTGAAACATTATTTTTGGGATGAACCTTACTTGTATAAACATTGTGCAGATAAAATTATTAGAAGATGTGTGCTGGAGGAAGAAATGGAAAGCATTCTTCGTCATTGCCATTCGAAGGAAGTTGGGGGACATTTTGGTGGAACAAAAACTGCAGCAAAAATTTTGCAATCTGGATTTTATTGGCCTTCATTGTTTAAAGATGCTTTCAAGTTTGTTTCAATGTGTGATGATTGCCAAAGGAGCGGAAATATTTCACGGAGACATGAAATGCCCTTAAATAACATTTTCATAATTGATTTATTTGATGTTTGGGGTATTGATTTTATGGGGCCTTTTCCTTCATCTCATTCTAATAAATACATTCTTGTTGGTGTAGATTATGTCTCTAAATGGGTGGAAGCAGTTGCCTTGCCTACCAATGATGCTAGGGTTGTGATAAATTTTCTCAAGAAGAACATATTTTCCAGATTTGGCACACCTAGAGCAATTATAAGTGATGGAGGTAAGCACTTCTGCAATAACCAATTTGAGGCTTTGTTGCAAAAATATGGAGTAACACACCGAATAGCTACACCTTACCATCCTCAAACTAGTGGACAAGTTGAAGTGTCAAACCGAGAGTTGAAGAGGATCCTTGAAAAGACCATAAATAACTCACGCAAGGATTGGTCAAGGAAACTAGATGATGCACTTTGGGCCTATAGGACAGCTTTCAAGACACCTATCGGCATGTCTCCATACCGATTGGTGTATGGAAAAGCTTGTCACCTTCCAGTTGAATTGGAACATCGGGCATATTGGGCAATTAAAATTCTGAATTTTGATCTTAAGGTAGCAGGTGAAAAGAAGGTGTTGCAATTAAATGAGATGGATGAAATAAGGAATGATGCTTATGAGAATGCCCGAATATACAAGGACAAGACGAAGGTTTGGCATGATAAGCACATCTTGAGGCGAAACTTGGAGGCGGGACAGAAAGTGTTGCTTTATAATTCCCGTCTCAGACTTTTTCCAGGAAAGTTAAGATCTCGTTGGTCAGGGCCTTTTCTAGTAACCAAGGTGTTTCCTTATGGAGCAGTTGAGATTAGCCATGAAACAAAGGGAACTTTCAAGGTGAATGGACAACGGTTGAAGCCATATTTTGAGGGAGAATTCAGCAAGCAGAAAGATTCTCTAGAGTTACAACAACCATAGTGAAGAATGATAGAAAGTCTAGCTAATGACTATAACTTAAAGCGCTTAATGGGAGGCAACCCATCAGGTAAAAAAAAATTTATTATTACTGTCACCGCCGGTGGAAAGGAGATCTCTCTTTCTTTTCTTACATTGAGGACAATGTAAGGTTTTGGTTGGGGGTGTGCGGTAAACGGTAAATCTTTTCTTCCCTTCATTTTTAGTAGTTTTGTTTGTGTGTTTATTTGTGTTTAATTTTGATTTTTCATTTATTTTTCTGCATTTTGATTTAATTTCTTTTATTTGTTTATTGTCATATTTCGATTTTTATTTTTATTTTATTTTATTTGCATTTTACTTATTTTAATTTGCATGTTGATGATAATAATGTGATTGTGATAACAAGTAGCTTTTAGAAGACATTAAATTTTACTTCGGATTAAAGATAATTTCAAATGTTGATTTTACCTAGTTGGCGACTCTTTTGGTATGTGGTATGATTTGGTTGATTAGTCTAAATGCTTAGAGAAGTCTTATGTGCGAATTTTTCATGGACATTTTTGTGATCTCAACAAACTCTAGAACTCATTTGAAAACCTCTTGAGGCGAAATAATTTGGAATTGCACTGTTTAGGATATGATGTAGGCCATTTTTGGATCGATTGTGCCATTTTAAGCCTACCTTGCTATCTTTATATCACTAGTAACCTCTTTGAGCCATTTAAATATATTGTTAGTCTTACTTTTCTTTCTTTTTGCCTTATATAACCTACCTTCTATTGAGCCAAAAATATATATATATATATAATTCCTACCTTATTTGTTAAGAGCACTTAATTTTGAACACAAACTTTTCAAGAGGAATTGGAGAAATCTTCCACATATATTGGAAGAAATTGGTTGGGGGTTATGTTTTTTCAAGAGCAATTGGAGTAAGGATGCAAAAAAAAAAGAAAGAAATCCACATATATTGGAAGAAAGTGGTTGGCTTTCAAAGTGCAATTGAAAAAAAAAGAAGAAGAAGAAGAAAGCCTTCACATTTTAATAAATAAAAGAGTGTTAGTGATGGATGTACTAAGGAGAAAGATTGAGGAAGAATTTTGTTTATCTTTGGAAAAATTGGTTATGATCAGAAGAAATAATTTGGGTTAAATGGTTTTACTCTTTTACTTAATTGGTTGTGTTTAATCTAATAAGTGCCCTTATTTGTATTTTGACACTGCCCGTTCTTTCTTAACCAAATACCTAAGCCTAACATTACAAGCCTCATAAAGTCCTATTGATCCAAAGTGGTGTATTTTCCTTCATTAGTGGAAAGAGTTTTGAAAAGTGAGCCTATGGAGTTCGAGATTTCACCTTTTTGTTTGTGGATGTTGTGCATAATATTATCTGGGCATTATGGCTATTGGTTTGTGGTTTGATGGATGTTTAAGAGTCAATAACAAAAGTGAAATTGGCATTTGAGATTTCTTAAAACTTAGGTGACATTTAATTATTCTATATGTTGGGTGTTATTTACAATTTTTGAGACATTTGTGCAAGTTATTTGTTATGTGATTTTATTGTTTTAAGTTAGGATAGTTATAGGTAAGATGTTTGTGGGTATCATCACTGGAAGCCCTCACGAAACTACAACTTGTCCTACTAGGGCCACCTAGGGGTTTAAAGGCTTATTGCATACGCTTAATGTAATGTTGTAAATAGAATAAATTTCCTTTGAATTTTTCTTTTAATGTCTCCTTTGAAATTATTCATAGATCGCTTTTCTTGCTAGAGACTAGCAAGAAGCTGGTTGGGGGTTGTTGATAAGAGTCAAATTATTGCATTTTTGTTATGATTTAAATGTTGATATTTGTGTAAAAATTGTGTTTATTTGATTATTTAATCCACAAATGTCATTTCATGGGTATTTCGTGTTTAAAGTGCAATTTCAGGTAAAATCATAATTTTGGAGAAGTTTGGGACAAATTTCAAAATTTGGAATTTCGCCGCCGGCGAGAATATTCTCGCCGCCGGTGAAAACCTTAGCGAGAAAACGTTGAAAATCATGCAGGGAGCATGGATTTTGGCACAACAATCTCGCCGCCGGCCAAGTAAATCTCGCCACCGGCCAAATCAATCTCGCCGCCGGCCACAATAATCTAGCCGTCGGCGAGATTGAGCAGAACCAAAATCGTAAGTTTTCCAGAAATCTTGCCGCGGCGAGAACAATTTCGCCACCGGCCAGTTTCGTCCGAAAACAGATTTTTTGGTTGTTTTGTTCCAAAATTGCCCCCCAAACCCTAGATCTATATATATAATATGATGGAAAAAGAGGGGGACGGCAGAGAGGGGAATTCAAAGACATTTTTGGAGGAGAGAAAGAAATTTTGGAGAAACTTGAAGGATCTTCACCATTGATGCTACCAAGTCTTCATCTTCTAGAGTTTGTCATCTCTTCTCCTTAGTTTTTATATTCTGCAATTTATTCAGTTTTGTTATTCATGAATTCAATTGAAATAATGGTTGTTCTTATTTCCGTTATGAACTAATTCGTTTTTGCTAAGGCTATGATGTAGTTAAATCAAGGAAATCTGATTTCTTTGGTTATTGTTATATGAATTCATTGTTTTCAAGTTGAGTATTTATTTCCATGCTTAATGCTTTTAAATTTCTGATCAAGATTTAGATGATTTGTTGCATTATATTGAGACCGAGAGGAGATGTGTAATGAATGCTTCTTGTGATAAATACCGTATGTTGAATGCGAGTTTGACACCTAATGCATGATGTATGTGGTTATTCCAGAAATTTCATAAATCGTAATGTGCTTATTTGTGATTAAATCTTCATAGAAATATAGTTGGTTTTCATAGATAAGTAATTCTAATATAACTTGAGAAAGAGTATTAGATAAGTTTGGGTTTTTCAACCATCACTTTTAGCTTTGATTCTCATATAATATGACTTGAAATCGGATTGAATTGATTTAGCGAAATCAAATGCCTTAGCGTTTTTAATCATTAGTGAACAACATTAAATTTTGTTATTTGCGTTTAGTTTTATGTTAATTTTCTTTTTAAACAATTTCAACAATTCAATTTTCAAATAAAATTAAGGTTAGTCAATTTCGGTACTTAGTAACGCCATTCCTTGTGGGTTCGATATCCGTACTTTTGTGCACTTTATTACTTGAATGATTCGTACACTTGCGAAAATAAGCATCACTCCCATCCAGCGCTTAGTTTAACGTCTTAGCAAGACGTAACTTGGGGATTTCATTTTAAGTAAACTCAATGTCCCCTCATCATTGAGTCAATCATACCTACAAGTAAGACAAGATTGTCTACCTATACTGTTTCAAACATGCCCTATTGATTTTTAAATTTTTTCTGTACTAAAAACTAGGGGCATGCTTGAGGGTTTTAGATAACTCACATCTAGGTGCAAATCAAATAATTAAGGCATCAAAACACAATTGTACCTAGATCAAACAAAGAAACTAACTCTTGAGATTGTATTTAAAACTTTTAAAATTTTGGAGATAGTTTCAGATTTTTTTTTGTTTTTCTTTAAGTATAATATCTAAGTTAAAATAACATAATTAATATTAATCAAGAGTGCTCCCAGGAAAGAATGGTGAGGCAAAGGCTCCTTAAAAACCATCCTCCTAGACAGAGCAACGTTCCTAGGAAAGACTAGTGGCACAAAGGCTTCCAGGAACTAGTCTCCTAGATAGAACTCCCTTAGATCTTTACTTTTCATGCTATTAAAATTAAGTTAATTAAGTTAAGTTAAGTTAAAATTTAAGTTAATTAAGTTAATAAAAAGGTAGGTTAATTAAGTTAATGAAAATCTAAGTTAATTAAGTTAGTAAATTAATATAAGTTAGTAAATTAAGTTACTAAAAACCTAAGTTAATTAACTTAAACGAAAATTAAGATAAAAAAAGTAGTTAAAAAAAATTTGAAAAAAAAAAATTAAACCAAAAATAAAATAAATTGAAAAAGTAAAAGAAAAATAAAAAGAGAAAAAAAATTTTAATTAAAAATTAAGCCAAAAAAATAAAATAAAAATAAAATAAAATAAAATAAATTGAAAAAAAATAATTGAAAAAGATAAAAGAAAAAAAAAAGAAAAAGAACAAAAGAACAAAAGAACAAAAAAAAATTGAAAATAAAGTTTTTGATTTTTTTTGTTTTTTTTGATTTTTTTATATTTTATATTTTATATATTTGTTTTATTTTTTATATATTTTTTATTTTTTATATATTTTTTACATTTTTTATTATTTTTTATTATTTTTTATTATTTTTTATTATTTTTTATTATTTTTTTTATATATTTTTATTTTTATTATTTTTTTATTCTTATTTATTTATTAATTTAATTTAAAATTTATTTACTTTTTTTTTTACTTCAAATTTCAAAATTCAAAATTATTTTATTATTCATGCTATATTTTTTTTTATTTATTATGAAATTGAAATTTGAATTTTTTTTTTTTACTTTTCACAAACAACAAAATTTTTTATTTTTTTTTTAATAAAAAAAATCACAATTATTTACAACACAAAAAGTTTTTAAAATTTTGATAAATAATTTAAAAACACTATTCCTTCCCCGGCAATGGTGCCAAAAACTTGATATGATCCCCGGCAACGGCGCCAAAAACTTGATAAGGGCAGAACCGACTTCGCCGATCCTGTCGTTACTTTGGTTTTATGTATTTATAAAACTCTCGCAAGTGCACGAATCATTTCGTAGAAAATGATAAGTATACTCCCAAGGTCGATCTAAGGAAGGAATATATGTGGTTTTTAATTTATTATTCAAACTTTTAAAAACGAAATTAAATCCTAAACATCCTGTCACGATATTTTGGGTTTTGTGTTTTTAATCTAATAACATAAAAATAAACATAGATTCAATAAACATTTATGCAAATTTTATCATTTATAATGGTGGAGTATTTATGGATATAATAATTAAGTTAATTATGCTTGCTCATATTATTTAGGTTATTAAAGATATGAATTGATATTTATTGATTCTCTCTTTTTTATATGAATACCACCTTTGGTAGGGTTAGATATTCTTTGTTAACTAAACAAATTAATTAACACCTATGGGTGGGGTTGATAACTAATTTGGTTAATTAAATTAATTTCTTTTTCTAAGAGATTGAAAATGAACCATTTAAATGCCACCTTTGGTGAGGTTAAAACGATTTAAACTTTATTCAAGGTGTCCAAATTAAACCTAAGAATTTAATTATCCGAGTACTAACTTTCAAGTTTTAAAACCACTACTGAAAACATGTTGTCAATACATTTTCAGATAATAATTCTTATAAAAACTTTTGAAATAGAGCTTCACTCTAACTATGGGCGATTGTACCAACAAATAAAAGAGCACTACTCTAAATCGAATAGGATAACTAAACCTTAAAATCTAATTTTCAGATTTAAGTTTGTAATGAAAAATAATATATTTCTCTCTAATATTCTTAATATAAAATCTTGAATAAAAATAAAATCAATTCATTTTAGAGATTTTTACCTATTTAATATTTCGCAAGCATAACAACGTTATTATTACATCATGTTTATAAACAGCCAGCAGAGTTAAATTTAATCACAAACAAATTAAATATAACATGTAAGAATAAAGCATAAAAAATAACTGTAAAGAAAATAAAATCCTTACAAAACTTCGATGCTATTCCCGTTGCTGGAAAACCTCCAAGCGGAATTTGCACTCCCATTTATTGAATCAAAAAGCTAATAAATTACAAAAACATAACTAGTTCTTCCTAAAAAGGGAAGAACTCTAAAACTAAGAGAAATTAACTAAGAAAAGCTAAAAACTAAGAAAAACTAAAAAATCTAAGAAAAGAGAGAAAGAAAGAGAGAAGAGAATGTGTTTTGAGGTGTGGTATGAAGTGAAGAGAATGGGTGTATTTATAGGTGAGGATGGAGAGAAAAAGTGGGGGAAAAAATGTTAAAAAATTGTGAAAACACGGAGTGCAATTGTTGAGGTCATTGATGACGTCATGGGGGCGGCTGCGAGTATTGCTTCGAGTATTCCTCTTTGAGTCTTTAAGTTATGTTTTTAAGTGAAAATACCTGAAAAACAATAAAAAACTCGTGATTCCGAAAAGGACAAATTTATATAAATATATGATAAAACATATAAATATATATATTTTTAATCAATTAATGTGCATAAAATCATGATAATTTTAGTGCTTTTTGAGCACTCATCACCCATCCACGGGTCCTATCTCCTCTTCACTAGCTTCCTCTGCAGATGGCATCTCATCTTCTTCACTTTCATTATCGGTTTCCACCTCACCACTAGGTAAGGTGATCATTGCCTTCTTGTTTGGAAATTGAAAGGCTATATAACCATTACCAAGACACTGAAAACACTTAAAGTCATGATTATGAACTAGGGTGTCGATTTTACCTTTTTCCTTGCTAGCCCCAATCTATTTGGCTTTGTAAGGCTCAAATCTTGGTTTGGATGTACCTACTTCATCTTTTTTCTCATTGAACTTCCAAGGACTAGTAGGGTTTGGTTTTGGAGTAATAGGACTAGACCTTGATGGTTGGGATAGAAAACTCTATTTCTTTAATTGCCTTTCCACCTTAATTTCCATGTGGACCATGTCCTCCATCTTCCCGTAATGATGAAGTTCCACAATCTTGGTAATGTTCGGATTCCACCCACTAAGAAATCTAGCCATGGTAGCCTCTCTATCTTCCTCGACATTAGCTCTTACCATCACCACTTCCATTTCCTTGTAGTACTCATAAACACATTTATATCCTTTAGTCAATCTTTGTAGGCATTGAAGTAACTCTCTATAGTAGTAGCTAGGCACAAACCTCTTTCTCATGATGGCCTTCATATCCTCCCAATTATCTATGGGCCTTTCACGGTTTCTCTTCCTACTAATGACCAATTGATCCCACCAATTCAATGCATAGTCAAAAAACTCAATTACAACGAGTTTTACTTTTTTCTCCATGGAGTAGTTGTGACATTCAAAAATGTGCTTCACCTTCTTCTCCCACTCCAAATACAAATCCAGGTCATTCTTTCCTTGGAATTGTGGTATCTTTATTTTTATACTACTTAGATCTCTATCAACTCCATCTTGGGCTCTAGGTGGGGTCTCCACATACCTCATCTACCATTTATTCCTCCTCTATACCCATTTCTTCCTCTTCTAGGCATTCTTCCTTCTTTTTTCTCCAATTCTCCTTCCCAATCTTCTTCCTCTATATCATCCCCAACATGAGCTTGCCTATTAACCCTCCTAACATTGGGTGGAGGTGTTTCTTGTTGTAAAGCTGCTAAGGAATTTTCTTGCCTTTCCAATCTTTCATTCATATCGACCATCAAGTTGTTTATCCTCTCAAAAGATTGTTGCAGCGCCCTCATCATGAACACCATATCCGGTCTTCCTTCGGGACTACCCTTGTTGGAATTTTTTTTGCAATTCTACACAACAAGAGGTTAGTGTAATAAAATAGATCTAATGTAAATTCACACAATACCTCATGTGTTAAGCACTCGAATGGATCGCTCAAACCCTCTTAGTTCCTAATCAAAGCAACCAAATCCAAGAATTTCAAAAAATTTATAGAATTATCAAACACCCAAAAAAGTAGTTCACAATATCCCATTTGTTAAAGCACAAAGGAAACTAACTCAAAATGTTTAGATTAGTAAGCAAGGAAAATCAAATGATCAACACGATTGGAAAACAAAAATTTCCCCAAAGGAACTAAACACACAATGGGAGATTTATAATCAAAGGGTAAAATTCTTGGAACTATGAATTCAAATACTCACTAGAAATTAGCAAATGCAATTTGGCCTCTCTCTTTTTTTCTTTGTATTTTTTTTTTGAATAAATTCTAGCCACTTTTTTTCTGTTTTTTTAACAAATATGCTAATAACTCAAGTAAATCAATACAACACCTTCAATATGAGTTTAAGAAATTTTTAAGATACGTAAAATAGCAAATAAATTAGAACACAAAGGCGAAATGAAATTTCTACAGGAACCACCACAGAAATACTAGAAAATAACCAAAACCTGCATAAAATGTCAGATATTGTAGAATTTGCAAGGAAAATGCAAAGTATGAAAGGAAAATTCAGAATACTTTCAGAAATAGTAGGATATGCAAGGATACTACTGAAAAACTTTGGACACAATATAATTTGCAAGGAAAATGCAAAATAAATGTGAAAACAAAGAAGAACAATATTTTTAGGGTTTGGAAACTAAATGTCAACAAGAACACAGCACAAGGATTTTTTTTCTTTGTTTTCTATGTATCAAAAACAAAACCAGAACACAAGAACAATAACAAATATAAAGGATAGGAATATGAAAATTAGCTCCTAAAGCTCTGATACCAAATGATATGAACCAAGGGGTTAGGACCTAGCTAATTTTAGATTATATAGCAAAGGGTTTCTCCAAAAATCAATGGATATTACTCACCATTTTTCTAAGGGGAAAGACGCCACAAGGAGGTGTTATTTCCATGATAAATCTAGCATAAATGACACCCTAATAAGTATAGATATTACTCACCACAAATGTTTGAATGCTAAACAATGCCACATAGTTTGCCAATCCCTTGATAAGTTGCTTAAAAAGGAACAAAGAGCATGAATGAGCTCTCAAGTAATCTAAAAAATGAAATTTCATTCAAATCTATATTTTTCAGCAGATGAGCTGCTCTTAATAGGATACAAACAAACCCTAAGCTCTACTACATCATATCCCTTGATCTCATCCAAGGGTTGAAAATAAAAATAGCCAAAAAGCACAAAAGGTAGTAGAAAACATGGAGAAAAATGGGGCAACTCACTACAAAGGAATCCTATGAAAATATTACATCTTAACCCTTGATTTCATCCAAGGGTTGAAAAGAAAGCGACCCAAAATTAGTCCAAATGACATAGAAAAATTGGAGCAGTTGAGAACAAAGGAATCCCAATAAAATATTACATCTTAACCGTTGTTTCCATCTAAGGGCTGAAAATAAAGCTACCCAAATTAGTCCGAATGGCACAACAATGTGCCTAGTTTTCTTTTGCCATTTTTCCCTAATTTCCATCCTAGGCTTGTCCTAATCCTTGCACTCCCAATTTGAGTCCCCTTGGTTATGCATGACCTCTTGAATGAGCCCATTTAAAGCCTCTTCGAGTTATGCCCTCCTAGACCTTGTGATTTGTCCACTTGGAATTTGTAGAGCTCGATGATTCTCATCGCTTGTTATTAGTCCTTCTGGACAACAAATATTTTTTCAAATACTTAAAAGAGTAAAGAAAGTGTTGAGATTCAATGTGTTTCCATAAAGAGATTAGAGAGAAGTTAAGACAATTGGTCAAATATGTGGATCTTCATAAGAGGTTCATCTATTTATAAAACATTATAGATACAAGTGTCAGTTACATAATGTGTAAACATATTTACACGTCAGAAATGCATAATTGACCTAAAGTACATAAGTTATGAGTTGAGGTCGACCCAAGCCCTCACTGATCATTGAACTCAGTCCAACCATTGAGTTCAACTTATTTATTGAGCTTAAGTAGGTCATTGAACTAGTGTTGGTCTATAGGTGGGACATATGGGATGTTTCATCTTCCATCTCAAGTCAGTGCCTTTGTTTGTAAGGTTTGAATGGATCGAGCAACAGGCCAGTCCAGATATCCAAACGTCTAATCCCCCTACTCTTTCTACTCGAGCTCTGTTTAGAAGTGGAAGAGTAAATATCGAGTATAGTATACAAACCATTCAGCTCCCCTAATAAATGTTTGTTAGTTCATTGGATATAGAAACCATGTGCCTCTATTTAAATAGATGCTTGGGTTGGGACTTATCATTGTTACTTGGAAAATTGAGAAATAATGAAGAAAAACACTCTTTCATCTCACCATGAGCTTGTACAAGATGTTC
The DNA here is from genome assembly GCA_030763125.1 of Hippophae gyantsensis. Lineage (NCBI taxonomy): Eukaryota > Viridiplantae > Streptophyta > Magnoliopsida > Rosales > Elaeagnaceae > Hippophae > Hippophae gyantsensis. The sequence continues at coordinate 27,374,443 of CM061039.1, read as the reverse complement.
AATTTAGTGGTAAGAGTTTAGCTCAGGCTATAATTTTCTCTGTTATATTTTTTTAGAGTTCAAGTGTTGAGAACCTAACGAATTTCTTCTTTCTTTTTAGTTGATAAGGAAGAGAATTGAAATATGGCCGCCTTTGAGCTCAATTCGTATGCACGACGGGTTGCTGAGCTCGAGGAGGCTTAGAGGAATGATGAAGAGGGGGCCAAGGATGTCTAGAGACAAGTTGAGGCTTCTACCAAAGAGGTGCACCGCAAAGCAAAGACCGATGTGGATGCTATGGCACAGAAGCTTAAGTCCAGTGTAGAAAGGTCATATGAGATGGCCATGGAAACCTTCAAGACGTAGGCCAAGAAAAAGAGTTTGAGTGAGTATTATTATCGCATTCTAGACATCCCTCTCACACCACCTTATATGCAAGCTCTTTCTTTGGAGGAGGAAGGAGAAGGCTTAGGCTTCTCGGATGGTGAGGATGGTCCTATGGTCACCGGGGAAGGGGTAGAGGATCATTGAATTTGACAAGATTAATTTTGATTTCCTTTTTAAGTTGGACTTCACTCTTGTTTTTGTGGTCATGAGCTCACACCCGTAATAATGTGAAAGGAGAAGATCAAATGAAAAAATCAACTTTATTTATTAATGGGAAATTAGTTTGCCTCTTTTATTGTGCATTTATAACGTTAACTTACCCATTTGCTTTTTTGGAACTTAGGTCATTTCCTTATTTTTTATTATGTTTATATATACATTTATTAGCCTTCATCTCCTATAAAAAGGGTTAAGAACACTTGTTTAATTTATACAATTAGGGATTTCTATCAATTCTTTCAACGATTTTGGTCATATTTTATGGATTCTAATTGAAACAATAGATGCTTAGTTCGAGCTTTACGTGTTGAAAATGGTAGGCTTGAGGATGAGGTTTGGGAGCTCAAAGTTGAGGTGGTTAAAGTTGAGTGTAATGCTAAAGAGGCAAAGTATGATCTCACTTCTTATAAGGAACAGTTAATCGAAACTCAATCTCGAGAAAGGAGGACCTTGGCTAGTATGGCCACTCTCGTAAATAGGGAATCATATTAGGCAAGAATCTATATGAAGAGATCTAAAAGAGTTTTCCTTAAGGTTATGGAGGTTACAGAAGAATTGGAGAGGGAATTGCTCGCAATGATGAAAAAACTGATGATCCAGACAATGGTTGCATGTCCAAGTGTTTAAATATTTTTTAAATAATGAACACATTATGAGTGGCACGTATTTGTATATAAAGAGTTATTATTATTATTATTATTATTTTAGGGCATGATCTATTTGTCAACTGAGATGCTCATCTCTTTTAACGTCAAAACGTTGACTTGGTTCCTGACCGAGGTGGATAACTTGACCTCTTCAAGTACCAAGGCATTCTACCTTGTTTTTTAATTGAGGTGATTAGCCCTTTGGCTCAAATTGTTGGGAAAGAGCTTTACTTGGTTCCTGACTGAGGTACTCATCTCTCTTTAACATCAGAGCACCTACGTGGTTCTTGACCGAGGTGGACAACTTAAACTCTTCAAGTGTTTGACCAAAAGGAGAGATGGTTGGCATTTCCCCTTAAAGGGTCAGGAATGGCATTAGAGCTTTCCTATGAGATGACATCCTATTAAGGCTACCCATCTCATGGTGGATATCTAACCTAAAAATTTCTATTTTCCAGCCAATGTCTAATCTGCCTGTAACCTATCACAAAACGTTTGTTTTTATTATTTTCATGTGCCTTGTCTGGACTCATCCTCCTTTTTTCCTTATCTGGTACTATCTCTACCTCCATTCGACGGCCTTTAACTAGGTTGAGCTCCATCTTTAGGTTGAAAAACTTTCTTGCTTCCCCACAAGCTTCTTCCAAGGTGTGTGGCACTATCTTAGTTAGTTCTATAAATAGGTCAGAATTCTTCAATAGGCCTCACCTAAACGCCTCTATAGCAATAGATCAAGGACATTCAAAGATTTCCAATTTCTCTTCTCTGAATCGTTTCATGTATTCTTCAATGGATTCCCCTCCCCTTTGGATAATTGAGAGAAGGTGGTGATATTCCTTCCTCAAAGGTTTATTACATAAGTAGTTTGTAATGAATAGCCTAGCAAACTATAGGAAGAAGGATATGGATCTAGGGGCAGGTTTTTGAACCATTTTTTAGCACTTTCATAGAAAGTGTCAACGAATAACTTGAACATCATTGCGTCCCTTTTTCCCTGGGTGAGACTCATAGGTGCCATTGCTGTTTTAAAGTGTTGAACATATGTGACTAGATCTTTTGTTCCAAAATAATCAGGGCACTTAAGAGCATTGAACTTGGGTATTGGTTCATCATTTTTTATTATATCATAAAAGAGGGAGATGTATAGTTGCTCACAATCTCTGTCTACATCATAAGGGGTTTCTTCCTTCTCGTGTTTCTCACTTGTCACCTTCAAGGCCTGATCTTTCCTTTTATTGCTCTCTTTTAGCACTTGTGGTCATTTCTCCCAGTTTGTTCTTTCTTGAACCAATTGTTCATCATTAGGCCGTGCCGAGCTAAAGAGGGGATTCTACTTGCCTTCATGTTTAGCTTATTAGGGCTCAGACTGGCCGCGCCCAACTACATCTCTATTGGTCAGATCAATAGTGGGGTTTTACATTGTCCTTCCCCTTGCATGAGAGCATAGAGATCTATTTTCTCTTTTGGTTACTTTGAGCTCTTTTCTTAGTTAGATTACTTGACGAGATAATTCTTGGTAGTAGGTGCTTTTAAATTTTTTTATCTAATTTAATCCCTAATTTTTTTTAATTTCTCTATTTAAGTTTTCAATTTTTTTTTCAATAATTTAATTCTTAAAAATTATTTTTTATACTTAAAATTCTAGATTAAAAAGGTGGGAATTTTTGAAAAGAAATATAAATTTATAATTTAAGATTTGTTGATCTATACTAACACCACGTTCTTTTGACTATTCACACTTTATTGCTAGCTCGGTCGAGAATGAGATAAAGTAGGTGCAATGATCTCTCTGCCATTTAGTGTTTTGTACAATACAACACTTTCCAAACAAGTTGTGCACTTACCTCAATTCCCCAATCAAGGGGCCGAGGTTTGCACAAATACGACTCTCATCACTTTAAAACAAAATTTATTATTATAATGAAACAATACAAAAAATTGCTTCATATACATCATTTTCAATTTAATCATATATTTTTCATTCATGGCCTCTTTAGGCTCTTTAAAGTTATTAGTTAGTTCTATATGTACTATGGGATAAATCTATAAAAATACAACTAAATTATTATGTTTATTTCATTCTTATTATTGAATTATTCTTCATCTCATTTATACCACCCAACTCATAAAAAGTTTCATGTATACTATTATGTTTGTATCCGTCTAACGATTTCACACATCAATAGTAGATTTGAAATAATTTAGATAATTAAAAGGTACATTTAGAACAATAATTTCTACTATATTTATGACACCAATGGAAAATGACTATCTGAATAAAATAAATAGATTTTTTTACGAGTTGAATGATATAGAGTAGACAAAAAAATATTTCATATAAATGAAACAACTCAATAGTTTGATTTTATTTTTGTAGGTTTATAACAAGAATAATCCCCTATCTTTTCTAATTCAGAACAAAATTAATAATTTATTATAATAATTAGAATTCTATATTTTAGAGTTTTATTTCTATCATAATTGTTATTGAGTGCTTTAACAAACTAGTAGGAATTTTGTAACTAACTTCATTTTTATCAAAATCACCACAGATATGTCCAAAAATATGTAGTTTAACTCTTACTCATACAATAATAAGACTAAACTACTCTAATACTTACTTCACATAAAACAAAAATAGAATTAGACATGGCTAGAGTTCCAATGACCATTGTCGGCCACCGATAAACATTCTAGTGACATTTTCCAAAATATGGACAAATTTGCAATGACATTTTTGAATTTTGAAAAACTTTCTGGCAATCATATTGGACTTTAATGAATTTTTGACAACCTTTCCAAATTCGAGCGACCTTGGTAAGGCATTGACATGTAGCGGTAAGGAATTGGCATGCAATGGTAAGACATTGACATGCCAAGGTCATGCATTGTCGTATTGTTGTATGGCATTAACATGCCATAATAAGGTTTACATAACAAAGCAATGCCTTACCATAACAATGGTATGTCTTCCTTCAAGTATGTTGTTGTAAGCCTTACTAGTATTGTGGTAAGACCTACTACGATAAGACAATAACTTACCATAATAGTTGTAAGCCTTTCTTTAGGCATAGCATAATAAGGCTTACTAGGGTAAGACAATGTCTTGCCATAATAATGGTAAGCCTTCCTTCAGGTAGAAATCGGAAAACATCTATACAAGTGCCTACGTTACCAATGTCGTGGTAAGATTTATCACGACAAGGTATTACCTTACTACAACAGTGGTAAGCCTTCCTTTAAGCATGTCGTATTAAGGTTTATCAATATAGTGATAAGGCTTATCATGGTAAGGAAATTTCTTACCATAACAATAGTAAGCCTTTATTTAAGTAGAAATTGAAACACATCTATGCAAATGTCGACGTTACCAATGTTGTGCTAAGCCTTACCTTGAAGTGCACATATACTTACCTTGCAAGTGTTATAGAAAGGTTTATCACAATAAGATGATATGTTACCACAACAATAATAAGCCTTCCTTCATGTGCACATTGACCCACAAGTACATATGTTTGTCTTACTAGTGTTGTGGTAAGGCTTACCATGATAAGATAATAACTTACCATAACAATGATAAACCTTACCACAATACAAGAAGTTGACACACATCTATGCAAATACCTACAATACTAGTATTGTGATCAGACTTACCATGTCATATAAATAGTTTATCATTCTAGAAATAAAATACAAAAGACAATTGCATATGAAGAATTAGACCAAAAGTAAAATAACATGTTACATCCTGGAACGTGGAAGAGGATAGAATGGATAAAATTCTTGAAAATCCACACTCTTCCAAACCTAGAAAATGGATAGAATTCTTGGATTGCTCCTTGGATAAAATACATCCTGGAATTTATAGCCACTTGGCATTCCAATCCACTTTCAACAATGCACTTTTTGGAACAAGAAAGAGGAATCCTTGATGTTTCATATTAGAAGGGTAGGGACAATAGTATTTCATTGCTTTAAATATGTATTATTGAAAACAATAAGACATGTATTTGGGTATTTATCCTCAACTCAAAAAAATGTATTAGATGTATTATTTATTTATATAATACTCATTACTCATAGTTGAAAGTGAATTTTCCAAAAATAAAATGGATTATGGGAGTGTGTAACTTGAACTATTGATTAGGACAAGCAGAATATATGTTTTTATCTACCACATTTGAATTCATAATCAAAACGTGTTCGAATCCCTCCTTGCTCACAACTAGCTAAAAAGGGAAGACTTTTCATTTTAGAGGTAGGAAAATAATGATTGGGATATCATACCCCTAGTTATGGAATTTGGACATAGGTCTTAGTAAGACTACATAATGTTCTTGTAAATTATGCCAATAGTGGGTATATAAGCAGTGATTTCAAATCCAGAGGATAAGCGTACTATAGAACCTTTAAGTAAGGTAGAGTTTGGTTTTTTTGGGGTGATAGTGGAAAATTTGACAGATAAGTCACCCTTACTGCCACTTTATAGAACCGTACATGAGATTTTCATCTCATACAGGCTCCTTGTTCAATTCTTTTGAAGTCATTGGATTCTTTTCCTTGTTCAAGAATCACTTCCTTTCTTCCACTCCGTTCCAAAGAGTAATTAGGACTAATTCTATCATGTTTTCATTCGATGGAATTGTTTTATCTTAAAGGGGATCTTCTATAATTTTGTACGTAAGGGATTATTTCTTGATTTTGTCAAGTCGTTATATTTTATAGATAAGGGATATACTGATTCTCAATAAGAAAGGAGCTATATTTTAGAGTTTTATTTTATCATAATTGCTATTAGATTAGGATTTATTGTTCATTTAGCATAAGGTTTATTAGAATTTGAGTCCTTATAAAATTATGGTAGTATTTTATTTTACCTATAAATAGGTTTATTTATATTAAAATTGTAAACTTTAATTCATTTAATTATCATATTGATTGAATTTTGAGAATTTTTGTTTTTCAATTATCCCATCATCGCCTTCTAACCTCTGTCGCTTCCCCACTTCAATTTATAACCCGATATATCACTTCATTTCTTATTTATTTATTTTTTAAACTCATTTTTTATTTCTTTTTTTCTTTTATAATTTTTTTATTTTTGAATTTTTATTAGGAAAAACAACAAAATAACATCTCTTAGAACTTGTAACAACCAAAATATAACATCCCATATATCCAACTTATATATGTTTATCATTTAAAAAATACCTACGATTATTTCACATTAAATGTCTTTCAATTAGACATCATTTAAGTTAAGTACAATCGTTTACACAATTCAAGTTTAAGCTTCATCTAATCGAACCCTCTCAAATATTATTAAAACTCACCACTAAATGGATTTTCAAAGATAAATAATACATGATTCTGAATAGCACAATGAGTTCTCAAAACTCCAAGATCATCAAAACATAAAGTATTTTATCTCAAATGACACTAGAAACTAAATAGTTTCATTGAAAGCTAAAACAACACTCCAAGTTTAAGAAATCAAAAATACATTGGAAAAGAAAATAGAATGTTGATTAAACAAAGCAAGAGAGAAATTAATAAGTAATTATATAGCATAACAAAAGACATCTAAATAGTTTTCAATAAAATTAATATAACTTTGTCTTATTGCTCCTCGTAACATAATGTCGAGTTCAAACTTTAAATAACATGTACAAGTTATATATAATCGATTTGACTATAAAATATCATGTTAGATATAATTAATTTACTTACGTTTAAATTAAGAGCATATATAAACTAAATAAATATGTACATAATACATGCAACTGACATACTATTTTGAGTTAGGATGAAAATGTACGATATATGCAATATGTACATGCTATTTTTTGACTTCAATATACCTTGAACATTTGTATATAAAAAAAATTATTTTCCATGAAATTTCGAAAATTAATGAAATACCAAAATATCCACCATACCGAATTTTCATCTTTAGTTTCTAAAAACCTATGTTACATGTATACATGTTATAACTGACATGTTGTACATTGTTGTAGTAAGTTGTACAATGGTGTACAATAACTTTTTTCTAAAAGGTCCACAAAATGCTTTTGAAATTTCGGAAAAACTTTCATAAATGAATGCATATATTAAAACTGTTCACTTTTAGTGAAAAATGAGGCATCAATGTCCATAAAACGCTTTCTAATAATGATTAGATAGTTATAGTTCAAATAGTGTTTTTTTACCTTTCAATTCTTTACTTACGAACAGTGTAGGAAAAAATATCTTGAAAATGTTTGTTAGTAAATGTGAGTCCAATAAACTTTTTTCTAAACAAATACCCATAATTCTTATAAAATTCTTTAAAAGTGCTTTGTCTCTAAAAGTACTTTCAATAAATCATTCAAGCATGCACTGGCTATGAAATTTGTTAAATTCCACACTATTAAACCAGATATTAATGGACACCTAATTTGATGCCAATAAAGAATACATGGTTTACCAACATCTGATTATTTGCTACCTTACATAATTATAACATGTATATAGTTCACCTACTTGTTATTAATTAGAATAGGTACATGAATATAACCAAAACAAGGTAAAAATAAAAGCTAATGAATATAACAATTTAGTATCATAATACTAATGATATTAAGGTACAATTAATACTAAATATAAATGAACATTACATACATTTTTATTGTGAAAATAATAAAAGTTATTGTGAAAATATCGTTATCCAAAACAAAATATAATTGACTACTAATACATCATATTTTCAATTAACTTCATTTTCCATGTGTTGATGTAAATTAATACATGTCACGTGACAAGCAATGAGTGACTTCAATCAACAGAATGACTTATAGGTTAGCCTAGTAGGTACTGAGTTATCAGATGAGTATATATATTGAATAATCTTCTAATGAGATAAATAATCAATAATTATCCCAATTTTCTTAAAAGATATATATCAAAGAAATAATTCTAGTGCTATAGAACTAAATGAGTAAGGGATACATATCAGGTAGATTTTACTTCCTAAATATATCCTCCTTCTATATTTCACAAAATATTAACAACTTGAGATACAATCTATTTCTTTAATCAAAGAGCAATTCGATATCTTAAGCTCTTTTATTCTCTGCAAACTTTTCATAATGATCAAAAGGTCCAATAACACGTCTGTTGTGTGCTCCTACAACCCACTCAATGTAATAGTACCAACACCTACACCAGCACACGCACAACAAACCCAACAAGCACGTTAAAGAAGAATTATGAAAGGATACCCATATTAACATAATAAAGAACACATTCTAGGGCATCTAAGAATGCCTACACAATCGAAAATAGCAACTTTAACTGCATCTATGAAAGGATGTCCTCTTAACGAGGACTCTTTACTACAACTTCTAAATTCCTTAAGCGCAACAGCACCCACTTATAGCTGGATAGGCCAACTTGTAGGTTGCATAGTTTAAACCTTTTCCTAACAGCCCTCGTAGTCCACACTTCATTCAAAATAGTCCAAGATATGCTTCTACGCAACACCGTATGGGAAATCTTGTCGCCTTCTAGGCGACATCATCCCCTTGCAACATAATGTAATTTAAAATTATGAAATCTTGTCACCTTCTAGACCACATCGTCCACTAAGGTGCACTTGTTCCAACAAATGCATTTAGTTCTTCCTTATAGGTTGCGAAGTACATAACTAAATGTTTACACTAAGATAGAAACTAAGTGCAAAATTCCCCTATTCTCAGACACAAACTAAATGGGAGTGGAAAGTATACTATAGAATCAAAAGCACAGAAAGTACCAAGTCATCTCCAATCTCTATTCGCAATTGAAGGTACCATTGTATAGACCATAAATTCCAGATTTCATTCTTATAGCTTGTGAAGTACATAATTCTACTCTAGATGCTGTGAAGCACAAACTTAGCCAAATTGGCCATAGAGCCCCATCCATTGCCTTTCTTGTTCATGCCATAATACATAACCTTTTCAAATAATGAACACCTTTTGTGATGTACCTCTATGCTTCCTCCTCCATCAAGTACCTTCCTAAGGATTCAACTACACATCTACATTCTGTTAAAGTCTAGGCATAAGTGAAGTACAAAACTTGGTAAAGGGATCGGGGTACTGGTCCTATTATAACTAAAGGTGATCAAGATATGTTCCCTTACTTACTTCTTAAACTTATCAAAAGTGTCAAGCCTTCTGTGCATCCATGACACTTCAATCTAATGGGAGACAAAAGTGTGTAAGAGTTACCAAAAAGAAATGCCAAAGTGTTAGAAAACAAAAATACCTACAAGAACAATAATAGAACAGCACACACTTAGCCAATTCTCTAGAAAAAGGAATTATGCCATCAATAGATAAGCATTTTAGAAATGCCACCATGAATATAAACAAAAGTTCTACATCAACCAGAGGGAATAGACCCTTCACTTAGGTGAGGATTCCCGGTTGAAACTTTATTAATCACAAGTGCATTGAGCAAAACCCTACCATATAAGGACCTATCGAACAAGTACCCACCAAACAAACCACAGACATAAGGAACTTTGTCGACCACACCATTGTTGGCCAACCATTTGGATACCACCCGGTGAGAACCTCCTTGGTTCACCTACATCCCAACACGTACCTATGGCAACCAAATCCACCATCATCCATCTATTGTCCCATCCTTCATAATTGAATTTGATTCATACAATAATGCATGTACAAGTACATCAAGACATATTAATGACTTGGTGGCAAAACAAATATTCAAATACATTAACATTGCTCAAAAAGTTTCTAAACAGATTTAAAGAGTCGAGCATGCCCTATATTACAATATTCACTTTTGAAAACCAAAATTAACTTCAACATAACTCCTTGACCAGTTTTATTGACCCGGTCATACTTTAACAATAAATGCACATTCCTTAAGGTTGATATCATCAATCATTGTAACAATTCATACCTAATTATTAGCCATAAATATTTTTTCTCCCAAATATGCTTACTTTATGTTTTATGGAAAAATAAATACACAAGTAAATTAGTTATAACAATTTTAGCTTTTAGGTGTAGTAGTTATTTTTTTTTTTTTGAATAATTTAGTCCACTTATTTTAAAAATATGATAATATAAAAACAAAGCAATGCAATTAGATACGATACCTATTTTTTGTTTTGTGTTTTTCTATTTGAACTTGATAAAGAAAATTTTAATATAAATAATTACTTAAGTAGTTTTCTAAAATAAATTTTTTAAAAAACATTTAAAAAATGAAGAAAAAAATAAAAATGATTATTTATCTTTCTGATATCACTTTTTTAAAATTAGTGACTTAGATTGTTCATAAAAATATTTAGTTGTCCTCGGTGCTCCAATTATAATAATTACTCCAGTGTGGTTGCATTTGTCCCATATTTCATTAAGCGGTTGTAAAGCTTTATAACTACTTACATAACTATAAATTGAATATGTTGTCGGTACAAAAAGAAAATATCTAAAAACACATTTTTTCTAAAAGAAAATTGGTATATGGTCATTTCCATTTTCTGGCATTAGAAAAACATAAACACTAGTGCCATTTGGGAATATTCTATGCCTTGGCGTCTGGCCTTAACCATTAAAATTTTGTTGGGGTAGTTGCATCCATCGATTTCCTTCTCTCTCCCTCTAGTCTCTATAATATCGCTTTCAACTCCAATCTTTAAACCTTTTGTTTATGTAAATTTATTTTGATCTCCAAAAACTTATATTTGCTTAATTTGGTGTTTTTCCCTTATTGTCTGATGAGTACTTTAATGATTTAATTTTCTTTACTTAATTCATGAGTTTGGCTTTTCATATTTAAATCTCCAAACCCTCCTTAGCCAAACACCTCCATTACCTCTTTTAATTCCCTATTTCGTTTTATGGGTATTATTATTAATATATACTTATATGTACGTGGAGTTTCTGTTCTTAACAAACAAGTTTCTAAATTTGTCTAACAATGGCAGAATATGAGAGAAAACAAGACACGAGACCATGACAAGTTATGGTGGAACCTCCCGTTGAAGATCAAGAAAGAAGGAATGGAAATAACCTAACTTTCTTTTTTCAGTTAGGCTCAAATATGTGAAACATGGTTATCATGATCACTACTTAATCTTAAATGCTATGTACATCTTGCTAGTCACTCTAATAGGAATAGTTTCAGTTCATCTTTCAACTCTCAAATTCGATGACTTTATTCTTATAGGAATAGTTTCAGTTCATCTTTCAACTCTCAAATTCGATGACTTTATTCATATATGGAACCAATTTAGGTTTAATATGATATCAATAAGTCTACGTTGGTCTCTCATAGTTTTCTTAACAACCCTTTACTTCATGACTCATTCAAGAAAGGTTTACTTGGTGAACATTGCTTGTTACAAACCAAAACCTACTCAAATATGCACTAAAGAGGTCTTCTTAGAAAATTCAGTTAGAAACTCAGGCCTAACTCAACCCAATAAGATCTCATTGAGTTAAGGTTACTCAAGGTTATAAGCAGCACTGTTGTCTAACACCTGACCGTGGAATAAGGTTCCTTAACAACCCCACTCGCAATATTGGACAAAGGTGGGCTTATAGCTTGTGCCATGGTGACACTATTAAGGAGAGCCCATGTTATATCCAAGAAATTAGTGAGTTTTTAAGAAACATACAATATCTCTTCGTTGATCGTTGTGTGTCTGTACATCTAGCCTAATCTATGTCACATAAAGCATTTAGCATTAGTGAACTAGCTGTTGAGAAAAAGAGACCTTGTCTTAGGGTGTTCTTGACATATCATAACACTCGTTGAGCTACGTCAAAATGTGGTTGTCGTGGTTTGTTTATGTATTGATTGAGAATGTGCACAATATACACTAAGTTGGGTCGTGTGATGGTCAAGTATATTAATCTCCCAATAAGTCTTCGATAGGATAAGGGGTCACTGATGAGTTCTCTTTCAACCTTATTGAGGGATAAATTCTATTTCATTGGTGAATTGGTAGGTTTGGCACCAAGATAACCCATGTTCTTCAATATTTCAAGTGCGTACTTGCGTTGTGATAGAACAATTCCCTTCTTGGATCGCGAAACTTCTATGCCCAAAAATACTTTAATTCAATGAGATCCTTTAGCTTGAATTGTTACATAGGATGATTCTTAGTTTCTTCAATATCTTGTAGATTGTTTCCTATTATGATTATACTGCCTACATAGACAAGAAGAGCAGAGAAGGAATTATCATGGGTTTGAATGAATAGTAAGTGATCATACTTGGATTGGTTAAAACCGACTAGCTTTAGTGTTGTTGATAGCTTGATGAACAATTTTTGTGAGGCTTGTTTGAGTTTATACAAAGATTTGTGTAGTTTACATAATATGAATTTGAAATTATGGATGTGATTCGAAATTGATTTTGTGAAGAAACAAAATTTGAAAGAAAAAAAATTATGTGTGTGCTTGATTTTTCAGAGAGCTTCTTCCTAAGCTTTGATATCATGTTAGAAACCAAGGCCTAACTCAGTCCAATAAGATCTCATTGAGTTAAGGGTAACACTTGGCCGATGTGAGACAAAGTTCCTTAACAGCCCCCTCACAACATTAGACAGGGGTGGGCTTAAAGCTTGTGCCACAGTGAGACTGTTAAGGAGAGCATAGGATGCATCCATATCAACTAAGGCCTAGCTCTGATACCATGTAAGAAATAATTTTAATTCACTTAATGAATGAATGTTTACAATCTAATTTATACAAAACAAATGAAAATTTGTAATGATTTAAAATAGACATAATTATGATAGAAATGTTCTTAGATCCTTGTTGCAGCCTAGCTTTTGTGGTTGATTGCCTTCAGCTAGTGTATTGGTTGTCTCTAAGAGTTCTTCAACAAAGTCTATTCTATCATGTTATTTCTCAGAAGAGATGTTGGGATTTTAGAAAAAGGTATTGAATATGTCAAGTTTGAGTGAGAAAACGTATATGCCAGAAGTTGTGTTATGAGTTCTACCAAATCCTTGTATGAAAGAGGCAATAAAAGAAGTTGAGGATGTCATGTGTGGAGTTATTGATGAGTTATTAGAAAAGACTGGTATGAAGCCTAAGGATATTGGGATTGTAATAGTGACTTGTAGTTTGTTTAATCCAACACCATCCCAATCAGCTATGGTTGTTAATCATTATAAGCTTAGAGGGAATGTTATAAGCTATAATATTGGTGGGATGTGTTACAGTGCAGGGGTTATTTCTATTGATCTTGCCAAATAGCTTCTCCAGGTCTACTATGTCACATTGGATATTGTTTTTATCATCATTTGAATTTTTACTTGTTTACTATGGGTGTCTTACTGAATATATTGACATGATTCCTTATTTGATGATTATGATCGCTTTAGCGAAATATATATATATATAATGAATATGATGCGTCATGTAAATAATTCTTAATAATTTATACATCATTTTACATTAAAAATCATCAATAGTATGATGAAATATTACTTAATTTTTTTCAAAAATAAATATTTTGTAATTTAAATTAATATTTAAATAAAACATTTGATATTAAAAAATTTTACTAAAAGCATTTGTTGTAAAAAGATAAACTACTATATAGTTATGAATAATAAATAATTATTTAAATACTTACTACATTTGATAAAAACAAATTTTAAAATACCTATTTTACCCCTTAAAAATTTGGCATAAAATTATACTTTGATGACCTTTTTACAAAAAGCATAATAAACTTATATTATTCTACAAAATAACAAGCGTAAATTTCACTTTAGACTCATATTAATATATATATATATATAATGGAATAAGAGGAACCAATTTTTTTTTTAAATAACCATCAAGTTCACTCGTAGGCCCATAATTAAGACTCGAATCTTAAATCTTTTATACCACAAAATAGTCTTCATATTATTAAGTAACATCTCGGGCCCTAAATATTCACTACAACAAAAGGTAGTATTTAAGTCATGATTTAAAGTTAGTTTGCTAAAAAATTGACTTTAAACACGTAGGGTGTAGCGTCGGTTTTAGGTGTCAACCGACGTTACACGTGTTTTTTCTATTTTTTCTCCCCCATTTTTCCAGCATATCATATTTTCTAGTTGTTGTAAATCCTAAATGACGATTCTCTCTTACACTCTTTCTCATTTTTTAGCCACATCTAACCACCAATTCTAACGTCGTTTAGTGGGTTTTCTTTCTCTCTAAATTTTCTTCTAGATCACCTATTTTTTTGAATAAAATACTCAAAAAATTTATTCTCATTTTCTTACTTACAAATCACTTTTTTTTTCTTCACTTCCTTCACTACATTTACTCTTGTAAGTATTTTTATGAATTATTTTACACTTATTATTCATATTTCTTTATTTCTTGTATATTAGGTCCTATTATTTTTGTGTATAATTTTTTGTATTATGTATGTTATTATTTTTATTATGTAGGTTTTGTATAAATATTTGCAATAAATTAAATAATTATGTGATATATTCGTAATAAATTTATATATTTATACGTTTAACGTTTTTTATATCATTCTGTTTAATAATATATTTGTAAGAATTACTGTGATTTAAGATTGATTTTTAATTTATTTATTTTTGTTAATATGAAATGGGAAAAATATAATTCAACAATATGATACTCATTAAAAATTTAGGTTTAAGTAGTGTAGTTATTTAAAATATTAATATGATTTTTAATATATTTAAAATTAATTAAAATTATTATTAATATAATACTATAAAAATATAAATTCATACACATATTTTTGTTGAATAAAAATATTGCTAAAATATCGTTATTACATAAACCTTCTTTTGTGTTTGTGAAATTTTTTTTTTTATTTAAGTCATGTGTAGCTATTATTTCTTAAGAGAATAACTCTAAATTATTCAAAATGGATTCATATTTAAAAACAAATACATAATTTAAAATCGGTTCACGCGTTGAACCGACTTTAAACTTTAAGTCATCTAATTTAAAATCGATTCACTTAACCGAATTTAAATTGTATTAAAATTGGTTAATAATCGACTTTAATACTAAGTTTTGGTGTAGTGATTTTTCTTCATGGACTTCACAGAACAATAGTTATTTCAAAAGAATATTACTATTAGTTTGCATATGCCATGAAAGAATTATTTATAAAAAGAATATGAAAGACAATTTATTTTATTCTTTCTAAAAAAATATTAATTTTTATAGGAGTTTATAGTTGTATAATAAATAAATTATTTAATCCCTTAATTTAAAATTTTGATCATTTAGTTCCTTAGATATCACAAAATGGACAATTAATGAGAAATTATATTGAAATATTATTATTTTCTATGAAGTGATTAAATTGCTATTAAAATAAGAATATTTAACAAGAATAAAAGTAAAATCTAATATAATTTTTTTTATAAAAATCAACAATAATAAAATACAAGCAGAAAATTATTTAAATATATTTATTTATTTTTTTAAAAAAATTAAAATTAATAAACATTAAAATAAAATAACTTTAACAAATATAAGAAAATAATATTTTAAAAAAAAATTCATGTTAATTTTCATTTTATTATTATTAAATACTCATGTTTTAATCATCATTAATTATTAATAGAAAAATAATATTTTAGTTAAAAAATTACTAAATTATATATTTTATCTTTAATTGATTTATTTTCTCTAACTTAAACTAAATAATACTATTTTTAATTTAAGGAATTAAACAACAACAAAAAACTTAATGTAAGAAAATTTTGTCTTATTTTTCTCTATAATCTATAATAGGTATAATCAAAATTGTAAATAAGATATAGACAAATAAAGATTGAGAATTATAAAGAAGTGTTACATGCCTTTAACAAGGTTAAAAAGGTAAAGACTAAGTCCAATATTGAGTTTATTTGTATGAAAACAAAGATTATAAGGTAAGAAAATATTTTGACAAAATACAAATATTATCGTACCAAAAACATTTTCAAAACAATTAACACGTTCCCCTCGAGGTCCATACATGATCGTTAGCTCAGCAAATTTTGTTATATTATAAAATATGAATATAAAAATACAGGAAGAAGTACTAGCGCCTTGCATGTGCGTATTAAAAACACACTTTAACTCTATTACTTATTTTTTATTATATTTTATTTATATTATTGCTAAAAGGTTACAGTAGAATGGGACACTTAGTTATATACTTTTTTTCATCTATTTGTTTTTCAACTAAATTTAATGGAATAATTATAGAAGCAATTCAAATAAAAATAAATGAAAACAGAAAAACATAATTTCTATCACTTTTTAATAACAGTAAAATTAAAATGTAATAAAAAAATAAGTATCTAACCTGAATATAATAAATATAAGAAAACTACTATAAAACACCCAAAATATTAAAATAACTATTTTATACTGTAGAAGGAAAAGTATCACCCTTTATTAAAAACTAAACTAGAAAGCTCAATCTTAAGTGTTATTAACTAAAGTTTAAATTAAATTAATTCACTTGATTTAAATCAATTAATGATTGTTTTGTGCTATTGTAACTGTCCGGGGTACATATAAACATGTATGTCTGAGATCATTTAATTTGTCTTATTCAGCTCAACTCACCTTTAATTAATATGGCACCTAGAATGAAGTGTAAAAAAAAAAGTATTTATTTGTACTACAAGAATAGGAAAAAAAAGTAATCTTCTTGAATAGACTAAGGCCTCTTGTTCACATGCCATGTTAACATACGTACGAGACTTCTCTTGAAAAGGAAAGGTCTCAGTTAAAAGATCTGTCATATATGTATCATATCTTCTCTAGAAAACTTGCAAGATTGATTCTACATGTCTACATTTGCAGCATAAGCTTTACTGTGTGAAGCATGCAGGGTCTTAAATTAGAAACATACCTTTCCCTTTGTTAAATCAGCTGAAATAGTAACATTACTACACTTGGTCCATTAGTGTCAGAACAGATTTTGTTTTTTGCAACTTTTGTTGGAAGGAAAATATTTAAGATGAAGATCAAGCCATACATACCAGATTTCAAGTTGGCATTTGAGCACTTTTGTATTAATGCGGGTGGAAGGGCTGTGTTGGATGAGTTAGAGAATAACCTTGAATTTACGGATTGGCATATGGAGCCTTGAAGAAGGACACTTTATATATTTGGAAACACTTCTAGTAGCTCTTTGTGGTATGAATTGGCATACACTAAAGCTAAGGGAAGGATCAAAAAGGGCGATAGAACATGGCAGATTGCTTTTGGTTCAGGATTCAAGTGCAATAGTGCTGTCTGGTGCGTTTGAGGATTATTAACCCTGCAAAAGAGAAGAAGAATCCTTGGATTGATGATGACAATTTTTAGTAAATGTTTGAATTAACTCTTCTTGAAGATACTTTTTATTAAATAAGAATTATTATACGATTTTATTATCTAAATATATAATATTATGTTTATTTATTTTAGATAATAACATATACACAGATAATATACTAATTATGGTAAAGTAAATATTGTAATCATGTCCATAATCTCTACTATTGATATCCCCCATCAAATTGATACTGCACGATCAAAAAACATCAATTTGTCAACAAGAAATTGATTTCGACGTTAGGAGAGAGCCTTAGTAAACACATCAGTAGTCTGGAGATCGGTGATAATATGAGACAGAAAGATGACGTGAGCATCATATACTTCACAAATAGAGTGACAATCGACTTCAATGTGCTTGGTGCACTCATAAAATACTGGGTTAGCAAAAATTTGAATAGCACTAGTATTATCTGCATGGAAACATGCAAGAAACATGCAGAAAACATAGCTCGATATTGAGACTCGATTGGAGACTTTGACACAAGATCTTGCTTCTTGCTTTTCCAAGAAACAAGAGAGGCACTAAAAAACATGCACCAACCAGTAATTGATCGTTGTGTATCAAAACAATCAGCCTAATCAACATCATTAGGGAGGAAAATACCATGGGTGGAAGTTCCTTGCAAATAGCAAACAATGTGATAGACAATAGCTAGGTGGAGGTGCTTATATGCCTGTATAAGCTTACTAACTTATTGAACAACAAAGGAAATATCAGGCTGAGTAAGTGTCAGGTAGTTCAGGCTCCCCACCAGTTGTCTCTATAAAGAAGAATCAGAGACAAAATCTCTCTCATCATGACAATATTTAACATTGACTTCCAAGGGAGTATCAACATAACTACCATCCTGAAAGCCAGCCAAAGTAATTAATTTTTGGGTGTACTTATGTTGGTGTAAGAAAATATCAGCTGAGGTAGAGTGCACCTTAAGGCCTAAAAAATATTGTAAAGGACCCAAGTCCTCCATATGAAAAGAACCCTGAAGACGTTCTTGAAGTTGAGAAATCAAGGTAGAGTTAATCCCTATAATAATAATATCATCAAGATATACCAGAAGCAAGATGATTCCCTTAGCAGTCTTGTAAAGAAACAAAGAGGAATCATACTGACTCTGAACAAAGGAGAAGTTAAGAAGCATAGATCAAGACTTATCAAACCAAGCACGTGGAACCTATTTTAAACCAAACAGTGATCATTTTAACTTACAAACATCGGTAGAGGGTGTAAAAAACAACCCTAATGGTGGAGTCATAAAAATTTCTTCCTTAAGATCCCCATGAAAAAAGGCGTTCTTAACATCCATTTGTTGCAATGGCTAGCCCTTGGATGCAGCAATAGCAAGAACAAGTCACACCATTGTCAACTTTGCTATAGGGGCAAATGTCTCCTCATAATCAACTCTATACTTCTGTCGATTACCGAGTGCCACCAATTGCACCTTATATCTATCAAGTGAGCCATCATACCACATCTTAATGGAATATACCCATTTACAACCAATGGGCTTAACACCAGTAGGACAATGAACAATATTCCAAGTATTATTCTCTTAAAGAGCTTGAAGTTATTCTTGCATAGCTTTCACCCAACACGCATGTTTAGTTGCCTAAGAATAAGAGTTAGGAACTATAGTATTAACTAAAGTGGTAGAGAACCATACCTATAGGGAGGACGAATAGTATGGGAAGATCTCCGATGAGCCACTAAAGTAGGGATCGGATCAGGGTCGAGAAGGATTTGTGATGATTGGGGCCGTTGTCGTTGATAGAAAATATCAGGTTTAAAATGCTCAATTGTTGGAGAGATATCATTAAAGCTAGGAAGAAGGACACCGTCAGAAGGGGAAACATGTTGCTGAAAATAGTACTCAAGTTCATAGAAAATCACATTTCTAGAAGTACATAGACGATTAGTAACAACATCATAATATAAAAATCCCTTGTGAGCTATGCTATAACTCATAAAATCATACCGTACTGACTGAGCTCTAAGCTTGTGACGCTCATGAGAAGGTAAGTGAACAAAGCTAACATATCCGAATATGTGCAGCATATGATAATCTGGATACATACCAAAAAGATGATAGTAAAGACTTACAAAATTCAATTGTTGGTAAGGCAGACAATTAATCAGATAGACTATAGTGCACAAAGCTTCCACCCAAAATTTAGGTGGAATTGAAGACTACAAAAGTAACGTTTGAACCATATCCAACAAATGACAGTTTTACACTCAAGCACCCCATTCTATTGAGGTGTATAAGGACAGGATCATTGAGATACAATGCCTTTCTATTTCAAAAAGACTTAAAAGTCATGCAACATATATTCGCCACCATTATTAGATCGTAAAACCTTAATACAAGTGTAAAATTGTGTCTCGATATAAACCACAAAAGTTTGAAAAATAGTGAACACCTTAGATTTTGAACGCAGAAAATATATCCATGTGAAACGGCTATAATCATCAATGAACGTTACAAAATATTTATACTACGCATGTGAAATGACAAGAGTAATACCCCAAACATCACTATGTATAATTTCAAAACATGTATCAGCATGACCACCATAAGTAAGGAAAGGTAAAGTTTCATTTTTCCCTAGTTTATAAGTAGAGCAATCAAGAAGAAACTGATGAGTATAACACCGATCTTTATTACCAAGAAAACCACATTTAATCAAATTAGACAAAATCACATTATTTGGATGGCCTAATTGGCTATGCCAAATGTCATCCTTATTTTCAATAGTAATAGAAGCTAAAGACAAAGTTCATGGAATAGTAAATTGCAACAAAAATAATCCTCCCAATTTAGGCCCCTTTGGGTTCACCTTTCCTGACACCCGATCCTGCACAACACAACCACCACGAGAGAAATGTAAATCATACTTATTATCCACCATTTGACCAACAAAAATTAAACTAGTAGATAACCCATGAAAGACAAATACATAATGAAAAAAAAGGTCCAATATCACCAATGGTTGTAATTAGAAGATTACTTCCATTAGCAACCTAAATATTTTTTGTAAAAAGTATACTTTCGTATATTATGTAACATATCAAGGGAGCAATTCATTTGATTGGATGCTCCAGAATTAACAAACCAATGAGGAGAAATAGTCTTACCTTGGTCATAAAGTCCAAGGGTAGAAAATGATGAAATAATCATCTGTTAGACCATTTATGGAGTAACGACAGGCTAAGTTGTGTTAGCTATTATAGATGTAGGACCAATAATGTTAGGAGTTAGAATAGCATCTTGAAAAGCTTGTACTCGTTGATTTTTTGGATATGTAGGAGATTCCTTGATAATGTGTCCATTTTTCTTATACTAATTGTAGAATTTCTTGCCACAATTGCGGGCAATATGTCCAAACTCCTTGCAACTATAACACTACATTTTTTTCCATTTCCTTGATTCCTTCCTTAAGTGGCATAAGCAACATTGAAAACTTCATATTTTTCCCTGGACACACCTATAATAGCTTGTGTAGCGATTCTCTATTCTTTGCGTAACAATTCACCAAGACATACATCCAAAGAAGGAAGCGAATCTCTATTTAGCAATCCAGCTTTAGCAACTTCAAATTTTGGTCTCAGTTTCATCAAAAACTAATCACATCTACTATTTCATGAACTACCTCAAGGCTGGCTAAGGCCTCTTTAGGTAACTTCGTGTAGGTAATACTAGAATATTTGCTCCATAGATTAAGAAATCCAGAATAATAACGCTCAATGGAGAGATTACCTTGACTGAAGGTACTTATCTCAAGTTCTAGTTGAAATTGTCTCGTAGTATCATCTTGATGGTATATGTGCTTCAGATAATCCAACATCTATTTAGTCGTACCAAAAGAGTATAAATTTTTCACCATATGAACTTCAATAGATCCTCAAATCTAAGAGATAATTCGAGCATCCTTTGCCTTCCATTGGTTAAGTTTCTTACTATCTTTAGGAACAGGAGAAGACCCGTCAATGTGACCCCAAAGCTCCTTTCCTTTCTGAAACATTTTGAATTGGAATTCCCATGCCGCATAATTCTTTCCTATAAATTTGATAGTCAAGGTTTCTGTAGACATTGTTCCTAAAAAAAATCTTAATGTAGAGCTATCAACCACAAGTTAGTCAGTCTAGAATCTCAAAACGAAGTTATTGATAAGAAATTTATCAACCCAAAATCAAATACAAGAGCAAAAATTCAAAAAATTGAAGCAAAACTAGAAGAAAACTGAAGATTTTTAGTACCATGACAATTTTTAGTAAATGGCTGAATGACCTCTTCTTGAGGATCATTTTCATTAAATAAGAATTAATATACAATCCATTTTAGGTAAGAATATATACAATATTTTATTACCTAAATATGTAATATTCTATTACCTAAATATATAATATTTTATTTATATATTTTTGGTAAGAATATACAATATTCTATTACCTAAATATACAATATTTTGTTTATCTATTTTAGGTAATAATATATACATGGCTAATACACTAATTATGGTAAAGTAATTTAAATTGAGTGACTTAAAATGTAAAGTTGATTCACCTTGTCAACCGACTTTACATTTTATGATTTTTTTTTATTCTTATTTTTCACTCCACCATGTATTCAATATTCAATATATATAGCATAAAAAAACCAAAATATAAATAATAATACAAATAATTAAAAATTTAAATATAATTAATTACTTGATAATTAAATTTATTACAAAAACAAATAATGTATATATAATACATATAGTTAACTTAAATTACAAAAAAAAATAATGTCGTCAAAGTGTAATTGGATTGTGCAAGCAAGCTTTCTTGGCTTAGAATCACCAGTGATAATTGTATTTTATATAGTTATTTTCATCTATTTTATTAATTATAATTGCTATGTTCTTGACATTTTTGGTTAATTTTAGTTAAATAAATTAATATTCACCTTTTATATGTTAAGAAATACATTTTTAAGAAAATTAAATAATTTGTATCGAAAATGTACTTAATTGCAAATTTATGTCCAAAAATCTAATTTCAAATAAATGAGTGCTTAATTGCAATTTATAAAAGTCAAAAATATAATTTAAATTAAAATTGAGCTTAATTTTAATTATTAAAAGTTTAAAATTTAATTTAAATTAGAAATGGGCTTGATTGCAATTAAATAAAGATTAAAATGTAATTTGAATTAAATTTGTGGGTCAAAATGCAATTAATAAAAATTGAATTTTCTGCGCAGGAGAAGAAGCCACTCGCACCACTCACGACGCCCATCACCCACCGTTCGATCATCCAATCAACGGTCCAGATTGGGCAAGTGCATTCCAGACGAGACAAAAGAGAGTACCCGGTATATCTGTTGCACGAAACTCGGCACCCAGTGGAGCCCACTTGCCGCGCAGGCTGGCGTGCAGTGTGGGACCCACATGTCGGCTGCGCAGAATTTTCCCGAGGCGCATTGCTCACCGTTGGATCGGTTGAACGGTCCAGATTGAAGCGCGTGGAACCAAGCTGTCGCGCACCGAACTGCTTGTCTAAAAATCCTGTGCGACGCGGGTCATCCAAGCAGCGTGCACCCTTGAGTTTTACAGAATAAGAAGAAGCCACGTGTCTCCTAAATCTTCCAACGAATAACATGACGACACGTGGCATAAATTTAGTAAACCAAAATGCACGAAAACGGCACACGTTTCCAGTCGCACCGTTGTCTGCCACATGTCCCCACGCGCCATGCTTTCGTGTGGCGCAGTTCCATGCACCCGTTTTGCTCTCACCAATTGAAGGATGCCACGTGTCCCAATATATTTTTCCACGAATCAGGTCGCAACACATGGCAACGTGTATTGAAAACAAAATCAGAAGCGCACAGCTGTCTCCCACTCAGTTTAAAATAATATTTTTGTTGTAACCGTTTGTCCCCCACGCGTTTTATTTTTATTTTTATTTTTCGATAAAAAATGTCTGCCCGCGTGTCTAGAGAAAATATATTTTTTTTTATGTATTTTTGGAGCTATAAATAGGTGATATTATGATAGAGTTAAAAAGTTTTCGGAGAGTTTTTAGAGTTTAGAATTTTTGTATTGTTCAGTTCTGGACTGTGGAACACGTAGAAGCCATTTTTGGCTTCTGTTGTGTTCTGCATGTGCCAAATATTAATGATACAAGATGTTTTAATTTTATTTCTTCTTCATCTAATTTTTCTATATGTGATGTAATTTTTATTTTAATTTATGAAGTAATTTAATTTTTCTAGGGTTGCATTTGATCTAAATTTATGAAGCTTTGATTTTAATTATTTTTGATAGATTTATAAGACGTTCGATTTGTTCACTCTATTTTGTGCTTAATGCTTTTTGATTATTTACGAATTTTATCAAAACGATCTGTGGCACATAAATAAACTTGGAAGAGGCATTTGTGTGTATATTGCTCGTAGATAGAATGACATGTATGATGAAGGATAGGAATATACCCTAATTGTATGTGTGGCCATTTGAAAACTTAGAACGTAATGAATCTCGGTAAATTTAATTCTCATAGAGATATAGTGAATTAATTTAACGAGGTGTGTTTATACGGAGCTCGGAAGAGATGTATGAATAAAAAAAAAGAAGTTTTCGGTTGACAAATTAAATGTACTAAAAAATATAAATCAAAAGAAAATAATATGATAAGAGTGGATTAATTTGGTGAAAAATTGCAATCCTAGATTTCTTTTATTTTGTTAACTCTTTTCTTTTTGTTCTAAATCAACGATTGTTTTGAATAAAATCAGAGGGAAACAATTTTAGTACTCAACAAACTGTAGTAACAAATCTCCGTGGGAACGATACTTTACTTACAAATTTTATTAGTTGTGATCGTGTATGCTTGCACGTTTTATGTTCTCCAAAAGAGACAACAACCAGCATTGTAACAAGGAAAATGGACAAAAAATAGCTGATCCATATAACAATTCACTCCCCTACATGCATGAGCACGTAAATATATAATATTTTATTTATATATTTTTGGTAAGAATATACAATATTCTATTACCTAAATATACAATATTTTGTTTATCTATTTTAGGCAATAATATATACAGGGCTAATACACTAATTATGGTAAAGTAATTTAAATTGAGTGACTTAAAATGTAAAGTTGGTTCACCATGTCAACCGACTTTACATTTTATGATTTTTTTTATTCTCATTTTTCACTCCACCATATATTCAATATTCAATATATATAGCATAAAAAACCAAAATATAAATAATAATACAAATAATTAAAAATTTAAATATAATTAATTACTTAATAATTAAATTTATTACAAAAACAAATAATGTATATATAATACATAGTTAACTTAAATTACAAAAAAAATAATGTCGTCAAAGTGTAATTGGATTGTGTAAGCTTGCTTGGCTTAGAATCACTAACATTATGACAAGGAAACTGGACAAAAAACAGCTAATCCATATAACAATTCACTCCCCTACATGCATGAGCACGTAAACAACCATCAAACAAGCACTCTAAACTTCAGAGACATACGAATGGAGAAATTAAATCATTATAAATATTACCATCAAAAAGAGATTACCATAGTGACATCCTAGTGATATAACCCTTCGAACTCATATTATCACTTTATTAATCATTTATCTATAAATATGAAGTTATCTGGAATCTCTGCTAGTATTTTTAATGCTATAATGAGCTCTAAATATGAAATCAAGTGTAACTTCGATTTGTTACTTGGCTTGTATGAGTTTTGGTGCCCTTAAACGTATGGAACAATTTTTTAATACGTTCATAGGCACCAAAACTTATACAAGCCAAGTAACAAAATATGAGTTACACCTAACTTCATATTAGAGCTCATTATAACATTAAAAATACCAACAGAGATTCTAGATAACTTCATATATTATAGAAAAATGATTAATAAAGTGCTACCATGATGTTGTCATAAGGAAAATAGCCAAGAGAGATGGGATGAAGTTGGGGCCAAAAACAGGTCCATAAAATAATGCATTCCCCTAAATACATGAGCACATAACCATCCATCAAACAAGTGACTTCAGACACAGGAATACAGAAATTAAACCATTAAAACATTTACCGTTATGTTGTCATATGCTATTCAAGATCATCAAAATCTTCTCCTAATTCTTCTTGTGATGATATAATTTGAACCATGTGTTCTGCCCATTCCTCTCGTAAATCATCAAAAATTTACTAGTCGTATCCCATCTTGTTCCAACCAAATAACTACATGTATTTAGAATCAAAATAAGAATGTAATTTCATGTATTTACAAAAAATAACTCAAATATGTTAAAAGCTATTATATATATGGGTAAAAGATATTACCACATCATCAATTGGAATTTTAATATTTGTGATGATTTCGCTTATAAACTTCATGACATAATAACCACACATGACTCCATTATTTTGTTGTGGAATCTACAAAAAAACAAGTGTACATGATTTTTCATATTCGAACATCTTTATTATTCAATTGTAAAATTAATAAAATTAATGCTTGTACATACCATAACTTTTGTTCATATAAGCTAATGAGATTTTTTAAGGGCAATGTCCCTAAACTTGTTCCACAACTTCCATGCCCTATCAAGGTTTAAAATGGTTAGTTTTTATTAAATATTACAAAAAAAAATAAAAGAAGAAACTAATATCTAACTATAACTCTTACATTTCAACAACTGCTTTTGTGTCTTTACTCAATTCTATGGAAGCTAAGTCACAGTACCAAGCATGATTATTGAACAAATCAATGATTACCAACATCCAATGATCTTGGCCTTGTTCAAACCTTAATGGCCAAGGGATTATCAACTTTTGATTTCTGTTAAGCGTTAATGCCCTATCACATAATTGTTTAGCTTTGATGCTAACATTCTTCACTTGATATTAATTGACATATGAAGAATCATAGAACATTGCTAAATGTAATGAGTGATTATGTTGAAGTCAATAATAGCACACCCTATATAAAAGATATATATATATATATAATTAGATAATATAAATATAATTATATATGTTCTACACAAATGAAAGAAAAATAAATAGATTGAGGACTCACCTTGTCCACACTTGAATTATACTTAAATCGATCATTTGATATTTAAATAGTTGCAATATGCATTCGATTGATATATAATTTTGGCCGAGGTCTACACCAGAAATTTCTATAGGAAGTGGCACAGTTCATCCATCATTTATGCTAGATGCCCTCCCAACAATAGTCATCAAAGTGCCAGGATTTCTGCTTAAGTTTAAAGTATAATTATAACTATACTTTTTCCAAGGCTTCTTCTTGAATGACTTCGTGTGCGATGATTGGCTACTAGACATAGATTTAGCATGAAATACTTGCTTTGTATCTCTTAAATGTGCTGCATTTAAGAGTTCTGGTATAATAGACTAAAAAAACACATTATGTATGTTAGTAACAATAAAAGATATAATTAATTAATAGTAGTAAACAAGTGTTATCTTTTAAATTAAAAAATTGTACCACATCAAAATTTAGAACAACTTGAATCGACGGCCAAGCCACATACTATCCAACCACCTCTTGGACTGTGGTAGCATCAGAAGGCACAGGTAGTGGACAATCATGAAGCAATGATTGATCAATTACTATTCACCAATGATTAGGCAAATATTGATTATGATTCATCTGATCATCGCTCAATTGTTGTATCGTTCCAATAGCAACAAAGTCCATTAACGAATGATGTTCAACAAACATTTCATATTCTGTAGAAAAATTTAAGTGTTATATACAAAAAATAAAACATATAATAAGAAATAAAAATAATAGATTATATACACCAAAAATTAAAATCCTACCATATATGATTCATCAAATAGAGGAGGACTCCCATGTGGGGTAGCTATTGGATGTACATTCAACCAAAACGTTCATCATGGTTTGATTGATCGTAAGAATGCGTAGATTGCATTAGAGAAAATGAATCACTACTTGATTGCATATGCATTCTTGGCATATTGGGAGGACCAATAGGATGGATATATCCCATACTGGATGTAGTTTGAGCGCAATGAGATTGCATGGGTGGCATGACTGGTATGGATGGTTGCTTGCCTGGCATAGATGGTGGAATTCTTGGCATGGATGGTTGCATACCTGGTATGGATGGTTGCATGCCTGACCAATATGGCATGCCCTGGTTGTAGAATGATGTCATGCTTGACATGTGTTATGATTGATATTCTTTTAGAGTATAAATCTCACTTAACACTGAGGCCTTAAAGGAGTTAAGTTCTTCTTCAATTTTAGTGTACTTTTCCTTACTGACCGTTTGAGGCTTTTGTTTTGAAATGTTAAAATACTCCATATAACCATCATATTGGCTACCTCCCTTAACACGACCAGGATGATCGCATCCGAATGCATGATATGGAGCATCTATCCTAGGCTCTTCGATTATTTCACCCCTGGATATTTGTTCTTGAATAGCTCTCTACAAATAATAAAACACACAAACATATCATTCATTATTACATCAATTATTAAAAATCATAAAGACTTTTTATCAACTGAAATTACTAACCAACTTATTTAGTTGTTCTTTTCCTCGCTTAGTCATCAGTCTTGAATTCTTCGTTTTAGGAGTCTTTGTTTCTATGTATAATTCAGTTCGGGTAATAGGTCTACCCAATTCAACTTCCTATATAAATTATGAAAAATTTATTAACAATGACATAAAATTAAATTGAGGAAAATAAATATGAAAATATTTATAAATTAACACAAATTAATAATACAATTCTATATCTAACTTAAGGATTTAAAGACCTCCCAAAACGGTCAGGAATAATGTTATGTATTTGTATATTCTAATGTTCTTCCCTAATAATTTGAAATTCATCTGAATGTCTATAATCCACAGTCTTTCCAAACTTGAGGTGTAATCCAGGGGTGTCCTTCTGGGATTTTGTAGAGCTCTACCTCATCAAGTGGTTCCAAATATAGAAACACATAATTTCTTGCCAATCTGGAAGTCTTGTATTCCTTCCATGCCTTATTTGCAATCTTATAACACTTAAGTTTCCAACTGTCATCAACTTTGTAACGATTTTGTAAAAATACAGTACAAAAGATTAGATATAATACAAAAGATTAGATATAATACAAAAAAAATATAATATATGTAATTGATTATAAAATATAAGAGACTTACACAAATGGTTATCCATATTTTGAACATTTTTTACATCGTCAACCTGAGACCAATCATTTATATTGATTGGTATACTGGACTTCATAAGTCGACCAATAGAGGATTTCAATTGTTGGCCATTTTCCCCTATTGGATTACTAGTAGCATCAAATAGAATAGGTATTCTATCATATGGGTTAAGTGGAGCATCAGGTATATTCGCCCAACCCCTTTTTTCAAATACTCCAATGGATCATTTGGATCTACAAGCTCTATTACCCGAGGATCCATGAAAAATCTACAAACAATGAAGAAATTAAATTAATTGACAATTTTAAGAACATACATACATATATATATATATATAAGAGTTATTACAACAATATAGAACATACATTATGTTTAATTAGGTTCTTGATCGTATACATATATTCCTTCACAATCACTTTGAGTCCATGACGAAGAATCATCATCATCAATTAGATCATCACATACATTAGGCAATTTATTTGAGAAATTACTAATATTGGTTAATGTATCAATCATAGAGTCATCATCTTCTACATCATCACAATGGTAAAACTCTTTTTGTGGAGGCGTTAACACAACAGATCATCTTGGATCAATTTGATCGCTCACATAAAATACTTGTTTTGCATGAAGTGCTAACGTGAAAGGATCATCAGTGTGACTTATCCTGGATAAATTTACAAGGGTAAATCCAAAATCATCTATTTTATATCCAACATTGATAACATCTTTGACCCAGTCACACAAGAAAATTGTTTCATGGAAGACCTCATAATCCAATTCTCAAATCTCTTGTATTATACCATAATATGTTCTATTAAAAAGTACAGGATTAGCATCTTTTGAACTGGAAAATTGCATAGTTTGTGCAACCATCTTCACATCACTATTTTGATTTACTCAGACTTTGTCCCTAGCTTGAGTCGTAAACCTCGATCCATTTATTGTGAAACTATAAAATGATTTGACATCAAATTTTGGCCCATGTGCAAGCCATTGTAAACTTTCTGATATTTTATGATTGGGTTTCTTGAGTTTATCTCGAATCTATGTATACAAAAACAGAAAATGTGTTTAGAGCAAAGTTTTAAAACATTGAATAGATCTAGGAAGATACATGCATGAATTTTTGTTTGTGACACTTACAAGGTTGCGAAACCAATTAATAAGCTCTCGCTTATGTTCATCATACAACAATTTTTCTCCTCCTTTTTTTTATAATAAGGATTGATCTTCAATAAGTTTAAATGCATCTTGTAATGTTATTAAATATATATTAAGTTATATATCATCATTAATAGTTAAATAAAAAATGATTTTTGCAATCATGAAACAATGAACATCACTTACTCTATGTACAGTTGTGCCTCATTATTATTTACCAAAATGATTCGGTGTGCTTTTTCCCATCGAGTGCGATCAATAAATAATTTCTTACTTCCACCAAGCATAGGGTTACCTACTTGGATCATGTGACATTCTAAGAACAACTTGTGCGTATGATTCCCAATTTCAGTGCAACCACTAAAGTATTCAGAACAAAACTCAATGGCCTCTTCAGTAATGTAGCGTTCCACCATGCATCCTTTAGGTCGATTTCTATTATTTACATATCCTTTAAGGAATTGCATATATCTCTCAAAAGGATACATCCATCTTAAGTAAGTAGGACCACACAATTAAACCTCTCGAACTAAATGAACACACAAGTGAATCATTATATCAAAGAAAGAAGGACGAAAATATTTTTTTAATTAGACACAAAGTCTCTACAACATGTTTCTGTAAAAAATTTAACTCGCCAATTGATATAGATTTCTTGCATATTGTATTGAAAAATGAGCAAAGCCGAATTATTGATAATTGAACATGTTTTGGAAGAATTGATCTAATAGCAACTGGTAATAACTGTTGCATTAAGATATGACAGTCATATGATTTCAATCCATAAAGTTTCTTATCGGTGATAGACAAAACATTTCTTAAGTTGGATGAGTAACCATCAGGAACTTTCACACCCTCCAAACATTTACAAAACACATCCTTCTCTTTTGTTGACATTGTATATGATGTTGGTGGTAAGTATGTTACATTCTTATCATTTTTCACCCTTGGTTCCAATTCAGGTCGTATGCCTAGTTTCTTTAAATCCAGTCTTGGTTTAATTCCATCCTTTATTTTTTCATGTATATTAAGTAAAGTACCAATCAAGCTCTCACTTACATTTTTCTCAATGCGCATGACATCTAAGATGTGACGAATGTGTAGGTCTTTCCAATAAGGTAATTCCCAAAATATTGATTTTTTATTCCAACAACCATGGTAAGTCAGTTTAAACTCTTTTTCATTTTTACCCATTTCATTAGTTAACCTCTTTCGTTTCCTTACCTTAGTGAGTTTTTTTTTCATCTTTCCATATCGTTTGAATGTCATACCATTCAATTGCCTTAATATCTCAACACCTCGCAAAGGTCAGGTTGCATGATCATGATCTTCTTCACCATCAAACGGTTTCTTTTGGTATCTAAACTTGTGTCCAGATGGAAAAAATCTTCTATGTCTTCTATAAGACATCTTTCATCCGTGAACAAGATAAGTTGCAGAAGTTCCATCACTACATATAGGGCATCCCTTGTAACCCTTTGTTGCATGTCTTGATAAGTTTCCATAGGTAGGAAAATCATTAATTGTCCATAAAAGGACCCCTTTCAAGTTAAAGTGTTATTCTTTATGTGCATCGTAAACATTTACACCATCATTCCACAACGTCTTTAAATCATCTATCAGAGGCTGTAAATATACATCAATATCAACACAAAGTTATTTCGGTCCTGAGATCAATAATGTTAACGTCATGATTTTTCTTTTCATACACAACCAGTTAGGAAGGTTGTATGTTCTCATAATTACTGGCCAACAACTATATCTACTACTAAGGGAATTATTTGGATTAATTCCATCAGCATCAATGGCAAGATGAAGATTACGCGGATAAGATGAAAATTGAGGACATAAATTATCTACTACTTTCCAAATTTGAAGAATCACAAGGATGACGTAGCACCCCATCATCAGATCGATTATCTAAATGCCAAGTCAACATCTTTGATGTATCTTTACTATTGAACAACCTTTGAAAGTGAGGAATTGGAGGAAAGTACCAAAGAACCTCTGCAGACATGCCTTTCTTATGTGTTGTCTCATTTGTACCATGCTTTCATCTCAATTCTTTACACATCGTACAATCATCTAATGTTTCATATTCTTTTCTATAAAGAATGCAATCATTTGGACAAGCGTGAATCTTATGATATTCTATGCCAAAATGACTAAGAGATTTCTTCACTTCATACATTGAAGATGGCAATTCAATACCCTCATGAAACATATCGACTAGTAGATTTAGTAATTTTGTGAATCCCTTGTCAGAGAAACCATGTTTTGTATTCATATTGTACAAATGAACAAATCCCAACATTTTAGTGTATTTTTTGCATTTTGGATACAATGGTTTTTCGGCATGTTCTATAAGTTTTTTAAAGCTTTCGGGATCATCCTCGTGTAATTCATCTTCAACACCATGAAACATATTTTTTGTCTGTACATTATGATAAGATGTATGTAATCCACTCACATTCTTATTTATCTCTTCCCCATGAGTATTATCAATATTTTCTCCATGATAATACCAATATTTATAGCTCAAAATTATACCATTAAGGATAAGGTGATAATTAACCTCGTCAAATTCATGAAATCGCTTATTTTTACATTTAACACATGAGCATCGAATCATACTAGTTCCAGTATTACTATTTTTACAAGCAAATTCCATGAAACTTTCAAATCCAGAAATATAGCCCGGCTCAATTCTACACTTTGACATCCAACATTTGTCCATTTTCTAATAATGAAATTAATTAAGCATATTAATTAATTATGTATCCAATGAATATATTTTAAGTATTATTATATATAAATTTCCTAATTATTAGAATATATATCAAAATATACATAATACAAAACAATTATCATTTTAATCATTTTACAAATTTATTACTTTTACTTAATAAAATATAATTATTTATATATAAATAAATTTATTCACGTATGGTAAATATTGTAGTTCCTCATACACACAACATTTAGATATTATTTCCACAGAAAATAAGCCAAACATAAATAACAAGCATAATAAGAAAACATACATAAATAAAAAAATGTATACAAAAAATAAAACAAACTGAATAATAAGCTGCAAAATTAATAGAAATACTTACAAGAATGTTATGAAGTGACTAAATAAAGGAAATGAAGAAGAAAATGGTGTTTTGTAAGTGAGAATAAGTGAAAAAATGGGTATAAAAAATTTGAGTATTTCGCTCAAAAAAATAATAGATCTGAAAGATAATGAGAAGAGGAATATAACCCACAAAACGGCGTTGCAAATAGTGGTCGGAGGTGACTGGAAATTGAGAAAGAGGGTGAGTGAGCTCGGTTTTGGGAGAAGTGGAGAAGAGAAATGAATTTTTTTTGGGTTTCTACAGTGAAGAAGAGACCGAACGATAATATTTGACGCAGCGAACCGATGTTAGCCATGCAATTTAAAATTGATTTTTTCCAATTATTATTTTATTTAAACTATTATATATATACATACTATAGAAAAAGATAAAATAATAATTTTACAATAATATTTAAAACAAATACACAAAATTAAATAAAGATATATTAATTGTACGTACGTATATAAATTTAAATATCCAAACAAATAAACAAAATTATAAAATTTTAAAATTAATTATCTAAAAGAAAAAGAAAAATTATACTATATATTTTTATATATATATATCAAACTTAAATTTTAAAGAGTCAAATAAAATAATAATTAACCTAAAAAAATTTCAATTGTAAACTGCATGCATTTTTTAATTTAAAAAATACACGTAGGACGTAGCGTCGGTTGACGTGGTGAACTGATGCTATCCACGCATGTAGCGTTGGTTTGCCACGTCAACAGACGCTACGTTCTATATGAATAGCATCGGTTCTACACCGAACTGACTTTAAATTCATTATAAGTCAATTTTTTTCAAAAATCAACTTTATACAGAAACTTAAATACTTCTTTTTGTAGTAGTGAGAGTACCATACTTCTCACAACTCAAGATATGTAGTAACTAGTTTGTATAGAAAAGTAGTCATTAAAAAATTATCTTAAGAGACTAGGAATAATATATTGATAAATAATTTTAAGAATAAGATTATTTTATTAAAAATTAAAAAAATACACAAATATAAATATAAATATAAATATATATATATATATATTTAAATAATAGTAATAAATAATAATTGATGTCTGTGTATCACACATTGTTTTTAAGATAATTTTTCTACTCATTATGAGTGTACGAGAACGATAGAAACTTATCTTTCAGGATACAACGATTACACAATAATAAATTTATACCACAGTTTATTATTCAACGAATTTTAAAGTGTTCAAACTCTATTAAAGAAATTTAACTCTAGATACAAAATATACAACGAAAATAAATAATTTTTTCTTTTTTTTTTTCTCTTTCCGTTCAGCTTTTTTCTTTCTTTCCTCTCTCTTCTTCTCTTTTCTTGTCTGTTTCTTTGTTTTTCTTCTGCTTTCTGTTTTCTCGCCTTTTTTCTCTTATTCATTCTCATCTTTTCTTTTCTTTTCTTTTATAAATAGCAGCAGAGGAGTTAAAAGCAGAAACCCAAACGGGCGAAACAAATAATTAAAGAACCGTTTTAATAAACGGATGAGGAAGAGGAAAAAAAAACTGAAAATGTTATTTAATAAAGAACTCAAACGGAAGAGAATAAGGGAGAAAGAAAAAAAAAACTGAAAAATATATTGAAACCAAAACTGAAACTGAAAATTAATTTTTATTCAAGAATTTCTAACAGTTCGTACATCCTTGCAAATGAATCAGAATATCTGGCATTGGAGAATAATCTTTGCAAAAGCATTATCATAAGTTAGCAAGGCCATCTTGTTCTGTGGCTCCAACACAGGGTTCTCTAATATCATAGCAACTTTCCCACAAATTTATAGAACCGGATGGGGTGTTTTAATAATTTCAGCAGTCGATCAATTGCACTGAAATTAAAGAATTTAAAGAGCAATCAACTTTTATGATTCATATATATTGAAGTACTTTGGTCGTTGAAGTAACAATAAGTCGGGGAAAGGTCAGGGTAGAATTCTCACCATCTCTCACTAACAAGTTTTAACCTACAATTCATATTTACTAAGATTATTAAGCGTACCAACAGCCGCTGCTTGTGCATCTGATGCCGGCATACTTAAAATATCAACCAAACCGCTTATGCATCCGCAGAGACCATATTAGACAACACATTATAGCATTTATATTAACCTTTTAAATAGAGGGTTTCATAAAATTCAACCAGTGGAACAAAGTACAGAAGAAAAAGCTCATTATAAGGATTTATAACCGAGTAACTCAGCAGCTTCACAAATCCAAACTTCAACCGACAACTCCAGCATTCCCATATAGCTTGTGCTGCACGTTTTTCTCTGCATGATGGAACCAATTAATCAACTTGCGAATCAGATGATAGAAAACAGAAACTTGTTCCAAATGCCAAAATAAAATGAGGGCGGGGTGTAAAAAGTTCTTACGTCATCTTAATGAAGGCTGGCTTTGATCAGCTACAAATTCAAAGATCAAGCATTGGAGTCAAATTTAGAAGTGTCTAGAGCATTTGTGACAAGCTCTTCATTCTCCACTTGGAGTCATTCAGACCAAAAGCATTAACAAATACCATAGAAGAGAAGAATAATTAATTTAATAAAATAATATGAAAAAAAGAAATGGTAAGTAAACAAAAAGCCTCAACGCAAATCTTAATCTAGAAATTCCCATCTAAAAGGCAAAGTGTTAAATCCCTTTCTTCTAATGGAAGAAATGAGTTAAGATCAAGATAAGAAAAAGTTATATAGCAAGTTTTTCACATAGAAAAGACGTATTGAGTATGTAGTTATGCTAACCGGCGAAGGACCTATGAATGTGAAAAGATGGCCCGAGGAGAGTCGATAGAGCTGCAGCATCTTCAGATGCAGGGGCAACTAGAGAAATGTGCTGGCCTCGATTCGCCGGTGGCACAGAGGCTCTGTTGCATATGTTCTTTTTTCTCTTCTATATTTTTTTGCTTTTTTGATGTTATGATTATTGGTGCAAATTGTTGTTTTGTAGAGAATATTGACGTAATGTAATAGCATTTTGATTATATCTTCCACTTTTTCTTGTCTCACACGAACGACAGAGTTTTTGACGGGTTTCATGGATTTTGGTTCACTTCATCTTTCACTCTTTCGGTTCCATATATTCATTTTTCTATCATTTCTTTCCTTTCTCTCTCCTAATATCTCTTTTGTTTACCTAATCTACTCCTGCTGGGCAAGTGATTCCACCATCATCACCGGTAAGACCAACACTTCTACTATCATCGTCGATGAGTCCACGATCTTCTCATCTTTATTCATATCTGGTGAATTTCTCTAAGGTGGCGTTTAGTTCGCAGAATGGAATCAGAATCGGAATAGGAATGAGAATGAAATGGAATGGAATGGAATGGAATGGAAAGAAAACGATGTTATTTGGTTTGACCACTGAAATCAAGTTCGGAATCAGGATTACAGTGTTTGGTTTGCCACTAGAATGGAATGAAAAAAACTATAAATTACCTTAATACCCCTACATTCAGTAAAGTGTTTATCTAACAGTGAAATTTGAGCATGGAACAAAGATAAAAAAAAATCCAACCATTGAAAATTTAGTAGCAAAAACATTGCCAAATCTATAGTAATATCCAATGATAAATTAGTCAATCAATCTATTGTAAGAATGAGCATCATTTGATATGCTCTTCAGAAACATGCAATGCTTTTAAGATAGATCGCAATGCACTATTTCATAATCATATGTATACGATTATACCAATTTAATCATAAACGAATACCAAAAATTGAATATTATTGTTTGGAAGGAAAAGAATATGTAAAATAGCTACTATAGAGAGGGATGTCAATTCTAACTCTAGAGAGAATAGGAGTGCGAGAATACTTGTATTATTCAATTAATAAAGAAAGTAGGTTTAAATAGCCTTACTAATCAAACAAAAAAACATGAAAATAGCATCCACGAAGTAACAGCCCTACTATCATGGTGACACCCTAGAGACTAGGTCAAGAAACAAAAAAGACAATGTTGCTCTTGAGCAATAGGAGCTTATTGATCATATAGCAATCCTATTGCTATTCTAAACCTCTATCAAAAGGTTTGACTTGCTGGCCAACCAGCCACTAATTCTAACATCCTTTCTTAAACTAAATTGCACAAGCAATCAATTTACACATGAAATTGTACACCCATCAGTTCACGCAACCTGTAGAAAATATCAAGATTCAATAGCTTAGTCAATGATTTTGCAATATGATCATGAGTAGAATAATGAACCATTGCCATAACTCCATTCTTTGTGAGCTCATAAAGAAAATGAAACCACACATCAATGTGCTTACTACGACCGTGTAGTACTTGTTGAACTATTGTCACAATTCACTTTAGTAAGAGCCTGTTGTACATGTCCAAGTACCTCCAACATCCTTCTCAGTCAAACAGCTTGACACGCATATGAAGCTTCTGCAATGAATTTAGCCTTAGTGGTAGAAAGAGTAACTATAGGCAGCTTCTTTGAGGACTAGGAAACAACACATGAACTCAACATAAACGAGTAATCTGAAGTGCTCTTTCTGTCCTTAAGGTCTTATTTCCACCCTTTATGTAGAATACTCCAAATGGCAAAGTTCCCTTCACATACCACAACACCCTCTTTGTAGCTACAAGGTGAAACTCAGTAGGAGACTCCATAAACCTGCTAATTAGACTTACTACAGACATGACATCAGGACATGTGGTAGTCAAGTACATGAGACTTCCCACTATCTACTTGTATAAGGTGTTGTCCACTTTTACTCCATGCTCATCCTTCATGAGCTTGAATCTAGGAATGATAGGATTGTGGACAAAATTGCATTCTACAAAATTGAACCTTTCTAGCACCTCTTGTACATATTTTCTCTAACCAATGAAGATTCCCTTCAATCCCTATACCATTTCAATGCCAAGAAAGTACCTCACCTTCCCAAGATCAGTCATATCAAATTCATCTATCATATATTGTTTGAATTTAAAAAACAACTCCTCATCATTTCCAGTAAAGATCAAATCATCAAAATAAAGAAATATGGTCAGAATTTTACCTCTAGTAGACACCTTGGTAAACAAGGTATGCTCATAAGGACACTTATGAAAACTCTTATTTCAAAGTATGACTATATGCGGCTGTACCAAGCTCGAGGAGCCTATTTGAGGCCATATAGAGCCTTCCTCAGTTTGTACATCTTTTGATCTTCACCCTATTTGATATACCTCAGTGGCTACTCAACATACACGTCTTCACTCAATTTTCCATGTAGAAAGGCCAATTTCATGTCCAATTGATAAATTGTCCACTCTTTTTGTGTAGAAAGAGATATCACTAAACGAACTATATCCAATTGAGCTACAAAAGCAAACACCTCTTCATGGTCGACTCCATACTACTGAGCATACCTTTTTGCTACAAGCTTGGTGGTCTCTTTTGAGGAGTTGATAGTAACACCATGCCTTAGTCTTCCTCTTAAAACATTACTGAGATCATCATTCGTTTTTGCATTATCACCATATGAATTGATGAGACCATTAGCATCCATGGCATCATCTAGATTAATAAGATCAATAAGATCCTTATCATCATGATTCTAATCTATAATAGCTTGAATTTCCTCTTTATGACTCTCCCCCATTCCTAGATTCTATCCTCTTCAAATACCACATCTCTACTTATCATGATTCTTTGAGAAACTAGATTATATAGCCTATAAGCCTTTGACTCCTCACTTACTCCAAGAAAAACACACCTTTGGCTCTTATCTTCAAGTTTTGTTCTTTTACTATCATGCACATAAGCATAGAAGATGCATCCAAACACTCTAAAATGTCCACAGTTGATTTAGATCCACTCCATTCTTCCTCAGGTGTCATACTCTTCACCATGAGAATTGGACTTCGATTTAGGACATAAATGGTCTAGTTCATTGTCTTGGGAAGCTTCCTTTCTACGACACCATTTTGCTAAGGTGTGTATATTGCTATTAGTTGTGTTTGGATCCTATTCACATTGCAAAAGTTGAAAAACTATTAAAATGTGAATTCTTCTCCTCTATTCGTATGAATTGCTTTGATACAAGCATTGATCTTCTTCCTAACTTGATTCTTGAACTTTTGAAACATGTTAAAAGCTTCTAATTTTCTACTAGAAAGTAAGCCCATATTTTTTTTTACTAAATTCATCAAGAAATTAAGCAGATACCTTTTCTTTCTATTTGAACTGGGTGAGATTGGCCCACAGATATCAGCATGGATCAATTGTAGGATCTTAGAGACCCTTCACATGCTCTTCTAAGAGATCAGTTATGAGAGAACTGAAACATGTTTTTTCCATAGATTGTGTTTGAGCAATCAGAACAAACATTCTATTCTTGAACATTACAGTGTCCATGATCAATCCCTTCTCAGGGTGAAACAACTTACATCTTCCATTTTTGATGAGAATATCTATTCCCTTCTCCTACAATTGGCCAATGCTCAACAAATTGTTCTTTAGGTATGAGACATAGAATACACAATCACTACTTAAGTGATGCCACTTACTATCATTCGTATGCTTCCTTTCCCCATTACAACCATTTTAGAGTTACTTCTCAATTTCATTGATTCCTTGAAATTTTCATCAAGATTAAAGAATAGCTCCTTCTTACCACACATAAGAATGCTGCATCCTTACTCAAGAAACCATGCTTCTTCATTGCTTGGTTTTTTCATATCCACATAGGCCATCAGTAAGACCTCTTCACTGGTTTATGCATAGTTAGCCCTTATCTGCTTCTCCCTTTTTGGATATTTGTATTGAAAATGTCCAAGCTTGTGACAGTGGTAACACTCAATGGTGGATTTGTTAAAACTTTTCCTGCCTCTTCCTCTTCCACGTCCTTGATATCCACTTCGATCCCATCCTTGTTCGCTAGGTTGATCATCAGTCTACTTTCAACCCCTGATCTTCCATAACATGTGTATTCATACATTACTAGTGTACCATAAGACTACTTTGTAGCTCATCGTTGGATAGTGAGTCAAAATCATCAGATTCTTCAATGGAACACACAATATAGTCGAACTTGGGGCTCATTGATCTCAAAGTATTCTTAGTGATAGAAATGTCACTCTTCTTTTCCTTATGAACCCTCATATTATTGGCGATGGTGAGAGTATGAGCAAGTACTCGTTCATGAATTCTCCTACCTTTATGTGGAGAGTTTCAAAGTCCTTGCGAAAGGCTTGTAATTATGCTCGTTTTACTTGAGCAGTTCCTTGGTACTTCTGCTTGAAAGAGTCCTATATATCCTTAAATGTTTCTTTATTCATAATCATTTCTAGATTGGAATGATCAATCACCTAGAACAAATAGTTATTGGCTCTTAAATCCCTCATTTTGTGATCATCAAACAATATTTTTTGTCCTTCGTTAAGTTTAGCACCTTCTATTATTGCAGGGACATCTCCTTCTATCAATCTCAAATACTGTTTTGAATGTAAGAAATTCTCCATGAGCATGCTCTAATGATCGTAGTGTCTATCAAGCTTTTGGATCACTGATTGAACAAAACTATTTTTGGGTGACATATTCTCACAAATGTACGAATTAAAGACTACATCTTCTCAAATAAATTAGGCCTTGTGAGGATGCTCTTATACCAAATGTTAATTCTAGTTCTAGAGAGAATAAGAGTGGAAAATACTTGTGTTAATTGATTAATAATTAAAGAAAACAGGTTTAAATTGCCTTATAGATCAAACGTAAAAACATGAAAATAGCATCCACGAAGTAATAGCCCTATTATCATGGTGACATCATAGAACTAGGTCAAGAACAAAAAAAAAGTGTTGCTCTTGAACAATATGAGCTTATTTACCACGTAACAATCCTACTGTTATTCTAAACCTCAAACAAAAGGCTTGACTTGCCGGCCAACCAGCCACTAATTCTAATAGGAATGATAGGTCTTGGTTTGCGCAAAGATCAATTAAGGCGGCTTAGAGTTGAAAATTCAAATATAGATATATATGTGAATCACACTTCTTCAATAGAAAAAAACTACATTAAAAAAATAAAGAAAACAAAATAAAGATTTTGAATTTGAAGATC
The DNA here is from genome assembly GCA_030763125.1 of Hippophae gyantsensis. NCBI lineage: Eukaryota > Viridiplantae > Streptophyta > Magnoliopsida > Rosales > Elaeagnaceae > Hippophae > Hippophae gyantsensis. The sequence goes on along the minus strand of CM061039.1, from coordinate 27,333,216 downwards.
TATTTCTTATTCTATGATCATCAATGGTTTTATGGGAGGCTTTTTTTCAATTGGTTTCGAAGGTTAGTCAATGTTTCTCAGTTACAGTATTTGATTTAGTGCTAGTAATCATTATTTGTTCAAAGAATTATTCTAACATAAATATCTTGACATATATTTCATGGATTCTCTTTTGATAATTTTAATTAAAATTAGATTTTACTTTCAAAATCATAAGCTATATTTTGGATTGAGGAATGGAATTATATATTTAAATTCTTGGTGTTGTTTTTTTATATAATATGTTACATATATTTTTATTTTGTGTAAAATATTACATGATATTATATAAATTATTACATTTTTTATAATTTTGACGACCCATTGGCTGTAATCTATTACATTTACATATATTTTTACATGTAACATGTTATATCTATTAAAGTTCATGTGATCTACTAGATATAATTTGTTACACTAATTGTAGTTCCAACGACCAACATGTATCTATTTATGTAACATGTTACCTTCATCTGTATATTTGTATGTAATATGTAACTTATATTGGAGCTATAATAGGTTGTTAGAGTTCTAATAGGGTCTCCAATGGAAGTTGTCGGAGCTCTAGTGGATCGTGGATGATAGATCATTGAAGATGTGATGAGTGTGATATTGTTATCATTTTATTGAATTTATGAAAGGAGTCTTTTGGTCTTTTTAATATGTAATTTGATATAAAATTATGAGTTTTTAGTTGAGTTGAGTTATTGTAAGAAAAAAATTAATCAATTTATCAAAAGAAAAATTATTTAGGAAAAAAAATGTGTTTTGTACCTTTTGTTCTTGATTTGGAATTATAGGTCACGTGAATTTAGACACAGAGAAAACTATTAGGAATAGGTCGTGCAGTCACTTTTATAATAAATCAAATAATAGTATTATATGTATATGTAAATTTTTAATGAAAAAAAGTACAAATATCGGTTAAATTGTTTTTTAAATTAATATTGAAACCAATTAGGAAAAATAATTAAAATTCAAAAAAAATTAATTTAATTAATTTTTAAAAATAAAAAAGTGATTTGAATTAATTAAAGGGTTAAAATTCATTTAAATTGATCCAAAAAATTTGACTATTGTGCTGAATTGATTGATTTTTTATTTTTTTTAATTATATTATATAAATATTTATTAATTTAAAATAAATTTGATTCTATAAAATTTAATATATAAAATATATATATATATATATATATATATATATATATATATATATATGTGTGTGTGTGTGATATTATAATTGTTATTTGTTTGAACATATGGATCGACTTGAAGCCTAACTTATGAATAGTCTGAATCATCAAATTTATTGTTCTAAAAAATCTAATTTGTGCCCGCATCTACAACGATAAATATAGAATGCCCTTGCTTATACAAAGTAACTTTAAGTATTGGAAGGCCAACCACCAGGTCCAACCATCAAAGTGGCACGCTCTGATATGTATAACTATATGATTGACACATATACATGTAATACTCTCTCTCTCTCTCTCTTTATATATATATATATATATATGGACCTTATATGAGATCCATATAATAAATTCAATTATCTGACTTCTCTCTAATTTTTATCTCTAAAAATTGGATCATCCAAATATTTTGGTGCCTATTAAGGCTCAGAATTTAAAGGCCGAACCTTAGCTTCAAACCCCATATTTTCAAGGATTCAACCCAAGTTTTGAGAGAGAGATCTTGTAGGGAATGTGAGGTGAGAACAGACTGAGACTAGTGAATGAAATAACATCTTCATAATAGGACCATACCTTGCAAATCCATGAAGAGGCTTGAGTTGAACCATGATTTGAGGTACGAGTTGAGATAAACCCCTATCAAGAGTAGCTTGTCAACATCTTGAGCTAAGAAGAGAGTTCGAGAAGACTAGATAAGAAAACAAAGCACTACACACGCAATCAGATCCATACTTCCTGTCAACTCAAACTAATAACTTGGTTAGTGAGTTTGGGCCAACTCTCATAATAAATTAGCCTATTAGGCTAACAATTCAGTAGTGGTGTCCCTCCTCTTAATGCTGTCAAAAATGAATAATTACTTGAAGAATGAAGGATCTAAGAGGCACTCTTCCAAGCATAAGAAGAAATAAATAGAAAACAAGATGGGGCCTTTAAAGATACTAACAAAAGGAAAGACAAGGGTAAGTCACACTATGATGTAGATTGGGATTGTGAAAATTTGTGCATCTTTCCTTTCTCTGATGAAATAGGGAATAATGAGCCCCCAACCAAATTTATTGCTCCTTGGAGTCTAGATTACTAAGGGATGAAGAATCTGGTAACTCACATTCAGCATTTCAAGATAGCTATGGCCCTTGTGAGCCTTAATCGAGACAAGATAGAGGCCATAATGTGCAAACTCTTTACTACAACTCTACATGACGGCACTCTAAAGTGATTTAATAAATTGGAACCCAGTACCATAATATCATTCTCTCAATTTCCAAGTTTTTCATCACCAACTATGCCAGTAAAAAGCCCACGAGGAAAGAATCTCATCACCTATTCTCAATCACCCATAGAAATGGAGAGTTTATTAAGGAATATAGGAGAAGGCTCAGAGAGGAAAAGCTAGAAATAGAGAAGTATCCTAACTCTATTATGATGGAAGCTTTCTAACGGGGTCTATGAAGTAATTTTGATTTGTTTGCTGAGTTAACCACAATTGATCCACATAAAATGGAAGAGGCTTATGGAGAGGCCAGAAACTTTCTTAGTTTAGAAAGGGAGTTGGAATTAGATGAAAAGAGTAAGGCCACTATACAAAATGCACAAGAAAATGAAAAAAGGAGAATAAACTTGGACATATCAAATAAGGACAAAATGATTAACATAAATAAATACTTTCCTCCAAATTACAAAGGGGGTGGTCAATAACCAAAAAAACAAGGGACCATAGGGTAAGTCATTATCTCCTTTTAGAGGTCCACCTTTGAGAGTAAGTCTAGCTCAAGTTATGTTGATGATGGAGAATGAGAAAAACATTAGATGGCCACCAAAAATGAGGGCACCTTTTAGAGAAACATCTAAATGGTATGCCTTTCACAAAGATATAGGCCACGAAACATGGGATTGTAGACATCTAAAGAAAGAAGTAAAAGATTTGTTGTCTAAAGGGTATTTGAGTGACCTAATGGGAAATGATAGTAGAGAAGCTGATTGATAGCCCCAATGTGAAACTTTGAGGCTACCTACTCGACCAATTAAAAGGATATAGCCACATAATGAAGCTAATGTGAAGATCATCCGTACTATACATGGAGGACTTGGGCTCAATGGGACCTCCAATAATGCACGGAAAATATAGGCTAAAGACTTGCATAGATTACCTCATGTTTATAATTTGAATAGGGGGATGTCCACTACAATCATTTTCTCTAGTAATGACGAGACCTCATCTCCCCATGAAAACCCTTTGGTAATCACCCTATGAGTAGGATATTGTGATGTCTACATAATCTTGATTAATACTATGACTTCTTTTGTCCTTTTTCTATTAATGATGAAAGCATTAGGTGTGAAAGAGGGAAAAATTACAAAGAGGGAGCTATCTCTAATAGGATTCAACAATAGCATTACCTGTGTAGTTGGGATCATGATGTTATCTACCATGACAACACGATCTATAGTAATGACCAAATTTGTGGTGATTGATGTCCCAACCCATTCTAATGCCATTCTGGGTAGATCATAGATACATAAGATGAAAGCTATTCCTTCTACTTTCCACCAAATCATCAAATACCCAAACAAAGAGAGCATAAAAGAGATAAGGGGGACCAAGAAAAGAAAGAATTGTTATAATGCTATAATGAAGGAAGTGGTTCCAAAGAAGAAATTATAGTATGAATCTCGTAAAAAAAGACCAAGGGCAGATGCCTAGTGGAATCGGTTGATTCAAATGAAGTTTGAGATTTACAAGTTGAAGATAATGGGAAGACCATTATTTGAAATTGAGCGACAATATAGCAACAGAAGTTAAGGAGAAACTATCACATTTCCTAAGAGCCAACTTTAATTTCTTTGTGCCAAGTTCAATTTCTTCATCACTTATAAAAAGGGTTGAGAACACTTGTATAATTCATACATTTAAGGATTTCTGTCATTTCCTCTAACTTTTTTGGTTGTATTTTATGGATTCTAATCGAACCAATAGATGATTAGTTCGATCTTTATGTGTTGAAAATGGTAGGCTTGAGGATGTGGTTTGGGAGCTCAAAGCCGGGGTGGTTAAAGTTGAGTGTAATGCCAAAGAGGCAAAGTATGAGCTCAATTCTTATAAGGAGTAGTTAATCCAAACTCAATCTCGAGAAATGAGAACCTTGGCTAGTATGCCTACTCTCGTAGATAGGGAATCATATTAGCCAAGCACTACTACAAAACGAGCCATTAAAGTTGCTTAAAAACGGACTTTAAATTGATTGACTTAAAATTTATAGTCAGTTCAATGTGTGAATCGATTTTAAAATATATATTAATTTTTTTTCATATTTGTACTCATTTTCTACTCTACTAATAACTTGTATTCAATCACATATAGCATAAAAAAACCAAAATCTATTTAACAAAGTGTAAATAATAATACAAATAATTGAAAATTTAAATACAATTAATTACTTGATTATTAAATTTATTACAAAAAAAATAATGTATATACAATACATATATATATAGTTAACTTAAATTACAAATAAAATGATGTCGTCAAAGTGTAATGAATTTTGCGATCAAGCTTGGTTGGCTTAGAATTACCAGCATAGTGACAAGGAAACTGAGCAAAAAGTAGTTGGTCCATATAAAAATTCATTCCCCTATATACATTAGCACGTAAACATTCATAAAACAAGCAGTCTAAACTTCAGAGACATTAATGGAGAAATTAAAGCATTATAAATATTACCATGGTGTCCTCCTATGTTGTTCAAGAATCCTGATGTTATAATTTGAACAAAGTGTTTAGTCCATTCTTCTTGTAAATCATAAAAAATATGCATATCATAGCCCCACTTGTTACAACTAAAGAAATATACGTAATTAATTAAATTCAAAATAAGAATGTAATATCATGAATTCACAAAAAATAACTTATATATGTTAAAAGATTAGTAAAAGAGGTTACCATATCGACACCCAGTGATATAATAATAACTTTATCCCTTCAAACTCATATTAGCACTTTATTAATTTTTTGTCTATAAATATGAAGCTATCTGAAATCAAGCTGGTATTTTTAATGCTATAATGAGCTCTAATATGAAGTTAAGTGTAACTTCGATTTGTTACTTTCTTGTTGAGTTATGGTGCCCTTAAACGTAAGGAACAATTTTGTAATACGTTTATGGGTACCAAAACTCAACCAAGCAAAGTAACAAATTGGAGTTATACTTGACTTCATATTTAGAGCTCATTATAGCATTAAAAATACCAACTTGATTCTAGATAGCTTCATATTTATAGACAAATGATTAATAAAGTGCTACCATGATGTTGTCATAAGGAAAGTGTAGATTTTCTGAGAATATTAGGCTAGAATAGTGTTGTACAGACTGTGAATTTAGTGTAGAACAAGCTAGAATTTAGTTGTTGATACCAACTGTATTATTCCTAAGTTAGTGGGAATTTGTCTACTTTTTAGTCCTATTTATAGTGCTATATATACATTTGAATAAATCAGAGAAAATAAAACAAGAATTCAGTTTCTCTCCACTATCTCTCAATATTTTCTTCATGGTATCAGAGCATTTCTGAAATCCATTTTTTTCTCACCAATTCTATCCAAGGAAGATTTTTTGAAATCCAATTGCTCAGTCACTCTTCTCCGGCATCAATCCTAGTAGTTCTCTATTTCAGCTGTGCATCATCGTTCATCTCTATTCATCGTCGTTGCCATCTGGTTCATCTCTGCATTCTGTTTCAGCATCAAGATTTTGTAACCAAATCAGCCCAATCTTCCTAGTTTTAACCCAATAGAACCAATCTGCCCAATTTTAAACCCAATAGACCCAATCTGCCCAGTTTTAGCCATCTCAGACCAGTCATCATTTCAACCATCTCAAACCAGTCATCATCGTCGCCGACCATCTCTACATCGTCATTGCCGATCATCATCGTCGTCTGCTTCAGTCCCGCAAGTCAATAAGTCCCATAGTTGCATTCTATTTTTTTTTGTTTCCAATACCCATAAGCTGCCTTTTTGTAATATATCTTGGCCCGACCCGAGAAAACCCTACCCACCCGATCCAGCTGGTCCAACATATCTGACCCGACCCGGTTCAGCAGATTAGCTAAAAAAAAATAGCCCCACAAGTTTCAGTCCACGTATAATCTACAATTGAAATAAATGGCCACGAGAAAACCTATAATTACCAGTTCCACGGAAAATAGTCTTATGCCCATCACCAGTCACAAATTAAATGGGTATAATTATCTTCAATGGTCCCAATCTGCTACTATCGCTCAATCAGGTAACACCACCAACGTTTTTAGTGTGAAATAGGTTAAGAGACAATAGATTATAGATTCAGGTGCTTCAAATCATATGACGGGTGATGCATCTCTTCTTGTAAATCTTAAAACTTCCTAAGAAGGATACACTGTCAGAATTGCCGATAGATCAATATCCAAAGTAACAGGGATTGGTTCGGCAAAAATTTCAAATTCTTTTATTCTTGATTCTATCCTTCTTGTTCCAACCCTTGATTGTAATCTCTTATCAATTACTAAACTCACACGTGATAAAAATTGTGTGGCAAAATTTGTTCATAATTTATGTGAATTTCAGGACTTGGATTCGGGGAAAATGATTGGAAGTGCTAAAGAATGCTTGGGACTCTATCTTCTCAACAGTGAAGACCTTCTAGAAAGACAAGTCCTTCAAGCTGTATCCGAGGTTCAGTATCAAAATAAAGCTTTATTAAATTTTAATTCCAATAACAATGGTGAAATCATGTTGAAACACTATCGTCTTGGTCATCCTAATTTCCTATATTTGGAAAAAAATTTCCCTTCATTATTCAAAAATAAAAATTCAAAGGATCTTAAATGCGAAGTATGTGAATTCTCAAAACATGTTAGAAATTCATATCCTACTCTTCCACATAAAAAATCACATCCTTTCTCTCTAATTCACTCTGATATTTGGGGACCTTCTCAAATCAAAAACATAACAGGGACACGATGGTTTATTTCATTTGTAGATGATCATACTCGAACCATTTGGTTATTTCTTATGAAATAAAAATCTAAAGCATGTCAGATATTTAAAAGTTTTAATACCATGATTCAAACTCAATTTTAAACAAAGATCCAAGTATTGAAAACTGACAATGCTAGAGAATACTTCGCATCAATTCTCAATGATTATCTGTCAAGTCATGGGATTGACCATCTAAGCTCTTGTGTTGACACACCTGAACAAAATGGGGTGGCTGAAAGGAAAAATAGACATCTTCTCGAGGTAGCTAGATCTCTCATGTTCACAACTCATGTCCCTAAACATTTCTGGGGGGAAGCTGTCCTTACGGCTACCTATCTTATCAATAGGATGCCCTCTCGTGTCCTAACTTTCAAAACACCCATCAGTACTCTTCTTGAGTCATACCCACACACGAGAATCGTGTCCAACATTCCTTTTAAAATATTTGGATGTTCTGCTTATGTCCATGTACATCATAGAGATAAACTTGATCCCAGAGCTATCAAATGCATATTCTTAGGGTATTCATCAAACCAAAAAGGGTACAAATGCTTCTCTCCTATCACAAGGCGATTTTACAATACAATGGATGTCACATTCTTTGAACAAAATCCATACTATTTCAAACCTGTTATTCAGGGGGAGAACATAGGCAATGAATACCAGCTCTGGAATAGCATTACCACTCAGCCTCCCATAAATTCTGTCTCAAATCATATCCCGCAAATTCTAGAAAGTGAATCAGTATCTCAAACAAATGCTCCTAATAATCCCAATGAACTCTCAACTCCTCTACCAACAGATCTAAACTTCCATGTCCCAAACAATGATCTTTTTGTCTACTCTAGGAGGAGAAGAACTCAAGAGGGAACGGAGAACCAAGCATATCTTGAGCCAATCCAAGAGTCCAACCCGAGTACAGATTACTTCGACAATTCACAAGGTAACATCACTGAATCTCCTATTATTGAGTTACCTCCTAATGATTTGAATTTGCCAATTGCTATAAGGAAAGGTGTAAGATCTTGCATAAACCACCCCATCTACAACTTTGTTTCCTATAAAAATCTCTCATCAGGTTATAAAGCATTTATCAACAACCTTGATCAGATATAGGTTCCAAATTCCGTTCATGAAGCCTTTCAAGTACCTGAATGGAAGACAACTATTCTTGAAGAACTCAGTGCCTTAGAGAAAAACAAGACTTGGGAGATCACAGAACTACCACCAGGAAAACAAGTTGTTGGGTGCAAATGGATCTTTACAATCAAACACAAAGCAGACGGCAGTGTAGAAATATTCAAAGCTCACCTTGTGGCTAAGGGATTCACTCAGACATATGGGATTGACTATCAAGAGACTTTCGCACCTATAGCAAAGCTCAACACTATTCGTGTTCTTCTCTCCCTAGCATCTAACTTGGATTGGCCTCTCTACCAATTAGATGTCAAGAATGCATTCCTCAATGGTGATCTCAAAGAAGAAATCTACATGGACATTCCTACTGGAATTGAATCTCTTGTTCCAACCAATAGAGTTTGCAAACTTAAGAAATCCTTATATGGATTGAAACAGTCTCCACGTGCCTGGTTCGATAGGTTCTCTAAAGTTTTGAAGAGATATGGGTACAATCAATGCCAATCAGATCACACACTATTCATCAAACACTTCTTCAATGACAAAATAGTTATCCTAATTGTGTACGTAGATGATATTGTTCTAACAGGTAATTCTACAATTGAGATGAATAAACTCAAAGAATTCCTTGCCAAGGAATTTAAGATCAAAGACGTGGGAAATCTCAAATATTTCCTAGGAATGGAAGTAGCACGAACAAAAAAGGGGCATATCTATATCTCAAAGGAAATATGTACTTGATCTTCTCAAGGAAATTGGAATGATCGGGTGTAAACCGACAGAAACTCGGATGGATTCTACAGTAAAACTCGGAATAAAAGAAAATAGTACACCTGTGGACAAAGGCTGTTACCAATGATTAGTGGGAAAACTCATTTACCTATCCCACACTAGACCAGATATTGGTTTTTCAGTAAGTGTTGTAAGTCAATTTATGAACAGTCCTACTGAAGAACACATGGAGGCGGTCTATCGTATACTCAGGTATCTCAAGATGACACCAGGAAAAGGATTATACTTCAGTAAGAATCCCACCAGAAAAATTGAAGTCTTTGCAGATGCTGACTGGGCAGGCTCTATAATGGATCGCAGATCTACCACTGGGTATTGTACCTTCGTATGGGGAAATCTTGTAACTTGGCGAAGTAAGAAACAGTCAGTAGTCGCTCGAAGCAGTGCAGAAGCTGAATTTAGAGCTATGGCCCATGGGATTTGTGAAGGAATGTGGTTAAGAAGACTACTCAATGAACTAGACTTCACAACTCCTGAACCTATCAGCATGCATTGTGATAATCAAGCTGCAATAAGAATTGCAAAAAACCCAGTTCATCATGACCGAACCAAACATGTAGAAATTGATCGTCATTTCATTAAAGAGAAGTTAGATGGAAAAATTGTGGACCTACTATATACATCTACTCATCATCAAATTGCAGATACCCTTACCAAAGCATTACCTCGAACAAATTTTGAAGAATTGAGTTGCAAGTTGGGAATGATTAATATCTATTACCCAACTTGAGGGGGAGTGTAGATTTTCTGAGAATATTAGGCTGGAATAGTATTGTATAGGTTGTGAATTTAGTGTAGAACAAGCTGAAATTTAGTTGTTGATACCAGCTGTATTATTCCTAAGTTAGTGGGAAATTGTCTACTTTTTAGTCCTATTTATAGTGTTGTATATACATTTGAATAAATCAGAGAAAATAAAACAAGAATTCAGTTTCTCTCCACTATCTCTCAATATTTTCTTCAGAAAGTAGGCAAGAGAGATGAGATGAAGTTTGGGCAAAAAACAGGTCCATAAAATAATGCATTCCCCTAAATACATGAGCATAAAAACATTCATCAAATAAGGGACTTCAAACACAGGAATAGAGAAATTAAATCATTATAAAAATTACCGTTATGTTGTCACATGCTATTCAAGATCATTAGAATCTTCTCATAATTCATCTTGTGATGATATAATTTGAACAATGTTTTCTACCCATTCCTTTCATAAATCATCAAAAATTCACTAGTCATAGCCCGTCTTGTTCCAACCAAAGAACTACATGTATTTAAAATCAAAATAAGAATGTAATTTCATGAATTCACAAAAAATAACTCATATATGTTAAAAACTTTTCTGTATATTGGTAAAAGATATTACCACATCATCAATTGGAATTTTGATATTTGTGATGATTTCGCTCATAAACTTCATGACATAATAACCACACATGACTCCATTATTTTGTTATGGAACCTACAAAAAACAAGTGTACATGATTTTTCATATTCGAACATCTTTATTATTAAATAGTAAAATTAATAAAATTATTAATATTCGTTTGTGCATACCATAACTTTATGCCATATAAGCTTATGATATTTTTTAAGGGCAATGCCCCTAAACTTGTTCCATAGCTTCCATGCCCTATCAAGGTTTAAAACGGTTAGTTTTTTATTAAGTATTACAAAGAACAATAGAAGAAAAATAGCTAGCTATAACTCTTACATTTTAACAATGCATTCCCCTAAATACATGTTGTATATTTACTCAGTTCTATAGAAGCTAAGTCAAAGTACCAAGCCTAATTATTGAACAGATCAAGGATTACCAACATCCAATGATCTTGGCATTGTTCAAACCTTAGTGGCCAAGGGATTATCAAATTTTGATTTCTGTTAAGTGTTAATGCCCTATCACATAATTGCTTAGCTCTGATGTTAACATCCTTCTCTTAATATTGATTGATATATGAAGATTCATAGAACATTGCTAAATGTGATGAGTGATTATGTTGAAGTCGATAATAGCATGCCTTATAAGCACCAAGATTTATGTTGAAGTTTAAAGGATAATTATAACTATACTTCTTCCGAGGCTTCTTCTTGAATGACTTAGTAAGCGATGATTGGTCACTAGACATAAATTTAGCACGAGATACTTGCTTCGTATCTCTTAAATGTGCCTCATTTAAGAGTTATAGTATAATAGACTAAAGAAGAAGTATTATGTATGTTAGTAACAATAAAATATATAATAAAATAATAGTAGTAAACAAGTGTTATCTTTTTTAAGTAAAAAAATAGCACCATCTCAAAATTTAGAACAACTTGAATCGACAGCCAAGCCACATATTGTCCAATCACTTCTTGGACTGTGGTAGCATCAGAAGGCACAGGTAGTGGACAATCATGGACAATCATTGATCAATTACTATTCCCCAATGATTTGGCAAATATTGATTATGAATCATCTGATCATTGCTCAAATGTTGTACCGTTCCAATAGCAACAAAGTCCGTTGATGAAGGATGTTTCAACAAACATTTCATATTCTGTAAAAAATTTAAGTGTTAGATATAATAAATAAAACATATGATAAAAAATAAAAATAATAGATTATCTACACCAGAAATTAAAATCTTACCACATATGATTCATCAAATAGAGGAGGACTCCTAAATAGGATAGCTATTAGATGTACATTCTCACCAAAACGTTCATCGTGATGTGATTGATGGTAAGAATGCATAGATTGCATTAGAGAAAATGAACCACTACTTGATTGCATCTGCATTCCTAGCATAAAAGGAGGACCAATAGGATGACTATATCCCATACTGGATATAGTTTGATAGCCAGGAGATTGCATGGGTGCCTTATCTGGCATGGATGGTGGCATACCTGACATGGATGGCAATCTCACTTAACATTGAGGCCTTAAAGGAGTTGAATTCTTCTTCAATTTTAGTGTACTTCTCCTTACTAACCATCTGAGGCTTTTGTTTTGGAATGTTAAAATATTCCATATAACCATCATATTGGCTACCTCTCCTAACACAACTAGGATGCTTGCGTCCGCATGCATGATATATAACATCTCTCTTAGGCTCTTTGATTATTTCACCCCTGGATATTTGATCTTGAACAACTCTCTACAAATAATAAAGCAAACAAACATATCATACATTATTACATCAATTATTAAAAATAATATGGACTTTGTGTCAATTGAAATTACTAACCAACTTATTTAGTTATTCTTCATCTCGCTTAGTCATCGGTCTTGACTTTTTCTTGTTGGGAGTATTTGTTTCTATGTACAATTCAAATGAGGTAACCGGTCTACCCAATTCAACTTCCTACATAAATTATGAAAAATTTATTAACCATGACATCTAAATTTGAGGAAAATAAATATAAAAATATTTATAAATTAACACAAATTAATAATACCATTCTATTTCTAGCTTCGGGATTTGAAGACCTCCTAGTATGGTTAGGAAGAATATTATGCATTTGTATATTCTGATATTCTTCCCTAATAATTTGAAATTCATCTGTACGTCTATAATCTATGAAGTCTTTCCGAACTTATGGTGTAATCCAGGGGTGTCCTTCATGGATTTTGTGGAGCTCTACTTCATCAAGTGGTTACAAATATGGAAACACATAATTTCTTGCCAATCTGGAAGTTTTGTATTCCTTCCACGCTTTATTTACAATCTTATAACACTTGCTCTTCCAAGTGTCATCGACTTTGTAACGATTCTATAAAAACACACTACAAAAGATTAGATATATATAATACAAAAAAGATTAATATATGTAATTAGTTATAAAATATAAGAGACTTACACAAATGACTTTCCATATTTTTAACTTTTCAACTTCGTCAACCTATGTCCAATCATTTATACTGATTGGTATACTGGACTTCAAAAGTCTACCAATAGAGGATTTCAATTGTTTTCCATTTTCCCTAGCATCAAATAGAATGGATACTCTATCATTTGGGTTAAGTGGAGCATCAGGTATATTTTCCCAACCCCTTCTTTTCAAATGCCCCAAATGGATCATTTGGATCTACAAGTTCTATTACCCGAGGATCCATGAAATAGTTGCAAACAATGAAGAAATATAAATTAATTGACCATTTTAGGAACATAGATATATATAAACATCCAAGAGTTATTACAACAATATAGAACATGCATTATGTTTAATTAGGTTGTTGATCATATACATATATTCCTTAACAATCATTTCGAGTCCATGACGAAAACATCATCATTAACTAGATCATCACAAAAATTAGGCAATTTGTTTGAGAAATTACTAATATTGGTTAATGAATTAAGCATAGGGTTGTCATCTTTTAAAGCATTACAATGGTAAAACTCTTTTTGTGGAGGCATTAACACAAGAGACCATCTTGTGTCAATTTGATCGCTCACATAAAATACTTGTTTTGCATGAAGTGCTAACATGAAAGGATCATTAGTGTGACTTATATTGGATAAATTTACAAGGGTAAATCCATAATCATCTATTTTATATCCAACATTGATAACATCTTTAACCCAATCACACAAGAAAACTGTTCCATGGAATACCTTATAATCCAATTTCCAAATCTCTTGAATTATACCATAATTTGCTTTATCAGAAAGTACAGGATTACCATCTTTTGAACTGGAAAATTGCAGAGTTTGTGTAACCATCTTCATACTACTATTCTGATTTACTCGGACTTTGTCCCTAGTTTGAGTCGTAAACCTCGATCCATTAATTGTGAAACTAGAAAATGATTTGACATGACATTTTGGACCATGTGCAAGCCATTCTAAACTTTCTGTTATTTTATGATTTGGTTTCTTGAGTTCATCTCAAATCTATGTATACAAAAACATGAAATGTGTTTAAAGTAAAGTTTTAAAACATTGCATAGAAGTACTAATGAATTCTTGTATGTGATACTTACATGGTTGCGAAACCAATTAATAACTTTCACTTATGTTCATCATACAACCATTTTTCTCCTTTTTTTATTATGAGGATCGATCTTCAATAAGTTTAAATGTATCATGTATTGTTATTAAAGATATATCAAGTAGATATCATCATTAATAGTTAAATAAAAATAATTTTTGCATAAACGGAAAGGTTAAACATCAATTACTCTATGTATAATTATGCCTCATTATTATTTACCAAAATGATCTAGTGTGCTTTTTCCCATCGAGTGCGATCAATAAACAATTTCTTACTTCTACCAAGCATAGAGTTACCTACTTGGATCATGTGAAGTTCTAAGAACAACTTATGCGTAGGATTCCCAATTTCATTGCAACCACTAAACTATTCAAAACAAAACTCAATGGCCTCTTCAGCAATGTAGCGTTCTACCATGCATCTTTTAGGTCAATTTTTATTATTTACATATCCTTTAAGGACTTGCATATATCTCTCAAAAGGATACATCCACCTTAAGTAAGTATGACCACACAATTGAACCTCTCGAACTAAATGAATACACAAGTGAATCATTATATCGAAGAAAGAAGGAGAAAAATATTTCTCAATTAGACACAAAGTCTCTACAACATCTTTCTGTAAAGAGTTTAACTTGCCAATTGATATAGATTTCTTGCATATTGTATTGAAGAATGAACAAAGACGAATTATTGATAATTGAACATGTTTTGGAAGAATTGATCTAATAGCAACTGGTAATAACTGTTGCATTAAGATATGATAGTCATTCTTATCGGTGATAGACACAAAATTTCTTAAGTTGGATGAGTAACCATCAGGAACTTTCACACCCGCAAAACATTTATAAAACACATCCTTCTCTTTTGTTGACATTGTATATGATACTGTTTGATTCTTATCATTTTCCACCCTTGGTGCCAATTTAGGTCGTATGCCTAGTTTCTTTTGGTATCTAAACTTGTGTCCAGATGGAAAAAATCTTCTATTTGTTCTATAATACATCTTTCATCCGAACAAGATAAGTTGCAGAAGTGTCATCACTACATATAGGGCATCCCTTATTTAAATTCCAGGTCAACATCTTTGATGTCTCTTTACTTTTGAACAACCTTTGAAAGCGAGGAATTGGAGGAAAGTACCAAAGAACCTTTGTGGGCACGCCTTTCTTAGGTGTTGTCTCATTTGTAGCATGCTTCCATCTAGATTCTTTACACATTGAAAAATCATCTAATGTCTCATATTCTTTTCTATAAAGAATGTTGTCATTTGGACAAGCACGAATCTTATGATATTCTATGCCAAATTGACAAAGAGATTTCTTCACTTCATACATTGAAGATGGAAATTCAATACCCTTAGGAAACATATCTATTAGTAGATTTAGTAATTCTGTGAATCCGTTGTTAGAAAAACCATGCTTTGCCTTCATATTGTACAAATGAACCAATCCTGACAATTTAGTATATTTCTTGCATTTTGGATACAACGATTTTTTGGCATCTTCTAGTAGTTTTTTAAAGGTCTCGGGATCATCATCACGTAGTTCATCTTCCACACTATGAAACATATTTTCTGTCTGTACATTATCATAAGATATGTATGTAATCTATTCACATTATAATTTATCACTTTCCCATGAGTATTATCAATATTTTCTCCATGATAATACCAACATTTATAGCTCAAAAGAATACCACTACGGATAAGGTGATACTTAACCTCGTCAACTTCATGAAATCGCTCATTTTTACATTTAACATGGACATCGAATCATACTAATTTCATTATTACTATTTCCACAAGAAAATTCCATGAAACTTTCAACTCTAGAAATGTAGTCTTGCTCAATTCTACACTTTGACATCCAAGATTTGTCCATTTTCTATTAATGAAATTAATTAAGCATATTAATTAATTATGTATCCAATTAATATATTTCAAGTATTATTATACCAAAACATACATAGTACAAAAATTTATCATTTTAATCATTTTAAAATTGTATTACTTTTACTTAATGAAATATAATTATTTATATGTATATAAATTTATCCACGTACGATAAATATTCTAGTCCTTCAAACCCACAACATCCAGATATTATTTCCATAGAAAATAAACCAAACATATAATAATAAGCATAATACAAAACATACATAAATAAAAAATTTATACAAAAAATATAGAAAACTGAATAATAAGTACGTAGGATTAATAGAGATACTTACAAGAGTAAATGAAGTGACTAAATGAAGGAAATGAAGACAAAATGGGTGTTTTGTAAGTGAGAAAATGGGTATAAAAATTTGAGTATTTTTTTCAAAAAAATAGGGGATCTAAAAGATAATATGAAGAGGAAGATAACCAACTAAACGACATTGGAAATGGTGGTCGGAGGTGGTAGGAAAATTAGAAAGAGTAGAGGAGGTAGCTCGATTTTTGAGTTTTTTTAGGTGGTAGCTGCGCGCAAAAATGATGTTCTAATGGAGAAGAGAGAAAAGAAATGGATAACATCGGTTGACATGTTGAACCGACGCTACACACATCGACAGTGTCGGTTGACACGTATAACCAAATTTATCCATGTGTGTAGCGTCGGTTTTACACGTCAATTGATGCTACGTCTTACGTGTATTTTTTATTTTAAAATTGAAATTAAATAGTACAATTTATTTTTTATTTTTTAGTCAATTATTATTATATTTGAACTGTTTAAAATTGAATTTGGATATATATATATATATAGTATAATATTTTCTTCATTTTTTAGTCAATTGGTTTTTAAAATTATATAATTTTGTGTATTTGTTTGGATACTTAGTTTTTTATGGACGTACATGTTTTTCATACTAGTTATTGAATTGGATAACATGAAAAATGTTTGCATATTACAGAAAAGTTTACAAAAAAATATAAAAGGTTTATAGTTAAAATCAAATAAAATAATAATTGATCAAAAAATAAAAAATATTGTACTATTTAATTTCAATTTTAAATTGCAATTTTAAACTAAAAACAAATATACGTAGGATGTAGCATCGGTTGACATATAGAACTGACACTATCCACTTGTGTAGCATATATTCTACATGTCAACCGATGCTATGTCCTACATATATTTTTTATTTTAAAATTGTAGTTTAAAATTGAAATTAAATAGTACAATTTTTTTGTATTTTTTTGGTCAATTATTATTTTATTTGATTTTAACTATAAACCTTTTATATTTTTTTGAAACATTTTTTGTATTGTGAAAATATTTCATGTACGTACATAAAATTAAGTATCCAAAGAAATACCCAAAATTATATAATTTTAAAAACCAATTGACTAAAAAAAAGAAAAAAATTATACTATATATATATATATCAAAATTCAATTTTAAAGAGTTCAAATAAAATAATAATTGACCAAAAATAAAAATATTGTACTATATAATTTCAATTTTAAAATAAAAAAATACACGTAGGACGTAGCGTCGGTTGACGTGTAGAGCCGACACTACACATGTGGATAGCATCCGTTCTACGTGTCAACCGATGCTATCCACGTGTGTAACATCGGTTTTTCACCTAACTGACTTTAAATTTATTATAAGTCAATTTTCTCTAAAAATGACTTTACATATCAACTTAAATACCACATTTTGTAGTAGTGAAGCATCTATATGAAGCGATCTAAAAGAGTTTTCCTTAAGGTTATAGAGATTACTGAAGAATTGGAGCGAGGATTCCTCGCAATGGTGACAGTACACCCTGAGCCTGTGACCTATGCATGGTATAAAGTTATTGAGATTCAAGCTGAGCTATTGACCTTAGTTGAAAAAACTGATGATCCAGACATTGGTCGCATGTCCAAGCATTTAAAGAGTTTTTAAATAATGAACACATTTTGAGTGGAATATATTTGTATATAAAGAGTTATTATTATTATTATTATTATTATTATTATTATTATTATTATTATTATTATTATTATTTTAGGGCATGATTTTTTATTAACTTAGGTGCTCATCTCTTTTAATGTCAGAGTGTTGACCTAGTTCCTGATCGAGGTGGATAACTCAACCTTTTCAAGTGTCAGGACGTTTTACCTAGTTTTTAATTGAGGTGATTGAACCTTGGCTTAAATCAATAGGAGAGAGCTTTACCTGGTTATTAACTGAGGTGCTCATCTCTCTTTAACGTCACAACACCTATGTGGTTCCTGATTGAGGTGAACAACTCAAACTCTTCAAGTGTTTGACCAAAAGGAGAGATGATTGGCATTTCCTCTAAAAGGGATAGGAATGGCATTAGGGCTTTCTTATGAGATGACATCCTATTAAGGTTACCCACTTCATGGTGGATATCTAACCCAAATTCCTCTATTTTCTAGCCAGTGTCCGACCTACCTATTACCTGTCACAAAACATTTGTTTTTATTATTTTGATATACCCTGTCTAGACTAATCCTCTTTTTTTCCTTATCTGGTACTATCTCTACCTCCATTCGATGACATTTAACTAAGTTGAGCTCCATCTCTAGGTTGAAAAACTTTCTTGCTTCCAAGGTGCGTGGCACTGTCTTAATTAGTTCCCTAAATAGGTTGGAGTTCTTCAGTAGGCCTCGCCTAAAGGCCTTTATAGCAATAAACTAGGACATTCAAAAATTTCCAATTTCTCTTCTCTGAATCATTTCATGTATTCTTTAATGGATTTCTTTCCCCCTTGGATAATTGAGAAAGAGGTGGTGAGATTCCTTCCTCAAAGGTTTATTCCAGGCTTAGTTTGTAATGAATAGCTTAGCGAACTGTAGGAAGAAGCATATGGATCTGGGGGCAGGTTGTTGAACCATTTATGAGCACCTTCATAGAAGATGGTAGCAAATAAATTGCACATCATTGGGTCCTTTTTTGCCTGGGTGAGACTCATGGGTGCCATGGCTTTTTTAAAGTGTTGAACATGTGTGATTGGATCTTTGGTTCCAAAATAATAAGTGCACTTAGGAGCATTGAACTTGGGTGGTGGTTCATCATTTTCTATTATATCCTAAAAGAGGGAGATTTATAGTTTCTCACAATCTGTTTCCATATCATAAGGGGTTTTTCCCTTCTCGTGTCTGTCACTTGCCAACTTCAAGGGATGATCTTTCCTTTTATTGCTCTCTTTTAGCACTTGTAGTCGTGTCTCCCAATTTTTCTTTCTTGAACCTATTGTTCATCATCAGGTCGTGCCGAGCAAGAGAGGGGATTCCTCTCGCCTTCATTTTTGGCTTGTTAGGGCTCAGACTGGCAACGCCCAACTGCATCTCCA
This sequence comes from Hippophae gyantsensis, assembly GCA_030763125.1. Taxonomy (NCBI): domain Eukaryota; kingdom Viridiplantae; phylum Streptophyta; class Magnoliopsida; order Rosales; family Elaeagnaceae; genus Hippophae; species Hippophae gyantsensis. The sequence continues at coordinate 27,313,765 of CM061039.1, read as the reverse complement.
TTGGTTGGATCAGTTGTGGGGTTTTACGAGTTCCTTCCCCCTACATGAGAGCATAGAGATCTTTTTTCTTAGTTCAAGGAGTCGATGAGATAACTCTTGGTAGTGGGCTATCTTCTATCCTGGTCTCATTGGGGACTAGTAGGATATTTCTCTACATAGCCATTATTTCATGATTGGCCGACCTCGATCATCTTTCAAACTAGGTTCTTACCATGATATTTGCAGATGGTGAATAGAATACATTTGGTATACCTAATTTCTCTCTAGAAAGGGGTGAACCTCAAAGGATATGGGGTCAGAAACTTATGTTTGACCTCAAAATCTGAGCCCCACGTTGGGCACCAAAATGTTGATATTCAATGTGTTTCCAGAGAGAGATTAGAGAGAAGTTAAGACAATTGGCTGAATGTGTGGATCTTCAGGAGAGGTCCATCTATCTATAGAACATTATAGCTATAGGTGTCGGTTACATAATGTGTACACATATTTACATGTTTGAAGGACATAATTGACCTAAAATATAGTATGTTATAAGTTGAGGTTGACCTAAGCCCAAGCTGATCATTGAATTTAGTTCAACCATTGATCTCAAGTTATTCATTGAGCTAGAGCAGGTCATTGAATTTGGGCTGGTCTAGAGGTGGGACATCTAGGATGTTTCATCTTCCATTTAGGGTTGGTGCCTTTGTTTGTACGATTTGAATGGATTGGACACCATGTTGGTCCAGATGTCCAAACGAAAAGATGGGAATTTTTGAATGGGTATATAATTTAGTCCTAATTGAGTATTTAGTTTGCTAACTTTATTTAAATTTACATTTAAGTATTTAAATTTTTTTTGCTAATTTAATCCCTAATTTTTTTAATTTCTCTATTTAAATTTTCAAATTTTTTTCAACAATTTAATTCGTAAAAATTATATTTTTTATACTTAAAATTCTAGATTAAAAAGGTGGGAATTTTTGAAAAGAAATATAAATTTATAATTTAAGATTTGTTGATCTATACTAACACCACGACTTTTCACTATTTTTTGCTTTCTTTTGACTAATCACACTTTATTGCTAGCCTAGTAGAGAATGAGATAAAGTAGGTGCAATGATTATAATACAACACTTTCCAAACAAGTTGTGCACTTACCTCAATTCCGGCCAAGGTCTGCACAAATACGGCTCTCATTTCTTTAAAGCAAAATTTATTATTATAATGAAGTAATACAGAAAATTGCTTCATATACATCGCTTTCAATTTAATCATATATTTTTCATTCATGACCTAATTAGGCCCTTTAAAGTTATTAGTTAGTTCTATATGTACTATGGGATAAATCTATAAAAATACCACTACATTATTATGTTTATTTCGTTCTTATCATTGAATTATTCTTCATCTCATTTATACCACCCAACTCATAAAAAGTTTCATTTATACTATTATGTTTGTATCCATCACACGTAAGTAGTAGATTTGAAATAATTTAGATAATTAAAAGGTACATTTAGAGCAATAATTTCTACTATATTTATAACACCAATGGATAGTGACTAATTGAATAAAATAAATAGATTTTTTTACAAGTTGAATGATATAAAGTAGACAAAAAAATATTTCATATAAATGAAACAAACTCAATAATTTGATTTTATTTTTGTAGGTTTACCCTACTCTATATAGGAATAATCCCCTCTCTTTTCTGATGCTGAACAAAATTAGTAATTTATTAGAATAATTAGAATTCTATATTTTAGAGTTTTATTTCTATTATAATTGTTATTGAGTGCTTTAACAAACTAGTAGGAATTTTGTAACTAACTTTATTTTTCTCAAAATCACCACCCATATGTCCAAAACTATATAGTTTAACTCTTACTCATACAATAATAAGATTAAAATACTCTGATACTTACTTCATATATAAAAAAAATAGAATTATACATGGCCGGAGTTCCAATGACCATTGTCGGCCACCGACAAACATTCTAGTGACATTTTCCAAAATATAGACAAATTTTTAATGACATTTCTGAATTTTGAAAATTTTTATGGCAATCGTATTACACTTTAATTACTTTTTGACAACCTCACCAAATTCGAGTGACCTTGGTAAGGCATTGGCATATAGTGGTAAGGAATTGGCATGCAATGGTAAGACATTGGCTCAATATGGTAAGACATTGACATGGTAAGGTCATGCATTTTCATATTGCGGTAAGGCATTAACATGCCATAATAAGGCTTACACGACAAGGAAATGCCTTATCATAACAATGGTAAGCCTTCCTTCAAGTATGTTGTTGTAAGCCTTACGAGCGTTGTGGTAAGACCTACTACGATAAGACAATAACTTACCATAGTAGTTGTAAGCCTTTCTCTAGGCATGGCATAATAAGGCTTACTAGGGTAAGACAATGTCTTGCCATAATAATGGTAAGCCTTCCTTCAAGTAGAAATCGACAAACATCTATACAAGTGCCTACGTTACTAGTATCGTGGTAAGGCTTACCACGACATGGTATTACCTTACTGTAATAGTGGTAAGCCTTCCTTTAGGTATGTCGTAGTAAGGTTTATCAGTATAGTGGTAAGGCTTACCACGACATGGTATTACCTTACTGTAATAGTGGTAAGCCTTCCTTTAGGTATGTCGTAGTAAGGAAATGTCTTACCATAACAATAGTAAGCCTTTATTTAAATAGAAACTAACACACATCTATGCAAATGTCGACGTTACTAATGTTGTGGTAAAGCGTACCATGAAATGCACATATACCTACCTTGCAAGTGTTGTAGCAAGGTTTATCACAACAAGATAATATCTTACCACAACAATAATAAGCCTTCCTTTGTGTGTACATTGACCCATAAGCACATATGTTTGTCTTACTAGTGTCGTGGTAAGGCTTACCATTATGAGATAATATCTTACTACAACAATGATAAACCTTACCACAATACAAGAAGTTGACATACATCTATGCAAATACCTACAATACTAGTTTTGCGATAAGACTTACCACGTAAAATAACATGTTAAATTTCATGTAAAGAATTAGACCAAAAGTAAAATAACATGTTAAATTTCCATCAACCGAGTTGCAATAAAGCTAAAGTTTTCTTATATAGAATATCATAATACGAAAGAATAGTTTCTAAGTGTAAAAAATATATAGATCATATTAAAGAAAATATAGTATAGCTCTAATAAGCTTTACTTATGCTAATATAATTATAAAAATGAGTAAAATATTAAGTTGAAAAAAAGAGGCGAGTAATCTGAATAAATTGGGATAAAATAGTCAATAAAAAAATGGGTAATCTTATGATGAACATAGGCGTTCTAGGCGATGCACCGATGGGATGTTCGATTGGCATTATCGCGGCTAAATCATGGAGGTTGTGAGAGCTTCAATCTAAATAACAAAGTTGGTTGATGGTTATTGTAGAACGGATTTACCATTTCAAGTGACAAAAGAGATGTTGTGACCCAATCCTAGGGGTCGTGGGAGTTTTTTTCTAAGTAACAACGCTGGGCAATGGTTGTTGTGGAACTTCTTTACCATTTTAAGCGATAAAATAAAAATTGCAACCAAATCGTGAAGGATGTGGGAGCTTCATTCTAGACAACAATGTTGGCCAGTGAATATTGAGCTTCTTTCAGCTCTACCATTTTAACTATCCTATAAGAGCTTCATTCTAAGCAACGAAATGTCTATCGTAAGAGAAGGGTAAAAATGTAAATATAAATTCTAGAAATATGATTTATTGTTATAAAATTTATCAAAAATGAAATTCTTATAGAGTTAGGATAGCTTTTTATTCTACCTATAATTATGTTTATTTACATAAAAATTGTAGACTTTTATTCATTTAATTATAATATTAATTATTTCTCATAAATTTCATTGTTCAATTATCCCATCCACGTCTTGTAACCTGCATAAGTTGGTACCAAAGCTTCTTGATTTTGTTATCTTAAAAAAAAACTAAATCTTCTGTGAAATATTTTGTTACTATTTAAGTGAAAACAATACAAAATTTGTCATAACTTTGAGAAAATAATGTCTTAATATTTTCTTACCTAAAAGATACATCGAGTACAAATATTTTAATGATTCAAAATCACAAATAATTGATGAACAACCAAATTGATGATGATTATCTTGATTATTCAAAATTTCCTATATTTATTGAAGAGCCACAAATAGAAATATAGTATTTTGAAAATTGTTCAACCATATACGATGAAAAATTACCAATTCTCGACAAAGATGAAGATGATGAGTAGTTGATTTTGTTTCTGGACAAGAAAACGATTTTTAATACCCAATTTTGATAATTCATTTTGGTTGATAAAAAACTTGTCTTTGAGTTTGACTTGAACTTGATGAATTTGTAATGATTTCATGCATTTAATTTATAATTAAAATTCTTGCTACAAGTTCTTTCTTGAATACACTCATGTAAAATTTTATTGGATTTAGAAACCTTGTATGTATCTCTAACAAAATTAAGAGGATTACAAAGACTTTTTTTCTAATATATAAGAGAATGTACAAATAGTTAGTTTCTAATTTTTCAATGAACATCTTATATTTTCTTATGTAAAGGCCATCCTATCCAAACCAGGCATTATGATATGTTTCAGACAGGGATGATTATCATAAGAGATTCCTAACATATCATAAGATTCCCTTTGTTGAAAATCCGTAATTTTCCAAACCCATAAAATGGATTGAATTCTTGGATTGCTCATTGGAGAAAATACATCTTGGAATTTATAGCCACTTGGTATTCCAATCCACTTCCAACAATGCACTTTTCAAAACGAGAAAGAGGAATTGCTTAACGTTGCATATTAGGAGGGTATGGACAATAGTATTTCATTAATATAAATATATATTATTGAAAATAATAAGACATGTATTTAGGTATTTATCCTCAATTTAAAAAAAATGTACTAGATGTATTACTTATTTATATTATTTATTTATTTAATACTCATTACATATAGTTGAAAGTGAATTTTATGAAGATAAAATGGATTATGGGAATATGTGACTTGAACTATTGATTAGGTCATGCAGAATATATATTTTTATCTACCATATTTGAATTCATAATCAAAATGAGTTTGAATCCCTTCTCGCTCACAACTGGCCAAAAATGGGAAGGACTTTTTTCTTTGTGGGTAGGAAAATAATGATCGGGATTTCGTTCCCCTAGCTATGGAATTTGGGCATGGGTCTTATTAAGACTATAGAATGTTCTTGTAAATTATGGTCAATAGTAGGTAAACAAACAGTGATTTCAAATCCAAAGGATAAGCGTACTCTGGCAACTTTAATTAACATAAAGTTTGGTATTTTTGGGGTGATAGTGGAAAAGTTGACAGATAAGTCACCCTCACTGCCACTATACAGAACCATACATGAGATTTTCATCTCATACAAGCTCCTTGTTTAATTCTTTTGAAGTCATTGGATCATTTTTCTTGTTCTAGAATCTCTTCTCTTCTTCCACTATGTTTCAAAGAGTAATTAGGACCAATTCAGTCATGTTTTCATTCGATGGAATTGTTTGATCTTAAAGGAAATCTTCTATAATTTTGCACATAAGGGATTATTTCTTGATTTTTTCCAATCATTATATTTTACCGATAAGGGATGTATTGATTCTCAAAAAGAAAAGAGCTACAGTGGTCCCTCCTGGATCACCCAGATCTCATAGTGAATAGAAAGTTGGTTATAGTATTTTATTAAAATTTTAGAATAATTAGTATTTTATATTTTAAAGTTTTATTTTATCATAACTGTTATTAGATTAGGATTTATTGTTGATTTAGCATAAGGTTTATTAAAATTTGAATCCTCATAAAATTATGGTAGTATTTTATTTTACCTATAAATAGGTTTATTTATATTAAAATTGTAAACTTTAATTTATTTAATTATCATATTATTGAATTTTAAGAATTTTTGTTTTTCAATTATCTCATCATCCCCTTCTAACATGTGTCGCTTCCCCACCTCAATTTATAACCCCATCTACCACCTCATTTCATATTTATTTATTTTTTAAACTAATTTTTTCTTTCTTTTTTCCTTTTATAAATTTTTTATTTTTCAATTTTTATTTAAAAAAACAATAAAATAACATATCTTAGAACTTATAACAACCAAAAGATAGCATCCCTTATAACCAACTCATATATTTTTATTATTTAAAAAATATCCACTATTATTTCACATTAAATGTCTTTCAATTAGACATCATTTAAGTTAAGTACGATCGTTTACACCTATTCAAGTTTAAACTTCATCTAATCGAACCTTGTAAATGTTATTAAGGTGTTATTATTATAATAATAATTTTTAAGGATTTTATTTTTATAATCACCTTTTTTTGTTAAAAATGTAATTTCCCTTGATATTTTTCTTATTTTTACAAACTTTTTTCCATTTTTCGCTTACCATGTTCATATATTTTCAAATAAATAAATAATAACAAAATAGAACTCTTAACTTTAATTTCATATATTTTCACTTATTATTTCATATATTTTCAAATAAATAAAGAAAACTAAACTAAATAAATCTAAATTTTTGAATTTAACATATTTTCTGCCATTTTTTTTACATGCTAAATAAAGTTAAACAAAAGATAAAGATGAGCATGAATGAGAAAAAAAACTCACCATTAAATGAGTTTTCAAAGAGATATACATGATTCTAAATAGCACAATGAGTTCTCAAAACTCCAAGATCATCAAAACATAAAGTATTTTATCTCAAATGACACTAGAAACTAAATAGTTTTATTGAAACCTGAAACAACACTCCAAGTTTAAGAAATCAAAAATATATTGAAAAAGGAAATAGAACATTGATTAAACAAAGAAACAAGGAAATTAATAAGTAATTCTATAGCATAACAAAATACACTTAAAGGAACCAAACAAGTTTGGATTCTAATAGGTTCTAAATAATATTCAATAAAATTAACATAACTTTGTCTTATTGCTCCAAATCACAAACATTAAAATATCTAAAAGTTAAACTTTTAAAGTTTTTCAATAGTATATGACATAGCTCTATCAAATATTGAATTTATGGTGCCTATTATGTGGTATTGTGTACACATATTGATAAAGTATTTCTATAATATCTGTTGTTTGGGTAACATTCTCATATTATTAGTTGTCTTGTTTAATGCTTGTAAAAAATTACTCCTCGTAACATAATACCAAGTTCAAACTTTAAATAATATGTACATATTATATATAATTGAATTAACTATAAAATATCATGTTAGATATAATTAATCTACTTACATTTAAATACAAGCATATATAAACTAAAAATATATGTACATGATACATGCAATTTACATACTATTTTGAGTCGAGTTGAATATGTACAATATATGCAATGTGTACATGCTATTTTTGGACTTCAACATACCTTGAACATTTGTATATAAAACAATTATCTATTTTCCAAGAAATTTTGTAAAATTGAAATACCAAAATATCCACCGTACCAAATTTTCATTTTAGTTTCTACAAATCTATGGTACATGTATACATGATATAACTGACATGTTGTACACTGTTGTAGTAAGTTGTACAATGGTGTACGAAAACATTTTTCTATAAAAGTCCTCAAAATGCTTTTGAAATTTTAGAAAAACTTTCAAAAATGAATGCAAGGGCATATATTAAAACTGTTCAATTTTAGTGAGAAATGAGGCATCTATGTCCATAAAATGCTTTCTAATAGTGCTTAGATAGGTGTAGTTCAAATAGTGTTTTTTACTTTTCAATTCTTTACTTCTGAAGAGTAAGAAAAAATGTCTCAAAAACATTTGTTAATAGTGCATCCAACTAACCACTAAATGTTAGTCGCATAAAATGTTTCTAAACAAATACCTATAATTCTTAAAAAACTATTTAAAAGTGCTTTGTCTCTAAAAGTACTTTCAATAAATCATTGAAGCACGCACTGGGTATAAAATTTGTTAAATTCCATGCTATTAAAGTAGATATTAATGGACACCTAATTTGATGCCAATGAAGAATACATGGCTAACCAATATCTGATTATTTGCTACCTTACATCATTATAACATGTATACAGTTCACCTACTTGTTATTAATTAGAATAGGTACATGAATACAACCAAATTGAGGTAAAAATAAAGGCTAACAACTATAATAATTTAGTGTCATAATAGTAGTGATATTAAGGTACAATTAATACTAAAGATAAATAGGCATTACATACATTTTTATTGTGACAATAATAAAAGTTATTGTTAAAACATCCTTATCCAAAACAAAATATAATGGACTACTAATACATCATATTTTCAATTAATTTTAATTTCCATGTATTGATGTAAATTAATACATGTCATATGACAAACAACGAGTGATTTCAATCAATATAATGACTTATAGGTTAGCCTAGTAGGCACTAAGTTATCAGATAAGTATATCTATTAAATAATTTTCTAATGAGATAAATAAGCGATAATTATCCCAATTGTCTTAAAAGATATATATCAAAGAAATAATTCTAGTGCTATAGAACTAAATGAGTAAGGGATGCATATTAGGTAGATTTTACTTCCTAAACATATCCACCTTCTATATTTCACAAAATATGAACGACTTGAGATACAATCTATACATTTATTTTCTTTAATCAAAGAGTGATTCGATATCTTAAGCTCTTCTATTCTCTACAAACTTTCCATAATGATCAAAAGGTCCAATAACATGTCTATTGCGTGCTCCTACATCCCACTCAATGTAACAATACCAGCACCTATACCAGCATACCCATAACAAACCCGACATGCACGTTAAAGAAGAATTATGAAAGGATACCCACATTAACATAATGAAGAAAAAATTCTAGTGCATCTAAGAATGCCTACACAATCGAAAATAGCAACTTCTACTACATCTATGAAAGGATGTCCTCTCAATGAGGACTCCTTACTACAACTTCTAAATTCCTTAAGCACAACAACACCTACTAATAGCTGGATAGGCCAACTTGTAGGTTGCATAGTTTAGACCTTTGCCTAAAAGCCCTCGTAGTCCACACTTTATTCAAAATAGTCAAGATATGCTTCTACACAACACAGTATGGGAAATCTTTTCTCCTTCTAGGCCACATCGTCCCCTTGCAACATAATGTAATTTAAAATTATAAAATCTTGTCACCTTCTAGACCACATCGTCCCCTAAGGTGAACTTGTTCCAACAAATGCATTTATTTCTTCCTTATAGGTTGCGAAGTACATAACTAAATGTTAACACTAAGATAGAAACTAAGTGCAAAATTCCCCTATTCTCAAACACAAACTAAATGGGAGTGTGTAGTATACGATAGAATCAAAAAACTGAAAGTACCAAGTCATCTCCAATCTCTATGACCAATTAAAGGTACCATTGTATAGACCACAAATTCCAGAGTTCATCCTTATAGCTCGTGAAGTACATAATTCTACTCTAGATGATGTGAAGCACAAACTTAGCCTAATTGGCCATAGAGCCCTATCCACTATCTTTCTAGTTCGTGCCATAATACATAACCTTCCGAAGAATGAAAACCTCTTGTGATGTACCTCTATGCTTCCTCCTCCATCAAGTACCTTACTAAGGATTCAACTACACATCTACATTCTGTTAAAGTCTAGGCATAAGTGAAGTACAAAACTTGGTAAAGGGATCGGAGTACTGGTCCTATTATAACTAAAGGTGATCAAGATATGTTCCCTTACTTACTTCTTGAACTTATCAAAAGTGTCAAGCCTTTTGTGCATCCATGACACTTCAATCTAGTGGGAGGGAGACAAAAGTGTGTAAGAGTTATGTCATCACAAAAATACCTACAAGAACAATATTAGAACATCACACACTTACGTAATTCTTCAGAAAAAGGAGTTATGTCATCAATAGATCAGCATTTTACATGAATATAACCAAAAGGTCTGCATCACCTAGAGGGAATAGACCCATCACTTGGGTCAGGATTCCCAGTTGAAACTTTATTAATCAAAGGTGCATTGAGCAAACCCCTACCATATAGGGACCTATCAAACATGTACCTAGCAAACAAACCACAGACATAAGGAACTTTGTCGACCACACCATTGTTGGCCAACCATTTGGATACCACCTGGTGAGAACCTCCTTGGTTCACCTACATCCCAACACGCACCTATGGTAGCCAAATCCACCCTCATGCATCTATTGTCCCATCCTTCATAATTGAGTTTGATTCGTACCACCAACATATAATAATGCATGTACAAGTACATCAAGACGTGTTAATGACTTGATGCCAAAAAAAATATTCAAATACATTAACATTTCTAGAAGAGTCAAGTGTAGTTAAGAAACAGACTCAAAGACTCAAAGACTCAAAGAAGTCCTCTCAAAAGTTTCTAAACAGACTTGAAGAGTTGAGCATGCCCTATATTACTATAATCACTTTTGAAAACCAAAATTAACTTCAACATAACTCCTTGACCGGGAGTCTGATTGGAAATCCAAAAGTATCTTCAACAAAATAAAGCCATCGTTTACATTTTGAATAGCCAAATAGAGTTAAAAGTCTAACTAGACATATGAAATAGCACACGAAATCAAGTCCAGCATCGCTAGCATAAATGAAAGGGTCAAAAACTCTAATATCAATGAAACTAGAGATATAGCTCCTTGTACAATCATCTAAGCCTAGGCTTAGCGACTGATATTGAGTGAAAATTAATACATGCCATATAGAGCTATGAGTGGACTCAGAAAGAAAAGTGACTCACAGGCCAACCTAGTTAGCTTGAGTCATCAAATGAGCATATCTGTTGGAAAAGTTTCAAATGAGATAAATAATCGATAAATATCTACAATTGTTTGATTAAGATAATTATAAAGAGATAATCTTGATGCTACATAAATTCCATCTAAATAAATAAGGGATACATATAAGATATATTATATTCTCTATATATATTCACTTTTTACACTTAACAGAACATAAACAATTTAAGATAAAATCTTTACACTTCTTCCTTTAATCACAAAACAAGACTTTAAACTCCTCTATTCTCTACGAACTTCTCATATTAACTTAAGCATCAAAAGGTAAAAATTCATTATCCATTTAGTGGTCTAAGATCTTTACCAGTTTCTTTCATGATCATAGAACGATAGAAATGAGAACAACACTAGATCATCGATATTAACAAAAATCAATATCAAATATCTACAAGTGTATATAAGTATTGATTTAGTAATCTTTTATTAAAATATTATGAATGAATTAAACATAATAGAATTAATTAAACATAACATAACATTGTTTTAATTAATTGTTTGGTAGTAATAAATAAGGTACCTAGTAACCCTATAAAGTCATTTCCTTAAAAGAAACACTCCACAAATGGCCCATCATTGAGATACACAAATGGTCTACACTGTTCAGTAGTCCATGTACCTAATCGCCAACCCATGGAACTTAGTACCAGCCCATGGAAAATAGAGGCAGCCTATAGTTCTTCCCATCAACCCACGACCCCACTCAGCTTGTGCCCTCTTTTAACAACCTTTGGATCCATTTCTTCTAGCCGAACACAGCACAATCTAGAGTCATATTGTGGGTCACAAATGCCTGATATGGCCTCAATCCAAAACATTAAGTATGTGCTAATTGTCCTTCCCCTCATATCATGTACGACAAGCACATGCTAACTCCTCCTTCTCCAAGAAACACTTTCTTAATAAGATAGTGCCATGTTTATTGACCCAGTCTGTGTATACTTTAACAATAAATACACATTCCTCAAGGTTGATATCATTAATCATTGTAACAATTGATACCCAATTGTTAGCAATCAATATTATTTGTTTCCCAAATATGCTTACTTTATATTTTATGGTAAAACAAATATGCAAGTAAATTAGTTATAACAATTTTAGCATTTAGGTCTGGTAGTTAATTTTTTGAATAATTTAGTTCACTTATTTTAAAAATATGATAACATAAAAACAAAGCAATGCAATTAGATACAATAGCTATTTTTTGTTTTGTGTTTTTCTATTTGAACTTGATAAATAAAATTTTAATATAAATAATTACTTAATTACTTTTCTAAAATAATTTTTTTAAAAAATATTTAAAAAATAAAGAGGAACATAAAAATGATTATTTGTCTTTCTATATCCTTTTTTTTTAAATTAGTGAACTAAATTGTTGATAAAAATATTTAGTAGTCCTAAGTGCTCCAATTATAATATTTACTCCAATGTGGTGGAATTTGTCCCATATTTCATTAACCGGTTGTAAAGCTTTATAACTAGTTACATAACTATAAATTGGTATATGGTCATTTTCATTTTCTGGCACTTGAAAAACATAAACACTAGTGCCATTTAAGAATATTCTACGCCTTGGCGTCTGGCCTTAACCATTAAAATTTTGTTGGGGTAGTTGCATCCATCGATCTCCTTCTCTCTCCCTCTAGTCTCTATAATTAATATCGCTTTCAACTCCGAGCTTTAAACCCTTTGTTTATATAAATATAACCCTTTCACGTTTTTGCTCAATGCATTACAAGTCTATTTACCTTCTGGTTTTGCTCTTAATTCGAAACTCTTTTCAAAGTATATTTATTTTGATCTCCAAAAACTTATATTTGCTTAATTTGGCGTTTTCCCCTTATTGTCCGATGAGTACTTTAATGTTTTAATTTTCTTTACTTAATTCATGAGTTTGGCTTTTCATATTTAAATCTCCAAACCCTCCTTAGCCAAACACCTCCATTACCTCTTTTAATTCCCTATTTCCTTTTTTGGGTATTATTATTAATATATACTTATATGTACGTGGTGTTTCTGTTCTTAATTAACAAACAAGTTTCTAAATTTGAGCAACAATGGCGGAATATGAGAGAAAACAAGACACGAGACTATGAAAATTTATGGTGGAACCTCCCATTGAAGATCAAGAAACAAGGAATGGAAATAACCTTCCAAACTTTCTATTGTTAGTTAGGCTCAAATATGTGAAACTTGGTTATCAATACTTAATCTCAAATGCTATGTACATCTTGCTAGTCCCTCTTATTGGGATAGTTTCAGTTCATCTTTCAACTCTCAAATTCGATGACTTTATTCATATATGGAACCAACTTAGGTTTAATCTGATATCAATGAGTCTATGTTGTTCTCTCATAGTTTTCATAACAACCCTTTAATTCATGACTCATCTAAGAAGGGTTTACTTGGTGAACTTTGCTTGCTACAAACCAGAACCTACTCAAACATGCACTAAGAGGTTTTCATAGAAAAGTCTGTTAGAAACTCAGGCCTAACTCAACCTAATAAGATCTTATTAAGTTAAGGGTTGCCCAAGATTATAAGCAGTATTGTTGCCAAATACTTGGCCAATGTGGGACAAGGTTTCTCAATAGCCCCCCTCATAACATTGGATAGGAGTGGGCTTTTAGGTTGTGCCATAGTGAGACTGTTAAGGAGAGCCGAGGAAGCATCCAAGAAATTAGTGAGTTTCCAAGAAACATACAATATCTCGTGTTTGATCGCCGTGTGTCTGTGCATCTAGCCCAATCTACGTCACAAAAAGAATTTAGTTGTAGTGAGCTAGCTGCTGAAAAAAAAGACCTTGCCCTCGTGTGTTCTTGACATATCATAGCACTCATTGAGCTGCTTCCAAATATGGTTGTCGTGGTTTGTCGATGTATTGACTTAGAATGTGTACAACATATAGTAAGTCGGGTCATGTGATAGTCAAGTATATTAATCTCCGAACAAGTCTTCGATAGGATATGAGGTCACTGATGAGTTCTCTTTCAACCTTGCTGATAGATAAATTCTATTTCATAGGTGAATTGGCAGATTTGGCACCAAGGTAACCCATGTCCTCCAATATTTCAAATGCATACTTGCGTTGTGACAGAAAAATTCCCTTCTTGGATCGTGAAACTTCTATGCCCAAAAAATACTTTAGCTTGAATTTTCGCACGAGATGATTCTTAGTTTCTTTAATGTCTTGTAGATTGTTTCCTGTTATGATTATATCATCTACATAGACATGAAGAGCAAAGAAGGAACACGGGTTCGGACGAATGGTAAGTGATCATACTTAGATTGGTTGAAATCAGCTAGCTTAAGTGTTGTCGATAGCTTAATGAACCATTTTTGTGAGGCTTGTTTGAGTCCATACAAAGATTTGTGTAGTTTACATACTCGTGTTTCCCTATTTCGTCTGAATCCAGGTGGAAGAGACATGTAGAAATCTTTGTGGAAATCACCATAGAGAAAGGCATTGTTGACATCGAGTTGGTGAAGATGCCAATTTTGAACAGCAGTAACGGCAAGTAGGAGACGAATGGTGACAAGTTTGGCTACTAGTGCAAAAGCTTCTCGGTAGTCAAAACCTTGAATCTGATTGTATCTTTTGGCCACTAACCGAGCCTTGTATCGTTCCACAGAGCCATCAAGATTATACTTAATTTTGTAGACCCATTTACAACCAATTGTTTCTTATTTGGAGGAAGCTATTGGAGCATCCAAGTGCCATTAGTTTTGAGAGTGTCCAATTATTGTTTCATGGAAAGCTGCAATTTTGGATTGTTGAAAGCTTTAGCAAAGGTGGTTGGTTCCAATAGAATGGAAATAGAAGTAGCAAAGGCATGATGTGCAAGTGATAATTAGTCATAGGTAAGTACATGAAATAGGGAATGAGAAGTACATTTCTTATCTAACGATGCTAAGTTAGACGAAGGGAAGGACCGAGAAGGCATGAAAGCTTCTACACGACACTTTTGAAGGTAGCTAGGAACATGAGTGGATTGGCAGAGTCTATTTGTAACTAGTGTTGAAGGAGTCACGTGCAGTGTAAAAGTTGATGGTGGTGTTTTAGGAGATGTATCTTGAAGATTAGGGGTGTGTGAGAGTCAATTACTGGAAGGATAAATGGTGTATGATTAAGTGATGTATTTGGAGTGGTTAATTGGAAAATGTCAGGCATGTCATCATAAATAATATATTCTAATAGAGAGAATAGAGTTAGAGTGTTAACAACGGAAGTGGAATAAGGAAACACATGTTCATGAAAGATAACATCACAAGACACGAAAGTTTTTCCTGTTTCCAGATTGTAGACTCGATAACCTGTTATCCCAGATGGTTACCCAATGAATATGCATCGATGTGATCTAGCATCAAACTTGGTGGGTCGATCATGATATGTAGAGACAAAGCAAAGAGAACCAAAGACACAAAGATGTTCACACCTAGGAACTTTATGTAAAAGGATTTTAAATGATGTTTTACCCTTGATAACAGGTATTGGAGTAAGATTTATGAGGTATGTGGCTGTTAGAATGGCATCTCCCCATAATTTTTTAGGGAGGTTGGCTTGGAAGAGAAATGCGCGAGCTACATTGAGAAGGTGACGGTGTTTGCGTTCAATAACACTATTTTGTTGAGGGGTAGAGACATAACTAGTGTGATGCAGGATTCCTTTGGTAGAAATAAATTGGGTCATAGAAAATTCTAGTCCATTATTGCTACAAATGATTTTAACTGAAGATGCAAATTTTATTTCAACAAGACTAATAAAGGTGGTGAGAAATGTATGTGTATCAGATTTAGTGTTTAAGAGATAGACCCATATGCATCTTGAGTAGTCATCAACAATAATGAGGAAATAACTTGCTCCATGAAGTGTTGGAATGTGATAGCCACCCCAAATATCAACATGAATTAGTTCAAAAGGTGCTCTTGTATTGATAGAACTTAAAGGAAATGGATTAAGAGTTTTCTTAGCTAGTGGACAAATAAAACAATCCCTAATATAACAAAAGGTTATAATGATGGAAAGAGAAAGTATATGAAAATTGTTATTAGATAAATGGCCAAGTCATTGATGCCAGATATGAAGGTTGGTTGGGGCAGTATTTGAAATAGAGAAACATCCATCCTTTTCCAAAATAGTTAAGTAGTAGAGTCCTATTTTCTCAGTTCCCATCCCAATCGTCTTCCCCAAGCATTTGTCATGAACAAAGCACATATTATTAGTAAAGGTGACATGAAAAAATGAAGTTTAAGTGATTTTGGCTACTAAAATCAAGTTTAATTTTAAGAAGGGAACACATAAGACATTATGGAGTATGAAATTATTGGAGAAATGTACGGTTCTAATATATGTGACACGAGCAAGTGAATGATCAGATAAATGCACATGCCAATAAATGACTAGAATGTTGGAACTCATAAGGCTTTGGGAACAAATCATGTGATTAGTTGCCCCTGTATCAAAAATCCAACGAGTTTCTCAAAGGAAAATACTCACAGATGATGTGTTACTTGAAGGAGTCGTCACTTGAATTGTCATGCTACTTGATTTGGCTTGATTGAGAAGTGTAAGGATCTCATGATATTAGATAGATGTAAGATTGTATCATTGTGTCCTTATGTCCGAGCTGCTTGCTTGAAAGTCAATATGGTGAGCTTTGGAAGGGAAGCCATAACTTGTATTTTTCTTGTCTTGGATCACCTTTTTCTTTCAACACATGATGATAGTATGTCTATTAAGACTACATAAATCACATTTGAGGTGATTTCGATAGTTTTTAGAATTATGTCCATTAAAACCACATAAATCACATATGAGGAAATTTCTACAAGCTTTCAGAATTGTGAATGATATTGTTACATCGATCGTACTTAAGATGTGAGTTCCTACGGTTTGTATGGAGATGGCTCTCTACTTTTCATCTTGAAAAATGAGTTAGTATACCTTATTTATTATAGGTAAAGGTTTCATGAGCAAGATTTATCCTCGTGCTGTTGTGTAAACTGTGTTAAGCCTCATGAAGAACTTTATGGTTTGCTACTTTTGTTGTTATTCCTGTAGTTCCTTTCCAGCATTTTCTCCACAATGTGGAAGGAGACATAGCGCATCTCGAGTATCTGATAGGCTTTTCAACTTGGTGTAGTATTCTCCAATGCTTATACCTTCTTGTATGCAGTCATGGATCTCTTGCTCGATTTGAAATAGGTGCATGTTTTTGGTGTGTGAAAAATGTTCCTTGAATTCTTCCCATAACTCATATATGACATTATTATACATGACACTTTCTACAATTTTAGGTGATATGGTATTGAGAATCCATCCCTTGACAAGAATGTTGCAGAAAATCCATTGTTTGGTTTCTACCTTAGAGTTTGAGGGTGGACTCATGATTGTTCCGTCAATAAATCCGTCTTTGTTTTTGGTGGTGATATCCACGAGCATCGCATGACTCCAAATATGATAGTTTTCTTGATTTAAGGATTGAGCCACTAGAACCATTCCCAGTTGGTCTGAGTGGTATATGTATAATGAATGGCTAGGATCATCATACCATTTTGGTATAGTAGGACTACTATTGGTAGCTTCCGACATGATTGTTAAGTGAAAAAATTAAAACCGTGATAAGGTTTATTATGTTTAAGATGATAATTACTATTTATTTAAAAATAATGAACTTAAATGGGATGTATTTTATAGGAAATGGATCAAGGATACCAGAACCGGAAATTTCAGTTTGGGAATCAGTCAAAAAGTGGGTGAACCGGCATCTAGAATGACTGATCTGGCTGCTAATGATTGAACCGACTAATGACTGAGTTGGCTAATGATAGGCAGAACCGACATCATCGATCCTGCCATTACTTTGGTTTTATATTTATAAAACTCTTGCAAGTGCACGAAGCATTTCATAGAAAATGATAAGTATACTCCCAAGGTCGATCTAAGGAAGGAATGTATGTGGTTTTTAAGTTATTATTCAAACTTTTAAAAACGAAATTAAATTCTAAACATCCTGTCACAATATTTGGGTTTTTGTGTTTCTAATCTAATAACATAAAAATATACATAGATATAGATTCAATAAATATTTATGCAAATTTTATCATTTATAATAGTGGAGTATTTATGGATACAATAACTAAGTTAATTATGCTTGCTCATATTATTTAGGTTATTAAAGATATGAATTAATATTTATTGATTCTCGTTTTTTTATATGAATACTACCTTTGGTGGGGTTAGATATTCTTTGTTAACTAAACAAATTAATTAACACCTATGGGTGGGGTTGATAACTCATTTGGTTAATTAAATTAATTCCTTTTTCTAAAAGATTGAAAATGAACCATTTAAATGCCACTTTTGGTGGGGTTAGACAGTTTAAACTTTATTCAAGGTGTCCAAATTAAACCTAAGAATTTAGTTATCCGAGTACTAACTTTCAAGTTTTAAAACCACTACTGAAAACATGTTGTCAATACATTTTTAGATAATAATTCTTATAAAAACTTTTGAAATAGAGCTTCACTCTAACTACCAGGCGATTGTACCAACAAATAAAAGAGCAATACTCTAAATTAGACCGGATAACTAAACCTTAAAATCTAATTATCAGATTTAAGTTTGTAATGAAAAATAATATATTTCTCTCTAACATTCTTAATATAAAATCTTGAATAAAAATAAAATCAATTCATTTCAGAGATTTTTACCTATTTAATATTTCACAAGCATAACAACGTTATTATTATATCATGTTTACAAACAGCCAGTAAAGTTAAATTTAATCACAGATAAATTAAATATAACATGTAAGAATAAAACATAAAAAATAACTGTAAAGAAAATAAAATCCTTACAGTACTTTGATGTTCTTTCCAAAAAGAAATCTTAATGTAAAGTTGTCAACCAAAAGTGGGTCAACCTAGAATTTCAAAACGAAGTTGTTGATAAGAAATTTATCAACCTAAAATCAAAAACAGGAGCAAAAAAAAAAAAACTGAAGTAAAAATGGAAGAAAACTGAAGATTTAGCTATGTATTCAAGTGGTAGGCTTTGATACCATGAAATGTTTTAGTAAATGGATGAATGACCTCTTCTTCAGGATCATTTTCATTAAATAAGAATTATTGTACAATCTATTTTAGATAAGAATATATACAATATTCTATTACCTAATTATACAATATTTTGTTTATATATTTTAGATAAGAATATATACAATATTCTATTACCTAAATATACAATATTCTATTTATCTATTTTATGTAGTAATATATACAGATCTAATACACTAATTATGGTAAAGTAAATCTTATAATCTTGTTGATGAGATTGATGAATTTCCTGTAAAAGTTACATGTTAATTCTTGTTGAGTTTCTTTATATAAATTGGTTGTGAAATAGTGTGCAATGAAACTAGAAATAAAATATATAAGCATGTAACATGTTATATCCATTAAAGTTCATGTGACTTACCAGATGTAACATGTTACATCCACCTATATCTTTGTATATAATCTGTTACACCAGTTGTAGTTCCGACGACCAACATGTATCTATTTATATAACATGTTATCTTCATCTGTATATTTGTATATAATATGTTACATATACTTAGCTACAATGGGTTATCGGAGTTCCAATAGGGTTTCCAACGATAGTTTTCAAAGCTCTAGTGGATCGCCCATGATAGATCACTGAAGATGTGATAAGTGTGACATTGTTATCATTTTAATGAATTTATGAAAGGAGTCTTTTGGTCTTTTTATTATGTAATATGATATAAAATTATGAGTTTTTAGTTGAGTTATTGTCAGAAAAAAATTAATCAATTTATCAAAAGTAAAATTATTTAAGAAAAAAAATCTATTTTGTACCTTTTGTTATTGATTTGGGATTATAAGGCACGGGAATTTAGACACAGAGGAAACTATTATGAATAGGTTGTGCAACCACTTTTATAATAAATCAAATAATCGTATTATAAGTGTATGTAAAGTTTTCATGAAAAAACTACAAATATCGGTTAGATTTTTTTAAAATTAAAATTAAAACCAACTAAGAAAAATAATTATAATTCAAACAAATTCAATTTAATTAATTTTTAAAAATAAAAAGGTGATTTGAATTAATTAAAAGGTTAAAATTCATTTAAATTGATCCAAAACAATTTAGCTTGTGTGTTGAATTGATTGATTTTTTATTTTTTCTTTAAATTGTATCATATAAATACTTATTAATTTAAAATAAATTTGATTGTATAATTTAAGATATACAATATATGTTTTATGTGATATTATAATTGCTATTTATTTGAACATATGACTCGACTTGGAGCCTAACTCATGAATAGTCCAAACTATCAAATTTATTATTCTGAAATACATAATTTGTGCCTGCACCTACAACGATAAATATAGAGTGCCCTCGCTAATAGAAAGTAGTTTTAAGTATTGGAAGGCCAACCACCAGGTCGAGCCATCAAATTGGTTGATCCTAAGTCAAATTATGTTTTTACTTATGTATCCCTTTACACGCTTTGATATATACACCTATATGATTGACACGTGTACATGTAATCCACTATATATATATATCCGGAGAGTTAATAGCAGAGGTAAATATAAATATTAAGAACACATGCTTAACAAACAAACATATTATATTGATAGATTAGACAGCTTAGCCGACCATATTAATTTACAAACTAACAAGAGTTTAAATAAATAAAACTTAAATGAAGAAATAAGCAAACGAAACTTAAACTTACTTATAAATAAATAAATGCAAATAAAGAAAACACAATATCAGATAGGTTGAAAGTTTGTGAGAATATGTTTGTTTGTTAAGCATGTGTTCTTAATATATATATTTACCTCTGTTATTAACTCCCCAGATCCTTGGTGCACTTATGGTATTAGAGCCATATGGGTGTTCTAAGTTGTTTAATACATGATGTAGTTAATATTCATAAGTACTGTTTGAACCTTGGATAATAATATTTATGATTTTATGATTTGCTTATATGATAATATGTAAGGTTGCTGTATTTGTGCATTCAATCCAGACGAAGGGTTGTAAGTCCCATTGTTTGCCATGTGTTGGCATTTGTAGGGCAATAATTCTTTATACTTGCCGGTATTTAGTAAACGACCTATTTGAATATAAGCTGAATAGATTCATAAATATTATAAGAAAAGTTAGAACAAGAAAATAAATGTTAAATGTTTCATGTATGATTACTTAGCATACTTCTATTACTTTGTGTTTCATGAATTAAATACAAGTATCTTGATGGTTGATAGTAGATAGTAATTTAAATGTTGAGAATCATATTTACCATGCTAAATATATTATATTGATGACTAGTATTGTCATATTTTTTACAGACTTTTATTTTAATATTTAAAATCATGTCTAAAAAAGACTTTTCTACATCATTACCTTTATTAACAAAATCATCACTGTCTTCTTCGAAGAACAAAAACATCATCAATAGTAATGACTTTACTATTGAAAATTTTTAAAAATAAATTGATCGTTGGAAGATTCCAAAGGTTAATAAAGATCAAATTTATAAATCAATGATGATAAATCTTTTTAAAACAGATTACATCATTAAATTAGAAGAAAGGGATCTTCTACTTTCATAACCTTTTGAAATGATTGAATTACTTTCAAAAGAATCATTATAAATTTTTTTTGAAAAACATTTCAAATATGTTCATTTAGGATTAGTTCAAATTGGATTAAACCCTTTAACCAAAGATGGTTTAAACTCATCAATATTAGCAGTTCATAGGGATGCTAGACTTGTATATTTTAAGGATTCACTTTTAGGTACTGTAGAAACAAGCTTAGGCTTAGGACTAGTATCTTTTAATTGTTTCCCAAATTTTATGGTTTCCTTAAAAGATCATCATATATTAAAATAATTAACCTTACAAATCCAAATCCATAATTCTAGAGTACTACCATGAGTCATTCCAGTAGCTTTAATCTATAGGGTTCATTACAAAGTTATGATGTTTGCGTGGGATACCAGACATATTCATCACTCTAAAAAAGGCGAAACAATTCTCCTACAAACAGATCTTTCCAGATCAAATATTACTATTCTAAAACCAATTAGTTGGAATCAGGTTATATTCCCAGATAGATGGCTATTAAAAGGAATTTCCCATCTAGAGTCTTAAAATTATAAACCCGAAGAATCTGTACAAAATACAGAACTTATAGATATCATAAAATATAAAAATGAAAATATAGGTTTCAATAAATCTTCTAGTACCTCTAACTTCTCATCTGTGGATTCACCACTCAAAACCAAACCTAGGTTATCAACCTCAGATATCCAAAGGAATAAAAAACTCAAAAGAGTAGACTATAGTACACCAGTACCTAGACCAATCTACACTATTGACAAAAACTTTGAGATGAACGATTCACCTCAGTTATCTCCTATATACCCAACATCACCAACTCTATCTACTGCCCCTACCTTACCAGTTAGGAAAACTGAGTTGAATGTATTAACAATGGAACCCCAAGAATTAGACATAGAAACCCTACGTCTAGATTTAGATCTTCCACATAATAAAAATATTAAAAATGGTTCTTTAAAACACACCCAGAAAATACAAGGGCAAGTTGCTTTAGGATACATGAAAGATATGTTAAAAAACATAATCAAAACATATTATTTTTGGATTGGTTAGAAATCTATAAGGAAACCAAAGGATTAACCTCTCCCTATACAGAAGGATCAAAAATCTCTACTAAGAATAACCCTAAACCAATTAGCCCAGTAAAAACATTATCAGATCACATTGTTAGCCATACCCAGGTTAGCCTAATTGAACCATCATCAATAGTTAACTCTAAACTAGTTATCTTAGAAGACTCAAAACCTGAACCAATAGTTATTCTTATAATTCCTGTACCTATAGCTATAGTTCCACAAATCAAAAGGTTTTTAGATATTAGTATTGAAGAAGTCATAGAAGAAGACTTCGACAGACTATTAGATAAAACTGATAGCTTAACAACTATCATAAATAAAACTCATCCATTCATGGAAATCAATACTAAAGAAATCATAGAAAATGATTTCGGTAAGTTAGTAGATGATGACTATGATTGGTATAAAACAAAATATGTTAAACCAGTTAATTCAATTAACATGGTCAACATAAAAAAGAAGTTACCCATACGGGAAACTCCAGATGGTTCAGTTGAAGCCGAACATCCTCTAGTAAGATCTATCATCTTTCCTTACCAGGATAAACAGGTAGAAGCCTTTCCTCTTAAGATCTCTCAAGAGAACCAGGCAGTTAACCTCAAAAACATAGTTACCTAAAACAACTTTACCAATATCAGCCTAATTACATTAGGTAAACAACTTACTAGGAAAGATAAAAATCAAAAGACTTATCTTCCCTCTACCTCCTGCCAAGCCATAGATAGTAAAGTAAAAAACCCAATCTTCAAACCCTTCCAGGTATCCAAACCAGCCCAGGAATAAATATCATCAAAGTTTGAAAAACTTCAAAATTGGAACAATACCCTTAGGTCCCAATTAGAAGACCAAGCCTCAAACCCAAAACCAGGATTAGTTGTACACCTAAGTTACTAGTGACTTCAAAGTCAACCCAAAAACTAGTACATGATTTTAGTGTTTTTAGCAAAATAGGGTCTAGTATTTCATCCAAGGATAGTTCCCAAGAAACCCCTTTTGAACCAACTCCTCAAATCCAAAAACTAGCTTGGCAAGAACCTAACACAATTAGGTACCCACATACCATAGGTATCTAGCCTAATTAGGTTATCCAAACTAAATATAATGCGTCTTCTATTTATGTTTAGAACATAGATGGAATGATAGATCAAGAGATATTAAATACCTTACAACAAATGACCATGGCAACAAATGCTTATAAAATTCAAATAGGCACAATTGATAAAACAATAGTCGAATTAATAATAGATGGCTTCTCAGGCTAACTAAAAGGATGGTGGGATCATCATCTCTCAAAACAACAACAGTCAGATATCTATAATGCGATATTGACTGATGAGTGTGGTATACCCATACTTGATCAACCAGAAGCTCCTATATAGGATACAGTATCCACATTACTCTTTACTATATCACATCATTTTATGGGAGATCCATCCCATCTAAAAGATAAAAGCACTGATCTTCTTTTCAACATAAAATGTAGAAAGATGAGTGATTTTCAAAATTATAAAACTACATTCATATCTAGAGTTATGTTAAGAGATGACTCTATTCAACCATTTTGGAAGGAGAAGTTCCTAGCATGATTTCCTCCCCTCTTAAGTGAGAAAACCATAAACAAAATGTGAGAAACATATAGGAATCATATCATCCCATATGATCAATTAACATATGGTGAGTTGATCAGTTTTGCTCAAAAATAGGATCTTCAAATATGTCAAGATTTGAAAATCCAAAAATAGATGAAATTGGAACTGAAACTCTCCAAGAGAGAAATTGGATCATTTTGCAAATAGTTTGATGGCAACTTCTCTATTGACAAAACCTATGAGGTACTTGTAGTAAAAATATTTCAAGACCTTATAAGAAACCACATAAGATTTATAAGACATTTTTAAAATCCAGAAAACCATTCTTTGAGAAAAGAATGAATTTTTATAAAAAAACCTTTAAATTTTTTAAAGAGTTTAAATGTTATAAATGTGGAAAAAAGGCCACACTGCTAATTATTGCAAAATGTCTAAAAAACTTCATGAATTAAACCTTGAAGAAGACACCATAAACAAAATGTCTTCTTTAATGGTAGATACATCATCATCTGAATCGAAACAATGGTCAAACGAAGATTTAAATCCACAGGATGATGAATTTGCATCCAACAATTCTAATTCCTTTAATAAAAATATTAATGTATTAACTAAGGATGAAGATGAACAACTTCAAAATAAAATCCTTAAGTTAAATGACCCTTCAATTACCAAACTATATGTGGATCACTTGATTAAATCTTTAGCAAAATCCCAATTATTACAAAAAAATTCTGAACTTCCAAGTACCAGTATAGGCTATTACAACCTCACTGCTGTTTTGGAAGGCAAGAACATAATTATCAAACCAGAAAGTCAAATTCATGACTTAAAAATTGAGATCAAAACTATTAAGCTTAAACTCCATCTGCTTAAAGAAAAACATAAGGAATATGATATCAAATTAAAATTACTTAATAAAAATGGAAATAAAACACCTAATTATGTAAGTGATTTTGACGATGAACTTGCATCAAATTATCAAGAACTTAAAAATAGGGAAAAAATTCCACAAAACGTTCTTCAAAATTTAAGACAAATCACTACTACGAAATATAAGGTTAGCATAACCCTTGTATTCCTTGATGAATCAAAACTTGAGACCATAGCCTTGTTTGATACATGGTTTGATTTCAATTGTATCAAACCATCAATTGTTCCCAGAAGGTTTTATCAACCGATAGAGGAACAACTCACTTCAACCAATAAATCAAAAATGAGTATTATGAGAAAAATTGAAGTATCCATTCTCAAAAAATCATATCTCATTAAAACTCCATTTGTAATCGTTTTTTATATAGGCTATCCAGTCATAATAGGAACACCTTTCATGGATATCATCACTCCATACCTTGTCAAGAATGATAAGATTTCTTTCAAAATTGGAGAGGAAACCTTCAGTTTTCCCTTCATTGAAGAGCCAAAAACTAGGAATCTCAATCTTATTAGAGCCAATTCCATCCATCAGAAAGAGTTTTTCATTCTTATGAAACATAGAGAAAAAGACCTTCTCTATCTCAAAATAAAAGTTTAATCTTACACTGTTGAAAAAGAACTCCAATTACCAAAGGTAAAAGATAAGATCTCTAAACTACAAAACTCTTTTGAAAAAGAGGTTTGTTCTTAATTACCCAGTGCTTTTTGGGATAGAAAATAACACATGGTGGATCTACTATATGAATCATCCTTTGATGAGAAGGATATCCCAACAAAAGCAAGGCCTATTCAAATGAATGGTGACCTTGAAAAATTCTACAGAAAAGAGATCAATGATATCTTATCTAAAAAATTAATTTCAAAATCCAGATCACCATGGAGTTGTGTGGCCTTCTATGTCAAAAAAATGCCGAGATTGAGAAAGGAACTCCTCGGTTAGTCATTAATTTTGAACCACTGAACCAAGCCCTAAAATGGATTAGGTAACCTATTCCAAACAAAAAATATTTTCTTCAAAAATTACATTCATCATCCATCCTTTCCAAGTTTGGTATGAAGTCATGTTTTTGGCAAATTCAGATTGAACCTAGACATAGGTATAAAACTACATTCACTAACCCATTCAGATAATATGAGTGGAATGTCATGCCTTTTGGGCTTAAAATGTACCTTCTGAATTTCAAAGGATTACGAATGATATATTCAATCCTTATTTAGAATTTTGTATTATGTACATCGATGATGTACTCATATTCTCTAAAGATGTTAGAAAACATATCAAGCATCTTAAAACATTCTCTCTTATTATCAAAAGGAGTGGTATGGCTATATCAGATAAAAAAATTACTCTTTTCCAAACCAATATAACGTTTCTTGGACACAATGTATCCAATGGAACGGTTATTCCAATTGAACGATCTCTTCAGTTCACGACTAAGTTTCTTGATAAGATCATCGATCAAACTCAGCTACAAAGATTTCTTAGTAGGTTAACTTACATTTTAAGTTTCTATCCCAACATCAATAGAATGGAAAAACCATTACATAAATAGGCTCAAGAAAACTCATGAGCCATCGATAGACGAACACACAAAAATTGTGCAAAAAATAAAAGCACAAATTCAAAAAATTACTTTTTTACATCTTGTGGATCCAACACTTCCCAAGATAGTAGAAACTGATGCCAAAAAACTTGGCTTAGGTGGGATATTAAAACAAGCCCAGCAAGATAAAGAACTTATGCTTCAATTTGTCTCTAGTCATTGGAATGATTATCAAAAGAATTATTCCACTGTCAAAAAAGAAGTATTGGCAATAGTACTTTGCATTTCTAAATTTCAACCAGATTTACTAAATCAATTTTTTTGTTAAGAATTGATTGCAAATATGCAAAAGAAATCTTATTAAAAGATGTTAAAAATATTGCATCAAAACAAATTTTTGCTAGATGGCAAGCTTTATTAAGTGTTTTTTATTTTGATATAGAATTTATCAGAGGAGAGAACAATTCCTTATCAGATTTTCTAACCAAAGAATTTCTCCAAAACAAGTTCCAAGATGAGTAAAAAGAAAAAAGAAAAAAAGGAGAAAAGGGAACCTCCTCCAAACCCTTCTATCACTAGCCTATCATCAGCCAAACCAATTATCACCTGGTCTACAGCGGCCCAAGCCAAACCAGAATCATCCTCCTAGCAATCCCTGGAAGAACCATCGCTAGAACTAACCTTTCTGGATGAAGATCTCTATCAACGTATCCAAGAATGGGTACAAAATATGAAGGAATTATAGAATTCAGAAGGAATCTAAATAGCTTATTGCAGCATCCCAGGATTGGGTACACCATCCAATATATTATCTTTAGCCTCTAAGGGTAAAGAAAAGGAAGCAACGTCTTCCAAATCAAAAAAGTTTTTAAAATAATTAACTGGAACAATTTCCATTCTAGAAAGAAGGATAACAACTTATACTTATTTTCCTCCAAAAGGAGAAACATAAGTTATTCCCAAATCAAAACCAACTCCTGAGTATTTTCAAAAACAACCAACTCAGATAGTTACAATTATTGAAACATTATTTTTTGATCAAAACCCATATTTAGCAATCCAAAAATTATTTGGAAAAGGATTCTTTTACAGACCTTTAGCCAACTTAAAAACCCCATAATACTACCAAAGTATTTTGGAAATTACTTGTAATGTTGAATTCAATCGCTTCCATTATGCTATCATATTCTCACAAACTCTCAACCTATTCGATATTGTGTTTTCTCTATTTGCATTTATTTATTTATAAGTAAGTTTAAGTTTTCGTTTGCTTATTTGTTTGTTCAAGTTTTATTTATTTAAACTCTTGTTAGTTTGTAAATTAATATGGCCGTCTAAGACGCCTAATCTATCAATATAATATGTTTATTTGTTAAGCATGTGTTCTTAATATTTATATTTACCTCTATTGTTAACTCCCCAGATCCTTGAACCTTTTATGTAATGGTTTTTCCATTCTATTAATGTTGGGACAGACACTTACAACGTCATTTAAGCTACCAAGAAATCTTTGCAACTGAGTTTTATCGATGATCTTATCAAGAAACTTAGTCATGAATAGACAGTGTCCTTAGTCTAGTCCTTTAAAAGTTTCTTTATAAATCCTAGAAATCGTTCCCTCCTGGCCCTACCTCTTCTGGTTAACGCCTCTCTAAAGATCCTTTTAGGGAGGACAAAGAGGGTGAAACCACTTTTGCAACTCTGTCTTATCTCTACTTTCTATCTCTAAAAATTAGATTATCCAAATATTTTGGCGCCCATTATAAAGCTCAGAATTTGAAGGCCGAACCTTGGTTTCTGACCCCATATTTTCAAGGATTCAACCCATGTTTTGAGACAGAGATCTCGTAAACAAGATCCCCACATTATGTTTTCTAAGAACCATATTCATCATGGTAGGGAATGTGAGGTGAGAACAGACTGAGACTGGTGAATGAAATAGAATCTTCATCACATGACCATACCTTCCAAATCCATGAAAAGGCTCGAGCTGAACCATAATTTGAGGTACAAGTTGAGATCGACCCCTATCAAGAGCAGCTTGTCAACTTCTTGAGCTAAGAAGAGAGTTCAAGAAGACCATACGAGAAAGTAGAGCACTACACTCGTGATCATAATTTAGTAGATAGTGCCCCTCCTTCTAATGCTATTGGGCTTAAAAACGAAGAATCTAGGAGGCACTCTTCCAAGCATTAGAAGAAACAAATAGAAAATAAGATGAGGCCCTTAAAGATACTAACAAAAGGAAAGATAGTGGTAAGTCACACTATGATGTAGATTGGGATTGTGAAAATTTGTGTCTCTCCTTGCTCTTATGAAATAGGGAACAATGAGCCCCAACCAAATTCATTGCTCTTTGGATTCTAGATTACTAACGGATGAAGGATCAAATAACTCACGTTCAGCATTTCAAGCATTAGAAGAAACAAATAGAGAACAAGACGAGGCCCTTAAAGATACTAACAAAAGGAAAGACAACGTTAAGTCACACTATGATGTATATTAGGATTGTGAAAATTTGTGTGTCTCTCCTTTCTCTTATGAAATAGGGAATAATGAGCCCTCAACCAAATTTATTGCTCTTTGGAGTCTAGATTACTAACGGATGAATGATCTGGTAACTCATGTTCAACATTTCAAGATAGCTATGGCCTTTGCGAGCCTCACTCGAGATAAGATAGAGGCCATGATGTGCAAACTCTTTGCTACCACTCTATGTGACGGCGCTCAAAAGTGATTTAATAATTAGAGCCCAGTACCATAACCTTATTCTCTAAATTTCCAAGTTTTTCATTAGCAACTATGCTAGTAACAAGTCCATGAGGAAAGAATCTCATCACCTCTTCTCGATCACCCATGGAAATGGAGTGTTTATTGAGGAATACATGAGAAGGTTCAGAGTAGAAAATCTTGAAATAGCGAACTATCCTAACTCTATTATGATAGATGCTTTCTAATAGGGTCTATTAAGAAGTTTTGATTTATTTTCTGAATTAACCATAATTTTTCCACATACGATGGAGGAGGGTTATGGAAAGGCTAGAAAGTTTGTTAATTTGGAAAGGGAGTTGGAATTAGATGAAAAGAGGAAGGCCACTATAGAAACTGCACAAGAAAAGGAAAAAAAGAGAGAATAAACTTGGATATATCAAATGAGGATAAAATGATTAACATAAATAAATGCTTTGCTCTAAATTACAAAGGGGGTGCTCAATAGCCAAAAATATATGGGACCTTAGGGTAGGTCATTATCTCCTTTCAGAGGTCTTCCTTTGAGAGTAAGTCTAGCTCAAGTTATGTTGAGGATGGAAAGTGAGTAAAACATTAGATGGCCACCAAAAAATGAGGGCACCTTTTAGAGAAACATCTAAATGGTGTGCCTTTCACAAAGATATAGGCCACGAAACATGGGATTGCAAACATCTAAATACAGAAGTAGAAAATTTGTTGTCCAAAGGGTATTTTAGTGACCTCACGGGAAATGATAGTAGAGAAGCTGATTGATAGCCCTAATGTGAAACTTTGAGGCTACCTACTCAACCAATTAAAAGGATATACCCATACAATGAAGCTAATGTGAGGATCATCCATACTATATATGGAGGACTTGGGCTCAATGGGGCCTCCAATAATGCTCGTAAAAGATAGGCTAGAGACTTGCATAGATTACCTCATGTTTATAATTTGAATAGAGGGATGTCCACTAAAATCATTTTCTCTACTAATGACGAGACCTCATCTCCCCATGAAAACCCTTTAGTAATCACCCTATGAGTAGGATCCTATGATGTCTACAAAATCTTGATTAATATTGGACCTCTTTTGACCTTCTTTTTCTATCAATGATGAAAGTGTTAGGTGTGAAAGAGTACAAAATTATAGAAAGGGAGCTACCTCTAGTGGGATACAACAATAACATTACCTTTGTAGTTAGGATCATGATATTACCTATCATGACAACAGGATCTATAGTCATCACCAACTTTGTGGTGATTGATGTCCCAACCCATTATAATTCCATTATGGGTAGATCATAGATACATATGATGAAATCAATTCCTTCTACTTTCCACCAAATCATCAAATACCCAAACAAAGAGAGCATAAAAGAGATAATAGGGGACCAAGAAAAGAAAGAGTTTTTATAATGCTACAATGAAGGAAGGGGTTCCAAAGTAACAATTATAGTATGGGTCTCGTCAAAAAAGACCAAAGGCAGATACCTAGTGGAATAGGTTGATTCAAATGAAGTTTGAGATTTACAAGTTGAAGATAAAGGGGAAAACCATTCTTTGAAATTGAGCGATGACATAACAATAGAAGTTTAGGAGAAACTATCACAATTCCTAAGAGCCAACTTCAATTTCTTTTCATGGAAGCATAGAGATATGCCTGGAATTGACTTAGAGATTATAACCCATAAGTTGAATGTTGATCCAAAAGCTAGAACTATCAAACAAAGGAAGAGAAAGTTTCCAAGAGAAAAAAATGAGGTGATTAAAGGTCAAGTCACCACACTTAAAGAGATGTAGATTATTAGAGAAGTAGATTACCTATCCTAGTTGTCAAATGTGGTGCTAGTAAAAAAGGCTTGTGGATCACCCTGCATGTGTGTAGCCTTCACAGATTTGAATGATGCATGCCTAAATGATTGCTTTCCCCTACTAAGTAT
This sequence comes from Hippophae gyantsensis, assembly GCA_030763125.1. Classification (NCBI taxonomy): domain Eukaryota; kingdom Viridiplantae; phylum Streptophyta; class Magnoliopsida; order Rosales; family Elaeagnaceae; genus Hippophae; species Hippophae gyantsensis. Next base: position 27,282,395 of record CM061039.1, on the reverse strand, counting down.
TTATCAATTGGTCGATGCTACCCCCGATTTTTATTTGATGAGCTTTCTTGATGCATATTCTGGTTATCATCAAATTAGAATGGACCTAAAAGATGAAGAGAAAATGTATTCTATTATTGAGGAAGGAAATTTCTATTACACTTGAATTCCATTTGGTTTAAAGTATGTAGGAGCTACATATTGACCCCACGTCAATAAGATGTATGTTGATATGCTTGGAAGGAATCTGAAATCATACGTGGATGATATGGTGATAAAGTCAATATAACTTATGAACCATGTCAAAGACTTAGAAGAAATATTTCGGATGATCTGAAGGTATAATATAAGACTAAACCCTTAAAAATCTGTCTTTGTTGTTACTTTAGGGAAACTCCTAAGATATCTTGTATCAGCTTGAGGAAATGAGGCCAATCTAGACAAGATACAAGCCTTGGTAAACACGAAACCTCCTAGTAACCATAATGGAATTCAACAACTAAACAAAAGAATAGTGGCACTCAATAGATTCAATTTAAAATGCACTAAAACATTTTTTCTGTTCTTTAAAATGTTGAAAAAGAACACGTTGTTTTTCTAGAACAAAGATTATTTCAAAGCTTTTCAAAGAATCAAATAGTATCTGAGCAAGCCTCCAATCTTGGTCAACCCCTCCTTAGGAAAAAAGCTATACTTATATTTTGGTATTGCTCCTTATACTTGCAGTGCCATACTTCTTGATGAAAGAGACAAGATCTAACACTCTATTTACTACATTAGCTAGATCTTAACATATCCCCAAAGTAGATATCTAACAATTAATTAGTTGGCCTTCGCTCTAAAAGTGATAGCACGGAAAATTAGACATTACTTTGGCTCATTTATAGTGGTAGTGCTCACCTCTCAACTTCTGAAGAGCATGTTGACAAAGACAAAGGTAGCAGAAAGACTGGCACATATTGCAATAGAGTTGAGAGAATATGATATCAAGTATATGTCTATGACTTCCATAAAAGCTCAAGCATTGATAGATTTTGTTCCCATGTTTAGTGAGTCACTAGAAGTTAGAACTGACAAAGTAAAAGGAAAAGCATGTGGCATGGATTAAAAGGAAATACTAACCTAGTAGGTATTTATTGATGGAATTCAAAATTTTAAAGGAGTAGAGCTAAAGGTCAATATAATAGATCATGATGAAAATTGTTTCAAATATGCTATCAGAATAGACTTCCAAGTGACCAATAACATTGAAGAATGCAAGGAAACTATATTTGGTGCTATGACTTCAAAGAAACTCAGAGCCAATATCATTATCTTGCACAGTGATTCACAGTTGTGGTCAATCAATACTTGGGAACGTTTAAGGCTAAAACTAGCGAGATGAGGGGATATGTAGAAAGGCTAAGAAATGAATGCTTAAAATTTGCTCATTTTGAGATCAAGCAAATATTGAGAAATGAGAATGGTCATGCCGAAACATTGGCCACGCTAGCCACTATATGCTAGGCCAATCGTAGTAGGGTGATTTCTATAATAATCCTTATAGAAGCCAATTTAGAAGTAGTAGAAAAAATAGCAAGAAGTATTAGTGAGGCCACCAATCTATAGCTTACTCCTATCCTTAACTTTCTAAAAGATGGGGACAAACTTGAAGACTAGAAGCGGGTAAAAGAAATCAAGTCTAAGGTAGGTCAATACTTGATGTAAAATAACAGATTGTACAGAAAATAGCCCTTTGATCTAAACTCTTGTGCATAGCTATAGAATGGTACGAAAAAATCATGTTTGAAACTTATGAGAGAGAATGCATCTCCCATTGTAGAAGAAGAAAGCTGCCCCAATGAATTATGAGATAAGGTTACTGCTAGCCAACAATGTTAGCATATTGCACAAGGTAGAACCAGGTATGTGATAAATGTCAAAGGTTCATCCCATTATCTCATATGCCACCCACCATAATGACGGGGATAATTAGCCTATAGTCAATCTACAAATAAGGATTGGATATAGTAGGACCCCTACCATAGGCAATGGGTACAAAAACATTCTTACTAGTTGCCATAGATTATTTCTCCAAATGGATTGAAGCATAGACCCTTGGAAGAATAAGGGAAGATGAAGAAATTCAATTCATTTATAAGTCCATAGTTTGTCATTTCAGCTTGCCTAAAGAACTCGTTATTGATAATGGAAGACAATTCACTAGTCGTAACATCAAAGAATTCACTATTGAGTGCAACATCAAAATTTTTCATTCAACTCCATATTACTATAAGCTAACGATCAGGTAGAGTCTTCAAACAAAATGAGTACTCAATTTATTAAAGAAGAAGTTAGAGAATGGTAACACTAATGAGACATCCTTCTCATTTGTGTATAGGACTAAATTTGTAATACCAATTGAGATGATAGTGTCAACTATAAGATAAACCCTGACTGAAGACCAAAACACCTCAAATAGAGCAATTGATCTAGTTATAGTAGAGCAAAAAAGAAATGAAGCCTTGAGAAGAATGGGTGAATAGAAAAGGAATGTAAAATATTATTACAATAAAGTCTTACACTTTAAATCATTCATCATATGTGATTGGATTATCAGAAGTGTCTTAACCAACAAAAAAGAGTGGATTTCTTGAAAATTGGATGCAAATTAAGAGGGCCCATATCAAATAATTGCAATTACACTAGGTGAGGCTTACTTATTAAAAGTGTCGAAGGATTTTTAGATAGCACGAGCTTTAATTATCACTTGTAATGTACTTTGATTTAAGCTTCATTTTCAATGTCTCACCCTATATATATGTAATAACATTTGATGATCAAAGATTCCATCACCAATGCATATTCGAGCTAATCACCATGGTTAGGAACTAGGTACAAAACTCTAACATATGATATTAGAGTTGATCACCTCGCTTATACACCAGGTAGAGTATTTTCCCTTAAAATTTCATGTCCCAAGCTGATCACCTTGGTCAGGAAGCAAGTAGAGCACTCATCATAGATGATATTAGAGAGTTGATGATCATCTCATTCATAAAACCAAGTAGAACATTTTTCCTTAAAATTCCAAGTCACAAGTTGATCACTTTTATCAAAAACTAAGTAAAGTGCTTTGATAGATGAAATTAGAGAGTTGATCACCTCGGTATAGACCAGTTAGAGCACTATCCCTTAAAACTCTATATCATGAGCAGATCACTTCAGTCAGGAACTAGGTAGAGCACCCTGATAGATGATATTAAAGTTGATCATCTTGTTCATAGACCATATAGAGTGTTCTCCCTTAAAATTCCATGCTCGAACAAAAACTAGGTAGAGCATTCTTACAGATGATATTAGAGAGTTGATCACCTTGATTATGGACCAAGTATAAGGTTTTCCCTTAAAATTCCATATCATGAGATGATCAGCTCAGTCAGGAACTAGTTTGAGTGCTCAGATAGATGATATTAGAGTTTATCACCTAGATAATAGACCAAGTGGAGTGCTATACCTTAAAATTTCATGTCATAACTTGATCACCTTGGTCAAGAACTAGGTAGAGGGCTCTGACAAATGATATCAAAGAATTGATAAATGATCACATCGGTCATAAACCAAGTTGAGTGCTTTGAAATATGATATTAGGGTGTCAACCACCTTAATTATAAACCAAGTAGATCATTCTCCCTTAAAATTCTAGGTCATGTACTCATGACTTCGACAAGGAATCAAATAGAGGCCTCTGATAGATGATTTTAGAGTTGATCACCTTGATCAAGAACTAGGTAGAGCATTATGATAGATGATATTAGAGATTTGATCACCTCAATTATAGACTAGGTAGAGCACTCTCTGTTAAAATTCTATGTCAGGAGTTAATCACCTAGATTAGGAACTACGTAGAATGCTCTAACAGATGATATTATAGAATTGATCACCTTGGTCATAAACCAGGTATAACACTCTCCCTTAAAATTTCATGTCTTGAGCTAGTCACCTCAGTCATAGACCACATAGAGCATTCCAAAAATTTATTTATTCCACTTACTCGAGCTATGACAATTGTCCTAGTTAGACTACTTGTTTATTACATTGGTTGAGCTTCATAATTCCATTCTATTGAAAATAAAGTTACATTGATTGAGCTTAAAAATCTTTACAAGTTTATTAATAAAGAGCTCAACATCCCAAAATTACTAAGAATCCTTAAGATGTTTGGATACACGACCAATGTCTGGGTTGTTTTCCTCTTCCATTAAGAGTAACAGCTTGGCCTGAATCTTAACTTCCTTACAAATATTTGCTCCTACCTCAGTGGAGGCTAAGCTCGAGTTAACAATTGAATGTCCTAATTCCTCAATAACACCTATCACCTTAAGGAATGCTCCTTCAGGTCACTTCATGTAAAAATTTGCTCAATGGGATTCCTTATCAACCAAAGTATCCATTTTAGACATGGCCATTATTTCATTTGCCAGAGTTTGTGGTAGTTTATTTTTATAGGAATCAAGCTCATACTTGGTCTCTTCATAAAGAAAAAGCTTATCTTTATGGTTAGACAACTCAATCTTTATTTTATCTATCTCAGTGCTAAGCCTAGCCTTCTCTAATTTTAAAGCCTAAAATGAGCATCTATTTGTCTAGTCAAAATCCATTAGGTGTAAACAAAAAAGATGGATTGAATTTTTTAAGTTCTTCAAATAAAAGAAGACATCTGAATTAAAAGTATCCCTAATCACCTTTAATAGGGAATGACATTGTGGTATACAATAGAACAAATTTCCTACTAGTGATGAGGTGGGTCAATATCATAAATGAATGATATAAATACCCAAATACACCTACAAAACATAAACTTCTCAAAATAATGTTTTATTAAAGACAATGTGCTTGTTAGTTACAAGATTAGCTTACACCCATACAAAAATTATGAGGTGTCTAGTATTTCAAAAATAAAAGACCTCGAGCCCTAAATAATTAAGGATCTCTAGCTCCATCTCCATTTCTCGCTTGTTCATTTCCTACCTCGAATCCACCATCGCTTGTCTCGAAGTCTTCATCCTGGTTATGACCCTCATTTTATGTTAGTGTGGATGAGTAAATTAAGTAGCTGGGATGTTAAGGATCTGAGAATAGTATTGAACGGGATCTTTCTTTTTGGATTCTTTCTTGAGTGAGTCCATGGCCTAGTTATAGCCAATTTCAATGCTCAAAGAAATCTACTCAGTTATCTCATAAAGGTTGCATTTTCTCTTCTCTCTTTCACAAGAAAAAGTTTATTTGGCATCATTTAGCTTGCATTTACAAGTTTTAAACTCAGTGTCAAGTTTTCTTCGACTTTCCCCGAGCATCTCAAAGTGGCTCAAGTTGTCATTCAACTCATGTATGACCTTGGACAACTTATCCTCCTTATTGATGGCCTCACCCTGTCACTTATTTGCCTTTTCCAACAATAAGCATTCTTGGCTCGTGTAGAGGCGTGGATTTCTTTTTCAACCTTGAGCTCATGCTTTAGTTTTTCAACATCTCGAACTCTACTAAGCCCATGAATAATTTGGGCCTAAAATTGAGTGATACATAAAATCAATATCAGTAAAATTTAAATTTGATGCAAGTAAAATATAAACTCGAAAGAATAAAATAAAGGCTCTAGATGATACTTACTTGATACAAGAGTCTGTTAAGCACAACTACAAAATTAGCATCCTCGCTCATGACATTAAGCTGCTTCTCATATACCATGTAAGAAAATTTATCCACATAATGGTCTAACCTCTCTCGAGCCATACCCCTATATAAGATTAGTCCTTCAAATTTTGCAATGATGTCATCAATAATGCCTTTTCCCTTCCCTGAGTCTCTTATAGGGGATGAGGTGTTTGTTGACTCGAGGTGATGATGAGTGCTTAAAAAGCACAAAAATTATCATGATCTAATTTACTTTAATTTATTAAATAGATTTATATTTCTATGATTTTATCATATTTTATATAAATGTCTTTTTGGAATCACAGGTATTTTTATTGTTTTTTAGATATTTTCGTTCAAAAATAACATAAAGACTTGAATAAATATATTGGTGGTAATACATCATAAATATGTTGAGAAAAAAATGAGGAAAAATAAAAAGGATTGAAAATTGGACAAATGGGTCAAAACGATCAAAAATGTCAAAAAGCTGAAATCTTGCGTACATTTGCCCATTCACGGAGAGTAACACGTGTGCAAGCCCAACACATGAAAACACATGCACATCCAGCACACCCAACCAGTATACACATAGCATACACCTGACACAAGCCTAACATAAGACATGCCAATTTTCGCACGTTCTAGCACACGCCTACATCGTGTCTCGTACGCATTAGCATGCACCAAATGTCCCTCTGCCATAATTCTAGCGCCCTAGACGTCTACTACAATTCCCACCTTTTTTTGAAATTTACTTACCAATAAAAGGATCCTTTCCCCATTGTAAAGAACACAATTTTCTCAACTCTTACTTTCTCTAGAAAGTTTTCTTAGTTTTTCTAGTTTTTAGTTTTAAAATTCATCTCTTTTTGTGAAGAAGTAGCTATGCTTTTATAAATTTTTAGTTTTTGATTCAACAAACGAAAATGTAAGTCCTTTTGGAGGTTTTTTAGCAACAGAATTAGCATCAAATTTCTGTAAGGATTCTTTTGAAGTAAAATTTTGAAATGAATTCTTTACAGTTATTTTTTATGTTTATTCTTATATGTTATAATTTAACATGGCTAGCTATTTGTAAATATGTGATAATAATAACGTTGTTATGCTTGCGAAATATTAAATAGGTAAAACATTTCTAAAAACAAATTGATTTTATTTATATTCAAGATTTTATATTAAGAATGTTAGAGAGAAAAATATATTATTTTTCATTACAAACTTAAATATGAAAATTTGATTTTAAGGTTTAATTATCTAATCTGATTTAGACTAGTACTCTTTTATTTGTTGGTACAATTACTCGGTAGTTAGAGTGAAGCTCTATTTCAAAAGTTTTTATAAGAACTATTATTCGAAAATGTATTGACAATATATTTTCAATAATAGTTTTAAAACTTGAAAGTTAGTACTCAGATAATTAAATTCATAGGTTTAATTTGGACATCTTGAATAAAGTTTAAAATGTCTAATCCCACCAAAGGTGACATTTAAATGGTTCATTTTCAATCTCTTAGAAAAAAAAAGATTTATTTAATTAACCTAATTGAATAAAAAATTAAAAACTACATATATTCCTTCCTTAGATCGACCTTAGGAGTATACTTATCATTTGCTATAAAATGATTAGTGTACTTACGAGAGTTTTACAAATATGAAACCAAAGTATTTGCAAGATCAGCATTACATGCCGATCTTATTCATCAAAATTTTGAAAATTATTTGTGTAGTACATAATTGTGATTTTTTTTATTTATTTTGAGTTCAAATTTTTTTTAAAAAAAAGTAAAAAAAATTTACTTTTAAATATTATAAAAAACTTAAAAAACAAATTAAAAAACATTTAAAAAAATTATTTAAATAATGAGCTCTATAAAAACAAATAAATAAATAAAAATTAACTTAGATTTTTACTTATCTTAATTTATTAACTTAATTCACTAAGATTTTAACTTGACTTAATTTATTGACTTAATTAACTTAGATTTTAATAGCATGAAAAGTAAAGATCTAAGGGAGTTCTGTTTATGAGACTAGTTCTTGGAAGCCTTTATGCCACTAGTCTTTCTTGGAAACGTTGTTCTTTCTAAGAGGATGGTTTTTAAGGATGCTTTGCCCCACCATTCTTTCCTGGGAGCACTCTTGGTTAACACTTATTATGTTATTTAACTTAGAGATTATAAAAAAAATTGTTGAAGCTATTTCCAAAATTTCAAAGTTTTTAATTACAATCTGTGATAAAATGAGGTAGTTGCTTTATTAGATCTAGGTACAAATATGTTTTGATGCCTTAGTTATTTGACTTGCACCTTGAAGTGGGTTATCTAAAACCCGCAATCATGTCCCTAGTTTTAAGTATAGGTAGAAAACCTTGTCCTACCTATTTGTTTAATTGACTTAATGATGTGGGGACATTGAGTTTACTTAAAATGAAATCCCACAAGTTAAAATAAGCATTGGATGGGAGACAACACATCATTTTAGGTCATTTTATTTTATTTGTTTTATTTATTTAATTTATTTTGATTATTTTAGTTTAATTACATATGGGTAATTTTAGAATTGTTAAAACTAAAAATATTTGTTAAGATATTAGAAGTTTACAGCGATTTGCCTGTGTGAACATTAATGATAAACATGATGGATGCACCTATATTTTTCTATCACTACTTACACATTCTCAGGAAATAGGTAACTTTTCTTCCCTTTTTATCTTTATCTTTAATTTACAATTGTTACATTGAGGACAATGTAAGTTCTAGGTTGGGGTGGGGAAATTTACCATGCTTAATTTCAACAATTTTAAAATTTTTATGTTCATATTTTCATTTTTACTGTGTTTGCTTTTATTTTCTTTCTATGGTTTAGTAATTTTTATAATTTTAGGATTACTTTTTAAAAAAATTCTCACAAAAATTTGTCATCTCTTTATATCAAATTTAAGTAAATAGTTAAGTCTTTTGCACTATTAGATTAATTTTTGAAAACATATCTTAGAGTATATGGTAATTAGTTAGTTTTTGTCATGACTAGTATTTCTTGATAAGGTGTGGAAATTATATTAAACCTAAAATCGATGCTTAGGAATCAAATAGTGGAGACTACCCTTGTGAGATATAATTTGAGCCTAATTTTCTTTATTCTAAGTGAAATATATTTTTTTACTCCAAACACATTTCTTATTTCTTCAAATTATTAGATGATCTATATAGGGCTTAACATTGAATGTATGAATTTTTACATCTTAATGAAGTGTTATATATTTATTTTCCATTTGCTTAGATTAAATTATTTAAATAGAAATTGATAATATATACTTCTCTTTATTCATGTATGACTTCTATTAAAAAGGATTTATATTTAGGGTTACCTATACAAATACAAACAAAAAACCCAAATATTACCCACTCATCTTATCATATAAAAAATGTACAATCTATGCATAGGTCTACTTAAAAAAAAAAGGATTCTCTTATAAAAAAAAAGGAATGTAAGAGAAGGAAAAAAATAGAAAGAAAGAGAGAAAAATGAATAGTATAATCTATATACAATGACCTAAAAAAATAAAAAAGCCTAAACAATTGTGAGAAATGGTTTATTGCGAAAGAAAATATAGGAAATTTTCCTACATTTTCTAAAAGGTATATCATTTGACATTTTTATATGATGAATTTGATTGATGCATGAAAGTAATGTATAATATTTTATAAATCCTTACATTTGATTCCTTTCACGAGACCAACATTAAAATAACACTTTGATCCTTTCTTCTTTATACATATTCAAATATATTAGTTCATTTCTATACATCAACTCTTTCATATATAAATTAGTACGAGTGTTTGAACCCATATGATTCAGTGTTTTTGAGAGTATTAACTTGTGAGGAATAGAGTCAAATCGAATTCGAATTTCTAACATTGAATTTGGGTAAATTTAAATTAAAACATTTTTGAAATGAAGTATGAATATGATTTTCAACTAATTATTATTATAAACTATGACTGTTTAAGAAGTTGAAAATACCTTATGCTATAAATTTTAATTATGATCTTAAAGGAGAATATAAGAATGAGATATTTTTGTATTTCATTTTAGTCTTTTTACTTTATTTTAAATTTTAGTTAACTTCTTATTTTATTTGTTTTATTTTGTTTTCATTTTTTATTAATGTTTGTGGGTATCATTACTGAAAAAGCCTTACGAGACTTAAACTCATGCACTAGGACAATCTAGGAGTTTAAAGGTTTGTTGCATATGCTAAATGCAACCGTGTCAATCCATGGAAGTGATTTATGATAGTTTAATTTTAGTTTTTCTTTTAGTTTGTATCGCTTATTTTGCTAAGGGACTAACAAAAAGCTAGTTAAGGGTTATGATAAGTGTTTAAAAAGCACTAAAATTACCATGATTTAATTTACTTTAATTGATTAAATAGATTTATAGTTGTATGATTTTATCATATTTTTATATAAATTTGTCTTTTCAGAATCATGAGTACTTTTATTGTTTTTTAGGTATTTTCGTTCAAAAATAACTTAAAGACTTAAAGAAAAATAGTAGAGGCAATACATCTCAAATATGTTGAGTTAAAAAATGAGGAAAAGTCAAAAAGATGGAAAAATTGGACAAAATGGGTCAAAAAAGTCAAAAAGGCCAAAATCCCTTGTGCAGCCACCCATTAAAGTTGAGTCTCGTGCATACACATGCCCACATGAGTGTAGCCAGCACACACCCAACATACCCCTGGCAGACATCCAATACATATCCTGCGTGCAACAACACACACCTGTGCCATATCCCTCGCACGATAACACATACCCGCGTCGTGTCCCGAGCATGCCAACGTGTGCCAAATGCTCATCTACCGCAATTCTTGTGCCCAACCCACCTTCCTACCTGTCCAAGCGTGCCCAAAATCAATTTTTGAAATATTTTCCCACCTTTTTTGGCATTTTCCTCACCTATAAAAGGACTCTCTCCCCCATTGTAATAAACACACAAATTTCTCAATTATTTCTCTCTCTAGCTTTCTTTATCTAGAAACTTTTTTTTTGTTTTTAGTTTTCTCAGCCATGCTTTTATATATTTTTAGTTTTTGATTCAATAAACAGAATTGTAAATCTGTTTAAATGTTTTTCAACAACAGAATTAACATTAAAGTTTTGTAAGGATTCTTTTGAGGTATACTTTGGAAATAGATTATTAAAGTTATTTTTTATGTTTTATTCTTATATGTTATATTTAATTTGTGTGTGATTAAATTTAACATCGATGACTATTTTTAAATATGTGATAATAATAATAACGTTGTTATGCTTGCGAAATATTAAATAGGTAAAACATTTCTATAAAATAAATGATTTTGTTTTTATTCAAGATTTTATATTAATGATATTTGAGAGAAATATATTATTTTTCATTACAAAATTAAATCTGAAGATTGGATTTTAAGGTTTAATTATCCTGTTTGATTTAAAGTAGTGCTCTTTTATTTGTTGGTACAATAGCCCGGTAGTTAGAGTAAAACTCTATTTCAAAAGTTTTTATAAGAACTATTATTCGAAAATGTATTAATAATATATTTTCAGTAATGGTTTTAAAACTTGAAAGTTAGTACTTGGATAATTAAATTCTTAGGTTTAATTTGGATACCTAGAATAAAGTTTAAAATATCTAATCCCACCAAACTTGGCATTTAAATGGTTCATTTTCAACCTCTTAGAAAAAATGAATTAATTTAATTAACCTAATTAATTATCAACCCCAACCATAGGTGTTAATTAATTTGTTTAATTAACAAAGAATATCTAACCCCATCAAAGGTGATATTCATATAAAAACAAATAATCAATCAATATTAATTTATATATTTAATAACCTTAATAAACTTAATTATTATATCCTTCAATACTCCCCTTTATGAATGATAAAAAATTACATAATTGTTTATTGAATTCATATTTGCTATAAAATGATTCATGCACTTGTGAGAGTTTTAAAAATATAAAACTAAAGTATTTGCAAGATCGACATTGCATGCCGATCTTGTTCATCAGGTGACACACGTGGTAATTAGTTAACATAGGAATGTTGGCAAGGGCTCAACCATTACCAATGGAGTAGGCACAAGGATAGACTTCTTGATGGTCACATGTTTTTTTTAATCGAGAGGGAGTTGTCTCTTGCCTAAAAGACTAACTTGTCTTATTTCCTTTATAAGAGCTAGTTCCTTAAGAAGGAGCTATGCTCTTTTGGGAGCTCGTTCCTTGTTTGGAAACCTTGCTTTGAAGTCAGCCTAATAGAGTGTCAATATTGAACTCCATAATTATGTAAAAATAAAAGGAGTTTCAGATTTTCAAAGTTCAAGCTAAACAAGAATATATGATTAGAACTAAAATTATGGCCCATTCACCATCATTAAAAAAAACTTAAAACCTCTCCCTAAAGTAAGTTAGAGGGGTCTTACACTTTTTGGGTGCTCGAGGTTTTGTCGATTATCCTGCATAGTGGCTCCATTGAGCCCCGTTTCATCAACTCGTAAGAAACAAAGTGTGGAGAGTTCAACAGTTTCCTCCATTGTGTTTTTTTGGGCAGATACTTCTGGATACCAGCCAATCTTTTTTTAGCCTCTTGGCTCAAGTTCGTGATAAGGGAACTCATATTTCTTGTAACAATTTTAGTGACAACCTAGGTGCTTCTTATCAACCACATGTCACTGTATGACATATCCTATTGACTATACACATAAATAAGAAGTACTACTTCTAGTTCTTCTCATTCTAAAGGAGCTTCATGTTTATGCCTCGGTCCTACTAGATTGACATATAGACCAATATCATTGACAACCTTTGTTTTAATATATATGCTTCATTGAACTTTGGAATTTCCAACTGTACTTGGAGCTCTTTACATATAATGGTGAGACAAAGCAAGCACCTCCATTGATTTGGCATCAATTGTCCTAGGGTAAGCTTTGTCCTTACTAGGAACTTTCTAATGAATTGGTACAGTAGGAATTTGACCACTAGCCATAAGGACTTTTCATGAAAGTTTTTCCATCCAATTGGAGGAAATGAACTATCTAGAACGCTTGGTCTGGGGATCATTATTTGAATTGAGGAGGGAATTTCATACATATTTCTTAGCCTATTCTCATCCTTGAGACCCAAATCACTTGTCTTAACCATATCCTCCCAACTTTTGGTTCGACCTGTGGGTTAAACCCTACTTTTCTTCCCAGATTTTTTCCTCCATGACATGGTGACAGATATATGGGTCTAAGGTATGTTCAACCTAATTTTTGGTGTTGTCTGAGGGAGGGACATAGGAGTAGAAGGATGAGACTCACACATTTCTTCTTCACTCGATATGCTCATTTCAGTTTAGGAACTCAATTCATCACTCTCTTCTTGTCCCAAATAGCTAGGGTATTAAGGACTTTCCTAGAACGAAGATCCTGAGGACCATGAAGGTAGAACTACCTTACCAGTAGCCGGTGATGATACTTTTCTATACTGGTCTCTAAAAAATATTATAGAAAGAAAAATAATGGTAAGGTACAAGGAGGTAGAAGTTACCTAAGGATGATATTTCAAGGTAAAAGAAGAGTGAATTTAGTGATTGACCTAAAATGAAATAAAATAACTGTTAGACATGAGGATTGATCCATAAAATTTTGAGCAAAAATAAGTAATCACCAAGCTATTTTTCTTACCACCCAAGCATAGAAGTTATATGTCACGAGCAAAAAAAGATAGAGCTTTTTTTGTTCCAAATTATATTCGATGTCCTGCAATTAAGACAGAGTGTTTATCAGGGCATCCCAAATGTTTCAAATTTATGGGCCAGTTGCTACTCTTTCACCCCAATTGAAGAACTGAGTTGAAAGAGTAGGGGAACTTGATGTTTACACATAAGTCTCGAGTTTGAGCACGACCCATAAATAGCTTGAGCCATCAGATGTATTATTCTAGAAAACCCAATTTGTGCCTAGGCCTATAATGATAAACATACACTACACCAAAACTAACTTTTAAAGTCAGTTATTAATCAACTTTAAATCAATTTAAAGTCGGTTCGGTGAATCAACTTTAAATGTTGTGACTTAAAAATTTAAATTTAGTTCACACATTGAACCGACTTTATGTTTAAAGTTGGTTCAATACGTGAACCGACTTTAAATTTTTAATTTATTTTAAAAAAATTTACTCATTTTCTATTATACTCAACTTTTATTCGATCACATAATAGCAGAAAAAACCAAAATTTGTTTAACAAATAGTTTAAATAATACAAATAATTAAAAAAATTAAATATTAATTAATTACTTGAGAATTAAATTTATTACAAAAAAAATAATTTATATACAATACATATATATTTAACTTAAATTACATATAAAATGATGTCGTCACTTTTGTCATGGATTTTATTATATTCCCACTTTATTTGAAGGAGAGGAAGCTTGGTTTGCTTAGAATCACCAGCATAATGACAAGGAAACTAGGCAAGAGAGATGAGATGGAGTTTAGGCAAAAAATAGCTCATCCATATAACAATTCATTCCCCTAAATACATGAGCACGTAAACATATATCAAACAAGTAGTCCAAATTTCAGACACAAGAATGGAGAAATTAAAGCATTATAAAACTTATCATGGTGTTGTCCTATTTTATTCAAGATCATCATATTCTTCTCCTGATGTTATAATTTTAACCAAGTGTTATGTTCATTATTCTCGTAAATCATTAAAAATTTGCATAACATAGCCCTACTTGTTCCAACCAAAGAACTATATGTAATTAAATTCAAAATAAGAATGTAATATCATGAATTCACAAAAAATAACTTATATATGTTAAAAGATTAGTAAAAGAGATCACCACATTGACACCGGGGTGATATAATAATAACCTTATCCCTTCAAATCATATTAGCATTGTATTAATATTTTGGTGCCCATGAACTTATGGAACAACTATTTTTTGCCCAACCAACGCAAGTAACAAATCAGAGTTACACTTGACTTCATATTTAGAGCTCATTATAGCATTAAAAATATCAGCTTGATTCCAGATAGCTTCATATTTATAAACAAAAAATTAATACAATGCTAATATGATTTTGAAGGGATGTGGTTATTATTATATCACTCTGGTATTGATGTGGTAATCTCTTTTACTAATCTTTTAACATATATAATTTATTTTTTTGTGAATATGGAACATACACCTGAATGATGATTCTTGGTGGTTTTCCTGTACTTGGCTGGCCAATGACTACCATGATATTGTCATACCAGGGAACTAGACAAGAGATATGAGATGAAGTTTGGGCAAAAAAAAAGGTCCATATAATAATTCATTCCCCTAAATACATGAGCACATAAACATCCATCTAACAAAATATACATAAAATAAACATCCATCAAATAAGCTACCCAAACTTCAAACTCAGGAATAAAGAAATTAAAGCATTATAAAAATTACCCTGGTGTTATGATATGATATTCATGATAATCAGAATCTTCTCCTCATTCTTCTTGCGATGATATAATTTGAACTATGTGTTCTGCCCATTTCTCTTGTAAATCATCAAAAATTTACAGGTCATAGCCCGACTTGTTCAAACCAAAGAACTACATGTATTTAAATTCAAAATAAGAATGTAATTTCATGAATTCACAAAAATGGACTCATATATGTTAAAAAGGTATATTGGTAAAAGAGATGACCACATCTTTAATTGGAATTTTGATATTTGTGATGATTTCGCTCATAAACTTCATGACTCCATCATTTTGCTGTGGAACCTAATAAAAACAAGTGTACCTTATTTTCCATATTCAATTCGAACATCTTCATTATTCAATAGTAAAATTAATTAAATTATTAATATTTACTTGTACATACCATAACTTTTTCCCATATAAGCTTATTAGATTTTTTAAGGGCAATGCCCCTACTCTTCTTCTATAGCTTTCATGCCCTATCAAAGTTTAAAACAGTTAGTTTTTTTATTAAATATTACAAAGAAAAATAGCTACCTATAACTCTTACATTTCAACAACTGTTTTTGTATCTTTACTCAATTCTATGGAAGCTGAGTCACCGTACCAAACATGATTGCCATATAGATCAAGGATTACCAATATCCTATGATCTTGGCCTTGTTCAAACTTTAGTGGCCAAGGGATTATCAACTTCTGATTTCTGTTAAGTGTTAATGCCCTATCACATAATTGTTTAGCTTTGATGCTAACATCCTTCTCTTGATATTGATTGACAAATGAAGAATCACAGAACATTGCTAAATGTGACGAGTGATTAGCTTGATGTCGATAATAACATTCCCTATATAAAAGAAATATATATAAATAATTAGATAATATAATTATAATTATATATGTTCTAAATAAATGAAAGTTATTTACTGATTAAGGACTCACCTTGTCCACACTTGAATTATACTTAAATTGATCATTTGATATTCAAATAGCTGCAATATGCACTCGATCGATATATAGGTTTGGCCAATGTTTACATCATAAATTTCAATAGGAAATGGCACAGTCCATCCATCATTTATACTAGTTGCTCTCGCAATAATAGTCATCAAAGTGCCAAGATTTCTACTAAAGTTTATAGCATAATCATAACTATACCTTTTCCATGGCTTCTTCTTGAATGACTCAATGTGTGATGATTGCCCACTAGACATAGATTTACCATGAAATACTTGCTTTGTTTCTCTTAAATGTGTCACACTTACTAATTCTAGTATAATATACAAAAGAAGAAGTATTATATATTTTAGTAACAATAAAAGAATAATAATATAATAGTGATAGGGCAGAACCGACATCGCCGATCCTGCCCGTTACTTTAGTTTTATCTATTTATAAAACTCTCGCAAGTGCACGAATCATTTCGTAGAAAATGATAAGTATACTCCCAAGGTCGATCTA
Source organism: Hippophae gyantsensis (assembly GCA_030763125.1). NCBI lineage: Eukaryota > Viridiplantae > Streptophyta > Magnoliopsida > Rosales > Elaeagnaceae > Hippophae > Hippophae gyantsensis. The sequence continues at coordinate 27,265,772 of CM061039.1, read as the reverse complement.
AGGAAGGAATGTATGTGGTTTTTAATTTATTATTCAAACTTTTAAAAACGAAATTAAATCCTAAACATCCTGTCACGATAGTTTGTTTTTTTGTGTTCCTAATCTAATAACATAAAATAAATAAACATATATACAAATTCAATAATTAATAAACATATATACAAATTCAATAAATAATAAACATATATACAGATTCAATAAATATTCATGCAAATTTTTATCATTTATATTAGCGGAGTATTTATGGATATAATAACTAAGTTAATTATGCTTGCTCATATTATTTAGGTTATTAAAGATATGAATTGATATTTATTGATTCTCTCTTTTATATGAATACCACCTTTGGTGGGGTTAGATATTCTTTGTTAACTAAACAAATCAATTAACACCTATGGGTGGGGTTGATAACTAATTTGATTAATTAAATTAATTCCTTTTTCTAAGAGATTGAAAATGAACCATTTAAATGCCACCTTTGGTGTGGATAAAACGATTTAAACTTTATTCAAGGTGTCCAAATTAAACCTAAGAATTTAGTTATCCGAGTACTAACTTTCAAGTTTTAAAACCACTACTGAAAACATGTTGTCAATACATTTTCAGATAATAATTCTTATAAAAACTTTTGAAATAGAGCTTCACTCTAACTACGAGGCGATTGTACCAACAAATAAAAGAGCACTACTCTAAATTAGACCGGATAACTAAACCTTAAAATCTAATTTTCAGATTTAAGTTTGTAATGAAAAATAATATATTTCTCTCTAACATTCTTAATATAAAATCTTGAATAAAAATAAAATCAATTTATTTTAGAGATTTTTACCTATTTAATATTTCGCAAGCATAACAACGTCATTATTACATCATATTTACTAAACAGACAGCATAGTTAAATTTAACCACAGACAAGTTGAATATAACATGTAAGAATAAAGCATAAAAATAACTGTAAAGAAAATAAAATCCTTACAGAACTTCGACGCTATTCCCGTAGCTGGAAAACCTCCAAGCGGAATTTGCACTCCCATTTATTGAATCAAAAATCTAAATTATTACAAAAACATTACAAGTTCCTCTCAAAAAGAGAAGAACTCTAAACCTAAGAGAATTGAACTAAAAACTAAGAGAAAAACAAAGAAAAGCTTAGAAACTAAGAGAGAAACTAAGAAAAACTCAAAAACTAAGAAATGAGAGAAAGAAAGAAGAGAGAAGTGTGTTTTGAAGGTGTGTTTTGAAGTGAAGGGAAGGGGGGTATTTATAGGTGAGGATGGAGAGAAAAAATGAGTAAAAAAATGTTAAAAAAATATTAAAAAATGTAAAAACGCGTATTGGAATTACTGATGTCATTAATGACGCCAAGATGACGTCACGAGGGCGGCACCAGTACCGCGGATGAACAAGATACCCAAGCATGAACAGTACCGCGCATGAACAGTACCGCGCATGAACAGTATCCCGCCGGAGCTTGGGGCGGAGCTTGGCGCTGGGGCGCGGCGGCTGGGCGGCGCGGCGGCACGATTTTCTCCTTTTTGACATTTTTGACCCATTTTGTCCAATTTTTCCTTATTTGTTGACCTTTCCCCATTTATTTATTAATATATTTGTGATGTATTGCTTCCAGTATTCCTCTTTGAGTCTTTAAGTTGCGTTTTTAAGTGAAAATACCTGAAAAACAATAAAAACACCCGTGATTCCGAAAAAGACAAATTTATATAAATATATGATAAAACATATAAATATATATATTTTTAATCAATTAATGTGCATAAAATCATGGTAATTTTAGTGCTTTTTGAGCACTCATCACAACCCCAACCAGCTTCTTGCTAGTCCCTTAGCAAGAGAAGCGATAAAAACTAAAAATTAAACTATCCTAAATCACTTCCGTAGATTGACACGGTTGCATTTAGCCTATGCAACAAGCCTTTAAACCCCTAGGTTGCCCTAGTGGACGAGTTTGAGTCTCGTGAGGGTTTTCAGTAATGATACCCACAAACATTGAACTAAATGTAAAAATCAAAAGAAATAAAAATAATCAACTTAAAAACTAAAATTACAACAACATCAAAAATTAACTTTTAAGAATAAAAGAAAACAACATAACACAAAAATGTCTCATACTTTTTAATCTCTTTTAAGATCATAATTAAAATCTCAAGCATAAGTTATTTTAATCTTCTTAAACAATCATGATTTATTATAATAATTAGTTGAAAATCATTTTCATATTTCATATCAAAAATGTATCAATTTAATTTCACCCAATTTCAGTGTCATGAATCCGAATTCGCTTCGACTCTATTCCTCACAAGTCAATACTCTCAAAACACTGAATCCTATGGGTTCAAACACTCATACTAATTTATATGCGAAAGAGTTGATGTATAGAAATGAACTAATATGTTCGCATATGTATAAAGAAGAAAGGCTCAAAGTGTTATTTTGACGTTGATCTCATGGAAGGAATCAAATGTATAAATTATAAAGATATCATATATAAAAATTATTTTCATGCATAAATCAAACTCATTAAGAAAGAATTTCAAGATATATGCTTTTTACAAATGAAGAAATTGCAATGACTTTTTAGGGAATTACTTCCTATATCTTTCTTTTGTATTTAGCCTTTACTCACAACTTTGTAGGCAATGTGGGTCATAGTATGTAGATGATACTATATTTTTTTATCTCTCTATTTTTTTTTCAATATATGTATATTTTAGAGAGTCAACCCATGTACAGATTGTACATTTTTTTTTTTTTTTTTTTTGGAATTTGGTGAGTGGTTAATTTTGTGGCTTTTCTGTTTGATCTTGGTTTAGGTAACCCCAGATATGTCTTTTTTTTTTGTAACAGTCATGCACGAATGAGATAAAAGCATATACTATCAATTTCTACTCAAATCATTTAATCAAAGCAAAAATAATAATAAAAAATATACGACACTCTATTAAGATGAGAAAAAATTCATACATTCAATATTAATGCCTATAGAGATCATCTAAGAATTTGAAGAAATAAGAAATGTGTTTGGAGTAGAAAAAATATATATTTCACTACGAATAAGGGAAATTAGGCTCAAATTATATCTCACAAAGGTAGTCTCTACTAAAACAAATCCATAAACACCGATTTTGGGTTTAATATAATTTCCACATCTTATCAAGAAATACTAGTTATGACAAAAACTAACTAATTATAAAAAACAATTACAAAATATTTCATTATATGTTTTCAAAAATTAATCTAACAGTACAAAAAACTTAACTATTTACTTAAATTTGATTTAAAGAAATGACAAATTTTTGTGAAATGTTTTTTTTAATTCCAAAAATTACTAAATCACACAAAAATAAAACCAAACACAAAAAAATGAAGATGTGAACATAAAAAAGAAAAAATTAATAATTTTTTTTTTAATTATTAAATCTTTTTTTTTCTAATTAAGCATGGTAACTTTTCACCACCCCCAACCTAGAACTTACATTGTCCTCAATGTAACAACTGTAAATTAAAGATAAAGAGAAAAAAGAAGAAGAAAGATTACCTATTTCTTGAGAATGTGTAAGTAGTAATGGAGAAATGCAGGTGCATTCATCATATTCATCATTAGAGTGTATACAGACAGATTGCTGTGAACTTCTAACAACTCAACAAATATTTTTAGTTTTAACAATTTAAAACTTATTCACATATAATTAAACTAAAATAAACAATAAAATTAAGTATATAAAACAAATAACAAAAATTACCTAAAATGATGGGTTGCCTCCCATCCAGCGCTTAGTTTAACGTCTTAGCAAGACGTATCTTTTTGGTGCTAAGGATTAGATTACTCACCAAATGCAATCTATTTGAGCAATGTTGTTTGGTTCTTCTAAATAAGGCTTGACACGATGGCCATTAACTTTGAACGTTTTTGTGTCTTGGAGTCCAATAGTTCTACCACTCCATGTTCAAATACCCGAACTATTTTGAATGGTCCATCCCATCTTGATCTCGGCTTTCTGGAAAAATTCTCAAAGGAGAGTTAAATAAAAGAACTTTCATTCCAGGGTGAAAAGTCTTAGGAACTAGCCTCTTGTCATGATAGCGCTTAGTACGCTCTTTGTATAATTTGGCATTCTCATAAGCTTCATTCCTAATTTCTTCCAACTCATGAAGTGGAGTAATCGTTTTTCACCGCTTTATCTAAATCCATGTTTAGCTCTTTAATTTCCCAAGAAGCCTTATGTTCAAGTTCAACTGAAGGTGGCACGCTTTCCCAAAGATTAACCGGTAAGGGCTCATCCCAATAGGTGTTTTGTAAGCGGTGCGGTATGCCCATAAGGCATCATTTAACTTAAATGCCCAATCCTTCCTTGAAGGACGCATTGCGTTCCAATATTCCCTTAATTGGCCTATTACTTACTTCCACTAAACCGTAAGTTTGAGGAGGATATGGAGTAGCTACCTTATGTGTAATGTTGTACTTGTTTAGTACTCCATCAAAGAGTTTGTTACAAAAATGGCTACCTCCATCACTTATTATAGCTCTAGGCGTTCGAACCTCTTGAATATGAAATCTTTCAAGAATTTCACAACAACATTAGCATCATTGGTTTTGGTGGGGATAGCTTCTACCCACTTGGACACATAATCCACAAAGAACCAAAATGTATTGAAAACCATTAGATGGGGAAAAGGACCCATAAAGTCAATCCCCATACATCAAAGAGTTCAACAACTAAATTAGATGTCAAAGGCATTTCATCTCTTTTGCTTATGTTTCCTGTTCTTTGACATCTATCACATTGTGCACAAAACATATGAGCATCTTTAAAAAGAGTGGGCCAAAAGAATCCAGATTTGTAATATCTTACGGGCTGTCTTTTCACCTCCAAAATGACCCCACAATGAAGTTCATGACAAAAGTCGAATGCTCTTATGTTCTTCTTCGTGTACACATCTCAGGATGACTTGATCTTGACCAATCTTATATAAATAAGGGTCATCCCGTAAATAGTCCTTAATAGTTTTAAAAAACCTTTTCTTGTGCTGGTATGAAGTGTTAGGTCGAAAAACACCAAAGCAGAGGTAGTTTACAATATCAGCATACCATGGGTTCGGACCTATGAAAAATAACTGTTCATCAGGAAAGGTTTCAACTATATCTTCATTACTCTCATCTTTAAGAGAATTGAAGTCAGAAATCAACCTAGACAAATGGTCAGCTACTAAGTTTTCACTGCCTTTCTTATCCTTGATTTCTAGGTCAAATTCTTGTAAGAGTAAGACCCACCTGATTAATCTTGGCTTGGCATTTGGTTTACTTAATAGGTATCTTAAAGCAACATGATCAGAATGCACAATCACTTTAGATCCTACTAAATAAGACCGAAATTTGTCTAAAGAGAATACTATCGCCAAGAATTCCTTTTCAGTGGTGGTATAATTCATTTGGGCATCATTGAGTGTTTTGCTAGAATAGTAGATGACATGCAAACGCTTATCCACTCTTTGTCCCAGATCGCTCCTATTGCATAATCAGAAGCATCACACATTATTTCAAAAGGTAAAGAGGAGTTTGGTGCGATAATAACAGGGGTAGATGTTAGTTTATCTTTCAAGGTATTAAAGGAAATAAGGCAAGTCATTGTTGAAGTCAAATTCAGCATCTTTGGATAGCAAGTTACATAAGGGACGACTTATTTTAGAGAAATCTTTAATAAATCGTCAGAAAATCCTGCATGTCCCAAGAAGCTTCTTATCCCCTTCACGGATGTAGGGGAGGTAGTTTGGATATCAATTCAACTTTTGCCTTATCAACTTCAATACCCTTGTTTGAAATTATATGTCCTAAAACTATCCCTTGTTGAACCATAAAATGACTTTTCTCCCAACTAAGGGTGAGATTGCATTCAATGCATCTTTCTAAAACCAAAGTCAATTTATGTAAGCAATCATCAAATGAGTTCCCAAAGACAGAGAAATCGTCCATGAAAATCTCAATGAATTTTTCCACCATGTCCGAGAAAATAGATATCATGCATCTCCGGAAAGTGGCGGGGGCATTGCATAACCCAAATGGCATTCGCGAAAAGCAAATGTCCCAAAAGGACATGTAAATGTGGTCTTTTCACGATCTTCACGGTGCTATGGGTACTTGATAATATCCAGACAATCCATCCAAAAACGGTAAAATTAGGTACTTGACTAATCTTTCCAACATTTGATCAATGAATGGAAGAGGAAAGTGATCCTTTTTCGTATATAAATTTAGTTTCCTAAAATCTATACACATTCTCCATCCAAGGTGATTATTCTAGTGGGCACTAATTCACTTTTGTCATTTTTAACAACTGTTATCCCAGATTTCTTTGGTACCACATGCACTGGACTAACCCACTTACTATCCGCAATAGGATAGATAATCCCTTCTTCTAATAATTTAAGAATTTCCTTTTTAACTACCTCTTGCATGTTTGGGTTTAGTCTTCTTTGGGCCTCTCGTACAGGTTTAGCACCATCCTCCAAGTTGATCTTGTGCATACACATTGTTGGACTAATGCCCCGTATATCCTCTATACTCCAACCTATAAATTTCTTAACCTGTTTAAGCACTTTGATGAGTTCTTTTTGTTGTGGTTCGGTCAAGGTTGAAGAAATTATCACTGAATAAGTTTCTCCTTATCCCAAAAACAAATGTTTTAAGTGCTCAGGTAAGTCTTTGAGTTCAACTTCAGGTGGATTGGCCTCTTTACTAGATGAAGAACTGGTAGAAAAAGTGTACTAGATTTTGTCATCACTTCATTATTGTCTAGTTGTTCAAGGTACCCTTAATTTCTTCATCTAAATCTTCTTCAACCTTTTCAAGTGTAAGAACGGTTTCAAGCTTGTCTTCTATTCCGGTTTGGAAAAAGCTGTTTTGGACAAGATTATCCAAATGATCAACATCGAATATTTCATCGATCCCACAAATAGAAGTGAAAGGGGAAGAATCAAAAACTTTAAAATGAACAGTCTCTCCTAAGACTATCATTGTCAAATTTCCATCTTGGACATCAATAATAGTTTTAGTAGTTGCCATAAATGGTCTACCAAGCAATATTGTGTGCTCTCTGTCCAATGCTGGATTTTCTTGCATATCCAGAACCACAAAGTCAACAGGTATTATCAGTTTGTCTACCTGTACCAAAACATCCTCAACTATTCCTTGTGGATATTTAAGAGATCCATGCAAGTTGAAGGGACATAGTTGTGGGTTTTAAATCCCCTAGATTGAGTTGTAAGAATATAGAGTAGGGCATCAAATTTATACTAGCACCTAAATCAAGCATTGCTTTAGCAACCTTCTTATCCCCCATAGTTATGTTTATAATAAAACTTCCAGGGTCTTTCAACTTAGGGGGTAGTTTGTGCTCAAGTACAGCGCTAGAAATATCTGATACTACTACTCGTTCATTCGATTCATACCTCCTTTTCTTAGTGTTCAACTCTTTGAAAAACTTGGCATATGAGGGCACATTCATGATCACTTCTAATAATGGTAAATTGATATTTACTTTAGAGAGCATATTAAAAAGATCATTGAATTGCTTATCTTGTTTGGACTCTCTTAACCGATGGGGAAAAGGTACTTGCATCCGGTGTGGTTCTGTTGTCTTTTGAATTTTGGGGTGTCGGATGACCCCCAATGAGTTTTTCGAAGGCTTGTTAAGTTTAACACTTGTTTCTTCTTTTGCGAGATTAGAGTATCGCCTTCTCTGTTACTCCGAACTACAAGGTAGATTGTTAGAGATTTCGTGTAACCGGTATTGACTATCTTACCACTTGAAGGGTTCGTACATCCTTTGCTTGTTCTGGTTGACTAGGCAACTTTCCTGGTTCTTTCTTTTGCATTTGTTCAGCCAGTTGCCCAACTTTAGATTCAATCCTTTTTACCAAAGCCTCCATGGTGTTCAACCTTTGATTAGTCATTAATTGGTTGTCACGACTAACTTGAATAAAAGCATTCAAGCTATCTTCTAAGGTTGGCTTAAAAGCTTGGATTGGTGGGTAAGGGTGGTTGTTATCTGACCTTAGTGTTGGATATTGGGTGTAGGTTGGGTGATTATAGGTGTTTGGATGATACCTTTGAAAAGATTGAACTTCCTCTATGGCATCGACACTAGAATCACAAGTATTTGAACAATTATGAGTACCATGCCCAATTGAACAACACACTTCACATACCTCTTGATTTGAAATTTGGTGGGTAGTGAGGAATTGCACTTGTTTAGTCAATTCAGCAAGTTGCAAGGTTATCTCATTATCAGAGCCAACTTCATTGACCCTTGCTTTCCTTCTACCACCTCTTTGTTGGGAATTAGAACCCAACAAATTTCATAAAGATTATAGGTTTCCTCTGCGGTCTTTTCTCCTACAAAGACCTCCAAAGAAGATTATCAACCATGTATTGACTCTGTAGTGTCAATCCATCATAAAAGAATTGGTTTTGTAGGCTGTAATGGAAAGCTATGATTTTGACATTGAATGAAAAGGAGTTTGAATCTTTCCCAAGCTTCATGAAAGGGCTCTTCATACATTTGAGAAAATGTTGCTATCTTTGTTCTTAGATCAATGTCTTTTGATGGGAATAGAACCTACCCATAAAAATTTCATAGATCGCCTCCCAAGTTTTAAGAGAACTCCGATTTGTAGAGTAATGAACCAGGACCAAGCTTTATCTTTGAGGGTGTAAGGAAAACACCTCATCCTAAGTTGATCTTCATTAATTGCATGTAGTGGAAAGGTTTGGACAATAGCATAGAATTCTCGAATGAAGTGCAAAGGGTCTTCATTAGGGATACCGTAAAAGGAAGGCAACAAAGAATAATGAATCTTTTTCAATTCATAATTCCTTGCAGCCTTTTGTAATTGGATGCCGGAAGTTACATTGCCAATGATTGGTATTGTATAGTCTTTCATCTTTTTCCGCCTATCTTCAGCATCTCCCATGGTTGTTTGTAGTTGAAAATGATCCTCCTCCTATTGTGTATCAACATTTTGCTCTTAAAAAAAACAATAGTAGATATCTCTAAGAAATATTTATAATTTGATAAAGCAAAAAGGTGCAAGGAACCTAAATTTTTTTTTTTTTTTTTTTTTTTAATTTTAATTTTAACTAATGGACTACAATTTTCAAAACAAACGAATTTATTTCATTTGAATTTTATTACACGCAAACTAAAACAAAGGAAAATACAACAATGGGTGACCTCCCATATAGGACTAAAATTTTATCGTCTTCTAGTAAGACGTTGCTTGGAGATTGCAGAATGAAAAACTCAATGTCTCCTCTTCATTGAATTCATTTAAGTATCAAATTAGTCTTTGCTCTTTTGCAAATGTTCAACTAACTGTTCAACTTGAACTTCCACCTTTTTGATAGAAGCTTCCACAGAGTCCAACCGTTGATTGGTTTTAGATTGGTTATTCCCTACGAGACTTGAATAAAAGAATTCAAGTTGTCCTCCAGGGTTGGTTTATTGGGAATGGTTATTGGAATAGGTGGGTGGAATTGGTGGTCTGGCTGGTTTGAGCTTTGAGTGAAAGGAGGGTTGTTTTGCCTCCAGGAGAAATTTGGATGACTTCTCCACCCAGGATTATAGGTATTTGAATTGGGATCAAACCTTGGTTTCTGTTGATATGCTCCCAACACATTAACCTGTTCAGGTCCAGTTGTTTCTCCTTGATATGGACAAAGCTTCAAGACCATGTCCCATGTTGCTATACAAACCATATTGTTCATTATTGGTGTTGGTTTGTGTAGCGAGAAGGGCAACTTGCTTAGTCAGTTGAACAAGTTGTTGTTGAACTTCATTACTGGAGTCGATTTCATGAACTCCCGGCTTTTCTCACTCGGGAGCTTTTACGTTGGGAATTAGCACCCAAAGCATCTCAAAGAGGTTATACGTCTCTCGAGGCGCCTTTTCTCCTATTGCTCCTCCTGCAGCGTTGTCGACAATGAACTGACATTGTTGTGTAAGTCCATCGTAAAAGAATTGGTTTTGCAACTGCAGGGGAAAGCTATGATGGGGACATTGAGTGAGAAACATTTTGAATCTATCCCAAGCTTCATGGAATGGTTCTCCTTCCATCTGAGAGAAAGTAGCAATCTTTCCTCTCAACTCTGATGTTTTTTGGTGGGAATAGAATTTTCCCATGAATTTATTGTAAATATTACCCCATGTCATCAGAGAACCTGGGGGAAGTGACATCAACCAAGCTTTGGCCTTATCCTTTAAAGTGTAGGGAAAACATCTCATCCTAAGTTGATCCTCGTTTAGAATACCGAGGGGGAATGTTTGGACCGTAGCATAGAAATCTCTCATAAAGGAAAGAGAATCTTCATTAGGTAGCCCATAAAAGGAAGGAAGCATAGAAAAATGAATATTTTTAAGGTCATAATTCCGAGCAGCCTCACCCAACTGGATAGCGGCGATTGCCGTACAATCACTGGTCTTGCAAACTCCTTCATCGTGGTTTCCCTAACATGTTGGTTTTCCTCCATTTCTTTTGGTTCTAGTAAAGGATTAAGACTTGGTTCTATGTTTGGCTCAAAAACAGGTTGATGGGTGGAATCCAGTTTTGTTGACACTTGTTTAAATTTATGAAAATTATTTACATATGGTGTAAGAGGGTTTCCTAAGGATCTCCTACCACGCATAGACTATTGTAAACGTAAATTTAAAACTCCTGTCAACAAAATAAAAAATTTAGAGAAAATTACATGGTATTTAATACAAAGCACTAAACAAAACTAGTTAAACCCTAAAAAAAAAAAAAATTTATATATTTTTTTTATTATTTTTTATTTTTTTCTATTATTATTATTTTTTTTCTTTTTTTATTATTTTTTTCATTTTTTTTGTTTTTTTTGTTTTTTTTTTGTTTTTTTTGTTTTTTTTATTTTTTTGTTTTTTTTATTTTTGTTTTTTATTTATTTTTATTTTTTTATTTTTTATTTTTTATTTTTTTTTTTAAATCTTAATTTTATTTATTTTTACTTTTTTTACTATTCTTGAACGGTAAGTTTTATTTTATTTTATTTTTTTAATTTTCCTTGTTTTTTTATTATTCTGAAATTTGAAATTTGAAAATTGTTTTTTTTGTTTATTTTTTTTTTTATTTTTTTTTATTTATTTATTTATTTTTTTTATTTTTTATTTTTTATTTTATTTTATTTTATTTATTATTTATTATTTTATTTATTTTATTTTATTTTATTTTATTTTATTTTATTTTTTATTTTTTATTTTTTTTATTCTTATTTATTTATTAATTTAATTTAAAATTTATTTACTTTTTTTTTTACTTCAAATTTCAAAATGCAAAATTATTTTATTATTCATGCTATTTTTTTTATTTATTACGAAATTGAAATTTAAATTTTTTTTTTTTTTTTAATATATAAAAAAAAATCACAATTATTTACAACACAAAAAGTTTTTAAAATTTTGATAAATAATTTAAAAACGCTATTCCATCCGCAAGACGCGCTAAAACTTGATAGGCGTAACCGACATCGCTGATCCGCCTGCTACTTTAGTTTTATCTATTTATAAAACTCTCGCAAGTGCACGAATCATTTCGTAGAAAATGATAAGTATACTCCCAAGGTCGATCTAAGGAAGGAATGTATGTGGTTTTTAATTTATTATTCAAACTTTTAAAAACGAAATTAAATCCTAAACATCCTGTCACGATAGTTTGTTTTTTGTGTTCCTAATCTAATAACATAAAATAAATAAACATATATACAAATTCAATAATTAATAAACATATATACAAATTCAATAAATAATAAACATATATACAGATTCAATAAATATTCATGCAAATTTTTATCATTTATATTAGCGGAGTATTTATGGATATAATAACTAAGTTAATTATGCTTGCTCATATTATTTAGGTTATTAAAGATATGAATTGATATTTATTGATTCTCTCTTTTTTATATGAATACCACCTTTGGTGGGGTTAGATATTCTTTGTTAACTAAACAAATCAATTAACACCTATGGGTGGGGTTGATAACTAATTTGATTAATTAAATTAATTCCTTTTTCTAAGAGATTGAAAATGAACCATTTAAATGCCACCTTTGGTGGGGTTAGACACTTTAAACTTTATTCAAGGTGTCCAAATTAAACCTAAGAATTTAGTTATCCGAGTACTAACTTTCAAGTTTTAAAACCACTACTGAAAACATGTTGTCAATACATTTTCAGATAATAATTCTTATAAAAACTTTTGAAATAGAGCTTCACTCTAACTAGTAGGCGATTGTACCAACAAATAAAAGAGCACTACTCTAAATTAGACCGGATAACTAAACCTTAAAATCTAATTTTCAGATTTAAGTTTGTAATGAAAAATAATATATTTCTCTCTAACATTCTTAATATAAAATCTTGAATAAAAATAAAATCAATTTATTTTAGAGATTTTTACCTATTTAATATTTCGTAAGCATAACAACGTCATTATTACATCATATTTACTAAACAGCCAGCATAGTTAAATTTAACCACAGACAAGTTGAATATAACATGTAAGAATAAAGCATAAAAATAATCAGAAGAAAATAAAATCCTTACAGAACTTCGACGCTATTCCGTAGTGGAAAACCTCCAAGCGGAATTTGCACTCCCATTTATTGAATCAAAAATCTAAATTATTACAAAAACATTACAAGTTCCTCTCAAAAAGAGAAGAACTCTAAACCTAAGAGAATTGAACTAAAAACTAAGAGAAAAAACAAAGAAAAGCTTAGAAACTAAGAGAGAAACTAAGAAAAACTCAAAAACTAAGAAATGAGAGAAAGAAAGAAGAGAGAAGTGTGTTTTGAAGGTGTGTTTTGAAGTGAAGGGAAGGGGGGTATTTATAGGTGAGGATGGAGAGAAAAAATGAGTAAAAAAATGTTAAAAAATATTAAAAATGTAAAACGCAGCGTATTGGAATTGCGATGTCATTAATGACGTCGGCATGACGTCACAGGCGGTGACTATACCGCTGGATGAACAAGATCGCGCATGAACAAGACCCGCGCATGAACACGATGCCGCGCATGAAACGATATCCAGCCGAGACTTGGGGGCGGAGCTTGGCGCCAAGCGTGGCGGTAGCGGGCGGCACGATTTTCTCCTTTTGACATTTTTGACCCATTTTGTCCAATTTTTCCTTATTTGTTGACCTTTCCCCATTTATTTATTAATATATTTGTGATGTATTGCTTCCAGTATTCCTATTTGAGTCTTTAAGTTGCGTTTTTAAGTGAAAATACCTGAAAAACAATAAAAACACCCGTGATTCCGAAAAAGACAAATTTATATAAATATATGATAAAACATATAAATATATATATTTTTAATCAATTAATGTGCATAAAATCATGGTAATTTTAGTGCTTTTTGAGCACTCATCAAATAGTAGTAAAAAAAAGCGTTATATTAAGTAAAAAAATAGTACCATTTCAAAATTAATCACAACTTCACTCAACGACCAAGGCATATATTGTTAGGGACTTTATAACAATTCTATAAAAACATACTACCAAAGATGAGATATAATACAAAAAAGATATACTATATGTAATTAGTTATAAAACAAAAGAGACTTACACAAATGGTTTTTCACATTTTGAACTTTTCAGCTTCTTCAACCTTAGTCCAATCATTTATATTGATTGGTATACTTGACTTCATAAGTCTACCAATAGAGGATTTCAATTGTTGGCCATTCTACCCTAATGGATTACTAGTAGCATCAAATAGAATGAGTACTTTATCATCTGAGTTAAGTGGAGCATCTAGTATATTTGCTCATCCCCTTCTTTTCAAATGCCCTAATGGATCATTTGGATCTACAAGCTCTGGTACTCTAGGATCTATGAAATATCTACAAACAATGATGAAATAGAAATTAATTGACAATATTAATTCCAATGTATAAACATGCAAGAGTTAATAGAATAATATAGAATATACATTATGTTTAATTAGGTTGTTGATCATATATATATATTCCTTCACAATAACTTCCAGTCCATGACGAAGAATCATCATCATCAACTAGATCATCACATACATTAGGCAATTTTTTTGAGAAATGACTAATATTGGATAATGTATAAAGCATAGGGTCATCATATTCTAAAGCATCACAATGGTAGAACTCTTTTTGTGGAGGCGTTAACACAATAGACCATCTTGTGTCAATATGATTGCTCACGTAAAATACTCATTTTGCATGAAGTGCTAACATGAAAGGATCATCAGTGTGACTTATCTTGGATACATTTACAAGGGTAAATCCAAAATCATCTATTTTATATCCAACATTGATAACATCTTCGACACAATCACACAAGAATATTGTTTCATTGAAGACCTTATAATCAAGTTCCCAAATATCATGAATTATACCACTATTCTGATTTACTTGGACTTTGTCCCCTTGCTTGAGTCGTAAACCACAATCCATTAATTGTGAAACTAGAATATGATTTGACATCGAATTTTGGATCATTTGCAAGCCATTCTAAACTTCTATTATTTTATGATTGGGTTTGTTGAGTTCAACTTGAATCTATGCATACAAAAACATGAAATGTGTTTAAAACAAAGTTTTAAAACATTGAATATAAGTACTAATGAATTCTCGTATGACACTTACATGGTTGCGAAACCAATTAATAATCTCTTACTTATGTTCATCATACAACCATTTTCTCCTCCCTTTTTTTATAATGAGGATCAATCTTTAGTAAGTTTATATGCATTATATAATGTTATTAAAGATATATCAATTAGATATCATTAATATTTAAATGTAAAATAAATTTATTTTAAATGAAAAGGTTGAAGCTGTCATCACTTACTCTATGTACGGTTGTGCCTCCTTATTATTTATCAAAATGGTTCTGTGTACTTTTTCCCATCGACTATGATCAATAAAAAATTTCTTACTTCCACTAAGCATAGGTTTACCTACTTGGATCATGTGACATTCTAAGAACAACTTATGTGTAAGATTCCCAATTTCAGTGTAACCACTAAAGTATTGAGAATAAAACTCAATGGCCTTATCAGCAATGTAACGTTCCACCATGCATCCTTCAGGTAGATTTCTATTATTTACATATATTTTAAGGACTTGTATGTATCTCTCAAAAGGATACATCCACCTTAAGTAAGTAGGACCACATAATTGAACCTCTCGAACTAAATTAACACACAAGTGAATCATTAAATCGAAGAAAGAAGGAGGAAATATTTTTTCAATTCGACACAAATTCTCTACAACATATTTCTATAAAGAGTTTAACTTGCCAATTGATATAGATTTCTTGCATATTCTATTGAAGAATGAAAAAAAGATGAATTATTGATAATTGAACATTTTTTGGAAGAATTGATCTAATAGCAACTGGTAATACCTATTGCATTAAGATATGATAGTCGTGTGATTTTCAATCCATAAAGTTTCTTATCGATGATAGACATAAAATTTCTTAAGTTGGATGAGTAACCATCAGGAAATTTCACACTAGCCAAACATTTACAAAACACATCCTTCTCTTTTGTTGACATTGTATATGATGCTGGTGGCAAGTATGTTTGATTATTATCATTTTCCACCCTTGGTGCCAATTCAGGTCATATGTCTAGTTTTTTTAAATCCAGTTTTACTTTAATTCCATCCTTCATTTTTCCAGGTATATTAAGTAATGTACCAATCAAGCTCTCACATACATTTTTCCCAATATGTATGACATCTAATATGTGAAAAATGTGTAGGTCTTTCCAATAAGGTAATTCCCAAAATATTTATTTTTTATTCCAAAAACCATGATCTACTGATTTAGTAACATTTTCATTTTCACCCCTTTTATTAGTTGACCTCTTTCGTTTTCCTCCATTAGTGAGTATTCTTTTTTTCATCTTTCCATATCGTTTGAATTTCATTCCATTCAATTACCTTAATATCTCAACACCTCACAAAGGTCGAGGTGTAGGATCATGATCTTCTTCACCATCAAATGGTTTCTTTTGGTATCTAAACTTGTATCCAGATGGCGAAAACCTTCTATGTTATTGATAAGACATCTTTCATCCGCGAAGAAGATAAGTTGCAAAAGTGCCATCACTACATATAGGGCATCCCATATAACCTTTTGTTGTATGTCTTGATAAGTTCCCATAGGCAGGAAAATAATTAATTGTCCATAAAATGACCCCCTTAAGTTAAAGTGTTCTTCTTTATGTGCATCATAAACATTTATACAATCATTCCATAAGGTTTTTAAATCATCTATCAGAGGCTACAAATATACATCAATATCAACACCAGGTTATTTTGGTCCTGAGATCAATAATGTTAACATCATGAATTTTCTTTTCATACACAACCAGATAGGAAGGTTGTATGTTACCATAATAACTGGCCAAAAGCTATATCTACTACTAAGGGAACTGTGTGGATTAATTCCATCAACAACAATGGCAAGATGAAGATTGCATTAATCATATGCAAATTGAGGGGATAAATTATCTACTACTTTCCAATTTGGAGAATCACAAGGATGACATAACACCTCATCATCAGATTGATTATCTAAATGCCAAGTCAACATCTTTGATGTCTCTTTACTTTTGAACAACCTTTGAAAGCGAGGAATCAAAGGAAAGTACCAATAAACCTTTATGGGCATGCATTTCTTAGGTGTTGTCTCATTTGTAGCATGCTTCCGTCTCGATTCTTTACACATTGGACAATCATCTAATATCTCATATTATTTTCTATAAAGAATGCAATCATTTGGACAAGCATGAATCTTATGCTATTCCATGCCAATCGACTAAGAGATTTCTTCAGTTCATAAATTAAAGATGGCAATTCAATACCCTCAAGAAACATATCTATAAGTACATTTAGTAATTCTGCGAATCCCTTGTCAGAAAAACCTTTTCTTCCTTCACATTGTACAAATGAACCAAAACTGACATTTTAGTGTATTTCTTGCATTCTGGATACAACAGTTTTTGGCATCTTTTAGAAGTTTTTTGAAGGTTTCGGGATCATCCTCATGTAGTTCATCTTCAACACCATGAAACATATTTTCTATCTGTACATTATGATAAGATGTATATAATCCACTCATATTCTTATTTATCTCTTCCCCATGAGTATTATCAATATTTTCTCCATGATAATACCAACATTTATAACTCAAAAGAATACCACTACGGATAAGGTGATACTTAACCTCGTCAACATCATGAAATCGCTCATTACATAGGCATCGAATCATACTAATTTCATTATTACTATTTTTACAAGAAAATTTCAAGAAACTTTCAACTCCAGAAAAATAGTCCTGCTCAATTCTATACTTTGACATCCAAGATTTGTTATTTTCTATTAATGACATTAAGCATATTAAATATGTATCCAACCAATATATTTTAGATATTATTATATATGAATTCCCTAATTATTAGAATATCTATCAAAACATCATATAAAAATAAATACATAAAAATCAAACATAACAAATATATACACATAAATATAATTATATGAGATTGATTGTAATTACTAATAATAATATGCCAGATCATTTGAATTAATTTTAAATTTAAGATATATAAAATAAAATTTATATAACAATTTTGTGATATTTAATAGTTGTTTTTAAATAACTATACTACTTTAAACATAAATTTTTAATGAGCATTATATTGTTCAATCATGTCTTTACCATTTTATATTAACAAAAATAAATAAATTAAAAACCAACCTTAAATCACAGTCATAAATATATAAATTTATTTTATTATGAAAATTTATACAAAACCTACATAATAAAAATAATAACATATATATATATATATATATAATACAAAACCTATATAATACAAAACTTTATACGTATAAATAATAACACATAGTATACAAAAAAAATAAAGAAATATGAATAATAAGTGTATAGGATTAATAGAAATATTTACAACAGTAAATGAAAGAAATGAAAAAAAATGGTGTTTTGTAAGTGAAAAAATGGGTATAAAAAATTTGAGTATTTCGCTAAAAAAATAGGGGATATACAAGATAAATTGGAGAGAAAGAAAACCGACTAAATGGCATTGAAATTAGTGATAATAGGTGACCAGAAAATGAGAAAGAGTGGAAGAGGAGTGGATGAGGTTTTGGGTTTTTGAGAGTTATGCAACTAGCATTGGAATATTGATTCTGTCTAATGGGGATGAAAGAAGAGATCGAAAAGAAAATATCCATATGTGTAGTGTCGGTTGACGTGTAGAATTGATGCTACACGTAGGACGTAGCATTGGTTCTACGTGTCAATCGACACTTGGGTAGCGTCTGTTGACACGTAGAACCGATGCCATGTAAGACTTAGCATCGGTCCTACGTGTCAACCGACGCTATCCATGTGTAGCATCGGTTGACAAGTAGAACTGATACTACATCCTATATGTAGCATCAATTTTACACGTCAATCTACGTGTTTTAAGTCGGTTTTTCAGCGAACCGCCTTTAAATTCATTATAATTCGGTTTTTCAGCGAACCGACTTTAAATTCATTATAATTCGATTTTTCCCAAAAACCGACTTTAAATCTCGACTTAAATGACCACTTTTACAATAGTGATGGAGTGTCATAGCTTATACATAGTAACTTTCAACATTAGAAGACTGATCATCAGACTGAGCCATCAAAATGGTGTACCTTTTATATGATTGATACGTATACATGTAATGTCCTATATATATATATATATGGGCCTCATATGAAATCCACACAATTCATTCAATTTTCTAACTTTTCTCTATTGTTTAAATAATAGATTTATGTAATTTTAAGGTAACCTATAGACTATAATGTAAGACACATATACTAATTTAAATATCTCCATATATGTCATACATACACCTATAAGAAAAATATAATAATATAATACGATTAAGATAAAATGTTAGAATTTTTAATTTTTGAATAAATAATTAATGAATAATGAAAAATAAATTAATTGAATATAATAAAATTAATATATATACATATAGGTTTGTTCAACTTTTATTAATTTTTAACATTTAAAAATAAAATCAACTCATACTTAATTAATTTCTCAACATTTAAAACCGAGAAATTAAATTAAATTGATTTAAATGGAATAATTTAAATCAACTTTAGTAATTTATGTTCGCCACTAATTATTAATCTGTTAAAATTTGCTCCTAAATAAGCCCACAATTTCTTTAATCGTTCGAGCGAATTGCTAATTATATCCATTTTTAAAAATGGAAATAAATGAAAATTATTTTCTATATCTCAAACTTTGATTAATTTTCACATGTCAGTTTTGGTCAGTAAATCAAAACCATTTATTTTTATCGATTTAGATATGATCTAATTCGAATTGAGTTCGAAGATTTTCAAATTAAAAACAAATTTAATCAATATGAACTAACACAAATTTAAGTAAATTAATTTTTTTTAATTTATTTATAAACTATTATCATAATATATATATTTTAATATTAAATGTTTTATCTCTAACAAAATTTATTAATTATTTTCGTATTTTGGCAGCTATTTAATACCATTTGTTTTACAAAAAGAGCATGTAGGTCATTTTGTTTGTAAAAATAGGTCTTTAGGTCCACTTGTTTGTAAAAAAGAGTTCATTTAAGGATATAATTTAATTTTATGATAATATTTTACCATATATAATATAAAAAAAAATATTTTAGAGGTATATGGATCATTTAAAGTATTTTTCTTCATCTCCAACTACTTTATTCTTATTTCCTCCAATTTTTCATTCAAGTCAAATCCAATATAATGGATTAATTATATTTTTCCTTATTGATCTCTCTCTCATCTAAATGGTAACTAAATGTTAAAATATGAATAAATCTGAGTTAATTTTATTGTTTGATAACATTCAATACTTATAATACGAAAATTTAATAGAGTAATAATATTTATTATCAAAATAATTAAAACTTGTATTTTATTTTAATTGAATAGAAGTTTATAAAACTATTGATTCAAAAAGACATACAAAATATTTAAATAGCTAAAATTTAAGATCAATATTGTCCATAATTATATTGGGGTTAGAAATACAACAAAGCACAAGGTAAATTATTGGGTTAGGGAATAAAAAAAATTCAACTAATAAATTACCCTATTGATTTTGATAAGCAATCTTTTTTTTAATTGGATGATCAACATATATCATGAGTTAAGTATAAGTTTTTAGTTTTAGTTTTTCAATTGGGAATTGAGCGAGAAACACAAACATATGAGGTAGTTTTTTTTCATCTAATCATGTTATCTTTTCTAAAAATATATGTTTTATTGTAATTTCTTTTTTACCCTTAACTATTCTCACACTTTTATAATCTGATATGTCTTTCACAATATTAATAATAAAATAGTCCTAAAAAAGTGAGAATTCCATACCTAGGAATAATTTCATGAAGATTAAATGTCTTTTCAACTCAAACAGGTAGCCAGGAGCAAGATGAGGGGTGAAGATGCCAACCTATGAAATCTTTTTGTGATTTTTATACTAATTTAGTCAAATAGGCCTCACAAACGTGAATTAAGAAAATAACATAGTGGAAGTATAAAACAACATTCTCAATTCAACACACAACAAAAAAATAGCAATAAGAAAGAGAAAACTATGATAAACACACTAGTGATGGTGAGCTTCATTGGCTCCTATCTAGGCTAGCAGTAAACATAAACATAGGCAGTTATAACTCTACCAAAGTATAGTTATTTAACCATTTCTAACCTTATTATTTTTCTTCTTTTATGCTAATATATAATGAAAAATTTTAATTTGTGTTCAATTATGTCAATACAGGTAGAATGATGGAAAATAAGGTGAAAATGAGTCAAAAACAAGTAAAAATAGGTCATGCCACAACAAGAAGGAAAATGGGGCCGCGATGAGCAAAGAGGAAAAATAATGCAGTGATGATCATGCCATGGTGGAAAAATATCACTACGATGTGGGATCTATGGTTGGACATTTGCTGGTGATCAAAGGAGATTTTGTCGCGGTGCACAAGAACCTATGTTGCAGCACACGTAGAAAGCGGACTGGATTTGGCTAATGATCCTTATTTCCTATTTTTAATCTCAACACTTGGATATTTTTATAGTTTGATCTAATGGTCCATATTAGGTTTTTTTCTTTCCTATTTTCCTAATAAGGCCCTAATTATGTATACAATTAAGAAACCAAAACCTATCAGCTATCAAAAGGAGTGAAAAGAGAGAAAAGGTTTAAGAGAAGATCAAAGAAGATATAATTTTGAGAAGATTCAAGAAAAGATTAGTGCTAGAAATCAAGAGATTAAGTGTATCTCTTCTTCTCCTCCTTTCTTTATCAATTTCTATGCCTTTTTTTATGAAAACCCTGAGCTTTATGAATTTAATTATGTCTAGCTAATTTATTAATCGAGGGATCTTATAAACCCAATTTTCTACATGTGATGATCTAATGTTTTACCCCAATTGTGATTTCAATTCAATTATATTATTTAATTTAATTTATGTTATTAATTGTTTGGTCAACAATTGACTATAAAGACGATTAAATATATTTGAGAGAATTATTTAATTTTATTTGGATTAAATAACATGCATATTCTTTAGGCAGAGATATATGATTCTTATATATCTAATCAATAATTGATGATCTTAATCAATAGTATGCAATCTAATTGGCATGAGAGTGTGTAGTTTAGATGATAATTATATTGGAGAAATTGTTTTGTGATTCGCATGCTTGGAAAATTGGGAGATTAAAAATTCCTAGATCATATTCTCATATATATTTGTGGTTTTTGAAGTTTTGATATGATAATTAGTTGTCATTTATTTTCATTTTTTATAACTTTCTATTGTCCAAATAGTATTTGTAATAATTATATTAGAAATTGGTTATAAGTTACACAATTCCATGTGGGATTGTTATTCGTATTTAGGTATATTATATTATTCACACGACCCATATACTTTCGATTAGCATGTCAAGTTTTTGGCATTATTTCCAAGGAGTTTGGTACCTAAAAGGGATATCAATGATGATTATTACTCTACTAGTTTGGTCCTTTTAAATTTTGTTTTAGTGTTTCAGATGTATGCCTAAGTTGAAAAATGATAATCTTGTTCCTTCTGATCTAGAAATAAAGAGTACCTTACACCGGTTAAGAAGGTAGTGATTAGCACAAGATCAATCAAGGATTATGGAAGAATAAGAGGATTACACCTTCAAAGATAGCTAAGCTGAGAAATGACATCACATCTTTTTACCAATTTGAATGGGAATCACTTTATGAAAGCTTAGGAATGTTGTAAAGAGTTGTTAAGAAGAAGCGCACACCATGGTCTTCTAACTTGGTTATAAGTACAAACATTCTATAATGGATTAATAGGGTAGACAAGGGCCACAATTGATGCTACAATTGGTAGAACTTTAATGAGTAAAACTCAAGAGAAAGCCTTTGTACTACTTGATGAGATGGCATCCAATAATTTCCAAGGGCCTATTGAGAGGCTAAACCCAAACAGGGTGGTTAGAGACACCATAGCAACATTGCAAGCTCAAACAAATTCCTTACTATTGGGTTTAACTAAGTAGTTGGATGATGGTAGTGTGAGGGTAAATATGGTACAAAAACAATTCATGGTGTGTGAACATTGCAATGGACCTCATTCTACCGACGCATGTGGGAACCCTAAAGTAGTAAACTATGTCAACAATCAAAACCGCTAAGAAAAGCCATACTCAAACACATACAATCTAGGATGGAGAAACCACCCAAATTTCTCATGGAATAATAACAACAATTATAGTGGTAATCAATTCAACTGTCAACCCTTCCCACCACTAGATTTTCAACAACCACAACAACTATAAGCCCAAGAGAAGATTCCATCTAGTGATAATGACACAAGTGCTTTAATAAGAATGATGAAAGACTTCATCCATTTAGTAAATAGAAAAGTACATTGCATAGAGTCCACTTATTGGCTTCTATCCAGAATTTGGAAATCAAATGGAGTCACTAGCCCAAACGATAAGTCAAATGTCACAAGGTAACCTTCCAAGCAACACAAAAGTAATTTTAAAAAGAGAGGATAAGGAGCATTGTAAATCAATAACCTTAAGAAGTGAAAACTTTAGAAGAGAAATAGGAAGTTATAAAGAATGAGTAGGAAAAATTGGAAAAATATTACATTGAAAAGGAAATAATTCAACCAAATAATAACAACCTTTATAAATGATAAGTGAAATTTTATATACATTTTTATATCAATTCCATTATATTTATGTATATTTTATTACTATAATGAGTTAAAATTATTTATTTTATAGTTATCAAAAATATTAATTTTCTAGATTTTTTGAGATTTCTAGGATTTTTATGGATTTTTTTAATGATTTTTATTTTATAGGATGATTATCTTTGAAAGTAAGTGGATATACTTTGCAGCTTATCCCATCCTTTTAACCATCGTTGCTTTATCCTATGTTTTTGACATGTGATGCACACTAATCCTATCTCTACCAAAATATTAGGAATCCTAGTTACATCTAGATTTTATTTTTATATCATATAAATAGAAAACAACACCGTATAAAATAAGGGGAGAATATGATAATATAGATTTAGATACCAAATTTATGGAATTAAGCTTTAAGAATTAAAAAAAAGATTCAAGAGGCAATCAAGAGAGTTGAATATCAAATTCAAGAGCATTATCATAAGATTTCTTTTCCGTTCTTTCATTATTTTCATGAATAATTTTTTTAATATATTGTTTTCCATAAATAGCTAATTTTATATTTGATTGTGGATGATTTCAAAGCCTTTGGCCTATACATGGTTTGCAGTATTTAATAAGATATGTAATATTCAATTCAACTATTCTTTTTGATTATGTATGAATTCTTAGTTATAATTGTTGTATGAATTAATTTGATTATTTATGTGTACAATTAAATAATCAAATTAACATATCATTAACCAATTTTGGTGATTTGGTATGTAATCGCTTAATCAATTTAATTAATTAGTGATAAATAGTTTACAATGGAAATTGATAATCAGAATAATTAAACCAATCTTGTGTGTTTAACCTTGATCCAATTTGATTCTTTAAAAATTAATATTTTTGAATGATTAAATTTAGAGAGTTTATTCTAGGTTGTCTATTAAAAACAGTTTGGATTAAGAGCTTGCTTAATTCAACGAATTTGTATGAAGAGGTAGAGATTTTGTGTTTGTGAATTCTTCTAAGTTTGTATAATCAAATAATAGGAGAATAGGACATGCTTTTGTTGATTTTCAATACATGTTAGTGGTAAAAAATGATCCAGCAATCATTTTTTTATTCAAATCTTTATATTTTGTTTTTATCTTTATCAATTTTTAGTTTATAAAACCATACCCTTTTTAATAATCAGGAGTTACTTTTCAAAATTCTCTGCGAGAATTACCTTTACTTGCTATATGCTAACTTATTAAAGTAATGTTTAAATTAACTATTTTTTCTAAAAACCACGTTAATTTTTGGTCCCATGTCACTTGGGAAAATTTTCGTTAAATTAACTCTTATTTATTTTAAGTATTTTATATATACATAAAAAATAAAATACAAAAAAATTAAAAAAAAATAGAAAAATATTTTGTTCTTTATTTTTATTTTGATGTATTTATATTTTTTTATTTTATTTTTACTTAATTTGTTTCTAGTCTTTATTTGGTTTTCAAGGTCACAGTGAATTGCTAGTTTTAAATTCATTTATTTTCTTTAGTTTATTATTATTAGTTTAGATTTATTTATTTTTATTTTTAATTTACTTATTTATTTTATTTTATTTATCTATTTGCCTATAACTATTAATTTTATCTTCTTTTTTCCTTGAAGGGTTGAATATTAGGGGAGCATGAACACATAAATTGATGCAGTATACCCTACATATAATATATTTCCTACACCACCCTTTGAGCATCAACATGAAAATTTGGACTATGCTAAAGCTATGGGTGGATTTGAAAGCTATAGGACTAGGTATGATTCATATTATAACATGTATAATGCAAGATGGTGGGATCATCAATACTCAAGCTATTCGTATAGAAATAAAGTAGAGAATTTCAATATCACACCTAATTTTCATTATCAATGCCACAACCAACTCCAACAACTCGAGGTAAGTCTCTTAAGGATTTAGTTAATAGGACTGCAAAGTGTGTCAAGTTATCAAAGAATATGAAATTTCAAGGATACCTTAAGATATAGGTAAACAAAAATTCAATAAGGAATCCAGCAGAAGAGTTTAAAATCACACCTAGCTTCCCAATGTCAATGCCACAATCAAGTCCAACCACTAAAGGTAAGTCTCTTATGAATTTAGTGAATACCATCAATGCAAATATTTTGAAATTTTAGCAGCAGAACCAAGCTTTTATCAAAGAATAATAAATTTCAAGGAGAAATCTTGAGATATAGGAAACCAATGCTACTACCAAAAACCTTGAGACTCAAATTGGCCAATTAGTCATAGTAGTGGAAAGACTAGAAGCACATACAATTGTTGAAATTCCCTCCCAAATAGATGCTAAACCTAGAGAAACCATCATTTCCATTATTATGGAGAGTGGTAAGCATTTAAAGAAGCTTCAAAGAATCCCTAGGAAAGATATATCCAAGGAAAAGGCTAGTTAAGAGAAAGACCATCACCCCAAGGAATCCAATGTGACCCCAAAGGTAGTATTCAAACCTTCCTTTTTTATTGATGATCTTACTATATCTTTCTCAAATAGGATTGAAAATTCAATGAAGCAAAATCATGAAAAGGAAAATTTGGAGACATTTCTCACTATGTAAATCCATATATCTATTATGAAAGATATTAAGGAGGAACCTTGGTATGAAAAGTATATTAAGGAACTTTTTCTTACCAAGGACAAGCTTGAGGATAAAACAAAAGATAGGTGTGGTGGAGAATATGTCTAGCATTCATCAAAGGAGACTACTAACAAGATGTAAGGATGCAAATAATGAACTGCTAGCTTAAAAGTTCAACATCACATGCTTCAAGATCTTTGATGGCGATGGATGATAAAAGTGATAGCATCAGGTTAAGGACATAAACTAAACTCTTTGTGGGAGGAAATCTACCATATTTGTTTTTTACTCCCAACTTACCTTTTACATTACATATATGCATATGCTTACAATATAGACAATGTAAGAGTTAGCTGTGGGGGAGTGTTAACAAATTACTATCTTTATTTTTTATACTATATTAGTTTAGCATATTTTAGATGCATATTTTAGGATTAGTATGCTCTAGGTAGCATAATTTTTTTTCGTTTTTATTAGTTGTTTAATGCATTCTTAGGATAGTTAGGATTAATAGAAGGGCTTAGAATCAATCACGTGTTCTCTCTTTGTTTTTTGACATCTGTCATGAAATTAGCTAAACAATGTTTGGTCAAAAAGGATGACGAATGTTGATAGTCTTGACCTTGTTCCTAAATGAAGGTAACTTTAAGATAATTTTGCTTAAAACCTACATGCACAATAACTAAATTGGTGATAGAATAATCTATATACATGAACTTGCAAAAATTGTTGTCAATTTCTTGGAACTTTTCTATACTTTAATAAATAAAAATAGGTCGCTAGAATTTTTCTTTAAGTGTATTAAGGCGAATGCTAAATATATATCTTGAAAATTTATTAAGGCAATAGGATTAAATTTTTTGGTTAAATTATGCTACCCTTAATATTGTTATTCTTTCAAGAACAACCCTTTTAGAGAACAACTTTGAACCAAACATTTTGACTATACTCTATAGTTCAAGAAAAATGGAGCTGCACAAAAAGAGAATAGATTCTATGAAAATGTTAACATAAGATTTAGGAGTGTCAACTATACTATAATTGTTTAAATGTCAAATATACAAAAATAGCACTGCTATAATATGTTCCCAAATAAAAGAAGAAGAAGAAAACAAAAAATATATAATAATAATAATAATAATGGGACAAGTTGAAAAGAATTATAAAAAGGATAGTGTATTATTCCACAAAATATAGCTGGAAAATAAAAGAAAAAAGCCAATAATGATGTTTAGGCTCAAAACAATGAATTTTGACCCTATTTTATTAACATGATTGGTGTTATGATAGTATTATTTATAGTTTTTTTTTTCTCTTATTCTATGGACTCATGAACTTTTTTTTCTCCTTTTGGCTTTCATTTGATTAAACCAACAAATATAACCACATATTACAACCAAATGAAAGATCTTTTGATTTTAAGGAATGCTTTCAGTGAGTGGAGATAAAATTTTAAGAAAAAGCCCTTGGTATCCAATTTAGCTCTAAAAAGAATAGGGATATTTTATGGGAAGGAACAATATTTCTACTTTTTTTATATTAGATGATTTGACTATTGCTAATTGATACTACATTACACACACACTTTGAGCATAATTATTATACAATAGTTATAACAAATTGATGACTAGAGATAATATCCAACATTTATTAGAATTTAAAACTGTAATATTGTTAAGCTCTTGAGATAAAATATCAGAAAACTTATTCTCTTAATTATGGGTGTTGATTTTGCTCAAGAACTAGCAAAGAGTAGGTGTAGAGGAGTTTGATAAGTGCCATTTTGTACACTTTTTTTTTATCTCAATTCCTTTATATTTATATATTTATTATTATTATAATAAGTTAAAGTTATTTATTTTGTATTTATAAAAAACATATTGATTTTTTAGTTTTTTCAAGATTTTTTTGGGTTTTTTAAAGATTTTTGAATGATTTTTAATTGATAGGTGGATTAACTCTTAAAGAAAGTGGACATATTTCAAAACTTATCTTATCATTTTAACCATCACAGGTTATCCTATCATTTTGACATGTGGTGTATACTAATCCTATCTCTATCAGAATACTAAGAATCTTAGTTACATTCGAATTTAATTTTTATCTCATATAAATACAAAATAACACCATACCAAATAAAGGGATAATATAAAAATACAAATTTAGAGAGATTTAGATACAAAATTTACAGAATTAAGCTAGAGGCAAGAACTAATAACAATATTCAAGAGGCAATTAAAAGAGTTGAAGATCAGATTCAAGAACATCAATCTTGAGATTTCTTATCCTTTCTTTTATTGTTTTCATGAATAATTTTCTTAATTTTTTGTTTTTCATGAATAGCTAATTTTATATTTGATTGTGATTGATTTCAAAGCCCTAGACATGGATCGTAGTATTTAATAAGATCTGCAATATTCTATTAAACTATTCTTTTTTATTATGTATGAATTCTCAGTTTTAATTATTGTATGAACTTATTTTATTATTTAAGTGTATAATTAAATAATCAATTTAGTTGATTGGGTACGTAATCGCTTAATTAATTTAAATAATTAGTGATAAATTGCTTGTAATGAAAATTAATACTCAAGAAAATTAAATTGAGCTTGTGCGTTTAACCTTGGTCTAATTTGCTTCTTTAAAAACTAATGCTTTTAATAGATTGAATTTATAGATCTTATTCTATGGTGTTTGTTAAAAAGAGTTTGGGTTAAGTGTTTGTTTAATTTAACAAATGTGTAAGAAAAGATTAAGATATTTTGTTTGCAAATTTCTCTAAGTTGGTATAATCAAAGAATAGGAGAATATGATATGTTTTTGTTGATTTGAAATATATGCTAGTGGTGGAGAGTGATCTTACAATCATTCTTTTATTCAAATCTTTACATTAGTCTTTATATTTTGTTTTTATCTTTAGTAATCTTTAGACATGTAGTTTTCAAAATTCTTGGATGTCTTCAAGAAATTGCACATAAATATACCATTTGAAGATGCACTCGAACAGATGTCTTCATTGTCCACTACCTGTGCCTCTTGATGCTATCATAGTCCAAGAAGTGATTGGATTTATGTGGTTTGGCTGTCGAGTCAAGTTGTGATAAATTTTGACATGGTACTATTCTTTTACTTAAGATAACACTTTTTTTACCAGTATTATATTATTATTCTTTTATTGTTACTAAAATATATAATACTTCTTCTTTAGTCTATTATACCATAATTAGTAAGTGTGGCACATTTAAGAGATATAAAGTAAGTATCTCGTGGTAAATCTATGTCTAGTGGGAAATCATTGCGCATTATTCAAGAAGAAGCTATGGAAAAAGTATAGTTATGATTATGCTATACACTTCAACAAAAATCTTGGCACTTTGATTACTATTATTGCAAGGGCATCTATCATAAATGATGGATAGACTGTGCCATTTCATATATAAATTTCTGGTGTAGACATTGGCCAAACATATATATCGATCGAGTGCATATTATAGCTATTTGAATATCAAATGATTGATTTAAGTATAATTCAAGTGTGGACAAGGCGAGTCCTCAATCAGTAAATAACTTTTATTTATGTAGAACATATATAATTATATTTATATTATCTAATTATTTATATATATTTATTTTATATAGGGCATGTTATTATCGACTTCAAGCTAATCACTCATCACATTTAGCAATGTTCTATGATTCTTCATTTGTCAATCAATATCAAGAGAAGGATGTTAGCATCAAAGTTAAACAATTATGTGATAGGGAATTAACACTTAACCAAAAATCGGAAGTTGATAATCCCTTGGCCACTAAAGGTTGAACAAGGCCAAGACCATTGGATGTTGGTAATCCTTGATCTATATGGTTCAAATTATATCATCACAAGAAGAATCAGGAGAACATTTTTATGATCATGAATAGCATATGACAACATCATGGTAATTTTTATAATGCTTTAATTTCTCTATTCTTGTGTTTGAAGTTTGGGCAGCTTGTTTGATAGATGTTTTGTTTGATAGATGTTTATGTGCTCATGTATTTAGGGGAATGAATTGTTATATAAACCTATTTTTTGCCCAAACTTCATCTCATCTCTCTTGCCTAATTCCCTAGTATGACAACATCATGGTAGTCACTGGCTAACCAAGTATAGTAAACCCACCAAGAATCATCATATCTTTAAGAGTAATTTTTGTTTCACCTCAAAGAAATACAAAAGTATTAGTTTATGGGCAACAAAACTCAATCAACCCAAGTAATAAATTAGAGTTACACTTGACTTCATATTTAGAGCTCATTATAGCATTAAAAATACCAACTTGATTCTAGAGAGCTTCATATTTATAGACAAAATATTAATACAATGCTAATATGATTTCAAAGGGATAGGGCTATTATTATATCACTCTGGTGTCGATGTTGTAATGTCTTTTACTAATATTTTAATATATATAAGTTATTTTTTGTGAATTCATAATATTATATTCTTATTTTGAATTTAATTACATATAGTTCTTTGGTTGGAACAAGTCGGACTATGATATGCAAATATTTTATGATTTATGAGAAGAATGGATAGAACACATAGTTCAAATTATAACATCACAAGAAGGATTAAGAGAAGAATCTGATGATCTTGAATAACATAGAACAACACCATGGTAATTTTTATAATGCTTTAATTTCTCTATTCCTATGTCTCTTATGTTTGGGTTGTTTGTTTGATGGATGTTTATGTGCTCATGTATTTAGGGGAATGAATTGTTATATGGAACAGTTGTTTTTTTCCCAACCAACCCAAGTAAGAAATCAGAGTTACACTTGACTTCATATTTAGAGCTCATTATAGCATTAAAAATACAAGCATGATTCCATATAGCTTCATATTTATGGACAAAAGATTAATACAATACTAATATGATTTCGAAGGGATAAGGTTATTATTATATCACTCTGATGTCGATGTGGTAATCTCTTTTACTAATCTTTTAACATATATATGTTATTTTTTGTGAATTCATGATATTAAATTCTTATTTTGAATTGAATTACATATACTTCTTTGGTTGGAACAAGTCGGGCTACGATATAATTTTTTTTATGATTTATGAGAAGAATGGATAGAACATATGATTCAAATTATAACATCACAAGAAGAATCAGAAGAAGAATTTGATGGTCTTGAATAATAAAGGACAACACTATGATAATTTTTATAATTCTATAATTTCTCCATTCCTGTGTCTCCTAAGTTTGGACTGCTTGTTTAATGGATGTTTATTTGCTCATGTATTTAGGGGAATGAATTGTTATATGGACCAGCTGTTTTTTACCCAAACTCCATATCATCTTCTTTGCCTAGTTTCCTGGTCACTATGCTAGTGCTTCTAAGCAAACCAAACTTCCTCTCCTTGAAATAATGTAGGAATATCACAAAATCCATGAAAAAGAGACGACATCATTTTATTTGTAATTTAAGTTTTTTATATATATATGTATGTATGTATTGTATATAAATTATTTTTTTGTAATAAATTTAATTCTCAAGTAATTAATTAATATTTAATTTTTCAATTATTTGTATTATTTAAACTTTGTTAAAGATATTTTGGTTTTTCTGCTATTATGTGATCGAATACAGGTTCTGAGTATAGTAGAAAATGAGTAAATTGTGTAAAAAAACATAACTTAAAGTCAGTTCACGCGTTGAACTAACTTTAAATGTAAAGTCGGTTCAACGCATGAACCGACTTTAAATTTTAAGTCATAGCATTTAAAGTCAGTTATTAACCTACTTTAAAGCTCGATTTTGGTATAGTGTATGTTTGATTGATTAAAAAGCCTATAATATTTGTGATATTGTACTTAAACATTTGTTCTAGGGTTGCTAGTTTATTTTCATTTATCTAATATACTATTAAATCATCTAGTTAGTGTTATTTATTATTGAATCTACTCTAGAACACATATTTGCACTTGTGTTATTGTCTTAACATTTCATGTATTGTTTGAACGGGTTTGATTGCTTGTGTGACTGAAGTTATCAGAATGTTGGTTTGAATCCAAACACCTTGCTTATAAAGACTATCAAGGAAAGTATCAGCTTCTAAGTAGATTAATTAGAGACTTTATCTTGTTGGATAGTATAAGACATGGCCTTATAATTGGATCTTATTTTTCATAGTAGATAGTTAGGTGGCCTAGTAGACCGATAGTTTTTCTCTTATGTCATTAATATGGCTTAGGTTGTATCCACCTAAAAATCCCTTGTCTTGATTTATATTTCCACATTACTTTATTTAGACGTGATTGCATGCATGGCCATCTACAAAAAATTAATTTTCCATAATTTTGTTAATTATCTATTCACCCCTTGATTAGATCTGTAACTAAATAGAAATTTTTTTTGGTATCAAAGCCTATCATTCAATACACTTACTGTTGCCTAGGACCTTGTTACAATTAATTTTATTAAAGTTGATATTTCAAATGTAAGGAAAGTGATGCTTAATTCCTACTCAATAAATTTAATGAAAATATGCTTGATGAATGGCTTATTGATTTAGTTAGTAGTAAGAAGATAGAAGGATAGGTTACTAGTAGAAGTAACCATATTAAATAATAAACTTAAGTCCTATGAAATAAATTCCTTGGTATGGAAAAAGAAAGACTTGATTTCTCTGAGCGTATTGATGATTTGAATTTGTAAGGTGTGTAATGTTTGGCGATATTTGTGAACAAAATATTTATATATAATATTAGTTTCTTTATGTGTCTTTAAAGAATATTTTTAAGCCGAAGAAACTATTGAGCCTCAACAATCACATCTCAAGTATATCTCTATTCCCGTGCATATTAGATTTCATAGTAGACATATAGGAACATTGTTCAAATAGGCCACTCGATTGATTGAGCTTAATTAAAACTAGTTGACTTAATTTTTAATATGACTAGACCGATTAACATATTAACTTGATCGATTGAGCACTAGATTTATTGAGATTAATGACTAGATCGATTCACTTATTTCTAAATTAGTTTATTTTTTCACTATCTCAATTGAAATAATCATAGTTGATCGGTCAAGCTTGCATAGATTGATCAAGCAGCCATACTCAATCATTTGAACTAAGTATAGTTCAATCTAGTGGCAAGGTTTTTAAATTTCATCTAATTTTTACTTAAGCCAATTATTATTTTTACCATATTTTCGATATGTTTTTAAGCTCTTCTAAATACTTTTAAGGATAGTTTTTTAATTAAGCTTTGACCTAGGGTTTCTACTCATGCTATTTAGTCATACCATTGGCTCAGACAAGAGATATTTTGAGCATTATTATCTTCTCCTTATTTTCTCTCTTGTTTTGCTAAAACTATACAAGTAGGCCTTTTCATTGAATTAATTTATCAAATGTTTGTGATTGTGTTTAATGAATTAATTATCCTATAATATTTGTGATATAATGCTTTTAAACAGATTATTCTAAGATTTCTTGTTTATTTTGTTTAATCTACTGATTTGTTAAATGATCTAGTTTGGGCTAATCATTATTGAATATGCTCTAGGTCATACATATACACTTGTGTTATTGTGCTAATATTTTAGCTATTGATTGAATGGGTATGATTTCTTATGTGATTCAAGTTTTTGAAGCGTTGGTCCGAATCTGAACTCCCTTCTTGTAGAGACTATGATGAAAGTAGCAGCTTGTGGATCTGTGGTTTTCCTCTTAGTTTATTGGTGTAGCCTAAGTTGTTTCCACCTAAATATATTGTGTATTAATCTTTATATTTTCACATTACATCATTTACATGCAATTATATGTATGGAATTCTATGAGATTTTAATTTACATGAAATTACATGCATGGAATTCTGTAAGATTTTAATTTTTTATACTTTTGCTGATCTTCTACTCATATTTCTTCTAGCTAATTACGTCTGTAACTGAAAAAGAAAATTTTCAATTAAAAACTTAAATATTGGCAACAAAATGAGTCACTTTAGATACACTTAGTGTGCTTGGGGCCTTGTTATGGATCATTTAGGACAGAGTTCATCTACAAGACGTGCATCTTACTTTGATGGGTCTAATTACCCATATTGGAAGGCTCGTATCAAACCTTTCCTATGGTCTATCAATAAGAGTGTCTAGAACTCAGTACTTTATAGTTGGAAACCACCTACGGTTACCAAAGACAATGTAGTCACTCTTAAGTCTAGGAAGGAATGGACCAATCAAGATAAAATTTCTAGCAACTAGAATCAAAATTATATTAATGCTACTTTTAGTGTTGTGTCTGCTGATAAGCTTCATCGTATTTCTCATGTCGATACTACTAAGCATACTTAGGATATTTTAGAGGTTTTTTAATGGGGAACCACATAATTTAAATTAACAAAACTTCACACGCTTGATGGTTAATATGAAAATCAAAGGATGAAAAAAGATGAAACTTTCTCTGAATTTTATATTAGATTATGTGATATTATTAACACCTCTGCCAATCTTAGAGACAAAATTGATGATTTGTAGATAGCTCAAAAGATTCTAAACTCATTACTAGATTGCTTCCATGCAAAGGTCACTACCATTGAAAAAATCAAGGATGTGGATACGATCAAAATAGACAAACACATTGGCTCACTTCAAACTTTTGAGATAAGCTTTTGAAAACCTCTAAAATACAAAGGCATTTCAAAACTGCTATGATTGAAGACAGTAAAAATGGTAATGAAGAACTGGTACTCTTAACTAAAACATCGAACAAAATCCTCAATAAAATGAATCCTTGAAACAAAGGATAATCAAGTTGCCAAAAAGATCAAAATCTAAGAGAACTCAAATCTGTGAGTTATGATGGTAAGAAATTTAAACCTACTAGACTTCAATGTTTTGAATGTATGGGTTTTGGTAATTTCATAGGTAACTGTGGAAACAAGAAGAACCAAAATGGAAGAGCTTTAAATGCTACACTCACTAACTCTAAAAGTGATAACAATAATCCAATTGATTTAGACAATAACTATTTGGCATCTACTACAACTACATGTAGACAATTTAGTAAGTCTAACACATTGATTCAAATGATGAGGAAGGTAATACTAAATTTCTACTAAACAAATTTAATGCCACTAGTATTAATAAAATATTTATAGATTACGTAAGATGCCAAAGGGAAGTAGCTAAACTACATAAGAAACTTACATCCTTTGAAATAAATTCCTCAATTATAGAAAAAGAAAAAATTGAACTATCTGAACATGCCAAACTTTTGAATTCAAGTCTTGTAGATGTTAAACAAGAAAACAATAATCATATGTAGGAACTTGAACAATAAAGGGAAGCTAAGAAGATATTAACAATTGGAGTTGAAAGGATGAATAAAGTTCTTAACTATGATAAAACCTTTTGGAGACAAGAGAGGGCCAGGCTATGTAGATGAGGATTCTATGCCATCATCTTCAAAATCAACTAAATTTTTCAAACCTTCAAATATGTCCCCCTAACATGATACACATAACATTGAATATAAGGATGAGAGATCCACTCATTCAACATCAAAAACCACATATGTAAGGCCTTATAACTACTCTTTATGTTACCCATTATACACAAAGAATAGTTGAATCTATGATTGATAAATATGTTAAGTTTTTACCTATCTATCATCATAGTGGTAGGAAAATTCATATTAGGCCTAAGTGTTGGTTTTTGATAAATGCTCCTAAATGTAATAATATTTTCCATGATTCACATAGTAGGACTCATAACTATCATCCACCTATGCATTTTTCATATATTTTAGGATGAATGGAAATTATGGTAACATGCATGTTCAAATATCTTACTAGAAAGCATGAAGTTTTTGGATCAAAAGGGAAAGTGAAATTCAATGCATTTAATTCTAGGACTAATTATCACTATCCTATCATGCATGTTGTATCTTAATTTAGGATGAATGGAAAATCTAAAGGTAAGTACAAGAATATACCAACGATAACTAAGGTAGTTGATTTCCAACCCAAAGATACAAAGAAACAAAAATTCAACATAGGTTGGGCTAGAAAAGATTGTCTCTTTTCAATCACTTGATTTTAATTTATTATTCACCTATATACTTTTGTTTGAGTGCTTAATTAACCCTAGGTAAGAATCTTTAGTTTGTTTTTTTGTTTTTTTATTGATGTTTCTTTAGTTTAAAAAAAGAAATAAAAAATAAATAAATAAAAAAGAAGGAAAGTAGACATGCTTTAACATTGGCATGATCATTATGTATGCCATTCATATTTATTTTTATTGGTTATACATTATACAAATGAATATTTTGACTTATGTATTTACATATTTTTCACATCTAGTGATTGATGTTGACATGAACCTACTCACATACTTATTGGAGACATATGTATGTCATGCTTGAAATTTATGATTAATTTTATGAGATTCTTAGGAATGAGCTAACCTTGAATGCAAAGTTATATTTGAGATATATCTTTCACTTTCTATAATACTGTTAAAGAGAGACACCTAGCATTAAAAGAGCTACCTACTTTGGTATGTGAAGCTATCACAGAGAAAGGAGAGGGCTACCTCACAACTAGTGTGAAAGTCATCATTCTAGGTTTTTGACTCGTGCAAATCTCCTTAAAAAATAATATTATTAAGGGAAAGAGAAAAATAATACAAAATCATTTATATGGTTATACCAAAAGAAAAGAAGTTGCCAATCCCTCACAAAAAAATACAATAGGGGAATACAAAACAAAAATATTGATTAAAGTTCTCTCTTAGTAAAATTTTATTTTGTGCAAGTTTGAATTCAATTGCAATTCTTTTATGATTAGTGATACTTTTTCTGTAAATATTTCAGAACTAATTGACATACTAGTATTGTTTGTGTGCCTTGCTTACATATTTTTATATTGTTAATGACTAGTCTCACCTTGAAGACAAATTAATTTTTCTTATGTATGTGTAATGTTGTACTCATATTTGGATTAATCTACTACCATCTTCTAAAAAGAAATAGTTTCATATTTATTTCATGTTTGATCCATCCTTTTTTTTATCTCATGTTTATGTTTGTTTATTCGTATGACCAAAATGAGGAGAAAATTTTGTATCAAAAAGGAGGATAGTTAATTTTTGGGGAGATTTTTATTTTAAATTACTTTGAAATTTTTTGGGGATATTTTACATAGGGGATTTTTTTTAATTTCCATCATTTTTTAATCCATTCTTCACTTTTTTATTATTAGATACACTGAATTATTATGAACAATGAGTTTTGGGACAAGTTGTTTACTTGTTGGTGTTTTTATTTTTCAATATAAACAAGAGCTATCAAGATATAAGGGAAGATGGTTCACCAGATCATAGAATAGTTCTATTACATGAATTGTTTTCCTATAAGCAACAAATATGCCAAAGCGGGAGATTGTAAGGTTTATGAGTGTTGGCGATATTAATGAACTAAACTTTTTTTTATGTAATATTAGTTTATAGGTGTGTGTTTCAAGAATATTTTAAGTTGAAGAAACCATCAAGCCTCAATGATCACATCTCAGGTATATCTCTATTCTTGTGCATGTCATATTTCATATTAGATAGATAGGAATATGGTTCAAATAGGTCAATTGATCGATTGAGTTGTGATTAGATCGATCGAGCTTATTTAAAAATTATTGAATTAATATTTAATATGACTAGATCAATTGAAGTGTTAACTTGATCAATTGAGATTAATGACTAGATCGATCCACTTATGTCTAAATTAATTACTTTTTTCACTAGATGGATCGAGCGGCCATACTCAATCCATCGAGCTAAGTATAGATTGATCGAGTGGCCAGGATTTGAAATTTAACCTAATTTTTATCCAAGCCAATTAGTATTTTTACTTTATTTTTTTTTATGTTTTAAGCTCTTTTAAATACATTTACGGATAGTTTTTTAATAATCTTTGACCTAGGGTTTCTACTCATGCTATTTAAACATACCAATGGTTCACAATTTTGTTAACCACATAAGAGCAATTTTTAGCATATTTTCTTTTGCTTTTTCTCTCTCTCTCTCGATTTGCTAAAAGTATTCAAGTAGGCCTTTTCATTGAGTTAATTTATCAAATATTTCTATTTGTGGTTGATGAATTAACAAGAATACAATATTTGGGATATTATGGTTTCAAATAGATTGTTCTAGGGTTGCTAGTTGATTTTGTGTTATCTTTTTATCTATTAAATAATCTAATTAGGGTTATTCATTATTGAATCTACTCTAGCATACATATTTTCATTTATGTTATTATGTTAATCTTTCAAGTACTGATTGAACAGGTTCAATTACTTGTGTGACTCAAGTTATCAAAACATTGGTCTGAATATGAAAACCTTTCTTATAGAGACTATGATGAAAATAACGGCTTGTAAGTAGATTACTTAGGGGCATTATCTTCATTGGTAGTTTGAGTCCTAGCCTAGTAATTGGACCTTTTTTTCATAGTAGATAGTTAGGTGGTCTAATAGACCGATGGTTTTTTTCTTAGGTCATTGTCACGATCACATCTTAGGTCATTATTTCCACCTAAAATTTACGTGTGTTAATCTTTATATTTTCTTTGTACTTTATTTACATGAAATTATATGTCTAGCCATTCTGTGAGATTTTAATTTGTCATACTTTCATAGATCTTCTATTCACCCACCCTCTTGCTAATTTTGTCCATAACTAAAGAAGAAACTTTTCAATTTGAAACTTTTCAGAATTCAAACCTTGTATATCTTAAACAGGAAAGTAAGAAACTGGTACAAGAAATTGAACAATACAAAGAAGTTGCAAAAATGCTAACCATTGGAGCTGCAAGGTTAAACAAAATTCTAGATTATGGAAAGCCTATTGGAGACAAGAGATGACTTGGCCACTATATAGATGAGGATTCTATGCCATCATCTTCAAAAACAACTAAGTTTGTAAAACCCTCAAACTCTTCTTCCTTATAGAATACACATATAGTTTCAACATCAAAAACCACATCTATAAGGCCTTCTAAACCTATTCCCAATGTTACTCATTATACACAAAGAAAAATTGCACCTATGGTTGAAAAATCTATTAAGTTTGTGCATGTCTATTATCATTGGGGTAGGAAAGGTCATATTAGGGCCAAGTGCATACTTTTGATGAATGCTCTGAAACATATAATACTTTCCATATTTCACATACTAGGACTTATAACCATCATTCATCTATGCAAGTTTCATCATATTCTAGGATGAAAGAAAACTATAATAACATGTTCCTATAAAGCATGAAGTTGTTGGTTCAAAGAGGCTTGTAAAATTCAACATTTGTAATTCTAGTGCTAATTACCATCATCCTATCATACATACATCATCTTTATTTAGGATGAATAGGAAATCTATAGGTAAGTTCAAGAATATTCCAATGATAGCTAAGGTAGTTGATTTCCAACCTAACTATACAAAGAAACCAAAATTCAAAACAATTTAGGTTAGGAAAGATTGTATCTTTTCGATCACCTAACAATCATTTATTGTTCACCTAGATACTTTATTGGAGTTCTTAATTGACCCTAGGTGAGCATCTTTAGTTTGTTTTTTTTTATTGATGTTTCTTTAGTTTCAAAAAAGAAAAATGATAAAATTAAAAAAAATAAGGGAAGTAAGCATGATTTAATATTGATATGATCATTACATACTCCATTCATATTTATTTTGAGTGGCTATACATTATACAAATGGATATTTTGACTTGTGCATTTGTATGTTTTTCAAATCTGGTGATCGATGTTGACATGAACCTACTCAAAAATTCATTGGACACATATGTATGTCATGCTTGAAGTTTATGATTGATTTTGTGAGATTCTAGTGAATAAGCTAACCTTCACTGTAAAGTTGTTTCTAAGATCTATCTTTCACTTTTTGAAATGCTACTATAGAGAGACACCTAGTTTTGGGAGGGCTATGTACTATGATGTGTAAATATACTACAGTAAGCAGAGAGGGCTTCCCCACAACTAGTGTGAAAGTCATCATACTAGGTTTTTGGCTCATGCATATTTCCTCAAAAAATAATATTAAAGGAAAAAAGAAATATACAAAAGCTTTTGCATGAATAAAAAGAAAAGGTCATAAATGGTTATGAAAAAAGAAAAATAAATAACCAATCCCTCACAAAAAATTTAATACAAGAGGGAAATACCCAAAAAAATATAGATTAAAGTTCTCTCTTGGTAAACAAATTTTATTTTGTGCAACTATGAATTAAGTTGCAATTTTTTTATGATAGGTGATATTATTTTCTTTAAATCCTTCATAACTAATCATAAATGAATTGATTAACGTATTGTTGTAGTTTTGATATCTATCACACTTTGATGGCTGTCGATATGTCACTAAATATGTTAGTATTATTATGTGATTTGTCTACATATATTTATGTTAACAATGGATTGTCATACTTTGAAATAAATTAATTTCATCATTTGTGTGTACTGTTGTAGTCATGTTAAGCTAGGTCTACTACCCTCAAACAAAACAAAAATTGTATATATCAGTTTTTTTGTTTTATTGTAATTTATTTAGGAAAGGCTTAGAACATAGGGGGAATTTATACATTTTTCAAAAATATATTATTTTTAGCTCTCTATTTTGATTATTAGTAAGCTTTTTAGAATGAATCGTCATAAGTGCTATTTTATACATATTTTTAGGATATCAATTCATTTAAATTTATACATATTTTATTATTATAATGAGTTAAAAATTATTGGTTTCATATTTATCAAGAAAATATTGATTTTCTAGATTTTTAGGGATTTAATGGATTTTTTTTATGATTTTTATTTTATAGGTGATTAACTTTGAAAGGAAGTGGATATATTTCACAACTTATCCTATCCTTTAAACCATCGTAGCTTATCCTATCATTTTGACATGTGGTGCACACTAATCCTATCTCTACTAGAATACTAGTAATCCTATTTTCATCCAAATTTGATTTTTATATCATATAAATACAAAACAACATCGCACAAAATAGGAAACATCACACAAAATAGGAAAGAATATCAAAATATAGATTTTGAGAGATTTGTATGTAGATTTTATAGAATTAAGCTAGACGCAAAAACTAAGAATATTATTGAAGAGGCAATTAAAAGTGTTAAAGATCAGACTTCAAGAACATCAATCCTAAGATTTCATCTCCTTTCTTTTATTGTTTTCATGAATAATATTCTTAATTTATTGTTTTTTATGAATAGTTAAGCTTATAATTGATTATGGATGATTTTAAAGCCCTAGACATGGATTGCAATGTTTAATAAGATCTATAATACTCTATTAAACTATTGTTTGTGATTATGTATTAATTCTTAATTTTAATTATTGTATGCATTTATTTGACTATTTAAGTATACAATTAAATAATCAAATTAATTCATCATTAATCAATATAGTTGATTGGGTACATAATCGTTAATTAAACCGAATTTATGTGTTTAATCTTGACCCAATTTGCTTCTTTAAAAATTAATACTTTGGACAGATTAAATTTAGAGAGCTTATTCTAGATTGACTTTTAAAAAGAGTTTGTATTAAGGACTTATTTAATTCAATGAATTTGTAAGAAGAGATGGATATTTTTGCATTTATGAGTTTCTATAAGTTGATATAATCAAATAACACGATAATAGAATATGCTTTTATTGATTTACAATACATGTTGGTGGCTTGCAATCATTCTTTTATTTGAATGTTTATCATGATTTCTATATTTTGATTCTATCTTTATTAATCCTTAGTTGTTAGATATAATTTTCAATTTACAAAATAAAACCTTTTTTTTAATAAATACGAGTTAGTTTCCAAAATCTTCTATGAGAAAGACCCTTACTTGCTATATACTAATTTACGATATCCTAAGCAATTTAATTACGCTTCTTTCTTGCTCAACCTATTTGTCATTGCTTTATGATTATGTTATTTATTCATATGACAAAAAGGGAAGGAAAATTTGAAAATTTGAAAATATTATATTTAAAAAAAATTTGAACATTAATTGAAAATCTATTAAAAGTAGATATTTAATTTAGGGGGAGAATTTAACTTCGAAAATATTACATGTAAGGGAAGTTATGTTTATAATTTTTATCTAGTGATTACTCACTCTTATGAATATTCTTCGATTTCCTATTGTTATATATACTGAACTAATGAAAAATGATTCTTTCAGGACAATTTGTTTGGTTGTTTATGATTTTTTTCTTTCAGTGTATACATGAGCTTTCGAGATTCAAGTGAAGAGAGTTACATCATATCATATGATAGTTCCACTATGTAAATTTTTTATTTTTCCTATGAGTGTTATGTAGTGAGAGAGAGGTTTTGTCACATGAATATGCTAAAGGGGGAGATTGTAAGGTTTATGTGAGTGTTGCGATATTCATGAAAAAAAGCATAAAAATGAAATTTTAGTTTCTAGGTGTGTTTTTCAAGAATATTTCAAGCCAAAGAAACTATCGAGCTTCAATGAGCACATATAATGTATATCTCTATTCTTATGTATGTTAGATTTCATATGAGACACATAGGAATATTTTAAATTTGGGTTATTCATTCGATCAAGACATGTTTAAATCAACAAAGAATGAATCTACTCAGTTTGAAAATTCATGAATTAATTTTTTAATTGACTAAATCGATTGAGTAATTAACGGTATAGCAATCGAGCACTAGCGATTAATTACCTAAATTGATATAACCTAGTCATAATTAACTATTTCTTACACTAGATCAATTGAGAATTGACTACATTGATCGAGCATATTTTTATTGTAGTATTGGATCGATTAATAAGGGTTTCAATCGATCTAACTATGTGTTTGATAAATCAGGTATATTTTAGATTGATTGAGTAGCTAGGGCTTCAATTTTAAAACCTATTTCTAACTTAAATTGAATTGGTTAATTACTATATTGTCCTCATTCCTTATAACCCTTTTAACTGATCTATGGATAGAATAGTAATATTGCTATGACCTAGTACCTCAAAATATTCTATTCAAACACATCAAAGAACACAAATTTATCAACCAAACAAGAACATTATTCTCTTCATCTTAATCTCTCTTTTGTTTTGCAAAAACTATTAAATTAGGGTTTTTCATTTAATTAATTTTTCAAATATTTTTTTCATTGTGTTTGATTAATTAGCAAGCCTACAATATTTGTGATATTATGCTTAAATATCTATTCTAGGGTTGCTAGTTGATTTTGATTTATTTGATATATTATTAAGTCATCTAGTTAGAGTTATTCATTATTGAATCTGTTCTAGGACACATACTTGCACTTTTGTTATTGTGTTAATGTTTTAGGTACTTGTTGAACAGATTAGATTGCTTATATGACTCAAGTTATCAAAACATTGGTCTAGATTCGAACACCTTTCTTTTAGAAACTATAAAGGAAAGTAGCGGCTTGTAAGTAGATTACTTGGGGGCTTTACTTGGTGGGTAGTACAAGACTTGACCTTGTAATTATACCTTATTTTTCATAGTGGATAGTTAGGTGGTTTGGTGGACTGGTGGTTTTCCTCTTATGTCATTGGTATGGACTAGGCTACTTCTATCTAAAAATCTTAAGTGTTGATTTATATTTCTGTATTATTTTATTCATATATGATTGCATGCATGATCATCCACAAAAACTTTAATTCTCATAATTCTACTGATTATATTTTCACCCCTCTCTAGCTAATTATATGTGTAAGTAAATATAACTTTTCCTCATTTTAAGCTCCAATGTTGTAATGGAGTGCTTTTAGGTTTACTCTTAGAGTATTGATCAATTAAATCATTTTGAGGCTAAAATACCTAATAAACAACAAAACATACGAGTGATTCCAAAAAAATAGATTTGCTTTAAAAGATAATAAAATAATGCAAATACAAATTTATTTTATTATTTAAATTACATAAAATCATGGTATATTAAGTTCTTTTAAGCACTCATCACAGCCCCAAATTGATTTTGTCCAATCTCTTAGCAAAAAAAGTGAAAACTAAAAAAAATCTAGAATAAAATTAAATTATCTTAAATCATTTCTATAGATTAACACGATTATATTTACCATATGCAACAAGCCTTTAATCCCTTTGTTTCCATAATGGACAAGTTTAAGACTCGTGAGGACATTTTAGATATGATACCAATAACATAAAAATGGAAAAATTAAAAATAAATAACAAAAATAACAAAATAACAAAGAAAAAAAGAAAAATGAAGAATAACAAAGTAAAAAGAATAGAAAAACTTTTCATGCTTTATAATTTCTTCTAATTTCACAACTAAAATTAATAGCATAAATTATTTTAATAATCTAAACATTCATAGTTTACTATCATAGTCGGTGAAAAATCATATTCATATTCAAATAAAAAATTTATTAATATTAACTCTCCCAATTTTAGCGTATTTGAATCTGAATTCACTTCAACTCTATCCTCACAAAATATACTCTCAATAACACTAATCTTAGTGGTTCAAGAACTCCTTCAAAGGTATATACAAATAGAGTTTATGTAAAAAAATGAACTAATAAGTTCAAATATGTTTAAAGAAGAAAAGACTCAAAGTAGTATATATTATTGATCGCCTGAAAGGAATCAAATGAAAAGATTTATAAAAAAAATTACACATTATTCTCATGCATCAATTAAAATAATCAAATAAATATTTCAGGTTATATGCCTTTTAAGAGGTGAAAAAAATGCAATGATTTCTTGGAGATTTATTTCCTATCTTTTATATTTAGC
Source organism: Hippophae gyantsensis (assembly GCA_030763125.1). Taxonomy (NCBI): domain Eukaryota; kingdom Viridiplantae; phylum Streptophyta; class Magnoliopsida; order Rosales; family Elaeagnaceae; genus Hippophae; species Hippophae gyantsensis. The sequence continues at coordinate 27,220,922 of CM061039.1, read as the reverse complement.
CATTTTTCACAACTTTGTAGGATATTTTGGGTCATAGTATTTAATTTATACTATTCATTTTTCTCTCTTTTTTTTATCTATCTCTATTTTTCTTTTTTAGAGATATTCTTTTATTTCTTTCTTTTTTAGAGAGAGATGACACATGTACAGTCTGTATATGTTTTTGTATGATTTGGATGAGTGGCTAATTTTTGGCTTTTTCTTTTATATTGGCTTAGGTAACACCATATATGCCTCCTTTTCAAAAGTCATGCATGAATGAAGAGAAAAGCATATACTTTCAATTTTTAGTTAAGTCATTAAATTTTAAGCAATAAAAATAAATATATGACACTTTATTAGATGTAAAAATCCTAGTATTCAATGCAAAACCTGTAGAAATCATCTAATAATTTGAAATTGATAGGAAGAGTGTTTAAAAGAGCAGAAAAATATTATCACTCAGATTGGGAAGATAATGGCTCAAAATATTCTCACAAGGTAGTCTCCACTATTTGAATCCTAAATATCAATTTTGTATTTATCTTAGTTTCAACATTTTGTCAAGAAATATAATTTATGAGAAAAACTAACTAATTATTATATTACTCTATGATATGTTCAAGAAATTAATCTAACAATGTAAAGACAATCATTTATTTAAAATTAAATAAAAGACATGATAATTTTGCAAGAAAGATATTCCTAAAAATTCCTAATCTAATAAAAAATAAATTGAAGCACACAAAAACAAGTAAAAAATGTAAAAATGTGAAAATATGTTTAAGTAAAAAATAATATAAATTAGCTCAAATTTAAAAATATGTAACTTTTTATACCCCAACCTAGAACTTACATTACCCTCAATGTAATAATTATAAATTAAAGAGAAAGAGTAAAGAATAGAAAAGTTACCCATTTGATGAACCTACTCAAGTATTGGTCTTGAATTGTAGGCACACACATAATTCAAAACATTTTAAATTTACATAGAAAAAATATAATTCTCACAAATTTCAACAAACATTTGTAAAATTAATAGTTCTAAATAATTTTTACATGATAGGAAAACAAAATAAAACAAGATAATATTAACATAAAACAAATTCAAACATAATATTCAAAAACAATAAAAGTAAAGTTCTCAAAATAAAACAAAACAAAATACGTAAAAACTCATAAAACTTTGAAACAAATTTAGAGCTCTTCCTCCATGTCATCTGGATTTTGTTCTACAAGTAGTTGTTGAGATCTTTTAGGAGGTGTAAAGGTAAAATCATAGAATTAATACTCAAATGTTACTAAATTACTTGTATCTATCCCGAGATGATTGAGTTGCAACCAGATCATTTCATACATTAAACGATTATGATCCACCTAATCGCGATGCTATCAATTGAAAAATGCAGCTTGTTGGGCAATGAAGGCTTGCTAGTTTCTTTCACCAAAATTATGAATTTCTTCTTTCATAGTCAATTTTGATGAGATAATGACCATTCTTTCCTTTTAGGCTATGTTGGTACCAAAGATGAGTTCATTGAAATATATCATATTTAATAACTCACCAGGTTGAATTATAACATCACATTTTGAATGAGGTACCCCTACTTTCTTACATAAAGCAACAAATAATTAGGGGAAAAGGAACTCAAAGGGTGACTACTTACAGATAGCTTGATCTTGTGGTAAATTATATTGTCTACATCCATAGACATCTTGAATGTAATAGCATATAGTAAAATTTCCCTTTTTTTATCAACAAAACTATAATGCCTAGTGGCCATCAATCTTGAACACAGAAAGTATTGCCAAATATGGGTAACCTTAATCCAAATACTTAGCTTCAAATCTCTTATGTTTTCCACCATCATAATTCTATTCAACCTCTTTCAAAGTTTAGGTTTCAAGTACTATAGTATAATCGACATTATTTAAACATATTTCATACTCACTCTGCCCAATATTCACTAAATAATAATGATCATTTATATCATTGATCCCAAATAGGACTAGTACATCGTGTACCTTAACTATATTATCAACATCATCGAGAATATTAGCATGGAATTCTCGAATAAGTGATTCAATAGTAGCATTAGGTTCTTTTATGAACTTTTTCCTCCCATAACTATGATGATATTAGTAATTCCCTCAAATTGGGAATTAGCCCCCAAATCAAAATCCACCCCTCTTTCAAAAATGAAACCTTTACTTACTTCTGCAAAATTTTCAAAACGTAATTTGTCCTCATAACTTGAAAATTTGGCCCGATCATATTCTTTAGAACTTGAGCCTCTTTTCCTTTACTATTCCTACCTCTTTTTGGTGCCATCTCAAAAATTCAACAATATTTAAAAATTTTAGTGTTCTCAAATATTCTAAAAAACAACACAAACTAATTTATTCCAATATTTTCCTTAACCCCTTTTGTCCTAATTAGGGTCTAGAACTCTTAAAAATTCAAAAATAATCCACAAATATTTGAAAATATTAATTTAAAGACTTAAATTCTAAAAATTTATGAATAATTATGTTGTTTTGGACTGAAGAAAATGAAGAATACCACTTTTTAAAGATGAATATTTCTTGATATTGTTGATGATTTTTTCAAAATTTCTTAAGGGAATTGGTAGGAAAAAGGTTAGGAAAGTAATTTTTTGAAAGGTTTGGAAAGATGATTGAAGAAACATGTGATTTTGAGTGTTTAGAGGTATTTGGTGGGAGAGAAAATAAGGCAAATTGTGTGTGTTTTTGCAAAGGGGAGGTATTTCTTGCAAGAATTAGTATACAAGTCGTGCCGCATAATAAAAGTATGTTGCAGCGCAAACCTTTGAACTTCAATTTTTATCGATTATAAACATCAAAAAATAGTATACTATAATGCGAAACACTTTTTTCTTCACACTAATTTATACGTTAATATCCCTTTTTTATATTATTTTAAAATTAAAATAATAAGAAAATAATCACAAAATTTGTACCGAAAATAAAAATAATAAAGCAATAAAAATAGTTATCTATGAATTCAAATTAAATTAAAAAAATAATAAAATAAAATAATAGGTTACCTCCCATCCAAGACTATTTTTATAATCTTTAGTGAAATGTTACTTAGAGAATTTCATTATTTTGTAAACTCAATATCCCAATATTATTGAGTTATATTATTTTTCTGACATACCAACTATTCTTTGCTTGGCTTCTACAAGTGCTTAGTTAGCTACTCCACTTGTACTTTCACTTTTCTTAATGGAAGCCTCCATAGATTCCAACTTATGATTTGTTTGTGATTGGGTGTATCTGCTAACTTGAATGAATGCATTCAGTTATCCTTCAAAGTTTGTTTGTTGGGAGGATTTTTGGGCACTTATTGGTAGAATTGCTTGCCTTATTGGTTTAAGCTCTGGAAACATAGATGATTTTTTTTCCTCCAAGAGAAATTGGGATGTTTCATCCATCCTGGGCTATAGGTATTTTCATTTGGGTCATACCTAGTCTTGGTTGGTAACCCCCAATATATTGACCTACTCAAGTCTACCATTTGCTTCTCCTTGATTGGGATAAGCATCAGCTCTATGTCCCAAAGTACTGCACAAGCTACATTGTTCTTTATTCTATATGGTAGGTGTGATAAGAAGCACAACTTACTTGGTAATTGTACAAGATGCATTTGAACTTTAGTACCATAGTCTATTTCATGGACTCTGGCTATCCTCACTCAAGAGCGTCTCTACTAAGAATTAGCACCCAACATCTTAAAGAGATTACAAGTCTCTAAGATATTATTTTCTCCCATCACTCCTCCAATAGTGTTGTCAACGATTAAATGAAGTTTTTGTGTCAATCCATCAAAGAAAAAATAGTTCAACAACTGCAGAAAGTAACTATGATGGGGACATTGAGTGACAAAGAGTTTAAACCTATCCTATACTTCATGGAAAGATTCTCCCTTCATTTGAGAGAAAATAATAATCTTTGCTCTCAACTCTGATATTTTTTGGTGGGAATAGAAATCTTCCATAAATTTATTGTAAACATCCTCCCAGTTCGTCAAGGAACATATGGGATGGGGAGTGATATTAGCCATGCCTTTCCCTTTCTTTTATGGTGTAAAGGAAACATTGTATTCTGAGTTAGTCTTCCGTCAGTGCATCGAGGGGGAATGTTTATTGAGTAGAAGTCCTTAATGAAAGATAGTGACTCATCATTAGGTCAACAAATTTAAAAGTTTGAATAATAAATTAAAAACCACATACATTCCTTCCTTAAATCGACCTTGGGAGTATACTTATCATTTTCTACGAAATGATTCGTGCACTTGCGAGAGTTTTATAAATAGATAAAACCAAATGAACAGTAGGATCGGTGATTTCAGTTCTGCCCGATCAAGTTTTTGGCGCCGTTGTTGGGGATGGTATCAAGTTTTGCACCGTTGCCGGGGAAGGAATAGCGTTTTTAAATTATTCATCAAAATTTTAAAAACTTTGTGTTGTAAATAATTGTGATTTTTTTTATTTTTTAAAAAAATTTTGTTGTTTGTGAATAGTAAAATAAATAAATAAACTTACCGTTCATGAATTGTAAAAACAATTTCAAATTTCAATTTCATAATAAATAAAAAAATTCAAAATTTAAAATTTCATAAAAAAATTATAGCATGAATAATAAAATAATTTTGAAATTTGAAATTTGAAGAAAAAAAGCGTAAATAAATTTAAATAAAATAAATAATAAATAAAAAAATAAATTTTTTTTATCAAAAAAAAATCAAAAACTTTATTTTCAATTTTTTTTCTTTTATCTTTTTTAGTTATTTTTTTCAATTTTATTTTATTTTATTTTATTTTTGGCTTAATTTTAATTAAAATATTTTCATTTTTTATTTTTTTTATTTTTCTTTTACATTTTTATTTTATTTTTGGTTTAATTTTTTTTTAAATTTTTTTTAACTTTTTTTTATCTTAATTTTTGTTTAACTTAATTAAGTTTGGTTTTTATTAAATTTTTGTTTAAGTTAATTAACTTAGGTTTTTAGTAACTTAATTTACTAACTTATATTAATTTAATTTACTAACTTAATTAACTTAGATTTTCATTAACTTAATTAACCTACCTTTTTATTAACTTAATTAACTTAAATTTTAATTTAACTTAACTTAATTTTAATAGCATGAAAAGTAAAGATCTAAGGGAGTTCTGTTTAGGAGACCAGTTCCTAGAAGCTTTTGTGCCACTAGTCTTTCCGGGGAACGTTGCTCTGTCTAGGAGGATGGTTTTTAAGGAGCCTTTGCCCCACCATTCTTTCCTGGGAGCACTCTTGGTTAATACTGATTATGTTATTTTAACTTAGATATTATACTTAAAAACAAAAACAAAAAAAATTCTGAAACTATCTCCAAAATTTTAAGTTTTAATTACAATCTGAGGAGTTAGTTGTTTTGTTTGATCTAGGTACAATTGTGTTTTGATGCCTTTAATTATTTGATTTGTACCTAGACGTGGATGATCTAAAACTTACAAGCATGTCCCTAGTTTTAAGTACAGAAAATTTGAAAATACATAGGACATGACTAAAAAGATGTAGGTAGACAATCTTGTCTTACTTGTAGGTTTGATTGACTCAATGATGAGGGGACATCGAGTTTACTTAAAATGAAATCCCCAAGTTATGTCTTGCTAAGATGTTAAACTAAGCACTGGATGGGAGGCAACCCATCATTTTAGGTAATTTTCTTTTATTTATTTAATTTCTATTATTTATTTTAGTTTAATTACATGTGAATAATTTTAAAATTGTTAAAACTAAAAATATTTGTTGAGATGTTAGAAGTTCACAGTGATCTGTCTGTGTGAACTTTATTGATTAATATGATGGATGCATTTGCATTTCTCCATTACTACTTGCACATTCTCAAAAAATAGGTAATATTTCTTCTCTTTTCTCTTTATCTTTAATTTACAGTTGTTACATTGAGGACAATGTAAGTTCTAGGTTGGGGGTGGTGAAAAGTTACCATGCTTAATTAAAAAAAAAGATTTAACAATTTAAAAAAAAATCTTACAAAAATTTATCATTTCTTTAAATCAAATTTAAGTAAATAGTTAAGTCTTTTGTACTGTTAGATTAATTTTTGAAAACATATCATGAAATATTTTGTAATTGTTTTTGGTAATTAGTTAGTTTTTGTTATAATTAGTATTTCTTGATAAGATGTAGAAATTATATTAAACCCAAAATCGGTGTTTATGAATTTGTTTTAGTGGAGACTACCTTTGTGATATATAATTTGAGCCTAATTTCCCTTATTCAGAGTGAAATATATATTTTTTCTACTCCAAACACATTTCTTATTTCTTCAAATTTTAAGATGATCTCTATAGGCATTAGCATTGAATGTATGATTTTTTTCTCATCTTAATAGAGTGTCGTATATTTTTTATTATTATTTTTGCTTAGATTAAATGATTTGAGTAGAAATTGATAGTATATGCTTTTATCTCATTCATGCATGACTGCTACAAAAAAAAGAAGAAGATATATCTGGGGTTACCTAAACCAAATCAAATAGAAAAGCCACAAAATTAACCACTCACCAAAATCCTAAAAAAATGTACAATCTATACATGGGTTGACTCTCTAAAAAATAATATATATTGAAGAGTATCTTTAGAAAAATATAGAGAGATAAATAATATATAGTATAATCTACATACTATGACCCGTAATACACAAAAATACAAAAAAATGTACAATCTGTACATGGGTTGACTCTCTAAAAAATTATATATATTGAAAAATATCTTCAGAAAAATATAGAGAGATAAAGAATATATAGTATAATCTACATACTATGACCCACATTACCTACAAAGTTGTGAGTAAAGGCTAATTACAAAAGAAAGATATAGGAAGTAATTCCCTAAAAAGTCATTGCACTTTCTTCATTTGTAAAAGGCATATATCTTGAAATTTTTCTTAATGAGTTTGATTTATGCATGAAAATAATTTTTATATATGATATCTTTATAATTTATACATTTGATTCCTTCCATGAGATCAATGTCAAAATAACACTTTGAGCCTTTATTCTTTATACATATGCGAACATATTAGTTCATTTCTATATATCAACTCTTTCGCATATAAATTAGTATGAGTGTTTGAACCCATAAGATTCAGTGTTTTGAGAGTATTGACTTGTGAGGAATAGAGTTGAAGCGAATTCGGATTCATGACACTGAAATTGGGTGAAATTAAATTGATACATTTTTATATGAAATATGAAAATGATTTTCGACTAATTATTATAATAAATCATGATTGTTTAAAGACATTAAAATAACTTATGCTTGAGATTTTAATTATGATCTTAAAGGAGATTAAAAAGTATGAGACATTTTTGTGATATGTTGTTTTCTTTTATTCTTAAAAGTTAATTTCTGATTTTGCTGTAATTTTAGTTTTAATTTGTATTATTTCTTTTAATTTTTACATTTAGCTCAATGTTTGTGGGTATCATTACTGAAAACCCTCACGAGACTCAAACTCGTCCACTAGGGCAACCTAGGGGTTTAAAGGCTTGTTGCATAGGCTAAATACAACCATGTCAATCCACGGAAGTGATTTAGGATAGTTTAATTTTTAGTTTTTATCGCTTCTCTTGCTAAGGGACTAGCAAGAAGCTGGTTGGGGGTTGTGATGAGTGCTCAAAAAGCACTAAAATTACCATAATTTTATGCACATTAATTGATTAAAAATATATATATTTATATGTTTTATCATATATTTATATAAATTTGTCTTTTTCGGAATCACGGGTATTTTTATTCTTTTTCAGGTATTTTCACTTAAAAACGTAACTTAAAGACTCAAAGAGGAATATTGGAAGCAATACATCACAAATATATTAATAAATAAATGAGAAAAGGTCAACAAATATGGAAAAATTAGACAAAATGGGTCAAAAAGGTCAAAATTGTTATATTTAATTTGTCTGTGATTAAATTTAACTTTGCTCGTTGTTTGTAAACATCATATAATAATAACGTTGTTTACAAACAGCCAGCAAAGTTAAATTTAATCACAGACAAATTAAATATAACATGTAAGAATAAAGCATAAAAAATAACTGCAAAGAAAATGAAATCCTTATAGAACTTCGATGTTATTCCCGTTGCTGGAAAACCTCCAAGCGGAATTTGCACTCCCATTTTTTGAATCAAAAAGCTAATAAATTACAAAAACATAGCTAGTTCTTCTAAAAAAGAGAAGAACTCTAAAACTAAGAAAAACTAACTAAAAACTAAAAACTAAGAAATGGAGAGAAAGAAAGAGGAGAGAAGTGTGTTTTGAGGTGTGTTTAGAAGTGAAGAGAAGGGGGTATTTATAGGTGAGGATGGAGAGAAAAAGTGGGTGAAAAATTTTTAAAAAATGGTGGAAACGTGGAGTGGTGATTGCTGATGTCATTGATGACGTCAGTATGACGTGCGGGGCGGCTGAGCGCGAAAATGGGGCGAGATGGCAGCGGCGCGCGTGGAAGGCACTAGTGGCATGCATAGGCGTGCACAGAAGGCAGGCGCAATACGCGTAGAACTGGAGCAAGGCGCGCGCGGGCTGTGCGGCTCTGTGTGCATTTTCCTCCTTTTTGACATTTTTGACCCATTTTGTCCAATTTTTCCATATTTGTTGACCTTTCCTCATTTATTTATTAACATATTTGTGATGTATTGCTTGCAGTATTCCTCTTTGAGTCTTTAAGTTACGTTTTTAAGCGAAAATACCTGAAAAACAATAAAAATACCCATGATTCCGAAAAAGACATTTATATAAATATATGATAAAACATATAAATATATATATTTTTAATCAATTAATGTACATAAAATCATGATAATTTTAGTGATTTTTGAGCACCCATCAGTTAGTTCAGATGTAGGGTCAAGGTTTGGTTAAAAAATTATGCAACTAAAGACTGTGGGACTTCAAAATCTAGCTTTCTTGACAATCTATTAGGTCTATTTGTATTATTTTTGTAAGCTATGATAGAATATCCTAAGGACCTCTTACCTTGCATAAACTTATAAAAACATAAATTAAAAAAAATTAGATGTCAAGTAGAAAAATAAAAAGATAAATAAATATACAAGTACATTATATTACATGTTTGTACACAGATATACTAAACACACATTAATAAAAAAATATAATGATACACAAGTTAGTAAAAGAAAATAAATTATATAAAAATTAATTTAGTACATAAAAATACTAGTCATAAAGTAAAAGAAATAAAATAATAAAATAATTAGTAAATAAATAAAAGAAAAAATATTTAAATGTAAAATAAAAGAAAAAAAATTGTTTCAAATAAAAAAAAGAAAATTAAATTATTTTTTAAATAAAAGAAATAAAGTTAAAAATATTATATATATATATATATATATATATATATATATTGAAAATATCTAAAGTGATTAGTTAAAAACTTAGATATTTTAAGATTTCAAATAATAGTTAGAACACAAAAAGTTTTTAAGATTTTCATAATAAAAATTTAAAAGCGATATTCCTCCCTAGCAAAATTTAGCTAGTTTTTTATGCTATTATTATTAGTTTTTTGATAACGGTGTCAAAAAATTGATAAGCTAAAATTTGGTGTACAAATTTTGAATATTTTTAAATAGCTAGCAAGTGCAAGAATAACTTATGAAAAATGATAAGTATACTTCAAAGGTTGATCTAAAGAAGAATCACATAGTTTTTAAATATTTCAACAAATTCATAAAAATAAAAATTAAGCCTAAACATTCTGTCATAAAGTTTGGGTTTGATAAATCCAATCTATTGGAATAAAAATAAAGATAAATTCAATAAAATAATTGACAAATAAAAATTTACATTCTGTGAAGAATTTATGGGATAATGTAATTAGTTAATCATGTTTGCTCAATATTAATTAAGTTATTAAATATATGAATCAAGATTACTGATTATCTCTTAAAATATAAATAGGAGATTAATTAAGTCTATCATTTGTCATTAAATAAAAGCACTTCATGCCTTCAGTCGAGCCTATCAATTAATTTTAATTAAATTATGTTTTTTCCTAAAAGATTAATAAATCATTTAATTGTCGTCTTCAATCAAGTCTAATAATTTAAACTCTTATCAAGATGTCAAAATTAGGTTCATGATTTAATTATCTAAAAATTAACTTTTAGATTTTAAAATTACTTCTAAAAATATATCGTCAATATATTTTTCAATAATAATTCTTATAAAAAATTTTGAAAATGAGTTCTCTAAATATCCAAATAAGCAAATCCAAAATCGAAGAAATGACTCTAAATCATATTCAGATAATTGAATCCTAAATCTAACTCTTTTGTTTATTATGAAAAATGCTTCTCAAATATATTTTTCTTTTATAAACTTCATTTAAATCTTGATGAAAAAATAAAATTTATTTTATTTTATAAACATATTTACCTACTTTAATATTTCGCATGTATAATAATATTACTATAACAATGTTTACATGCTTAATTTAATAAATGATCAATAAATTAAATATAGTATATAAAATAATACATTTAAATTATACCTCAAGTGTATCTTTATAGAATCTCAATAATGTTTTTGTTTTTGGAAAACCTCCAAATATAATTGCCAATACTATTTATTGAATTGAAAGTAAAACTACTATATAAACTATATTCAATTCTCAAATTAAGAAGAATTTTAAAACTATGAAAAGAAAAGAAAACTAGAGAGAAACTAAGAAATCATCTAGAAGAGAGATGAGGGATGAAAAGGTTAATTTTTTACAATAAAAGATGGGTCCTTTATATATCTTTAAAAAATGCTATAAAAGAGAAAAAAAAGTGGATCAGATGGTCGGGCGTCTAGACATATGTTGATTTTACATCGCCCTATGAGACAGCCTGTACGTGTTGAATTACTAGATCCACTACTCTAGTGTCATAGCACACAAAATTCCACACCGCGAAACACGTCTCTTTGAACTTCTAGAACCCTATTTTCTTTTACATCCTTTTTCATTGGTTTGGAACATATGTGAGCTTTACATTTGTTAATCTTTTATGGTCCAAAGTTGTAATGGAGTGCTTTTAGGTTCTATTATTCGAGTGTTGATCAGTTAAATAATTTTGAAGTTAAAATACCTAAAAAATAACAAAACATAATTATGATTTCAAAAAGATAGATTTACTTTAAAATACAATAAAACTATGCAAATATAAATCTATTTTATTATTTAAAGTGTATAAAATCACGTTATATTAAGTACTTTTAAGCACTCATCATGAACTTAAACTCTTTTGAGCCTTTGAATGTTAAACAAGCATTTGCTTATGAAGGATGGAAAAATAACATGGAAGATGAATTTGATGCCATAGATTTTGATACTTCCTTCCCAAGAGAGGAAGATTATTGGCAATAAGTGAGTTTGGAGAGTTAAAAGCATTAGTTCTAGTTTGATGGATAAACTAAAGTCAATAGTAGTTGTTAAAGGGTTTAATTTTATAGAGACTTTTAGTCCAGTAATTACGCAAATCATAGTGAGAATTGTCAACATAGTAACTTTTTCTAGAGGATGAATGTTACACCAATTAGACTTCAATAATGCCTTCCTCAATGGAGCTCACATATAGAAGGTTTACATGTTCCAGCTTGCTATTTTTGAAAGCTCTAAATACTCTCATTATTTTTGTAAGTTATAGAAGGAAATTTATGGCCTCAAACAAGCTCCTAAAACTTGGTTTGACACTCTCAAAGTTGTTTTGATTACCTTTGGTTTCGTTCGGTCTAAAGTTAATGTCTCTATATTTTTCATGTCCCCAGTATCAACTATGTACTTTCTTGTCTATGTTGATGATATCATTCTAACTAGTGGTGATAAGGGTGAGATTCATGGAATCTATTGAAGCCAATTTTTTTCCCTTGTGTACTTCACTTTTTTGAGTTCAAATCCTACAAAACAAGAGACAGTGATATCGAGTGGTGTCAAATTCACTCTAATGCCTAAGTTGGATTTCTTGTAAATGAAAGAGAAAGCTGGAGCTTGGTAAAGGAAAATAAAGAGCATACCTTAAAAGGAAAAATGTGAGGCCTATCTATAGGCTTAAGGTAGGGGCAATATTTTAATATTTCATTAATTAAATAAAATATTTAATTCAAGAATAATTACAATTATAGGAGAATAATCCTTGAAGATGCTTTCAAATTTGATTTAAGTCATATGTTGATGATGCATTGATTGAGCGCTAATTGTACGCTAATCATTCACCATTGACTAGTTAAATTTTTGACATGGATGATTGCCATACAAATTATATGTGCAACGAATACGTAAGTATACATATCGCAATAAGTAATATAATGATAAGAAAATATCTTTCCCACGAAGATTATTTTATCATAAACTAATTTTTAAAACTAAAAAAATAAAAATCAATTTTTTTGTGTTTTTATATTTTAAGAAAGAAAAATTAAAATAACTAAAAGTAAATAGTAATAATTAAATAATCAAATTTAGTAACTAAGAAGATATATGAGAAAATATCTAAGAATACTTAATCCCCCAATTTTCTAAACATGCAAATCGCTAAAATCCCCCTAGTATAATTATCAATTAATTACATAATCAATTGAATCTAACCTAGCATGTATTCCTCTCTCAAGTAAATTACACATCATATAGTAATTAATTTAATCACACTCTCATGTCAATTAAATTACATACTACTCATTAAGTTCATCAATTATGGATCACATACATAAGAATCATACATCTTTGCCTAAAAACTATGCATGTTATTTAATCAAAACAAACAATTAAATAATTCTCTCAAATCTATTTAATTGTCTCTATAGATAAAGATTGACCAAACAATTAATAGCATAAAAATCAAATTAAATAATAGAATTAAATTATAATTATAATTAGGTAAAAAATATTAGATCATCACATGGTGAAAATTGGGTTCATAAGATTCCTATATTAATAAATTAACTACACATAATTGTGTTCATAAAACTCATATTTTTAATAAAGAAATACTTAAAAATTGATAAATAAAAGAGTAGAAGAAGAAATACAATCAATCTTTTGAATTGTAATACAATTTTTTTCTTCAATCTTCACTAAAATTATCTCCTTTTGAATTTTTCTATATTTTTCTCTCTTTTTAGCTCCAAAAACTGACCAAAATTATGCTAATGGCAACTCATATTTCTGGGGTGAATAAGGGCTTAAATATAGCCCAAGTGTAATCTGGACCATCAAATTAGCTTCAGATCAAAGACTGATATCAAAACAAGAAAAATCAATAGCGCAAGCCAATCACAACGCAATGCATAGCACATAGAACTCACTGGGTGAATCAGAGCATGACTCGTGGCAGGGGAGACTAGTCTAAGTCAATGCTCACTGAGTCAGCACCACGTAGTGTAAAGTGATTTACGGTAATGGATGGTGTGGCATACAAGTGGAACATGTTGAGCAATCTAGTGGCGACATGTGACAGTGTTGTTTGACCGCATTGCGAAAGTCGGATTGAACGTCGTGTTGACACATGGCATGCCATCCATCCTCCTTACACATGGTGATATATGATTCGTTGTCCTTACTTGCGTAGCGTGTCCATGGCTTTCTAGTCAACTCCTCTACTTATGTGGCTGGTCACGTGACAGCTCTTGAATGTCTCTATGTTAAAAATTCATAAAAAATCTATAACATTTCCAAAAAAATCCCAAAAATTATATTTTCACCTTTTTTTCACTAAAAAGTTTATATTTCAATATTTTTGGCCCCAAAAATACTATTTATTGAATAAAAAAGTAAATATTAAATAAAAAGTACGCTAATGACTCTACTTTCATAGAGTCATCAGTGAACCAATGGTACTTTGCCACGAATGTCTGACAAAAATCCCCCAATATCAACCGCTAGGCCCATTTGGCCATTTTTGGTGGGAAAGAGGTTAAAGTATACAATCAAGGTATATGGAAATGTGACGTATAGGTTTTGATTTTTCAGAAGTTCTATAGTTCATATATTTTTTAAAGTGATATGACTAGGGTTATCAACAGGGGTGGAGGGTTAAGCAACGGTGGTATGACTCCCTATTCCCCATTCACGATTTAGAATTTATCCCTCATCTCTACTTAAAATCCTTACGGGATATATTAAGGATCCCTAGTAGGGAACGAGAACCCCTAAATTGGGAAAGGAAATCCAAATAATATTTTAAATATTATTTATTTTTAGTATTTTCTATTTTTATTATAAATGAATTTAAAAAAATAAGAAAAAAAAGTAAGCTAATAATAAATATTTTGTAATGGAAAATATCAAAATTTAAGTCAATAAATAATAAAAAATAAACAATATTTATGTGAAAAGGGAAAAATAAAATATATGTGATAACAAATACATAATCCTTTTTATATTAAACAATATAGAATCTTGTTACAAACTAACTTAAAATAATAAAAAATAAATTATAAAATAATTACAAGATTTTAGATTTTTAGAATTTAAATAAATAGTTTAAATAATTTTTATATAAAAAATTATTGATGTTTTAATAAAATAAAAATATAACTTCTAAGATGAAATATAAAATATTTAATGCACTACTTATCATTAATTTGAGTTTAATGTAATTAAATCTATAAAAAAAATTAAAAATATTAATTTTCTATATATTTCTTAAAATAAAGTATATAATTTGGAGAACGAGGTGGAAAATACAATCTCTATACTTCTGCCACCTTATATTATAAAATAGATCTTTGTTCCCTCTTTTTCATTCCTCATTTATTGTCCCCATATTTTACTCCAATCGGATAACACCTAGAGAGATTATCTTTGTGAGGACAAATTAACCCTAGACATGATAATGACGTCGATATTATGAGATTTCTAATGATATATGCCTTTTTCCTAAATCTGACGCTCGGATTGTGAGATATGAGTAGTTAAAGTTGTAAAGGTCAACCATCACTATGAACCAACGAGGGGTGAAATGTTCTAATTGGATGATCACTAGCTATCTGATCGAATAGTCAGATGACTAGTTGGTTAGGAGCCCTTGATTTGGGATTTGGGAACCAATCTTGGATCTCTGAGAACCGATCTAAATCATTGTCAATTGAGCCCGTAAGTATCATACTCATATTTTTGGGGCCACCAGGCCAAGTGGAGTGGGGGCAAGTGTAGATCTCTAAGGTGTTAGATTTACCCTAAATTTATTGGAATGTAAATTACATCATGTGTTTCCAACGGTGGTATCAAAATTTTCATATGATGCACGAATATCAAAATGACCATAAAAGTTTGAAAATGCGAGTAGTGGCTTGTTAGTTGGTCACTCTTTGAAGTCTCCAGGAGTTTCCCAAGACACTAAAGAAATTTTTTTTCCCGTGCTTTTTTGAGCTAATCCAATGATAATCATGTCTAGATCCTAAGTTGACATCGTTTGAAATGCTGGGGATATGTTATCTTCTTATTCCTCTGGGTCCAGAGTTGACTAGCCTGGTCTACAATGCAAGTTTGATCCAAGTATGGGTTAGATTATGGAATAGTACAATTGATACCATCTTGGACCCCTAACTATGTAGTAATTGAATGCTCTAGCCGGATGGGTCACTACTCGTGAGTTGGTTCATACCCTATCGTCCCTAACCTACCAAAGGTGATGCTCTCATGTGGGAGACTATTGGAAAAATTGTTGTCTATAGTCATAGTAGGTCTAATATGCATCATAGTAGGGGACATGCAAAGGCTAGGTATATGGAGGCATACCTCATCGATAGCAATCCTCTGAATGCATGGAAAGGTATCTCAATAAAAAAAACATTAGTCTAGTTTCTAATTCATGGAGGATCATATAGTGATTTGTGAAAATGATGCAAGTGCTTTATGGAAGCTCATTGCATACTTGGGTGTGAATACCTTTAATTTCACACATTTTATCTAGATGTCTTATAGACAACCAACATGAACTCTGGTGACTAAACTCTCATCAAGCTTTCTCTGGTTGAGTGTGCTTTATGTAGTTGATGTTTACTTCTTACTATATCTATGTTAAAGTTGAAATTTCCTAAATCCTACTCAATTGAAGATAAAGTGGCTCACAACCCTCTTTAATGGGAAATGGTAGCTTGAAAGGTGACAATCTGAAGCTAATATGCTCTTAATCTTCCTAAGTTTGTTATTACAAAAGACTTACTAAATATTGAGATTATGGATCATCTCATCCCAAGAACATCTGAAATCAATTGTGTAGTGAACATTTTCTTCTAGATTCCAATTTTACTTGTGGACTTCCATGTGAAGTTCTACCCTACTTAAAGATGGCTGGATCTAAATGAGTGTAAAAGTTCTCTAATTCTCTAGAACTCTAGATGTTATGGACACCAAGTTGATATGCTCTGGAGGCAATGACGGATCACGGTTATGATGGTTCCCGATACACTTTGGTGAAGAACATTTTTCATTTGCTTGGATCCAATACACTTTATTCTTGTAAGGCCTATCATAGTGTGATGACTTATTACTTTAGAGAGATAATGTGGTTTGGATCCACAAACATCTAATATAGTATGGATCTATTGTGATTAGGTTTGGTCTTGATCCTTAATTTCTTGATATGGTCTCAATCCACAATTAGGTGTGGTCTAGATCCAAAGTCATCATGTGTGGTTTGGATGGGAAAAACATGAATCCATTATTTGGAAGATGGTAAGCTACATGGTGCGGCCTAGAACATAGATTTTCTAGATAGCGTAGTCTATAAGGTAGTAATCAATTAAGTTTGATATATGGTAAGTGGTGGCATCCTAAACTGCATTTCTTGGAAGGCAGCATTTTGGAAAGCATAACCTTGAAGGAAACATTCTAAATAGCGTAGCCCTCTTGGGTGCAACTTGTCCTACAAAATTGCATCCAATGCAATGTTTTTCTAATGGATGTTAGGTTCCCAATGCATCACCTTCCTAGTGGACGTTTTTGGGGATTTTCATAGCAGAGTCTACAACGTAATCAGCTTGGTTGTCATGACTTAATTACACTCGACATCTTGCCTCGAGATGGTCTATTAAGTTTGAAATATTTATAGGGTGAATCTGTGTGTGTTAGCTACATGTAAGATCAGTGGAAAGTCTCAAGTGAACATCTTTGCTAGGGTTGGTGGCACTTAAGTGCATTGTTCTTAGAAGGGTTGGCAATAGTTGGATGATCAGGCCTTGGCCAATTGGAGGGGCATATGCTCTTAGATGTTTACATGCTGAATGTGACTTGGTTCTCCAATTAGTGTGTTGGCTTCTATTGTGACTACCGAGTGGGTCATTATGTTGTTGTGAGTTGTTACAAGAGTGCTAGGCATTAGAAGATTTGTAGGTGAAGTCACTAGAAGTGATGATTACTCTTGGAGTTGAGAAAGTATCTAAAAATACTTCATGGAAGTTTTCTTTTAGGTGGGTAGCCCTAGTGGCTACACTTAGTTCCTTTACTTTAGGCTTTCTAAAGAACATGACGAAGAATGCAAAGAACAGTATGTATATTCTTATGTTGTTTGTCGACTCAGATTGTTTAGAACACCAAATTTTATTCCCACACATAGTGCCAGATTTTGAAGTTGAGTTTTGCTCCTCGTGCTTTTTGTTTTCTCTAAGTTCAGACTCTAAATAACAAGGGACAAAAACACCGAGTGGTGTCAAATCTCTTATGATGCCTAAGTCAAATTTCTTGTAATTGATAGAGAACGCTCGAGCTTAGTAAAGGAAAATAGATAATGTACCTTTAAAGATGAAATGTGAGGCCTATTTATAGGCTTGATGTAGGAACAATATTGTAATATTGCATTAATTAAACAATATATTTAATTCAAGAATAATTACCATTATAGAAGGATATTCCCTAAAGAAGCTTTCTGATTTGATTTAAACCATATGTTGATTTTGCGACGATTGATCATTGATTGTAACATAACCATTGACTATTGACCAATCAAATCCTGATATGGATCAATAATGTTTCGCCATGCATACCTACACAAATCCTCACAACAGAATCACTAACTTGCTTAATGGTAAATTTTCTCTAAGTATTTGAGGTATTAGAAGTAGTTTTTGGGTGTATAAGTTCATTATTTTCCTAGTAGGGATGTGTTGCTTAAGGAAAGCAAGTATATCAAGGAGGGTTGTGCTATTTTCATTTGTGGATGATCCTTTTGAGAATGCATCCTTTTGCAGGAGTATTGTGGGAGCTTTACAATATGTTATTATTACCAGGCCTGATATTACCTTTGCTAATCAACAAGGTATGCCAATTTATGTATAGGCCATTGGCACCTCATTAGCATGCTATGAAATGTGTGTTGTGTTATTTACATGTTTATGTTAATCATGAAATAGTGTATAAGTCTATTACTCAGCTGCTTTTACAAGGATTCACATATGCTAACTGGGCTACATGTCTAGATGATAGAAAATCCACCTCTGACATGGTACTATTTTATGGTGCAAATGCCATTTTTTGGTGCTCTAAGAAGCAAACCATAGTCTAGTACAAAGATTGAGTATAGGACCTTGGCTAATGTTACCTCATAAATCAATTGGGTAAAATCTCTCCACAGGGAATTAAAACTTGACTCATCTACTCCATCTACCATTTGGTGTGACAACCAAAGCTCCATTGCTCTTGCTAGTAATCCAATGCTCCATGCTAGAACTAAGCACGTACCGCTTGATGTGCACTTTATTTGGAAGATGAAAAGGATGA
Source organism: Hippophae gyantsensis (assembly GCA_030763125.1). Taxonomy (NCBI): domain Eukaryota; kingdom Viridiplantae; phylum Streptophyta; class Magnoliopsida; order Rosales; family Elaeagnaceae; genus Hippophae; species Hippophae gyantsensis. The sequence continues at coordinate 27,202,134 of CM061039.1, read as the reverse complement.
CGGAACCCTGAAGAATTATTCACATGTGTGCTATCCCATGCAACTTATGTGTGTTGAAGATGATTACATGACCCATGTCAGTCTTGCTTGTATAGTAACTCAAATCAAAGTCGTTAGGCTAGATGTGCATGTAGTATATAATTTGTATAAAGGTTGTTAGTCATGTGATCAGTTTGTTAGTAGAAAGTGTACGTTTGTTAGCAAATCTTTTTCCAGCTCATCAATGATTGAAGAGAGTATAAATAGAAGATAGTCGGTATACTTGAAATAATACAAGACTACATTTGAGAGCTTTTACACGAATTCACAAGTTTACAATTCTTGATGCTCGAGCGTTCTTTGCTACTCTTGTTCTTGCTGCAATCTGTCACTACATTCTATACCTGAAGTGAAATTCAAAACATGGACTCTTTATAACTATTTGTTTATAGATACACTTCAGATTGTATAGATGAACTATTCTTATTATGCAACTTGCACATTGGATCTGCTTTATGGTCCCTACAACACTCAAAGAATAGCACCAGCCATGAACCGATGACTCAGTACAGCCTCAGCCATTGGTCGTTTTTGAAAATCAGGATTCAGCATTGCCTACAGCAAGAGAAACAAAATTGTTTGAATACCTGAGTAAGCCAGAGCATTAGATTTATTTTAAGTGAAATAAAAACATAAAACATATATCATACTCATTACTCAAAATCGGAAGGAAAATATTGGAGATGATCAACAAACCTCTACGTCATTAAGGTTAGGCCCAAGTCATGCATGGCACATGGGCTTCCAAAAGCTGCCATAAGCACCTATCCAAAGGTTAACCTAATGGTGGGCTTGATCATGCATTTATAACCCCAAGTTTTCTTTGGTAGTTTTATTAATATCAGATTTATTTGCTTTATTTACTTATAAAAATAAATAAATAAAATACCGTGTTAGTATAGTAAAATACTGTGTTAGTATACTGTGTGAGTATAACCCAGTTGTGGGCTTGATCTTTTTCTTCCAACAAGGGTGTCAGATTCATCTGAAAAGTTTTAAAAGAAATCGGTAACATTGTTTCTGAATCCTTTTTCTTGTGATCTTTCCCCAGTATTTAAAACTCTTATTAACTTATGGCTATTCATGAATAAACCAAATCTAAAAATTTGCACAGGCTCATTTCCAATGAATTAATAATGACTACCTTAGTATTATGAATTGTAATCAACGGAAAAAAAAAATCTAAATGCTCAACCTGAAGTAACTCCCAACCAGCTCCATCTCCAAGATCCAGGAACTTGACAGCATCCAATAACCGCTCATCTGCTAAACAGTACCTGAAAAAAGAAGACAAATAGATAGGGAAACAAAGGTAAAAGTATAGACCAGTACTTTGTTCATATAAGACAAACAAAATTTTACTCTCTTGCAGCTCCTAGATCAAGCCGGAAGGTGCTCTCCAAAAGCCTCTGTAGACGCGGAGCATAAATGTAAAATGTTTAAGAACATGTAAGTGTAACTTTCGAAAAGGAAAACAAAGATAAGCAACCGTAGTACTTGCAAAGAGAGGCTATCCATTGTGCCTGCTTCACAAAATGGAACGAAAGCTAAGTACGCAAGGAGAAGACCAGCTTCATAACTGCACGTCAAGAAATAAAAGGTATTTGAAACACATAGATACAAACGGCAAAATAAGAACAAATTTGAATCACTTACATGTCATCTGCTATTCCAAACACTCTCTTTTCCATAGCTGTAAAGGCACCGGCTGCAGATGCTCTTCTCCAAAGCCCTTCTGAGAGTGGTCCTGAACCTTCTTCTAGATATGAATACCTACCAATCCATGAATTTTTTTAACTCCCTATAAATAATTAGGAAGTATTTCACAACATTTAAAAGTTCTTTAGAAAATTCCTAGTACTGATGGAGGCAATTCACAATCCTGTTATCATTCCAAGAAAAGAAAAATAACATATGAATCACTTACAGGCAAATCAAACCTGAAATAAATGAATAAGGTCACAAACCTTAAATATTTCATAATGTCCTAAACAAGAACTGCATATGTAAACATCAGAAAATTTGTACAATACTTCTTATATTAGAATATTATGATAAAAAATAGGTTCACAGAAGTATTGGACACTAGGAAACAAAATAAAAAGAAGCCATGTTATGGTCACATCACCTTACATCGACAGAAAAGGATAGATCTCGAAGTCGTGGAACTACGTAATTAGCATCCCTTTCTACAATTGTGCTGCAATTGATCATGAACACCATGAATAGATGTAACACAGTGAAATATTCACACAGAAGTAAAATCTTGAGACATTAAATATAACCATAAACACACTTGAGAACTACAGAAGCTGGTCCAAGGCTCTGGTGTAATCTTTCATGGTCATGCATATAGGCTAAGCCCTTAATAGCACCTTGAAGAAGCCTAATAACAAAATATCTTCTTTGTTTTATTGTCTCCTCTTGTTCAAAACGGTTCCAAGTCATAGATTCTCCTGCAGCACGCTGCTTTGACACTTTTTCACTAGTGACTTTTGCATAATCTGCCGCACTATATTTTCCATCATTTCGAAAAGCAAGCCACTACACAAAACTAAGTTTTATATCCCAGCCATATAAAAATATTATGGGCATGTGTTTAAATTTTATAACAAACCTGCTCTCCAATTTTCGTCTCAAAGCCACCCAAGAGTAACAAAAGATTCTGACAGATACCTTCTGGACTGTTCTACAAAATATGAATGAATATACATATAAAAGAAAAATAATCATCAAAGGTACATGTAACTATTAGAGGATAACATAAACAGTTCCATATCTCACTTGAAGAAAGGCATGTGCATTTAGCTCATTTGCAGCCATAATATCAGCTTCTTTGCCACCAGCTTGTTGTCCTGGATAAACCTGCATTGTCATAAATGCACCTTCAAACAACACACTCAAACAATAAAATTGGAATTATAGTAGAGATGTAGAGACTAGTTCTCCATGCCTTGATGGCATGGCAATTGCATAGGCTTTGCTTTGGCAAAAGTCAAAGTTTCAAGATGCGGTACAGAACAAGTAGAGATGTCGAGTATATTAAAGAAAGAAGGGCACCAACGGTCCTGAAGTTTTGGACAAAAGAGCGTTTTGATCTTGTAACTTTCTATTGGAATAATTTAGTCTCATAACTTTCAAAAAAGGCAGACTTTAATCCCAAAAAGGATGCACATAAGTCCACTAGCTTTAGGATTTTAGGACTAAAGTGCAGATTTTTTCAAAGTTATAGGAAGCGCTCCAGTCGAAAGTAACAGACTAAAGTACTCTTTTTGTAAAAACTATGAGACCTCCCACACCCATCCACCCATCTTCATACAATTAAGACTATTACCTTAAAAACAACTGGAGTTCCTCTACGTGGACCCTGAGAAATTCTACCTTCATACAGCCTCCAAGAGAACATCCACGAATGTTTCAGCATCAACAAGAAAAGATATTATAAATATTATGTATTTGACTTCTATATGCATGCTTGTGCTAGAAAAGAGTTACCTAATTTTTACACTCCCTTCTCCAACATCTTGAATCCTCAACTGTCCCATATGCCCAGACAAGTATTCAGAATCTATGCCAGATGATAACCCTGAATAGCTTCCAGTTGGGAAAAGGATAAAAGAATTAGAGAATAGGAAATGGAGAAATAAATATTCAAGTTACAAACCAAAAGCTATGATAAATCAAAAGCAATATTTCAAAACTTAACATTACAAAATACTTCATGAAAGTTATTTTAGTAGCATCTGAAATATATTGCTTAGTTGCATCTATATCCCAATAAAATAGGGCTTAAAGTTTGTGTATGCACCCAATTAGCATACCTGACACAGAATCTTCACTTTTAGACAGTGCCAGATTGTCAGTATTATGAAACAAGTGCCAAATACAGAAAATTTATTATAACTAAAATCCCAAAGACTGTAAACTTACTTCCTTAGACTAGTGTGACATTATATCTCCATTTGGAGAATTTAAGTTATGAGCAAAAATGCCAATGGAATTGAAACACCATCAGAAAACAGTTGCACCCGCCTCAAATATTATTAAAGGTAACAGGATTTGTTTCCTCTAAGTGCTTAATATAAAAGCAACCCTATATAAGTTTAGTCTATTTCTAGTTTCCCCATTGATATCTTCAAATTTGGCTACCAAATCCCAGAGAGAGTAATGTGATGTGGCAACAGGACTCTTGGAGCAGTCTTCAACTCCTTTTATTTCCGGCTGATAATAATCCTTTTGTCTGCTGCAGTGCACCAAAGTGATGATTTTCATGCAATTGGGTTGTACAATCAATTATTCTGTGACTTTCTCCTTCAGAAAATAGTGAAAATACACCACGTTCTTTATTTGTTTCTCCAATTCAATAAAGGATTAGAATAACCCATCAATCTGTATGCGTTTTATTGCAGTATTTCAAATAATTTATTGGACACAGAAGAATGGTATTGTTTGTTGCATAGAAAAGAATCATTAGGATTCATAGCCACATTAACCAAACCACACTAGCATATAATCTAGCATAAAAAATTAATAACAGATTCTGCCATTAATTATAATTTATTAAATATCTGGATTATTTTTTTGTTAATAATTGAGAGGAACGTGAGTAGTTGACAATTTTGTAGACAAATATAGTTCGTATAATATTTAGTTTTAGGAATGTGGCAACATCAATCTTCTTTGATTCAAGTGTTTTCAAGTTGGACCATCAATCAAGCATCAAAAGCTCTCCATGTTTCCCTTCACATGCACTTTACATATGTTTTCATTTGGAATGATTCTAATATGTATGTCAAAAGTTATGTGCATTTTAAAACTAAGGATTCTATCTCACTGATAAGAAATTGATCGAGTGATTTATCAAATTAGTAAGACATTTTTTTTAGTTAGATTTCATTTTTTACCAAAATCGCTCATAAGATAAGGGTTACCATTTATGTGGTAAGGCATTGTCTTGTCATAGTAAATCTTACTATAACACTAGATGCCAGTGGTAAGCCTTCACACATTGTGTCAATGTCTTTGCACACTAGGCTAATGTCTTACCACTAATTCCATTTTTTACTTAAATCGCTTCAAGGTAAAACTTGTTGTGGTAAGGCATTGTCTTATCGTGGTTAGCCTTAACGAGACACAGGATGCTAATGATTAGCCTTTCTATACTGGATAAATACCTTTTCACATCAGGCTAATGTCTCACCATGAATTCCATTTTAGAAATCCTTACTTCCGAGTGATTTTGGTAAAAAGTTATTTATTGAATTACTTGTCAAGATCTAAATGAGTTATTTGAGCTTAATATTTTTGTTCTATGATTGCTAGTTGTTTTGTATTAAATTAATATATATTTTGAATCTGCTAGTTGAAGATTATTCATTATTGAATACATTCTAAGACACACCTTACACTTGTATTATTTTTGCAAATTGTTTAAGGACTAAATTTGACATGTTTGGTGGCTCGTAGACTTGTGTTGATAGAAGTGTTGGTATCTTAGGAGATGGTGAAAAAGAGAGATGATTTGCTAGTAGAGTATACTGTGGCTTTACAACTGTAAGGATAGTATAAGACATGCTTTGTATAAAACTTTGATTTTCATAATGGATAGGTTAAGTGATTAGAGGATTGGTATTTTCCTTTTAGGTAGCATTAACTAGGGTTATTTTCACTTACATATTGCATGTCAATATTTTATTTTCTGAATTTAATTTTATAAGCAATTTCATGATTGACCTATGTGGTAGTTATAATTTTAATTTGTGAAATTTGTTTTAAAAACCTATTCAGCCAGTATTTTATTAGATCCATAATTTAAAACTTACAATAACATATATATATACATATATATTAATTGGTTGAAAAAAAATCGCTAATAAACACATGGTGATATTGTCACATTCTTAATTAATTTTCTCTATTACAAAAAAAATGCCGGAAAATTCATTATTATCATACGAAATTCAAAATTTATTAACTACTAACCAGAACCAAAGTAAAGAGAAAAATCCATAGTTTCGGAGCCAATACCTAGTTATGTTCATGAAACCATAGCTCCCAATGAGTCGTCCGACCTCGAACGAGTCGGAATTGGTGATGAGACTCGCTTTACAGAGCCCGATCGTTCGAGTTCTACGTGAGTTGGGAAAGAATCGAGTGGGTTTGTGAAAGGAACAGAGCGAAGAGAGGCAATCTGGTGGTGGAAGGAGCATCATCGCCTTCTCTGCTCCTTGCTGCTCTGTATTAGCAGAAATGGTGCGATGACACTGGATATTGTTTTTTTTTTCTTTTCAAAATAGATGAAAAAGGATATGAAATATTGTTAAAGAAGAGAACTTGGTTGTAAATTATTTATTTTTTAATCAAATGTTGTACATGAAAATCTAGGTAGCTTGTAAATTAGCTGCAAACTAAAGGACAGAGGAATAGTAAATGAATTCGTATTCATTATGGATATTTCTCTTAAGGAGTTAAGGGGTTCGTAAAACATCACTTAAAATCTTACATGTGATTTTTTTATTAAAAAATATTTCACAACAACTATATAACATAATAATCATCCATTAAAATATTAATTAAATATTAACTCTTTTTATTTACCTTTATTTTTTATTTATTTTTAATATTTTTAAACTTTTAATCAACTCTATATCGATTATAAGAGATGAACTATTATAATATATCACAATATGTTCAGACAATACGAATCTATTATCTTTATAAAAAAAAATTCTACAATATTTTTTTATAAATGTAAGAAAATAAAGTATATTTTTGTTATACGTAATAATAGAGATTGAGATACTGATCAAATTAATATTTTTAAATATTCTCAAGATCTTTTACAAGAAATTAATAGTCTAATACTAAGACAAAGACAAAAAAAGTGAAAAAAGTTTTACAAAACTTGATCATGAAAGTACAATACAAAGAGACTGTTTAAAGTTGTAACTCACAATTATCAATTTTTTTGTAACTATGAACAATAGAAAGCATTTTTTTCTTTTAAAAAACAAAGATAGATTACACAGAAAATAGCAAACCTTAGCTACCATTTTTCCTAAAAAAAAAATATATCTTGTGTTTTCTCAAGGTTATGAGATACTACCTATGCTTTTTTCTTATATTTTACCTCTACTTTTAATTCTCTTATTATTTTATATTTCATGGTCAATGAAATTATTGGTTTTAATTAGATTTTATTTTATCACTTTAATTTTGTCTATGTGGAAAAGACATATTGGGTTATTTGTATGTCTTTGAATTCTATATGGGTTTTATTATCTCTCTCTCAAGCCACAAAAATTTTATAATGTCTTTATTAACTCTATGAGTTTTTGCTCTATCATATATCTCGACCCAAGAGTTTATCAAATGTCATTTGTACTCTACGTGATTATTACTCCAATTACTTATCAATGATCATTCAACAAGAAGATAATGATGCAATTCTTAGGCTAGTAAAAGCAATTTACTACTCATGTGTTCATTGCATTCAATATGAGTTTTTTCTCTATCATATATCTCACCCAAGAGTTTATCAAATGTCATTTGTACTCTATGTGACTATTACTTCAATTACTTATTGGTGATTATTCAACAAGAAGATAATGGTACAATTCCTAGGCTAGTAAAAGCAATTTACTACTCATGTGCACATTGCATTCAACTCCAACTACAAGCAGCTTTAATCAATCATTTGTGAGGGGATATTTGTCCTCTTATTATTAGTATATTTATTATATTTAACGCATTTGTATTTGTTCAAACTAAGCATAAACATTATCTATTCCTAGTGTCATGATTTGCATAAGAGGTATTTTAGTAATTGATAAAATAATAATTATTGAATTATTTTGGGCTTATGTCTCATCGCAAAAGTGATATTTCCTCCTTAAAAAGAGAAAAAAAATTCTCTAAAGCTATTTAGGGATAGGCATGGTATTAAGCACTCCACCGCTTTTAGAATCTGAGAGCATAATGTGCTAAGTGAGCTAGAGAATGCTTATGCGGCTAGCATTTGTTGTGACATGAGGGAATGTCGATGTCTCCTTGAGATATGGAGTCTTAGGAACAGCATTGGTGATGTAAAAGGGTCAATATTGTGCATTTTCTACATATGAGAAGCTACACAAGAGGGAGGACTATGGTCGATGATTTACTCAATATGGGCATGTGAAGCCAACTTCGTGGGAAAGTGACACTTTGTGGGAAGTATTTCAAAATTGATGGTGCATTAACAAATAGTGGCATGCTAGTAAGGTAGTAGTGCTCCATGTAAAGGAAATTATGAGTTCGCAACACTTATGATAGTGATGTCAAGGGGAATGTGTGTTGGCTAAGGGTTTAGCTAAGCATTAAGGATTTTTAGGTCAACGTCTACAAAAGTGGACAACAATGTGATAAGATGAAGGCATCATATATGGGCTTCAATTCAAAAAAGTTGCTCAATCAAATAACTTTGAATTTAGGTGAGTGGAACTTGTTTGCATGTAAGACATATTTTCTTAGATGACTTGAAGATAAGTTAGCATGTGTATTAACTTGATGAAATTTCATTTTTACAACAATTATACATAGATAAATTGAATTTTTGACCCAAGTAAGTAACCAAAGCCTAAAAAGGGATGAATAGATAAACTATTGAAACTTTTCGGGAGCTCTATTCCAACTCGACCAAGCATATCCTCAAAACGTGAATTTAGCATATAGCATTGAATAACAACATGCTTAATTCAACACGTCATTCATTCATAGTCTAATAAAAATATAAAAATTAATCTTATGAACTCAATCCAGTTAAAAGATAATAATAGTAAAGTGTCAGACATGGTGAGACAAATGCATATGCGAATAGGATGGAAGATATGAATGCACCAAAAGTATCATATTCACTAACATCATACATTTTGATGATGTGCCTACAGAGGCTCTTTACATAATAAACATGCTTAGAATACAAAGCACATATGCAATAAAATAAGCAATAAGCCCACAATATATGAATCAGACAACATATAGTAAAAGTTATATAAGATTTTTAATCACTTCAAGGTTTAATAAGTGTAAACATGTTAAGTAAATAATGATTGTACTCTCATAACGTATGAGCATACATAATACCGTATGTAACATGATAAATGGTAAACCATAGGGTATCTAGAATCTATGTAGAAACATCTATGGGTTGCACAACAACCAACAATAATAAGTAATTTACTAAGAATATATAGTTCATAACCTAACAAATATAAAATGAAATATATCTCTATTAGTTGGAGTACCACTCTCAACTATGCCTAAGCTGCCAACATTGTTACAAAGCACATGTTCCAAGTACATCCTAATGTGACTCTTTACTATCCAACCATGCATTGTGAATGAGTCCATCACCTGATGAATAACCAGGGTTTAGTAGATATTGACTCCTTAGAGACTCATGCCAAACTTGCAAGTAGCGAAAAATAATTGAAAAAGGGATTTAAGCATAAGCATATTAAATCAATCAAAAAGTAGATAGACTAATTTAATACAATAAGAGAAAAATCAAAATACAATAGAGATGCAATTAGAGTAAGATAAGATACTAGTAAGCATGCAATATCAGATAAGCAGGAAGAAAGAAGAGAAACAAAAAAGCTTTTCAATCATAATTTAACTCTCATATATTGGCACATACTTGAGTGGAACGAAGATTGTAATAACTCAAGAGCAGAGCATATAAACATGGCAATATAACGAGGTGAACCCATATAGAACCTCTACCTATGTGGGAACATCCTTAGGTTGCTTATGGAAGCCATTTGCTAGAAAACAATGCACTAAAACAAAATAAACAAATACAACTTGATAAACAAGTATAAACATAAATACCTATATCAGTCAAAACTCATGCCCTTACTATCTATTTCTACCCCCGCCAACTATCTCCACATCAACTTGGTTTGACACATGAATCTGGCTCTCTTCTGGAGCCACACCACACAGAGTAGTGCGATCAATCACCAATGATTATCACTACAAACTAAATAGGTACACACCTCAACAACAACCCTCTAGAAAATATCATTTTAAGCACTCACCACTCAAGAACACGATTTTACACTCACAAATATGATTGAAAAATACCAAAAAAATACTTAAAATAATTTGTGAAAAAGAATCACAAATCATGAAATAATTTTGGCATAGCTTTGAAACAAACTTTTTGAATCCATTTCAAAGAAATGAGCAAGCATTTATAGAAACTTTATTTGGTTTTTAGGGCATTGTCGACTCTCTCACCGGCCATAGGTCGATGAGGGTAATATACCACCTCAGCGAGGATAATATCCGTTAGAGCCTTGCCAGCCAAGATTGGCGAGGGAATCGGTAAACCCACTAAAATGTGATATTTTTTCAAAAATTACTAGGTAATTTTTCAAAAATACATGTAAGAAAAAAGACACAAAACCACAAACAACTCAACCTAGCATCCACATTATAAAAACTATCCCCATAGTGTATGTAAACATGCTCACATACAAAGTGTACTTAACTAAGTACATGTGTGTATTATTAATCATAAACAACCTACTTTACATAGAGAAAGAAAATACACTAAACAAAATAAACCAAACTTTGTGTTTTGCACACAAAAATGCCAATAAAGACATAAAGACTTATAATCTTCTACTTTGACTTTCCCTGATAAAGTATTGGACAACAAGTCTAGACACACACCAGTATGAGATGATCATAGAGATGACCTAAAGATGTATATTCTCATGATCATAGCATCTATGCACACCTAACACCAATAACACACTTATTTCAAGTGTATCCATCTTGGGCACTTTATCTGTCTTTAGGATCAACACATCTATACTCTGGAAGTCTAAACTCTAATGTCTTAATCTACACTTGTAACCCACACACACATACACATTAATGTATCATGAAGAAACAATGTGTATTCTAACAAGATATTCGATAGGCGAAGAAAAGTCAAACATGTAGTAGGAAAAATAAACAAATCATATAAATTTCCCCGACTTCATGCAACACTCCCCTAAATGAGTGCAAGTTAGGTAATCAAAATGTAGTGTAGTCCTACACTCACATCCCATGTAACACACAATGAGTTGTGCACACAAACTTCTCCATTTTTTTGACAAAGAAAGTCAAAGAAGTAGCTCTACATGAGGAAAAGAAAGCATATAAGAGTGTAATAATCCTATTACTCATGCAACACAGTGATGAAACAAAATTAGCATCACTTTAAATATTAGTAAATTCTATCAATTAATAATAGTCTTGGTAGTTTCCATAAATGGTCTACTAAGCAGTATTGTGTGCTCTATGTCTAAGGCTAGATTTTCTTGCATATCCAGAACCACAAAGTCAACAGGTATTATCAGTTTGTCTACCTATACTAGCACATCCTCAACTATTCCCTTTGGATACTTAAGAGATCTATCTGTAAGTTTAAGGGACATAGTTGTGGGTTTTAAATATCCTAAATTGAGTTGTAAAAATATATAATAGGGCATCAATTTTATACTTGCACTTAATCAAGCATTGCTTTAGCAACCTTCCTATCTCCTATAGTTATATTTATGATAAAAATTCTAGGGTCTTTCAACTTAGGGGAAGTTGGTGCTAAAGTATAGCACTAGAAATGTTTGATACTACTACTCGCTCATTAAGTTCATACCTCTTTTTCTCAGTGTTCAAATCTTTGAAAAAGTTAGTATAGGGGGCACATTCATGATCACTTCTAATAATTGCAAACTGATATTTACTTTAGAAAGCATATTAAAAAGATCGTAGAACTGCTTATCTTGTTTGGATTCTTTTAGCCGGTGTAGAAAGGGTACTTGTAGTTGGTGTGGTTCTATTGTCTTTTGAATTTTAGGGATGTCAAATGACTCCCTAATGAGTTTTTATGAAGGTTTTTCAAGTTTAGCACATGTATTTTCTTTTTGAAAGACTAGAATCTCACCTTCTTTCTTACCTAAACTACAAGGGAGATCTTTAGAGATTTCAAGTAAACTAGTATTGACTACCTTACAACTTCAAAGGGTTCTTACATCCTTCACTTGTTCGGGTTGACTAGGCAACTTTCTTTGTTCTTGACTTTGCTTTTGTTCAGCTAGTTGCCCAACTCTAGCTTCAATCCTTTTAACCAAAGCCTCTGTGGTGCTGAACCTTTAATTATTCATCAATTGGTTATCGTGACTAACTTGAATAAAAGCATTCAAGCTATCCACTAAGGTTGGCTTAAAAGATTGATTTGATGGGTAAAGGTGGTTTTTATTTGGCATTAGTGTTTGACATTGGGTGTATGCTTGATAATTTTTTGTGTCCAATGATCGTTAGGTGATTATAGGTGTTTGGATGATACCTTTGAAAGCAATTGACTTTCTCCATGGAATACATACTAGAATCACAAGAATATGAACAATTACGAGCATCATGCTCAATTGAAAAACACACTTCACACACCTTTTGATTTGGCATTTGGTGGGTAGTGAGAAGTTGCCCTACTTAGTCAATTCAGAAAGTTGCAAGGTCATTTCATTACTAGAGCCAACTTCATTGAATCATGCTCTCCTTCTTTTAGTACTTCTTTATTGGGAATTAGAACCCAACAACTCATAGAGACTATTGGTTTCTCTATGGTTTTTTCTCCCACAGATCCTTCAATAGCATTATCAACCATGTATTGACTCTGCAGTGTCAATCCATTATAAAATAATTGGTTATGTAGCTATAATGGAAAGCTATGATGAGGACATTGAATGAAAAGGAGTTTGAGTCTTTCCCAAGCTTCATGAAAGGGCTCTTCATCCATTTGAGAAAATATTTCTATCTTCGTCCTTAGATCAGTAGTCTTTTATAGGAATAGAATCTACCCATAAAATTTTCATAGACTTCCTCCCAAGTTGTTAGAGAACCCAACTATAGCGTAATGAACCATGACCAAGCTTTATCCTCGAGGGTGTAAGGAAAACACCTCATCTTACGCTTGTCTTCATCAATTCTTTGCAGTGGAAAGGTTTGGACAATAACATATAATTCTCTAATAAAGTGCAAAGGGTATTCATTAGGGATACTGTAAAAGGAAGGCAAAAAATAATAATGAATCTTTTTCAATTCATAGTTCCTTACAACCTCTTTCAATTTTATGCCAGAAGTTGCATTGCCAATGATTGGTGTTGCATAGTCCTTCGTCATTTTCTATCTATCTCCAGCATCTCCAATGGATACTTGTAGTTGAAATTGATCATCCTCCTCTTGTGTATCATATCTTGCTCCTAAATTGAAAAATGTAAAACTCTCTATGTAAGATTTCTCACTTGACAAAATTTATAGGCTTAAAGAAAAAAACGCAGGGAACCAAAGTTAATTTTTTTTGTTATGCTAAATTTAAAGAATGGACACAATTTTTGAAACAAGTGAATTTTTATTATTTCATGGGAATTTTATTACATACATTATTGAAATAAAAACAAAACAAACCAAACTAAAAGAAAAAAAATACACTAATGGGTGACCTCCCACTTAAGACTAAAATTTATCGTCTTCTAGTAAGATGTTGCTTAGAGACTTCAAAATGACAAACTCAATGTATCTTCTTCATTGAATTTATTTGATCCAATTTGACCATTCAGTTAGTCTTTACTTTGATTTCGCAAATGCTCAACTAATTGTTCCACTTGGACTTCCACCTTTTTTATATAAGTTTTCACAAAGTCCAACCGTTGATTGGTTTTAGATTGGTTATCTCTATAAACTTGAATAAAAGAATTCAAGTTGTTCTCCATGGTTGGTTTACTAGGAAGGCTTCTTTGAATGGGTTGGTGGATTTATTGGTGAAAGGAATGTTGTTTTACCTTTAGGAAAAGTTGGGATGATTTCTCCACCCAAGATTATAGGTATTTGAATTGGGGTTAAATCTTAGTTTCTGTTGATATGCTTCTTAAACATTAAACTGTTTAGATTTAGCTGGTGCTTTTTCTTGATATGGAAAAGCTTCAGTACCATGTCCTATGTTGCTACACAAATCATAATGTTCATTATTGGTGTTGGTTTGCATAGTGACAAGGGAAACTTGCTTGGTCAATTGAACAAGTTATCTTTGCACTTCATTGCTAGAATTGATTTCACGACTCTAACTCTTCTCATTCGTGAGCTTTTCTATTGGGAATTTGCACCCATCATCTCAAAGAGGTTGTATGTCTTTGAAGCTATCTTCTCTCCCATAGCTCTTATGGTAGCATTGTCGACAATGAATTGGCATTTTTGCATAAGTCCATCATAAAAGAATTGTGATCTATAATGTTAGAGGGAAGCTGTGATGTGGGTATTGAGTGAGGAACAATTTGAACCTATCCCAGGCTTCATGGAATGGTTCTCCTTCCATTTGAGAGAAAAGTGGCAATCTTTACTCTCAACTCTGATGTTTTTTTATGGGAATAGAATTTTCCCATGAATTTGTTATAAATGTCCTCCCAGGTCATTAGACAACCTAGAGGGAGTGACATCAACCAAGATTTGGCCTTGTCCTTCAAGGCATAAGGGAAACACCTTATTCTAAGCTGATCCTCATTTAGAATACTGAGGGGGAAGGTTTGGACTGTGGCATAGAAGTCCCTAATGAAGGAAAGGGAATCTTTATTAGGCAACCCATAGAATGAAGGAAGCATGGAAAAATTAATATTTGTCAATTCATAATTTTGAGCAGCCTCACCCAGTTGGATAGAAGTAGTTGCTATGCCAATTACTAGCTATACTAACTCCTTCATGGTGGTTTCCCTAACATGTGGGTTTTCTCCCATTTATATTGGTTTAGGTAGAGGATTAAGGCTTGGTATTGTTGGTTCTGTGTTTGGGTCAAAAATAGGTTGATGGTTAGAATCTAACCTTGTGGACATTTATTTAAATTTATGAATATTATCTATGTATGATGTAAGAGGGTTTCCTAAAGATCTCCTACCATGCATAGACTATTGAAAGCATAAGTTTAAAACACCTATCAATTAAAAAGGAAAAGAATAATAAAATAACTATACAAATATTTAGAGAATATATATATATATATATATATATATATTGTTAAGTACAAAAATACTAAACAAAAAGTTAATCTCTAAATTAAATAATATAATCATTATTAACCAAGAGTGCTCATAGGAAAGAATGGTGGGGCAAAGGATAAAACCTCTTTAAAAACCATCCTCCTACACAGAGCAACATTTCCAAGAAAAACTAGTGGCACAAAGGCTTTCAAGAACTAATCTCCTAGACATAACTCTCTTAGCTCTTTACTTTTCATGCTATTACCCAATTGTTTTAATTTTTTTAGAAAAGAAAATAATTAAATAAATTAAAGTTTAATTATTCTAATTGAATTCTAAAAATAAAAATCCCAATATTTACATCACAATTAATTTTTAAAATTTTGATAAATAATTTAAAAACATTATTTCTTTCCAAGCAACGACGTCAAAAACTTAATAAAACAAAATCGGCATCGGGTTAGCAATACCAATTTTATAGATACTTTGGTTTTATATTTGAAAAATTCCCGCAAGTGCACAAATTATTTTATAGAAAATGACAAGTATACTCCCAAGGTCGATCTAAAGAAGGATCGACATCGGGTTAGTAATACCAATTTTATAGATACTTTGGTTTTATATTTGAAAAATTCCCGCAAGTGCACAAATCATTTTATAGAAAATGACAAGTATACTCCCAAGGTCGATCTAAAGAAGGAATATATGTAGTTTTTAATTTATTATTCAAACTTTTAAAAACGAAACTAAATCTTAAACATTTTGTCACGATATTTTGATTTTTTTATTGTTTCCTAATCTAATAATATAAAAAAAACATTGATATATATTTAATAAATAATTGTGAATTTTTTTATTATTAATAACAATGGAGTATTTATGAATATAATAATTACTTATTAATGTTAGCTCAAAAGTTTTAAGTTATTAAAGATATAAATTGATATTTATTGACTCTTTTTTCTTTATATAAATATTACTTTTGTGGGGTTAGATATTATTTATTAATTAAACAAATGAATTAACACCTATAGGTGGAGTCGATAATTAATTTGGTTAATTAAATTAATTCCTTTTTTCCAAGAGATTGAAAATAAATCATTTAAATGCCATCTTTGGTGAGGTTAGACATTTTAAACTTTATTCAAAGTGTTCAAATTAAACCTAAGAATTTAATTATTCGAGTACTAACTTTCAAGTTTTAAAATAGTTTTTATAAAAGCTTTTAAAATAGAGCTTCAATCTAACCACCGGGATATTGTACTAACAAATAAAAGAGAACTACTCTAAATCAGATCGGATAATTAAACCTTAAAATCTAATTTTTAGATTTAAATTTGTAATGAAAAATAATATATTTCTCTTTAACATCCTTAATATAAAATCTTGAATAAAAACAAAATAAATTTATTTTATAGAAATGTTTTACTTATTTAATATTTCGCAAGCATAACAACGTTATTATTATATCATATTTACAAACAACTAGCCATGTTAAATTTAATCACAAAAAAAATTAAATATAACATATAAGAATAAAACATAAAAATAACTATAAAGAATTTGTTTTAAAATTATACCTCAAAAGAATCCTTATAGAAATTTGATGCTAATTCCATTCCTAGAAAACCTCCCGACGTATTTTTATTTCTATTTGTTGAATCAAAACTAGAAATTAAAAGCATAACTAGTTCTTCTCAAAAAGAGAAGAACTTTAAAACTAAAAAAACTAAAAAAACTAAGAAAGCTTTCTAGAGAAAGAAAGAGAAGAGTTGAGATTTTAGGGATGATTTTTACAATGGGAAGAGGTCCTTTTATAGGTGAGAAAAAGGATAAAAAAAAGTGGGAAAATATCTCAAAAATTGGTCTTGGACGCATTTGGATAGGCTAGCATACATGTGGGAGCACTGGCGTGCACGTTGGCTCGTGGTGTGTGCACAGTTGCGCACGGATTGGAGCTGGAATTCACGGATCTTGGAGGATGTATGTGACACGGCACGGATATGGGCATTTGTTTTTCCGTTTTGACCCATTTTGTCCAATTTTTCCATTTTTTGACTTTTTCTCACTTTTTTCTTAACATATTTGTGATATATTGCCTCCATTATTTTTCTTCGAGTCTTTAAATTATTTTTGAATAGAAAATATATGAAATATAATACAAATACACGTAATTCTAAATATATAAATTTATATAAAATATGATAAAATCATACAAAAATGAATCTATTTTTTTAATTAAATTACATTAAATCGTGGTAATTTTATTACTTTTTAAGCACTCATCACACAGTAGAGAAGATTAAAGCATAAACTAAACACCATGCAGAAAACATAAATGAACACAAATTGAGAAGACAAAGAAACAATAGTAAAACAGTCAATCTCATGAAAAACAACACAACAAACAAGTGCATAAGATGATAGGGAGGCCTCAAAAGAAAGAAAAAGGCCAAAAAGATATGTGTCTTAAGTGATAACAAAAGCATAAATTGAACACTGTTGCCTCAAAAGAGACCATCAGTAACACTTAAATCATTGCTAGTTAAAAGAGGAAGAAACATGATTAACTAGTAAACAATACTATTAACAATCCTAAGAGAGACAAGAAACAAGAAAAGCTGTAAATACATCTAAGCATGAGAGGAAGACTCAGGTTTCAACATTGGAAATAAGAGACATGCTTAGAAAGGGTAAACCACCCAAAAAGCATCAATTAACTATTATACATGCCTTCTACAATCAAAACTAGAGTGCAAAAAAGGGAAAAACAAGCATACTTTAAGGAAAAGATGCATAAAGAAAGCAAGAAGAACATTAGAGTGGGTAAGAAGCAATCAATGCAAGTTTAAGGAGAAGAACAACTTTATAGAATTACACTAGGAATAGGTAGAAATCACAACAACAAATACATGAAGCACATACAAAAATTCTACAAGAAACAGAGACATAACTAGCTCAACCAACACTGATCATAAGAAAGAATGATCAAATTGTATCCTTACGTTTAGACAATTTATGAAGGGAAATAGTATCAAAGTGCAGTTTATGGTTCATATGAACATGTGGTGTATTTTGCAATCGACGATTATTTTATTTTGAGATTCTCAAGAAGAAGTTTTATTCCTTTTTGAACTGTATCATAGATGCATAATGCATCTAGCTTGAACAAGCTAAGGTGAGCCGTAGTAGCTACACCCTGAGGGGACAAAAGGAAGAGATCATGAAGAAGAACTCGGAGAGATACTTCACATATATCTAGGACACTGCCTAACAAGTGGCCAACAATTCCACACAAATGAAAGAAACGTGGAGAAGTGTGAGATAATATGGGTCTCTACTTCTATGGAGTAACATATGGAGGGGAAGAAGAAGAAGAGTCACTCATATTAGTTTTCACACAAGAATGATAAGTTAATTTCCTACAATTGGGTCTCAATTGCACACGTTCATTGTAATGGTGTCATAAAGAAGAAAAAGCAATAGGTAAAGGGAAGAGACCACTATTGGTGTGATGGGAAGAACTAGCATTAGGTGAAGTGTCCACCTTGCTAGATAAGGAAGGCTGGGATGCAACATCCGAATTACCTCTTGGAACAACTACAATAGAGTTCATCTTAATATCTTGGGTAGTAGATTTGACAAACTTGGGAAAACTACTCGTAGAAAATCGAAGGATTTAAAGAAGGTAATGGTATCCCATTCAAAGGTTTGGAATCGTTTTTATCAAGAAGGGTAATTATTGTTATATATTTGATTTCTCCTTATAATCTGATGTCTTTCATAGTTGAATTAACTTTTGTTAATTTAACTATGATCGGCTAATCCTATAATATTAAAAACTTGATGGATAAATTTTATTTTAAAAAGCTCGCAAGTGCACGAATCACTTGTAATAAACGATTAAAAACTTAAATTACTTTTCAATATAGTTAAGAAAAACAATTCTTAGACATTTCAACAATTATTGGTTGTCAGAACAAAATTGTAAATTGTAAATTACTTTATACTTAAATAAAACAAGAAAATGAAAGCAAGTAAGTTAGAGCAAGTAAATGAAAGTGACTAAATTAAAGCAGGTAAAGTAAATTATAGCCAAACCTAGGATGATGGATGAATATGGGATTTTAACGAGCATAACCCTTTATAGAAAGAACGAATTAAATGATTCAAATAACAATTATATTTATTATTATTTTCCTTTTTACATAGGAAAACTTCCACAATCATGGTGAGTCCACATAATTCTCAAATAACCAATGACTTTATAGGTCAAGATTGAAATTCAGTAATTGGAAAATTATGGAAAGCATATAAATCAAGGTCCTCAATTAATTAATTGGTAAACCTAAAGTTGATGTATTCTTTAATTATAAATCAAAATTGGGTCAATTATTAACTTATAATTAAAGACATTTTTAACCATCTAATTTAACCTCATTTAATCAAAAATTGTCTTAATCAAGCTTGAAATTGATAAAATAAATTTAATTAGACACTTATTCATTTATGCATAATTAAGCACAAAGGATGTCTTAATTTTAAAATATATTTTTTAATTATATATCAAGACTTGGTCCATCATTAAGTTACAATTAAAAAATTTAAGAACATGAGCAAGAAATAAATAAAACTCTTATCTATTCAAACCATAAAATTGCTCTTCCAATCTTTGAAAGTAGATACTAAAATCTCATAATACAAAATTAGCCAATCATATTTAAATTAACAAAAGTTAATTCAACTATAAAAGACATTAGATTATAATGAAAAATAAAAGATATAACAATAAATAACCCCTTCTTGATAAAAATGATTTTACATATCTGAATGGCTATCACTACCTTCTTCAAATCCTTGGATTTTCTTTATAGTTGGGAGATTTCCTTTTTGTAATTGTATATGGTGATGGAATGACTTTTGGAACTAGATCTATACTAAAATTATATTACAACTACACTAAATTCTCAAATGAAAGATACTTAACCTAAATAAATAACAAAACTATTTATAAGCAAAGCAATGTATATGGGTCAAAGTCAAAATTTAGCAATGCGTGCCATAACATGCTTTTTATCACACTCCTGCACGAAGCCAAACATTCCTTTCCCAATTCAACTTGAGAGGACTGCATAGCAACACATATTTTCTATTGTCACAACACAAAAATTTCAATGTGCCTAGTAAGTCTTCTTGAGAGGTGTTCACCTTGGCATACTAATTCTTCATCGTGGCATGCTTTGCTTGTCTTAATTTTCTCCTTGTACCTCTTATATATTGGTTGGCTCTTCATCTAAGGCTTACATGCCCTTTTCTTTTTAGCTCTTAGGGCTCTAGTTGAGTTCTTAATGATTAAAATTAGAGATAATATCGATTTCGTAAATACTTATTCATTTTAAATTTTATTAATTCTCACAATTGTATGAATCATTTATAAAAATGATAACTATACTCCTAAATTCGATTCAAGGAAGTAATATTGTGTGGTTTTTAAATATTATTCAAATTTGAAAACAAAATTAAATCTAAACATTGTGTAACAATGATTTGGTTTTTGAAAAAAAAAACTAATCTAATGCATGAAGATAAAGATAGACATAGATTGAAACAATACTCATGCAATTTAATACATTCATAAACAGTGGAGAATAATGGATATAATAATTTAGTAATTATGCTTGCTCGTATTATTTAGGTTATTAAAGATATAAATTGATATTATGATTTTCTCTTTTTGGTATGAAAGTGTCCTTAGGTGGGGTCTATTAATTAACTATGTAATAAATTTTATCTTTATTTATAAGAAAATAGCAACCCATTTAATCACAGTTTTAGGTAGAGTCTGTTAATTAGACTTTATTTAAGATGTCTAAATTAAACTGAAGAATTCAACTATCTGAAAAATAACTTTCAGGCTTTAAAACTATTTAAAAAATATGTTGTCAATACATTTTCAAATAATAATTCTTTATAAAAAAACCTTTGAAATAGAGCTTCGCTCTAAATATCCAAACAATTAAATCTAAAATAAAAGAGTTACTCCAAATCAAGTCCAGGTGATTAAATCTTAATTTTAACTCTCATATTAAGTTTCTTATTAAGAGTAATTTACTCCTTCAAATAACATTATTTATAAAAAATATTGAATAAAAATATAATCAATTTATTTTAAGAAAATGTTTTACCTATTCAATATTTTGCAAACATAACAACGTTATTATGATATCATATTCACTATCCACCAGACATGTTATAATTGATCATAGACAAGTCAAGAATGACACAGAAGAAGCAACACAAATATATAGACTGCAAAAGGAATATAATTAATACCATAACAATATCCTTATAGAACTTTGAAGAGTTGATTCTAAGACTGGAAAAACTCTAATAGTAATTGCACTTTAGAATTTGTTGAATCAAAAACTAGAAACTACTAAAATATAAACATATTTTTCCTCAAAATTGAGAGGAGAACTAAATAAATTCTAAAAGCTAAAAATATAAAAATTTATAGAAAAGGGGGAGAGAAAGGTGCTTAAAATGCAACTTGGAAGCTTATTTTCTTAGTATACAGGGGTCCTATTTGTAGGAAAGAATGTCAAAAAACTTGTGTTTTCGCCGTGGCGTGATCAGATCGTAATTAGATTTTTGATAAGTTCAAACTTCCTTGTGTCGCAGCATACAAGTATTCTTTTCTTTATTTTCCATTATCACGTTTCTTCACTTTGGATAATATCAAATAAAAGATATTCATTTAAGCTCTAAAAAGTGTGATGAGCATGCTTAAAGTATTTTTCTTTATTTTAATATTTATATATTAAAATACTTGCAAAACACTACAATATGCCCATTATAATGAAATATTTAGTGCTTTTTAAGCACTCATCACAACCTCCAACCAGCTTCTTGCTAGTCTCCTAACAAGAAAAGTAGTTAAAACTAAAAAAACTAAAAATTAAACTAACCTAAATCACTTTTGTGGATTGACAAAGTTGTATTTGGCATATGCAACAAGTCATTAAACCACTAGGTTCCCTAGTAGATGAGTTTAAGTCTCGTGAGGGTTTTTAGTAATGATACTTAGAAATATGAACAAAAAAATGAAAATAAAATAAAACAAATAAAATAAGAAGTTAATTAAAATTTAAAATAAAGTAAAAAAGACAAATAAAATAAAGAAATGAAATACAAAAATATCTCTTGCTTATAATCTCTTTTAAATTTCATAATTAAAATCTTAAGCATAGATTATTTCAACTTCCTAAACATTCGTGATTTATTATAATAATTAATTGAAAATTATTTTCATATTTCATATAAAAAATGTATTAATTTAATTTCACCTAAACTCAGTGTCCGGAATCTAAATTCACTTCGACTCTATTCCTCACAAGTCAATACTCTTAAAAATATTGAATCCTATGGGTTCAAACACTCATACCAATTTATATACAAATGAATTTATGTATAGAATTGAACTAAAATATTCGCATATGTATAAAGAAGAAAGGTTTAAAGTGTTATGTTAACGTTGATCTCATGAAAGGAAAATTGCAAAATTTTGAGTATTTTGACTTTAGCATGTAGCTTATCATGTTCTGCTTCCTTTTTAGTAAGAGTATATTCCAAATAATCTTTTTCACTTTCGAGCATAATCACCTACTTCCTCAGATGAGCAATTTTGATAATCGGATTAGAATAAGGATTAGAAATAGTAGAAAGAGTAGTCACCTTGCATATATCAAAAAATTTCCAATCATCCTCCAGGCTCTTTAACTTGGAACGATTTACTTAAAAATTATAATATCTTATCCAGATAATCTCACACTTATTTGTGAAATCACTCTCATCATTGCTAATCAAGGATTTCTTTTCCTCAAAAGAAGCCTTTAGCTTGCTAACTCTTGGTCTTTTTTGAAAGATTTTCAATGCCTTTTTCTGACCTTTTTTGTATTTAATGTATAATCTTAAGAGCACATTATACATGTTCAGTAACTCATCTTGATCATTAGCATCATCTACAATAACATTATGGCCCTATTAGGGTGTAGTGGGAGGATCTTCAATAGTTCTTGAAGCCATGATGGCTAAGAAGCCAGTATCATCCTTCTCAGTATTGTTACTTGATGAGTTTATAAAAAGCACTAATAGTACATGCTTTATTTGCAAATTAATGTTAAAAATATATTTATATTTGCATAATTTTATCATTTTTTAGCAAATCTATGTTTTCAAAATGATGGGTATAATTTGTCATATTTCAGTTATTTTTGGCTTCAAAATGATTCAAATGATAAACACTTGAAGAATTATATATGAAAGTACTTATTTATAGCTTAGAATAATAAGAGAACAAATACATATAATCACCACGTGTCGTGGTCCACTTTTATCCATGTCGTGGCTCGCATCACTTTGGTACATGTGAAATGACATCTCGAGAAGGTCGCACAGTGCCCCAATGTTTCCACCATCATGGCCTACATTAATCTACTTTTCTTCACTTTCTTATTGTTTCATCCCTCATAAATTGGTTGCATCACATATGAGACATATATGTGTTATTCTTTTATTCATCTAAATTACAAGTGCTTTTAGGCATGTTTTTTTTCAAAATATTTATTATTTTAATCAATTTGAAGCTAGAAATACTTAAAAAATGACAAAATATATTCATAATTCCAAAAACATTGATTTGCTTAAATAATGATAAAATCATGCAAGTTCAAATCTATTTGTAACATTTTAGTGGAAATAAATCATGTAATATTAGTCATTTTCAAGCATTTAAGACAATACCCAACCATCTTATTGCTAGTCTCTAGGAAGGAATGCGAAAAATTAAAAACAAAAATAAATTAATTAGACATTTCTGTTTATTTAGCATATGCAACAAGTCTTTGAATCCCTAAGTTGCCCTAGTTGATGAGTTCAAGTCATGTGAGTACTTTCAGTGATGATACCGAAAAACTTCCCACTAAATGTAAAAACAAAAAAAAAGTAAAAAAAAAAACAAATAACAAATAACAAAATAAAAACTAAAATTAACAAACTAAAAACCAATATGAAAAATAACAAAGTAAAAATTAGATAGCAAAACTTTTCATTCTTTAGTCTCTTTTAAGTTCATAATCAAAAGTTAAAGCATAAGCTAGATTAACATCTCAAATATTCACATTTTATTATAAAAATTACTTACAAGTCATGAATTCATATTTTACATCAAAATTGTATCAATATTGACGCACCTAGTTTCAGTGTTATAAATTTGAATTCGCTTTGACTCTAATACTTACAAGTCATACTCTTAATATCACACTGATCTTATGAATTCATGATAGCTCTATGAAAGCATAGTTATTTAGCCACTTTTGAACCACTTATATGTCTTCTTTTGTGCTAAATATTATGAAAATGCTTAATTTTTGTTTAATTATTTCAATGAAAGTGGAATGATGGGAAATAGGGTGATAACAAGTCAAAAACAATTGAAAGGAGATGAGGTTATGTCATAACAAGCATAAAATGGTGCCGCGAAACACATACAATGATAGGTGATCTGAGGACCATGTGCCAAGATGCTCAAGAAACTAGGCTAGAGTGCACAAAAAGAGTTGGGCATGATTTGGTTGATGATTCTTATCTTGATCTTAATCTTAGCCATTGGATTGTGTAAGAGATGATCCAATGGCCCATATTATATCATTTCTCTTATTAATTAACCCTATTGAGGCATAAACCAAACACAATTAATAATTAAAGACCTACATAGCTACCAAGAAGAGAGAAAAAGTTCAAGAGAAGATTAAAAAATACAATTTTTGAAGAATTCAAGAGAATATTAGTACTACAAATCAAGAGATTGAATGCATCTCTTTTCATTCTCCTTTCTTTATCAATTTTTATGTATTTCTTTACAAAAAATATAAGCTACATGAACTTAATTATGTATAGTTAATTTATTAATCTAGAGGTCTTATAAACCCCATTTTCTACATGTGTTGATCTAATAATTTACCTAATTATGACTGTAATTCAATTATATTATTTAATTTAATTTGTATGTTATTAATTGTTTGGCCAACAATTAATCTCTAGAGGTAATTAAATAGATTTGAGAGAATTATTTAATTATTTATCTTGATTAAATAACATGCATAGTTTTTAGGCAGAGATGTATGATCTATAATTGATAAAATTAATGAGTAGGATGCAATCCAATTGGCATACGAATGTGATTAGATTAATTAATATATGGTGTGTAGCTTACTTGAGAGAAGAATCCATGCTAATTAGATTCAATTGATCATGTAATTGGTTGGTAATTATTTTGGGGGAAAGTTTAGTGATTTACATGCTTAAGAAATTGGGAGATTACAGATTCCTATGTCGTTTTCTCATATTCGTGGTTTTTGAGTTTTGATTTCAGTAATTAATTGTCATTTATATTTGTGTTTTTATAATTTCCTATTATCCAAACATTATTGGTAATAATTATATTGGTACTTAGTTATAAGTTGTCCAACTCCATGTGGGATAGATATCAATACTTAAGTACATTATATTACTTACATGACCCATATATTTGTAGTTAGCATGTCAAGTTTTTTATGCCATTGTCGTGGAGTTTAGTCCTTGTAATGAATATCAATAACAATTACTACCATACTAGTTTGGATCTTTTAATTTCTACTTTAGTGTTTCTATTGTATGCCCAGGTTGACAGGTGAAATCTTGTACCATGTGATCCAAAAATAGAGAGAACTTACATCCTTTAAGAAAGGAATGGTTCATATAACATCAATTAGAGTTATGGTAGAATAAAGGGATCAATGAGCTACGTGGTCCTAAAACCTTTAAGGGATTTTTTACTCCCACAAGTATATAAAGCCCATTCATCTATCAACACATCGCATATTGAGCATCAATACTAGTTATTTCGAACTCAAATTAGGTGTCATTAAGATGGTGCAAACAAACTAACTTGGAGGATTAGTGAATAATAACCCAAATCTTCACTTCGCTTCATTCTTGGAAATCTATAACACCTTCAAGATGAATATTCCTCAAATGATGCAATTTTCCTTTGCTTGTTTCCTTTCTCACTAAGAGACAAAGCTAAGGCTTGGTTATAATCACTACCTACTAGATCAACAACTCTATGGGATTAATTAGCTTAGAAAATCATGGTAAAGTACTTCTCACCTTCAAAGATAGATAACCTAAAAAATGACATCACATCTTTTCAACAATTTAAATTTTATGAAGTTTGGGAATGCTTCAAGGGGCTATTTAGAAGATGCCCACACAATGATCTTCCTACTTGGCTTCAAGTGAAAACATTCTATAATAGATTAATAGGGAAACCAAGGACCATAATTGATGTTGTAACTATGAGAGATTTAATGAGTAAAACTGAAGAGGAAACCTTTGCACTACTTGATGAGATGGCATCCAAAAAATTTCATTAGCCTGTGGAAAGACTTAACCTAATGATATTGGCTAGAGTATTAGATGTAGACACCATAGTAGCATTATAAGCTGAAACAAATGCTTTGCTGTTAGGTTTAAGTAAAAAGTTAGATGGTGGCCTTACGAGAGTAAATATGGAACAAAGTCCATTTTTGGTGTGATTATTGCAAAGGATCTCATTCTAATAAGGCAAGTAGGAACCTTTCTAAAATCTCAACAATCAAAGCTATGAAGGAAATCCATACTCAAACATACATAACCCAAGATGGAGAAACCATCCAAATTTCTCTTGGAACAAACAATAATCAAGGTGATAACCAATTCAACCATCAACCTTTCCTACCATTAGGTTTTCAATAAACACAACAATTATAAACCTAAGAGAAGAAGCCACTTAATGAGGACAACACAAGTTCCTTAATGAGGATGATGAAAGACTTCATCCATTCAACAAATATAAAAATGAATCACCTAGAGTCCATTCATAGGGCTTCTATCCAAAATTCAGAGATCCAAATGGGATAAATTGCCTAAGCCATAAGTTAAAGCCCTCAAGGTAACCTTCCAAGTGATACATAAGTAAATCCAAAAAGAGAAGGTAAAGAGTATTGTAAAGAAATAGCCTTCAGGAGTGGTAGAATTTTAGAGCAGTAATAGGAAGCTCAAAAAGGTGAGGAGGAAAAAGTGGATAAAAAGAGTACTGAAAGGGAAGTAATTCAACCAAAGAAAGACAACCTCTACAAACCCACCATACCTCTCCTGCAAAGACTACAAAAACTAAAATTAGACAAGTAGTTTTCCAAATTCCTGGATGTCTTCAAAAGGCTACACATAAACATACCATTTGTAGATGCACTTAAATAGATGCCTTCCTATACAAAATTCATGAATAACATGATGCCTAAGAAAAGGAAGCTTGGAGATCACGAGACAATAATCTTGACTAAAATTTGTAGTGCCATTCTTAATAGAAAACTATCACAAAATTTGAAAGATCCAGGAAGCTTTGACATCCTTTACACTATTGGGAATATACATTTTGGCAAGATATTATGTGACTTAGATGCTAGAATTAATCTCATCAATTATCAATTTTCAAGAAATTGGGGGGTTGGTGAAGCCAAACCCACATTAGAAACATTGTAAGTGGTGGGAAGGTCACATTGACATGCAAGAGTTGTAGAAGTTATGTTGGTGAAAGTGGACAAAGTCATGTTTATGGTATATTTTTAATAAATATGAAGGAGGACCGTGACATTCCTATCATACTTAGTCATCTGTTCTTATAAACCAGAAGAGCACTCATTGATGTATAAAAAGATGAGCTTACAATGATAGTGCAAGATAAACAAGTCAAAATTTACATTTATAAAGCAATTAAATTTTTGGATATGGAGAATGCTAGTATTTGCTTTAGAATAGATTGATAAGCTAGAAAATGATTCCCTTTATGACATGTGCCCTAATGTTGCTTTAGAATATGTGCTTGTTAATTCTATGAATACATATACTGATGAAAACCATGACACTCACTTAGGCTCACACACTCATTCTAATAAATTAACAAACTCTATTGAACCATCCTCACTTAAATTTGTCACATGATGTTGTAAGTAATAAAATATTCACCAAAAAATAACTCAAACTATTTTAATTCTAAAATAGTGGAATCTATAATGCAAGTTAATATTTTTGACTGTGTGAACTTTTTGAAGGCTACGCCTCCCATATGTGTATCTAATACAGTTGTGGAGTGTCTAGGTTCTAGGCTCAAACAATCCATTGAGAAGCCACCCAAGTTAGAGTTCAAGACTTTACCAAATCATCTCCGTTATATATTTTTGGGTGAGAATCAAACTCCCAGTTATCATCTACTAGTTTAAGTATGGGGGAAGAGTCACTACTAAAGTTGATAAGGAAATTCAAAAGAGCTATGGGTTGGCCTATTACTGACATGAAAAGCATAAGCCCATTCATATGGTTACACAAGACCGTGTTATAGGATGTATCTAAATCCACCAGGGATGCACAAAATTGGTTAAATCCAATTATGAAAGAGATGGTGAAGAAGGAAATTATTAAGTGGCTAGCCATGGGCATCATTTACCTAATATTATAAAATTAATAGTTAAGCCCAATTCAATGTGTAACAAAGAAAGGAAGGATCACTATGGTGGAAAATAAGCCAAATGAGTTAGTATCTACAAGGATTTTCATGGGGTGGAGAGTATGCATAGATTTTCACAAAGTGAATAAAGCTACAAGGAAGGACCATTTTCTCTTCTCATTTATGGATCAAATGCTTGACAAATTAGTCAGGAATTCTTTCATTTACCTTATAAATGGATACTCTGGCTATAACCAAATCATCATGGCATATGAAGACCACGAAAATACCACCTTCATATGTCCTTATGGAACTTTTGCTTTCAGTAGAATACCTTTTGGGTTATGCAGTGCACTTGTAACATTTCAACACAACATGATAGATATTTTCTCAAACATGATTGAGACGCATGTAGAGATCTTCATAGATGACTTTTCGATCTTTGGGAACACATTTGATGAGTGTCTACACTATCTCTCCCTAGTGTTATAAAGATGTGGAGAAACCAACTTGGTTTTAAATTGGGAAAAATGTCACCTCATGGTACATGAGGGTATCATCTTGTGCCACAAAGTTTCAACTAAGGGTATTGAGGTAGATATAGCTAAGATAGAAGTGATTAAAAAGCTACCAGCACCTCCTCATGTATAAGGAGTGAGGATTTTTTTTGGACATGTATGGCTTTATTCTAGATTCATTAATGATTTTTCATAAGTTTCCAAACCCTTGTATACTCTATTAAAAATACTTGCCTTTCAAATTTGATGATAAATGTTTAGAGGCATTTTTAGCGCTTAAAAAGAAATTAGAGCTTATTTGGTTGGAAACAAAGTGGCTATCTACATGGATGATTCTACAATAAATTACCTCATAGCAAAGAAGGATGCCAAACCAAGAATGATAAGGGGTTCTTGTTGCGTGTTTTTCAACACACAAACTCGTGCAAGTATACACGGTCACAAGTAATAATATTTGTAAGTAAAGATCGTTCCCACAGGGATTTATTACTAGTCTTCGTTAATTATTAAAATTATTTCAACCTAATTTTATCCAAACAGTCGATAATTGTTACAGTTTGACTAACTAACTTTTATAACAGATTGCAAGAAAATTCTAGGATTGCAGTTTCACCAAATTAATCCACTTGAATCATTATATTTTATCTTGATTTATGTTATCGTGTTTTAAGTTGTTAACCAAGAACTCCTAATTTATCCATATATCTCTTCCGAGCTCCATACAGAAACATCTAGTTAAAATGATTCACTATATTCCTATGCGAATTAAATTCAACCAGATTTATTAAGTTCTGAGTTCTCTAACAGTTACACATACAATAAAAGTATATTTCTATCTCTTATGCATATACGTTACTTCATCACGAGCAGCACACAAAAATGCCTTTTTCAAGTTTATTTAAATGTCACATATCAGTTAATTAATCTTCCGATAATTAAAAGCATTGAACACAGATAAAATAAACAACTTAAAACAAATTCCATAAATCATTCAAAAATATTTAATTCAAATTTCATAATTTACGCTACACTGCAATCCTAGAACAAATGTATTAGTTCATAGCAGAATTTAAAATTACAACACAACACAAATAAAATATTGCAGAGAAAGAAAATTAAAAGAAAATAGATAAGAAAAAAAACTCTTTAACGATTCCTCAATGAAAAATAAATTTCATCCCTTTTCTTCTTCTTTGTTGTCTTCTTTCTCTGTAATTTCCCTAAGAAAATACAACATAAAGTGTTAAATCAATACTCTGCGTGTTTGTGTAACACGCAAACAAGAAAAAAAACAGAAAAATTCAAATGTTACAAGGAAGAAAAACTTGAATTAAATAGAAGAAGATACAACAAATGTACTAGTTTTCTCCAAAAATTTCGAGAGAAAACGAAGAAAGAAAAACACTCTGCGAGAAAAAATGAAAACTGAGCTGAGAGAAAGGAGAGAAAAAAAATTAATAAATCCCCCTCTGTACGCGTATCCCCCAAGCATATATCATTTTTTTATATTTTTTTTTTATATTTTATTTATTTATTTATTTTTTTATTTTTTTTATATCATCAAATGGGACAAGATGATATGGGCTAGCACGCGTAACAAACACACTCGCAAATTTTTTGAATTTTTTTCTTTTTCCGCATGCCACGTGTCGCATTCGATTCGCGGACACAATTCGTGGGACACGTGGCAGCACATCATTGGGTGCACAGACCGGCCGCACGTAGGAACGGCACACAGGGATTGGCGCGCCGAAAATTGAAGCAACTACCGAAACGGGCGTGATCCAGCCGCGGTTGCGCGCATTGTAAATAGCCACGTGTCCGACTTTGATTAGCCGAAATATTCGAGGGACACGTGGCGCATTATTATTCTCAGAACCGAAGATGCACGCCGCTTGTGTGGACCGCGTCACACGTGATTTCTACACGAGCGCCGCGCGCGGTACTGACGGACGCGCTTCAATCCGGGACCGTTGATCGATCCAACGGCCGCCCGATCGCCTCGGGGAATCTCGCGCGGTGACATGTGGGGCCCACTCTGACGCCGGCCTGCGCGACATGTGGGGCCCACTGGCACGCCGAGCCGCGCGAAGACTGTACACGCGATTTTGCCTCGTCTGGTTGCACGCGCCAAATCTGACCCGTTGAATCTTTGATCGGACGGTGGGTGATGATTTTCGTGATTTGTGCGAGTGCAATTCTTTTCTTGCGCAGAAAATTCAAATTTTTGTTAATTATATTTTGACCCACAAATATATTTCAAATTACATTTTCAACTTTTTTTTTAATTGCAATAAAGCCCTTTTGGAAATTTAAATTAAATTTTAAACTTTTAATAATTGAAATAAAGCCCGAATTTAATTTAAATTATATTTTCAACTTTTATAAATTGCAATTAATCACTTTTTTATTTGAAATTATATTTTTGGGTACAAATTTGCATTTAAGTACGTTTTCGATACAAATTCTTAATTTTATTTAAAATATATAAAAGAACAGTAAATACTAATTTTATTAATTGAAAATTAACTAAAAACATCAAGAACATAGCAATTATAATTAATAAAATAGGTGAAAATAACTATATAAAATACAGTTATCAACACCCCCAAACTTAAGTTTTTGCTAGTCCTCGAGCAAAAGGAAGGAAATAAAACAAAGATAAATGCATTTAAAATAGTGATTTTCAAAATATTTCTTTTGTCTTTCGAAATTACATAACTCAAAGAAATAAAAGAATTTTATCTAAGCATCAAAATTAATTTAAAAGTATATCACATTTTCACAACGAATTTTAGTGCGTGTGTGAA
Source organism: Hippophae gyantsensis (assembly GCA_030763125.1). Taxonomy (NCBI): domain Eukaryota; kingdom Viridiplantae; phylum Streptophyta; class Magnoliopsida; order Rosales; family Elaeagnaceae; genus Hippophae; species Hippophae gyantsensis. Next base: position 27,170,126 of record CM061039.1, on the reverse strand, counting down.
GTCTTTTCATATTTCATTACATGTAATCCGGATCAGTTTATACAGATATAAAATCAAACAAATTGTCATGAAATCACAAATCTCATAAGTTTATTTTTCATTTCTATCTCCACTAATGTAGACAAACACAAAACACAAAATCAATAGGACTTTATAAAGTTTGTAATGTATGGCTTAGGTAAGGGTAGGATAAAGGATAATATTTAGCTTAACTTTTCCCGAGCATAACATTTCAGGATTGAAAAAGATAATTCTATCATCACAATAATTACTTCCCAATTTGGGATTTATCATAACATACAATACTCTCTTTTTTTTTTCTTTCTTTTTTTTTTTTTTTTTTTTTTTTTTTTTTAAGTATCCCTTTTTTTTCGGATATAACTTTAATTATTTACTAACAATTGTCACATGTTAGTGAGATAAGAACAATAGGTATATCTACACATATATATATTTTTTAGATAGGTTTTTGAAATGAGAAAAATATATATGTAAACTTTGAAGCTCGAAAGGGGTATACTATGGATAATGTATGTCAAGGTAGATAGAAAGGCTCAAACGATCCAAAGATGGCCTAAATCATTTTCTTAGTTACATGTCATCTATAATTTCGCCTCGAGAGAAAATCAAACAAATTCTAATAATTGTGACACCACAAAAATCAATCGAATTTCATACTCATATAAACCTTCTCTAAATTATCATCGCAACTCAAAAAATCAAGACTAGTGCTCATGAATATTTATTCTTGTAAAATGAAACATACGTAAAAATTATTCATCACTTAGACAATATTCAATTTTTTTTTTTTTTTTTCAAAGAGATATGCATCATTTAAATCGAAGAAATAAAAATAAATCACTATTCATAGCAACATATCTTCAATCAACCAAACAATCCAAACTAGACGCGCAACAATATCAAGCAGTATTTCAAATGAGTTTAATCTCAACACCCCCGAACTTAATATGCACATTGTCCCCAATGTGTGAAAATTAAAGAACAAAGGAGATGTGTTAAAAGAAACTTCCCTGAATGGTGAGTTGACTTGTGAGATTGAAATCCAAAATTGTTTTACCTCCTCCGATTTACACCTATCAAAACAAAAAAAAAAAAAAGAATGAAGAAATATGCAACTAATACATGTTCTAAAATACAATAAAAAATAAATAAATAAAAACTAAAACACATGGGTTGCCTCCCAAGAAGCGCTTGATTTAGAGTCATCAGCTTGACTGCCTTTCTCCTTGCTTTAGGTTGGATCAGATAAGAAAATGGTGGACTTTTGACGATCAATGTCACCCCCCCAATAATGTTTGAGTCTTTGCCCGTTCACTTGGAAGGTACTTTGTGATTCTTCACCTTTAATCTCAATAGCCCCATATGGGTGTACTTTGGTAATAATGAATGGCCCTGACCACTTAGATTTCAATTTTCCTGAGAAGAACTTCAAACGAGAATTGAAGAGCAATACTTTCTCATTCCGGTTCAAAGTGTCTATGCAAGATTTTGTTGTCATGCCACCTCTTCGTCTTTTCTTTATAAATCTCAGCATTTTCATATGCGTGTAAACGAATCTCATCCATCTCATTGAGTTGTAGGAGACGTCTTTCGCCAGCAGCGCCTAAATCAAAATTTAAATTCTTGATAGCCCAATACGCATGGTGCTCTAATTCAACCGGGAGATGACAAGCTTTCCCAAAAACCAACCGATATGGGGACATCCCAATGGGTGTCTTGTATGCTGTTCGATATGCCCAGAGTGCATCATCCAACCTCTTAGACCAATCCTTCCTTGAAGGATTTACCGTCTTCTCCAAAATTCTCTTCACTTCTCTGTTGGATATCTCAACTTGTCCACTAGTTTGAGGATGATAAGCAGTTGTGATCTTATGAGTGACACCGTATTTGGCAAGGAGGGTTTCAAAAGATTTGTTGCAAAAATGAGTTCCCCCATCACTTATGATTGCCCTCGGGGTGCCAAATCGAGTGAAAATGTTTTTGTTTAGAAAATTCAGTAGCACTTTGGAATCATTGGTAGGCAAGGGAATTGCTTCTACCCACTTAGAAACATAATCCACAGCAACCAAAATGTAGAGGTTGTTGTAGGACGAGATAAAAGGCCCCATGAAATCAATTCCCCAAACATCAAATATTTCTACCTCAAGAATGTTGTTTAAAGGCATCTCGTGTTTCTTAGAAATGTTACCAACTCTTTGGCACCTGTCACAGTGTGAAACAAAGAAATGTGCATCTTTAAACAAATTTGGCCAATAAAAACCAGATTGAAGAACCTTAGCCGCAGTTCTTTCTTTTCCAAAATGGCCCCCATAGGCTGAAGAATGACAATGTTTAAGTATATTTTCAATTTCTTCCTTTGGGACACACCTTCTGATAATTTGATCTGCACAATGCTTAAACAAGTAAGGTTCATCCCATAAATAGTACTTAACATCATGTAAGAATTTTTTCTTCTGTTGGAAAGATATTTCAGGTGGGAGCACATTGCTTACGATGTAATTAACGTAGTCTGCGTACCATGGCACACTTCTATGATCAAAGGAAAACAATTGCTCATCAGGGAAAGTCTCACCAATGATAGTCTTGTCCACAGCTCCATCATTATTCTCCAATCTCGATAGATGATCGGCCACTTGATTTTCGGTTCCTTTCTTATCCTTGATCTCCAAATCAAATTCTTGAAGTAGGAGGATCCATCTAATCAATCTTGGTTTTGCATCTTTTTTAGCCATCAGATATTTTATAGCAGAATGATCAGTATAAACCGTCACTTTAGTTCCGATTAGGTAGGAACGAAACTTTTCAAAAGCATATACAACAGGAAGTAATTCTTTTTCAGTGATAGCATAATTCATTTGAGCTTCGGTCAAAGTTTTGCTGGCATAGTATATGGCATGAAAAACTCTCTTTTTCCGTTGTCCTAAAACAGCTCCTACTGCAAAATCACTGGCATCACACATAAGCTCAAAAGGTAGATTCCAACTGTGCAACAATGATGGGAGCCGTGATCAACTTTTCTTTCAAAACCCGAAAGCTTCAAAACACTTTTCGTCAAATGTGAATTTTGTATCTTTTTCCAAAAGATTACACAGAGGCTTTGATATCTTGGAAAAATCTTTTATGAAACGCCTATAGAATCCTGCATGCCCAAGAAAGCTTCTAATTGCTTTCACCGATGTTGGAGGCGGTAGTTTCTCAATGGTTTCAATCTTTGCCCTATCCACTTCAATTCCTTTAGACGAAATTAGATGGCCGAGGACAACACCTTCTCCTACCATGAAGTGGCATTTTTCCCAATTTAAAACCAAGTTTGTTTCTTCGCATTTTTGTAGGACCAAAGAAAGGTTATGCAAGCACATATCAAATGAATCCCCAAAACTGAGAAGTCGTCCATAAATATCTCAATAAAATCTTCCACCATGCTTGAGAAGATAGCCATCATACACCTCTGAAAAGTGGCTGGAGCATTACACAATCCAAAAGGCATTCTTCGGAAAGCAAAAGTTCCATATGGACAGGTGAAAGTGGTTTTCTCTTGATCTTCAGGCGCGATAGCAATTTGATTGTAACCAGAATAGCCATCCAAGAAACAATAGAAAGAATGTCCCGCTAACTGCCTAGCATTTGGTCAATAAATGGAAGGGGAAAATGATCCTTTCGAGTGGCCTTGTTGAGCTTCCGATAATCCATGCATACCCGCCAACCTGTCACTTTCCTTGTGGGAATCAGCTCATTATTGCTATTAGTCTCCACTGTAATTCCTCCTTTCTTCGGAACACAATGAATTGGGCTGACCCAAGAGCTATCTGAAATAGGATAGATAATGCCTGCATCTAACCACTTAATGATTTCCTCTTTTACTACCTCCTTCATGATTGGATTCAAACGACGTTGATGCTCAATAGTAGGCTTGATATCTTCTTCAAACAAGATCTTGTGCATGCATATTGAAGGGCTAATTCCTTTAATGTCACCTATAGACCATCCTAATGCTAGCTTGTAATTTCTCAACACTCTCAATAGCTTCTTTTCTTGATCGTCATCTAGAGATGCTGAAATAATCACAGGCATTGTAGTCATTTCACCCAAATAAGCATACCTTAGATGGGTAGGCAGTGGCTTAAGCTCTAATAATTGTTTTACGTTCCATAGATGGCTTCCCATAGGTAAGCTTAGATGGTGTTGCAACTTGTGATGCCTCTTCTTCAATTTGCGGACTAAAGAGTTGTGGAGATGCTTTAAGTAACTTGAGATATTCAAGAGAATCAAAGTTATCAATAACATTGTCATTCACAAGTACAAGTTCCAAATGATCGGTACTCTAGTGTTCCTTGAAGTTGTTTGCAACTAACGCATTCACCATGTCAACTCTAAAGCAATCATCAGATTCTCTTGGAAATTTCATAGCTTTAAAGACATTGAAAGTTACCTCTTGGTCTTGAACTCTCATGGTGAGCTCACCTTTTTGAACATCAATCAAAGTCCTACCAGTTGCTAAAAATGGTCTCCCCACAACAACAGAAATACCTTTATCTTCCTCCATGTCAAGAATTATGAAATCACAGGAAAGATAAACTTGTCAACCTTTACAAGCACATCCTCTATAATGCCTCTCGGGTGTTTCAAAGACCTATCTGCAAGTTGAAGAGTTACAGTGGTCGGTTGTGCTTCTCCTAATCCAAGTCTTTGATAGATGGATAGTGGCATCAAATTAATGCTTGCACCCAGATCACACAGAGCTCTACCAAAAAATTTCTCACCAATAGTACAAGGAATGGTGAAACTTCCTGGATCTTTAAGCTTAGGTGGTAGCTTCTTCTGAAGGATGGCACTACACTCCTCTGTGAGAGCAACTGTCTCAAAATCACCTAACCTTCTCTTCTTAGACAAAATGTCTTTCATGAATTTCACATAGCTAGGCATTTGCTCCAAGGCATCAGCGAAAGGGATGTTTATATGAAGTTTCTTAAATACTTCAAGAAACTTGGAGAATTGCTTATCAAGCTTTTGCTTATGGAAGCGTTGAGGAAATGGAATTGGTGGATTATATGACTTGAGACTTTCTAAAGCTGGTTTCATTATCGGACTTTCTGTTAATTCATTCTCTTCAACCCTAGGATTAGCCTTTTCTTGTTTTTCTGGGTCAACACCCTCAACAATAAGAGTCGGTGGAGAAATGGGTTTTTGTATTTCTTCTAACTCTTTTCCACTCCTCAATGTCACTGCCTTACAATGCTCTTTTCCCTCCCTTTTTGGATTGATTTCAGTATCACTAGGTAAAGAACCTTGAGGGCGATTGTTAACAGCAGTAGCTAGTTGCCCCAATTGAACTTCGAGATTTCTAATAGACGTTGCCTGATTTTGGAGAATAGTCTCATTCTTAGCCATATATTGAGCAAACATATCTTCCAATGAAGGCTTTCTCTCCTGTTGTGGGACTTGGTTATCAAAAGGTGGAGGGTGAGTGGGCTTCATAGAAGATGATTGGCCTTGATTATTACTCCAAGAAAAATTAGGATGATTCTTCCACCCTGGATTGTATGTGTTGGAATAGGGATTGTTTTGATTGTTTTGATTCCTACTATAATTGGAAACAAAATTGACAGATTCAGAGTTGTGAGGACATCTCTCACTGGCATGATTACCATTGCAAATTTCACATGCAACAAAAGGACTCTGAATAGAATGGACACCCATAGTATCCATCTTTTTCACCAAAGCAGATACTTGTGCAGTTAAAGCAGTCATAGCATCAATCTCATGAATTCCAGCTGATTTCTTAGGCAACATCCTCTCTGATGGCCATTCATAACTATTTGAGGCCATTTCCTCTAATAAGTTGTATGCTTCATCAATTGATTTCCCCATTAAAGCACCACCTGCTGCAGCATCAATCATATTTCTAGTTTGACCCATCAAACTATTATAAAATGTTTGAACTTGAAGCCACTTCGGTAATCCGTGGTGAGGACATCTTCGAAGTAGCTCCTTGTACCTCTCCCAAGCTTCATATAATGACTCTGAGTCAAACTGCATAAAAGTGGTGATTTCATTTCTCATCCGTGCAGTCTTTGCCGGTGGAAAATATTTGGCTAAAAATTTTTGAGCCAAATCCTCCCACGTAGTGATAGAACCACATGGTAATGAATTCAACCAACTCTTTGCCTTATCCCTAAGTGAAAAGGGAAAAAGTCTCAACCGAATAGCATCATCAGTGACTCCATTATGCCTAAATGTGTCGCAAATCTCAAGAAAATTTGATATATGGGAGTTTGGATCATCGTGGGGTAAACCACCAAATTGAACCGAGGTCTGAATCATATGAATTATTGCAGGCTTAATTTCAAAATTATTAGCTTGAATTGAAGGTCTCCTAATGCTTGACTGGATGCCGCCAACCATGGGCACTGCATAATCTCTTAAGGATCTTGGTTCTTCTACTTCTGGAATTTCATTATTCATAGCTAAATGTTCTAAGGTTTCTTGTTTATTATTTTTCTTTAAGTTCAAAGTAGTTCTATGGATTTCTAGATCTAAGGGAACTAAGTCAAGATTTCTTATGCGTCGCATACAAAGTCCCACTCTATCCAAAATTAAATCTAATACAATAAATTACATTTAAAACATAAATAAACACACAAATCCAAGCAAGTAAAAGTAAGCAATTAAACAAATAATATTTTTGTTTTTTTTTTGTTTTTTTTTGAATTAAAATTAGATTAATTGGTATTAATATCAACAAAAATTAGTAAAATAAATCCCCGGCAACGGCGCCAAAAACTTGTTGCGTGTTTTTCAACACACAAACTCGTGCAAGTATACACGGTCACAAGTAATAATATTTGTAAGTAAAGATCGTTCCCACAGGGATTTATTACTAGTCTTCGTTAATTATTAAAATTATTTCAACCTAATTTTATCCAAACAGTCGATAATTGTTACAGTTTGACTAACTAACTTTTATAACAGATTGCAAGAAAATTCTAGGATTGCAGTTTCACCAAATTAATCCACTTGAATCATTATATTTTATCTTGATTTATGTTATCGTGTTTTAAGTTGTTAACCAAGAACTCCTAATTTATCCATATATCTCTTCCGAGCTCCATACAGAAACATCTAGTTAAAATGATTCACTATATTCCTATGCGAATTAAATTCAACCAGATTTATTAAGTTCTGAGTTCTCTAACAGTTACACATACAATAAAAGTATATTTCTATCTCTTATGCATATACGTTACTTCATCACGAGCAGCACACAAAAATGCCTTTTTCAAGTTTATTTAAATGTCACATATCAGTTAATTAATCTTCCGATAATTAAAAGCATTGAACACAGATAAAATAAACAACTTAAAACAGTCCCATAAATCATTCAAAAATATTTAATTCAAATTTCATAATTTACGCTACACTGCAATCCTAGAACAAATGTATTAGTTCATAGCAGAATTTAAAATTACAACACAACACAAATAAAATATTGCAGAGAAAGAAAATTAAAAGAAAATAGATAAGAAAAAAAACTCTTTAACGATTCCTCAATGAAAAATAAATTTCATCCCTTTTCTTCTTCTTTGTTGTCTTCTTTCTCTGTAATTTCCCTAAGAAAATACAACATAAAGTGTTAAATCAATACTCTGCGTGTTTGTGTAACACGCAAACAAGAAAAAAAACAGAAAAATTCAAATGTTACAAGGAAGAAAAACTTGAATTAAATAGAAGAAGATACAACAAATGTACTAGTTTTCTCCAAAAATTTCGAGAGAAAACGAAGAAAGAAAAACACTCTGCGAGAAAAAATGAAAACTGAGCTGAGAGAAAGGAGAGAAAAAAAATTAATAAATCCCCCTCTGTACGCGTATCCCCCAAGCATATATCATTTTTTTATATTTTTTTTTTATATTTTATTTATTTATTTATTTTTTTATTTTTTTTTTATATCATCAGTGGGGGACAAGATGATATGGGCTAGCACGCGTAACAAACACACTCTGCAAATTTTTTGAATTTTTTTTTCTTTTTCCGCATGCCACGTGTCGCGTTCTGATTCGCGGACACAATTCGTGGGACACGTGGCAGCACATCATTGGGTGCACAGACCGGCTGCACGTAGGAACGGCACACAGGATTGGCGCGCCGAAAATTGAAGCAACGGCTGAAAACGGGGCGTGATCCAGCGCGGTTGCGCGCATTGTAAATAGCCACGTGTCCGACTTTGATTAGCTGAAATATTCGAGGGACACGTGGCAGATTATTATTCTGTAAAACTGAAGATGCACGCCGCTTGTGTGGACCGCGTCACACAGGATTTCTACACGAGCGGCTCGGTGCGCGACAGCTTGGATGGACGCGCTTCAATCTGGACCGTTGATCTGATCCAACGGTCAGCGATCGCCTCGGGGGAATCTGCGCAGCTGACATGTGGGGCCCACTCTGACGCCGGCCTGCGCGACATGTGGGGCCCACTGGCACGCCGAGCCGCGCGAAGACTGTACACGCGATTTTTCCTCGTCTGGTTGCACGCGCCAAATCTGACCCGTTGAATCTTTGATCGGACGGTGGGTGATGATTTTCGTGATTTGTGCGAGTGCAATTCTTTTCTATGAGAAAATTCAAATTTTTGTTAATTATATTTTGACCCACAAATATATTTCAAATTACATTTTCAACTTTTTTTAATTGCAATAAAGCCCTTTTGGAAATTTAAATTAAATTTTAAACTTTTAATAATTGAAATAAAGCCCGAATTTAATTTAAATTATATTTTCAACTTTTATAAATTGCAATTAATCACTTTTTTATTTGAAATTATATTTTTGGGTACAAATTTGCATTTAAGTACGTTTTCGATACAAATTCTTAATTTTATTTAAAATATATAAAAAAACAGTAAATACTAATTTTATTAATTGAAAATTAACTAAAAACATCAAGAACATAGCAATTATAATTAATAAAATAGGTGAAAATAACTATATAAAATACAGTTATCAGTTCTCCTTCTACAAGAGTTTGACTTGAAAATCCATGATAAAAAAAGGATAGAAAATTAGGTGGTAGACCATTTGTCTAGACTGGAAAGGGAAGCATATGTCAACACAGTGAACAACTTCTTTTAGTAGCTCAAATTAATATCCCATGCTATGCAGACCTTGTAAATATTTTGATTACTAACATTTTTCTATCGGACCTCACATATAGTAGGAAAATAAGAAATTCTTCCATTTTCGGGATGACCCTTACCTCTATAAAGCATGCGATGATGGTAAAAAGAAAACTAAGGTGTGAGAAAAGCTTAAATGCCTCCATTTATCTACCCTCAATTGTACCTTATGTTACAAGCATACATAGCCTTTTTTATCTTTATCTAAATGCATAGTTTACATTAGTGGAGAGGGGTGTGAAAAATCAACTTATGAAACATGTTCTAAGACTTAGTCTATTAGCATGCTCATATAAGTTGATTTAAATAGTGCATTGGATGAAATTACGTGCAACATATATATACACAAACCAATTAATAAAAAAACTTGCATATCCTTCTATTAATGGATTTGTGAACCTCTTTTTTGTAGAATTGTAAATTTTTTTAGTGGGATAGTGTTTGCTAAAAATGCATGTATTAATAGATATATTTTTATAAACTAATGTGATACCTATATCATTTTAGCTAGTTATATTTGGCTTTGCTTGAGGGCAAGCAAAGAGTTAAATTTGGGGTGTCATGACTCTACTTTCTAGAGTTATTTAGCCACTTCTAAACCATTTATTTGTGTTGTTTTGTGCTCAATATTATGTAAATGCTCAATATTTCAATCAAGGTGGAACGATGGAAAACAGGGTGAAAGCAAGTAAAAAAAAAGTAGTCCATGTCGTGGTAGGCTATTTAACAAACCATTATGCGCATTCATATGTTGAAAGCAAAGGATGTCAAGTTGTAATGGGTATAAAATGGAGCTGCGATGCATGTATTCTGATTGTTTTTCTGAGGAGCTTATGTCGTGGTGTGCAAAAATCAAGACCGCAGCATGTGAAAATAGCTATATGATATTTGGCTGATGATTCTTATCCCGATATTAATCTTAGCTATTGGATTATTTAAGAGTAATCCAATGGCCTATATTAGATCATTTTTTCTATTAATTAACTTTAATAAGGAAAAAAAATAAAACACAATTGAGAATCAATAACCTACAGTAGCACCCAAGAAGAGAGAAAAGAGAAAAACATTTCAAGAGGAAATTAAAAAAGATATAATTTTGTGAAGTATTCAAAAAAAGATTACAAATCAAGTGATTGAGTGTATCTCCTTTTCTTCTCCTTTCTTTATCAAATTTTATGTCTTTCTTTATGAAATATCTAAGCTTTATGAACTTAATTATGTCTATCTAAGTTATTAATCTAGGGATATTATGAATTCAATTCTCTACATGTGTTGATCTAATAATTTATCCCAATTATGATTGTAAATCAATTATATTATTTAATATGAATTTTATGCTATTAGTTGTTTGATCAACAATTGATTTATAGAGGCAATTATTTAACTAATTTGTCTTGATTAAATAATATGTATAGTTTTTAAGCAGAGATGTATCAATATATTGTCGTCAATATATTTTAAATCTAACCGTCAGTAATAATTTTAGTAGAAATCTTGAATAAAGAAATAAACTCAATTTATTTTATAAAATATTTACTTAAATTAATATTTCATAAATATAAAAACATAGCTAATACCATATAATAATATTTAGCTAGATATGTTCAGATTTAATAAATGGCTAGTACATTAAAAATAATATTTTGAACGATACATGAAATTAAATCTCTAAATAAAAGAACTTCAGTACCGATCTATGATCTAAAAAAAAACCTTCAAAAAGATATGCCTAAATTGTTTATAAATCAAAAGTACTACTTAAAATTAAATTACATAAAACTAGAAACTACTACTAATTATTTGATATAATTTTTTTCTAAGAAAGCTACTACTGTCAATTTTGGTGTTTTTGAAAATAATAAATGAGACTCTTATTTATAATTGAGGAAAGGGAGAAAAATGTGAATCATGAAGGAATATTGATCATGTGTCATGACCCACTTTTATCCATGTTGTGACCCAAGTCACTTTTGGTATCGTGAAATCACATCCCCATAAGGTCGCATTGTGGCCTAATGTTTTCACCACCGTGGTTTGCATTAATATGCTTTTTTTTTCACTTTCTTATTGTTTCACCTCTAACAAATTGATTGGATTACATGTAAGGCTTACATGTGTTATTATTTTATTCTTATAAATTGTAAATAAGTGGTTTTAGGCATATTTCTTCAAGTGTTTACAATTCTAACCAATTCTAAGCCAAAAATACCTGAAAAAATAACAAAAATAACCATGATTCTAAAAACATAGATTTGATCAAATAATGAAAAGATCATGCAAATTTAAATCCATTTGTCACATTTAAGTGCAAATAAATCTTGTAATATTAGTGCTTTTGAAGCACTCATGAATGTGCCAACTTTCCTTACCACCAAATTAGTGAACAACTTATTCTTCATATTTCTACCTGAGACTAAAGCCCGTGGAGAGAAGCATGGTAGATACTACTAGTAAAGAATCCTTAGGGAACAAAACTTCACATTAGGCAAGAATGTTAATTGCAACTATGGTAGTTAACTGATGAGTGCTCAAAAAGCACTAAAATTATCATGATTTTATGCACATTAATTGATTAAAAATATATATATTTATATGTTTTATCATATATTTATATAAATTTATCTTTTTCGGAATCACGGATGTTTTTATTGTTTTTCAGGTATTTTCACTTAAAAACGTAACTTAAAGACTCAAAAAGGAATACTTGAAGCAATACATCACAAATATATTAATAAATAAATGGGGAAAGGTCAACAAATATGGAAAAATTGGACAAAATGGGTCAAAAGGGTCAAAAATGTCAAAAAGGAGAAAATCGCGCCGCCCAGCCGCACCGAGCCCCACGTGCAAAGACGCCTGCACCGTGCGCAAGAAAGACGCCTGTATTCGCGACCACAAGGCCAAGGCCCGCGCACGCAAGAGGGCCCCGCGCCAAGTCAAGCGCGCGCCGACGCCCATTGCGCCCCATTTTTCACGTGCAGCCGCCCCATGACGTCATCAATGACCTCAGCATTTGCACTCCGCGTTTTCACATTTTTTTAACATTTTTTCACTCATTTTTTCTCTCCATCCTCACCTATAAATACACCCCTTCTCTTCACTTTATAACACACCTCAAAACACATTCTCTTCTCTCTTTCTTTCTCTCTTTTCTTAGATTTTTAGGTTTTTTTAGTTTTTCTTAGTTTTTAGTTAATTTCTCTTAGTTTTAGAGTTCTTCCCTTTTTGGGAAGAACTAGTTATGTTTTTGTAATATATTAGCTTTTTGATTCAATAAATGGAAGTGCAAATTCCGCTTGGAGGTTTTTCAGCAACGGGAATAGCGTCGAAGTTCTATAAGGATTTTATTTTCTTTACAGTTATTTTTTATGCTTTATTCTTACATGTTATATTTAATTTTTCTGTGATTAAATTTAACTGTGCTGACTGTTTAGTAAACATGATGTAATAATAACGTTGTTATGCTTGCAAAATATTAAATAGGTAAAAATCTCTAAAATGAATTGATTTTGTTTTTATTCAAGATTTTATATTAAGAATGTTAGAGAGAAATATATTATTTTTCATTACAAACTTAAACCTGAAAATTAGATTTTAAGGTTTAGTTATCCGGTCTGATTTAGAGTAGTGCTCTTTTATTTGATGGTACAATCGTCCGGTAGTTAGAGTGAAGCTCTATTTCAAAAGTTTTTATAAGAATTATTATCTGAAAATGTATTGATAACATGTTTTCGGTAGTGGTTTTAAAACTTGAAAGTTAGTACTCGGATAACTAAATTCTTAGGTTTAATTTGGCCAGCTTGAATAAAGTTTAAATCATTTAACCCACCAAAGGTGGCATTTAAATGGTTCATTTTCAATCTCTTAAAAAAAGGAATTAATTTAATTAACCAAATTAGTTATCAACCCCACCCATAGGTGTTAATTGATTTGTTTAGTTAACAAAGAATATCTAACCCCACCAAAGGTGGTATTCATATAAAAAAGAGAGAATCAATAAATATCAAATCATATCTTTAATAACCTAATTAATATGAGCAAGCATAATTAACTTAATTATTATATCCATAAATACTCCACCATTATAAAAGATATAATTTGCATAAATGTTTATTGAATCTATGTTTATTTTTATGTAAGTAGATTAAAAACACAAAACCCTAAAATATCGTGACAGGTTGTTTAGGATTTAATTTCGTTTTTAAATATCGTGCACTTGCGAGAGTTTTATAAATACATAAAACCAAAGTAACGGGCAGGATTGGCGATGTCGGTTCTACTCCGATCAAGTTTTTGGCACCGTTGCCGGGGAAGGAATAGCGTTTTTAAATTATTTATCAAAATTTTAAAAAAATTTTGTGTTGTAAATAATTGTGATTTTTTTTATTAAAAAAAATAAAAAAAATAAAAAAATTTGTTGTTTGTGAAAAGTAAAAAAAAAATTCAAATTTCAATTTCATAATAAATAAAACAAAATTATAGCATGAATAATAAAATAATTTTGAATTTTGAAATTTGAAGTAAAAAAAAAGTAAATAAATTTTAAATTAAATTAATAAATAAATAAGAATAAAAAAATAAAAAAAATAAAATAAATAACAAATAAAATAAAATAAATAAATAAATAAATAAAATAAAAAATAAAAAAATAAATAAAAAAATAAAAAAAATAAAAAAAAATAAAAAATAAAAAATAAAATAAAAAATAAAATAAATAAAATAAAAAATAAAAAATAAAAATAAAAATAAAAATAAAAATAAAAATAAAAATAAAAATAAAAAATAAAAATAAAAAAATAAACTTTTTTTATTTAAAAATAAATTTTTCTTTTTCAAAAAAATCAAAAACTTTATTTTCAATTTTTTTTTTTTTTGTTCTTTTATAGGTGTTGATTTTATTCAAGGACTAGCAAAGAATAGGTATAGGGGAATTTGATAAGTAATATTTTATACATATTTTTTAGATATCAATTCATTTATATTTATATATTTTTTATTATTATAATGACCTTAAATTATTTATTTTATATTTATTTATAAAATATTAATTTTTTAGATTTTTTAGGATTTTTATGATTTTTATTTTATAAGTGGATTAACTTAGAAAAGAAGTAGATGCATTTTGCATCTTATTCTTATCATAGCTTATCCTATCCTTTTGACACATGGTGCACACTAACCCTATCTATACTAGAATATCAATAATCCTAGTTAAATCTTAATTTGTATTTTTTTTTCTTATAAATACAAAATAACACTATACAAAATAATAGAGAATATTAGAATACAAATTTAGAGAGATTTAGATACAAAATCTATAGAATAAAGCTAGAGGCCTAGCAAGAACTAAGAATAACATTCAAGAGGAAATCAAAGGAGTTAAGATTAGATTCAAGAATATAAATTATAAGATTTTTTTCTTCTTTCTTTTATTGTTATCAAGAATAATATTCTGAACTTGTTGCTTTTCATGATAAGCCAATTAAATATTTAATTGTGGGTGATTTCAAAGCCCTAGACATGGATTGTGATATTTAATAAGATCTGTAATATTCTATTCAACTATTCTTCTTGATTATGTATTAATTCTCAACTTTAATCTTTATATGAATTTTCTTGATTATTCAAGTGTACAATTGAATAATTAGGTTAATTCATCGTTAATCAATTTATTTGATTAGGTACATAATCACTTAATCAATTTAAATAACTAATGATAAATTACTTGTAATGACAACTAATACTAAAGATAATGAAACAATATGTTTAATCTTGATCCCATTTGCTTCTTGAAATTGAATTCTTTGATAGATTAAATTTAGAAAACATATTCTAAGTTATCTATTAGAAAGAGTTTGGATTAAGAGTTTGTTTAATTCAATGAATAGGTAAGAAGAAGTCTAGACTTTTAAACTTGTGAATTTCTCTAAGTTAGTATAATAAAAAAATAGGAGATTAGGATATATTTTTGTTGATTTGCAATACATGCTAGTGATGGAGAATGATCATGTGATTGTTATTTTATTCTAATCTTTATTATAATCATTATATTTTATTTTTATCTTTATTTATCTTTAGTTAATAAATTTAATATTTAGTTTACAAAACCAAAACCCCCAATTTTAATAAATAAGAGTTAGTTTTTAAATTCCTCTGCGGGAAAACCCTTACATACTATATACTAAATAATGACATCTTAAGAAATTTAAAGTAAATTTTAAATAGACTATTCATGTGGTGGTAGGGTTTAAAAGGAGAGCAAGATTAAGCTTAGATCATAATAGTGTGGAGGCAGCTAGCAAGTGTAGGTTTCCTAATTGATAGAGGTATTAGAAGTATGGTTTTAGCAAGATGTAAATTGTTTTGTTTTGTTAGTGGATTGGTTGCTATCGAGTGGTTCCCATAAGTAATATGATGATTTTACCACATAGGTAGGGGTCTATATAGGTTTGTCTTGTTATAACATTATGGTTGCATACTATCTTTTTGTAGTTTGTACAAGCACAATTTTATCCAATTATGTTCCAAAATATGAGGATCATATTATGATTGTAAAACACTTCCTTTCATCTACTACATGCAATATGATTTATTTTGTGTTACTTTATCTTGCTTCTGCTTTATATTCTTAGGTATCTTTCGTACTTGGTATAAATTAAACTATCTACTTATTTGTTTAAGTTACTTATACTTATGTCAATCTTATTACTTTACTACTACATTTTCTTTCATGTTTTACTTCCATCGTTTGCTAGTTATAGGTGAGTCTCCTAGAGTAATTAACTCCTTATCCTGGTTATTTACCGACTAGTAAACTTTCTCAATTGGTATCAGAATGAGTACACCTTTTTGGGATTTATAGCTCTGGTGTTGATTCTTTTGACTCACTTCTTTACACACATTTACTTTCTCTAGATGGATTCTACAAAAGAAGGAAACGCAGGTAGACCTCCTTTCTTTAATGGGTATAACTAAGCCTATTATAAGTGCTAGATGCAGGCTTTCTTATGGTCACTCAAAGGACATGTTTGGTTCCTTGTAGAGAACAACTGGACGTTCCTATCCAAAATCCTTGCTGGCAACTATTTATTCTTGAAGCTAATGATTGAATAGATAGAACAAGAAAGCATAGAATCTGAATGGAATAGTAAAGGGTTGTATGCCTTTATAAGAACCAACACTCCTGATAAATATCAGAGGATATAAAGCTACCATACCTAGTTTATAGCCTCTTTATAGGCTTGAGGTTCACTTTTAAAAATTTTATTCTTTAGTTACGAACCTAATTATCTAGATGATGAGTGAAAAGAATATCAGAGTAAGTATAACAAATTAAAATTTTCACAAACAATCAGACATGAAATTGTGTGTAAATAAAGTAATGGGAAAATATAAAGATTAACACACGAGACTTTTAAGTGAAAATAACATAGGCCATACTAATGACCTAAGAGGAAAACCACAGGCCCACCGGACCACCTAACTATCCATCATGAAAAATAAGTATCCAGATATAAGGCTAAGACTCAAACTATCTATCCATGTAATACCGCCAAGTAACCTACTTAAAGTGTAATTATCATATTGTCCATAAAATCAATTAAAAATGTTTAAGAAATACGAAAAATACGATAAAAAGTCAATCTAATTAATATTATATATATGTTTTTAAAAAAAATGAAAGCTAAATTCTTGATCAATCGAGTATATCTCTCAATTGATCTAGTCATATGTTAAAATCATATTAATCAGGTTTATTACTCAATCGATCCAATATACACTTGATCGATCGAGTGGCTCAAATTCATATTTTTCCTATTGTATCTAATATGTAATCTAACGTGTACTGGAATAAAAATATACCTAATATGTGATTTTTGAGGTGCAATAGTTTCCATGACTTAAAATATTCTTCCAAGACACACTTAGAACTAAAATTATAATTAAACATTTTGTTTCATGAATATCGCCAATACTAATATAAGCCTAACAACTTTCTAGCAAGTAAGTTAGAAAATCTAGATCGTAGGATATTTGTATTATAATTCTCTTGCTACATCTAAATTAAAATTTAACCTCGGCATCTTGTTCAAGTTCTTGGTCTTGACTATCTTCATTCATAGTCTCATAAGTTTGTTTAGGCAAACTTGATCTTGGGACTTACATGGAAATACATATTCAAAGAATAATGCATTCCTTGATTCCCTTATCGTATTCTTATGTATGTTGAGGATCTATGACTTATGCATAAGAAAGTGATAAGTACTACTCTTATGTACATATCCAATAAAAATACAATCAATTGTTTTGGACCTATCTTCACCATCTTAGGTTTAGGTATCACTATTTTAGCAAGATGCTCACACACATATAAACATTTATAGGAAGGTATTGTTATTTAAAATAACTCATACAATATCTTTCCGGCATTCTTTTGAGATATTGATGACTCTATGAATGTGGCCTGCTACACAAGTAGAGGAGCTGATTGGGAAAGCCACATGATGCCAAGCAAGTAGGGACAACAAATTATAAATCACTGCATGTGATGAGGACAAACCACTAGCCATATGTCAACACGATATTCAATCTAACTTCAGAGTATAGTTAAACAACAATGCCATGTTTCACCACACGATTGCTCCCCATGTTTTGTCGGTGCACCACGCCATCCGTTATCATAAATCACCTTGCGTCGTGTGGCACTTACTCAGCATGCATTGACTCAAATCAGTCTCCCTTACCACGCATCCTACTCTGATTCTCTCAATAAATTTTGTGTGCCACGTGTCATACTATGATTCATTGGCGCTATTCATTTTGCTTGTTTTGATCTCATCCCTTGATTTGAAGCTAATCTGACGGTCCAGATTGCATTTGAGCTATATTTAAGCCCCTAATCATCCCATAAATCCTAATGAGCCACCATTAGCATAATTTTGGTTAGTTTTTGGAGCTATAAAGAGAGAAAAATGCAGATAAATTCAAAAATAGATACAATTTTGGTGGAGATTCAAGAGGAGATTAGCACTACAATTCAAGAGATTGATTGTATTTCTTCTTCTACTCTTTTCTTTATCAATTTTTATGTCTTTCTTTATGAAAAATATAAGCTTTATGAAAACAATTATGTGTAGTTAATTTATTAATCTAGGGATCTTATGAACCCAATTTTCACCTTGTGATGATCTAATATTTTACCCTAATTATAATTATATTATTTAATATGGTTTTATGATATTAATTGTTTGGCCAATAATTTATCTATAGAGGGAATTAAATAGATTTGAGAGAATTATTTAATTGTTTGTCGTGATTAAATAACATGCATAGTTCTAAGCAGAGATGTATGATTCTTATGTATGTGATCCATAATTGATGAACATAATGAGTATTATGAAATTTAATTGGCATGAGAGTATAATTAAATTAATTACTATATAGTGTGTAGTTTACTTGAGAGGGGAATACATGCTAAGTTAGATTCAATTGATAATTATATTGGTAATATTTTAGCGATTCAAATGTTTAGAAAATTGGGGGATTAAGTATTCCTAGATATTTTCTCATATATCTTCTTAGTTACCAAATCTAATTTAATTAATTATTTCCATTTACTTTTAATTATTTTAATTTTGCTTCCTTATAATATAAAAACACAAAAAAATTGTTTTTTTTATTTTTTTAGTTTTAAAAATTAGTTTTAACAAAATAATCCCCTTGGGAACGATCTTTTCTTATCATTATATTACTTGTTGTAATACGTATACTTGCATATTCATTGCACACATTCGTGTGTGGAATTCAAGTTTTTGGCGTCATTGTTGGGAATTATAAATATTATAAATTTATTTTTTATTTATTTTTCTTTACTTTAATTTCTTATTTTTTATAGACTTATTTCCTTATTTATTTTAGTTAATCTCTTTTATTTATTTTTTAAAATTTTTGTTTACTTTTTTAGTTTTTATTTAGACATCTCTTTTAGTATTGTAGAAGCATAGTTGAGTCTATTACATGAGCAAAGTTCGTAAGAAAGAAATCTTACCTTTAGATCTTGAAATTGAGCATACTTTGAAGTCTATAAGGAAACATGTTGTCACCTAAGAGAAAAAAAAATTGCTAATCCATTACATATAAACAATAATGAGCTAAAAGAGTCAAATTATTGCATTTTTGTTATGATTTAAATGTTGATATTTGTGTGAAAATTGCGTTTATTTGATTATTTAATCCACAAATGTCATTTCATGGGTATTTCGTGTTTAAAGTACAATTTCAGGTAAAATCTTGATTTTGGAGAAGTTTGGCAATGATCGGGATTGAGTGAAAATAAAAAGAAAATAAAGTTTCAAAATTTAGAAATCCCGCCGCCGCTAGATTATTCTCGCCGCCGGCGAAAATCCTACAGAAAGCACGGTGAAAATCTTCCCAAGAGCACAACTTTGGCAAATTCATCTCGCCACTGGCCAAATTCATCTCGTCGGCGAGTTTCATCCAAAAACACATTTTTTGGGTTGTTTTGTTCCAAAATTACCCCCAAAACCCTATATCTATATATACAATATGATGGAGAAAGGGGCCACGGCAGAAAGTGGAGTTCAAAGACATTTTTGGAGGAGAGAAGGAAATTTTGGAAAAACTTGAAGGATCTTCACCATTGTTGCTACCAAGTCTTCATCTTCTAGAGTTTTTCATCTCTTCTCCTTAGCTTTTATATTCTACAGTTTATTAAGATTTGTTATTCATGGATTCAATTAAAATAATGGTTGCTCTTATTTCCGTTATGAACTAATTCGTTTTTGCTAAGGCTATGATGTAGTTGAATCAAGGAAATCTGATTTCTTTTGTTATTGTTATATGAGTTCATTGTTTTCAAGTTGAGTATTTATTTCCATGCTTAATGCTTTTAAATTTTTGGCCAAGATTTAGATGATTAGTTGCATTATATTGAGACCGAGAGGAGATATGTAATGAATGCTTCTTGTGATAAATACCGTATGTTGAATGCGAGTGTGAGAACTAATGCATGATGTATGTGGTTATTCTAGAAATTTCATAAATCGTAATGTGCTTGTTTGTGATTAAATCTTCATAGAAATATAGTTGGTTTTCATAGATAAATAATTCTAATATAACTCGAGAGAGAGTATTAGGTAAATTTGGGTTTTTCAACCATAACTTTTAGCTTTGATTCTTATATAACATGACTTGAAATCGGATTGAATTGATTTAGCGAAATCAAATGCCTTAGCATTTTTAATCATTTGTGAACAACATTAAATTTTGTTATTTGCGTTTAGTTTTATGTTAATTTTCTTTTTAAACAATTTCAACAATTCGGTTTTCAAATAAAATTAGGATTAGTCAATTTCGGTACTTAGTAACGCCATTCCTTATGGGTTCGATATCCGTACTTTTGTACACTTTATTACTTGAACGATTCGTACACTTGTGAAAATAAGCATAAAAAAGATTCAAGGAATTTCTAAGGAAGTGTCCTTATCATGGTATTCCTTCTTGGAATCAAATGGATACTTTTTACAATGGTCTCAATGCTCAAACAAGAACTATTGTTGATGCATATGCTAATGGAGATTTGCTAGCCAAATCTTACACTAAAGCTTATGATTTAATTGAGAAAATGGCTAGCAATAATTATCAATGGCCAATGGACAGAATGCTAGCCACAAGAAGAGTAGCCGGAGTGCATAAGATAAATGATATCATAACACTTATAGCTCAAGTTTCATCTTTGGAAGGCTCAAAACTTGCTAGCAAGTATAAACCAGGTCCAAGATTGAGGAGTGTTATGTGTGTTTTATGGAAAAATTCATTTGTTTGATAATTGTCCAAATAAATCTGAATCCATATGCTCTATGGGTAATATGAATCAAAAAATAACCCATACTTGAACACATATAACCTAGGATAGAGACAACATCCAAGTTTCCCTTAGAATTACAATAATCAAGGTGAAAATCAATTCAACCGTCAATCATTTCCACCACCTATTTTCAAAAACCATATCAATCACAAGCCTAAGAGAGGAAGCCACCTACTGAGGACAATACAAATGCCTTAATGGGGATTATGAAAGACTTCATCCAATTAGTAAATACAAAAGTGTCTACTCAAGAGGCTTCAATTCAAAATTTGGAAACCAAATGGGGTAACTTGCCCATGCCATAAGCCAAAGGCCTCAAGGTAACCTTCCAAGTGACACAATTATAAACCCATGAAGAGAAGAAAAGGACCATTATAGTGCCATAGCCTTGAGGAGTGGTAAAACTTTAGGGGAAGATGAGACTCAAAAGGATAAGGAGGACTATGAGACTAAAAAGGATAAAGAGGAACCAAAAACTAAAAAAGGATGAGGAGGAATTAGTGGATAAAAAGAGTAATGGAAAGGAAATAATTCAAGAAAAAAGAAACCTCTATAAACCCACTATTCCTTTTCCTCATGCAAAAGGAAAAGTCAGATACGCAATTTTCAAAATTTCTAGAAGTCTTCAAAAAGTTACACATAAACATACAATTTACATAGGCACTTGAATAAATGTCATCTTATGCCAAATTCATGAAGGATATAATATCAAAGAAAAGGAGGCTTGGAGATCATGAAAAAATAACCTTAACTGAAGCTTTTAGCACTATCCTTGATAGAAAATTACCACAAAAACTGAAATATCCAAGTAGTTTTGACATCTCTTGCACTATTGGGAACATCCATTTTGACAAGGCACCGTGCGATTTGGGTTCTAGCATTAACCTTATGCCATTATCAGTCTTCTAGAGATTAGGGGTTAGTAAAGCCAAACCTACTTTAGTAACATTATAGATGGCAGACAAGTCAATTCAAAAACCCGAGGTATGGTAGAAGATTTTCTAGTAGAAGTAGACAAATTCATCTTTCTGGCGAACTTCATTGTGCTAAAAATTGAGAAGGGCTGTGACATTCCTATCATACTTGGTCATCCTTTCTCAATAATTATAAAAGCACTCATTGATGTACAAAAAGGTGAGCTTACAGTAAGGGTGCAAGATGAGCAAGTGACATTTAACGTGTTTAAAGCAATTAAATTTTCTAATGCTGACAATGATAGTGATTACTTTCGAATAGATAGTACTGATGAGCTAACCACTAATGTGCTTTAGGACATGTTCCCTATTGATGCTTTAGAGTCTGTGCTTGTTACTTTTGTAAACACACATACTAATGAATACCATGACACTCATGTAGGCACACAAATTCATGTTGGTAGCTTAACAAAACTTGTTGAATCACCCTCACTTATGACTTTAACACATGATGCTATGAACAAGGGCATTAACTCAACAGAAATCAACTCATCTTGTTTTAATTGTGAAAATATGGAATCAAATATTTATATTGTGAATTGTGTGAACTTTTTGGAGGAGACACCTCTCATGTGTGTATCAAATTCATTTTTGGAATGTCTTGAAATAAGCTCATGGTTGAAACCATCCATTGAGAAGGCACCCAAATTAGAGCTTAAACCTTTACCTTCGCATCTTCGTTACACATTTTTGGGTGATAACGAGACACTTCCAACCATAATATCGACTGACCTAAGTATGAGCAAGTGGAAGCACTACTAAAGGTGCTAGGGAACTTCAAAAAGGCTATAGGTTGGTCTATTGTTGACATCAAAGGCATAAGCCCATCAATATGCATGCAAACAATTTTGCTAGAGAATGGGGCTAAACCCACTAGGGATGCACAACACCACTTAAATCCCATTATGAAAGAAATGGTGAAGAATGAAATTGTCAAGTGGCTAGACATGGGCATTATTTACCCAATATCAAATAGTGAATGAGTAACTCCAATCCAATGTGTACCGAAGAAAGGAGGAATCACTATAGTGGAAAATGAGTCCAATGAGTTAATACCTACTAGTACTAGCATAGGATGGAGAGTATGTATGGATTTTCCTAAAGTAAATAAAGCTACAAGGATCATTTCCTCTCCCATTTATGGATCAAATGCTTGACCTATTAGTTGGGCATTCTTTCTTTTGGATTCTAGATGGATACTGGTTATAACTAAATTGTTGTAGCACCTGAAGACCAAGAAAAGACCACCTTCACATGTCCTTATGGAAAATTTTCTTTCAAGAGAATGCCTTTTGGATTATGCAATGCACCTGCTGCATTTCAACGCTGGATGTTGGCCATTTTCTCAAACATGATGAAGAAGCATCTAGAAATAAATCATCATAAATGATTTTTTTGGTCTTTGGAAACTAATTTGATGAATGTCTACACTATTTTCCCCCTAGTGTTACAAAGATGTGAAAAAACAAATTTGGTTTTAAACTTGGAGATATGTCATTTCATGGTTTATGAAGGTATAATCTTAGGCCATAAAATCTCAGTTAATGGTATTAAGGTGGATAGAGCTAAGATAGAAGTGATTGAGAAACTACCACCAACTACCAATGTACGAGGAGTGAGGAGTTTTCTTAGGCTTGTAGGTTTTTATCGTAGATTCATAAAATATTTTTCCTAAATCTATAAACCCTTGTGCAATATTTTGGAAAAGAACATGCCTTTCAAGTTTGATGATAAATATTTAACAACATTTCAAGTGCTTAAAGAGAGACTGGTATTAGCACCAGTTATAGTTACACTAGATTGGAACAAGCTCTTTGAGTTGATGTGTGATACAAGTGATTTTGCTATTGGAGTTGTTCTTGGATAGCGAAGAGAAAAAATGTTTTGTGCCATATACTATGAAAGCAAGAAACTAAATAAGGCTTAAATGAATTATGATACTATAGAGAAAAAGCTTTTTTCCATTGTATATGCCTTTGAGAAATTTACATCTTATTTGGTTGGCACCAAAGTGACTGTCTACACGGATCATTATGCAATAAAGTATGTCATGACAAAGAACGATGCCAAACCAAGATTGATAATATGGGTGCTCCTTTTACAAGAATTTGACTTGGAAATTCTTGATAAAAAAAGGAACAAAAAATTAGGTAGTAGACTATTTGCCTAGACTAGAGAGGGAAGAAAAAATGGATGATAATATGGTGATTGAGGAATCTTTTCCATATGAGAAACTATTTTCTATAGCTCAAATAGAAGTCCCATAGTTTGGAGACATTGTAAATTTTCTTGCTACCAACATTCTTCCATTGAACCTCACATAGAAACAAAAGAAGAATTTCTTCCATGACATTAAACAATATTTTTGGGATAACCCTTACCCCTATAAAGAATGTGGTGATGGTATTTTGAGAAGGTGTGTCCCTAATGATGAAGTTGAAAGTATTCTTTAATATTTTCATAGCTCAAACTATGGAAGTCACTTTGGGAGCACAAAAACAACAGCTAAGGTACTTCAATCTGGTTATATTTTGGCCCACACTATTAAAAGATGCTTACAATTATGTAAAGATATATGATAGGTGTCAAAATGGAACTGTTTGATGTTTAGGGCATTGACTTTATTAAACCATTTTCTCCATACTTTGGTAACCAATACATACTTGTAGGAGTGGATTGCATGTCAAAGTGGGTAGAAGCCATTGCTAGTAACAAATGTGATGCAAAGTTGTCATGAAATTTCTGAAGAAAAACATTTTCGATAGGTTTGGAACTCCTAGGATCATTATTAGTGATGGACGAAGTCACTTTTGTAATAAAGCATTTAATTCCATTTTATTTAAGTATGGGATTAAGCATAAAGTGTCTACCCGTACCATTCTCAAACAAGTGGGCAAGTAGAGGTATCCAATAGAGAAGCGAAAGGAATTTTGGAGAAAATTGTGAACATCTTTAGGAAGGATTGGTCATCTATGTTGATGCTTTATAGGCATACAAAACTGCATTTAAAACTCCAATTGGTACCACTACATATAAGCTAGTTTATGGAAAGGCTTTTCACTTACTATTAGAATTGGAGCGGAAAGCATATTGGGCATTGAAACAGTTGAATATGTCCATAGATGTAGTTGGTGAGAAAATAATGCTTCAAATAAATGAATTGGATGAATTACGGTGGATGCTCATGAAAATGACAAGCTTTACAAAGATAAGACAAAAAGATGGCATGAAAAGATAATTGGGCATATTATCTTTGAACAAGGTCAAAAATTCTTACTGTACAATGATGGATGAAAATGAAATCGCAAGACTGGCATTGCAAATACCGATCTTGCAAAATTTACCTTTTTATGGTTTTATTATTTGTAAAACTCTCGCAAGTACACGAATCATTTTATAGAAAATGATAAGTATACTCTCAAGGTCGATTTAAGGAAGGAATTTATGTGGTTTTTAATTTATTATTCAAACTTTTAAAAACGAAATTAAATCCTAAACATCCTGTCACGATATTTTGGTTTGTTTGTTTTCTAATCTAATAACATAAAAATAAACATAAACATAGATATATATTCAATAAACAATAATGCAAATATTTATCATTTATAACAGTGGAGTATTTAAGGATATAATAATTAAGTTAATTATGTTTGCTCGTATTATTTAGGTTATTAAAGATATAAATTAATATTTGTTGATTTTCTCTTTTTGGTATAAAAGTGTCCTTAGGCGGGGCCCAAATTATTTTGTTTAATATTAACTAACTAATATCCTTAGGTGGGGCCTATTAATTAAATATTAAATTTTAGCTTTATTTATAAGAAAATAGCAAACCATCTAATCACAGCTTTAGACGGAGTCAAATAATTAGACTTTATTCAAGGTGTCTAAATTAAACCTAAGAATTTAACTATCCAAGTACTAACTTTCAAGTTTTAAAACCATTACTAAAAATATGTCGTCAATACATTTTCGAATAATAATTCTTAAAAAAACTTTTAAAATAGAGTTTCACTCTAACTACCGGGCGATTATACCAACAAATAAAAGAGCACTACTCTAAATTAGATCAAATTATTAAACCTTAAAATCTAATTTTCATATTTAAGTTTGTAATGAAAAATAATGTATTTCTCTTTAATATCCTTAATATAAAATCTTGAATAAAAATAAAATCAATTTATTTTATAAAAGTGTTTTACCTATTTAATATTTTGCAAGCATAACAACGTTATAATTATATCATATTTACAAGCAGCTACCCATGTTAAATTTAATCACACATAAATTAAATATAACATATAAAAATAAAATATAAAATGATAACTATAAAAAATCCATTAAAATAATACCTTCAAAGAATCCTTACAACAGTTTGATGTTAATTCTGTTACTCGAAACCTCCAAAAGGATTTGCATATCTACTTATTGAATCAAAAACTAAAAATTTATAAAAACATAACTAGTTCCTCTCAAAAAAAGAAAAACTTTAAAAGTAAAAACTAAGAAAATAAAAAAAGAAAACTTTCTAGAGAGAGAAAGAGCTCAGAAAATTTGTGTGTTTTGGAATGGGAGAAGAGGGTCCTTTTATAGATGAGGAAATGACCAAAAAATGGGGGAAGAGGGTCCTTTTGGAATGGGTGCGCTGCGCACATTTCTTGGTGCAGATAGACGACTGCATGCGCGATTTTGGTTTTTTTGACCTATTTTGTCCAATTTTTCCATCTTTTTGACTTTTTCTCATTTATTTTCTCAATATATTTTTTATGTATTGCCTCCAATATTTTTTTCTTCGAGTTTTTAAGTTATTTTTGAACTAAAATACCTAAAAAACAATAAAAAATACCCGTGATTCCGAAAACACAAATTTATATAAAAATATGATCATACAAATATAAATCTATTTAATCAATTAAAGTACATTAAATCATGGTAATTTTAGTACTTTTTAAGCACTCATCACAACCCCCAACCACCTTCTTGTTAGTCCCTTAGCAAGAGTAGCAATAAAAACTAAAATAAAAACTAAAAATTAAACTATCTTAAATCACTTCCCTGGATTGACATGGTTGCATTTAACGTAAAAAACAAGCCTTTGAACCCCTAAGTTACCCTAGTGGACGAGTTTAAGTCTCATGAGGATTTTCAGTAATGATACCCACAAATATTAACAATAAAAAAATGGAAACAAAATAAAAAAACTAAAATAAGAAGTTAACTAAAATTTAAAATAAAGTGAAAAGACTAAAATAAAATAAAATAAAAAATATATCATTCTTATAATCTCTTTTAAATTTCATAATTAAAATCTTAAGTATAGATTATTTCAACTTCCTAAACATTCATGATTTATTATAATAATTAGTTGAAAATCATTTTCATATTCCATATAAAAAATGTATCAATTTAATTTTACCCAAACTTAGTGTTAGGAATCCGAATTTGCTTCGAATCTATTCCTCATAAGTCAATACTCTCAAAAATACTGAATCCTATGGGTTTAAACACTCATGCTAATTTATATGCGAAAGAGTTAATGTATATAAATGAACTAATATATTCGCATATGTCTAAAGAAGAAAGGCTCAAAGTGTTATTTTAACGTTGATCTCATGAAAAGAATCAAATGTAAGGATTTATAAAATATTATACATTACTTTCATGCATCAATCAAATTCATCAAATAAAAATATCAAGTAATATACCTTTTAGAAAATGTAGGAAAATGTAATGACTTCTTAGGGAATTACTTACTATATTTTCGTTTGCATTAAACCATTTCTCACCACTGTTTAGGCTTTTTGGGTCGTAGTATATAGATTATATTATTCATTTTTCTTTTCTCTCTTTCTTTCTCTTATATTGTTTTTTTACAAAGAATACAATTTTTTTAGAGAGTGGACCCATGTACAGACTGTATATTTTTTATATGATAAGGTGAGTGGTTAATATTTTTATTTTCTGTTTGTATTTATATAGGTAACCCTAGATATATTTCTTTTTTAATAAAAGTCATGCATGAATGAAGAAAAAGGCATATACTATCAATTTCTACTTAAATCATTTAATCTAAGCAAATAAAAAATAAATATATAACACTTCATTAAGATGTAAAAATCCAGACATTCAATGCTAAGTCCTATAGAGACCATCTAATAATTTGACGAAATAAGAAATGTGTTTGGAATAGAAAAAATATATTTCACTCAAAATAAAAACAATAAGGCTCAAATTATATCTTACAAGGGTAGTCTCCACTATTTGATTCTTAAACACCAATTTTGGGTTTAATATAATTTTCACACCTTATCAAGAAATACTAGTCATGACAAAAACTAACTAATTACCAACTACTCCATGATATGTTTTCAAAAATTATTCTAACAATGCAAAAGACTTAACTATTTACTTAAATTTGCTTTAAAGAAATGATAAATTTTTGTAAGAAATTTTTTAAAACTAATCCTAAAATTCTAAAAATTACTAAATCATATAAAGAAAATAAAATCAAACACAATAAAAATGAAAATGTAAACATAAAAATTTTAAAATTATTAAAATTGTTGAAATTAAGCATGGTAACTTTTCACCATCCCAATGTAGAGCTTACATTGTCCTTAATGTAATAATTATAAATTAAAGATTAAGAGAAAAGAGAAGAAAAGTTACCTATTTTCTGAGAATATGCAAGTAGTGATGGAAAAATACAGGTGTATCTATCATGTTTATCATTAATGTTCACACAGACAAATCGATGTGAACTTCTAACATCTCAACAAATATTTTTATTTTTAACAATTCTAAAATTATTCACATGCAATTGAACTAAAACAAACAAAAGAAATTGAATAAAAAAACCTAAAATGATGGATTGCCTCTCATCCAATGCTTAGTTTAACGTCTTAGCAAGACACAACTTGGGGATTTCATTTTAAGTAAACTCAATGTCCCCACATCATTAAGTTAATCAAATCTATAGGTAAGACAAGGTTATTTACCTATACTTTTTCAGTCATGCCCTTATGGATTTTCAAAAAATTTCTTTACTTCAAACTAGGGACATGATTATGGGTTTTAGATAACTCACTTATATGTACAAATCAAATAACTAAGGCATCAAAACACATTTGTACCTATAACTAACAAACCAACTGCCTCCTTTTTATCATAGATTGTAATTTAAAGATATTTAAAATTTGGAGATAGCTTCAACAATATTTTTTTATTTTTTTATTATTATTTTTTAAGTTAAATAGCATAATCAGTATTAACCAAGAGTGCTCCCAGGAAATAATTGGGAGGTAAAGATTCCTTAGAAACCATCATCCTAGACAGAGCAACATTCCTAAGAAAGATTAGTGGCACAAAGGCTTCCAAGAACTAATCTCCTAGACAAAACTCCCTTGAATCTTTACTTTTCATGCTATTAAAATCTAAGTTATTTAAGTTAATAATAATCTAAGTTAATTAAGTTAAGTTAAAATCTAAGTTAATTAAGTTAATAATAATATAAGTTAATATAATAATTAAGTTAAAAAAAACTAAGTTACTTAAGTTAATAATAATCTAAGTTAATTAAGTTAAGTTAAAAAAACTAAGTTAATTAAACTAATTAAGTAAATAAATTGAGTTAATTAAGTTAAAAATATAAATTAATTAAGTTAATAAATTAAATTAATTCAATTAAGTTAAAAATCAAAGTTAATTAAGTTAATAAAATAAGTTACTTTAAAAAATTAAGTTAATTTAAAAATCTAAGTTAATTAAGATAATAAATTAAGTTAAGTTAAAAATGTATGTTAATTAAGTTAAATTAAAAATTTAAGTTAATCAAGTTAATAAATTAAGTTAATTTAAAAGTATAAGTTAATAAATTAATTTTTTTTTATTTTTAAAAAAATAAATTAAAAATTAAAAGAGAATTACAAAAAAAAACAAAAAAGGTAAAAAAAAATAACAATTAAAAATTAAACAAAAATTAAGACTTAAAAAATTTTTGTGTGTTTTGGAATGGGAGAAGAGGGTCCTTTTATAGATGAGGAAAAGACCAAAAAAGGAGAAAATATTTTGAAAATTTGAGTTTAGGCACGTTTCTGGTGCAAAACTCTCGCCATATAGGCTATTGGCACGGCAAACGGGTGACTGGCGCGAGCGGGCATGCGCAGGACACGACGAGAAGTGAGCAGGTGTGTGCGCAATACGGGGTATGAAGCTACACGCTAGTGCATGTGGGAATCGGCATGTTGGGCGACTATGCCCGTGATTTTGGCCTTTTTGACCTTTTTGACCCATTTTGTCCAATTTTCCATCTTTTTGAATTTTCCTCATTTATTTTCTCAATATATTTGTGATGTACTACCTCTAGTATTTTTTTTCTTCGAGTCTTTATGTTATTTTGAACTAAAATACCCGAAAAATAATAAAAAATACCAGTGATTCCAAAAACACAAATTTATATAAAAATATGATAAAATCATACAAATATAAATCTATTTAATCAATTAAAGTATATTAAATCATGGTAATTTTAGTGCTTTTTAAGCACTCGTCATACAACTCAAGACTGAAATTATTTCAGGGCATATTAAAAAGTAAATGGTTTGGTTCATTCATCATCACTAAGGTAACCAACCATGGAGCCATTGAATTAGAAAAGAAAGATAAATAACGATTTATAGTTAAGGGGCATAGGATGAAGCACTATTATGAAGATCGCTTATCAAATGAAACATTTGTGATAACCTTAGTGGATGTACCTTAGGAGTTAATATGATCATCTAGTGAAGGACGTTATACATAACACTGGTTGGGAGGCAACCCAACATTATTTTACTTATAATTTCATTGTTTTTTTTTGTAGGTGAACAAATGTGGAGAACAATCACACAATAAGAATGAGCATTTCAGCGATAGATGTGATATGCCATGATTAAGGCACTTTTCTTTTCTTTTACCTTTTCATATTTATATGTGCACGTTGGGGATAATCTATAATTTTAAGTTTGGGGAAGGGAACTTCATTCTCTACAATAGTATTTACTATGCATTTTAAATATTTTAGAAAATTTCTTTTTTTTAATTCTTAAGATGTTTTTAATCATGATTTGGGTAGAAATCAATAAATATATGAAAAATAAATGCATGCATGCTTGATATGAAACATATGAACTCAATAATAAAAATTAGTTGTTATGACTAGGATAAGGAATGTAACATATTTGTTAAAATATTTACATTGATCGTATGATATGTTTGCTAGTTTTGATTAGATTGATTCAAATTCTTATGCACATGTTTATTATTGATTTTGGAATTCTTATTGAGAGAAAATTTGTAGTGAGTTATACAATTCAATGAGATCTATCAAGTTATGGAATCTATTTGATCATCCCTTGAGGCAAAATCCTAAATAGTATTTAGCAAGAGAAATGATTTAGGCCTTATTTGGATCAATTGAGCCTTCCAAGCTAACTATTGTTAATATCTTTAGTCACATATTTGAGCCTAACAAAGAACCATTCATATCTTTAAGTCACATTTTATGTCTAACTAATAAGCATTACATTTATCCTTGCACCTTTAGCTTGTATGAAAATAATTAAAAAAAAATGCAATCATGTGTTATGCTATAGAGTAAGGTGAAATGTAATGCACCCTATAAAAAAAGAGAAAAAAAAAGTAAAACTCATAACACAATTATCCCTCTAAAGAAAAAGAAAATAGAATTCAAAATAAGTTTAGAGGTGTTATGAAGTTATAATAATAAAAAAAAAAGAGATGTGGAACAAAATAATATGAAAAGAATGACAAAAGAGGGTGCAATGAAATATCAAGTAAAAGTTGAATTGTAGTTAAAAAGTGCATGAAAAAAGAAGGTAAGGTATGGAAAAAGCCTAAGTGTCTTCATTTATCGACCCCCACCTAAGCTTTACATTTCAACAATGTATAGTCCTTATTGATCTTGAGATAAGTGTATATTTATATTATTGGAGAGGGATGTAAAAAATAGACTTATGAGACTTATTCTAATATTGAATTGATTAAAATACTCATATAGGTTGATTTCATGAGTGCATTGGATGATATCATATGCATCACACATACACACACATCAATTTGTCAAAAACCTTGCATATCCTTGTAATGATGGAATGTTGATTGATGAATATGTGAACCTTCTTATCATAGGATTGTACAATTTTTGAAAGGGATAGTTTTCATGAAATATGCATGTACTAATAGAAGTATATTTATGAATATACTACCCATATTATTTTATTTAGTTATACTTGGCTTTACTTGAGGACAAGCAAAGAGTTAAGTTTTAGGTGTCATGACTCTATGAAAGTTAAGTCATTAGCGCACTTTTTTACTTAATATTTACTTTTTTATTCAATAAATAGTATTTTTGGAGCCATAAATATTAAAATATAATTTTTTAGTGAAAAGGGGTGAAAATATAATATTTGTAATTTTTTGGGATTTTTATGTATTTTTTATGAATTTTTAACACATGGCCAATCCGAAGCTACAATGTGGCCTACCACACAAGCAGAGGAGCTGACTGGGCAAGCCACGTATACGCAATGCAAGCAAAGACAAAAAATCATAGATCGTCGCGTGTGAGGAGAATGAATCGTATGCCACATGTCAGCACAATGTTCAATCTGATAGCATTGCCACGTGTCACCACACAATTGCTCCCCACGTTCCACTTGTGCACCATGCCATCCATTACCATGAATCATGTTGTATCATGTGGCGTTGACTCGGTATACATTGACTCAGATCGGTCTCCCCTACCACTCGTCGGGCTCTAATTTACCTAGTGAATTCTATGTGCCTTGTGTCATGTTGTGATTGGCTTACGTTGTTCATTTTTCTTGTTTTGATCTCAACTCTTGATCTAAAGCTGATTTGACGATCCACATTACACTTGAGCTATATTTAGGCCTCTAAAGTGTTGCCATTAGCATAATTTTAATCAGATTTTGTAGCTAAAAAGAGAGAAAAATATAGAAAAATTCAAAAAGAGATGCAATTTTGGTGGAGATTAGCACTACAATTCAAAATATTAATTGTATTTCTTCTTCTACTATTTTCTTTATCAATTTTTATGTC
This sequence comes from Hippophae gyantsensis, assembly GCA_030763125.1. NCBI lineage: Eukaryota > Viridiplantae > Streptophyta > Magnoliopsida > Rosales > Elaeagnaceae > Hippophae > Hippophae gyantsensis. The sequence continues at coordinate 27,136,954 of CM061039.1, read as the reverse complement.
TTTCTTTATGAAAAATATAAGCTTTATGAACACAATTATGTGTAGTTAATTTATGAATTTAGGGATCTTATGAACCCAATTTTTACCTTGTGATGATCTAATATTTTACCCCAATTATAATTATAATTTAATTATATTATTTAATTTGATTTTTATGCTATTAATTGTTTGGCCAACAATTTATCTATTGAGGTAATTAAGAATTATTGAATTGTTTGTCTTGATTAAATAACATGCATAGTTTCTAGACATAAATGTATGATTCTTATATATGTAATCCATAATTGACGAACTTAATAAGTAGTATGCAATTTAATTGGCATGAGAGTGAATAAATTAATAATTATATGGTGTGTAATTTATTTAAGAAGGGAATACATACTAAGTTAGATTCAATTGATCATGTAATTAATTGATAATTATATTGGGAGGATTTTAGCAATTTACATGTTTAGAAAATTAGAGGATTAAGTATTTATAGATATTTTCTCATATATCTTTTTAGTTATCAAATCTAATTTAATTAATTATTGTTATTTACTTTTAGTTATTTTAATTTTGTTTCCTTAAAATATAAAAACACACAAAAATTAATTTTTATTTTTTAGTTTTAAAAATTAGTTTATAATAAAATAATCTCTATGTGAACGATATTTTCTTATCATTATATTACTTATTGAGACACGTGTACTGGCATATTCATTGAACACATTTCATGAGTGGTGATCAGATATCTTATTTTAAATGTAGTTAGCTGACAAAATAGCTTCCCTACAAGTTCAATGGTAACCAAGAACTCAATAACATTGAATTCATCATTTCTTTCAAGGTACGTATGATTCTTTCGTTCACCAACACCAATTTTCTAAGGTAAATAAGACACTATGGTTTCATATATCATTTTATGTTGTGCACAGAATTCACATAACGTTGCTTATTCACAACTGTAATCACTTCATAGTAGTACTTTGATTTTTATGTTAAGTTGACTCTCAACTTCAACTTTATAAATAATAAATTTTTCTATAGTTATATCTTTGCATTTAAGCAAATACACATAGTAATATTATGTATTATCATTAACAAAAATAATAAAATACATATTATCAACAAATTTTAAGTCACATAAATCGATATGGATTAAGTCAAGGGATTCATCTCAACACCAATTTTGTACTTATATATGTTTAGAATCCAGGTGATGTAAGTTAATCTATATAGTATAATTAACATAACTTAGTCTATGTCATAAATTAGAAGACTCAATCAAGTAAGCACAAGAATCAATTTTATTAATATTCTTAGGTATTACAATCATAACATTCAGTTTGAGAGCTTCTTACCATCATAATCTTAGCTTACAAATATGCGTATGTTATCGAGAAGTTGCGACTAATCTTGAATATGAACCTGTATATATTTAAAAAATAAATAAACACCATCCATGTCAGATATTTTTGTTATTTCTTAATAAAAAATTTAGAACAGTGTAATTGGAACCTAGTAGCAAAAGAAACAGTGTAGTTAAATTCATCTTTTAAAAATATATATAATTTCACAACTGGACCATAGATGTGAAAATAGTTAATGGTGTTTGCTAGAAATTTTGTATTCATGACTTTAAAGTTTATTTGCATATATTTTAATTAATAGAATATAATATAAAATTTATAGAAACTCGAGATTATACATACCACAACTAAGCTTGGATGAGATGTCTTGGATGACCCTAGTTAACATGTACTTGTGAGCCTTTTGAGTTAAATGAACCCCATCCCAGCTAATGTATTCATCAGGGTTGGAACATAGTGTACTACCAGGTAATCCACATTTCATTTGTATCGTTTGACCACTATCACAACATGATTTTTGCACTTTCGCCACATTAAAGCCTGCTTAATTCATTGTTGCATGTGTAACACAAAATTAATATTAATTATAGAAATTAAGAACTAAATAGGATATATAATTAATGAATGATATAATACTAATTGTGCCTTTAATTTCGTTTTTGACAAATCACTATTTTCAACACCTTTTAAAAAAAGATAATACATGTATTAAGAATCATAAAGTTTGTCCTAGAAAACCAAGTAAATAAAACAAATTATATTATGCCTCGAAAAATTAATTTTAAACTTGTCTTACTCTTGAATATGTGTTCGGATGAACTTTATTTTTAAGTTCAACTTTTTAAGTATAAATTGACTAATAGGTAAAAAATTAAAGTAGGGTGTAGGATGAAAAAAAAATGTTAAATTAAATATAGATCAATATTAATGATATGGAAGAAATAAAATAAAACATGATAAACAATGACTAACCTAAACGGTAAGCATTTCGAAACATCCATTGAAATGCAGTGTAATAATCTCCATATAGAATAATAACATCTGGGTACTGTGTGCTCAACTCTTCAATGACTTGCTTCATAAGGTTATTATGATACTTTGCAAAATTATTAATGTCTATGTAACAATGATATTTATCAAAGACAGAAGACATATTATTTTCATTGACAATTACAAGATATTGTGGTAGGCAACCTAGTGGAATACTTCCTGGAACAATAACACTCCCAGCACCATAAGCAATAACTTTCTGAAAACCAAATACATATATAAAAACATAAATTAGCAGCATATATATTTATAAGTAAATACCACAACAAATAGTATATAATTTGGCTACTAGAAAGTAGTCTGAAGTACTTTCAAAACAAAAGTTATGAATTGATTAAATGAAAAAAGAAAATTCAATTTGATGAAACGTGCAAATATATAGACCAAATTAGTGGAATCAAAGGTTGGAAACTAAGTCAGTGTTGTGTATGGTGAGTTAAGTGACGATTAAATTATAATTTTTAAATGTACTAAAATAAGAAAATAATATTATAACATTTTTAAAACTTATGATTATATAAATAAAACTCTTATATCTAGCTACTATATTTTTAATGTAAAGAAAAAGTACATCCATATTAAATGTCGGATAGATGGATGTTGTTTATGTTAAATTCAACTAATTAGATCTATTCAATTTCATCTTTAGTTAATTAGATACAGTTTGATATTATTAGAGATTGTTTTTGTTATTATAAATTTTAATAGTTTATTTTATGTATGTTAAAAAAAATTAGACAATAGATTATTTACTTGAACGGCAATTTTTATAGCTTGGACGACTTGAGGCACCAAATTCATGACATCCTTTAGAGTTTTTCCTTGAGCAAAACCCCACGTGTAGTCAATGCCTCCAAGAGGTCCCATTATAAACAAAGATCTCTTATTCTTCTCAATAGAATCTAAAAAAAACATAAATTGAAACATAATTAAAATAAGATATAAACATTAATATAACAAATATATAAAATTTATCTCTTATATAAAAGCATAAAAGTATAGGTATATAAATAAGAACCTTTTTTTAAACTAGCAAGTTGTATGGAAGAAAATTTAGCTTGAAGTTCATATATAATAGCTTATAAATGTTGTATATAAATGAACTATGTCAAAATAACATCTATAAGTTGTATATATATAATTGAATTTATGGTCCCAAAATAGTATGTACAAATTATACATAATTGAAGTGACACTAAAATAGCATGCCAGTTCTACTTATTGGTGTAAACAGCTTAGCTGTACTTAGTACAATTTAAGTTATATAAAGATAATCTAATGAGTTGATGAGTTAAAATATCCCAACTCATCTTGCTCATGAGCTCAAATGAGCAGCTCTTAAAGTCATCTAAAAAATATTGGGAAATTACAAAAGTGTAAACTTATAATAACACAAATAGCATCCTAATAACATTAAATGGGATCTAATTGGAAGATGTTTAATGTGAAATAATATGTCATACCTTTTTCTAATAGAAAATATATGAGTCAGTCATAAAGGGTATTATTTTTATTGATACAAGTTTTAAAGGTATTATTTTTGTTATTTTCCCAAATATATTTGTTAAAGATAAAATTATGATGTGTTATGAAAAATCAAACTTAAAAGATATTATTTTTTATCTTTTTCAAAATTATTGTATTTATACTAACAATGTTTTTACACAAAGTTATAAAAAAAATTCCTTTAAAAATATACATAAGTTAGCTTATGAGATACTCAACCTAGCTCATTTAAGAGTGAGCTGAGTTAAACTTAACTTCATATAAAATTTACATGAGTTGAGTTGAGTTGAGCTATAATTCATTTAAGATGAGTTTACCTAAATGAGTTTGAATAACTTATTTCGTTTGATACTTCTAATTATACATAATATATACATATGTATATATCTAGTTTTTTTATACTTTGTCACTACAACAAGAAAGAGCTAATTTCATAAATTTTAGCCACGATTTTTTTAAAAACCATTGCCATAAGTTATAGCTATGGTTTCTTTAAAAATCGTGGCTATATGTTGTACAAATGGCCATGATTTTCAAAGAAACCGTGAATATAGGTATCAGTATAAAGAAAAAAAGATTCATATTTATTGAAAAAAAAAAGAATAAGATAAACAAAATATAGGTGATAGACAATAACAATATTGATAACCTATAGCCATAATTTTTATTAAAAATATTGGCTACAAGTAAACCTACTAATATGGTTAAAAATCATGATTAAAGGGACACCCTATGATCATTGTGCCTTTAGCTACATTTTTTTAACCGTGTAAAAGGGTAACGACCACAGTTTTCATCTATTATAAAATGTATATATATTAATGTATATTATTTTATACAAAGTATACATATAACATATAGTCAATTCGATAATATAAAATTTATGCATATTATTTAAAGTCCAAATTTATTTAGCTTCATGGGTGAAATTAACTTTATCTTTTAAAGTGAGAGATACTATTAATTACTTCTAGACTATACTTCTCGCGAATTACAATAATTTCTCTCTATCAAGTATTTGGTTTTTGTTTTTACAAGAATAAAGATGCACTAATCTTGAATTAATTCATTGGCCTAAAGTATCATGACATAACATACCTCAAGAGCAATGAATAATCCCTCCTAAAATAGATGAAGTGATAAATGAAATATCAAACACATCATCGAGACCAATGTCAATATCGAACAAATTAACAACAATGAGCAAATACCCTACGGATTCTTAAATTTCAACTTTAATGAAAGTTTTAAAGAAAAATATAGTTTAATCTATGGGAATATCATTTACATTCGATGCAAAAGATTTCAAGTTTTCAATGCTAAAGTAGTTTTTACATCTAAAAATCAATGAGTTTGGTTTTAAGATGTAAGAACCGTGACTCTTCTAACGGTTTTGTGAGTACATATACTACTTGTCAATATCGGACAAATCAACGGCAATGAGAACATACCCTACAAAGTCTTAAATTTCAAATTTAATGAAAGTTTTAAAGAAAACTATAGTTCAATCTATAGGAATATCACTTGCATTTGGTGCAAAATATTTCAAGTTCTCAATGCTTAAGTAGTTCTTACATCTAAAAATCAATGAGTTTGATTTTTAGATGTATGAACCTTGACTCTTCTAACAATTTTGTGAGTACATATATTACTTGCTCTTCTTAAGGAGTGAACCTTACATCCAACTTACCTTCTATAACTAATTTCTTAATAAAATAAAAAACTCTTTCAACATGTTTCATTTTAGCATGCATTACAGAGTTTGTAGTAACATATTTATCACTGATTGAATTAGTGAAAAGCATAGTTTTAAGAGATTAAACATATTTTAGTTCCTTTAACAAATAATACAGCCATATCACTTCTACAGAAGCCATTGCGATCTGTAATATGTCTCAATACTATATTATGCTACAACCTTTCATTTTAATGAATACTAGTAGATAATGATATCACCAAAGTAGATATAATATCCCATTTGCTCCTTTTTTCATCGGGGCAATTAGCCCAATCACTATTTGTAAAACCATGTAGTCCTAGATTATTAGTCTTTTGGAAAGTGATGCCATGGTGGTTCATCATTTCAAGTATCCTAGAATCCTTTCGACTGTAAGTTAGTGAAATTCAATTTGTGAATGCAAAAATTTGCATAGCCTATTCACATCATATGCAATCTTAGGCCAATGATCACACAATATTGTAACCCTCCTACAATGCTTCTAAGCAAAGGACCATCCTACAAATCAACCCCAACATGCCTAGAAAGTATAAATGAAGAAGGAATGGGTATTTTTATAGATTTAGAAGTATCAAGACTACCTTTATATATCAAGGAATAAACATACTTGTGCTGAGAAAGGTGAATTTGATCAAGAAACCTTTGAACTTGAGTACTAAGGAAATAGTAAAGATCGCCAAGATTCTTCAATGTAAATTGAACATTTTATAATATCACAAGTTGTTTCACGTATACACTATCACACTATGTGACTATTATATCACCCACATATACAAGAACTATAGCCAAATGGTGCTCAATGAACCCCATAAACATTAAAGTATCAGCCTTGGAATTGATAAATTTTAGTTTAACTAAGTTGGTGCAAAACTTTTGATACTAAACTCTAGAGGCTTGTTTAAGTATATATAATGCCTTATTTAGTTTACATACCGATGTATAAAGCTCTTTGTCTACAAAATCCTATGGTTGTTTCATATAAACTATCTCTTGTAAGTCTCCAATCAAAAATGCATCATTAACATCTAGTTGCTTCAAACCCAACTCATAGGGACATCAAGAATACGTACTATCCTCATTGTTTAAGGGTTGACAAATGGGGAAAAATCTCTTAGTCAATCCCTTTCCCCTAGTCATATCCTTTGGCAAACAATATTGCCTTATACTTGTCTAGGGTACTATCACTCTTAAGCTTGGTTCTATAAACCCATTTGCTTCCCAATAGGATCAACATTGCATGGAAAAGGTACTAGCTCTCATGTCCCATTAGCAATCAAGGCATCAAAATATTTTCTCATAGCTACCTCTCATTCTTATATACTATGAGCTTTAGCATAAGAACTAGGCTAAGGTAGTGTAGTCATAAAGACTATAAATGTAAGCTTTGTTTTCAAAAAGCTTATTTTAGACCTCGTAACCATATGGTGACCAGAAGGTAAGAGTTTCTTGAAGTAGGAAGCTCAACTACCAAGTTATTGGAGTAAATAAGTATGAAAGGATCATTAGGATTAGTGACATAAGAAATTAGACTAGTGTCTAGTAAGGCATTAGTGTTGGAGGCATATGGAACTAAAATAGCAACTAGAAAATCAAAACTAATTATAGATGGTAGGAAGACACATAAGTAGAAAATTGGGGGATAAGGTAGGAAATAAAGTAAATTCTAATACAAGAGTAGACTGAGGAGAAAAATGAGGAACAATGCTTGGTATAGGCTCAAGAGAGAGACTAGAGGTAGAAAAATGAATAGTATGGTTAGACTATGAAGTTGACACTGTAAGTATAAGAAGAAACATCTTACACATCGATGTAGGTTTCTCAGAAACAAAATCATACACTTTTGAATTTACATGATGCATAGGAAATATTGTTTCATCAAACAACACATGCATACGAGTGTATATATGTCCATGAGACATCTTAAGGCAAAGGTACCCTTGTTGTTAAGTTGCATAATCCAAGACAACACAAGTTGTTTGGATTTTATAAGCATTAAAAGGAAAAAAAAGGAAAGCATAGAGAATCAAGAGCTCTTAAAACTCAAAGTCTTTGTTTCATAGAGTATAACAATTCATAGGGAATTTGAAAACTTAAAGCCTTGGTAGGAATTTTGTTCATAATGTAAATAGGTACTTTAAAAGCATATAACCAGTATTTGGAAGCAATACCATACTACAAAAGTAATGCTAAGCCTCTCTCAACTATCCTTCTATGCCTATTCTTTAAAACCCCATTTTGTTCTTAGGTGTGAAGGCATGCTTTCCAATGCATCACATGAAGTGAACCATGATTTGATGACAAAAGTTAAGCTCTCTACCTTAATTAGATTGAATAACCCAAATCTTATGATCAAAATATCTTTCCATTATAATAAAAAAATTAAGAAACAGACCATGAGCTTATCCTTTGTTTTAAAAATATATCCATATGAATTGACAATAATCATCAATAATGAACATAAAATATCTTTCATCAGTACATGCAATGATAGGTGACTACCAAAGATCAATATAAAAGAGCTCAAACATAGAAGCATATGCCACATGAGTAAACTTAAAGGGAATCTTTTGGGGTTTTTCATTACACAGTGAGAACATACACTTGCTTTATAATGAAAAGTACAAGATATTGAACTAACAAACTTATATAAAGTTTGAGAAGAGGCATGAGCAACCATATTATGCTAAGTAGACGATTTTAATTCTACAAAATAGAAGGAATGAAACTTATTGTGCTAGAAGAAAAAAATTGTTGAATCTAACCTTACAAAGTATAAAGATCACTCTTAGCACTCCCTCAAGCCAGAACTATATAAGTCTTTGAATCCTTCACAAAAAAATGATCATGATGAAACTCTACTATAGCATTATTATCCTTCCATAATTTGCTAAGATACTAAATTACTAAACACACAAGTGGTGTGTAATAAATTAGAAAGATGCAACACTGAATTGCTACCATAAGTCTTAATATTGCTAGAACCATTACTCTTGATGGACAAGGTAGAACCATTACCTACATCAATAGTTTCACATCCATTGTAGGTAGTAGGATGACCAAGATTACTTTCATCATGAGTAAGATAATGTCCTTGAGTCAAGAAATGACTTGTTGAAGATCCAATTGCAAGAATAGTTAAAGGCTCCCCAAAATGAGAAGATTGACCTTGTTCTTGAAGTACATCTCAAATTTGAAAATATTTGTTAATAGGGTATCCAAGTTTGTTACAAATTTGACACTGAATACGATTAGTAGAAGAGCTTCCACTCTTTTTATTCTTGAATTGAGAATTATGATCTTCTTGCTAAGGAGCCTAAGAATGATAAGATGAACTTTTCTGAAGAAAATTGAGATTCCAACCAAAAGAGCCATTAGAATTTGATCCTCCACTATAACCACTTGAGTTCTTGGAACTAGAGTGTCTACCATTAGAGCCAAAATAAGCCTCAATGGGCAAAAGCTGATTACATGAGTTAGTAGAAACTTGACCATGCTGAAATATCAATCTTGTATCATAGGTCATTGAATGACTTTGAAATTCTTCAAAGGTAATATGTTCATTTTTCATAAGCATAGCCATAGATGAGACAAAAGAATTGTAGAAAGATTCAAGCATACCTAGGAAAAAAAGTACATGACACTCAAAAATTGTCTCAACAATAGAAGAAAGATTATCATAAATGGATTTGAGGCATAAAGTATATTTCTTAACTAATAGATTATTCTTAGTAAGAGTTTGCAACTCAAGATGCAAGTCTACAATCCTTGCTTAGTAAGTTGTTGAGAATACTGTTGAAAAGACTCTCATTGTGTAGAAACTGATGCTCTACGAGGGAAATACACTTGCATAAATTGAGATACTAAAGCATAGAACCAAATTTTAACAAGATTGTTCAACCTATCAAGTATGCATATATAGGGTTAATTCTTGAAGATCCTTCAATAAACTGAATAAGAGGTAGGACTTGTTCATCAATAACATCATCCAAGCCATATGCAATGATTATGAAAATTAATTACTCCCTCTAAATCAAGTAATTTGAGTTTTAAAGAGTAACAAAAAAGCTCAAATTTACTAGAGGCATGAAAATATCAGAGAAATCATTACCAATATAAGTCGATTAATAACCACCATTGGAAGGGTGAGTAAGAGTAAAACCTCAACTTCATTGTTGTTATTGCGTGTAAAAATCATAGTAAAACCTCAACTTCATTTTTAAATTTATTTAAAAATATATAACAATGAATAAGTATTAATTAGATTTTTATCGTTACTTTAAAAATATATTTTTTATTATTTGTCTTATATTTTTTATTATTTATTTTAAAAAAAAATTATATTAATATTAAACTTTATAGGTGTTAGTTATTTGGTACACTAAAACATTTGACTTTTTGACATGACATCATAAATGATTCTCTGCTAGGCCACCCATATCCTTTTCTCACGATGCGTTATTTTGAAAAGCAATATTGCTATTAACAAATTCTCATAGTTTATTGGGTAATTTAATTACTTCAATGAATACCAACCCAAAACTAGATTAAGAAAAATAAATAACGTACCTTCAAGATTTGCCCTTATAGTGTTGAAGTAGGAGGCCATCCAATTGAGTTGGACACTAAGAGTACTATTGGTTTCATTGTAAGCATATATATTCTGATAATTCAGAACGTAATGAGGCAAAGTGGAAGCTCCACCCACTGCAAAGTTAACACCTCCACTGTGGTTCAACCATTCATTATCTTTGCTCAAGTAAGGTTTGAGGAAGGGAATTCCTGCAGCTAGTGCTACAATAATATTAAATAATATAAATTAATTAATTTCCTCGTACTCATAATATATAGATTCAAATACAATATATATTATTATCTTAATAGGATTACATGTAACGAGATTAATAATATAATTTCCTTAAGAAACTTTTTTGTCACAAATAGATAGTTTCGTTAAGAAGTTGGATATTATAATAGATTTTTTTAAAATCAAATAATATTTTAATATGATTTGAATTTATAATTTAAAACAAATAAATGATAAATTTGATGGCAAAACTACTACATAGATCACAATAATATAGAGGCTATTGTAATACTCTTACACATGAAATTGTTAAATTTTGTGTAAAATCTAAGGAGGGATATGGATGGTCGCTTTTAATCCTTGTAGCTGATATGTTTTCCAAAATGATTAATGAAGTACATTTTTCAGTAAAAAAAATATCATAGATCACTACATTCATTTCTTTAAATTATAAATGCAGTAATTTAGTTTTTTAGCTTTTTTAAAAAATGTCAATTAAGAAAAAAAATTAAATTATTTTAAAGTTTTTATATTAAAATATTTCCTTTTTAATGTAATAGAATTAATTGACACTACTTTTAATCTAAGGGATAATACCATACCAATTCCCAAAATAATTATTTAGAATCAAATTTTAAAGATTAAAAGTAAATATGTCGATTCATATTAATTTAATTGGGTTAGTTTGAGCTAGCTTACCTTGAATTAAAACAACTTTAACTTAAATTGAATTGAATTCATATCATAATTTATCAATCTTAATCCAAACCAAAAAACTTTGAGTTAGTTCAAACTAACCTAATAAACCCAAACTTTTATATATATAATAATTAATTTTTTTTTATCTTTTTTAACTTAATTTTTATTTGAAATAATTAAAAAATCAAATTCAATGGACTCTATTAACGTAAAATATACAAATAAAAATTTTATTAAAATTTTTACAAAGTAAAAAATTTAAAAGTTTCAAGCCAAGCATATTACAAAACAATCCCGAAGAACTATTATTTAAAATTAAAGTAAATGAATAATTTAAACCTAAACTTAGTGTAATTATAATTAGTGATAACATAATATATTTACAAAATTAACTAAAAATAAAAATTATGTTGTGTTCGTTGTTGATAAAATATGTATAATTTTTGTTCATAAATAAATAATTAATATATGAATATGAAAAAAATTATAATAAAAATAGTAAGAGAAATGTAACAAATTTTTTATAACATGAAAAAATAATAATAATATATAACAATAATTATAATTATTTTTTTATTTTTTTGTTACTAGATTATCCCTAACTTAGCATTAATTTTTTGTTATTTAAGAATAATTTAAATTAGATCAAAATTAAATTCAATTCATATTAAATTCGTGTTTTTCAATTTATGTTCGATTTAAAAAATCAAATTACATCACAAATTTCCACGCTTAGTTAAACTTCAATCTTTTTTAAATATGAGTAAAAGGCTCTAGACTATTATACAATTCCCAACGTATTTGTACATTATTTATTTATTTATTTTTTCCGTCGTTTGATATTTGACAACTTTTCAATTTTCTCTCTCGCTTAACATTTACCCTATTGAGTGAAATATTGGAGTATAAAAAGTTGAGTTTTATATTGATTGCGATTATCTAAATTGCATTTAAAGTTTTTTTTAATTCGAAATATAAATAAAAAATGGTAATGTGGATAAAATTGCAAAATGAAGAAACCAAAATAAGTGAAACAATTATTTTTACGTTGTTTTACGGTACTTTTTTTTTTAAAATGGGAACAAGCATAAACATATTTATGTAATATGAGAAGTAAACCATATTATGACAAGAACTCTGACTATTACTACACAAAAATACATGAATTAATTATTTTATTCATACAACTACTTACATTTTAATTTATTAGTAATAAAATTCTCCTTATTAACAAGTTATTATAACAATAATAATTATGACTTTTTAAAATACCCCAATAAAAATAAATCAAAATAAAAGATTGATAAATTATACTTGTACTTCATAACAGAAAATTTTTACATGCATTTAATCTTGTATTCACGTTAATTATAAATTGCCACGTTGTACAATTTCTTGAAAAATAACTAATCTCATTATTTTTAAAGGAATTTTATCACGTTATGCATTAATATATTATAATTTATATGAATATAAATTTATATTTACTTATATTGAAACCAAAAATTAAAGAATTACATAAATAACATCTTAAAACTTATAACAATAAATATAACATCCTAAATAATATTATAAGGATTAAATTTTATAAAATTTAATATTAAATAGATCTAAATGACAATATGATGACATTTAATGTCAAAATAGGATGATTTTTTTAAAGTAAAATATATATTTATAGGACATAAAAAAAATTATTTTTATAAATATATATTTCAAAGTGCTATTTTTTAAAATTATTTCATCAATTTTATCTTACTATCAACAATTGATAAATTTTTTTGAAAAATTACAAAAAATAATACTTTTAAAACTTATAACAATAAAATAATATTATAATACATTGAACATTATTAAATTAAACATCGTTCAATATTAAACGAATCTAAATGATCGTAATTTAATCTGAATGATATTCAATGTAAAATAACGTGTCATATTTTTTTTACTAAAATAAAAATATATAAATTTTATTAAAAGATGTTACTTTTATGATTTCATGTTTTACAGTTATATTTTTATTTTATTTTTTTAATTTTTATATTTTAATTTTTTCAATAAATATATAATTAGGAAATGATGTAGAGGTTTACCGAGCATTAGATTTGATTGCATATCATACCCAATTAGCACAAATCTTCTTGAAACACGAGTAAAAAAAATTGAATATTATAAGGTTTAATTATAATATTTTTAAAAGAATTTTATTTTTTATACCTGTACGTATTATTTTACGACATAAAAATATGTTTTTTTGTATGTTTAAAAAACAACACGCATATAAAAAATATTTTTTATAGCATAGTTTTTTTAAATAATTAGAAAAAAACCATATATATAAATAATTGATATAAATATTTTCTCATACTTAATTCGTACTTCTTCTGTTACCCTATGTACCTCTTGTGGAGAATTATTTATTTATTTTCTGAAATTGCCTCAAGACAAAACTCTAAAAATTTGAAGTCAGATTGTCAGGTTACACACTATAATTAATAATAAATGCAAATCTGTATCTACTTTCAACCTTACTGGATTGAAACCAAAAATTGTTGAGAAAAATATTAAAATAACAACACCTTGAAATCTATAACAATAAAAATAATTTTTATATTATTAAATAAAAATAAATTTGATAAATATTAACATTTAATGTGCCTACGTAATAATTGAACTGTATTTAGTTTAAAGATGGGATGGAATTTTTTTAGTTACAAAAATTTGAGTCAAATATAAACATGTTATTTTTATAGTTAAATTTTAGAGTTATTTTTGTTTTTTCAAAATTTTTCCATTAGTTTTTTGTAGTATTAATTATCAACTAGTACTTTATTTTTTTTTCTTTTTATTTCATTCTCCTTGTAATAATTGATATATTTAATTAGAAGATGGGAGAATTTTTTAATAACAAAAATATATGATTAGATTATAAAAATAATATTTTTATAATTAAAATTTTAAGGGTTATTTTTGTTTTCTAAAAGTTTTCCATTAGTTTTTTGTCCTATTAATTATCAACAAATACTTTATTTTCTTTTCTTTTCTTTTTCTTTGTAAGGAATTCCTCCGCTAAAAAAAATATATATTTATTATAAATTTAAAATATAATATATATATATATATATCACTTAATTATTTATATAATTTAGTTTTAATATCTTTAAAAATATATTTATTATATATTTAAAAATATAAATATATTTTTTACAATATAAAAATATATATTTTTAAAGATATTAAAATTAAATTATATAAATAATTAAGTGATATAAAGATTTATATTTTCTCCTACTTAGTTCTTACTGCGTATATCCCCATTGTTTTTTAATACATAACCAAACTCACCCCTACCTACCTCTTGCATGTCGCCAATTTTTTTTATTAAATTTTCGCAAAACACAATTCCTAAAATTTATACTAATAAAACTAACACTCATTAACATTAATCCAAATTAAGTAATCAAAGCTTACCATTAAATTGTATCTAATTGAACTAATTTAATTTCAAGGTTGAACGGCGTCTAACTCGCAGTTCAATCAAAAACCAAAAACCAAAAACCAGCAATCATATGCAATATATGATCATCAGTACCAAATCCACAATGCAAAGAAGAGAAAATTTAAGATATAAAAGCATAAATAGAGAGCTAGCTAAAATATAAATAAATATATATGATGTACCATAATAATCGACAACCAACAAGCCATCCGAACAACGGCCTGTTGGTTGAGAGAAGAGAGCTTCTCCATAGGGAAGTCTTGCGCACATAGAAGTTGGGTTCTCAATAATCAAATTGCCTGTGTCTGAAAATGAGTCCCCAAATTGATATATTGAAACAAACCCACAACCCTTGAGTGAAATTGAATTGCATAAACTACAAGGTTGATGAACAAGGACTAGAAATAAGCTTACGAGAATCATAGGCAAAGAAAGTACTACTTGGGTTGAAGCCATAAGTGTTTTAATTTAAAATGAAAAACCAGGCTAGTGTTTTATATATTGGAATATTTGGAAATAAGTATTTCAATTATTAATTATATCCATTACTAACAATGTACATTTGTAGGACATGTAGCCAAAGTAAAAATGACCGGTGAAAAAGAAGAAAACTATTCCAAAATTATATAAAATAATATTTTAAAAATTTATAATTATAAACTTAATATTCTAATTATATTCATTAGATTGTAATATAATGTTATTTAATAATGAAATGATATAAATCATTATAATTTAATTTGAACGACATTTAAAATAAAATAATATATCTGAATTTTTTAATATTAAAAATATATAAGATATAAATAAGACGTGTTATTTTATTGTTACAAGTTTTAAGGGTAATTTTTTTTTATTTAAAAAAAAAAGAATATGAAGTTTGCATGTTCATATAAAAGTTTGGGTGTGGTGATAGAATGATCTCTTACATTAAGAAATTTACGTCAGTTAGGCCGTTATATTATAAAAGATTTCATTTAGTCTTTTATATTGTGTAAAATGTAATAATAAATGAATTTTTTTACTATTTACTTAATATTTTAATAGTTTTATGATAAAAATTTAACTATTCACTTAATATTTTAATAATTTTTATGATAAAATAATATTGTAAAATATTGTTACTATTTTTCATTATTTACCAATAAAATAAAATAATTAGAAAATAATAATATATTTTTTAAAATATTAATAAAAAATAGTTTTCGTCATTCTTTAATCTTTTTTTTATAAGAGATAAATACCTATAGGGTCCTATATTTATTAAAAAAAATTATACTTATTTTTTATATTTATTTTTTATAATACTTTAATCATATTGTTATTAAAAAGTAACCGTAAAAAGACAAAGTAAGTTTTTTCAAATATTTTTTATTTTTTCAGATGCATTAGATAAATATATTTTAATTTATATAAACTATAACTAAAAGAATACAAAAAATAAATAAATAAAAATGATTATTTTTCTTATTCAATCATGTTTTCATAACAATAAGGTACTAAACTATCACAAAAAATAAATATAAACCTTAGTATTATTTTTAAATAAATATATTATCTCTATAAGAAGTCTCATTTTTTTTATAAAAATAAATTATTAAATAACATTTTTTCCCTTATAAAGGATAGTAGAAGGACATTAACTATGAAAAAATTATACAAATATCTATTAACTTTTGAGTGGCAAAATAAGTACACTAATTATGAAAAAATATATCATAAGTCCAAAAATGAAAAAAAATGTTAGAAATTTAACACATGAACACACGTGTGTGTATTTTTTTAGTTACTATATGTTCCCTAAATTAATTGTCATCCAAAAAATATGAAGTTAGATGGATTTAAAGACATAAAAACTTAAAAAATATATATACATGTGTGTTCATGTGCTCCATGTTTGATATTTTAATTTTTGGACTTTTGGTGTACTTTTTCGTAGTTATTGGATTTGTAATATCTCACTCAAAAATTAATAAATGTTTTTATATTTTTATTATAATTAATTTTTTTATTTCTTTTTTTTCAATTAACTAAATAATTTCTTTATTTTAATGTAAGAGATTTATGCCATATTTTAATTTTTTTGCTCGCTCAGAAATTTATCAGGTTTTTCAGGAAGAAGAAACCTTCTTTTGGGGCTACTAAAAGAGATACTTCTAGTTCCAAAACCTTAAGATCTACTAGAGATTATGAAGACTCATAAAATGGTTCTAAGAAATCAAGTAAAGGTCACTTAAATAAAATAAAGTGCTTTAAATATGGAAAGCAAGAATACATTATTGATCAGTGCTTTTAGAAACTAAAATGCATAAACAAACATGCAATTAAAGTTAAGGTCACTATTTCAAACAATACTAGTAATAATTAAGAGAATGATACTAACTTTATGGCCTTCACTACTTCTAGTAGTATTATTGATTCTTCAACTACTACCTTAGATATTCAAGAGGAGACTACTAAAGGCAATGAAGTCAAAGATGAAAAAATACGAATTGCTCACTTCTTATAATGCTTTACTTTTGGAGCATTGATGAGTGCTCAAAAAGCACTAAAATAACCATGATTTTATGCACATTAATTGATTAATATATATATATATATATATATATATATATTTATATGTTTTATCATATATTTATATATATTTGTCTTTTTCGGAATCACGGGTATTTTTATTGATTTTCAGGTATTTTGGCTTAAAAACGTAACTTAAAGTCTCAAAGATGAATACTGAAAGCAATACATCACAAATATATTAATAAATAAATGGGGAAAGGTCAATAAATATGAAAAAATTGGACAAAATGGATCAAAAAGAAGAAAATCGCGCGCGTACCCAATCGCTTGGCGCGCAGGCCGGGCCCATCCGCGCTTGCAGATATCGCGCAGATGCCCCATGCGCCATTACTGTTCACGCGCGCGCCCCTGCGCGCCCAGCTGCCCTCTGCACGCGCCGACGCCCATTTCGCCCCATTTTTCACGTGCAGCCGCCCATGACGTCATGATGACGTCATCAATGACCTCAGCATTTGCACTCCGCGTTTTCACATTTTTTTAACATTTTTTCACTCATTTTTTCTCTCCATCCTCACCTATAAATACCCCCCTTCCCTTCACTTCAAACCACACCTCAAAACACATTCTCTTCTCTCTTTCTTTCTCTCATTTCTTAGATTTTTTAGTTTTTCTTAGTTTTTAGCTTTTCTTAGTTAATTTCTCTTAGTTTTAGAGTTCTTCCCTTTTTGGGAAGAACTAGTTATGTTTTTGTAATTTTTTAGCTTTTTGATTCAATAAATGGGAGTGCAAATTCCGCTTGGAGGTTTTCCAGCAACGGGAATAGCATCGAAGTTCTGTAAGGATTTTATTTTCTTTACTCTTATTTTTTATGCTTTATTATTACATCATAAAATTAAATTGTCCGTGATTAAATTTAACTCTGTGTTGCTTATAAACATGATGTAATAATAACGTTGTTATGCTTGCGAAATATTAAATAGGTAAAAATCTCTAAAATGAATTGATTTTATTTTTATTCAAGATTTTATATTAAGAATGTTAGAGAGAAATATATTATTTTTCATTACAAACTTAAATCTGAAAATTAGATTTTAAGGTTTAGTTATCCGATTCGATTTAGAGTAGTGCTCTTTTATTTGTTGGTACAATCGCCTAGATAGTTAGAGTGAAGCTCTATTTCAAAAGTTTTTATAAGAATTATTATCCGAAAATGTATTGACAACATGTTTTCAGTAGTGGTTTTAAAACTTGAAAGTTAGTACTCGGATAACTACATTTTTAGGTTTAATTTGCACACTTTGAATAAAGTTTAAGCTGTCTAACCCCACCAAAGGTGGCATTTAAATGGTCCATTTTCAATCTTTTAGAAAAAGGAATTAATTTAATTAATCAAATTAGTTATCAACCCCACCCATAGGTGTTAATTGATTTGTTTAGTTAACAAAGAATATCTAACCTCACCAAAGGTGGTATTCATATAAAAAAGAGAGAATCAATAAATATCAAATCATATCTTTAATAACCTAATTAATATGAGCAAGCATAATTAACTTAATTATTATATCCATAAATACTCCACCATTATAAATGATAAAATTTGCATAAATGTTTATTGAATCTATGTTTATTTTTATGTAAGTAGATTAAAAACACAAAACCCCAAAATATCGTGACAGGATGTTTAGGATTTAATTTCGTTTTTAAAAGTTTGAATAATAAATTAAAAACCACATACATTTCTTCCTTAGATCGAATTGGGAGTATACTTATCATTTTCTACGAAATGATTCGGTGCATTCTTGAGAGTTTTATAAATAGATAAAACAAAAGTAGCAGGCGAGGATCGGCGATGTTGGTTACACTTGATCAAGTTTTTGTAGGATTCTTGAAGTGAAGGAATAAGCGTTTTTAAATTATTTATTAAAATTTTAAAAACTTTTTGTGTTGTAAATAATTGTGATTTTTTTTATTTAAAAAAAATAAAAAAAACAAAAAAAACAATAAAAAAAATAAAAATAATAATAAAAAATAAAAAAAATTCAAATTTCAATTTCATAATAAATAAAAAAAAATTCAAATTTTAAATTTCATAAAAAAATTATAGCATGAATAATAAAATAATTTTGAATTTTGAAATTTGAAGTAAAAAAAAAAAGTAAAAATATTTTAAATGAAATTAATAAATAAAAATAAAAAATTTTGTTGTTTGTGAAAAGTAAAAAAAAAAATTCAAATTTCAATTTCATAATAAATAAAAAACATTATAGCATGAATAATAAAATAATTTTGAATTTTGAAATTTGAAGTTAAAAAAAAGAGTAAATAAATTTTAAATTAAATTAATAAATAAATAAGAATAAAAAAATAAAAAAAATAAAAAAAATAAAAAAAATAAAAAAAATAAAAAAAATAAAAAAAATAAAAAAAATAAAAAAATAAAAAAAAAATAAAAATAATAAAAAATAAATAAAAATAAATAAAAAACTTTATTTTCAATTTTTTTTGTTCTTTTCTCTTTTTTGTTCTTTTATCTTTTTCAATTATTATTTTTATTTTATTTTTATTTTATTTTTTGGCTTAATTTTTAATTAAATTTTTTTTCTCTTTTTATTTTTATTTTTCTTTTACTTTTTCAATTTATTTTATTTTTGGTTTCATTTTTTTTAATTTTGTTTTTTTAACTATTTTTTTTATCTTAATTTTCATTTAAGTTAATTAATTTAGGTTTTTAGTAACTTAATTTACTAACTTATATTAATTTAATTTACTAACTTAATTAACTTAGATTTTCATTAACTTAATTAACCTACTTTTTTATTAACTTAATTAACTTAAATTTTAACCTAACTTAACTTAATTAACTTAATTTTAATAGCATGAAAAGTAAAGATCTAAGGGAGTTCTGTCTAGGAGACTAGTTCCTGGAAGCCTTTGTGCCACTAGTCTTTCCTGGGAACGTTGCTCTGTCTAGGAGGATGGTTTTTAAGGAGCCTTTGCCCCACCATTCTTTCCTGGGAGCACTCTTGATTAATAGTAATTATGTTATTTTAACTTAGATATTATACTTAAAAAAAAATCTAAAATTATCTCCAAAATTTTAAAGTTTTAATTACATCTTAAGAGTTAGTTTCTTTGTTTAATCTAGGTACAATTGTGTTTTGATGCCTTAATTATTTGATTTGCACCTAGATGTGGGTTATCTAAAATCCTCAAGCATGCCCCTAGTTTTTAGTACAGAAAAAATTTAAAAATCAATAGGGCATGTTTGAAACAGTATAGGTAGACAATCTTGTCTTACTTGTAGGTTTGATTGACTCAATGATGAGGGGATATTGAGTTTACTTAAAAAGCAATCCCCAAGTTACGTCTTGCTAAGACATTAAACTAAACGCTGGATGGGAGGCAACCCATCATTTTAGGTACTTTTTTGTTATTTGTTTTATATACTTAATTTTATTGTTTATTTTAGTTTAATTATATGTGAATAATTTTTAAATTGTTAAAACTAAAAATATTTGTTGAGTTGTTAGAAGTTCACAGCAATTTGTCTGTATACACTTTAATGATGAATATGATGAATGTACCTCCATTTCTCCATTATTACTTACACATTCTCAAGAAATAGGTAATCTTTCTTCTCTTTTCTCTTTATCTTTAATTTACAGTTGTTACATTGAGGACAATGTAAGTTCTAGGTTGGGGGTGGTGAAAAGTTACCATGCTTAATTAGAAAAGAAAAAAAAAAGATTTAACAATTTAAAAATTAAAAAAAAAAAATTTCAAAAAAAACAATTATTAATTTTTTCTTTTTTATGTTCACATCTTCATTTTTTGTGTTTGGTTTTATTTTTGTTTTGTGTGATTTAATAATTTTCGAAAAAAAAAATTTCAAAAAATAATAAAAAAAATATATTTTCTCACAAAAATTTATCATTTCTTTAAATCAAATTTAAGTAAATAGTTAAGTTTTTTGTACTGTTAGATTAATTTTTGAAAACATATCATGAAATATTTTGTAATTGTTTTTGATAATTAGTTAGTTTTTGTCATAACTAGTATTTCTTGATAAGATGTAGAAATTATATTAAACCCAAAATCGGTGTTTATGAATTTGTTTTAGTGGAGACTACCTTTGTGAGATATAATTTGAGCCTAATTTCCCTTATTCAGAGTGAAATATATATTTTTTCTACTCCAAACACATTTCTTATTTCTTCAAATTCTTAGATGATCTCTATAGGCATTAATATTGAATGTATGAATTTTTTCTCATCTTAATAGAGTATCGTATATTTTTTTTTATTATTTTTGCTTAGATTAAATGATTTGAGTAGAAATTGATAGTATATGCTTTTATCTCATTCGTGCATGACTGTTACAAAAAAAAAAAGACATATCTGGGGTTACCTAAACCAAGATCAAACAAAAAGCCAGAAAATTAACCACTTACCAAAATCCTAAAAAACAAAATGTACAATTTGTACATGGGTTGACTCTCTAAACAAATGATATATATTGAAAAGTATCTTCAGAAAAATATAGAGAGATAAAGAATATATAGTATAATCTAAATACTATGACCCATATTACCCAAAATTCAAAAAAAAAATGTACAATCTGTACATGGGTTGACTCTCTAAACAAATGATATATATTGAAAAATATCTTCAGAAAAATATAGAGAGAAAGAATATATAGTATAATCTACATACTATGACCCATATTGCCTACAAAGTTGTGAGTAAAGGCTAAATACAAAAGAAAGATATAAGAAGTAATTCCCTAAAAAGTCATTGCACTTTCTTCATTTGTAAAAGGCATATATCTTGAAATTTTTTCTTAATGAGTTTGATTTATGCATGAAAATAATTTTTATATATGATATCTTTATAATTTATACATTTGATTCCTTCCATGAGATCAACGTCAAAATAACACTTTGAGCCTTTCTTCTTTATACATATGCGAACATATTAGTATATTTCTATACATCAACTCTTTCGCATATAAATTAGTATGAGTGTTTGAACCCATAGGATTCAGTGTTCTGAGAGTATTGACTTGTGAGGAATAGAGTCGAAGCGAATTCGGATTCATGACACTGAAATTGGGTGAAATTAAATTGATACATTTTTTGATATGAAATATGAAAATGATTTTCAACTAATTATTATAATAAATCATGATTGTTTAAGAAGATTAAAATAACTTATGCTTGAGATTTTAATTATGATCTTAAAAGAGATTAAAAAGTATGAGACATTTTTGTGTTATGTTGTTTTCTTTTATTCTTAAAAGTTAATTTTTAATGTTGTTATAATTTTAGTTTTTAAGTTGATTATTTTTATTTCTTTTGATTTTTACATTTAGTTCAATGTTTGTGGGTATCATTACTGAAAACCCTCACGAGACTCAAACTCGTCCACTAGGGCAACCTAGGGGTTTAAAGGCTTGTTGCATAGGCTAAATGCAACCATTTCAATCCACGAAAGTGATTTAGGATAGTTTAATTTTTAGTTTCTATCGCTTCTCTTGCTAAGGGACTAGCAAGAAGCTGGTTGGGGGTTGTGATGAGTGCTCAAAAAGCACTAAAATAACCATGATTTTATGCACATTAATTGATTAATATATATATATATATTTATATGTTTTATCATATATTTATATATATTTGTCTTGTTCGGAATCACGGGTATTTTTATTGATTTTCAGGTATTTTGGCTTAAAAACATAACTTAAAGACTCAAAGAGGAATACTGAAAGCAATACATCACAAATATATTAATAAATAAATGGGGAAAGGTCAATAAATATGGAAAAATTGGACAAAATGGGTCAAAAAGGTCAAAAATGTCAAAAAGGAGAAAATCGCGCCGCGCGCCCGGCTTGCGCCAAAGACGCCAGACCGTGCGCGCCAATTCACAAGACGCAGAGCCCGATCCGCGCTGCGGCCGCAGTAGCTGGGCCCCGCGCTGCCGCGCGCAGAGTGCCCCAGATCCACGCATGCCGCGCATACTGCGCGCGGTACCTCTCGCACGCGCCGACGCCCATTTCGCCCCATTTTTCACGTGCAGCCGCCCCATGACGTCATGCTGACGTCATCAATGACCTCAGCATTTGCACTCCGCGTTTTCACATTTTTTTAACATTTTTTCACTCATTTTTTCTCTCCATCCTCACCTATAAATACCCCCCTTCCCTTCACTTCAAACCACACCTCAAAACACATTCTCTTCTCTCTTTCTTTCTCTCTTTTCTTAGATTTTTTAGTTTTTCTTAGTTTTTAGCTTTTCTTAGTTAATTTCTCTTAGTTTTAGAGTTCTTCCCTTTTTGGGAAGAACTAGTTATGTTTTTGTAATTTATTAGCTTTTCGATTCAATAAATGGGAGTGCAAATTCCGCTTGGAGGTTTTCCAACAACGGAAATAGCATCGAAGTTCTGTAAGGATTTTATTTTCTTTACAGTTATTTTTTATGCTTTATTCTTACATGTTATATTTAATTTGTCTGTGATTAAATTTAACTCTATTGTTGCTTATAAACATGATATAATAATAACGTTATTATGCTTGCGAAATATTAAATAGGTAAAAATCTCTAAAATGAATTGATTTTATTTTTTATTCAAGAGTTTATATTAAGAATGTTAGAGAGAAATATATTATTTTTCATTACAAACTTAAATCTGAAAATTAGATTTTAAGATTTAGTTATCCTATTCGATTTAGAGTAGTGCTCTTTTATTTGTTGGTACGATCGGCGGATAGTTAGAGTGAAGCTCTATTTCAAAAGTTTTTATAAGAATTATTATCTGAAAATGTATTGACAACATGTTTTCAGTAGTGGTTTTAAAACTTGAAAGTTAGTACTCGGATAACTAAATTCTTAGGTTTAATTTGGACACCTTGAATAAAGTTTAAATTGTCTAACCCCACCAAAGGTGGCATTTAAATGGTTCATTTTCAATCTCTTAGAAAAAGGAATTAATTTAATTAATCAAATTAGTTATCAACCCCACCCATAGGTGTTAATTGATTTGTTTAGTTAACAAAGAATATCTAACCCCACCAAAGGTGGTATTCATATAAAAAAGAGAGAATCAATAAATATCAAATCATATCTTTAATAACCTATTTAATATGAGCAAGCATAATTAACTTAATTATTATATCCATAAATACTCCACCATTATAAATGATAAAATTTGCATAAATGTTTATTGAATCTATGTTTATTTTTATGTAAGTAGATTAAAAACACAAAACCCCAAAATATCGTGACAGGATGTTTAGGATTTAATTTCGTTTTTAAAAGGTTGAATAATAAATTAAAAACCACATACATTCCTTCCTTAGATCGACCTTGGGAGTATACTTATCATTTTCTACGAAATGATTCGTGCACTTGCGAGAGTTTTATAAATAGATAAAACCAAAGTAACGGGCAGGATCGGCGATGTCGGTTCTGCCCCGATCAAGCATATTCAGTTTTTAAAGGATAAGAGAAAGATTATGAAGAGCCTTAAGGAAAAAAATATTGCAAGATCAGTGTGTTGAATAAAACTCTAGAGGAAAAGAAGCCTTGTATTGATAAACAACAACATGATCTCACAAGCTCATTGTTGTCTCTTTTAGAGAACATAAAACGTGCAAGTATACACGGTCACAAGTAATAATATTTGTAAGTAAAGTATCGTTCCCACGGAGATTTGTTACTATAGTTTTGTGCTTAATGCTTTTTGATTATTTACGAATTTTATCAAATTGATCCGTGGCACATAAATAAACTTGGAAGAGGCATTTGTGTGTATATTGCTCGTAGATAAAATGACATGTATGATGAAGGATAGGAATATACCCTAATTGTATGTGTGACCATTTGAAAACTTAGAACGTAATGAATCTTGGTGAATTTAATTCTCATAGAGATATAGTGAATTAATTTAACGAGATGTGTTTATACGGAGCTCGGAAGAGATGTATAAATAAAATTAGAAGTTTTCGGTTGAAAAATTAAATGTACTAAAAAATATAAATTAAAAGAAAATAATATGATAAGAGTGGATTAATTTGGTGAAAAATTGCAATCCTAGAGTTCTTTTATTTTGTTAACTCTTTTCTTTTTCTAAATCAACGGTTGTTTTGGATAAAATAAGAGGGAAACAATTTTAGTATTCAACAAACTATAGTAACAAATCTCCGTGGGAACGATACTTTACTTACAAATCTTATTACTTGTGACCATGTATACTTGCATGTTTTATGTTCTCCAAAAGAGACAACAAGTTTTTGGCGCCGTTGCCGGGGATTTGTTTACTATTTTCATTGTTGATATTAATACCAATCAATCTGATTTTAATTCAAAAAAAAATTTTGTTTTTTTTGTTGCGTATTTAATTTATTTTTCAATTTTCTCGTGGGTTGAGATTTTGTTTGACTCACAAATCTTACCTCATAAAAAGAAAATAAATTTTTTTGCTTATTGTTTGTTGTTTATTTTATTTTGTAATTTTCTCGTGCGTTGAGATTTTGTTTTGATACACAAATCTTAATTCACAAAAAAAAACAAAAAAAATTTATTTGCTAATTGTTGGTTGTTTATTTTATTTTATTTTTTTTATTTTTAAATTTTCTCGTGGGTTGAGATTTTGTTAACACACAAATCTTAACTTACAAAAAGAAAAAAAAAATTTAATGTAATTTATGCTTGCTTAATTTATTTTTCAATTTTCTCATAAGTTGAGATTTTGTTTGACACACAAATCTTAAATCACAAAAAGAAAAAAAAAACAAACAAAAAAAATTTATGGTTATTGTTTCTTAATTTATTTTTCAATTTTCTCGTAAGTTGAGATTTTGTTACACACAAATCTTAACTTACAATAAGAAAAACAAATTGAGAAGTCAAACTAAAGACTATAAATCAAGCGCTTCTTGGGAGGCAACTCATGTGTTTTATATTTATTTTTTATTTTTTATTTTTCGCATGTATTACTTTTTATATTTTGTTATGTTATTTTTTGTTTCTTTCGTAGGTGCAAATTGGAGGTAATGAAGCTATTTTGGCTTAACCAATCAAACAAACCAGGAAGTTTTTTTAAACTCATCTCATATGTTCTTTAACTTTCACACATTGAGGACAATGTGTATATTAAGTTTGGGGGTGGTAGATATATTGAACGTAATTGAAATACTTTCTGGATGTTCTTGCTTGTGAATTTTTTTTTGTTTGGTTGATTGAAGATATTTTGTTATAAATAGTGATTTTATTTCTCCGATTTAAATGATGCATAGCTCTTTGAAAAATTTGAATGTTGTCTAAGCGATCAATAATTTTTACGTATGTTTCATTTTTACAAGAATAAATATTCATGAGCACTGATAACTGTATTTTATATAGTTATTTTCACCTATTTTATTAATTATAATTACTATGTTCTCTCTATTTTTAGTTAATTTTAGTTTAATAAATTAGTATTTACTGTTTTTTATATATTTTAAGAAAATTAAATAAATTGTATCGAAAACGTTCTTAATGACAAATTTGTGTCCAAAAATATAATTTCAAATAAAAGAGTGATTAATTGCAATTTATAAAAGTTGAAAATATAATTTAAATTAAAATCGGGCTTAATTTCAATTATTAAAAGTTTAAAATTTAATTTAAATTACAAAAAGGGCTGTATTGTAATTAAACAAAGTTTAAAATGTAATTCGAAATATATTTGTGGGTCAAAATACAATTAAATAAAGTTTAATATTCGTGCAGGAGAGAAGAATCCACGCATCATCATCCACACGTACAACGTGGTCCGTCCGATCAAAGCATAAGCGGTTAGGATTGCAGGGAATTTTCTATCACGTGGTTCGGTGCCCAAGTGGGGCCCACCTGCCACGCAGGCCGGCGTCTGATTGGGCGGATGCTGAGCCGGGCGCTTGGCCATGGCGGCGCTTTTTCTCGCTTTTTGACATTTTTGACCTTTTCGACCCATTTTGTCCAATTTTTCCATGTTTGTTGACCTTTTTCCACTTATTTATTAATTTATTTGTGATGTATTGCTTCAAGTATTCTTCTTTGAGTCTTTAAATTGCGTTTTTGACCCAAAATACATGAAAAAAGAATAAAAATACCGGTGATTCCGAAAAAGACAAATTTATATAAATATATGATAAAACATATAAATATATATATTTTTAATCAATTAATGTGCATAAAATCATGGTTATTTTAGTGCTTTTGAGCACTCATCACAACCCCCAACTTGACTTCTTGCTAGTCCCTTAGCAAGAGAAGCGATAAAAACTAAAAATTAAACTATCCTAAATCACTTCCGTGGATTGACACGGTTGCATTTAGCCTATGCAACAAGCCTTTAAACCCCTAGGTTGCCCTAGTGGACGAGTTTGAGTCTCGTGAGGGTTTTGATAATGATACCCACAAACATTGTACTAAATGTAAAAACAAAAGAAACAATAAAAACAAACAACTTAAAAATTAAATTTACAACAAAATCACAAATTATCAACATCTCACAAAAATGTCTCATACTTTTTAATCTCCTTTAAGATCATAATTAAAATCTCAAGCATAAGTTATTTTAATCTCTTTAAACAATCATGATTTATTATAATAATTAGTCGAAAATCATTTTCATATTTCATATCAAAAATGTATCAATTTAATTTCACCCAATTTCAGTGTCATAAATCCAAATTCGCTTCGACTCTATTCCTCACAAGTCAATACTCTCAAAACACTGAATCCTATGGGTTCAAACACTCATACTAATTTATATGCGAAAGAGTTGATGTATAGAAATGAACTAATATGTTCGCATATGTATAAAGAATAAAGGCTCAAAGTGTTATTTTAACATTGATCTCATGAAAGGAATCAAATGTATAAATTATAAAGATATCATATATAAAAATTATTTTCATGCATAAATCAAACTCATTAAGAAAGAATTTCAAGATATATGCCTTTTACAAATGAAGAAATTGCAATGACTTTTTGGGGAATTACTTCTTATATCTTTCTTTTGTAATTAGCCTTTACTCACAACTTTGTAGGCAATGTGGGTTATAGTATGTAGATGATACTATTTTTATCTCTCTCTCTTTTTTTTTTTTTTTTTTTTTTTTTTTGTAGATATTTTTCAATATGTGTATTTCTTAGAGAGTCAACCCATGTACAGATTGTACATATTTTGGATTTTGGTGAGTGGTTAATTTTGTGGCTTTTCTGTTTGATCTTGGTTTAGGTAACCCCAGATATGTCTTTTTGTTTTTGTAGTAGTCATGCATAAATGAGATATAAGCATATACTATCAACTTCTACTCAAATCATTTAATCTAAGCAAAAATAATAATCAAAAATATATGATACTCTATTAAAATGAAAAAAAATTCATACATTCAATATTAATGCCTATAGAGATCATCTAAGAATTTGAAGAAATAAGAAATGTGTTTGGAGTAGAAAAAATATATATTTCACTCTGAATAAAGGAAATTAGGCTCAAATTATATCTCACAAAGGTAGTCTCCACTAAAACAAATTCATAAACACCGATTTTGGGTTTAATATAATTTCTACATCTTATCAAGAAATACTAGTTATGACAAAAATTAACTAATTATCAAAAACAATTACAAAATATTTC
The DNA here is from genome assembly GCA_030763125.1 of Hippophae gyantsensis. Classification (NCBI taxonomy): domain Eukaryota; kingdom Viridiplantae; phylum Streptophyta; class Magnoliopsida; order Rosales; family Elaeagnaceae; genus Hippophae; species Hippophae gyantsensis. Next base: position 27,108,125 of record CM061039.1, on the reverse strand, counting down.
ATGATATGTTTTCAAAAATTAATCTAACAGTACAAAAGACTTAACTATTTACTTAAATTTGATTTAAAGAAATGATAAATTTTTGTGAGAAAATATTTTTTTTTTTAATAATTTTTTTTAAATTTCAAAAATTACTAAATCACACAAAACAAACACAAAAAATGAAGATGTGAACATAAAAAAGAAAAAAAAAATAATAAAATTTTTTTTTTTTTTGAATTTTTTTTTTTTTAAATTGTTAAATCTTTTTTTTTCTTTTTTAATTAAGCATGGTAACTTTTCACCACCCCCAACCAAGAACTTACATTGTCCTCAATGTAACAACTGTAAATTAAAGATAAAGAGAAAGAAAAGAAAGATTACCTATTTCTTGAGAATGTGTAAGTAGTAATGGAGAAATGCAGGTGCATTCATCATATTCATCATTAAAGTGTATACAGACAGATTGCTGTGAACTTCTAACAACTCAAAAAATATTTTTAGTTTTAACAATTTAAAAATTATTCACATATATTAAAACAAATAACAAAAAATTACCTAAAATGATGGGTTGCCTCCCATCCAGCGCTTAGTTTAACGTCTTAACAAGACGTAACTTGGGGATTGCCTTTTAAGTAAACTCAATGTCCCCTCATCATTGAGTCAATCAAACCTACAAGTAAGACAAGATTGTCTACCTATACTTTTTCAGTCATGTCCTATGGATTTTTAAATTTTTCTGTACTTAAAACTAGGAACATGCTTGTGAGTTTTAGATAATCCATGTCTAGGTACAAATCAAATAATTAAAGGCATCAAAACACAATTGTACCTAGATCAAACAAAACAACTAACTCCTTAGATTGTAATTAAAGCTTTAAAATTTTGGAGATAGTTTCAGAAATTTTTTTTTTTTTTTTTTTTAAGTTAAAATAACATAATCAGTATTAACCAAGAGTGCTCCCAGGAAAGAATGGTGGGGCAAAGGCTCCTTAAAAACCATCCTCCTAGACAGAGCAACGTTCCCAGGAAAGACTAGTGGCACAAAGGCTTCCAGGAACTAGTCTCCTAGACAGAACTCCCTTAGATCTTTACTTTTCATGCTATTAAATTTAATTAAGTTAAGTTAGGTTAAAAATTTAAGTTAATTAAGTTAATGAAAATGTAAATTAATTATGTTAATGAAAATCTATGTTAATTAAGTTAAGTGAAAAAAAACTAAGTTAATTAAGTTAAGTAAAAATCTAAGTTAATTAAGTTAAGTAAAATCTAAATTAATAAAGTTAAGTTAATTAAGTTAATTTAAGTAAAAATCTAAGTTAATTAAGTTAATGAAAATTTAAGTTAATTAAGTTAATAAAAAGGTAGGTTAATTAAGTTAATGAAAATCTAAGTTAATTAAGTTAGTAAATTAAATTAATATAAGTTAGTAAATTAAGTTACTAAAAACCTAAGTTAATTAACTTAAACGAAAATAAAAAAAAAAGTAGTTAAAAAAAATTTGAAAAAAAAAAAAAATAAAATAAAAAGAGAAAAAGAGAAAAAATAAAAATTAAGCCAAAAAAAAAAATAATAATAATAAAATAAAATAAATTGAAAAAGAAAAAAAAAAAAAAAAAGAAAAAACAACAAAAATAAAATAAAATAAATTGAAAATAAAGTTTTTGATTTTTGTTTGATTTTTTTTTTTGATTTTTTTGATTTTTTTGATTTTTTTTTTGATTTTTTTTCATTTTTTTTTTATTTATTTTTTTTTTATTTTTTTTATTATTTTTATTATTTTTTTTATTTTTTTTTTTTTTTTTATTTTTTTATTTTTTTTATTCTTATTTATTTATTAATTTAATTTAAAATTTATTTACTTTTTTTTTTTTACTTCAAATTTCAAAATGCAAAATTATTTTATTATTCATGCTATATTTTTTTTATTTATTACGAAATTGAAATTTGAATTTTTTTTTACTTTTCACAAACAACAAAATTTTTTATTTTTTTTAATTTTTTAATAAAAAAAAATCACAATTATTTACAACACAAAAGGTTTTTAAAATTTTGATAAATAATTTAAAAACGCTATTCCTTCCCCGGCAACGGCGCCAAAAACTTGATACCATCCCCGGCAACGGCGCCAAAAACTTGATACCATCCCCGGCAACGGCGCCAAAAACTTGATACCATCCCCGGCAACGGCGCCAAAAACTTGATCGGGGCAGAACCGACATCGCCGATCCTGCCCGTTACTTTGGTTTTATCTATTTATAAAACTCTCGCAAGTGCACGAATCATTTCGTAGAAAATGATAAGTATACTCCCAAGGTCGATCTAAGGAAGGAATGTATGTGGTTTTTAATTTATTATTCAAACTTTTAAAAACGAAATTAAATCCTAAACATCCTGTCACGATATTTTGGGGTTTTGTGTTTTTAATCTACTTACATAAAAATAAACATAGATTCAATAAATATTTATGCAAATTTTATCATTTATAATGGTGGAGTATTTATGGATATAATAACTAAGTTAATTATGCTTGCTCATATTATTTAGGTTATTAAAGATATGAATTGATATTTATTGATTCTCTCTTTTTTGTATGAATACCACCTTTGGTGGGGTTAGATATTCTTTGTTAACTAAACAAATCAATTAACACCTATGGGTGGGGTTGATAACTAATTTGGTTAATTAAATTAATTTCTTTTTCTAAGAGATTGAAAATGAACCATTTAAATGCCACCTTTGGTGGGGTTAGACAGTTTAAACTTTATTCAAGGTGTCCAAATTAAACCTAAGAATTTAGTTATCCGAGTACTAACTTTCAAGTTTTAAAACCACTATTGAAAACATGTTGTCAATACATTTTCAGATAATAATTCTTATAAAAACTTTTGAAATAGAGCTTCACTCTAACTACCGGCGATTGTACCAACAAATAAAAGAGCACTACTCTAAATCAGACCGGATAACTAAACCTTAAAATCTAATTTTCAGATTTAAGTTTGTAATGAAAAATAATATATTTCTCTCTAACATTCTTAATATAAAATCTTGAATAAAAACAAAATCAATTCATTTTAGAGATTTTTACCTATTTAATATTTCGCAAGCATAACAACGTTATTATTACATCATGTTTATAAACAAGGAGCACACTTAAATTTAATCACAGACAAATTAAATATAACATGTAAGAATAAAGCATAAAAAATAACTGTAAAGAAAATAAAATCCTTACAGAACTTCGATGCTATTCCCGTTGCTGAAAAACCTCCAAGCGGAATTTGCACTCCCATTTATTGAATCAAAAGCTAATATATTACAAAAACATAACTAGTTCTTCCCAAAAAGGGAAGAACTCTAAAACTAAGAGAAATTAACTAAGAACTAAGAAAAAAACTAAGAAAAGCTTAGAAACTAAGAAAGAAACTAAAGAAAACTCAAAAACTAAGAAATGAGAGAAAGAAAGAAGAGAGAAGTGAGGTTTTGAGGTGTGTTTTGAAGTGAATGGAAGGGGGGTATTTATAGGTGAGGATGGAGAGAAAAAATGATTAAAAAAATGTTAAAAAAAATATTAAAAAAAATAAAAAACGTGTTTTGGACCTGCTGAGGTCATCAATGACGTCAGCATGACGTCATGGGGGCGGCTGCACGTGAAAAATGGGTCAAAAACGCGTTGGGCGCTGGTAAGCGGCCGCTGGCTGCGCGCGCGTGAACAGATAACCCGCGCATGATCGCGCATGTATGAACAAATAACCGCGATTGGGGCGGGAGTCTTGTGCCGGTAGCATGCGGCGCGTTTTTCTACGCTTTTGACATTTTTGACCTTTTCGACCCATTTTGTCCAATTTTTCCATGTTTGTTGACCTTTTTCCACTTATTTATTAATTTATTTGTGATGTATTGCTTCAAGTATTCTTCTTTGAGTCTTTAAATTGCGTTTTTAAGCCAAAATACCTGAAAAAACAATAAAAATACCCGTGATTCCGAAAAAGACAAATTTATATAAATATATGATAAAACATATAAATATATATATTTTTAATCAATTAATGTGCATAAAATCATGGTTATTTTAGTGCTTTTTGAGCACTCATCACAACCCCCAACCAGCTTCTTGCTAGTCCCTTAGCAAGAGAAGCGATAAAAACTAAAAATTAAACTATCCTAAATCACTTCCGTGGATTGACACGGTTGCATTTAGCCTATGCAACAAGCCTTTAAACCCCTAGGTTGCCCTAGTGGACGAGTTTGAGTCTCGTGAGGGTTTTCAGTAATGATACCCACAAACATTGTACTAAATGTAAAAACAAAAGAAACAATAAAAACAAACAACTTAAAAATTAAATTTACAACAAAATCACAAATTATCAACATCTCACAAAAATGTCTCATACTTTTTAATCTCCTTTAAGATCATAATTAAAATCTCAAGCATAAGTTATTTTAATCTCTTTAAACAATCATGATTTATTATAATAATTAGTCGAAAATCATTTTCATATTTCATATCAAAAATGTATCAATTTAATTTCACCCAATTTCAGTGTCATGAATCGAATTCGCTCGACTCTATTCCTCACAAGTCAATACTCTCAAAACTTGAATCCTATGGGTTCAAACACTCATACTAATTTATATGCGAAAAGAGTTGATGTATAGAAATGAACTAATATGTTCGCATATGTATAAAGAATAAAGGCTCAAAGTGTTATTTTAACATTGATCTCATGAAAGGAATCAAATGTATAAATTATAAAGATATCATATATAAAAATTATTTTCATGCATAAATCAAACTCATTAAGAAAGAATTTCAAGATATATGCCTTTTACAAATGAAGAAATTGCAATGACTTTTTGGGGAATTACTTCTTATATCTTTCTTTTGTAATTAGCCTTTACTCACAACTTTGTAGGCAATGTGGGTTATAGTATGTAGATGATACTATTTTTATCTCTCTCTCTTTTTTTTTTTTTTTTTTTTTTTTTTTTTGTAGATATTTTTCAATATGTGTATTTCTGTAGAGTCAACCCATGTATGCAGATTGTACATATTTTGGATTTTGGTGAGTGGTTAATTTTGTGACTTTTCTGTTTGATCTTGGTTTAGGTAACCCCAGATATGTCTTTTTGTTTTTGTAGTAGTCATGCATAAATGAGATATAAGCATATACTATCAACTTCTACTCAAATCATTTAATCTAAGCAAAAATAATAATCAAAAATATATGATACTCTATTAAAATGAAAAAAATTCATACATTCAATGCTAATACCTATAGAGATCATCTAAAAATTTGAAGAAATAAGAAATGTGTTTGGAGTAGAAAAAATATATATTTCACTCTGAATAAAGGAAATTAGGCTCAAATTATATCTCACAAAGGTAGTCTCCACTAAAACAAATTCATAAAAACTGATTTTGGGTTTAATATAATTTCTACATCTTATCAAGAAATACTAGTTATGACAAAAATTAACTAATTATCAAAAATAATTACATAATATTTCATGATATGTTTTCAAAAATTAATCTAACAGTACAAAAGACTTAACTCTTTACTTAAATTTGATTTAAAGAAATGATAAATTTTTGTGAGAAAATATTTTTTTTTTATTTTTTTTAAATTTCAAAAATTACTAAATCACACAAAACAAACACAAAAAATGAAGATGTGAACATAAAAAAAAAAAAAAAAAAAAAAAAAAAAAAAAAAAAAAAAAAAAAAAATTGTTTTTTTTTTTTGAAATTTTTTTTTTTTTTTTTTTTTTTAAATTGTTAAATCTTTTTTTTTCTTTTCTAATTAAGCATGGTAACTTTTCACCACCCCCAACCAAGAACTTACATTGTCCTCAATGTAACAACTGTAAATTAAAGATAAAGAGAAAAGAGAAGAAATATTACCTATTTCTTGAGAATGTGTAAGTAGTAATGGAGAAATGCAGTGCATTCATCATATTCATCATTAAAGTGTATACGTATTGATTCTTTGTGAACTTCTAACAACTCAACAAATATTTTTAGTTTTAACAATTTAAAAATTATTCACATATAATTAAACTAAAATAAAAAATAGAAATTAAACAAATTAAACAAATAAAATTAAATTACCTAAAATGATGGGTTGCCTCCCATCCAGCGCTTAGTTTAACGTCTTAGCAAGACGTAACTTGGGGATTGCCTTTTAAGTAAACTCAATGTCCCCTCATCATTGAGTCAATCAAACCGACAAGTAAGACAAGATTGTCTACCTATACTTTTTCAGTCATGTCCTATGGATTTTTAAATTTTTCTGTACTTAAAACTAGGGACATGCTTGTGAGTTTCAGATCATCCATGTCTAGGTACAAATCAAATAATTAAAGGCATCAAAACACAATTGTACCTAGATCAAACAAAACAACTAACTCCTTAGATTGTAATTAAAGCTTTAAAATTTTGGAGATAGTTTCAGAAATTTTTTTTTTTTTTTAATTTTTTAAGTTAAAATAACATAATCAGTATTAACCAAGAGTGCTCCCAGGAAAGAATGGTGGGGCAAAGGCTCCTTAAAAACCATCCTCCTAGACAGAGCAACGTTCCCAGGAAAGACTAGTGGCACAAAGGCTTCCAGGAACTAGTCTCCTAGACAGAACTCCCTTAGATCTTTACTTTTCATGCTATTAAATTTAATTAAGTTAAGTTAGGTTAAAAATTTAAGTTAATTAAGTTAATGAAAATGTAAATTAATTATGTTAATGAAAATCTATGTTAATTAAGTTAAGTGAAAAAAAACTAAGTTAATTAAGTTAAGTAAAAATCTAAGTTAATTAAGTTAAGTAAAATCTAAATTAATAAAGTTAAGTTAATTAAGTTAATTTAAGTAAAAATCTAAGTTAATTAAGTTAATGAAAATTTAAGTTAATTAAGTTAATGAAAATCTAAGTTAATTAAAAAACTAAGTTAATTAAGTTAGTAAAAACCTAAGTTAATTAAGTTAAATGAAAATTAAGAGACAAAAAAAAGAGTTAAAGAGAAAAAAATAAAGGTAAAATAAATAAAATAAAATAAAATTAAAAACAAAAAGGGAAAATAAAATAAAATAAAATTGAAAAAGGTAAAAAAAATAAAATTAAGATTCAAAAAACTTAAAATTAAATGAAAATGAAAAATTAAGTTTTTTATTTTTTTTTATTTTATTTTTTTTTATTATTTTTATTTTTTTTTATTTTTTTTATTATTTTTATTTTTTTATTATTTTTTTTATTTTATTTTTATTTATTTTTTATTTATTTTTTATTTTTTTTATTTATTTTTTATTATTTTTATTATTTTTATTATTTTTTTATTTTTTTATTTTTTTATTTTTTTATTCTTATTTATTTATTAATTTAATTTAAAATTTATTTACTTTTTTTTACTTCAAATTTCAAAATGCAAAATTATTTTATTATTCATGCTATATTTTTTTTTATTTATTACGAAATTGAAATTTGAAATTTTTTTTTTTTTTTTTACTTTTCACAAACAACAAAATTTTTTTTTTTTTTTTTTTACTTTTCACAAACAACAAAATTTTTTATTTTTTTTTAATAAAAAAAATCACAATTATTTACAACACAAAAAGTTTTTAAAATTTTGATAAATAATTTAAAAACGCTATTCCTTCCCAAGCACAAAAAACTTGGACGGGCGTAACCGACATCGCTGATCCTCGCTCACATTACTTTAGTTTTATCTATTTATAAAACTCTCCATGAAGTGCACGAATCATTTCGTAGAAAATGATAAGTATACTCCCAAGGTCGATCTAAGGAAGGAATGTATGTGGTTTTTAATTTATTATTCAAACTTTTAAAAACGAAATTAAATCCTAAACATCCTGTCACGATATTTTGGGGTTTTGTGTTTTTAATCTACTTACATAAAAATAAACATAGATTCAATAAACATTTATGCAAATTTTATCTGTTAAAACAGTGGAGTATTTATGGATATAATAACTAAGTTAATTATGCTTGCTCATATTATTTAGGTTATTAAAGATATGAATTGATATTTATTGATTCTCTCTTTTTTTGTATGAATACCACCTTTGGTGGGGTTAGATATTCTTTGTTAACTAAACAAATCAATTAACACCTATGGGTGGGGTTGATAACTAATTTGGTTAATTAAATTAATTTCTTTTTCTAAGAGATTGAAAATGAACCATTTAAATGCCACCTTTGGTGGGTTAAACGATTTAAACTTTATTCAAGGTGTCCAAATTAAACCTAAGAATTTAGTTATCCGAGTACTAACTTTCAAGTTTTAAAACCACTACTGAAAACATGTTGTCAATACATTTTCAGATAATAATTCTTATAAAAACTTTTGAAATAGAGCTTCACTCTAACTACCGGGCGATTGTACCATCAAATAAAAGAGCACTACTCTAAATCGAATAGGATAACTAAACCTTAAAATCTAATTTTCAGGTTTAAGTTTGTAATGAAAAATAATATATTTCTCTCTAACATTCTTAATATAAAATCTTGAATAAAAATAAAATCAATTCATTTTAGAGATTTTTACCTATTTAATATTTCGCAAGCATAACAACGTTATTATTACATCATGTTTACTAAACAGCCAGCACAGTTAAATTTAATCACAGACAAATTAAATATAACATGTAAGAATAAAGCATAAAAAATAACTGTAAAGAAAATAAAATCCTTACAGAACTTCGACGCTATTCCTGTTGCTGGAAAACCTCCAAGCGGAATTTGCACTCCCATTTATTGAATCAAAAAGCTAATAAATTACAAAAACATAACTAGTTCTTCCCAAAAAGGGAAGAACTCTAAAACTAAGAGAAATTAACTAAGAAAAGCTAAAAACTAAGAAAACCTAAAAAAAACCTAAAAATCTAATAAAAGAGAGAAAGAAAGAAGAGAGAAGTGTGTTTTTAAGGTGTGTTTTGAAGTGAAGGGAAGGGGGGTATTTATAGGTGAGGATGGAGAGAAAAAATGATTAAAAAAATGTTAAAAAAAATATTAAAAAAAATAAAAAACGTGTTTTGGACCTGCTGAGGTCATCAATGACGTCAGCATGACGTCATGGGGGAGAATGCACGTGAAAAATGGGTCAAAAACGCGTTGGGCGCGGCCGGGCGGCCGGGCTGGGCGCTGCGCGCGCGTGAACAGTAACCCGCGCGCAGTGCTGCGCGCATGAACAGTAACCCGCGCCAGTTTTGGGCGGCCAGGTCTGGCGCGGTAAGCGGCGGCGCTTTTTTCTCGCTTTTGACATTTTTGACCTTTTCGACTCATTTTGTCCAATTTTTCATGTTTGTTGACCTTTTTCCACTTATTTATTAATTTATTTGTGATGTATTGCTTCAAGTATTCTTCTTTGAGTCTTTAAATTGCGTTTTTAAGCCAAAATACCTGAAAAACAATAAAAATACCCGTGATTCCGAAAAAGACAAATTTATATAAATATATGATAAAACATATAAATATATGTATTTTTAATCAATTAATGTACATAAAATCATGGTTATTTTAGTGCTTTTTGGGCACTCATCAGGGACCCACCCGTATGACCCCGTACAGACCTTGTCCCCTACCTTCGTGCGCCCCTTTTCCCATGCGGCCGATCCACGTGCGCCCAGTTATTCCACGAACCAGAATCTGCCATGTGTCCCACTTATTCTTGCAGCAAATCATGTTTCGACACGTGGCGTGTTACAATGAGCGCTAAAACGCAGGATAAAGTCCGCGTTCCAGCCATTGCCGCACTTTCTCGGTGCCCCAATCCCGTGCGACAGTTTCTGCGTGCGCCCATTCCGTGCAACAAATGAGGTGCTGCCACGTGTCCCACTATTTATTTCAGCGAATCAGATCACGACACGTGGTAGAGTTTATTGAAAAGAAAAACAGAAACACACGGCTCGCCACTCACGCGTTTTCATTCCAGTTTTCGACATAATTTTGTCCCCCACGCGTTTTAATTTATTATTTTCCCCAAACTTCTCGGTCCCCCGCGTGTATTAAATTTTATTATTTTTTGATGTATTTTTTAGCTATAAATAAGAGATAAGATGATAGAGTTAAAATTTTTTTTTTAGTTTTAGTTTTCGAAAGTTTTTAGAGGAGTTTTTAGAAAGTTTTTTTAGAGTTTGTAATTTTTGTGTTATTTGTAGGTTGGCTGTGGAACACGCAGAAGCCATTTTTGGCTTTTGTTGTGTTCTGCGTGTGCCAAATATTTTCGTATTGAGATGTTTTAATTTTCTTTCTTCTTCATCTTATTTTTCTCTATGTGTTGTAATTTTTATTTTTAATTTATGAAGTAATTTAATTTTTCTAGGGTTGCATTTGATCTAAATTTATGAAGCTTTGATTTTAATTATTTTTGATAGATTTATAAGACGTTCGATTTGTTCGTTCGATTTTGTGCTTAATGCTTTTTGATTATTTACGAATCTTATCAAAACGATCCGTGACACATAAATAAACTTGGAAGAGGCATTTGTGTGTATATTGCTCGTAAATAGAATGACATGTATGATGAAGGATAGGAATATACCCTAATTGTATGTGTGGCCATTTGAAAACTTAGAACTTAATGAATCTTATTAAATTTAATTCTCATAGATATATAGTGAATTAATTTAACGAGGTGTGTTTATACGGAGCTCGGAAGAGATGTATGAATAAAAATAGAAGTTTTCGGTTGACAAATTAAATGTACTAAAAAATATAAATCAATAGAAAATAACATGATTTGAGTGGATTAGTTTGGTGAAAAATTGCAATCCTAGATTTCTTTTATTTTCTTATTACTTTTATTTTCTAAATCAACGATTGTTTTGGATAAAATCAGAGAGAAACAATTTTAGTACTCGACAAACTATAGTAACAAATCTCCGTGGGAACGATCTTTACTTACAAATCTTATTACTTGTGACCATGTATACTTGCACATTTTTATGTTCTCTAAAAGAGACAACAAGTTTTTGGCACCGTTGCCGGGGATTTGTTTTACTATTTTCATTGTTGATATTAATACTAATCAATCTGATTTTAATTCAAAAAACAAAAAAACAAAAAAAAATTTCTTGTATTTTTTTATTGTTGCGTATTTAATTTATTTTTCAATTTTCTCGTGGGTTGAGATTTTGTTTGACACACAAATCTTACCTCACAAAAAGAAAAATAAATTTTTTATTTGTTTATTGTTGGTTTATTTTATTTTTCAATTTTCTTGTGGGTTGAGATTTTGTTTGACACAAAAATCTTAACACACAAAAAGAAAAACAAAAAAAAAATAATTTTATTTCTTTGTTGTTGGTTGGTTGTTTATTTTATTTTATTTTTATTTTTATTTTCTCGTGAGTTGAGATTTTGTTTGACACACAAATCTTAACTCACAAAAAAAATAAAAAATTTTTTGGTTATATTTTCTTAATTTATTTTTCAATTTTCTCGTAAGTTGAGATTTTGTTTGACACACAAATCTTAACTTACCAAAAGAAAAACAAATTGAGAAGTCAAGCTGAAGATTCTAAATCAAGCGCTTCTTGGGAGGCAACCCATGTGTTTTACATTTATTTTTTATTTTTCGCATGTATTGCTTTTTATACTTTGTTATGTTATTTTTTTTTCTTTCGTAGGTGCAAATTGGAGGTAATGAAGCTATTTTGGCTTAACCAATCAAACAAACCAGGAAGTTTCTTTTAACCCATCTCATATGTTCTTTAATTTCACACATTGAGGACAATGTGTACATTAAGTTTGGGGGTGGTAGATATATTGAACCTAATTGAAATACTTTCTGGATGTTATTGCTTGTGAAATTTTTTTTTGTTTGTTTGGTTGATTGAAGATATTTTGCTATGAATAGTGATTTATTTTTATTTCTTCGATTTAAATGATGCATAATTCTTTGAAAAATTTGAATATTGTCTAAGTGATGAATAATTTTTACGTATGTTTCATTTTTACAAGAATAAATATTCATGAGCACTAGTCTTGATTTTAGAGTTGCTATGATAATTTAGAGAAGGTTTATGTGAGTATAGAATTCGATTGATATTTGTGGTGTCACAGTTCTTAGAATTTGTTAGATTTTCTCTCGAGGCGAAATTATAGATAACATTTGACTAAGAAAATGATTTAGGCCATCTTTGGATCGTTTGAGCCTTTCTATCTACCTTGACATGCATTATCCATAGTATACGCCTTTTGAGCTTCAAAGTTTATATATATATTTTTCTCATTTCAAAAGCCTATCTAAAAAAATATATATATGTGTGTAGATATACCTATTGTTCTTATCTCACTAACATTTGACAATTGTTAGTAAATATTTAAAGATATATCGAAAAAAAGGGATACTGAAAAAAAAAGAAAAAAAAAGAAAAAGAAAAAAAGAGATTTTGAAAAGAAAAGAAAAAAAAGAAAGAAAAAAAATTATATAGAATCTGAAAAAAATATAGTTATTGTATGCGATGATAAATCCCAAATTGGGAAATAATTATTGTGATGATAGAATTATCTTTTTCAATCCTGAAATGTTATGCTCGGGAAAAGTTTTAAGCTACATATTATCCTTTATCCTACCTTTACCTAAGCCATACATTACAAGCTTAATAAAGTCCTATTGATTTTGTGTTTTGTGTTTGTCTACATTAGTGGAGAGAGAAATGAAAAATAAACTTATAAGATTTGTGATTTCATTAAATTTTTTTTGATTTTATATTTGTATAAACTGATCCGGATTGCATGTGATGAAATAAGAAAAGACTTCACACACACACTAAAATTAATTGTGAAAATGTAATATACTTTTAAATTGATTTTGATGCTTATATAAAATTCTTTTATTTCTTTGAGTTATGTAATTTCGAAAGGCAAAAGAAATATTTTGAAAATCACTATTTTAAATGCAGTTATCTTTGTTTTATTTCCTTCCTTTTGCTCGAGGACTAGCAAAAACTTAAGTTTGGGGGTGTTGATAACTGTATTTTATATAGTTATTTTCACCTATTTTATTAATTATAATTGCTATGTTCTCTCTATTTTTAGTTAATTTTAGTTTAATAAATTAGTATTTACTATTTTTTATATATTTTAAGAAAATTAAATAAATTGTATCGAAAACGTTCTTAATGACAAATTTGTGTCCAAAAATATAATTTCAAATAAAAGAGTGATTAATTGCAATTTATAAAAGTTGAAAATATAATTTAAATTAAAATCGGGCTTAATTTCAATTATTAAAAATTAAAAATTTAATTTAAATTACAAAAAGGGTGGTATTGCAATTAAACAAAGTTTAAAATGTAATTCAAAATATATTTGTGGATCAAAATACAATTAAATAAAGTTTAATATTCGTGCAGGAGAGAAGAATCCACGCGTCATCATCCACGCGTACAACGTGGTCCGTCCGATCAAAGCATAAACGGTTAGGATTGGCGCGTGTTGATCACAACCGACCAAAGCGAATGGATGCAGGGAATTTTCTATCATACGGCTCAGTGCCCGAGTGGGGCCCACCTGCCGCGCAGGCCGGCGTGCAGCGTGGGACCCACCCGTCTGACGCCGTGCAGACCCTGTCCCCCACCTTCGCGTGCCCCTTTTCCCGTGCGGCCGATCCACGTGTGCTAGGTTATTCCACGAACCAGAATCTACCATGTGTCCCACTTATTCTTGTAGCAAATCATGTTTCGACACGTGGCGTGTTACAATGAGCGCTAAAATGCAGGATCAAGCCCGCGTTCTAGTCGTTGCCGCACTTTCTCGGTGCTCCAATCCCGTGCGACAGTTTCTGCGTGCGCCCATTCCGTGCAACAAATGAGGTGCTGCCACGTGTCCGACTATTTGTTTCAGCGAATCAGATCACGACACGTGGCAGAGTTTATTGAAAAGAAAAACATAAATGCACGTCTCGCCACTCACGCGTTTTCATTCCAGTTTTCGATACAATTTTGTCCCCCACGCGTTTTAATTTATTATTTTCCCCACACTTCTCTGTTCCCCGCGTGTATTAAATTTTAATATTTTTTGATGTATTTTTTAGCTATAAATAGGAGATAAGATGATAGAGTTTAAAAAGTTTTTTTTAGTTTTAGTTTTCGAAAGTTTTTAGAGGAGTTTTTAGAAAGTTTTTTTAGTGTTTGTAATTTTTGTGTTATTTGTGGGTTGGCTGTGGAACACGCAGAAGCCATTTTTGGCTTTTGTTGTGTTCTGCGTGTGCCAATTATTTTCGTATTGAGATGTTTTAATTTTCTTTCTTCTTCATCTTATTTTTCTCTATGTGTTGTAATTTTTATTTTTAATTTATGAAGTAACTTAATTTTTCTAGGGTTGCATTTGATCTAAATTTATGAAGCTTTGATTTTAATTATTTTTGATAGATTTATAAGACGTTCGATTTGTTCGTTCTATTTTGTGCTTAATGCTTTTTGATTATTTACGAATCTTATCAAAACAATCCGTGGCACATAAATAAACTTGAAAGAGGCATTTGTGTGTATATTACTTGTAAATAGAATGACATGTATGATGAAGGATAGGAATATACCCTAATTGTATGTGTGGTCATTTGAAAACTTAGAACTTAATGAATCTTATTAAATTTAATTTTCATAGATATATAGTGAATTAATTTAACGAGGTGTGTTTATACGGAGCTCGGAAGAGATGTATGAATAAAAATAGAAGTTTTTGGTTGACAAAAATGTACTAAAAAATATAAATCAAAAGAAAATAACATGATTTGAGTGAATTAGTTTGGTGAAAAATTGCAATCCTAGATTTCTTTTATTTCTTATTACTTTTTTTTCTAAATCAACGATTGTTTTGGATAAAATCAGAGAGAAACAATTTTAGTACTCTACAAACTATAGTAACAAATCTCCGTGGGAACGATCTTTACTTACAAATCTTATTACTTGTGACCGTGTATACTTGCACGTTTTTATGTTCTCTAAAAGAGACAAGAAGCACCAGTCTTGATTTTTGAGTTGCTATGATAATTTAGAGAAGGTTTATGTGAGTATGGAAATCGATTGATTTTTGTGTTATCAGAGTTCTTAGAATTTGTTTGATTTTCTCTCGAGGCGAAATTATAGATAACATTTAACTAAGAAAATGATTTAGGCCATCTTTGGATCGTTTGAGCCTTTCTATCTACCTTCACATGTATTATCCATAGTATACCCCTTTTGAGCTTCAAAGTTTATATATATATTTTTCTCCTTTCAAAAGTCTACGTAAAAAAAAATATAAATATGTGTAGATATATTTATTTTTCTTATCTCACTAACATGTGACAATTGTTAGTAAATATTTAAAGATATATCAGAAAAAAAAGAATACTGAAAAATAAAAAAAAAAGAAAAAAAGAAAAACAAATAAAAAAAATAAAAAGAAAAGAAAATAAAAAAAAGAGTATTGTATGTGATGATAAATCCCAAATTGGGAAGTAATTATTGTGATGATAGAAGTTATCTTTTTCAATCCTAAAATGTTATGTTTGGGAGAAGTTTTGAGCTAAATATTATCCTTTATCCTACCTTCACTTAAGCCATACATTACAAGCTTAATAAAGTCCTATTGATTTGGTGTTTTATGTTTGTCTACATTAGTGGAGAGAGAAATGAAAAATAAACTTATGAGATTTGTGATTTCATTAAAAATTGTTTGATTTTATATTTGTATAAACTGATCCGGATTGCATGTGATGAAACATGAAAAGACTTCACACACACACTAAAATTCATTGTGAAAATGTAATATATTTTTAAATTGATTTTGATGCTTAGATAAAATTCTTATATTTCGTTGAGTTATGTTATTTGTAATGTCTAAAAAGAGATATTTTAAAAATCACTATTTTAAATGCAGCTATCTTTGTTTTATTTCTTTTCTTTTGCTCAAGGACTAGCAAAAACTTAAGTTTGGGGGTGTTGATAACTGTATTTTATATAGTTATTTCCATCTATTTTATTAATTATAATTGCTATGTTCTTTACATTTTTGGTTAATTTTAGTTAAATAAATTAATATTCACCTTTTATATGTTAAGAAATACATTTTTTAAGAAAATTTAATAATTTGTATCAAAAATGTACTTAATTGCAAATTTTTGTCCAAAAATATAATTTCAAATGAATGAGTGCTTAATTGCAATTTATAAAATTCAAAAATATAATTTAAATTAAAATTGGGCTTGATTGCAATTAAAGAAAGATTAAAATGTAATTTGAATAAAATTTGTGGGTCAAAATGCAATTAATAAAAATTGAATTTTCTACGCAGGAGAAGAATGCCACTCGCACCACTCACGACGCCCATCACCAACCATTCGATCATCCAATCAACGGTCCTGATTTGACGAGTGCATTCCAGACGAGACAAAAGAGTGTACCCATATATCTGTTACATGCAACTCGGCACCCAGTGGAGCCCACCTGCCGCGCAGGCCGGCGTGCAGTATGGGACCCATATGTCGGCTGCGCAGAATTTCCCCCGAGGTGCATCGCTCACCGTTGGATCGGTTGAATGGTCCAGATTGAAGCGTGTGAAACCAAGCTATCGCGCACCGAACCGCTTGTCTAAACATCCTGTGCAATGCGGGTTATCCAAGCAGCGTGCACCCTCGGTTTTTATAGAATAAGAAGAAGCCACGTGTCTCCTAAATCTTCCAGCGAATAACATGGCGACACATGGCATGAATTTAGTAAACCATAACCCACGGAAACGGCGCACGTTTCTAGGCGCGCCGTTGTCTGCCACATGTCCTCGCACGCCTTGCTTTCGTGCGGCGTAGTTCCATGCACCCGTTTTCCTCTCGCCAATTGAAGGCTACCACGTGTCCCACTATATTTTTCAACCAATCAGATCGCGACACGTGGTACCGTGTATTGAAAACAAAATAAGAAGCGTGCAACGTTGTCTCCCATTCACTTTAAAATAATATTTTTATTGTAATCGTTTGTCCCCCACGCGTTTTTATTTTTCGATAAAAAAATGTCTATCCACGTGTCTAGAAAAATTATATTTTTTTGGATGTATTTTTGGAGCTATAAATAGGTGATATTATGATAGAGTTGAGAAATTTTTGGAAAAGTTTTGTGAAGTTTTGGAGAGTATAATTTTTGTGTTGTTCGGTTCTGGACTGTGGAACACGCAGAAGCCATTTTTGGCTTCTGTTGTGTTCTATGTGTGCCAAACTGTAGTAACAAAAACTTATTGTTTCTTTTGGAGAACATAAAACGTGCAAGTATACACGGTCACAAGTAATAAAATTTGATAAGTAAAGTATTGTTCCCACGGAGATTTGTTACTAAAGTTTGTAGAGTACTAAAATTGTTTCCCTATGATTTTATTCAAAACAACCGTTGATTTAGAAAAAAGAAAAGAGTTAACAAAATAAAAGAAATATAGGATTGCAATTTTTCACCAAATTAATCCACTCTTATCATATTATTTTCTTTTGATTTATATTTTTTAGTACATTTAATTTATCAACCGAAAACTTCTAATTTTATTCATACATCTCTTCCGAGCTCCGTATAAACACACCTCGTTAAATTAATTCACTATATCCAAATGAGAATTAAATTCACCAAGATTCATTACGTTCTAAGTTTTCAAATGGCTACACATACAATTAGGGTATATTCCTATCCTTCATCATACATGTCATTCTATCTACGAGCAATATACACACAAATACCTCTTCCAAGTTTATTTATGTGCCACAGATCAATTTGATAAAATTCATAAATAATCAAAAAGCATTAAGCACAAAATATAATGAACAAATCGAACGTCTTATAAATCTATCAAAAATAATTAAAATCAAAGCTTCATAAATTTAGATCAAATGCAACCCTAGAAAAATTAAATTACTTCATTAATTAAAAATAAAATTACAACAAATACAGAAAAATTAGAAGAAGAAGAAAGGAAAATTAAAATATTTCGTATCATAAATATTTGGCACACATAGAACACAACAGAAGCCAAAAATGGCTTCTGCGTGTTCCACAGTCTAGAACCGAACAACACAAAAATTATACTCTCCAAAACTTCCCAAAAATTTTCCAAAACTTTCTCAACTCTATCATAATATCAAATATTTATAGCTCCAAAAATACATCCAAAAAAATATAATTTTTCTAGACACGTGGATAGACATTTTTTTATCAAAAAATAAAAACGCGTGGGAGACAAACGGTTACAACAAAAATATTATTTTAAAGTGAGTGGGAGACAACGTTGCGCGCTTCTGATTTTGTTTTCAATACACGCTGCCACGTGTCACGATCTGATTGGTTGAAAAATATAGTGGGACACGTGGCAGCCTTCAATTGGCGAGAGAAAAATGGGTGCATGGAACTGCGCCGCACGAAAGCAAGGCGCGCGGGGACATGTGGCAGACAACGGCGCGCCTAGAAACGTGCGCCATTTCCGTGCGTTGTGGTTTACTAAATTCATGCCACGTGTCGCCATGTTATTCACTGGAAGATTTAGGAGACACGTGGCTTCTTCTTATTCTGTAAAAACCAAGGGTGCACGCTGCTTGGATAACCCGCATTGCACAGGATGTTTAGACAAGCGGTTCGGTGCGCGACAGCTTGGTTCCACGCGCTTCAATCTGGACCGTTCAACCGATCCAACGGTGAGCGATGCGCCTCGGGGGAAATACTGCGCAGCCGACATATGGGTCCCATACTGCACGCCGGCCTGCGCGGCAGGTGGGCTCCACTGGGTTCCGAGTTGCATGCAACAGATATACGGGTACTCTCTTTTGCCTTGTCTGGAATGCACTCGCCAAATCGGGACCATTGATTGGATGATCGAACGGTGGGTGATGGGCGTCGTGAGTGGTGCGAGTGGCATTCTTCTCCTGCGCAGAAAATTCAATTTTTATTAATTGCATTTTGACCCACAAATTTAATTCAAATTACATTTTAATCTTTCTTTAATTGCAATCAAGCCCAATTTTAATTTAAATTATATTTTTGACTTTTATAAATTGCAATTAAGCACTCATTTATTTGAAATTATATTTTTGGACAAAAATTTGCAATTAAGTACATTTTCGATACAAATTATTTAATTTTCTTAAAAAATGTATTTCTTAACATATAAAAGGTGAATATTAATTTATTTAACTAAAATTAACCAAAAATGTAAAGAACATAGCAATTATAATTAATAAAATAGATGAAAATAACTATATAAAATACAGTTATCACTCATTCAAAAAAGGTATAATGATTTGTTGAAAATATTTTATGCAAATCATAAGGAAGTTGAAAAGCTTAAGAAAAAATTAATAGTAACTACTTATGGTAAGCTACTCAATCTTTGTTCAGTACTATGCCTACTTCTGATATGAAGAATGAAATTGGAGAATTAAAAGGGTAGATAATTGTTTTTGAGAGCTCAAATGAATGTTTAACTTGCTCACTTATAAAAAAAAGGATGCTAAAATTGAAGAACTTCATAAGAGAGTCAAGATCCTTAATTATTGGACCTCTTATCTTGAATCTTTCCTCAAAGAAAAGGAAGACTTGGTTATGACCTTGGAAAAAAAATTCAACATGCGAGAGAAGGAATCGACCCATTCCACAATTGCTATCAATATAATGAAAATAGGTTCAAATTTTTTAAATGATATCATCAATAATGTCAAGTTCTTTGGTGTCAAGTATGGCATTGGTACTAGTGAAGGGGTTTAAAATCCTACTGTGTGTCATATCAAGTTTTTCAAAGCTTCAATTCAAGAACCAAAGTTAAAGTCTACTAATGCAAATCCAAGAGCTAAATTTATTGTTTGGTTCCAGCCTGATTCCTTTAGCAAGGTGCACCATTCAACTAAGGCTAGCACTTCTCATCACTCAGTAATGGTATACTAACTTTACCTACTATCACTCCTATTTGTCACCGTGTGGTGAACTTGGGCATTTCAGACCACACTATAGGAAATTGACTTCTCATCCTCATGTGAAAGTTAATAAGAGTACTTCTTCTTCTACTCCACTGTGTACTACTCCACTACTCCTTAAAGCCTATTTTCCCAACTCCACAGTTTGTACTTGTTATCGTTGTGGCATTGTTGGTTACATTACTAGGCAATGTCCTAGATTTATGAGGAGTACAACTTGGAATCCTCCTCATCACTCTTTCTCATCTTCTCTATCAAGTTGTAGGTATTGTGGCTCATCTGAGCATGTTTATGTAGGTTGTATTATACACTTGAGGCACAAAGCTAAAAGATATAAATTTGGCTCAAAAAGCCTACCTTTTCTTATTTAGATGGATGACTCATTTGGATTTTATAGAGATTTTCAACAAAAAAACTAAGAGTTTTATATACTCTTCATGTTTATACGAGTCAAAGACTATCTCTTAGTTTAATTGCCCCTCACAAATTCTTTAAATGGAAGAATGTTGTTTGATCACTATATTTAGGTGATCTGTTAGGGTAGAATTGTCTATGTTCTTTCCTATCTTTGTTTGTCTTATCTCTATATGTGAATTTTTTTTGTTTGTTGTCTACGTGTTTCCTATTTTCCTATTCATACATATATCTCCACTTCTTCTTGTTTTGTTGTCTTACATAGAGCATTAACTATTTTACTCTAACTATTTGTATTGTTACTTGCTTACTCTATTGTTGACTATTTACTTCTTCTTCCATGGCCTTTTGTATACACATCAAGTCACATATTCTTCATGTAACCAAAGTATTAGTATTATGCTTTCTGCTATATTATCATGCATATGCCATGTCGTACAACATGTATCTCATCTATTTTACTACGTTCTTTGTTCTTTCACCTAGTATGTTATATGTTATTTTCTTGATTGTCTTTTGTTAGATTCTTTCCCTCTATTACATGTTTTCCTTTTGTTATGGTATAGTTGTTTTCTTTCAAGTTAACTATGATGATTTTACAAGCATGTATTCAGAAGTGTTTCACTTTTTTTGTGCTTACTCTTGCTTGCTATGTGCATATGTATGTCATTTAGGCTTTATACATGTCTTTAGGAATTTTGGCATACTTACATTATCATGTTTATCTTGTGTGTTTTGGTGACACTCCTATTGCCTTTGTTGTTGTCCCTATCTAAAATTGTTTCATGTTTCTGTAATGAAACTTGTGCCTTTCATGGTTATTGTGTAGTTTAGTAGTATCTCATACTTATTCCTTCTTTTAGGGATGTTGCTTCTACTGTCCACTATTTATTCAGCTCCTACTATTCTTCTAACTTGTGATGATGTGAGTTCTTTTTTTTATCTCTATTGAGGCACTTTTTCCCTCTTCTTGGGCATTTTTCTACCTTAAGGCCTTGTCTTTGTTCTTGGTAGTTATATTTTTTTGCGTTCCTTGAGACTAATGGATTTTCTCTTTTCTATCCTATTTCATGTATAATGATTCTTAGAAGGATCATGTTGTTATATGTTTAGCATGCATTTGACCTAAATTAAAGTATAGATATTTTGATACGTGTATTTCTTGAAAGCATGTATGGCTAAATATTTCTCATTCATTTTATCATAAATACATCTTTCCTTTATACATGTTATATCTTTGTGAGTTTGTATGATTATTTTGAGAATTTTGTGTGAATCTTCTACTTTGACGACTTATATTTCTCTAATAAGCTCTAGAGTCCACCTTTAGTATGTTTTGAGGCATAAGTCTAGGTACTGCTTAGATAGAAAAAGGATTTAGGTCATCCTTGATTTGTTTGATCATATCTTGGCACCATTTTTTTCATATACTTAGTGTACCCTCCTTGTGTTGTTAAGTTATTCCTTCATTTCTTGCCCCTAAATACTAGCTTAGCCCAAATTTTTATTCCTACTTACCTTTTTACACACTTTGTTGAGGTTGTATGTTCTAGGTTCATCAGCTTTACCCTTCTATTTCAATATATAAAAAAAGGGCAAGAAGGGAGATAATGAAATGATGATTTAAAGAAAATAGGAAAATGAAGAAAATAAAAAGGAAAAAATTATTAAGAATAATTTGTTTTTAGGGATAAAAGGAGTGAAGAAAGAAAAGAAAAGATATGCTAAATGATGAGAAATATGAAAAAAGAAGAAGTTATTAATTCACTGAATTTGGGTACTGATTTCTCAGCTTCATTGGTAAAGTTTAAGAAATAAGGAGAAAAGAAATCCTTTCTTGAGAGTATAAGTGTTATAGATATGAACCTATCATTTTGTTTAGATACACAAAGGTATGTTCAAGCCTAAGTATCTTTTCTTTCCTACCCATTCCTTAGCCTTTCATTACATTCTTTGAAGAACCTATTGATTTCTTCTTGGTTGGCACTTACTTTAGTCGAGAGAGAGTCTAATTGTTGACATATGAAGCTTTGTTCAACTTGAATCAATACTTTGATTTTCTTGCTTTGCATAAGCTTATCATGAATATAGAGTAAACAAATTTTGCATATCACACACAATACATGTCATCAAAAATTTAATCATACATGTACATAAATATGTCATGGATTGATGTACATGTGGATATTTATGTTAAATATATTTTTTATTCTTTATGGACCCTTTGATTTTTTGAACATGCTTTGTTTGCTTCCCTCATTATGTGTTTCTTATTGTCTACTATGTGTAGATGTTTCTGTGTTGGGGGTGTTTGCCAGTAGAATGTATAACATGTTTATTGTATCGCATAGATACTTTTAGGGAAAGAGATATGTGTCTTATGTTTGCTATCAAGGGAAGTGATGTGTTTGTTTTACTTCCTACTATTATTCCTATTTTATAAGTTTTTTTTGTCTTTTTCTTGTGATGGTTTCTTCTCTTTGTCATCACTTTATATGAACCATGCATAAATATGAATGTTAGTATAACATTTTGTATACATTGTATGCAATCTCTTATTTCACATGTCTACCTATATGTTTCCATGTTTCTGCTTCCTTCTTTCATGATTCTTCCTTGCCTTTCATTGCCTAGTAACTATTGCTGGAATGTATGACATATGTTTCCTTGGGTTAATTGAAATTTTTTCTATCTACACTTATATTTGGTTTCCTGTGCATTTATTTTATTTCCTATTGCATCTTCAACACTGCTAGTGTCTTGGTGCTTCTCTATGTCTTTTTCTCTTAAAGCATATGGTATTTATTATTGTGCTTGCTTTAATCTTACTTGACGTGTTGCATTAGTATTAGGATTATAACATATTTGTATGCCTTTTCACTCTTATATAGGGGTGTTATTTTAACTTACAATGTAAAAAAAGGGGAGAAGTTTTTGTGCACAACTATACATTTATGCCATGCCATATGACATATGGATTGTGAGTCTAGTATTGCATTACATGTTAGCTACCTTGCATGCATTTAGGAGAGTGTTCCATGAAGTCAAGGGGTTATGAAATTATGCTTGTGTTTGTGCCTATCGGTGTGTACTTGTGTAGGGGTAACAAGAAAATATGTGGTTTGACTACATAATATTTCTATAACTGTCAAACTAAGCTCAAGAGGACACATGTCAGGTGGATTTCCTATCTGCAAAAAAATTATTTTGTTCTAAAACATAAGTCTGGTCAACATAACAAAGTGGTTAATGCATTGACTCATAAGGCAACCCTTTTGGTCACTTTAAGCAGTGAAGTTGTAGAGTTTGAATATCATAGGGATATATATATTGAAGATGAAGATTTTAAGAACCTTTTGGAATAGTCTCAACGAAAACAAGATGCAGGAGACATATATATACACGGGGGATACTTATTTTGAGGTACCCAACTTTGTATCCCTAGGACATCAATATGGGAGAAAATAATTTGAGACTTACATGTTGGGGGAGGGGGGACTAAGTGCACATCTTGGAAGAGATAAAATCATCACACTTGTTGAAGAAAGGTACTTCTAGCCTTAATTGAAAATAGATATTAGCAAGTTTGTCCAAAGGTGTTATATATGCTAAACATCCAAAGGACGAGCTCAAAATACTAGATTATATACCCCTTTACCCATCCCGAAAACCATTTGGGAAGACTTATACATAGATTTTGTGTTAGGACTTCAAAGAACCCAAAAGGGTGTAGACTTAGTTTTTGTTGTTGTTGGTAGATTTTCCAAAATGACGCATTTTATCCCATTTTGCAAAACTACAAATGCATCAAATATTGCAAGACTCTTTTTCAAAGAGATTGTTCGGCTACATGGATTTACATGGTTAATTACTTCAAATCGAGGCACCAATTTTCTTTCTCATTTTTGGAGGACATTATGGGCAGACTTTGATACATCACTTAACTTCAGTAGCACTACATATCCTTAAGCATATGGTCAAATAGAAGTAATGAATGGAACACTTGGTATATGATTCATTGTCTCTATAGTAATAAACCAAAGCAGTAGGACCTTACTCTTGCACAAGCTGAGTTTTCCTTCAATATTACTATGCATAGTTCAACTGACAAGACCCCATTCGAGGTTGTATATGTTACATCCCCAAAGCATACATTGGATTTGGTTAATCATCTAAGGATTAATGGGCAAAGGAAAGATGTTGAAGAAATAGAAAATAAGATTAAAACTATTCATTTAGAAGTAAAACGAAAGATTGCAGAGTCCAATGCCAAGTATAATGCAATGGCCGACAAGCATAGAAGAAAGAAATTTTATCAAGTAGGAAACATGGTGATGGTATTTTTGTGAAAAGAACGCTTTCCTATTGGCGTATAGAGCAAGCTAAAGGATAATAAATAGACCATGTTGAATATTGAAAAGAATCAATGATAATGCATACATAGTGGACATACCTAATGATATGACCATCTCAACAACGTTAAATGTAACAAATATTTATAACTACCATTTACCAGAACCACTCTATCTAGAAGAAAACTCGGGACGATTTTAAAACAAGTGGAGGGAACTATTACCAAATAAATATAGGAAGAAAAGAGAAAGTGGTTAGAGTTCTTTTTTTTGGTATTACTAGAGTTCCAAGTGGAAACTTTATGAACTATTCTAGCAAATTTTCAACTATAAATAACTAGGTCTTATGCTTGTATATGACATCCTAGAAAATAATCAACTTAGTAATATTAAATAAGTTCTCTTCTTTCTTCTGTTTAGGAGTTGAAGTCCTCTTATTCATGAGATAAAAGAATATCTTTGGGCTAGTCCTACTCTAGAGTTGCTAGAGTGCTCGTCTAAAGATAGATAACATAGCTAGGTTTTCCTATTCTAAATTTGCTAGAGTGCTTACCTAGATAACAATTTTCTTGTGTTTATTTCATAACACAAATACGAGGGCCTCTTGCTAGAGAGTGAGTCTAGCCAATCTAAACTTTGCTCATATTTTTCTTATTTCCTAAGTGCTTCCATATTATTGGTGTATTTGTGCTTCCTTCCTGCATCAAGCTAGTCTATATGTGGATTTAAGTTCTTACGAGGATGTAAGACTCCCTAAGTGAGAGTGTATGATGCAATGTGCCTACACGTCTCACATTACTTAAGAAGCTAAGTGGTGGTCTGCTTATAAGGCGTGAACACTCTCTAAATGGGATGAAATTTTTTAAGGTTTCTCTCTTGAAGCAAAACTGTGAGGTCCTATTAAACTGTCAAATCATGATCATGGGTTTGCTAAGCTTGTAGTTATTGACTAAAGTGAAAAATATCGTGCCATGTGGAGTAGATCCCACTTTGCTATAAGTAGACAAATTAATTGTTCTACCTCACAAACCCTAACTCTTTATCTAGAAACACTCGAAGAATAAAGAGAAATAAGATGAAAAAATGAGAGAGAAAACGAGAAAGAAATGACATTGGCGATAGCTAATGAAACTAGAGGAAAACATGAGGTATATATATGCCTCGTGTTTTCTAAAGATTCCTATAGAACAAGAGCCGATCCACTTAGTAAAATAATGAACCCGAGGACATTTGCATGGCCCATACAAGTAAGATCAACACAAATGTAACACAAATTTTATTAATAATGTTTTCACCCCTTAAGTTCTCAATATTATACTTGGGCCCAAATAAATAAAAACTCATCAAAAGTTTCCACTTAATACCATCTCATTGGTTAAATTAGTGGATAAATTTTATATTTTTGAAATAATACTTATTAATTAGATAAAGTGATCAAATTAGTACTCTAATTTGATTAATCTTGTACCAAATTTCTCAAATTTGACATCCAAAAAATATTTTGATTTATCAAATTGATTTAAACTACTCACGTAGTATGTATGCTACCATCTTTGGGTGACTAAGGCTTTGGTTGGAGTTAGACTCTGCTTATATGGTGACTTTCTGTCGCACTACATCATCATTGGTATTGTAGATATAGTATTCTACTTGGGTTAACTATTTAGAAAATATTCCTCATATAGATTACACTATTCCCATATTTTAGGGAGGGAAATGTTGTAGCTAATTGTATAGCCTCTAGGATACCTAGTATCTGCATAGTGACATGGTAGTGGGATGCCGTATAATTAGCTAATGTCGTTATTTTTTCAGATACTAACAACAAGCATAATTGTAAGTTTTATCGATAAATGATTTGTACTACCCTTTTTAATCATTTTAATAGTACTTATATTTAATAGACAAGATGAAGAAGGGTGCTACAAAGGTGCCAACCTAGTTTGGATGTCTTAGTACACCTATGAGATCTATCAGTTGTGTAAGGTCTATGTGAGTGTTGGTGATATTCGTGAGCAAAATATGCAAATATAATTTTAGTTTCTAGGTGTGTCTTTGAAGTATATTTTCAAGACGAATAAACAATGAGGTTCCATGAATACTCAAGTATATCGCTATTCCCATGAATGTTAGATTTCATATTAGACATATAGGAACATTTTGCATATAAGTCATTCTATTGATCAAGCCATATCTAGATTGATCAAAATTAATTATAACTAGTTGAATTAATTGTTTATATGACTAAATCAATCGAGGTATTAATACTTAATCAATCAAGGTATTAATACTCAATCAATCGAGAACTAAATCGATCTAGATTAATGAGTAGATTGATCTACTTTCTTAGAATTAATTATCTATTTCACTAGATCGATTCACTTTTTAGGATCGATCAATTGAGCTCAACTAGATTGATCAAGGTATTAATACTCGATTGAGTACTAGATCGATCGAGATTAATAAGTAGATTGATCTACTCTTTTCAAAACTAATTATTTCTTTCACTAAATCGATCAAACTTTTTAGGGTCGATTGATTGAGCAGCCATGCTCAATATCGATTTTGGTATAGATTGATCAAGTGACTAGGTTTTCAATTTTAACCTAATTTTTACTCAAGCCAATTTTTTTAATTATCGTATTGTCCTTACTTTTAAATCTCTTCTAAATGTTTTTAAGAACATAACTGTAATAGGCCTTTCACCTAGGGCTTCAACTCTTTCTATTTGAACAAACCTTTGGCTCACAATTTTATGAATTGCAACTGACTCAAATTTTGCATCTAAGCTTTCTCTTAAAACTTGCTTTGTAAAAACCATTCAAGAAAGCTTTTTCATTGAATTAATTTGTCAAACATTTATGGTTGTGTGTGATGAGTTAACAAGCCTATAATATTTGTGATATTGTGCTTTAAACTAATTATTCTAGGGTTTCTAGTTTTTTATTTATTTATGTAGTATATTTATTAAATCATCTAGTTAAGATTATTCAATATTGAATCTGATCTAGGACACACATTTTCACTTGTTTTATTATGCTACTTTTGAGGTACTAACTGTACGGGTTCAATTAACTCGTATGACTCAAGTTCATCGAAACATTGGTCCAAATTTGAACACATTTCATGTAGAGACTATGATGAAAGTAGTGGCTTGTAAGTAGATTACTTGAAGACGTTACTTTGGTGGTTAATTTGAGTACTAGCCTTGTAATTGAACATTATTTTTCACAATAGATAGTTAGATGGTCTGGTGGATCAGTGATTTTTCTTCCTAGGTAATTGGTTTATTTTTACATTAAAATATCATGTGTCAATTTTTATTTATTTCTACATTACTTTATTTATACACAATTGCATATCTGGCCATTTGTTAAAATTTTAATTTGTCATAATTCTACTATTTATTATATCCGTAACTAAAAAAGAAACTTTCATTTGGTATAAGATTGGGTCACTAGATATACTTAGTATTGCATAGAACCTTGTTATCGATCATTTGAGAGAGTATTCGTCTACAACCCATACACCTTACTTTGACGGGTCTAATTATCCATATTAGAAGGCTCGTATGAGTCTTTCTATGGTCTATAAATGAGAATATCTAGAACTCTATACTTTATGGTTGAGAAACAACTATAGTTACCAAAGTTAATATAGCCACTCTTAAACCTAGGAATGAATAAACCAATTAAGATAAAACTAATAGCAACTAGAATCAAAAGGATATTAATGTTATTTTCAGTGTTGTGTTTGCTGATGAGTTCCATTGTATTTTTAATGTTAATACTACTTTGCATGCTTGGTGGTCAATTTGAAAAATCTTAGTATGAAAGAAGATAAAAGTTTCTCTAAATTATGTGATATTACTAATACCTCTATCAATCTTGGAGAGCAAATTGATGATTTTAAGATAGTTTGAAAGATTCTCTTGTGATTTACTATCGAAAGATGAAATTATAGGATAGATCTGGAAAATTTTGGCATAGATAAATATAGAGATCGAAAGACTTGTATGAACCTATGTAGTGTTAAAATATTTGGTCTTAATGCTTTATTGCTTTATTAAATTACATACTCTTATGTAAATTAATTAACAAGAATGTTTCCAATTGTCTATCGAAAGAGGCTTTTGGATGTTTTTTGGAGATTGTTAACAAATAGAGAGAATTAAATTCAATTAGCTAAATGAGTAAATCATAGTGAGGGATTAGGTGAAATTGATTTCCTAGAAGTTTTCTTCCCATTAATTTGATCTTTGAACAATATCTTTCTTTTATTTTACGCATTTTCTTTAAATTGATTTTATTTTAAATTCCAATTATAACAACCTTAATGATTTTTCTAGATAAAATTGAGATTAATATAATTTTAGTATTTGTCAAAAATAAGCTACCAATCCCTAAGGACAATCAAGTTTTACACCGATCAAGTTTTTGGCGCCATTGTTGGGGATTGATTTTTTCTTATTTTTGCCAATATCGATACAAAGTTATCTTGGTTTTAATTTAGAATTATATTTTTTTTATTTTTTTTCTCTAGGTCTGTTTTTGATGTTGGATGCACTATACTAGAACTTGAAACATTATTTCTTTTGATCTGGAGATTTAAAAAGCCTTTAGATTACGAAGAAAGAAAAAGGTACTAGTCATGGCTAAAGGAGAACAAAATACATAACCATGCACCTTAATGGATTATGTAAGGCCAATTGTGAATGACAATTACTCAGGTATAATATGTTAGACCATTAATGCCAATAATTTTATATAATATGTTAGACCATTAATGCCAATAATTTTAAGCTTAAACCTGCTTTTATCAGCATGGTGCAACAAGCTTAATTTAGCGGATTTCCATTTGATGATACCAATATTCATTTGGCGATGTTCTTGGAGATTTGTTACACTGTAAAGATGAATGGTGTTACCCAAGACACCATTAGACTGAGATTGTTTCCTTTTTCATCAAGGGATAAGGTTGGAGGTTGGTTACAATCTCTACAACTGGGAAGCATCACTAGTTGGCAACAATGGCAGAGAAGTTTCTTGCTAAATTCTTTCCACATGCAAAAATAGCCCAACTCAAGAGTAAGATTGGTCAATTCAGACAAAATCATTTTGAGACACTCTTTGAAGAGTGGAAAAGGTATAAAGATATGATTTGACGTTTCCCTCAACATAGATTTCTAGATTGGTTTCAAGTTCAAATGTTCTATAATGGGTTAAATGGGAAAAATAGAACCATAATTGATGCTGCTTGATGAGCAAAATCAGCATCGTCGATTCTGCCAATACTTTGGTTTTATATTTATAAAACTCTCGCAAGTGCACGAATCATTTCGTAGAAAATGATAAGTATACTCCCAAGGTCGATCTAAGGAAGGAATATATGTGGTTTTTAATTTATTATTCAAACTTTTAAAAACAAAATTAAATCCTAAACATCCTGTCACGATATTTTGGGGTTTTGTGTTTTTAATCTAATAACATAAAAATAAACATAGATACAGATTCAATAAATATTTATGCAAATTTTATCTTTTATAATAGTGGAGTATTTATGGATATAATAACTAAATAATTATGCTTGCTCATATTATTTAGGTTATTAAAGATATAAATTGGTATTATTGATTCTCTCTTTTTTATATGAATACCATCTTTGGTGGGGTTAGATATTCTTTGTTAACTAAACAAATCAATTAACACATATGGGTAGGGTTGATAACTAATTTGGTTAATTAAATTAATTCCTTTTTCTAAGAGATTGAAAATGAACCATTTAAATGACACCTTTGGTGAGGTTAGACAGTTTAAACTTTATTCAAGGTGTCCAAATTAAACCTAAGAATTTAGTTATCCGAGTACTAACTTTTAAGTTTTAAAACCACTACTGAAAACATGTTGTCAATACATTTTCAGATAATAATTCTTATAAAAACTTTTGAAATAGAGCTTCACTCTAACTACTGGGCGATTGTACCAACAAATAAAAGAGCACTACTCTAAATCAAACCGGATAACTAAACCTTAAAATCTAATTTTCAGATTTAATTTTGTAATGAAAAATAATATATTTCTCTCTAACATTCTTAATATAAAATCTTGAATAAAAATAAAATCAATTCATTTTAGAGATTTTTACCTATTTAATATTTCGCAAGTATAACAACGTTATTATTATATCATGTTTACAAAC
Organism: Hippophae gyantsensis; assembly: GCA_030763125.1. Lineage (NCBI taxonomy): Eukaryota > Viridiplantae > Streptophyta > Magnoliopsida > Rosales > Elaeagnaceae > Hippophae > Hippophae gyantsensis. Next base: position 27,077,249 of record CM061039.1, on the reverse strand, counting down.
AGCCAGCAAAGTTAAATTTAATCACAGACAAATTAAATATAACATGTAAGAATAAACCATAAAAAATAACTGTAAAGAAAATAAAATCCTTACAGTACTTTGATGTTATTCTTGTTGTTGGAAAACCTCCAAACAAAATTTACACTCTCATTTATTGAATCAAAAAAGCAAATAAATTACAAAAACATAATTAGTTCTTCTCAAAAAGAGAAGAACTCTAAAAATAAGAAAAACTAACTAAGGAAAAACTAAAAACTAAAAAAAAACTAAGAAATGGAGAGAAAGAATATGTGTTTTGAGGTGTGATTTGAAGTGAAAAGAATGAGGTTATTTTATAAGTGAAGAGGAGAAGAAAAAGTGCGTGAAAAAATGATTAAAAATGGTGGAAACACGGAGTAATGAATGATGACATCATTGATGAAGTCATGTTGGCGTGGGGCACGGTGGCGCACGCGGACTAGGCGTAGATGGGCAGCGGTGTGCATAGACTAGAGTAGGGGCGCGTAGAGACACGCATGGAATGGAGAGCAGGCACGCGCGGATAGGGAAATGCGGTGTGCGAGACTGGGCACTGATGGGCGCGGTTGCGCGTGGAATGGGCGATGCGTGCGGCTGCTGTTGTGTGGTTTTCAACACACAAACTCGTGCAAGTATACACGGTCACAAGTAATAAGATTTGTAAGTAAAGATCGATCCCACGAGGATTTGTTACTATAGTTTGTTGAGTACTAAAATTGTATCTCTCTGATTTTATCCAAAACAATCGTTGATTAAGAATAAAGTAACATAAGAAAATAAAAGAAATCTAGGATTGCAATTTTTCACCAAACTAATCCACTCAAATAATGTTATTTTCTTTTGATTTATATTTTTTAGTACATTTAATTTGTCAACCGAAAACTTCTTTTTTATTATTCATACATCTCTTCCGAGCTCCGTATAAACACACCTCGTTAAATTAATTCACTATATCTCTATGAGAATTAAATTTAATAAGATTCATTAAGTTCTAAGTTTTCAAAAGGTCACACATACAATTAGGGTATATTTCTATCCTTCATCATACATGTCATTCTATTTACGAGCAATACACACACAAATGCCTTTCTCAAGTTTATTTATGTGCCACGGATCGTTTTGATAAGATTCGTAAATAATCAAAAAGCATTAAGCACAAAATAGAACGAACAAATCGAATGTCTTATAAATCTATCAAAAATAATTAAAATCAAAGCTTCATAAATTTAGATCAAATGCAACCCTAGAAAAATTAAATTACTTCATAAAATTAAAATAAAAATTACAACACATAGAGAAAAATAAGATGAAGAAGAAGGAAAATTAAAACAACACTTAGAACAAATATTTGGCACACGCAAAACACAACAAAAGCCAAAAATGGCTTCTGCGTGTTTTGCCGTCCAAAACCGAGCAACACAAGAAAACTAAACTCTACCCAAAACTCCAAAACCTCAACTAAAAAAAAAAACTCCTACTCTCTAAAAACTATCTCCTATTTATAGCTAAAAAATACATCCAAAATAATACATTTTTTAAACACGCGTAAAATATTTGTATCGAAATTAAAACCAGACATTTTTCTTAAATTCCGCGTACACGCGTACGAATTGGAATATTGTATTTTTTATACGCGTGTACGACAGAAACAGAGGGTGCCGTGCTGCTTTGTTTTAAATTTAATGTGCATGCCACGTGTCAGCATCTGATTCACTGTAAGAAATGGTGGGACACGTGGCAGCATATAACAGGATAGAAAGGACGGGCTCACGGAGAATTGCCGCACCGGATTGCGGCGCGAGAAACGTGGGAGACAGCTCCTGAGACGCGTCCGGGATTCCACGCTTTTGCGTTCACCGAAACATGCCACGTGTCCTAACATGATTGGATGATAGATTAAGTGGGAAACGTGGCAGATTCTGGTTGGTGGAATAACCGGGCACACGTGGAGATCAGCGCACGGGATCAGAGGCGCGTGTAAGCGGGGGATAGGGGCTGCAACGCGTCAGACACGTGGGCCCCACTCGGCGTACTGAGCCGCGTGAAAATTGAGACCTGCACCCACTCTCTTTGGTCGGGTGTGATAAGGACGCGCGAATCTTAGCCGTTTCTTATCTGATCGGACGGTCCACGATTCGCGCGTGTAGATGGGCGCGTAGATTCTTCTCACCTGCGCAGAAAATTAAACTTTATTGATTGCATTTTGACCCACAAGTATATTTCAAATTACATTTTCAACTTTCTTTAATTACAGTTAAGCTCTTTGCTAATTTTAAATTAAATTTTTAAACTTTTAATAATTAAAATGAAGCCCAAATTTAATTTAAATTATATTTTCGATTTTTATAAATTGTAATTAAGAACTATATTATTTGAAATTATATTTGTGGATATAAATTTAACATTAAGTACATTTTTCGATACAAATTATTTACTTTTATTAAAATATATAAAAAATAGTAAATACTAATTTATTAATCGAAAATTAACTAAAAACATTAAGAACATAGCAATTATAATTAATAAAATAGGTGAAAATAACTATATAAAATACAGTTATCAGCTGCTTGGCGCAGCTGGGCCCGCTACATGCATTGGTAGGTGCGACTAGGCGGCTGTGTGCACGATTTCCTCCTTTTTGACATTTTTGACCTTTTTGACCCATTTTGTCCAATTTTTTCATATTTGTTGACTTTTCCTCATTTATTTTATGAATATATTTGTAATGTATTGCCTCCAGTATTCCTTTTTGAGTCTTTAAGTTACGTTTTTAAGCGAAAATACCTGAAAAATAATAAAAATACCTGTGATTCCGGAAAGACAGATTTATATAAATATATGACAAAATCATATAAATATATATATTTTTAATCAATTAATGTTCATAAAATCAAGGTAATTTTAGTGCTTTTTGAGCACTCATCACTGCTTATGGTGGAACTTTGATGTCAAAGACATCTGAAAGTGCTACTTTTCTTTTGGAAGAAATGGCTTCAAACAACTATCAATGGCCAACTGAAAGATCTATGGTTAAGAAAGTTACTGGGATTCATGAATTGGATCCATTTGCTACACTTTCAGCTCAAGTTACTTATCTATCTCATCAATTTTCAACCTGGACAACTCAAATAATACCACAAAGTGCAGAATATGTTGCAACTTCAAGTATAAAAGTTATGATGAATGAAGAAAGTCAAGAGTAGGTTTAGTACATCAACAATTGGAATTACAATTATCGTGGTGATCCTATGCCAAATTACTACCATCTAGGGCTTCAAAATCATGAGAATTTTTCTTATGAAAACACAAATAATGTGCTACAACCTTCTCCAGGGTTTGGTAGTCAACCAAGCGAGAAGATGTCACTTGAGGATGCCATGGTTTCCTTTGTTGAGGAGACCAAAGCAAGGTTTAAAAAGAGTGATTCATGAATGGATAACATTGAGACTCGTTTTAAAAATATGGGAGTCACTATGAAAAATCTTAAAGTGCAAATTGGGCAACTAGCCATAACCATCAATTCCAAACAAAGAGGAACATTTCCTAGCAATACAGAAGTGAATCCAAAGGAACAATGCAATTCCATTACACTTAGAAGTGGAATAGAAATTGAGAAATCACCATAAAAGGAACTCGAGTCCACCCCTATAGCTCCAAACAATGGCCAAAGCAATCATAAAGTAGAAGAAGAGAAGATTATTGATGATACACTAAGAGAGATTGATATGCCTCCATCAATTTCATTTTCTGAAAATCCTCCTATTCTCTCTACTCCACTTCCTTATCCTCAATGTTTTCAAAAAAAAAATAGATAAGTAATTTTCTAAGTTTTTAGATATCTTAAAGAAAATTGACATAAATATTCCTTCTGTAGATGCCTTAGAACAGATGCCAAATTATGCCAAATTCTTGAAGAACATCATTTCCAAGCAGAAAAGGTTAGAAGAGTTCGAAACAGTGAAGCTTTATGAAGAATGTAGTGTCATTCTTCAAAATAAGTTACCTAAAAAATTAAAAGATCTAGGGAATTTCACTTTGCCTTGCACTATTGGAAATTCATTTTTTTGATAAAGTTTTATATGATCTTGGGGCGAGCATTAATCTTATGCCACTTTTTATTTATATGAAATTGGGACTTGGAAAGATGAAACAAATAATAATTCATCTACAACTAGCATAACGATCTATCAAGTATCGACATGGAATCATAGAAGATGTATTGGTAAAGGTGGATAAATTTATTTTTCCTACTGATTTTGTGGTGTTAGATATAGATGAAGACCAAGATGTCCCACTATTTCTTGGTCGACCATTCTTGGCTATAGGAAGGGCTTTAATGGATGTTCAAAAGGGTAAGTTAACATTGAGAGTAAATAAGGAAGAGGTTACATTCCACATTTATGAAGCTATAAGATTTCCAGAAGATCCAAGCACTTGCTTCTGGGTAGATGTCATTAAGAAATGTGTAATAAAAGCCTTTCAAGAAGATATGTCGATCAATCACCTAGAACGATGTATCACCACTTCATCTCATGCTTATGATTTTAATAACTCTGATGTTTATGAAAGAATTTCTCTACTATGTATTTGCCTTAGAAGTATTGCAGTAGGTTACATCAGGTAGCACAGAAGTAGAGAGGTTGGAGCTAATGGTAGCAAAGACAAATTTTGTAATCTCTATAGAAAAAGCGCAGCAAACTACAACTCTAGAGTTGAAGCAATTTCCTGATCATCTTTGCTATGCATTCTTGGATGATAATTACACCTTTTCAATGATTGTTGCGGTATCACTTACACATGAAGAAGAGGAAAAGTTACCACATGTGTTAAGGGGGCATAAAACATCCTTGGGATGAACTATATCTGACATAAAAGGTATAAGTCCATCCATTTGCATGCACAAGATTCTATTGAAGGAACCTTTCAAACCATCAATTGAGCCCCAAAGAAGATTAAATCCAGCAATGAAAGAAGTTGTGAGAGCTAAAATTTTGAAGTTCTTCAATGTTGGAATTATTTATGCTATTACAAACAACTCATGGGTAAGTATAATGAATATTGTAACAAAAAAAGGTGGAATGATGGTGGTGAAAAATGAAAACAATGAGCTTATTCCTGCAAGAGCAGTCACATGGTGTGTATGTATGGATTACTGTAAGTTGAACAAAGCAACAAGGAAGGATCATTTTCCACCTCTATTCATTGATAAAATGCTAGATTGATTGGCTAGATATCCCTATTATTGCTTCTTAGATGGTTATTCAGGGTATAACTAGATTGCCATAGCCCTCGAAGATCAAGAGAAAACTACATTCATATACCCCTACAGAACATTTGCTTTTAGAAGGATGCCCTATGGATTGTGCAATGCCCTAACAACATTTCAATGTTACATAATGGCTATTTTTTTAGATATGGTGGAAGATATAATGGAAATTTTCATGGATGACTTTTTGGTTAGAAAAGCATGTCATCTCCATGTTGAGTTAAAGCATAAAGCTTATTGGGTTGTAAATAAGTTTAATTTTGATTTTAAGGTAGCAAGGGAAAAACAACTTCTTCAATTGAATGAAATGGATGAGTTTTAGAATGATGCATATGAAAATGCAAAGATTTACAAAGAACGGACAAAGAAGTGGCATGGCAAACAAATTCTTAGGCTTGATTTTGCTCTAGGACAACATGTTTTTCTCTTCAATTCATGACTAAAACTCTTCTTGGGCAAGTTAAGATCAAGATGGAAAGGTTCGTACACAATTGACAAAGTTTCCACTTTTGGAGCAATAGACTTGAAGGACAAGGCAGGGAATGTATTCAGAGTTAATGGTTACAGATTGAAGCACTATTATAGAGAAAAAATGGAGAGGAGTTGTTCATTTATTCCTCTTTGAAATCTTGATTGATGAAGATTGAAAAGTCTAATTGTAGACTATAAAACAAGCACTTATGGGAGGCATCCCATAAAACTTTCTTTTGTTGTTTTGTTTTGTTTTGTTTTGTTTTATTTTATTTTATTTTATTATTATCTATTTGAATAATTTGGATTTTGATGTTGATTTATTTTGTAGGAATAAAAAGTTAAAAATTACAAACTAATGCAGATCCACCATAAAACCAAGGAAGTTCTTTTCATTTCCTCAATTTGTCTCGCTTTTAAATTACAACGAGGATATTGTTTAGTTTAAGTTTGAGGGTGTCACCTATTAGAGTCTTGAATGGTTCAATTATCTTATCAAGCATGTATTTGAATATGATTGAATTCATTATGACTATGGAATTTGTGATTAAGGATGGGTTTGAGAATTGTTTTTCAAAATCTGCTATTATGTTAGGAAGAATTTTGTGGGTACATTGATTTAAATCTTTGTCCTTGGAAATAATTGAGCACATAATAATTTTTTCTCTACTCCATTTGGCCTATAAAGAAAAGGAGTTGAATTAACTAGGCTAGGAAAGTTTAATCTTGCTTTTCTCTAGAATCTGTTGATGCATCCTTGAGGTGAAATCCTAATTGATACAAAATATTAGAGAAATGATCTTGGCAATTTTTTTCACAACCAAAAAGTTTTCCTAGATGTCCTAATTATCACGCCATCATTTCATGGTGTATTCCCATAGTCTATCCCTTTGAGCCTTATTTTACATAAGTCTTATTTGTTTTTTAACTACATAAACTATTCCTATTCTAAGCTTGAAAAACCATAAATTTACCTTAAATTTTGAGAAAATACTTTGGTGGAAATTTGCATTTAAAAAGAAAGTTAGTTCAAATTAAATAATCCACATTATGTTTTCTCTATTTGATCAAAGTGTGAAAAAAAGTGAAAGGAAAAAATCAAACAAGGGTAAAAGTGGTTGAAATTAGTAAATACTATGAGTGTCAAGGCAACCACACCAAGAAAAAAAAAAGAAAAGAAAAAAAAGCACTCTACTTATTAAGTATTACTGTGAAAAAAAAAGGAGAAAAGAAAAAGGAAAAAAAAGAGCACAACCCTTATTGAGTATGTCAATAATATTGTCATCAATATGAGCATATTGTTAGGAAAGAGCTATGGTATAAATCCTGTAGATATTCTTTTCATTGTTTCTTTCTACCAAGTATTTTCCCAATTTGTTTTGATTTTTTATATCCATTTCTTTCTGAGCCCTCATTTTGTGGCCTCTCATTACAATCTTCATTAAAGACCTTTTGATCTCTGATTTTGGTATTTAATTACATTAGCGGAGAGGATTTCTAAAAATTGGACTTATGGAGTTAGGTTTTGAGAGAATTCTTCTTATTTCAGTTGTTCTACTTTTATGTGAATTTGTTGGTGGTTTGGAGTTAAATTGACTATTTCACACACACACACTCAAGGACCTAGCTTTAGGTTGAAGTAAATGCTTAGCTCTTACAATTGACAAATTGTGGAATTTTGATTGATTTTCTTGCTATCTTCGATGTAAAAAGAGTAAGTTATTAGTGATGAAATCTAAATTCAAATCATGGCTTGGTGAGTGATGGTAGTTCTCTATGAGGTCTTGTTGACACTCAACAATTGTCTTTTCTTTTATTTTTTTTATTAAGGACAAACAAAGTTTTAAGTTTTGGGGTGTTTGATGACTTGCATAATTTGACATAATTTATCACTTCTCAACTTTAACATTAGTATAATTTTATTTATTTTTTATTGAATTAAGACTTCATTATTATTATTAAATTTTATTATAGATTTGAAAATAATGAAGATCTAAAATTTTAGAAGCATATCATCTAAATACTCTCAAATTTAAATGAAGATTTATTTAAATTAAAATTAAAATTTCTCTAAATATATATATAAGAAGAGAAGAAAGAGGGGTGAAAAGGGCAGATAAAAAAATAGAAATAGATGAGACGACCGCCATTGCAAAAAAGGAAAAGTAGAAAAATTGGAGAAAATAAACGCAGGAGAAAGGAAACAACGAAGTAGCCTAGCGCAACAGGGAAACACAAAAGCATATTCTTTTTCTGAATCAATTTTTTTTCAATTTCTATTAGAAAATTATGGTGAATTTATTTATGCTAAATTTAATTTTTAGCATTAACTAGTTTTTCTTTATTCTTAGAAAAAATGTAATTTTATACTAAACTATGCTTGATTTTTTATGTTAATTTGAATTATTTCTCGTCATGTTTGTCTGGTTTATTATGAGTTTAATGCTTCTAATTAACTTGTCATTAATTAGATGATTTTAATTTTGTAATTTACTATCAAAAGTGCGAATTATAGGATAAATCTGAAATATTTTAGCATAAGTAAATATAGAGATCAAAAGACTTATATGAACCTGTGTTGTATTAAAATCTTTGGTCTTAATGCTTTCTTGCTTTATTAAATTGCATACTCTTATGTAAATTAATTAACAAGAATGTTTCCAATTGATTGTCGAAAGAGGCTTTTGGATGTTTTTTTTTGGAGATTGTTAACAAACATTGAGAATTAAATTCTATTAGGTAGATGAGTAAAACATAGTGAGGGATTAGGTGAAATCGATTTCTTAGAAATTTTCTTCCCATTAATTTGATCTTTGAACAATATCTTTCTTTTATTTTACGTATTTTCTTTAAATTGATTTTGTTTTAAATCCAATTATAACAACTTTAGTGATTTTTTTAGTAAAATTGAGATTAATATAATTTTGGTATTTTTCAAAAATAAGTTACCAATCCCTCAGGACGATAATTTTCTTATCATTATATTATAAAACTACGATATTGTACACTAGTAGTTTTGCATCGATCGCCTAGTTTTGAGAGGACCACCTAGTTTTGAGAGGACTACCTACTATGATATGTGGAGCTACCGTAGTAAGTGGAGAGGGTTATCTTACAACTAATATGAAAGTCATCATGCTAGATTTTTGACTAATGCATATTTCCTTCAAAAATTAATAATATTATTAAAGAAAAAAATTAAAAAAAGTTTTTTCATGCACAAAAATAAAGAGCCACAATTGATTATTTAAAAAGGAAATAGACAACCAAAACAATACAATAAGGGACTACTAAAAAATAAATTTATTTAAGTTCTTTCTTGATAGGTAAAATTTTGTTATGTGCAAATATGAATTCAATTGCAATTTTTTCATGATAAGTGATACGCTTTTTTTTAATCTTTTATAACTTATCATAAATGAACAAATTGACATCCTATTACAGTTCCAACACATATTTTATTTTTGGTGATTGTTGATATGTCACTATATGTGTTAGTATATTTGTATGTATTATCTACATATAGTTATGTTGTCAATAGATAGTCACACTTTGAACAAAATTAATTTCATTATTTTTGTACTGTTGTAGTTATGTTAAGCTAAGTTTACTACCCTCAATTTAGAAAAAAACATATATTTATCAAATTTTATAAAAACATTTATCCTAATTTATTTAGAGGAATCAAAGAACTTAGAAGAAGTTTATTTAATTTTGAAAAACATATTGTTTTTAGCTTTTAAGAATGTGTACTACTCTTTTATTTTATTAAATACATTGCTTTCTTGCTCAACCTATTTATCATTGCTTTATGATTATATTATTAATTCGTATGAAAAAAAGGGGAAACAATTATTGAGCTTTAATTCAAAATATATATAGGGGAGAGTTAATAGAGGATGAGAGTTATACTTAAATCACTCTTTGAGAGAGATTACATATAGGGAGAGAACACGTTGAGTATTGAAGTTTATTCATATATGGGGAGTAATACTTAAATATTGTATCTATTGTTACTTATCACTTATATTTATTTCCTTGCTTTTCTATTGTTATATACATTGAACTAATGAACAATAAGTCTGTTGGATAATTTGTTTGGTTGTTTATGTTTTTGTCTTTCAGTGTACACATGTGCTTTCAAGATTCAAGCAAAGATGGTTTCACCAAATCATAGGATAGTACTACTATGTAAAAATTTATTTTTCTATGAGCTTCATGTAGTGATAGAGAGGTTGAAAGGTTTATGCGAGTATTGGAAATATTCATGAACAAAACATACAAATGTAATTTTAGTTTTTAGGTGTATCACTTAAGCATATTTTCAAGCAGAAAAACCAACAAGCTCCAATGAACATATCTCAAATAGATCTATATTCTTGAACAAGTTAGATTTCATATTAGACATATAGAAATATTTTTCATATAGGCTACTCGATCGATTAACCCACAGCTAGATCGATCGAGGTTAATTAAAACTGGCTAAATTAATTTTTTTATATGTCTAGATCGATTAAGCACTAGATTGATTGAGATTAATGAGTAGATTAATATGCTTGTTTCAGAATTAGTTATTTGTTTCACTAGATCAATCAAGTAGTGACTTGATTGATTAAGAGGCCGTGATCAATCGATCAAGCTTGATCTAGATCAATCGAGTGGTTAGGTTTTCAATTTGAACCTAATTTTTACTCAAGCCAACTTGTTTCATTACTCTATTGTTCTTACTTTTCAAAGCTCTTTTAAATGTTTTTAAGGACATAATTGTAATAGGCCTTTGACCTAGGGCTTCAACTCATTTTATTTAAATAAACTATTGGTTCACAATTTTTTGAACCATAACTTACTCAAATTTTGCATCTAAGCTTTCTCTAAAAACTTGTTTTGCAAAAACTATTCAAGTATGCTTTTTCATTGAGTTAATTTGTCAAACATTTATGGTTGTATTTGATGAATTAACAAACCTACAATATCTGTGATATTGGGTTTTAAACTGATTGTTCTAGAGTTGCTAGTTGATTTTGATTTATCTAATATATTTATTAAATAATCTAGTTAGGTCTATTCATTATTGAACCTTTTATAGGACACATATTTTCACTTGTGTTATTGTGCAAATTTTTTCAGGTGCTGACTGTCTTGGTTCGATTAACTCATGTAATTCGAGTTTATCGAAACGTTGGTCTGGATCCGAACACCTTTCTTATGGAGGCTATGATGAAAGTAGTGATTTGTAAGTAGATTAATTGGGAGCATTACATTGATGGGTCATTTTAGTCTCAACATTGTAATTGAACCTTATTTTTCATTGTGAAAAGTTACATGGTTCGATGAACAGGTAGTTTTTTTCTTAACCCATTGGTGTGACCTAGGTTGTTTTCACATAAAAATATTGTGTGTCAATCTTTAATTATTTCTACATTACTCTATTTACAAGCAATTGTATGTATGATCATGTACAAAAAATTTAATTTTCCATAATTCTACTAATCTTGATTATAATTTTAAATTTTTAGTTTTATAAAAATGTTTAAAAAATTATTGTTAGTGTCAGAATTAAAATAAAAATTACAAATATTATAAAAACTCTACTGAAAGGTAAATGTTTTTATAAAGTTTTTTTAGTGAAAGGTTTTAAGGGACAAGTCTTAGTAGATGTATTGTGTTAGGTCGGTACTTTTGAAGCATCTTGATCATCGAGTCTTTTAATTATGAGTATTATTAAATAGAAATATATATATATATACCCAAAATATCAACAATACATATAATTAGATTTTTTTGTTAACATTCATTCAAACGAAGGGTTATCTAATAGTGAGGTATCCCACCACTAAGTTGCAATATAAGCACTAGGAGTTCTAGAGGTTATACTATCAAATACATTATCCGCCTTTCTATAAAACGAGAACAATGGAACTCCATGTAAACAATTTTCTCCAAACAATCAACCCAAGTAGAACATTATTGTCACGGTAACGAAAGTGATCGAGTCCGAAAAAGAGTAATAACATAAATAAAGGATGACTTCAATTAAAATTTATGTTACTCAAAGGTGGTAACATATATACATCTATATGATCAGTTACGATTAATTCTTTCTCAAAAGCAAACCCAAAGTGGGATATAAAAATATTTGTTAATAAATGATCTTGATGTCCAAAATATCCTACATAATCAAATAAATTGACGATTCAAAACAAAAACCATTTGTATTAACCTTAATACGTCTCATGTGTTTTTATGAAATTTAATAACATTAAAAATATCATTTTTTTATATTTTAAATTAATTTTTATATTTAGTTCAAATAATTATAATTATATGTAATATTTATTTTGACAAATAAATTAATCAACAAATAACTTTATTTTTAATAATAATAGCTAAATTATTATAAATAATTACTTATATTATTATTTTTAATACTATAATAAATAAATAAACATTAACAATATGATAAAAAAAATTGCGGGGAACATAATAAGTCTTCTCTCATTGTTATATACATATTACTACATTATTGAAAATCAAATGGAAAATAAAAATATCTTTCAGTGACTACAGCAATTCATATAATTAGAATTATAAAAAATATAAGATGAGTGCTACCAAAATAAATGTGATAACAAGGTAAAAAATAATGAAAACACTACAAATATTGTAACAAACTTATATACTTAATGATAAATTATTTAGGAATTTTTTTTAAGAAGTAACATTTCTCAACAATTGTTTTGATAATTATAGGACAATAACCAAGATATTTTGTCCAAAAAGGATTTTTTTTTGTTGTTGATATTTTCACAATAATGATATTTCCTAGATAATAAATATTAATGTCTTGATATTTTCAAAATTTTATTGTCATTTTTTCAAACGAGATTAATATTGCATATAGATGTTAAAGTTGTCGCCTACATTTTAAACATTGCTCAAAATATAAATGCTAATTATTATGACAGTTATATACAGTACTAAATTAGAAGCAGAGTGGTTTGATTATCTCCAGTATTACTTAAAATATTAAGTAATTGACATATTTATTCGTTTAATCAATAACCAAAGCTAATTACATATGAAATATCCATTAATAGTGAGTCTTATATCAATTTTTTCTCATGTCAAGCTTTGTTTTTTTGGCATTTTATTTTGCTAATTCAAGTGAATTTAAATGATTTTTTACTCAATGTATTAGTTTATTAAAATATTATTTTCAAGAAGCTTGTATATTTATATCTGAATGCAAATAGGAAAGAACTTTATAAAATGGAGAAAACATTGAGGATAAAAGTTCATCTTAAGTGAGTATCATAAACTTTATATATATAATTAAAAATAAATAGATGTATTACTAATGTATAGGTTAATTTAAACTCACACTTAATTAAATTAACCCTAGATTATTATGTCAACGTACATCTGGTCAAAACTTTCATGCTTTAAACTCCGCCCCCAATTATTATGTCAATATCTGGTCAAAGGTTTCATGCTTTAAGCTAGGTGCCAAACTCGTCAGATATAATTAACATGATATGTGCGAATCTGACAATAGGCCCACCAAATCATCCAAGGTCAGCCTACCTCTTAATGTTAGAGAAAATATTTAATCAAATTTTTTTTATTTTTTTTTGTTTAAAATTTCAAATTGTTTTAGATACAATCACAGATCATGTTCGTTAGAAGAAAAAAAAATACAGTTTATGTTGTTAAACAAAAATTAAATAAAAATTATAGTATTAATATAATAATTAACTATAAGTTAAAAAAATATTATTATTTAATCAATAATTATAACACATCAATTATAATTATACAATAATTTATATCATAAAATATATTAAAAAACTAAACAATAAATAAAACTACCTACCACATTAGTCACCTGTGGTCCATATTTGTTTCTTATTGATTAATAAAAAATTAATATCTAGTTCTCGTTTAATTTACACCAGAAATAATGTCAGTAATACTATATCTTTGGAAAACAACATGTACAATATTTTTAAAATTTTTGTCAATAAAGAAATATTTTTATCTTTTAACAATAATGGTTCAGGGGCGGAAATTATCCCATTGATGGATGAAATATTAATAGTTATAATATAATATATCTTTATTATGTACTATAAATGTAATGTAAATGCAAATCGTGGTAGCCTTTGATTCAAGAACAAAATCTGTAAAGATTTGCAGTTATAATATATTTATAATATGTAATAAACATATATTATATTTATAATTTTTAATATTTTAGCCACAAAATGAAATAATTTTCTCCAAAATTAGAAATAACAAATGTATTTTTTAGATAGAAACAATCATTAGATATGTATAACACCATTTGATTGGTCAAAGATGATATTGAAAATCAAATAGATATAATCAACACGCAGTCAAATAAACCTTAATTTTATTATTTAAAATTGAAAATATATATTAATGACATCATCCTATTATGAAATATAATTAATATCATAAATAATTATATATTAATTGATTCAATATTAAATATTAATTAATTGATATTAGTTATCTACGGTTATCTTATCTGTAAAAACTTTAAAATAGGTCTTTACAATTTGAAAAGATATGTATAAATTCATACCACAAACTCTCTCAAATTCTCTCTAATCTTAACTTTTCTCTCATAAACTGACTTAAACATAAGATTAGACAAACATCCACAAGTATCGTACCTTCTAACATTGTTTTCTAGTGATTTACAAGTTTTTATGTTGAAAGAACGCAACAAGCAGAAATTGACTCCAATAATTGATGTCGTATGAGGGAAAGAAATTTGGTTTTCAAATGATTGAGCTATTAAAATCTCAATAACATTTATCATATTCTTTGTGTTCTTCACTCTGTTCTTTGAGTTCTTCGTTCATTTTTTCTACTAACAATACGTTAGATCCAAAAAATCACTAAAATGAGTTTCATAACTCTCTATCACTCTTACTGAATGAAGAAAAGGTAGAGATCTAGGTGATTAACCTGGAACCAACCATGGATCAAAACTTGGGAAAGTTGGAGCTCATGATAGAGCAATTGATGCATCTCTATATGAAACCACAAGTGCACCCCAGTGCCTTAATGAGTCACTCAAGGTCTTTATAACCATTAGGGCTTGATGCCTAAGGAGAACAGAATTAAGTGCCCAGTGCCAACAAAAACTCAAAGGGTCTAATCCATAACTAATTGGGTCCCTGTATTAAGGATCCATAAGACCTAGGTACCAACATTTGGGTTATAGTGACATGCCAACCCTAGCACCTTTAGCCAACTCTGGTCAAGCAGGTGGAAGCCGATTCAACTTAGAGCACCTATTCATCAAACGTGTATTCTTGAGGAACCACCTTGAGGCCAAATGTTGTGTTTGCTCTGTCCAAGAAAGCTTTTATGACAACATAACAAACTCAAGCCATAATAAATAAGTAGTGCCACAGATGGGTGATCATCCTATTCCAACCCCATCATTGGGAGACTTGGAACCTGCTTTGCAAAATGGAGTTGAGACTTGATAGAGAGAGGCAGGATCAAGATTAAACCAATTCTTCTTAGTTTACCTTAGAGGTATTATCTACTCCATCGGGGAACAAGTTTAAAAGCCCTCAATTAGGACTTATAATGGGTCCTTTAACCCTTTACACCACCTTGACCTATTCAGAGATTAAGTAAATATATACGTGCATAGTAATAAGAATATCTCTACGCGCATTTCTCATGACACTGGTAGGCAAGGCTAGAGTTTGGTATAGAACTCTCAAGCCAGAAACAATTAAGAACTTCTCAAAATTTACAAAGAAATTATTCACCCATTTCTTTGTAAAGAGAAGACTACAAAAGATCTCAACACATCTAATAGGGGCTAACTTAGAAAGAAAATGAGTCATTGAAAGATTTCTTCGACAACTTTAGCAATAAGAATATCTAGGTTGGAGCCTATCTTGACACTATGGTAGTTAACATCCTATGGACCAAGCTAGCAAAAAAGATCCTTGGGTTGTCGTATAAAGAGATAATTAGGATTGTAGCAACGAAAATCAATGTTAAAGATATGGCTAGCCACCACCAAAGTAGAGCTAATAACTACATTTAGAAAAGGAATATTCTATGAGCTATCTTCCTAAGAAATTCAAATTGTGGATAGGAAAGAAGATCCTCCAATAAAAAAAATTGGAGTGCCACAATCAAGGAATAACTTCCAAAATTTTGTTTCTTTGAAATTTTTTTGAGAACAAGTGTTGATATAGGTCCAAGATTTAGGACTCTTTAGACCCCTCATGTAGATTAAAGGTAGCCTATCCAACAAGAGCTAGAATCTGTACAAAAAGTGGTTGGAAAAAAGAATATTTATTTCTTTGTACTTGTATTTTTTTTCTTGAAAATGCTAGGTGAGATCCTGTGTAGCCATGTCAACAGCAACATAAAAAAGGGAGATTAAGAATAAATAAATAGTCTAGCCAACTTAGAATTCATGTGACTTTTGTAACTTAGCATCCAAAAACTTTTATAACATCATAATAAGAATCAGCCACTCATCCATAGCAAGAACTAAACTTGTCCTACATTGGTTCAAAAAATCCACTCCTTTCTATAAAACCATATAGCAACCATCCCTATTGGGACTTAGCCAATGACTTAATGGAAAAATTCCTATGAGGACAACGAAGTAAGGATTACACCATTTTCACCCAATGCAATTACAGTCCAGGATCCGGACTAGCTCCACAAAACTACTATCTTAATGGTTAACTTCCTGTGTGGGAAAGGTTACAAAGCTCAACCCTCATTCCATACCTACAATGATAGTAATTTAGGATCACGATAGTGGCAACTATTTCTTCAATGGTTTACTTCTTATATGGGAAAGGAAATAGGGCTTAACTCTCATTCTATATCCACAATGATAGTAACTTGATATCAAGGTAGTGGTAAAGAGTGTCAAACCATTGTATCAATGGATTGCTTCCTATGTTGAAATGGAGGTGGGATAAGAACCCATCTAACACCCACATAGAAAGGGATCCAAAAATCAAAATAGCGTATTCAATTGGCTTAATGGATTAAATCTTGTGGAAAATCTCGCCCCCCATATGTGTGCTAGCCAGTCCAAACGCATCCAAAATCAATTTTTAAGATATGTTTTCACATTTTTTTGGCCTTTTCCTCATATATAAAAGGACTATCTTTCCCCCATTGTAAAAATCATCCCTCAAAATCAAAAATCTCATCTCTTTCTCTCTCTAGTTCTTAGTTTTATTAGTTTTAAAGTTCTCTTTTTGAGAACTAGCTATGCTTTTGTAGATTTCTAGTTTTTGATTTAATAAACGAAAATGTAAATCCGTTTAGAGGTTTTCCAACAACAAAATTAGTATCAAAGTTCTATTAGGATTCTTTTGAGATATAATTTTAAAATAAATTCTTTAAAGTTATTTTTTATGTTTTATTTATATATATGTTATGTTTAATTTGTCTATGATTAAATTTAACATGAAAAGTTATTTATAAATATGATATAATAATAACGTTGTTATGCTTGCAAAATACTAAATAGGTAAAAAATTTCTATAAAATAAATTGATTTTTTTTATTCAAGATTTTATATTAAGGATATTATAGAGAAATATATTATTTTTCATTACAAACTTAAATATAAAAATTAGATTTTCAGGTTTAATCATCCGGTCTGATTTAGTGTAATACTCTTTTATTTGTTAGCACAATCGCCCAATAGTTAGGGTGAAGCTCTATTTCAAAAAAAACTTATAAGAACTATTATTCAAAAATATATTGATAACATATTTTCAGTAATGATTTTAAAATTGGAAAGTTAGTATTGAGATAATTAAATTCTTAGGTTTAATTTGGACACCTTCAATAAAGTTTAAAACATTTAACCCTACCAAAGTTGACATTTAAATGGTTTATTTTCAATTTCTTAGAAAAAAAAATTAATTTAATTAATCAAATTAATTATTGACCCCACCCATAGGTGTTAATTGATTTTTTTAATTAATAAATAATATCTAACCCTATCAAAGGTGGTATTTATATAAAAAAGAGAGAATTAATAAATATCAATTTATATCTTTAATAACCTAAATAATATGAGTAACCATAATTAACTTAATTATTATATCTATAAATACTCCCCTGTTATAAATGATAAAAATTAGCATAATTGTTTATTGAATCCATATATGTTTATTTTTTTATATTATTAGATTAGAAAACAAAAATCAAAATATCATGATAGGATGTTTAGAATTTAATTTCATTTTTAAGAGTTTGAATAATAAATTAAAAATGACATATATTACTTCCTTATATCGACTTTGAGAATATACTTGTCATTTTCTATAAAATGATTCGTGTACTTGCGAGTATTTACAAATATAAAACCAAAGTATCTACAATATTGGTATTGCTAATCTGATGCTGGTCTTGTCTTCATTAAATTTTTGTTGCCATTGCGAGTGAAAAAATAGCATTTTTAAATTATTTATCAAAATTTTGAAAACTTTTTGTGTTATAAATAATTGTGATTTTATTTATTTATTTTGTGTTCAAAAGAAAAAGAAAAAAATTAATTTTTAATTTTTAATTTTTCTTTAAAAAATGAAAAAAAATTAAATTTAAATTTTAATGTAAAAAAACTTAATTTATTAATTTAATTAACTTATATTTTTTACTTAACTTAATTAACTTAAAATTTCACTTAACTTAATTAACTTATATTATCACTTAATTTATTAACTTAGATTTTAATAGATTAAATAGTAAATATCTAAGAGAGTGTTGTCTAGGATACTAGTTCTTGGAAGCCTTTATTTCACTAGTCTTTCTTAGGAATGTTATTCTGTCTAGAAGGATGATTTTTAAGAAGGTTTTGCCCCACCATTCTTTCCTTAGAGCACTTTTGATTACTACTGGTTATGTTATTTAACTTAGAGATTATAATAAAAAAAATAAAAATAAAATTCTAAAGCTATCTCCAAAATTTTAAAGTTTTTAATTACAATCTGTGATAAAATGAGGTAATTGCTTTGTTAAATCTAGGTACAAATGTGTTTTGATGCCTTAGTTATTTTACTTATACCTAAAAGTGAGTTATCTAAAACATAATCATGTCCTTAGTTTTAAGTAAATAAAATTTTGCAAATCCATAAGGCATAGCTTAAAAAGTATAGGTAGACAAACTTGTCCTACTTGTAGGTTTGATTGACTCAATGTTGTAGGGAAACTCAGTTTTCTTAAAATGAAATCTACCAAGTTACGTCTTGCTAATATGTTAAACTAAGCATTGGATAGGAGGTAACTCATCATTTTAGGTAATTTTCTTTTATTTATTTATTTAATTTTTTTTTATTTTTGTTTAATTTTATGTGAATAATTTTAGAATTGTTAAAACTAAAAATATTTGTTGAGATATTAGAATTTCACAACGATCTATCTATGTGAACTTTAATGATGAACATGATGGATGCACATGCATTTCTCTATCATTACTTACACATTCTCAGAAAATAGGAAACTTTTCTTCTCTTTTCTCTTTATCTTTAATTTACAATTGTTACATTTAGGACAATGTAAGTTCTAAATTAGGGTGGTGAATAGTTATCATGCTTCATTTCAAAAAATTTAACAATTTTAAAAAAATTATGTTCACATTTTCATTTTTATTGTATTTTATTTTATTTATGTGATTTAGTAATTTTTAGATTTTACGATTAGTTTTAAAAAATTTCTCACTAAAATTTATCATTTCTTTAAATCAAATTTAAGTACATAGTTAAGTCTTTTTCACTGTTAGATTAATGTTTTAAAAACATAACATGGAGTATATGGTAATTAGTTAGTTTTTCTCGTGACTAGTATTTCTTGATAAGGTGTGGAAATTATATTTAACCCAATATCAGTGTTTAGGAATCAAATAGTAGAGAATATCTTTATGAAAAATATTTTGAGCTCATTATCCTTTATTCTGAGTGATAAATATTATTTTTTCTACTCTAAACACTTTTCTTATTTTTCCAGTATTATTAGATGATCTCTAAAGAACTTAGTATTGAATGTCTAGATTTTTAGATTTTAATGAAGTGTTATATATATATATATATATATATATATTTGCTCAATTTAAATGATTTAAGTAGAAACTAATAGTATATGTTTTTCTTGGTTCATGGATAAATTCTATTAAAAAAAGATATATATCTAGGCTTACTTATACAAATACAAATAGAAAAGTTAAATATTAACCACTCATCTTACCATATAAAAAATGTACAATCTGTATATGAGTCCACTCTCTAAAAAATGGATTCTCTAGTATAAAAGAAATATAGAGAAAGAAAAAAAATAGAAAGAAAGAGAGAAAAACAAATAGTATAAGCTATATAATATGACCCAAAAAGCCTAAATAGTTGTGAAAAATGATTTAATGCAAAAGAAAGTATAAGAAGTAATTCCTTACGAAGTCATTGCATTTCCCTACATTTTCTAAAAGACATATTACTTGATAAATCCTTACATTTGATTGCTTTCATAAGATCAACGTTAAAATAACACTTTGTACCTTTCTTCTTTATATATATGCGAACATATTAGTTCATTTCTTTACATCAACTCTTTTGCATATAAATTAGTATGAGTGTTTTTAAGTGTATTAACTTGTGATGAATAGAGTCGAAGCAAATTTGGATTCCTAACACTAAGTTTGAGTGAAATTAAATTGACACATTTTTATATGAAATATAAAAATAATTTTCAACTAATTATTATAATAAATCATGAATGTTTAAGAAGTTGAAATAATCTATGCTTAAGATTTTAATTATGAAAATTAAAAGAGATTATAAGCATGAGATATTTTTGTATTTCATTTCTTTATTTTATTTTAGTCCTTTTACTTTATTTTAAATTTTAGTTAACCTTTTATTTTATTTGTTTTATTTTTTTTTCATTTTTTGTTAATGTTTGTGGGTATTATTACTAAAAAACCTCACGAGACTTAAAATCGTCCACTAGGACAACCTAAGGGTTTAATGGCTTGTTGGATATTCTAAATGAAATCATGTCAATCCACGAAAGTGATTTAGGATAGTTTAATTTTTAGTTTTTACCGCTTCTCTTGTTAAGGGACTAGCAAGAAGTTGGTTGGGGGTTGTGATAAGTGCTTAAAAAGAACTAAAATTACTATGATTTAATGTACTTTAATTGACTAAATAGATTTATATTTGTATGATTTTATCATATATATTTTTATATAAATTTGTCTTTTTGAAATTATGGGTATTTTTTATTGTTTTTCAGGTATTTTCATTCAAAAATAACTAAAAGACTCGAAGAAAAATACTAAAGGCAATATATCACAAATATGTTGAGAAAAAAATGAGGAAAAGCTAAAAAAAATGGAAAAATTGGACAAAATGTGTCAAAAATGTAAAAAACAAAGCACAGCCAGCACAAGCCTAGTACACGCCCAGCACACACTCGAACACAGCTAGCACATGCCCGTCTATTACAAATCTCATGTCCAAAATCAATTTTTGAGATATTTCCCACTTTTTTTTGACATTTTTCTCGTTTATAAAAAGGGCTCTCTCTCCCATTGTAAAAATCATCTTTCAAAATAAAAAAATCTCTTCATTTTCTCTCTCAAGTTAGTTTTTTTAGCTTTTTTAGTTTTAAAGTTATCTTTTTGAGAATAACTAGTTATGTTTTTGTAAATTTCTAGTTTTTGATTCAATAAATGGAAATTCAAATCCATTTGGAGGTTTTCCAACAATAGAATTAACATCAAAGTTCTACATAGATTATCTTGAGGTATAATTTGAAAATAAATTCTTTACAGTTATGTTTTATGTTTTATATATGTTATGTTTAATTTGTCTATGATTAAATTTAACATGACTGGTTGTTTCTAAATATGATATAATAATAATTTATTATGCTTACGAAATATTAAACAGGTAAAACATTTTTATAAAATAAATTGATTTTGTTTTTATTCAAGATTTTATATTAAGGATCTTAGAGAGAAATATATTATTTTTCATTACAAACCTTAATCTAAAAATTAGTTTAATTATCCCGTCTGATTTAAAGTAGTGCTCTTTTATTTGTTGACACAATCTTCCAATAGTTAGAGTGAAGCTTTATTTTTAAATTTTTTATAAGAACTATTATTCAAAAATGTATTAACAACACATTTTTAGTAATGGTTTTAAAACTTAAAAGTTAGTACTTGGATAATTAAATTCTTAGGTTTAATTTGGACATCATGAATAAAATTTAAAATATCTAACCCTAACAAAGGTGGTATTTAAATGGTTCATTTTCAATCTCTTAGAAAAAAGGAATTAATTTAATTAACCAAATTAATTATCGACCCCTATATTAGGTGTTAATTGATTTGTTTAATTAATAAAGAATATCTAACTCTATCAAAGATGGTATTTATATAAAAAGAGAATCATAAATATCAATTTATATCTTTAATAACCTAAATAATATGAACAAGCATAATTAACTTAATTATAATATCTATAAATACTCATCTCTTTTGAATGATAAAAATTTGCATAATTGTTTATTGAATTCATATATATGTTTATTTTTTATGTTATTAGATTAGATTAGGAAACAAAAATTGGAGATTATTTTAGATTTTTTATAATTTTTATTTAACAGGTGGATATACTTCGTATACCCGTAAATGCATTTCGAAACCATCACAACAAATATATATATATATATATATATAGTTCTTCCAACCACCCCTTGTGTATTGTTCCACTCTTAATTCTCCCATGGCACCTTATCGTGGCACCTCATTTTCATTCATGAGAATGATTTCTAGATTTTATGCATGATTTATGATCTATCAGTCCTAATATAACTCAAAAATAGATTAGTTTTCTCAATATATATACAAAATAATACACCATAAAACATAGGAAGTCTTAAAATTGCATGAAAGTTAAGAGAAAAATAAAAATAATACAAAATTGTAGAATTAAGAAGACTTTGATTGGTTTTGTACTTGGAGCGAAAAGTTATGGTGTTGGCATTGATTTAAGAAGACTTTGAATCTATCTCAAGCTTTATGGAAGGGCTCATCAAAATCTTATCTTTATTAAGTCTCTGCAATGAAAATGTTTTTACAATAGCATAAAAATCTCTAATGAAATTTAGAGAGTTTTCATTAAGGATACCGTAAAATATAGGTAACAAGGAAAATAAATATTTTTTTAATTCATAATTCTTTGCAACCTCTCCCAAATTTGTGCATGAAGTAGTGTTGCCTACGAATGACAATTAATACTCATTCATCATTTTCTACTTGTCTTCCTTGTCTACTTCCACTTAGAATTGTTCCATTTCCTCTTGATAAGTGTCAATCTTTCTTTCAAAACGTGTTTTGATCCTAAAGATTTTAACAATAAGAAGTATTAGTTACTTTTTGCACATCAATAATATAAAAACACTAATCAAATGAGCAGAAAATTTAACACTAATATAGGTACTACAAAAAGTATAAAAATTGAAAGAAATTAAATTAAATAATACATATAGTTAGGAATAAACAATATTAAATAAAAAATAAGTTAGTATACAAAAATAATAAACACAAAATAATTGAAAGAAATAAAGAAAGTAAATAAAAGAAAAATAATAATTTTTTTTTGTTTAAATAAATAAAGGAATTTTTTATTGATAATTTAAATTTTAAAATATCTAAAATTAATTAATAATCTAAATATTTCAAAAATTTAAATAAAAATCACAATATTTATAATAGAAATTTTTTAAAGATTTTGATAATAACAATTTTAGAAAAATATTTTCCCTAATAATAACGACAAAAACTTGATGCAAAAAATTATTGTGTATAAATTTTGTGTAATTTATAAAATTTCTTCCAAGTTGGCCCGATAATTTAAAAATTAATTAAATTATGCTTATTTTCAAAGACTAAACCATTTAACTTGTCACCTTCAGTTAGACCAACGATTTAAACTTTCATTAAGGTGTTTAAGTTAGTTTTACAATTTAAATATCTGGAATTAACTTTCAGATTTTAAAAATACTATGAAGGGTATGTCTTCAATATATCTTTAATAATAATTCTTTTAAAAATATTTGAAATAGAGCATGCCTTAAAATAAATTTAGATTGCAATTGACTAATATTTGTGATATTACTCTAAATTAGATTTAGATAACTTAAATCTAACTCTCTTATTTTTTATAAAAATATTACTCAGTCAATATACTCTTCTTTAACAAACTTTGGTTTTAATCATGATGATAAAATAAAACTTAATTCACTTTATAAAAATGCTTAATCCATTTTAATATTTCTTAAGCATAACAACATTCCTAATATCCCATATTATTTATTGCCAAAATTTATAGTTTAATAAATGATCAATAAATTAAATATATAGCATATAAAACATCACTTATAGATAATATGAAAAGAATGCATTTAAATATATCTCAAAAATAAATTTAGATTGCAATTGACTAATATTTGTGATATTACTCTAAATTAGATTTAGATAACTTAAATCTAACTCTCTTATTTATTATAAAAATAATACCTAGTCAATATACTCTTTTTTAACAAATTTTGGTTTTAATCATGATGATAAAATAAAACTTAATTCACTTTATAAAAATTCTTAATCCATTTTAATATTTCTTAAGCATAACAACATTCCTAATATCCCATATTATTTATTACCAAAATGAATAGTTTAATAAATGATCAATAAATTAAACATATACCATATAAAACATCACTTATAGATAATATGAAAAGAATACATTTAAATATATAAAAAAAAATTAGAATTGTTTATGTTTTGGAAAACCTATAGAGATAATTGTTGTGTTGTTTATTTCTTTAAAGGCAAAACTATTACAAAAACTAAATTTGTTCAACTCTCAATTGAGAGAAGACCTTTAAACTAATAAAAGAAACGAAAAGATATAAAGAAACTGAGAAATCAACTACTAAGAGAGTTTTGGGGTTTTGGGTGGATTTTAATAATAGAAATAGGGTTCTATTTATAGGGTGAGGAAAGGAGAAAAATGTGAAAAAATTAACTTGGCACTACGACATACAACTTTTCCACACCGTAGCATACAAAAGCCTGTACATGATCCACTATACTTGCACTGTGGAACACAATGATTTCACACTACGACTCGTATCATATATAGGACACATTTAATGTTTCCTTTTTTACCTTGCACCATGCCTTATTATAAATTCATGCTGCGATACACTTTAATCAACATCACTGGGAATCCTAATATTTCTTATATTTTCTTTTTCCAATTTTAAAATATATGTAATCCTTTAAAAATGTTTTCTTTTTAATCTTCTAAGCTGTAATGGGTACTTCAAGTATAATTGTTCAAGTTGAATCCTTTTAAATACAAAAAATACCTTAAAAAAACAAAATATATCGATGATTTTGAAAAGATATATTTATGTAAAATAAGAAAATATAAATCTATATAATCACTTAACATACATAAAATCATGATATATTAAGTGCTTTTGTGCATTTATCATGTCTTACTAAGATGTTAAATTAAACCCTAAATGGGAAGGAACCCATTAAACATTTTTTTTCTTTTGTTTTTATTTATTAACATTTTTATTCATTAGTTATGGTTTGTTTCTATTTTATTTTTATCGAATATTATATATATTTTTTTATTATTTTTTAGTATTATTTTTATTCCATGTTATTTTATTATTTATCATTAAAGTTTTTGAATAATTTTAAACTGAGCTATAGCATGATTTATTTGCACCATGGTATAGGGCTTTCATATCAATTTTGGGTAGAAGAAATTTTGTATCATGTCGCAGCATGAACTTTTTATACGCTATAACACCTTGGCCTTAAATAGTTTGGTTGGAAAATTTTAACACACGTTATGGCATGAAAAAATGTATGTCATTGCCTGTGATCAATTTTCACACTAAAACACTCCCGGTCACAAATTTTTTATATCAAAATACAAATTTTCTCTTTTTATATAGCCCTAACCCTATTCTCTTTCCCTAAACACCATTTTTACCTCTAACAATTCATCATCCTCTCCAAACTCTTCAAATTTCTTCTCATCTTTTCATCCCTAATTATTATGTGAGCAATTATTGTAGAGATTTCTTTCATCCTTCATCAATATTGCAGATTTTTGTATCCATATTGAACTTCATCTTCTTCAAAAGGTGGTTTGCAAACAAAATTAAATGAATCATACTCTCAAGATAATTATAAGGTTTTATTTCTGGCCCATAGTAATAGAGTTTTATGCTAATGTTCCTGATGATATAGACGATAATGCTATGGTAAGGGACATGTTTGTACCCTTTTTTGCATCTAATATAAATTACTTTTATGGCATGAGGGATGTAGGCTAAGGGAAGTATGAGGCTTATTTTGAAAATGGGGATTATGATGACGTAATATAGGCCTTAATAATAGAATGGGCAAAATGGATATAGTAAATGGGAGACACAAATCATTAGATGCCAATGACTTAACAAATGTATCCCAAATTTGGAAATACTTTATCTACTCTAGTTTGATGCATACCACTCACTATAGCAAAGTAGACAGAGAAAGGGCTATATTACTATATGCCATACAATCCACAAAAATAATGGATGTGAGGACAATATAAAGCAATTGATTGATTTTTAACAACTAATCATTGAATAAATTACTTTTTCCATAGTTCATCACAGCCTTATGTGCTAAACCTTGGGTGAAGTTCCCCAAAAGTAAAGTTTTGCTATAACTTGGTGACTTATTGACCCCAAACTACATGAAAATTCTCATAAGTGGAACAAAAGCCACCCAAATTAGTAAAAAAACCACCTCTTCTTCAAGAGCATCAATTAAAGACCAATATCACATGCTATAAGAAGAAGTAAAACACATGAAAGAATACCAAGCCCGACAACAAGAATGGTTTAGTGGGCATATGTGCTTTTAGGCCGAATACTTGCAATCCATCCATGAGATACAAAGGTTTTGACTCTCCTAATATGGAGTGGACTGTAGTCAAAATAGAGGAGTACTTGAGCCTCTAGAGTATGACTTGTCTTTAGGTTGCTTGAACTTGAGAATGAAGAGGAACTAAATGATATAGAGGACCGAAGCTCCAATTTTTTCCAAATAATTTAATTATGCATTTTCATTTTTTTGTTTGTTGTCTTTTCTTATGTTTTAATTTGATGTACTTATTTTACTTTTATTTCTATAATTTTGAACAATATTTATTTTATTTGGAACTTTTACTTTTATAACTATTTGGTAATGTGTGATGCATATAAGGTACACAATGATTCTCTCTATGTGATAGAACTTGAATTAGATTATAAATGTAATAAGAGTAGTAACCAGATCATCATTCTTAATCACATTTCTCCTTAAGTCATTGAATTTAAACAATAAAAATAAATATATGACACTTTATTATATGTAAAAACCCTAGCATTAAATGTAAAACCTATAGAGATCATCGAATAATTTGAAATTGAAAAGAATAGTATTTAAAAGAGTAGAAAAATAGTATCATTTAGATTGAAAAGGTAATGGTTCAAAATATTCTCACAAGGTAGTCTCCATTATTTGATTTCTAAACACCGATTTTAGGTTTAGTAAAATTTTAACATTTTTTATCATGAAATAAAAATTATGACAAGACTAACTAATTATCACTTTACTCTATGATATGTTATAGAAATTAATCTAATAGTGCAAAGATTTAATCATTATAAAGACATGATAATTTTGAAAGAAAAATTAAAAAAATCAAACGTAAAATTTCTAAACCAATAAAATTAAATAAAAGCACACAAAAAAATGTGAACACCTATTTAAAAATTCTAAATTGGCACAAATTTATAAAGAAATAAATTTCCCATCCTCAACCTAAAATTTACATTGTCATTAATGTAATAATTTCAAATTAATGATAAAGAGTAAAGAATGAAAAAGTTACCAATTCATTGAACATGCTCAAGCATTGATGTCAAATTACTAGTGTATCCATCATTCCGTACATTTAAATTTACACAGATAGAATATTGTGTACTTTTAAAAAATTTCAATAGATTTGGAACAAATTTGGATTCATAAAATAATGTTCACATGAAAGAAAAAAAAAACAAAAAAAACAACATAATATTCAAAAGCAAAAACAATTAA
Organism: Hippophae gyantsensis; assembly: GCA_030763125.1. Classification (NCBI taxonomy): domain Eukaryota; kingdom Viridiplantae; phylum Streptophyta; class Magnoliopsida; order Rosales; family Elaeagnaceae; genus Hippophae; species Hippophae gyantsensis. The sequence continues at coordinate 27,049,239 of CM061039.1, read as the reverse complement.
ATTAAAGCTCTCAAAATAAAAAAAATAGAAAAAATAAAAATTCATAAAACTTCTGGAACAAATTTGGGGCTTTGTCCTCCATGTCACGTGGATCTTGCTCTTCAAGTTGATGTCCTAATATTTTAGGAGATGTAAAGGTGAAATCATAATATTGATACGTGGCTTTTACTAAATGTCTTGCATATATCTTGAGATGGTTAAGTTGTAATTAGTTCATTTCATACGTCAACCAGTTATGATCTACTTGATAACAATGTTTTTTATTCAAAATTGCAACTTCTTGGATAGTGTAGGTTTGTTGGTACTTTTCCATGTACGTTATTCTTTAACCAAAATTATGAATTTCATCTTTCAAAGTTAGCTTTCATGAAGAAGAAGTCCTTCTTTCCCTTTGGGCTATGTTGGTACAAGAGGTCAGTTCATTAAAATAGGCCATATTTAATAATTCACCTGGTTGAATTATAACTTCACATTTTGAGTGAGGTACCCCTTCTTACATAAAGTTGGGAGTAAATGTGGGGAAAAGTAACTCAAATTATCGATGACCGCTTGTAGATATTTATCCTATGGGGAATTATATTTCTACATCCATAGACATCTTCGATGTAATAACATATAGTAAAATTTCCATTGAGCTATAATGTCTGATGACCATTAGTCTTGAACACATAAAGTATTGTAAAATGTGGGAAAACTTATCCAAATACTTGGCTTCAAAGCCCTTATGTTTCCAACTAGCATAATTCCATTCAACCCCTTATAAAGTTAAGGTTTCAAGTATTATAGCATAATCTACATTACTTAAATATGTTTCCAACCAACATAATTCCCAACTAAGTGATTCTATAGTAGCATCTGGTTCCTTAACAATCATTTTCCATCCTAATGCTTTTATAACCTCAAAATTTCTCAATTTAGGCATTAGGCCCCAAATCAAAGTCCATTGCTCTTTTAGGTATAAAACCTTTATTTACTTCTACGAATTTTTCAAAATGTAACTTGACCTCGTAACTTGAAATTTTGGCTTTATCATAATCCTGAGAAGTTGATACATCATTTGTTTACTATTCCTACCTCTTTTATGTGACATTTCAAAAATTCAACAATATCTAAATTCGAGATGTTCTCGGATAATCTAGATAAAAATAACACAATATATTATACTAAAATATTTTTCTTGCACCTCTTAGTCCAAATTAGGATTTGGAACTCTTAATAATTCACAAAATTTAGAGAATTTAATTTTAAAAATTAAATTCTAAAAATTTATGATTATTTAATTGTGGTTGAAGATGAAGAAAATGAAGAACACCCCCTTGAAGATGATGAAGATTTGTTGATTTTGTTGATGGTTTTTCAAAATTTATTTATGGAATGGGTATGAAATTGTTAGGAAAGAGAATTTTGTAAAAGGTTTGGAAAAATTACGGAAGAAAAGTGTGATTTTTGAGGGATTTTAGGTACTTGGAGGGAGAGAAAATGTTAATGTTTATGAAGAAAGTGAGAAGATTTGTGGGAAAAAATAGGTGTTTTTGTGTAGGGTTGGAAATTACACATAAATTTTTCAATGCACACTGGTGCATGGTAAAGGTGTGCCACAACATGACCCTTTTCCTCTTCCATAAGTTTCAAACATAAACACTCTTGCCATGACAAGGTTTTTATGTGTGCCTCAACATGTGTAACTTTACTTGACTTCCAATTTTTTGAGTTTCCCCCACTTTCTTTTATGTTTTTATATTATTTTATTTTAAAATAAATGACAAAATAACCACAAAAAATTATACCTTAATAAAAACAACAAAATACAAAATAAAAATAATTATCTATGAAAATAAAAATAAAAAAATAAAAAAATGGGTTACCTCCCATCTTGGAATAATTTTATCGTCTTTATTAAGATATTTATCGGGAGATTTCATCATTTTATAAACTCAATGTCCCCACATCATTGAGTCTAGTTTCTTTTCTAACTTGGCAACTATTCTTTTCCTTGCTTGTGTAAGTGTTCAATTAATTGATCCATTTGTACTTCCACCTTCTTTATAGAAGCCTCCTCAAAGTCTAACCTTTTATTTGTTCTTGATTTGTTGACTCTGCTCACTTAAATGAATGCATTCAAGTTATCCTTTATAGTTAGCTTGTTGGGAGGATTCCTAGGCAATTGTTGGTGGAATCATAGCTTCCTTTGATTCTTCAAGCTTTGACACCAATTTTAATTTATCTGTAGCAAGATTGTTATTTTATTCTTTCAAACTTGTAGAACTCAAATTCAAAGCATTATTTTTTTCTTACAAATTAAATTATTTGAAAAGTATATATGTGTCACAATTTGTTCATTTAACTCTTCAATTTTTGCTTTTGAACCAGTATTCCTCTATGGCTTAACCACCTTTATAGAATATTTCTTGAGAACCTTTAACATTATATTCAGACAAAAAAGAGGATTTAATTACTTCAAAATCTAAGCTGTCACCTTTAAAAAATAATCCATATCAAGGTTCTAGGCACATTAAGTGTATCACGAGGACGTAAAGTAATGCAAAAATAAAAAGATCAACACATGAGATTTTTATGTGGAAATAACCTTGGCTACACCCATGACCTAAGAGGAAAACCACCGATCCATCGAACCACCTCACTCTATTCACTATGAAAAATAAGTATCTAGTTACAAGGTTAGGACTCAAACTACCCACCCAAGTAATTCCTCAAATTAACCTACTTATAAGCCACTACTTTCATTATAGTCTCTACACGATAGTCATTTGGATTTGGACTAGCATTCCGACAAACTCGAGTCCCATAAGTTAAGCAAACTTGCACCATTGTCACCTGAAAATTTAGCACATAAACACATGTACAAGTGTGTGTCGTAGAGTAGATTCAATAATGAACAACTCTAACTAGTTGATTTAAATAATATATTAGATAATAAAAAAACTACCAACTCTTGAATAATCATTTAAAAGCACAATAACCCAATTATTATTGTTAGCTTGTTAATCCATCAAATACTACCAAATATGTTTTGATAAATTAACTTAATGAAAAAGCCTACTTGAAAACTTTTAGCAAAATAAAAGAGAGAATAAAATATGAAGAGAATAAGCACAATTTCTCTCATGTGGTTAATTCCAAATGTGTGCTTAGGCTTATATTTATAGAACATTTTGAAGCACATTAGGTTAAAGTGGAGTTATCATATTATCTAAAAAAATCAGTTAAAATACTAAGAAGAACAATATTGTAAAAAGATAATTTACATCATAATAGAAATATATTTTAAAATTAGATAACTAGCTACTGGATCAAACTAACCAAGTGCTTTATTCATCAATTACATAGATTGATCGATCAAAGATGCTCTCGATCGATCCAGTGATCATTTAATTAATATTCAAAAAAGGTGGATCAATCTAGTGATTTAAATTGGTTGATCTAGTTCTCGATCGATCAAGTAAATCCCTCAATTGATCTGGTAATGAATTAAAATCAATTTAATTAGGTACTATTTCTCGATCGATCGAGTATTGATCTAGTAACTACTTGATTGATCTAGTAGTCTATTTTCACATTGTTCCTATTGTGTCTCATATGCAATATAATATGTACGGGAACAAAAATATACCTCATATATGATCGTTGAGGCTCAATAGTTTCTTTGGCTTCAAAATATTCTTCTAAGACACACCTAGAAACTAAAATTATAATTACACATTTGTTTTACGAATATTGCTAATACTAACATAAACCTAACAATTTGTAATTAAATAAAATCACGTAGTGCCTTCAGTGAGGTCTATCGATTATTTTCAATTAAATTATGCTTATATGCTAAGAGATTAATAAATCATTCAATTACCACTTTCAGCCAAGTCTAGCAATTTAAACTCTTATCAAGGAGTTAAAGTTAGGTTTATGATTTAAATATTTAAAATTAATTTTCATATTTTAAAACTACTATGAAAATATGTCTTCAATATATTTTTCAATAATAATTCTTATAAAAATCTTTGAAATAAAGTTCTCCAAAGATATAAATAATCAAATCCAAAATCAAAGAGTTAACTATAAATCAGGTTAAATAATTAAACCTTAAATCTAACTTTTTTGTTTGTTATGAAAAATATTTCATCAATATATTTTTATTTTACAAACTTAATTTAAATATTGATGAAGAAATAAAAGTTAATTCATTTTATTAAAATGATTACCTACTTTAACAATTCACAAACGTAACAACATAACTAATATCTCATAGTACTATCAGTTGGACATGCTTAATTTATAAGTGATTAGTAGATTAAACATAACACGTAAAACAACACAAAGATAATCTAGAAAGAATAGATTTCAATTATATCTCAAGTGTATCCTTATAGAATCTCATTATTGTTTATGCTTTTAGAAAACCTCCAAACTAAATTGTCAACACTATTTATTGAATTGAAAGTAAAATTACTACATAAACTATCTTCAACTATCAAATTGAGAAAAGAAATTCAAAACTAGGTGCCATAACGTACATTGATTCTACGCTATGGCATGAGACATCTTGTACATGTTAAATTAATTGATACACTACTCCCACGTCGTGGCAAACATAATACCACGACATAGCATGTGTCACCCTGAACTTTTGAAATCATATTCTCTTTTACACATTTTTCAATGGTTTAGAACATATGTAAGCTTTTACATATATTAATATTTTATGCTTCAATATTGTAATAGAGTTCTTTCAGGTTCTATTCTTTGAGTGTTGATCAGTTAAATCATTTTTGAACCTAAAATACCTAAAAAATAACAAAACATATATGTGGTTTCGAACAGATAGACTTACTTTTAAAGATAATAAAACTATGCAAATACAAATATATTTTATCAGTTAAAGTGCATAAAACCATGTTATATTATATTATTTTAAGCACTCATTACCACCTAGTTGGGTAGAGGTAGTAGCAGTGCCAATGACTGGCCTTGCATACTCCTTCATAATGGTTTTCATAATTTGTGGATTTTCTCCCATATTTGTTGATTCAAGTGAAGGGTGAAGGTTTGGTTCAAAATTTTGTACAATTAAAAGATGTGGGATCTCAAAGTCATGCTCTCTTAATAGTTTATTTGGTCTATTTATATTATTTTTGTAAGGTGTGAAAGGATACCCTAAGGACCTCTTATCTCGCATAAACTTTTAAAATAAAAATTAAAATCACTTGTCATGTTTGAAAATATAAAACATAAAATAAATATACAAGTATGTTATAAATTATTTATAATATACAAATTTTGAAATACAAGGAATTTATTATACAATTCATAAAGTAATTACATCAAGTATATTAAATATTACATGTTTTGTACACAAACATATTAAACATAAATTAATTAAAAGAAATAAAATAAAAGAATTAGTAAATAAATAAAAGAAAGGAAAATTGAACTTAAAAAATTTAAAATAAAACAAAAAAAATTAAATAAATAAATGAAAAGAAAATAAAATTTTAATTATATATATATTTTATTTTTTATAAAAGAAAAGAATTTATGTTTTTATTTTTTATTTTTTTGAAAACCTAAAGTTTAAAATATCTAAAGATATTTTTTAATAACCTAAATAGCTTAAGATTTTAAATAGAAATCACATTATTTACTGCACTAAAATGATTTTAAGATTTTGATAATAAAAATTTAAAAATGTTATTCCTCCTCTTTAAAGGTACCAAGAACTTGATGCTTGAGTTTTATATTTATAAAACAGCTCGTAAATACACGAATCACATTGTAAAAAAAGAAAGCAAACATCTAAGGTCCATCTAAAAGGAATCATATGGTTTTTAAATAATTCAATACATTCATAAAAAGGAAACTTAAATATAAAATATTGTCACAAAGTTTGAGTTTTAAAAATATCCAAACTAATGACATAAAATTAAAGATAAATTCAACAAATATTATTCAAATAATATTTACACTCAATGAAGAATTTATGGGATACATTAGTTAGATAATCATAATTGTTTAATATTAATTAAGTTATTAAATATATAAATTAAGATTATTGATTCTCTCTCATATATATACAAATATAAGATTAATTAGGTCTACTATTTGTTATTATTTAAAATCACTTACTACCTTTAGTAATGTATAGCAATTAATTTTAAATAAAGTATGCTTATTTTCTACGAGATTAACAAACCATTTTGTTACTACCTTTGGTCGAGTTTAACAAGTTAAACTTTCATTCAAGCTTTCTAAATTGGATTGTAGATCAATGAATCTAAAATCTAATTTTTGTCTTTTAAATTTATTATGAAAAATGTGTTATCAATATATTTTTCAATAATAAATCTTGTAAAAATTTTGAAATAGAACATTACTCTAAACTAAATTCAAATAACAAAATCCTTAGTTCAAGGGTGACTCTAAATCAAACCTAGATTCATATTTCAAAAACCCAATTTCATATAAATCTTGTAAAATTCTTGAATAAAAAATAATACTTCATTTTTTAAAAACATTTACCTACTTTAATATTTCACAAGCATAACAACATTACTAATATCTCATAGTATTTTTAGCCAAACATGATTATAATTTAGAATTGGTCAAGATATTAAAAATAACATTCAAAATAACACATAAAATTAATCTGTAAATGAAAGAATACATTTAAAATGTATACCTTAAACACATCATTTCAAATACAGAGTTTTAGTATTGTTTCCAATTGGAAAAGCTCCAATAGAATTACGAACAATATTTTTGAATTAAAAGATAACTGCTACATGAACTTAAATTATGTTCAACTTTCAAATGAGAGAAGAACTAAAATAAATCTAAAAACTAAGGAAAAGCTTAAGAAAGCCTAAGAGAGAAATTGTTTTGAAGGAAAATGAATATATATTTACAATAAAGGTGAAATGGGGTTTTATAGGCATGTAAAATGCTATAAATAGGAGAATTTTGTGGATTAGAAAGTCGGATGTTAATGATTCTATGAAAGTAGTCATTAGTGCAATATTCTACTTAATATCTGCTCATTTTATTCAATAAGTAGTACTTTTAAGGTTATAAATATTAAAATATGAACATTTTAGTGAAAATATATTTTTAATAAGTTTTAGAACTTTTATGGATTTTTTAATATAAGACCAATCAAAAGATGCGACATGGATTCCACGCAAGCATAAGAGATAACCATGCATGCCATGTGGATGCCATGACACTAAAGATAGCTAATCATGCAACATCGTGTGTACCAGGTGATGCCTTAGTTTTGAGTTTCATTGCATCGTCAATGGGCATTCCACATGTCATAACTTGATTCATCCATTCTTTCCACCAAGGAACCAAGCTATCTATAACCACAAATCACAGAGTTCCATGTGATGTTGACTTAGTGTACATTGACCAAGATCAGTTGGCCCACGCCATGCATCGCGTGCTGGTTTGCCCCCGTGAGTCCCTGTGCCATATGTCCCAATACTATTAGCCAACATTGTTAATTTTTCTATTTTTCATCTCAGTCCTTATTTAGAAGCTAATATGACTATTCAAATTTCACCTGGGCCTAATTTAACCCAGTAAGTGCCCTATAAATCTTAATGAGTTGAAAATTATCAATTGTTTATCAATATTTGGACCCAAGAAGAGACAAAAATAGAGAAAAATCCAAAAGAAGGTACAATTTCGGTGGAGATTCAAGGAGAAATTTGTACTACAATTCAAGAGATTGATTGTATTTATTCTTCTTCTCCTTTCTTTATCGATTTTTATTTCTTTTATTATGAAAAATATGAGCTTTATGAACAAAATTATGTTTAGCTAATTTATTAATCTAGGAGTCTTATGAACCATTTTCTACATGTGATGATATAATATTTTAACCCAATTATAATTATAATTTAATTATATTATTTAATCTGATTTTATGTTATTAATTTTTCGGCTAAAAAATAATCTATAGAGGCAATTAAATAGATTTAAGAGAATTATTTAATGTTTTATCTTGATTAAATAATATGCATAATTTTTAGGCAGAGATGTATGATTTTTATGTATGTGATTCATAATTGATAAACTTGATGAGTAGTATGAAATTTAATTGACATGAAAGTGTAATTAGGTTAATTACTATATGGTGTATAGTTTACTTGAGAGAGTAATATATGATAGGTTAGATTCGATTGATTATGTAATTGATTGGTAATAACATTGAGGGGATTCTAGTAATTCACATGCTTAGAAAATTAAGTATTCTTAGATATTTTCTCATATATCTACTTAGCTATAATTCTGAGTTAATTAATTATTTTTATTTATATTTAGTTCTTTTTATTTTGCCTTCTTAAAACATAAAAACACAAAAAAATTGATTTTTTATTTTTCAGTTTTAAAATTTGTTTCGAATAACATAATCTTCACGTGAACAATATTTTCTTATCATTATATTATTTGGTTCGATACATATACTTACGTATTCATTGCACACAATTCATGTCAATCAAGTTTTTGGCACCATTGTAAGGGATTATAAACATTAGAAATTAATTTTTACTTTATTTTAATTATTTTTCTTTATTTATTTTTCCTAGTATTTATTTAGTTAGTTAGAGATTATAAACATTAGAAAATAATTTTTATTTTAATTATTTTTCTTTATTTATTTTTCTTACATTTAATTTTTAACTAATTTATTTATTTATAATTATGACATCCCTTTTAGTCTATTAGAAATATATTTGGCTCTATTGCATGAGTAGAGTCCGTAAGGGAAATTTTTTGCCTTTAGATCCCAAAATCAAGCATACTTTGAAATTAATAAGAAAACAACAAGTTGTCACCTAAGTAGAAGAAATGACTAATCCATTAGAAATAAATAATAATGTGCTAAATTTGAGAAACCAGATACCTTTAATGGATGATAGGGATAGAGCTATGAATGAGTATGCAATACCTTTGTTGGAAGGGTTGAATCTAAGTATTATAAGGCCAAACATTCAAGCTAATCAGTTTGAACTAAAACTAGTGTTATTTCAAATGCTATAAAGAGTTGGACAATTCAGCAGATCATTAAAAGAGGATCTTTATTTGCATCTCTAATTATTTATTGAAGTTGGAGATTCATTTAAATTCAGTGGGGTGACCAAGGAGGCATTTAGGCTTAAAATGTTCCCTTATTCTTTATTACCTCCTACCAATAATATGAAGAGGAATATTTATATGAAGTATGGGAATGATTCAAATAATTTCTAAGTGTCCTCACCATGGTATCCCTCATTGGATCCAAATGGCGAATTTTTGTAATGGTCTCAATGCTGAAACAAGAACCATTGTTGATACATCCTCTAAGGATATTTGTTAGCCAAATTATACAATCAAGTTTATGATTTACTTGAGAAAATGACTAGCAATAATTATCAATGGCCAATGGACATAATGATAGCCATAAGAATAGTGTATGAGGTAAATGATATCATGGTACTTACATCTCAAATTCCATCCTTGGTGGATATTTTGATGGCTCAAAACTCAACAGTTAGTATAAACCAGATCCAAGATTCAAGGGTGTCTTGTGCCTTTTGTAAAAGAGCTTATTTGTTTGATAATTGTCCAAATAATCCCAAATTAGCATGTTATATGGGTAATGTGAACAAAAATAATAATTCATACTCAAACACATATAACCAAAGATGGAGCTAACATCTAAATTTCTCTTAGAGTAATAACAACAATCAAGGTGGTAATCAATTCAGCCGTTAATCATTTCCACCACCTGGTTTTCATCAATCATAACAATTCAAGCCCAAGAGAAGAGAAGGTAAGAACCATTATAATGCCATAGCCTTGTGGAGAGGTAAAACTCTAGAGGAGGAACATGAGACTCATAAGGATGATGAAGAACATGAAGCTAAAAAGGATGAGGAGGAACAAGTGGATAAATAGAGCACTAGAAAGGAAATAATTCGACCAAAAAAATCAATCTCTACAAACCCACTATTCATTTCCCTCATTACAAAACAAAAAGTTAGACATGTAGTTTTTAAAATTTGTAGGTGTCTTCAAAAAGTTGCACATAAATATATTATTTGTAGAAACACTTGAATAAATGCCTTCTTATGCCAATTTTTTTAAGGACAACCTATCCAAGAAAAGAAGGTTTGGAGATAATAAAATAATAACATTGACTGAAGGTTGTAGTGTCATCCTTGCTAGAAAACTACTAGGTAGCTTTCATATTCCTTGAATAATTGGAAATATCCAATTTGAGAAAGTACTATGTGACTTGGGGTTAAGTATTAACCTTTTTCCATTATCAGTCTTCAAGAGATTGGGGATTGGTAAAACCAAACCTACTTTAGTAACATTACAAAAGGCAAATAGAACAATTAAATGATCTCGTGGTGTGATAGAAGATATGCTAGTAAAAGTAGATAAGTTCATCTTCCCATCTGATTTCATTGTACTAGACATGCGAGAGGACCTTAAAATTCCTATAATACTTGGTCATCTATTCTTAGAACCCAAAAAAGCACTTATTGATATACAAAAAAGTGAGCTTACAATGAGAAAGCTAGATAAATAAGTAACATTTAAACTTTTTAAAACATCTGAATCCTAGATATTAATAATGCTAATGAATGCTTAAAGATATATGTTACTAATCATGATGATAACTTAAAAAAATTTATTGATTCGTCCATACTTAATATTGTTACACATGATGTTGTGAAAAATGAAGTAAACTCACAAATAAACAACTCAATCTATATTAATTTTGAAAGTATGGAATCTATGATTGATATTATTGATTGTGTGGGCTATTTGGAGGCTACACCTCCCATATGTATACCTAATGTGGTTGTGGAGAATTTTAAGATAGGATATAAGCTTAAACCATCTATTGAAGTCCCCCAAGGTTAGACCTCATAGCTTTACCCTACCATCCCCAATCAAGTGGGCAAATGGAAGAGTCTAACAAAGAGGTGAAAAATATGCTTGAAATAAATAAATTAGATGAGCTATGGTGGAGCACTTATAAGAATGCCATAAAGTACACAAATAAACAAAAATATGGCATGATAAGAGAATTAAGCACCATGTTTTTAAATTGAAAAATAAAGTATTATTTAAAAATTCAAGAGCCTAAATTTCTTCATTTATCAATCCAACGTAAGCCTTAAATTACAAACATGTAAAGCCCTTATTGATATATAGCTAAGTACATATTTATATTAGTAAAGAGGAATATAAAAAATAGACTTATGAGACTTGTTGTAAGATTGAATTGATTAGCATGCTCATATAGGTTAATTTTGTGAGTGCATTAGATGATATAATGTGTAGTACACATACGAATCAATTTGTTAAGAACCTTACATACCGTTATATTAATGTAACATTGATTGATAGATAGGTGAACCTCCTTATATTAGAATTGTACAACCGTTGAGAGGGATAGATTTTGCTTAATATGAATGTATTAATAGATATATATTTATACTGCCAAGTCATTTTATCTGGTTGGACTTGGCTTTACTTGAGGTCAAGTAAAAAGTTAAGTTTAGGGTGTGATGACTCTATGAAAGTAGACTAATCAGTACATTTTTCTGCTTAATATTTCCTTGTATTATTCAATAAGTAGTACTTTTAGGGTTAAGGATATTAAAATGCGAACTTTTTAGTGAAAAGGTGGAAAAATATATTTTTGGAAATTTTTTGGAGAATTTATGGATTTTTTATGAATTTTTTAATTCAGGACCAATCATAAGACTCCACGTGGATGTCATGTAAGCAAAAGATATGGCCAAGCATGCCACGTGGATGTCATGCAAGCAAAGAGGGTCAATCATGCAATGTTGTGTGTATCAGGTGATGTAGGCCATACCATGTGTCGACACGATGTTAGTTTTGAGTTTCATTGCACGGTCAATGGGCGTGCCACGCATCATCCCCTACTTTATCCATTCTCTCCACTAGGGCACCATTCCAATCGTAACCGTGAATCACATAGCACCATATGAACTAATTCAGTGTGCGTTGACAGCGACTAGTCCACCCACGCCACATGTCATACGTTGATTTGCCCTGTGAACTCTCGTGCCACATGTCACAATCCTAGCTATTGCTATTAATTTTACTTTTTTCCATCTTAAGCCTTGATCCAAAGCTTATTTGTTGGCATATATTCCACCTAAATCTAATTTAACCTCCTAATTGCCCCGTATACCCTAATGAGCCAAAAATTATCAATTTTTAATCAATTTTTGGAGCTAAGAAGAGAGAAGAATACATAAAAATTCAAAAGGATATACAATTTTGGTGAATATTTAAGAGAAGCTTAATGCTACAATTCAAGAGATTGATTGTATTTATTCCTCTTCTCTTTTCTTTATCAATTTTTATGTCTTTCTTTATGGAAAATATGAGCTTTATTAATAAAATTATGTCTAGCTAATTTTTTAATCTAGAGGTCTTATGAACCCAATTTTTTACATATTATGATCTAATATTTTACCCAAATTATATTTTAGAGAATTATTTAATATTTTATCTTGATTAAATAACATGCATAGTTTATAGGTAGAGATGTATGATTCTTATGTATGTGATTCATAATTGATGAACTTAATGAGTAGTATGTAATTTAATTGACATGAGAGTGCAATTAGGTTAATTACTAAATGATGTGGAGTTTATTTGAGAGATGAATACATGCTAAGTTAGATTCAATTGATCTTTTTATTGATTGGTAATTATATTAGGGAGATTTCAGTGATTCATATAATTAGAAAATTAGGGGATTAATTTTTCTTAGATATTGTTTCATATATCTTCTTAGCTTTCAATTATGTGCTAATTAATTACTACTATTGATTTTTAATTCTTTTAATTTTGGTTTCTTAAAATATAAAAGCACAAAAAAATTGATTTTTATTTTTTAGTTTTAAATAATTGATTTTTATTTTTTAGTTTTTAAAAATTTATTTTTATTTTTTAGTTTTATTGTAAACATGCACTACGATATGTGTGTTGCTACTCTTCTAGAAATTCACTTGTATATCATCCCTTTTATGCTTCAATGTTGCAAGGGAGCGCTTTCAAATACTACTCTTCAAGTGTTGATCACTTGAATCATTTTGAAGCTAAAAATACTTTAAAAATAACAAAACATACCCATAATTTTGGAAAGATAGATATGTTACAAAGATGATAAGACTTATGCAAATACAAGTCTATTTTGATATTTATAGTGCATAAAATCACGGTATGCTTAGTGTTTTAAGTACTTATCAATGAACTTTAAGCTTCTAAAGAAGTTGTCAAGTCTTGAGACTGTTAGAGGCCTCCCTCTGATCTATGATACTTGATCATATTTTTGGTCATTGCTAGTTGGGCAAGCAAAGCAAGAGTCAACATAATTAAGAAGAATCATCATCTCTTAGCAAGGCTTCTAGAGCTTCTCCACATGGATTTGATAGGTCCAATACACACTACTAGTATTAAGGGAAGAAAGTACATTATGGTTATGGTAGATGAGTACTCTAGGTACTCCTAGGTAATGTTTCTCAAGGAAAAATCAAAAAAGGTAATTTCATTTGGAAGCATAATCGAGATTAGATGTGACCATGGTAAAGAAATTGAAAATTTTGAGTTTTAGTCATTATGTGAAAACTGGGTATTCAGCATGAGTTCTCTGATCCTAAGACATCTTAGTTGAATAGAAATATTGAGATAAAGAACAAAGTCATCCAAGATATGGGTAGAGTAATGTTGACTAGTAAATATTTAGCAAGACTAAAGATAATATTGAGAGGAAATATATCTCTGATGTGTATTTCAAATGTATGCGCAACAATATAAATAGGAATAGGAGTTAGCAAATAGACCACTAATCTAGGAATATAATCAACTATTACAGCTTGAACAGCACTAATAAAGCCAATACAACCACTAATCTAGGAATAATTAAAGATAATCTATCAGAAATTATACACTCCCCATCAAGTTGGGTGATAGATATGAATCATTCTCAACTTACAACTTAGTTCTTCAAAGATGGTTCTAGGTAATCCTTTGGTAAGAATATCTGAAATTTGATGATGAGTACATGTATATAGGAGTTTCACGATTTTTCCATCTAACTTATCTTTAATGAAATTACAATCAATTTCAACATGTTTGGTTTGGTCATGATGAAATGGGTTTCTTGCAATTCTTATTGTAGCTTAATTGTCACAATGCATGTTGATAGGTTCAGTAGTTGTGAAGTCCAGTTCATTGAGTAGTCTTCTTAATCACATTTCTTCACAAATCTCATGGGCCATAGCTCTAAATTCAGCTTCTACACTACTTTGAGTGACTACTAACTATTTCTTACTTCACCAGATTACAAGATTCCCCCACACTAATGTACAGTACCCAGTGGTAGATCTGCAATCCATTATAGAAACTGCCCAATCAGCACATGTAAAGACTTCAATTATCCTGGTAGGATTCTTACTAAAGTATAATCCTTTTCCTGGTGTCATCTTGAGATACTTGAGTATACGATAGACCGCCTCCATGTGTTCTTCAGTGGGACTGTTCATAATTTGACTTACAACACTTACTAAAAAATCGATATCTGGTCTAGTGTGGGATAGGTAAATGAGTTTTCCCACTAATCTTTGATAATGACCTCTGTCCATAGGTGCACTTTTTTCTTTGATTTTGAGTTTTACTGTAGAGTCCATCAGAATTTCTATCGGTTTACACCCCATCATTCCAGTTTCCTTGAGAAGATCGAGTACATATTTCCTTTGAGATATAGAGATGCCTTTCTTTGTTCGGGCTACTTCCATTCCTACAAAATATTTGAGATTTCCTAGATCATTGATCTCTAATTCCTTGGCTAGGAACTCCTTTAGTTTATTCATCTCAACTGTAGAATTACCTATTAGAACAATATCATCTACATACACAATTAGGATAACTATTCTTTCATTAGAGAAATACTTGTCGAAGAGTGTGTGATATGATTGGCATTTATTGTACATATATCTCTTCAAAACTTTAGAAAACCTATCGAACCAGGCACGTGGAGATTACTTGAATCCATATAAGGATTTCTTAAGTTTGAAAACTCTATTGGTTAGAATAAGATATCCAATTCTAGGATGAATGTCCATGTAGACTTCTTCTTCGAGATCACAATTGAGAAATGTATTTTTTTACATTTAATTGGTAGAGAGACCAATCCAAGTTAGATACCAGGGAAAGAAGAACATGAATATTTTTGAGCTTTGCTACAAGTTCAAATGTTTCCTGATAGTCAATCACATATGCTTGAGTAAACCCCTTAGCCACAAGGCGAGGCTTGAATCTTTCTACACCCAACATCTCATTTTTTCGGTGGTAGTTATGTGATCTCCCAAGTCTTTTTTTTCTCTAAGGTAGTAAGTTCTTCAAGAATAGTTGTCTTCTATTCAGATACCTGAATAGCTTCATGAATGGAATTGGGAACCTGTATCTGATCAAGGTTACTGATAAAGGCCTTATAACCTAGTGAGAGACTTTTATAGGAAACAAAGTTATAGATGGGGTGGTTTGTACAGGATCTTACACCTTTCTGTACACGAATTAGTAAATTCAAATTATCAATAATAGGAGATTCAATGATGTTACCTTGTGAACTATTACAGTGACCTATACTCGGTTTGGACTCTTGGACTAGCTCAAGATATGCTCAGTTCTCTGTTCCCTCTTGAGTTTTCCTCTTAGAGTAGACAAGAAGATCATTGTTTGGGACAAGTGAATTTTGAGGATTTTTTGGTAGAAGAGTTGAAAGTTCATTAGCATTCTCCAGAATTTGAGGAATATGAATTGAGATAGAATTTGTGGAAATAATTATTTGTTTGTATGAAGATGATGACTGAGAGGTAATGTTATTCCAAAGCTGGTATTCATGACCTATGGTCTCCCCATGAATGGTGGGTTTGGAATAATATGGATTGTGTTAAAAAAGGTGACATCTATTGTATTATAGAATTGCCTAGTGATAGGAAAGAAGCATTTGTAACCTTTTTGGTTTAATGAATACCGTAGGAATATGCATTTGATGGCTCTAAGGTCAAGTTTATCATTATGGTGTACATGGACATAAGTAGAACATCTGAATAGTTTAAAGGGAATGTTGGTCACGATTTTGGTGTAAGGCTATGACTTAAGAAGAGTACTGATATGTATTTTAAAAGTTACGACATGAAAGGGCATCCTATAGATAAGATAGGTAGCTGTAAGGATAAATTCCCCTAAAAAATGTTTAGAAACATGAGAGATATAGCTACCTCGAGAAGATACCTATTTTTCCTTTCAACCACCTCGTTTTGTTGAGGTGTGTCAATATAGGAGCTTAGATGGACAATGTCATGACTTGACAGATAATCACCTATAATTGATGTGAAGTATTCCCTAGCATTGTCAGTTTTCAATACTTGGATCTTTGTTTGAAATTGGATTTGAATCATGGTATTAAATTTTTTAAAGATTTGACATGTTTTAGATTTTTCTTTCATAAGAAATAACCATGTGTTTCAAGTATGATCATTGACAAATGAAATGAACCAACGTGTCCCTGTAATAATTTTTATTCGGGAAGGTCCCCAAATATCAAAGTGAATTAGTGAGAAAGGATGTGATTTTTTATGTGGAAGATTGGGATATGAATTTCTAACATGTTTGGGAAATTTACATACTTTACATTGAAAATCCTTTGATTTTTTATTTCTAAATAATGAAGGGATTTTTTTTAATTACAAGAAATTAGGATGACCTAGGCTATAGTGATTCAACATGATTTCACCATCATTATTGGAATTAAAATTTAACAAAGCTTTATTCTAATACTTAACCTCAGACATAGCTTGTAAGACTTGTCTTTCTGGAGGGTCTTCATTATTGAGAAGATAGAGTCTAGAGAACTCTTTAGCACTTCCAATCGTCTTCCTCGAATCCAAGTCTTGAAACTCACATAGATTATGAAAAATTTAGCCACACAATATTTATCATGGTTGAGTTTAGTAATTGATAAAAAGTTGCAATCATGAGTTGGAACAAGAAGGATAGAATCAAGAATAAAGGAATCTAAAATTTTTGTTGTACCAATCCCTGTTACTTTGGATACTGATCCATAGGCAATTTGGATAATGTGTCCTTCTTGGTAATTTTTAATATTCATGATAAGAGAGGCATCACTCGTCATGTGGTATAAAGCACCTGAATACCCAATCCATGGTCTCTTAACCTGTTTCATACTAAGAGCGTTGAGGATGTTACCTAATTAAGCCAAAGTTGTAGATGATGTTAGAAAGAATTGTCCAAATATTTTCTAGAGGAGATCAATATGCTCCTTGCTAAACAAGGAAGATTTAGGTGAAGTGGTTCCATGGGTTATGGAAGCAGTAATTCCATGGCTTTCTTTGTTGGTCTGCCATGTGGAGGATGGCTTCCAATCAACTGGCTTGCTTTGAATTTTCCAATAGGTTTCCTTAGTGTGACTAGGTTTACGGCAATGGTCACACCAAGGTCTTCCTTTTTGGGGATGGTTATCTGTATTTTGAGATTGCTGGTATCCTTGAATAGCCAGTACAAACCCTTCTCCAGTCACTAAAATGGAAAAATGAGGACCCATCATTACCTTTTTCTAACTCTTCTCTTGGAAAAATTCAAAGAAGGCTTTTACGAAGGCTTGGTAAAGACTTTGTTCCTAGAATTCTACCTCGCACATCATCAAGATCTTTGTTGAGCCCCATCAAAAATTTGAAAACTCACTTCTTTTCAATAATCTATTTGTACAAGGTTTCGTCTGCTGGACACTTTCATTCGTGAACCTCAAAGAGGTCTAACTGCTGTCAATACCGAGTGAGATAGTTAAAGTTAGGTAGCTGATGAATCCTCTTAATGAAGATCATAGAGGATGTTTTTGGTCTCAATTAGTTTGGACATATTATCAAAACTAGAATAATTATATTTGGTGGCATTTCATATTCCTTTGGTAGTATCATAGAGAAGAATGTTCTCTCCAATCTCATTCGTCATGGAATTTATCAACCAAAACATCACCATATTGTTCTCGGATTTCCATGTTCTATATTTCGGATCCTCCTTGTTTGGGGTTGTTACAACTTTAGTAAAGTAATGGTCTTTCATTTTTTCACATATTAACATCATGATAGATCGAGACCATTGAAGGTAATTATGCCCATTTAATTTGTGACTGGTGATGGGAAAAATATTGTTCTCGGGGAAAAATATTGTTCTCGATGGAACCTCCATTGAAACTGGTTATGATAGGTTTTCCTATGGTCATTGATGCTCAATTTCATAATAAAAAAACTAAGAATTGGTAAGAAAGATCTGAACCGATGAGTGAATGCCCACTGTCATAGAGACTGGGTTGCATTCTCGGTACCAAATCTGTCGAAGATAGCTAGAATCATGTCTGAGTTGATACATAAACAAAGAGGATGTAAATGACATGTTTACCAAAAAAAGAGACTTGTAGCATAGGATTATACTTAAATAGAGGGTATTGATTGGGATGAAACTTTTACACTTGTTACTCCTCTTTAGTCCATGAGATTATTGTTTTGGTTGGCTTGTTAATTTGGTTTCAAGTTGTATCAAATAGACGTCAAAAGTACCTTCCCAAATGGTGTTATTAAGGAGGAAATTTATGTTGTGAAACCTAAAAGATTCGAAGATCCACACCTTCTAGAAATATGGTTAAGGAAAGCCTTGTATGAGTTGAAACAAGCTCATTGCCCCAAGTATGAGCTCTTTGCCACTTCCTTGATCAATATTGGTTTTCAAACAGGTGGCAGTGAAAAAATGCTTTTCGTTCATAGAGGAAAAGGAGAAGCATTGGTTATCCAAGTCTATGTTTATGACATTATCATTGGGTTCACGAAGGATGACCTTTCTCAAGATTTTATGATAAGTGTTATTATATATATATATTTTTAGATATCAATGCCTTCACAATTATATGTATTTTATTATTATAATGAGCTAAAATTATTTATCTATATTTATTAGGAAAATATTGATTTTTTATATTTTTTGGGATTTTTCAAAGATTTTTATGAATTTTTTATGATTTTTATGTTATAGGTTGATTAATATAGAAAAGAATTAGATGTATTTCATAACTTATTCCTATTGCAACATATCGTATCCTTCTAACCATCCCATTTTATCATATCTTATTGACATGTGGTACACGTTAATCATATCTCCACCAAAATACTAGTAATCATAGGTACATTGTCATTTGAATTTTATCTCTTATAAATAAAAAACAACAACATATAAAATAAGGGAGAATATTAGAATGCAGATTTAGAGAGATTTAGATACAGAATTTATAGAATTAAGCTAGAGGTAAGAACTATCAACAAGATTCAAGAGGTAATTAAAAGAGTCATATCAAATTCATGAATATTAATCCTATGATTTCTTCTCCTTTCTTTTTTTGTTTTCATGAATACTATTTTGAATTTATTATTTTTCCATGAGTAGCTAATTTTATAAATGATTGTGGGTAAATTCAAAGCCCTAGACATAGATTGCAATATTTAATAAGATCTATAATACTATATTCAACTATTCATCTTGAGTATGTATTAATTCTTAGTTTTAATTTTTATATGTATTTTCTTAATTATTCAAATGTCCAATTGAGTAATCAAATTAATTCATCATTAATAAATTTAGTTGATTGGATACATAATCACTTGATCAACTTAAATAATTTTTGACAAATTATTTACAATGAACATTAATACTCAAGATAATTAAACCAAACTTGTGTATTTAACCTTGATCCAATTTACTTCTTGAAATTTAATTCTTTTAATAGATTAAAATTAGAGAACTTATTATAGGTCTTTTATTATAAAGAGTTTGGATTACGAGCTTCTTTAATTTAACGACTAGGTGATGACTCTATGAAAATATAGTCATTAGCATACTTTTTTATTTAATATTTACTTATTTTATTTAATAAATAGTATTTTTATGGAAAAAAAATTAAAATATAAACTTTCAGTGAAATGGGAGAAAATATAATTTTTGGGATTTTTTTGGAATTTTTATGGATTTTTTACGTAAGACCAATCAGAAGCTACCACATGACATGCCGCGTAAGTAGAGGAGCTAGCTGGGCAAGCCACGCGAACACCATGAAAGCATGGAGAGTGAATCATGTCATGCCGCATGTGAGGAGGATGAAACACACGCCACGTGTCAGCACGACGTTCAATTCGAGTTCAGAAATCAGTCAACGCGAATCACATGGGCCATGCCATCTGTTCCCACGAATCACGTCGTGCTACGTGTTGTTGACTCAGCAAGCGTTGACTCTGACCAGTCTCCCCTACCACGTGTTGCTCCCTAATTTTCCCAATGAATTTCTAATGCCACGTGTCACGTTATGATTGGCTTAAATTGTCACTTTTTTCTTATTTTGATTATAGCCCTTGATCTGAAGCTGATCGGACGATCCAGATTACACCTGAGCTTTATTTTAGCCCCTAATCACTCCATAAACCCTACTTAGCCTCCATTAGCATAATTTTGGTCAGTTTTTAGAGCTAAAAAGAGAGAAAAATACAGAAAAATTCAAGAGAAGACAAAAGTTTGGTAGAGATTCAAGAGAAAATTAATTCTACAATTCAAGATATTGATACTATTTCTTTTTCTACTTTTTTCTTTATCTATTTTTATGTATTTCTTTATGAAAAATGTGAGCTTTATGAACACAATTATGGATAATTAATTTATTAATCTAGGGATCTTATGAACCCAACTTTCACCATGTGATGATCTAATATTTTTTCTCAATTATAATATTAATTTAATTATATTATTTAATCTAATTTTTATGCTATTAATTGTTTGGCCAACAATTTATCTATAGAGGCAATTAAATTGATTTGAGAGAATTATTTAATTGTTTGTCTTAATTAAATAACATGCATAGTTTTCTAGGCATAGATGTATGATTCTTATGTGTATGATTCATAATTGATGAACTTAATGAATAGTATGCAATTTAATTCGCATGAGAGTGTGATTAAATTAATTACTATATGGTGAGTATTTTACTTGAGAGAGGAATACATGCTAAGTTAGATTTAATTGATCATATAATTAATTGATATTATATTGGACAGATTTTAACGATTTACAAGTTTAGAAAATTAGGGGATTAAGTATTCCTAGATACTTTCTCATATATCATTTTAGTCACAAAATCTAATTTAATTAATTATTGTTATTCACTTTTAGTTATTTTAACTTTTCTTCCTCAAAATATAAAAACACCAAAAAAAATTGATTTTTATTATTTTTTGTTTTAAAAATTAATTTCTAATAAAATAATCTCTCTGAGAACGATCTTTATTTATCATTATATCACTTGTTACGATACGTATACTTGCATATTCATTACATACACAATTTGTATGGCAATCAAGTTTTTGGAGCCGTTATAGGGGATTATAAATATTAGAAATTAATAATTTATTATTATTTTTTTTTCTTAATTTATTTTTCTTTACTTTAATTTTATTTGAATTTATTTTTTTTATTATAGTGACTTATTTATTTATTTTTCTAGTCAATTTCTTTTCTTTACTTATTTCTTTTATTTTTTTACTTTAATTTATTTATTTAATTGTTAATATTATTTATTTTATTTACTTTTTAGTTAGACATCTCATTTAGTATTGTAGCAATAGAGTTGAGTCTATTGCATGAGCAGAGTTCGTGAGAGGAAAATCTTACCTTTAAATCTTGAAATTGAGCATACTTTGTATTAGTTAGAAAACAACAAGTTACTCAAGAGAAAAAATGGTTAATCCATTAGAAATAAACAACAATGAGCTAAACTTGAACAATAAAATGTTTTTGATGGATGATAAAGATAGAGCTATGAATGAATATGAAATGCTTACATTGGAAGGGCTGAATCCAAGTATTACAAGGACAAATATTCAACCTAATTAGTTTGAACTAAAGCCAGTGATGTTTCAAATGCTACAAACAGTTAGACAATTCAGCGGATTGCAAACAGAGGATCCTTATCTTCATCTCATATTTTTTATTGAAATTGTAGATTCATTTAAGTTCAATGGTGTGACAGAGGAGGCATTTAGGCTTCGATTATTCCTTTACTCTTTGCGAGACCATGCTCTAGCTTGGCTAAACTCTTTACCACCTGATTCCATTATAACTTGGAATGGTTTGGCGGAGAAATTATTAATAAAATACTTCCCACCAATAAAGAATTCGAAGCTTAGGAATGACATTACTTCTTACCAATAACAAGAAGGAGAATCTTTATATAAAGCATGGGAAAGATTCAAGGAATTGCAAAGGAAGTGTCCTCATCATGGTATTGGTTCTTGGATTCAAATGGAGACTTTTTATAATGGTCTTACTTCTCACACAAGAACTATTGTTGATGCATCTGCTAATGGAGCTTTGCTAGCCAAATCTTAGAATCAAGTTTATTATTTACTTAAGAAAATGGCTAGCAATAATTATCAATGGCCAATGGATAGAATGATAGCCACGAGAAAAGTAGCTGGAATGTATGAGGTAAATGATATCATAGCACTTATAGCTCAAGTTTCATCTTTGGTTAATCTTTTGAAGGTACAAAACTAGCCAACGAGTATAAACCAAGTCCAAAATTTAGGAGTCTCATGTGTGTTTTGTGGAGGAGCTCATTTGTTTGATAATTGTCCAAATAATCCTTAATCCATTTACTATGTGGGTAATGTGAATCGAAACAATAATCCATACTCGAACACATATAACCCAGGATGGAGATAGAACCTATATTTCTCTTGGAGTAATAAAAACATTCAAAGTGGTAATCAATTCAACCATCAATCATTTTCACTACCTGGTTTTCAACAATCACAATCCCAAGATAAGAAGCCACCTACAAAGGACAAAACAAGTTCTTTAATGGGGATGATGAAAGACTTTATCCAATCAGTGAATATAAAAGTGTCAACTCAAGAGGCTTCAATTCAAAATTTGGAGAACCAAATGGGACAACTTGCTCAAGTTATAAGTTAAAGGCCTCAAGGTAACCTTTCAACTGGCACAATTATAACCCCAAGAAGAGAAGGTAAGGAAAAATGTAATGTCGTAGCCTTGAGGAGTGGTAAAACTTAAGAACAAAAACATAAGATAGAAATGGATGAGGAGAAACGAGAAATTAAAAAGGATAAAGAGGATTATAAAACAAAAAAGGATAAGGAGGAACCAAAAACTAAAAAGGAGAAGGAGGAATTAGTGGATAAAGAGAGTAATGGAAGGGAAATAATTCATCCAAAAAAGAGCAATCTCTACAAACCCACTGTTCCTTTTCCTCAAAGACTGCAAAAGCAAAAGTCAGATAAGTAGTTTTCAAAATTTCTAGAAGTCTTGAAGAAGCTACACATAAACATACCAATTGCAGAGGCACTTGAACAAATTCCATCTTATGCCAAATTCATGAAGGATATACTATCAAAGAAAAGGAGGCTTAGAAATCATGAAACAATAACCTTGCCTGAAGGTTGTAGTGCCATCGTTAATAGAAAACTACCACAAAAACTAAAAGATCTAGGTAGTTTTGACATCCCTTGCACTATTGGAAACATCTGTTGTGGCAAGGCACTATGTGACTTGGGTTCTAGCATTAACCTCATGCCATTATTGATCTTTAAGGGACTGGGGGTTGGTAAAGCAAAACCCACTTCGATAACATTACAAATGGTAGATAAATCGATTAAGAGACCTCGGGGTGTGGTAGAAGATTTGTTAGTAAAAGTAGAAAAATTCATATTAACAGCGGACTTCATTGTGCTAGACATGGAAGAGGGTCGTAACATTCCTATCATACTTGGTTTTCCATTCTTAGCAACCAAAAGAGCACTTATTGATGTACAAAAAGGTGAACTTACAATGAAAGTGCAAGATGAACAAGTAATATTTAAAGTTTTTAAAGAATTTGAACCCCCTGATATTGATAATGCTAATGAATGTTTAAGGATAAAATGTTACTCATTGTGGGAATGGCTTAAAAGAATCTATTGAGTCATCCAAACTTAAGAATTTAACACAAGGATATAAACTCACTAGAAAAACAACTCAACCTATTATAACTTTGAAAGTATGACATCGAAGGTTGATATTGTGGACCGTGTGAAATTTTTGGAGGACGATAATGGAAAATTTTGAGATAAGATCTAAACTCAACCCATAAATTGAAGAGCCACCAAGTTTAGACCCTGCACTTCTACCCTCCTATCCTCAATCATGTATGAAAGTGAAATATTCCAATGGAGAGGTGAAAAAGCTATTAGAAATACATAAATTTGATGAGTTACGGTGGAGTGCTTATAAGAATGCCAAGAAGTTGAAAAGGAAAAAAAATATGGCATGAGAAGAGAATTGAGCACTGTGTTTGCGAGCCAAAACATAAATTATTATTGAATAAATCAAGACTCAAGTTGTTTATAGGAAAACTCAAAAGTAAATGGATACAAAGGGATGTGCCTTAGGACTTAATAGGATCGTCTAGTCAAGGATGTTAAACGTGTCACTAGTTGGGAGGCAACCCAACGTTATTTTACTTAATATTTTTATTGTTTTTGTTTTGTAGGTGAATAAATGTGGAGAGCAATGGCACAACAAGAATGAGAATTTCAGTGACAGATGTGGTGTGCCATGATTAAAGGAGTTTTATTTTCTATTACATTTTCACATTTATATGTGCACATTGGGGAAAATGTGTAATTTAAGTTTGAGGGAGGGAACTTCATTCTCTACATTAGTATTCAGTATGCATTTTAAATTTTTAGGGAATTTTGTTTTAATTTTTAGGTTGTTTTTAATCATGATTTGGGTAGAAATTGATAAATATGTGGAAACTAAATGCATGCATGCTTGATATGAAACATATGAACTCCATGATAAAAATTGGTTGTCATGACTAAGATAAATAATTTAACATATTTATTAAGATATTTACATTAATCATGTGATATGCTAGCTAGTTTTAATTTGATTGATTCAAATTTTTATACACATGTTCATGATTGATTTTGGTGTGCTTATTGAGAGAAAATTTGTAGTGAGTTATACAAGTTGATGAGATATAACAAGTTTTAGAATCTATTTGATCATCCCTTGAGGCGAAATCCTAAATAGTATTTAGCAAGAGAAATGATTTTGGTCTTATTTGGATCGATTGAGCCTTTCAAGCTAATCATTGTTAATATTTTTAATCACCCATTTGAGCCTAAAAAAGAACTTTTCATATATGTAAGCCACAATTAATGCCTAACTAATAAGTATTACATTTAACCTTGCACCTTTAGCTTGTATGAAAAGAAAAAAAATACAATCATGTGTTATTCTTTAGAGTAAGGTGAAATGTAATGCACCCTATAAAAAGAAGAAGCAAAACTTACAACACAATTATTTCTCTAAAAAAAAGAAAATAAAATTGAAAATAAGTTTTGGAGTGTTATGAAGTTACCACAAAAAAAGAGAAAAGGTATGTGGAATAAAAAAATATGAAAAGAATGTCAAAAGAGGGTGTGCTAAAATATCACTTAAAAGCTCAATTGAAGTTAAAAAGTGCATGATGAAAAAAGAAGAAGCTAAGGTATGCAAATAGCCTAAAATGTTTTCATTTATCGACCTGCCACTTAAGCTTTATATTACAACCATGTAAAATCCTTATTGATCTTGAGCTAAGTGCATATTTATATTAGTGGATAGGGATGTGAAAAAAATAGACTTATAAGACTTGTTCTAAGATTGAATTGATTAGCATGCTCATATAGATTGATTACATGAGTGCATTGAATGATATCATGTGCATCACAAACACACAAATCAATTTTTCAAAAACCTTGCATATCCTTCTATTGATGGAACGTTGATTGATAAATATGTGAACCTCTTTATCATAGAGTTGTACGACTTTTGAAAGGGATAGTTTTCATGAAATATGCATGTACTAATAGAAGTATATTTATGAATATACTACCCAATTTATTTTATTTAGTTATACTTAGCCTTACTTGAGGACAAGTAAAGATTTAAGTTTAGGGGTGTGATGACTCTATGAAAATAGAGTTATTAGCACATTATTTTACTTAATATTTACTTGTTTTATTTAATAAATAGTATTTTATGGCCAAAAAAATTAAAATATAAAAGTTTTAGTGAAAATATAATTTTTGAATTTTTTTGGGATTTTTATGGATTTTTTACGTAGGACCAATCAAAAGCTGCCACAAGGCATACCACACAAACAAAGGAGCTGACTGGGCAAGCCACGCGGATGCCACGTAAGTACGGAGAGCGAATCACATCATGTCGCATGTGAGGAGGATGAAACATGTGCCATGTGACACACAACGCTCAATCTGAGTTCAGAAATCAATCAACAAGTCATGACATGTGTCACCACGTCATTGCTCAATGCGTTCCACTTGTGTGTCATGCCATCTGTTCCCATGAATCACGTCATGCCAGGTGTTGCTAACTTGGCTAGCGTTGAGTCTGACCGGTCTCCCCTATCATACGTCGTTCCCTGATTCCCCTAGAGAATTTCCGATGCCACTTGTTGCATTGTGATTGGCAAGAACTGTCAATTTAGCTTATTTTGTTTATAGCTCTTAATCTGAAGCTGATCTGACAGTCCTGATCACACCTGAGCTTTATTTAAGCCCTTAATTACTCCATAAACCTTAATTGGTCTCTATTAGCATAATTTTGGTCAGTTTTTAGAGCTAAAAAGAGAGAAAAATACATAAATATTCAAGAGAAGACAAAATTTTGGTGGAGATTCAAGAGGAGATTAATTCTACAATTCAAGATATTGATTGTATTTCTTTTTCTACTATTTTTTTTTTATCAATTTTATCTCTTTCTTTATGAAAAATATAAGCTTTATGAAATTATGTGTAATTAATTAATTAATCTAGGGATCTTATGAACCCAATTTTCACCATGTGATCATTTAATATTTTACCCCAATTATAATTTTAATTTAATTATATTATTTAATCTGATTTGTATGCTATTAATTGTTTGGCCAAAAATTTATCTAATGAGGCAATTAAATAGATTTGAGAGAATTATTTAATTTTTTGTCTTGATTAAATAACATGCAAAGTTTCTAAGCAAAGATGTATGATTCTTATGTATGTGATCCATAATTGATGAACTTAATGAGTAGTATGAAATTTAATTGGCATGAGAGTGTGATTAAATTAATTACTATATGGTGTGTAGTTTACTTGAGAGAGGAATACATACTAGGTTAGATTCAATTGATTGTGTAATTAATTGATATTATATTGGAGGATTTTAGCGATTCGTATGTTTAGAAAATTGGGAGATTAAATATTCCTTGATATTTTCTCATATATCTTTTTAGTCACAAAATCTGAGTTAATTAATTATTGCTATTTACTTTTAGTTATTTTAATTTTGCTTCCTTAAAATATAAAAACACCAAAAAAAAATTGATTTTTATTATTTTTAGTTTTAAAAATTAATTTCTAATAAAATAATCTCTGTGAGAACGATATTTACTTATCATTGTATTACTTGTTACGATACGTATACTTGTGAATTCATTGCACACACAATTTGTGTGGCAATCACTAGGTAATAAGAGATCAAGACTTTTAAGCTTGTGAATTTCTCTACGTTATATAATCAAACACTAAGAGATTATGATATACTTTTGTTAATTTGCAATGCATGCTAGTAGTGGAATATGATCCTACGATCATTCTTTTATTCGAATCTTTATCGTAATATTTATATTTTGTTTTTATCATTATTAATCTTTAGTTTATAGATTTTATTTTCAGTTTACAAAACCAAAAACCCCCATTTTAATAATAGGAGTTTGTTTCCAAAATCTTCTATGGGAAAGACCCTTACTTGCTATATACTAAACTACAATATTTTAAGTAATTTAAAGTAAGGTTTAAATTGATTGTTAATCTGAACACATCAATTTTTAGTGTTGTATTGCCAAAGATATTTTATTAAATTAACTCTTGTTTACTTTTATTTATTTTCATGTATAAAACAAAAAAATAAAAAAAAATTAAAATAAAAAAATATTTTATATTAAAAAGTATTTTCTTTATTTTAATTTTAATTTTGGTTTACTTGTATTTACTTGTATTTACTTGTATTTATTTGTTTTATTTTTACTTAATTTGATTTCATTCTTTATTTTCTTTCTAGTGAATGAATTCATGCTATAATCTTAGAACAAATTCACATATTGCACTTTTGCTCGAGCAAGTAGTTTAGATAGATTTTCCAAGTTCAAGTGACTCATCTGATGATTCAAATCATTCCATCCATATAAAAATAGTTGTGAATAATCTAAATTGAACTTTTAGGGAGATGGTCGTACTAGCTTTAGATCAACAACCATTATGCACTCAATACAATGACAATGGTGATGCTCTAAGTCTGACATGATTCATCTCTTACCCACTTTTCAAGGTCTTCAAGGTCTAGTTGGAGAGGATCTAAACAAAAATCTAAAGGTATTTCATGTGGTCTATTCTAACATGAAACCTAATGTAGCTACTAAGGAAAGGGTAAAACTTAGAGTATTTACATTCATTTTAAGCGGGTAGTGCTAAAGAATGGTTGTACTACTTACCATCTAGAACGAGATGAAATAGCTCTTCTTAGAGAAATATTTTCCAACTTTTCGAGTCACTCTGATCAGAAAAAAATTGTTATATTTAGTAATATAATGGGGAAAATCTATATGAGTTTTGGGAGCAGTACAAGAAACTCTGTGCAAGTTTCCCTCATCATTAAATAAGTGAGTAGCTCTTAATCTAATAATTCTATGAAGGATTGATACCTATGGATAGAGGCATGATTGATGCAGAAAGTGGTGGTGCATTAGTTAATAAGACTTCTAAAAATGCAAGGAATTTGTTTGCCACTATGGCTGCAAATACTCAATAGTTTGGCACACGTACCAACCCCCCACAAAAGGTAAATAAAGTAGGAATTTTTAATAATATTGAAGGATTTATACCTATGGATATAGGCATGATTGATGCAGCAAGTGGTGGTGCATTAGTTAATAAGACTTCTAAAAATGCAAGGAATTTGTTTGCCACTCTAGCTGTAAATATTCAACAATTTGGCATACGTACCAACTCCTCACAAAAGGTAAATGAAGTAGGAATTTTTAATAATATTGAACAACAATTGAGGACCCTCACTTCAATTGTGCAACAATGGGTGATAGAACATGTAAAAGCTTGTGGGATTTGTACCAATATTGGACATCCAATAGATATGTGTTCCACTCTTCAAGATAGTAATGCGGAATAAGAATATGTTATGGAAGGGTACCAAAGGAAAAAAGGAAAAGATATAATCCCTACTCTAACACTTATAATGTAGCTTGGAGGGATCATCCTAACTTTAGCTATTCAGGTGACAATCAAGTAACTACCGATGCTAATCCACTAAATTTTCCTTATCCAAGGGCTCCAAAACCTTATCAAGTGAGACCATAAAATACTCCTCCACCTTAAGGTAAATATTTATAATATTTGTTAGGTTTGATGGCATCCGACATTGCTCAATTCTAAAAATATGTTATCAAGTTCCAATAAGACTCAATCAGATTCCAACAAGACATGAAATCTGCTATCAAGAACCTTGAAATTGGATTCAGTCAATTAGCTACTACAGTTGGAAAATTAGAAGCATAATGATCTGATAAACTTCCCTCAAAACCAATGGTCAATCATAGGGAAAATTCCAATGCTATATCATTGAGAAGCGGTAAGCATCTTGAAGAATCTCACAAGAAACCAACTAAAGAAAATGAGACTACAGATGAGCTAATTCAAGAATAAGCAAGCGATTTTGAAAATGTTGGAAACATGGAAACCAATAACAAGGAAGTGAAAAAACTACCTAATGTACAATCTAAACTTCCAATTTCTACTTATGAACCTCTTATTTCTTTTCTTAGCAAGTTTGCAAAATCGAAGGAGGTACATGAGCAAAAAGTCTTGGAAACTTTTCACAAAGTACTTGCTAACATTCCATTGTTGGATGCCATCAAGCAAGTGCCATGATATGCTAAATTTCTCAAAGAACTGTGTACCAACAAGAGGAAACTTAAAGGAAATGAAGTGGTAAACATGGGAGAGAATGTGTCGGTAGCCTTATAAAGGAAACTTCCACAAAAATGCAAGGATCCAAGTAGTTTCACCATACCTTGTATTATAGGTAACATAAAATTTGAAAGGGTTATGCTAGATCCAGGAGCTTCAATTAATTTTTTGCCTTACTAAATTATGTTACTTTAAATCTTGGCATTATTAATGAAATCAGTGTAAGTATCCAACTCATTGATCGATCTTCCTAGTCGGTTTATAAATGCTTCATATGAGAGATGACTCCACTAGTAAGTACATGCCCTTGCTTTAATGTAGACAGTTCATGAGAACTATCCAGGAAAAGATATATGTGTACACCTAAACTCTAACTATGAAGTTTTATGGAGTGATTCTTCGCTTCAATATCTTTGAAATAATTAGGTACCCTAGTGATTATAATTCTTATTCTTTTGTTGATATACTTGACTCTTTAGTGTATTAAATGATTGATATTGAAAGTATATACCTATTAGAGGTTTCCATAAGAGATAGTATGATAACCAAATATTTAATTGATATAGAAGGGGATATTGATAAAGTAGAGGAATTGAAGGAGATTGTTACTTCTCTTGGCTCTTCTCCAAAGATAAACCCAATGTAACATATTTATTATATATCTCCTCCCATGTCTAATGAGAAACATTTGCCTTCCATTGTGCAGAAACCCACTTTGGAGCTTAAACTTCTCCTAGAAAATCTCAAATAAGTATATACTTAGGAGACAAACACATTTCCCATGATAATAGAATATAAGCTAGCTTTCAGCTATTCAAGAAGAGAGCTTAATTTATGTTTTGAAAAAATACAAATCAATGATTGGGTGGACAATTACCAACAAAGGGAGTCAATGTCTCTATGTGCATGAATAAAATATTACTTGAAAATGAGGTCAAACCAATGAGAGAACCATAAAAGCAGTTGAATCTTCAAATGATGAAAGTGGTTAAGAAATAAGTTATCAAGCAATTGGAAGTGTGTGTAATTTTCCAATTTTAGGTAGCAAGTTGGTTAGCCCAGTCCAAGTGATTCCAAAGAAGTCAGAAATTACATTGGTGATGAATAAGGATAATGATTTAATTCCTATCTGATTTCAAGTCGGGTGGGGAATTTTCATTGATTTTTGAAAGCTCAAGTCTATAACATACAAAGATCATTTTCCTTTACCTTTTATTGATCAACTACTTGAGAATTTAGTAGGCCATACTTACTATGGTTTTCTTAATGATTTTTTAAGTTATAATCAGATGGTCATTACACCAAAATACCAAGAGAAGACAACATTTGATTCCCTTTTGGAACCTTCACTTATAGATGTAGCCATTTGGCCTTTGTAATGCTCCTACCACCTTCCAGAGGTGTATGTTAAATATATATTTTTTGATTTTATAGAGAGCATTATAGAAGTATCTACTGATGATTTTACTATATACAGAGATTCATTTGATAACTATCTTAATAACCTTTACATTAATTCTATACAAATGTGTAGAAACTATCCTTGTACATCATTAGGAAGCATGTCATTTTATGGTAGATCAAGGTATATTTTTAGGGCATATCATCTAAAGGAATATAGGTTGATAAATCTAAGATAGATCTTATTCGTTTCTTACCAACTTTCACTAATATGAGGGAGTTTTGTTCTTTTCTTGGTCATGTAAGATTCTATTGAAAATTTATACATGATTTCTCAAAAATAGAAAGGCTTTATGCGAAAAGCTCCTCAAAGAATTTAACAGATTGAAATAACTTTTAACGTCAACACCTATCATTAAACCATATGACTTAAGTTTACCATTGGAGCTGATGTGTGACACAAGTGACTATAAAGTTAGAGCTGTTTTGAGACAAAATGTTCGCAAGCTAGCAAATGCCATATATTATGTATCAGAAACCCTAAACGATATCCTTCTCAATTAGTCCTTAGTAGAGAAAGAGCTTTTAGCTGTGATTTTTGCTTTGAAAAATTTCGATCATATTTAATTAGAACTAAAGTAATTATTTTCTCTCATCATCCAACTTTTAGGTACTTGCTCATAAACAAATATGCCAAGCCAAGGCTAATAAAGTGGATTCTTCTTTTCCATGAATTTAACCTTGAAATATGATGACTCTATGAAAATAGAGTCATTAACGCACTTTTTTACTTAATATTTACTTTTTTATTTAATAAATAGTATTTTTATGGAAAAAGGGTGAAAATATAGTTTTTGGATTGGGATTTTTATGGATTTTTTATAAATTTTTCATGTAGGACCAATCAGAAGTTACCATATGGCATATCACACAGGCAGAGGAGTTGAGTAGGCAAGCCACACAGATACCACTTAAGCACGGAGAGAAAATCATATTGCATTGTGTGTGAGGGGACGAAATGCGTGCCATATCTCAACACGACGTTCAATCCGAGTTCAAAAATTGGTCAACATGCCATGTCATCCATTTATGTAAATCACGTTACACAACTTTTCGTTGACTCATCGAGTGTTGAGTCTGACTGGTCTCCCCTTCCATGTGGCGCTCCCTGATTCCCCTAGAGAATTTCTGATGCCACTTGTTGCATTGTGATTGGCAGGAATTGTCAATTTCGCTTATTTTGTTTATAGCCCTTGATCTGAAGCTGATCTGACAGTCCTAATCACACCTAAGCTTTATTTAAGCCCCTAATTACTCCATAAACCTTAATTGGCCTCCATTAGCATAATTTTTGTTATTTTTTGGAGCTAAAAAGAGAGAAAACTACAAAAAAAATCAAGAGACGACACAATATTGGTAGAGATTCAAGAGGAGATTAATACTACAATTCAAGAGATTGATTGTATTTCTTTTTCTACTCTTTTTTTTATCAATTTTATCTCTTTCTTTATGAAAAATATAAGTTTTATGAACACAATTGTGTGTAATTAATTAATTAATCTAGGGATCTTATGAACCCAATTTTCACCATGTGATCATTTAATATTTTACCCCAATTATAATTTTAATTAAATTATATTATTTAATCTGATTTGTATGCTATTAATTATTTGGCCAACAATTTATCTAATGAGGCAATTAAATAGATTTGAGAGAATTATTTAATTGTTTGTCTTGATTAAATAACATGCATAGTTTCTAAGCAAAGATGTATGATTCTTATGTATGTGATCCATAATTGATTAACTTAATGAGTAGTATGAAATTTAATTGGCATGAGAGTGGGATTAAATTAATTACTATATGATGTGTAGTTTACTTGACAGAGAAATACATGCTAGGTTAGATTCAATTGATCATGTATTAAATTGATAATTATATTGGGGAGATTTTAGCGATTCGTATGTTTAAAAAATTAGGGATTAAATATTCCAAGATATTTTCTCATATATCTTTTTAGTCACAAAATATGATTTAATTAATTATTGATATTTACTTTTAGTTATTTTAATTTTGCTTCCTTAAAATATAAAAACACAAAAAAAGTTGATTTTTATTATTTTTAGTTTTAAAAATTAGTTTCTAATAAAATAATCTCTGTGGGAACAATCTTTACTTATCATTATATTACTTGTTATGATACATATATTTCTATATTTATTACACACACAATTTTTGTGACGATTGAGTTTTTGACACCGTTTTTGGAGATTACAAATATTAGAAATTAATAAAAAAAATTATTATTATTATTTTATTTTTTATTTTAGTTTTTTTAAATTTATTTTTCTTTTCTTTACTTTAATTTCTTATATTGACTTATTTATTTATTTATTTTAATTAATTTTTTATTTATTTTTACTTAATTAATTTATTTAGTTGTTATTTTTTTTATAGTTTTTATTTAGATATCTCATTTAGTATTGTAGAAATATAGTTGAGTCTATTGCATAAGCAAAGTTCGTAGGGGGAAAATCTTATATTTAGATCTTGAAATTGAGAGTACTTTGAGATCAATTAGAAAACAACAAGTCACCCAAGAGGAAAAAATGGCTAATCCATTAGAAATAAACAACAATGAGCTAAACTTGAACAATCAAATGCTTTTGATGGATGATAAAGATAGAGTTATGAATGAATATGAAATACCTACATTGGAAGGGCTCAATCCAAGTATTACAAGGCCAAATAATCTAGCTTATCAGTTTGAACTAAAGCCTATGATGTTTCAAATGCAACAAATAGTTGGACAATTCAGCGGATTACCAATAGAGGATCCTCATCTTCATCTCAGATTGTTTAGTGAATTTGTAGATTCATTTAAGTTCAATGGTGTGACAGAGGAGGAATTTAGGCTTAAGTTATTCCTTTACTCTTTACGAGGCCATGCTCGAGCTTGGCTAAACTCTTTACCACTTGATTCCATTACAACTTGGAATGGTTTGGCGGATAAATTCTTGATGAAATACTTTCTACCAACAAAGAATTCCGAGCTTAGGAATGACATTACTTCCTACCAATAACACGAAGGAGAATCTCTATATAAAGCATGGGAAAGATTCAAGGAATTGCTAAGAAAGTGTCCTCTTCGTGGTATTCCTTCTTGGATTCAAATGGAGACTTTTTATAATGGTCTCAATGCTCACACAAGAACTATTGTTGATGCATATGCTAATGGAGCTTTGCTAGCCAAATCTTACAATCAAGCTTATGATTTACTTAAGAAAATGGCTAGCAATAATTATCAATGTCTAATGAATAGAATGATAACCACGAGAAAAGTAGCCAAAATGCATGAGATAAATGATATCACAGCACTTACAACTCAAGTTTGATCTTTGGTTAATCTGTTGAAGGTACAAAACTCACCAACGAGTATAAACCAAGTCCAAAATTTAAGAGTGTCATGTGTGTTTTGTGAAGGAGCTCATTTGTTTGATAATTGTCCAAATAATCTTGAATCCATTTACTATGTGGGTAATGTGAATCCAAACAATAATCCATACTCGAACACATATAACCTAGGATGGAGACAACATCTAAATTTCTCTTGGAGTAATAACAACATTGAATGTGGTAAACAATTCAACCATCAATCATTTCCAATAATTGATTTTCAGCAACCACAACAATCACAAGCCCAAGAGAAGAAGCCATATATCGAGGGAATACAAGTGCTTAAATTAGGATGATGAAAGACTTCATTCAATCAGTTAATACAAAAGTGTCAACTCAAGAATCTTAAATTTGAAATTTGGAGAACCAAATGGGGCAACTTACTCAGGCTATAAGTCAAAGGCCTCAAGGTAACCTTCTAAGTGGCACAATTATAAACCCAAGAAGAGAAGGTAAGGAAAAATGCAATGCCATAGCCTTGAAGAGTGGTAAAACTTTAGAACAAGAACATAAGATAGAAAAGGATAAGGAGGAACTAGAAAATAAAAATGTAGAGGAGGAATTAGTCGATAAAGAGAGTAATGGAAAGGAAATAATTCAGCCAAAAAAAATCAACCTCTACAAACCCACTATTCCTTTCCCTCAAAGACTGCAAAATCAAAAGTTAGATACGCAAATTTTAAAATTTCTGGAAGTCTTCAAGAAACTACACAAACATATCATTTGTAGAGGCACTTGAACAAATGTCATCTTATGAAAAATTCATGAAGGATATGTATTAATGAAAAGGAGGCTTAGAGATCATTAAACAATAACCTTGACTGAAGGTTATAGTGCCATCCTTAATATAAAAATACAAAAAAAACTAAAAGATCCACGTAGTTTTGACTTCCCTTGCATTATTAGAAACATCCGATTTGGCAAGGCACTATATGACTTGGGTTCTAGCATTAACCTTATACAATTATTTGTCTTTAAGAGATTGGGGGTTGGTAAAGCATAACCCACTCCAATAACATTACAAATGGTAGATAGATCAATTAAGAGACCTTAGGATGTGGTAGAAGATTTGTGTTAGTAAAAGTAGACAAATTCATATTTCTAGCAGACTTCATTATGCTAGACATGGAAGAGGACCGTGACATTTCTATCATACTTGGTTGTCTATTCTTAGCAATCAAAAGGGCACTCATTGATGTACAAAAATGTGAACTTACAATGAGAGTGCAATAATTGATAATGCTAATGAATGTTTAAGGATAAATGTTACTAATTGTGGGAATAGCTTAAAATAATCTGTTGAGTGGCCCAAATTTAAGACTTTAACAAATGCTATTGTAAGCAAGGACATAAATTCACTAGAACCAACTCAATCAATTATAACTTTGAAAGTATGGCATCGAAGGTTGATATTATGGATTGTGTGAACTTTTTAGAGGACACATCTCTCATGTGTATCAAAGGCAATTATGGAAAATTTTGAGATAGGATCTAAACTCAAACTATCAATTCAAGAGCCACCAAGTTTAGACACCGCACTTCTACCCTCTTATCCCCAATCAAATATGAAATTGAAAGAGTCCAATGGAGAGGTGAAAAATATGTTGGAATTACCTAAATTGAATGAGTTATGATGGAGTGATTATGAGAATGCCAAAACGTTGAAAAAGGAAACAAAAGTATGGCATGAGAAGAGAATTGAGCACTGTGCTTGTGAACCAGAGCATAAGGTATCATTGGACAAATCAAGACTCAAGTTGTTTCCAGGCAAACTCAAAAGTAAATGGATACAAAAGGATGTGCCTTAGGACTTGATAAGACCGTTTAGTTAAGAACATTAAACGCGAGACTGGTTGGGAGGCAACCCAACATTATTTTACTTATATTGTCATTGTTTTTTTGTAGGTGAATAAATGTGAAGAGAAATGGCATAACAAGAATGAGCATTTCAGTGACAGATATGGTGAGCCATGACTAAGGGAGTTTTCTTTCCGTTTCTTTTTCATATTTATATGTGCACATTGAGAACAATGTGTAACTTAAGTTTGGGGGAAGGAACTTCATTCTCTACATTAGTATTTAGTATACATATTGAATTTTTAGGAAATTTTTAATTTTTAGGATGTTTTTAATCATGATTTGGGTAGAAATTGAAAAATATATGAAACATATGAACTCAATGATAAAAGTTGGTTGTCATGACTAGGATAAAGAATGTAACATATTTGTTAAGAAATTTACATTAATCATGTGATATGCCTCCTAGGTTTGATTTGATTGATTCAAGTTTTTATACACATGTTCATGATTGATTTTGGTGTTCCTATTGAGAGAAAATTTGTAGTGAGTTGTGCGAGTCGGTGAGATATATCAAGTTTTAGAATCTATTTGATCACCCCTTGAGGCAAAATCCTAAATAGTATTTAGCAAGATAAATGATTTAGGCCTTATTTGGATCGATTGAGCATTTCAAGCTAACCATTGTTAATATCTTTAGTCACCCATTTGAGCCTAACAAAGAACCATTCATATCTTTAAGCCATATTTAATCCCTAACTAATAAGCATTACCTTTATCCTTGCACCTTTACCTTGTATGAAAAGAAAAAAAATGCAATCATGTGTTATGCTATAGAGTAAGCTGAAATGTAATGCACCCTATAAATAAAAGAAGAATAAAATTTCACAACACAATTATCCCTCTAAAGAAAAAGAAAATAGAATTGAAAATAAGTTTAGGGGGTTGTGAAGTGAGCAAAAAAAAAGAGGGAAAAGAGATGTGGAATAAAAAATATATGAAAAGAATGTAAAAAGAGGATGCACTAAAATATCAATTAAAAGCTCAATTACGGTTAAAAAGGGCATGATGAAAAAAAATATAAGGTGTGGAAAGAGCCTAAAATGTCTTCATTTTTCGACCCACCAACTAAGCCTTACATTTCAACCATGTAAAGTTCTTATTGATCTAAAATTGAATTGATTAGCATGCTTATATAGGTTGATTTCATGAGTGCATTGGATGATATCATGTGCATCACACACACACGAATCAATTTTTCAAAAACTTTGCATATCATTGATTTGATGGAACGTTGATTGATGAATACGTGAACCTCTTTATCATAGAAACGTACGAATTTTGAGAGGTATATTTTTTATGAAATATGTATATACTAATAGAAGTACTCTTATGAATTTACTACCCAAGTTATTTTATTTAGTTATACTTGGCTTTACTTGAGAACAAGAAAAGAGATAAGTTTGGGGGTGTGATGACTTTATGAAAATAGAGTCATTAGTGCACTTTTTTACTTAATATTTACTTGTTTTATTTAATAAATAGTATTTTTATGGCAGAAAAAATTATAATATAAACGTATTAGTAAAAACGGGTGAAAATATAATTTTTGGAATTTTTTTGGGTTTTTCTAGAATTTTTATGAATTTTTAACGTAAGACTAATAAAAAACTGCATGTGGCATGCCACGTAGGCAGAGGAGCTGACTAGGTAAGCCACACAGTTGCCATATAAGTACCAAGAGAGAATCACATTCCACGTGTCAACACGACGTTCAATCCGAGTTCAAAAATTGGTCAACGTGCCATGCCACATTCGCTACACCATTGCTCTACACGTTCCACCTGTGCGCCATGCCATCCATTTCCGCGAATCTCGTCACACCATGTGTCACTAACTCAGCGAGTGTTGAATCTGACCGGTCTCCCCTGCCACGCATCGATCCCTGATTCATCCAAATAATTTTTAATGCCACGTGTCACACTACGATTGGCTAAAACTATCAATTTTGCTTGTTTTGATCGTAGACCTTGATCTGAAGTTGATCTAATGGTCCAGATCGCACTTGAGCTTTTTTTAAGCCCCTAATCACTCCATAAACCCTAATTGGCCTCTATTAGCATAATTTTTGTCATTTTTAGAGCTAAAAAGAGATAAAAATACATAACAATTTAAGAGACGACATAATTTTGGTAGAGATTCAAAAGAAGATTAATACTACAATTCAAAAGATTGATTGTATTTCTTTTTCTAATCTTTTTTTATCAATTTTATCTTTTTCTTTATGAAAAATATGAGCTTTATAAACACAATTATGTGTAATTAATTTATTGATCTAGGGATCTTATGATACCAACTGTCACCATGTGATGATCTAAAATTTTACCCAATTATAATTTAATTATATTATCTAATCTGATATATATGCTATTAATTATTTAACCAAAAATTTATCTATATAGACAATTAAATAGATTTGAGAGAATTATTTAATTTTTTGTCTTGATTAAATAACATGCATAGTTTCTAGGTAGATATTTATAATTCT
The DNA here is from genome assembly GCA_030763125.1 of Hippophae gyantsensis. Taxonomy (NCBI): domain Eukaryota; kingdom Viridiplantae; phylum Streptophyta; class Magnoliopsida; order Rosales; family Elaeagnaceae; genus Hippophae; species Hippophae gyantsensis. Next base: position 27,009,783 of record CM061039.1, on the reverse strand, counting down.
TATGTATGTGATTCATAATTGATGAACTTAATGAGTAGTATACAATTTAATTGGCATGAGTATTTGATTAAATTAATTACTATATGATGTATAGTTTACTTGAGAGAGGAATACATGCTAGGTTAGATTGAATTAATCTTATAATTAATTGATAATTATATTGGGAGAATTTTAGCGATTCATATGTTTAAAAAAGTGAGATATTAAGTATTCTTAGATATTTTCTCATATATCTTTTTAGTCACAAAATTTGATTTAATTAATTATTGCTATTTATTTTTATTTATTTTAATTTTGCTACCTTAAAATATAAAAACACCAAAAAAATTGATTTTTATTATTTTTAGTTTTAAAAATTAGTTTCTAATAAAATAATCTCTCTCAGAATGATCTTTACTTATCATTATATTACTTGGTATGATACGTATACTTGTGTATTCACACACAATTTCTGTGGCGATCAAGTTTTTTGCAATAAATAAATAAATAAATAAGTCACTTAAAGAAAATAAGTTCATTAAAATTAAAATTAAAGTAAATAAAAATAAATAAAAAGAATAACTAAAATAAAAAAATATATTTAAAAAAATTATTAGTTTCTAATATTTACAATCCTCGCAACGGCGCTAAAAACTTGATCGCTATACAAATTGTGTGAGTAATGAATACGTAAGTATACGTATCATAACAAGTAATATAATAATAAGTAAAGATCGTTCACACAGAGATTATTTTATTAGAAACTAATACTTAAAACTAAAAATAATAAAAATTAATTTTTTTAGTATTTTTATATTTTCAGGAAGCAAAATTAAAATAAATAAAGGTAAATAGTAATAATTAATTAAATCAGATTTTGTGACTAAAAAAATATATGAGAAAATATCTTGGAATACTTAATCCCCTCAATATAATTATCAATTAATTACATAATCAATTGAATCTAACCTTGCATGTATTTCTCTCTCAAGTAAACTATACACCATATAGTAATTAATTTAATCACACTCTCATGCCAATTAAATTGCATACTCCTTATTAAGTTCATCAATTATGGATCACATACATAAAAATCATACATCTCTACCTAGAAATTATGAATGTTATTTAATCAAGACAAACAATTAAAATAATTCTCTCAAATCTATTTAATTACCTCTATAGATAATTTGTTGGCCAAAAAATTAATAGCATACAAATTAGATTAAATAATATAATTAAATTATAATTATAATTGGGGTAAAATATTAGATCATCACATGGTGAAAATTGGGTTCATAAGATCCTTAGATTAATAAATTAACTACAAATAATTATGTTCATCAAGCTCATATTTTTCATACAGAAAGACATAAAATTAATAAAAAAAAGAGTAGCAAAAGAAATACAATCAATCTCTTTAATTTTAGTATTAATCTCCTCTTGAATCTTCATCAAAATTGTGTTGTCTCTTGAATTGTTTTGTATTTTTCTTTCTTTTTAGCTCCAAAAAATGACAAAAATTATACTAATAGAGGCCAATTAGGGTTTATGGAGTGATTAGGGGCTTAAATAAACACAGGTGCGATCTAGACCGTCAGATCAGCTTCAGATCAAGGGCTACGATCAAAATAAGCAAAATTGATAGTTCTAGCCAATCGCAGCATGACACGTGGCATCAAAAAATTCTCTAGGCAAATCAGGGAGCGAGGCATGTTAGGGGAGACCAGTTAGAGTCAACAATCATTGAGGCAGCGAAACGTCGCACAAGGAGATTCCCAAAAATGGATGACATGGCACACGGGTCGAATGCGCGAAGCAATGGTGTCGCGACACATGGTTTGGCACGTTGACCAATTTTTGAACTCAGATTGAACACTGTACTGACACATGGCATGCGTTTTGTCCCCTTACATGCGACGCGACATGATTCGCTCTCCATGCTTATGTGGCATCTGTGTGGCTTGTCTAGTGAGCTCCTCTACCTATGTGACATGCCACGTGGTAACTCTTGATTGATCATGCGTTAAAAATTCAAAAAAACTTCCAAAATATTCCAAAAATTATATTTTCACCCCTTTTTCACTAAAAAGTTTATATTTTAATTTTTTTCATAAAATACTATTTATTAAATAAAAAAAGTAAATATTAAGTAAAAAAAGTACGTTAATGACTTTATTTTCACAGAGTCATCACACCCCCAAACTTAACTCTTTGCTTGTCCTCAAGTAAAGCCAAGTATAACTAAATAAAATAACTTGGGTAGTAAATTCATAACTATACTTCTATTTGTACATACATATTTCATGAAAACTATCCCTTCAAAATTCGTACGATTCTATGATAAAGAGGTTCATGTATTCATCAATCAACATTCCATCAAATCAAGGATATGCAAGGTTTTTGAAAAATTTATTTTTGTGTGTGATGCACATGATATCATCCAATGCACTCATGATATCAATCTATATAAGCATGCTAATCAATTCAATCTTAGAACAAGTCTCATAAGTCTATTTTTCACATCCCTCTCTACTAATATAACTATGCACTTAGCTCAAGATCAATAAGGACTTTACATGGTTGTAATGTAAGGCTTAGGTGGTGAGTCAATAAATGATGAAATTTTAGGCTCTTTCCACACCTTAGATTTTTTTTCATCATGCACTTTTTAACTACAATTGAGCTTTTACTTAATATTTTAGTGCAACCTTTTTTGACATTCTTTTCATATTTTTTTATTCCACATCTCTTTTCTCTCCCTTTTTTTTAGGTAACTTCACAATATTTTCAATTCTATTTTCTTTTTCTTTAGATTTTCTTTTTCAATTCCATATCTCTTTTCTTTTTTCTTTTTCTTTTTCAATTCTATTTTCTTTTATTCTACCTTACTCTATAGCATAACACATGATTGTATTTTTTTTCTTTTCATACAAGGTAAAGGTGCAAGGATAAAGGTAATGGGTGACTAAAGATATTAACAATGGTTACCTTGAAAGGCTCAATCGATCCAAATAAGACCTAAATCATTTCTCTTGTTAAATACTATTTAGGATTTCCCCGTAATGGATGGTCAAATAGATTCTAAAATTTGGTAGATCTCATCAACTCACACAACTCACTATAAATTTTCTCTCAATAAAAACACCAAAATCAATATTGAACATGTGTATAAAAACTTGAATCAATCAAATCAAAACTAGCACGAATATCATATGATTAATGTAAATATCCTAACAAATATGTTACATTATTTATCCTAGTCATGACAACCAACTTTTATCATTGAGTTCATATGTTTCATATCAAGTATGTATGCATTTAGTTTCCATATATTTATCAATTTCTACCAAAATCATGATTAAAAACATCCTAAAAATTTAAAATTTCCTAAAAATTTAAAATTCACACTAAATACTAATGTAGAGAATGAAGTTCTTTTCCCCAAACTTAAGTTAGACATTGTCCCCAATGTGCACAAATAAATACGAAAAAGTAAATGGAAAGAAAACTCCCTTAATCATGGCACACTACATCTGTCACTAGAATGCTCATTCTTGTTGTGCTATTTCTCTCCACATTTATTTACCTACAAAACAAAAACAATGAAAATATAAGTAAAATAACTTTGCGTGGCCTCCCAACTAGTGTCACGTTTAACGTTTAACGTCCTTAACCAAACGATCCTATCAAGTCCTAAGGCACATCCCTGTTTGTATCCATTTACTTTTGAGTTTACCTAGAAACAGTTTGTGTCTTAATTTTTCCAATGATACCTTATGCTCTAGTTCACAAACACAGTGCTTAATTCTCTTCTCATGCCATTTTGTTTTTGAACTTTTTGGCATTCTTATAAGCACTCCATCGTAACTCATCCAATTTATGTATTTCCAACATATTTTTCACCTATCCATTGGACTCTTTCACTTTCATACTTGATTAGGGATAAGAGGGTAGAAGTACGGGGTCTAAACTTGGTGCCTCTTCAATTGATAGTTTGAGTTTAGATCCTTTCTCAAAAAATTTCATAATCGCCTTTGATACATACATGAGATATGTGTCCTCCAAAAAGTTTACCCAATCCATAATATCAACCTTTGATGCCATACTTTCAAAGTTATAATAAGTTGAGTTGTTTTCTAGTGATTTTATGTTCTTATTTACAATAACATGTGTTAAAGTCTTAAGTTTGGGAGGCTCAATAGATTCTTTTAAGCTATTCCCATAATCAGTAACATTTATCCTTAAACATTCATTAGCATTATCAATATCATGGGATTCAAATTCTTTAAAAACTTTAAATATTACTTGTTTATCTTGCACTCTCATTGTAAGTTCACATTTTTATACATCAATGAGTGCCCTTCTGGTTGCTAAGAATGGATGACCAAGTATGATAGGAATTTCACGATCCTCTTCCATGTCTTGCACAATGAAGTCTTCCAAAAATATGAATACGTAAGTATACGTATCACAACAAGTAATATAATGATAAGAAAAGATCGTTCCCACGGAGATTATTTTATTAGAAACTAATTTTTAAGACTAAAAAAATCAAAGACAAAAAAGAAGTGAAAATGTAGTAGTAGATCACCTTAGTAGATTACTTCAAGAAGCCACAATACCTATCACTAGCTAGCAAATTCAAACTCAAGAAGGTTACTAAACAATATGTGCATGATGATCCCTACCTTTGGAAGCATTGCTGATAGGGGCAGAACCGACATCGTCGATCCTGCCGTTATTTTGGTTTTATCTATTTATAAAACTCTCGCAAGTACATGAATCATTTCGTAGAAAATGATAAATATACTCCCAAGGTCGATCTAAGGAAGGAATATATGTAGTTTTTAATTTATTATTCAAACTTTTAAAAACGAAATTAAATCCTAAACATCCTGTCACGATATTTTGGTTTTTTGTGTTTCTAATCTAATAACATAAAAACAAACATAGATTCAATAAACATTTATGCAAATTTTATCATTTATAATGGTGGAGTATTTATGCATATAATAACTAAATTAATTATGCTTACTCATATTATTTAGGTTATTAAAGATATGAATTGATATTTATTGATTCTCTCTTTTTTATATGAATACCACCTTTGGTGGGGTTAGATATTCTTTGTTAATTAAACAAATCAATTAACACCTATGGGTGGGGTTGATAAGTAATTTGGTTAATTAAATTAATTTCTTTTTCTAAGAGATTAAAAATGAACCATTTAAATGCCACCTTTGGTGGGGTTAGATAGTTTAAACTTTATTCAAGGTGTCCAAATTAAATCTAAGAATTTAATTATCCGAGTACTAACTTTCAAGTTTTAAAACCACTACTGAAAACATGTTGTCAATACATTTTCATATAATAATTCTTATAAAAACTTTTGAAATAGAGCTTCACTCTAACTACCGGGCGATTGTACCAACAAATAAAAGAGCACTACTCTAAATTAGACCGGATAACTAAACCTTAAAATCTAATTTTTAGATTTAAGTTTATAATGAAAAATAATATATTTATCTCTAACATTCTTAATATAAAATCTTGAATAAAAATAAAATCAATTCATTTTAGAGATTTTTACCTATTTAATATTTCGCAAGCATAACAACGTTATTATTACATCATGTTTATAAATAGCCAGCAGAGTTAAATTTAATCACAGACAAATTAAATATAACATGTAAGAATAAAGCATAAAAAATAACAGTAAAGAAAATAAAATCCTTACAGAACTTCGATGCTATTCCCGTTACTGGAAAACCTCCAAGCGGAATTTGCACTCCCATTTATTGAATCAAAAAGCTAATAAATTATAAAAACATAACTAGTTCTTCCCAAAAAGGGAATAACTCTAAAACTAAGAGAAATTAACTAAGAAAAGCTAAAAACTAAGAAAAACTAAAAAATCTAAGAAAAGAGAGAAAGAAAGAGAGAAGAGAATGTGTTTTGAGGTGTGTTTAGAAGTGAAGAGCAGTGGGGTATTTATAGGTGAGGATGGAGAGAAAAAATGGGTGAAAAAATGATGAAAACGCGGAGTGGTGATTGCTGACGTCATACTGATGACGTTAGTATGACGTGGTATTTGTCATCGTAGATGTACGCGCTATGAATAGGTAACATGGTAGCGTCGCGTCTGGGAGAAGCGGTAGCCGTAGGTGACGAAAGCGAGGGATGCTGCGCGGAAGGAGGATCTCGCAGCGTTCTTTGTATGATGTGGCGTAAATGGCCGGCGGCGCGATTTCCTCTTTTTTTGACATTTTTGACCCATTTTGTCCAATTTTTCCATATTTGTTGACTTTTCCTCATTAATTTTTTAATGTATTTGTGATGTATTGCCTCCAGTATTCCTTTTTGAGTCTTTAAGTGATGTTTTTAAGCAAAAATACCTGAAAAACAATAAAAATACCCGTGATTCCGAAAAGACAAATTTATATAAATATATGATAAAATCATATAAATATATATATTTTTAATTAATTAATGTGCATAAAATCATGGTAATATTAGTGTTTTTTGAGCACTCATCAATTGCCCAAACCAATTGTTAAGAAGGTACATACTTGACAATGAGTTTACTTCTACTCTAAATTTTTTTCATTCTTATGCATGTGGAGGATATTTTGGAGTAAAACAAAACCACTCATAAAGTCTTGGAAAATGGATTTTATTAGCCAATATTGTTCCATGAGGCCTTCACCTTTTGTAAAACATGTGACCATTGTCAACGAGCAGGTAACTTAGGCCCTACGAATCAAATGCCACAAACTCCAATTCTTATTGTTGAAATCTTTGATGTTTGGGGTATTGATTTCGTGGGGCCTTTTGCATCTTCTTACAGTTATGTATATATTTTACTTGTTGTAGATTATGTGTTTAAATGGGTGGAAGCTAAAAGTACCATAACTAATAACTCTAAAGTTGTTATGGTTTTGTAAAGTCTAACATATATACTAGGTTTGGAACACCAAGAGCTATTATCAATGATGGTATACTATATTTTTGCAATAGGACTTTTTGAGCCTTATTTAAAAAGTACAATGTCAACCTAGAGTTGCTACCCCTTATCACCCACAGACAAGAGTGGACAAGTTAAAGTATCCAATAGAGAGGTCAAGTCCATCCTTGAAAATACAATTAAAACCAATAGAAAGGATCAAAGCGTGAAACTAGATGATGCATTGTAGGCATATAGAACTGCACATAAAATGCCAATTAGGATGTCGCCATATTGATTGGTGTATGTTAAAACTTGTTAACTATCAGTTAAGTTCGAGCACTGAGCATCTTTGGCAATGAAACAATGTAACTTGGACTTAGACAAAGCTAGATAACACCAAAAATTACAAATGAATGAGGTGGAAGAAATAAAAAATGATGCCTATAAAAGCTCAACAGTTTACAAAGACAAAAAAGGTCATTTCATAACAGTATGATATCGTGCAAAGTATTCACCATTGGTAATAAAGTTCTCTTATTCACCATTGTTTTCTACTCCCATTTTACTTATTTTTCCTTTATATATATGCATGTACTTACATTAAAGACAATGTAAGATTTAGGTATGGGGGAGTGTTAGCACATCACTATCTTTAGTTTTGTTTATGTTTTATTAGTTTAACATGTTTTAGGATACATGTTTTAGGATCATGATGCTCCAAGTAGCATTTTTTCATTTTTATTATTTATTTGTTGTATTTTTTAGGATACTTAGGATTAATAGATGGACTTAGAATCAACCACGTATATGTTCTCTCTTTGTTTTCTAGCATTGACGATGAAATTAGCTAATTAATGTTAAGGTAAGAAGGATAATGAATTTGGATAAAATCTTGACCTTGATCCTAAGTAAAGGTAACTTCATGATAAACTTGCTCAAAACTTGCATGCACAATAGCTAAATTGGTGATAGAATACTCTATGTGCATGAACTTGTGAAAAATATTGTGAATTTTTTAAAACTTTGCTATGATTTTAATGTATAAGAATAGATTGCTAGATTTTCTTTAACTTTATCAAGGTGAATGCAAAATATATTTCTTGAAAAATAATTAAGGTAATAGGATTAACTTCTTTGGCTAAATTCTCCTACCCTTAATGTTGTTGTTCATTCAAGAACAACCCTTTTAGTGAACCAAATTTGAGCCTAGATGAACTAATTGTTTGTACCCACTCCTTACCCTTTGAACCAAACACATTGGTCATACCTTATAGTTCAAGAAAAGTGGAGTTGCATAAAAAGATAATATATTCTATGAAAATACTATAATAAGATTTAACAATATTAATTGTGCTACAATTGATTAAATACCCAACATATAGAAAACGACCCATGCCTGAATATGTACATGGCATATTAAAAAAATAAATATATAGATATATAGATATATAGATATAATAATGGGACGTGCTAAAGAGAATTATAAAAAGATTGCATGTTAGAGAAAAAAGTGGAAAAAGAAGAAGCCAATAATGATATTTGTGTCCAAAACAATGAAATTTGACCTTATTTTATTGACATAGTTGGTGTTATAATAGTATTATTTATAGATCTCTTTCTCTTACTCTACGTACTCGTGAACTTTTATTTCTTCTTTTTTTTCTTTTATTTGATTGAACTAATAAGCATAGCCAAATTATAATCAAATGAAAGAATTTTTTATTTTGGGGAATACTTTTGGTGAGTGTAGACATAATTTTAAGGAATGTCTATGGTGCCCAATTTAACTCTAAAAACCAGTGATATTTTATAGAGAGAAATAATGGTTCAACTTGTATAAGTGAAATGATTTGAGTGTTACTTATTGATATTATATTACACATACAATTTGAGCATGATTATTGTAAAATAGCTACAACAAAGGGATGATTTAAGATTATATCTAAAATTTATTATAATTTGAAATCATAATATTGTTAAGCCCTTGAGATAAAATATCAGCAAACTTATTCTCTCAATTATGTATGTTGACGTTGCTCGAGGACTAACAAAGAGTAGGTATGAGAGAGTTTGATAAGTGCTATTTTATATCCATTTTTAGATATAAATTTCTTTACATATATATATATATATATTATAATGAGCAAAAATTATTCATATGTATTTGTTTAGAAAAGATTGATTTTCTAGATTTTTTGAGAATTTTATGGATTTTTTTATGATTTTTATTTGATAAGTGAATTAACTTAAAAATGAAATAGATATATTTTGCAACTTATTTCTACATTAGCTTATCCTATTAACTATCATAACTTATACAATCTTGTTGATATGTGGTGCACACTAATCTTATCTCTACTAGAATATCATTTATTCTTGACAAATACCAAAATTATGATAATCTCAAATTTTATTTAGAAAAATCACTAAAGTTGTTGTATTTGAAATTTAAAATAAAATAAAATTAAAGAAGATGTGCAAAAGAAAATAAAGATATTGTTTGAAAATCAGATTAATGGGAAGAAAATTTTCAGGAAATCGATTTCACCTAATCCATCGCTATGTTTTACTTATCTAGTTAATTGAATTTAATTCTCTTTGTTTGTTAACAATATCCAAAAATATCTAAAAACCTATTTCGATAATCAATTGAAAATATTCTTGTTCATTAATTTACATAAGAGTATGCAATTTAATAAAACACAAAAGCATTAAGAGCAATAATTTTTAAAACTACATAGTCTCTATATTTACCTATGTCGAAATATTTCAAATCTATTCTATAATTCCCTCTTTCGATAGTAAATTATAAGACTAAAATCATCTAATTAATACTCAATTAATTAAAAGCATTAATTTTCTAAGAAGATTTGAAAAGAAATTGACTCGCAAAAAGAATCACTTTCGTGTTTCTATCCAGCTTTTCTTCTATTTTTCTCTATTTTTTGCACCGCTTTCCGTTCTCCTGTTATCTTTTCCCCTCTTCTCTCTTTCTGTGTTTCTACTTTCTTTATTTTGGTCCTCTCATTGCTTTTCTATTTTTTTTCCTCCCTCTGTTGCCGTCTCCCTCTTTATTTCTTTGGTATATATATATATATATATTAATAAAGCCCTATCCCAATATATATCCCTTTCCTTTTCTTTTGTTTTTCATATATATCCTATCCAAGCATATATATATATATATATATATATATAAATCTTAATTTAAATTAATCTTCATTTAAATTTATGAGTCTTTAAATATGTTTCTAAAAATTTTGGATCTTCGTTATCTTCAAATCTATAATAAAATTTAAATAATAATAATAAAGTTTAAATTCAATAAAAAATAAATAAAATTAGACTAAAGTTAAAGTTAAAAAGTGATAAATTATGTTAAATTATTCATCAAAACCCCCAAATTTAAAACTTTGTTTGTCCTCAAACAAAAAGAAAACAAAAGAAAAGACAACTGTAGACGGTGTCAACAAGACCGCATAGATAACTATCATTACTCATCAAATCATAATCTGAATTTAGATTTCATCACTAATAACTAACTTTTTTTTACATTAAATATAGCAAGAAAATCAATCAAAATTCAACAATTTGTCAAGTAAGAGTTAATCATTTACTTCAACCTAAAGCTAGGTCCTTGAGTGTGTGTGAAATAGTCAATTTAACTCCAAACCACCAACAAATTTGGATAAAAGTAAAACAACTGAAATCAGTAGAATTTTCTCAAAACTTAACTCAATAAGTCCAATTTTCAAAAATCCTCTCCAATAATGTAATCAAATACCAAAATCAAAGATCAAAAGGTCTTTAATTAGGGTTGTAATGAGAGGCCATAGGGAGGGCTAAGCAATAAATGGATATGGAAAATCAAAGCAAATTGGGAAAATACTTGGTAGAACGAAACAATAAAAAGAATATCCACAGAATTGACACTATAACTCTTTCTCAACAATATACTCATACTGATGACAATATTGTTGTCATACTCAATAAGTGGAGTACTCTTTTTTTTCTTTTTCTTTTTTTTCACCTTGATACTCAATAAGTGGAGTGTTTTTTTTATATTTTTCTTCTTTTTTCGTGTGGTTGCTTTGACACTCATAGTCTTTATTAATTTCAACCACTTTTATCCTTTTTCGATTCTTGCTTTCCACTTTCTTTTTTCCTTTTTTTTATCAAATAGAACAAACATAATGTGGATTATTTAGTTTGAACTAAATTTCTCTTTAAATGCAAATTTCCAAAAAGTATTTTCTCAAAATTTAAGGTAAGTTCATGGTTTTTCAGGCTTAGAGTGAGAATGGTTTATGTAGTTAAAAAACAAATAAGGCTTACGTAAAATAAGGCTCAAGGGGGTCAACTATAGGAATACACCATGCAATGATGGTGTGATAATTAGGACAGCTAGGAAAGCTTTTTGATTGTGAAAAAAACATTTCCTAGATCATTTCTCTAATATTTGGTATTAATTAGGATTTCACCTTAAGGATCTATTAATGGATTCTAGAGCAAAGCCAGATTGAACTTTCTTAACCCAATTAATTCAACTCATTCTCTTCATAGGCAAAATGGAGTAGAGAAAAATTTACTATGTGCTCAATTATTTTCAAGGACAAAGATTTAAATCAAAGTACCCACAAAACTTTGACTAACAAAATAGCATATTTTGAAAAATATTTCTCAAAACCATTCTCAATCACAAATTTCAGAGTCATAGCAAATTCAATCATACTCAAATACATACTTGATAATAGAATTCAACAACTCAAGACTTTAGAAGTTGACACCCCCAAACTTAAACTAAACAATGTCCTCATTGTAAATTTAAAAGTGAGACAGATTGAAAAAATGAAAAGAACTTCTCTAGTTTTATGATGGATCCGCATTAGTTTGTAATTTTCAGCTTTTTATTCCTGTAAAAATAAATCAACATCAAAATCCAAATTATTCAAATAAATAAAAAATAAATAAAATAAAATAAAATAACAAAATAAAGCTTTATGGGATACCTTTCATAAGCGCTTGTTTTATAGTATACAACCAAACTTTTTAATCTTCATCAATTAAGATTTCGAAAAGGAATAAATGCACGATTCCTCTCCACTTGTTCTCCATAATAATGCTTTAATCTATGAGTGTTACCTTTGAATATATTCCTTGTGTTTTCCTTCAAGTCTTTTCATGCCACTTCTTTGTGCATTCTTTATAGATCTTTGCATTTTCATAAGCATCGTTCTGAAACTCATCCATCTCATTCAATTGAAGAAGTTTTTTTTCCTCTTCTCTGGGTGTAAGTGATGCCACAAAAATCACTAGAAAGGTGTAATCATCACCCAAGGATGCATAGCAAAGATGATCAAGAATTTGCTTTAACTCTGGAGTTGTAGTTTGTTGCACTTTTCTATAGAGATTATAGAATCCGTCTCTACAACCATTGGCTCCAACCTCTCCACTTCTGTGCTAAATGATGTACCCTACTATAATGATTGTTCTAGGTGATCAGTTGGTATATCTTCTTGAAAGTTTTCTACTTCACATTGTTCAATGATATCTACTCGAAAGCATCTGCTTGGATCTTCTGGAAATATCATGGCTTCGTAGATGTTAAATGTAACTTCTTCCTTGTTCACTCTCAATGTTAACTCACCTTTTGAACACCTATTAAAGCCCTTTCCGTAGCCAAGAATGGTCGGCCAAGAATTAATGGGACATCTTGGTCTTCATCCATATCTAATACCACAATATCAGCAGGAAAAATTTATTTATCCACCTTTATCAATACATCTTCTATGATTCGACGTGGATACTTGATGGATCGATCTGCTAGTTTCAAAGAAATTGTTGTTTGTTTCATCTCTCCAAATCCCAATTTCCTATAAATAGACAATGGAATAAGATTAATGTTAGCACCAAGATCACATAAAACTTTCTCAAAAAATGAATTTCCAATAGTGTAAGGCAAAGTGAAACTCCTTAGATCTTTTAATTTTTGAGGCAATTTCTTTTGAAGAATGACACTACATTCTTCAGAAAGCTTCACTATTTCGAACTCCTCCAACCTTCTCTTCTTGGAAATGATGTCTTTTAGAAATTTGGCATAATTTGGCATCTATTCCAAAGCATCTACAAAAAGAATATTTATGTGAATTTTCTTAAAAATATCCAAAAACTTAGAAAATTGCTTATCTAATTTTTGTTTTTGAAAACATTGAGGATAAGGAAGTGGAGTAGAGAGAATACCAGGATTGTCAGGAAATGAAATTGATGGAGGCATGACAATCTCTCTTAGTATATCATCAACAATCTCTTCTTCTTCTCCTACTTTATGATTGCTTTGGCCATTGTTTGGAGCTGTAGGGGTGGACTCGGTTTCCTTTGATGGTGATTTTTCAATTTCTCTTCCACTCCTAAGTGTAATGGCATTGCATTGTTCCTTTGGATTCACTTCTGTATTGCTAGGAAAATTTCCTCTTTGTTGAACATTAATGGTTGTGGCTAGTTGCCCAATTTGCACTTCAAGATTTTTCATAGTGGCTCCCATATTGTTAAAATGAGTCTCAATGTTATCCATCTATGAATCATTCTTTTTAAACCTTGCTTTTGTATCCTGAACAAAGGAAACCATGACATCCTTAAGTGACATCTTCTTTTCACTTGGTTGACCATTAAACCCTGAAGGAGGTTGCAACACATTCTTTATGTTTCCATAAGACAAATTTTCATGATTTCGAAGCCCTGGATGGTAGTAATTTGGCATAGGATCACCACAATAATTGTAGTTCTGATTGTTAATGTATTGAACCTGCTCTTGACTCAGTTCATTCATCATAACTATCATACTTGAAGTTGTAACATATTCTCCACTTTGTGGTATTCCTTGAGTTGTCAAGGCAAAAATCTGATGAGAAAGAGAAGCCACTTGAGCTGAAAAGGCAACAAATGGCTCTCAGCAACTTTCTTAGCCATAGATCTTTCTGTTGGCCATTGATAGTTGTTTGAGGCCATTTCTTCCAAAAGAGAAGTAGCACCTTAAGATTTTTTTGACATCAAAGTTCCACTAGAAGTAACATCAACTATAGTTCTAGTTTTCCCATTTAACCTATTATAGAACATTTGAATTTGTAACCAATCTGGCAATCCATTTTAAGGGTAATGCCAAATCATATCTTTATACCTTTCCCATGCTTTATAGAGTGTCTCAAAATCATTTTGTCTGAATTGACCGATCTCACTCCTAAGTTGGGTTGTTTTTACAAGTGGAAAGAATTTAGCAAGAAACTTTTTTGCCATGTCCTACCAACTAGTGAAGCTTCCTGATTGTAAAGACTATAGCCAACCTCTAGCCTTGTCCCTTAATGAAAAAGGAAACAATATTTGTCTAATGGTGTCTTTAGTAACACCATTCATCTTTACCGTGTCATAAATGATAAGAGTCAAATTATTACATTTTTGTTATGATTTAAATGTTGATATTTGTGTGAAAATTGCGTTTATTTGATTATTTAATCCACAAATGTCATTTCACGGGTATTTCGTGTTTAAAGTGCAATTTCAGGTAAAATCATAATTTTGGAGAAGTTTGGGACAAATTTCAATGAACGGGATTGAGTGCAAATAAAAAGAAAACAAAATTTCAAAATTTGGAATTTCGCCGCCGGCAAAAACCTTACGGAGAATACGTTGAAAATCATGCAGGGAGCACGGATTTTAGCAAAGCAATCTCACCGCCGGCCAAAATCGAAAACCCAAAAAAAATTATTTTCCAGAAATCTCGCCGCGGCGAGAATAATGTCGCCGCCGGCGAGTTTCATCCGAAAACAGATTTTTTGGTTGTTTTGTTCCAAAACCCTAGATCTATATATATAATATGATGGAAAAAGAGGGGGACGGCAGAAAGGGGAGTTCAAAGACATTTTTGGAGGAGAGAAAGAAATTTTGGAGAAACTTGAAGGATCTTCACCATTGATGCTACCAAGTCTTCATCTTCTAGAGTTTTTAATCTCTTCTCCTTAGCTTTTATATTCTGCAATTTATTCAGTTTTGTTATTAATGGATTCAATTGAAATAATGGTTGTTCGTATTTCCGTTATGAACTAATTTATTTTTGCTAAGGCTATGATGTAGTTGAATCAAGAAAATCTGATTTCTTGTGTTATTGTTATATGAATTCATTGTTTTCAAGTTGAGTATTTATTTCCATGCTTAATGCTTTTAAATTTCTGATCAAGATTTAGATGATTTGTTGCATTATATTGAGACCGAGAGGAGATGTGTAATGAATGCTTCTTGTGATAAATACCGTATGTTGAATGCGAGTTTGACACCCAATGCATGATGTATGTGGTTATTCTAGAAATTCCATAAATCGTAATGTGCTTGTTTGTGATTAAATCTTCATAGAAATATAGTTGGTTTTCATAGATAAGTAATTCTAATATAACTCGAGAGAGAGTATTAGGTAAATTTGGGTTTTTCAACCATCACTTTTAGCTTTGATTCTCATATAACATGACTTGAAATCGGATTGAATTGATTTAGCGAAATCAAATGCCTTAGCGTTTTTAATCATTAGTGAACAATATTTAATTTTGTTATTTGCGTTTAGTTTTATGTTAATTTTCTTTTAAAACAATTTCAACAATTCGGTTTTCAAATAAAATTAGGGTTAGTAAATTTCGGTACTTAGTAACGCCATTCCTTGTGGGTTCGACATCCGTACTTTTGTACACTTTATTACTTGCGAAAATAAGCATCAATAAATCTCCAAGAACATCGACAAATGAATATTTGGGTCATCAAGTGGCGATCCGCTAAATTGGGCTTGTTACACCATGTTGATCAATGTCGGTTTGAGCTCAAAATTATTGGCATTAATAGTCTGACGTCTTACACCTGAGTAGTTGTCATTCACAATTAGCCTTACATAATCCATCAAGGTGCATGGTTGTGCATTCTGTTTTCCTTCAGCCATGGCTAGTACTTTCTTCTTTCAATCTCTGGATCAAAAGGAATAATATTTCCAGTTTTAGCATGGCGCATCCCACGTCAAAAACACACCTTGAGAAAAAAATAAAAAATTAAAAATAAAATTAAAAAATAAAAATAAAATATAATATAATTCTAAATTAAAACTAAGATTATTATGTATCGATATTGGAAAAAATAAGAAAAAAACAATCCCCCGCAACGGCGCCAAAAACTTGATCGGTACAAAATTGCAAGTGCACAATATCGTAGTTTTATAATAAAGTGATAAGAAAATTATTGTCGTCAGCGATTGGTAATTTATTTTTGACAAATATCAAAATTATAATAATCTCAATTTTATCTAGAGAAGTTACTAAAGTTATTGTATTTGAAATTTAAAATAAAATAAAATTAAAGAAGATGCGTAAAAGAAAATAAAGATATCGTTCCAAAATCAAATTAATGGGAGGAAAACTTTTAGGAAATCGATTTCACCTAATCTTTCGATATGCTTTACTCATTTAGTTAATTGAATTTAATTCTCTTTATTTGTTAGCAATCTCCAAAAATATCCAAAAGCCTCTTTCGATAGTCAATTGGAAATATTCTTATTCATTAATTTACATAAGAGTATGTAATTTAATAAAGCACGAAAGCATTAAGACCAATGATTTTTAAAACTATACAGATTCATATAAGTCTTTCGATCTCTATATTTACCTATGTCGAAATATTTCAGATCTATCCTATAGTTCACTTTTTCGATAGTAAATTAAAAGACTAAAATCATATAATTAATGTCCATTTAATTAGAAGCATTAAACTCAGAATAAATCAAACAAACAAGAAGATAAATAATTCAAATTAATATAAAAAATCAATCATAGTTTAGAATTAAATTACATCTTTTTTTTCTAGAATAAAGAAAAATTAGTTCACGTTAAAAAATAAATTTAACATAAACTAATTCAACATAATTTTCTCATAAGATTTGAAATTGAATGCTTTTGATAGACTAATTTTAGAGTGTTTATTCTAGGTTGTCTATTAAAAATAATTTGGTTTAAGAACTTATTTAATTCAACGAATAGGTAAGAAGAGATCGAGACTTTCAAACTTGTAAATTTCCCTAAGATGGTATAATCAAAGAATAGAGGATTAGGATATGCTTTTATTTGAATCTTTATCATAATCTTTATATGTTATTTTTATCTTTATTAATCTTTAGTTGACAGATTTAATTTTTAGTTTACAAAACCAAAACCCCCCATTTTAATAAATAGGAGTTTGTTTCTAGGGAAAGACCTTTACTTGCTATATATTGAATTATGATATTTTAATCAATCTAAAGTAAGATTTGAATTGACTATTCATTTGAATCTATCATTTTGCCTTAACCATTTAAAGAGCATTTGAGATGAGTTTGGTTGGAGAATTGAAATTCTTCCTTGGATTTCAAGTTAAACAATTGAAAGATGTAATCTTCCTTTTCTAAGCTAAGTATGCCAAGGAAATAATTAAGAAGTTTGAGTTAGACAAAGCTAAGATTGCTTGTACTCTAATGAGCACTTCTATTCAGCTCTCCCAAGGTCCTTTGGGAAAAGATGTTGAGCAAACTTTATTTAAGAGTATGATTGGGATTCTATTCAATTGATTGCTAGACACCCTAATATCTTCTTTAGTTTTGGTGTTTATGCTAGATCTTAGGCATGCCCATAAGAGTCTCATATTGTTTTCACTATCAATATGTTAATGGGACTTTATATTTTAGGATTTAGTATCCTTGAGACATAGCTGCTAAGCTGGTAGAGTATTCTGATGTAGCCTGGGCAAGATGTAATGATGACTATAAAAGTACTTCATGTGATTGCTTATATTTAGAAAACTCTTTGATTTTCTGGAAAAGTAGGAAGTAGAGCTTGGTTCCACTTTCAACTATTACAGTATAGTATATTGCAATGAGTTTGTGCTACTCTCAATCTTTGTGGATAAAGTAGATGCTAACAAAACTATGGCATAAAGGTAAAAGATCTAGTTTTGCTTTGTGAGAATACTAGTGCCATTTGTATTTCAAAACACCTTGTCTAACATTCATGAACCAAATACATCGATATTGCCCATCACTTCATTAGAGACTTAGTGAAGTCAAACATGTTGTTGTTGCAACATATCAACACTGACCTTTAGCTTTTTTATTTGTTCACTAAACCTTTAGATTCTCTTAGGATTGAATCCCTAAGGAAGGATATTGGTGTTTGCATTTCTCTTTTAGATTGAAAATGGTGTCTTTTTCATGGATATGTGTATATGCTTGAAGAATCGTGTATGTCTATTGTTTTTCTTCATGGTTCTTGTTTGTTTCTTTTTTACTTTGTTATATATGGTTATGGTATTTTATTTAATCTTCCCCATTGATTGTATGAGTGCTAGGATTATTGTATGATTGTATGCCTTCTCTACTTCATATAAGAGTGTTTCATTGACTTTTTGTGTCAACAAGGGAGAGAAGTTTGTTGCTTTGATGTGTGCTACATGGGTTATGAGTGTAGGGTACACTACATTTTTATTGTCAAACTTGCATACATATAGAAGGAGTGTTTCATGAAGTCAAGGGGTGTTGGGTGAACAACTAATTATTTGTTGCATGTTTGACTATGCCTAGCCTATCCTTGTGTAGCTATGTAGGGATAACATGATAATTTTTCTTGTTAGATTAAACGTAGGTATGCATGATGCATTCATGGGTATGTGTTATTTCTTGGGTGTAGGATACATGTGTGGATTGAGATGTTAAGGCTTTATTGTAGCTGGAGTTCAGATATACAACATAGATGTGTTGATGCATGAAAATAGTTTGAGCACAATAAGATGGATGCAACTTGGTACATGTCTATTTAGGGGTGTCTGAGTTATGCATTGTTATTTGTTCATTGGAACAAACCTTTTTAGGCCATCTTGCACGATTTTCTCATTTTGAGATAAAAGTTTATTTAGTTTTGTAATGTTTTACCATGGAAAGCCAAAGGGGGTGATTGTAAGTATTGTAAGCCTTTTGTGTCTTTGTTGACATTCACATGAGTAAAACAAGGAGTTTATTTTATTTACTTAGTATTTTTTCGACCTTTATGTAAGATCAATTACTAATGGTTAATGCTACACATGCTTGGTTACACTTTGTATGTTTGAAAATTTTATGCGCACCACGAGGATTGGATCATTAGTATGCATGCTAGGTTTTTTTTTGTTTAAGTTATTTTGCTATAATTGTAGAAAATTACTTGTCAAATTTAGAAACTAAAAAAAATATTGTGTGTTCTCAAAGGGGTCTTACACCCCCTTGCCACCCTTGACTAGTTAGTGTGTAATGGTTATTACCCTTGTTGAGTAATGGTTATTACCCTCACCATCACTTATAGCCCTAGAGAGAAAGAAGGGCGACAAGAGGCTAACGAGGTACCCAAACTCTTTTAATTGTTTGAGTAATTAGAAAAATGAGGGAAAACTCTATCAAATTTGAAACTTATTATTTTCAAAAGAATTTTTTCTCTCATTCCAGATTGCTAATAACATGAGTTTGGTTTTGATATTAGTTGTTCGTGAGTGCTTTTAGCAAAAACTATTTTATCAAGGTTGGGTTAATTAAAAGTAAATAAATACTTGAGACTTAGATTTATTTTTAGGTTCTCCATTTGGGATAAGCCTACATGTATGATTCATATATATTGACCATTGATGATTGATTGTATCACAAAGGTAGGGTCTAAGAGGAGTGCCAAATTCACCTTGGATCACAGTAGTTATAGAAGCAACTAGTGAAGGTATCATAGGAGTAGTGAAGGCAATTTTCCTGACTAGTAGAGGTATTAGAGGTATATTTCTATAAAGTTTTAAACTATTTAAATGTTGTTAGTAAATTTTTTGCTATCGAGTGGTTGCCATAAATAACTCAAAGATTTTACCACATAGTTAGTGATCCATATGAGTTTACTTTGTTATTTATTTATGTGTGCATGCTCATATGTTTAGTCAATACAATCATCGTTCTATCCATATGTGTACCAACATATACAAACCTTATTGTAATTGGAAAATATTTATTTGTGTTTTCTCTTTCTTAGTTTATAGTAATTTGTTAGCTAATATGATTAATTTACTATATTTCTTATGTCATGCTACTTGTCTTACGTGTTTTTTGATATACTATTATTCTTTCGCTTCTTCCAAGTTAGGGGTGAGTCTCCTAAAGTCATTGATTCCTTACCCTGATCATTTACTAGGTAGTGGAATTCTCAAGTTTCTCCTCTATTTTCTTCATTCTATCTTTTTAAGCATTGGACTATTGGTTATAATATGTTTGTACTTTCTCTAGTAGAACTGCTTATAGTATAATTGGCTCTGATTGGCAACGTTGTGATGTGGTCTAATGAAGGTAACGTGAGTCGTAAACTAATCACTGTTGTTGATTTATTGGTTCTCACTATTCGAGCATATGCCTAGGCTGATACTAGTTATGGTATGTCTTTGGTTCACGAGATCTTTGGTATGGTATTTCATGAAGAGATGGTCTAGGTGTGGGGGAGGATGGGATCTAGGTTTGGAATAAGCTCTTGACTTCTTTGGAAAAACATTCTTGAAGTAAATGGGACCTCAATTCCTTATTGTCGATTTTTGACATGATGAAAGCTTGATGTAGTTTAGCCACTTGTTAATGGAGTCTCTCTATCTTAGTATCCCTTTCAAAGATTGCATCCTTAGAGCTTTGGATTATTAAGTTTGCTAGATGAGATATCGTCCTTATAGTCTCAAGATCTCTACTTTGTTACAGAACAAGTGGTGATGTAAAGTCATATCCTAATGCAAGATGAGATGTGAAGTGATAAGTAAAATGAGATGCGTAGTCATTTGTGTTGAGTCAAATTCAGGAGTTAGGTGGAATGGTGACTGGTCATTTTAAGAATGGAGTAAAGTTTCCTATGGCATGGAGTGATTCTCTTGGTTTTAAAGTGAAAGGTCTCAAATTCTTATAGTAGACTAGAAAAATTTAAGACCCTACAGCAGGTGCCAATTGTTTAGAGAAATATTAGTGCAATAGGACTTCTAGATAGAAGTTTAGAAAAGTAATCACATCCCATTCAGTAGGTATGTAGGACTATATATATAGACATCTTGAGTTACACATGTCATTACTTGAACGGTACAACTACTTCTGACGTGGGAGCAGGTTCACTGTCTCAAGATAAGGTCATGTATATCCATATCTAGGACACACTATCTCATGTTGAGGTCTCATTATGGCTAAGATCATGTCCCTCTGTCCATGTACCAACTTGGCTACATCGAGGTAACACTTTGTTGAGGTTGTCAATCATTTCTTATGTTGGTTTCTTGTTCCTAAGGTAGGGTACCTCGTGATAAGTTGTACTCCCAAATCATTTTATTTATCCAAATCAATCACTTCTTATGTTGGTTTCTTGAACCCAAGGTGGGGTACCTCATGCTAGGTCATACTCCCAAGTCATTCTGCTTATTCAAATATCACAACTTGTAAGAAGGATTCCAATAGCTTATGCTGGTTTCTTGTACCTAAGGCAAGGTACCTCGCGATAGGCAGTACCCCCCAAGTCGTGGGTACCTAGG
This sequence comes from Hippophae gyantsensis, assembly GCA_030763125.1. Lineage (NCBI taxonomy): Eukaryota > Viridiplantae > Streptophyta > Magnoliopsida > Rosales > Elaeagnaceae > Hippophae > Hippophae gyantsensis. Next base: position 26,988,251 of record CM061039.1, on the reverse strand, counting down.
TCAAGCATTCTATTTATCTAAACAAGCACCATAATAGTCCGATCATTTTACTTTTATAAATTGAATATATTATTCATATTGTTTTAAGCTAATTCTCTTTAGTCATCTTATTATTGTATTATTAGACAATTAAGTCAATTTTTGGTTTTTGTTTATTCTTTGAGGAAAAAAAATTATGTGTAACTTATTTGAAACCAACTAGTAGGGTCGGTAGATATTTGATGATAAAAATGTACCAAAAATGATAAATAGTAGAAAAAATGGAAAGTAACTTAATTGTCCAAAAAATGAATAAAACATTTAAGTGTAATAACAAGATGATTAAAGTACATCAATTTTAAGTAATGTAACTAGCATGTCCGATTTGTAAAAATCAAGCGACATAGATGCACTTTTATTCTTAGAGTTTAGATGCATGATGAAAACACTTATTTCATGAGCATAATTGTGACTCACATGATAATAATGATGTCAAAAGGTTAAGCACTTAACCAATTAGCTTGTTTTCCCTACACAACAAGACCCACTAAATATTAGGCACAACAGAATCTGTAAACATAAATTAGTGGCATGGCATAGCTTGTGGCCTACAACTCGTACTAGACCTTGTTGGAAAGGCCCACAAGATTGAACAAATTTAAAAATATAATTATGTATTGGATAAAATAGATATATTTATTTACACCGTTTAGTATTAACACAACTTGTGTTGCCCAATGAATATTGTGCTTACTTTCTAACTCAAAGATAGAAATGTAAATTTAGCTTGGGCTAACCAAAATTCAAATGACTTAACTTTATCTCACTCAACTCGATGCATGATTAGGTTCGAGTAAGTCTGGTTCGATCCTACCTGAATAATTTTAGGATTGTTCTTAGGGTCAAAGATTTATATTATGAGATCGGCTCAAATCTGACTCAAAATGCTAGGTAAGTTTAAATTTTATAAAATATTTGTATATTTGAATATGATATATTATCATTTTATAATTTTTTACATCATTTAATTTCGAATATTAACTTAAGTCAATTCAAAATTTTAAAAAATCAAGCTCAAATATGTCAGAATATTTTAAGATTGATATTTAAATTTGTATTTAATTTAAAATTTTCGATACTTAAAAATATAAATGGTTAAATAATACTTAACATGAGTCCAATTCAAACTTGAAATTTCGGGTTGGATTAATTTAACCTCTCTGAATTAATTTGACTTTTAACTTGAAATTTTGGGATTGGGTTAATTAGGCCTGTCCGAGTTAGATTTACTTCTTGCTTTTATTTTTATTTCATAAACTAAATAATACAAACACATTGGCATGACCCAACAGTTAGCTTCATGGCTTGTTAAAATCCACTAGTGAAGAAAAGAGATGCCCACAAAAATGTTTTATATATTAGCTTGCTTGTATATAGATGGTTCACAGTTATTTCATATTTTTTATTAAAATAAAAAAATTAAATAAAATTAATAGATTAATGGCTTGAAAACAATAACTTTTTAAAATTTTAATTTCCAGAGATTAAAGATTTTCAAGTAATATTCTAAAAGTATATTTTATTTTTATTACTTTTATTGGTGTTACTTAATTTAAATACTAAATATTTAACAACTAATAAGATATATGGTTCTTACAATATTTTCATAAAATCATATTCAATAATAATTTAATATAAAATTAAATAATATAAAAAAATAATTATAATTATTAAATATTTTTATTTAAATTTAAACTTGTAAAATAATAATTTTAACATAGTAACATATATGAAGTTTAATTATTGATTAAGAAGGCAGGTAATTTATGTGAATCAATAATTACTTGGCATATGACCCGTATGATCCGTTTACGTATAACAAGTGTGCACGACCAGCTATTAGCGGCCTAGGCGTTTTAGGCTGGGCTGATCTAACCAGTTTGACACCTGAACACTGTAAAGGACAAGAGGGTGAAGAATTTACAATGGTTCTTAAAAACTGTGGAACCAAATTGCCTGAGGTTCGTACCTCTCGATAGCACTTCCAACTTAGGTGCCAAACAAGACGCAATCAAAAAACATCCCCCCCCCCCCCCCGTCTCCATTTTTTTCTTGAGAGTAGAACAAGGGTTTTATAAAAGGATACTTGAATAAGTTGTTAGAAAGCTCTCTATGTTGATTAATTATTTTTTTTCTCTCCATATGTATTATTATTTATTACTAGGTTATTTGAAATAACTACTTGTATTAAACATTATAGAAATTATGAAGGAATCACTAATGCAATTAAGTGAATTCTATATGTTATCTATGAGGTAGATTCCAAGAGAATTAAACAAACATATGCATAATCTAGTTCAATGGTTAAATTCTCAAAGTTTGACCAGCAACTTTATAATTTATTCTTTATACATTTTTGAGTTTTCCACTAAAGATGAATCACTTTCTGCTCTTTTATGTAGAAAAAATACTATTATAAATAATTATTAGTAAAATCATCAAATGTTTTTTATTAATTAAAGATTAATAAAAATATTTGAAGAAAATAATAAATTTTAAAATTTATAATCGTAAAAATTATATTATTTATATTCAATTTATATATTTTTATTATTATAAAAATATGTAAGATATTATTTTATTTTAAGGGTTGTTTAAATTGAAATATAATAATTTTAATTTTTTTAATATTAAATAATTTTTAATTGATTTTTTTAAATATTATTAGAATTCTATTTGTATGTTTGAAGTTTTATAGTTGTTACTTTTGAAAAAAAAATCGAACAACTTTATTTTTGCCATTTATTTCAACTATGTAAATCTAATTTTATAAATTTTATAAAACACAATTATGAAATTATTTAATACAAGAAAAATACAAGCTTTTTTGCTTCTCTTTCATTTTATTTTAACTTCTTCATCTTCCTTCCTTCTTTCAATTCATTGTTTATTTCAAATTTTTGTCTTTTCATAATTTGTTTTTAATGTAGGTCCACGGCTCCACGCTTATTCCAACTTGGTCTCGGTTTCACAAAGAACAATCGAGTGAGGGAAAACCAAAAAGGACTTGGTCTGATAAGAAAGACAAAAGATAATACATAAAGAAAACCAGCTTTCATCCAACAACACCCACCACCAACAAGGATGAAAGAAAGTTTGGCTTTTTACTCTTTCGTTTCTTTTTAAAACTTCGTTTTTGTGAAACGGCCAAACCCATAAACCAGCCCCATCTATTCTATTCAATCAATCTATCTCTGTATTTCTCTGTCATCGATTCATCTCTTTTGCAAAAGGGTATTTTTGTTTTTATTGAGGAAGATCTTGTGTGATCCATGAAGATTTCTGGGTCCTTATTTTTCATTCTAATGGTGTATGTTTTATGATCAGCTTGTTTCTTTGTTGACCAAATTGTAATTTTGTTTGGATTTTGTTTGGTGGCTTGTTTTGTTGAGATGCAATCTGGTGGGTCTGAATCCACAAGCCCGATATGCCAACGGCTTCAATCTTTGTCATCTACTGATACAAGAGGGAAGCATAGAATACACGCTGAGCTGAAAAGGCTCGAGCAAGAAGCCAGATATTTAGAAGTTAGTGATTCCATTTCTTGATTGCCCTCGTTATTTCTTAGAATATTGATTTGTCTTATTTGTCAACAACTTGATTTTGATTATTACTTTTCTTCTTCCTTTTTTATTTTTTATTTTTTTTTGGGATTCACAAATTGTAGTCTTTGGAAATTGAGTAAGCTTTTTTTTTTAAAGACTGAAGATGTCTTAAATATTTGTTTTTGGCTAATTTATCTTTGACTATTCCTTTGGGCAATCAGCTAACAATTGCTTCTTAATATTGCAGTTCATGGGTCCATTACTATTATTTGTTCTATAGTCTATACTTCAATTTTAGATCTATTTCTGTGAAAATGGAAGCTAACAATTGAACTTTACTTTGAATTTTGCCCTTTCAACTGTATTTTATTTCACAACTTGGACACTCTTGCTCTATTTATTTTTATTTTTATTTTTTTCTCTGCTTATATTCTTCTTACTAATCCGTTAGTGGTTTCTACCCACACGGCCTTGTCCTTGGGCAACTACTGGCTATAGAACCTAATATGTTCTGCATCAGATAAATGAATAGGGAAATACTTTGTCGAACGGGGTGGTCATTACCATGTGATTGTTTTTGCACATTGCATGTAATGCAACATATATTAATTCTTTGTTATTCAAGGAGGATGCAAAGCAGTGTTGTCATTACAGTTAAATATTGGGCTATTTCATCTTTTCTGTCACTTTTAGCTTGTATGTGGGCATTCTTGCACGATTTATCCATTTTTTTGTAGTTTTAAAGTCAAAGCTTGTCTAATGACTGAAAAGTTAGGTGGTGAGGGAATTGAAGCTTACTGTTGAGGGGAAGTGCAATATGCCCCCATGTTGCAGTTTTGTAGCTTTCACACGTTTATGAATGTTATGTGCCATCAAATGTCATAACCTTTTATGTCTCTTGCTTGTTTGTAGTGATTAGATTACTGATTAGTTTTATTGATTTTGTTTTGGAGGGTTTTGCAGCAAAATCATTGTCCCATCACACCCCATGGCATTTCAATCAATTAGCTCAACCACCATAACTAGTGTTGACTTGTTAGTGATCATCTCTTACCAAAATTTTCAAGACTGTTTTCTAATTTTTGGAGAAAAGTTGTCGTTGCTAAGTTAGTGAATCCAATAACGTAAAGTTTTTGTTACTTTGTGCTATTGCTCTTCCTAATATCTTAGTTACTACCAAATTTGTTTTCATTTTGAGATTATTCTTGCTCCACATCTATTCATTTCTTTGGGTATATAGGTAGGCTATATGCTTGAGCATAAATGATTAGTGGTTCCACATGAATACAAAGAACAAACCCATCTGATGTGTTATGGCTGTAAATTTTTTGAAACATATCTGTGTATTAAGCACTCCTATTTTTTTAAAATTTTATGTAAATTTATTTCAAATTAGAATGTCCAAGTACCCACAACCATGTGCATGTCATGTCCCTTGGGCATGGATACTTCATGGAAAATGAAGAGTTCAATTAACATAGGATATGACTAGCTTGTCAGCTGGCACTCTGTTTGAGTTTATCCAACCTTCTTAGATCATTTTCCATTCTTATTCCTAATTAGCACAAAGTGTTCAATACCTTCTTCCATGACTCAAATGGCTTAGTGTCTACTTCTATAACCAATATGAGATTGATGCAGATTGAAAATGCCTAATTGATTTATGTTTTGTTTTCTTATAATCGAATAAACTGTTTTTGGCACCAAACACAAGTTGCGTTTTTGTGTGTGCCGTGCGCAAATGGGTGGTCATTAGGCCTTGATAGTGACTTGTGCACATGGGTGGTCGTTTGGCCCATAGGTTGCGCATGTGTGTGTTTGTAGCACTTGGTGCACATGGGTGGACATCACCTATAAAATCCATGGCTAGGCGTCACCTAGAGCCAGCTAGCTTTCATTTGTGATTTCCTTTTTTTAGAGAGTTTTCTTTGTGAATTTATGAGTTCAAACCATTGAGTTGTTCTCTGCAATCAATACAAGTATATTTCCTATTTTTGTTCTGATCTTGCTGCATTAGAATGAATTGGTATCAAAACGAGGTTTGTGCCGCAATTTAGATGGAAACATCAGGCATCGGCAACAAAGCCTTCGGTGATGAAATTAAGGACGTAGAGAGTTTGTAAACTGCAATGATTGGTCTTGAAAGTAGATTTGAGCAACGGATTGAAGAGATGTCGCAAGACCTTCAACAATCATTCCAACATACCACCAATCAAATCTAAGCTCAGTTGAGTGGAATCCAAAATATCCTTAGACCTTGTAGGAAGGAAGTCATTCGAGATACTACGTCCACACCACTTGAGCACTCGTCACGCCCACCATTAAGTCTTCATCATATGCAGTCATTTCATCCAGATTTTGACGATGATTTTATAACATCATAGAGGTCGAATCCTAAAATATTTGGATTCGATGGAGGGACATCAGAGTGGGCAAGCAGTAGACTCCTTAATGAGATAGTCAATCTACCACCTAACCCCATGAGAAGTAGGATTATAGACTCAACATCAATCTCCTTACCTTTGTTGGCCATTCTCATATGGAGGAGTTCCTAGACTGGATGGCTATTGTCAAGAACTTCTTTGATTACATTGAGATATTAGAGGAGAAGAAGGTCAAATTGGTGGCTTACAAGCTCAAAGGAAGCTCCTCTGCTTGGTGAGAGCACTAGAAGAATGAAAGGAGGTCGAGGGGAAAAGCACCCATTAATTCTTGGGAAAGAATGAAGAAACTGATGGTGCAACAATTTCTATGAGCTGATTATGAACAACTCCTCTACCAAAAATATCACCAGTGCCAACAAGGAAGAAAGAGTGTCAATAAGTACAGTAAGGAATTCACGAGGCTTGCTTTGCGAGCTAACATGTGGGAACGAGAACCAGAGAGGGTTGCCAGGTATGTGCAGGGAGAGAGACTAGAACGGAGCCAAACCTTCTAAACTATCAACCAAGCCAATAGTATAGCACTGAAGGTGTAAAACCAGCTAGCTAGACCCAGAAAATCCATGCCATTTGGGTTTCGTTTGAGTGACTCATCTATCAGGTCTAAAACAAAAACCGCACCAGCTCTAAAAACTTTCATTCCTAAACAACTAGCCAACAACCCAAATAATCCATCACCAAAGCCTAACTCCTATGCCAAATCACCACCTATCAAGTGTTTTAGGTGTTATCAGTAGGGCACAGATCCAACGAATGCCCATAGAGGTGTGTAGCTAATTTGATCAATGAATTTGAGCATTTAGATGATGAGTTCAATTCACTGTCTTAGAAGATTTGGATGTAGCATAACCCATTGAAGGAGATGAAGGTGACAGGGCTCTCAGTTACATAGTGTAGAAAATGTTACTCTTCCCAAAACAATTAGCACCATCACAGAGGCACGCCATTTTTAAAACTAGATGCATTGTCTAACAAAAGATTTGTGATGCCATTGTGGATAGTGGTAGCACTAAAAACATCATCTCTATAGCTCTGGTAAATTCCTTAGGGTTGGTAATTAGCCTTCACCCTCACCCTCATCCTTACAAAATGGGGTGGATTAAGAAAGGAAATGAGGTAAGCTTCTAAGAGGTGTGTAGCATTCCATTTTCTTTTATGAAATTCTACGAGGATGAGGTGCATTGGGATATGGTTGAAATGGATGCTTGTCAATCCTTTTGGGGAGGCCATAACAATATGATGTGGATGCCATCCATAAAGGTAGGCCAAACATCATTATCTTACTTGGAAGGGTATCAAACAAAAAATGCTTCTTAGTTGCAACCTCAACACTTTAACAATGAACTCAGGAAAGCTAAGGTAGTAATAGCTTTGGTAGCTAAAGAACAAGATATTGTCTCTCATATTATCCCCGATGTTGTTAAAGAACTATTTGTTGCCTACAGTGATTTCACACCTACTAATCTACCCCATTAAGAGACATCCAACGCCAAATAGACATCATATCCGGTAGCAACTTGTCTAACCTACACCACTATAGAATGAACCCTAAAGACCATAAACTCTTACAGGATATAGTGGAAGATCTCTTGGATAAGCAACTGATCCAAGAGAGCTAGAGCCTCTGTGTTGTGCATGCACTACTTGTACCCAAGAAGGATGGAACGATGAGGATGTGTTGATAGCTGGGCTATTAACAAGATAATTGTCAAGTGCAGGTTTCCTATTCCCAAGATGGAAGACATGCTTGACAAAATACAAGGATCCAATGTATTTTCTAAGCTTGATCTTCATAATGGGTACCATCAAATTCAAATCAAGAAGGGGGATGAATGGAAGACAACTTTTAAGACTAAAGAAGGGTTGTGCAAATGGCTTTTTATGCCATTTGGACTGTGTAACGCTCCTAGCACTTTCATGAGATTAATGCACCATGTTTTGAAGCCTTTCAATGGCACTTATGTGGTGGTGTATTTCAATGACATACTAGTCTATAGCAAAAGGCTTGAAGTGCACTTGGAACATTTGTAGGCTGTCTTGGATACATTAAGGGAACACAAAATCTTTCTCAATCTCAAGAAGTGCGAGTTTATGACTACCATACTCCTCTTCTCGGGGTACATTATCAGCCCTGAGGGCATCTCAGTGGACATAAAAAAATTGATGCTAAAGTCTTGGCCTACCTCTAGGTCATTACATAAAATTAGGAGTTTTTATAGCCTAACAACATTCTATAGGAGATTTGTGAAGGATTTCAATTCTATTGTAGCACCCATAACGAGTTGTCTCAAGAAAAGGTAATTCACTTGAGATAAAGAATACGAGAATAATTTTGCACTTATCAAAGAGAAGCTATACACAACCCCAATTCTGTTTCTGCCTGATTTTGATAAGGTATTCGAAGTTGAAACAGATGTACCATGGTGGGTATTGGAATTGTATTATCACAGGCTAGCAAACCTATTGAATTCTTTAGTGAAAAAATGAGTGAAGCAAGGCAAAAATGGTCTACTTATGACCAAGAGTTTTATGTTGTAATCTGAGCTTTCAAACACTGGGAATATTATCTCATTTTGAAAGAATTCATCCTTCATAATGATCACTCGGCACTCAGGTGGATTAACTCCCAGAAAAACATCTCTAGAGCACATACAAGATGGATCATCTACCTACAAAGGTTCACTTATGTGTTCAAACATAGAGAAGGAAAAATGAACAAGGTAGCAGATGCACTCAGTAGGAGGCACACCCTATTCACTACCCTCTAAGCTAGAATTACCAATTTTGACACCCTTCTTGAGTTGTATGTACAAATGAAAATTTTGCCATTGTTTGGACTCAATGCACCAACCATGACCTTGGAAATGGCTTTCACTTACAAAACGGGTATATTTTCAAAGACAACAGGCTTTGCATCCCTAAAACTAGCCTGAGGGACTACTTGATGCATGAACTTCATGCTGGGAGACTCAGTGGTCACGTTGGCACATATAAGACCATACAATTGGTTGAAGAAAGATACTACTGGCCGCACTTGTAAATGGATGTAACCAGATTTGTGCCAAAATGTTCTATCTATCAAAAAGGGAAAGAGGGTAACCAAAACATTGATTTCTACTCCCCTCTATTAGTTCTTGCCACAATTTAGGAGGACCTTAGTATGGATTTTATTCTCGGGCTACCAATCCAAAAAAGAAGAGTAGATTTCATCCTTGTGGTAGTGGACAGGTTCTCTAAGATATCCCACTTGATTCCTTGCAAAAAGATCCTCGATGCCAGCAATATAGCAACAATCTTTCTTCGTGACATTGTCAAGCTATATGGTATTCCCAAGACCATCACCTCTAATCGTGATGTGAAATTTATGAGCCATTTTTGGAAGGAAATATGGAAGAGGTTTGATACTTTATTGAACTTCAGCAGTGCTTATCACTCACATATTGATGACCAAACTGAAATTCTCAATCGAACCATAGGCAGCATGTTAAGGTGTTTAACTCATGAGAGACCTTGAGAATGGGATGCATATCTCCCACAAGTTGAGTTTGCCCTAAATAGCATCACAAATAGAACCACCAACCATTCATCATTCTCTATTGTCTACACTAAAGTGCCTAACTTTAATGTTGATTTACATGCAGCACCTAGTCCAAAAAGCAAAGCTACAAGCGTGTGGGTTATTGATCATGCACGGTTCTACCAAGAAATTAAGGAATAGATTAAAAAGACGAATGCACAATACAAATTGCACGCTGATTAGCATCGCAGGTTCGCTCAATTCCAGGTTAGGGAACTAGTTATGGTACACCTCAACAAGCATCCACTATCACTAGGCACATGCCCCAAAATCCACCTCAGGAACTACATCCCTTTTCAAGTTAAGAAAATCAATGACAATGCTTATGTCATTGATCTCCTTGAAGATTAGTCCATTTCAAGTACATTCAACGTGGCAGATCTTCGCAAGTACTACCCCCAAATGTAGCTAAAGTAATCGAGTTGAATTCGAGATCAAATTCTATTGAAGAGGAGGACTATGATGCAGATGCCTCACTGAAAATGTTTAACTGATTTGTATTTCTTTTTTTCTTGTAACCGAATAAACGGTTTTTGGCACCAAGCACAAGCTGCGTTTTTGTGTGTGTGCCGTGCGCACATGGGTGGCCATTAGGCCTTGATAGTGACTTGTGCACATGGGTGGCCATTTGGCCCATAGGTTGTGCATGCGTGTGTGTGTTTGTAGCGCTTATAAAACCCATGGCTGGGCATCACCTAGAGGCAGCTAGCTTTCATTTGTGATTTCCTTTTGTTTTTAGAGTTTTCTCTGTGAATTCATGAGTTCAAACCATTGAGTTATTCTCTGCAATCAATACAAGTATATTTCCTATTTTGTTCTGATCTTGCTGCATCAGAGATGCTCCATTGGATGTACAAAAACCATATCTCGTATCTTTGAGATTATCTAACATTAAAATAATACTACTTTTTTTTTTTTGGCTTCAGTATATTGTTTACAGCTAGTTTTTCACCATATAGTTGAAATGGAAAAAGTAATTTGTCTTCATGGACAGTTTCTAACAATTACTTCAGCTTATATGATGTGTCATGTCAAAATTTCAGTGTTATTAGGACATTAGTCTGTTGACTGGGCCAACTACTTTTGGTTGAGCTAATAGATGATTTTTCGAACATTTTATGTACAGGAAGAGATTGAAGATCTTGAAAAATTGGAGAAAGCATCAGCTGCATGCAAGGGGTGAGCATGAAATATATAGCATTTGATTATTTATATGGAAACCTCTCTATATATTATACTAATTAGTTTTAAGTTAATTTTGTTCTTGCATTTCAGGATGCTGAATAATGTAGAAACAAAACCTGATCCTCTACTGTCAGTGTAAGAACTCCCTTCTAATCTTTATTGTGACATAGTTTGCTACGTTTCACCATGATTTAACTAGTCTGGACCTTACATAGCATGTAAATGTGATACATAATCGAATTAGTTTCAAAATATTATGTTAGTTATAAATAACATATACATATATTATATGTACATATGGTAAGTAATGTACATTCATTTATGTACAGTGTGTACATAAATTAGATATGTATATACATACCTGTTATGTATTGGGATCAACACAATTATGTATAATATATACGTGCTATTTCAGGGCCTAAAATCGGAGTCAATCCATCTCAATTTGATGGTGTTATTTGCTGTGTCGTGTTTGCAGGACTCACGGCCCTATTAATCCATTATGGGATCGATGGTTTGAGGGACTTCAAGAATCTAAAGGTTGCAGATGCTGGATACTCTGAGAATAGCTTTCGATTCTTCCTTCAGTTTTTGAGGCCAGCAATAGAAGAAGTTTTACGGTTTTACATTGACTGTTATTTTCAAATTTCCAGCTTATAGGAGCCCATTCTAAATAGGAATCGGTTTATGAAATACATGTGCAGGGAAGTTTAACAAATTTTCATTTGGAATACTTAACTGTAATTTTGAGGTTTATCATATTGTTTTTACAGAAGGCTTCGGTGTGCGAAATGTACCAACTTTTCAGGTAGTTGAATTAACAATCTATAGAGTAGAGGAAGTAAGGTGCCATGTTTTGGCTATTCATCACTAAAGCCAATGCCCTTTTCATAAATACTTGATTTGTCGTCTCATGCAATGCAAGAGGTTACCTTTATTTATATTTTGTTATTTTTTAAAGAAAAATGTCACCTAAGTTCCTCCTATTAAGTCTTAGTGTAACTTAGTCCTTCAGATATAAAAAAGTATCTTCTATCCTCTCAATTTTGAAAAAAATGAGTAGTTGTATTATTTTAATAATTTTTTTATTAAATTATTTTTTTTTTATCAAGTGAATAAAAATGAAATTAAAACTCAATCTTTTAACATTAATAAAATAAAAGTTAATATAAACTTTTTGATAAAATATTTGTTTTAATATTTAGTTATTATAAATATTTATTTTTATATTTTCTTTTTTAAAATAATAAAATATATATTTAAATAATTTTATGTTTGAATATTTATTATTGTTAATTTTTTTCTTAAATAAATTTATATTAAATTTTATTTTTTTTATGTTAATGGTTCATATTTTATATCATTTTAATTATTTAATAATAAAAAATAATATTTTAATAATAAAATAATTAAAATAATATTATTTTTACTTAATTGATCCATTTTTTTTTAAATTGAAGACTAGAAAATATATTTTAGAATCTCTAAGACATCAACTTCATAATATTGGGAATTTCTACTACTCATCTACCCATTTTTTATTATTGATGAATAACACTAATTACATTGTAATTTGTTGTTTTATTACATATATAACTCTGTTAAACATGCTCATAATGTGAGAGTACAATCATGATGAACCGAATATGTCAAAAGAGTCTGAGACTTTGAGTGATTGGAAATACTATCTGCTTTGCATTGGTGTGAACTGTTTGCCACAGTAGGCAGACATTCATTGTATTTACAGACTTAACATGTTGTGGAGTTTGATTGATACTACGCTGTCCCTTTTTCTGTTGAATCAGTCCTTGTAGTTTATTGTTTATGTATGTACGAAGGACACTACTCTAACTATTTTGTATGAAATATTTAAAATTTTGTATGAAATTTATAAAAAATATTAAAATAAATAATAATAGATTAATTCAATTTATTTTTCATATTTAAATAAAAAATATAATATATATATATATATATATTTCTAACGTATTATGATTATTACATATTTAAATATTGTTTTCGAATGGAGAAATTTTTTTAAATTATGTTAAATTATATTAAAATTTGTGAAAAAAATGAACAATACAATACAAATATAAAATTATATTAAAAAATAAAAAATCACGTAGGTTAAAATTAAAAAATACATATAACTATCTACAATTATATCACAATTTAATGAGTTATAATTAAATATTTATTATTCCAATAAATGTGAATAGTTAGGGGAAAAATAAAATTCATTACATTTATTTAAATATTAACTTTATATAGTGTAAATAATAAGTTATGTGTATCTAGATTTCTTTTCAAAAATTAAAATCGATATTTCATGATATATCTATATTGATATTTTTAATTTTTTATTAATTTAATAAATTACAATGTAACTTATGAAAATATCGAGAAATTTTGAATTTTTTTATATTTTCATGAAAATATAAGAAGAGTTTTTGATATCGTATAATATATTGTGAACGCTAACATTTTTATGTAAGTGTTAGATAGAAAAATCACTTATATACATGACCACATTTGTTTGTTCTACATCATGATTAAAAAGAATGGTATAGTGAGAACTTAGTTTGAGTTTAGAACGAGCCATTTATGATAACTTTTTTCAATTTAACATAGAATAAATATTAATGGCTTAAATTTATATTTTTGATAGGTCATTAACCTATTAAATAATTTATATATATTTTATTTAATATCTAAATTAATTAATAAATATAAACTATTTATAAAATTATATATTTTTGGAGTAAACATATAAATAGATAATTTTTACCTTCAAAAGGTATACATAAGCAATTCTCAAACACCTATTCTCACTTATCTTATTAAACTCATTCAAATATTGACTTAAGTATCAAAGTGAATATAATACCCCATGATCTCATTTTTTTTTACATTATTTGTTAGTGACTTGTAGGATCAACATGGCAAGAACGTGGTGAAAATAAAAATCAGGTTCGACATCTGGCATTGTCTTTAGGAAAAACAAATTGGTACTCTAACTAATTTGAGTTATAGAAAAGCTCAAAAAAATTCATCATGTTCTTCGAGTTCTTCATCATGTTCGTCACTTTCTTCATCCATTTTTTTTCTTCAAAGACTCGTTCGATCTACCAAGTCACTAAAATGAGTTCCCAACATGTTCCTGATGATGCCTGATCGCCACACACGAAGTATGTGCAATGAATACCCAAATATATGTATCACAACAAGTAATATAACGATAAGAAAATATCATTCCCATGAAGATTATTTTATTATAAACTAGTTTTTAAAACTAGAAAAATAAAAAATCAATTTTTTTTGTGTTTTTTTATTTTAAGGAAGCTAACTTAAAAATAACTAAAAGTAAATAACAATAATTAATTAAATCAGATTTGGTATATAAGAAGATATATGAGAAAATATCTAGAAATACTTAATCCCCAAATTTTCTAAACATGCAAATCGCTAAAATCCTCCCAATATAATTATCAATTAATTAAATGATCAATTGAATCTAAACAAGCATGTATTTATCTCTCAAGTAAACTACACACCATATAGTAATTAATTTAATCAGACTCTCATGCCAATTAAATTACATACTACTTATTAAGTTCAGCAATTATGGATCATAAATATAAGAATCATACATTTCTACCTAGAAACTATGCATGTTATTTAATCAAGATAAACAACTAAACAATTTTCTCAAATCTATTTAATTGCCTTTATATATAAATTGTTGACCAAAAAATTAATAGCATAAAAATTAGATTAAAAAATATAATTAAATTATAATTATAATTGGTGTAAAATATTAAATCATCACATGGCGAAAATTAGGTTCATAAGTTCCCCAAATTAATAAATTAACTACACATAATTGCATTCATAAAGCTCATATTTTTCATAAAGAAAAACATAAAAATTGATAAAGAAAATATTAGAAGAAGAAATACAATCTCTTGAATTGTAGTGCTATTTTCCTCTTGAATCTACACCAAAATTGTATCTCATTTTGAATTTTTTTGTATTTTTCTCTATTTGAAAACTATATATCTGCATTTTTCTTCTATAGCCTTTGAGGAAAAGGAATAGTGGGTTTGTAGAGGTTGCTATTTTTTGACTGAGTTATTTCTTTTTCATTACTCTCTTTATCCACTAATTTCGCTTCATCCTTTTTAGTTTCCTGTTTCTCCTTATTCTTTTCTATCTTATGTTCTTGTTCTAAAGTTTTACCACTCCTCAAGGCTATGATGTTGCACTGGTCCTTACCTTCTCTTCGTGGGTTTACAATTGTGTCACTTGGAAGGTTACCTTGAGGCTTTTAACTTATAACCTGAGCAAGTTGCCTCATTTGGTTTCCAAATTTTGAATTGAAGCCTCTTGAGTTGAAACTTTTGCATTAAATGATTGGATGAAGTCTTTCATCATCCCCATTAAGGCATTTGTATTGTCCTCAGTAGGTGCCTTCTTTTCTTAGGCATGTAATTGCTGTGGTTGTTGAAAAGTAGATGGTGAAAATGATTGATGGTTGAATTGATTACCACCTTGATTGTTGTTATTACTCCAAGAGAAATTTGGATGTTGTTTCCATCCTAGGTTATATGTGTTTGAGTATAAATTATTGTTTTGATTCATATTACCCACATAGCATATGGATTCAGGATTATTTGGACAATTATCAAACAAATGAGCTCCTCCACAAAACACACATGACACTCCTAAATATTGGACCTGGTTTATACTCGCTGGCATGTTTTAAACCTTCAAAAGATTAACCAAAGATGAAACTTGAGTTGTAAGTCAAAATAATATATATATATATATGGAATTATAGATATAAATGGATTTTTGAATTGAAAATTTCCAATAAGAATAATATTTGTTAGAATGTGTTAATTTCCCATCTTTAAATCAGCCTTCCCATAGGGTGTAACCCAAGGAATAAGAAATTGTAGGGTTGAAATCTAAATCTAATTTGAAAAAATTAAAAGCGAAAAAATCCAAAGAAATCAAATAATATGTATTTTAAAAGTTAAACAAAAGGATTTGCAGATAAAAGTGCTAATGCCACAACCAGTCCATAAATTTTTAAAGATTCCATAAAAGCGAGACTAAGCAACAAAGTGCCTCGTATTTTTTCCTCTGCCTCTGGTTGTCTTGTGATTCCTTCTACAGTTTGGTCCACAACAATACCTTGACCAACACTAGGTCATATAGATGCAAGCCCAATGACCAATCTAACAGTAATAATTGAAGCCATAGAAATCAGTGGTTTCATGATAAATTCTTCATGCCAAAACAAAAAAAGAAATAAAGAAATAGTTAATGATAGAATAAACCAATGAATTATAACTTACTTCTTCCATTACTAAGATTTATCTAATCAAAGTAACTAAGAACCACGAATTAAAACAATAATATTCTTGAATCATCTAAACTACTTTGATTACTCATTTTTAGTTACTATACTAAGAAAAGTTTATGAATCCTTACGACTTTTGTTCTTCTAGTTCTTTTTTATTTCAAAACAATATTTCAATTCTTTATTCATTTTCATTATTTAAATTAATTCAATATGGAATTCAAAGTTATAGATGAAACGGAAGGACTTCCATTGGAATCCTTATATTAATTATCATATAGTAAGGAAAATTAGATATATGTTTGATTCATATATACCCAATAAATATCGAATATCACATATACATGTCTTTCCCCCATAATGTAAACAAACTATTTGTATCTAAGATACAATAGGATTCTAGAGTCATTTTAACAAAAATCCCCAAAGAAGTGTCTTATAGAAATTAGATTCCATACACCAAGTTGCCCCTATTTCCCTAACCCCATTTTTTTATAATTTTTTTGTTCCATCCGTGGATTGAACCAAGTCAATTCAAATGACAACCATTATCTATACTATATTTTTTTAATCACACATCATAAAAAACTAAGATACCATAAAAATTATTACTCAAATTATGACTCCTATTTAAGAAATTAAGAAACCTACTAATATACTATTTAATATAGTAAACTACTATTTAATCTTGGACTTCAATAAACAAAACGAGAGTATTAAATGGTCTAAATGGAGCAAACAAAAATTGTACGAAAAAGATCTTTTTGATCTCTTTCCACCTTTTTTACCATTCTTTAATCTCATAATTTATTTTTTTTACTATAGATCGTATCTATCCTTATTTGTATATCTATTCTCCCTAAGCGTAAGTGGATTACTTTGAGACGTGCATACATTGGTATGACTAAGCTAAAAAAAAGACTAAGCAAAAAACTAATCAATGATGGCCTATAGGAACCACTAAAGGTACTAAAGAAACAAGAACACCAACTACTAATTCATCAACCAATATATTTCTGAAAAGTGGAAAACTAAGCAATAAGGGTTTTATGAAATCTTCAAAGAAGTTAATGGAAAAAAAAGGATTGGAGTTGGTTGAATGTATTTAATAAAATAACCCAATCCAATTTTGGTAAGGCCCACATAAAAATATGCTATTTATGTGAGTAAGGCTAAAGCAACGTTAGTATTTATATCATTTGTTGGTGTGGCTAACTCCCTTTGAGGTAAATGTATGATTTTACAAGGTAAAAGAGCCCATGACCAATTCAAAATAAAAATAAATAAAAATAGAGTTCCTATAAATGGAACCCATGAACCATATTCTTCTCCAATTTGAATCTTGCTCACATTTTGAATGAATTCAAGGTCATATTCAAAGAAATTCTAACCAACAGAAGGAATGGTTTATGGATTATGAACAACTATAATGGCTAAACTTAATAAGATAGCAATTACAATCGAAGAAGTAATAAGTACTTGTCCATGGACTTGGAAACTTCCAATTTCCCAATAGAAATGCTGGCATACTTTCACATCGGATATATCATATAACCCTCTTAGTGTGTTGATGGAACATAATAAAACATTCATATTACCCTCTGAAAGAAATATAATTTAAAAAAAAAGGAATTATTTTGATTCAACAATCTCTTTTTTGACTTGTATACCCGAATTGTATATTTCGAATACCAACTAATCTAATCCCAAAATATCCTTAGTTTTTTATCCCCTTTATGTGATTCCAAAATAGTAAATGATTCAATAAATCTATTCTTTGGAGTTCCCCTAATAATATATTTATCTTCTTATTGTTAATCAAAAATTTTGTATATAGCTAGAACGCCTTTCGCAAATTGCAAATACTAACTTGTTAAGAATTAATCGAATTGAAGCTATAGCGTCATCATTCATTAGAATTGAAACGTCCTCTAAATCTAGGTCACAATTTGTATCAATTAAACAAATCATTTGAATTCCCAAATGGATACATTCTCGAAGAGCTTTATATTCTTATTTATGATAAATAAATTATTACAATATCGGGTATCCCATTATATATTTAATCCTAACAAGATATGTTTGCGAATGAGATAATTGTCTCTTCAACACAGCCACATCCCTTTTTGGAAGACAGTTGAATCTCCCCATCTTTTCTTTCATTCTCAAGTCCCATAACTTTTGAAGTCTCATTTCTATAGTATGCCAATTCGTTAACATACCACCAAGAAATTTTTTATTAACATAATGACACCGAGCCTTTATTGTAGACTGTGCTACTGAATCAACTGCTTTATTTTTGGTACAAACAATTAAGAATTGTTTTCCCCCTACTTGCTGCATCAAAAATTAAATCATAAGCTTTTGAAAAAACCAAGGTGTTATTGTAAGATTTATAATATAAATGCCTTTACACTTTGTAAAAAAATCATAAGCTTTTGAACTCCCGCCTTCATCATCTCTTCCAAATCGATGTTCCAATATCTTTTTTTCATTTATCCCCACATTTATTCTCTCTTTTCTTCTTTGGAAAAAAAGAGATGAGGTACCTTGATACTAGAAATAAATAATTGTTCCTAGGGAACCTTCTATTGGAGATTGGTTGCTGAAACATGAACCAAATTGTTCATTTCTTTCCATTCGTTATTATCATTACAACTATTACAACCTATTACCAAATAAAATGAACACAACAAACACAAAAAAAGATGAATTTTCTCTAAGGAATTATGAAATCTTAGAAATGATTGTTCTGATGTATTGTGTAAATTTTGTGAAATGTAAAAAAGTAAAAATGAAATAATTCTTTGTGGTGGAACAAAATATCTCTCATTTCCCACTTAGTGAAATTATTCTTTTGGGTTTCGAAAGGAATGTTATTATGTTGCCTTGAATGGTGCACTAATCCTTTGAATCTGGTACCAACAGGTACCATCCCTCCTAGAACAACATTATCTTTAAAACCTTTCAACTTATCAATATGGCCACGTAGAGTAGCTTTTGGTAAAACCCTAGCAGTTTCTTGAAAATTTGCTTCAGATATGAAAGTTTGAGTATTCAGCTTTTGGTTCACCATTCCCATAAATGATATAATTTACAAATCTAAGTTATAGATTGTCCTTTTCCCTCAACGGATCCTCGGGAAAAAATGTTTCTAAATTTATACCATTTGATATTTAATATATGATTACAGGTTGAACCAAAACAAAATATATTTTCTTGGTAGGTGTGATCCATTGGACATAGATCCAATTTTTCAATTTTTGCAATTCCTTAAATGTTTTTTTTAACCATTTGTAGCAGTATCAAGATGCCACTATGTCGGCATATCTTATATATCTCTATAAGAAAATGGATATCTCTAGAAAAGATTTTAAGTTCAATCTTCTTTTTTCTCTCCACTCATACCAATCCGCCCACTCGACTTCTTGTATTAAAAGTGGTTTGTGTATCTACTCCAATGATACTATTTTTCTACACCATTACGGAAGCATATTCAGGTAAAATATGCATTTCCTTGGGAATAAAAAAAATCGATCCATTTTCATTTGGTCTTTTGGCATAAATTCTTTGAACCCTTGATTCTCAATCAAATCCTCTTTTTTGAGGATTGAATGCAATCCAATAGTCCCATATTTAGCAATTTCTGAACTCTTTCTTCTATATTGAGGATCATTAAAATAAGCAAGAATACTATTTCTACAAAAAAATACCATTTATTGGTATTTCAATCAAAATATTGGAACAACGCATTATTTCCATTTCTATCTCTCGTTCTTGAATCCATTGGATTGGAATGATGAATTTATTTATTTGCCACTTTATCAATAAAAAGAAATCAAAATTCTTGTGGAGAATAGAAGGAAATAGGATATTAGAATGACATGTATATATGATTCGATTAAATTCTAAATAATCGAGACTACTGCTTTCTTTTTTATCAAAAAGACCCAAATGAAAGAATTTTTCTTTTCCTTGAGTATTCTTTACTATATTAAGATTAAGGCTAGAAATACCTTTTCCTTTCGCAGAAAGAAAATGAATGTTTGTTTGATCTTGACCTTTTGGAGTGAAAAAGGGACCACACTGGATCTGCATAAACATCTTGATAATATCCATAAATGACTTGTTTTTAGTAAGAGATGTACATTACTGTATGTAAATTTGGGTGCATGGTATACATCGACACTCTAGTGCATTTATCCCTCGGTGTAAGAATAAATATGTTTTCACACTTTTTCTTTAAAACTAAAAGCAGATGTTCCTGCCAAATCTCGGCAATTACTTGCTTTGATTCTACATATTGATCATTTTGAACTAAAATAAAACTTTTGGGTGGAATAGTCATGTTAGGTAGAATATCTTCACTCTCAATAGTGACATATAAATCTATATAACATAGAAAGATAGGATGTCCATGGCGTGTACGTGTAGGATGAACCAAACCATCATTGAATTTTATTTTTGCATTATAATTGCCTCGTACATGTTCTGTCGTACCCCCTGTGAATACTCCACCAATATGAAAAGTTCTTAATGTGAGTTGAGTACCAGGCTCCTGAATATATTGACCCGCAATAATACCTATAGTTTCTCCTAATTTGACCAAGTCACCATTCCTAGCCATAACATAATCGATAGATCCAAGACATACTCTTACAAGTAAAGTGGGTTCAAATAGATATTGGTTATGCTTGAAAGGTTATGAATTGATTAACAAGTACAATCCCAATATCTTGATATCGAATGGAAATACATTATGGCCCTATATATATATATATATATTGTCTGCTAATACATGGCCAATCAATGTTTGGATAAAAATTATTTCTGGCATCATACCATTTTGATGACTAATAGAAATCCCTTGGGAGTTACCACAATCTATTCTACGTACAACAATATGTTGAACTACTTCAAAAAGTTTGCGTGTAAGATATCCAGCATTCGATGTTTGTATAGCAGTATCCATAACTCTTTTGCCAGCCCCATAACAATAAATGATATATTCTGTTAAAGACAATCCTTCACGTAAATTTCTTTGAATAGGTAAATCAATCATTTGTCATTGTGGATCCGACATTAATCCTCTCATTCCTACTAATTAGGGTACTTGAGATGCATTTCATCTAGCTCCCGAAAATGACATCATATAGACTGGATTAAAAGGGTCGATCATCTTAAAATTAGGATTCATTTCTTGTTGCAATTATTCACTTGTAGCATACCATATCTCAATAGATTATTGTAACTTTTCTACAACTTGTACATTCCTATAATGGTAACGTTTTTCAAAAATAAAACTTTGTTGTTCAGTATTTTGGATCGGCCATCCTTTAGAAGGTATTGTTAAAAGATCCTAAATTCCTAATGAAATGGATGTAACAATGGCTTGACGGAACCCCAAAGTATTTACTTGATCTAGGATGTGTGATGTATATACCATTCCAAAGTGATCTACTAATCTACTAATAAGTAATTTAATGGAAGTTCCATATATCACTTTATTATGAAAAGCCAGATGGGCTCGTTCTGGCATAAGTACCACCATGTTGCACTGAGTGGGGTTCAACAGTGGGTTTTATTCAATGATTAGAAAACTTCCTTTTCTCGATTTTGATTCAAGTATAAATTCAGGAGCCAAGGTCCTAGATGAACTAAAGAGTACAAATTCCCACTGGTGTTAAGGAATTACTTAGCTTGGATACCATATGAATAGGTACCGTACGAACAGGCATGGTAAAAACCTTGTATAACTTCTTCAATTTCCCGTTAAGTAAAATATGACCAACAGTGGTTTGAACATATATACAAAGAAATTATTTTTTTTATACTTCATACTATTAGATAATGTGTATAAATCTCATTATAGGTACCCAAAGATTCATAGTGAACTTCGATGGGGGCTTCTCTTGAAGTAATAATACGTTGATCTAGTCACCACCGGAGGCATAAATGACTATCTACCTGGATTTTTTTCTAATGATAAGTTCCAATTCATCATAGGAATCACAAAAAGGTTCTTTTGTATACTTATAGTTATTATTGTCAATTTTTTCATTTTGATAATTACTTGGTTTATACCTATTTACACAAATGCCTCGACGATTACCACTTGTTAATACTTAGAGTCCCATAAGCATATCTTAAGTCAGTATAGAAATGGGATCCCCAAGAGCTAGAGATAAGAGATTTTTATGAGAAAACATAAGTATATGAGCCTTGAGCCTCCAAAGATAAAGGTACATGAACAACCATTCAATCTCCCTCGAAGTGTGCACTGAATCCCTTACAAACAAATAGATGTAAAAAAATAGCATGTCCCTCTACTAAAATGGGTAGGAAGGCCTGTATTCCTAATCTATGCAGAGTGAGAGCTCTATTCAAAAATTTCAGATGCCCTTGCATAACTTCCTGAAGTATTTCCCATACAACCAATTATTTTTTGCAAATTTTACTTTTAGTAACCCCCATGTTCAATGAAAAATGTTGCCTAATTAAACCATTAATTACAAATTTCTGGAAAAGCTCCATTAATATTTCGCGAGGCAATCCACATTGATGTAATGAAAGGGATGGACCCACGATAATGATCGAATGCCCTAAATAATCAATTTGTTTGCTAAGTAGTGTTTCACAAAATCTTCACTCTTTTCCTTCAACTACATCTGAAAGAAACATATAAACCTTATTATGACCTTCCCATATTGGTTATCTGTGGATTCCAGTAACAAGGAGTGTATCCATGGCTTCTCGTACCAATTTCTCTTAACACATTACTAATTCCCCTGACATAGATCTACTTGTTAATAAATCGATACGAGTATTGTTCCAATAAATAACTCTTCTATAGAGTTCAATAATATCCGAGCTCATTAGTTCCTCCCCATCTATTTGAATAATCGTTCTTAACTTGGGAGGAAGCACTGGTAATAGACATAAAACCATCCACGTAATTTCTATACTTGTTTGAACAAAATTCTTACCTAATTCCATATGTCTAACCAAAAATTTCCTTTCTTCTTCCAAACTTTCGATTTTCCCATTCATTACCCGTGGCCCCTCTCCCCCTAATTATTTCCATTCTACCAGCGAAGAGTCTATAATAATTAAAAAATTTAGATCGGCTAATTATTCTCGGATAGCACCAATTTCAGTAGAAATTTCTCGATTTTGAAATGTATCGAAACCTTGGGTAGTAAAAAAAAGTGGAATGCTATATTTCCAGGATTGGATTTAATATTCTAATAAACCACGTAATTGTAAGAAAATTGGTTTTTTAGCTATGGGACATGAAATTTTCCTCTTATCTGACTAAAGTATTTAGACCCTAAAAAGGTAAAGTAAGGGAGTTACACTTTCAAATTCTATAAAACCCCCAACTACCCCTTACTTAAGTTCCCAAAGAAGATCAAGCAACATTTTATTGATTAATTCTTATTTTTATTATTCAATTTTCTTAATTCTATTCTTTATATCAATTTCGAAATAAAATAAATGAATTGTGAAATTCTTGAGTAGTCTACTTTCCATTAAAAAATGATTCTCCTTAAAAGGAAGTGCCTTAGAGCTCAGAAGGGATGTATTTGTCTATGTATCATTCCATTCAATCTTTTAGGTCTCTACTTCACTTCGATGGTTATGTCACGATATCCTTAAAGCCTATATGAGATGCAACCATGGCATATACATTTGGACATAATTTCTTTCTAAACGTTCAAAAAGAAGAGGAATGGTTAATTCCACAAATGCAAAAAATAAGTCAAGTTTTTTTCACAAGGGAATTCTATTATTGAATCGACCATAGACTAATTCCCTTTTTTTACTTGGGAGTATTGAACACACCTATAATTCTAAGTTTCATGTTACTCCTACCATATGACATGTTAAATATGGGGCATCCCAATTGATTGAATGGGATGATAGTTTTTCGTTCTAAATTTGTAAAATTACAATTTTGATCAAATCACACATTGCACTATACAAGGCCCTATAATTCTTTATGAGGCTTATCTAAAAGATTAGCGATATAACAAGGAAGACATTTCAAATACCATGCATGGGTTACTAGGTGTGCTAGTTTGATGTATCCCATTTGATATCTTCATATATGAGAATATACAAATTTGACCTCTTCATAAAATTTTTTTCTTCTTTTTCATTTTTGATTACTAGATAATTTCCACAAGAACAAATCCCACTCTTTATAGGTCCAAAAATTATTTTAAAAAATAATCCATCTTTTTTTGGTTTTTTGGTTTTATAATGAAAGATGTAAGGTTTTGTCACCTCTACAATTATCTCTCTATTAGGTAGGATGTTTTTTGCACAAGCAATTATTTATTGAGGAGAAGCTAATCCAATTCGAAGTTCTTGATGTTTATACCAATCGATCATAGAAGAAAAATTCAAATTCATTCCAACTAAGCATCCTTCCTATGAATCGGGAATTTCTTCTTAGACAAAAGGAAATGATTCAATTCCATAACCAAAGAACGTAATTCTCAATTGAGTAATCGAAAAGATTCTGAAGCATCCTCTAGTTTAGGTATTATTCCTCTAATGATCGTAGCACTAAGTACCTCTTGGTGAGCTTTAATGTGATCAGATTTATAAGTAAAAATCTCTTGCAAAATATGGGAATACCAAATCCCACTAGAGCCCAAACTTCCATTTCTCCCACTTGTTACCCCTTTCTTGGCCCTTCCTCGAAAGGGTTGTTATGTAACAAGTGTATAATACCCACTCAAACATCCATGTATTTTATCACAAACTTGATGAATTAATTTCAAGATATAAGGCTTTCCTATTATAACAGGTTGTTCAAAAAGACCCCCGGCTCTTCCATCAAATATTCTTCTTTTTTAGGGATATTTGAGTTCAAATGCACATGAATTCGTTGTTTCCTACTAGCTTCATATAATTCAGAAAAGACTAGTTTTCTCAAAGCCTCTTGCTTATATCTCTCATCAAAGGGTGCTATTCAATAATGTCTATCTTGTAGACCCCCCACTAACCCCAACGAGGATTCAAAAATCATTCATACATTCCATATCTTGTCTCAATAAAAATTTGGAAATGATACCCTTATTTCCATGTCTTCAAGGTACTTTAATTCACACTTTTCTTTCTCATTTTTTTGAAAAATATACACGAATCATTTCTGGATTATAAATAGAACCCTCTTTTTTATGGATCCATCTCACATCAATAACTCGACCTCTACCACCTATAGGTAGTTTTAGACAAGTTTCCTTTGAAGTGGATACTTGAATACCAAGTATGGCTCATAATAATCTATCTTCTGGAGAAAACAATGATTCTTTCAACAACTGATGCATTAATTTACCTACTAAAATATTGTCTTTCTCCATCCACGATCCCATCATCACAATTCCATTTTTGTCTAAATATCGGAGTAAATGGGCTTCTAGATATGATATTTCATTAGTGATTCTTTCGAGATCGTGGTTTGTTAAATGTGTCTAAATTTCATATTTTTTATATGAAAAGAAGTATAAATATTGTCATATACTAGATGCTCATTAATGAGTATCACACCCTCAAAATTGTAACCTTCCCATGGAATATAAGCTACTAATACCTTTTTTCCCAAAGAAAGTTTTCTGCCAACTATTACACTACCATCCACCAAAATTTGTGATTTTTTAATACATTTACCTCACGTAAGGGGTTTTTTGATGCATACAAGTATTTTTGTTGGAACGCTGAAATATAACTAATGGAGTGCTTAGAGTATAGCTATTGCCTGATAAAATGATCTAGTAAGTATTGGTATGAATAATATTTCCCTCATGTTCTACTATAGTGGGAACCTTGGAATCAAGAGCCATTTTGTGTTCCAATCCAGTTCCAACAATGAACTTTTTCAAATGAGAAAGAGGAACTACTTGACGTTGCATATTAGAACTTATTAAAGCTTGATTTGAATCATTATGCTCAATAAAAGGGATGAGGGAAGCTCCAATAAAAAAATATTGGAAAGGAAAAATACTTTGAAGATGGACCTGTTCCCATTAAATATTTAGGAATTCTTGATGGTATCGAGCTAGAACAATCTATTCTTCCTGAATACCTTGATTAAGTACCAATGAATTTCTTGCCACTACCACACAGTATTCATCTCTATATGGTGATAAATAAAGTATCCATAATTTTTTAGTTCTTAGAGGTTTCATAAAATGGGCTTTCTAGAAATCCCCAATAACCAATCCCTACATGAATTTCTAAGGATCTAATAAGTCCAACATTGATTCCTCCGAAAACTAGCAGTTCGCCTAGTCAACCCTCTCAGGCCTAGATAACTCAAATTCCCCAATGAAATTTTGTGTCAATGGATTAGTTTGATACATAACTTGAGATAACGGGTGTAATCTAAAAAATATTCAACGCCAAGGTGATCGGGCAGAACTGACATCGCCGATCCTACCGTTCATTTGGTTTTATTTATTTATAAAACTCTCGCAAGTGCACGAATCATTTCATAGAAAATGATAAGTATACTCCCAAGGTCGATCTAAGGAAGGAATGTATGTGGTTTTTAATTTATTATTCAAACTTTTAAAAACGAAATTAAATCCTATACATCTTGTCACGATATTTTGGGGTTTTGTGTTTTTAATCTACTTACATAAAAATAAACATAGATTCAATAAACATTTATGCAAAATTTATCATTTATAATAGTGGAGTATTTATGGATATAATAACTAAGTTAATTATGCTTGCTCATATTATTTACGTTATTAAAGATATGAATTGATATTTATTGATTCTCTCTTTTTTATATGAATACCACCTTTGGTGGGGTTAGATATTCTTTGTTAACTAAACAAATCAATTAACACATATGGGTGGGGTTGATAACTAATTTGGTTAGTTAAATTAATTCCTTTTTCTAAGAGATTGAAAATGAACCATTTAAATGCCACCTTTGGTGGGGTTAGACAGTTTAAACTTTATTCAAGGTGTCCAAATTAAACCTAAGAATTTAATTATCCGAGTACTAACTTTCAAGTTTTAAAACCACTACTGAAAACATGTTGTCAATACATTTTCAGATAATAATTCTTATAAAAACTTTTGAAATAGAGCTTCACTCTAACTACCGGGCGATTGTACCAACAAATAAAAGAGAACTACTCTAAATCAGACCGGATAACTAAACCTTAAAATCTAATTTTTAGATTTAAGTTTATAATGAAAAATAATATATTTCTCTCTAACATTCTTAATATATAATCTTGAATAAAAATAAAATCAATTCAATTTAGAGATTTTTACCTATTTAATATTTCGCAAGCATAACAACGTTATTATTATATCATGTTTACAAACAGCCAGTAAAGTTAAATTTAATCACAGACAAATTAAATATAATATGTAAGAATAAAGCATAAAAAATAACTGTAAAGAAAATAAAATCCTTACAATACTTCGATGTTATTCCCGTTGCTGGAAAACCTCCAAAGGGAATTTACACTCCTATTTATGGAGTCAAAAAGCTAATAAATTACAAAAACATAGCTAGTTCTTCTCAAAAAGAGAAGAACACTAAAACTAAGAAAAACTAAAAAAAACTAAAAACTAAGAAATGGAGAGAAAGAAAGAGGAGAGAAGTGTGTTTTTAGGTATGGTATGAAGTGAAGAGAATGAGGGTATTTATAGGTGAGGAAAGGAATAAAAAGTGGGTGAAAAAATGATAAAAAATGGAGGAAACACGTAGTAGGTGAAAATGATGTCAACGGGTAGGTGATGCGTGCGAAATGGGGCATAGACAGCACCAGGGGCGCGCACGCGAAGCAGCAGGAGTGTGCGCAGAAAGGAAGTGCAGCGCGCGCAGGACAGGAGCAAGGCGCGCGCGGGATGGGTGTGCTGTGCGGTGCGGCTGGGCAACTGCGTGGCGCGGCGACGCGATTTCCTCCTTTTTGACATTTTTGACCCATTTTGTCCAATTTTTCCATATTTGTTGACTTTTTCTCATTTATTTTTGAATATATTTGTGATGTATTGCCTCCAGTATTCCTCTTTGAGTCTTTAAGTTACGTTTTTAAGCGAAAATACCTGAAAAACAATAAAAATACTCGTGATTCCGAAAAATACAAATTTATATAAATATATGATAAAATCATATAAATAGATATATTTTTAATCAATTAATGTGCATAAAATCATGGTAATTTTAGTACTTTTTGAGCACTCATCACAAGGCCAATCGGAATTGATATTTTCTAAACAAACCAAGGCCAATCGAAATTAATCTTATAATAGATCTACTATAGAATGAATATGTTTATTTATCAAATGATTCATATCGTCAAGTGCACCCATTCCAAATTTCATTCCAATAAAATGATCCGCTAGTGCCATAATATCTCACAGTAACAAAAATTTATGGTTCTGAGGTATATCAAGATTCATTGTACGATGGATATTTTCTCGACCAATCCTTCCTAATTCACACTTTTTCAAAAGAATTTCTTTTGTAATTCGTTACATAAGGATTCAGAAAATATCAGATCACCATCTACAGAAGCAAATATTTGGTAAAACTACAAAATGGCATTTTCTTTTGACTTATTTTTTTCTCCTTATCATTTAGGAAAGAGAAGAATATTTTTTGTAAAAAGATTTCTCTAGAATTTCTCTTAGATTTGAACCAATAGCCAATTCTAAAACTAGAATAGATATTTTCTATTTCCTACTCACACGAGCCCATATCCTTGCTTTTTTATCAATCTCTAATTCTAATCTTCCTCCCCAATCTGATATTATGGTGCCCGTAAAGATAGAAATTATGTTATGGTCCAATTACGAGGTGTAATAGATATTGGGACTTTGTAATATTTGATTGATTACAATTCTGTATATTCCATTTTCTATAGAAGTTCCCAAGGAATTCATTAGAGGAATGTTTCCAATAAAAATGGTTTGTTCTTGCATATCTTTACTTGTTTTCCAAATTAATCCCGAGGATACATATAATTTATAAGAATATATGAGTGATTCATATACATAATCTCTTTCTTATATCAATGGTTCTACCAATTGATATGTTTCCAAAAAAAATTGAAATTCAATTTCTTGATATGTATCTTCAATTTTTGGAAACTTATAAAATTCTTCTGTTAAGCCCTATCAATGAACCTACAAAAACCTTTAAATTGTATTTGATTCAATCCAGCTTTTGTAGATATTTTTTCATTCCCACCTCTAAGCATTTTTTGATTTCCTATTTATAGAAATAAAATCTCATTCTATTATTTGCTCATTTTTCATCAAATAATATGGATCGATATGGAAATGATGAAATTTCTATTCTATTTACTGAGTCACATGAAATTTTACCCACTCTATATAATATATGGAATGTATGAAATACAGAGGAATAAAGGGAATTTTTATATTTAAATTGAAATTTGATTTGCAATAGATACAAATGCAAATAAATTGATAAATTCCACTTAACTTATGGAGTTTCGTATAGAATATCAAAATTCAATTTCTACCATTCTTATGATATTCCTATTCCAATTGGATGCCATAAATGGAAATGGATTCCAAATTTTATATGCTCAATAAGATAATTAGATAAAGATGTAATAATCCAAAAAATATAGAATTTATTTTTTGAGTATTTAACCTTTTCATGGATTCCATTCTTCAAAAAGTAATTTGCAGAGAAGGGAGATAGTTTCACTTATTTATTTAATGCAATTCATAGAATATGATTGAAATGTGTCCAAAAAGTATATTAAACATGCACAAATATAACTAGATATCTTATATATACTATATTATAACTATATATGACTATAGGATATAAACTATAGATCTCACTTTTTTTTATATTATAGCTTTATTCGGAACGAGTACTTGATAAGTTCTATCAAAAATTTTATTTTCTATACTCAATCTATTTAATTGAATGGAATGACAAATTTTAAAAATTGAAACATGGATATTAGCTTTACTTATAAGTATCATATATAGATAAGATATATAATTATCTAATATATGTGTAATAGTTTATGTTTATGTTATGGGGTTTACATATACCCATAAATGTTGTTATAATTGAAATTGAGAAGGCTTTTTTTATTGAAAAAAATCAAGATCAATTAGTTATGTATTAATTTTTATTTTATTATATCATTAGGGAAATACAATTTTAGATTCAAATTTAAGAATCATTCATAAAGTCACATTAAATAGTTAATGGTTCAAATTTGTACTCATTTTTCCTTCATTTTTGTCAATGAAAACAAAATGTGATTTTTCAATAGAAAATACAAGGAATTTTGCGTGTGTTTATAAGAACCTATTTGAATTGGATTCTTTCATCAACGATGATGAGTAAGAATTATTTTTTGACTCTGTGCCAGTTATTATACTATTATTATTGAACAAGAATTGGATAATTTCTTCATATTGATAGAGATAGAGGACATAATTCACATGGATATAGTATGTCTTGCTTGGGTTGCTTTAATGGTAGTCTTTACATTTTTGCTTTCACTCTGTAGTATGGGGAGAAAATGGGCTCTAGAAGTACTACTAATTGGGTTTAGGAATCAA
Source organism: Hippophae gyantsensis (assembly GCA_030763125.1). Lineage (NCBI taxonomy): Eukaryota > Viridiplantae > Streptophyta > Magnoliopsida > Rosales > Elaeagnaceae > Hippophae > Hippophae gyantsensis. The sequence continues at coordinate 26,957,495 of CM061039.1, read as the reverse complement.
ACCATATCAAATGTTTTATAGACCGTTTTGCAAAGCCTTTTTTTAATTTCACTATTTTTCAATTTGAAAATGGAAATTGAGAAAATCTTCATTTCAAAATTTTATTGTATTCAAGTGGAGTAATGTATTCTATGAATAATATATAAACTCTTTTAATCAAACAAATATTTCATTTATCGCATGATTGTATTTCGAAAGTAAAAGGAATATAAAAGGTAGGAAACTTCTTCCAACTACATTCGTTATAAATTTGAAATTATGAAATTTCATATTTCAATGAACATACTCTTCTAAAAGTTATATATGGACAATAAGGGAAAACAAAAATCTTATTTTATTTTGCTTTTTATTTCTTTTTAATTTTGATTGTTCAAAGAGAAAGATGCTAATAAAAATATTATTTGATTTTCTTTTAACATAGCTTTTTTCTTTCTTTTTTTCATTGATTCGTTCTTACAATGGATATTGGGATTCATATTAAAAAAAGAATCAATTTAGGAATTAGAATGGTAAGAGTTATTTTTCAATTATTTTTGATTGGTTTTAATCAAGACAAATTAAACAAAATTAAATAGAAATGGATGAAGCAAAGAAAGAAAATTGGGATACTATGTACATTATATATGTAATATATATCAATATATATAACGATAATAATGTAGATTGGTCTATAAAAATTAACCTATATCTTCATATAGTAAACCTTATAAGTACAATAACCATACTAGATAGTATGGTCTAGTATAGTAGAAAGAAAAATCTTTTTCTTTCTACCATATAATCATCTCTTATAGAATATTACTCTAAAAAAATACTGCTAATTTTGGTTCACTCATTTCATTTAAGACATGAAATTGGAACCCATTTTTTCCCTTCAATCATTGATAAGAAGTAAAGGATCAAGTTTAATCCAAATTAATCACTTTGACTTTGACTTATTATTTTTACATATATTATAAGTAAAAAGAAATAGGGACTAGAATGAACAGTGCAGTAGCAATAAATGCGAGAATATTTACTTCCATAATAGCATCATTTCATAATTCTTTTTTTTTGTAATAACTTGGGATTGAATCCCACGGAGATGATAAAGATTTCGTCTGTAAATTCAATTTGATGAATTACATCTCAATGCAATGGTACTAGATCAATATCATGAATAACAATATCTAAGCTATCAAATCGATTTATCATCAAGAATTAAATAATATAACATAGGAAGACCTAATTCAATAGTGGATTCTAGATCCAATCAAAAATGACTTTTATTTCTTATTATTTTATACAACCTACCGCCTTATTTGTGCAATCATCTGAAGTATCAACTCAACGCCTTTCCATTTACCATTGATTCTAAACAATAACAAAGAAATAATCCAAATTCCAAATTAAAAAAAGAAAGGGGATTTCTGTTGAAAATGAAATTTTCTATTTGTACCACCCTTCACAAAAAATGGAGAGATGAATTGAGGTATTTTTTTATTGGATCTTTCGCGACTGATGAGGCTCGAACCCATAGCTTTTGCCTTGATAGAGCAGTGCTCTAACTAGTTGAACAAAAATCCCTTGGAAATAAAATTGAAATATTCTATATTCTTCTTATTTTATTCAAAGACTTTTGAATTCAAATTTGAATTCTCAGGTTGTAACAGAGAAGTGAACGATATATCCATATAGATATGCATTTTAGCAAAAGCTGCATGAATTACTAATAATATTTTCATTCTTTCAAAATCAATCGAATAATCAATTTTTAATGAATAATGAAAAGGTATTTTTTCCTTCTTTATTTTACTCTTTTCCTTAGACCTTTACACTTACAGATCTTGATATGAATATATATAATTGGTAAGATTAGGATTTGAACCAGTATAGACATATTGCCAACGAATTTACAATCTGTTCATATTAACTGCTCGAGCATCAACCTAGGAAGAATCAATTTCATTCTTATTGATAATCCTTGATTAAATTTATTTTGTAGCACCCTATCCCAAAGGGAAGTCGAATCTCCACTGCCTCCTTGTAAGAGAGATGTCCTGCACCGCTAGAGGATGGGGGCATACTTGCCTGACAGCCATCATACTATGTTCATAGTATGGATATTTTTTTGAAATTGTGAATATAATGAAAAGGTATAACTCAATACAAAATATTTTTTGCCTTTCACGACTCTATATAATTCAGATCTATCATTGATATTCATGAAGCTCTTATTCTAATCACTATTCTATAATTCCCTAAATTATTATTTTTCTTTTAAAAATGAAAATATTAAATTGGAGAATTTCAAAAATTCTAATTGTTAAGAATGTTAAAATGAGTTAATTTCAATAAATAAATAAATAAAATGTTCATTTTGATATATGGGAATGGGTATTAGGGATCAATAAGTTCTTTTATTGAATCTTTTTAATCCAAGAATTGTGTTCAAGGGACAATGGGAATCTCCTTCTTAATGAATTGATGATATTTCATATCTATATTGAATTGATAGGTACATATATGAATCAAATAAATTTTTGTTATGTTATAATAGCAATTGTCGCAGGTTTAAAAAGAATTCATTGCATTGATGTTGATCAAATTCCATATTCAAAAATCATTTTATTTTAGATATACTTATGCTATAGGTATATCCTATATACTCACTCGATAAATCCGATTTATCATTCTTAATAAAGACACTAATGACTATGAGTTTAGTTTATATACTTAGAATTTTATTATTCTATATATAGAATATATGTAAAAAGGCATCTTACACACATAGTGATTCATTTGGAAAATGAAACAAACAAGCCATTTTAACTCATTGTTAGAGTAACACTATGGTAAGGCATAAGTCATCGGTTCAAATTAGATAAGGGGCTTTGGTTTTTTTCATAAAACCACAATGGTAGGATTCATTTTTGAAGAAAGACAAGAGATATTGCTTATATTTGTATCAATAAAGTTCAAAAACCATATAATTCAAAAGAATTTGAGAATTTGCATATTTTAATTCAAATTATAGTGAAATTATTTATAAAGTTGAACATTTTTCTATTATTATAAATAATATCATCAAAATGAATAATGATAAATTGTCTTCTTGAATCTCACAATATTCCCAATTCCTATTTTATAGTATTCAAAACAGTGTACCAATCAAATAAAAATCAACATAATAAAAAGTAAGTAGACCTAACCCATTGAATCATAATTTTAGCCACTATTCTAATATTAAAATTCTATAGAGATAAAATTGGAACAATGGATTTGTTTTTTATTTTTCTATTTCTTTGAACTGCGTGGGAATCTGTTTATATTCCTCATTAATTTTTTTTTATTTCTAGATGTGCTATATAAATAAAAATCTATTCCCTTCCTTTAAGAGACATTTGAAATATCTTTATTGAATTCTGTAAACAAGACAAGATCAATTTATATCTTATTCTATATATCTTATATAGATATGGTTTTATGTATTAATTATTTCTATCCCTATATAAATAGGATATTGATTTTTCTTCCAACAATGTGATGGAAACAAAATGAGAGAAAGATACTTTCATTTAGAGTCTCCAATTATATATACAATTCTATATGATATTAAATAATAGAATAGAAAACTCATTTTTTAAGGAAATTTTCCCAGGGGATTTGAGAATAAGAATACAATTAGTTGATGGATTGACAAGAATATATCTAGGGTCTATCATTAGCGAGAAAAGAAAAAGGGATCACTTATTTCTTGAATTGTTCTTTTAAAAAATGCATTTATCTGATTCGTGAGACATAAGACAATTTATGGTTGAGGTTGTTATTAAGAATAGGAAAAAAATAATCGAATGGAATTAACGTATTTAAATAGGTCGAGTTGCAGATCAATAAATAATTTTTTTTGTTCCAAACCCATTTGAAAGAAGGGCCAGTGTATTTAGAATAAATCAATACATAAATGATAGTGACCTTGAACATTCTGAAATGCTATGGGGTGCTTGAAAAATGGTTGAAGTAGTTGAATAGGAGGATCACTATGATTATAGCCCTTGGGAGGAGAAGGATGGATTACAAACGTGGGGTCTGCTCAAGGACCTACTGATTTAGGTAAATATTTAATTCATTCCCCAACTGGCAAAGTTATTTTTGGGGGAGACATACAACCTTGGTAAGAACGACGTTCTGTAGAATATATGACTCATGCCACAATAGGTTCTTTAAATTCCATTGGTGGCATAGCTACCGAGATCAATGCAATCAATTATGTCTCTCCCAGAAGTTGGTTAGCTACCTATCATTTTTTTCTAGGATTTGTCTTATTCGTAGGCCATTTATGGTTTGCTGGAAGGGCTCGTGCAACTGTCGTAAAATTTGAAAAAGGAATTGATCATGATTTTAAACTTTTTCTTTCAATGACTCCTCTTAATTGATAACTGAGACGATGGATCCAATGCTTAAAGTATAAATCAATTGAAATTAATTCCATATCCATATTGGATAGGTCAGGTCCTATTTAAAAGGTATTCCCCTTTCCTTTCTTTTCAACTCATTTATATGTTTATATTAATTATATTAATAATTCTAATTTTCTATTTTTTTCTAGCTCGACTATCCCACTAAGTTGGGCCATTTCCCTTTATCATATTGAAAATCCAAAGAAATAAAATAAAGAAGGGCAACAAGTATATTCACCAAGAAAAAGAATAAGGAGAGAGAGAGATTCAAACCCTCGATAGTTCTTTGTTTCGAACTATACCAGTTTTTAAGACCGAGGCTATCAACCACTCAACAATCTCTCTGAAAGAGAATTTCTATCTTCTTTTTTTATAATAAATAGAACATGGCCTAGTAGTTGATACCATTTCTATTTGTAGAAAGATATCGGGTATGAATCTATAGGTATGGTCTATCTATCTTTATATAGAGAGATATGTGTGATCCACCATATCGTTTTGTAAAGTTTTCAAAGTAAAAAAACCTTTCTTGAAAAAGGTGACAAAAAATAGTAATAAAGTAGATAGAATCAATGATGGATTCAGGGTAAAATCCTTCCATGATGCATATTTACAATTTTTTGGCTGATAAAGAGATAAAATGGTATAAATTATTTTATTGGTAGATTGGAGGATTAGAAACATGACTATTGTTTTCCAATTGGTTATTTTTTCATTAATTGCTACTTCATCAATCTTATTGATTAGTGTACCCGTTGTATTTGCTTCTTCTCATGGTTGGCCAGGTAACAAAAATGTTATATTTTTGGGTACATCATTGTGGATTAAAATTTTCTTTCTCGTTGGCATCTGTAATTCCCTCATCTCTTGAACCTATTGGCTCTAGATAAAAAAGGGCCCCTCCCTGAATTCTTTGAGTTTGGGAGGCATATTCAAATTCAATAGATGTCCCAAAATGCAAATAAAGAAAATTTCTTCTAAAAACTAGAGGGGGCCCAATTTATTCTTATTATATTTCTGTATTTTTTATAAGTTGAATTTGTTTTCAATATGCATTAGAATTCTATCTATTCTATATAGAGTTTTATTCTATAACTAGATTCATTATAATGTTACAAGAATAATTATATAATGTAACTATGTATAATGGATAGTATAAAATACTAAAATCAATTGTTTATATGTATAATAAATATGTATAAATTTTTCTAACTTATTATTTTCAATTAGATATAAAATAAACAAATAATATATTAATATGAATATAATATGAAAATAGAGTATACTATAATAGTATATAATATATATAAATGAAAGAGAGTCTTAGGCCTAGCTCTTCCCCATTATAATCCATACATTTCATTAACAAAAAATGCAGATATAGTTGAATGGTAAAATTTCTCCTTGCCAAGGAGAAGATGTAGGTCTGATTCCTACTATCCGCATGAGATAATGGGTTATGGGTTAATAGCTTTAATGGAATGGATGATAGTTGATCACGATAGTAGAGTGGTTCTATCTTTTCCATCTTTTCCTACCACCCTAAAATAAAATTATAAGTAATCAACTAATTATTAGTTAGCAGAATCAAACCTCAACATTTATTTGTCAAAAAAATGTTACAGAGATGAGATTTGAACCCGTGACCTCAAGGTTATAAGCCTTGTGAGCTACCAGACTACTCTACCCTACGATGAAGAGAAAAACTAGAAGCTAATGGGAAAACAAGGATTGAATACGCCCATCTACCGTATCTATGTAAATAGAATACCCTATTTATACATAATGGTAAAGAACCCCCTCTATGATCATAGACCATAAAAGTGAATAGAAAAATAAAAGGATATCATAATTCGTACCAACTGGATGTTGTTGCTCCATGCAACAGGCATGCATGAACCATTTCATGAAGTATATGTCTGGATAGTCCCAAGTCTCGATAGTTGGATCTCGACCTTCCGGTCAAAAAACAACATCAATGAAACCATTTAGGTGCACTATTATGACGTAGAGATTGTAACGTTCTATGAATTTCCCATTTTTCACTCAACGAAGGCACTTTGCTTATTTCTTTTTTTGAGGATCTATGAATCAAATGATATTTTTTTCCAAATTTTTCCTCTTCTTCTCCCTCTGAATCAAACTTTTTCTTGCCATAATGGTTCAATTCCTATTAGTTTCAATGATACAAGTCGGATCCTAGACGTAGAAATATAAGAAGGCATATCCCCCTCTCTAATGAAAGAAATGATATTATCTAAGAAATAAGACATAAAATAAAGAATTAACCAAATTTGCCTAATGTAGAGGCAATCAAGAAAGTTGTATAAGTGTATATATAACCTACATAAAAGTGGGGTAACCCTACCAATCTTTATTGCACAATGAAAAGAGCCACTAGTTTATCTCTCCATTGAATTAAATTAGTTAAAGGTGTTTGTTCATGATCCCATGCTAAAGCTTCAATCAATTCCTGCTAGTATCCATGCCAATAAATTAAGAACATAGATCAAGTTGCCAAAACAAGATGTCCAAATAAGAAAATCCACGCCCAGATTGTAAACTATTCATACCAAAAGGGTTATATCTATTGATAAATTTTGAAGAATTTAACCATAGATAACCTCTTAACCATCCCATCAAATAAGTGGAAGACTCATTAAACAATGAAGCGTTACCCTGCCATAATGTGATGTGTTTCCAATGCCAATAAAAAGTCACTCATCCAATGGTGTTTAAAATCCAAAAAACTGCCAAATAAAATGCGTCCCAAGCCAAAATATCACAAGTACCTCCTCATCCCAGACCATCATAAGCAAAACTATAACCAATTTTTTTTATTTGGCATTAAATTGGAACTCGTGCATCTAAAAACCCTTTTACCAAAATCAATATAGTTGTATGTAAACCTAAAGCAATAGCATGATGAACCAAGAAATATCCAGGTCTTATTATTAAGAATACTAAATCACAATTCTCATTAACAGCATTTAACCAACTTGGAAACCAAATGCTTCAACCTACATTGAACGCCAGACCATTCGTTGAAGATAAATGTACATCGAACCCATATGAATTTTTAAAATAAACAGATTGTATCAATTGGGAAAATATAGGTTCGAACAAAATTTGGTTCTTTGGAGTACTAAAAGCAAGCATGACATCATTATGAACATAAAGTCCTAATTATGGAAACCCAAAAAGAAGTTGGCCCAACTTAAATGGGATATGATAGCTTCTTTATGGTCTAAAATTCTTACCAATACAGTATTGGTGATGAGTATATAAAGTATCTTGAGTAGTAAAATCTTATGCTATGAACACATAAGTAGGTAAAAAGTACATGTGTTGAAAGACCATGGAAGTAATAACCCTTAAAGAGGCTAGAGAAAGGCATAATTGAAAATAAATCGAATTATTGATTGTGTCATAAAGACCCTTATGTCCATGCCTCAATCGCCCCCTAGTGGAATATGTGCTTTTAAAAGATTTTTTATAATGTGCCCAATCCCAAAATTGGTTCTATACATATGACCAGTAATAAGAAAAAGAAATGCAATAGCTAAATGATGATGAGTAATATCGGTCAGCCATAAACTTTGCATTTGTGGATGGAATCTACCAAGTAGGGTTAAAATGGTAGTTCCTACTCCTTAGGAGGTCCTAAATAAATGACTGTTTGAATCAAGGTTTTGAGCATAAAGATTCCACTGACCTATCAAAACTCCTAATCCTTAGGGATGCGGTAATACGTCTAAGAAATTATTCCATTGAACGTATTCTCCCTAGATGTAGGAATAGCAACATGAACTAAATGTCCTATCCAAGCCAAGGAACTTACTTCAAATAGTCATGATAAATGACGATTGAGGTGAGATTCAACATTTTTAAACCACAAAATGCTCAGTTTCCATTTCAGTAACCAACCCGTTATTATGAAGCCACCCACTAATAGTAATGGAACTCTGCCCAATGTTTCCTTATATGATATGAGTTACCACCCTTGATCACTTATACTACCCCAAACATTTTACTACATTTTCCAATTGAAATGGAAAATTACTAATAAAATAACATTATACATCCATAATAGCCCTAAGAAGACATAATCCCAAGCTAGTACTTAACACACACCCCTCTTCTAGGTCGATCACAAGGGAAACAAAAACCAAGATTTTCTTTATTTGGTATCAAACACAAGCTACGAGCACGTAGAACATCTTTTAAAAGTGTCAACACCATTACATGAATCATAAATGATTGAATGTGATATACCAAAAAATCTGTGATTGCTAATGGAATAGGTAATAAAGCAAAATTGCCCCTATTGCCACTAAATCACCACCTCCCCAAGTCAAACTAGTGCTAGTAGCAAATAGAATTCCTTTTAGAAGTATCACTAAATCTCTCATAGTTTCACCCGTTGCACCGGGTGCTAAAGCATGCGTGTTTTTTATCCATTGAGCAAAGATGGGTTGTAAATGTATAGTAGTATCTAAAAACATATCTTAGGCACGCCCTAAAGTGCTTATAGTATCCTTATGAATACACAAACCAAATTGTGAAAGCATAAAAATATACATACCCAATTCAGATGTGATATGATTGCATCACGATGTTTAACAACACGATCTAATAGATCGTTGTATCGAGTGGTTGGATCATAGTCTCTTACCATAAAAATGGTTACATGTGCAACAATACCAACTATAAGAAATCCACCAATCCATATAGATAAGGGGGCATCACATATATATGGTGAGCAAAAAAAAAATGGTTAAAGAGACCAACATAGCTAGGTTTATAAATAATTGAGCATGCCATGACGTTGTTAGGATCAAATATGAGCCTTTATGACCCTAGTCGGTAAATGGGCCTTTATGAACCTCTAAAATATTTTTTATACCATGACCAATGCCCCAATTGGTCGTATACTTGTGACCCAATACTAGGAGAATAATTGAAATAGCTAAATGATGGTGTGCTATATCAGTTAGCCATAGACCCTTAGTTACTAGATTAGATCCTTAACAAAAAGTAAGAAATTCTGAATATTTTGACCTATTTAAGGTGAAAAATGGGGTTACTCCTTCAACAAAAACTGGGAGAAAGTTGAGCAAAAATATCCTTATTCAAGATAAATTCACGAGGAAGGGGAATCTCTTTAGGAGCTATTCTAGCATTTAGAAATTGGTTAATTGATAAAGATATATGTACTTGGTGTCCCGCCCAAGAAAGAGACCCAAGTCCTAATGACCCTACTGAATGGTGATTCAACATAGATTCTACATCTTGGAAGCAAAAACAATTTAGGAGTAGCTTTGTGATAATGGAACCAACCAGCAAAAAGAATTAAGGCTATAAAAACTAATTCACCAACTACATTGCAATAGAGTTGTAATTCACTAGTTATTCCAGATGCTCGCCAAAGCTGAAAAAACCTGAGGTTATATATATTCCTTGGAAGCCCCCTCATATATTACCATTCAATATTTCTTGACCTACTATTGGCCAAACCACTTAGGCACTAGGTCTAATGTGAGTAGGATTAATTAACCATGCTTTATAATTGGAAAAATGAGCACCATGAAAATACATACCACTCAACCAAAGAAAAATGACGGAGAGTTGACTGAAATGGGCAGTAAATACTTTTCAAAATATCTCTTCCAAATCACTAGTATGGCTATCAAAATCATGAGCACCTGCATGTAGAATCCAAATTCAAGTGGTAGTATCCAGCCTCTTAGCTATTGTTCTTCAAAAATGATCTAGTCTAGCCCATTCCTCGAAATAACTTTTTATTGGATCCCTATTTACCGAAAATTTAACATCTACTTCCGGTGAATGAATATACATTGAGCCCTCTTTCCGGACAACACGTACAAAGAGACCTACCAATAGTTAAGTAATTGGTGAAACAATGAGAGATTTTTAAACTTAGTTTTTTCATCTTCTATCTCCCACCTTTCTATTTTCTTTAGTTATTCATTGGAGCAAATATGATATTGAAATGTATTAGGGGAAAGTGTTCGGACCTTTTTAATCTTATAAAACCCTTTTTGAGCTTTGAATTGACGTGATGTAGCCTAGTGTATTCATATCTCAAGTAGAAGTTCAAAAATGAAGCTACTTTATGTTTTATGTAGAACATATTATTATTACTATATTCCATAGCATACAAGCAATCATTACCAAGAGAGACCCTCATATTTCTATTTAGTCAGTTGGGGGTCTCTTTTTTTGTTTCATTTGATTATTCTCTACTTTATCTGTATATCATTTATGCCTACTTAATATGAGAGAAAATAGAAGATCTTAGAAGTGATATAATGAAATTTTTGGGTTGGTTCTTCCCAGGGAAATGATTTGTTTTATTTTTTTGAGAGAGACAACAAACAATTAATTATAAAAAATAATTGAATATAACAAAAATAGCAAAAATTCTAAAGAATCAATTGAAATTGAAACTAAATAAAAAGAAATAGGAATATAAAATTCAATGAAAATATCTATATATAAAATCATTGTTCTTATTCAAAATGCCTTTTGATCTTCAACCAAATTTGGGCTTCAATATAAGTATCAAAAGTAAGTACTATAGCTTGTTTCCAATACTCGACACCTTTATCGAACCAAGCCTCTACAATTTCAGAATCTCTTTGTCGAATGGCATGTCCTTCCCGGTTTGAATAGAGGTAAATCCCCTTCCTTTGAACCATACTTGAGAGTTTCTAACCTCATACGGCTTAGCAGTCAAATTCTTTTGGTGCCTGTTGTCTCTTCAAGAGAACATGAACGTGCAAGTATACACGATCACAAGTAATAAATGATAAGTAAGATATCGTTCCCACGGAGATTTGTTACTAGTATTCGTTAAGTACTAAAATTGTTTCAAACTGATTTTATCCAAACAATCGAAAGTTTGATTGAGTTTAACTAAGGTTTTATAACAGTTTATAAGAAAATTCTAGGATTGCAGTTTCACCAAATTAATCCGCTTGAATCATATTATTTTCTCTTGATTTATGTTCTCGCATTTAATTTGTCAACCAAGAACTCCTAATTTATCCATATGTCTCTTCTGATAACAAATAGGCACATCTTGCTAAAATAATTCACTATATTCCTATGAGAATTAAATTCACCAAGATTCATTAAGTTCAAATTTCTCAAATAGCAACACGTACAATAAAGATATATTTCTATCTCTTATATATATAAGTGATTCTATCCACGAGCAATCACACAAAAAATTCCTTTTCCAAGTTTATTTAAGTGTCACAGATCAATTGATTAATCATCCAACAATCAAAAGCATTAAGCAGAGAATAAAAAAATTAAATATCTCATAAATCATTCAAAAATAATTAATCCAAACTTCATAATATAAGTTACATGGAAACCCTAGAACACTTAAAATAGTTCATAGAAAACATTAAAATTAAAATACGAAAATATTAAGACATTTAAGGAACATTAAATGAAGAACAACAAAAATAATTAGAAGTATTTCATCTCTACTTTCTCTATTTTCTCCCCAAGTAGAACCACAACAGAAGCCAAAAATGGCTTCTGCGTGTTCCACCTTCCACCCCTCCTTGTATCATAATAAGTACATATTTATAGCTTCAAGAAAATATACCAAAAATATTCTTCAGATACGCGTGCAACAAATGGGAGAATAAAATTATTCTTTAGACATGCGTTTAAAAGGTGGAGACAAAATGTGCAAAACAGGTGGATAGTGTGCTCAATTTTTTGATTTCATTATACAATACGCATGACACATGATTAGCTTTGATTCGCTGGAAGAATAATAAGATAGCTTTGTATTGGGTGGGATGAGAGGGCGTATGAAGATTAAGTGGACTGCATCATACGAGAAATATGCGCACTGGTCTGTACACCACATTTGGCCTCAACTCACGTGGAGCGTGGGACAAACGTATGACCCAAGCTGTTTAAATTTGATCTGATGGTGAGTGATGGAGATACGTCTAAGGGAAATTATTCGCATAGACATGTGGGTCCCACTCTCCGTGCAGGCCTATGTAGATAGGTGGACCGCACTCTGCGCGCTGAACAATGTGCCTTCTGGAAACACGCCCAATCTCCTTTGTAGTGCTTACATCTCACTTGTCTGATCCTTATCGTTGATTTTTTGATCTGATGGTGCATGATGCGCGTTGATAATGTCACACGTGGTACTCCTTTCTTGCATAGAAAAACAAAGTTTAGTTAATTGCATTTAAGTCGTCTATATTAATTCAAATTAAATTTTAAACTATTGATATTTGCAATTAAGCCCTCTTTTAATTCAAATTATATTTTCAACTTTTATTATTTGCAATTAAGTCTTTTTCAATTCAAATTCTTTAATTTTCTCTAAAAATATATTCCTTAAAAAACTAACTGTAAATATTAATTTAAGAACTTAAAATTAACTAAAAACATTAAGAACATAGCAATTATAATTAATAAATTGGACAAAAATAACTCTAAAACATAGAGCTATCAATACCTTCCCCCTTTTTTCTTGAATTAAGCAAAATAAAAGATATTGTGCCTTTCATGCTAAAAATTTGCTTAATAATTGAATCTATTTTATCTTTTTTCCCGCCTTCCTAAAGTACGTATTTATACTATAATTATAATTTTATGAAAGCTAACTATCTCAATTTCATATATAAATTTATATAGAATCTTTGAAAAAGGCTTTTTTTCATTAGAAGGAAAAAAAGACTTACTATCTTTGGGATGAGATGCTACACCGCTGCTCAATACCTTAGGGGATCAACTCTGTTACATAAGTTATTTTTTTATTTTTATCTCATGATATGAGATAAGTAAGCAGTTCTTATTGTATCGGCCCACAACCTCACGAATTGATCTTTACGGTGCTTCCTCTTCAATTGGACCCTTTATCCATAGATAAAGTATTTAGGCACACCTATTTCTTCATATTCATATTTTGGCTTCTATAAAATAAAAATGAAATTTATATATTTACTACAGTTGTTAAAAATCGCTGCTTTGGATGATACATATGAAGAAAGCCTATTTTTTTTTGTTTTTTTCCTACTATTTATTAACTTTCTCTTCCTTTTTATTTCTATAATGGAGTAGTAGCGAGTAATGAAAGATCACAACCATATTATTAAAAGCTTTTGGTAAGAATGGGTTCCGCTCTAGTGCACGAAAATAATATTCCAAAGCTTTTGTATGTTCTCCATTCCTCATGTTAATAAGTCCTATGTTATTGAGTATATAACTTCGATCATAGGGCCAAATTTCTAGTCGAATAGCTTCATAATAATTCTATAAAGAATCTGCATAATTTCCTTTGAATTGAGCTGATTTTTGTTAAGGTCATATTTCGATTCATAGAATCTCTATTTCAGAACTGTATATGAGATTTTCATCTCATACGGCTCCTCTTTTATGTGTATAATGAGAATAATCTATTACATGAAATCAAAAAAGATTGAAATAGTCTCATTATAAACTGAGCAGGGCTAGTACAAGAAATAACTAGGAAACCTTCTTGTAAAAGATCTTTCCTTAACATCATGGATGCTGGTACTAGATAAAAAAAAGGTGACATCAACGATCTCTTTGTCTTTAATGCCTCTGAATTTTGTGAGAATTAGTCACTTAAACAGTCTTTGATAGTTATACGGGTATCCAAAATATGAATGAGATGGATGCTTGTTGTCCCAACCATTCTTGTTAAGGAAAAGGTATAATTTATAACAAATTTTTGGTGTTGTTGATTCCTAGGAGTAATGCCTCTTCCTCTTTGCCTCCTATTGGTACTAGTGGACTAAGTTTTACCTAACCTATAGGTTATAACACCTCGCTCAATACTCTTGAATCAATAATTGAAGCATTTTAGGTTGCATTAATCAGGGTTACATGACAGAAAGGGTTGCTTGTTTTATTTACAAACAAAACTTTACCTTCAACAAGCATAGATTTATTTCAATAATTTCTTATTTTTTTATTATGAATAATGTGTCTTTCCCCTAAGATTGAGAATGGTAAAAAAAGGAAAAAAAGAATCAAATTGCAGCATTCTTGTAATAAGTGAATGCCTTTTTTCTCTACCGAAGTTGTTGAAATTATTCGTAATAAGATATTAGCTACAATTGAAAAGGTCTTATCAATAAAATTTCCATTTATTCGAGATATATACATAGGCAAATCAATTCTATAATTTATTTTAATTACCTTTCATGAGAAAAAAATCCCCAAACAAAGGAATTGTACAGTACGAAATCACATAAAAGTAGAGCCATTAAAGAAGACCTTCTACTCAAATTATTTTGACAGGAATCAATCAAAACTACAAAATATTTGAAATCAATTATATTTCATCCAAATGTAAATTATAGACGTATAAGAATGAAGGGAACTATTATGATTTCATTGCAGTTGAAGAATCAAAGAATTTATGCTAAACAAATTGGGATAATTCGAGAAGTTTTGATTGAATCATAATCTAAGGATGAAAAATAATCGAATAATCTTTCTATGATGGATGAAAATAGAATAAATAAACTTCTATTTGTGTTATGTGTATAAAAACTCCATATAATCAAATCTAAAAAACCCCAAAGCATTTCACAAATTTGGAATAAACCTAAACATGTGGATTGGCGCAAAGATTTATTATTGAAGACCTAAAACCAAAACGAATTTTTTGAATTTTTATGAAAAATAGAATAATATTCATTAGTGATTTAATTTAGTAGGAAAGAAAGGATCGAGAGTACCATTTTCGCAAACATGAATAAATATATCTTTATTTTTTTTTAACATTTTGTTTTACAATCAATTACACAAAAGAAATTATTTTTCACCCAACCTTAAGGGAAGGTTTATCTTTGCTAAATTTTTTCTATTTTTATTTAGTTAAAATAAAGTGTACACACCTATTCAAAAATCTATTATAAATGATTTACCATTCACTTGGTTTGAGGACCTTAATCATTATGTAGGAGAGATGGAAGAGTGATTGAAGGCATAGCACGGAAATGCTATGTAGGCTTTTGTTTACCAAGGGTTTGAATCCCTCTCTTTCCGTACACTTCACCTAATTCACCAATATTATTGACCACAATATATAAAATAACAATTGATACCATTAGTCTAACAGTTCAACCTTTCTTTGATATTGATTCTCTATTCCTAATCCAAATATTCTATGTTATGGAAAAAGAATGAAATTCTCCACCAATCCATGATACATGAATGGGAGAAATATCTCTAGAACCCAAACCCTTACCTCAGAGCTCTTAACATTGGTGAAGGAGAAAGAAAAATTGTCCGAACCTTTGTTTGTTATTTTCATTAGGTTTAAGTTTGACGAGAATAATATTCTACAACCAACAATTCATTTATTTTCAACCCAACCCATTTACTATCTATTTTTTATTAACTAATCTTTTATATTGAAATGGGTGAAGGGTAAAATGCTTTGGCAATTCTTCATAGGAAGATGAATTAAGATAATTTTGAACTAGAGCCTTAGATTTTTGTTCATCCTTCACTATAATAATACCTCAGGGTTTACAACGATAAATTGGCATATCTACTATACGACCATTAACGAAAGTATGTCTATGGTTAACCAATTGGAAGGATTGAGGTATGGTCAAAGCCATACCCAATCAAAAAAATGATGTTATTCAAACACATTTCAAGTAATTGAAGTAAAGCCTGACCTATTGACCTTTTGGCTTTTTCGAGTGATACAGACGTATTTAGGTAATTGTTATTCTATAAGACCATAATGAAAGCATAATTTTTTTTCTTCAAAAAAAATATGATATTGATATTTCGTACTAAAGCATGATTGGTTTCTAAGATCGTTTTTAACTCTAGGCTTTTTTTCTAGTTAGTATCAGTAAAGTAACCAAACGACACATTTCTTTGAAACGAGGCCCTCTATAATGTGATATAAAGACTCTTTATTTTATTGAAATTTCATAAACCTAAATTCAAAATAATAAATCAAAACTAAACTAAATAAGAAATATGAAAAATTATAGAAATCAAAATTTACTAAATTAGTGTACTGCAAAGAATAATTAGATGAATTCTATCAATATTTGGACCTTATTATTCTTTTATGTATCTATAAGAGTATATATATTTATTAATATATGTATCTATAAATATTTGAATATTTTTATTGAATATATACATACTATCTAATTTACTTATTTACTTATAGTAGTATATTAGATATTACTATATTAGATTAGCGTATTAAATAATTTTATTTGAATTAATTAATAAACATGGAATGTAAATTTGAATAATCTATTTGAATAATTTGAATAATATAGTAATATATTAAGAAATAATATAGTAATATATTAAGAAATAATATAGTAATATATTAAGAATATAATAATATACTCCGATTCAAATTAATTACATAATATTAAATGAATTTCAATAAAAAATGAAATAATATTTAAAAAAATATCAAAATCTAAAATAAAGAATATTAAAATAAGAAATATTAAATAAAACTATTAAAAACACACAATAAAATAGAAAAACGAAAAATAAAGAAACTAAAAACCTAAGAGTTCTTTTCTTAATTGATTTGTTATACACAGATTGAACTCATATTTCTAAGTTAGCCCTTGGTAAATAGAAAAGAGACTTTTTCATTCTTTTTTTATTTCACATTTTCATTTAAAGATAAAAAAGAAAAGAGATGTAGAAAATTTGGCTTTCGGAATCAAACCAATGACCATCGCATTACAAATGCAATGCTCTAACCTCTAAGCTAAGCGAGCTTGTGTAACATAAATTATATACATATAGGAATTTAGTAAACTACTAGCATATTGACTATTAATTTTGAAGAATGAATATAAGTATCAAAAAAATATAGAATTTCAATTAAATAAGAAATATTGGATATCTTAATACTATACAATATAACAACATAAGAAGAAATTGATAAATTAACAAAATAAATAATGGCTAATCTAACGAAAAATAGAATTAAATAATCAATTTTTAATTCTTTTTCCTTATTAAAATGTATGCTCTAAAAATGATATGAAGAAAATGAAATGAGAAAGAAAAGTGCAATCCAAATCATAATTAAACACACCTTCGTTTTCATTTAGAAAGGTGCAAACTAAAATGAAAAAAAGAATTTATCATTCAAGTATTCAAAATAGCACACTAAACATGATAGAAAAATAATATATATAGAGTAATAGGTATGTATAATAATTATGTATAACAATATCTATATATCCATATATATAGATGGATTTTGTTCATATTTCTAAATTAGAATATATTAATTAACATAGATTAATATATCTCTATCCATATTGATTTTCGAATACCAAAATGATAGAATCTTTTTTGATTGGGTAAAATAGGAGTTTTCGATAGAAAAAAAAGAAGGTAGACAAGAAATCCAAATAGTAAAAAATGCTTTTCATTATGGAACCACTATTTAATGAACTAATGAATTTGGCATTTCCAGCATAATATAGTTATATATAATAGGAAGGAAAGAAAAAGAAGAACGTCATTGTAACATAACACTAATCACATAAAGAGCCAAAACGGGGATATGGAAACATTGGTAGATGCTACAAACTTAATTGGATTGAGCCTTGGTATGTAAACCTACCAAGTGAGAACTTTCAAATTCAAGGAAACCTTGGAATTGAAAATGGGAAATCCTGAGCCAAATTGAGTTTTTTTATTCTGAAAACAAACAAGGGTTATAAAGAAATACAAAGGATAGATGTAGAGACTCAATGGAAGTTGTTCTAACAAATGCAGTTGGTTGCATTTCATTAATAAATGAATCATTCCATCGAAACTTCTGAAAGGATGAAGAATGCCATATATAAACGATATACGTATTGAAATACTATCTGAAAATGATTAATGATGACCTGAATCTTTTTATTAAGAATTGATATGAAAAAAGAATCAAATATTCATTGATCAAATCATTTACATCATCATAATCTGATAGATATTTTAAAGAATTGATTAATCTAACGAGAATAAAGATAGAATCACATTCTTTATGTCAATATCGAGAAAAATGAAATTTATAGTAAGAGGAAAATTCATTGATTTTAGAAATTGTGAAGGTTCAAGTCCTACTATCCCCAAAAAGCTTATTTGATTCCCTAATTATTTATCCCCTCATTTCTTTCGTTATCGGTTTAAAATTCGTTATGTTTTTCATTCATTCTCACTATAATCTTTCGCATTCAGCAATGTATTTGATCAGAAATATTTTTCTTATCATAAGCCTTGTGATACATATGATATGCGGACAAATGAATATCTTTGAGCAAAAGTAATTCCAATTTCAAATTGGTATGATTTACAATACATGCCATTACTCATACGTTAATGAAACTTCCCAATTTTTATTTTGCAAGATCCAAAAAATTCCATGAGGCTTAGATAAAACTTTGGAATCCTTTTTTTGTCTTTTTAATTGACATAGACCCCATCTATCTATTAAAATAAGGATGGTGCGTAGTAAATGGTCAGGATAACTCAGTTGCTAGAGAAGAGGACGAAAAATCCTTATGTCACCAGTTCAAATCTAGTTCCTGGAACATGAGTCATTCGTATGAGTATCTATTCTACAAATTCATTGGTATGGGTTGACATACATATTCATTAAGAGTATGAAATTATAATAGTATAAATCATTATACATATATATCAATTTCAAGGTATGGATATATACTTCTTAGATCTCTAGAATATTTAGAGATGAGTCAAAGTATATGTATAGAAAATATGTAAAAGATTTTGATTTTATGTCCTCTTTTTTTTGTTTATACCATTTTTTCTCTCCTTCAAAAATAATGGTTATACTTCATACATATTAAAAATTATCAATTTTTAGGTTGAAAGTACTAGTCTAGAGGGGTTTAAGGGTGTCAATTTCCTTCTTATGTTCTATTTCTTGATTTTATCCCATATGATGTATGTGGTACATAGTTTTGCATCATGAATTATTTTAGTTTCATCTTATATAACATTGACTTGGCTCATACGAAAGAGGTCTATTTCAAAATTTCAAAATATTAATGAACCCCTCAAATTTTATTTTTTAGCCTATCCATAATATGTGAATGAGACTTTATCTTTCTGATCTATAAGAGAATGTACAAATATTCTTTTTATATCTGGAATTGTAGTTATTTTTTTATTATTCAATGAGCATCTTGTATTTCATAAAAAATAGAAGCAATATAATCCTTACATAAAGGCCATCCTATCCAACTCTCAAGCATTAAGATACGTTTCAAATAGAGATGATTATCATAAGAGATTCCCAATATATCATAATATTCCCTATCTTGAAAATTCGCACTTTTCCAAACATAGAAAAAAAAACAGAATTCTTTGAATGCTCCTTGTAGCAAATAATTTTATGCATATTTCTTCCAGTTGATCTATACCATACATTACTCTTGTAAGATGGTATACATTGGCTAACAGTCCACCTAGTGCTACATTATAGGAACATTGGGAACCCAAATAATTGTAACCATATACATATAAAACTATAGCAATAGAATGCGAATCCTCTAGATTTATTTGTGAAGTCTCTATTCCTTGGTAATGGATTCCTAAAGATCTATGAACTTTCCCAAGTTTGACTAAACATGTAGACAAATGACCCTCCATCTTTTTTATATCTCCCCATTTTGATTTGTATAAGTGTTATAAGTATTTCATATTTACAATGAAATTTGTGAAGATTGACTCACTGTTTCTTATTATATACCTATACAAAACCACCTAATTTACCAATTCATGGGAAAATACATAACTTTTTTTCTAATGAATATTCAAAAACTAAGACTATTCCAATGCTCCTTTTCACCATGCATAAATTAAATAAAAGTTAGGATAAGCACAAAAATGAAAGCTTTTATAAATAAAGATATCCCTAATACATCAAAACTCATTGCCCTTGGATAAAGAAAAAACTTTTTGAGCATCTGAAACAACAAAAACTAGAGCAAACATATAATAACATATTCGAAATTGTAACCAATCATCCCTAATTGGTTCTATTCCCGATTCATAACTAGAAATATTTTTAGGTTTGTTTCTAATCTGGGCTAAAACTCCAAAAATTAGAAATGCCAAAATAGGAATAACACTTGATATTATTAGAAATGTCCACAAAATATCATATTCATAAAGCAGAAACATAGAGAACTTCTATTAATGTGAAAAATATACTTGATTGATATTAGTGGATTTGAATTGAATTACCTATCAAGTCATCTATAATATTACCGTTTAGTCCAAACATTCATTTTGATCGAATCACTCAGTTTCATTTGTTTGTTGTGGTATATGTCTTGATTCAAGATGATCCACTATAATTCCTTTCTTCTATTCTATTACTACATTGAATTCTATTTTATTTTGATATAGATAGAATATTGGTTAGTTTATATTATTCTTATACAAATAGCATTCTTATTTTCTACTTCAAAGTTTCTATAAAGAATTAAAGAAAGGGAATTACAAGTGGAATTCAAATTTTTTGTTTAGTTTAGAATTGGATATTCTTTTTCTATCTAAATTATTTTGAATTTTAGATAGAAATTTTTAATAAATATAAAAATAAAATAAGAATATAGAATCTATAATCTATATATTTCTAATATATATAGAAATAGAATTCTAAAAGATTTTTTTTTCTTTTTTATTTAGAGCTATACACACTCGAAATGTAAACCTTCTTGGTAAAACAGATGAAACTCATTATTATCAAAATGAGTTGAACTATTTCAAAGACCCAACATGCATTTTTTTTGCATTAGGCTCTTTTGTTAATCAATAGAAATATCGGTTAGTCTACCATCTTTTTTCTTGACAAAAAGGAAAAGGATGGTTCCATATGCTCTAATTGATTATGTGAATTTGAATCCAGAAGAACTACCAAAGTTTTTCAAAGAAGGATTATCCAGACATAGGTCTGCTTTTGGCCTAGATCAACTTAAGTTAAATGGAGTCTCCATCGTTCCGATCGAATCAAATATGAAACTTCATACACCTTAAAGCTCATAAGATATAACAAAAATATAAATTTTTGAGGTCCTTATACTCATTATGCTTGTCATTGAATAAACAAAGTATTCACCTTATTAGTATCTCAAATTAATGGTGAGTTCTATATTCGTGCCTAAACGGGCACTTGAATCGAACCAAATCGCTTGTCAAGCTATTTTTCTATTGATTTGTTCCCTAAAAGTCATAAAGTAATACATCAATTTATCAATAAGATCAAATATTTTGATTACATGATTGACTTCTCTGAAAAACATTGGCATGTGTGTAAACGAGGTGTTCTACCTAACTGAGCAAAAGCCCTTATTTTTATACATATTTTATCATGTAGATAATTTCTTATGAAGATGAATATTCCACGACCAAATATTCTATCTCTTTAGTCTATTTGATTGGTATTACTTATAAGTAATATTCCATTTATAATCCATTGATGTGATAGGCCACATTTGTTTCTCTTTGTGAAGGTAAATGACCTACTTAATTCAGTGGTTAAAGTATTACTTTCACAGGGCGGGAGTCATTGGTTCAAATCCAATAGTTGGTAGAATTTATTAGATACCATCTTCTACAATATCTAATAAGTTTTTCTACTCACCCTCTTTTGTTAATTTTGTATCCTTTTCATCTTCATCCTACTTTATTTCATTTTAGAATACAAATTTTTTTTTTGTTGCATTAGAATTGGTGGAAGTAAAATAAGGCATATAAATAGAACTTTTGTTTATACAACATATTTTTCTTTGCTTAATTGACACACTAACTGATTACGACATTGCATTGATAGCCTCTACTCGTGTCCTAGCTCATCTGAAATCACGATTTGGCTTAATTGTTTATCTCTTGTCTTCAGCTTTACTCAAGTTAACTTCCACTATTTCAAGAGTTTTGCTGAGCTTCTTGTGGATCAATGTCACTACCATTCTCTGCATCATTTACTAATACAATGACTTCATCATTTCCTATTCTAGAAAAACCGTCAATCAGAGCCATTGTTATCCATTGGTTCTTAAGGTGTATTCTCAAAATATTGATATCTTTAACTGTAGCAATAGGCGTATGATTGGGTAATATGCCAATTTGTCCATTAATAGTAAATAAAATGATTTTTTCACTTTTGAATCCCAAACAATTAGATTTGGGGTTAGTACACAAATATTTAAGGTAATTTCTCAATTCACTCTCTATTTCTAAGTTAGTAGCACTAGTACAAAATGGGCCATTAAAATCGGTTAAAAACTGACTTTAAATCAATTTAAAGTTAGTTCAAGTGTTGAACCGACTTTAAAATATATATGGATTTTTTAATATTGTACTCATTTTCTACTCTACTAATAACATGTATTCGATCACATATAGCATAAAAAACCAAAATCTGTTTAACAAAGTTTAAATAATAATACAAATAATTGAAAAATTAAATATAATTAATTACTTGATAATTAAATTTATTACAAAAATAATAATTTATATACAATACATATATATATTTAACTTAAATTACAAATAAAATGATGTCATCAAAGTGTCATGGATTTTGTGATATTCCACTTTATTTCAAGGAGAGCAAGCTTGGTTGGCTTAGAATCACCAATCTACATACATAAGCACGTAAACATCTATCAAACAAGCAGTCTAAACTTCAGAGACATATGAATGGAGAAATTAAAACCTTATAAATATTACTATAGTGTTGTCCTATGTTATTCAAGATCATCATTTTCTTCTCCTCATGTTATAATTTGAACAAAGTGTTTTGTCCATTCTTCTTGTAAATCATCAAAAATATGCATATCATAGCCCCACTTGTTCCAACCAAAGAAATATAAGTAATTAAATTCAAAATAAGAATGTAATATCATGAATTCACAAAAAATAACTTATATATGTTAAAAGATTAGTAAAAGAGATTGCCACATTGACACCCGAGTGATATAATAATAACCTTATCCTTTCAAAATCATATTAGCACTTTATTAATATTTTGTCTATAAATATGAAGCTATCTGGAATCAAGCTGGTATTTTTAGTGCTATAATGAGCTCTAAATATGAAGTCAAGTGTAACTCTGATTTGTTTCTTGGCTTGGTTGAGTTTTGGTGCCCAAAACGTATGGAACAACTATATAATACGTTTATGGGCACCAAAACTCAACCAACCCAAGAAAAAAGTTGAAGTTACACTTGACTTCATATTTAGAGCTCATTATAGCATTAAAAATACCAACTTCATTCCAGATAGCTTCATATTTATAGACAAAAGATAATAAAGTGCTAATATGATTTTGAAGGGATGAAGTTATTATTATATCACTCAGGTTTTAATGTGGTAATCTCTTATAATAATCTTTAAACATATATAAGTTATTTTTTGTGAATTCATGATATTACACTAGAATTATGATTCTTCGTAGTTTTCTTGTACTTGGTTGGCCAGTGACTACCATGATGTTGTCATAAGGAAAGTAGGAAAGAGAGATGAGAAGAAGTTTGGGCAAAAAATAGGTCCATAAAACAATGCATTCCAATAAATACATGAGCATATAAACATCCATGAAACAAAATATCCATCAAACATGGGACTTCAGACACAGGAATAGAGAAAGTCAAGCATTATAAAAATTACCATTATGTTGTCATATGCTATTCAAGATCCTCAGAATCTTCTCCTGATTCTTCTTGTGATTATATAATTTGAACCATGTGTTCTGCCCATTCGTCTCGTAAATCATCAAAATTTTACGGGTCATAACCCATCTTGTTCCAACCAAAGAACTACATGTATTTAAATTCAAAATAAGAATGTAATTTCATATATCTTAAAAATGTATATTTGTAAAATATATTACCACATCTTCAATTGGAATTTTCATATTTGTGATGATTTTGCTCATAAACTTCATGAAATAATAACCACACATGACTCCATCATTTTGTTGTGGAACCTATAAAAAACAAGTGTACATGATTTTCCATATTTGAAAATCTTTATTCGCTTACACATACCCTAATTTTGTGCCATATAAGCTTATGAGATTTTTTAAGGGCAATGCCCCTAAACGTGTTCCACAGATTCCATGCCCTATCAAAGTTTAAAACAATTAGTTTTTATTAAATATTACAAATAACAATAGAAGACAAATAGCTAGCTATAAATCTTACATTTCAACCAATTGCTTTTGTAACTTTACTCGGTTCTATGGAAGTTGAGTCATAGTACTAAACATGATTATTGAATAGATCAAGGATTACCAACATCCAATGATCTTGGCCTTCTTCAAACCTTAGTGGCCAAAGGATTATCAACTTTTGATTTTTGTTAAGCGTTAATGCCCTATCACATAATTGTTTAGCTCTGATGCTAACATCCTTCCATATTTCTTGACATATGAAGAATCATAGAACATTGCTAAATGTGATGAGGGATTATGTTGAAGTCGATAATAACATGCCCTATATAAAAGAAATATATATAAATAATTAGATAGTATAAATATAATTATATATGTTCTACATAAATGAAAGAAATTTACTGATTGAGAACTCACCTTGTCCACACTTGAATTATACATAAATCAATCATTTGATAATCAAATAGTTAAAATATACACTCAATCAATATATATGTTTGGCTGATGTCTACACCAGAAATTTCTATAGGAAGTGGCACAATCCATCCATAATTTATACTAGATGCCCTCACAACAATAGTCATCAAAGGTCTAAGATTTTTGCTGAAGTTTAAAGCATAATCATAACTATACTTTTTCCAAGGCTTCTTCTTGAATGACTTAGTACGTAATGATTAGCCATTGACATAGATTTATAATGAGATACTTGCTTCTTATCTCTTAAATGTGTTGCATTTACTAGTTATGGTATAATAGACTAAAGCAGAAGTATTATGTATGTTAGTAACAATAAAAAAATAATAAAATAATAGTAGTAAAAAAGTGTTATCTTTTAAGTAAAAAAAATAGTACCACATCAAAATTTATCACAACTTGAATCGACGACCAAGCCACATACTGTCCAACCGCCTCTTAGACTGTTGAAGCATCAGAAGGCACAGGTAGTGGACAATCATGGAGAAATGATTGATCAATTACTATTCACCAATTATTTGGAAAATATTGATTATAAATCATCCGATCATCACTCAATTGTTGTACCATTCCAATAGCAACAAAGTCTGTTGATGAAGGATGTTTCAACAAACATTTCATATTTTGTAAAATCTTACCACATATGATTCATCAAATAGAGGAGGACTCCTATGTGGGGTAGCTATTGGAAGTACATTCTCATCAAACATTCATCATGATGTGATTGATGGTAAGAATGCACAGATTGCATTGGAGAAAATGAAACAATACCTAATTACATTTGCATTCCTAGCATAAAGGAAGGATCAATAGGATGACTATATCTCATAATAGATATAGGTTAAGCACTATGAGATTGCATGGGTGGCATGCCTGGCATGGATAGTGGCATGCTTGGCCAATATGGCATGCCTTGATTGTAGTGCGATGCCATGCCTGACATGTGTTGTGATTGATATTCTTTTAAAGTGGAAATCTCACTTAACATTGAGGCCTTAAAGGAGTTGAGTTCTTCTTCAATTTTACTGTACTTCTCTTTACTGACCATCTAAGACTTTTGTTTTGGAATGTTAAAATACTCCATATAACCATCATATTAGCTACCTCCCATAACACAACTAGGATGCTCGTGTCCGAATGCAAGATATATAGAATTTCTCCCTGGCTGTTTGACTATTTCACCCCTAGATATTTAGTCTTTAACAGCTCTCTACAAATAATAAAGCAAAGCAACATATCATACATTATTACATCAATTATTAAAACTCATAAGCAATTTATGTCAAGTTAAAACCAACTTATTAGTTATTCTTCTCCTCTCTTAGTCATTGGTCTTGACTTCTTCATTTTTGGAGTCTTTGTTTCCATGTACAATTCAGATCGGGTAACCGGTCTACCAATTCACCTTCTTACATATATTAAATAAATTTATTAACCATGAAATCAAATTAAATTTGAGGAAAATAAATATAAAAATATTTATAAATTAACACAAATTAATAATACCATTCTACATCTAACTTCAGGATTTGAAGACCTCCTAGTACGATTAGGAAGAATATTATACATTTATATATTCTCATGTTCTTCCCTAATAATTTGAAATTCATCTGTATGTCTATAATCCATAAAGTCTTTCCAATCTTGAGGTGTAATCCAAGGGTGTCCTTCAGGGATTTTGTAGAGCTCTACTTCATCAAGTGGTTCCAAATATGGAAACACATACTTTCTTACCAATTTGGAAGTTTTGTATTCCTTCCATGCCTTATTTTCAATCTTATAATACTTGCTCTTCCAAGTGTCATCGAATTTATAATGATTATGTAAAAACACACTACAAAAGATTAGATATAATACAAAAAAGATGTAATATATGTAATTAGTTATAAAATATAAGAGACTTACGCAAATGGTATTCCATATTTTGAACTTTTCAGCTTCGTCAACCTAAGTCCAATCATTTATATTGATTGGTATACTTGACTTCACAAGTCTACCAATAGAGGATTTCAACTTTTGGCCATTTTCCCCTATTGGATTACCAATAGCATCAAATAGAATGGGTACTCTATCATCTAGGTTAAGTAGAGCATCATGTATATTCGCCCAACCCCTTCTTTTTTAAATGCCCTAATGGATCATTTGGATCTACAAGCTTTATTACCCTAGGATCCATGAAATATCTGATAACAATGAATAAATATAAATTAATTGAAAATTTTAGGAACATACATATATATAAACATCAAAGGGTTATTAGAAAAATATAGAACATACATTATGTTTAATTAGGTTGTTGATCGTATACATATATTCCTTCACAATAACTTCAAGTCATGACAAAGAATCATCGTCATCAACTAAATAATTACATACATTAGGCAATTTGTTTGAGCAATGACTAATATTGGATAATGTATCAAGCATAAGGTCATCATCTTCTAAATTATCATAATGGTAAAAATAGTTTTGTAGAGGCGTTAACACAACATACCATCTTGTGTCAATTTGATCACTCACATAAAATACTTCTTTTGCATGAATTTATAACATGAAAGGATCATCAGTGTGACTTATCTTGAATAAATTTACAAGGGTAAATCCAAAATCATCTATTTTATATCCAACATTGATAACATCTTCGACCCAATCACACAAGAAAACTATTTCATGGAAGACCTTGTTCCTAAATCTCTTGAATTATAGCATAATATGTTCTATCAGAAAGTATAGGATTACCATCTTTTGAACTAGAAAATTGCATAGTTTGTGCAACCATCTTCACACCACTACTCTCATTTACTTAGAATTTGTCTCTTTCTTGAGTCATAATCCTTGATCCATTAATTCTAAAACTAGAAAATGATTTGACATCGAATTTTGGACCATATGCAAGCCATTCTAAACCTTCTGTTATTTTAAGATTGGGTTTGTTGAGTTGAACTCGAATCTATGTATACAAAAACATGAAACGTGCTTAAAGCAAAGTTTTAAAACATTGCATAGACGTACTAATGAATTCTTGTATGTGACACTTACATGGTTGCAAAACCAATTAATAAGCTCTTGCTTATGTTCATCATACAACCATTTTTCTCCTCCTTTTTTTTATAACAAGGATAGATTTTCAGTAAGTTTAAATGCATCCTGTAATGTTAATAAAGATATATCAAGTAGATATCAACATTAATAGTTAAATAAAAAATATTTTTTTGCATAAATGGAAAGGTTAATACGGTTGTGCCTAATTATTATTTACCAAAATTATTCGGTGTGCTTTTTCTCATCGATTGCGATCAATAAACAATTTCTAACTTCTACCAAGCATAGGGTTACCTACTTGGATCATGTGACATTCTAAGAAAAACTTGTGCATAGGATTCCCAATTTCAGTGTAACCACTAAAGTATTCAGAACAAAACTCAATGGCCTCTTCAATAATGTAACGTTCCACCATGCATCGTTCATGTTGATTTCTATTATTTGCATATCCTTTAAAGACTTGCATATATATATATATTAAAATGATACATTCACCTAAAGTAAGTAGGACCATACAATTGAACCACTTGAACTAAATGAACACACAAGTGAATTATTATATCGAAGAAAGAAGAAGGAAAATATTTTCAATTAGAACATTTATACAACATCTTTCTGTAAAGAGTTTAACTCGCCAATTGATATACATTTCTTGCATATTGTATTGAAGAATGAACAAAGATTAATTATTGATAATTGATCATGTTTTAGAAGAATTGATCTAATAGCAACTGGTAATAACTGTTGCATTAAGATATGATAGTCATGTGATTTCAATTCATAAAGTTTCTTATCGGTGATAGACACAAAATTTCTTAAGTTGAATGAGTAACCATCAGGAACTTTCACACCCACAAAACATTTACAAAACACATCCTTCTCTTTTGTTGACATTGTATATGATGCTAGTGGCAAGTATGTTCGATTCTTATCATTTTCCACCCTTGGTGCCAATTCAGATTGTATGCCTAGTTTCTTTAAATCCAGTCATGCTTTAATTCCATCCTTTGTTTTTCTAGGTATATTAAGTAATGTACCAATCAAGCTCTCGCATACATTTTTCTCAATATGCATGACATCTAATATGTGACGAATGTGTAGGTCTTTCTAATAAGGTAATTTCCAAAATATTGAATTTTTATTCCAACAACCATGGTCTACTGATTCAATAACATTTTCATTTTCACCCCTTTTATTAATTGACCTCTTTCATTTCCCTACCTTAGTGAGTATTATTTTTTAATTTCATCTTTCCATATTGTTTGAATGTTATACCATTCAATTTCCTTAATATCTCAACACCTCACAAAGGTCAGGGTGCATAATCATGATCTTCTTCACCATCAAACGATTTCTTTTGGTATCTAAACTTGTGTCTAGATGGAAAAAATCTTCTATGTCTTATATAAGACATCTTTCGTCCATAAAAAATATAAATTGTAGATATGCCATCACTACATATAGAGCATCCCTTGTAACCTTTTTGTTTCATGTCCTGATAAGTTCCCATAGGTAGGAAAATCACTAATTGTCCATAAAAGGACCCCCTCAAGTTAAAGTGTTCTTCTTCATATGCATCGTAAACATTTACACGATCATTCCACAACATATTTAAATAATCTATCAGAAGTTGCAGATATACATCCATATCAACACCGAGTTGTTTCGGTCCTGAGATCAATAATGTTAACATTATGAATTTTCTTTTCATACATAACTAAGGAGGAAGGTTGTATGTTACCATAATTACTAGACAACATCTATATCTACTACTAAGGGAACTATGTGGATTAATTCCATCAACATCAATGGTAAGACGAATATTGCATGGATTAGATGCAAATTGAGGGGATAAATTATCTACTACTTTCCAATTTGGAGAATCACAAGGATGACGTAGCACCCCATCATTAGATTGATTATCTGAATGCCAAGTCAACATCTTTGATGTCTCTTTACTTTTGAAAAACCTTTGAAAGTGAGGAATCAGAGGAAAGTACCAAAGAACCTTTGTGGGCATGCCTTTCTTAGGTGTTGTCTCATTTGTAGCATGTTTCCATCTTGATTCTTTACACATCAGTCAATCATCTAATGTCTCATATTCTTTTCTATAAAGAATGCAATCATTTGGACAAGCATGAATCTTATGATATTCCATGCCAAATCAACTAAGAGATTTCTTCACTTCATACATTGAAGATGGAAATTCAATACCCTCAAGAAACATATCTATTAGTAGATTTAGTAATTCTGTGAATCCCTTGTCAGAAAAGCCATGTTTTGCCTTCACATTGTACAAATGAACCAATCTTGACATTTTAGTGTATTTCTTGCATTTTGGATACAACAATTTTTCGGCATCTTCTAGAAGTTTTTTAAAGGTTTTGGGATCATCCTCATGTAGTTCATCTTCAACACCATGAAACATATTTTTTGTCTGTACATTATGATAAGATGTATGTAATCTACTCACATTCTTATCTCTTCCCCATGAGTATTATCAATATTTTCTCCATGAAATCACTCATTTTTACATTTAACACATGGACATCGAATCATAATAATTTCATTATTACTATTTCTACAAGCAAATTCTATGAAACTTTCAACTCCAAAAATGTAGTCCTCAATTCTACACTTTAACATCCAAGATTTTTCCATTTTCTATTAATGACATTAAACATATTAAATATGTATCCAATCAATATATTTCAGGTATTATTATATATGAATTCCCCAATTATTAGAATATATACCAAAACATACATAATACAAAAATTTATCATTTTAATCATTTTAAAATTGTATTACTTTTACTTAATAAAATATAATTATTTATATGTAAATAAATTTATCAACGTACGATAAATATTCTAGTCCTTCAAACCCACAACATCTAGATATTATTTCCATAGAAAATCAACCAATCAAATAATAACATACATAATACAAAACATACATAAATAAAAAATTTATACAAAAAATAACACAAAGTGAATAATAAGTGCGTAGGATTAATATAAATACTTACAAGAGTAAATGAAGTGAAAAATGATGGAAATGAAGAAAAAAAGGTGTTTTGTAAGTAAGAAAATGGGTATAAAATTGAGTATTTCGCTTAAAAAATAGGGGATCTGGAAGATAATTTGGAGATGAAGAAAACCCATTAAATGGAGTTAGAAATGGTGGTCAAAGGTGGCTGGAAAATGCAAAAGAGTGGAGGAGGTGAAGCTCGATTTTGAGTTTTTTTGGGTGCTGCAAATTAAAAATGATGTTTCTGATGGAGAAGAGAGAAGAGAAATGAAAAAATACACATGGATAACATCGGTTGATGTGTTGAACCAACGCTACATATGTGGATAGCATCGGTTCTACATGTCAACTGACGCTACACATATGGATAGTGTCGGTTGACACGTAAAACCGACGCCACGTAAAATTATTCGTTAATTTTTTTATTTTAACAGTTTTTAAAATTGAAATTAAATAAATGCAATTTTTTTTATATTTTTGGTCAATTATTTTTTAAGATTTTAACTGTAGACCTTTTATATTTTTTTGAAATTTTTTATGTATTGTGTTTTTCATGCTATCCAAATTCGATAACTACGTATGAAAAACATGTACATAAAATTAAGTATCCACACAAATACACAAAATTCTATAAATTATATAATTTTAAAAACCAATTGACTAAAAAAAAGAAGAAAAAATTATACCATATATCCAAATTCAATTTTAAATAGTTCAAATAAAATAATAATTGACCAAAAAAAATTTGTATTGTGTAATTTAAATTTTAAAAACTATTAAAATAAAAAAAATTATTACGTAGTGTTGGTTCTACGTGTCAACTGACTCTATATATCCACGTGTGTAGCATCGATTTTTCACTGAACCTACTTTAAATTGATTATAAGTTTGTTTTCTCTAAAAACCGACTTTACATATCAACTTAAATATCACATTTTGTAGTAGTGTAGCCTTCGTGATAGCTTCATCGATGCTCCATACCAAATAAAAAGCTTGTTCTAGAAGACCATCTTATTTTCCATAAATTGGTTGAATATAATTTATGGACCCCTCTTTTGTAGAAGTAATTATTTATTGTAAAGAACCCATTTTGGCACTAAGGGTAGGTTGATAACCCACATAAGTGGGCATTCTACCCAATGAGGTGGATAATTCGGATCCCGCTTGGATAAAACAAAATTATTGTCAATAAATAGAAGCACTTCTTGTTCATTAACATCTCGAAAATATTCTACTATAGTCAGGGCAGTTAAACCAACTCTCATATGAGCACCCGATAGTTCATTCATCTGACCGTAGAATCAAGCCACTTTTGATTATGCAATATTTTTTTTATTAATTACTCACAATTTTTTCATTTCCATGTAAAGATCATTTCTTTCACGAGTACATTCACCTACTCTGCCAAATATGGATATGCCTCCATGAGCTTTGGAAATGTTATTGATCAATTCTATAACAAGTATTGTTTTGCCCACTCCTGCTCCTCGAAATAGTCCTATTTTTCCTCCACGGTGATAAGGAACTAAGAGGTCTACTACTTTAATTCCTATTTCAAAAATTGATAGTTTTGTATCTAACTATATAAAGGTAGGTACAAATTTATGGATGAGGGATGTTATGTGAGCATCTACACGACCTAAATTATCAATGGGTTTTCCAAGCACGTTGACAATTCATCCCAACATGTTTTCACCTACTGGAACACTTGGAGAAGCTCCTATGTCAATCACTTCCATTCCTCTCATTAGACCATCTATATCACTCATAACAACAGCTTGAACTCGATTATTTCCTAATAATAGTTGTACTTCATAAGTCAAATATATTTATTGACCAAGAGTATCTTGACCCTTAACTATCAAAGTGTTGTAAATATTAGGCATCTTTCCCTGCAAAAAGGATACATCCAATACCCGACCAATGATTTTAGAAATACACCCTAGATCTTATTAACCAAAGTCGTATCTCTTTGGTTAATAAGATCCAACAGGTTATTGGATCCTAAGGGGTGTTGATCCATAATAGACATATAGAAATTATTGTACATCAAATAACATCAAAAGTCTTGGTTTTAGAATATAGAATGCCCAATGTTTTTTTTCTTAGAGAACTCATTGGGTTGTTGCGAGATGAATGAATAGGGCATGCTTTGGAGGAAGAAATTTGATATTGAGCTGTATTACTGGGAGTAACGAAAGCATAGTTAAATACTCAAAGTTTCATATCGAAAATGAGTTTTCAAGATACTGCTTGGGTTTTAGCAAAAGCTACTCTACGTGGCCGTATCGATTGATTGAAAGGTTTGAAAGAGAATGTTGTTCTAGGAAGGATGGTACTTGTTGTTACCAGATTCAAAGGATTAGTGCACCGTTCAAGGAAACATAATAACATTCCTTTTGAAACCCAAAATAATAATATCTTTGAGTGGAAAATGAGAGATATTTTGTTCCACCTCATAGAATTATTTGATTTTTACATTTCACAAAATTTACATAATACCTCAGAACAATCATTTATAGGATTTTAGAATTCCTAATGGCGAATTCATCCTTTTTTATTTTTGTATTTGTTACTGTCATTTTATTTGGTAATAGTTATAAAGATAGTAACTAATGGGAAGAATTGAACGGTTTTGGTTCATGGTACCTCAAGGTACCATGGGAACAATTATTTAATTCTATTATCAAGGTACCTCATCTCTTTTTTTCAAAGAAAAAAGAAAGAAGAAATGTAGGAATAAATGACAAGAAGATATTGGAACATCCATTTGGAAGAGATGGTAGAGGTAGTAGTTCATTTTGGTCATGGGACTAGGAAATGAAATCCTAGAATGACACCTTATATTTTGGAAAAGCGTAAAGGAATTCATATTATAAATCTTACTAGAACTGCTTGGATTTTGTCATAAGCTTGTGATTTATTTTTTGATGTAGCAAGTAGGGGAC
This sequence comes from Hippophae gyantsensis, assembly GCA_030763125.1. Taxonomy (NCBI): domain Eukaryota; kingdom Viridiplantae; phylum Streptophyta; class Magnoliopsida; order Rosales; family Elaeagnaceae; genus Hippophae; species Hippophae gyantsensis. The sequence continues at coordinate 26,923,311 of CM061039.1, read as the reverse complement.
AACATTTCTTAATTGTTAATACCAAAAATAAAGCAACTAATTCAGTAACACGGGCTGCAATAAAGGCTCGGTCATTATGTTAATAAAAAATGGTTTGGTGGTATGTTAACCAATTGGTATACTACAAAAATGAGACTTTAAAAGTTTCTAGACTTTAGAATGAAAAAAAATATGGGGAGACTTAACCGTCTTCCTAAAAGGGATGTAGCTGTGTTGAGGAGACAATTATCTCATTTGCAAACATATCTAGGTAGTTTTAAATATATGATGGGGTTACCCGATATTGTAATAATTTTTTATCATGAAGAATAATATACAACTCTTCATGAATGTATCACTTTAGGAATTCCAACGATTTGTTGAATCGATACAAACTGTGATCGGATCTAGTGGATATTTCGATTCCATTGAATGATGACGCTATAGCTTCAATCCAATTAATTCTTAACAAAATAGTATTTACAATTTGCGAGGGTCATTCTAGCTATATATGAAATTCTTTATTAATAATAGGAAGATAAATAAATTATTGGGGGAACTCCATAGAATATATTTATTGATTCATTTACTATTTCAGAATCATATAAGGGTGATAAGAAAATTGAGGATATTATGGGATTAGATTAGTTGGTATTAGAAATATACAATTTGGGTATACAATTTAAAAAAGAGATGATTGAATCAAAATAATTCCTTTTTATGTTTTATTTCTTTTTGAGGGTAATATGAATGTTTTATTATGTTCCATTAGCACACTAAGAGGGTTATATGATATATCCGACATGGAAGTAGGCCATCATTTCTATTGGTAAATTGGAAGTTTCCAAGTCCATGGACAAGTACTTATTACTTTTTGGGTTGTAATTTCTATCTTATTAAGTTTAGCCATTATAGTTGTTCGTAATTCATAAATCATTCCTTCTACCAGTCAGAATTTCTTTGAATGTGTCCTTGAATTCATTCAAGATGTGAGCAAAACTCATATTGGAGAAGAAATATGGTCCATGGGTTCCATTTATAGGAACTTTTTATTTATTTATTTTTGTTTCGAATTAGTCAAGGGCTCTTTTACCTTGGGAAAATCATACAGTTACTTAGGAGGAGTTACCTGCACCAACAAATGATATAAATTCTACCCCTGTTTCAGCCTTACTTACGTCAATAGCATATTTTTATATGGGCCTTACCTAAAAGAGATTGGGCTAACCAACTCCAATCCTTTTGTTCATTAAAATCTTACAAGATTTCACAAAACCCCTATCTCTTAGTTTTTAGCTTTTCAAAAATATATTGGTTGATGAATTAGTAGTTGTTATTCTTGTTTCTTTAGTACCTTTAGTGGTTCCTATACCTGTCATGTCCCTTGGATTATTTAATAGTGGCATTCAAACTCTTATTTTTGCAACCTTAGTTGCTGCCTATATAGGCGAATCCTTGAAAGGCCATCTTTGATTAGTTTTTGGCAGTCTTTTTTTTAGCTTAGCTTGACCAATGTATGTGCGTCTCAAAGTAATCTCTTTAGGCTTAGGGAGAATAAATATAAAAATAAGGATAGATATGGTGTATAGAAAAAAAAATTATGATTTTAAAGAATAGGAAAAAAAGGTGGAAAGAGATTGAAAAGACCTATTTCCTATAATTTTTGTTTGCTCCATTTATACCATTTAATACTATCATTTTATTTATTCAAGTCTAAGATTAATAGTAGTTTACTATATGAAATAGTATATTTGTATTTTTCTTAATTTCTTAAATAGGAGTCATAATTTGAGTAATAATTTTTATGTTATCTTATATGTTTATGATGTGTGATTAACAAAAATATGGTGTAGGAATTGTTTTCATTTCATTTAACTTCGTTCAATCCACCAATTGAAAAAAAAAACATTATAAGAAAATGGTATTGGGGAAAGAGGTGGTGAACTTGGTGTATGGAATCTAATTTCTATATGACACTTCTTGGGGATTTTTGTTAGAATGACTATAGAATCCTGTTGTATCTGAGATACAAATAGTTGGTTTATGTTATGGGGGGAAAGATATGTATATGTGATATTCGATATTTACTGGGTATTTATGAATCAAATATATATCTAATTTTCTCAACTATATGTGAATTAATATAAGGATTCCAATGGAAGTCCTTCCATTTCGTCTGTAATTTTGAATTCCATATTGAATCCATTTAAATAACAAAAATGAATAAATAATTCAAAGATTGTTTCAAAATAAAAAGGAACTAAAAGAAAAAAAAAGTAGTATGGATTCACAAAAAAATTGTGATAGAATAACTAAAAACGAGTTATCAAAGTAGTTTGGACGATTCAAGAGTATTATTATTTCAATTTGTGGTTCTTAGTTACTTTAACTGGATAAATCTTAGTAATGGAAGAAGTAAGTTATAATTCATTGGTTTATTCTATCATTAACAACTTCTTTATTTTTTGTTTTGGAGCGAGAAACTTATCATGAATACGCTGATATGTACTACTTCTGATACTGCTACTGAATTGGCTATTGGGCTTGCTTCTATTGGACCTAGTGTATGTCAAGGTACTGCTGTGAGCAAGATGTAGAAGGAAAAATACGAGGCATTTTTTTGTTTAGTCTAGCTTTTATTTAATTTCTAAAATACATATTATTTGATTTCCATGGATTTTTTTCTTATACTTTTTTCAAATTAGATTTAGATTTCAACCCTATAATTTCTTATTCCTTGGGTTACACTCTACAAGAGGGCTAATTTGAAGATGCGAAATGAACACATTCTAACACATGGCATCAGAAATTTACTGAGCGAATCAAAGAGCGATGAATAATAGGGGACGCTAGTCAAAGTCAATGCTTGTTGTGTCAAAGCCACGTAGCCCAATGTGATTTGTGGAAATAGATTATGTGGTGTATGGCTGGCAACATATGGCAGCAATGTTTGATCACATTCTGAACTCGAATTAAACACAATTTTGACACTTGGCTTGCATTTCATCCTCCTCACACATGGCATAACGTGATTCACTATCACTGCTTGTGTGGCATCTATGTGGCTTGCCAAGTCAGCTCCCCTGCTTAAATGACATGACAAGTGACAGCTCCTGATTGGTCCTGCATTAAAAATTTATACAAATTCCATAAAAAGTTTCCAAAATTATATTTTCACCCCTTTCACAAAAAAGTTTATATTTTAATATTTTTAACCGCAAAAATACTATTTATTGAATAAAACAAGTAAATATTAAGTAAAAAAAAGTACACTAATGACTATACTTTCATAGAGTCATAGCACCCCCAAAATTAACTCTTTGCTTAGTATATTCATAAATATAATTCTATTAGTACATGCATATTTCTCAAGACTATCTCTGTTAAAAGTCATACAATCCTATGATAAGGAGGTTCACATATTCATCAATCAACGTTCAATCAATACAAGGATATGCAAGGTTTTTGACAAATTGAATCGTGTGTGTGAGCTGCACATGATATCATCCAATGCACTCATGAAATCAACCTATATGAGCATGCTAATCAATTCAATCTTACAACATCCCTTTCCACTAATATAAATATGCACTTAGCTAAAGATCAATAAGAACTTTACATGGTTGTAATGTAAGGCTTAGGTGGAGGGTCGATAAATGAAGACATTTAGGCTCTTTCCATACCTTAGCTTTTTATTTTTTTCATCATGCACTTTTTAACTACAATTGACCATTTACTTGATATTTCAGTGCACCCTTTTTTAATATTCTTTTTTCCACATCTTTTTTTAAAGCTTCACAACATCCCCAAACTTATTTTCAATTCTATTTTTTTTTTCTTTAGAGGGATAATTGTGTAGTGAGTTTTTCCTCTTATTTTTTTATTTTTTATAGGGTGCATTACAATTCACCTTACTCTAAAGCAAAATATATGATTGCATTCTTTTTCTTTTCATACAAGCTAAAGGTGTAAAGGTAAAGGTAATGCTTACTACTTAGGAATTTAATGTGGCTTAAAGATATGAAAGGTTTTTTGTAAGGCTCAAATGGGTGACTAAAGATATTAACAATGGTTAGCTTGAAAGGCTCAATCGATCCAAATAAGGCCTAAATCATTTCTCTTGCTAAATACTATTTAGGATTTCACCTCAAGGGATGATCAAATAGATTCTAAAACTTGGTGGATCTCATTGACTCGCACAACTCACTACAAATTTTCTCTTAATAAGCACACCAAAATCAATCATGAACATACGCATAAGAATTTAAATCAATTCAATCAAAACTAGCAAGCATATCACATGATTAATATAAATATCTTAACAAATATGTTACATTCATTATCTTAATCAGGACAACCAGTTTTTATCATCGAGTTCATAAGTTTCATATCAAGCATGCATGCATGCATTTAGTTTTTATATATTTATCAATTTCTACCCAAATCATGATTACAAACAACTTAAAAATTTTAAAAAACATTCCCTAAAAATTTAAAATGCATGAAAAATACTAAAGTAGAGAATGAAGTTCCCTCCCCCAAATTTAAATTACACATTGTCTCCAATGTGCACATATAAATATGAAAAGGTAAAAGAAAAGAAAACTTTTTATATCATGGCACACTACATCTGTCGATGAAATGCTCATTCTCGTTGTGCCATTACTCTTCACATTTACTCACCTACAAAACAAAAACAATGAAAATATAAGTAAAATAACGTTGGGTTGCCTCTCAAATAGGGTCACATTTAATGTCCTTGACTAGACAGTCATATCAAGTCCTAAGGCACATCCCTTTATATCCATTTGCTTTTGAATTTGCCTGGAAATAGCCTGAGTCTTGACTTGTTCAATAATACTTTATGTTCTGGCTCACAAACATGGTGCTCAATTCTATTATCATGCCATATTTTTGTTTTCATTTTGAACTTTTTGGCATTCTTATAAGCACTCAATCGTAACTCATCCAATTTATATATTTCTAATAGCTTTTTCACCACTTCATTGGACTCTTTCACTTTCAGACTTGACTAGGGATAAGAGAGTATAAATTTGATGTCCAAACAAGGTGGCTCTTCAATTGATGTTTTGAGATTTGATCCTATCTCAAAATTCTCCATAATCGGTAGAGCTACCATATGGCCTTGTACGTCCTCCAAAAATTTCACATAGTCTACAAATGTCAACCTTTGATGCATATCTCCTAAGTTAAAACGGGTTGAGTTATTTTCTGGTGAGTTTATGTCCTTGTTCATAGCATTACATGTAATAGTCTTAAGTGTGGGCAAATCCATAGATTCTTTTTAGTTGTCCCCACATTTAGTAACATTTATCCTTAAGCATTCATTCGCACTATCAATGTTAGGGGGTTCAGATGCTTTAAAAACTTTAAACATTACTTGTTCATCTTGCACTCTCATTGTAAGTTCATCTTTTTGTACATCAATGAGTGCTCTCTCGGTTGCTAAGAATGGACGACCAAGTATGATAGGAATGCCATGATCTTCTTCCATGTCTAGCATAATGAAGTCCACTAGAAATATGAATTTGTCTAATTTTACTAGCAAATCTTCTACCACACCCCGAGGTCTCTTAATTGATCTATCTTCCATTTATAATGTTACTAACTAAAGTGGGTCTGGCTTTACCAACCCCCAATCTCTTGAAGATAGATATCGCATGAGGTTAATACTAGAACCCAAATCATATAGTGCCTTGCCAAAACATATCTTCCCAATAGTGCAAGGGATGTCAAAACTACCTAGATTTTTCAGTTTTGTGGTATTTTTCTATCAAGGATGGCATTACAAACTTCAGTTATGGTTATTGTTTCATGATCTCCAAGCCTCCTTTTCTTTGATAGTATATCCTTCATGAATTTGGCATAAGATGACATTTTTCAAGTGCTTCTATAAATGTTATGTTTATGTGCAGCTTCTTGAAGACTTCTAGAAATTTTGAAAACTATGTATCTGACTTTTGCATTTGCATTCTTTAAAGGAAAGGAATAGTGGGTTTGTACCGGTTATTCTTCTTTGTCTAAATTATTTTCTTTTTAGTGCTCTCTTTATCCACTAGTTCCTCTTCATCCTTGTTAATTTCTTGTTTCTCCTTATTCTTTTATGTCTTATGTTCCTGTTCTAAAGTTTTACCACTCCTTAAGGCTGTGGCGTTGCATTGGTCCTTACCTTCTCTTCTTTGGTTTACAATTATGTCACTTAGAAGGCTACCTTGAGGTCTTTGACTTATAGCCTGAGCAAGTTACCCCATTTGGTTATCCAAATTTTGAATTAATGCCTCTTGAGATGACACTTTTGTATTAAATGATTGGATGAAGTCTTTCATCATCACCATTAAGGCATTTGTATTATCCTAAGTAGGTGGATTCTTTTATTGGGCTTGTAATTGTTGTGGTTGTTCGAAACTAGGTGGTGGAAATGATTGATATTGAGTTGATTACCACCCTAATTGTTGTTATTCCAAGAGAAATTTGGATGTTGTCTCTATCCTGGGTTATATGTGGTTGAGTATGGATCATTGTTTTGGTTCACATCACCCACATAAAAACTAATTCAGGATTATTTGGACAATTATCAAACAAATGGGCTCTATCAGAAAAACACACACGACACCCTTGAGTTTTGGACTTAGTTTATACTCCCTAACGAGTTTTGAACCTTCCAAAGATTTAACAAAGATGATACTTGAGTTGAAAGTGTCATGATATCATTTACCTCATGTATTCCACCTATTCTTCTTATGGCTATCATTCTGTTCATTGACCATTGGTAATTATTGCTAGCCATTTTCTACTCTATGCTTCTAATAGCACTAAAAGATATGTCTAAATTAAAAATAAATAATAAATTAAAATTAAAAAACTAAATAAATAAATTAAAGTGAAAATAAATAATTAAACAACATTAACTAAAATAAATAAATAAGTCAGTAAAATAAAATAAAATAAGTAAATTAAAATTAAAATAAAAATAAAAAAATAAAAAAATAAAAAAATAAAAAAATAAAAAAAATAACTAAAATAAAAAAATTATTAATTTTTAATATTTATAATCCACACCAATGACGCCAAAAAGTATACGTATTGTAACAAGTAATATAATGATAAGAAAAGATCGTTCTCACGGAAATTATTTTACTAGAAACTAATTTTTAAAACTAAAGAAATAAAAGTCAATTTTTTTAATATTTTAAGGAAGCAAAATTAAAATAACTAAAAGTAAATTTAAATAATTAATTAAATCAAATTTGGTAACTAAAAAGATGTATGAGAAAATATCTAGGAATACTTAATCTCCCAATTTTTTAAACATGTGAATCACTAAAATCCCCCCAATATAATTTTCAATTAAATTAAATGATAAATTGAATCTAACCTATCATGTATTCCTTCTCAAGTAAACTACACACCATATAGTAATTAATTTAATCACACTCTCATGGCAATTAAATTTCATACTACTCATTAAGTTCATCAATTATGGATCACATACATAAGAATCATACATCTCTTCCTAGAAACTATGCATGTTATTTAATCAAGACAAACAATTAAATAATTCTCTCAAATCTATTTAATTTCCTCTAAGGATAAATTGTTAGCTAAACAATTAATAGCATAAAAATCAAATTAAATAATATAATTAAATTATAATTATAATTGGGATAAAATATTAGATCATCATATGGTGAAAATTATGTTCATAAGATCCCTCGATTAATAAATTAACTACACATAATTGTGTTCATAAATCTCATATTTTTCATAAAGGTAGACAAAAAAATTGATAAATAAAATAGTAGAAGAAGAAATACAATCAATCTCTTGAATTGTAGTATTAATCTACTTTTGAATTTACACCAAAATTACATCCCCTCTTTAATTTTTCTATATTTTCTCTCTTTTTAGCTCCAAAAATTGACCAAAATTAAGCTAATGACGGCCCCTTATGGTTTACGGAGTTATTAAGGGCTTAAATATAGCTCATGTGTGATCTAGACCGTCAGATTAGCTTGATGAAGGTTTGCAATCAAAATTAACAACGCCAGCCAATTACAGCACGACATATGGCATCATAAATTCACTAGGAAAATCAGAGAGTGATGCATGGCAGGGGAGACTAGTTAGATTCAATGCTCACTGAGTAAGTTCCATGCGGCGTAATGTGATTTGCAAAAATGGATGGTGTGGCGAACAGGTTTAACACAACGAGCAATAGGGTAGCGACACATGGCAGCGATGTTTGACTCCATTTCGAACTAGGATTGAATGTCGTGGTGACACATGGCATGTGTTCCATCCTCCTCACATGCAGAGTAATGTGATTCTCTATCATTACATGTGTGGCATCTGCATGGCTTGCCTATTCAGCTCCCTTTCTTGCGTGGCATGACACGTGGTCGCTTCTAATTGGTCATGCATTAAATATTTATAAAAAATCTAGAAAAATTTCAAAAATTATATTTTCACCCCTTTACACTAAAAAGTTTATATTTTAATAGTTTGACACCAAAAATACTATTTATTGAATAAAAAAGTAAATATTAAGTAAAAAAGGTGCAATAATGACTCTACTTCCATAGAGTCATCACATATCAACAGGTCTTCCATCTTGCAAATAAGGCATATCCTGTCTAGGTAAAATTTTGGAAATGATACCCTTATTTCCATGTATTCCAACTACATTATCACGCACTTTCATTTATAGTTTTTGTGAAATATATACACGAATCATTTTTGGATTATAAATAGAACCCATTTTGTATAGATCCATCTCCCATCAATAACTCGACCTCTACCACCTATAGGTAGTTTTAGACAAGTTTCCTTTGAAATGGATACCTAAATACCAAGTATGGCTCATAAAAATCTGTCTTTTGGAGCATACGATGATTCTTTTTTCACTTGAGGCATTAATTTACCTACTAAAATATTGCCCATCTCCACCCAAGATCTTAACATTACAATTCTGTTTTTGTCTATATTTCATGTTAAATGGACTTTTAGATGTGGTATTTCATTAGTGATTATTTCGGGATCGTAGTTTGATACATGAGTTTGAATTTCATATTTTCATATATGAAAAGAAGTATAAATATCCTCATATACTAGATGCTCATTAATGAGTATTGTATCCTCAAAAATGTAACCTTTCCATGGAATATAAGCTACAAATATGTTTTTTCCGAAAGCAAGTTCACCGCCAACTATAGCAGCACCATCCTCTAAAATCTGTCCTTTTTTAATACATTTACCTCGCATAACTTGGGATTTTTGATGCATACAAGTATTTTTGTTGGAATGCTGATATATAACTAATGAGTGCTTAGAGTATAACTATTGCCTGATAAAATGATCTTGTAAGTATTAGTATAAATAATCTCTCCCTCACAGTATGCTATAGCGGGAACCACTGAATCTAGTGCCACTTGGTGTTTTAATCTAGTTCCAACAATGCACTTTTCAAAAAAATAAAGAGAAACTGTTTGACATTGCATAATAGAACGCATTAAAGCTCGATTTGCATCATTATGCTTGATAAAAGGGATGAGAAAAGATCCAATAGAGAAATATTGGAAAGGTAAAATACTTCAAAAATGGACCTGGTCCTATTCAATAGTCAGTAATTCTTGATGGTATCAAGTCAGAACAACCAATTCTTCCTGAATACCTTGATTCAGTGCCAAAGAATGTCATGCTACTACTATATAGTATTCATCTCTACTTGATAATAAATAAAGTATTTGTACTTTTTTTGAGTTCTTAGAGGTTTCATAAAATGAGATTTCTAGAGACCCCCAATGACAAATGCCTACATGAATTCCTAAGGATACAATAACTCTAACATTGATTCCTTTGGACATGTCAATAGGGAAAATGCATCCATAGTGACTAGGATGGATATCTCGTATCTAAAAACTAGTTGTTCGCCCGATCAACCCTCCTAGGCCAAAATAACTCAATTTTCTCTCATGAACTATTTATGTCAATGGATTAGTTCGATCCAAAAATTGATATAACGGGTGTAATCTAAAAAATATTCATAAATGGTTGTTAATGGAGTTAAAGTTTTTCTCCCATGAAAGAAGTTTTCTCCCATGAAATTTATATTTTATGGGATCCCTATCTACCAAAATTTTAACTTCTAATTTCAGTGAACAAATAATCATGGAGTCCTCCTCTTTTTGGACAACATATACAAAGAGACCTGCTAATAGTTAAGTTATTATTGAACCTATGAGAGATGATTAAACTTATTTTTTTTTATCTTCAACCAATTGTGTGCTTCAGTAAAATTATCAAGAGTAAACATTTTAGCTTTTTTCCAATACTCAACAGCTTGATCGAACCAAGCCTCCTCAATTTCAAAATCTCCTTGTTGAAGGGCCTATTCTCCTCGATCAGAATAGGGGTACATTTATTTCCTTAGAACCACACTTGAGAGTTTCTAACCTTATATGGCTCAGCAGTCACATTCTTTTGGCATCATCCCCTCCTTTTTTCTCAAATTAACCAAAAGAAAAGATATTATGAGTTTCAAAATAAAAAATTGCTTAATAATTCAATCAGTTTTATCTTTTTTCCTACCATTCTAAAGTATAGGCATTTCTACTATCATTAGAATTTTATGAAAGGAAACTATCTTGGTTTCATATATAAATTTATATAGAATCTTTTAAAAAGGCTTTTCTTCATAAGAAGGAAAAAAAGACTTACTATCTTTGGGATTTGATGCTACACTACTGCTCAATACCTTAGGGGATCAACTTTATTACAAAAGTTAATTTTTATCTCATGATATGATATAAGTAAGCATTTCTTCTTGTATCGGCCCACAACCTCATGAATTTATCTTTACGGTGCTTCCTCTTCAATTGGACCCTTTATTTGTAGAATAAAGTATCTAGGCATACCTATTTCTTCATATTCATATTTTTGCTTCTATAAAATAAAAATGAAGTTTATTTATTTACTACAACTGATAAAAATCATTGTTTTGGATGATACATATGTAGAAAGCCTATGTTTTTTTTGTTTTCTTCCTAGTATTTATTAACTTGCTCTTCCTTTTTATTTTTATAGTGGAGATAGTCGTGTGTAATGATAGATCACAACCATATTATTAAAAGCTTATAGTAAGAATGGGTTCCATTCTAGTGCAAGAAAATAATATTCCAAAGCGTTCACATGTTCTCCATTCCTCATGTGGAAAAGTCCTATGTTATAGAGTATAGAACTTCGATCATAGGGATCAATTTCTAGTCGCTATCCTTTATAATAATTCTATAAAGCTTCTTCATAATTTCCTTTGGATTGAGTTGACATTCGTTACGATTGTCTTTCGATTCAAAGAATATTTATTTCAAAACCATACATGACATTTTCTTCTCATATGGCTCCTTCCTTATGTACATAATGAGAATAATATATTGCATGAAATCAAAAAAGATTGAAATAGTCTCATTATAAATGGAGTGGAGCTGGTGTTTTTACAAGAAATAACTAGCCAGCCATTTTGTAAAAGATCTTTCCTTAACATCACAAATTTTGGAACAAGATAAAAAAAAGGTGACTCCAACAATTTATTTGTCTTTAATGCCTCTGAATCCTAGGAATTATATGGGTATCCAACCATTCTTGTTAGCCCTAGTCCAAAATATGCACGAGATGAATGAGATAGATGCTTATTGCCCCAAGCATTCTTGTTAGACCCAGTCCTCATAAGGAAAAAAGGTATCATTTATAACAAATTTTTCATGTTATTGATTCCTAGGAGTAATGCCTCTTCCTCTATGCCTTCTATTGGTACTAGTGGATTAAGTTTGGCCTACCTATAGGTTATAACTCCTTGTTGAATGCTCTCGAATCGAATATTAAAGCATCTGAGGTTGCATTAATCGAGGATACACGACAAAAGGGCATTCATGTTTTATTTACAAATGAAACTTCACCTTCAATAAGCGTAGATTTATTTCAATAATTACTTTTTATTTTTATTCCGAATAATGTGTCTTTCTCCTAAGACTGACAACGGTAAAAAATAAAAGAAAAAATGTTTAATTAACAAAAAAATAGATCTTTGCCTTAGAATATTTTCATACTTGTACGAAAAAATCAATAATCTTAATTTATATTTTCAATAACCTAGTTTATGTTAAACAAGCTTAATTAAATAGCTAATGTATGATGAACAAAATCAAGTCCCCAACAACAGCGCCAAAAACTTGATGAATAACAAGACCGATATTGAGTTAGCAAAACCAATCTTGCAGATATTTTTATTTTATATTTATAAAACTCTGAAGTGCAAGAATCATTTTATAGAAAATGACAAGTATACTCCCAAGGTCGATCTAAGGAAGTAATATATATATATATATAAATTTATTATTCAAACTCTTAAAAATGAAATTAAATCCTAAACATCCTGTCATGATATTTTTATTTGTGTTTTCTAATCTGATTAGATAAAAAAAATAAAATAGATATAGATTCAATAAATAATAATACAATTTTTTTATCATTCATAATAGTAGAATATTTAAGGATATAATAATTAAGTTAATTATGTTTGCTCATACTATTTATGCTATTAAATATATAAATTGATATTTATTAATTTTTTTATTTTTGGTATGAAAATATTCTTAGGTTGATGCTTGCTCATACTATAATTAATTAAGTATTAAATTTCAGCTTTATTTCTAATAAAATTTCAAGCTATCTAATTACAACTTTAGGTAGAGTCACTTAATTAGACTTTATTCAAGGTGTCCAAATTAAACCTAAGAATATAATTATCTCAGTAATAAATTTCAAGTTTTAAAACCAATACTGAAAATATGTTGTCAATACATTTTCGAATAATAGTTCTTATAAAAAAATTTGAAATAGAGCTTCACTCTAACTACCGAGCGATTATACCAACAAATAAAAGAGCACGACTCTAAATCAAACCGGATAATTAAAACTTAAAATATAATTTTCAAAATTAAGTTATAATGAAAAATAATATATTTCTCTCTAACATCCTTAGTATTAAATCTTGAATAAAAACAAAATCAAATTATTTTATAGAAATATTTTACCTATTTAATATTTCGCAAGTATAACAACTTTTCATTATATCATATTTACAAATAGCCAACCATGTTAAATTTAACACAAACAAATTAAATATAACATATAAGAATAAGACATAAAAATAACTGTAAAACATTCATTTAATATTATACCTCAAAAGAATCCTTAAAAAACTTTGATGCTAATTCCATTTCTAGAAAACCTTAAAACGGATTTGCATTTTCATTTATTGAATCAAAAACAAGAAATCTTTAAAAGCATAACTATTTCTTCTCAAAAAGAGAAGAACTTTAAAACTAAAATAATTTAAAAAGACTAACTAGAGAGAGAAAGAGAAGAGATTTTTTATTTAAGGGGTGATTTTTACAAGAGGGGGAGAGTTCTTTTATAGATGGGGAAAAGGCCAAAAAAAGTGGAAAACTATCTCAAAAATTGATTTTGGACACGTTTAGACAAGCTAGAAAGCATGTTGAGGGCAAGATTTGTTGCAAACAGGCTCTCGTGGGATAGACGCAGGCATGTGCTGCCGCACGCTGGACTCGACGCGGGCATGTGCTTGTTGTGCGCACACACGAGCATGTGCTGGTTGTGCGTGCATGCGGGCATGTGCTGGGCATGCGCTAGTTGTGCCCGGGGCGCATGCGAGGATTGGCATTTTTGACCATTTTCACTTATTTTGTCCAATTATTCCATTTTTTTATTTTTCTCAACATATTTGCGATGTATTATTACCTCCAATATTTTATTTGAGTCTTTAAGATATTTATGAACAAAATACCTAAAAAATAATAAAAATACTTGTGATTCCAAAAAGGAAAAATTATATAAAAATATGATAGAATCATACAAATATAAATCTATTTAATCAATTAAAGTACATTAAATCATGATAAATATAGTATTTTTTAAGCACTCATCACAATCCCTAACCAGCTTCTTACTAATCCCATAGCAAGAGAAGCAGTCAAAACTAAAAATTAAACTATCCTAAATCACTTTCGTGATTGACACTATTACATTTAGCATATGCACTAAGCCGTTAAACTACTAGGTTGTCATAGTGGGCGAGTTTAAGTCACATGAGGGTTTTATGTAATGATATCCATAAACATTAACAAAAAATGAAAACAAAATAAAACAAATAAAATAAGAAATTAAATAAAATTTAAAATAAAGTAAAAATACTAAAATAAAATAAAGAAATGAAATACAAAAATATCTCATGCTTATAAAAATTAGTTGAAAATCATTTTCATATTTCATATAAAAAATGTATCAATTTGATTTCATCCAAACTTAGTGTCAAGAATCTAAATTCGCTTTGACTATATTCCTCAGAACTTCATACTCTCAAAACACATCATATGGCTTCAAACACTCATATTAATTTATATTCAAAAAAGTTTATGTATAGAAATGAACTAATATGTTCGCATATGTAAAAAGAAGAAAAACTCAAAGTGTTATTTTAACACTGGTCTCATGAAAGGAATCAAATGTAAGGATTTATAAAATATTATACATTACTTTCATGCATCAATCAAATTCTTCAAATAAAAATATCAAGTAATATGCCTTTTAGAAAATGTAGGAAAATGCAATAACTTCTTAAGGAATTACTTCCTTTATTTATTTATTTTTTTGCATTAAAGCATTTCTCACAACTATTTAGGCTTTTTGGGTCATAGTATATAGATTATACTATTCATTTTTCTCTCTTTATTTCTATTTTTTTATTTCTCTTATATTCTTTTTTTATAAAAGAATTCATTTGTTTAGATAGTGGACCCATGTACAGATTGTACATTTTTATATGGTATGGTGGGTGGTTAATATTTGACTTTTCTTGTTTGTATTTGTTTAGGTAACCCTAGATATATCTATTTTTAATAGAAATCATGCATGAATGAAGAAAGACATATACTATCAATTTTTACTTAAATAATTTAATCTAAGCAAATGAAAAATAAATATATATTTATACCACTTCATTATGATGTAAAAATCTAGATATTCAATGTTAAGTCCTCTAGAAATCATCTAATAATGCTAAAAAAATAATATTTATCACTCAGAATAAAGGATCATAGGTTCAAAATATTTTTCACAATGGTAGTCTCCACTATTTAATTCCTAAACACCAATTTTGGGTTTAATATAATTTCCACACCTTATCAAGAAATACTTGTCATGACAAAAACTAACTAATTACCATATACTCTAGGATATGTTTTCACAAATTAATCTAACTATGGAAAAGACTTAACTATTTACTTAAATTTGATTTAAAGAAATGATAAATTTTTGTGAGAATTTTTAAAACTAATTCTAAAATTCTAAAAATTAGTAAATCACATAAAAAAATCAAACAGAATAAAAATGAAAATATGAACATAAAAATTTGTAAATTAAAGATAAAGGGAAAAGAGATGAAATTAAGCATGGTAACTTTTCACCACCCCTAATCTAGAACTTACATTTTCCTCAATATAACAATTGTAAATTAAAGATAAAGGGAAAAGAGATGAAAAGTTTCATATTTTCTGAGGATATGCAAGTAGTGACAGAGAAATGCAAGTGCATCCATCATATTCATCATTGAAGTTCACATAGACAGATTGATGAGAACTTCTAATATCTCAAAAAATATTTTTAGTTTTCACAATCACTACTACAAAAGGTGGCATTTAAGTTGAGATTTAAAGTCTATTTTTGGGGAAAACTGACTTATAATGAATTTAAAGTCGGTTAATTGAATAACCGACTTAAAACATGTAGATTGTAGAATCGGTTCAACATGTCAGCCGACACTACATGTAGGATGTAAGGTCTGTTGACACATAGAACCAACGCTACATGTAAGACGTAGCATCAGTCCTACGTGTCAATCGACGCTATCCACGTATGTAGTGTCGGTTGACACGTAGAACTGATGCTACATCCTACATGTAGTGTCGGTTTAACATGTCAATCGATGCTACACACATCGATATTTTCTAGTGCTATAAATACTCTCAAAAACCCAAAACCGACCGATCCTTCTCTTCCACTCTTTCTCATTTTATGGCCACCTACGACCCCAATTCCATCACTGTTTAGTGGGTTTTCTTCCTCTCCAATTTATCTTCTTGAATCCCTATTTTTTTAGCGATATACTCAAATTTTTTATACCCATTTTCTCACTTACAAAACACAATTTTTTCTTCATTTCCTTCATTTTATTACTTCATTTACTCTTATAAGTATTTCTATTAATCCTATGCACTTATTATTTATATTTCATTATTTTTCGTATATTATGTGTTATTATTTATGTGTATAAATTTTTGTATTATGTAGGTTTTGTATTATATATATGTTATTATTTTTATTAGGTATGTTTTAATTGTATAAATTTTCATAATGAAATAAATTTATATATTTATGATTGTGATTTAAGGTTGATTTTTAATTTATTTACTTTTGTTAATATGAAATGGGAAAAACATGATTCAATAATTTGATACTCATTAAAAATTTAGGTTTGAAGTTGTGTTGTTATTTAAAACAAATATTAATCATCACAAAATTGTTATATAAATTTTGTTTTATATATTTAAATTTGAAATCAACTCAAATGATGTGGCATATTATTATTAGTAATTACAATCAATTTCATATAATTATACTTATATGTGTGTATTTGATATGTTTGGTTTTTATGTAATTATTTTTATATGATGTTTTGATAGATATTCTAATAATTAGGGAATTCATATATAATAATATCTTAAATATATTGGTTGGATACATATTTAATATGCTTAATGTCTTTAATAGAAAATAGACAAATCTTGGATGTCAAAATGTAGAATTGAACATGACTACATTTTTGGAGTTGAATATTTCTTGGAATTTGCTTGTAGAAATAGTAATAATGAAATTAGTATGATTTGATGCCTATGTGTTAAATGTAAAAATGAGCGATTTCATGATGTTGAAGAGGTTAAGTATCACCTTATCCATAGCGGAATTCTTTTAAGTTATAAATGTTGGTATTATCATGGAGGAAATATTGATAATACTCATGAGGAAGAAATAAATAAGAATGTGAGTGGATTATATACATCTTATCATAATGTATAGACAGAAAATATATTTCATGGTGTTTAAGATGATCTACATGAGGATGATCCTAAAACCTTTAAAAAACTTCTAGAAGATGCCAAAAAACCGTTGTATCTAGAATGCAAGAAATACACTAAAATGTCGAGATTGGTTCATTTGTACAATGTGAAGGTAAAAAATGGTTTTCTGACAAAGGATTCATAGAATTACTAAATGTACTAATAGATATGTTTCCTGAGGTTATTGAATTGCCATCTTTAATGTATGAAGTCAAGAAATCTCTTAGTCGATTTGGCATGGAATATCATAAGATTCATGCTTGTCCAAATGATTGCATTCTTTATAGAAAAGAATATGAGACATTAGATGATTGTCCGATGTGTAAATAATGGAGATGGAAGCATACTACAAATGATACAACACCTAAGAAAGGCGTGTCCGTAAAGGTTCTTTGGTACTTTTCTCGGATTCCTCACTTTCAAAGGTTGTTCAAAAGTAAAGAGACATCAAAGATGTTGACTTGGTATTTAGATAATTAATCTGATGATGGGAGGCTACGTCATCCTTGTGATTCTCCAAAATGGAAAGTAGTAGATAATTTATCCCCTCAATTTGCATCTGATCTGTGCAATCTTCATCTTTCCATTTCTATTGATGGAATTAATCCACACTATTCCCTTAGTAGTAGATATAGTTTTTGGCCAATAATTATGGTAACATATAACCTTCCTCCCTAGTTGTGTATGAAAATAAAATTCATGTTGTTAACATTATTGATCTTAGGACATAAACAACCCAGTGTTGATATGGATGTATATTTGTACCCTCTGATAGATGATTTAAAGACGTTATGGAATGATGGTGCAAATGTTTATGATGCATATATAGAAGAAAACTTTACCTTGAGGGGGTTCTTTTATGACAATTAATGATTTTCCTACCTATGGGAACTTATCAGGACATGCAACAAAAGGTTATATGGGATGCCCTATATGTAGTGATGGCACTTCTACAACTTATCTTGTTCACAGATGATCATTTACCCCGACCTTTGTGAGGTGTTGAGATATTAAGGAAATTGAATAGTATGACATTCAAACGATATGGAAAGATGAAAAAAAGAATACTCACTAATAGAGGGAAATAAAAGAGGTCAACTAATAAAAAGGGTGAAAATGAAAATGTTACTGAATCAGTAGATCATGGTTGTTGGAATAAAAAATCAACATTTTAGGAATTACCTTATTAGAAAGACCTACACATTCGCCACATCTTAGATGTGATGTACATTGATAGAAATTTATGTGAGAGCTTGATTGGTACATTACTTAATATACCTAGAAAAACGAAGGATGGAATTAAAGAAGAGTGGATTTAAAGAAATTAAGCATACAACCTGAATTGGCACCAAGGGTGGAAAATGATAAGAATCAAAAATACTTGCCACAAGTATCATTTACAATGTCAACAAAAGAGAAGGATGTGTTTTGTAAATTTTTGGTAGATGTGAAAGTTCCTAATGATTACTCATTCAACTTAAGAAATTTTGTGTCTATCACCAATAAGGAACTTTATGGATTGAAATCATATGACTGTCATATCTTAATGCAACAGTTATTACCAATTGTTATTAGATCAATTCTTCCAAAACATGTTTAATTATCAATAATTCATCTTTATTCATTATTTAATACAATATGCAATAAATCTATACCAATTGACGAGTTAAACTCTTTACAGAAAAATGTTGTAGAGAATTTATGTCTAATTGAAAAATATCTTCCTCATTTCATCAATATAATGATTCACTTGTGTGTTTATTTAGTTCGAGAGGTTCAATTGTAAGGTACTACTTACTTAAGGTGGATGTATCCTTTTGAGAGATACATGCAAGTCCTTAAAGGATATGTAAATAATTGAAATTGACCTAAAGGATGCATGGTGGAATGTTACATTACTGAAGAGGCTATTTAGTTTTGTTTTGGACTGAAATTGAGAATCATATGCACAAGTTGTTCGTAGAACGTCACATGATCCAAGTACATAACCCTATGCTTAGTGGAAGTAAGAAATTTTTTTATTTATTGCACTTGATGGGAAAAAGCACACCGAATCATTCTGGTAAATAATAACGAGGCACAACCGCACATAGAGTAAGTGATGACCGGTTCAACCTTTTCATTTAAAATAAAATTATATTTTATTTAACTATTAATGATATCTAATTGATATATCTTTAATAACATTATAGAATGCATTTAAACTTACTAAAGATCGATCCTCGTTATAAAAAAAGGGAGGACAAAAATGATTGTAAGATGAACATAAGCGAGAGCTTATTAATTTGTTTTGCAACTGTTGAAGGATTATATTGTCCCACATCGACTAGGTGTTCGGCTGTAGTGCAGTTTATAAGTGTGGGCAACCCTTAACTCAATGAGATCTTATTGGGTTGAGTTAGGCCTTGGGCTTATATAACATCGTATCAAAGCTAGGCCCTGAGTTCATTGTGCTTTGTGGCCTTCGTTGCTCTTGTCCGATGTGAAGGGGGTGTTGAAGGATTATATTGTCCCACATCGACTAGGTGTTCGACTGTAGTGCAGTTTATAAGTGTGGGCAACCCTTAACTCAATGATATATTATTGGGTTGAGTTAGGCCTTGGGCTTATATAACAGCAACCATGTAAGTGTCATACACAAGAATTCCTTAATATTTCTATGCAACATTTTAAAACTTTGTTTTAAACAAATTTCATGTTTTTGTATGCATATATTATAGTTGAACTCAACAAACCCAATTATAAAATAACATAAAGTTTAGAATGGCTTGCACATGGTCCAAAATTTGATGTCCAATCATATTCTAGTTTCACAATTAATGGATCAAGGTTTACCACTCAAGCAAGGGACAAAGTCCGAGTAAATCAGATAGTGATGTGAAGATGGTTGCACAAACTAGGCAATTTTCCTTTTCAAACGATGGTAATCCTATACTTTCTGATAGAACATATTATCATATAATTCAACAAATTTGGGAACTCGATTATGAGGTCTTCCATGAAACAATATTATTGTGTGATTGGATCAAAGATGTTATCATTGTTTGATATTAAATAGATGATTTTGGATTTACCCTTGTAAATTTATCCAAGATAAGTCACACTGATGATCCTTTCACGTTAGCACTTCATGCAAAACAAGTAGTTTACATGTGGGATCAAATTGACACAAGATAGTCTGTTGTGTTAATGCCTCCACAAAAAGAGTTCTACCATTGTGATACTTTATAAGATGATGACATGATTGATACATTATCCAATATTAGTCATTTCTTAAAAAAATTGCCTAATGTATGTGATGATCTAGTTGATGATGATGATTCTTCGTCATAGACTCAAAGTGATTGTGAATGAATATATATATATACAATCAACTACCTAATTAAACATAATGTATGTTCTATATTATTCTATTAACTCTTGCATGTTTATATGTTTGGACTTAAAATTGTCAATTTATTTCTATTTCATCATTATTTGCATATATTTCATAGATCCTAGGGTATCAGAGCTTGTAGATCCAAATGATTCATTGAGGCATTTGAAAGGAAGGAGTTGGGTGAATATACTTGATGCTCTGCTTAACCTAGATGATACAATACCTATTCTATTTGATGCTACTAGTAATCCATTAGGAGAAAATGGCCAACAGTTGAAATCCTTTATTTGTAGACTTGTGAAGTCAAGTATACCAATCAATATAAATGATTGGACTAAAGTTGACAAAGTTGAAAAGTACAAAATATGGAAAATATTTTATGTAAGTCTCTTTTATTTTATAACTAATTACATATATTGTATATTTTTATAATATCTCATCTTTTGTAGTGTGTTTTTTACAGAATCGTTATAAAGTCCCTGAAACATGGATGAGAAAGTGTTATAAGATTACAAATATGGCATGGAAGGAATACAAAACTTCCAGATTGGCCAGAAATTATGTGTTTCCATAAAGAACACCCGTGGATTGAACCCCAAGTTTGGAAAGACTTCGTAGATTATAGACGTACGGATGAATTTCAAATTATTAGGGAAGAAGATCAGAATTTATAAATGTAGAATATTCTTCCTAACCGTATTATGAGGTCTTCAAATCCTAAAGTTAGAAAAAGAATGGTATTATTAAGTTGTTAATTTATAAATATTTTTATATTTATTTTCCTCAAATTTAAGTTGATGTCATGGTTAATAAATTTATTTAATTTATGTAGGAAGCTGAATTGGGTAGACCAATTACCCGATCTGAATTGTATATAGAAACAAAGAACCTTAAAACGATGAAGTCAAGATCAATGACTAAATGATGAGTGCTCAAAAAGCACTAAAATAACCATGATTTTATGCACATTAATTGATTAAAAATATATATATTTATATGTTTTATCATATATTTATATAAATTTGTCTTTTTCGGAATCACGGGTATTTTTATTGTTTTTCAGGTATTTTGGCTTAAAAACGCAACTTAAAAACTCAAAGAGGAATACTGGAAGCAATACATCACAAATATATTAATAAATAAATGGGGAAAGGTCAACAAATATGGAAAAATTGGACAAAATGGGTCAAAAAGGACAAAAATGTCAGAAAGGAGAAAATCGCGCGCCGTGCCGTCATTGCGCGCGCTCCGCCCCACTGTTCATCCGCTACAGCCTGTTCATCATCCGTGGAACTGTTCATCCGAGGAACTGTTCATCCGCTACAAGCCTGATACAGTACGCCGTCATGCTGACGTCATCAAATGACGTCAGCAATCACTAATCCGCGTTTTTACATTTTTTTTACATTTTTTTCTCTACTTTTTCTCTCCATCCTCACCTATAAATACCCCCCTTCCCTTAACTTCAAAACACACCTTCAAAACACACTTCTCTCTTCTTTCTTTCTCTCTTTTCTTAGATTTTTAGGTTTTTTTAGTTTTTCTTAGTTTTTAGTTAATTTCTCTTAGTTTTAGAGTTCTTCCCTTTTTGGGAAGAACTAGTTATGTTTTTGTAATTTATCAGCTTTTCGATTCAATAAATGGGAGTGCAAATTTCGCTTAGAGGTTTTCCAGCAACGGGAATAGCATCGAAGTTCTGTAAGGATTTTATTTTCTTTACAGTTATTTTTTATGCTTTATTCTTACATGTTATATTTTATTTGTCTGTGATTAAATTTAACTCATTTGGTGTTTATAAACATGATGTAATAATAACGTTGTTATGCTTGCGAAATATTAAATAGGTAAAAATCTCTAAAATGAATTGATTTTATTTTTATTCAAGATTTTATATTAAGAATGTTAGAGAGAAATATATTATTTTTCATTACAAACTTAAATCTGAAAATTAGATTTTAAGGTTTAGTTATCCTATTCGATTTAGAGTAGTGCTCTTTTATTTGTTGGTACAATCGCCCGGTAGTTAGAGTGAAGCTCTATTTCAAAAGTTTTTATAAGAATTATTATCTGAAAATGTATTGACAACATGTTTTCAGTAGTGGTTTTAAAACTTGAAAGTTAGTACTCGGATAATTAAATTCTTAGGTTTAATTTGGACACCTTGAATAAAGTTTAAACTGTCTAACCCCACCAAAGGTGGCATTTAAATGGTTCATTTTCAATCTCTTAGAAAAAGGAATTAATTTAATTAACCAAATTAGTTATCAACCCCACCCATAGGTGTTAATTGATTTGTTTAGTTAACAAAGAATATCTAACCCCACCAAATGTGGTATTCATATAAAAAAGAGAGAATCAATAAATATCAATTCATATCTTTAATAACCTAATTAATATGAGCAAGCATAATTAACTTAATTATTATATCCATAAATACTCCACCATTATAAATGATAAAATTTGCATAAATGTTTATTGAATCTATGTTTATTTTTATGTAAGTAGATTAAAAACACAAAACCCCAAAATATCGTGACAGGATGTTTAGGATTTAATTTCGTTTTTAAAAGTTTGAATAATAAATTAAAAACCACATACATTCCTTCCTTAGATCGACCTTGGGAGTATACTTATCATTTTCTACGAAATGATTCGTGCACTTGCGAGAGTTTTATAAATACATAAAACCAAAGTAACGGGCAGGATCGGCGATGTCGGTTCTCCCCCGATCACTAAACAAGGGAAAGAACAACTAAATAAGTTGGTTAGTAATTTAACTTGATACAAAGTCCTTATGATTTTTGTTAATTGATGTAATAATGTATGATATGTTTGTTTTCTTTTTTTGTAGAGAGTTGTTCAAGAACAAATAGCCAAGGGTGAAATAATCGAACAGCCAGGGAGAGATACTATATATCATGCATTCAGATGCGAGCATCTTGGTTGTGTTAGGGGAGGAAGCTAATATGATGGTTATATGGATTTTTTCAAAAACAAAAGTCTCAGATGGTTAGTAAGGAGAAGTATTGTAAAATTGAAGAAGAATTCAGCTTCTTTAAGGCATCAATGTTAATTGAGATTGCCACTTTAAAAGAATATCAATCACAACACATGGTAGGCATGGTAGCATACTAAAATCAGGGCATGCCCTATTGGCCAGTCATGCCACCATCCATGCTAGGCATGCCACCTATGCAATCTTATAGCAACCAACTTATATCTTGTATGAGATATAGTCATCCTATTGGTCCTCCCTTTATACCAGGAATGTAGATGCAATGAGGTAGTGGTTCATTTTCTCCAATACAATATGTGCATTCTTACCATCCATAACATCATGATGAATGTTTTGATGAGAATGTCCTTCCAATAGCTATCCCGCATGGGAATCCTCCTCTATTTGATGAATCATTTGTGGTAAGATTTAAAGTTTATGTAGATAGTATATTATTTTTATTTTTTATTATATATTTTATTTATTATATATAACTCTTAAATATTTTACAGAATATGAAATATTTGTTGAAACATCCTTCATCAATGAACTTTATTGCTATAGGAACAGTACAATAATTAAGCAATGATCGAATGATTCATAATCAATATTTTCCAAATTATTGGAAAATAATAATTGATCAATCATTACTCTATAATTTTCCACTACTTGTGCCTTCTGATACTACCACAATCTAAGAAGCGGTTGGACAATATGTGACTTGGTTGTCGAGTCAAGTTGTGATAAATTTTGACATGGTACTATTTTTTTTACTTAAGATAACACTTTTTTTACTACTATTATATTTGAAAGTTTATAAAATATGGACCTGATTAACCTAGATGGGAGTGAATAGGTTATTTTTAATTTTTATCAATTTATAATTTACTAACCTAAACAAAACGGCCAAGCATGCAATCGTGTGTAAGAGTAAAGTGTGGAAATTATAACACACGATATTTTTAGGTGGAAACAACCTATGCCACAACAATGACCTAAGAGGAAAACCACCGATCCACCAGACCACCTAACTTTCCACTATGAAAATCAAATGTTCAAGTACAAAATCGGTCTTATGCTACCCTCCCTAGGATACTGCCCCAATGTACTTTACTTACGAGCCCCTGCTCTGTTTTCACAGTTTCTAAAATTAGCATGAGCGGTTCCCAGACCAACGTTCTAATAAGCTCCCCGCCAATCAGATCGATTACAAATCAACTACAAAAAGATTAGCACAAAAAGAAACACAAGTGCCCGTGTGTGTTCTAGAACAGATTTAATAATGAATAATCCTAACAAGATGATTTAAAAACATATCTCATTTAAATTAAAACAACTAGCAAATTCTAGATCAAAAATATTAAGCATAAATTCTAGATCAAAAATATTAAGCATAAATTCAATGAAAATCGTTTCTTCAAAATTCAATAATTAAATCAAATAATTATGATCACATATAAAATTATTTTATCTAAAAAATCTAATTAAAAAGAAACAAACAAAAAAATGAATAGAAATTATCTTACCAAAGGTGCTGTGTGATTTTAGATTAATACTACTAGCCGAACATTCATTAATAATATATCTTAGTGCATTTGCTAATCACCTTTGCTACTTTGTCAATTCAATTCTCATATATATGTGTTACTTACTTTTTTTTTCAGGAGTGATAATTACCTCTTTGTCGTAAGGTGAATATGCCTTTGTGTTTACTACTTTAGTGGACCTCCATGGACTAATTCCTTTTCTTCTTTTTTCGTTTGCAGTTTTTCTTTGGCTGATGCAAAGTTCTTTTTCCGGCGGCCTTTTTATTTTTTTTCTTTAACACCACTAACTAATTCAACCCTAATATGTCTATATATATATAGATAATAATAATGACCTAGTAGTATTGGGATTAAAATATATTTTGGCTTCATTATTCAAGGCCCATTTAAATATTTAATTAAAAAATAATTTTAAATCACATCTTAAAAATATTAAGATACATAAAAAATATTTAAGCACCAAAAATAATCTTAGATTTATGAACATGTGCTATTAAATGCATAAATACAATTCTATGTGTCGTAGTTATCAATGATATACCTGGAGTATAATTATCTAGAACTTGAGTATTTGTTCGGCTTTTCTTGATAGACTTGATAGCAGGCCTAAACACAAATGTACAAATAAATATTTTGTCTACGAAAATAGCCAACACTCATAGTCCTTACCAACTCCCCCTTTGGCATTTTTGTGTGGTAAAACCTCTCTCTCACTACATAGCACTTATAGGAATAAGATAAAATACAATGATTTTCTAGACTCCATAGTAGAACTATCTTATGGCCCGGTGAATCCATCTTCGCTGCAACTTGATAAGCTTATAAGTAACTAAAAAGACATAGGTAAAGCAAATAACAACTTAGCTTGAAAGCCTCATTGTACATTAGTTCAGTTTACATAAAAATAAGCGAAGTGTAAAGAATAATCATGTAGTGTGCATATCAATAAAGCTTAATTAAATATATTATCCCCCTATATGTATAACAAAATAAAAACATGGAAGTAAAAATTCTCTCCCCCTTTTTGACATACGAGAAGGACAAAGCATTAGACAAAGAAATGAAGCTAAACTCCTCCTAAAGATATAACTGTGTAAAACCAGAGTAATGCAAAAATGCAATATGCTTTAAACTCCCCCTAAGTTCTATGACTCTCTAACTTAGAAACCAATTAAAAATGTAATAAATGTAAAGAGGATGTAAAAAAAAATTATTATTTTTATTTATTTTATTTATTTTCAAATTTGCATACATAGCCACATAAGGTATTAAACTAATTTAATTACAAACAAGCACACAACCAATTGAGAACTCATCATTTTTTAACTCCAATTTTGATTATTTATCATATAAATAAATAAGTAGAATAGAAGAGGTGCACATGCACACTTAACACATATAATGACATAATGACATTTACTTAAAGTAGTATATATGTTTAAACTCCACAAATATGTCAATTAATTCATTTATGACCTATCAAGAAAGACTGAAATGAAAAAAATATCACCTATCATGTAAAACCATAATCGAGTCTTCAATCTAACAAAATAAAATATATCTACGAAAGGAGTACTTAATTTTATATATATATATATATATATATATATTTATAACCTCTATTGGCTCTTTCTTTTTGTGCATACAATGTATAAGATTTATAAGTAGTCACTTTTTGCATAATCTTTTCCTTTTTTTTTTGCACAAGCCATAAACCTAGCATGATGACTTTCACACTAGTTGTAAGGTAGCCCTCTCCGCTCACTGCGGTAGCTTCACACATCACAGTAGGTAGCCCTATCAATACTAGGTGCCTCCATGAGATAAAGTTTTTGAAAGCAAGAAATATAACTCAACACAATTTTACAGTCAAGATTAGTTGAAGTCCTAGAATCTTTCAAAAAAATCCATAAACTTCAAGCATAACATATATGTGTGTTTGTGAGTGTGTGAATAAATTCATGTCAACATCGATCATCACATGTACAAGAATATGTGTGTGTTGTAAGCCAAAATTGTAAAATAATTTATACAATAAATATCAAAATGAGTTGAGTTACTAAAAATGAGATTATGTGTATGTAAGTATTAAATAAGTCGAATATTGTGTTGGCCAAACAAGGATGCTATTTTTTTTTGTAATAAAATTTGAAATTTAATTTGAAGGAGAAATTCCCAAGGCACTTTTGAGATACTCAAATCTTTGAGTGTCTATGGCTTTAGTGAATATATCAGCTAATTGTCTCTCAATAGGTACAAACTCAAGTGTCACTATTTTCTCTTCAACTAATTCTCGAATAAAGTGATGCCTAATGTCAATGTACTTAGTTCTAGAATGTTGAACCGGGTTCTTAGAAATACATATAGCACTAGAGTTATCACAATATAAGGGCATCATACCTTGTGGTTAACCGTAGTCCTTGAGCATGTTTTTCACCCAAAGCATTTGTGTGCAAGAGCTTCCTACAGCAATGTATTCTACTTCATTTGTAGAGAGTGAGATAGAGTTCTGCTTTTTACTGTGCCATGATACTAAGTTGTTTCCAATGTAGAAACAACCACCTGATGTGTTCTTCCTATCATCCTGGTTGCCTACCCAGTCGGCATCTGTAAAACTACTTACTTCACAAGTAGTGTCAGTAGTAAAATATAAACCATAATTACTTGTTCCTGAGATATACCTGATGATTCTCTTTACATTCTCTAAGTGTGATTCCATAGGGTTAGCTTGATAACGGGTACACACACCAACACTAAAACATATGTCAGGTCTACTTGCAGTGACGTAAAGTAAACTACCTATCATACTCCTATAAAGGGTTTAATCAACACTTCTACCTTGAGTGTCCTTTGTAATTTTTGTACTGGTACCTAAAAGAGTCTATAATGGCTTGCTAGTTTCAAGACCAAACCTTTTAACAAGATTACAGGCGTACTTGATTTGAGAAATAAATATATTATCACGAGATTGTTTGATTTGCAAACCAAGGAAAAAAGTTATTTCACCTACCATAGACATTTCAAATTCATTTGTCATAACATGCACAAAATCATCCACTAGTGTACCAGATGTGGATCCAAAAACTATGTCATCCACATAAATTTGAGCAATAAAGATCTCGTCACTACTCCTTTTAATGAATAGAGTCTTATCAACTCCCCCTCGAATAAATCCCTTGTTTAAAAGATAGTTGGTAAGTCTCTCATACCATGCTCATGGAGCTTGTTTCAAACCATAAAGAGCCTTTTTGAGTTTGTAAACATGATTTGGAAATTTTGGATCAACAAATCCTTTTGGTTGTTCAACGTATATCTCCTCATTCAGAAATACATTCAAAAAGGCAGACTTAACATCCATTTGATATAATTTGAACTTCATGTGACATGAAATGGCAAGTAAAATCCTAATTGACTCTAGTCTAGTGACAGGTGCAAATGTTTCATTAAAGTCAACTCCTTCTACTTATGTGTAGCCTTGAGCTACCAACCTAGCCTTATTCCTAACAACAATGTCATGCTCATCAGATTTATTTTTGAACACCCATTTTGTTCCAATAACATTTTTGTTTTTAGGCTTAGATACTAATACCCATACATGATTTCTTTCAAATTGATCTAACTCATCTTGCATGGCATTTATCCAAAATTCATCCCTAAGAGCTTCATTCACATTTTTTGGTTCAAATTGAGAAATATAGCATAAATGAGTTACCTCACTTATTTGTCTTCTTCTTGTTACCATGCTTGAATTAGGATCTCCAATTATATTCTTAATAGGATGATTTTTTGAAGTTCGAGTTGGATTTATCATTGATGAGGTTGATGCTTCTTCCTTCTTTTGTTCACTTTCCTTCAACTCCTCTTCTTTTATTCCAATTGTGTCACTGGTCATTGTTAATTGAGGTGTTGTGAAATTTTCTTCATTTCTAACTTCTTCACTTGTAATCTGCTTATCTCCATCATCTATAACGACATTTATTGATTCCATAACTACATTAGTTCTACAGTTGAAGACTCTATAAGCTCTACTATTTAGGAAATAACCAAGAAATATACCTTCATCACTTCTTGAATCAAACTTACCCAACTATTCTCGATCTCTAAGTATGTAGCATTTACTTCCAAAAACATGCATAAATTTCAAATTGGGTTTTTTACCTCTCCATATCTCATAGGGCGTTTGGTTTGTACCTGTACGAAGATATACACGATTTATAATGTGACATGCAGTGTTTATAGCTTCAGTCCAAAACCTTTTGGAGACTCCCTTGGCATGCATCATTACTCTTACCATCTCTTGAAAGAATTCAACTACTCCATTTTTTTTAGGCGTGATAGGAGCAAATAATTCATGAAAGATACCATATTCTTTATAGAAGTCAGCATACTTGGTATTTTCAAACTCTTTTCCATGGTCTGTTCTCATTCTCTTGATTGTTACTATTTTGTCACCTGCTTCAACCTGCACTCTTGTATAATATAAGACGAAGAACTCAAAAGCATCTGACTTGTCTCTAAGAAAGTCTACCCACGTGTAGCAAGAAAAGTCATCTACTACAACTATGATATATTTCTTACCTCTAATACTTTCTGTTCTCATAGGACCCATAAGGTCAATATGTATCAATTCCAATAATCTGTTTGTATTTATACTCTTGATCTTCTTATGAGCAATCCTAGTTTGTTTACCCAATTGATATGGTCCACATACAGTTATTTCAATTTTTGATAGAATAGGTAAACCACGCACAGCCTCAGTTTTACTTAATCTAACTAGATCTTTAAAATTCATATGACCTAGATTTTCATGCCACAAGGTAGTTGAGTCATTTCTAGCTAGGTTACATGTTACTGTGGATGATGTATCAATACAATAACAATTGTCATGTGATCTGATTCCCTTAATCATACATTCACCCTTTTTATTTGTTACAATACAGTGATTGTTTGTAAATTGCACATTAAAATCACTATCACATATTTGACTTATGCTAATCAAGTTTTCCTTAAGTCCTTCCATATATAAAACTTCATCAAGTTTAGGGATACCCTCTATTTGAACAGAGCCTTTTCCAATAATTTTAGATGTTTTACCATCACCAAAGGTAACTATCCCTTCATTGTATTCCTTAAAGGTTTTAAACAAATAATGATTCCCCATCATGTGTCTAGAGCATCCACAATCAAAATATCAAGCAGTATTTGATTTAGCTTTAAACGCTATATGGGCCACAAAGTAGTGCAACTCAGATTTCTTAACCCATCCTTTTTTTTAATTTTGGACATTTGAGTTACCGGTTTCTTATGTTCCTCTTTTGTGTAGTTCTTGTAGTAAAAACTTTACGTTTTGAAAAATTTTGAAATGCCTTAGAAACATTTGTACTCGTGATATAATCATAGGCATAAAGAAATCTACACTTAGTTCTAATATGTCCTTTCTTACCACAATGATGACAGATGGGAACAAACTGAATTTTCTTATAATGATAAGGTGCAGAAACTACCCTCCCTACTTGAGCAATAATGGGTTTTACAAATTGAGTTTTGGATGATGAAGGTGTTTATTGTTCATCTATGTATCCAAGACCTCTCTTATCTCCATGTGGTTTTCCATAGTCTAGAACTTTGGTTAATTTTTCAGCACCAATAGTCAAATTCTTCATCATTTCTTTAATACTAAGTTCTTGCCTAAGATTTTTGTTTTCCTCGATGGCTTATACAAGTCTCATATTCAAAGCATTAATGTGATTAGACAATTCCTTTTTATCTTTCTCTAGGCTAGAGGAATTTGTTTTGTGAATATTGATGATATCATTAAGTTTAGTTACTTCCACAAGCAATTTATCTCTCTCTTCCCTAGCACCTAGACAGTCCATGAATAGTTTCTCATAATTTGATACATTAAACTTAGATAGTAAGAGAGAAGAGTTTATTTCCTCATTTTATTCATCCGAGCTAAGGTCAGAGTCATTGTGATGTGCATTGGCAGTTGCGGTGAAGGCATAATAATTAGTGTCATCATCCTCTGAGTTACTAGCATTGTCCTGCTCACTTTCTGTGTCACTGAGTGTAGCATTAAAGGCTTTTCCAAATTTCTTTTTATTGTTAGCACAATCTATAGAAATATGAGCAAATCCTCCACAAGTAAAGCATTGGGGACTAGTGGGTTTACTTTTCTTACCATCAAGGCTAGGAGGCTTGATTTCCCTTGACTTTCGGTCACTCGAACGACTAGATTGTCCCTTGTTGGAATGATTATTCTGTTGACCCTTCTTCTTCATAAACTTCTTAAATTTTCGTGCTAACAAGACTAGTGACTCATCATTCATATCATCATCACTATCAGAGATGTCCTTTTTGGAGCTTTTGAATGCCACATCCTTATTTTTCTTGGGTTGATCAAGAGAGAGCTCATAGGTTTGGATTTACCCGACAAGTTCATCAATTTTTAGTGTGTCTACATTCTTGCTTTCCTCTATCGCTGTAACTTTCATCTTATAGTCTACTGTTAAAGAGCTTAGGAGTTTGCGCACTTGTATAGGTTGTGGAATTTTCTCACCAAGGTTAGAACAAGCATTAGTGATATCACATAAGCGAGCATAAAATTGACCAAAGGTTTCGTTGTTGCTCATTTTAATAGAATCAAACTCAGATGTTAGCAATCTCAATTTTGTTTGTTTTACTTGGGAAGTTCCTTTATGAGCAAGAGCAAGTGCATTCCAAGCATCTTTAGTAGTCTCATAGTCGGAGATGTGATGAAACTCATCCATCGACACTGCAGCAAATATTGAGCTTAGATCTTTTTGGTTTGCCCCACTAAGGGTGCGTTCTTCAGTGGTCCAGTCTCTTCTTGGCTTTATGATTGTTTCACCATCTTTCATTACCGAAGGTGGTTCCTAACCATCAAGAATAGCATCCCAGACTTTTCATCTTATTTGAGAAAGGATTGCATGTGAGCCTTGCAGTAAGGGTCATTAAACCCATCAAAGAGTGTGGGTCTAACAGATGACCCACCTTTTTTCATTTAGTCCATAAGTAAGTGTGTGTGTCCCTAAGAATCAATCTCACTAAGTATATCTAGTGTTAGCTCTAATACCAATTGAAAGTTTATAAAATATGGACATGATTAACCTAGAGGGAGGTGAATAGGTTATTTTTAATTTTTATCAATTTATAATTTACTAACCTAAACAAAGCGGCCAAGCATGCTATCGTGTGTAAGAGTAAAGTGCGGAAATTATAACACATGATATTTTTAGGTGGAAACAACCTAGGCCACAACAATGACCTAAGAGGAAAACCACCGGTCCACCGGACCACCTGTCCACCGGACCACCTAACTTTCCACTATGAAAATCAAATGTTTAAGTACAAACTCGGTCTTATGCTACCCTCCCTAGGATACTGCCCCAATGTACTTTACTTACGAGCCCCTACTCTGTTTTCACAGTTTCTAAAATTAGCGTGAGCGATTCCCAGACCAACGTTTTAATAAGCTCCCCGCTAATCAGATCGATTACAAATAAACTGCAAAATATATAAGTTATTTTTTTAATTCATGATATTACATTCTTATTTTGAATTTAATTGCATATAGTTCTTTGGTTGGAACAAGTCGGGCTATGATATGCAAATTTTTGATGATTTAGGAGAAGAATTTACAGAACACATGGTTCAAATTATAACATCACAAGAATAATCAAGAGAAGAATATGATGATCTTGAATAACATAGGATAACACCATGGTAATTTTTATAATGCTTTAATTTTTACATTCGTGTGTCTTTGAAGTTTGGATTGCTTGTTTGATGGATGTTTATGTGCTTTTATATTTAGGGGAATGAATTGTTATATGGACCAGTTGATTTTTGCCTAAACTCTGTCTCATCTCTCTTGCCTAGTTTCATGGTCACTATAATGGTGATTCTAAGCAAACCAAGCTTCCTCTTCTTGAAATAAAGTGGGAATATCACAAAATCCATGACAAAAGAGATGATATTATTTTATTTGAAATAAATTTAATTCTCAAGTAATTAATTAATATTTAATTTTTCAATTATTTGTATTATTTAAACATTGTTAAACATATTTTAGTTTTTTCTGTTATTATGTGATTGAATATAAGTTTTGAGTATAGTAGAAAATGAGTAAAATGTGTAAAAAAAATACATAATTTAAAGTCGGTTCAACACGTGAACCGACTTTAAAGCTCAGTTTTGGTGCAGTAAATTCGCATGAAATTACACTAAAATAAAAAAAAATAAAACAAATAAAAGAAAATTACCTAAAATGATGGGTTGCCTATCATATAGTCCTTACTTTAACATCTTAGCAAGACGTAACTTGAGAGATTTCATTTTAAGTAAACATAATGTTCCCACACCATTGAGTTAGTCAAGCTAACAGGTAGGAAAGCTTTGTCTATCTTTACTTTTTAAGTCACGCCTTATGGATTTTCAAAATTTATTTACCTAAAACTAGGGACATGATTGTGGGTTTTAGATACAAGTCAAATAACTAAGACATCAAAACACATTTGTACCTAGATCTAACAAAGCAACTACCTCCTTTTATCCCAAATTGTAATTAAAAACTTTGAAATTTTGGAGATAGTTTTAGAATTTTTTTCATCTTTTTTTTACTAATCTAACACTAAGTACTAAAATAAATACTAAATAATAAAAATAAAAACTAAGTAAAAGAAACTAATAAAATAAAAATAAACAAATAAAATAAAAAAAATAAAGTAAAATGAAAATGAAAATAAAGTTAGTAAAATAAAAAAAAGAATAAAAATAAAATAATTATACAGTTATTACAATATATATAATACAAAAAACTTTTATACAACATTTGATATATATATATAATATACTCTATCTATCATATAATACAAAAACATTTTTTTTTTACAGAAAAATCTACATGATTAAATTTTATAAAATAAATATTTATAATACACTTTATCTAATATATAATACAAACATATTTTTATACAAATAAATATACATGATTAAATTATATACAATATAATACACTATATTTAATATATAATACAAATGTATTTTTATAGAAATAAATATGCATGATTAAATTGTACATATTATAATACACTCTATTTAATATATAATACAAACTCATTGTTATATATGTTATATCATACAATATTTACAAGTTAGTACTCATAAATAATATATAATAAATAAAAGGAATAAACTAAAATTAATACAATCTAAATAAGTTAATCATTGTTAAGTTCATCTTTAAGTTAAATAACATAATCAATATTAACCAAGAGTGCACCTAGGAAAAAATGGTGGAGCAAAACCTACTTATAAACCATCTTCCTAATCACAACAACGTTCGTAGAAAGACTAGTGGCATAAAGGCTTCTAAGAACTATTCTCTTAAACATAACTCTCTTATATATTTACTTTTCATGCTATTACATAGTTAGTTTTTTAAATTAAAATTAAAAGTAAAACTTAAGAATTAATTAATTTTTTTAAATATTTTCTTTGAAAAAAATAAATTTTTAAATTAAAAGTTCAAAAGTTTTGTTTTTAATTTTTTAATTTTTTTATATTAAATTTTTTGATTTACTGTACATTAACTTTTTATTTTTTATTTTAAATTTCAATTTTAAGTTTTTTTTATTTAGTGTTTATTTATATATTTTTTAAATTTAATAACTAAATTAAATTAATTTAAATTTAATATTTATTATTATTTTTATGAATAGAAAGTCACAAAGGTTTAATCAAAATATTTAGATTTTTTTTATTTTTTTATTTTTTTAAAGCTAAATAAAAAAATCACAATTATTTACAACACAGAAAGTTTTTAAAATTATGATAATAATTTAAAAACGTTATTTATTCCCCAACAACGACGTCAAAAACTTGATGAATAAAATCAAGTCCCCAAAAATGGCACCTAAAACTCATGAATAACAAGACCGGTATCGAGTTAGCAATATCGATGTTTCAAAATGTTTGGTTTTATATTTGTAAAACTCTCGCAAGTGCACGAATCGTTTTATAGAAAATGACAAGTATACTCTCAATGTCGATCAAATGAAGGAATATATGTGGTTTTTAATTTATTATTCAAACTCTTAAAAACAAAATTAAATTCTAAAGTAATTTTTTATCATTAGTGGAGTATTTAAGGATATAATAATTAAGTTAATTATGTTTCCTCATCCTAAATAGGTTATTAAAGATATAAATTGATATTTATTGATTTATTTTCTTTTTGTTATGAAAGTGTCCTACCAAAATTCTTTTATTTAATATCAATTAATTAATATCCTTAGGTGGGGTCTATTAATTAATTAAGTATTAAATTTCAACTTTATTTCTAAAAAAATTATAAACCATCTAATCAAAGCTTTAGGTGAAGTCACTTAATTAGACTTTATTCAAAATATCTAAATTAAACCTAAGAATTTAATTATCCAAGTACTAACTATCAAGTTTTAAAATCATTACTGAATATATGCTCTCAATACATTTATGAAAATAGTTCTTATAAAAAATTTTGAAATAGATATTATCTCTAACTATCGGGTGATTATACCAACAAATAAAAGAGCATTACTCTATGTTAAACTAGATAATTAAACCTTAAAATATAATTTTTAGATTTGAGTTTGTAATGAAATATAATATATTTCTCTCTAATATCCTTAATGTAAAATCTTGAATAAAAAAAATCAAATTATTTTGTAGAAATATTTTACCTAATTTAATATTTCGCAAGCATAACAACTTTTCATTATATCACATTTACAAACAACTAGGAATTTTTAATTTAATCACAAACAAATTAAATATAACATATAAGAATAAGACATAAAAATAACTAGAAGGAATTTATTTAAAATTATATCTCAAAAGAATCCTTATAGAACTTTGATGCTAATTTTGTTTCTAGAAAACCTCCAAAAGGATTTGCATTTCCATTTATTTTAATCAAAAACTAGAAATTTACAAAATCATAACTAGTTCTTCTAAAAAATAGAATAACTTTGAAACTAAAAAAAAACTAAGAATTAGAGAGAGAAAGAGAAGATATTTTTTATTTAAAGGATGATTTTTACAATGGGGGAGAGGGTCATTTTAAAGATGATAAAAAGGCCAAAAAAGTGGGAAAATATATCAAAAATATTTTTTTGACGCGTTTGGACAGGCTGACACAGGTGTGGGGGGTGAGATTTGTGGTAGATGGATGCCTGAGGGATAGGCCACAGCGTGCGTTGGGTGTGCACTAGATGCATGTGCATGTAGGCATGTGCTGGCTATGCCTAGACATATTCTGGCTTAGCATGAGACTCGACATTTTTGTATTTTTGACCATTTTAAACCATTATGTCCAAATTTTCAATTTTTTTACTTTTTATCATTTTTTCTCAACATATTTATCATGTATTGCTTCCAGTATTTTTCTTTAAGTCTTTATATTAATTTTGAACAAAAATACTTCCTAAAAGACAAAATTATATAAAAATATGATAAAATCATATAAATATAAATTTATTTAACCAATTAAAGTATAATAAATCATGGTAATTTTATTGCTTTTTAAGAACTCATCAATGTATCCCTAAATTCTCCACTGCAAGACAAATATTTAATTGGTTAAATGTTTATTATATCTATCTTTATTTTTATGTTAGTAGTTTAGATATTCATTCAAAACAATCGAGACCGAATATTTAGATTATTAATTTTGTTTTTAAGAATTTTTGAAGTATTTAAAAATCACATTATTCTTCTTCAGAATGATCTTGAAAGTATAGTTATCATTTTCTATAAGTGATTTATGCACTTTCCAGCTATTTTATAAATCAAACAAAATTCATACACAACCCTTTTGTGCATCAAGTTTTTGGCACCATTGTTAGGGAACTATAAATAACCCAAAAAACTCGTTAATTTTGCAAGCATTAAGTTGTTACATTTTTTGGTATTATTCTATGGTTATGGAACATACCATATTTGGTGGTGTGGGCTTTAGAGGAGAGCTAGGTTTATGAGTCAAACCAAGTCATTACGGAAACAACAATAGGTAGTTAGGATGGAGGTCCTAGCTTATAGAGGTATTATTGGTTTTATTTCTTTAAGACTTGTAACTATTATATTGATTTATGGATTATTTCTTGCTAAGTGGTTGCCTTAAGAAACCCAAGAATGTTATCATATAAATATGGTCTCTATGTAGGTTTACCTTGTTATATCTAGTGTTGTGTGGTTAGTATAATCAAAGTTTAAATGGTGTATGTTTCTACATACTAAAGTTTAAACTTTGATTAGAAATCTCTTTTTATTTATTGTTAGCTTTCTGACTCTTGAATATTGCTTCTACTTTATACAATCTATCTATGATTATTTTACTACAGTTGTGATTATTTTTCAAGAGTTTAAGTCTTTGTTGTTTACCTATTTGGGTTGAGTTCTTAAGGAGCTCGTATCTCTTTAACCTAATTATGTATCAAGTCTTGGACTCCTTCTTTGTAGTTATGCTTGATTAGACTATGTGTTAGTATAATCTACATTTTCTCTACATGCAATTTTGGTACAAGTCTCTGAGGAGTCTATATCTTCTTACCCTAGAGGTGTACCGGTGTTGGACTCATTATTAGGGTTTTCTATGTATGTTTGATTACATGCTTTGAAAGTACAATCATCATTTGTCGAATATGTTCCCACATATGAGGTCTTGAAGTGATTGGAAATCCTTTTAGTTTTTCGTTATATATGCTTATATCACAAACTTTGTATTGTTTTCCTTGTAAGTATGTTGCTTATCTGGATAGGAGCCAATGAGCACACCATCACTAGTGTGTGTTCTACAGATTGTTGTTTTTGTATATACTAGTTATTTTTGTTTGTGTGTTAATTGAGGATGTTGTTTTGTACTTCTTCTGAGTTAATTACTTAATTCACGTTGTGAGGCATGCTTGGTAGAATTGATATATAGCATGCGAAATAATTCCATATTTTGGCATTTTCACCCTTCATCTAGGTCCTTGTTATCTATTTGAGTTGGAAGAATAATTGATATTTGTGTAATTGTTCCTTCGTATAGGAATCTTCAAATTTCAACCTCGAACAAGGAACAATTGATTAATTGATAATCATTGAAACTCACCATGATCATAAGAAGTTTTATTTAAAAAAATTAATAAATATGACTTATATTTAAATCATTTAATTTGTTGTGTCAATGAAAGTTTATGCTCGCTAAAATTCCATATACCTAGGTTCGGTTATAATTAATTGATCTTCTTTTATTTTTCTATTTTCTTTTCTTTTCTTTCTATAGATGTTAATTTAATTTAAGGTTTACAGTTTAGCACCAACTAAACAACAACTTGTTAGAATGTTTAGAATTTGTTTTCTTTTAACTATATTAAAAAATAAATTAACTTTTTAAAACCACTATAATTCCCTAAGAGACGATCTCAGGAATATACTTTTCGCTTACTATAAACAATTCTTAAAATTCTGAGTTTTTATAAATACATAATTTAACAATCAAGTTTTTTGTGCATTAAATCTAAAAGATATCTAAACTTATGCTTAAATTAAAAAAAAAGTCAAAGCAAAAAAAAAATATGAAGAAGTCTCCAAATAATTTAAAAAATAAATAAATGTTTTATTTAATAATTAACTTTAAATTATAAAAATATCTAAGAAATCTAAAAGTATTTAAATACAAAAAATTAATTTTTTTTTTGAAAATCATAAAATAAAAATATCTAGGTTATTATAGAAGTGCACTTTCAACTTTACTCCAATAATTCAATGTTAGCAATAAAAACAAATATATAATTCTTTAATAAATGTAAAATTCCTAACATTCAATGCAAATCCCACTACTACAAAGAAGGGCTTTGAAGTTGGTTATTAACTGACTTAAAAGAGATTTTGAACCAACTTAAAAGAGATTTTGAACCAACTTAAATTGAGATGATTTTAATTTTTAAGTCGATTCTACCCGAGAATCGACTTTAATTTTATTTTAGTTATACCCGTGAATCTACTTAAAGTTTAAAGTTGGTTCTATAGGTATTTATAGAGATCATCTAACCAAGAATAGTGTTTAAAAGAGTAAAAAAATATTATCACTAAGAATGGAATGATAAATAGCATAAAATATTCTTGTAAAGTAGTTTTTATTATTTGATTCATAAACACCAATTTAGGATTTATCTCAATTTTAACATTTTATTATGAAACAAAAATTATGACAAAAATAAACTAATTATCACATTACTTCATGATATAATCAAGCAATTAATCACATAGTACAAAAACTCAATTAATTGCTTAAAATCAATTAAAAACAAGTTATTTTGCAAAAAAGAAAAATTTAATTTACCAATCGTATCCTTAAACCAATAAATAAACTAAATATAAATATAAACACGTGTTCAAAAAAAATTTAAATTTCCTAATTTTACTATTTTTCCTTTGCCATAATCTAAAATTTACATTGTTCTTAATGTAATAAATGTAAATTAAAGAGAAAAATAAATAAAATAAAAATTACCCATTTTCTTTTAATCAATGTGATTACTGAAGTGGTGTGATGTGTCAATCATCTCACACAGATTGATGTGTATTTCTGATACATTATACGAACAAACAATTCTAAATAAAATAAGTATGGTGTCACAAAAAAAAAAGAAATACAATGAATAGAAATAAATTACAAATAAAGAAAAATAACACTAAATAAAA
The DNA here is from genome assembly GCA_030763125.1 of Hippophae gyantsensis. NCBI lineage: Eukaryota > Viridiplantae > Streptophyta > Magnoliopsida > Rosales > Elaeagnaceae > Hippophae > Hippophae gyantsensis. Next base: position 26,883,390 of record CM061039.1, on the reverse strand, counting down.
TAAAATATATTAAATAGAAAATAATAGATAACATAAAAGAATAATAAATAAATAAAATAAAATAAAAGTACATAAACATAAAGCCAAAGCAAAAAATCGGAGCTCAATTTTCAATATCTTCTAGGTTTTTTTCAAACAAACAGTATTTGAGGTGAGAGAAAATTAGGATTAAGAAAGAAAAAGAGAAAATTTGTGTGTATCTCATTTGAAGTTCATATTTTGAGGTTTTTAGCTTAACAATCCATCATAACGAAAATTGTGTATACATATGTTTTCCTTCAAGCCATTTGTATCCCGAGAGCTCCACGCTACGGCAAGCACAAAAATCATATTGTAGCTCAAAAAAAATTTATAATAACCAAAAATACTAAATAAAATCATATAACAAAAACTAATAGCATATAGAATAAAATAAATAACATAAATAAATAAAAATAAAAGTAAATAATAAATTAAGTAAAAATAAATAATAAAAATAGAATAAAAGAAACAAATAAAGGAAAATAATAAAAGAAACAAAAATAAATAAATAAAATGTAAATGATATAATTACAATATATGATAAAACATTATATAATTATACAAGTTAAATAAAAAACTTATAACATACAATTTATGATATAAATAATATAAGTTAAATACAACAAGTTAGTAAAATATATTTTACATGAAATAAGTTATTACATAGAAATACTAAATAAAATAATTTACAAAAAATTAAAATAAAACAAGGTTAAAAAATAAAAATAATTAAGTTAGTAATTAAATAAACAAATAAGTAAAAGAACAGAAAATTAAGTTAAAATTAGATATTAAATATTATAACAAAAAATAATAAAAGGAAATTTCTAAAATTAAATTAAGTTAATAATTAAATAGATTAATAAAGTCAACTAAAGAAAAAAAATTAAAAAAAAACTTTTTTAAAATTTTATCAAAAGTTAATTAGTAAACTATATTTTTTTCAAAACTTTTTAAAAAATTTATTTTAAAATATCTAAGAACAATTAATAACCTAGATATATTTTTTTATTTTAGTCAAACCTAGGATGATGATATATGTGGAATCTTAGAGAGCATGAGAGCAAATCAAATGATTTAAATATAAATTAACGTTTTAATTTCGTTTAAAATAAAGCTCTTTATAAACATGGTAAGTTTTCAGTGATAATAAATTAAATAATTCTTCTATGTGTGAAGTTGAAATTAATTTATTGGTAAACTTAAAAAAAATTATATATATACAAATATTGTCAATTGATGAATAGTTTTTCTTAATTAGGCTTGAGATTAAAAATTGATAACTAAATTAGATATATTTTTTAATTATAAATAAAGATATGACACATCTTTAGTGTATAATTAAAGTTATTTTTCAAGTATCTAAATTAATACAAGTCATTAAAATTAAGATAGGCTATTATTCATTAGAAAACAAATAAACAATTTAAAATACCTATTTTTCGATAACAACAATAAAAGACTTGATGCACAAAAATTGTGATTGTTAAATTTTCTATTTATAAAAAGATCATAAGTGCACAAATCACTTATAATAAGCGATAAGTACACTTCTCATATCATCTCTCAATGAATTATTTGAAAAAGTTAATTTATTTTCTAATATAGTTAAGAAAATTAACAAATCATAAACATTCTAACAAGTTGTTGTTTGTTGAGTGTAAAATTATAAATCTTAAATTAAATTAATATCTATAGAAAGAAAGTACAAGAAACAATTAACTATAGTCGAACTAAGGTATATGGGATTTTAACGAACATAACTCTTCATGGATAAAACAAATTAAATTATTTAAATATAAGCCAAATTTAATGATTTAATTTCCTTTTGAATAAAACTTTCAATAATCATGATGAGTTTAAGTGATAATCAATTAATTGATTTTTTCTTGTCCGAGATTGAAATCAATTAATTTATCAATTTTAAGAAATTTATATATACTAAAATTATCAATTGATTGATAACTTCCGTTGATCGGGCTTGAGATGAAAAAATGATAACTATGGTATATATATTCTTTATTCATAAATAAAGACTTTTTTCATCTTTAATTTATAATTAAAGTTATTTTTCAACATTCTTATTTAATACAAATAAAAAAAATTAAAATAGACTCTTACTTATTATGCACAATTAAGCACAGATAAAGTGTCTAATGCTTAATTCTAAAATATTTTCTTTAATCATAAATCAAGACTTAACCCATCATTACTTTTGATTAAAAATATGAAGATTGGGAATAAGAAGTAAATCATAACTTTTATTTATTTAAAACATAAAACCATTCTTCCAATCATTAGAAGCAAAGATAAAAGTCCTATGTACAGATTATAAAAAGAAAAAAATATATATATATAACAATAAAATTACCCCTTCTTGATAAAAATGATTTCAGATCTCTGAATAGGCTATCACTACCTTTTTCAAATCCTTGGATCGTCTTTTCCATTGAAGGGTTTTCTCTTCATATTTTTACATGGTGGAGCAGCTAAACTAAAACCAACCTAAAAATACTCCTACAACTAAAGAAAAGAAAATTAAAAGTAAACCTTAAATCTAAGGTGTGCTGTAGAGGTGTTGAGATTTTACTAGAGAGCAAGGGGTCCTTTATAAAGGTGATAAAAAGGAGAAAAAAAGGGAAGAAAAAAGGAGAAGAAAATAGTGGATCATAAGGGAAACTTAATCGCAAGCCACGACCTGCATGGATTCTAGTAAGCATGATATCATGATCCAAAAAGGTCAAATTATTACACATATTAATCACAGCCATGGCTGAGGATAAAATACATTTCTCCAATTTTCCTTTTGTTTCTCCCCCTTACACTTGATTGCATTTACATGTAAGGCTTACATGTTTATTCTTTTATTCTCTTAAGTTGCAATTGAGTTTCTTAAGCAACAAATCTTTAAGAGTGTATCATTTTAATAAGTTTGAAGCCAAAAATACCTGAAAAATAATAAAATATACCCATAATTTTGAAAAACATAGACTTGGTAAAATAATGATAGAATTATGACAATTCAAATCTATTTACACTACTACAAAAAGTACATATGACTTCAATTTTTAACCATGGTCGTAGGTCTATGAACATGGTTATAAGAACCGAGGCCTAAGTGAAAGAGACCATAGAGTGTTACCTATGGCCTTGGTTTTTTTAAAAACCGAGACCATAAACATGTCCTATGGCTTCAGAGTTTCAATAACTGAGACCATAGGGTATATCTATGGCCTCAATTTTTCAATAACTGAGGCCATAAGATATGTCTATGGCCGCAGTCTTTCAATAACCGAGGCCATAGCGTATGCAAAAATTAAAAAATACAATTATTAATTACAATATTAAAAATCAATATAAATTATAATAAATTTATTAATTACAATTTTAAAAATCATATTATATTAAAATTTAAGTATAATTACATTTGAGAGTTTATTATACACTAAAACATAATAAAACCTTACTATTACAAACTAAATTTTTACAATTAATTACAAGCATTTATAAGTGTACTTCAAATCAACATAATTAAGTCCACAACGACTTCAACAGAAGTGTACCATAAGCGTTGTTGTGCTGGGGTGGTGCACTGGTACTGGTATTTTGGGGTGTTGCGTTGGTGTTGGGGTGTTGCGTTGGTGTTGGTACTGGTGTATTGGGGTACTACTCTGGTACTGGTGCTCTGGAGTGGTGTATTGGTGGTGGTGCACTGGGGTACATTGCTGGTGTTGGTGGTGGTGCACTAGGGTACACTACTGGTGTTGGTGGTGGTGCGCTGCATTGGTTAAAACATAACAAAATTAGATGAAGTGGAATTTATGGACAAATGGATGGAAACATGTGCTGCTTATGTATGCAATTGAGCATAAAAGTACATAACATTATTCCTGATGAGACAATAAATGAAATCATAATCACTCATGGCATGTGTTTTCTTTGGATCCATTTCCTCGTTATTAAAACAATCAATGTCTAACTTCATGTTAACATCAACGGTCTTTTTCTTGACTTTTGAGTCATGTTTAGTAGTTTCAATAGTATTTTCCCACATAACATCATAGTCATAATTTCCAATACAAGAATGAATGAATCATATGGTGCACAACTAGTCAAATACTCTTAATTAACAAAATCAATGTTCTAGATAACACAACTTGGTAAAACCTTAGCTACTTGATAAGGTCAAATACTAGGTGATACTCTACACTAAAGCAATACAAAAGTCTCTTCAAGCTCATTTATACCAAAGACAAACCAATGAAGTAAACTATTAAGAACACTCTATTTATTCTATACACTAAAAATAATATTACAAAATCCACTTAATTCTAAACATTTCAAAAATTCTTGACAAAATGATTAAAAGAATTTAGCAATTTTCATAAGCTTGACCAAGGATCATCTAAAAAATAGTATATTACTTTCAATATAACCTATTAATTACATGTGATTACATCTCAAATGCTTTGCAGACCTTTAACTGCATCTGCAAATGCAGGGACAAAAAAGATACCATAATAAGTAATGAAATGTGTCATATAACATGCAAATATGCATCATATATATAACAGATAGAACATAAACTCGTGATAACTAATAGAGGTAGGGCACATGTCATACATCCAAATCTGCTGGAAAATAGTTACAAGGACCAACTTATTCTATAACATAAATAACCTGATTTGCAGCCTCATCAATTAAGATAATGAATACCCTAAAAATGAAACAATAGCACAAGGAAATATTGTACCAGTACCAAGCACCAGGCCAAGCACCAACACTAAGCACCATACCAAGCACCAACACTAAGCACCAGACCAAGCACCAACACTAGCACCAGTTCCAAGCACTAGCACCAGTTCCAGGCACTAGCACCAAAACCAGCACCAAGCACTAGCACCAATACCAAGAACCAGACTAAGCATTGGAAATTAGCATGCAAATCAAAGTGAAACTGACGTCTCGAAAATGGTATTTTGGACTAGGAAGCTAAGTGTAATGAAATGTGAAGACTTGAAGAGTTTGACAGCACCAAGCACCAACACTAGGCACCAGTACCAACACCAATACCAACACCAAGTACCAATACCAAGCACAAGGCTAAGCACCAGCACCAGCACCAAGCACTAGGCCAAGCATCAAGCACTAGTCCAAGCACCAAGCAACAAGCCAAGCAATAGCACTAAGCACTAGGCCAAGCATAAGCACCAGCACCAAGCACTAGGCCAAACATTAGCAAATAGAATATTACCAAAAATAATCCTGATATAGAAGCCTAAGAGTAAAAAAAATAGGAAAGAAATTAATACAAAAACATAACTATAAATTATTGAACCACTACTCCTATCTGGATTCTAAAATGTATCAGGTATTGCACATATATTATATAAAGAAATTTCAACCAAAGAAGTAAAGACTACAGAGAGATTTATCATACAACTATATTACTTACCGAATGCTTGGGAAGTAGGAACAACCCTCTCTTGCATGAGAACACCAACGAAATAGAGATTTTAGATTTTCAATTAACATGGAAAAGGAAAAGCTAAAAGGAAAAGGATTTGAAGAAATTGATGTCCTTCCAGTACATCCAAAAGAAAAGGACAACCATCGCAACGATAGACCTGAACAACCTTTTCGTCGTGACCCTTGTATGTGTCATGAACCAACTAAAGCTCAATATCCTTGCGAACTGGCATAGAAACTTCTGGTGGAGATCAGTGGAGAGAGGCATGCTCATCAACCCTAGGGTTGCTTTGGAATGTGAATGGATCAAGATCGAAGAGGCTAGGGTTTGGGCGATGAGTAGAAAAAATAAATTAATAATGGGAAAAAACATTTGCGTACGTATATAGGGTATAATATATTATATATTAATATATAGATAGTGAGTGAAAAAGAGAGAGAGAGAGAGAGAGAGAAAGAAAATAATAATACAAAAATTTGGTGTTTGATCGATGTAATTAAAAAGAAAAAAATTTGATAACGTATGTCTATGGTCTCGGTTTTTAAATAACAGAGGCTATAGGGTATGTCTATAGCCTCAGTTTTTAAATAACCAAGGTCATAGGGTATGTCTATGGTCTCAGTTTTTTAAAAATGAGGCTAATTGTTCGAGACTATATGTATGTATTATCGTAATGTTATTTCATCTTAAGTGCATATAAATCACATAAATTTATTGCTCTTCAAGAACTCATCATGATGCTAAGAATGATTAGGTCTATAGATTATCAAACTTAATCTCAACCTTCATTCAACTAGCAGTCAAAGGATTCAGATAGGAAGGAGATTGGGCATAATCTGACAAAGAATATATGAGATTTAGGAAGTCAAACTTGTAATCTACATTAACTTTTTCTCCCAAACATTGACCTGTCATAAATTCCTAATCAAAACTCCAATTGAGACACAAAAATAGGTTTTGAGAAGCTTATGACCATAATGTGAACATACGAATAAGAAAATCGAGATACCAATTGCACAAAAAAGTTAGGGCATCCCAAGACTAGATGCCATTGCACCGTTGCTCCAAGGTTATAAGTTGGACCACCTACCTCACTAGAGATAGCCTTTGAGGTCTAATGGGCATATGTTAGATGGAAAAATCATATGGTATGCATGTCCATATTTCATTGGTCCATGTCACCATTGAAAAGTCAAAGGGATACAGTTAGGATACAACTAGCTCAATTTGAATTTAGAATAAGGGTGTTTATGGTAAGATTCGTGAATTTAATATAAAATATACATTTATGACTCAGATACATATTTATGAAAGATCATGAATATATTAAATAATTTAAAAATTAATTAAGAAGTTATTTACATAACTTTCATTGGCCTAAGTCTATAAATAGGCACTTTCCAACTAAAAAACGTATGCATAAGCAAATGCTTAAACTCTTCAAATCATTTCTCATCTAAGTTCATTCCATTCTGATCTAAGTTCACTCATACAGAAACTAACTTAAGAAAATGGATATGATACCCCCACAATGTTGTTCCTTCTTATATGTTTATTAGTCACATTCAAGATCGATGTGACAAAAATGTGGCAAATACAAAAGTCTACTTCAAAACCATTTACATATGAAAATTATATAAAATATCCCTTTGTGTATGTTATATTTATGTTTATTCAAAAAATATAAAATGAAGATGAAATAACTAAGTTGCAGTACTCTTCATTCCTAAATAATTCAACAAAATCAATTTAAAAAGTTTTACAAAAATATCAAATATGAAATCTCTCGATTGGAACCATACATTAACTAATAAAACAAACTCGCATAAATAACCAAATTATGTTATCAAAGTTTTAAAATTTATTGGACTCAATTAAATATTTGATATTTCATTTATTTTTCATTTATTTAATTAGATTTAAAATTTCAAAATTTGTAAATCTTAAATATTTTCTAGTGTAGATTTTAGTTTTTAAAAAATATATTTTTATTAAATTGCATTTCATATAGTGAAAGACAATGGAATTTTTTTAATGCATTTACAAAATACTTTATTTTCAAAGTTTGGGAACTAGACAATCTTCTTAAAATGAAAGGTTATATGTGACAGACTTCAATAGATGCATCAAGACAACTCAATTTGATTGGCACTTTCGTAGCACTCTCCTCATCTAGCCTCTCAACTAGGAGTATTATTAAATAGAGAAACAAATAGATATAGGAAACAATTCTCAATAAAACCTATAATTAAACTTGATGTTAGCATCCAAATTAAAGAAAAAACTAGTAAATGATGTGGCATCCCGCTACCAAGTTGTGGTATAAGTACTTGGAGCCCTAGATGTTACACTATCAACTATAACATTACCTTCTCTATAAATATAGGAAAAATAGAATTTTATGCAAGCAATTTTCTCAAGGCATTCAGCCTAAGTAGAATACCATCTATATGGCACCGATAGCGACTGATTCCCATAAATGACTATGTAAAAAGAGTTGGACTCCAACCAAATTCTCCACTATCCTAAGGTGGTAGCATGTATCACTATATGAATGGCCATCGTGAGTTTTCTTCAAAAGCATATGAGACCTCAAGTGAGATATAGAAATATCCATTAATAAAGGATCTTAAGGTCCAAAAAATACATCCACAACTAGATTAGCTTGGTAAGCTAAAACTAACACTATCTGTGTTGACCTTTATCCATCCCAAAGCTGGTGCCCTCCGAATAACCTTTACAATTTGTAGAGCCCATCATCGGATGCCTAGTATTCGTAGATGTCAAAGAACTAGAAGATCATCCATTGTATTTTGCATGGATATGTGCTATAATATAGCCTCCTCATAAATAAGCTACCAAGTTATGGAAAATGTAAAACTTAGAATTATTTGTATATCCTCAAATTGGCAATCATTTCTAGTTTTCCATATCACCGAGATGACTGAAACAATCACTACTATTCATAAATTACTAAGTTATGACCTAAAATTAATTGCCATTATACCTTTCCAAAATCAAGAATGCAAAAATATGTCTAAGGTTTCTTGCTAAAATAGGAGCATAAGAGGTCCCAGATTGCACCTACAAAATGAAAACTCAAAAAAATGTGAGAAATTTCCTCCGATATGTCACACAAGGAGCATTCAGAAAGAAAGTAATGTATCCTCTTCTTTGATTTGCAATTGGTGGAAAAAAATTTCTATAAAACATGCTAGAGTAAAATGGGAAATTAGGGAGATATAAAAGGTCCCAGATAGCCTCACCCTTACTCTTAGGTTCCCTGACCACACGGAATGAAGCATAGATCTAGGTAGTCATGAATCCTCCCTTAATTGAATGTGTCTAAATTTTGGTGTCCATACCTATCTCGACACCTATCAAACAAATCTCCAACAATATCATGATTGAAGTCCTCAAAAGCCTATGGCAAATGCCATCAATCCACTTGTAAATAATCCCCATTAATGAATGCATTGGAAAATCATTGAGGGAGTGTTCCTTATTTTTACTAGAGGATTACATAACAAATTATTTGTCCAAAATTGTATTGAAGTGTTATCACCAACTAACAATTTAGATTAAAGTCAAATAATGAGGCCATAAATCGGGGAAGAAAGAAGAGCAAACACAATAACTTTATGGAGCATCCTCCCCATTCAAGTAATATCTTTGCCAGTAAAGTAGTATGCTAGAGTTCCCTGTGATAACTCGCTAGGAAAACTCTTTTAACATGTCCTCCTTTAAGGCCGAGGTTTAAGGAATTGTGTAATATATACAACAACAAAATTAAAGTATATATAAGGGAAATATATTTTAGTATAATAACCTTACCTTTCACAAATAGATTGGTACTTTGCATCAACATTTAAAAATATGTACCAAAATGCCATGCATATTTTTTTTTAGAAGACCTATCCGATTTTATTTTTTAATATTTTTGAAATATTATGGATATTAATGATATAATGTCAAATTTTAATGGTGTTTTTGGTATTAATTATTATTTTTACTTAAAAATGTCTATTAATTTGTTAGTAATTGTAAAAATAATGATTTTATTATTATTATAATTAAGTAACTTGACTAAATAATTTTAATTTTTATAATAATTAAGTGAATTAGGTGAAAAACATGAATTTTTTTTTGCATTAGAATTGGTAGAACTCAGGTACAACTTTCATTGTACTATGCTCTCCAAAGAGCAACTCTTATCTAAATATCAAAAGGTACAGAGTTGGAATCTCATTCTAACTAAGGATTCTTATGGTTTTGGAGAATCTAGCTATAGGAGAACCAGGAATGTAGATCTTACCCATATCTCTCGAGAATCTGTTATCAACATTTTTTCAACTCTTTTCACTATAAAGGAATATACTATTCTATATCATAACTTGGCTTAAACAAGAAAAATAAGCATGACTTTTTGGGTATAGATGATGATATCTATACAGATGGATCTTATATATCATAAAATTAAATTCTTATATAGATCATATAATTAGGAATCAAAATCTACCGAATTACTCATGTTACAATTTTCTAAATCTTAAGTCTTCCCTTTCCTTCATCAATCAAATGTTAATAAGGGATAATACAATCGATAATGGGTATTCTATATATATTTTTACTTTCAATTAAAAATATTTTGACTTTCATCTTTATTTTTTGAATCCATATTTTTTTATTTAATATCTAAGAATTCTTTTATATTTTAATTATATCTGTTCATTTTGATTATGTTCATAAACAATACACATAACATTATACATTTAACACTTAATTAAAGCACATGCTTTAATCCCATTTTTATCTTTAATTTAATATCTTTTTACTTGTTTGGGTGTAGAAAAATTATCATTTTATTTCATAACATTATACATTTAACACTTAAAATGGTAAATATATGATATTTATATAATCTAACTATTCTTTTTGTTTCTTAATTAACACCAAATGTCTTGAATGGTGTTGTGGAAATCACTTTAAATGTATAAAGTGAACACTTTAATATTTTACTTTCACAAGGTATACTTAGTTTACTGTCTTTGTAAAAATATGATACTTAAGTCATTTTTTAAACAGTATAATATTATTTTATTAAATTTTTTTAAATAATAATAGAGTGAATATAATGAGGTAAAATTATCATTTTATTTAAACAGATTAAAACTAAATTTGAACAATATAATATTTTTTGGTCCACTGTTTCTATAAATTTTATATTTTGTGGAATGCTTTTGTATTTGTTTGGAGACTCGTTTTCTATAAGAATCATGTTTAGAGCAAAATTGCAGATTTTATAATATAAAAACAAGAGCTAGAAAGGTTAGAAAATTGTAATATTAGTGGCATTAGAATCATATGGATGAGCATTCTCTCATGCAACATCGTCAAAGACCACAAAGATTGATTTTTTATCCACTGCTCCAACTACAGGCAACAAATGGAGGTGCACCAGTACTAGTTTAAGAAGATAATGGATATGAGAGAGTTCATTAATATGTTTCCAATGCTATTGATATTGAAATTTCTAACATTTACAAGACCTATTTTTGATATTATAAAGTTTGTAGTTTTAATCGAAACATAATACATATAGAAAATAAGATACGAAAAAGTACACAGAAAAATACATTAAAATTTCATAAATTTAAAATTTATAGAAAAAATTGACTAATAAATAAAAAAATTTGTTCAAATTTAATTTTGAACTACGAAAATAAAATAATAATTTTACCTCCATTAAACACATTTTATTATATATAAAAGTACACATAAAAATACATTAAAATTCCATAAATTTAAAATTTACAGAAATAGTTAATCGATAAATAAAACACATTATTCAAATTTAATTTTTAACTATTAAAATAAAATAATAATTTGATCTCCACTAAACACATTTTATTATTATATCAAAATATTTTATTATTTAATTTTAAACTATTAAAATAAAATGATAATTTGATATCCACTAAACACATTTTATTATTATATCAGAATATTTTATTAGTAAGATAATGTTTTACTATTCAAAAGTATTACATTATAATAAGGATACTTTTGTATGAGTGAGTTGTCAAGATAGATTACTTCCCTTCACCTCTCTTCCATGAAAGATTTGTTTACTTTCACATGTTATCCTCATGTAGTATTTTTTATTTATATAACAAACATAATATTTATAAGTTAATATTACAACCTTTTGTCCATTCAAGATAGTATATTGTTAATTTTTACTACCCCTTCCTTTGTACAGGATTCTACAACTTCATCCCTCAAACTTTCACTAGGAATTTCTCTCTCTCTCTCTCTCTCTCTGAGATGACGTCTTATATATCACTTTCTACAAATGAAAGCAAATATTATTCAAATATTATCTCTCCGGATATTGCATACCCTTATTTTTAGATTGTTCCATTTGGGTATGAGAAAGTTCTTCTCACTCATTTCCCTTCCTAGTCTACTCACCTTCAATCCTCAAATGCCAATAGTATGGAAAAATACTGGTGGTTTCATTACTTTATATTCTTCTTCACCCTATCGTCGTCTTAGTGACAATGTGAGTGCATGTAGTAGTGTCATCCCCCTTCTAAACATTCTTTAGTGAATCATCTACATGGTCACTTCCTTTTTCCCATCATCGATGATGATACTATTGATTTTGTAGGCAATATCTTTAGGACCATTTATTTTATTCGTTTGGTCCTTCTTACTCTCCTCTTCCATAACCCTACTTAATCACTTGCGTCTAGTCGTCTTACTCAACCCAGCCAGCTGATTCTATTTGGTCATCTTCTTAGGCTGATTTTAATCTGTTAATGTATATCTATTAAAATATTAATGTATATCATATTTTTAAATGTATATCTAGTTTAGTTTAGGAATATATAATTTACTTATAACTCCCATATAAAGACATCATGTATATTCCTTAATACACATAATAGAATACAATCATTAAGTATTTCTAACATGGTATCAGAGACACTACTCTTACATTTCTCTTAGCATTCTGGTCTCTTATGGTGTTACTCCACCCTTATAGCTTCCACTGTCATAACAGCCACTGCAGCCACTCACCGTTAAACCTCTGATGTTTTTCAACCGTTGTCTGTAGGTTTTGGGCCTACAATAGCCATTGTTGAGGAGTCTCGTACCACATAAACCACTACATTCATCGTCTCTGCCATGCATCTTTCTCCGATAACACTTCTACAGGTACTATAGTGATCGTCTCACCCTAATCTACAAAACCTTGGAAGTCCCGCACCCATCAGAGTTTGCACATATCTTCCTCACACGCCGCTAATAGAAAACCAAACACAGCCATGCATCTTGCTCCAAATTTTTTTTGGCAGATACCACTGTCATCAGCTCAACCAGATCTACACAACCATGGAAGTATCACAATCATCGAAAACTATACATGCCCGCACGCACATCCAATAGAAACCGCACGTCAGATTCACACACCTCACACGTAGCACTCTAGTCTTGTGACATCATCAATGACACATATCTAGGGTTGACATCATCATCACCTTCTACTGACATCACCGTTGACCATAACCATTAATCGTGGCATTGCTACCATTGACCATGACTATTCATCATTGAATTTTTGTAGTTCAGGTTCTCCCTACCTAGTTTTTTGCATAGACCTCGTTTTTGTAGTCCGTTTTTGCATATTGTGTTTCTAAATGGATAAAAATGATTTTTTTCTTCCTTGCCCAATCAATACTATATTGGAAAGGAACAAGAATTACTTATCCTAGTCTCAAGCTATGCGTAGTTTTCTAAAGGGTCGTATGCTCTAGAATTACTATACTAGTGAAATTACCATTCCTGTCAAATGAGCAACTGAAGAAGATGCTACCTACCTTAGTCGCATGATTGAATGTGATAGTCACAACCCCATGATCCTCACATGGATTTTGAATACTTCCATTCCCTCCATCTCCAATCTATTGGGCAGTTTTGATGATGCAAAATCAGCATGGGATATGTTGACCAAATGGTACTCCACTACTCATAGATCTATGAAATATCAGTTAGTAGTTGAATTGCATCAACTTCGATAAGAACCAAGATAATCCATCAATGACTACTATGATTAGCTTCACTTTATTTAGGACCAAATTGACCTTTGTGATCCAATTTGGGCATGCTCAAAGGATGCTCACCAATATGCTATATTTAGAGATGAGTTTCATCTCTATGAGTTCTTGATGTCACTTCATAAGGACTCTATGAGTTCCTGATGGTTCCACTATACATGGGAATAGTCTAGATTTTGTTTCGACCTCTAAGCTTTCTATCTTGGGGTCTTCCATGTACATGACCTATCCTATAATTTATGCTATGTGGAAAAATTAGTTGAACTAGGATATCGCCTTATTTTTTACTATTTTGGATGTATTGCGTAGGATTCGAGGATAGGGCAAGAGCTTGGGACCGATCCTAGGGTTAGGCGTATGTTTCACGTAAACAATCTTCATCTACCACATCTGAGCTCCTTTGGCTATGATGGCTTCTTAAGGATTTGGGTGTGTCCATATCCTCTGCTACTCCCCTTTATTGTGACAATCAGAGTGCCATTCATATTGCTCACAATGATATTTTCCATGAACGAACTAAACACATCGAGATTGATTGTCACTTTATTCATTCTCATCTTTTCCATGGTGCTCTCAAGATTTTTCCCATCTCCTCCAACTATCAACTTGCAGATATCTTCACTAAGGCACTTCCTAAGAGACACACTCATAATTTGGTTGACAACCTCAAGCTGGTCTCACATCCACCTTGAGTTTGAGGGGGGCTATTAATGTATATATATTAATAGATTAATGTATATATATTAATGTATATTATATCTACTAATGTATATCTATTTTACTTTAGGCATATCTAGTTTACTTATAACTCCTATATAAAGATACTATGCATATTTCTTAATACACAGAATAAAATACAATCATTAAGTATTTCTAACATAATCCATCATTTATTCTTCCTCCAATTTTCTCTTCCAGTCATATATCCCAAGAAATATTTTATCTTAGACAAGAGTTCATAAAACACAGACAGGATGTTTCCAACTAGATGATTTTCTTCGACCACTAGAGGAATGACTGCTTCTCCTACCATAAATAGTTTATTTATGTACAACCTGGTCCTTTTTCAGTTTTGATCAATCTGCTAAGTCTCAACCCACCATTCGACCTTAGGGTAGTGGTATTTCTTGTTTTCATACCAAATGAGCCAATTTTAGTGATGTCTACTTTATTAGGGAAATTGCTAATGAGCCTCTTTTCTGAACCCCAAGTATTGATTCCTAGTGTAATTACATTGATACTACACATTTGAATGGATTTTCCTAGGTGGTTCTTTAACGGAGTTGATGTCCCTTGTATACATAAGGTGTTGGAAATGAATTTAAATAAAAACATTGATGATGAGAATAAGTGTCAAATTTTACTCTCTTAAAATTTTGTCTCACATTGCAACTTTACATTTCTTAGGAAATGTTAAAATAGAGAAGGATTGACAATTGGGCTTGAGCCCCAAAGGGTACCCACTTTTGTGGAAGCAAAGAGTTTCTATTTCACTCTTGTTGTTTCTTTCTAGTCATGGCTTACAATTTTCTTCAACTACCCCTTCATTTTCTTATTCTCAAAATGATGACTATGGAATAGAGTCATTATCACACCTTTTTACTTAATATTTACTTTTTTATTTAATAAATAGTATTTTTATGGCCAAAAAAATTAAAATATAAACCTGTTAGTGAAAAGGGGTGAAAATATAATTTTTAGAAATTTTTGAGATTTTTTTGGGATTTTTTTGGGATCTTTATGGATGTTTTATGAATTTTTAACGCAATATAAATCAGAAACTACCATGAGGTATGCCACACAAGTAAAAGAGCTAACTGGTCAAGCCATATGGACTCCACGCAAGCACGAAGAGCGAATCACATCACACCACATATGAGGAGGACAAACACATGCCCCCAGTGTCAGCACGGCGTTCAATCCAAGTTCGAAAATTGGTCAACGGGCCATGCAATGTGTCACCATGCCATTTCATCGCGCGCTCCACCTCTACACCATGCATCCATTCCCACGAATCACATTGCGCCATGTGTTGCTGACTCAGCGAGCATTGACTCTGACTGGTCTCCCCTACCACGCATTGCTCCCTAATTTGCCCATGTCACGCTGTGATTGGCTAAAACTGTCAGTTTTGCTTGTTTTGATCGTAGCCCTTGATCTGAAGCTAATCAGACGGTCCAGATTACACTTGAGCATTATTTAAGCCCATAATCACTCCATAAACCCTAATTAGCCTCTATTAGCATAATTTTGGTCAGTTTTTAGAGCTAAAAAGAGAGAAAAATACATAAAAATTCAAGAGAAGACACAATTTGGTGGAGATTCAAGAGGAAATTAATTCTACAATTCAAGATATTGATTGTAATTCTTTTTGCTACTCTTTTCTTTATCAATTTTTATGTTCTTCTTTATGAAAAATATGAGTTTTATGAGCACAATTATGGTTAATTAATTTATTAATATAGGGATCATATGAACCCAATTTTTACCACGTGATGATCCAATATTTTTTCCTAATTATAGTATTAATTTAATTATATTATTTAATCTTATTTTTATGCTATTAATTGTTTGGCCAATAATTTATCTATAGAGGCAATTAAATAGATTTGAGAGAATTATTTAATTGTTTGTCTTGATTAAATAACATGCATAGTTTCTAGGCATAGATGTATGATTCTTATGTTTGTGATCCATAATTGATGAACTTAATGAGTACTATGTAATTTAATTGGCATGAGAGTTCGATTAAATTAATTACTATATGATGTGTAGTTTACTTGAGAGAGGAATTTATGATGGGTTAGATTCAATTGATCATGTGATTAATTGATATTATATTGGGGGAATTTTAGCGATTTACATGTTTAGAAAATTGGGGATTAAGTATTCCTAGATATTTTCTCATATATCTTTTTAGTCACAAAAAATTATTTAATTAATTATTTCTATTTACTTTTAGTTATTTTAATTTTGCTTTGTTAAAATATAAAAAAACACCAAAAAAATTGATTTTTATTATTTTTAGTTTTAAGAATTAGTTTCTAAAAAAATACTCTCCGTGGGAATGATCTTTACTTATCATTATATTACTTGTTACGATACGTATACTTGTGTATTCATTGCACACATAATTTGTGTGACGATCACAAAATACTCTTGATTCCTCTCATTAAAATTCCATTCTTGTTCCTTCTACTCTATCTACTTCTCTTCATTTCAGTAATGAGTCTCTTGGTGTAATGAATAATCTTATACAAGAGATGTGCTTATTCAACTAAAATTACTTGGATATGCAAAGGTTATAAGCACTTGCTCAAACTATGGAGACTTCTTATCGTCCTAATTTAACCTTTCATGTTCATGGTTCACCTACTTCTGTTGCCTCTATTAAACCTCAACCTACTAATTCTACAGATCGTACTCATTCTAGAAACTCCTTTCTTAGTTTTTTCTCATCCTTTTCAAACACTTTGGTGGAGATGAAATAGACCTTGTTGTTACCCAAGTTGTCTATAACTACTTTTTCCTTTCATCACCTGTAGCACCTATTGCCCCTACAGATTTTGGCTAGTCCTCTCCCTGTGGTGTCCATGAGGATAATGTTACTAGATAGGGCGATGGATAATGTTGAACTCTTTTTCTTATTATTTAAGTGTTTTTTTCATTTTATTTATTAAAATACAAAAAAATTGTAAAATACTAATTGATTAATAAAAATAAGTTGGTTTGTTTCCCTGTTCTTTGTTTTTGAATATATTGCAGCTTTTTTCTCAAATATTATCTATTGTGTTGTATGAGTATTGGGATTATTGCATATTAGTATGCCTTCTCTTCCTCATTTACAAGTGTTCTTTTGATTTTCTATTTCCAAAAAGAGAAGAAGTTTATGTGCACAACTAGATGTTTATTTCCATGTTGTGTGTTGCATAGGTAGTGAGTGTAGGGTTTCCCTGCATCTTATTACCTTAAATGCATACACTAAGTGGGAGTTATGTACACTACATTATCTTTTGTTGCATAATTAGGTGTTTTTATCCTATAATGTGTACTATATATGGATAACAAGATAGTATTTAGATAGACTACATGCTTTTTTTGCATGATAATTCACAGGGTATGTAGTAGATTGAAGTTTTTGAGCTTCAGATATGTTGTGTGCAATTGTGTTATTCCCTCACATTTCAATTATTAGAGTGTGGATGACTTGATAGAAGAATATTGATGGAGCGCACAAGATGGATGCACATAACAAAAATTATCATTATTTATCATAATTGCCACACATTTTCTCAAACTATAAATATAGGGCCTTAGCTCTCAATTTAAATAGATCATTTTGAAAATTGCTCTTAGAAAGAAAATAAGAAGACACTAAATTATTTTTAGAGATTTTCGAGCAGCATAAACTTTGGAGGTATGGCATTCAGGACTTCATTAGTGCAGTGAAGCTCCGAGACAGAAAACAATGAGTCTATGCTGTTTTATCCTAGGGACAACGAGATTGTGTTTGCTTGCACAAGTTTAATCAGATCCACGAAACATCTTAAAGAAAGAGACCTAGTCCACAAATCAACCCAAGCAGTACATTTCAATATATTGATAATATTGTTCTTACATTTTTTCCACATACTTGTTCTAGCAATTTCAACAATTTCAAGATGTTTTCTATCTACCATGTCTACTGAAATCTTAACTGATGATCTCAACACACTGTTTTGTTTTGAGAGACTACACTTTAAAAGATGGAGACAAAAAATGTTATTTTTCTTAACCATGAAAAAGGTCGCTTTTATTCTTACTACTGAAAAACCAACACTACCTAATCCTCCTACTGAAGCTACAACAAAGGATTTAAATACTTGGATGGAAAATGATTTTCTATGCAAAATATTTATTCTTAATAGTTTGGCTAATGACTTGTATAAATAATATAATTTTGATAAGTCTGCTAAGGAAATTTGGGATGCACTTCAAAAGAAGTATGACACTGAGGAAGCTGGAACAAAGAAGTATGTTGTCAATAGATACATAAAGTAGCAAATGATTGATGACAAATCTATGGAAGCTCAATCACACAAAATGTAGAAGATAACACATGAAATAACTTATGAAGGTACAGATTTAGATGAACAATTTAAAGTTGTTGTTATTATAGATAAATTATCCCCTATATGGAAAGATTTTAAGAATGCACTTAGACATAAAACTAAGGAATTTTCTTTAGAAAGCCTCATAACTCATCTAAGAATAGAAGAAGAAGCCCGAAAACAAGATAAAAAAGATGAAGTATTCATTGTCTCAAATAAAAGTACCAATAAGAAATCCTCTTCTACAATTATAAAACATAAAGAAAGAAACATGAAAACTCAAAATCACAATAATAACCACCAAAATGGAAAAAAAATTATCCTCCACAGAATGGACCTCAACCCCCTCAAAAAATAACATATTTAGCTTATTGCTATTATATCTGAAATCGATTTTGTTGATGAATCTGAGGGATGGTGGGTGGAAACTGGTGCTTCTTGCCATGTTTGCTATGATAGAGACATGTTTAAGTCATATTATGTGTCTGAGGATAAGAAAGTGTTGTTGGGCGACTCCCACTCTACTAATGTTGCTGGTACTGGTAAGGTATAACTATAGTTTACCTCTGGAAAGACTGTCATCATATAGGATGTCCTACATACTTCAGAGATGAGAAAGAATTTAGTTTTGGGTTATTTTCTTAACAAAATTGGGTTTACTCAAACAATAGAGGCTGATTTGTAGACAATAACTAAAAATAATATTTTTTTTTTTGGGAAAAGGTATGCCACTGATGGCATGTTTAAATTGAATGATGAAATTAATAAATCTTCTTCTTCTGCTTATATGTTGAGTTCTTTTAATATTTGGCATTCTATACTTTGTCATGTTAATAAATGCACAATCAAGAACATGAGTACCTTAGAACTAATTCCTAAACTATCTTTGAATGATTTTTAAAAATTTGATTTTTGTAGTCAAGCTAAAATAACCAAAACTTCACATA
This sequence comes from Hippophae gyantsensis, assembly GCA_030763125.1. Lineage (NCBI taxonomy): Eukaryota > Viridiplantae > Streptophyta > Magnoliopsida > Rosales > Elaeagnaceae > Hippophae > Hippophae gyantsensis. The sequence goes on along the minus strand of CM061039.1, from coordinate 26,863,739 downwards.
AGTTAGTTTAAACTTCACATATTTATTTCATAACTTTTATTGATGATTGTTCATATTATACTTATGTATATCTAATGAAAAATAAAAGTGAACAGTTTGACATGTTTAAAATATTTATGACTAAAATTGAAAATCAACTTAATAGAAAAATAAAAGGATTTCGAAGTGATAGAGGCACTGAATATGATTCCAATATTTTCAATGTTTTTTATAAAACTCATGGAATCATTCATGAAAAAAAACGCACCTTATTCTTCTAAAATGAATGGAAAAGCTGAAAGAAAAAATAGAACTTTTACTGAATTAGTTTTTGTAATTTATTAAACTCTGGTGTTGCTTCCCATTGGTGGGGATAAATTTTATTAACTGTTTGCTATATGCTAAATAGAGTGCCAAAATCTACTAGTAAAATATTTTCATATGAAATTTTGAAAAATAAGAAACCTAACTTAACTTATTTTAAAACTTGGGGTTGTTTAGCCTATGTTAGGATCTCTGATCCTAAAAGAAATAAACTTGCTAGTAGAGCATATGAATGGCATTCATAGGATATGCTATGAATAATAAATCCTATAAATTCTATTACTTAAATGATCATGTAGTTATAGAATCAAATGATGATGACTTCTATGAACATAAGTTTTCCTTTAAATTGAACAATAGTGGGGGCTCATCTTCTATTAGTTTACTCATAACTATAACTAGTGAACAAAATGAAGAAGTAAACACTAAAATTAGTAGAAGTAAATGAGCTCAAACCTCTAAGGATTTTGGGTCTGATTTTTATGCTTATACCTTAGAGGAAGATTCTCAAACTCTTCAAGAAGACTTATCTTCTTTAGATGCCAACTTATGGGAATAAGCCATAAATGATGAAATGGACTATCTTGAGTATAATAAAACTTGGGACTTAGTTGACTTACCTCCTGGTTGCAAAACCATAGGATGTAAATGGATAATAAAGAAGAAATTTAAACCCAATGGTACTATTGAAATGTTATGAACATTGAATTACATTATAAGAAGTTTTGCGATGTTCTAGAAGGATACAACGATGTCGATTGGAACATTCTATCAGAAGACTCCAAAGAAACTAGCAGCTATATATTTAGCATTACTGGTATAGCTGTTTCTTAGAAGTCTAAGAAATAGACAATATTGACTCAATCTATGATGGAGTCTAAAATGATAGCACTAACTACTGTTAAGAAAAGAAGTAGGCTGGTTAAGAAGTCTATTAGTTGAGATCTCTTTATGGGAAAGACTGATACCAGCTATCTTGATCCACTGTGATAGTACCATGGCTATTGTAAAGATTCAAAAATGTTATTACAATGAAAAGAGATGATAGATACATCGTAAGCATAATACTATTAGAGAATTTCTCTCTACAGGAGCTATAAGAGTGGATCATTACATTTTGATGAAAATTTGGTTGATCCTTTAACAAAAGGATTAATAAGAGAGAAGGTTTTCAAAACATCAAAAGGAATAGGACTGATGCCCTTAGAATGAAGAGTCACTTGATGAATCTATGATAGTAAAGTCATTAGCGCACTTTTTACTTAATATTTATAAAAATTCTAGAAAAATCCCAAAAATTATATTTTCACCCCTTTTTACTAAAAAGTTTATATTTTAATAATTTTGACTGGGCATTGTGTCCAGTCCACACGGAAGCCACATAAGCATGGATAGCTAATCACATTACATCATGTGTAAGGAGGATGAATTATGTGCCATGTGTCATTATGACGTTCAATCCAAGTTCTAATATCGGTCAAACCACCCTACCATATGTCACAACACTATTGCTCCCCACTTTCCACCCATGTGCCATGCCATCCATTTTCGTGAATCACATTATGCATTGTGTCCCTGACTCAATAAGCATTGACTTTGACTAGTCTCCCTTACCACGTGTCTCTCTCTGATTGGCCCAATGAATTCCATCTACTATGTGTCACTACGTAATTGGCTAGTGCTATCATTTTTACTTGTTTTTATCACAACCCTTGATTTGAAGCTGATGAATCTATGAAAATAGAGTCATTAGTGTATTTTTTACTTAATATTAACTTGTTTTATTCAATAAATATTATTTTTTAGGTCAAAAATATTAAAATATAAACTTTTAAATGAAATGGGGTGAAAATATAATTTTTGTAATTTTTTTGGGATTTTCTAGAATTTTTATGGATTTTTAATGCAGGACTAATCAGAAGCTACCATGTGGCATGCCATGCAAGTAGAGTAGCTAACTGAGAAAGCCACACAAATGTCACACAAGCACGGAGAGTGAATCACATTACGTCGTGTGTGAGGGGAGGAAATGCATGCAACATGTTAGCATGGCGTTCAATTCAAGTTTGGAAATTGGTCAACATGTCATGCCACATGTTGCTACGCCATTGCTCTGTGCATTCCACCAATGCACCACTCCATCCATTTCCGCTAATCACATCGCACCATGTGTCGTGCTATGATTGGCTGAAACTGTCAGTTTTGCTTGTTTTGATCGTAGCCCTTGATCTAAAGCTGATCTAATGGTCCATATTATACCTAAGCTTTATTTAAGCCCCTAATCACTCTATAAACCCTAATTTTCCTCTATTAGCATAATTTTGGTCATTTTTTGGAGCTAAAAAGAGAGAGAAATATAGAAAAACTCAAGAAATGAAACAATTTTGGTGGAGATTCAAGAGGAGATTAATACTACAATTCAAGATATTGATTGTATTTCTTTTTCTACTCTTTTCTTTATCAATTTTATGTTTTTTTAATGAAAAATATGAGCTTTATGAACACAATTATGTGTATTTAATTTATTAATCTAGGGATCTTATGAACCCAATTTTCAATATGTGATGATTTAATATTTTACCCCAATTATAATTTTATTTTAATTATATTATTTAATCTAATTTGTATGTTTTTAACTGTTTAACTAACAATTTATCTATAAAGGCAAATAAATAGATTTGAGAGAATTATTTAATTGTTTATCTTGATTAAATAACATGCATAGTTTCTAGGTAGAGATGTATGATTCTTATGTATGTGATCCATAATTGATGAACTTAATGAGTAGTATGTAATTTAATTACCATAAGAGTGTCATTAAACTAATTACTATATAGTGTGTAGTTTACTAGAGAGAGGAATACATGATAGGTTAGATTTAATTAATTATATAATTAATTGATAATTATTTGTGGGGATTTTAACGATTTGCATGTTTAGAAAATTGGGGGATTAAGTATTACTAGATATTTTTTTATATATCTTTTTAGTCAAAATCTAATTTAATTAATAAATTTTATTTACTTTTATTTCTTTTAATTTCGCTTCCTTCAAATATAAAAATACAAAAAAAATTGATTTTTATTTTTTAAGTTTTAAAAATTAGTTTAATAAAATAATCTATGTTGGAATGATTTTTTCTTATCATTATATTATTTGTTGGGATACGTATACTTGCGTATTTATTACACATACTTTGTGTGTGGCGATCAGAAGCTGATCTGACTATCCAAATCACACATGAGCTATATTTAAGCCCCTAATCACCCCACAAATCCTAATAGGGTCATCATTAGCATAATTTTGGTCAATTTTTAGAGCTAAAAAGGGATAAAAATATAGAAAAATTCAAGAGGGAACATAATTTTGGTGGAGATTTAAGAGGAGATTAACACTAAAATTCAAGAGATTGATTGTATTTCTTCTTTTACTTTTTTATTTATCAAATTTTATATCTTTCTTTATGAAAAATATGAGTTTTATGAACACAATTATGTGTAGTTAATTTATTAATCTAGGGATTTTATAAACCTAATTTTTACCATGTGATGATCTAATATTTTACCATAATTATAATTTTAATATAATTATATTATTTAATCTGATTTTTATGTTATTAATTATTTGGCCAACAATTTATATATAGAGGCAATTAAATAGATTTGAGAGAATTATTTAATTATTTGTCTATATTACATAACATGCATAGTTTCTAGGCACTGATGTATGATTCTAATGTATGTGATCCATAATTGATGAACTTAATGAGAAGTATGTAATTTAATTAATATGAGAGTATGATTAAATTAATTATTACATGATATGTAGTTTACTTGATAAAGGAATACATGCTAGGTTAGATTTAATTGATCATGTAATTAATTGTTAATTATATTGGGGTATTCCTAGATACTTTCTCATTTATCTTCTTAGTTGCCAAATCTGAGTTAATTAATTATTTATATTTACTTTTAGTTATTTTAATTTTGCTTCCTTCAAATATAAAAACACAAAAAAAAAAATTTATTTTTTAAGTTTTAACAATTTATTTCTAATAAAATAATCTCTATGGGAACGATTTTTTCTTATCATTATATTACTTATTATGAGATGTATACTTGCATATTCATTGCACATTCAATTTGTGTGGCGATCATCACTCATGATGGTAACCAAACTTATAGACTAGAGATCCCAAGAAATAAGTTCAATGGGTAATAACAAGACATGAAGTGATATGAGATGAATCATGTTAATATGAAGTCTAATTCTATATTGTTAGAAGTATGAAGTCCTAATGAGACAGAGAAGGATTAGTTAATTTTTAAACTCTTAATGAGTTCTATACTCTATGTGGAGTGGAGTACATAGCTATATGAGTACTCTTTATAGACTCACCTATGTGAATATGGAAGTGTGGCAACTTCCTATGAAAATTTGGGCAAAATTTACTAGATTAATCACTATACTAGGATACACGTACATGGTCGTAAAGTACGGGCTTTTTGAACTACACCTTGGAAAGGTTATGTGTGTAATATTGTTATATATAGAGTTCAAAACTATAAGTTATTCTAGTATATTCTAAGTAGATAGAAACCTTTTACTTATGCATAATCTTATACTTTTAATTGATCGGTTGCTAGATGAAAACTATTTTTATATAAAATTCAAGTAGGGGATTGTTGGAAATGAATTTAAATAAAAAAATGATGATGAGAATAAGTGTCAAATTTTACTCTCTTAAAATTTTGTCCCACATTGCTACATTACATCTCTTAGGAGATGTTTACATAGATAAGGATTTACAATTGGGTTTGAGCCCCAAGGGGCACCCACTTTTTAGGAAGAGAAGAGGACCAAGGCAAATGTAATTACACACACATGCATGCATCACCATCCATCCAACCAACTGGTCGGTCATGCGGTACCAATCCAAACCATGTTTGAGTACGTGTATATGAGTTGAGGTGGCATTTTATTTTTTGAAATTATTTTTTATTAAAATTATTTTTTCCACCCAAATATGACCATTATTTTTCCACCTAGATATGATCGTTATTTATCATAATTGTCATACCTTTACTCAAACTATAAATAGAGGGCCTTAGCTCTCAATTTAGATAGATAATTTTGGAAATTTCTCTTAGAAAGAAAAGAAGACATAAAATTTAAAGGTATAGCATTCCAGACTTCATTAGTGTAGTGAAGCTCTAAGATAGAAAAATGATTCTAAGTTTTTTTATCTTAGGGACGATAAGACTTTTTTTGCTTGCACAAGTTTGGGTAGAGCCGTGAGACGTCTTAAAGAGAGTGATATAAGGTGACATACGACATGCATTGTGGTGTTATGTAGGATAGCCATGAGTGTGGAGAGTCGTGATTATACTCCTTTGTGTTTTAGTTTTTACTTTGTGTTTTAGTTTTTACTTTTTGTTTGAGTCTTTTAACTCAGTTTTTGTCCTGCATTAAAAACATTTATATTTATATCTAAAAAAATTAGAAGTTTGGTCCACGATAAAATTTGTTTTTTTTAATACTTTTTATTATTTTTTTACACCAATAAATATTTTGTTATGTTTTTAACATCAATGAATACAAAAAGTTCATATAATAAATAAATATTTATGAATAATTATTTTCTATAATATAATTATTTTTATTACATTAAAGATGAAAATTCATATAGTTTATGATTACCCATTTAATTAGTATTCAATCAATTCACTTATGTTGTTATTATTATTATTATTATTATTATTACTTTTTGTTAGTATTGTTTTAAAATTTCTATATAATAAATACTTTATGCTTTTTTTAATACTTTTTGTTAGTTTTTTTTATACTAATAAACACCAAATTGTCTATTTAGTAAATACATTTTTATGAATAGTTATTTTATATAATATAATTATTTATATTACATTAAGGATAAAAATTTATACAATTCATGATTACCCATTTAATGACTGTTTGATTAATTTATTTATGAACATATCATATTTTTGTTGAATTAATAATTTTTATACTAATATGCATATCATGTCTTATATCAATTAAAAAACGAATATTACATTAATATAAATTATTTTAAGCAAAAATATATATGCTTATTAAATTCAATCAAGTCATATATATCATTCATGTAAAAATAACTTCTTAGATAATAAAAATATTAATTCAATAAGTTCATATGTTGTTACGTTATATTTGACTTATTTACTAAATAAAATTAGACAATTATTATCAATATCGTAATAAATCATTTATATTTGTATTTTATTTAGATTCTATTGTTTAAAAAATAGTTGTTATTATATTTACTCATTATTAAAATAACAAATTATATAACTATTTATTTTAAGAGTATTTTTGCAAACCACTTTATAAAATATTTTAAAATTAATTTTTAATTGTAACAAAAGTAACTTAAAATTTTATATTTAAAGATTTATTTATTTATTTTATTTTATGAAATAAAAAATTTAAAATAATAATAATAATCGATAATAATTAATATTATTATATATTTATATTTTTGGTATGTATTTTCTTCTTCATATATGCTATTCTTTGATTTTTGTGTCAAAAGTGAGATAATTTTGTGTGCACAACATTTATGTTTGTTGCATTGGGATGGTGAGTGATCAAACCCGAAAGGTCACGTCAACGATTAACCTTCTCTTAAGAAATGTGCTGGTAATATTATAATTATAGTAAGGGTCAAACCCAGAAGATTGAAAACAATCTTATTATTAGTTAGCAATCATCTAATTAAGTTAATTGAAATAAAAAGGGGGTTTTTGTAATTTTTTTAGAAAATAAGATAAAATAGAATAAAAAATAAATAAAGTAGCAAAAACATGATTTTTGAGAGAACAATAAGACATGGGACTCTTGCATCACTATACTGCAATCCAATCAATTATGTTATGATCAAAATTATTTTCCAAATCTAATCCTATTTTATAAGTCAGAACCCTTTTATATTGATTACTTTTGCTTTAAGAATTTAAGTTACTCTAAAATTCTCTAAATTTTCAAAAAATTTAATTGATTAATAATTCAGTTATTAACCAATTTAACATTTAACTACTTAAAATTATGTCTAATATATTTATTTTAATTATTACATTACAAACATAAAAAGATAATAATTAAATTAGATAAAATTAACAATGATACTTTCTAACCTAACTATTTAATCTTAATTGTAATGGAAAATCATAACTTTTACTTACGATTATAAAAATTAATAATTAATAATTTCATATTGATGTCATAATTTATCATTAAACGTAAACATAATGTGAAGATTGGAATTTCTTATAATCATATCATCAAAGCTATCTTTTCATGGAATTTATTAAACTCAATAAAAGAATTCAAAAAAATCCATAAAAAGATTAAGAAAAATAAGTGAGTGAAGAAAAAAAATCTAATTAAATATTAATAAATGACACCAAAAGAGCAAAATATAGGATTCTTTAACTTTTTTCTTGAATCTCCCTCCAAAAGTCTTTCAAGAATGCCTCAAATAAGAAATTCCTCAATTTTTATATATTTTTGGCTATTGATAGGATATAATGAGGTGTTGTTTGGGTACTTAAATGGAAAAATTAGGTTTATAGGCTTATATTAAATCAAGATCATTGAATGAGAGAAAAGTAAGGTAGATTTTTTATGCATTGTGTCACTGAGAAAAGCTTGCCCATATGATCAAAACTCGTAAAATGACGAGCATAGGGGGTGATGAAACATACGCAAGTGATGTTTCGTGAGGATAGAGTGCAGTGGATTCCACGCTTGGGTTAGGATAAGGGTGCTGGGGAGAGGCAATTTAGACAACAAGTGGCAACACAGACTGGTGTACATGTGACATGTGAAGGCCTTATTAAAGAAGCTTTGGGTTTATATGGCTTATCTAGGTACATCCATGACTAGTTTAAGCTAATTTACCTGTTCCAAAAACTTACAGAAATCCATAAATATTATATAAGAATCTCAAAATATTTTGAAAATTTAACTTTTTATAAAATATAAAATAAATAATTTTAGCACATGAAAAAAATATATAAATATAAAAGAATTGACACAAAATATTTAGACAATTTAACACACGAAAAGTTGGGATCTATGAATAACTAGATCACTCCAAATTGAATATAAATTAATGTTGAACGATTTCTCTACTCAATTGATTGGTTACATGTTCTTATAGGCAAATAAATCTTTGTCAAGCATTATTTTGACTACTTGTAAACAATCACATTCTTATGTTATTTTATTGACATATGAAATAGACGTACGTATAATAAACCACGCATTCATCAATTATATTGTCATACTATTTTCCAATTCTTGTAATATTAATTTTGTGACTAACTCAAATACTTACTTCATAAAACAAGGACATGAATCTCAAATCATATAATTCGTTAGGAAAACAATCAATGTATTAATATCAAATTATATCAACTGATAATAGATAAACTCATTCAACTAAATAAAATCAATCACATGGTTCATGGCTAGATTCATTAAAAATTGTAACTAATAACCTAGCCACTAATAACTCTAAAGATCATCATTAAAATATATGAGTGCTCAAAGATTAAAAGGATGATGAATAAAGAATTTAATCCAACTCTTTTTTCAAACTCCTTTGCTAGCTATTTCCTCTTTTATCTTTGCTAACCTTGATTTCTCTTATTCCCTTATAAATCTCTAATGTTCTTGTTAATAGTGTCTTAATTATGGCTCTTAATAGTGTTTAAGTAGGTTAAAAACCATCCTAATTTCTTTAGGATTTATATTATCTTTGATCCAATGGCTGACATTAATAGTTGATGTAACATTAAGGCTAATGTGTCGAATTATACATTACTAGATCAATCGAGACCCTTATTCGATCGATCTAACAATGACATTGTTCTATCTTGAGACCCTAGCTTGCTCAAATGATACCATTTTTCATTGATTTAATAATGTTTTTTGATAATTTTATGTTTTAGAGTTATTTTGTCCAATTTATTAATTATAATTGCTATGTTCTTATGTTTTTAGTTAATTTTAAGTTCTTAAATTATTATTTACTGTTAGTTTTTTAGAAATATATTTTTAAAGAAAATTAAAGATTTTAATTAAAAAAAGACATAATTGCAAATAACAAAAGTTACAAATTTAATTTGAATTAAAAAAGGACTTAATTGCAAATAACAAAAGTTGGAAATTTCATTTGAATTAAATTAGAGGGGTTAAATGCAATTAACAAAACTTCTGTTTTTTTGCGCAGAAAAGTAGTACCACGCATGCCATTGTCAACGCGCTGCACGCACCGTCAGATTAGAACATCAACGGTGAGGATCAAGCGAGTAAGATGCAAGCGCTACAAGGGCGATTGGATGTGTTTCCAGCTATGGCACACTGCTTGGCGCGTAGAGTGGGGCCCACTTATCTACATAGCCTGGCGCACAAAATGGGGCTCACTTGTCTACACAGATGATTTTCCCGACATGCATCTCCTTCACACACCATTAGATCAAAGCACGAACAGTCTAGATCGTGCGTGTTGGCCACGCTCCACGAGAGTGGAATCCAACTATTTTGCATAGTGCATATTCTGGTATTCGCTTATGATATGGTTTATTGAAGTTTCGTATGCCCTCTCATCCCAACCAATACGAAACTGCCACATGTCTTGTTATTCTTCCAGGGAATCAAAGCTCGCCACATATCATGCATATTGTATAAAGAAATTAGAAAATCGGGCACGCTTCTAAATCTTTTGCACACTATTTTTTTACACTTTTTACACGTGTGTATGCATAATGTTTTTCCCCTACTACACACGTGTTCTGAATTTTTTGGAGTGGTATAATATGGAGACGCGGGGTTAGAGAGGAGTTTAGTTTTTTTTCTTAGTTTTTACTCTGTTTGTTTGAAAAAAATAAAGAACACGCAGAAGCTATTTTTGACTTATGTTGTTATTTTGGTAGGGAAAAATAGAGAGAAAGGAGATAGACACGAAGAAGAAAAAGGGAAATAATTTTATTTTTCATTGAGGAATCGTGAAAAAGTTTCTTTCGATATTTTTTCGTTTAATTTTATTTCTCTAAAATGTCTAAATATTTTCGTATTGTAATATCTATTTTTGCTATGAACTAATTTATTTGTTCTAGGGTTGTAGTGTAGCTTAAATTATGAAGCTTGAATGAATTATTTTTGAATGATTTATGGGATGTTTTAAAGTTGGTTTATTTTATTTGTGCTTAATGCTTTTGATTGTTGGAAGATTAATCAATTGATCTATGACACTTAAATAAACTTGAAAAAGGCATTTTTGTATGATTGCTCGTGGATAGAATAACATATATATATATAAGGGATAGGAATATACCTTTATTGTAAGTGTAGCTATTTGAGAACTTTGAACTTAATGAATCTTGGTGAATTTAATTCTCATAGGAATATAGTGAATTATTTTAGCTAAATGTATCTATTTGTTATCGGAAGAGACATATGGATAAATTAGGAGTTCTTGGTTGAAAAATTAAATGCAAGAACATAAATCAAGAGAAATTAATATGATTCAAGTGGATTAATTTGGCCAAACTACAATCCTAGAATTTTCTTATAAATTGTTATAAAAAATTAGTTAGTTAAACTTCATCCAACTATCGATTGTTTGGATAAAATTAGGTTGAAACCATTTTAATACTTAACGAACACTAGTAACAAATATCTGTGGGAACGATTTCTTACTTAATCACTTATTACTTGTGACCGTGTATACTTACACGTTTATGTTCTCTTAAAGAGACAATAAGTTTTTGGCTCCATTGTCGAGGATTTGTTTTACTATTTTTTGTTGATATTAATACCAATCAATCTAATTTTAGTTCAAACCTTTTATTTATGTGTTTATTTTCATTTTTACTTTATTAGAATTATTTTTCTGATTTTTGGATAACTTGGGACTTTGTATGCGATGCATAAGAAATCTTGACATTGTTCTGTTGGATCTAGAAATTGAGAGAACTATTTTAAAATTAAAAAAAGATAAGCAAGAAACTTAAAAAAATAGAATTATGGATGAGGAAATTCCTGAAGTGGAAGAACCAAGATCTTTAAGAGACTATACAGTTCCTATGGTTGGTAGGATTCATTCGAGCATTAGAAGACCAACAATTCAAGCCAATAATTTTGAAATTAAGCCTACAATCATTCATATGATTCAAACATCAGTTCAGTTTGGAGGCTTACCCCATGATGACCCAAACTCTCATATAGCCAATATTTTAGAGATTTGTGACACCTTTAGGCATAATGGAGTCATTGATAATGCTATCCTATTGAGACTTTTTCCTTTTTCACTTAAGGATAAGGCAAAGTGTTGGTTGAGTTCATTTCCATATGGTTCTATCACTACTTGGGATGATTTGGCTCAAAATTATTTAGCCAAATATTTTCCATCAACAAAGACTGCAAGGATGAGGAATGAAATCACCACTTTTGTGTAGTTTGACTCAGAATCACTATATGAAGCTTGGGAGAGGTATAAGGAGCTATTTCGAATATGCCCTCAACATGGTTTACCAAAATGGCTTCAAGTTCAAACATTTTATAATAGTTTGATAGGTCCGACTAGAAACATGATTGACGCTGCAGTAGGTGGTGCTCTTATGGGAAAATCTATTGACGAAGCCTACAACTTATTAGAGGAAATGGCTTCCAATAGATATAAGTGGCCATTAGAGAGGATGATACCTAAGAGAGCAGCTGGAATTCATGAGATTGATGTTATGTCTGCTTTAACTTCTAAAGTAATCGCTTTGGTTAAGAAGATGGATACTCTGGGTGTCCATTCTATTCAGAGTCCTTTTGTTGCATGTGAAATTTGCAATGGAAACCATGCCAGTGAGAGATGTCCTCACAACTCTGAATCTGTCAGTTTTGTTTCCAACTACAATAGGAATCAAAATAACCGTTATGTTAACACTTACAATCTAGGGTGGAAGAATCACCCTAATTTTTCTTGGAGTAATAATCAAGGCCAATCATCTTTTATAAAGCCTACATATCCTCCGGTTTTTCATAACCAAGCTCTACCAAAAGAGAAAAAGCCATCATTGGAAGATATGTTTGCTTAATACATGGCCAAGAATGAGACTATTCTTCAGAATCAAGCAGTATTTATCAAAAATCTCGAAGTTCAATTGGGTCAACTTGCTACTACTGTCAACAATCGCCCTCAAGTAACTTTACCTAATGATACTGAAACCAATCCAAAGAGGGAAGAAAAAGAGCATTATAATTCAGTTACACTTAGAAGTGGAAAAGAGTTGGAAGAAATACAAAAGCCCATTTCTTCGCCAACTCCTATTGTTGAAGCTATTGGCCCAGAAAAACAAAGGAGAGTTGAAGAGAGAGTCGAAGAGAATGAAGCAACAGAAAAGCTCATGATAAAACCAATTTTAGATAGTCTCAAGCCTTACAATCCACCAATTCTATTTCCTCAACACTTCCATAAGCAAAAGCTTGATAAGCAGTTCTCCAAGTTTCTTAAAGTATTTAAAAAGCTTCATATTAACATTCCTTTTGCTGATGCTTTGGAGCAAATGCCTAGTTATGTCAAATTTATGAAGGACATCTTGTCTAAGAAGAGAAGGTTACGTGATTTTGAGATAGTTGCTCTTACAGAAGAGTGTAGCGCCATCCTTCAGAAGAAGCTACCGTCTAAGCTACCGTCTAAGCTTAAAGATCCAGGAAATTTCACCCTTCCTTGTACTATTGGTGAGAAATTCTTTGGCAAAGTTCTGTGCGATCTAGGTGCCAACATTAATTTGATGCCACTTTACATCTATCAGAGACTTGGATTAGGAAAAGCACATCTGACCACTGTAACTCTTCAACTTGCATATAGATCTTTGAAACACCCAAGAGGAATTATAGAGGATGTGCTTGTTAAGGTAGACTAGTTTATCTTTCCTGCATATTTCATAATTCTTGATATGGAGGAAGACAAAAGGATCCTTATTATTCTCGAGAGACCTTTTTTAGTAACAAGTAGGACTTTGATTGATGTTCAAAAAGGGAGTTCACCATGAGAGTCCAAGACCAAGAGGTAACTTTCAATGTTTTTAAAGCTATGAAATTTCCAGGAGAATTTGATCATTGTTTTAGAGTTGACATGGTGAATGAGTTAGTTGAAAGTAGCCTTATGGAAAATTTGACTACTGATGCTTTGGAAGTTACGCTTATGAATGCTAATTATATTGATAACCTCGAATCTCTTGAGTATCTTCAGTTACTTAAAGCATCTCCACAACTCTTTAGTTCTCAAACTAAAGTAGATGCATCACAAGTTGTGACACCATATAAATCTACTCTTCTGAAGCCATCTATGGAAAATTAACCATTAATAGAACTTAAGCCATTGCCTAACCATCTACGGTATTCTTATTTGGGTGAAATGTCTACTCTTCCTGTGATTATTTCATCCTCTCTAGATGAAGATCAAGAAAATAAGTTGTTAAAAGTGTTGAGATATTACAAGATAGCTTTGGGGTGGTCTATAGCTGATAGTAAAGGGATTAGCCCTTCATTATGCATGCATAAGATCTTGTTTGAGAAAGATTATAAGCCTAATATTGAGCCTCAACATTGTTTGAATCCAATCGTGAAGGATGTAGTGAAAGACGAGATCATTAAGTGGTTAGATGTAGGTATTATCTATCCCATTTCAGATAGCTCTTGGGTTAGCCCAATTCATTATGTGCTAAAGAAAGGAGGAATTATAGTGGAGGCTAACATCAACAATGAGCTTATTCCCACAAGAAAAGTGATGGGTTGGCGAGTCTGCATGGATTATCGAAAGCTCAACAAGGCTACTCGTAAGGATCATTTCTCTTTTCCATTTATTGATCAGATGCTTGATAGATTGATAGGACATTCATTATATTGTTTCTTGGATGGATATTCTGGATACAACCAAATTGCTATCGCTCCCTAGGATCAAGAGAAGACCACTTTCACTTTTCCACATGGAACTTTTGCTTTTCGGAGAATGCCTTTTGGACTTTGTAATGCCCCAGCTACTTTTCAAAGGTGTATGATGGCTATCTTTTCAAACATGGTGGAAAATTTTATTAAGGCATTTATGGATGACTTCTCAGTGTTTGGTGATTCATTTGATATGTCCCTGCATAACCTTTCTTTGGTCCTACAAAGATGCAAAGAGACAAACTTGGTGTTAAATTGGGAAAAGTGTCATTTCATGGTACAAGAAGGTATTGTTCTCGGCCATCTAATTTCTTTGAAAGGAATTGAAGTGGATAGGGCAAAGTTGAGACTATTGAGAAGCTATTGCCTCCAACATCTGTCAAAGGAATTATAAGTTTTCTTGGTTATGTAGGACTCTACAGGCGGTTCATCAAGCATTTTTCCAAGATCTCTAAGCCTCTTTGCAATCTTTTGGAGAAAGATACAAAATTCACGTTTGATGAAGATTGTCTAGAAGCTTTTCAGGCATTGAAAGAAAAGCTAATCACTACTCTCATCATTATTGCACCATATTGGAATCTACATTTTAAGATCATGTGTGATGCTAGTGATTTTTCAGTTGGAGGAGTAGTTTTGGGACAACAAAAAGAGAGATTTTTCCATGCCATATACTATACCAACAAAACTTTGACCAATACTCAACTGAATTATGCTACCACAAAAAAAAAGTTAATTACTGTTGTATATGCTTTTGATAAGTTCTGATCCTATCTAATTGGTACTAAGGTGATAGTTTACACTGATCATTCTGCCATAAAATATCTTATTGCTAAGAAAGATGCAAAACCAAGATTGATTAGATGGATACTCTTACTACAAGAATTTGATTTAGAAATCAAGGATAAGAAGGGAACCGAGAATCAAGTGGCAGATCATTTATCTAGATTGGAGAATAATGATGGTGTCTTGGACAAGACTATCATTGGTGAGACTTTTCCAGATGAGCAACTATTTTTCTTTTATCATAGAAGTGTGCCATAGTATACAGACTAATATAATTATATTATAAGGAATATGCTTCCACCTGATCTATCTTTCCAACAGAAGAAGAAATTCTTACATGATGTTAAGTATTATGTATGGGATGAGCCATTCTTATTTAAGCAGTGTGCAGATTAAATTATTAGAAGATGTGTCCCAAAGGAATAAATTGAAGACCTACTTAGGCATTATCATTCTTTAGCCTATGTGGGTCATTTTGGAGGAGAAAGAACAGTGGCTAAAGTTCTTCAGTCAAGTTTTCACTGGCCAAGTCTATTTAAAGATGCACATTTCTTTGTCTCACGCTATGATAGGTGCCAAAGAATTGGTAACATTTCCAAGAAACACGAGATGCCTCTAAACAACATTCTTGAGGTGGAAATATTTGAAGTTTGGGGTATTGATTTCATGGGACCTTTTATCTCTTCCCATAACAACCTCTACATTCTTGTTGCTATGGATTATGTTTCTAAGTGGGTAGAAGCAGTTGCCTTGCCTACCAATGACTCCAAGGTGGTGTTGAATTTCTTAAAGAATTTTTTTTACTCGTTTTGGCACCCTAAGGGCAATCATCAGCGATGGGGGAACTCATTTCTACAACAAATATTTTGAAGCCCTCCTTGCCAAATATAGGGTCACTCACAAGATTGAAACTGCTTACCATCCTCATACAAGTGGGAAAATTCAGATATCAAATAGAGAGCTGAAGAGGATTCTTTAGAAGACAGGAAATCCTTTTAGGAAGGATTGGTCTAAGGGGTTAGAGGATTCACTTTGGGCATATCGGATAGCATACAAGACACCCATTGGGATGTCTCCATATCGGTTAGTTTTTGGGAAAGCTTGTCATCTTCCAGTTGAATTAGAGCACCATGCATATTGGGCAATCAAGAATTTGAATTTTGACTTGAGAGCTGCAGGTAAAAAGTGTCTTCTACACTCAATGAGATGGATGAGATTCGTCTACAAGCATATGAAAATGCTAAGATTTATAAGGAGAAGATGAAGAGATGGCATGATAATAAGATCTTGCATCGACACTTTGAACTAGGATAGAAAGTATTGCTCTTCAACTCTCGTTTGAAGTTCTTCTCAGGAAAACTTAAATCTAAGTGGTCAGGGCCTTTCATTATTACCAAAGTGCACCCATATGGAGAAGTTGAGATTAAAGGTGAAGAATCACAAAATACTTTCCAAGTGAACGGGAAAAGACTCCAACATTATTGGAGAGGTGATATTGATCGTCAAAAGTTCACCATTTTGTTATCTAACACGACCTGAAGAAAAGAAACAAGAAGTCAAGCTGATGACTCTAAATCAAGCACTTCTTAGGAGGCAATCCATGTGTTTTAGTGTTTATTTATTTTACTTAGTTGAACACATATTAGTTTGAATATTTCTCTATTTTGAGATTTTGTTTTATAGGTGCAAATTGGAGAAAGTAAAGCTATTGGTGGATTTCAATCTTACAAGCCAACTCACCAGCCAGGGAAGTTTCTTTTAACCCATCTCTTTTGTTCTTTAATTTTCACACATTGAGGACAATGTGCATCTTATGTTTAGGGGTGGTGAGATTAAGCTTATTTGAAATATTTGCTCGATATTGTTGCTTGTGTAGCTTTGTTTGTTTGGTTGATCAAAATATGAGAATATATTGTGCTTTTCATGGTGATTTATTTTTTATTTCTTCGGTTGAATTAATGCATAGCTTTTTGAAAATTTTGAATATTGTCTAAGTGGTGTGCAAATTTTTGAGTAAGTTTCATTTTTACAAGAATGTTTATTTATGAGCACTAGTCTTGATCTTTGAGTTGTTATGTTAATTTAGAGAAGGTTTATGTGAATATGAAATTATATTGATGTTCTTTGATGTCGTAATTCTTAGAATTTATTTTATTTTCTCTCGAGGTGAAATCCTGGACAACACTTAGCTAAGTAAATGATTTAGGCCATCTTTGGATCGTTTGAGCCTTTCTATCCAACTTTACATATTTCATCCATAGTATACCCCTTTTGAGCCTTTATGTTCACTTTTATTTGGATCCTAAAAACAATCATATATATATATATATATCAATATTCCTTATCCCGTCCATTGTAAAGTTTCTAAAAAACAAATTGTGAAAATGTTAAAAGGTATCCTAAAATGATGTGTTTAGAAAAATATTTGAGCCAAATATTATCTTTTATCCTACCTTTACCTAAGCCATACATTACAAGGTTAATAAAGTCTTATTGATTTTTGGTTTTGCGTTTTGTCTACATTAGTGGAGAGAGAAATGAAAAACGAACTTATGACATTTGTGATTTCATTAAAAATTAATTGCTTCCATATTTGCATAAACTGATCCAGATTTCATGTGATGAAATATGAAAAGACTTCACACACACAAGAAAATTCAATATGAATATGTAATTAACAAAAATTTTGTTTTTCTACGCACAGAAGGAATACCAAGCTCGCCATTATTAACGCGCTACATGCATCGTCAAATTAGAACATCAACGGTGAGGATCAAGTGAGTGAGATGCAAGTGCTACAAGGGCAATTGGATGTGTTTCCAACTATGGCACACTACTCGGCACGTAGAGTGGGGCCCGTCTGTCTACATAGTCCGGTGCACAAAGTAGGGCCCACCTGTCTATATACTTTGGTGTGTAGAATGGGGCCCATATTTCTGTGCAGATGATTTTCCCAAGACGCATCTCCTTCACGCACTGCCAGATCAAAGCATAAACGGTCCAAATTGTGTGTGTGGGCCATGCTCCACGAGAGTGGAATCCAGTTGTTTCGCATAGTGCATAGTTTGGTATTACGCCTATGATGCGGTTCACTAAAGTTTTGTATGCCCTCTCATCCCAGCCAATACGAAGTTGCCATGTGTCTTGTTATTCTTCTAGGGAATCAGAGCTCGCCATATGTCATGTGTATTGTATAAAGAAATCATAAAATCGTGCACACTTCCAACTCTTTTGCACATTATGTTTTTACACTTTTTACATGCATTTATGCAAAAAATTTGTCCCCCACTATACGCGTGTTCTAAATTTGGAGACGTGGGGGAAGAGAGGAGTTTAGTTTTTTTCTTAGTTTTTACTCTGCTTGTTTGAAAAAAATAGAGAACATGTAGAAGCTATTTTTGACTTGTGTTATTATTTTGGTAGGGAAAATAGAGAGAAAGGAGACAGCGAAAAAGAAGAAAAGGGAAGGAATTTTATTTTTCATTGAGGAATCGTGAAAAAGTTTCTTCTAATCTTTTTTCGTTTAATTTTATTTCTCTGAAATGTCTAAATATTTTCGTATTGTAATATTTATTTTTTCTATTAACTAATTTATTTGTTCTAGGTTTGTAGTGTAGCTTAAATTATGAAGCTTGAATGAATTGTTTTTGAATGATTTATGGGATGTTTTTAAGTTGTTTATTTTATTTGTGCTTAATGCTTTTGATTGTTGGAAGATTAATCAAATGATCTATGACACTTAAATAAACTTGAAAATGCATTTTTGTGTGATTGCTCGTGGATAGAATAACATATATATATAAGGGATAGGAATATACCTTTATTGTACATGTAGCTGTTTGAGAACTTTGAACTTAATGTATCTTGGTGAATTTAATTCTCATAGGAATATAGTGAATTATTTTAGCGAGATGTAACTATTTGTTATCGGAAGAGACATATGGATAAATTAGGAGTTCTTGGTTGACAACTTAAATGTGAGAACATAAATCAAGAGAAAATAATATGATTCAAGTGGATTAATTTGGTCAAACTGCAATCCTATAATTTTCTTATGAACTGTTATAAAAAATTAGTTAGTTAAACTCCATCCAACTATTGATTGTTTGGATAAAATTAGGTTGAAATCATTTTAATACTTAACGAACACTAGTAACAAATCTTTGTGGGAACGATATCTTAATTAATCACTTATTACTTGTGACCGTGTATACTTGCACGTTCATGCTCTCTTAAAGAGACAACACTTTTCGTTCATTATTATAGACCCCACTTCCTTGATTGATTGAATCCTTTCTTGGTGGCTCGATCTACTGAGCGATGTTGATAATGAATTGCTCCAATTTGCTTTTTTTCTCCATTCTATGTCGTTTCACCTATATTAACATTGTTAAACATAAGATAAACCTTTTAAAAAATATTTATCCCAAGACAAGACAAATAGTTAGCTTGAACTGTTAAATAACTCTTCAAAAAGTAGAGTTATCATGCATACTATGCATACAACATGTCATACTAACTATCCTATTTATGCATGGTTCATACAAAGTAATTTCATAAAGAAAAAACACATATAACAATCACCATGAACATATAAGTATAATAACAACTCATAAACAAGACAAACACGTACATAAAGGATGCAAAACAATCACAACACTCCTTCTTACATCATACATTTTACACACGTATCTCCCATTAAATGTATACATGTCAAGCAATAATAATGTTATGCAATCTAAATTCTCATAACTGTTGAATTCAACATATACACTACTTACCTACATATAAGGCATCTATGGACACATACAACACCTACCAACATACATGGTGCCTATCCTTTCTTAAACCATTCAATTCATTAATTATAACAGTCACTATAGCTTGTATTTGTAAATTGATGTCTATATAAACCATGTATAAACCAATTCAAGAATATGAAATGATCATAGAAAAATTTTTCACTAACTTGTTCATTTGTTCATAGCATCAAAGCCAAGTCGATGCTCTATACAAATTTGAAGCTTTAGTTCTCTAAACCTAATATTTCTTTCACTTTTTTCTCAGAAAACTACTTACTTAAACACCCTATTAAAATAAAATCTAGAAATTTATTTTTTTAAAAATATTTTTCTCACCTAATTTTACTAAAACTTCAAACAATTTTGGTGAAATTATTATCATAATAAAAGACAACATGCACCTCCACATGCCTTCCCCGTGCACCGTTTAGAGGTTGTAGATGCTGACTATTTATTTTTGTCTCTTATAAGTTCATCCACAATCTTTTAAGTTCATAAATAGTATCTAACCCAGGTTTTTCTTCTAAGTTAATATATTTTATCCCAAAACAATATGACATATGATAAAGCTTCATAAATTTTGGAGAAATGAACTCCTATTATTGTCAATTTGTTTGTTTCGATGGTTTTTTTAATACTGGATTCATTCATATTGAGATAAATTATGATGATTGGTCTTAAATAATAGAAATGCATATTGTAGAAAGAGAGAAACTCTCTTATTTCCATGAAAAAATTGGTAAATTGAAAAATCATCAGAAGGATACAACATGTGGTATGTTGAGAATCAAAAAGTGAAGAGATGGCTACTTATGTCAATGTGTGCATAAATTATGAAGTATTATTTATACATACCCATGGCTCTAGAAATTTGGAGCACTTTGGCAAAAGCGTTCTACAATGGAAGTGACAAATCATAGTTATTGTTCTTCAATCAAAAGACCTTCACTTCGGAAAAAAGGAAAATCACTCCTAGATTATTATGGAAACTTGACTGCAATATTTCAAGAATTGGACCATCATGATAAAGTGGTCATGAAAGATTCTGATAATGTTCTTTTGTGTTGACTTCCTATGTCCAAAATATCAAGTCTATTTATTTTACTCAATGTTTTTGTCTTCCTTTATGTAAGGTTGGTTATTAATGATCATTAATGTACACATGCATATAGTTAGGTACACTATATGCTTGAAATCATGTTATACACACACCACAAGGTTGCCTTTATAGTATGTATGTAAGATTATGATTGGCGATATACAATTTGATTTAGGTGTGGGTATTTATGAAAACTACTCGGTAATTTTTGGATCAAAAGTTTTATTTTTTGACACCTCAATGAGGGTCTCACTAGACCCACGTGAAGTGGTCCATGAGTGATGGTATCCATTTATGCTTTGATGCTTTTTTAAATACCCCATCTTTTAGCTCTTTTCACTAATTCTTTGTACATCAAAACTCTACCTAAATTTGGTTTAAAAATTGCTCTTGTTTCATAATTACTCTGAGTGTGTTTTAGTACTTGTGCTGCATTTTTAAATAGTGTGCTTGGGTGTTGAGAGCTCTTGATTATTTTACAACCTTTGGGAGAACAAAACTATGAGACTGAGTTGGATAGTATTAGTTGTGTTCCCAAATTAGTGGTTATTCTTGGTATAGGGCTGAGTGTATTTCCCATATTGGCTATGTGTGATACATGGTTGAATGTATTTCCCACTTATGGATGTTAGTGGTTTGTAGTTGGGAGTAGTTCCAACGATTGGTAGTTAACATTTTAATTCACTTCAATCACATTAAGTAGTGTTAGCTTTGGAAGAAAGCCAAATTCATGTGTCGAACCAAGTCATTATGGAGGTAGCAAGTGATGACAGCACTAGGAAGTTAAGGTAGAGGTCCTAATTGATAGAAGTATTTGCATTTATATTTCTATTAAGTTGTATCTATTTTATAAGTAGATATGTTTGTTGCCCAATGGTTTCTATAAGTAACTCAAGGATGTTACCATATAAATGTGAGTTCTATGTGAGTTTACCTTCTTACATCTTATGTTATACAGGATTTTTCGTTTGGCTAGTATAATATGAGTTTGCATTGTGTATTTTTCAACATACTAAAGTTTAAACTCTGATTAGAAAGATTTTAATAATTATTATAAGCTTTCTGAATTCTAAGTACTATATTTGTTGTGTATACTTATGGTTTTTTTGTGGTTACTATTTACTACCTTTGTAAATTTGGCTAATTGTTTTACTTTAGGAGTTAATCGCTCCGGTGTTGATTCATTAAACTAATTTATCACACATGCACATTTTTCTCTGATGGACTCAAGAGAAATAGGTTACATAGGTAAGCCTCCACTATTCAATGGGCTCAATTATACCTATTGAAAATCTTAGATACAAGCCTTCTTATGATCCCTTGGAAACCATGTTTGGTTTCTAGTTGAGAATGGCTAGACCTATCCAACCAAAACCCTTCCTGACAACACTATTATCCCAAAACCTATGATTGAATGGACAAAAGAGGAAAGCATTGAGTCAAAATGGAATAATAAGGGTTATATGCCATCATTAAGGTTGTCTCTAGAATATCCTCCAAGCATCTAGAATTCTAATGTTAAACAGAGACT
The DNA here is from genome assembly GCA_030763125.1 of Hippophae gyantsensis. Taxonomy (NCBI): domain Eukaryota; kingdom Viridiplantae; phylum Streptophyta; class Magnoliopsida; order Rosales; family Elaeagnaceae; genus Hippophae; species Hippophae gyantsensis. The sequence goes on along the minus strand of CM061039.1, from coordinate 26,841,217 downwards.
TTGAACTCTGTATTATGCAAGAGGATGATATGTTTGACAAATTCTATGCTCGATTTTCTAAAATTGTGTATTGTTTTTGGAAAGATCAAATAGTGAAGAGAAACAAATTAAGAAGATTATAGGTAATCTCCCTTATCATTTTCATGCAAAAGTAATGTTGATTGAATCTATGTACAAGCCTAGTGAACTCATTGTAACTGAGTTGGTTGATAACTTGTAAGACTTTAAGCTTCATCACTTTTAACCTAGATAGAAGTATATTATTATTGAAAAAGGTAAGAGCATTGCTCTCAAATCTACCAAAGGAAATGGTTCCAACAAAGATTTGAACACCACTATGTTAACTATTGATGATTCTAGTTCAGATGAATAAGAGATGGCGCTACTTTTCAAAAAGATCACAAGATTCTTTTAGAAAAGGAAACTATCTTTTGGTGGAATGGAAAGAGAAAGTTCGAATATAAAAGGCTCAAAATTAGTAAATCTTGATAAAGAATTAGAGAATAGGGATGAAAGACTTAGTAGAATCCATGTTAATAAGACCAACTGCTTTGAGTGTGGGAAGCCTTGACATATTGCTACAAAAAAAATTTCCAAACAAAAACATATGGACAAATATGCTAAAAAGGTTGATGTTACTATTTCAAAATGTACTAGTAGTAAATATGGGGATAACACCAACTTTTTAGCATTCACGACTTCAAAAACTATCATAGAACCTCCGACTACTACCTTAGATACTCAAGAAGAGATTTCAAAATATTCCTATGTTTGTGAACCTAAGTAAATCGTCTTATGAAAATGATGAAATTGCTCAATTAAAAAAGCAGATCATTATCCTTGAAAGTACATAAGAGTATATGGCATTTTGTCCTACTGAAGAAGAAGCTAATATTACACGAAAGAGTTGGAATACTCAACAATTATGTAGCTTACATGGAATATTTCCTTAAAGGAAAGGATGATTTGATCAAAGCTTTATAGGATAAGCTTAGTGCCAGTGAGAAGGAACTAGCTTATTTTTCCTATGCTATTAACAAACTGATAAATGATTCTCAAAATTTAAATGAAATCATCAGTAGCATAAATTCGTTTATTGATAAATAAGGAACTGGGTATGATGAAGGAGTTTCTACTTCAATAACAGCTACACCAAAGTTTTTATATCAATTACTCAAGAGCCAAAGTTGAAATAAGTTGCTACCATCCTAAAAGGTAAGTTAGTTGTTATAGCAAGAAATTGACTTCTCGTCTTCATATGAAAGTTGATGTGAATGCTTCTTTTTTTTCTCTTCCATATACTGCTCCTTAGAGTCAGAGAACCAATTTTCTATCTTTGTTGCTCATTTGTGTTATCATTTTGACATTACTAGATATCTTGCTAGAAAGTGTCCTATATCCTTAAGGAATACATCTCAAAGTTCTCCTCCTCGCATAGCCCTATCTCTTATGTTAGGATGTAACTATTATGGCTCATATAAGTATCTATAAGTTGGATGAAATACGCATATTAGCTATAGTATGGAAAGAAACAAATCTTCTTCAAAAAGTCCACCTAGCCTCGTTTATATGAATCACTCGATAGGATTTTCTAGAACTTCTAAACAAAATAAATCTTGAGTTCCATATAATATATATGATCACATGACATAGAGACTACGTATTAACTCTATTGACTTTCACGAATTCTTTGAATAGAGAGATGTAGTTTGATCACTATTTTTGGGTAATATGAATGGGGTTGAGTATTTTTAGTTATTTTGTCACATATGATTCTAGTCCTTTTGTACATGCATTATGTGTTTTTCATTACGTTGCACCAATATAGGTTTGGTGATTTAGCATTCTCTTTATACCTCTCCTTAAAACTTTATACATGTTTTTCAATGCTTTTTACCACACCCTCATCTAATGGCCTTACTGAACCTTGTTTTATATACTCAACATTTTCGCTTGTAGAGCACTCTAGCAAAGAGGTTGGTGAGTCCTAAGGTAAGGTGTGCATATCCTATTTAATACCCCCTAGTACCTATTTTTCATACCTTAGACATTGTATCCCTTCTCTTCCTACTATATCAATACCTTTTATCCTCATTTTCTTTCTAAAAATAACCATAAAGCATACTAGAAGTTTGAAGAAGTCAAAACAGTCTGAGCCTGTTGGCCTTTCGAGTCAGGTACCTATTCTCTGTGAGCATTCTATTAATATCTATGACTTTCCTGCTATTGAAGAAAGGCTTGCATACTTTTCTAGGATTTCTCTCTATGGTCTTACTTATTCTTATGATGATAATTTTGTTGGGAGTTCTATACTACAGTACCTTTTGTTGTCCCTATTGACTTCTCTACCAATCTTGCCCTGAAAGGACATAGACTCACTTTTTCCAAAGATGATATTGTTAGCTTGTACATATCTTCCTAATGACTATAATCCTACACATGAATGTACTTAGTTGAGATAGTGAACCAGTTGGTAGGGCCTGGCCAAAACTCTAAAGGTCACATTCTTATTATTGCAAAGATGTCTATGGTCGTCATTTTAATGATGTTATTAGAGGGATCATTTATCCCTATTCTCATTATTATACTATCTTTCCATGTAGAATACACTTCCTTTATACTATTCTAAATGGTGAAACTGTTGATCTTGTTGGCATAATTTATAGGACCATTGCTCTTTGTGCAATTGCTAGTTCTTAGTCTTCACTCCACTATCCCTTTTTGATTTCTAGGTAGGTCTACATCATCTTTCATAATATCTCTTTTTCTTTTCCAAGTAGAGTTTCTCTTTCACTCTCGTTGTTTCCTTCTAGTCATGGCTTATAATGTTCTTCAACTACCCCTTCATTTTCTTCTTCTCAGAACACTACTGAGTCCACTCATTAAAATTCCATTCTAGTTTCTTCTATTCCATCTACTTCTTTTCACTTTAGTGATGTGCCTCTTGGTGTAGTGAAGAATTTTCTACAAGATATATGCTTATTCAACTAAAATTACTTGGATATGCTAAGGTTAAGCACTTTCTTAGACTATGGAGATTTCTTACCATCCTACTTTACCTTCTCTTGTTATTACCCAAGTTGTCTATAACTACTTTTGCCTTTCATCACTTGTACCACCTATTGCACCTATAAATTTTGGCTAGTCCTCCCACTATGGTGTCCACAAGGATAATGTTATTGGAGAGAGCGATGGATAATGTTGAACTCATTTTCTTATTATTTAAGTGTATTTTGATTTTATTTATTAAAATAAAAAAACTTTGTAAAATACTATTTGATTAATAAAAATATGTTGGTTTGTTTCCTTGTTCTTTGTTTTTGAATGTGTTGCAACTTTTTTGCTTGCTCGCATATTCTCTATTGTGTTGTATAAGTATTGGGATTATTGCATATAAGTATGCCTTCTCTTCCTCATTTATAGGTGTTCTTTTGATTTTTTATTTCAAAAAGGAGAATAAGTTTATATGCATAACTATGTATTTATTGCCATGTTGTATGTTGCGTAGGTGGTGAGTGTAGGGTTTCCTTGCATCTTATTGCCTGAAATGCATACACTTAGTGGGAGTTGTGTACACTACATTAGCTTTTGATCCATAATTGTATGTTTTTAGCCTATAGTGCGTACTTTATACGAATAACATGATAGTATTTAGATAGACTACATGCTCTTTTTATGTGATAATTCATAGAGTATATGGTTATATTATATGTGTAGGTTACAACTATAGATTGAAGCTTTTGAGCTTCAAATATATATGTTGTGTGAAATTGTGTTATTCCCTCAAATTTCAACTTGTTAGAGTATGGATGAGTTGATCTAAGAAGATGGATGGAGTGCACAAGATAGATACACCTAGAGTAGGCATATTTTTAGGCTGTTGGGTGTGCATCAATATTTTGTTCATTGGAACAAACATCTTTAGGTCATCTTTATGATCATCTCATGTTTTATATGTGTTTGTACTAAGTTATGTATTGTTTTGAAATGAAAAGCCAAAGGTGGATAATGTAAGTCCTATAGTATTTTTCTGCTAGCTTCAAATGTGAAAAAGATGGAGTCTATTTAGTTTACTCAACATTTTTGTCTTCCTCTATGTAAGGTTGATTATTGATGACTAATAATGAAAACAAGCACATATTTAGGTACGCTATGCTTGAAATCATGCTATATATACACTATGGGATTGGTTTCTTAGTATGCATGATAGGTTATAAGTGACAGTTTTTAGTCATATTTGGTGCGAGTATTTATGAAAATTACTCAAGAACTTTTGGATTGAAAATTTGATTTTTTTCACCTCTGTGAGGTACTTGACAAGAGCCTCGCTAGACCCCTCATTGGACCTCGACGAGGTGGTCAGTGAGATGGTTAAAGAGTGTCTTGACTGCTTCTATAAATACCCCCATATTTTGGCTCTTTTCACCCATTCTTTCTACATCAGAACACTTCCTAAATTTGCCATGAAAATTTCATTTGTTTCAAAAATTATATTGACTATATTTTAGTATTTGTGCCACAATATTGTGGTTAAAATAGTATGCTTGAGTGTTGAAAGCTCTTGATTATTTTAAAATCTTATTGAGAACAACATTATGAGATAGGGTTGGGTAGTATTGGTTGTTTTCCCAAATAATTGGTTGTTTATAGTATGGGGTTAAGTGTATTTACCATTTTGGCTATATGCAGTATGTGGTTGAGTTCACTTGTGGTTGTTGGTGGTTTGTAGTTATGAGTAGCTCTCATGATTGGTAGTTCATATTCTAATTCCTTTTACATACTGATCTTCAATTATTGATCTCACTACATTGAGTACTATTGTCTTTGGAAGGAATCTAGGTTCATGTGTTAGACAAATTCATTATGGAGGTAGTAAGCAAGGGCAATAATAGGCTATTATGGTAGAGGTCACGATTGATGTAGTTATTTGCATTTATATTTCTATTAAGTTGTATCTGTTTTATTGATTAGTAGATTTGTTTGCTACTAGTGGCTTTCTTAAGCAACCCAAGGATATTACCACATAGATATGAGTTCTATATAAGTTTACATCATTACATATTTTGTTATGCATGCTATTTTGTTTTGTGTTTACTATTTACTGCCTTTGTGAATTTTTGTTAACTGTTTTACTTACTACTGTCGTGAACCTAGAATGAATCCTTTAAGAGTCAGTACCTTATTAACCTTTTTGAGTTTTGGGTCTTGGACTTCTTCAAATATAATATCTATCAATAGTCTATTGAATGACTATGGGTACTGATGAGTAAGAAAATAAATATTTGGAATCATTGGTATTTTTAGCTTTAAAGCTAGAAATTGATCAACATATGAAGAATACCACTTGAATCACTCATTTGCACCTTTAAAGATTTAATAGGAATAATGTATGTAAGCCTTACTTGTAAAACAAGTCAGTATATAAGAGGTACAAAAAAATAAGTCAAGTGAGGTATTATGTGCCACAGCGAAGAAATAGTGGGTTGTGGTGCATTCCTCAATGCATAAAGTTATTGGGCATGAAGTTTGTTCCGTGCCGTCGCGTGGAAATGTTGGGTCATTACGTGACCTTTTTAGGGTAACATAAGGCAAAGAAATACGTATCTCAGGCTAGGGTATGGCAAAAGTTGCACCACAATACACATTCATTAATTCATCCAAAGCCCTCTATTTTCAATAACAACCTATAAATAAACACATTATATTTTAGGCTTAGGTATGCTACCATATTAGTTTTAACGTAGGAAAATTTAGGGACAGTTGTAGTTCTTATTTTTGTTTTATTTTTACAAAAGGTTAGATTCATAAACAGTAATAGGTAGATCTTTTACAAGTATTTCAAATCATAAAAAAATATAGAAGACATCTATATATTGAAAAATACATTGTGGATCAAGATCACAATTATAAAGTAGGACACGCATGTCTATTTTTAATTGGTATTGGAGATATTATTTGTATTAATTTATTTTTATACACATATTAAGTCTTTGTTTAGTATTCTGAATTCTATTTTTAATTTACTGGCCATTTATTGAAATGGAGCATGTCTCGCTAATTATTACTATGAAAAATTAGTCATGTAACCATGTTTCTGAAGATTAATTAGATGAATATTTTATGAAATAAATTGAGATTATTTCTTTATTCAAGATTCTTACAAAATTGTTATTGATTAAATATTTTTCTAATAAATTTAAAATATGAAAATTACGTTTTTAGAAACGCCATTTAGATCTAATTTTAACACTTTGAATATGAGTTTAAATTATGTGTTCTTCCTAAAGCATTGATTTAAATGGTTTGTTATTTTCCTAGAAATAGAACATTATTTAAGGATATTAACTAATTTTATTAATAAATAATATAATCCTCACTTAAGGACATTTTCATTCAAAACAAAAATCAATAATCTTAATTTATATATTTAATAACCTAATTAATTCTAAATAAGTATGGTTAACTAGCTAGTTATTCTCATAATTTTTTGTTTAATTGTTAATTATATATCTACCTTGAGTTGTTTGAATTAACCTTATTCCTATCTTTATTTTTGGTTATATGTTATTAAATTATAATTTTCAAAATCAAATATCGTGATAAACGTTTAGATTTATTTTTCATGTTTTTTAAGAAGTTTGTTAAATTATTTAAAATTACCTAATTTCTCTTTCAATCGACCTTAAGAATATATTTATTGTTTATTATAAGTGATTTATGTACTTACGAGCTTTTTATAAAATACAAAATTTGACTAGTAAATTTTTTCCACTGTTGTCAGGGAGGAATAACAATTTAAATTTTTATTATCAAAATTCTCAAAAGATTGTAAATAATTATGATTTTTCTTTTTGTAAATTTTCTGAGTTATTTAATTAAAAATAATATATATATATATATAAAAATCAAAGACTAAAAAAAATTTCAAAAAAATTTTAGTTTATTTTATTTTTTATTTTATAATTTTTTTATTAACTTCACTTTAATTATTAATTTATTCACTAACTTAACATTCTTTTGAGTATTTTGTGTTATATTATTTTAATTTTATTTTCTTTATTAATTTATTTTTTATAGTTTAATTACTAATTAACTTTATTTCTTTTTAGTTTTTTTCTTTTAGTATTTTTGTGCACTATTTTTAATTCTTATTTTATCTTTGTTTTATTTTTATATTCTTATTTTTTAGTTATTTAGTAACTTTAATTCTTTTTATTTTACTTTATATTCTATTTTTTTATTAATTATTTTTGTTTAATATTTTTGTGTACTAACTTTAATTCTTGTATAAAATATTTATCTTTTTATTAACTTATTTATACTTATTTATTTATTATTATTTACTTTCCTTTTTATTGGTTATTTTCCAGGTACCTAGTTTAATTAGTTGTTTATTTTTCTTTTCTTTTTTGTCTATATTTCTTGTAGTACTTAATTTAAGCTAAGTTTTTTGCTAACTTGATTTTTGTTTTTATTATTAGTGTATAAAAGTTAAGATATCTTTGAAAAAAACCCGTACATTTTATTGATAACATCTATAGGATCAAAATATATTTCAAGAAAGCTTGGCATTAATAATCAAAAGGAGGAGGAACAACCACAAGTGCAAGTAGACATGGGTCATGCTAGAGATAGGCAAAAAATGATAAAGGAATATGCAAAGTCAATCATTGACAACTACTTAAGAGGTAAAGAATTCTGAATTGAGAAATATTCATTATTTCTTGTTACCTTCTTTTCACAGTATCCCTATAAAAGACTCTTTAAATTTTATTAGAGAGTTTTGTGCTCCTATACAAATAATTCTATTGCAAATATTTGATGAATACTAGCTTAGGATGAGGTTTTTTCCTATATACTCAAAGATAGAGATAAGTCTTGGTTCATGGCTCTACAACTGAGTCTCTTAACTACTTGGAAGGTAGTGTATAATAAGTTTATGGGTAGGTTCTATTCCTATCAAATGACTACTAACTTGAGATAAAAAATAGTTACATTCTTACAAATGGATGGAGAATCCTTTCATGAAGCTTGGGGCAAATTCAAGCTTCTTTTTACACATTGCCCACACCATAGCTTTCCATGGTAGTTACAACACTAATTCTTTTATAATGGATTGAGAAAACAGTGTCAGTACATAGTTGATAACATCGTAGGATAAGCTATAAAGGAAAAGACAACAGAGCAAAGTTATGAGCATTATAAGATGTTAGGTACTAATTCCCAACAATAGTGTGCTAGAGAAACGAGAGTAGGAGTTAATGAAATTGGCTCTAGAAATGAAACAATCTTGCAACTTGTAGAATTGACTAAGTGAAACTCCTCATTAACAAGAAAATGTCAAAGGTATTGATTCCCAATAATAGAGTGCTAGAGAAACGAGAGTAGGAGTTAATGAAATTGGCTCTAGAAACGAAACTATCTTACAACTTGCAGAATTGACTAAGTAAGTGCAATTCTTCATTACCAAGAAAATGTCAAAGCAAGAGGTATATGGAGTATGTGGTACATTTGGGCATAATGCAAATGTTTGTTCTATTGTGAGTGATTCTAGTGCTAGTAAGTTGGAGCTAGCCAACCTTATGCAATGGTACCATACCAACTCTTACAATCACCCTAACCATTCATGGAAACCAAACAATAACTTAGCATATGCCCAAAACCAAATACAATGGCCTATGTAAACCAACCTTACTAACTAAGCCAATCTTAGAAGATAACTAGAATGCATTTATTCAAGTTAGTATGGATAACCATATGATAAATAGTGAGAGATTAGATTCCTTAAAGGCTTTAGTAAAAAGGGTTTAATTTCAAGTTGAGCATCTAGATGAGCATATGTAGAAGCATAAAAAAGAAAGCTACCCAGTCAAACAAAAAAACAAAAGGATGTCATAATTCTTCAAAATGGTAAGATAGTTAATAAAATTTTACATAAAATTTCTAATGATTTATAATGTAGTGTAGGTAATAAAGAATGTAAAAATAAAATCTCCCAAGAAGGTGGAGGGACAAGTGCCAATCATAATAAGCCTTATAAGGAAAGAATTGGAAATTTAATTGATATTCCAAAAATTTAAAAGTCACAAGAACCACACAAGTTACTAATACCATTCCCACACTAGTTGAAAGAATTAATGCATAACAAGCAATTATCTTACCTTCTTGCTATGTTTTCTAAGGATAACATAAATTTACCTCTATGAGAGTGATCAACAATATGCCCTTATATGCAAAGTTATTTAAGGAATTGAACATTAAAAAGAGGAGGTATGAGTTTAATGAGAGAGTTATGGTATCAAAAGTTTCTAGTGTTGTGCTTTACTATCAACTACCCCCAAAGTTGAAAGACCTAGAAAGTTTTAACATTAACATCACTATAGGGGATAGGAAGATAGCTAGAGCCATGCTTGTTCTAGGTACTATTGTTAATTTGATGCCTTACTCCATTTTCTTAGAGTTAGATTTGGTGATTTGAAACCTATAACCATGTCTCGTCAACTTACAGATGTATTTATTAAATATTCGAAGGGAGTGATTGAGTATTTACTCGAATAGGTCGAAAATTTAATACTACTTATTGATTTTATGGTTTTAGATATGTAGGAAAACCCAACCTTGGACAAGGAACATACAATACATCTTAGTAGACCATTCATGGACACTACCAAACTATTATTGACATCTAAGATAGGAATTTAACAATGATAGTCTTTGAAGAGACTATTCATTTAAAAGATTTTAACTCTTCACCTATTCCTTCCATATCTATTATTGATTAGTGTTTTGATATTGAGTATATGGATACACTTTCTCATGGAACTTTTCTGCAGGAGAGAGAGAAAAAATTAAAAGTAGCTCTTATATTTGAAAAGGTAGAAAAGGACTTAGATGAGGAGTATTGAGTAGTACCTTGAATTGTTATATAGTGTTGAACTAGTAGGAGAGCCTAGTACATCCTTGGATCTATCTAAGATACCATATAGGAAAGAGTCCACTCCACCTAAGCTAAAACCAAAAGAGTTGCTTAAGCACCTAAAATATGTGTTTTTGGGAGACAAGGAGACTTACCGAGCTATTATTTCATCCACTTTGACAAAAACCCAAGAAAAATAACTTGTTAAGGTGCTTAAGAAATTCAAGAAAGTAATAGGTTGGAGTATCGGGGATATTAGAAGATTTAGTCTAGCTATGTGATGCATAGGATTAATCTAGAAGACGATGATAAACTAGTAAGTGTGGCCTAAAAGAGACTAAATTTAGTTATGCAAAAGATGGTTAAAAGGAAATTCATAAACTCTTAGAAGTAGGAGTTATTTATCAAATTAATGGCAGTAGATAGGTTGGTTTGATTCATATGGTACCAAAGAAAACTAGATTAGTGGCCACTTTGATAATCATAGGATGGTCCTGTGTATAGATTTAAAAAAATTGAATTTATACACTAAAAGGGAACATTTTCCTCTTCTATTCATTAATTAGATGTTGGAAAGATTAGCTAGGCATGAATTTTACAATTTTTTTGGATGTTTTTTAGGTTATTATCAGGTACTTATTGCACCAGAGGATTAGGAGAAAACAACATTCACATATCGTTTTGGGAAATTTGCTTTTAGAAGGATTCCATTTGGGTTATACAATGCCCCTACCTCCTTTCAGAGATATATGACGTCGATCTTCTCAGATATGATGGAAAAGTTCATTGAGGTATTTTGGATGATTGTTTTAGTTTTTGGAACCTCATTATATGGTTGCTTACATAAAATGACTTTAATTTTAGAACATTATATTGAATGTTACCTGACACTTAGTTGGGAAACAATTCATTTCATGGTCCAATAGTGGATTGTGCTTATACATGTATAACAAAGGAATTCGGGCTAATAAGGAAAAAAACTAAGTTAATTGCTAGACTACCACCCCCAACATCTATTAAGAGAATTGAGAGCTTCTTAAGACATGAATTTTTCTACAGAAAGTTTATTTAAGATTTTTCTAAAATAAGTCATCATCTATGTAACTTGTTATCAAAATATGTTTATTTTGATTTTAATGATGAGTGCTTGGTCATCTTTAATACTTTAAAAGATAAATTAACATCTACCTAATAACTCCTCTATGAAACTAGAGTTATTTAGCCACTTCTAAATCCATTATTTTCTTTGTTTGGTGCTAAATATAATAAAAATTTTAATGTGTTTAATTATTTCAAAGTAGGTGGAATGATGGAAATGGAATGAAAACGAGAGAAAAATAGGAAAAATTTGTCCATGTCGTAGAGAGCTCTAATATGCATTTAGGGAGCTCCATGCTATGGTGAACAAAATTATATACATTGACATGCCTATTTCCACTGATGATCAGCAAGATCCATGCCTTGGTGGGAACTTTTCTGTGCCTTAGTATGTGTTATTTTCTAGTCGAATTTTGGCACAATAGATCCTTTTTTAGTATTTCTTTCACCTTTAGCCCTTGGATCTTTTAAGAGTTGATCTAATGGCATATATTAGGTCATTTTCCCCTAAATTAACCCTAATGATGCATAAGTTAAATACACAATTAAGAGTAAAAAATCTACATTAGATACCACGAAGAGAGAAAAGAGATAAAAAAAAGTTCAAGAGAAGATTAAAGAAGACACAATTTTGATAAAGAATTTAAGAGAAGATTAGTGCTTCAAACCAAAAGATTGAGTGTATCTCTTCTTCTTCTCCTTTCTTTATCAATTTGACATCTTTCTTTATGAAAATTAGAGTTTTAGAAACTTAATTATGTTTAGCTAATTTATTAATGTAGAGGTCTTATAAGCCTAATTTTCTACATGTGTTGATATAATATTTTAACACAATTGTGATTGGAATTCAATTACATTATTTAATATATTTTTTATGCTATTAATTGTGTAGCCAAAAACTTACCTATGGAGGCAATTAAATAAATTTGAGAAAATTATTTAATTATTTGTCTTGATTAAATAACATGCATAATTTTTGGGAAGAGATGCGTGATTCTTATGCATGTGATCTATAACTGATGACCTTAATGAGTAATATGCAAGTTAATTGACATGAGAGTGTGATTATGTTAGTTACTATATAGTCTGTAGTTTACTTGAGAGAGAAATGTGTGCTAAGTTATATTAAATCGATCATGTAATTGGTTGGTAATTATTTTGGGGGAAGTTTTAGTAATTCATATGCTTAGAAAATTGGGACATTAAAGATTCTTAAGTCATTTTCTCATATATTTTAGTAGTTGTTGAGTTTTGATTTGAGTAATTAGTTGTCATTTATTTTGGTGTGTTTATAATTTGTTATTGTCCAAATAGTATTCATAATAATTACAATGATACTTAGTTATAAGTAACATAACTTCCTATAGAATCGATATCCGTACTTATATTACTCGCATAACCTGCCTAGTTGTCGTTAGCATGTCAAGTTTTAAGCACCATTTCCAGGGAGTTTTGTACTTATAATGGATATCAATAACAATTACTACCATACTAGTTTAGACCTTTTAATTTTTTTTAGTACTTCTATTGTATGACCATTATGATAGGTGATAATCTTGTACCTTGTGATATGAAAAAAAAAGAACCTCACATCGCTTAAGAAGGGAATGATTAGCATAACATCAATATGAGGTTATGGTAAAACAAGGGGATCAATGATCTATAGTGGTCCATAAACCTTTAAGGGATTTTGTAGTCCCACAAGTAGATAGAGACTAATCATTGATCAATAGACCAAGCATCAATACTAACAATTTTGAACACAAGCCTAGTGTCATTCAGATGATGTAGGAAAACCAAATTGGAGGGTTAGTCAATCATGCCCAAATCTTCACTTGACTTCATTCTTGGAAATTTGTGAAAGCTTCAAGATGAATGGTGTCTAATATGATGCAATTCACCTTCATCTAACTTCCTTTCTCATTGAGGGACAAAGCTAAAGCCTGGTTACATTCAATACCTATTGGATTAATCACTACATGAGATTAATTGTCCCATAAATTCTTGGCAAAGTACTTCCCACCTTCAAAAATAGCTAAGCTCAAGAATGATATCACATCTTTTCAACAATTTAGGGGGGAATCATTTTGTAAAGTTTAGGAATGCTTCCAGAAGCTATTAAGGTTATTCCCATACCATTGTATTCCTACGTAGCTATAAGTGCAACCATTCTATAATGGGTTAATGGAACAACCAGGGATCATAATTGATGTTGCAACTGAGGGAGCTTTAATGAGTAAAACTGAAGAGGAAGCCTTCACACTACTTGATGAGATGACATCCAACAGTTGACAATGGCTTGTGGAAAGGCTAAACCCAAAGAGAGTGGCTAGAATAGTAGATGTAGACACCATAGCAACATTGCAAGCTCAAACAAATGCTTTTCTGTTAGTTTTAATTATGAAATTTGATGGTGGCCTTATAAGGGTAAATATAATACAAAGTCCATTCATAGTGTGTGATTATTACAATGGACCTCATTTGACTAAGGCATATTGGAACCTTTATGAAGTAGTAAACTATATCAATAATCAAAACTACCAAAGAAACCCATACTCAAACACATACAGTCTGGTATGAAGAAACCACTCAAATTTCTCTTGGAACAAAAACAACAATCAAGGTGGTAGTCAATTCAACTATCAACTCTTCCTACCATCAGGTTTCCAACAAGAAAAACAAGCACAAGCCTAAGAAAAGAAGCTACCTAGTGAGGACGATGCAAATGCCTTAATAGGTATGATGAAAGACTTCATTCATTCAGTAAATACAAAAGTGGATTTCCTAGAGTCCCCTCATGAAGCTTATATCAGGAATTTATAGATCCAAATATGGAAACTTGCCCAAACCATAAGTCAAAGGCCTCAAGGTAACCTTATAAGTAATAAAAAAGTTAACCTAAAAAGAGAGGATAAAGAGTATTATAAAGAAATAGCCTCGAGGAATGGTAAAATTTTATATGAGAAACATGAAGCTCAAAAGGATGAGGAGGAAAAAGTGGACAAAGAGAGTACTGAAAAGGAAGTAATTCAACCAAACAAGGGTAACCTCTACACACCTACCATACCTTTCCCACAAAGACTACAAAAGTAAAGTTGGAAAAGCAACTTTCCAAATTCCTATATGCCTTCAAAAGGCTACATATAAACATATCATTTTCAGATGCACTTTAACAGATGCCTTCTTATGCCAAATTCATGAAAGACATATCGTCTAAGAAAAGAGAGGCTTGGTGATTATGAGGAAATAACCTTGAATAATGGTTATAGTGCCATCATTGATAGAAAACTACCATAAAAATTGAAGGATCTGGGTAGCTTTAATTTCCATTGCAATATTGGGAACATACACTTTAGAAAGGCACTATATGACTTGGGTGCCAATATTAGTCTTATACCATTATCGATTTTAAGAGAATAGGGATTGGTAAAGCCAAACCTACTTTAGTAACATTGTAAATGGCAAACAGGTCAATCAAGTGACTCTGAAGGGTGGTAGGAGATGTGTAATTGAAAGTAGACAATCCACCTTCCTAGTATATTTTATTATATAAGACATGAAGGTGAATTGTGACATTCTTATCATACATAGTTATCCATTCTTAGTAACAAAAAAGAGCACTCATTGATGTACAAAAAAGGGAGCTTACAATGAGAGTGTAAGATTAATTGATAACAATTAACAATTTTGAAGCAATTAAATTTTATGATACTGATAATGCTAGTGATTGCTTTAGGATATATGTTACTTATGAGCTACCCATTGATGTGCTTTATGACTTGCGTCCTAGTGATACTTCAGAATATGTGCTTTTTAATTTTGTGAATACATGTGCTCATGAATACCATGACATTCACTTAGGTGTACACATTTATGTTGATGAATTAACAAAATTTGTTGAACCACCCATAATTCAAACTTTGACACAATATTTCATGAACAATGAAAACAAATTAACCTATTGTAATTATAAAATAGTGGAATCAGTCATACAAGTTGATAATATTGACTGTGTGAAATTTTTGTCGGCTATAGCTCTCATGTGTGTATCTAATGTGATTATGGATTGTCTTGAGATATATTCTAGGCTCAAACCATCCATTGAGGACCCACCAATTTTAGAGCTCAAGCCTTTACCAATCAATCTCTATTATGCATTTTTGGGTGAAAATGAGACACTCTCATTATCATCTCTACTAGTTTTAAGTACAATGCAAGAAGAATCACTATTAAAGGTGCTAAGGAAATTCAATAGAGCTATATGTTGGTCTATTTTCGACATCAAAGGCATAAGCCCATCCATATCAATGCATAATATCTTGTTAAAGGATAGACCTACTCCCACCAGGGATGTACAACACTAATTAAACCTCATGATCAAACAAGTGGTGAAGATGGAAATTGTTAAGTGATTGAACATTGACATCATTTACTAAGCATCAAATAGTGAATGGGTAAACCCAGCTCAATTCGTACTAAGAAAGGAGGTATCATTGTGGTGGAAAATGAGTCAAAGTGAATAAAGCAAAAAGGAATGACCATTTCCATGATCAAATGCTTGATAGATTAGTTGAGCATTCTTTCTTTTACCTCCTAGATGGATACTTCAGCTATAACTAGATCATCATGGCACCTAAAGACCAAAAAAGGCCCACCTTCATATGTTCTCATGGAAGTTTTTCTTTTGGGAGAATGTCATTTGGGTTATCCAATGAACCTATGACATTTCAATGTTGTATGATGGCTATTTTCTAATAAATAGTGGAGAAGCATTTATGGATCTTCATGGATGACTTTTTGATCTTTGGGAACACATTTGATGAATGTATACACTATCTCTCCCTAGTGCTTCAAATATGTGAAGAAACCAACTTCGTTTAAAAGTGGGAGAAATGTCACTTCATGGTAGATGAGGGTATCATCTTGGACTAGAAAGTCGTAGAAAATGGCATTGAGGTGGATAGAGTTAAGATAGAAGTAATTAAGAAGATACCACCACCTATTAGGTGGCGTTTGGTTCACAAAATGGAATCGAAATCGGAATGAGAATGGAATGGAATGGAAAGGAAACAATGTTGTTTGGTTTGACCACTGGAATCAAGCTTGCAATCAGGATTATAGTGTTTGGTTTGCCATTGGAATGGAATGGAAAAAGCTGTAAATTACCTTAATACCCCTATATTTAATAAAGTTCAAATAATGTCATTTAATTACTATTTTTTTGTCAGATAAAATACATTATTGAAATTATTATTTTTCTAAATAATTATTACTTAATTAAAAAGAAATATATTATTAAAATTATTGTTTTTCTAAATAGGGTTTAGGGTTTTGAGGTTTGGGATTTAGGGTTTAGGGATTTAGGATTGGGGTTTAGGGTTTAGGTTATATTTGTGGGTTAAGGTTTAGGGTTAAAATTATTATTTTTCTAAAAAGGGTTTGGGGTTTAGAATTTGGGATTTTGGATTTTGGATTTAGGGTTTAGGGTTTTAGGATCTGGAATTTGGGGTTTAGGGTTTTGGAAATTTGGGTTTAGGGTTTTGGGTTTCAGGTTTTGGGATTTAGGTTTTAGAGTTTAGGGATTTGGGTTTAGGGATTTGGGATTTGGGATTTGGGATTTGGGATTTGGGATTTGGGATTTGGGATTTGTGATTTGGGATTTGGGATTTGGGATTTGGGATTTAGGATTTAGGATTTGGGATTTAGGGATTTAAGGTTTAGGGTTTAGGTATTTAGGGTTTAGGGTTTAAGGTTTAGGGGTTTAGGGTTTTGGGATTTTAGGTTTAGGGTTTAGGGTTTTGGGATTTAGGTTTTAGGGTTTAGGGTTTAGGATTTAGGTTTAAGGATTTAGGATTTTGGATTTAGGGTTTAGGGATTTGAGGTTTAGGGATTTTGGGTTTAGGGTTTTGGGTTTAGGGTTTTAGGATTTAGATTTAGGGTTTAGGGTTTTGGGATTTTAGGTTTTGGGTTTTGGGTTTAGGGATTTGGGATTTGAGCCTAGGGTTATATTTGGGGTGAGGGTAAAATTGAAAAAAAAAAGTTTAGATGGGAATGGAATCATGATTCCTAAAGGGGGGAGAAGGAATTGTGATTCCTTCTCCTTTAGTAATCGATTTCATTCCGTTCCCCCATTCCGCCCAACCAAACACACAAAATGGAAGGAATCAATTCTCATTCCTTTCCATTCCCTCCAACCAAACATCACCTTAGTATATGAGAAGTGAGGAGTTTTCTTAGACGTGTGGGCTTTTATTTGTAGAATCACCAAAGCTTTTTACCAAGTTTCCCAACCCTTGTGAAAGCTATTGGATAAGGACATACCTTTCAAATAATAATACTATTATATCAATGATACCTAAGTAGGTATATATATAAATAGTTTTTATACTAATACTAAATATATAGAAATAGATTAAATTCTACATAGAATTCTTCACTCGATTCTTTATACCATTGAATTTTATGTTATGAAATAAAAATGGATTCTTCTGACTTTTACTTTGATTCCTATTAACTTCATAACAACTTGCTTGCCATAAAGAATAATAGGATTTATTTACTTTAAAAAGTAAAATTATAATTATAAGCCTCTACTTGATTTGATTGATTTTTTATTCAAAGAAAAGAAAGCATGGACTCAAAACACCTTTTAAAAGACTACATGGTATGATTAGATTTAATAAGCACTTATGGAATAAATATTCAATATTTTGTAAACCCTTGAGTATTGCCTTTTTTAATGTTTGTTCAATTACTCTTTTACCCACAAATGCGATCTAGGCATTGGGTTTGACAATAATGATATCTCCCAATATACCAAAGCTAGTTGCTACTCTACTAGTAGTAGAAGATATAAGGATTGCGGCATAAAATAACCTTTTTATTTTATTGATAATCATACAAAGTAGCAGATATTTTAGCTATTTGCATCAAACTTAAATTTTATTTCTATATGCATGCTCCTCCAAAATCATACACTAGATAAGGGCTAAAAATTGATTGTCGACATACTCTATCAAATGTGTAATTTTCTTGCCAACTATAAATCTTATGCTATACTGATCCCAATAAAATAAAAATCCACAGCCTTAATAGTTATGGGAATACCATTTGATTAATCAGGAAGTTGATTAGATCTGGTATGGATCATACATGGACAATAGTTGGAGTCGACACCTCTCCTAGGGTTCTCTTATTTGGGATCCCTAAGGAAGATAATTAAGTTGGCCCTTGTGAATCGCTTGATGCACTATCTCTCTTTAACCCTTTGAGCTAAATTCTACAAAGGAAGGAAAATCCATGGACCGACCCCATTGTTTCCACCCTGTAGGAACTACAAGATCACCCGAAGGATGCCTTTAGCATCCAAGGGTTGCAGACCTACCATAAAACCCTATTCAATAAATGGAATGCATTAGTTGTTCGTTTTCTAATTAGGTAGTAAGTTTTGGAGTAGGGCAATCACTCATTATTAAAACCAAAGAGTTGGGTGAAAAAGGGGGCGAAAGCTCTCTATTCATGGTTCTCATGTAGCTACATCCTCTAGAACCACAAGAATCCTTAGATAGAATTGATTCCAACTCATCACCTTTTGAGATTTTAAGAAGAGTTGCTCTTAGCACAATATGATGAAAGTTGTAAGGTGTGATCGGAAGGGAGCTATTGTCTATCGTGGGCCTCTATGGTAGAATTAGTTATGGGCCTGAAAGGTAGGGTATGATACTTCTACTTATAATAGCTATTCATATTTATCCAGATTCCATTTTCTCATTATCTATTGAAAAAGTAGAAGCTATTATATCTTGTTATTTTTGTCGATAGTTTTCACAATTAAACCAATACATCAAACAAAAATTCTATGATTTTAAATTTCAAAATCGTTGATTAAACAATGAAAATAATCCTTTATTCTCTTACATTTAAGAAAAATAAAGAAAAAAATTAATTGGAATTATACTTTAACCAAATGTGCTAAAAATGATTAAATTATCAAAAATTTAAAGAGTAAAATAAAGTGCAATTAAATCTATTCTTTAGAGGGATATACCAATTATTATTATCAATTAGAATAATTTAAGGTTAACTTGGTTAGATTAATAAAATGAAGTATCCAAGCTCCATTTAGAACAAAAATAAATTGAAAATATATTTACTACTTAATTGATGAACAAAATCGGTATCGGCTTAGAATACCAATTTTGCATATACTTTGGTTTTATATTTGTAAAACTCTCTTAAGTGTATGAATCATTTTATAGAAAATAAAAAGTATACTCCTAAGGTCAATCTAAGAAAAGAATATATGTGGCTTTTAATTTATTATTCAAACTCTTAAAAATGAAATTAAATCTTAAGCATCCTTTCACATATTTTGATTTTTTTATTGTTGTTTCCTAACCCAATAGCATAAAAAAATAAACATAGATATGAATTCAATGAAAAATTATGCAAATTTTAATCATTTATAATAGTTTAATAATTATGGATCTAATAATTAAACTAATTAAGTTTGCTCATATTGTTTAGGTTTTTAAATATATAAATTGATATTTATTGATTCTTTATTTTTTATATAAATACCACATTTGTTGTGGTTAGATATTCTTTATTAATTATAAAAATCAATTAACACCTATAGGTGGGGTAGACAATTAATTTGGTTAATTATATTAATTGGGTTAATTATATTAATTGCTTTTTTTAAGAGATTGAAAATGAACCATCTAAATGCCACATTTGGTTAGGTTAGACCTTTTAAACTTTATTCAAGGTGTCCAAATTAAAGTTAAGAATTTAATTATCCGAGTACTAACTTTCAACTTTAAAACCATTACTAAAAATATGTTGTCAATATATTTTCGAATAATAGTTCTTATAAAAACTTTTGAAATAAAGCTTCAATCTAACCACCGGGTGATTATACCAATAAATAAAAATACACTACTCTAAATCAGATCAGATAATTAAACCTTAAAATCTAATTTTCAAATTTAAGTTTGTAAAGAAAAATAATATATTTCTCTCTAAAATCATTACCATAAAATCTTGAAAAAAAACAAAATCAATTTATTTTATAAAAAGTTTTTACCTATTTAATATTTCACAAGCATAATAACGTTATTATTATATCATAATTACAAACAGCCAACCATGTTAAATTTAATCACGAAAAATATTAAATATAACATATAAGAATAAAACATAAAAATAAATGTAAAGAAATCATTTTAAAATTATACCTCAAAAGATTCTTTACAAAACTTTAATGCTAATTCTATTTTTGGGAAAACTTCAAACGAATTTGCATTTTCTTTTATTGAATCAAAAACTAGAAATTTACAAAAGTATAACTAGTTCTTCTCAAAATGAGAAGAACTTTAAAACTAAAAAAACTAAATGAAGTACATCACAAATATGTTGAGAACAAAATGAGGAAAAGTTAGAAAAATGGAAAAATTGGAGAAAATGAGACACGCCTGCATGTGGTCAGCACACACCCAATACACACCTTTCTGATTTTTCCACACGTTAGCATACGTCCGTGCCAGCACACTTTTGTGACGTGTCATGCGTGCACCCAATGCTCATCTTCTACTCCAAACGCCTGTCTGTGGAAATTTTCACACCCCATATGTGTGCCAACCTATCCAAACACATCCAAATTCAAATTTTGAAATTTCCCCCCCTTTTTTGGCCTTTTCTCACCTATAAAAGGACTCTCTCCTCCCATGGTAAATCACACAATTTTCTCAGCACTTTCTCTCTCTAAAAAGTCATTTTTTTAGTTTTTAGTTTTAAAGTTCTTCTCAAAGAGAAGAAATAGCTTTGTTTTTATAGATTTTTAGTTTTTGATTCAATAAGTAGAAATGCAAATCCATTTGGAGGTTTTCCAAAAATAGAATTAGCATCAAAGTTCTGTAAGGATTCTTTTGAGATTAAAATGAATTCTTAACATTTATTTTTATGTTATATTTAATTTGAATGGGATTAAATTTAACATGGCTGGCTATTTATAAATATGATATAATAATAACATTGTTATCCTTACAAAATATTAAATAGTAAAACAATTCTATAAAATAAATTGATTTTGTTTTTCTTCAATACTTTATATTAAGGATGTTAGAGAGAAATATATTATTTTTCATTACAAACTTAAATCTGAAAATTAGATTTTAAGGTTTAATTATCCAATCTGATTTAGAGTAGTGCCCTTTTATTTGTTGGTAAAATCGCCTAGTGATTATAGTGAAGTTATATTTCAAAAGTTTTTATAAGAACTATTATTCGAAAATGTATTGATAGCATATTTTTAGTAATTGTTTTAAAAGTTGAAAGTTAGTATTCGGATAATTAAATGCTTACGTTTACTTTAAACACCTTAAATAAAGTCTAATTAACTGACCCTGTCTAAAGCTGTAATTAGATAGTTTGTTATTTTCTTAGAAATAAAGCTGAAATTTAATACTTAATTAATTAATAGGCATCGCTTAAGGATATTAGTTAATTAATATTAAACAAAATAATTTGGGCTCCGCATAAGGACACTTTCATACCAAAAAGAGAAAATCAACAAATATCAATTTATATATTTGATAACCTAAATAATATTAACAAGTATAATTAACTTAATTATTATATCCATAAATACTTCACTGTTATGAATGATAAAAACTTACATTATTGTTTATTGAATCATATCTATATTTATTTTTATTATATCATTAAATTAGAACAAACAAACCAAAATATAGTGATAAGATGTTTAGGATTTAGTTTCATTTTAAAGATTTTGAATAATAAATTAAAAATCACATATATTCCTTCCTTAGATCGATCTTGAGAATATACTTATCATTTGCTATAAAGTGATTCATGCATTTGTGAAAGTTTTACAAATAATAAAACCAAAGTATCTGTAAGATTGATATTGTTATGCTGATCTTGTGCTCATAATCTAATTTGGGGACACATGATCTATTTTTATATTATCTTATAACCACATCGAGATAAAATAATCTCAACCCATCCACCTAACAATATGTCTTTGCAGACCAAGAATTACGAGATCACCCCTATCATTCTAGGATGATAGAGGGATCGTACAATTCTAGCCTTTTTTCATGCTTTTCCTAGGGTTTGGAGAAAGTGGCAATCAATAGGATTTTCCTAATCCTCCCTCCTAAAAAGGAAGAATGTGAAAATTCTTTTTTTTTCTACAGGGACCAAGGGATATGATCTAGTCGTAAGAAGAATGCTTAGCTAATAAATATCTCACTTCTTGGTCCTCGACCCCCTCAAAATAGGAGTAGGTTTGAAAAAGGATCTTAGAGTGTTTGGGTCTCTTAACATAGTGCCTTCTTTTTTCTTCTCATTAGAGTTATTCCACAAGGACTTGACATGTTAAGGAAGAAGGAAGGAATAAGCACTCTTAGAGAGTGCAATATAATGGAGAGTTATATGTTACATTCAGGAAGGATGAATCACTCTATAAAAGGAACCTATTGATTCTCTCCCAATTGATTGGACCATATGTGTGATGATTTACTTCACATGTTAGGTCTCTGGTTCAAGTCTAGGATGGCCCTTCTACACCAAGGAAAAGAATAGAAGAAGAATTTGACTCTTTCATAGATGCCTTCACTTGGCTTGGGGGGATATAACTTAGTTGGTAGAGCTCTACTCTTACAATTAGGTCATTGTGATTATAGGTTGGATATCTAATTGTTTAGGCATTAAGGATAGTATCTTGTAGCTGAACCAATGGCTCACGTTTTTAAGTAATGGGGAAGAGGACCAAAACATACCACTAAAAGACTCTATTAAAACAAAGATGAGCTGTCAAGAATTTAGAGGAGGTAGGATAGGTAGTTGGTCAAATCTAGTGTACTTGGAAGCTAGTTGGAGTTGATTGCTCTTCTAGGGTTCCCTTATCTAGGATCTCTAGAGAAAAGGATTGATTTGGCCCTTGCAAATAGCTTGATGCACTATATCCCTTCAACACTTTGAGTAAAATGTTACAAAAGGAAGGAAAATCCATGGACTGACCCCATCATCTCCACCCCATAGGAACTACATGATCACCCCAAGTATGGCTTTTTTATAATTTCATTATTATTTTGAATTAAATTGATTTTTTAATCTTGATAAAAATGATAAGAAATCAATTCCTCTATACTTTTTCCTGAAGTAGAAAACATTTCATCTCTTCTTGAACCGTCTCTTTCAAAAGTGCTTCTGTTTCCCCTATAAATGTCTTAGTAAAAGATATGATTTCTTGAAACTTAGGCTAATTTGTTTTTAAATAAGTACCAAACTCAATAAGAAATTTCTTTACCTGTCCAATTTCAAATGAATCAAGATAACCATTCATTCTAGTATAAATAGTCATTATTTGTTCTTCTAATACAAGAAGGGCAGATTGTGATTGTTTGAGTAACTGATGCAATCATTGACCTTTTGAAAGTTGATTTTGAGTAGCTTTATTGAGATTAGAAGTGAACTTGCAAAGGCTTCTAATTCTATGAATTGTGCCAATTCTAATTTTAATTTTCCAACTATTTGTTTCATGGCTTTAATTTGAGCTGGGGATCCTACTCTAGAAACAAAAACACACATATTAATAACAGGGCTAATTCCAACATTGAATAGATCGACGAATAAGAATATTTGTCTATCTGGAAGGTACTTGTCCTAAATAAAGCTACAATATAAAAAAAAGGAGGCCTATAGTCTATATCCTATAGTCTATATATAGTTATAAAATAGTATATTTAAGATATCTAGTTATATCTATACATGTTTAATATAACTTTTTGACACATTTCAATCATATTTTGTGAATTCCATTAAATAAATAAAAATATCTCCCTTCTATATGAATTACTTTTTGAAGAATGGAATTCACGAAAATGTAAAATACTCAAAAATCAATTCTATACTTTTTAAAATTATTATGTCTTTATCTAATTATCTTATTAAATATATGAAATCTCGAATCTATTTCATTTATGGCATCAAATTGGAATAGGAATATCATAATAATAGAAGAAATTGAATTTTGATATTCTATATAAACTCCATAAGTTAAGTGGAATTTATCAATTTCTTTGCATTTTGTATCTGTTGTAAATCAAAATTCCAATTTGAATATAAAAATTCCCTTTATTCTTTCGTATTTCATACATTCTATATATTATGTGGAGTGGGTAAAATTTCATGTGATTCAATAAATAGAATAGAAATTCCATCATTTTCATATCAATCCATATTATTTGATGAAGAATGAGAAAATAATGGAATGAGATTTTATTTCTATAAACAGGAAATCAAAAAATTCTTAAAGGTGGGAATGAAGAAATGTCTACAATACATGTACTTTATATATATCATTTTTGTATCATGTTTGGTGTGCTATTTGAATAGTTTAATGATCAATTTTTTTTTCCTTTTAGTTTTCACCTTTCTAAATGGAAACAAAGGGATGTTTTCATTATGATTTGGATTGAATTTCTATGAATTGCACTTTTCTTTCTCCATTTACATCTAGGATTTACATATACTGTCAAATCAATAGATACTAGTATGCATTTTTACATCCTTTGTTCTGGCCATTGTAGCACGTGGGTTATCAACCTACCCATAACAGAGAGCATTCTACCCAATAAGTCGGATACTTCAGATCTTGCTTGGACAAAACGAAAGATATTATCAATAAACAAAAGTAAATATTATTTATTAACATCTCATAAATATTTTATCATGGTTACAATAGTTAAACCAACTCTCATATGAGTACACGTGGTTCATTCATCTGACCATAGACTAGCCACTTTTGATTTTGTAATATTTTGTTCATTAATTACTCCTGATTCTCTCATTTCCATGTAAAGATTATTTCCTTCATGAGTATGTTCACCTACTCCACCAGATATGAACATGCTCTCATGAGATTTGGCAATGTTATTGATAAATTCCATATTGAGTACTATTTTACCCACTCTAACTCCCCTAAATAGTCCTATTTTTCCTCCACAATGATAAGGGGCTAAAAGGTCTACTACTCTAAATTTTGTTTCAAAAATCAATAATTTTGTATCTAACTATATAAAGGTAATTGCATATCTATTAATGGGGATGTTGTGTGAGTATATAAAGAACATAAATTATCAATGGGTTCTCTAAGCACATTGAAAATTTGTCCCAACATCACTCCTCTGATTGGAACACTCAGAGGAGCTCCTATATCGATCACCTCTATTCCTCTTAAGAAATAGGAGTTTTTTTTCCATTCTATTTCTATAAAAATAAAACCTTCAAAAACATTTAATAAACTTATTGATGACTCTATGAAAATAGAGTCATTAGCGCACTTTTTCACTTAATATATACTTGTTTTATTTAATAAATAGTATTTTTGTGGCTAAAAAAATTAAAATATAAGTTTTTAGTGAAAAAGGGTGAAAATATAATTTTTGGAATTTTTTGAGATTTTTCTGGAATTTTTTATGAATTTTTAATGCGGGACCAATCAGAAGCTGCCACGTGGCACGCCACGCAAGCAAGGAGAGCGAATCATGTTGCGTCGCGTGTGAGGAGGAAAAACACCTGCCATGTGTCAGCACGACGTTCAATCCGAGTTCGGAAATCAGTCAACGCGTGATGACACGTGTCACCACGCTATTGCTCGAAGCGTTCCACCCGTGCGCCACGCCATCTGTTCCCACGAATCATGTCGCGCCACGTGGTGATGATTCGACGAAGGTTGATTTTGACCGATCTCCCCTACCACGCGTCTTTCTCTGATTCACCCAATAAACTTATGATGCCACGTGTCACGCTGTGATTGGCTAAAATGTCAGTTTTGCTTGTTTTGATCGTAGCCCTTGATTTGAAGCTGATAAGATGATCCAAATCGCACCTAAGCTTTATTTAAGCCTCTAATCACTCCATAAACTCGAATTTGCCTCCATTAGCATAATTTTGGTCAATTTTTAGAGCTAAAAATAGAGAAAAATACAGAAAAATTCAAGAAACGACACAATTTTGGTGGAGATTCAAGAGGAAATTAATTATACAATTCAAGAGATTGACTGTATTTCTTTTTCTACTCTTTTCTTTATTAATTTTATGTCTTCCTTTATGAAAAATATGAGCTTTATGAACACAATTATGTGTAATTAATTTATTAATCTAGGGATCTTATGAACCAAATTTTCACCATGTGATGATCTAATATTTTTTCTCAATTATAATATTAATTTAATTATATTATTTAATTTGATTTTTATGCTATTAATTGTTTGGCCAATAATTTATCTATAGAGGTAATTAAATAGATGTGAGAAAATTATTTAATTGTTTGTCTTGATTAAATAACATGCATAGTTTCTAGGCAGAGATGTATGATTCTTATGTATGTGATCCATAATTGATGACCTTAATGAGTAGTGTGCAATTTAATTGGCATGAGAGTGTGATTAAATTAATTACTATATGGTGTGTAGTTTACTTGAGAGAGGAATACATGCTAGGTTAGATTCAATTGATCATGTAATTAATTGATATTATATTGGGAAGATTTTAGTGATTCGCATGTTTAGAAAATTGGGGGATTAAGTATTCCTAGATATTTTCTCATATATCTTTTTAGTCACAAAATCTGATTTAATTAATTATTGCAATTTACTTTTAGTTATTTTAATTTTGGCTTTCTTAAGATATAAAAACACCAAAAAGATTGATTTTTATTATTTTTAGTTTAAAAAAAATTAGTTTCTAAAAAAAATAATCTCCGTGGGAACGATCTTTATTTATCATTATATTACTTGTTACGATACGTATACTTGCGTTGTGTGGCGATCACTTATCAAATTAATTTCCCATTGATGTATTATTTCATTAAGATTAACCCTAACTACAATGTAATTTTCTTGTTCCTGAAGAGTCTTCTTTCATTTTTTTAGGTTCATGCTCTAATCCAAGTAAAGATTTGTCAATTTGGATTTTCATATATAGGAAAAATGTCCCAATACATCTTTTTGATATGAATCCACCTTTTTTCTTCTTTTTTCAATTTATTTCATTTTTCTGACCAAATGTTTAATATTTAACGCATTCATCATATTAGATATTACTCGATTAATGAAATTAATTATCATTAAGAACTTGAAACCATTTGTATTTAAAAATGGAATATTAAATATGAATTAAGTAGTAAACATATTATCAATTTCTTTTTGTTCAAAACAAAGTCTGGATACTTCATTTTATTAATCTAACCAAGTCAACCATAAATTATTCTAATTAATAATAGTAATTTGTATATCCCTATAAAAAATAAATCTAATTTCACTTTATTTCACACTCAAAAAATTTAATGATTCAATCAATTGTTTTTGGTAAAAGAGAGAATATATTGATCAAGGAGGAGAATGGGTAAATACCTTAAGACCCAATATATCTAACAATTTGCACTATATGTTAACCCATAATACATCTTCCTCTCTAGAACTTCCAAAAAGGTACTTTTGGAACTCCAATAGGCATTACATGAAAAAAATGAAATATTCTTCTCACTTTGATGTGAAAGTGTAACAATGGGTTTATTGCCTTAATAATAAGGCTATTACCTTTTTATTATATGTTATAGAGTGACCTCGTAGTTCTTGGATGGTGCATATATGTTATTAGGTGCTGTGTTTTATTTTCCCATTGAGGTTGAACCTAAACCCATGCTTAAGAGACAACTATCCATATATTGATAAGGGATGTATGGATTCTCGAGAAGAGAGGTGCCATGGTGGTCCCTCTAGAATCGCCTGACTCCCTTAAGTGAATAGAAAGTTGGATCTACATTGGACCTCATCTAAATCACCTCACCTATCCCTTTAAGGAAATTTCAATTTTAAAACCTCGATTCGAACAGGAGAAGTATGTTATGCTAGTGTTCCTTGGATGATTAACATCAAAAGGTCAGGTGTTGATGAGCACATTAAACTATCCATATGGCTAAGAGCCCTCACAACCTAGGCACAACAACATAATTATCAAAGGTATGCTTTACTATTGAGCTAATAGCTCTTCGTATGGGCCAGCCACTGGAGGCTTGCTTTGTCAAAAGTGAGAGAAGCCTCATCCCTCTTTTTCCCTTTCTACATCTCCATATCCCTCTCATGTGGTGACGTGGAGATGTGAAAAATAAGATCTTATTAACTTATTCCAACATAAGATAGTAAGCTCATGGGCAAGGTCTTACTTCATCATCGAGAAACAAAAGAAGACTTCCATCTCTAAGTTTAAGTAAAACATAGATTGCTTCTTCTTTTCTTTTAGGGTGTGAAATAGTGTCAAACCAAAATAACCAACAAACATTAGCTCTCCTTGAAAAGGAGGTTATACAACTACACCTTCTAGTACAACTACCTTTTTATGACTTCACTCCAGTCAATAGTCATGTTCAAATGTAAATCCAAGGAAAATGAGAAAAGAAAGGAAAAGTTACCTTCCTTGCAGTAATACAGTGTGATTTATCATGGAAATTCAACTCATACTCTCATTGTAGTCCATCATTTGAATAAAATATTGCATACAGAGGTACATTATACCTCATATATATCATACATCACCAAATAGTTATGAAATTAGGGGTTTCAAAATAAACAAACATTGTTCAAATAAAAATGCTCAAAAGCTAACTAGAATGAAATAAAACAAATCTCAATATGTTACCTCCTATTTAGCGTTTAGTTTAATTTCCAAACCTGATGGTACCTCTAGTTGCTTCTCAATCGTCTAAATCTACTAGTTTATGTAGAGTCACCTCCTTATACTAATTGGTGTAAAAAGTTCATAGTACAACTTTAATCTATATCCATTCATTTTGGATTCTTTGCTTAGACTTTGTATTTCAACTACACCATGAGAGAAAACATTAGTGATAAAAAATGGACTGACCTTATGAGAACGTAAATTACTTGGAAACAATTTAAGGCGTCAATGGAATAAAAGGAATTTGTTGCATATGGAGAATTATTTTCTTGATATCATGTTGTTATGAAATGCCTTTGTTTTGTCTTTTCTAACTTTTTAGACTTTGTAGGCATCATTTCTAATATCCTTTAGCTCATTCATTTGTAATTTCTAGTGTCCTCCTACTTTGTCTAAATCCATTTTCCATTGTTTCATTGCCCAACATTCTCGATGCTCTAACACAAATGGTAGTTGACAGGATTTATCATACACCAACCAGAATAGGAACATACATCGCAATTGATATTTTATATACACTTCTATATGTTCATAATGCATCATTCAGTTTCAAGCTTCAATACTTTTCTGTTGTGTATGATTATATTTTCAAAGATGGACTTGACCCTTTCTATTGGACAATTCACCTTGTCTACTTGTCAGTGGATGGTAAGGTGTAGTGACTCTATGGTTGTCATTTTACTTTTTAAGTAAAGCCCCAAAAATATTATTATAAAAATGTAGTCTGCCATCGCTGATGATAGCTTTTGGTGTTTCAAACCTAGCAAAAATGTTAGAATTCATAAAATCCATAACAACTTTAGAGTTGTTAACTCTAGTGGCTTTAAATTCCACCCATTTAGATACGTGATCCAAAGTAAGTCAAATATATCACTAATTGTAAGATGATGGAAAAGGTCCCATGAATTCAATACCCTAAACATCAAGATTTCAACAACAAAAATTAGGATTTGTGGCATTTGATTAGGGCCCAAATGACCAATTCATTGATAATCATCATAAGTTTTGCAAAAGATGAAGGCATCCTTGAATAGCATTGGCCAATAATATCCACTCTCTAAGACTTTGAGAGTAATGTTTTTTACCTCAAAATTTCCCCCACATGTATAAGAATGACAAAACGTTAGAAAAGAATTAAACTCAACATTAGGTATGCACCTTCTTATGAATTGATTTG
Organism: Hippophae gyantsensis; assembly: GCA_030763125.1. Lineage (NCBI taxonomy): Eukaryota > Viridiplantae > Streptophyta > Magnoliopsida > Rosales > Elaeagnaceae > Hippophae > Hippophae gyantsensis. The sequence continues at coordinate 26,811,257 of CM061039.1, read as the reverse complement.
GACAATATTTCCAAAGGTAAGGGTCATCCTACACATTTTGTTTTACAACCTTCATGAATTTGAATTTTCTAGCTTTTAATAGGTCTTATGGGATATTTTTAGTGACCAAGTAGTTCACTATATATGCATACCAAGGAGTAAATGATGTAGTCTCAAGTATTTGCTCATATGGAAAGTCCTCTCTTATTGGAAGTTATTCCTCTTCTAAAATTAATCTACTAAGGTGATTTGTTACTACTTGTTCACTTCTTTTTTTATTTTGATTTCATAGTCAAATTCATCTAAAAGAAGAATATACCTTATTAGTCTTGGTCTAGCATCTTTTTTTATAAGCAAGTACCTAAGAGCTACATGATAGAGTAAACAATTACTTTGATTCTAATTAAATATGATTGAATTTTTATAAAGCAAAAATAACAGTTAAAAGTTCATACTCTACTATGGGGCAACTGAGGTGGGCATCGTTTATGGTCTATGATGCATAATATATGGCATTTAGCAGCTTTCCAACCTTTTATGCCAAAATAACTCGAATGACATAGTCACTTGCATCACATATCAACTCAAGTGGTAGGCTCTAATCAGGTGGCTTAATGATCAATACTGTGATTAAAAGTTCTTTCAACCTTTTAAATGCTTTAAGGCATTTTTCATTGAAAACAAATGCCACTTTATTTCGGAATAATTAGCATAGAGGCCTTGCTATCTTTGAGAAATCTTTTATAAATATTTGATAGAATATTTTTTGACCAAGAAAAGAATGAAGCTCCCTAACACAAGTGAGAGGTGATAAGGAACGAATAAGATCTTTCTTAGATTTATCAACCTATATTCCTTTAGATGATATCATATGCCCTAAAATATTACCTTGATCTACCATGAAATTGCATTTTTTTTAATTAAGTACAAGGTTAGTTTCTACGTATCCCTTCAGAATCAATGTAAGGTTACTAAGAAAATTATCAAATCTATTCTTATATATAGTAGAATCATCCATAAATATTTATATATTACTCTCTATAAAATGAGGAAAATATACTTATCATATACCTTTGGAAGGTGGAGGGCACAAAGGACAAATGGAATGCACTGATAAGTAAAGGTTCTAAAAAAGCAAGTGAATGTTGTATTCTCTTAGTTTTCTAGAGCAATGAAAATCTAATTATAACCTAAAAAATCATCAAGAAAATAATTGTGAGTATTTCCCCCTAAAAGCTCAAGTTTTTTATCAATAAAAAGTAAAGGAAAATGATCTTTGCAAGTTATAGAGTTAAACTTTCAAAATTCAATGCAAATTCTCTAGCTAGTTTGAAGTCAGGTAGGAATTAATTCATTGTCCTCATTCTTCACCAATGTAACTCTTAGCTTCTTTCGAACCACTTGGACCAAACTAACCCTTTTGCTATATGAAATTGGATAGATTACACCAATTTTCAATAGTTTGATAACTTCTTTCTTAACCACTTCCATCATTTACAAATTCTATCTCCTTTGTGGCTCTCTCATAGGTTTGGTATCATCTTCAAGTAATATTTGGCACATGCATATAGAGGTGCAAGGTAATTGTCCACCTAATCACTAATTTGTATTCTCTCAAAACATGTATTAAATTCTCTTGTATAGCTAAATGCTTAGATGCTATAATCTTGGGAAATGTATATTCATCTCCTTAGTATACTTATTTGAGATGTTCTAAAAGAGGTTTAAGCACCAACGTGGATGCTTGCATAATGAAAGGCAAAAGTTTCTCATTAGAAATAGGAATATAAATATAGAAAGATTGTACCTTAGTTTTATGTATGGCGAAGAGTCAAGAGAAGAGACAATCTCCTTGAATTCCTCTACTCTATCAATATCTCCATTTTCATCTCTTAAGTACTAAGTTATCATACTGCTCTTATGGAAGCTTCTAATAGGTCTTTACTTTTGAAGTCAAAAATTTACTACACTAAAGAATCAAGTACATCAATAGAAAAACAAGAATGATAATCACTAGGGTACCTTATTGCTTCAAAGATATTGCAGTGAATAACCTTTTCTGACAAGCTCCATAGTTAGAGTTTCAGTATGAACATCTATCTTTGTCACAGCAGTTCTCATGAATGATCAACCCAAAAGCAAGGGTATAGACTTACTAGTAGAGTCATCTCTCATATCAAGCATATAAAAATAGATTAGTAAGATAAGTTCATTAACCTATACTAAAACATCTTCCTGACCTCTCTTTGGATAGGCATTATATTGATTGATAAGTTGGATAACTACACCAATTTCTTGAAGGAGATCAAGATTTAAACTAACTTAAATTGAGTAAGGCATAACTTTAATTGAAGCTTCTAGTTCTAGCATAGCCCTTTCAAATTTAGTGTTACTTATAAGGCATGGTATGGTGAAACTACCTAGATCCTTGCATTTTGTAGAAGTTTCCTTTGCAAGACCACCGACAAATTTTCTCTCATGACACTTACTTAATGGTATTCAATGGTGGAATGTTGACCTGTACTTTCCAAAAAGTGTCCAAAACTTCTTGCTCATGTTCCTCCTTTAAATTAGAACTTTAAAATGTACCTTAAGTGGTTGTTTTCCTTCTTTGTTATCAATTCCTTTATTTTGCACATTGTCATAATTGCTTTCTTGTTCTCAAGTTAGCTCATTCTTAACCTCATTTTCTTTCTTTGGTTCCTTGTGATCTTTTTCAAGTATCTTACCGCTTCTCAATGATATAGCATTAGCATTTTCCGTAAGATTGACCATGGGTTGAAAGGGAAATTTACCATATCCTTATGCTCCTAGTTTCCTAATAGTAATAGCTAACTAATTAAAACCATTTTCAAGGTTCTTGATAGTAGAATTTGTGTCTTGTTACAACATGACTATGTCTTATTGAAACTTGACTCTATCTTGTTGAAACTTGATAGCATCTTATTGTAATTGTGAAGTGTTGTATGCTACTGAACTTATTAAATCCTCTTAATATTTTCCTTGAGATGGGGGAGGATTTGTTGTCTCACTTGATAAGATTGTGAAGCCCTTGGATAAGGAAAACCTAGTGGATTAGCATAAGTAGCTGCTTGATTGTCTCTTGAATAGCTGAAATTGGGATGATCCCTCCAACATTTATTGTAAGCGTTAGAGAATGGATTGTATCTTGGCCTTTATTTCCCTTGTTACTTTTCTGAAGCATTTGCTTGTTTTGTATTAGAATCTTGAAGAATCTGGCATATATCGGTTGGGCATCCAATGTTGGTGCAAGTTATACAAGGTTTTACCTATCTTACCTTTGATTGTTGCACAATTGAAATAAGGGTGCTCATTTATTGTTCAATATTATTAGGAATTCTGACTTCATTAACCTTTTGTGGTGGAATGGATCATGTGCTAAACTGTTGAGCATTTATAACCATAGTGACAATCAAATTCCTTGCATTTTTAGGAGTTTTATTAGCCATACTCCACTACTTTCAACATAAATCATGCTTCTATTCATGGGTAGCAATCCCTCATAGAAGTATTGGATTAAGAGCTACTTAGTAATCCATTAGGTTTCATGCTAAAAATAGACCACGTGAAAATTTTTAGATGCTTGTTTAGATCCTGACCTTGAAATGTAGCCAAGAGATGAATTATGCTAGACTTCAATTCAGGAGATTCATCATTACTATTGTATTGAATGCATAATGGTGGTTTATCTAAAGCTGATGGGACTATCTCAAAGGAATCTCTTGATGGTGAAAGATCTATATGAATTACATGCTCAAACAGAAGTATAATGTGTGAATTTAATATCATATTATAACGTGAGATCATTCACTATGATTCTGAAAAAATATAAAGGCTAGAAACAAACTAAGTAAAAAATGAAACAAAAACAAATATAAGTAAAACAAAATAAAAATAAAGAAAATATTTTATTCTATAACTAAATAAAAATAAAAATAAACAAGATTTAATTTAACTAAAATTTCTAGTGTTATGACTCCAAAATTTGATGTATTCATATGAACAATCAATTTAAAACATACTTTAAATTACATAAGATGTCATAAATTAATATGTAGAAAGTAAGGGTCTTTTTCACAAATAATTTTGAAAACTAATTCCTATTTACGATAATGGGGGTTTTGGTTTTGTAAATGAAAACTTGAATCTATCAACCGAAGATTAATAAGATAAAAACAAGATCTAAATATTATGATAAAAATATAAATAAAATAATGATTTTAGTATCATTCGCCACCACCTCCATGTATTACAAATCAACAAAATCATTTACTAATATCCTATTATTTAACTATACTAACTCAGAGAAATTGACAAGCTCGAAAGTTTTAAACTCTTTTTACTTATTTGTTTGAATTAAATAAACTTTTAGTTTAAACTATTTCTAATAGATAATCCAAAATAAATTCTATAAATTTAATTTATGAAAAACATTCAATTTCAAGAAGCATGCTAGATAATAACTGTATTTTATATAGTTATTTTCACCTATTTTATTAATTATAATTGTTATGTTCTCTCTATTTTTAGTTTAATAAATTAGTATTTACTGTTTTTTATATATTTTAAGAAAATTAAATAAATTGTATCAAAAACGTTCTTAATGGAAAATTTGTGTCCAAAAATATAATTTTAAATAAAAGAGTGATTAATTGCAATTTATAAAAGTTGAAAATATAATTTAAATTAAAATCGGGCTTAATTTCAATTATTAAAAGTTTAAAATTTAATTTAAATTACAAAAAGGGCTGTATTGCAATTAAACAAAGTTTAAAATGTAATTTGAGATATATTTGTGGGTGAAAATACAATTGATAAAAGTTATTTTTCTGCGCAGAAGAGAAATTCCACGCGGCATCATCCACGCATCATCGTGGACCGTCAGATCAACGCATCAACGGTTAGGATGCACGCGTGCTCTTCAAACCCACCCATCTGACGCCGTGTAGATCCTGTCCCCCACCTTCGCACGGCCTTTTCCCGTGTAGTCGATCCACGTGCGCCCGGTTATTCCACGAACCAGAATCTACCACGTGTATCACTTAATATTACAGCAAATCATGTTCCGACACGTTGCATGTTACAATGAGCGCGAAAGCACAGGATCAAGCCCGCGTTCCAGCCGTTGCCGCACTTTCTCGGCGCCCCAATCCCGTGCGACAGTTTCTGCGTGCGCCCATTCCCCGACAACGGCGCCAAAAACTTGTTGTCTCTTTTAGAGAACATAAAATCGTGCAAGTATACACGGTCACTAGACAAAAGTTAAACACACTAGCCAAGTTTACTTATCTTGATTATTAATTTTTATTGTAAGTAATTTATCACTAATTATTTAATTTAATCAAGTGATTATTTTTCCAATCAATTAAATTGATTAATAGTAAATAAACCTAATTATTCAAATGTACACTTAAATAATCAAGAAAATTTATATGAATCTTGAACAAGAGAATTAACATATAGTCTAGAATATGAGAGATTTTTATAATTATTGTAATCATATCTAGGGTGATCCATGGAAAACAATAAAGTGAAAGTAGTATTTATGAAAACAATAACAAAAAGAAAAAGAAATCTTAGAATTGATGTTCTTGAATCTAATTTTCAACTTTTTTAACGGTATCTTGAAACTTGTTTTTATTTCTTGCCTCTATTTTGAATTATTAGATCTTAAACCCTAATTAACCTATTTATAATATTAGGTTTAGAGGGGAATAAATGGTATAAAAATATTGGAAAAACTTGACAATATTGTTCATTTACGAAGAGTAGGTTACGACGTGCTTTGTTTCATATCGCGACGAATAATCAAGGGTGTGCTCCTAATTAAACACGAGTGAACTATGTCATAGTGTGCTTATAACCATGTCATGACACACTTTATTTTTCTATAATGCTCGCTAACTCGAGATGAGTGTGCTACGGTACATTATTTTTATGCGTTGACGTGTTTTCAATTCTTCATTGTTGCAATTCAACCCTTCCTTGTTGCAATTCAACCCTTCCTTGATGTATAATATATTGCAATCAAGTCCTCTAATATATAACAATTATGCCCCCAAGGTGCATATTCTTCTGATTCTTGTCATTTGTATCTTTTAATGACTAAAATACTTGAAATATACCAAAACATACTTTGTGATTCCAAAAACATATTTTGTAATATAATAAAGTAAAAATACAATATTAAAACTCAATTATCCAATTAAATCCAAAAAATCACAAGTTGCGTGTGCTTTTCAAACACTTATCAATAATATTAAATGGTTTAAATGGATAACATAAACCCTTCATACATTGAGTTTCATTTTTAACCCTTAGAAAAAAGAACATATGTTGTTTTTTGCAACGTAAATAATAATATATATTCCATAAAAAACATGTTTTTTCATAAATATAAATATATATGTTGTCATTTTTTCATAATGAAAACAACATATGTTTTAGAGGAATTAAAAGTGAAATCATGTAAATAAGTAAGACCATATACAAATTGAAGCCTATTTATAAAATATAAAAATATATAAAACTATACGATTCTTAATTTGAATTTGTCTCCACCATAATTTCGAATTGATTTGATATCTCAAATTGGATCAGACTTCGTGGTTTAAGATTAATTGATTATAATCGATGTTGCACTTATTAATTTATGCATATGACCCACATGCTTTGACAAATCAAAATATTTCTACATCAATGATGATGCATGCAATTACTTGTTTGGTATGTAACATTATGAGTAAACAAAGGGTATGAGACACCAAAGATTATGAATGCTTATTAGATCAAAATTGTTGAATTTGAATTCATTAAATCAATTCCAATTATTTGGTTAGATCGTAGAATTTTCATCCTATCTAATCCAATGAGATCCAAAGAATGTCTTTTATTTCCTTTTAAGATGTTTTGACTATTTACTTTAGTTTTTTTTATCAATTATTAATATATAAGTATTTGATATACATAAAAAGTCACAAATATCACAATAACATGTAAATATTACAACTTAATAATATTATAACCTTAAACTCAATATTAAATTTTTTTTAATATACAATTAAGTTAGAAATGTGAAGGGATAAAATTACTTTACAAGCTAAGTAAATGGAAATAAAATGTATAAAAAAAGTGATAAAATTTTTAAATGAGTGACATGTGACAAAATATAAAATTACTTTACAAGCTAAGGAGATTAATAGGAGGGAGTATTTATTAATTACTCAATCTTTTTATTAAGCATCATATATTTATCTTTTTTTTTTAAATAATGTATTAATCTTATATTTTATCTAACTAAATTTGTGTATCATTCCGACACAAAGTGTTTAACAAAAAAAATATAAAACCTGTTATTTTTCATTAAATGAGGACTACTAGTACACCATTTTCTTATTAAAAAAAAAGCTCCTCGCTTAAGAATGGGCCGTTACAAGTTAAAGGCCTAGCCGAGCGAGTGGATGTGCTGTGGTGGTGCGTGCTGGGTACATAAAATTTGAAGGTTTGGCATTTGAGCCATTACTTTGGGACTAGAGATAGAGAGAGGAATATGGTTACTTATTAGGATGGAGGAAGAGCACAAGTGGAGAAAACTGCAGGATATAGGAACTGCAAGTTCGAATTATTCTTCTTCTGTGTATGATTGCTTTTGTAAAATACTCACGAGCTCTTTTGGACTATTACCGCACTTTTTCTCGCCCACACTTTTTCTCTGTGGGATTTTCTTTTTTTTCAATAAATGTGAGACATGCTACATCCCCGAGGCTGCCAATAAGTTCGAAACGGATGAGAGAGAGAGAGATGGGTTTTTTATTAGAAATGATGGACAGTGAACGTGTGAAACAAAGTAAGAGAGAGAAAGAAGCCATTTTTAAAAACAAAGAGGGCATGGCTCATAAGCCTTTTACACGTGATAAAGGAAAACACCAAAAGCGTTTTTGCATGCGTGTATAAAGATTCATTATTATTCATCATCTTCTCTAATTCCTCTCTTCCCTCTGTTCCTCTTTCTCACTCTCTCTCTTTTCTCTGTTTCTCAAATCCGTACCCCATTTGAAAGACTACAGCTTTTTGATTGCCCATTTAATTAATCAGGTTCACGTTCTTTGGCAGCTACAACTTTGCTACTTCTCTGTATTGTTTCTTTGATTTTATAAGTCATTTCCTTTGTTGAGTGACTGTTTGTGTTTCCTTTCGTTGTTTGCTTTTATTTCACATATATGGTAATTGAGAGTGTTCGTTAGTTGAAGGGTATTCACTCTTCACTTGGACTTTTTGGGACTTGTTGACATTTAATATACCTTTTATTTTGTATGGAGCATTAATTTTGTGGGTACCCTTCTCAGATAGTAATCTTACTTGCTCTTTTTCAATTTTTATTCCTTCGTCTTGGATATACGTTCTTGACTTTTGTTCTTTTCTTGGTGTTTTATTATTTACCTTTGGCAGTCACATAGATTCAAAAATCTTCGTAGAATATCATTTTTACTTTGTACCGCTGCTCTGTTTTTATCTGCTTGGGCTCGTGTTCACATTCTGTCTTATTTTGTAACCAAGTTTCAATTTTAGGAGGGACAGGTTTAAAGACGGTTATTTTTTTTGGGTTTTTATTTTGTTTATATCCTTCAAATACTATTTGTTTTTTGACCAAAAAAAAAACACCCATATGTTTTAAAAAGTACAACCAATTTTACTGTTATGGTCATTGGATTGCTAAAGGAATTAAATCTCCGAAGAAGGGTTCGGTTTGTTGGGCAATAGCCTTTTATTTATTTGAAGGTATTGATAATTTTATAGTTGTAAAGCTGATGTTTAGGTGGGAGCTTTGTATTTGTGTTTCGTGTTCGTTTCTTATGGATGAGTCCTTGAGATATTGAGGGGAAACTAAGGAGTATGTCTAAGAAAAATATTAATTGTTTATATGAATTTATTCTTCTCTTTCTTCATCAATATCTGTGCAAAATTTCCAGTCTGGGAATTTCTTGAACTCTTTTAGTTTGGTTTACAGATTTTATTGTACCTATATATTTCTGGGTTCTTTCAAGTGTTAAACTTAGTCATGGAAAAAGTAGTTGATTTTAAGTCTTGCTAACAAATGGTAATGCTCTAGTCTTCATTGAAGCTTGTATATTTAGACTTTAGTCATGCATTTTCTCCACTTGCTTTTGGTTTACAATCCATTTTTGCTTTACTCTTCTGTAATTTTTAGTTGTTATCTTTACCTTTCTTCGTTCTTAGCTAACTATGTATATTTCCTGTTTGTATTTGTATTCTCAGTGTGGAAATAGTTACAACGATTTGCAAGATATCGGCTAAAGACTATATTTTGTGCCATTTAGTGAAAGTTTATTCTTTTAGTTTCAATCAACAACGGACATGCCTATCAGACAGATGAAAGAAAGCTTAGAGCCGCACATTCTGATCAAAACCCATATGCAGAACTCTATGAACTCAGCTCAGAAAGAACCCAAGACTTATCAGAATGGTAAAGGTCCACCATTTCATGAAACCCAGAATGGTAAGACACAAAACCATTGTTTACCTCAAACAAAGAATAGAGTAAGAAGAAGGGGCAGATATGGCCGAAAATCTGATCGAGGTGATGTTTTTGTGCGGCCAAGTTCTAGGCCCTGCACTGTGGCTGATAAGCCAGTTTTGGAGAATCTGGTTAAGGCTATTGTGCCTGCTACTCTAAATGGCTGCTTTGAAAATGGTGGTAATATGTGTAAAATTGAAATGAGTTTTCCCACTTCAAGTAAATCCTTGAGTTTTACCCCTAGACCTGGGTATGGGCAACTTGGGACAAAGTGTATTGTAAAGTCCAACCATTTCTTTACAGAGTTACCTGACAAGGACTTGAACCAGTATGATGTGAGTTTATACTTTCATTTATTTTTTTATCAATTTTTTTATTTTTTATTTTTATCTATTTGTAAACGGACATTTTTAAATATATGTTGAGATAAAAAAAAAATTTTTTGCTGCTGCATCTCAGGTGATAATTGAATTTGTTTCTGTTGTCACCCTGTCCTTTTCATCAATTGGCATTTATGAGATTTAAATTTGGCCTTCAATTTTGTTCTTATTGTTTGTGTTTGCCTTTTCATGATCAGCTCTGTCTGTGTGACTTTAATTTTGTAGGTTACTATCACTCCTGAGGTGGTATCAAGAGCTGTAAACAGAGCTATTATTGCAGAACTTGTGAGGTTGTATAAAGAATCTGATTTAGGAATGAGATTGCCTGCTTATGATGGTAGGAAAAGTCTATACACGGCTGGTGAATTGCCCTTTACTTGGAAAGAGTTTAAAATTAAGCTTATAGATGAGGATGATGGATCTAATGTCCCCAAGTATGGAACTCTTACATTTATATTTTTCTTCCATCCGTACATTTCAATACCCCTTTATGTGTTATCTGGGCCATTAAGCTTTTCTTTCCTGTATGATATAAAAAATAGTCTGTTTACTTGGACAAAAAATGACCAAGTTAAAATGTTCATGTTTGTGAGAAACTTTTTACATTGGTTTAATATGTAATTATTTATCACAATGGAAGTAACTAAAAAATTGTGCATATTTCAGAAGAGAAAAAGAATACAAAGTGGTGATTAGGTTTGTTGCTAGGGCAAACCTGCATCATTTGGGCCAGTTTCTTGCTGGTAAATGTGATGATGCTCCTCATGAAACCATTCAAATCCTTGACATTGTACTAAGGGAGCTTGCTACAAAAAGGTTCAGTATCTAGCTTTTGATAATTGCACTATTTGGTGATAATAAGGATGGATCAATATATTTTTTGCATTTATCTCACATTTCCTGATTTGGTGAAGATACTGCCCTGTTGGAAGATCCTTCTTTTCACCGGATATTAGAGCACCCCAACGACTTGGTGAAGGCTTGCAGTCATGGTGTGGCTTTTACCAAAGCATAAGACCTACCCAGATGGGCCTCTCCTTGAATATTGGTATACAAATTATACAAATAAAATATCCTGTTTTCTATTTATAGCTTTCCTAAAACAGTTTCTAAACTTTCATCGTATTTTCAAATTTCTTTAGATATTGCTTCAGCCGCTTTTATTGAGCCTCTCCCTGTCATAGAGTTTGTTGCTCAGCTCCTTGGTGAAGATGTTTTGTCAAGGCCCCTGTCTGATTCTGACCATGTAAAGGTAGAAGCTTCAAATCCTATTTCATTTATTTCATTTAAAAGAAATGTTAATTTTTTATTTGCAATGTCGTTTTGAAATTTCTACCAGATTAAGAAGGCTCTTAGAGGAGTTAAAGTTGAGATTACTCACAGAGCTAATGTGCGAAGAAAATATCGTGTTTCAGGATTAACGTCACAGCCTACTAGAGAACTAGTGTAAGTATTTTTAATATCTCTTGCTTTGCTTTAAGCTCTTTAAATTTTTTTCTCCATTTTTCTCGAAGTTCCTTGTCAAAGAATGATGTTAAGCAGTACAGTTGTTAGTTTATTACTGAGTTATTGTCTATAATTATTTATTATGTTCCACTGGCTAGCGGGCTTATCTTCAAATAACTGATAGGATTTTCAATCAGGTTTCCTGTTGATGAGAACTCAAACATGAAGTCAGTTGTTGAATACTTTCAGGACATGTACGGTTTCACCATCCAACATGCACATCTTCCTTGCCTTCAAGTGGGAAATCAGAGGAAGGCAAGTTATTTACCCTTGGAGGTAGGAATTGTTCTAGAATAAAAATACCCCTTCCTAACAGTTGGTTATAGTGGTGTTTGTTTATCATAAATCTTGGCACAATTTACATGCAATGAAATTTCAGGTCTGCAAAATCGTTGAAGGGCAACGATATACGAAAAGGTTAAATGAGAAGCAAATTACAGCTCTTTTAAAAGTAACCTGCCAAAGGCCTAGGGACCGTGAAAATGACATTCTCCAGGTATTTGCTAAGTCTACTATTTTTTGTATCTCAAGTTTATATCCTGTACCAAATGTTTTAATATATAGTACTGAAAAGCTAATTGTTTATTTGTCCTCTTAGTAACTTACCTATATTACATTCTTTTCAACTCATGAGAGTATGAAAGTGATTCAAACTTGGGTGACTCAAAATTTGAAACATCACTCCTTCGAGTACACTAATTGTGGACAAAGACATTATCTATTAGAAGTGGCTGACCCCTTTTAGTGGAGTGAATTATGATAAGCTTTTTCCTTCTATTTTTATACTCATGTTTAGGGTATTTGGACATGCGCTTGATGTAGGTGTAAATTTGATACAAATATGATGGATTATTGATGCAAGAATTTAAGTCATGGCATGATATTAATATGAAGGTAGCAAGCAAGCTTGCAACTATGCTTATGGATTGTTTATTTAGTAAAGAACACAGAAGAGCGAAAAAATGAGTAATCCTGCAATAGTGTACTACTATAGTGTTTATCTATAATACTACTTATTGTATTATTGTATAAGCTACTGCACACTGGATTTTATCTGAATGTTTTTTTCCGCTTTGTGAACAGACTTTTAAACATAATGCATATGACCAAGACCCTTATGCAAAAGAGTTTGGAATCAAAATCAATGAGAAACTAACTTCAGTTGAGGCTCGAATTCTTCCTGCCCCTTGGGTAAAGTAGCCTCTCTTACACTTTTATGTTTGATATTGAAGACGCTGGTTATTACTATTTTAGTTGACCATTTCCTGTTAACCTTACCTGCAGCTGAAATATCATGAATCTGGAAAAGAAAAGAATTGCTTGCCTCAAGTTGGTCAATGGAATATGATGAACAAGGTACACACCTTTTTTCTTTTGGATATTCTAGTTCTTTTAGCAAATATCTGAAATTTCCATCTGACTGTTATGACTACAAGTTCATTGTTTTTGTTGTTGGGTTGTTCGCCTTAATTTCTCCTTTCTCTCATCTTCTAGGACCCACCTTGCTTGTGCCAAGAAAATGTCTCACTTCTGTATACTTCATACCCTGCATGGTTTCTTCATTTGATTGTATTGATTCCTTTATTTTCATGTAAATGCAGAAAATGATCAATGGCATGACTGTAAGTCGGTGGGCATGTATTAACTTCTCACGGAGTGTGCAAGAGAGCGTTGCTCGCGGATTTGGCTTTGAACTTGCTCAAATGTGTCAAGTATCTGGCATGGTAATTTTAATTCATACTATAATGTTCAGGATCTACTTCATTTCTACCTGTCTTGAGATCAAAGGGGTTTGGGTTATATTTTGCTTCCATTCTGTCAGGAATTTTATCCAGAACCTCTTATTCCAATATACAATGCCAGGCCTGAGCAAGTAGAGAAAGCCTTGAAACATGTATACCATGCATCCATGAACAAAACAAAAGGCAAAGAATTAGAGCTTCTGTTAGCTATTTTGCCAGACAATAATGGTTCTCTCTATGGTATGTCTTGTGTTCTAGTGATATGGTGCTTGCTTAATTAATTCATGATTTTATTGAAGATATTTCCTAACATAATTCTGCACTTTCAGGTGATCTCAAACGAATTTGTGAAACAGACCTTGGTATAATAACTCAGTGTTGTCTCACAAAGCACGTCTTTAAGATAAACAAACAGTATTTGGCTAATGTGGCCTTGAAGATAAATGTCAAGGTTTGATCAGAGACACCTTGTGAAGAAATCTTTTTGCCTCCTTGGTTTTTTGCTCAGACCCAATTCCGTGTTTACTGGCATATATTGCATTTATGGTGGAATTTGTCTATGTTGTTTTATCAAGACTAGTTTACAATTGAATTAACGTTTCTTATCATTCGTTTATTTCAAAGTAATAATGTATGGTTTTGCTAATAACATCAACATTCGTTTCTTTTCCCCCAATTTTTAGCCTCATATTTAATCAGATGTTTTACTGTCTCATCTTTGGTGCAGATGGGGGGTAGAAACACAGTTCTTCAGGATGCTATTAGCTACAGAATACCACTAGTCAGTGATATACCAACCATTATATTTGGAGCTGATGTGACTCACCCTGAGAATGGAGAAGATTCTAGCCCCTCAATTGCTGCTGTACTATTTCGAATTTCGAATTATCATTTTTCAAACTTTTGTTGAAATGATCAACAAAACCTTTATTAGCAATTTGCTAATCCATGTTAACTTATCGTAGGTAGTAGCTTCTCAGGACTGGCCAGAGGTGACCAAATATGCAGGACTAGTTTGTGCTCAAGCTCATAGAGAGGAACTCATACAAGATCTGTACAAAACATGGCATGACCCTGTTCGTGGAGCAGTTAGTGGTGGAATGATTAGGTATAATTAAAAAAAAAACATTTTAGAGGATGTTTTCGCCAACTTTTATTCACTTCACCTTTGGTCATCCGATTTTTGATTCTTCATGATATTTTCCAATGCTAAAAGTGTTCATTTTCCTCCCTTGAAGGATGTGAAAACTACTCATTATGCTCTAAATCTCCTTTTTTGCAGGGATCTTTTGGTTTCCTTTAGAAAGGCAACGGGGCAGAAACCACTAAGGATCATATTTTACAGGTAAATACCAAAATATGTTGTCATTACATCTTGTGAAGTTTGTAGTCTTCAAATAACTTCTGATGGAGCATAAGTAAAACAGCCTCATATTGATTGTGAATGGCTATAGTAGAGTTTATAATAACCTTGGCCTCACCATCCAGGTTAACCTTTAGGGATTAAAAAATTGGGCTAGACCATTTGACTTATGGACCCAATAAATATAATATTGTATGAGAGCTTCTGTTAGCCCTAGGGCTAAAAACATGTGGAACTCACACCCATTGATCTACTTTTTAGGGTAGAATCAGAGTACTACTACTTATGGTCCCTACAAAACTCAATCTTTGTTGATTAACTCCATGATTGCGTCATAATGAGAGTACTTTGGTTCCATGTTTAGTAGAATGAGATACATATACATGTATCCATTAATTTTTTTTTAGCAAAAAAATTGATTCTAAAGGTAAACAATTTTGAGCAGGGATGGTGTAAGTGAAGGGCAGTTTTATCAAATTTTACTCTATGAGCTTGATGCAATCCGGAAGGTGAGAATCACAGTGAAATATTGGTCACTATTTCGTGACATTATTCGATGAAAATATAGATTTAATGAATGCTTTGTTTACAGGCTTGTGCTTCTCTGGAACCCAACTATCAACCACCAGTCACCTTCATTGTGGTTCAAAAACGTCACCATACTCGATTATTTGCTAACAATCACAGAGATAGGAGCAGCACAGACAAGAGTGGCAACATATTGCCTGGTAAAGTCAAGTACTTTAGAAACATTACTTATTCTGTTCTCTGGGGATATTCAATGGAGAATTGTAGCTGTTCTCTTGCATTCCTTATGAATACGTTGACATATTGGTTTTCTTACAGGAACCGTTGTAGACTCGAAAATCTGTCATCCAACAGAATTTGATTTTTATCTCTGCAGCCATGCTGGAATTCAGGTTGACATTTTTGTCCAATTGTTATAAATCACATAAAGATGTATATACCGCTTGTTACATATATATGAAGATATAAAGACAATTATCATGGTATGAGTTACAAAGATGGAAACTTGTGAAAATTCATTTGGTTAAGTTGCTTGTTCGACTGAACTACTTCACAGCCTTAGTTATACGACACGCCTCTATTTATATATACTTTGTCTATAGAATTAGGAAATGTAACTTTAGTTTTATTTTATAGCATAAATAGTATCTTTGGTTTGTGCGTATTTCCAAAGAAATCCTAGTAATCAAAATAGTGACACATTATGTCCTTCAATGGCAGGGAACAAGTCGCCCTGCACACTACCATGTTCTCTGGGATGAGAATAACTTTACTGCTGATGGAATCCAGTCATTGACAAACAATTTATGTTACACGTATGCACGGTGCACACGCTCTGTGTCTGTAGGTAAGTTATTATTTTCACCTTATTATATAACACGTGTTGCTGTAGGTAAGTTATTAATTTCACCTTATAATATAACACGTGTTGATATTCTTGAAGTGACATGGCCATGGCGGTGTATTTATTACCAAGCTTTCAAGTTCTATAAATATTTTATTAAAATGATATTTGGAGTTTCACTGAAGAACATTGAAGAATGATGTGATGTAATACTTGCCATTAAATAGTTCATGTTTTTCTTATTGTTTTTCAGACGATGGAGGGAACCTCAAATATAATTATAAATCATAAAGCTGACCTCTTTTTCAGGAATTTGGCTTACCAGCCATAAAATTTATAGTAGTCACTTGATGCTTTTCAATCCAAACCCCTCAAGCTCTGACTGAAATGGCTAAAATTATTGCATGCCTTGCAGTTCCTCCAGCATATTATGCCCATTTGGCTGCATTCCGTGCTCGATTCTATACGGAACCAGAAATGCAAGAAAATGGAACAGCTGATCGGGCTGCCAATGCTACAATGTGTAATGCAGGGGAGTATGGGGTACGGCCCTTGCCAGCCTTGAAGGAAAATGTAAAAAGAGTAATGTTCTATTGTTAGAAGCAGAAAAGCTGACTGACTCATGGTAGTTGTAAAGAGGTGTCCACGCATGAAAGAGGCAACTAAAGAAATTTGTAATGCTTTCTGTTAAGTTTATTCTGTACATGTTATGATTGTGCATAGCTGCATGTGGTTGCCGAGCCCCTCCAATGAAAGAGAAGAAAAGAATCACAGGAGTATGGAGGGTTCCCCAAAAGCCTTAGGAATTGGAGTATGTCATCGATGTTGCAGAGTAGACTAAGCAATGTTAACCAAGTAGGGAAAATTGTTAAAAAGTACTACTAGGCTTTGTAAGGAAATGCTTACTACTAATATGAATCAATTTATAGGTAGGAAATTTTGCTTCAGGCCCATAGTTTTCACTCTCGAATCTGCAATCGTTCTGATTAAAGAATTGTGTTTAAACATCTCCCAAGCCAAGTAATGAAGGAAGAGGAATGCCAAGGTGAACCAAATTTGCAGCTATCTTTGTATTCACATCAATTATGGTGTGATTAATGGTCAATTTTTTTTTTAAAATTAATATATATATATTCATTTCTAAAGTTAGTGTCATGTAAGGTTATTAGATATAATGAAGTTAAACATGTTCCATGTGCTTAATGCTTATGTGTATTAATATAGCATTCGTCGAATTAGTGTAGGAGATTGTGATCCAATATGCCAATAGTTTAAATAATAAGGTATTATGGACTTAAAACATAGATTAAGTTTTCTCATTCATATCAACATTTGTAGACTTCTCAGCAGCTTGTATTCCAAGGAAAGGCAATACCACAGTTTATGGAATTGCAGGTCTCTACACAATTTTAAAGAGGGGTCATTGATTTCCCCTGTAATATTTGTAATTTGATTAATAGAGGCATGTAAGTACAAATAGTTCATTAACAAAATTATTTTAGTAAGAAAAAAAAAATTACAAGGCTTGAACTTTGCAAAAAATAGTCGGCGTTGTTGTAACTCAATATTTCCAAAGCCTTATTGTGAGGTGCATAAATTACGAATTTGATTACGGGTGGGTCGGTTATGTAATATTATGTTAATTTTATTTTTTTCCAAAATGTTCCCTACTCGAACAATATTTCATTTTGGGCTTTTGCCCCAAACCCCAAAATATGCTAGTCCTTAGGTCGATGGGCTTGTAGTTATCTAATCTTGAGATTAGACTAGACAAAAAGCATCAAGTGGCTATATTAGACGCATATTATATTATATATGCTCCATATCTTATAAAATTTATAAAATATAGACCTAATTAACTTAAAATATGATGAATATGTTATTTTTTATTTTTATTAATTTATAATTTAATAACCTAAATAAACCGATTAGGCATGCAATCGTGTATAAAAATAAAGTGTGGAAATAAAAAAATATCACACGATATTTTTAAGTAGAAACAACCTAGGATACAACCATAATCTAAGAGAAAAACTATCGGTCTACTAGATCATCTAACTTTTCACTATGAAAAATAAATGTTCAAGTACAAACTCGGTTTTATATTACCCTCCCTAACTATGATTCAAAACATATGTCACTTAAATAAAATCAACTAGTAAATCTTAGAGCAAAAATATCAAGCACAAGTTCAATAAAAATAATTTCTTTAAAGATTAATAATCAAATCAAATAACTATGATATGACAAAAATAATTATTTGATCTAATTAGGCTTATTAATCAATCAAATATAATCATGAATATTTGATAGATTAACTAAATAAAGAAGCCTAAAAAATTATGATATTATATTTGTAAAACAAGATAGAGAAATTTAAAAAAAATAGAATAATACTCTTGTGTGGTTGATTGAAACAATGAACAATGAGTGTTATTTATAGGAAAAATTAAAACCCTTAATCTTACGTAATCAATAAATATATTTTCTATTACAAATATGATTAGTAATACTTATTAATTAAGAAGACTCATATATGATTGATAAATATCTTTTCTATTACAAATAGGATTATTAATACTCACTAATTAAGAAGACTCCTTTTTAAATAAGAATTCTTTTAAAATAAACTTATTAATCATGAAGATTCATATTTAAAAAAAGAGTTCTTTTAAAATATAGTTTATGCTATCTTTTAGGTTAAAGATTTAAACTATAATTTAGAGTATATTTTACTTAATATTTTAGCATATATCTTATTATATATTTTAGCAATAAAAATAATTTCAGAGTTATAAATATTGGCTATTAAATGCGTGAGTGCAATTCATATGTGTTATAGTTATAACAGATATACCTAAAGTACGACTATCTAAAATTTTGACATTTTTTCAACTTTGTTTGATAAACTTGATAACGAGCTTAAAAGTAAGTTTACACATAAATATTTTCTCCACGAAAATAACTAACATTTATAATCCTTACACTTATGTCAATTCGTTTTAGAAAATTATTTTTTGAGGTCATCTAGGTGTATGGTTATGGATTTGGAACTTCTATTTCTTATGGAAGCAAGTCACGTGATAATTTAATTTAATTGATTTAGTTTCTTAATTATTGCTTTGAATACTAGACGTCTTATAATATTTGAAAAATATTATAATAGTTTTTTTATATTCAAATGAACACTTTAATCTTGAAATTTTTGAGTTAGGTATCCATAGCTTCATTATTTACGAGCATTAGGTATTACAATTTAAAAATTTTATAACCAAGTTTTAATACTTTTGATTAAATAAAAGTATTTATTTTAATAATTATAAGCTTAAATGTGTTTATTTTTTATAATAACAAGATTAATAGTGCATAATCTATAAATAGCAGGAATAAAATGGTCATTTTTTTAAAATTATGGAACTTAATATGCTTAACCTAATAACTATAATCATTTAGTAAAACTTAAGGATCTTCGTGACTTTTAGTCCTATTTTGTAAGGGGTTGATTCTTTTAGGAGAAGTTGCACTGCCATGAATATTTGATAACAAAAATAAATTTGATCATTCAAAATAACAATTACATGTATGTGATGTACATAATGGAATTAATATTAAAATCTATTTCAACTTATACATAACTTATATATATATATATATATATATATATATATATATATATATATATATTTGTTTGTGTACAAATACAAATAGTAGAGTGATAAAAGTTTGGGTAGAGTGTCTACATTAATCATATTTACAATATGTACATATTAAAATATGATATTTTTATGATAATTAGATTATATATAGCATGTACATGCTATTTAAGCAAGGACTAATAAAAATAAAGGAATCCATATTTTATGATTTTTAGTGAAATCTCATATTTTATGTTTTTATATGACAATTAAGACACTCAAATTTATTTGATCCTATTGAAGTTGAACAAATGTTATGTATAATTAGGGATATAAATGTATCAATGGTGAGGGACGTGGATAGGTTATCTCCATCCCTATTTTAATAGGTATGGGACATGTTAGAAATTCTCCATTGGAGGTTGAGAATTTTTACGAGGATCGACTCCCTATTAATAAAAATATTTAAGAGTATTTGTATTTTAAATAATATTAAATACCAAAAATTATAATGTTTTATTTTAATGATTTACAATTATTGATTTGTTTATTATAATATTATATTTTAATGAACAAAGTATTGATTTAGTGACATAAGTACTATTGTGTTAGAAAAGGTTTTAATAAAAAATTATTCAATTTAAGTCTAAACATCTAAATTAGTTTTTTCATCTAAAAAATAAGTCATTTAGTTTCATTATTTTTGAATTAGATCAATTGACCTCATAATTTAAAAAAAAAAGATAAATAAATCTAAATTATAATTTTTTAGTCTAAATTAGACAAAATGAGTAATATAAGAGATGCGCGACCTTCTTCTGAAAATGGTATTGAATGAGTTTTACTCATTTTGGTGCCAAAGAAATGTATAATATCCTTAAATCCTATCATGTTTGAGTTGAGGCTTTTCTTTTCCTTTTTTTTTTAACCATGGCAAAAGTAATTCCAAGCTTATGTTAATTTTTTCTTCGAACTTTTTTAATTTTTGTAGCATGAAACTACTAATTTAACCTTTGCATTCGTTTATGTGTAATACCTAATGTCGACAATATGATGTTAATTGGACCAATGGCTTTTTTTTGTTGTTAAAGGGTAAACTTCAGTATAGATCCTATAGTTATCTAAAAAAATAGTTTAATACTGAAACTTATTGGTTGGGCATTTTAAGTTTCATATTTTATAAGAAAAGTTGAGTTAGTTATATTTTTAAATTTTGGTTAATAAATAACAGTGAAAAACATGTGATAAGCATGTGATATTCTTCTCAAAAGATATTTATGAGAATAAATTTTCCCTTTTTTTAATTTTTCTCCAACTTTTCTTATAATTTTGAAGTAATTGGCTCTAAAATTGAAATGGATTATATTTGTTTTAAATGTGATTTTCATTGTAAATTTTATTATACCAGTTTTTTAAAATATGATGTGTTGTAATTATGATTTTGAAATTAAAACAATCTAATACAATTTAATGGCCAAAATAACTAACAAATTATGGACAAAGAGAGAAAATATGGTTCACCATATATTGTATTAAACATTCTTTAAAAGAACTTGTTGAGTGTAAATAAAAACATGCCAAATGATGCAATACGATATATTCTCATAAGGAAGAATGACTCACTAACTAGCGCAATAAACATTTATTTATTAAACTAGCTTATTTTTTAGATATATCTTAAGGGATAGATGTCCGTAATTATCTCCAAATGTATGGAATAGATAAATAAGGGAACAAGATACCATGATATCTACTCAGACAAGAAAATAATGAGAATAATCGCACAAGATATTTAGATAATCTCTTTTCTATAAATATACATATTCTTTACCTACCAGGTATGACTTACCTATAGCATAACTGATGGCTCCCGACAATATAAGGTCACCAGCATTGAGTGTAAGATGAAAGATCTCTCCAATTTTATGATACCTTTACACTCCATGTATGTCACTAACAGAAGCATTAGAGGGCATTTAGCCACCACCCTTTGTTGTGGTACAAAGTCCTAACAAGTTTCTTTCATGATTACAATACAACATCAAGGAAGAACAAAAAATGACATTAATAGAAACCAAAGAAAAATTATTGAGTAGAGGAATGGAATGAGCTATGAGAGTGATCCCCAACCTTCCAAGTCCATAATAGCATCAACTATAGTTATCATGAAAATCATTAATGAAGTAATCTAGTGATGCACAAATTTTGTATTAATACAATAACTTGTAAATGCACTAACCACTTATAATTAATAAACGATAAGTGTACTCCCAAAGTCGATCTCAAGAGGAATTACATAATTTTAAATAATTCTTCATATTTTTTAAAAATTTAAATAAATACAAAAATAAAACCTAAACATCATATCACAATAAGTTTGTTTTGAAATCCTTATCTAATAAGAAAATAATTAAAATACTTAAATATAGATTCGATTCAAACAAATCAAGACAGATAAAAGATTAATACTCAATGAATAATTCATGGGAACATTTAGCTAGTTAAATATGCTTTCTTAAAATTAACTAGGTTAATAAAAATACGAATTCAAATTATTGATTTTTCCTTTTAAGTATGAAAAAATCTTTTGACAAGAATCCATTTCTTTATTAATCAAACCAATTAAAATCTTTTGATGGGATCATTAATTAATAGATTAAATTATGACTTATTCTTAAGAAAATAACAAACCATTTAAACTCTTATTCAACGTGTTTAAATTAGATTTAGGTAATATTTTCAAAATATAATTATCATATTTTAAATCTATTATGAAAATAAATTATAGATAATTTTTGTAACAAATGGTGAATGAAGAATTAATCTTTATTTATTTTATAAAAAATTTCACCAAAATAAATCTACACAAATATGACAACAGGGCTAACTTTCTATAGTTAAAATAAACCAAACATGCTCAGATTAGATTTTATAATTAGTAGATCAAAAATAACATTTAATTATTCAGAAAATATAAAATATTAATCTGAATATAAAATATTAAAAATCATATCTATAATACCAATTAAAAATGGATGACTCCTCATACTCTATAATTGTTATCTTGATTTTTAAAGCATTCTTGAATATTTAGATAGATTTGTAGATCTACCTATACTATATCCTTAATATACTCTATATAAAAACTAATCTAATGATATATAAGACTGATGGCTTTGTAGTAAAATATAAACTACTTTATTCTATGTATCAACATCTTTAACCTAAAATAATTAATGTTTTTATTTATATGGAAGACTAAGTATAGAAGGATTAGGACAATTTTATGTTCGAATGTTATGGCACGAGGTTCAATCAGCTCACACAAATTCATCCTGAGAGAGTCTCATCATGGCATAAGATATTTCACACCACGGCATATAAAACTCAATGTACGAAGTAATTCATCCCAAATATTGTGTGTCATGGTACACTAATTTCTTTGCCATGATACACTTTAATTTTCTTGAAATTTTCCTTGTATACCTTACAAAGTGGTTGAATCTTGATGTAACATGCTTTAAATCTTTTAAGCTCCTATGGTACTAAATAAGTGCTCGAAGTATTGTTCTTCGTGTGTTGATAAATGTATCTATTTTGAAGCTAAAAACACCTACAATACAACAAAATATATCTGTAATTTTGAATAGATTGATTTTCATAAATATTGATATAAACATGGTATAATAAAATCTATTTACTATAATTAAGCACAATAAAATCATAAAATATGAGTACTTTTCAAGCACTTATTACAACCCCTAACCAGTTTCTTGCTAGCCTCTAATAAGTAAAACGATCTGAAAACTAAAACAAAAATAAACTAACTAACCTAACCTAACCTAACCTAAATCATTTCCATAGATTGATAGTTGTATTTAGTGTATGAAACAAGCCTTTAAACCCCTAGGTGGCCCTAATGGATGAGTTTAATTCTTTTGAGGACTTTGACCGATGATACTTAAAAGCATCCTACTATGCAAAATTAAAACTAAAAATATTAACATGGAAAAATAAAAGGTAAAATTAAAAATAACAAAATTAAAATTAAAATGAACAAAATTTCTCATGTTTTGTTTATTTTTAGATCATAATCAAAATCTCAAGACACAAGTCAATTCAACATTCCAAATGTTCATAGTCTATTATTCAAACTAGTTACAAGTCACAAATTCATGTCCCATTACAAGAATATATCAATTTTGACATACCCAATCCTGTGTTAGGAATCCAAACTCAATTCGACTATATTCCTCACAAGACATACTCTCAATATCATACCGATCATATATGTTCAAACACTCAATAAGGTACATGCGAACAAAATTTATGTAAAGAATAAAAAAGGGTTTGCATATGATAAACAACAAAGGCTTAAAAGTGCATAACATTAATTTCATAAAAGGAATCAAATGCTAGGATTTATGAAAACATCACATTACTAATCTCATGCTTCAATCAAAATCATTAAGCAAAAATTTGAAATAAATGCATAAAGATGAATTAAATTGCATTCTTCAAGAGAATTATTTTCTATTTGTTGTAATAACCATTTCACTACTTTGAAGAATATACTATTTGTTTTTGTCTCTTTTTTTATTCTATTTTTTCTTTTTCTTTCTCTCTCTCTCTCTTTTTTAGAAAATGGGCCCATATGTATATATGTGTGTGTTATGGTGAGTGGGTATTTTAACTGCTTTTGTTCTAAGGGAGCCCCATATAAATCTTTTTCTTGAGTCAAGTATGAATGGAGATAAGCACAAACTTTCAATTTCTACTCAAATCTTTTAATCTAAGTAATGAAAATAAGTACATGATACTTCATTAGATGTTAGAAATTCTAAAAGGTTGAATGTAAAACCTATATAGATCATCTAACAATTTGAAATAATAAGAAAGGTATTTAAATGAGTTGATGAAAAATCATCACTCATAATAAAACACTTATAGGCTTAAAATTATCTCACAATATAGTCTCCACTATTTAATTACTAAACACAAATTTTGATTTTATCTCAATCTCAATATCTAAGCATGAAACACAAATTATGAATTAAAAATAATAATTCTTACAATAATCCATAAATATATTTAAGACATCAAACAAACAATGCAAATACTCAATTATTCACTTTAAATTAAATAAAAATGTGATAATTTTGAACCAATATATTTTTAAATTTTTATATAACCTATATGTATGTAATCCCTAACTAAAATAAACAATAACAAACACATGTTTAATAAAATATTTAAAGTGCATAATTTTTGAAGTAACTTTTCTTCTATCCCCAACGTAGAATCTACATTGTTCTCAATGTTTCAAACGTAAATCAAAGATAAAGAAAAATAGATAAAATAAAGTTACCCATTTGTATTAGCTCAATATGATTAAGTAGGTGATGTGGTTACTAATTTTGCAACAATCATCTAACTCAATTATACCTATAGAAATACTCTAATTCTTATAAATAACATATTATAAAATAGTTAAGAAATTAAAATTTGTAAATAACAAAAAACCTAATAAAAATAAAAACCAAAATAAAATAACATAAAAGTACATAAAAAGTAAAGTCAGAACAAACATTGGAGCTCAATCCTACATGTCATCCGGTCCTCCTTCATAACTATGTGTGGGTTCAGGTGGCCTGAAAACAAAATTGTATCCAGGATTCTTGAGTACTCTCCAGTGACTATAATTTGTTCCTACATGAGAGATGTAACCTTTGCATCTTGGAAAAGTTGCATGAATCCCCCTTATAAAGCACATTTTCCTACTTGTACATTCTGTATGTTGGGCATGATATTCTGGGACATAAGTTTTCATGTAATTAACCTCTTCCCTTAACTACTGAACTTCGTCTTTCATTGAAGTTTATGAAGAAGAGAGAACCCTTTTATCCCTTTGAGTGCCTTTTGTTCAAGAAGTGAGTTCTCTTATGTAAGTTGGGGTCAATAATTCACTAGAGATAACCAAAATCTCACCTTTTGGAAATTTCACCCCAAGTTTAGCACAAAGAGTTGTAATGAGTTAGAGGAAGAAATAACTCAAATGGTGATTGTTTGTAAAAGATCTTATCATTTGGCAAATTATTGCCTCAACATCCATGCTCTTGGTGGATGTTATGGAAAAGAGTAATATAACCCACTCTTTATCCACAATACTATAGTGTATGGTGGGCATAAGTCTAAAATAGAAAAAAATATTTCCAAAATTTTGTTTGTTAAATACTTGGCTTTGAAAGCTTTGTGTCTCCCATTGGAAAATTCCCATTCATCCCCTTCCATACCTAGAGTTTCTATTAGTTCTTTCTAATTCACATTATCCAAATAATTTTCATATTTTCCTGAGCCAACATCTCTTAGCCCATAAAAGTATTGACATCAGTCAGGCCAAACAGGACTAGCACATCCTTAACCATTACCCTTTTATTTACACCAATGGGAATATGGGCATAAAATTCCCAAACAATTTACCCTTTTATTTGCATAAATTTTGTATTTAGAAAATAGCTTGTAAGTATATGAATCACTTATAATAAACAATAAGTTTACTGCTAAGGTTGGTCTCAAGACGAACAATATGATTTTAAATAATCCTTCAAATTTCTTAAAAACTTAAACAAATACAAAAATAAAACCTAGACGTTCTATCACAATGATTCAGTTTTGAAAATCCTAATCTAATAATAAAATACTTAAAACATATAGTCCATTCAAATAAATCAAGTCAAATATAAATTTAATATTTAATGGAGTATTTATGAAAATATTTGGCTAATCAGCCATGCTTGCTTATAATTAATTAGGTTAATAAGAATGCAAATTTAGATTGTTTATTTTCCTTTTTAAGTATGAAAAATTCTTTTGGCAAGAATCAGTTTATTTGTTAATCAAATCAATTAAAGTTTTTTTTTACCAGTATCATTAATTAATAGATTAAATTATGTATTATTTATAAGGAAATAGTAAACCATTTAAATAAATACTTTTGGCAGAGTTACCAATTTAAACTTTATTTAAGGTGTTCAATTAGATTTAGAAGACATTTCTGAAACCTAATTCTCATATTTTAAATTTATTATGAAAAATAATTTATTAATAAAATAATCATAAATAAGTTTTGTAACGAATTTTGAATAAATAAATAATCTTTATTTATTTTATAAAAATATTCACCTAAATAAATTTACACAAATATGACAACAAAGTTAAATTTCAATAGTTAAAATTAACCAGATATGCTCCGTTTAAATTCCATTATCAATGGATTAGACACAATAACCAAATATTAAGCAAATACAAAACAATTAATATGAATATAAATATTACAAATCAAATTTGTAATACCAATTAAAGGTGGATAATGTGTCATACTTCTTAATTCTGATCATGATTTTCCAAGCATTTTTGGATATTTAGATATCTTTTGTATTCTCCTTAATCTAAAAACATCTTAAAGATCTACCTCTTATTGTTTTATGAATCTACTCTATATGAAAATTAATCTAATGAAATATAGAATTGACGGGTCTGTAGAAGAATATAAACTATCTACTCTATTTATCTACCTCTTTAACCTAAAAGACTTAATGTTTTATTTTAGGGAAGGCTAATTATAAAAGGCTTCAAGCCAGTTTTATGTTCGTGCACCATGGCACAAGGTTCGATGATCAACTTGTATAATTCATCCCATGAGGGTCCCATCATGGCACAAGCTATTCCACGTGTGGCCTACAGAACTCAACGTGCCCCGTAATTATTTGCAAACAATGTGCACCAAGGTGCACTAATTTTTTTTTGTCACAATACACTTCACTTTCTTGAAATATGCCTTGTAAACCTTACAAAATGGTTGGTTCATGATGCAAGGCTTACATCACTTAATCTTTTAATCTCTTGGGATGAAAAATGAGTACTTCAAGTGTTGTTCTTCATGTGTTGACAAATGTATCTATTTTAAAGCTAAAAACATTTAAAATACAACAAAACATACCTGTGATTCCAAATAGATAGATTTGCATAAATAATAATATAAACATGCTACAATCAAATCCATTTATTACAATTAAGCACACCAAAATCCCGAAATATGAGTACTTTTAAAGAACTTATCATCTAGAGATATTACCCTTATTTACAATTATAACTATTATTCAAATAAAGAATTCCATAAAGCAAATGGGTACATATAGTACTTTTCCAATTAGTTTTTGATTCATCAGTATGTAGTCAACTTGTGAATTTAGAAGGTATGGAGTTTGAGTCTTACTTATAGATGTGTGAATATTGTAGTTATTTAAAAAAAAAAAACACAGTTGATACATAAAGTGCTTTAGTTTCATGTACAACTAAAATCTAACAAAAATAGGTCCAGGTGGTATGACTCCCCACCTCCTTCGCTATGGAGCCAAGTTCAAATCCCACCATGTAATACTTCCTTTAATGATAAGTTAAATAAATTAAATATGATTGTTAGGGCTGATCTCAAGAAGGCTCCTTAATGTTGGTTTTCTCAAGAAGACTTACTATTATTTAATAATTACTGAATTTTGGCTTTTTATTTGAGTGTAGAATTGATCAAATTAGCCTTTTGACGGAAGCTGATGTAGGGAATTTGAGGAAACCATTGACAATTGCTATCTCTTAACTCTTAAATATCCATCGATGGATACTCCAATTTGTTGATCATCAAACCATTGATGGCTGCCATTGGGAATTTTGTTCAGCCATCACCACACCATTCAAATACTAATGTAACTGGAATATACAAGGTGCTTAGAAAAAACTGCATCTTTCATAATCAATGGAATCTAGAAGAAACAAACTGAGTTGGTTTCTATCGACCAAACTCTCTAGTATCTCCTTTTTCTATTGCAAGTTAGCCTTTATTTACAACAGCTAGGGTTATGCTACCAATTGGCGTAATTTTTTTTTATGATTAGGGTTCTGCGCTCCTCACCATAGTAAACTGTAATCCTACTGCAATGGACTATTCAGGTCATGTAGATTTGTTCAGACCCACTGTTGTTGTGCATACGTAAAAATAGCCACCAAATATCTATTATGCCTATGCTATTGGTGACAATTCCACAAATAATCTTATTGAATCATGTGAGAGACTCTTGATGCAGAAATTTTGTATTAATAGAAAGCTCACAAGTCCAAAATTCACTTATAATAAGCAACAAGTGTACTTCTAAGATCAATCTCTAAAGGAATTGTAATGGTTATAGATAATTTTTCATTTTTCTCAAAAATTTAAACAAGTATGAAAAATAAAACTTGAACACTCTATCACAATGATTTTTTTGAAAATCCTAAACTAATAACAAAATAATAAAAATAACTAAATATATATTCGTCTCAAACTAAATAATAGCAAATAGATAATTTATACCCAATGGAGAATTAATGAAATATTTAGCTAGATAACCATGCTTGTTTAGAAATATTTAGGTTATTTAAAGTATAAATTTAGATGATTGATTTTTCTTTTTAAATATAAAAATGGCTTCAATTGGGGTGATTTTTCTTTAATAATCAAACCAATTAAGAGTCTACATTCGGGATGTTTAACTGATTGATTAAATTATGCCTTATGTCTAAGGAAATAACAAAACATTTAACTCAATGCTCTTGATCAACTCACCAATTTAAACTCTTATTCAAGTTGTCCAAATTAGATTGAGATGATGTGTCTGAAACCTAATTCTCATGTTTGAAATCTATTATTAAGAATAAATATATAATAAATTATTTATAAATAAATCTTGTAGCAAATATGGAAACAAAGCTAAACTGCTATTGTAAAAATTAGTCAAACATGCTTAAATTAAATTCTATGATAAGTGGTTTAAATCATCATTCATTCAAGAAAGTTCAAAAATATTAATCTAAAAATAAAATACTACAAATCAGATCCAAATACCAACAATGAATGAATGATGTGTCTTACTCCCAAATTATGATTTTGATCTTCAAAGCGTTCTTGAATTTTCAGTAATATTTTCTTCTTTCTTGACTTGAAAAATTTCCCAAATGTTGGCTATGATTTGATTTTATGTAATCTAAATTATATATAAGAAAATATAAAACTAAAACTAATAACTATAGAAAACTGAACAGTATAGTTGGAATTGTAAAAATATATGCTATTTGACCTAATAAATAAAAGGATCTATTTATAAGAAAATATTATTGTAAAGGGCTTTGGAATACAAAAGTAGCATTGCATGATGTGCACACATTTTTCCCCACTGTGGCATGGAGCTCAAACAACCTCGCACAATCCAACCCAAGAAAGCCTCACTACAACACACTATTTTTCATGTTGCGACACGAAATGTTCAACTTGCCCAATGAATCTTCTCAAGATGTGTTCGTTGCAGCATACTTAGTTCTTTATCGTGGCACAAAATATGTTTGTTCAATTTTTCCTTGTACCCTTTACACTTTGGTTGGTTCTTGATGTAAGCTTTACATGCCTTAGTTTTTTAAGCTTTTCAAGTGTTGTGTTTTTATGTGTTGATAAGGTTATCTATTTTAAAGCTAAAAACATCTTAAATACAAAAAAATATATTCATGATTCCGAATAGATAGATTTTCATAAATAATAGCATAAACATGCTATACTCGAATCTATTTCTTTTAATTAAGGACAATAAAACCATAGAATATGAGTGCTTTTGAAGCAGTTATCAACCCCTTGAAAAATGGTGATATCACATGTGTCAGATTGGATCCCTGAGTCTATCAATCTCGCCTTGATTTATGAAAATTATCTTTTATTGGTCGACTAATTCTATCTAAAGAATACAAACCTTTGAGTTAGGGTGACCTAAAAACTCAACTAACCTCGTTATGGAATTTACCATCTAATTGGAAACTTATTGCCATCGATCATTGTTTCTATTACATATTATTGCACTCTTTTGAAGAACCGGCTAGAGTTTGTGGTAATGCTTCCCATTAATGTTAAACAAGGAATTCATTAGGTTCAATCTAGGACACCAAACTTCAACCCTCATAATAAAAAAGATACCAATGCCCATGCTTGAGTCCTTTTTTACAACTTGACTTGGGAATTATAGGATAAACAAATTCTCGCACAAATTGCACAAGCTGTTGGAGTTCTTTTAAAAATTAACAATGCTACCATCAATAGTGAATTGGTCCAATATGCTAGACTACTGATTAATGTAGATATTGCTAGTAAACTTGATGGGTAGGTTATGGTTGAAGTTGGTTCACTAAAGATTTTTGTGGACCTATACTATGAAAATGTCCTAGACTTTTGTATGTTATGATCCTCTATGGGCCATGCTACTTATAAGTGTAGAAAAATGCTACCACATTAGTGGAAAAACTCATAAAGACACAATCAACAAGGCCTCAAGTGCAAGCCCATCCACAACAAGTTTATTGACCTAAAGTAACCATTATTGCTAATGAGATCCTACTAAGAAATGCTGTTGCTACCCTTTACGTCTTGGGTACTAATGCTCCTACTATAGAAAAAAACTTCCAAGTCTACCTATGCTTGGACTATTTGCCTTACCCATTGAATCAACTATTATAATGTCTCTACCAATAGCTCCTACACCAATAGTTTCACTAACACTACTCTACTTATAATTACTAGTAATGCCCTAGCCCTTCATAGAGATAATTTCCCTCTAATGCTAAATTAGGTAATTTCTAGTTATCTCAACCTTAAAAACCAAACTAATATCCTTAAAACATGAAAAACATACATGATAGTTACTTATATCTTCATTGATGTAATAATCTCAACTACTACTACCCTAACTATATATGACTCCACTTCTACTATAGAGATTGCCTCCATACTTCTTCCATTAGAGCCCTACCTCCTCTTGTTGCACTAGGATTTACCTTACTTACTCTCACTATTCTACCACCACTCTCTACACCACTACAAAAATGGGTATTTAAGTTAAGATTTAAAGTCAATTTTTGGGAAAAACTGACTTGTAATGAATTTTAAGTAGATACGCTAAAAAATCAACTTAAAAAATTAAAAATGTAGCATCGGTTGACACATACGACCAAAGCTACATGTAGGACATAACTTCCATTCTACGTGTCAACCGAGGCTACACGTGGATAGCGTCGGTTAGCACATAGAACCGACACTATGTCCTACGTGTAGTGTCTATCCTACATGTCAACCAATGCTAGGATGTAGCGTTGGTTGACACAGAGAACCAATGCTACATACTACGTGTAGCATCAATCCTACGTGTCAATCAACACTACACACATTTTTTTCCTTTTCTATTCTTTCTCCCCCATTTTCCAGATAGAACATATCTATTGTGTAAACTCAAAAATTGATCGATAACTCCCTCCTCCACATTTTCTCATATTTTGGCCACCTCAGACCACCAATTCTGGCATCGTTTAGTGGGTTTCTTCTTCTCCAATTTCTCTTGATAGAAGTCATGAACAACTTATAAGCTTAAGATGTCCTACCATGTCACATTTCAAATGGTATAAGGATATTTTCTTCTCTAAATTTTTCACAAGAGAAGACTCTAATAGCCACTTCTAGAAAGAAAGATTCATTGTAGGGTTACCTACCCTATTTGCAGATAAAATTCGTGCAAGACTCCGAGCCAAACATGGTGGTTCCATACCCTATGGTATGTATACATTTGGAGAATTAGCTGCTAAAATAGTGGTAGAAGGATTAGCATTCTGTACTGATATAAAGCTCAAAAGACAAATGGACAAAGAAAGAGTCCAAAGCAAAAAAACCTTAAGAGACTTCTGCGAACAGTATGGGTATCAAAATATCCTTAAAGGATTATATCAAAAGAAATCCCATAAATCCCAAAAAGCTTATAAAAAACCTTGGTTTAAAGAATCAAGAGCTTATCCTTCTAAAAGAAAGAAAAAATCTAAAAGATTGAATTGGACTAAAAAACCCAATAATGAAGCCCGATTTGCTAAAAATAAAATACCCACTTGTTATAAATGTGGAAAGCATGGACACTATAGCCCAAATTGTAGAATTCAACAAAAAATTAATGAATTAAATATTGACGAGAAACTTAAAAATCAGTTTCTACAAATACTCTTAACAAAACAATCTTCGGAAGAAGAGAATAATGAAGAAGATTATAGTAGATCCTCATCTTCCTAATCTCAAGAAGATGAATCAAGTCAAGAAGACTGTGAATGCAATTACTATAAATTCATCATTAAAATGAATGGTTTAGATTTAAATATCTTAACAAAAGAAGAAAATTTCATTATGGATATTATAGACAAAATTCAAGATCCAGAAGAAAAAAGAAAAACCTTAGCAAAATATATAAAAGTTGCTAAAGAAGAAGTCCCTCAAAGAAAAAATAAAAAAGGATTACAAGCTCAAATACAGTAACATCAACAATAGTATTCCTTCAATGAAGTCCTTAAAAGGGTTAAGAATACTCCTCCTGGAATTCAGGAACCAACAGTAAGTGATCTCAGAAAAGAGATTAATCAAACTAAAAAAGATCTTAAAGATCTAAAAATAAGAGTTCAGATCCTTGAACTACAACAATGTGTCCAAACATCGTTCATCTCTGAAAATGAGATAGATAATAGAGAAGAAAACTTTGATGATCTCTTAGAAGAGGTCCCAAATTTTTTTACTGAAAAGAGGAAATAATTTCTCAAAGAAGAAGAAAATTCTAATTTAGAATTTGCTGATATGCACTTTGTCAACTCCTTAGACAAAGTCATAAATCACAAATGGTACTCAAAAGTGACCATTGTGATCAATAAAGAATATTCTTTCAAAGCAAAAGCCCTAATTGATATAGGAGTCGATTTAAACTACATTAGTGAAGGCATTGTACCTACAAGGTATTTTACAAAAACTACTCAAGTATTAAATACTACTAATGGTGGAAGAATGCCTATACATTATAAGCTATCCAATGCAGTTGTATGTAATAATGGAGTATGCCTAGAAACTACATTTTTATTAAGTAAAGAATTATCAAGAATGGTAATTTTAGGCACACCATTCATCAACATGCTATATCCTTTCAAAACCACTACAGAAGGGATCAAAACAAAAATTGATGGATAACCTATTATTTTCAAGTTCACAAAAGAACCTTAGACACATGAAGTAAATTACCTCAAAGGTAAGATTATTGAAAAATTAAAAATTTCTTTTTTCCTTTAAAGAGGAAGTGAATTTAAAACAATTCAAAAGAAGATTTTCTCTAAAGAAATACAAGAGAAAATTCAATCTCTCAAAGAGAAATTTGAAAAACAAATATGCGTTGAAATCCCTAGTGCATTTTGGGAGAGGAAGAAACATGTGGTGAACATAACTTTATAGAGGCCCATACCAATACAAAGACCAGGCCCATCCATATGAATGAAAGACACTTACTCATATGTAAGCAAGAAATAAAAGACCTTCTAAAAAAGAAGTTAATAAGGTCAAGTACTTCTCTTTGGTCTTGCCTAGCATTCTATATGGAAAACAGTGTTGAAATTGAGAGAAGAGTCCCTCGACTCGTAATTAATTATAAGCCCTTAAACAAGGTGCTTAGATGGATAAGATATCCATTACCCAATAAAAAAGACTTACTTAGTCGACTAAACAAAGATCTAGTATTCTCTAAATTCGATATGAAAAGTGGATACTAGCAAATACAAGTAGTAGAAAAAGATCGCTACAAAATAGAATTTATTGTTCCATTTAAGCTTTACGAATGGAATATTATTCCATTTGGGCTTAAGAATGCCCCAAGTGAATACCAGAGAATTATGAATGATATTTTTAACCCTTATTTAGGATTTACTATTGTCTATATAGACGATGTTCTAGTCTACTCAAATACAATAGATCAACACTTGAAACACTTAGAAGTGTTTTTTAAAACTGTTAAGTCCAATGGGCTTGTTATATCATCTAAAAATATGAAGTTATTCCAGACCTGAGTAAGGTTCTTGGGCCATAACATAGAACATGGACTTATAAGTTCTATTGAGAGATCAATAGTCTTTGCAGAAAATTTTTCGGATGCAATAAAAGACAAGAAACAGTTGCAAAGATTTCTAGGGAGTCTTAATTATATTGTAGATTTTTATAAGAATCTTGCACAAGATGCTAGCCTATTATTTCAAAGATTAAAAAAGAATCCTCCAGAATGGAATACAACTGTCCAAAAAATCAAGCTTCGAGCTAAAGAGCTCCCATGCCTAGCTTTATCTGATCCCGAAGCTCTAAAAGTAGTGGAGACTGATGCTTCAGAGTTAGGCTATGGAGGAATTCTGAAGCAAAGAATGCCTATAAAAGAGGTCTTAATAAGATATACCTCAAGCACTTGGAAACTAGCTCAGAAAAATTATTCTACAATTAAAAAATAAATATTGGCTATTGTTCTGAGCATTACCAAATTCCAAGACGACCTTCTAAATAAGAAATTTTTACTTAGATTTGATTGCAAAAGTGCTAAAGAAGTACTTCAGAAAGACATTAAAAATCTAGCATCAAAATAGGATTTTGTTAGGTGGCAAGCCATCCTATCTATATTTGATTTTGATATCGAATATATTAAGGGGGAAGAGAACTCACTCCCATATTTTCTCACCAGGGAGTAATTACAGGGCCATGAAGAAAACAAATTATCTTCAGGCACTAAAGAAAGAAAAGGCTCCTCAAAAGGAGTACGAATGGCTTAAGATCACTCACAAATCTATCATCTCAGTTGAGGATGAAGATATGGCCAACTCACTTGAACATGTATCTAATATATATCTTAAAGATAATTTACCAGCAAATACTATCCCTAAATCTAGGGAATATTTTAAATTAATCTTAAAAGAAACTAATTTGATTGATATAATTCATATTATGAGAAATTCCCATGAAATTGCTTATTCAACTTTTAAGGTAAAAAATATTTTATCTAAATCAGATTGGAATTCTAACTTATTCGTTAGAGAAAGATTTAAAAATAAACGGATAAATCCAATCTCATATGACTATTTTGATTATATATAGGCATGGAAAAACATGCTCTTCTATCAAAACTCAAAGAAAACCCATACATGGTTTATCCAGTTTTTAACATGGGATCATTATGCCTTTAATGATTTTCCTACTTGGTTTAGAGATTGGTTCTCATTTTTCGGACCAACTAAAGATATATTTCCTCAAAAGGTTTTAGAAGCTTTTATATTATTTGAAGAGTTTAATTTAAACTGTACTAAAAATGAAGATCATTCATTATTGTTCTTCTTTGCATTATATAAAATCCCATGGATATAGAAATGGGATTATGCAGTAACTCATTGGGATGAAATCTATTGTCTTATAAGACAATCATGGGGAAGATGGTGGGATAAAACTCCACTAGAATAGTTTGATAGTGTTAAAATTATTGAGTTATTCCAAACATTCAAAGTGAAAGAAACTACTGACCCTAAACCACTTATGGGTAAAATTAAAGTACAAATTGTTATAGAAACCCTAAAAGAAAAGGGAAAAGTGAAGAATATATCTATAAAAAATTAGAGAAATTATGTTCTGAAGAAGAAGAAAGCTCCATAAACTCTAATGAAAAATTAGATCTAGAGCCTTCTAAAAGTGATTTACAGATGGCCAACTCAAGATAAAAGCCAAGACAACCACCCACTAAAGAAAGTGGCCGACATCAAAGGGACCCACAAAGCACTCTGGACGGATGACTCCAAAACTTAAACAGGGACACACCACCAGAAAAAGGGTCCACTCTTCACATGGGAGAGCATATGCTTTTAATATGAGCCTATTTATCTATATAAGGCTCTTAAACTTCTAAGAGAAGCATCTGAATAATTACACATATTTTCTCTTTGAATATTCTGCTAATACTCTCTGTAATATATTCATATTAATAAATATCATTCAGTTTATATATCTCTTCGAATTTCTTTACCATTTTACATAACTTAGCAGATCCTGGCCATATTTGGTATAAAAGCCAAGCCAACCACCCACTAAAGAAAGTGGCCGACATCAAGAGGTATTTCTCTTATTATAGAAGTGTTAGGCAAGGACATCGACTATCATTGTTTTTTATTTTATGTTTCAAAAGATTTTCTAACAGATACCTTAGGTCTTTGGTTGACAACAGTTGGTTTCTTCCAATTGCTTCACCGAGAGGTAGTTTTTCCTCCACCCATTTTTATATGCTATTGACCTTCCATTTTTGGTCATGATTTTTCATGAAACCTATATGTTAGGTTTTTGTTAGTATTGGTGATATTCGTGAATAAAATATTTAATTGTATTTTTAGTTTCTAGGTGTGTCTTAGAAGAATATTTTCAAGCCAAATAAAATATTGAGCCTCAAAAATGACATATCAGGTATATTTTTATTCTCATACACATTATATTGCATATTAGACACATAGGAATAATGTAAAAATAGGCTACTCGATCAAACGAGTAATATTACTTGAATAAATTGATTTCAATATATTACTAGATCCATCAAGTAATATAATGTACCTAAGTATGGATATCAATCCCATAGAGAGTTGTGTAACATATAAATGAGTATCAATATAATCATTACAAATACTATTTCAATAATAGAAAATTATAAAACCTAAAAAATAAGTGACAACTAATTTTAAATCACAAGACTTAACAATTACGAAGATATATGAGAAAAAATCTAGGAATCTTTAATCTCCCAAGTTTCTAACATGTGAATCACTAAAATTCATCCAATATAATCATTAATCAATTATATGATCAATTGAATCTAACCTAACATGCAATCCTCACTCAAGTGCACTACACACCATATAGTAGTTAAACTATTTACACTCTCATGTCAATTAGATTGCATATCATTCATTAAGTTCATCAATTATAGATCATACACATAAAAATCATACATTTCTACCTAGAACTATGCATGTTATTTTAAATAATTCTCTCAAATCTATTTAATTGCCTTTATAGATCATTTTTTGTCAAAACATTTATAGCATAAAAATTAGATTAACTAATATAATTGAATTGCAATAACAATTAGGAAAAAATGTTAGATCATCACATGTAGAAAACTGGGTTCATAAGTCCCCTATATTAATAAATTAGCTATAAATAATTATGTTGTAACACTATTTTTTCTTAAAGAAAGACAATAAAATTGATCTTGAATCCTTCATAAATTTGTGTCTCATTTAATTACCTCTTGAACCTTTTCTCTTCTTTTCTCTTCTTAGCAGCTGCCAGGGTTTATAATCTTAATTGTATCTTTTCTCTTCTTAACAGTTGCTTGAAAGTTGGAATTCAATTTTTTGTTCAGGTGTTTTAATCCTTGTTAATCGATTGATCGAGCCTATTCCCGATCGATCGAGTAATGACCCCTCAATCAATCCACTTATTTTTTGATTGATCTATTTCCTAGTCAATCGAACATGTAATTCTATATTTGACCTCATTTTTTCCTATTTTTGATATGTTTATATCTTTTCATCTATATTTTCATATTAAACATAAATTAAGTTTATTCATGATATTTAAGCACAAACAAGACAAATAAGTGGGTTAGAAGTGGCAAAATAACTATACTATCATAGAGTTATTGTGTCTTCCACTTCTTCTCCTTTGTGTGTTACTCCATGGAGTTAGAGGCCCATATTATCCCACTCCTTTGCACATTTGTGCCATCTATG
Organism: Hippophae gyantsensis; assembly: GCA_030763125.1. Taxonomy (NCBI): domain Eukaryota; kingdom Viridiplantae; phylum Streptophyta; class Magnoliopsida; order Rosales; family Elaeagnaceae; genus Hippophae; species Hippophae gyantsensis. The sequence goes on along the minus strand of CM061039.1, from coordinate 26,773,010 downwards.
TGGTACTACTAACCATATTGATAGGTAGTGTTCATGATGTCTGTAGAGTACCTCTCAAAGTTCTTTTCCTAGCTCTCCCCTTTCTAACCTCTCAGGGCATAACTATTGTGGCTCACCTGAGCATGTTCAAGTAGGATGCATATGCACCTTAAGCATAATGTAGGAAGAGATAAAACTTATTCTAATAGTTCACCTAGCCTTGTATATGGGGACCACTTGATTGGTTTTTTGAGTATTTTAAAATAAAATATACCTCAAGTGCCTTATACACAACATGCTCATATGAACTAGAGACTACATTTAGAATTTGTTACCCCTCATAAATTATTTCAATGGAGAGATGTAGTTTGATCACTCTTTCTAGTGATCTGGTTAGGGTTAGGATAACTATTTCTTTCCTCCCTATTTTCATGTAGCATATATGTACTTAGTTTATGTGCTTTACCTTGATTGTATGATACTTATTTGTGTTATTTTTTCATGCTTCAATGTTTGAAAAATAAAAAAAATCCATATTTTGTGGTTTTGCACTCTCTTTCTTTTTCTACCTAGGTTACAAAGTGTCTTTTCACTATTCCTTGACAACCCCTCGCAAAGGTGCTCAATGAGGTGTGTTTCTTACACACTCACCGAGGGTCTCGTCGAGCACCCTAATGAGATGATCAGTAAGGAGTTGATGAGTTGTAAGATGTCTTATATAAGCACTCCCACTATTCATTTCTTTATACCAAATAATTTTTAGCCTTCTTTTGTTTCTAAACTTGTACCCACCTTACCCTTTTTTTTACAAAAATGTCCCCAAAATGTTCTTAGGTAGCGAGAAAGATAAGTTTCCATCCCTTTTGAGTCTTAGTAGAGAGAAAAGTATACCTACTTCGCTTATCTATCACTTTATAGTCTTTCTTATTTCTATGACTCTGACTTCACTAGGGAGTTTTATCCTGCCCTATCCCCTTTTAATACTCTTGAATTTTATACATCCTTAGAAGATGAAGTGTCACTTTTTCTAGAGACACTTTTGTTTGAATATTGTTTCTACTTGATACTAAGGAACCTTTTTTCCCATCATCCCCTTTGAGTTTGAGAACCTTGCTTCTCCTTTACTTCATACTAAGTTTTCCTTGGTGGTCGAACATGACATTCTTGAGATGAAAAACTAGTTGGTTGAACTTGGGCACATATATGGTGATGGTCCCCTTACTATTAATAAAGATGAGCCTAGTCATCGCCTCAATGATGTTGTAGAGGACACTTATTTTGCACCATCCTTAATGATGAGAATATATATCTTGCAAACATGATTTATAGGACCATTGTTTTTTGATCTATTGCCCCTTCTCTCTTATCTATTCAAAATCCTTCGTTGATCAATATGTGGTGCAACTCCTTGCTCCTTGGTATTTCTTTTTATTCATATAGTTGAATTTCCATTCAACTTTTGCTATTTCCTTCTAATAGAGGTTCATAGTGCTCTTTAGCTACCATTTCATCCTCCTTTTCATAGATTACTACTTAGTCTACTAGTTGTACTTCTACACTAAGGTTTGCCTTAGATTTTCTCTTTATCTCTCTGGTTCCTTAATTGTGTTTGATTAATGAGCCTTTTTGCTATTTATATTGTGTCTTTTTTTATCTTGATTAGATTAAAGTTGATTTGGATTGCTCCAATGACTTGGATTTAAAGTTTGTGGTGAAAAATAATTTAATTACATGCTTGCTAGATAGCTTAATCAATGAAGACCTTTGGTCAATTGATGGAATAATTTTAATTTCCACCCTGAGAGCATTTGAGTGCAGATTGATCTATCTACCATATATTGATCAATTAATATCCTTATTAATCAATAAATTAGTGTTTTCCATTCTTGCCCTGTACACTCGATTGATCTTGAGTGAAACTCGATCAATGGATTGCTTAGTTTCAAAATTTATCCATAGGATACTCGATCGATCTCACAATCAGTCAAGTCCCCTGTGTCTACTCTTAACACATTATTTTGTCTCTTTTGTTGAATTTGATAATAGTCTCCTATATAACACAAAGTAAACACATAAAATGCATAGAAAACACTAATTCATTATAAATATATGGAAATTATTATACAAATATTTGTATAAAATAACATCGATCAAACTCCACTACACCTACTTTTTGCTAGTCCTCAAGCATAGGCAAAACGTAATAAGTTTATTGGCATTATCTCAAGTGTTTAGAAATACTATGATCTCAAATTCTAATGTCCATTTTTTCTTGTCTTTAGTCATTCTTTAGTTAATCCTTCATTGCAATAATATTGCTCAAAGTATGTGTGTGATGTTCACATCCATTAACAATCTTGTAAATTAAACTAGCTTATTATGTTTTTTCTTCATATAGATCACTACTATTATTATCTCAAATCTGACTCGAACACCATATGATCATCCTTAGAATTTTCTCTCCACTCACAAAAAGTATTTCTTAAAATCAAAAGGTCTCTAATTTGGTTCAATTGTGGTTAGGCTTTGTTGGTTCAATCAAACAAAAAATAATGGCAAAAAAACAAGAGTTCAAAAGACATGAAATAAGAGAAAGAGATATATGAATAATACCATTATAAAACCAATCACATCAACAAAATAGGGCCAAATTTCATTATTTTGGACCTAAGCATCATTATTCTTTCTTTTCTTTTTCTTTTTGGCCTTTTTTTTTCAACACTTACCCCTTAAGAATTTATATTTTCTTTTCTTTTCAACAAGCCCCCTTTTATTCTTATATTTATTTTCATTCAATTTTTTTTATAGTGGTACACAATTTAGCTGGGGTTATATTGTATATGTTGGGAAATTAACATTTATAGCACAATTGATACCTTTAAGTCCTATTCTATCATTTTCATAGCATCTATCATCTTTTATGCTACTCCACTTTTCTTGAAGAATAAGGTATGACCAATATGTTTAGTTCAAAGCACAAGGAATGAGTATAAAGAATTGGCTAATGTAATGTCAAATTGCTTCTCTTAAAAAGGTTGTTCATAAAATCCAAAAAAATAAAGAAAGTGTGATTATTTCCAAGCTAGCCTATCACCCCTACTAATATCCCAAAGTACAATTAATAAATACTAAAAACGAAATGAAATTTAAAAAAATATAGCCTAGAACAACTCATCTTAAAATATACTAAGTGAATGAGGTATATAAAAATAAAGATATGTTAACACTCCCCCACACCTAATTCTTACATTCTCTTAAATGTAAGCACATGCATAGATGTAATGTAAAAGTAAATAATAAAGGTTAGAAACAAATCTGGTGGGTTGCCTTCCATAAAATGCTAGGTTTAATGTCACTAGCTCGATAGAGTCATGGCTTAGTTGTCCATGTTGGTTGGCTCACAGAATTGGATTTTCTCCACATTACTCTTATAAAATGTTTCATAATAAGGTCTTAGTCTATGCCCGTTCATTTTGAATTCCTTTCTTATTCTATCATCTTGAATTTCCTTTTCACCATGAGTACACACATTAACAATAGTAAAAGTTCCAATCCAACGTGAATGAGGTTTGATTGGAAATGAGTTAATAAGAGAGTTGAATAAGAATGATTTTTTTCCAACTTGGAAGTTCTTTCTTGATATCATATTATCATGTGTTGGTTTAGATTTTTCCTTGTAAATTCTTGTATTATCATATACCTCATTTTGAGTCTCTTGTAGTCAATTTAGTTGCAACATTCTATGATCTTATGGTTCCTCTAAATCCATGTTGCATTGCTTTATTTCCTAAAAGGCCCTAAGTTCCAACTCTACTAGAAGATGATATGGTTTACCATACACCAATCAAAATGGTGATATCCTAATGGGTGTTTTATATGCTCAAAGTGAATCATCCAATCTCAAGCTCCAATCCTTCCTATTAGGTTTAACTATTTTTCTAAGATGGATTTGACCTCTTGATCGCCACACATGAAGTGTGTGTAATTAATACGCAATTATACGTATCGCAACAAGTAATATAATGATAAGAAAAGATAGTTCTCATGGAGATTATTTTATTAGAGACTAATTTTTAAAACTAAAAAAATAAAAATCAATTTTTTTGTGTTTTTATATTTTAAGGAAGCAAAATTAAAATAACTAAAAGAAAATAACAATAATTAATTAAATCAGATTTGGTAACTAAGAAGATATATGAGAAAATATCTAGGAATACTTAATCTCCCAATTTTCTAAACATATGAATAACTAAAATACCCCCAATATAATTATAAATTAATTACATGATCAATTGAATCTAACTTATCATGTATTCCTCCCTCAAGTAAACTACACACTATATAGTAATTAATTTAATCAAACTCTCGTGCTAATTAAATTCCATACTACTCATTAAGTTCATCAATTATGGATCACATACATAAGAATCATACATCTCTACCTAGAAATTATATATGTTATTTAATAAAGACAAAAAATTAAATAACTCTCTCATATCTAAATAAGGCCTAAATCATTTCTCTTGCTAAATACTATTGAGATTTTCACCTCAATAGATGATCAACTAGATTCTAAAACCTGGTAGATCTCATCAACTCACATAACTCACTACCAATTTTTTCTCAATAAGCACACCAAAATCAATCATGATTAATGTAAATATCTTAACAAATATGTTACATTCCTTATCCTAGTCTTGACAACCAATTTTAATCATTGAGTTCATATGTTTCATATCAAGCATGAATGCATTTAGTTTCCATATATTTGTCAATTTTTACCCAAATCAAAATTAAAAACATCCTAAAAAAAATTCCCTAAAATTTTTAAAGTGCATAGTAAATACTAATGTAGAGAATGAAGTTCCCTCCACCAAACTTAATTACACATCCAATGTGCACATATAAATATGAAAAAGTAAAAGGAAAGAAAACTCCCTTAATCATGGCACACCACATATGTCGCTAAAATTCTCATTCTTATTGTGTCATTGCTCTCTATATTTATTCACTTAAAAACAAAAATATTGAAAATCTAAGTAAAATAATATTGGGTTGCCTCCCAACCAGCGTCATGTTTAATGTCCTTTACTAGACGATCATATCAAGTCCTAAGGTACATCCCTTTATGTTCATTTACTTTTGAGTTTTCCTGGAAATAGTTTGAGTCTTAATTTTCTTCAATAATAATTTATGTTTTGGTTTGCAAACACGGTGCTCACTTCTCTTATCATGCCATATTTTTGTTTTATTTTTGTACTTTTTGCCATTCTTATAAGCACTCCATTGTAACTCATCCAATTTATATATTTCCAACACCTTTTTCACCTCTCCATTGGACTCTATTTCTTTCCAACTTGATCGGGGGTGAGAGGGTAAAAGGGTGAAGTCGAAACTTGGTGGCCCTTCAATTCAAGGTTTGATCTTAAATCCTATCTCAAAATTTTCCATTATTTCTTTTGATACACACATGAGTGGCATGTCCTCCAAAAAGTTCACATAGTCCACAATATCAAGCTTCGATTCCATAGTTTCAAAGTTAAAAAAAGGTTGGGTTTTTTTCTGGTGAGTTTATGTCCTTATTCATAACATTATGTGTAACAATGTTAAGTGTGGGCAACTCAATAGATTCTTTTAAATTTTCCTCACAATCAGTAACATTTAATGTTAAGCATTCATTAGCGTTATCAATATTAGGGGGTTCAGATTCTTTAAAAACTTTAATCATTATTTTTTCATCTTGCACTCTCATTGTAAGTTCACCTTTTTGTACATCAATGAGTTCCATTTTGGTTGTTAAGATTGGATGACCAATTATGATAGGAATTTCATGGTCCTTCTCCATATCTAGCAGAATGAAGTCTATCAGAAAGATGAATTTGTTTACTTTTACTAGCACATCTTCTACCACACCCCAAGGTCTATTAATTGATCTATATGCTATTTGTAATGTTACTGAAGTAGGTTTGGATTTACCAACCCCCAATCTCTTGAAGATTGATAATGACATAAGGTTAATGTTGGAACCCAAATCACATAATGCTTTCTCAAAGTGGATGTTCCCAATTGTACAAGCAGTGTCAAAACTACTTAGATCTTTCAATTTTTGGGGTAGTTTTCTAGTAAGAATAGGACTACAACTTCTAGTCAAGGTTATAATGGGCTTTTAGAGGTTGTTTTTCTTTGGTTGAATTATTTTCTTTTCAGTGCTCTCTTTATCCACTAGTTCCTCCTCATCCTTGTTAAATTCCTATTTTCTTTCATTCCTTTGAGTCTTACTTTCGTGCTCTAAATTTTTACCACTCCTCAAGGCTAATGATTTGAAATGATCCTTCCCTTATATTCTTGGGTTTACAATTGTGTCACTTTTAAGGTTATCTTGTGGCCTTTGGTTTTTAGTGTGGCCAAGTTTTCCCATTTGGTTCTATAAATTCTTAAATAAAGTCTTTTGAGTGGACACTTTTGTATTTACTGATTGGGTGAAGTCTTTCATCATTTCCATTAAGGCATTTGTATTTTCCTCAGTAGGTGGATTCTTTTCTTGGGCTTGTAATTTTTTTTGGTTGTTGGAAACTAGGTGGTGGAAATGATTGACGGTTGAATTGATTGACGGTTGAATTGATTACCACCTTGATTGTTGTTATTCCAAGAGAAATTTTGATGTTGTCTCCATCCTGAGTTATATGTGTTTGAGTAAGGATTATAGTTTTGATTCACATTACCCACATAAAGTATTGATTCAGGATTATCTGAACAATTATCAAACAAATAGACTCATCGTAAAACACATATGACACCCTTGAATCTTGGACCCTGTTTATACTCGCTGGCGAGTTTTGAACCTTCAAAATATTTACCAAAGATGACAACTTGAGTTGTAAGTGCTATGATATTATTTATCTCATGCATTCCACCTACTTTTCTTGTAGCTATCATTCTATCTATTGATAATTATTGCTAGCTATTTTCTACTTTATGCATCTAATAGCACTAAAGGAAGTGTCTAAAAAAATAAAAAAATAAACAACTAGATAAATAAATAAAGTTAAAAAAATAAAATAAAATAACTAAAATAAATAAATAAGTTATTAAAAGAAAATAAGTAAGTTAAAATTAAAATTAAATTAAAGAAAAATAAATTAAGAAAAATAATTAAAATAAAAAATTAATTTCTAATATTTATAATCCCTTACAATGGTGCCAAAAACTTGATCGTCACACACCAAGTGTGTGAAATGATTACGCAAGTATACGTATCGCAACAAGTAATATAATGATAACAAATGATCGTTTCTAGAGAGATTATTTTACTAGAAACTAATTTTTAAAACTAAAAAAATAAAAAAATCATTTTTTTTGTTTTTATATTTTAAGGAAGCAAACTTAAAATAACTAAATGTAAATAATAATAATTAATTAAATCAGATTTGGTAACTAAGAAGATATATGAGAAAATTTCTAGGAATACTTAATCTCTCAATTTTCTAAACATATGAATAACTAAAATACCCCCAATATAATTATAAATTAATTACATGATCAATTGAATCTAACTTATCATGTATTCCTCCCTCAAGTAAACTACACACTATATAATAATTAATTTAATCAAACTCTCATGCTAATTAAATTCCATACTACTCCTTAAGTTCATCAATTATGGATCACATACATAAGAATCATACATCTTTACCTAGAAACCATACATGTTATTTAATCAAGACAAGTAATTATATAATTCTTTTAAATCTATTTAATTGCCTCTATAGATAAATTGTTGGTCAAACAATTAATAGCAAAAAAATTAGATTACATAATATATATAGTTAAATTAAAATTATAATTAGGGTAAAATATTAGGTCATCACATGGTGCAAATTGGGTTCATCAGATCCCTAGATTAATAAATTAACTACACATATATAATTGTGTTCATAAAGTTCATATTTTTTTTAAGGAAATACATAAAAATTGATAAAGAAAAGAGTACGAGAATAAAAACAATCAATCTCTTGAATCTTCACCAAAATTGTATCTACTTTTAAATTTTTCTCTCTTTTTAGCTCTAAAAACTAATCAAAATTTTGCTAATGGTTGCTCTATAGGGTTTATGTGTTAATTAGTGGCTTAAATATAGCTCAGGTTCTATCTACACCATCAGATTAGCTTTAGATCAAGGGTTGAGATCAAAACAAGTAAAATTAACAGTGTTATCCAATCACAGCTCGAAATGTGGCACACAAGATTTACTGGGCCAATCAAAGCATGATGTATGGCAGGGGAGACTAGTCCGAATCAATGCATGCTGAGTTAATGACAAGTTGCGTAATGTGATTCGCGGTAATGGATGGCATGGTGCATGGGTTGAACGCGGGGAGAAATCTTATGACTACACGTGGCTTGAAGGTTTGATGGCACTCCAAACTCAAAATCAATGTCATGTTGGCATGTGGCATGCGGTTCTTTGCTGCTCACATACTAATCTATGATTCACTGCCCCTACTTGTATTGTGTCCTCGTGGCTTGCCTAGTCAGCTCCTTTACTTGCGTGGTAGGTCACGTAGTAGTTTTTGATTGGCTCTGTGTTAAAAATTCATACAAAATCCATAAAAAATTCAAAAAATTCCAAAAAATATATTTTCACCCCTTTTCACTAAAAAAAATATATTTTAATAATTTTGACCCCAAAAATACTATGTATTGAATAAAACATGTAAATATTAAGTAAAACAAGTACGCTAGTGACTCTACTTTCATAGAGTTATCACCTTTGTATTGGAAAATTCATTTTGCCCACTTATTTGTGAATTATATGGTATAGGAACCTTATGGTTGACATGATACTTTTAAAGTAGATCCCAAAACATTCTATTGAAAAAGTGTAGTCCACCATAACTTATGATGGATTTGTGGTGTTCCAAACCAAGGAAAATGTTAAAATTAACAAAATCCACAACAAAATTAGAGTCATTATTGAGGTAATTAAGGAGTATGAAGTATTTGATCAAGTGTGAAAGGCAGTATTTAATGCATTCAAGTGTATGCTAGTAATTTAGTAAGGGTATAGGATACAAACTAGCACAAGTTTGTTAGAAAATTGTTACATTATAAGGGTAAACCATGATAAAGGTAGCTAGTGCAAAATGTAGGAGATAAAAACAATTGGAGTTAGTTACATGATTTCTGTAAACTCACCAAGCTATGAAATTGTATTGTTATGACTGCAGCATCATAACAACAAAAAGAACTTAGTTTTTTTCCTACAATTTTTGCAAGAATTATTCCTATATGATAGTCGAGGAATTTCATGAAATATAAGAAGTAAATCTCTTATAACCTTTCTTTTGCAAAATAAGTGTAGTGTAATATATTTTTATGGTATTAGAGCATATATGATCCTAGACATGGAACATAGAAATCCACCTAAAGAAATGAAAGGAATAGAGTAATTGATTAACAATAAAGAGAGGTAGTAACATTTCACACTCAAATTTCATCAATCCAATTTGATAAAGATAGCTACAATGAATGGAAAACTTAGATTCTTTAAATACTGAGAAGTTATGAAGGACAAGGTTTTATGGTCAACACTCTACAATGGCCAAAAGAATTGAATCAAGATGGCTCTATAAATAAAGAATACATGTATTAGTTAAGGCATGACTAGATGATTAGATCATGGATGATAAGTTCAATGACTCAAGAATTTTGAAGAAAGTCAGGAGTTGTGAAAATAGTCACAAATTTGGGTAGTTTTTGAGGGTTTGTTTGCTCACAATCAAGAGTAAAGATCATGCAGTGCAAGGTAGAATAGAGTTCTATCAAGAAAGGTGGTTTAATTGTTAGTGATTTTGTACAAAAGTGTAGACATTATCCTCGCAATCAGCTTTAGCAGGGTGCTATGTCAATGATGAAGATAAAGATATGTTCATATGCAATGGATTAGATGTTGAGCATGACTTAGTGGTAGAAATCATTCAAGAAGGAGGAGCAGTTTTCCAAGAACTTACTCATAAACTTCTTGCATTGCAAAGACATCTGGAAAGGAGAAATTTTGTGATGGCTCTACTCTTATTTGTAAATATTGCAAATGTTCATAATAATATGCTCAATATAAGAAATTCTCATAAGAGTCTATGTACAAATGGCCAAATTAATTCAAGAACCACTATAACAGGAATAACTACATCTAAAACTCATATTCAGAATGGTATACCTAGGAATGTTCAAAGTTTCAGCCAATACCTAATACAAAATGTAATATCGAATGTTCAAGAAAATAGTTCTTTCATTAACCAACCTTTTCTACAAAATCAACCCTATGCTTGATAAAGAAACAAAAATAGAGGTAGAGGATTTAATAATGGAAATAAACCATAATGTCAAATATGTGGAAAACCAAGGTACTTTGTTTCAAATTTTGGAATAGATAAAATCAAATGTTTGTACATATTACCAACAAAGATGAGTACCTGCATCTCCTCTATAGTTTCCACAATATCAACATTGGCTTCATAATCCAACCTATTCATTTAATAACCAACTTCCTAAATAGAGTATGAATCAATATAATCAAAGGTTTATGCCTAGCCTTTACTAACATAACTGATGAGTGCTCAAAAAGCACTAAAATTATCATGATTTTATGCACATTAATTGATTAAAAATATATATATTTATATGATTTTATCATATATTTATATAAATTTGTCTTTTCGAAATCACGGGTATTTTTATTGTTTTTCAGGAATTTTCGCTTAAAAACGTAACTTAAAGACTTAAAAGGAATATTGGAGGCAATACATCACAAATACATTTAAAAATAAATGAGGAAAAGTCAACAAATATGGAAAAATTGGACAAAATGGGTCAAAAAGGTAAAAAATGTCAAAAAAGAGGAAATCGCGCCGCCCAGCAACGCGCGCGCGTCCCTGCTCTTGTCCGCGCATGCCTACTCCCATCTGCGAGCGTGCGTCGATCTGCATCTCATACAGCGCTGGCCAATTGCGCCCATCCGCGAACAATACGCCACATCATGCTGACGTCATCAATGACGTCGTTAATCACCACTCCGTATTTTCATCATTTTTTAACATTTTATCACCCACTTTTTCTCTCCATCCTCACCTATAAATATCCCCTTCTCTTCACTTCATAGCACACCTCAAAACACACTTCTCTCCTCTTTTTTTTCTCTCTGTTTCTTAGTTTTTAGTTTTTCTTAGTTTTTAGTTAGTTTTTCTTAGTTTTAGAGTTCTTCTCTTTTTGAGAAGAACTAGCTATGTTTTTGTAATTTATTTGCTTTTTGATTCAATAAATGGGAGTGCAAATTCCGTTTGGAGGTTTTCCAGCAACGGGAATAACATCGAAGTTCTGTAAGGATTTTATTTTCTTTACAGTTATTTTTTATGCTTTATTCTTACATGTTATATTTAATTTCTCTGTGATTAAATTTAACTGTGCTGGCTGTTTGTAAACATGATATAATAATAACGTTATTATGCTTGCGAAATATTAAATAGGTAAAAATCTCTAAAATGAATTGATTTTATTTTTATTCAAGATTTTATATTAAGAATGTTAGAGAGAAATATATTATTTTTCATTACAAACTTAAATCTAAAAATTAGATTTTAAGGTTTAGTTATCCGGTCTGATTTAGAGTAGTGCTCTTTCATTTATTGGTACAATCGTCCGGTAGTTAGAGTGAAGCTCTAATTCAAAAGTTTTTATAAGAATTATTATCTGAAAATGTATTGACAACATGTTTTCAGTAGTGGTTTTAAAACTTGAAAGTTAGTACTCGGATAATTAAATTCTTAGGTTTAATTTGGACACCTTGAATAAAGTTTAAATCGTCTAACCTCGCCAAAGGTGGCATTTAAATGGTTCATTTTCAATCTATTAGAAAAAGGAATTAATTTAATTAACCAAATTAGTTATCAACCCCACCCATAGGTGTTAATTGATTTGTTTAGTTAACAAAGAATATCTAACCCCACCAAAGGTGGTATTCATACAAAAGAGAGAATCAATAAATATCAATTCATATCTTTAATAACCTAATTAATATGAGCAAGCATAATTAACTTAATTATTATATCCATAAATACTCCTTTGTTTTACTTGAGATAAAATTCGCATAAATGCTTATTGAATCTATGTTTATTTTTATGTAATTAGATTAAAAACACAAAACCCCAAAATATCGTGACAGGATGTTTAGGATTTAATTTCGTTTTTAAAAGTTTGAATAATAAATTAAAAACCACATACATTCCTTCCTTAGATCGACCTTGGGAGTATACTTATCATTTTCTACGAAATGATTCGTGCACTTACGAGAGTTTTATAAATAGATAAAACCAAAGTAACGGGCAGGATCGGCGATGTCGGTTCTGCCCCTATCAATAAGAGACTGGATATAAATAGTTATGCACATCATCTGATCTAGCTTTCCATTTGGGAAATAAGTAGCCATCATCTATTGTTTATAATGGAGGATGAGGTCCATTTGAACTTTGGTGCCAAAAGCCTTCCTAGGGGTTCCATCGTGTGGATTATATCTATAAAGGGGTTTGAGAAGGTCTATTCAGGAGCTCTTCGTTGACCATTACTAGAATAGATAGAAGGTTCCCATAAGTTTCTCTTAACATATGGGTAATTTCTTGAGGGTAGTTCCTTTTGGATCTTTCTTCCACTTTGGATGGTGATCCCTTTTAGTAAAGAAGCTGGTTGTTGATAGAGACTCTAGGATCTTCTTATTCTTCATTAGAATTCATAGGTTTCTTATTGGCACACCTATAATGTACCTTTAGAGTTACATGTGTGGCCTATGACATAGAAGTATTATCTATAATCAAACTTTCAAGCTATATATTATGTTGTTTTGAGTTTCCATCCTTGAGTTCATAGAGAGAAATTGGTCTAAATTTTATTAGAGATATTAGTAAAAGGTGAATATCACTAGCATCTTACCATATCATTTAATGACCTAAGAATACTCAAGATCCTTAGGAAGAAGCTTAACACTTATTAAGAGCTTCTAAGAAGGTCCTAGATACAGATAATGTATTAACAACATGTTTTCATTAGTGGTTTTAAAACTTAAAAGTTAGTACTTGGATAATTAAATTCTTAGGTTTAATTTGGACACCTTGAATAAAGTTTAAACTGTCTAACCCCACCAAAGGTGGCATTTAAATGGTTCATTTTCAATCTCTTAGAAAAAGGAATTAATTTAATTAACCAAATTAGTTATCAACCCCACCCATAGGTGTTAATTGATTTGTTTAGTTAACAAAGAATATCTAACCCCACCAAAGGTGGTATTCATATAAAAAAGAGAGAATCAATAAATATCAATTCATATCTTTAATAACCTAAATAATATGAGCAAGCATAATTAATTTAATTATTATATCCATAAATACTCCACCATTATAAATGATAAAATTTGCATAAATGTTTATTGAATCTATGTTTATTTTTATGTTATTAGATTAGAAACACAAAAAACCAAAATATCGTGACAGGATGTTTAGGATTTAATTTCGTTTTTAAAAGTTTGAATAATAAATTAAAAACCACATATATTCCTTCCTTAGATCGACCTTGGGAGTATACTTATCATTTTCTATGAAATGATTCGTGCACTTGCGAGAGTTTTATAAATACATAAAACCAAATGAATGGTAGGATCGGCGATGTCGGTTATGCCCGATCAAGTTTTTGGTGCCGTTGCCTGGGAAGGAATAGCATTTTTAAATTATTTATCAAAATTTTAAAAACTTCTTGTGTTGTAAATAATTGTGATTTTTTTTATTTAAAAAAAACCAAAAATAAAAAAAATTGTTGTTTGTGAATTGTAAAAAAAACAAATAAAAAAAACCTTACCGTTCTTGAAAAGTAAAAAATAATAATAATAAAATAAAAAATTAGTTGTTTGTGAATAGTAAAAAAACAAAAACAAAAATTTAATAAAAATTAAAATAATTTTTTTTTCTCCTAACAAAACAAAAAAAATTCACATTTCAAATTTCATAATAAATTAAAAAAAAAATTTAATTCATAAAAAAACGGGTTATAGCATGAATAATAAAATAATTTTGAATTTTGAAATTTAAAAAAAAACTTAAATAAATTTTAAATAAAATAAATTAATAATAAAATAAATAAAAAAAATTATTTTATTTAAAAAATAAAAAAAAATTTAAAAAAAATCAAAAACTTTATTTTCAATATTTTTTTTCTTCTCTTATCTTTTTCAATTATTATTTTTTTGGTATTTTTAATTTATTTTTCTTTTACCTTTTACCTTTTACCTTTTACCTTTTTCAATTTTTATTTTATTTTATTTTTGGCTTAATTTTTAATTAAATTTTTTTATCTTAATTTTTGTTTAACTTAATTAACTTAGGTTTTTACTAAATTTTCATTTAAGTTAATTAACTTAGGTTTTTAGTAACTTAATTAATTTACTAACTTCATTAACTTAGATTTTCATTAACTTAATTAACCTACCTTTTTATTAAAATAATTAACTTAAATTTTAACTTAACTTAACTTAATTAACTTAAATTTTAACTTAACTTAATTAACTTAATTTTAATAGCATGAAAAGTAAAGATCTAAGGGAGTTATGTATAGGAGACTAGTTCCTGGAAGCCTTTGTGCCACTAGTCTTTCCTAGGAACGTTGCTCTGTCTAGGAGGATGGTTTTTAAAGAGCCTTTGCACCACCATTCTTTCCTGGGAACACTCTTGGTTAATATTGATTATGTTATTTTAACTTAGATATTATACTTAAAAACAGAAAACAAAAAAACAAAAAAAAAAATTTCTGAAACTATCTCCAAAATTTTAAAGTTTTTAATTACAATCTAAGGAGTTAGTTGTTTTGTTTGATCTAGGTACAATTGTGTTTTGATGCCTTTAATTATTTGATTTGTGCCTAGATGTAGATTATCTAAAACTCACAAGCATGTCCCTAGTTTTAAGTACATAAAAGTTTGAAAATCCATAGGACATGACTGAAAAGTATAGGTAGACAATCTTGTCTTACTTGTAGGTTTGATTCTCTCAATGATGAGGGGACATTGAGTTTACTTAAAATGAAATCCCCAAGTTACGTCTTGTTAAGACGTTAAACTAAGCGCTGGATGGGAGGCAACCCATCATTTTAGGTAATTTCCTCTTATTTGTTTTATTCACTTCATTTCTATGTTTATTTTAGTTTAATTACATTTGAATAGTTTTAAAATTGTTAAAACTAAAAAAAATGTGTTCAGATGTTAGAAGTTCACAACGATCTGCCTGTGTGCACTTTAATGAACATGATGGATGCACCTACATTTCTCTATCACTACTTGCAACATTCTCAAGAAATAGGTAATATTTTCTCTCTTTTCTCTTTATCTTTAATTTACAGTTGTTACATTGAGGACAATGTAAGTTCTAGGTTGGTGATGGTGAAAAGTTACCGTGCTTAATTTAAAAAAAAAAGATTTAACAATTTTTGAACAAATAAAAAAATAAAAAAAACAATAATTTTTTTCTTTTTTACGTTCACATTTTCATTTTTATTGTGTTTGATTTTATTTTCTTTGTGTGATTTAGTAATTTTTGGAATTTAAAAAAAAAAATTCTCACTAAATTTTATCATTTCTTTAAATCAAATTTAAGTAAATAGTTAAGTCTTTTGTACTGTTAGATTAATTTTTGAAAACATATCATGAAATATTTTGTAATTATTTTTGATAATTAGTTAGTTTTTGTCATAACTAGTATTTCTTGATAAGATGCAGAAATTATATTAAACCCAAAATCGGTGTTTATGAATTTGTTTTAGTAGAGACTACCTTTGTGAGATATAATTTGAGCCTAATTTCCTTTATTTAGAGTGAAATATATATTTTTTCTACTCCAAACACATTTCTTATTTCTTCAAATTTTTAGATGATCTCTATAGGCAATAGCATTGAATGCATGGATTTTTTCTCATCTTAATAGAGTGTCGTATATTTATTATTATTATTTTTGCTTAGATTAAATGATTTAAGTAGAAATTGATAGTATATGCTTTTATCTCATTCATGCATGACTGCTACAAAAAAAAGAGATATATCTGGGATTACCTAAACCAAATCAAACAGAAAAGCCACAAAATTAACCACTCACCAAAATCCTAAAAAAAATGTACAATCTGTACATGGGTTAACTCTCTAAAAAATGATATATATTGAAAAGTATCTTCAGAAAAATAGAGAGAGATAAAAAATATATAGTATAATCTACATACTATGACCTGCATTACCCAACATCCAAAACAATTGTACAATCTGTACATGGGTTGACTCTCTAAAAAAATGATATATATTGAAAAATATCTTCAGAAAAATATAGAGAGATAAAGAATATATAGTATAATCTACATACTATGACCCACATTACCTACAAAGTTGTGAGTAAAGGCTAATTACAAAAGAAAGATATAGGAAGTAATTCCCTAAAAAGTCATTGCACTTTCTTCATTTGTAAAAGGCATATATCTTGAAATTTTTTCTTAATGAGTTTGATTTATGCATGAAAATAATTTTTATATATGATATCTTTATAATTTATACATTTGATTCCTTCCATGAGATCAACGTCAAAATAATACTTTGAGCCTTTATTATTTATACATATGCGAACATATTAGTTCATTTCTATACATCAACTCTTTCGCATATAAATTAGTATGAGTGTTTGAACCCATAGGATTCAGTGTTTTGAGAGTATTGACTTGTGAGGAATAGAGTCAAAGCAAATTTGGATTCATGAACTGAAATTGGGTGAAATTAAATTGATACATTTTTTATATGAAATATGAAAATGATTTTCGACTAATTATTATAATAAATTATGATTGTTTAAAGAGATTAAAATAACTTATGCTTGAGATTTTAATTATGATATTAAAGGAGATTAAAAAGTATGAGACATTTTTGTGATATGTTGTTTTCTTTTATTCTTAAAAGTTAATTTTTGATTTTGTTGTAATTTTAGTTTTGAAGTTCATTGTTTGTGGGTATCATTACTGAAAACCCTCACGAGACTCAAACTCGTCCACTAGGGCAACCTAGGGGTTTAAAGGCTTGTTGCATAGGCTAAATGCAACCGTGTGAATCCACAGAGGTGATTTAGGATAGTTTAATTTTTAGTTTTTATCGCTTTTCTTGCTAAGGGACTAGCAAGAAGCTGGTTGGGGGTTGTGATGAGTGCTCAAAAAATACTAAAATTGCCATGATTTTATGCACATTAATTGATTAAAAATATATATATTTATATGATTTTATCATATATTTATATAAATTTTTCTTTTCGGAATCACGGGTATTTTTATTGTTTTTCAGGTATTTTCGCTTAAAAACGTAACTTAAAGACTCAAAAAGGAATACTGGAGGCAATACATCACAAATACATTTAAAAATAAATGAGGAAAAGTCAACAAATATGGAAAAATTGGACAAAATGGGTCAAAATGGTCAACAATGTCAAAAAAGAGGAAATCGCGCTGCCCAGCAACGCGAGCGCCAGATCTTCCTTCCGCGCGCGCCTGCGCCCAACCTACTCACATCGACGCGCGCCTACGCCCAGCTGCTACCCATCTGCGCGCGCCTGTGCCCAGCTGCACCGCATCTGCGCACAGCCGCCATGTCATGCTGACGTTATCAATGATGTCAGCAATCACCACTCCGCATTTTCATCATTTTTTCACCCACTTTTTTTCTCCATCCTCACCTATAAATACCCCCTTCTCTTCACTTCATAACACACCTCAAAACACACTTCTCTCCTCTTTTTTTCTCTCCATTTCTTAGTTTTTAGTTTTTCTTAGTTTTTAGTTTTTTTTTTTAAGTTTTTGGTTAGTTTTTCTTAGTTTTAGAGTTCTTCTCTTTTTGAGAAGAACTAGCTATGTTTTTGTAATTTATTTGCTTTTTGATTCAATAAATGGGAGTGCAAATTCCGTTTGGAGGTTTTCCAGCAACGGGAATAGCATCGAAGTTCTGTAAGGATTTTATTTTCTTTACAATTATTTTTTATGCTTTATTCTTACATGTTATATTTAATTTGTCTGTGATTAAATTTAACTCTGTTGGCTATTTATAAACATGATGTAATAATAACGTTGTTATGCTTGCGAAATATTAAATAGGTAAAAATCTCTAAAATGAATTAATTTTATTTTTATTCAAGATTTTATATTAAGAATGTTAGAGAGAAATATATTATTTTTCATTACAAACTTAAATCTGAAAATTAGATTTTAAGGCTTAGTTATCCGGTTTGATTTAGAGTAGTGCTCTTTTATTTATTGGTACAATCGTCCGGTAGTTAGAGTGAAGCTCTATTTCAAAAGTTTTTATAAGAATTATTATCTGAAAATGTATTAACAACATGTTTTTAGTAGTGGTTTTAAAACTTAAAAGTTAGTACTTGGATAATTAAATTCTTAGGTTTAATTTGGACACCTTGAATAAAGTTTAAACTGTCTAACCCCACCAAAGGTGGCATTTAAATGGTTCATTTTCAATCTATTAGAAAAAGGAATTAATTTAATTAACCAAATTAGTTATCAACCCCACCCATAGGTGTTAATTGATTTGTTTAGTTAACAAAGAATATCTAACCCCACCAAAGGTGGTATTCATACAAAAAAGAGAGAATCAATAAATATCAATTCATATCTTTAATAACCTAAATAATATGAGGAAGCATAATTAATTTAATTATTATATCCATAAATACTCCACCATTATAAATGATAAAATTTGCATAAATGTTTATTGAATCTATGTTTATTTTTATGTTATTAGATTAGAAACACAAAACCCAAAATATCGTGACAGGATGTTTAGGATTTAATTTCGTTTTTAAAAGTTTGAATAATAAATTAAAAACCACATATATTCCTTCCTTAGATCGACCTTGGGAGTATACTTATCATTTTCTACGAAATGATTCGTGCACTTGCGAGAGTTTTATAAATACATAAAACTAAATGAACGGTAGGATCGACGATGTCGGTTTTGCCCGATCAATAACCAATCGTCACTAGGCACAACCTCTTAATACTCACTAAATGTTCCATGATCCCATGACACCTTATGTTTGCAAACTCAACCTTATTAGTCAAATCATCTATATCAAGCAAAAAAATCATAATCCTTCCAATAAATCCCACCTCAACCTCTAATGTTAATAGCACCAATACTAAATTCATGGCAAATGCAACCCATTACTCAAAATGATCCAAATGCAATCAATTCACAATTTTTAGCCATCTATACACAGTATCCATTGCTTCTAATCATACATGGTACACAGACTAAGGTGCATCACACCATGTGAAATCTGACCTAGTAAATTTTGTAGCTTAGACAAAGTTTAGAGGCAATCAGTAGTTAATTATTGGAAATGGTGATGAATTGAACATTGCTAATCTCAGTATGTACTCAAAGATAGTAATAAGTCACCTATTGATGCTAGTCATGTATCTAATGAGTGCTTAACCTATCAAATTGCCAAGAGTCATCAATTATCTTCCAAAACTTCTATGAATGAAAATGCTAGTTTGCTTGAAGTGATTCATTCTGATATATGAGGTATCTCTCTTGTAAAATCCTCAAATGGTTTCTTGTAATATGTACTATTTATTGATGAACAATCTAGACACTCATGGATTTACTTTCTCAAAGAAAAAGTAGGTGTCAAGTAAGCTTTTTTGTTATTCCAAAAACAAGTTAGGTTATAACTTTACAAGAAAATAAAAGTGTTATAATTAAATGCTGGTGGAGAGTTTGACTCTCTCAATGAAATCCTAGCTACTCAAGGCATCAAAATATCAATATTCTACAAACATAGACATGTTACTAAGATGGGACTGGCTATGTTGGCTCACAGTTTAATGCCTTTAAGGTTTTGGGATGACGCCTTCTATGAAGTTGTACATATATTGAATAGACTCCTTCCACCACTTCTATCAATGCAGAGCTCATTTGAGGTAACATTTGGATGTCAATGTTTGCCATATCATTGACCTTACAACAACTACAAATTTGATTTTAGTTTTTAGTCTATCACCTTTATTGGTTATAGCCATGTTCATAAAGGCTATAAATGTTTAATGCCAACTGGAAAAGAAATCATTTCTAGACTTGTTATCTTCAATGACAATTGTTTTCCCTATGCTGCCCAAAATAATAATTTAGCCAAACCTGAGGCTATGACTTACAAAATGGTACTATTAATCCTCAATAAGTAGCCTATTACACTATAATATAATAAGTAGTATACACCTCAAAGTACTACTCATGACCTTGGTCTTTCTAAGAGAAATAACACTACTATTGATGTGGTGTCAGAAAATGATGCAATTAATCAAGGAGAAATACAATCTAATGATCCAATAGCTCAGCCTATCAAATAGGTAAATGTTATCTCAAATGAAGAAAACATTACACACAAAGGCTTTTGTAATAGCTGTTTAATTCAAAGTACCAAAAATAATAAGAGATATACTTAAGGATGAAGGTTGGTATCAAGCTATAAAGTATGAGTATGATGCTCTTACGAGGAAAAATACATGGTGTTTAGTTCTTTCACCTCCTAGAAGGAAAGTAATTGAAAATAAATGGATTTTTAGAGTAAAAAAGATGGTTTATGGAAAACTTGACAAGCTTAAATCAAGGGTTGTAGTAAAAGGTTTTTTTGCAAGTGGCTGACTTTGATTATGTTGAGACATTTATCCTTGTGGTGAAATTTGGGACAATAAGAATCATCTTATTGTTACCATTGCACTTACGTGGCCTTTATGAAAACTCAATGTCAACATTGCATCTCTTAATGACACAAAGAACATTCTACATATATGTGTAAATTACAAAAATCCTTGTAGGGATTAAAACAGGCACCACATGCTTGGTTTGATAAACTTAGTGGAACATTGATCAAATTTGACTTCATTAAATCCAAGGCAGATGAATCATTATTCATTCTAGTTAGAGGAACTTGCATAGTTTATACATCAATATATATGGTTGATATAATTATTACTAGATCGAGTGTCACTAAAATTCAAAAATTAATCAACATGCTTAATGTTGAGTTCTTGTTGAAAGACATGGGTATCCTCCCTACAACTATATACTAAAAATGGTGTTGTAGTGGATAATGATGTGCTTCACAAGAGTATAGTAGGGGAACTTAAATATGTTAAATTACTAGACCAAACATCAGCTTTGTAGTAAACAAGGTTAATTAGTTCATGGGTAAGACTTTAGACAATCACTTGATTGCAGCTAAATGAATATTGAAATATCTGGTTGGGATAATAGAGTTTGGAATTGAATTTAAAACTTCACTCTCATTAGCCATTAATGGCTTTGCTGATGCTGATTGGGATGCATGTTTAGATACTAGAAGATCTAGCTTAGGGGTGTGCATCTTTCTTGGAGAAAATCCAATTTTTTTTCAACACGATAATAGCCAACTGCCAAATTAAGTGTAGAAGCTTAATATAGAAGCTTGGAACATATAGATACTAAGGTTACTTGGATTCAATCTATTCTTACTAAAATAAAATTGAATCTACTAAAAAATAAGTTTTATAGTGTGATAATAAAAGTTCCATTATTAAATCTTATAATCCTATACTATACTCACAAACAATGCTCATTGAACTTCACTATCACTATATTAAGGGAAAGGTGCTAATGGATCAACTCATCATTCAATTTGTACCCACGCATGATCAAAAAGAGAACATATTAACCAAACCATTACCTACGGCTCAATTTATCCAATTTAGGAGCAAACATAGTGTCACTTACATAGTCCTAAGTTTGATGTGAATGTTGAGGTAATTAAGGAGTATGAAGTATTTGATGGAGTGTTAAAGGTAGTGATTGATGAGTATGAAATGCAAAATTTTCATGAGTACATTCGGATGTATGCTAGAAATTTAGTAAGTGCATGTATAGGAAAAAAACTAGCATAAGTTAGTTACATAAATGTTGTAATATGAGTGTAAACCATGATAAAGGTAGCTAGTGCATAGTGTAAGAAATAAAAACTATTGGAATTAGTTACACGATTTCTATAAGCTCACCAAGCTATGAAATTGTATAGATATGGATGCACTATAAATAGTAGCACAACAACAAGGGAAGTCTATATGTTCTTTCTACAATGTAGCAAGCATTATTCATAAATGATATATGTGGACAGTCATGAAATTTAAGAACTATATCTCTTATAATCATTTGTCTTAAATACAAGTTTATTTACATTCAAGTCAATAAAATTCTTACCTTCCTTTCTTTTGCAAAATTAGTATAGTGTAATTTCGTTATAGTTATCAGTTTTGGTGTCTTCAGCTTTCACCCATTTACATACATAATCCACATGAAGCAAAAGATATGTAAAGCCATTAGAGGAAGGGAAGGACCCCATAGAATCAATACCCCACACATTAAATATTTCCAAAAGAGTATAGGAGTTTGGGGCATTTTATCTCTACACCATAGATTACCCATTCATTGACAACATTCATAAGCTTTACAAAAGATATTTGCATCTTTAAACCTTAGTGGTCATTATTTTAGCTCCAAAGTGTCATTCGCTTGCACATGTGTTGTAAAACATGATTATAGAATAAAATTTAGTTTCAGATACATCCCTTGGTAGTAATTGATAATGTTTCCATAGATATGGATCATCCCTCAAACTAACCTAGCCTCTTTTCTAAGCTTATCTTTTAGAGATCTTGGTAGATATCTAAGAAGTAGTTTGGTTATGAGGTAGTTGACGAGGTCAATATACCATGGCGGTGAATCCTCTTTATATAGTAGCTCTTCATATGATAATTGTTCTTATATTGGTTGGGAGTCTTCTTCGTAAATGATTCAACTTAAGTGATCGACCACTAAGTTTTCACTCCATTTTTAGTCTTTGATTTCCAAGTCAAACTATTGTAGCTAGAAAATCCACCTCACTAGTTTAAGCTTTGTATCCTTCTTTTTTAGCAAGTACACAATAGCTAGATGATCTAAAAATGCAATTACTTTGGTGCCTACTAAATATGACCTAAATATTTTTGAGGAAAAAATATCTATAAGTAATTATTTTTCAATGGTGGAGTAATTGCGTTAGGCGTCATTAAGGGATCTACATGCATAGTAGATGACATGCATTTTCTTGCCAATATATTGGCCTAACACTATACCAACTACATAGTCACAAGCATCACACATTAGCTCAAATAGGAAACTTCAATCAGGTGTCTAAATGATTGGGGCTGTGGTGAGTAGAGCTCTCTAAGATTTTCATAAGATATCTTGCAATCTTCATCAAATATGATGGGAGTTCCATTTTGTATTAGTGTTCACATTGGTCTTCTGATGAATAACATTAGCATCAAATTAGTGATACCGATTTTGAAAATACTTTGGTTTTATATTTGTAAAACTCTTGCAAGTGCACAAATTATTTTATAAAATTGACAAGTATACTCCCAAGGTCAACTTATGGAAGGAATAAATGTGGCTTTTAATTTATTATTCAAACTTTTAAAAATGAAATTAAAACCTAAACATCATATCACAATATTTTATTTTGTGTTTCCTAATCTAATAACATAAAAAAAATTAAACATAGATATGGATTCAATAAAAAATTATACAAATATCATTCATAACAGTAGAGTATTTATGGATATAATAATTAAGTTAATTATGCTTGCTCGTATTATTTAGGTTATTAAAGATATAAATTGATATTTATAGATTCTCCATTTTTTTTATATAAATAACACATTTGGTGGGGTTAGATATTCTTTATTAATTAAACAAATAAATTAACACCTATAGGTGGGGTCAATAATTAATTTAGATAATTAAATTAATTCTTTTTTTCTAAGAGATTGAAAGTGAACCATTTAAATACCACATTTGGTGGGGTTAGACATTTTAAACCTTATTCAAGGTGTCCAAATTAAATCTAAGAATGTAATTATCCGAGTACTAACTTTCTTGTTTTCAAACCATTAGAGAAAATATATTGTCAATACATTTTCAAATTATATTTCTTATAAAAACCTTTGAAATAGAGTTTAACTCTAACTATTGGGTGATTGTACCAACGAATAAAAAGGTACTACTCTAAATCAGACTAGATAATTAAACCTTAAAATCTAAATTTTAGATTTAAGTTTGTGACAAATAATATATTTCTCTCTAACATCCTTAATATAACATCTTGAATAAAGACAAAATCAAATTATTTTATAAATTGTTTTTACCTATTTAATATTTTGTAAGCATAACAACGTTATTATTATATCATAATTACAAACATTTAGCAATGTTAAATTTAATCACAAATAAATTAAATATAACACAAAATAAATGTAATGAATTCATTTATGGAAAACCTCCAAACGAATTTGAGTTTCCATTTATTGAATCAAAAACTAGAAATTTACAAAAGCATAACTAGTTCTTCTCAAAAAGTAAAGAACTTTAAAACTAAATTTTTTTTAGGAAAGCTTTCTAGAGAGAGAGACATTTTTCAGGGATCTTGAAGATTCTGGGGGGATTATTTTCACAATGGGGGAGAGAGTCCTTTTATAAGTGAGGAAATGGATAAAAAAGTAAAAAAAAAATCGTGAAAATTGTCTTAGATGCGTTTGGACATGCTGGCACACGTGTGGGGGCGTTAGAGCACGAGGGTGCATGCAGGACTCAATAAATGCCCACAGACAAGGGCATGGATCTTGGTGTGAGATGTGTATAGCTGTGTGCGGGATAGGCTAGGCATGTGCATGACTACGCATGAAACTCAGCATGGCTCAAACGCAATGTGCAGGATTAGACTATTTTGACCATTTTGATCATTTTGCCCCATTTTGTCCAATTTTTCTATTTTTTTTACTTTTCATTTTTTTCTCAACATATTTGTAATGTATTACCTCTTATATTTTTCTTCGAGTCTTTAAATTATTTTTGAACAAAAATACTTGAAAAATAATAAAAATACATGTAATTCTGAAAAGATAAATTTATATAAAAATATGACAAAATCATACAAATATAATTTATTTAATTAATTAAAATACATTAAATCATGCTAATTCAATGCTTTTCAAACATTCATCACAACCCCAACTAGCTTCTTGTTAGTCTGTTAGCAAGAGAAGTGGTAAAAACTACAACTTAAACTATCCTAAATCACTTTTGTGGATTTACACGGTTGCATTTAGCGTATTCAATAAGCCTAGGTTTTCCTAGTGGAGTTTAAGTCTCGTGAGGGTTTTTAGTAATGATACCTACAAACATTGAACTAAATGTAAAAGTTAAAAGAAAGAAAAAAAATAAACAAATCAAAAAAATAAAATTATAACAAAATGAAAAACTAAATAAAATCTAAAATTTACATAAAAATAAAATAAAATAAAACAAGAAAACAAAACATAAAAATGCATCATGCTTTTTAATCTCCTTTAAGATCATAATTAAAATCTAAAGTATATGTTATTTTCAACTTCTTAAAAAGTCATAGTTTATAATAATAAGTAGTTCAAAATCATTTTCATACTTTTATTTCAAAAATGTTTCAAATTAATTTTCCCAATTTTAGTGTCATAAATTCGAATTCGACTTGACTATATCCTTACAAGTCAATACTCTCAAAACATTGAATCCTATGGGTTCAAGCACTCATACTAAGGCATATGCAAATAGATTTTATGTTTAGAAATGAACTAATAAGTTTGCATACTTATAAAAGAAGAAAAGCTCAAAAATAGTGCATAACTTCAATCTCATGAAAGGAATTGAATGTTTAGGATTTCGTAAAGAAATCACAAAGTTATGTTCATGTCTCAGTCAAAATAATTAAATAAAAATTTCAAGATATATTCCTTATAGAATGAAGAAAGTGCAATGGCTTTTTAGGGATTTACTTCTTATAACTTTCTTTTGTAATTAGGCTTTTCTTACAACTTTGTAGGCCATATGGGTCATAGTATGTAGATTATACTATTCATTTTTCTCTCTCTATTTTTTATATATATATTTTTTAGAGAGAGGACCCATGTAAATTTTGTAAATTTTTCATTTTTTTGTATGATAAGGTGAGTGGCTAAATTTTGTGGCTTTTGTGTTTGATTTTGGTTTAGGTAACCACAAATATGTCTCTTTTTGGTAGAAGTCATGCATTATTGAGATAAAGGGCCTATACTATCAATTTCTACGTATGTCATTCAATCCAAGCAGTAAAAACAACATTTGACACTTTACTAGATGTGAAAATCCTAACATTCAATGCCAATACCTATAGAGTTCATCTAAATTTTTTGAGAAATACAAAATGTGTTTGGAGTAGAAAAAAATATATTTCACTCAGAATAAAGAGAATTAGACACAAATTATATCTCATAAGGGTAGTCTCCACTATTTGATTCCTAAACACTGATTTTGGGTTCATTATAATTTTCACACTTTATCATGAAATACTACTTATGACAAAAACTAACTAATTGTCATATACTCCATGATATGTTTTCAAAAATTAATTTAACAATGTAAAATACTTAACTATTTACATAAATTTGATTTAAAGAAATGATAAATTTTTGTGAGAAATTTTTTAAAACTAATCCTATTATTCAAAAAATACTAAACCATACAAAGAAAATAAAATCAAACACAATAAAAATGAAAATGTGAACATAAAACTTTTTAAAATTGTTAAATTTTTTGAAATTAAGCATCGTAACTTTTCACCCCCTCCAACCTAGAACTTTATTATTCTCAATGTAACAATCATAAATTAAAGATAAAGAGAAGAAAAATTAACTATTTTGAGAATGTGTAAGTAGTAATAGACAAATGTAGGTGCATCCATCATGTTCATCATTAAAGTCCACACAAATAGACTGTTGTGAACTTCTAACATCTCAACAAATATTTTTAGTTTTAATTATTATAAAATTGTTCACATGCAATCAAACAAAAGAAATTAAATAAATAAATCAAATGAAAGAAAATTATCTAAAATGATGGGTTGCCTTCTATCCAATGCTTAGTTTAACGTCTTAGCAAGATGTAACTTGAGGTGTTTCAATTTAAGTAAACTCAATGTCCCCACATCATAGAGTTGATCAAACCTACATGTAGGACAAGTTTATGTACCTATACTTTTTAAGTCATGCTCTATGGATTTTCAAAATTTTATTTACCTAAAACTAGGGACATGATTGTGGGTTTTAGATAAACCACTTTTAAGTGTAATTCAAATAACTAAAGCATCAAAACACATTTGTACATAGATCTAACAAAGCAACTACCTCATAAATACTAAACAATAAAAATAAAAATTAAGTAAAAGAAACAAACAAAATAAAAATAAACAAATAAAAGAAAAAGGTAAAATAAAATAAAAATAAAGTTAGTAAAATAAAGAAAAGAAAAGAAAATTATACAAATTATACAATATATATATATATAATACAAACAAATTTTATACATATAATTATACATATTTAAACTATGCAAATTTATAATATACTCTATCTATTATATAATACAAATATATTTTTATACTAATAAATATACATGATTAGATTTTACATAATATAATACATTTTTTATTATATAATACAAACACATTTTTATACATATTATATCATAAAATATTTATAAGTTAGTACACGTAAATACTATATAATAAATAAAAGGAATAAACTAAAATTAATACCATCTAAAGAAGTTAATCATTATTAACTCATTCATTAAAATCTAAGTTAAAATTTAAGTTAATATTTTTAAAATAAATAAAAATTTGTAGAGTACTTTTTATTAATTATTTATTTTTTAGAGCTCATTACTTAAATAAATAAATAATTTTTCTAAAATTAAAAGGAAATAAATAAACTAAGTTCAAAATAAAATTAAAATGTTTCTTTTTTCTTTTATTATTTATTAAAAATAAAAATAAAAATAAAACATTAAAAGAAAATTAAAAATTAAAAGAAATAAAAAATAAAAAATAAAATTAAAATTAAAATTAAATTAAAATTAAAATTAAAATTAAAAGTTAAATTTTTTTTAATTTGTTTTAGAAAATAAAAAAACAAAATAAATTGAACTTAATAAAATATTAATTATTTACCACACAAAAAGTTTTCAAAATTTTGATAAATAATTAAAAAATGCTATTCCTTTCCCGACAATGGCGCGAAAAAACTTAATGAACAAAATTGGCATTGGGTTTGCTATATCAATTTTGCAAATGCTTTGGTTTTTTATTTGTAAAACTTTCGAAAGTACACAAATCTTTTTTATATAAAACGACAAGTATATTCACAAGATTGATTTAAGAAAGGATTTTATGTGGTTTTTAATTTATTATTCAAATATTTTTAAAAAATTAAATCTTAAACATCCTTCTCGATATTTTAGTTTTTTTTTGTTTTTCTTAATCTAATAACATAAAAAATAAAAAATTATACAAATTTTTATCATTCATAACAATAAAGCATTTATGGATATAATAATTAAGTCAATTATGCTTGCTCATATTATTTAGGTTATTAAAGATATAAATTGATATTTTTCGCTTATCTCTTTTTTATATAAATACCATATTTGGTAGGATTAAATTTTTTTTTAATTAAAAAAATCAAATGACACCTATAGGTGGGGTCGATAATTAATTTGGTTAATTAAATTAATTCTTTTTTTCTAAGATATTGAAAATGAACCATTAAATGACACCTTACGTGGGGTTAGACATTTTTTATTTTATTCAAGATGTTCAAATTAAACCTAAGAATAATTATTTGAGTAGTAACTTTCAAGTTTTAAAAATATTAATGAAAATATGTTGTCAATACATTTTCAAATAATGGTTCTTATAAAAACATTTGAAATAGAGCTTCACTCTAACTACCGGGAGATTGTACCAACGAATAAAAGGGCACTACTCCAAATCAAACTGGATAATTAAACCTTAAAATCTAGTTTTCATATTTAAGTTTGTAATGAAAAATAATTTATTTCTTTATAACATCATTAATATAAAATCTTGAATAAAAACAAAATCAATTTATTTCATAGACAAGTTTTATCTATTTAATATTTTACAATCATAACAATGTTATTATCATTTCATATTTACAAGCATCTAGCAATGTTAAATTTAATCATAAGAAAATTAAATATAAGATATAAGAATAAAACATAAATATAATTGTAAAGAATTCATTTTTAAAATTATAGCACGAAATAATCCTTATTGAACTTTGATGCTAATTCCGTTACTGAAAAACCTCCAAACGGATTTTCATTTCTGTTTATTGAATAAAAAACTAGAAATTTACAAAAAGTATAACTAATTCTTCTAAAAAAGAGAAGAACTTTAAAACTAAAAAAACTAAGAAAACTTTCTAGAGAGAGAAAGATAAGAAGAGATTTTCAAGGATCTTGAGAATTCTGAGGGGATTATTTTTATAATGGGAGAGAGGTTTTTTTTTATAGGTGAGGAAAATTCTAAAAAAGTATAAAAAAATATTTTGAAAATGGTCTTATATGCGTTTGGATAGGCTGAGCATGCACGTGGGACTCATAATTTTTGAGCTTTTTGACTATTGTGACCCATTTTGTTCAATTTTTCCATTTTTTTTTATTTTTCTCATTTTTTCAAAACATATTTGTGATATATTTCCTATTTTATTTTTTTCAAGTCTTTAAATTATTTTGAACGAAAATATCTAAAAAAAATAAAAATACTCGTGATTCCGAAAAGATAAATTTGTATAAAAATATGATAAAATTATACAAATATAAATTTATTTAATTAATTAAAATACATTAAATTATGATAATTTGAGTCCTTTTTAAACACTCATCATCTGCTAATCTTTTAAAAGTCTTTGACGAACCTCTTATAAAAACCCACATGATCAAGAAAGGAACAAACCTCCCTCATAGTAGTAAGAGGTGGTAAGCCGCACACAATATCAATTTTTTCTTATCTACTTCTATGCTCTTAGAAGAGATTACATGTTTTAAAGCAATCCTATAGTGTTCCATAAAATGACACTTTTCCCAATTTAAAACTAGATTAGTCCTTCACATCTTTAAAGGACAAGTGTTAGATTATATAAAAACGGGTCCAAAGAATCACTATACATTGTGAATTCATATATAAAAACCTTTATAATGTACTCTATGTATTTTGAAAATATACTTACCATACACCTAAGGGGAAGTGATCTTTCCTGGTGTTGCTGTTAACCTTTGAGTAGTGCATGCATACCTTCTAACATGTTTTCATTATTTTTATTCGATATTTATTGGTACCACTTACATTGGACTTAACCATTTGATGTCATTCTTTATGTTGTGTTCTATTTTAGAAGAAGAAAGAAAAAAAATATTGAATGGTATAAATTGAAATATTTGTAATATATAGAGTATAGGGGCGGATGTAGCCAAGTGGATCAAGGCAGTGGATTGTGAATCCATCATGCGCGGGTTCAATTCCTGTCCCGTCTTTGCTCAATGGATACAAAACACCCATGCTTTAGCACTCGGTGCAACGGCTCCTGGTGCAACAACAAGCACCAGTTTGACTTGGGAGGTGGTGATTTAGTGGCAGTAGGCGGCAATTAAAGCTCAATTGTAATTAAAAAATATATGATGAATATAGGGTATGGAAATAACCTAAATGTCTTTATTTACTGACCCTCACCTAAGCCTTACATTACAACCATGTAAAGTCCTTATTAATGAGTATGTGAACCTTCTTATAATAAGATTGTACGATTTTTGAGAACAATAGTGTTCGAAAAGTATGCATGTATTAATGGAAGTATATTTATGAATATACTACCCATGTTATATCTATGAAAGTAGAGTCATTAGTGCACCTTTTTACTTAACATTTACTTATTTTATTAAGTAAATAGTATTTTAAGGGCTAAAAATATTAAAATATAAATGTTAGTGAAAAGGGGTAAAAATATAATTTTTGGACTTTTTTAGGATTTCTTTGATTTTTTATAAATTTCTAACGCAAGACCAATCAGGAGCTACCATGTGGCCTTCCATGTAAGTAAAGAAGATAACTGGGCAAGCCATGTGGACAACAAACAAGTAGGGATAATGAATTATAAATTTCCATGTGTGAGGAGCGAATCAGTGCATGCCATGTGTCAAAACGACATTCAATTCGAGTTTGTAGCGAGTTCAAACCTTTATGCCACGAGTCACCAATCTACTTGTCTAGCCATTCAACCCATGCATAACACCATCAACATCTATGAATCACAATACACCGAATGGCATTGACTTAACTTGCGTTGACTCAAATCGGTCTACTATTTCACGTGTCATGCTCTGATTTACCCAAATTCCTTATGCCATATGTCGCATTGTGATTGGCTGACCCTTTTGATTTTGCTTGTTTTTTCCCAACCCTTGATTTGAAGTTGATCTAATGGTCAAGATTACACTTGAGCTATATTTAAGCCCCTAATAACCCCATAAACCCTAATGAGCCATCACTAACATAATTTTGGCCAGTATTTTGAGCTAAAAAGAGAGAATTAACATTATAATTCAAGAGATTGATTATATTTCTTCTTCTACTCTTTTCTTTATCAATTTTTAAGTATTCCTTTATGAAAAATATGAGCTTTATGGACAAAATTATGTCTAGTTAATTAATTAATCTAGGGATCTTATGAACCCAATTTTCACCATGTGATGATATAATATTTTACCCCAATTATATTATTTAATCTAATTTTTATGCTACTAATTGTTTAGCCAACAATTTATCTATAGAGGCAATTATATAGATTTGAGAGAATTATTTAATTATTTGTCTTGATTAAATATCACGCATAGTTTCTCAATAGAGAAGTATGATTCTTAATGATTAGAGGGATTAAATTAATTGGCATGAGAATGTGATTAAATTAATTACTATATGGTGTGTAATTTACTTGAGAGAGGAATACATGCTAGTTTAATTATATTAGAGGGATTTTAGCAAGTCACATGTTTAGAAAATTTGGAGATTAAGTATTCATAAATATTTTCTCATATATCTTCTCAATTACCAAATCTAATTTAATTAATTATTATTATTTACTTTTAGTTATTTTAATTTTCATTCCTTAAAATATAAAAACACAAAAAAAATTGATTTTAAATTTTTTAGTTTTAAAAATTAGTTTATAATAAAATAATCTCCATGAGAATGATATTTTCTTATCATTATAGTACTTGTTGTCATACATATACTTGCATATTAATTGCACATATATTTTGTGTGGCGATCAAGTTTTTGGCGCTATTCTCGAGGATTATGAATATTAGAAATTAATAATTTTTTAGTTTAGTTATTTTTCTTAATTTATTTTTCTTTCCTCTAATTTTAATTTTAATTTTCTTATTTTATTTTATCGACTTATTTATTTGTTTATTTTAGTTAATTTCTTTTATTTATTTTCTTTATATATTTATTTTTTTACTTTAATTTATTTATTTAGTTTTTTATATTTTTTAATTTTTATCAAGTTTTTGTTTAGACATCTCCTTTAGTATTGTAGAAATATACGTGATTCTATTGCATGAGCAGAGTTCATGAGAGAGAAATCTTACCTTTAGATCTTGAAATTGAGCACACTTAGAGATTAATTAGAAAACAAGTGGTCACCCAAGAGAAAAAAATAGCTAGTCCATTACAAGTAAACAATAATGAGCTAAACTTGAACAATTAGATACTTTTGAAGAATGATAGGAATATAGTTATGAATAAATATGTAAAACCTACGCTGGAAGAGCTAAATTCAAGTATTACAAGACAAAAAATCAAGCTAATCAATTTGAGTTAAAGCCAGTGATGTTTTAAATGCTACACCAAAAACTTGATCGTTATACAAACTGTGTTTACAATAAATACGCAAGTGTACGTATCGCAACAAGTAATATAATGATAAGAAAAGATATTTACAACAAAGACTATTTTCTTAGAAACTAATTTTTAAAAATAAAAAAATAAAAATCATTTTTTTATGTTTTTATATTTTTAGGAAGCACAATTAAAATATCTAAAAGTAAATAGCAATAACCCTTAATATAATTAAACTAGCATGTATTTCTCTCTCAAGTAAACTACACACCATATAGTAATTAATTTAATCACACTCTCATGCCAATTAAATTGCATATTACTCATTAAGTTCATCAATTATTGATCACATACATAAGAATCATACATATCTGCCTAGAAACTACGCATGATATTTAATCAAGACAAACAATTAAATAATTCTCTCAAATCTATTTAATTGCCTCTATAGATAAATTGTTGGCCAAACAATTAATAACATAAAAATTAGATTAAATAATATAATTAAATTTAAATTATAATTGGGGTAAAATATTAGATCATCACATGGTAAAAATTGGATTCCTAAGATCCCTAGATTAATAAATTAACTAGACATAATTTTGTGCATAAAGCTCATATTTTTAATAAAGAAAAACTTAAAAATTGATAAATAAAATAGTAGAAGAAATACAATCAATCTCTCGAATTATAGTGCTAATCTCTTATTGAATCTCCACCAAAATTTTATCTCTTTTTGAATGTTTTTGTATTTTTCTCTCTTTTTAGCTCCAAAAACTGACCAAAATTATGCTAATGACTGCTTATTAAGGTTTATGGGGTGATTAGAGGCTTAAATATAGCTCAAGTGTAATTTGGACCATTAGATTAGCTTTAAATCAAGGGTTGAGAACAAAAAAAAGCAAAATGAAAAGGGATAGCCAATCACTGCGCGACATATAGGACACATAATTTGGGCAAATTAAAGCATGACACATGGTAGGGCAGAGCAGTTCAAGTCAACGCTTGCAGAGTGAGTGCCATAGAGTGTAACATGATTAGCTATAATGGATGGCACGACGCATGGGTGGAACTTGGGGAGCAATCATATGACCCCATGTGGCATGAAGGTTTGACAGCTCTTCGAACTTAGATTCAACGTCGTGTTGACACGTGGCACGTGCTACTTCCTACCTCACATGCAACAATCTACAATTTTTTCCCCTACTTATGTGGCATTTGCATGGCTTTCCCAGTTAGCTCATGTGCTTGCGTGGTAGGCCACGTTGTAGTTTCTTATTGGCACTGCATTAGAAATTGATAAAAATTCCATAAAAATTCTAAAATTACTATTTATTGAATAAAAAAAGTAAATATTAAGTAAAAAGTGTGTTAATGACTCTACTTTCATAGATTTATCACTAGATAATTCAGGGGATTACTAACAGTTATAGATTCATTTAAGTTTAGTGGTGCGACCAAGGAGGCATTTAGGCTTAGATTGTTCGCCTACTCTTGATGAAATACTTTCCACCAACAAAGAATTCAAGCCTGGGAATGATATTACTTATTATAAATAATACGAAGAAGAATCTTTACATGATGCATGGGAAAGATTCATGGAATTTCTAAGGAAGTTTCCTTCTTGGATTCAAATGGAGACTTTTTACAATGGTCTTAATGCTCAAAGAAGAACTATTATTGATGCATCTGCTAATGGATTTTTTCTTGCCAAATCTTACAATCAAGATTATGATTTACTTGAGAAAATGGCTAGCAATAATTATCAATGGCCTATGGACAGAATGATAGCCACAAAAAGAGTAGTTGGAGTGCACGAGGTAAATGATATCACAGTACTTACATCTCAAGTGTCATCTTTGGTTAACTTTTTGAAGGCTAAAAAATCGCCAAGGTGTATAAACTAGGTCCTAGATTCAAGAGTGTCATGTGTGTTTTATAGAAGAGCTCATTTATTTGATAATTTTCCAAATAATTATAAATCTGTATGCTATGTGGGTGATGTGAGCCAAAACAATAATCCTTACTCAAACACGTATAACCCAGGATGGAGATAATAACCCGATTTCTTTTGGAATAACAAAAATCAGGGTGCTAATCAATTCAACCATAAATCATTTCCACCATCTAGTTTTCAACAACCACAACAATCAGAAGCCCAAGAGAAGAAGGCACATACTGAGGACAATACAAATTCTTTATTGAGGATGATGAAAGACTTCATCTAATCATTAAATACAAAAGTGTCTACTCAAGAGGCTTCTATTCAAAATTTGGAGAACCAAATGGTGTAACTTGCCCAGGTCATAAGTCAAAGGCCTCAACATAACCTTCCAATTAACACAATTATAAATCCAAGAAGAGTAGGTAAGGACATTGTAGCACTATAACCTTGAGAAGTGGTAGAACTCTAAAGGAAGATGAGACTCAAAAGGATAAGGAATACTATGAGACTAAAAAGAATAAGGACAAACCTGAAACTAAAAGGAATGAGGAATTAGTGGATAAAAAGAGTGATTGAAAGGAAATAATTTAGCCAAAAGAGCAACCTCTACAAACCCACTATAACCTTGATTGGAGGTTGTAGTGTCATCCTTACTATAAAACTACCCCAAAAATTGAAAGATGTAGGTAGTTTTGACATTCCTTGTATAATCAGGAACATCCACTTTGAGAAAACATTATGTAATTTAGGTTCCAGTATTAAATTCATGCCATTTTTGGTCTTCCAGAGATTGGAAGTTGGTAAATCCAAACCTATTTTAGTAACATTACAAATGGTTGATAGATCAATTAAGAGACCTCGGGTTGTAGAAGAAGACATGCTAGTAAAAGTAGACAAATTCATCTTTCCAACAGACTTATGCTAGACATAGAGGAGGAGGACTGTAACACTCTTATTATACTTGGTCATCCATTCTTAATATATCCTTGTATTGATGGAATGTTGATTGATGAAACGTTCATTGATTAATATGTGAAAATTCTTATAATAGGATTGTATGACTTTTGAGAGGAATAGTTTTTGTGAAGTATGTATGTACTAATAGAAGTATATTTGTGAAAATACTACTCATGTTATTTTATTTAGTTATATGTGGCTTTACTTGAGGACATGTAAAGAGTAAAATTTAGGGGTGTGATGACTCTATAAAAGTAGAGTCATTAGCCCACGTTTTTACTCATTTTATTCAATAAATAGTATTTTTAAAACTAAAAATATTAAAATATAAAATTTTAGTGAAAAGAGGTGAAAATATAATTTGTGGACTTTTTTGGACTTTTTATGCTTTTTTTATAAATTTTTAACACATGACCAATCAAAAGCTACCATGTGGCCTACCATGCAATTTAAAAAGTTGACTACGCAAGCGATATGGATGATACGCAAGTCGGAACAATGAATCTTAAATTATAGTACATGCCACATGTCAGCACGACGTTCAATCCGAGTTCAGAGTGCAGTCAAACCTTCACGCCATATATCCATAATCTACTCATCTAGTCATTCCACCTGTGTGCCATACCATTTAAATCTGTGAAACACATTACACTGCATGGCATTGAATCAACTTGCATTGTCTCAGACCGATCTCCCCTACCACGTATCGTGCTCTAATTCATCTAGTAAATTATGTGTGCCATGTGTCACACTATGATTGGTATGAACAATTAGTTTTGTTTGTTTTGATCTCAACCCTTGATCTGAAGCTGATCTAACAGTCCTGATTGCACCTGAGCTATATCTAAGCCCCTAATCACCCTATAAACCGTAATGAGCCACCATTAGCATAATTTTGATCAATTTTTGGAGTTAAAAAGAGAGAAAAATATTGAAAAATTCAAAAGGAGATACAATTTTGGTGGAGATTCTAGGGGAGATTAGCCCTATAATTGAAGAGATTGATTGTATTTGTTCTTTTACTATTTTTTCTTTATCTATTTTTATGTCTTTCTATATGAAAAATATGAGCTTTATGGATAAAGTTATATGTACTTAATATATTAATCTAGGGATCTTATGAACCTAATTTTTACGATGTGATGATCTAATATTTTACCCTAGTTATAATTTTGATTTAATTAAATTATTTATTCTGATTTTTATAATATTAATTGGTTGACCAACAATTTATATATAGAGTCAATCAAATTGATTTAAGAGAATTATTTAATTATTTATCTTAATTAAATAACATGCATATTTTCTAGGAAGAGATGTACGATTATTATGGATGTGATCCATAATTGATGAACTTAATGAGTAGTATGTAATTTAATTGGTATGAGAGTGTGATTCAATTAATTACTATATGGTGTATAGTTTACTTGATAGAGAAATACATGCTAGGTTAGAGTCAATTGATCATGTAATTAATTGATTGATAATTATATTGGGGGTGATTTTAGCGATTCACATGTTTAGAAAATTGGGGGATTAAGTATTCCTAGAAATTTTCTCATGTATCTTCTTAATTACAAAATTTGATTTAATTAATTATTATTATTTACTTTTAGTTATTTTAATTTTTCTTCCTTAAAATATGAATACAAAAAAAATTGGTTTTTATTTTTTTAGTCTTAGAAATTAGTTTATAATAAAATAATCTCCATAAGAATGATATTTTCTTATCATTATATTACTTGTTGTGAGACGAATACTTGTGTTTTCATTGCACATAGAATTTATGTAGTGATTAATGGACTTATTGTAAGTTCCATATTGAAAACACTCAAGTTAAGATTGATCGATGTTCGATCAATCTACTATATCTCAATTGTTTGATACCCTTATTGATCGATCTATCAACCTTTTCCATTCTTGCATCATACACTCTACCAATCTTGAACAAGGTTCAATTGATTGACTACTTAGTTATGAAATTCATCGTGAGGATGCTTAATCAATCTTGATTAGGTCCTCTATTTCTACTCTTAATACAATATTATGTCACTTTTTTCTCAATTCGATCCTTAGCAATTTTGTAACACAAACTAAGTACATAAAATTCATAAAAAACACTAATTCGTTGTAAATATGAGGGAATTGATGAAAAAATATATGTATAAGATAACACTAATTAGGTGCTAAGGAAGATGATATCTGAGATGCTTTCATTGTCAACCAATACTCATTTTATCATATTGTGGGAGATCATAATAGAGATGATTAAGGGATCCTCATGTGAACTTAGGATTGATACTTAATCAGCTTCATTAAAGGTTATTGTATCTCCCTTCTTTGATGTAGATTCTACTTGAAGAATCTGAGATGTAAGTGCTTTAGCTTACCTCATATAAGCTTGTCAAGATAAGTCAGAAGTTTCTGGGAAACTGTACCTCTATGGTTTCTTGATGGGCATATCTCTTCCAAACACTTTGTTGTGCTTGAAAAATTCTTTCATAAAGCCTTTTTGAATGAGCTTCTATACCTATTCTTTGAAGGCAAATCATTTATCAATGATATGCCTCTATCTCAATGAAGTTATAGTAGCGATTACTAGTTCTCCTTTCTTTGGAGCTTTATTACATCTTCTTAGGCCATTTGACATATTCATTAGCTTCTAGTCCAAGAACTAGTTCTGCCAATGAAATAGTTAAAGGAACTAGTACTCTATCACCCAATCTAGACGTGACATCTTCTTTTTTACTCACTCGTTTCTTGATAAAGCTTTTTTTTCTTTAAATATTGTAAAGATTTTTTTTCTTTTGGGAGGAGTTTTTTTCATGCACATATTCAGGCATGCTAGGTCTATATGTTTTAGCATTATCCTTTATGGTGATGTATTGTTTGGCTATTCTAAGCACCTCAACAAGGGTGCGCGTTTCTTTATTTGTGAGTGCCTTTCTAAGGTTAGTTCCATAAAGCA
The DNA here is from genome assembly GCA_030763125.1 of Hippophae gyantsensis. NCBI lineage: Eukaryota > Viridiplantae > Streptophyta > Magnoliopsida > Rosales > Elaeagnaceae > Hippophae > Hippophae gyantsensis. The sequence goes on along the minus strand of CM061039.1, from coordinate 26,734,195 downwards.
ATCCCTGTTTGAATGCTTGGATAGCAATGTCCTAAAAGTAATTAGATATCCAAATTTTAGTGGAGTTGAAGTGTTGAAAGTATCTTCATAAGGACTCACTCTTTTTATAAATAACTCAAAAAAGATTGTGAGCCTCTTTTCTTACTTTCAAGCTACTCGTAAATTGGTTAATCAAGATAAGATCCAACTAATGGAATTCTTCCAGAAGGAAGCTTGTAGAACTAGGTGAGTATTGGTCATAAGTGATGAGTGCTCAAAAAGCACTAAAATAACCATGATTTTATGCACATTAATTGATTAATATATATATATATATTTATATGTTTTATCATATATTTATATATATTTGTCTTTTTCGGAATCACGGGTATTTTTATTGTTTTTCAGGTATTTTGGCTTAAAAACGTAACTTAAAGACTCAAAGAGGAATACTGGAAGCAATACATCACAAATATATTAATAAATAAATGGGGAAAGGTCAATAAATATGGAAAAATTGGATAAAATGGGTCAAAAATGTCAAAAATATCAAAAGGAGAAAATCGCGCCGCGCGCCGCCAGCTGAGCCGCGTGCGCCAGCGCAGCGCGCGAAGACGCCCCACGTCCGCACGCATCGGCGCGCGCCCGGTCCGGTTCCGCGCGCGCCCGCGCATCTCACTGCTCGCGCGCGCCGTGCGCGCCCGCGCTCGCCATCAGCGCGCGCCCCTGCGCGCGCACCGACGCCCATTTCACCCCATTTTTCACATGCAGCCGCCCCATGACGTCATGCTGACGTCATCAATGACCGCAGCATTTGCACTCCACGTTTTCACATTTTTTAAACATTTTTTCACTCATTTTTTCTCTCCATCCTCACCTATAAATACCCCCCTTCCCTTCACTTCTAACCACACCTTCAAAACACACTTCTCTCTTCTTTCTTTCTCTCTTTTCTTAGATTTTTAGGTTTTTTTAGTTTTTCTTAGTTTTTAGTTAATTTCTCTTAGTTTTAGAGTTCTTCCCTTTTTGGGAAGAACTAGTTATGTTTTTTTTGTAATTTTTTAGCTTTTTGATTCAATAAATAGAAGTGCAAATTCCGCTTGGAGGTTTTCCAGCAACGGGAATAGCGTCGAAGTTCTGTAAGGATTTTATTTTCTTTACAGTTATTTTTTATGCTTTATTCTTACATGTTATATTTAATTTGTCTGTGATTAAATTTAACTCTGTTGGCTATTTATAAACATGATGTAATAATAACGTTGTTATGCTTGCGAAATATTAAATAGGTAAAAATCTCTAAAATGAATTGATTTTATTTTTATTCAAGATTTTATATTAAGAATGTTAGAGAGAAATATATTATTTTTCATTACAAACTTAAATCTGAAAATTAGATTTTAAGGTTTACTATTCCGGTCTGATTTAGAGTAGTGCTCTTTTATTTGTTGGTACAATCGCCCGGTAGTTAGAGTGAAGCTCTATTTCAAAAGTTTTTATAAGAATTATTATCTGAAAATGTATTGACAACATGTTTTCAGTAGTGGTTTTAAAACTTGAAAGTTAGTACTCGGATAACTAAATTCTTAGGTTTAATTTGGACACCTTGAATAAAGTTTAAATTGTCTAACCCCACCAAAGGTGGCATTTAAATGGTTCATTTTCAATCTCTTAGAAAAAGGAATTAATTTAATTAACCAAATTAGTTATCAACCCCACCCATAGGTGTTAATTGATTTGTTTAGTTAACAAAGAATATCTAACCCCACCAAAGGTGGTATTCATATAAAAAAGAGAGAATCAATAAATATCAATTCATATCTTTAATAACCTAATTAATATGAGCAAGCATAATTAACTTAATTATTATATCCATAAATACTCCTTGCTTTTAACAGATAAAATTTGCATAAATGTTTATTGAATCTATGTTTATTTTTATGTAATTAGATTAAAAACACAAAACCCAAAATATCGTGACAGGATGTTTAGGATTTAATTTCGTTTTTAAAAGTTTGAATAATAAATTAAAAACCACATACATTCCTTCCTTAGATCGACCTTGGGAGTATACTTATCATTTTCTACGAAATGATTCGTGCACTTGCGAGAGTTTTATAAATAGATAAAACCAAAGTAACGGGCAGGATCGGCGATGTCGGTTCTGCCCCTATCAATAAGAGACTGGATATAAATAGTTATGCACATCATCTGATCTAGCTTTCCATTTGGGAAATAAGTAGCCATCATCTATTGTTTATAATGGAGGATGAGGTCCATTTGAACTTTGGTGCCAAAAGCCTTCCTAGGGGTTCCATCGTGTGGATTCTATCTATAAAGGGGTTTGAGAAGGTCTATTCAGGAGCTCTTCGTTGACCATTACTAGAATAGATAGAAGGTTCCCATAAGTTTCTCTTAACATATGGGTAATTTCTTGAGGGTAGTTCCTTTTGGATCTTTCTTCCACTTTGGATGGTGATCCCTTTTAGTAAAGAAGCTGGTTGTTGATAGAGACTCTAGGATCTTCTTATTCTTCATTAGAATTCATAGGTTTCTTATTGGCACACCTATAATGTACCTTTAGAGTTACATGTGTGGCCTATGACATAGAAGTATTATCTATAATCAAACTTTCAAGCTATATATTATGTTGTTTTGAGTTTCCATCCTTGAGTTCATAGAGAGAAATTGGTCTAAATTTTATTAGAGATATTAGTAAAAGGTGAATATCACTAGCATCTTACCATATCATTTAATGACCTAAGAATACTCAAGATCCTTAGGAAGAAGCTTAACACTTATTAAGAGCTTCTAAGAAGGTCCTAGATACTGATAAAAGCTCATTATATCTCCATATAGCTATCACATAACTCCTAATAACAAACAAGATTATCCAAGTGACTCGATCATCATATAGGATGAACCTCAAAAGGTATGGACCTTGATCGATGTTGATAAAAAGCTTATAGAAGCTTCGACAATCCATATATCAATCAAGAATAAACTATTCACATATCACATGACCTATATAGGCCTACAAAGTAATTTTGATTAACGTAAGAACCTCAAAGGACACCAAAATTAAGTTCCCAAGCCAATGGTAACATCCAGTACAACAATATGTTTAGAGTTCTATCATCAAGAGAACTACTACATGTGCTCGATTGGATAACTATGTGGAATTCCTACTTTGTATAGCTAACATTACTAACCAACAAGGGATTAGGATTATCTCCAAACTCCTCCAAAGTCACTCATACAAGTCTCTATAAAATAAAAATATAATCTTCAACTAGGGTGCATATAATCTCTTAGGCTACTCTAATTCCATATACAAATCATGAGCACTTTGAACAATAGAAGAAACATACCCATCCTTACTTTTTCATTCACTGATCAGCTAATAGACTTGAGCATCAGAGTCTAATTAGAAGCATCGTCCCCCATTTGTGTGGTCTTCCTTTGGGTTTTAATATTTGTTACTCTTTTTTTTTTGGTCATAAAGAAACAATGTAGAAACTCGCATCAACTATTTAGTGCCATCTGATTTAGTCAAATTTGAGATCTCAGAAAAACAAACCATAAAAAATATCTTTAAAGACTTGATTCTCCAAGGAATTATAGCCAACTACACAAGCATTGTTTTTAGAAGACAACTAGTCTCAACAATAGCCAATCCCTCCATAGAAAGGAGATCATATTCCTCCATGCAATATGACTGATTAAATAGAATGAAAACTTTGGAAAAATGTATTAGCATCTTGAAAGTATGACTATAGATGATACTTTAGTGGCTAAACCCATATGTAAAGCTCTTGAAACATGTCATAGGCATATTGATAAGCATTTTTTGAAAATCAATGCATAGTTAGAGTTTCATAGAATTCGAATGGAAGCCCCCATCTTCTCTATTGACGATGATTGACACCCAAAATGGATAAAAGCTCAAAAGGGAGCTGATCCTCAAATAATTAATAGAATATGTAGAGGGACTCATGGTAGCTTCCTACCAGTCCCAATTAGGGTAGATGAGAAGCTCTTTAACAGGCTCTTTTAGAACCCTTTCACATGTAAAATTTCTATAATGGATCCTCCATTAAGATTCTTTTCTCTAAAGTTTAGTAGCTATACAAGGTCAAATAATCCTATGGAGAACATACTCTGCTACAAATAGAAGATGATGGCCATCTATGTCCTAGATGAGATGCTGGATTGAATGATGTGTAAAATATTTGCATCTATCTTATTAGGACCAACACTTACTTGGTTCTACACACTTCCCTCAGGAAATGTAGATTCCTTCCCCAAATTGGTTCAAGTATTCATCAATCAATTCCCTAGTAGTAGAAAGTTAAGGAAAGAGGCTTATGACCTCTTATCCCTTGTTCAGAAGAAAACTTGATCCCTTAGAAGCTACCTTAAATGATTTAACTCTATAAAGTTTGAAATATTTGATTGCTTTAATGATGTTTCCATTCAAGCATTTAAAAATGGACTGCTATGTGGAAGTAACCTTAGAAAAACTCTAACAAAGAAAGAGACTTGTAGCTTCAATAAGGTCCCCAAAAAAGCTTAGTAGTAAATCATCATAGAGGAGGATTATGAGATATACATAGCCAAAATGCTTGGCTATCAGCATCAAAATATCCCCTCACAGAAGATAAAAAATTCTCCACCATATCTAGAGGAAAGAAACTCATTCTAGGAACTAGGGAGTAAGATAGAGGATGTAAAAGTGGGATTGGGTGATAGAATACTTGTCCTTTGAATTATCTCCCTAGCTAAACTAGTCTAGAGATTGGAAGATAAACATTATGTCCAATGGCCAAGAAAGATGAGTGATTTCCTTAAAGAGAAAAGTTTTTATAAGTCCCTACTATGTTTTCTATTGAGTTAGAAGGCATAGCATTGATAATTAATTTTCCCTCATAGAAGTGAAACAAAGCACATATAATAAGCATATTTGAAATAATTTTTCAAGCATGACAAAATACTTGGAAGGAACAAAATTGGTGAATAGCCACCAGCACCTCCCAAACCACCTTCCATTATTCAAGTAATACACAGAAGTCACAACTTTCCAAGAAGAACCAATTCATCCTTGAAGGCTCATATAAAACAAGTTAGACCTTCTACAACTCAGATCCTCTTAGTAGAATCTATGTTGAAATAAGGAACTCTAATTAGCTTTAACAAAATTGATCTGTCTATAATCTTACTCCACATGAAGACCTCTTTATTGTCTCTTTCATGATCTCTAATCATATGGTAAAATTAATGCTAAGTAATAATGGGAGTGCATCAGATATCGTGCTCCTCAATATCCTAAGAAAATGGGTCAAGAGAAAAAGCTATTGCACATGATAAACACTCTCTAATTGGTTTTAATGGGTCAATAACCACCCACTATGACAACGTCGAGCTCCTAATAAACATCGAAGAAAGGACACTAACCATAAAATTCATGATTCTTAACACCTACTCTACATAAAATATGATTATAGGATATCCTTTGATTTATACCTTTAATGTTGTTGCATCCATTCTACATTAGCTTTTAGGATATCTAACTAAATTTTTCTATGAAGCGCAAGTAGAGGAAGAGAAGAACTCATAGAGCTTGGGAAGGAAGCTATCTCTTAAGAAGAAGAGCTCATAAAGCTTCTTGAAACTAAGAAATGAAGAATCCAAGCTCCTTTCCCTCCACCTCCCATGGAGGATAGCATTCAAAGGATGTAACCAGAGGAAGAGAAGCTCAAACACATCTCTATATATACTCTTGATACAACGAAAGTGGTTTAGATAGGAACTAAGCTTAGCTCTTAAACCAAAGAGGATCTGTCTAGTCCTATAAAGAAATTCCAGGGATAAATCTTAACATAACTTTTCATAGTTGCATCTAAATCTAGCTTTTTCTTCAGTCAAGTAAAAAAGAAGGAAATTTTCCCATAGCAAAACAAAATAACAACATAAAGAAGTGAAAAAGTATAAGGAATTTGATATCATTGAAAAAAATTAGTTTCTTGATTGACTCGCCAATGTGGTGGTGGTACTAAAGAAGGGGGAGCTCATAAGATGTGTGTCAATTTTACTAATCTCAATAAAGTAACACTCGAAGATGGCTTCCCTTTACCTATAATAGACTAGTTAGTGTATGCCACTATTTTCCATAAGCTCCTCAACTTCATGGATGCATTCTCAGGGTACAATTAGATTCAAATGCATCCTAGGGATAAAGAAAAAACCTATTTCATCACATAACAAGGCATCTATTGCTACTATGTAATGCCCTTTGGGTTGAAGAATGTAAGTGCTTCATATTAGAGACCAGTAAGCAAAATGCTCCAAGAACACCTTGGAAATATCCTAGGAGCATATATAGATGACATGTTCATCAAGTCAGAATAGACTCATACTCACATCAATGACTTGAGAAGTATTTTTTTTATCTTGAGAGTGTGTCCAATGAAGTTGAATCCTAAGAAGAGTGCATTTGGGGTTAAGTTAGGAAAATTCCTAGGTTACCTAGTCATAGAAAAAGGGATTGAAGCTAATCATGATCAAATTAGAGCATTAATCAGTGCATTGTCCAAAAAATAAGAGAGTGGTCCAAAGACTCATAGGAATGATAGTAGCTCCTCAACAGATTCATCACAAGATGCTTAGATAATTGTTAGCCTTTCTTTAAAATATTAAAGGAGTTGTAAATTTTCAGTGGAATGAATCCTTTGAACAAACTTTCCATCAATTCAAAACTTTTATAATCTCTCTATCGATCTTGGTAAAACAAAAAAAGGGAGGAAATATTCTTGTTTCTAGCTACAATTTACAGTGAGTCTAGTTCTTGCCAAAGAAGACAAAGGAGCTCATAGTATCCAATATTAGAAAAGCTAGCCTTAGCATTAGTAACAATTGTAGAGAAGCTCCCTTTGTACAAAAGTGCTAACTTCCTATCCTATAGAAGCATTACTCCATAAGTGAGACACTTCTAGAAGAATGATGAAATATGCATTGAAAATGAGAAATTACAATAAAAAATATCACCTTGAATAGTAATTAAAGCCTAAATCCTAGTAGATTTCATTGTTGAGTTGATAGTTTCTATAGTTCATATTATAGCATGAACGATCACTTATATAAATTAGAGAGGAACCTAACTTAGATAGTGAGTTTTTGACGTTCTCAATAAATAGATCTTCATATGCAAAGGGGAGTGAAGCAGTAATTTGGCTACAAACTCCAGGTAACAGTTATTGATGGTCTCAAGATAGCTGAAAGCCTAGGTGTTATAAAAATTATCATCAAAAGTGATAAGTGTTTGAAAAACACTCATAATCTATGATTTTGATATGCTTAATTAAAATAAACAGGTTTAATAATAACATGTTTCTTTGATTATTTGTGTAAATCTATTTTTCAAAATCATTGGTATGTTTTATTTTATTTAAGAAATTTTTAGCTTCAAAAGAGATAAAAATGTTAACATATGAAGATTCAATACTTAAAGCACTTAAATAGCAGCCTAAGAGCTATAAAGAGTAAGGCATGTAAGCCTTACATGAAAAATCAACCAGTTTGTAAGGTATGTAAGGATATTTTAAGACTAACAGGTCTTGATATGGCATAGGATAACTTGTGCAACAACGTGGAATAAGTGGGTTGCATCACAACCCTTTTTGTTTGAATTTAGTAGAGTGTAATGTATTTCATGCCGCAACATGGATTAATATGCCCTATGGTATGGGAACAATAAGTTTGTTGAAACACTATATGCACAACCTCTCCTTATAAATACAACATTATATAAACACTTTGTAGAATTTAGGTTAGATATTCCACCACCATTTAAAGATACAAAGAGAAACCATCTAATTGTAAAACTATTCTAAGGATTTAAAGAAGGTACTGATTGCTCATTTAGAGATCTGGGTAATTTTATTGTTAGATATATTATTTTTCTTTGCAATCTAATTTCTTACAAAGTTAAATTGACTTTTGTTAATTTAACTATGATTGGCTAAATCATTATATGATATTTTAGTCTCTACTTTTAATGATTGGAAGAATAGTTTTGTAATTTCTTTTAATAAAAGTTTTGGATTTATGATTAAAAAATATATTTTAGAACTAAGCATTAGACACATAATCAATGCTTTGTTGTGCAAAATGAATAAGAGTTTATTTTAATTTCATTGATTTAAATTAAATTAGATGGTTCAAAAATAAATTTAATTCTAAATTAAAGATGGAGAAAACCATGATTTATAATTAAAGAATACATTTACCTTATGCTTATCATTTTTTAATTTCGCACTTGACTAAAGGAAGTTAATTTTGGTATACAAATTTCTTTAATTTACTAATTAATTAATTTCAAACCTATCAAGAAAGAATTGTTTAACCGAATATCATTGGGGAATCATCATGATTATATAGAGTTTTATTTAAAAACAAAATAAATCAATAAATCTAGATTATTTTAAATCACTTAATTCGTTCTATCCGTGAATGGTTTTGCTTGCTAAAATCCCATATACATCCACCATCCTAGGTTCGACTATAATCAATTTGCTGTTTTTACTTATTTTCTTTTTTAAATATAATTTAATTAAGAATTTACAATTTTGTTTCACCAACCAAAAAAATGTTAGAATGTTTTATGACTTTTTTTTTCAAATAAATTAGAAAGACCATCTTAGGAGTATTGCAATTCTTTTTTAAACTATTGCAATTCTTTGAAAGACCATCTTAGGAGTATTTTTGTTTACTTAATATAAGTGATTCATATACTTGTGGGTTTTTTATAAATAAAAAATTTAACTATTAAGTTTTTGACGTTGTCGATAAAGATTGGTATTTTAAATTGTTTAGTTATTTTTTGTGATTTAATTTTTATTTTTGTGTTTTTTAAATATTATTGATTTTTATTTTTATGATTTGTTTTAATATTTGTGGCTAGTTTATAATAAAATTGTTTTTATAAAATTTAAAAATTTAAAAATATTAAAATAATTTATTTTTATTTTCATTTATTTATTTCTTTTACGTTGTTTATTTTTATTTTATTTTTATATCTGTTATTATTTTATTTTTATTAATATTTTATTTTATTTTTTGTTTTTATTTGGTTGTGTTTTTCATTTCTTTTTGTTTATTATTTTTATTTCTTGATATTTGTTTTAATTTTTTAATTTTATTTTTATTCATTTTTGTTAAGTATTTATTTTAATTTAGTATTTAATATTATGATTAGCTTAAAAAAATTGAGTTGCAGCTTGATCTTTTTTTACCAGCGGCGTGGTGCTCTCAGGTATAACTAAGGTGAAGAAAATGCACTCGTGCCATGGCATAAATGTTTTTTATGCCATGGCATAAGTGTCTCTATTTGAATACTCTAGATTATACCCTAAAATCCCAAAATGTATTTCAAATAAAATCTACAACATATTTTCTCATTTTCTTCTTCGATAAACCCTGTTTTCCCATTCCTCGCACACAAGTAAATTCTGAAGCTACCTCCAAAGATCCAAGAAGCTTTAATGTCAATATCACCATTGGTGGTAAAAAGGAGGTAAATGTTATGCTAGATCTAAGCATAGGTCTTAACCTAATGCCATATTCATTGTAATTGTAGCTTGGAGTGGGATATTCGAAAACTACAACCATTTCCCTACAATTAATTGATAAATCTTTAATATATTCAAAGGTATGGTAAAATATTTAATGGTACAGATAGATAGTCTTATGATATGTGTATATTTTGCAAGTATAGATGTGCCAAAAACCCTAAAAAACGATAAGGATCACAATGTAATTATTTGTAGGTCATTCATGGCCTTTTCCAAAATAGTTGTTAATGTCACTAAGGAGAGTTTATCAATGACAGTCTTAAGAGAAATTGCACATTTTCAAGCACATATTGACACAAACTCATAGATAAGGGGGACATAAATGAATTAAATTCTAAAAATTATAACCCTCCTAGAAGCATCTTGCTAAGATATTAAACTAAACTCTGAATGAATTTAATTTTTTTCCTTTTCTTTTTATTTATTTATTATTTTTATTTGTTAGCTATATAGTTGTGTTTATTTTTATGCTTCTTTTGTTTTAATTTAATGTCTTTAATGTTATTTTTATTTCCTCTCAATATGAATCATGTTCGTTTTGTTTAGAAGTGTTATTTTCATAACTATTTGTTAAAATGTGATTCATGAGAAGTACACAGTGTTTTGTCCATGTGATATAATTGGGTTGGATGATGGATGCATCACATTACCATACTTAATCACATTGAGCTAAGATAGATAGACAAATATTATATTTGATACATTGAGTACAATGTATATTCAAGATTGAGGGTAGAAGAAAAGTCACATATAAAATTAAGCATTTTAAATTTTTTATTAAATATTTGTTTGCTTTTATTTATTTTATTTAGTGGTTTAAAGACATTTAGGTCTAGTTTTAAAATTTTAACAAAATTATCATGCTTTTAGTTAATTTTAAGTGAATGATTGAGTCTTTGCACTATTTGATTGATATCTTAAGCATGTCATGGATTATTGTGATAATTAGTTTTTACTCATATTTTGTTTTTCATGTTATGAGCGATAATATTTTGTCTATTCCTTTAAACAATTTTCTTATTATTTCAAATTGTTAAATAATCTCTATAGGTCTTGCATTGAATGTTCAATTTTGTAAAGTATTTTGAAGAATCATGTACATATTTTCATTGCTTAGATTGAATGATATGATTAGAATTTAAGGTGTGTGCTTACCTTCATTCATGCTTGACTTCTAAAAAATGATATATATATTCCCAAAGCAACCAAAAGAGCCAAAATAGCTACTTAACAAAATACACACACACACACATATGGGTTCACTAGCTATTAAAAAATAATAAAAATAGATAATATAATAAAAAAATAGAGAAAAAAATTATATAACTAAATACTATAACCATAAAATTCTTCAAAGTTATGCGATTGTTAGTACATAAAAGAAAAAAAGGAAGAAATAATTTGTTTTGAAGTCAATGCATTTTGATTCATCTAAGGAATATATTTAAAATTTTAGCTTGATGATTTTGATTGCACCATGAGAATAGTAATGTGATATATTCATAAATCCTAGCATTTGATTCCCTTTATGAGATCAATGTTATACACTTTTGGGCCTTTCTCGTTCAATCATATGCGAACCTTTTAGTTTATTTCTTTACATAACTTCTCTTCATATATATCTTTGTTAGTTTCTTGAACCTATAGGATCAATGTCAAATTGAGAGTATATCTTGTGGGAATTAAAGTCAAAGTAAATTCAAATTCCTAATACTAAAATTGGGTAGGTCAAAATTGATATATTGTTTTAATGAAACGTAAATTTGTAATGTCTATTGATTTGAACAACAATTTGTGAATTTTTGGGATATTAAATTAATTTGTGATTGAGATTTTGATCATGAACTAAAAACAAACAAAAGCATGAGAAAATTTATTAATTTTACTTTTTATTTTGTTCATTTTAATTTTAATTTTTGCTATTTGTTGTTTGTTTTTATTTGTGTTATTTTTTTAGTTTTAATTTTACATAGTAGGAATTTTGTGGGTATCATCACAAAAATTCCTCATAAGAATTAAAACTATCTTCTAAAGAAACCTCAGGGTTTATTTATGTTTGGTTTTAGTTTTTATATAGTTTTCCTTGCGAGTGGCTAGTTAGAAGCTAGTAGGGGTTATGATAAGTGCTTGAAAAGCACTCATATTCTATGATTTTAATGTGCTTAATTGAAATAAATAGGTTTGATTATTGAATATTTTTATGATTTTTTGTGCAAATATATTTTTTCAGAATCACTAGTATGTTTTGCTATAGTTTAGGTGTTTTTAACTTCAAAAGAGATAAATATGGTAACATACAAAGATTCAACATTTAAAGCACTAAAATAGAACCCTAAGAGTTATAAAGAGTAAGGCATGTAAGTCTTACATGAAGAACTAACCAATTTGTAAGAGATAAAAGGAAAGTCATATGGCAGCGAAACAATGGAAATAGTGTGCCACGATGCACACTATTCGGTCTAAATTTACTAGGCACATAGGGCAACTTGTGCCTCAATGTGGAATAAGTGAGCCATGATACTACCCTTTTTTTTTAAATTTAGCGAAGCTCAATGTATTTCATGCCGTGATGAGGATAAATCTAGGTAGTAATATGCAAACAATATATTGGCCAAAACCCTCTATACTTAGCCTTTCATTATAAATACAACATTATGTATTAGGTTTTCCTGACGTTTTCATATTTTTACATTAGTACAACGATCTTTAGAATTTATGTTTATTTAGAATTTGGGTTAGTATTTCCACCACCATGCATGTACAGATACAGAGAGAAAACCTTCCAATTGTAAAGATGATCCAAGGATTTGAATAAGGTCGTTATAGTCTATTCAAAGATCTGAAATATTTTTTATTGTTATATTTTTTTATTTCTCTTTATAATTTGATGTCTTTCAAAGTTGAATTGATTTTTAATAATTTAACTATGATTGGCTAAATGTGTATATGGGATTTTAATGTTTGCTTCCAATGATTGGAAGAACTGTTTTATGATTTAAGTAAATAAAAGTTTTAGATTTATTTATTATTCATAATCTTCAGATTTTTTATCATAAATTCATGATGAGCTATATCTTGATTTACGATTAAATAAAATATTTTAGAATTAAGCATTAGACATATCATACGTGCTTAGTTGTGCAAAATAAATAAGAACCTATTTTAATTTTATTAATTTGTATTAAATTAGATGATTGAAAAATAACTTTAATTGCAAATTAAAGATGGGTTAAATCTTTATTTATACCTTAGGTTTATCAATTTTTAATTTCAAGCTTGACCAAAAGAAGTTATTAATTGATTAAAAAAATTGGTATATATATATTTCTTTAGTTTATCAATTAATCAATTTCAACCCCTATCAAGAAAGAAATTATTAATTGAATATCACTGGAAAATCACCTTGATTATAGGGAGTTTTACTTGAAAAGAAAATAAATCAATAAATCTAAGTTATATTTAAATCATTTAATATGTTCTGTCCATGAAGGGTTATGCTCACTAAAATCCCACATAGATTTGTCATCTTTGGTTCGAATATAGTTAATTTATAGCTTTAATTTATCTACTTTAATTTATTTCCTTTTTATGGATATACTTTATTTTAGAATTTACAATTCTATTTCATCAACCAATAAATTATTAGAATGCTTTGGATTTTTTTTTATCTAACTAAATTAAAAATTCAATTAACCTTTTTAAACTACTTTTATTCCTTGAGAGATAATCTTAGAAGGATACTTATCACTTATCACTAATATGGAAAAATATTAGCAACTAATTATTAACCTACTCTCCACATTGGAATATTTCTAGATTATAAAGCTTCCAAGAGAACCAAATACACTTGTGATAAATCTCAAAATCAATTAATATATTGTGATTTTATGCACATTAAATGATTAAATAAATTTGTATTTTACTATTATTTTAAGCAAATCTATCTTTTCAGAATTATGGGTATATTTTATTGTTTTTTTAGATATTTCTTATATTTAAATGATTTAACTTAAAGAAATGTATCTAAAAGCACCCATTACAACTTAGAATATTTGAAAGATAACATATCTAAAGCATTACATATGTTTTAAAACTTGAAAAAGGAAATAGAAGGTTTAAAAGGCTCCAAGTGATGCAGAATAGAGTATACCATGGCATCAAAGTTTTGTATGCTACAACATGAGGTAATAAGAGTGACATCAATGCGTCCTAAATATGATGCAAGCCTCAACGTAAAAATTTTGCATGCCACAACGTGAATGTAATAAAGGAGCCAAAATCATGTCTATCCTATATATGAATTGGCGGGAAACAATTGTATGCCATGAGTCTAAAAATCCATATTTCTCTCCTTTCCTCCACCTATATATAGGACCCTATTTTCATTGTAATCCATTTCCCTCATCATTCTTATTCCTTTCATATCTTAGTCTCTTAGGCTTTTTAGCTTTTTCTTTTAGTAGTTGAAGATTCTCTCAATTGAGAGTTTAACAAATTTAATTTATCTAATAGTTTATAGTTTCAATATAAACATCATGGAAATTTTATTTAGAGATTTTCCAAAATATAAGCAATTCTAAGAATTATGTTGAGGTATATTAAATGTATTATTTTCATATTATCTATAAGTGTTGTTTTACATGTTATATGTTTAATTTATAGATCATTTATTAAACTATGATGTCTAGCTATAAATAGTATGAGATATTAGTAAGGTTTTTATGCTTGTGAAATATTAAAGTAGATATACATTTTTATAAAATGAATTAAATTTTATTTCTTTATCAAAATGAAAACGAAGTTTATGAAATATTAATATTTTGATGAAGTATTTTTCATAATAATCAAGAGAGTCGGATTTGAGATTTAAATTGTCTGACTCTAATTTAGCATAATACTCACAAAAATTAGATCATTGCATTCTAAATTTATTTTGAGGCATGCTTTATTTCAAAGATTTTATAAGAATTATTATTGAAAGATATATTGACGATATATATTTTAGAATTATTTTAAAATTTGAAAGTTAGTTTCATTTACTTAAATCATTAAACCTAATCTAGACACCTTAATGAGAGTTTAAATTGATAGCTCTACCAAAATCATCAACTAAACGATTTATTACTTCCTTAAATATAAAGAAAAATTTAGTCAATTGTCAATTACTAATCCCCACCAAAAGACTTTAGTTGATAGTTGATTAACAAAATAATTGATCCCTACTTTAGGATATTTTCTTATTAAAAAAAGGGCAATTAGTAATCTTAATCTATATTTTTAATAACCTACTTAAATATTGAGTAAGCACAATTAACTAGCTAATGTATCCCATAAATTCTCCATTGCATGATAAATGTTTAATTACTTAAAATTTTATTGAATCTAGCTTCATTTTTATTAAATTAGATTTTCAAACTAAAATAATTGTGATAAGATGTTTAGGTTATTATTTATTTGTTTTTAAGAATTTGTTGAATTATTTAAAAAAAACATATGATTCCTCTTTAGACCGACCATGAAAGTATATTTATCATTTTCTATAAGTGATGCGTACACTCGCAAGCTATTTTATAAAGTATACAAAATTTGTGCACAATAATTTTATGCATCAAGTTTTTTGGTGCCACAACATACTCTGTTCTGCATCACTTGGAGTCCTTTATTTCTTGTATTTCCTTTTTGAAGTTTTAAAGCATATGTAATGCTTTACATATATTATATATTTTTTCCTTATAAGTTGTAATGGGTGCTTTCATATATGTTTCTTCAAGTTGTATCATTTAAATACATGAAATACCTAAAAAACAAAATATATCTATGATTTCGAAAAGATAGATTTTTTTAAAATGATAATAAATCTAAGCAAATACAAATTAAATTAAATTATTTAAAATACATAAAATCATGATATATTAAGTGTTTTGAGCACTTATCACAACCCTTAACTAGCTTTTTACTAGTCTCTTAGCAAGAATGACGAAAAACTAAAAACTAAAACTAAAAATAAAATTAAAGTATCCTAAATCAATTTCATAGATTGACATTATTGCATTTACCATATACAACAAGTCTTTAAACCCCTAAGTTTTCCTAGTATATGATTTTAAGTCTCATGAGACTTTTCGAATACGATATCCATAAACATCAAATTTGAAACACAAAAATTTTAAAAATAAAAAAAAAGATATAAACAAATAAAATTTAAAATAAAGTAAAAAAAATAACAAATAACTAAATAAGAAGAATAACTAAATAAAAAATAAAAAAAAGAATTTATCATGCTTTTTAATCTCTTCTAAGTCTATAATTAAAGTCTAGAGCATAAGTTATTTTAATACTCTAAATATTCATGATTTATTATAACAATTAGTTGAAAATCATTTTCATATTTAAATCCAAAATGTATCAATATTAATTTACCAATCTTAGTGTAAGTAATCCAAATTTGCTTCAACTCTATCCTCACAAGGCATACTCTCAATAACACTGATCATATTGGTTTAAGAACTCATTCGAAGGCATATGCGAATATAATTTATGTGTAGGAATGAAGAAATAAGTTTGCATATGTATAAAGAATTAAAAGCTCAAAATGGTTCATCATATTGATCTCATGAAAGAAAACATATAAAAGGATTTTATAAAAAAAATCAAACACTACTTTCTTACATCCATCAAATTCATCAAATAAAAATCCCAAGTAATATGCCTATAGGAGATGAAGAAAATTCCAATGACTTCTTGGGGAATTATTTTCTATATTTCTTTCTTTTTTATTTAGCCAATTCTTACAACTTTGTAGGATAATGAGTCATAGTATTTAGTTTATATTATTTATTTTTCTCTCTCTCTTTCTTTTTTTTAAAGAAGGGACCCATGTCCACATTTTACATATTTTGAATGATAAAGTGAGTGTTTAATTTGTGGGCTTTTCTTTTATTAGTTTAGGTAAACCCATATATGTCTATGTTTTTTAGAAGTCATGCATAGATGAAGAGAGGAGCATATACTTATAATTTTTACTAAACTTATTTAATTTAAGTAATAAAAATAAATATATATATGACATTCTATTAAATGTAAAAATCTTAACATTTAATGCAAACATCTATAGACATCATCTAGCAATTAGAATTGATACAAAGAGTATTTAAGAGAGTAGAAAAATATCACCACTCAGAATAGGAAGATAATAACTCAAAATGTATTCTCATAAGGTAGTGTCCACTATTTGATTCTTACATACCAATTTTGGATTCATTGCAATTTCAACATTTTAGCATCCAATATTAATTATGACATTATTCTATGAACTACTTTTGAAATTAATCTAACAATGCAAAGACTTAATCATTTTTTTGAAATTAACTAAAAAGACTTGATAATTTTATAAGAAACAATTTAAAATAAACCAAAAATTTATAATTCAATAAAAATAAATAAAAGCACATAAAATGTAAACAAAGTAAAAATTCTATCATATAAAAATTTCAATTTAAGTATGATTTTATAATGTAACTTATCCTACTCACAATTTAGAACTTACATTGCCCATGATGTAACAATTGTAAATTAAAGATAAAGAGTAATGGAACAAAAAGTTACCCATTTGATGATCCTATTCAAGAGTTGATGTGGAATTGAAGATATATCCATTAATTCAAACATAAATAAATTACATAGAAAGAATACTTTGTACTTCTCACAAATTTCAACAAATGGTTATAAAATTTAACAATTCCAATAATGTTTCTAAAATAGGAAGCAAAATAAAGGAATTAACATAAAATAAAAAAAATACAATATCCAAAAATAGTAACAAATAAAAAAAATACAAAAAAGTAAAAAAAAAGTCTGAATCCAATTTAGTGCTCCTTCTCCATATCATATAAACCTTGATTTTCAGGTTGTTGTTGTCTTGGATCTTCTGGCATTGTAAAAGTGAAATTATAATCACGATACTCGGGTGTTGTTAAGGGAATTGTATCCACCTCAAGATGACTTAATTGTAATCCGTTAATTTCATACATTAACCAATTATGTTCCACTTAATCATGATGTTGTTGATTTAGGAATGTAGCTTATTGTGTAAAAAAAGGGTTTCTGATATTCTTCCATATAACTCTTTCTTTCACCAAAATTATCATATTGTTCTTTCATATACAATTTTTATGGAGGAATGGCTCTTCTTTCATTTGGAACAATATTCATAACAGAGGTAATTCATTAAAATAGGCCATTTTAATAATTCACAAGGTTTTATAACAACCTGACCTTTTGAATGGGGTACTCCTGCTTTCTTACATAAAAAAGTTATTAGTTGTGGGAAAAAGAAAACCAAACTGTGATTATTTGCAAGAAATTTTATTCTTTGTTGAATTATAGCTCCAATGTCCATAAACATTTTAAATGCAATTGCATACAGTAAAATAACCCTTTCTTTATCAACAGTGCAATAATATATAGTGGGCATCATCCTAGAACATACAAAGTATTTCCAAATTTTGAAATTTTATCCATATATTTTGCTTTAAACCCTTGTGCTTACAACCAACATATATCCATTCAGTACCTTGTATAGTTAAGGTTTCTAAAACTGCATTATAATCAACATTATTAAGATGCTACTCATACCCACCTTCTTCGGTATTCATTAAATAATAGTGAGTATTTATATTATTAGGCCCACAAGGAACAAGAGAATTTCTATCTAATACTTGGTTATCAATAGTGTTGGGAAAATTCACATAGAATTCCCAAACAAGAGATTCAAGAGCAGCATCTAGTTCCCTTATAAACCTTTTATGTCTAGGACTGCTATGACATCAGTAATCCCCTTAGGTCCATCATTAAATTTCATCCCACTTTCTAGTATAAATCCTTTATTAACTTTGCATCTTTTTAAAAGAAAACTTTTGCCTTGTAACACGAAAACTTAGAGCTATCATAATCTGTGAAGGTTGAAACCACCTTTTCTTTCCCACTTTTTTTCGTCCCATTTTTAATTTTAAACAAGATCTAAAACCAAGAATTCACAAAAATTCCAAACAATAATGCATATAATTGATCGCCATACACGAAGTGTTTGCAATGGATACACAAGTATACGTATCACAATAAATAGTATAATGATAAGCAAAGATCATTCCCACAGAGATTATTTTATTAGAAACTATTTTTAAAAATAAAAAAATAAAAATCAATTTTTTTTTGTATTTTTATATTTTAAGGAAGCAAAATTAAAATAACTAAAAGTAAATAGAAATAATTAATTAAATTAGATTTAATAACTAAGAAGATATATGAGAAAATATCTAGGTATACTTAATCCCCCAATTTTCTAAACATGTGATTCTCTAAAATCCCCCAAATATAATTATTAATTAATTATATGATCAATTGAATCTCACATAGCATGTATTCCTCTCTCAAGTAAACTACACACCATATAGTAATTAATTTAATCACATTCTCATGCCAATTAAATTGCAAACTACTCATTAAGTTCATCAATTATGGATCACATACATAAGAATCATACATCTCTACCTAAAAACTATGTATGTTATTTAATCAAGACATACAATTAAATAATTCTCTCAAATCTATTTAATTTCCTTTATATATAAATTGTTTGCCAAACGATTAATAGCATAAAAATCATATTAAATAATATAATTAAATTATAATTAGGGTAAAAATATTATATCATCACATGTTGAAAATTGGGTTCATAAGATCCTTAGATTAATAAATTAAATACACAAAATTGTGTTCATAAAACTCATATTTTTCATAAAGGAAGACATAACAAATGATAAAGAAAAGAGTAGAAGAAGAAATACAATCAATCTCTTGAATTATAGTGTTAATATCCTATTCAATCTCTACCAAAATTGTGTCCCTTCTTGAATTTTTCTGTATTTTCCCCTCTTTTTAGTTCCAAAAATGGACCAAAATTATGCTAATGATGGCCCATTAGGGTTTATGGGGTAATTAGGGTCTTAAATATAGCTTATGAGTGATCTTGATCGTCAAATCAACTTCATATCAAAGGGCTAGGATCAAAACAAGAAAAATTGACAACGCCAACCAATCATAGAGCCACACGTGGCACACAGAGTTCACTAGACGAATCAAAGCATGACGTATGGCAAAGGAGACTGATCAGAGTCAACATTCATTGAGTCAACTCCTTTGTAAAGGTGGAACACGAGGAGAAATCACATGGCGATATGTGGTAATGCAATCTGACCAATCTTTGAATTTGAATTGAACACCAAGTTGACATGTGGCGTAAGGATCATCTTGCTCACATGCGGTGTAATGTGATTTGATGCTAATTTTCGCAAGTGTACGAATCGTTCAAGTAATAAAGTGTACAAAATTACAGATATCAAACCCACAAGGAATGGTGTTACTAAGTACCGAAATTGACTAACCCTAATTTTATTTGAAAACCGAATTGTTGAAATTGTTTTAAAAGCAAATTAACATAAAACTAAACGCAAATAACAAAATTTAATGTTGTTCACAAATGATTAAAAACGCTAAGGCATTTGATTTCTCTAAATCAATTCAATCCGATTTCAAGTCATGTTATATGAGAATCAAAGCTAAAAGTGATGGTTGAAAAACCCAAACTTATCTAATACTCTCTCTCAAGTTATATTAGAATTACTTATCTATGAAAACCAACTATATTTCTATGAAGATTTAATCACAAATAAGCACATTACGATTTATGGAATTTCTAGAATAACCACACACATCATGCATTAGGTGTCAAACTTGCATTCAACATACGGTATTTATCACAAGAAGCATTCATTACACATCTCCTCTCGGTCTCAATATAATGCAACAAATCATCTAAATCTTGATCAGAAATTTAAAAGCATTAAGCATGGAAATAAATACTCAACTTGAAAACAATGAATTCATATAACAATAACAAAAGAAATCAGATTTCCTTGATTTAACTACATCATAGCCTTAGCAAAAACGAATTAGTTCATAACGGAAATAAGAACAACCATTATTTAAATTGAATTCATGAATAACAAATCTAAATAAAATGCAGAATATGAAGGCTAAGGAGAAGAGATGAAAAACTCTTGAAGATGAAGACTTGGTAGCAACAATGGTGATGATCCTTCAAGCTTCTCCAAACTTTCTCTCCAAAATTTGCCTTTTCTCCTCCAAAAATGATTCAGATCTGTTCTCTCTGCCGTCCCCCTCTTTCTCCATCATATTGTATATATAGATCTAGGGTTTGGGGGGCAATTTTGGAACAAAACAACCAAAAAAATCTGTTTTCGGACGAAACTCGCCGGCGGCGAGATTTCTGGAAAATAATTTTTTTTTGGGTTTTCGATTTTGGCAAGCGGCCAAAATAATGTGGCCGGCGGCTAGATGCATTTGGCCGGTGGCGAGATGAATTTGCCAAATTTTGTGCTCTCGGGAAGATTTTCGCCATGCTTTTTGTAGAATTTTTGCCGGCAGCGAGATTTCTTTGGCCGGCGGCGAGATTACTTTGTAGAGTCATGACACCCATAAACTTAACTATTTGCTTGTTATCAAGTAAAGCCAAGTATAACTAAATAAAATAATATGGGTGGTATATTCATAAATATACTTCTATTAGTAAATTGATATTTCACGAAAAATATCCCTCTCAAAAGTGGTACAATCCTTTGATAAAGAGGTTCACATATTCATCAATCAATGTTCCATTAATCCAAGGATATGCAAGGTTTTTGAAAAATTGATTTGTGTGTGTGTTTGCTGCATATGATATCATCCAATGCACTCATGAAATCAACCTATATGAGCATGCTAATCAATTCTATCTTAAAACGAATCTTATAAGTCTATTTTTCACATCCCTCTCCACTAATAAAAATATACACTTAGCTAAAGATCAATAAAGACTTTACATGGTTGTAATGTAAGGCTTAGGTGGGGGTTCGATAAATGAAGACACTTAGGCTCTTTCCACACCATAGCTTCTTCTTTTTTTCATCATGCATTTTTAACTACAATTGAACTTTAACTTGATATTTCAGTTCACCATCATTTGTCATTCTTTTCTTATTGTTTTATTCCAAATCTTTTTTTTTTTGTAACTTCACAACACCCATAAACTTATTTTCAATTCTATTCTTTTTTTCTTTAGAGGGATAATTGTGTTATGAGTTTTGCTTTTTTTAGAGTGCATTACATTTCACCTTACTCTATAGCATAACACATGATTGCATGTTTTTTTATTTTCATACAAGATAAAGGTGCAATGTTAAAGGTAATACTTATTAGTTAGGCATTAATTGTGGCTTAAAGATATGAAAGGTTCTTTTTTAGGCTCAAATAGGTGACTAAAGAAATAATAATGGTTAACTTAAAAGGCTCAATCAATCTAAAGAAAGCTTAAATCATTTTTCTTGCTAAAAGATATTTAGGATTTTGCCTCAAGGGATGATCAAATAGATTCTAAAACTTGGTAGATCTCATCAACTTGCATAACTAACTAAATATTTTCTCTCAAGAAAAACACTAAAATAAACCATGAACATGTGCATAAAAATTTGAATCAATCCAATCAAAACTAGCAAGCATATCACATTATTAATATAAATATCTTAACAAATATGTTACATTCATTATCCTAATCATGGCAACCAATTTTTATCATTGAGTTCATTTGTTTCATATCAAGCATGCATGCATTTAGTTTCCATGTATTTGTTCATATTCTACCCAAATCATGATTAAAAACATCCTAAAAATAAAAATAAAAACTTCCTTAAAAATTTAAAATGCATAGTAAATACTAATGTAGAGAAAGAAGTTCCCTCCCCCAAACTTACATTACAAATTTTTCCCAATGTGCACATATAAATATGAAAAGGTAAAAGGAAAGAAAACTCTCTTAGTCTTGGCACATCACATATGTTGTTGAAATGCTCATTCTTGTTGTGCCATTTCTCTCCACATTTATTCACCTGCAAAACAAAAACAATGAAAATATAAGTAAAATAATGTTGGGTTGCCTCCTAACTAGCATCATGTTTAATGTCCTTGACTAGACGGTCATATCTAGTCCTAATGCACATCCCTTTGTGTCTATTTAATTTTGAGTTTGCTTGGAAACAACTTGAGTCTTGCTTTTTTCAATAATACTTTATGTTCTGATTCGAAAACACCATCATCAATTCTCTTCTCATGCCATAATTTTTTTCCTTTTGAACTTTCTGGCATTCTTATAAGCATTCCATTGTAACTCATCCAATATATGTATTTCTAACAGCTTTTTAACCTATCCATTGGACTCTTTCACTTTCCTACTTAACTGGGGATATGAGGGTAAAAGTGTAGGGTCTAAACTTGGCGGTTCTTCAATTGATGGTTTGAGCTTAAATCCTATCTCAAAATTTTCCATAATCACCTTTGATACATACATGAGAGGCGCGTCCTCCAAAAAGTTCACATAGTCCACAATATCGACCTTTGATTCCATACTTTTAAAGTTAAAACATGTTGAGTTGTTTTCTGGTCAGTTTATGTCCCTGTTTATAGCATCATGTGTAGCAGTCTTAAGTGTGAGTAACTTAACAAATTATTTAAGTTTTCCCCATATTTCGTAACATATATCCTTAAGTATTCAATAG
Organism: Hippophae gyantsensis; assembly: GCA_030763125.1. Lineage (NCBI taxonomy): Eukaryota > Viridiplantae > Streptophyta > Magnoliopsida > Rosales > Elaeagnaceae > Hippophae > Hippophae gyantsensis. The sequence continues at coordinate 26,710,923 of CM061039.1, read as the reverse complement.
CACTATTAATGTGAGGGGGTTTAGATGCTTTAAAAACTTTAAACATTACTTGTTCATCTTACAATCTCATTATAATTTCACCTTTTTGTACATCAATGAATTCTTTTCCAATTTCTAAGAATGGATTACCAAGTATGATAGGACTATCACGGTCCTTCTCCATGTCTAGCACAATGAAGTCCACCAGAAAGATGAATATGTCTACTTTTACTAGCAAATCTTTTACCACACCCTAAGGTCTTTTAACTGAACTATTTGCATTTTCAATGTCACTGAAGTGGGTTTCGCTTTACCAATCCCCAATCTCTTGAAGACCGATAATGGCATAAGGTTAATGATAGAACCCAAGTCACATAGTGCCATGACAAAATAGATGTTCCCAATAGTGTAAGGGATGTCAAAACTACTTGGATCTTTTGGTTTTTGTAGTAGTTTTCTATCAAGGATGGTGCTACAACCTTCAATCAAGGTTATTATTTCATGATCTCCAAACCTCCCTTTCTTTGATATTATATCCTTTATGAATTTTGCATAAGACAACATTTGTTCAAGTGTGGGTTTGTATAGGTTGTTTTTCTATGGCTGAATTATTTCCTTTTTGGTGCTCTCTTTATCCATTAGTTCCTCTTCATACTTGTTAATTTCATATTTTTCCTTATCCTTTTCTGTCTTATATTCCTATTCTAAAATTTTACAACTCTATAAGGATATGGCATTGCACTAGTCCTTACCTTCTTTTCTTAGGTTTACAATTGTGACAATTGGAAGGTTACCTTGAGGCCTTTGACTTATGGATTGAGAAAGTTACTCCATTTGGTTTTCTAAATTTCAAATTGAAGACTCTTGAGTGGACACTTTGGTATTTACTAATTGGATGATGTCTTTCATCATCCTCATTAAATCATTTGTATTGTCCTCAGTAGGTGGTTTCTTCTCTTGGGCTTGTGATTGGTGTGGTTATTGAAAACCAGATGGTGGAAATTATTGGTGGTCGAATTGATTACCACCTTGACTGTTGTTATTACTCCAAGAGAAATTTGGATGTTGTTTACATCCTGGGTTATATGTGTTCGAGTATGGATTATTGTTTCAGTTCACATTACCTATATAGCATACATATTCAAGATTATTTGGAAAATTATCAAACAAATGAACTCCTTCACAAATCACATATAACACTCCTAAATCTTGAACTTGGTTTATACTCACTGGTGAGTTTTGAGCCTTCAAAAGATTAACTAAAGATGAAACTTGAGTTGTAACTGCTGTGAAATCATTTACCTTATGCACTCCGACTATTCTTCTTATGGCTATGATTCTGTCCATTAGCCATTTATAATTATTGCTAGCCATTTCCTCAACTAAATCATAAGTTTGATTGTAAGATTTGGCTAGGAAAGCTCTATTAGCAGATGCATCAACAATAGTTCTTGTTTGAGAATTGAGACCATTGTAAAAAATCTCCATTTGAATCCAAGAAGGAATACCATGATGAGGACACTTTCTTAGAAATTCCTTGAATATTTCCCATGCTTCATATAAAGATTCTCCTTCGTATTATTGGTAGGAAGTAAAGTCATTCCTAAGCTTGGCATTCTTTGTTGGTGGGAAGTATTTCATCAAGAATTTCTCCACCAAATCATTCCAAATTGTAATGGAATCAGGTGGCAAAGAGTAAGGGAACAATCTAAGCCTAAATGCCTCTTCTATCACACCATTGAACTTGAATGAATTTCCAACTTTAATAAACAACTTGAGATGCAGACGAGGATCCTCTGTTAGTAATCCGCTGAATTGTCCAACTATTTGTAGCATTTGAAACATCACTGGCTTTAACTCAAACTTATTTTCTTGAATGTTTGGCCTTGTAATACTTGTATTCAGCCCTTCCAACGTAGGTATTGTATATTCATTCATAGCTTTATCTCTATCATCTATCAAAAGCATTTGATTATTCAAGTTTAACTCATTATTATTTATATCTCATGGATTAGCCATTTTTTTCTTTTGGGTGACAACTTGTTGTTTCCTTATTGACCTCAAAGTACGCTCAATTTTAAGATCTAAAGGTAAGTTTCTTCCTCACGAACTCGGCTCATGCATTTAGACTCAACTATGTTTCTACAATTCTAAATAAGGTGCCTAAATAAAAACTAAATAAATAAATTAAAGTTAACATAAATAAATAAATTAACTAAAATAAATAATTAAATAAGTTAGTAAAATATAAGTAAATTAAAAATAAATTAAAATATTTAATTTTAAATAGTTATAATCTCACACAATGACGCCAAAAACTTGATAAGAAAAAATCATTCCCACATAGATTATTTTATTAGAAACTATTTTTAAAACTAAAAAAAATAAAAATCAATTTTTTTTGTATTTTTATATTTTAAGGAAGCAAAATTAAAATAACTAAAAGTAAATAGCAATAATTAATTAAATTAGATTTTATAACTAAGAAAATATCTAGGAATACTTAATCTCTTAATTTTCTAAACATGTGATTCTCTAAAATCCCCCCAATATAATTATTAATTAATTATATAATCAATTGAATCTCACATAGCATGTATTCCTTTCTCAAGTAAACTACACACCATATAGTAATTAATTTAATCACACTTTCATGCCAATTAAATTGCATACTACTCATTAAGTTCATCAATTATAGATCACATACATAAGAATTATACATCTCTACCTGGAAACTATACATGTTATTTAATCAAGAAAAACAATTAAATAATTCTCTCAAATCTATTTAATTAGCTCTATAGATAAATTGTTTACCAAATAATTAATAGCATAAAAATCAGATTAAATAATATAATTAAATTATAATTATAATTGGGGTAAAACTATTAGATCATCACATGGTGAAAATTGAGTTCATAAGATCCCTAGATTAATAAATTAAATACACATAATTGTGTTCATAAAGCTCATATTTTTCATAAAGGAAGACAACTAATCACAATGCGACACATGGAAATGGAGATCAGTTAGAGTCAACGTGGCACATGGGTGGAACACTGGGACCAATCCGGTGGTGACATGTGGTTGTATGGTTTAACCGCCCCTGAACTTAGATTGAACGTTGTGTTGACACATGGTGTATGGGTTTATTCTACTTATACGTGGAATAACATTATTCGATATCCATACTTGTGTGGAGTTTGTGTGGCTTATGTAGTTAGCTCTTCTACTTATGTGGAAAGTCACGTGTCAACTCCTGATAAGGTTTGCGTTAAAAATTCATAAAAAATTTCAAAAATTATAATTTCACCCCTTTCACTAAAAACATTATATTTTAATATTTTTGAAACAAAAATACTATTTATTGAATAAAATAAGTAAATATTAAGTAAAAAGGTGCGCTAATGACTACTTTCGTAGAGTCATCACCTTCACATGCTCATTTTGACTGGGAAACTCCTTTCTTGCTTACTTTTGCAAATGCTCAACTTTTTGGCCCACTTGCATTTCTACCTTTTTCATGGATACCTCCAAAGAATCCAACTTTCGATTGTTTTTTACTGAATTTTCATTGCTAACTTGAATGAAAGTATTCAAGTTATGTTATAAACTTTTTTATTTGGAGGATTATATGACATGTGTTGGTTGAGTTATTGACCTTTCCTACTTAGGTTTTGGGCACAAGTAGAGTTGTTTCCCTCCATGAGAAACTGGGATGATTTCTCCACCTTTGAATGTAAGTTTCAGCATAAGGGCATTCCTAGTTCTAGGTTGGAAACCCTCCATTGCATTCATTTGTTTAGAACTTGTAATTAGTTCTCTTTGATAAGGACATGTGTTAGCACCATGCCTATAATAACTACACCCTTTACATGTCTCTATTTGGAATCCCTCTTGTAGTCAGAAGTGCAACTTACATTGTCCATTTTGCAAGTTGCATAAACCTTTTAGTACCTGAGCCTATCTTATGAACTCTGAATCTAGTACTCTTTTATGAGGAATTAGTACCTAACATTTCTAGGGGATTTTTGGGGGAAACACCTTATTTCTAACTAGTCTTATTTTAACCCATTTAATGGGGATGTTTGTATAGTCGAGTAGAAATCTATAATGAAAGACAATGAATCTTAGTTAGGAATTCAATAGAAGGAGGGTAACATTGAATAATAAATTTGTTTCAATTTAAAATTTCTAGCTTCCTTCCCTAACGTCATAGAGGTAGTCATATTTTGGCCTTGAAAAATATTTCATAGCAATACTCCTTAGTAAACCATCTTTCATTCTTTAAGGTTCTAAAAAAGGCTCTAGTGGTGGCTCCTTTATAGGCTTAAGAAAAGTCTCTTGGATTTCAGTATCCAGTCTTTTAGAGTGTATTAAATCAGTAAAAGAAGATTTATTTGGCCACTTCTAATTGCACTCAAGTATCATGAAAAACCTTGATTTGGGTTTAATATGAAAATGTAGGTGAAATGATATCAAACATATTAAAAATAGGCAAAAATGAGGAAAAATATAGAATTAGGAGTCGATCGATTGACCAGGAACTAGATGAATCAAATTTTTATAACAAGATCAATAAAAAATGGATCAATTGAAGAGTCATTACTCAATTAATTGAGTGGCGAGGATTAAAACGTGGTAGCACTAAATGAAATCCCAACTTTCAATCTTAACCATTGGATCATAATAATATGAACCCTATTCTAATAAGAATCAATTTTAGCTTATCTAATGCACCCCAAAGAGGTTATAAACAACACAAAATTAAGAACAAAACCCCAGTAAGTGCTAAAAAGAGAAAAGTGGAGAAACCGTTCAAGGGAAGATTAAAGAAGACACAACTTTGTGAAGGATTTAAGAAAAGATTAGTTCTAAAAATCAAGAGATTGAGTATATCTCTTATTATTCTCCATTCTTTATCAATTTTATTGTCTTTCTATATAAAAAATTTAAGCTTTAAGAAGATAATTATGTGTAACTAATTTATTAATCTAGGGATCATATGAACTCAATTTTCTACATGTGATGATATAATATTTTACCCTAATTGTTATATCCATTCAATTATATTATTTAATATGATTTTATTGCAATTAATTGTTTGGACAACAATTGATCTATAGATATAATTAAATATATTTGAGAAAATTATTTAATTGTTTTTGTAGATTAAATACATGCATAGTTTCTAGGCAGAGATGTGTGATTACTATCTGTGTGATCTATCATTGATAAACTTAATTAGTGGCATGCAATTTAATTGACATAAGAGTTAATTAGGTTAATTACTATATGGCGTGTTGTACTTGAGAGAAGAATGTATACTAGGTTAGATTCAATTGATCATATAATGGATAGATGATTATATTGGGTGGAATTTTAGTGATTTGCATGTTAGGAAATTGGAAGATTAAATATTTCTAAATCGTTTTCTCATATATTTTCATAGTTTTTGAGTCTTGTGATTTAGAATTAGTTATCATTTATTTTTTCATTTTTTTATAATTTTTTATTTTCCAAGTAGTATTTGTAATAATTATATTGGTACTCAATTATAAGTTACATAACTCCATCGGGGATCGATATCCATACTTAGGTACATTATATTACTTTTAAAACATGTATACTTGTCGATTACATCTTATTAATCCATTTTTTGGAATTGTTACTTGGATTTTGGTACTAATAATGGATATTAATAATATTTATCATTATACTAGTTTGGACCTTTTAATTTTTGTTTTAGTATTTCTATTACATGCCAAGGTTGATAAATGAAAATCTTGTTCCCTTGGATCTGAAAATAGAGAGAACTTTACTTCATTTAAGAAAGGAGTGGTTAGCATAAAATGAATTAGAGGTTATGGGAAAAGATAGTGATCAATGAGTTATTGAGGCCATTAAATCTATAAGGGACTTTCTAGTCCCAAAAGTAGATTGAGCCCAATCATCTAACAATAGATTGGGCATTACTGCTAACAATTTCAACCTTAAACCATGAGTCATTCAAATGGTACAAGAAAATCAGTTTGGATGGTTAGTCAATGACAATCAAAATCTTCACTTGACTTCATTGTTGGAAATATGTGGAACCTTCAAGGGGAATGGTGTACCACGTGATGTAATTTGCCTTTGCTTGTTTCCTTTGTAACTAAGGGACAAATCTAAAGCATGGTTACAGTCATTACCTACTAGGGTAATCAATATATGTGATCAATTGTCTAAATAATTCTTCGCAAAATACTTCTCACCTTCAAAGGCACCTAAGCTCAGAAATGACATCACTTATTTTTAGGAATTTGAAAGGGAATCACTTTATAAAGCTTGGGATCTCTACAAAGAGTTGTTAATAAAATAGCCACCATGGTCTTCTTAATTGGATGCAAGTGTAAACATTCTATAATGGATTAATGGGTAGCCAAGGACTATAATTGATGCCACAGTTAGAGGAGCTTTAATGAGTAAAAATAAAGAGGAAGCTTTTACACTACTAGATGAGATAGTATCTAAAAATTTCCAATGGCCTATGGAGAGGCTTAACCTAATAAGAGTGATTAGATTCATAGATGTAGACACCATAGCAGTGCATGCTCAAAAAATGCTATGCTATTAGGTTTAACAAAGAAGTTAGATGGTGGCATTGTAAGGGTAAATATGGTACAAGGCCTATTTATGGTGTGTGATTATTGTAATGGACCTAATTCTACTGAGGCATGTGGAAACCTTCCTAAAGAAAGAAACTAAGTCAACAATCAAAAAGATCAAGGAAACCCATACTCAAACACATAGAACCCAAGATAGAGAAACCATCCAAATTTCTTATGGAACAATAAAAAAAATCAGGGTTGTAATAAGTTCAACCATCAACCCTTCCCACCATCAAGTTTGTAACAACCATAAGCCTAAAACAAGAATCAACTTAGTGAAGAAAACACAAATACTTCAATAGGAATTATGAAAGATTTCATCATTCAATAAATACAAAAGTAGATCGTATAGAGTCCACTCATGAGGCTTTTATTCAAAATTTGGAGATTCAAATGGGGAAATTGGCCTAAACCATAAGCCAAAGGCCTCAAGGTAACCTTCCAAGAACTACAAAAATAAATCCAAAAGTAGAAGGTAAGGAGCATTGTAAATAAATAGCATTGTAGAGTGGTAAAACCATAGAAGAAGAGGAGGAAGCTAAAAAGGATGTGGAGAAAAAAGTGGACAAAGACAGTACTAAATAATATGTGATTCAACTAGAAAAAGGAAACCTCTACAAACCTTTTATTCACTTTCCTCAAAAACTCCAAAAGAAAAAATTAGACAATCAGTTTTCAAAATTCATAGATGTCTTCAAGAAGCTACACATAAATATATCATATGTAGATGCACTTCAATAGATGCCTTCATATGCCAAATTCATGAAGACATTCTATCTAAGAAAGTAAGGCTTGGAAATCATGAGACTTGAAGGTTATAGTGACATCCTTGAGAGAAAACTACCACAAAAGCTTAAAGATCTGGGTAGCTTTGACAACCCTTACACAATTGGGAATACACATTTTGGAAAGGCATTATGTGACTTAGGTGAAAGCATTAACCTAATACTACTATCATTTTTCAAGAGATTAGAGGTTAGTGAGGCCAAACTGAATTTTGTAACATTTCAAATGGTAGATAGGTCAAGCAAGCGAACTTGGGGTATGGTAGAAGATGTGCTAGTAAAAGTGGACAATTTCATCTTTCCGGTAGATTTCGTTATACTAGACATGTAGAGGAACTGTGAGATTCCTATCATACTTGGTGGTCCATTATTTGAAACAAAAAGAGCATTCATTGATGTATAAAAAGGTAAGCTTATAATGGAGTGTAGGATAAACAGGTAACATTTAATGTTTTTAAACCAATTAAATTTCCTAATACTAATAATGCTAGTGATTTCCTAAAGATAGATGTTACTCATGAACTAGCCAATGATATACTTCACAACATATGAGCTAGTGATTCTTTAGAATATGTGCTTATTAATTTTATAAACATATATGTTGTTGAACACCATGACAATCACTTAGGCACACACATTCATGATGATAATTTAACTAAATATGTTGAACCACTCACATTCAAAACTTTTACATATGATGATATGAACAATGAAAAAAATTCATTAGAAAAATATTATACTTATTTTAATGACAAAACTATGGAATCTGTGAAGTGAGTTGATGTTGTTGATTATGAAAACTATTTGGAGGTTTGACTTATCATGTGTTTATCTAATGTGGTTGTGGAGTTCCTTGAGATAGGGTCTAGGCTTAAACCATCCATAGAGGAACCACCCAAGTTAGAGCTCGAACCCATACCCAACCATCTCTATTATGTAGATTGGGGTGATAACAAGACACTTCCAGACATAATCTCTACTAGTCTAAGTGTAGAGCAAGAAGAGTCACAACTAAAGGTGCTCAGTAAATTTAAGAAAGCTATCGGTTGGCCTATTTTTGACATCAAAGGAATAAGACCATTCATATGTATGCACAAAATTTGGTTAGAGGATGGAGCTAAGCCTGTCCAAGATGCAAAACACCATTTAAACCCTCTTATGAAAGAGGCGGTGAAGAAATAAATTGTTAAATGGTTGGACATTGACATCATTTAACCAATATCTGATAGTATATGGGTAGGCCCAGTTTAATATGTACAAAAATGAGGAATTACTATTTTGATAGATGATTTAAATGAATAAATACTCACAAGAACTGTCACGAGATGAAGAGTATGTATAGAGTTTTGCAAGGTGAATAAAGCTATAAGGAAGGACCATTTTCCTATCCCATTTATGAATCAAATGCTTGATGAATTAGCTAGACATTTCTTATTTTTCCTTCTAAATGGATATTTCGACTATAATGAGATCATCATGGAAATTGAAGACAAAGAAAAGATCACCTTCACATGTCCATATGGAACTTTTCCTTTTAGGAGAATGTCACTTGGGTTATGCAACACACCTGTAACATTTCAACACAGTATGATGGCTATTTTCTCATATATGGTGGAAAAGCATTTATAGATCTTCATGGATGATTTCTCAATCTTTGAGAACATATTTGGTAAATGTTACAATAATGTGAAGAAACCAATTTTGTTTGAAATTTGGAGAAATGCCATTTTATGGTGCAAAAGGGTATTATCTTGGAACACAAAGTCTTATCCAAAGGTATTGAGGTGGATAGAGCTAAGATAAAAATAATTGAGAAGCTACCACCACTCACTAGTGTAAGCGAAGTTAGGAATCTTCTTGAACATACAGGCTTTTACTGGGGATTCATCTAATATTTTTGCAAAGTCTCCAAACCCTTGTGTAATCTATGGAAAAATATGTGCCTTTCAAATTTGATGATAAATTTTTAAAGGCATTTTGAGCACTTAAATAGAAATTAGGTTAGTACCAATTATAGTAGAACTTGATTGGAGCAAGCCCTTTGACTTAATGTGTGATGCAAATGAATTTGCTATGGGGGCTATTTTAGGGTAACAAAGACAAAAAAATGTTCCATGTCATATATTATGCAACCAAAATACTCAATGATGTTAAAATAAATTTCACTAGTATGGAGAAGAAACTCCTAGCCATTGTGTGTCCTTTTGAGAAATTTGGATTGTATTTGGTTGGGACCAAGGTCACTATCTATACGAACTACTATATAATAAAGTACCTCATCATGAAAAAGGATGCCAAACTAAGATTGAAAAGATGGTTCTCCTTCTACAAGAGTTTGACTTGAAAATTCTTGATAAAAGAGGGACAAAGAATTAGGTGAAAGATAATTTATCTAAACTAGAGAGGGAAGCTAATATAGATGACAACATGGAAATTGGGGAATCTTTCCTAGATTAGCAAATTCTCTCAATGACTGAAATTAACATCCTATGGTATATAGACCTAGCAAACTTCATGGTTGCCAACATCCCTCTACTTAATCTCTTATGGAAACAAAAGAAGAAGTTCTTCCATTTTGTTAAAAAATATTTTTGGGATGGCCCTTGCCTCTCTACAAAAAATGCAGTGATAGTACTTTGAGAAGGTCTCACACATATGATAAAGTTAAAAGTATCCTTTACCATTGCCATAACTCAAACTATAAAGGCCACTTTGGGAGCATCAAAATAGCGGCTAAGGTACTTCAATTTGGTTATTTTTTACCTATACTATTTTTAGATGCACATCTTTATGTAAAGCATGTGATAAATGCCAAAGGATAGGTAATATTTCCAAAAGGGATGAGATGCCTTTGAAGAATATACTTATAGTAGAATTGTTTGATGTTTAGAGCATTGACTTTATAGGATTTTTCCCCTCATCATTTGGTAACAAATACATACTATTCAGTATGGATTACATGTCAAAGTGAGTAAAACCATATTCAACAACAAATGTGATGCTAAAGTTTTCATGAAATTTTTGAAGAAACAAATTTTCACTGAGTTTAGAACTCTTAGAGTTATCATTAGTGATGAATATGGTCACTTTTTAAATAGATCTTTCAATTCTTTATTGTCAAAGTATAGGATTAAGCATAAGGTATCTATCCCTAATAATCCCCAAACAAGTAGGAAAGCAGAAGTGTCCAATAGAGAGGTGAAAAGAATTTTGGAAAAAATGGTGAATAGATCTAGAAAGGATTGGGCCTTTAAGTTAGATGATGCTTTATGGGCATACAAAACTACATTTAAAACACCAATTGTACCACTACATATAGGATAGTCTATGGAAAGGCATGTCACCTACCAGTGGAATTGGAGCATAAAGCATATTGGGCATTACAATAATTGAACATGTCCATAGATACAGCTAATGACAAAAGAATGCTACAAATAAATGAACTAGATGAGCCATAGTGGAGTGCTTTACAAAGAGAATACAAAGAGATGGCATGATAAGAAAATTTCCCACCTAACTTTTGAACCATAACATAAAGTATTATTGTATAACTCTAGACTCAAATTGTTTCTAGATAAACTCAAGAGTAGATGGTTAGGTCCATTCACAATCACTAAGGTAACAAACCATGGAGTAATTGAATTGAAAAATAGAAACAAAGAGTGGTTCATGGTTAATGGGCATAGAGTAAAGCACTATCTTGGAGAACAATTACCAAATGAAAAGGTTATGATGACCTTGGTGAATGCACCTTAGGATTTTATATGAATGTCTAGCCAAGGACGTTGAACATGGAACTAATTGGGAGGCAACATAACTTTATCTTACTTATATATTTTCTATTATGCAGTTGAATAAATGTGGAGGGAAATGTCATAATAAAGATTGAACAATTTCAACTATAGATGTGGGGTGCCAAGGAAAAGGGACTTTTATTTCCTTTCACTTTTTTTTTGTATTCATATGTTCACATTAAGAACAATGTGAAATTTTAGTGTGGGGGATGGAACTTCATTCTCTACTTTGGTGTTTAGTATATATTTTCATTTTTAGGATTTTTTTTATCATGATTTAGGTAGAAAGTGATGAATACATGGAAACCAAATGCATGCATATTTTATATGAAACATATGTACCCAATTTAACATGCTCGCTAAGATATTGACATTAGTCATTTGATGTCCAAGCTAGTTTTGATTGAATTGATTTAGATTTTTATGCACATGTTCATGATTAATTTTGGTGTTCTTATTGGGAGAAAATTTAAGGCGAGTTATGCTAGTTGATGAGGTCTACTATATTATAGAACCTATTCGATCATCCTTTTAGACGAAATCATGAATAGTATTTGGCTTTAGAAATGATTTAGGCCTTTATTGGATTTATTGTGCTTTTGAAGCTAACCATCATTAATATTTATATCCTTAGTCACCTTTTTTGAACCTTACTAAGAACATTCATATCTTTAAGTCACATTTTTAGCCTAACCAATAAGTATTTTCTTTACCCTTACACCTTTAGCTTGTATGAAAAATGCAATCATGTATTGTGCTATAAAATGAGGTGAAATGTAATGCACTATACTTATTCACATCTGTAAAAAAAACCTCCACAATTACCCCTATAAAAAAAGAATAAAATTAAAAATAAGTTTGGGGGTGTTATGAGGCTAAAAAAATAGAGAAAAGAAGGTGAAGAAGAGATGTGGAATAAAAGAATGAAAAGAATGGTAAGATAGGATGCACAAAATATTCAAATGAAAGCACAATTGAAGTTAAATATTGCATGATGAATAAAAAAAGAGCTAAGGTGTAAAGCCATATTGATCTTTTAGCTAAGTTCATATTTACATTAAAGGAGATAGGTGTGAAGAAGAGACATATGAAACTTGTTCTAAGACTTTATTGATTAGAATGCTAATATAACTTTATATCACGAGTGCATTGGTTGACATCATTTGCAATACACACAAATCAATTCATCAAAAAACCTTGCATATCCTTGTATTAATGGAACTTTGATTGATGGATATGTGAACTTTCTTGTTATGGAATTGTACAACTTTGGATGGGGATAGTTTTTACTCAACATGCATGTATTAATAGATATCTCTTTTGGATAGATAGACTTGACTTTGATAAAGGGCAAGCAAAGAGTTAAGTTTGGGAGTGTGATAACTCTACAAAAGTATAGTTATTTTGCAACATCTCAACCACTTATTTTCCTTGTTTGTGCTTAAGTACCATGAAAAGGATTATTCAATGTTTAATGTGGAAGGTGAAGAGATATCAAACATGTCAAAATTAGTTAAAAACGAGGACAAATGTAGAATTACAAGATCTATCGATCAACCAATAATTGGATTGATCAAATTTTTATAACTAGATTGATCAAAAAATTAGTGGATTGATCAAGCGGTCATTACTCAATCAATCAAAAATAAGCTTGATCGATCGAGAATAGGCTCGATCAATCGTATTTTGAGAATTAAAATGCATCAACACTAAATTAAATTACAAATTTCAATCTCAACCATTGAATCATAGTAATGTGAATCATAATCTAATGAGAATCAATTTCATCCTATTTAAAGCATCATAGGGAGGTCATAAACAACACACAATTAAGAATCAAAGCCCTAATAGCTACTAAGAAGAAAAAAGTTCAAGAGGAGATTAAAATACACATAACATTGTGAAGGATTCAAGACAATACTAGCACTACGAATCAAGAGATTAAGTGTATATCTCATTCTTCTCCATTCATTATCAGTTTTATTTTCTTTCTTTATGAAAAATCTTAGCTTTAAGAACATAATTATGTCTAGCTAGTTAATTAATATAAGGATCTTATGAACCCAATTTTCTACATGTGATTATCTAATACTTTACCCCAATTGTTATTTTAATTTAATATATTATTTAATCTTATTTTTATTCTATTGATTATTTGGCCAATAATTGATGTATAGGGGTAATTAAATAGATTTGAGAGAATAATTTAATTTTTTGTCTTAACTAAATAATATGCATAGTGTCTAGGCATAGATGTATGATTATTATGCATGTGATCAATAATTGATAAACTTAATGAGTGTTATGCAATCAAATTGACATAAAAGTGCAATTAGGCCAATTACTATATAATGTGTAGTGTACTTGAGAGAAGAATGCATGCTAGGTTAGATTCAATTCATCATAAAATTGATGGATGATTATATCGGGGGAAGTTTTAGTGATTCGCATGTTATGAAATGCTAGGTTAGATTCAATTCATCATATAATTGATGGATGAGTATATCAGGGGAAGTTTTAGTGATTCGTATGTTAGGAAATTGGAAGATTAAAGATTCTTAAATCATTTTCTCATAAATCTTCGTAGTTGTTTAGTCTTGTGATTTAAAATTAGTTGTCATTTATTTTTTTCATTTATTTTTTATAATTTTCTATTGTCCAAATGGTAATCGTCATAATTATATTGGTACTTGGTTATGAGCTACATAACTTCCTATAGGATTGATATCCATACTTAGGTACATTATATTACTTGCACGGCTCGTATACTTGTGAATTGCATCATGTTGATCAATGTGTTTTTTAGATCAATTTGCATTATCTATGAAAGTTATGACAAATATTCACAAAAAATATTAAAATAAAAAAGTCATAAATATTCACAAAATCATAAAAACAAAAACAAAAAATTATGAAAAATAACTAAAAAACAAAGAAACAATTTAAGATGCCAATTCCTCGTCAACAAAGTGAAAGACATAATAAAAAAAATTAATTGATCATAAGTGCACAAATCACTAGCAAGTTAATGATATGTTACCCTCAGGTCGATCTCTGAAGGAATTGGAAGGTTATTTAAAAAATTTGAATTATCTTCTAAATTAGTTGAAAAAAAATCCTAAGCCATCTAACAATTGTCAATTGCTAGAAACAGACTTTAAATTCTAAATTAAATTCATATCTAAAGATCATAAGTAAATTAAATAATAGCAAGTAAATAGTCAAAAAAAATATGATGATGGATAAAAATGGGATTTTGGCGAGCATAGCCCTTCATAGAACGAATGAACCAAATGATTCAAATAACATGTTGGAGAATTCACATAATTCTCAATTAGTTAATGACTTTCTAGGTCGTATTTGAAATTGATTAATTGAAAAACTGAGAAAAATATATGCATCAACACCTTAGTTAGTTAATAATTTCTTTATGAGGGTTTAAATTAATTAATTAGTAAACCTAAGGTCAATATATTCTTCATATATAAATCAAGATTTGGTCGATCGTTAATTAATAATTAGAGATTTTTTAACCATCTAATTTAATCTCAATTGATTAATGACTTCCTTGGCCGAGCTTGAAATTGATCAAGGAAATTAAATTAGATGCACATCTAAGTATAGATGATGTTTCTAATGCCTAATTCTAAAATAGTTTATTTAATTATGAATCAAGATTTGGTCAATCATTAATTAATAATTAGAGATTTTTTAACCATCTAATTTAATCTCAATTGATTAATGACTTCCTTAGCCAAGCTGGAAATTGATCAAGGAAATTAAATTAGATGCACATCTAAGTATAGATGATGTTTCTAATGCCTAATTCTAAAATAGTTTCTTTAATTATGAATCAAGATTTGGTCTATCTTTAATTTATATTTAAATATTTTAAGGTTATGAACAAGAAATAAATAAAACCTTCATTGACTCCAACCATAAAATTGTTTTTCTAATCATTAGAAGCAAAAAATAAATTATTATATTATAAAATTAGCCAATCACATTTAAATCAACAAAAGGCATTAGACTGTAGAGAGAAATAAAAGATGTAACAATTAAAAGTACCTCTTCATGAGAAGTGATTCAAAATCTCTGAATAAGTTGTCACTACCTTATTCAAATCTTGGGATCATTCTTCCCAATTGGGAGGTTTTCTCTCTCCATATTTGTATATGTATAGTGGAACAACTATGGGAGCTGGTTCTAAATCAATTCTAAATTATAGGGCTACTTTACTTTCTTTTTAACCTGATGAAATTATGAAACTATTTATAAACAAAAACAATGTATAGAGGTTGTAATAAAATATTTGATACACATATCATGACGTGCTTTATTTCTTACCACGACACACAAATCAAACATAGTCTCATTGTGCAACCCAAGGGAACCACACCACAAAACACTTATTATCTCATTGCAACATGCAAAATTTAACTTCCCCAATATAAATTCCCGAGAGGTTCCTACCACATCATCCTTATTCATTTACCATGGCATGCACGTTTGTGTTGATATTTGTTATGCCCCTTACATTTTGGTTTATTCTTGATTTAAGGCTTGCATTCATTAGTCTTTTTATCTTTTTAAGGTGATGTTTTAGTGCTTCAAGTGTTATGTCTACATATGTTGACATCGTTTATCTCTTTTGAAGCTAAAAACACCTTCAATACATTAAACCATACACTTAATTCCAAAAAAGATATATTTTCATATTAATCAAATAAAATTCTATAATCAAACCTATTCATTCCAAGTATGGAAATTAAAATCATGAAATATGAGTACTTTTCAAGCACTTATAAAAAAGGTCATACACTGCCTTACTAAGATAGGTATCACACGATGTGCATCGAGTAACACACATTGATTTTGTATGGCATTGGGGGCCTAGTACATCCATGTTCTCTCCAAACTACATATCTTCTCATAAGAAGACTTACCAAGAAGCACTTTAGAGGGATATCTATTCATTAAGAAAATAGCTCTCCTAAAATCATACATCCAAAATTGCATAGCAACCATATGTAAGTTTTGTAGTTCTTTGAGTCTTTGTTGGCATTCTTATATGCAAAACATGAGTACGTTTATTTTACTGAGTGTATTTTCCTTCCTCTATGCAAAGTTGGTTAGTGATGATAAGTAATTCACACATGCACATAGTTAGGTACACTATATATGCGATCGTGTTTACACCCACCATGAGTTCGATTTTTGTAGTGTGCATGCTAAGTAATTTATTGTGGTCTTAGTTTTGTTGTGTTTGAGGTATTTATGCAAAATTATGAGGTAATTTTGAAAACCAAAAATCAAATTTTTGGGTGCCTCATTGGACAACTTGGCAAGGCCTTGATGAATGATCAATGAGACTCGTTTGTGAGGCCTTGGTAAGGCTTGAAAAGGTGTTAGTGTTTTTGAAAATTTTCTATAAATACCCCCTCTGATATGCTATTTAATTAGAAAATCCAAGTAATAGTTTTCCAAAATTTTCTTACAATCCTAATTCCATTTTAACAAATCACCTTTAGTGTTTTTTGGTGTTCGTGATATGCTCTTATAAGAGAAACTAGTGCTCTTAAGCTATGCGTATTTAAGATTATTTTACTAGTGATATGTGAGCAATACTGTGCTCTTGGGATTGGGATTAGATATATTTGTGAGCTACCAACATAGTGCTTGATGGTGGTCGTGGTTAGGGTTATTCCCACATTGATTGTACACATTGTTGATCATTGGTTTCCAATCACAATACTATGAGTGATGTTGGCTTTGGAGTAGAGTTGGATCTATGTTTTGGATCAATTAATTATCAAAGTATCAAGCGAGGACAACAATAGGAAATTAGGGTAGTATGGTCACGATTGATAGAGGTATTTGTGTTTATACATTCATCAAGTTGTATCTATTTTTCTGATGAGAGAATTGTTTCCTGTTGATTGGTTACCATTATTAGCCACCCAAGGATTCTATACGAGTTTAAATTTTACATGAATTTGTTTGTATGGTCTACTTTGGTGCAAGTAGAGTTTGAGTCTTTACAATTATGTTACAACATATAGGTTTTGGACTTTGATTTTGAAAACCTTTTCTTTTTGTTGCTCCATGCTTTCTTTCTTGAGTATTTAGTATGTTTATTTTTTTCGAATTGTGGTGTTTATTACTTTCCTTGTTTTGTTTTTCTATTGTCGAGTTATGTCTTTAAGGAGTATGTATCTCCTTACCTTGGTAGTGTACCAAGTACCAGATTCTTTCAATTGGTATCATAGTAGGTATATCCTTTTGGACTTAACCACTATGGTTTTGATTATTTTTTACTTTCTCTATGTTTAATTTAATTAATCTTTTATGATGGATGATATGAGAGGTTTATATGATGGACCTCTTCAATTTATTGGTTACTATTACTTTTACTAGAGATCTCATAAATGCTATTATCTTAGATCATTAAATAATGATGTTTGGTCCTTAATTAAAATGGTTGGAGGTTCCTTATGTATAACTCAGAAATTTGTGTTGTTGAACCTAAACTTGTTAATGATTGGAATAAAGAAGAGCTGCATCTCAATAAGCTTAATTTCCAATGGTTACATTTACTTATCAGTTCTATTATTACTAAAGACTCAAGTTTGATTTCAAGGTATACTAGCTCTAAGGAAGCTTGGGACTTTTTACAAAGAAAGTATGATGGGTGTTTCTCTTAGATGGTTGTGTCTCACCCAGATGAATTTGTAGTTATTAATTTTTATTGTTCATCTTTGATGGAATCTCACTTTGAGATAGTCTTTTCATGAACCTCTTATTGGACACATGTTGTTGGTAATAACAATTTTTCCCTTCTAGAGTCTTATGATCAACTTGTGCATGATAATCTTAAGTTGAAGAAGAATATGATCAAGATTAATAGTAGTTTGAAGGAGAAAGATATAGAGCAATGGGACCTCTTTGGTCAATTTCTCAACCTCACTTTGGAAGGTGAGAAGGATGAGGGAAACTTAAATATGGGATTGTATAATCACATGAAGTCACTTTAAGTTAAGGAATATGAGAGAAATCTCTTCAAGTTAAGGAATTATAAGCTCATAAAGTTCAAAGTATTCTTGAGTCTTGTTCAAATAAATCTAATGGTATCTCCAATTTAAAGAAAAAATTCATATCTTGGAAGATGAAAATGCTCTTATTGAGTCTTTGTTGGATGATTGTGAAGGAAAACTGAATGATACTCAAGTTTGTGATGATGTCGATACTATCAAAGTCAAACATCTTGAATCCAGTTTTTTGGATAAATATGAAATCTCAAGTCTCTTCATCTTTGGCAATATGATGTTAAAAGGAAAATTAAGGAATTTTGAGATGTTAGGCAGCAATGGTCTCTTGGAAATACTTGTGTTTGAAAAGTTGTTGAAATTTGATGATTCAGATGCTCCTTTTATTGATGACTGTACTTTTGATGTGTTAAGTGCAAAGAGTCTCTCTCTTCCTCCTATCTTAGACACCTCTAGGTTCTTCTCTACCTCCACCATTCATAGAGAGTCTCCATGTTATGGCAATAAAATGTTGAGTCATATAAAAGATCTAATAAATATGTATGTCACACTTACTAATGAAGCTTCGATATTACAACATGAAGAAATTGTGCTTTCTAGGAGTTAAAGTCCTCTTAGGTTAATGCTTATGGTGATTTGAACCTGAATTGCAATATTTTTCATATACCTCTCAAGTTCATGCTTATGGTGATTTGAACCTTCTATGCAAATTCAATCTGAGACAATTATTATAGTTCCACCTAATCCACCAATTGCTTCTCCTTCACCAACTGACTTACCATTTTCTTTATCTTCCTCTTCCTCTTTTCCTATCCTTGAAAATCCTAGTTCATGTCTCTAATACTCATCCCAATGTATCTTACGATCAAATTAGTGCTCATGTAATGTCCTATTAACCTATTATATCTACTAGAAATGAATTGATTATTTTGCCTAAACCATTGTTACCCTCTCTTAGTCTTGCTCCCTCTCCTACCAATGATTTGCCACTTGTAGTTGATTTACCTACTAAAACTCTTACTTCATTAAAAACTTCAAATACCCATCCAATGATAACGAGATAAAAAGTGAGCATTGTCAAGCCATAAGCATTTCAACAGTTTCTTCTTCTTCTTCATGTGTTATTAGTGAACCTAAAAGTCATAAGAAAGCTTTGAAAATCCCTAAGTGGAGAAACGCAATGCATAATGAAATTGATGCTCTTAATACTAACAACACTTGGGTTATAATTCCTTTACTTGCTGGAGTGACTCCTATCACATGCAAATAGGTGTTTAGGGTCAAGTTTTCAATAGATGGGACTCCAGAGAAGTATAAAGTAAGGCTAATTACTTGATCGACAAAAATTGTGTCCAATAGGTACACAAGTATACGTATCGCAAATAAATAATATAATTGTAAGAAAAAAATTGTTTCCACCGAAATTATGTTATTAGAAACTAATTTTTAAAACTAAAATATAAATATCAATTTTTTATTTTATTTTGTTTTTTTTTAAGAAAGAAAAATTGAAAAAAAATAAAAATAAATAACAACAATTAATTAACCCAAAATTAATAGCTAAGAATATATATGAGAAAAAAATCTAGGAAGAAATAATCCTCCAATTTTCTAAACATGTGAATTACTAAAATCCCCCTAATATAATTACCACTCAATTACATGATTAATCAAATCTAAATTATCATGTATTCCTCTTTCAAGTAAAATACACACCATATAATAATTAACCTAATCACACTCTCATGTTAATTAAATTGCATACTACTTATTAAGTTCAATTATGGGTCACATACATAAGAATCATATATTTCTACCTAGAAACTATGAATGTTATT
Source organism: Hippophae gyantsensis (assembly GCA_030763125.1). Classification (NCBI taxonomy): domain Eukaryota; kingdom Viridiplantae; phylum Streptophyta; class Magnoliopsida; order Rosales; family Elaeagnaceae; genus Hippophae; species Hippophae gyantsensis. Next base: position 26,690,831 of record CM061039.1, on the reverse strand, counting down.
TAATCAAGATAAATAATTAAATAATTATCTCAAATCTATTTAATTGCAATGGTTAGCCAAACAATTAATACCATAAAAATCAAATTAAATTGAAATCATAATTGGGATAAACATATTAAATTATCACATGTAAAAAATTAGGTTCATAAGACCCTTAGATTTACAAATTATCTAGACATGATTTTGTTCATAAAGCTTATATTTTCATAAAGAAAGACATAAAAGTTAATAAAGAAAGGAGAAGAAGAATAAATGCAATCAATCTCTTGAATTGTAGCACCAATCTCTTCTTAAATTTCCCCCAAAATTGTATCTCTTTTTAAATGTTTTTGTATTATTCCCTCTTCTTGGCTCCAAAACTGATTAAAAATTGTTAATTTTCTCCTTGTTAAGGTTTTTGGGATAATTAAAGGGTTAAATTAGGCTCAAATATGATTTGGATTGAAAGATCAACTTCAGATCATGGACTAAGATAAAAAGAAAAGGAAAATTAAACAACACTGGTCAATGAGATCGTGACACTTGAAAAGGGAGAAAATTTGGATGAATCAATGCACCACACTTGGCAGGATAGACCTATTATGTTCAATACATACAAAGTCAATACCACATGGTGTGCTATGACTCAATGATCTAGATTGCATAGCTCCTAAGTAGAAAGAAAGCATGAATCCTATGATGACACATGGTATACTCGTTAACTGCACGACAAAACTCAAAATGAACATCGTGATGACACATGGAAACCTTGCTTGTATGGTAACTTGGTAGAGATGAATGGTTAGCTATACATTGTAGCACACTCAGATTGGCTTCCTTTTCTTATGTTACATCCACATGTCATTCTCGGATTGATTATGCATTAAAAAATCTATAAAAATTACAAAACATTCCAAGAAATATTTGAAAAATATATTTTCATCATTTCTCACTAGAAAGTTCACATATTTTTAACCCCAAAAGTACTACTAATTAAATAAAATGAATAAATATTAAGTAGAAAAGTGCACTAATGACTCTAATTTTACAGAGTCATCACACCCTCAAATATAACTCTTTTCTTTTCTTTAACTAAATCTATGTCTGACTAGATAAATTGACATAGGCAATATATTCATAAATATTTAGCAAAAAACTATCCCCTTCAAAAGTCATGCAATTATATGACAAGGAGGTTCACATATTCATAAATCAACATGCCATCAATAAAATGATATGGAATGTTTTTGATGAAATGATTTGTGTGTGTGTGTGTGTTGCAAATGATATCATCTGATCCACTAATGAAATCAACCTATATGAGCATGTTAATCAATTCAATCTTAGAACAAGCCTCCTAGGTCTATTTTTCACATCCCTCTCCACTAATCTAAATTTGTACTTACCTAAAGATCAATAAGGGCTTTACATGCTTATAATGTATGATTTAGATGGGGGTAGATAAATGAAGACATTTAGGCTCTTTTCACTCCTTTTCTTTCCTTGTATTCATTAGGCACTTTTTAACTACAATTGAGCTTTTACTTGATATTTTAGAGCACCATATCTTATCATTCTTTTCATATTATTTTATTCCACATCCTTCTTTTCTAACTTGACAACACCCCATATTTATTTTCAAACATATTTTTCTTTAGACAGATAATTATGTTGTGAGTTTTTTTATAGGATGCATTACATTTCACCTTACTCTATAGAAAACCACATGATTGCAATTTATTTTTGTACAAGCTAAAGGTGCAACATTAATGGTAATCCTTATTGGTTAGGCACAAAATATGGTTTAAAGATATGAAAGGCTATTTGTTAGGATTAAATGGGTGACTACAAATATTGACAATGGTTAGCTTGAAAGGCTTAATCGATTCAAATAAGGCCTAAATCATTTCTCTTGTTAAATACTATTTAGAATTTTTCCTCAATGGATGATCAAATGGATTCTAAAACATGGTACATCTCACTAACTCGTATAGCTCACCACAAAGTTTCTCTCAATAAGAACACCAAAATCAATCACGAACATGTGCATAAAAATTTGAATCAAATCCAATCAAACTACCGAGCATATCACATGATTAATGTAAGTATCTTAATGAGAATGTTACATTCCTTATCCTAGTCATAATAAAAAATATATCATTGGGTTCATACATTTCATATCAATCATGCAAGCATTTGGTTTCCACGTATTATCAATTTCTAAATAAATGATGATTAAAAACATCCTAAAAAACTTTTCCTAAAAATTGAAAATGCTTACTAAATATGAAAATAGAGAATGAAGTTCATTCCCCCAAACCAAACCTACACATTGTCCCCAATATGCACATATAAATATGAAAAAGTAAAAGCAAAGAAAACTCCCTTAGTCTTAACACACCATGGCGGTCATTGAAATTGCATAATCTCATTGCGTCATTACTCTCGACATTTATTCACCTACAAAATAAAAACAATAAAAATATAAGTAAAAGAATGTTGGGTTGCCTCCCAACCAACATCACGTTTAACGTCCTTGACTAGAAGGGCATATCACCTTATAAGGTGCATCCACCAAGGTTATTACATCATTGCTCATAACATAATGTGTAATAGTCTTAAGTATAGGCGACTAAAAAGATTATTTTAAGTTATTATCATGATTAAAAACATCTATCCTAAAGCATTCATTAGCATTATCAATATCAAGGGGTTCAAATACTTTAAAAATTTAAATGCTACTTGTTCATCTTGCACTCTCATTTTAAGCTCACCTTTTTGTACACCAATAAGTGCTCCTCCGATTGCTAAGAATGGACGACCAAGTATAATGGAAATATTAAGGTCTTCTTCTATGTCTAGTAGAATGAAATCTAATTGACACAAATTGTGTAATGGGTACGCAAGAATATGTATCACAAACAAATAGTATAATGATAAGAAAATATCATTCCTATGGAGATTATGCTATTAGAAACTATTTTTAAAAAAAGTAAAAATTAATTTTCTTTTGTGTTTTTAGAAAGAAAAATTAAAATAACTAAAAGTAAATACCAGTAATTAATTAACTCAAAATTAACAACTAAGAAGATATATGAGAAAATATCTTGGAATACTTAATCCCCTAATTTTCCAAACATGTGAATTACTAAAATTCCCCCAATATAATTACCAATCAATTAAATGATTAATTGAATCTAACCTAACACGTATTCCTCTCTCAAGTAAACTACACATAATATAGTAATTAACCTAATCACACTCTCATGTTAATTAAATTGCATACTATTCATTAATTCTGTCAATTATGGATCACATTAAAATGAATCATACATCTCTACCTTTAAACTATGCCTGTTATTTAATCAAGACATACAATTAAATAATTTCAAATATATTTAATTTTCTCTATGGACCAATTGTTGGCCAAACAATTAATAATATAAAAATCAGATTAAATAATATAATTAAATTAAAATCATAATTGGGGTAAATATATTAGGTCATCACATGTAGAAAATTGGGTTCATAAGACTCCTATATTAATAAATTAATTAGACATGATTTTGTTTATAAAGTATATATTTTTCATAAAGAAAGAGATAAATATTGATAAATAAAGGAGAAGAAGAATAAATAGACTCAATCTCTTGAATTGTTGCACCAATCTTCTCTTGAATCTCCACCAAAATTATATCTCTTTATAATTTTTTCTTTATTTTTCTCTCTTCTTGGCTCCAAAAACTGATAAAATATTATTCATTTTTGATTCATTATGGTTTTTAGGGGAATTAGGAGGTTAAATTAGGCTCAAAAGGAATCTGGATAGTCATAACAACTTCCGATCAAGGGTTGAATGAAAAAAGGAAAATTAACATGTAGCAAGGAAGAAAAATTGGACGAACTGGTCTTGGGCAACGCATGCTGAGTAAACACCATATGGCGTACTATGATTCGTGGATATGGATTGCATGGTGCCTTGATTGAATGAACAGATGAATCATGTGACCATGCATAGCAAGCTAGTAGAGAGTATGAAGAAACTCTAATTGAACATCATGTTGACACAAGGCAAGGTCTACATCACTTGGTACATATGGCACGCTCTGATTGGCCCTTTTTACTTATGGGGCATCCTTATGGTGATGATTGATCAACTCCCATGCTTGTGTGGCATCCATGTGGCGTCTTCTAATCTCTCATGGATTAAAAAATTCCTAGATAATCCCTAAAAATTTCAAACAATTCTTCAAAAATATAGTTTCACTCCTTTCACAAAAACGTTCATATTTTAATATTTTTATCCCCAAAAGTACTACTAGTTAAGTATCACAAACAAATATTAAGCATAAAAGTGCACTGATGACTCTATTTTGATAAAGTTATCACACCACAAAACTTAACTCTTTCCTTGTCCTCAAATAAAACCAAATCTAACTTGATAAAATTACATGGGTAGTGTATATATATATATATATTAATCATGCATATTTAGTGAAAGCTATCCTCCTCAACAACCATACAATTCTAATACAAGGAGATTCACATATCCATTAATCAATATTCCATCAATACAAGGATATGTAAGGTTTTTGATAAATTGATTAGTGAACTTTGATCATGTGTGATCAATAAATCAAATTCAATAGGATAAATAGGAATCATAGCACCATCACCAATAGTATTAACTTTAGAACCATGATATGGAATTGTATTAGGAACTTGTTTCTCATCAAATTTCAAATGGTGACTAGCACTAGAATCCAATAACCAAGCATCAATAGAAGATGAGTTAGATCCAACATTACCTACTACGTCATTCATAACTTAAGATGAGAACTGAGAAGAACTCTTTTCTTTAAGAACATCTCGAAGAAGGAAGCATGAAGCAACTGCATGCCTTAACGTATCATAGATATGGCATATTAGTCTCTTAGAAAGAGACTTCTTGTAGTTCTTGTTATTATTGAAAACTCCATTTAACTAATACAAACCATAAATTTGCTTTGAATTTCCATAAGACTTAGAGCGTTTATCCTTTATAAAATTAGCAAGATTTTGCTCTCGTTAAAATATGTTGATCAATGCTATCCAAAGCTATCTATATTCTCTCATACATTTCTAACTGATTGTGTAATACTCACACAAAAGGCCTCAATTGATTCATATTAAAAGTAGTGACAAAAGAAATATACCTTGGTTCAAGACAATTAAAAATGTAGAGAAGTAGTTATTTCTCATCAAAAAACCACATATGGCTATGAGATGAGACATGGTTGTTTTGGATTCAAAAAATACTCTATAACATATTGATTTTTATGTATCAAGGTCTAATGTTTTCCACACGAATTCATAGTTCTTAGTTGTGTTAGTAAATTAAACATTCTTCTAAGGCCAACTATTTACCCATTAATGATGTATGTGTCAAAAATAAGTCAAGAATGTTGTATGAAAATGACCGAAATGATTTGGTCTTATGACTTCTTTCTATTTATAGACTTTACAAAATACAACAAAGCTGTCTATGGATAGTTGTGGATGCCTATGGACAGCTGTTTATGGACAGTTGTGGATAGCCATGGATTGATGTCTATGGATAGCTATGAATAGGTATTTACAGTTGAAAATGACTATAGATAGTAGCTGTGGACAACTAAATGAATATGGAAAACAAATTACAGCAAATCAATTATAGATAGCTAAGCTGTTAATGGAACACAACAAAGTTGTTATGGAAAACTAAGCTGTCCATTGACAGCCCCCCTCAAATTGATGTGGGTTGATCAACAAGCATCAATTTGCTACTTATGAGTAATGTCGATGGCGAGTGAGAGAATTGGTAAAGATAACAACAATTTGTAGTTCAGTAGAAATATGTGGAAGAGTGATAACACGAGCATCAAAGGCCTCACAGATAGAGTGACAGTCGACTTCAACAATATGCTTGGCACACTCATGATAGATAGCATTGGTTGTAATATGAATAGCACTTGTATTATCTGCATGTAAAGGTGTAGGATTGGCCTCAAAGAAGTCTAACTCAACTAGCAAACCTCAAAGCCAAATAATTTTGGAACAAGCAAGAGACATTGTTCAATACTCAGATTCTCTAGATTACTTAGAAACTCTGTCTTACTTCTTACTCTTCCAGGAGATCAATGCATCACCTAAGAACATACACCAACCAATGATGGAGTGATGTGTATTAGCACAACTAGCCCAATCAGCATCCCTATAAGCAATAAGACGATGAGAATTTACTGAAGCAAAGATAAGCCACGGGCTAAAGTGCCCTAAATATAACGTATGATTTGACAGACAACAACCAAATGAAGATGACAAGGATCTTGGAGAAATTGGATGACTTGTTGTACAACAAAAGAAATATTTGCTCTAGTGATGGTTAGATAGACAAGGCTACCCACCAATTTCTGATATAAGCTAGGATCGATAATTAAGTCACCTTCCTCTTTGAAAAGCTTGACATTTAATTCCATTGGAGTATCGATAGAGGTAGCTTCCTGGAGTTCAGTTGTAGTCACCAAATCACTAGCATACTTGTGTTGATTAAGGGAGATACCAGAGGGGCTATGATGCACCTCAAGACCAAGAAAATATGTAAGAGACCCAAGATTTTTCATATGAAAGGATTGTGAGAGATGGGTCTTGAGCTGGACAAGTAAAGTAGAATCAGAACCAATGATCATAATATCATCAACATAAACCAAAAAGACAACAATACCCATGTCTAATTTTCAAAGAAACAATGAAGTGTTATACTTGCTCTGTGTGAAAGAAACTTGTAATAAAGTGGTTCAAAAATTTTCAAACCACACCTGTGGAGCTTGTTTAAGACCATAAATAGAGCAACAAAGTTTACACATATTCGATATCGAAGAGGAAAACAACCCCAGAGGTGGCTTCATATAAATACATTCTTTAAGATATCCATGAAGGAAATCATTTTTAACATCCATCTGATGTAGTGGCCAATCATTGGAAGTAGCAAGAGGTAGAATCATTCGAATAGTCATTTTTGCAACAGGAGTAAAGGTCTCCTCATAATTAACATCATATTCCTATTTGTTCCCAAGGATAACAAGTCAAACTTTATAACGATCCAAACTTCCATCAGAGTGAACCTTGATTGAGTAAACTCATTTGTAACCCAGAGGAACTATAGTGGAAGGACAAGACTCAATATCCTAGGTGTTATTAGCCTCTAGAGTAGAAATTTCTCCTGTATAGCTTGGCACCAACAATCATGCTTGGCAGCATGTGAGTAGCATGTGGGAATATCAAAATTGGACAATGTTGTAGTAAGATCTAAAATAAAATTTCTAGAAGAAAAACGATACCTATTAGGGGGTACAGACACTCGAGAAGAGCGACATACCAAAGGCTCTAGAGGTGCTGCAATTGAATGACTCAGGTGTATGTTAGGATTAGATATCAGGTGAGCCATCGAAAGAGACTGTGAGTGGGATTGTCTTGTATACACCAATACTAGTTTAAAGTGAAAACTGTTTTGAGGAAGAGCTAAGAATTGATGATTAAATGAGGGAAGGACTATAGTAGAAGAAGAGGGCACCTAAGACACAGGAAAAAAATGTTGATTTTCAAAGAAAATAACATCCCTAGAAATGTGTGTACGATGTAATGTATGATCATAGCAAACAAATCCCTTTTGGCACATTATATCCTAAAAATGCATATCTAATAGATTGAGTAGATAATTTATTTCACTCATGAGATGGTAAATGAACAAAATATACACAACCAATATACGAAGATTATCATAATTAGGGTACTTAGTAAACAAGCGAAAATAGGGATATTCCATGTGTAAAACTTGGGAAGGTAAACGATTAATCAAGTGAGTAGCAATCTTTAGAGCCTTAACCCAAAACATGGATGGAAAGAAGATTCGAAGAAGAGAGTACATACCATATTAAGAAGATGATGATTTTTGAGCTCAGCTACTCCATTTTGTTGAAGAGTAGCAGGACATGAATGTTGATGGATAATACCTTTAGAAGCCAAAAATACCTGAAACTCAGTGGACAAATATTCACCACCAGAATCTGTGCAAAATGTCTTAATATTTGCAGAAAATTGATTTTCAGCATATGCTAAAAACTTGGTGAAAGTATGAAAACCCTCATATTTAGAGCAAAGAAAATAAACTCAAGTGAATCTGTTATGATCATCAATGAAAATTACATAGTATTTAAATTTTTCATTTGAACTAATCAAGAAAGGTCCCCAAACATCTCTATGAATAAGATCAAAGTAGTGAGAAGCTCTACTAGCATGCAAAGAAAATGTAAGATTTTTGCTTTTACCAAGTTTATAAGAATCACACTCAAAAGGTAAAGAAGAACATTCTTTATTACTAAGAAAGCCCAAGTTCAATATATGAGATAAGACTTGAGTATTGGGATGGCCTAAACGTTGATGCCATACCATACTTAGATCAAGAATATTATTACCAGCAAAAGACTTAATAGAAGGAATTGGATAAAGTGCTGGAATAGGTAAAAGTAATGGAAACAAATGTCCCCCTTTAGGTCCCTTCGCGATCAGCTCCTATGTTACCTGGTCCTGTACAACACAACCATCACCAGTAAAGTTAATAGTACAATTGTTATCAACTAATTGACCAACAAAAATGAGATTTGTAGAAAGTTGAGGAGCAAGAAACACATCGGTAAATGTAGAGAAGGCATTTCCAATAACTTTGATTGGCAAAGAATTGCCATTGGTAGTCTGAATAGTAGATTGGCCAACATAAGGCCAAACATGAAAAAAAGTTGTGGGAGTATTCATCATATGATTAGAAGCCCCTGAGTTATATACCAAAGTGTAGTAGAATTTTTACCTTGAAATCCCATTGTAGATAATGCCAAAATTAGCATATGTTGCACCATTTCAGGAGTACAGTAAGTTGTTGTAAGAGGTGGAATATTAGGAGAAGCACTGAAGGAAGACATATGTGCTACAGTAGTTGCTACTAGAGGAACATCAATAGAAGTCTGAAATGCTTGGGCCTGACGATACTGGGAACGAATACGACATTCTTTGATAATATGACCCTTTTTTCTTGCAATAAGAACAACATTTTTTAGAACAATTGGCAGCAATATGCCCATATTCTTTGCAGTAGAAACATTGTAGATTTTTAGAAGGCATAGGTAATCCACATCCTTGGGCTGCATAACCCATAGTTGCCATCATGAAATTGCCATAAGATTGTTCTAGAATAGCTTGAGTACTAAGACATTGTTCCTTGTGAAGTAACTCACCAAAACAAATATCCAGAGAGGAAATAGGAGATTTGTTCAATAGAGAAGAGCAAACTGATTCATATTTCGGGCATAATTTCATAAGAAATTGATCACGCTGACTAGTCCTGTGAAGATTTTGAATAGTTGATATAGTAGCAACAGGAATATTTGTTGTAACTAAATCATCATATTCATGCCAAAGAGTCAAAAATGTCAAGTAGTAATCCTGGATGGAAAGACCACCATGTTGAAATATGGCAATCGCATATTCGAATTGAAAGCGACAAGCATCATTATCTTGATGATAAAATTTCTTTAAATAATTCCACATGGATTGAGCAGAGCGATGAGCCATCAAGTTGGTGATGATATATAGCTCTACCGAACTAAGAAGCCAAGACATTATTCGAGCATCAAGCACAGCCCAAGAAGGAGAAGACATAACTTCCTTAGAGTTGGCAATGTCAGATGTTGGTGTAACATTTGTGCCATCAATATGGCTCCAAAGGTCTTTTCCCTTGAGGAAAAGTTCAAATTGGAAAACCTAAGTAGAGTAATTTTTTCTCGTAAACTTAACACATACTTGTGCAATGTCCATTGTAAGTAAATGGAACCCGAGAAATATTCAAAATAATTAAAGAAACCAAGATAAGGACCTTAGACAGATTGTCGAAGAACACTTGTTTAGTAGAAAATGCTACAAAAAATCAATGAAGATTTCCTCAGAAATATAATGCTAAAATTAAATAAACCAATAAAATGACCTTAAATAGAGATTGCCGAAGAACACTTGTTTAGTAGAAAACGCTAAAAAATATCAATGAAGATTTCCTCAGAAATAGAAAACCGATTTTTTTTTAAAGAAGCTCTAATACCATGTCAGAAATAAGTAAAGAATGTTGTATGAAAATGACCGAAATGATTTGGTCTTATGACTTCTTTCTATTTATAGACTTTACAAAATATAACAAAGCTGTCTATGGACAGTTGTTGCTATCCATGGACAACTGTTCCTATCTATGGACATCTATGAATTGCTATCTATGGACAGTTATGAACAACTATTTATGGACAGGTATTTATAACTAAAAATGACTATAGACGGCAACTGTGGACAACTAAATGAATATGGACAACAAATTATAGCAAAGTTGTTATGGACAGCTAAGTTGTCAATGGACACAACAAAGTTCTTATGGAAACTTAAACTGTCCATTGACAGTATGACCTAACAAGATAGCATTCATGCCCTAAATCATAGATCCATAAACCCAATTATATCCTAAAAGAGTTATATTGTATCCAAACATAAAACAAAGGACTAGGAATCACCTTTTCTTGATCAAGAAAAGAACTAGGTTGAGGAAGACTTCTATTCATGAAACACTCTAAATGATGAGCCATAATCATTTTCATTACTAATAATGCCAAATCAAGTAATTATGATCGTGTAAATAAACAGATAAGGAAATTTTATTAGGTGGAATTATAGAAAATCCTTGAGGATGCATTTTAAGAACTAACAATGCACTATTCAAATTGCTTTTTCTTGGTTCACGCATCACTAGAGCACTAATCACTTGTGCTCAGGAAGAGAATCGTTTGCATGTGCTCTTTGAGAAGACAACACATCTTTGAACAAAATTTTAGATTCCATAACCACAAGCCCTAAATCAAGAAGCATTGATACCATTAAAGAAGAGAAGAAGAGAAAAACATATGATATTATTTAGTAATAATTGAAAGAAATGATTACTATTTTCATATTTAGTAAATCTCTTTTTATAGTATTGCATTACCACTATAATGTCAAGTACTATAAACCTTACAACCACTATTGTTCAAATAATTATGGCGTTATTCTAATTTTCAAAATCCATAACAATTAGGTTTAGGTTATATATTCAGTTTTCATATAAATAGGTCTCAAACATACATTACACCTCTTCACTGCACTCTCTAGTAAAATAAGGTTGCACATGCTTTATTTTGTACGAATTTCTACAGCTCTTTGATATATACACAATGTATTATTTCATTGGTTTATTCTAGACAATTATGGTATGGACATTCATCTATTGAATAATTTATATATTATGTCTAGTTGATAGGAGCTTTAGTTTTTAAGCCTTTGATCATGTTTCTGGTTCAATTTGTTCTAAGAGTTTTTTTTTTCTTCCATTACTCTTGTTTCTCATGCATATTATTGTGTTCTTAGATTTATTTAATTGATTTTCATCTCACTACTACAATACATATATATGGTCTCGAAAATTTAGCCTCGGTTTTTATAAAAATCGAGGCTATAGGGTTTTGGCCTCGATTTTTATAAAACCAAGCCTATAGACAAACCCTATGACCTCGATTATTTTAAAATTGAGGTCATAGACATACCCTATCAATTTTATCTCTTTTACACCAAATTGTTTTATAATTGTTTTTTTCTTTTTTCCTTTCTTTTTTTTTCTTTTTCCCTCTCTTTTTTTCCAAAATGTTTTCTCTTTTTTTCCCTAGTTCTCTTCTCCGCTCAATTAAACCTTACCTATTCTCACATATCTCCACAAATGTTCCCCCATCGCGCCACGTTCTAGCCTCTGTTCCACTCTCACCATAGTAGTCTCTTGGCCACTGCTTGAATCTTTTTGCTAACAGGGGCCACTAAAAAGAGCACTCGAAATGTCCCATTTATTGGTCTCAAAGACAAGAAAGAGTATTTTGTCATTGAGTAAGCCCAAGTCCAAACCCAAACTTAGTGAATTCAGTTTTAGTGTGAAATTCCTAGCCTCTGTTCAAACCCTATACTTATTAATAATATTATATTACATTTTAGAGTTTCCCATTTCTTTTCTCTACATAAACCCTATTCTCTACCCTCATGTGGCCTTCCCTCCAGTTGTTCATCATCAGTATTACAGGTAACATAAACTCATCTTTTTTTATTTCTATTGTTATTGCTATTTAGAATGAGTAAGCCAAATGAATCTTTTCTATTATAAATGACTCTCGGTACCAAATCTCAATCTATAAAGGTTATTTCTAGCTACTTGACGGCTTGCTTTTGTTGAGAAATTTGGATCAATTCTGGATATTTCTTAGATGGGTTATGAAAATTTGTTGGGAAGGTTGCTTGGTATGGTTTGTATGTGTAGTGTCCAAAAATCTCAGTACATTTCCTTACTAAGATATAATTGTAGAGGTTATTAATAGAAAGGACCAAGGGTATGGGATTCCAACTGATATATGGAGCCTTGGTTGCATTATATTAGAGATTCCCTAATTAGTATGTAATTTTCAGGCTCTCAGGTGACATTTTTAAGCAACACCTTCTGGCATTTACCTTAAGGTTTGCTTAATTCTTTGTCCAATTGATTCAACCTCTATTTAGCTATAATGTTTTTAAAATGCTACAATCTTCCTTTCCCCAAATTTTATTTTATCTTTTCTCTAGTATTTGGAGTGTGAAGTGGACAGGAAACCATCACACCTTGTGGATCTTCTTGTTAAGAAAAATTCTAGAAAAATTAGTGTAAGTTACATTATATTTGGTTACTATTAAAGATGACATGATTTATGTGGCCTTTGGAAGATATTTGGTTATTGTATTTCTACTACTTCCTATTCAACTTGTTAACGTTTTTATGCACTTGTGTGAGAACTAATTTGTTGACATGATTTTTATTCCTTTTCAGTATGATCATCCTTAAGATCTAAATGTCTTTGAACATGGAGTTGGAAGAAGCCTATATATTTATTATTGTGCTACTAGATAAGTGTCATTGTATCTTAGAAAATTTTCATGTATATCTATGAATTTCCTAAGATTAAAGGGATATTTGACCCTACAAAAGCTTTAGCCTTTGGACCTAAACCTGGGCCTATACTTGGTGCTTGGTGCCTAGTACCTGGTATTGGTACTAGTGTTGGTGCCTGGTGCCTGGTGCCTGGTCCAAGTGCTGGTGCTGGTGCTTGGCCTAGTCCTAGTGCTTAAAATGTTTTTTTATTATTTTTTAACATTTGTTTTGTCAAGGTATGCAAGTATTAAAACCCTTTAGGTTTGGTAACCATATGCAAATTCTTGAGTACTTAGGTAATATACAAGATTCTTTCTTTTATCATTCTATTAAATATTGTCTGAAAGATCTTGAAAATAATTTCTTTTCTGCTCATAAATCTGTAATTTGATATGTAAGTGGTTTGTTATTGTATGGGACTTGTTCCCAACAATTTAAAAGGTGTGGTCAAATTAAAAGATCAAGGAACAAATGGAATTAATGAAGTTAGGATTATGGTTTTTTAGCCATTTATTGGTGCTAGTGTTGGTGTTAATGTTGGCATATGAGTTGATGATTCTTTCAAGGGGTTTTAATTTAATTAGTTTTGATAATTGGTCAACTGTAGTGAACAACATATATGGGGACATATCATTTCTAGGAGTTTGTGCATGTTGGGGACTAATTGTAATGCTTATGATTTACTGTATTGGTCATATTTCTGATGCTCACGTTAATCCTACTATCACTTATACTATTGTTATTTTTCTCAAATTTCCTCTTAAATAGGTACACAATATTTAATATATTATTTTTGACATCATCATATCATTCCTATTAATGTTTATTACTTCTGGTGTGGTTACCGATCCCAGTGCACCAGCACCAGCTCAACAACCTAATGTACCAGTACCAACACAACACACCAGTGCACCAACACCAGCACAGCACCCTAACACACTAGCACCAACGCACCATCACCAATGCAACACCCTAGTGCACCAGCGCAGTAGCGGCTATGGTATTTTCCTTTTCTTTACACTTCTATTGAAGTCATTGTGGACTTGATTATGTTAATTTGAATTACACTTATAAATGCTTGTAGTAGTAAAAAGTCAGCTTGTAATAGTAAGGTTTTATTATGTTTTAGTGTATAATAAACCCTCAAATGTAATTATACTTTTAATATTAATATAATATTATTTTTAATATTGTAATTTATATTGACTTTTAATATTATAATTCATAATTATATTTTTATTTTTATTTATGGCATTAGACATACCCTATGGCCTCAGTTATTGAAAGTCTGAGGCCATAGACTGCCTCAATTATTGAAAGATCGAGGCCATAGACATAACATATGGCCTAAGTTATTGAAGGATCGAGGCCATAGACATAACCTATGGCCTTAGTTATTGAAAGATCGAGGCCATAGACATATCCTATGGCCTCAATTATTGAAAGACCGAGGCCATAGACATATCTTATGGCCTCGATAGACCGAGGCCATAGGTAAGAGTCTATGGTCTCTTTCACTTAAGTCTCGGTCCTTATAACTATGATCATAGACCTACGGTCAAGATTAAAAACTGAGACTATATTTATGTATTGTACTAGTGTCTCTTCTATTTTAAAAACACAAGTTGAGTCTTTATTTTAGTTATGAATTAATGCTTCAAGATTTGTGCTCAATTTTATTTTTTAGGATTGCTAGTTTGGTTTTGATAATATGATATATCCACTAAAGTCACTAGCTTATAAGGTTGTTGTTATAGAACCCATTCTAAGACACATCTTTCCCAAACATTGTTATGGTAACCCTTTTGTAGGAAAGGTTTGAATATATTTGGTGCCCTATGGAATTAATTTGCCTGAAGTGTTAGTTTGTACAAATATCAACCTGGGAAGACTATTAGTAAGGAGAGTCAAGTCACTAGTAAAGTACACTGGGGAAATATCATTATAACTGTAAGATAAGACCAACTTTGCACTTCACTATTAATATATACAATTATTTTTTGTGTGCTTTAGCATGCATGTCAACTTGTATTAGTAGTACATAATTTTTAAAAGAACCTATTCATCTCTCTTGGTGATTTATGTCAGTAGTTTAAAACTTTCAATAAATTTTATTTGATATGATTCCGATCAAATTACAAATTAAAAGATAAAAATACACAATAAAAATAACAACAATTGAGAAAATTAAATGTTGATTTTAGAATGGATCGAAGCTCATGTACCATACAATGTTTTTAAAATAATATTTTCCCTCATAATGGGTGTTTAAGATTGTAGAAAAATTATCTCGTATGTTTATTGCAGTTGAAAAGCATATAGTGTACAATAACAAAATTGGGTATGGTTTTTTTAGTACCAATACTAACCTTTGGTTCCCACCACTACTTAAGTTTTAAGTGTAACCTTAAGAGTACCTAAATTTTCTAAAAGGTACATATTTTGCTAAAATTAAATTATGTACACAAAAATTGACAAGTAATTTACTCTTTCTAAATTTAATCATTTATATGTTTATTTAGCATTTAGTACTTTAGTAGAACCCTTATTAAACCAAAATACTTATATTGTCAAACTAGTATATTAGTAATCCCTCGTTTAAAGGTATAGTAATTGTTCAATTTTTTTTTAGAAAAACCAAATTTAAAAAAGGCTAGTTTTGTATTTATGAAAATATATTTTACGTCTTTGTTCTACAGTCAACTCATTCCCTCAAATCTTATTGACTCTCTTATCTTTTTTCGACCACCTTGTGTTTAATCAAAGTCACTTTCACCTTAAGTATGATCAAATATAAGGTGGTTGGAAAGTATGAAAGGGTTATTGAGATGAGAGAGAATGAGCTAGTGGTAGTGGCATTCAGAGGCATAGATGTATACTTTAAATAAGTTGGTGGTAACTTAACTACAAATTCAGCAAAAAATACAACTTGGGATGCATTAAATAGCAATTGTTAATTGTCCAAAAAAGAAATAATTTAATATCAAGTGTAGGACGTAGATGATGGTGGAGGTGAACATGTTTGATAGGATAGATATGGTTCGTTATATAATGAAATGCACAAAAAAATATGAGAGAAAACATAAAATAGTAAATATTTTCATAAAAATAAATTGTCCATCTATAAATTAGGTTTTTTTCCTAAAATTATACCATTATTGTACCACTTGTTAAAATATGGGGAGTACTAGTATATTAGTTTGATAATATAGGTTTAAATATGTACCTTTTATTTAATAAGTATACCACCAAAATATTAAACCCATTTATTTAATAATGTTTTCTGATTTTTATTAATTGTTTTTCTTAAAATGATTGTTAATGCCGCTAGCAAAGCCCTTCTTGATAAGATTATCAATGTTACAAAAGTTAAAACTATAGAAAGACTAGAATCACAAGGATGGATGATAGATATTGACAAGTGAAAAACCATCGAAATAGTTGGGGAGAAGCACACTAAGTGACCTTTACGATCATTAGGGTACTATAGGGATATTTGAAAACTACATAGAATCTTTGCCAAGAGAGAGAAATATTATACTAAAGAGGGTCCGAGAGGGTCCAAAATCAAATAACTAACATAAAGAGTAAGAAAGTTGGATGACTAGGGTTTGTTTGTTCTGATATGATGTAAAAGCACTTTGGACAACAACACAAAACATTTCATCACCGAACAAGAAAAAAACTTGTACAAGCAAACATACTCTTAATTAGTGGGAAGAGAGAAACAAATAGAAGGAAAAGTAGGAAGCAAAGCGCTTAGTGTTGGCATACCCTTCGTGCTGTTGAGCTACAGCTCATTGGCAATGTTGGCATAGACTTAGCTTCAAATTAGGAATGTTACTGCATTCTCTATCCATCAATAGACTCACACAGAGATAGGTCTCACAATTGTATACAAAGTAAACATATATAGGAGGCACTTTTGAGGAGCTAGCATTGTTATAACTTAATGGCACATGCTGGTCGTATATTTTCTTTGTGATGATAATTAATAAAATAAGTATTTGGCATCAGTATTATGTAGTATTTTGCTATGTTATATATGTGTTTAACAGAGATTCGAGTCATATCCTATATTTGACAAAACTATGAACTGATCTATTGGCTTAAGTGGTGGGTTTTTCTTGGCTTCCCAAACCCACTTGCCTTCAAGAGGAAAAGGCTGTTTTATATGTAACTTATTGCACCTTTATGAGATGGGTGTAGTAATGTACTAGTGCTAAGGTGAAACAAAAGTTATGAGTCAAGAAAAATGCAACGATTTAACATGGTATTATTGAGAATACCGTTTGAAAAAAAAGTAGAATTTATTTATTTATAATAATGTTAAATAAAAATAATTAAGGATAACGTTAATTCGTTAGTTATATGTTATATATCTCTTGTGCAAAAGACATGCAGTACGGAGAAAATATACGTCACAGAGACAGTAGTGTACTGGAACCATAATAAACAAGTACTGTTGTAAGATAAGAGAGTACAGTTAGCCTTATCACACATATATCATCAATTAATATTCAGATGCCTTTTTCAGGAAAAATCAATTATTCCTTTAATATGAGAAAATCACTATTCCATTGTTCATTCTGCAATATCTCTGTACAGGAGTGTTTTTCCCAGAAACAATTATGTGAATTGGCCTGCCCCCCCTCTCTCTTTACAAGTACATTGTAATGGAGACCAATTGAGTTTAAGATCACATCTTCTATAACGCTCACATTTTCTGCATTATAATGTCATTAATAAATTTATAAACTTATGTAACTAAAACCCTCAAAATCTATGAGACAACGGGTAAGGTGGTTGCTTTCAAGATGATCGGCTCTCTCACAAAAGCAATCCAAATTCCATGAAAAATACTAGCTAGCTAAACAACATGAGAGCAAGGTCATAATTGGAGTGTATAGTGCTATATAATACAAGTGAGGATGCTCGTACCTAGATTTACGTTCAAATTATAAAGTGAGTTTAATGAGAAAGAATTGTGAGATTTTGAAATCTAAATAGTGTTGAGTAGTGTAAGTAGAACATAAAATATTTTCCATAATTTAATCACCAAATTAGCTCCATGAGGCCAACGAGCTGTTGAAGGTCTAGTTCAAGTCCAGTTAAGTCCGTGTAAGTTTGAGTTTCGTAAAATAAAAAATATTACCTTGAAGA
Source organism: Hippophae gyantsensis (assembly GCA_030763125.1). NCBI lineage: Eukaryota > Viridiplantae > Streptophyta > Magnoliopsida > Rosales > Elaeagnaceae > Hippophae > Hippophae gyantsensis. The sequence continues at coordinate 26,672,611 of CM061039.1, read as the reverse complement.
GGGGATCTTGAAATCATCCCAAAACTGCACGGAGGCACAAAATTCTTGTTATATAAAATAAAAAGAAAAAAGAAAAAAATCAAGAAATTTATATGAGCCGGAATCAATTACAACCTTGGCCATATAAAAGATGAAAAAATTAAGTATTCTTCGGATTAAAAAAAAATACAATTAACCCATCGATATTCATAAGGATACATATATGACTACAATTATTTAGAGCTACTATCGGAATTAGGGTTTTCTCATGGTACCATGAACAGGTGAAACTGCCACATGATCTGATCTTCCCTCAGAAATTAATTAAACGATCGAGAGAGGTTAAGATCATGCTGGCAGCTTCAACTGATTTTGGTGCACGATTTATTCAAGAGAGAAAAAGAAAAAGAAAAAGAGAGTTTTAAAGTAGCGCCTTAATTATTCTGTTTCTATTTGCTAGGGTTTAGATGGTGGAAGAAACGTTCATGTGGTGGCTATAAATAGAGGTTGAACTGCTGAACTCAGAATTATCAATTTATTTATTAAATAGATGAAATTTTTAAAAATAAAAATAAAAAAAAGGGGACCAAAAGCTAATTGAGATAAATTAATGGTAAAACAAATAAATTAGAATATTTAATAAGTGGTCCCAAAAGAAATACAAATTGAATACTATCACGCCCAAGTCTTTAAACCCATGCATTTTTGCAGACAGATAAGTTAGTGATTATTTCTATATATATATATATATATACAAACATATACACACTCATTAATAGCCTTTAGCCTTTAAGATTGGGACCCCGTTATTCATACATAAGAGAGTAGGGGACCTTTCACATGCAATTCTCTCTCTCTCTCTATCTATCTCTCTATCTCTCTAGCACAGTGAGAGTGTGTTAAGAAGGAAAGCATCATAAAAAAGCCAAAGAGTAAAACAGATTGAAAAAATTGGGGGGACCATTTTGTTTTGCATGTTTGTATATATTAATTAATTAAAAGAGATTACAAGGAAGAAAGAATAAAGCATTTTAATCGGGGAAAATCATATGGTATAATTCTCCATTAACTTGATCTTTAGGAGAGTCGGTTTTGATATCTTCTAGTGTATAAAAAGAGCCAGATTAATTTAGAAATTATACTAACCTAGTATTTATAAGAAGTATTAGTCTTACATTTCTACTATATATATGTTAATATTTATGATTGAATATCTCATGTTATTTATATATTATAAAAAAACTATATAATATTAAAACTTAATTCCTTCCATGCAAAAAAGAAAACAAACTAATAGAACTTGAAAAATACATAATATTTACTAAAAGAAAGGAAGACATGATTAAAATTGAATTAAAATTATATAATAAAAATATATTTAAAATATAAAATATTCGGTAAAATGATACTGTATTAAAAAATATATTATCCTAATGTTTATAAATAACATAAGATTTAAATTTTGTTAAAATTAACTTTTTAATTTGGATGGTTTATATTAGTAAATAAAATTTATAGTTTCAAAACTAAAAGTATTCTACTTGTAAAACCAACACTTATTAAAAGTCATTAATGAATATTGTTTACCATCAACTTCTAATATTAATATATTTTTTTATTTGGGTGGATACATATTTAAATGCAATACTATATAAAGAATCTTTTCTTAGTTAGCAGATACTATCCTTTTCTTTGTAACAATTTCCAAATGTTGATATCTGGGTAGCTCTGCAACTGATTAATGCCAGCTCCACTAGTTCTCTTTAGGAAACATCTGATGCCCAACATTATTTTGTAGGAAAACGAATTGTTTCATATATATAGAACAATGTATATTTTTGAGCCTCTTACGTTTCTTCAAAAATCCAAGTTCTCTCTTCTTTTTTTTTGGGATATTGGGTGTCATGATGGAACCAGAATTATGCAAAGCCGCCCTCTCCATTAAAGATTAATTATTCTGAAATTACATTATTAATTACACTAAAATCTTTATAAAGTTTATGCAAGAATGTTTTAAAAAAAGAAGAAGGTTACATGTTCATACTTGCACATGTACACACTTGTTACAGATGGACAATAAATATATGCTCATAGCATATATCGAAAATTTATGTTTAATAAGTAACATTATGCATCAAATTTATTCTATTTTTCAACAATTAGGTGGCAATTTATGATAGATTTTTTGGTTAATCAGTTCTTAAAAAAAAAAAAAAAGTTGTGCATAATATATAGTATCTCAACCAAGGGAAAATCACTGACGAGAGAAATTCATAACATTTTCAGACATTTAAGTGCTGATTTTTTTAATTTATTTTCGTACTTTTATAACTAATTTTGTATTTTTTAATTGATTCTTTGAAAATAATATACTCTCCTTTGCTTTTGATCTTTTTTTTTTCCTGAAAAAATGAAAACATATATGAGAAATTGTGTTTTGTTACTCGCTTTTTATTATATAATGTTAATTTTAATTTTGTTTTGGAGAACTGGGACACAATAGAGGTAGCAAGAATCACGATTTATAATTGAGCTCCAAGTCGAGTATGAAATTGTTTGTAAAAGTTTTGAAATATGAAAATAGAAAATAAGTTTTAAAACTATTTTTTTTTCAAATCCTATAATTTAGGTTAGAAAATGGAACTCCTATAAACAAAATTAAAATTTAACGACTCTTCAATTAAAATGAAAACCAAAAAAGAAATATTATCCAACAAAATTAAATTCAATAACTTAAATTTAAGTGTTAGAAACTCAAGTCTAACTCAACTCAATAATATTTCATTAAATTAAGGGTAAAGATACTTAACATTAAGCATAGAAAACAAAAAAACATAACACGTTAAAATATGATCCTAATTAAGTTACAATATTTTTTATTTTTCATGTCTAGCATCTCAGTTCTTGTGTATAATATTATACAAACATTGCATCATCTTCTCTAAAAAGTTTAACTATCCTTCGTATTCCCATAAACCCAGTTTGTTTATTTTATATCCAATAATGTGGATCACATATTTTATAAAAAAGGCTCAAACTCTATAATAATTATGAAATTTTTCATAATTCATCAAGTTATTAAGTTATGATATATGTAAAAATATAAAAGAATTATGAATTTTTAATCCTAAAAAGTTAATTCAATAAGTGAAATACTTGTTTTTCATAAACTCTATTACAATCTTTCATTTTCTCTAACAAAGTGTTCTATAAACAATATTTTTTTTCAAATAAAAGAAGAAGGGTTATGAAAGTAAATTACCTTATAAATGCTTAAAGTTTTGAGATCCCATATGCAGCATTAGAAAGCCTTATGGGAAAAAAATTTCTTTTAGAAAAAGGCTACTGCATGCTCTCTCTCTCTCTCTCTCATATGTTTTTTATGGTATATTTTGTCCATCGAACATATGCTTTTGGCCGTAGTATGTACGTGTTACTTAAACAATTATAAGGATCAATGCTGTCATGAGAAAGTTCCCTGTATGTGAACCGCGATGAGCCAATATATCATTTAACATTTCAAAATCCCAACAACATTATATTGCCATAGGTCTTAGCTAGCTTTATATCTTTATAGAGTTTATGTGCCTTGTAATCTCTATTAATACATATGCATAATATGTAAATGTAATGCATTTGTTCTTTATCGTTTTGTAGATGACACCATCATGTATTTATTGATATTGATCTTTTAAATTTTATGTTGACATAATTTCAACCGAAAATAAAAACATATAGAAAATTAGTCCAAAATTGCTTAAAATTTTTCAAGTGCATGTCTTTTCATATAGGAAAGAGTTCTAATTTGAAAATTGTATCATTACTAGTTATTATAATATAATATTTTATAATTTATAAAATAAAATAAAAATTATAGTTATTAGCAAGTAGTGCCTTCAGTTTTAAATCCGAATTATATTTCTTTGTAAGTCTTTACTTTAAATGAGAACACATTATAATTTTTGGGAAATAGATAGAGTTAGACCCTTTACAATTACTGTAATAAGAATTGGATATCCAACTTATTAGTTAACTATAACTTAGTGTCAACCAATATTATTGCCATATTTCATAAAAAGACAAGTAAAATGGATCAAATATAATTTTTAATTAATATTGGGTCATCTTAAGCATACAAGCCTTAATTTTATCAAAAAGCCTTAATTTTATCAAAAAGCCTACATTTTGAAGATCTTTTAATAATGAAAATCATTTTCAAATTTTTATGTCTTGAATTTACTCTTGTACGGAAACGTGCCATTTTTTTTCTTTTATCATTGATTGGTGCCCTTCTAAATCTGAGTCCTGCCACCACTAACCTTGTGGTATAAGACATTTTTCTCTTCTATTCAAATCAATTGTTTGAATTACTCTAATAACCATTTGATAAAAATGATTTAAGATAATTAGTGAACAAACTAATATACTACAATCCCTCCATGTTTAATTTAAATTAATGAGTTTATTATATATCTATTTAGAGTGTACAAATAAAGATAGGACGTCTCAAAGAATAAAAGATATTTTTACCAATTTCGTAACGAGTTAAACTTTTAAAACAATTTGTAACTAACATACATACATTAAATATGTAAAATCTGTTCTGTCTACAATGTTACACATCCTATCTATTTATAGAGAAAGGATGTTGCAATTTAGGCACAATGAGATACATTACACTTGTTTACATCACTCAAAAGGCTTATTTTATGGTGTAACAAACTTTATAACAATCTTTTGAAAAAGATTAGTTACATTATTGACCACCATAGTTATGGTACACATGCAGATTTTTTTAAAATATCTATATATATGCACTTTCCATCTGCACTGCCTATGTTTCCTGCACGCGTAGTGAGCCTATCATAAGCATGCACATCTGTGGTAGTTTAAGGTTAAGGTGTGCATCATCTGCGCACATCCCAATGTCATTGTGAGCACCATCTACATGTATTCCAATGTCATCTTGTGTAGCATCTTCACGCATCCAGTGACTTTGTATGCATCATCTACATGCATCTCAGTGGCTTTGTGTGGAGCATCTATACACATTCCATTGTCATCCTTGGGTGCAATATGCACAACACATGCGCTTATTTCTTATGCATCATCAAGCAAAACATATAACACATGTTGCCTATCTTCTACTTTATCATTGTTATCAGCACTCCTAACACCCCCCTTCCCCCCCTCAAATTAAGTGGCATGAGCATGAAACTTAATTTTCTACTCAAAAAAAGGAAGAAAGCCACAGGAAGAGCCTTATTTAACAAGTCTACTTGTTGTTTTATAGAAGGAATATAATGCACAGCAAATGTCTTGGCTAACACCTTTTCGTGCATAAAATGAAAATCCAACTCAACATGTTTCATGCGAAAACGAAGAATAGGATTGGCAATAAGTTGAACTATACTCAAATTATCACACCATATAAGAGGAAACATGTAAATACCAAAGCAAAGATTGAATCCGCATGATTTTAGAGGCTACATTGGCAAAAGATATGTACTTAACCTCAGTGCTTAATTGAGACATTGAAGCTTGCTTCTTGAAAAACCAAAAAATGATATTAGCACTTAAATAAATGACGATACCAAATGCAGATCTATCATGAGGATAAGAACTCCAATCAGTATTAGCAAATCTTTGTAGAAGCAACTTAGAGGATGGCTTGAGAAGCAAACCATGAGAATTAGTGCCTTGAAGGCATCTTAAAATTATTTTAACAGCCAACCAATGTGGCCTCGAGGGGCTACGGTAAACTAACATACCTTGTTGACTATAAAGGAAAGATTTAGATGAGTAATGGTGATATACTGAAGAGCTCCAACAATACTTTTGTACAGCGTAGGATTAGGAAAGGCTTTTCTAACATAAGCACTAAGAGTATCGCTAGTAAGCATAGGAATGAAGATGGGTTTACAATGATCCATCTTGGATTTAATTAAAAGCTCCCTAATATAATTTTTTTGTGGGAGTAGAAGATCACCATTGTTTAGCTTATTCATCTTAATGCTAAGAACGTAACTCATCTGACTTATATACTTTAAGGAAAATTGAGTGTGCAAAATTGAAATACGCTACTAAATAACCTCTGTATTATTGTCGTTGATGATTATATCCTCAACATATATCCCATTACACACAAGGAATTGCTAATAGTATCAAACCATACCTGAGGAGCCTACTTCAAACCATAAAAGCCTTTCTATAACTTATAGACATGACTAGGATATTGTGGGTGCTCAAACCCCTTTAGTTATTGAATATACACCTCTTCATGTTGTGTACTAGTCAAAAAGGCATTGTTGATGTCCAATTAATGGAGCTTCCAACCACGAGACAAGGCTAGTATAGGAATAATTTGAATAGTGACTTGCTTAACCATAGAGCTAAAGGTATTTGATAAATTAAAACCAAGAACCTATTTATACCCTTGTGTTACCACTCAAGAATTTCTTTTATTGAGGAGACCTAATGAAAGCCTCTTAGCTCAAAAAATCCACTTACTACCAATAATAGTTCTATCTAAAGATAGAGGCACCAGCATCCAAGTCTTATTATAAATAGGAGTATCAAATTCAGTTTTCATGGATTCAAACCACCCAGTATTGGCTAAAGCTTACTTGATTGAGGAAGGTTTATCTGAGACACATCATTAGTAATACTTATGTATGTCTTAGGCTACCAAACACCTGTCTTTGATTATTTGAGCATTAGGTGAGTAATAGGACACACTTTCTTTAATCATGACTATTGGATGAGGTTTGACAGTAGATGACTTAAAAATATTCTAAGGTTTATAGGAAGATAAGGTAGGAATATACATTGGTTCTAAAATAGGCATTGAACCTAAATATGGAACATGAGGTATGGATATGGAGGGACCAAAACTAGATAATAGAGAACTAGAAGAATCCAAAATAGGTGATGAAGGAAAATATGACCAAGGAATATAGGAAAATATGAAGGAAAATATGACCAAGGAAAATATGAAAGAAAATATGACCAAAATAGGTTGACATAATTTCAACAGAAAATATAAACATATAGAAAATTGGTCCAAAGTTGCTTAAAATTTATCAACTGCATGTCTTTTCATATAGGAAATAGTTCCAATTTGAAAATTGTATCATTACTAGTTATTATAATATAATATTTTATAATTTATAAAATAAAATAAAAATTAAAGTTATTAGCAAGTAGTTCCAAATGTAATTTTATATATAATATAATATTTCATAATTTATAAAATAAAATAAAAATTATAGTTATTAGCAAGTAGTGCCTTCAGTTTTAAATCCGAATTATATAAGTCTTTACTTTAAATGAGAACACATTATAATTTTTGGGAAATAGATAGAGTTAGACCCTTTACAATTACTGTAACAAGAATTGGATATCCAACTTATTAGTTAACTATAACTTAGTGTCAACCAATATTATTGCCATATTTCATAAAAAGACAAGTAAAATGGATCAAATATAATTTTTAATTAATATTGGGTCATCTTAAGCATACAAGCCTTAATTTTATCAAAAAACCTACATTTTGAAGATCTTTTAATAATGAAAATCATTTTCAAACTTTTAAGTCTTGAATTTACTCTTGTACGGAAACGTGCCATTTTTTCTTTTATCATTGATTGGTGCCCGTCTAAATCTAAGTCCTGCCACCACTAACCTTGTGGTATAAGACATTTTTCTCTTTTATTTTTGAATTACTCTAATAACCATTTGATAAAAATGATTTAAGATAATTAGTTACCATATACTACAATCCCTCCATGTTTAATTTAAATTAATGGATTTACTATATATCTATTTAGAGTTTCCAAATAAAAATAGGATGTCTCAAAGAATAAAAGATATTTTTACCAATTTCGTAATGAGTTAAACTTTTGAAACAATTTGTAACTAACATACATACATTAAATATGTAAAATCTGTTATGCCTACAATGTTACACATCCTATCTATTTATAGAGAAAGGATGTTGTAATTTAGTCACAATGAGATACATTACACTTGTTTACATCACACAAAGGCTTATTTTCTGGCGTAACAAACTTTATAACAATCTTTTGAAAAATATTAGTTACATTATTGACCACCATAGTTATGGTACACATGCACATTTTTTTAAAATATCTATATATATGCACTTGCCATCTCCACTGCCTATGTTTGTTGCACACGTAGTGAGCCTATCATATGCATGCACATCTGTGGCAGTTTAAGGTGCAAGGTGTGCATCATCTACGCACATCCCAATGTCATTGTGAGCACCATCTACACGTATTCCAATGTCATCTTGTGCAGCATCTGCACGCATCCAGTGACTTTGTATGCATCATCTACATGCATCTCAATGGCTTTGTGTGGAGCATCTATACACATTCCATTGTCATCCTTGGGTGCAATATGACGCTTATTTCTTGTGCATCATCAGGAAAAACATATGACACATGTTGCCTATCTTATACTTTATCATTGCTATCAACACTCCTAACACCCCCCCTCAAATCAAGTGGCATGAGCATGAAACTTAATTTTCTACGCAAATAAAAGAAGGAAGCCATAGGGAGAGCCTTAGTTAACAAGTCTACATGTTGTTTTATAGAAGGAATATAATGCACAACAAATGTCTTGGCAAATACCTTTTCATGCAAAAAATGAAAATCCAACTCAACATGTTTCATGCGAGAACGAAGAATAGGATTGGCAGTAAGTTGAACTATACTCAAATTATCACACCATATCAAAGGAACAAGTCGTAAGGAAACATGTAAATACCAAAGCAAAGATTGAATCCGCATGATTTCAGAGGCTACATTGGCAAAAGATCTGTACTTAACCTCAGTGCTTAATCGAGACATTGAAGCTTGCTTCTTGAAAAACCAAAAAATGATATTAGCACTTAAATAAATGACGATACCAAATGCGGATCTATCATGAGGATAAGAACTCCAATCAATATTAGCAAATCTTTGTAGAAGCAACTTAGAGGATGGCTTGAGAAGTAAACCATGAGAATTAGTGCCTTGAAGGCATCTTAAAATTATTTTAACAGCCAACCAATGTGGCCTCGAGGAGCTATGGTAAACTAGCATACCTTGTTGACTATAAAGGAAAGATCTAGATGAGTAACAGTGATATACTAAAGAGCTCCAACAATACTTTTGTACAGCGTAGGATTAGGAAAGGCTTTTCTAACATAAGCACTAAGAGTATCGCTAGTAAGCATAGGAATGAAGATGGGTTTACAATGATCCATCTTGGATTTAATTAAAAGCTTCTTAATATAATTCTTTGTGTGAGTAGAAGATCACAATTTTTTAGCTTATTCATCTTAATGCTAAGAACGTAACTCATCTGACTTATATACTTTAAGGAAAATTGAGTGTGCAAAATTGAAATACGCTACTAAATAACCTCTGTATTATTGTCATTGATGATTATATCCTCAACATATATCCCATTACACACAAGGAATTGCTAATAGTATCAAACCATACCTAAGGAGCCTGTTTTAAACCATAAAAGGCTTTCTATAACTTACAGACATGATTAGGATATTGTGGGTGCTCAAACCCCTTTGGTTATTGCATATACACCTCTTCATGTTGTGTACCAGTCAAAAAGGCATTGTTGATGTCCAATTAATGGATCTTCCAACCACGAGACAAGGCTAGTATAGGAATAATTTGAATAGTGTCTTGCTTAACCACAGGGCTAAAGGTATTTGATAAATTAAAACCAAGAACCTGTTTATACCCTTGTGCTACCACTCAAGATTTTCTTTTATTGAGGAGACCTAATGAAAGCCTCTTGGCTCCAAAAATCCACTTACTACCAATAATAGTTCTATCTAAAGGTAGAGGCACCAGCATCCAAGTCTTATTGTAAATAAGAGCATCAAATTCAATTTTCATGGATTCAAACCACCTAGTATTGGCTAAAGCTTACTTGACTGAGGAAGGTTCTATTTGAGACACATCATTATTAATACTTATGTATGCCTTAGGCTACCAAACACCTATCTTTGATTATTTGAGCATTAGGTGAGGAATATGACACGCTTTCTTTAATCATGACTATTGGATGAGGTTTGACAGTAGATGACTTAAAAATAGACTAAGGTTGAGAGGAAGATAATGAAGGAATAGACATTGGTTCTAAAATAGGCATTGAACCTAAATATTGAACATGAGGTATGGATAAGGAGGGATCAAAACTAGATGATAGAGAACTAGAAGAATCCAAAATAGGTGATGAAGCAAAATATAATCAAGGAATATTTGAGGAAGGTTCATAAAGAGAGCTACGAGTTACTGGCTTATTAACAATAGAAGTAACAGGTAAAACAGTTTAAATGTGCCAAAAATGGTGGAAAGAGCCATAGGATATGAATCATCTAACCTTTTTTTAGAAGGAAATATAGACTCATGAAAGATAAGTAGAGTTTTCCATCACTTGAAAGACACTTATAGTCTTTTTGTCTTGGACTATATCCAAGAAAAGTGCATGTATGAGATTTGTTATGTGATTTAAGAAAATTGTAATAAGGTTTGACACCAAAGTGGATCTCCAAAGTAGATGAGTTATCAAGAATTGAGCTAGGTAAACCATTGATTAGAAAAACACTTGAAAAGAATGCTTCATCCTAAAAGGTAAGAGGTTAAAAAAAGGATGATTTAACATTGCTAGTCCTAAATCTACTGTGTCTATGTTTTCTTTCAGCAATTTCATTCTATTCATGTGTATGAGGATATGATGTGTGATGCATAATTCCATACTAAGTAAATATATATGAGATATTAAAATTACTCACCCCAATAACTTTTAAAAACTTTAATTTTGAAGTTTGTTTGTAGTTTAGAATGTGCCTTAAACAATAAAAAGGCTTAAGAAGTAGCAGATTTTGTCTTAAGAAAATAGATCCACATAAAACATGAATAAGCATCTATAAAATGAATGTAATATTGATGGCCATCTGTGAAAGTGGCAAGTGACACCCAAATATCTTAATGAACCAATTCAAGTGGTTTAGTGGCTTTGTGTCGAGGAAGGAGAAATAGGAAATTTCTAAGTATTGCTATTATGACTAGCAACATATACAGATTCACAATCTTTGTAACTAGAAGATAAAGGAATATTGTATTGATTTAATGCTTTCTTTTCAATAGGAAATGCAGCATGGCCAAATCTGTGATGTCAAAAAAAAGGTCAACCACAATAGTAACAAGTGCAACAATTTTATTTACACAATTAGCAAGATTTTTGTCAACAGAAAAACAGGGACTATTGTTATCACCTTCCTTGAATATTGTGATATCGAATTCATATAATCTATCACTAAGTATACCTTAGAGTAGCACCTCCCCTGTGTTGTTATCCTTAAAAAATATAAGAATTATAGTGCAATTTAAAGAAAATAGAATTATCTTTTAAAAATTATGACACATTAAATAGATTTTTATCAATATTTGGGATAAGAAGCATGTTATGCATTTTAAGTGATCTATTAGAATAAAATGTTGATTGAAACTGATTATGACCTATCTTATTGATAGGAAAACCATGACCATTCCCTATTATGAGAGATTGATTACCTGTGTAAGACTGAGATGAAGACAAAGTACTTGGATCAATAGTCACATGATGACTTGAGCCAAAATCTAGAAACCAAACAAGATCCTATAGAAAGGAGCTGATGCTTGTGACTGAAAACAAGTTTGCTAAGGCATAGATCCATAGGCTTCATTGACCGAAAAAGAATGAAAAGGAAAAGAAGACATATGATTAAGCAATAGTCCATTTGTATTAGTAATAGGTGACTGGTAGGCCAGTACCATTAGCAACAGTAATCATAGCATGAAACTATTGTTGGGGATGTCATGGTAGTTGATGTGAGGTTAAGAACTGACTAGGATTATTGCATTTAGTTGTGTTGTTATTGTTGTTCTAATTTGGTTGAAAATTTCTATCATACCTAAACCAACAACCAAGAATATCATATTAACTTTTCCAATTCTTGTACTCATCCTTGATAGTTCCATTTTTATGAAACTTGTCTACTTGATCTTTGAGAATGAAGCTATCCAACTCTAGATTTTTTAGAATCCTTAATATCTAATTTTTCCTTATTGTGAAACTATTATTATCGACCTTGTATAAGTAAAATATTGTGAAAAGAATAGATTTCATTTTGTTTGAAGATTTTCTGTGCCATTTGTGGATTTAGTTGTTGAACTACTTCAAGCAATTCAATGTTTTCACATCGTGTACAACCTATACAAGATTTGAGCACAATCCACTCTTTTTGCACCATGACACATAATTTTTTCACATCATGGCCTACATCACATTTGGGATTAATTGAATCTTTTCCTTTGGCCTCGCGTTGCAGCTCATAACAAATTCATGACATGGCATACATTAAAATGCATCCCTTGGAATCCTAATTACAATATAATTTCTTTTTCCAATTTTTAAACATATGCAATGTTTTATAAATGTTTTCTTTTAATCTTCCAAGTTGTAATGGAATGCTTCAAGTATAATTATTCAAGTTGATAAATTTTAATACAAGAAATACTTGAAAAACAACAAAGTACACTCGTGATTTTGAAAAGATTGATTTTCGTAAAATACTAGTAAAGCAAGCAAATACAAATCTATATAATCATTAAACATGCATAAAATCAGGATATATTAAATGCTTTTGAGAACTCATCATATACTAGATCGACCTATGCAACAACATTGGAAAAAGTGTGATGTAGTACCCGACTATACGATCCATTTTTCTCTCTTTTTTGCAGCATTTTCTCACCTATATAAAGAACCTTTCACCCTCTCATAATGATCATCCCACAACAATTAATTATTTCATTTGTTCTTTTAGTCTTCTAGTTTTCTTTTGTTTCTCTCATGTTTTTGAGAGTTACAAGTTTTATTTTATGTTTAGTTTATAAATAGCTTAGATTAGGTTATCACAAATAAGTGGTGGTAATAAGGAGATCTTTCAACTAAAAAAGTGTTGCAGAAGTTATATGTAAGAATACAGTTGAGGTATTAGTTTTAATTATATTCTATTTATAGATTTAGTTTATGTATTATTCTAAATTTTATATTTAATATATTTTTCATTTATAAAATTGAGCATGTTTGGGTGAATGTGATAATGGAATTTTAGCTATGTTGATATACTTGTGAAAATTATTTAGCTGAATATTTTTAACAATTATTATACACATATTATTTTATATTTAAGAAATTTATTATAAAAATATATATTACTGATATGTTTTTTATAATAGATTTAAAATATGAAAATTAGGTTTTAGAAACATACATCTAGATCTAATTTAGAATTATATTCTATTTTAAAGTTTTTATAAGATTTATTATTGAAAATATCCCGAGAACATATCTTTCTTAATAAATTGAAAACATAAAAGTTAGATTTTATATACATTGATCTAAGAACTAATTTAGACAACTTGAATAGAAGTTTAACTTGTTAAATCTAACCGAAAGAGAAAATTTAAATGGTTTGTTAATTTCTCAAACAAAAAAGTATAATTTAATTAAAATTAAATGATAAACCAGACTAAAAACATTAAATAATTTTAATTAAAAATGAATAGTAGACCCAACCGAATATGCTATATAAGAAAGAATCAATAAATCTAGGTCAACCTAATTAATTTTACCAAACATAACCAACTAGCTAAATATTTCATTAATTCCCCATTGATTAATGAGTTGCATGTCTATCCATAATTTATGTAAACCAATATATCATTTATATTTTATTATTTTATGTTATTAGTTTATATACTTTAAAACTAAAACTTTGTGACAAAATGTTTAGGTTTATTTTTCATTTTTAAGAATTTTGTTGAATTATTTAAAAACCACATAATTTCTTTCTAGACTCACCTTGTAAGAATACTTATTATCCCTTACAAAGTGATCTGTGCACTTACAATCTATTTACCAAATACAATATTTGAGCAACAGGTTTAGATCCCCTAAACACAACCTAACACATTTTGATGCATTTGACCAACTAATTCTCTCTCCATTATGATTTCAATGGTCGTATTTACATCATGATTTGATTTCTCTCTTATATATGCAAAGTAACACCCCATAAATAAATAAAAACAACATCAGAATTACAAAAAAAATGAGAGAAAATTAGGGAAACTTTAGATTTGGGCAATATTGCAAGATCCTTGAAGGATGTTTGAAGAACAAGTTGAAGATTGTTATTTTTGGTTTCTTTGGCTCCAATAATTCATGAAATATTTAGTTATTGTTATGGTTTGGTAAATTTATTGTCTAGTTAAATAATCTTTGTGATTATGGGTAATTATAAGCCATAGACTATGATTAAATTAATTTAATGTCATTAAGAATTTTTAATTTCAATTCTTGATTCTTGATGTGTTTGATTCTATGTTTTAATGTCATGATTATACATGTTATGAATTGGGGTAATCAACTAGTTTATTTCATATATATGTTTATATCTAGTTTAAGATGTTTGTTTGTAATCACTAATATTCCTATTCAAAATGGTACCTTGTGCCTGCTGTCGTATGTAGGATTAAATACCTTTACTAAAGATTAACGATTGTTCTAATCTTACCTAGTTTAGTTATCATATTTTTAGATCCTAATGCATTGAATGAATTGAATCTAGTAAGGGATTTTCTAGGTTGTTCATAATTTAGGTTGATTTATAATGGTATTCTAAATCAATTACAAAGTAAAAATAGGTGTGAAATCGTAAGTGGACATAGACTTTTAAAACTAAAGTTAAGAATTCAAGAATGGTTTTAAATTATAAAAGTAATTTAAAACTTAAAAAATTAGTTTACATTTATGATATGGTTAATGAAATTATAGGCTGGTGGTGAAGGTCATTCTACAATCATATATTCTTATGCAGCTTATTAGCGTTTATATTATTTTCTTCAAAAATAATGAAAATCCTTGTTTTAATAATTTTAACTAATTTACTAATGCATTAGTAATTAGGAGTAGATATTATTACCATTTATATGGTTATGACAACCCTAAAATTTCTTATCACATGTATATGATCATGTATACTTGCATTTCTAAATTGTGTCAAGTTTTTGGCATAGTTTTGGGAAAATAGTTTAACAATTTTACTAATAATTTCTAGTTTGTTCTCTAAACTTTAATTTTTAAATTTCATCTTTTGTTTATTGTTTTAATTTTTGGGTTTAGATTGGTTGTTATTTTTTTTATATTTAGTTTTTTATTTTTTTATTCACCTATATTATGATCTAATTTTCTTAAAGTGTTGAATGTTAGGGGAACATATATACACATATATGCAGAATACCCTACATGCAATGGATTTTTCCCACCATAATTTGAGCATCAAAAAGTAAATTGGGACTATACTAATATTGTGGGTGGAATTGAAAGTGAGATGCTCAGGTATGATCTATATTCTAACATGTACAATGCAAGATTGTGGTATCATCAATACCTAAGACATTCATGCAAAAATGAAATGGATGATTTCACATCACCCCTAACTTCCATTCCCAATACAACAACCTACTCAACCCACACAAGGTAAATCTCTTGAGGACTTAATAAATTATTTAGTTGCTCACACTTCTTAATTTCAACAAGAACAAGAAATTGCAAGGAAACATTTTGAGGTATAGGTTAACCAAGCAGTAGCAGCTGTAGATAGAATGTTACCATGGGCATTGACAAGCTCCCCTCTCAAAAAGTTGGTAATTCGAAGGATACCATTAGTGGCATTAGTTTGTAAAGTAGTAAGAAACTAGAGGAGCACCAAAAAGTCCCTAAGAATGACATATTCGATGAAGAGACTAGTGAGGAAGAAATAAATCATACCCCAAGAATCCAATATGGAACTAAAGGTAGTAACCAAACCTTCCTTTTTCCTTGATGACCCTACTTTATCTTTTTCTAGCATATTTGATAATTTATCGAAATAGAATCATGAAAAGGAAAATTTGGAATCATTTCCCAAGCTGTAAATCCATATACCTCTTATGGAATACATTGAGGAGGTATTATACCTTAAGGAACTTTTTATTACCAAGGAAAATCTTAAGGATAACAAAGAGATAGGTGTGGAGGAGAATGTCTCCAATATGCTTCAAAGGATACTACTACCAAGGTGGAAGGATATAAATGATGAAATATTAGCTAGAAAGTTTGGCATCACACACTTTAAGATTTTTGATGATGATGATTGATAAAAGTGGTAGCATTGAGCTACCGACATTAAACCAAATTCTTTGGAGGAGATAAACTATCAAATTTTTTTCTATTCCCTTTTTTAATTATTTTTACATTACATATATGTATGTGCTTACGTTGAGGATGATGTAAGAATTAGGTGTGGTGGAATGTTAGCATGTCACTATCTTTATTTTTTTTATGCTGTATTAGGTTTAGCATGTTTTAGTATACCTATTTTAGGATTAGTATGCTCTAGGTAGCATAATATTTTTGTTTTTAATATTTATTTATTGGATTCCTTATGATAGTTGGGTCAGTAAATGGACTTAGAAACAATCACATGTTCTCTCCTTATTTTCTTACATATGTTATGAAATTTGTGAAGCAATGTTAGGCTACAAAGGATAAAGAATGTTGATAGAGTCTTGACCTTGTTCTTAAGTGAAGGAAACTTTATAATAATTTTGTTCAAAACTTACATGCACAATAGCAAATTGGTGATAGAAGAATTTATATGCATAAACTTACGAAAACTATTCTAAATTCCTTCAAACTTTGCTATGATTTTAATGAATAAGAATAGGTTACTAAAACATTTTTTTAAGTTTATCAATATGAATACTGAATGTATTTCGTAGAAAATGATTAAGAAAATAGGATTAACCTCTTTGGCTAAATTGGCATACTCTTAATGGTGTTCTCCTTTAAAGAACAACCCTTTCAGTAAACCAATTTGAGCTTACATAAGCCAATTATTTGTATCCATTCTTAAATTTTTGAACCAAACACATTGGCCATGCCAATAGTTCAAGAACAAGTGGATTTCACAAAAAGAGGATAGATTCTACCAAAATTATAGAATAAGATTTTAGAGTATCAATTGTGCTATAATTGATTAAATATTCAACATATGTAAAACTACCCTGATATAAAATGTACCCTACATATAAATCAATCTAAAAAATAAATTATAATAAGAGAAAAATATTAAAAGAAATAGAAAAATGGGATTACATTGAAATGATTGGCAAAAATTAAAGAAAATAAAGTTAATAATGATATTTGGGTCCAAAGAAATGAAATTTGACCTTATTTTATTTACATGCTTGGTCTTATAGTAGTATTATTTATAGGTATATTTCTCTTACTTTATGAACTCATGAACTTTCGTTTATCCTTTTTACTTTCATTTGATTGAACCAACATGTCTAACCGCATTATGACCTAATGAAAGACCTTTTGAGTTTAGGGATACTTTTACGAAGTGTAGATACAATTAAAAAAAGCCTATCATATCCCATTTAACACCAAAAAGAATAGTGACATTTTATAGAGAGGAATAATATTTCAACTTGTTTAATTTACATTATTCTACCATTGCTAATTGATACAACATGTCATACATACTTTGAGCAAAGTTATTGTATAATAGATGTGGTAGAGGGATGGCAAGAGGAAATATCTAAGATTTATTAAAATTTAAATCATAATATTGTAAATTTCTTGAGATAAAATGTCAAAAAACATACTCTTTCTACCATAGGCTTTCACTTTGCTCAAGGACTAGCAACGAGTAAGTATCGGGGGTTTGATAAGTGTTATTTCATACTCATTTTGAGATAGTAATTATTGTACATATATACATATTTTATTATTCTAATGACATATAATTTTTTCTATTTTGCATTTATTGAGAAAATATTGATTTTTTAGATTTTTTGGAATTTTTATGGATTTTTTGAAATTTTTATGGATTTTTTGGATAAGGTGGATTAACTTAGGAAAGCCCATGGATGTACTCAGAAAGGCCCATTTGAGTGAGTGATAACTGTATTTTATATAGTTATTTTCACCTATTTTATTAATCATAATTGCTATGTTCTCTCTATTTTTAGTTAATTTTAGTTTAATAAATTAGTATTTACTGTTTTTTATATATTATAAGAAAAATAAATAAATTGTATCGAAAACGTTCTTAATTTCAAATTTTTGTCCACAAATGTAATTTCAAATATTAAAGTTCTTAATTACAATTTATAAAAGTTGAAAATATAAATTAAATTTAAATTTGGGCTTAATTGTAATTATTAAAAGTTGAAAAATTTAATTTAATATTAGAAAAGGGTGTTGTAATTAAAGAAAGTTTAAAATGTAATTTGAATTAAATTTGTGGGTCAAAATATAATTAAATAAAGTTTAATATTCGTGCGGGAGAGAGAAGAATGCACGCGTCATCATCCACGCGTACAACGTGGGCCGTCCGATCAAATCATAAACGGCTAGGATTGGCGCGTGTAGATCAAACCCGACCAAAGCGAATGGATGCGGGAAGATTCCTTCACGCGGCTCGGCGCCGAGTGGGGCCCACGCCGCGCGGCCGGCGTGCGGCGTGGGACCCGCCGTCGATCTTGCGCGCTGACATCCCCACGTTCGCGCGCCTCTGATCCCGTGCGCTGATCTCTGCGTGCAACCCGATTTTCCTCCAATCAAGATATGACACGTGTCCCACTCAATTTTGCAGCTAATCATGTTGTGACACGTGGCATGTGACAATGAGCGTGACCGCGCTGGATCAAGCCCGTGTTGTAGCCGTTGGCTCCCGTGCGCCCGTTTCCCCTCAACGAATGATATGCTGCCACGTGTCCCACTAATTGTGTCCGCGAATCAGAACGCGACACGTGGTAGCGTGGAAGAAAAATTAAACAGAAACGCGCAGCGTCCCTCGATTCGATTTTCGATACAATTTTTGTCCCCCCACGCGTTTAAATTATAATTTTCGCCACACATTTTTGTCCCCTCGCGTAGATTTAAATTTAATATTTTATTGATGTATTTTTTTGCTATAAATAAGAGATAGTTTTTAGTTGTAAAAAAGTTTTGGTTGGAGTAGTTTTTGGAGTAGAATTTAGTTTTAGTTTTCGAAAGTTTTTAGAGTGTTTTAGTTTTTTTTAGATTGTAATTTTTATTGTGTTTGTGTGTTGGTTGCGGAACACGCAGAAGCCATTTTTGGCTTTTGTTGTGTTCTGCGTGTACCAAATATTTTTCCTAAGTGATGTTTTAATTTTATTTCTGCTTCTTCTAATTTTTCTGTAGTTGTTATAATTTTTATTTTAATTTTATGAAGTAATTTAATTTTTCTAGGGTTGTATTTAATCTAAATTTATGAAGCTTTAATTTTAGTTATTTTTGATAGATTTATGAGACGTTCGATTTGTTTGTTCTATTTTGTGCTTAATGTTTTTTGATTATTTACGAATTTTATCAAAACGATCCGTGGCACATGAATAAACTTGAGAAAGGCATTTGTGTGTGTATTGCTCGTAAATAGAATGACATGTATGATGAAGGATAGAGATATACCCTAATTGTATGTGTGGCCATTTGAAAACTTAGAACGTAATGAATCTCGGTAAATTTAATTTTCATAGAGATATAGTAAATTAATTTAACGAGGTGTGTTTATACGGAGCTCGAAAGAGATGTATGAATAATAAAAAAAGAAGTTTTCGGTTGACAAATTAAATGTACCAAAAAATATAAATCCAAAGAAAATAACATGATTTGAGTGGATTAGTTTGGTGAAAAATTGTAATCCTAGATTTCTTTTATTTTCTTTTATTACCTTTTTGTTAACCAACGATTGTTTTGGATAAAACCAGAGAGATACAATTTTAGTACTCGACAAACTATAGTAACAAATCCTCGTGGGATCGATCTTTACTTACAAATCTTTATTACTTGTGACCGTGTATGCTTGCACGAGTTCGTGTGTTGAAAATCACGCAACAGTGAGCATCCACAAGGACAATGCATGTCACATGTCGTCCTCTCACTTTACCACACCACTTGTTCATGCATAGAATGCTTTCCAAGCTCAAGCAACCGGTGTGTGTATTGCACCGCCCATCTAGTACCTTACCATATTAGGCATATTTTATGTATATTTTACAAGTGGGCATGGGTTACATTATCTGAATGAAATATGATGCATCTTGACGTATTTCATTTACTAATCTCTCTCCAATGTAATTCCAGTTGTCGTATTTACATCATTATTTGATTTTCTCTCTCTTATAAATACAAAATAGTAGCCAATTTAATGAAAAAAATCATTAGAATTATACAAAAAAATTGAGAGAAAAAATGGGAAAAACTTCATATTTGGTGCAATATTGCAAATACTCGAAGAAAGATTGAAAAGAACAAGTTGAAGATTAATATTTTTAATTCCTTTGACTCCAAAAATTAAGCTAATTTAGAATCTTTTTCTACCCCTTTTCTTTATTTATGATAAAATATTTAGTTATTGTTATGTATATGATGAATGACAAATAACAATAAGGCTAAATAATACTTTTCATTTGACTGAAAAATGGTGATGAAATATAATGACACATCTTATCTATTTAGATAAAAAGGATGGTTGCAAGTTAGTTACAATGAGACATATTACACTTGATTACACCACTCAAAAGTATAAATTACACTTAATTACACCCCTCAAAAGCACATATTTCAATATAACAAACTTTATAACAACCTTTTAAAAGGATCAATTGTACTATTGAGGATTATAGTTATTGTGCACATGTAGATCTTTTTATAATATTTGCATATGTATACTTGCTATTTGTACTACTTGTGTACACTACTTGTACATTGAGCCTAGCACATAGGCATATATTTATGGAAATTTCAAGCATAGGGAATGCAGTATTTGCATGTATTCCAGTGGCATCGTGTGCATCATCTGTACGTAATCTTGCGTCATCGTGTGCAGCATTTGTATGCATTCTAGTGTCATCATTGGGCGTAGTACACATAGAACATGTGCACATTATGTGTCATGGTCAAGCACAATATATGACACATGTTTCCTATCACCCACATAGACATTACTACCAACATTCCTACCAACTAGTTGGGCATTATTACCAACACTGCTAACACCCTCTCAAATTAAGTGGCATAAGCATAACACTTAATTTACTATTCCAAGAAATAAGGCCATAGAAAGAGCCTTGGTTAACAAGTTTGCTAGTTACTCCACAAAAAGAATATGATGCATAACAAGTGTCTTAGCCAACACCTTTTTGTGGACAAAATGAAAGTCCAACTCAACATATTTCATGCATGAATGAAGAATAGGATTGGTAGCAAGTTGAGTAGTACTCAGATTATCACACCAAATCAAAGGAGAAGCTAGTAAGAAAAGTGAACCTCTTAAAGCAAAGCTTAAATCCACATGATTATAGAGGCTGCATTGGTAAGAGATATGTACTTAACCTTAATGCTTGATAGAGTCACCAAAGCTTTCATAAGGAAAAGAACCCCATTCAACATCAATAAGGCCTTATAGAAGTAACTAAGAAGATCTTCCTAGAAGATAGAAATGAAGCTTAAAATCTCAAATAAAATTAGCTTCATACACATTTATAGTAGAAAAACTATACAAAAATTTGTTGGAAGAGCTCTTCTTAGATGCCTTACATTGAAGGCAACTAAACTAATCCTAGCTGAGATACATGAATGATCATGTGGAAACTAGTCTGCGAAAAATCCCTAGCTCAAAATATAATATTTTATGGATACTATTGGGCAAGGTTGAATTAAAAATCTGAAGGGTACACATAAAGTTGTCAAAAATGCCAAGGTTCATGCCATTTTTCCAACAACAAGTTGAAGACCTCAACACCATCATGATTCCTTGGTCTTTTATGTAATCGGATATTGACATAGAACGTCCTTTCCCTACAACAAGATCTCAAATGAATTACATTATGGTAGCTACTAATTATTTCTCCAAATGGATAGAAGTTAAGACATGCAGTAAAATCAAAGAAGTTGTGTAATCATGCTCTTATGGACATAAATTATCTATAGATATGGAGTCCTAATGGTGATCATCATTAAAAGGGAAACCAATCTTTATGGAAGAAAATTCAAAGAATACTATAACTATTGAAAGATTAAGCTTTAAACCTAATCCCTAAAACATCCTTATGGTGATGGAAAAGCAAAAGTGACCAATAAGTCTATACTTGAAATACTCAATAAGAAGTTCTCCTATGTAAAGAGAACCTACATAGACAAGCTATAAAAGGTACTATGGGAACTTAGAACCACCAAGGAGAGCCCTACTAAGAAGCTAAATATCATTGCCTTACTTCCATAGCAGTTGAAATCACATAGGTTATTTCAATCTTAAGTGAAATACAGATGACATACTTGATACTCCTGTACTTTGGTATGATAATACAAGTTTAATATCTCTCACCTCTAATCCAATCTTACATTCTAAAACCAAACATATTGACCTTGATTTTCATTGTGTTAGGAGAGAGTGTTAGCTGGCCAACTTAGTGTCCAATTCGTTCTCTTCTGATAAAAAAGATGATATTCTTTCAAAATCTCTTCCCACTACACAGTTCATTGATTTAAGAGGAAAACTCAGTGTCATTGGCATGACACTAAGGTTGGGAAAGGATATTGATATAAAGGTTGAAAAGGAGTTTGAATTGTTTGATGAATGATCATCTATACTCTTTCATACCCACTACATAAAGTGACAAAAAATCTATGATTTTATGTCCTACTTGTTAAAAATTTGTGCTATTCGTGTAAGGCTTGTACACAACAATAGTAGGTGATTATTGGTCACACACTAAATGAAGTAATAGTATGTCTATGATTTTATGTAAGTGTAGTGATAGTATGTCTATAGTTTTATGTAGTATGCCTAGATTTTATGTAGTATGTCTATGATTTTATGCAGTGTAATGACAAGGTTTATGATTTCACATAATGTAGCCTATGATTTTATATGCTTGCTGCAAATGGTTGTGAATTTTGTTGTAAAAATCACACGATAGCATAAAAAATGGTTGTATAGGTTTATGACCTACCTTCATGCATGGTATAGGTGACTATAACATTGGTCTATTGTAATTAACAACAAGCTAACTACTACTTATGTGAAGACTAGGCAATTTTCAGGTTATAATTTTTCTCTTCCTAAGTAGTTTTCATTTGTTCTTGTTTTTGCCAATTTTTTTAATACAAATATCAATAATTGGAGCCTTAATTTATCTTTCTCTTTCTCTATCTCTCTTCATTCTTCGTAAAAATTTTTAGTTTCTTTAAAACTTGGAGGAATTTCTTGTAGCTTCCCAAGACTAGATTCTCATCAGATACAACTCTAGTACACCATAAGAATATTCTAGGACCTATATAATGGTCTCTATGCTCTTAAAGACTTGTAAAAACCCACGAGAGCAACTCCCAGATGCCTATGGATCGAGCCCAAAAGCTTCCTAAGCCATAGCATGCTCCACAACATTGTTTACTTAATAAGAATAGTGTTGAACCTACCTTCCATAGGAGAAGATCAATTGAGAAGAATTAGTACATAATCCTTTACGAGTTCTAAAATATTATTAACTCCTCTCTGTTCCCAATTTGATAAACAAGTGGAAATCCCACTTATATAATTATATCATAGACAATTAGCAATCATGGCTAAGATATGATTAAGATAACTGTAAAACTATAATAAAATGGCTTATAAAAATCACTTTAGATAGATAACTCAAGGTCCAAAATAGGTATTTATGATACATAAGTCCTAGAGCACTACTTAGAGACAAATTGCCTACGAATCACTTTGTGCACTCTCATTCAACTATTCCCATTCTCTCTATTTTTTCTCTCCTTTGATCACCTACCTAATTTGAACGTTAGAGTTTAATTGAAACCATTACTCCTTATTGTGATCTTCCATCGGGTTTTGATGAGCGCAAGACCAGTGTTACAAATACCGATCTTGTGGAAATCCTTTGGTTTTATAATTTGTAAAACTCTTGTAAGTGCACAAATCATTTTATATAAAATGATAAGTATACTCCAAGGTCAATCTAAGAAAGGAATATATGTGGTTTTTAATTTATTATTCAAACTTTTAAAAACAAAATTAAGTCCTAAACATCATGTCACCAAATTTTGATTTTTGTTTCCTAATCTAATAACAAAAAAATAAACATAGATATAGATTCAATAAACAATAATGAAATTTTTTATCATTCTTAATAGTGGAGTATTTAAGGATATAATCATTAAGTTAATTATACTTACTCATATTATTTAGGTTATTAAAAATATAAATTGATTTTTTTTTATTTTTTCTTTTTGGTATGAAAGTGTCCTTAGACGGAGCCTATTAATTAATTAAGTATTAAATTTTAACTTTATTTATAAGAAAATAGAAAATCATCTAATCATAGCTTTAGGTGGAGTCAGTTAATTAGACTTTATTTAAGATACTCAAATTAAACCTAAGAATTTAATTATCTAAGTACTAACTTTCCAATTTTAAAACCATTATTGAAAATATGTCATCAATACATTTTCGAATAATAGTTCTTATAAAAAAAATTTAAATAAAGCTTCATTCTAACTATAGGGTGATCGTACCAACAAATAAAAGAGAATTACTCTAAATTAGACTAAATAATTAAACCTTAAAATCTAATTTTCAGATTTAAGTTTGTAATGAAAAATAATATATTTCTTTCTAATATCCTTAATATAAAATCTTAAATAAAAACAAAATCAATTTATTTTATAGAGATGTTTTACCTATTTAATATTTCGCAAGCATAACAATATTATTATTATATCATATTTACAAATAACCAATCATGTTAAATTTAATCACTCACAAATTAAATATAATATATAAGAATAAAATATAAAAAAAATAACTGTAAAGATTCCATTAAAATTATACTTTAAAAGAATCTTTACAACAATTTGATGCTAATTTTGTTACTGAAAAACCTCCAAACGGATTTACATCTCCGCTTATTGAATAAAAAAAATCTATAAAAATATAGCTAGTTCTTCTAAAAAAAGAAGAACTTTAAAACTAAAAACTAAAAAAAGAAAAATTTCTAGAGAAAGAGCTCAGAAAATTGTCTGTTTTACAATGGGGGAAAAGGGTCATTTTATAGGTGAGGAAAAGGCCAAAAAAAAAGGGTAAAAATATTTCCAAATTTGAATTTCGACATGTTTCGACAGACGGGTGGTTGGCACGACAGACGAGCGTTTGGCACTTGTGGACATAAGTAAGACACAACGAGGAGTTTGTTGGTATGCATGCAACACGGTGTGGGCGTGTGATGGTACGTGCAGGCGTGTGTTGACCACGTGCGGGTGTGTACTAGCATATGTTGTGCATGCTCACGCGCTGGTGCGCATGGGACTCAGCGCGGATGGGTTATTGCTCACCGGATTTCGACCTTTTTAACATATTTGACCATTTTAACCCATTTTGTCCAAATTTTTTTCCATCTTTTGACTTTTTCTCATTTCTTTTCTTAATATATTTATGATGTATTACCTCCAGTATTTTTCTTCATGTCTTTAATTTATTTAGGAAAAAAAATACCTAAAAAATAATAAAAATACCCTTGATTTTGAAAAGACAAATTTATATAAAAATATGATAAAATCATACCAATATAAATCTATTTAATCAATTAAAGCACATTAAATCATGATAATTTTAGTGCTTTTAAGCACTCATCACAACCACCAACCAACTTCTTACTAGTCCTTTAGCAAAAGAAGTGATAAAAACAAAAATAAAAAGTAGAATTTAAACTATCATAAATCACTTCTGTGGATTGACATGGTTGTATTTAGCGTATGCAAAAAGCCTTTAAACCCCTAGGTTGCCCAAGTGGACGAGTTTTAGTCTCTTGAGGGTTTTTAGTAATGATACCCATAAACATTAACAAAAAATGAAAACAAAATAAAACAAATAAATAAGAAGTTAACTAAAAAAATAAAAAATAAAAAACTAAAATGATATACAAAAATATATCATGCTTATAATCTCTTTTAAATTTCATAATTAAAATCTTAAGCATAGATTATTTCAACTTCTTAAACATTCATGATTTATTATATTAATTAGTTGAAAATCATTTTCATATTTCATATAAAAAATATATCAATTTAATTTCACCCAAACTTAGTATCAAGAATCCGAATTCGCTTCGACTCTATTTCTCACAATACAATACTCTTAAAAACACTGAATCCTAAGCATTCAAACACTCATACTACTTTATATGCGAAAGAGTTAATGTATAGAAATGAACTAATATGTTTGCATATGTATAAAGAAGAAAGGATCAAAGTGTTATTTAACGTTGATCTAATGAAAGGAATCAAATGTAAGGATTTATAAAATATTATATATTACTTTTATGCATCAATTAAATTCATCAGATAAAAGTATCAAGTAATATGCCTTTTAAAAAATGTAGGAAAATGCAATGACTTCTTAGAGAATTACTTCCTATATTTTCTTTTGCATTAAACCATTTCTCACAAGTATTTAGGCTTTTGGGTCATAGTATATAGATTATACTATTCATTTTTTTCTCTTTCTTTCTATTTTTTTCTCTTATATTTTTTTTATAAGAGAATCCATTTTTTTAGAGAGAGGACCCATGTACAGATTGTACATTTTTTATATGATAAGATAAGTGGCTAATATTTGGCTTTTCTGTTTGTCTTTTTATAAGTAATCATAGATATATTTCTTTTTTAATAGAAGTCATGCATGAACGAACAAAAACATATATCAATTTCTACTTAAATCATTTAATCTAAGCAAATGAAAAATAAATATATAAGACTTCATTATGATGTAAAAATCCAGACATTCAATGCTAAGTCCTATAGAGATCATCTAATAATTTGAAGAAATCATAAATGTATTTCACTTAGAATAAAGAAAATTAGGCTCAAATTATATCTCTCAAGGGTAGTCTCGACTATTTAATTCCTAAACACTAATTTTGGGTTTAATATAATTTCCACACCTTATTAAGAAATACTAGTCATGACAAAAACTAACTAATTATCATATACTCCATGATATATTTTCAAATATTAATTTAAAAATGTAAAAAACTTAAGTATTTACTTAAATTTGATTTAAATACGTGATAAATTTTTAAAAGAATGTTTTTTTAATTAATCCTAAAATTCTAAAAATTACTAAACCACACAAAGAAAATAAAATTAAACACAAAAAATAAAAATTGTGAACATAAAAATTTTAAAATTATTAAATTATTTGAAATTAAGCATGGTAATTTTTCACCACCATCAACCTAGAGCTTACATTGTCCTCATTATAAAAATTGTAAATTAAAGATAAAGAGAAAAGAGAAGAAAATTTACCTATTTCCTAAGAATGTACAAATAGTGATGGAGAAATGTAAGTGCATCCATCATGTTTATCATTAATGTTCACACAGATAGATCACTGTGAACTTTTAATATCTCAATAAATATTTTTAGTTTTAATAATTTTAAAATTATTCACATGCAATTAAACTAAAATAAACAAAATAAAATAAATAAAACAAATAAAAGAAAATGACCTAAAATGATGGGTTGCCTCCAATTAAGCGCTTACTTTAATGTCTTAGCAAGATGTAAATTGGGGGATTTCATTTTAAGTAAACTCAATGTCCCCACATCATTGAGTCAATCAAACATACAGGTATGATAGGGTTGTCTACCTATACTTTTTTCAGTCATGCCCTATGAATTTTCAAAATTTTATTTACTTAAAACTATGGACATAATTGTGGATGTTAGATAACCCACTTTTAGGTGCAAGTCAAATAATGAAAGCATAAAAACACAATTGTACCTAGATTTAACCAAGCAACTACCTTCTTTTATCACAAATTATAATTAAAAATATTTAAATTTTTAAGATAGCTTCAACAATTTTTTTTAATTTTAATATCTAAGTTAAATAAAATAATCAATATTAACCAAGAGTGTTCTCAAGAAAAACCATCCTCCTAGACAGAGCAACGTTCCTAGGAAAGACTAGTGACATAAAGGCTTCCAAGAACTAGTTTCCTAGATAGAACTCCCTTAAATATTTACTTTTTATGCTATCAAAATCTAAGTTAATTAAGTTAATAAATTAAGATTAATAATCTAAGTTAATTAAGTTAAGTTAAAATCTAATTTAATTAAGTTAATAAATGAAGTTAGTAATAATCTAAGTTAATTAAGTTAAGTTAAAATATAAATTAATTAAGTTAAGTTAAAATCTAAGTTAATTAAGTTAATAAAAAAAATTAGTGAAAATATGAATTAATTAGTTTTTTTAATTATTATTTATTTATTTTTAAGAGACCATTATTTAAATATTTTTTTAAAGAACACTAACAGTTTTTTTTTTAATTTTAAATCCTAAATTAATTTTTATTTACCTTTCACAAACAATAAAAAAAATTTAAATATTTTTTTAACTCAAAATAAATAAAAAAAATCACAATTATTTACAACACAAAAAAGTTTTTCAAATTTTGATAAATAATTTAAAAATGCTATTCTTTTTCCCGACAATGGTGCCAAAAACTTTATGAACACAAGACCGACATTCCAAATACTAATCTTGCAAAAATCCTTTGGTTTTATAATTTATAAAACTCTCACAAGTGTACGAATCATATTATAGCAAATGATAAGTTTAATCCCAAGGTCGATCTAATAAATGAATATATGTGATTTTAATTTATATTCAAACTTTTAAAAATAAAATTAAATCCTAAATATCACGTTATGATATTTTAATTTTTGTTTCCTAATCTAATAACAAAAAATAAACATAGATATAGATTCAATAAACATTAATGCAAACTTTTATCATTCATAACAGTAAAATATTTAAGGATATAATTATTAAGTTAATTATGTTTGCTCATATTATTTAGATTATCAAAAATATAAATTGATATTTGTTGATTTTTTCTTTTTTGTATGAAAGTGTTTCTTAGATGGGGTCCAAATTATTTTGTTTAATATTAATTAACTAATATCCTTAGATAGGACCTATTAATTAATTAAGTATTAAATTTCAGCTTTATTTATAAGAAAATAAGAAACCATCTAATCACACATTTAGGCAGAGTTAGTTAATTAGACTTTATTCAAGATGTCTAAATTAAACCTAATAATTTAATTATCCAAGTACTAACTTTCGAGTTTTAAAATCATTACTAAAAATATGTTGTCAATAAATTTTTGAATAATAGTTTTATAAAAAAACTTTTGAAATAGAATTTCACTAATTACCGGACAATTGTACTAACAAATAAAAGAGCATTACTCTAAATTAGACCGAATAATTAAACCTTAAAATCTAATTTTTAGATTTAAGTTTGTAATGAAAAATAATATATATCTCTCTAACATCCTTATTATAAATTCTTTAATAAAAAAATCAATTTATTTTATAGAGATGTTTTACGTATTTAATATTTTGTAAGTATAACAACATTATTATTATATCATATTTACAATCAGTCAACCATGTTAAATTTAATCACACACAAATTAAATATAACATATAAAAATAAAACATAAAAAGATAACTGTAAAGAATCGATTAAAATTATACCTTAAAAGAATCTATACAATAGTTTAATGCTAATTTTGTTGTTGGAAAACCTCCAAACAGATTTGCATCTCCACTTATTGAATCAAAAATCAAAAATCTATAAAAATATAGCTAATTCTTCTCAAAAAGAGAAGAAATTTAAAACTAAAAAAAGAAAACTTTCTAGAGAGAGAAAGATCTCAGAAAATTGTTTGTTTTTCAATGGGTAAGAAGGTACTTTTATAGGTGAGGAAAAGGCCAAAAAAGGTGGAAAAATATTTCAAATTTTGAATTTAAATGCGTTTGGATAGGTTGGCACGTGTATGGGGTAAACATTTTGGTAGACTGGTAGTTGGCATGGTAGATGGGCGTTTGGTGCTCGCGGGTGCGTGGGGGATAAGGCGAGGAGTATGTTGGCGCGTACGCGAGACAGTCCAGGCGTGTGTTGAACGTGTGCTCCACGCAGATGGGCAGCTATGCGGGGGATTTTGACCTTGTTGACATTTTTGATCATTTTGACCAATTTTGTTCAATTTTTTTTTTCATCTTTTTGACTTTTTCTCTTCTCTTTTCTCAATATATTTGTGATGTATTGTCTTTAGTATTTTTCTTCATGTCTTTAAGTTATTTTGAAACAAAAATACTTGAAAAATAATAAAAATATCTATGATTCTGAAAAGACAAATTTATATAAAAATATGATAAAATTATACAAATATAAATCTATTTAATCAATTAAAATATATTAAATAATTTTAATTTTAATGCTTTTTAAGCACTTATCTGATTTTCACATTTGTTCCATCTTACAAACATATTATTAACTCTCTAGAAATCAACTTCAATAACAATAACAAATTGTATTTTCTTTTATTTTATTTTAATTCTTTTTACATTTTTTAATTATTTTTGATATATCAATTGCATTGATTGTTTAAACATAACAACAATGTTTAAAAAAACAATAATTATCAAATTAATAAAAATAAAATTTAAATTTAAATTTAAAATTTCATCCTTTATTTTTATTACTATGTATCCCATAATAAAAATATTAAATTAATATAAAAATATTACAGTACTCTCCGTATATAGTAGGGGTGTCCATAAACCGGATCGGACCAGACCAAACCGTAAAACCGGACCGGATCGGACCAAACCGTAAAACCGAACTGGATCGGAAAAAACCGAACGGTTTTACTAATCAAACGGTCCGGTCCGGTTTGTATTAATTTTAAACCCTTCGAACCGGATCAGACCGGTTTAATAATATATTAAAAATTTTACATTATTTTTCATTAAATTATAAAAAAATTGAACCAAATCGGGAACTAAATCGGACCGAACCGTTTTATAAGTCAAACGGTCCGGTCCGGTTTTTATTTTTTAAAACCGTTTCAAACGATCCGATCCGATTAATTTTTTTTTAGGCAAAATCGGACCGAACCGGACCATGGACACCCCTAGTATGAAGTATAACCGAGCATTCAGAATGCACGCAACGAAACTAATTGTGATCACAACCACAGTATAATTAGCTGATTAGCCAATCAGAAAAGGTCTGCTCAATTGTAGCATAACTGTGATGGAAATTGTAAAGGTGTCCTCAGGCCCATTAGCATGTAATTAAGATGATACGTCATTTGTCTCTTTCTTAAACTTGAGATTCTATTTCTAGTTATGACTAGACACGTCGTCAATCCACTTTACATTTTGTTGGATAATTTCACCGGATATTATTTAATTAATGTATGTATAAATTCCACTTTACTTCCGCAAGATAACGAATACTTGCCGAATGAATAAGATTATAAGTTATTATATTGTTAAGATGTGAAATTTATCCTACAAAAATCATAAAAAATGATAGATTAGTAGAGATTATTGAATAATTTTCAAAGCTTGTGAATTGAAATCGAGAATGAGTACCCATCTAATTTCTCAAATAGTATTTAAAAGTAAATCAAATTTATGCTGAAACTACCTATTTTTGGTAAAAAAAAAAAAATGCATAAAAAGTTAAAGATATTTTAATCTT
Source organism: Hippophae gyantsensis (assembly GCA_030763125.1). NCBI lineage: Eukaryota > Viridiplantae > Streptophyta > Magnoliopsida > Rosales > Elaeagnaceae > Hippophae > Hippophae gyantsensis. The sequence continues at coordinate 26,640,839 of CM061039.1, read as the reverse complement.
TTAAAACTTTGATTATTATTATATATTTTTCATATTCTTTATTTTTACCTTAGTCTTCAATATATTATATTTCTATGATTTTTTTATTTTCTTTGTTTTTATCTAGGACCGATAATTCTTTATAAAATATCTTGAGAATATTTAAGAACATTTATTTGGTCTTCTTTATTAAAATCGATACGTGAAAAGCAGATAATAGAAAATAAAAAAAGTATAAAAAGTATAAAAAAAATGAGTAGATTATAATTGTTTATTTTATGTTTAAAAATCATTTATAACTAAAATAGATAATTTTTAAAATAATAATGGTATTTTTTAAGTATTTCTAAAACAATTATGCAATAAGAAGGATCAAAACAATAATTACTGTACCAATAAGATACCTGCCTCAAAGTACAAGACGTTTTTTGAGCTCGAAAGTAAGGTACTCTTGGAAACACATTTTCTTTTCCTCGAACGTGGTTATAAATAGATCAAAACACTTTAAAGACTAAACAATTTATGAAATTAAATTGCTTTCAAAAGGAATCTTAGAGAGGGAGACTTCGGGTTGTGTTCCCTGAAGATAAGAGAACACTAGCTAGGTTAATGGACTGATGGTCTAGTCCCTGTTTCGGGAAAGCTAAGTTTGAAATCGAAGAGAAGTAGCAGTGAGGAGTTGGGGCTAGAGTGGTCCTTTTTGAGGTATTGCTTTCGCGAGTGAACTGTATACTACATGGAGGCCAAAAAAATATTGAACTTTTCTCTCTCTCTCTCTCTCTCTCTCTCTCTCCTTACTTTAGATATATTCAATTTAATATATATAATTAATATATATTTAATTTAATTAAATAAATATGAATTTTTATTAATATATAATAACATAGATTTTATTATAAAAATAAAATTAAATATTTTAAAAATAAAATTTATAATAATTAAAATATTATTTATTTTAAAAAAAAACAAATATTGATGGTTACATAAAATGGAACTAAAACTGCATACAGTTCAACAGAGCTTTAGAGACATAAAAGCGATTATACATTAAACAATACATGTATAAGTTCATTTATATATATAATAACATAAGTGTGTAGTAGTCATTGTGGCATCATTTTTTGTTGGCTTCATATCTCATTTAATGTAAATTTTTAAAATTAATAAAAGATTTCTTTAAAAGCAATTTAATTGACAATAAAGAAATGTATTAAAGATATAAAAGTATTTTGCCAATTTATTGAATTTATATTAAATATAATGTGGAAAGAAAAAAGAAAAAAAAAATTGGTGTTATAAGAACCTACGTACTCATAAGATAATTATAGAACTTGTTGCGTAAGGCCTCTTATCTGTGTTTTTCATAAATTTATCTCATTCAAGAAGTACTCTTTAGTCTTAATTGAAATATCCTATCAAACATTATTAAAAAATCAGTTTTACGCGTTTTTAGAATTTAGACTAAAGATGTCCAAACATTATAGAGCGTGTAAATAAGTAATGTACAACTTTATATATATGCATTTACGCTTACATGTCCTTAATTTGAAACAAAAAAAATATTGTTTTCCTTTTGTTTTTTAACCAAACCTTGAACCTGTCACCTTAACGTTGTAAAGTTTTTGTTTTTTTTTTCGGTCGAGAATAGTTAATTATTACTGCAATATGCTGCATGTGAATCCTTAAGTCTAAGTCGAAACATAGATAAACAGCTGTACTAATTCTTCCTATATTCTGTTATAAATATAAGATATTCTCTCTTTTTTTCTCTTTTGTTTTCCCAAGATTCCAACCTACTCGACATATATTATTTACACGTAAATTTATACATTAATTTGCAATTACTCTAGCTAATTATTGTTTATTACTTTTGAAGAATTTCTTAAGAGGTGAACAAGTTCCTTTTTCAAAAGTTATTTTAATGTGATTATAATTAGAATGTATATACATAATTTGTTAGTCCATAACATTTCTCAAACATCTTCAACAATTTTAAAAATAACTTCTTTCGAATGCCGATAGGTATTCGCATTGATACAACTCGAAATACTGTTTGATCTTAAACTTGATCCATTACGAGAACTCAAATCCAAATCCAATTAAATTGGAATCCAAATCCATAAATTAAGATCCAAAACTATAAACTTTTTACCTAGAATCTTCTAGGGTAATGTAATTATGCATGTGAATCATTTGATAACTTAAAAAATTGTTAGAATGATGTAGAAGAATGAGGTATATAGTTATTGTAATTTTGGATTAGTTTATTTGTGTGGTGTAAGATTGTTCTTAAGTAGTATAAATACTCCTTCCCATTTTAGTTTAAGCACTAAGAAAAGTTAATAGATTCTAAGTGAGTGAAGAAGAAAAGCCTAAATAAGAATGAGTTGTAGTATCTTATGTTTTGAACGAGAGTGCTCTTATAATATTTCTTTGAGTTTGAATAAAAGTTATTTGTATGAGTGTTTCATTTCCAACAAAGTGGTATCAGATCCAAGTTGGAAACACTATTGCATATCAAATCGAAGGTCTCGAAGAGAGGAATCCAATGTCGCTAGAATTGCTTCGATCAGAGTTCAAATGTGCCTCCAGAAGAGTGCTTCCAGAAACTGAGTTGACTCACTTAGTTAAGCTGAGTCAACCGAGTTGGAACCATTGACTGAGCCACCAAACCAGTTGACCGAGCTGTTGACCATTTGTGCGATCGGATTTTGAAAATTCTCATCATATTGAGAGTTATGGAAATGGTATGGCACCATTCCAAGTCCCGACACTTAACAATAACAACTACGAAAATTGGAGTATCAAAATGAAGACACTTCTTAGATCACAAGATGTGTAGGATATCATAGGGAAAGGCTATAACGAGCCTGCGGATGATGCTACTCTTACATCAGATCAAAAGACAACTTTAAAGGATTTAAGAAAGAGAGACAAGAAGGCTTTTTTCCTCATTTACCAAGCATTAGATGATGATGGCTTTAAAAAGATTTCGAGTGCAAGCTTTGCTAAGGAAGCGTGAGAGAAGTTGCAAACCTCATACAAAGAAGTCGAAAAGGTGAAGAAGGTTTGTCTCCAAACATTAAAAGGTGAATTTGAATCCTTACAGATGAATGTATTCGAGTCTATTTAAGATTACTTCTTAAGAGTAGTACCTGTTTCTAATCAATTACAAAGAAATAGTGAAAATTTAGAAGATGTGAGGATAATAGAGAAGATACTCTATTCATTGGATCCTAAATTTAAGCACATCATTGTGACGATTGAATAAACTAAAAACTTGGAAGAAATAACAATCGAGCAACTCCAAGGATCATTACAAGCATACAAAGATAAGCATAAGAAGAAACAAGGGTTTATTGAGCAACTACTCAAGCTACAACTCAAGGATATATATGAAAGCTAAGGAAATGATAGAAACCAACATGGTTGAGGCAGAGTTAAAGGTCGTGGAAGAGGTAGAAGTTGCAGTTGTCGACCTGGTTGGAATTACAACAACAACAATTCTGACAACAACTATGAGAAAGGAGAAAGCTCAACACGAGGCTATGAAAGAATCAATTTGAACTTGAGGTATGACAAATCTCAAGTTTGATGCTATAATTGTTAGAAGTTTGGGCATTATGCATCAAAATGTAGAGTTCCCAACAACAAAATTGAGGAGAAAACCAACTACATGGAGGAGAAGACATATGGAAAAGAAACTCTTCTTTTAGCACAAAAAGGAAACTGATGATGCCCAAGCAAATTCCTAGTATCTTGATAGTGGTGCAAGAAATTACATGTGTGGAAGGAAAGACATGTTCGTGGAGCTAGATGAGTCAGTAAGCATAAATGTTTTGTTTAGAGATGATTCCATAATAGTAGTGAAAGGGAGAGGTAACATCCTTATCCGTTTGAAAGATGAGAGATATTAGTTTATTTCCAATGTCTACTATATGCCTAATATGAAAAGTAACATCTTGAGTTTAGGAAAACTATTAGAGAAAGGTTATGATATTCATATGAAGGATTATAATCTTTCTATAAAAGATGATAAGAATAACTTCATTGCAAAAGTATTGATGTCAAAAAATAGAATGTTCTTGATCAACATGCAAAACGATGTTGTGAAGTGCTTGAAAGCTTTCTACAAAGATTCACCATGGCTTTGGCATCTTCGATTTAGGCATCTCAATTTTTGAGGTCTAGAGCTACTATATAAGAAGAAGATGGTGAAGGGACTACCTTGCATCAACCATCCTGACAAACTTTGTGAAGGGTGTCTAGTCAAGAAACAATTCAAGAAAAGCTTTCCAAAGGAGTCAAAGTCAAGAGACAAGAAGCCATTCAAGCTCATCTATACTGATGTGTGTGGTTCGATCAAGCCAAGCTCTCTAGATAATAGTAACTATTTTCTTCTCTTCATTGATGTTTTTCAAGAAAAACCTAGGTATATTTCTTGAAACAGAAGTCAAAAATTTTCGAAGTCTTCAAGAAGTTCAAAGATACAGTGGAGAGAGATAGTGGTAGAAAAATCAAAGCCATGAGATCCGACCGAGGTGGAGAATTTACATCCAGGGAGTTTCAAGATTTTTGTGAAGCAAATGGAAGTTTTTTACCAATGACAGTTCCTAGATTCCCCTAGCAAAATAAAATGGTAGAATTATTTGCTATGCAAAGGAGATCTTAAAGAAGTTCAAGATGGAGAATTGTAAGCTAATAAGCACACTGACAAAATATGGAATCAAGATGTCCAAACATGAAGAAGGCAAAAATGTAGATCTATCATTCTTCAAAATTTTGGTGGGAAGTCTATGTTATTTAACTTCAATGATGGCTAATATTCTTCATGTAGTTGAATTGGTTAATCGCTACATGGAATCTCTAAAAACCACACATTTTAAAGCCACAAAGGGAATTATTTTCTATCTAAAAGGTACCATTGACTTTGGCCTTTTCTATTTAGTTTCTAATGATTACAAGCTTGTTAAATATGGCGATAGTAATTAGGATGGAGACATAGATAATCGAAGGAGCAATATTGGATTTGTATTTTTCATGGGAGCTATTGCTTTCATATGGATTTCAAAGAAACAATCGATTGTCACATTGTCAACTTGTGAAGCGGTATATGTTGATGCTACCTTATGCGTTTGTGATGTAATTTGGCTTAGAAATCTATTGAAGAAGATATGCTTGATACAAGAAGAGTGGACCAAGGTTTATGTTAATAAAAAGTCAACCAATTTCCTAGCAAAGAATCCAATATTCCATAATCAAAGCAAGCACATCGATAATCGCCAAACTATATAAGAGATTATGTTTCAAGAAAGGATGTGCAAGTTGAATATATGAAGTCGTAAGATCAAGTGGTCGATATTTTTACCAAGTCATTAACAAGCGAAGAATTTATAAGATTAAGGAACTTACTAGGAGTCACAAGATCAAGTTTAAGGGAGGGTGTTGGATCATAAATTTGATCCATTATGGAAGCCCAAACCATAAACCCAATAAAATTAGAGCCTGCCAAGTCCACAAATTAAATCCAAAACTACAAGCCTTCTATCTAGAATCTTCTAAGGTGTGGTAATTGTGCATGTGAATCATTTGATAACTTAAAATATTATTAGAATGATGTAGAAGAATGACATATATGGTTATTGTAATTTTGGATTAGTTTATTTGTATGGTGTAGGATTGTTCTTAAGTAGTATAAATACCCTTCCCCATTTTAGTTTAGGTCTCAAGAGAAGTTAAGAGCTTTTAAGTGAGTGAAGAAGCTAAGCCTAAATAAGAGTGAGTTGTAGTATCTTGTATTTTGAGTGAGAGTGCTCTTGTAATATTTTTTTAAGTTTGAATAAAAGTTGTTTGTGTGAGTGTTTCATTTCCAAGAAACACTTCAACTTTAGATTAGACACCACTTTTGTTAAGATGGTTACATAATTATGAAAAAGAGATAGATAGTAGCTTATTTTTATCTACAACTTGCCTTACCCTTGATAAACTTCAACAAAGAATGTTAGGCAAGTTCACAAAAAGTGAAATGACTTTCTAGATTTTTTTATGCAAAATAAAAATCTAAAGGCATTAATAACTTCACCAGGTCTAGATAAGGTATGTATAAGTTACACGAACATTCAATCATTTTGCATTATATAAATTGAATGACTTATCAAGTTTACAAATCTCCAATTAAATTACTAGTACAGATAACAATGTTACGCTGTCTTCCAAATGTAACTAGTATAATGATTTAATCAAACCTAGTAACTCAATTGATCATTCAAAATATATTTAGTAATATTAATATACTACAACATTCCAAAGCTATAAAACTTTCAGGTGAGGAAATAAGCTATTGTTATTCCTAAATATCTTTACCTGGTAAGTCATTTGTATGTGAAAGTAGCATTTTGTAGGGATCTTGAACAGTTGGAGGATCCGCCAGATTATCCATGGTGCACTGGCAAAACAAATCAATAAGGAATGCGACTGCTTCAAAGTCACCCTCCTCCGTCTATTCATACTCTGTATTTGACTAACCCATTATAGGGTCATTCAGTGACCCTAAAGCTTTAAGCTTATTTGTTAATATTGGTTGCTTGCATAAAACCCCATAATTTCACTATAAATAATTATACTATCTAAAAAGAAATTCTAAATAATTCTATACAATGTAGGGACATAACGCAAAAGTTTTTTGTGAAAAAATGGATCGAATGGGAAAAATTGGGTACAATCTTCACCACCTTGCCACCACTATTGGCGACCTCCCTAGAGAGCTCCCTTGGTTGGCTATAAAATGATGGCCAAACCACCCATTATCCTTACACTTTTCCTTTTATTATGCATATATTGAAATTGTTTTGTATATAAAACGAGTATCAAATGTTGTTTTGAAATGAATATATTGAAAATGTGATATGTTATCTATGAAATTTGTTACATGAATCATGAGAAATGATTTATTTTTTTAGGAGTTGTCTGTTAATTGTCTTGCGTAATATGGTACCCCATAGACTATTTGGTTGTAGTAAACAGATTTCGACAAACTATCATAAGAGGTTTCCATTTATGATGCCTTGTGATTGGATTTTCTGGTCATAATTATTGATCATGGATTGGTACAATTATGAACTATTATAGTGGTAGACTATTGTGGAGGTGGAATTTTATGGATATGGACTATTGTGATGCTCAAACATGGTCCTTAAAGTTAGACCCTGTATTGTGTTTGGAGCTTGCCATCTATTTGGTCTCAAATTTGTTACCGCAGTTTGCACAAGGGCACATGTGTTTTGGATCCTTAGACGAGGGCTCATATGGCATGATTTGATGGATACATGTGCCATATGTATTGTGGTCATACGTAGTGTTAGAGGTAGTCCTACATACATCTCGGAGTTGGACTTGCATGTTCCCATATATTTGGATGATCAATACATACGAGGTTGCATAAAATTTTATTGGATTTATGCATCATGTTTTATATTGTCATGTATTGGGATACCTATATGTACTTTCCCTCAGTGTTTTTTGTGAAAAGGTACATGTGCACCTAAAATTTGTGATAAAAATATCTATACTTTGTATAATGAAAATGTAACCATTCATGAAATTTTATTAATAAACATCATGCATAATTATTTGTTGGAAATGTATAATAGAGTAAACTCTTACTGAGCTATGTGTAGCTCATCCTATTTTCCCCTTACCTCTAGATTAGGATTTGACAAGTGGTGTATGACTCAGAGATAAGGAAAAAGAAAAGAATTCAGGTTATAAATTTGTATTTCATTTTGTAACATTTATTTGGAGTAAATGCTGAGACATGATATAAAAGTAAATCCTATTTTTAATATATGTATTTTATGATTTTTAATTTAATTAGTTTTGTTAAATTATGTTTTGAATAGGGATATATCGAATAAAATTGAAGTTTTATTAAGTAAATCATTTGAATTTTTTTAATTATACTTTAAAATTTTTACCTCTTCTTATCTCACGTGCCCATTTTTTGAGAAGTGACATTTTGGTATCAGAGTATCATTCTGATCTCTTGTGAATAATATTCATTCATAATCTTTAAAATATTTTTTAACCATTTTTGTCTCAACATGCCTACAAAAAGAAATGTGACTAAGAACCCACTTGTAAGGAAAGCTAGAGAGTAACCCGCACAAGACATAGATGAAAATCATGGTCTCTTGCATGTGCTATGAAGGTTAATTACTCGGGGCAAAGAGCCTGAATAAAGAGGTAGAGCTTACTACTTCAAAGAATTTAAGAAGATGAGATAGCCACTTTTTTGATGGTATCTCCAATCTGGATGTTGCTACAAGATGGATTGAGGAAATTAATAAGAAAATGAATTCCATAAACATCCTTGCACATTTTAGAGTTAGTTTAACTGCATACAAACTAGTAGGACAAGATAACTACTAGTGGAACTCTATCAATAGAGGAAGAGATGTAGAGATAGTCATATGGGAAGCATTTGAGTTGTTTTATGAAAGATTCTTTAATGAGACTACAAAAGCCAAAAAAATGGTCAAACTTATGAATCTTAAGCAAGACAACATGAATGCTACACAATATAAGAATCATTTCAATTAACTATGAAGGAATGTGGAAGATATGATAGCAAGGGATTTTGACAAAGTTGTAAAGTTTTTGATGGGTCTACGAGAAGATATACTCATGCAACTAATGTATCAAGGCATACAAACCTACACTAGAACTGTTACAACAGCTTATAGAATCAAACAAGTCAATACATAATAGTTAAAGGCAACCACGTCATCTCAAAAGACAAAAGATAAAGGAAAAGAGAATAAATTTTGACAAAAGAGACAACAGGGTGGATCATCAAATAATAATTCATTTAGAAGTCCTCGGTATCACCCTTATACTTGTCACAATTGCAACCAATAGGGACACCTTAAGTACAATTGTCCCCAGCTTACCACTGGACAATATAGAGGAGGATCGTAGTCAATTTCTAATTTTGGAGCTTCAAATACCAAGTGGAATTCTCAAGGGTGAAATCAACAAACTAGTCGACATCATCAATAAAATTTTCAACAATCGAGAAGATCATTCCAAGAACAATCCTCAAGATCCTACCAGTCTTTTAGGAAAACTTTCCATCTATCTCCTAATATGGAACCAACTTTTCAACATCATCCATCTACCCATGGAAATAACAAGGGTAAAAGTGTTTCCACTCAGGAACACAGAATGTAAGGTCAAGCCTTTACAAGGTTGGCAGACAAGAGAAACCAAAATAAATGATGCTATGGGAGGTACAATTCTATTATATCACTCTTGGATTTGATTCCTTTTTGATATTGTTTCCACTTATTCATTCATTTCATTATTTTGTGCCTAAATGTTAAAACTTGATTATGAAGCCATTGAAACCCCTATTACTTTGAATAATCCTCTTAGGGTCTCTTCGAATATCTTGTTTATTTGCAAAAAAATGTTCGATTAGCTTCAATGGTCATCAATTCACAACTTATCTCATTATACTCGATATGAATTATTTCAGCATCATTTTATGAATGGACTGGATGACCAAGTATCAAGCGATTGTAAATTTCTTTGAAGAAAAGGTTACCATCTAAACTCTTAAAGGGATAGAAATCCAATTTTATGGCAAAAAAGGGTAAAAACCCTTCTAGCATTTTACTTGAATGCTGCCTATGTGAAAGGCGGAACTAAGTAAGAATAACTCTTCTAAATTCTTTAGAAGTATACATAGACAATGGAAGAAGCTTAGCACAAATTGGAAAACAAATATTGTGATATGTTTTTATAAGATTACCTAGACTCCCCATCTCACAAAATTGATTTTGTGATCGAGTTGTATCCTAGAGCAGCACCAATATCCATAACTCCTTATCATATGGCACCTGCAAAAAAAAAATAGAACTAAAAGATTAGTTAGATGAGTTGTTAGCAAAAAGATTCAATCAATCAAGTTCATCACTCTAGGGAGCACCTATTTTTTTTGGTTAAGAAGAAGGATGGAAGTTTCAAAATCTGTATTGATTCTTGTCAATTGAAAAGGATAACCATAAAGAACAAGTATCCATTACCTCAGATTGATGAATTATTCGACCAACTTGGAGGAGAATGTTTCTTTTCAAAGATTGATCTTATATCGAGATATCACCAACCGAGGGTCAGAGAGTTAGATATACCCAAAAATGCTTTCTATACGAGGTATGGGCATTTGGAATTTCATGTCATGCCATTTGGATTGACAAATGCTTCTGCTGCTTTTATGGATTTAATGACTAGGGTATTTCAATCTTACTTATATCAATATCTTAGGATTGCCTTAAAAACTTTAATGGAGCTCGAATTGTATGCAAAGTTCGAGAAGTCAGACTTCTGGCTTACCAAAGTTAAATTATTTGGACATATTATATGAGGAAGTGAAAATTCTGTGAATCCTTCAAATATTGAAGTCGTATGAAATGGGAGTCAACCAAGGAATGTGACTAAAGTATGAAGTTTTCTTGGGTTGGCTTTATAATATTGATGTTTTGTGCAAGACTTCTCAAAGATTGATGCACCTTTATTAGGACTAACTCAAAAAGAAGTCAAATTATTGTGTAAGACGAAACTTGTGAAAAGGCATTCCAAGAATTGAAAACATGATTTATGAGTGTAAAATGATATAGTAGTTGCCCATGGATCGCAAAAACTCAAGGTTCACGAGAGAAACTATCCAACTCATGACTTAGAGTTAGCAGTAGTGGTCCTTGCTCTGAAGATATGGATATGTACTTTTTTGGAGCCAAATTCCAATTTTTTTAGGATCACAAGAGTCTTAAATATATTTTCAGGATTATGACTTACATTGAAATATCACTCTAGTAAGGCTAATACTATAATGGATGCTTTAATTTATAAGTCAGGCTTCATTGCATAAATGATGTTGGATCCTTGACGAAACACTCGAGTTGTGGAAGGTTACAACCTTGTAACTAGTCCTACCTTATTAGAGATCGTCAAGGCAGCCCAATCAAATAATCTTGAAATTTATGAAGTATGGTGTAGGATGAATGAAGGATAAATGGTGGAAGGAAAGACTTATAATAAAGGAGCATTTCATTTCCATGGAAAAATTGTGGTACCTATCGATAATTATTGGAGACAAGAAATTATGGGAGAAGCACACAGATCCAAAATTTATGGTACATCTTGAAAGTATAAAAATGTATCATGATCTAAAAAAGACCTATTGGTAGAAAGGAATGAAGAAAGATGTTCCTCGGTTTATAGAAAATTTCATGATATGTCAACAAGGGAAGGCAAAACACAAGAAACCAATGCGACCACTTCAGCCACTTCTAATACCATAATGAAAATGGGATGACATGACCATGGACTTTTTACAAGCATTACCACAAAATTCTCAAAAATCCTGATTCCATATGGGTAATTGTTGATCATCATACAACGTCAAAAAAATTCATTCTAGTCAAAACTCGAGATCCAAAGTTTATTGCACAATTATGGAGATGTGTACAAGAGACTTTGGGTATAAAATTATTACATAGCACGGCTTATCATCTTGAAATGAATGCACAATCTGAAAGGGTTATTTAGATGTTAGAAGATATGTTACGAGCTTGTGTTATGGAAATCAAGAGAAATTAGAGTGAGCATTTTCCATTGGTTGAGCTTGCCTACAACAATAGTTATCATGCTAGTATTGGAATGCCTCTTTATGAAGCCTTGTATAGATGATCATGTAGATCTCTATTGTGTTGGGTAAAATACAAAGATTTTAGTATAATAAGAAATAATCTTATTAAAGAAATAAATGAAAGGATCCACGTCGTACAAGACAAACTTTGAGCAACTCAAAGTCTATATAAGATTTATGCTCATCATAGATGATGACCACTAAACTTTAAAGTAGATGACTACCTTTTTTTCATGGTTCAACCTTAAAAGGGAGTAACTTATTTCAAAATAAAAGGAAAGTTAACACCTCACTTTATCGAATAATTTATAATTATTAAGAGAATTGGTGACATGTTATATCAGTTGAAGTTACCCTAAGAATTGTGACAAGTTCACGATTTTTCATGTGTCTGTCTTACAGAAGTGTCAATGGGATCATAACACTATCTTGTAGTGGATAGAACTACAGTTACAAGAAGATGCATCATATGAAGAAGAACTTGTGGCAATAATTGATTTTCAAATCAAGAACTTTAGAAGAAGAGAAATACCATTAGTGAAGGTTCGGTGCAGACATCATGGTGTTGAAGATGCAACTTAGGAGCTAAAGTCAAAGGTTCATTTGAAGTATCCTTACTTGTTTAAAGAACTATAAATTTTGACGATAAAATTTTATTTAAGGAGAAAAGGATGTAAAACCCCATAACTTAATTATAAGTAATTATGGTACCCAAAAAGAAATTCTAAATAATTTTTTGTAATGTAATGATGTAACACAAAAGTTTCATGTGAAAGATTGGATCAAATGGAAAAAATTGGATCTATCTTTACCACCTCGCCACCATTGTTGGCAAGCTCCCCCAGTTGGCTATAAAATGGTAGTCAAGCCACCCATTTTTCATACACTTTTCCTTCCTTCATTTCTTCCACACTCTAATACATCTCCTCCCTAAGTTGTTTGAACTTTTTGGCAATAATTGGAGAGCATTCTGAGGACAAATATCTAAGAATTCAAGTGAAGAATTTGAGGTAAGCAAAAACTTGATCGGGGCAGAACCGACATCGCCGATCCTGCCCGTTACTTTGGTTTTATGTATTTATAAAACTCTCGCAAGTGCACGAATCATTTCGTAGAAAATGATAAGTATACTCCCAAGGTCGATCTAAGGAAGGAATGTATGTGGTTTTTAATTTATTATTCAAACTTTTAAAAACGAAATTAAATCCTAAACATCCTGTCACGATATTTTGGGGTTTTGTGTTTTTAATCTACTTACATAAAAATAAACATAGATTCAATAAATATTTATGCAAATTTTATCATTTATAATGGTGGAGTATTTATGGATATAATAACTAAGTTAATTATGCTTGCTCATATTATTTAGGTTATTAAAGATATGAATTGATATTTATTGATTCTCTCTTTTTGTATGAATACCACCTTTGGTGGGTTAGATATTCTTTGTTAACTAAACAAATCAATTAACACCTATGGGTGGGGTTGATAACTAATTTGGTTAATTAAATTAATTCCTTTTTCTAAGAGATTGAAAATGAACCATTTAAATGCCACCTTTGGTGGGGTTAGACGATTTAAACTTTATTCAAGGTGTCCAAATTAAACCTAAGAATTTAGTTATCCGAGTACTAACTTTCAAGTTTTAAAACCACTCTTGAAAACATGTTGTCAATACATTTTCGGATAATAATTCTTATAAAAACTTTTGAAATAGAGCTTCACTCTAACTAGGCGATTGTACCAACAAATAAAGAGCACTACTCTAAATCGACAGGATAACTAAACCTTAAAATCTAATTTTGATTTAAGTTTGTAATGAAAAATAATATATTTCTCTCTAACATTCTTAATATAAAATCTTGAATAAAAATAAAATCAATTCATTTTAGAGATTTTTACCTATTTAATATTTATGAAGCATAACAACGTTATTATTATATCATGTTTACAAATAGCCAACACGGTTAAATTTAATCACGAGACAAATTAAATATAACATGTAAGAATAAAGCATAAAAAATAGCGTAAAGAAAATAAAATCCTTACAGAACTTCGATGCTATTCCGTTCTTTGGAAAACCTCCAAGCGGAATTTGCACTCCCATTTATTGAATCAAAAGCTAATATATTACAAAAACATAACTAGTTCTTCCCAAAAGGGAAGAACTCTAAAACTAAGAGAAATTAACTAAAAACTAAGAAAAACTAAAAAACCTAAAAATCTAAGAAAAGAGAAAGAAAGAAGAGAGAAGTGTGTTTTGAAGGTGTATTTTTGAAGTGAAGGGAAGGGGGTATTTATAGGTGAGGATGGAGAGAAAAAATGAGTAAAAAATGTTAAAAAAATATTTAAAAATGTAAAAACGCGTATTGGAATTCTTGATGTCATTAATGACGTCGGCATGACGTCCTGAGGCGGCTGCACGTGAAAAATGGGCGAAAAAAGGCGTTAGGCGCGCGGAGGGGCTGGCTGGCAGCTGTAGCGGCTGCGCAGCGTGAAACAGTCAGCCAGCGTGTAGCGATGCCAGCGCGATGCGGATCGATGAGGTAGCCCATGGTAGCGGCCCATGCTTGTATTGACGTAGGTAGCGATTCAGATCTTTGACATTTTTGACCTTTTCGACCCATTTTGTCCAATTTTTCCATGTTTGTTGACCTTTTCCCACTTATTTATTAATATATTTGTGATGTATTGCTTCAAGTATTCCTCTTTGAGTCTTTAAATTGCGTTTTTAAGCCAAAATACCTGAAAAACAATAAAAATACCCGTGATTCCGAAAAAGACAAATTTATATAAATATATGATAAAATATATAAATATATGTATTTTTAATCAATTAATGTACATAAAATCATGGTTATTTTAGTGCTTTTTGGGCACTCATCAGGGTTCTTACTCTAACTTTTCTAAATTCATGCATTATTTTTATAAACAAACCATCCTACATCATATGTGATGAATAAAAGTGGGAAATCAGATGCAATGATTTTATTAACAATATGATAATGTTAGAAATATTATTAACAATATGTTATTAAATGTTGTAAAATGAATATTGAAAATATGATATGGCATCCAAGAATTTTAATACATGCATCATAAGAAATGGTTCATTTTGTAATTTGTAAGGTTTTATTGGTGTGTTTTGGCATTCCTTTATGTAAAACATCGAGTCTATATCTTTCGTAGTGTATTTTTCTATCCCTATATATGATTGCTTACTGATGGTTTAGTATTACTCATGCTTATGATACACTTTGTATGTTGAATGATAGACATACCACTTTAATGGTTTAACTTATAATTTGCATGTTTAGGTTGTATTTGCTTTGTTGATTTTTTGGAGTATTTGGAGAAAGGTACTCCATATTTTTAAAAATGAAAAATTAAATTTTTGGATAGCTCACCGAGATCTTGCAAACCTCGATGATGTGTGTCATGTGGTACACTTAATTTTCTCATTAATTGATCGGTGAGGCCTACAAAAGTTCATAGAATGACATCGAGTGAGATTTTTTGTGGTAATTATTCTTACCGTGTAGTCGATGATGATACTAGGAGTTGAGAAACTCTTTTTAAATACCCCTCTTTTAGTTATTTTCTTAATTAATTTCAAAAAACTCTTGAAATTTCAAACTTAATTTTTAAATTGTTTTATGGTTCAGTATATCACTGATACATTTTAAAAGTGAATTTTTGAAAACTTGTTTTAGGAGGTTTAATTAATCGAAATTAAAACCATGTAGTTGTTGTTTCTAGATTCATGAGTATAGAAGTTGCCTTGTTTTTGGAGGGTTTTTTTCACTATACTAAGTCATTAGTGATTATACATTACATGGTGGTGGAGTCCTAAAGATGAGAATGATCAATTTGATTGTGTTGTTGTGTAGACATCTTAAGGTAGTATTAGTTATAGTTGATCATAGTGCTCCAATTGTTAGAGATACTTGTGTTTATATTTTTGATTAGTTGTTAATTGTTGGTTTACTTTGTACTTCCATGATTAAGCCTTGCAAATAATTATAAATCCTCTTTGTATTTTTCTTAGTCATTGGGCCACCAATTTCTTGTAAATCATCTTTAGAATATTTGGGAATATTAACTTGATCACCACCTTGATATACATTGCTATTCAATAATTGTCATTAAGAGCTTAACGTCTTGATTAGATGTTAAAAATTCATAAATACCATAACAATATGAGAGGCCTCAATTATGTTGACAACTTTATCATTCCTTCTCTTTCCCTTAAACAATTTGTTTGTGCAACTGTTGTTGAGAATGAAGCACAAGGTGTCAACTCTTTCTCTAAAATAGTTAATTTATATAGATATATATTGTATTTATTCTAGTTTTTTAGGATAAATTCTACTAGTTTAAATATAATTAACATTATTTATCATTATCACTTATTCTATAAGTTTATATATTTGCATAAACACACTACTGGACTAATAATAATATTAATCTTTTGAATCAATTTGGTATTAGAGCTTGAAAAAAAGAAGAAGAAAAAATTATTATCCAATGCCCCAATCAATAGCCAGCCACCAGCGTCTCCTGCTTTGCCACCACTATTGGTCCCCAAGCCTCTCCTATGTACCCACCTCCTAACCTCTCTTGAGAACCCACTTGCAAACTAGCTTTTAACCAACAACTTGTGTTACGATTCTACCTTGCTTAGATTGTGCCACGAATCTGTAATTTTTTCTGGGTTATTTTTCTATCAGTTATGGGTTCACCTCAACAAGAACTTGGGTTATTTTTCTATCATGACTTGGGTCATTTTTATAACAGCTCAGAATCCTCTCAATAATAAACTTGGATTATTTTTTTATTTAGTAACAAAGTATTTTATGGGCTATTTTTCAGATTTGGGTTCCGTCACTACTAAAAAACATACATATGATCTCAGACCTATGGCCTCGATTTTTATAAAAACTGAGGCCATAGGGTTTTGGTCACAATTTAATAAAAATAGAGGCTATAGGATATGTTTATGGCCTCAGTTTTTATCAATAACCATGACCATAAGTTATATTAATTTTTTTCATGTTTTCTCTTTTTTTCTTTTTTTTTATTTCCTTCTCTCTCTCTTTTTCTTTTTCTTCCTTCTCCCACGCCCTCTCTCTTTCTTTTTTTATTTCTTCCTTTTTCTCCTAGATTTGAAATTTCATTTTTCCAGATCTGATTCTTCCTGTTCCCCTCTCGTGATTCTTCCTGTTCCCCTCTCGTGATTCTTCCTCTTCCTCCTCTTCCTGTCTCTTCTTCTTTTTATCCTCTTCCCAGCTCATTATTTCGGTGGTCGCTGTTGGATGGGTCATTGTTCGCTGGTTTGCTAGCCACTGGGTCATTTTTCATTGGTCGTTGGACGCTAAACGTTAGTCATTGGATGATGGACACTAGTTATTGGTCGCTGGATGTTGGACGCTAGTTACTGGTGCTAGTGTGTTGGGCTGGTATTGGTGCGCTGCGCTGGTGTTGGTGCACTACATTGGTACAAGTGCTGGTGCGTTGTGTTGGCGCTAGTATGCTGTGCTAGTGCTGGTGTTGGTGTGCTGTGTTGGTACTAGTGCTCTGCACTCATTCTGGTGCTTTGCACTTGTGTTGGTATGTTGCGCTGGTGTTGGTGTGCTGCGCTGGTGCTGGTGCCTGGTGCCTGGTGTTGATATTGATACAAGTATAAAAGGAGAGAAAATTCTAGAATCTGAAAGGGGTCTTTGACTTTATAATTGTTGTTCCTATCAGTAGACCCATTCTTCCTTTATTCCCTATTTGGAAAAGTCTGAAATCTGAAACTTTTTCTGCTCTTAATTTATCAAATCTTTGAAGTTTCTTGTTTAAGGTAGTTTTTAGCTCTCTTGCTTTTTTCTTGATCTATCTGTTGATGTGATTATTTTAAGCGATCAATTAATATTTTGTGTTATAACATTTGGGTTGGTGTTTTAAGTACATGAGCTGAAGTTGATTTGTAATTTGTTAGGTGAGATTTAGGGTTTTATCTACATAATTATGGCGTCAAAACGTATCTTGAAGGAGCTCAAGGATTTACAAAAGGACCCGTCCATGGTTCCTAGTGCTTGGTATTGATGCTAATATAGGTATAAAAGGAGAGAAAATTCTAGAATCTGAAAGGGGTCTCTGACCTTATAATTGTTGTTCCTATCAGCAGACCCATTCTTCCTTTATCCTCTCTTTGAAAAAGCCTAAAATCTAAAACTTCTTCTGCTCTTAATTTATCAAATCTTTGAAGTTTCTTGTTTAAGGTAGTTTTCAACTCTCTTTCTTTTGTCTTGATCTATCTATTGATATGATTATTTTAAGAGATTAGTTAATATTTTGTGTGATAACATTTGGGTTGGTGTTTTAAGTTCATGATTTGAAGCTAATTTGTAATTTGTTAGGTGATATTTAGGGTTCTATCTGCATAACCATGGAGTCAAAACGTATCTTGAAAGAGCTCAAGGATTTGCAAAAGGACCCTCCTACCTCTTGTAGTGCCGGTATGCTTCTTCGCTTTTTACATCACTAAATGTTCAATTAATTTTCTTTTTTATGGTTTCTATGTAGATCGCTTTTTACATAGCTTTTTACCTCCCTACTGTTGGTACTACCCTGCTGGTTATGCTGCTACTGGCACTATTACGTGACGTTGGTGTTGGTGTTCTTTGGTCTTGGTGCTACTTATTTGCACTTCTTGATGTTCTTTGATGGTCTTTGCTATATTCTTGGTCTTTGTGCGTGGTGCTAATTACAGTGCAGTGCTTATTTGGTGCACTAGTGTTGTTGTGTCATTGTTGGTGCTGCTGTGCCATTACTGGTGTTGGTAATACTAAGTTTTTTTTTCATGTTTGTAATTAATACTAAAAAGTTAGTTTGTAATACTAAGTTTTTTTTCATGTTTTAGTGTATAATAAACTCTCAAATGTAATTATACTTTTAATTTTAATATAATATGATTTTTAATATTGTAATTAATAAATTTATTATAATTTATAATGATTTTTAATATTGTAATTACTAATTTTATTTTTTTGTAATTTATGTATACCCTATGGCCTCGGTTATTAGAAAACTAAGGCCATAGGTACACCCTATGGGCTCAGTTAAAAACAGAGGCCATAGGTACACCCTATGGGCTCAATTAAAAATCGAGGCCATAGGTACACCCTATGGGCTCAATTAAAAACTGAGACCATAGGTCATTACCTATGGTCTCTCTCACTTAGGCCTCGGTTCTTATAACCGTGTCTAAAACTAAGCCATGTCTAAAACTAAACATTCAGAATCTTCATCTGTAGTTGGGAATCAAGAATCAATCTGATAGTAAAATTGTGTCCACTACAACAATACATGATGTTTCCTCTCCATTTAATATTAAATTGAATGGTTTTAATTATCATGTTTGATCCAAAATTTTAGAAATACATAAGGGTATCTTATAACTCAAATAAATAAGAAACGTATAATATCTTTGTCTATTACAGAAGGTGAATATCGTGCTCTTTACCATACTAAGCTTTCTTCATTTTAGATACCGTTGTTAAGTGAACTTGGTTTTAGCCCTAAGGAGACTATGATTCTACTTTGTCATAATAATTTAGTACAACATGAACGAACAAGGCACATTAAGCTTAACAAAAACTACATCAAAGACAATTAGGACTCTAGTAACATCAAATTTATATACATCAAGAATAGTGATCAGTTAACCGATATTATAACTCTTGGTATAAATGGAAGTTCTTTCCATACTACATTGTTCAAGTTTGACATGGTTGACATTTGTGCCCTAACTTGAAAGGGAGAGGTAACACATATAAATGTACATTGTATTTATTCTAATCATTTTAGAATTAATTCTATCAATTTGAATATACTTAGGATTATTTACCGTTATCACTAATCCTTATCAGACGAGATAAGTCATTCTTCATCACCACGGTCAAAGTTAATGAAGAGTTTGTTAATTTGGAAGATGATAACAAGGCTATAATTTTTGAAAAAGATAAGATTCGTGCTCCAAGAATTCCATAACTTAAATAGGTCATGTTTGTTGATGGACTCAAGGAAAATCTTATAAATATTAGCAAAATTTGTGATGACAAGTGTTTAGTAAAGATCACTCTCATAAAGAGTGTCTTATTTTTGACAAGTCTGGAAAAGTTTCTCTTAAAGGAACTAGGTCAAGTAATAATTGCTATTCTGTTGGTTCCTTTCCTTCCTTTCTCTGAAATAGAGCCAGCTTAAGTATTGAAGAATTGTGGCATTAAAGGTTGGGCCATGTAAATTACAAGATGCTAAAGAAGCTGTCAAATTTTGATTATGTTAAAGAACTTCCTAAAATCACTACTAAATCTAATCATGTGTGTGGGCTATGCTAGTTCGGAAAGCAAAGTAAGAGTCAACATCTAACCACTTCAAGACCTTTGGAGTTATTGCATATAGATGTCATGAAACTGATGTGTATTGCTAACATTGGTAGAAAGTAGTATATCAGGGTAAGTTTTGACTTCCCTATAGATATATCATATACCTAGGTTGATCTTTTTAAGGTAAAATCCTGAAGCTTTTGAAAGCTTCAAATCCTTATGCATCAAGCTATAGAATAAGAAAGGTGATTCTATATCGATCAAAGAACAAGCAACATAAGCAAAAGAGATGAAATGCCTTTGACATCTAATTTAGTTGTTGAAATCTTTGATGTATGATGGATTGATTTTATGGGTCCTTTCTCCCATCCAATGGTTTCAAATATATCTTGGCTATTGTAGATCATGTATCCAAGTGGGTAGAAGCTATACCCACTAAAATCAATGATGCAGATGTTGTAAAATTCATTAAGGATTCAATATTTAGTAGATTTAGGATGCCTAGAGAAATAATAAGTGATGGAGGTACCCATTTTTGCAATAGACTCTTTGATAGAGTACTGAAGAAGTACGATGTTTCATATAGGATGGAAACTCCTTATCATCCTCAAACTTCTAGTCAAGTGGAAGTATGTAATAGGAAAATCAAGAAATTTTTTGAACGTAACATGCATCCTTCAAGAAAGGACTGGGAAATCAAGTTGAATGATGCCTTATGGGCATACCGCACAGCTTACAAAACACCCATTGGGATGGACCTTCCTGTTGAACTCGAACACAAGGCTTACTATAAAATGAAAGGGCTAAACATGGATTTAGATAAAAACAATAGAATAATGGTTGCTCCATCTTAATGAGTTGGAAGAGATTAGGGACGAGGCCTATGAATATGCAAAATTATACAAAGAGCATACTAAACGCTATCATGACAAGATGCTAGTTCCTAAGTCTTTTCTTCTTGGAATGGAAGCTATTTTATTTAAATATTGTTTGAGATTGTTTCCAAGAAAATTGGACCTTACACAATTTTCCAAGTGTTGTTTACATGGAGCAGTAGAGTTATTGAATCCAAAGACACAAATAACTTTCAAAGTAAATAGGCAACATGTAAAGCCTTATTTAGAAGGAGAATACAACATAGCTCACTTTGATTCCATATTGATAAATTGATCCTTAATACCAGGAAGATGCGTATGGTTGAGACGTTATACCAAGCGTTGGATGGAAGGCAAACCATCACTATAAGTAATTTTTCTTTTATGCAATTTTAATTAATTAGTTTCCTTTATATTTTTTATTTTATTTTAAGCATTAATATAATTAACATTTTGAGATATGTTAGGATTTACAATATTCTGTCTTTGAGCATAATTATTTCAAGCTGATGTTGGTTGTACCTAGTTTTCCACATCAAATCATTAACATATCAAATATATCGGTAACTTTTCTATCTCTATTCTTGCAATTTACATTTCTATGACATTAAGGACAATGTAGATTCTAGGTTGATGGTGGATATATAAAAGTTTCACATTTCACACTTTTTTTATTCTTATATAATTTAAACAATTTTCATATAATTTTATTTATTACTTTTATTAGTAATTTATGTGTTTGAATTTATTTGCTTAGTACTTTTTAGTTTTTTTAAGTAATTTTAAATTTTTTCACAAAAAATTGATCATGTCTTAGAATAAAATTTAAAGAATGATTAAGTGTTTTTACACTATTAAATTAATTTCCAAAAACATATCATAAAGTAATGTGATAATTAGTTAGTTTTTGTCATAACTAGTAAATCTTGATAAGGTGTGAAAATTATATTAAACTCAAAATTAGTGTTTGGAAATGAAATAGTGGAGACTACCCTTGTTAAAAATATTTTGAGCCCATTATTCTTTATTCTAAGTGATAAATATTTTTTTGTTCTACTCTAAGCACTTTTCTTATTTCTTTAGCATTATCAGATGATCTCTATAGGATTTAGCATTGAATGTCTAGATTTTTACATCTTAATGAAGTGTTAATAGAGAGAAAGAGAGAAAAATGAATAGTATAATTTTATATACTATGACCCCAAAACCCTAAAAAATTGTGAAAAATGGTTTAATGCAAAAGAAAATATAGGAAGTAATTCCCTAAGAAGTCATTGCATATTCCTACATTTTCTAAAAGGCATAATACTTGATATTTTTATTTGATGAATTTGATTGATACATGAAAGTAATGTATAATATTTTATAAATCCTTACATTTGATTTCTTTCATGAGTTCAACGTTAAAATAACACTTTGAGCCTTTCTTCTTTATACATATGCAAACATATTAGGTCATTTCTATACATCAAATCTATCAAGTATAAACTATTATGAGTATTTGAACCCATAGGATTCATTGTTTTTGAGAGTATTGACTTGTGAGGAATAACGTCAAAGCGAATTTAGATTCCTAACACTGAGTTTGGGTGAAATTAAATTGATACATTTTTTAAATGAAAGATGAAAATTATTTTCAACTAATTATTATAATAAATCGTGAATGTTTAAAAAGTTGAAATAATCTATGTTTAAGATTTTAATTATGAAATTTAAAAGAGATTATAAGCATGAGATATTTTTGTATTTTATTTTAGTCTTTTTACTTTATTTTAAATTTTAGTTAACTTTTTATTTTATTTGTTTCATTTTGTTTTCATTTTTTGTTAATGTTTGTGGGCATCATTATTGAAAACTTTCATGAGACTTAAACTCGTCCACTAGGACAACCTAGGGGTTTAATAGCTTGTTGCATATGCTAATGTAGCCGTGTCAATCCATGGAAGTGATTTAGGTTAGTTTTATTTTTAGTTTTTTATTTTTAACCATTTCTCTTGCTAAGAGACTAACAAGAACCTTGTTGGGGGTTGTGATGAGTGCTTAAAAAGTACTAAATATACCATGTTTTAATGTCATTTAATTAATAAAATAGATTTGAATTTGCTTTATTCTATTATACTTTAGACAAATCTATTTGTTCAAATTAATGAGTATATTGTAGTGTTTTGTAGGTATTTTAATATATAAATATTAAAATAAAGAAAAATACTTAAAACATGTTTATCACACTTTTTGGAGCTTAAATGAATACCATTTATTTGATATTATCCAAAGTGAAGAAAAGAGATAATGGAAAATAAAGAAAAAAATCTAGTTAATTGTATGCCGTGACACAAAGAGGTTTGAAGTGGTCAAAAATCTAGTTGCGATCCGATCGCACTACGACAAAAACACATGTTTTTCTCACATTATTTCCTATAAATAGGACCCCATATATACCAAGAAAATAAGCTTCTAAGTTGGGTTTTCAGCAACTTTCTCTCATTTTCTGTAGATTTTTATATTTTTTGCTTTTAGAATTTATTTAGTTCTTCCCTCAATTTTGAGGAAGAACATGTTTATGTTTTAATAGTTTCTATTTTTTGATTCAACAAATTTTGAAGTGTAATTACTATCAGAGTTTTTTCAGTCATAGAGTCAACTATTCAAAGTTCAATAAGGTTATTCTTAAGGTATTAATTATATTTCTTTTGTAGTCCACATATCTGTGTTGCTTCTTTTGTGTCATTCTTGATTTGCTTGTAATCAATTATAACATGTTTAGTTGATAGTGAATATAATATAATAATAACATTTTTATGCTTGCAAAATATTGAATATGTAAAACATTTTCTTAAAATAAATTAATTTATTTTTATTCAAGATTTTTATAAAGAATGTTATTTGAAGGAGTACATTACTCTTAATAACAAACTTAATATGAGATTTAAAATTAAGATTTAATTACAAGGACTTAATTTGGAGTAATACTCTTTTGTTTTAGATTTAATTATTTGAATATTTAGAGCAAAGCTCTATTTCAAAGGTTTTTATACAAAGAATTATTATTTGAAAATGTATTGACAACATATTTTCTTAAATAGTGTTAAATCTTGAATATTATTTTTCACATAGTTAAATTCTTAAGTTTAATTTGAACACCTTGAATAATGTATAACTAAGTGATTCCACATAAAGTTGTGATTGGATGATTTGCTATTTTCTTAAAAATAAAGCTAAAATTTAATACTTAATTAATTAATAGGGCCAACCCTACCTAATGATATTAGTTAATTAATATTAAATAAAAGAATTTGGTCTCCGCCTAAGGACACTATCATACCAAAACGAAAAAAAATCAATAAAAAACAATTTATATCTTTAATAACCTAAATAATATGATCAAACATAATTATAGAATTATTATATCCATTATTCTCCACTGTTTATGAACGTATTAAATTGTATGAATATTTGTTTTTTAAAATTTGAATAATATTTAATAACCACACAATATTACTTCATTGAATTGACCTTGGGAGTATACTTATCAATTCTATAAATGTATCATACACTTGAGAGAATTAATAAAATTTAAAATGGATAAGAATTTACGAAATCGGTATTATCCCCAATTTTGTTCATAAAGCCTCATTTATTTTTTTGCCTCAGGGACAGTTAGTTTGATGACCCTATTTTCCTCATTCTACTTTTCCGTTTGGGTTGACTTAATAGTTGGTACCACCACCTTAGCTGGTATTACTACCTCAGTGCCATATACCAAGGAGAAGGGGGTCTCGTTAGTGCTTTCACGGGGGCTAGTCTTGACAACCCATAATGCCCCAGAAAGCTCTTCAACCCATTTTCTTTTTGTACTTGCCAACCTTGTATTTAATAGGTTCAAGATTACTTTAATGGAAGATTCTGCTTGTAAATTGGCTTATGGATAATAAGGTGTTGAGTGGCATATTTTAATGTTATATTTAGCAGCAAATTCCCTAATGTTGCATCCTATGAATTACCTCATATTATTTGTAATGAGCTTTTTGGGCAAACTAAAATGGTAGATTATGGACTTCTAAATAAATTTAATGACTTGTTCCTCTCATATCCTTCTTAGGTGTTCTGTTTCAACCCATTTGGAAGAGAAATTTGTGGTAACTAACAAAATATTCTTTTGACCCTTAGCTAGTGGTAGAGGCCCTATGATGTCAAGCCCTCACTTGTAGAAGGGCCAAGGAATTATCACCCTAATCATGGTGTTAGGAGTCATGTGTGACAATGGATCAAACCTTTGGAACTTATCACACTTCTAAGTGTATTTTGTTTAATCTGTCAAGATGGTGGGTGAATAGTAACCCTACCTCATAATTTTTTTAGATAATCTTCTTCCATCTAAATGAGAACCACAATCCTTCTTATGTTTTTCAAACATTAATCTTTCAATTCCCTCATTATCTATGCACAAGAATTTGGGTTTGAGCATGGTCATTCTATATATCCTTCCTGCCTCGATCATGTAACATCCTACATTTGCCTTGATTTATTTTGCAAGTTTAGGGTCTATAGGTAGGTCCTTTCCCTTTAAGAATTTAAAGATTGGAGTGAACCATCAGTGGGTAGGGGCATCCACACAACCCACTATTATTTTGACTTCTTCCAGACTGGCCTGTCAATATCGTAACTAACACCATTCTATCGTGGTTGGCTTCACACACAAAAGCCAACATGGCCAGTGCATTGGTGTGACCATTCTTATTTTGGGCTATTTTCTTGATATCAAACTTGGAAAATATGTAACATTTCCCTTTTAACCTCTCAAGGTACCCCTTCATCTTTCCATCCCTAGCTTCAAATGTTTCCAAGAACTACTTAACCACTAGTCTGAAGTTGCTATGCAAGGTGATTTTATCTGCCCCTAGTTTCTTCAAGGTCATGACCCCAAATATGGTTGCTTCACATTCATCGACATTGTTAGTTTCCTAAAAATTAAGTCTGACCACATACTCAAAATAGTTATTATCGTGATCTACTATGACCACCCCTAGTTTGGCATCGTTGAATTTGTGTGCTCCGTCTACAAACACTTTCCAGACAATTGTATCTTTTTAGTCAACCATACACACCTCTTTCTCCCCCTCATTGTTGGTGACCTCCTATGTTTCACTGAAATCCACCACAAACTAAACTATTGCTTTCCCTTTTATAGTTGTTCTAGCCATGTATTTAATATCATATTCCCCCAGCTCTATGGCAACCTGTGCCAACCTTTTGGTCCTCTGGCCTCAATAAAACACTTTTAAGTGGATGAGAGGTGAGTACCATAACTATGTATGAGCCAAAGTAATGAAAGAGTTTTAGCGCACTAAATTTGAGAGCAAAGGCAAACTTGTCCATGGTTGGATATCTACTTTGAGCATCTATTAGAATTTGACTGACGTAGTAAATAAGGTGATGGATCTTGTCTCTTTCGACTAAGAGCAGGACATTGCATGTTTGTGGTGTTTTAACCAAATACAAATAAAGAATCTCACCTTGGAAGGGGTTGACCAATATAGGTGGGTTGCTCAAGTATCTTTTGATTTCCTTAAAGGCTCTGTCACAATCCTCATTCCAAAAGACTTATGTGTTTTTTCTCATCATTTTGAAAAAGGGAATACACTTATCTGTGCATTTAGAGATAAATCTATTCAGTGCCACTATTCTTCCATTCAATTTTTGGATTCCCTTAAGGCTGGTAGGTGGCTTCATATTCACAAATCTTGTATCTTATCTAGGTTACCTTAATCTCTTTGGCCGATACATGATATCCTAGGAATTTTCTTCCAGCAATACCAAATATACACTTTTTGGGGTTAAGTCTCATACCGTAGCTTTGGATTACTGAAAATACCTCCTCTACATCCTTCACATGTTCTAGGGGTAGAGTTGATTTTACCACCATGTCATCCACATAGGCCTCTATATTCCTTCCTTGTTGACTTTCAAACATTTTATTAACTAGATGCTGATATATGGTGCATGTGTTCTTCAATCCAAAAGGAACCCTGGTATAATAGAAGGTCATTTTCCTCTATGATGAAAGAAATTTTATCTTCATCCTTGAGGTGCATTCTTATTTGGTGGTACCCTGAGTATGCATCGAAGAAACTCATTATCCCAAAATTGGAAGAGATGTTTATGAGTTGATGGATCCTGGGGAAAAAGAATCAATCTTTGGGACATGCCTCATTTATATCTATGAAGCCTCTAGATTCCTTCCTTGCTGACTTTCAAACATTTTATTAACTAGATGCTGATATATGGTGCATGTGTTCTTTAATCCAAAAGGAATCCTGGTATAATAGAAGGTCCCTTCCTCTATGATGAAAGAATTTGTATCTTCATCCTTGAGGTGCATTCTTATTTGGTGGTACCATGAGTATGCATCGAAGAAACTCATTAGCCCAAAACTGGTAGAGGCGTTTATGAGTTGATAGATACTGGGGAAAGGGAAGCAATCCTTGGGACATGCCTCATTTAGTTCTATAAAGACTACACACATACGAGATGACCTACATACTTTCTTTACCAACACCACATTTGAAAACCATGAGGGATAGCTTGCCTCTGTTATAATTCTAACCTCCCAAAGGGAAGCTACTTGATGCTTAAACACCTCATTCTTTTCCCTTAGAAATTTCCTTTTTTCTTTGTTTAATAGGTCTAGCATCTGAATTGACATTTAGTTGGTGTGTTATAACTTTTGGGTCAATCTCAGGCATGTCTATTGGGGTCTATGCAAAGATATCAATTTTTTGCCTGAGAGACTAAGAAAGTTGCTCATCTACCTCTATCGTCAATTCCTCTCTCATTTTTAAGGGGTGGCTCCCCCTTAATATTCTATTGGAAGGTCTCATTCCTTTTTAAGATTGACATACCTTGCCAGGCATTTGCCCCTTGTCCTCCTTTGAGGGAGACGCCTCTGTGATTGCTACTTGTGGGCAACCTCTTTCATGGTGGCATTGTAGCAGCTTATGGATTTTTCTTGGTCTTCTCCTATCTCACCTAGGCCCTAGTCAGTAGGTAATTTGATTACCTGATGAAAAGTGGATGGGACTGCCCTCATTTTTTTGTATACATTGCCTACCTAAGATGGCATTGTTGTATGTCAGAACATTGATAACTATGAAGTTGGTCATTACTATTATTCCTTTTTCCAAGACTGGTAGTACCACTGTTCCTATTACATAGGTGGTGTTGCAGTTGAACCCTACTAGAGGGAGTTCTGCCTTAATAATATGAAAATTTTCACTTTTAGAGCCTTGGTAGTGGTTAGAAAAAGAAGATTTATTGAGCTTCCTGTGTCAATCATTATCCAATATTCATCACAAGATCCTATCCTCAAGGTAATTACTAAGGATTTTTGTGAAAGGATGAGGACTCATCCTTTTCGTTGAAAATGATCTCTATAGCAAGTCACACCTTGTCCAAGTTATACACATGAGGGGCATTATGTAGCTTTCTTTCAAAGCATTTGCGTACGTTATTTGAGACCCCATTCATCCCATGTTCTTCATATATGATATGTGTAGTTATGATGTTAGGCTCAATATGGTGCTCTATTCCACTACTTGATGGGTTCATTGGTTTCGGTGCCTCTCGGCTATTTTGATAGTTTTCTTGTTCCTCATTTCCTATGATGAGGTTCTTCAAATATCCTCTTACTAACAACTCTTCTATCTCTTTTTTGATGGGTTTACAGTATCTTGTTTCGTGTCCCATATCTTTATGGAAGGCACACCATTTAGATGCATCTTTGAGAGGGGATTTCATCTTTGGGGGTCACTTGACATTAGGTTCCTCCTCCATCCATAGTACTACCTGAGTTAGATCCACTCTCAAAGAAGTCCATTTAAAAGGAGAGAGTGATCTTCCTCAAGGTCCCATATTCTTCATCCATTGTCCACCTCCCCTATTATTTGGTGTAAAGTGTTTGTTTCTATCGTTTTGATGTGCATTATCTAGGATTATCCTTTCCTCCTTTTCATATGGTACCACCTCTATGCTAGTTTGATGGCCTTTAACCAGACTTAACTCTCTCGAAAGATTAACAAACCCTCTGGAATTATTTTGGTTTGTTTTATGAATAAGTCAGAGTTTTTTAAGAGACCTCCCCTAAAGGCTTCTATAGCAATAAAGGTAGGACAATTAGAGATTTCCAACTTCTCATCCCTAAAGCATTTCATGTATCCCTCTGTGGACTCACCCCTTCCTTGAAGGATTGAGAAGAGGTGATGTAATTCTTTTCTCAAGGGTTTGTTGTAGGTATAATTTGTAATGAATATTTTGGCAAATTTTAAGAAAGAGGTGATAAAGTGAGGCACCAAGTTATTGAACCACTTCTATGCACCTTCACAGATGATAGCAATGAATAATTTACATATCATGGCATCTATCTTTCCCTTAGTAAGGCTTACAGGGGCCATGGCTGTCTTAAAGTGTTGTATTTTTGTCACAGGGTCTTTGGTTCCAAAATAGTTAGGGCATTTGGTAGCTTTAAACTTGGCTAGCAGTTCATCATTTTCTATCTCGTAAGCAACTAGGGATCATATAATTTCTCACAGTCCCTATCTACACCATAAGGGGCCTTGCCCTTCTCCTACCTCTCATTGGCCACCTTCAAAACCTGATCTTATTTTTTATTGGCCTCTTCCAATGCTTGAAACTGAGCCTTCCACTTTTTTCTTTTCTAAATCCACTACTCGTCTTTAAGTCTTGCCAAGCTATAAAAGGGTGTTCCCTTAGACCTCCTTCTCAACCTATGTAGGTTCGGGCAAGACATGCTCTAGTCTATTTCTATTGATTAGGTAGGTGGCTTGATCATCATAGGCCTCTCCTCCTTATAAGGAGCATAGTGACACTTTTTCTCTATTTGTCTCCTTGAGCTATCTCCTTAACTCGAGTAGTTGGCCAGCTAAGTCTTGATGAATTTTACCCTATGTTTTGGTTTCGTTGTGCATTGGCGAAGTTTTCCCCTGTGTCATTACCAATCTTTCGTTAGCTAGCTTCAATCGTCCTTCTACACGGGTTGCTACCATTGTGTTATAGAACAGGTTATTATGAGTTTTAAGTGTAGCTTATGTGTGGAGTACGTTTGATCTCCCAAGTTTCTCTCAAAGCCCATGGTGAATCCTATAAAATATGGGGTCAGAAACTTAAGCTCGATCTCAAATTCTAAGCCCTATAATGGGTGCCATAATGTTGGGATTAGTCCAAATTTTAGAGAGAGAACTTAGGGATAAGCTAGAGCAAATGATGGAATGTGTGGATTTCTTGCGGTATCCATATATTTATAGGGCTTTACATGTACATGTAATGATTATATTGGATGGACACATAAGCATACTTTAGAAATGGTATAAAAGTAAAAAGTACACTTATAGATTGAGGTCGACTACCTAAGGCTCGGTCAAGTGGATGACCCTATATACATAATAGAGGCTAGGACTATCCCTAGAGCTTCGGTTATGCTCAGATAATCTCTTAGCTTAAGGCTGTTGTATGGCTCAAGCTATCATCTAGGTCAAGCTTTCACTTTGCCAATCCATACATCCAAACAAAAACATATCAAGGATGTGGTGTTTCCAGGTGTCGATCATGAGTCAGCAAGCCAAGATGAGGTTGTCTTTGCTTCATTGATGTTTGCATGTGCCAACCCCTCTAAGTTGGTAGTTGTTAGTTTGATTACACCGAGCTCTGAACCAACGATGACTCATGAAAAAAGGATATCATGACCTAGGACATAACGCAAAGTTCTCTCTAGTGACCTCAGATCCAATTTAGAGCTAGATTTTGGAAGGTCATGGATCTCAAAGTGGGACCTCGATTTATTTTTCTATTAACATATTTGTTAGAGCAATAAATGATGATGACTCAAGCCTTTCATTTATTATATATATATAGGGTTACATACAAGTGGGTTACACTAGACTCGAGTATGAAAAGCATTAAAACTATTAAATTTGAACAAATATGTTAGTCTAATGTCAAGCTGCCTGATGATGTGTTAGACTCCACCTCGTGACCAGTATTGTGCTAGTGGTCAATGATCAAACAACTATATTATCAAAGATAGAGAAAACTTAGACAAGTTTGAAGCAAATAGTGATTTGTGAATCTTCTTGTTGTACTCTTACAATAGTCGTGCCAACATAATCTACAAATTGAGAACATCTATAATTATAGAGTCTATAAATGTAGTTATTAATGATTCTCGAGCCACAAAGTTGATTAAGTTTGAAGATAGTAATGTTTCTAAATAGTTGACATTGATACTTCTGATGATGGTTTGTCAATAAAAGATACTACTAAATATCTCTGAAAAAATGGTAAGGATGAATAGATAGGACAGTCTCAACCAAAATGATGTAAGAGAGCCCATTCAAAGGACAACATCAATGGTAATGTACGAGAGACTTAAAGTCACAAGACAAGTTTAGAAAATATTAAACTTCATGTTTTTACCTATTCTATTCTACCTTAGATTGTAAAAGCCCATTTAGGAAGTTCATAGTGTTAAATCCATGCAAGAGTAGCTTAACCAATTCAAGAGAAATGATGTTTGGTATTAAGCGCAAAAATTGGCCGATAAGCATGTCATTGTAACCAAGTGGGTGTTTAAGAATAAATAAGATGAAAATGAGGGTATTACAAGATAAATCTAGGCTGGTTGGGCAAGGTTACACTTCGATAAAATAAATTGATTTTGATTTTGATGAGACTTTTGCTCTTGTTGCTAGTCTAGAATCTTCTACATTGCTAATTTGGTTTGCTTATTATTTTGCATTCAAGTTGTACTAGATGAATATTAAGAATGTCTTCCTTAGAGGTGTTTATCAAAAAGGAATTCTATGTTGACCCTTGAAGGATTTGATGATCCTTATTTTATTAATCATGTATTACATCTAAAGAAAGCTCCAAGTGATTGTTATGAGAAATTTTCTATGTATCTTCACAACAAGGGTTATTCATAAGGGTGGATGAGATATGAGTCTCTGTTTAGAGGAATAATAGTGAGGTGGTTGTTACAAGTATATATTGATGATATTTTTGGGTTTACAAAAGATGATCTAGCACAAGACTTTGCTCTAGTTATGTAAAAAAAATTTAAGATGAGTTTTGTGAGTGAATTAAAATCTTACTTTATTTTCAAGTGAAGCAGTCAAAAGATGGGATTGATTTTTCTCAGGCCAAATGTGTCAAAATTCTCATTAATTTTAGTTTAGAAAGGCCAAACTTGGTTATACTCCAATGAGTACCACTACTAACTTATTCAAGACTTCTTAGGGAAAGTGGTTGAGCAGACCTTAGACAAAAGTATGATCAATGATTTACACTGCTTAACTGTTAGTCATCTCGATATCTCGTTCAATGTTGAGATACGTGCAAGATTTCAAGATAACCCTAAATAATCACACATTCTAGCAGTCGAAAACATTATCAAGTATGTTAGTGGCACTGTAGTGTTTGGTATTAAGTATTCTCGTGATACTATAGCTATGTTGGTTTGGTAATCAAATACAGATTAGGTTGGATATAATGATGACAAAAAAGTACTTTATGGGGGGTAATTCTAATTGTATAATTCATTTATCTCTTGACATAGAAAGAATTAGATTTCAATGTCTCTTTCAAAAGCCATATCAAAGTATATTCTATATGGTCTTTGGTGGGCTCAACTCCTCTAGATGAAGCAGATGTCGAGTGATTATGGAATCACTACACTATGACAGCACTAGTGTCATCTATATTTCAAAAAATTCAATTTAGAACCAAGAACATTGACATACGACATCATTTCATTTGTGACTTAATGGAGTCTTACAATTTTTTTCTTAACATATCAACATTGAGATACAACTTCATAGTTTGTTTACTAAACTATTAGATTCTCTCAAGTTTGAAATGCTAAGGAAGGCTATTGGTGTATGCATCTCACATTGAGTTTACAGTGTGCCACATGTTCTCGTATTTACCTAGGTTGACTTCTATGTTGAACGTTTATTCAATGTTGTGTTTCATTTATTCATTTATCTTTTTAGTTATCTACTACATTTGCATGACTGCTAGGTTTATTGTATTCCTTGTTTGTCTCTATTCCCTTATATAGGGTGTTCTTTTTGTGCACAATATGCTTGCTTGTTGAATGGGGATAGTGAATATAATTTGGACATTTTTGTTGCCTGATATACATACACCAAGGGAGACTATATCATGAATTCATGGGGATTTTTTTATGTAATGCATGATAGATTATGCTTAGCGTATCATAGTCTAATTGTTAGGGAAAGTATTTGATTGGAAAAGTATTTTCGTTTGTTACTTTTCACATGTATGTGTTGCTTCGTCTGTGTAGGATACATGAGTAGTTATACACTTAGAGCTTAATTGGAGTATAGTGGAGTTTATATATATGCATATTGGTATGGATCATCAAGACCGTTGAGTGGATCATCAATATGCTCAAGTAGATGATCAAGATATATGGAGCATGAAAATACAGTTACAATGGAGTCCAATGTGTTAGGGATGTTTGGGTTGTTCGTTTGAATTTTTTCATGAAAATGAATTCCTTAGGTACATCTTGCATTAATTTGTTATGCATGAGTGTTTTGCCACAGAAAGTAAAGGAAGAATTTGTAAGGTCTTGTTGGTCTATATTGGCTTTCTCATGTGCAAAATATAGAGTCTATATTTAACTAAATGTATTTGTCTATCCCTATGTATGATTGATTACTGATGGTTCAATATCATATATATGTAAGATACACTTTGCATGTTTGCATGATACACACTCCATTTTGAGGATTTGGTAGGTAATTTTCATGTTTAGTTATGTGTTTCCTTTCTTGAATTTATTTAGAGAATTTGTAAAAATTTACTCGGCATTTTTAAAAATGAAAAGTTGAATTTCTAGGCTAATCGCCGAGGACTCAACAAGGCATGCTGACCACACTAACATATGTCACATGGTATACTAAGATTGCTCATCAAGTGTTCAACAAGGTAATTAGGCTGAGTGACACCTAATGAGATCTTTTAGCAGCTATTAAGCTCGAGTTGTTGACATAGGTAGTCAATGAGGCAACAATTCTCTATAAATACACATCTTAATATTTTTCTTAATGATAAAAAGAGGGAAAACTCTTTTAATTTCCATACTCAATTTTAAATTGCTTTTCTGGTTCAATATATCAACAATGAACTTTAAAAGTGGATTTGTGAAAGCTTGTTTTGGAAGGTTTAATTAATCAGAATCAAAACCAAGACATAGTTGTATCTAGGTTCATGAGCAAGGAATTTTCCTTAACTTAGGTTGTTCTACTTTATACTAAGTTGTTGGGATTATATCACTTCATATGGTGGTCAAGCTCTAGGGACAAGCTAGAAGAATTTGATCCTATTGATATGTAGACAACATTAGTGCTCGCTTCATGTGTGCAATGAATACGTAAGCACATGTATTGTAATAAGTAATATAATGATAAGAAAATATCCTTTCCAAGGAAATTATTTTATTAGAAACTAATTTTTAAAACTAAAAGAAATAAAAAATTTTTTTCTGTGTTTTTATATTTTAATGAAGCAAGATTAAAATAATAAAAGTAAATATCAATAATTAATTAAATGAGTTTTGGTAACTCAGAAGATATATGAGAAAATATCTAGGAATACTTATTTCCCCAATTTTCTAAACATGTGAATCGTTAAAATCCTCACAATATAATTATCAATTAATTACATAACCAATTGAATCTAACCTAACATGTATTTCTCTCTCAAGTAAACTACACACCATTTAGTAATTAATTTAATCATACTCTCATGCCAATTAAATTACATACTTCTCATTAAGTTCATCAATTATGGATCACATACATAAGAATCATACATCTCTGCCTAGAAATTATCATATTATTTAATCAAGACAAACAATTAAATAATTCTCTCAAATCTATTTAATTACCTTTATAGATAAATTGTTGGCCAAACAATTAATAACTTAAAAATCAGATTAAATAATATAACTAAATTATAATTATAATTGGTGTAAAATATTATATCATCACTTGGTGAAAGTTGGGTTCATAAGATCTCTAGATTAATAAATTAACTACACATAATTGTGTTCATAAAGCTCATATTTTTCATAAAGGACATAAAAATTGATAAAGAAAATAGTAGAAGAAGAAATACACTCAATCTCTTGAATTGTAGTGTTAGTCTCCTCTTGAATCTCCACCAAAATTGTATCCACTCTTGAATTTTTATATTTTTTTATTTCTCTTTTTAGCTCCAAAAATTGACCAAAATCATGCTAATGATAGCCCTCTATGGGTTTATGGAGTGATTAGGGGCTTAAATATAACTCAGGTGAAATTTGGACCATCAGATCAGCTTCAAATCAAGGGATGAGATCAAAACAAGAAAAACTGACAATGCCAACCAATCACAATGTGACATGTGATATATGAATTTATTGGGTGAATTAGATCACGACGAATGGTAGGGGAGACATGTCAAAGTTAATGCTCGATGAGTCAGCACCATATGGCGTAATGTCTTTCGTGGAAACGGATGGCATGGAACACGGGTGGAATGTAGGGAGCAATGGCATAGCGACAGGTGGTAGGGTGATTTGATCGATCTTCGAACTTAGATTGAATGTCGTGCTGACACATGGCACACGATTCATCCTCCTTACACACGGTGTAATGTGATTTGCTATCCCTACTTGCATGACGTCCGTATGGCTTGCCCAGTTAGCTCCTCTGCTTGTGTGACAACCCACATGGTAGCTCCTCATTGGTCGTGGGTTAAAAATTAATAAAAATTCCAAAAAAATTCTAAAAATTATATTTTCTCCCCATTTTACAAAACAATTTATATTTTAATATTTATATCCCTAAAAATACTATTTATTGAATAAAACAAGTAAACATTAAGTAAAAAAATATGCTAATGACTCTACTTTCATAGAGTCATCACACCCCCAAACTTAATGCTTTGCTTTTCCTGAAGTAAAGCCAAGTATAACTAAATAAAATAACATGGGTAGTATATTCATAAATATACTTCTATTAGTATATGCATATTGTACGAAAACTATATCTCTCAAAATTCGTACAATCCTAGGATAAGGAGGTTCACATATTCATCAATCAACATTTCATCAATAAAAGGATATGCAACATTTTTTCACAAATTGATTCATGTGTGTGTGCTGCATATGATATCATCTAATGCACTCATGAAATCAACCTCTATGAGTATGCTAATCAATTAAATCTTAGAATAAGTCTCATAAGTCTATTTTTCACATCCCTCTCCACTTATATAAATATGCACTTAGCTAAAGATCAATAAGGACTTTACATGGTTGTATTGTAAGGCTATGGTGGGGGGCCAATAAATGAAGACATTTAGGCTCTTTCCACACCTTAGCTTTTTTTGTTCATTATGCACTTTTTAACTACAGCTTTAACTTGATATTTCAGTGCACCATTTGTTTTTTTTTCATATTCTTTTATTCCACATTTCTTTTCTCTTTTTTTTTTGTAATTTCACAACACCCCTAAACTTATTTTAAATTCTATTTTATTTTTCTTTAGAGGGATAATTGTGTTGTGAGTTTTGCTTCTCTTTTTTTAGGGTGCATTACATTTCACCTTACTCTATAGCATAACACACGATTGCATTTTTTCTTTTAATACAAGCCAAAGGTGCAAGGATAAAGGTAATGCTTATTAGTTAGGTATATAATGTGGATTAAAGATATGAAATGTCCTTTGTTAGGCTCAAATGGGTGACTACGGATATTAACAATGGTTAGCTTGAAAGGTTCAATCGATCCAAATAAGGCCTAAATCATTTATTTTGCAAAATACTATTTAGGATTTCGTCTCAAGGGATGATCAAATAGATTCTAAAACTTGGTAAATCTCATCAACTTGCATAACTCTCTACAAATTTTCTCTCAATAAGAACACAAACATCAATCATGAACATATGCATAAAAAATTGAATCAATTCAATCAAAACTAGCAAGCATATTGCATGATTAATTCAAATATCTTAACAAATATGTTAGATTTCTTATTCTAGTCACGACAACCAATTTATTTCATTGATTTCATATGTTTCATATCAAGCATGCATGCATTTAGTCTCCATATATTTATCAATTTATACCCAAATCATGATAAAAACATCATAAGAATTAAAACAAAATTCCCTAAAAAAATTTAAAAATTCATAGTAAATACTAATGTAGAGAATGAAGTTCCCTTCCCCAAACTTAAATTACACATTTTCCCTAATGTGCACATATAAATATGAAAAAGTAAAAGGAAAGTAAACTCTCTTAATCAAGGCACACCACATATGTCACTGAAATGCTCATTCTTGTTGTGCCATTGCTCTATACATTTATTCACCTAAAAAAATGAAAATATAATTAAAATAACATTGGGTTGTCTCTCAACCAGCATCACATTTAACATCCTTGACTAGACGGTCATTTCATGTCCCAAGGCACATCCCTTTGTGTCCATTTACTTTTGAGTTTTCCTGGAAACAATTTGAGTCTTGGTTTTTTAAATAATACTTTTTGTTCTAGCTCGCAAACATGGTGCTCAATTCTATTCTCATGCCATATTTGTTTTTCTTTTTGAACTTTTTGGCATTCTTATAAGCACTCCACAGTAACTCATCCAATTTATGTATTTCTAACAACTTTTACACCTTTATATTGCACTCTTTCACTTTCATACTTGACTTGGTATAGAAGGGTAAAAGTGTGAGGTCTAAACTTTTTGACCTTTCAATTTTTGGTTTAAGCTTAGATCCAATTTAAAATTTTCCATAATCGCCTTTGATACACACATGAGAGGTGTGTCCTCCAAAAAGTTTACACAGTTTACAATATCAACCTTTGATTCCATACTTTCAATGTTAAAACAAGTTGAGTTGTTTTCTACTGAATTTATGTCCTTGTTCATAGCATCGTGTGTTAAAGTCTTAAGTGTGGGAAACTCAACAAATTCTTTTAAGTTGTCCCCATATTCAATAACATTTATCCTTGTGTATTTATTAGCATCATCAATATGAGGGGGTTCAGATGCTTTAAAACTTTAAACATCACTTGTTCATCTTGCACTCTCATTGTAAGTTCACCTTTTTGTACATCAATGAATGCTCTTCTAGTTGTTAAGAATGGACTACCAAGTATGATAGGAATGTCATGGTCCTCTTCCATGTTTAGCATAATGAAGTCTGCTCAAAAGATGAATTTGTATACTTTTACTAGCAAATATTCTACCACATTGATAACAGTCAAATTATTGCATTTTTGTTATGATTTAAATGTTGATATTTGTATGAAAATTGTGTTTATTTGATAATTTAATCCACAAATGTCATTTCATGGGTATTTCGTGTTTAAAGTGCAATTTTAGGTAAAATCATGATTTTGGAGAAGTTTGGAACAAATTTCAATGATCGGGATTGAGTGCAAATAAAAAGAAAACAAAGTTTCAAAATTTGGAATTCCACCGCAGGTGAGAAGATTCTTGCCGTCGGTGAAAATCTTACAGAGAATACGGTGAAAATCATACAGGGAGTATGGGTTTTGGCAAATTCATCTCGCCGCTGGCCAAATTAATCTCGCCACCGGCCGACATAATCTTGCCGCCGGCCAAGTGCATCTCGCCGCCGGCCACATTAATCTCCCCACTGGCGAGAATCAGTGGAACCAAAATCGTAACTTTTCCAGAAATCTTGCCGCCGGCGAGTTTCGTCCGAAAACACATTTTTTATGTTGTTTTGTTCCAAAATTGCCCACAAAACCCTTGATCTATATATACAATATGATGGAGAAAGAGGAAAGGACGGTAGGGAGAGCAGATTTGAGTCATTTTTGGAGAAGAGAAGACAATTTTGGAGAGAAAGTTTGGAGAAGCTTGAAGTATTATCACCATTGTTGCTACCAAGTGTTCATCTTCAAGAGTTTTTCATCT
The DNA here is from genome assembly GCA_030763125.1 of Hippophae gyantsensis. Classification (NCBI taxonomy): domain Eukaryota; kingdom Viridiplantae; phylum Streptophyta; class Magnoliopsida; order Rosales; family Elaeagnaceae; genus Hippophae; species Hippophae gyantsensis. The sequence continues at coordinate 26,601,868 of CM061039.1, read as the reverse complement.
CTTCTCCTTAGCCTTCATATTCTGCATTTTATTCAGATTTGTTATTCATGGATTCAATTGAGATAATGTTTGTTCTTATTTCTGTTATGAACTAATTCGTTTTTGCTAAGACTATGATGTAGTTGAATCAAGAAAATATGATTTATTTTGTTATTGTTATATGAGTTCATTGTTTTCAGGTTAAGTATTCATTTCCATGCTTAATGCTTTTAAATTTATGGCCAAGATTTAGATGATTTGTTGCATTATATTGAGACCAAGAGGAGGTGTGTAATGAATGTTTCTTGTGATAAATATCGTATATTGAATGCGAGTGTGAGAACTAATGCATGATGTATGTGGTTATTCTAGAAATTCCATAAATCGTAATGTGTTTCTTTGTGATTAAATCTTCATAAAAATATAGTTGGTTTTCATAGATAAGTAATTCTAATATAACTCAAGAGAGAGTATTAGGTAAATTTGGGGTTTTCAACCATCACTTTTAGCTTTGATTCTCATATAACATGACTTGAAATCGGATTGAATTGATTTAGCAAAATAAAATGCCTTAGTGTTTTTAATCATTTGTGAACAACATTCAATTTTGTTATTTGCGTTTAGTTTTAAGTTAATTTGCTTCTTTAACAATTTCAACAATTCGGTTTTCAAATAAAATTAGGATTAGTCAATTTCGGTACTTAGTAACGCCATTCCTTGTGGGTTCGATATCCGTACTTTTGTACACTTTATTACTTGAATGATTCGTACACTTGCGAAAATACGGATCAAGTTTTTGGCGCCGTTGCCGGGAAATGGTTTGATTTTATTAATATCTACCTAATCTTAGTTTTAATTTGAAGTTAATTTGCTTTATCATTGTTTCATTTTTAATTTTGTTTTAAATTGAGCTTGTTGAGTTGTGTTAATTGTTTGTTCATTTAGAGTTGTTGCTGCTCATTTGCATTATTTATTTTACTCATTTCTTGCAATTTTTTAGTTTGTTTATTTTGCTCTTTTATTTTATTTATCATAAAAAAAGTAACTTTGTGTTGTTTTTGTGCTAGTTGATTTTCTGGTTGTAGGATTTTTGTATGAGACGTACAAGAAGCCTTAACCTTTTTCCATTTGATCCAGAGATTGATAGAACATATAGACGTCTAAACCGAGAGAGAAGGCGTTCAACCTCAGCTCCTAATAGAAAATCAACCATGGATCTATCATTTGTTGAGGGAGGTGGAAATCGTAGAGCTTTGAGGGATTATGTTGCGCCTAATGTTGCTGGAACTACTTTGGGTATAAGGAGGCCAACTGTTCAAGCCAATAACTTTGAGATAAAACCATCCTTTATCCGAATGGTTCAATCAAATCAGTTTGGGGGAATGTCAAAGGATGATCCAAATGCACATATTGCTTACTTTATGGAGGTGTGTGATCTTTACAAGATAAATGGTGTGTCCAAAGATGCTGTAAGATTGAAGGTTTTTCCTTTTTCACTTCGGGATAAAGCCAAGGAGTGGATAAACTCATTACCACCGGGATCAATTACAACATGGAATGAATTGGTTCAGAAATTCTTGTCCAAGTTCTTTCCTCCTGCTAAGACGGAAAAATTGAGGAATGAAATCACATCTTTTACACAGTATGACCAAGAATCATTGTATGAAGCTTGGGAAAGATTCAAAGAAATATTGAGGAAGTGCCCACATCATGGTATACCAATTTGGCTACAAGTCTCTACATTTTATAATGGGTTGGTTTCAAACTATCGTGCAATGATTGATGCTACAGCTGGAGGGTCTTTAATGGGAAAAACACCAGAGGATGCTCATGAGTTGTTAGAGATTATCGCAGAAAAGAACAATCAGTGGAATTCAGAGCGGGTAATTGCAAAAAGACTAGCAGTAGTGCATGAAATTGATTCAGTGAATGCTTTGTTGGCTCAAGTTGCTGTTCTTTCAAGAAAGATGGATTCTTTGTCATCCAAATTCGAATCCAAACCAACTGCACAATGTGATTTATGTGGTGGAAATCATGCTAGTATCGAGTGCCAAGTTGGAAATCCATTTGCTTCACCAAATGCTGAGCAAGCAAATTATGTTTCAAATTTCCAAAAACCTCAACATAACCCATATTCAAACACTTACAATCCAGGTTGGAGAAATCATCCAAATTTGTCATGGGGAAATAACCAAGGGGGATTCAAATCGTTATCATCTTCCTACCAACCCCAAGAGAAGAAACAAAGAGATTTGGAAGGAATTTTGGGAAAGTTCATTAAGGAGTCAAGAACAAATTTTAGAAATCAAGAGGCAATCAACAGGGACATCCAAAACCAACTAGGGCAGCTTTCAAAGCAGATTGCAGAAAGGTCTCAAGGATCATTGCCTAGTGACACAATAAATCCCAAAGAGCATGCAAAGGCTATCACATTGAGAAGCGGTAGAGAAATTGAGAATCAAAGGAAATTGGAGAAAAAGATGGAAGAATCTAAAGAAAAGCCATCAACATCCCAAGATGTTCAACCTTCCCCAAATGCGAAATATGAACCTCCTATCCCATATTCTCAAAGATTGAATAAGAAAAAGCTTGATATAAAATTTAATAAATTTCTGGAAATTTTTAAGAAATTGCATATTAACATTCCTTTTGTAGAGATGTTGGAACAAATGCCTAAGTATGCAAAATTTATGAAGGAAATTCTATCAATGAAGAGGAGATTGAGAGATTATGAAACTGTCATGCTAAATGAGGAGTGTAGTGCAGTTCTTCAAACAAAACTACCACAAAAATTGAAAGACCCAGGGAGTTTTACTATACCTTGTACTATAGGAAGTTGCAATTTTGATAAAGTCCTATGTGATTTAGGAGTAAGCATTAATTTGATGCCACTTTATGTTTTCAGGAAACTAGGCCTGGGAGAAGTGAAGCCCATTTCAATCTCTCTATAATTAGCGGATCGATCGGTGAAATATCCTCGAGGGGTAATTGAGGATGTTTTAATTAAAGTTGACAAATTTATTTTCCCTGTAGATTTCATGGTGCTTGACATGGAGGAAGATAGAGAGGTACCGTTGATATTGGGAAGACTGTTCCTTGCAACTGGAAGAACATTGATTGATGTTCAGCAAGGAAAGCTCATTCTACGGGTGCAAGATGAACAAGTGACTTTTGATGTTTTTAAAGCAATGAAATTTCCAAGTGAGGTACATTCTTGTTTTCAAATTAACACTCTTGATAGGTTAATCTTGGAAACTTTTGAGGAGAGAACTCCATTGCTACCACCAGAAGCTTGCCTTGTGAAATCTGCAACAATTGAGGAGGAAGATGAGGGAGTGAGACAATGTTCCGAATTACTGGCAGCCCTTGATGAATATTTGTCCAGTGATGGAACATTCAAGGAGTTGGGAACAAATGAAACACCAACCTCAGTGGTAAAGAAGGAAGCCAACAAGATTGAGCTAAAACCACTGCCATCCCATCTAAGGTATGCCTATCTTGAAGACTCTGAATCTTTTCCTGTTATTATTAACAATTCCTTGAATGATGAAGAGGAAAACAAGCTATTAGGAGTTCTTCGGACTCACAAAACGGCAATTGGATGGACAATGGCGGACATCAAAGGGATTAGCAATTCTGTTTGCATGCATAAAATCTTGATGAATGATGATTACAAGCCCACAATTCAGCCACAAAGGCGTTTAAACCCAAAAATGTAAGAAGTGGTCAAGGCTGAGGTGATTAAGCTTTTGGATGCCAGGGTAATTTATTCAATTTCAGATAGTGCTTGGGTAAGCCCAATTCATTGTGTACCAAAGAAAGGAGGAATCATAGTTGTAGAAAATGAAAACAATGAGCTTATTCCAACAAGGACAGTGATTGGGTGGAGAGTGTGTATTGATTATCGAAAGTTGAACGACGCCACCTGAAAAGATCATTTTCCTTTGCCATTTATTGATCAGATGTTGGAAAGATTGGCTGGACATGCTTATTATTGTTTTCTTGATGGATATTCAGGGTACAACCAAATTGAAATTGCACCAGAGGATCAAGATAGGACAAAATTTACATGCCCTTATGTTACTTTTGCATACAGAAGGATGCCATTCGGTTTATGTAATGCACCTGCAACTTTCCAAAGATGCATGATAGCAATTTTCTCCAATATGGTCGAAAAGTTTATTGAGGTTTTTATGGATGATTTTCTGTTTTTGGCCATTCTTTTGATAATTGTTTGCATAATCTCTCTTTAGTCTTGCAGCATTATAAAGACACAAATTTAGTGCTAAATTGGGAGAAATGTCACTTCATTGTTCAAGAAGGAATTGTTCTTGGCCATTGGATTTCAACAAAGGGAATAGAAGTGGACCGTGCAAAGGTGGAAGTAATCAAAAAATTACCACCTCTAACAACTGTAAAGGGCGTTAGAAGTTTCTTGGGACATGCTTGGTTTTATAGAAGATTTATTAAAGATTTTTCAAAAATAACAAAACCTCTTTGCAGTTTGTTAGTTAAAAGTGCACAATTTGATTTTTCTCCTGATTATTTGCAAGCTTTTAACCTTTTGAAGGAGAAGCTCACTTCACCCCTATAGTTTGTGCACCAGATTGGAGTCTTCCAGTTGAGGTAATGTGTGATGCTAGTGACTATGCTATAGGTGCTATTTTGGGCCAAAGGAAGAATAAGTTGTTACATGTGATTTATTATGCAAGCACGACATTGATAGATGCACAACTTAATTATGCAACAACTGAGAAAGAGCTTTTGACAGTAGTGTTTGCATTTGATAAGTTTAGATCTTATTTAATTGGGTCTAAAATCATTGATTATACTGATCATTCTGCTCTTAAGTATTTGCTAGCCAAGAAAGATGCCAAACCATGATTACTAAGATGGATTCTTCTCTTACAAGAATTTGACTTAGAAATCCAGGACAAAAAGGGGACCGAAAATTTGGTTGCTGACCATTTGTCCAGGTTGGAGGAAGATTACCTTGAGGTTGAAGAACAAGTTAATGAAACATTTCCTGATGAGCAATTGCTTGCTATCCGAATGGCTCCATGGTTTGCTGATTATGCAAATTATTTGGTCAAGAAAATTTTACCTCCTAACTTGTCTTATCAACAAAAAAGGAAATTCTTTTATGATTTGAAACATTATTTTTGGGATGAACCTTACTTGTATAAACATTGTGCAGATCAAATTATTAGAAGATGTGTGCTAGAGGAAGAAATGGAAAGCATTCTTCGTCATTGCCATTCGAAGGAAGTTGGAGGACATTTTGGCAAAACAAAAACTGCAACAAAAATTTTGCAATCCAGATTCTATTGGCCTTCATTGTTTAAAGATGCTTTCAAGTTTGTTTCAATGTGTGATGATTGCCAAAGGAGCGGAAATATTTCACGGAGACATGAAATGCCCTTAAATAATATTTTGATAATTGATTTATTTGATGTTTGGGGTATTGATTTTATGGGGCCTTTTCCTTCATCTCATTCTAATAAATACATTCTTATTGGTGTAGATTATGTCTCTAAATGGGTGGAAGCAGTTGCCTTGCCTACCAATGATGCTAGGGTTGTGATCAATTTTCTCAAAAAGAACATATTTTCTAGATTTGGCACACTTAGAGCAATTATAAGTGATGGAGGTAAGCATTTTTGCAATAACCAATTTGAGGCTTTATTGCAGAAATATGGAGTAACACATCGGATAGCAACACCTTACCATCCTCAAACTAGTGGACAAGTTGAAGTGTTAAATTGAGAGTTGAAGAGGATCCTTGAAAAGACCGTAAATAACTCACACAAGGATTGGGCAAGGAAACTAGATGATGCACTTTGGGCCTATAGGATAGCTTTCAAGACACCTATCGGCATGTCTCCATACCGATTGGTGTATGGAAAAGCTTGTCACCTTCTAGTTGAATTGGAACATCGGGCATATTGGACAATTAAAATTCTGAATTTTGATCTTAAGGCAGCAGGTGAAAAGAGGGTATTACAATTGAATGAGATGGATGAAATGAGGAATGATGCTTATGAGAATGCTCGAATATATAAGGACAAGAAGAAGGTTTGGCATGATAAGCACATTTTGAGGCAAAACTTTGAGGTGGGATAGAAAGTGCTACTTTATAATTCCCGTCTCAAACTTTTTTTGGGAAAGCTTAAATCTCGTTGGTCAGGACCTTTTCTAGTAACCAAGGTGTTTCCTTATGGAGCAGTTGAGATTAGTCCTGAAACAAAGGGAACTTTCAAGGTGAATGGACAACGGTTGAAGCAATATTTTGATGGAGAATTCAGCAAGTAGAAATATTCTCTAGAGTTACAACAACCATAGTAAAGAATGATAGAAAGTCTATCTAATGACTATAACTTAAAGCGGTTAATGGGAGGCAACCCATCAGATTTGTTTTCTCATCTTTTATCTCATTTTATTTTAGCGATTTTAAATTTTAAATTTTAGCTAAAAATTTTAAGTTTTGGTGAATTATTAGTTAGATTTTAAATTTTACACTTCATTTTATGATAATTTTATTTTTAATTAAATTTGCTTATTTTATTTCTTTTGTTAAAAAAAATTAAATCTTATGTTCACCGCCAGCGAGAATCGATTTAAATGGATTTTAGCCACGGCCATGTTAGTTTTCATGCGATTTTTTTTCCTTTTCTCTCTAGTCTCTCCATTTTCTCTCATCCCAACTCCAAATCTTCATCACCATTCATCATCAAAACACCAAATCCATCACCATACAATTGTTTCCATCGAGATTTGATGCAAGTTCATCCATCTTAGGCGCGATTTTGGAGCTATTTTTGGAGCAGATTTTGGAGCTGTTTTGGAGCAGATTTTGAAGCTATTTTTGGAGCATATTTTGGAGTTGTTTTTGGAGCAGAGTTTTGGGCGTTTTGGAGCTTGATTTTTCCTCTAACAAGTGAGTAATTTTGGTACAAAGTTTTGTTTATTTGCATTTCTCTTAGATTGCAAGGGATTGTTGGAGGATAAATTGGATTGTGGATGAGGAATTGCAAGCTAGGGTTTTGAATTTGAATATGATTTGGCAATTTTGGGCTTTTTGAAATTGATCATATTTTGATTAAATTGCTACATTTCTTGCTTTGATTTCTAATATATAGAGGCATTGTGATATTAAGAATTGTCTGGATTGTCTATATTGAAGTATATTGTGAAAATGCCTAAGAAAACCAAAGCCCAGAAGACTCGTTCTTCTTCATTTGATAGGAGTTTGTTTATATCCGAGAATGCTATGAAGCATTTTGAGGAAAAGGTTGTTAAAAGGGCAATCATACCTTAAAGATGGTTTTTGATTGATCAAACTCCTTGTTGGAGTAATTATGTCCCACATCTTTAGGCTAGGAAGTAGGAGATTTTCTGTCATCGTATTGAGGGGGGTTGCCTCTCTTTGGTAAGGGAATTCTTTGCTAATACTCAAGAGCGGGTGGATTATAAAGTTTTTGTGCGTAGACAGTGGGTACTTTTCACCAAAGAAGTGATTAACAGTTATTACGGTTTGCCAACAATGGGGGATGATGAGGATTTTCTCCGATTACTTTCAGATATTGACATGGCAACAGTTAGTGCTTCGGTCTGCAAGCCAGGCACAGTATGGAAGATGTTGGGGATGTGTATAAACATTTCCCCTGAAGTGCTTTGTTGGATGTGGTACGGCCCTGGTATGCTTTCATTTGTGCTAAATTATTGCCTACTACACACCTTAGTGATGTCACTAGAGAGCGGGCCATCCTACTTTATGCCATTGTGTCTAGGGCCTCTATTGATGTTGGCAGGGTTATCTTTGATTATATCATACAGAGTGTGACGGCCCCATCTGGAGGCATTGGGTTCCCATCTTTAATTTCTGCTATATGTGCAAGCCAAGGAGTAACTTGGGACAAAAATGAGGAAATTGGTGGTGTGATGAAGCCTATTGATGGGCCAAAGCTTGCTGAGTTTTTGGGTATAGCATCACCTCCCAAGAAATGCCCTCGTTCTACTATTGGGGCCAGTGCGAGTTCCTCCCAACCTAGGGTTGAGACTATTGATCACCGTTTAGGTAGGGTTAAGCATATTTTGGATTACCAGGGAGAGCATATTGCTTATCAGAGTCAGTTACTCATACAGCAGCGGAATTTCCAAACCGAAAATACACAATTCCTTCATGACTACCTTTAGAGGATGTCTATACAGTCTGGGCATGATATGAGTGGTTATCCTACGATGCCGACTTTCCCCCTATGCTCGATGCACCTGTTTACATTGGGACTGATGATGATGATGATGAGTGATGTTTTATTTTGCTTTCAGTTGTTTTCAGTACTTTTTGTTATTTATTTTCGTATTTTCTGTTTAGTTTCTGATATTCAGCTTGTGGACTTTTGTTGAGTGTTTTATTTTGTGTCACCTTTTTTTCGTTTTATTTCTTTATGATTGATTTTCTTTGTTAACCCCATGATTTAACAAATTATTGTGACTATGATGGTGCAGCTAGCTCTTTTTATCTTTGTGATGTTGATGGCCATTTGCAGTTTCTCTTTCTTACATTGGGGACAATGTAAGGTTTTGGTTGGGGGTGCAGTAAACGGTAAGTCTTTTCTTCGCTTCATTTTTAGTAGTTTTATTCATGTGTTTATTTGTGTTTAATTTTGATTTTCCATTTTTTTTTGCATTTTGATTTAATTTCTTTTATTTGTTTATTGTCTTATTTCTATTTTTATTTTTTTATTTTATTTGTATTTTACTTATTTTAATTTGCACGTTGATGATAATAATGTGATTGTGATAACAAGTAGCTTTTAGAAGACATTAAATTTTGCTTTGGTTTAAAGATAATTTCAAATGTTGATTTTACCTAGTTGGTGACTCTTTTGGTATGTGGTATGATTTGGTTGATTAGTCTAAATGCTTAGAGAAGTCTTATGTGCGAATTTTTCATGGAAATTTTTGTGATCTCAACAAACTCTAGAACTCGTTTGAAAACCTCTTGAGGAGAAATTGGAATTGCACTATTTAGGATATGATGTAGGCCATTTTTGGATCGATTGTGCTTTTAAGCCTACCTTGTTATCCTTATATCACTAGTTACCTCTTTGAGCCCATTTTTGGATCTATAACCTACCTTTTATTGAGCCAAATATATATAATTCCTACCTTATTTATTAAGAGCACTTAATTTTGAACACAAACTTTTCAAGAGCAATCGGAGAAATCTTCCACATATATTGAAAGAAATTGGTTGGGGTTATGTCTTTTCAAGAGAAATTGGAGTAAGGATGAAAAAAAAACAAAAAACAAAAAACAAAGAATTTTTTTTTTCACATATATGGGAAGAAAGTGGTTGGCTTTTCAAGAGTAATTGGAGTAAGGATGAAAAAAAAGTCGTCACATTCTAGTAAATAAAAGAGTGTTAGTGATGGATGTACTGAGGTGAAAGATTGAGGAAGAACTTTGTTTATCTTTGGAAAAATGGGTTATGATCGGAAGAAACAATTTGGGTTAAATGGTGTTACTCTTTTACTTAATTGGTTGTGTTGAATGTAATAAGTGCTCTTATTTGTATTTTGACACTTCCCGTTATTTCTTAACCAAATACCTAAGCCTAAAATTACAAGCCTCATAAAGTCCTATTGATCCAAAGTGGTGTATTTTCCTTCATTAGTGGAGAGAGGTTTGAAAAGTGAGCCTATGGAGTTTGAGATTTCACTTTTTTGTTTATGGATGTTATGCATAATATTATCCGGGCATTATGACTATTGGTTTGTGGTTTGATGGATGTTTAAGAGTCAATATTAAAAGTGAAATTGGCATTTGAGATTTCTTAAAGCATAGGTGATATTTAATTATTCTATGTGTTGTGTGTTATTTATAATTTTTGAGACATTTGTGCAAATTAATTGTTATGTGATTTTATTGTTTTGAGTTAGGATAGTTATAGGTAAGATGTTTGTGGGTATCATCACTGGAAGCCCTCACGAGACTACAACTCGTCCTACTAGGGTCGCCTAGGGGTTAAAGGCTTATTGCATACGCTTAATGTAATGTTGTAAATAGAATAAATTTTCTTTAAATTTTTCTTTTAATGTCTCCTTTGAATAGATCGCTTTTCTTGCTAGAGACTAGCAAGAAGCTGATTGGGGGTTGTTGATAAGAGTCAAATTATTGCATTTTTGTTATGATTTAAATGTTGATATTTATGTGAAAATTGCGTTTATTTGATTATTTAATCCACAAATGTCATTTCACAGGTATTTCGTGTTTAAAGTGCAATTTTAGGTAAAATCATGATTTTGGAGAAGTTTGGGACAAATTTCAATGATCGGGATTGAGTGCAAATAAAAAGAAAACAAAGTTTCAAAATTTGGAATTCCACCGCCGACGAGAAGATTTTCACCGCCGGCGAAAATCTTACAGAGAATATGGTGAAAATCATGCAGGGAGCACGGGTTTTGGCAAATTCATCTCGCCGCCGGCCAAATTAATCTCGCCACTGGCCGACATAATCTCACCGCCGGCCAAGTGCATCTCGCCACCGGCCACATTAATCTCGCCATTGGCGGGAATCAGCGGAACCAAAATCGTAACTTTTCCAGAAATCTTGCCACTGGCGAGTTTCGTCCGAAAACACATTTTTTATGTTGTTTTGTTCCAAAATCCCCCTCAAAACCCTTGATCTATATATACAATATGATGGAGAAAGAGGAGAGGACGGTAGGGAGAGCAGATCTGAGTCATTTTTGGAGGAGAGAAGACAATTTTGGAGAGAAAGTTTGGAGAAGCTTGAAGTATTATCACCATTGTTGCTACCAAGTTTTCATCTTCAAGAGTTTTTCATCTCTTCTCCTTAGCCTTCATATTCTGCATTTTATTTAGATTTGTTATTCATGGATTCAATTGAGATAATGTTTGTTCTTATTTCCGTTATGAACTAATTCGTTTTTGCTAAGACTATGATGTAGTTGAATCAAGAAAATCTGATTTATTTTGTTATTGTTATATGAGTTCATTGTTTTCAAGTTGAGTATTTATTTTCATGCTTAATGCTTTTAAATTTATGGCCAAGATTTAGTTGATTTGTTGCATTATATTGAGATCGAGAGGAGATGTGTAATGAATGTTTCTTGTGATAAATACCGTATATTGAATGCGAGTGTGAGAACTAATGCATGATGTATGTGGTTATTCTAGAAATTCCATAAATCGTAATGTGCTTGTTTGTGATTAAATCTTCATAGAAATATAGTTGGTTTTCATAGATAAGTAATTCTAATATTACTCAAGAGAGAGTATTAGGTAAATTTGGGGTTTTCAACCATCACTTTTAGCTTTGATTCTCATATAACATGACTTGAAATCGGATTGAATTGATTTAGCGAAATCAAATGCCTTAGTGTTTTTAATCATTTGTGAACAACATTCAATTTTGTTATTTGCGTTTAGTTTTAAGTTAATTTCCTTCTTAAACAATTTCAACAATTCGGTTTTCAAATAAAATTAGGATTAGTCAATTTCGGTACTTAGTAACGCCATTCCTTGTGGGTTCAATATCTGTACTTTTGTACACTTTATTACTTGAACAATTCGTACACTTGCGAAAATATGCATCACATACCCCGAGGTCTCTTAATTCATCTATCTACCATTTGTAATTTAACTGAAGTGGGTTTGACTTTACCAACCCTCAATCTATTGAAGACCAATAATGGCATGAGGTTAATGCTAGAACCCAAGTCACATTGTGCCTTTCCAAAATGGATGTTGCTAATAATGTAAGAGATATCAAAACATGCATGGCATTCCTAAATCTTGGACCTGGTTTATACTTGCTGGAAAGTTTTGAGCCTTCAAAATATTAACCAACCCCCAATCTATTGAAGACCAATAATGGCATGAGGTTAATGCTATGATATCATTTACTTTATGCACTCCGGCTACTTTTCTTGTGGCTGTCATTCTATCCATTGGTCATTGATAGTTATTGCTAGCCATTTATCAAATAAATCATAAGCTTGATTGTAAGATTTGGCTAGCGAAGCTCCGTTTGTAGATGTAACAACAATAGTTTTTGTTTGAGCATTGAGAACGTTGTAAAAGTCTCCATTTGAATCCAAGAAGGAATACCATGATGGGGACACTTCCTTAGCAATTCCTTGAATCTTTCCCATTATTCATATAAAGATTTGCCTTTGTGTTTTTGATAGAAATTAATGTCATTCTTAAGCTTGGAATTCTTTGTTAGTGGGAAGTATTTCATCAAGAATTTCTTCACCAAACCATTCCAAGTTGAAATGGAATCAAGTGGAAAAGAGTTTAGCCAAGCTCGAGCATGGTGTCATAAAGAGTAAGGGAACAATCTAAGCATAAATGCATCTTTTATCACACCAGTGAACTTAAATGAATCAACAACTTCAATAAACAATCTAAGATGAAGATGAGGATCCTCTGTTGGTAATATGATGAATTTTCCAACTGTTTGTAGCCATATTTCTAAACATAAGAATTGCTAAAAGCCCCCCAATATAATTATCAATTAATTACATGATCAATTCAATCTAACCTAGCATTTATTCTTCTCATAAGTAAACTACACACCATATAATAATTAATTTAATCACACTCTCATGCCAATTGAATTACATACTACTCATTAAGTTCATCAATTATGGATCACATACATAAGAATAATACATCTTTGCCTAGAAACTATGTATGTTATTTAATCAAGACAAACAATTGAATAATTCTCTCAAATCTATTTAATTATCTTTATAGATAAATTTTTGGCCAAAAAATTAATGGCATAAAACTAAGATTAAATAATATAATTAAATTAAAATTATAATTGGTGTAAAATATTAGATCATCATATGGTGAAAATTGGGTTCATAAGATCTCTTGATTAATAAATTAACTACACATAATTGTGTTCAAAAAGCTCATATTTTTCATAAAAGAAGACATAAAAATTGATAAAGAAGACATAAAAATTGATAAAGAAAAGAGTAGAAGAAGAAATACACTCAATCTCTTGAATTGTAGTATTAATCTCCACCAAAATTGTATCCACTCTTGAATTTTTTTTATATTTTTCTCTCTTTTTAGCTCCAAAAACTACCAAAATTATGCTAATGATGGCCCTTTCGGGTTTATGGGGTGATTAGGGGCTCAAATATAGCTCAGGTGCGATCTGGACCATCAAATCAACTTCAGATTAAGGGATGAGATCAAAACAAGTAAAACTAATAATGCCAGCCAATCATAAGGCGACATGTGGCATAGGAATTTACTAAGTAAATCAGAGTGTGATGCATGGTAGGAGAGACCTGTCAGAGTCAACATTGTTGAGTTAGTGCCACATGGTGCAATCTACTTTGTGGAAACGGATGGCATTGTGCATGGGTGGAAAGCGTGGAGAAATTGAGTGAAGACATATGGTAGGGCAATTTAACCGATCTCTAAACTTGGATTGAACGCCATATTGACACTTGGCACGTGATTTGTCCTCCTCATATGCAGAGTAACGTAATTCACTATCTCTACTTGTGTGCCATCTGCATGGTTTGCCTAGTCAGCTGCTCTGCTTGCATGGTAGGCCAAGTGGTTGGCCATATGGCAGCTCTTGATTGGCCTTACTTTAAAATTTCATAAACAAATCCCAAAAAATTTCAAAAATTATATTTTCTCTCCTTTTTCACTAAAAGTTTATATTTTATTATTTTTATCCCAAAAATACTATTTCTTGAATAAAATAAGTAAATATTTAATAAAAAGAGTGCGCTAATGACTCTATTTTCATAGAGTCATCAATTAAGCATAGTTGAGCATGATGCTCCAATTGATAGAGGTATTTGCATTTATATTTATGATTAGTTGTGAACTATTGATTTGCATATTATTAGTAAATTTCTTACTTGCTTACTACCAATGGCTATTGTACGACCCATTAATACTTCCACATAGATGTCGGATATTATGTCGTTTATCACGATACATGATATTTTGTGTATGATCATATGATGTATTAGTACAATCAGTTCTCTTAGCGAATATATTTCATACATAGGAAGTCCTTAAGATGGATGGAAATCTTTTTTTACTACTCTCTTATATGTTTATCTTCTTTTTTATTGCTTTCTTTCATCTGTTTGCCTATTATCTAATTTATTATGTTATTTGTAGAATGTGGTTCTCCAACACACGTATTTACATTTATTTTTCTAATTTGTTATGAACTGTTGCTGTGTAATATGCCAATGCTTTCACATAGGTGTTTGATCTCATATGGTTTATCACATTACATGGTAGGTTGTGTATGATCATATGATGTGTTAGTACAACAGATTCTCTTACTGAATATGTTTCACACATAGTAATAGATGTATAAAATAAATATCAATCATTCTCCAAATAATTTAAGATTTTAGAAGAGTTGATTTTCTAAGGACTTCTAACATAGTATCAAAGCTAGAGATCTTGTGTTGAAGGCTCAATAAACCCAATTGTTGAACTGTAAGTATATGACCTGCATGGTGCATAGAGTTAAAATTTGTGGAGGAATAATACATGTATAAAAACAATGTTGGCCATTTTTTTAATAATTTAAGTTTTTGGAAGAGTTAGTTTTTCAACAACTTCTAATACATAGGAAGTCTTTGAGTTGATTGGAAAGCTTGCTTTCTTATATCTATATCTTCTTTTCCATTGCTTTTCTTTTATTCGCTTGCCTATTATCTAATTTACTATGTGTTATCTGTTTTCCAATATAAGCGAGTTTTAGAAGTCTTTGAGGTGACCGTTTCACCTCCCTCTTGGTTTGTTGGTACTAAGTGTGGACTTTCACTATTAAACAAACAAAATAAGCATAACATCATGTTGAAAAAAGTACGTTAAAATAGTGTTGGAACAATATTATCGATAAACTGAAATGAACTGTTTGGGTTGACTCGCAGACTAGGTCGCTCTATTTAAGACGTTTCGCGGCTATACCCAAATTTATGCAAGAAAATATAGCCCCATCGTCCCCAAGATAAAAGAGCGCAGAATCTTTTTCTCTATTTCAGAACTTCACTGCACTGATGAAGACTAGAATGATACACTTGAAAAATTTGTTGCTCAGAAAACTAAAAAGTAACTTAGAATTCTAGAGAGAATTTTTTCCTAGTTAGATGAGTTAGCAGATTATTGTGTGTTAAAATTTAGAGTTGATGCCCTCTATTTATAGGTTTTAGAATCCATGTGGCCATTATGATAATAACGGTAATGTCTGGGGATAGAGAGTGTAACATCCATTCTAAGTAATGAGGAATAATGGTCATTTTCTGAGTAAGGACAAGTAACAACCTTTTCTAAGTAAAGATGAGTAATAGCCATTTTCTGAATAAAGAAGAGTAACAATCATTTTCTAAATAAAGAAGAGCAACGACCATTTAACGGTCGGTCGGATGGACGGAGGCGGTGGCAATGCACATGCGTGTGTGGTATCACATTTGCCTAGGTCCTCTCCCCTTCCACAAAAGTGGGTACCCCTTGGGGACCAATCTTGATAGTCAATTATTCACTATTTATACATCTTTTAAATAATGTAAAAAAGCAATCTGGGACAAGGCTTCACTAATTTTTTTATAAAATTCATCTTTTCCAACAATCCCTCACTTGAATTTTATATAAAAATAATTTTCATCGAGAAATCGATCAATTAATAATATAAGATTGTGCATAAGCAAAAGGTGTTTATCGACTTGAACCTTTGTATAGTGTTCATGCTTTAGAATATACTAGAGTGACTCGTATTTTTGAACTCTATCTCTTACAATCATCACACACAGAACCTTTCCAAGGTGTAGTTCGAAAAGCCCGTGCTTTACGGCCATGCACGTGTATCCTAGTATAGTGAACGCTCTAGTATATTTTGCCCAAAAAATTTCCATAAGTGACCACACTTCCACATTCACATAGGTGAGTCTATCAAGAGCACTCTTGTAGCTATGTACTCCACTCCGCATAGAGTATAGAACTCATTAAGAGTTTAATAATTAACTCATCCTTTGCTATCACTTCAAGACTTCACGCTTCTAAAAATATAGAATGGGATTTGAAAATAGCATGATTCATCTCATATCACTTCATGACTTGTTATTAGCCTTTGAACTTATTTCTTGGGATCTCTAGTCTATAAGTTGGGTTACCATCACGAGTGACTCTTCATTCTAAGGGCATTAGTCCCATTCCTTTTGAGGTTTTGAAGACCTTCTCTCTCGGTAATCCTTTCGTCAAAGGATGTGCCAAATTTTCATCAAAATATACATAATCCACTCTTATAGCTCCCGTACAGAGAAATTCTCTAACAATACTATGCTTACGATGTATCTATCGTCTCTTTCCATTGTAGTAATGGTTCTGAATCTTTGCAATAGCCGTTGTACTATCGCTGTGGATCAAGATAGCTAGTATCGGTCTTTCCTATAAAGGGATCTCAACTAACAGACTTCTTAACCAGCTTGCTTCTTCACTAGCAGTGGCTAATGCTATCATTTCAAACTCCATTGTAGATTGAGCCAATATTGTCTATTTCTTAGACTTCCAAGAAACAGCTTCACCAGCTATGTTAAATATATAGCCGCTAGTTGCTTTGGAGTCTTTTGATAAAGTATTCCAATCTGCATTGTTGTATCCTTCTATAACAACGGGAAACTTTTTATAACGTAATCCAAGGTATATTGTTCTCTTAAGGTATCTCATAACCCTTTCAATAGCATTCCAATGCTCTACACTAGGTGTATTGGTAAATCTACATAGTAGTCCCACAACATAAGCTATGTCTGGTCTAGTGTAATCAATAGCATAACGTAAGCTACCAATGATGCTCGCATACTCAGTTTGTCTAACACCGTCTCTGGTGTTCGTGAACAACTTTACACTAGGATCATAAGGAGTACATACAGGTTTGTAGTTAAAGTAATTATATTTCTTTAAGATCTTCTCAATGTAGGGAGAATGATCTAGAGAAATTGCTTTTTCAGACCTAGTAATCTTTATACCAAGGATTACACTCGCTTCTTCGAGATCTTTCATATCAAAGTTAGCACTTAATAAAGTTTTCACATTGTTCACAACATGAATATTTGATCCAAAAATAAGCATGTCATCCATATATAAACATATAATAGTGCAAATGTTATCTTCTAATTTATAATAAATGCATTTGTCACTTTCATTTATTTTGAATCCATGTGAGATAACTAGATTATCAAATTCTTCATGTCATTGCTTAAGTGCTTGTTTTATACCATAAAGGGATTTATCTAGTTTACAAACTTTATTTTCTTGACCTGGGATAACAAAACCTTCAGGTTGATCCATATAAATTTCTTCTTCTAAGTCAGCATTTAAGAAAGCAGTTTTAACATCCATTTGGTGTACTACTAACTCATGGATAGCTGCAAGAGAAAAAAGTACACGTGTGGAAGTTATTCGTGTGACTGGTGAAAAGGTATCAAAGAAATCTACGTTTTCTCTTTGCCTATACCCTTTAACTACAAGACGAGCTTTGTACTTTTCAATTTAAAAGGAAACCTATGTTTATAGAAGTCAACATCATTTGATTCTATAACTACATGATCATTTAAGTCATAGAATTTATAAGCTTACTATTCATAGTGTATCCTATGAATACACATTCATATGCTCTACTAGCAAGTTTATTTCTTTTAGGATCAGGGATCCTAACATAGGCTAAACAACCCCAAGTTTTAAAATAAGTTAAATTAGGTTTCTTATTTTTCAAAATTTCATATGGTGAAATTTTACTTATAGATTTAGGCACTCTATTTAGCACATAGTAAATAGTTAATAAAATATTTCCCCACCAATGGGAAGCAGCACCAGAGTTTAATAAAATTACAACAACTGATTCAATAAAAGTTCTATTTTTTCTTTCAGCTTTGCCATTCATTTCAGGAGAATAAGGTGTAGTTTTTTTATGAATGATTCCATGAGTTTTATAAAAATCATTAAAGATATTGGAATCATATTCAGTGCCTCTATCACTTCGAAACCTTTTTATTTTTCTGTTAAGTTGATTCTCAATCTCAGTCATAAATATTTTAAACATATCAAACGCTTCACTTTTATTTTTCATTAGATAAACATAAGTGTAATCTGAACAGTCATCTATAAAAGTTATAAAATAGTGTTTTTCATTTCTTGTTAAATTTCCATCAAGTTCACATATGTTAGAATGCATTAATTCTAAAGGTTCAGATTCTCTAACTACTGATTTATGTGAAGTTTTGGTTATTTTAGCTTGACTACAAAAATCACATTTTTCAAAATCACATTTTTCAAAATCATTCAAAGATAGTTTAGGAATTAGTTCTAAGGTACTCATGTTCTTGATTATGCATTTATTAACAAGACAAAGTCTAGCATGCCAAATATTAAAAGAACTCAACATATAAGCAGAAGAAAGAGGTTTTATTGATTTCAACATTTAATTTAAACATGCCATCAGTGGCGTACCCTTTCCTAACAAATATATTATTTTTAGTTATAATATATAAATCAGCCCCTATAGTTTGAGTAAACCTAGCTTTGTTAAGAAGATAGCATGAAACTAAGTTCTTTCTCATCTCTGGAGTATGCAAGACATCCTTTAAGATGACAATCTTTCCAAAGGTAAACTTCAATACCACCTCACTAGTACCAGCAACTTTAGCAGAGTGGGAGTGGCCCAGCAGCATTTTCTTATCCTCAGAATCAGAATAGGACTTGAACATGTCTCGATCACAACAAACATGGCGAGAAGCACCAGTGTCCACCCACCACTCCTCGGATCCACCAACAAAATTGACTTCAGATATCATAGCAATAAGTTGATCATCTGTAAGGTTCCCCTGTGGGGCAGGACGATTCCTGTTCCAGCAGTTCCTAGCCAAGTGGCCAGGTCTATTACAACTATAAGATATGAATGTGTTATTCCTTAAGGGGGTTGAGGTCCATTTTGGGGAGGATAGTTTCTATTTCTATTTTGGTGGTTACAGTTTTGGTTATTATTACGATTCTAAGTTTTCATATTTCTACTTTTAGGTTTCAAAATTGCAGATGAGGGTTTCTTATTGGTACTGTTGTTTGAGACTACGAGCACTTCATCTCTTTGGTCTTGTTTTTGGGCTTCTTTTTCTATTCTTAAACGAGTTATAAGACTTTCTAAAAAAAATTTCTTAGTTTTATGCCTAAGTGTATTCTTAAAATCTTTCCAAGGAGGGGTAATTTATCTATAATAATAGCTACTTGAAATTATTCATCTAAAGTCATACCTTCAAAAGTTATTTAGTGTGCTATCTTCTGCAGTTCGTGTAATTGAGCTTCCATAGATTTGCCATCAATCATTTGAAACTTCATGTATCTATTGATAGCATACTTCTTAGTTCCAGCTTCTTCAGTGTCGTACTTCTTTTGAAGTGCTTCCCAAATTTTCTTAGCAGACTTATCAGAGTTATAATAATCATACAAGTCATAAGTTAAACCATTAAGAATATAATTTTTGCATAGAAAATCATTTTGCATCTATGGGTCTATATCCTTAGTTGCAGCTTCAGTAGGAGGATTAGACTATTTTGGTTAGTAAGAGTCTTTTTTCTGAGTAAAGATGAGTAACAACCATTTTCTGAATAAAGAAGAGTAACGATCATTTTCTGAATAAAGAAGAACAACGGTCATTTAACGGTTATATTTTGAGTAAAAGAAAACAACAGTTGTTTTTCTGAGAAAAAAAATGTAACAACCATTTTCTGAGGTGGTCGGCTGATCGGACTGCGACGCACGCGCGTGTGGTATCACATTTGTCTAGGTCCTCTCCCCTTCTACAAAAATGGGTACCATTCGAATCTAATCTCAATAATCAACTATTCACTATTTATACATATTTTAAATAATGTAAAAACACAACGTGGGACAAGGCTTCACTAAATCATCTTTTCCAACACATCATTACATAATCATGTACTCCCTCTGTTTTCCATTTACTGCATTATTCCAACTCTTGCTTTCAATATAGTTAAGCATCACTTGAAAATTACGTTGCATGTACTCACAATTTCAGATTATCAACCATTTTTTAACAAGTTGAGAGTCTATCATACGACCGAAAGAGAAGCAATACCCAAATGTAATCATGCATTTCGACCTCGGATGCTGTTGAATACGGGACTTCAAAAGTCAACATTTCTAGAAGAAGGCATCCAAATGACCATATGTCCACTTTCTGTAACCAAAAAAGAGGAGGCGATAAATTTAAAGGTACGTACATAGTTCTGCTGGCAACTTGAGTATTTAAAAAGATAAAACAATGAATAAATAAATAGATGTTCCACCATAACGGCATTAAGAACCATTTATATAATAGGTGTTCCAACACAAACAGCAGTTGGAGGTGTCCCACATGAGCGATAGAGCATGTAAGCAACAAAGATCTAAGAGGCACTACTCTATGAAAATCAAATAGCTTCACAGCAGGTGTTCCATCATCGATCTTCTGGTCAGAGTCAATTAAAATCTTTTCACCTTTTACATCTTGATGAATTACCTGTTTTGAATGCACTTCTTCCAATGAACATGAAACATCTCTAGCAATACACAAAGCGATCTCCACAGGTACATGTTTCTTGATCACCAGCTCTTGATAGCTTTTCTATGTAACTCTACAACAAAAAGCATGAAATCGTTAACGCAAAAGAAAAGGAAACCAAGCAGGAGAAAGGGGGAAAAATTCATCAGTTAGAAAAATTTACCTTTATTGTTCCACCTTTTATATGTTCCATCAAAATAGCATACTGCAACAATTTTTGTTCAGATTTACCATCCACCGGAGAAACCCACTTAGAAGATATACGATGTCCATACATCTCTACTATGCACGATTGCTTTAGAGCACCCAAAAGTCTTACTTCCCCTAAACTCCCAAACTCAAAATTCCAAACATCTTCCCCATAGGCCTCAAAAAGCTCCATAGTCCTCACCTGGCACAATCCAAAAAAATAGGAAGATCAAATATTATATGATGGTCAAGTTAAAATGGAAGCAGTATAAAACCAACAGCAGTAACTTTCAATTTATAAAGCACATTAAAAATATGATCCTGAAATGTAACTCTAGATGTGAGACACATTAAAAAAGAAAAAAGTCAAGCATGTCCCATCACCTGAATTTATTGAATCCATTTTTTTATAAGATGAATTTATGAATCCATCAAGCCAAAATAACCAAACACATATGGGAAAAAAAGAGCTTTAAAGGCTGAAACATTCCGAATCAATCAAAACTATAATGCAGGACATTCCAAAAAATATCCCTTTGCCACAGCCTCAACTGATACATATTTGCACAGGATAAGTAGAATTGGACTTCATAATTTCATCAGAACATGACAACAAGGGAAAAGAACAAGCAGAACCTAGCCAGCTTCCCAAGGAAAGAGGAACCTTGCTCCTAGAGAGAGGAATATACCTCTGTGTTTGAACATAAGGTACGACCACAAGTATGCTGTTTGAGCATAAAGTACGACATAGTGCTCGAGCCATGAGACATACTGTCCAAGTCATGAATCATGCCCACGCATTATACCAGGACATTTGAAGCATAAGCTCAGACTTAACGTGCAACAAACATTTTGGAATTTGGCTGTAGTCACGTTTCGATTAGTTAATGCTTTTACTATTCCAATCCTCTAACACAAGATGATATGTATCTATGTAATCAACACGTATACATGTAATACCCTATATGTATGTATATATGTATGTATGTATGTATATATGTATATGAACCTCGTAATAAACAAGACACATTCATTCACATTTACAATATCACTCTAGTTTCTCTCTCTAACTCGGATCATCCCAAATACATGTGTCGGATCCCAAGGCTTGCTTAATTTTTTTTCTATTTCTCTACACATGTTGACTACAAGAAAACCAAAAAACCAAGGGCAAAAAGATAATAGACGAGGAGTCAAGAAATTACCTAATAAGTCGAAGAAGGAAATTAATAACCAACCTAAAAAGAATGAGATTGATTGGCCACAAGGAAAAATCTTTTAAGAGTCGAGAAAAGATGTTTGAAGTCGACTTGATTATCTTACTGATAGGGCAGAACCGACATCGGCGATCCTGTCGTTCTTTTGGTTTTATGTATTTATAAAACTCTCGCAAGTACACGAATCATTTCGTAGAAAATGATTAGTATACTCCCAAGGTCGATCTAAGGAAGGAATGTATGTGGTTTTTAATTTATTATTCAAACTTTTAAAAATGAAATTAAATCCTAAACATCCTGTCACGATATTTTGGGGTTTTGTGGTTTTTAATCTAATAACATAAAAATAAACATAGATACAGATTCAATAAATATTTATGCAAATTTTATCTGTTAAAACAGTGGAGTATTTATGGATATAATAACTAAGTTAATTATGCTTGCTCATATTATTTGGGTTATTAAAGATATGAATTGATATTTATTGATTCTCTTTTTTTTATATGAATATCACCTTTGGTGGGGTTAGATATTCTTTGTTAACTAAAAAAATCAATTAACACCTATGGGTGGGGTTGATAACTAATTTGGTTAATTAAATTAATTACTTTTTCTAAGAGATTGAAAATGAACCATTTAAATGCCACCTTTGGTGGGGTTAGATAGTTTAAACTTTATTCAACGTGTCCAAATTAAACCTAAGAATTTAATTATCCGAGTACTAACTTTCAAGTTTTAAAATCACTATTGAAAACATGTTGTCAATACATTTTCACATAATAATTCTTATAAATTTTTTTGAAATAGAGCTTCACTCTAACTACCGAGCGATTGTACCAACAAATAAAAGAGCACTACTCTAAATCAGACCGGATAACTAAACCTTAAAATCTAATTTTCAGATTTAGGTTTGTAATGAAAAATAACGTATTTCTCTCTAACATTCTTAATATAAAATCTTGAATAAAAATAAAATCAATTCATTTTAGAGATTTTTACCTATTTAATATTTCGTAAGCATAACAACGTTATTATTATATCATGTTTACAAACAGCCAGCAAAGTTAAATTTAATCACAGACATTAAATATATCATGTAAGAATAAAGTATAAAAAATAATTGTAAAGAAAATAAAATCCTTACAATACTTTGATGTTATTCCTGTTGCGGGAAAACCTCCAAACAGAACTTTACACTCCCATTTATTGAATCGAAAAGCAAATAAATTACAAAAACATAACTAGTTCTTCTCAAAAAGAGAATAACTCTAAAACTAAGAAAAGCTAACTAAGGAAAAACTAAAAACTAAAAAAAACTAAGAAATGAGAGAAAGAAAGAGAAGAGAAGATGTGTTTTGAGGTGTGATTTGAAGTGAAGAGAATGGGGGTATTTATAGGTGAGGATGGGTAGAAAAAGTGGGTGAAAAAATGTTAAAAAATGGTGGAAATGTGGAGTATTAATTGATGACGTCAGCATGACGTGGGGGCGGCTGCGCGCGGGGAAGGCACCAGTGGCGCGCAGAGGCGCGCGTGGGAGTGAGGAGCTGGCGCGCGCGGGACTGGGCGCGGGCGGCGGCTGTTCGGCGCAATTTCCTTCTTTTTGACATTTTTGACCTTTTTGACCCATTTTGTCCAGTTTTTCCATATTTGTTGACCATTCCTCATTTATTTATTAATATATTTGTGATGTATTGCCTCCAGTATTCCACTTTGAGTCTTTAAGTTACGTTTTTAAGTAAAAATACCTGAAAAACAATAAAAATACCCATGATTCCAAAAAAGACAAATTTATATAAATATATGATAAAATCATATAAATAGATATATTTTTAATCAATTAATGTGCATAAAATCATGGTAATTTTAGTACTTTTTGAGCACTCATCACTTACCCCACAAAAAAAACTCAAAGCACAAGTTGAAGTGACATAGAGATTTTTTGAAGAAATTGGTTTGGCTTTTTGGGAATTATGAAAATGAATGCCTTTCCTCCCTCTTAATATAGAGGGCTAGATTCTCTCTCTCCAATCAATTGAAAGGTAGACAGGTCCCTATAGCATTTATTAGAGCATGGAAGATTGGTTCATATTCTATTTGTGACATTTCGCTTGCCTTGACTTTTAATCTTCCATCTCATTTGAAGAACCGAGCTGATAGAGTAAATGGGTGTGATGTTTGAACATATGATATGACTAGAAGTACGGTGTTTGAGAATAAAATAAGACTAGATGCCCATACTTCCATAGTTCTCAAGCCATAAAACACATTGTTCAAACCTTGGATCAAGCCCGCACATTACACCTAGACATTTGAAACATAAGCTCAGACTTAACGTACAACAACCAGCTCCAACTTTGGATGTGGTTGCATTTAGATTAGTTAATTCCTTTACTATTATAAACTTCTAACACATGCGAATATGTACCCCATTGTAATCAATAATTGTACATGTAATGCCCTATATATATATGAACTTGGTACTAAACCTAACATATTCACTCACATTACAACATCTCTCTAGTTTCTTTCTCTAAATCAAACCATCCCTAACATTGTGAAAAGCAAAAAATTAAATAATACATGGAAAAACAATAGAAAATGAAGAAAAAAGGGGGAAACAATAGAAAAAATGGGTAGAAACAAATTCCATCATTGTTACCTTGTACTTATTTTCCCTCCTAATAGATGGATAGATCTTGAGATTGAATAATAATATAGAAAATTACTCCTACTAGGCTGTAGATATTTATAGGATCTGGGGCTAGATTCTTAGCACATGCTAGTGAATCATGATGTATATTTTTTACCGACAAATAAGAGTTTTGTCCAATAGTAGTAGATAAGATGATCCTAAACTAATTGTAGCCATTCATATCCCAAACAAGAAAATAGGCAAATGTTTGGAATAGTACAAGTGGACAACCCTTAGCCACGACACATATATTGAACAAAATTTTAGTTACAACTTTCAAGATTGCAAATTTTCCAATCTGAATTCCAAATGACAACAAAATATAACAATCCAAAATCTTTTATTATAGATTTCCCTATTAAATCTTATTTTATGCATTTTTATTCTAAAATATCTTTTCCTATAGGTTTTTCTATTAAATCTTCTTTTAAATTTTTGAAAATCTTGTTTTCTAAATTTGTATCTTTTAAATTTCTTGTATTTTATATTTCTATTTGTAGGATTTTATATTACATCCATATTTTCTTGGTATTCTAAAATATATTGTATAACAACAAATTTTATCATTTCCTCTTATTTGCTTATATTCCTTTATTTCTTGGCATTTAATGATTATTGAGCTTTTAAGGCTTCTTATTCTTCCTCCTAGGGTGTCTGGTATCGTTTTCATATTTCTCTGATTCCAACTTTCTGTTAAGGTCTTATGTAATGTTTTAGGTAATTTTTGGAAAAATATTTCCTTATATGTTATTTGCATAGATGGTGGTAAGTTAAGGTAACTCATTTAATATTCACAAATAAAAGAATATATGTAACACATGTTACAAATTTGTCAAATTTTTAAACGTCATTTGGCTTCATTGATTTCATTTTCACTAGATCCAGTGATAGTTCTTCCTTTATCTTCTCCAATAAATTCCTTGTATATTTCATTTACTATTATATTTAAATATTCTCTTCCTATAAGCGCATTCCTTTACAACAATAAATGTTGTTGGTTTATTAAATTTCAAAATCAAACTTTAACATTTCCTATCATTTTATGTACTACTAATACCCTACAGATTTAAGGGTTTGTTTGTGTAGTTTGAGAGGTTTATATGAGCACACTCATACCACTATCCCATTCTTCTAAGGCCTTTTTCTTATCTCTTATACAATCTAGATCTAAAAATATTATATCTATAATTTTCTTGGAGCTTATATTCTAGTGGGATTCTATCTCTAGTTCCTCAATGCAACCCATCTTCCATTTTGGATTGTTGTTTTGTTTTATTGGTACTATCAACCTTTGCCTATTTATTTCTTCCCTATATGGATCAGATGTTTCTTCTTGATAAGGAACTGGTAATAAAATTGGTTTTATATGATCTCTTGGGGTTATGATTTATGATGCAAAATCAATCTCGCTGATTATTGTCATATCATCTTCCTCTTATTTGTACAAAGTGTTTTACTATAATGTTCTTCTAATTCTTCGTCAATTAGTGTTAACAAACTAATTAATTTTTCTATATCCCTATTTTCGAGATTCCTAAATTTTTCTTCTAATACTTTTCTATATTTCATTAAATTGGAATTATATATTTTTCTTTAGATTTTTCTTCATTTTTCCTTCTTTCATTTCTAGGTATTAGAATGTTTGATCTCCATTGTGGTTCCACTTTTAATCCTTATAAGGGATCATGTTTATGTCTTATAATATCACCGTTCCTATGTATATTATATACATCTTTTCTTAGTTCTGTAAATTCCACATGTATATCTTGTTACAGTTTATTATAACCACATTCCTTTATTTCTTTTAATAATTCTTCTTATGTTTCAATTATACCTTGTAGATATTTCATATTTGATTGTGGGACTAAATCCAATTTCTTTGTTAAAAGTCTCAAATCTATCATTGAGATTGCTTGATTTTTTTCTATGCCTACTAGGCTTCCATTTATTTCTAACTATATATTTTTTTGATTTTTCCTTAAACATTATTGTCTTCCTAGCATTACATCATGAACTAGTGCTTTCATTACTTCATCATTTAGTTTTTTAACTTCTTATTTAGAAGTTTCTCATTCATTGTCTATAAAACTAAATCTTGGTATATTATTGTTTTTAACCACATTAATTTTTCTTCATGGTATCAAAGGTTTCTCCTTGATATCTAAGTACCATTAATCTGGTATTTCAAAATCCGTTAGTATTTTTGGTTTTATTATTTTTCCAAGTTCTTAAAAGGTTTTATCTATTTTCATAAATTCATGTTATCTATTTATTAAACTATTATGATTGTGCCAATGAATAACCTACTATGTAGTGTATTAAAAATGGATGATTTCCTTCTTTCATTAAATCTCCTCTTTCAGATTCATAGGCTAAACTTAATATTTGGATTAAGTTTTATCATGAATATTAATAGCACACCTAGGATATGCTATAAATTTTAACTTCTCACATCCGAAATTATCATAGATCATTCCTAGCAAAGCATTTTTCCTATTTATTATTCCATTATCGAGTAATGCTATTTCTATGCATGTATCTATTCCTTCTCTGAAATGAGCTTGTTAATATTTGACTTCCTCCTAAATGAATGTATCAAATTTTTCTTTATCCTTTTGGAGAATTTTGGATAGTTTATTCAATATAGTTTTCTTATTAATTAATGGTATATTATACCTTTCTTTTGCATTTGTGATATTAATGCCCATTTTTATTACTTATTCCATAATAAATTATCCTTTCTTGGGAATAATTTACTTAAAAATGAAAATGATGGATCTTTAAATCCATCTCTTTCTTTAAGATTTAATTTTGTCTTTTGAGTTTCTTCAAATTTGTTTTACTTATTAACATTTCTTGTGAAAAATGAGATGTCTTCTATTTCTAATTCTACTATTCCTTGATTTTTGATTATTTCTTGATTTTCTATTATTTCTTCCATTTTTATTTATGAAATATTACTATTCACTTCCATTAAATTTAACTTCCATTATATTTGGGAGGTACTTTTGAATATTTTGAAACCTTAGGGATATTTTTGAAGATATCTCAAAGCTTGGGGGTATATTTGATGTTATTCCATGGTTTTATTGTCTATTAGAATTATAACTTAGTAATTGATTAGTCAATTATTTGTTGCTGAGTAGTTACCTTAAGAGACCGAAGAATGTTACATATGAATACAGTCTCTATGTAAGTTTACCTCGTTATATTGATTGTTATGCATAATCTAATATTGTGTTAGTACAATCTAAGTTTAAGGTGTGTATGTTTCAACATATTATGAGCTTAAACTTTTATTAGAAAGCATTATTATTTACTTGCATTTTCTATTTATGCTAGATAGGGTTAAGTCATTAAGGAGTCTTTATCTCTTTATCCTAGTAGTGTGGTGAGTCGTAAACTCTTTCTAGCTCATTTACAATGAGTTCACTTGGTATGTACATTGATTCAATTACAATGACCTTAGCATAAAACTATAGGGTAAATTGGCAATTATTTTTTAAATTTATTTTTCTTCAATAATTGGTCTACCTAGATAGTGAAAGTAATTGAGAATATTGAAGAATCATGCATAAAACTAGTTGAAGGTCTCATCTTCTTACATAATACACAATTCAAAATCTCTATTCAGCCACAACATTTTGGATTTATTTACTATAGAAGTACCTTCACAAGTTGTTTCCAAAATATCCCAAACATGTTTAGAAGTTGTACAACACTAAATCCTTCTGTATTTGTCAAGCAACAAACCTCTTATGATAGCAAAAAACCCTTTATTGATCCATTCAGACTCCTTGGATTCTTCCTTGGTCCATTCGATCATAGGTTTTGGGATATACTATTATTGTCAGGTACAATTTTAGTGGGGTATATCCAGTAATTTTCAACAAGGAACCACACACGATCAACATAAGACCATAAAAACCCCTCATTTTAGATTTTCAATAGGAATGGTTACGTCCATTGAAAAACAGAGGTCTACCTACATTGCCTCCTTCTCTTGACTCCAGTAGAAAGAATGTGAGTTTGAAAAAATGAGTTAACAAGATCAACATTGGAACAGCTAAGCCTAGAAGGGTGCATCTACTCTGATATCAATTGAAAAAGTTGGTAACCCAATATGCTACCAGAATAAGGAGATGCAAACTACTTAAGGACTTAGCCCTAACTCGCACAGATAAAAAGTAAACACTTAAGCAATTGACACAGTAGAAGTATAAATAATATAATATTGAAAAGAAAATAAATTATAACAACATATATTATATATCAAACCAAAAGAATTCAAATAATAAATGTTTTATAATTAGAGTTTATGCTTCAATATGTTGAGACATACACTTATCAAACTCAAATTATACTGTCCTAACAAGTGATCACGCATAATAGGCGATATAACGAGGTAAACTCACATAAAGAACATATCTATATGTAACATCTTTGGGTTTCTTAAGGTGACCACTCAGCAACAAATAACTCGATAAATAATAAAACAGTTACAATTCTAATAGATAATAAAGCTACCATTACCTCCATCAGCCCGGACTTCCGTCCAAATTACCTATTGTTGCTCTTTACTTGTTTTTTTTGCAATGAACTTGGCTCGACACTCAAACCCATCTTGTCATAGGTAAGAAACAAAGCAAATTAGGGAGGTATTTATAGAACACGAATTTCCACTTCCCCAGCCACCTTGCCATGGGTGGTGTTGAGCCTGTTGGAGAGGTCCATGATGAGCTTATTGGAGAGATGCTACAAAATAACATTTTTTTTGTTTCAAAACTTACCAAGTACTATCTATAAATATCTACATCAGAAATGAACTAAAAATGCAAGTGAAAACATCAGCTCCTTCGTATGCTTGTTTACGAAAACCATAACCCTCAACTTAGCATACACACTACAAAAACCAACCCCGTGGTGTATGTAACCATATTTATATACAATATGTACCTAACTATTTGCGTGTGTTAGTTACTAATCTATAGTAACAAACTTTACACAAAGGACACTAAGTAAAATAACATATACTATTTTTTTAAACAGGAAGCCAACACAAAAAAACAGAGTACAACAAGACTTATAGAGAGAATTAGTATGATCTAGAAAATAAGTTTTAAGAAAAAAAAACCTAAGTTCAAAGTCTTCACCTTTGTGAGAAAGCCTTAAATCATGTTCCTAAATGACAGAATCATATACATCTATTTCAATTGATGAGCTAACAAAATCTTCATTAAACACATATCTTCCATTTCGTAGCATATCTAATAAGGTATTTTGTAATGACCGGAAATCTTGTTGTACTAAAGCATAAGGAAGAATCTAAGAACAATGAACATGTCAAGTAATTTACTGAAATATTGTCTAAAATTAAACAAAGCCTAGTCAGTAATCACAAAAATAAAGAAAGAAATAAAGAGGCCCATAGATGTTCATAATTGAAGTGGAGGAAAATAAAACAATGCATCAAAAAGATATCAGAAATTAATGTAATGGGTGTTAAGATTCGACCTGATTTCAGAGAGAGAACATAAAGAGAGGTTGAGACAATTGGCAAAATGTGTGGATCTTATAGGAGGTCCATCTATTTATTAAAAATTACCTATACATGTGTAAATTACATAATGAGTACATTTATTTACATGTTAGAGGGGTAAAATTGGCATAAAGTATAACATATTAAAGGTTAAGGTTGACCCCAGCTCGGGTTGATCATTGAGCTTCGGCTAATCATTAGGCTTGGGATGATCATTGAGTTTGGGTTGATTGTGGGCTTGGGTTAACCTACAGGTAGGATATCTGGGGTGCTTCGTCTTCCATCTCGGGTTGGTAACTTGGCTTGAGCAGCTTACATGGGTTGGACACTGAACTGGTCCAAATATCCAAACATCTAGTCCCTATATTCTTTTAGCTCATGATTTGGTCTGAGGTGGAAAAGTAATTATCGGGCATGGAATATGAACCATTGAGCTTCCTTAATAAATATGTGTCAGTTGATTGGATAGAGAAACCAAGTGCCTTTATATAAAAGGTTGCTTAGGTTGGGACTTATAATCATTACCTACACAATTGAGAAATAGTGAAGAAAAACACTTTGTCGCATCACCTCGAGTTTGTAATAAGTTTACAATTCAGTGGTAAGGATTTAGCTCGAAATGTAGTTTTTTTTGTTTGAGTTTTTAGAGTACAAGTGTTGAGAACCTAATGATTTTCTACTTTCTTTTTAGGTTAGTTTACAAAGGATCATTTTATTTTATTTTCAAACTCGACCCTAGGTAATCTCTTCTTCTCGTACCTTACCCATCGGGTTTCCTTTTATTTTTATGTTTTTGTAGTTTTTATAGGATGAAAAGATAAGAGACCTTGGCCTCTAGCTTGAGCTCCAAGGAGAGCCACTAATATTCTAGTGCTAGTGGCGACTTAAGGTCTTCTAGCTAAAGCTCTTCTAGATAGAAGAGTCAATCTCTTCCTTACCCTTCTTCCTATACCATTCATCCTTAGACCACTCCTACCATTAGATTGAGTGTGCCCCAAACTAAAATCTCAATGGCTAGGACATGGAGGAAGAAAATGAGGAATATAGGATATGGGGAACCTATAGGTCGTATTAGGGGTTGGTCAGCTATGTCTAAGACTTGTGGGTTGGTGTCCCATAATGAAGAGATATTAAGAAAAACCTAAAACATCCCATCCTTGGTTCATAGAAGGATTCCTTAAGAGGGAGCCTATGATAGTGATCAACCTCCATCTGGTTGGACCGTCTCTTATGAAAAGGCCTTATGGTTAGGGGTAAGGTTCCTCATATACCCTATCATTAGGAGATTCTTGATTAGGATGCAGCTTATGCCAGAGCACTTGATACCTAATGGGTGGAGGTATCTATTCTGCATAACGCTAAACTATCAAGAGATGGATAAGTTTAATAAGGCCTATACCCTAAAGAAGAATCCCATGGATCCTATGAGGGTATATATATTGGTGAAGTAGGATCGGGGGAAGAATGTCACTTCTAGAAAATGATAAAAACTAGAAAGAGTAATTTTTCTATATTTCAAGTTGGTGGGAGTCTCTTACTAGTGACACTAGATAGATAAAGAGCATCTAGAATGACACTAAGGTTGTGATAAGAAATTTGGCTTCCTTAGTCACGACCTTTATGCTTGACATAAAGCAAAGTTTGGATGATATCCAAAACTATCTTCCTGGAAAGATTAACTAAAGAACCTTATTGAACACCCCATGCTTTGTCGCGTATAGTTTGATGAGGAAGGGTGCGGTGGAGCCTCCCCTAAGGATCAACCATAAACCTTGGGCTCCTCTTAAACGCAGAACTCCCCCTACAAACTTCGAGGGTTGAATCAAGATGGGGGTTGATGATGGTTAACTAGTCCTATGACCTACCTTTCCCCCTATTTTTTGGCTAGTGCCATATGACTAACGTGACATCCTCTCGCTCTTATTTTGCAAATCCCATGGATTTTACAGTTGCTCACCTATTTTCTCACATGGAGAGTAAGGTCGCACCTACAGAGAAAAACACTCTAATGGGTACACCTTTGGCTCCTGGAAAGGGTTATTCTAGAGGAAAGAAAAGGGGAAAATCTTCTCTTAGCTCCCAGCTTTTGAATGTTTGCCTACCCTCATCACCCTTGCGAGAATAGAACGCGGCTCTAACTCCATGCTCATGTTTTAAAGAATCTGAGGATCCTATAAGGGATTCAAGCAAGGGGAAGGCCGTCCTTAATGATGTAAGTACTGATACGAATGGAATAGTCTTGAATTAAGGCTTGGTACCATAACACCTAGATTATTGCATGAGACACCTTTCTACCAACTCGTATAAGAAGCAGCACGAGGCTATTTATAAGGGTGTGGACTCTGGCAAGGTCATCCATCATCAGATGTGTCAAGTGGGTTATCTTGCATTTTTTATTATGTTATAATTAGCATATATGAAGTGTGATCTTGAGTATTATTGGCTTGACCTTTGTTTGTTTCAATTGACACTACTCTATGATTTTGACAAGGCTCGTAGTGTGGGTTTTTTGAAAGATGAGTTGGTGTAGGAGAAGTAGAGCCATGCGTCTATGTGCTCAAAATACACTACATTGCTGGCAAGAGTAGCTAGGTGGGAAGGTGAGGCAATTGATAAGAAGGAGAAGCTATAAAGGGTTGCCTCTCAACTGAATGAGTATGCCCAATGCCTTAATGAGGTCGAGGTGGTTGTTAGGTATTTTGAGAGGGCTCTTAGGTGTGATGAGGAGGGGGCTAGGGAATCCAAGAGAAGAATCGAGGGTTCTACTGAGGAGGTTCATCATAAGACAAAGGAGACGTGGTTGTCATGGCCTAGAAGCTCAAGTCGAGTGTGGAAAGGGCATACGAGTTGGTCATACAAACCTTTAAGATGGAGGCCAAGCAAAAGGATATGGGTGAGTATTATTATTGCATTTTGGATATCCCGATCACTTTGCTACTTATGCAGGCTACTTCTATCGAGGAGGAGGATGGGGAAGGCTTAGACTCTTTTGATGGTGAGGACGGCTATGAGGTTGCAAGGTAGGGGTAGAGTAGCATTGAGTTTGAGTGACTTGATCCATTTTTTTTCTAAGCTCGATGCTACCTTGTTTGTGTGGATGCAAGTTCATACTTGTAAGAATGTGAAGTGAAAAAATCAAATGAGAAAAAATCAACTTTAGTTATTAATGGGAAATTAGTTTGCCTCTTTTATTGTGTATTTATGATGTTGACCTACCCACTTTTTTTGGGGAACTTGGGTGATTGATTGATTGATTATTCCTATATATTTTTTGTTTTATTTTTTTATCAACTTCTACTACTATAAAAACGGGTTGAGAACATATGTTTAATCCATATACTTAGGGATTTCTATCAATACCTCTAACTTTTTTGGTCATATTTTATGGACTCTGATCAAACCAGTAGACGCTCAGTTTCAGCTTTACACGTTCAAAATGGATGGCTTAAGGATGAGGTTAGGGTGCTCAAAGCTGAAGTGGTTAAACTTGAGTGTATTTTAAAAGAGACCAAGTGTAAGCTTGCTTCTTGTAAGGAGAAATTGATCCAAAATCAAGCTTGAGAGATGAGGACCTTGGCTAGTATGGTTGGCTTATAGATAGGGAATCACTTTGGGAGAGCATCTATATGAAGCGATCTAAAAGAGTCTTCCTTACGGTGATTGAAGTTACTAAAGAATTGGAGCGAGGGTTGCTCGTGATGATGATAGCTCATCCTGAGCCTAGACCTACGTATAGAAGACAATTATTGAGATTCAGGCCAAGTTATTTCCCTTAGTTAAAGAAACTAATGATCTAGACACTAGTTGCACATCCAAGCATTTAAAGAACTTTTAACCTTTTTAGAGGGTTGAGCTTTGTATTAATAATTATCAAAGATTTTTAATTTTTAAATAATGAAAAAATTATGGGTGGCATGTGTTGGTAATGCCCTAACATTGTATCTGTACTTGTATGAATAAATATCTAAAGAGATTTCTTTTGATGGCATGATTTGGTCATTAAGTTTAATAATTGACTCGTGACCTTATGAAATTTAGATCACCGACCTAGTTCCTAATCGAGGTGAATAGCTTATGGCTTAGATTGGTGGCAGAGAAAACCTTACCTAGTTCCCAACCAAGGTGTACATCTCATCTCAAAGTCAGAGTGCTGACTTGATTCCTGACCGTGGTGTGCAACTCATGACCTTATGCAAGTGCCAGAAAGATCTACCTAGTTCCTAACCGAGGTGATCAATCTATGGCTTATATTGGTGGGAGAGAGAGCCTTACTTTGCTGCTAACCAAGGTGTACATCTCATATCAAAGTCAAATCACCAACCTAGTTCCTGACCGAGGTAGAAAACTTGTGACCTTATTAGAGTGCGAGAGAGCTTTACCTAGTGGGAGAACTTTAGGGAAGGGCCATCTATTAAAGGGGTTTGTTTCATTTATGGATATGTGCCGATGTTACAAAAAGTGGCAATTCAAAAATGGTATCTATTTAGGTGTCTAGCATTCCAACTCACGCCTTCCTCAATGCCTTCAATGTTTTTCAATACGTATGCCCTTCCTATCATGATTTCAATTAATTGATAAGGTCTCTCCCAATTAGCACCCATTTATTTGGCCATACATTCCTTTTTTGTTGGGAAAGACCCTTCTAAAAACCTAATCTCTTTTGGAAAATGTTTTGAAGTACACAATTTTGTTATAGTGATTGGATAATTTCCTTTCTTGCTCGGCCACCCTCTTTAAAGCTTCATCACTTTTCTCCTCTGCTAGGTTCAATTTGGTTACTATTCTCACATTCTTTTTTTCTTCTGTTAGGACTGATATGGTAGTGGGAATTGTGACCTCCATTGGTATAACCACCTTGATTCCATAGACTAGGAAAAATGGGGTCTCAATAGTGCTCTCTTGGAGGCTTGTCCTAACAGCCCACAACATACCTAGCAGCTCCTCCACCCATCTTCCCTTTGTGCTTTCTAACCTCTTCTTCAATAGGTTGATGATTATCTTTTTGGAAGACTATGCTTGACCATTAGCCTTAGGATTGTATGAATGGCACATCTTAATATTGTAATTGAGGGTGAATTCTTTGATGTTGTGGCCAGTGAATTGTCTCCCATTATTATGAAAAGCTCCTTGGAAAGGTTGAAATGACAAATTATAGACTTCTATATGAATCAAATTACTTCTTCCTCTCGTATTCTACCTAGGGGCTCTACTTTGATCCATTTTGAAAAATAATTAGTGGCCACAAGGAGAAACTTCTTTTGGCCCATATTTAAGAGCAAGGGTCCTATTATGTCAAGTCCCCATTGGTAGAAAGGCCAAGGACTTACCACCCTTACCATGGTATTAGGGGGTACGTGTGACAGTGGGGCAAACCTTTGGCATTTATCACATTTCTGACTGTATTTGGTGCAATCTTCTAGTACGGTGGGCCAATAATAACCCTATCTCATAATCTATTGTGATAATCTCCTACCTCAAGAATTTGAACCACAGTCTCCTTCATGTGCTTCAACCATCAAATCTTTTTAGATCCCTCCTTGGCTATATATAAGAGGCCAGGGTCGAGTAGGGTTTTTTGGTATAGTTTCCTTGCTTCAATCATGTACTGATCTACCTTGGCCTCAATTTCTTTTGCGGCCTTGTAATCTTTTGGTAGGTTCCTCTTTTCTAGGAAATTATAGATTGGGGCGAACCATGTGATAGAAAGATCATCCACACACCCAACCTTTCTTTTGGCCTCCTACAAAGATGCCTCTTCCAAAACCGTTACGAAAAATACTTTTTTATGTTTGATCTCAAACATTGAGAATTTTGAGCATTCTTGCTTTAATCTCTCCACGTATCTCTTCATTCTTCCATCTCTAGCCTCAAACATCCCTAAAAACTGATTAACCACTAGCCTAGAATCACTATATAAGGTGATTCTATTTGTGTGTAGCTTTTTTGTAGTCATGGCATCGAATATTGCAGCATCATATTCTGTAACATTTTTAGTTGCTTGGAAATCAAGTGTAACTACATATTCAAAGAATTTGTTGTCGTGATCAACTATGACCACCCCTAGTCCTATTATTCTTTCTTATTTTTCTTTTTGTCAGTCTTTTCAACACTTACCCCTTTAAAAGTTTTTCTTTTCTTTTTAGCTTGTCCTCTTATCTTTTAATTCTTGCTATTTTTTAGAAGAGAACATATTGTAGATGGGTTTATTTTATGTGTGTTGAGCAACTAAATATTTATAGTACGTACATTTGACAATCATAAGTCCTACTAGTATTTTCATAAAATCTATTATATATTTATGCTACTCTACTTTTCTTGAACTATAGGGTATGGCCAATGTGTTTAGCATTCACCTTAATAAATCTAAAGAGAAGTTCTAGGATCCTCATTTAATTCATTCAAAGTATAGCAAAGTTTTAAGGGATTCACTATATTTTTCATAAGTTGAAGCATATAAAGTTTTCCTATCACTAGCTTAGCTATTGTTTATGTAAGTTTTGAGCAAAATTATCTTAAAGTTTCCTTTATCTAGGAATAATGTTAATATTTTATCAAAATCCATCATTCTCTTCAACATAGCATTGTTTTAGCTGATTTCACCATAGATGCCAAAAATAAAGAGCTTGGTTGTTTCCAAGCTAGTCTATTACTTATACTATCTTTAAGTAATGCAATAAGTAAATAATAAAATAAAAAATTCTATCTATAGCATAGTAAGTTGATAAACTAATAAAGAAAAAATAAAGATAGTATTATGTTAAGACACTCTGACACCTAATTCTTATATTATCCTCAATGTAAGCACATGCATATATATAATGTAAAAATAAGTAAAAAGGGAGTAGAAAACAAATATGGTGGGTTGCATCCCACAAAGCCCTTGGTTTAACCTCCTCAGGTGGACTTATTCAATTCTCATTTGAAGTTGTCTCCACCGTTATTTGGGTAATTCATTGCTTCAAAGATGTTGAAGTAAATTATATCCCCTATCAAACTCAAGAGTTAGCTTCACACTATACACATCTATCTTAGTGCAAGTTATTTTTATAAGTGGTATTCCCAACAATAATTGCACAGACTTGGTACATGAATCATCACTTATGTCCTTTACATAGAAGTCTACCAAAAAAATCATTTCATCCAAAAGCACTAAGACATCTTCAATAACACCTTTAGGATAGATGTTAGTCATGTCATTATTTTGTATAATAATACATGTTTCTTTTAAGGACCTAGATTTAGTGAAGCATAAATATCATAGGTCATGACATTAATAGATGCTCTTAAGACTATAGCTTTTTCAAGCCTTGCACTATCTATCCTTACCAAGATATTGAAATTGCATGGTTCCTAACAGTTGGGTGGGAGCTTTCTTTGTAACATTGCAGACACAAATTTCCCCATACATACCCCTTTATTACCTTTTTGCTTGTGTTTGGTGGTGCATAGTTCTATAATAAACGTGGAATACTTAAGAATTTTCTCAATATCATTTAAAATTGGAATGTTGGTTTGCACCTTTTTTAATAGTTTCCAAAATTTCCCTTTCACGTTCTTCTTTCTTTGTGTTCTTAAACTTGCTAAGAAAATGTAAAACTAGTTCACAAGTAGAAAGTGGAGGTTTGGATAATACCTTTCATATCACCTTAACTTCTTATGGGGTGGTCTTTTCTTCTTCAAGCTCTTTATTTTGGGTAGTCCCCTCATTTTATTTGACATTTTTAGGAACTTTTTTGAGCTTATCCGTTGCTTGCCAATTTTCAAAGTAATGCATTAATAGTCTCTTTAGGATTTATTATAGTTTATGTAGGGAGCTTGGTGTGCTTCCAATATTCATACAATTGTGGCTATTTGGTTCATTTGTTTCTCTAGATTATGAATTAAAGCTCTAGTATCCCATGGAAATTTAGCACTATTAGTGGCTAAAGTAATGACTAAGTCGACAAGGGAGTTATCTTAAGGATTTTAAGGTGGCTAATGCCTTGGTTAATATTGTTGAGGAAGCCTAGGGTTAGGAAAACTAGCTTGGTGATTTGAGGTTGCTTGATTGTTGCTTGATTAGCTTAGATTTAGATGGTCCCTCCATCCTGCATTATAAGTGTTAGAGTATGGGTCATACCTAGCCCTCTATGCTTGAAATCAAGGAAATGTTTTTCCACATTCCTCTTAAAGTGTGGGATATGATGAGTGCTTGAAAAGCATTAAGTATTTTGTAATTTTATAAGTGTCAAAATTGATTTATAATTGAATAATGTTATCATCTTTTTAACAAATCTATATTTTTTGAATCATGGGTACTCTTTTTGTTTTTCAAGTATTTTTAGTATCAAAATTGTAAGGTTTATTAGTGTTGGCAATATTCATGAACAAAATATTAGTTTCTAGGTGTGTCTTTCAAGAATATATTCAAGTCGAAGAAACTATGGAGCCTTAACGATAACATCTTAGGTACATATTTGTTCCTGTGCACATTAGATTTTATATTGTACAAAAAAGGAACATTATTCAAATAGATTGCTTGATCGATCGAGTGGTGACTAGATTAATCAAGCTTACTTAGGTATGACTAGCTCAATCGAAGAACAAACTCAATAGATCTAGTACTAGATCAATCTAGATTAATGAGTAGATCAATTTCCTTATTTCTAAATTAATTAATTTTTCAGTAGATCAAGTGGCCATACTCGATCAATTGAGCTAAGCATAGATTAATTAAGAGGCCAAGTTTTTAAATTTAACCTAATTTTTACTTGAGCTAATTAGTTTTTTTTACTATATTGTCTTTATATTCTTAAGCTCTTCTAAATACTTTTAAGGATAGTTTTGTGCCAACCTTTGACCTAGGTTTACAATTCATGCAATTTAATCATATCATTGGCTCACAATTTTGTTAAACACATTAAAACATTCTTTTCTACATTTTAATATCTCTCTTATTATTTTGGAAAATATTTTCAAGTAAGCTTTCTCATTGGGTTAATTTATAATAAAGAAAATAATCATTAAGACCAATGATTTTTAAAACCACATAGGTTCATACAAGTCTTTCGATCTCTATATTTATCTATGCCGAAATATTCCATACCTATCATATAATTCCTTCTTTTGATAGTAAATCACATGACTAAAATAATCTAATTAATGACGAGTAAATTAGAAGCAATAAACTTAAAATAAATCAGACAAACATGAAAAGAAATAATTCAAATTAATATAGAAATTTAAGTATAGTTCAGAATCAAATTACAACTTTTTCCTAAAATAAAGAAAAATTATTTCATGCTAAAACTTAAATTTAACATAAACAAATTCACCATAATTTTCTGAGAAAAATTGAAAGAAAATTGAGTAGAAAAAAGAATATGCTTTCATGTCTTCTCCCGGGTTTTCTTTCTCTCTTTCCCAATTTCTACGTTTCTCCTTTTTTTTGTGTTCTCTTCTCTATTTCTCCCTATTACTTCGTCTACTTCCTTTTTTTTCTTTTGTTATATATATACACACACATATAATTTATACTTTCCACTGTTTCTTTCTCTTTACACACACACACACACACATATATATATATAATAGAAATCTTCATTTAAATTATAAGATTCTTTAAATGATATGCTTCTAAATTTTTGGATCTTAATTATCTTCAAATTTGCAATAAAATTTAAATAATAATAATGAAGTTTATATTCAATAAAAAATAAATAAAATTGGACTAAAGTTAAAGTTGAGAAGTGATAAATTATGCCAAATTATACAAGTCATCAATTTATCAAACATTTGTCGTTGTATTTTATGAGTTAACAAGCCTACAATATTTATAATGTTGTGCTTTTAATTTATTCTTCTAGCATTGCTAGTTGATTTGGTTTTATCTACTAATGTGTTAAATCATCTAGTTAGGATTATTCATTATAGAATCTACTAAGGACATAGATTTTGTTTTATCTAATAAGGTATTAAATCATTTAGATAGGATTATTCATTATTAAATATCCTCTAAGACACACACTTACACTTGTGTTATTGTGCTAATCTTTTAAGTGATAGATATATGGGTTTGATTAACTTGTGTGATTCAAGTTTATTAGAACATTTATCCAAATCCAAAACAATTTTATTGTAGATACTATAATGAAAACAACATCTTATAAGTATATTACTTGAGGGCATTACCTTAATGGGTGATGCTTGTAAAGGTTAACTAGTATTCAGTGTTAATACTGGTTTACTTGGCAATAAAAAAAACTTGATATGCCAAAATGAGGTGTACAAATTTTATATAATTTATAAAATAACTCACAAGTGCATGAATTACGTATAAAAAAGTAACAAATATACTTCCAAGGTTGATCTAAAGAGGAATCATGTGGCTTTTAAATCATTCAAAAATAAAAATAGATTCAATAAAAATTTAAGCAATAAAATATTTGTCATGTAATGGAGAATTTATGGGATAAATTAGTTAGTTAATTATACTTGTTCGATTTATCCTCTGATATTAGGGGTATGAAAATATCTTAAGGTAGAGATCATTTTTTTGTTAATTAATCTTTAACTTGCCACCTTCGGTCAGGCTGACAATTTAAACCTTAACTAAATTACATTCATTTTCTTAGAAATTATTAAAATATTTAACTTGCCATCTTCGGTCAAGTTGACAACTTAAACCTTAATTAAATTACACCCATTTTCTAAAAAAAATCACAAAACCATTTAACTTAGCACATTCGGTTTGGCCGATAATTTAAGCTTCATTAAGGTGTCTAAGTTAGGTTTAAGATTTAAGTATCTAAAACTAACTTTCAAATTTTAAAATGATTATTAAGGATATGTTGTCAATATATCAATAATAATTCTTATAAAAATCTTTGAAATAGTGCACATTCTAACTGTACAGTTATTATAGACCAAAGATTTAAGAGTATAACTCTAAATCACACTAACATAATTTAAACCCTAAATCTAACTCGCTTGTTTATTATGTAAAATACTTTATCAATATATTTTCATTTATAAGCTTTGATTTAAATAAAGATGATGAAATAAAACTTAATTTATTTTATAAAAATATTTAATCTCTTTTAATATTTTACAAGCATAACAACATTACTAATATCCCATAATATTTATAACTAGACATACATAGTTTAATAAATTATCAATAAATTTAACATATATCATATAAAACGATACTTATAAATATTTTAAAAAGAAAATATTTAAATATACCTCAATAGAATTCTCAGAATTGTTTCTAGAAAACCTCTAGAAAGAATTTTTATGCTATTTATTCAATTGAAACTAAAATTTGTTACATGAATTAAGTTTTTTCAACTCCCGAAAAAGAAAAGTTTAAACTACTAAAAGAAAAACTAAGGAAAGCTAAGAAATCAACTACTAAGAGAGTTGATGAGATGAAAGGGATATATTTTTAAAATAGAAATAGGGTCTTATTTATAAGGTGAGGAAAGGAGAAAAAATAAATTTTTAACTTGGCATCGTGTCATACATTTTATTCACACCACAACATACTTAGCTTGTACACATTTTGTGCATAATTCACTCTTTTTGCACTGTGACACATAATTCCTTTGGCCTTACGCTGCAACTTACAATTTTTTCACGTTGTGGCACACTTCAAACTACATCACTTTGAAACCCTAATTTCCATGTAATTTATTTTTCCACTTTTTAAACATATGTAATGCTTTACAAATGTTTTCTTTTAATCTTCCAAGTTGTAATGGAGTACTTCAAGTATAATTCTCTAAGGTTATTGATTTTAATACAAGAAATACCTGAAAAATAATAAAATATACTCATGATTCTGAAAAGATAGATTTGCATAAAATGATAGTAAAATAAGAAAATATAAATATAAATAATCATTAAACATACATAAAGTGATGATATACTAAGTGCTTTTGAGCACTTATCATTAGGTAGTTTGAGTTCTAACCTATTAATTGGATCTTATTTTTCTAATGGGATAGTTATGTGGTCTGGGGGTGTGGCTTAGGTTGTTTTTGCCTGAAAATCTCATTTGTTGATACCCACAAACATCAAACTAAAATACAAAAATTTAAAATAAATAACAAAAGTAAACAAATAATAAAAACTAATTTTTACAAAGTAAAAACTAAAATGAAAATTAACAAACTAAAAATAAAATAGCAAAATTTCTCATGCTTTTAATCACTTTTAAATTCGCAATTAAAATTCAAAGCATAAGTAAATTAAGCCAAAAACATTCTGATTTTATTGTAAAAATTAGTTGGAAATCATAAATTCATAGTCCACAACAAAATGACTTAATATTGATTTACCCGATTTCATTGTTTGGAATCCAAATTCACATAGATTCTAAGCCGCACATGTCATATTCTCAATATTACAATAATCCTATTGGTTCAAGCACTCAATCAAAGATACATATGAATGGAGTTTATGTAAAAGAATGAACTAATAGGTTTGCATATATTTAAAGAAAAAATGCTCAAAATAGTAAATAATATCGATATCATGAAATGAATCAAATAAAATGATTTATAAATAAATCAAATACTATTTTCATATATCAATTAAAATCATCAAATAAAAATATCAAATATATGCCTTTAGAGATGAAGAAAATGCAATGACTTCAAGGGAATTTATTTCTTATTTTTATTTTGTAATAGTCATTTCTCATAACTTTGAAGCAATTTTGGATCATAGTACTTAGTTTATACTATTCATTTCTTATGCTCTCCCTTATATATATTCTTCTTTTTTGAAAATCATGCATGAATAAAGAAAGTATATACTTTCAATTTATACACAAGTGATTTGATTTATGCAATAAAAATAAATATATGACACTTTATTAGATGTAAAAATCTTAGCAATCAATGCAAAACCTAGAGATTGTCTAACAATTTGAATAATCAAGAAAAGTGTTTAAAGGTGTAGAAAAATATTTATCACTCAAATGGAAAGATAAAGGCTCAACATATTTTAATAAGGTAGTCTCCACTATTTGATTCCTAAATATCAATTTTAAGTTTATCTCAATTTCAATATTCTATCATAAAACACAAATTATGATTAAAACAAACTAATTATCATATTACTCCATGATATATTTAAGAAAGTAATTCATTAATGCATAGACTCTATTATTTTCTTAAAATCAACTAAAAATATGATAATTTTATAAAACAAATTTGTAAAAATGAACTTAGCTATCCCTAAACCAATGTAAACAAATAAATAAAAATAAAAATGTAAACATATGTTTAACAAAAAAAATTAAATTATCAAAGTTTATGCAATGTTACTTCCTAGAACTTAGAATGCCTTCAATGTAACAAATGTAAATTAAAGATAAAGAAGAGAAAAGAGAAAAATTACTCACTTACCATACATGATCAACTATTTGATGTTAAAATTTAGTGCATCCAACATTTGAAATATTTTAATCCACATATAGATAGAATAGTGTGTATTTCTTACCCATCTCAACAAACAATAATATTTTTC
The DNA here is from genome assembly GCA_030763125.1 of Hippophae gyantsensis. NCBI lineage: Eukaryota > Viridiplantae > Streptophyta > Magnoliopsida > Rosales > Elaeagnaceae > Hippophae > Hippophae gyantsensis. The sequence continues at coordinate 26,558,093 of CM061039.1, read as the reverse complement.
AACAATTTTTAATATAATAAACATTCTTCACATAAACATGAAATAAAAAAAATTACACAAAACAAAATAAAATCAAAAATTAAAAAAAAATTAAACAAACTAAAACAAAATACATAAAAACAATAAAAGCTTGAAAAAACCATGTAGTAAGTTTCGAGCTCAATCCTCCATATCATCTGATCCTTGTTCTTCATAATGTGGTTATGATCATTGAGGTGGTGAAAAGATGAAATCATAATCTTGATCTTCGATTTCTCTTAAATGGTTTAAATCCACCATAAGATGGTTAAGTTGTAACTTATACATTTCATGAAACAAATTTTTATAATTTGTGTGATCATGATGCTATTGATATGTAAAACTAATGTGTTATACAACACAAGCTTGGTTAAAGTTTTCTATCTAGGTCATTCTTTCATCTAAAATATGAATTTCATTCTTCATAGTCATTCTTGATGAAGAAATGACCTTTCTATCCCTTTAGGCAATATTTGTACTAGAAGTGAGTTTATTGTATTATGCCATATTTAATAATTGGTCAGGTTGAAGCATAACTTCATCTTTTGAGTAAATCACCCTCACTTTTTCCTATACAGTTGTAACGAGTTGAGGGAAGAAGTAGCTCAATTTGTAGTTGTTAGCAGACAATTTAATCCCGTAACGAATTATGTTTCCAACATCCATAAACATTTTGGATGTTATAGAATGTAGTAATATTACCCGTTTTCTATCCATAAATATGTAATGAGTGGATGACATAAGTCTGGAACAAACAAAATACTGCCAAATACTTAGCTTTAAACTCTTTTGGTTTCCCAATAGCATAACTCTATTTAGCACCTTCTTCTACTAAACTTTCTATTATTATAGTATAATCAACCTTGCTCAAGTAACCTGAACTCACCCTAGCCTATATTCATCAAACAATAATGAGCATTAATATTAGGCAACCCAAATAGGACTAGTATACCCCCTACTTCAATCATATTAACAACAACATCGGGAACATTTGCATAAAATTTTCTAACAATTAATTTTGTAGCAGCATCTAGTTCCTTAACAAACATTCTCCATCCTAAAGCTATTATCATATAAAAAATACCCTCAAATTGGCCATTTGGTCCCAAATCAAAGTTCATACCTCTTTCCATTATAAAACCTTTATTCATTTTTAATCTTTACCAAATATTAAGTTGGCCTCATAATTAGAAACCTTGTCCTTATCATATTCAATAGAAGTTAATGTCCCTTTTCCTTTATCAAATCTACCCTTTTTGTGCCATTTATAAAAATTAGGTAAATATACATCCAAAGGTTCATAAACAAGTCCAGATACAACAACACAATACCAATTAATTTAAAATATTTTTCTTACTACACTTTTCTAAATTAAGGTTTGGAGCTCTCTTTAATACAAAAATAATCAACAAAATTTAGAGAATTAATTTTAAGATTTAAATTCTAAAATTTTTTGATTACTTATTTGTGCTGTTGATGATGATGAATTTATAGAACACCCTTTTGTAAAAGATGAAGATTTGTTGATAGTTTTTTTCAAAAAAATTCATTAGAATGGGTAGGAAATAGATAGGAATTGGCCTTTTGTGAAAAGATTCTAAGTACTATAGAAGAAAGATGTGATTTTTAGGAGGTATTTAGGGTTGATATTTATGGCCAAATTTTATACACAAATCATAGCATGGATAAAAGCATGATGCGACATGATCTTTTGAAATTTCATGCAATTTTGAGAAAAAACACTAGTGCCACAATGAAGATTAATTTGTTAAACTATTTTTCATATTGATTTTCAATCTGAGACCCCATTTTTATTATTTATTATTATTACTAAGCTTTTAATATAATTAATAATAAAATAAAACGAACTATAACTATTGAATAAAAATAAGTCAAATTAACTTAGGTGGCTTCATTCTTTTAGTAAACTCAATGTTCCCACATCATTAAGTTCAATTGTTGCTTTTCCCTGAAAAATGTTCCTTGCCTTGCTTCTACAAGTCCTTAGTTAGATGCTCTTAGGGAGGTGATCAAGCATCAAGTCATCATTCTTAGGGAGGCCAGGGTTATAAGGGAGGTTAACTATCCTCCATGGTTATCAAATGTGGTGTTGGTAAAAAAGGCATGTTGTTCACCCAGTATGTGTAGCCTTTACAGATCTAAATGAGGCATGTTCTAAAGATTGCTTTCCCCTTTCAAGTATTAATGAACTAGTAGATGCTTCTGATTGTGTTGGGTTGATGAGTTTCTTGGATGCATATTCTAGGTACTACTACATCATGATGCACCCCAAAGATGATGAAAAAACATCTTTCATCATAGTAGAAGGAACCTTCTATTATACTAGGATACCGTTCAGATTGAAGAATGCGGGTGCCACTTATCCGCATCTCATCAACAAATGTTTGTAGATCAACTAGGGAGGAACTAGGAGGATTATATGGATGACATAATAGTAATATCAGTTGAACCCCTAAACCACATGAGAGGATGTCATTTTAGTAATCTAAAGCTATGCTATGAAACTTAACCCTAAAAAGTGTATCTTTGGTGTTGTTGTAGGAAAATTCGTAGGGTATCTTTTATTGGCTCAAGGGATCAAGGCCAACCTAGAAAAGTTACAAGCTTTAGTGAATATGATGCCACCTACCGTGTTCCAAATTTTGACATATTTTTTTTTTATTTTTGAACTTCTCGTATATTTTTCCATAGTTAGTAGACTTGGAGTGTCCCACTGAAATATTGATGGACTTTTGTTATAATTAATGTACTTATACTACTCTTCATTCTATGTATCTATGTATGTATGTATGTGTGTGTGTGTATATATATATGGGTTCCCTAAAACCAATACACAAAAAGGCCAAAATTAGCCACTCACAAAAATCCAAAAAATATGTATATGGGTCCATATCTCTTAAAAATACAAAAAATAAATAATTCCAAATTAAATAATTTATACATCTCTAAGGCATATATTTTATATTTTTATTTAATGATTTTAATTGAAGCATGAAAATGGTATTTGATTTATTTATAAATCCTAATATTTGATTTCTTTTATGAGATAAATTATTACGCACCACTTTGATCCTTCTATTCTTTGAACATATGCTAACTTATTAGTTCACTTCTTTACAAAAGTTTTATTAGCATATAACTTTCATTGAGTTCTTGAACCCGTAGGATTATTGTAATATTAAGAGTATGACTTGTGAGGTTTAGAGTCGAAGTGAATTCGACTATCAAATACTAAAATTGCGTAAATCAATATTTTATGGGGAATATGAATGTGATTTTCAATTAATTTTTATAATAAACTAAAAGTGTTTAGGATGTTAAAATAACATATATTGAATTTTAATGAATTTAAAAGATACTAGAAGCATGAGAAATTTTTTATTTTTATTTTGTTATTTTGTTTTGAGTGTAACTTTATTTTAGATTTTGTTTGTTATTTTTTATTTCTTCTATTTTTTTAATTTTAGTTTGATGTTTGTGGGTATCATTAATGAAAGCGCTTATGAGACTTAAACTCATACACTAAGATAACCTAGGGGTTTAATGGCTTGTTATTAATTAAATGCAATCATGTCAATCTATGTAAATAATTTAGGATAATTTAATTTAATTTATTTTAGTTTTTCACTCTCCTTGCAATAGAATAGCCAAAAGCTGGTTATGGGTTGTAATAAGTGCTTGAAAAGCACTAAATATTATGCACCTTAAATGACAAATAGATTTGTAATTGCGTAATTTTATCATCATATAAGAAAATATATTTTTTCAAAATCATAGGTAAATTTTGTTGTTTTAAGATATTTTTTGCTTCAAAATGATTCAATTAATAAACACATGAAGAATTATACCTAAAAGCACTCAATTGCAAACAAGAAGAATAGAAAGGATAACATATGTAAAGCCTTACATATGAACCAATCAAGCTTGTATGGGGGTCGAACAAAAAGAAGTTCTATAGGTGTAGTTTAACGTGTATAGCAGTGGAGTTTAATGTGTACCACTGTGCGAAAGCTTCGGATCATGGATAAAATGCATGCCAAATCAACACATGTTGTAGCATGAAAATAAATCATTTTGTGGTACCTAATCCTCTGATCCATATTTCTCTCCTTTTTGTAGCATTTTCTAAACCTATATATACCCTTTTCCCCTATCTCATTTCATATCACTCCTAATTTTTTCTTAGCTCTCTCTTTTCTCTTAAGTTTTTCTTTTCGTAATTTTAAAGTTCTCTCAATTTTGAGAGTTGAATAAATTTTTGTACATGTAGTAGTAATCTTTGGTGCAATAAAAGTTTACGTAGATCTATTTGGAGGTCTTTCATATACAAATTAGTACTAAAATTCTGTATTTTGATGATACAATTGAGGTATTAATTTTAATTATGCTATTTTATTTTTCAGAATTAATTTTATGTACTATTTTAATGCTATGTTGAATTTACTGATTATTTATTAAATTAAGTATGTTTGGCTAAAAATTGTATAGTTATTGATAATGTTGGTACGCTTGTGAAATATGAAAGTAAGTAACCATTCTTTATAAAATGGATTAAGTTTTGTTTCTTCACTTAAGATTTAACAAACTTTGTTATAAAAATATATATTGATGTAGTAATTTTCATAAAAACTTCAAATATGAATGTTAGATTTTAGGATTTGATTATCTAGATCTAATTTAGAGTCCAAGTCTATATTTTGGATTTATTTATTTGAATCTAAGCTATACTCTATTTGAAAGATTTGTTTTTTTTAAATTACTATTAGAAAATATATTGACAACTAATTTTTTGTTTTAAATTTTAAAATCTTAAAATTAGTTCTCCAATACTTCAATCTTAAATATAACTTTGACACCATGAATGAGAGTTAAAATTGTTGACCCGATCAAAGGTGACAATTAAATGGTTTAATAATTTCTTAAAAAATAAGCACAATTTAATTAAATAATTAATCATCGGCCCTACCAAAGGTGGCAAGTGATTTTCAATTAATAAATATTAATGGCCCACCAAAGGTGTTATTTATACATAAAATAAAGAATCAATATTCTTTCATATATTTAATAACCTAGTTAATATTGAGTAAGCATAATTAATAAACTAATATATCTAACAAATTCTCCATTGAATGATTAAATGTCTATCTACTTGATACTTGTTGATTCAAATTTATTTTATTTTGTTTTATGTTACTGGAATAGATATTTCAACCCCAAATATTGTAACCATATGTCTACATTTATTTTTTCATTTTTAAGAATTTTGTTGAATTATTTAAAAATCAAGTAGTTCCTCTTTAGACCAACCTTGTAAGTATATTTGTTGATTTTTACAAAGTGATTCGTGCAATTGCTAACTATTTTTTAAATCCAAAATTCAAGCATCATGATACATATTAGTAGGGTGTCCCACTATAGAGCATATGCCACAAGTCTTAACCTGTCCAATAGTCGACTATTGCACCAAAGTATTAAGATTATTTATTTTTTACTTAATGTGGAAGTTAGTGCTTACCTCATTTAAATTGCTTGATAATTAAGTCGGGTGCCAATTTGTTTAGAATTTGCAGCCATAATTGCAATCCAAGATTGTGCTTCAATTGGTGTTTTATTTACCATTGCCCCACCACTTGCAGCATCAATCTAGTTTCACTCTACAAGTGCTAACCCTTTGCATAAATATTGAAGCACCAGTTGCTCACTTATTTGGTGTTGTGGGCAACTAGCACATAACCTTTTGAACCTCTCCCAATATGCATAGAGTTTTCCCCATTGGATTTATAAATCCTTGAATTTATTTCCTTATTTTTATGGTTCTAGAAGCTAATGAATCCCTAATTATAATGGATCTAGAGGGGAGATAGTAAAGCCATTTCTTAGCACTATTCACCAAAGAAAAGGGAAAAGCTCTAAGTTTGACTTGTTCTTCTGTGATCCCTCTTGGTTTCATGCTAGAGAAAACTATATGGATTTCCTTCAAGTGTTTGTGTGGGACTTCTCTAGATAAACCCTTAAAAATAGGTAACAAATGGATCAATCTAGACTTAAGTTCAAAATCTACCTCTACATTGGAGTATACTATGAATAAGGGTTACTACTCTAAGTCAAGTACAGCTAACTCATTGAGTGTTTGATCAACCACTTTTATCTTTTTCTGGTCAATTTTCGAGTCACATGAAGTACTGGATTCAATTGTCTTTTCTTGTAGTGGGTCTAATGATCTTTTTGATCCCAAGTTGTAGGAATGTTCTTGTCATATTCAATATATTCTTGAAAATTAAAACTTAGAAAAATTAGTAAACTAAAATTGAAAAGTTTAAAAGTAAAAGAATAATATTTTATATATTAATAATATTATAAAATAAACAATAAAATTAAACTAATAATAAATGGCCATATTACAAAATCATTCCCCATCAATAGTACCAAAAACTTGGCATGCTTGGAAACACACCAATATACATGGTCAATTGTACAACTGATAAGTGATTTTAAGAACTAGGGTTGTGATGAGTGCTCAACAAGCACTAAAATAACCATGATTTTATGTACATTAATTGATTAAAAATACATATATTTATATGTTTTATCATATATTTATATAAATTTGTCTTTTTCGGAATCACGGGTATTTTTATTGTTTTTCAGGTATTTTGGCTTTAAAACGCAATTTAAAGACTCAAAGAGGAATACTTGAAGCAATACATCACAAATATATTAATAAATAAGTGGGAAAAGGTCAACAAACATGGAAAAATTGGACAAAATGGGTCCAAAATGTCAAAAAGACGGAAATCGCGCCCCGTTGCCCAGCGCGCGCTGACAACGCCGTCTTTGCGCGCGCGCCCGCGCTGGCAGCTGCCCATCCACGCGCGGCCTTTGTTCACGCGCCAGCTGCGCGCAGCGACAGCCCCCACGCGCGCGCGCAGCCTCAATAGCCCCCTCCGCGCGCCCAACGCCTTTTCGCCCCATTTTTCACGTCTGACCACCACCTGTGACGTCATCGGCGTCATTAATGACATCGACAATTCCAATACGCGTTTTTACATTTTTAAATATTTTTTTACTCATTTTTTCTCTCCATCCTCACCTATAAATACCCCCCTTCCCTTCACTTCAAAAAACACCTCAAAACACATTCTCTTCTCTCTTTCTTTCTCTCTTTTCTTAGATTTTTTAGTTTTTTTAGTTTTTCTTAGTTTTTAGCTTTTCTTAGTTAATTTCTCTTAGTTTTAGAGTTCTTCCCTTTTTGGGAAACATTAGTTATGGTTTTGTTATTTTTTTAGCTTTTTGGTTCAATAAATGGAAGTGCAAATTCGCTTGGAGGTTTTCCAAGCGGGAATAGCGTCAAGTTCTGTAAGGATTTTATTTTCTTCTGAGTTATTTTTTATGCTTTATTCTTACATGTTATATTTAATTTATGCGTGATTAAATTTAAGCGTGTGTTTTGTTTAGTAAACATGATGTAATAATAACGTTGTTATGCTTGCGAAATATTAAATAGGTAAAAATCTCTAAAATGAATTGATTTTGTTTTTATTCAAGATTTTATATTAAGAATGTTAGAGAGAAATATATTATTTTTCATTACAAACTTAAACCTGAAAATTAGATTTTAAGGTTTAGTTATCCGGAGTGATTTAGAGTAGTGCTCTTTTATTTGATGCTACAATCCTTAGGTAGTTAGAGTGAAGTTCTATTTCAAAAGTGTTTATAAGAATTATTATCTGAAAATGTATTGACAACATGTTTTGAGTAGTGGTTTTAAAACTTGAAAGTTAGTACTCGGATAATTAAATTCTTAGGTTTAATTTGGACACCTTGAATAAAGTTTAAACTGTCTAACCCCACCAAAGGTGGCATTTAAATGGTTCATTTTCAATCTCTTAGAAAAAGGAATTAATTTAATTAACCAAATTAGTTATCAACCCCACCCATAGGTGTTAATTGATTTGTTTAGTTAACAAAGAATATCTAACCCCACCAAAGGTGGTATTCATATAAAAAAAGAGAATCAATAAATATCAATTCATATCTTTAATAACCTAATTAATATGAGCAAGCATAATTAACTTAATTATTATATCCATAAATACTCCACCATTATAAATGATAAAATTTGCATAAATGTTTATTGAATCTATGTTTATTTTTATGTAAGTAGATTAAAAACACAAAACACCAAAATATCGTGACAGGATGTTTAGGATTTAATTTCGTTTTTAAAAGTTTGAATAATAAATTAAAAACCACATACATTCCTTCCTTAGATCGACCTTGGGAGTATACTTATCATTTTCTACGAAATGATTCGTGCACTTGCGAGAGTTTTATAAATACATAAAACCAAAGTAACGGGCAGGATCGGCGACGTCGGTTCTGCCCCGATCAGGTTGTCATACCCATGAGGATTGGAGACAATTTCTACTACTACTTATTAGTTTGTTAATGATTTAATTAAAGTTACCATAGGGGTAGTTTAAATTGTTTTTAAAAATAATAACTTAAAATAATAAAATGAGATTGCAAAGGAGTTATAGGGGGAATGATTATGGGATGCTTACAATTCAAATAATCATGTCATGAATCAATATTTAGTTTCTTAAATACAATATTACTATTGCAATCTAAAATTATCCTTGAATTCTCAACTTTAGCTTTAGAAATTTAGGCCCAGTTTTCACCTTTTCTTACTGCATAATGATTACCAATACCATCTATTAACAAATCTAAATTCTAAATAATCTAGAGGTTCATTACTATATTTAATTCATTCATTGCATAAAAATCTAAAAATGAGATAGCTAAATTAGACTAGATTAGAACAATAATTTAACCTTTAGCGTAGGTATTCAACCATATTTGTGACAGCTAACAAAAGGTATGATTTCCATAATACCTATGCCATGGCACACATATTCCATACCGACAGCACATGTTGTAATTCTGTGTTAGCTCTAAATATATATTTTTGCCTCTTTTTTCTCCTTTTGTTCCTAAGACCCTATATAACATAAAGTAAACATATAAAATGCATAGGAAATAATAAATCAATACATACATAAATAAATATATATATATGTGTGTGTGTGTGTGTAAAATGACACCAATCAATCTCTCCCACACCAACTATTTGCTAGTCCTTAAGTAAATGCAAAATATGTTAAGTTTTCTAGCATTATCTTAGGTGCTTAGAAGCACTATGATCTCAAAGTTTAATATTCATTTAGTATACCCCGAATGAGACAAGATCGGCAAGCAATGCTGATCTTGCGGATAGTTTTGTTTTATATTTGTAAAACTCTAGCAAGTGCACAAATAATTATATAGAAAATGACAAGTATACTCCCAAGGTCGATCTAAGGAATGAATATATATGGTTTTTAATTTATTATTCAAAATCTTAAAAACGAAATTAAATCCTAAACATCCTATAACGATATCTTGGTTTGTTTATTTCTTAATCTATAAATCTAAAAAATAAACATAGATATGGATTTAATAAATAATTATGCAAATTTTTATCATTCATAATAGTGAAGTATTTAAGGATATAATAATTAAGTTTATTATATTTGTTCATGTTATTTAAGTTATTAAATATATAAATTAATATTTATTGATTCTCCCTTTTTCATATGAATATCATATTTAGTAGTGTTAGATCTTCTTTATTAATTAAACAAATCAATTAACACCTATAGATGGGGTCGATAATTAATTTGGTTAATTAAATTAATTCCTTTTTTCTAAGAGATTTAAAATGAACCATTTAAATGGTAGCTTTGGTAGGGTTAGACATTTTAAACTTTATTCAAGGTGTCTAAATTAAACCTAAGAATTTAATTATCCGAGTACTAACTTTCAAGATCTAATACCATTACTGAAAATATATTGTCAATACATTTTCGAATAATAATTCTTATAAAAAATTTTGAAATATAGCTTCACTCTAATTACCGAACGATTGTACAACCAAATAAAAGAGCACTACTCTAAATCAGACCAGAAATTAAAGCTAAAAATTCAATTTTCAGATTTAATTTTATAATGAAAAATAATATATTTCTCTCTAACATCCTTAATATAAAATCTTGAATAAAAACAAAATCAGTTTATTTTATAGAAGTGTTTTACCTATTTAATATTTCACAAACATAACAACTTTATTATAATATCATATTTACAAACATCGATCCATGTTAAATTCAATCATAGAAAAATTAAACATAACATATAGAATAAAACATACAAAATAACAATAAAAATTCATTTTATAATTATACCTCAAAAGAATCCTTATAGAATTTTAATGTTAATTCTATTATTGGAAAACCACCAAACGGATTTGCATTTCCGTTTATTGAATCAAAAAATAAAAATCTATAAAAGCATAGAAAGTTCTTCTCAAAAAGAGAAGAACTTTGAGACTAAGAAAACTTTCTAGAGAGAGAAAGCTAGAGAAAGAAGGAGCTGAGAAAATTGTGTATTTTACAATGGGGGAAGATGGTCCTTTTATAGGTGAGGAAAAGGCCAAAAAAATGTGGGAAAATATTTCAAAATTTTTTTTTGTATGCATTTGGATACGCTAGCATGTGTTCAAGGCACAAAATTTGAGGTATAAAGGCGTTAGGCGCGCGCGGGCACACGTAGGACATGGTGCAGGAGTGTGCTAGTGTGTATGGTACATGGTTTAGGTGTGTTCTACTTCGTGTGGGACACGGCATAGGTGTGTTCTAGCCCACATAGGACACAGCACAAGCATGTACTAGCACCCACAAAAATTGGCACGATGTGTGATGGGCTTATGTTGGCTGCGTACGCTGGTTGTGTAAGTGTGGGCATGTTTCGACCATGTGTTGGACAAGTGCTAGGCGTGTATTAGGCGTGTGATGGGCGTGCGAATGTGGGACTCATTGCAGATGAGCGGTCGCACTCAGGATTTTGGCCTTTTCAACATTTTTTACCGTTTTGAACCATTTTGCCTTTTCAATATTTTTTCTAAGTCTTTAAGTTATTTTTAAATGAATATACCTAAAAAACAATAAAAATACACGTAATTCCAAAAAGACAAATTTATATAAAAATATGATAAAATAATACAAATATAAATCTATTTAATTAATTAAATTACATTAAATCACGATAATTTTTGTGCCTTTTAAGCACTCATCACAACCCCATCCAGCTTCTTAATAGTCCATTAGCAAGATCAAGAAGTGGTAAAAACTAAAAATTAAACAATCCTAAATCATTTATGTGAATCGACACAGTTGCATTTAGCGCATGCAACAAGCCTTTAAACCCCTAGGTTGCCCTAGCGGATGAGTTTAAGACTCGTGAAGGTTTTCATAAAAAAAATATCATGCTTATAATCTCTTTTAAATTTCATAATTAAAATCTTAAGTATAGATTATTTCAACTACCTAAACATTCATAATTTATTATAATAATTAGTTGAAAATCATTTTTATATTTCATATAAAAATGTAACAATTTAATTTCACCCAAACTTAGTGTCAAGAGTCCAAATTTTCTTTGACTATATTCCTCACTAGTCAATACTCTCAAAAATATTGAATCCTATGGGTTCAAACACTTATACTAACTTATATTCAAAAGAGTTTATGTATAGAAATGAACAAATATGTTCGCATATGTATAATGAAGAAAGACTTAAAGTGTTATTTTAACATTGATCTCATGAAAAGAATCAAATGTAAGGATTTATAAAATATTATACATTACTTTCATGCATCAATCAAATTCATCAAGTAAAAATATCAAGTAATATGCCTTTTAGAAAATATAGGGAAATGCAATGACTTCTTAGGGAATTACTTCCTATATTTTCTTTTGCATTAAACCATTTCTCACAACTGTTTAGGCTTTTGGGTTATAGTATATATATTATACTATTCATTTTCCTCTCTTTTTTCTATTTTTTTTCTTATGTTCTTTTTTATAAGAGAATCCATTTTTTTAGAGAGTGAACCCATGTACAAATTGTAGATTTTTTATATGGTAAGGCGACTGGTATATATTTGGCTTTTATGTTTGTATTTGTTTAGGTAATGCTAGATATATCTCTTTTTTAATAGAAGTCATGCATGAATGAAGAAATGTATATACTATTAATTTCTACTTAAATCATTTAATCTTAGAAAATGAAAAATAAATATACAATACTTCATTAAGATGTAAAACATCTAGACATTCAATGTTAAATGCAATAGAGATCACCTAATAATGTTGAAGAAATAAGAAGTGTTTAGAGTTGAAAAATTAATATTTATCACTCAGAATAAAGGATAATGGGCTCAAAAAATTTCTCACAAGGGTAGTCTCCATTGTTTAATTCCTAAACAACGATTTTGGGTTTAATATAATTTTCACACCTTATCAACAAATACTAGTCATGACAAAAACTAACTAATTATCATATATTAAATAATATGTTTTCAAAAATTAATTTAACAATGTAAAAGACTTAACTATTTACTTCAATTTGATTTAAAGATATTATAACTTTTTGTAAGAAATTTTTTAAAACTAATCCTAAAATTCTAAAAATTACTAAATCACACAAAGGAAATAAAATCAAACACAATAAAAATGAAAATGTGAACATAAAAGTTTTTAAAATTGTTGAAAATTTTGAAATTAAGCCTGGTAACTTTTCACCATCCCAACCTAGAATTTAAATTATCCTTAATATAAAAATGGTAAATTAAAGATAAAGATAGAAGAGAAAAAAGTTACCTATAACCTGAGAAGGTGCAAGTAATGATGGAGAAATACAAGTGCATCCATCATGTTCATCATTAAAGTTCACGCAGACAGATTGCTGTAAACTTTTAATATCTCAAAAAATATTTTAAATCTTAACAATTCTAAAATTATTCACATGCAATTAAACTAAAATAAACAAATTAAATTAAATAAATAAAACAAATAAAAGAAAATTAACTAAAATGATGAGTTGTCTCCTATCAAATGCTTAGTTTAACGTCTTAGCAAGATATAACTTGGGGGTTTCATTTTTAGTAAACTCAATGTCCCCATATTATTGAGTCAATCAAACCTATAGGTAGGACAAGTTTGTCTACCTATACTTTTTTAAGTCATGCACTATGGATTTTCAAAATTTTATTTACATAAAACTAGGGACATGATTATGAGTTTTAGATAACCCACTTCCAGGTACAAATCAAATAACTAAGGAATAAAAACACATTTGTACCTAGATCTAACAAAGCAACTACCTCCTCTTATCATAGATTGTGATTAAAAATTGTCATTTTACCATCATTATATGATCGAATTTTAATCACTTAATTTAAAAGAATGATATTTTAATAAAAAAATTATTAGATTAATATTATTTATTATTAATTGGTTATTTTTTTAAAAGTTGAATATTAGAAAACACATTTTTGAATATGATGGACTAAACTCATACTAAGTGTTTAATCTAAAAGAACACATTTTCTCTACTTTATGCCCTATTCTCTTAATATTTAATTTTTAAGTCGAGGATGAAGATTGCACCCTTATATCTTTACTCGCGCTGGTAAGTTGACTTTGTTTCCCCAAGTCCCAATTTTTTGTATATAGATATCGGTATAAGGTGGATGTTTGCACCCAAATCACCTAAAGCTTTCCCAAATTAATATTCCTTAGTAGTGTAAGGAATTTGAAATGTACTGGCAATATAATCTTCATATCACATAAAGCTTTCCCAAATTGATATTTTTAACCTATAATTTGCTATAATTTTAGTAGGTCAATGAGTGTTTAGAAAAATCTTCAACTAAAATGAGCAAAAAGAGTCAAAACAGGGCAAGAAATAAAAAGTCAAACAAGTTGGAATGAAAAAATATCAACAATAAGAAAATTAGTGTGCACTATACCTTAAACATTTACATGCCACTACAAGGTGCTCTCAAGTTTGTATGTTATCTCTAGTCTATCATACGTCGAGACATAGATAAAAGTGTGCCATATTTAAGGGACTCTTAGGTGTCCTATGCAGAATCAGATGGAATACACATGCCTAGGCACACAAAAATGCATATCATGGCTATCTTTTCTCAGGTTGATTGTGTCTTTTGTAATTAAATTAATTATGTTAGGCTAAATTAATGTATGAGATATTAGTTTTGCTTCCATGAGTTAATGACAATTGGATGATTTTATTTAATTAAAGTTGATTTATTTTTTATTCAGAGCTTTTCATATCCTTGTTTGTGGATTATTATTAGTCATTCTAATTTGTGAAAAATGGACTATTTTAGTACTAGACATTAGATACATCATCGGTATTTGGTTGTGTATTTATGAAAAAGAATTTAATTTAATTATATTGATTTGTATTAAGTTAGATGGATAATTTATTTCTCTTAATTTTGTAAATTAACTAATTACCATCGGGGGCTTCTCCTATTTAAAAGGAAAAAGTCAATATTTCTAACTTTTGAGACTATTTTGAGAAAATCATTTAATTTGTTCTATATATGAATGGTTAGATAGCAAATTTCTCATACTTGTTCATCATATTAATTCACCTTTAATTCATCTACTTATTTTAGTTGTTTAATAAATTTTAGAATTGACAATCTTTCTTTCAACCGACAATGGTTAGAATATGTATGATTGTTTATTTTGTTAATTCAGAAAACAAGAAGCATTTTAAAGCTAGTGCAAATTACTTTGGAGACTAATGAGTACTTGAAAAGCACTAATATTATGTGATTTACTTGCACTTAAACGTTATAAATAGATTTGAATTTGCATAATTTTATCAATTCTATAGAAAATCTATGTTTTAAAATCACGAGTATTTTTTCTTTGTTTTTAGGAATGTTTTTGCTTCAAGTTGATTGAAATGATTAACACTTGAAGAAACATACCTAAAGCACTCATTTTCAACTTAGAAGAACAAAAGGAATAACACGTGTAAACCTTACTTGTGTTTCAACCAATTTTAAGAGAATGAAAAAGGAAAGTGAAGAAAAGCAATACGGGCTATAGCAGTGGGTAATTATGGGCCGCAGTGTGACCTTCTCAAGATTGATTTGACAGGTAGAAAAATAGATGCACGTTACAACAGAGGAAATATTGGGGTCACGATATGCAATGATTAATCTTTCACGATTCAATTTTATCTCCCATTTTTCAACTATATATAGGTCTCATTTTTTGTTGTTTCAATACACCAACACCTGATCAAAGCATTAGTTTTTAGTTTATGTTTTTGTTCAATAGTAGTTTTCTTTTAATTTCTCTCAGTTTTTGAGAGTTACATATTTTATTTCCATGCCTAGTCTATACATAATTTAGATTAAGTTATCACAAATAATAATGGAGATTGAGATGCTGACCAAGTTGATGTTTACAAATATTCTTAAGATCCTCAAGAGCCTACAAATATTCTTAAGATCTTCAAGATCATACAAATATTCTCAAGATCACCAAGATCTTATAAATATTATAAAGATCCTTTTTTGGTTTGGGTGTGTGTCATGTTGATCATGGAAACAAACAACTTTAGGACATCTTCATGTTCATCTAATGTTTGATTATTTCTATACATAGTTTTGCAGTGTTTAGATACAAAAAGCCAAAAGAGGAGAATGTAAGTCATGTCGTACTCTATATCTTTGTGTTGGCTTCCTGTGTACAAAACACAATGTCTATTATTTTCTTTAATGTGTTTGTCTTCCTCTGTGTAAGATTGGGTACTGTGGATCAATAATTCACAGACACACATAATTAGGTAACTTTCCATGGAAGCATGTTTACACACACCATGGTGTTGGTTTTTGTAGTGTGCATGCTAATTTGAGGGCATTCTTGCACACCAATGTTGTTGCTTTCATTTTTAGATTATTTATGGTGTAGGTATTTATGGATAGTACTCGATAATTTTTGGAATGAAAAAATGTGACTTTTTAGCACCTCGTAAACAAGCTTGCCACCACCTTAGCCATCACCTTTGGTGAGGTGGAAATTTGAGTTCTATAAATACACCATCTTTTTTATTATTTCTTACCCATTGTTTTAAGAGCCAAAACTCTATCAAAATTTACATTGAGATTTATATTTGTTTTCAAAATTATTTTGAAGAGCTTACATTTGAGAGTGGGTTGTTTTGTGGTTTGTTATCAAATTATTATTTTTGTGAGTACAAGGTTTCACAGTACTCCATTACATAATTTGATATTTGTAGTAGATTGTGTATCTCATAATGTTAAGAGTAATTACACTTCTAGTTACGGATTAGTGGTTTCCAATCACACCACATTGGGTGGTGTTAGTTATAAAGGATAGCCTGGTTTGCATGTTGAACCAAAAAATTGTGAAAGCAGCAAGTACAAAGTAGTAGTAGGTAGTTCGGATGGAGGTCCCAGTTGAAAGAGGTAATAGTGGTTTTATTGTCTATCAAAGTTGTGACCATTTTATTGTTTAGTGAATTATTTGCTACGGAGTGGTTGCCTTAAGAAACTCAAAGATGTTTCCATATAGATACAGTCCTTATATGGGTTTACCTTATCATATCTCTTGTTATGCATGATCAGTTATTTGGCTAGTATACTCTGAGTTTGATGTGTGTATGTCTCAACATTTTGAAGTGTAAACTCTTACTAAAAAGCATTTATTATTTGCATGTTTTTTTTATATATAATATCTATTGTCATAAGCTACCTATATTGTCTAATATTATATTTTATGTGCATCTATTGCATGTTCTATATAAGTTTTTAATGTCTTGTTTGTATGAGTTAAGGTTGAGTTCTTTAGAAGTTTACATCTCCTTACCCATGTAGTGTACCAGGTTATGGACTATTTCATTAGTCTATGCTTCCAAATATTAGAAGAACAGTTTTGCTAATATTTAAATAAATAAAAGTTTAGATTTATTTCTTATTCCCAATCTTTAGATATTTAATCATAAATTAATGATTAGCCAAGTCTTGATTTTTGACTAAAGAAAATATTTTTTAAAATAAGCATTAGGTACATCATCTCTGCATAGTTGTGCAAAATGAATAACAATTTATTTTAATTTCCTTAATTTGTATTAAATTAGATGGTTGAAAAATAACTTCAATTATAAAATAAAGATGGACCAAAAATTGATCTATGATTAAGGGATATATCTATCTTAAGTTTATTAATTTTTTAATCTCAAGCCCGACAAAGAAAAGTTATCAATTAATTGAAATTTTTGGTGTGTGTGCATGTGTGTGTATACATCAACCTAGGTTAGGCATAGTTGTATTGCTTTTACTTATCTTCTTTATTTTACCACTTTAATTTATCCATTTCATTTATTTTCTTTTATTTACTTGTGTTCTTTAGATGTAAATTTAATTTAGAATTTACATTTGTGTTCTTTCAAACTAATAATTTGTTAAAATGTTTAGGATATGTATTTCTTAACTAAATTAGAAAATTAATTTAACTTTTTAAAACCACCACAATTCCTCGAGAGATGATCTTGGGACTATATTTATCATTTATTATAATTGATTTGTACACTTACGAGCTTTTTATAAATACTAAATTCGACAATCAAGTAATTGGCAAAACCTTAAAGTACAAAAACTTGGTAGTCAAATTTTTAAAAAATTATAATAGCTAACAAATGCACGAATCACTTATAAAAACAATAGGTATATTCCTAAGGTCGGTCTAAGGAGGAACTATATGGTTTTAAATAACTCAACAAATCTCTTAAAAATAAACATGAAAATAAACCTAAACATTCTCACACAATTATTTGGGTTCGAAAATTTTTAATGTGATTAATAATATTAGAAATATTTTCCTAAAGAGTATGCACAAACATATCAATATAACTAAAATCCCATTATCATAATCAATGAAACATGTTAAAAATAATAAATAATCAATAAATTATTTATAACAAATTCAACAAATACAACATTGTTTATTGGAAAGAAATAAGAATACATATTAGATTTACACCCAAAAGATAGATGAATAGACATAAGAGGAATTAATCTTGACAATGTTCCTCAGATTATAGCAACGATTTCATATCACCTTATTTGAAATAATTCCCTTTTACTGTCTCTTATTTGTGACAATTTAATCTAAATTTTGTATAAACTATACATAGAAATAAAATATGTAACTCTCAAAAACTAAGAGAAACTAAAAGAAAACTACTACTAAACAAAAACTTAAACTGAAAACTGATGCTTTGATCAGTTGGTGTTGGTGTATTGAAACAATAGAAAATGAGAACTTCATATTGTTGAAAAATGGGAGAGAAAAGAGGATTGTGAAAAAGTAATCCTCACATCCTACAACCCAAATGTTTCCTCCGTAGTAGGTCGCAACTATTTTGGTATGCACTAAATCAATCCTGAGATGGTCGTGCCACAGCCCACAGTTATCAATCATCATGTCCCGTGTTGGTTTTCTTCACTTTCCTTGTTTACCCCCTTATAACTAGTTGGAAAACATGTAAGATTTTCACGTTTTATTATTTTTATTCTTCAAAGTTGAAAATGAGTGCTTCAGACACGTTTCTTCAAGTGTTTATCATTTTAATTATTTTGAAGCTAAAAATATTTGAAAAACAATAGAAAATACACGTAATTAAGAAAACATAGATTTGCTTTAAATAATGATAAAATTAGTGCTTTTCAAGCACTCATCAGAGACCAAACTTAGGGTAAACTTATCTTTAGTCTACTAGTAATTCTTACACTTATGAGTAATTAAAATTTGTGCACCAAGTATTTTCCAGTGTTGTCAAGCATTTAGCATTCTAAATTCTTTAATTGTTTTCTTTATTTATTTATTTTTGTAGTTTTATTCTTTTTTTATTTTTGTTGAGTTATTTCAATTATTTTTATTTCTTTTCTTATTTGTTCTTAGTGATTTTATTCTTTAGTGCATTGATTTCTGCATTATTTTTGTTAGTATATGCATGGTATGAGATCTCTTAAGAAGAAACTCATACATTTCATAGACAACATTAACAAATCAAAGGAGCACTCAAGTAGGTTGGATATTGAAATCTAAGAGGAAAAAGAACTACATCAAGAGCCACTAGACATGGAGGATGCTATACAAAAGGAAATGGCAATGAAGGAGCATACAAAGCCAATAATTGGCATTGTTACCTCTTGCATATAGTTGGGAGAGGAAGCTAGGAATTATGAATTGAAAAATATCCACTACTCTATGTTACCTTCATTTTATGGTATTCTTAAGGAAGATCCTCTAACATTTATTTGTAGCAACTCAATGAGAAACCCACTCAAGATGAGGTGTTTCCCATACACTTTCAAAGATAAGGTAAAGGCTTGGCTCATGACTCTTTCACCAAGCTCTTTAACCACTTGGAGGTTAGTCTACACAATTGAACGTGTTTCCCATACATGATCAATTGTGCATACATTTCCTTTGCAATGGCTTAATAAGGAAAGACTAGATGAGGTGTTTCCTATATATTTTCAAAGATAGGGTAAAAGATTGGCGCATGACTCTTCCACTAGGCTCCTTAACAACTTGGGAGGGAGTCTACAATAATTCATGGGAAAATTCTATTCCTATTAAAGTAATTTTGATTGGAGAACTCAAATTTCTACATTTTTAGAGATGGAGGGATATCTATTCCATAAGGCTTAGGATAGATTCAACCTATTTCTTATCGATTTTCTACACTGCCATTACCCACTATAGCTACAAAACCAATTTTTCTATGATGGGTTGACATAATAGTGTCAGTTTATAGTATACAATGCTATAGCTAGAGCTGTGAAAGAAAATACTTTTATTGAGTCATATGAGCTCCACAAGATGTTGAAATTTCCAACAAAAGAGTGCTATAGTGGGAAGATCTAGAGTAAATCAAATAGGCTTTGGGAATGAGATGGCTATATAGCTTGTAAAATTAACCAACTAAGTCAAATTCCACACCACACAAAAACCCAAAAATAGAAGGTATATAGAGATTGTAGTACTTATGGGAATGGAGCTAATACTTTTCCTACTGTTTTGTTGATTTGTATGTAGGTACCATTCAAGAACAAGTGAACTCAACAGAGAGGTACCAACCTAGACCTAGGAATGACCCCTACATAAACATATGTAACCTAGGGTAGAGGAATCATCCTAATTTCCCTTGGAACGGAAACAATAACCCTACCTATGTTGAAAATAATATGCTACAAAATCCACCTAATAAGCCAACCTTAGACGATAACTTAATTACTTTTGTTCAAATTAGAAGACACAACCAAATGAAAACTAGTCAAAGGTTTAATTCTTTAGAGACATCTATGAAGAGGGTAGAAGTCTAAGTAGGGCAAGTAGTTGAGCACATGCATTAACAAAAGCAAGGGAAGTTTCCCATTCAACTAGAGAAGGTTAAGGCTATAATATTCCTTCAAAATGGTTAAGGCTATAATAATCCTTCAAAATGGTAAGGGCAAGTAGTCAACTTCAATGAAAGGTGTGGACATAAATTATAAAACTAGTAAGCTTTCTGAGGAAAGTCTAGAAGAGTCATCAGACCCTCCCATTTTGCATAAGTCACCCAAACCATACCAACTGTCTATCCCATTTCCACATCGTCTCAAGGACAATAAATAGGATAAGTAGTTTCTTGACTTATTTAAAATGATTTCTGATGTTAATATTAACTTACCTCCCTCGGATGTGATTAGAAATATGAATTGAATGGAAGGGTGAATGTATCAGAAATTGTTAGTGCGATGTGTCAACAAAACTTGTCCCCCAAATTGAAGAATCTTGGTATTTTTATTATTAACATTAAAATGGGGGAAAAGAATGTAGCTAGGTCTATGCTAGATTTATGTGCAAGTATTAACCTCATACCTTAATCAGTATACTTGTAAATATGTTTGGGGAAGTTGGAGCCCACAACCATGTCCCTTCCATTAGATTATAGATCCATTAAATGCCTGAAGAGCGTGGTTGAGGATTTACTTTTGTAGGTAAATAAGATAATTAAACCTATTGAATTTGTAGTGTTGGATATATGAGTGAACCCATCTATGGACAAGAAGCAAAGTATTCTTCTTGGTAGGCCATTTATGGCCACAACTAGGACTATTATTGATGTCCATAATAGGAAATTAACCATGATAGCTTTTGGGAGAGACTGTATAGTTAAAAGTTTTTGATTCTTCACCTATTCCTTCTATCTCTATTATTGATGAATGTTCTTATATTGATTATGTAGATACACTTGTTTGTAACATTCATTTTCAAGAGAAAATAGATATTAACCCTTATGATTCACATAATAAAAGGAAGGTGAAGGAAACCCTAAAAGCCTCAATTCAAAATGATGCCTACAAAGAATAAGCTAAGCGTTGCCATAATAAAGACCTGAGTTATAAGTTCTCTTATTCTAAAAATACATGTTTGTAATAGTTATTTTTAATCCTATTTAGGTACAATAAAGCCATATTTTGAGAATTCTAGGATGAAGGAAGGAACAAACACTTCAAGGATACAAAAACATAATTCTTGAGATGAATAAGCAATGTCTTGCCAAGATGTTATAGAAAGCCTTTGGTGGAAGGCAACCCACTATTTTTGGAAGTATTTTTCTTTTTCTTTTAGTTTAGTTACTTTTATATTTACCCATTTTGAATGCTTTTCTAAACTTGAGCGGAATTGAAAACATTGTTTAGTTTTGGTTTGGAGGGTGCAAATTTAAAAATTTTTGATACAAAATTATCATGCTTTTGGTCAATTTTAGGTGAGTAATTGAGTCTTTATGCATTTTTTTATTTGTTAAACATCTTCAAGGTTTTTTGTAAAATTTCATTCCTATTTGTAGTCTATATTTCATGCTTGGAATGTTGAATTGAGATGATTGTGAGAGAACAATTTTTTTTTTAAACATCTTACCTATTATTCTAAATTGTTAGATGATCTCTATAGGTTTTGCATTGGGTGTTAGGATTTCAAAAAATCAAATGAAATCTCATATTATTTATTTTCATTAATTTGATTGAATGATTTGAGTAGAAATTGGAAATATGTGTCCATGTTCATTTCATGCTCGATTTCTAGGGAAAAATGATACATATAGGGTTCCCTTAGAAAAAAAGCTATAATAGCTACTCACCATAAATGCTACATACGTACATGGGTTTATTTCTTATTCAAAAAGGGAATAAAATGGTAAGAATAAATATCTTAACCCCAGAATCTTAAGGGTAGTGATGTGGTTGTTGCAAAATAGTAGAAATAACCCCTTAAAGTCAAATACATTACCATTTATCTATTGGCACAAACTTGATACTTCTTGCTTAATGATTTTGATTGGAATATGATATGAGAAATTTGGTGTCTTCATAATCCTAGCATTTGATTATATTCATGAGATCAACTTTGTACACATTTGAGCCTTTTTCTTGTTTGTAAACATATGTAAATCTATTTGCTTTCTTTTTCACAGCTTCTAATTTTCATATAATTTTTTGAGTGCTCAAACCCTTAGGTCAGTGTGATGCTAAGAGTGTATCATGTGAGGTTTAGAGTTGAAAATAATTCAAATTCTTAACACTAGATTTGGGAGGAATTAATTTTCATATGTTTTGAATAATGGGGCATAGATTTGAGATGTGATACTGATTTGCACAATGAATCTTGATGTGTAAATATTTTGGATGAACTTCTACTTGACCTTAATTATGAATAGAAAATAGATTGCGGCATGAGAAATTGTTTTGACCCATAATTTTAAGTCGGTTGACACGTAGGATAGATTCTACACATGGACTAGCATCAGTTGATATGTACAACCAATGCTACATCCTACGTGTAGCGTCGATTACCACGTCAACCAATAGTTAATAAGTAGTGTCAGTCCTACATGTCAACTGATGCTACACATTGGATGTAGCATTGGTTCTACATATCAACCGATGCTACACATGGCTCGCATCGATTGGCACGTACAACCGATATTACCTACCACGTATAACATCGATTGACACGTAGAACCGATGCTACATGTCTTTTTTTTTCTTCCTCTCCCCCATTTGCCAACAATTTTAACCATTATGCGTCATTAGTTGGGTTTGGTTCCTCTCTAATTATTGATCCATATCCTCCATTTTTTAAGCATAATACTCAATTTTTTCTTGCCCATTTTCCTCCACTTTCTCACTTAACAAACACCATTTTCCTTCATTTCCTTCATTTTGTCACTTGTTTCACTCTTGTAAGTATTTATTTCAATTATTTTACACTTATTTTTGATATTTTATATTTTTATTTTAATGTATATTATGTGTTATTGATTATTTATATGTATTTTTTTGTTATGTAGGTTGTGTATTTTTATTCAAACTTAAAAGAGAATAAGATATTTTTTATTTATTTATTTTAATTAATTTTATGTATTTTATGTTATATATATATATATATATTAATTTATTGTAAACTTAAATTCTTAAAATTATTATTATTACATGCATAAATGAAATACGTGAAATATATATATATTATTAATATATTTTATGTATTTTATGTGTTACGTAGGTTGTGTATTATATATATATTGTTAATTAATTTTTAAAATTTATTATTATTACATGCATATATATATATATATAAATTATTATCTATTATATATTGTTAATGTTATAATAAGTTTATTAATTGTTTGGATTTTATGTATTTAATTTCATATGATGTTTTGATGGATACTCTAATAGTTTATAACTTCATATATAATAATAGCTTAAATATATTGGTGATTAATATATTTATATTTTATTGGATACATATTTAATTAATATGTTTAATGTCATCAATAGAAAATGGACAAATCTTGAATGTCATAGTGTAGAATTGAATAGGAATATATTTCTGGAGTTGAAACTTTCTTGGAATTTTCCTATAGAAATAGTAATAATGAAATTAGTATGATTCAATGCTCATGTGTTAAATATAAAAATGAGAAATTTCATGATGTTGATGAGGTTAAGTATCACCTCATCTGTAGTGGTATTCTTTTGAGTTATAAATGTTGGTATTATCATGGAGAAAATATTAATAATACTCATGAAAAACAATATAAATAAAGATGTGAGTGGATTATATACATATTATCAAAATAGGCACTCCAGACATAATTTACAGGCAAACCATATGCTTCATGCTATTGATGATGAACTATATGAGGATGATCCCGAAACCTTTAAAAAATTCTAGAAGATGCCGAAAAGCCATTGT
Source organism: Hippophae gyantsensis (assembly GCA_030763125.1). Taxonomy (NCBI): domain Eukaryota; kingdom Viridiplantae; phylum Streptophyta; class Magnoliopsida; order Rosales; family Elaeagnaceae; genus Hippophae; species Hippophae gyantsensis. The sequence continues at coordinate 26,533,790 of CM061039.1, read as the reverse complement.
ATCCAGAGTGTAAGAAATACACTAAAATGTCAGTATTTGTTCATTTGTACAATATGAAGGAAAAATGGTTTTTTACAAGGTATTTACATAATTACTAAATGCACTAATAGATATATTTCCTGAGGGTAATGAGTTTCCATCTTCAATGTATGAGGTGAAGAAATCTCTTAGTTGAATTGGCATGGAATATCATAGGATTCATGCTTGTCCAAATGAATGCATTCTCTATAGAAAAGAATATGAGACATTAGATGATTGTCCAATGTGTAAAGAATCGAGATGGAAGCATGCTACAAATGAGACAACACATAAAAAAGGTATGTCCACAAAGGTTCTTTGGTACTTACCTCCAATTCCTCATTTTCAAATATTTTTTAAAAGTAAAGAGACATCAAAGATATTGACCTGGCATTCAAAGAATCAATCTGATGATGGGATAATACGTCATCCTTCCTATTCTCCAAATTGGAAAGTAGTAGATAATTTATCCCCTCAATTTGCATCTGATCCATGCATTCTTCATCTTGCCATTACTATTGATGAAATTAATCCACATAGTTCCCTTAGTAGCAGATATAGCTATTGGTCAATAATTATGGTAACATAAAACCGTCCTCCCTAGTTGTGTATTAAAATAAAATTCATGATGCTAACATTATTGATCTTAGGACCAAAACAACCCAAAGTTGATATAGATGTGTATTTATAGCCTTTGATATATTATTGAAATACATTGTGTAATGATGATTTAAATTTTTATCATGCACATAAAGAATAATATTTTACTTGAGGGGGTCCTTTTATGGACAATTAATGATTTTCCTACCTATTGGAACTTATTAGGACATGCAATAAAAGGTTATAAGGGATGCCCTATTTTTAGTGATGGCACTTTAGAAACTTATCTTATTCATGGATGAAAGATGTCTTACAGAAGAAATAGAAGATTTTTTCCATCCAGACACAAGTTTAGATACCAAAAGAAACCTTTTAATGGTGAAGAAGATCATGATCCTGCACCGAGACCTTTGTGAGGTGTTGAGATATTAAGGAAATTGAATGGTATGACATTTAAAAAATATAGAAAGATGAAAAAAAAGAATACTCACTAATGGAGGGAAACGAAAGAGGTCAACTAATAAAAGGGGTGAAAATAAAAATGTTACTGAATCACTAGATCATGATAACTGGAATAGAAAATCAATATTTTGGGAATTACCTTATTGGAAAGACCTAGACATTCATCACATCTTAGATGTCATACACATTGATAAAAATGTATGTAAGAGCTTGATTGGTACATTATTTAATATACCAAGAAAAATGAAGGATGGAATTAAAGCAACCATAGATTTAAAGAACTAGGCATACAACACATATTGGCACCAAGGGTGGAAAATGATAAGAATCAAACATACTTGCCACCAACATCATATACAATGTCAACAAAAGAGAAGGATATGTTTTGTAAATGTTTGGCGGGTGTGAAAATTATTGATGGTTACTCATCCAACTTAAGAAATGTTGGGCTTATGATAGATAAGAAACTTTATGGATTGAAATCACATGACTATCATATCTTAAGGCAATAGTTATTGCCAGTTGTTATTAGGTCAATTCTTCCAAAACATGTTTGATTATCAATAATTCATCTTTGTTCATTCTTCAATACAATATGCAAGATATCTATATCAATTGGTAAGTTAAACTCTTTATAGAAAGATGTTGTGGAGAATTTGTGTCTACTTGACAAATATTTTCATCCTTTTTTCGATATAATGATTCACTTGTGTGTGTTCATTTAGTTCAAGAGGTTCAATTGTATGGTCCTACTTACTTAAAGTGGATGTATCCTTTTGAGGGATACATGCAAGTCCTTAAAGGATATGTAAATAATAGAAATCATCCTAAAGGATGTATGGTGGAATTTTACATTGCTGAAGAGGCCATTGAGTTTTGTCTAAATACTTTAGTGGTTACATTGAAATTAGGAATCCTACACATAAGTTGTTCTTAAAATGTGACATGATCCAAGTAGGTAACCATATGCTCGATGAAAGTAAGAAATTGTTCATTGGTCGTACTCGATAGGAAAAAACACACCAAATCATTTTATAAATAATAATGAGGTACAACCATACATAGAGTATGTAACGAAAGTTTCAACCTTTTCATATAAAGTAAAATTATTATTTATTTATCTATTAATTATGAATATTTGACATATCTTGCATAATATCACATAATACATTTAAACTTACTGAAGACTGATCCTCGTTATAAAAAAAGGAGGAGAAAAATGGTTGTATGATGAGTATAAGCGAGAGCTTATTAATTGATTTCACAACCATGTAAGTTTCACATACAAGAATTCGTTAGTACTTCTATATAATGTTTTAAAACTTTGTTTTAAACACATTTCATGTTTTTATATACATAAATTTGAGTTGAACTCAATAAACCCAATCATAAAATAAAAAAACTTTAGAATGGTTTGTAGATTGTCCAAAATTCAATGTCAAATCATATTCTAGTTTCACAATTAATGGTTCGAGGTTTACTGCATAAGCAAGGGACAAAGTTAGAGTAAACCAGAATAGTGGTGTCAAGATGGTTGCACAAACTAGGCAATTTGCTAGTTCAAAAGATAGTAATCATGTACTTTCTGATAGAATATATTATGGTATAATTCAAGAAACTTGGGAACTCGATTATAAGGTCTTCCATGAAACAATATTCTTGTGTGATTGGGTCAAAGATGCTATCAATGTTGGTTATAAAATAGATGATTTTGAATTTACCCTTGTAAACTTATCCAAGATCGGTCACACTGATGATCCTTTCATGTTAGCACTTCATGCAAAACAAGTATTTTATGTAAGCGATCAAATTAAAAAGAGATGGTATGTTGTGTTAATGCCTCCACAAATTTTTTTTACCATTATGTTGCTTTAGATGATGATGAAATTCTTGATATGTTATCCAATATTAGTCATCTCTCAAACAAATTGCCTAATGAATGTGATTATCTAGTTAATGACGATGATTCTTCATCATGGACTCGAAATGATTGTGAAGGAATATATATATATATATATATATATATATATATATATATATATATATATATATCTGATCAACAACCTAATTAAAATAATGTATGCTCTATATTATTCTAATAACTCTTGTTTATATGTTTGGACTTAAAATTGTGAATTAATCTCTATTTCATCATTATTTACAGATATCATGGATCTTAGAGTGCTAGAGATTGTAGATCCAAATGATCCATTGGAGCATTTCAAAAGAAGGAGTTGGGCTAATATACATGATGCTTCACTTAATCCAGATGATAGAATACATATTCAACTCAATGCAACTGGTAATCCATTAGGAGAATATAGCCAACAATTGAAATCTTCTATTGCTATTATGAGTGAAATATATAAAAAAGGGAGAAAGACATAATGATAAAAAGAGGTGTATGAATTTTTGAATTTGACGTGCATTTCTCATAACAACCATGTTATTGAATGAATTTTGAGAAGTAAAGAGAAAAGAACCCATGTTTCAGGGTATTTTTATCATGGACATATCAAATTCTTTTTGGGTGGACAAAGATGTGTTTGAGCCTAAATGTCATATCTTTCCTACCCATATCTCAACCTATCATTACAAGCTTTGAAAGGCCTATTAATTTCTTCTTGGATAGCACTTACATTAGTGGAAAGAGAGGCTACATATGGACATAGGTAGTTTGGTTCTATTTGAGTCTATATTTCTATTTGCTTAGTTCGCATAAGCATTTATTAATGGCATATTAAGCAAGTTTAGAAAATGACACATAGTGTATCTCATCAAAAATTTAGACATGGCCTTAAATGAATGTATTATGGATTGATAGCCTTGTGGATATTTAATTTGAATGTTTTGATTCATCTCAGAGAACCCTCTAGTTTTTGTCCTCCCCTACCTCTTTTTTCTTCCATTGGTTTCTCTACCACAATTGTACTTAAAGGATGTAGAGTTACCTTTTCTTGAGATGGTATTAGTAATCTATTATCACTTCTCATTGTTCGATTTCCTTCTTTTCCTGTAATCCCTTTTAAGTTTGAAAATGTTCTGGATATCATCAATTTCAAGCTTTTACTCAAGGTGTTGTGTTTTCTTATCATCCTGTTGTACCTCATGTTCTTGATTCACCCATTTCTTCAAAAGGCCTTCTTTACGCTAGTACTTCTTCTATTGTCTCATGATCCTCCGTGTTTTCTTTAATTGGTGGAGTTGAACACAATGTTCCCTTAAGCCCAACCATTCCTTTGAAATATTTGTTGCCAATGTTCTTAATCCTCAATCTACTGCATCACTTTCTACCTATACCATTACTGAATAGTCTTCTCTCAGTGGTGTTCATAGGAATGATGATGCATAAGAGAGAGATAGAGAGTGTTAAACTTCTTTTATTTTCTTTGTTTATTTAGTTTGATTCAATTATTTCCTTTAAAATTTCATAAAATAATGTTTACTTAATGAGACTAAGTTTATTGTGTTCCTTTTTCTCTATTCGTGTTTTCTCACTTGTTTTATGCAGTTTGTTTACTTCTCTATTTCTCTATTGCTTGTTTTCTACTGTGTGTAGATGCTTCTATTTTAGGGAAATTTTGGGAATGTAGAATGCATAACATGTTTATTACCTCACATGCATATTTTAAAGGGGAGAATGTGTGAAAAATGCATGTTGGCAAGGGAAGTTGACAAGGGAAAAAATCAATAATCCTAATTTTGAAGTTATTTTGTGAAAATCATTTTATTCATTTTATCCATGAATGGTTATCTAGCTAATTTCCTTTGCTCATTCATCATATTAATTTTTCTATAATTCATCTACTTTATTTTTGTTGTTTAATCAATTCTAGAATTTACAATATTTCTTTCAACAGATAATTGTTAGAATGCATATGATTGTTTGTTAAGCTAATTAAGAAAACAAGTAACGTTTTAAAAGCACTACAAATTCCTTTAGAGATCGAATTCACGATAAACCTATCATTAGTCTACTAGTGATTTGTGAACTAGTAAGCAATTAGAATTTGTGCATCAAGTAAGTGAGGTCAACATATGCAATTAGGGCAAGTGGTCCCGACTGATAGAAATATTTGTGTTTATATTTTCTATTGGGTTTTATCTATTTATTCTATTCAGTGGATTGTTTGCTATCGAGTAATTTCCATAAGCAACTCAAGAATTTTACCACATAGGCAAGGGTTCTATATGAGTTTACCTCGTTATATTGCCATATTTGTATGCTCTACTCTTTAGTTAGTGCAATCATTGCTTCATTCAAGTATGTGACTACACATGACTGTTAAATTGTGATTGGAAACCATTTCTATTTCTCTATCTATTTTTCCTATCTATCTAATTTTTTTCTGTTGTTAAATTAATTTTCCTTTTTTTTTTGTTTAGTTTATTCCTCTGCTTGTGAGTTTAAGGTGATTCTCTAAGGAGTCTGTTTCTCTATACCCTAGTTGTTCACCATGTGTTGGGCTTTTTCAGAAAGGAAAAATTAAGATTCAATATAATATTGCAAGAGCTTTCAAGAGAGATTCAAGAAACAAGTTGAAGATTGATTTATAGGTTCTTTTTCTTCCAATAATTCATATAATTCAGATTATTTTCTCTACCATTTCTCTTCTTCATTATAGAGTATTTAGTTATTGTTATGGATTTAATAAATTTTATGTCTAGATAAATATTTAATGTGATTATGGGATATTTTCAAGCCTTATTTTATGGTTTAATTAATTTAATGTGATGAATAATTTTAGTTTTAATTGTTGATTCTTGATATGTTAATTTCTATGTTTAAATGCCCAAACTATGTATGTATGAATCAGAATGATCAAATAGTGTGCTACATAAATATGCATATTTCTAGTCTATGATGTTAGCATATAATCGCTAATATTCTTATTCAATTTGATACCTTATTACTTCTATCATAAGTAGGGTTGAATAGCTATGTTAAAGGTTAAACAATTCTTATAATCTTACCTAGTTTAGTTATCACTCTTTTAGATCTTAATACAATAAATAAATTAAATCTAATAAGGGAACTTCTAGGTTATTCAAAATTTAGGTTGATTTATGATGATATTCTAAATCAATATAGTAAGAAAAAGTGGGAAGTCTTAAGTACATAGACTTCTAAAGCTAAAGTTAAGAATTCAATTATGGTTTTAAATTATGAAAGTAGTTTAAAACTTAAGAAATTAATTTTCATTCATGACATGTTTGATTAAATTGTAGGCTAGTGGTGATGATAGTCCCACGATCACATATCTCTCAATATTCTTATGCAATTCACTTTTAATGTTTTATATTATTTTCTTCAAAAGCAACAAAACTCTCCCCTTTTTTACTAATTTTAATTAACTTACCAACAAAATAGTAATTAGGAGTAGATATCATTATCAATCCTCATGGGTACAATAACCCTTGTTTTTAAATTAATTGTCACTTGTACATTGTTTATGTATACCTATCACTTGTATAATTACTTATCAATAGAGTCTATATATCGAGACACTTGTCAATCAATCAAGAGAACAATTGATCGATCGAGAACATAGGGTATTACACCTCAGAACCAAATAAAAAGAGTTAGATCGATCGAGAATGGTATTGATCTATCAACGGAGAGCATATCTTTCCATATATAGATTTACTATCCATGTTCATTTAGTTTTCCATATTAATTTTAGTTGTCCATAGCTATCCAAAGACAGTTGTCCATAGCTTCCCATAATTGTCCATAGCTATCCATAGACAACTTTGCTTAGCTATCCATCGACAGCTTTGTTGTCTATACTCATAACTATCCATAGACAACTTTATTGTCCATATTCACTATCCATAATTGTCCATATATATTTATTTCATTTATTTCAAGATTTGTTTCCATGTATAGAATTATTTTGTATAGTATATAAATAGAGAGAAATCACAAGGCCAAATTATTCTGTCATTTTTATACATCATTTTTGACTTATTTCTGACATGGTATGAGAGCAAGGTAGAAATATTTTTTCGATATTCTATTTTTGAGGGAATCTTCCTTGATATTTTTTGGAATTTTCTACTAAAGTAGTGTTCTTTGGCAATATTTGCTTAAGGTTCTTCTCTCAATTCCTTTATTTATTTATTTTGAATATTTATTTTGCTTTGTCTCAGGTTCCATTTATTTGCAATGGAAACTACATAAATGTGTATTAAGTTTACGGGAAAAATTACCCTACTTAGGCTTTTCAGTTTGAACTTTTTCTCAAGGGAATATATATTTGGGGCCATATTGATGGTACGGCTGTTGCACCAACATTTTACACTAAAAAATGTATAGAAGTCATGTATTCTCCTTCTTGGGCTATGCTTGATGCTCAAATCATGTCTTGGTTTCTTAATTAAGTAGAGCAACATATTGTCACCAACTTGCAAGCACATCTCTCATGTGGAATTATTTGAAGAAAGTTTATCATCAATGCTCATTGCTTTTAGTTGGAACATGTGATTTCCATGTTTCAATATGGTAGTCTTTCCATTCAAGACTATTACTTGGAATTTTTGAATCTTTGGCATGAATATACTGATTTGGTTACGACAGATGTTCTTGTTGCTGCTCTTTCAACTATTCAAAATATTCACAAGAGTAGCGAGTGTGATCAATTTCTTATGAAAGTATGCCCGAAATATGAATCAGTTTGCTCTTCTCTACTGAATAGATCTCCCGTTCCCTCTCTTGATATTTGTTTTGTGAGTTACTTCGCGAAGAACATTGTCTTAGTACTCAAGATATTCTGGAACAATCTTATGGCATTTTTACGACAACAACTATGGTTTATGTTGCCCAAGGATGTGGATCATCAGTGACTTCTAAAGTTTTGCAATGTTTCTACTACAAAGATTATGGGAATATTGCTACCAATTTTCCTAAAATCTATTGTTCTTATTGCAAGAAAAATGGTCATATTATCAAAGAATGCCATATCTTCCCCTAAAATCGTCAAGCCTAAGCATTTCAAATTTCTGTTGTTGTTCCTCCAGTAGCGGTTTTTATAGCACATGGGTCTTCCTCAAGTGCTTCTTTTGATCTTGCACCTCCTGCAATAACTTATTGCACTTTTAAAATGGTGCAATAGATGCTAATTTCAAAATTATCTACGATGGGATTTCAAGGTAAAAATTCTAATACACTTTGGTATGTAGACTCAGGGGCTTATAATCAAATGAAGAATACTCCCACAACTTTTTCTCATGTTCAGCCCTATGTTGTCCAATCTACCATTCAGACTACCAATGTCAGTTCTTTGCCAATCACTGCTATTGGAAATGCCTCTTCTATATTTACCGATGTGTTTCTTGCTCCTTAACTTTCCACGAATCTCATTTCTGTTGGTCAATTAGCTGAAAACAATTGTGGTGTTAATTTTTATAGTTATGGTTTTGTTGTGCAGGACCAAGTAATGGGGAGCCAATGGCGAAGGGACCTAAAATGGGATGCTTGCTTCCATTATTTTACCTATTCCACCATTTTATCCACTTTCTTCTATTAAGTCTTTTGCTTGTAATAATGTTCCTAATCTGAGTATGGTATGGCATCGTCCTTTTAGCCATCCCAATACTCAAATCTTATCTCATGTATTAAACTCAGGCTTTCTTGGTAATTAAGTACGTTCTTCTTTACCTCTTGAGTATGATTCTTGTAAACTTGGTAAAAGTAAAACTTTTCCATTTCCTTTGCATGCTAGTAGAGATTCTCACTACTTTGATCTTATCTATAGTGATGTTTGGGGACTTTACCCAATTAGTTCACATGTTTAAGGAATACTTGGCTTCTATAGGTAGTATCCATCAACATTCATGTTCTGCTACTCCCTAACAAAATGGAGTAGCCAAATTCAAAATCGTCATTTTCTTGATATGGTACCTACTATCTTATTAGAATCTTTTGTTCCATCCATGTTCTGGGTTGAGGATCTAAAGACCGCTACTCACTTGATTAATCCTTTACCTTCCCAAGTTTTACACATTGAGTCTTCCTATTTTTGCTTGTTTGTTAAGAAACCTAGTTATGATATTCTTTGTATCTTTGGTTGTGTATGTTTTGTTCATTTACCTTCTCATGAAAGTTATAAATTATCTGCTCAATCTATTAGATGTGCATTCTTAAGATAGAATGTGTGTCAAAATGGGTTTGTTTGCTATGATCCTACATTAAATCGTACATATATTTCTAGGAATATTATTTTATTTGAAAATTAACATTTTTTTCCTATGTCTTATGTGCCTTCTTCTTCTAATGTAGTCATTCCCTCCTTTGAGAAAAATTTCTTAAATCTTCCTTAAAATAGTTCTTGCTTTAAGCCAAGTATGATGTATACGAGAAAATCCTGCCTATGGTCTCTTCTGGTGGCTCACCTGATATCTGGTCGTAACATGCACCAGAGTCAATCAGTTGCAGCACCTCCATAGCCTTTGGTACGTTGCTCTTCTGAAGTATCTGTACCCTTAGATAGGTATATTTTTTCTTATAGCAATTATATTTCAGCTCCTACTACTACATTGTCCAATTTTGATATTCCTATATGCTACTCACATGTTGTCGAGCATGACTATTGGTGACAAGCTATGCAGAAAGAAATTGCTGCTCTAAAGGCCAATAATACCTAGGACATTGAGTCTTTTCCTTCCACTATAGTTACTCTAGGTTGCAAATGGATTTACTCAGTCAAGGTTCACTCTAATGGAAGTTTGGATAGTTGTAAAGCTCAGCTTGTTATCCTTGGGAACAATCAAGAATATGGTGTTAATTATGAGGAGACCTTTGCTCCTATGGCTAAGATGACTACTGTTTGAACTGTTTTATCTCTTGTTCCTTCCAATGATTGGCCACTACATCATATGGATGTTAAGAATGCTTTCCTTTACGGAAATCTTAAAAAATGTATTTATATGAAACCACCTCCGCATTTGTTTTCCTCTCTGACCTCCAATGTGTGTAAACTTTGTCGTTCTCTTTATTTTCTCAAACAAGTTCCATAGGTCTGGTTTGAAAATTTCCAAACCACTTTATTACAATTTTCTTTCACATAAAGCAAGTATGACACTTCATTGTTTCTTCAAAAATCAAACACGGGTATTGTTGTCCTTTTGGTTTATGTTGATGATATTGTGATCACTGGTTCTGATTCTATTTTACTTGTTCAACTCAAGACCCATCTCTCAAAATCCTTTCATATGAAAGATCTTTGGTTTCTTACGTATTTTTTTGGTCATGAGGTGCATCGTAGTCCCTATGGTATTTCACTAAATCAACACAAATATGTTAGTGATTTGGTGACTATAGCTAGACTGCAGGAAGCTACCTCTGTCGATACTCCCATGGAATTAAATGTCAAGCTTCGTAAAGAGGAGGGTGACTTACTTGTTGATCACAATTTATATCAGAAATTTGTGAGTAGCCTTGTCTATCTCACCATCACTAGACTAGATATTTGTTTTCTATACAGAAAGTCAGCCAATTTCTCTAAACTCCTCATCATCTTAATTTGGTTGTTGTTTCTCAAATCATACACTATGTTCAGGGCCCTTCTACCCATGGCTTATTCTTTCCTTCAAGTAATTATCTTCTTCTTGTTTCTTATAGCAATGCTGATTGAGATAGTTGTGCTAATAAATGTCGCTCCATAACTGGTTGGCGCGTGTTCTTAGGTGATGCATTAATCTCCTAGAAGAGTAAGAAGCAAGAAATTTTTTTAAGTCATCTACTAAATCTGAGTACTAAGCAATTTCCCTTGCTTGTTCCAAAATTATTTGCCTTCGAGATTTTCTTGTTGAGTTAGAATTCTCTGAGACTGATCTTACACCTTTACATGCTGATAATACAAGTGCAATTGAAATTAGAGCCAATCCTATCTATTATAAGCGCACAAAGCATATTGAAGTCGACTATCACACAATCTGTGAAGCCTTTAAAACTCGTGTTATCACTCTTCCACTTATTTCCACTGAACTATAAATTGTCGATATCTTCACCAAGGCTCTCACTCGTCATCGACATTGCTTTCTAAGTCGCAAATTGATGCTTGTTGATCAACCCACGTCAATTTGAGAGGGGCTATCAACGGACAGGTTAATTGTACATATTCATTTAGTTGTCTATAGACAACTTTTCTTAGCTATCCATAATTGTCCATAAACAATTTTACTATCCATATTTATTGTCCATAACTGTTCATATTTATTTTATTTATTTAGAGATTTGTTTTTATTTATAAAATTATTTTGTAAAGTATATAAATAAAGAGAAATCGTCCAAATTATTTAGTCATTTTTATATAGCATTTTTGACTTATTTTCGACATGATCAATCAAGTAAGAGTGGATCAATGGAGTTCTCAAGGTTTGAAATAATAACATAGTTAGCTCAATCAAATAGGGTTTCAATTGATCGAGTGGAGTAGACTTTGACATATCAACCCTAATTTGAATACTAATTTTCAATCTTTGGATAAAAGCTAACACAAATCCTAAATTGATTAGGACCAATTTTAACCTATTTAAACACCATTAAGAGACAATGGTGATTTTTTTTCCATAGAAAGTAGAGAGAAATCTGGGAAGATAATTCATTAAAAACTTACAATTTCTTTAAAAAATATTGTTTTTTCCTCTTGTTAGTAATCTCGATGTCCATTGTGATTTCCATCTCTTCCAATTTTTGGATTTTATTTTAGCATCCATATGTTGGTCGTGCTTAGCTGATAGGCTAGTCTTTGACGTTTTGTTTCTTAAGACAGAAAAGGTGGCGTATTAACTTGAATCTATCTCAGCCATGCAAAACTGATCATAACCCTTTTATGGTTAGACTCCTGATTCAAAAAGTCTAATATAGTTTTGAGATTAGCAACATTGTTTTGTAATCATTGTGCTGGAAAGTTTCTCTGGATGATCTTTATGAAAGGTTGGATACCCAAGGAATGTTTTAGATAAACATTATGTTTCCTTTAAACTATGTAACCTAGCTTCTGTAGACGCTATTTTTGATGAATTCTTATTCGTAGTTCAAGAGCTATTTCTTATTGGATCATTAAATATGGTATCTATAAATGCCATATACTTCCACTCGTTATGGTCATTCTCGGATTTCTTCAAGCGTTCTGGTTCTTATTCTCATTCTCTTGCCTCAATCTCAGCTTCCTTGTTTAAGCTTTTTTTTCCCTCTGAAATCTTTATAATCATGAGTGATCTTCCTTCTTCTCGTAATCTAAGCTATTTTGTTCATTCGATTTCTCTGATAGAACTTAATAGTGAAGGGTTTGAAGTTGAACTCTTTCCTAATCCTATCATCCACAAACTTGTGCAGATAGATCTTTGATAGGCAAAAAATGGAATCCTAAGAGACTTGATCGTGCTCATGTTTTTTCTTCTTTCGGACTCTCTTCGATTCTTCTCGGTAGAATGGATGCATTTGAAGCTGAAGAGGCTTTTGACACTTTTATTTTCTCCGTCCAAGTTATGGAAGATACGAAAAAAGTATGGGAAAAACATGTGTGGAATTTGGATGGCTCTATGATGGTATTACAAGAGTAAGATCCAGAAGCACACACTGCAAGCTATAACTTCATTATGGCTCCTTTCTGGGTCCAAATGCATGGCATCCCAAGGCAACTTATGTTTGCTGAAAACATCACAAAAATATCACGAAGTGCTGGCCATCTTCTTGAACTGGAAAAAATGCCTTTAAATGAAATCCTTAATTGGAAGCTTGCTAGGGCTAGACTACTATTCAATGTTACCAAGTCTTTACCAGTTGGTAAATCTTTAAAGAAAACTTCTCCTGATATTAAACCAGTGTGGCTACAGTTTAGACTTGAAAATATTTCTGAATTTTGTCACATTTGAGGACTCATAACACATGTCACTGTTGAATATTGGCTCTAAAAGTAACAAATTAGTGGCATAATTTAGGGAAATTAGTGGCCTAATTTGTGGCTTAATTTGTGGCATGATTTAAGGAAATTAGTGGCATAATTTAAGGAAATTAGTGGCCTAATTTAAGGCTTAAATTATGGCACAATTTAGGGAAAGGGAGTCTTGCTTCATCTATAAATAGGGAAGAGTTCATGCATTGAAGAACAAGGCAAAAATCAGAAAAATCAAAGAGAGCATAAGCAAACTCAAAGAGAGAAAATACTTGTGAGTTTGAGAGTTTTCTATAAATTTGGGGAAACACTTGAGAGATATTATTAGTGAGGAAATCTGTATCTGTATTCTGTATATTTCCTACTCAGTTCAAATAATATCTGCTGCCTCCCGTGGACCTAGGCGAATTGCCGAACCACGTAAATTCTGTGTGTTCATTTTATCGCTTTGATATATTCATACACCGCTATTTATTGCTTCCGCCCACAACAAATTGGTATCAGAGCCAAATATAGCAGTATTATATATCAAATCGAAGCTCTCGACGAGACGAACACAACGGTGAAAGAATCGCTCAAATCGGAAGTCAGAATCGCCGCCAGAAGCTGCCGGAGTGTTGCTGCCAGCACTGAGTCAACTCACCGAGTTGGACCGAGTCAACTCAGTCACTAGTGATATTTGGACCGAGTTGGTCCGTTTTTCATCCGTTTTCAGCTGAGTTGGATCTATTCCTAGCTAATTGGACCATTCCGGATTCAACTGCGGACTCCGTTTTTTCAAATAAGGTATAAAATTTGAAAAAAAAACACTGTTTTAAGTTGTAAGTGCAAAATTTCTGTTATCTGCTTGTACTTATGGCTGATAAAAGAGAGATCGAAGAAGGTGAACAAGCTGACCTTAGAATTTCTGTCAAACCAAGTTGTTCTACTCGAAGAACTATGTTGTCCAACGCAAAGTTCGAGGTAGAGAAATTCGACGGCACCAATAACTTTGGCATGTGGCAATATGAAGTATTAGATCTATTATTTCGAGAAGGATCTAATATAGCCTTGGAGACCAGGCCAGAAGATTATTCAAATGAAGATTGGAATTATGTCAACCGACAAGCTTGTGGCACAATTCGACTGTGCTTAGGAAAAGATCAGAAGTACTTTGTCATGAAAGAGAATGTGGCTGCAGTTCTCTGGAAGAAACTAGAGGACAAGTACATGACGAAAAGTATTGAGAACAGACTCTACTTGAAGAAGAAACTTTTTCGTTTCCAGTACAAGAAAGGTACCTCTATGATTGAGCACTTAGATAATTTCAATAAAATTTTGGCCGATCTACAAAATTTAGATGTTGAAATTATCGATGAAGATAAAGCTTTGTTGTTGCTGAATTCATTACCTGAGAGCTATGAGCATTTAACCACAACCCTGTTATATGGAAAAGATGAGGTTAAGTTCGTAGATGTTTCAAATGCTTTGGTAAATAATGAGTATCGGAAGAAGGATCAACATGATCACAGAGACTCAATATCAGAAGCATTGACGGCAGCCAGAGGTAGGACGAACAACAAAAAATCTGGCGGATCAAATAATAGGGGGCGATCCAGATCAAAGTCCAGGGGAGATTCATCCAGAAGACGTCCTGCAAAGGATGAGTGTGCCTATTGTCACCAGAAAGGGCATTGGAAGAAAGATTGCCCAAACAAGGACAAGTCAAATGCAAATGTTGCACAGAAGACCGATGAAGATGAAGAATCAGCCTTTTCAGTTTCATCATCAAAAACCTACTCAGATAAGTGGATCCTTGATTCTGGATGTTCTTATCATATGTGTCCAAACAGACATTGGTTTTCAAGTTTTGAAGAGCTCGATGGAGGAGTTGTGCTTATGGGCAACGACAATGCCTGTCAAACAAAAGGGATCGGAACAGTACGACTAAAGATGCACGATGGTACAATCAGACGACTTACAAATGTAAGGTATATTCCTGACCTAAAGAAAAACCTTATTTCTTTAGGTGTTCTAGATTCTGATGGTTACAAGGTAATATTGGAAAATGGAGTCTTGAAAGTTGTACGAGGTGCATTTGTAGCGATGAAGGGTACTCGGAAGGCGAACTTGTATTTCCTAGATGGGAGTACGATTACGGGAAGAAGCATTGTCTCAAGTAGTTACGAAGAAAAGACAAATGATTCTTCACTTTGTGTACATGCGCTTAGGGCATGTCGGTGAAAAGGCTTTGCAAGGCTTAATGAAGCAAGGTCTTTTAAAAGGTGCCAAGGCGGAAAGTTTGATTTCTGCGAACATTGTGTAATGGGAAAACAAACAAGAGTCAAGTTCGGCCGCCATTCATCGTACTAAGGGATCTCTTGATTATATTCACACGGATGTGCAGGGACCTTCAAAGAATGCTTCACTTGGAGGTAAACGTTGGTTTGTGACTTTTATTGATGATTTCTCTAGATATGTCTGGATATACACTATGAGTCATAAAGATGAAGTTCTGGATATCTTTCTTAAATGGAAGAAAATGATCGAGACTCAGACACACAGGAAAATTAAAAGACTCGAGATACGATAATGGTGGCGAGTACAAATCAGATCCCTTCTTTAAAGTTTGTCAAGATGAAGGGATAATCAGACATTTTTCAGTTCCTCGTACACCACAGCAGAATGGAGTTGCAGAACGAATGAATCGAACTTTGGTTGAGAAAGTTCGATGTATGCTATCTCAATCAAAATTGAGCAAGGCATTTTGAAATTTGAGGCTTTGTCATATGCAACT
The DNA here is from genome assembly GCA_030763125.1 of Hippophae gyantsensis. Classification (NCBI taxonomy): domain Eukaryota; kingdom Viridiplantae; phylum Streptophyta; class Magnoliopsida; order Rosales; family Elaeagnaceae; genus Hippophae; species Hippophae gyantsensis. The sequence continues at coordinate 26,518,034 of CM061039.1, read as the reverse complement.
CATATAGTCAACGAGACTTCCTACGACTGCATTAGATGGAAAAACTCCTAAAGAGGTATGGTCTGGACAACCTGCTACTGATTATGATTCATTGCGAATATTTGGATGTCCAGCATATTTTCATGTTAGTGAATCCAAACTGGATCCTAGAGCAAAGAAAGCTGTTTTCTTGGGCTTTAAGGAAGGAGTTAAAGGATTTCGACTTTGGTGTGGTGAATCCAAGAAGATCGTCTTAAGCCGAGATGTTACATTTGACGAGTCTGTTATGCTGAGACAGACAAATTCAGAGAAAGAGAATGAAAGTCCAAATACTCTTTCTAAGGTGATGCTTGAGACTCCAGAAGATCCAGAAAAGATTGCACCGATTACCGATCGTGGTGAAGATGAAATTGATGATCAAGAAGAGATCTCAGTTGAGGTGGAGGTTCTCTCACCATCACCACCAATCAATCAACAGCCAGAATCTATTGCCACTACTCGACCGAGAAGGGAGATTAGGAAGCCTACTAGATACACAGACATGGTAGCATTCGCACTTCCAGTAATTGATGATGATGTCCCATGCACTTACAGAGAAGCTGTGCAGAGAGTTGATAGTATGAAGTGGAAGATGGCAATGGATGAAGAGATGAAGTCTCTACACCAGAATCAGACTTGGGAGTTGGTTCAACTTCCAAAAGGAAAGAAAACTATTGGCTGCAAATGGGTCTATGCCAAGAAGGAAGGTGTTCCTGGTAAAGACAATATCAGATACAAAGCCAGACTGGTAGCAAAAGGCTATGCTCAGAAAGAAGGAATAGACTACAATGAGGTATTCTCACCTGTTGTTAAGCATTCATCTATTCGGATACTATTGGCTTTGGTAGCACAGTTTGATCTCGAGTTAGCTCAACTCGATGTCAAAACAGCTTTTCTCCATGGTACTTTGAACGAAGAAATCTACATGTCTCAACCGGATGGCTTCAAAATTCCAGGACGAGAGAATTGGGCTTGCAAGTTGAGCAAGTCAATTTACGGTTTGAAGCAATCACCGTGACAATGGTACAAGCGCTTTGATAGCTTCATTAGAGAACAGAAGTACACACGCAGTCAGTTTGATCACTGTGTATACTTTCGGAAACTCCAAGATGGTACCTTCATTTATTTGCTCTTATATGTTGATGATATGTTGATTGCATCTAAGAGCAAGGTGGAGATCGACAGATTGAAGGCTCTATTGAGTTCAGAATTTGAAATGAAAGATCTTGGAGAAGCTAAGAAAATTCTTGGGATGGAAATCACAAGAGATAGAGTTGCAAGCACAGTCTGTTTGACACAGACTCAGTATCTGAAGAAAGTACTACAAAGGTTTGACATTGATGAAAAAACCAAACCAGTAAGTACACCGCTTGCTCCTCACTTTCAATTGAGTGCATTGATGTCACCTAGCACCATCGATGAAAAGAAGCAAATGGAACGTGTTCCATATGCAAATGCTGTTGGTGCCTTGATGTATGCAATGGTTTACACCAGACCTGATATTTCTCACGCTGTTAGTATGGTGAGTCGGTACATGCATAATCCCGATAAAGGACACTGGCAAGCAGTGAAGTGGATTCTACGGTACATCTATGGTACTGTGGATATTGGTTTGAAGTTTGAAAGAGACAAGACTGAAGGCAAACAACTAGTTGGATATGTGGATTCTGACTATCTTTGCCGAGATACGGATAAGCGTCGATCTACAACTGGTTATGTGTTCACAATGACAGGAGGACCAGTTTGTTGGAGATCAACATTGCAGTCAGCCGTAGCTTTGTCTACTACAGAGACAGCGTATATGGTCATGAATGAAGCATTCAAAGAAGCTATATGGCTTCTCGGGTTGACTAAGGATTTGGGTATTGTTCAGAAGAACGTGGAGGTTTTCTGCGACAGCCAGAGTGCCATTTGTTTGGCAAAGAACCAAGTTCATCATGGTCGTACCAAGCACATCGATGTTCGATTTCATTTTGTTCGAGAAATCGTCGATGAAGGAAATGTTATACTCCAGAAAATCGGAACTGCAGATAACCCCGCAGATATGCTTACAAAGGTGGTTACAGGGATCAAGTTTCAACACTGCTTGAACTTGATCAACATCTCTCGAGCTTAGAGCGCCTAGGGCGCATTTGGAGGCAGCGTTATGAACTTTTTCGCCAAGGTGGAGATTGTTGAATATTGGCTCTAAAAGTAACAAATTAGTGGCATAATTTAGGGAAATTAGTGGCCTAATTTGTGGCTTAATTTGTGGCATGATTTAAGGAAATTAGTGGCATAATTTAAGGAAATTAGTGGCCTAATTTAAGGCTTAAATTATGGCACAATTTAGGGAAAGGGAGTCTTGCTTCATCTATAAATAGGGAAGAGTTCATGCATTGAAGAACAAGGCAAAAATCAGAAAAATCAAAGAGAGCATAAGCAAACTCAAAGAGAGAAAATACTTGTGAGTTTGAGAGTTTTCTATAAATTTGGGGAAACACTTGAGAGATATTATTAGTGAGGAAATCAGTATACGTATTACGTATATTTCCTACTCAGTTCAAATAATATCTGCTGCCTCCCGTGGACCTAGGCGAATTGCCGAACCACGTAAATTCTGTGTGTTCATTTTATCGCTTTGATATATTCATACATCGCTATTTATTGCTTCCGCCCACAACAGTCACTCCTCAATGTAATGATAAAAAACCTGCATGCATTTCTTTGGGTGATGGAGCTCATTTTTGATTGTATGGTGCATGGCTCAAAGCCAACTTAAGAATTAATGCTCCTTTTTTACTCTACATAAAAGAATGTTTCTTTCAAAGCCATCAAAGTGATAAACAAATGGTAAGAGTGGTTTCACATTCTGATGGCTCTATTCAAATCCAAAGATTCCAACAGTTACAGATTGAGAGTGACAAATCTGGAAAAAAAACTCTAAAATTATTTCAGATGCTGCTACCAATTTCCGAATCACACATGCAAAGGAACGACAAAGCAGATGAGACATTGATGGCCTTAATCGAAGAAATTTTTTTAGCCCCCCTCCCATCAAGATAATGTGGGTTTCTTTGCAAGAATTCTGATTCACTTCTTCCCGTTAAACAAATAGACAAGAGTAACCAATACTGGACATCATTCCATTTGCTCTGCCCAAGAAAATATTTAGGTAACACAGAATTTTACAAGTAATAATCATGGAGATTAACACACAACTAGAATTTCACGAGGAAAAATGACTTTCAAAAATCTACAGATTGGGGTGGAGAAACATGGTGTTGGTTTATAAACTTGTTTTCAAGCCCAAAGAAATCAAAAAACAAACTTTGAAATATTCTAGCCCATTTGAAGTCCAGCTCATGGAAGCTTCTATGGTGATGATCTGGATTGATAAGGATACAGCTCATGGTTGGTGGGAAGAAGAAAAATCAATGGGTTAGGTAAGAAGATAAGTGTATGGTTTAGATTGTTTTGGTAGGTTTAGATTGTATGGCTTAGATTTATTTGTTGTTTCTATAAATACCTCTCAGTAGCAATGTAATAATCAAGTTAAAGAAATCAGAAACAAAAATTTGAGAATTTCTGAGTGTTTCTGGAAAATTGTTCTTGAGTGTTCTTGAGTTTTGAGAGTTTTGATCCATAATATTTCAACAAAGTGGTATCAGAGCTGTAGTTGGAAATATAAATATACACTATTGTATATCAAATCGAAGCTCTCGACGAGACAAATCCGACGCTGCAAGCATCATCCCGATCGGAGTTTGGACGCGCCGCCACGATCCTCCGGAAGGTTCTGCTAGAAGTGAGTTAACTCACTGAGTCAGTCAAGTGGAGCCGAGTTGACCGAGCCGTGAAGCCTGTTGACCGAGCCGCTGACTGAGCCGCCAAGCGTTTGACCGAGCCGTCGAAAAAGTTGACCACAAGGTTGACTTTGATCGTTGACTTTGACCGTTGACCAAAAAAATCAAATTTTTTCTCCCGAGTTCCTCCTAAGGTTTTTTGACGTTCTGAATCCATCTGTGCGATCAGAATTTACAAATTCTCACTATATTGAGAGTTATGTCAAGTGGAGGTATGTCATCGTTTCAAGTCCCGACACTCAACAACGACAACTATGATAATTGGAGTATCAAGATGAAAGCTCTTTTGGGTGCACATGATGTGTGGGAAGTCGTAGAGAAAGGCTTAAGTGAGCCAGACGATGAAGCTACTCTAACGCAAGTGCAAAATGAATCTTTGAAGGATTTAAGGAAGAGAGACAAGAAAACCCTCTTTCTTATCTATCAAGCCTTAAATGATGATGGGTTTGAGAAGATTTCAGATGTAACATCTTCCAGAGCAGCGTAGAATAAGCTTCAAATTTCTTTCAAAGGAGCCGAGAAAGTAAAGAAGGTTCGTCTCCAAACACTAAGAGGTGAGTTTGAATCTCTACATATGAAAGCTTCTGAATCTATTTCTGATTATTTCTCGAGAGTCGTAGTTGTTTCTAATCAATTAAAAAGAAACGGTGAGATGTTGGGAGATGTTAGAATAATGGAAAAGATACTTCGTTCATTAGATTCCAAATTTGAACACATTGTTGTAACGATTGAGGAAACAAAAGATTTGGAAGAAATGACCATTGATGAACTCAATGGGTCATTACAAGCATATGAAGAAAAACATAAGAAGAAGCAAGGGATCACTGAGCAACTCTTCAAAATGCAATTCAAGGATAAACATGAAAACCAAGACAATGACAGAAACCAACGTGGCCGAGGTAGAGGTAAAAGCCGTGGACGAGGTGGAAGCCATGGTCGTGGACGAGGTTGGAATTACAACAACAATTCCAACAACTTTGAGAGAGCAGAAAGCTCAACACAAAGTCGTGGAAGAGGTAATACGAACTCAAGGTATGGAAAATCTCAAGTTCAATGCTATAATTGTCAAAAATTTGGACATTATGCTTCAGAATGTAGAACTCCCAATAATAGAGTAGATGAGAAAATCAACTACATAGAGGAGAAGACCGATGAGAAAGAAACTCTTTTTCTAGCACGAAAGGAGGGTGATAATAGTCAACCAAATGCCTGGTATCTTGACAGAGGTGCAAGCAACCATATGTGTGGAAGGAAAGACATGTTCGTGGAACTAGATGAGTCAATAAGTGGAAATGTCTCATTTGGAGATGATTCAAACGTAGCAGTGAAAGGAAGAGGTAACATTCTTATTCGCTTGAAAGATGGGAAACATCAATTTATTTCCAATGTTTACTATATCCCAAATATGAAAAGTAACATCTTGAGTTTAGGACAACTGTTAGAGAAAGGTTATGATATTCATATGAAGGATTATAATCTTTCTATAAAAGATGATAAGAATAACCTCATTGCTAACGTACCGATGTCAAAGAATAGAATGTTCTTGATCAACATACAAAATGACATTGCAAAGTGTTTGAAAGCATGCTATAAAGATGCATCGTGGCTATGGCATCTACGATTTGGACATCTCAATTTTGGAGGATTGGAGCTGTTGTCTAAGAAGGAGATGGTGAAGGGACTACCTTGCATTAACCATCCTGATCAACTTTGTGAAGGGTGCCTACTCGGGAAGCAATTCAGAAAAAGCTTTCCAAAGGAGTCAGACTCAAGAGCCAAGAAGCCACTCGAGCTAATCCATACTGATGTGTGCGGACCGATCAAGCCTAGCTCTCTCGGTACTTGATAACTATTTTCTTCTTTTTATTGATGATTTTTCAAGAAAAACTTGGGTATATTTCTTGAAACAGAAATCAGAAGTTTTTGAAGTATTCAAAAAGTTCAAAGCTATAGTGGAGAAAGAAAGCGGTAGAAAAATCAAAGCCATGAGATCAGACCGAGGTGGAGAATTTACATCCAAGGAGTTTCAAGAGTTCTGTGCAACAAATGGAATTCATAGATCTTTAACAGTGCCAAGATCCCCTCAACAGAATGGTGTAGCTGAAAGAAAGAACCGAACAATCCTCAACATGGCACGAAGCATGCTCAAAAGCAAGAAACTACCCAAAGAATTTTGGGCAGAAGCAGTAGCATGTGCAATTTACTTGTCAAACCGATCTCCAACAAGAAGTGTATGGGGAAAGACACCGCAAGAGGCATGGAGTGGAAGAAAGCCTGGTATTTCCCACCTAAGAGTCTTTGGAAGTATAGCCCATGTTCATGTACCGGATGAGAGAAGAACGAAGCTTGATGATAAAAGCGAGAGTTTTATCTTCATCGGTTATGATGCTAATTCAAAGGGCTATAAGTTGTACAACCCACACAATAAGAAGATTGTGATTAGTCGAGATGTGGTATTCGACGAAGAAAGAGAATGGGATTTTAATTCTCATGCAGATAACTTCAATTTCTTTCCTCAATTTAAAGAAGATAAGCAGAAAATGAGGGAGCAACCAATAGAAATTCAACAAGAGCCGACGACTCCACCTACTTCACCAATGCCAACCATTCATGAAGACTCGTCACCTTCATCATCTTCGAGTGGAAGTGAAAGAGCCGTGACACGTACACGAAATCTCCAAGATCTTTATGAGGTAACAGAACGACAAGATAATCTTACCTTATTCTGTCTCTTTGCTGATTGTGAACCAGTGAGCTTTCAAGAAGCTGTACAAGAGAAGAAGTGGAGAGATGCGATGGACGAAGAAATCAATGCAATTGAGAAGAACGACACATGGGAACCTGTTTCACTTCCCAAAGGGCATAAGGCAATAGGTGTCAAATGGGTGTACAAGACAAAGAGGAATGCTAAAGGAGAGATTGAAAGGCACAAGGCAAGGCTAGTAGCAAAAGGATATAGTCAAAAGGCTGGAATTGACTATGATGAGGTATTTGCTCTTGTTGCTCGATTAGAAACTATAAGACTAATCATTTCTTTGGCAGCTCAAAATAAGTGGAAGATACATCAAATGGATGTAAAATCTGCTTTTCTAAATGGAGTCCTTGAAGAAGAAGTCTACATTAAGCAACCATCAGGCTATGAAGCAAAAGGTCACAAAGACAAGGTGTTGAAGTTGAAGAAAGCTCTTTATGGGTTAAAGCAAGCGCCAAGAGCATGGAATAACCGCATCGATAAGTACTTTATGGAAAACAACTTCACCAAGTGTCCCTATGAACATTCACTCTACGTCAAGATTGAAGATGACGATATTCTAATCGTCTGTCTATACGTAGATGATCTCATCTTCACCGGAAGTAATCCAAAGCTATTTGAAGATTTTAAGAAGGTGATGACCCGAGAGTTTGAAATGACAGATATCGGGTTAATGGCATACTACCTTGGAATTGAAGTGAAGCAAAAGGAAGAAGGCATCTTCATCTCTCAAGAAAGCTATGCAATGGAGATACTAAAGAAGTTCAAGATGAACGATTGCAAGCCGATCAATACACCAGTGGAATATGGAATCAAACTATCCAAGCATGAAGATGGTGAAAGTGTGGATCCAACATTTTTCAAAAGTTTAGTTGGAAGTCTGCGTTATCTCACATGCACAAGGCCTGACATCTTGTATGCCGTTGGATTGATTAGCCGTTATATGGAGAAACCGACAATCACCCATTTCAAAGCTGCAAAAAGAATCCTACGCTATCTGAAAGGTACAATTAATTTTAGCTTGTTCTATTCAGCTTCTAATGATTACAAGCTTGTTGGATATAGTGATAGCGATTTTGGTGGAGATATAGACGATCGAAAAAGCACTTCCGGATTTGTGTTTTTCATGGGAGATACTGCTTTTACATGGATGTCGAAAAAGCAACCGATTGTCACCTTGTCTAGCTGTGAAGCAGAATATGTAGCAGCTACCTCATGTGTTTTCCATGCAATTTGGCTGAGAAACTTGTTAAAGGAGCTAAGTATGACACAAGAAGATCCAACCAAAATTTGTGTTGATAATAAGTCAACCATTGCCTTAGCCAAAAATCCTGTTTTCCATGATCGAAGCAAACACATAGATACTCGATATCATTACATCAGGGAGTGCATCACAAGAAAGGATGTACAACTCGAGTATGTAAAATCACAAGATCAAATTGCCGACATCTTCACTAAACCGCTCAAGCAAGAAGACTTTGTCAGATTGAGAAATTTGCTCGGCATCATAAAACAAGTTTAAGGGGGAGTGTTGGTTTATAAACTTGTTTTCAAGCCCAAAGAAATCAAAAACAAACTTTGAAATATTCTAGCCCATTTGAAGTCCAGCTCATGGAAGCTTCTATGGTGATGATCTGGATTGATAAGGATACAGCTCATGGTTGGTGGGAAGAAGAAAAATCAATGGGTTAGGTAAGAAGATAAGTGTATGGTTTAGATTGTTTTGGTAGGTTTAGATTGTATGGCTTAGATTTATTTGTTGTTTCTATAAATACCTCTCAGTAGCAATGTAATAATCAAGTTAAAGAAATCAGAAACAAAAATTTGAGAATTTCTGAGTGTTTCTGGAAAATTGTTCTTGAGTGTTCTTGAGTGTTCTTGAGTTTTGAGAGTTTTGATCCATAATATTTCAACACATGGAACCTTCTTGGATCTTGTAGAATTATAAGTGTTGGTTATTTTAGTAGACAAAATATTTCCATGTAACTTGTTTTTAAGTTCGTTCTTAAGTCTATTAAGTAAAATCGAAGAAACGTCAGAATTTCAAATAGACGTATTTCAAGTTTATCTGTTACAACTATAAGACATAAGGATTGCACTCACATATTTAATCGCACATAAATCTAGAATTATTTTTGTTGCTAAAATATAGAATAAGATATATGTCAAACTATTATATAACATATATCCTAAATTATAGACTAAACCTTAACCAAAAAGATAGCATAAAATATACTTTAAAAGAATTTTTTTTTTAAAAAAGAGTATTCATGATTAATGAATCTACTTTAAAAGAACTCTTCTTTAAATAGGAGTTTTCTTAATTAATGAGTATTACTAATCTTATTTGTAATAGAAACGATATTTATCATTTAAATAGGAATCTTCTTAATTAATGAGTATTACTAATCTTATTTGTAGTAGAAAAGATATTCATCAATTACATAGGAGTTTTCTTAATTAGTGAGTATTACTAATCCTATTTGTAATAGAAAAGATATTTATCAATTACATAAGATTGAAGGTTTTAATTTTTCTTATAAATAAAACTCATTGTTCATTATTTTAATCAACCACACAAGATCATTTTCTTTTCTTCTTAATCTCTCTTGTTTTGCAAATATAAGGTCATTATTCTTTAAGCTTCTTTACTTAGTTAATCTATCAAAATTAGTGGTTATGTTTGATTGATTAATCAACCAAATAAGTTTATGATCTACTTTAAAAGAACTCTTCTTTAAATAGGAGTTTTCTTAATTAATGAGTATTACTAATCTTATTTGTAATAGAAACGATATTTATCATTTAAATAGGAATCTTCTTAATTAATGAGTATTACTAATCTTATTTGTAGTAGAAAAGATATTCATCAATTACATAGGAGTTTTCTTATAGTGAGTATTACTAATCCTATTTGTAATAGAAAAGATATTTATCAATTACATAAGATTGAAGGTTTTAATTTTTCCTATAAATAAAACTCATTGTTCATTATTTTAATCAACCACACAAGATCATTTTCTTTTCTTCTTAATCTCTCTTGTTTTGCAAATATAAGATCATTATTCTTTAAGCTTCTTTACTTAGTTAATCTATCAAAATTAGTGGTTATGTTTGATTGATTAATCAACCAAATAAATTTATGATATTTTGATCATATTATAGCTTCCTCTTTATTTTTGTTCTTGAATTGTTAGATCAAATAATTGTGTTTATTATATCATAATTATTTTATTTGATTATTAATCTTTAATTATCATAATTATAGCCCAGTCCTTCAGTCTGATATGTTTCTTTAACTATATGCACCTGCAGCCGACCTGATAGAATTATCCCTATAGCTGAAAGATTTGGCATGGACCCTGGAGCTGTCCTTGACAATGTGAGCCTCAATTTCTTCATATTTCATCTGTAAAATTAGAGTTCCAAATATGAAACTAACCTTGTGGATTATTTAACGGAAAGATCATCTATGCCCGTGCATACATATACGAGCATCAGCATAACCTGCTACTTGGTCTACAGCAAAAATGTCAGAGAAGCCTTTCAGACTTTTGGTGAGATAATTCAATACTAAATCATTGTAATGTATTAGAATCTATGCATGCTTGATCTCTTGTGCATCTTCATGCCTTCAGTTGTGGATTCAGTGATTGCTCTTTTTCGAGTGGATTTCACAGGAAGAGGAGAACTTGCTGATCACCAGGTAAACCACACATTTCATTTAGTTCCTAAATTATCATTTAGAATGTTATTTTCTATTTCTCTTTCATGACGTGAACCTTTAATATTACAGCAAAAACTGGCACAGATGTTATCTCACTTACTAAAAATCGCAGAGGAATTTAAGGTTGCAGTCTACATGACTAATCATCGTAAATTGTTAAATAGTTTTTGATAAGCATTTTTATGCCTTCAAAAGAAAAAAAAGAGTAGGATATAAACTCTATAAGAAAGGCTACATGGATATTCAATGATAGCACGGATTCGACATCTTCGACTTAAATTGAGTTCAATTTTGGTAAAGAATGAGGTGGTTTGAGTAATCTTCATATGTTATCTCTATCATGACAAAATTCCGATATTTTTGGTTACAGTCGTAGTGGACCCTGGTGGTGCAGTGTTTATATCAGATCCCAAGAAACCTGCAGGAGGGCATATTCTTGCCCACGCAGCCACAATAAGGTTAATGTTCAGAAAAGGGAAAGGAAAACAGCGAGTTTGTAAGGTGTTTGATGCTCCAAATCTGCCTGAGGCTGAAGCAATATCCTTCTCATTCAATTGCTAAACCTATTTATATTAGCTTATTTTGACGTTTTCTTAGCTGCACTCTGAAGTGGTTATTGATATTAATGTTCATAATGAAATCATGAAAAATTCTCCCCTCAAATCCTGATTTCAAAATATACAAAAATGAGTAATAATACAGCATGATTTACCTTTAACTTGACACAATTTTTACGTATTTCAGATAGCACCAGGGGGCATTATAGATGACTGAAGCTCGTTGCCTCCGTTCTAATACTACTAGGCAGCAATAAAATTTACCAGATTTATGACTCCTACCTGATGAACCTAAGAAGAAATACTTGTTTCTGCCGTTGGGCTTAGACTCTTTATTTTTATTTTTATTTTTACTTGGTTCTATTGCAATAGCAAAAGATCTTCACAACCAGATAAACTTGAGTTCTATATATTCGAAATTTACAAACATATTTAGGATCATTTTTAGTAGTAATATGCTTTTGCTTATTGTAAAAACTGGTTTAAAGTGGTTTTCTTGTTTTGCATAAAATGTTAGATGTGGTTTAGAATGACATTTACTATTTGAAGATTAGGAGAAATGTGGTCAAAACTTATTTTCTCAAAAGTGTTTTTGCCTATTTAAAAGTAGTTTCACCTCCAACAAGAAGCAACTATACAAATGAATGAAGTTACAAAGGCATTCAGTACTCATAAATAAGCTTAAGAAAGGTAAATATTATTTCGCTGTCACATGCTACTATGCAACATTTATGGCTCCACACTTCTCAGTTTCTACATTAATGACCAATCAGTATCCAATCCATATTAAAAACAAAGTCGTTATAGATAGAGAATAAAAGTGGGCTGAAAAAAACATCCAATTAATAACAAATGGCTCTTTGAAAAGGGAAGGGGGTTGTGAGGTCAGTAGTTGGAAGACCAGTTAGCAGCACTTCCGACTCGGGGCATGCCAGTGGTTTCCTTACGAGCCTCTGCATCCACCTTGAAAGTTGCACCACACATCTCACCTGAACTATCCACCCTTGGCACTGCCTTTAACTCATTCAGAGGGTGCTCAAAACTTCTCAAGCCCCCAGAGCTTGTAAAGAAGCAGCCTAAGAAGAAGAAAATCACAAACAAATAAGTGACTTGGTCATTGATGAATTTGTACCAAGCTAGGATCGTAGCAACTAATAAGGTGCTTAAAGTGATATGGGAAAAACAGAGAAGACATTTTGAGATCACTCGACAAATGAGAAATTAAGAGTAGATGGTAAGGATTTAAAGATATTTCATATTTTTGAAGAATATTTCACATTTGGGTGTGCCCTAGGCACAAAAAATTCAATGAAAAGTTCCACCTGATATGAAAGCATGAACAATAGTTTCCAGGTAACAACTCAAGTTATGACAATAGTTGAAACATTAAAACAAGCAAAACATATTTCCAAGATAGGCTCAGCCTCAACCAAAAGGAAAAACAAGAAGTTGATTTGGTCAAATTAAGATATTCGTTATAACTTGAGATTAGATTTGGATCAGAGCATATGTAATTCCAAGATATGTTCAATTACAACAAAATTTTGAGTAACTCATCATTACCTTTAGGAAATGGTGCAAAAGATTTCCCACAACCCCTCTTTGTGATTTCAGCATCATCAGAAAGAACAAGATTGCCTTCTGAGTCAGTTCCCCAGTAGAATGGAACACTCCCATCTGCATCCTACAAAAGACATAAATCAGATTCAGCACAGCTACGGGAACATAGTAGTAGCCAGTAGAAAAGGAGAGACCAAAACAAGGCTACAAAACAGATACACAGACCCACCCAGACCAGGAAAAAAGGGGTGCACACTCAAATTGGAAACGTTTTACTTACAGAAGCAGAAAAAGTGGCTTTTGAGGCATTATCAAAAAGAATAAATGCAAACTTCCCATGGATATCTCTGACAACCTGATCGGCTGGGTAAGGACCTCGATCCCTCAGAGTCTTGTAAGCTTCTATAACAATTATCACCTCATTTGCTGTTTTATTCAATCCATATTGTTGCTTAAGAAGAGCAACATTCTCTATGTGACCTTGGAACAAACAGAAAATATCATCCACCACTGCAAACAGCCTGACAACATAGGCCGATAAGATTAAAGAGTTTTTATCATAAAATTAGAGTGTAAGTGTGTAATGTAATTTCCCAAAAAAAAAACAGACGTTATAGTGGAATTCTATTAGCAATCATCAAACTTTCAGAAAATATAACCGATTTGATTAGAATATTCAATCTTTTATAACTATAAAAAGTTAACAAACATGAATAATAAGAGCATATAGCTATCAAATATAAGATACCATTCCTAATAGCTTTCCGTAGTATGTAAGGACACAACTCCTATTCTAAATATCCTCCTTGGGCATCATTAAGCTAGAGCAAGAAAACAAATAAGATAATTAGTTACTTTTACAAAATCCCGTAATTCTTCTTTTACGTTCAAAGTGGCCGAGGACAATAGCAGCAGGAAAGATCTATTACCTCCGGAATCCTTTTGTATATTACATGGACTTTTACTATTTCAACCATATCTAACAGATGCAACATGGATATGGATACTCCCACACTCCAAGTCCGTGAAAATTTAATGAAATTAGAAGGGAAAAAAATATGTCCTATACTCATGCATATCTAAAAATTTAGTAAAAGAGCCCATGTAACATAGATAGTTTCTACCAACATTAAAAATATTATCCTTTTTGAGTCATAAGTCATAACAAAATCGCCAAACAAAATCTCTTCGACTTGCCCTAGCATATGAAAAAAATTTATCCACCCGTGAAATCAGAGACAAAAATAAAGTTCAAATATAGACCATACACAGACAAAATATTGATAACGAAGAAGATGAGCCTTAAGCCGTTACTCCTATGGCCTATGAGCATGAACAGAGAAAGAAAGATAGAAACATCTAATTTGGGTAGACGAAGACTTCTACAAAGGGAAGAAATACATCTAGAGAGTTCGACGCACATCTCTTAAAAATTATTGTTCTTTCCTAGCAATTCTGGACACCAAAACACACCAAATACGTATTATTATCCACCAATTAATTATTAATCCAGTCCGATCATCACGTTTCTGTTTCCACTTAATACCCAAATGAAAGTACAGAAAAATGCTATCAACAATTAATCAAACAAACACGTATAAAAAATGTCATAACGTAAAACACACAAGGCGAAACAACACGATAAAATAGACCCGATCAAGATCAAAATAAACGAGTAACCGAAAATGGATAAATGGGAAGTAATTATTTTCTAAAATTTATATTCGGGTACTCCATCGTCATACCTGGGGAGTAAAGGGTTCTGCTTTTCAAGAGAATAGACCATGAATCCCGATGAGCCAAGATTGACAGTGACAGAACCAGGGTGAATAGAAGTGAAGTGTCTAGACAAGAACCCATCTTTGAGCGCAGAAACTGAGTCCGAATTAGGGCTCTGCAGAGCTTCAGGACTCTTCGCCACCGATTTGTCGAACACTGCCAACATTTTTGGGCACCGTGGATCGAGATCAAATACCTTAAAGATAAACAAGCACAGTTGAACACAGACTAAAGACGATGAAATGTGAAAGAGGGGATTGATATAATTGAGAAAGGTGGTAAGCTACTTAAATTTATATACCAGTACAGTAATACTGAATCATCACAGAAAACAAAATATATTTTTGTTATTCTAAATCCAGTTTTCCCCTGTCTTCCGATATAATTTCTGCAGATTCATTCATAGATATTTTATTCGTAATATCTCGGCACTCGTATGTATTGTAGTACTTTCAAGGTAAAATGTACTCTAACGCTACTATAAAACTATAAACAAGAGATGCCTTCCCTGTTTTGGTCGGTGCGTTAGTATTATATTAGTAAAACTTTATATATTTTAAATTTGTAATGAATATAATTTACTGTAATATAGATATAATTAGATTTATATAAAAATATTTAATACATTAACTATAATAATATATATTTATAAGATAAGAGTAATTTTGATGCATAAAACAAACCAGAATAGGAGGCTAGCGATCCTGACATCTACTTGCACATTTACATCAAATTATTACTGAGACCATGCGTTTCATAATCCAACACCTTCAAAAAATATTTCATCCGAAATTTTTATAACTATTTTAAAACAAATAAGGATATTTTTATTTAACTTCTCGTTTCAATCTCCTATGTAGCATCTTTAGTTTTATATTTGATAAATAAGATTTTGTAAAAAGTAATAAATATATCTTAACGTTTGATCTAAAAAAAACTACTTACTTTTTAAATAATTTAACATAACAAAATTTTGAATAATAGATAAATAAATTTAAACATTCTACCACAATTATTTAGATTTCAAAAATTTATACTAATAACATAAAATAATAAAAAATAAATTAATTTACACAAATTACACGTAAATATACATTTAATTAATTAGAAAATTAGTAGTATATTTATATAGTTGATTATGTCTGATGACATTAATTAGGTTAATGAATTATAAATTTAAATTATTGATTTTTTATTATATGTATAAATAAACGCTTTGATAAGATTATTATTCTTTATTAATTAAATCATTTAACATATTTGGTAAGATCATCAATTAATTTAATTAAATAATGTTTATTTTCAAAGAAATTATAAAACCATTTGATTTGTCACCTTTGAATGAGCCATAATTTAAACTCTTGTTCAAGTTTATCTAAATTACATTTAGACTAAAGATTTATGTAACTGAAATATAATTTTTAGATTTTAAATTCATTATCGAAAATATATTCTCAAGATATTTTTTAATAATAAATTTTGTAAAAATCTTTAAAATAAAATATAATTCTAAATTACATTTATACTCATTTATCTGAAATCTTATTTTCAAGTTTTAAATTATTATGAAAAATATATCGTTAATATATTTTTCACATATTTTTTAATAATAAATTTTGTAAAACATCTTGAATATAAAATAATCTGTGTTTAGTTATTATTAAAAATATTCTCCTAAATAATTTACAATAATATATCAACATAATTAAATTCTCATTATAATAATCATTTAACATGTTAAAAATAAAGAATAATCAATAAATTATTTATAATAAATTCAAAAAATACAATATTGTTTACTGAAAAGAAATAAGAATACAGATTAGATTTTACCAAAAAGATAGATAAACTAGTGTGTCCAGCTCCACAGAAGAGGTATTAATATTCATAATATCTCCTAGATTCTAATAACAGTGTTGTGGAGTAACTCCATATTACTGCCTCTTTACTTGTGATAACCTAATCTAAAGTATTTAAAAACTAAACATAAAATGAAAACCTATTCATCTCTTATAGAACCCCGAAACAAAATTTTAAATAATGTTTTACAATGTAGGGATATAATAGGAAAGTTTTGTGTGACTTGATTCAATAGATGTATATGTCCTATGTATTGTGATCATACATGGGGTCGGAAGTAGACCCACATACAATCAAAGTTGCACCGCGTATGTACCCATGTATTTGGATTATCAATACATATGGGATTGTATTTCATGCATTGGATTTATATCATAGCATATTTTTGTATGAACATGCATTGGGATACCTAGATTGTACTTTCCTTTGTTTTTCTTAGAAGCGAGGAGGTATAGGTATACCCAAAGTCTATGACTGAAATCTCCCAACGATGAATACTGAGCTATGTGTAGCTCACCCTATTTTCCCCTTACCCCCAGATTAGATAGAGTGGTGCATGACTTGGAGTCAAGAAAAAATAAGAGAACTTGAGGTTATAAATTTGTATTTCATCTTGTAACCTTTATTTGGAGTAAATGTTAAGACATATTGTAAAGTGAATCCTATTTCTAATATATGTATTTTGTGATTTGTACTAGCTTTGTTAAATTATGTTTTTTTAAACTATGCTTTTGAGTAGGGAAATCTCAAATTGAATTAAATTTTAAATCTTTTGAATTTCTCTTAATACTTTAAAAATTTACTCCATTTCTATCACATGTACCCATTTTTTGAGGTATAACAGGTTGGTATTAGAGCATGGTTTTGATCCCCTAGGAATAATATTAATTCATAATCTTAAATTACTTTTGAACTATTTTTATCTTAGCATGCCTCCAAAAAAAAAGGTGACTAAGAACCCACCTATAAGGGAAGCTATAGATAAACCTAAATAGGATGTAGATGAAAATTGTGGTCTCTTGTATGCACTGCAAAGATTAATTACTCGTGGTAGAGAACCCTAGTAAAGAGGTAGAGCTTGTTAAATCGATGAATTTGAGAAAATTAGGCCACCACTCTATGATGGTACTTGCAACCTCGACATCATAGAAGAATGGATTTGGAAAATTAAGAAAAAGATGAACATTCTAAACATTCCAACACTTTTTAGAGCTGGTTTAGTTGTATACAGACTAATTGGAGAAGCTAACTACTGGGAGGACTCTTTCAATAGAGGAAGATATATAGAGATAGTCATATAGGAATAATTTGAGGAGTTGTTTTATTAAATATTCTTTAATGAGACTGCAAAAGCTAACAAGGTGATTAACTTTATGAATCTTAAGCAATATGACAAGACCATCACATAATATGAGAATTGTTTCAATCAACTATCAAGATTTGTAGAAAATATGGTAGAAGAGATTCTGACAAGGCTGCAAAGTTATTGATGAGTCTATGAGATGAAATACTAGTGCAACTAATGTATCAAGGTGTACGAATCTACACTACAACGATTTTCGTAGCTTACCGAGTTAAACAAGTCAATGTAAAATAGTTAAATATGAACACATCATCTCAAAAGATCAAGGACAAAGGAGAAGAAAAGAAATTTTAGCAAAGTAGACAACATAGGGGATCTTCATATAGTAATTCATTTAAAAGTCCTCGATATCACCCTTATACCTATCACAATTACAACCAATTGGCACACCTCAGGTTCAATTGTCCCCAACTCTCGAGCATACAATATAAAGGAGGATCATAGTCAAATTTTAGTTCTAAAGCTTCAAATACCAGGAGGAATTCTCAAGGGTCAAGTCAAAGAACTAGTTGACAACCTCAATAGAATTTTCAACAACTAAGACAATCATCCTAAAAACAATCCTCAAGATCTTATCAATTTCCTAGACAAAATTTCCAACTACCTTCTAGTACGACACTTGCTTTTCAATGTCAACCATCTATCCATGGAAAGGACAAAGATAAAGGCATCACCACTTAGGAAAAAGGAACACAAGGTCAAGCTTTTATGATAGCTAGTAGACAAGGAGGACCCAAAATAAAGGTTGTAGAAGGTACAATTCTATTATATCACTTTTTGTTACAAGTTCTTTTTGATATTGGTGCCACTACTTTATTCATTTCTTTAGCTTGTGCTCAAATATTAAATCTTGATTATGAAGCCATTGAAACCCCTCTAACTTTTAATACTCATTTTAAAGCATCTTCAAATATTTCATATATTTATAGGAATTGTTAGACTGGTTTCAATGATCATGGATTCTTAGTTGATCTCATTATACTCGATTTGAATTATTTTGATGTCATTTTAGGAATGAAGTGGTTGACCAAGTATCAAGCCATTGTAAATTTCTTTGAAAAGAAGGTTACCATCCAAATCCTTAAAGGTGTAGAAGTCCAATTTTATGGAAAAAAGGAGTAAACCCTTTCAGTATTGAGATTAAGTGTTGTTTAGGTGGAAGAAGAAACTAGGAAAATATGGCTCTCCCAAATTCTCTAAAAGTAGATACAAATAATGAAATAATTTTAGCTATAATATCAATGGTAAATGAATATTGGGGTGTTTTTTTAGAATAGTTATATCAATTCCCTCCAGCTCAAGAAATCGATTTTGTGATCAAGTTGTATCCTAGAACTATACCAATATCTACCCCTCCTTATCGTATGGTAGATGAAAAAAAATGAAAACTGAAGGATCAATTAGATGAGATATTGGCAAAAGGATTCATTCAACCGAGTCATCACCTTGGGGAGTACCTATTCTTTTTGTCAAAAAGAAGGATGGAAGTTTTAGACTTTGCATTGATTATTGTTAATTGAACAAGGTAACCATAAATAACACGTATATGTTATCTTGGATTGATGAATTATTTGACCAACTCAGAGGAGCAAGTTTCTTCTCAAAGATTGATCTCAAATCAAGATATCACTAACCAAGGATCAAAGAGTCGAATATACTTAAAGCTTCTTTTCGTACATATTATGGGCATTTTGAATTTCGTGTCATGCTACTTAGACTGAAAAATGATCCTGTTACTTTTATGGATTTAATGAACCATGTATTTTGACCTTAATTAGTTGGATCAATTTATCATTGTGTTTGTTGAAAATATATTGATTTATTCAAGGACTAGTGAAGAGCATGAATATGATCACCTTACAAACTCTAAGGGAACACCAATTGTATGCGAAGTTTGAGAAGTGTGACTTCTAGCTTACCAAAATTAAATTCCTTAGACATGTTACATCAAGAAGAGAATTAATGTGGATCCTTCCAAGTTTGAAGTTGTATTAAATTAGAATCAACCAAGGAATGTAACCAAAGTACAAAGTTTCCGTAGACTACTTAGATACTATCAATGTTTTGTGTACGTAAGATTTATCAAAGATTGATGTACCATTATCAAGACTTATCTGAAATGGAGTCAAATTCTTATGGGGAAAAGTTTGTGAAAAGGCATTCCAAGAATTAAAAACATGATTTATGACTACACCAGTCCTCATCTTACTAGATAGTATAGAACCATACATGATTTTCACGGGTGCTTCACTTCAAGGCCTTGTGTGCATATTAATGCAAAATGTTTGAGTAGTTGCCTATAGATCATGACCACTCTAGGTTTATGAAAGAAACTATCCAACATGTGACTTAAAGCTAACAGCAATGGTCTTTTCTTTGAATATGTAGAGATGCTACCTTTATGGAACCAAATTCCAAATCTTCTCGGACCATAAGAGCCTCAAATATCTTTTCACTCAAAAAGATCTCAATTTGAGACAAAGAAGATAGATAGAGTATATTCAGAATTATGACTTCACTTTACAATATCATCTTGGTAAGGCTAATACTATGGTAGATACTTTGAGTCATAAGTTTGGTTTTGTTATGAAAATGATGTTGGATCCTTAGTGAAATACTCAAACTGTGGAAGGTTACTAGATTAATTTGTATGATGATAGAAGACAAGCATTTCTATACATTCTCATAACTAGTCCTACCTTGAGAACATCAAGGTAGCCTTCATATGATCCAAAAATTTGTGAAGTATAATGTAGGATGAATGAAGGAAAGATGGTGGAAGGATGGATTTACAATAATGGAGAGTTTTGTTTTCATGGAAAGATTGTGTTACCTACTGATGATTATTTAAGACAAGAAATTATTGGAGAAGCACACAGGTCAAAATTTATGATACATCCTAGGAGCACAAATATATACCATAATTTTAAAATGACCTTTTGGTGGAAAGAAATGAAAAAATTTGTTGCTTAGTTTTTGGAAAATTGCATGATATTTCAACAAGTGAATGCAAAATACGAGAAACCGATAGGGCTACTTTAGCCATTCCCAGTATCAGAATGCAAATGGGACGAAATAACCAGGGAATGTTTTACAAGGATGACCACAAATTTCTTAAGGTCATTTTTCTATATGGGTAATTGTTGATCTTCTTACGAAGTTTTCCCATTTCATTCCAGTCAAAACTTGATACTTTGTGAATGTTTTAAGTTGTACATCCAAAAGATAATATGATTGCATGAGCTTCCAAAATAATTATGTGATTGAAAAAATTGTGTGTAATGAATATGCAAGTATATGTATCATAGCAAGTAATATAATGAGAAGAAAAGATTGTTCCCATGGAGATTATGTTATTAGAAACTAATTTTAAAACTAAAAAATAAAAATCAATTTTTTTGTGCTCTTATGTTTTAAGAAAGAAAAATTAAAAGCAATAAATATAAATAACATTAATTAATTAACTTAGATTTGGTAGTTAAAAAGATATATGAGAAAATATCTAGAAATCTGAAATCCCCTAATTTTCTAAACATGTGACTCACTAAAATCCCCCCAATACAATTACCAATCACA
The DNA here is from genome assembly GCA_030763125.1 of Hippophae gyantsensis. Taxonomy (NCBI): domain Eukaryota; kingdom Viridiplantae; phylum Streptophyta; class Magnoliopsida; order Rosales; family Elaeagnaceae; genus Hippophae; species Hippophae gyantsensis. The sequence continues at coordinate 26,496,997 of CM061039.1, read as the reverse complement.
TACATGATTAATTGAATCTAACATAGCATATATTCCTCTCTCAAGTAAACTACATACCATATAGTAATCAATCTAGTCACACTCTCATGTCAATTAAATTGCATACTACTCATTAAATTCATGAATTATGGTTCACACACATAATCATACATCTCTGCCTAGAAATTATGCATGTTTAAATAAGACAAACAATTAAATAATTCTTTCAACTCTATTTAATTGCCTTTATAGATTAATTATTGGTCAAACAATTAATAGCATAAAAATTAGATTAAATAATATAATTAAATTAAAATCATAATTGGGGTAAAATATTATATCACATGTAGAAAATTGGTTTCATAAGAAACCTAGATTAATAAATCAGCTAGACATAATTTTGTTTATAAAGCTCATATTTTTTTTATAAAGAGAGACATAAAAATTGATAAAGAAAAGGGAAGAAGAAGGCATATAATCAATATTTTGAATTGTACCACAAATTTTCTCTTGAATCTCCACCAAAATTGTATCTCCTTTTGAATTTTTTTGAATTTTTCTCTCTTATTGGCTCCAAAATTGATAAAAACAATATGTGATATATGACTCATTAGGATTTATAGGGTAATTAGGGGGTTAAATTAAGCTTAGGTAGAATTCGGACTATCAAATTAGCTTTAGATCAAGGGTTGAGATTACAAAAGTAAAAATTAATAGCATTGGTCAATAGGAATTACACACGTGGCATGTAGAATGCATTAGGTGAATTAGCACGTGATGCTTGGAAGAATGGAATGGTAGCATTTAATGTGAACTAATTTAGGGCCATATGGCGCACTTGATTCACGAATCTAGATTGCATGGTGCCCTAGTGGGAAGAATGGACAAATTAGATGATATGCATGGCATGCCCATTGACTACGTGGTGAAACTTGGAAGTAACGTCATACTGGCACGTATCACGGCCTACAACACCATGTACACGCAACATTATATGATTGGCCTTCTTTGCTTGTGTTGCATTCACGTTGCATGCTGGTTAACTACCTTGCTTGCATGGCATCCATACGACTTCTTTTGATTGGTCCTATTCCAATAAATTCTTAAAGCATCCAAAATATTCCCAAAAAATATATTTTCACCTCTTTTCACTAGAAAGTTCATATTTTAATATTTTAACCCTAAAAATACTACTTATTGAATAAAATAAATAAATATTAAGTAAAAAAGTGTATTGATTACTCTATTTTCATAGATTCATCATTGTGTCAAATCGACATCCAAAGTTTACCACATGGATATAGAGATGCATACAAGAGGCTTTAGGTATAGAGCTACTACATAACATGTCTTATCATCCTGAAATGGATGGACAATCCAAAAGGGTTATTCATATGTTAAAAGACATGTTACAAGCTTGTGTTATGGAATTCAATGGAAACAAAAGTGAGCACCTACCATTGGTTGAGTTTTCCAATAACAATAGTTATCAAGCCAACATTGGAATGCACTATGCCAAAAGAGACTATTAAAGTTGGTTAGGTGAACCGATTTTAAATTAGGAGACTTAAAATTTATAGTCAGTTCACAAGTTGAATTGACATTAAATTTCAAGTCGGTTTACGCGTTGAATCGACTTTAAATTATGTATTCTTTTACACATTTTACTTATTTTCTACTATCTTGAGAACTTGAATTCGATCACATAATAACAGGAAAAACCAAAATCTATTTAAAAGAGTTTAAATACTAAAAATAATTTAAAAATTAAATATTAATTAATTACTTGAGAATTAAATTTATTACAAAAAATAATTTACCTACAATACATACATACACATACGCACATATATATTTAACTTAAATTATATTATTACTATATCTACAAGCAAATTTCAAGAATTTTTCAACTCTAGAAATATAGTCCTGTTCAATTCTGCACTTTGATATCTAAGATTTGTCTATTTTCTATTAATGACATTAAGTATATTAAATATGTATCCAACCAATATATTTTAGATAATATTATATATGAATTACTTAATTATTAAAATATTTATCAAATCATCGTATAAAAATAAATACATAAAAACTAAACATAACAAATATATAATATTAACAATATACAATATATAATAATTTATATATATAAATGCATGTAATTAATAAGAATGCATATTTTATACATATATATAATAATAAATATTAATAAACTCATTATATATTATATACATATAAAAATATATCTTATATATATATTTCATGTACATGTAAATAATTTTCAAAAATTATTTGTTTAAAATAAATAATATATATTAAACACCTAAATACATAAATTTGTAAAAATAAATAAATGAATAAAAATACCTTCTTCTCTTCTAGGCTTGAATAAAAATACAAAACCTACATAACATAAAAATTTATGCACATAAATAATAACACATAATATACAAAAAAAATGAATAATAAGTGTAAAATAATTCATAGAAATACTTATAAGAGTATATAAAATGACAAAATAAAGGAAATGAAGAAAACATTATGTTTTGTAAGTGAGAAAATGTGTATAAAAAATTGAGTATTATGCTAAAAAAATAGGAGATCTAGAAGAGAAATTGGAGAGGAACAAAACCTACTAAACGGTGTCGGGATTAGTGGTCGAAGGTGGTCGGAAAATGAGAAAGAGTGGAGGAGGGATTTTGCATTTTAGGGTTACAATAGTTGAAAAATACATTTTGTTCGAAAGTGGGGGAGAAAGAAGAGAAAAGAAAAAGAAAAATATGTGTAGCATCGATTGATACGTAGGATCAATGCTACACGTAGGACGTAGCGTCGGTCATATGTGTCAACCTACACTACTGTTTTATTTTCTTTAATTTTTTAAGTCCATTGACATATAAAATCGACTTAAAATCCTATGTGTAGCATCGGTTCTACGTGTCAACTGACTTAAAAAATTAAAGAAAAATAAAATAGTAGCATCAGTTGACACATAGAACTAACGCTATGTCCTATGAGTTTTAAGTCGATTCTACGTGTCAATCGATGCTACTATTTTATTTTTAATTAATTTTTTAAGATGGTTGACACGTAGAATCGATGCTACATATAGGATTTTAAGTTGGTTCTACATGTCAATCGATGCTACACGTGACTTAAGTCGGTTGACATGTAGAATGGACTTATAATCCTACGTGTAGCATCGATTGACATGAATGCTATTTTTTTTAATTTTTAAGTCGATATTTTAGCGTATCGACTTAAAATTCATTATAAGTCAGTTTTTTCCAAAAACCGACTTTAAATCCTGACTTAATTGTTCCTTTTTTAGTAGTGATGGCTCCTTACGAAGCCTTCTATAGAGGATAATAAGAATTGATCTTATTGAAGAAACAACTAAAAATATTCAGATTGTACAAGACAAATTGTTTTTAGCTCAAAGTCAATATAAGAGTTATGGTGAATCAAGATGAAAAGTTTACCACATGGATATAGAGATGCATACAAGAGGTTTTGGGTACAGAGTTACTATATAACATGGCTTATCATCCTGAAATGGATGGACAATCCAAAAGGGTTTTTCAAATGTAAGAAGACATGTTATGAGCTTGTGTTATGGAATTCAAGGGAAATAGGATTGAGCACCTAGCATTGGTTGAGTTATCCAACAATAATAGTTATCAAGCTAGAATTGGAATGGCTCCTTATGAAGCCTTATATGGAGGACAATGAGAACTAATCTTATTGAAGAAACAATTGAAAAGATTCTTATCGTACAAGAAAAACTTCATATAGCTCAAAGTAGATATAAGAGTTATGTTGATCATGGATGAAGACCATTAAACTTTGAAGTAGATGACTATGTTTTCCTCAAGGTTCAACCTCAAAAAGGAGTAACTCGTTTCAGAATAAAAGGAAATTTAGTACCTCGTTGTATTAGACCATTCAAAATTATTAGGAAAGTTGGTGAGGTAGCATATTAGTTGGAGTTACCCTAAAAAATATCACAAGTTCACAACATTTTTCACGTATCTATCTTATAGAAATGTTAATGGAATCAAAATTCTATCTTCTATTAGATAGAGCTACCATTACAAGAAGAGACATCATATAAACAAGAATAGGTGGTGATAATCAATTTTCAAATCAAAAACTTAAAGTTAAGAGCAATACCATTTGTAAAAGTTTAGTGGAGACATCGAGGCATAGAAGATGCAACTTGTGATTTAGAGTTGGAAGTTCATTCGAAGTATCCTAACTTGTTTGAAGAATTATAAATTTTGACGATGAAATTTTCTTTAAGGGGGTAAGAATGTAAAACCCTATAACTTTGGTATAAATAATTATAGTATTGATGAGCGAAAACCGGCATTGCCGATTCTTGCCAATACTTTGGTTTTATATTTATAAAACTCTCGCAAGTGCACGAATCATTTCGTAGAAAATGATAAGTATACTCCCAAGGTCGATCTAAGGAAGGAATGTATGTGGTTTTTAATTTATTAATCAAACTTTTAAAAATGAAATTAAATCCTAAACATCCTGTCACGATATTTTGGGATTTTGTGTTTTTAATCTACTTACATAAAAATAAACATAGATTCAATAAGCATTTATGCAAATTTTATCATTTATAATGGTGGAGTATTTATGGATATAATAATTAAGTTAATTATGTTTGCTCATATTATTTAGGTTATTAAAGATATGAATTGATATTTATTGATTCTCTCTTTTTTATATGAATACCACCTTTGGTGGGGTTAGATATTCTTTGTTAACTAAACAAATCAATTAACACCGATGGGTAGGGTTGATAACTAATTTGGTTAATTAAATTAATTCATTTTTCTAAGAGATTGAAAATGAACCATTTAAATGCCACCTTTGGTGGGGTTAGACAGTTTAAACTTTATTCAAGGTGTCCAAATTAAACCTAAGAATTTAATTATCCGAGTACTAACTTTCAAGTTTTAAAACCACTACTGAAAACATGTTGTCAATACATTTTCAGATAATAATTCTTATAAAAACTTTTGAAATAGAGCTTCACTCTAACTACCGGGCGATTGTACCAACAAATAAAATAGCACTACTCCAAATTAGACCGGATAACTAAACCTTAAAATCTAATTTTCAGATTTAAGTTTGTAATGAAAAATAATATATTTCTCTCTAACATTCTTAATATAAAATCTTGAATAAAAATAAAATCAATTCATTTCAGAGATTTTTACCTATTTAATATTTCGCAAGTATAACAACGTTATTATTATATCATGTTTACAAATAGCTAGCACAGTTAAATTTAATCACAGACAAATTAAATATAACATGTAAGAATAAAGCATAAAAAATAACTGCAAAGAAAATAAAATCCTTACAGAACTTCGATGCTATTCCCGTTGCTGGAAAACCTCCAAGCGGAATTTGCACTCCCATTTATTGAATCAAAAAACTAATAAATTACAAAAACATAGCTAGTTCTTCTCAAAAAGAGAAGAACTCTAAAACTAAGAGAATTTAACTAAGAAAAACTAAAAACTAAGAAAGAAACTAAGAAAAGCTTAAAAACTAAGAAATGAGAGAAAGAAAGAGAAGAGAAGAATGGTTTTGAGGTGTGGTTAGAAGTGAAGAGAATGGGGGTATTTATAGGTGAGGATGGAGAGAAAAAGTGGGTGAAAAAATGATGAAAACACGGAGTGGTGATTGTTGATGTCATTGATGATGTCAGTATGACGTGAGGCGTCGTTACGCAGATGGGGCGCTGCTAGGCACAGGCGCGCGCAGATGGGTAGCTACTAGGCGCAGGCGCGCGCAGATAGGAGCAGGCGCGCACGGACGAGAGCAGGGACGCGTGCGGCGTGCGCAGAAGGAGGATCTGGGCGCGTTGCACGCAGTGGCCGGCGCGGCTGGATGGCTGGGCGGCGCGATTTCCTCTTTTTTTGACATTTTTGACTTTTTTGACCCATTTTGTCCAATTTTTCCATATTTGTTGACTTTTCCTCATTTATTTTTGAATGTATTTGTGATGTATTGCCTCTAGTATTCCTTTTTGAGTCTTTAAGTGACGTTTTTAAGCAAAAATACCTGAAAAACAATAAAAATACCCGTGATTCTGAAAAGACAAATTTATATAAATATATGATAAAATCATATAAATATATATATTTTTAATCAATTAATGTGCATAAAATTATGGTAATTTTAGTACTTTTTGAGCACTCCTCACAACCCCTAACCAGCTTCTTGCTAGTCCCTTAGCAAGAGAAGCGATAAAAACTAAAAATTAAACTATCCTAAATCACTTCTGTGGATTGACACGGTTGCATTTAGCCTATGCAACAAGCATTTAAACCCCTAGGTTGCCCTAGTAGACGAGTTTGAGTCTCGTGAGGGTTTTCAATAATGATACCCACAAACATTGAACTAAATGTAAAAATTAAAAGAAATAATAAAAACAATCAACTTCAAAACTAAAATTACAACAAAATCAAAAATTAACTTTTAAGAATAAAAGAAAACAACATATCACAAAAATGTCTCATACTTTTTAATCTCCTTTAAGATCATAATTAAATTCTCAAGCATAAGTTATTTTAATCTCTTTAAACAATCATGATTTATTATAATAATTAGTCGAAAATCATTTTCATATTTCATATAAAAAATGTATCAATTTAATTTCACCCAATTTCAGTGTCATGAATCCGAATTCGCTTCGACTCTATTCCTCACAAGTCAATACTCTCAAAACACTGAATCCTATGGGTTCAAACACTCATACTAATTTATATGTGAAAGAGTTCATGTATAGAAATGAACTAATATGTTCGCATATGTATAAAAAAGAAAGGCTCAAAGTGTTATTTTGACGTTGATCTCATGGAAGGAATCAAATGTATAAATTATAAAGATATCATATATATAAATTATTTTCATGCATAAATCAAACTCATTAAGAAAAAATTTCAAGATATATGCCTTTTACAAATGAAGAAAGTGCAATGACTTTTTAGGGAATTACTTCCTATATCTTTCTTTTGCAATTAGCCTTTACTCACAACTTTGTAGGCAATGTGGGTCATAGTATGTAGATTATACTATATATTCTTTCTCTCTATATTTTTCTGAAGATATTTTTCAATATATATCATTTTTAGAGAGTCAACCCATGTACAGATTATACATTTTTTTTATTTTGGGTAATGCGGGTCATAGTATGTAGATTATACTATATATTCTTTATCTCTCTATATTTTCTGAAGATACTTTTCAATATATATCATTTTGTTTTAGAGAGTCAACCCATGTACAGATTGTACATTTTTCTTTTTTAGGATTTTGGTGAGTGGTTAATTTTGTGGCTTTTCTGTTTGATTTGGTTTAGGTAACCCCATATATATCTTTTTTTTGTAGCAGTCATGCATGAATGAGATAAAAGCATATACTATCAATTTATACTCAAATCATTTAATCTAAGCAAAAATAATAATAATAAATATACGACACTCTATTAATATGAGAAAAAATTCTTACATTCAATGCTAATGCCTATAGAGATCATCTAAAAATTTGAAGAAATAAGAAATGTGTTTGGAGTAGAAAAAATATATATTTCACTCTGAATAAGGGAAATTAGGCTCAAATTATATCTCACAAAGGTAGTCTCTACTAAAACAAATTCATAAACATCGATTTTGGGTTTAATATAATTTCTACATCTTATCAAGAAATACTAGTTATGACAAAAACTAATTAATTATCAAAAACAATTACAAAATATTTCATGATATGTTTTCAAAAATTAATCTAACAGTACAAAAGACTTAACTATTTACTTAAATTTGATTTAAAGAAATGATAAATTTTTGTGAGAACTTTTTTTTTAATTCCAAAAATTACTAAATCACACAAAGAAAATAAAAACAAACACAAAAATTGAAAATGTGAACATAAAAAAAATATATTATTATTATTTTTTTATTTCTTTATTAAATTTTTTTTAAATTGTTAAATTGTTTTTAAGCATGGTAACTTACATTGTCCTCAATGTAACAACTATAAATTAAAGATAAAGAAAAAAGAGAAGAAAGATTACCTATTTCTTGAGAATGTGCAAGTAGTGATGGAGAATGCAGGTGCATCCATCATATTCATCAATAAAATTCACACAGATAGATCGCTGTGAACTTTTAACATCTCAACAAATATTTTTAGTTTTAACAATTTTAAAATTATTCACATGTAATTAAACTAAAATAAACAATAGAAATTAAAAAAATAAAACAAAATAAAATTACCTAAAATGATGGGTTGCCTCCCATCCAGCGCTTAGTTTAACGTCTTAGTAAGACATAACTTTATGTTGCTAAGGGTTACTCAGCCAAATGCAATCCATTTCAGTAATGTTGTTTGGTTCTTCTAAATAAGGCTTCACATGATGCCCATTGACTTTGAATGTTTTCTGTGTCTTGGAATCCAATAGTTCTACTACTCCATGTGCAAATACCTGAACTATTTTGAATGGTCCATCCCATCTTGATCTCAACTTTCCTGGAAACAATCTCAAACGAGAGTTAAATAAAAGAACTTTCATTCCAGGGTGAAGAATCTTAGGAACTAGCCTCTTGTCATGATAGCGCTTAGTACGCTCTTTGTATAATTTGGCATTCTCATAGGTTTCGTTCCTAATTTCTTCCAACTCATTAAGATGGAGTAACCGTTTTTCTCCTGCTTTATCTAAATCCATGTTTAACTCTTTAATTGCCCAGTAAGCCTTGTGTTCAAGTTCAACTGGAAGATGGCACGCTTTCCCAAAGATTAACCGGTAAGGGCTCATCCCAATAGGTGTTTTGTAAGCGGTGTGGTATGCCCATAAGGCATCATTTAACTTAAATGCCCAATCCTTCCTCGAAGGATGCACAGTGCGTTCCAATATTCCTTTAATTTTCCTATTACTTACTTCCACTAAACCAGAAGTTTGAGGATGATATGGAGTAGCTACTTTATATGTGATGTTGTACTTGTTTAGTACTCCATCAAAGATCTTGTTACAAAAATGGCTACCTCCATCACTTATTATGGCTCTAGGCGTTCCAAACCTGCTGAATATTAAATCCTTCAAGAATTTAACAACAACATTACCATCATTGGTTTTAGTGGGGATAGCTTCTACCCACTTGCATACATAATCCACAGCAACCAAAATGTATTGAAAACCATTAGATGGGGGAAAAGGACCCATAAAGTCAATCCTCCATATATCAAAGAGTTCAACAACTAAATTAGATGTCAAAGGCATTTCATCTCTTTTGCTTATGTTTCCTGTTCTTTGACATCTATCACATTGTGCACAAAACATATGAGCATCTTTAAAAAGAGTGGGCCAAAAGAATCCAGACTATAGTACCTTACGTGCTGTCTTTTCACCACCAAAATGGCCCCCACAATGAAGTTCATGACAAAAAGTTAAAATGCTCTTATGTTCTTCTTCAGGTACACATCTCCGGATGACTTGATCTTGACCAATCTTGTATAAATAAGGGTCATCCCAGAAATAGTCCTTAATAGTTTTAAAAAACCTTTTCTTGTCCTGATATGAAGTGTTAGGTCGCAAAACCCCGATGGCAAGATAATTTACAATATCAGCATACCATGGGTTAGGACCTATTGAAAATAACTGTTCATCAGGAAATGTTTCAACTATATCTTCATTACTCTCATCTTTAAGAGAATTGAAGTCAAAAATCAACCTAGACAAATGGTCAGCTCCTAAGTTTTCACTGCCTTTCTTATCCTTGATTTCTAAGTCAAATTCTTGTAAGAGTAAGACCCACCTGATTAATCTTGGCTTGGCATTTGGTTTACTTAATAGGTATCTTAAAGCAGCATGATCAGAATGCACAATCACTTTAGATCCTACTAAATAAGACCGAAATTTGTCTAAAGAAAACACTATAGCCAAGAATTCCTTTTCAGTGGTGGTATAATTCATTTGGGCATCATTGAGTGTTTTGCTAGCATAGTAGATGACATGCAAACGCTTATCCACTCTTTGTCCCAAGACTGCTCCTATAGCATAATCAGAAGCGTCACACATTATTTCAAAAGGTAAAGACCAGTTTGGTGCCATAATAACAGGGGTAGATGTTAGTTTCTCTTTTAAGGTATTAAAGGCAATAAGACAATCATTGTTGAAATCAAAATAAACATCCTTTGATAGCAAGTTACATAAGAGACGACTTATTTTAGAGAAATCTTTAATAAATCGTCTGTAAAATCCTGCATGTCCTAAGAAGCTTCTTATCCCCTTCACAAATGTAGGGGGAGGTATTTTGGATATCAATTCAACTTTTGTTTTATCAACTTCAATACCCTTGTTTGAAATTATATGTCCTAAAACTATCCCTTGTTGAACCATAAAATGAATTTTCTCCCAACTAAGGGTGAGATTGCATTCAATGCATCTTTCTAAAACCAAAGTCAATTTATGTAAGCAATCATCAAATGAGTTCCCAAAGACAGAGAAATCGTCCATGAAAATCTCAATGAATTTTTCCACCATGTCCGAGAAAATAGATATCATGCATCTTTGGAAAGTGGCAGGGGCATTGCATAACCCAAATGGCATTCTTTGAAAAGCAAATGTCCCAAAAGTACATGTAAATGTGGTCTTCTCCTGATCTTCTGGTGCTATAGGTACTTGATAATATCCAGACAATCCATCTAAAAAACAGTAAGATTCGTGCCTAGCTAATCTTTCCAACATTTGGTCAATGAATGGAAGAGGAAAGTGATCCTTTTTAGTATATAAATTTAGTTTCCTAAAATCTATACACATTCTCCATCCAGTGATTATTCTAGTGGGCACTAATTCATTTTTGTCATTTTTAACAACTGTTATCCCAGATTTCTTTGGTACCACATGCACTGGACTAACCCACTTACTATCCGCAATAGGATAGATAATCCCTTCTTCTAACAATTTAAGAATTTCTTTCTTAACTACCTCTTGCATATTTGGGTTTAGTCTTCTTTGGGCTTCTCGTACAGGTTTAGCACTATCCTCCAAGTTGATCTTATGCATACACATTGTAGGACTAATGCCTCTTATATCCCCGATACTCCAACCTATATATTTCTTAAACTGTTTAAGCACTTTGATGAGTTCCTTTTCTTGGGTTTTGGTCAAGGTTGTAGAAATTATCACTGGATAAGTTTCTCCTTCTCCCAAAAACACATATTTTAAGTGCTCGGGTAAGTCTTTGAGTTCAAGTTCAGGTGGATTGGCCTCTTTACTAGATGAAGAACTGGGTAGATTTAAAAGTGTACTAGATTTTTTCATTACTTCATCATTGTCTAGTTGTTCAAGGTACCCCTTAATTTCCTCATCTAAATATTCTTCGACCTCTTCAAGTGTAAGAACAGTTTCAAGCCTGTCTTCTATTCTGGTTTGGAAAAAGGTGCTTTGGACAAGATTATCCAAAGGGTCAACATCGAATATTTCATCGATGGCAGAAATAGAAGGAAAAGGTGAAGAATCAAAAACTTTAAAATGAACAATTTCTCCTAAGATTGTCATTGTCAATTTTCCATCTTAGACATCAATAATAGTTTTAGTAGTTGCCATAAATGGTCTACCAAGCAATATTGCGTGCTCTTTGTCCAATGCTGGATTTTCTTGCATATCCAGAACCACAAAGTCAACAGGTATTATCAATTTGTCTACTTGTACCAATACATCCTCAACTATTCCCTTTGGATACTTAAGAGAGATCTATCTGCAAGTTGAAGGGACATAGTTATGGGTTTTAAATCTCCTAGATTGAGTTGTAAGAATATAGAGTAGGGCATCAAATTTATACTAGCACCTAAATCAAGCATTGCTTTAGCAACCTTCCTATCCCCCATAGTTATGTTTATAATAAAACTTCCAGGTTCTTTTAACTTAGGGGGTAGTTTGTGCTGAAGTACAGCGCTAGAAATTTCTGATACTACTACTCGTTCATTCAGTTCTTACCTCCTTTTCTTAGTGTTCAACTCTTTGAAAAACTTAGCATATGAAGGCACATTCATGATCACTTCTAATAATGGTAAATTGATATTTACTTTAGAGAGCATATTAAAAAGATCATAAAATTGCTTATCTTGTTTGGATTCTTTTAACCGATGTGGAAAAGGTACTTGCAATTGGTGTGGTTCTGTTGTCTTTTGAATTTTGGGGATGTCAGATGACTCTCCAATGAGTTTTTCAGAAGGCTTGTTAATTTTAACACTTATTTCTCCTTTTTGTGAGACTAGAATATCACCTTCTTTGTTACCTAAACTACAAGGTAAATCTTTAGAGATTTCAGGTAAACTGGTATTGACTACCTTACCACTTCGAAGGGTTCTTACATCCTTTGCTTATTCTGGTTGACTGGGCAACTTTCCTGGTTCTTTCTTTTGCATTTGTTCAGCCAGTTGCCCAATTTTAGATTCAATTCTTTTAACCGAAGCCTCCATGGTGTTCAACCTTTGATTATTTATCAATTGGTTGTCACGACTAACTTGAATAAAAGCATTCAAGCTATCCTCTAAGGTTGGCTTAAAAGATTGGGTGTAGACTGGGTAATTGTTTTGCTTCCAATGATGGTTAGGGTGATTATAGGTGTTTGGATGATACCTTTGAAAGGGTTTGACTTCCTCCATGGAATCGACACTAGAATCACAAGTACTTGAACAATTATAAGTACCATGCCCAATTGAAAAACACACTTCACACATCTCTTGATTTGGCATTTGGTGAGTAGTAAGAAGTTGCACTTGTTTAGTCAATTCAGCAAGTTGCAAGGTTATCTCATTATTGGAGCCAACTTCATTGACTCTTGCTCTCCTTCTAGCACTTCTTTGTTGGGAATTAGAACCCAACAACTCATAAAGATTATAGGCTTCCTCTGTAGTTTTTTTCTCCCACAGCACCTCCAGTAGCATTATCAACCATGTATTGACTCTGCAGTGTCAAACCATCATAAAAGAATTGGTTTTGTAGTTGCAATGGAAAGCTATGATTATGACATTGAATGAAAAGGAGTTTGAATCGTTCCCAAGCTTCATGAAAGGGCTCTTCATACATTTGAGAAAATGTTGCTATCTTCGTCCTTAAGTCAACAGTCTTTTGATGGGAATAGAACCTACCCATAAAAATTTCATATACTGCCTCCCAAGTTTTTAGAGAACCCGATTGTAGAGTAATGAACCATGGCCAAGCTTTATCCTTGAGGGTGTAAGGAAAACACTTCATCCTAAGTTGATCTTCATTAATTGCATGTAGTGGAAAGGTTTGGACAATAGCATAGAATTCTCGAATGAAATGCAAATGATCTTCATTAGGGACACCATAAAAGGAAGGCAACAAAGAATAATGAATCTTTTTTAATTCATAATTCCTTGCAGCCTCTTGTAATTGTATGCCAGAAGTTACATTGCCAATGATTGGCATTGTATAGTCCTTCATCATTTTCCACCTATCTTCAGCATCTCCCATGGTTATTTGTAGTTGAAATTGATCCTCCTCCTATCAACATTTAGCTCTTAAAAAAATAGTAGATATCACTTAGAAAGATTTCTCACTTGACAAAATGTACAGGCTTAAAGCAAAAAGGTGTAGAAATTTTTTTTTGTGCTAAATTTAAAGAATGGACACAATTTTTGAAATAAACAAATTTATTTCATTTGAATTTTATTACACACAAAATAAAACTAAAACAAAGGAAAATACAATAATGGGTGACCTCCCATGTAGGACTAAAATTTATCGTCTTCTAGTAAGACGTTGCTTGGAGATTACAGAATGACAAACTCAATGTCTCCTCTTCATTGAATTTATTTTACCCCATTTGACCATCAAATTAGTCTTTACTTTGTTTTTGTAAATGTTCAACTAACTGTTCTACTTGAACTTCCACCTTTTTCATAGAAGCTTCCACAGAATCCAACCGTTGATTGGTTTTGGATTGGTTATCTCTACAAACTTGAATAAAAGAATTCAAGTTGTCCTCCAAGGTTGATTTATTGGGAATGCTTCTTGGGATAGGTGAGTGGAATTGCTGGCCTGGCTGATTTGAGCTCTGCGCGAAAGGAGGGTTGTTTTGCCTCCAGGAAAAGTTCGGATGATTTCTCCACCCAGGATTGTAGGTATTTGAATTGGGGTCATACCTTAGTCTCTATTGATATGCTCCCAATACATTAACCTGTTCAGGTCCAGCTGTTGTTTCTCCTTGATATGGACAGGCTTCATTACCATGTCCCATGTTGCCATACAAAACATACTGTTCATTATTGGTGTTGGTTTGTGTAGTGAGAAGGGAAACTTGCTTGGTCAGTTGAACAAGTTGTTGTTGAACTTCAGTGCTGGAATCGATTTCATGAACTCCAACTTTTCTCACTCATGAGCTTTTCTGTTGGGAATTAGCACCCAACATCTCAAAGAGGTTGTACGTCTCTGAGGCAGTCTTTTCTCTCATTGCTCCTCCTGTAGCGTTGTCGACAATGAACTGACATTGTTGTGTAAGTCCATCGTAAAAGAATTGGTTCTGCAACTGTAGGGGAAAGCTGTGATGGGGACATTGAGTGAGAAAAATTTTGAACCTATCCCAAGCTTTATGGAATGGTTCTCCTTCCATCTGAGAGAAAGTAGCAATCTTTCCTCTCAACTCTGATGTTTTTTGGTGGGAATAGAATTTTCCCATGAATTTATTATAAATGTTCTCCCATGTCATCAGAGAACCTGGGGGAAGTGACATTAACCAAGCTTTGGCCTTATCCTTTAAGGTGTAGGGGAAACATCTCATTCGAAGTTGATCCTCGTTTAGAATACCGAGGGGGAAGGTTTGGACCGTAGCATAGAAGTCTCTAATGAAGGAAAGAGAATCTTCATTAGGAAGCCCATAAAAGGAAGGAAGCATAGAAAAATGAATATTTTTTAGGTCATAATTCCGAGCAGCTTCACCCAACTGGATAGCGGCAGTTGCCGTGCCAATCACCGGTCTTGCAAACTCCTTCATGGTGGTTTCCCTAACATGTTGGTTTTCTGTCATTTCTTTTGGTTCTAGTAAAGGACTAAGGTTTGGTTCTACGTTTGGCTCAAAAACAGGTTGATGGTTGGAATCCAGTATTATTGACACTTGTTTAAATTTATGAATATTATCTACATATGGTGTAAGAGGGTTTCCTAAGGATCTCCTACCACGCATAGACTATTGAAAACGTAAATTTAAAACTCCTGTCAACAAAATAATAACCACACAAAAATTTAGAGAAAACTTACATGGTATTTAATACAAAATACTAAACAAAACTAGTTAAACCCTAAGTCAAATTTATTTATTTAACTAAAACAAAGTTTAAATTTTATTTATTTAATGTTTTTTTTAATTTTATTTTATTTTATAATTTTTTTTGCTATTCATGAATAGTAAGTTTTTACTTCAAATTTCAAATTCAGAAAACTAATATTTTACAATTCTCGTAATTTTTTTTTATTAATTTTTATCTTTTATTTTTAAATTTTTTTTTGCTATTCATGAATTGTAAGTTTTTTTTTATGAAATTTGAAATTTAATTTTTTTTACTATTTATGAATGGTAAGTTTTTTTTTATGAAATTTGCAATTTAAAAAAATTTATTATTTATTTATTTATTATTTTATTATTTTATTATTTTTTTTACTATTTATGATCAAAAATTTATTTTACAATTTATGAAAGGTTTATTTTTTTAAAATTTTTATTATTATTTTTTTATTTTTTTAAAATTTTTATTTATTTTATTTATTTTATTTAAAATTTATTTACTTTTTTTTTTTACTTCAAATTTCAAAATTCAAAATTATTTTATTATTCATGCTATAATTTTTTTTATGAAATTTAAAATTTTAATTTTTTTTATTTATTATGAAATTGAAATTTGAAATTTTTTTTTACTTTTCACAAACAACAAAATTTTTTATTTTTTTAAATAAAAAAAATCACAATTATTTACAACACAAATTTTTTTTAAAATTTTGATAAATAATTTAAAAACGCGATTCTTTCCCCGGCAACGGCACCAAAAACTTGATGAGTGAAAACCGGCATCGCCGATTCTTGCCAATACTTTGGTTTTATATTTATAAAACTCTCGTAAGTGCACGAATCATTTCGTAGAAAATGATAAGTATACTCTCAAGGTCGATCTAAGGAAGGAATGTATGTGGTTTTTAATTTATTAATCAAACTTTTAAAAACGAAATTAAATCCTAAACATCCTGTCATGATATTTTGGGGTTTTGTGTTTTTAATCTACTTACATAAAAATAAACATAGATTCAATAAACATTTATGCAAATTTTATCATTTATAATGGTGGAGTATTTATGGATATAATAATTAAGTTAATTATGTTTGCTCATATTATTTAGGTTATTAAAGATATGAATTGATATTTATTGATTCTCTCTTTTTTATATGAATACCACCTTTGGTGGGGTTAGATATTCTTTGTCAACTAAACAAATCAATTAATACCTATGGGTGGGGTTGATAACTAATTTGGTTAATTAAATTAATTCATTTTTAAGAGATTGAAAATGAACCATTTAAATGCCACATTTGGTGGGGTTAGACAATTTAAACTTTATTCAAGGTGTCCAAATTAAACCTAAGAATTTAATTATCCGAGTACTAACTTTCAAGTTTTAAAACCACTACTGAAAACATATTGTCAATACATTTTCAGATAATAATTCTTATAAAAAATTTTGAAATAGAGCTTCACTCTAACTACCGGGCGATTGTACCAACAAATAAAAGAGCACTACTCTAAATTAGACCGGATAACTAAACCTTAAAATCTAATTTTCATATTTAAGTTTGTAATGAAAAATAATATATTTCTCTCTAACATTCTTAATATAAAATCTTGAATAAAAATAAAATCAATTCATTTCAGAGATTTTTACCTATTTAATATTTCGCAAGTATAACAACGTTATTATTATATCATGTTTACAAATAGCCAACACAGTTAAATTTAATCACAGACAAATTAAATATAACATGTAAGAATAAAGCATAAAAAATAACTGCAAAGAAAATAAAATCCTTACAGAACTTCGATGTTATTCCCGTTGCTGGAAAACCTCCAAGCGGAATTTGCACTCCCATTTATTGAATAAAAAAACTAATAAATTACAAAAAAATAGCTAGTTCTTCTCAAAAAGAGAAGAACTCTAAAACTAAGAGAATTTAACTAAGAAAAACTAAAAACTAAGAAAGAAACTAAGAAAAGCTTAAAAACTAAGAAATGAGAGAAAGAAAGAGAAGAGAAGAATGGTTTTGAGGTGTGGTTAGAAGTGAAGAGAATGGGGGTATTTATAGGTGAGGATGGAGAGAAAAAGTGGGTGAAAAAATGTTAAAAAATGATGAAAACGCGAAGTGGTGTTTGTTGACGTCAACATGACGTGAGGCGGTTGTGCGGAGATGGGGCGCTGCTGGGCACAGGCGTACGTGGAAGGAGGATCTGGCGCGTTCTGTCAAGGCGCCACAAGGCTACATGATTGGGCGGCGCGTTTTCCTCTTTTTTTGACATTTTTTACCTTTTTGACCCATTTTGTCCAATTTTTTCATATTTGTTGACTTTTCCTCATTTATTTTTGAATGTATTTGTGATGTATTGCCTCCAGTATTCCTTTTTGAGGCTTTAAGTGACGTTTTTAAGCAAAAATACCTAAAAAACTATAAAAATACCCGTGATTCCGAAAAGACAAATTTATATAAATATATGATAAAATCATATAAATATATATATTTTAATCAATTAATGTGCATAAAATCATGATAATTTTAGTACTTTTTGAGCACTCATCAAGTACCCAAAATGAAATTCTAAATAATATTTTATAATGTAGGAATGTAATGGGAAAGTTGTGTGAAAAATTGGAGAGAATGGAAAAATTGGGTATAACCTCCACCACCTCAACCCCACAGTTGGCGAGCTCCATGGTTGGTTATAAAAGAGGTTGAATCCCTACTCTTTTTACACATATTTCCTCCCTTTTTTCTCCCTTTCTGTTAAAACTTTCTCTTACTAAGTTGTTTGGGATTTTTGGCACATTTTGGAGGGCATTTTAGGGATAAATACCCTAGTTTTTGAGTCAAGGATTCAAGGTAGGGGTTCTTACTCTAAACTTTTAAATTGATTCATTCTTTTATAAATGAATAACCGTGCATCATATATTATTAATAAAAGTGGAAAATTGGATGCTTTTTTATAGTTAATGTTATAATGTTATAAATGTTTTTTTAAATGAGATACTCATCATAAATATTTTATTATGCATACATTGAAATTTTTTTGTATAAATAATTGATTATCAAATGTTGATATAAAATGAACATTGAAATTATGATATGACATCCAAGACTTTTATACATGCATCATGAGAATGTTTTATGTGTGGAAAGTACACCTATATGTTGTCTTGTGGAGTATGGTACCTATGGCTCCTGATTGTAGTAAACAATTTCCAATAGAATATAGGCATGCATCATATACACATGAATCTTTGGAATTTTCTGTCTATGGTGTCTGTATGTTACCGTGGATTAATATACTCTTATACGAGCCTTGGAGTTGGACCCTACATTGTGTTTTTTTATCTATTATGGATTCGTTGACTACACATGGGCCTCAAAGTTGAACCCCTATTATGTTTAGAATTAACCTAACATGGGCCTCAGAGTTGACCTCCTATTGTGTTTGGAATTAACCTATACATAGATGAAGGTGCATATGATATGATTTGATAGATATATATGCCTTATGTATTATGATTGTACTTAGGGTTAGAGGTGGACCCACTTGTGCCTTGGAGTTGGATCGCACATATGCTCATATATTTGAAAGACTAATACATATGGGATTTCATTTCATGCTTTGGATTTTTTTCATAGCATATTTTGTATGAGAATGCATTGGGATGTCTAGATTGTACTATCCTTCATTTTTTCAGAAGTGATGAGATACATGTATATCTGAAGTCTATAATTGAAATCTCCCCATGATGAATATTGATAATGACTACCATTCATGAAGTTTTATTAATAAACAACATGCATTATGGGTAACTACATTTTGGAAAATATTAGAGTAAACTTCTACCGAGCGACGTGTTTCCTCTTACCTCCAAAATAGGATTTGATAGAGTAGTGTATGACTTGGAGACGAGGAAAAATAAGAGAACTTTAGGTTATAACTGTGTATTTCATCTTGTAACAAGTATTTAGTGTAAATGCTAAGACATGTTGTAAAGTGAATCCTTTTTCTAATATATGTATTTTGTGATTTGTAATAGTTTTCTTAAAATATGTTTTTTTTTTAAAACTATTTTTTTGAATAGGATATTATGAATTGAATTGAATTTTAAATTATAAATCTTTCAAATTTCTTTAAATACTTTAAAAATTTATCCCCTTTCTTTCTCATGTACCCATTTTTTGGGGCCTAACAACTCTCAAAATTGAGAGTAGAACTGATAGAAAAACTAAACAAAAAAACTAAGAGAAAAATGTAAGTAGAAGAAGCTATTATTTGATGCTTTTCAATGGGGCTTAGGGGTGGTATTCATAGGTGATGATGCTGAAGAAAAATGGAGGAAAAAGTGGATTGTGAGTGAACTTTCACCAGGCATCGCAACACACTTTTATCCCTACCATGTCATGCATTTATTTTGTACATCTTTAAATTATGATCCACATTAATCGCCGTCACGATTTGGGTTGATCTGCTTGTCTTGAACTTCTTTTTGTTTCACCCTCTTATAGGTTTGGTTGGTACATATTTAAGGCTTACATATGTTTATTATTTCATTTTTTTGGTTGTAATTAAGTGCTTGCAGGTACAATTCTTTAAGTGTTTATCAATTAAATCATTTTGAAGCGTGAAATACCTAAAAAAAATAAAAAATTACCCATGATTTTAAAAACATAGATTTGCTAAAATAATGATAACATTATGCAAATAAAAATTTATTTTTAACATTAAAGTGTAAATAAATCACTAATATTAAGTGCTTTTCATACACTTATCACAATCCCCAACTAACTTCTTGTTAGTCTCTTAGCAAGGAAATAGAAAAACAAAAAAAACTAAAATAATTAAATTCAACTATCCTAAATCACTTTCGTACATTGACATGGTTGCATTTAGCGTATGCAACAAGTTTTTAAACCCCTAAGTTGCCCTATGTTTGCATATTTTTAATGAAAAAAAGGCTCAAAATAGTGCATAACATTGATCCTATAAAAAGAATCAAATCCAATTAAAATCATCAAATAAAAAATATCAAGTGTATGTATGCCTTTAGAGATTAATGAAAATACCATGACTTCAAGGAGATTTATTTTTTTTATTTTTTTTTCTTTTATAATAGCTATCCTCACAACTTTGAATAAATTCTACCTCATAGTATTTAGTTATACTACTGATTTTTCCTTTTTATACTCTTTTTAATATATTATTTTTTTAGAGAGTAGACCCATGTACATTTTATACATATTTTATATGATCTGGTGAGTACCTGATTTGGTTCCTTTTGTATTGGCTTTAGAAAACCCCAGATATATCTCTTTTTGTGGAAGTTATGCATGAACGAAGAAGACATACACTTTTAATTTCTAGTTAAGTCATTCAATTTAAACAATAAAAAATAAATATGACACTTTATGAGATATAAAAGATCCTAACATTCAATGCAAAACCTATAGAGATCATCTACAAAGTAGAAAAATATTATCAATCAAAATAAAAAGATAAAGATTCAAAATATATTCACAAGATAGTCTCCACTATTTGATTCCTAAACACTAATTTTGAATTTATCTCAATTTTAATATTTTATGATGAAACATAAATTATGAAAAAAACAGAAACTAATTATCACATTACACAATGATATTTTCAAAATATTAATCTACCAGTGGAAAAGCTTAATTACTTGCTTAAAATCAACTAGAAGCATGATGATTTTTCAAGAAATTTTTTAAAATTTGAACCTAACTATCCCTAATCCAATAAAAGAAAATAAATAAAAATATATGTAAACACATGTTTTAAAAAAATTGAAAATTTCCTAAATTTACTATAACTTTTCCTCCACTCTAAACCTAGAATTTAAATTACCCTCAATGTAATAAACATAAATTAAAGAGAAAGATAAAGAAGAGAAAATTTACCCATTTGCTTTTGAGCTATGTGTAAACTTAAGTAGTATGATGCATCCATAATCTCACACAATTTTAACCATATATATAGATTGTTGTGTACTTCTTATATATCACATCTCAACAGATAGTTATAAATATAATAATTTTAAATAAAAATGAAAGTTTCTTTTTTAGTTTCGGACCTAATTAGCTAAGGGGGTGAATAGATAATTAGTACAATTATGAATAATTAAATTTTTTGAAGATGGCTAAACATACACGTGTAAATAAAATTATGCAAAAATATAAAGACGACACATAATTTTTTTAGGTGGAAACAACTTAGGCCACACCAATGACCTAAGAGGAAAACCACCGGTCCACCAGATCACGTAACTATCCACCATGAAAAATAAGGTCCAGTTACAAGGCTAGGACTAAAACTACCCACCAATGTAATGCCCTCGAGTAATCTACTGACAAGCCACTCTTTTCATTATAGTCTCTACAAGAAAGGTGTTCTGATATGGACCAACGTTCTGAAAACTTGAGTTGCATAAGCAATCAAACCTGTTTAACCAGTACGTGAAAGATTAGCATAGTAACACAAGTGCAAGTGTTTGCTCTAGATTATATTCAATAATGAATAACCCTAACTAGATGATTTAATAAATTATCATTTAAATAATAATCAACTAGCAATTCTAGAACATATGTTAAAACACAAGTTCAATAAAGATAGCTTCTTTAAAGATTAATAATCAAACCAAATAATTATGATATGACACACACAATTATTTTATCCAACAAGTCAAAATAAAAATAAAGAAGAAGCTATAAGAACATATAATCAAAATATTATAAACCAACTAGGCTTATTAATTAATCAAACACAACCATAAATGATTGATTGATTAACTAAGTAAAGAAGCCTAAAGAAATATGATCTTATATTTGTCAAACAAGAGAGAGATTAAGACGAAGAGAATAATGCTCTTGTATGGTTAATTAAAATAATGAGTAATAAGTTTTATTTATAGGAAAAATTAAAATCCTTAGTCCTATGTAATTGATAAATTTATTTTTCTATTACAAATAGAATTAGTAATATTCATTAATCAAGAAAACTCCTATTTAAAAAATATTTTTTAAAACTAGACTTATTAATTAAGAAGACTCTTATTTAAAGAAGAGTTATTTCTTAAGTAGATTTATTAAACAAGAAGACTCTTATTTAAGGATGAGTTCTTTTAAAGTAGATTTTAGGCTATCTCTTATACTAATATTTATCCTATAATTTAGGTTATATCTTATCACATATTTAACATATATCTTATCCTATATTTTAGATTTAGGACATATTTTTGAAAGTCAAAAACATAAATACCCCAACAACTTGTCCCAAAAGACTCATTGTTCATTAGTTCAGTGTATACAATAATTAAAAAGCAAAAAATATTTATAGGAGTGAGTAATCATAAAATAAAAATTTAAAACATAACTCTCCCTATGTGAAATATTTCCAAAAAAGATTTTCAAACTAATTCTCTCCGTAAATTAGTTCTCCCTTTTTTTGTAGATTTTTCAATTAGTGTTCCAAAATTTTCTCCCATTTTTGTCATAAAAATGAACAATACAATCATGAAGCAATGACAATAGTTTGAACAAGTAGTGTATTTAATGACAGAAAATAGGAGTACACATTCTAAAAACCTCAGAGCAATCAAAATAGAGAGCTAAAAACAATATGTTTTCCAAAAATGAATAAACTTCCCTAAGTTCTATGACTCCTTTAAAATTATAAAAATTGATATATATATATATATATGTATGTATGTATGTGTGTGTGTGTATGTATAATATTGTTTTTGAATTAAGGGTAGTAGATTTAGCTTAATATGACTACAACAGTACACACAAATAATACATTTAATTTTGTTCAAAGTGTGATTATCTATTGACAACATATATATGTAGTCAAGTCACAAAAATAAATTTTACTTACCAAGAGAGAACTTTAATTTATATTTTCTTTTTGTATTAACCTCTTATACTTTTTTTTTGTGTGAGGGATTGGTTATTCATTTTCTTGTTGAATAACCAATTGTGGCTCTTTCTTTTTGTGCATGCAAAATCTTTTGTTTTTTTTCATTAATATTATTATTTTTTAAGGAAATATGCATAAACCAACCTACCTAGTATGATGATTTTCACACTAGTTCTGAGGTAGACCTCTTTGCTCACCGTGGTAGCATTCACACATCATAGTAGGAAGTCCTCTCAAAATTAGGTGTCTCTCTATAATAATATTTTATACAGTGAAATAAAAAGTTCAACAATAATTTTCACAGATAAGGTTATCTCATGTCCTAAAATCCCACATAATTAATTATAAACTTCTAGTATGACATAATTACATGTCCAATGAGTGTGTTGGTTGGTTCTTGTTGACATCAATTACTAGATGTGAGAAATATGTAAACGTACAAGTTATAATATCCATTTGCAAAATGTATAGTCAAAAAATTAAATATGAATGGTGTATGTAATGATCATGTCAACGTTAAAGCATATCTACTTTCCTCCTTTTTTATTTTTTATTTTTATTCTTTTTTTAAACAAAAGAAAAATCAATAAAAATAAAAAAACAATAAAATTAAAGATGCTCACCTAGGATCAATTAAGCACTCAAACACAAGTTTCTAGGCGTATAATAAATGATGGTCAGTTGATCGAAAAGAGACAATATTTCATAACCCAAACTTTCTTGAATTTTGGTTTTTTTTATATCTTTGAGTTGTAAATCAAATACCTTAGTTGTCATTGGCATATTCTTGGACTTACCTTTAGATTTCCCATTCATCCTAAATGAATATGCACTATGCATGATAAGATGATGATAATTAGTCCTAGAATTACAAGTGTAAATTTTACATGCCTTTTTGAACTAACAAGTTCATGCTTTCTAATAGAATTTTTTAACATGTTATTATAATTTTCATTCATCCTAGAATATGATGCAACATGCATAGATGGATGATGGTTATGAGTTCTACTTTGTGAAGCATGGAAAGTATTATTAAATTTAGGAGCATTTATCAAAAATCTACACTTAGGCCTAGTATGACCTTTCTTACCACAACGATGACAGACATGCACAAGCTTAATAGATTTTTCAATCATAGGTGTAACTATTATTTATGTATAATGAGAAACATTAGGAGTAGGGTTAAAAGGCCTTACATATATGGTTTTTGATGTTGAAGCTATATATGTAGCTTGTGAAGAAGAAGGGTTTGAAGGTTTTACAAACTCAGTTTTTTTTAAGATGATGGTTTAGAATCCTCATCTATATAGCCGAATCTTCTCTTGTCTTTAATAGGTTTTCCATAATTCTGAATTTTATTTAGCCTTTCACCTCCAATGGTTAACCTCTTTGTAGATTCTTTTGATTGTTCAAGTTCTTGCATTAGATTCATATTTTTTTGTTTAAGATTAGAAAGACTTGAATTCAAAATATTAGTATGTTCAGATAGTTCGATCAATATATATTTTTTATAATTGAGGAGTCTATTTTAAGATACTTAAGTTTATCATTTAGTTTAGTTACTTATACAAGTAACTTATTCTTTTGTTTCTCACTTCTAACTAAATCAGTAAGCAATTCATCAAGACTATTTACATTACATTTATTGAGTAAAAATTCAGCATCACTTTCCTCATTATCTGAAATATCACCCTTAATAAAATTATCCATAACAAGGTCCTAGGAACCACTAAATATATCTAGTGATATGACCAGATTCCAAATGAAAGAAAAAAGATTTGTTTAGTTATGGATCATGTTATCTAGAAAGGGTTATGAAAAGATGATCAGTGAAATTACAACAAATTAAATTTTTCACAAATGGCTAGGTATGCAATCATATGTAAAAACAATAATACAAAAAATATAAAGATGACACACTTGATTTTTAGATGGAAACAACCAAGGCCACACCATTGACTTAAGAGGAAAACAACCAATCTACCAGATCACCTAACTGTCCACTATGAAAAATAAGGACCAATTTTTATGTATTTTTTTCTTTATTTGTTAATGTTTTTAGTCCTTATGTTTGTTAGTTTTATGTTAATTAATTTATTTTGTTTCCAATTTTTAATATTTATGTGAGTTTTGGTGATATTTGTGAACATAACATATAATTATAATTTTAGTTTCTAGGTGTCTTAAAAGAACATTTTTAAGTTGAAGAAACTATCGAGCCTCAACGGTCACCTCTCAAGTATATCTCTATTCTCGTACATATTAGATTACATATTAGACACATAGGAACTATATGAAAGTAGGTTATTGACGACTCTATGAAAGTAGAATCATTAGTGTACTTTTATACTTATTATTTGCTAATTTTATTCAATAAGTAGTCATTTTTGGGTTAAAAATATTAAAATAAGAACTTTCTAGTAAAAAGGGGTGAAAATATTAGTTTTTGGAAATTTTTTGGAATTTTTTATGAATTTTTTAATATAGGACCAATTAGAAGATGTCATGTAAGCATGGGAGCTGACAAGGCATACCACGTGGACACCATGTAAGTGAAGAGAATCAATCACGCAATGGCATGTGTACCATGTGATGCAAGGCTATGCCATATGTCAGAATGGTGTTCATTTTGAGTTTCACAGCATGGTCAATGGGTATGCCATGCATAATTACCTGATTCGTCTATTCCTTTTTTCAGTATAGCACCCTAGTAGTAACCATGAATCACATCATGCCAAGTGGCACTGGCTCAACTACATTGGCTACAAATAGTACATCCATGCCATGCATAACGCGTTGATTTTCCCAATAAATCCCAATGTCATGTGTTGCATTTCTTTTTTCCAAAGCTTTTAATTTTTTCTTTTTTCATCTTAGCCCTTGATCTGAAGTTGGTTTGACGGTATAGATTTCACCAAAGCTTAATTTAACCCATAATTACTCCATAAACCCTACTGAACCAAAATTAACATATTTTTTTATCAGTTCTTAGAGACAAGAAGTGAGAAAAATATAGGAAAATACAAAACGAGATACAATTTTGGTAAATATTCAAGAGGATATTGGTTTTAGAATTCAAGAGATTGACTGTATTTCTTATTATTCTTCTCCTTTCATTATCAATTTTTATGCCTTTATTTGTGAAAAATATGAGTTTTATGAACAAAATTTTGTTTAACTAATTTATTAATCTAGGGGTCTTATGAACCCAATTTTCAACATGTGATGATCTAATATTTTACTCTAATTATGATTTCAATTTAATTATATTATTTAATCTAACTTTTATGCTATTAATTATTTGGCCAATAATTGATCTCTAGAGACAATTAAATAGATTTGAGAGAATTATTTAATTATTTATCTTGATTAAATCACATGCATAGTTTCTTGGCATAGATGTATGATTCCTATGTATGTGATCCATAATTGATGAACTTAATGAGTAGTATGTAATTTAATTGATATGAGAGTGTGATTAGATTAATTAGGATATGTTGTGTAGTTACTTGAAAAGAGAATACATGATAGGTTAGATTCAATTGATCATGTAATTAATTGATAATTCTATTGGGGGGATTTTAGTGGTTCATATGTTTAGAAAATTAGGGGATTAAGTATTACTAGATATTTTTTTCATATATCTTCTTAGCTGTCAAATTGTATTTAATTAAATATTGCTATTTATTTTTAATTCTTTTAATTTTGCTTTCTTGAAACATAAAATCACAAAATATTAATTTTTTTAGTTTTAAAATTAGTTTATAATAAAATAATCTCCATAAGAACGATCTTTTCTTATCATTATATTACTTGTGATATGTATACTTTTGCATTCATTGCACATAATAAAGGAGGAATATGAGACTAAAAAGGATAAGGAGAAATCAGAAACTAACAAGGATGAGGAAGAACTAGTGGATAATGAGAGCACTGAAAAGGAAATAATTCAACCAAAAAAGAGCAACCTCTTCAAACCCACTATTCCTTTTTCAAAGATTGTAAAAGAAAAAGTTAGATATGTAATTTTCAAAATTTCTGGATGTCTTTTACAGATGCCCTTGAATGATGCCTTTTTGTGCCAAATTTCTGAAGGATATTCTGTCTAAGAAAATGAGGCTTGGAGATAATGAAATAATAACCTTGATTGATGGTTGTAGTGCTATCCTTGCTAGAAAACTACTAGAAAAATTGAAAGATCTGGGTAGCTTTGACATCCCATCCACTATTAGGGACATCCCTTTTGAGAAAGCACTATATGACTTAAATTCAAGCATTCACCTTATGCCATTGTTGGTTTTCAAGAGACTGAGGGTTGGTAAAGCCAAACCCACTTTAGTAGTATTATAAATGGCAAATAGATCAATTAAGCGACCCTATGGTGTCGTAGAAGATGTGCTAGTAAAAGTAGACAAGTTCATCTTTCTAGTGGATTTCATTATACTAGACATAGAAGAGGACCATAACACTTCTATCATACTTAGTTGTCCATTCTTAGCAACCAGAAGAACACTCATTAATGTACAAAAAGGTGAGCTTACAGTGAGAGTGCAAGATGAATAAGTGACATTTAAAGTTTGTAAAGCATATGAACCCCCTAATATTGGTAATGCTAATGAATTCTTTAGGATAGATGAGAACTTAAAAGAATCTGTTGAATTACCCACACTTAAGATTGTTTATAAGAGTGCCAAAAAATAAAAAAGAAAACAAAAATAGGACATGATAAGGGAATTGAGCACCATGTTTTCAAACCAAAACATAAAGTATTATTGAACAAATCAAGACTCAAACTATTTTTGGGAAAACTCAATAGTAAATGGACACAATGAGATGTACCTTAGGACTTTCTATGACCATCTAATCAAGGACATTAAATGTGATGCTAATTGGGAGAAAACCCAACATTATTTTACTTATATTTATGATGTTTTTGTTTTGTATGTGAATAAATGTGAAGAGTAATGGCATAACAAGATTGAGCGTTTCAACGATAGATGTGATGTGCTAAGACTAAGGGAGTTTTCTTTCCTTTTACCTTTTTCTTATTTCTATGTGCACAATGGGAAAAATGTGCTATTTAAATTTTTTGGAGGAAATTTCATTCTTTACTTTAGTATTTAGTATGTATTTTCAATTTTTAGGATGTTTTCGATCATGTTATAAGTAGAAATTATTAAATATATGGAAACTAAATGTATGCATGCTTGATATGAAACATATGAACTCAATGATAAAAATTGGTTGTCATGACTAAGATAAGGAATGTAACATGCTCGTTAAGATACTTGCATTCATTATGTGATATTCTTGCTAGTTTTGATTGCACTGATCAAATTTTTATGCACAATTTCATGATTGATTTTGGTGCTCTTATTGGGATAAAATTTGTGGTAAGTTGTGTGAGTTGATGAGATCTATCATGTTTTAGAATCTATTTGATCATCTCATGAGGTAAAATCTTGTGCACTTACATTTTTCCTTACATTTGGTGACCAATGTTAACTTGAACTCACTGGATGGATATGTATGTCATGCTTGAAGCTTGCAATTAATTATGTGAGATTTTAGGGCTTGAGATAACCTTGACTAGTAAATTGTGTTTGAACTTTATCTCTCACTTTATAAAATTCTACTATATAGAGATCTAGTTTTGAGAGGACTACCTACTATGATGTGTGAAACTACCGTAGTGAGCAGAGATAGCTACCTCACAACTAGTGTGAAAGTCACCATACTAGGTTTTTTGTTCGTGCATATTTCCTTAGCAAAAAAAATAAAGGAAAAAGAAAAAATACAAAAATAATTGAATGCATAAATAGAAAGAGCCACAAATGGTTATACAAAATAATAAAAAAACAATTCCTTGTATAAAAAATTATAATAAATTATGAGAGGGAATAAAGAAGAAAAAGCTAATTAAGTTCTCTCTTGATAAGTAAAATTTTATTACATAAAAGTAAAAATTAGACTACGATTTTCCATGATAGGTGATACTCTTTCAATTGAATCCTCATTGATTGATCATAAATAATTAAATTAACATATTATTGTAGTTCAAAGTTGTATCATATTTTGAGAAATTTTTAATAAATCACCATATGTGTTGAAGAATGTATGTGTACTTTATCAAAATACTTATGCATATAGTGAATAATTCAATTTTGGTCAAGAATGATTTTTTCATCAAATTGATTAATTTGAGTCATGTTCGTGTTTGAATAAATCTACTACCTTTATCAATATATGTATATATATTCTTATATTTCTTGTTTTATTTGATTATCTTTGTTAAGTAATTATGTAGTTATAGGACTTATGGAGAGTAAATTCATTTCTAGAAACTTTGAATGTCGATCGATTTATGATGACTAGATCAATCGAAGTTTGAATGTTGATCAATTGATGTTATCATTGATTGATCGAACAGGTTTGGTTTAAAAATCCCTCAATTTTTATCCTATTTCACTTAAATTTGATTGCTATTTACATTTCTAGGATTAGTCTCTACAATAAAACCCACCTTTGTTGATTTATCAAAACCACCCTTCTTCATCATTTTCCCTCATTTTCTATCCAACCAAACACTAGGATTTTGCTTAAGTCATCATAAATCACCTTCTTTACTCAAACATTAGTTTATTGACTTCTACTCTTCAATTTTTTGGGGACATTTTGATCAATTTTTATATTTTTAGTTCATAAGGGTGTTTTGATCTTTTTGGATTTATGCTCGATTTTCAAATTGCTTCCCAATGATAAAAAATCCATCAAGGTGCACCTACTCTATTTTCTTCTCAATAGTGGGACAAAGATTCTCAAACAAGGTATCAAGTTACTATCTCTAAACGCTTAATTTTACTTAAGTGTGGCATTACCTTGATTGAATTTCATGAGTTAGGAGTTACACTAGCCATTAGTGCTCTAGGATGGAAATCTTTGTTTACACCTTCAAACTTGTGCTATCCATCCTTGATTCATAAATTTCATTCTAATATTGATCCAAAAATACGTCACCCTAGGCCAATGTGCTCTAGTGTATTCATCCAAAACAAAACTATTGACATCTCACCCTATAGAATGGATGAGTGCTTAAAAGCCCTAAATATAACATGATTTTATACACTTTAAATGATAAAATAGATTTATATTTGCATAATTTTATTATCTTTTTTAAATTATTGGTATGTTATTCATTTTTAAGGTATTTTTAGCCTCAAAATGATTCAACTGATCAACACTTGGAAAATAGTACCTAAAAGCACTCCACTTACAAACCAAAGAAAGTGGTGTAAAACAAATGGAATTACTAGAAGCGTAACAATATGCGTGTGTGGTGAAGATTTTGTGTGTTGTGGAATGAGGGCTTCAGATCATGATTAAAAAACACATACACATTGGGTCATGTCACGATGCAAAAAATGCTTGTTGAGGCGACCAATTCTCTAATATATTGTTTCCTCTCTTTTGCAGATTTTCTACCCCATATAAAAACCCTACTTCATTGTAAAAACCATCCCTTCCATCCTTTAAATTCTTAGTTTCTCTCTTTTCTAACTTCTTAGTTTCTCTCTTTTCTAATTTCTTAGTTTTTCTCTTTTCTATTTTCTTAGTTTTTGTAATTCTGCAAAGTTACTCTCCTAATTTTGAGAGTTAGACATAGTTTCATTTTTGTAGTAGTTTTCTTTCAATTTAAAAAATAGTGTTGGTAATTCTGTTTGGAGGTTTTCCGGATGCATAAACGCTAATGAATTTATGTATTTGAAAGGATATAATTGAGGTACAATTTAAATGTATTTTTTTATTTTCAAATTAATTTTATATGTTGTTTTGAATGCTATATTTAATTTAATGATCATTTATTAAATTAAGCATGTGTGGTTGAAAATATTATGCGATATTATTAATGTTGTCATGCTTGTGAAATATTAAATTAGGTTAATATTTTTATAAAATTAAGTATTATTTTCTATTTAAGAATTATACAAAGTTTATTGCAAAAAATATAATGATGTTAGGATTTTCATAGTAAACTTAAAATATAAAAGTTAGATTTAAGATTTGATTATCTGTATCTGAAATAAAGTCGTGCTTTTTATCTTTGATTTATATTAATTATTTAGTTAGAGTAAAACTCTATTTCAAAGATTTTTTTAAGAATTACTATTTAAAAATATATCAACCACATATTTTACTATTCAAAAGTTTAAATTTAAATCCAACTTTGACACCTTGAATGAAGTATAAATTGTTAAACCCGACTAAAGGCAGTAATCAAATGGTTTGTTAATCTCATAGGAAGGAAGCATGATTTTATTAAAATTAACTAATATACCCAACCAAAAATGTTAAGTGATTTTAATTAATAATAAATAGTAGATCCGACCGAAGAAATTATTTGTATATATAAGACAGAACCAATAAATCTTAATTCATATCATTATTAACCTCTTTAATATTGAGCAAGTAAAATTAACTAACTAATATACTCATAAATTCTCCATTAAGTATTTATTTGCGTGATGTTTGTTGAAACTATCTTTAATTTTATATCATTAATTTAGATATTTAAAAACCAAAACTTTGTAACAGAATATTTAAGTTTAATTTTTTATTTTTAAGAATTTGATAAATTATTTAAAAATCACTTAATTCCTCTTTAGACCTACATAGAAAGTATACTTATCATTTCTTACAAAGTGATTCGTGAACTTGCGAGCTATTTTATAAATACAAAACTTGAGCATTAAGTTTCAGGTATAGTTACCAGGGAGGAATAGGTTTTTTAGATTTTTATTATCATAATCTTGAAAAACTTTTATGTTGTAAATATTTATGATTTTTTTAAAATCTAAAAATCTAAAAACTTATTTATCATTTATTAGTTGACTTTGAATAATAATAAAAATCTTATTTATTAATTAACTACAATATTATCCAAAAACAAAATTAAACTAAATAATAATAATATTTTTGGAATAAAACTAAAAAATCTTTTAAATAAAAACTAAAAAATATATTCTAATTATTAATTAATTAAGATATTTTTGAAAAAATTGACTTCACATATTTAATTATTTATTAATTTAATTTCCTTTTTATAGTTTTAGATTACTTTTAATTTTTTTTATTTAATTTATTTTTATTTAATTTATTTTTATTTATTTTATTACTAACTCAATTCTTTTATTTTTTTTGTTTACTATTTTGTTTAGTATTTTCTTGTACTAACATATATTTATTAAACACCTTATTAACTTATTGTAATTGTGTATTTAACTTATAATATTGTATGACAAAATGTTTGTATCATAAAATATTTGCATCATAAATTTTTTGTATAGTGTATATTATATTTTAAATTATTTATTTATTATGTCTTTTTATTTATTTTATTATCTTCTTTTATCTGTTTACTTTATTTAATTTTTATTTCTTTTGTTATTTGTTTATTTTTTTATTTATGTTATTTTTTTCTATTATTTTTATTTTTATAATTATTTAGTATTTAAATATTTTAGTACTTAGTATTTTGTTTAAAAAAAATAAAAAAAATTCTAAAATTACCTGTAAAGATTCTAAAAGTTTTAATGTTAATATCTTAATTGGTGATAAATAAGAGGTAACTGCTTTGTTAGATCTAGGTGCAAGTGTCAATTTCATGTCATATTCTTTATACTTTTAGCTTGCTGTGGGTTACCTAAAACCCATAACCATATCACTACAATTAGTGAGTAAATCTCTAATATACCCAAAGAGCATGGTAATAGATTTAATGGTATAGTTCGATAATCTTATCATACCTATAAAATTTATAATTATAAATGTGCAAGAAACCCTAAAATTGGACAAGGAATACAATGTTCTTTTTGGTATGCCTCTACAAAAAAATGTTGTTATTATCTATTAAGAGAGTTTTTCAATGATAGTCTTGAGAGAGACTGTATATATTTCTAGCACATGCTAACACAAACTCAATCACAAGGGGACATTGAGTGAATTAAATTGTATAAATTATAATCCCCCTAAGAAGTGTCTTGTTAAAACATTAAACTAAACCCTAAATGGTAATTCATCAAAAAAAATTCATTTATTTTTATTTATTAGTTATAGTTTTTTTGTTTTTGGATTTTTTATGTTATTTTCCATTTAATATAATTAGTTTTGTTTTATTTTATTTACATTTTATGTAATACGTTTTTTTAGTTCATTTTATTTTCCTGTTATGTGAACACGGTTTATTTTATTTGAAATTATTGAACTTAATAACTATTTGTTAAGATGTGTAAGAAGTACACAATATTCTATCTGTGTGAATTAATATGTTTGAGAGGATGGATGTACCTACATTTCTACATCAATATTTGAGCTCGTTCAGTAAATAGGTAATTTTTTCTCTTCTTGACTATATATCTTCAATTTACAATTATTACATTGATGACAATGTAAATTCTAGATTGTGTCGAAAAAATTTATATTTAAATAAATTTTAGCAAATTTTAAATTTTTTATTAAACATATGTTTACATTTTTTATTTGTTTTATTTCTTTCATTTGTTTGATTTTATTTTTTTTGTTGGTTTAGGAATTTTAGGTTTAATTTTAAAATGTTCTTACAAAATTATAATGTCTTCTAATTGATTTAAAGGAAATGATTAAGTTTTTGCACTGTGAGATTAATTTGTTGAACATATCATGGAATAATGTAATAATTAGTTAATTTTTGTCATAATTTGTATTTCATGATAAAATGTTGAAATTACAATAAACCAAATTGGTGTTTAGGAATCAAATAGTAGAGACTACCTAGTGAGAATATTTTGTGCCTTTATCTTTCCATTATGAGTGATAATATTTTTTGCTTTTTTAAACACTTCTTATCAATTCAAATTATTTGATAATTGATAACTGTATATTATACAGTTATTTTGTCCATTTTATTAATTATAATTGCTATGTTCTTGACATTTTTAGTTAATTTTAATGGAATAAATTAATATTTACTGTTAGTTTCTTAAGGAATATATTTTTAAGAAAATTAAAGAATTTGAATCGAGAAAGGACTTAATTGTAAATAATAAATGTCTAAAAATATAATTTAAATTAAAAGAGTGTTTAATTGCTATTAAAAAAGTGTAAAAGTTAATTTAAATTAGAAAAAGGGCTTAATTATAATTAACAAAATTTTAAAAGTTAATTTGAATTAAATTGGAGGGCTAAAATGCAATTAAGGAATTTATTTTTCTACGCAGGAAAGAAGACCACGCGCAGCTATTATCCACGCGCGACACGCACCGTTAGATCAGAAAATCAACGGTGAGGATGAGCACATGTATTACAAACGCGACAAAAGAGACTGGACCCAATTTTCTAGATTTCATGCTACTCAGTACACCGTCTGGGGCCCACCTACCACGAAGGTCAGCGTGTAGGGTAGGACCCACTTGTCTATGCCAGCATTGCTCCCGTGCGACATGGTCCAAAGAAACTTTGTGCGCCCTACCATTCCAACGAATCATACAATGCCACGTGTCTTGAATATTCTTTCAACAAATCAGGCACTGACACGTGGCATGTGTTGGTTAAAAAGAAAACACAGAAACGACGTGCGTTTCTAGTAGCTTCTAGGTCCCCAACGTGTCTTCGAAAAGAATTATCGAGTGCGTCCGTTCATCATAGCGTATGAAAGGATACCACATGCCCGTTATTTCTTACAGCCAATCAAATGCTGACACATGGCAGCATGAATTGAAATGAAAATTAGAAACGGCGCACATTCCACTATTTTGCACGATAAACATTTTACACGTTTGACTGCGTGTCTCAAGAATTTTGTCTCCCACGCATGAATTAATTATTATTTTTGATGTATTATTTGTCTCCCGTGTGTGTAAAAAATATATATTTTATGATGTATTTTTTTAGAATGTGGAGCTATAAATAAGGGATATTTGCGATAAATTGAGGTTGGGTTAGAGAAGGTTAGGTTGGAAAAGGTCAGATTGTTGGACTGTGGTACACACAAAAGCCATTTTGGGCTTCTATTGTGTTCTATGTGTGCCAAATATTTGAGAGCAGAAACAAATTTTAATTTTCTTTTGTTCTTCATCTATTATTCCTTAAATGCTGTAATTTTAATTTTATTTATGAAGTAATTTAATTTTTCTAGAGTTACTGTGTTGCTAAATTTATGAAGCTTGGATTTAATTATTTTTGAATGATTTATGAGATTTTTAATTTGTTTATTCTATTTGTGCTTAATGCTTTTGATTATTGGAAAATTTATCAATTGATCCGTGGCACTTAAATAAACTTGAGAAATATATTTTTGTGTAT
The DNA here is from genome assembly GCA_030763125.1 of Hippophae gyantsensis. Taxonomy (NCBI): domain Eukaryota; kingdom Viridiplantae; phylum Streptophyta; class Magnoliopsida; order Rosales; family Elaeagnaceae; genus Hippophae; species Hippophae gyantsensis. The sequence continues at coordinate 26,461,411 of CM061039.1, read as the reverse complement.
ATTGCTCATGTTTAGGGTAACATGTATGATGAAAGGAGAGGAACATTCTTTATTGTATGTGTAACTATTGGAGAACTTTGAACGTAATCAATCTTGATGAATTTAATTCTCATAGGAATATAGTGAATTATTTTAGCAAGGTGTGTCTATTTGTTATCAAAAGAGACATATGGATAAAATTAGTAGTTCTTTGTTGACAAATTAAATTTACAAAAAATATAAATCAAGAGAAAATAATATGATTTGAGTGGATTAATTTGGTGAAACTGCAATCCTAGATTTTTCTTATTTATTTGGATTAAATTAGTTAGTGAAACAACTTCCAATTAACGATTGTTTTGGATAAAATTAGAGTGAAATAATTTTAGTACTCAACAAACTATAGTAACAAATCTCCGTGGGAACGATATCTTAGTTATCAATTTTATTACTTATGAGCGAGTATACTTGCACGATTTTATGTTCTCCTAAAAGAGACAACAATAATCTCTACAGGTTTTTGCCTTGAATGCTAGGATTTTTACATATCATAAAATGTCATATATTTATTTTTATTGCTTAAAATGAATGTCTTAAGAAAAAATTGAAAGTATATGTTTTTCTTCAGTTATGCATGACTTCTAAATAAAAGATATCTATATATACACACGGGATTACCTAAGCCAATACAAAAGAAAGCCATAATTAACCACTCACTAAAATCATACAAAATATGCACAAATTGTACATGGGTTCACTCTCTAAAAAATGGAAGAAAGGAAAAAAAAAGTATAAAAGAGAGAAAAATAAATAGTATAAACTAAATAATACGATCCAAAAGCCCTACAAGGTTATGGGAAATGGCTAAATATAAAATAAGGATAGGAAATAAATTCCCTAGAAGTCATTGCATTTTCTTCATCTCTTAGAGGCATATAACTTGAAATTTTTATTTGATGTAAGAAAATAATATGTGATTTCTTTATAAATCCTTTCATTCGATTCCTTTCATGAGATCCATGCCATGCACTACTTTCAGCATTTTATTCTTTAAGCATATACAAACCTATTAGTTCATTTCTTTACATAAATTCTATTTGCATATGCCTTTGAATGAGTGCTTGAACCCATAAGATTAGTGTTATTGAGAGTATGACTTGTGAGGTTTAGAGTTAAAGCAAATTCAGATTCCAAATACTGAAATTGGGTAAATTAATATTAATGCATTTTCGATGTGGGAGATGAATGTAATTTTAAAGTAATTGTTATAACAAAATACGAACATTTATGATATTATTTTAACTTATGGTTTGAATTTGAATTGTGAACTTAAAATAGTTTAGAAGCATGAGAAGTTTTGTATTTTTATTCTTACTTTTTATTTTGTTAATTTTAATTTTAGTTTTGTTATTTTCTATTTTCTATTTAAATTTTACATTTAATTAGTTTTATGTTTATGAGTATCATCTCTAAATGCCCTCATGAGACTTAAACTCATCTGATATGGCAATCTAGGGGTTTAAAGGCCTATTGCATACACTGAATGAAATTGTGTCAATTTACAATATTAATTTAGGATAGTTTAAATTTATTTAGTTTTTGTTTTAATTTTTCGCTTTCTTTGCTAGAAACTAGCAAAACGTTGGTTGGGAGTTGTGATGGGTGCTTAAAAGCACTAAACGTGACATGATTTTATGCATTTTAAATGTTAAAATAGTTTTATATTTGCATAATTTTATCATCTCTTTAGTAAATCTATCTTTTCAAAATTACGTGTAAGTTTTTGTCATTTTTCAAATACTATTAGCCTTAAAATGATTCAATTGAACAACACCTGAAAAATAGTACCTTAAAGTACCCATTGTAGCCACGAAGCATAAAATACTAACATATGTAATCCTCACATATGTTCCAAACCAATGAAAGGGGTCTAAAACAAAAGAAGTTATTAGAAGGATAGCAACACGGGTGCAATAGGGAATATTTTTGTGTGACATGGTACGAGGGTTTCAAATCATTATTCAAAAATGCATACGGACTCGCTCATGTCATGGTGCAAAGAAATGCATGCCACAACACCGGATCCTTGGATCCAATTTTTCCTCTCTTTTGTAGCATTTTCTACCTTATATAAACCTCCTACTTCATTGAAACAATCATCCATCATTCCTTAGCTTCTTAGTTTCTCTCTTTTCTAGTTTCTTAGTTTTTTTTATAATTTTACAAAGTTCTTTTCTTAATTTTAAGAGTAGAATAAGAATCAACACTTTTCTATCCATCACAAACAACTCGGATGCCAATTTTCACTTGGAACGATATAGAATTTCAAATGAAGATTGGTTAACCGAACTAATAGGTTCACACAATGCTAGACTCAACTCTAAACAACTGTATATCCTAGGTTAATTCAATCCTTTTTATCTAGTTTTGAATAAGATGGTATATGCTACATTTTTTACTTCCAAACACTCTTTTGAGATTGGTTACCTATATGCTAAGATTTTATATTATAATGCAAAATGAGGTGCTTTCAATATAGGAATAGTCATTCAAAATGAAACTATGAACCAATATTAGATCATAAACACAAGAATTGGACTTCCATATGGTTGTCTCATTACCTAATTGATTCTTATTGTAGGTGTATCACCCATAAAAGATTCTGAATCCATTTATGGATGATATTAGGAAGTCAACCATTTCAAGATCCTCTATCTAGTCCTCAAAAATACAACAATCCACTAATGTTGGTACCAGTGGAAGAGCCGTCACTGATATTGGAACCAATGGCGTAGCAATTTATGATAGTTTTGGAGATAATGAAATGGAAAACATACATTCTTTCAAACCTTCTCATCATGACTTATTTAAGGATGAAATGTAAATGAGAATAGAGGCACTATCAACTCAAATGGAAGGCATCTAACAAAAGTGACTACCATGGATGAACAACAATAGGCTATGTATTCCATGATCAAAGATATGCACTCACAATATGGATTTCAACCTCAAGGACAATGATCATTTTCTTTATATGTTTTATTTCCAATGTACTATATCTTTGGTTGTTGAAAATCATTTTGTCTTATACATTTGATTGTTCTTGTTCTGAAGTGTAATAGAATTCTATTTGTTGATGTACTTTAATTTCATCCTTCAATACACTATATGTTTTCCTAACATATTTGTCTATACTTCTTCATTATGTTACTTATTCGCATGACAAAAAGGGGAGAGAGTTATTGAGCATTAAGTGAAAATATATAAAGGGAGAGAGTTACTTTATGGGGAGAGTTTTTTATTGAAAATTTTCTTTGGGAGAGATTACACATAGGGGAAGAACATTTGGAGTGTTCAAGTCTTTTCAATTCGTCATATAAGGGTGATCAATACTTAAATGTTCTATAAGTTATTACTCACTACTTATGTTTTTTCTGTTATTATATACACTGAATTAATAAATAATGAGTCTTTTGGGACAACTTAAGTGCCTATTTGTGTTTTTTTTAGTGTACATATGAGCTGTGAAGATTTAAGCGAATATGGTTTCACCAAATCATATGATAGTTCCATTAAGTAAAGTTTATTTTTTCTATAAGCGGTATGTAATGAGAGAGAGGTTTTTTCACCTGAATATGCCAGAAGGGAAAATTCTAAGGTTTATAAGTATTGGCAATATTCATGAAAAAAAAATTTAAATGTAATTTTGTTTATAGTTGCATCTTTGAGAATCACTTTTCAAGCCAAAGAAACTACCGAGCATCAAAATGAACACATCTAAAGTGTACTTCTATTCTTATTCATATTAGATTTGTTATTAGATATATAGGAATATTTAGTATATAGGTCACTCGATTGATTGAGTAATGTCTAGATCGATTAAGGAGGTAGATCGATCAAGTATCGATCTACTATGATTTAATACGACTTAGAATTAATTTTAATATAGGGTAGATCGATCAAAGTTTTAAGTTCGATCGATCGAGGACTATATTGATTTGAATAGCTTGGATTAATCAAGATTTTTTGGATCGATCGATCATATTTTGATCCTTGCCTAGATCGATCAAATAAGGTTTTGATCAATTGACCTTATTGGTTCAATTGATCGAGCTTGGAATATATCAATTGGGTGATGATGGTTTCAAATTTAACCTAATTATTTACTCAAGAGAAACCTTTTAATTACTATATTGTCCTCTTTCTTCAAAGCTCTTTCAAGTGATTTTTTGGACATATTAGTAATTATAATTTAACCTAGGGCTTGAACAATTTCTATTTAAACAAACCTAATGCACACCGATGACTCTATGAAAGTAGAGTCATTAGCACACTTCTTTACTTAATATTTACTTGTTTTATTCAATAAATAGTATTTTTTGGATAAAAAATATTAAAATATAAAAGTTTTAGTGAAAAGGGGTGAATTTTTAGAATTTTTTGAAAATTTTCTAAAATTTTAATGGATTTTTTATGAGTTTTTAACGAGGACTAATCAGGAGTTACCATGTGGCTTGCCACATAGGCAGAGGAGCTAACTGGCCAAGCCATGTAGACGTCACATAAGCATAGAGAGCGAATCGCATTACGCCGCATATGAGAAGGATGAACGTTCATTTTGAGTTCAGAAATTGGTGAACGTGCCATGCCCTGATGTTCTACCCCATTGCTCTATGCATTCCACCCATGTACCACCCCATCCATCTCCAAGAATCACGTCATTCCATATGTCGCTGACTCAATGAGCATTGACTATGATCGGTCTCCCCTGTCATGCATCGCTCTCTAATTCGCCTAGTGAATTTTCGATGTCATATGTTGCGCTGTGATTGGCTAGAATTATCATTTTTGCTTGTTTTGATTGTAGCCCTTGATCTAAAGTTGATCTGACAGTCCAGATCACACCTAAGAAATATTTAAGCCCCTAATCACTCCATAAACCCTAAGTGGCCTCCATTAGCATAATTTTCGTCAATTTTTGGAGCTAAAAAGAGAGAAAAATATAGAAACATTCAAGAGATGATACAATTTTGGTGGAGATTCAAGAGAAAATTAATACTACAATTCAAGATATTGATTATATTTCTTCTTCTACTTTTTTCTTTATCAAATTTATGTCTTTTTTTATGAAAAATATGAGCTTTATGAACACAATTATGTGTAATTAATTTATTAATCTAGAGATCTTATGAACCCAATTTTCACCATGTGATGATTTAATATTTTATTTGAATTATAATTTTAATTTAATTATATTATTTAGTCTGATTTGTATGCTATTAATTGTTTGGCCAACAATTTATCTATAGAGGCAATTAAATAGATTTGAGAGAATTATTTGATTGTTTTAATAGCTTGCATAGTTTCTAGGAAGAGATGTATGATTCTTATGTATGTGATCCATAATTGATGAACTTAATGAGTAGTATGCAATTCAATTGGCATGAGAGTGATTAAATTAATTACTATATGGTCTGTAGTTTACTTAAGAGAGGAATACATGATATGTTAGATTCAATTGATCATTTTATTAATTGATAATTTTTTTATGGGGATTTTAGCGATTTCCATGTTTAGAAAATTGGAGAATTAAGTATTCCTAGATATTTTCTCATATATATTTTTAGTTACCAAATTTGATTTAATTTATTATTTCTATTTCCATTTAGTTATTTTAATTTTGCTTCCTTAAAATATAAAAACACAAAAAAAAATTGATTTTTATCATGGGAACTATCTTTTCTTATCATTATATTACTTGTTATGATATGCATACTTGCTTATTCATTGCACACACTTCGTGTGTGGCGATCACACGCTAAATCCTCAACCACAATTTCATCAACTTTTGTAACTTAAGCTCTCTTTACATTTGTTTTGCAAATTCATATTCTGTTAGGCTTCTTTCTTTAGTTAATCTATCAAATATCTTATGGTTGTGATTGATTGATTAACAAGCTTACATTGTTTGTGATCATGTGCTTAATCATCTATTCTAGGGTTTTGATGAGACAAGACCGACATCAGGCTAGTAATACCGATCTTGTAGATACTTTGGTTTTATATTTGTAAAACTCTTGCAAGTGCACAAATCATTTTATAGAAAATGACAAGTATACTCCCAAAGTTGGTCTAAGAAATGAATATATCTCATTTTTAATTTATTAATCAAACTCTTAAAAACGAAATTAAATCCTAAACATTCTCTCACGATATTTTGATTTGTGTTTCCAAATATAATAACATTAAAATATAAACATAGATATGGATTCAATATACAATTACAAAAGTTTTTATCATTCATAACAGTGGAGTACTTATAGATATAATAATTAAGTTAATTATACTTGATCATATTATTTAGATTATTAATTATATAAATTGATATTTATTGATTTTTTCTTTTTGGTATGAAAGTATCCTAAATTATTTTGTTTAATATTAATTAACTAATATCTTTAGCTGTGGCCTATTAATTAATTAAGTATTAAATTTTAGCTATATTTCTACGAAAATTACAAGCCATCTAATCGTAGCTTTAGGTAGAGTCAATTAATTAGAATTTATTCAAGGTGTCCAACTTAAACCTAAGAATTAACTTTCAAGTTTTAAAACCATAAGTGAAAATATGTTGTCAATATATTTTCAAATAATAGTTCTTATAATTGTTTTCTCAGATTGGATAATTAAACCCTAAAATTTAATTTTTTGATTTAAGTTTTTAATAAAAAATAATACATTTATGTCTAACAACTTTAATAAAAAATCTTGAACAAAAACAAAATCAATTTATTTTGTAGAAATGTTTGACCTATTTAATATTTTGCAAGCATAACAACGTTATTATTATATCATATTTATAAATAGTGAGCCATGTTAAATTTAAACACACAAATTATATATAACATATAAAAATAAAATATAAAAATAACTATAAAGAATTCATTTAAAATTATACCTCAAAAGAATCCTACAGAACTTTGATGCTAATTTTGTTTTTGGAAAACCTCCAAATAAATTTGTATTTCTATTTATTGAATCAAAAACTAGAAATCTATAAAATCATAACAAGTTCTTCTCAAAATTAAAAAAGGACTTTAAAACTAAAAATAACTTAAAGAAAGAAAGCTTTCTAGAGAAAGAAAGATAGGTAGAGAGAAGTTTGTGCATCGGACTCGGTATGGGCATGTGTTGGCTACATGTGGGGCATTGCAGAACTTAGCATTTTTGACATTTTCGACCGTTTCGACCCATTTTGTCAAATTTGTTTTGACCTTTCTTCATTTTTTCTCAACCTATTTGTGATGTATTGCCTCTAGTATTTTTCTTCGATTCTTTAAGTTATTTTTGAACGAAAATACCTAAAAAACAACAAAAGTACCCATGATTCCGAAAAGAAAAATTTATATAAAAATATGACAAAATCATATAAATATAAATCAATTTGATCAGTTAAAATACATTAAATCATGGTAATTTTAGTAATTTTTAAGCACTTATTATAACCCCTAACTAGCTTTTTGCTAGTCCCTCGGCAAGAGAAGCAGTAAAAACTAAAATAAAAACTAAGAATTAAATTATTCTAAATCATTTCCGTGGATTAACACAGTTGAATTTAGCTTATGCAATGAGCCGTTATATCCCTAGGTTGCCCTAATGGACGAGTTTATGTCTCGTGAGGGTTTTAAGTAATGATACCCACAAACATTTACAAAAAATGAAAACAATATAAAACAAATAAAATAAGAACTTAATTAAAATTAAAGTATAGTAATAGAATAAAATAAAATAAAATAAAGAAATGAAATACAAAAATAGCTCATTCTTATAATCTCTTTTAAATTTCATAATTAAAATCTTAAGCATAGATTATTTCAACTTCCTAAACATTCATAATTTATTATAATAACTAGTTAAAAATCATTTTCATATTTCATATAAAAAGTTTATGAATTTAATTTCAGCCAAAATTAGTGTCAAGAATCTAAATTCGCTTTGACTCTATTCCTCACAAGTCAATACTCTCAAAAACACTGAATCATATGGGTTCAAACACTCATAATAATTTATATGCGAAAGAGTTGATGTATAGAAATGAATTAATATGTTCGCATATATATAAAGAAAAAAAAGGCTCAAAGTGTTATTTTAACGTTGATCTCATGAAAGGAATCAAATGTAAGGATTTATAAAATATTATACATTACTTTCATGCATTAATCAAATCCCTGGCAACGGTACCAAAAACTTGATGAGACAAGACCGACATCGAGTTAGCATACCGATCTTATAGATACTTTGGTTTTATATTTGTAAAACTCTCTCAAGTGCACAAATTATTTTATAGAAAATGACAAGTATACTCCCAAGGTCGATCTAAGGAAGGAATATATGTGGTTTTTAATTTATTATTTAAAATCTCAAAAACAAAATTAAATTCTAAACATCCTATCACAATATTTTGATTTGTGTTTCCTAATATAATAAAATAAAATAAAAATATGGATTCAATAAACAATAATAAATTCTTTTATTATTCATAACAGTGAAGTATTTATGGATATAATAATTAAGTTAATTATGCTTGCTTATATTATTTAGGTTATTAAAGATATAAATTGATATTTATTGATTTTTTTTTGTTATGAAAATGTCCTAATTTTTTTTGTTTAATATTAATTAACTAATATCCTTAGGTGGAGCCTATTAATTAATTATGTATTAAATTTCAGCTTTATTTTCTAAGAAAATTGCAAACTATCTAATGACACCTTTAGGGATAGTTTGTTAATTAGACTTTATTTAAGGTGTTCAAACTAAATCTAAGACTTTAATTATTCGAGTATGAACATTCAAGTTTTAAAACCATCATTGAAAAAATTTTGTTAATGCATTTTCAAATAATATTTCTTATAAATATTTTTGAAATAGAGCTTTACTCTAACTATCGAGCGATTGTACCAACAAATAAAAGAGCACTAACCTAAATCAGATCGGATAATTCAACCTTAAAATCTAATTTTTAGATTTAAGTTTATAATGAAAAATAATATACTTCTCTCTAACATCCTTAATATATATAAAATCTTGAATAAAAAAAATCAATTTATTGTATAGAAATGTTTTACCTATTTAATATTTCACAAACATAACAACGTTGTTATTATATCATATTTATAAATAGACATGCATGTTAAATTTAATCACAAAAAATCAAATAACATATAAGATTATAACATAAAAATAACTATAAATAATTTATTTAAAATTATATCTCAAAAGAACCCTTACAAAACTTTGATGCTAATTTTGTTTCTGTAAAACCTCCAAATGGATTTTTATTTTCGTTTATTGAATCAAAAACTAGAAATCTATAAAAGCATAACTAGTTCTTCTCAAAAATAGAAGAATTTTAAAACTAAAAAAAGAAAGCTATCTAGAGAGAAAGCTAGAGAGAGAAAGAGAGAGAAGTTTGTGATTTGAGGAATTTTTAGGGATGATTTTTGCAATGGGGAGAGTGTCCTTTAAAAGGTGAGGAAAAGGCTAAAAAAGTGAAAAACAAAATATCTCAAAAATTTATCTTGAATGTGTTTCGACATGTTGATATGCATGTAGGGGCAATATTTGCTATAGACAAGGACTGCATGTGTGGGACTTGGCATGACATGCACATGCTGGGCATGTGTTGGGCACGCACAAGACTCGACATTTTTGACATTTTTGATCGTTTTGACCAATTTTTCCATTTTTTTTTACTTTTCCTCATTTTTCGCAAAATATTTATGAAGTATTGCCTCCAATATTTTTCTTCAACTTTAAGTTATTTTTGACAAAAATACTTGAAAAATAATAAAAATATATGTGATTTCGAAAAGATAAATTTATATAAAAATATGATAAAATCATACAAATATAAATCTATTTAATCAATTTAAGTACATTAAATCATGATAATTTTAGTGCTTTTTAAGAACTCATCATGTTTTCTAGTGATTTTGTTTTTATCTGCTAGTTTATTATGTCATCTAGTTAGGATTTTTATTTTTTAATGTGCTCTATGACACATCATTGTGCTAACTTTTTAAGTGCTAGTTGAACGGATTATTTAACTTGTGTGACTCGAGTTTATGGAAACTTTAGTATGGATTTAAAGACTTTGCTTGTAGAGAATGTGTAATAAAGAAGAAGCTTTACTTAGGGACATTATCTTGGTATGTAGTTTAAGTCTTGGCCTTGTAATTGATTTATTTTTATAGTGGATAATTAGATGGTTCAGTAGACTAGTGGTTTTCCTCTTGGGTCATTTCTGTGGCCTAGGTTGTTTCCTCCTAAAATATCTTGTATCGATCTTTATTTATTTTTGTACTATTTTATTTACACATGATTGCATGTCTGGTTACTTGTGAAATTTTAATTTGAAATAATTTCATTAATTAACTATTCACCCATCTAGTTTAATTAGATCAATAACTAAAAAAATATTAAGATCGAAAGATGATTGTTATTGTGTGGGTACTCCTCATAAGATGTTGTGTAATAGATTAAGTCTATTTATTGAAGAAATCTGGCATAAACGACTGGGTCACGTCAACTATAAACTTTAGAAGAAAATTTCTAGTCTCAAAGTTCATAGAGGTTTCCTTACTATTTCCTCTTTTCTTGAATATATGTGTGTTCCTTGTTAATTGGGTAAACAAAGCAAAAGCTAACATAAGAAGAATCAACATTTTTCTACTATAAGATCTCTTCAACTTCTTCCCATAGAGGGAGAATGAACATCTTGGTTATAGTAGACAATTTCTCTAGATATAATTGGCTTTTGTTTATAAGAAAAAATATGAAGCCTTTGATAAATTCAAATCATTATGTATCAAGTTACAAGATGAAAATTTTGAATCCATCGATTTTATCATCAAAATTAGGTGTAGCCATGGTATAGAATTTGAGAATTCAAAGTTTAGTGCCTTCTGTGATGAAATGGGTATTAAACATGAGTTTTTAGCTACTAAGATCCCCTTATAAAATTGTATAGTTGAAAGGAAGAATATAGTTATCCAAGAGATGGTTAGGGTCATATTGACTAGTATAAACTTGGCAAAGCACTTTTGGGCAAAAGTTGTTAACATTGCATATTATACGTTGAATTGTTGCTTCATAAGGTCCAATACTTATCACTCTTTTTTTGAACTTATTCATGGAAAGAGACCAAATGTTAAATGAGAGAATCTAGATAAGTATAAAGCCAAGAGTGATCTTAGAATTTTCATAGAATACTCCAAAAATAGTCGTTCCTACCAAGTATATAACTTAAGGACTTATATTGTCATGGAATCAATCAATGTTATGATGGATGATTCTGGTGCAACCAAACTTGTAAAATTTGTTGATAGTGATATTTTTGGTGAATGGGGTTCTCTAAACAATGTCACAGATAATGTTGAGGCTCCTTCTACAATAAATCCTATTTACCCTCCTAGAATGTTTGAGGATGAGAAAGATGATAATCAAGATCTATTCCAAAGTGGGAAAATAAGGCTCATTTTGCTAAAAACATCATTAGTAATGTGGAAGCTGGTGTTAAGATGAGACATCAACTATATGAGAGCTTGAGCTACATGTGTTTTACTTCTACTATTCTCCCCAAAAATGTTAAGGAATCCCTACAGGACGTACATTGGATTAACTCCATATAGAAGGAACTTAATCAGTTTAAAAGAAATGATGTTTGGTACCTTGTTGCCAAACCTTTAGACAAACATGTTAATGTCACACATTGGTTGTACAAAAACAAAGAAGATGAAAATGGGATAATTGCTTGAAACAAATATCATCTTGTTGCACAAGGATATACTTAGATTAAAGTAATAGATTTTTATGAAACCTTCACTCATGTTGCTCGTCTTGTGTCTGTATGACTTCATCTTTTTCTCATCTACTTTTTTGGGTTCAAGTTGTATCAAATGGACGTGAAGAGTGCTATTTTGAATGGAGTTATAAAAGAAGAGGTTTATATGGAACAACCTAAAGGTTTTAAATCTCTTAGAAAAAAGAAAGACATTAATTTAATTAGAAAAATTAGTTATCAACTCCACCCATAGGTGTTAATTTATTTTTTTAATTAATAAAGAATATCTGACCCCACCAAAGATGATATTCATATAAAAAAGAGAGAATCAATAAATATTAGTTTATATCTTTAATAACCTAAATAATATGAGCAAACATAATTAACTTAATTATTATATCCTTAAATACTCTACTGTTATAAATGATAAATATTTGCATTATTATTTATTGAATCCATAGCTATGTTTATTTATATTATGTCATTAGATTAGAACACAAAAACCAAAATATCGTGACACGATGTTTAGGATTTAATTTTGTTTTTAAGATTTTGAATAATAAATTAAAAACCATATATATTCCTTCCTTCGATCGACCTTTGGAGTATACTTATCATTTTCTATAAAATGATTTGTGTACTTGTGAGAGTTTTAAAAATTATAAAATAAAAATAGTATTTTGCAAGATCGGTATTTGCATTGCCAGTCATTTGACTCATCATTAGGGAGACCAGTCAGAGTTAATGATCACTGAGTCAGCACCACACTACGAGACGTGATTCATGGAAACTTATGGTGTGGCGTATAAGTGGAAAGCAAGGAGCAATCGGGTGATGACACGTGGTGGAGAAGTTTAACCGTACTCCGAACTCAAATTGAACACCGTACTAACACGTGATGAATGTTTTTTCCTCCTCACACGTGGCGTAATGTGATTCATTGTCCTTGCTTGCATGGAATCTACGTGGCTTGCCCAGTAAGCTCCAATGCTTACGTGGCATGCCACGTGGTAGATTCTGATTGACCTTGCATTAAAAATCCATAAAAATTTTAAAAAAATCCCAAAAAATTATATTTTCACCCATTTTCAATAAAAAAAATTATATTTTAATATTTTTAGCTCCAAAAATACTATTTATTGAATAAAATAAGTAAATATTAAGTACAAAAGTAAACTACTGACTCTACATTCATAGAGTCATCATCTGGACAGGAGTGTATGAGGTACATTATTACTAGTATGTTTATTGTAATTAGTTCTTTCTTATTGTTGTTTGTTTTTATTGTGCATTGAATTGAGCATGTTGTTTATACTTTCGTTGTGTTGATTTCTTAATTCACATTGTGAGGCTTGCTTGGTCGAATTGATATAGAACTTGTAAAAATATTTTGTGGGTTGGTGTTTCCACCCATCTAGGTCTTAGTTACCTATTTGAGTTGAAAAAATAAATGATCTTCATGTAATTATTCCTACATTTCAATAATGTTTGACATGATCAATTCTTCAAAGTGGTGAGGTGTTTTCAATTCTGAATTTCGATCATGTTTAGAACCATATCCTCTAAATTCAAATTGAGGTAACTGCTTGCTGATAGTATATTGTAGACTATTGTAGGTTTTCTATTTTAGTAGTATTTTTGTTCAACAAACAATATACAGCTAGACTCATATTTTTATAGCAATAGGCTAGAGATCATTACATTTAATTTAGGTATACCAGCGATTCAAAATTAAGATTTAATTGAGAAGTTTAACATTATGCCATGCATGTGGGCAAAAACTAAAGAGAAAACTCATTTTTAAAATTGTTTCTTGCCTATGAACTACCTCATAGTCTTTAGTTTACTATTTCCAAGAGAATTACAATTGTTATAAATTTTATTAGGTGCTGATTTTAGATAAAACCCTAAGCTTTCTCAAAAAAATCATCCATAATACTATGATTTTCTCGTAAAATTATTATTTCAATAAGATTCAATTCCTTCAATTTTTTTTTACAATTCTCTTTCAATTTTTCATGATTTTGTTTAGTTTTCGGTTTAAAATGAATGTTTTTTGGGTTAAGAATAGTTAAATGACTTTTTTTATTTAATTATTTTAAAGATAAGTTTTTCTTACCTTTTGCCCATGTGTATGGTACATCTAAAATTTTCAATTAGATCTTAATTTTGAATCATTAGTGTACTTAGAATTAAATATAATGACTATTAATATACTGCAATAAAAATATGTGTCTACAAATGTTGGGGTAGAGCTAGAAATATATTTTGAGAGGTGAAAGTGTAAATTTTTACATAAAATAAAAGCAATATTTAAATAATTTGGAGTAAAAAAATATCATAATATAGATAGAGTAAAAGGTTAAGAGCTATGTTAGACTCTTCTCAATCAAAGATAAAACTTTCGTGTCATGTTACATGAGAGAAATAGAGTTAAAACATTATAAATTATAACGAAAATTATCTAACATATAAAAAAATATAATAATTTAATAAGTATTAATATAATAATACCACACATGTATAAGTGTTAAAAAATAAAACTAAGAGAAACGTAATAAAATATAAAAAAATAAGACATAATTTAGGATTTTAAGCTTGAGAGTATATTTAAAAATACATATTGTTAAAAAATAAAATAACAACAAATGCACATATTGTTTTATCTATGCTTGTGTCATTTGTTTTCTTGAAGCAACGAAATAAGCTAGTTTTGTATAGTGATAAAAACGAATGAAATTTTTTGATAAAAATATTAAAATATTAAAAATAAAATAAAAAAATTAAAATAAAATGTAAAATAATATAATATTATATAAAATTAAAAGTTGTTAAACAAAATATAAAAAAGCTTTTACGATGTGAATGATAAAAACTTTTGTTTGAAGTTTCTCATCATGCTTTTTTTTAATTCTTATAATTTTTTATAATAACATTCTATCATCATAAATTAAATTTAAATATATAAAATATTCTTTTATTATACCATATTGATTTATCAAATATTTTTATATAATATATACTATTAGAATTTTATGTATACAATTAATTAATTTTTGTCAAATATGTGAACAAAAATACCCTATTTAGCTATTTTAGTTATTTTTGTTTGTAACTAATTCACATAGTGTAACTAATTAATATTTAACAAATATGTGATAAAAAACAACATTTTATACATTCGTTTATGTTACTTTTGTTCATGTGTCTGCTAAACGTTGTTGAAATATACAATGATATATTAAAATATGAATAAAAAAGATATACACAATAAATTATTGTAAATAAAATATTTATTTAATGTTAAAATATACACGTAATTAATTTTTTATAAAATATTTGAAGTGGAATAAAATTCAGTGTAGCCCCAAGATGGTTTGTCCCTATACATACTTATTTTTTGTTAAATATAAGTATTATTAAAATACCGAATCTAAGAGTATATTCTCAGAGTTATTTTGAGTTTGTGGTAATTTTTGATACAACATTGAAGCAAAATATAAAATAATCCAAGTTCGAAGTACTTGATAAGATTTGACATGTGGCATGCATATAACTTATTAATATAAATGATTTTTTTTAATGAATGGCTGCAAATAAATTTAATAAGCTATTTTTTATTAAAATAATATTTTTTTAATTGAGAATGCGATAGCTCGAATTTGAAATTACCCGATATCATCCATTTATCATGTACACTATTCCAATCTACTGGATAATATTGTACTTCCGGAAACTAAGTGTTTTAAGAAATAAAAATAAAGATTCTCTTGGTTGTGTTTTGTACAAAATTTGTGCATTTAATTAAACGGTGGCCACAAAATATGAGCCACTTACGTGGTGAACGAGGACAAATATCAGTATCTGAATTGCGTGTCCTTAGTAATTGCGATTCAGGGATCCTGATCATTTGTGAATAGAAATCGTTGTTGAAGCGAGAGAGCAAGTGAGACCATGGATATGGAGGTGAGTTCCAATTCCAATCCAATTCCAATTCCAATTCTGTATTGATTTCAACAATATAATAATCAATTCATTTCATATTCATTTCACAAGTAAGTTTTAATTTCTTCTTTATTTGAAATAGCAGGCTTGGTTTATGGACAGCTGCCACGACGACGACCCTAGACTTCCTCACCATTGCAATCCCAAAGACTTTGTTTCAGTTCACCACTTGGCAGGTTCCATTTTCTCCATCTATATATCTCCCTCCTATTATATGATTCGGTCTTGTAGAGTCTATAAGACGATGCTCCAATTTAAAAAAAAAAGTATATGCATTTATGCCCAATATATATATATATATAATTTTTCTACTTTATAAAAAATAAATTTTTTCTCTCCGTTTATAAAAGAATAAAAAATTATATAATATTTTGAAACAATGATTATATTCCATATATATATATATATAATATTATTTAAATATTAAATATTTAACTTTTATAGAATTGTTTTTTAACAAAATAAGATGAAACTAATAAAATAAAATGAAACTAAGTAGCTTGGCTCAATTATGATTTTTATATACTTGTAAGAAATTACAAATTTAAAAGATTTTTATGAATTTTTGAAATCTTTTGGTATATTTAAATAGAGTGTAGTGGATATTTATTTCATAGATTTTTTATGGATTATAGTTGATTTCATATTAATAATAATAAAGGGTAGAGTGAGAAAGTTTTTTTATTTAATTATATGATATAATCTTTATTTTTACGTAAAATTTTACTATTAAAAAGAATCTAACATATCATTTTATTTTAAACATCGTTTAATTAAATGCTTTTCAAACTAAACTAAGGTCATTTAAACTTGTTCAATTTTAAAATCCATCCAATTAAATGGTGTTAATTTTTTTAATTCTCTTTCTTATTTTTTGGGAAAAATATGTATTGTTTTACGTTATAAGAAAAATAACATATATATTTAAGGGGATTAAAAATAAAACTATGTGAATAAGTGTAGCATAAGTGACACCAAAAGAAAAAATTTTGAAGGGGGCTAAAGTCTAATTATTATTTTTTATACAAAATAGATGATTTATTTTAATATAATGGAACAAAAAATACATTAATGATGTAGTGTTAGTAAGAGCTATAAGGATTCTTTCCATTTAAGACTATTTTTCATATCATATTACAACATAGATATAAAATTAGCATAGTGTTAAGATTCAATATGTTTCTAGAGAGAGATTAGAGAGAAGTTAAGACAATTGACTTATTGTGTGGATCTTCATGAGAGATCTATCTGTTTATAGAATATTATAGATATAGATGTCAGTTACATAATATATTTACATATTTACATGTCAAAAGAGTATAATTGACATAAAGTAAAGTATGTTATGGGTTGAGGTCGAGCTCGAGATGATCATTAAGTTCGATCCTACTATTGAGCTCGAGTAGGTCATTGAACTCGGGTTGGTCTACAAGTGAAATGTCTAGGATATTTTGTCTTCCATCTTATGTCAATGCCTTTGTTTGTACTGTTCGAATAGATCGGGCACTAAGTCGGTCCAGATATCCAAACACATAGTATAATAAAAATTGTCAAATATAAATAAAAAATAAAATAAGTTAATATGTATTAATATCTTATATGTATAAATTAAATTTATTAACTAAAAAAATCTAAGGAAATAGTAAGCTCAATCAAACACATCAAAATTTAAGTGTTAAAACAAAAACAAAAACAAAAAAAAAATAGTGTAAAATATAAGATGATTTAGAATTTTAATGTTGAAACTATATTTAAAAACAATATAAATTTAATGAATACAAATAAAAATAAATAAAATAAAATATTATTAGATGAAGTTTAAATAGGAATGAAACAAAATGAGAAATTTTGATAATATAAACGACGGAACATTAAAAGCTTTATTCTGAATTTTCATAATACTTCTTTTTCTTTTTCTTTTTGTTTATAATATTTAATTTACATGGCTTTCTGTATATAAAAGTTAACTATTTCAAATATTTTTGAATTGAATCATATTTATTTAATAAGTAATTTTAGATTACCCTATTGGGACTTAAAGAGTATTTTAGTATAATATATGATTACAATTATAACACACTAATATGTGAAAAATAAGTGAATAAAAATGTCTAAGTTTAATCACTTCATATACAATTTGTCATTTTGTTTTTAAATATTTTTGAAACATTTCATAACATACCAAAATATGTACAAAACATTAGGCATGGTATGTTATTAAAAAAATATTTATTTAACTTAAAAAATATACATGTAATTAATTATTTGTAAAACTTTTGGTCGGGCTAGAACCCCGTGCAACCTAGCAATGATGTTGCATTGTTGATAATAATAGAACCAGTAATAGAGAGAGCAATATAGAGATAAGGAGAGTGTAAGTGAGAAGATAAAAATCAGAATTTTAGAGATCTTAGGTATAGTTTTTGAGTTGAAAGCCCAAAAAGTCTATAAAAATATGTTTGTTTTTAAATCTTTTGAAATCAATAATTTTTTTTAATACACCTAAATTTTTATTGATTTTCATAAAATCTTATTTAAATAAACCTAAAGTTTTATAGATCAAAAACTTCTATAAAGTTATAACTAATACACAAACGTTTAGAATCCTTATAAATTTTAATTGATTACACCTGATTTTTAAAACTCCATAATAATCATTAAAACTCTTAATTGAATAAACCCGAGTAAATGATAAAATATGTATCTCATGCATATTATACTACTTTCTTTGTAATTTTAGATAATATGTCATTATACGTGTTACCAATAAGTGGCTAACACACGGAGAAAAAAAAATCTTCTTTTTAAGCCATCTTACCAATCTCTTCAGCCATTCCTACCCACATGTATAATGTATATTAGTAGCACATGCATGCTGTGGAACACGAGAATTGGTATTAAGAAATTATAATAATTAAAATAAATATAATTAGGAAGAAGCATGTTTTTGGACAATTCTACTAATATATTATTAGCTGTTTTTAATTAATGTGTTGTTTGTCACCAGTTGAATCTCGAATTCTTTAACAAGTATCTCTTACATTCTAATTTTTAATTTCATTATGAATTTCATAATGTAATAAGATTGGAACATAAATTTAGGTAGGACCCTATATAAGAGACTATTAGCTACAACCATATTTACACTCACAATTGTTATGGAAAGGGTATTAAAATTTGTCTTAAAGATATCTCATTTGGATCGAGCATTGAATCCAAAACTTCCTACTTCTCTTGTCTACATTATATATAAAAAATTATTATTATTTTTTATTTCCACATATTCCTTCCAATTCTTCATTATGTAATCAACTTCGCTTCCAATATTTTATTGTTATAAATATTGCTCAATTCAAAAGGTTAATTCAATATGTGATTACATTCATGGTTAGAGTCATAACAATAAATGTGTGACACACAAGGGAGTCTGTTGTTGTTGACAACAAATCTAGAATCGAAACATCGCTTTGATATCATATAGAGTTTGTAGAGTCCTCAAGTATTGGGATGATTTTATCTCAAAAAGCTAACCCAAATCGAACTCTACTTACACTCATAACACACTGTTCTATCCTCTAACTATTTGCTTGTGGATCATTTTGTTCGGTTATACATGTTGAACATAAATGAATTGGGTAATTTGATGGTGTTGCAGATTTGGGAGTGCTTTACTGGAAACTGAACCCAAAGAACTGCGAGAATGATGCAGAACTGCGCAAAATTAGAGAAACCAGGGGCTACAATTACATGGTACAAGTAACATTCCTTAATAGGCTGAAGGACACTAGGAGTCCTATAGCTTTCAATAAAAATGCAACTTTAACACAAATAGTATAATTTTAATACTTATGCCTTGTTTAGTTTGGAATCATACAAGTCTTTATCTGAGCAACTTTGATTCACGTTGTTTACATTTTGTAGGATTTACTAGATATATGCCCTGAAAAGTTAGACAATTTTGAGGAGAAGTTGAACAACTTTTATACAGAGCACATTCATGATGGTGAAGAAATACGCTATTGCTTGGAAGGGAGTGGGTACTTCGATGTTAGGGACAAGGATGATCGTTGGATTCGCATATGGGTCAAGGCTGGTGACCTTATAATTTTACCTGCTGGAATTTATCATCGCTTCACCTTAGACACCAACAATTATGTGAAGGTATGTCACTAAAACTGCACATGTTATGACTGTTACATGAGCTACTTTTGTGTGTTTGTTTTGCTTAAATGTTTGGGTGTTATCGAGGAAAAATTATACATCAGTCTTCGACTATCGGTGATGATGTGCTCCAGAGCCAGTGGGGAGAAAGAAAAGTACAATAATATTTTTTTGAAAAGGACAATAACCCACTACTTTTCTAGATCAATAACCAATAATATTAGTAAGGAGTACCATGTTATTTACTCCTAAAGTAATGTATAATTTCTCTATTATCAGTATATAATCACACTTTTGAATGTTTAGTATCACATTGCATACACTCTTTTGACATTAGAGTATACTCAACTTATCCGTATTCACATATTGTAGATGGGCATTTTATTTTTAAGGTGAAATAACTTCTAAGGTTTCCAAACTTTCTACTTCTTTAGACAAAGGTTGTCAAAGTGTCACATTTAAGTCTTTTATATTATACCTAGTATACAAACTTAACAAGTTTTAAGACCTAAGTGTGACACATTAGTCTCACTATAGTCCACAAACTTATAAATTAAGACTTATCTGTTAAAATATTATAGTTTAGGAATAAAAGTTCTAAGTTCTTTTAGTTGGAAATATTCTATATATAAGATGACTTTTGAACAAATGATAAAAAGTATCTATTGTGAGTTTAATTGGCCTCTCCATATTGGTTGTCTCACATTATTTAGAAACATCTCTTTAGATGTGTTTATAAGATGTTAAGTTGAGATTTTGGATTGGGCTTCAAGCGACTAGGAGTAATGACTTTTTTAGAGGGTAAAGGAGATAGATAATTGTTGGTTTACTTCTTACATGCGTACTGCCATCGCTGACCGACTGAGTTGAGAGTAGTATGGTAAGGTGGCATACACTTTATATTTTTTAAAACATATGTTCTTTAATTATTTTTTAATTCAAAATTAAATTGAAATAATTAGAGAAGATTCAGTTTTTTAGATCAAGTCTTTCTCTACCTATTCTCCCATTAATATATTTTATGACCGTTATCCCTCTTCCACAATTTCAATTTTCTTATAAATAGAAGTAGTGGCCTTTGGCATTTTAATGAAACATATCTCTTTCTGATTGTTCTCTCTACACAAACTCTATTTAGCTTTAGCTTTTGTTTTTTGATTCTAAGCAACAT
Source organism: Hippophae gyantsensis (assembly GCA_030763125.1). Taxonomy (NCBI): domain Eukaryota; kingdom Viridiplantae; phylum Streptophyta; class Magnoliopsida; order Rosales; family Elaeagnaceae; genus Hippophae; species Hippophae gyantsensis. Next base: position 26,440,250 of record CM061039.1, on the reverse strand, counting down.
AATATTAGTAGGTGTAGTATTTTAGTCTTCTATAGTACAGTAGAGGTCCGAGACAAATAAGGTTTTCCATCGATTTTATCCTAGGGATAGGAGGACTATAGATTGCTTGCACATCTTGGGTAGATTTAGGAAGAGCCGCGAAACATCTTAAAGAGTGCGACCTAATATGCAACTCAACTGAAGTTAATTTTGGTAACTTCATTCTTTTTTTACCATTCTATAGAAACAATTTTAAGACATTATTTCATATGCAATGTTTGTTGAAGTAATGACTATTGATCTGAGTAAAAATTTTTGATTTGCAAGGCTCCATTTTAAAAGATGGAGACAAAAAGTATTATTTCTCCTTACTATGAAGAAAGTCGCTTATGTTTGTAATAGTGTAAAACTTGAACTAGGTAGCAGATGATTTCCTATGTAAGAATTTCATTCTAAATGGTTTGTCTAATAACCTGTATGATTATTATAATTTTAACAAATCTGTTAAGGAAATATGAGATGCACTTTAAAAGAAATATGATGCTGAGGAAGTTGGAGCCAAGAAGTATGCCATCATTTCAAGTTGTTGTTTTAATTGATAAATTACAACTTGTTTGAAAAGACTTCAAAAATTTTCTTAGGCATAAAGATAAGGAGTTCTCGTTAGAAAGTCTTATCACCCGTCTTCATATTGAGGAGGAATCCCAAAAACAAGATAAAAAAGATGAAGTACTTATTGTTTCCAACAATAATGTTAATAAGAAATCCACCTTTATCATTATGAAATCCAAAGGGAGAAACATAAAGTATTAGAATTGTAATACTCACCATAACTATGACAACAAAATTGCAATAGGAATCCTCCCCAATGGACTTCAACCCCTTTAAGAAATGACATGTTAATGTGTTATAATTGTAACATGGTTGGTCATATGGTTTAGAATTATTGGAATAGGCCTCGTCCTACTCTACAAGAAAACATCACCGAAGAAAAACTTATTGCTATGGTAACTAAAATCAATTTTGTTGCTGGATGAGATTGGTGGTGGGTAGACATTGGCTCTACTCTCCATGTTTGCTACGACCGTGATTTGTTCAAGTTCTATTATGAAATTGAGGACAAGAAAGTGTTGTTGGGTGATTCTTACTTCACTATAGTTGTTATTGCTAGTAAGGTGGAATTAAAGTTTACTTCTATAAAGATTGTTGTCCTGAAGGATGTTGTACATACTCTTAAGATGAGGAAGAACTTAATTTTGGGCTATTTTCTCAACAAGGCTAGTTTTACTCAAATAATTAGGGCTTATTTGTATGCAATTATTAAAAATAATATTTTTGTTGCAAAAAGTTATTCTACTGATGATATGTTTAAATTGACAGTTATGTTGAATAAAGTTTCTCTTTCTACTTACCAGTTCTTTCAATATTTAACATACTAGATTTTGTCACGTTAATAAATTCATAATTAAAAATATGATTAGTTTAAGACTTATTCCTAAATTATCTTTAAATGATTTTGAAAAATGTGACTTTTGTGTTATCAAAACCTCACATAAATTAGTAATTAGAGCATCTGAATCGCTTGATTTAATTTATTCAAATATTTGTGAACTTGACGATGTTTTGACTAGATATAGAACACACTATTTTATACTTTCATTTATTACTATTCTGATTATACTAGTGTGTATCTCATGAAAAATAAAAATGAAGCATTTGACAAGTTAAAAATATTCTTAACTAAAATTAAAAATTAATTTCATAGAAAAATAAAGAGATTTCATAGTGATAGATGCATTGAATATGATTCCAGTATGTTCAATGATTTTTACAAAACCCATGAAATCATTCATGAAAAAACTGTCACTTATTCTCTTGAAATGATTGGCAAAGTTGAAAAAAAAGTAGAACATTTACTGAATTAGTTGTTGCTATCTTACTTAACTCTGGTAGTGCATGTCATTGGTGGAGAGAAATTTTATTGACTATTTATTTTGTGCTTAATAGAGTTCCAAACACTAAAAATAAAATTTCTTCTCTGAAAGCTTTGAAAAATAAGAAACCTAATTTGTCTTATTTTATAACTTTGGGTTATTCGGTTTATGTTCGTATTCTTGATCCTAAAATAAATAAACTTGCTAGTAGAACCTATGAATGTGCGTTTATTGGACATGATGTGAATAGTAAAGCCTATAGATTCTTTGACTTGAATGATCATATTGTTATTGACTCAAATGATGCTGATTTTTTAAACATATGTTTGTGTTTGAATTAAAGAATAGCAGGGCTCGATTTCTATTAATTTTCTTATGATTAGAACTAATGAAAAAATGAGAAATCAAATCTTGAACTTAGGAAGAGTAAACAAGTTTGAACCATTATGGATCATGGATCTGACTATTATGCTTTTATCTTAGAGAAAGATCCTCAAATTCTTCAAGAAGCATTGTCTTCTTTATATGCCAACTTTTGGGAAGAAACTTTTAATGATGAAATTGATTGTCTTGAGTCTAATAGAACATGGAATTTAGTTGATACTTCTAGGATGCAAGGAAGTATGCTATAAATGGATACTTAAGAATAAATTGAAATCCAATAATATAATTGATAAATACATGGCTCATCTTGTAGCCAAAGGATATAGAAAAAGAAAAAATGTAGATTTCTTTGATACTTTTTTTTACGTGTCACTAGAATAACTTCCATATGTATGCTACTTTGTCTAGTTGCTATTCAAAATCATATTGTGCATCAAATGGATGTTAAATTGCTTTTTTAAATGGTGATTCAGAAGAAGAGATTTACATGGAACAAACTGAAGAATTGTTATCCCTAGTCAAGAAAATAAAATTCGTAAATTAAATAAATATCTCTATGGTTTGAAACAGAGACCTAAGCAATGTGATGAAAAATTTGATAATCTTATTGTCTCATATGGTTTCACAGTGAATAAAAGTGATAAATGCATTTATTATAAATTTGAAAATGATATTTACACTATTATATGTCTTTTATGTGGATGACTTGCTTATTTTTGGTACTATTATTCATGTCGTGAATAATGTTAAGATGTGCTAATTTTGATATGAAAGATCTCGAAAAAACGAATGTGATCCTTGGGATAAGGATTACTATGTTTGAAAAGGGAGTCTTTTTAGATCAATCTCATTACATTAAGAAGATCATAAAGAAATATAATTGCTATAACTACAAAACTACATGTGCTTCTTATGATCCTAGTGCAAAATTGCTCAAGAGTACTAGAGATGATGTTAGACAATTTGAGTATACGAGCATAATTAGTAGCCTACGTTATGCTATAGATTTCATTAGGCCCAATATAGCTTATGTTGTGGAATTACTATATAGGTTTACTAATAGACCTAGTAATTAGCATTGGCATGCTATTTAAAGGGTCATGAGGTACCTAAAGCGGACTATGAACCTTGGATAATATTATCAGAAGTTTCTTGCTGTTCTAGAAGGATACAATCATGCTAATTGGAACACCCTTTTAAAAGACTCCAAGGAAACTAGTAATTATATATTTAGTATAGTTAGTGGAGATTTTTCATACAAGTCTAAAAAACATACTATTTTTGCTCAATCTACGATGGAGTTTGAGATGATAGTATTAGCTACTGCTAATGAGGAAGTATGCTAGTTAGATTAAAGCTTATTAAATGATATCCCTTTATGGTAAATATTGATTCCAACTGTTTTGATCCTCTATGATAATACTGCGACTATTTCGAAGATTCAAAATCATTACTAGAACTGCAAGAGATGACAGATGTGTCGTAAGCATATTATTATTAGAAAATTTATCTATATACGAGATGCATGTATGGATCATGTATGTACTAATGATAACTTGGCTGATCTTTTGACAAAAAAAAAAACTAGTTGGAGAGAAGGTTCTCAAACCATCAAAAGGAATAGAACTAAAGCTTTTAGAGTGATGAGTCACTCATGATGATAACCCAACTTATGGATTAGAGATCCCAATAAATAGGTTCAATGGGTAATAACAAGTCATAAAATGATATTCGATAAATCATGCTATTATAAGTTCTATTCCATACTATTAAAAGCATGAAATCTTGAAGTGATAGAAGGATGAGTTAATTATTAACTCCTAATGAGTTTTATACTCTATATGGGGTGGAATACATAGCTACATAAGTACTCTTAATGGACTCACCTATGTGAATGTGAAAGTATGGCTACTTCCTATGAAATTTTCAACAAAATTTACTAAAGCATTCATTATACTGAGATAGATGTGCATGGCCGTAAAGCACAGGTTTTTAAAACTAGACCTTGGAAAGGTTTTTTGCGTGATGTTGTTAGAGATAGAGTTCAAAACTATGAGTTACTCTAATATATTGTAAAGCATCTTCACTATGCAAAGGTCAAGTCGATAGACATCTTCTACTTATGCACAATCTTGTATTTGGTTGGTTGCTCAATGAAAAGTATTTTTAAAAGTTTAATTAGGGAATTGTTGGAAATATTCTATATATAAAATGAATTTTGAAAAAAGGATGAAAAAGTCTATTGTGAGGTTACCTTCTCCATTATAGTTGTGTCCCTTTGCTTAGAAACATCTCTTTGAAGGTTCTTATAAGATGTTAAGTTGAGACTTGGGAATGAGCCCCAAATGATACACACTTTTATGAACAAAAGCATGCCTTTGTTGTCGCTACCCACTGTCTAGTCAGTTGAGTCGAGTGCGAGTGTGGGTTTGTGACATATACTTTATTTTTTTTAAATATATTATTTAATTATTTTTTATTCAAAATTAAATTGAACTAGGGAGAGAAAACTTAGTTTGTTAGATTGAGTCTTTCTCTGTCCACTCTCTCCCACTATTCCATCCACTCTTAATAATTTATTTTTTAACTATTACCCCTCTCCATCAATTTTGGTTTTCTATTAATAGAGTCAATGGCTTCAGCATTTTAACAACACACAACTCTCTCTAATTTTTCCCTCTACATAAACTATGTTTAGCTTATGTTTTTTGTTTTTTGGATCCGAGCAACATAATATTAGTAGGTATACTATTTCTGTCTTCTATAGTACAGTAGAGGTTCAAGATAGAGAATATTTTCTAGGTTGTTTTATCCTGAGAACGATTGAGCCATAAATTGCTTGCACATCTTGGATAGTATCACGAGACTTCTCAAAAATGGGACTTAGTTCGCAACTCAAATCAAATTAATTTTGGTTATCTGTTCATTTTTTTATTATTGTCCAACATCACATTAGTCACATTATAGTTCACAAACTTATAAATTAAGAATTATTTGTTAAAATATAATAGCGTAGGAGTAAATTTTTTTTTTAAGTTTGGGATCTTTATGTAAAATATTCTAAAGTTTTAGGACTTGGGTTTTTTAAAAAAATAATTTTTTTTCTTATTTTTTAACTGTATGTGAAAAAAAAAGTTTTAACATGAACATTTGTTGAAATACTATTAAAAAATTTAAAAAAATGAAGAAAAATAAAAATTAATAATTTAGACCTCTATTATCACTTTTTTAAAATTGTTAGACTAAACTGTTATTTAAAAATATTTATTGGACTAAGTGATCCGATAAGTTATTGGACTTAATCGGTTATCCGTCTTAAAAAATACATTAAAATTTAAGAAAATGAATAAATTTCAAATATATTTAAACTACCTAATATATCAAATTAAAAACAAAATAACGTGGAAATAAGTTATTGCTTTTTTTCCGAAGAATCATGAAAAATAATTCATTGTTGAATATATTAAAATAAAGAAGAAGACAATATATGGGCCACAAAGTTGTGATGACATCTACAAAACAGACGTGTAATTTATTAGTCAAACTCACATTCACTCCTCTATTCTCGCATTTAAATTACTTAGCCTGCATTTTGATAATAGTTTGATATATTCTTTTAATTTAATTATTCATATAATCTTTATTTAAATTAATATAAATCTATATTTTTTCCATAAAAAAATTACTTGCTACACATTCTTATTCTTATGTTTTATACTCAAATCGAATTAGGTTCCAGCTATTGAACTTCAAGTTTTTACCTCTACCAAATATTATACACAAACTCATCCGTCATTCTTCCATAATTTAGAGTAGAGTGAACAATAGGGACCCCGAAAGGTAAAAGAGAATGAAGAAAACATGTAGAAATATAATACGAACGCTTAATTGAAAAAAATTCAAATACTTGAAGCTCAAATTGAACAGAGAGATAAGAAAACGAGGACTCGAATGTGGAAAATTCAAGATGTCTAATTCTCAAGCTAAGATTATGATCACTTGAAATTTCAAACTATGAAAGACTTTTTTTTTAAATAAAAAAATAATGTTTTTAAAACTTATAACCCAAAAAATTATACCCCTTATGACCCTATGCCCATCCAACTCATACATTTTAACTACTAAAAAAATTAGAACACATCATTTCATATTTAAAATCGTATAATTAAATACTGTTTAAATTATATTATAATTATATAGATTCATTTAATATCGAATATCGTTTAATTAGATCTATACAATATTAGATGCCATCTAATTGAAACATATTCAATGTTATTTAAGTGCTATATTTATTATTATAAATTTTAAGTATGTTTTTTTTATAATTTTTTTTATAGATTATTTATTAAATAATTACATAACATAAATTCTTTATAAGTAAAGTTCATTTGTATCTCCTAAGAGTTAAATATTTTTTTAATAGTGTAATGAATATATGTTTAGTGTATTTTTATAAATGTAACAAACATAATTTTTTTTAGAACATAATAAACAATATTTTTTAAAGAGAATTAAAATTGAAACCAATTAAGCAATTACGACATACAAATCTAAAGGATTTATTATTACGACAAAGTACTAATTTTGTACTTTTTTTTCTTTGATCAATTCTGTCAATTAGATCTATTAAGTCCTTTATCTTTCTTTCTTTCTATTTTTTTTCTTTTTTGAATTCTCTTTGAAATGTATAAAATAATATCAGGCACATACTTCATATGTAGTTAAGCTAAAATAAGGGGAAAATATCAATAACGTTTAGGTTTATCTTTTCTTTACGAATGTCCTTATTGTTTTAAATCCTACCTTTTTGAAAACATGTCTCTAATAACACTAAGATTAAACATATTATTAAACATAACCCCAATTAATTAATAGTAATATTAACTTTTTCATCCATATATTTTTTTTTCTCTAAATTATTGAAATACCCTTTAAAAAATTTTAAGTAAAAAAATTTATTTATTTAATTATCATGTCTATTATAGTTAAAAATAAAATCTTTAATAAGTGAAGAAATACATTACAAATTTGAATTTGATTTAAATTAAAAATAGTCATAATAATAATAATAATATATTATTAAATTTTTTAATTAGTTAATCATATTATTTACTATTTGTTAATGTTTTTTCAAATATTTATTATTTGGATATATTATACTTATAGCTAACATTTATTTATTAGAAAAGTAATTAAGCAATTTACTAGATTGGGAACAAATTCAATTTTTTTTATAATGATTAATATAAAATTGAAAATTTTCTTTTTGATTTGGGTAACATCACTAAAATATTACTTACCATTCATATAATTAAAAAATTAATTTTCATTCAACAAATAAACTACTTATAGTGAATAATTTATTATAAAATGAGATAATTATACTTTATACAATTAGTCCATGAGCATTAATTTCTTATTGTTTATTTTCAACGTTTTTAAACTTTTACCATTCAGTTTAATTTTATTAGTAATTTTAGTTTTAAAATTTTATTTTTTTATCATTACATTTAGAACCATATGTGATCAAATTTAATTAAAATTGATCTTTAACCTTGTTTAAAAAATAAAATATTTAAAAAAATTAAATAAATTAACACTTTTAAAATTTATAACAATAAAACTAATATCTAATAATATAGAATGAGATCCAATGAATGGAGTTCAATTAGTTTTATTTGAACAAAATTTCATTAGACGACATTTAATGTAAAATAATAAATTGAATTTTTTTAAGTAAAAATATAAATTGAATACAAGAGGTACTATTTTTTTTCAAATATTAAAATTTAACACCTTTATTGCATGTGATTATTTCAAATAAGTAATAAAAAATTCTGTTATTATTTTAATTTTATTTTCCTATATACGCACACTTAATTCAGGTGCATATATTATTTATTTATTTTTATTTTTATATTTTTATGTTTAATATAATTGATTGTCTAACACAATTTAACTTTAAAGATATTATAAAAATGCTATTAAATAATTGTTATATCTAACATATTTTAAAATTGAAGGGCATCTTTGTTGTTATTGAAAAGTCATGAGTATTTGTGAAGGACATATAAACCTCAAATGTGTTATAGATATTTTTCCTAAGATAAGAAGGGTAAATTTCATTGACATTCTAAGGTACAACATTGTGATCCACCTCTTTCATTTCTGACTCTAATAAAATAATATAACTTAAAATTACATGATAATTCAATAAACATTAAATAATCAAGAAATAAAACCAAAAGAGCAAAAAACAATAATGTTCAAAGCATAGAAGTTTATTATTTTTATCAATTCATTACCCATAAATTAATACTCCAAATCTAATATTGTGAAACTTAAACAATAAATTCTCAAGGTATATCATATTTATATAATTACTGATCATAATATTCTCAAGGATTATTGACGATAAAATAAAAGAAATGGAGAAAAACTCTTAAGAATTTATTTTGTCTGTCGAGACATGGAAAAATCCTACAAAGAACTAGAGCATACAGGCTATAAAAACTGGTGAATCAAGTCACCACAACAAAAAATACATACAAAAAAATCATATAAATCCAATCATTGAAAAACAAAATAGGTAATAAACATAAAGTAGATAACTAAAAAAATCATATAATAAATTAATTCGTCAGTGAAATATATATATATATATATAATGGCTTCTCTTAGCAACTGCAATTGATTTGCTCGTATGATACTTCAATGAAAACTGTAAGTTTTCAAAATTCTAGATGCAGAGAATGCCCGAAATCGACAATGAGAAGAATATGACATTTGATGTCTTCCCTCCAATGGTAAAGAACAACTGCACCATTCTTTACCAATGATATTAATTGCAGCCCTTAGCTTTTCCTTGGATTGCCAATTACCCAACAGCAAAAATCCTTTACGGGGATTCCTTGATTGGAGGCAAGGATTGTGACAACAAAATATAAATATGAGAATTGGGGATGGGGACCCTGATTTAAGCAAGGCAATCACGAGGATTGTATTCCTTAATAGAGCCATCGTATCTTATTGTTTTCAATTAGTTTTATGTTTGACTTTGTATTTGTTATTTGAATTTTGTTTCGTTGTGTTTAGGAGATCAATTAGACTTGTGATATTAAATCTTTTTGTTTCCTTAAATATAGCAGTTAGTTTAGATAAACTGTTATATTTAAAATCTATATATATTGATCAATAAAAAGTCATCTGTGAGTGACCTTTATTTCCTTCCCAACCATCTATATTTATCAATCTATTTTATGGTATCAGAGCAGTTTTTTTTTCTCTCTCTTTTTTCTAAACCACCCCAATCATGACTACAATTCACAACACCAATGAACCAAATCAAACCTTGATCACCATCAATATCTCATCTCAAGCTCCACTCAAACTCACCAACAGCAACTACATTTCCTGGAAGCTTCAATTCCACACCCTTTTCATCGGATATGATCTCCTAGGATATATAGATGGTTCAAAACCATGTCCAACAGCCACTATTACCTCAAACACCACCACTACACCAAATCCTGCTCACACCTTATGGATTCGACAAGATTAATTAATCCTAAATGCTCTTGTTGGATCTCTTTCTCCCACTATCATTCCTTTCATTGCTCGAGCCCAAACATCCAAAGCAGCTTGGACAATTTTGGCAGACACGTATGCTAAGCCATCAAGAGGACGCATTAAGCAAGTAAAAACTCATTTGAAAAATCTAACCAAGGGCTCTCAAACTGTTACAGATTTTCTACAAACAGTGAAAGCTCGTGGTGGTGAGCTTGCAATTCTTGGAGCACCAATGGAGGAAGATGATCTCATAGAGAAAATCCTAGATGGGCTTGGGGATGAATATAAAGAACTTGTTCGTGCTGTCCAAGCTCGAGACACTCCGATCACCTTTGATGAGCTTCATGAAAAACTTCTGAATTTTGAAGTAGCTCTACTCGGAATAAAGTCTGAACCTGCACATTTTCCAGCTTCAGCAAATCCTACACATCGAACCAAAAATGGCTGGCGTCCTTCCAACTTCTCCAACAACAGAAACAACAACACTGGCTGGCACCCATCGCCAAACTACGCCAATAACACCCCTACATACAACATTGGACCAAACTCCAACAGAAACACTCGACCTCCTCGTCCCTATCTTGGTCACTGTCAAATCTGTGGCATTCAAGGACATACTGCAAGTGCTGCCATCCCATGCCCTTGTTCCTAATCCACAATCCACCACAGCAAGTGCTCCAAAGACAAATTCTCCAACACCATGGCAGCCTTAAGCCCACTTTGCTTCCAATACTTCATCCAACAATCCAACATGGTTACTGGACACAGGTGCTTCTCATCATGTCACAGCAGACTTGTCCAATCTCTCCCTTCATGCACCTTACACAGGTTTAGATGATATCATGATCGGTGATAGCACTGGCCTCCCCATCACTCACACGGGTTCAATCTCTCCTCGCACTCCCAACACCTCCTTTCAATTAAACAATGTTCTCTATCTTCCTACAATGCAGAAAAATTTAATCTCCATCTCACAATTTTTTCTATCCAATAATGTGTCCATTGAATTCTCATCTTCTTCTTTTATTGTGAAGGAAATTGGCACGGGGCAACTCTCTTGAAGGGCAAAATGAAAGATGGGGTGTATGAATGGCCATCCTCTACTTCAATAAAATCTCATCTGTTAGCATTTTCCAGTGTCAAGACAACCTCTTCTCAATGGCATCATAGACTAGGTCACCTAGCCTCTCCTATTTTACAGCACATTCTTTCTCATTATCAAATAAACTCATCCACATCATTGTCTGTTGATTCTCTATGTAATGCATATCACTGCAATAAAAGTCACAAACTTTCTTTTTCTAATTCTTCTATTGTGTCTTCTCGACCTCTTCAAATCATCTTCTCTGATGTATGGACTTCTCCTGTTTTATCAAATCATGGCTTTAAATATTATGTCATCTGTGTAGATCACTTCACTAAATACATATGGTTTTATCCACTAAAGCATAAATCTGAAGTTAAAGATGTTTTCATATGCTTTAAAGCTATAGTAGAAAAACACTTCATACTAAAAATTTGCACCCTTTATTCAGACAATGGTGGTGAATATTTAGCTTTAGCCAATTTTCTTGCTATCAATGGCATCTCTCATCTCACTACCCCACCACACACTCCTAAACATAATGGATATTCTGAAAGAATACATAGGCATATTGTTGAAACATGCTTATCTCTTCTTACCCATGCTTCCATACCTTTAACCTTTTGGCCTCAAGTTTTTTCTATTGCAACTTATTTAATTAATAGAATGCCCACCCCAACACTTGATCTTTCATCTCTTTTTGCAAAATTTTTTGGCACTTCTCCAAACTATTCAAAACTTTGAATTTTTGGATGTTTATGTTACCCATGGCTTCGCCCCTATTCCTCACACAAACTTGATGCTCGCTCCAAACCATGTATTTTTTAGGTTACTCTCTCACACAAAGTGCTTATCTTTGTTTTCATCCATCCACATCTAGAACATATGTCTCTAGGCATGTTAAGTTTATTGAGTTAGTGTTTCCCTTTCCAATAGCATCCACTCCTTCATCTCTTACACAACCAGATCTGGTATCTACATGGATTCCTCAACCTATTCATGTGCCCTTGCCAACAACAGATTCTTCATCAGCAACTTCGCCATCAGATGTCACCCCATCTCTGCAGTAACCTATCAAAGTGTTCTCAGCGTGGCACAAACACAATCTACTGGATACTTAACCTCAACCACAAACACACAATCCTTACCAGCTAATTCCACCATCATTGCATCATCATCCAACCCACCTCCACTCCAAATAACTAATTCCACTCCCTCTATCCCTCAACCAACTCACACCCATACCATGATAACAAGAGCCAAAAATCACATTAGCAAACCTATTCAAAAGTTCAATCTTTCCACTCAACTTTCTCCACAAACGGACATAGAACCTACCACTGCCACCCAAGCCCTCAAGGATCAAAAATGGCGCTCGGCCATGTATCTCAAGAATATGACGCCTTCTTGTTCGAAATGGAACGTGGAGCTCAGGCCTCCTCGCTTCCAAATCATAATATAGTTGGTTGTAAATGGATTTTTTGAATTAAACGACACTCGATGGTTCCATTGATAGGTATAAAGCCCGCCTCAGAAGCTAAAGGGTTTCATCAACGTCCCCTGACTATCATGATACTTTTAGCCCCGTGGTAAAGCCAACTACGCGCTCGCATTGCCTCGCTCTTGCCGTCGCTTGTAAATGGTTTCTCCGTCAACTTGATATCAACAATGCCTTTTTACAAGGCTCTCTTTCTGAAGCTGTCTATATGTCACAACCACAAGGCTTTGTTGATCCTGATAATCCTTCTTATGTTTGCAAACTGAGAAAAGCCATTTATGGGCTGAAGCAAGCCCCACGTGCTTGGTATACTGAGCTTCGCAAATTTCTACTATCCTCGGGTTTTCATAACTCCCTTGCTGATACTTCTCTGTTCATTCTCAAATATGGTGGTCACCTTATCTATCTCTTGGTTTATGTAGATGATATTATTATCACTGGTGACAATGATAGTTTTGTTCAACAATTTGTGACTCTATTATCTCAACAGTTTTCATTAAAAGACCTTGGGAAGCTCTCTTATTTTTTAGGTTGGAAGTTATCTCACATTCTCATGGTCTATTGCTCTCTCAAAGGCGCTATATACTTGATATTCTTGCTCGTACCAAAATGATGGAAGCAAAACCTGTTCTCACACCTCTTCCCACTTCACCGCCAATCACTTTGCACTCTGGTACTCCACTTGTTAATCCATCTGAATATCGTGCCATAATTAGAAGTTTACAATATCTACTACTTACTCGGCCAAACATAGCTTTTGTAGTCAATAAATTGTCACAATTCATGCATCAACCAACCTCAGATCATTGGCTTCTTGTTAAGAGACTTCTTCGTTATCTTTGTGGCTCAGTTAATGAAGGTATACTTCTCTACCATGACTCCCCACAATCATTACATGCCTTCTCTGACGCCGATTGGGCTGGGAACAAAGATGATTTCACTTCCACCAGTGCCAATATTGTTTATCTTGGTCGAAATCTAATTTCCTGGAGCTCTAAGAAGTAGCATGATCAGTAGCTCACCAAAGATCAAGCGAGTATCGGCCTGTTGCAAACACCGCCGCCGAACTCAACTGGGTATGCTCTCTGGATGAACTTGGTGTGTCTCTTTCTCATTCCCCAATGATTTACCGTGTGACAATGTCAGCCACTTCTATGTTCCAACCCAGTTTTCCACTCAAGAATAAAGCATGTAGCTATTGACTTTCATTTTATTCATGATCAAGTTCAATCGGGTCGTCTACGTGTTGCTCATGTTTCAAGTAAAGACCAACTTGTTGATGCTTTGACGAAGCCCCTTTCTAGGACACCATTTCTTACTCTCAAAACCAAGATTGGACTCTCTACTCGAGCTCCATCTTGAGGGGGCATAATAGAGCCATCGTATCTTATTGTTTTCAATTAGTTTTATGTTAGACTTTGTATTTGTTATTTGAATTTTGTTTCATTGTGTTTAGGAGATCAATTAGGCTTGTGATATTAAATCTTTTTATTTCCTTAAATATAACAGTTAGTTTAGATAAACTGTTATATTTAAAATCTATATATATTGATCAATGAAAAGTCATCTGTGAGTGCCCTTTATTTCCTTCCCAACCATCTACGTTTATCAATCTATTTTATTCCTTATCTTATTTCTTAAAATTTTATGCCTTTTATTATAATTAAAAAATATATATGTATACTTTAAAAAAATCAAAATATGTAGTTATTGAGAATTAAATAAATTATCAAATATAATACATTATAAATTCACCATTAATTATATCATGTTTTTTATTGTTTTAAAAATAATTTTTCTTATGCTAAAATTATTTAAACTAACTACTAAAAATTATAAATGTATAACACTATTATTATTTTCTAACTTATTAATAATGATGGTTTTAAATTTTTATTTACAGGTATATAGTTATATATTTGTTAATAACTTAATTTTAATTTGTTTAAAATATTTTCCAATTGAAAATCTTAAATTGCGAAAATTCAACATAAGGCTATAAGAAAAAGAGACGGGGAAAAAAAGTAAAAAAGACGTGAAAGCGTAATTGGGAGATAACTAAAATAATGATTATTTATAAAATTTGATGATTTTCTTGAAATTAGCTATATTAGTTACATTTATGTGGTGTTTGGTTCAGAGAATGAGAATGAGAATGAGAATGAGAATGAAATGTAATAGAAATGAAACAGTTTTGTTTGATTTAATAACTAGAATCAAAGAAGTAATCAGTATTACAATATTTAGTTTACAATTGGGATGAAATAGAAAATACTGTATATTATTTTAATATCTCTATATTCAGTAAAATTTAAATAATATCATTTAATTATTACTTTTTTGTCAAACAAAATACATTATTTAAATCATTATTTTTCTAAATAATTATTATTTAAAAATAAAATGTATTTTTAAAATTATTATTTTTCTAAATAGGGTTTAAGGTTTTGAGGTTTGGGATATGGGATTTAGGGTTTTGGGATTTAGGATTTGGGGTTTAGGGTTTGAGATTTGGGGTTAAGGGATTTTAGATTTGGGGTTTAGGGTTTGGGATTTAGGGTTAAGGGATTTTGGATTTGGGGTTTAGGGTTATATTTGTGGGTTAAGGTTTAGGATTAAAATTATTATTTTTCTAAATGGGGTTTAGGGTTATATTTGTGGGTTAAGGCTTAGGGTTAAAATTATTATTTTTTAAATAGGGTTTAGGGTTTTAGGATTTGGCATTTAAGGTTTAGGGTTTATGACTATATTTGTGGGCTAAGATTTAGGGTTAAAATTATTATTTTTCTAAATAGGATTTAGGGTTTTGGGATTTGGGGTTTAGGGTTTAGTGTTATATTTATGTATTAAGGCTTAGGATTAAAATTATTATTTTTCTAAATATGGTTTTGGGATTTGGATTTGAGATTTAAGGTTTAGGGTTTAGGGTTAAAATTATTATTTTTCTAAATAGGATTTAGGGTTTTGGGATTTAGGATTCGGGGTTTAATGTTTAGGGTTATATTTATGGGTTAAGCTTTAGGATTAAAATTATTCTTTTTCTAAATATGGTTTTGGGATTTGAGATTTGGGGTCTAGGGTTTTGGGATTTAGGATTTAGGGTTATATTTGGGGTTAGGGTAAAATTAGAAAACAAATTTGAGATGAGAATGAAATCATTATTATTTAAGGGAGGAAAAGAAATTCTAATTTCTTCTTTTTTAGGAATCGATTTCATTCTATTCTCATTTTTCAGTCCAACTTAACATAAAATTAGAAGTAATCAATTATGACTCCATTTCATACCAATCAACCAAATATGGGGTTAATTTTGGGAAAAAACTTTTTAATTTTTATAAATAATTATGACTTCAGTTATCTACGAATAAAATGTTCATTTCTAACCAGCTCCACCCACCTTTCAATTTTAGAGAAAATACCACGAGTCATAGATATCGCAAAAATTGTATTTAAATCTTGTACTTATTTTTGGTAAAATTTAGTCATATTGTTTGAAAAATTGACCATATATAGAAGGATAAAATCATATTTATAGACCATTTAAAGTCACAAAGCATTCACATGACTATTTTTAAGGGGCATATGGTGTTATTTTACCTATGTCTCTCCTTGGGAAAAAAGAGGGACTTATTTTCTCAATTTTTGGTTGTTTTAACCTTCTACCCATTAGTTTTTATTTATTTTTTCTTCTATTGTTTTTATGTATTTACTTTACTTTTCTTATATTGTTCTTCAAATTATATATATGGTTGTTCTTGTTTTAAAAAAAATGATCAAATTAAAAATCTTAAACTTTTTATTAATTATAGTGTTCAAAACTACATAAGTTATTTTAAACACTACAATTAATTAAAATTTTAAGATATTTATTTTGGTCATATTTTTGTATTGCAAGAACAACTATAAAAGTAGAATAGCATAAGAAAAATAGAATAAAGAAGGAAAAAAATCGAAGAGAAAATGAATAAAAATAAATGGGACTGAAGCTTTTAATAGCTAAAAATGACGAGATTAATTTCTATTTTTTCTCTCTCCAAGAAATGGGCAGGTAAAATGAGACTTATACTTCCTAAAAAAGTCATGAGTATGTCATTTCACTTTAAATGGTCTACAAATACAATTTTGTCTTTGTCTTTGTATGATATTTTTTCAAAATAATACTATGGCTTTGTCTTTGTCATTTCACTTGAAGTGTTACTAAAAATAACTATATTATATTTTCAAAATGAATATAGGGCTACTATGGCTTCCTTCATTATAATTTGTGCGGCGCTACTCTGCTCTTTACTAATATCTAATAAATATGCCCATACGTATTGATGCCGTCCCCTTCAACATGTTAATTAGACTTCCAATCACATTCAACTTCTTTTCCAAATAAATTTTTAATTTTCTTATTTGAAAACAACTTTTTTGGTTCCCCTTATTTATTTTACTTTTAGTTAGTCCTCCAAATGGGGAGGGACTTCACCCAACATAGACTAAGGTAAAATAGTGTTGATGCAGATTTTTCTGTATTGCACCTCACTGAGCTTTAATAGTTTGCATTATTTTGATACATGCATGTCTGAATTTGAAAAGAGTTTGTAACTGGTATTTGATATGTTGTACTGTTTTAATACAGTTGATGAGGTTGTTTAAGGGAGATCCTGTATGGACAGCATATAATAGACCACAAGAGGATCACCCAGCGAGGAAGGAGTATATCAAGAGCTTTACTGGGAAACTAGGAATGCTACTCCATGCCCATTAAGGGTGCAGTTGAGTCCTGGCTACTCTTTTTGTAATTGTTAATCTATGGAAATGGCCTTCTTTGTGTTTTGTGTCCCTTAATTACTGGTGTATTTGGTTATGTCTTTGTCCACTTTGAAGAATACAATATCTCATATGTATCAATGTATAAAAAAATAATATGGCCAAATAAATTAATAATAAATATTATATCATTTTAAATCAAAGTTTATAAATATAAATATATATAAATTGTACGAGACAAAATTTAAATGACCTAAATATAAATTGAGTAAAAGAATAATCGAGTCTCGTGTATTATATAATATCTTTAAGATAATTTTTTATCTCATCATTTGTTTTTGAGACATTAAAAAATTATTGTCCAAAAAAAAAATCAAATAAGCCACAAATGTACATAATTGTTAATAATTTTGACAAATTTTTAAGTATCTAAACTCTACCCTACAGAACTCAAACTCTACAATTTTTGGAACTAAGAAAAATTACAAGGGATGGAGCTTTCTTTCAAATTCAAGTTTTCTGTCATACTTCACTAAGCTAAGGAGTCAATCATATAACAATTCATGTGAAATGTTGGTCTATCCAAAGCAAACGTTTTCCCTTCCATGTAATTAAAGACTCTTCTTTGTCAAAATGTTGATACAATGAGAGAGTGAAACGTTTATGTAATATATAAAAATATAAGTCAAGGAGCAGTTGACTTTCCAACGTTGGACGAGTTACTAACAACAACTTTTCCAACTCAATGGTAAATCTTTGAAACTCAGTTTCTTATTTATCCCAATATTATTTTGAGTTTCACTTACACCGAGTAGATCTCACTTAAAATCATGCTGCCATGAATGAAATCACCATGGGTACATATACCTATTTTATAACAATCTTTACATGAATGAAAATTGATGAAGTTTTTAAAAAGAAACAAATCAAATCAGTTTTGACAATACGGTAGAGTTTAACTAATTCAAACCTACATAGAATAAGTAGGTGTTACACTTTGAACCTTCACTTGTGAGAGTATATTAGCCTTACTAGTTGACCAGTAGATATGATGTCTTTCAACTATTATGCTATTATGTAAGCGATGACATACTTAACATAGGAGTTTTTTCTGAGAATTTTTGCTATTATGTTTGCTTTGACCATGAACATATGCATGGTTCTATGAGATTTTTTTAAAAATTGATCAATACACAATTCTCTTTCAAAGTGGCCATACTTTTCTCTCAAATAGGTGATCTTTTATCTATAAGAGTAATATGCAAAGAGTAACTTGTAGTACTCCGCTAAGTAATAAAAGAGTCATTAAAATCCTTAACTTAACCTATATTGTGTGGGTATTACTATTTTTATCATAGGAATAGAATTTAATGTAAACCTCCATAATGATCTCACTAAATCTTTACAACTAGGTTGTCTTGTCTCTTTGAACCTAGATCTTGTGATCTCCAATCAACTAGGTTGGGTTTCCTATGTAAATCCTTATTCCTCCATGGGTTTCAGTCTCATTCCTTTCAATAACTTATATACTAGCTCTCGATTTAACCCTTTGATTAACGGATTCACTATGCTATCCTTTGAATTCACATAGTTAATAGAGATAATCCCAGTTTAGAGTAATTGTCAAATGTTATTCTATCTACGACATATATGTTAAGACTTACTACTATACATATTGCTTTGTGCCATGCCAATTGCAAATTGGCCATCATAATGGATGCAAACTGTAGGCACAAATTTTGTCCACTTTGTAATATTCTCTAAGAACTTGTATAGCCATTCAACTTCTTTACTAGCCAAAGCGATGATCTTCGATTCCATCGTAGATCTAGCTATGTAAGTCTATTTAGAGGACTTCTATGAAGTAATTGCCCCACCTAATGTGAACACAATAACAAATGGATATCTTTGGTAGTGCATTCCACAATAACAAATATATCTAAAGTATCTAAGTAGTCTTGTAATACCTTTTCTCTAATCAGATTCTGAGTTGTTAGTGTATCTAATCGATTTACTTACTATGTAAGCTATGTTAGGTCTTGTACAACTCACTAAGTACATAAGACTTCCTATCACTTTTAAATATTTCAATTGAGATACACTCTCATCACCTCTATTGTTGGATAAGTGTAGATCAACATCTACATATATTTTGATAATTCTAGAATTACCTTTGCTAAATATCTCAAGTTAATATAATGACATTATCTTAGAATGAGACCTCTAGATATTTTTGATATCTTAATTCCCAGAATTATATTAGTGAATCTCATATATTTCATGTCAAATCTTGAATTCAACATATTCTTAGTAAAAATGATCATTTGATCACTACTAAACACAATTAGCATGTCATCTACGAAAAACTAAAGATGACATGATCATATTCAACTTTCTTAACATAACCATCTTGATCTTGCTTATCTTTATTCATAGTCTTATAAGTTCATTTAGATGAACTTCATTCCTCTTAAGACATACAGGCAAATACATGTTTAAAGAACAAATAATTTCTTGATTACATTATCAAGTTCTTATGTGATTTTTGACACATGTACCAAAAATTGATAAATAATTATATGATGTGCATATCCAATAGAATGCAATCTACTGTTTCCAGACCTATCTTCACTTTCTTAGATGTTGATACAGTCACACTTATAGTATTCATAGGAATATCATTCATTTAAATAACTCAAACAATATCTTTGTGTTTTCTTATGAGATACTTTATTTAAAAGATAGTTAGTCAATAAAATGAATTATATCATAAGTTCTTATGTAACCTAAAACTTAATAATATTGTATTCATAATTTATAACAAGATGTGGCCTTTTCGTTCAATAACAAAGTCGGGGTTTCATGTATAATTTTGTATTATACATATAATTTACAAAATTGTGATTCATACTTACCACCATGATCACTTCATAATGCCTTGATTTTCTTATTGAATTGATTCTTAGCTTTCAGCTTTATAAAAAAAATAAATTTCTCTATAACTTTATCTTTTCTTTTATGCAAATAAACATAATAATATTTCGTGTTATCATCGATAGAAGTAATAAATACTTATTTTCACCCCTTGTTCAACTAAATTTTAAATCTCATAAATCACTATGGATTAAAATCAAAAGGTGTCATATTCCTTTCAATTGATAGAAAAGATAAACTATTCATTTTTTTATACATGTACACTAGTTTCACACATATGTTTGGAATCAATTTGTAATCTATATTAATTAGCATGCATAAGTGACATTCACCTTTCATGCCACATTTTGAAGACAATCATATAAGCAGATGGATTAATTAAATAAATAATCTTTGGTTAAAGCTCATTATAACTGAGTTTGATCGGTCCCTCAATTACATAACCTTTTATTATAAACATTTCATTTTTGGTCAATATAAACTTACTAGACTCACATTCATCTAGAATCCATGCTTTTCAAACAAAGAACCTATTAAGGTTCTTTGAGTCTCTAGCACATACAATGCATTGTTTAGAGTCATCCATTTTATAGAGATAATCTGTAGTATCACTTTTCCTATTCTCAATCATAAAGGTTATAGAGTTCGTCATTCATAAATTCTTACAATTCTCGAATAGTTTGAAGAATGTGAATACCTCATTATTTGAGCATACATGCTTAATAGCATTATTGTTGATCTGTCACTCTTTCAAGTTAGTCTCAACCAAATTCATATAGAAAAAAGACTACCAACATGACAATGTCATCCATCATATTCGTTCTCATCTCAAAAATATTTTTCACAACAAGAAAAAATTTAATTTCTGAATACAATAATAAACCTGAGAATTTAAGTTAATTTACTTAACTTAAAAATTATTTTTCTCAATAATGAAAATTTAATTTATCTAGAACCCAGTTCCGATTCATAATTCAATAATTATTTGTAAAATAATGAATTTCGTATAATTGATTTTGAAATATTTTATTTTGTAAAACTACAAAACTAGTTAATACAAATTTAGTATTTCTTAAGTACAATTGTTTTTTTGAATAAATACATCATTTATTTACTTTTATTTATGCAAAATTTACTTATTTTAAAACTCGAAATCAAATAATTTTATCAAATGAAAAATTTTATTATGTCATACATACGAATTCACATTATTTCATCAAATTACAAAATTATAATACACCGTCAATTACGAAACACTACTACAAAAGGGGCATTAAAGTCGGTTAAAAACCGACTTTAAACCAATTTAAAGTCGGTTCAGCAATGAAACGACTTAAAGTTTAAAGTCGGTTCAAGGCGTGAACCGAGTTTAATTTTTTATTTTATTTTATTTATTTATTCATTTTCTATTTTACTCAAATAAAAACCTGTATTCGAGTAGAAAAAAAAAACAAAATCAGTTTAGCAAATAGTTCAAATAATACATATATTTGAAAAATAAAATATTAATTAATACCAAAAAAATTACCATGGTTTTGTTCTATTTTATTCAAGATCATCATATTCTTCTCCTTATGTTATAATACAAACCTACATATATAATACAAAAATTTATACACATATTAACAGAAAAAAAATATGAATAATAGGGGATCTAAAAGATTAGCTAAAGAGGAAGAAAACTCACTAACCGGTGCTAGAAATGGTAGTCGTAGGTGGCCGGAAAATGAGAAAGAGTGGAGGAGGTTTTTGGTTTTTTAGAGTTCTGCAATGTTGAAAATAGTTTTTGTCTGGGAAGAAAGAAGAGAAAAGAATTTATCCACGTGTGTAGCGTCGGTTCTAGGTGTCAACCAACGCTATCCACGTAGCGTAGCGTCAGTTGACACCTAGAACCGACGCTATCCACGTACCGTAGCGTCGGTTGACACCTGGAACCGACGCTATCCACGTAACATAGCGTCGGTTGACACGTGGAATCGACGCTATGTCCATGCATAGCGTCGGTTCGACACGTCAACCGACTCTACATCCTACGTGGATAGCGTCGGTTCTACACCGAACCGACTTTAAACCAATTTAAAGTCGATTTCTAAAAACCGACTTTACGTATCGACTTAAATACTCATTTTTGTAGTAGTGAAACCACAATTAGTAAAATATAAATTCTTTTAGAAAATAAATTTTCTGCCAAATTTTCAATTTGTTAACGCCAAAATCCACATTAATCAGCAGCGAGAATTTAATCTATATTAGTCCATAAATAACCATAATTTAAATTCACTCAAAATTCTAATGAAAAATTATCATAACAAATGAAAAATTAAACAAACATTAAATTATGCTAATGTTAAATTAAAAGTTAAATTGAGATCAAATTTAAAATTGTTGACTTATTGATTCAATCAAGTAATTGCAATTAAGTCTTTCCATAAAACCTATTAAGTAGCTAAGAATTAATTAAACATTATAATGAAATTTAAGAAAAACAGAACCAAATTAATCAAAAAATTGGAATTACTTATTGAGACTGATTAATTAAGAATAATACATGGTTAAAAAAGTAGGATAACAACGAATGCTTACTGATATATAAAACAAGATAGAAGTCAAAGAAACACAAAAGACTTCATTAAGAAATGTAAAGAAAAAAATACAATATACGTAGCAAGTGGAAAGAAACCACACTATATTTAGAGACAAAAAAGAACCTTTAGACAACGAAATCTTCACAGGATAAATTATTAGAATGAAAAGGTCACAAGTGCAAAAGAAATAATCAAATATGAAATTGATTAGATTAAACAAAATAATTAATATTAAACCAGTAGGAGGATGTTTGCCAAAAAAAAAAGTGAGAAATAAATTTATCAAAGGATAGGACGGTTAAAATAAGTTAATAATAAATATTATATGATTATAATTCAAAATTATAAAAATATAAATATATATAAATTATAAATATAAAAATTAAATAATATAAATATAAATTAAGTAAAGGAATAACTGAATCTCTTGTATCATATCATGTTCTTTAACATAAATTTTTTCTCAAACTATAGGTGTTTGAGATATTGTAAAAAATTATCACCCAGGATAAAATGATCAAATGAGTCCTACATGTACACTACCATGAGCTGCTCTGACTAATTTTCAAATATCTAAACTTTATATCAAATATAACAAGCTTTATAATTTTTGGGACAAAGAAAATTTAAAAGGGACAGAGCTTTCTTTCAAATTCAATTTTTCTCTGTTGTACTTCACTAAGCTAAGGAGTCAATCATATATCAATTCATGTGGACCGTTCGTCTATCCAAACAAACGTTTTCCCTTTCATGAAATTAAAGACTCATCTTTATGTCATTTAATTACAAAACATCAATGGCCCAAAGGTTGATGCAAATGAAAGAGTGAAATTTTTTCTTTAATATATAAAAATATAAGTCGAAAAATTAAACAAGTGGCAATAAACATCAAGGAGCAGTCGACTTTTTTATGTGGCACAGTTACTAAGAACAAATTTTCCAGCTCAATAGGTAATCTCTGAGAATCAATTTCTAATTCACCTAATATAATTTTGAGCTTCACTTACAACTAGTGGATCCCACTTCAATTCATGCTTCACCTAATAGAAACTATTTCATTATTCCTTGGGGAAAAATTATAGATAGTATTTTAGTATAAGAAAATATTTAGGCATTAGATACATCTAGTAAGGTGAAAGTTCTTTTGATCTATGACTAAAATCTTTGAGGGGAATAAATTCTTATTGAACATGCATATAATGGAGGAGATGTGTTTATGAATGTATTTATCATGTTGTGTTAGTATTTAGGATTTAGTTTATTAGAGTTTAACTTTGTTTTTAGTTAAGGAGAAGCAAAAAATTAAGTTTGGGGTGTTGATAATGCCACCAAAATGGAGTTATTAGCCACTTTAAGCTTGTAATTTGTCTTGTTTTGAGAAGAATATTGTTAAACGATCTATCTTATTTTTAACTATGGTAATGTAGGTAAAAAGACATCAAACAAAGCAAAAATCAACAAATTGGAATAATTCAAGATCAACAAAGCTTGATATATCGAGCCACTTATCGATAGATAGAGACAAGGCTCCATTGATCGGGGATTGATTAAGGAAACATGACACTATGCCTACGAATGGAAAAGAATAATTAGATCCATCGAGAAGGGTCTTGATTGATTGAGTTAGGTGAGGTTAATTTTGCTTCGATTAAGTGCTCTTAGGTTGAATAATGACATAGTTAGATCGATCGAGAAAAGGTCTTGATCAATCGAGTAGAATAGATTTTGGACACATTAATCCTGATTTTATGCCCAACTTTCATTCTCAGGCATTGGATCAAAGCTAATAAGATTCATAAATTGTTTAGGTCCTATTTCATCCAATCTAAATGCCATTAAGAGGTCATAAACAAGACAAAAATTGATAACAATTGAGATAAAATTGACATAAGAATATAAAATATTGCAAAAGAATGAATAAAGATCAAATATAACAAGCTTAACAAGGTAAATGAATAACTAGCGAGGGAAATTAAAGAAGGTGCTGAATTCTTCATTAAATTTGGATTTAATTCCCTTCTTCTACATCCCTACAACATTTATGTACTTATATATTCTAATTATGATTATAAGAGCTATTAGTGGCTAGATTCTTATTTGTAATTTTTGATGAATCTAACAATGTGATTAATTTTATTTAATTGAACAAATGTCTCCATTATTAGATGATGTAATAATTTTGATCTTAATGATTTGATTATTTACCCAATAATTTATGATTTGAGATTCATGCCTTAGTGATGAGTGCTCAAAAAGTACTAAAATTACCATGATTTCAAGCATGTTAATTGATTAAATATATATATATTTATATGATTTTATCATATATTTATATAAATCTATCTTTTCGGAATCACGGGTATTTTTATTATTTTTCAGGTATTTTTGCTTAAAAAAGTAACTTAAAGACTCGAAGAAAAATACTGGAGGCAATACATTACAAATATATTAATAAATTTAATGAGGAAAAGTAAAAAAAGATGAAAAAATTGGACAAAATGGGTCAAAAGGGTCAAAAATGAGGAAATCGCGCATGCAGCGCGCCCAGCCGCACCAGCACAACGCCCAATCTGTGCGCACCGCACGCCCATTCCGCTAGCGCCCGTGCCCAGTCTGTACGCGCACCGCTGCGCCCATCTGCCCCAATCCGCGCGCGCCGCTACTCCCCACACTACATGACGTCAGTAGTATGACTTCATCATTTACTACTCCACGTTTTCTCCATTTTTAATCATTTTTCCACCCACTTTTTCTTCCTCTCCTCACCTATAAATACCCCCATTCTCTTCATATCAAAACACACCTCAAAACACATCTTCTCTTTCTTTCTCTCTCTCCATTTCTTAGTTTTTAGCTTTTCTTACTTAGTTTTTCTTAGTTTTAGAGTTCTTCTCTTTTTGAGAAGAACTAATTATGTTTTTGTAATTTATTTGATTTTTGATTCAATAAATGGAAGTACAAATTCCGTTTGGAGGTTTTCTAGCAACAGGAATAACATCAAAGTACTGTAAGGATTTTATTTTCTTTTACAATTATTTTTTATGTTTTATTCTTACATGTTATATTTAATTTGTCTATGATTAAATTTAACTTTGCTGGCTGTTTGTACACATGATATAATAATAATGTTGTTATACTTGTAAAATATTAAATAGGTAAAAATCATTAAAATGAATTGATTTTATTTTTATTCAAGATTTTATATTAAGAATGTTAGAGAGAAATATATTATTTTTCGTTACAAACTTAAATCTAAAAATTAGATTTTAAGGTTGCGCCCACACCCAGTCCGTGCATGCCCGCGCCCATCTACGCGAGCCACTGCGCCCATCTACCCTAATCCGTGCACGCTGCTGCTCCCCACACTACATGACGTTAGCAGTATGACATCATCATTCACTACTCTATGTTTTCTCCATTTTTAATCATTTTCCACCCACTTTTTCTTCCTCTCCTCACCTATAAATACCCTCATTCTCTTCATATCAAAACACACCTCAAAACACATCTTCTCTTTCTTTCTCTCTCTCCATTTCTTAGTTTTTAGCTTTTCTTACTTAGTTTTTCTTAGTTTTAGAGTTATTCTCTTTTTGAGAAGAACTAATTATGTTTTTGTAATTTATTTTCTTTTTGATTCAATAAATGGAATAACATCAAAGTACTCGGCGTGGGCGCACGTGGAATGGAGTAGGGGTACGTGCGGAATGGAGCAAGGGCACGCGCGGTGCGTTGTGCTGGTGTGGCACGCACATTTCTCGGTGTGAGTGGGCATGCTGCGTGCATTAGCCGGCACGGCTGGGCGGTCCCAACTAATAGAGTTAATAACAATTTTATTGTCTATCAGAGTTGTAACTATTTTATTATTTCATAAGTGGTTGCTTTAAGCAACTCGAGAATGTTACCATATAGATACGGTCTCTATATAGGCTTACCTCATTATATCATCTATTATGCATGATCAGTTTTTGGGCTAGTATAATATGAGTTTGATGGGTGTATGTCTCAAAATATTGAAGCATAAACTTTTATTAGAAAGTATTTATTGTTGGTATGGTTTTTTTTGACATATAATATCTATTGGTAGAAGTTATCTACACTATTTGATATTATATTTTTTGTACTACTATTGTGTGTTATGTATCAAGGTTTACTATCTTATTTTTACTAGTTAGGCTAAGTCCTTTAGAAGTCAACATCTCCTTAACCTGGTAGTGTATAAGGTTATGGACTCTTTCAATTAGTATCAGAGTAGGTGCACTCTTTTAGGCTTAATCGCTCCGGTATTGGTTCTATTAACCTGCTTTGTCACATACACACATTCTCTCTGATTGAGATATAAGAATGAGGTAATATAGATGGATGTCTACTATTTAATGAGATGGTTTATACATATTGGAGTTCATAAATGAGGGCCTTCTTGAGGTCCCAAAGGGATCCTATATGGTCCCTTGTTTAGAATGGCAAGACCTACTTAAAAAAAGCCCTACCTGATAATATTGTTATACCTAAACCAATGATTGAGTGGATAAAGGAAGAATGCAAGGAGTCCACATGGAACTGCAAAGGTTTATATACTATAATCAGGGATGTGACATCTAATAAGTTTAGAAGGATTCATATTTGTATAAATTCTAAACAAGTTTGGGATATTCTAGAGGCAACTCATGAAGGTACTTCAGAAGTCAAGAGGTCTAGAATGTTAAAGTTGAATAGAGACTTTGAACTATGCATTATGCAAGAAGACGAGGCTTTTGATAAATTTTATGCATGGTTCTCAAATATTGTTAATTACTAAGTTCGAAAGTACAATGGTCACTCTATTTTCATAAAGCTATGACACCCAAAAACTTAGCATTTTTCTTGTCCTTAAGCAAAACTCCAAATTCAACACCCAAAAATCAACTTGTAACATGGCTTAAATAAAAAAAATCATGAATACGTATCGCATTGATTTCAAACATGTTCAAAGAAACTAAAGGGTCCTCAAAGATTATCCAGTACATACATCCTAAATATCCATATAGCTATCAATCCATAATATATTCACGTAAAGGGCATGACTTATTGTTTTCAATAACATGATTTGTGTATGTGTTATGAAAATCTAGTTTAATCCTTATGACATCATGATAGGCACACATGAATCATGCAAAATAGACAATTGTCTAAGGTAATGCCAAACTTCATAAGTCATATTTAGTCTCTTTCTCCACTAACTTAGGTGCAAACTTAGATTGAACCAATAAAACTCTTAAAACTTGCAATGATAGGCTAAGATATGGGTAGATAAAGTAGAGGAAAATATTAAGCTTACTCATAACCAAATATACATGAAGAACAATGAGCTTTCAACCACAATTGGTAAACCCCTCAAACTTGAATTTTTCTCACTTTATTCCGTTGGTGTGTTACAATTTAATTCCAAACTAAAGTATATAATTAATCAAAAATCAAATCAAATTTGATAATTACTAAATTTTAATTCTTATCTCATAAGTATTGAAATAACTATCAAACATTTCAAATTAGCATTTTAATATTTTAATTCATTCAAATAAATATTTAACCCTATTAAATAATATTTATTTAAATAATTGGATTAAATATTTTACTTTTACATATTATTTGACATTTATGACCATCATAAATTATCCTAATAAATAAATATGCATTTTGAGCATATAAAATAGCTAATTCAAAATTAATCATTCATTTATCTTGGAAGTAACTTCATTTAGTTGTTGTTATAGAGCATATTTAGGGACCGATGGAACTACAAATTCAATTTCAAATAAAGTATTGATACATTAATTAATCTCTTAACTTATTTTAAACTTTATTATTCTTAGAGTTATTCCAGTATACATTGTAAATTGAAAACACTCATATATTATAGTTGGTATTTACTTAACACAATATATATGAGTAATCCATTGTATATAAAATTAGGTTTAGCTCATTCCTTCATAGATAATTCATAATATTAATGAGGTCATTAAGTCTATTTTACCTCCTCTTATGAGATAACCTTCTATCCTATCATAAACACTTAGATACCAAGATACAATGTATCTTAATGTAATATGTTGGGCATCATCAGGTAAGTCAAATTCTAAACATATTTTTGACCAATATTTTATTATGTTTTTAAGCATGAATTTTATGTTTTACTATAGGAATTATGTTATTTTGGAAGGTATTTTTATTTTGTGTAGATTCATGTGATTTTGGAAGAATTGGGGACTAAAATGAGTGAAAGAGTAAAATCGGGGAGAGAAATGAAAACTTAGACAACTCAAAACAAACGAAAAGATCAAAAATCATGAAAGCATGTATGATGCTGCCTAAATAATTGCATAATATGATGGACTAGCCTCGAGTTATTTCTATGGGATTCAACAAGTTCCAAGGTGCAATATGTCCATGCCAAGATAAGGTTCTCTTGGTGTTTTCACATAGGGTTTGATTTTTATTGCGTGTTGTGTTGCAAGTAAAAGCATGCCATGACCCGCCTTCATTTACTAGCCACCAATCCTCTCAAAATAGTGATGCATTTTTACTATTTCTTCTCTTAAATCTAACCTATAAAAAACATCAAAAATGTTTTCTAAACCCACCTAGATGAATTCACATATGATCTCACACAGAATTTTGAGAGCAAACCCAATTGTTAAGCTTTTCCACAAAACTTGAAGAGGGATTAACGAATTCAAGGATTTGAATATAAGAGAACAAAAGGGCATTTTATTTCTCTCTATATTTTAATTATGGTTAATTTGATTATGTTAGGCTAGATTATTGTGTGAGATTTTAGTTTTGCTTCAATGAATGGAAGAATATTTGGATGATTTTATTTAACTAAAATTAAATTATTTTTTGTTCATTGCTCTTCTTACCATTGTTTATAAATTATTATTGATCATTTTAATTTGTCATTAAAATGAATATTTTAGACTTAGATATTAAACACATCATTTATGTTTAATTATGTAATTATGAATAAGTTTAATTTAATAGCATTAACTTGTGTTAAAGTAGATTGCTAAATTATTTGCATTAAATCTGCTAAAGGAATTAATTAATTTATAGTTTTTTGGGATTCACCGTGATCATTGCAGATCCTTTTATTTAAAAAGGGTGAAATGAATAATTTCAATTTTTGAAGCAAATTGTTAAAAATTGTTTGAATGGTTTCTACCTATGAGTGATTAGCAAATTAATGTCACATACTCTTTCAATCATTGTTATTCAGTTCCACATTTTATTTGCTTAATTTTAATTGTTTAAGCGTTTTACTTTTTTCGATCAATGTTTTAACTAACATTGTTAGAGTTCTTAAGATTGTTTCATTATTTTATTAAGAGAACAAATTGAGTTTGAAACCACCAAAAATTCCTTAGAGATGAACCTTGAGGTAAACTTATCACCATTCTATTAGTCATTTGTACACTTGTGAGCATTTCAAATTTGTACACCATGATCGCCATGCACGAAGTGTGTGCAATGAATATGCAAATATATGCATCACAATAAGTAATATATTGATAAGAAAATATCGTTCACACGGAGATTATTTTATTAGAAACTAATTTTTAAAACTAAAAAAAATAAAAATCAATTTTTTTATGTTTTTTATATTTTAAGGAAAAAAAATTAAAATAACTAAAAGTAAATAGAAATAATTAATTAAATTAGATTTGTTAACTAAGAAGATATATGAAAAAATATCTAGGAATATTTAATCTCCTAATTTTGTAAACATGTGAATTGCTAAAATCTCTCCAATATAATTATCAATTAATTACATGATCAATTGAATCTAACCTAACATGGATTCCTATATCTAGGAAACTAAACACCATATAGTAATTAATTTAATCACACTCTCATGCCAATTAAATTGCATACTAATCATTAAGTTCACCAAATAATTAAGAACATAAAAATAAAATTAAATAATGTATTTAAATTAAAATTATAATTGGGGTAAAATATTAGATCATCACATGGTGAAAATTGGGTTCATACGATCCCTAGATTAATAAATTAAGGAGAAGGCTATTTTTGAGTACCATATTGTCGGTGCTGATGGGGTCGTGCTGAATTGGGGTTTGGCACCCGAGTACCTTGATCGTTGGACGAACCAAATCTCGATGGATGGGTGCAAGGAGTAGCTCACAACTATTTGCATGGGGGTCGATGTTGGCAAGATCATTCACCATCAACTATGCCAGGTGTGTTATATTTTTTATTTTGTAATATTCAGCGTGTTGTGGTGTGAGCTCAATTTTTGTTTGCTTAACCTCTTTACTTTTTTGTGTATAGTTAATCCTAATTTGTGACTTTGATAGAGCTCATAATGTGGTCTATTTAAATTCTGAGCTGGTTAAGGAGAAATAGACTCATGCATCATTGCACTCAAAATACACCACTCTGCTTGGGATAGCAGCAAAGTGGGAGAGCGAGACAATTGACCAGGAGGAGAAGCTAAAAAAGGTTATCTCTGAACTTAATGCTTGTGTTTGGTGAGTAACTGAGTTGGAGGAGGGGGAAGGGGAGGTATGCATACAAGTTGAGGCCTTTATCGAGAAGGTACGACGTCAAGCCAAAGCCGACATGGATGCTATGGCACAAAAGCTCAAGTCTAGTGTTGAGCAAGTGTACGAGTTAGCGATGGAGACCTTCAAGATGGAGGTAAAAATGAAAGATTTGGGTGAATATTACTATCCCATTCTAGATATCCTCGTTACACCGCCCTATAATCGATCCTACTCAGCTGAGGAGGAGGGGGAAGGATAGAGCTCCTCTGGTGGTGAGGATGGCCTCGAGGTTCCTAAGGCAGGGACTATTGATCCTTGAGCATTTTTTTATTTCTCTTATATATATATATGAAAGCTCAATGTATTTTTGGCTTGTATAGACGTGATTTGTTACTTTGTACTTGTGAACGATTTTGAATAAATGAATTAATTTGGCTATTTATTGTGTATTTATGATGTTGACCTACCTTTTGTCATTTATGTGAGGAAAAGAAAGAAAGAAAACACAAAATTTTTATTTAATTTTCCTTTCATATAAAAAGGGGTTGGAGAATAACAGTTTGATTCACGTGTTTGGGAAACAAGCTGGTATCTCTAAATTTTTTGCTTATGCGTTATGGATTTTGATCAGTCAAATAGGTGGTTAGTTCAGGCTTTTCGTATTGCCAATGGTAGGCTTGAGGAAAAAGTTAGTTTGCTTAAAGTTGGGGTCATGAAACTTAAGCGTAATGCTAAAAAGATGGTGTGTGAGCTTACTACTTGTAAGGAGCAATTAATCCAAACCCAAGCACGAGAAAAGAGGAGCTTGGCTAGTATGGCCGCTCTTGTTGACAAAGAATCGCACCGGGCAAGTTTTTATATGAAGCAATCTAAAAGTGTTTTTCTTAAGGTTATTGAGGTTACCGAGGATCTGGAGAGGAGCTACTCACCATAATGACCACGTACCCTGAACTTGTGATATATATTCATGAGAAGGTTGTTAAGATTCAGGCTAAACTATTACCTTTGGTTGAGGAAAACGGTAATCCAGATACTAGCCATGTGTTCAAGTGCTTGAAGAGTTTATAGTATATATTGATTTTTTTTTGAATAAAGGTCAATATGAGCAGTGTGTAATAATTAATAATTAAAGTATAATGCATGTTTGGTATAACGTAACTGTAAGGTATTTAGTAGGATCTAGGTGATTGATCCAAGGTTTTGATGGATTCTTGACCTGGTTCCTAACAGGGGCGGATCGCTCGCACTCTTCGACTTATTAGGGCATCATACCTGATTTATTTATCATGGTGAACATCCCATATGATGTCTATTATAATGGAAAAATCTTAACTTGGTTCTTGACCAAGGTGCTCTATATTTTATCAACTGGTTGAGCACCGACCTGGCTCCTGATCGGG
Organism: Hippophae gyantsensis; assembly: GCA_030763125.1. Classification (NCBI taxonomy): domain Eukaryota; kingdom Viridiplantae; phylum Streptophyta; class Magnoliopsida; order Rosales; family Elaeagnaceae; genus Hippophae; species Hippophae gyantsensis. The sequence continues at coordinate 26,407,585 of CM061039.1, read as the reverse complement.
TGAGTCGCACGACCTCTTCAACTTGTTAGGGGGCCCTACCTAATTTATCTATCTAGGTGTGCAGCCCAGCTGATGTCCATTATAATGGAAAAAGGTTAAACTGGTTCTTGACTGAGGTGTTCTATATTTTTTTAACTGGTAGAGGGCTAACCAGGCTCCTGATCGGGATGGGTTGCACAAGCTCTTCAACTTGTTAAGGTGTGCTACCTGATTTATTTATGTAGGTGCTCAGCCCTTGATGCCCATTGTAATTGGAAGATCTTATTAAATGATCAATTGCTGCAACAAAATATTTTATTTCATAGATACACATTGTGCATCGCTGTTACAAAAAAGGATATGTGGGTTAATACATGTGTTTTTAGAAATCGTATCTTTTTAAGTGTTTGGCATTCCAGCTTGTGCCATCTTCCTTGCCTTCGATACTTATCAATAAGTAGGCCCCTCCTAGCGTTATCTCCATTATTTGATAAGGTCCTTCCCAATTGACACTCATTTTGTCGACCATCTATTCTTTTTTAATGGGGAAAACCCTTCTGAGAACCCAATCACCCCTAGAAAATGTTTTGAATTGCACCATTTTGTTGTAGTATTATGATATTGTTCTTTTTTATTCGATGACCCTTCTGAAAGATTCATCCATTTTTTCCTCCGTTGAGGTGAGCTCGATTGCTCTTCTTATCTCGTTATGTTCCTTTGTTAGAATGATCTAGGGGTAGGGATTGTTACTTCGGTAGGCATGACCGCCTCAGTTCCATATACTCGAGGGTTTGTTCTAACAGCCCATAATGCTCCTGGTAACTCCTCCACCCATCTCCCTTTGGCCGTTTCCAACTATTTCTTCAATAGATTGATGATTAACTTGTTGAAGGACTTTGCTTGACCATTAGCCTGAAGGTAATAGAGTGTTGAGTGGCCTATCTTGATATTGTATTTGAGAGCGAATGCTTTGATTTTTTTACCCGTGAATTGCCACCCGTTATCTGTAGCGAGCTCTTTGGGGAGACTGAATCGAAAAATTATGGATTTCCATATGAATCTGATCACCTTCTCCTCTCAAATTCTTGCTAAGGCTTTTGATTCGATCCATTTTGAAATATAATCGGTTGCGACCATGAGAAAAGTTTTCTGGCCCGTGCCTAGGGGAAAGGGCCCTACAATATCAAGTCCTTATTTATAGAAAGGCCAAGGACTCACTACTCCTACCATAGAATTGGGGGGAGGGGTGTAGGTTAGAGGGCCAAATCTTTGGCATTTGTCACATTATGAGTGTATTTCATACAATCGTTCAGCATAGTGGGCCAATAATAACCCTGTCTCATAATTTGTTGGGATAATATTCTACCACTAGAGTGCAAACCACAATCTCCCTCATGTGCTTCACACATTATTCTTTCGGCTTCTTCTGTGGCTATGTATAGGAGGCCGAGGCCAAGTGGGGTTTTTTGGTACAATTTACCTACCTCAATCATATATCGACCTGCTTTAGCTTCAATTTTCTTCACGGTGGAGCAGTCTTCAGGTAAGTCCCCTTCTATCCAATAAATTATAGATCAGAGTGTACAATGTGGTAGATAGGGGTGTCTACGTATTCGAACATTCTTTCGGCCTCTTCCATAGATGCCTTTGCCAACACCATTACCGATACTACCCGATCTTGCTTGGTGTCCCTTATTGATGCCAATGTTACTAAGGCATCATCATGATTGTTCTCATTTTCGTGCTATTTGTTTGATCTTGAATTCTAAAAATTTGGAGCACTCGTGCTTTAATCTCTCTAAGTATTTCTTCATTTTTCTATCTCTTTCTTCAAACATTCCTAGAAATTGATTAACTACGAGCCTGGAGTCACTACGTAGGGTAGTTCTATCTACCCCTAACTCTTTTGCAGTCGTGACTATGAATATGGCAGCTTCATACTCTATGATGTTGTTGGTTGCCTGAAATCAAGCCAGACTGCGTACTTAAAGAAGTTTTCATCCTTATCTATTATAACCATCCCTAGTCCTCCACCATTAAAGTTGTGTGCTCCATCTATGAATACCTACTAGGTTGGTGCATTTTTTTGGTCTATTGTGCGTACCTCTACAAATTCTATTGTGTTAACAACCTCGTGACCATTGGTGAATTCGGCCACGAATTCAACCATAATCTGTCCTTTGATGGCTACTTTAACCATGTATCTGATGTCATACTCTCCTAACTCTATGGATATCTAGGCTAGTCTTCCTACCACCTATGGTTTTATCAGTACATTTTTGAGCGGGTGTGAGGTGAGTACTATGATTGTGTGTGAGCTAAAATAATGTCTGAGCTTACGGGCGGTAATTTTGAGAGCGAAGGAAATTTTATCTATTGTGGGGTATTTTCTTTGGCCCTCTGTTAAAATTTGGCTGACATAGTAGATGGGGTGTTGAATTTTGTTCCTTTATGTTATTAGCACGACATTGTACGTCTGATGGGCGATAGCCAAATATTGATAAAGAATCTCTCCTAGTAGTGGGATGGCCAAGATTGGGGATTACTAAGGTATTTTTTATTTTCTTCAAAGGCCATGATGTAGTCTTCGTTACAAAATCCAGTCATGCTCTTTCTGAGCATCTTAAAGAAGGGCATACACTTGTTCGTGCATTTAGCAATGAATCTGTTCAACGCCTCTATCCTTCCATTCAGGTGTTGTATGCCTTTGAGATTAGTAGGTGGTTTCATGTTCACCAGTGCTTGTATTTTGTCAGGATTGGCCTCGATTCCTCTTACTGATATGAGGTACCCAAGGAATTTTCCTACAGTAACACCAAAAATGCATTTTTTGGGGATAAGTTTCATGCAGTACCTTCGTATCACTTTGAATATCTCCTATAGATCTCTAATATGGTTTACGGGTTGAGTTGACTTATCCATCATATCATCAATGTACACTTCTAGGTTCCTTCCCAATTGCCTTTCAAACATTTTGTTGACGAGGTGTTGATATGTTACGCCTACATTTTTTAGTCCGAATGACATTCTTGTGTAGCAGAACGTTCCTTCTTCTATTATGAAATAAGTTTTTTCTTCATCCTCTGAGTACATTTTGATTTGATGATACCTAGAATATGCGTCCAAGAAGCTTATCAACCCAAATCCAGAAGAGGCATCTACTAGCTGATCAATGCTTAGGAGGGGGAAGCAGTCCTTGGGGCATGCTTTTTTAGATCAGTGAAGGCTACGCACATGCGAGATGCACAACACATCTTTTTTACTAGTACCACATTTGAGACCCACGAGGGGTATTTGACTTCCCTAATGAGCCCTACCATTTTTAGGGCAGCGACATGTTATTTGTTTGCCTTATTTTTCTCTCTATGGAACTTTCGTTTTCACTGTTGGATGGGTCTGGCTTCTACCTCAACGTTTAGTTGGTGGGTTATGACTCATGAATCAATTCCTGATATATCCATAGGGGTCCACGCAAAGATGTCTGCATTGGCTTTTAGAAATGATGAGAGCTCCTCCTCGAGCTTTGTTGTTAAGTCGTCCCTGATTTTCACCATGTGGCCCTTTCCCTCCTTATCAGTTAGAACGTCTTTTACCTTATTCAGAAAGACTGACCTCGTTATGCTTTTATTCCTTATTCTCTTTGAGGGGAGGCCTTTTGGTGATTGCTATTTGGTGGTAGCTCTCTTAATTGTGGCATTATAACAACGTTGAGCAATCTCTTGATCTCCTCTCAACTCTTCGGAGCCTTTAGCTATGAGGAATTTGATTACCTAGTGGAAGTTGGATAGGACTGCTTTCATGTTGGGTATCCAAGGTCTTTTGAGGATGGTATTGTAATGCACTAGGGCATCAATGATGATAAAATTGGTCATTACTATCACCCTTTTTGCCATGAAGGGTAAGATCACCATTCCTTTTGCATAGGTGGTGCTATCATTGAATCCTACGAGAGGTAGGTTTTTCTCGATAATGTCTGTGTCTCCTAGCCCGAGGGCTCAGGCAGTTGTTAGGAATATGAGGTCTATTGAACTCCCAATGTTAATCATTACCTATCAGACGTCACAAGACTCGATGCTCAGGGTTATCACGAAAGGGTCTTCATGATGGGATAGGATCTCATCCTTTTTTATCAAAGTTATTCTCATAAGGGGGTCTTGTTTTATCCAAAGCATATATGTAGGGTGCGTTGTACAACTCCCTTGCAAATCTTTTGTGAGCGTTATTAGAGACCTTATTGACTTCTGGCCCTCCATGTATGCAATGGATGGTTTTAATGTTGGGCCCTCCACGAGGCTCTTTTCCCATGCTTGATCAGTATGTTGGTCGAAACATTCTTCACTTGCCTTTGTGGCCTCATCTTCTATCTTTATTTTTTGTTACGATGTTTTTGCAATATCCTCTAGCCAACAATGCCTTCAATTCTCTTTTGAAGTTTCTACAATCTCTCATCTCATGGCCTATATCTTTGTGAAAAGTGCACCATTTCGACACATCTCTCCCTAGAGTATTCATCTTGGGTGGCCACCTAGTTTCAGGCTCCCTCTCCATCCTCTGTACAATCTAGGTTAAATCAAATTTTAAAGGAAGGCTCTTGAAGGGAGATAATGCTCTTCCCTATGTTTCCATATTTTTTGGGCAACTTTTGTTTATCACTAGGTTTCTGTTTCCTGACCAATTTCCTACTTGCCTATTGTTTGCAACGAATCGTTTGTTTCTGTAAGTTTGGTATGTTTGGTCTGGGTTCCTTATCCATTTTTCTTTATTTGGGGTAAGGATCAACTCTCTTCCCATTCGGTGGTCTTTGGTTAGGCTAAGCTCCCTTTCCAGGTTGACAAACTTTCTACCTTCCCCATATGCTTCCTCCAAGGTACATAGTGTTGTTTTAGTCAATTCCATGAACAAGTCAGAATCTTTTAGTAGGCCTCGCCTAAAGGCTTCTATAGCAATAGAACTAAGGCAGTTAGTGATTTCTAATTTTTCTTCTCTGAATCATTTCATGTATCTTTCAATGGGATTTTTTCCCCTTGTACAATTAAAAAAAGGTGATAAGATTCTTTTCACAAGGGTTTTTTACAGGTGTAGTTGATGATAAATAATTTGGTGAACTACTGGACGGGGGCTATGGACCTCGAAGGTAGATTGTTGAACTATTTTTGTGCACCATCACAGAGGGTGGCTAAGAAACAGCTTACACATCATCGCGTTTCTCTTTGCTTGGGTGAGGCTCATGGGTGCGATGATAGTTTTGAAATGTTGGACATATGTCACTGGATCCTTCGTCCTAAAATAGTCAGGGTATTTAGTAGCATTAAACTTGGGAGGAGGTTCATCATTTTCAATTGCGTCTGAGAAGGGAGAGATGTATAATTGTTCGTAATCTTTGTCCACCTCGTAGGGGGCTTTTCCCTTTTCCTGCTTCTCACTTGTCTCTTTCAAAGCCTTTTCTTGCCTCTTGTTGTTGTCCTCTAAGGCTTGAATCTCTATCTCCCAGCTTCTTTTTTCTTGGGGCCAATGCTCCTCATAGGGACGAGCCGAGCCAGATAGAGGGTTTCTCCCTACTGACTACGTCCATTATCTGGTTCTATAGTAGGATTTTTAGGGGTTCTTTCCTCTACCTGAGATCGTAGAGCTCTATTTTCTCTTCTGGTTTCGTCGAGCTCTTTCCTAAGTTCGAGAAACTAACGAGATAACTCTTGATAGAGGGTTTTGTCTTCTACCCTAGCCCCATTGGTTGTCAGTGGTATATTTCCTTGAGTAGCCATTGTTTTAGAATCGATCAAATTAGATCGTCTTTCAGACTGAGCTATAGCCATGGCTTTTGAATTACGGGTGGTGTGCGATGGACTTTACTTACTTCTCTCTAAAATCAAGGTGAGTCTATACAAGATATGAAGTCAGAAACTTATGATTGACCTTAGAATCTGGGCCTCACGGTGGGCACCAAAATATTGAGACTCAATATCTTATAGAGAGATATTAGAGAGAGATGCATATGAAGGGCTCAATATGTGGATCCTAATGAGTGGTCCATCTATTTATAACACATTTATGTATACAAGTGTCAACTAGATTCAATTGATCAAGTAATTGATTGGTAATTACATCGGGGGGATTTTAGTTATTCACATGTATAGAAAATTAGGTGATTAAGTATTCTTAGATATTTTCTCATATATCTTCTTTGCTGCCAAATCTGAATTAATTAATTATTGCTATTTATTTCTAGTTCTTTTAATTTTTCTTTCTTAAAACATAAAAATATGAATGAATTGATTTTTATTTTCTTAGTTTTAAAAATTAGTTTCTAATAACAAAATCATCATGGGAACAATCTTCTCTTATGATTATATTACTTATTGCAATATGTATACTTGCGTATTCATTACACACAATTCATGTCGATCAAAAAGAAAAATTAAAAAAATCTTAAAGATAAACTAAGAAGGTTGAGAGAAATGGATTAAAGGGATATGTACTATATAGAGTTAGGGTCCTATTTATAGATTTAAGAAAGGAGTAAAATATGGATTAAATGAATGGTGTAGCAACACATATTTCTTTCATGCCGCGGTATACATAAGTTGTACATGTTTTAGAGCTTGATCCACTACACTTTCATCGTGGCATACAACATTTCAATGCCACACCTGCATCAATTATTGGATGCATGATTCTCAATCATTTTGACTCATGCTACGACACATATAGTTTCCACATTGCAGCATATGTTGTTCTAACGAACTTGAAACCTATATTTTCTTGTATATACTTTTTGGAACATATATTATGCTTTACTTCTTTTAAGTTTTAAGGTTGTAATGAAGTGCTTTTAGATATATTTTTCAAGTGTTGATCAATTTTATCTTATTGAAGCTAAAATACCAAAAAAAAAGACAAAATACAAGTATATGTAATCATTTAATATGTATAAAATAACAAAATGTATAGTTTTTTTGAGCACTCATCTCAACCCTTTACGAGCTTCTTGCTAATCTCTTAGCAAAAAAAGCAAAAATTTAAAAACAAAAACTAAAATAAAATTAAATTATCCTAAATCATTTTCGTAGATTAATATAATTGCATTTTGTACATGCATCAAGCCTTTAAACCTGTAGTTTCCCTAGTAAATAATAAGTCTAGTGAGGGTTTTCAGACATGATACCCACAAATATCAAATACAAAAGTTAAAAATAAATAACAAAATTAGATATACAACATATAAACAAATAATTTTTTTAAAAAAGTAAAAGATGTCAAAATAAAAAGAATAACAAATCTTCTCATGCTTTTTAATCTCTTCTTAGATTACAATTAAAATCTATAGCATAAGTTTTATTATAAAAAATCACTGAAAATCACATTCGTGTTCAAATAAAAAAATATCAATATTAAATTGACCCAATCTTAGTTTATAGAATTTGAATTCTCTTCGACTCTATCCTCAAAAGGCATACTATTAATAACACACTAATCATGTTGGTTGAAGCACTAAATCAAAGATATATATGCAAATAGAATTTATTTAAAAAAATAAACTAATAGGTTTATATATATATAAGGAAAAAAAGGCTCAAAATGATGCATAATATTGGTGTCACGAAATGAATCAAATGAAAAGATTTTATAAAGAAATCACTTAGTATTTTCTTACTTCAATTAAATTCTTTAAATAAAAATTTCAAATACTATGCCTTAAAAGAGATGAAGATAATGCAAATGACTTCTTAGTAAATTATTTCCTATGTATTGTATTCTTGTATTTAACCAATTCTCATAACTTTGAAGAATATTAGGTTATAGTATTTAGTTTATACTATTAATTTGTTTCTTTTTTATTATTTATTTTCTTTTCTCTCTTTTTTTAGAGATATTAATTTTTTTTTTGACAAATGACCCATTTATAGATTGTACATAATTAGTGTGAGAAAGTGAGTGACTAATTTGTGGCTTTTTCTTCTATTGGTTTATGCCACCATGAAAGAAAATAATTATATGAAAAACCAAACATTATTACAAGGCCAAAAACTTAATTATATCAATATTTTTGTGTTTTGAATGTTTGGTTTTTCTCGTAATTATACCAAATGGAATTTCATCCAAATTGGATATACATGATTTTTCACATGATATATGCTACAACTATGTGACCTAATTATACACTGATTTATCATACTATGGATATGAAAGAGCCAACTTGGATTTTATGATATGTCCATATATTACCCATATGTGGAACGATATCATAGAAACACATCCAAACTATGTTTTTTGGACATGATTTTATGATATTAATTTAAGATATCCATATCTTTGTGAATGGTGTATCATAGATAATAATCTCTTTATTAAATTTTCAAGTAAATGTTTAAGTCATTAAATTATCCACAAGTATTAATGTATCTATGATACCATTCCACATCTGACTAAGGCATTTGATTTTGTAAGCTTCTTAATTAATTTTTTATTTACACTCTGAATCAAGAGCACACTTATGTGTTCTCCTATTATCTTTTTTTTTTGTCAATACATAGACATCTAGAGATCAACAAAGGGACTGGTTCCTTACCTTCTTACCTGAGCAGTTTGCCAAGCTTGCAAGAACTATTATTTGCTCTTCGAGTTGAGAGTTAAGTGTAAGTAGTTGCATCACCTAAGAAAGAGTTATTTAAGACCTTGTGTTAACAAAATTGACTCTCATTAAAGATTGAATGGTCACATTAACAGAATCAGTTTCTTTAATATTAATAAGCCTAACTTTTAAATTTGGAAAATTAAGAAAGAGTTAGTTAAGACCTTGTGCTAACAAATAATTATATGTAACATATATAACAATAAAGACAATGTATAATTTTTTTTTGGGGAGGGGGGCTTGAAGCTGCATATCATTCTAGGAAGATTATCAGAACCATTAAGTGCCCTAGACCATTGCTTATTTTTTGTCAAGTAGTTGAACTTGCTCTTCAATAAACTTGTATTTATCAGTAAATAAGTGTTGGAATGTGCTTTCTTATATGTATGCCACTAAAACTCAACCTGAGAATAAGAATTACAAAAGAGATGAAAAAGGGAAATGTAAAAGTAACCAAATTCCAACAAACCTTAGGTTTAGAACATATTGAATGTCATCCAATGATGGGTCATTAATTTCATATCCATCAGGAAGGTTTATATAAATATGGTATCATGCTTCAAGGCTATGCATATATGCCTGAGAACTCTTCCCTCTTCTTTGGTTTGGATTCAATGAAGTAATCAATTAGAATTCATGCTAACTTAGTGTGCATGTGTACCCATGACATGTGAGAAATCAATTGCAAATGTGAAAGCAAGTAATAAGATGAGAGTATCTTCAATTATAAGCACCATATACTATGAAAGTTCACACAAATGTTCATAAAATATATAAAATTTTAATTAGGTCTGAGAAAAAAAAGGAGAGAAACAGAGAGTAGTATGTACAATTTTCCAGGTTTAAAACGAGCTATGATCAAATTTATAGGAGGCCACACAAGTGAGACCTGGAATAGAATTGCCTTCCATTAGCTTTGACCATTGTCATCACTCCAACGGTTATGCCAACCTATTGTACTAAAGATAAGAATCGTTGTGTGTTTCACCCGACTAAAGTATCAGACGAGAAATAAAAAATCAAAGTCCACCAAGTAAGGAAACAAATATCATTATAGGAAAAATCAAGAACAAGGGCTATTCTCATCTAAAGTTTTTTAATTCCAAGACCCTGTTGAAGTGAGAAGGAAGTCATCATCAACCCTCCAATTACCAAAGTGGACGCCACTGGAACAATAATATCAATTTAAAGTTTAAACACTTCAAATTCTAACAATTAGAACCCAAAACAAACCTTTAAACTATAAATGCAAACTTTACTTAGATGCTGTGTACTTCTCACAAATTCCAACAAATAGTTATAAAATTAATAATTCTAAACAATTTTCACATAATAGGAAACAAAACAAAACAAAATAACATAATTAAAATAAAACAAAAAAATAAAATAAAATAAATAAAATCATATTACCTATAATGATGGGTTGCCTTTCATCTAGAGCATATTTTTATCGTCTTTGATGAGACGTTACTTATGGGATTTGATTTGATTTGATTTTTTTCAAACTGAATGCCCCTACGTTATTGAGTTATGTATTTCTAAACTCTGATTTGTTTTGCATTGGTTGTCTTTGCTATCTTGAATGAATGCATTAAAGTTTTCCTTCAAAGTTGACTTGATGGGAGGATTCGTGGGAATTATTTGGTAGAATTGAGATCGATTGGTTTGAATTCTTAGCAAATGGAGGGTTGTTCTACCTTTAAGAGAAATTAGGATGATTCCTCCACCCTAGATTGTTGATATTAGCATTGGGGTCATACCTTGGTTTTGGTTTGTATCCTTCCAATACATTAACCTTCTCAGATTCATTACTAGCTTTTCCTTGATAGGGAGAGGAATCAAAATCATGTCATAAATTACTTCATGCAGACTATTGTTCTTTATTTTCTATGGCATATGTATTGACAAGCACAACTTGCTTGGTTAGTTATGCAAGCTATATTTATACCTTAGTATGAAAGTCTATTTCATGGATTCTGGCTCTCCTCACTTGGGAGCTCTTCTATTGGGAATTAGCACTTAATATCTCTTAATATCTCAAAGAGATTGTAAGTCTTTATGGTAGTCTTTTCTCCCATCGCTCTTCCAATAACATTATCAATGATGAATTCACATTATTTTGTCAATCCATCATAAAAATATTGGTTTAATAGCGGTAGAATGATGGAGGCATTGAGTTAGAATTTATTTGAATATATCCCATGCTACATGGAAAGGTTATCACCTCATCTAAGTGAAAGTTGTAGCTTTAACTCTTAGGTCGGATTTTTTTGATGAGGATAGAATTTTCCCATAATCTTGCTATAAACATCCTTCCAGGTCATCAACAAATCTAGGGGAAGTGACATTAGTCATGCCTTGGCCTTGTCTTTAAGGGTGTAAGGAAAACACCATATTCTAAGCTAATCATCGGTGAGTACAAGTAGATATTACAACCAATCCTTGTAATAATTTGATCGCTTATACTTGCATATTTTTAATCGTGTCAAATTTTTTATGCCATTTCAAAGGATTAGTTTGACAATTCTTGTAATAATTGCTACTTTTTATTTATTTACTAGAATAATCATTGGATGGAGGATGTCTATAGATTTCAAGAAACTAAACTTGTACACTAAAAAAGATCACTTTCCTCTCCCATACATTGATCAGATGCTAGAAAGACAAATGGGGCATGGATGTTACTATTTTATATATGGTCTTTATGTTATTATCAAGTACCCATTGCACCAAAAGCCCCGAAAAGACCACCTTCATATGTATTTTTGGGACATTTCCTTTTAGAAGGATGTAATTTGGGTTATGCAATACCCCGCCCTATCATATTTCATAGGCACATTATGTGAATCTTCTAAGATATTGTGGAAAAATTCATTGAGGTATTTATGGATGATTTTTCTATTTTAAAACCTCTTGATGATTGCTTGCATAAATTGACTTTTGTTTTAGAATGATACATTGAATACAGCTGACACTTAGTTGGGGGAAAATTCATTTTATGGTACATCAAGAGATTGTGTTAGGTTATGAATTTCAATCAAAGGAATTGATGTTGACAAATCAAATAATTTGAATTTATTGTAAAATTACAACCCCTACATTTCCTATGGTTATTAGAAACTTCCTTAATGCTTGCATGTTTCTATAGGCAATTTATTAAAGATTTTTTAAGTTTCTCTTTATGCAATTTTCTACCAAAAGACATTTATTTTGATTTAATGATGAGTTCCTTGTCTCTATGAATACTTTGAAGGAAAAATTAACATCTTATCTTATAATATCGACACCTAATTTATGTGATGCTTCTGTTTACGTAATCATAGTAGTCTTGGGGAAAGAGTGAATAAGAATTTATATGCTATGTATTACACTAGTGAAACATTTAATGACACCTAAATAAATTCCATTAATGAGAAGGAATTCATGGAAATTATGTTCTATTTAGATAAATTTAAGTCTTACTTCATAGGTTTTAAAGTAATTGTTAATTCTAATCATGCTACTTTAAGATATCTTTTAAGTAAAACCAATGCAAAGCCAAGATTAATTAGGTGAGTTTTATTCTTACAATAATTAGACCTAGAAATCAAAGATAAGAATAGCAATGAGAACTTAGTAGCTGATCATATATCTAGTTTAATTTATAAATTCAATTATCTTGAAGTTGAGAGTAAGGAAGAAATTGTTGACACTTTTCCTAACGAATAATTATTTTTAGTAGGTCCAAATCCATAGTATGCTGATATAGTTAACTATCTTCTTATTGGTATTTTTAGCCATAACATTTATTTTTAAGAAAAGAGAAAGTTGTTAAACTCTTACAGGAAATACTTCTGGGATGAACCTTACCTATTCAAGATTGGCCTAAAGAACATAAACATTTGTTAAAGTACTTGATGCTACTATAGAATCTATTGCTTGAGAATTTTATGCTAATGTTCCCAATGTTGTTGATAATGTATTGAAAGTATGGGATGTACTTGTCCTGTTTAGGCCAAATGATGTTAATGCTTCTTATTATTTAGTAACAATTGAGGAGGGAGAGTATGAAATGTATTTAAGTAATGACTACTATGTTATAGTACTTGACACCATTACTTTAGGAGGGGTTCAATAGAGTTATGCAATTGGGAAACATAAGATCTTTGAAGCTAAGAAATTTGATAAGGTTGCCTGCATATGGAAATACTTTATGTATTCAAGACTAATGCTCACTAGATATTACAACTCATATGATAGAGAGAGGGCAATATTACTATATGCTATTACATTCAAAATGTCTATGGATTTAAGAAATATAATTCATCATGGGATCAAGTTATTTGCTAATTGTCATCGATTGAGTTATTTTTTTCCCAACTAATCACTATTTCATGTAAGAAAGTAGGGGCACCTAACTCAAAATGTGAAGTTATAATTCAACTTAGAGAACTATTAATTTTACTTATTAAGATGAACTCACTTCTAGTAAGAATATTGTCCAAACGAGAAGAAAATGATGACTATGAAAGATAAAATTCATAATTTTGATGAAAGAATGAGCTACATGGAAGAGTACCAGCTAGCCTACAATTCCTCATAAGTATAATTTTTAAATTGATAGCATCGTGATTAGGTGAATTATAATTAGTTTATGTATGAAACGAACCAATTACAACTTAACCATCTCGGGATAGATACAAGCCATTTAGTAACATCCAATTATCAATATTATGATTTTACCTTCACATCGCCTAAAAGATCACAACAACACAATGAAGAACAATATCTAGGTGACATGGGGAACTTAGCTACAAATTTGTTACAGAGTTGTATGATTTTTGGTGTATTCTATTTTATTTTATTTTGAGAAATTTAGTTTTTTTTGTTTCATGTTGTTTATTTTATTATTGTTTCCTATCATTGAATAATGTTTAGAATTGTTAATTTTATAACTGTTTGTTGAAATACGTAAGAAGTACATAGTACTCTCAATATAAATTTAAATATTTGGAATGATGGATGCACCTATAATTCCACATCAATACTCAATTATGCTCAACAAATGGGTAATTTTTATATTCTTTACTCTTTATCTTTAATTTAAAATTGTTACATTAGGACAAATGTAAGTTCTTGGTTAGGGGCGTGAAAAGTTACTTCTTTATAAATTTGTGCCATTTTTAAAATTTTAAACATGTGTTTACATTTTTATTTATTTTTGTATACTTTTATTCATTTTAATTTGTTTAGGAATTTTAGGTTTGATTTTAAAAATTTTCTTGCTAAATTATCATGTCTTTTATTTAGTTTTAAGTAAATGATTAAGTCTTTCCATTGTTAGATTAATTGTTTAGAATATATCATGGAGTAATGTAATAATTAGTTAATTTTTGTCATAATTTGTATTTCATGATAAAATTTTGAAATGACGATAAACCCAAAATTGGTGTTTAGGAATCAAATAGGAGAGACTACCTTATAAGAATATTTTGTGCCATTATCTTCTCATTCGAAGTGATAATATTTTTTCTACTCTTTTCAACACTCTTCTTATCAATTTTAAATATCTAGATGATCTCCATTAGAAATGGGCAAAAACATCGGCTGTTCGGTTATCTGCACCGGCGGTTCAGTTTTTATCCGTTAAATTTTTGGGATGGGTACGGTTTTGGGTAAAAACCAAACATGAAGCAATAGGTACGGTTCAGGGACGATTATACTCATAACCATACCTACTCGCACCCAAAATTAATTAAATTTATTTAAATAAATTATATATTAATTAGGGTTTTCAATAAAAATTCTTCACGTAGTATATAAACCAAATTGCTTGGTTTTTTATTTTAGATTTTCTGTCTTGCCTTTCTCACCTCTTGTGGTCTCGCCTCTGGCCTCTGGCCTCTCATGCCTCATCTGTCATCTCTACTGCTCTCTATCTCTACCGCTCTTAGCTTGTCACTAGCTTGGCTCACCGTCCTCGTTAACTTCCACAGTCAGGTTCTTCTTCTTCGTGATCTGAGCAGGTACTCAGGTAGATTATACATCAGCTTATTCTTTTGTTCTATGCTTCATGTTTTCTTTTACAATTTTACTTAGATTGCTTCTCTTGGTGGCTGATACATAAAGTGGCTACTTTGTTTTATGTATGGGCCTCCCTGTTATGAGATTTGTGCTGATCTCTTTTTGTTACAAAAATTTCGAGCCAATTTAAATGTTTGATGAAAGCTTTGGAGTTTTTAATTAAGAAAATATTTTGCACGTTGATTAGTGTTCTTCATTCGATCATTTAGAATATCAGCATCATCAGAGAGATGATCAAGGTTTTTGTTTTGCATGCAGTTTATTTCATGATATAATGAAATACTTTCAGAAGATGCAAATATAATAGTGTACCAAAACCAAAGATGCTTCATAAAAACCAGAAAACATAGGATTTATTTTATTACCAGTTCAATTTCCAAGTTTTTTGTTTTTCAACTAATTTCAACATAAAAACCAGAAAACATAACATGTATGAACCCTAATTTTGTATGGACCTCCTCGTTTTGTGTATTAAAATTAATTTGTACATTATTTAATAATAATTTTTTTATCATGTCTTGTAGAGTTTGAGATTTGTGAAGAAGATAGATACTAAACATTATGGTAAGTGAATATGTTGAAAAGGTAACGAGAGATAAAATATGTATATCTTTTTTATGTATGAATTAAACTTTGAAAGTTATTTTTTCAGAATTTTTCACCTCAATCCTCTGAAGGAGTAAATGACATTGAACTTAATGTGGAGGTTACAAGTGATGGAACTTCAAGTACCAATCAATATACAAATGCTCCTCTACTTACATCAACCTCTTCAACTGAAAATACACAGAGTCAACCATCACATGAATGTAGTGAAGAAGAAGAAGATGGGAAGGCTAAATTAAAGTCTGAAGCATGGGTTCATTTTGATAGGAATAAATTAATGGGATATGGAAGACAATATGTAATTATTGTGGAAAATGGTTAGGAGGTGATAAAAGGAATGAGACATCTCACTTGGAAGCACATACAAAATGTTGTCGATTCAAACGACAAGAAAGTGTTATAGGTCAATCTTTGTTAAATCCTAACAAGAAGAGGGATAGAATTGAGTTAGGGCATTGGAATTTTGATTCACAAGTTTCTCGTGATAAATGTGCAAAGATGATAATTCTACCTAAGTATCCTCTTAGTATTGTTGAGCATCATGGATTTAGGGAGTATTCATATTCATTACAACCAATATGGAAGCCTATTTCTCATGCGATAGTTAAGAGAGACATTATAAAGATATATGATGTTGAGAAAAAAATGATGGATATGTTGGAGAACAACAAAAGTCGTGTTGCAATCATGAGTGATATGTGGAATTCTGGAAATCATAACAAAGGATTCATGACTGTAACTTGTCGTTTCATTGATGACAATTGGTATTTGCATAGTAAAATAATAAGGTAATTTTTTTAAGTTTATTGTTGCTATATAATTTTTTGTAGGTTTATATATGTTCCTGCTCCAAACAATGTTGCGGTTATTGGTCAAGAATTGATGAGTTTCTTTTTGGATTGGAACATTGATCGTAAGATTTCAACCCAAAATTTAGATAATTGTTCTACTAATTACATGTTACCCGATCTGTTAGATTCATTAGATAGAACTTCAATGTTATTGTATGAAGATATTTTTCATATGCGTTATGTTGTTCACATATTAAACTTAGTAGTGAAAGATGGGTGAATATAATTTCTCAATTCATTGTTAAATTTAGAGGTAGTGTTGGATATTGGACAGCAGCATAAAAGAGGGAGGAAAAATTTAAAAAAATTGCATCTCAAGAGATAAAGTCTTCTTGTAAGAATTTATCTCTTGATTGTCAAACTCGTTAGAGTTATACTTTTTTAATGCTTAAAGATGAATTGTTTTATGAGAAAGTATTTCCTCGTTTAAAACAATTAGATAAGAATTATAATACTCTTCCTCATGAATTGGATTAGAAAATGGCAAAGAAAATTTGTGATAAGTTAGAGGTATTTTATAAGGTTACTGAATTGATTTCTGGTTCCAAATATCCCACTATAAACATGTTATTTCCTCATATTTGTGACATCAAATTGGCATTATATCATTGGGTTAATGATGAGGATGATTTGATTAAGGGAATAGCTAAAAATATGCTTGTAAAATTTGACAAGTATTGGCAAGAAGTTAATATTGTCATGGCTATAGGAGTTGTTTTGGATCCTAGATTTAAGATGAATTATCTCGAATTCTATTTTCCAAGAATATATGGAGAGAATTCCATTTTTGAAATTGAAAAGGTGAGAAGAAAGTGTTCTGATTTGATAAATATGTATCGAAAGAAACAAATTATAGAAGAATATAATCGATAAATGGAGTTTTCAACACGCTCCATTATGTCTCAAAGTTCAAAAGGTACTAGTGTTTTGAATCCTAGTGGTATAAATGAGTATAAACAATGGAAATTAATGCAAAATAAACTGGATCTTTGAAATCTGAGTTGGACTCTTATTTAGAGGAGGCTGATGTGGAAATTTTGGATGAAGAGTTTGATATATTGTCTTGGTAGAAGTGCAACAAACATAAGTATCCAATAATGCATGACATGGCTAGAGATATCTTGGCTATTCCGGTGACCACAGTTGCTTTAGAATCTGTATTTAGCACAAGTGGTAGAGTAGTGAGAAAATATCGTAGTAGACTCAAAGAAAACACATTGGAAGCTTTGATGTGTACTCAAGATTGGCTATGGGCTAGTATTCATAAACAAGGTATAAGTCTATTCTATATATTTAATACTTGTACATGTTATATTTTATTAACACTTGTTTTATGTACTATATATTAATTATTTAATTGTGTATTCAAATATTTTATAATTTATTTAGATATGTTAGCTCCTGGTTCATCCGCTTCCATTATTACTATCCTAGAAGATGATGTTGAGGTAAAAACTTTACATTATTGATTAATCAATTTGTTATTTTGGTTTATAAAAGTGATTTTATATGTTTTATTTTTGTAGGTTACTCATGCTTTTGATGAATAATTAGAAGAGAGAAGTTTTGATTTATTTTAAGTTTTCTTAAATTTAGAATATTTTATTTATATCTTGTGCTTCTCATTTATATGTATGTAACCTTATCGAGATTTAGAGAAATATATAGTATTAAATGTTAAATTATTTTATCAGATAAATATATTCAAACTCAAAATAACAAATTAAGAGAACAAATTCAAGAGCTTTGTCCAGTTGGTACTTGCTTTAAGCTGGTTGCAAAACCAAAAAAGCCTTATTGAATAGGATTTTTTTAAAAGTTTGAAAAATGATTTTTTTAATAATTGTCCTGAACCGATATCTGTGGGTAAAAAACCGTCCCTAAACCGTACTCGTGCACATCCCTAATCTCCATATGTTTTGGATTAAATTCTTGGAACTTTCCATTTGATAAAGTATCATATAAATTTTTTCAATTGCTTAAATTGAATGAGAAATTGAAAGTATATGCACTCTTTCATTCATGTAGGACTTCTAAAAAATGAGATATATATCGGATCATGTTGCATAAATTTGTTTCATTCAAATTTTGTATGATGTGTAAAATAGCTTGTATGTGCATGAATTACTTATGAAAAATGATATGTATACTTCTATGGTCGGTTTAAAGAGAAATCATGTGGTTTTTAAATTATTGAACAAATTTTTAAAAACCAAAAATAAAGCCAAAATATCTTATCACGATTGTTTTGGTTTGAAAATATAAACTAATGACATAAAAATAAAGATAGGTCTATTAAACATTTAGGCTATTAAACATTTATCATGCACCAAAAAAATTTATGAGATACATTAGCTAGTTAATTACGCTTTATGGATATAAAGTACGTTATTAAAAATATGAATTAAGATTATTGATTCATACTTATATATACAAATAGAAGATAAATTAGATATTCTATTTGTTATTAATAAGAATCACTTACCGCATTTGGTCGGATCTAGTAGTTAATTTTAATTTAATTATGCTACTTTTCTAAGAGATCAATGAACCATTCATTTTTCTCCTTCAACCGAGTCTAACAATTTAAACTCACAATGAATGATATATCATTAATATATCTTTCAATAATAATTCTTATAAATTTTTTTGAAATAGAGCATGTCTCAAACTAGATTTAGATTGTAATTATCAAGTATCCATATCAAAGTAAGATAATTAAATCCTAAATCTGATTTTCTTGTTTATTATATAAAATACTTGGTCAATATAGTCATATTTTTCATTTACAAACTTTGTTTTATTCTTGATAAAGAAATAAAACACAATTCATTTTATAAAAATGTTTAGTCTACTTTAATATTTCACAATTGTAAATATATTACTAATATCCCATATTATTTATAGCCATACATGTATATTTTAATAAATGATCAATAAATTAAAGATATATCATGTAAAACAACATAGAGAGAATATGAAAAGAATACATTTTAATATACCTAACACATTTATATAATTGTTTTTGTTCTGGAAAACCTCCAAACAGAATTGCAAAAGTTCTTATTGAATTAAAACTAAAATTATTATATAAACTAAAATATGTTTAGCTCTCAATTGCGAGAACTTTAAAATAAGAAAAGAAAAGCTAATAAAGCATTAAAATATTAAGAAAGTAGCTTCAAAATGAAGTTGTGGGATATAGATTACAATAGAAATAGGGTCTGATTTATAGGTGGAGAAAAGGAGGAAAATATGGATTATTTAAACTAGCACCACGACATAATTATGTTTCACGTTGTGGCATACACATGCTATACATAGTTTTGGCTCGATTTGTTTGATTCACACCGTAGCATAAAATATTTTGATGCCATAGACCATAAAGAATTTGGGACGCATTGTTGTTAGTCCTTTTCCCTCGCTCCGAGACACACATATTTTTCACACCTTGCATGCACTATTCTGATCAATTTTGAACCCACATTTTCTTGTATTTCTTTTTATTTTTTGGAAAATATGTAATGTCTTACATATGTTATCTTTTAAGCTTTAAAATTGTGATGGAGTGCTTTCACATATATTCTTCAAATGTTTGAACAATTTAATCTTTTATCGAGCTAGAATACTTGAAAAAAACAAAGCATACTCGTGATTCCAAAAAGACTAATTTGTTGAAAATGATAGTAAAACTAAGAAAATACAAATATATTCAATCATTAAACATGCGAAAAATCATGATATTTTGATTACTTTCGAGAACTTATCACAACTCCTAACCAACTTCTTGCTAGATTGTTACCAAGAATCGTGAAAACTTAAAAACAAAAAATAAATAAAATTAAAATATCCAAAATCATTTCCGTATATAGTTACAATTGGGTTTAACGCATGCAACAAGCCTTTAAACTCATAGGTTGCTCTAGTGGATGATTTTAATTCTGTTGAGGATTGTCTGCTATGATACTCACGAACATCAAATTTAAAATGCAAAAATTTAAAAAATAAATAAAAAAACAAATAAACATCACATAAGCACAAAAAAATATTAAATCAAAGTAAAAAAGAATAACAAATTTTTTTATGCTTTTCAACCTTTTCTAAGATTACAATTAAAATTCATAGCATAATTTATTTTAATATTCAAAACTTTATTGGTATATTATAGTAATTAGATAAAAATAACTTTTCATATTCAAATAAAAAATGTATCAATATTAAATTTACCCAATCTAAATGTAAGGAATCTAAATTCACTTCAACTCTAACCTTATAAGGTATACTCTCAATAACACTAATCATTTTCGTTCAAGCACTCATTTAAAGTTGTATTCAAATAAGTTTATGTATAGAAATGAACTAATAGGTTCACATATGTTTAAAAAGAAAAGGCTCAAAGTAGTGCATCAATATTGATCTCATGAAATGAACTAAATGAAAGGATTTTATAAAAAAATGAAATATTATTTTCATACATCAATCAAATTCATCAAACAAAAATTTGAAGCAATATGCTTTCAAGAGATGAAGAAAATGCAAATGAATTCTTGGGGAATTATTTTCTATATATTTCTTTTGTAATTTACCATGTCTCACAACTTTGAATAGTATATCTGGGTCATAGTATTTCATTTACACTATTCATTTTTCTCTTTTTTTTCTTAATCACTTTTTTCAGAGGTATTATTTTTTTTAGAGAAAAGACCCATGTATAGATTGTACATTCATTGTATGATAAAGTGAGTGGCTTATTTGTGGCTTTTATTTTCATTGCTTTAGCATTATGCCAAAACCGAGCTTTAAAGTCGGTTCACATATTGAACCAACTTTAAATGTAAAATCGATTCAACACGTGTAGGGACTTTAAATTCTATATATATTTCTTTTACACATTTTACTCATTTTCTACTCTACTCAGAACTTGTATTAGATCATATAATAGTAGAAAATAACCAAAATCTGTTTAACCAACCTTAAATCACAATCATAAATATATAAATTTATTTTATTACGAAAATTGATACAAAACCTACATAATACATAAATTTATACACATAAATAATACATATAATATGCAAAAAATAAAGAAATATGAATAATAAGTGCGTAGGATTAATTGAAATACTTACAAGAATAAATGAAGTGACAATATGAAGGAAATGAAGAAAAAAAAGGTGTTTTGTAAGTGAGAAAATGGGTATAATTTTTTTGTGTATTTCACTCAAAAAATAAGGGATCTAGAAGATAAATTAAAGAGGAAGAAAACCCACTAAACGGTGCTGGAATTGGTGGTCGTAGGTTCCCAAAAAATGAGAAAGAGTGGAGGAGGGGTGTTTGTCGGTTTTGGGTTATTAAGTGTTTAGAGCGCTGGAATGTTCTATCTAATGGATAAGAAAGAAGAGAAAAGGAAAATATCCACGTGTGTAGCATAGGTTGACGTGATGAATCGACGCTACATGTAGGATGTAGCATCGGTTATACGTGTCAACTGACACTATCCATATGTGTAGCTTCAGTTGACACGTAGAACCGATGCTATGTCCTATGTATAGCGTTGGTTCAAGACGTCAACCAATACTACAATCTAAATGTTTAAAATCAGTTTTTCAGCGAACCAACTTTAAATTCATTATAAGTGTGTTTCCCCAAAAACTAACTTTAAATCTCAACTTAAATGTCACCTTTTGTAGTTACTTATAGGTAACCCCATATATGTCTCTTTTTAAGAAGTCATGCATGAACGAAGAAAAGACCTATAGAGATCATCTAGGAATTTAAAATTGATAAGATGAATGTTTAAAAGAGCATAATAATATCATCACTTAAAATGGGAAGATAATTGCTCAACATATGTTTTCACATGGTTGTCTTCACTATTTGATTTCTAAACACTGATTTTGTGTTTATTGCAATTTCATTCTTTTATCATTAAATACTAATTATGAAAAAACTAACTAATCATCAAATTACTCCATGAAAGTTTTTCAAAATTAATATAACAATGCAAATACTTAATCATTTTCTTAAAACTAACTTAAATGACATGTTAAGAAAAATTTTAAAATGAGCCAAAAATCCCTCATTCAATTAAAATAAATAAAAACACATGAAATGTAAATAAAAACAAGTAAAAATGTAATCAAAATAAAAATGTGAACATAAAAAATTTGATTTAGCATAACTTTATAGTGTAGCCTTTTCTACTTCCAAATAGAACTTAAATTTCCCTCAATGTAACAATTATAAATCAAAGACAAAGATTAAATAAGTAAAAAGTTACCTATTTGTTAAATCTATCCAAGAGTTGGTATGAAATTGTAGGTGTATCCATTAATCCAAACATAAAAATATTATACAAAAAGAATACTATGTGCTCACAAATTCCATCAAGCAATTATAGAATTGATAATTCTAAATAATGTTCACAAAATATGAAAAAAATAATTAATATAAAAAAATATAAGATCCAAAAATAATGAAAGCTAAAGTTCTTAAAAAAACATAAAATATAATAAAATTTGGGATCCAATTTGGAGCTCCTCCTCTATGTTATCTAGGCCTTGTTCTTTAGATTATTGTTATGATCATTCTGGAAGTATAAAGATGAAATCATAATGAGGATACTCATGTGTTGATAAGTGAGTTATATCCACCCTAAGATGACTTAATTAGAATTGGTTTGTTTCATACATTATTTTATTATGTTTTACATGATCACAATGTTGTTGATTCATGAATGCAACTTGTTGGACAAAGCAGGCTTCCTGTTATTCTTCCATATAGCTTACTATTTCACTAAAATTATGAAAATGGTCTTTTATAGATATTCTTGAGAGAGGAAAGGCTCATCTTTCTCTTGGAACAATATTCATACTAGAGGTGAGCTTATCAAAATATGTCATGTTCAATAATTCATGTGGTTGTATAATAACTTCACCTTTTCTAATGCGGTACCCCTACTTTCTTAGAGAAAGTAGTTATTAGTTAGGGAAAAGAAATCCAAATTATGGCTATTTGTAGATAATTTTATTCTTTGGTGAATTATAGTCCCTACATATATAAGCATCTTAGATGCAATTGCATATAGTAAAATAGCCCTATCTCTATCAACAATGTTGTAATGTCTAGTAGACATCATTCTAGCACCCACAAAGTATTACCAAATTCAACAAATTTTATCCAAATACTTCATTTCAAATACCTTATGTTTATTACCAGTATAAATCCATTCAGCACCTTGTGTAGTCAAGGTTTCTAAAATAATAGTATAATCCACATTATTAAGATACTACTCATACCATATTCTCCAATATTCCCTAAATAATAGTGAGTATTTTTATCATTAGGCCCATAAGGAACTAGTCCATTTCTAACTAAAACTTGATTATCAACAACCAGAAAAATTTGTATAAAATTTATGAGCAAGAGATTCAATAATAGCCTTTGGTTCCTATACAAACTTTTTCCATCCAAGGCTTGCTATATTAACTTATGTTTTTTTCACCTCATTTCCTTTCCTACTTCCTTTTGGTCCAATTCTCAAACTTAAAACAATCTAAAATTCAAGATTTCACAAAAAATTTAGACAACAACACAGAATTATTCCAATATTTTTTCCTGACCCGTCTTTTTCCTAATTATGGTTTTCAAACTCTTAAAAATTATTGATATTCCAAAAAATTTAGAGAATTTAATTTAAATTTTAAAATTATAATTTTTTTTGAAAACTTACTTGTTTTGTTGTGGATTGATGGATTGAAGAATAATGAATAACAAACATCTTTGATGAAGAGGATTCCCTATTTTGTTTGAGATTTTTACAAATTTCTTTGTGGGATAGGTGGGAAATTGTTTAGAGAAGTGATTTTTGTTAAAGGTTTTGAAGAATGATTGAAGAAATTAGGAATTTTTGAGGGTTTTGTGGTGTTTGGGGAAGAGAAATTAAGGTTTGTGTGAAAAAGTGAGAAAATAGGAGAAAAATGAGTGTTTATGCATGGGGAGAAGTATTTCCACCCAGAAAAATGAACGTGAGTCATGGTCCAGGATCATTCATGCCACAACATGAACCCTTAATATTTTGACCATTTGAAATTTTAATACCCCATGGCATGGAACACATGAAAGCATTTTTCTCACTCGTTTACACGTTAAACCCCTTATATATATAATTAAATAAAAATATAAACTTAATAACTACACATAAATTAAAATAATAAAATAGTCACATAAAATACGAAAATAATAATGTATAAAAATAATTATGTACAAAATTAAAATAATTTTAAAGCAATAATAAATAATAATGGGTTACCTCCCTTCCAAAACTATTTTTTCTTCTTTTGTGAGACATTGGTTGGAAGATTTCATTTTTGTTATAAATTCAATAT
The DNA here is from genome assembly GCA_030763125.1 of Hippophae gyantsensis. Classification (NCBI taxonomy): domain Eukaryota; kingdom Viridiplantae; phylum Streptophyta; class Magnoliopsida; order Rosales; family Elaeagnaceae; genus Hippophae; species Hippophae gyantsensis. Next base: position 26,383,070 of record CM061039.1, on the reverse strand, counting down.
CCCTACGTTATTGAGTTCTTTTGTTTTCTAATCTTGCTACTATTCATTGCCTTTCTTCTATTAGTGTTCAGTTAACTACTCTACTTGTACCCTAATCTTCTTAATGGAAATTTCCACAGAGTCGAATCATGAATTAGTTTATGATTAGTTGTCTGTGCTAACTTGAATGAAAGAATTTAAGTTTTTTTTTCATATTTGGCTTGTTAGGAGGATTCTTTGGCATTTGTTGGTGGAATTGCTAGCTTGGTGGGTTTGAACTTTTGGGCAAATGGAGGGCCGTTCTTCCTCCAAAATAAATTGGGATGATTCTTCCATCCAAAATTGTAGGTATTAGCATTGGGTTTATACCTTGGTCTTAGTTTGTACTCTCCCATTACATTGATCTAGTTAGGTCCAACATTAGCTTCTACTTGATAGCATCATGTCCAAAAGTACTGCACACACCACATTGTTCTTTGTTTATTGTGGCATGTGTTATAAGATGCACAACTTTCTTGGTTTGTTTAGCAAGCTACATTTGAACTTCAGTATCAAATTCTATTTCAAGGACTTTAGCTCTTTTCACTCTCGAGCTCTTATGTTAGGAATTATTACCCAACATCTCAAAGAAATTTTAAATCGTTAGGAGAGTTTTTTTCCCATCACTTCTCTATTAGAATTATCAATGATGTACTGACATTGTTGTGTCAATCCATCATGAAAAAATGGTACTATAATTTTAAAGGATAGCTATAATATTTATTGAGTAGGAAATATTTTGAACCTATCTCGTACTTCATGGAAAGATTGACCCTCCATCTTAGAGAGAGACGCTATCTTAGCTCTTAGCTTGATGTTTTTGAAGGGAGTATAATTTTCCCATAAATTTGTTACAAACATCCTCCAAGGTCATCAAGGAACCCAGAGGAAGTGACATTAGCCATTCCTTGGCCCTATCTTTAAGGGTGTCAGGAAAACACTACATTCTAAGTTGATCCTCGGTGAGTACATTAAGGAGAAATGTTTGGACTATGGAATAAAAGTCGCTAATGAAATATATTGAGTCCTCATTAGGTAGTCCATGAAAAGAAGTTAACATGGAATAATGAATGTTTCATAATTCATTGTTTTGAGTAGCCTTACCCACTTGGATTGAAGCAATTTTAGTACTAATTACTGACCTTGTAAACTCATTGATTATTGTTTCTCTTAGTGGTGGATTTTCCTCTATGATTAAATGTTCTTGTATAGGGTCAAGGTTAAGTTCAATAATTTGTTCTACAAGAAGTTGTGGGACTTCAAAGTCCAGCCCTGTTACCGGTCTTAATGGTCTATGTGTATTATTATTGAAAGGTGTGAGGGGGTAGCCTAAGGTCCTCGTATCTAGCATATACTAATAAAAATAGAAGTTAAATTAATCTTTTAAGTAGAAAAATAAAAAGATAAAATAAATAAATACATAAAATAATACATTTTTATACACACAAATACTAAACACGTAGTAAAAAATTATAACATTATACACATGTTAATAAAATAAAATAAATAAAAATAGGAAATAATTTAATACAAAAATATGAAACAAAAAAGTAAAAGAAATAATAAATGAAGAAAAGAAAATTAAAATTTGAAAAATAAAAGAAAAAGAATTGTCAAAATAAAAAGAAAAGAGAATTTAATATTTTTTTTATCTAAAGATAAAACAAAAGAAAAGAAAGTTCAAAAATTATATATATATATATACATATTGAATAAAATAAAATAAAATATAAAATATCTAAAATTAATTAATAACCTAGATATTTTGAGATTTTGAATAAAAAATCACAATATTTAAAACAAAAACTTTTTTAAGATTTTGATAATAAAATTTTAAAAATGCTATTCTTTCCCAGCAACAACGCCAACAACTTGATGATTTAAAATTTAGCAAGTTTTTGATACTATTATCAGCTCCTTGGCAACGGTGCCAAAAACTTGATGATACAAAATTTAGTGACGTTTTGATGCTATTATGAGTTCCCCAACAACGGTGCAAAAACTTGATACACAAAATTTAGTGAGTGTTTGATGCTATTACGAATTTCCTAACAATGGTGCTAAAAACTTGATCCACAAAATTGTTGCATAAGTTATACAATAGTTTGCAAGTACACAAATCAATTATAGAAAATAATGAGTATACTTTCAAGGTCGGTCTAAAGAGGAATCATGTGGTTTTTAAATTATTCAACAAATTCTTTAATAATAAAATTAAATAACCTAAACATCCTATCATAATTTTTTTGTTGAGTTTTCTACACTAATGATATAAAAATAATGATAGGTTCAATAAACCTTAAGGCAATTAAACACTTATCATGTAAGGGAGAAGTTATAGGATACATTAGCTAATTAGTTATGCTTGCTAAATATTAAGTAGGTTATTAAAAATATGAATTAAGATTATTGATTCTCTCTTATATATACAAATAAAATAATAATTAGGTCTTTCCTTTGTTATAAATTAAAGTCATATACCGCTTTAGGTCGGATATAGTGGTTAATTTTAATTAAATTATATTTTTTTCTAAAGATCAATGAACCAATCAATTGTTGCCTTCAATCGGGTTTAACAATTTAAACTCACTTCAAGGTGTCTAAGTTAGCATTATGATTTAAGTATCATAAAATTAACTTTTCAAACTACTGTGAAGGATATGTTGTTAATATATCTTTCAGTATTAATTCTTACAAAAATCCTTGAAATAGAGCATGCCATAAAATAGTTTTAGATTTTAATTATATAATATCAACGAGTATTACTCTAAATTAGAGTGAGATATTTAAATCCTAAAATCTAACTCTGTTGTTTATTATGAAAAATACTTGGTTAATATTCTTATATTTTTCATTTATAAACTTTGTTTTATTCTTGATGAAGAAATAAAACTTGATTCATTTTATAAATATTTTTAGTATGCTTTAATATTTCAAAAGTGTGACAATATTAATAATATCCCATAATATTTATAGCCAAACATGTACATTTAAATAAATTATCAATAAATTAAAGATATAGTACGTAAAATAACACATAGAGATAATCTGAAGAAAAACAATTTAAATATACCTACACAGATTCTTAGAATTGTTCCTATTTTGGAAAACCTTCAAATAGAATTGCCACACTACTTATTGAATTTAAACTAAAACTATTACAAAAATTAAACTATGTTCAAATCAACTTAAGAATGAAGTTCTGGGTTATGGATTAAAATAAAAATAGGGTATGATATATAGATGGAGGAAAGAGAGAAATATGGATCATTTAGAATGGCACCACGACATACAAATGCTTCATGTCGTGGCATACACAGGTTGTACACGATTTTGGCTGGATCCATTTCATTCATGTCGTGGCATACAATATTTTCATGATACAGCTTGCATAGAATCAGGGACATATTGATGTCAATCCTTTTGCCTTATATCGCAACACATATATTTTTCCCACCGCTGCATGCACTGTTCTGATCAATTTTGAACCCATATCTTCTTGTATCTCTTTTTATTGTTTGGAAAATATGTAATGTCTTAACATTTTTTCAAGCTAAAATAACTAAAAAAAATAGCAAAACATACCCTTGATTCTAAAAAGGATAGATTTGTTTAAAATGATAGTCAAACTAATTGGATGCAAGTCTATTTAATCATTAAAAATGCATAAAATCATGATATATTTAGTTCTTTTGAGCATTCATCAGGTTACTTATATCAATAACAAAGAAAAAATCCAAAAATTAGCCATTCACCATGTCATATGAAAATATGTACAAACTATATATGGGTTGCTCTCTAAAAAAGAATATTTCTATAGAAAAAGAGGAAAAAAATAGAAAAATGAATAGTAAAAACTAAATATTATGAACCAAATATACTACAAAATTGTGGGAGAAATGGATAAATTCAACAAAAAGATAGGAAATAAATCTCCAAGAAGTCATTGCATTTTCTTCATCTCTATAAGGAAAATAACTTGAAATTTTTATTTTATGATTTTGGTTGATGCATGAAAGTAGTATTTGATTTCTTTATAAATACTTTCATTCAATTCCTTTCCTGAGATAATTATTATGCACTACTTTGAGTATTTTATTCTTTAAACATTTGCAAACTCCTTAGTTCATTTATTTTCCTTTCTTTTATTCGCATATACCTTTGAATGAGTGCTTGAGTTAACATGAGTAATGTTATTGAGAGTATGATTTGTGAGGTTATAGTCAATGCAAATTGAAATTCCATACACTAAAATTGGACAAATTAATATTGATACATTTTTTATTTGATTATGATTATGATTTTTAACTAATTATTATAATAAATTATGAATGTTTAGAATATTATAATAATTTACGTTTTGGATATTAGTTGTGAATTTAAAAGAGATTAAAAGTATGAGAAGTTTTCTCTTCTTTTAACTTTGTTACTTTTCATTTTTAATTTGTTAAAAATTTAGTTTCTTATTTGTTTGTGATATTTTTTTTTGTTATTTATTTTTAATTTTTGCATTTTAGTTTGATATTTTTGGGTATCATCTCTAAAAGCCTTCACAAGACTTAAACTAGTCTACTAGAGGAATCTAGTGTTTTAAAAGCTTGTTACATACACTAAATACAACTGTGTCAATCTATGGAAATAATTTAGGGTAGTTTAATTTATTTAGTGTTTGTTTCTAATTTTTTTTCATTTCTTGCTTGAGACTAGTACGAAGGTGAATGGAGATTGTGATAAGTGCTTAAAAGCACTAAATATAACATGATTTTATGCACTTCAAATGTTAAAATATATTTTATTTGTAGGAAGGTTTTATTATCTTTTTAGCAAAATTGTCTTTTTGGAATTATAAGTATGTTTTGTAGTTTTTTTAGGTATTTTTAGCTTTAAAATGATTCAACCAATCAACACTCAAAGAATAGTACCTAAAAGCACCCATTACAACAATAACGAATAAAAGATTAACATATGTACATCTTACATATGTTCCAAACCAATGTAAAAGGTGTAAAGAAAATAAGGTTCCAAAAGTTAAACAGAATGCATGCCATAACGTGGTATTTTTGTTTACCGTGGTGCATAAGTAGTGTATCAAGAATTCTATGCACGTACAAGCTATCTCATGCCATGACATGGAATATATGTGTGTCGTAGCACCGAACTATATGATCCACTTTTCTCTCCTTTTCTTCACCTATAAAATAGATCTCTAAACCCCATTTGTATCCATCCCTTGACTCATTTTAGCTGAATTTCTTCATTGCTCTCTAGTTTTATTTTTCTTTTCATAGTTTTAAAGTTCCTCTCTCAATTTGAGTGCTCAACACAGTCTATCTTTTTGTTTTCCTTTCGATTCAATAAATAGTTTTGGCAATTTTGTTTGGAGGTTTTTCAAGGACAGAAATAATACTGAAGTTTCTATAAGGATAAACTTGTGGTATAATTTAAATGTATTATTTTCATATTAACTTTTTGAGTTCTTTTACATGCTATGTTGAATTTACTAATCATTTTTAAATTAAGCATGTCTCGTTGAAAATAATATGGGATATTAATACTGTTGTTATGCTTGTGAAATATTAAGTAGATAAAACTTTTTTAAAAAATGAATGAAGTTTTATTTCTTTATCAAGATTTAAACTAAATTTGTGAAAGAAAAATATTGCGACGAAGTATTTTTCATAATGAGCAAGGAGGTTAGATTTAGGATTTAGTTATTTGAATCTGATTTAAGGTAGTGCTCTTAAACCTTTGATTTATATCAATTGTAAAGATAGAGTGAAACTATATTTCAAATATTTTTACAAGAATTACTTTTTTAAAAATATCGATGTAACATCCCATTCCTTACAAGAAATAAAATTTTACCCAAAGTTATATTTCAACAATTTTTAAGATTTTCCCCTCAATGAGTAGAAGACAAAATTTATGAGTATACTTTTTTATGATGTACATATGTTATAATAAATTAAAAAAGGTTAAATTAATTTCTTTAATTTTTGAACAAAGTTACTGAAATTCCCTAACTCTTAAAAAATTTGAAGTTACGAGACAAGGGTATTTCAACCTTTTACTTAATTATTTTTTAAGCACCTGATGTCACACCCTTATTCTTAAGAGCATACATTCCATTGTGATTAATAAAAAATTGGTGCTTCTAAAAGGTAAGTCATATACCCACATGACTTACCCATCTTTTCATGCATATCTTGGCAGGAAAAGTTTCTCTAAGAAGCATGGCACGAAGTAAGTAGAAAATAAGTTTTTTAAAAGATATGAGCTAATTACATAAAAATAAAATAGAATCAACATAAATTGGGAAAATGATATTTATATTCAGTGGATAATTTATGGGATATATTGACTAGTTAATTATGCTTGCTTAATAATGATTAGGTTATTTAAAGACATGAATTAAGATTATTGATTCTCTCTTGTATATACAAATAGCACTTTTGGTTGGGTCTTCTATTTGTTATTAATTAAAATCACCTACTTCCTTTGGTTAGGTCTAGCTGTTACTTTTAATTAAATTATGCATATTTTGTAAGTGATTAATAAACCATTTAATTTTTTCCTTATGTCGGGTCTAATAATTTAAACTTCATTCAAGGTGTCATAGAGTTTACACTCCAACTATACATATGAACCAAATCATAGATAAAAGAAGATACTCTAAATTAAATCTAGATAATCAAATCTTAAATCTAACTTTCATATTTTAAGTTTATTACAAAAATTCTGACATCACTATATTTTATGTTATAAACTTTGTAGAATTCTTCAATTGAAAATAATACTTAATTTTGTAAAAATATTTAACTATTTAAATATTTTATAAACATAACAACTTTACTAATATCCACATAGTAATTTCAACCATAAATGCTTAATTTAATAATTGAAACATACCAAACAACATATAAATTAATCTAAAAATATAAGAATATATTTAAATTATACCTCAAATGTATCCTACAAAATACAAAGTTTCAGTATTGTTTTTGTAACTAAAAAATATCCAAACAGAATTGTTTATTACTACTTTTTGAATTGAGACTAAACCATTACATAAAACTATAATAATGTTCAACTATCAATTGAGAGAATAACTTTAAATTAAGAAAAGAAAAGAGAAAAACATCTTGTAGAGAAACTAAGAAGGATGAGAGAAATATATGAAAAGGATATGGATTACATAGAATTAGGGCCCTATTTATATGTGTAGGAAAAGAGAAATATGGATCAAATGAATAGTGTTGCGATACATGATTCTTTCACGTCGTGGCATACACAGGCAGTACATGATTTCGAGCTTGATCTATTACACTCGTGTTGTGGCATATACCATTTCAACGCCATGGCTTGCATCAATTATGGGAAACGTGATTCTCAATCCTTTCGTCTCACGCCCTGGCACATAAAAATTTCACATTGTGGCATAAGTTGTGCTAATCAATTTGAAACCTATATTTTATTGCATGTACATCCTTTTTGGAACATATATAATGATTTACTTCTTTTAGGCTTTTAAAGTTGTAGTGGAATGCTTTCAGATATATTTTTCAAATATAGATCAATTTTATTTGTTTGAAGCTAAAATACCTAAACAACAATAAAATATACCCATGATTTTAAAAATATAAATTTGCTTAAAATGATAGTAAACCTAAGAATTTACAAATCTACTTAGTCATTTAATATGTATAAAATTATGAAATACTAAGTGCTTTTGAGCACTTATTACAACCCCTAATCAGTTTCTAGCTAGACTCATAGCAAGAAAAGTGAAAAGTTAAAAACAAAAAACAAAAATAAAATGAAACTATGCTAACAAAGCATACTATTAATAATACTGATCTTATTTACTCTTTCCTCATAAGGCATACTATCAATAATACTAATCCTATTGGTTTAAGCACTCAATCAAAGGTATATGCAAATAGAATTTATTTAAAGAAATCAACTTATAGGTTTCCATATGTATAAAGAATAAAATGCTCAAAATAGTACATAATATTGATCTCATGAAAGGAATCCAATGAAAGAATTCTATAAAGAAATTACATACTACTTTCATACATCAATTAAATTCATCAAATAAAAGTCTCATGTAACATGCCTTTAAAGAGATGAAGAAAATGCAAATGACTTTTTAGGAAATTATTTCCTATATTTTTCTTTCGTATTTAACCAATTCTCACAACTCTAAAGGATATTATGTCATAGTATTTAGTTTTTACTATTCATTTTTTCTCCTTTTCTCTTTTATTTTTTCTTTTATCCCTGTTTTGAGATATTTTTTTTTGGGTTAGGAAAGACCCATGTATAGATTGTATATAATTTGTATCCAAACATTCAATGCAAAGAGGTATTGATCGTCACACAAATTGTGTGTGCAATAAATATGCAAGTATACGTATCGTAACAAGTAATATAATGATAAATAAAGATTGTTCCCACGGAGATTATTTTTTTTTACAAACTAATTTTTAAAACTAAAAATAATAAAAATCAATTTTTTTGGTGTTTTTATATCTTAAGAAAGCAAAATTAAAATAATTAAAAGTAAATAGCAATAATTAATTAAATCATATTTTATGAATAAAAAGATATATGAGAAAATATCTAGGAATACTTAATCCCCCAATTTTCTAAACATGCGAATCACTAAAATCCCCCCAATATAATATCAATTAATTACATGATCAATTGAATCTAACCTAGCATGTATTCTCTCTCAGGTAAACTACACACCATATAATAATCAATTTAATCACACTCTCATGCCAATTAAATTGCATACTACTCATTAAGTTCATCAATTATGGATCACATACATAAGAATCATACATCTCTGCCTAGAAACTATGCATGTTATTTAATCAAGACAAACAATTAAATAATTTTCTCAAATCTATTTAATTGCCTCTATAGATAAATTGTTGCCCAAACAATTAATAGCATAAAAATTAAATTAAATAATATAATTAAATTAATATTATAATTGAGAAAAAAAATAGTAGATCATCGCATGGTGAAAATTGGGTTCATAAGATCACTCGATTAATAAATTAATTACACATAATTGTGTTCATAAAGCTCATATTTTTCATAAAAAAGACATAAAATTAATAAAGAAAAGAGTAGAAAAAGAAATACAATCATTCTCTTGAATTGTATAATTAATTTTCTCTTGAATCTCCACCAAAATTGTGTCGTTTCTTGATTTTTTTGTATTTTTCTCCCTTTTTAGCTCTAAAAACGGACCAAAATTATGCTAATGGAGGCAAATCAGGGTTTATGGAGTGACTAGGGACTTAAATAAAGCTCAGGTGCGATTTGGACCGTCCGATCAGCTTCAAATCAAGGGCTACGATCAAAACAAGCAAAATTGATAGTTTCAGCGAATCACAGCGTGACACATGGCATCATAAGTTTATTGGGCGAATCAAAGAGAGACACATGGCAGGGGAGACCGGTCAGAGTCAACCATCACCGAGTCAGCACCACGTGGCGCGATGTGATTCACGGGAACGGATGGTGTGGCGCACGGGTGGACCTCTTCGAGCAATAGCGTGGTGACACATGTCATAACGCGTTGACTGATTTCCAAACTCGGATTAAACGACGTGCTGACACATGGCACGTGTTTCTCCTCCTTACACGCGGCGCAATGTGATTCGTTCTCCGTGCTTGCGTGGCATCCATGTGGCTTGCTCAATCAGCTTATATGCTTACGTGGCATGCCGCGTGGCACCTTCTGATTGGTCCTACGTTAAAAATTCATAAAAATTATATTTTCACCCCTTTTTCACTAAAAAGTTTATATTTAATTTTTTGTTAGGCACAAAAATATTATTTATTAAATAAAAGAAGTAAATATTAAGTAAAAAAGTGCGCTAATAACTCTATTTTCATAGAGTCATTAGGTATAGAGATCAATTAGGAATTAAGTTAATAAAAATAGTGCTTAAAAGAGTAAAAAAAATTATCATTCGAAATGGAAAGATAATGGCTATATTCTCACAAGATAGTCTCCACTATTAGATTCTTATAGAGCAATTTTTTGTTTTATCATAATTTTAACAATTTATACTATTAATGACAAAATACTAACTAATTTTGATATGACTCCTTCACATGTTCAAGAAATTAATCTAACATTGCAACAGTTATCATTTTCTTAAAATTGAAAAAAAGGCATGATAATTTTGTAAGAAAAATTTTAAAATTAACAAAAAAATTCTAATTCAATAAAAATAAATAGAAGTACATAAGAATAAGTAAAAATGTAAACAATTTCCAAATGTGAACATATGTTCGAACAAAAATTAAAAATTAGCACAATTTTATAATGTAACTTTTCCCATCCCAACATAAAACTTACATTGCCCTCTATGTAATAATTGTAAATTACAGATAAAGGATAATGGATAGAAAAGTTACCACTTTTTTGTTCCTATACGAGAGTTAGTATAGAATTGCAAGTGCATCCATCAATCCAAACATCTGTGTACTTCTCACATATTTCAATGAACAATTATGAAATTAACAATTCTAAATAATTTTCACATAACATAGAACAACATAAAATATAATAAAATAAAGAAAATTATATTATCTATAATGATGGGTTGCCTTTCATCTAGAGCTTATTTTTATCATCTTTAGTGAGCGTTGTAGATGGGATTCCATATTTTTGCAAACTCAATATCCCCATGTTATTGAGTTATGTATTATTTTTGACCTTATAGTTATTCCTTGCCTTACTTCTATAAGTTCCCTACTAGTTGATCCACCTATACCTCTACTTTTTTAATGGAAGCCTCTATCAATTCTAACTTCTAATTTGTTTTGCATTGGTTGTCTCTACTATCTTGAGTGAATGCATTCAAGTCCTCTAAAGTTGGCTTGTTGGAAGGATTCTTAGGCATTTATTGGTGGAGTTGCTATACTAGTCAGTTTGAATTCTAGGCAAATGGAGAGTTGTTCTACCTCTAGGAGAAATTGGGATGATTTCATAACTTTCGATTGTTGGTATTAGCATTGGGGTCATACCATGGTCTTGGTTGGTATCCCTCTAATACATTAACTTGCTCAAGTCCAGTACTAGCTTTTCTTTGACTAGGAAATGCATCAACACCATGTCCTAAAGTACTATACACACACCATTGTCCTTTTTTATTATGGCATGTATTGTGAGAAGCACAACTTGCTTGGTTAGTTGTGTAGGTTACATTTGAACTTTTGTATTAGAGTCTATTTCATGGATTTTGGTTCTCCTATTCTTATGTTTGGAACTTTTGTATTAAATTTAAAATTAAAATTTAAGATTTAAAATATAAATGTTAAATTTAAATTAAAAAAAAAACTGTTTTCTTGAACAGTAAAGCAAAAAAAAATTAAAGTTTAAAATTTAAATTTAAATTTCACACAAAAAAATTAAATAAATTTAAAAGATTTAAATTTAAAAAAATAATTAAATTTTAAGATTTAAAATTTAAAAGAAAAACGGTTTAGAAGGAAAAGTAAAAATTTAAAAAATATATTTAAATTTGAAATAATAATAATAATAATAATAATAATAATAATAACAAAATAATTAAATTTTAAGATTTAAAATAAAAAAAACTATTCAGAACGAATAGTACAAATTTAAATTTAAAAAAAATTAAATTAAAATTTAAAATTTAGGAAAATTTAAAATTCAAAAACAAAAATGTTTCTCTCCATGAACAGTAAAATTATTTATTTTAAAAAAACATTAATTTTAAAATTAAAAATTAAAAAACTGTTACTTATCTTGAAATGTAAAAGTAAATAAATAATAAATAATTTTTATGAAAAAATATTTTAATTAATTATTTTCTTTTCAAAAAATAATAATTTTGAAAAACAAATTTAACTTTTAATTTTCATTTAATTTTTAATTTTTAATTCTTATTTTTTTAATTTTTATTTTATTTGTTTTTTAATTTTTTATTTTTTAATTTTTTTATAATTTATAATTTATTTATTTTAATTTTTTTTATTCTTAATTTTCATTTAATTTTAATTTTTTAATTTTTAATTTTCAAATCTCTTTAAATTTTTTAATTTTTAATTTATTTTTTAAATAAAAAACTTAATTTATTAACTTAATGAACACTAAACTTAAGTAACTTAGAATTTAATTTAACTTAATTTATTAATTAAATTAAATTAGAATTTCAGTTAACCTAATTTATTATCTTAATTAATTTTAATTTTGACTTAATTTAATTTACTAACTTAATTAATTTAGATTTTAATAGCATAAAAAGTGAAGATCTAAGGAAGTTATGTCTAAGAGAGTAGTTCTTAGAAGCTTTTATGTCACTAGTCTTTCATGTGAATGTTGCTCTATCTAAGAGAATGGTTTTTAAGGAATTTTTGTCCCACCATTTTTTCCTAAGAGCACTCTTGGTTAATACTGATTATGTTATTTAACTTAGAAATTATAATAAAATAAAAATAAAAAAATTGCTAAAGCTATCTCTAAATTTTAAATATCTTTGAATTAAAATATGTGATAAAAGAAGGTAGTTGGTTTGTTAGATATAGGTACAAATGTGTTTTGATGCCTTAGTTATTTGACTTGCACCAAGAAGTGAGTTATCTAAAACCCACAATCATGTCCATAGTTTTAAGTTAAGAAATTTTTTGAAAATCCATAAGGGCATGACTTAAAAAGTATAGGTAGATAACCTTGTCTGGGGAGATTGAGTTTACTTCAAATGAAATCCCCCAAGTTGTGTCTTGCTAAGACATTAAACTAAGCGCTGGATGGGAGGCAACCAATCATTTTAGGTAATTTCTTTTATTTGTTTTATTTGTTTAATTTATTTTGTTTATTTTAGTTTAGTTACATGTGAATAATTTTAGAATTGTTAAAACTAAAAATATTTGTTGAGATGTTAGAAGTTTACAATGATCTATTTGTGTGAACATTAATGATAAACATGATGGACATAGGTAACTTTTACTCTCTTTTCTCTTAATCTATAATATATAATTATTACATTGAGGACAATGTAAGTTCTAGGTTGGAGGTGATGAAAAGTTACCATGCTTAATTTCAAAAATTTTAACAATTTTAGAATTTTTATGTTCACATTTTCATTTCTATTGTGTTTGATTTTATTTTCTGTGTGGTTTAGTAAGTTTTAGAATTTTAGGATTAGTTTTTTATAAAACAAAATTACAAAAATTTATCATTTCTTTAAATCAAATTTAAGTAAATAGTTAAGTCTTTTGCATTGTTAGAATAATTTTTGAAAACATATCATGGAGTATATGATAATTAGTTAGTTGTTGTCATGACTAGTATTTCTTGATAAGGTGTGGAAATTATATTAAACCCAAAATTGATGTTTAGGAATCAAATAGTGGAGACTACCCTTGTGAGATATAATTTGAGCCTAATTTTCTTTATTTTGAGTGAAATATATTTTTTTCTATTCCAAACACATTTTTTATTTCTTCAAATTATTAGATGATCTCTATAGGACTTAGCATTGAATGTTTGGATTTTTAAATCTTGATAAAGTCTTATATATTTATTTTTCATTTGCTTAGATTAAAGGATTTAAGTAGAAATTAATAGTGTACGTCTTTCTTCCTTCATGCATGACTTCTATTAAAAAAGAGATATATCTAGGGTTAGCTATACAAATACAAATAGAAAAGCCAAATATTAACCACTCACCTTACCATATAAAAAATCTACAATCTGTACATGGGTTGACTCTAAAAAAATGTATTCTCTTATAAACAGTTGTGAGAAATGGTTTAATGCAAAAGAAAATATAGAGAGTAATTCCCTAAGAAGTCATTGCACATTCTTACATTTTCTACAAGGCATATTACTTGATATTTTTATTTGATGAATTTGATTGATGCATGAAAGTAATGTATAATATTTTATAAATCCTCACATTTGATTCATTCCATGAGATCAATGTTAAAATAACACTTTGAGCCTTTCTTTTTTATACATATACGAACATATTAGTTCATTTCTATACATAAACTCTTTCGCATATAAACTAGTATGAGTGTTTGAACCCATAAGATTCAGTGCTTTTAAGAGTATTGACTGGTGAGGAATAGAGTCGAAGCGAATTTGAATTTCTAACACCGAAATTGTGTAAAAATAAATTGATACATTTTTTAAATGGAATATGAAAATGATTTTCAACTAATTATTATAATAAATCATGAATGTTTAGGAAGTTGAAATAATCTATGCTTAAGATTTTAATAATGGCGTTTAAAAGAGATTATAAGCATTATATATATATATATATATATATATTTTTATTTCACTTCTTTATTTTATGTTTGTCTTTTTACTTTATTTTAAATTTTAGTTAACTTCTTATTTTATTTGTTTTTGTTTTTTGTTTGTTACTGGTTATGGGTATCATTACTGAAAACCCTCATGAGACTTAAACTCGTCTACTAGGGCAACCTAGGGTTTTAAAGGTTTGTTGCATACGCTAAATGCAACTGTTTCAATCCACGAAAGTAATTTAGGATAGTTTAATTTTAAGTTTTTATCGCTTCTCTTGCTAAGGGACTAGTAAGAAACTGGTTGTGGGTTGTGATAAATGCTTAAAAAGTACTAAAATTACCATGATTTAATATACTTTAATTGATTAAATATATTTATATTTGTATGATTTTATCATATTTTATATAAATTTATATTTTATGAATCACAAGTATTTTTTATTATTTTTCAAGTATTTTAGTTCAAAAATAACTTAAAGGCTCGAAGAAAAAAAATACTGGAGGCAATACATCACAAATATATTGAGAAAATAAATTAGGAAAAGTCAAAAAGATGGAAAAAAAATTGGACAAAATGGGTCAAAACAGTCAAAATGGCCAAAATTGCACGCGCACCAGCCCATTCGTGCCGAGTTCCACGTGCACTAGCGCGTGCCAGTACACTACTCGCCCAGTCCCGGCCGCGCATGCCAACCATTTGTATGCCAAGCCAACCGTCCATCTGCTGAGATTTTTGTGCCCCATACGCGTGCCAACCTGTCCAAACATGTCCAAATTCAAATTTTGGAATATTTTCCCCCCTTTTTTTGGCCATTTTTTCATCTATAAAAAGACCCTATTTCCCCATTCCAAAACACACAAATTTTTTGAGAAGAACTAGTTATGTTTTTATAAATTTTTAGTATTTTTTATTTAATAAACAAATATGTAAATCCGTTTGGAGGTTTTCTAGCAATAGAATTAACATCAAACTGTTGTAAAGATTTTATTAAGGTATAATTTTAATAGATTATTTACATTTATCTTTTTATGTTTTATTCTTATATGTTATATTTAATTTTTTTGTGATTAAATTTAACATGACTGACTGTTTGTAAATATGATATAATTATAATGTTTTTATGCTTACGAAATATTAAATAGATAAAATATTTCCATAAAATAAATTGATTTTGTTTTTATTCAAGATTTTATATTAAGGATGTTAGAGAGAAATATATTATTTTTCATTAAAAACTTAAATCTGAAAATTAGATTTCAAGATTTAATTATTCGGTCTAATTTAAAGTAGTGCTCTTTTATTTGTTGATACAATCGCCCAGTAGTTAGGATGAAAATCTTTTTCAAAAGTTTTTTTATTAGAACTACTATCCGAAAATGTATTGACGACATATTTTCAGTATTGGTTTTAAAACTTGAAAGTTATTACATGAAAAATTAAATTCTTAGGTTTAATTTGGACACCTTGAATAAAGTCTAATTATTTGATTCTGTCTAACGCTATGATTAGATGATTTGCTATTTTCTTAGAAATAAAGTTGAAATTTAATATTTAATTAATTAATAGGCCCCGACTAAGGATATTAGTTAGTTAATATTACACAAAAGAATTTGGGCCCTACCTAAGGACACTTTCATACCAAAAATAGAAAATCAATAAATATTAATTTATATCTTTAATAATATAAATAATATGAGCAAACTAGTTAACTTAATTATTATATCCTTAAATACTTCATTGTTATGAATGATAAAATTTGCATTATTGTTTATTGAATCTATATCTATGTTTATGCTTATTTTAATGTTAGATTAGGAAACAAACAAACCACAATATCGTGATAGAATGTTTAGGATTTAATTTTGTTTTTAAGATTTTGAATAATAAATTAAAAGCCACATATATTCCTTTCTTAGATTGACCTTGGGAGTATACTTATCATTTTCTATAAAATGATTCGTACACTTGTGAGAGTTTTATAAATAATAAAACTACAAAGAGTATTTTCGTAAGATCAGTATTTGTAATGTCGGTCTTGCGATTCATTCATCATCATACATACAAAACTTTAACGTCTTGGCCTACTCATTTCTACAACACTTTGGAACAATTATTTCTTTTATCTCTATTTTTCAAGTTTTAAAAAATATGATATCTTTTTTAATGTTCAAAATTATAAAGGAGTACTTTCAAATATATTTTTCAAGTGTTTAATCAATTTAATCCTTTTTGAAGTAAAAATAACTGAAAAACAAAAAAAAAACATATTCGTAATTTTGAAAAGATAGATTTTTTAAAAATGATAGTAAAACTAAGAAAATATAAATATATTTAATCATTAAATATGCATAAATCATGATATATCGAGTGCTTTTGAGACTCATCACACTACTAGAGCCGCTGCAATAGCTATAGCCAAAGCCATTAAACATTAGAGATGTTTTACCAATTGAGATGGTAATGAAGGACTATGTAAGACCAATAATTAGCATTGGTACTTCTTGCAAATAATTGGAGGAGGCATTTGGGAATTATGAATTGAAAAATATTCATTATTTCATGTTACCCTCTTTCTATTGAATTCCCAAGGAAGATCTTTTCACTTTCATTAGTGACATCTATGCTATTGTATAGACATCTCCTTTACAAGGAGTGAATGAGGACTAACTCAGAATGAGATGTTTTTGATACACTCTCAAAGATAAGGAAAAGCCTTGACATATGACTCTTCCATATGGCTTTCTAATTACATGGGAGGGAGTATATAATAAGTTTTATGAGAAAATTCAATTCCTATCAATGGCTTCCAATTTGAGAACCAAAATTGTTATATTTTCTAAAATGGAAGGAGATCTATTCCATGAGGCATGGTATAGGTTGAACTTACTTCTCATTTAGTACTCACCTCACCACTTCCCACTACAGCTACAAAACCGAATGGGATGAACAACTATTTTCATTTACAATTGAAAATCTTGTAGATGGAGTCATGGGAGAGAAGATAGCTTGAGAGACTTATGAGCTTTATGATACATTGGATGCTAATTCTCAAAATAAAAATGCTAGAGGAAGAAGATTTTGAGTTAATGAGATAAGCTCTAAGAATGAAATTTCTAAGCAACTAGCAGAATTGACCAAGCATGTTGCACTTATCCCCTCCAAGAAAGCTTCAAATAGAGAGGAATATGGAGTCTATAGTAATTATAGGCATGTTTCTAACACTTTTCCTTTTCAAAGTCATGAACAAGTGAATGTAATGAAGGGTTGTTGATGTGGTTTTAAAATAATTGAATAGAATTCTTAAAAAAAAGAAAAAAAAGTCTAAACATTCTATCACAATATTTTGGGTTATTAAAAGTCTATTCTATTAACATAAAATTAAAGATAAAATTGATTCAACAAATATTAGGTAGATAAACATTTAACCATTCAATGGATAATTTATGGGATATATTAGTTAGATAATTATGCTTGCTTAACACTAATTAGTTATTAAAGATATAAACTAATATTATAGCTTTTTCTTTTTTTTGTATGAAAATATCATTAGGATTAGATTATTTGTTAATAAAAACCAAATAATATCATTGGGTCAGGATTCCCAATTAATTAATATTAAATTATGATTTATTTCTAAGGAAATAAAAAACCATCTAAATCATTATTACGAGAAGAGCACATAATTTAGACTCTCATTCAAGATGTCATAATTGAATTTAAGATTGATATATATGAGAACTAACTTTCATATTTTAAATCTATTACAAATAATATGTCCTTAATATATTTTTTAATAATAACTAATCGTAAAAAATATTTGAAATAGAATATAATTCTAAATTAAATCTCGATAATCAAATCCTAAATCTAACTTTCATATCTTACGTTTATTATGAAAAATATATTGTCGCGTAATACAGTTTTTTATAAGTCTTGAATGAAGAAATAAAAATTAATTTATTTTATAAAAATATTTATCTAAATTAATATTTCACAACCATAACAACATAATTGATATCATGTAGTAAATTTTAGCCAAACATGCTTAGATTTAATAAATAATTAGAAAATTAAAAATTACATTAAGAACAATATATAAAATTAATTCTACAAATAAAAGAATACATTTAAAATTTATACCTCAATAGTATCCTTCAAAGAACATAAAACCATTACTGATTTATATCTAAAAAATCTCCAAATTAATAGATATCATATATTGTTTATTGGATAGAAAACTACTTCATTAAAACTAAAAATATAAACCTAAAAACTATAACAAAATTCTTAGAGAGAATTTGTTGAAATTCCGAATTGTTCTTGAGTTTTGGTGTGTCTATAGCTGAGGTGGGGGGGTTTATATAGGTTGAAGAATGCTGAGAAAAAGAAGAAAATAGTGGATTGTGAGTTCGCACACTAAGGTACACTTTTCCATTGTAGCAACATGCGTTGATTATGGTACGCTCTCAATTATGATTCGAGAGACTCGTATCGTAACCCATGTTAATCACCATTGCAACTTGTGTTGTTTTGTTTGTCACCAATTTTTTTTTTGTATTTCACCCAATTATATTTGGTTGGTACATATGCTAGGCTTACATTTGTTTTTATTCTTATGGGTTGCAATTAAGTGCCTTCAAGTAGATGTCATCAAGTGTTTATCAATTGAATCATTTTGAAGCCAAAAATACCTTAATATATAGGTAATAAGAATGATTATTCATTGATGCACATATATTTGTTTTTTTAATTTGAAAACACATAAATATTTATAAAATATCTTTTAAGATTTTTTATTCTAAAAATCTAAAACGTTATTTCTCCCCAACAATGTCGCCAAAAACTTGACAAACATATTTTTTATTTGTAAAATACCTCGTATGTGTACGAATCACTTGTAAACCTATACATTCTGTTAAAATAGTTTAGGTTTGAAAAGTTTAAAATAATTACATAATATTAAAGGATACAAATATTAGGAAGATAAACAATTAATACTCATTGGAGAATTTATGAGAGTTACTAGCGTGTTAATCATGCTTACTTAAAATTAAGTAGTTTATTAAAGATATAAAATAAAGTTATTGATTTTTTTCTTTTTTGTATGAAAATATCCTTAGATGGGGATTGAATTCTTTGTTAATAAAAGAAATTAATATCCTTAGGTAGGGATCATCAACTAATTAAATTAAATTATATTTTATTTTTAAGAAAATAACAAAACATCTGAATTACTGGTTTAAGTAGAGCACGCAATTCAGACTCTTATTCAATGTGTTAAAATTAGATCCTAAAACCTAAAATTCAAATTTTAAATCTATTATAAAAATATATCATCATAAATTGAACTTCCTAAGGTAGTAAAATTTTTTTTGAAACTAGTATCAAATTTTTATTGTTTCAAAACTAAAGAAAATGAAACTTATTTATAGCTGAAAATGGGCAAGAAAAGTAAATCATAACGAAAAATATTTCATGAGTTGTGACCTAAGTTTATCCACGCCACAGCTCATGTCTCGTTTTGGTTCACCTTATTTTTGTCTAGAACAGATCGCATCATGCCCAAAATTTCTCCACAAAGTGGGTCAAGTCAAGCTATTTGAATTTTATTTTAAATATAATTAGGTGCATTGTAGCCCATTGTAATTCATGTCGCGGCCTACATTGCTTGTTTTCACTTTATTACCTCACCCTTTACAAATTGCTTGGATTATATGTAAGTTTTACATATTTTGTTATTTTAATATTCTAAGTTGAAAATGAGTCATTCAGATACGATTCTTCATATGTTGATCAATTTAATATAATTGAAGCTTAAAAATACCTAAAAAATAACATAACATGCCCATGATTATGGAAACATAAATTTGTTCTTATTAATATTGAATTATAGCACCAATATCCTCTTGAATATCTACGAAATTGTATCTTGTTTTGAACTTTTTATGTATTTTTATCACTTGTTGGCTTCAAAAATTGATAAAAATTAGTAATTTTCATCTTAGGTTTATGGGATGAGATGAAAAATAAAAATTAAATAGCATTGGCCAATGGGATCATGACATGTGTTAAGGGAGAAAAAATGGATTAATAAGAGTGTGATGTAGGGTGAGCCAAACTGGTTATTATAAAAGCATGGTGAGTTAGCACCAAATGGCACACTATGATTCATGAATACGAATTATTTGCCACCCCAGTGGAGTAAATGGACAAATCCTATGTCAATGCATGGTGCAAACATTGATCGTTTGGCAAAACTAGAAACAAACACCATGTCAACATGTGGCAATGCTTACATCACCTTATACATATAGTGCACTGTGATTGGCTCCCCTTGCTTGGGTGCATCACCTTATACAATAGTCAACTCCTTTACTTGCGTGGCTTCCACGTTGCATCTTCTAATTTTACATTAAAAAATTTATGAAAATTCCAAAACTTTTAGAAAAATCTAGAAAAATATATTTTCACCCTTTTTTACTGTAAAGTTCATATTTTTTATTTTTAACCCTAAAAGTATTACTTATTGGATAAAAAATATTAAGCAAAAAAATGTACTAATAACTCTACTTTCATAGAGTTATCACACCCACAAACTTAAATTTTTGCTTATCCTCAAGTAATGCCCAGTCTTACTAGATAAAATGACGTGGAAATTATATGAATAAATATATATCTATCATTACATGCATAATTAGCAAAAATATCTCCCTCAACATTCATAAGTTCTAATACAAAGAGGTTCACTTATCCATCAATCAATTTTCCATCAATACAAGGATATGCAAGGTTTTTGATGAATTAATTCATGTGTGTGTGTTGCATATGATATCATCCAATGTACTCATGAAATTAACTTATAAGAGCATGCTAATCAATTCAATCTTAGAATAAGTCACATAAGTCTATTTTTGACATCCCTCTTCACTAATATAAATATGCACTTAGCTAAATATTAATAAAGGCTTCATATGCTTGTAATGTAAGGCTTAGGTAGGGTTCAATAAATAAATACATTTAGGCTCTTTCCACACCTTAGCTTTCTTTTTATTCAACATGTACTTTTTAACTACAATTAAGCTTTTAATTGATATTTTAGTGCACCCTATCTTATCATTCTTTTCATATTCTTTTATTCCACATCTTTTTATAACTTCACAACATCCCCAAACTATTTTTTTCTTTTTGTTTAGAAATGGGTCATTGTGTTTTTCTTTTCTCTTTTTTCTTTCTTGCTCTCTCTCTTTTTATATATAGGGTGCATTATTGTTCACCTTACTCTATAGCATAACAAATGAGTGTATTTTTTTGAAGCTTAAGGTGCAAGGGTCAATATGATGCTTATTGATTAGGCATAAAATATGGCTTAAATATATCAAAGGTTCTTAATTAGGCTCAAATGGGTGACTACAGATATTAACAATGGTTAGCTTGAAATGCATAATCTATCCAAATAAGGCCTAAATCATTTCTTGTGCTAAACACTATTAAGGATTTGGTCTCAAGGCATGATCAAATAAATTCTAAAATATGATAAATATCATCAACTCGTATAACGCACTACAAATTTTCTCTCAATAAGAGCATCAAAATCACTCATGAACATGTGCATAAAACTTTTAATCGATCCAATCAAAACTAACAAGCATATCACATAATTAATGTAAGTATCTTAACGAGCATGTTACATTCCTTATCCTAGTTATGAGAACAAATATATCATTGGGTTCATACATTTTATATCATGCATGCATTTGGTTTCCATATATTTATCAATTTCTACCTAAATCATGATTAAAAACATACTAAAATTAAAGAACAAACCCTAAAAATTGAAAAAGCATACTAAATAATAAAGTAGAGAATAAAGTTTCCTTCCTCAAACTTAAATTGTCTATTGTCCCTAATGTGCATATACAAATAAGAAAAACTAAAAGGAAAGAAAACTCCCTAAGCCTTGGAACACCATTTCTGTTGTTGAAATGCACAATCTTGTTGCACTATTTTCCCCCACATTTGTTCACCTAAAAAGCAAAAACAATAAAAATATGAGTAAAATAACATTGGGTTGCCTTCCAACTGGAGTCACATTTAAGGTCCTTGACTAGATGGCCATATCAACTCGTAAGGTACATCCACCAAGGTTATCACAGATGTTTAATTTGATAATTGATCTCCATGATAGTGCTTCACTCTATTTCCATTAACCATGAAATAATCTTTACTTTTGTTTTCTAATTCAATGGCTTCTTGGTTGGTTACCTTAGTAATGGTGTATAGACCTTACCATCTAATCTTTAATTTTCCCATAAACAATTTAAGTCTTGAATTTTTCAATTATACTTTATATTTTCTTTAAAAACATCGTGCTTAATTCTTTTATAATGCCATATATTCTTTTTGTACTTTTTGGAATTTTTATAAGCACACCATCATAGCTCATCTAATTTATGTACTTCTAGCATCTTTTTTACCTATATATTGGACTCTTCCACTTGCCTACTTAATTGGGGATGGTGGGGTAAAGGTGTTAGGTTTAACCTTGATGGCCCTTCAATAAAGGGTTTGAACTTAGATCCTATCTCAAAACTCTCCACAACCATATTAGGTATATATATAGGTGGTGTAGCCTTCAAATAGTTCACACAATCAACAATATCAATCATTAATTACATACTTTCAAAATTAAGACATATTGTGTTATTTCTTAGTGCATTTACTCCATTGTTTACAATAACATGTGTAACATTCTTAAGTGTGGATGACTCAATAGATTTTTTTAAGTTATCAACGTGATCAATAACATCTCTCTTAAAGCATTCATTGGCATTATCAACATCAGAGGGTTTAGATGCTTTAGAAACATTAACTGTTACTTGTACATATTACACTCTCATTGTAGGCTCACATTTTTGTACATCAATAAGTGTTTTTTCAGCTACTAAGAATGGGTGACCAAGTATTATAGGAATGTTGTGATCCTTTTCCATGTCTTGTATTATGAAATCTTTCAGAAAATAAACTTGTCTACTTTTACTAGCTCATCTTCTTCAACACTTTAGGTTGCTAAATTGATCTATCTGCCATTTGTAATGTTACTAAAGTGGATTTTGCTTTACCAACCACCAATCTCTTAAAGATTGATAATGGCATAAGGTTAATGCCTGAACCTAAGTCACATCATGATTTCTCAAAGTTCATCTTCCCAATTATTCATGGAATGTCAAAGCTACCCAGATCTTTCAATTTTTGTATAGTTTTCTAGCAAGAATGGCACTGTAACCTTTAGTCAAGGTTATTATTTCATTATCTCCAAGCCTTCTTTTCTTAGATAGGATTCCTTTCACAAATCTGACATAAGAAGGCATTTTTTCAAGTGCATCTTTAAATAGTATATTTATGTACAACTTTTTAAAGACATCTAGAAATGTTGAAAATTATGTGTCTAACTTTTGTAGTCTTTGTGGGAAAGGAATAGTAGGTTTGTAGAGGTTTCTTTTCTTCGGTTAAATTATTTTCTTTTTGGTGCTCTATTTATCTACTTGCTCCTCCTTATCCTTTTTATATTCCTCTTCCTCGTCATCCTTTTGTGTCTCATGTTCCTCCTTATCCTTTTGGATCTCATGTTCCTCCTCATCCTTTTGAGTCTCATGTTCCTCCTCATCCTTTTGAGTCTCATGTTCCTTTGTTAAAGTGTTACCACTTCTCAAGGCTATGGAGTTGCAATGCTTCTTAACTTTTCTTCTTGATTTTATAATTGTGTCACTTAGAAGGTTACCTTTAGGCCTTTGACTTATGGCTTGGGCAAGATGCCTCACTTGGATCTTTAAATTTTTA
The DNA here is from genome assembly GCA_030763125.1 of Hippophae gyantsensis. Classification (NCBI taxonomy): domain Eukaryota; kingdom Viridiplantae; phylum Streptophyta; class Magnoliopsida; order Rosales; family Elaeagnaceae; genus Hippophae; species Hippophae gyantsensis. Next base: position 26,358,901 of record CM061039.1, on the reverse strand, counting down.
ATTGAAGCCTTTTGAGTGGACATTTTTGTATTTACTGACTAGATGAATTCTTTCATCATTCCTATTAAAGCATTTGTATTATCCTCAACATATGGCTTCTTCTCTTAGTCTTATGATTTCTATGGTTGATGAAAAACAAGTGGTGGAAATGATTGATGGTTAAATCGATTAACACCTTGATTATTATTACTATTCCAAGAGAAATTTGGATTTTTCTCCATCTTGAGTTATATAATTTCGAGTATGGATTATTGTTTATGTTCATTACTCTAAAGAATGCTGATTAAGTATTATTTGGAAATTTATCAAATAAATGAGCTCCACCATAAAAAAATAGGAAACCTCTGAATCTTGGACTTGGTTTATACTCATTCGTGGGTTTTGAGCGTTCAAAGGATTCATCAAATATGATACTTGAGTTGTAAGTGATGTGATATCATCTACGTCATGCATTTCATCTCTTTTTCATATGGATGTCATTTTGTCCATTGCTAGCCATTTTCTCAAGTAAATCATAACCTTGATAGTAAGATTTGACTAAAACAACTCCATTACTAGATGCATCAACAATGGTTTCTATTTGAGAATTGTGACCATTATAGAAAGTCTCCATTTGGATCTAACGAGGGATATCATGGTGAGGAAAATTTCTTAGTAATTCTTTGAATCTTTCCCATGCTTCATATTAAGATTCCCCTTCATAGTGTTTGTAGGAGGTAATGTCATTCCTAAGCATGGCATTCTTTAATGGTGGGAAGTATTTCATCAAGAATTTCACCACCAAATCATTCCAACTTGTAATGGAATCAAATGGAAAAGAGTTTAACCAAGCTTGAGTATGGTCTCAAAAAGAGTAAGGGAACAATCTAAGCCTAAATGGCTCTTTGTTCACACCACTAAATTTGAATGAATCTCCAACTTCAATAAACAATTAGAGATGTAAATAAGGATCCTATGTTGGTAATTTGTTGAATTGTCCTATTATTTGTAACATTTGAATTATCATTGGCTTTATTTCAAACTGATTAGTTTGCATGTTTGACCTCGTAATACATATATTCCGCTCTTGCAACATAAGTAATGTATATTCATTCATAACTCCATCACTAAAGGAATATGATTATTCAAATTTAGCTCATTATTGTTTATTTCTAATGGATTAATAATTTCTTCCACTTAGATAGCAACTTGTGTTATTTCTAAAGGATTAGTAATTTCTTTCACCTAAGAATCTCCCTTATGTATTTTGCTCAAGCAATAGAAGAAAATATATTTCTAATATACTAAAGAAGATGTCAAAAAAATAAAACAATAAATAATAAAATTACAAAATAAATTAAAATTAAAATAAATTATGAAAAATAACTAAAATAAAAATTAATTTATAATGTTTATAATTCTCAACAATAGCACCAAAAACTTAATCTACACAAATTGTAGGCATTAGGTATGCAAGCATACATATCACAAACAAGTAATATAATAATAAGAAAGTATCATTCCCATGAAGATAAATGAAAAAATATCTTGGAATACTTAATCTCGTAATTCTCTAAACATATAAATCATTAAAAGCCCCCTAATATACTTACCAATCAATTATATTATTAGTTCAATCTAACTTAGCATATATTCTTCTCTCAAGTAAACTACACACCATATAGTAATTAACTTAATCTTACTCTCATGTCAATTAAGTTACATACTATTCATTAAGTTCATCAATTATAGATCACATACATAAGAATGATACATCTTTACCCATAAACTATGCATGTTATTTAATCAAGGCAAAAAATTAAATAATTCTCTAAAATATATTTAATTGTCTTTATACATCAATCATTGGAAAAATAATTAATAGCATAAAAATTAGATTAAATAATATAATTGAATTGAAATCATAATTGGGGTAAAATATTAGACCATCACATGTAGAAAATTAAATCATAATACCTCTAGATTAATAAATTAGCTAGATATAATTTTGTTCATAAACGTCATATTTTTCATAAAGACTTAAAAGTAGATAAAGAAAGGAGAAAAAAATAGGTACAAGCATTCTTTTGAATTGTAGCACCAATCTCCTCTTGAATCTCCACCAAATTGTATCTCATTTTGAACTTTTATGCATTTTCCACTCTACTTGGCTCCTAAACTTGATAAAAATTGGTAATTTTTGGCTCTTTAAAATTTTTAGAGCAATTAGGGGGTAAGATTCGGCTATCTAGACTGTCAGATCATCTTCAAATCAATGGTTGAAATGAAAAAATAAAATTAAACAACAATAGCCAATGGGATTGCAATATAGGGAAAGGGAGAAAAACTAGAAAAACCAGCAAAAAATGCATGGTCAGGTAGATTAGTTGCCGTCAACGTATGTGATTAATGGATGTAGATTGTATGGCATCCTAGTCAAATGAACGAATTAATCCTGTTACAATGTGTTACGCTACCGTTGATCGCTTGATGAAACTCAAGACGAATACCGTGTCGACACATGGAAACACCTGTATCACCTGGTACTTGCAACGTGCTTTGATTGTCTCTCCTTACTTCCATGGCATCCATGTGGTGATGACTGGTCAACTCCCTTGCTAGTGTGACATCTTTTGATTGGTCCTGTATTAAAAAATTCATAAAAAATTGAAAAAATTACATGTTTAACCCTAAAAGTACTACTTATTGGATAAAATAAACATATATTAAGCAAAAAAAGTGCAATAATGACCCTACCTTCATAGAGTCATCATTCATAATCTCAAGCAGTTTAACCAAAAAGATAGATTGATGTGTACTTCTCATGTATCATATCTCAACAAAGAGTTATAAATTAAACAATTCTAAATGAAATAACCATAGTTCATATGAATAGTAAATAGAATGAAATAAAGAAAAATAAATTATATAAAATGTAAAATAACATAAAACAAAATAATTAAATTAGATGTGCATACAAAGAAACTAAAATGAAATACATAAAATAATAAAAATAATAAAAACTAAAAACACTTTGGAGAAAGGTTGAAGCTCAATCCTACATGTCATTCAGTCCTCAATCTTCACCATATGCATGCTCTCATGGTGTAAAAATGAAATCATACCTTTGATTCTTGAGTTCTTTAAAATGGCATGCAACTCCGATATTGGAGAGAGTTAACCATTGCATTTCAAGTAGAGTATGGTTATATTCACCCTAAACATGATGCTATCAACATGTAAACTCAACATGCTAGGTAGTGTAAGCTTGGACATATTTCTCCATGTAAATTATTTTTTTCATTTAAGTGATGAATTTCATCCTTCATTGACATATTTGATAGAGAAGAGGCCCTTATTTCCCTTTGGGTTCTATTATCCAAACTGAGTTCATTATAGCATGCTAGATTCAATAATTCACCATGTTGTATTAACAACTCACCTTTTGGAGAATTCATCCCCACTCTCGCACATAAAGTTGTAACAAGTTGGAGGAAGAAGTAACTCGAATGGTGATTATTAGCAAAACATTTAATTTGGTGGTGAATTATGGCTCTAACATCCATGGACTTTATGGATGTTATACCATAATGTAATATAGCCCATTCTCTATCCACAATACTAGTACATCCTATACATGTACACTATTATCCACAATACTAGTACATCATGTACATGTACACTATTATCGGTAACGTCAAAAAAATTGACATAAAATTTCTAAACAATGGATTCAATAACATCTTGTTCCTTTAGGAACTGCCTCCAACCTAGAGCTGCTATGACATCGGTTATCCCCTCAAAATAGCAATCTTACTTTACCTCAAAACCTATGACTCGTTCTATAACAGACTTCACATTTATTTCAGTGACCTTATCGAACTTGAGTTTGGTCTTTACACTTACAAACTTATCCTTATTGTATTCTATAAGGGTTTCTACATATTTTTGTTTATCACTCCTACTTCTTTTATATTCTAGAAGCAACACAACATTATAAAAATCCAAAATATTTCCTCACCATTTGGGAAAATATCAATGAAATTATTATAAAGAAATTTGAAAGATTGAAGGAAAAAGATGGGATTTTTTGGGGGTTTATGTGTGTTTGAGGGAGAGAAAAATTAGGATTTTGTGTGAAGAAGATGAAGTAAATGGGGTTTGAAGCATGTAGGGTAATATATTTTAGTGTAAATATTGGACGTAGGTCACGATGTAGGTATAGTTGATGAGTGCTTAAAAAGCACTAAAATTACCAAGATTTAATGTACTTTAATTGATTAAATATATTTATATTTGTATGATTTTATCATATTTTTTTAGAATTATGGGTATTTTTTATTTTTTTTAGGTCTTTTATTTTAAAAATAACTTAAAGACTCAAATAAAAAAATACTGAAGGCAATACATCACAAATATATTGAGGAAATAAATGAGGAAAAGTAAAAAAGATGGAAAAATTGGAAAAAAAAAGGTCAAAAAGGTCAAAAAAAGGGCCAAAATCGACCGCGCAGACCCCCAGCTACGTTGAGTCCCATGTGCGTAGCCACCCATCGTGCTGATTCCCACGTGCACCAATGCGTACACCATTCGATCCACGCTGAGTCCCACGCGTCCTTCTGCCACGCCAACCGCCTGTCTATTGTGATTTTTGCACCCTTTACGTGTATCAACCTATCCAAATGAGTCCAAATTCAAATTTGAAATATTTTCCCCTTTTTTGGCCTTTCCCTTATCTATAAAAGGACCCTCTTCCCCCATTCCAAAACACACAATTTTCTGAGCAATTTCTCTCTCTAGAAAGTTTTTTTTTTAGTTTTTATATTTAAAGTTCTTCTCTTTTTGAGAGGAATTAGTTATGTTTTTATAAATTTTTAGTTTTTGATTCAATAAGCAGATATGCAAATCCGTTTAGAGGTTTTTTAGTAACAGAATTAGCATCAAACTGTTGTAAGGATTCTTTTAAGGTATTATTTTAATGGATTCTTTACAGTTATCATTTTTTGTTTTATTTTTATATGTTATATTTAATTTGTCTCTGATTAAATTTAATATGGCTGGCTATTTGTAAATATGATATAATTATAACGTTATTATTCTTGCAAAATATTAAATAGGTAAAACACTTTTATAAAATAAATTAATTTTGTTTTTATTCAAGATTTTATATTAAGTATGTTAGAGAGAAATACATTATTTTTCATTACAAACTTAAATATGAAAAATTAGATTTTAAGGTTTAATTATTTTATCTAATTTAGAGTATTGCTCTTTTATTTGTTGGTACAATCGCCCGGTAGTTAGAACGAAACTCTATTTCAAAAGTTTTTTTATAAAAACTATTATTCTAAAATGTATTGAAGACATATTTTCATATTGGTTTTAAAACTTGAAAGTTAGTGCTTGGAAAATTAAATTCTAAGGTTTAATTTGGACACCTTGAATAAAGTCTAATTATTTGACTCCACCTACAGCTGTGATTAGATGGTTTGCTATTTTCTTAGAAATAAAGTTGAAATTTAATATTTAATTAATTAATAGGGCCCGCTTAAGGATATTAGTTAGTTAATATTAAACAAAAGAATTTGGGCCCGCCTAAGGACATTTTCATACCAAAAAGAGAAAATGAACAAATATTAATTTACATCTTTAATAACCTAAACAATATGAGCAAGCCAAAATATCATGATAGGATGTTTAGGATTTAATTTTGTTTTTAATATTTTGAATAATAAATTAAAAACCACATAATTTTTTTCCTTAGATCGACCTTAGGAGTATACTTATCATTTTCTATAAAATGATTCATGCACTTGCGAGAGTTTTACAAATAATAAAACCACAAAAAGGAATTTCAAAAGATCGGTATTTGCAATGTTGGTCTTGTGATTCATCATCCATCTATAGTCATGCTATAACGAGCTATTAAAAATTCCAAGCACAAATGCTTTGAATCACTTGGGCCGCGGAGCAGAAGTTAATTCTTTACAGCCAATTTTTTAATTTGGGAGACCCATACCTTGGCCAAAAAAGGCCTTTATCACTGCTTAATTTTTTTCTCATAATATTATAACCAGTCTAATACTAAGTAATAAATAGAGTCTAAATACTAAATAATTGTAATAAAATAAATAAAAACAACTATAACATTTAGAATAAAAAATAACAAACAAATTAAACACAAGATAATAAAGAATAATCAGTTACATCATATACAGAACTTAGTTTGTTGTCTTTGCAAGACATTGCATGGGGACTTCCATTTTTAATAAACTTAGTGTCCCCATATCATTGAGTTTACTTATCGCTCTAACTAGGCAATTGTTCTTTCCCTTCTTTTTACAAGTGTTTAGCCAGTTTCCCTACCTATATCTCCAACCTCTTCATAGATGCTACCAAGGTTATCCTTTCTAACTTAAATGAAAGCATTCAAGTTATCCTTTTGGTTGGTCTATTGGGAGGATTTTGTGGCACTATTTGGTGGTTTTCTTAGGCCCTTATTGATTCAAGTTTTGAGCAAATGGATGATTGTTTTGACTCTAAGAGAATATACGATGATTTATCCACCTTAGATTATAGGTGTTTGCAATGGGGTCATACTTGGATCTTGCTTAGTACCCCTCTATTGCATTAACTTATTCAGGTCCTATAATAACGTTTTTTTGGTAGGTATAGGTATTAGCACCATGTCCAAATGTATTACACACTCCACATTTTTCTTTGTTAGGAGTGGACTGTGTAATGAGAAGTGTAATTCACTTGGTCAATAGTCCATGTTGCATCGATACTTTAACACTAAAGTCTAATTCATAGACTCTATCCCTTCTTACTCACGAGCTCTTTTGTAGGGAATTAGCACCCAACATCTCAAAGAGATTGTAAGTCTCTATATTATAATTTTCTCATCTATAGCTCCTCTCGTAGCATTTCAATATTGCATTAACACTATTGTGTCAAACCATCATAAAAGAATTGGTTCTATAATTACAATAGAAAATTATAATGGGGGTATTGAGTGGAGAATAGCTTCAGCCTATCTCAAGCCTCATGAAAAGGCTCTCCTTCCATCTGAGAGAAAGTAGCTATCTTAGCTCTCAGATATGATGATTTTCAATGGGAATAGAATTTTTTCCATGAATTTGTTTTAAGCAACCACCCAAGTCATTAAGAAACTTAGAGAGAGTCATATTAGCCAAGCCTTGGGCCAATCTTGGAGGGTGTAGGGGAAACAACTCATTCTTAGCTTGTCCCTAATAAGTACACAGAGAGGTTAAATGAAAGAGTCCATAATTCGTTATTCACCCATGGTAAGGAGATACAAACTCTGAATGGACTCATCCCTACAAATAGCATAAAGAATAAAAGATTAAAATAGAACACTCATTAGAAGCAATAATAATATAGTATCGAAACAATAGAAAACATTCAATAATAAATGCTCTATGTAAACTAAAAAATACATAAAGAGTAAATAGTATTCTAATCAGATTTTAAATATTAATATGTTTAAACATACACAATTCAAACTCAGATTATACTAGCACCATAGAAGAGCATGCATAACATACGATATGACAAGATAAACCCACATAGAGATCAAATCTATGTGTAACATCCTTGGATTGCTTAAGGAAACCACTTAATAACAAATAATACATTAAAAAAATAAAATAGTTATACCTCTCATAGAAAATAAAATCACTATTACTTTTATCAACTAGGACCTCCATCCTAGCTGCCTACTATTTCTCTTGTTGTTTTTGCAACGTCTTGGTTTGACACATGAACCCATCTACCCTCGACATCCAACACCACCCAATATAATGTGATCACTTTTCATAAAACAGTAATATGTAGGATAAACTAACATGTCCTCTCACAACTACTCACACATAAATGTACTCACTCACCATGTAAAATTAGTAGCTCACACTATTCTATGCTTAGACAAACATATCACAATTACAAAAATAATTAGTTAATACGAAATTCAAATCAACAAAAAATTTGACAAAGTTTTAACTAATTTTCAAATTAAAGAAGCAATTAACGAGGGATATTTATAACAATCGACCAAGCACCTTACCAGCTGCCTTACCAACCACATCACCAAGGGTTGTGGCGAGGGTGGTGGTGAGGTCTATGGCAAAGGTGGTGGTGAGGTGCCAGAAAGTATTATTTTTTTGTTTCCAAAAATGCTAAGTAAAATCTACATATACCTTTACCCAAAACAAGAAAAAAGCCTTGAGTAAAAATGTTGGCTCGCTCATCGAAAACCAATAATCCACCTAGCATCTACACTATGAAAACCAACCCCATGGTGTGTGTAAATATGCTAACATATAAAGTGTACCTACCTATGTGCTATGCAAATTACTAGTCTATACTAACCAACCTAACATAGAGGAAGACCAAAGCACTAAGTAAAATAAGATAAAAAACATATTTTATTCATGGGAAACTAACACACAAACATAAGTACAATGGGACATAAATTCTCTCCCTTTGGCTTTCTATTTCAAAACATTGTACAACTAAATATGTACTCATATCTATCAGAAGATGAATGAAGATACCTAAAGATGTTTGTTCCCATGAACAAAACATCATCGTGTACCTAAACCCAATAGAGACACCTATACCAAGTGCATCCATCTTTATGTATCAACTCATCCACACTATCACAAAGAAACATAAGGGTCCAGAACCACTACACAAACTCAAATGAAGTTCGAAGACTTCACTATACAACTTAACCTACACAAGCTAAACAAGCACATACCCCGTGAACGTATCATGTAGAAACAACATGTAGATAGGCCAAATACGATCTTGTGACTTCTACATAGATAAACACGGAGAGTTAACCAATATAAGGAAAGTACACAACTCCTCTTGAATGCATGCAAGCCAAAAGAAAATATGTAGTGTAATACTACACTTACAATCCATGTAGCACAAATAATGGCAATAAACACAAAGTTATGCACAAAAACTTCTCCCATTTTTTGGTACTAAAATTCAAAGAAACATCCCTAAATAAGTGAGAGAAGCAAGATAAAAAAGAGAAGTAAAGAGATTTTAGATAGAGAAATTTCAAAGAACATGAGCAATTTTAGATTAAATAATGCACTTAACGTAAATATTCATAGGGCCATCAATCCATGATGCATCCAAGTAGGATTATGACTAAAAAATTGATTTCATGCACAATTTATGATGTCCTAAACATGTTTACTCTATATGACATCAAGAAATGCTTATAAGAATCAAGAAAATGGAAATATAAACTCAAATTGAATAAAACACCATAAGTCAACATGTAGTCTCTTTCTCCACTAATGTAAGTGTGATCTTAGAATAAATCAATATATCTTTCAAAGCTTGTAAAACTAAGCTCACATTTGGGTAGAAAAGAAGAAATATTTAAGCATAACAGTCACAACCATAACTGGTAATCCTTTAAACTTAGGATCTTTTCATTGTACTTCACAATTTTGAAACATATATAAATTTCCAAATAAAGGATCTTTTTCAATAGAAATTATCATTCATTTATTGAACCTCCTCTTTTTCTTTCCCTTTCTTTCACCTTTTTCTTACCTTTTAAAACTCTTTCCTTCAAGCTTGATAGTAACACAAATAATTCCCAAGTAAATAAGTTCAACAAGTCAATGTTGAAAGTCAATAATATGAGTGCCAAGTAAGTGAGATTATTTATTTGAGCTAGGCTATTAGGTGCAAAGAAACAAAAGTAAAACATAAAGGCCTAAGAGGGGAAAGTTAAGATAAGTAGATAAAGGTGGCAATAAGGATCAAAAATTTTAAGGATGGCCTAAATCATTTTTCTATCTGAGTAGCACCTAGGATTTCAACTTGAGAGACATTAAAAAAGGATTCTAAAACTTGTTGTGAGGAATATAAAACATTTAAGGAATAAATTCACACAAACTTTTCATAAATATCCATACAAATTCACAATGTTAAGGCATGTTGAAGAAACAAATTATTTTAAGAAGGCTACAAGAATTTAGTCATACATACGCTTCTAGAAAAACGCATATCAAGATAGCCTTATTGCAATTTAAGTCAATGGAAATTTAATTAAAAACAACAAGAGTCCTTCAAAACAAGTTCATAACGTAAGAAGACAGATGAATGTACGTCTAGCATTCAAAAGTAAGACATAAAAAGAGAGAAAATATAAGAGAAAAAAATAGTAACTAAAGTTCTTCTGGCTTATACAAATGTAAAGAACACAAGACTAAGTCTCTCGAGGTGAGAGATAAATACCAATAGCCTTTTTAAAGGATTCAAACCATTGAAAGTCTAGAGGTTTAGTTAAAATATCTGTAAGTTGGTGATTAGTGTTAAAATGTTGTAGAGTCCAAGTGTTTGATTCAACAAGATCTCTTATAAAATGATGATGGATAGCACTAGTTTTGTCATAAAGTAAGAAAATATTTTTAACCTTGATGCTATATTTAGATAACATTTGTTTCATATAAAGTAATTATTAGCAACATAATTTAGAAGTAATATATTCAGCCTCAATAGTTGAGAGAGAAATTGAACTCTATTTTTACTATAACATAAGATTAAAGAATTTCCCAGGTAGAAAAAACCACCATATGTACTTTTTCTATCATATTACATCCAAATCAATTAACATCAAAGTATCCAACCAAATCTGTAGAAGTTTCCTAACGATATGCATGAGCCAAAAGCTCAGTATGATTACTTTCATAGTAGTTGTGAGTTAGCCTCTCTGTTCACTATGGTATATTCACACATCCAAGTAGGTAGCCCTCTAAAAACTAGATATCTCTCTTAGCAAAATTTTATAAAGTGAAAGAGAGAGCTCAAATACAATTCTAGAAGTCAATATTATTTAAGTCTCTAAATATTGGCATAATCAATCATGAATTTGAGCCATGGAATACAATTGTGTCCAATAAGTGTGTGAGTGCGTTCTTATTAACATCGATCATCAGATGTATGAAAATATAAATGCACAAAATAAGATACTCAATTACACAATGAAGAATCAATAGAGTTACTAAAAACAATTTGTTCTAAATGATATGTATAGTTTATTTCAAAGTTAAAGCAATTCTACTTCCTTGAGTGATTATTTTTAAATAAAAATTAAGAACTTAAAAAAACAAAAAAAGACTAAAAAATAAAGTTAAAATCAAGCAATCAAACTAACATGGTCACCTAGGGTCAATCAAGCATAAAATAATAATTCCTATATGAAAGAAGACGATCATTTGACTGAAAATAGACAATCTTTCCTAATCCAAACATTCTTCAATTTTGGTTTCATTATATTTTTTGGTTTGGATTCAATTGACTTGTATAAGTTTTTGGACTTATCCTTATTTTGATTTTTTCTTTTCTTTTTCATAATTGATGGAGATTTAGCTCATGTATGGATGATGAAAAGTAATTCTAGAATATCGTGCACAAAAAGCATTATTAAAGTATAGATATGTCACAAGAAATCTACAATATAGTCTAATATGAACTTTCAAATAGGCATAAACTTAACATATTTTATAATCATATATGCACCTGTTCTTTGTGCATAATGAATAGAATTAGGAGTAGAATTTGGAAGCCTTACCACATTAGTCGTTGATATTAAAGTTGTTTTTGTATCATTTAAGGAACAAAGGTTAGAAGGTTGTAGTTGTTTTTGAAGACAATGGTGTAGTATCCTCATCTATATAGCCTAGCTTTCTCTTTTGACCAAAAGGTTTTCCATAGTCTAGAACTTTGTTCAGCATTTTATTATCAATTGCTAATCTCTTCATAGCTTTCCTGGATTGTTCAAGTTCTTGCACCAAATTTTGTTTTTCCTATTCTAAACCTACAAGACTTGAATTGAGATCATTAATATGTTCACACAAATCAAGATTTTCTTCTTCCAGTATTGATGAATTTATTTCATAAGATTTCAATTTTTCATTGAGTATAGTTACTTTGAAAATAAACTTATCTTTATCTCTTTTACATATTATGAACTCAATGAACACTTCATCAGTACTGGTGACATTAAAATATTAAGTAAGAATTCAAATCACTTTTCTTATTTAATTTCTAAATCAATATCAGACTTACTAGAATGTCCATCAGCTTTTGCAACGAATTCTAGGAAATTTATGTCACTAGTTTTTTAATCACTAATATTATCATTATCACTTTTTAAGTTAGTCTGTGTAGCATTGAACATCTACTAGTTTTTTTCTTCTTATTTGTATATTCAATTAAACTGACTAAAAGCCATGCATTCAAAACATTGAGGTCCAATGGATTTAGATTTCTTACCATCAAAACTCATAGATTTGAGTTCTCTTAGATTATAATCCTTTTGATGACTTAATTTCCCTTTGTTTTGAGGATTCTTTCTATTGAAGATTTTGTTTATTCTTCTAATCAAAAGTGCCAATTCTACTTCTTCATTGTCACCTTCTTCACTCGTAGCAATTTTGAAGGCAATATCTTTGTTCTTTATGGGAGGAAAAAAGCTCATCTCAAAGGTTTAAAGTGATCGAACATGTTCTTCTATTTTAATATTATCAACATCCTTACTTTCATAAATAGCAGCGACCTTTGCTTGGAAGCAATCTGGTATTGCACAGAGAATCTTTTGAACTATCCCGAAATCATCAATTTTCTCTCTAAGATTGGTAGAGGTGTTAGTAATATCATATAATCTAGCTTAGAATTTAGAAAAAGCCTTATCCTCTTTCATAATAATATTCTTAAATTGAGTACGAAGCATGTAAATTTTTGTTCATTTAATGTGTTAATAACCTCTTGGGCAACCTCCAAATTATTCCAAGGATGCTTAGCAGTTCAATATGAGAAATACGATGAAACTCATTAGTAAACACAACATTGAAAATAGTATTAATACCCTTTTCATTCCAGTTACTACCAATTTTATCTTCAAGGGTCTAGTATTTCCTAGGTTTAGAAGTGTTAGGTTTATATTAGTATTGGAGATATTTATGAAACAAAATATTTAATTATACTTTTAGTTTCTAGTTGTGTCTTAGAAGAATATTTCAAGCCATAGAAACTATCTTCTTTCAACAATCACATATCAAGTATATTTCTATTCCTATGCACGTTAGATTGCTTAATGGACAAAATAGGGAAAATTTGAATTTGAGCCACTCAATTGAATGAGTGTATATTGATTAATGGAGTAATAAACTTCATTATTTTGTTATTTATTAAATGCATTTTGTATTGATCGATTAGATATTCAATAGATCAGACCAATGTACTCAATTGATCGATCAATTGAGTAGATTGATAAAACAACTAATCATTTGATTTGAAAACATATTTCTAATACGAATTGCATTTATTTTTTATAGTATTGTCCTTATTTTTTAAAAGTATTTTAATTGATTTCATGGACAATATCGTAATTCCATTTTAATCTAATATGCTTCAAAATATTCTTTAACAAGAGCTTAGTTGTTTTATTTTCTTCATCTTTTATTCTCTCTCTTGTTTTGCTAAAAGTTGTCAAATAGGATTTTTCATAAGTTATTTTATCAAATATTTGTTGTTGTATTTGATGTATTAACAAACCTTCAATAATAATTGTGTTATTATGATTTAAATTAATTGTCCTAGAGTTGCTAGTTGTTTTTTATTTATCTGATGTATTTTTTAAATCAACTAATTATAGCTTATCATTACTCAACTTACTTTAGGACACACACTTGCACTTGTGTTCATATGCTAATATTTCAAGTGATAGTGATATGGGTTTGATTAATGTCAACTTCTATAGTCTTGAGTTGTTGAATTCTCTTATCAAGGATGTATTTAAGTATGATTGAATTTTCTATGATTATGAAATTTGTGATTGAGTATAGGTTCGAGAAATTTTTTAAAATATGCTATTATGTTAGTCAGAGTTTTGTAGGTACTTTGATTTAAATCTTTGTCCTTGAAAATAATTGAGCACATAGTAAATTTTTCTCTACTCTATTTTGCCTATGAAGAGAAGGAGTTAAATTAACTGGGTTAGGAAAGTTCAATCTTGCTTTTCTCTAGAATCCGTTGATGGATCCTAGAGGCAAAATCCTAATTAATACCAAATATTAGAGAAATGATCTAGACAATTTTTATTCATAACCAAAAACTTTCCAAGCTGTCCTAATTATCATGCCATCATTGCATGGTGTATTCTCATAGTCAACCCCTTTGATCCTTATTTTACATAAGTCTTATTTGTTCTTTTAACTACATAAACCATTCCAATTCTAAAGCCTGAAAAACCATGAACTTACCTTAAGTTTTGAGAAAATATTTTGGTGGAAATTTGCATTTAAAGAGAAAGTTAGTTCAAATTAAATAATTCACATTATGGTTGCTCTATTTGAAAACAAAAAAAAAGGAAAGAAAGAAAGAAAGTGGAAAGCAATAATCAAAAAAGAATAAAAGTGGTTAAAATTAGTAAATATTATGAGTGTCAAGGCAACCACACAAAAAAAGAAGAAGAAGAAGAAGAAGAAAAGTAAAAAAAAGGAAAAAAAAGAGTACTCCACTTATTGACTATGACAACAATATTCTCATCAGTTTGAGCATATTGTCGAGAAAGAGCTATAGTGTCAATTTTGTGGATATTCTTTTTATTGTTTCTTTCTACCAAGTATTTTCCCAATTTGCTTTGATTTTCTATATCCATTTCTTTCTTAGCCCTCACCATATAGCCTCTCATTACAACCCTAATTAAAGAACTTTTGATCTCTGAATTTGGTATTTGATTACATTAGTAGATAGGGTTTCTGAAAATTGGACCTATGGAGTTAAGTTTTGAGAGAATTCTTCTAATTTCAGTTGTTCTACTTTTATCTGAATTTGCTGATGGTTTGAAGTTGAATTAAATACTTCACACACACACACACAAGGACCTAGCTTTAGGTTTAAGTAAATGCTTAAGTCTAACTTGAAAAATTGTGGAATTTTGATTGATTTTCTTGCTATCTTCGATGTAAAAAGGGTAAGTTATTAATAATGAAATCTAAATTCAATTCCAATCATGACTTGGTGAGTGATAAATTATGCTAAATTATACAAGTCATCAAACACCCCTAAACTTAAAACTTTGTTTGTCCTTAAACAAAAATAAAAGAAAATAAAATACAATTGTAGACAATGTCAACAAGACCCCATAGAGAACTATCATCACTTCACTAATAACTTACTCTTTTTACATCGAAGATATCAAGAAAATCAATCAAAATTCTGCAATTTGTCAAGTAAGAGTTAAGCATTTACTTCAAACTAAAGCTAGATCCTTAAGTGTGTGTGTGAAGTATTCAATTCAAATCCAAACTACTAGCAAATTTCGATAAAAGTAGAACAACTGAAATTAGAAGAATTCTCTCAAAACTTAACTTCATAAGTCCAATTTTCAGAAACCCTCTCCACTAATGTAATCAAATACCAAATTCAAAGATCAAAAGGTCTTTAATCAGGGTTGTAATGAGAGGCCTTATGGTGAGGGCTAAGAAAGAAATGGATATAGAAAATCAAAGCAAATTGGGAAAATACTTGG
The DNA here is from genome assembly GCA_030763125.1 of Hippophae gyantsensis. Lineage (NCBI taxonomy): Eukaryota > Viridiplantae > Streptophyta > Magnoliopsida > Rosales > Elaeagnaceae > Hippophae > Hippophae gyantsensis. The sequence continues at coordinate 26,343,330 of CM061039.1, read as the reverse complement.
TAGAAAGAAACAATAAAAAAAATCCACAAAATTGACACTATAGCTCTTTCTCGACAATATGCTTCTACTGATGACAATATTGTTGCCATACTCAATAAGTGCAGTACTCTTTTTTTTCCTTTTTCTTTTCTTTCCTGTGCTTTGCACTTTCTTTCTTTCTTTCCTTTTTTTTCTTTTTTTTTTGTTTCAAATAGAGCAACCATAATGTGAATTATTTAATTTGAACTAACTTTCTCTTAAAATGCAAATTTTCACCAAAATATTTTCTCAAAATTTAAGGTAAGTTCATGGTTTTTTAGGCTTTAGAATTGGAATGGTTTATGTAGTTAAAAGAACAAATAAGACTTATGTAAAATAAGGATCAAATGGATTGACTCTGGGAATACACCATGCAATGATGGCATGATAATTAGGACAACTTGGAAAGTTTTTGGTTATGAATAAAAATTTCCTAGATCATTTCTCTAATATTTGGTATTAATTAGGATTTTGCCTCAAGGATCCATCAATGGATTCTAGAGAAAAGCAAGATTGAACTTTCCTAACCCAGTTAATTTAACTCATTCTCTTCATAGCAAAATGGAGTAGAGAAAAATTTACTATGTGCTTAATTATTTTCAAGGACAAAGATTTAAATCAAAGTACCCATAAAACTCTAACTAACATAATTGCATATTTTGAAAAAAATTGTCGAACCTATCGTCAATCACAAATTTTATAGTCATAGCGAATTCAATCATCCTTAAATACATGCTTGATAAGAGAATTCAATAACTCAAGACTATATAAGTTGACACCCCCAAACTTAAACTAAAAAAATGTCCTCATTGTAATTTAAAAGTGAGACAGATGGAAGAAATGAAAGAAACTTCCCAAGTTTTATAGTGGATCCGCATTAGTTTGTAATTTTCATCTTTTTATTCTTGCAAAATAAATCAGTATCAAAATCCAAATTATTAAAATAGTAATAAAATAAAATAAAAGAACAAAATAAATTTTTATGGGCTGCCTCCCATAAGCATTTGTTTTAATAGTCTACAGGCAGACTTTTCAATCTTCATCAATCAGGATTTCAAAGAGTAATAAATGCACAATTCCTCTCCATTTGTTCTTCATAATAGTGTTTTAATCTTTGATCGTTAACTCTGAATATATTCCCTGCCTCATCCTTCAAGTATATTGCTCCAAAAGTGGAAACTTTGTTAATTGTATAAGGACCTGTCTATCTTGATCTTAACTTTTCCGGGAAGAGTTTTAGTCATGAATTGAAAAGCAAACTCTGTTGTCATGGAGCAAACTCACACCTAAGAATCTGTTTGTCATGCCACTTCTTTGTCCTCTCTTTATAGATCTTTGCATTTTCATATGCATCATTCTGAAACTCATCCATTTCATTCAATTAAAGAAGTCACTTTTTCTTTGATGCCTTCAAATCAAAATTAAAATGCTTTATAGCCCAATAAGCTTTATGCTACAACTCAATAGGGAGATGACATGCTTTTCTAAACATTAATTGATAAGGAGACATCACAATAGGTTTTTTAAAAGCTATATAGTATGCCCACAAAGCATCATCAAGCTTTTTTGCCCAATCCTTCCTATTGGTGTTGACAGTCTTCCCAAGGATATTCTTGATTTCTCGATTTGAAATCTCAGCTTGGCCATTAGTTTAAGGATGATAGGCAACTTCTATATTGTGTTTCACACCATATTTAGAGAGAATTTTGTGGAACAACTTGTTGCAAAAATGGGTCCCTTCATCACTAATGATAGCTCATGGAGTGTCGAATCTTGTGACTATGTTCTTATGTAGAAATTTGAGCACTACCTTTGCATCATTTGTTGTTGTAGCAATTGCATCCACCCACTTTGACACATAATCAACTACTAAATAGATATAAACAAATCCAAAAGATAGAGTAAAATGACTCATAATATCAATTCCCCAAACATCAAATAACTCAACCTCTAAGATATTTTTCAATGGTAGCTCTTAACGCCTTGAAATATTTCCCATACTTTGGCACCGATCACAAATCTTCACCAAAGTATAACAATCATGAAATATAGAGGGCCAAAAGAAACCACTTTGAATCACCTTAGCTTCTATTCATGTTACTCCAAAATGTCCTCCATATGATGGGGAATGGCAATGATGGAGAATGGCTTGCATCTCCTCTCCAGGCACACATCTTTGGATAATTTGATCTGTGCATCTTTTGAAAAGCAAAGGTTCATCCCAAAAAAAATATTTCACATTATGCAAAAACTTCTTACGTCGGTGGTAAGTAAGATCTGGTGGCAATACCCTACAAGCTAAGTAGTTTACAATATCAGCATAGCAAGGAAGCTTGATCTCATATGCAAACAACTGCTCATCAGGGAATGCTTCTTGAATCTCAAAATCTAGTTTCACTTCCTCTTGCTCAAATCGAGAGAGATGGCCAGCAATTAAATTTTCACTTTCTTTCTTATCTCGAACTTCCAAATCAAATAATTGAAGAAGAAGAATCCAACGAATCAGTCTAGGCTTAGCATCCTTCTTGCTAAAAAAATAAATATGTGCTACATGATTAGTGAACACTACCACCTTTGTACCAATGAGGTAAGACCAAGACTTTTCATAAGCAAACACCACAACGAGCATCTCCTTCTTAGTTGTTGAATAATTTAATTGAGCTTCAGTCATTGTCTAACTTGCATAGTATATATCCCTAAACAGTTTGTCTCGCTTTTGTCCTAACACTGCTCCAATTGCAAAGTCACTTCCATCATACATGATTTCAAAAGGTTGACTCTAATCAGGTACATCCATTACTAGTGCTGAAATCAGTTTCTCCTTGATTGCATTAAAGGCTTGCAAGCAAACATCATCAAAGTCAAATTCATAATTTTTTTCAAGAAGATTACATAAAGGTTTAGAGAGTTTAGAAAAATCCTTTATAAATCTTCTATAAAATCCCGCATGTCCCAAAAAACTTATGATGCCCTTCACATTCTTTAGAGGTGGTAGTTTTTCTATGGTTGAAATTTTAGCTCGATCAACCTCAATTCCTTTAGATGACACTCTATGTCCAAACACAATCCCTTCTAGAACCATGTAATTACACTTCTACTAGTTTAGGACAAGGTTTTTATCTTCACATCTCTGCAAAATAAGAGCTAAATTATGCAAATAATGATCAAAAGATGTTCCAAAAACCGAAAAGTCGTCCATGAAAATTTTCATTATATCTTTCACCATATCAGAAAACTTAGCCATCATGAAATGTTGAAATGTTGCTGGGGCATTGCACAATCCAAGGGGCATTCTTCTATAAGCAAATTTTTCATAGGGGCATGTGAATGTAGTTTTCTCTTGATCTTCTAGGGCTATGACAATCTAGTTATACCCCGAATAAGCATCTAAGAAGCAATAACAGGGATATCTAGCCAATCGATCTAACATTTGATCAATGAATGGAAGTGGAAAATGTTCCTTCCTTGTTGCTTTGTTCAACTTGTGGTAATCTATACATACACACCAACCTATAACTGTTCTTGTATGAATAAGATCATTGTTGTCATTTTTCACTATCGTCATTCCACTCTTTTTTGGTAAAATAGGCACAGGACTTACCCATAAGTTGTCTAAAATAGCATAAATAATTCCAGCATTGAAGAGCTTCAAAATTTCAGCTCTCACAACTTCCTTCATTGCTGGATTTAATCTTCTTTGGGGCTCAATTGATGGTTTGTAAGGTTCCAACATTAGAATCTTATGCATGCAAATGGATGAACTTTTACCTTTTATGTCAGAGATAATCCATCCCAAGGATATTCTATGCTCCCTTAACCCACGTAGTAGCTTTTCCTCTTCTTTAGGTGTAAGTGATTCTGTAACAATAATTAGAAAGGTGTCATTATCACCCAAGAACGCATAGAAAGATGCTCAGGTAATTGATTCAACTCTGGAGTTGTAATTTACTGCATTTTTTCTGTAGAGATTACAGAATCTATCTTTGTTACCATTGGCTCTAGCATCTCCACTTTTGTGCTACATGATGTAACCTACTACAATGCTTCCAAGGAAAATACATAGTGAAGAAATTCTTCACTAATAAAAGGTAAATCAGGTTCACAAACAACAAAGTTGTTGAAATTATAAGAATGAGATGAAGTAGTGATACATCATTCTAGGTGATCAGCTAGCATATCTTCTTGAAAGGCTTTTACTACACATTGCTTAATGACATCTACCCAAACACAAGTGCTTGGATCTTTTGGAAATATCTAGCTTCATAGATGTTGAATGTAAGCTCTTCCTTGTTCACTCTCAATGTTAACTCACCCTTTTGAACATCCATTAAAGCCTTTCTCATAGCCAAGAATGATCGGCCAAGAATTAGTGGGACATCTTGGTCTTCATCCATATCTAACACCACAAAATCAGCAAGCAAAATAAATTTATCCACCTTTACCAATACATCTTCTATGATTCGACGTGGATACTTGATAGATCGGTCTACTAATTGCAAATAAATTGTTATTTGTTTCATCTCTCCAATTCCTAATTTCCTATAAAGAGAAAGTGACATAAGATTAATGCTAGCACCAATATCACATAAAACTTCTCAAAAAATGAATTTCCAATAGTGCAAGGCAAAGTGAAACTCCCTGAATCTTTTAATTTTTGAGGCAATTTCTTTGGAAGAATGGTACTACATTCTTCAAAAAACTTCACTATTTCAAACTCCTCCAACCTTATCTTCTTGGAAATGTACTACTACAAAACGGACTAATAAAATCAGTTAAAAACTGACTTTAAATGGAATGACTTAAAATTTAAAGTCGATTCAACGTGTGAATAGACTTTACATTTTTAATTCATTTTTACAAAATTTACTCATTTTCTATTATACTGAAATTAAAACTTGCATTCGATCACTATATAATAGCAGATAAAAAACCAAAATCTTTTTAACAAATAGTTTAAATAATACAAATAATTCAAAAATTAAATATTAATTAATAGGAAAAAAATTATCATGGTGTTGTCCTATGTTATTCAAGATCATCATATTCTTCTCCTAATGATATAATACAAAACCTACATATATAATACAAAATTTTATAAACATAAATAATAACACATAATAGTCGAAAAATATGAATAATAAGTGCGTAGAATTAATAGAAATACTTACAAGAGTAAATGAAGTGACAAAATGAAGGAAATGAAGAAAAATGGTGCTTTGTAAGTGAAAAATGACTATAAAAATTTGAGTATTTTGCTCAAAAAATAGGGGATCTAAAAGATAAGTTAGAGAGGAAGAAAACCCACTAATCGACACCGGAATTGGTGGTCATAGATGGCCTAAAAATGAGAAAGAGTAGAGGAGAAGTGGAAGAGGTTTTGAGTTTTTGAGAGTTATGCAACGTTTGCAATAGTTTCTGTTTGGGGAAGAAAGAAGAGAAAAGGAAATATCCACGTGTGTAGCACCGGCTCTACGTGTCAACCGACACTATCCACGTAGTTCGTAACGTCGATTAATGTGTTGAATTGACGCTACACGTGGACATAGTGTCAGTTCTACGTGTCAACTGACGCTATTTCTACGTGTAGCATCGGTTCAACACATCAACCGATGCTATGTCTAGCATCAGTTCAACACGTCAACCGACACTATGTGTAGCGTTGGTTCTACACCGAACCGACTTTAAATTCATTATAAGTTAGTTTTTTCCAAAAAATGACTTTACATATTGACTTAAATGCCACATTTTGTAGTAGTGATGATGTCCTTTAGAAATTTGGAATAATTTGGCATCTATTCCAAAGCATCTACAAAAGGAATATTTATGTGAATTTTCTTAAAAATATCGAAAAGCTTAGAAAATTGCTTATCTAATTTTTTTTGAAAGTTTTGAGCATAAGGAAGTGAAGTAGAGAGAATAAGAGGATTTTCAGGAAATGAAATTGATGGAGGCATGTCAGCCTCTCTTAGTGTATCATCAACAATCTCTTCTTCTTCTACTTTATGATTTCTTTACCCATTGTTTGGAGCTAGGTGTAGATTCAGTTTCCTTTGATGGTGACCTCTCAATTTCTCCTCCACTCCTAAGTGTAATGTCCTTGCATTATTCCTTTGGATTCACTTCTGTATTACTAGGAAAAGTTCCTCTTTGTTAAGAATTAATGGTTGTGGATAGTTTCTCGATTTGCACTTCAAGATTTTTCATAGTGGTTCCCATATTGTTATAATGAGTCTTAATGTTATCCAGTCGTGAATCATTCTTTTTAAACCTTGATTTCGTCTCCTCAACAAAGGAAACCATGGCATCCTTAAGTGACATATTCTTTTCGCTTAGTTGACTATTAAACCCTAGAAGAGGTTGCAGCACATTCTTTGTGTTTCTTTAAGACAAATTTTCATGATTTTGAAACCCTGGATGTAGTAATTTGGCATAGGATCACCATGATAATTGTAGTTCCGATTACTGATGTATTGAACCTACTCTTAACTCGATTTATTCATCAAAACTATCATACTTGAAGTTGCAACATATTCTGCACTTTGTGGTATTCTTTGAGCTGTCAAGGTAGAAATCTAATGAGATAGATAAGCTACTTGAGTTGAAATGGTAGAAAACGGCTTCAATTCATGAATCCTGACAATTTTCTTAACCAAAGATCTTTTAGTTTGCCATTGATAGTTGTTTGAGGCCATTTCTTCCAAAAGAGAAGTAGCACCTTCAGGTATTTTGGACATCAAAGTTCTCCCAGAAGGAGCATCAACTATAATTCTAGTTTGTCCATTTAACCTATTATAAAACATCTGAATTTGTAACCAATCTGGAAATCCATGTTGAGGGCAACGCCGAAATATCTTTATACCTTTCCCATGCTTCATAGAGTGTCTCAAAATCATTTTGTCTGAATTGACCAATCTCACTCCTGAGTTAGGAGGTTTTTGCAAGTGGAAAGAAATTAGCAAGAAACTTTTCTGCCATGTTCTATCAACTAGTGATGCTTCCCGGTTGTAAAGATTGTATCCAACCTCTAGCCTTGTCCCTTAATGAAAAAGGAAACAATCTTAGTCTAATGGTATCTTCAGTAACACCATTCATCTTTACAGTGTCACAAATCTCCAAGAACATGCAGCATGCTGATCAATGCCGATTTGAGCTCAAAATTGTTGGCATTAATGGTTTGACATCTTACACTTGAGTAGTTATCATTAACAATTGGCCTTACAAAATCCATCAAGGTGCGTGGCTGTGCATTATGTTCTCCTTCAGCCATGGCTAGTACTTTCTTCTTTTCTTTGTGATCTAAAGGTTCTTTCAATCTCCGGATCAAAAGGAATAATATTTCTAGTTCTAACACGGCGCATCTAACGTCAAAAACACACCTAGAGAAAAAAAAATAAAAATAAAAATAAAATATAATTATAAATTAAAACTAAGATTATTGTGTATCGATATTGGAAAAAATAAGAAAAAATCAATTCCCAACAACGACGTCAAAAACTTGATCAATGTAAACTACAAGTGCATAGTATCATAGTTTTATAATAAAGTGATACGATGAGTATCGTCCTCAAGGTTTGATAACTTACTTTTGACAAATACCAAAATTTTATTAATCTCAATTTTATCTAGAAAATTCACTCAGGTTCTTGTAATTAAAATTCAAAATAAAATTAATTTAAAGAAAGATGTACAAAAGAAAATAAAGATATTATTTAAAGATCAAATTAATTGGAAGAAAACTTCTAGGATATCGATTTCACCTAATCCCTCCCTATGCTTTACTCATCTAGCTAATTGAATTTAATTCTCTATGTTTGTTAGGAATCTCCAAAAATATCTAAAAGCCTCTTTCGATAGTTAATTGTAAATAATATTATTCATTAATTTACACAAGAATATGAAATTTAATAAAGCAAGAAATCATTAAGACTAATGATTTTTAAAACTACACAAGTTCATACAAGTCTTTCAATCTCTATACTTACCTATGCCAAAATATTTCAAATCTATCCTATAATTTCATCTTTCAATAGTAAATTACAAGACTAAAATCATTTAATTAATTACAAGTTAATTAAAAGCATTAAACTCAGAATAAATAAGACAAATATAAAGAGAAATAATTAAAATTAACATAGAAAATCAAATATAATTTAAAGATTAAATTAAATATAAACAAATTTACCATAATTTTTTGAAAAGAATTTAAAGAAAATTGGTTAACAAAAAGAATCTGTTTTAATGTCCTCTTCCGCCTTTTATTTCTTCTTTTCCCAGTTTCTACGTTTCTCTATGTTACTTCGTCTGCTTCCTTTTTTTTTCTTTTCGCTGTTCTCCCCTAGCGGCTCGGCTGCTGTTTTTTTTTTGTTTTTTTATGTATTGTCGCCGTCTCTTTTTTTTTTCTTCGTGGCTGTTGTATTATATATATATATATATATATATATTCTCTCCACCTACGTTCTCTCGGTTTTCTGATTTATATATATCTATATTTCTAATATATATCTCCGATACCATATTATACATATATATATATATATAAGAAGCAGAAGCCATTTATATTTATAACAAATCCCCTTTATTTCTTTTATATGTTTATATATATATTTTAAATATCTTAATTTAAATTTGATTTAAATAAATCTTTGCTTAAATTTGAGAGTTTTTAGACGATACGCTTCTAAAATTTTGGATCTTCGTTATCTTTAAATTTGTAATAAAATTTAAATAATAATAATGAAGTCCAAATTCAATAAAAAATAAATAAAATTAGATTAATATTAAAGTTAAAAAGTGATAAATTAAATCAAATTATGCAAGTCATCAATTAACTCGAGGGACTGGAATTTTTCGGAATGCAAGTCTTAATTCAAAAGCTATCTTGTAGAGAATGTGATCAAAATAGTGGTTTGTAAATAGGTTACTTGGTGACATTACATGGGTGGATAGTTTGAGTCCTAGCTTTGTAACTAGATACTTATATTTTATGATGGATCGATGGTTTTCTTCTTAGGCCATTGGTTTAGTAGAAGTTGTTTTCACCTAAAAATATCATGTGTTGACATTTTTATTTTCTTATTACTTTACATACACATGATTGGTTTTTTGGCCACTTACAAATTTTTAATTTAATGTACTTCCACCGACAAGATATTTAGATCCATAACTAAATAAATGAACCTTCACTTGGTATCAGAACGATCACTAGATACATTTAGTGTGCCTAGTACCTTGTTATAGATCACTGAGAGAGGACTTATCTACAATCGATCCGCCTTACTTTGGTGGGAAAATTACCCTTATTGGAAGAATTGTATGAGAGTGTTCCTAGGGTCTATTGATAAGAGTGTCTATAACTCCTTTTTATATGGTTGGGAACCATCTACGGTTACCAAAGATAATGTAGTAACTACTAAGCTTAGGAACGAATGGACAAATCAAGAAAACATTGGTAGTAACTATAATCAAAAGGGTATTAATGTTATTTTCAGTGCTATGCCTACTAACAAGTGTCGTTGAATTTCTCATGTTGAAGTTGCTAAGCATGCTTGGAATATTTTGGGGGTTACCAATGAGGGTACCTCATAGGTTAAGCAAAAAAAACTTTGCATGTTTAGTATTAAATTTGAGAATATTAGGATGAAAGAAGATGAAACTTTCTCCAAATTATTATTAGATTTTGTGATATTACCACCTCTTCCAATCTTAGAGAGAAAATTGATGATTTTAGGATAGTTCAAAAAATTATTTGCTTATTACAAGATTGTTCCATGCAAAGGTGATTACTATTGATGAAAGCAAGCATGCAGACACCATGAAAATAGAAGAACCTATTGGCTCACTTCAAACTATTGAGATAAGCTTTCAAAAACCACCAAAGAATAAAGGTATCACTTTCAAAACTGCAATGATTGAAGTTAGTGACAATGATGATTACGAACTGGCTCTCTTAACCAAAAGATTGAACAAAATCCTCAACAATAAGAATCCTCTAAAAAAAGGACAATCAAGTTGTCAAAAGGATTAGAATTTGAGAGAACTAAAATCTGTGAGCTCTGATGGTAAGAAATCTAAAATCATTGGACTTCAAAGTTTTGAATGTATGGGTTTTTGCCACTTCACAATTGACTGTACAAAAAAAAAGAAGCAAACTAGAAGAGTTTTCAATGCTACGCTTTCTGACTTTGAAAGTGATAACGATAATCTACTTCAATCTAGAAGCAACTACTTTCCATTTACTATAACTACTAGTAGACAATATAGTAAGCCTCACATTGATTTAGATGATTAGGAAAGTGATGCTAAATTTCTAATCAAAAAATTTAATGTCACTAGCATTGATGAAGTATTCATATATTATATAAGTTGCAAAAGGGAAGTAACTAAACTAATTGATAAACTTAAATCTCTTGAAATAAATTCTTCAATTATAGAAAAAGAAAAAATTGAACTGTCAAAATGTTCTAATATCTTGAATTCAAGTCTTCCAGTTGTTAAACAAGAAAACAAGAATCTTATCCAAAAACTTGAATAGCCAAAAGAAGTTGTGAAGAGGTTAACCATTGGAACTGAAAATCTAAACAAATTATAGATTATGGAAAACCTATTGGAGACAAGAGAGGACTAGACTATATAGATGAGGATTGTATGCCATCATCTTCAAAAAAAATTGGGTTTATAAAACCTTACAACTCTTCTTCTTCACAAGCTAGAAATATGGGTTCAAAATCAAATACTATTATGGTGAAGCCTTTTAACCCTACTCGTAATGTTACTCATTATACACAAAGAACATGTACACCTAAGATTGAAAATAATGGTAAATTTGTGCCTATCTATCAACATTGTAATAGGAAAGGTCAAATTAGGTCTATGTGTATATTTTTTATGAATGCATCTAAATGTAATAATACTTTCATGCTTTACATAGTAGGACCTATAAACTTAAGTCATCTATGCACACTTAATCATATTCTAAGATGAATAGAAATTATAATAAAATGTTATAAAATTCTACTAGAAAGCATGATGTTGTTGGCTCAAAGAGGCAAGTGAAATTCAATGCATTTAATTATAGGACTAATTATGATCATCCTACCATGAATGTTGCATCTTCATTTAGGATGAGTGATAAATTTAAAGGAAATTACAAGAATATGCCTATGATAACTAAGGCAGTTGATTTCTAACCCAAAGATATAAAGAAATCAAAATTCAAGAAAGTTTGGATTAAGAAAGATTGTTTCTTTTCTGTCACTTGGCCATTTTTCTTTATTGTTTCACCTATATATTTTTTTGGAGTTCTTAATTGACCCTAGTTTAACATCTTTAGTTTGATTTTTTTTTATTAATGCTTCTTAGTTTTGAGAAAAAAAAATACAAAAAAGGAGGGAAGTTGACATGCTTTGACATTGACATGATCATTACACACTCAATTCATATTTATTTTGATTGGATATATATTATACAAATGGATATTTTTTACTTGTGCATTTATATATTTTTCACTTATGGTGATCAATGTTGACCTGAACCTACTCACACACTCACTAAACACATAAGTATGTCATGCTAGAAGTTTATAATTAATTATGTGAGATTTTAGGGCATGAGATAACCATGAATTTGGAAATTATGGTTGAAATCGTCTTTAACTATATAAAATGATACTATAGAGAGACACCTAGTTTTGAGAGGGTTACCTATTATGATTTGTGAAAGCTACGCAATGCGAGTAGAGGGCTACGTGACAACTAGTGTAAAAGTGATGAACAAGATCGTCAATTCCAATCTTGCAAATACTTTGGTTTTATATTTGTAAAACTCCCGCAAGTGCACAAATAATTTTATAGAAATAACAAATATACTCCCAAGGTCGATCTAAAGAAGGAATATATGTGGTTTTTAATTTATTATTCAAACTTTTAAAAACGAAATTAAATCATAAACATCCTGACATAATATTTTGGTTTTTATGTTTCCTAATCTAATAACAAAAAAAATAAAAATAGATATAAATTCAATAAACAATAATGCAAATTTTTATCATTCATAACAGTGAAGTATTTAATTATATAATAATTAAGTTAACTATGCTTGCTCATATTAGTTAGGTTATTAAAGATATAAATTGATATTTGTTGATTTTTCTTTTTAGTATGAAGGTGTCCTTAGGAGGGCTCAAATTAATTTCTTTAATATTAATTAACTAATATCTTTAGGCAGGACTTATTAATTAATTAAGTATTAAATTTCAGCTTTATTTTTAGGAAAATAACAAATCATCTAATCACATCTTTAGGTAGAATAAGTTAATTAGACTTTATTCAAGGTGTCTAAATTAAACCTAATAATTTAATTATTCAAGTACTAACTTTTAAGTTTTAAAACCATTACTGAAAATATGATGTCAATACATTTTCGAATAATAGTTTTTATAAAAACTTTTGAAATCGAGCTTCATTCTAACTATTGCGAAATTTTACATACAAGTAAAAAAGTACTACTCTAAATCAGACCGGATAATTAAACCTTAAAATCTAATTTCATATTTAAGTATGTAATGAAGAATAATATATTTCTCTCTAACATCCTTAATACAAAATCTTGAATAAAAATAAAATCAATTTATTGTATAGAAATGTTTTACCTATTTAATATTTTGCAAGCATCATAACGTTATTATTATATCCTATTTACAAATAGTCAGCCATGTTAAATTTAGTCATAGAAAAGCTAAACAAAACATATAAGAATAAAACATAAAAAGTAGCTTCAAAGAATTTATTTTAAAATTATACCTCAAAATAATCCTTACAAAACTTTGATGTTAATTTTGTTGCTGGAAAACCTCCAAATTGATTTGCATTTTCGTTCATTGAATCAAAAACTAAAAATCTATAAAAGCATAGATAGTTCTTCTCAAAAAGAGAAGAAACTTAAAACTATAAACTAAAAGGAGGTGAGAAAATTTTGTATTTTTTTTGCTATGGGAGAGGGTCCTTTTATAAGTGAAGAAAAGGATAAAAAAGTGGGCAAAAAGAATAAAAATGGCCTCAGATGCATAACAGACTGGATGGCATGCATGTATGGCATAAATGCACGTGACTAGGAGGGATTTGTGGCCAAAAATGCTCAGATGCGAGCTGCATATGCGAAATCGATGGGTGTTGACATAGGTAGTGATACAAGCGTAGATGCATGTTCAGTTACGGCGTGAATGGGTGTGATTGTACACGAACTTCAATGTTAAATTATCGCGGTTGCTATGTGCAACTTCGACATGAAATTGGTGCTGCTACATGCACAATTGCAACGTGAAATGGATAGTTTTGTCCATTTTATCCATTTTTTAAACTGTTTTCTCATTTTTTTCAATATATTTGTGATGTATTGTCTTCAGTGTTATTCTTTGAGTCTTTAAATTATTTTTAAAGTGAAAATACCTAAAAAATAATAATAAAAACACTCATGATTCTGAAAAGATAAATTTATATAAAAATAAGATAAAATCATATAAATATAAATCATTTTAATTAATTAAAGTACATTAAATCATGGTAATTTTAGTGTTTTTTAAGCACTCATCACAACCCCTAACTAGCTTCTTGCTAGTCCCTTAGCAAGAGAAGCAATAAAAAGTAAAATAAAAGCTAAAAATTAAACTATCCTAAATCACTTACATGGATTGACAAGGTTTCATTTAGCATATGCAATAAGCCTTTAAACCCCTAGGTTTTCGTAGTGGATGAGTTTAAGTCTCGTGAGGGTTTTCAGTAATGATACCCATAAACATTAACAAAAAAATGAAAAACAGATAAAACAAATAAAATAAGAAGTTAACTAAAATTTAAAATAAAGAAATGAAATACAAAAATATCCCATACTTATAATCTGTTTTAAATTTCATAATTAAAATCTTAAGTATAGATTATTTCAACATCCTAAACATTTATGATTTATTATAATAATTAGTTGAAAGTCATTTTAATATTTCATATAAAAAATGTATCAATTTATTTTATCCCAAACTTAGTGTTAGGAATCTGAATTCGCTTCGACTCTATTCCTCACAAGTCAATACTCTCAAAATCATTGAATCCAATGGGTTCAAGCACTCATACTAAGGTGTTTGCAAATAGAGTTTATGTTTAAAAATGAACTAATAGGTTTGCATACTTATAAAAGAAGAAAGGCTCAAAATAGTGCATAAATTTGATCTCATGAAAGGAATAAAATGTATAAATTATAAAGATATCATATATATTATTTCTATGTATCAATCAAATTCATTAAGCAAATTTTTTAAGATATATGCCTTCTAGAAATGAAGAAAATGCAATGAATTTTTAGGGATTTACTTCCTATAACTTTCTTTTGTAATTAGCTTTTTCTCACAACTTTATAAGCTATTTGGTTCATAGTATGTAGATTATACTATTCATTTTTCTCTTTTTTTAAGAGATTTTTCAACATATAATTTTTAGAGAGTAGACATTATACATTTTTGTAAGATTTTGGTGAGTGGTTAATTTTGGTTTAGGTAACCCCATATATATCTCTTTTTGGAAGAAGTCATGTATGAATGAGATAAATACATATACTATCAATTTCTACTCATATCATTTAATCTAATAAAATTAAAAATAAATATAAGTTGCTCTATTAAGATGAGATAATTCATGCATTCAATGCTAATACCTATAGAGATCATCTAAAATTTTAAAGAAATAAGAAATGTGTTAGGAGTAAAAAAATTATATTGTACTCATAATAAAAGGAATTAGGCTCAATTATATCTCATAAGGGTAGTCTCCATTATTTGATTCCTAAATACCTATTTTGGGTTTAATATAATTTCCACACCTTATCAAAAAATACTAGTATTGAAAAAAACTAACTAATTACTATATACTCCATGATATGTTTTCAAAAATTAATCTAACAATGCAAAAGACTTAACCATTTACTTAAATTTGATTTAAAGAAATGATAAATTTCTGTGAGAAATGTTTTAAAACTAATCCTAAAATTCTAAAAATTACTAAACTACACAAAGAAAAAAATAAAACATAATAAAACTGAAAATTATTAAAATATTTGAATATAAGCATGATAAGTTTTCACCACCCCCAACCTTGAACTTACATTGTCCTTAATGTAACAATTGTAAATTAAAGATAAAAGAGGAAAGAGAAGAAAAGTGACCTATTTCCTGAGAATGTTCAAGTAGTGATGGAGAAATGTAGGTGCATCCATTATGTTTATCATTAAAGTCCACACAGATAGATCGCTGTGAACTTCTAACATGCCAACAAATATTTTTAGTTTTAATAATTCTAAAACTATTCATATTCAATTAAACTAAAATAAGCAAAAGAAATTTAAAAAATAAAAGAAAATTAGCTAAAATTATAGGTTATCTCACATCCAGTGCTTAGTTTAACGTCTTAGCAAAACGTAACTTGGGGGATTTCATTTTAAGTAATCTCAATGTTCCCACGTCATTGAGTTTCTCAAATCTATAGGTAGGACAAGTTTTTCTACCTATTCATTTTAAGTCATGCCCTATGAATTTTAAAAAAATTATTTACTTAAAACTAGGGACATGGTTTTGGGTTTTAGATAACTCACTTCTAGGTGTAAGTCAAATAACTAAGGCATCAAAACACAGTTGTACCTAAATCTAACAAAGAAACTACCTCCTTTTATCATAGATTATAATTAAAAACTTTGAAATTTTGGAGATAGTTTCAGAATATTTTTATCTTTTATTTTATTATAATCTATAAGTTAAATAATATAATCAATATTAACCAATAGTGCTCCACGAAAGAATAATGTGGAAAAGCCTCCTCAAAAACTATCCTCCTAAACAGAGCAATGTTCTTAAGAAAGACTAGTGGAACAAAAGTTTCCAAGAACTAGTCTACTAGATAGAACTTCCTTGCATCTTTACTTTTTATGCTATTAAAATCTAAGTTAAATATATTAATAAATTAAGTTAAGTGAACATCTAATTTAATTAAGTTAATAAATTAAGTTTTTTAAAAATTAAAATGAAAAATAAAAGCTAAAAATTAACTAATTGTTTTTAATAATTATATTTTAAATAAAAATTCAAAATTCAAAAATTAAAATTAAATAAAAATTAAGACTTAAAAAAATTAACTAAAAAGAAATTAAAAAAATTAAAATGAAAAATTAAAATTAAATTAAATTAAATAAATAAAAATTAAAATATAAAAATTGAAAGTTAAAAAGTTTATTTTCGTAAATTGTTTTTTAAATTTTTTTAAATTTTATTTTAAACAAAAATAATTAAATAAAATAAAGTTAAATTTTTTTAACACAAAATAAATAAATAAAATAACAATTATTTACAACACAAAATGTTTTCAAAATTTTGATAAATAATTTAAAAACTCTATTCATTCCTCGATAAAGGTGTCAAAAACTTAATTAACAAAATCGACAATACCGATCTTACGGATACTTTGCTTTAATATTTGTAAAAGTCTTACAAATGCACGAATTATTTTATAGAAAATGACAAGTATACTCCTAAGGTTGATCTAAAGAAAGAATATAAGTGGTTTTTAATTTATTATTCAAACTTTTAAAAACAAAATTAAATCCTAAACATCCTCTTACCATATTTTGGTTTTTGTGTTTCTTATCTAATAACAAAAAAATAAACATAGATATAGACTTATTCAAATCTAACTCAAATTTTTATCTTTCATAATAGTGGAGTATTTAAGGATATAATAATTAAGTTAATTATTCTTGCTCATATTATTTAGGTTATTAAAAATATAAATTGATATTTGTTGATTTTCCCTTTTTGGTATGAAAGTGTCCTTAAGCGAGGCATATTAATTAATTAAGTATTAAATTTTAGATTTATTTCTAAGAAAATAGCAAACCATCTAATCATAGCTTAAGATGGAGTCATTTAATTAGACTTTATTCAAGTGTAAACCTAAGAATTTAATTATCTAAGTACTAACTTTTATGTTTTAAAACCATTACTGAAAATATGTTGTCAATACATTTTCGAATAATAGTTCTTATAAATTTTTTTGAAATAGAGCTTCACTCTAACTACACGGCGATTGTACCAACAAATAAAATAGCACTACTCTAAATCAAACCGGATAATTAAAGCTTAAAATCAAATTTTTAGATTTAAGTTTGGAATGAAAAATAATATATTTTTCTCTAACATTCCTAATATAAAATCTTGAATAAAAATAAAATCAATTTATTTTATAGAAATGTTTTATCTATTTAATATTTCGCAAGTATAACAACATAATTATTATATCATATTTATAAATAGCCAACCACGTTAAATTTAATTATAGACAAATTAAACATAACATATAAGAATAAAACATAAAAAATATTGTAAAAATTTTATTTTAAAATTATACCTCAAAATAATCCTTACAAAACTTTGATGTTAATTCTATGGTTGCAAAACCTCTAAACGGATTTGCATTTCCTTTTATTGAATCAAAAACTAAAAATCTATAAAAGCATAGCTACTTCTCCTAAAAAAGAGAAGAACTTTAAAACTAAAAACTAAAAAATCTAAGAAAGCTTTCTAGAGAGAGAAAGAGTTGAGAAAATTGTGTATTTTGTATTAGGGGAGAGGGTTCGTTTATAGGTGAGGAACATGCTAAAATATTTGGAAAAAAGAATAAAAAATGGCCATAGATGCGTAATGGATAGGCTGGCATGCATGTATGGCATAGACGTGCGCAACTGGGAGGGATTAATGATGGAAAATGCGTTGATGCACGCTGGATTCGTTGAGTGGATAGGTGTTGACACAAGCGCTAAATTCCAGTGTGAATGGGCATGACGACGTGCTAACTTTGGCATGAATTAAGCGCTGCTGCACACGTGACTTCAGAGTGAAATGGGCGCGGATGCACGTGGGATAAGCATGATGTGCACGTGGTTGGGAAGTTTTGTCCATTTTTTTGACTTTTCCTTATTTTGTTTCTCAACATATTTGTGATGTATTGCTTCCAATATTATTCTTCGAGTCTTTAAATTATTTTTGAAGTGAAAATACCAAAAAAAAAAAAAAATAACCATGATTCTAAAAAGAAGAATTTATATAAAAATATGATAAATCATATAAATATAAATCTTTTTAATCAATAAAAACACACTAAATCATGGTAATTTTAGTACTTTTTAAGCACCTATAAAAAGTCATCATAAAAGGATAAGATAACCAAAAAAGGATTTATATAATTATTTTATCTCTCTTTTTTTACGTTTTATAAATAAAATATTTATGTTCTTTAATATCTATGTATTGAAGATAAAAATGTTATTATATTTATAGGTTTTTCAAGGATTTTGTAGGGGTGATCCAATTTTTAGAGAGAGAAATTAGAGAGAAGTCAAAGAATTGACAGTGAATTGTGTGGATCTCATATGAGATTTACACATAGGACATTACATGTACATGTGTCAATCATATATGGGATACACATCGTAGTGTGTTAGGGGGTACATGCGTAAAAACATAATCTAACTTAATGCCAACCACTTTGATGGCTCGGGTTGTTGGTCGGCCTTCTAATATAGAGCATTACTCTACATAAGAAAAGACACCTTATGATTATCGTTATAGGTGTAGGGATAAACTTGGTCTTCCTTGAGCAATACATCTTTGATGGCTCAAACTATTCATGGATTGAGCTCTAGGTTGAACCATATGTTGAAATATAAAGTCCCTCTACTCTTTCAACTTCATTCTTTAACTAGGGTCGAAAAGTAGCAATTTGTTAGCTAATTTGAAACATTTGGCATGCCCTAATAAATTCTTGCTAGTTAATTAGAGAGAGAAGATTAAATCTCTACATAAAAAGGCTTTATTTATTTCATTATTTCTATGAAATCTAACATAAATTGGAACAAAAATGCTCTGTCTTTCTAGCTCGCTTTGTATAACTTTTTTGCTTAGGTGGTAAGAAAAATAGCTTGACATGTATTTACTTTTGATTGTGTTTTTAGGGAAAAATCCTCGAGTTTAACAATTTTTTTGATTTCTTTTCAAGTTGGTCCTGAAATTCACTCCTTTTTTTCCTTTGAAAACTTGTCTCTAGGTAACTTTTATCTCCACTTACCTTACCATTTTCCCTTTCCATAATATTTTGTAGTGACTATGCATAGAAAGGTATCATCATGAACTATTAGCAAGATAGTTGTACCGTCATGCTCCTCGACCTCTTCTTCTTGGAAGAGCCCTTAATACCCTAGCTATTTGGGTCAAGAAAAAAGTGATGCATTGGGGTCCTTAAGTGAAATGAGTACCTTGTGTGAAGAAGAAATGTTTGAGCCTTATCCTTCTATGTCTATATCTTGATCTTAGATAATACCAATGATTATGTTGAACATACCTCAGATCCAATTGTCGTTCTCCAAGTCATGGAGGAAAAAATTGAGAAGGAAAGGTATCGATGAACCCTTAGGTTAAACCAAAGGTTAGGAGACTAATGTCAAGCCGATTGGTTTAGCTCTCTAGGACAAGTAGAGATAAATAAATATGTATGATATTCTCTCCTCTATTCAAATAATGATCCCCAGGCCGGGTCGAGTTGTTCTATCTCACCCTTTAATGCAGAGAGCCTGCGTTCGAGTTGGAAATGCTTCAGCTTAATGAGGCATATGAATTAAAAAGACCCACACACACGAGAAAGGTATATTTGTTAGTCAAGTAAGACTAGGTCATAAATTTGCTCCTCCTTGAGAATGAGAAGAATTGGAAGGAGTACTTCTTCTATGTGTCCGGTCGGTAGGAAACACCAGATAGTCATATGAGGTTGATAAAAAGTACCTCAGCTGATACCAAAATTGTTATAAGGAATATAGGTTTCCTTATCATGACCTTGATCCTAGAGGCTAAACAAAGGTTGTATGATATGCACAATTATCT
The DNA here is from genome assembly GCA_030763125.1 of Hippophae gyantsensis. Classification (NCBI taxonomy): domain Eukaryota; kingdom Viridiplantae; phylum Streptophyta; class Magnoliopsida; order Rosales; family Elaeagnaceae; genus Hippophae; species Hippophae gyantsensis. Next base: position 26,323,352 of record CM061039.1, on the reverse strand, counting down.
ACCGGAAAAAATGTAGTAGAGGAAACTGTTCCACACCCCATGCTATGTTGCCTATGGGTTGTTCAATAAAGGCACCCCACACGATAATAAGTAAACCTTTGGCATCTAAGAAATGAAATACCTCTCAAAATGAATTTGGGAAAATATTTGAAGTTGTCCCTCATGATGGTAAATGAACCATAGGCTTACTTCTAATTGTCCATTATTATTTAGCTCTAGCTTTGAAAACCTGACTCCCTTCTCTCTCTTTTTTTCTTTATAGATATCATAGAGTTTAACCCCAATACCTTATTAGCCTAGCTTCAAAGAAAGGTTACCAAAAAAGGAATGATCTCCAAAATAATATTAGTTCCCTCTCAAGGAATGAGCTCTTCTAAAGGAAAGAAAAAGAGTAATTCTTATGGGAAAGAGACCACTCCCTCTCAATCCAAAAAACCATGTGATCATCAAGGAGCCTATCCTCGCACCTACTCTACTGATTGTAGCTGAGCCCTTTCCAGCATTCCTATGTCAATAGATTCTAATTTTGTCACCTAGATCCAACAAACACCTGTAAGAGACTCGTGGAGGGGAAAAGGCATTATTGATGACCTAACTACAAAAGTTGACAGAGTGGCCATGTATAGGGGTATAGCTCTAGAGAGGTTGGACCATTATGTGGATAAGCTCCCCTATATTTTACAGGAGAAGAAACTTGATGCCATGTGTGAGGATGTTAATTCTACGGTCATGCTCAATATAGTTTTTTATAGACTAGGTATCACCTTGAGCTTTTACTTGACGCAGTTCATGATTATATTTTACTCACAACGAGTTCTCATTTTCAAGCCCAACTTATTCATGAGCTTATTATATTTCGAGGTGTAGAAAAACTAAAGTATGAGTTAGAGGTATAAAAAGAAAGTCCTACCTTTACCCAAGCTAAGAATGTTATGTTACTGGCAAAGGCAAACAAGTGGGAAGGTGAGGCCATCGACAATAAGGAAATATTAGCCAAGACCATACATGAGTTAAATGAAAACTCAAGGTTCTTTGAGATGTTCGAAGAGACTTAGAGAAAACTAGGGCTAAAGTTAAATCTTGTAAGCACGAGCTTAACAATGCCAAAGATATAGTTTGACCTCAATAGCATGACCGAGTAGCTTTCTTTGAGCATTGAAATTGGGTATAACTTGGTCATGGACTCACTCAAGATAGAATTCAAAAATAAAGGCCTTGGTTAATAGTACTATCAGATCCTCAACATCCTAGTTACACTATCGTACTCACCTACACAAACACAAACTAAGTGTGATAACCAAGATGAAGATTCTAAGACAAGGGATAGTAGACCTAGGGAGGGAGACGAATAAGCTGGAGATCCTTATTTCTTTAGTGAGCCCAAAGCCCTTTTTATTTTTGAAAGGGATGGCCCTTCCTTTTGTATAGGCACGAGCTACTCTACTAACCAACAATATTTTGTCTTTAATAAAAAAATATTTTGAGAAGTTTATGTATTGTATGTATATTTTTGTATTTACAATATTCATTTATGATGTGGAACCACTCATCACTTGCAAGACATTTGTCCTATTGTTTATCCCATTATCATTCGCTACAAAAGGGGATAAGGGATACTAGTAATTCAGATGTCCTATTTTGTTTGAACAACCTAAACCATTCACTCCATCTTATTTTTTCACACCTTATGGGTTCAGATAGGGAAAATAGACACTCAACTTGAGCTTTAAAACTAGAGGATGCTAGGCTTAGCACAGAGGTAGAGAAATTAGAAATCAAGGTTTTCAGCCTTAAGGATAAGCTTTATCCTTATAAAGAGACCAAGTGTTAGCTCGAGTCATGTAAAAAGCATCTATCTCAAAGCCAAGCAAGTGAAAGAAAGGCTATGACTAAAATGGTTGCTATAGCTGACAAGGAATCCCATCGGGAAAATTGTTATGCAGCAATCTATCGGAGTGCTCCTCAAGGTCAGGGGTGTTGTCATGGAATAGGCACATTCAATTGTTAACTCAAGCTTAGCTACTACCAGGTAGGAGCTAATAACTGTAAAAAAGTTGTCAAGTTTTAGGCCAAGTTGTTACCCTTAATGGAAGAGGCAAACGACACTGTCATTGGCTATGCATCCAAATGTCATAAGGATTTTTAGTAACTTTTTGACGCCGAGCTCCTAATTAATAAACTTGTAAAGATTTGTAACCTCAATCAATGTAACTTTATTTTAATAAGATGGACTTGTGAAGGTCAATCAATGTAATAAAAATATACTCTAACTTGCACAATTGTCATAGCTTGAGCAGGTGGAATAGTGCAATTGTTGGAATAGTGATCATTTCATGACAATAATTTTTGAGGGAGAGTGCTCTACTTAGTCTATGATCGAGGTGATCAACTCTCTAACATCATCTGTTAGAGTACTCTAGCTAGTTTCTAATTGAGGTGATCAATTCATGATATAGAATTTTAATAGAGAACACTCTACCTAGTCTATGTTAGAGGTGATCAACTCTCCAAAATCATTTTTTAGAAAGTTATACCAGGTTCCTAATCAAGGTGGTCAACTTGTGACATTGAATTTTAAGGGAGAATGCTCTACTTGGTCTACAATTAAGGTAATCAATTCTCTAAAATCATCGATCAAAGTACTCTACCTGGTTTCTCACCGAAGTGATCAACTCATCACATTGAATTTTAAGGGATAGCACTCTACCTGGTTTATGATCGACGTGATCAACTCTCTAACTTCATCTATTAAAGTGCTATACTGGGTTCCTAAATGATGATTCTATGAAAATAGAGTCATTAGCGCACTTTTTTACTTAATATTTGCTTATTTTATTAAATAAATAGTATTTTGGGGTTAAAAATATTAAAATATAAGTGTTTTAGTGAAAAGGGGTGAAAATATAATTTCTAGAATATTTTTAGGTTTTTTTTGGAATGTTATAGATTTTTTATAAATTTTTAACGCAAGACCAATCAAGAGTTACCACGTGGCGACATGTAAGTAGAAGAACTAACTGGGTAAGTGATGGGCAGAACTGGCATCGCCAATCCTATCTATAATTTAGTTTTATATTTATAAAACTCTCGCAAGTGCACGAATCATTTCATAGAAAATGATAAGTATACTCCTAAGGTCGATCTAAGGAAAGAATATATGTGGTTTTTAATTCATTATTCAAACTTTTAAAAATGAAATTAAATCCTAAACATCCTGTCACGATATTTTAGAGTTTTGTGTTTTTAATCGAATAACATAAAAATAAACATAGATACAGATTCAATAAACATTTATGGAAATTTTATCTTTTATAATAGTGGAGTATTTATGGATATAATAACTAAGTTATTTATGCTTGTTCATATTATTTAGGTTATTAAAGATATAAATTGATATTTATTGATTCTCTCTTTTTATATGAATATCACATTTGGTGGAGTTAGATATTCTTTGTTAACTAAACAAATCAATTACCACCTTTGGGTGGGGTTGATAACTAATTTGGTTAATTAAATTAATTCCTTTTTTCTAAAATATTGAAAATGAACCATTTAAATGCCACCTTTGGAGGGGGGTTAGACAGTTTAAACTTTATTCAAGGTGTCCAAATTAAACCTAAGAATTTAGTTATCCGAGTACTAACTTTCAAGTTTTAAAACCACTACTAATAACATGTTGTCAATACATTTTCAGATAATAATTCTTATAAAAACTTTTGAAATAGAGCTTCACTCTAACTACCAGGCGATTGTACCAATAAATAAAAGAACACTACTCTAAATCAGACCGGATGACTAAACCTTAAAATCTAATTTTTAGATTTAAGTTTGTAATGAAAAATAATATATTTCTCTCTAACATTCTTAATATAAAATCTTGAATAAAAACAAAATCAATTCATTTTAGAGAGTTTTACCTATTTAATATTTCGCAAGCATAACAACGCTATTATTATATCATGTTTACAAACAATCAACAAAGTTAAATTTAATCACAGAAAAATTAAATATAACATATAAGAATAAAGCATAAAAAATAACTGCAAAGAAAATAAAATCCTTACAGTACTTTGATACTAACTCTATTGTAGAAAACCTCCAAACGGAATTTGCACTTCCATTTATTGAATCAAAAAACAAATAAATTACAAAAACATAATTAGTTCTTCTCAAAAAGAGAAGAACTCTAAAACTAAGAAAAACTAACTAAGGAATCAGACATTGCCACGTGTGTCGAATATTCTTTCAGCAAATGAGGAGTTGACATGTGGCATGTGTTGGTTAAAATAAAAACACGGAAACGGTGCACGTTTCCAACCGCATCTGCATCCCTCACGTGTTTGAAGGCATTTCTTCTGTGCGACGCGATCCTCGTGTGCCCTCTCTTCACAGTGAATGAAAGACTGCCACTTGTCTTATTATTTCTTGTAGCTAATGAAATGCTGACATATGGCATGCATTTAAAAATAAAATAAAACACAAAATGGCCCACTCTTTCAATTGATTATTTGTTGTCTCCATGCATGTTTGTTTTTTATTATTTTTGATGTATTTCTATCCCCCACTACATGCATTTTTATAAAAAATAATTGTTTGGGGTGATATATTGGAGATGCGAGGAAAGATGTGGGGAGTTTTTGTAATTTTTTTCATTTTTTTCTAGTTCACTTTAATTTTTTAGCTTCTTCTCTGCGTGTTCTCTAAAACACGCAAAAACTTTTCTTTAACTATTTATGTTGTTTTGTTAGGCAATAGAGAGAAAAAAGACAGCGAAGAAGAAGAAAAGGGAAGGAATTTTATTTTTCATTGAGGAATCGTGAAAGAGTTTCTCCTAGTAATTTTTCTTTCTTTTAAATTTTATTTCTCTGAAATGTTTGATTATTGTTATATTGTAATTTTAATTTCTACTATGAACTAATTTATTTGTTCTAAGGTTGCAGTGTAGCTGAAATTATGAAACTTGAATTAATTATTTTTTAATGATTTATGGGACGTTTTTAAGTTGTTTATTTTATCTGTGCTTAATGCTTTTAATTGTTGGAAAATTAATTAATTGATCTGTGGCACTTAAATAAACTTTAAAAAGGAATTTTTATGTGTTGCTCATGATAGAATAACATATATATATAAGGGATAGAAATATACCTTTATTGTACGTGTAAGTATTTAAGAACTTAGAACTTAATGAATCTGGTTGAATTTAATTCTCAAAGGAATATAGTGAATTATTTTAGTGAGATGTGTCTATATGGAGCTCGGAAGAGTTAATGTGGATAAATTAGGAGTTCTTGGTTGACAACTTAAATGCGAGAACATAAATCAATAGAAAATAATATGATTCAAGTGGATTAATTTGGTGAAACTACAATCCTAGAATTTTCTTATAAATTGTTATAAAAATTAGTTAGTCAAACTCCATCAAACTATCGACTGTTTAGATAGAATCGGGTTAAAATAATTTTAGTAATTAACGAACATTAGTAACAAATCTCCGTGGGAACGATAATTTTACTTATCAATTTTATTACTTATGACCGTGTATATTTGCACGATTTTATGTTCTCCAAAAGAGACAACATGATGATTTAATATTTTACCCTAATTATGAATTCAATTTAATTATATTATTTAATCTAATTTTTATGCTATTAGTTATTTGGCCAACAATTTATCTATAGAGACAATTAAATAAATTTGAGATAATTATTTAATTATTTGTCTTAATTAAATAACATGCATTTTTTCTAGGCAGAGATGTGTGATTCTTATGTATGTGATCCATAATTGATGAACTTAATGAATAGTATGCATTATAATTGACATAAGAGTGTGATTAAATTAATTACTATATGGTGTGTAGTTTAATTGGGAGAAGAATACATGTTAAGTTAGATTCAATTGATCATGTAATTAATTGATAATTATATTGGAGGGATTTTAGTAATTCACATGTTTATGTAATAGGGAGATTAAGTATTCCTAGATATTTTCTCATATATTTTCTTAGTTACCAAATATGGGTTAATTAATTATTGTTATTTATTTTTAGTTGTTTTAATTTTGCTTCCTTAGAATATAAGTAGAGCCATTGAACTAACCCTCGCTAAGGATAAAAGGGATGAAGCTTTGAGTAGGATGATTGAACATAAAATAAAAGTATCAAATTATTACAAAATGGTTGTGCATTTTAAAGTGTTTTCCATGGATGATTGAATTCTCAAATGGGGTTTTCCTAACAAAAAAGGAATGGATGGCCGGTAAAATGGGTACAAATTGGGAAGGACTTTATCAAATAATTGAGACAACTACAAGAGGGGCTAACTTGCTGAAAATCTTTGAGGGATCTAAGGATGGCACAAGCTAGAATATCATAAACTTAAAAAAATACTACTTCTAATGTATATTAATGTACTACTTTCATGTACCATCATCATATGCATACTTATGGAGTGATTTCCTTCAACAAATGGTTTTTTCCCAGAATTCTCCCACTATTATATGTCATAGGCTAATCACCTCGATTAAGAACCAGGTAAAGTGTCTTGATACTTATAAATATCATGAGTTGATCACCTTGGTTAGGAACCAGGTTGGAGCTCTAATAATGAAGAGATGAGCACCTCCATCAGGAACTAGGTAGAGCTCCCTCTCTTATTATTATATGTCATGGGCTAATCACCTCGATTAAGAACCAAGTAGAGTACCCAGATACTTACAAATGTCACAAATTTATCACCTCGGTTAGGAAACAAGTTGGCGCTCTTACAATGAAAGGAGAGTTGAGCACCTTGATCAAGACATTTAACGGTTTAAGATGGAACATGGGCTCATCCATAGTTTTCTTCTTGTTTTTAGTATAATTGGAGAGGCATTCTCGTGTAAAAGATTTACTCCTCTTTTTCCATTTAGAGGAATCTCTCCCTTAAATAGGAGGCATAGTTCCTTGAGATCTCATCCCCTAGAAGAAATATGTTCTTAAGCCAGGCCAGGAGAGCATCAACATCAAACTCCATATAATCTGCAAAGACAAAGGGTCAGGAGGTATCAATATTATGAGGTTATGCCAAAAAAAAAGATGGAGAAAATTTTTCAAGTTTGAGGGCTAGTTCATCATTATCTAGGACCATCTCAAACCTTTCTCTATAGTCTGTAGAAGGGGTCTTGTGCTAATAGCTTATGATTTACGAATAATCTTGAGGGGAAGTTCCTCTGAACTTTTCCTTATCAGCCCATATACTACAAAAAGTGGGGTATTCAATAGATACCTTATTGGAGTTTTCTCAAATAGATAGTTATGGATATCAATAAGGCATTATTTCACATCCAAAATTAAAGTCATGATAAATGAGCTCATGTTCATTATCATGACCTTAGTGTCATTCTAGGTACTCCTTATAAACCTAATAACGTTGGTAGAAGATTCCCACCAATTTAAGACATAGAAGAAATATTCCTTCTAGTTCTCGTTCTCGGGGAAGGCCATATTTATACCCGAGTCCTACTTCATAAACATGTATACCTTCCTCGGGTCCATTAGGTTATACTTCAAGACATAGGCTTCAATGAACTCGGGCATTTCTAAATCCACCCCGAGTTCTTTCCATATAACTATAAGGCAAAGTAGATACCATCAGCAATTGGGCATCAGTTGACCCAGTGTGAACTAAGTGCTAGCCAAAAACATCATTATCAAAGGGAACAGAGGAAACATGACCCCTAACCACATAGCCTTCTTATGAAAGATCATCCACCCAACTAGAGATGGGTCATTATCATAAGCCACTGACGGTAGAATTATAATGTGGACTAAGGAATGGATGCTATATGTTTTCCTCAACCTCTCCTCATCTTGTGGTGATAAACCACTGGTATTAACTTTGGCTCACTAGCCCTTGGTATAGCCTGTGGATTCACCAGCCCTTATATTCCTTGTCTTCTTTTTCTAGGTCCTAGCCATTGAGATTTGAGTTTAGGGTACACTCAATCGAATAGCTGGTACAACATGAGGATAAGAAATGGAGGTAGAGGGCTAAGGCTGAGATTGACCCTTTTTTCGCTTGAAGATTTTGTCTCGGTGGATAACCCTACGTCATCACTTTTTCTAGGGTATTATGGGCTCTGTTAAGAGCCCATGCCCAAGGTCTCTTTTATGTACATAATGTCTATAAAAATGCACAAAAAATGAAAAAGGGATAGGGTACGAGATGAAGGGATTTCCTAGGGTTGAGTTTGAAACTAAAGGAAAGTTATTCTTTAAAACTGATCTAAAAAGAAAGAAAAAAAGTTTTAGACTCATGAAGTTTGTACTCTAAAACTTGATCAAACAAGCTATGTAGATATCCAAATTTTTATATCTAAAATATTTTAATAGCTCGAACTTATGCAATAGAGTCTTTTTCCCTTACTATTTGTTTAATTTGTTGGAAATAATAAAAAGGCTCATCCCATGCACCTCCTTACATAGATATCCACATTTTTCAATCTCCAATCAACCTACATACATTTATTAAGGGAGAAGAATGGTTCAGATTCACTGCCTGAGTTTTACTCTTCCACATTAGCCTTGAGCTCAAGCTAAAAGAGTATAGGCATTAGATGCTTGGACACAAAGATCGATATGGAGCCCAATCCTAGAGGACAACCCAATCCTAGATGACATCCCCAACCTAGAGGACATCTCGAGCCTAGAAGACAACCTAAGCTAATGGACAATTCATCCTAAAGGAACTTCCTTAGACCACTCTCATAACACACTCATAAGAGACCTGTCCAAGTCAACTTTTGTATGTATAAAACATTATATATACATAGAATTCCTAAGGGATCCTCACATTCAAGCAATTTATCTTACTTCTCTCTAGTTTCTCTCTCTATAAATTAGACCAATCCCAACAATACATTTTCAAAAATCGAAAACACATACAAAAATTATAAAAAAGAATATTCATCTTGACCAATTTTACTTTTTGCCCCTAGGAACGTATTGGGATAGGTTTATCTCAACCTTCTTACCTGCTCTAGTATCCTCTACATCATCCTCAACCTCATGCTAGGAGAGCCATGAATTAAGAGATAACCTAACTAAGAGATGAACATTGAAAAAATAATATAATAAAGTCAATCGTACATGGATAATTTCCTATTTTCCTTGGATAGGTTGTTAAGCATATCCTCGTTAAGACCCATGGGCATTAAGGAAATCAACTCATCTTAGGCTATGATATTTCCTATGACAAGTTCATTGAATACACTTGAAGCTTTAGTAAATCTTACATATTTCCTATATCGAGGAGTGCAAGAAGATTGGCTTATGAATTTATGCAACTGAGGGCATAAATATCTTTTATTATGACCTGAAAAATGGATAAATAATGAATGAGTAAAACCACATTTATAATAAAAGTTTCTATAAAAGATGACTTTAAAACATTTAATGAATTCAAGATAACCCATACTTTAAACCATTAGCAATATGCTGAAAAATATATAGAAAATTTTATAAATAACAATCATATATTGTACTTAAAACATACAAACTAGATAACAAGTTAAAACATGTAAAGTCATATTTGAAATATTTACAATAGCAATATCAATTTCTCCAAATACATTCATGGGTTACAAATAACATACTAAAGTAGTGAATCTTTAGACTTTACCTTGGTTAATACTGAACTGCATGTTGCCTTACTGAAAGTCTAATCTGGAAAGTTTAGAAGAAAAATATGGATGAGCTACGACTATCCCAATAAGCATTTACTCCATGTGACATATCAATATAAATATAATAATGAATGCAACATGATATAAATATTCTCATGTATATCTAGCAAAGCAATAATCATATAGTGGGAAGATTTTCTTTTAAAAGAACTTGGTATGCCTATACATTCTTGCCTTTTGAACTAGGGACAATGTACATTCCAGATATCACAATGCATGATTATGTAATTATAAAATATGCTATGCTAGGACATAAATCTACATGCATGGTATGAAATATCCATATATATTGGTCAACTACAAGATTAATGGGTAGTCAAATACGAAGAATATTTGTGGTTTACTTTGAGGAGCATATGTGGTTAGACTCTAAGACCCATGTATGGTCGTACTTCAAGACATTTATGGCATATGTATTGGTATACTCTACGATATATGGGTGATCAATTGTGAGGCACTGATGGGCAGAACCGGTACTGCCGATCCTGCCAATACTTTCATTTTATATTTATAAAACTCAAGCAAGTGTACGAATCATTTCAGAGAAAATGATAAGTATACTCCTAAGGTCGATCTAAGGAAGGAATATATGTGGTTTTTAATTTATTATTCAAACTTTTTAAAAAAAAATTAAATCTTAAACATCCTGTCACGATATTTTGGGTTTTGTGTTTCTAATCTAATAACATAAAAATAAACATAGATACAGATTCAATAAATATTGATGCAAATTTTATCATTTATAATATTGGAGTATTTATGGATATAATAACTAAGTAATTATGTTTGCTCATATTATTTAGGTTATTAAAGATATAAATTGATATTTATTGATTCTCTCTTTTTTATATGAATACCACCTTTGATGGGGTTAGATATTCTTTGTTAACTAAACAAATCAATTAACATCTATGGGTGGGGTTAATAACTAATTTGGTTAATTAAATTAATTCCTTTTTCTAAGAGATTGAAAATGAACCATTTAAATGCCACCTTTGGTGGGGTTAGATAGTTTAAACTTTATTCAAGGTGTCCAAATTAAACCTAAGAATTTAATTATCCGAGTACTAACTTTCAAGTTTTAAAACTACTACTGAAAACATGTTGTCAATACATTTTCAGATAATAATTCTTATAAAAACTTCTCAAATAGAGCTTCACTCTAACTACGGGGCGATTGTACCAACAAATAAAAGAGCACTACCATTAAATCAGACCGGATAACTAAATCTTAAAATCTAATTTTCAGATTTAAGTTTGTAATGAAAAATAATATATTTCTCTCTAACATTCTTAATATAAAATCTTGAATAAAAATAAAATCAATTCTTTTAGAGATTTTTACCTATTTAATATTTCACAAGCATAACAACGTTATTATTATATCATGTTTACAGACAGCCAGTAATGTTAAATTTAATCATAGACAAATTAAATATAACATATAAGAATAAAACATAAAAAATAACTACAAAGAAAATAAAATTCTTACAGTACTTTGATGCTAGCTTTGTTGCTGGAAAACCTCCAAACGGAATTTGCACTTCCATTTATTGAATTAAAAAGTAAATAAATTACAAAACATAATTAGTTCTTCTCAAAAAGAGAACTCTAAAACTAAGAAAAACTAACTAAGAAAAGCTAAAAACTAAGAAATTGAGAGAAAGAAAGAGAAGATAAGATGTGCTTTTAGGTGTCTTTTGAAGTTAAGAGAATGAGAGTATTTATAGGTGAGGAGGGGAAGAAAAAGTGGGTGAAAAAATGATTAAAAATGGTGGAAACGTAGAGTAGTGAATGATGACATCATTACTGATGTAGGTGCACGCGGAATGGAGCACAGTGGCGTGCGCGGATGGGGTAAATGGATGCAGCGGTGCTCACGGACTGGGCACATATAGACGTAGGTGCACGCGGAATGGAGCAGGGGTGCATGCAATACGTGTGGAATGGAGAGCAGGTGCGCACGGACTGGGCGATACGGTACATGTTGAGCGGGCGCTGATGGGCACGTGCGCGGACTGGGTGATGCGCGCGCATTTTTCGGGATGGCTGGGTGCGTTGGCCGGCACTGTTGGGAAGCTACATGCACGATTTCCTCCTTTTTGACATTTTTGACCCTTTTGACCCATTTTGTCCAATTTTTCCATATTTGTTGACCTTTCCTCATTTAATTTGTGAATATATTTGCGATGTATTGCCTCTAGTATTTTTCTTTGAGTCTTTAAGTTACTTTTTTAAGCGAAAATACTTGAAAAATAATAAAAATACCCGTGATTTCGAAAAGATAGATTTATATAAATATATGATAAAATCATATAAATATATATATTTTTAATCAATTAACGTGCATAAAATCATGGTAATTTTAGTACTTTTTGAGCACTCATCAGGAACATGGTTGTTCAACCTCCTAGACCAATGTACGATTATACAAAAAGACCCATGTATGGATAAACTCTGAGATACATGGGTAGATGTGTACTGATATCCATGTAAATCTAGTCTGCTACAACCAATATCCCTAGGGAATTGAACTTTGCAACTAAATACATGTAATATTCCTCACAAAAACAAGTTCATGATACATGTATAAAATAGTAGATGTCATAAAGTCATGAGTACCACTATAAATGTTTAAAATTGATATTTATTACAAAATTCATTTATAAATTTTTTATGAGAATATGTTCAAAGATGGCATTGATTTTTCAATATTTGTAAACACATGCAAATGCAAGCTATTTTATAAAAATAATGCATGAAGAAAAAGTTGAGTAATTTTCCTACCTACAATTTTGTATGTTTGCACTTCTATTCGTATTACTAACTCCTTTACCTTTTGAGCAAAACCTAAAGCATTGTATATTCCTAATATTAGTAAAATTCTTAGTTTAATTATTTATTATAAAGATAACACTTGATGGAAGAATTTAACTTGACAAGTTTGTCGCAGTAAAATCTAATAATTGTTTGACCCAACATTTCACACTTACTAGCCTAAATGCTAGAATATTTTTATCCTTAGTTTGACCAATTAGAAAAGTTTCAAAAATTGTATAATTTTCTTTATAGAGAGAGAAATATAAAGAGCAAAGAGAAATTGAAATTTTTAGGTGAGGGAAATGGGCAGATATGCATGCTATTCATAGGAAACAAAATTGACTCTAGCCCACCACCCTCTCTGGCTACACATTGAGCACTTTGGTGAGTTCCCAAAAAACTATGACAAGCCTCTAAAACATGTTTTTAAGTGCTCGCCATCCCATAATCATATCCAAGGTATGTCTTATTGATGCTCATTGGTCCCTTGTCGATAACTCTTGCTTGCTATGTGCCAAGCTCTATGGAAAGGTTCTAGAGAGGTTTCGACGAGCTTGCCAAAATTTTCCTAATAATAGTAGATAATTTGATTTTTACATGGATATTTTACATATGAAAATTGTGTTTGAAAATATTAATCTTGATTTATTTAGGTTATGGGAAGAAAATGGAATTTTCTGTAATTTTTTGGGATTTTATTTTATAGATGGATGTACAAAGCATGATCCAAAGATGTATCTTAATGGCTTGATTGATGAAAAGAAGATATCGATCAATTAAGGTAGTATAATTGATTGAGCTTCAATTGATATTCGATGAGTGCTCTTCAATTGAATGATAACATACTTAGATCAATCAAATAAAGAAATCAATTGATTGAGTGGAGAAAAAATTGACACTTAAAGTTGATTTTACAACCAACTATTAATGTTAGTGGTTGGATTGAAGATAATATGAAGTCTAAACCAATTTGGTCAATTTTTGACCTTTATTTAGCCTATTTAACCTAAATAATAACCCCATTCAATTCATTCAACACTTTTATACATAACAAATATTTTTAGAGAAAGAGGGAGAAAGTAAGAAAATGATCAATAATTAAAGGTTTTAGAGTCAAGATTTATCAAGAGATTGTTGTATATTTTCTTCTATCTTTGTATTTTATTATTTCCTTGTATTATCTTATTGTTTTTAGATTTAATTTAATATGATTTGGATTGGCTAAACTTCTTGTTAGGATCATTTTGAACTCAATTTCTTTGTATAATAAATTAGTTGATTTTTCCATTCTTTGTGATTCTCGATATTTGATATTTTAATTAATCTATTTTTACTACTTTCAATATAGTGAGATAATTAGGTTATGCTTAGGAGAGGTAATTTAATTATAATCATGATTAATTAATATGTATATTTCTAGGTAGAGATATATCATTCGTATATATGTTATCTTTAAATGCATAATGAATGGGATGTAATTCGATTAGCACAATAGTGTGATCCGATTATTTACTATATGGTACATAGTTTTCTTGAGAAAGGAATTGTGTGCTAATTAAGGAGTATACAAATTAATCAGCATGAAATTTTGATTAATTTATTCACACATGACATGTAATTTATTCGGGAGAAGGATTCACGCTAGAGTAGAGCATTTGATCAAGTATCATATAAATAATTTCTTGAGACGATAAATTAATTCATATGTGAAAAATTGGGGGAAATTGGATTCAAATGACTCTTTTATACCAAAGTATTTAGTGTGAGTGTGTCGGACCGCATTAGTATAGATATTATATTTTTTGTTATTTTTAGTTATTTTAGTTATCAATTTTCATTAGCTTAAATATTATTAATGTGATTATAGTCTAGTACTAAAATACTTTATAATCTAATCCTCATTGGTATGATAACAATTGTTCTTAAAATTACTTATCACTTATACATCACAGCGTATACTTACATGTGCTCAATAGTAGTGGTACCCCTTATATATATATAACCAATGAAAGGCCTTAAGTGACTATTATTAATGATTATTTATTACTTTTCTCTAGCTTCTCCCTTTAAACTTGAGTCATTCCCAACACTAATGATTATTTCTCAGAAATATATAGTAATTGGGTGATTGTATATGGTTTGTAGCAAAAGTTATTAGTTTGATAATATGGAAGCTCACTTAGAAAGGAGGAGGAATGTTAGTAATAGGCTAGTAACAAGAATAGAGACTCCTTGTATTGAAAGTAGTTTTGGGTTAAAATTACATAAGAGAGCATATTAGTTCTATACAATTCTATAAACTTTCTTTAACTAATGATTCTATAATTTTCCATAAGATTGACTTTGGGGCTAAGGTTGTCGATCCATTCAACCTTAGCCACATATTTTTACTTTCTCTCTAACCTCATTTCTAGATCTTTCCTATTGATTTTGTCTTTTCACATTATTCTTTAATTTTCTAGAAGTTTGTCTAGATGTTTCTTGTACAGAATACTCTAGAAATGAACATCATAATCTTATATACCTCATTGACATTAATTTTAGTAATTCTTATCATTGCTTATCCTAGCACAAACCTTGGTTGTGGTAGTACTTCTATGTTAAAGTCATATTTTTTTCCAATCTTCCCCTCTCTTAGAGATTTTCTTGATGAGTTTTGGATCTATGATAATTAGGGTGCATGTCTCATATTTATCTTGTAGAGATTATTTCCTTCTTAGTGATGACTTTGGAAATTATCTCTTTTTTTCCTTTATCTGGTATCTTTGAATGACATAGAAATATTTAAGTATGCATTGTGTCGTGAACATCTGTATGTACTAGTCTAGTGACTTCTTTACTCTCCATGTTTTTCCTATAGGAAATAGTTGTCGATGTCGCCTTCTTGAATACACTGTTCATATGCCACTTTTTTTCTTTATATATTGTAGGCCTCAAACAATGTTATTCTAATGTAGTACCTAAGAAGGGTTTATAAGTATTAGCATTATTCATGAACAAAACTTCTAAATGTAATTTTGTCTCTGGAATGCAATTCGAGTAAAAAAAACTATCGAGCATCAAATTAAAAAATATCAGGTATATTTATATTCTTGTGCACAATAGATTTTGAATTAGGCATATAGAAACAATTTAGTAAAAAGGTTACTCAATATATCAAGTAATTTTTGGATTGATCAAGGAGATAGATCGATTGAGCATCGAACTACTATGATCTAAGTCCTCATGGAATTAATTTTAACATGAGATAAATAGATCAAAGTTTTGGGTTTGATCGATCGAGGGCTGGATCAATTGAGGTACATTCTAATGCTATCTACCTAATCTTGGTTTTATTTATTATTGCTTGGAGTGATCAAAAAGGGTTTCAGTCGATCAACCTTATTGATTTGATCAATTGATATTTGTCTAGATTGAGCAAGTGATAAGGGATTCAACTTATAACCTAACTGTCTACTCGAGCCAAAGCTATCAATTACAATATTGTCCCTATTATTTACTACTCTATGAATTGTTTAAAGATAATTTTGATTGATTAATAAGCCTAACTAGTTTATGATACTTGGAATTATTGGATCAAATAATTGTATGTGTAATATCATAATTATTTGGTTTGATTATTTATCTTAAAAGAACATACCTTTTATTGAACTTGTGCTTAATTTTCTTGTTTTAGGGTTGCTAGATGATTTAATATTAACTAATATATTCTTGAATCTTCTAGTTAGGGTTACTCATTATTGAATATGCTCTAGGACGTACCTTGCACTTGCACTATTGTCCTAACATTTCAAGTACTGGTTGAACAATTTTGATTACTTGTATGACTCAAGTTATTAGAATGTTGGTCTGAATGTAAACACCTTTCTTGTGAAGACTCTGAAGAAAAGTAGTAGCTTGTAAGTTGATTACATAGGGGCATTATCTAGGAGGGTAGTTTAAATCCTGGCTTTATAATTGGATCTTATTTTCATACTGGATAGTTAGGTGGTCTAGTGGATTGCTTACTTTTTTCTTAAATCATTGTTTTAGCTTAGGTTATTTTATCTAAAAATATCATGTGTCAATCATTATTTTTACATTATTTTAATTACACGTGATTACATGTCTAGTTGTCTATAAAATTTTAATTTGACATGTTTTGATTAATTAACCATTCATTTCCCTCTAGTTTAATTAAATTCGTAACTAACAATTTTTAATTGGTATCAGAGTAGGTCACTTTATATACTTAATGTGAGCCTAGAACCTTGTTATGGATCATTTGAGATATGGTTCATCTACAACATGTGCTCCCTACTTTGATGGGTCAAACTACCCATATTGAAAGGCTCAAATGTGAGCCTTTCTATGATCTATAGATGAGAATGTCTGAAACTCTGCTACATATGGTTGGAAACCAACTATGGTTACCAAAGATAATTTAGTCACTCTTTAACTTAGGAGTGAACAGACAACTAGATATAAGACTGGTAGTAATTGGAATAAAAAAGAACTAATGCTATCTTTAGTGTTATATCTGCTGATGAGTTCCATTGTATCTGTAATGTTGATACTGCTAAGTAACCTTATGAGGGAAGAAGATAAGATATTTTATAAAGTATATGCTAAATTATGTGATATTACTAATACCTTGACCAATCTTGGAGAGAAAATTGATGATTTCATTATAGTTTAAAAGATTCTTTTCTCGTTAGTAGATCTCTTTGATTTAAAGGTATATGTTAAATTATGTCTTTGATCCTTTGAAATAAATTTCTCAACTATAGAAAAAAGAAAAAAATTGAACTTCCTGAATGTACAAATGTTTTGAGTTCAAGTCTTGTAGATATCAAATAGGAAAATAAGAATATTATGAAAGAGTTGGGAGAATCAAAGGAAGCTATGAAGAGATTGACCATTAGAATTGAAAGGCTAAGCAAAGTCCTTAACTATGGAAAAACCTTTGGATATAAGAGAGAGCTAGGTTATGTAGATAAGTACTATATGCCATCATCTACAAATGCAACTAAGTTTGTATAACCCTCAAACCCTTCTTCACATGCACACATTCACCTCTAACATCAAATACCACACTTGTAAGAGAGAGGTTTTGTTACACGAATATACAAAAAGGGAGAGGTTGTATAGTTAATGAGTGTTGGCAATATTCATGAATAAAGCATCTAAATGTAATTTAGTTTCTATGTGAGTCTTTCAAGAATACTATTCAAGTAGAATAAACTATTGAGTATCATATGAGCACATCTCAAGTATATTTATGTTCTTATACACGTTAGTTTTCATATTAGTGAAATAGGAATAATGTAATATATAGATTACTTGATTGATTGAATAATGTTTGGATTGATTAAGGAGGTAGATCAATCGAGCATTGATCACTACGATCTAAATTCTCTCAATATTAATTTTAATATGGGATAGATTGATTGAAATTTTGGGTTCGATCAATTGAGGAATGGATTGATCAAGCTACAATCAAATTTGATCTATATGGTCTCAATTTTTATTAATCATTGCCTCGATTAATCGAAAAAGGGTTTCAATTAATCAAGTTTATTGGTTCTATTGTTCGAGTAGAAAGGGCTTCAATTTATAACCTAATTGTTTACTCAAACCAAATTTATTAATTATTATATTGTCCTTATTATTTACTGCTCTATGCGTTGTTTAATGGACAATTATGTAATTGGACTTTAACCTAGCATTAGGGCTTCGATATTTTTTTATTTAAACAACTTAATGCCTCATCGATCTTTTCATCTTAAGCTCTCTCTCTTCAATTTATTTGTAAAAACAATACCATATTTCGTTAGGCTTCTTTCTTTATTTAATCTGTTAAATACCTATAGTTGTGTTTGATTTATTAATAAGCCTAACTAGTTTATGATATTTTGATTAAATGTTCATATACCTTCTTCTTTATTTTATTCTTCAATTATTGGATCAAATAATTGCATATGTTTCATTGGAAGCTTGACATACATAAATAATAATATTTTCTTCATATATTTTCGTAAACTAGCTTGATGGACTTTTTTAAGCCTGTAAGGTTTATGAGTGTTGACGATATTTGCGAACAAAACATGTAAATGTAATTTTAGTTTTTAGGCATTTTTTTAAGAATATTACGAAGCTAAGGAAGTTCTTATGAACATAACTCAAATATATCTATGTTCTTATGCATGTTAGATTTCATATTAGACATATAGGAACATTTTGAATTTAGACTACTCGATTGATCGAGACATGTCTAGCTCGATCAAGGTGAGTAGATCAATTGAGAATTGATCTACTAAGATTAAAAAGTCCCAAAATTAATTTTTTCTTTGAGCACATAATTCAAGTTATTAATGGTCGATTGATCGAGCACTAGCTTAAAAAAATGACTAGATCGATGTACCGATTTCAGAATTTATTTTTTACTGCCCTAGATCAATCAAGGATTGATTAGATTGATTTTTTGGCTTGGTCGATCAAGCTCAACTTAGATAAATCAAGGGTTAGGTTTTAAACTTTAACCTAATTTTTACTCAAGCCAAATGATTCAATTATTATTTTGTCCCTATCATTTAATGCCCTATGAATTTTTTAATAGATAGAAAGATAATTCGACTTTAACCTAACATTAAGGCTTCAATATTTTCTAAATAAAGAACCTAATGCCTCATATTTTATTCAATCACATAAACGCATTATTCTCTTCATCAGTAACTCTCTCTCTCTCTCTCTCAAACTTTTTTGAACAAACAAGATCATACTTCTTTAGCCTTATTTATTTAATTATTTTATCAAACAGTGGTAGTTGTGTTTGATTGATTAATAAGCATACTTAGTTTATAATATTTTGATGAAATGTTCATTTAGCTTCTTCTTTATTTTGTTCTTGAATTATTAGATCAAATGATTATGTGTGTAATATCATAGTTATTTGATTTGATTATTTAACTTTAAAGAAGCTATCTTTATTGAACTTGTTCTTAATTTGCTTGTTCTAGAGTTGCTAGTTGATTTTATTTTTCTTGATATTTTATTAAATCATCTAGCTAGGGTTTTCCATTATTGAATCCTCTCTAGGACATACATTAAACTTTTTTTATTGTTCTAACTTTTGATAGACTAGCTGAACGGGTTTGATAACTCATATTACTCAAGTTTATCGGAACGTTGGTTCGAATATGAACATCTTACTTATGGAGATTACGAAAGAAAGTGAATTCTTATAAGTAAGTTACTAGTGGGCATTACCTTGATAAGTAGTTTAAGTACTAGCCTTGTAATCAAACATTATTTTCATAGTGGGTAGTTAGGTGGTTCGGTGAACTAGTGATTTTTCTCTTAGGTCATTGTTTCAGGCTAGGTTATTTTCACCAAAAAATCTCATGTGTTAATTTATCTTTTCGTATTATTTTATTTACACATGGTTGCATATATGGCCATCTGTGAATTTTTATTTGGCATATTTCTATTAATTATCTATTCAATCTCCTATAGCTAATTCGATTGGTAACTAAATAAACACTCAATTAATATCAAAATTGGTCACTAGATATACTTAATATTTGCCTAGTATGGATCAGAAATCAAGAGACTCAAAACTATGAATTTAAAACATAAGAAATCTAAACCCATTAGATCTAAATGTTTAGAATGTAATAGGATTGGTCACTTTGTGATTTAGAAAGAATTGAAAGAGATTTTTGTGCTATACTTAGTGATTCAGAAAGTGAAAATGACATCCCAATTGATTAAGAAAATGCTGGCATTAACGTTTTAGCATTTACAGCAAAGATTGATGGACATTCTAGTAAATCTAACTTTGATTCAAATAATAAGAAAAGTGATGTTGAATTTCTATTCAATAAATTTAATGCAAAAATCTTGATGAATTTTTTATTGAAATAGTTAGCAATAAGATATAAAAGGATAGGTTACTAGTAGAAGTAACCAAATTAAATGATAAACTTAAATCCTATAAAATAAAATCCTTAATCTTAGAAAAATAAAAATTGAGCCATTTGAATGTGCTAATGTTATGAATTCAAGTCTTGAATATCTTAAACTGAAAAGCAAGACATTAGTACATAAACTTGAAGAATCAAAGAAATCTTTGAAGAGATTGACCATTGTAGCTAAAAGGCTAAATAATGTCTTTGACTATGGAAAACCTTTTTTAGACAAGAGAAGGCTAGGCTATATAGATGTAGATTCTAGGCCATCATCATCAAAGACTACACTTGTAAGGGATTATAACACTACTCCTACTATTATTAATTGTGCATAAAGAAATTTTGTTCCCATAATAAAGAATTGTCAAGTTTTTGCCTCTCTATTATTATTGTGGTAGGAAAGGTGCTATATGACCAAAATGTAGGTTTTTAATGAATGCTTATAAATTTAATAATTCCTTCCATGCTTCTAGTTATAGGACTCATAATCATCATCCTACAATGCATGTTGCATCTTCATTTAGGATGAATGTGAAATCCAAAGGTCAGTTCGAGAAAATGCCAATGGTAACTAAGGTAGTTAATTTTCAACCCAAAAGTATAAAGAAAGTTTGGGTTAGAAAAGTTTGTGTTTTTTTGGTCATTTGACCATCCCTTAATTTTCACCTAGGTACTTTTTTAGTGCTTATTTAACCTTGAGGGAGCATTTTTAGTTTATTTGTTTGTTTCATTTTTATTTTTGTTAATGATTTTTTAGTTTTTTTAAAAAATGGAAAAAAGGGACGTGGACTTGCTTTAACAATGACATGAACTATACATATTATTGTCACATTAATTCACTTCCTATGATTTACTTTACATTGCTTAATTGAGTATTTCAACTTGTACATCTATATATATTTCACATCTGATGATCGATATTGACATGAACGTACTCACACACTCACTTCACACATATATGTGTCATACTTGAAGTTTATGGTTGATATTGTGAGATTTTAGAGCTTGAGATAACCTTGACTGCAAAATTGTGCATGAGATCTATCTTTTACTTTATAAAATTCTACTATAGAGAGGCACCTAGTTTTGAGAGAGCTAATTACTATGATGTGTGAAATCTACTAGAGTGAGCGGAGGGGGCTACCTCACAACTAGTGTAAAAGTCATCATACTAGGCATATTGGTTCGTGTATATTTCCTTTGTTGTGGAAAAATAAAATAATAAAAGATATATATATATATATATATAATAATTGTATGTGCAAAGAGAAAGAGCCACAAATGGTTAAGCAAAAAGAAAAATAAATAACCAATCCCTTATATAAATAATGAACATAAACAATGAAATGGATTTCAAAAAAACAAATAATTAATTAATGAAGTTCTCCTTTGCTAAGAAATTTTTTATTATATGCAAATATGAATTCAACTGGAATTTTTACACAATAGGTGATGCTTGTTTCTTTAATTCTTTCATAGCTAATCATAAATGAACTAATTCACATATTGTTGTAGTTTCAATATTTATCTCATATTGAGTGTTTGTCAATATGTCACCATATGTGTTGAAGAATGAATGTGTGCTTTATCGAAATACTTGTGCCTACTATAAATAATTTAATATATATCGATTTTTATAAGTTTTTGTTTTATTCTAATTTATTTAGGGAAGTCGTAGAACTTAAGGAGAGTTTATTTATTGTTAGAAAACATATTATTTTTAGCTCTCTGTATTGATTGTTAAAGAGCTTTTTAGAATGTGTACTCCTCTTTTCAATAATTAAATATACTACTTATTCAATCTATTTGTCATTGTTTTATGATTATATTATTTATTCGTATGACAAAAAGAGGGAGAAAAATTGAAACTTTAAATAAAATAGGAACATTAATTG
This sequence comes from Hippophae gyantsensis, assembly GCA_030763125.1. Lineage (NCBI taxonomy): Eukaryota > Viridiplantae > Streptophyta > Magnoliopsida > Rosales > Elaeagnaceae > Hippophae > Hippophae gyantsensis. The sequence continues at coordinate 26,300,965 of CM061039.1, read as the reverse complement.
AAAAATCCACAAAAAGTAGAGAATTAATTTAGTGAGAGAATTAGTTTGAAAATCCTTTTTGCAAATATTATACATAGAAGAGTTGTATTTTTAATTTCTATCTGATAATTACTCATTCTTATGAACAATCTTCGTTTTTCTATTGTTATATACACTGAACAAATGAATAATGAGTCTTTCGAGACAAGTTGTTTAGTTGCTTATATTTTTGTCTTTTAGTGTACACATTGGTTGTTGAGATTCAAGTAAAGATGGTTTTACCGGATCATAGGATAGTTCTACTATGTAAAATTTATTTTTTTCTATGAGTGTTAGGTAGTGAGAGAAAGGTTTTGTCACACGAGCATGCCAAAGGGGGAGATTGAAAGTTTTATCAGTATTAGCATTCAAATGTAATTTTAGTTTGTAAGTGTGTGTTTTAAGAATATTATCAAGATAAACATACTATCAAGCTCCAAAAAACACATTTCAAGCATATCTCTATTTTTATGCATTTGAGATTTCATGTTAGACATATAGGAACATTTTGAATTTAGGCTACTTGACCAATTGAAACATGTTTAGATCGATCGAGGTGAATAGATCGATTGAGTTATTAATGATTGATCGAGGTGAATAGATCGATTCAGTTATTAATGATCGATCGATCGAGCATTAGGTGTAGTGAAAAATGACTAGATTGATCTACCTATTTAAGAATTTATTTTTTACTATCCTAGATTGATCAAGAATTTATTTGAACTATCAAAATTTTTGGCTTGATCAATTGACCTCAACTTAGATCGATCGAGAATTTATTTGAACTATCAAACTTTTTGACTTGATCAATTGAGCTCAACATAGATCGATCGACCAAGTTTTAAACTTTAATCTAATTTTTACTCAAGCAAAATGATTCAATTACTATTTTATCCCTAATATTTACTACTCTATGAATTACTAAATGGACAAAATTATAATTACACTTTAACCTAGCATTAGGACTTCATTGTTTCCCATATAAAGAACCTAATGCTCTATATTTTATTGAACCACATAACAACATTATTCTCTTCATCTTTAGCTCTCTCTCTTTCAAATTGTTTTTGCAAAAATAAGATCATATTTCTTGAGGCTTCTCTATTTAATTATTCTATCAAACCTTGGTGGTTGTGTTTAATTGATTATTAAGCCAAATTAGTTTATGATATTTTGATAAAATGTTAATATAGCTTCTTCTTTATTTCAATCTTGAATAATTAGATCAAATAATTATATGTGTAATATCATAATTATTTGGTTTGATTATTTTTCTTTAAAGAAGCTATATTTATTGAACTTGTGCTTAATCTTCTTGCTCTAGGATTTTTAGTTGATTTTGATTTAGCTAATATTTTATTAAATCTATCTAGAGTTTTTTTGTTTTGAATCTACTCTAGGACATAGGGGTGTCCACGGTCCGGTCCGATCAAGTTTTGAGTAAAAAATATTTAAACAAACCGGGTCATTCATAATGCTCAAACTGGACTAGATCGGATTATTTGGCTATCCAATTTTTTTTAATTGAACGGTTTGGTCATGTTTGGTTAACGGTTTGGAAAGGTTAATGATACATAAATACGATACAGTTTAATATGATACAATCTAATATGATATATTCAAATGTGATGCTCATTAATCATCATACATAAATAGATATTATTGTTAAATACATAAATAAATATATAAGCTGTAATCAAAATCCAAAAATAGAATAGATTAGACATGAAGAAATGAAGTCCCTATATTTCATTTACACAAAATTCTTAAATAGATACAAATACAAACATTCAAACTCACAATCAACAACAATATATCATTAGATAATAATATTTAAAACTTACCCATTATTAATCATCAATGATCAATGTAGTACCTTTAATGAACTCTACAATCAAATAAAATCAACATCTTCATATATCTCTAGGTCATCATTGTATTTTGGTAATGCAACATAGCCATTATTAATAGATGAACGAAACCAATTTTGACTACATACTAATGCATCTACCATTTTAGGATTCAAATACCTCCTAAATGGATCAAGAATGTGCCCTCATGTGCTAAAAGATGATTCTGATGCAACAGTTGAAACCTGAAATGCTAACACATCATGTGTAATGAGAGAGATGATAGGAAACCTAAAAGAATTTTCCTTCCACCATTTCAATATACTCCAATTTGTACCTTGGATCAAGTACAAATGCAACATACAACATCTTATTAGTCTTATCTACATTTTCCTAATACTTCTTACATTTTGTTTTCAAGCTAGTAGCCATACTTTTCAACAACAAATCATCAGAACCACACAATGTAAGTATTTGAGATTGAATGTAATGCAATTCTATAAAATATAAATTTGATGTGGTATATAAAGATGTACTGAATGCTAATGTAGAGTCATAAAAAGTCTTCAAAAACTTGACAAAACACTAGCATTCTTCCAATTATCTAATGTTGGAGGCCCAACATTCGATCACTCCTCATGAAAATAAGAAATAAATTTTGCTCCTTCTTCTTCAAGACGATCAAATGCTTTTTGAAAATATAAAGAATATTTTAACTTTAGCTATGTGGAGTTCCATCTTGTAGGCACGTCTAGCATGGAACTTCCTTTAGACTCAATATTTTCCTTAACAGAACACATTTTAAACTTTTGTAATCTCAGAGGAGAGTATCTGACATATCTCACAGCATAACAAATACTCATAATAGTATTATGAATATCTTTAAGTCCTTCTCTTACAACCAAATTAAAAATGTGAGCACAACATCGCACATGAAAGAACTCCTCACTTATAACAAGTCCATCATTCCAATTTTTTAGTTTCCTTTTTAAATATGACATAGTAGTGTCATTTGAGGAAGCATTATCAAGTGTTATGGTGAATACCATACATATACCTCAATCATGCAAACTCTATTCTATCACTCTCCCAATTGTATTACCTTTATGATTCTAAACTTGATAAAATTTTATAATTCTCTTTTGTAATTTCCAATCTTTGTCAATATAATGAATGGTTAGACAAATATAATTGATATTTTGAATTGAAGTCCAACAATTGCTGGTAAGACAAACTCTTTGTTTTTCACTTATGAAAAGTTTCTCAAACTTTTTTCTCATCTAAATAAAGTTGAAACATATCCCTATAAATTGTTTGACAAGATGGCACGTGAAACTTAGGACAAATTTCAGCTATAAAATCTTTAAATCTCTCACCCTCAACAAACCTGAAAGATAATTCATCAATAATAATCATTTTTTTTTCAAATCAACTCTAGCATGGTTTGCATCAAATTATATAGCAACTAATTTATGAGTTGTCGTATCACCCTCTCCTTTTTGTGTTTAAAAACTTAACATCTTTTGTCCTTTATCTACTTCTTTAGGAATCTTCTTACATAAATTTTTGAAGTGATATATCATTAAAGTAGTTCCATTCCTTGTGGGATGAGCAACATAACATTTTTTACAATAATGACATGTAGCTCTAGGATTTTCCACATCATAGGGTAAAATATATGAAAAATGATTCCATATTTTTGACCTAAAATTTTTTGGTTTCTTCATATCATATTTATTATCGGGGTGAACATTACTTACTTCTATTCCTCTTTTTGAAGATGAGTCATTTAAATTATGTGGTGTATTTTTCATTTCCTCTGGATGAATTTTAGGTTCAATGTCTTCAATTATAGACATAGTAAAGTCTGGAAATTGACTTGGTCCAATAAACTCATGTAAATCGTCACCTATATATAGAATATAGATTAGTACATATTCCTAATATATTAAAATATTACCTTTTGTACTTAATCAATAATAATTTCAAAACTAAAATAACTAAATGATCTTAGTTATAAAAAATGATATACCACTATTTATAAGAAATGTTTAAAATTAGCATCAATTATAAGTAAAAGTTATTTAAATATAATTTGATTTATACATGAATCAACATATAATAAAACATAAAAAATAAAAAATAAGATATTGACGTACATTAATCTTAAATAGAAAACTAATATAAAAACTAAGTTGAATACATTTCGTTCATGTGGCAAGCAAGAACCCGAACCTTTTTTATTATTAAAAACTTGTGGGACAACTTTTCATACTGCTATTAGTCAAGTAGTTATGACGGTTTGGTTTGGATGGCACAACATAAGGCAATGACAAAAATAAAGCCAACTACAAGATAAAGCTAACTAGTAAAGAGATGGTAACTAGGGCATTTGTGGCGATATGAATGCTTTTTTACCACAACAGATGCCAAATAAGTCATAAATTAACAACATAAAAGCATGCTCCTCAGAAACTAATCAATGGGAAATAATAAGGTAATAAAAGTAAAAAAAATTTACACCATGCAACATTATCTCTCAATTCAAAATTTAACAGCAAAATATAAAAAGAGAAACATAAACTTGAGTATCCAAAGATAAAAAGACCATAAATGTTGCCTACAAAAAATCCAATAGGACAAAAAAAACAAAACTTCTTTAGAACATATGTTATGGCTTTCCCATGGTAGTTTGGAGGTATAGGCAAAGCTAGTGAAGGAGAGAAACAACGGCTTGCAAATCAATAATAGCAAAGCACAATTTTGGACTCAATATATCAAAAACTCAAAAAAAACAAGTATTGACAACCAATCCAAAATACAAAAAATGTCTCATACACGAAATTGTACTGAGAATGTGTAGAGAAGTCACATGAAATATTTGCTCCATAAACTCAAACATATATCAGTCAGCTCACCACATACCTATTTTGTTCACAGATAACGGGACGCGAGGCGACGCGAGGAGAGGTCAGCTGGTTAGTGGTGGAGGTGACGTGAGGATGGATGGCAGTTGTTGGAGGTGATGATGGCAAGGATATTCTTATGGTTGACTAGTTAGGGTTCGTACTTCACACTCACAGTCGTAGAGGATGAATGAAAGAGGGTAAAGTTACGATTTATATATACGGTACTTAATTTAAAAAAATTAATTATTTATTAAAACCGGTCCAGTCTGATCGGTTTATAATTTTTTATAATCAGACCGAACCATTTGAAAATTGATTTTACTTAATTTAGATCGAACTGGCCTATTTATTTGGTTTAACACTGTTCGGCCCTGTTTTTGGACACCCTTATTTGGACACATATTACACTTGTGTTGTTGTGCAATATTTCAGGTGCAAGCGGAACAGGTTCCATAACTCATGTGACTGGAGTTTATCAAAACGTTGATATAGATTCAAACACCTTACTTCTTGATAACATGGAAGAAAACAGAAGTTTGTAAATGGGTTACTTGGGGGCATTACTCAAGTGAATAGTTTAAATCTTAGCCTTATAATCGAACATTATTTTCATAATGGATAGCTACTAATGAGTGCTTAAAAATCACTAAAATTACCATGATTTAATATACTTTAATTGATTAAATAAATTTATATTTGTATGATTTTATCATATTTTTATATAAATTTATCTTTTAAGAATCATAGGTTTTTTTTATTGTATTTCAGGTTTTTTCATTCAAAAATAACATAAAGACAAAGAAAAATATTAGAGGTAATATATCACAAATATATTGAGAAAAGAAATGAAAAAAAGTCAAAACGATGGAAAAACCAATTGGAAAAAATGGGTCAAAACGGTCAAAACTGTCAAAATGGTCGAAATCCTGCACATAGTAGCCCATCCACACCGAGTCTTGCGCATACCAATGTGTGTAGCCATCCATTGCACCGAGTCCCTCGAGCACCCATGCACAACCACCCATTCTTGCCAAGTCCCACGCGTACCAACCAATCTGAGCTAAGTCTCCCGTGCAATAGTCCTTCTGCACCAAGTCCCGCTCACAGCATCCTATCCGTATTGAATTTCACATGTGCCAGCACACTCCTCACCATGTTCCATGCACCCCCATGTGAGCTAACTGCCCATCTACCAAGATTTTTTCACCCCATATGCATGCCAATCTATCCAAACATGTCCAAATTCAAAATTTGAAATAATTTATCCCTTTTTTAGCCTTTCCTTCACCTATAAAAGGACCCTCTTTCCATATTATAAAACACAAAAAATTTTAAAGTACTTTCTCTCTGTAGAAAGTTTTAATTTTTTTAGTTTTTAGTTTTTAAGTTCTTCTCTTTTTGAGAAGAACTAGCTATGTTTTTATAGATTTTTTTAGTTTTTGATTCAATAAGCGTAGATGCAAATTCGGTTGGAGGTTTTCCAACAACAAAATTAACATCAAACTGTTGTAAGGATAAAGTATTATTTTAATGGATTTTTTACAGTTATCTTTTATGTTTTATTCTTATATGTTATATTTAATTTTTCTATGATTAAATTTAATATGACTGACTATTTGTAAATATGATATAATTATAATGTTGTTATGCTTGCAAAATACTAAATAGGTAAAACATTTCCATAAAATAAATTGATTTTATTTTTATTCAAGATTATATAGTAAGGATGTTTGCTAAAGAGAAATACATTATTTTTCATTACAAACTTAAATATGAAAATTAGATTTTAAAGTGTAATTATCCAGTCTAATTTAGAGTAGTGTTCTTTTATTTGTTGGTACAATCGCCTAGTAGTTAGAGTGAAACTCTATTTCAAAAGTTTTTTTATAAGAACTATTATTCGAAAATATATTGATGACATATTTTGAGTAATGGTTTTAAAACTTGAAAGTTAGTACTTGGATAATTAAATTCTTAGGTTTAATTTGGACACCTTGAATAAAGTCTAATTATTTGACTATGCCTAAAGTTGTGATTAGATGGTTTGCTATTTTCTTATAAATAAAGCTAAAATTTAATATTTAATTAATTAATAGGCCCCACCTAAGGATATTAGTTTGTTAATATTAAGCAAAAAAATTTGGGCCCCGCCTAAGGACACTTTCATACCAAAAAGAGAAAATCAACAAATATTAATTTATATCTTTAATGACCTAAATAATGTGAGCAAACATAATTAACTTAATTATTATATCCTTAAATACTCCATTGTTATGAATGATAAAATTTTCTTTATTGTTTATTGAATTTATATATATGTTTATGTTTATGTTATTAGATTAGGAAACAAACAAACCAAAATATTGTGACAGGATATTTAAGATTTAATTTTGTTTTTTAAGATTTTGAATAATAAATTAAAAACCACATATATTCCTTCCTTAAATCAACCTTGGGAATATACTTATCATTTTCTATAAAATGATTCGTGTACTTGGGAGAGTTTTACAAATAATAAAACCACAAAGTATTTCACAAGATTGGTATTTGTAATGCCGGTGTTACGACTCATCAGCTACAGGGTCTGTTGGACTGATGGTTTTCCTTTTAGGTCGTTGCTTGTTTCTACGTAAAAATCTGGTGTGTCAATTTATCTTTTCGTATTATTTTATTTACACGTGATTTCATGTTTGACAGTTTGTGAATTTAATTTGGAATATTTTTGTTAATTATCTGTTCACCACTTTAGCTAATTCGATTTGTAACTAAACAAGCTTTCAAAAAATAATAAGTTTTATCTATATACCTAAACTTTTTCAATGTTGTCATTTGGATTTTCCCTTTATCACCAACAATCTTCCTCTAAGTGATCTTTTTTAATAGCATTTTCTTGAATATATATGTTTTTATAATTTTCTATAAATTTTATCCTACCTTTATTAAATTTTTTATATTACATATTAATGTTTGATTGAAAGGAACTCTCTATGCAATCATCATCATGTCTACTTCAAAGATTTTCTTATGGTTCTAAATAGCCCATTAATTTGGTAGTTGTCAAGGTATTTAGATCCTTTATTTCCTCTATAATTGTAATTATCGTATCATATTTTTTTGTATAAATAATAAGGGTTTTTTTTTTTCTATAACCTTGTTTTAAGAGATATTTCTCCAGAGGCTCCCAATTGATTAATTATTTCTTTTATTCTTGAATAATCTTTTACAATCTCATTGTTTTCAATTTAATATTTTCAAAATCTCCTTAGAGATTGTAGTTTGATGGTATGTACCTTTTCATTTCATTGAAACTCCTCTTGCAACATATATCATGCATGTTTAGTGGTAGTGGCACCCATAATTCTTGGAAAAGCTTTGCTTGTCAAAGCTTGTTGTAGAGTCCATAGGGTTAGAGACTCTTTTTTCACTTTCTCTTTCAACTCCTTAATTCTTTTAGGCCGCATTTAACTTGGTAGTACAATTCGGGACATTATATCCCTAATTGACAATAGTCCACAAATCTTAAGAATGAAAAAACATTCCCTAATTGACAATAGTCCACAAATCTTAAGAATGAAAAAACATTCTAATTTTAATAGTCCAAAAATCATAATTTTCTTCATGGATGAGTGGGGAAAGAGTCTACAACCTGGTACACTATTAGGGTAAGGAGATATAGACTCATTAATGACTCAACTATAACTCGCACAAATAGAAAATGCAGCAGAAATACAAGTAATAAAATATCAGATAGGCGGATAACTTTTAACAGTAAATATTATAAACAAGAAGAATGTAAGAAACAATAAACACTTTCTAATTAGAGTTCAAGATATAGTATGTTGTAACATACACACCTTAAACTTAGATTGTACTAACACAATAAAGGTTAATGAACAATAAGTGATGCAATGAGATAAACCCACATAGACACTGTATCTATATGGTAACATTCTCGAGTTGTTTAAGACTACCACTAAGTAGCAAATAATTCACTAACATAAAAAAAAGTTACAACTCTAATAGCAAATAAAACCACTTTTACTTATATTAGCCAAGACCTCCATCCAAACTGCATATTGTAGCCCTTTACTTGCTTCTTTCATAACTGTTTAGTTCAACATGCAAAACCATCTGTTTTCTATAACCAATGCCACCCAATGTTGTGTGATTAGAAATGACTAATCAGTAACTAGAAGTTTAACTACTCTCAATCTCACGAGACACACACTCCACTACAAATATCAAATTGAGTACAGGAGATACATAGTCAAACCATGTACTCACACAATTAATAATTTGATAACTAACCACAAACTGACCTACTCTCAAATATAAGCTATCCAAAATAATTTTGAAAATAAATATAAACCTTAGTGTGAATTTTGGCAGAATTTTGGCTAACAAGGCCTAAGGAATAAGATAAATGAGAAGTTATTAATAAAAAATATAGATTTAAGTTGAACCAAGCTTCATATGTTCAGAATTAGTCTTTCTCTCTACTAATGTATGTGTCAGCCTAGAAGAAATCAATAGGTCCTTCTAAATTTTTAATGATAGACTAAAGTATAAGTAGGGAGAGAAGACATTTAGGCATGAACATACCTTTTTTGATCAAATCAACCAAATAAGTTCATAACCATGACACTTATACCCTCATCCATGGGTTTTTTTCTTCTTACTTTCCAAACTTCAACCAATGAAGTTGTGAAAGCTGTATACAAAATTTTGATGTTTATGCAACACTTCCTTAACATACTTATCATCTTTTCATTCTTCTTTTCTTTTCTTTCCTCGTTCATTTTGTTTTTAAACCAACAAATCTCAATGCTTTATTTTTCTTTTTCTTTTCTCTATCTTTCTCATTTTTTATATAACATTCTATTTTTACCCTTCTTCACTTTTTTGTTGATTGAAACTAATAGGGTAACATAGATAAAACAAATGCTTAATCAAAGTGTGGATAAGGTAAGTGGGAACAACTATTTAGGCTAAGCCAGTATTTAGGTGAAAAAAATGAAGAGATAACATAATTGCTCAAAGAAGAAAGACAGAGGATAAGAAAACATTGGTGGCAAGAAGCATCAAACGATTCAAGAAATACCTAAATCCTCCTTCTAATCAAGTAGCACATATACTTTGTCTCAAGAGACACTAAAAGTATATTCTAGTGCTTCTTAGAGATATACAAATCATCAAGGCAAGAGAATCACACAAGCTTTTCAAAATAACCATACAAATTCATAAAGATATGGCATGTGAAAAGAAAAGACATATTTTTGATAAAACGAACCGGAAAAATTTAGCCATACATGCACTCAAGGAATACACATGTTAAAAATACATACTTCAATTTAGGTCAAATGCATGCCAAATATATATTAATATGATCCTTCTAAAAAACATTTTACATGCAATAATTTAGCAAAGATAAAATCGATCTATCTCACTAAACACAAAAAAAATAACTATCAAGTGAGCTGAGAGGTATTAATAAAAACAATGCCCAAGAAGAAGGAAAAAGTGTCTCAAAAGAGAAGGATGATTAGAAAAAATAAGAACAAATACCAATGAGAGACTAACAAAGGACCAACAAATAACAAACTAGGTACAAAAAAGTATAACCTAGTAAAACAGCTAAGATGCAATCTATATAACATGGAATATGAAAGACAAGATTGTAAAAGGTATAATCCTAATACTTTGAATTTACATGATGAGCATGTGATGTGAGGTGTATACAAAAGGACATAGAGGAAGAAGTATGTATTAAGCAATACAAACACATATAAGGAACATGTCAAAGGAACTAACATATAAGAAAACTAGTAAAGGATCAATTAGATAGGTAAAGCAACAAATATGACAATTAACATATAGTGCATGCTAAGGAAATAGTAAGATAGAGACAAAAAGAATGTAAAATAGATGAAAATAAAAAAATGAAGTAAATTCATGTATAGAAAGATGAGAAACAAAGAGAGAAAAGAAATTAAGCAACTCAATCCCAACAGATCACTAAAAAATAATGATCAAACTATATCCTTCCATTCAAAGAATTTTTGAAAAGCAACAGAAATCATAGATAGTCTCTAACTCATATGATCATGAGGTGTATATGAGACTTGGAATCTATTTTGTTTTCATTTTTAAAGAATTCAATATAGACATTCATATAAGTTTGATGAGGTATACTTATTTCTTTCTACTTTATGTCTCAAATGCATAATGCAACATGCATAAACATGCTCAAATGAGCCACATTAGCTACATCTAGATGAAGGAGATATAGGAGAACGAGGTGGAGGACTCCAAGATGTACTCCTCATAATTCTAAGACACTACCTAGCAATGTGGCCAACATTGCCACAATAATAACAAGTACAAAAAGTGGAGTTGGGAAAACGGGATCTTTGACTCCAAGGAGTAGTATGTGGAGCAGAAGAAGAAGAAATTCTTATATTAACTTTCACACGAGGAGGAAAGGTAAATTTCCCACAGTGTGGTCTCCAATTTCCAAGCTCAACATAGTGGTGACAAGTGGGATAATAATGGGTAAAGGTAGTAGGCCACTACTAGATTGACGTGAAGTGTTAGCCTTAGGTTAATGGTTCACCTTACTATAGGAAACAAGTTGAAATGATACAACTGACTTACCTTTTAGGTCTGTAGCACCAGATTTCAATTTTGTCTCTTGATTGATTGACTTTACCAACCTAGTAGTACCCATTGTTAAGGTAGAAATCCATTCATCATAACCAATGCCACATTTCTCTCCAAATATATTCCTACTACTTAGGATTTCATTCAGCTTCTTTGACCTAATCATTATCTTGTTGATAGCAGAGGTAGAATGAGCTACCTTTTTAATCAACTCTTCCCTTTTATCAAGGAATTTTTGAAGATACACTCCATAATTCTTAAAAAATCCAAACCGTTGATGCGTTGATCTGATGGTCCACGTTGCGCGCTTGGACTAGGGGGCGTGGCTTCTTCTCACCTGCGCAGAAATTAACTTTTATTAATTGCATTTTCACCCACAAATATATTTCAAATTATATTTTAAACTTTGCTTAATTACAATATAACCCTTTTTCTAATTTAAATTATATTTTAAACTTTTAATAATTAAAATTAAGCCCGATTTTAATTTAAATTATATTTTCAACTTTTATTAATTCAAATTAAGCACTATTTTATTTGAAATTATATTTTTGGACACAAATTTGCAATTAAGTACGTTTTCGATATAATTTATTTAATTTTCTTAGAATATATAAAAACAATAAATACTAATTTATTAAACTAAAATTAATTAAAAATAGAGAGAACATAGAAATTATAATTAATAATATAGGTGAAAATAACTATATAAAATACAGTTATCAGTAGAGTGAGCTACCTTTTTAATCAACTCTTCCCTTTTATCAAGGAATTTTTGAAGATACACTCCATAATTCTTAAAAAATCCAACTTTCTCTTCTAGTTATTGAACCTCAACTTACTTTTCACTCTATATTTTTTTTTAATTTTTCGATCTTGGCACTTTGATCAAAAGATGGATCAAGACTAACAAATAGCTATGTAGGTTTGCCCAAAGTACAAACCTTTAACTATTCCTCAAGATTTTTAACTTCCTCATGATTTACATTAAACTTTATCAACAAATCATCATATCTCTTTTGAATGACCTCACACCTTCTTATGAGAATGTTGTTATCCATAAATAGAGGACTTCCTTTCCTCTAGTATTTTCTTATACGTGCTGATCTCATGTTCTTTTTCATCAAGGCTCTTTATATTCTTTCTTTTATCCTTTCTAGACTTCGTATGATCCAATAGGAGAGCATAGAATGAGTTAAGTAGTTCACCTTACTCAACATCATCGTCATATTCAATAGTTGCCTCTTGAACTTTTAAGACAACAATCAGAGGATCGATGGAACTACTAGAGGCAACAAAGGCTAGAAAATTAGTGTCGTCCATATTATCACTATTGGTACTGTCAAAAATAGTCACCTCAGCTACAAATAAGAAATGCCACAAAAAATAAGTAATAAAATATTAGATAAGTAGATATCTTTTAACATTAGATATTATAAATCAAGAAGAATGCAAAAAATAATAAATGTTTTTTAATCAGAGTTTAAGCTACAATATGTTGTAACATACACACCTTAAAATTAAATTATACTAACACAATGATGGATCATGCACAAGCAGTAATGTAACAAGGTGGACCCACATAGAGACCATATCTACATAGTAACATCCTAAAGTTGCTTAAGGCACCCATTCAATAGCAAATAATTCACTAATAATAAAAAATTTACAACTCTAATAGACAATAAAACTGCTATTATCTCTATCAGGCATGACATCCATCCGAACTACCTACAATTACTCTTTACATGTTGCTTCCACAAGTGTTTGATTCAACACCCGAATTCAACTATCCTCCATAGTCAATACCACCCAATGTAGTATGATTAGAATTCACTAATCAGTAACTAGAAATGTAACTACTCTCAACCTCATAGGACAAACAATCCACTATAAATATCAAATTGCACATGGGAGACACACAATCAAATCACATACTCACATACATGATGATTTGATAACTAACCATAAAAAAACCCACTCTCAAATGTGAACTCTCAAAAATAATTTTTAATATATATGTGAATTTTGACAGAGTTTCAACTCTTAAACAAAAGGGTAAGGAACAAGAGAAATGAATGGGGTATTTATAGAACTCAGATTGTAACATTTCCTGCCACCTCACCAACCACCTTGCCAAAGGTGGTCATGAGAGTGATGGCTAACTTGTTGGTAAGATGCTAAAAAGACATATTTTTTCATTCCAAAAATTATCGAGTACTATCCATAAATACCCGCACCAAAAACAAAACAAAAACACAAGTGACAATATTGGTGAGCGAGCGTTCAACTTAGCATGCATACTATGAAAATCAATCTCGTTGTGTGTATTAACATGCTTGCATACAAAGTGTACTAACTATGTGTATGTGTGAATTAATGATCCATAATAGCAAACTTATACAGAGAAAAACAAATATACTAAATAAAAAAACAAACATCATGTTTTATACATAGGAAACCAACACACAAATACGAGTACAATAGGACTTATAATTGGCATGGGAGTACCAGAGCAAATAGCATTTTCGACCATTGTGTTATATGAAAAAAGTAACTTGATGCTCAACGAAGAAAAAACAAGGCTTTGATAACAGTGATGAAATTTAGATTGAGCTTTGATATCACTAATGAAATTTAAAATGAGTTCTGATACCACTAATCATTTCTTAGAAAAATACAGCAATTGAGTGATTGTATATGACTTGTAAAAATTGGTAGTTTTATAATATGGAAGCTCACTTAGAAAGTGGATGGAATATTATAATATTCTAATAACAAGAATAGAGACTTGTAGTATTGAAGGTGGTTTTGGGCTTGTATTTTTATATTCTACTGCATATTAATTAGTGCCTATAATCACATGGATTTTATATAATTCAATTAACTTGTTTTAATTATTGATTTTAAAATCGTCCATAAAAATTACTTATACTAAAACTTTCTATTCAATCTTTACCACAAATTTTACTTGTTCTCGAGATATATTTCTAAATACTTTTCATAATTTTTTTTTTCTTTTTTACTTTATTCTCTAATTTTTTAAAAATGTATCTCAATATTTCTTGCATAGAGTTCTTCAAAAATGAACATCATAATCTAACAGTTTACAAAATAAAATAATCCAATGATTTAAGATTTTTAATGACAAGGGACAAAAGCAATGACTATTGTATTCTGTTATATTTGTAAAAATACTCCACACATTTAAAAAAAATTAAAGAGTAAAACAATCTCAGTAGTGGGACTCGTGTCCCTTTATATATGCTCTATTCAAATCTGTATCTGTATGTAGCTAGGCTAACTAATTTCAGGCCAAATCTTTTGCAAGGATTCAAAATGTACGGAAAAAATATACAACGTTATATTCCAATGTTTTAATAATTTATGTTTTGAATTAATAATATTATACTACCATTTCCAAGCAAGTAGTTGTAGCAAATGCGGGGACTGGCCGTAGTTGATGAAGGCCTAAAGGCCCCCTTAATCCCTACTTATCCCCATCTGATCGTGCTCTGAATGTGATAATAAATGACTAGGTTTGCAATGAGATATGATGGCTCAGTTTGAAACTGCTTTTTTTTTCTTTTTTTCTTTTTTGGCTTCTCAAGCTTTACTTTTAAAGATATTTGATTATCTTTGTCAGAAATTGTTTGAGATTTTTGAGAAAGATTATTTTTACAATTTTGCTTTTAGGAAAACTAATATCATATTTCATAATAATTTTAATTTATGATTTCTATTTAAATAAATAATTTTATTGTTTATGATTCTTTTGTAGAAATATATTAGATAAAAAATTTCAAGTAATAGTTTTAAATAACAAAAACAAAAATCACCTACAAGTTATTTGGTAACATGGACTTTTTGTTTTTTAATTTTTTTTTTATTATTATAATTTTTTTCAAAATATATCAAATATCACCATGCCAACCATACTTTTGTATATATGTTTTATTCTATCAAAGTTCCTGTAAATTCTAAATTAGTATGAGAGCCTCATAATGCTTAATAAGAATCAACAAAGGTACACAAGCAATAGATAACTAAAATGGAAAGTGATTAATGAGAATCAATATAAATTCCCAAAGTACCATATAACTAAAGAGAATTAACAATACATAACTAAAATAGAAAGTGCTTAATGAGAACAGTATAAGTTCCCATGCACTATATAACTAAAGAGAGAGCGCTTGAAAAAAAAATCAACCAAAGTTTCTAAGTACTTAACAAGAAAAGTTCTCAAGCAACAAAGCTAAAAAAGAATAGTGCATTGAGAATAATCAAATGATTCCCGACCACAATAAAGCTAAAGAAATGACAAGGCTCAACATGAAGGATGTGAAAGGAAGAAAACTTTATGTCCTCGAAGAAGAAGATCTAAGATAGGCAATGAATTCTAATAATCATAATGCTACAAGGCAAAGGCATAACCAACAAAGACAAAGAATTGTCACTATAAGAGGATGACGACATGGGCATCATAAAATAGAATCGAAAAACACAAAAAGGCTGCACAAGGTTGAATAGTAGCAAACTACAAGATTCAAATTGAACACTTCTAGAATGTCAATCAAGGAAGAGTGTTGGAATTTGATGTGTTCTAGAAGAATAAGGAAAATAGAAGAAGTATTGAAGAAACTTATAGAAAAATATTTGAAGAAAGTTCTAGATTGTCTATAGATAATATTTAAATTTATTTACATTAGAAAAATCTAGATTTGTAGATAAACATACCTCAGAGGATATTTTAGAATATTAAATAAAAAAATATGTGAATTAATCAAGAAGAAGAATTAATAACCTCCAATAACTATAAATAGAACTTGTGTATCTTTCATCTAAGTTTCTCATATGACTCATATTTTCAACTATCCAATACAATTTCTACCTACGGATACAAAAACAATATCTAATATCACCATGCTACCCGAGTCTTTCTAAGTTCTAATATGCTATCAAAGCTCCTCGTAATTGTATCATAGGTGTTTTGGATAAAAATATTAAAAGTGCTTTTAAGTGGCACTTAAGTAAATATGCATCGAAAAGATTTTCCCTTAAAAATAATTATTACATCTTCTAAAAATATTAATACTGCTTATCAAAATTTTAGAATTAGAATTTCTCTATGAGATTATTAAACACATAAAGAAGTGCTTTAGGACATTAGAAGTCATTTTTAATCAAAATAAGAAGCAGTTCCAAAAGAACAT
Source organism: Hippophae gyantsensis (assembly GCA_030763125.1). Lineage (NCBI taxonomy): Eukaryota > Viridiplantae > Streptophyta > Magnoliopsida > Rosales > Elaeagnaceae > Hippophae > Hippophae gyantsensis. The sequence goes on along the minus strand of CM061039.1, from coordinate 26,284,315 downwards.
GCAGTTTAGGATGAATGCTTATCTACTAAATTAATTACTAAATTTTCATTCTAAACTACTACCAATTTTATATCAAACATCCTAATATTTCTTTTTAAACTATTTTTTAAACAAATTACTTTATTTTAAATCAACTTTTCTTAAATCACAAATAGACCCACTACTAAAATAGTGATCTTTGGTCTTGAAATTTTTAAAAAGTGAGATCATAAGGTTTTGGTCATGATCTAATAAAAACTAAAATTGTAGTATATACATATAGTCTCGATTTTTATTGTAAACTTATCATAAGTTAACTACAAAAATTACTTAAATATAAACAAACTTATATAATCACAATTATTAAATGACCATTATCTAATTAAAATAATAAAATTTTCAATCTTTTTAAAATTAAAATAAAATAATATATTATGTTTGTTATTCATTTAAGAAAATACAAAAAATTACTTTACAATTTTTTCATTTCTCTATTAATTTAGTTTAATATATTTTCTCTTTTTTACACCACATACGAAATTTTCCTATCAATATTTTTCCTCTTTCTCTTCCATTTTTTTTCTTTTTCCTGTCTTTTTTTTCTTTTTTCTTTTGTTTTTTTCTTTTTTCCTCACTTTTTTTTTAATTTTCACCCGAAATGTTTTTAGGGTTTTTACGCAGGATATACAAATGAACATTTTTGAGATTGGATTCAGAATTCACCCTTTTTTCCGCTCTACGTGTGTCATCGTCCTTGTCTCTGCATCTACCGTTTGCGTCTCTTTCTCTCTCCCCCTAGTCCTTACGTGGCCATGAAATTTTCTACATCAAAAGACTGTTTAATTCTCAATTGGGACCTGTAAAACTACTCACTAATTCCATTACTTCTCTTTGCTTTAATTGGTTAGTTCTCATTCACTTCTACTTTTGAGTTTTTAATTCATGTTAAAATTCGTGGCTAAGTTGACAAGGTTATCTTAATACCATCTCTTTGATGATTTTTTTTATTTGCTTGTTATTTATTCCCTTTTCCATTTCAATGTTGTTTCTTATTTTCTTTTCGTGAGAAAACACAAATATAACATTTACCTTTACCTGTGTGCAACTTAGGGATGCTGTTAATCTACTTTTTTCTATTTCACCATGTACAAAAAGAGATTTAAGTGTGGAATGTTTGGAAGAGAGAATGGATTTAGAAAGAGGAAAAAAATATGCTTTTAATCTTTGTTGTCAAGATTGTGATTTGCTTCTACACAGAGTTATTTGAAGAAACAACATGCCAAAGAGCTTGATGTTTGGGGTAACTTGGTTCTATTTATGGTATTTATAGCTAGAGGAAAATGTATATTTTTATTGGATAGATCATCTCATAAAGGAGATGGTGGCTAATAGTTAATCTCTATTGTGAAGAAAAAATATCCTACCAATGCTCTTCCTCCAGTTTCGTATTCTTAATTATTGTCATATTACCTATGAAAAACACTTGTTTAGATTTCTTGTTTTATATCATAATCAGAATGCAAAAGTTACTTGCATGCTACTTGACTGCCTTCGGTATTATGTATTTCATTTTTTATGTTTTTATCTCCAATTATTATAGTTGGATCTATCTAATTTCATTTAAGGAACTATTGGAACTACTTTTATTTTAAGTAACTTTATTTGAGATGGACCATGACTAGTATAATTAATTAATTGAAATTAACTTGTATAGACATACTAATAGAATACACAAAGCAAGTTATGAAACTGGGAAGTAAATTATTTGAATTGATGTAAGAGGATCTTGTACTGAACTCAAATTATTTGAAAAGCATAGATTGTGAAAAGGGGCTCAGAGTTTTAAGCCATTACTATCTAGCTTGTCCAAAACCAGACCAAATTTTAGGTAGTGGCAACCACATTGATAATGACTTCTTCATTGTTCTTTAACAAGATGAAGTTGGTAGTCTCCAAGTTCTATATCATAATAAGTATTAGGTTAACATCCAACCATAGTCTAGTGCTTTGGTTGTTAATATTGGTGATCTTATGCAAGCAAGACATTTTCTTCTAGCTATCTTAATTATTTCTCTATCTATAGTCTCTTAGATTATGTTAATTGCCAATATCCATTTTATCTGTGTTGTTCTCCATTATAGGTCAACGGTTGCATGGGATGATTTTGAATTCTAGTGTAAGAATTCATAACCATCTACCTTTTGTAAGTTCTTTCTCTCCATTTGCTAACTTTTCTTTACATCAATTATCATTATGGCTTATTTACTGTTTGCTACTTACTAGTAGACCTATTGGAAAATGATGAATGCCTATTAAAAAAAACTAGTATAGCCATGTCCCACATTGCCTTTTTACACTACTTAAAAGATGTATAAATAGTAAAGAGTTGGCTATTGGGATTGGGCCCCAAAGGGTACCCACTTTGTGGAAGGGGAGAGGACCTAGGCAAATGTGATACCATACGTGCACATGCCGCCGCAACCGTGTGCGTGAGGTGAGGTGGCATTTTATACATTTTCACTCATAAAATGGTTGTTACATTTTTTTCGCAGAAAAAAAATCATTATTTTCTTTTACTCAGAATATGGTCATTGTTATCTTTTACTCAAAATATGACCGTTAAATGGCCGTTACTCTTATTTATTCAAAAAATGCCCATTACTCGTCTTTACTCAGAAAGTGGTCGTTACTCATCTTTACTCAGAAAATGGTCGTTACTCGTCTTTACTCAGAAAATGGTCGTTACTCGTCTTTACTCAAAAAATGGCTATTACTTTTCATTACTCATAATGGTTGTTACGCTCTCCATCCCCAAACATTACCGTTATTATCATAATGGTCACACAGTTTCTGAAACCTATAAATAGAGGGCCTCAGCTCTCAGTTTCAACACAACAATCTACAAACTCATCTCACTAAGAAAAAAAATTTCTCTTAACAATTCTAAATTATTTTTAGTTTTACGAGCAACAAATTTTTAGGTGTAGCATTCCGGTCTTCATAAGTTCAGTGAAGTTCTGAGAGAGAAAAAAAGATTCTAGGCTATTTTATCCTGGGGACGATGGGGTTGTGTTTGCTTGTATAAATTTGGGCAGAGCCGTGAAATGTCTTAAAGAGAATGACCTAGTCCGCGACTCAACCCAAGCAGTTCATTTCAAGTTATCGGTAATATTGTTCCAACATTGTTTTAACATACTTGTTTCAACAATTTTAAGACGTATTCTATCTACCATAACTACTGAAATGCTAACTGTTGATCTCAATAAACCATTCCATTTTGAAGGACTATACTTTAAAAGATTGAGACAAAAAATGTTATTTTTCTTAACCATGAAAAAATTTGTTTTTGCTCTTACTATTGAAAAACCAATACAGTTTAACCCTCCTACTGAAGCTGCAACTAAGGATTTAGACACCTAAATGGAAAATAATTTTCTGTTCAAAAATTATATTCTTAATGGTTTAGCTGATGACTTGTATGATTATTATAACTTTGATAAGTCTGCTAAGGAAATTTGGGAAGCACTTCAAAAGAAGTACGACACTGAGGAAGCTAGAACTAAGAAGTATACTATTAGTAGATGCATGATGTTTCAAATGATTGATGGCAAATCAGTGGAAGCTCAATCACACGAACTGTAGAAGATAGCACACAAAATAACTTCTGAAGGTATGACTTTAGATGAATAATTTCAAGTAGTTGTTATTATAGATAAACTACCCCCTATTTGGAAATATTTTAAGAATACACTTACGCATAAAACTAAGGAATTTTCTTTAGAAATTCATATAACCTGTTTAAGAATAGAAGAAGAAGCCTGAAAACAAGACCAAAGAGATGAAGTACTCGTAGTCTCAAACAACAGTACCAATAAGAAACTCTCCTCTACAATTCTAAAACCTAAAGGTAGAAATATGAAAACTCATAATTGTAATAATAACCAAAACTACAACCATCAAAATAGAAATAGAAATTATCCTCCCCAGAATGGACCTCAACGCCCATTAAGGAATAACACATTCATGTGTTATAGTTGTAACAGACTTGGCCACTTGGCTAGGAATTGCCGAAACAGGAATCATCCTACCTCATAGGCAAACCTTATCGAAGATCAAATTATTGCTATGATATCTAAAGTCAATTTTGTCGGTGGATCTGAGGGGTGGTGCGTGGACACTGGTGCTTCTCGCCATGTTTGCTATTATCGAGACATGTTCAAGTCCTATTCTAATTCTGAGGATAAGAAAGTGTTATTGGGCGACTCCCACTCCACTAAAGTTGCTGGTACTGGTGAAGTGGTATTGAAGTTTACCTCTGAAAAGATTGTCATCTTGAAAGATGTCCTGCATACTCCAGAGATGAGAAAGAACTTAGTTTTAGGCTATCTTCTTAACAAAGCTGGGTTTACTCAAACTATAGGGACTGATTTATATACTATAACTAAAAATAATATATTTGTTAGGAAAAGATACGCCACTGATGGCATGTTTAAATTAAATGTTGAAATCACTAAAACTTCTTCTTTTGCTTATATGTTGAGTTCTTTTAATATTTGGCATGCTAGACTCTGTCATGTTAATAAACGCATAATCAAAAACAGAAGTACCTTAGAACTAATTCCTAAACTATCTTTGAATGATTTTAAAAAATGTGATTTTTGTAGTCAAGCTAAAATAACCAAAACTTCACATAAATCAGTAGTTAGAGAATTTGAACCTTTAGAATTAATACATTCTGACATATGTGAACTTAATGGAAATTTAACAAGAAATGGGAAACACTATTTTATAACTTTTATAGATGACTATTCAGATTACACTTATGTATATCTAATGAAAAATAAAAGTGAAGCGTTTGACATGTTTAAAATATTTATGACTGAGATTGAGAATCAACTTAACAAAAAAATAAAAAGGTTTGAAAGTGATAGAGGAAATGAATATGATTCCAATATCTTCAATGATTTTTATAAAACTCATGGAATCATTTATGAAAAAGCTGCACCTTATTCTCCTTAAATAAATTTCAAAGCTGAAAGAAAAAATAAAACTTTTACTGAATCAGTTGTTGCAATTTTATTAAACTCTGGTGCTGCTTCCATTGGTGGGGAGAAAGTTTATTAACTATTTGCTATGTGCTAAATAGAGTGCCTAAATCTACAAGTAAAATTTTACCATATGAAATTTTGAAAAATAAGAAACCTAATTTCACTTATTTTAAAACTTGGGGTTGTTTAGCCTATGTTAGGATCCCTAATCCTAAAAGAAATAAACATGCTAGTAAAGCATATGAGTGTGTATTCATAGGATACGCTGTGAATAGTAAAACTTATAAATTCTATGACTTAAATGATCATGTAGTTATAGAATCAAATGATGTTGACTTCTATAAACATAGGTTTCCCTTTAAATTTAAAAATAATGGGGGCTCATCTTCTAGTAGTTTACCCATAACTAGAACTAGTGAACACAATGAGGAATTAAACAATGAAATTAGAAGAAGTAAATGAGCTTGAACCCTTAAGGATTTTGGGTTTGATTTTTATGTTTATACCTTAAAGGAAGATCCCCAAACTCTTAAAAAAACATTATCTTCTTTAGATGCCAACTTATGAGAAGAATCCATAAATGATGAAATGGACTCTCTTGAGTATAATAAGACTTGACATTTAGTTGACTTACCTCCTGGTTGTAAAACCATTGGATGTAAATGGATACTAAAATAGAAATTAAAACCTGATGGTACTATTGAAAAGTACAAAGCTCGTCTTGTAATTAAAGGGTATAGGCAAAGGGAAAATGTAGATTTCTTTGATACCTTTTCACCAGTCACATGAATAACTTCAATACGTGTACTTTTTTCTCTTGTTACTATCCATGATTAAGTAGTACACCAAATGGATGATAAAATTACTTTCTTAAATGGTGACTTAGAAGAAGAAATTTATATGGATCAACCTAAAGGTTTTGTTATCCTAGGTCAAGAAAATAAAGTTTGTAAACTAGATAAATCCATTTATGGTCTAAAACAAGCACCTAAGCAATGACATGAAAAATTTGATAATCTAGTTATCTCACTTGGATTCAAAATAAATGAAAGTGACAAATGCATTTATTATAAATTAGAAGATAACATTTGCACTATTATATGTTTATATGTGGATGACATGCTTATTTTTGGATCAAATATTCATGTTGTGAACAATGTAAAAACTTTGTTAAGTGTTAACTTTGATATGAAAGATCTCGAAGAAGCAAGTGTAATCCTTAGTATAAAGATTACTAGGTTTGAAAAGGGAATTTCTCTAGATCAATATCACTACATTGAGAAGATGTTAAAGAAATATAATTACTTTAACTGCAAACCTGCATGTACTCCTTATGATCCTAGTTTAAAGTTGTTCAAAAATACCAGAGACAGTGTTAGACAAACTGAGTATGCGAGCATCATTGGTAGCTTACGTTATGCTACTAATTGCACTAGACCAGATATAGCTTATGTTGTGGGACTACTATATAGATTTACTAGTATACCTAGTGTAGAGCATTGGAATGCTATTAAAAAGGTTATAAGATACCTTAAGAGAACTATATACCTTGGATAACATTATAAAAAATTTCTCGTTGTTCTAGAAGGATACAATGATGTAGATTGGAACACTTTATCAGAAGATTCCAAAGCAACTAACGGCTATATATTTAACATAGTTGGTGGAGCTGTTTCTTGGAAGTCTAAGAAATAGACAATATTGGCTTAATCTACAATAGAGTTTGAAATGATAGCACTAGCCACTGCTAGTGAAGAAGCAGGCTGGTTAAGAACTCTGTTAGCTTAGATCCCTTTATGGGAAAGACCGATACCAGTTGTCTTGATCCACAGTGATAGTACCGCGGCTATTGCAAAGATTCAAAATTGTTACTACAACGGCAAGAGATGACAGATACGTCAAAAGTATAGTATTGTTAGAGAATTTCTCTCTATGGGAGCTGTAAGAGTGAATCATGTACGTTCTGATGAAAATTTGGCAGATCCTTTGGTGAAAGGATTACCGAGAGAGAAGGTTTTCAAAACCTCAAAAGGAATGGGACTAATTCCCTTAGAATGAAGAGTCACTCGTGATGGTAACCCAACTTATAGACTGTAGATCCTAAGAAATAAGTTCAAAGGGTAATAATAAGTTATAAAGTGATATGAGATGAATCATGCTATTTTCAAATCCCATTCTATATTGTTAGAAGCATGAAGTCTTGAAGCGATAGAAAAGGATGAGTTAATTGTTAAACTCTTAATGAGTTCTATACTCTATGTGGAATGGAATACATAGCTACATGAGTGCTCTTGATAGACTCACCTATGTGAATGTGGAAGTGTGGCCGCTTCCTATGGAAATTTTTTGGGAAAAATTTACTAGAGCGTTTACTATACTAGGATACACGTGCATGGCCGTAAAGCATGACCTTTTCGAACTACACCTTGGAAAGGTTATATGTGTGATAATTTTTAGAGATAGAGTTCCAAACTACTGGTTACTCTAGTATATTCTAAAGCATCAACACTATGCAAAGTTTCAAGTCGATAGACACCTTTTTCTTATGCACAATCTTATATTTTTAATTGATCGGTTGCTCAATGAAAATTATTTTTATATAAAATTCAAGGGGGGATTGTTAGAAAAAGATGAATGTTTATTAAAACAACTAGTATAGCCTTGTTCCACATTTCCTTTTTACACTACTTAAAATATGTATAAATAGTACAGAGTTGGCTATTGGGATTGAGCCCCAAGGGGTACCCACTTTTGGGGAAGAGGAGAGGACCTAGGCAAATGAGATACCATACACGCGCGTGCACCGCCGCAACTGCCATCCATCCGACCGACCGACCGTGCCATGCCATGTCGAGCTGAGCCAAGTTCGAGTGCATGTGCGTGTGTATGAGGTGAGGTCAAATTTTATTTTTATTTTTGAAAATTTGTTTTAAAAAAAAACGTTTTCACTTAGAAAATGGTTGTTACATTTTTCTGAGAAAAACAACCGTTATTTTCTTTTACTCAGAATATGGTCATTGTTTTTTTTACTCAGAATATGACTGTTAAATGGCTATTACTCTTCTTTATTCAAAAAATGGTTGTTACTCGTCTTTACTCAAAAAGTGACCATTACTCATATTTACTCAGAAAATGGTCGTTACTCGTCTTTACTCAGAAAATGGTCGTTACTCTTCATTACTCAGAATGGTTGTTATGCTCTCCATCCCCAGACATTACTGTTATTATCATAATGGCCACACAGTTTCTAAAACCTATAAATAGAGGGCCTTAGCTCTCAATTTCAACACAACAATATACAAACTCATCTCACTAAGAAAAAAATTCTCTCAGTAATTCTAAATTATTTTTATTTTTCTGAGCAATAAATTTTCAGGTGTAGTATTCTGGTCTTCATCAGTGCAGTGAAATTCCGAGACAGGAAAAAAGATTATGGGTTATTTTATCCTGGGGACGACAAGGCAGTGTTTGCTTGCACAAATTTGGGCAGAGCCACGAAACGTCTTAAAGAGAGCGACCTAGTCCGCGACTCAATCCAAGCAGTTCATTTCAGTTTATCGGTAATATTGTTCCAACATTATTTTAACATACTTGTTTCAATAAGACCTTACCATTCAACTACATCTACATTTTAAATGCCTATAACCAATATATATATATATTATCTTTCCTTCATGCAATCATGTTATGTACGAATTATGATTACTTTTATGATATTTGTAATTCATACTTTTCATGCATTATATCCCACAAATTAATCATGTCATATTTGGACGATATCATCATGCTTCATTCACCCTCCCTGAACTATAAGGTAGAGAGTAACATGATAATTGGTATGCTTGGCCATTCAATAAATTATGGTAGATACTCTTAAACGACACAAACTACTTTAAAATTATTTTTATTTTTTTTAAGCTAAAGCGTCAGAAGTCTAAAAAGGTTAGTTTCTGGCATTATATTTTTCAAATGTAAGTTGATGATTGCAAGCTAATTTAGGGTTTTATGGTTTCACACTTCACTAAGAAAGAGAAGAGTATGTTAATAGACTCGGGTGTTACCACAGTGGACCTTGGCCACATTGCCTACGTGTTGAAACTGCAATAGTGGCACTTTTAGCAACTTTGATGTTCTGGTCCTATTCTTAGCAAACATGTTCTTGTTAATTTATATGTCATAGTACGTCTTCTTTGTTGTTCTGTTTCGTGTTATGTTGAAATTGTTCTCATGTTTATTACACATGTAATTTGATTGATCATTGATCTGGAAACATCTTCTCGTTAATGTGATTGATCATTGCTAAAATTATTCTCCTATTTACTACACATGTAATTATTCAACTTAAGAACCTCTATGGAAAAACATGGGTCTTCGTCGAGGAATTTAAGAATCCAAGTTAGAACACTGGTAGTTGTGTCACAGGCAACAAAGATTACACCGATGATGTTGTCGGCGATTTGTTCGTCGATGAGGATTTTATCACCCATAAAATTGATAGGGTAATTTTTCAAAAGGTAGGGAGGGAGAAGAAGAGCACAGAGAAGGAGAGGTAAATTGTATATATCTCTTATATTATTTCCATAGTTCCTCGACTATATATAGCCTTACAGATTACAACGTGAAAAATAATAGAAAGGAAATGCAGGAAAGTAACGGAATAGGTAGCAGGAATTATGTGCTGTCATAGGGGTTGTCGAGAGAGTATCTTTATAACGGTTTGGGTTGGTCCCTTCCTCTGTTGAGCCTAATCCCTGCCTTCAGCGCCGTGCGTGGTTCCTTTTTTGCACCTTGCGTGCCCACGTGTTACGCCAAGCACCCAAGCATATTTATGCTCGTATCATTCCATCCCCTTTTTGGAATCCTTATCCTCAAGGATAAAGTTAGGATAGGATTTGGAAAAATTATGTGTGCCCCTTCCTTAGATAACCTGGGTTGAAGCGCTTGTAACGTAATTTTCCACTCCTTAAACTGACACAAGGCTACTCTTAACGAATTCCAAGAAATGTGATTTCTCTCAAGAAGCCACACACGTAAATCCAATATGGAGAGGTAATTTACCATAGCTTTGGAATGAATCATCCTTTCCCTGAAATTAGGAACTTTCTCATACCAATCAATTTTGAGCCCACTTAGATCCTTAACCCAGCAATCCTTTGGTATAGAATGGATTCTGACATTATTACCGTTCAGGTTGTTATCATTTCCCTCTAGAAGTACGTTTTAGTTATAGGAGTAGGACCAGTCCAATTTGAGGATATAAGTACCAGTCTTGGCCGCTATTGAGTCAAAGAGGTTGCTAAATCCTTGTAGATGGCTAGGTTGGGTGAACCCATAAGAAGCCATTGCTTGCAAGGTTAAACTAGTAGTTCCAACTAAGCTCCATTCCAACTTAAGTATTAGCAACCAGCTGGAAAATATGTGTATCCCTAGCATTGCTACAGACCTCCAAGTTATCATCATGATTTTGCTTCGAGATTGTAAGAGACTTTGCATAGGAAAATTCACTGAGCTAGCTATGGAACATTGATCTCCAATCTTATCAGTTGTGCCAATGCATATGTTTTTCCCTCTTGATGGCGGAGTTTCTTCCTCGCCTACTACCTTTCTAAGTTTTATTCTTGTCCCCCCTTGAATAGTGTTAATTGGTTATGAAGCCAGACTAGCACCCTTGATGATCTTCCACTCCAGCATGGAACTAACCATGACATCCCCTTCAAGTCTAAGATGAACCAAATAATCATAGATTTCATAACTCAGCACAATATGTCTTATCCGGGTAGCAACAATCAACACTCTGGTAATCAAAATGGAACCTGCTTGATTACCCTACAAAGTTGATTTCCTGAAGAAAAGTAAGGAACCTTCATTCCTTCCTGTTTCACCATAACCAATCCCACATGTAGACCATATGATTAAATCAGGGTGGTATAACCTACTGAAAATTTTATTTGATGATCCCATGGAGTTACACTTAAAATGTATGCCCATAAGTACACTATAAATATGAAAATTGACCTCATGTATTACCTAGGCAGCACCCAAATAACTGGAACCTACCAAGCTCATCAACATACCCACGGGAGGGTATCCATCTAGCCGTGTATCCCTTCTTTTCATCTCGATGAGCAGTCTTAATCCTTTGTCCCAATGCCCACATTCTTTCAAGCCAGAGATCACATAATTTCCTAGAACCAAATTAGGTTCAGATATCCCATTAAACACATTTATGGGCACATCATAGCACAATATTCCTTAAACACGTCTAGGGTTCTGACAACATCGTACTTTACAAACCTTCTATGGTGTGCCTTACTTTCCTATTAGTATACCTTAACTTTGACACCATCAGAGGCGGGATTTTTAACATAATCAAACAACCCCAAAACCATATCCATCAAATAAGTAGACAAAATTAATGACTCTTGATATGAATTTATCTTGACATGTTTACACCCTTTTTTTCTATACATTGGCATGTTGGGTAGTGCTATTAGTTTGGATGGCTCACCCAATGTACTCTTAAGGGTAGTCTTACAAGTAGGTTTACCCCAATATAGATAGCATCCTCTACCATTTGCGGTTGCAACCTGTGTGACTACTTTATTCATTTTTTTATCATTAAGAGCATAAGTGCCTCCGTAGAATATTTTCATTTTGTCATTCCTAATCCTTTCATAAGCAATGACTACAACTCCTGATTCAGTAGGAAGTTCTTCTGCCCACACCAAGGCCAAAATCTCACTAACTCCAAACTTTTCTTGATGGAGGTCTGGGAGGTTCAGCTCAGAACCAAAGTTGAGTCAATTTTGGTGCATATGTCCCTAATAGAGAGACGTTTAGGCTGGTCTGAGAGCTGAGTAGTTTTCCTTTCAAATTCCACTAAGGATGGACTAATTTTCTCCTTTGATTGTCCTTTACTTTTTGTAGGGGCCAGGCATCCCCTTTTTTAAGTGACTAGTCTGATTTAGCTATACGTCTCAACTACACCTTAGCTAAGCTATTGGCTTTTCTACACATGCTAACTGTGATTTAGCTTCAGTAAGAGGCTGCTTAGTTTGATGCAACTGAAACTTAGTTATTTTGAGGCTTTATATGCAACTTAATAGATCCTTTGCAAGGCTATATTTCTCTTATTTTAGTTGTCAAGACTATTCCAATGGGAATTTCCCAAAGACAGTATTCGAGGCATATCCCAACACTAGATTCCCATCATCAGGAACCTTAGGGTCAGAAGTAGGGCGTCCATGGTTGGAACCAACTTTGATACCATTGATAGGGTAATTTTTCAGAAGATAGGGAGGGAGAAGAAGAGGTAAATTGTATATATCTCTTGTATTATTTCCATAGTTCCTCGGCTATATATAGCCTTATAAATTACAGCGTGAAAAATAATAGAAAGGGAAATGCAGGAAAGTAACGGAATGGGCAACAGGAATTACGTGTTGTCAGAGGGGTTATCGAGAAAGTATCTTTCTAACGGTTTGGGTTGGTCCCCTCCTCTACCGAGCCTCGTCCCTACCTTCAGCACCGTGCGTGGTTCCTTTTCTGTGCCTCGCGTGCTCACGTGTTGCACCAAGAACCCAAGCGTACTTATGCTCATATCAAAAATATCCAAGGAGGTCATTATGGTCATGAGTCATTTGCCTCTTGGTATAGAGAATTTTGGCCAAGATCTAAGCTAGGTCTTTTCTTACTTTCATGGATTTGTGGAATAGTGTGTCTGGAAGATTAATGGGCATTGAATTGTATCCATTTTCAAGAATGTAGTAGCATCGGTTTAGATCTTTTCTATAGAGATATTCGTCTTTGTCAAATATGGAAAGTAGTGCAACATTGAAAGTGAATTGGACAAACAAAAATTACTCAAATTACTAATTGATTTAACTATAGGTAAAAAAGTTCAGAGTAGCTTTGTTTCACTCTATTTTGCTTTGTACTCACCATTTTCATTTCTTGGTAAGTGTTGATCAACTGACCTTCCCAAGACTAGAGAGCTTCTTTAGCTATAGTTTTAACTACAAAGACTCTATATTTGATGGCTTTAGGCATAAAGGCACGAAGAACAAGTTTCCTCAATTTAGCATGGTAGTCTCCCTGGTGAAAGAAGATAGCTTGTATGCAAAGCCATGAGGAAATTAAAGTACCATTGTGTAGAGTTCATTGATTACGAAGTATCAACTTTGATGCCATCATTTTTGTAGTTGGTAGTAACGTTATGTTTTGATTAGTATTGTTATTGGTAAATTTTTTGAATTTATTTCATAATTTAGAACACCTTAATTAGCTAATTTGTAAGGTTTTATTATGTTTTAGTGTATAAACTCTCAAATGTAATTGCACTCTTAATTTTAATATAATATGACTTTTAATATTATAATTAATAAATATATTGTAATTTATATTGAAAAATATGGTTAATTGAAATGTATATTATCATAGTTTAAATATAACTGAGACAATAAATATATCATTTGATCATGATTTTATAAAGATTGTGACCAAATAGTATATTTATGACCTCAGTCTTTTATAAGATCGAGACTAAATGCATATCTATTGTCTCTATCTTTTAAAAATCGTAACCAAATGATATGTCTATAACCTCAATTTTTTATAAAATCGAGATCAAATGTATGTCAATGGGTTTGGTCTTTTAAAGACTGTTACCAAATAATATGTTTATGGTTTCGATTAAAATAGCAGTTTATGATCTCTTTTACTTAAGACTTAGTTTTTATAATCGTGATCATAAACCTATAATCACGATTAAAAATTGACATCATATATCAATATTATAAAATAAATTCACGAGAACCTCCTATTCTCTCCTTTTTATCAAAATAGACGAATTTGTATTTAAAAACAAAAATGTTCTGTAGACATGGTTTTGAAGTTTTAACTTTGTGTAGATCGAAGTCTTTAATTAAAAAAAAATGCGGAAGAAATTAGAATCGTCCGCTTAAAGCCAATCACGGATATAGACCAGTTGATGGGACATTAATTAACTCAATGACATAATCTTAAAGTATCAACAATATAATAATTCAACTTGATGTGCCATTTCAACGGGAAAAAAATTAACAAAACAAAACTTGATGCGCTTTATTACTATTCTCATTATTATTTTTGTTGGGAAGAGGTCTGGTTTGTTGGTATTATATAATATACTTTCCTTCAAACTTTAAGCTCTATTTCCTTTTCTCCCTTCCCCACCTACCAATATATATATATATATATTTTATCTAAAGGGTTCTGCGAAGCTCCAATACACTTCAATGTTAATACAACTCTAAAATCGTAATTGAAGACATTCCTTTTAACGGAAAGTAGGAAAGTAGGCAAGTAGGCCCATTATCTTCAATATAATGGATTAAATATAGCTAGAAAAATCTTATTTGCCATAGATATTATAGGCAAATCACATTTATTTCTTCTACACTTTAAGCTCTAATTCACCTAGTGATTTTGAAGTAAAATTTAATTTTTTCTTATTTTAAATTATGATTTTAAATCACGTTAAAAGTATCACTTAATCATTAAAAAAAGGCATATATGTATTCCATGCAAGATTCTCTCAATATTGACGAGGTGGTAGAAAAGTATTTTCTTCGGATAAAAAAGGACATTAGTTTGTTATAAATAATTTTTGAAGAACAAATATAACAATGACAATGAAGAAAAAGTATTTGTACCGTAACTAGCTCAGCGTAGGATACAAGGCATCTTATTCACGTGGGATCCAAGGGTAGAGCATTGATGCTCAAGCTAGTTCCTAACTAGACAAAGCAACTCTTTCCTCACACGTATTTGTTTCTCTCTTCCTAGCTCTCGAACCTAGGACTTAACCCTTAAGTAAACCTTGGGAAGCAAGCTAGTACTATCTAGGCTCCTTGGGCCCCACATAGATATCTCGAGATGCCTTATGCCCTCTGTTGAGTTAAGAGTGGTATAAACATCAAGAAAACACAAGAACCCGAAAGGTGAAATACAATGCAATTATCAAAACATACCAAGAGAACACGAAAGCTTTGAGTGAAGAAAAGGTTGGGCATGAAAAAATGTGAATGTCTAACTTATACCAATAAATGTGAATGTCTATTGGCATAGACGTACCCTATAATCTCAGTTTTTACAAAATCGAGGCCATAGATATACTTTATCAATTTCCCCTTTTTAATTTACACTAAACACCAAATTTTTTAACCAATTTTTATTTTATTTTTTCCTATCAATTTTCTCTCTTTTACACTAAACACCAAATTTTTTTATCAATTTTTTTTCTTTTAATTCCTCTTTTTCTTCTTTTTTTTCTTTTTCGTTTTCCATCTTTTTTTTCAATTTTTTTTTCTAATGATTTTTTTTGCCATATATATATATATATATACTTTCGATCCCCTAACCCTAGTATTCTCTTCTCTACTTGATCGAAACGCTTACGCCGCATTCTAGCCTTATGCCACCGCGTTTCAGCCTCTATTCCAACCTCTCGCCACCTCGTTCCAGCCTCTGTTCCACTCTCGCACTGTGTTCCAACATCTGTTCCACTCTCGCACCGCGTTCCAGCCTCTGGTTTACTCTCGCCATAGTAGTTCCTTGGCCACTGCTTAAATCTTTCTGGTAATATTAACTCATCTTTTCCTTTATAAATGACTCTCGATACCAAATATCGATCGGTATGTAGAGGTTATTTCTAGCTTCCTAAAGTCTTACTTACGTTGAGAAATTTGGATGCTGGATATTTCTTAGATGGGTTATGAAAATTTGTTAGGAAGGTTGCTTGCTATGGTTTGTGGAATGTGTTGGTCACCTGGTGCTAGTTCGTTAGGGTGGTGCACTGGTGCTGGTGTGCTATAGCTGGTTCGTTGGGATGGTGCGCTAGTGTGTGGTGCATGGCCTGGTGCTAGTGTTGTGCCGATTTTAACTTAGCTAGCATTTCTGTTACAATAAATAGAGAGGACCAAAAACAATATTTTTAGAAAATTTTATTGATATACTATTTACCCTTAACTTGCAATGAGTAATTGTATATTAATTTCCTGTTTTTGTTGCAGAGTAGTTTCACCAGAGAAGTTTTAGCTGGCCACTATGCTATCTCACCATAGTTGTGCTTAATTAGCTTCATTAATGAGAGAACCGCACAAGCTATTGATGATAACAATTTATTTATGGTAATTTTTGCTTGAAGTCCCTTTTTAGATTATTTATATAGTTACACTGTAGATTTCTGTTGCTATATTATTTTCTGGTAAGTACCTATGTGCACTGTGTTTTGAGCATATAGTATTTATTTTCATCTATTTTGTTGCTGATATGGAGGTATCAAATTTGAAAATCTTTTGGTAACTTGAAATGACAATGTGAAGATTGCAGATTTCAATGTTAGCTAGGTTTTTGAGGTAATCATATTCATGAAACCTTTGCCACCATACAATAGAATTGTGTTGGGCTCCTTCCAGTGAATTTTTTCTACTAGGAAAATACATGTGTATTGTTGAGAAAGATGATTTCCTAACATTTTTTAACATTGTCTTACAAAAGGACGAGGACACACTTAGGCGATCCCCATAAACTCATGCATTCACTACACATTTGTGCCTGAATACTGTGTAGGTTTTAATTTAGTTTGAACTTGAAAACTACCTTAAGTCCTACTGTTTAATACTTCCATTGTATAAGTGGTGTTTCCCATATTTTCCTGGTAAGAAAAGTCAATTTTTTATATTGTTTCCGTTTTTTTAACTGAAATAATAGAAGTACCCATGTGACTATTTCCAGAGCCTTATATGCACCCTAACCAATAGATAAAAATAAATACCTATGTAAGTACCTATGTGCACTATGTTTTGAGCCTCAAAATAGATAAAAATAAATACTATGCTCAAGTTATTTCTATTGTACACTGTATTTATGGTTCATTCTTATTACTTACTTGCATAGCCTTATAGGTACACCAGGTACTAGGGGCACCAGGCACTAGCACACTAGAGTAGCAGGCACCAGCGCACCAGCGTAGCAGGTACCACCCACCAGCTATATTTCTCTTCTTTTTCCCCCTCTCTCTAAAGTTTTGTATTTTACTATCTCTGTTTTGGGTTTCTTTCGTCCCTATTATTTAGTGTTTTTGATTTAATCTACTAAGATTTGTGAACATAGGGGGAAGATAGAGATTTGGAATGTAAAGAGAATGGTAGATTGGAGCCCATGTAAATGGTGGATTATTGTCATGTCTGCCACATACCCAATGGATTTGGTTCGAGGGAGGCTAACCGTGTAGTTACTTTCTATCATTATATCATCCTCTCAATTTCTTGTTTTGAAGAGAGACTTAGAAGAAAAATTATACAGCTTGTGTACTGATCTAGTTTTTGAATATTTATTCTATGCATCTATTTCAAGTTCCCTGCATTGTAATATTGTAGTTATATTACTATTTTTTTCATAGATATTTTCTATTAGATTTTAGTATGACAAAAAATGGAATTTATTTCACTATTGGCCTTGATTATTTCATTGGTGTTAATGTTGATACATGTATAAAAGGAGAGAAAATTCTAGAATCTGAAAAGGGTGCCTCACCTTATAATTGTTGTTCCTATCAACAGACCCATTCTTCCTTTATCCCCTCTTTGGAAAAGTTTGAAATCTAAAACTTCTTCTGCTCTTAATTTATCAAATCTTTGAAGTTTCTTGTTTAAGGTAGTTTTTAGCTCTCTTGCTTTTGTCTTGATCTATCTATTGATGTGATTATTTTAAGAGATCAGTTAATATTTTGTATGATAAAATTTGGGTTGGTGTTTTAAGTTCATGATCTGAAGCTGATTTGTAATTTGTTAGGTGAATTTAGGGTTCTATCTGCAACAGATAATCGGTTTTTGTGATCTTCGGCTGGATCTAGCTAAAAATAGTTAGCGTAGACATTCTCTTTTAGCATATTTGATCCATATTTTGGGAAAGAAAGTAACTTTGAAAAATCAACCAAGGGTTTTTTTCTTACCTACACTTATGACTAGTTTGAAAGCATAAATGACAACAATTTATGCTTTTGGATCTAAGTAATGTGCTGGCTAACGCTTTTTTGTCTTTGTTTACATGTGTATTTATGCATCTGTCTCTCTTTTTTGGCAAGCTTGACTTGTTATTGAAACAGTGTTGATCAAAATATCAGTGTCCTGGTAGAATTGTTGGGATGCACCATTACAGGCCCTGAAAGCCTTCTTGTTTATGAATATGTTCCAAATCAAAGCCTGCATGATTACTTTTTTAGAGGTACTATTGACTTTAAAATCTGTCATCTTTTCATGTATAGCTACATTTTTTTCTTTTACTTATTCCTCTTTTGATTGTTGTCAAATTGATTGTTGTTGGTACTATTGTTGTTAAATTGATTTAAATTTGCCTATTATTGGTGCAGTGCTGTTGGTTCTGGTGCTGATAGCGCTGCTGCGCGACGCTGGTACTGGTGCTGGCACTACTGCTGGCTCTAAGCTGGTGTTGTTGATGGCGTTGTGCTGGTGCTGCTGCTGGTGTCGTGCGCTAGTGTTGTTGATATATTTGTCTTCTTGGTCTTGGTGTTGGTTACAGTCTTATTGTCTTTGGTGCATTGGCACTCTTCATTTCTTCTTGGTGTTGGTAATACTAAGTTTTTTTGTGTATATATAATAAACTCTCAAATGTAATTATATTTTAATTTTAATATAATATGATTTTTAATATTGTAATTAATAAATTTATTGTAATTTATATTGATTTTTAATATTGTAATTACTAATTGTATTATTTTTAATTTATGTATATCATATGGTCTCGGTTATTAGAAAACTGAGGCCATAGGTACACCCTATGACCTCGGTTATATGCTAACTGAGGCCATAGATACACCCTATGGCCTTGGTTATATGCTAACCGAGGCCATAAGTACACCTTCTGGCCTCAGTTATCAAATAACCGATACCATTGGTCATTACCTATGATCTTTCTCACTTAGGCCTTGGTTCTTATAACCATGGCCATAGACCTACGACCACGGTTAAAAACTGAGGCTGTATGTATGTTTTTTAGTAGTGTTTTTTAGGTGGTTATTTTATTATTTTTTCTAACAAGTTGAATATTTTGAATTAAATTAATTAAAATAACATATTATCAAAGTAATATATATTGTAAATATTAATTTAATAAAAAGATACATAGATGTTTATGCGCAGTAATTTATACAAACTATGCTCAGCCCAAAGATAGATACAATTTGGCCAAATAACAATATGCCTATGATGATAAATGCATGACAATTATAAAGATATTTATTTATTTTCACTTGAATAACCGTCGGTCTAAAGAAATGTTGTTGTTTGACAAAATTATTTGTTAATATTTGATCATTGTACTAAGAATACCACTTATAGTTAATTGTTTTGTTCAAAGACTAGGAATTAACGTTGTGCTAGGTATCTTAAGATTGGTCCCAAATTTAGATTATTTGTTCATGTTTTTATTTATTTATATAACATGCTTGTTAGATGTGAGTATACTTGTTTATTTTATTCTCTTTACATTTTTTGTTTCTACTGCTACTAACGTTTCTGCCCAAGTCAATAACATCCCAATGCTAACTGGGATGAACTTCAAATATGGAAAGAAACTATAGAGATTGTCCTTAGATGTATGCATTTAGATCTTGTATTTCAGTTGGATTGACCCACTGCTACTCTAGAAAATCTCAATGTGGTTAAAATTGAAAAGTGGGATTGGTCTAACCGAATGTGCATGATAATGATGAAATGCTCCATTCTAGAAGAATTTTGGGGGCAAGAATGCCAAGAAGTTTTTGAAAGAAATTGAGTAATTTTTTTCCAAGAATGAAAAATGAGAGTTTAGTTAACTTTTGGCTAAACTTATCACGATGAAGCATAAGAGAAAAGGGAACACAAGGGAGTACATCATAGAGATGTCTCATCTCGCATCAAAACTCAAGTTATTTAAGTTATAGTTGTCTAAGGACTTTCTCATTCACTTGGTTATGATCTCTCTTCATGCATATTTTTGGAAATTCAAAGTAAGTTATAACACTTAGAAAGACAAATGGTCCCTTAGTGAGCTTATATCTCAGTGTGTGCAAGAAGAAAAGAGGTATTAGAGGGATAAAACTAAAAGTGCTCACTTGGCCTCAACCTTTCAGAATAAGAAAGAGAAAAGAAATTGTCTTATAATTTAGTGTATTTGGGACCATAACCAAAAAGTTCTTTACATATTGCTCAATTAGGGTTCATATAATTCCTAATTAAGGCAAAAATCGATAAACACTCAATCATTCCATATCAATTTTAACAATCTAGGGGCTTGCCAAAATTAGACTATTTAATTTCATCCCATTAAATTAAATAGCTAATATAATTAAAGAATGAAAAGATAAGTTGCCTAATTTATTATAGAAAATATGATTTCCTAACAATCTCCCACTTGGGAAATATTGATACTTGTTTGATAAACACAAAATATTACGTGATTTATATGCACTTTAATGTAAAATATAGATTTTTATTTGCATAATTTTACTATTATTTAGTAAATCTATATTTTTCAAAATTATAGGTATAGTTTATTGTTTTTTAGGCATTTTTGGCTTCAAAAATAATTCAATTGATAAAAACTTAAAGAATTGTAACTCAAAGCATTTAATTACAACCAAGAAGAATACAAGGATAACATATATAAGCCTTACATATGAACCAACCAAGCTTGTAAGGGGATGAAACAAAAGGAGTTAAAGAAACATAGTTTAACGTGTGTCGTGATCTTGATTAATATGTGTTGCGACTCAACTACTTCGGATCGTTTTTAAAACACATACTAAATTGAAACCAAGCCTTGGTGTTGGAAAATGTGTACCATGGCGCACGACCATATGATCCACATTTATCTCCTTCTTGTAGCATTTTCTCACATATAAAAACCTCTCTTTTCCTCTCATATTTCATATTTTGAAGAATACGCTTAAGATATAAATTTTAAATGTATTCTTTATTTTAGAATTAATTTATGTAACTTTCTAAATTTTATATTTAATTTAATGATCATTTATTTAATTTAAGTATATCTATTTAAAAATATTATGAGATATTAATTATGTTGTTATGCTAATGAAAAAGTAATTTAGGTATATATTTTAATAACCTAAATTGATTTTTATTTCTTTATTTAAGAATTTTATAAAAATTATTACAGAATAATACATTGATGGCTTATTTTTCTTGGTAAACTTAAAATATGAAAGTTAAATTTATGATCTAATTATTGAGATCTTATTTAAAATCATTATTTTATTTTAAAGATTTTTTTACAATGATTTATTATTGACCAATAAATTGAGAAATATTTTTCATAATAGATTTAATATCTGAATGTTAGTTATCAAATACATCAATCTTAAAACCAACTTTAATACCATGAATAAGAGTCTAAATTATGCGCTCTAATTTAAGTAGTAATTTAGATGGTTCGTTATTTCCTTAAAAAAATCATAATTTAATAATAATCAATTGGTGATCCTAACCTAATAATATTAATTGGTTTTTATTAACAACGAGATCGATCCCAACCTTGGGATATTTTCATTCAAAAAGGAAAAAATAAATAATATCAATTTATATCTTTAATAAATTAATATTTAAAAATCATGATTTATTAACTAATATATTCTATAATTTTTATATTAAATGTTAAATATTTATTTGCTTCATGTATGTTGAATGTGTCCTTAAATTTAGACCAACCTTAAAAGTATACTTATTATTTTTGACAAAGTTATTTTATCACATATAAATTTTGTGCGTCAACGATTTTTACTCCCATTGTCGGGGATGATATTTAACATTATCAAATTTTTGGTGTCATTCTAAGGAGAAATAGTATTTTTACATTTTTATTATAAAAAATCTTAAAAACTTTTTTGTTGTAAATATTTGTGACATTTTTTATTTAAAACAAATCTTAAAAATTCAAAAGAAATTGAAAATAAGAAAAAAAATCTAAAAAAATTAAGTTTTTAATTGACTTTATATATTTTAAATTTAAAAATATATATCTTATTTATTAATTGATTGAGATATTTTTTTAAAAATAAATTAACCTTAAATTATTTGAAATTTTTTAAATAAATATAATAATAATAATAATAAATATTAAAATTAAAATCTCATTTATTAGTTGACTTATATGCTAAATAAAAAAAGATTTCAAAATTTTTTGAAAATCAGAAAAAGTAAAAATAATAAATTTATTTTTGAATAAAACATAAAGATCTTTAAATATAAAAAATTAAAAAAAATCTATAGACATCTTAAAAGATTTGAAAGTTTTATAATCTTAAAAAAATTATTTTATTTTATTTTAACAAACTATTTTTTAGTTAACTTAGTTATTAATTATTTATTAATATAATTTATTTTTAGAATTATCTCCCTAACTCTAATTTTTATTTTAACTTTATTTTCTTCTCTTTCCTTTTATTTATTTACTTTATATATTTAGTAACTTTTACATATTTTTTATTTTTATTTTCTTTTTATTAACCACTATTATTTAGTATTTCAATATAATATCTTAATTTTAAAATAATATATTTTATTAACATGTTATAATTATTTATTTAACTTAAATTATTGTATGATAAATTGTTTATATCATATATTATATTTATATTATTTTCATTTGCTTTGTATTTCTATTATTATTTTTATTATTTTCTTTTATTTGTTTATTTTATTTTATTTTTACTTTTACATATTAATTTTTGCTCCCTATATCTACATCATAGTCCTTCCTTTCAACAGAGTTCAACCTCGAATTCAACTTAATAACATCAGTTGCATCGATGGGATAATACTTGCGAAGATCTACTACATTGAATGTGTTGAAAATAGACCAATCTTCGAGAAGATCAATGATATAACCAATGTCAATGATTTTCTTAACAATTCAGAAAGGACCATAGTTCTTGTAGTGGAGTTTGGAATATGTGCCTAGTGATAGTCAGTGCTTGTTGAGGTGTACATAACTAGTTCACTATTCTAAAATTGTGCGAGTCTACGATGCTGATCAGCTTACAATTTGTATTGTGCATTCATCTTTTCAATGTGTTCCTTAATTTCTTGATGGAACTTGGCATAATTAGTAACCCACGCATTTGCAACTTTACTTTTTGGACTAGGCATAACTTGTAAATCAACACTAAAGTTGGGTACATTGGTGTAGACAACAGAGAATGACATATAGTTAGTGGTCCTACTTGTGATGCTATTTAGAGAAAACATAACTTATGGAAGGTATGCATCCCACTCTCAAGGTATTTCATGAGTTAGGCACCTCAACATGCTTCCTATGGTTCAGTTGAGGAATACAGTTTGTCCATTAGTCTGAGGGTGATATGCGCTACTAAAGTTCAAAGAAGTATCAAACCTTCTCCATATTTCTCTCCAAAAATGGCTCATAAATTTCATATCGCGATCAAAGGTGATGGTCTTGGGAATACCATGCAACTTAACAATGTCACGAAAGAAAAAAGTGGCGATATTGTTGGTATCGTGGATCTTTTTGTAGGGTATCAAGTGGGACATCTTAGAGAACTTGTCCACTACCTATAGGATGGAGTCTACCCTTATCTTGCTAACTGGTAGCTCAAGGATGAAATCCATGCTAAGGTCATCCCAAATTGTAGCAGGAAGTTGTAGAGGGGAGTAGAGACTAGTGTTTTTGTTACCCCACCTTAGCTCTTTGATAGGTAGAAATTTTTGCACAAATCTGGTCACATCCTTTCAAAAGTGATGCCAATAGTATCTATCTTCAACCAAATGTATGGTCTTATCTCTTCCAACATGGCCACTAAGTCCACCAACATAAAGTTCATGCATTAGGTAGTCTCTCATACTAGTTTAGGAATGCATAGCCTGTTATCTTTGAAAATATACCCCTATTGTAAATAGAAACCATTTCTAGGTTCATGATTGATGCATTGAGTCCATACGATGGTAAAATATTCATTTGTGGCATACAACTGAGGAAGAGTTTCAAAATTGGTAATTTTAGTTGAAGGGTAGTAAACAGGGTATGGCTCCTTCTAAGTGCATCTACTACTTTGTTCATTTTCCCTTCTCTATGCTCAAATACATAAGTAAACCTTTTTAGATAGATACTCCATTGGGTATATGCTCTATAGATGGCTATTTGGGAGTTAACTCACTAGAGTGCTAAGTGATCACTATTGAGGAAGAATTCTTTCAAAATGAGATAATACTCACAGTGTTTTAAAAATTTGATCATAGTATCAATCTCTTGATCGTAAGTAGACCATTTATGTCATGCTTCACTCAGTTTTTCATTGAAGAAATTGATAGGTTTACTAGCTTAAGACAAAACAGCTCTAATGCCTACCATTGATGCATTTGTTTCAACTTCAAATACCTTGTCAAAATCAGGCAAGGAAAAAACTGGGGCTATGTATAGCTTATGTTAATGAGTTCAAAACTTCTTTCTTGTTCCTTACTCCTTCTTGAGACAATTTGTTACGGGTGCTTGATGAGTGCTCAAAAAGCACTAAAATTACCATGATTTTATGCACATTAATTGATTAAAAATATATATATTTATATGTTTTATCATATATTTATATAAATTTGTCTTTTCGGAATCACGGGTGTTTTTATTGTTTTTCAGGTATTTTTACTTAAAAACGTAACTTAAAGACTCAAAGAGGAATACTGGAAGCAATACATCACAAATATATTAATAAATAAATGGGGAAAGGTCAACAAATATGAAAAAATTGGACAAAATGGGTCAAAAGGGTCAAAAATGTCAAAAAGGAGAAAATCGCGCCACCGCACCGCCCAGCCACCCAGCCGCACCGAGCCCCGCGCGCGCCAACTCCCAGCCACGTGCAGCACGCCCCACGTCCGCGTGCATCAGCGCACGCCCAGTCCCAGTTCCGCGCGCGCCTGCGCGTGTATCTCCTGCTCCCGCGCGCGCCCGTGCACGCCCCAGCTACCCTCCGCGCGCGCCGCTGCCATTTCGCCCCATTTTCGCATGCAGCTGCCCCATGACGTCATCAATGACCTCAGCAATTGCACTCCGCGTTTTCATCATTTTTTAACATTTTTTCCCCCACTTTTTCTCTCCATCTTCACCTATAAATACCTCTCTTCTCTTCACTTCTAATCACACCTCAAAACACATCTTCTCTTCTCTTTATTTCTCTCATTTCTTAGTTTTTTTAGTTTTTTCTAGTTTTTCTTAGTTTTTAGCTTTTCTTAGTTAGTTTTTAAGTTCTTCCATTTTTGGGAAGAACTAGTTATGTTTTTGTAATTTATTAGCTTTTTGATTCAATAAATGGGAGTGCAAATTCTGCTTGGAGGTTTTCCAGCAACGGGAATAGCATCGAAGTTCTGTAAGGATTTTAATTTCTTTACAGTTATTTTTTATGCTTTATTCTTACATGTTATATTTAATTTGTCTGTGATTAAATTTAACTCTGCTGGCTGTTTATAAACATGATGTAATAATAACGTTGTTATGCTTGCGAAATATTAAATAGGTAAAAATCTCTAAAATGAATTGATTTTATTTTTATTCAAGATTTTATATTAAGAATGTTAGAGAGAAATATATTATTTTTCATTACAAACTTAAATCTGAAAATTAGATTTTAAGGTTTAGTTATCCGGTCTGATTTAGAGTAGTGCTCTTTTATTTGTTGGTACAATCACCCGGTAATTAGAGTGAAGCTCTATTTCAAAAGTTTTTATAAGAATTATTATCTAAAAATGTATTGACAACATGTTTTCAGTAGTGGTTTTAAAACTTGAAAGTTAGTACTCGGATAACTAAATTCTTAGGTTTAATTTGGACACCTTGAATAAAGTTTAAACTGTCTAACCCCACCAAAGGTGGCATTTAAATGGCTCATTTTCAATCTCTTAGAAAAAGGAATTAATTTAATTAACCAAATTAGTTATCAACCCCACCCATAGGTGTTAATTAATTTGTTTAGTTAACAAAGAATATCTAACCCCACCAAAGGTGGTATTCATATAAAAAAGAGAGAATCAATAAATATCAATTCATATCTTTAATAACCTAAATAATATGAGCAAGCATAATTAACTTAATTATTATATCCATAAATACTCCACCATTATAAAAGATAAAATTTGCATAAATGTTTATTGAATCTATGTTTATTTTTATGTAATTAGATTAAAAACACAAAACCCAAAATATCGTGACAGGATGTTTAGAATTAAATTTCGTTTTTAAAAGTTTGAATAATAAATTAAAAACCACATACATTCCTTCCTTAGATCGACCTTGTGAGTATACTTATCATTTTCTACGAAATGATTCGTGCACTTGCGAGAGTTTTATAAATACATAAAACCAAAGTAACGGCAGGATCGGCGATGTCGGTTCTGCCTTATCAGTGCTATAATAAAGCTGAAATCCTTCACAAATATCCTATAAAACTTTGTTAAGCCATAGAAGCTCCTAACTTTTTGTATTGATTTAGGGGTTGGGCAAGATTGAATGGCATGTTTTTTGTATCCACTAAGATATCTTCAGGGCTGATAATGTAGTCCACGAAAAGGAGTCAAGAAGTTATAAACTCATATTTCTTAAGGTTGAGGAAAAACTTAAGCTTTCTTAGTGTCTCTAAGGCAGCTTCTATATGCTCTAAATGCACTTCATGGTTTTTGCTATAGACTAGTATGTTATCAAAGTACACAACCATATAAGCTCCATTGAAAGGCTTCAAGATGTGGTGCATCAATCTCATGAAAGGGCTGGGAGCATTGCACAAATCGAATGGGATGACAAGCCACTCGTACAACCCTTCTTTAGTCTTAAAATTTGTCTTCCATTCATCCTCTTTCTAGTTTGAATCTGATGGTACACACTATGAAGGTCAAGCTTGGAAAACACATTGGATCCTTGTAGTTTTTCAAGCATGTCTTCCATCATGGAAATAGGGAACCTGTACTTAATAGTTATCTTGTTAATAGCCTCGATATCAATACACATCCACATTATTTCATCTTTCTTGGGTACTAGAAGTGTAGGCACAACACATGGACTCTTACTTTCTTGGATTAGGTGTTTGTCTAGAAAATCTTCCACTATTTCTTATAAGAGTTCATGGTTTTTAGGATTCATTTTGTAGTGTGGAAAGTTAGGAAAATTGTTACTGGGTATGAAGTTTATTTGGTGTTGGATGTCTCTTTAAAGAGGTAAAGAATTAGGTAGATCAGTAGGTGTGAGATCACTATAAGTGGCTAGCAATTCTTTGACAACATCAGAGATAGTATAAGAAACAAGGTCCTATTCTTTAGTGACCAAAGCTATTTCTACTCTAGCTTTCGTGAGTTCACTATCAAAAGTATTGAGGCTACAACTTAGAAGCATCTTCTAGTTATGGGTATGCTTACTAAATTCTAAAGGGCTCTCTTTTGCAGGTAATAGAGCAATTTTTTTGCCCATCCAAGTGAAAATAATGAAATTTGGTCTACCTTTGTGGATAGCATCCATATCGTATTGCCACGGCCTCCTCAGAAGGATTTGATAATCATCCATTTCCACCACATCACAATGCACCTCATCTTTGTAGAATTTGCCAATGGAAAATGGAACCATGCACACATCTTAGACTCTAACCTCATTTCCCTTCTTAACCCACCCTACTTTATAGGGATAAGGGTAGGCGCTAGTTATTATTCCCAAGGACTTAACCATAGTTTTTGAGACAATATTTTCCATGCTACCACTGTCAACAATGACATCACATACTTTTTGTTGCACCATGCATCTAGTTTTAAAAATGGCATGCCTCTAGGATGGTGCTGGTTGCTCTGGGAAGAACAACACCTTCTACACTATATAATTGATAGCCTTGACATCTTTCATCTCCCTTAGTAAGTTATGCACAATCGAAGTCTTCTAGAGATAGTGGATCAAACTCAACATCAAAATGCTCAAACTCATTTACCAAGTTTGTTGCACACCTTTGAGGGCATTTGTCGGATCTATGGTCCTACTAGTAACATATGAACACTTAAAAGGTGGTGCTTTAGAATAGGGGTTAGGTTTAGTTTATGGATTAGTTTGGTTGTTGGCTATCTATTTAGGAAATAAAGTTTTTGGAACTGGTGCTATTTCTATTGCAGTTGGTGAAGTGAATTTTGGTATGAAGCCATCCATGTTTTTGTTGGTGAATGAGTCACTTAAAGGAAACCCAAATGGTAAAGGTTTCTTGGGTTTGGACAACTGGTTTTCCACCTTTAAAGCCATGTCGTTGGCTTGGTTCACTATCCAAAGGATTTGACTAAGTTCTAGCCTTTTCCTAATAGGGGAATTCAGACATTACACAAATATGGAAACTCTCTGGGGTTATCATTCCCACATGTTGGCATGTAAGCCAAGCCTCATGAATTATTTAGTGTATTCACTAATACTATTGATATTGTTGGAAGAGGAGTTGCTCATAGTCATTTGGTAGAAACGGTTGCACTATCAGCTTTTTCATCCTTTCCAACAAGTTGATTGGTGATTTTCTTCTTAGTCTCATTTCAATCTTCACATGCTCCCACCAGGTAGAGGTACCCCCTTTGAGTTTGTAAGCCACCAACTTAACTATCTTATCTTTTGGTATCTTTATGTAGTTAAAGAAATTCTTGACAATAGCCAACTAGTCTAGAAATTCCTCTATATGGTAATGACTAGCGAAGACAAGGAGATCAATATTGAGCTTGTAATCTTGCTTTTCATAGTGTTAAGATGTAGAATAGTTTTCTCATTAATTAGTTTCCTTTTCATCCATTCTGATGTTCCTCCATCAAACCCAAAGTTTTTGGAATTCGACCTTTTATGGTGTTGTAAAATCTTTGTTGGAGTCTAGGTGAATGCTATAAAATGAAGGCATACGATGCAAACTAAAGGGTGGGTGCAATGATTTCTCAAATGGTGAGACATCACAAAGAATTTCTTTTCCTCGGGGCTTTAGATGTTTTTGAATTTCACTCAACTAGGCCTGGATTTGATTAGTGGAATGCTAGAATAATTGTTGAAGGTAAGAAAAATATAACTTAGGGCTTAATTAATAGAAGCTCAAGCTAACACTCTATTAAGCCTATAATCGTCATCCTCACATTTGGCATCGAGCTACTTCTCATGTACCATATAGAGGAGGTTGTCTACTTAGTGGTCCACCCTTTTCTAGTTCCATATACCTATACAAGGCCACTCCCTCAACTTCTGTAGGATGTCACCAATAACACCTTTCAACATCCTTGATTCCCTTATAGAAAAGGGTAGGTGTTTGTTGGCACAAGGTAACATGTATGGAAGTGTGGTGACCTAGGGATGCTGGTGTGGGTCTGACAACGTTCAAAAGGGATGGTGTGAGCATATGCTCATCAATGGTAATGTGTTTCTTCTTTTTGGAAAGTATGGAAGTGGTCTCAAGGACTTGCTCATCTTCTTTCCTTTGGATGAGCTCATCCCTAGATGGAGTTATGTCCTTTTTAGAGCTCATTCCCTATTTAGGGACCCTACTTTGAAGCTAAGCCAACATGGATCGACGTAAAACTTTATGGTTTTTGTAAAAACAAAAAAGAAGAGGGATTTTAGATTGCAAAGGCTCGGGCTAAATAAAAAACAAGTTATTTGTAGAAGGCTCAAGGCTAGTTCACCATCGCTAGGGAACACTTCAAACCTCCCCCCAAAGTCTGTGGGAGGGGTCTTATGCTTTTGGGTGCTTGAGGTTTATGAATTATCATATAGGAAAGATCAATTAAGCCTTGCCTCATCAACCCACAAAGTGCAGGGTGTTCAATAGTTACTTCCACTTGTCTTCTCAAGCAAATTGTTATGGATATCAACCAATCTTTGCTTGGAATCGGGGCTTAAGGTCGTGATAATGGAACCCATATTCCTTATCACAAGTTTAGTGTTAGCATGTCACTATCTAACATTTCCCACCAACTAGATGCATAAAAGAAGTACTCTTTCTAGTTCTTTTCTTTCTCGAGAATGATCACATTTATGCCTCAATTCTATTTGACTGATATGTAAACCCTCCTCATATTTGTGGGATTCTGTTTCAATACATATACCTTATTGAAGTCGGGCATTTCCATCTCCACCTCGAGCTCTCTGCATATTAGGGTGAGACATAGCAGGTACCTCTACCCATTTGGCTGGGCACAAGTTGAGTTATGGCTAAGAATTTCCTTATAAATGGGTACAATGGAAACTTGACCCCTAGCTACGAGGCCTTTTTATGAAAAGCTGTCCACCTAGTTGGAGGTGGATCTTTATCAAAAACACCCAACATGGGGATCATTATCTAAACTGAGGAAGGAATATTGTACATTTTTCTTATCCTCTATCATCTTGAGGAGATAACCCACTGGATTTGACCTTGGTCGCCCAACCTTTGGTATGACTTATGGGTTCATTGATCATTTTCATCTTGAATTTTTCCATCTATGAACTTGAGACCGATATCTTGGTATGAGGCATGTTCAATCTAATTGTAGGTGTGGTTTATGGGTGAGATATAGACATAGAAAGAGGAGGCTCAAACATCTCCTCTTCACTTGAGGTGCTCGTTTCGTTAGTAGACCCCTATGTATCACTTTCTGCTTGACCCGAGAAGTTAGAGTATTAAGGGCTCTCCTAAGAGGAAGAGCATGAGGAGTATGAAGGTAGGACTATATGTCAAGTAACCCGTGATGATAACTCTCTATGCATGGTCTCTATAAAATATTACAAAAGACAAAATGGTAAGGTATGAGAAAATAGAGGTTACCAAAGGACGAGTTGTCATAGTAAAGGGGGGGAGTGAATTTAGTGATCGACTTGAAAAGAAATGTCGTACTAATTTTCTTACCATCGAGTAGAGAACTTTTAGGGTGTGAGTTGAAATGACAATAGTGTTTTTGTTCCAATTTTTGTTCGATATCTTGGAAACGATGAAATGAACAGACTCATTGGCTCCTCTTTATATAGAGATGCATATATTCTCTTTCTAATTAACTAATAAGTATTTATTAAGGGTGAGCCGAGCTTTTCAAATTCACTGCCCGGTTATTACTCTTCCATCCCTGTTGAAGAATCGAGCTGAAAGAGTAGGATAACTTGATGTTTGAACATATAGATTGACTTGAAATATGATCTAATTTACACCTCGAGTCATAGGACGAGTTAACCTAGGAAGATCAGTATGTGCCTGCGCCCACAACGATGCTCGTAGGATGAGTCTTCTTGCACACAATAGCTTTGGACTCGCGCCCACAACGATGCTCGTAGGATGAGTCTTCTTGCACACAATAGCTTTGGACTTTGAAGGACGACCACCAATCCTAGCCATTAGTGGTCGACATTGAGCTTAAAATGTGTTTGTTTCATTAATTGTACTCATTTAACATGCTACGACGTGTATCTGTTATGTAATCAACACGTGTATGTATAATGACTTATATATATATATATATATATATATATGGACCTCATAAAAAATCTACACAATCTTGTAAAATTTTTCATACTTCTCTCTAATTTCTTTCTCTACAAATGAGATCATTCCAACACCAATAACATTAAAAAAAAAAGCTCTATACATGTTTTTGAAAAAACAGGTACGCAGTCCCTTAGTAATTTTTTCCCCAATTTGTTCTATTGATCAGTCCCTCTTCTTTCTCTCTCTACAATCAGTCATCAGCACCTCCCTAATTCTTCCCCTTTTCTTTAACCATAGTTACTTTAAGAAACCTTACCGTTCCGCACCATAACCACCAGCTTATCACTTCTTTGTCCTTGATCTGTTTGTTTTATTTGTTTTGACGGATTTTCACTACCCAACTTACGGTTTAGTATTTCTCCTCGGCTTGCATTCTGAAAAACCCATTTGCTAAAACTCTCTCTCTACTCAACAACCATCGATCTTAAAATGCAATTTTCTCTTTAAACCTACAAAACAATTTAGCTGCAAGCCTTCTTTTTTTCCCTAACAATCAAATCATTTTGTAAGCTTTTACAAGAAAAAGAAGGAAAAACATAAACCCACAAAATAAATCATATTGATATTATCAAAGAAAATAAGAAAACCGCCCCGGATCAAAGTTTATCATCTGAAAAATGAACCCACGAGGCCAAGTAAAAGATGAGTTTCCAGGAGGTAGTTCTTCTTATTCAGAAGCACCGCTGGTAGATATTCCTCAACCACTAGAAGGACTTCATGAGGTGGGTCCTCCGCCATTTCTATCAAAGACGTATGAATTCGTAGACGATCCATCTTCTAATCATATAGTTTCTTGGAGTGTTGGGAGTAACAGCTTTGTTGTTTGGGATCCCAATAAGTTTGCTACTAGTCTTTTACCCAGATACTTTAAGCACAACAATTTCTCTAGCTTTGTCAGGCAGCTAAATACTTATGTAAGTAGTAGTACTCTTCTCTTTCACTATTTTTAATTTAGCCATTCAAATCTTCTTGTAAATAATGGAAGGATATATACGAGTTTTTAATATTAATTGTTATTCGAAAATAAAGATTCAATTTACATGTTGGTTTCTGATCAATATTATCTAATCTATAATTATATTTTATGTTGGTTTTGTTAGATTTGATAAAATCTTTTAATTTATAAGAGATTTAAGGTTCCAATTCCTTTTTTATCAGTTGGATTTTACTTAATGTGGACAAGATTTTTGTTTAATGTCCTGAAAGAGAAAGTGCAGGAGACAATATCATGTATTAAAATTAGCAAAACATTTTTTATTAGATTTTGCTGCCCAGCTAATATAAATATTTAATGTTTATGATCTCTGATATATGTTTGAATTTTTTTTCCTTTTACTCCCAAGAGCTTTCTGGCTATTAGTTTTGATATTTCTAGCCATATTGTCTATCTATTTAGTAAATTAAGTACACAGGCTTTTGCTGACTGATCAATCACTTTGATGATGAAGAAAGTTGGGTTTCTGTAGGGATTTAGAAAAGTGGATCCAGACAGGTGGGAATTTGCTCATGAAGGTTTTCTAAGAGGACAAAAGCATTTGTTAAAAAATATTAGGAGAAGGAAGACAGCTCAATCTTTGTTGGCTTCTCAGGAAGCGCCTTTGGATGCTTGTGTTGAAGTGGGAAGATTTGGATTCGATGGAGAAGTTGATCGGTTGAGGCGTGACAAACAAGTTCTTGTGATGGAACTGGTTAAGCTTAGACAACAACAGCAAAATACTAGAGCCTACGTACAAGCAATGGAAAATAGACTACAAAGGACAGAGATGAAACAGCAACACATGATGAACTTTTTATCAAAAGCAATGCAGAATCCTAATTTTGTGCAACAATTAGCTCAACAAAAAGATAAAAGGAAGGAAATTGAAGAAGCCATTAATAGAAAGAAAAGGAGACCTATTGATCAGGCTGGGCCAAATGTTAATTTTCAAGTTGATGATTATTTTGGCCTAGCTAGTGAGAGAGGAACTACCTTTGTGAAAAGTGAAACCCAAGAGTGTTACACTGACATGGTACCAGAACTTCATGTTCTAGCAGTTCCGGAGTTTGAAAGTCTTGCTATGGACATGGAAGGAATAAGTGGAAGCAGTAGGAAAGTGGACATGGAACATATAGAAATAGGAAAGGAACATCAAAATAAAGATAGCAGAGACCTCTATGAGGGTTTTTGGGAAAATTTGTTGAATGAGAATGCTGAAGATCAAATAGGTGTGATGGGTACTGTTCAAGAATATGTGGAAGATATAGTACTTTTGTCTGATCAACTTGGATATTTGGCCTCTAGTCCCAAGTAAAAGCCGTATTGGTTTCTTCAACAATATGTGCTCCGGTATCCAGATATCTGATTTCTGATTTCGTATTTCTTATTTGCATTTGATTTAGATCTCCTTGCTCATGAAGTAGTCGATCGATCATTTTTTTTTAATAGTTTTCTAGTAATATTATCAAAAATAGAATTACCTTGGCATTAACATCCTAGTCCTTTGGCTATATATAGATTAAACATAAAATAACATACCTTTTGGAATTTAACTAGATGCATTTTGAGTTAATTTGTACGAGCAGTTAATGATTGATGTTTGTTTAAGTTGTTAATTTAGTTTCTTAAATAGTTTCTTTGAATTGCTTACTTTCGTCCCTTTACTCATTGTAATTTGATTGGACTACTCCAAATTGTAAAACTTAAAAGAGCATGCATGTTCAAAATGAAACTGCCCTTGTACTCCCGTAATAATTATTTTCCATCAATGTTTGCATATATGATTCAATTTAATACAATTTCATCTTTAAATATATTTCAGATCTCATCTTTACTGATTGATCCGTAGTTTGGAGGAAATGAAAGCTTCTTTAATTTCATCAATTATACAGGATGCATGCATGCAGCAGAAACTTGAAGACGATTACCTTCAAATATTCCCTACTTTAAAACCATTGATGCATAGCAAATGGCGTATTTCAGATGATGTCGTACGTCCTCATGAGATGTTGGTACCATAAGCTCGGCTTCTAAACTAGTTTTTATGAAAGTGTGAAGAGTATTAATTTGTTGCTGCTAACTAGTCTCAACAAAATCATTGAAATGAAAACTTGATACCTTGTTTGCATATTTTGATTTTTGAAGGATCAAAACTGGTTTGACCCACTTCTAAACTATATATATATATATATATATATATTTTTCTTTTAAACTTTGTTAGATATTTCCGGATCTAATATC
This sequence comes from Hippophae gyantsensis, assembly GCA_030763125.1. Taxonomy (NCBI): domain Eukaryota; kingdom Viridiplantae; phylum Streptophyta; class Magnoliopsida; order Rosales; family Elaeagnaceae; genus Hippophae; species Hippophae gyantsensis. Next base: position 26,249,511 of record CM061039.1, on the reverse strand, counting down.
CAGCATATTCTAGTCCCTTATATATATATATATATATTTATTTATTTTCTTTCTTTTAAACTTTGTTAGATCTTTCCGGATCTAAGATCCAGCATATTCTAGTCCCTTTTATATATATATGATATTTCCGGACATATATAAGATCCAGCATATTCTAGTCTCACATATATATATATATATATATATATATATATATATATATATATATAGCGTTACATGCATTTGATTAATTAACAAATGTTATAAGGGGTGAACACGGACACAGTGAATCAATCACATCTATCGAAGTCGTTTCGTTGAACCATTCTTCAAAGCTAGTTGGTTCATGAATTAGGTTAACTCTTGTGAGTAGGGTTAATTTCTACGATGGGACAAATTTCTATCCGGATTATTACATTAGAGCAACAAATAAGGAAGATAAAATGAAAAAAATGGGTAACCAAAAACAAGAATCTTTATTTTATAATACGAGGTATAACAATAATAGAGATCATATTCATTATCATGTTTCTTGAAATTATATATTATATTTTAATAAATAAATAAAAATTTAATTTTTTTATAAATTTAATTACATTTAAATTAAAACTAATTATAAGTAATACATTATATATTTTTTATTTTTTTTTATTTTTTTCAATTAAAACATCAATATTTATCTTTTATAAAAATTATTCAAAATATTTATTTAAATTGTAAAAATCTAAGATCTTATGATTATTTTATAATATATTGTTATTATTTCAAATTAGTTTATAATAAGATGCTATCATTGTTGTTTAATAATATAAAAAGATTATGTATTTCTTGCTATATATATTTTATTTTTCTCTGTTATAAGAATATCATTTATTTTTTATTATTTATTAACTCAAAATTTTAATTTTTTTTAATATTAAATATTTATTACTAACTTATTGTTTTTATAAAATTTTAGGGGTCTCCCTACTCTATTAGAGATCCTCAATATATCCCTCCAAATTTTTTAAGTAAAGATCTTAATTAAATTCTAAATTATAGACTAGAAACGAGAAGAAGTAGGTCTTCCATTCCACCCAGCTCCACCGTGTTGATAACTCTACACATGACTACTACTGTGCCTTTAGCCAAAGTAATGGTCGTGCATGTGGTTGTGACTTGTGTTATAGTTGATAACATGACTTAGAAGAATAAAAGAAAACAAAGAAACAGTACTCTTAATTTCTATGTCATGTTTAAGATTGTTAAAATCAGAAATACAAACATTTTTTTTCCTCGTGAGCATCTACCCTTCACTCTTTATATTATATACTGTTTTGCTTTAATTGTATTTCATATTCAGTTAACTTACGTTGATTTGAGTTTAAAATTAAAGAAAAATTATATTTTTATAACTTTAGGAGTAGTTTGTTAAATAATTTTTTTATCATAATCATTATAGAACAAATCAGTAATAAAATTAGTATTTATATCGGATACACCGTATATTTAATAAAAAATAATATTAATTACTTTTTAATTATTATTTACTTTTAATTAAAAAAAATGTTATATATATATTATATCTTATTTTAGTAAAAATATGTTTAAATTATTGATTTTTATTAATATATTGAGTATTAAAAGTTAAAAATTTAAAATTTAGATTTTATAAATTAATTTATCAATAATTTTATAAATATTATAATTAAAAATTTATTTATCAAAAATTGAAATATGAAATCAGCCCTTCTACATCACTCTACACATCCGCCCAGGGGAACAATTATTATTTAAGAGAATAAAATGAATGAACGAACAAGTCACACATCCATTATACCATATACAATTCAGCCCCATCGAGAAATAATTATGGGTTCAAATACTATACGAATGAACGACTTAAAAAGACATTAAGTAGCAGTAATAGTATTCAACTGAAGCAAAACAAAAAATATTCAATTATTTTTCACTAAGTATTAGTAATATTGAATTTTTTAATTTTTAATTTTTTTATAAGAGAAAGATAAACACACGCTTTTTTGATATAAATCGATTTTGCGATTTTAAAATTAAATTTTAGTAGATAAAGATACCAACCGTATATTAATAATATTGATCGGTAAATAAATGTTGTGCCATACATATATATAACATGTCCAGCTCTGTCAAAAGAAATCTTGGCACAGTTAGGTTAGTTTTCTGTATGGGCAAAAGGGAAAAAGCGATTGAAGTGTTAATTAGGTTCTTTCAAACTCTTAGAAAATTTTGAGGGTGACACCTAAGAAACATCGAGTTTGTCGGCCCAAGCGATAAGATTGCACATGTTTTGCACCAGAAGTTCTGTAGCATCTGACATATTGGCTTTTGCATATAGTAGATTCATACAGATCCATCTAGTATATTTTTCACAATGTACGTTTTAACTATTTTTATTTTTCTCTCTCTCTCTCTCTCTTCCTAAGACATAGTGCCTAATTAGTTTATTAGTAGTGTTGCATATGTAATATTGCTTTCTATAGAATATTAATTATAATAACTCTACGCAAGCTCATATAATTTCAAATAATAACTAAATATAGGTATCAAATGAGTTATATGACTTTCTTATTTTAATTCAACAATAATTTCTATTTAGATTTTTCAATTTTGAATTATTTTGGAAAAAGATAAAACTTATTTGATAATCAATTTTTAACTACAATTTTGACAAATAAAAAATAAAAATTACATATTGTTTGATTGATAACTAATTAATTTCTAATTTTAAATTTTAAATCTTTTAAGATGAAATTGGCTTTACTAAGCATAATTTTTTATAAAAAACTCAAAATCAAAAAAAGTAAATTTTTTTAGAAACTAGACTTATAGAATTTTTTGATGGTATATAAAATGATTCATAATATTTTGTGAGTTATTGTAGTTATATTTCAAAAATGAATAAAAAATATTCTACCAAAGATGAACAATCATTAGTAAAATGAACATAACTTTTTATACAAAACTTGAAATGAAAAACCGTAAAATAAATTAGAAACTAGATTTTTAGAACTTTATAATGATATATCACTACTACAAAAGTGGTATTTAAGTCATTGTGTAAAGTAAGTTTTTGAAAAAACCTGACTTATAATGAATTTAAAGTCGGTTCGGTGTAGAATCGACGCTATCTACGTTGGACGTAGCATCAGTTTTCCACGTCAACCGACGTTATCCACATGGATAGAGTCGGTTCTCCACGTCAACCTACACTACCCACGTGGATAGCGTCGGTTCTCCACGTTAACCGACGCTATGTCCAAGTTGGACATAGCGTCGGTTTGTCTCGTAAACCGATGCTACGTCCTTTTTTTAAATTAAAAAATAGATGAAGTAAATACAATTAAAATTAATTATTATTTTATTTGACTCTTTAGAATTTAAGTTGGATATAAATAGTATAATTTTTTCTCTTTTTTAGACAATTAGTTTTAAAAATGATATAATTTTTTTATTTATTTGGATATTTATATGTACATACAATATATCTTTATTTAATTTTGTGTATATATTTTAATTAAATATTATTTTAAAGTTATTATTTTTTCTTTTTCTATAGTACGTATATATATGCATAGTTTAAATAAAATAATAATTGAAAAAAAATTTTAAATTACGTGGCTAGCGTCGGTTGACGTGGCAAATCGACGCTATCTGCGTGTGTAGCATCGGTTTGCCCCGTCAACCGATGCTAGCCATGTGGGTAGTGTCGATTCACCCTATCAACCGACGCTATCCACCTAATATATCCGTTCGGCTCATTTTTTATGCAGAAATCCAATTTCTTCACTTCTCTTCTCCATTTTCTCCCAAAATCGAACTCAAACCCACCTTCTTTCTTAATTTTTGGCCACCTCCGACCACCATTTGCAACATTGTTTTGTGGGTTATATTCCTCTTCTTATTATCTTTCAGATCTACTATTTTTTTGAACAAAATACTCAAATTTTTATACCTATTTTTTCATACAAAACACCATTTCCTTCTTCTTTCCTCCATTTAGTCACTTCATAACATTCTTGTAAGTATTTCTATTAATTTTACAGCTTATTATTCAGTTTGTTTTATTTTTTGTATAAATTTTTGATTTAGGTATGTTTTTCTATTTTGCTTGTTATTATGTTTGACTTATTTTATGTGGAAATAATATCTAAAATGTTGTAGATTTGATGGATTATATATATTTACTGTGCGTGGATAAATCTATTTATAAATAAATAATTATATTTTATTAAGTAGAATTTTGCAACTTATTATTCAATTTGTTTTATTTTTTGTATAATATTTATATATTCATGCTGACATGCTGCTTATTTTTTAATTTGTATAGAAATGGTTTTGTAAAATGATTAAAATGATAACTGTTTTGTATTATGTATGTTTTGATATATATTCTAATAATTAGGAATAATAATACTTGAAATATATTCATTGGATACATAATTAAGTAATATGTTTAATTAATGTCATTAATAGAAAATGGACAAATCTTGGATGTCAAAGTGTAGAATTGAGCAAGACTATATTTCTGGAGTTGAAAGTTTCATGAAATTTGCTTGTAGAAATAGTAATATTGGAACTAGTATGATTCGATGCCCATGTGTTAAATGTAAAAATGAGCGATTTCATGAATTTGACGAGGTTAAGTATCACCTTATCCGTAATAGTATTCTTTTGAGCTATAAATGTTGGTATTATCATGGAGAAAATATTGATAATACTCATGGGGAAAAGATAAATAAGAATGTGAGTGAATTACATACATATTATCATAATGTATATATAGAAAATATGTTTCATGGTGTTGAAGATGAATTACGCGAGGATGATCCCGAAACCTTTAAAAAACTTATAGAAGATGCCGAAAAACCGTTGTATCCAAAATGTTAAAAATACACTAAAATGTTGGGATTGGTTCATTTGTACAATGTGAAGGCAAAACATGGTTTTTCTGACAAGGGATTCACAGAATTACTAAATCTACTAGTCGATATGTTTCCTGAGGGTATTGAATTGCCATCTTCAATGTATGAAGTGAAGAAATCTCTTAGTCGATTTGGCATGGAATATCATAAGATTCACGCTTGTCCAAATGATTGCATTCTTTATAGAAAAGAATATGAGACATTATATGATTGTCCTATGTGTAAAGAATCGAGCTGGAAGCATGGTACAAATGAGAGTACAACACATAAGAAAGGCGTGCCTGCAAAGGTTCTTTGGTACTTTCCTCCGATTCATTGCTTTCAAAGGTTGTTCAATAGTAAAGATACATCAAAGATGTTGACTTGACATTCAGATAATCGATCTGATGATGGGGTGCTACGTCATCCTTGTGATTCTCCAAATTGGAAAGTAGTAGATAATTTATTTCCTCAATTTTCATCTGATCCGAGCAATCTTCGTCTTGCCATTGCTACTGATGGAATTAATCCACATAGTTCCCTCAGTAGTAGATATAGTTGTTGGCCAGTAATTATGGTAACATACAACCTTCCTCCCTAGTTGTGTATGAAAAGAAAATTCATGATGTTAACATTATTGATCTTAGGATCGAAACAACTCGGTGTTGATATTGATGTATATTTGCAGCCTCTGATAGATGATTTAAAGACTTTGTGGAATGATAGTGTAAATGTTTACGATGCATATAAAGAAGAACACTTTAACTTGAAGGGGGTCCTTTTATGGACAATTAATGATTTTCCTGCCTATGGAAACTTATCAGGACATGCAACAAAAGGTTACAAGGGATGCCCTATATGTAGTGATGGAACTTCTACAACTTATCTTGTTCACGCACGAAAGATGTCTTATAGAAGACATAGAATATTTTTGCCATCTGGACACAAGTTTAGATACCAAAAGAAACCGTTCGATGGTGAAGAAGATCATGATCATGCAACTTGACCTTTGAGAGGTGTTGAGATATTAAGGCAATTGAATGGTATGACATTCAAACGATATGGAAAGATGAAAAAAAAACTCACTAAGGTAGGGAAACGAAAGAGGTCAACTAATGAAATGGGTGAAAATGAAAAAGAGTTTGAACCAACTTACCATGGTTGTTAGAAAAAAAAATCAATATTTTGGGAATTACCTTATTGGAAAGACCTACACATTCATCACATCTTAGATGTCATGCACATTGAGAAGAATGTATGTGAGAGCTTGATTGGTACTTTACTTAATATACCTGAAAAAACAAAGGATGGAATTAAAGTAAGATTGGATTTAAAGAAACTAGGCATACGACCTGAATTGGAACCAAGGGTGGAAAATGATAAGAATCGAACATACTTACCACCAACATCATATACAATGTCAACAAAAGAGAAGGATGTGTTTTGTAAATGTTTGGAGGGTGTGAAAGTTCCTGATGGTTACTCATCCAACTTAAGAAATTTTGTGTCTATCACCGATAAGAGACTGTATGGATTGAAATCACATGACTGTCATATCTTAATGCAACACTTATTACCAGTTGCTATTAGATAAATTCTTCCAAAACATGTTCGATTATCAATTATTCGGCTTTGTTCATTCTTCAATACAATATGCAAGAAATCTATATCAATTGGCGAGTTAAATTCTTTACAGAAATATGTTGTAGAGACTTTATGTCTAATTGAAAAATATTTTCCTCCTTCTTTCTTCGATATAATGATTCACTTGTGTGTTCATTTAGTTCAAGAGGTTCGATTGTGTGGTCCTACTTACTTAAGATGTATGTATCCTTTTGAGAGATATATGCAAGTCCTTAAAGGATATGTAAATAATAGAAATCGACCTGAAGGATGCATGGTGGAATGCTACATTGCTGAAGAGGCCATTGAGTTTTGTTCTGAATACTTTAGTGGTTGCACTGAAATTGAGAATCCTACGCACAAGTTGTTCTTAGAACGTCACATGATCCAAGTAGGTAACCCTATGCTTGGTGGAAGTAAGAAATTATTTATTGATCGCACTCGATGAGAGAAAGCACACCGAATCATTTTGGTAAATAATAATGAGGCATAACCATACATAGAGTAAGTGATGTTCATTGTTTCATGATTGCAAAAATCATTTTTTATTTAACTATTAATGATGATATATAACTTCATATATATTTAACAACATTACAGGATGCATTTAAACTTATTGAAGATCGATCCTCGTTATAAAAAAAAGGAGGAGAAAAATGGTTGTATGATGAACATAAGCGAGTGCTTATTAATTGGTTTCGCAACCATGTAAGTGTCACAAACAAAAATCCATGTATGTATCTTCCTAGATCTATTCAATGTTTTAAAACTTTGCTCTAAACACATTTTGTGTTTTTGTATACATAGATTTGAGATGAACTCAAGAAACCCAATCATAAAATATTAGAAAGTTTACAATGGCTTGCACATGGGCCAAAATTTGATGTCAAATCATTTTATAGTTTCACAATAAATGGATCGAGGTTTATGACTCAAGCTAGGGACAAAATCTGAGTAAATCAAAATAGTGGTATGAAGATGGTTGCACAAACTATGCAATTTTCCAGTTCAAAAGATGCTAATCCTGTACTTTATGATAGAACATATTATGGTATAATACAAGAGATTTGGGAATTGGATTATGAGGTCTTCTATGAAACAGTCTTCTTGTGTGAATGGGTCGAAGATGTTATCAATGTTGGATATAAAATAGATGATTTTGGATTTACCCTTGTAAATTTATCCAAGATAAGTCACACTGATGATCCTTTCACGTTAGCACTTCATGCAAAACAAGTATTTTACGTGAGCGATCAAATTGATCCAAGATGATCTGTTGTGTTAACGCCTCCACAAAAAGAGTTTTATCATTGTGATGATGTAGAAGATGATGACTCTATGCTTGATATATTAACCAATATTTGTAATTTCTCAAATAAATTGCCTAATGTATGTGATGATCTAATTGATGATAATGATTCTTCGTCATGGGCTCGAAGTGATTGTTAAGGAATATATGTATACGATCAACAACCTAATTAAGCATAATGTATGTTCTATATTGTTGTAATAACTCTTATATATATGTACGTTCCTAAAATTGTCAATTAATTTATATTTCTTCATTGTTTGCAGATATTTCATGGATCTTCGAATAACAGAGCTTGTAGATCCAACTGATCCATTGGGGTATTTGAAAAGAAGGGGTTGGGCGAATATACCTGATGCTCCACTTAACCCAGATGATAGAATACCTGTTCTATTTGATGCTACTGGTAATCCAATAGGGGAAAATGGTCAACAATTAAAATCCTCTATTGGTCGACTTGCGAAGTCCAGTATACCAATCAATATAAATGATTGGTCTCAGGTTGACGAATCAGAAAAGTTCAAAATATGGATAACCATTTGTGTAAGTCTCTTATATTTTATAATTAATATATATATTATATTAGATTTGTATTATATCTAATCTTTTATATTGTGTTGTTATATAAATGGGAAAATGCTCCTTTCCATTATAAGTAGCTATGGTATGCCCAATCATTGTAGGTATAATGGTAGACGCCCGGGACCAAGTTACTATTATTTCTTTTTCTTCTTTTGTATTAAGCCTCTTTATTTTTCTTAATAAATGATTTGCTACAAAAGGTTTTTTTTAGTGAACGTGCCACAATTACTGACTCCTATTTCTTTTTTTTTTCTATTTGAATCTTTTATTGTCAATTTAAAGATAAAAGTTTCTTTCTTTATGTTGTGTTATATTTTAGAAAAAAAAATATTAAACGGTATAAATTGAAATATTTGTAATATATAGAGTATAGGGGCGGATGTAGCCAAGTGGATCAAGACAGTGGATTTTGAATCCACCATACGTGGGTTCAATTCCCATCGTTCGCCCATTAAAAAATAGATTCTATATAGAGAATTCTAAGAAAAAATAATCTCTATTCTATAAATAGAATGGAAAGAGGAAGAAAGAAATTTTATTTTCTGTCCTATTTACTACAGCACCGAAGAATCAAATTATCACTATATTTATTCCTTTTTCTACTTCTTCTTCCTAGTGCAAGATAACCCCAAGGATTTACAGGTTTTTTTCTTCAAATTGGGGCCTTTCCTTCACCACCCCTATGGGGATGGTCTATAGGATTCATAACTATTCCTCTTACTACAAGACGCTTACCTAGCCAATATTTAGATCTGGCTCTACCCAAATTTTTTTGGTTCACCACAACATTCCCTACTTGTCTGACTATTACTGAGTAGTTTCTGGGTATCAAACGGACCTCTCTAGAGGGTAATTTTAATGTGACTAATTTCCCCTTTTTTGCAATCAGTTTTGCTACAGCACTTTCTACTCTAGCTAATTTTCCACCCTTTCCAAGTGTGATTTCTATGTTATGTATGGCTGTGCCTAAAGGCAGATCGGTTGAAGTAGATTCTTCTTTTTGACCAATCAAAACCCCTTCCCAAACTGTACAAGCTTCTTCCAAAGCATACGGCCTTGTGTAGATGATGATATCTGTACAAATGGATCTTATATATTGTAGAATTGAATTCTTTATAGATCACATAATTAGGAATCAAAATCTATCGAATCACTCATGTTATGATCTTCTACATCCTAGGTCTTCTTGTTCCTTCATCTGGCTTATGTTCTTCATGTAGCATTCACACCAAATGAATCTATGAAATTATGTCGATACTTTCACATATTATGGGTAATGTAAGAGACATCTCTATTTTCCCCTGGGGAATCCTTTGAATTACCACTACTTAGCTTTAAATTCTCCTTTGACCATCAAATGAAATATGAATAACCCGTCCTTCTCTCTTTGAAACAAGGGGTACTTCTAGTTTTGTCGATGCTTGAAACAATTTTGTCTTCTCCATATTACTATATCTCTAGAGTCAATAATTTTATATGAGGAACTAATGAACTCAATCACATACTGCCGTTACTCTTCAGTTTTCTAATGAGGTCTATCCTATGGAGGTACTCAAATCGGACCAGTGATCGATTTCTAGGTTTTTTCATAAACCTAATTGGTTACTTCCAATTATGTAAATCAAATAGTTCAAATCACACTCAAAGGTAGGGCATTTCCCATTTTTATAGGAACTTCTATACCAGAAACAATGGTATCTCCAATTATAGCCCCTCTAGGATGTAAAATATATCTTTTCTCACCATCCCTATAGTGTATGAGACAAATGTATGCATTTCGATTAGGGTCATATTCTATAGTTATGATTCTACCATATGTCTTTTTCATTCAGTCGAAAATCGATTTTACGGTATAGACGCTTATGACCTCCCCCACTATGCCCTATAGTAATGATTCCTCTGGCATTACAACCTTTACCACAACAATGTTGTCTATAGATCAAATTATTTCGTGAATTGTTTTTCATTTGACTATCTATGGCTCCTTTGCGTGTGCTCGGGGTAGAAGTTTTGTATAAATGTATCGCCATGCTATTAAGTATTTTGAGTTAAGTTCTTTTCTTTCTAACAGGTGGAATAGAATAACCCGATTAAAGCGTAATGATCATATGTTTGTAATGCATTGTATGTCCCATAATAGGTCCCATTCTTCTACCCTTTTCCGGGAGTTGATGACTATTCATAGCCATTACCTTGACACCAAAGAAGAGTTCGACCTAATTGAAAGTTTATAAATTATGGACTTAATTAACGTAGAGGGGGGTGAATAGGTTATTTTTAATTCTTACTAATTTATAATTTAATAACCTAAACAAAGCAGCCAGACATGCAATCGTGTGTAAAAATAAGTGCGGAAATAAAATAATAACACATAATATTTTTAGGTGGAAACAACCTAGGCCACAACTATGACCTAAGAGGAAAACCACCGGTCCACCGGACCACCTAACTTTCCACTATGAAAATCAAATGTTCAAGTACAAACTCGGTCTTATGCTACCCTCCCTAGGATACTGCCCCAATGTACTTTACTTACGAGCCCCTGCTCTGTTTTCACAGTTTCCAATATTAGCGTGAGGGGTTTCCAGACCAACGTTCCAATAAGCTTCCCGCCAATCAGATACGTTCCCGAAGTAACTACAAAATAGTTAGCACAAAAATACAACTACCTGTGTCTGTTCTAGAACGGATTTAATAATGAATAATCCTAACTAGATGATTCAAAACATATGTCATTTAAATTAAATCAACTAGCAAATCCTAGACCAAAAAGATCAAATATAAGTTAAATAAAAATAGCTTCTTTAAAGATTAATAATCAAATCAAATAATTATGATATGACAAAAACAATTATTTGATCTAACAATTTAAGAACAAAAATAAAGAAGAAGCCATAAGACTATAATATCAAAATATCATAAAAATAATTAGGCTTATTAATTAATCAAATATAACCACCAATATTTGATAGATTAACTAAATAAAGAAGCCTAAAGAATTATGATATTATATTTGTAAAACAAGAGAGAGAAATTAAAAAGATTAGAAGAATGCTCTTGTATGGTTCATTGAAACAATAAGCAATGAGTTTTATTTATAGGAAAAATTAAAACCCTTAATCCTATGTAATTGATAAATATCTTTTCTATTACAAATAGGATTAGTAATTCTCATTAATTAAGATAACTCTTATTTAAAATAGATTTCTTTTAAAATAGATTTTATGTTATCTTTTATAATAAAGATTTCAATTATAATTTAAAATATATCTTATTTAATATCTTTTAGCATATCTTATTTTAGAGTATATATATCTTATCTAATATCTTTTAACATATCTTATTTTAGAGTATATATTATTTAATATCTTTTATCATATCTTATTCCATATTTTAGCATTAAAAATAATTTTAGATTTATAAACATGTGCTATTAAATGCATAAATATAATCTTATGTGTCAAGTTATCAAAGATATACCTGAAGTACAATTATCTGGAACTCGATCATTTGTTTGGCTTTTCTTGATAGACTTGATAGCAGGCCTAAAAACAAATTTACAGATAAATATTTTGTCCACAAAAATAGCCAACACTCATAGTCCTTACACCAATGATTTATTTTTGTCCTAGTTGTTCCTGATTCGACATTAGAAGTATATCGATTTTTCTCCAATAACCGAATACTTTTGTCTATAAATACTACATATTTGATTCCATCCATCAATTTTCTTCCCTATGAGTTTGAGTCTTAATAAGAATGCTAGTTCTTGCCATTCATATGTTATGATATGAATATACCACACCAATTCATTATGTATAGATGATGAGATTTCATTGATATAGAGCCAATTCCAATAGACTTATTGGAGGGTCCCATTGGCGTACATCCAATAGGAATTGAACCTACGAATTTGCCAATTATGAGTTGGGCGTTTTAACCATTCAGTCATGGATGCTTAGCGGGGATCCTCATATATAGTGAATAACCAAATTCCAATTGAAATGAAATCTTTAGGATAAATCAATGCAATTTAGGAGGACTCAATGAAAGGGCATCAATTCAAATCCTAGATTTTTGAATTGAGAAAGATCAAGAATTCTCACTATTTCTTAGATTCATGGACCCAATTCAATTCAGTGGGATCTTTCATTCACATTTTTTCCGTTAAGAATGCTTTATAAAAATCTTGGACTCTCGAATTTGGAGTATCCTACTTTCACATAATTCACATTTACAGGCTTCAACAAGCAATCGATATTTCACGATCAAAGGTGTAGTATTATTTGTAGTAGCAGTCCTTATATATCATATTAACAATCGAAAGATAATCAAAACAAAAAATCTCTATTTGATAGGGCTTTTTCCTATACCTATGAATTTCATTGGACCCAGAAATGATACATTGGAAGAATCTTTTGGGTCTTCCAATATCAATAGGTTGATTGTTTCGCTCCTGTGTCTTCCAAAAGGAAAATAGATCTCGAAGAGCTATTTCTTGGATTTGAAAGAGAGTACTTGGGTTATCCTAATAACTAAAAAGTGTATCATGCCTAAATCGAACTAGGGTTCGCGGTGGTGGAGGAACTAGATCGGAAAATAGAGGGATTCTAGCTATAAGATACCGAATGAAACCATCGCTAGAATTGAGATCTCATTCAAAGAGAAAGATATCAAATATTTGGAGTTGCTTTTTGTATATTATATGGATGATCTGAGCCGCAAGGACCTTGATTGGGAAATGTTTGATCATCTTTCTCTGAGGAAGAGGCGAAACATAATCAACTTGAATACATGATAGTTATTTGAAATCTTAGTGACAGACTAGATTTGTTATCTCATGTTTGCTTTTCGTGAAAAAAATACCAATTGAAGTGGATGGTTTCTTCAAACAACAAGGGGCTGGGTCAACTATTCAATAAAATTAAATTGAGCATGTTTCCCATCTCTTCTCGAGAAACAAGTGGGCTATTTCTTTGCAAAATTGTGCTCAATTTCATATGTGGCAATTCCACCAAGATCTCTTCTTTAGTTGGGGGAAGAATCCGCACGAATTGGATTTTTTGAGGAACATATCGAGAAATAATTGTATTTGGTTAGACAGTGTATGGTTGGTAAACAAGGATTGGTTTTTTAGCAAGGTATGGAATGTATCGTCAAATATTCAATATGATTCCACAAGATCTAGTTTTTTTCAAGTAATGGATTCTAGCCAATTGAAAGGATCTTTTGATCGATCTAAAGATCATTTCAATTCCATTAGGAATGAGGATTCATAATATCACACATTGATCAATCAAATAGAGATTCATCAACTAAAAGAAAGATCGATTCTTTGGGATCCTTCCTTTCTTCAAACGGAACGAATAGAGATAGAATCAGACCGATTCCCTAAATGCCTTTCTGGATATTCCTCAATGTCCTAGATATTCAAGGAATGTGAGAAGTAGACGAATAATCATCTTCTTTTGAAAGAAATTGAAGAACTTCTTGGGAATCCTACAAGATCCATTTTTTCTTTTTTCTCTAACAGATGGTCTGAACTTCATTTGGGTTCGAATACTACTGAGAGGTCCACTAGAGATCAGAAATTGTTGAAGAAAGAACAAGATGTTTCTTTTGTCCTTTCCATGTGATCAGAAAATGAAGAAATAGTGAATATATTCAAGATAATTATGTGTTTACAAAATACCGTCTCAATTCATCCTATTTCATTAGATCTGGGATGTGATATGGTTCTGAAGGATGAACTAGATATGGATAGTTAATATAATATTTCATTCTTGTACAAAAATTCATTTTTTTATTTATTTCATCTATTCAATGGCTAGAATAAGGGGGATACATGTTACACCATGATTTTGAATCAGAAGAGAGATTTCAAGAAATGGCAGATCTATTCACTCTATCAATAACCGAGCCAGATTTGGTATATCATAAGGGATTTGCCTTTTCTATTGATCCCTAGAGATTAGATCAAAAACAACTCTTGAATAAGGTATTCAACTCCAGGGATGAATCGAAAAAGAAATCTTTATTGGTTATACCCCCTCTTTTTTATGAAGAAAATGAATTTTTTTATCGAAGGATAAAAAAATGGGCCCAGACCTCTTACGGGAATGATTTGGAAGATCCAAAACAAAAAATAGTGGTATTTGCTAGCAACAACATAATGGAGGTAGTCAATCAATATAGATTGATCCAAAATCAGATTCAAATACAATATAGCACCTATGGGTACATAAGAAATGTATTGAATCGATTCTTTTTAATGAATAGATTTGATCGCAACTTTGAATATGGAATTTAAAGGGATCAAATAGGAAATGATACTCTGAAGCATAGAACTAGAATTAAATATACGATCAACCAACATTTATCAAATTTGAAAAGGAGTCAGAAGAAATGGTTCGATCCTCTCATTTTTCTTTCTCGAATTGAGAGATCTATGAATCGCGATCCTAATGCATATAGATACAAATGTTCCAATGGGAGTAAGAATTTACAAGAACATTTGGAACATTTCATTTTTGAGTAAAAGATCCATTTTCATTTTCAAGTAGTGTTCGATCAATTATGTATTAATCAATATTCTATTGATTGGTCTTAGGTTATCGACAAAAATATTTGTCTAAGTCACTTCCTTTATTTTTGCCCAAGTTACTTCTTATTTTATGCAAGCTTCTTCTCTTTTTGTCTAACTCACTTCCTTTTTTCTTTATGAGTTTTGGGAATATCCCCATTCATAGGTCCGAGATCTACATCTATGAATTGAAAGGTCCGAATGATCAACTCTACAATCAATTGTTAGAATCAATAGGTCTTCAAATCGTTCATTTGAAAAAATTGAAAGCTCAGGACGAGTCACAAAATCCAATAGTTCCATTTTACTTCTTGTGCATCTATCGGAAATCAAGACAAACTGGGCACTACGGTGAGACGTGAAAACACCCGATCTCATTCCAACCAAAATTTTAGAATCCCTTACTTTTGCAATAGCCTGGGAATGAAGCTATCTACCAATTTCCAGTTTTGAATTTGCTGCTGCTATGCTCAACATGGTGACTATATGGGCTCTACATTGTATTGAGAGATGATCCCTTACTTCCCCTATTATAGAGGGAGGATAAAACTAGTGTTCTTGGGATTCTTGAGATGGGTTTGAAGGCATTAGTTTAGTTGCTTCAAGTGATACATGGAATTGCTCATAACCTGATAGCTTCATCAACTTGAACCCTTCAATTTTTCCATCATAGAAGCTGAAACACTGAGTCTCTCTCCTGTGTGTCTCATCTTTATCGCTCTACAAGATACGAGCAATGTCAGTATACAACAAACATTATGATTGCAAATGTGCATCTTTATTTTAAAATGGTGTATTAAAATCTATCAAATCTTGCTTATATTATTTATTATTTGATCTACAAAAACTGTGACTATTGTAGGTCCCATCCATATAGAAGGGGAAGAAAATAAAAATGTTAGGTGCAACCCCATGAATTACTTTTGACTTTGGTGGCTACAATTTTACCTATAAATAGGCAATTGTTTTTCCTTAGAGAGACACACTAAAAGAAGAGAAGCAAAGCAAAGCTAAAGGAACAATTTCCTTTCATGAAAAATAGTGTTGTGTGTGTGAGAGAGTGGGAGAGAATATTTTAGAAAAATATTTGGGTATTTTTGAGTTTGGAAAACAATTGTATGTCACTATTTTAGGTTTATCTCAATTTGTTGTATTTCCTCTTACTTTGTACCAATTAATTTTATTAGTGGAAGAAATATTTTTTAAAGTTTTTCCCATGGACATAGCCCAAATTAAAGAGTGAACGACATTAAATTACTATTGTCATTTACTCTATTGAGTTTATTTTATATTTTACCCGCTATGCCCATCAATTGGTATCAGAGCTAGTATAGTAAAATTCTTAGTATGCTTGTTGCAGCATAGACTGATCTGCCATATTAGAAAAGATTTTATTAGGTCCTGAGAGTATTTATTTGCAGAAAATGAAACACAGTGAAAAAAAGTCAAGCTAGAAGGTAGATATTGAGAAATTTAATGACAATAATAATTTATCTCTATGGAAAAGGTGAATGAAGGATATTCTCATTCAATAGAAGATATATAAGGCATAGCTGGGGAAAGAAAAGAAGGTAGAAACTATTATTGAGGAACATTGGGGGGAGATAGATGAGATTGCAGCCAGTATAATCCATCTAAATCTCTTAGACAATGTCTGGAAAAATATTGAATCAAAAAATTGCAAGACTATAAAAGAAACATGGGAGACATTAGAAAATTTGTACATGTCAAAGAATATTTCCAATAAATTTTATTTATGGAAGGAGGTATATTAGATGAGAAATAAAGATAATGTGAGCATGATGTAGCACGTTAGCGATTTAAACAGTAAGCTTTCTCACTTAGCAAGATTCAATGTGAGTTTCGGCGATAAAGAGAAATATGTAATGTTGCTAGCATCACTACCCCTATCATATAATAATCTAATAATAACTCTGACATATGTGAAAGATAAGATGGAGTTTGAAGTTGTTGTAGAAGCCCTATTATCATATGAGAAATGGAATAGGGAGAGATTCAGAAGCACAAGCCCTTATCATAGAGTTCAGAGGAAGGAGATAGTATAGAGAACAGAAACCCAAAGGTAAGAGCATAGGTAAATAAAAAAAATAATCCAATGTTGAATGCCATCACTGTAGGAGGAAGGATCACATCAAGAAATTTTGCCGGGTATTATAGAAGAATAGGAAACAAACAAAGGCAAAGCAGTGAAGAAAGATGATATAAGTGATGATAAGCAAACAAATACCATAGATGAGTTCAATATAATTTATGATGAATTGTTTTCAATCTTGCATCACATGAGACCAATTGGGTGATCGATAGTGGTGCAACAACGCACGTTAGATCGTATAGAGAATTTTTCTCATCTTACACCCCTGGAATATTTGGTGTTGTTAGATTGGGAAATGAAGGCATGTCAAAGGTTGTTGGTAGAGGAGATGTTTGCTTGGAAGCAGAGAAAGGAACCAGACTATTTTTGAAGGATGTTAGGCATATTCCATAAATGCGCCTGAATTTGGTCTCTATAAGCAAACTTGCAAATGAAGGATATTGTAGCTCCTTCATTTATGACAAATAAAAACTTACAAAAGGTTCCTCAGTAGTGACTAGAGGTGATAAGCATACAATTTTGTATATAATATAAGTGAAGCTCTCTACCGACATAGTAAATTCTATGGAGAAAGATAGTGTAGCTAAAATATGGCATAGGAGACTCAGTCTCACTGGTGAAAAAGGTATGGCAAGTTTAGCCTAGAAGAAGATACTGCTCATAATGGATGAAGTAAATTTGGAGAAATGTGATGATTGTCTAGTAGGAAAGTAAAACATAGTTACTTTCAAGAGTTTCCCTCCTTCCAGAATGAATAATATTTTAGATTTGATTCATTCAAATTTGTATGGACCAATGCTAAAGTCACTTGGTGGTGCTCAATACTTTGTGACATTCATTGATGATCATTCAAGGAAGACATAGGTATATCTTCTAAAGATAAAGGATTTGGAGCTAGATGTCTTCAAAGAATTTCATGCCTCAGTTTAGAGACAAACTAGGAAGAAGCTGATATGCATTCGGACAAACAATGGTGGAGAATACACAAAACCTTTTGCTGTTTACTACAAAAAGCATGGTATTTGGCATCAAATGACACCTCCAAAGACACAGCAGTTGAATGGCTTAGCTGAGAGAATGAACATAACTTTGATGGAGAGAGTTAGATGTCTACTCTCATATGCAAAGTTGCCTAAAATTTATGGGGGAAGCCATACTCATAGTTGAACATGTGTTGAATCTTTCACCCTGTACTCCTTTCAAGATGGATGTTCTAGATAAAGTGTGATCAGGAAATGATGTTTCCTATGATCATCTGTAGGTGTTTGGCTGCAAAGCATTTTTTCTTATCCCAAGGATGAAGATCCAAACTTGATGCTAAGATAAGAAAGTGTATTTTTATTGGCTATGGTCAAGATCAATTTGGCTATAGATTTTATGATCTGGTTGTAAAGAGACTTGTCAAGAGCCGTGATGCTGTATTTTTTGAAGATGAGATCATTGAAGATATTGTCAAAATGAAGAAGGATGTTCCTAATTCCAATGGTAACTTATCAGATTTGGAATTAAGTCCTCCAACATTAGTGCCAAGACAATTTGGAGATGAAGACAAGGTTTATCCAGCTGATGAAGATGATGCTCCCATAGAAGTTGGTTATGAAGACAAGAGAGATGATGATGTTCATTATCCAACACCAAAATCTATAGCTTCTCGTGTTCCACTAAGAAGTGATAAATTGAGACAACCCTCTATCACATATCTTCTAGATGAGTATGTAACTTTCATTGATAGGAGAGAACCTAAAAGTTATGAAGAAGACATGGATGATGAATCCTAACAAAAATGGATTGAATCCATGCAAGATGAGATGAAGTCCTTGCATGAGAACAAAACTTTTGAGCTGATGAAGTTTCCTAAAGGGAAGAAGGCTTTGAAAAATAAATGGATGTTCAGAGTGAAGTATGAATAAAATAGTTCTACTCGATGATACAATGCTAGACTGGTTGTCATAGGATTCAACCAAAGAAAAGGAATTGACTTTGATGAGATTTTCTCACCAGTTATGAAAATGACATCCATCTGTATTGTGCTAGGGTTAACAACAACTCTTGACTTGAGGTTGAGCAAATGGATGTGAAAAATTCCTTCCTACATGGTGACTTGGAAGAAGAGATATACATGGAGCGGCTAAATGGTTTCATGCAAAAGAGAATATGTTTGCAAATTGAAGAAAAACATCTACGTCTTAAAATAGGCACCGAGACAATAGTACAAGAAGTTTGAGTCTATTATGGGGGAGTAAGGATACAAAAAGAATACTTCAGAGCATTGTGTTTTTGTGTAGAAATTTCGGATGATGATTTCATTATTATTTTTCTCTATGTGGATGATATATGGATTGTTGACCAGGATATTTCCAGAATCAACAACTTGAAAAAGTAGTTGAGTAAGTCTTTTCCATGAAAGATTTGGTGCTAGCAAAGCAAATTCTTGGCATAAGTATTATTAGAGACAAAGGTGCCAAGAAATTATGGTTGTCATAGAAGAAGTACATTGAGAAAGTACTTCAGAGAGTTCATTTGGACAAGGCTAAAGCGATTAGTTGTCCTCTTGCTAATCACTTTAAGCTAAGTTCTAAGTAGAGCCCTTCTATAGACAAAAAAAGGAGGAGATGAAAAAGGTTCCATATGTTTCAGTAGTTGGAAGTCTGATGTATGCCATGATATTGTACACAAGTAGATATTGCTCATGCAGTGGGAGTTGTGAGCAGATTTCTTTCAAATCCTAGAAAGGAACATTGGCCTATAATGAAATGGATTTTTAAGTATCTTTGAGTTTATTCCAAAATATGCCTATGTTTTGAAAATGACAAACCTTTGTTAGTTGGATACACATATGCTAATATGGTTGGCGATGTGGATTCTAGAAAATCTACTTCAAGTTAACTGATTACATTTGTATGGGGAGCTATGTCATGGCAGTCAAAGTTACAAAAATGGGTTGAACTGTCCATTACAAAAACAGAGTTTATTGCAGCAATAAAAGCATGTAAAGATTTGCTATGGATGAAAATTTTCTTGAAATAATTTAGGTTGCAGCAAGACAGTTACCAATTATTTTGTGATAGTCAGAATGTTATTCACCTTGGACGGAATGTTGTTTTCATTCGAGATCAAAACATATTGATGTGAGATATAATTAGATTAAGGATGTAATGGAGAAGAATCTACTACAGCTTGAAAAGATCCATACAAAGGAAAATAGATCAGACATATTGATAAAAATTCTTCCAAGATAAAATTTTGAATAATATTGTTTAGCTGCTGGATTGGTGAAGCCCTCCATATAGTCGAGAGGGAGAGATTTGTAGGTACTGCCCACATAGAAAGGGGTGAAAATAAAAATGTTAAGTGTAGCCCCATTAATTACAATTGATTTTGGTAGCTGCAATTTTACCTATAAATAGACAATGTTTTTTCAATAGAGAGACACACCAAAAGAAGAGAAGCAAAGCAAAGCCAAAAGAACCATTTCCTTTGATGAAAAATAGTGTTGTGTGTGTGAGAGAGTGGGAGAGAATATTTTAGAAAAATATTTCAAATATTTTTCTAAAATGGGAGTGACAAAATAATGAGTTTGAGAAATACTTATGTGTCATTATTTTAAGTTTATCTCAATTTGTTGTATTGCTTCTCACGTTGTACCCATTAATTTTATTAGTAGAATAAATATTTTTTGGAGTTTATCCAATAAAAGTTACCCAAATTAAAGGATGAACCATGTTAAATTACCAGTGTTATTAATTTGTTGAATTTATTTTATTTTTTACCTGATGTGTCCAACAACTACTACATTCACATACATGCACTCTAACCTTGCAGCCAGGAGACAAAATAAATTGTGATTGTTATCCGCTAACTTATCACAAAAAATAAACTCAAACTATAACTTGCTAATGGAAGGACAATGGAGGTAGAAGAACACAAGGTAACCAAATCGGTTCATATTCAAGTGACTGCAGCAAGTGTATTCCTTGTAAAGATAAAATAAACTGCGATATATGAGATGTTTCACATAAAAGGCAAATAATCAATTAACAAATTATTAAGGAAATTTAACTTGACAAGGAAACTTATTGGGTGATTGTAAGTATGGGACAATAAAAGCAGTGTGTATTAATTTAAAAGGCAAGCAGCATATATTAATACACAAGGCATATCACGTGCAAAGCAATATTGTTTGAAGTCAACAAGAAAAGTGAATTTTGAACTTACGTGTTGAGCAAGGATGTAACATAATTGCTTTTTTGTAGAAGATTGTCACATTGAGTAAAGATTTTGTGTACATAATGCCAAAACAATGCTCAGACTTATTAGTAGTAGTTCATTAATATATTGCAGAATCAGATAAAAAATCAAATTTGTAACAAAGTACAAACCTGTATGTTATCAAGTAACAGCGCAATCCAGAGGGCATGTGCATATTCCTCAAATTTCATGTAAATTGTATATGGAATATCCAAAACCAACATATCATCTGACCCGGGAAGTTATAATTGTAAATTGACAATCCTGGAGAGGTGAAGGGCTAATGGTAAAAGAAAATAATTCTAAAGTAGCCGAGTCTGTATTTGCTTTCTCTAAATGATTTTGTTTAATAATATTAAAATTTTATTTCCTCACATGTTCACTAGATTACGCTTCACGTATGAACAAGAGAGTCATTCAGAGGATTTCATTATTCCTTATGTGTGGCAGCTAGTTCTATCTCGCTGGTAGTTTTTTACATCCCACTCCCTATTTGGTGTTGAATTCTTTACCCATTTTGTAGTCATGATGGAATCAGACCCTTTCTGCGTAACGGTGAATTTGAATTCTCCTACCATTCATGTGAACCCTGCATCATTATTGCCTCCTTTTTTGGTCAAATTAAAGTTTCAACTAATGTTTGACTTGTGACTTTTGTACTGTTTTTTTCATTTTCAATCCCGAGGCCATAAATTTGATTATAGTTGATCGACCCATAGAAGTAAGTCTTCTGGTTCATTTGTCTAATTGTAATAATTGAATGGTGTCATTACACGAGAGAACTCTGTTATTTTATACAAAAGAGAAAAAAATGAATATGGACTTTTGGAGCACGATTTAACTATTGCTGCTTTTAAGGTCTCTTTGGCCCCGATAATCCTTTTTGTTTTCTTAAAAATTTCAGTTTCATTTTTGCTTGTCAGCAGAGACCAAGAGGCTATGTTGTTGACGATGATCACGTCAATGGTGAGTCCAATAAGCATGCCATCGTCCTTGACGTATAATCGGTTGACTTGTACTTCCAGCAATGCTTGCATCTGTTTGCGAAGAATATGTACATATTCCTATAATAGTAGGAAGTATATTCTTCTCTTTCTTTTCTATTCATACGATCAGATGATTGCAAATGCCTGCCTTAAAGATTGTATTTAAATGTAATGTGTTAGAAAATTTGGATCAAATGGTATAATCATAAATTATCCTCTTAAGATCTTTCTTAACAAAATATCAAAGAACAAAAAAATAGAAAATAGAAAATACAAAAATTATAATGGAAACTTCAAATTAGAAAAAAATTATTTTTGTTGTCACTATGTGAAAAATTGTTACAACCACACGTTCAGTAATTTTCTCGCACACCCAAAAACAAAAGGAATTACAAGCCCAAAAGAATTTTTCCACAAAATTTCTTCGCTCAAAAACTTCTCGTACAAGTTTTTCTCTATTTTTGGGATGATTAACAATGAAAAAATTAAGTCATATTATAGCCTTCAAGTTTCTATTTCATATGCCAAACATTTCTTCATTCACCAAAATTAGGCTACCTAATTTTCTCATTTTTCATTCAAACAAGGTTACATACCTCTATCTTTGACAATATGTGAAGACACCTTATATGGATTTTATTCTAAATTAGACACTTCCTATTTTGACCAATAAAACAAATATTATTTTTAATCAATCACTACACAATGATATTATTAAATTTAATTACTATGTTATAAATTAAATTTTTGCACTATTATTTATTAAAGTAGAACTACAACGCCATGATGATGCTTTGATTTGGAATTGTTAACCAAACCAGCTGCATTTAATAAGTTCATGCATTGCTTGGACTTGATTGGTGTTTGTCATAGATGATCACCCTTCGGGGCTTTGGATGACAGTTATTTGGTAATCTGAGGAATTTCATGTTTGAAGAATTTGTTTTCTGTTTTGAGCCAAGGTGGAGATTTTTAAATTGGCCCAAAACTTAAGTCTAGCCCAAAGCCCAATAATAATATTAAAACCCTTCTTATTCTCCTTATATATATATATATATATATATTGTTTCCTATGAGAGTTTGTGGAGCAGAGAATAGAGAGAAGTAGCCGTAAGAGAGCTGAAACCAAAAGAAAAGGAAAAATCAGCAGCTGTGTGAGAAGGCAGAAAAACT
Organism: Hippophae gyantsensis; assembly: GCA_030763125.1. NCBI lineage: Eukaryota > Viridiplantae > Streptophyta > Magnoliopsida > Rosales > Elaeagnaceae > Hippophae > Hippophae gyantsensis. Next base: position 26,225,993 of record CM061039.1, on the reverse strand, counting down.
ACCACAGCTTCCAGTTTCATCAGGTTTGGTCTTCCGTGCCTCTGTTTTTCGGTCAGTTTTTCACTATCCATCAGTAGCGGAGTTGCTACTTATTCGACAGTTTAGAGGAGGGTAAAAAATATGCAGTAAGCGACTGATTTTATCTATATGGTAATATTTGATTAAATAGTAAATTTGTTAATTTATCTTATTATATATTACCAGTAAATTAGAGTGAGATATTTTCTAGGTCTATTTGGATTTTGGTATATTTTGTGAAACTTTCTGAATATTAGTGTTTGTATCTCTATTTGATTATTAGTAGATTTTTCCTCGATGTGCCATCGTTAGTGGAGTAGACTTTTCACATTGAAAAGTTGAATCACTTAAATCATTGTGTACCATTTATTTTTTCTTATTGCATATTATTTTGCTGTAACCCATTATTATATATTTGTGAAACCAAAATTGGACTCGATCTTTGCTTCCGCAAGTGCTAATTTATAACATATTATTATCAGAGCATTGAGTTATTTTGTTATTTATTGGAACTAATCAAGTTTACTACTTTGGATTTATTTTGAACTTCTAGTTATCTAATTGGTTTTATATTTTCTGGATTGTGTTTCTGTTTATTTAATATTAGGTTTTATATCATGGCAAAAAAATACAAAATTGAGAAATTCAATGGTAGGAATGATTTTAGTTTATGGAGAATGAAGATGCGGGCCGTATTAGTTAAAGAATGGCTCGTTAAGATACTTGAAGGCAAAGATAAATTGCTAGAAAAATTAATTGATGAAGAAAAAGATGCATTGATGGAAAATGCTCTTAGTTCTATTTAGTTATCCTTGTTTGATGAGGTATTACATGAGGTTAGTGATGAGGAATCTCCTGCTGGGTTATGGCTTAAATTGGAAAATTTGTATATGATCAAGTCTTTGATAAGTTGGTTATATTTGAAGCAGCATTTGTATACATTCAGAATGTCAAAAGGTACACATTTACAAGACCACCTTGATGAATTTAGTAAAATTATTCGTGATCTAAAAAATGGTGGTGTTAAGATTGATGATGAGGATCAAGCCTTAGTTCTATTATGTTCTTTACCTCATTTATTTGAACATTTTGTTGATACCATGTTATATGGGCGAGACACTATTTCTTTGGAGGATGTCAAAGCAGCTTTGAATTCCAGAGAGTTGAAGAAAAATGTGTCTACAAGCAACAATGATAATAGTAGTGGTTTATTTGTCAGAGGTAGAAATCAAGAAAAAGGAACAAGCAATAATAGAGCCAAGTCTAGATCTAAATCTTGAAAAAGAAAAGATAAATGCAACTATTTTCGTCGGAAAGGACACTAGAAAGTAAATTGTTTGAAACTCAAAGGTAAAAGAAAATCTACCACAATGTCTTCTGATACTAATGATATTGTTGGTATTACATATAGTTCTGATTCCAACGGTGAAAATGTTCTATCAATATCTATTAGTTCTCCTAGAGATGTTTGGATTCTTGATTTGGATTGAACTTACCATATGTGCCCCAATAGAGATTGGTTTGTTACTTATCAGTCTATTGATGAGGGTGTTGTCTTGATGGGAAACAATATGTCCTACAAGGTTGTTGGTATTGGTGATGTCCGAATTAAGATGCACGGTGGTATTGTTAGAACTTTGAAAGATGTTTGCCATGTTCCAGATTTGAAAAAGAACTTGATATCTTTGGGTACTCTTGATTCACAAGGCTACAAGTATGTAGTTGAAGGTGGAGATTTAAGAATTAGTAAGGGTTCTCTCATTGTTATTAAAGGGAAATTATCGCATGGCCTCTATATGCTTCAGGGTAGCACTATTATTGGTAATGTTTCATTTTTGTCTGCATCAAATCAAGATTCAAATACTACTCGATTATGGCATATGAGACTTGGGCATATAAGTGAGGCACAGTGGTCTATTTTGAGCAAACAAGATTTGCTTGGTTGTCAGAAAATTGGGAAGCTTCATTTCTTTGAGCACCGTGTCTATGGAAAACATCGTAGGGTCAAGTTCAATATAGCCATCCATAAAATGAAAGGTACTATTGATTATATTCATTTAGATCTTTAGGGTCCTTCTCATGTTGTGTCTAAGGGTGGTGCCCGGTATATGTTGACTTTTATTGATAACTTCTCTCGTCACGTTTGGGTATATTTTCTGAAGAACAAGAATGATGCGTTCTCAAAATTTGTAAAATTCAAGGCATGTATAGAAAATTAAGCATTTGAGGACTGACAATGGTTTTGTGAAAGTTAATTTAATGAGTTATGTGAAAGAAATGGCATAGTGAGACACTACACTGTGCATCATACACCACAGCAAAATGGACTAGCAGAACATATGAATAGGACTATCTTGGAAAGAGCTCGTTGTATGCTCTTTCAAGATGACTTAGATAAATATTTTTAGGTTGAAGCTTGTAACCATGCCTACTATTTGATGAATCGGTTTCCATCAACTACAATTAAGTTGATGACTCCATTTGAGCTATTCTTTGGTACTCATAGTAATTATTCTAATTTTATAGTTTTTGGTTGTCCTGCTTATGCTTATGTTAATGATGATAAACATGAGCCTAAGGCATTGAAATGCATATTTTTGGGGTATCCTTCTGGTGTGAAGGGTTATAGATTATGGTATGCTGAACTCAAGTCACCTAAATTTTTAATTAGTAGAGATGTTAAGTTTGATGAGTTTTTCATGTTGGAAAAGAAAAAAGAGTCTATTGTTACAGGTAAAGACCACGGTGTTAGTGAGCAAGTAGAGCTTAAGAGTAAAGCTCCTAGTTAAGTGCAAGAGAGCACTTCATATCAACCATTTGTGGATGAGATAGATGATTCTGCTTATGATGTGGTAGAAAAGCAACATGAGTAACCATATAGTATTGCTAAAGGTAAAGGAATAAGAGAGATTCGACACCATTATAGGTACGCAGATGCAGACTTTGTTTCATTTGCATTGTCTATGACAAAGTCTATTGAGGTGCATGAACCTTCTAATTATCATGAAGTTATCACTTGTGATGAGTTTGTTCAATGGCTAGTTGTTATGAATGAAGAGATTGAATCATTTCATAAGAATCATACTTGGGAAATGGTGAAACCGCCTAAGGGCCATAAGATTGTTGGAAACAAATGGATCTTCAAGAAGAAGGTACACCTGAGGTTGAAGCAGCTAGGTTCATGACACGTGTTGTTGCAAAGGGCTATTGTCAAAAGAAAGGTATTGACTTCAATGAAGTATTTTCACTTGTTGTGAAACATAGCTCTATTTATGTGTTGCTTGCTATGGTTGCATTGTTTGACATAGAATTAGAACAACTTGATGTCAAGACAACCTTCTTACATGGTGAGCTTGAGGAACAAATATATATGCATCAACCAGAGGGGTTTGTTATTCCAGGTAAGGAAGATCATGTTTGTTTATTAAAAAAGTCTTTATATGAGTTAAAGCAATCCCCTAGATAGTGGTATAAATGACTTGATTCTTTTATGTTTGATTATGGTTACTCTAGGAGTGATTATGATAGTTGTGTTTATCATAAAAGATTCCATGATGGTTCATTTATCTATCTGTTGCTTTATATTGATTACATGCTTATTGCTTCTAAGAATAAGCTTGAGATTTAGAAATTAAAGTCTCAACTTAGGATGAAATATTTGGGTGCAGGAAAGAAAATTTTGGGCATGGAAAGGGATAGACATGCAGGCAAGCTTTATTTGACTCAGAAAAGTTATATTGAAAAATTTCGTGAACGCTTTGGTATGAAAGAGTCTAAACTTGTGAGTACACCGTTAGTTGTGCATTTCAGGCTTTCTTTGGATTTATCACCACAGTCAGAAGAAGAAGAGCAATACATGTCTCAGGTTCCATATGCTAGTGTCGTTAATAGTTTGATCTATGCTATGGTTTGTACTCCTCCAGACATTTCACATGCATTTAGTGTTGTCAGTAGATATATGGGTAATCCAGGAAAGGGTCATTAGCAAGTAGTGAAATGGATACTTTGGTATTTGAGAGGTACATACAATTTTGGTTTGGTATATGATAGAAGTTCTAATACTAGTTGCATTCGTTATGTGGACTCTAATTATACTGGTGATTTGGATAGAAGAAGATCTTTGACAGGTTATGTCTTCACTCTTTCTCATTACTTTACAGTCTACAGTTGCTTTGTCTACAATAGAAACAAAATATATGGCAGCAGTAGAAGTAGTGAAAGAAGTCATTTGGCTTAGAGGTTTGGTTTGTGATTTGGGTTTACAGGAGGATACTTCTGTTGTATTTTGTGTAACTCATAATGCAATACACTTGACCAAGAATACTATGTATTGGGAAAGAACCAAACATATTGATGTCAGATATCACTTCGTTCGTGACATTGTCTCTCAGGGTGCTATTATTGTCAATAAGATAGTCACTACAGAGAATCCAACTGATATGTTAACCAAACCAGTTCCATTTAATAAGTTTAAGCATTGCTTGGACTTGATTGGTGTTTGCAGTAGATAATCTCCCTTCGGGGCTTTGGATGACAATTATTTGGTAATCCGAGGAATTTCATGTTTGAAGAATTTGTTTTATGTTTTGAGCCAAGGTGGATATTTGTTAAATTGGCCAAAAACTTAAGTCTAGCCCAAAGCCCAAAGCCCAATAATAATATTAAAACCATTCTTCTTCTTCTTATATATATATATATTGTTTCTTGGGAGAGTTTATGGAGTAGAGAATAGAGAGAAGCAGCCGCAAGAAAGCTGAAACCAAAAGAAAAAGAAAAATCAATAGCTGCATGAGAAGGCAGAAAAACTGTCGCAGCCTCTAGTTTCTTCAGGTTTGGTCTTTGCTGCCTCTATTTTTCGGTTAGTTTTTCGCCATCCATCAGCAGCTACTTATTTGACAGTTTAGAAGAGGGTCAAAAATATTTAGTAAGTGTTGATTTTATCTGTATGGTAATCTTTGATTAAATACAAGTTTGTTAATTTATCTTACTATATATTACTAGTAAATTAGAGTGAGATATTTTCTAGGTGTATTTGGATTTTGGTATATTTTGTGAAACTCTCTGAATATTGGTGTTTGTATCTCCATTTAATTATTAGTGGATTTTTTCTCGGTGTGCTGTCGTCAATGGAGTAGACTTTTCACATTGAAAAGTTGAAACACTTAAATCATTGTGTGTCATTTATTTTTTCTCATTGCTTATTATTTTGCTGTTACCCATTATTATATATTTGTGCAACCAAAATTGGATTCGATCTTTGATTCCGCAAGTGCTAATTTATAATAGAAATTATATGGTTTCCACGACTGGCATATAGTGGTACCTGAGGAATTTAAATGAAATAGTCTGCTTACTGACATTCCATATTTCTCCATGGTTAGGGAACATAGAGAATTAAGTTTATAAAGAGAAAAAGGTAATTGGACAAATATGGTCACTTATCTTGTATTTTTTTGGATGAACAAAATTGTAAAAAGAAATTGTGATCACTTATATCTTTATGTCTAAGGTATGGCTCAAAGGCATAAGATATGCACTAGGTTTCGAGACCAATTATAGATATACTCTAATTATTTCAAAAAAATAAAATTGTTAAAAGGAAAAGGTAACTTAAGTGTTGAGGGTCGCATTTAAACCATTATTGCCTGCTGTCTTTTATTTAGGAAAGTTTGTACTTCGGTATTAGAGATTCGAAGTCTTTCCTTTTCATAGTTCTTAAACACATGTCAACTACATTGAATTCATTGAAGAGATAAATATAAGCCATTTGAAATTACAAGGAAAATTACGTAGTAATTGAAATATTAAATTTAAAGAAAAATAACAAGAAGCTGTATATAAAACAAATATAGAATATATTATTAAGAAAATAAAAAACAAGAGAATTACACTATGTTCCCGCCCTTGAAATATTCTATTGCCAATGCTACCAAACCCAACATGGCAAGCCTTCCATTCCAAAGCTCAGCATCAAAAGTCATAACCCCATCTGATTTAGACTCAACACTAACCCCTTTAAAGAGTGGTACCAAAGATGCCAAAGACAACACTAAACTTGTCCCTAGGAACCATGGGATTCCACCATTTCTTATTTGTGCAAACACATACTAACCGTTTGATAATTCCACTACCAATGTTGTAACAAAACCAATCATCACCCCATTGATCCTCTCTGGTGCTGGTCCACTAAATCCCATCACATCTGAGAATTTTGTGCTAACCTGCACTCACCATACAGTCCATTTCCAAAGTCATTTCACTTTCCCCAAACAAGTTAAGATGACCAACCTCGAGGAAGTCTTCCTCTAGCTCTAAGTGCCATGATATATCATTGAAGGTTTTTACACTTTCATAGTGCATCATGTTTTGTTTAATTTGCTCCCAAGTAGGTAAAATAGAGTGAATTAGAACGACTTTAACTTGTTCATTTGTAAAGTGATGGCCAACAATAGTTCGATCATAGATCATGCCTATCATTACTCTTAAATGTTGCCTAATCCTATGATTAGGTTTCTTCTTATAAGAATCAAATTTCATTTTCAAGTCCCATAATTTATCCAATGAAGTGATACCAAACCTATTTTTGATGGCCTCCTATATCTCATAAGTAGTTAATCGACACATGAATTGTGTTTAATGAATATGCAAGCATATGTATCACAATAAGTAATATAATGATAAGAAAATATCGTTTTCATGAAGATTATGTTATTAGAAACTAATTTTTAAAGCTAACAAAAGGAAAATCAATTTTTTTTCTTTTTAATATTTTAAGCAAGGAAAATTAAAAGAACTAAAAATAAATAAAAATAATTAATTAAATTAAATTTAATAACTAAGAAGATATATGAGAAAATATCTAGGAATACTTAATCCCACAATTTTCTAATCATGTAGATTACTAAAATCTCTCCAATATAATTATTAATCAATTACATGATCAATTTAATCTAATCTAGCATGTATTCCTCTCTCAAGTAAACTACACATCATATAGTAATTAACCTAATTACACTCTAATGTCAATTAAATTATATGCTACTCATTAATTTCATCAATTATGAATCACTTACCTAAGAATTATACATCTCTCACTAGAAACTAGGCATGTAATTTAATCAAGAAAAACAATTAAATGGTTCTCTTAAATATATTTAATAGCCTTAATTTATAAATCAATTGTTGGCCAAAAAATTCATAGCATAAAAATTAGATTAAATAATATAATTAAATTAAATCATAATTGAGCTAAAATATTAGATCATCACATGGTGAAAATTTGGTTCATAAGACCCCTAGATCAATAAATTAATTAGACAATTTTATTCATAAAGCTCATATTTTTCAAAAAGAAAGATATAAAAATTGATAAAGAAAGGAGAAGAAGAAATATAATCATTCACTTGAATTGTAGTACCAATCTCCTTTTGAAAACCCTCACAAGACTTAAACTCATCCACAAGGGCAACCTAGGGGTTTAAAGGCTTGTTGCATATGCTAAATACAACTGTGTCAATCCACGGAAGTGATTTAGGATAGTTTAGTTTTTAGTTTTTATTTTAGTTTTCACTGCTTCTCTTGCTTAGGGACTAGCAAGAATCTGGTTAGGGGTTGTGATGAGTGCTTAAAAAGCATTAAAATTAATTTAATTGATTAAATATAATCATATTTGTATGATTTTGTTATATTTTTATATAAATTTGTCTTTTCGGAATCACATATATTTTTATTATTTTTAAGTATTTTTGTTCAAAAATAACTTAAAGACTCAAAGAAAAATACTAGAGGCAATACATCAAAAATATGTTGAGAAAGAAATGAGGTAAAGTAAAAAAGATGGAAAATTGGACAAAATGGATAAAAACGGTCAAAAATGTAAAAACGTCGAAATTCCACGTGCAACCGCTTATTCATGATGAAGTCCCACACATACTGAAGGTTTTTTCGCAACAGAATTAACATCAAAGTTCTGTAAGGATTATTTTGAGGTATAATTTTGAAATATATTCTTTATATTTATTTTTTTGTTTTATTCTTATATGTTATGTTGAATTTGTTTGTGATTAAATTTAACATAGCTGGCTATTTGTAAATATGATATAATGATAACGTTGTTATGCTTGCGAAATATTAAATAGCTAAAATATTTCTATAAAATAAATTGATTTTGTTTTTATTCAAGATTTTATATTAAGGATTTTAGAGAGAAATATATTATTTTTCATTACAAAATTAAATTTGAAAATTAGATTTTAAGGTTTAATTATCCTATCTGATTTAGAGTAATGCACTTTTATTTGTTGGTACAATCCTCCGGTAGTTAAATTCAAGCTCTATTTCAAAAGTTTTTATTAGAACTATTATTCGAAAATGTATTGACAACATAATTTCAGTAATGATTTTAAAACTTGAAAGTTAGTACTTGGATAATTAAATTCTTAGGTTGCATTTCGACACATTGAATAAAGTTTAAAATGTCTAACTTCACCAAAGTTGTCATTTAAATGGTTCATTTTCAATCTCTTAGAAAAAAAGAAATTAATTTAATTAACTAAATTAATTATCGACGCCACCCATAGGTGTTAATTGATATTTTTAATTAACAAAGAATATCTAACCCCACCAAAGATGATATTCATATAAAAAAGAGAGAATCACTAAATATCAATTTATATCTTTAATAACTTAAATAATATGAGCAAGCATAATTAACTTAAATATTATACCATAAATACTCCACTATTATCAATGATAAAAGTTTGCATAATTGTTTATTGAATCCATATCTATGTTTATTTTTTTATGTTATTAGATTAAGAAACACAAAATCAATATATCGTGACAGGATGTTAAGGATTTAATTTCATTTTTTAATGTTTGAATAATAAATTAAAAACCACATATATCCCCTCCTTAGATCGACCTTGGGAGTATACTTGTCATTTTCAATGAAATGATTCATACACTTGCGAGAGTTTTACAAATATAAAACCAAAGTATTTGCAAGATCGACATTTTCAATTTTGTTCATCATTGCGTTAAGTCATTTTGTCTCCAAATGTATGAAAAAATGTTCACTTTTTTTTCAAGAGTTGAAGAAAAACAAGGACTAGTTATGGAGTGAAGAATGTGCGAATGCTTTTCTGTCTATCAAAGAATACATGGGAAAAGTCCCACTTTTGACAAATCCTACAATTGGTGAAGTTTTATATTTGTGTTGCCTACATGTATAAAGTTGCTAGTGATGAGTGTTAAAAAGCATTCAATATAACATGATTTATGCACTTTAGATGATAAAATATATTTTTATTTGTATAGTTCTATTTTCCTTTAAAGAAAATCTATCTTTTTGGAATCAAATTTATATTTTGTTGTTTTCCAAGTATTTTAGCTTCAAAAAAATTTAATTGATCAATACTGGAAGTACCTAAAAGCATTCCATTACAATTTTGAAACATAAAATATTATATGTTCCAAACCATTTAAAAGGGTGTAAAAGAAAATAGATTTTGTTACAACACTGGTGAAGTTGATCGAGGCCAAAGAATGTACAATCTATCTATGCCACAGTGCCTACCTATCTGATCCACTATTCTCTCCTTTTCCTTCACTATAAAATGGACACCAAATTTTGTTTCAAAATCATTACAAAACCCTCTTTATAGCTAAATTCTTAGTTTCTATCTAGCTTTCCTTTTCTACTAGAAGTTTTAAAGTTCTTCTCTGAGTTGAGAGTTCAACAAACATAGTTTAGGTAGTAGTTTTACTTTTGATTTAATAAATAGTGTTAGAAATTCTCTTTGGAGGTTTTTCAAAAATAGAAATAATATTGAGGTTCTTTAAGGATACACTAGAAGTATAATTTAAATGTGTTCTTTTTAGATTACCTTTGTGTATTCCTTTACATTTATTAAATTAAGAATGATTGGCTGAAAATACTATGTGATATTGGTAATGTTGTTATGCTTATGAAATATTAAAGTCAGTAAATTTTTTTTATAAAATGAATTAAATTTTATTTCTTCATCAAGATTATCTAAATTTGATTTAGAGTCAACTCTTCAATTTTTGATTTGATTATTTGGATCTTTAGGGAATTCTATTTTAAAGATTTTTATAAGAATTATTATTGAAAAATATATTAATAACATATTTTTTATTTTAGTTTTAAAATTTAAAAGTTAGTTTCCAAATACTTAAATCATTAATCTAAGTTAGACAACTTAACGACTTAACGAAAGTTAAAATTGATAAACCAACTGTTGTCTCTTTTGGAGAACATAAAACGTGCAAGTATACACGGTCACAAGTAATAAAATTTATCAAGTTTGTAATGTATGGCTTAGGTAAAGGTAGGATAAAGGATCATATTTAGCTCAAAACTTTTCCCAAACATAACATTTTAGGATTGAAAAAGATACCTTTTATCATCAAAATAAATACTTCCCAATTTGGGATTCATCATCACATACAATAATCATTTTTTTTCTTTTTCTTTTTTTTTCCCTTTTTTTTTCAACCCATTTTTTTCGGTATCCTCTTTTTCTTTCCGATATATCTTTAAATATTTTCTAACATTTGTCAAAATGTTAGTGAGATAAGAAAAATAGATATATCTGTACATATTGGTTTTTTGGTAGGCTATTGAAATGAGATAAATATATATATATATATATAAACTTTGAAGCTCAAAGGGGCATACTACGGATAAAGCATGTGAAGGTAGTTAAATGTTAGTTAAATCATTTTCTAAGTTAAATGTTATCTATAATTTTGCCTCGAGAGAAAATCAAACAAATTCTAAGAACTGTTATACCACAAAAATCAATCGAATTCCATACTGACATAAACCTTCTTTAAATTATCATAGCAACTCAAAAATCAAGACTAGTGCTCATGAATATTTATTCTTATAAAAATGAAACATACGTAAAAATTATTCATCGCTTAGACAATATTCAATTTTTTCAAAGCGCTATGCATCATTTAAACTAAAGAAATAAAAATAAATCACTATTCATAGCAAAATATCTTCAATCAACCAAGCAAAAAAAAATTCACAAGCAAGAATATCCATAAAGTATTTCAATTACGTTCAACATATCTACCACCCCCAAACTTAATATACACATTGTCCTCAATGTGTGAAAGTTAAAGAACATATGAGATGATTTAAAGAAACTTCCTCGTTTGTTTGATTGGGTAAAATCCAAAATAGCTTCATTTCTTCCAAATTGTACCTACGAACAAAAAAAATGAAATAAAATAACATAACAAAAGATAAAAATTAATAAATGTGAAATAAAAATAAAAAAAATAAAACACATGGGTTGCCTCCCAAGAAGCGCTTGATTTATAGTCGTCAGCTTGACTTCTCAATTTTTTTCTTTATGTAAGTTAAGATTTGTGTGTCAAACAAAATCTCAACTTATGAGAAAATTGAAACATAAATTCAACAAGCAATAATAAGCGACAAAAATAAATTTTTTGTTTTTGTTTTGAATTAAAATCAAATTGATTGGTATTAATATCAACAATGAAAATAGTAAACAAATCCCCAGCAACGGTGCCAAAAACTTGTTGTCTCTTTTAGAAAACATAAAACGTGCAAGCATACACGGTCACAAGTAATAAGATTTGTAAGTAGAGTATCGTTCCCACGGAGATTTGTCACTATAGTTTATTGAGTACTAAAATTATTTCTCTCTGATTTTATTCAAAAATATCGTTGATTGGAATAAATTAAAGAAAAAAGTTTAATAACAAAATAAAAGAAATCTAGGATGGCAGTTTTTCACCAAATTAATCCACTCTAATCATGTTATTTTATCTTGATTTATATTTTTATAGTACATTTAATTTGTCAACCGAAAACTTCTAATTTTATCCATACATCTCTTCCGAGCTCCGTATAGACACACCTCGTTAAATTAATTCGTTATATTCTTATGAGAATTAAATTCACCAAGATTCATTACGTTCTAAGTTTTCAAATGGTCACACATACAATTAGGGTATATTCCTATCCTTCATCATACATGTCATTCTATCCTTGAGCAATATACACAAAAATGTCTCTTCCAAGTTTATTTAAGTGCCACAGATCATTTGATAAAATTCGAAAATAATCAAAAGCAAGCACAAATAGAATAAACAAATCGAACGTCTTATAAATCTTTCAAAAATAATTAAACTCAAGCTTCATAAATTCAGATAAAATGCAACCCTAGAAAAATTAAATTACTTCATTAATTAAAATAAAAATTACAGTAGTTAAGGAATTTCGCTCAAGAACACAAAGAAAATTAAAACTTCATCTGCTTCAAAATATTTGACACACGTAGAACACAACAGAAGCCAAAAATGGCTTCTACGTGTTCCACAGCCCAACCCCAAACTCTCCTAAAAATTTGAAACTCCAAAAAAAATTCCCAAACTCCTCATACTATCCCTTATTTATAACATCATTTCTAAAAAAAATACATTTAAAAATATTTTTTTTAATACACACGGGGGACAACTATGTATGGAGAAATTAATTTAAAAATACGCATGGGGGACAAAATTGTATCAAAAACGCAAAACTGGGGAAGGTGCGCGGCTCTATTTTTTTTAATTCACACTTCCACGTGTCAGCTTCTGATTCGCTGCAAGGATTAATGTGGACACGTGGCAGCATTTCATTCGGTGAGGATCCGGTTGCATGTCGAGATCAACACATATGAGTAGAGGGGCGCGACGTGGGGGACAGTGGCTGGAACGCGTGTGTGATTCTGCGTTTTCATGCATACCAAAACTTGCCACGTGTTAGAATATGATTGGCTGAAATATAAAAGTGGGACACGTGGTAGTTTTCTATTCGCTTTATAACAGAGCGCATGTGAAACAGTCGTACAAGATCATGCCTTGAAAACGTGTCAGACACGTGCGTCCCACCCTGCACGTTGGCCTGAGTGGCAGGTGTGCCCCACTCGGGCACCGAGCCGCGTGATAGAGGAAACCCTGTACCCACTCTCTTTGGTCGGGTTTGGAGAACACGCGCGCATCCTAACCGTTTATGCTTTGATCTGACGGTCCACGTTGTGCGCGTGGATTCTTCTCTCCTACGCAGATAATTCAACTTTATTTAATTGCATTTTAACACACAAATTTAATTCAAATTACATTTCAAACTTTCTTGATTTAAAATTAAGCCCTTTTCTAATTTAAATTCAAATTTTAAACTTTTAATAATTAAAATTAAGCCCGATTTTAATTTAAATTACATTTTAGACTTTTATAAATTGCAATTAAGAACTCTTTTAGTTGAAATTATATTTGTGGACATAAAATTACAATTAAGTACGTTTTTGGTTCAAATTATTTAATTTTCTTAAAAATATATTCCTTAACAAATAAACAGTAAATACTAATAAATTTAACTAAAATTAACTAAAAAAATGTCAAGAATATAACAATTATAATTAATAAAATAGATGAAAATAACTATATAAAATACAGTTATCACCGACCAAAAGAATCTATTAAATTATTTGTTAATAAAGGTGTTGTCATCTATCTATACGAGTTTCCTAAGGTATAGGAACCATTTTTAAAGACAATTCTTTATCTTTTATTTTAAATTTTAATTTTCTATCCTTTTATTTATATATTATTATTTTATTTCTTTTACTTTATGTTTAATAATTTTGTGTACTAAATTATTTCTTATATAATTTATTTTACTAACCTGTGTGTCATTATATTCTTTTGACTACTATGTGTTTAGTATTTTTATGTACAAACATTTAATGTTTCATATACTTGTATATTTAGTTAACATTTTTATTTTTGCAACTTGATAGTTAATTTTAATTTCTATTTTTACAAGTTTACACACCACACAAAAATAATATAAATAGACCTTGTAGATTATCAAGAAGGTTGGACTTTGGGGTCCTATAGCCTATATTTGAACAAAATTAAGAGCCAAACCTTCACCCTCCACTTGAACCAACAAATATGGGGGATAATCTACAGATTAGGGAAACCAATATGAAGAAGTATGCAAATCCAGTAATTGCACTACTACTACCTCAATCCAACTAAGTCAGGCTACTCAAAATTATGAATTAAGAAACATTCATTTTTCCATGTTACCTTCCTTCAATATACCACCTAATGAAGAGTCATTGTGTTTCATTAGGAACTTTTAGTTTAAAGTCCAAAGATTCCATATCAATGTACTCATTGAGGATCGACTTAGAATGCAGTGTTTCCTCTACATCGTAAAAGATAGGGCCAAGGCACGAGTAATGTCACTTCTCCAAGGTTCCCTGATGACCTGGGACGATGTTTACAATAATTTTATTGAAAAATATATTCTCACCAAAAAACATCAAAGTTGAGAGCAACTTTTGCTACTTTTTTTTCAGATGATGGGAAAACGATTCCGTGAAGCATAGGATAGGTTCAAAATCTTCCTCAATTAATGATCCATCACAATTCTCCACTATAGATATATAACTAGTTTTACTATGATGGATTGACATAATAATGTAAGTTCATCATTGATAAAATCGCAATGGGAGAAAAGACTTACTTAGAGACTTACAACCTCTTCAAAATGTTAGATGCTAATTCCCACAGAAAAGCTCCTGAGTGAGGAGAGCTAGAGTCTATTTATTAAAGTTCAAATGCAAGTTGCACAATTGATCAAGTAATTTGTGCTTCCTAGAACACATGCCACAACCAATAAATAAGGATTTGGTTTATGTAGTACATTAGAACATGGTGTCAATGCCTATCCATATCAAGGAGAAGTAAATGTTGGATCTAAGCAAGGTATTGGGGGTTACCAACCAATATCCAGGTATAATCCTAATGAAAATGCCTACAACCCAAGATGGAGGAATCATTCCAATTTTTCCTTAAGGAAAAACAACCCTTCATTTGCCTAGAGCTTAAACCAATAAGGCACCCAATTCCATCAATAAGTGCTCTGAAATCCTAACAAGCCAACTTTGGAGGATAACTTGAATGCATTCATTCAAATAAGCATAAACAATCATTCATGAAAAAATCAAAGCTTAGACTTTCTCTAGGCTTCCATTAAAAAGGTGGAAGTACATATGGAGCAGCTAATTGAGCACTTGCAAAAGTAAGGCAAAGAATAGTTGTTAGGTTAGAAAGACAATAAAACTCAATGATATGGGGAAATTTTTCTTGAAAAATGATGAAATCCCCTATGCAATATCTCACTAAAGACAATGGATATAGTCCTGGATGAGAGGTAACCAATTATTTTATTTTAATATTGCTCTAAATTAATCTTATTTTTATTTCATATATAATTCATTTTACTTGTTTTTTATTTTTTATTTAAGTATAGATTTTTGTGTGGTCATTCTATTATTATTATATTTATAAAATAAAAAGGGGACAATCTTAAAATTGGAAGTAAAATAAAGGTACACATATCGTGGAACACATAAAAAACTTGTAGCAGCATGACTATTTCTATCAAAAACTTGTGGAAGAGGAAAAGGGTCATGATGTGGCATTAAAAAAACATTGCCTTCTTTAATTTCTTTCTGTATAATTTCCAACCCTTTGCAAAAACACCCAATTTTCCCTCAAATTTTCTCACTTTTTTCACATACCGTAACATTTTCCCTCCCCCAAACACCAAAAATCTCTCAAAAATCAAAATTTTCTTCCCTAATCTTTCAAAACCTTTCTCAAAAATCACTTTCCTAAACATTTCCTACCCATTCCTTAAAGAAATTTTGAAAAACTATCAATAATATCAAGAAATCTTAATCATCTTCAAGAGAGGTGTTCTTCATTTTCTTCATCCACAACACAAGTAAGAATTCATAATTTTTTAGAATTTAAGTCTTAAAATTAAATGCTCTAAATTTTGTGGATTATTTGTGAATTATGAAGAGTTTAAAACACTAATTTGGACTAAGAGGGGTAAGGAAAATATTTTGGTATAAATTATTTTGTATTATTTTTATATGGATTATTTGAGAACATCTAGAAATTAGATAATGTTGAATTTTTGAGATGGCACCAAAAAGAGGTAGGAATAGTAAAGGAAAAGAGGTTTCAACTTTTGTGGAATTTTATAGGGTTAAATTCTCAAGTCATGAGGCCAAATTACATTTTGAAAAAATTATAGAAGTAAATAAAGGTTTTACACATGAAAGAGATATGGATTATGATTTGAGGCATAATTTCCAATTTAAGAAAATTTATGAGGTTATAGCAATATTAAGATGGAAAAGTTTGTTAAGGAACCATAAACTGCTATAGAATCACTTGCTCAAGAATTCTATATTAATTATTCCGACGTTGTTGATAATGTTGTTAAGGTACATAATGTACTAGTCCTATTTGAGCCAAATTATATAAATTCCAATTATTACTTAGTGAATATTGGGTGGGGTGAGTATGAAACATAATTAGGTGATGTTGATCATGCTACAGTATCTGAAAACTTAACTTTAATTAGAAAGGATTGAATGGAACTATACGGGTGGAAAATAGAAGGGATTTGAAACCAAGTATTTGGATAAGGTTACCCATATTTGGCAATAATTTATGTGTTTAAGATTAATGCCCCCAACACTTTAGAATTTTATTGATAGGGAGAGGAAAAATTTGTTGTATGCTATTACATCTAAGATATAAGGTAAGCAATATAATTCATCATAGGATTAAGCTATCTAAACATAGTCACTGATTGAGTTTCTTTTTTCCACAATTAGTCACCATGCTTTATGTAAGAAAGAAAGGGTACCTCACTCAAATGGTGAAATAATAATTCACCAACCTTGGTGAATTATTAAATATGACCTATTTTAATGAACTAACCTTTGGTACCAACATAACCCAAAGGAAAAAAAGACCACTTCTTCATCAAAATTGACTATGAAATAATATATTCATAATTTTGGTCACAGAGTGAGCTACATAAAAAAGTACCAACAAAACTACACTTCCTAACAAAGTGTAATTTTCAATTGACAACATTGTGATTAGGTGGATTATAACCGGTTGATGTATGAAATGAACCAGTTTCAATTGAACCATCTTAGGATGAATACAAGCCATTTAGTAGCACCTAAGTATCAATATTTTGATTTTTCCTTTAAACCTCTTGAAAGATCAAGACAACAACATAAAGAACAAGATCCAAATGATATGGAGAAGGAGCCCTAAACTTGTTCCAAAGTCTTATGAACTTTTATATACTTTTTTGTTTTATTTTATTTTGAGAAATTTAGTTTTATTGTTATTTGAATATTATTTTTGCTTTTGTTTTATATTAATTACTTTTTTTTTTCAATCATGTGAACATTGTTTCAAAATGTTAATTTCATAACTATTGCGGTAAATCCAAAATCGATGTTTAGGAATCAAATAATGGAGACTATATTGTGCGAATATATTGAGTTATTATCTTTCTATTTTGAGTGATAATATATTTCTACTCTTTTAAATACCCTTCTTATCAATTTCAAATTGTTAGATGATTTCTATAGGTTTTGTGTTGAATGTTAGAACTTTCACATCTAATAAAGTGTCACATATTATTTTTATTGCTTAAATTGAATGACTTAAGTAGAAATTGAAACTATATGTCCTTCCTTATTCATGCATGATTTAAAAAAAGAGACATATATGGGGTTACCTAAGCCAGTACAAAAGAAAAGCCAAAAATTAGC
Source organism: Hippophae gyantsensis (assembly GCA_030763125.1). Classification (NCBI taxonomy): domain Eukaryota; kingdom Viridiplantae; phylum Streptophyta; class Magnoliopsida; order Rosales; family Elaeagnaceae; genus Hippophae; species Hippophae gyantsensis. Next base: position 26,208,261 of record CM061039.1, on the reverse strand, counting down.
CACTCATCATATCATACAAAAATATGTACAAATTGTGCATGGGTCCTATCAAATACTATCAAATAATATCATACAAAAATATCATCCAAAAATATATCTCTAAAAAAGGAGAGAAAAAAAATAAAAAGAAAAAGAAGAGAGAAAAATCAAATACTATCATCCAAATATCTTACAAAGTTAGAAATAGCTAAATATAAAAGAAAGACAGGAAATAAATACCTAAGAAGTCATTGCATTTTCTTCATCCCTATAAGGCATATAACTTGAAACTTGTATTTAATGATTTTAATTGATGCATAAAATGATATTTGATTTCTCTATAAATCACTTCATTAGATTCCTTTCATGAGAGCAACATATGCACTACTTTGAGCATTTTATTCTTTAAATATATGAAAACTCATTAGTTCATTTCTTTAAAAAAAAGTCTATTCGTATATACCTTTGAATGAGTGCTTGAATGAATAGGGATAGTGTTATTAAGTGTATGCCTTGTGAGGTCAGAGTCAAAGAAATTTGGATTCCATTCACGAAAATTGAAAAAATTAATATTGATACAATTTTTTTTAGTATGAATATGATTTTCTACTAATTATTATAGTGAATTGTGAATGTTTAGAATATTAAAATGACTTATGCTATGGATTTTAGTTGTCAACTTAAAAGAGATTAGAAGCGTGAGAAGTTTACTATTCTTTTAACTTTCTTATTCTTCCTTTTTTATTTTGTTTTGTTTAAAATTTAGTTTATTATTTGTTTTTTAATTTTTAATTTTTGATGTTTATGGGTATCATCTCTAAAAGGCCCTCACGAGACTTAACATCATCCACTAAGGAAACCAAGGGTTTTAAAGGCTTATTGTATATGTTAAATGCAACCTTGTATGAGCATACTAATCAACAAGGTCTTAGAACAACTTTCATAAGTCAATTTTTCACACCCTTATCCATTAATATAAATATGCACTTAGCTAAAGATCAATAGTGCTTGACATACTTGTAATGTAAGGCTTAGGTGGAGGGTAGATAAATGAATATATTTAGGTATTACAAACTAACTTTTTACTACTAATTACAAGCATTTAAAAGTATACTTCAAATCAACCAGTAGCACCAGTAGCAACACAGCACAATAGCACTAGTAACAATGCAGCATCACCAAATTTTCCACATTCAGAGAGCATAATAGCCTTATTATACATGAAAACATTGTGAAATAACCTTACAAATAGAAGAACAATATTTAGTCTTAAAACCTAATAAAAATTACTGTGAGACAATATCCCAACATTCAAGTTACGGAAACAGGATTTCTGAATATTAATATTGATACAACAACAGCTATAGCTCCTTTTGCATTTCCTAGCTAGTACCTAAAAACATCATCAAATCTCTTCTATAAACCTTTGATAAAGATCTAAACAAAATTTTGAATTCAGGATGATTTGATGTAGTGACTTAAAAATAAAAATAAGGCTTGAACAATACAGATTCATTAAAAGTTATTTGAGCACAACTTTTATATTGCTCTATTATAAAGTATCCCATAGCGAAATAAAGGTGAATTGAACAGCAGATACCATATGATCTTGACATCATCTCTTGTAAGAGCTAATGTTATACCCACTACATTTTCTTCCATGATAAGTGTAGCAGGAAGTAGAAAGACGGTAGTTATATGAGCCATATATAGAAGTAGGTTCATGGAATTCAGCTTCTCCCTTGAAAAAAATAAAATTATTTCAACATACACACACAATTTCAAAACATTGTGATTAGACAAAATAACAGAAACAACTTAAGTATACAACGGATTTGTCAGTTGATATAATTCCTTACCCTTTTGACAAAAGCAATATACCCTGCAGCACTAATTTTAGTGCCCTTGTAGCCGTAGCTACAATACAAACTATAAAGCCGAATATGTGGAAACTTGGTTCACCCTATAGCAATAGAAAAACAACATATTATGACATTATTCAGTGTAAACTAATATAGTAAGTTTTTAACACGTCATGAAAAGAACACCAGCTTCTACATTAAAAGAGATGAAAAGCAAGGACATTGATATTTTGATCAACACTGTTTCAATAAAAAGTCAAACTTGCCAGAAAAGAGAGACAAATGCATAAATACACATGTAAACAGAGACAAAGAAGAGTACCCGTGTGATGCAAATAAAAACTTCTCCACCAGTTAATACCTGTATCAGCATTAACACCAGGCACCATGGACAAGTGCACCAGTACCAACGTAGCACACTAGCACCAATGCAGCGCACCAGTACCAGCATAGCGCACCAACACCAACGCAGCGTACCAGTACCAACACTAGCGTAGTGCACCAATACCAGCGTAGTGCACCAATACCAGCACCAGCACCAGCGTAACGCATCAGCACACCAGTACCAGCACTAGTGTAGTACACCAACACTAGCACCAGCAACAGTACCAGTGTAGCGCACCATCACGAGCACCAACACTAGCTCACCAGCGCACCAACACCAGCACCAGCACCAACGCAATGCACCAACACTAGCAACCAGCATCTAGTGTATAGCAACCAATGTCCAGCATCCAACGACCAACGTCCAGTAACCAACGTTCACCATCCAGTATCCAACGACTAACGAACCAGCGAAAAATGACCTAATGGCCAGCGAACAACGACCCAATGGACAACGACCACCGAAAAATGACCCATCGAACAACAACCATCAAACAACGACCCATCAAACAGCGAACACCGAACTAGAGTGCTAGGAAGAGGAAGTATCACGATAGGGGAAGAGAAATTTCAGATCTGGAAAAATAAAAGTAGTTACTGGGAGAAAAAAAGAAGAAAGAAAAAAAAAAGAGGGCGTGGGAGAAGGAAAAAAAAGAAAAAAAGAGGGGGAAGGAAAAAAATAAAAAAGGAAACATGAAAAAAATTGATATAACTTATGGTCACAATTATTGATAAAAACTGAGGCCATAAACATATCTTATAGCCGCGGTTTTTATTAAACCATGACCAAAACCCTATGGCCTCAATTTTTATAAAAACCGAGGCCATAAGTCTAAGACCATATATATGTTTTTTAGTAGTGTTCATTTTTATCTCTCTCTCTTTTTACTTTTCTTTCTTTTTGTTTAGAGATATATTTTTAGAGAAAGGGCTCATATATAGTTTGTACACGTATTGAATGATAAGGTAGGGGTTAAGTTGTGAATTTTTTTGTAATGGTTTAGGGAACCCATATATGTCTCTATTTAGAAGTCATGCATGAATGAAGAGAATGTCATATACTTTTGATTTCTATTTAACCCATTCAATTTATGTAATAAAAATAAATATATGACACTCTATTAGATATGAAAATCCTAAGATTCAATGCAAAAACCTATAGAAATCATCTAGTATTTAAAATGTTGATAAGAAGAGTGTTTGAAAGAGTAAAAAAATATCATCACTCAAAATTGGAAGACAATGGCTCAAAATATATTTGCACAAGGTATTCTCCACTATTTGATTCCTAAAACCCAATTTTGGGTTCATTATAGTTTTAACATTTTATCATGATATACTAATTATGACAAAAAATAACTAATTATTACATTATTTAGTGAATTTTTTTTGAAATTAATCTAACAATACAAAGACTTAATCATTTTCTTAAAATTAACTAAAATACATGACAATTTTGTAACAAAAAATTCAAAATAAACCAAAAAAACTTTAATTCAATAAAAATAAATAAAAGCACACAAAATGTAAATAAAAACAAATAAAAATGTAAACAAAGTAAAAATGTGAACATATAAAAATATCAATTTAAGAATAATTTTATAGTGTAACTTTTCCTAACCCAACCTAGAACTTACATTGTCCTTAATGTAACAATTGTAAGTTAAAGATAAAGAGTAATGGAAATAAAAGTTATCCATTTCATGATCCTGTTCAAAAGTTGATATGGAATTGCAGGTACATCGATTAATTTAAACATAATTTAAACATAAATATATTGTACTGAAAGAATATTGTTTACTTTTCACAAATTCCAATAATGTTCACAAAACAAGAAACAAAAGAAATTAATTAACATAAAATAAAAGCAAATATAAAACAAACAGTGAAAATAAAATATATAATATTACCTAAAAACAATAGGTTACCTTCTTTCTACTGCCATTTTAATGTCTTAGCAAGATGCTTCTTGGGAAATTTCCATTTGTAAAATTATTATACTCAATGTTCCCTTCGTTATTGAGTTTATTGAAATTACAAAATGTACAAGTATGATAAGTTTGTTTACCTATACTATTTGAATCATTTACCATGCCCTATGGATTTTCAAAATCTATCCACCTAGAAGTAGGGACATGGTTGTGGGCTTTAGTTCACCCACTCTAAGATACAAGTATAATGAATATCACATTAAATTTGCACTTGCACCTAGATCTAACATTGCATTTACTTTTTTTTTAATCACCAATGATGATATTGGCATTAACGTTTTTAGAATTTTTGGAGGTAACTTCAAAACTATTTGTATTTAGGGCATGGATAAAATAAGATTTGCAAAAGAAGAAATAGAAAAAATTTACGTAGTACTTATTTGAAACTCATTCTTTTAGTGTAAAAATTCATTGCAGTCAAAATAAAACATAGCATATTAAAACAGGGACCATGTGAAAATATGTTTTTCTTCAACCAAATTATATTACGAGAGCCACTTGTTACGGCTAGCGAAAAAAACCATACTGCAATTTTGATTTATTTTAATTAAATAAAAATACAAAATAAGATTATTAAAATAAAATAAAAAACAAAAAAAAAGAAATAAAATAAAAAAAACTAACTATTGTCTCTTTTAGAGAACACAAAACGTGTAAGTATACACGGTCATAAGTAATAAAATTTGTAAGTAAAGTATCGTTCCCATGGAGATTTGTCACTACAGTTTGTTGAGTACTAAAATTGTTTTCCTCTGATTTTATCCAAAACAATCGTTGATTTAGAAAAAGTTAAGAAAAGAGTGGTATAACAAAATAAAAGAAATCTAGGATTGCAATTTTTCATCAAATTAATCCACTCAAATCATATTATTTTCTCTTGATTTATATTTTTATAGTACATTTAATTTGTCAACCAAAAACTTCTAATTTTATCCATACATCTCTTCTGAGCTCCGTATAGACACACCTCGTTAAATTAATTCACTATATTCCTATGAGAATTAAATTCACCAAGATTCATTACATTCTAAGTTCTCAAATGGCCACACATACAATTAGGGTATATTCCTATCCTTCATCATACATGTCATTCTATCCACGAGCAATATACACAAAAATGCCTCTTCTAAGTTTATTTAAGTGCCACGGATCATTTGATAAAATTTGTAAATAATCAAAAGCATTAAGCACAGATAGAATAAAAAAATCGAACGTCTTATAAATCTTTCAAAAATAATTAAAATCAAAGCTTCATAAATTTAGATAAAATGCAACCCTAGAAAAATTAAATTACTTCATAAATTAAAAATTAAAATTACATCAGTTAAGGAAAATGAGATGAAGAATAAAAGAAAATTAAATCATTTCAGATCGTAAATATTTGGCACACGCAGAACACAACAGAAGCCAAAAATGGCTTCTGCGTGTTCCACAGTCCAGCCCCAAACACTACTAAAAATCCAAAACTCTAAAACTCCAAAACTTCAAAACTCCAAAACTCCTTCTTTCAGCAATAAATCCCCTATTTATAGCTAAAAAAAATACATCTAAAATAATACAATTTTTTACACACGTGTAAAAAATTTACATCGGAAATAAAACCCCGACATTTTCCTTAAATTCTGCATCCACGCGTACGAAAGAGAATATTAAATTTGTTATGCGTGGACGACATGGCGTCGTTTCTGAATTTTTTTTAATTCAATCTGCATGCCACGTGTCAGCCTTTGAATCACTCCAGGATTAATACGGTCACGTGGCAGCATTTCATTGGGGGAGGGAAATGATTGCAGGTGATGTCCCCGCACAAAATCATGGCGTGCAGGACAAGTGGCAGACAACGACGCGGTTGGAAAAGTGCACTGTTTCTATGCTTTTGATTTACCCAACACGTGCCACGTGTATGCTTCTCATTCGCTGCAGAAATATGGGAGACACATGGCATTGTATCATTGCTGAGATGGATAGGCGCACAAAGATTATGTAGACCACGTCGCACGAGAGCACACCTTTTGGTAGCCGCGTAACAGACATGTGGGTCCCACCCTACACACCGACCTACGCGGTAGGTGGCCCCACTCGGGCACCAAGGCACGTGACTCCAAAAATAACGGGCCCACTCGCTTTTGTTAGGTTTGAAACACACGTGCTTATCCTAACCGTTTCTTGTGCGATCCAACGACTTACGTTGCACGCATGGATGATTGCGCGTGGCCTTCTTCTTTCCTGCGCAAAAAAATAAGTTTTCTTAATTGCATTTTAACCCATAAATGTATTTCAAATTACATTTTAAACTTTGTTTAATTACAATAAAACCCTTTTCTAATTTAAATTAAATTTTAAACTTTTAATAATTAAAAATAAGCCCGATTTTAATTTAAATTATATTTTAGACTTTTTATAAATTGTAATTAAGCACCTTTTTATTTGAAATTATATTTTTATACATAAATTTGCAATTAAGTACGTTTTCAATTCAAAATATTTAATTTTCCTAAAAATATATTCCTTAACAAATAAACAGAAAATATTAATTTATTTAACTAAAATTAACCAAAAATATCAAGAACATAGCAATTATAATTAATAAAATAGGTGAAAATAACTATATAAAAATCTGATTATCACTAACAAAAAGAAAAGAAAAATAAACAAGAAACAAAAATTACTAAACAAAAAAAATATTAAATAAAAAAGACATAACAAAACAATTAACAAATAAAAGAAATATAAAATAAAATAATAAAAATAAAAAAATGATAATTAAAAAATAAATGAATAGAAAAGAAAATAATAAATAAAAATAAATGAAAGTAAACAAAATTATTTAGACAAAAATTAAGTATATAAATGTTAGTAAATAAAAATACTAAAAAGAGAAATAAGAGTTAGTAAATTAACAAATAAAATTAAGTAATAGAAAATTAAATTTAATTTAATTTAAAATAAAAATTTAAATTAGTATGTAAAAATTAAAAACATTAAGTTAATAATAACTCATATCCAAGTTAACTAAAAAAATAGTTAAAAATTAAGAAATTTAAGAATTTTTTTAATATTTGAATTTGTTTTTGATAAATATTAAATAACCTTAAAAATTTTTGAATTTTGTTTTTTAAATTTAAAATTTTTTGCTTTGGGAATTTAATATCTCTTTATTTTTTTAAATTTTAAATTTTTACTTTTTATATATTTCTCTTAAGACAACTAATAAATAAGAAAATAATGTTTTTTGTAAGATTTAAAAGTCAATTAAAAAATGAGACATAAAATTTTGATTATTTGAATTTCTTTCAAATATTTTTAAGAAAAATAAAATAAAAATAACAATATTTATAACACAAAAACTTTGTAAGATTTTTATTATAAAAAATTAAAAATGCTATTGCACCCAACTATACCAAAAAATTAATGATTCAAAATGTAGCGAGTTTTTGATACTATTGTCATTTCTCTAACAACGGCGCCAAAAACTTGGTGTACAAAATTATTGTGCACAAATTTTATATGATCTATAAAATAGATCGCAAGTGCACGAATCACTTATAATAAATTATAAGTATACTTCAAAAGTTGGTCTAAAGAGAAATCATATAGTTTTTAAATTATTCAAAAAATTATTAAAAATAAAATTAGAAACCTCAATATCATGTCATGATTGTTTTGGTTAAGTATCTAAACTACTAACATAAAAATAAAGATAAATATAATAAATATTTAAGCAATTAATTATTTATCATGCAATGAATAATTTATGAAAAATATTAGTTAGTTAATCATGCTTGTTTTATATTAAGTAGGTTATTAAAAATACGAATTAAGATTATTGATTTATTCTTTTAAGTATGAAAATATCTTAAAGCAAGGATCATTTTCTTTGTTAATTACACTTTAACTTGTTACCTGTAGTCATGTTGACAAATTAAACTTTAATTAAATTATTTTCCTTTTCGAATAAATTACTAAACCATTTAATTTGTCACCTTCGGTTAGGTAAATAATTTAAATTTTCATCAAGGTGTCTAATTATGAAGGATGTGTCGATAATATATCTTCAATAATACTTCTTATAAAAATCTTTGAAATAGAGCATGCCTTAAAAATAGATTTAAACTGCAATTGACTAATATCTGTGAGTGTCAGTCTAAATCAGATTTAGATTATTTAAATCTTAAATCTGACACACTTGTTTATTATAAAAAATACTAAGTCAATATACTTTTCATTAAAAAATTTTGGCTTTAATATTTTACAAGCGTAATAACATTACTAATAACTCATATTATTTATATTCAGATATGTATAGTTTAATAAATCATTAATAAATTAAATATATAGCACGTAGAACAACCCTTACAGATAATCTAAAAAAAAATATTTAAATATACCTCAACGAAATTCTTCTAGAATTGTTTTTATTCTAGAAAACCTCCAAATAGAATTGATGTGTTTTTTATTGAATTGAGGCTAAAACTATTAAGTACACAAAAAAATTTCAACTCTCAAATGAGAGAACTTTAAACTAATAAAAGAAATAAAATGATAGAAATAAACTAAGAAATCAGCTGTTAATAGAGCTGTGGGATTCTAGGACCATTTTTATGATAGGAATAAGGTCCTACTTATAGGGTGAGAAAAGGAGAAAAATGTAAAACATTTACCTTGGCGTTGTGGCATACAACTTTTTCCACGTTGTGGCACACACAACTTGTACACGATATTTGGCACAATTCATTATATTCGTGCCATTTCACACAATATTTTCATGTCATAGGTCACATCATATATGGAAGAAATTTAATATTTCCCTTTTAGCATGTGGCGAAGCTCACTATAAATTCATGTCATGACACACTTCAATCTACATCACTTGGAATCCTAATATTTCTTGTATTTTTTTTCTAATTTCAAAACATATGTAATGCTTTACAAATGTTTTCTTTTTAATATTCTAAGTTATAACGGATGCTTCAAGTACAAATCTTGCTAAATACAAAAAATACATGAAAAACAACAAAATATTTTTTGTGATTCTGAAAAGATAGGTTTACATAAAATTATATTAAAACAAGTAAATACATATTCATATAATCACTTAACGTGTATAAAATCACAATATATTTAAGTGCTTTTGACCACTTATTTCCTAGTCAATGTGGATACATTCATCATTCCTAGATCATTACAACATGAAGATGCCATGGTATGGAGATATGGCTAACTTTCTACCAAGTGTAGTTATGGTACTCGAATTTTCAAGCCAAGATATGATGAAATTCCTACATGATTCACGCTTTTATATTTGGGATAATCCTCACCTTTTAAAGAGGTGCAGTTATGGTATACTTAGAAGATGTGTTCCCTTATGTAAGGTTTATGTGAGTGTTGGCAATATTTGTGAACAAAACATATAATTATAATTTTAGTTTCTAAGAGTGTCTTAAAAGAATATTTTTCAAGCCGAAAAAACTATAGAGCCTTAATGATGATATCTCAAGTATATATATGTTCCTATGCATGGTATTAGACATATAGGAAGGCTATGAAAATAGGCTACTCAACCGAACGTGTAATGACTAGATCGATCAAGCTATATTACTTGTTGAATTAATTATTTATATGACTACATTGATCAAGGAATTAATACTTGATCGAATAAGCAAGATCCATCAAGATTAATGATTAGATCAATCCATTTTTTTGAGAATTAATTAATTGATACAATGGATCAATCGAGAGGATATTTAATCGATCGAACTATGTACTCGATAAATCAAGCACTTGATTAGATCGATCGAGCAACTAGGGCTTTGATTTTAAATCCTCTACTAATAAGAATTGTATTACTTTTTACTATATTTTCCTTATTACCTAAAACTTATTTAACTAATTTTATGGACAAGATGGTAATTTTACTTTGACGTAATGTGCTTCAAAATATTTTACAAATATAAACCTAAGTACATAATTGAAGCAAGCAATACAAGAGCTTAATTGTGATTATTCTCTTCATCTATTATTATCTCTTTTATTTTTCTAAAATTTTTGTTATTAAATATTTGTGTTGTGTTTGATGGATTAAGAAGCCTACAATCATAATTGTGTTATCGTGTTTTCAATTGATTAAACTAGAGTTGCTACTTATTTTTTATTTTTCTGTAATATTTTTTATAGAATATGCTTTAATTATTGAATCTACTTTAAGACACACACATGTATTTGTGTTTATGTGTAGTGACAGTGTTTAGGGTTTGATTGACTCATGAGACTCGAGTTTATCAAAACATCGGTCTAGATCTAAGCACCTTTTATTGTAAAGACTATGATATAGGTTATTTGGGGGTATTACTGATCGGGGCAGAACCGACATCGCCGATCCTACCCGTTACTTTGGTTTTATCTATTTATAAAACTCTCGCAAGTGCACGAATCATTTCGTAGAAAATGATAAGTATACTCCCAAGGTCGATCTAAGGAAGGAATGTATGTGGTTTTTAATTTATTATTCACACTTTTAAAAACGAAATTAAATCCTAAACGTCCTGTCACGATATTTTGGGTTTTGTGTTTTTAATCTAATTACATAAAAAATAAACATAGATTCAATAAACATTTATGCAAATTTTATCATTAAAGCGATTGGAGTATTTATGGATATAATAATTAAGTTAATTATGCTTGCTCATATTATTTAGGTTATTAAAGATATGAATTGATATTTATTGATTCTCTCTTTTTTATATGAATACCACCTTTGGTGGGTTAGATATTCTTTGTTAACTAAACAAATCAATTAACACCTATGGGTGGGGTTGATAACTAATTTGGTTAATTAAATTAATTCCTTTTCTAAGAGATTGAAAATGAACCATTTAAATGCCACCTTTGGTGGGTTAGACGATTTAAACTTTATTCAAGGTGTCCAAATTAAACCTAAGAATTTAGTTATCCGAGTACTAACTTTCAAGTTTTAAAACCACTACTCTAAAACATGTTGTCAATACATTTTTAGATAATAATTCTTATAAAAACTTTTGAAATAAAGCTTCACTCTAACTACGGGCGATTGTACCAACAAATAAAAGAGCACTACTCTAAATCGAATAGGATAACTAAACCTTAAAATCTAATTTTCAGATTTAAGTTTGTAATGAAAAATAATATATTTCTCTCTAACATTCTTAATATAAAATCTTGAATAAAAATAAAATCAATTCATTTTAGAGATTTTTACCTATTTAATATTTATGAAGCATAACAAGCGTTATTATTACATCATGTTTATAACTGACAATGAGAGTTAAATTTAATCACAGACAAATTAAATATAACATGTAAGAATAAAGCATAAAAAATAAGCGTAAAGAAATTAAAATCCTTACGAACTTCGATGCTATTCGTTAAGCCGGAAAACCTCAATAGCGAATTTGCACTCCCATTTATTGAATCAAAAGCTAATAAATTACAAAAAACATAACTAGTTCTTCCCAAAAGGAAGAACTCTAAAACTAAGAGAAATTAACTAAGAAAAGCTAAAAACTAAAAAATCTAAGAAAAGAGAGAAAGAAAGAGAGAAGAGAATGTGTTTTGAGGTGTGGTATGAAGTGAAGAGAATGGGTGTATTTATAGGTGAGGATGGAGAGAAAAAAGTGGGGGGGAAAATGTTAAAAAATGGTAGAAACACGGAGTAGTGATTGCTGATGTCATTTGATGACGTCAGCATGATTTGGCGCAAAGCGCGCAAAATGAAGCAGCAGATGGGCAGCGTGGCCACGGTAGCAGAGTAGACTTGACGCTTGTATTGTATGGCAGCCGACGTTGCAAGCGCCTGTATGCGAGCAGTAGCTGTTGCATGGCGCGATTTCCTTCTTTTTGACATTTTTGACCTTTTGACCCATTTTGTCCAATTTTTTGATATTTGTTGACCTTTCCTCATTTACTTATTAATATATTTGTGATGTATTGCTTCCAGTATTCCTCTTTGAGTCTTTAAGTTACGTTTTTAAGCGAAAATACCTGAAAAACAATAAAAATACCCATGATTTCGAAATAGACAAATTTATATAAATATACGATAAAACATATAAATATATATATTTTTAATCAATTAATGTGTATAAAATCATGGTAATTTTAGTGCTTTTTGAGCACTTCATCCACAACCCCGACTTCTTGCTAGTCCCTTAGCAAGAGAAGCGGTAAAAACTAAATTAAACTATCCTAAATCACTTCCGTGCATTGACATGGTTGCATTTAGCCTATGCAACAAGCCTTTAAACTCCTAGGTTGCGCTAGTGGACGAGTTTGAGTCTCGTGAGGGTTTTCAGTAATGATACCTACAACATTGAACTAAATGTAAAAATCAAAAGAAACAATAAAAACAATCAACTCAAAAACTAAAATTACAACAAAATCAAAAATTAATTTAAGAATAAAAAGAAAACAACATATCACAAAAATGTCTCATACTTTTTAATCTTTTAAGATCATAATTAAAATCTCAAGCATAAGTTATTTTAATCTCTTTAAACAATCATGATTTATTATAATAATTAGTCAAAAATCATTTTCATATTTCATATAAAAAATGTATCAATTTAATTTTACCCAATTTCGGTGTCATGAATCCGAATTAAACCCGCTTCACTCTATTCCTCAAAGTCAATACTCTCCAAGCTCTTGAATCCTATGGCTTCAAACACTCATACTAATTTATATGCGAAAGAGTTGATGTATAGAAATGAACTAATATATTCGCATATGTATAAAGAAGAAAGGCTCAAAGTGTTATTTTGACGTTGATCTAAATGGAAGGAATCAAATGTATAAATTATAAAGATATCATATATAAAAATTATTTTCATGCATAAATCAAACTCATTAAGAAAAAATTTCAAGATATATGTCTTTACAATCAAGAAAGTGCAATGACTTTTTAGGGAATTACTTTACATATCTTTCTTTGTAATTAGCCTTTACTCACTGAACTTTGTAGGCAATGTGGGTCATGTAGTATGTAGATTATACTATATATTCTTTCTCTACATATTTTTAGAAGATATTTTTCAATATGTATCATTTTTTAGAGAGTCAACCCATGTATGCGATTGTACATTTTTTTTGTTTTTTGGATTTTGGGTAATGCGGGTCATAGTATGTAGATTATACTATATATTTTTTATCTCTCTATTTTTTTTTGAAGATACTTTTCAATATATATCATTTTTTTAGAAAGTCAACCCATGTACAAATTGTACATTTTTTTTTTAGGATTTTGGTGAGTGGTTAATTTTGTGGCTTTTTTGTTTGATCTTGGTTTAGGTAACCCCAGATATGTCTCTCTTTTTTGCTTGATCATTACGAATGAGAAAAAAGCATATACTATCAATTTCTACTCAAATCATTTAATCTAAGCAAAAATAATAATAATAAATATACGATACTCTATTAAGATGAGAAAAAATTCATACATTCAATATTAATGCCTATAGAGATCATCTAAGAATTTGAAGAAATAATAAATGTGTTTGGAGTAGAAAAAATATATATTTCACTCTGAATAAGGGAAATTAGGCTCAAATTATATCTCACAAAGGTAGTCTCCACTAAAACAAATTCATAAATACCGATTTTGGGTTTAATATAATTTCTACATCTTATCAAGAAATACTAGTTATGACAAAAATGAACTAATTATCAAAAATAATTACATAATATTTCATGATATGTTTTCAAAAATTAATCTAACAGTACAAAAGACTTAACTATTTACTTAAATTTGATTTAAAGAAATGATAAATTTTTGTGAGAAATTTTTTTTTTTTAATTCCAAAAATTACTAAATTACACAAGGAAAATAAAACCACACACAAAAAAATGAAGATGTGAACATAAAAAAGAAAAAAATTAATAATATTTGTTTTTTTTTTTGAAATTTTCTGCCCGTTCATTGGTTTTTGGCGCCGTTGCCGAGGAAGGAATAACGTTTTTAAATTATTTATCAAATTTCAATTTCATTATAAATAAAAAAAATTAAAATTTTAAATTTCATAAAAAAAATTATAGTATGAATAATAAAATAATTTTGAATTTTGAAATTTGAAGTAAAAAAAAAAGTAAATAAATTTTAAATTAAATAAATAAAAATATAAAAAAATATAAAAAATTAATAATAAATAAATAAATAAAAAAAAAATAAAATAAATAAAATAAATAAAATAAAATATAAATAAAATAATAAAAAAATAAAAAAAAATAATAATAAAAAAATTTTTTTTTCAAAAAAAAAATCAAAATCTTTATTTCAATTTTTTTTTGTTCTTTTCTCTTTTCTCTTTTTTTTTCTTTCCTCTTTTTCAATTATTATTATTATTTTTTAAAAAAAATTTTATTTTATTTTTTTTGGCTTAATTTTTAATTAAATTTTTTTTTCTCTTTTTTTTTATTTTTCTTTTACTTTTTCAATTTATTTTATTTTTGGTTTATTTTTTTTTTTAATTTTTTTTTTTTTTACTATTTTTTTTATCTTAATTTTCGTTTAAGTTAATTAACTTAGGTTTTAGTAACTTAATTTACTAAAAAATCAAAGAAAAGAGAGAAAGAAAGAGAGAAGAGAATGTGTTTTGAGGTGTGGTATGAAGTGAAGAGAAAGGGTGTATTTATAGGTGAGGATGGAGAGAAAAAGTGGGGGGGGAAATGTTAAAAAATGGTAGAAACGCAGAGTAGTGATTGCTGATGTCATTTGATGACGTCAGCATGACGTGGGGCGGCTGTGCGCAAAAATGGGGCGCAAATGGGCAGCGGCGCGCGTAGAATGGAATGGGCGCCAGTAGTAATGACGCCAGCGCCGCGACAAAGCGGCCTTGTATGCGCGCGGAACTTCTGACATGGCGCGCGTGGCGGCATGAGACGATAGCATGGCACGTGGTGCTGCAAGCGCGCGTAGACCGGGCGGTGGGCGGCGTGGCGGCGCGATTTCCTCCTTTTTGACATTTTTTACCCTTTTGTCCAATTTTTCCATATTTGTTGACCTTTCCCCATTTATTTATTAATATATTTGTGATGTATTGCTTCCAGTATTCCTCTTTGAGTCTTTAAGTTACGTTTTTAAGTGAAAATACCTGAAAAACAATAAAAACACCCGTGATTCCGAAAAAGACAAATTTATATAAATATATGATAAAACATATAAATATATATATTTTTAATCAATTAATGTGCATAAAATCATGGTAATTTTAGTGCTTTTTGAGCACTCATCAATTACCTGGGTGGGTAGTTTGAGTCCTAGCCTTGTAACTAGATACTTATTTTTCATAGTTGATAGTTAGGTAGTTTGATGAACCGATGAATTTCCTCTTAGGTCATTGGTGTGGCCTAGGTTGTTTCCACCTAAAAATCTCATGTGTGGATCTTTTTTTTGCATTACTTTATTTACATGTGATTGCATGCTTGGCCACTTACGAAATTTTAATTTTTCATGCTTCTGTTTATATTCTACAAATTAGATTTCATTTGGTATTAGTGTCGTCACTAGATACACATAGTGTGCTTAGAACCTTGTTATGGATCATTTAAGAAAGGGTTTGTCTGCAACCCATGTACCCTACTTTGATAGGTGTAATTACCCATATGGAAGGATCGTATTAAAGCCTTTCTACGATATTTAGATGAGATTTCTAGAAATTTGTACTCTATGGTTGGGAACCACTTATGGTTACCAAATATAATGTGATCACTTCTAAGCCTATAATGATTGGACCAATCAAGATAAAATTTCTAGCAACTAAAATCAAAATAGTATTAATGATATTTTTAGTATTATATATACTAATTACTTTTGTCATATTTTTCATGTTGATATTGTTAAACATGCTTGGGATATTTTCGAGGTTACCCATGAGGGTATCTCACAATTCAAATAAATAAAACTTCGTATTCTTAGTACTTAATTTGAGAATATAAGTATGAAAGAAGAAGTAACTTTTTTATGAAGTTTATTAGATTATGTAATATTACTAATATCTCTCCAATCTTGAAGAGAATATTAATGATTTTAGGATAATTCGAGAGATTCTCTACTTATCACTAGATCGCTTCCATACAAAGGTCACTGCCATTGATGAAAACAAGGATGTGGACACCATCAAAATAGAGGAACTCATTGGCTCATTTCAAAGCTTTGAGATGAGCTTTCAAAAACCTCAAAAGAACAAAGTTATTGCTTTCAAAGCTGATATGTTTGAAGAAATTGACAATGGTGATGAAGAATTGGCACTTTTAACTTGAACATTGAGAAAAGTCCTCAACAAAAATAAATCCTCGAAACAAGGGACAATTAAGTTTTCAAAAGGAACAAAATCTGAAAGAACTCAAAACTATGAGTTCTGATGGTAATATATCTAAAAATACTATATTTCAATGTTTTGAATTTATGGGTTTTGGTCACTTCGTAATTGAATGTGCAAAAAAAAAAAAAACTAGAAGAGCTTTCAATACTTTCTGACTTTGAAAGTGATAATGATAATCAAAATTGAATTTGACACCAACTACTTGGAATTTACTATAACTACTAGTAGATAATCTAGTAAGTTTGACATTGATTTAGATGATGAGGAAAGTGAGGTTGAATTTCTACTAGTATTGATGAAGTGTTTATAAATTATGTAAGATGAAAAGGAAAAGTAGCTAAACTAAATAACAAACTTAAATTCTTTGAGCACACTATGTCACCTTCATCAAAATCAACTAAATTTTTCAAACCTTCAAATATGTCCTTCATGCATGATACAAATGACATTGATTATAAGGATGAGAACTCTACTCTTTCAATATCAAAAACCACATCTATAAGGCCTTTTAACCCCACTCCTAATGTTACCTATTATACACAACGAACAATTGAACCTATGATTGAAAAATCTATTAAGTTTGTGCCTATCTATCATCATTATGGTAGGAAAGGTCAAATTAATCCCAAGTGTGAATTTTTGATAAATGCTCCTAAATGTAATAATAATTTCCATGCTTCATATAGCATGACTCATAACCGTCATCCATCTATGCATGTTGCATCATATTCTAGGATGAATGGAAATTACGGTAACATGTTCAAAAATCCTACTAGAAGTATGAAATTGTTGGTTCAAAGTGGAAAGTGAAATTCAATGCATTTAATTCTAGGACTAATTAACATTATGCTACCATGCATGCCGCATCTTCATTGAGGAAGAAAGGAAAATCTAAAAGTAAGTCCAAGAATATGCCAATGATACCTAAGGTAGTTGATTTTCAACCTAAAGGTATATAGAAACCAAAATTAAAGAAAATTTGGGTTAGGAAAGATTGTCTCCTTCTAGTCACTTAACCATCGTTCTTTATTATTTTACCTAGATACTTTTGTTTGAGTATTTAATTGACCCTAGGTGAAAATCTTTATTGTGTTATTTTATTTTTATTGAGGTTTCTTTAGTTTCAAAAAAAAAATGGAGGGAAGTAGACATGCTTTAACATTGATATGATCATTACATACTCTACTTATATTTATTTTGATTGGCTATACATTATATAAATGGATATTTTGAATTGTTCGTTTACATATTTGTCAAATCTGGTGATTGATGTTGACATGAATCTACTTACACACTCACCGATCACATAGTTTTGAGAGGGCTATCTAGTATGATGTGGGAAATTTATGATTGATTTGTGAGATTCTAAGGAATTAGCTAAATTTAAGGGAAAAGTTTTTTTGAGATCTATCTTCACTTTCTAAAATTATACTAAAGAGAGACACATAGTTTAGATAGGGCTACCTACTATGATATGTGAGAGGGGTATCTCACAACTAGTGAGAAAGTCATCATACTAGGTATATTGGATTTTGCATATTTTATTGAAAAATAATAATACTAATATTAAAGGAAAAAGAAATACAAAAGTTTTTGCATGTACACGAGAAAGAGCCATAATTGGTTATTCAAAAAGAAAAATAAATAACCAATCCTCCACACAAAAAAATAATACAAGAGGGGAATGCAAAAAAAAAAGATTAAAATTGTCTCTTGGTAGGTTAATTTTATTTGTACGTATATGAATTTAACTACCTTTTTTTATGATAGGTGATACTTCTTCCTTTAAATCCTTCGTTACTAATCATTAATGAACTAATTGACATATTTGTTGCAGTTTTGAATTTATATCACTTTTGGTGATTACTAATATGTCTATATGTGATAGTATATTTGTGTGACTTGTCTATATATGTTTATGTTATCAATTTATAGTCACATTTTGAGCAAAATTAATTTCATCATTTGAGTGTGCTTTATAGTCATGTTTAGTTACGTTTACTACCCTTAATTAAAAAAAAGTTATATATACTTCAATTTTTATAAAAATAAATTAGTCTAACTTTTTTAGAATAGTGGTAGAACTTAATGGGAGTTTATTTATTTTTTGAAAAAAATATTGTTTTTAGCTCTCTAGTTTTTCTATCATGAGCTTTTAAGAATGTGTACTTCTCTTTTTTGTCATTAAGTACACTGCTTGCTTGCTCAACATGTTGTCATTATTCCACGATTATGTTTATTTGTTTGTATGAAAAAAAGTGGGAGAAAAATCGGTTCAAAAGCTTGAACTTAAATTGAAACATCAAAAAGGGGATGACTAAGTTAGGGGAGATTTTTATTTTTGAATTACTTTCGATAGCTAATATAAGGGGAGTTTTTTTTAATTTCTATCATTTTTTAATCCTCTTTTGAACATGCTTTTCTTTCCTATTATTATATACACTGAACTAATGAACAGTGAGTCTTTTAGGACAAGTTGTTTGGTTGTTTTCTTCTTGTTTATTAGTGTAAACATAAGCTTTCGAGATTCAAGCGAAGATGGTTCCACTAGATCATATAATAGTATCACTATGTAAAAATTTAATTTTCCTATGAGTGTTATGTAGTGAGAGGGAGATATTTTGTCACACGAATATGCCAAAAGGGTAGATATTAAGGTTTATGTGAGCATTGGAAATATTGGTGAACAAAACATATAACTATAGTTTTTTTTCTTGGTGTCCTAGAAGAATATTTTGAAAGATAAAAAACTATCAAGCCTCAATGATCACATCTTAGGTATATCTTTATTTTCATGCATGTTAGATTCTATATTAGACACATAGGTAAAATATGAAAATAGGCTACTTGATTGATCAAGTAGTGACTAAATCAATTGAGCTATATTACCTTTTGAATAATTATTTATATGGATTGATTAGTCAAGTAATTAATACTAGATTTATCAAGATTATTGACTTAATCTATCCATGTTTTTGATATTTAATTAATTGATACAATAGATCGATCTAGAGAAAATTCAATCGATCGAACTTTGTACCCGATCGACTAAGCACTTGATTAAACCAATCGAGCAGCCAATGCTTTGATTTTAAAACCTATTTCTAATACTAATTATATTAGCTTTTTACTATATAATCCTTATTCTTTAAAACCTATTCAATTACTTTTATGGATAAAATGGTAATTTTACTTTGGCCTAAATTGCTTCAAAATATTCTATAAATATAAGGCTAAGTAAACAATTGAATCTAACAACACAAGAGCTTAATTGTGCTTATTTTGTTCATCTTTTATTCTCCCTCTTATTTTACTAAAAGTTTTCAAGTAGGTTTTTTTATTTAGTTAATTTATCAATTATTTATGGTTATGTATGATGGATTAACATGCCTACAATCATAATTTTGTTATTGTGCTTTTAATTGATTGTACTAGAATTGCTAATTATTTTCGATTTATTTGAAATATGTTTTTAAATAAACTAGTTAGGGTAGTTTATTATTGAATATGCTTTAAGGAACATACATGTACTTGTATTTATGTGATAATGTTTTTAGGTGATAGCTATGCAGGTTCAATAAACTTGTGAGACTTGAATTTTTCAAAATGTTGGTACGAATTTAGGAACCTTTTTCTAAAAACTATAATGAAAGCAGTGGCTTGTAAGTAGATTATTTAGGGGAATTACCTAGGTGGATAGTTTGAGTCCTAGCGTTGTAACTAAATACTTATTTTTCATATTTGATAGTTAGATAATTCAGTATACTCGTAGATTTTCTCTTAGGTCATTGGTGTGACCTAGGTTGTTTTCACTTGAAAATATCATGCATTGATCTTTATTTTTTACATTATTTTATTTATAAATGATTACATGCTTTGCCACTTACAAAATTTTAATTTTTGCACTTATACTAATATTCTCCTAATAAGATAATTAGATCCATTATTAAATAAATGATTTGTCACCTTGTAAGAGACAAATGATATCCTGCACCATTGCCACACTTCAAACTATGGATGCCACATTGGAATAACTGGAATGACATCTAAGGTATTACTATTGGTCTCTTTATTGCCTCACTCTCTCTAAATATATATCCTTAAACATATCTTTAAGTTTATAAAACATTGTGATATATTCCAAAGGGTGTGAAATATTTCTAGGGGATATTAAATGCATCAAAATTTAAGTTTAGAAGTAGAATTATTTGATGTTTGGGGTATAAATGTCATGGGTTCCTTTACTCCCTCATTTCGAAATTATTATATTCTTATGGCTATGAACTTGTCTAAGTGGATGGAAGCATTTTCCACCCCAAATAATGATGCAAAGATAGTCAAAAAATTCTTAAAGAGGGATATATTCACTTGTTTTGATACCCCTATGGCTATAATTAGTTGTGTAGATAGTAAATTTTGTAACCATTCTATCAATCCTTTATTATAAAGTTATGGTGTAAAACACAAGGTGTCCATTCTATACCATCCACAAACTAGTGGTCAAGTAGAGGTTTCAAATAGGGAGATTCAACTATGATGCACTTTGGGCTTAGAGGATAGATTTTAAGACGTCTATTGGTATGTCTCCATGCCACTTAGTATTTGCCAAACCTTGTCATTTACCGATGGAATTGGAACTAAATGAACTTGATGAAATTAGGTTGCAAACATATAAAAGTGTTAAGATATACAAAGAAAAAACTAAGAAGTGGTATGACAAAAAAATAATGTGCCAAACTTTTGAATAAGACATAAATTGTTACTATAAAATTCTCGATTGAAACTATTTCTGGGTAAACTTATATCAAGATGGTCGGGAAAATTTGTAGTGATATGGTTTTTGGTCAATCGCCAACATCTAAAGCCTTACTTGGGTAATAACAATGAGAAATTTGTCTCGTTGTTATAATTTAATGAACCATAACACTTCGGTAAGGAAGGTCTAGTCAAGGATAGAAAATGTGATGCTTTTTAGGAGACAACCCACCAAGGTTGTATTATTATTTATGTTTTTATTGTTTTGTAGGTAAATAAATGTAGATAAACTTAGTAAACACAAGCATTTATTTGGTGATGAAGGCTAACATCAATGTCAATGGAGTTTTTCTTTTCATATATCTTTTACTTATCTTTACTATGTTGCACATTATGAACAATGTACAAATCAAGTGTGGAGAAGGAAACTCACTTATCTACTTTACCTTATTAGTTTATTTTTAAGTAATTATTTTAATATTTTTAGTTAAGATTTGGTGGAAATTGATAAATATGTTGAAACCATAAGCATATATGCTTGATAAAAAGAATATATGAACCCAATTATAAGTTTTTAGGTGATAGCACTACTAGTTCAATTAAATTGTAGGACTCGAGTATTTCAAAATTTTGGTATGGATTCAAGAGCCTTTCTTTTAAAATCTATGATGAAAGTAGTGGTTTGTGAGTAGGTTATTGGGGGGAATTACCTAGGTGGGTAGCTTAATTCCTAGCCTTGTAATTGAATACTTATTTTTCATATTTGATAGTTAGATAATCTAGTATACTGGTGGATTTTCTCTTATGTCATTGGTTTGACCTAGGTTGTTTTTACTTGAAAATCTCATGTATTGATCTTTAATTTTTACATTACTTTATTTGCACATGATTGCATACTTGGCCACTTAAAAAAATTTAATTTATTGCACTTCTACTAATATTCTCCTAATTAGATAATTACATCCATAATTAAATAAACAAATTTTCACCTTGTAAGTGACAAATGATATCCTACACCATTGCCACACTTCAAACTATGGACAACACTTTGGAATAATTGGAATGGCATCTATGGTATTACAATCGGTCTTTTATTAGCTCACTCTCTTTAAATATATATTTTTGTTTATAAAACATTGTGATAGATGCCAAAGGATATGAAATATTGCTTTCTAGGAGACATTAAATGCATCAAAATTTAATTTTCGAAGTAAAATTATTTGATGTTTGGGGTATAAATTATTTGATGTTTGGGGTATAAATTTAATTTTATTGTTTTGTAGGTGAATAAATGTAGATAAACTTAGTAAACACAAGGATTTATTTGGTGATGAAGGCTAACATCAATGTCAAGGGAGTTTTTTCTTTTTGTATATCTTTTACTTATCTTTAATATGCTAGATATTGGGAACAATGTGCTATTCAAGTGTGGAACACGAAACTCAGTTGTCTACTTTAGCTTATTAGTTTATTATTAAGTAATTATTTTAATATTTTTAGTTAGGATTTGGTGAAAATATATAAATATGTTGAAACCATAAGCATATATGCTTAATAAAGAATATATGAACCTAATTATAAAATTAATTGTCTTGATTATGATAAGAATTCAAGCACATGATTATTAGATGATTACACTACTAATGTGTTATGCCTATTTTTTATAATCAAAACCATCTATTACTTATGCAGAATGCATATGAGTGATTATGTGATGTACTTATTCGATAACACTTTGCATGAAAAATGTCTTATGATAAGAATCTACCATGTTTGATGATCTATTTGACCACACCATAAGATGAAATCATAAATAGTATTTACTTATATAAATGATTTAGGATTTAGAGTGAGCAATTAAGTGTTAAGTTAAACTCTCAATTCCATGAACAGTAAGAAAAAGAATAAACTTAAATATAAGTTTGGGGGAGTTGAGCTACTAAAAAGGAAAAAAAGAGAGTACTAAGTAATTAAAGAAAAGCTCAATTGCAAGATGAAAACAAAAAAGTTTTAGATTTCAACCTTTAAATAGCAATTGATCAATCCCCACCTAGGCCTCATATTATAAGCATGTAAATTTCTTTTGATCTCTAGCCAAATGTATATCCAACATTAGTGAAGAGGGATATGAAAAACAGACCTATAAAACTTGTTCTAGGATTTTAATATATGACAGGCTTACATAAGTTTTTCTCATGAGTGCATTGAATCACATAATTTGCGAGTCGCATACACATGGATTACTTTGGTAAAAACCATATATACCTTTGTGTTAATTGAATGTTGATTGATTGCCATGTGAAGTTTTGAATCATTAAAATGTAAAATTCTTTAGGGTAATAAATTCTTATTGAACATGGATCCATTGGAGGAGATGTGTTTATGAATATACTTCTCATGTCCTGTTAGTATTTAGTATTTATTTTATTAGAGTTGAGTTCTATCTTTACTCGAGGACAAGCAAATAGTCAAGTTTGGAGGTATTGATAACTCTATAAAAGTAGAGTTATTTGGCCATTTAAAACAAGTTATTTATCTTATTTTGAGATTAATATTATTTAAAATACCTATGTTATGTTCAATAATGTAAATGTAGGTGAAAATATATCAAATGAAGCAAAATAGGCAAATTAGGACAAATTTAGGATCACCATGGTCAATAGATAAAAACATATAAGTCGATCGATCGAAGATTGATATAGGAAACATGTGAGCTATGCCTTGAAATGGAAAAAGTAGAGATAGATTGATCGATAAGGGTGTTTTCAATCGATTTATTGAGTATTGATAGATCATTTAAGTTTCAATCGAGCTTCAATTGAGTGTTCTCAAAATGGAACATAACATAGCTAGATAAATCAAGAACAATCCAGATGGATTGAGAAAAACAAATTTCCATTGCTCAGCCTTGATTTGAATTCTAACTTTCAAACTTTACCCTTGGATAAAAGCAAAAAAGAATCCTAATCTAATTAGGACTAATTTTAACCTATTTAAAAGACTACGAGGAGGCCATAAACAACACACAATTTATAATTAGTAAGAGAGAATATATAGGTTTCATTGCTACAAAGAGAGATGAAGTAAATAAATTTAAGGAGGTAATTATATACCTAGAAAGGAGATTAAAAGAGTTGGATTTTTCATTAAAGTTGAAACTTCATTTTTTTTCTCATCTTTATTATAAGTTTTATGCACTCATATATTTTTAATTATGATTTTCAAAACTATGAGTGGCTAGATTCTTATTTGAGATTTTTGATAAACCTAACCATATTTGTTGAAAGATTTTCTCTATCAACAATTCATATAATAATTTTAATCTTAATGCTTTGATTATTTGGTCAATAATTATATGATTGAGATTCATGCATAGCTTGACAAATATATTTTTCAATTAGTCATAGAATTATTATCATATGAATTGAAATAGTACGACAATATGATTGATGAATATGCGACTTGATAGAGATGATGTTAATGTGTGAATGAATAGCATGAAATGTGACTGTTTGCATGTAATGAGGCATTGATCAAGTGTCATTGCTAGTCCAACAAGCTTGGTAGTGATCATCAGGCTAGTGTTAGTCTAATGGGCTGATGCTAATCACTAGTCCAACGAGGAAGTGCCTTGAGTATTGGGATTTTTAATGGGCTTGAAGGGGTAGTAGCATGACATATGATGGTTATAATACCTTATTACTTTATACCAAACAGTTGATATTGTAATTAAGTTAGTAATATTTTATAAGTGATATTGTAATTAAGTTAGTAATATTTTATTAGTGATATTGTAATTAATTTAGATTCATATATGTATTTATATGTAATAAAGTTTTTTATTTTATTAGTTATTTTTTGTCATAGTGTTGTGTGATTATTAAAACGTGCAAAAAAGATAGTAACAACCAATATCTATTTAGGGGTAAGAATTTATAAGTCGGTTTTAGAGTAGAACCAATTCAAAAAATTTAAGTCATTTTTACGTATGATAAACCTAAAATTCTCAAAATTTTAAATCAATTTTAATCTAGAACTAACCAAAAAGTCGATTCATAGAATTAACTTAAAACACAATTTAACTCACCTAAAATTCTAATTTTCAATACGTAAAATAAGTTCACGATGTTAATTTATTTATTTTAAATGAAAAAGTAAAAAAAATCAATTCCAATTTAATTTGTATTGAAACAATATTCTCTTACACGAGCAATCCTATAGGAACCATATTGAGTAACACTATACAATTAATCTCTCTTCAACTTGATTATCTATAAATATCAGTTTTTTTTTTCTTTTCTTTCTTTTCAAACGATATTTACATCTGAAAAGACCAATTCAACTCTAATTAAACAACCAAAAGTTTTGAGTTTGGTCAAGATTTACTAGGACAAATTAAACCATGTTTAAATAAGGAAATAAAAAGGCGTCCTTAATTTATAATAACTAAACTCCGTTATTGAAGGTTTTGATTTCAAAATTCATATCATATTTACGTCAGCTTTAAAATAGAGAAGACATATAAGACCAATCTAGGAGAGATGATAAGGTCAAATGTTTTGAGTGACAAGAAGGGAGAGAGAGAAGAAAGAAAGAAGAATTTGGAAAGCGTGAATAGAATTATACTGTAGAAAAAGAGATTGTGAAAAATGGCAAGTAATTATAAAATTACATATGTAATTATTGTGTGCATTGTTATTATAGAAACACTTAATAATCAACTACCTTTAACCAAAGCCGCAAGTAGTAATAATAACGACGAGCAAAGATCTCATGATAATTCCGCAACTGAAGACGCAACAGATGGAGATGCATTCAAGAACGAAAATATTCCAGAAGGCTTAGACATTGAGCTTAATCCTGATTGTTTGAAAATGTGTGCGGAGGATTGTGCTTCTTCAAAAGGTGAAACCAAAACTGCCTGTGATCAACTTTGTAAGGGACTTTGCAAAGATATATATATATACTAGGTATGTAGTGATCGGACTTCAAATACCATATATATGTTTTGTTTATGGATTCCGTCTTAAAATAATATATTTGTTTTTCATAACAAATACACACATCGTACATGATATACATTTATTAAAAAATATATTATTTTTCGACAAAAATCTAAATATAAAGAGTTTTCTCTTGAATTTGTATTTCATATTTTCCTCGCTTAAAAATCTCTTATGTACAAAGAATAATGATATAAGTATGTTGTGCCCACTATATCTCCATTCCTTGCTTCTCTCTACTCTTGTGCCCACTATAAGCATGTTGTTGCTCCACTTCTACAACATACGTTAATACTCCCCCTCGAGTTGATACATAGATATCTCTTATGTCTAATTTGTCAAGTGAGTTGTAAAAGTTCCTTGCAACCACCATGATGCTGCTGATGCACCCTGATGCTCCCATCATGATAATTCTTCATCCCCTCCTCAAGTTGGAGTTTGATAGATATCATGCAAAATCAACTTGAACATTAACTTGTTAAACTGAAAAGCTGAGAGAGCAAGGGCTCATTTTCTCTCACCATATCTTTCAACTATCTCATACCACAACTTTTTGGCTGAAGTTGTATAAAGAGAGCTATCAACAAGATCCTTGGATATGAAATTAAGTATCCAAGAAGTAACCATGTAGTTAGCTCTTTTCCCAGAGTTCATACTCATATTTTCTTTATTAGGCTTAGAAAGCCTACCATTAACGAAACCTAGCTTCAGTTTGGCTCCAAGAGCAATTCTTCATAAATCTGCTCCAAGTGAGGTATTTACCTCCATTCATATGTGCTGTTATAAGCACCATAGGTATAGAATATCTACCATTAACGAAACCTAACTTCAACTTGACTCCAAGAACAATTCTTCATAGATATGCTCCAAGTGAGAAAATGACCTCCATTCAGATGTGCTGTTACAAGCACCATAAGCATAGAATGCCTACCATCAACGAAACCTAACTTCAGCTTGGTTCCAAAAGCAATATTCATGGATATGCTCCAAGTGAGGAAATTACCTCCATTCAGATGTGATGTTACAAGAATAAGAACCATAGGCATAGAATGCCTACCATCAATGAAACTTCGCTTCAGCTTTGCTCCAAGAACAATCTTCATAGATATGCTCCAAGTGAGGAAATTACCTCCATTTAAATGTGTTGTTACAAGCACCATAGGCATAGAATTCCTACCATCAACGAAACCTAGTTTCAGTTTGACTCTAAGAGCAATCTTTTTGTTTCTTCTACCAAAAACTTAAAACAAAAAACCATATCAGTTTTCCGGGTAAATTGATAAAGGCCAAGAAGACCCTTAAGTTGTTGAAGAGCAATAACAACAGCTGCACCTACCATGAATCCCACAATGGAAGCATGTGACAGAAAGTCCACTAGAAATCCGAACCTAAATATTCCAAATATAGCAAGAAATATTCTAGCAAAGAAGGTGGCAGTGGAAACAAGATTTCTATAAGTAACAGGGTTAGCGACAGGATCTTGTATTTTGTGAACTAAAGAAGCTAGCAACATAGAAACCACAACAACAGGTTCAATTGCTAGTTCTCTAGAACTCCCAATTAAAGCATAACTCAGAGGTGGTACAACACTTGTATACAGTCCATATTGAGGATCAAGTTTAGCTAGACTTACATATCCAATACTCTGTGAAAAGCTAAGACTAGCAAGAGTTAAACTAGCCAATAAGTCTCTTTTAAACTTAGATGCTTTATAATTCCTTTCCCTATTCAAGGATTCGATGCTTTTAGCAACTGTAACACCATCCTTTGTAATCTTTGAAACTTTACTCAATCACCATATGACGACCCTTGGGTCCCATAGTGACTTTCACAGCTTCTGTAACATCAGAAACACCTTGCAGCATAGCTGTACGAGCTGCAATTCCGAAATTGATATCTTTTGCTTCATAATTCCTATTTTGTATAAACCGATTATAAACCAGTTTCTTATAAGCTAAGGAATTGACGGATGATAATCTTCTTTGAGATACTACATTACTACTCATTAATCATACTGTGTATTATACAAGAAAGAAGGAGTAATAATAGTAGTTAGCTAGAAATCACATATTATAATTGATAATAATTACTAAGGGAAGAACAACTTCCTCCTGAATCAAAAGTTCCTTCATTTTCAGTAATTCCTCCTCAAACAACATTCAGTAAGGTCATATTACCATAATCTCCCAAGTCACAACTGATAAATTTAATGTCTTTTTTCCTTCATATTATTTAAGCAAAGAAGTCCGTAGAAAACCATAATAATCAAGGATAAGAAAAAAAGAGAGATAAAACCATTGATCGTCGCTGTGATCTTCTTCCTCATAATCAGAGGAAAAGAGTCGTACAGTGCAAATCGAAACCATAGGCGACAGATTCCACCATAACTAATGGCGAAAAATTGAGATCAAAGGCAAATGAGGCTTACAGTAGGAAGATGACCCTATATCTCTACCATCTTCATCGTTAACCGATGAAGAAGAGTCACAATCGCTTCGGCAATCCTCTGGAGCAATTGGCGGTGGAACACCTTTTCGACAAAACAGCTGACGTAATGATCTTCGTAGTGGAGTGAGCCATTTGACGAGATAAGCCAGTGATGTATTCTTCTTCATCACCTTCTGTCTTACTAGAAGTCAGAACAGACTCCACCAGAGAACTGAAATCAGAAGTCTGTTAGGAGTATAAGTGTGCTCGGGCTACTTGGCATAGCACATGGGCACGCGAGGTGTAGAAGGGAACTACGGACGACACTAAAGGCAGAGACGAGGCTCGAAAAATGTAGGAACCAACCCAAATCATGAGGAAGGACCACCCAAACCGTTAGAAAAGATGCTCTCTCAACACCCCCTCTGACACGCATGTAATTCCTGTTGCAAATTTCGTTATTTCCCTTGCATTTCTTTCTGTTACTGTTCTGTAATTACTTTCTGTTATTCTCTCGCTCTGTAAGGCTATATATATAGCCGAGGAACTATGAAAATGGATATATAGCATACAATTTACCTTTCTTTTCTATTGTTCTTCTTCTCCCACCTTATCTCTAAAAATTACACGCAACAATGGTATTAGAGCTAGTTCCAACCATGGACGATCGTTCTAATGTTGAGTTCTTCCACGAAGTATCTGAGATTTTGGCACGACATGGGTTCAGATTCGAACGAATAATCTCTGATATACAGGTAGTGTTGAGCGAGCTGCGAGCTCTTTGCACCTCCCACAGACCTCTGAATCCAAAGCTCATACTTGGATCTGAATCAAATCCATACCCAGGAACAATTTCTCAATTTGAGATTTTGAACTTTAAGAACATAGTTCAAATGTTCTCTGCATCTTCAAAAAAGTTCGAACACCAATCTTCACCTTCATCTAAACCCCACCCTCGTGCCTCACTTGAAATCTACGAGAGATTTGTAACTCAACCCACTAGTTTCCTCGCGATGAGAGAACCCCAATTCATAGAAATCAGAGGCAGTAAGAACTGCATTTTTGAGATACAAAAAGAAAAGATGATGACTTGTTTAGAACCTAAATAGAGATTTGGTGGATCACTACCAGTTGGGCTCCCAAAATTAGCTCATGTACTGGCCCCTAAAGCGAGTCCATATCGTGAAGATAGCCTTCCACCTTCAACTGGGCTCCCTCACAATGGGCTTGGTCTCAAGTCTTTAAAAGAGTCTCTAGACTCGACCCGCAAAGAAATGGTTGCTCCATATGAAAAAGTTAATCGCGAGAAACTATATTGGGTGAAATGCTTAGCTCGTTAGGATGCTAGTCGCACAAAATTGCACAGATGGCTTAGAGTTTTTGGTGGAAGTGCTCGCAAAGGTGGCTGGAGAACTACCGAGAATAAGGGTCGAGGAGGTCATATGTTCGATCCCGGTAAAATCTGGCAACGGTGGCACTGTAGGACTAAACAGAAACGATACGCTCTTGTATCAATTAGGGATACCTCTGGTAATTCATCTGTGGTTATGACGCGTGATCAAAGTCTTGAGGCTATTCTAGAAGGAACCCTTGTTTTTCGGGAGTCAGCTGAAAGTGTTGCGAAAACCTCAACAACGATTAGAACTCTGAAGCATACTAGAGTTTTCTCTAAACCTGAGGATATCTCCATCTCACCCAATTTTCTTAATTTCCTTTCACTCTTGAAGTCTACGAGTAAAGCTAAGGTAAAACCACCTAGAGGTAACATCGGTACCACTATTTATTCTACATATATTAATCAAACACTTGGAGGAAAAATTACGAGAACAAATAGGGTTGAGAAGAGGATGTTCTTCTTGGACATTAACTCTCTCTACTATGAAGGATTCATCTCACTAATTGCTAAAAAAGTGATACAAATGGAGGCAATTTGACATGTCTCTACTAATGTGGGTTTTACCTCTAATCAATTCTCTAAGTATAAATTAGGCATTGATAATTAGAACCAAGAAGAACCAAAGAAGGATCAAATTGGGTCATCCTTAAATGAAGTTGCTGATAGAAAACTACTCAGCTCTTAGATCAGCACAAACGTCTCTCTATTGGACACCTATACACCAGAATTGGCTCAACCTTGGTTCTGAACTCTTTAGGTGAGTTGAACCCTCCAGATCTCAATCAAGAAACTTTTGAAGTTAGTAAGATTTCAGCCTTGGAGTTAGCAGAGGAACTTCCTACTGGATCAAGAGTTCTAGCCATTACTTCTGAAAGGATTAGGAATGACAAAATGAAAAGTTTCTACACAGTTACTTATGTTCATGATGGTAAGAAGGGGAATAGAGTAGTCACACGGGTTGCATCTGCTAATGCTAGAAGATGCTTTCCATATTGGGATAAACTTTCTTGCAAGGCTACCTTTAAGAATACATTGGGTAAGGCATCCGAAATAATAGCACTTCCCAACATGCCAATGCTTGGAGCGAAAGGGAATGGATATGTCAAGACAAATTCATATCAGGAGTCATCAATTATGTCTAATTATTTGGTGGATAAGGTTATGGGTTGTTTGATTATGTTAAAAATCAGGCATCTGATGGAGTCAAGGTTAAGGTATGCTGTCAAGAAGGCAAGGCACACCATAGAAGGTTTGCAATGCATGTTGTTGTCAGGACCCTAGAAATGTTCAAGGGATATTGTGTTAGGCTCTATCCTTTACACATAATGGGTATTGTTACTAACTCCATCTATATGTTTAAGGGGATATCTGAACTTGATTTGGTTCTGGGAAATTCTATGATTTTTGGTTTTGGAAATTGTGGGATTTGGGACAAAGTATTAGGACTGTTCATCGAGATGCAAAGAAGAGATAAATGGCCAGATGGATACACTTCCATGGGTTTGCTTATAGGCTTGACAGGTTCCAACTATTTGGGGGTTGACCAGGTAATACATGGGGTCAATTTGAAAAACATCTTGGCTTCTAGTATTCATATTTATAGTGTACTTGTGGGCATGCACTCTAAGTGTGACACCATGGGATCAATAAATAGAATTTTTAGTGGGTTATACCAACCTGATTTAATCATATGGTCTGCATTGCGAATTGCATATGCTGGAACAGGAAGTGTGTTGGCTGTTGTTCCCTAGATGGGAAATGTTGTGCTTGGTTGTGAAATCTATGATCAAGTTGTTCATCTTGGACTTGAATTGGATGTCATGGTTAGTTCTGTTCTTGGTTGGAAGAACATCAAGGTTGCTGGTCTTGCTTCATATCCGATTAACAAAATTCAAAGATGGATGAGGAGAAGACCTAAGAAGGTAGTAAAAGATGATGGAACTCCATCTTTAGAAGGACAAAATACATGCATTGGCACCACTGATGGGTTTGGAGATCTATGCTTTATAACTAGCTCAGGAAAATTTGCTCTATGGATACCTTCTCAATCATTGGCCTATATAGTGAATTTTCCCAAGGGAAGGTTCTTACAATCTTGGAGCAAGGTCAAGATAATGGTCTGCATGTTTGTAGTAGTGCAAGGGCTACACACATTTTTCAACTCATTTCTAATACTTAAGTAATGTTTGCAGTAGTGCCTGGAGCTTAGTTGGAGTTGCTAGTCTAAACTTACAAGCAATGGTTTCTTATGGGTTCACCCACCCTAGCCATCCACACGACTTTAGCAACCTCTTGGACTTAGTAGTTGCCAAATCTTGTATTGAGGTCTTCAAATTGGACTCGTCATACCCCTATAACGGGAACACACTTCCAGATGGAAATGGTAACAACCTGAACTGTAATGATGTCAAAATTCATTCTATACCAAAAGATTGCGGGGTTGAATATCTGTGTGGGCTCAAAATTGATTAGGACAAGCAAGTTCCTAATTTCAACAAGAGGATGATTCATTATAGAGCTATTGTAAATTACTTCTTTCTATTGAATTCCATTGTGTGGCTTCTTGAAAGGAATCAAAATGCTTGGAATTCATTAATAACAGCTTTGTGTTGGTTGAAGGAGTGGGAAATTGCTTCACAAGCGTTCCAACCTAGGATATCTGGGAAAAAAGGGCTCAAAATTACTTCTTCATATCCCAGCTTTATCATTGAGGACAAGGATTCTAAAAGGGGGATGGAATGTTACGAGTATAAGTGTGCTCGAGCTACTTGGCACAACACATGGGCGCGTGAGGCGTAGAAGGGAACTACGCACGACATTGAAGGCAGAGACGAGGCTCGGCAGATGTGGGAACCAACCCAAATCATGAGGAAGGATAACCAAACCGTTAGAAAAGATGCTCTCTTAACACCCCCTCTGACACGCACATAATTCTTGTTGCAAATTCCGTTATTTCTCTTGCATTTCTTTCTGTTACTGTTCTGTAATTGCTTTTTGTTATTCTCTCACTCTGTAAGGCTATATATATAGCTGAGGAACTATGAAAATGGATATATAGCATACAATTTACCTTTCTTTTCTGTTGTTGTTCTTCTCCCTCCCTTCTCTAAAAATTACACGCAACAAAGTCACATCAGAAGAACCAAACCCGTAAGAAAACTCAAATGGAAACAAACAATTCGGAGCGTTGGTTTCTGAGACAAAGCCAAACCCATCTTTGTTTTCAGTTTTATTTTCAATATGTTTGTTAGAACGAGGCCGTCGTCATCGTCGTCGGTAAGAAATTTAGGTGGTAACCAAAACTCGGTGTTGTCAAAAAGTTTAGCCATTCCCTCCAAATTAAACCTAGATTTAGCAGAGCTATGACTCTTGGAGTGAAACAATCGGCAAATAAAATATCAGAAGTGAAAAGATTGTTGATGGACTTGAGGTTGCTACTTCAATAAGATTTAATAATAGCAGTACTAGTTGGGTTTGCTAGCTAGTGGCTACTGTCTCTTCAGTTCCATCAGAGCGATCCATATCCTTCAAAAAACGATTCCATGTTGGTTTAACTAATGTGGGCCAGCAGCAAAGAAAAAAAAGGGAAAGGAAACATTCAAAGGTGGTGGTGTCGAAAGAAGAAAGAAAAAAAAGTCAAAATTTTTTGCCATTTGTCTCCATATAATCATGCGTGAAGAATGGAGTTTTTGGATTTATAAAGCCTTTGCTTCAATCTCAAAATTTATAGATCAGAAGCAGAGGAAAAGAAAATAGAGAGAGTTTTCTAAGAGAGTTTTTGAGATAAAAAAATTAAGAGAGCCAATTTGTGAAGTTTTACCCACAAATTGAAAATACATATTTGTTGTAATTTTGTGAGAGATCCACCTAAAGGTAAAGTGTGTAATCTCATCTTATTATAGTGAAAGTTTAAGTGGTCTACGGGTCCCGTGGTTGTTACTTTCGTTTTGGAAGGTTTTTTCACGCTAAAATTTTGGTGTTATTTTTGTTCTATTTTGATTTGGAAAATTATCTTGAGTGTATGAAATTTATTTCTTTATAACCATACATTTTTCCCAATATTCTAGAACTCAGGCTCTTTAAAGCTTTCATAGCTAAGATTAGTAAATTGAGTTTGAAAAAGAAAACATTAAGAAATTTCCTTTTTTTTCTTCTTCTTCTTCTTCATGTTGCGGGTAGTTGAATAGACTCCAAAGTTTCAACAGACGAATAAATTTTTTTCACTAAGATTGAATTGATTTGATACCATGATAAAAATTAAAATATAAAGAGTTTTCTCTTGAATTTGTATTTTATATTTTCATGACTTAAAAATTTATGATATACAATAAATGATGATATATTTATATTAAAAAAACTAAAGAAAAACATGTTACTGCTCTACACCCATTCTCTGCTCCCATGTAGTGTTGTACCCACTACTTCCCTCTAGCGTTGTACCCACTATAAATATGTTATTGCTCTACTTCTACAGCACACTCCAACATTTTTCGTTTTAAAATCTTCTTATATCTAACTTTTCATTGGATGAGTGGCTCTTAAAGTCAAGTTATTCGTATCAAGTAAATATTTTAGTTACTTTTTTTTATAAGTAATACTTAGGTTTATCTTTTAATAAAAATGAAATATATTAGTCATTTTTTAAATACTAAAATATTATTTTATCAATAAATTTTTTTTAATAATAAAACATATTTACATATTTAATAGTATGGTAGATGGTAGATACTTCATTTTGTTTTTGAACTATATAGATAATAGAGAAGGTCGACAAAAAAAATTTAAAAAATGGAGAAATGTAATTGAAAAAGACTAATATTTTCATCTTTATAATCGAAAGATGGCTCAAAAAAATGAAGAAAATAATATATAAGGATATAATAAGTGAAAACTTTAAAACTATAATTTTTTCAAATTAGTTATACTTTTATTATGTTAAAAAATTTATTAATAATATAATATAATATTATTTAAAAAGCAACTAACATTATCTAATTTTATTAAAAATGTTACTTAAGTATCTATTGTGAAAGTAGAGTAACTAAAATATCTACATGACATAAATAAAATGACTCTTAGTTACTTAATCCGTTTTCTTTTATTTTTATCTTACTTTTGTTTGATGTTTATTTATTTATATATTTATTATTATTATTATTCTTTTTCTTATAATAATAATAATAGTAGTTTTTTAATAAAAATTGTAGATAATAAGCATCATTAGGTGCACCGAAGCATTTCAATTAGATTAATACCTTCATAGCATCCTCACTATCTAGCCTTCGACTACAAATATTATGAAATAGGAAACATTAAACATACAAATCAATCTTACTACATTATAAGCATAAAAGTAATAGCAAATAATGGAGCATCTTATTACTATTGTGGGATACAAATACTAAGAATTGTAGAGGTTAAACATCATCAACAAAATCACTCTTTATACATAAGAATATTCAAACTCTATATGAGCAATCTCATATAAACAATCAACTCAGAAAAAATATCATTTTAACGGCACTGAAAGTGGCTGCATCGAACAAAGTCAACAAAATAATAATAATAGCAATAATATAGTAGGGATTGTAGTAATAGTAATAATAATGATAATAATGATAATGATAATAGTAGTAGTAATAATAATGATAATAAAATCACTGGATGTAATTTAAGCAAATTTTACATTATAAATTGAATTTCTATAATTTTCCACATACGTACCAAAAGATGAAAACAACATAAATTATATGAGTGTGTAGAATTTCCATGTGGGTGAAAATTTTACATAAATGTGTAGAATTTGCATGTGGATGAAAATTTTACATAAATGCATGCGTAGAATTTCTACATAGATATGTGTCGGTCATTGTTTTGAAGTTAATATGCCTATCGATTTTTATAGATTAACTTCTTTACATTGTATTATTTTTAAATCCCTCTAAAAGGAATATATGTTTTTTAAGAGGTGTTCCCTATTTTTTAGCATGGAAAAAAAATATTTTTTAAATTGTATGAAAAAAAACATATGTGCTATGAAGTTTTATTTGTGAAGAGTTTATGCTATACAATTAAACTAGCTAATATGGATTAAGATATAATCATGAACAAACTAACGATGGAAGTATAATGTGAAATAAAAGTAATTTCAATTAAATTGTGAAGATTATTATAATTCAAGTGTTTTTTTTTAATTTCTTAAATAATAATTGTTAAATTTTTGTAGAGAAATCTGGTACTGTGGTTGACTATGTGAAACGTACAATCGATGGTGTTCCAATCAAAGAAATGCTAGCCAACGGCGGTGATCATGGAAATGTTGCAAAATTACAGGCTTATCAAGAGGAACATGCAGGAAAAGATGCTAAAAAACCTAATTAATTAGTTATTGTTGAAAAAGAGGCTTAATTAGAGATTTATTAAGAAAACATATGTGGATTACATATTTTTAATTGAATTAATCAATTTACCTTCCATACCGTCTACCATTATTGCGTTGTAACAATTAGTGTCACAATTAAATTTTATTTTGTATGGACTATCATTTGGGAAAAAAAATTTGGTTCTTACATGTAACAAATAATGAATGGATCAAAATATAATGCATAAATTTCGGAATCTCTCTCATTCATTTGTTTTCTTTCAGTGGGCTTTATTAAAGAAACGCAATTACTTGTATTTTTGTGTATTATATTTTTATGTATTTATTATATTTAGAAATTTATGCATTATATTTTTATTCATTTATTATATTTGTATATGTAAGAACTAAATTTTTTTCCAAATGATAATACATAATTTAAAAATATGAAGAAAATATGTGACAATTATACAAAATAAAAGTTAATTATGACGCTAATTGTTACAACGCAATAACGGTGTACGATATATAAAATAAATTAATTAATACAATTAAATATTGTGATCCACTTATGTTTTCTTAATACATCTCTAATTAAGCTTATTTTTCAACAATAATTAATTAATCAAGTAATTAATTAGGTTTTTTAGCATCTTTTTGGACATGTCATTACTATAATATATATATATGGTCTCAAAAATTTAGCATTGATTTTTTTTTTAATCCAAGGTATAGAGTTTTGGCCTCAGTTATTTAAAAACTGAAGTCATAGACATACTTTATGATCTTAGTTATTTAAAACCGAGATCATAAACATAACCTTTAGTCTCGATTTTTTAAAAACTAAGGTTATTTCTTTATCAATTGTTTTTATTTTTCTATCCCAAATTTTTATTTTCCTTATCTTTTCTTTTCCTTTTACCTTCCTTTATTTTTTTTTTCCTTTCTTTTCCCCAGCGTTTTCCCTTATCTCATTTCTTCTCTTTTCTTCTCCAACGTGCACCATTCTTTGTGACCCAACTCCCTTCTCTCATTTTCTTCTCCTATTTTATTTTCTCTTTTCCACAAAGTGCACCATTCCTTGCGACCCAGCTTTGCCAACACAATGAAAATTATCATACTGGTCACCCTCTCTACCGCTCTACGTGTGTCATTGTCAATGGTAACAACATCGACCTTTCACTTCTCGAAGCAGTTGAGAAATTGCAAAACATAGTGAAGATACTCGATTGACCTACTAACCCTAAAAAATCTTGTGCTCTCCTTTGAATCTGTTGCAAACTAATGCCGAAGAAATCATAAAAATAGGGATAAATGAAGGAGGTTATAGGGTGTACCAAAACAGAGGCCTATTGGGTCCTCCAATAAAACTTTATTTTGGACACTCACATAACCCTATGAGATATGCCATCTCTGGTCTTAAACTTTTTTCATGAGCTATGCCTTCTTTGTTCAAGAACATCTAGGTGATTACTAATATTTCGTATAATTTTGTTTGGTTTTAAGCTTATCATATTCTTGAAATCAAGATTAAGTTTATCGATGATTTTAATTAGCATATAATTAGCACAACAATATGTTCAAAATTTCTCTTTTTATTTTTGTATGTTCATCAAAGTTGTTCTGAAATTGTATGTATTGACATTTCATTTTCTATAAATCTGTGATAGCTTCTTTATTCAACTTCTTGTTTGCCTAATTCTAGTATATGCATAAATATTGAACTCTTTGATTTTCTATAATTTGAGAATATTCCTTGATAATCCTAGCTATATTTGCTTATATTACTCACAATAAACAAATCATCACAAGAAACATGCCAGGGCGCACAGGAAAAGGGGTTCATCCTATCATACTTGCCTGGTAATCATGATGTGTGAATCAGTGTACTCTTATAGCAATAAAACGCATGATTTGTGGATTACTGTTAATGAATTAATATATATCTTGTTTGTTTTGTAGGATGGGTAGGTTTGATACTTTGCTCATGCCTTATGTATCAAATATTGCACATTGTATGATTTTGATAAGTTCTGCTATGTTTACCAACATGAAAAATAAAATATCACATGTAAGTATAAGAGAGTCTACAAAAAAGTGTAGGAATGAATAAGTTCCTTATGATCTTCTTTAATATAATAAAATATTGAATTAGGGTGTTATTATTAGATTTGTCTTCTTTTTAAATTATTTTTCTGGGATGTTCTGATAATTGATGACATTGTATATTATCTTTTTTATGCCTATGGGTGCCAAAGAAAATAAGTTCCCTAAGCAAAAAAAGTCCCAATCAAAATTGGGAACTTGGTGTAAAGGAGTGGTACTTATACTCTTATGGTTTAGTTTAATAGAGCCAAGTTTATCTCTGGTTTGATCAGCTGCTCTTATTGTTATGCTTTAGTTACTTTGGTATTTCATCTTTCGTATTACTATGTGTCTCTTTGGTAAGTTTAGGTGTTGTTTGTTTGGTTTATAGTTTCTTGTTCTATGTTCATGTTGGTGTCTCTATTTTATGAATTCTATTCCTTGATATTGCTGCTGGATAATGCGGGTGTCTTGGTTAATTCTTATACTGGGTGTGTTTTTTCTAGTTTTGAAAGCTAGCAGTTCTTGAGCAAGCTTCTTAGGTGGTTTTTTGGCTGCTGTTGTTTAAGTTGTGGTTGTTTAATTAGATATAAAGATTAATATTGGTGTGTTTTAAATCTACAATTTGTTTGCTTGTATTTTCGGAGTTTAATGCACTTAAAAGTTCATTTCAATGTGTTTATGTTTGTTATTCTCTTGTTCTGTTTGAAGCAGAAGTGGTTGGTTGTTGAAATTGTATATTTAGCTGATCTCAATATGTTTTATGTTTACTGTCATTCTAGTGCTGCATGTATCCTCTATGTTCTAGATTGAGATACCCAAGCTTCTCAAGAATGCATGCATCAGTAAGCTACATAGTGAGTTTGAGTCTAAAATGTCGTACGACTTGAATGCTGCACATATATATATTGACCGGTTCTTTCCAAGATGCGTTGAAATTGATTAATAGTTCTTTGACGACACTCAAGGTATGTAGTTGAACATACTTATGATTCTACGTCACTTACTACTATTTTGCTGCAAATGAGTATGAATTAGTAACATATGTTTTGGAATAACTTTCAGAAGAAACAACCAAAGCAACAAGAATAATTATCTGCAGTTCTTTCGCTTGTTGAAATGAAGAAAGAAGTAATTTAAGTTCTGAAGATCCTGGGTTTGCTGTCTTCCAATACCTACTCTGAGCTGATATGATTATTTAAATTCTAACAAGAATGATTGTAGAAGTAAACTTATAAATGCTTGGTGGAAGTACATGTATAAATGTTTATAATAGTAAAAAGTTAGTGTGTAATACTAAGAATTAACTAGTAAGATTTTGTTATGTTTTAGTATATAAACTCTCCGATGTAATTACTTTTAATTTTAATATAATATAATTTTTAATATTTTATTAATAATTTTATTTTTATTTAAATTTATGGCCATAGAATATGTGTATGGTCTCGGTTATTGAAAAATTGAGGTCATAGACATACCCTATGGTCTCGGTTATTGAAAAACCGATGATCTCAGTTATTTAAATTCTGAGGTTATAGGTTATGTTTATGATCTCTCTCACTTAGGCATCAGTTCTTATAACCGTAACCATAGACCTACAATCATGATTAAAAACTGAGACTATATGTAGATATTATAGTAGTTTGTTCCTCTTGATAAGCCTATAATTTTAGAACATTATAATGATCATCATTGTTAGCTAGCATTTCTTTGCTTGGAACACCATCAATTGTACG
Organism: Hippophae gyantsensis; assembly: GCA_030763125.1. Classification (NCBI taxonomy): domain Eukaryota; kingdom Viridiplantae; phylum Streptophyta; class Magnoliopsida; order Rosales; family Elaeagnaceae; genus Hippophae; species Hippophae gyantsensis. The sequence goes on along the minus strand of CM061039.1, from coordinate 26,167,932 downwards.
TTTTACGTAGTCAACCACGTGATTGAATTTCTATGCAAAATTTTAACGATTATTATTTAAGAAAATTAAAATAATATATACATAAATTATACTCATATTCACAATTTAATTGAAATTAATTTTATTTTATAATATATTTTGATTATTATTCATTTTATTGTTCACATATTTATTTTTATCAATATTAATTAGTTTAATTAGATAGCACAAGCTATTCGTTAATAAAGCTTCACACGATGCATATATGTTCTTTTCTTCATATAATATAAAAAATTGAGAGCACCTCAGAAACATATATTCTTTTTAGAGAGATTTAATATGATATAATGTAAAGATATGAGTCCATAAAAACCGAAAGGCATATTAACTTCCAAAAAATGATAGACACACATCCATGTAAAAATTCAACACATTTAATTGTTATAAGTTTACCTAAAATTTTCACCGAATTACGTAAAAATGTTACACTTACATAACTTGTGTTATTTTCATCTTTCCACATGCATGCAGAAAATTATACACATTCAACTTATATTATTAAATTCTCTTAAATAACATCCAAATTAAACCATATTTTGTGTGATTTTATTATTATTATTATTATTATTTCAATTACTATCATTACCATTATTATTACTACTGCTGTTATCACTACTTTATTATTACTATTATTGCTACTAGTGTTATTATTAACTATTATTATAATTACTTTCGGTGATGTGAAAATAATATTTTGTCTGAGTCGTTTAGATAAGATTACTCATATAGAGTTTGAATGTTCCCATGTGTTCCGAGTAATGTTGTTGATAATGGTTTATCTTCTACAACTCCTAGTATTTGTATCATATTATAGTGATAAGATGTCATCATTCATTACTACAAAAAGTACATATGGCCTCGGTTTTTAACTGTGATCGTAGGTCTATGACTACAGTTATAAAAACCGAGACCTAAGTGAGAGAGACCATAGATAAAGCTTTATGGCCTTGATTTTTTAACCGAGGTCAAAAAGGATACCTATGGCCTTGAATTTTAAAAAACTGAGGCCAAATGAGGTATCTATGGCCTCGATTATTCAAAAACTGAGGCCAAAGGGAATACCTATGGCCTCAGTTTTTCTAATAACCGAGGCCATAGATACTCCCTTTGGCCTCGGTTTTTTAATAACCAAGACCATATGTATCTCCTTTGGCCTCGATTTTTTAATAATCGAGGCCATAGGGTATACATAAATTAAAAAAAATTATAATTACAATATTAAAAATTAATATAAATTACAATAAATTTATTAAAACAATATTACATTAAAATTAAAAGTATAATTACATTCGAGAGTTTATTCTACACTAAAACATAATAAAAATTACTATTACAAATTGACTTTTTTCTATTAATTACAAGCATAAATATGCTATAAAAAAGATTATAATGATAATTCTGGATTTTTAACTGATTGGAAAATCTCTCAAGTCTTTCTTGACTCCATCTTCTACAAACCAAAGACTAACACTAACGCAACAGAAGAAGACCAATGCAGTGCACTAGCACCAACAAGAAGCAGAAGGCAATAAATACAAAGACTGCAGCGTAACGCAGTGCACCAACACCAGCACCAACATAAGTGCAGCGCAACACAATGCACCATCACTAGCACCAGCACCAACACCAGCGCAGCGCAGCGAACCAACACTAGCACCAACACCAACATAAACGCAAATAAGACCAAAGACTAGCACCAAGACTAAGACTAAGATTAGTACCAATGCAGATTTAATGCAACAGACCAAAGACTAACGCAAAGACACCAAAGACTAACGTAGTGCACTGAAAGACCAAATACAATGCACCAATACCAAATAAGAACACACCAAATAAGAACGCACCAAAGGCAGCCGCAGACCAAAGACTAAAATTTCATCCTCATTTCCTACATCTTCTGCTTTCTCACAAGTAGACAGATAATGTATGATGTTTATCAGAATGGTGAGATGGTTAGTGGGGGCAACTTATTTCAATATGCATTTTAATGTCAACTCATCAAGTCTATGTAAGTGATTTCTCAACCTTCATTAAGGATTTCTCATCATTTTCTGGAAAATCTTCATATCCATTAATGGTCTTCCCCCTAGATTGAGGCCAGGTGCGCCTGGTATGCTTGGTACGTCTGATGCTGTTGCACCTGGTGCCTACCATGAAAAAGAAAATAGAAAAAAACTACAATAGCATGTGATCATTCATAGGCCTAATAGCAGCCAATTCATCAGAAAATGCTAACTCCCAATCAAATTTACAAGCTATTTAAGTTAGGGGTGTGCAAAAAATCCGATCATCCGATCAATCTGATCAATCTGATCCGATCCGTTGATTTTTCATCCGATCCGATCCAATCCGATGGTCGGATCGGATGGAGATTTTTTCCATCCGTTAAGTTCAGATCGGATGGCGGATTTCACTGCGATTCATCTGATCCGATCCGATCCGACCGAAATTAATTATATATATATTTAATTAATATATATTTATTAAATTAAATATATATATATATAATTAATATATATATATATATATATATATAATTAATATATATTTATTTAATTTTTTAATGTTTTTTTTAAGTTAAATAATTTTATGTTATGATTTATGTAAAAATTTAAAAAATTTATTTAAAAATACAAAAAAATAGAGTTAATTAAATTTATTGGTCGGATTGATTGGATTGATCGGATGTCATCCGAATAGTTTACGGATCGGATTGAGCGGATGTAAGAGGTGATCGGATCGGATGCGGATTAGGATGTTTCAATCCGAGCGGATGATCGGATCGGATCGGATGACAGTAAAATCAACGGTTTCAATCCGATGAACAGCCCTAATTTAAGTAGAAGATAACATAAACTAGATAATCATATCAAATACGTAATGAAAAAAGGAAGTTACATGCAGGAGCCGGAGGTGGAACCATAAATATATTTTATAGGGCTAAAGTATATTTATTTCATCTATTATATTTATAATAATTTAATAATGTTAGATAATATATCATGCAATATACGACACATAGATAATTAAATAGTATTAATTACCACTAACACCACAAATGCATAACATACATATAAATATAAGAGTATACATAAAATTAATTACAAATAAATACCAACAAATGGTCTATAATCACCACTTGGTACTGAATCTACTAATGTAAATGAAAGGGCATTACTGTGGACTTACTCTACTAGATGATAGGAGAGCACATAATCTTTCTCAAACCTTTGGATTCTGGATGATAGCAACTCAGCTTCATTAACACCACCAACATTAATTGATTTGATCCACATATCTCACAAGTTCTATATATATAAATATAATGCCAATTTGTATAATCACAAACTAATATTATAAAAGAACACAAGATTAAGCATGTGATGACTGAGATAAAGACAAATCATATTGTAAGTAAAAGCATCAAATTCAGAGGAAAATAAAATATCTTTAATGTTATTTATCCATTTTGCTTTCTATTTCTGTGAAAAGGAAAAAATACAATGTCTTTAATCAAATCAATAACCCTATCCACTTTAGCTTTCTTTTGCCAAAAAGTTTACTTTCCCATGAATGAACACAAACAAACAAATCAAGAAATGATCACTAAATTCTTATGAAAAGGGAAAAAAGGTAAAAGATAAAAACAGAAGATCCAACATCTAGCTACTAAAAACAATATAAGACATTAATATACCCAAAAAAAGAAATCTATATATTCATGTAATTAATTTTTTTAATATCAAACGGTAAGTTAATCTTGATGCCAAACCACTAAATAAAGAAAACAAACACGCATGAAATTAATCAAAAGCAAAAAAATATGAAGTAAATTAAGTAGGTATAAGAATTACCAAATAATTCATTGAAGAACAACAATTTGAAACATGAGACTCTGAGTGAAATCACCGTACATAGCCTTAAGCAAATGGATGCCCATGACTAAGGTATTAGGCAAAGTAGCAACTGAGAAAAGAGGGATAAGCCACTCCAAACCTCCCTTTTTAAAGAAAAGAGTCCAAAGAGATAGTAAACAAAGAGTAAACAGAGAACCAAAATCTTTTAAAGAAAAGAGTCCAAAGAGATAGTAAACAAAGAGTAAACAGAGAACCAAAATCTTTTAAAGAAAAGAGTCCAAAGAGAGAGTAAACAGAGAACCAATATCTTGGAAAGAGTATCAGACAAAACATTTCTTCTTGATTTTAGGTCTTGTGATTTCAATATAATATCAAGAGCTAAAAGATGAATCACAGAGCAGTGGAAAAATGAAAGGTAGTAACTGGCTCAATATATATTAGACCATAAACTAATCAAACACTAGTAGCCAAACTGCACACGTTCAAGGATATATGAAACTTAATGCAATCAGATAACAATAAAATGTATATGTTATGAAACATAAGAAACTTAAAAATTAAATCATTGTTACCCTTGATTTTGAACCAAGCTTTTGCACAGTGTTTATGGGTAAGAACCAAATCAACTTTACAAGAACATCCCAACTCAATAGGAATTCCAGATTCATAATTGGTTGAGTCCAAGCTTAGATGGAAAATCAGTTTGTCAGCGCACCAGCAAACATCGAACAACGAACAACGAACAACGAACAACAAACAGTGAACAACACCAGCAAACTAGCGACCAACAAGAGGACCAAGAAAGCTGTGCGACAGGGCTGAGGAAGAAGGAGAAGAGAGGGGAAGAGAAAGAATAGAGGGGAAGATATCAATATGGGAAAAAAGAAAAAAACGTTAGGAAATAATATAAAAGAAAAAAAAGATGGGTCGGAGAAAGGAAAAAAATAGGGAAAAAGAAAAAAAAGAGAGAAAAGAGGAAAAAAAAGAGAAAAGAGGAAAAAAATGAAAAATTTTGATATAACTTATGGCCACGGTTATTGATAAAAATTGAGGCCATAAACATACCCTATAGTCTCGGTTTTTATTTAACCGTGACCAAAGCTTTTTAGCCTCGGTTTTTAAAAAAACCGAGGCTAAATTAGCGAGACGAAAAGTATATATTGTAGTAGTGATTATTCGCTAGTATTTTTACTTTTTTGAATGCTTATAATATAGTAATTAATTATAAATTTTATTAATGATTGATTTCTATGTTTAATGTTTCCTATTTAATAATACTCCCATCTGAGGGCTAGACAGTGAAGATAGTGTGAAGGTGCCAATCTAATTGAAATATCTCGATAAAGGTGCCAACCTAATTGAAATATCTCGATGCACCTAATGACGCCTATTACTTACAATTTTCATTGAAATATCTCCATGAACTTAATGTCCTTACTCTTGTTCCATAGCTTCCATACCCTATCAAATTTTAAAATAGTTAGTTCTTTATTAAATATTACAAAGAATAATAGAGAAAAAATAGCTAGTTATAACTCTTATATTTCAACAACTCCTTTTGTGTCTTTATCCAATTCTATGGAATCTGAATCACAGTATCAAATATGATTTCCATATAGATCAAGGATTACCAACATCCAATGATCTTGGCCTTGTTTAAACTTTAGTGGCCAAGGGATTATTAACTTCTGATTTCTTTTAAGTGTTAATGTCATATCATATAATTGTTTAGCTTTGATGCTAACATCATGATCTTGATATTGATTGACAAATGATGAATCATAGAATATTTCTAAATGTGAGAAGTGATTTGTTTGAAGTCGATAATAACATGCCCTATATATATATATATATGCTCCATATAAATTAATGTTATTTATTGATTGAGAAGTCACCTTATCCATACTTGAATTATTTTTAAATTGATCATTTGAAATTAAAATAATTTCAATATGCACTTGATCGATATATATGATTGTCCAATGTCTAGGCCAGATATTTCTCTAATAAGTGGCACAGTCCATCCATTATTTATGCTATTTTTACTCGTAATAATAGTCATTAAAAAGCTAAGATTTCTGGTAAAATTTATAACATATTCATAATTATACTTTTTTCATGGCTTCTTCATGAATGACTTAGTGCATGATGATTGTCTGCTAGATATCAATTTCCACAAGATACTTATTTTGCATCTCTTAAATATGCCGCACTTACCAATTCTGGAATAATAGACTAAACAAGAGGTATTATAACATTTTTTACTATTTTGACCCATTTTGTCCAATTTTTATCTTCATCTTTTTGACTTTTTCTCCTTTCTTTTCTCAATATATCTGTGATGTATTGCCTCAAGTATTTTTTCTTTGTGTCTTTAATTTATTTTTGAATGAAAATACACGAAAAATAATAAATATATCCATGATTCCAGAAAGATAAATTTATATAAAAATATGATAAAATTACCAAAATATAAATTTATTTAATCAATTAAAGTACATTAAATCATGATAATTTTAGTGCTTTTGAATCATTTATCATATAGTTCGTAAATGATGGATCTTTCAACAGATATTTCATATTCCGTAGAGAATTTAAGTGTATAAAAAAATATATAATAAAAATAAAAATAATATACTGATGCTTATTTTCGCAAGTGTACGAATCGTTCAAGTAATAAAGTGTACAAAAGTACGGATATCAAACCCACAAGGAATGGCGTTACTAAGTACCGAAATTGACTAACCCTAATTTTATTTGAAAACTGAATTGTTGAAATTGTTTAAAAAGAAAATTAACATAAAACTAAACGCAAATAACAAAATTAAATGTTGTTCACTAATGATTAAAAACGCTAAGGCATTTGATTTCGCTAAATCAATTCAATCCGATTTCAAGTCATGTTATATGAGAATCAAAGCTAAAAGTGATGGTTGAAAAACCCAAACTTATCTAATACTCTTTCTCAAGTTATATTAGAATTACTTATCTATGAAAACCGACTATATTTCTATGAAGATTTAATCACAAATAAGCACATTACGATTTATGGAATTTCTGGAATAACCACATACATCATGCATTAGGTGTCAAACTCGCATTCAACATATGGTATTTATCACAAGAAGCATTCATTACACATCTCCTCTCGGTCTCAATATAATGCAACAAATCATCTAAATCTTGATCAGAAATTTAAAAGCATTAGGCATGGAAATAAATACTCGACTTGAAAACAATGAATTCATATAACCATAACAAAAGAAATCAAATTTCCTTGATCTAACTACATCATAGCCTTAGCAAAAACGAATTAGTTCATAACGGAAATAAGAACAACCATTATTTCAATTGAATCCATGAATAACAAATATGAATAAACTGCAGAAAATAAAAACTAAGGAGAAGAGATGAAAAAACTCTAGAAGATGAAGGCTTGGTAGCAACAATGGTGAAGATCCTTCAAGTTTCTCCAAAATTTCCTTCTCTTCTCCAAAAATGCCTTTGAACTCTGCTTTCTGCCGTCCCCCTCTTTTTCCATCATATTATATATATAGATCTAGGGTTTGGGGGGCAATTTTGGAACAAAACAACCAAAAAATCTGTTTTCGGACGAAACTCGCCGGCGGCGACATTATTCTCGCAGCGGCGAGTTTTCTGGAAAATAATTTTTTTTGGGTTTTCGATTTTGGCCGGCGGCCAAAATAATGTGGCCGGCGGCCAAAATAATGTGGCCGGCGGCTAGATGCATTTGGCCGGCGGCTAGATGCATTTGGCCGGCGGCGAGATGAATTTGCCAAATTTTGTGCTCTCGGGAAGATTTTCGCCGTGCTTTCTGTAGGATTTTCGCCGGCGGCGAGAATATTCTAGCCGGCGGCGAAATTCCAAATTTTGAAATTTTTTTTTCTTTTTATTTGCACTCAATCCCGTTCATAGAAATTTGTCCCAAACTTTTCCAAAATTATGATTTCACCTTAAATTGCACTTTAAACACGAAATACCCGTGAAATGACATTTGTGGATTAAATAATCAAATAAACGCAATTTTCACACAAATATCAACATTTAAATCATAACAAAAATGCAATAATTTGACTCTTATCAACAACCCCCAACCAGCTTCTTGCTAGTCTCTAGTAAGAAAAGCGATCTATGAATAATTTCAAAGGAGACATTAAAAGAAAAATTCAAAGGAAATTTATTCTATTTACGGCATTACATTAAGCGTATGCAATAAGCCTTTAAACCGCTAGGTGGCCCTAGTAGGACGAGTTGTAGTCTCGTGAGGGCTTCCAGTGATGATACCCACAAACATCTTACCTATAACTATCCTAACTTAAAATAATAAAATCACATAACAAATAACTTGCACAAATGTCTCAAAAATTGTAAATAACACCCAACATATAGAATAATTAAATGTCACCTAAGCTTTAAGAAATCTCAAATGCCAATTTCACTTTTGTTATTGACTCTTAAACATCCATCAAACCACAAACCATTAGCCATAATGCCTAGATAATATTATGCACAACATCCACAAACAAAAAGGTGAAATCTCAAACTCCATAGGCTCACTTTTCAAACCTCTCTCCACTAATGAAGAAAAATACACCACTTTGGATCAATAGGACTTTACGAGGCTTGTAATGTTAGGCTTAGGTATTTGGTTAAGAAAGAACGGGAAGTGTCAAAATACAAATAAGGGCACTTATTAGATTAAACACAACCAATTAAGTAAAAGAATAATACCATTTAACCCAAATTGTTTCTTCCGATCATAACCCATTTTTCCAAAGATAAACAAAATTCTTCCTCAATCTTTCTCCTCAGTGCATCCATCACTAACACTCTTTTATTCACTAAAATGTGAAGGCTTTCTTCTTCTTCTTCTTTTTTTTTTTTACTCAATTGCTCTTGAAAAGCCAACCACTTTCTTCCAATATATGTGGATTTCTTTCTCTCTTTTTTTTTCAATTGCTCTTGAAAAGCCAACCACTTTCTTCCAATATAGATTTTTTTTTTCATCCTTACTCCAATCATTCTTGAAAATACATAACCCCCAACCAATTTCTTCCAATATATGTGGAAGATTTCTCCAATTGCTCTTGAAAAGTTTGTGTTCAAAATTAAGTGCTCTTAACAAATAAGGTAGGAATTATATATATATATATATATATATATATATATATATATATATATATATATATATTGGCTCAATAAAAGGTAGTTTATAGAAGGCAAAAAGAAAGAAAAGTAAGGCTAACAATATATTTAAATAGGCTCAAAGAGGTAACTAGTGATATAAAGATAACAAGGTAGGCTTAAAATGGCACAATCGATCCAAAAATGGCCTACATCATATCCTACATAGTGCAATTCCAAATTATTTCGCCTCAAGAGGTTTTCAAATGAGTTCTAGAGTTTGTTAAAATCACAAAAATGTCCATGCAAAATTCACACATAAGACTTCTCTAAGCATTTAGACTAATCAACCAAATCATACCACATACCAAAAGAGTCGCCAACTAGGTAAAATCAACATTTGAAATTCTCTTTAAACCAAAGCAAAATTTAATGTCTTCTAACAGCTACTTGTTATCACAATCACATTATTATCATCAACGTGCAAATTAAAACAAGTAAAATGCAAATAAAATAAAAATAATAATAATAACAATAATAATAATAAAATAAGACAATAAAAAAAATTAAATCAAAATGCAGAAAAATAAAAATTAAACACAACTAAACACACAAACAAAACTACTAAAAATGAAGGGGAGAAAAGATTTACCGTTTACCGCACCCCCAACCAAAACCTTACATTGTCCTCAATGTAAGAAAGGGAAGAGAGATCTCCTTTCCGCCGGCGGTGAAACTGCCCTCGCCGGTGGTGAACGTAAAATTTTTTTTTTTTTTAGATGGGATGGCATTGGGTTTAGCTCAATCTTGTTGGCTCCATTCTTTACCACTGAGGTTGGAGTTTCATTTGTTCCCAACTCCTTAAATGTTCCATCACTGCATAAATATTCATTAGGTGCTGCCAGTAATCCAGAACATTGTCTCGTCCCCTCATCTTCCTCCTCATTTTTTGCAGATTTCACAAGGCCAGCTTCTAGTGGTAGCAATGGAGTTATCTCCTCATAAGTTTCCGAGATTAACCCGTCAAGAGTGTTAATTTGAAAACAAGAATGTACATCACTTGGAGATTTTATTTCTTCAAAAACATCAAAAGTTACTTGTTCATCTTGCACCCGTAGAATTAGCTTTCCTTGCTGAACATCAATCAATGTTCTTCCATTTGCAAGGAACGGTCTCCCCAATATCAACGGTATCTCTCTATCTTCCTCCATGTCAAGCACCACGAAATCTACAGGGAAAATAAACTTGCTGACTTTAATTAAAACATCCTCAATTACCCCTAGAGGATATTTCACCGATCGATCCGCTAATTGTAAAGATATTGAAGTGGGCTTCACTTCTCCCAGACCTAGTTTCACGAAAGCGAGAAAGTGGCATCAAATTAATGCTTGCTCCTAAATCACATAGGACTTTATCAAAATTACAACTTCCTATAGTACAAGGTATAGTAAAACTCCCTGGGTCTTTCAATTTCTGTGGCAGTTTTCTTTGAAGAACTGCACTGCACTCCTCATTTAGCATGACAGCTTTCATTATCTCCTAGCCTCCTCTTCTTTGATAGGATTTCCTTCATGAATTTTGCATATTTGGGCATTTGTTCCAACATCTCTGCAAAAGGAATGTTAATATGCAATTTCTTAAAAATATCCAGAAATTTATCAAATTGATTATCAAGCTTTTTCTTATTCAATCTTTGAGGATATGGGATAGGAGGCTCATATTTTGCATATGGGGAAGGTTGAGTATCTTGGGATCTTGATGGCTTTTCTTTAGATTCTTCCATCTTTTTCTCCGATTTCTTCTGATTCTCAAGTTCTTTTCCACTTCTCATTGTGATAGCCTTTGCATGCTCTGTGGGATTTATTGTGTCACTAGGTAGTGATCCTTGAGACCTTTCTCGCACCGCTTTGAAAAGCCCGATTGGTTTTGGATGTCCCTGTTGATTGCCTCTTGATTTCTAAAATTTTCTCTTGTCTCCTCAATGAACTTTCCCAAAATTTCTTCCAAATTTGTTTGTTTTTTCTCCTGGGGTTGGTAGGAAGATGATAACGGTTTGAATCCCCCTTGGTTATTTCCCCATGACAAATTTGGATGATTTCTCCAACCTGGATTGTAGGTGTTCGAGTATGGGTTATGTTGAGGTTTTTGGAAATTTGAAACATAATTTTCTTGCTCAGCATTTGGTGAAGCAAATGGATTTCCAACTTGGCACTCGATGCTAGCATGATTTCCACCACATAAATCACATTGTGCAGTTGGTTTGGATTCAAATTTGGAGGACAAAGAATCCATCTTTCTTGAAAGAACAGCAACTTGAGCCGACAAAGCATTCACTGAATCAATTTCATGCACTACTGCTGGTCTTTTTGCAATTACCCGCTCTGAATGCCACTGATTGTTGTTTTCTGCCATAACCTCTAACAACTCATGAGCATCCTCCGGTGTTTTTCCCATCAAAGATCCTCCAGCTGCAGCATCAATCATTGCACGATAGTTTGAAACCAACCAATTATAAAATGTAGAGACTTGTAGCCAAATTGGTATACCATGATGTGGGCACTTCCTCAACATTTCTTTGAATCTTTCCCAAGCTTCATACAATGATTCTTGGTCATATTGTGTAAAGGATGTGATTTCATTCCTTAATTTTGCTGTCTTAGCAGGAGGAAAGAACTTGGATAAGAATTTCTGAACCAATTCATTCCATGTTGTAATTGATCCTGGTGGTAATGAGTTTAGCCACTCCTTGGCTTTATCCCAAAGTGAAAAAGGAAAAACCCTCAATCTTACAGCATCTTCGGACACACCATTTATCTTATAAAGATCACACACCTCCAGCAAGTAAGCAATATGTGCATTTGGATCATCCTTTGACATTCCCCCAAACTGATTTGATTGAACCATTTGGATAAAGGATGGTTTTATCTCAAAGTTATTGGCTTGAATAGTTGGCCTCCTTATACCCGAAATAGTTCCAGTAACATTAGGCGCAGCATAATCTCTCAAAGCTCTACGATTTCCACCTCCCTCAACAAATGGTGGATCCATGGTTGATTGTCTATTAGGAGCTGAGGTTGAACGTCTTCTCTCTCGGTTTAGACGCCACATAAATCACATATGTTCTATCTTATAAAGGCTTCTTGTACGTCTCATACACAAATCCTGCAACCAGAAAATCAACTAACCCAAAAACAACACAAAGTTACTTTTTTTTTTGATAAATAAAATAAAACAGCAAAATAAACAAAATTAAAAATGAAAGAAAGATAAAGCAAATTAACTTCAAATTAAAACTAAGATTAGGTAGTATCGATATTAATAAAATCAAACCATTCCCAAGAACGGCGCCAAAAACTTGATGCTTATTTTCGCAAGTGTACGAATCGTTCAAGTAATAAAGTGTACAAAAGTACGGATATCGAACCCACAAGGAATGGCGTTACTAAGTACCGAAATTGACTAACCCTAATTTTATTTGAAAACTGAATTGTTGAAATTGTTTAAAAAGAAAATTAACATAAAACTAAACGCAAATAACAAAATTAAATGTTGTTCACTAATGATTAAAAACGTTAAGGCATTTGATTTCGCTAAATCAATTCAATCCGATTTCAAGTCATGTTATATGAGAATCAAAGCTAAAAGTGATGGTTGAAAAACCCAAACTTATCTAATACTCTTTCTCAAGTTATATTAGAATTACTTATCTATGAAAACCGACTATATTTCTATGAAGATTTAATCACAAATAAGCACATTATGATTTATGGAATTTCTGGAATAACCACATACATCATGCATTAGGTGTCAAACTCGCATTCAACATACGGTATTTATCACAAGAAGCATTCATTACACATCTCCTCTCGGTCTCAATATAATGCAACAAATCATCTAAATCTTGATCAGAAATTTAAAAGCATTAAGCATGGAAATAAATACTCGACTTGAAAACAATGAATTCATATAACCATAACAAAAGAAATCAGATTTCCTTGATCTAACTACATCATAGCCTTAGCAAAAACGAATTAGTTCATAACGGAAATAAGAACAACCATTATTTCAATTGAATCCATGAATAACAAATATGAATAAACTGCAGAAAATAAAAACTAAGGAGAAGAGATGAAAAAACTCTAGAAGATGAAGGCTTGGTAGCAATAATGGTGAAGATCCTTCAAGTTTCTCCAAAATTTCCTTCTCTTCTCCAAAAATGCCTTTGAACTCTGCTTTCTGCCGTCCCCCTCTTTTTCCATCATATTATATATATAGATCTAGGGTTTGGGGGGCAATTTTGGAACAAAACAACCAAAAAATCTGTTTTCGGACGAAATTCGGGCGGGCGACATTATTCTCGGGCCACAAGTAGTTTTCTGGAAAATAATTTTTTTTGGGTTTTCGATTTTGGCCGGCGGCCAAAATAATGTGGCCGGCGGCGAGATAATTTGGCCGGCAGTGAGATGAATTTGCCAAATTTTGTGCTCTCGGGAAGATTTTCGCCGGCGGCGAGAACGAATTGGCCGGCGGCGATATTTATTTGCTCAACGTATTCTCCGTAAGGCTTTCGCCGGCGGCGAGAATATTCTAGCCGGCGGCGAAATTCCAAATTTTGAAATTTTGTTTTCTTTTTATTTGCACTCAATCCCGTTCATAGAAATTTGTCCCAAACTTCTCCAAAATTATGATTTCACCTGAAATTGCACTTTAAACATGAAATACCCGTGAAATGACATTTGTGGATTAAATAATCAAATAAACGCAATTTTCACACAAATATCAACATTTAAATCATAACAAAAATGCAATAATTTGACTCTTATCATATACTATCTACATAAAATTTAAATCTAACCACGAACAATTCATTAAATGGAGGAGGATTCCCATGTGTGGTAGCTGTTGGAAGGACATTCTCATCAAAGTATTCATATGATGGATGGTAAGAATGCATAGATTACATTGGAGACATAAAACTACTACACGATTACATCGACATTCTTGGCATAAATGGGGGACCAATAAGATGGTTATATCCCATAAAGGATATAGGTTGACCATAAGATTGCATTGGTGGCATGCCTAGCATAGATGGTGGCATTCTTGGCAAATAGGGTATGCCTTGACTGTAGTATGATGGTATACCTGCCATATGTTGTGATTAAGCATGGAAACTATGAAATTGCTTTAAACTAGAAATCACACTTAACATTGTGGCCTTAAAGGAGTGAAATTCTTCTTCAACTTTATTCAACTTCTCCTTATTGACCATCTCAGGCTTTTGTTTTGGAATATTGAAAAACTCCATATAACCATCATATTGGCTTCCTTTCCTAACACACCAGGATGATTGGGTCCAAATATATAATATATTGCATCTTTTTTTTATTATTCGATTATTTCACCCCTGTTAGTTTGTTCTGGATCTATTATATACAAATAATAAAGCAATAAAGTATATCATACATTATTACATCAATATGCAAAAATCATAACAAGCATTGTGTATCAAGTTAAATTACTAAGCAACTTATTGAGTTGTTCTTCTCCTCATTTATTCATTGGTTTTGGGGGTCTTGGTTTATATATACAATTCACCTTGGGTAATCGGTCTACACAATTCAACTTCCTACATAAATTAAATAAATTTATTAATCAATTTATTAACTTAAATTAGAGGAAAATAAATATAAAAAAAGTTATAAATTAACAACTTAATGTTACCATTCTTTGTGTAACTTCAGGATTTGATGACCTCTCAGTACAATTAGGAAGAATATTATGCATTCGTATATTTTGATGTTATTCCCTAATGATTTGAAATTCATCCATATATCTATACTCTACGAAGTCTTTCCATATTTAGGGTTCAATCCAGGAGTGATCTTCAGGGATTTTGTATAGTTTTTCTTCATTAAGTGGTTCCAAATATGGAAACACATAATTTCTAGCCAATTTGGAAGTTTTGTATTCCTTCCATGCCTTATTTGTAATCTTGTAGCACTTGTTTATGCAATTCTTGAGGAATTTAAAGCAATTTTGTAAAACAATACATTTTAGAGGAGATATAATACAAAAGGAATATAATATGTAATTAATTATAAAACAAAAGAGACTTACATAAATGGTTTTCCATATCTTGTACTTTTCAGCATCTTCAACTTTACTCCATTCATTTATATTGATTGGTAAACATGACTTCACAAGTCTATCAATAGAAGATTTTAATTGTTGATCATTTTCTCCTAATGGATTACCAATGGATCATTTTCTCTTAAGTAGAGCATCAGGTATATTAGCACAACCCCTTCTTTTGAACTACCCTAATGGATCATTTGGATCTAAAATCTCTTGCATCCTAGGATCCATAATATATCTGCAAACAATGATAAAATAGAAATTAGTTCATAATTTTAAGTTCAAACATATAAACAAGACTTATTAGAAAAATATATAATTTAATTTATGTTTAATTAGGTTGTTTATCGTATATATATATTCCTTCACAATCACTTCGAGTCTATGAGGAAGATTCATCTTCATCAACTAGATCACCACATACATTAGGAAATTTATTTGAGAAATGACTAATATTGGATAACGTATCAAGCATGTCATCATCTTCTAAAGCATCACAATGTCAGAACTCATTTTGTGGAGGCGTTAACACAACATACCATTTTGTGTCAATTTGATTACTCACATAAAATAGTTGTTTTGCATGAAGTTCTAACATGAAAGGATCATTAGTGTGACCAATCATGGATAAGTTTACAATGGTAAATCCAAAATCATCTATCTTATATCCAACGTTGATAGCATCTTTGACCCAATCACATAAGAATACTATTTCATATAAGACCTCAAAATTGAGTTCCTTGATCGCCACACACGAAGTGTATGCAATGAATATGAAAATATACCTATCACAACAAGTAATATTTTGATAAGAAAAGATTGTTCTCACGGAGATTATTTCATTAGAAATTAATTTTAAAAAAAAAATAAATAAAAACCAATTTTTTTGTTTTTTTTTATATTTTAAGAAAGAAAATTAAAATAACTAAAATTAAATAGCAATAATTAATTAAATCAATTTTTGTAACAAAGAAAATATATGAGAAAATAACTAGGAGTACTTAATTCCCCAATATCTCTAAAATCCCCCCAATATAATTATTAATTAATTATAAGATCAATTGAATATAACCTAGCATGTATTTCTCTGTCAAGTAAACTACACACCATTTGATAATTAATTTATTTACACTCTCATGTCAATTAAATTGAGTACTAATTAATTTCATCAATTATGAATCACATACATAAGAATCATACATCTTTGCCTAAAAACTATGCATGTTATTTAATCAAGACAAAAAATTAAATAATTTTCTCAAATCTATTTAATTGTCTCTATAAATAAATTGTTGGCCAAAAAATTAATAGCATAAATATCAGATTAAATAATATAACTAAATTAAAATTATAATTAGGATAAAATATTAGATCGTTATATGGTGAAAATTGGGTTTATAAGATCCCTAGATTAATAAATTAACTACACATAATTGTATTCATAAACTCATATTTTTCATAAAGAAAGATATAAAAATTGATCAAGAGAAGAGTAGAATAAAAAATACAACCAATCTCTTGAATTGTAGTGCTAATCTCCTCTTGAATTTTTCTGTATTTTTCTCTCTTTTTAGCTCCAAATATTGACCAAACTTATGCTAATGATGGCCCCTTATGGTTTATGGGATGATTAGGGACTTAAATATAACTCAGATGAAATATGAACCATTATATCAACTTCAAATCAAGGGCTGAGATGAAAACAAGCAAAATTGACAACACCTACCAATTATAGCGCGACGCATAGCAGGGGAGACTGGTCAAAGTCAATGCCTCATGAGTCATTACCACGTGATTCACCAAAATGGATGGCATGGCCCATGGGTGGAACGCGGGGAATAATCATGTGGAGACATGTGGCAGAGCGATTTGATCGATCTTCAAACTTAAATTGAACATCGTGTTCACACGTGGCACGTAATTCGTCCTCCTCACATGCGGCGTAATATGATTCCCTGTCCTTGCTTGCATGGTATCTGAGTGGTTTGACCAGTCCGCTCCTATGCTTGCATGGTAGGCCATGTGGAAACTCCTAATTGGCCCTGCGTTACAAATTCATATTAACTCCATAAAATTCCAGAAAAATCCCAAAAAATCCCAGAAATTATATTTTCACCCCTTTTCACTAAAAGGTTTATATTTAAATATTTATGGCCCTAAAAATGCTATTTATTGAATAAAATAAGTAATTATTAAGTAAAAAATTGTGTTAATGACTCTACTTTCATAGAGTCATCATTCTCAAATTTCTTGAATTATACCATAATATGTTTAATGAGACAGTATATGACTACCATTTTTGAACTAGCAAATTGCCTAGTTTGTGAATCCATCTTCACACCACTATTTTGGTTTACTCGGACTTTGTCTCTTGCTTGTGTAGTAAACCTTGAACCATTAATTGTGAAACTAGAATATGATTTCACATTGAATTTTGGACCATGTGCAAGCCATTATGATAATGACTGGGTTTGTTGAGTTCAACTCGAATCTATGCATATAAAAATATGAAATGTGTTTAAAACAAAAAAATTATATAGAAGTACTAATGATTTTTTGTATGTGACACTTAGATGGTTGCAAAACCAATTAATGAGCTCTCACTTATGCTCATCATACAACCATTTTTCTCCTCATTTTTTCTATAACAAGGATCGGTCTTCAATAAGTTTAAATGCATTTTGTGATATTATGCAAGATATATCAAATATTCATAATTAATAGTTAAATAAATAATAATTTTATTTTATATGAAAAGGATGAACCTATCATTACTTACTCTATGTACGGTTGTGCCTCATAATTATTTACCAAAATGATTCGGTGTGCCTTTTCCCATCGAGTACGATCAATGAGAAATTTATTACCTCCATCGAGCATAGGGTTACCTACTTGGATCATGTCACGTTCTAAGAACAAATTATGTGTAGGATTTCCAATTTTAGTACAACCACTAACGTATTCAGAACAAAACTCAATGGCCTCTTCAATAATATAACGTTCCACCATGCATCCTTCAAGACAATTTTTATTATTTACATATCATTTATGACCTTGCATGCATGTATCTCTCAAAAGGATACATCCACCTTAAATAAGTATGATCACACAATTGAACCTCTCGAACTAAATGAACCCATATGTGAATAATTATATCGAAAAAAGAAGGAGGAAAATATTTCTCAAGTAGACACAAATTCTCCACAACATCTTTATGTAACTTGCCAATTGATATAGATTTCTTGCATATTGTATAGATGAATGAACAAAGACGAATTATTGATAATTGAACATGTTTTGGAAGAATTGACCTAATAGCAACTAGTAATAACTGTTGCATTCAGATATGAAAATCGTGTGATTTCAATCTATAAAGTTACTTGTTGGTGATAGACACAAAATTTCTTAAGTAGGATAAGTAACCATCAGGAACTTTCACACCCTCCAAACATTTAGAAAACACATCCTTATCTTTTGTTGACATTGTATATGATGCTGGTGGAAAATATGTTCGATTCTTATCATTTTTCACCCTTGGTGCCAATTCAGTCGTATGCCCAATTTCTTTAAGTAATATATTAAGTAATATTAAGTAATATATTAAGTAATATATCAATCAAGCTCTCACATACATTTTTCTCAATATGCATGACATCTAAGATGTAATGAATGAGTAGGTCTTTCCAATAAGCTAATTCCCAAAATATTAATTTTTTATTCCAACAATCATGATCTAATGATTTAGTAACATTTTCATTTTCACCCCTTTTATTAGTTGAGCTCTTTCATTTCCCTCCATTAGTGAGTATTCGTTTTTTCATCTTTCCATATTGTTTGAATGTCATACCATTCAATTGCCTTAATATCTCAACACCTCACAAAGGTCTCGATGTAGGATCATAATCTTCTTCACCATCGAAAGGTTTCTTTTGGTATCTAAACTTGTGTCCAGATGGAAAAAGTCTTCTATGTCTTCTATAAGATATATTTCATCCGTGAACAAGATAAGTTGCAGAAGTTTGTAAGGATTATGAGTGTTGGCTATTTTCGTGGACAAAATATTTATCTGTAAATTTGTTTTTAGGCCTGATATCAAGTCTATCAAGAAAAGCCAAACAAATGCTTGAGTTTCAGATAATTGTACTTCAGGTATATATTTGATAACTACGACACATAGAATTATATTTATGTATTTAATAGCACATGCCTATAAATCTAAAATTATTTTTAGTACTAAAATATGGAATAAGATATGCTAAAAGATATTAGATAAGATATACTTTAAATTATAACTGAAATCTTTACCATAAAAGATAGCATAAAATCTATTTTAAAAGAAATCTATTTTAAATGGGAGTTATCTTAATTAATGAGAATTACTAATCCTATTTGTAATAGAAAATATATTTATCAATTAGATAGGATTAAGGGTTTTAATTTTTCCTATAAATAAAACTCATTGCCCATTGTTTCAATTAACCATACAAGAGTATTATTCTAATCTTCTTAATTTCTCTCTTTTGTTATTAAAAATATAAAATCATAATTCTTTAGGCTTCTTTATTTAGTTAATCTATCAAATATTGGTGGTTATATTTGATTGATCAATAAGCCTAATTATTTTATGATATTTTGATAATATGTTCTTATGGCTTCTTCTTTATTTTTTGTTTTTAAATTGTTAGATCAAATAATTGTTTTTGTCATATCATAGTTATTTAATTTGATTATTAATATTTAAAGAAGCTATTTTTATTGAACTTGTGCTTGATCTTTTTGCTCTAGGATTTGCTAGTTGATTTAATTTAAATGATATATGTTTTGAATCATCTAGTTAGGATTATTCATTATTAAATCCATTCTAGAACACACACGAGCACTTGTGTTTTTGTGCTAACTATTTTGCAGTTACTTTGGGAACGTATCTGATTGACGGGAAGCTTATTGGAATGTTGGTCTGGAAACCGCTCACACTAACATTGGAAACTATGAAAATAGAGCATGGGCTCGTAAGTAAAGTACATTGGGACAGTATCCTAGGAAGGGTAGCATAAGACCGAGTTTGTACTTGAACATTTGATTTTCATAGTGGAAAGTTAGGTGGACCGGTGATTTTCCTCTTAGGTCATGGTTGTGGCCTAGGTTGTTTCCACCTAAAAATATCATTTGTTATTCTTTTATTTCCGCACTTATTTTTACACACGATTGCATGCATGACCGTTTTGTTTAAGTTATTAAATTATAAATTGGTAAAAATTAAAAATAATCTATTCAACCCACTCTAGGTTAATAAGGTCCATATTTTATAAACTTTCAAGTTGCATCACTACAAATAAGGCATCCCTTATAACCTTTGGTTGCATGTATTGATAAGTTCACATAGGCAATTAAATCATTAATTGTCCATAAAAGGATCCCACTCAAGTTAAAGTATTCTTCTTTATGTGCATCATAAACATTTATACCATCATTCCACAACATCTTTAAATCATTTATCAGAGGCTACAAATACACATCAATATCAACTTTGGGTTGTTTTGGTCCTAAGATCAATAATTTTAGCATCATGAATTTTCTTTTCATACATAATCAGGGAAGAAGGTTGTATGTTACCATAATTACTGGCTAACATATATATCTTTAACTAAGGGAACTGTATGGATTAATTCCATTAGCAGCAATGGTAAGATGAAGATTGTACAAATCAGATGCAAATTGAGGGGATAAATTATCTACTACTTTCCAATTTGGAGAATCGGAAGGATGATGTAGCATCCCATCATCAGATGAATTCTCTGAATTCCAAGTCAACATCTTTGATGTCACTTTACTTTTGAAAAACCTTTGTAAGCAAGGAATTGGAGAAAAGTACCAAAGAACCTTTATGGGCATGCCTTTCTTAGGTGTTGTCTCATTTGTAACATGCTTCCATCTCGATTCTTTACATATCAGACAATCATCTAATGTCTCATATTATTCTCTATAAAGAATGCAATCATTTGGGCAAGCATGAATCTTATGATACTCCATGCCAAATCAACTAAGAGATTTCTTCACTTTATACATTGAAGATGGCAACTCATTACCCTCAGGAAACATATCTATTAGAGCACACTACTATAAAAAGGGGTATTTAAGTCGATATGTAAAGTCAATTTTTGGAAAAAACTGAATTTTAATGAATTTAAAGTCGGTTCAGTGTAGAACCGATGCTATCCATATAGGACATAGCGTCGGTTCCACGTGTCAAACCGACACTACACGTGGACATAGCGTCAGTTGACATGGTGAACCGATGCTATCCATATAGCGTACCATCGGTTGACACGTGGAACCGATGCTACACACGTAGATAAATTCTTTTCTCTTCTTTCTTCCCCACACAGAAACTATTCCAAGCGTTGTATAACTCTCAAAAACCCAAAACCTCTTCCACTTCTCCTCCATTCTTTCTCATTTTCTGGCCACCTATGACCACCAATTCTAGCACCGATTAGTGGGTTTTCTTCCTCTCTAACTAATCTTTTAGATCCCCTATTTTTTGAGAAAAATACTCAAAAAATTTATACTCATTGATAAGAGTCAACATATTGCATTTTTGTTATGATTTAAAGGTTGATATTTGTGTGAAAATTGCGTTTATTTGATTATTTAATCTACAAATGTCATTTCATGGGTATTTCGTGTTTAAACTGCAATTTCAGGTAAAATCATAATTTTGGAGAAGTTCGGGACAAATTTCAATGACCGGGATTGAGTACAAATAAAAAGAAAACAAAATTTCAAAATTTGGAATTTTGCCACCGGCGAGAATATTCTCGCCGCCGGCAAAAACCTTACGGAGAAAACATTGAAAATCATGCAGGGAGCACGGATTTTGGCACAACAATCTCGCCGTCGGCCAAGTGAATATCGCCGCCGGCCAAATCAATCTCGCCGCCGGCCAAATCAATCTAGCCGCCGGCCAAATAAATCTAGTCACCGGTCAAGTGAATCTCGCTGCCGGCCACAATAATCTAGCCACCGGCGAGATTGAGCGGAACCAAAATCGTAAGTTTTCCAGAAATCTCGCCCCCCCAAACCCTAGATCTATATATACAATATGATGGAAAAAGAGGGGGACGGCAGAGAGAACATATCTGAGTCATTTTTTGGAGGAGAAAAGGCAATTTTGGAGAGAAAGTGTGGAGAAGCTTGAAGGATCATCACCATTGTTGCTACCAAGTCTTCATCTTCAAGAGTTTTTCATCTCTTCTCCTTAGCCTTCATATTCTGCATTTTATTCAGATTTGTTAATCATGAATTCAATTGAAATAATGGTTGTTCTTATTTCCGTTATGAACTAATTTGTTTTTGCTAAGGCTATGATGTAGTTAAATCAAGGAAATCTGATTTCTTTTGTTATGGTTATATGAATTCATTGTTTTCAAATCGAGTATTTATTTCCATGCTTAATGCTTTTGAATTTCTGATCAAGATTTAGATGATTTGTTGCATTATATTGAGACCGAGAGGAGATGTGTAATGAATGCTTCTTGTGATAAATACCGTATGTTGAATGCGAGTTTGACACCTAATGCATGATGTATGTGGTTATTCCAGAAATTCCATAAATCGTAATGTGCTTATTTGTGATTAAATCTTCATAGAAATATAGTTGGTTTTCATAGATAAGTAATTCTAATATAACTTGAGAAAGAGTATTAGATAAGTTTGGGTTTTTCAACCATCACTTTTAGCTTTGATTTTCATATAACATGACTTGAAATTGGATTGAATTTATTTAGCGAAATCAAATGCCTTAGCGTTTTTAATCATTTGTGAACAACATTAAATTTTGTTATTTGCGTTTAGTTTTATGTTAATCTGCTTTTAAAACAATTTCAACAATTCGGTTTTCAAATAAAATTAGGGTTAGTCAATTTCGGTACTTAGTGACGCCATTCCTTGTGGGTTTGATATCCGTACTTTTGTACACTTTATTACTTGAACGATTCGTACACTTGCGAAAATAAGCATCACTCATTTCTCATTTACAAAACACGATTTTTTCTTCATTTCCTTCATTTTGTCACTTCATTTATTCTTGTAAGTATTTCTATTAATCCTTTGCACTTATTATCATATTTTTTCTGTTATTATGTGTATAAATTTTTGTATTTTTGTTATTATGTGTTTTTATTTATGTGTATAGATTTTTGTATTATATATGTAGGTGATCGCCACACAAATTGCGTGTGCATTAAATATGCAAGTATACGTATCGTAACAAGTAATATAATGATAAATAAAAATCGTTCCCATGAAGATTATTTTTTTAGAAACTAATTTTTAAAACTAAAATCCCCTCAATATAATATCAATTAATTATATGATCAATTGAATCTAACCTAGCATGTATTCCTCTCTCAAGTAAACTACACACCATATAATAATTAATTTAATCACACTCTCATGCCAATTAAATTGCATACTACTCATTAAGTTCATCAATTATGGATCACATACATAAGAATCATACATCTGTGCCTAGAAACTATGCATGTTATTTAATCAAGACAAACAATTAAATAATTTTCTCAAATCTATTTAATTGCCTCTATAGATAAATTATTGGCCAAACAATTAATAGCATGAAAATCAGATTAAATAATATAATTAAATTAATATTATAATTGAGAAAAAATATTAGATCATCACATGGTGAAAATTGGGTTCATAAGATCTCTAGATTAATAAATTAATTACACATAATTGTGTTCATAAAGCTCATATTTTTCATGAAGGAAGACATAAAATTAATAAATAAAAGAGTAGAAAAAGAAATACAATCAATCTCTTGAATTGTATAATTAATTTCCTCTTAAATCTCCACCAAAATTGTGTCGTTTCTTGAATTTTCTGTATTTTTCTCTCTTTTTAGCTCTAAAAACTGACCAAAATTATACTAATTGAGGCAAATTAGGGTTTATGGAGTGATTAGGGGCATAAATAAAGCTCAGGTGTGATTTGGACCGTCCGATCAGCTCCAAATCAAGGGCTACGATCAAAACAAGCAAAACTGATAGTTTCAGAAAAATCACAGCGTGACACGTGGCATCAGAATTTATTGGGCGAATTAGAGAGAGACGCGTGGCAAGGGAGATAGTCAGAGTCAACCTTCGCTGAGTTAGCACCACGTGGCACGACGTGATTTGCGGGAAAGGATGGCGTTGCGCACGGGTGGAACGCTTCGAGCAATAGCGTGGTGACACGTGTCATCGCGCGTTGACTGATTTCCGAACTCGGATTGAACGCCGTGCTGACACGTGGTGCGTGTTTCTCCTCCTCACATGCGGCGCAACGTGATTCACTCTCCTTGGTTGCGTGGCATCCACGTGGCTTGCTCAGTCAACTCCTATGCTTGCGTGGCATGCCACGTTGTAGCTTCTGATTGGTCCTGCATTAAAAATACATATAAATTCCAGAAAAATTCCAAAAATTATATTTTCACCCCTTTTCACTAAAAAACTTATATTTTAATTTTTTAGCCCCAAAAATACTATTTATTAAATAAAACAAGTAAATATTAAGTGAAAAAGTGCGCTAATGACTCTATTTTCATATAGTCATGAGTAGGTTTATATTATAACATGAGGAGAAGAATATGATGATCTTGAATAACATAGAACAACACCATTGTATTTTTTCTACTATTAATTAATATTTTATTTTTCAATTATTGGTATTATTTAAACTGATTTTATTTTTTTCTACTATTATTTAATGATCGAATATAGGTTTTAATTTGAGTATAATAGAAAATGAGTAAATTTTGTAAAAAAAAAAAATTTAAAGTCGATTCATGCGTTGAACCGACTTTAAATTTTAAGTCATTTCATTTAAAGCCGGTTCAACGAACCAACTTTAATACCCCTTTTTGTAGTAGTGACATTTAGTAATTTTGTGAATCTTTGTTAGAAAAACCATTTTTGCCTTCACATTTATACAAATGAACCAATTATGACATTTAGTGTATTTCTTGCACCCTGGATACAATGGCTTTCTAGCATCTTCTAGAAGGTTTTTAAGGGTTTCGAGATCATTCTTGTATAGTTCATCTTCAACAGAATGAAATATATTTTCTGTCTGTACATTATGTCTAGAGTGCTTATTCTAATCAGATGTATATAATTCACTCATATCTTTATTTATCTGTTTCCATGAGTATTATCAACATTTTCTCCATGATAATACCAATATTTATAACTCAAAAGAATATCACTATAGATAAGGTGATACTTAACCTCATAAATATCATGAAATTTCTCATTTTTACATTTAACACATAGGCATCAAATCATACTAATTTTATTATACCTATTTCTACAGGCAAATTAAAAAAAAGTTTCAATTCTAGAAATATAGTTATGCTCAATTCTACACTTTGATATCCAAAATTTGTCCATTTTTTATTGATGACATTAAACATATTAATTAAATACGTATCCAATAAAATATAAATGTATTAATCACTAATATATTATAGCTATTATTATATATGAAGTTATAAATTAATAGAATATCGAACAAAACATCATACCCAAATAAATACATAAAATCTAAATAATCAATAAACTCATTATAACATTAACAATATATATATATATATATATATAATACACAACCTACATAACACATAAAAATACATAAAAATACACATAACAATATATTAATAATATATATAATATTAACAATATATAATTCATATATGCATGTAATAATAATAATTTAAAAAAACTTTAAGTTTAAAATAAATTAATATATAAAAAACATAAAATACATAAAATTAATTAAAATAAATAAATAAAAATACCTTCTTCTCTCTAAGCTTGAATAAAAATATATAACCTACATAACACAAAATATATACAAATAATCAATAATGCATAATATACATTAAAATAAAAATAATAATTATACAAAAATTATATAAAAATATGAAATATCAATAATAAGTGTAAAATAATTCATATAAATACTTACAAGAGTGAAACAAGTGACAAAATGAAGAAAAGGAAGGAAAATGGTGTTTGGTAAGTGAGAAAGTGAAGGAAAATAGGTAAGAAAAAATTAAGTATTATGCTTAAAAAATGGTGGATTTAGATTAAAAATTATAGATAAACAAAACCCAACTAACGGTGTTGGAAATGGTGGTTGAAAGTGGCCAAAAATGGAGAAATAACACTAGAGAGAACGCATGGAAAATGAGTGGGAAATGAGAAAACAAACTTGAAACTGTCGACTGATGGGGGGATGAACAAGAAAATGAAAAAAAAACATGTAGAATTGGTTTTACGTGTCAACCAACACTACACGTGTCCCATAGCGTTAGTTCTACACGTGGGATGTATCATCGATTGTATATGTCAACCGATGCTAGTCCACGTGTAGCATCGGTCCTACAAGTCAAATGACTTAAAATTATGGGTCAGTTGACATGTACAATCCATGCTACACGTGGACTTGAATCGTTGACGTGTACAACCGACGCTACGTCCCACATGTAGCGTTCGTTGCCACATCAATCGATGCTATTCTTTTTGCAATTTTTAAGTCGGTTCCTAAGCATACTGACTTAAAATTTGTTATAAGTTGGTTTTAAGAAAAAACCAATTTTAAATCTGGACTTAAATACTCTTTATTGTAGTAGTGATTGAAAAAAATCTATGAAATAATGGAAAGAATATTGCTTAAAAATTATGATATTTTCAAGTTTATAGCATAACAATGGATCCACAACTGAACTAGCAAATGAGAGAAGGGTATAAAGAAAGAAAAACTTTAAAATGATAATTTTGCTCCTATTAGATATGTTTTATTTTTATGTAAGAAATTTTTATTAATAAAGTAATATTTTAGTGTATCTCCTTTTTATTAAGAAATAAACCTAAACATCACCTGTAAAAATAAAGTGACTAAAATATCTACTTTATACTGACTTTAAGAGCCACCCACCCAGAGAAAAGCTAGGTATAACAAGATTTGAAGCCGAAAAATGATATACATATAAGTGAATGTTTATTATATACAATGTGTATATTATACATATGTATTCGTTATGAACAACAAATTTATTATTTTAAGGCGAATTCCATTTACAAAACATATATATACTATTTGAAGTCCTATCACTACGTACCTAGTATATGTATATCTTTGCAACGTTGATCACAGGCAGTTTTGGCTTCACCTTTAGAAGAAGCACAATCCTCCTCACACATTTTCAAACAATCAGGATTAAACTCAATGTCTAATCCTTCTGGAATATTTTCGTTCTTGAATGCATCTTCATCTGTTGCGTCTTCAGTTGCGGAATTATCATGAGATCTTAGTTCATTGTTATTATTACTACTTGCGGCTTTGGTTAAAGGTAGTTGATTAATTGTTTCTATAATAGCAATGCACACAAAATTAGATATGTACGTAATTTTATAATCTCTTTTTCTACAGAATAATTCTATTCATGCTTTCCAAATTCTTCTCTCTCTCTCTCTCCTTCTTCCCCCCTTCTTTTCCCTCAAAACACTTGATCATCTCTCCTAGTATTATATGTCTTCTCTATTTATAAGTTGACATAAATATGATATGAATTTTGAAATCAAAACCTTGAATAACGGAGTTTAGTTATTATAAATTATTTCCTTATTTAAACATGCATGGTTTAATTTGTTGTTTAATTAGAGTTGAAGTGGTCTTTTCAGACGTAAATATCGTTTGAAAAAAAAAAGAACTGGTCTTTTTAGATAATCAAGTTGAAAAAGATATTAATTGTGTAGTGTTACTCCATATGGTTCCTACAGTATTGCTCGTGTAAGAGAATATTGTAATACAAATTAAATTAGCATTGATTTTTTTTTACTTTTTGTTTTAAAAGAAATAAATTAACATCGTGAACTTATGCTACAACTGATTGAAAATTAGAATTTTAGGTGAATTAAATCGGATTTTAAGTTGATTTTAACATTATATTCAACATGAAAATAGGATTTAATTTCCTCAACATCTAAGCTATTATCCTCATAAAAATAATCCCTAACAAGGCCCTAGGCAAACTAAGTGTATCAAGTGACCGACTTTGATACCAAATGAAAAAAGTTTCTTTTCTTTAATGAAGGACCTAATCATCTAATTAGCCGGTGAATAGAAGATAGGTAAAAGTACAACAAATTAAAAATATGCAGAACAACTAGAAATGTAATCATTTGTAAATAAAGTAATGCAAAAATATAAAGATTAACACATGATATTTTTTGGTAGAAACAACCTAGGTTACACCAACGACCTAAGAGGAAAACCACTAAAAAATAAGTATCCAATTCAAAGGCTAGGACTCAAACTACCCACCAAGATAATTCCCTCAAGTAATCTACTTACAAGCCGTTGTTTTCATGATAGCCTTTATAAGAAAGGTGTTCAGATCCAGACCAACATTCTGAAAAACTCAACTTATACGAGTTAATCGAACTCGTACCACTATCACCTAAATATTTAGCACATAAACACAAGTGCAAGCGTGTGTCCTATATAATATTCAATAATGAACAATCCTAACTAGTTTATTTAAACAATATATCAGATAAATCGAAAACAACTAGCAACTATAGAACAATCACTTAAAAGCACAACGACACAAGAATTGCTATAGGTTTGTTAATCCATAAAATACAACCACAAATGTTTGATAAATTAACTTAAAGAAAAAGCCTACTTAAAAACTTTTATCAAAACAAGAGAGAGAGAGAGAGAGAGAGAATAAAAGATTAAAAGAATAAGCACAATTAAACTCTTGTGTCATTAGATTCAATTATGTGCTTAGGGTCATATATATAGATATTTTGAAACACTTTAACTCAAAGTAAAATTACCATATTGTCCATAAAATCAAGTAAATGAGTTTTAAAGAATAAGAACAATATAATAAAAGGTCAATCCAATTTGTATTAAAAATAGGTTCTACACTTAAAGAACTGGTTGTACGAATCATCTAATCAAGTGCTCAATCGATGGAGTACATTGTTCAGTTGATCAAATGTCCTCTCGATTGATCTAGTTTATCAATTAATTAATTATAAAAAAGGATTGATCTAGTCATTAATCTTCATCGATCTAGTGTTCGATCAATTGAGTATTAATCCCTTGATGAATGCTTAAAAAGCACTAAAATTACCATGATTTAATGTACTTTAGTGGATTAAATAAATTTACATTTGTATAATTTTATATAAATTTTTCTTTTCAGAATCATGGGTATTTTTATTGTTTTTTAGGTATTTTCATTCAAAAAAAATTTCAAGACTCGAAGAAAAATACCCGCACGTAGCCATGTACATTTCATGCGGAAATCCAACGCCCGTGATAGAGATTGAGGTGCTAACCAAGTTGATATTTACAAATATTCTAAAAATTCTTAAGATCCTATACAAGGGATAGATTTGAAATATTAAACTGGATGCAAAGATTAATTTAGGAAGTAATATTTTTGTTTTAATTAATTATATGCCTTTTATGTTTAGCTAATTTTATTTTAGTGAATTTTTGGCTTTTATTTTAAGTCTTTTAATCTTTTATTTAATTGTGGATCTTTTATGTTTAGCAATTTTTATTTTAGTTAATTGTGGACTTTTTATTTTAAGTCTTTTAGTCTTATTTTTTAAGGTTGGATTAGGCCCATCTCATTTAGGATTTATTTTTTCAGGGTTTCTTGCTTATAAAGAAGAAGAGCTATGTAATTTGCAGAAAAAAGAGAAATATTCATTAATGAAAAGAAAATTTCACATAGCTTCTTGCTTTGTCTTCTTGTGTTCTTGATTGAATACTTGAATCCGACTTATCAAAGGGAGTGATCATCCTTTGTGGCGTCTCAAGGTTGAGGCTTTAAGGACTTTTATTCCATAGGGTTCTAATCTGATCATCTTCAACACATTCTTAGCAAATCACGTTTCTATTCCTTTGAGTTCATGGGTTCCTCGGTAGTTCGCCTAAAGGGTCAGCATCATTTGCATAGAGATTGAGGTGCTAACCAAGTTGATGTTTACAAATATTCTAAATATTCTAAATATTCTCAAGATCCTACACAAGGGATAGATTTGGAATATTAAACTGGATGCAAAGATTAATTTAGGAAGCAATATTCTTGTTTTAATTAATTATGTACCTTTTATGTTTAGCTAATTTTATTTTAGTAAATTTTTGGCTTTTTATTTTAAGTCTTTTAGTCTTTTATTTAATTGTGGGCCTTTTATGTTTAGCAATTTTTAATTTAGTTAATTGTGGGCTTTTTATTTTAAGTCTTTTAGTCTTTTGTTTTTTATGGTTGGATTAGGCCCAATCCATAACTAAATAGGCTCATCTCATCTAGGGTTTTTTTTTTCATTTTGAAGAACAAAGATGATTGAACAAAGAAAATAAAGAATCAAGAAAAAGATACGAAGAATACAAAGAAAATTACGAAACAAAATCCAAATATGAAAACAACAACAACAAAATTGAAAGAAAGCACAAAGGGACGAAATTTCTTTCTCTTTTTTGTGATTTGTGACTCAAGAACGTAGAAAACAATCAAAGGACGAATTTTTTTTTGAAATCTAAAATTTAAAACAAAGATAGATGAAGATAGATAACTTGTTTTTAGCAACCAAGGCTCTGATACCAAATGATGTGGACATTTTAGGTGAACAACCTAGGAACCCACGAACTCAAAGGAATAGAAATGATTGATTTGCTAAGAACTTGTTGAAGATGATCATATTAGAACCCTAGGGAAACAAAGTCCTTAAAACCCCAACTTTGAGATGCCATAAAGGATGATCACTCCATTTGATAAGTCTGATTCAAGTATCCAATCAAGAACATAAGAAGGCAAAGCAATAAGCTTTCTGAAATTTTCTTTTCATTAATGAATATTTGTCTTTTTCCCAAAATTACATAGCTCTTCTTTTTTATAAGCAAGAAACCCTAAAAGAAAAAACCCTAGAGGAGATGGGCCTATTTAGTTTTGGATTGGGCCTAATCCAACCTTAAAAAATAAAAGACTAAAAGATTTAAAATAAAAAGCCCACAATTAACTAAAATAAAAATTGCTAAACATAAAAGGCCCACAATTAAATAAAAGACTAAAAGACTTAAAATAAAAAGCCCATAATTCACTAAAATAAAATTAGCTAAACATAAGAGGCACATAATTAATTAAAACAAGAATATTGCTTCCTAAATTAATGTTTGTATCCATTTTAATATTCCAAATCTATCCCTTGTGTAGGATCTTGAGAATATTTGTATGATCTTGAGAATTTTGAGAATGTTTGTATAATCTTGAGAATTTTGAGAATATATGTAAACATCAACTTGGTTAGCATCTCAATCTCCATCATCCCGTCTGCCATAAATCCATCGCTCATCAAAGCATGTCTCATTCAAATATCGCCCATCAGTGCTTCCCAGCACCCACATACGCGTGCCAACCTATGAAAAAGCATCCAAGATCAATTTTGATATATTTTCACTTTTTTAGCCTTTTTCCTCATCTATAAAAGGACCCTCTCCCCCATTGTAAAAATAATCCCTCAAAATCTATGCTCTTTCTCTCTATAGAAAGCTTTCTTAGTTTTTTTAGTTTTAAAGTTCTTCATTTTTTGAGAAAAACTAGTTATGCTTTTGTAAATTTTTAGTTTTTGATTTAATAAACGGAAATGCAGATCCTTTTGGAGGTTTTCCAGAGGTAGAATTTTAAAATGAATTCTATACAATTATTTTTATGTGTTATTCTTATATGTTATATTAATTTGTCTGTGATTAAATTTAACATGGTTGGTTGTGTGTAAATATAATATAATAAAAATTTCGTTATGCTTGCGAAATATTAAATAGTTAAAAATGTTTGGACATCCGAAATGACCCAATATCCTACCCACACAAACTGCCCAAGCTAAGTCACCAACCCAATATAGAAGGTGAAGCACCTCAAATGTCTTACCCGTATGATAGCCCAAACTCAATGAGCAACTTGAGCTCAATGAAAGCTCAAGCTCAATGAAAGCTCGAGCTCAATGATAAGCCTAAGCTTAATGATTAGCCCAAGCTTAATGATCAACCCGAGCTCAATGATCAGCCCGAGTTAAGGTCTATCTCGACTCCCGGTATATTTATATAAATAAATGGACCTCTTATGAGATCCACACATTATTCCAATCAGCTTAACTTTTCTCTATAAGCCAGATTAATCCCAAATATTTTCTTGCCTAGCTTAGGGCTCAGATTTTTAGGTTGAGCTTAAGTTTATGACCACGTACTTTTTGGGATTTTACTCTAAGTCTTGAGGAGAGCTTAAGAAATCTATCGTGCTCTCTTCAAAAAATTGCACCTAAGATGTTAGCCATTCTACACACATCAATATGGTAGGAACACGTGCTACTAGATGCTCACAATTGGCTAACAAGGGAATAAAAAAAGTTCAGGAAAAAACAACACCACCCTTTGATGAGGTGAGGACAAAATAAAACATGTACTACCAAGAGATGGCTCGCCAACTCCTGGAGTTGAGAAAGGAGCTCAAGGAAACTAAAAGGGAAAATGTGGTGCTACGGTCCTAGTTAAGAGGAAGGGTCCTGGATGACAAATTAGCATACCCAATTGATAGAAACATAATGGGACAAGGCCATTTCTAGCTTAGTAAGACCTAGAAAGGAATAGTGGGTCAAGGAAAGGAAGAGCTAGGAGGTACAATTTCAAGTTTTGGAGGAAGCCCAAAAGAAGCAAGACCTAGCCTTGAAGGTAGCTCAGGAGAAAAATGAGAAGGGTAAAGCACCTTGTGATGTTGAAAAATATTGTGAAGAATTATGTATCTCCCTATTTTACAATAATTTAGAAAATAATGATCCACCAGCCAAGTTCAACACCCCTAAATGCTTTGATTATTTTGGGATGAAAGGCCTAGTGACACACATACAACACTTCAAAACAACCATTGCCCCTATGAGCTTGACTCAAAGAAAAATAGATTCTATGATGCACAAGCTATTCACAGCCACTCTTTGTGAAGGCTCCAAAAAATGGTTCAAAAACATGGCACCCCTATCCATAACCTCTTTTCCATAGTTCGCCAAACTCTTCATCACAAACTACACTTGCAACAAACCCTTAAGGAAAGAATCACACCACCTTTTTTCCATTGTTCAGGAGAGGGAAGAATCCACTGAAGGGTATATGAAATGGTTTTGAGAGGAAAATTTGGAAATCTCTGATTGTCCTACCTCTATAGCTATAGATACATTCTGAAGAGGTCTCCCAAAGAACTCTAACCTATTTATAGAATTAACCAAGATAGTGCCTCACAATTTGAAAGAAGCTTATGACGTGGCCAGAAAGTTCATCAACTTGTAGAGAGAGTTAAGTCTTGTTAAAGATCAGGGAACTAATATGAAGGTAGTGCCCAACAAAGAGAAGAAAAGGGTAACCTTGGACAGGGCATACCAAAATAGGAAGAATAAACCTTTCACACCAAATTTCAGGTGGCCACCCAAGATGAAATCCCCACTTATAAACATGTCCAAGTGGTTTTCTTTCCATTAAGATGTGGGTCACGATACGAAAGAATCCAAACACTTCGAGAAAAAGATAGAGGAATTATTAGCAAGGGGTATCTAAAGGACCTCATTATAGAGAATAGGGATTAGAGAAATCACCAAGATAGGTGAGAGGTGTCAAAAAAAACCTGGCTAGCAGTAGAAGAGCATCCCCTAAAGAAACCAATGTTAGAACCATACGAACGATACCTTGTCTCACCATGAGGACCCTCTGGTGATCATTTTAAGGATAGGATCTTGCAATGTTTTCAAAATAATGATTGATATGAGAAGTTAAGTAGACCTTCTTTTTATGACCACTGCAAGAGCCCTAGGTATAAAGGACCCTGATATTGTCAAGATAGAGCTCCCTCTCGTAGGGTTCAAAAGTAGTACTACCTATGCCAAAAGAATGGTAGTACTGCCTCTTATGGTAAAATGAGTGATAATAATGACAACTTTCTTAATCATCGACATTCTAGCTCACTACAACGCCATCCTAGGAAGACCTTGGATATAAAAGATGAAGGCCATCCCATCCACCCTCTACCAAGTAATCAAA
Organism: Hippophae gyantsensis; assembly: GCA_030763125.1. Lineage (NCBI taxonomy): Eukaryota > Viridiplantae > Streptophyta > Magnoliopsida > Rosales > Elaeagnaceae > Hippophae > Hippophae gyantsensis. The sequence continues at coordinate 26,133,589 of CM061039.1, read as the reverse complement.
TTTCCCACTAAAGAAGGATGAAAGGTGATTAAGGGAGACCAGGATAAGTATAGAAGCTATTATAATGCCATTGTGAAGGATTTGACCCAAAAATAGCAATTACCAAAAGGCCTCCCTCGGAGGAATCCAAGGAGGCAAGACCTTAAAAAATTAGTCAACCTAAATGAAGTAAAGAACCTCCTTATGGAAGTAAAAGGAGAGAGCTAGCCCTTAAAATTGGGTAAAGATTTGATGGTGGATTTAAAGGCATAACTCTCACAATTCCTCAAGGATAACTTAGATATCTTTGCATGGTTTCCAACTGACATGCCAAAATTGATCAAAAAGTAACACCGACTAAGCATGGATCTGAAAGCTATCCCTCATAGCTATCAAATATGGTCCTCGTCAAGAAATCATATGGGTCATCTTGTATGGATGTCACTTTCATAGCTTTAAATTAGGAATTTCCCAAGGATTACTTTCTTCTCCCATGTATTAACCAATTGTTGGATGCCTTCGTTGGCTATGGGATGATGAGTTTCTTGGATACAAACTCAGGGTACCACTAGATTAGGATGCACCCAGAAGATGGGGACAAAACATATTTTATCACAAAAGGGGGAACATTTTGTTATAAAAGGATGTCATTTGGGTTGAAAAACGCAGGTGCCACATATCAATTCCTAGTCAACAAAATATTTGAATAACAATTGGGGAGGAACCTAGAGGCCTATATGGATGACATTGTGGTTAGGTCAGCTCAACCCATGGACCATATTACAGACCTAGAATAGGTATTCTTGATAATCTGAAAATATGGTATGAGGCTCAACCCCAAAAAAATGCATATTTGGTGTCGTTGAAGGAAAAATCTTAGGGTATCTTATGGCAACTAGAGGGATTGAGGGAAATTAAAAAAAATAAACCTTGATAAACATGAGACCACCTTCTAGCCTGAAGGGAATTCAACAATTAAATGAAAGAATAGTAGCATTGAACATGTTCATTTCTAAATACACTGATAAGTGTCTACCCTTCTTCAAAATGTTGATGAAAGACACATTAATCTTTTAAGATGATAGCTGTGATGAAGCCTTTGAAGGAATAAAGAAATACTTAAGTAACCCCTATCTTAGATAGCCCTTGTCCTGATGAGTTTCTTTATCTATATTTGGCTGTGACCTCCTGTACATGTACTGTTGTACTCATAGATGAGAGAGATAAAGTTTAGCATCTTGTTACATAAGCCAGGTTCTAATAGATGCCCAAAGCAGGTATCTAACCATTGAGAAATTAGAATTTGTTGTCAAAGTTAGTTCACAAAAGCTCAAGCACTACTTTGGCTCATACACCATGGTGGTATTCACCTCTAACCCACTCAATAATGTCTTTACTAGACCAGATATAGTGGGAAGGTTAGCACAAAGAGCCAAATAATTGGGGGAGTATGACATTAAATATATGGCTAGATCAGCTATTAAAGAGTAAATGGTCATCGTGTTTATGGCTGAGTTTAGTGAGAAGCCAAAGGTTATAGTCAATAAGGAGCAAAAGAGGATATGTTGGATAGATCAAAAAGAAGGATCAGTTTGCCAAGTATTTATTGATAGAGGACAAAACTTCAACGGTGAAGGGCTCGGGGTAGTATTACTAAACCCTAACAACAACTGTTTTGAGTATGCAGTCAAACTTGATTTCCAAGTGACCAATAATGTGGCAGAATATGAAGTGGCTATATTTAGGGCCATGACTGCCAATAATATGGGAGTAGATAGGGTTACCCTACATAACAATTCACGTCTAGTGGTCAACCAATTCTTAGGGACATTTGAAGCTAGAGATGGAAAAATGAAAGGTTACATAGAAATGTTAAAAAAGGAGTGTTCTAAATTCTCCAAGTTTTAGATCAAGCAGATAACTTGAAATGATAATGGTCACGGTGATGCCTTAGCCACTTTGGCATCGGTACGAGAGGCAAACCATAATAGTAGTATCAATAACAATCCTGTTAGAAGGGTCCTTGGAAGAGGCGGAATAAATAGTTGGATGCATAGACACTCCCACTATTCCATGGTACACCTTTATTTATAACTTCTTAGAAAGGGAAGAGATGCTAGAAGATAGTAGGTCTATGAAAGAAATAAAATCCAAGGCAAGTCGGTATATGGTACAAACTAGGAAATTGTATCGAAAAACTCCACTCCGTCTAAGGCACTTGTTAATATCCAAAAAGGGATCTAAAAGATTAATGTATGAAGCACATGAAAGGGATTGTGGTTCACATTCCAGGGGGAATAAATTATCACAACAAATAATGAGATAGGGTTATTATTGGCCCACTATATTGGAAGATTGCACAAACTACACCAAAACATGCAAAAAATGTCAAAGGTTTACCCTGTTGTCACATACCCTCCCAAATACCATAAAAGGGTGTGGTGAGTCCGTGGCCCTTTCAAGAGTGGGGGCTTGAAATAGTAGGACCTCTATCTATAGGACAAGGTCAAAAGAAGTTTATACTTGTGGCTACTGATTACTTTTCGAAATAGATTGAAGTTGAGCCCTTGGGTAGAATACGAGAGGAATAGGTGATTTAATTTATATAGAAATCCATAATTTTTCACTTCAACCTACCCAAAGAACTCATTATGGATAATGGTAGACAATTCACAGGAAAAAATATCACAGAATTCTCCCTCAAGTACAATATTAAGATGTATCACTCCACGTTATATTATCCCCAGGCCAATTGTCAAGAAAAATCCTCCAACAAGCTCTCATTGACTTATTAAAGAAAAGGCTGGAAAGTAAAAAAGGAAGGTGGGTGGAAGAACTCCCTGGATTATTATAGACCATCAAGACTAGTCCTCGAGGAAGTACTAACAAGATCCATTTTTCCCTGGTATATAGGATGGAGGCAATCATACCAACCAAAGTCACGATACCTACTACCAGATCAATTTTAATAGAGGAAAAAAAGATGTAATCAGAGCATACGAATTGACCCTTGTGGAAGGGAAAAGAAACGAGGCCCTAAGGAGAATGACTGAACCAAAAAGGAGAATATCTTATTACTACAACAAGACCGTGTGCTTCAAAGCCTTTTCTAGCGATGATTGGGTCCTTAAGAGGATCTTCCCTAATAAGAAAGAATTGATGGACGGCTAATTAGGCACTAATTAGGAAAGACCTTATCAAAATGACACCAAAAGTGTCCTACTTGCTAAAAATGTAGAAGGAACAAAAGAAGGCAAGTTGGAATGCGAAGAAATTTGAAGAGGTATCACTTCTAATGTGTAGAAGCTCACCATTTTTAAGTAATATTGGCACAGACATATTAGTGGAACTGCATCACCACATACAAATGGATCTTTCTCGTAGACTTCTCCCACTTTTTTATGCCATAGGTTTATCACCTAAGTTAAGAACCAGGTAAAGTGCCCTGGTACTTGCACTTGCACTATATCGATTGAGATTAATGGCAAGATTGATCAATTTTTTGATAATTAATTAATTGATACACTAGATCGATCAAATTATGTACTCAATCGATTTGGTAGTGACTAGATCAATAAAGCAATATTGCCTGTTGAATTAATTATTTATATGACTAGATTGATCACAGAATTAATACAAAATCGATTAAGCACTAGATGGATTCATGTTTTTGAAAATTAATTAAATGATTTATTGGATCGATCGAGAGGACCTTTGATCATTCGAACTATGTACTTAATTGTTCCAGCACTTATTAGATCAATCGAGTGGTTAGGACCTTTGTCGTTCTTCGCTAAAACTCATTTACCTGATTTTATGGACAAGACGGTAATTTTAATTAGACTTAAAGTGCTTCAAAATATTCTATAAATATAAACCTAAGCACCCAATTGAAACTAACCATACAATAGCTTAATCTCACTTATTCTCTTCATCTTTTATTCTCTCTCTTATTTTGCTAAACTTTTTCAAGTAAGCTTTTTCATTAAGTTAATTTATCAAACATTTTTGGTTGTGTTTGATGGATTAACAAGCTTACAATAATAATTGTGTTATTGTGTTTTTAACTGGTTGTTCTAGAGTTGCTAGTTGTTTTTTATTTATCATATATATTGTTTCAATGAACTAGTTAGGGTTGTTCATTATTGAATCTACTCTAGGACAAACATTTGTAATTATGTTTATGTGATAAATTTTCAAGTGATAGTAGTGTAGCTTCGATTAACTCGTGAGACTCGAGTTTTTCGAAATGATGGTGTGAATCCAAATACCACTCTTGTATAGACTATGATGAAAGTAGTAGCTTGGAAGTAGGTTACAAGGAGGCATTACTTGGGTGGGTAGTTTGAGTCTGATACTTGTAACTGGATACTTAGTTTTTATAATGAATAGTTAGGTTGTCTGGTGAACCAGTGGTTGTTTTCTTAAGCCATTAGTGTGGCCTAGGTTATTTCCACCAAAAAATCTCGTGTGTTGATCTTTATTTTCTACATTGCTTTATTTGCATGTGATTGCATGCTTGGCCACTTAAAAAATTTTAAGTTGTCATAACTTTGCTAACATTATGCTAATTAAATCCATAACTAATAAACAAACTTTCACTTGGTACCTACTGTGATGTGTGAAAGCTATCGCGATAAGCGGAGAGAGCTACCTTATAACTAGTGTGAAAGTCATCCTATTAGGTATATGATCTTGTGCATATTTCTTTAAAAAGTAAAAGTATTAAAATAAAAAACTTTTGCATGCACAAAAAGAAATCCATAATCATTTAAAAAGATAATAAATAACCAATCCATCACAAAACAAATAATACAATAGGAGAATACAAAAAAAAATGGATTAAAGTTCTCTTATGGTAAATAAATTTTAGTTTGTACAATTATAAATTTAACTTTAATTTTTTATGATAGGTAATAGTCATTCCTTTAAACCCTTCATAACTAATCATAAATGGACTAATTGACATACTATTACCGTTTCGATTTTTATCTCACTTTTGGTGACTGTCGATATGTCACTATACGTGTTAAAATATTTGTGTGACTTGTCTACCTATATTTATGTTGTCTCATTTTGAACAAAATTAATTTCATCATTTCTGTGTACTATTATAGTCATGTTATGCTAAGGCTACTTACACTCAATTTAAAAAAAATTATATATATATATCAATTTTATAATTTTTTGTTTTATTCAAATTTATTTAAAGAAGTCGTGGAACTTAGGGCATTTTTGGGAAAAAAATATTTCTTGTCGCTCAATGTTTTGATTGTTTTGAGATTTTCATAATGTGTGCTCTTATTTTTAGTCATTTAATATACTACTTGCTTACTAAAATTGTTGTCATTGCTTCATGATTATATTGATTATTTGTATGAAAAAAATGGGAGAAAATTGAGATATTAATTGAAAAATCTATAAAATGGGGAGAGCTAATTTAGGGAGAGGATAACTTTGAAAAATTATTTTCTTGGAAATATTACACATAATGGGAGTAATGTTTTTAATTTATATCTAATTATTACACTTATGAATATTCTTCATTTTTTTTATTGGTATAAACATTGAACTAATGAACAATGAGTTTTTCGGGATGAGTTTTTCAGGATAAGTTGTTTGCTATGTAAAAATTTAATTTTTCTATGAGCATTATATAGTGAGAGAGAGTTTTGTCACATGATTATGCCAAAGGTGGAGATTGTTATTTTTATATGAATGTTGGTGATATTTGTGAACAAAACATATAATTGTAATTTTAGTTTCTCTGTATGTCTTAGAAGAATATTTTCAAGTCAAAGAAACTATTGAGCCTCAACAATCACCTCTCAAGTATATCTCTGTTTTTGTGCACATTAGATTGCATACTAGACATATAGGAACAATATGAAAATTGGCTAGTCAATCGATTGAGTAGTGACTAGATTGATCAAGCTACATTACCTGTTAAATTAATTATTTATATGACTAGATCGATCAAGGAATTAATACTTAATCGATTGAGAACAAGATGATCGAGTTTAATGACTAAATTGATCCATGTTTTTGAGAATTAAATAATTCATTTACTAGATCGATCGAGAGGACATTTGATTCTTCAAACAATGTACTCAATCGATCGAGCACTTGTTAGATCGATTGAATGGGCGAGGCCTTATTTTGAAACCTATTTGTAATACAAATTAGATTGGTCTTTTACTATATTGTCATTAATCCTTAAAATTCATTTAGCTTATTTTTTGGATAAGATGGTAATTTTACTTAGACTTAAAGGGCTTCAAAATATTCTATAAATTTAAACCTAAGCATACAATTGAAACTAACCATGCACTTGGTTAATTACACTTATTCTCCTCATCATTTATTCTCTCTCTTATTTTGCTAAAAAATTTCAAGTACACTTTTTCATTAAGTTAATTTTTCAAAAATTTGTGATTGTGTTTGATGGATTAACATGCCTACAATAATAATTATGTTATTGTGTTTTTAATTGGTTATTCTATAGTTGCTAGTTGTTTTTGATTTATCTGATATATTATTTCAATCAAATAGTTAGGGTTGTTCATTAATGAATCTACTCTAGAATGCACACTTGCACTTATGTTAATGTGCTAACTTTTAAGTTGACAGAAGTGCGAGTTTGATTAACTAGTAGGACTCGAGTTTGTTGTAACACTAGTCCGAATCCAATCACCTTTCTAGTAAGGATTATAATGAAAGTAGTGTCTTGTAAGTAGGCTATATACGGGCATTGCTTAGGTGGGTAGTTTGAGTCCTAGCCTTGTAACTGGATACTTATTTTTTATAGTGGATAGTTAGGTGGTCTAGTGGACCGATGGTTTTCCTCTTATGTCATTGATGTGGCTTAGGTTATTTCCAACTAAAATCTCATGTGTTGATATTTTTCATGCATTACTTTATTTACACGTGATTGCATACTTTGTCACTTTAAAAATTTTAATTTGTAATACTTCTACTAATATTCCACTACTTAGATCCATAACTAATAAACTAACTTTCAACCTTGTCTTTAATGACTTGACTTATTTTGATTGTTTTTAATTGTATAAATGATTCTACAATTTTTGACTTGTACATGCACATATATTTTTACATGTTATGATCGATGCTGACATGAATTTATTCACACATTCACGGGCACACATGTATGTTATTCTTGAAGTTTATGATTACTCTTGGAAGATTCTAAGACTTTAGCTAGCCTTGACTACAAAATTGAGTTGAGTTATGTTTCTTGCATTTTTAAAATTTTACCATTAGGAGGCACCAAGCTTGAGAAAGTTACCTACTATGACATGTATAGTTACTATAGTGAATAGAGAGGCCTACCTCACAACTAGCATGAAAGTCATCATGTTGGATTTAAGCTCGTGTGTAAAAAAATTATAAAAAAATAAAAATTAAACCTAGAAGATTGTGAGAAAAAAAATTTCATACAATAAAAAAAATTTAATAAATGGCATACACAAAAGAGAAAGCTAACAAGGTTTAAAAAACAACTATAAACAAGAGTTTCTCACCTCTATTACGAGTATTGTCTTTCAAGAGCTCTTAAGCCAATTACACAAGACTACTTCTCCAAGAATTTTACAATATACTTTTACAAATGATATGATAAATAATATTTACAAAACAACTAACCCTATATATAGGTCTCAAGCTAGTCTAATATACCTTTATTGCACTTGATCATTAACTCATCCTATAACTAAAAATGAGCGAGTTTGTTTTTGCAAGTCATTAACACCCTTTCATTCCCATTATACTGTTGTGTAAGCCATATATTCAAGTTGTAACTAAATAAGTAATAGGTTATCACATCCTTTTAGGTATGAATTCGTAAATCTCCACCATAAGGCCAAATAGGATTTTATTTAGATGGTTTTAGTTAGTTTTTGACTCCACCATTTCCTTGACTTTTGGCTGGAGAGACCTTATGTAAGTCAAGGCAATGCCTAAACTTGCTTGGAAATAAAGTTTTTATTAACATATCAGCCAGATTTCTTGTTAGCACTTTTATCACATTAACCAATCCTTCACTGACCATATCTCTAATAAAATTTAATTTCGCATTAATGTGCTTTGTTCTCTCATGAAACACTGGGCTTTTTGTTACGTAAATAGCACATTGATTGCACATATTACCTTCACTATGCCACAACGAATTTCCAACCTACTTGCAAGTTCTTTTAGCCACACAAATTCTTTTATAGCCTCAATACAAGCTATATACTCAACTTCTATTATTGATAACAATAATACACCCTATGGACTACTTTTCCAACTTACCAAGTTCCTATACAATGGAAATGCATACCAAATAACTAATCTTTTCTTATCGATGTCACAAGAAAAATATGCATCTATGTATCCTACTGGGCATCTTGAGCTTGAATCTCCTCTCTTGTATACAAAACCAAGCCTTGTAGTTCCTTTGAGATACATGAATGTTCCTTTTAGACCTTCCCAATGCTACTTCCATGAAAAGGTCCTACAAGCAACACTTATTGAATGTGCCAAGTTAGGTCTGGTTCCTATCATAGCATACATGGGGCTTTTTATAATACTTGCATATGGTATATTTTCCTTCTCAGTTTTCTCATATTCTAACTTTGGACATTATTGCATAGGGAGTTTAAAATAAGGGACTAAACACTAGTTTATTTCATGCATTCCAAACTTCATTAGTACTTATTCTATGTAGGTTGCCTAAGATATAAAAAATCTCCCATGAGTCATATAATCCATTATTTCCATCCCCATAATCCTTTTGGCACTGCCCAAATCCTTCATATCAACTCTGATTTCAAAAGTTCCTTGAAATTTTTTATATCATTCATGTGTTTACTGAAAAGAAACATATCATCAACATAGAGTAATAGATATATGAAATTTCCAATAGTCTCTTTTCTAAAGTAAACCCAAGCATTATATTGATGAGTACTTAAAAAGCACTAATATTTCATGATTTCTTTGCACTTAAATGCTAAAAATATATTTGAATTTACATAATTTTTTCATTATTTAAGCAAATCTATATGTTCGGAATCACATGTATTTTTTGTTATTGTTTCAGGTATTCTTAGCTTCAAATTAATTAAAATGACAAATACTTGAAGAATCATGCCTGAAGCACTCATTTTCAACTTAGAAGAATAAAAGAATAACACATGTAAACTTTACATGTGTTCCAACTAGCTTGTAAGGGGTGAAACAATAAAAAAATGAAGAAAAATAGTTTGTTGTAGACTACAATAGTGGAAAGTTTAGGCTATGGTGCAACCTTCTCTGGATTTGATTTAACACGTACCAAATGAGATGAAAGTTGCGCCATGGATTACAGAGGGTTGTGGGCCATGATGGTTAATTGCTCATGTCCACTTTTCCCTCCAATTTTTCAACTATAAATAGCTCTCTTTTTCTAATATTTCAACACACCCAATACTAATATAAATATCAGTTTTTTAATAGAATTTTGTTCTTCAGTTTTTCGATTTTCTTAGCTTTTTTTTCTTTAGTTACTTTTATATACAATTTAGATTAGGTTATCATAAATAAGAGGCAATAAAAGGGAGTTACTCCAAATCATGCAATATGAAATCATTGCTATAATCTAGGGAATATTTTGAAGATTAATAACTCTTCAGTGAAACAAGATACATCCGTCCATCTATCTTTTGAGTATAAATCTAATCTATATTCTTATTTTTTTCACTAAAAAATATTGTATTTCTTAGGATAGGTTCTAGTTATTCCTCACTCAATGCCATCATTATAATTACCCACTACAGCTGTAGAATTAATTTTTCTCTAAGGGGTTGAGACAATAGTGTCCATTCATCGTTAAGAATGTTGTAGGAGGTGCTATAGGTGAGAAATCTTCCATAGAGATTTATAATATCTTTAAGTTGTTAGGTGCATCTCAACAAAAGAACTCGAGAGTGAGAAGGGCTAGAGTCTATGAAATAGATAGACTACGGTGCTGAAGTATCTATAAAACTTATATAGTTGACCAAGCAAGTTGCACTTCTCTCTACACAATCCACCACTACAAAGAATTATGTCGATGGTGTAGTACATTGAGACATGGTGTTGATTCCTGTCCTTATCAAAGATAAGTTGTTACAAAACCTGAACAGGTTAATGTAATATAAGGGTACCAACCAAGAACTATGTATGACTCCAATGTAAACACCTACAATTTAGGATGGGGAAATCTTCCTAATTTTTTCTAAAGGCAAAACAATCCTCCATTTTCCAAAAGTTCTAATCAACAGGCCCAACAATACCACTAACCAATGCCATGGAATCCTCCAAATAACCAACTTTAGAGGATAATTTGAATGCTTTCATTAAACTTAGCAAGGAACACTAGTCTAAGAACAATAATGGTTGGACTCCTTAGAAGCATTTGTGAAACGGGTAGAGACAAAGGTTAAGCAACTAGATGAACACTTGTAGAAGCAAGGAAAAGAATAGTTGCATGGTTAGAGCAACAAGGGAACTCAATAACGTGGGGACATTAAATTTATTATAAATTGAAGTTCCCTAAGAAATGTCTTGCTTAGATGAAAAACTGAGTCCTAGATAGTAGGTAACCCATTATTCTTTTTTATTATTTACCATTTAGTTTTTATTTAATTCTTATTAATATAATAGTTATGTTTATAATTCTTTTTATTATTTTTATTTTATTTTTTTAATTATTTAGTACTTAGATTTTATTTAGTATTAGTTTAGTTATAATATTATAATAATAATAAAAATTCTGAGCTTTAGCATGCCATTTTTCTAATTGCAACATAGGGCTCTCAAGTTGAAAATTAGGGTGTAAAGAATTTCACTTCACATTATGGCATAAACTTAATTGTGCTGTAACCCTAGGGTTTTTGAAAGTTTTGGTCTGGAATTTTGGCAATTCACACAATGACATAAATAAACATGCCATGCAATCCAATTCAACTTTTCTCATAAAAATACTTAGCCTATGCATTCCAACCCCTATTTCTCACATTTCTTCATCTTCTTCACTAAAAATTAAACTTTTCTCTCCCCCTAAACACACATATTTCCCTAAAATTTGATCTTTTTACTTCAATATTCTTTCAAATTTCTTCACAATCATATTACTCCTATTTTATTTGTTGTCATTTCATTGAGAGATTTTCGCAAATCTCCTTCAAAAATCTTCAAATCTTCATCTTCAACAAGGAGTATTCTTCAAATATTCATCTTCTTCACAAACAACACAAGTGACCAAAGATTTTAGAATATGTCTTGAATTAAATTTTCTAAAAGAGTACCAAAATCTAATTAGATTAAGTGAGGGTGAGGAAAGGAAAAAGAGGTCCATATAGACTATAATAGACTAAGTTTGCAAGTACAGGGGCCAAACTCAGATTTGATAAGGTAGTTAATATCAATAAAATTTTGGTCGTAGAACAGGGATTAGATTTTGAGCTTAGAAAAGATTGGCATTTTGAGGGAGTAACAGATGTTATAGAAGAATTAGAATGGAGATGATTCATAAAGGAACCAGATGCAGCTATTGAATCAATAGTTTGGGAATTTTATGCTAATGTCCCGGATGTTGTCGATAATAGAGTAAAAGTATGGGGTGTACTAGTCCCATTTGGCTCATCTAGTATAAGTGCTTATTATAGTTTAATAGATGTGGGCCAATGTGAAAATGAAAATTATTTATATAATGTGGAATATACTGATGTAATGACCTTTCTATAGAGGGGTTAAGTGGGAATATTCCCTTGGGAAACCAAAGGTTTTGACGAAAAATGTTTAACCAAGGTTTCCCATATGTGATAATATTTTATATGTTCTAGACTCATGCCTACTACACATTATATCTTTGTGGACAGAGAAAGAGCTATATTACTTTATGCTATAACATCCAAAATAACCATGGATGTTGGAGCCATAATCTAATAATCACCATTTGAGTTACTTCTTCCCTCAACTCATTACAGCTCTATATGCTAAAGCAGGAACAAATTACCTAAAAAGTGAGGTGTTAATAAAACATGGTGAGTTATTAACTCTAGCATACTATAATGAACTCACAATGGATACTAATAGAGCCTAAAGGGATAGAAGGGTAGCTTCTTCGTCAAAGATGTCAATGAAAGATTAAATTTTTCACTTAAACGAAAAAGTCACCTACATGGAGAAATATTTCCAAGAGTGTACTACCAAACATATTGAGTATGCAAGTCAATAACATTATGTTTAGGGTGATTGTAACCATACTATCCATGAGATGCTACAATTACCTCTTTCTCATCTCGGAGTTGATTCTAATAATTTAAGATAACCCGAGAATCAAGGATCTCATTTATTTTACACCACCTGATAATTCATATAATGATGATTAAAAATTCGATGACATGGAGGATTAAGCTCCAACATTGCTTCGAAGTTTTATTAGTTTTTATTATTTTTATGTATTTTATTTCAGCTTGGTTTTATGAACTTCTAGGTTAATTATTTTTATTTTTTGGGATATGTTTTATTTTATATTATTTTTACATTTTATATAATTTGATTTATTTTATTTTATTTCCTATTATGTGAACCATGCTTATTTTATTTAGAATTGTTTAATTTATAAACTATTTATTGAGATGCGATATATAAGAAGTACACAGTAATCTGTCTATATAATTAAATTGTTTGAGATAATGGATGCAATTTACTTACCACATCATTACTTGATCACATTGGCTAAGCAAATAGGTAACTTTTCTCTTCTTTATCTTTATTTTTAATTTATCTTCGATACATTGAGAACAATGTAATTTCTAGATTGGGAGTGGAGGAGAAATTACATAAATTTAGGCATTTTAAAAAAAATTATTAAATTTGTGTTTACATTTATTTGCTTTTATTCAGTTTATTTATTGGCATAAGGATAGTTAGGTTTAATTTTAATTTTTTTGCAAATTACAATGGTTTTAGTTTACTTTAAGCGATTGATTAAGTCTTTGAACTATTGGATTGATATCTTAAACATGTCATGAAATATTGTAATAATTAGTGTTTTTTTGTTATAGTTTGATTTTCATGCTTGAATGTTTAGATTGAGATATACCTGAAATTGGTGTTTAGGAATCAAATAGTAGAGGCTGACTTATGAAAATATTTTGTGCCTTTGATGTTTTATTTTGAGTGATAATATTTTTCTACTCATTTTATCACTATTCTTCTCTTTGTTTTTTCATCTAGAAAACATAGCAAAGCTCTATCAAATTGAAATCTCATTTTTTTCTATTTTTGGATCACTATTATCTTGAGTGTTATTAGGCATTACTGATCTTTGAGCTAATTGTTTGAGTTCTTATATCTTTGGTTATGTGTAATAAGTGGTGCACTGTTTGTCCCATTTTGGTTTATGGGTGACCGTGGTTGAGTGATTTCCCATATTGGGTGTTTAAATCTTGTTCATATTACACACTAATGGTTGTCACACACTACATCAAGTGGTACTAGCTTTGGAATAAAGCCAACATTATTGTTGAACAAGGGGTTGTGAAGGTAGCAAACAAGGATAGCAATAGGCATTTCAGATGGTGATCCCAATTGATAGAGTTAATGGGGTTTTATTTTTTTTCAGAGTTGTAATTGATTTATTACTTAGCAGATTTGCAAAATGTCAAGTGGTTGTCATAAGCAATCAGAGGATGTGACTACATAGGCAGGAATTCTATGTGGGTTTATCTCATTATATTTGGTGTTATGCATACTCTACTATTTGGCTAGTACAATTTGAGTTTAAATTGTATTCTTTACATACTGAGGCTTAAACTCTAATTAGAAAGCCTTTAATATTTATTACTTTCTTTCTGATTACTGATGGTATATCTATTACTTATTTACTATATATTTGTGCTTGTTTATACTACTACTTTGATTATCAATTAAGTGTTTATCTTTCTATTGTATGCATGTTTAGGTAGAGTCTTTAAGGAATCACTAACTCCTTAACCTAATTATGTATCAGGCCTTAGACTTCTTCAATTTTTTATGCATGATTAGATTGTTATGTTAGTATAATCTAAGTTTATATCATGCATGTGTAAACATACAAGATCTAGACTCTCTTCAAAAATCTTATTTGCATTGGGTACTTACATGATTTCTTTTCTTTACTTGTAGCATGCTCATAGTTTTCTGTTGATTTCATTTACAATATTAAATTAATCTATCTACTTCACAATTAATTTAAATTACTCTGCTATTTATCTATATGGGAGCTTGATGCGAGCCTCTAAGGAGTCAGCATCTGCTTACTTTGGCTACGTACTAGATGTCGAACTCTTTCTCTTGATAAGCTATGTTTTGTTTGATTTCATATAGTAAGAGTACAATCATCCTTTACTGAATATTTTCTCATATATAAAGCCTTAAAGTGATTGGAAATCCTTTGTTGCTTTTAAATATATATCATTGTTTCGAATGTTGTGTGTTTTTAGTTATGTTTATGCATGCTACTTGTTTGGATAGAAACATGTAAGTTATACCATCACTAGTGTGTTTATTGTAGTTTGTTTTTCCCTACAATTGGTTTTTTTTATTGTGTGTTGAATTGAGCATATTGTTTTGTACTTCCGTAATAATTTTGTTAGTTCACATTTGTGAGGCTTACTTGGAAAAATTGGTATATAGCTTGTGAAAATATTCCATGGGTTGACATCTCTACCTCTCATCTAAGTCCTAGTTATCTATTTGAGTTGGAAGAACAATTGACTTTTGTGCAATTGTTCCTACACATGTAATTCTCAATTTGTAACAGAATGGTTCACCCATGTTTAGAAATAATTGTCTGGGTCATGAATCCTAGAGCTCTATCTACACATGAATATACCCTATATGTTTGTGCCCTTTGTCACCATTGGTATTAGGGCAGGTCACCCCAATTTAAGCTTAATCGCTTGGGTGCTCTTTCTAGAGTTCAATCTACATATATACACTCCTTACATGTTTGTGGCTTTTTCACCAGTGCTTTGGGCTATTTTTGTTTGGTGAGGTTATTTATCTTTATGAACTTTTTTTGTTTGTGTATTCATTGTTTTTGTATTCATGCATATCTCTTTCTCATTACTTCTTTGTCTTGCACAGTATATTAATTGCCATATTTATTGCTATGCCTAATTGTTCGATCCTTTACTAGTATTCTCCCCTTTTAGTTTCTTTGACATGTTCTTTATATGTGTTTGCCTTTCTTACTACTTACTTCTTCTTCTTCTATAGATGTTTTCATAAGCATCATTTCACATGTTTTCAATATGTAGTGTCAAAGTATTAAGATTTTTCCATTTGTAGTCTTGTCATTCATATGCCTTGTCATATAGAATGCATCTCACTTGTTGTATTAGGTTCTTCTTTCCTGTACCGTATAAGTTAAATATTGGTTCTCTGTTTGTCTTTTGTTGTTTAAAGATCATCATTTACTTGATCTTCCTTCTCTTATGCTTTAGATGTCATTTTGGAGAAAACTGTGGTGTGTTACAAACTTGTGTACATAAGTGTTTCTTATCTTTTCTCTATACTATACTTGTTTGGGTTTTCCTTGTGCATTTGCATGTCACATATATTATTTACTTTTCTTTAGGATTCTTAACTTACATGCATTACTGTGACTAGATTTGTGTGTTTAATTTGTATTTTTAGTGGTTGTGTTGTTCACTCTATCTAAGCATGTCTCTTTCTTTTATGATAGAACCTGAGTCTTCCTCACATACTAAGATGTTTCAGTAGCATCTCTTGTTTCTTCTTTTTCTTGGGGGTGTTGCTCACTAGTTAGTCATTTTTTTTCCTTCTCTTGACTAGTGATGATGTTAGTATTGCTTATGATCTCTTTTGAGGCAACTGTATGCAATTTGTAACCATTTCTCTCTCTCGAGGAAACATTGTACGGTTTATGATGATGATCTCTATTGAGGCATATCCTTTTCTTTTTGACCTATGATCTCCTTTGATACCATATTTTTCATCTCACTTATTTGTTGTTGCATTTCTTGAGATTGATTGTTTCTATCTCTTACTAGCTTATTTTTCTTGTGTAAGTTTATGAATTGTTCTTAACTTAACTTGCTTAGTATTCTATCCTACTTCTGTATTGATATGTTATACTATGTGTAGATGCTTTTCTTTTATGGGAGTTTTGAGAATGTAGGATGCATAACATGTTTATTGCCTAACATGCTTAATTTAGGTAGAGATTTGTGTGTCTGTTACATGTTGTCAAGGGAAGTGTTGTGTTTGTTCCGATTATGAGTTTATGTTATGTTGTATGTTCTTATGATGCCTCCTTCTTCTTGACATTACTTTACTTGAACTATGCATAAATTGGACTATTAGTATGACATGTAGCATGCAAAGTATGCATTCTATTGTTTTGCATGTCATCTTATGTGTTTACCAGTATTCGTGTTTTGTAATAATTTATTACATGTTTTCTATATATAGGTTTTTTCTTGGTATTTACTATTAGAATGCATAACACATGTTTTCTTTTATAGATTGGGATGTCTTTCTGTATATGTGTGAATAATATGGGATGAGGTTGTAGAATTAAATACACCCAAGTGCTTTTAGGGGGAGATATTTAAGTCACAAGGAATGTGTCAACTTCAAAAATAGTTGGACTCCTAGTCAACTTCTTCTTAGGGAAGATAATTGAGTAACTAGGAGTGTCTCAACATGGAAAATAGTTAGGCTCCTAGTCAACTTCTTTAATATTTGCTAACACATTTATGTGGCATTGGTATTTGACCGCCCATCCTACCGATGTGTTATAAGCACGTTATGAAGCCCCTTATACCTTCCACAACATGTATAGATATGGGGCTCCATGCTATGTATTGTATTAGGGAGATATCTTTTGTCTACACTTCTCTTAGTTTGTCAGTGCATTCAGTTTGTCGTTTATTGGATGTTTTTACCTTAATGTTTCCTTGGTGTTGCTCTTTGTCTATTTTGTACCACTACATGTGTTGCTTCATATTGTGTTTGCTCTAATCTTCTATCTTGTGTTGTACGAATGTTAGGATCATTATTTTTCTGTTTGACTTCTCTCCTTTATATAAGGGTGTGGTATATAACACACTGTATGTGTGCTTGGTTTGATTTTCCATAGAAAAAAGGGAGGGAAGTTTGCACAACTTTTGTTTGTTTGTGCATCATTTTTTAACATGTTATTTGCTGCATGGGATGTTAAGTGTAGTTTACACTATATCATGGTTACCTATGTATGGGTAACCGATAGTAATTGGATAGACTACACGCTATTTATACATGATACGTTCACAAGGAATGTGTTTGTTTTGTGTGTGCAAGTTACAAATGTATATTGAAGCCATCAACCTTAAGACTTGCAGTGTGTAGATGTGTTGAAACCCTCATGTTATAGACCAAAAAAGTATGGATGAGTTGATTTGAGAAGATGGATAGAGCACACAAGATAAATGCCTTTGTACTATGTCTATTTTTGGATGTTGGGTGTGCATTGATGTTTTGTTTATGGGTACAATAATTTTTAGGTCATATTCAAGATTGATGTGATTTTATATTTAGTTTTTCAATGTTTTGACACAGAAAGCTAAATGGGGATATTGTGAGTCCATTTGTACTTTGTGTCTGTGTTTTGGCTTTCTATGTGCAAAACATGGAGTCTGTTTATTTTACTCAGGGTTTTGTCTTCCTCTGGGTAAAGTTGTTACTATAGATCAGTAATGCACACATGTATATAGTTTGGAACACTATGATTGAAAACATTTTTTTCACACACCATGAGGTTGGTTGTTTAGTATGCATGTTATGCCAAGAGTGGATTATTTTGGCTCGATTCTAGTGAGGGTATTTATATTAATTACTCAACAACTTTTGAAATGAAAAAATATAATTTTTGGCACCGTGCCACACCACCTACTCTTTGGGTTTTTCATCCAAAATAATATTTAGTGGAGCTCTATCAAATTGACTTCTCATTTTTCTGTTTCTGGATGACTATTACCTTGTGTATTTTTAGGCATTACTTTGATTCATGATTGTGTGGTTAAAATTGTGCTCTTGAGTGGTGATTAGTTAAGGCGTTATTTGCAAGTGGTTTTTTGTGAGGAGCTTGTATGGCTATAAGTCATGTGTTTGCTGGTAGTTGCCCTCGTGCAACATTTTCTTATGTGATGAACCTGTGTGGCTATAAGCTATGTGTCGGTTGGTAGTTACCTTCGTGCAATTGTTTTCTATGTGAGAACAACTTTATGAGAGTAGGTTCAGCTAAATAGTTTAAGTTCTCATATCTTTGGTTGTGTATAAAAAGTGGTGGACTATGTGTCCCACTTTGGTTTACCAGTGATCATGGTTAAGTGGTTTCCCACATTAGGTGTTCAAATTTTCTTTATATTGCACATTACTAATCTATGGTAGTTGATTGCACTACATTAAGTGCTACTAGCTTTGGAGGAAAGTCAAGTTCGTGTGTAAAACCAAGTTGTTGCAAAGGCAGCAAGTGAGGCCAATAATAGGAAGTTCAGAAAGTGATCCCAACTGATAAAGATAATGGAAGTTCTATTTCTGTTAAATTTGTAATTGTTTTATTGTTTAGTATATTTGTTTGCTACCGAATGGTTGTCATAAGCAACCCGCGGATGTTACCACATAGGTATGGGTTCTATGTGGATTTACCTCGTTATATTTGGTGTTGTGCATGCTCTATTATTTGGCTATTATACTCTAAGTTTAAATTGTGTATGCCTCTACATATTTAGGCTTAAACTCTGATTAGAAAGCTTTTAATATTTATTGCTTGCTCTCTAATTACTAATAATATATCTTATGCTTATTTACTACCTTTTGTGCTTATTTATACAACTGTTATGATTATCAATTCAATATTTATTTTTCTATTGTATGCATGTTTAGGTAGAGTCTTTAAGGAGTTAATATCTCCTTAACCTAATTATGTATAAGTTCTTAGACTCTTTCCATGTTGTTATGCATGATTAGATTGTTGTGTTAGTATAATCTGAGTTTTTATGGTATATGTGCAAACATACTATATCTAGACTCTGATTAGAAAGCTTTCTTTGTTTGTTTTGTTGCATGCTTCTTTCCTTTACTTGTAGCATGCTTGTAGCTTTATGTTTATTACTTTTATAGTATTAAGTTAATCTACCTATTTTCTTATTAATTTATATTAATTCTATTGTTTATAGGAATTTGAGTTATGTATAGATCTCTAAGGAGTCTGTATCTCCTTACTCTGGTTGTATACTAGATGTCAAACTCTTTCTCTTAATAGGCTGTGTTTTGTTTGATTGCATGCTTTGAGCGTCCAATGGTCATTTATCAAATATATTCCTACATATGAGGTCTTGAATTGATTGGAAATCCTATATTTCTTTTCAGTATGTATACTTGTTTCACATGTTATGTATTGTTTGCTATATGCATGTTGCTTGCCTAGACAGGAGTATTTGAGAGACACCATCACTAGTGTGTTTAATGTAGTTTGTTCTTCCTTTGTGCTACCTATTTTTGTTTGTGTGTTGAATTAAATATTTGTTTTTTACTTCAGTTATGTTATTTTTTTAATTCATGTTTGTGAGGCCTACTTGGCCGAATTGATATAGAGCTCATGAAATGATTCCATAGGTTGGCATCTCCACCCCTCATCTAGGTCTATGTTACTTATTTGAGTCGAAAGAATAATTTCCCTTTGTGCAATTGTTCCTACTTATGGACATCTTAGGGATTCTACCTTTCCTCAAATGGAAACTGAGTGCCAACTCATATGCCTATAAAATGAGTAATGGATCTTAAATAATAGCCAGTCTCTTCACTTTCTCAATGGCTAGAAGCATGCAGACTATCTAAGTACAATCCGTTAAGCTAGCAAATAATAGTGAGACTAAGGCTCTCCAACTTAGAATGATCACATCACCTCAAAGAAAAGATGCTACATCAGCCTCCCAACCTCCCTAATTACTACCTTTAGTTAGGTCTAGCTGTTAATTTTAATTAAAGTATGCTTCTTTTCTAAGAGATTAATGAACCATTCAATTGCTGCATTCGGTTGAATCTAAAAATTTAATCTTTCATAAGGTATCTAAAATAGGTTTATGATTTAAGTATCTGAAAACTAACTTTCTGATTTTAAATCTATTATAAATGATATATCATCAATATATCTTTCAATAATAATTCTTATAAAAAATCTATAAAATAGAGCATGCCTCAAAAAAGATATAAACTATAATTATCTAATATCCGTGAATATTGCTCTAAATCAAAGTCAGATAATTAAATCATAAACCTAAATCTCTTTTTTATTATGAAAAATACTTCATCAATATATTTTTTATTTACAAACTTTGTTTTATTCTAGATGAAGAAATAAAACTTAATTATTTTATAAAAATGTTTAATTTGCTTTAATATTTCACAAGCGTAATAACATTACTAATATACCATATTATTTATATCCAGACATACATATTTTAATACATGATCAATAAATTAAACATACCTTAATAGAGTCTTAGTATTGTTTCTATTATGGAAAGCTCCAAACAGAATTACCAAGAGCATTTATTGAGTTAAAAGTAAAATTATTACATAAACTAAATTTGTTCAACTCTTAAATGAGAGAAAAACTTTAAACTAAATAAAAAAAGCTTAAAAGACTAAGAAGCTTAAGAATGAAGATATGGGATATATTGTGGGATATGAATTACAATAAAATTAGGGTCCTATTTATAGGTGGAGGAAATGAAAGAAATATGGATTTTTAGACTGGTGTCATAGTATACACAAGGTGTACACGATTTTGGCTCGATCCATTACATTCGCACAATGCATACAACTTTTCACTCCACGGTCTGCATCATATTTGGGATACATGATGTCAATCCTATTCCCTCGTACCACGACATATAAAACTTTTATGCAGTAGCATACTCTATGTTGTATCACTTGGAACCCTTTATTTCTTATATTTCCTTTTTCAAGTTTTAAAATATATGTAATGATTAACATATGTTTTCATTTTAATCTTCTAAGTTGTAATGGGTGCTTCAAATATAATTCTTCAAGTTGAATCATTTAAATACAAAAAATACCTAAAAAACAACAAAATATAGAGTTGATTTTGAAAAGATATATTTGTTTAAAATAGTAGTAAAACTAAGTAAATATAAATCTATTTAATCATTTAACAATCATAAAATCGAGATATATTAAGTGCTTTTGAGAACTTGTCAGAAACTATGAAGCAAGAGAAAACTATAGAAGGTAAAAATCACTAGTATCCTGCCATATCATTTAAGGCCTTGAGAATACTCAAGATCCTCAAAAAGAAGCTTATAGCATATTAGGAGCTCCCAAGAGGCTCTATGATACTAATAGAAGCTTATTATATCTCTATATAGCTATCATATAGCTCCTAATAGCAAACAAGATTCTCAAAAATGGCTCGGTCATCACCTAGGATGAGCCTTGATAGGCTTAGACCATGATAAATGTTGATAGAAAGCTTTTAGTAGCTTCCATGAGTCACATATCAATTAAGAGCAACTCCTTCACATGTCATAAGACCTCTATAGGCCTATAAAGTAATCTCTATTACCTTAGGGATCTCAAATGACCTAACATATCAGCCACTCGAGTCAATGAAAATCTCCACGATGATGTTTATTTAAACAACATCATTTCTATCTCCGAAAAGGAGTATATCAGCTCCCAGCATCTGGTACATTGTCCTCTCTAAATTTCTATTATCAAGGATTAGGATCAACTTTAAACTCCTCTAGGGTTGCTCTTACAAGTCCCTATAAAAGAAAAATATAATCTCCAATTCAAGGTACATTGAATCTCATAGGCAACTTTCAAAATAACTATGATTCAATATATAATTAGGTGCACTCAGAACCCAAGAAGAAACATCAACCCTACTTTCTCTTTCATTGATCACTGATGAGGGCTTAAAAGAACTAAATATAATAAGATTTTATGCACTTTAATTATTAAAATATATTTGTCTTGCATAATTTTATTATCTTTTTAGCAAATCTATCTTTTTGAAATCACAGATATATTTTGTTATTTTTCATGTATTTATAGCTTCAAAATTTATTCCATTGGTAAACATTTAAAGAAAAATACCTAGAAGCAATCTATTGCCACCATGAAGTATAAAATACTAATTTAAGTAAATCTTATATATGTTACAAACTAATGTAACAGGGTAAAATACAAAAGAGTTTCTTGAAGCACAGTAATACACGTGCCACGACAAAGGTTTATGTGTGCCGTAGTGTGAGGCATTTGAATCCAGAATAAAAACATGTACAAGTTAGGTCATTGCGATGCCAAGAAATGCATACTATGGAACTCATTCCTATATAAACCCGATCACCCCTTATTTATAAATCATCCCTCTCCCTCTCACGTCTCTTCTCTCACTCTAAGCTTTCTAAGCTTCTCTTTAGTTTTTAGATTTTAGTTATTCTCTCATTTTGAGAGTTGAACAATTTAATGTTATGTTATAAATAATATAGATTAGGTTGTTCATAATAAAAATGGAAATAAAAAGAGTTCTTCTAGATAAAAGATTTAAGAAAGAGTTATTTGTAATAATACAACTGAAGTATTAACTTTAATTGTATTTTATTTATAGCTATAATTTGATGTATCTATCTGAAATAATATATTTAATATATTATTTATTTATTAAATTCAGCATGTCTGCTAATTATAATAATAAGATTTTAGTTATGTTATTATGCTTGTGTAATATTAACATATGTGAATATTTTTAATAACCATTAAAATATATATTATTTTCTATTCAAGAATTTTATAAAAAGAAAATCAATTAGAGATCGTAATAGTTTATAAATATGAAATTGGGTTTTAGAAACATGAATCAAAATTTGATTTAGAGTAATGTTCTTTTATCTTTAATTTATAGTGATTGTATAGAACTATTATTTAAAAATATATTAACAATATATTTTTAGTTATGATTTTAAAATCTAAAAGTTAGTTCTGAAATTCATTAATCTAAAAACTAATCTAAAAAGCTTAAATAGACGTTTAAAGTTACCGGACTTACCAAAGGTGGCAAATTAAATGATTTGATAATTTCTTAGAAATTATCATAATTTGCTTAAGGTTTAATTTTTCGGCCACACCAAAGTAGCAAGTTAAAGTTTAATTAATAAAGAATAATGATCCTACCAAAGATGTTATTTATACATATAAAAAAGAATCAATAATATGAGTTTTTATTTTATTGACCTAATTTATTTTACGAAACATAATCAACTAGTTAAATATAATATTAATTCTACATTGATTAAATGATTTTTATGTCTACCATAATTTATGAGAACTTAATCTATCATTTATCTTTAATTTTATGTCATTAGTTTAGATCTTTTAAAAATCTAAACTTGGTGATAGAATATTCATGTTTATTCTCAATTTTAGGAATTTGTTGAATTATTTAAAAATCACGAGATTACTCTTTGGACGAACCTTGAAAATATATTTATTATTTCTTATAAATTGATTCGGCACCATTACGTGGAAGGAATAGTGTTTTAAATTTTTTATGATCAAAAATCTTAAAAACTTTTTTATGTTTTAAATATTTGCGATTTTTATTTACATAAACTTAAAAAAAATCAAAACTTTTTTAAAATATAAAAATATAAAAATTTAGTCACTCTTAAAAGTTGGCTTTAAAAAAAATAAAAATAAAAAGATCTAAAAATTTAATATTTTTGTTTAATTTCATAAAAATAAAAACTAAGTAGTGACATGATTTTTCTACTCGCAACATAGGGCTCTTGTCATACAATTGGGTTGAAGAAAAATATATTTAAACATGAGTCTCTGTTTGATTACGTTGGTTGTATTTTTGCTATGATGAGCTTTTAAACTAAATCCCAAGAAAATGCGTTTCAAACCATATTTATATAAATTTTTCCCTCTTTTTCTTCTATTATAAACCCTATTTTCTATGCCCCAAACACAAATAATTTTGAAACTATCTCTAAAGATTCTAAAAATTTTAAATGTCAATATCACCATTTGTGATAGAAATGAGGTAAATTATATGTCAGACCTATATGCAAGCGTTAATTTAATGCTTTGTTTATTATACATGTAGCTACGAATAGGCAAACTGAAATCCACAATTATGTCTTTATAATTAAAGGATAAATCTGTAATATATCCAAAGGGAATTGTAAAAGACTTAATAGTATAGGTTGATAATCTAATTGTACCTATAGATTTTGTAATTGCTCATGTGCAAGAAACACGAAATTAGACAAAGAACACAATCTATTTTTTTGTAGGCCTTTACTAAAAAAATTGTTAATGTCCATTACGGGTGTTTTTCAATGACAATATTTGCATAAAGACTATACATTTTCAAGCACATACTAACACAAACTCAATAAGATGGGGGCCAATAAGTATATTAAATTCTGAAAATGAATTTGTTTTCAAAAAGCATGTTACTAAGACATTAAAATAGCGGTAGATAGGAAACCATGCATTATTCTAAGTAATATTATTTTCTTTATTTTAATTTAATAGTCATTATTTTTGGATATTATTTTGTTTTATTTTCTATTTATTAAATCATGTTATATAGAACTATTAAAATTATAACTGTTTGTTGAAATATGTGAGGAATACACAACATTTTGAGTAGGTTCATGTTAATATACTTATGTGTCCAGCAAGTGTGTGAGTAGGTTCATGTTAACATTGATCACTAGATGTGAGGTATATGTAAATGCATAAGTCACAATATTCAATCAAAATAAAGATGAATAGAGTATGTAATGATTATGTCAATGTTAAAGCATGTCTACTTTCCTCATTTTTTATTTTTTATTGTTTACTTTTTATCTTCTTTTTTAAAATAAACAAACATCAATAAAAATAAAAATAAAACAAACAAACAAACAAACTAAAGATACTCACCTAGGGTCAATTAAGCATTCAAACAAAAGTGTCAAGGTAAATAATAAATGACATTCAGATGACTGAAAATAGATAATCTTTTCTAAATCAAACTTTCTTGAATTTTAGTTTTATTATATATTTGGGCTAGAAATCAATTACCTTAGTTGTCAATTGCATATTCTTAGACTTATCTTTAGATGTTCCCTTTATCCTAAATGAAAATACAATATGTATGATAGGATGATGGTAATTAGTCTTAGAATTACAAGTGTTAAATTTTACATGTCCCTTTGAACCAACAACTTCATGCTTTCTAGTAGAATTTTTGAACTTGTTATTATAATCTACATTCATCCTAGAATATAATGCAATATGCATAAATGGATTATGGTTATGAGTCCTACTATATGAAGCATGGAAAATATTAATAAATTTATGAGTATTCATCAAAAATCTATATTTGGGCTTAATATAACCTTTTATATCACAATTATGACAAATAGGTACAAACTTAATAGATTATTAAATAACAGATGCAACTGTTCTTTGTGTATAATGAGTAACACTAGGAGTAGGGTTAGAAAGTCTTACAGATGTGGTTTTTAACATTGAAGCTATATGTATAGCCTATGAAGAAGAAAGATTGAAGGGTTTTACAAACTCATTTGTTTTTAAAGATGATGTGGTAGAATCCTCATATACATAGCTTAGTCCTCTCCTGTCTCCAATAGGTTTTCCATATTCTAGAATTGTTTTTAGCTTTTCAGCTCTAATGGTTAGCCTATTTATAGCTTCCTGGTATTGTTCAAGTTCCTCCACCAATTTTTCTTTATCTACTACAAGCTTTCTATTTTCTTCTTTTAAACCTACAAGACTTAAATTCAAAGCATTATTCTATTCTTACAAAATATTATTTTCTTCTTTTAATTTATTTGAAAAGCTTTCATGTGTCTCAAGTTATTTACTAACTTTTCTATTTTCACTTTTAAACTAGTATTCCCTTTTATGGCTCTAACAAATTTATAAACAATTCTTTAAAAAAATTAACATTATATTCAAAAAGAAAAGAAGACTCGATTTCCTCAACATCTATACTATCACCCTCAACAAGATAATCCATAACAATGTCCAAGGCACATTAAGTGTATCTAGTGACTGGCTCTGATACCAAATGAAAGTTCCCTTTTAATCACAAACTTAATTAGCTCGACAGGGTGCATATATACACAACAAAATTATGATAAATTAAAATTTAGTAAATGGTAAGTCATGAAATCATGAATAAATAAAATAATGCAGAAATATAAGGATTAAGACACAATTATTTTTAGGTGGAAACAACCTGGCCAGGTCTTACACTACCCACAAAGATAAACCCTCAAGTAATATACTTACATGCCACTGCTTTCATCATATAGCCTCTATAAGAAAAGAGTTTGGATCCAAACTAACTTTCTAACAACTTAAGTCACACAAGTAGTCAAATCCCTTCTACC
The DNA here is from genome assembly GCA_030763125.1 of Hippophae gyantsensis. NCBI lineage: Eukaryota > Viridiplantae > Streptophyta > Magnoliopsida > Rosales > Elaeagnaceae > Hippophae > Hippophae gyantsensis. The sequence continues at coordinate 26,107,094 of CM061039.1, read as the reverse complement.
AATTATTGAAATGTTAGTACAATAACACAATTGTAAATGTGTGTGCTATAGTAGATTCAATAATGAATATCCCTAACTAGATGATTTAATAATGAATATCCCTAACTAGATGATTTAATAAATACATAAGATAAATAGAAATCAACTAGCAATCCTATGACAATCTATTTAAACATAAGTTCAATAAAGATGTTTCTTTAAAGATTAATAATCAAACCAAGTAATTATGATATGACACACACAATTATTTAATCCAACCATTCAAGAACAAAAATAAAGAACAAACTATAAGAACATATGATCAAAATATCATAAATCAATTAGGCTCATTTATCAATCAAACACAGCCACCAATGTTTGATAGATTAACTAAATAAAAAAGCCTAAAGAATTATGATGTTATATTTGCAAATAAGAGAGACATTAAGATGAAGAAATAATTCTCTTGTGTGGTTAATTAAAGTTTTTTTGCTTAGGTTTGTATATATAGAATATTTTGAAGCACTAGGCCAAAGTAAAATTACTATATTGTCTACAAAATAGTTAAAAGAGTTTTAAAGAAAAAAGGACAATATAGTAAAAAATAAATTCAATTCGAGTTAGAAATGAGTTTTAAAATCAAAGCCCTAACTGCTCGATCGATCTAAGAAGAACCAATGAAAAATTTGAATTATCAAAGGGAATTCTTACTCAAGCTAATGAAACAAGTGACATTAAAAGAATATGGGCTTGGCATAGGCAAAACTCAGAACAATCTAATAGGAGAGTTTTAACAGCTAGATGATTTTTTTGTATAAGTTCCTTATCTTTTATAATTAGTAAACTAGGAGAAGTTATGTAAGAGTTTTCTATCCATGATAGAGAGGTCTAATAAAAAGTTTGAGCAACCAGTCTTTTATGCTGTAGCAACCATTTTTGAACAATGTTCGGCATTCTCGTTAGGTTTTTCTAAAATGAAAGAGACAACAATGTTTGGCATTTTATCTCCTTTTGTTTGTTTAAGAAAGAATGGGTTGACTCATTTTCGACTCAAACCTAACCTAATTTTTCATGTTCAAATGGGTTCATCCATTTTTTTACCCAAAATCATAACAAGTCATGCTTTTCGTGTCAGGTTTTGTGTCATGTCAAAAATTATCACCTCAACTTGAATATGAGAGCTATTTTATGGGCTTCACTTGAAAACAAGAAGCATGGGGAAACCAATTATATGAGATAACTCTAATATTAGCACCATCTGACAGGTATTTTTAATACACTTCAAAACAACAACAAATCACCAATTTATTTTTCTTATTAGCACTAAGATTTGTAGATTGTAGTAAATAAAAATAATGATCTTTCCCATAGAGGACTGACTTATCTAATGACTTGAAAGGTAAAAAAACTGGTTGATGTTCCTAACGTCTAGCCATCAAACACTATATATTAGACTAATATATTCTTATCTAAATTCAATGAAATTTTATATGAACACACTGGACACAATGAGGTAACATAAAAAAATTTGGGGTCTTAATGAGTTGATTTAATATTTTAATTAAATTTTATAAAAATAGAAAAGAAACAACAATTAAATAAAAAATGTTTAAAATTTAAAAGTAATAATAGAAATAAATTAGGGGAATTACTATCCACCATCAAACAATCTTACAAAAGTTGTTTCATTCAAACTGTTCTTATTTGCGGATAAGGATAAATAGGTTGGCTTAATGTTAGAACACAACTTATTACTCTTTCTAGCTAGTATGTTAATAGAATGGTGTTTTCAACTCAATTTAGCTCCTAATATAGGACCTAGAATGGTGTGTTCATAGATTTAGCAAGTATAAATTACTAAGAACTAAAAGAGTATGAGTTATCACAAAGCATCATAAGTACTGGTGTCATCTTACTTATCCTAGAAATTGGTTTACATGTTAATTGCAACTAACAAGTGCGACTCTATAACATATGTAGATTCTCATTTAGTAAGGATAGGCTAACACAAATTCATAGAATCCTTAATTTTTTTTGCCAAGCATGCATCCAAAGAAAACACATAAAGAACACATAAAGAATTCATCACTGACATAATCTAGGAACAAATTTTCATATACTCATAAGATGAATCCAAACAAAAAGTCATAATCAAATTGCAATCATGTTTAGGGCTACAAGATAGCCCCTAAACTTATAAGAGTTTTAGCTACACATAATTGAGAAAGAAAACCAAAAGAAATGAGTTTGAGACAAATCTAAAAATTTTATCCTTCTTTTTCCTTCTGTTCAACATTCACCTTCTGGATTTCTCCTTTATTAAACCTTCATTTTCTTCTTTTCTTCTCCCAGTTTCGTTTTTTCTTTTATTGACTCCACCTCCTCTCCCCATTTAATTACTTTTCACAACTAATTTTATTTCTCTTTCATTTGCATAGAATTTTGTCTTCCTTTGTGGGCTTTATATCTATGGCCTTAATTGTATATTTTCGGTTACAAAATATTCAATGAGCTAATCTTTCAATACTAAAACTGATATATCTTCTTGTGAAAAAATGATATTAATGAACCGCAAGCTGTTTGAGAAAGTAAACATCCATAGATTTCTAAGAATTTAACATTTATTTTGTAATTCATTTTGAGCTATTCTCAATTCACATTTAAATTTCACTGATTTTCATAGGTAGTTTTGATGATTTTACTGTCTAAAATCCCATTTGTTCATAAAGAACAAACTAAGAAAAGACAAGTGAATTTAATATAAAAAATACTTAGCTTTTGGTAGTCCTAAAGCAAAATTGAGAAAAATAAAAATTAAACTTGATTCAAACAAATAAGACATAAACTACCAACTTCCAACAAACTTGGAGAAACCTATGCATGACCACAAATGAGTTTCAAAATTAGAACAAACAAGCAATCAAATCCTTAAATTTTCATAAACAATATGCTTAAGTGTCGGTGTGAAAGAGCTAAATCAACACAATAAAGATAAATCAAGGTCTTCATGGTCAAACAAGTTTCCATTTGAAATTTTCATATGGGTATCAAAGTAATCGGTTACTCAAGTAATCTTCACTTACCTATATATATGAGAGGAATGATGTATCAAAGTAAACAAGTATCTCATAAAAAGGTTGCATAAAAGAAGATTTTTTGAATATTCTCCCTCTTTTGATTTCATGAAAGGATATCGGTTACTCAAAATGTAAGGACCAATGCCATATGCTCGCCACTATGCACAATCTCCACTGATTAACCTTCACAAATTCTTTGATCAAAAGGTCTTTATTATGGTTGTAATGGGGCCAAAGGGTAAGGGTCAAAGAAAGCAGGAAATGGATCATTCAAAATCCTACAAGTACAGTATATCAATGAACAATGGAGATCATAGAGACTTCTTGATATCTCTTCAAGGTTGTAATACCAAAACTCTTAAGCATATAATGCCCCTTTGACATTGAATATCATGATTGGCTTATACTTCATTTAAACATTTCTTGGAATCCACACAATACATAATGTAATCATGGGACTTCCACTTTTCATCTTTTTTTTTATTTTCAAGAGAGATTTTCTTGTATCTAATTTCTTTTAATAAATAAATTTTTTCCAACACTTATTTCATTGTATCAAATAAAAAGAATCTTAGAATACATACTAAATCTCAAAGTAGCTTCATAAATGCCTAGGGTAAGGTAGGATGTATCTATTCTACTAAGGGCAAAAATGATATGGTTAGCAAAGAAAATTGGCTTATTTTAGGCTCAAAATTGTTAAGTATGGATGACTAAATTAAGGCACAAGTATTGTTTTTGGCTACGGTGGTGTTCCTAAGTGCCTTAATCATATCAGAGTTTGTCGTACAAAGTTAACACAAAGCTTTGAGAGGTAAAGAAGTGAGTTCTAGCATTATAAGGTCCAAAACATGCATCAAATTCAAATAATCGATCAAACAAATGATAATAAGATCATGCAAGTTCATTCACAAGAAAGAAAAAATTTAGAATATATATATCCCTCAGAAAACAAAGACACTAAGGCTTAAAATATCAGTAAGGGTCCTACAAGTGTACTCCTTGTTTTGACATATGTCATCATATATATTCATGAAATTTTAGGCTTAAAACTTGCTTGTTATTCTTCTAAAACCATTTAACCATTGTTCTTCTTCCTCCCCCCACACTTAAAATCAACATTGCCATCAATGTTGGATGACACATGTAATGATGAGAACTAAGTTTAGAGACAAGTAAAATATGACACAAACAAACAAACAAATAACCAATAAAAAATAAAAATAAACAATATAAAAAGAAAGGGATTAAGGAAACATTTCTTATTTGGGTTACCTCCCATAAGCATGTTATTTTACATCTTAAGCCTGACTTTACCAAGTGCAATCATTCGAGGAAAGCTAGTTTTTGAAGGGGTACAACCTCCACATCATACTCTCTGAAAGAATCGTAATAAGGATTGAGTATATGCCTATTCACCATGAACACCTAGTGATGAGTGCTCAAAAAGCACTAAAATTACCATGATTTTATGCACATTAATTGATTAAAAATATATATATTTATATGATTTTATCATATATTTATATAAATTTGTCTTTTTCGGAATCACGGATATTTTTATTGTTTTTCAGGTATTTTCGCTCAAAAACACAACTTAAAGACACAAAGAGTAATACTGAAAGCAATACATCACAAATATATTAATAAATAAATGATGAAAGGTCAACAAATATGTAAAAATTGGACAAAATGGGTCAAAAAGGAGTAAATCGCGCCGCCGCGCCGCCCAACTGCCTAGCCGCGTCGAGAAGCCGCGCACGCAGCATGCCCAGTCCGCGCGCCAGCTCTCCAATCCGTGCGCGCCTTTACGCGCCACTGCTGCCTTCCGCGCGCGCCTGTGCACGCCCCAGCTCCACTCCGCGCGCGCCGCTGCCATCTCACCCCATTTTCGCGCGCAGCCGCCCCCCACGTCATGCTGACGTCATCAATGATGTCAACAATCACCACTCCACGTTTCCACCATTTTTTCACCCACTTTTTTATCTCCATCCTCACCTATAAATACCCCCCTTCTCTTCACTTCTAAACACACCTCAAAACACATCTTCTCTTCTCTTCTCTTTCTTTCTGTCCATTTCTTAGTTTTTAGTTTTTTTTTTAGTTTTTCTTAGTTTTTAGCTAGTTTTTCTTAGTTTTTAGAGTTCTTATCTTTTTGAGAAGAACTAGCTATGTTTTTGTAATTTATTAGCTTTTTGATTCAATAAATGGGAGTGCAAATTCTGCTTGGAAGTTTTCCAACAACGGGAATAGCGTCGAAGTTCTGTAAGGATTTTATTTTCTTTACAGTTATTTTTTATGCTTTATTCTTACATGTTATATTTAATTTGTTAGTGATTAAATTTAACTGTGTTGGCTATTTGTAAATATGATATAATAATAACGTTGTTATGCTTGCAACATATTAAATAGGTAAAAACCTCTAAAATGAATTGATTTTATTTTTATTCAAGATTTTATATTAAGAATGTTAGAGAAAAATATATTATTTTTCATTACAAACTTAAATCTAAAAATTAGATTTTAAGGTTTAGTTATCCGGTCTAATTTAGAGTAGTACTCTTTTATTTGTTGGTATAATCGCCCGGTAGTTAGAGTGAAGTTCTATTTCAAAAGTTTTTATAAGAATTATTATCTGAAAATGTATTGACAACATGTTTTCAGTAGTGGTTTTAAAACTTGAAAGTTAGTACTCGGATAACTAAATTCTTAGGTTTAATTTGGACAACTTGAATAAAGTTTAAATTGTCTAACCCCACCAAAGGTGGCATTTAAATGGTTCATTTTCAATCTCTAGAAAAAAGAATTAATTTAATTAACCAAATTAGTTATCAACCCTACCCATAAGTGTTAATTGATTTGTTTAGTTAACAAAGAATATCTAACCCCACCAAAGGTGGTATTCATATAAAAAAGAGAGAATCAATAAATATCAATTCATATCTTTAATAACCTAAATAATATGAGCAAGCATAATTAACTTAGTTATTATATCCATAAATACTCCACTATTTTAAATGATAAAATTTGCATAAATGTTTATTGAATCTGTATCTATGTTTATTTTTATGTTAGTAGATTAAAAACAAAACCCAAAATATCGTGACAGTATGTTTAGGATTTAGTTTCGTTTTTAAAAGTTTGAATAATAAATTAAAAACCACATATATTCCTTCCTTAGATCGACCTTGGGAGTATACTTATCATTTTCTATGAAATGATTCGTGCACTTGCGAGAGTTTTATAAATAAATAAAACCAAATGAACGGTAGGATCGGCGATGTCGGTTTTGCTCTATCACCTAGGTGTTCCAAAATCTTGTAAAGATGTTAGTTTTAATGAAATCTAAAACAAATTTTAAGTCATTAGTTTTGGTGGCTTTTGCTTCCACGTATTTTGAAACATGATCAACATCGAAATGAAATGTAAAGAAAACCATTGAAAAATGGAAAATGTCTTATGAAATCAATACCCAAACATCAAAATTTTCAACAAATAAAATAGGAATTTGTGGCATTTGATTCCTTGGGTCCAAGTTACCTGTTCGTTGACAATGATCACATGTAGTACAAAACTTACATGCATCTTTAAATAAACTAGACTAGTAAAAATCACTTTCTAGCACCTCGCCACATGCAAAAAAATGACAGAAGGTTAGTATAGATTTAAACTTAGATTCTAGTATGCACCTTCTCATCAATTGATCAGGTTAATATTTCCACAAATTTGGATTATCCCGCTCTTAGTTTTTGGAAGTTTTGAGTAGCTTATATTTCTGAGTCCTTATGAAATTATTTGGAATTTTCTTCATCACTTTGTAATTGATAATATCCATATGCCAAGGATCAGTAGCCTTTAGTGACAATAACTACTTGTCAGGAAAACTCTCATGTAAAAGGAGGAGATTCCCATACGTGCTAGAATAATGCACAAGTCTACTTAGATGGTTTACTACAACATTCTCACTCCTTTTCTTATCCTTAATCTCCAAGTCAAGTTCCTAAAGCAAAAGCAACTATCGAATGAGACACGATTTTGCATCTTTCTTGTAAAAAGATACTTTAAAGCTACATGATCACAAAATACAATAACTTTAGTTCGAACTAAACAAGATCTAAATTTTTCTAAAGTGAAGATAACAAATAGAAGCTCATTCTCTATTATTGAGTAATACAATTGTGCATCATTGAGTGTTCAAAATACATAATATATGGCATATGGGACTTTATTGACACACTATCCTAGTATTGCCACAACCACATAATTCGAAGTATATAACATCAATTCAAAGGGAAGACTTAGAATCTGGTGGCATGATCACTTGACTCATTTGTAATAACTCTTTAAGCTTGCTAGATGCTACCACACACTCTCATCATGTCAAAATTTATATCCTTTGAAGAAAACGATACAATGGTTGAGAGATCATTAAGAAGTCTTTCAAAAATGTACCTCCAGTAGAAACCTACATTTCTAAGAAAAGAACAAACCTTTTTAACACTTGTAGGGAGGGGTAAAGAACTGACAAGTTCTACTTTAGATTTATCAACCTCAATTCTCTAGATATGATATGTCCTAGAAGTAATCCATGTGTAACCATAAAATAACATTTTTCCTAGTTTAAAACTACATGAGTTTCTTGATGATATTTTAAAAGAAGGGAGAGATAATGTAAGAATTTATCAAAAGAGTCACCATAAATGAAATAATCATCCATGACACTTCAATTTTTTTCTCAACAATATCAGAAAAGATACTTCCATGAATTTTTGGAATGTGATGGGGTTTTATAAAGTCCTAATGGAATTCTTTGGTATGCAAATGTCTAAAATGGACATATGAAAGTCATTTTTTCTTGTTTGTTTTGAGCAATTGCAATATGCAATAATGAGAATAGCTTTCCAATCTCTCTAGTAAATAGTCAATGAATGGGAGAGGGAAGTGATCCTTGCATGTGGTAGTGTTTAGCTTTTGAAAGTCTATATACACTCTCCAACCAGTTTGTACACGTATAGGTACTAGCTCATTAGCTTCATTAATCACAACTGACTTCAAATCACTTTGGAACTATATAGATAGGGCCCATCCACTTATTATTTGAGATGAGGTAAATAATGCCAACATTAATGAATTTGATAATTTCTTTCTTGACAACCTTCATCATATATAAGTTCAAATGACGTTGAGCTTCTCTTGTTGCTTTTGCACCTTCTTTCAACAAAATTTGAAGCATACATATGGTCATATTTAAGCTTTTGATATCTATAATGCTTCAACCTATATGGAAATTTTGTAATCTTTGAGCATCTAGATTAGTTTCTCCTATTTAGTGCTATGGGTTGTGAAGATATAATGACCAATAATGTTTTATTCTCTTTCAAAAATGCATACTTCAAGTGGTCAAGAATCTATTTTAAGGTCCACTTTAGGTGCCTGAATCACAAATGGAAGACTATTTTTGTTAAAAATTGGAAGATGAATGAAATAGGAATAATTGGAGAAAGAGACTCAAGAGCTACCACAATTTGGATTAATTCTTCGATTTGTGCTCAATAGAATTAACATTTCCATGTGTAATGCTTTGCACTAATGCTATCTCTAAGTTATCATCTCCCATGCCTACATTAAAATAATGTTGTACTATATAATCAAATTCATCAATAGAAAATCAAGATTCAAAATTATTAGGGTACCTTATGGCATCAATTAATCTGAACTTAATGATCTCTCCTTCAATTTTCATAGTTAAAGTGCCTTCATGAATGTCAATCCTAGTACGAGAAGTTCTAAGAAATGGAATGCCCAATATGAGAGGGAGAGTACTATGCATAGATTCATGCACCATCTCAAACACAAAGAAATCAACACAAAAAATAAGCTCATTCACTTGCACAAGTACATATTCCACTAGGCATTTAGGATACCTATTTGTATGATTTTCCAATTGGATTGCCACATTTGTTTCTTTCGAATCTCCATGGTCTAATAATTCATACACCAAATATAGCATCAAATTAATAGACACCCTTAAATTACACAATACTCTACTGAACTCTTTCCCTATAATTATAAATCGAATGGTAAAACTTCCTACATTCTTCAAATTAGGTGGTAGTTTCATATGTAAATTAGCTAATACCTTATCACTTAAAGCCACAATCTCATCCTCAGTAAATCTCCTCTTGTTGGTACAAAGTTCTTTAAGGAAATTTGCATACTTGGGAATTTTTTTGATGTCATCTAGAAGTGGTATGTTCACTAGGACTTTATAGAAAGTATCCAAGATATCTATCTATTTACACTTTTTTTTACTTCATAAACCTGTGAGGAAAAGGCCAAGGTAATTTAACCAAACTTTGAACTTTTTTACATACCTTAAGATTATTAAAACCTATAGGTTCAGGGGATGTTTTGTTCAATTCTATTGCTTTAGTTTACCTGTTGAATTCTATGCTAGCCTTATATTGCTCATGATCACCAATTTGGTGCTCTTCTTGCTCATTAAAAATCTTCTTCATCCTAGGATACTCAATAATTTCTTATGGCTTTCAACTACTCCATCTTTGGATTCACCACAGTTTGGCTAGGTAACTTTCCAGGTTGGTTTTGTTTCCCTATCAAACTAGTTGTTGACTCACTTGGTTCTCAAGATTTTCAATTCCTTTATATGTAATTTTATTGATGAGATTGAGTAGAGTAAGCTAAATAAGCAATTAAGTCATCAAGAGACTTACTTAGGGTGTTAAGGAGTTGATATGGTGCTTAAGGCCTAGCTTGGAAGAAACCAAGTGGACTTTTAAAGGTGTATGGGGAAGACTACTATGTGACATTACTTTAATTGTTCCACTTAAGGTTTGGATAACATGCCACCCTTTATTTTAAATTTTGGAGTATGGATCATACTTTTAACTTTTCTATCCTTGAAATCTTCCTAACACATTAGCTTGCTCAAAAATATCCTAATTCATCAATGAAGGGCAAACGTTCGTGGAATTCTTATCATTATACATACACCATACATTTATTGTGGAACTACTATAACCTGTTTCTCAAGATTAGTCAAGTTAGTTAATTATAATTCAATACTAGAATTAGTACTTACCTCATTGACTTTCTTAAGAGATAGCTCAACTCTCCTATCAAATTATCGTGTGTTTCCAACTATGTTTTTTACAATTCCCTAGAATTAGCTAATGTGCTGCCTATGAATGATCCTATACTTACTACATCAATAATTACAAGATTTGTGCCATACAATCCCTCATGGAAGTATTGTATGAGAAGATGCTTTGAAATTTGATGAATGGGACAAAAAGAAACTAAGTGCATAAACCTCTCAAAGTAGTCTCCAAAAGACTAGGCATATTGCTTTCAAATTGCACATATATCTTTCCTTATAATGGTAGCCTTTATGGTAGGAAAATATTGTTTAAGAAATGCTTGTTTCACCTTATTTTATTATCTAGAGGAAAGATTATAAATTCAATCCTTAGCCTTATCTTCCAATGTAAATGGGAATGGCCAAAACTTGACTTGCTACTCATTCACATTCACTGGTCTCATTCCTAAGCATACCATATGAAACCTTATGAGATGCTTGTTAGCATCTTCTCTTTAAAGGCCATGGAAGTTAGGCAAGTATGAATCATGTAGGAATTAAGCTCAAATACTCCTTCAAATTTTGGATATTGATGCATAATGGTTGTTTATTTCTATTTGGCATTGCCAATTGCCTCAAAGTACGATTATCTATAGCCATGCCATCTTGTTGTTTTCTCTCTTTATCTCATGTTTTCTTGACTATTCTTTGAAGATCACTAAGGGTGCATTCAATCTCAAGATTATAGGTAGCAAAATCAACACTCTTGGACCGTCAAGTATGCATATATTACAAAGAGTGCCTATTGTGAAAGCAAAACACTAATTAGACAAGTAAAAGAAAACAATAAATAATAGTCCCTGGAAACATGGTACCAAAAATTGATATGTATTTTTAGCACACCTCAAAACAGCACACAAATCACCTATTTATTTAGCTTATTAGCACTAAGATTTTTTAATTGTAACAAAGGAAAATAAGGGTCTTTTCTACAAAGGACTAACTTATCTAACAACTTGAGAGGTAAAACAAATGGCTATTGTACTTAACGTCCACCCACTAAAAAATAATTATTATACTAATTTATTCTTATCAAAATTCAACTAAGTTTTATCTAAGTATACTAGACACACTAATGTCATGCACACTAAATTTGGGAATTTAATGAGTTGATTTGGTATTTTAATTAAACTTTACAAAAATAGATCATAAACAACAACTAAATAAAAATAGATTTAAACTTCAAAGTAACAAAAAATATTAGGGTAATTACTATACACCACCAAAAAATCTTATAAAAGTTGTTTCATTCAAATTCTTCTTATTTATAGATGAATATGCTCAAGTTGGCTCAATGTTAGAACATAACCTACTACTCTTTCTAATTAGTATATTAAGGGAATGGTGTTTTCAACTCAACTTAGCTCCTAGCATGCAACCTTGAATGGTGTTGTAGAAATAATTAGGAACTAAAAGGGTTTGAGTTATAAGTACTGATGTCATCTTACTTATCCTAGAAATTGGTTTACATGTTAATTCCTTCTAAGGAGTGTTACTCTAGAACATATGTAAATCCTCATTTAATAAGAATAGAAAAATACAAATTCATAGCGTTAGAATCCTTAATTTTTTTTTACAAGCATCCATCCAAAGAAAACAAATAGAGAATTCATCATTGACATAAGCCATGAACCAATTTTTATATATTCATAAGAAGAATCCAAATGATATGTCATAAAAAATTGCAATCATATATAGAGCTTCAAGATTGTTCCTTTTATTATGAGAGTTTTAGCTCCACATAACTGCTAAAGAAAACCAAAAGGAATTTATAAGTTTGAGATAAATAAAAAAACCCAAAAGAATTGAGTGAGATTTGCTCAATATTCTTCCATCTTTGTTCAACATTCACCTTCTGCATTTCTTTGCTTTTATTGGATCCACCTCCTCTTCTCTTTTAATTTCTTTTTACAACTAATTTTATTTCTTTTTCAGTTATATAGCCTTATGTCTTCCGTCATGGGCTTTATAGCTATGGTCTTAATTGTATAATTTCGATTGCAAAGTATTTAATCAGCCTAACCTTTTAGTACTTAAATTGAAATATCTTCTTCCAAAAAATGATATTAATGAACCATAAATTGTTTTAAAAAATAGACATTTGTATCTTTCTAAGAATATAATATTTATTTTTTGCTTCATTTTGAGTTATTCTCAATTCACATTTAAATTTTGCTAAGTTGCACATGCTGCTTTACGATTTTAATGTCTAAAATCCCATATGTGCCTCCTTTTTCTTATTTTCTTGACAAATCTTACAAAAAAAAAAGTAAATAGAACAAAAATTTAAATAATTAACAAAGAAAAAACAAGTGAATTTGATATTAAAAAAATACGTAAATATAAGCTTATCACCATCACCTACTCACCATCTAAGCAATTTACATCCCCAAATTAAACCCCTCTATTGGTAATTGGATCCTCAGTTGCAGTGTGAATGAAGCAAAGAAGAGTTGCTTGCATATTTTTGAAACAAAACAAGTGAACTAGGAAGGTTGGAGCTTGTATCAAACACCAATTTGAGCCTATGAATTGTGAGTATCCAATGATTCAGAGCATATGTTAGAATTGCTTCATACAACATTTTGAATCATATTTCTTTACAACTAACATACTATTTTGAGCCTATAAGACCTGTTATACTTTGTGTCTATGTGTTGTCTTCCCGTATCTAAAACACAGAATCTATTTATTTTACTTAGTGTTTTTGTCTTCCTCTATGTAAGGTTGGTTACTGTGGATCATTAATGCATTAAATACACTTTGTATGTGAGTATGTTTACACACACCACGAGGTTAGTTTTCATAGTATGCATGCTAGATGAAGTGTTATGGTTTTCAATGAGCGAACATGGAAGAGAGCCCACATTGTTGTTTGTTTTTTTACTTTTGTTTGGGTGCAAATATTTATGGAAATTACTTGAAAATATTTGGATCAAAAAATGGGTTTTTGGCACCCCAATGAGGTCTTCAATAAGGGCCTCATTAGACCCCTCGACAGAACCCTTACAAGGTGGTCAATGAAAACCCTTGATGAGGTGATTTCTATAAATTCCTCCTCTCTTCTTATTTATTATTCAAAAAATATGTAACAAAGCTCTATCAAATTGAAATCTCGTTTTTTTCTATTTCAAATCACTATTATCTTCAGTGTTATTAAGAATTAATGATTCATGACTGTTTGGGTATAATCTTGCACTTGAGTGGTGAGTAATCAAGGCTATGTTTGTAATTGAATTATGTGATGAGCATGGTGGGTGTGAGCCTTTTGTCTTCTTGTAGTTGCCTTCGTGAAACTTTTTTTTATGTGAGAACAAATCTATGAGATTGGGTTAAGCTGAATTGTTGAGTCCTTATATCTTTGGCTATATGCGATAAGTGATGGAATATGTGTCCTACTTTAGCAGTGTGTAATTCATGGATTGACTGTGTGTCTCATAGTGGTTATTAGTTATTCATGATTTAAAGTGGTCCTCACAATAGATTGTTCACATTACACTTTACTTATAGTTGGTAGCTAATCATAGTATATTAAGTGGTGCTGACTTTTTAAGAAATTCAAGTTCATATGTTGAAACAAGTCGTTACGAAGGTAGCAAGTGAGGGCAGCAATAGGTAGTTTGGATAGTGGTCCTGACTGATAGAGCAATGTGGGTTTTATTTCTGTTAGGGTTGTAATTACTTTATTACTTAGTAGATTTTTTTGCTACTAGGATTTTGCCATAAGCAACTAAGATTGTTACCACATAGGTAAGGGTTTTATGTGGATTTATCGAACTATATCTATTGTTATGCATGGTTTAATACTTTGTTAGTATAATATTAGTTGGTATCGAGTATGTACCAATAACTAGTTTTATACTCTGATTAGAAAGCTTATTTGATTTTTTTGTTACATACTTTCTTTCTTTTCTTTATAGAATTCCTATAACTTTCTAATTATTACTTCTAATTTATGATCAAGTGTAATTTGAGAGTCTTAAGGAGTATGTATCTCTTTACTCTAGTTATGTACTAAGTGTTAGACTCCTTGATTACATGCTATGAAAGTATAATCATCATTTACCGAATAAGTTCCCACATATGAGGTCTTAAAGTGATTGGAAATCTTTTATAGCTTCTCAGTATGTATGACTATTTTGCATATTGTTTGATGTTTCCTATATTTATGGATGCTGCTAGCCTAGTCTGAATCCAATTAGGCATACCATCACTAGTGTGTTTATCATAATATGTTCTTCCTTACTACTGATTTTTTTTTGTGTTGAATTGAGCATGTTATTTTGTACTTCCCTTGGGTTATTTGCTTAATTCGTGTTTGTGAGGTCGGCTTGGCTAAATTGATATAAAGCTTGTGCAAATATTTCATAGGTTGGCATCTATACCCCTCATCTAGGTCTCAGTTACTTGTTTGAGTTAAAAGAACAATTGACCTTGGTATAATTGTTCCTACGTATGGAATTCTCAAAGCCTAATTAGATCATGTAAAATGTATACATGCTATTATAGAATTTCAATGCATTTTTTACCACCTTTCATAGGTTCTTTTCCATCCACTCAATTTCTACAATATTATCAAATTTATGACCTTTGTTTTACCTAAAATATTTTAAATTATTCAACTTATATATATTGTGTACATGGTAGTAGTAAACTAGTAGTAGTCTAAAATTTAAAATAAAAAAAGAAAAATATTATCTTAAATTATAGCTTATAGTATTATTATTATCACCAATATAATTTACATTTTACTTCCTTTTATTGATGTAACAGACGGAATGGACCAGGATACATACAAATGACATGCGAGTAAGGATATCTTGTAGTCTTAATGATCTTGATGTTTGGTAATTGTTGTAGTTTTTGTATACATTTTTTTGTATACTAATTTTCTATTAATGCATAATGATGATTATACAAAAGTAATGTTATTTAACCACTTCAAGCTATTTTTTTGTCTTATTTTGGGATAAATATTGTTACGAAAGACTATTTTATCTTTAAATACAATATAGGTTAAATGATGTCAAATGGATCCAAAATGACAAATTGGGACAATTTAGGACTACCCGATTAGTTTTGATGGAGTTCGATCGAAGAGCTATGAGTGAAAACATGTTATCATAGGTCTATTGATCTACAAGGTTATCTGTAGATCAATGTTGGTCGATTAATAGAGCACCGATCGAGCATCAATCAAGTGCTCTTAGGTTGAAACATTTACAGACTTAGATCGACTGAGAAAGGGTCTCGATTAAACGAGCACAGCAAAAAATGACACATTAGCCCTATTTTTATATCCAACTATCATTCCCAATCATTATATCAAAGCTAATATATTTTAACTAATTAATCCAATTTTCACCTACTTAAAACACTATTGAGAGATCAAATTCATATAGAGATAGATATAGAGAGCTAAGGTAAAATAATCAAAATAGAGAACATACCTACACATTAGAGCAAAGAAAGCAAGGAGATTAGAAGTGATTGAAGATGTAGCTAGCACAAGTAAAGTGATTAATTATATTTTTTTTTCTTTTATTACCTTTTATTAATTTTCATGATATTTTATATTGAAACTATGAATTTGATCAAGATGTGTGGAGGTTAGATTTTATTATCCAAGGATCTTATGAACTTAACTTTCAACTATGTGAATTTATTCTTTTGAACCCAATTTGATTTTTATTTATTTCATAGTATTTAATCTAAATTTTATGCTATTAGTGGTTTGGACAATAATTAGTTTATAAAGGTAATTTCATACATTTAAGAGAATTATTTGATTATTTATCATTATTAAATGACATTTATGGTATTTCTTGGTAGAAATGTTTGAATCATATGTATGAGATCGATAATTACGAGCTTAATGAGTAGTATGCAATTTGATATACTTGACAATATTATTTGATTACTTACTATATGGTACGTAGTTTGCTTGAGAGAGAAATTACATGCTAATTTAGATATAATTGATCTTATGACTGTCAAGGCAATTACATGGGTGATTTTTAGTCATTCAAGTGTACATAATTGGGGGATCAAGATTCTTATAATTTTTTTGTGATATTTATCTACTCATTAATCTAGGAATTTTAGTTACCAGTTTAGAGTTTTTTGTAACTAAATTCTCCACTATCCAAATAATATTAGTAATATTCAATTGGTACTTAGGTATAAAGAAATAAAACTCTGTAGAATCGATATTCATATTTAAAAATACACTATATTACTTGCAAGACTCGTGCACTTACGCTTAGCATGTCATGTTTTTGCACCATTATTAAGGAGTTATAATTCATTTGTAAATAATATATCAAATGATCGATTTTAAGTATAATTCAAGTGTGGACAAGGTGAGTCCTCAATCTATTTAATTTTCTTTCATTTAAGTAGAACATATATAATTATATTTATATTATCTAATTACTTATATATTTTTTTATATAGGACGTGTTATTATCGACTTCAACATAATCACTCATCACATTTAGCAATGTTCTATGATTCTTCATATGTCAATCAATATCAAGAGAAAGATGTTAGCATCAGAGCTAAACAATTATGTGATAGGGCATTAATGCTTAACAGAAATCAAAAGTTGATAATCCCTTTGCCACTAAGGTTTAAATAAGGCCAAGATCATTAAATGTTGGTAATCCTTGATCTGTTCAATAATCATGCTTGGTACTGTGACTCAGCTTCCATAGAACTGAGTAAAGATACAAAAGTAGTTGTTGAAATGTAAGAGTTATAGCTAGCTATTGGTTTCTTCTATTATTTTTTGTAATATTTAATAAAAAAATAACCATTTCAAACCTTGATAGGGCATGGAAGTTATGGAACAAGTTTAGGGGCATTGCCCTTAAAAAATCTTATAAGCTTATATGGACAAAAGTTATGGCATGTACAAGCGAATATTAATAATTTTATTAATTTTACTATTGAATAATAAAGATGTTCGAATATGGAAAATCATGTACACTTGTTTTTTGTAGATTTCACAACAAAATAATAGAGTCATGTGTGGTTATTATGTCATGAAGTTTATGAGCGAAATCATCACAAATATCAAAATTTCAATTGATGATGTGGTAATATCTTTTACCCATATATAGAAAAGTTTTTAACATATTTGAGTTATTTTTTGTAAATACATGAAATTACATTCTTATTTTGATTTTAAATATATGTAGTTCTTTCGTTGGAACAAGACGGGCTATGACCAGCAAATTTTTAATGATTTACGAGAGAAATGGGTAGAACACATGGTTCAAATTATATCATCGCAAGAAGAATCAGGAGAAGATTCTGATGATCTTGAATAGCATATGACAACATAACAGTAATTTTTTTAATGATTTAATTTCTCTATTCCTGTGTCTGAAGTCCCTTGTTTGATGGATGGTTATGTGCTCATGTATTTAGAAGAATGCATTGTTTTATGGACCTATTTTTGGCCCAAACTTCATCTCATCTCTCTTGCCTACTTTCCTTATGACAACATCATGGTAGCACTTTATTAATCATTGTCTATTAATATGAAGTTATCTGGAATCTTTGGTGGTATTTTTAATGCTATAATGAGCTCTAAATATGAAGTCAAGTGTAACTCCTATTTTGTTACTTGGCTTGATTTCATATTTAGAGCTCATTATAGCATTAAAAATACCAGTAGAGATTCTAGATAACTTCATATTTATAGAAAAATGATTAATAAAGTGCTAATATGAGTTCGAAGGGATAAGATTATTATTATATCACTCAGATGTCGCTATGGTAATTTTTTTTATGGTAATATTTATAATGATTTAATTTATTCATTCGTATATCTGTCAAGTTTAAACTACTTGTTTAATGGATGTTTATGTGCTCATGTATATAGGGGAATGAATTGTTATATGGATCAGCTTTCTTTTTCCCAGTTTTCTTGTCACAATGCTGGTGATTCTAAGCCAACCAAGCTTGCTCGCACAATCCAATTACACTTTGACGACATTATTTTATTTATAATTAAGTTAACTATATATATATATATGTATTGTATATAAATTATTTATTTTTGTAATAAATTTAATTATCAAGTAATTAATTATATTTAAATTTTCAATTATTTGTATTATTATTTATATTTTAGTTTTTTATGCTATATTGAATACAGGTTAGTGGAGTGAAAAATGAGAATAAACAAAAATCAATACAGGTAAAGTCGGTTCACGCGTTGAACTGACTTTAAATTTTAAGTTATTCAATTTAAAGTCGGTTCAGCGAACTGATTTGAAATTTGTTTAAAGTCGATTTTTAACCCACTTTAAAGCCCTTTTTTGTAGTAGTGATATCAATAACAAACGTTACTACACTAGTTTGGGCCTTTTTATTTTTATTTTAGTGTTCTTGTTATATACCTAGATTAATAGGTGATAATTTTGAACCTTTTGATCCAATTCTAGATTGAACTCTATACCAGTCAAGAAGAGAGAAACTACATCACCATCAACAAGGAATTATGGCAAAAAATATTGATCAACATGCAGTAGTTAGAATCCTCAAATCTTTAAGGGACTTCCTGTTCCATAAGTGGATAAAGCCCAATTATGAATAAGTAGACTGAGCATCAATGCTAACAACCTTAAACTCAAGCCAAGTATTATTCAAATGGTATAGGCAAATTAGTTTGGAGGACTAGCCAATGATGATCCTAGCTTTTATTTAGCTTCATTCATATAAATCTATGAACTTTCAAGATGAATGGTATTTTCATGATGTAATATGCCTACATTTGTTCCCTTTCTCACTGAGGGACAAAGCTAAGACTTGATTATAATCACTACTAGTAGGATCCATTACTACTTGGGAGCAACTAACTTACAAATTTTGGCCAAGTATTTTCCACCATCTCAGTGTGTACCAAAGATGGGGGAATGATTATAGGATGACAAATGAATCAGATGAATTGATACCTACCAAAACTACTATAGGTTGGAGAGTATGCATGGATTTTTGCAAGGTGAATAAAGCAACTCTAAAATATCATTTTACTCTATCGTTCATAGATCAAATGCTAGGTTGGTTTGTTATGTACTCTTTATTTTTTTATTCTTGATGGGTACTCTGGCTACAATTAAATAGTTGTAGCACTCGTAGACCAAAAGAAAACCACTTTCAAATGCCCTTGTTGAACCTTTACTTTTAGGAGCATACCTTTCAAGATTTGCAACACCTATGCTACCTTTCAAAATTTCATGATGGTCATTTTCTCAATTATGGAAAAAGAAACATCTTGAAATAATCATGGATGACTTCTCAGTCTTGAAGGACAACTTGGAAGAATGCCTACACTACCTATCCCTAGTAATAATGAGATGTGAAGAAACCAACTTAGTTTTAAACTGGGAGAAGTGTCACTTCATGGTGCATGAAGATATTATATTAGGCCACAAGCTAGCTTTAAAATTTATTGAGATAGATCGAGCAAGAATTGAAGTAATTGAACAAATGCCACCTCCAATTAGTGTGAAAGGAGTTAGAAGTTTTCTTAGGTATGTGAGTTTTTACCAATGATTCATTAAAGACTTCTTAAAAATTCCAAACCTCTATGTAAACTTTTGGAAAAAAAAATGTGCCATTTAAATTCGTTGATAAGTTCTTATAGGAATTGTAGGTATTAAAAGAGAAACTACTATCAACATCAATTATTATAACACCAAATTGAAGCAAACCATTCCAATTAATGTGTGATACTAGTATTTTTCTATTGGGATTCTTTTAGGGTAGAAAAGATACAAAGTACTTTATGCTATTTATTATCCTAGCAAGACCTTGGACGTTACACACATGAACTACGTCATTATGGGAAAGGAACTTCTAGCCATTGTCTTTGCTTTTGAAAAATTTAAAGCCTACTTTGTGGAACCAAAATCATCATATACCCAGATAATTAGGAAATCAAGTTTCTTATGAAATAAAGATGCCAAATCTAGGTTAATACAATGTGTACTATTTTTGTAAGAATTTGATCTAGAGATCTTGGATAAAAAGGAAACGAAGAATTTAGTGGCAAATCACCCTTCAAGGTTAGAAAAAAAAAAGCTGATATGGGGGATAAGGAAGCTATTGATAATCTTTTCTAGATGAAAAACCCTTATTTACTGCATAAGTATATATCCCTTGGTTTATAGACATAGCCAATTAAACAAAAGAAGAAATTATTTCACAATAAGAATCATATTTCTGGGATGATCCTTATATATTGAAATAAAACAGTGATTGTTTATTGAAAATATGTATCTCATCTGAGGAGGTTGAAAGTGATCTACACCGCTGCCAGAGTTAGAGTATGGAGATCATTTCGGAAGCATAAGAACTACATCTAAGGTACTTCAACATGGTTTCAATTGGGATACTATTTTTAAAGATGCTCACTTGTATGTTAAAACATGTGACAGGAGCCAAAGAGTGTGTAACATTTTTAAATGACATGAGATGCCATTGAATAACATTCTTGAGGTTGAATTATTTAATGTATATATCATTGATTTTATGGGACCATTTACACCGTATTTTGGTCTCAAAGTGGGTAGAAGCCATTGCTTGTTTTACATGTGATTCCAATGTTGTTATGAAATTCTTAAAGAAAATATATTTTCTAGATTAGAACTCCTAGGATAATTATTAGTGATAGAGGTAGTCACTTTTGAAATAAATCTTTTATTTCACTCCTAAATAAGTAAGGAGTGAAGCATAAAGTATATAGCCATTACCATCCCTAAATAAGTGGCCAAGTAGAAGTCTTAAATAGAGAAATAAAAAGAATCTTGGAGAAAACAGTGAGTACATCTAAAAAGGATTGGGTAACATAGTTAAATGATTCTTTTGGACATACCAAACTATATTTAAAACACCGATTGGTACAACTTCTTATAGGTTGATCTTTGGGAAAAACTTGCCACCTACCTATACAGTTGGAGCATAAAGCCTATTGTACATTGAAAAATATGTCATTGGAAGTAGCTAAAGAGAAGTGAATGCTTCAATTGGATGAACTTTATGAGTTTTTCTTACTGGCTTATAAAAATGTTAAACTATACAGGATAGGGCAAAATATTGGCATGATAAAAGGATTTCAAACCATCATTTTGAACCAAGATAAAATGTATTACTATTTAATTCAAGGCTCAAGTTGTTTTTAGGAAAGCTTAAAAGTATATGGTCAAGACCATTTGTCATTAATAGGATGACAATCCATGGAGCCATTGAACTTGAAAACAATAAGTAAAAAAACTATGGTCAATGGGCACCGAGTGAAATACTACTATGGAGCTCCTTTAGCAAAGGAAGTAGCGTTGATGACATTGGTAGATGCACCTTAGAAACTTGTGGATCTATCTAGTTAAGGGCATTAAATGTGGCAATTGTTAGGAGGAAACCAACATATTTATTACTTATGTCTTTCTTGTACTTGCTTTGTAAAGAATAAGATTATATGACAATGGCACAATATTTAGAAAGGCTTTGATGATTATGCATATTGTGCTACTATCAAGGGAGTTTTCCTTACCTTTCACTAATTTAATTTACTATTTGCACATTGAGGACAATTTGCAACTCAAGTGTGGAGAGGGAACTTCATTTTCTACTTCAACTATTAGTTCAACATCTTTAGTTTAGTTAATATGTTGTTTATTTTGTTGTTTTTTCAATTTTTAGAATTTTTTTTAAAGATAGAATATAGGTAGAAATTAATGAATATATTAAAACCAAATGCATATATGATTGTTATGAAATATATCAACCCAATGATAGAATTGGTTCTCTTGAATATGATAAGGAATTTAGCATGTACTATTGAGATTCTTATATTAATCATGTGATATTATTGCTTGTTTATAATTGAAATAAATCATTATATATGCACAATGTATGTGATTCATTGTTTGATGTGCTTATTGGGAGAACACTTGGTGTGAGTAATGTAATACGATATGAGTCTTCTATGTTTTAGAATCTTATTGATCATCCCTTATGGAAAAATCCCAAACAATATTTAGTTTGATAAATGATTTAGGTTTTAGTTGGATCGATTGAGCCTCTCAAACTAACCATTGAATATATATATTTAAGCTTTGTAACCTATTTGAGCCAAATGTATTAGCTTTATCCATACACATTGAACCTGTGATATGTGAAATCATATATAATGATAAAGAATTAGATGAAAGGTGATTCATCAAAAAATAAGAATAAAAAAAAGATAAACTCTCAATGCCACTCTCTCAAAAAAAAAAATTTGAGTTTAGAGGTGTTGAGTTGCAAAGAAAAAGACTAAAAAAGGGAAAGAACAAAAAAAATATCAAAAATGATATATTAAGTTATTGAAGAAAAGTTCAATTGTATAATAATGAAAAGTAAATTAAGGTATGTATTTGATCCTAATTATGCATACTTATCTACCCTAACTTGAGACAACTGTACAAGATTTCAAGTCTTTTTTTTGTTAATTTTGAAACATGTTAAGGTTGTAATTAATCTAATGGCAAGTTCATATAGGTTATCTTTTGAGTGCATCAACTAACATCAATTGCAATTCACACACACATAAATTATTTAATTAAAAACCATGCATACCCTTGTAGTAATGTAATGTTGATTGATAGCCATGTGTACTTCATCATAGTATTGAGCAATCTTTGAGGGGAATAATTATAATCATAAATGCATGCATTGCAGTTGTTTTTATGAATATGTTTCTCATGTCTTGCTAATTTATTTATTTGATTTAAATCAAGTTTGGGAGTATGATAACTCTATAAATATAACATTATTTAGCTACTTCAAGCTAACTATTTGTCGTGTTTTGGGATAAATATTATTAATGGCATGTCTTAAGTTTAAATATGCTTTACAGGTAAAACAACATCAAAGTAAACCAAAATGAGCAAACTAGGACAATTAAGAACTACTCAATTGATCTAGCTTTGATCAACTTTGATATAAGTGCTATGGGTGAAAACATACTATCATATATTGATCGAAGTTTGATCAAGGATAGACCCAACACTTTAGGGTTGAAATGATGACATACTTAGATCGATCAAGAAAGGATTTTGATTGATCAAGCAGAGCAAAAATTAACATATCAACTCTGTTTTGACATCCAACTATTAGTCACATTTGTTGGATCAAAACTAGTATGTTTTTTGAACCAATTAAGCTTATTTTAACCTACTTAAAACCCTATTAAGAGGCCATAATTCATTTATAGATAGATAAAGAGAGCCAAGGAAGATTAATCAGAACAAAGAAAAAACCTAACCATCAAAGCAAGGAGATTGGATGATATTGAAGACAAAGCCAATACAAGTTAAGAGATTTATTGTATTTTGTTTCTTTCTTCATCTTTTGTTAATTGTCATTATCTTTTATATTGAAAGTATGAATTTGTTCAAGTGGTGTAAAGGGTAGATTTTATTGACTAGAGGTCTTATAAACCCAATTTTCTACTATTTGAATTGATTTTTTTAAACCCATTGTGATAATTATTTATTTCATATTATTTAATCTAAATTTTATGCTATTAATTATTTGACCAACAATTAATCTATAGAGACAATTAGTTAGATTAGAGAATTATTTGATTGGTTATCATGATTAAATAACATGTATGATTTTTCTATACATAGATGTATGATTCATATGTATAAGATTGATAATTACGAGCTTAATGAGTAGCATGCAATTTGATTTGTGTGGGAGTGTGATCTGATTTTACTATAGGGTACGTAGTTTAGTTAAGTAAGAAATTGCATGGTAATTTAGATACAATTAATCTTATAATTGTTGCGAAATTTATATTAGTGATTTTCAGTCACTCACAATTAGGAGATTAAGATTCTTAGAATTTTCTTTATTATTTATCTACTTGTTAATTTAGGAATTTTAGTTATTAGTTTAATAGTTTTATGTAATTAAATTCTCCACTATCCAAATAGATTAGTAATATTCAATTAGTACTCATCTGAAAGCAATCAAACTCTTTATGGGATTAGTATACGTATTTAAAAATACAATGTATTACTTGCACGAACCTTGTACTTACAGTTATCATATGATATTAACAAGTTGATTGCATTTAACGGTAAGACTTATTATGTACCCTAAGTAGGTATACTTTTAAAAAATTTATCAATAAAATTTGTCAATATACCATCAATGTTTATCACTGTAATTAACATTATAAATAATTATTTCAAGCATTTTAACTACTCATTCTATAACTTTTGGGCAAAAAATTACATATTCAATAATTTTTGATTAATTAAAAGATTTATAGAAACACCACAAAATATATATATATATATATATTATAGGAAACTTAATTTAAGGTATAAATAATTGATTAGTTTTATGTTTTATGAAGTCTCATAACAAATTCAATAGTTTTAATAGAGTTCTTATATTTTTTGTGAATCTTTCCCAAGTTTTGGTAACCATGACAATATCATCGATATTTTTATAAAATTAACCTTTGGGAGAGGCACCAAAATTAATCATATGGTAAGTAAATATGAGAAAAATTGACATAAATATTTAGGATGGAAAGTTATATTGATTATTTTACTTATACAAAAGGTATCATTTAGCCTCATAATCTTAACGTGACATCTAGTTTATTTACTCATAAAAATTGGCCAAAAAAAGGGATTTAGAAGTTTTGAATTTATTTAAAAAAAAAATTATCATAGTATTTCAGTCATAGAATGGGTGTAAAAGATGGTAATTCCATCACCAATCATGTGTACTATTTTTTTATTGATAAAGTATGGATAAATGATAAAAATACTCTCACTATTTAAAATATTTTTATGAATAAAAATATTTTTGTGGCTCATTTTTGTTAGTAAAAGAATTAATAAACACATTTTTATAAGTAATAGGATTAATGAGTACCTTTTTTAAGCAAAAATACTAATGAGTATTTTTTAAAATTAGAGGACTAAATCAATATTTTTAATTAAAGAAAAGGAATTTCATGACATTTTTCCCAAATATTTATTAACAAATAACATGACTTTCACATTATATATCTCTCTTATATTTAAGTTGCAATTTGACTAATAGTGCTCTATAGGCCCAATCTAGAAAAATTAGGTGAGTTGAAAAATTTTAGGAGATTAAATACGTCATGTTTAAATTTAGTCAGTTAAATTGGGCTAATAAAAAAATTCATGTACAAAATTAATCATATTTAAAAATGGAGGACCAAATTGGACGAGAAAAAAATTAAGGGACCAACATAAGTTGTCCTTAACTAAATACAATGTTTATATGCTTTGGGATAGCCTAGTTGGTACCTTAATTGGTGTTACATATACGAGGTTGCAACCTTGAAACTGGGTACTTCTCCACTTTTAAACAACTTGATCACACCTCTTACTAGCCCAAAATTTGATCTTTCTTTACAAGGTAATGATATAGGTGGTGAAATAAGGCTACCATCCTTCCCACCAAAGGAACTTTTTCCCTAACAAAAAAAAAAAAAAACTGAGTTAGAATAGGAGCTCAAAATGAAAATAGGTTTGTATTTAAACTTTACAAAAATTAGAATAAATAAGAGTAACATTTTATTTATTTACATATTCTATTATATTCTTTAAATAAATTATTAAAAATCTCTAATTATTTATGTTTGTTCAAAAATCAATATATCAACGTGTACACAAGATATTTGAGTTTAAGTAAAATAATTAAAGTAATATGTGACCATCAATTAAAGTTTTTCTAAATGAATCTTTAATTAAGAACTAAAATGACCCATATCTATTTGGAATGAAATGATCCTTATACGAGGTTACTGATATAGAGACATCTAGTTGTAGGTACTTTGTATTATAGTTGATTATACAGGAGTTGAACATATTAGAAACTCTGTTAATATATATTTACCCACATATCTTTTTACACATGTTAGTAGTGATTATGTGCAGGATGTTCTTAATCTTGGGTGATTTAACTAACCCCATATTATACCATCTTAGTAGTTTACTTACTTAATAATACCCATATTAGTGGGATAAAATGCCTTATATTTTGGTATATCAATGTTTATGATAGGTGATGAGGTTATTTCACAAGGTGTCGAATCCAATCTGTTTATTTGCAAATGTTAGATACTAGTTTTCTTGCTTAATAATGCAAAGCTTAGATAACTATACATAGTCTATAATATGATTATATATAGTTGTTCATATGTATCGTGAGCACTTAAGAAAAAGATGTAATCAAGGACGCAAATGGATTTAATGACCTCGATCCTATTACGAATTAATTATGAAGGATTGAGCTGAACCTAATGGTTATCAATTAATTACTCAAATATATGATGTTTGGTAAATATTAGCTATGATATTTGAGAGTTTGTTTTTAGATGTATAGAGAAGTAACTCAAAGATTAATGAAAAATGATAATTTATTAAAGGATAATTAATGTATTAATATTTTATTCAAGTTTGAAATCATAATTCTATGGGTCCTATGTTTGCTCCGTGACAAAACAATATTGCTTCTCAAATAAAAAAAATAATTAATTTCCAACTAATTATTTGAATTATCAAAATACATATTTATTAATTAGGATATTCTATGATGGTGATAAATATCAAATAAATATATACGAGTAAAATAGTAAATTTTGCATAGCTATTTAATCTATATAATTGACTGTATACTACTTAGTTAGACCAGATAATTATATGAACTAACTAAAATTTTGAAATATTAAATTTAAATACTTGGTAGGTATTTAAATGACCATACGACTAGTAAAAATATTTTGGTGATTGTCAAATTGAATTTGATAAATAGATTAATTAAATAATTTATACAAAATTATCCAAACATTTTTGTGAAAAAGAAATTGTTTCTTGGGTAGTGTGGAGTATCCTTGGAGACATTAAGAACTTGTTAGTTGGAGAGCAAAAAGTTGATTTTTGATAAACTTGGTAATTTAAAGGACACTCATTTATCTTATTTATTTTTAATAGGAGATAAGACTTAAAAATTTGAAGGTTTCAACCTTTGTTTAACTCAAAGGTGTGATTTTTATTATATTTTTATAATTAAATTAATCTATCATAAGTATAAATTTTGTAATTTAAAGGACACTCACTCGCTAAGCTTATTTTTTTAAGAGATAAAATTTAAAGGTTTCAATCTTCGTTTAGCTCAAAGGTGTGATTTTCATTATATTTTTGTAATTAAATTAACCTATCATAAGTATCTTGTTAGATAAATTTTTATTATCAAATATCAATAAGTTTCACAATTTTAATTAATAGAAATATGATTTTTATACAAAAAATAATTTTTAAAAAAACCAACATTTTTATGTGGTGTTCAAACCTACTAAAAAGTTGAATTATTCATGTTTGCTTATTTTTGTATTTCATGTAGTGTTTAAACCTAACAAAAAAATTCTCGTTCATGTTCTCTACATGCATTGGGTTGAGGCACAAGTTTCTACTCTTTATTGCTTCAAAATAATGAGTAGTTTAACAAGTCTAACTTTCCAAAATGTTAAAATAAAATAATAAAACAAAAAAAAAACTCTCCAAAATGTAGACACGTTATTATATATACCATTAATAATATAAAAAAACATTCAAAACCAAAAAGTACATAAAAATGAGTGGCATAAAAAGTGGTTACGAAATAATAAAACTGATTGAGCAATATAATTTGATTGATGACATCACAACATATATATACACACACAAAAATGGATACATGATGTATGGATTGAAATATTATTTAGCATAAATAATGCTATATGTATCAAATTGGATGAAGTTGTTGAAACGAGTATGTGAAAATAATGTAAGAACAATATTACCGATATATTGAAATGAACTGTTTAAGTTGAGTTAACGATTAGGTCGCTCTCTTTAAGACATTTTGCAGCTCTACCCAAATTTGTGCAAGCAAAATAAGCATCGTCGTCCCTGGGATAAAACAACCTAGAATCTTTTTTCTGTCTCGAAGCTTCACTGTACTAATGAAATTCAGAATACTACACCTCTCAAATATTTATGTTGCTCGAAAAACTTCAAAAAAAATTTTGTATGTTTTTCTTTGGTTTGCTACCAAGAGTAGTTTTAGAGTTGTTGAGTTGTGTTCTTAAACTGAGAGTTATTATCCACTATTTATAGTTGAAAAAATATGTGTAACGGTCACATAATTATGAAAATAGCAGTCATATTTGGGTGGATAAATGACGACCATGTTTATTGGAAGAATAGTTTTAATAATGAATTTTTTTATTTAAATTCATTTCCAACAATCCCCTACTTGAATATTATATAAAAATAGTTTCATCGAGCAACCGATCAATTAAAAGTATAAGATTATGCATAAGCAAAAGATGTCTATCGACTTGAACCTTTTGCATAATGTTGATGCTTTAGAATATACAAGAGTAACTTGTAGTTTTGAACTATATCTCTAACAACATTACACACACAACCTTTCTAAGGTATAGTTTGAAAAGCCTATGCTTTATGGCCATGCACGTGTATCCCAGTATAGTGAATGCTCTAGTAAATTTTGCCCAAAATTTTTATAGGAAGCGACTGCACTTCCACATTCACATAAGTTAGTCTATCAGAGTACTCATGTAGCTATGTACTCCACTCCACATATAGTATAGAACTCATTAAGAGTTTAATAATTAACTCATCCCTCTTTGTCTCTTTAGGACTTCATGCTTCTAACAATATAGAATGGGACTTCATAATAACATGATTCATCTTATATCACTTCATGACTTGTTATTACCCATTGAACTTATTTCTTGGGATCTCCAGTCTATAAGTTAGGTTACCATCATGAGTGACTCTTCATTCTAAAGGCATTAGTCTCATTCCTATTAAGGTTTTGAAAACCTTCTCTCTTGTTAATTCTTTCGTCAAAGGATCAGCCAAATTTTCATTAATACGTATATAATCCACTCTTACAGCGCCTATAGAGAGATATTTTTTAACAGTATTGTGTATCTGTCATCTCTTGCCGTTGTAATAACGATTCTGAATCTTTGAAATAGCCGTGGTATTATCGCAATGGATCAGGATAACTGGTATCAGTCTTTCCTATAAAGGAATCTCAGCTAATAGACTTCTTAACCATTCTGGGTCTTCAGTGTTTCAATCCGCATCAATGTATCCTTCTAGAACAACGAGAAACTTCTTATAATGTAATCCAAGGTTCATAGTTCTCTTAAAGTATCTCATGACCCTTTTAATAGTATTCCAATGCTCTATACTAGGTCTACTAGTATATAGAGTAGTCCTATAACATAAGCTATGTCTAGTTTAATGTAGTCGTTAGCATAACGTAAGCTACCAATGATGCTCGTATACTCAATTTGTCTAACATCGTCTCTGGTATTCTTGAACATCTTTACACTACTATTATAAGGAGTACATACAAGTTTCTAGTTAAAGTAATTATATTTCTTTAAGATCTTCTTAATGTAAAGAGATTGATCTAGAGAGAATCCTTTTTTAGACCTAGTAATCTTTATACCAAGGATTACACTCCCTTTTTTGACATCTTTCATATCAAAGTTAACACACAACAAAATTTTCACATTAACATGAATATTTGACCCAAAAATAATTATGACATCCACATATAAACATATAATAGTGCAAATGTCATTTTTTGATTTATAATAAATGCATTTGTCACTTTCATTCATTTTGAATCTATGCGAGATAACTAGATTATCAAATTTTTCATATCCTTGTTTAGGTTCTTGTTTTAGACCATAAAGAGATTTATCTAATTTACAAACTTTATTTTCTTGACCTAGGATAACAAAGCCCTCAAGTTGATCCATATAAATCTCTTCTTCTAAGTTACCATTTAAGAAGGCAGTTTTAACATCCATTTGGTGCACTACTAAATCATACATAGAACAAAGAGAGGAAAGAACGCATATGAAAGTTATTCGTATAACTCGTGAAAAGGTATCAAATAAATCTATATTTTCTCTTTTCCTATATCTTTTGACTACAAGACGAGCTTTGTACTTTTTAATACCATCGGTTTTTAATTTCTTCTTTAGTATCCATTTACATCCTATGGTTTTGCAACCAAGAGGTAAGTCAACTAAATACCAAGCTTTATTATACTCAAGAGAGTCCATTTCATCATTTATGGCTTCTTCTCATAAGTTGACATTTAAAAAAGATAAGGGTTCTTGAAGAGTTTGAGGATCTTCCTCTAGAGTATAAACATAAAAATTAGACCCAAAATCCTTAGAGGTTCAACTTGTTTACTTCTCCTAATTTCAGTGTTTAATTCCATAGTTTGTTCATTAGTTCTAGTTATGAGTATACTACTAGAAGACGAGCCCCCACTATTCTTCAATTTAAAAAGAAATTTATGTTCATAGAAATCAACATAATTTGATTTTGTAACTACATGATCACTTAAGTCATAGAATTTATAAGCTTTATTATTCACAATATATCTAATGAAAACACATTCATATGCTCTACTAACAAGTTTATTTCTTTTAAGATCAGAAATCTTAACATAGACTAAACAACCCAAATTTTTGAAATAAGTTAAGGTTCTTGTTTTTCAAAATTTCAAACGGTGAAATTTTACTAGTAGATTTAGGCACTCTATTTAGTACATAGTAAACAGTTAACAAAATTTCTCCTCACCAATGGGAAGTAACACCAGAGTTTAATAAAATTGCAAGAACTGATTTAGTAAAAGTTTTATTTTTTTCTTTGAGCTTTGCTCTTCATTTCAAGAGAATCAGGTGCAGTTTTCATGTATGATTCCATAAGTTTTACGAAAGATATTGAAAATATTGAAATCATATTCAGTGCCTCTATTATTTTGAAATATTTTTATACAGAGGTAATTTATCTATAATAATAACAACTTGAAATTGTTCATCTAAAGCCATACCTTAAAAAGTTATTTCATGTGCTATCTTCTACAGTTCAGGTGATTGAGTTTCCATATATATGTCATCAATATTTTGGTACTTCATGTATCTACTGACAACATATTTCTTTGTTCCAACTTCCTTAGTGTCATACTTCTTTTGATGTGCATCCCAAATTTCCTTAGATGCTATGTTAGCTTTTGCTTCATTCGTGCCCACATAAAGCTTGTTAAGAACGAAACACTTTGTTACATACTTCACACTTATGATTTTCTCTAACTTTCATCTTCAACTTAATCTCATCTAATTCCTCAAACTCATTAGTTGATCTTATTGTTTCTTTCTTAAAGACCTAATCTTGTTCCTTATTATTTTTCATCCATACATCCCTTGAAAGCAAAACAAGACACATAGCAATATCTTCTTCAGGGGAAGTACCAAAAACAGAACTTACCAGTTCTGGTTCAAAATAACTGGGTTTGATTAACTTAGGTTTTTCTCAATTTAAAAATTTTCTTCTAGATCTCTAAAATTACTAGTCTCTGACTCCTTTTGGATCCTTTCCGAGATGGTTTTTTTTACTCAGTCTCACTTTCTTTATCTTGAATAACAGACCTAGAATTCACTGCAAGTGTGAACACAAGATCTACAAGTTTGAAACTTTTATTGGGATTCTCTCTCAACCTTAAACCAAAGCTTTTTCCTCTTTATATATTTTCATTTCTTCTTCTTCTTTATCAGAAGAGTAGCTAAGTGAGCTTTTATGTGACCACCTAAAGCTCTACCATTAGTAAAAGTTTTGGAATAGAGCTTGCATTTGTGCCGTTCCATTAGCACAGACATGCCAAGAGTACAAAGCAGAGCAAGTAAAGATTAAAGCTTTAAAGGGCTCTGAGACTCTGCCTCTCTCTCTGAGTAACTCTTTCTGCTAACGGGTCCATTTCCAAGTGACAAAACTAACAGATCCTTAAAGTTGTTAACGAATGAAAAATCATGCTTGTTATACAACACATGTGTTATAGTAGCGACCGTTGGATTATTCATCACCAGACCACCATCAATGGTGGAGCACGAGGTCTTTCCTTTGACAGAACTCAAGTTAAATGGCTTGAAGAGATTCATCATTGCAAAAGTGGCGCGACAAACCTTCTAGAGTTCAAAATTGTAACTCGATGACTCATATGGGTTGGCTCGTGAAAGAACAAACGAAGTAGAGCTTTTCAAGCCAAAGCAGTTAGATATGGATGTGTTCGATCAGAATCAGTTCAATGTCGAACCCCCGATTCATCCTGAGAATCAGATTGATTAGATTTTTTAACGGGGGTTTTGAGTTGTTCTTCACCGTCATCTTAATTTCCATTCTCTTCTCGATCTTCTTCACTTTCAGCCTCCTTAATCCATAGAGTTCCTTTTTTCCTATCAATCTAACCATATTTCAGCTTCGATTTGAAAGAAATTATCCTTGCCAACTCAAAAGTGACCATATCGGTGACCGAGTCATCTTTGTCATTTGTATAACTCGGAATCTTAATTCGGCTATTATCAATCTCCGAAACATCATGAACCAAAGCAAGATAGTGCTCATTAAGCTCTTCAATTGTTTTTCTAGGAAGGTTGAGCAAGTCCTCTAAAAAATGGACAAGAGCTTATTCAAATACTTTGTCATTGAGCCAAGTCCACCAGGTTGTCGAAGAGCTTGGTTGAGTTACGGGGGTCCAACTCTGCATCTGTTGCTGGTACTGGTACATAGTTTTCAAAAGATAAACACAAAAAACTGAAAATTAGAGTGTTGAGGTTTTTTTCTTCTTTGACTGGGATTATCTTTGATAAGAGTCAAATTATTGCATTTTTGTTATGATTTAAATGTTGATATTTGTGTGAAAATTGCGTTTATTTGATTATTTAATCCACAAATGTTATTTCACGGGTATTTCGTGTTTAAAGTGCAATTTCAGGTAAAATCATAATTTTGGAGAAGTTTGGGACAAATTTCAATAAACGGGATTGAGTGCAAATAAAAAGAAAACAAAATTTCAAAATTTGGAATTTCGCCGCCGGCGAAAACCTTACGGAGAATACGTTGAGCAAAACAATCTCACCGCCGGCCAATGCATTCTCGCCGCCGACGAGAATCCTATAGAAAGTACGGCGAAAATCTTCCCAAGAGCACAAAATTTGGGAAATTTATCTCGCCACCAGCCAAATTTATCTCGCCGCCGGCCAAATGCATCTAGTCGCCGGCCACATTATTTTGGCCGCCGGCCACATTATTTTGGCCGCCGGCCAAAATCGAAAACCCAAATAAATTTATTTTCCAGAAATCTCGCCGCGGCGAGAATAATGTCGCCGTCGGCGAGTTTCGTCCGAAAACAGATTTTTTGGTTGTTTTGTTCCAAAATTGCCCCCTCAAACCCTAGATCTATATATATAATATGATGGAAAAAGAGGGGAACGACAGAGAGAATAGATCTGAATCATTTTTGGAGGAGAAAAGACAAATTTTGGAGAGAAAGTTTGGACAAGCTTGAAGGATCATCACCATTGTTGCTACCAAGTCTTCATCTTCAAGAGTTTTTCATCTCTTCTCCTTAGCCTTCATATTCTGCATTTTATTCAGATTTGTTATTCATGAATTCAATTGAAATAATGGTTGTTCTTATTTCCATTATGAACTAATTCATTTTTGGTAAGGCTATGATGTAGTTAAATCAAGGAAATCTGATTTCTTTTGTTATGGTTATATGAATTCATTGTTTTCAAGTCGAGTATTTATTTCCATGCTTAATGTTTTTAAATTTCTGATCAAGATTTAGATGATTTGTTGCATTATATTGAGACCGAGAGGAGATGTGTAATGAATGCTTCTTGTGATAAATACCGTATGTTGAATGCGAGTTTGACACCTAATGCATGATGTATGTGGTTATTCTAGAAATTTCATAAATCGTAATGTGTTTATTTGTGATTAAATCTTCATAGAAATATAGTTGGTTTTCATAGATAAGTAATTCTAATATAACTTGAGAAAGAGTATTAGATAAGTTTGGGTTTTTCAACCATCACTTTTAGCTTTGATTCTCATATAACATGACTTGAAATCGGATTGAATTGATTTAGAGAAATCAAATGCCTTAGCGTTTTTAATCATTTGTGAACAACATTAAATTTTGTTATTTACGTTTAGTTTTATGTTAATTTGCTTTTAAAACAATTTCAACAATTCAGTTTTCAAATAAAATTAGGGTTAGTCAATTTTGGTACTTAGTAACGCCATTCCTTGTGGGTTCGATATCCGTACTTTTGTACACTTTATTACTTGAACGATTCGTACACTTGCGAAAATAAGCATCAAGTTTTTGGCGCCGTTGTCAAGGAATGGTTTGATTTTATTAATATCGATACTACCTAATCTTAGTTTTAATTTGAAGTTAATTTGCTTTATCTTTCTTTCATTTTTAATTTTGTTTATTTTGCTGTTTTATTTTATAAATATAAAAAAAAATAACTTTGTGTTGTTTTTGTGTTAGTTGATTTTCTGGTTGTAGGATTTTTGTATGAGACGTACAAGAAGCCTTAACCTTCTTCCATTTGATCCGGAGATTGATAGAACATATAGGCGTCTAAACCGAGAGAGAAGACATTCAACCTCAGCTCCTAATAGACAATCAACCATGGATCCACCATTTGTTGAGAGAGGTGGAAATCGTAGAGCTTTGAAGGATTATGTTGCGCCTAATGTTACTGGAACTATTTCAGGTATAAAAAGGCCGACTGTTCAAGCCAATAACTATGAGATAAAACCATCCTTTATCCAAATGGTTCAATCAAATCAGTTTGGGGGAATGTCAAAAGATGATCCAAATGCACATATTTCTTACTTTCTGGAGGTGTGTGATCTTTACAAGATAAATGGTGTGTCCGAAGATGCTATAAGATTGAGGGTTTTTCCTTTTTCACTTCGGGATAAAGCCAAGGAGTGGCTAAACTCATTACCACCGGGATCAATTACGACATGGAATGAATTGGTTCAGAAATTCTTGTCCAAGTTCTTTCCTCCTGCTAAGACAGAAAAATTGAGGAATGAAATCACATCTTTTACACAATATGACCAAGAATCATTGTATGAAGCTTGGGAAAGATTCAAAGAAATGTTGAGGAAATGCCCACATCATGGTATACCAATTTGGCTACAAGTCTCTACATTTTATAATGGGTTGGTTTCAAACTATCGGGCAATGATTGATCTTTGCGGTGGAGGATCTTTAATGGGAAAAACACCGGAGGATGCTCATGAGTTGTTAGAGATTATGGCAGAAAACAACAATCAGTGGCATTCAGAGCGGGTAATTGCAAAAAGACCAGCAATAGTGCATGAAATTGATTCAGTGAATGCTTTGTCGGCTCAAGTTGTTGCTCTTTCAAGAAAAATGGATTCTTTGTCATCCAAGTTAGAATCCAAACCAATTGCACAATGTGATTTATGTGGTGGAAATCATGCTAGTATCGAGTGCCAAGTTGGAAATCCATTTGCTTCACCAACTACTGAGCAAGAAAATTATGTTTCAAATTTCCAAAGACCTCAACATAACCCATATTCGAACACCTACAATCCAGGTTGGAGGAATCATCCAAATTTGTCATGGGGAAATAACCAAGGGGGATTCAAATCGTCATCATCTTCCTACCAATCCCAAGAGAAGAAACAAACAAATTTGGAAGAAATTTTGGGAAAGTTCATTGATGAGACGAGAGCAAATTTCAGAAATCAAGAGGCAATCAACAGGGACATCCAAAACCAACTAGGGCAGCTTTCAAAGCAGATTGCAGAAAGGTCTCAAGGATCACTACCTAGTGACACAATAAATCCCACAGAACATGCAAAGGCTATCACATTGAGAAGTGGTAAAGAACTTGAAAGGTAGAGGAAATCGGAGAAAAAGATGGAAGAATCTAAAGAAAATCCATCAAGATCCCAAGATATTCAACCTTCCCCATATGCGAAATATGAGCCTCCTATCCCATATCCTCAAAGATTGAATAAGAAAAAGCTTGATAATCAATTTGATAAATTTTTGGATATTTTTAAGAAATTGCATATTAACATTCCTTTTGCAGAGATGTTGGAACAAATGCCGAAGTATGCAAAATTCATGAAGGAAATTCTATCAAAGAAGAGGAAGCTGGGAGATTATGAAACTGTCATGCTAAATGAGGAGTGCAGTGTAGTTCTTCAAAGAAAACTGCCACAGAAATTGAAAGACCCAGGGAGTTTTA
Source organism: Hippophae gyantsensis (assembly GCA_030763125.1). NCBI lineage: Eukaryota > Viridiplantae > Streptophyta > Magnoliopsida > Rosales > Elaeagnaceae > Hippophae > Hippophae gyantsensis. The sequence continues at coordinate 26,070,640 of CM061039.1, read as the reverse complement.
CTATACCTTGTACTATAGGGAGTTGCAATTTTGATAAAGTCCTATGTGATTTAGGAGCAAGCATTAATTTGATGCCACTTTCTGTTTTCAGGAAACTAGGCCTGGGAGAAGTGAAGCCCACTTCAATCTCTTTACAATTAGCGGATCGATCGGTGAAATATTCTCTAAGGGTAATTGAAAATGTTTTAATTAAAGTCGACAAATTTATTTTCCCTGTAGATTTCGTGGTGCTTGACATGGAGGAAGATAAAGAGATACCATTGATATTGGGGAGACCGTTCCTTGCAACTGGAAGAACATTGATTGATGTTCAGCAAGGAAAGCTCATTCTACGGGTGCAAGATGAACAAGTAACTTTTGATGTTTTTGAAGAAATAAAATTTCCAAGTGATGTACATTCTTGTTTTCAAATTAACACTCTTGACGGGTTAATCTCTGAAACTTTTGAGGAGAGAACTCCATTACTACCACTAGAAGCTTGCCTTGTGAAATCTGTAACAATTGAGGAGGAAGATAAGGGGATGAGACAATGTTCAATTCTTGGCAAAGACCTAATGAATATTTGTGCAGTGATGAAAAATTTAAGGAGTTGGGAACAAATGAAACTCCAACCTTAGTGGTAAAGAATGGAGCCAACAAGATTGAGCTAAAGCCAATGCAATCCCATCTAAGAAAAAAAAAATCTTACGTTCACTTGCAGGCGAGAGCGGTTTCACTTCTTGAAGCGGAAAGGAGATCTCTCTTTCCTTTATTACATTGAGGACAATGTAAGGTTTTGGTTGGGGTTGCGGTAAACGGTAAATCTTTTCTCCCCTTCATTTTTAGTAGTTTTATTTGTGTGTTTAGTTGTGTTTAATTTTGAGTTTCCATTTATTTTTATGCATTTTGATTTAATTTTTTATTTCTTTATTGTCTTATTTTGATTTTGATTTTTTATTTTAATTTGCACGTTGATGATAATAATGTGATTGTGATAACAAGTAGCTGTTAGAAGACATTAAATTTTGCTTCGGTTTAAAGAGAATTTCAAATGTTGATTTCACCTAGTTGGCGACTCTTTTGGTATGTGGTATGATTTGATTGATTAGTCCAAATGCTTAGAGAAGTCTTATACGTGAATTTTTCATGGATATTTTTGTGATCTCAACAAACTCTAGAACTCATTTGAAAACCTCTTGAGGCGAAATAATTTGGAATTGCACTGTTTAGGATATGATGTAGGCCATTTTTGGATCGATTGTTCCATTTTAAGCCTACCTTGTTATCCTTATATCACTAGTAACCTCTTTGAGCCTATTTAAATATATTGTTAGCCTTACTTTTCTTTATTTTTGCCTTATATAACCTACCTTTTATTGAGCCAAAAATATATATATATATAATTCCTACCTTATTTGTTAAGAGCACTTAATTTTGAACACAAACTTTTCAAGAGCAATTGGAGAAATCTTCCACATATATTGGAAGAAATTGGTTGGGGGTTATGTCTTTTCAAGAGCAATTGGAGTAAGGATGCAAAAAAAAAAAAAAAGAAATCCACATATATTGGAAGAAAGTGGTTGGCTTTTCAAGAGCAATTGAGAAAAAAAAAAAATAAATCCATATTTTGGAAGAAAGTGGTTGGCTTTTCAAGAGCAATTGAAAAAAAAAGAAGAAGAAGAAGAAAGCCTTCACATTTTAATAAATAAAAGAGTGTTAGTGATGGATGTACTAAGGAGAAAGATTGAGGAAGAATTTTGTTTATCTTTGGAAAAATGGGTTATGATCGAAAGAAACAATTTGGTTTGATGGTGTTACTCTTTTACTTAATTGGTTGTGTTTAATCTAATAAGTGCCCTTATTTGTATTTTGACACTTCCCGTTCTTTCTTAACCAAAACCTAAGCCTAACATTACAAGCCTCGTAAAGTCCTATTTATCCGAAGTGGTGTATTTTTCTTCATTAGTGGAGAGAGGTTTGAAAAGTGAGCCTATGGAGTTTGAGATTTCACCTTTTTGTTTGTGGATGTTGTGCATAATATTATCTGGGCATTATGGCTATTGGTTTGTGGTTTGATGGATGTTTAAGAGTCAATAACAAAAGTGAAATTGACATTTGAGATTTCTTAAAGCTTAGGTGACATTTAATTATTCTATATGTTGGGTGTTATTTACAATTTTTGAGACATTTGTGCAAGTTATTTGTTATGTGATTTTATTGTTTTAAGTTAGGATAGTTATAGGTAAGATGTTTGTGGGTATCATCACTGGAAGCCCTCACGAGACTACAACTCGTCCTACTAGGGCCACCTAGGGGTTTAAAGGCTTATTGCATACGCTTAATGTAATGTTGTAAATAGAATAAATTTCCTTTGAATTTTTTTTTAATGTCTCCTTTGAAATTATTCATAGATCACTTTTCTTGCTAGAGACTAGCAAAAAGCTGGTTGGGGGTTGTTGATAAGAGTCAAATTATTGCATTTTTGTTATGATTTAAATGTTGATATTTGTGTGAAAATTGCGTTTATTTGATTATTTAATCCACAAATGTCATTTCACGGGTATTTCGTGTTTAAAGTGCAATTTCAGGTAAAATCATAATTTTGGAGAAGTTTGGGACAAATTTCAATGAACGGGATTGAGTGCAAATAAAAAGAAAACAAAATTTCAAAATTTGGAATTTCGCCGCCGGCGAAAACCTTACGGAGAATACGTTGAGCAAAGCAATCTCGCCGCCGGCCAATGTAATCTCGCCGCCGGCCAATGCATTCTCGCCGTCGGCGAAAATCCTATAGAAAGCACGGCAAAAATCTTCCCGAGAGCACAAAATTTGGGAAATTCATCTCGCTGCCGGCCAAATGCATCTAGCTGCCGGCCAAAATCGAAAACCCAAAAAAATTTATTTTCCAGAAATCTCGCCGCGGCGAGAATAATGTCGCCGCCGGCGAGTTTCGTCCGAAAACAGATTTTTTGGTTGTTTTGTTCCAAAATTGCCCCCCAAACCCTAGATCTATATATATAATATGATGGAAAAAGAGGGGGACGGCAGAGAGAATAGATCTGAATAATTTTTGGAGGAGAAAAGGCAAATTTTGGAGAGAAAGTTTGGAGAAGCTTGAAGGATCATCACCATTGTTGCTACCAAGTCTTCATCTTCAAGAGTTTTTCATCTCTTCTCCTTAGCCTTCATATTCTGCATTTTATTCAGATTTGTTATTCATGAATTTAATTGAAATAATGGTTGTTCTTATTTCCGTTATGAACTAATTCATTTTTGGTAAGGCTATGATGTAGTTAAATCAAGGAAATCTGATTTCTTTTGTTATGGTTATATGAATTCATTGTTTTCAAGTCGAGTATTTATTTCCATGCTTAATGCTTTTAAATTTCTGATCAAGATTTAGATGATTTGTTGCATTATATTGAGACCGAGAGGAGATGTGTAATGAATGCTTCTTGTGATAAATACCGTATATTGAATGCGAGTTTGACACCTAATGCATGATGTATGTGGTTATTCTAGAAATTTCATAAATCGTAATGTGCTTATTTGTGATTAAATCTTCATAGAAATATAGTTGGTTTTCATAGATAAGTAATTCTAATATAACTTGAGAAAAAGTATTAGATAAGTTTGGGTTTTTCAACCATCACTTTTAGCTTTGATTCTCATATAACATGACTTGAAATCGGATTGAATTGATTTAGAGAAATCAAATGCCTTAGCGTTTTTAATCATTTGTGAACAACATTAAATTTTGTTATTTACGTTTAGTTTTATGTTAATTTGCTTTTAAAACAATTTCAACAATTCAGTTTTCAAATAAAATTAGGGTTAGTCAATTTTGGTACTTAGTAACGTCATTCCTTGTGGGTTCGATATCCGTACTTTTGTATACTTTATTACTTGAACAATTCGTACACTTGCGAAAATAAGCATCAATCTTCTCGGGGATTTCACTTTGGCCAAATGGTTTGGTCATAGTTGATACATTAGATTCTTCATTCTCGGGAGTAACATTTTCCCATATTTGAATGTTTTGTTCGTTCGTAGCGGTGGGTTTGAAGAATACTCATTTTAGCGAAAGGTTTTAAGAAATCTTTACTTGCTCACCAGTTAATATTTTAGTAAACATAGCATATAAAATGTGTCTTAAAATTATTGGAAAAAATATGTGAAACAGTGTAAGAACAATATTATCGATATATTAAAACGAACTGCTTGGGTTGAGTCACAACTCTGCCTAAATTTGTGCAAGCAAATTTGCCCAAATTTGAATTTTTTTTCTGTCTTGGAGTTTCGCTGCACTTATGAAGTCCGAAATGCTACACCTCTCAAATATTTATGTTATTCGGAAAACTTCAAAAATAATTTTGTATATTTTTCTTTGGTTTGCTACCAAGAGTAGTTTCTGAGTTGTGTTCTAAAACTGAGGGTTATTGTCCACTTTTTATAGTTGAAAAAATATGTGTAATAGTTACATAATTATGAAAATAATTAATGCATAATTATGAAAATAACGATTATAAAAATAACGATAACGTAATTATGAAAATAATAGTTACAAAACATAATTATAAAAATAATAGTCATAAAATATAATTATCAAAATAACGATTATATTTAGATAGATAAATAACGATTATATCTGTTAAAAAGAATAGTTTTACTAATAATATTTTTATTTAAATTCATTTTCAACCAAAGTTTTATATGTGTCTTGTTTATATATTTATTCATTATTTTATATAAATATAATTACTTAGATACAAATAAATCATTATAATATAAGTATTAATAATGTATTTTTGAAATTATCAAGAATAGTACGTATTAATAAATTTAGCTTATATAACTTTTTGGTCATATTAATATTTAATTGAATCTTAAATTAAAAAAAATATATATCAAAATAATTATATTATCACTTAGTTTCAAATGTAAATTACATTGTGATATTAAAAATATAATTAAATTATAATAAAAAGCATTTTCCAATTTAACACCGGCCACAAATCACTTGCTTTTAGGGCCGTGCCAGTTGGCCCAAACGACGGTGGAAGCCTAAAGTGATCACAAATTTCTCAAGCATAATGGGTACTCCGCTTCCTCGAGTTAAGTGTGCAGAGCGAAGTGTATTGTCAATTAGCACGAACTTTCAAACATCGATAAATGCCGTCAATTTCGGTCAAACAAATCTAATTACATATTCAATTCGTTGAGGACACCATAGCTAAAAGCTGCGAGCCTCCAACTTTGTTCGCAATTGTGCATTTTCCAGGTAAAGGGCCTCAAGTTCTTCTCCATTTTTGTTTAAATTAAGTTTTACTTAAATTCTTAGAAAATTACGGACTCAGAAAATTGTGTATCTTTTAGTTTATACTTGTCAATACCCCATTTCCACTCCTATTTGTTTTCATTTATTCATTTCTTTTGCATATTTACTTCTGCATTTTCTTAACTGCTTGATATACACGGGGAATAGTCGAGAAAATAAGAGTTAATTTGGAGAAATTAAAATACTTGAGCCCAAAACGCTTCTTTACTTCGGATTTATTTATTTATTTATTTTGTAATGGAATGCAAGTGTTTGAATAATTATGCCAAACAAGCTAGTTAATGGGTTCATAGATTTCTCCTTACTGATGAACGGGGCTGGAATAAAAAGAAATTATAATAGGCCTTATTCCTGATTAATTATGGGAGATCATTTTTATTTATGCGAAGCCAATGGTTCCAGTGGGTTTTTTTTTCCCTTTCTTTTTAGTTTTTCCATGTCTTTCCCATTGCCTTAACTAGAATGCATGAGTTTTTTGACATTGTTGTAAATTGGAATAATTTTCGTTTAACATTTCATTTTTATTATGGTAATCCTACAAATGTACGACTTAAATTGTTTTGTTTTAAATATACCACTTAAAATATACTACTATATTAAATTTCGTCCCATTTCTAGTGTTGAACTAAAAGAATGTGCCATTCATACCACTACCTCAGTCTTCTATCTATGTATGCCGTTTAAAATAGAATCAAAAATTAAAATATGTAAAGATTCATTGTTCATTGTCTTCCTCACCAAACCTTATGTAAATAACCCTCCAATAGCAATTTTTAATAATAAACAACCCACCACCAATGTCAGAACCCCTCTAAATACGCCTTCTCTTTCATCTTCCTCAACTCCACCATTTAGAAACCTCTCTAAATGCTTGACTAGTCATGATCTTAAAATCTTAGACAAAGTTCAAATAAAAGCTAAAAGATAATAACTAGCCTAGATTACTTGTCTAACAACCCAATTCTAGTATGAAATGTTTGTCTAATTGGTTGAAAGAGGGTATAAAGATCTACAAAGTTCATTCATCACTCCATAACTCTTGGAATTAAATCCTACCACCAGAATCTCATTTACAGACTCCGTTGCTTTTCAATTCCATTTGCAGATTCTGCAGTTGCTTTGCCTTTCTAGGTCTCTAAATTTCCATTCAACTGATTGGTTGATTTCTTCCCTTAGAAACAGAGCCTTCAGATTGTGGTTCATGGGTTTCTTTTCTTTTTGAGCTAATGATAGTGTTGACCAGAATTTGTAGAGGCTATTTCCTTCATAAGAAAGTGTTTCAAGAATACCCATTTTCTTGAACTCCTACCATTTGAAGATGAACTTCAAGCTGAACATGGAAGAGTAGATCTATAGAGTGTGACTGGGTTTATATATGGTGGAGTTGAAGAAGAGGAAGAAGAAGGTGTATTTATAGGTATTTTGATCTTGGTGGTGGGTTGTTCATTATCAGAAATTTCTGTTAGAGGGTTATTTGCTCGAGGGTTGGTGAGAAAGATGATGAATAGTAAATCTTGGAGATTTGAGGATTTTTTTCTTTAAACGGCATACAATGGAAGATTGACGGAGTGGTATGAATGAAACATTTTTTTAAATTCGATGGTAGAAATAGAACAAAATTTAGTTTGTGGTATATTCGAAACAAATGTAAAAGTTCAGTGGTATATTTGTAGGTTTGCCTTTTTCATAATATTCCAATAATAGCAATTTATTGCATGCTTTTGGCTTACTCCTCAGTTTCCATCGGCATGGTTTATGTCTTAATTGGTTAACAACTTAGAATGTGCAATAGCTGTTTGAAAAATACGAGTAAAAAGAAAAAAACAGTTAAGTGTCTTTTTAATCATTTTGCTTTCAGCGAGTCATAATTAGGAAATGTATTGTTGTTGGTTGTACTATTCTTAGAACATTATTGTGTTTTTGTTAATCGGTTAGCCGGTAAAATATATATTTGAGTTTGATGCATCAAGTCATCAACTACCCCTGATAACCTTTGTTCTCATTGATATGTTTCTTAGATATGTGGTTTTTTGAATAAGGCGTTGAGAAGTATTTGTTGGTGTGCTTTGTTGGGTGTATTAAGTGCTTATCCAAGTTTAAATTAGTTTTTGACTCTTTCTCTGTTTCATTTATTGTGCTAGCCTAACAGTTAGTATTGGAAACTATAACCAGTCCAAGAGCATCAACATGACTTGTTTCTGATTTTGTTTGGTTAAAAGGTTTTGGTTTGAGCATCTGCCTCTAGGGCTTGTTTGTTGTGTTCAAGCTAAATCTTCACTAGTTAGCTTGTTCATGTTTAATGTTTGCGATGATTGTGGCCTTCAAAGGCTGCCTTGGTTTGTATTACTTGAGACATTTTTCTTTATTCAATATTTGATACAAACCTCAACTAGAGAAGTGAGACCCAAAAATCAATGTTAAAATTTCATCTAGGACCGTTCTAAATCAGATTGAAATTGAAATAAAAACAAGAACCTTGACACACTATATATAGAGAGATAGGAACCATATGTATTAAGAACAAGGTTTAGATGCCACACACAAGAAATGAAGGGGATTGTGAGTGATTAGTCACGTTTTAAAAGCCATAAGATTGTTATTGATAAGTTTCGTAAATTTCTCAAGAAAACCAAAAACAATCTTATTAAAAATATTATGAAAGGTCTCATTATTACACTTGGAAGCGTTAGGCTTATATAGTCGAAAAAACTAGTATATGATTGTTGAAATTAACCATAAAATTAAACCCTAAGCTAAGCTACATGCCTAAGACAAATAAGGAAGAAAACTGTCCATTATAGAATAACAACCAAGTAAACATTTTATTATGGAAAAAATTTGTACTCCATTCCAAGTCAAGCTTAATGAAACAACTTGGGCTCATCTCGAGTTGAGTCTTCTTAGGATCATATTGAATTGTCATGATCAGCCCATGAAGTGCTTCCTTGAAACTTTTTAGCCCTTGCACTTGTTTTGGTCCAGTGGGAATTTGCAATGGATCTCTTAGTGGTGCGCTTTTGTCCACATCATTCCTTTCTTTTTGAAAAGAAATGGTCTTCAAATTGTCACCTACATCAAAAGGAGATAAATCAGCAACATTAAAGCTTACACTAGCATTATACTCATTTGGTAGGTCAAGCTTGTAGGCACTATTATTGATACGGTCAAGCACTTGGAAAGGACCAACACCCTTGGGATAAGTTTGGAACGCCTTTGAATGGGAAAACATTCATTCCTCATATGCAACCAAACCCAATCTCCTGGTTTAAATGTAACCTTGTTATGCCTTTCGTTAGCTTGATTGACATATTGTTTGGTTTGGCATTCTATGTTTTATCTTTCCTTGTCATGGATTTACCTAACAAATTAAGTCTTTTCTTCCCTTTTAAATTAACACACTTAGCCAAAGGTAAAAGAGTTAAATCCAAAGTTGTTAGTGGGTTAAAGCCATAAACAATTTCAAAAAGTGAAAACTGGTTGCTGAATGTACACACTAATTATATGCAAATTCTACAAGTAGTTAACATTCCTCCCATATTTTCAAATTCTTTTGAATGATACAATAAAGTGGATAAAGTTATCTTAAGTACTTCGGTTTGACAATTAGTTTAGGGTGATAAGTAATAGAAAATAAAAATTTAGTTCTCAATTTATCTCACAAGGTCTTCCTAAAATAGCTCAAGAACCTTGCATCTTTATCCGGAACAATGTTTTTAGGCGTGCCATGCAATCTTGCAATTTCCTTAAAAAACAAACCAGTTACAGATGAATCATTGGTTTTATGACATGGAATAAAGTGTGCCATTTTAAAAAAATAATCCACGACCACATATATAGAATCTTGACCCCTTTTTGACCTAGGTAAACCCAACGCAAATCTATAAATATATTAGTCCAAGGTATAAGCAAAAGGGTATACAAGTCATGCGGTAAGGTTCTATACTTAAGTTGTTTGCAAATAATGCACCTCTCACGAATGCTTTCTACATCACGTTTCATATGAAGCCAAAAGAAATGATCAAGCAAAACATCTAAAGTCTTATTTATGTCATAATGACCCATCAAACCACCCTAATGGGCTTTTTTAACTAGCAAATTACGTAAAGAATATTTAGGCACAAATAATTTATTTTCCCTAAACAAGAATTTGCCAAATGCTACCTTCTCATATGCATTAAGCACATTAGAAAAATTAGAATCATCAACATTCAAATCCTTAGTTGAAAACCTAGTAATTTCGCATTTAAGGTGGAAAGTAATACGTACCTCGGAGATAATGCATTAATCACCACATTTTCCTTACTTTGCTTGTACTTGATCACTTAAGTAAATGTATTTATATGAGCTTCACCCACTTGGCATGGTGTTTGTTTAGCTTATGTTGACCCTTTAGATGTTTTAAGGACTCATGGTCGGTGTTAATCCCAAACTTTTTTGGCCAAAGTAATGCTTCCAAGTTTCTAATACTCTAATCAATGCATACATATCATGTCATAGTAGGGCAATTTATGGCTACCCCATTTAGTTTTTCACTAAAGTATGCTGTGGGCTCTTTGTGCATTAGAATAGCTCCAATATCTATTCATGGAGGATCATACTCAACTTCAAAGAAAAGTTAGGTAAAATATGCAAAGGTGCATTAGTCGATTTTTTCTTAAGCAATTTAAACACATTCTCTTGTTTTTCCCTCAACTTAAAACTGTTGACATATCAAATGGAAATGCATAGATTTGATTTAACGAGATTGTATATTAATTAGAGAGATTATGGTCTTTATTAGAATGATTCTTACCTTATTAGGAATCTTTTTGATCTCTATCTCTTGCATAGAACTCACTTGTTCTCTCTTTTCTTTCACCAGGTGAATTTTTACTCTTTTTTTCTCATTTTATCATAAATAAGTTAAAAATGTTGTATAAAAATAACCGAATAATTATAAACTGTACAAAATAATTTTATACATGAAAACGAATTCCGAAATAAATGAAATAAATATGAACAACTATGAACAATGAATATGGACAGTAAAGCTGTCTATGGACAGTATGAATATAGACAGCAAAGCTGTCTATGGATAGCTATCTATGGACAACTAAAATGAAAAAGGACACCAAAGCTATCTATGGACAGCTAAGCTGTCCGATGACACCCCCCTCAAATTGATTCGGGTTGATCAACAAGTATCAATTTGTGACTTAGGAAGCAATGTCAATGACAAGTGAAAGCCTTGGTGAAGATATCAGCAATATGTTGTCCAGTGGAAATATGTGGAAGAGTGATAACACGAGCGTCAAAGGCTTCACGAATAGAGTGACAGTCGACTTTAATATGCTTTGTGCGCTCATGATGGACAAGATTGGTTGTGATCTGAATAGCACTTGTATTATCGACATGTAAAGGTGTACGATCGGTCTTAGAGAATTCCAACTCAGCAAGCAAACCTTGAAGCCAAATAATTTTGGAACTAGAAAGAGATATTGCTCGGTACTCAAATTCTATAGATGACTTAGAAATTGTCTTGTTTCTTACTCTTCTAAGAGATCAATGCATCACCTAAGAACACGCACCAACCAGTGATGGAGTGACGTGTATTAGCACAACTAGCCCAATCAGCATTGTTATAAACAACAAGGCGAAGAGAATTGCCTGAAGGAAAGAATAAGCCACAGGTTGAAGTGCCCTGAACATAGCGTATGATCCGACGAATAACAATCAAATGAAGATGACTAAGGAGTCTGAAGAAATTGGCTGACTTGCTGTACAACAAATGAAATATTTGGTCTAGTGATGGTGAGATAGACAAAGCTACCCACCAATTTTCGATATAAACTGGGATCAATAAGTAAGTCACCCTCCTCTTTGCGAAGCTTGACATTTAATTTCATGGGAGTATCGACAGAGGTAACTTTTTGTAGTCTAGTTGTAGTCATTAAATCACTAGCATACTTGTATTGATTTAGTGAAATACTAGATGGACTACGATGCATCTTAAGACCAAGAAAACATGTAAGAGACCCAAGGTCTTTCATATGAAAGGATTTGAGAGATGGGTCTTGAGCTAGACAAGTAAAGTAGAATCAGAACCAGTGATCACAATATCATCAATATAAACCAAAAGGACAATAATACTCATGTCTGATTTTCGAAAAAACAATGAAGTGCCATATTTGCTATGCGTGAAAGAAAATGTAATAAAGTGGTTCGAAAATTTTAAAACCATGCCCATGGAGCTTGTTTGAGACCATAAAGAAAGTGATGAAGTTTACACACATTGGAGGTCGCATAGGAAAATAATCCCAGAGGTGGCTTCATATAAGTACTCTTTAAGATCTCCGTGAAGGCAGGAGGAAAGGCCTCCTCATAATTAACACCATATTCCTGATTGTTCTCAAGGACAAGTCGAGCTTTATAACTATCCAAACTTCCATTAAAGCAAACCTTGACTCAGTAAACCCATTTGCAATCCAGAGGAACTATAGTAGAAGGACAAGACTCAATGTTCTATTTGTGATTGGCCTCTAAAGCAGCAATTTCGTCTTGCATAGAATGTTTTCAACAGTTATGCTTGACAGCATCTACGTACCATGTGAGAATATCAAAATTGGACAATGCAGTAGTAAGAGTTGAAATAAAATTGCCAAAAGAAAAACCATACCTATCTGGGGGTATAGACACTCGAGAAGAGCGACGTACCAAAGGCTCTGGAGGTGTTGCAACTGGCTAACTTTGGTGCATGTTAAGATCAAATATTGGGTGAGCCACCGGAAGAGACCGTGGGTGGGATTGTCTCGTATACGCCATACTTGGTTTAAAGCGAGAACTGTTGCTCAAAGGAGGGAAGGACTACAATAGAAGAAAAGGGCACAGAAGACAAAAAAAAATGTTGATTTTCAAAGAAAATAACATTCTTAAAAATACGTGTACGATGTAATGTAGGATCATAGCAAACAAATCCCTTTTGACATACATTATATCCTAAGAATACACATCGAACATATTGAGTAGATAATTTATGTCGCTTATGAGGAGATAAATGAAAAAAACATACATTCCCAAATATACAAAGATTATCGTAATTAGGTTGCTTAGCAAACAAGCGAAAATAGGGAGACTCCATGTGTAAAACTTGGGAAGGTAAACGATTAATCAAGTCAGCAACAGTCTTTAGAGCCTCAACCCAAAACATGGATGGAATAGAAGATTCTAACAAGAGAGTATGTATTATATCAAGAAGATAACGATTTTTGTGTTCGGTTACATTTTGTTGGGGAGTAGCAAAAATGAACGTTGATAGATAATACCTTTAGAAGCCAAGAATGCCTGAAAATCAGTGGACAAATATTCACCACCAGAATCTATGTGTAATGTCTTAATATTTGTAGAAAATTGATTTTCAACATATGCTAAAAAATCAATGAAAGTACGAAAAACCTCAGATTTAGAGCGAAGAAAATAAACCCAAGTGAATCTGCTATGATCATCAATGAAAGTCACATAGTATTTAAATTTTTTATGTGAACTAATCGAGGAAGGTCCCTAAACATCACTATGGATAAGATCAAAGTAGTGAGAAGCTCTACTAGCATGCAAAGGAAATGAAAGAGTTTTGTTTTTACTAAGTTTACAAGAATCACACTCAAGAGGTAAAGAAAAACGTTCTTTATTAGCAAATAAGCTCGAGTTCAATATATGAGATAAGATTTGAGTATTGGGATGGCCTAAACGACGATACCATACTATACTCAGATGAAGAACATTATTACAAGCAAAAAACTTAATAAAAGAAATTGGATGAAATGCTGGAACAAGTAAAAATAGTGGAAATAAGTGTCCCACTTTAGGTCTTTTCAAGATCGACTTCCCAGTTACCTTGTCTTGCACAACACAACCATCACAAAAAAAATAACACAATTGTTATCAACTAATTGACCAACATAAATGAGATTCGTGGAAAGTTGAGAAGCAAGAAACAGATCGGTAAATGTAGAAGAGGTATTTCCAACAACATAGGGCCGAACATGAGACAAAGTTATGAGAGTATTCGTCATGTGATTAAAAGCATATTTTCTTGTACTCATTTAAAATAAATATAGCTAATAAAAGCATATTTTCTTGTACTGATGCTACTGACTATGTACTAGTTGGTTCAAGTGTCAAAAAACAAATATGTTTTCATAATATGAGTTGATGATAGGTATATAAAATGCATTGACATAAAACATGCATTTGTAAATTGGATATGACTAACTCTGATAGTAAAGTTTTAGCAAGAAAGTCGTACTATTAGAAATAACTAATATGTGTGTAGAAGTTATTCTGAGAGATATGATGGAGATAATATGGAGTATGTATTCTTTACTTCATTCTCTGTTTTCTGATGTTTACAACACTATAATACAACACTATAAATAGGAATAAAACATTAAACAAATGTCCACTAATTCTAGGAATATAACAGCTGGTATCAATAATTAAAATACAGCTTGATTTACACTAGCTTTACCGCCTGTACAACACTAATAATATTCTCTGAAAATCTACACTCCCCCTCAAGTTGGGTAATAGATATTAATCATTCCCAACTTGCAACTTAATTCTTCGAAAATTGTTCGAGGTAACGCTTTGGTAAGGATATCTGCAATTTGATGTTTAGTAGATATATATAGTAGGTCCACAATTTTTTCATCTGTCTTTTCTTTAATGAAATGACGATCAATTTCTACATGTTTGGTTCGATCATGATGAACTGGATATTTCGTAATTCTTATTGCGGCTTGATAGTCACAATGCATGCTGATAGGTTCAAGAGTTGTGAAGTCCAGTTCATTGAGTAGTCTTCTTAACCACATTCCTTCACAAATCCCATGAGCCATGGCTCTAAATTCAGCTTCTGCATTGCTTCGAGCAACTACTAACTGTTTTTTACTTCACCAAGTTATAAGGTTTCCCCATACGAATGTACAATATCCAGTGGTAGATCTACGATCCACTATAGAGCCTGCCCAGTCAACATCTGCAAAGACTTCAATTTTTCTAGTGAGATTGTTACTGAAATATAATCCTTTTCTTGGTGTCATCTTGAGATACCTGAGTATACGATAGACCGCTTCCATGTGTTCTTCAATGGGACTGTTCATAAATTGACTTACAACACTTACTGAAAAACCAATATCTGGTCTAGTTTGAGATAGGTAAATGAGTTTCCCCACTAATCTTTGATAACGACCTTTATCCACAGGTATACTATTTTCTTTGATTTCGAGTTTTATTGTAGAATCCATCTGAGTTTCTGCTGGTTGATACCCCATCATTCCAGTTTCCTTGAGAAGATCAAGTACATATTTCCTTTGAGATATAGATATGCCCCTTTTTGTTCGTGCTACTTCCATCCTTAGAAAATATTTGAGATTGCCTAGATCTTTGATCTCAAATTCCTTGGCAAGGAATTCTTTGAGTTTATTCATCTCAATTGTAGAATTACCTGTTAGAACAATATCATCTACGTACACAATTAGGATAACTATTCTGTCATTGGAAAAGTGTTTGACGAATAGTGTGTGATCTGTTTGGCATTGATTGTACCCATATCTCTTCAGAACTTCAGAGAACTTATCAAACCAGGCACGTGGTGACTGTTTCAATCCATATAAGGATTTCTTAAGTTTGCAGACTCTATTGGTTGGAACAGGAGATTCAATTCCAGTAGGAATGTTCATGTAGACTTCTTCTTCGAGATCACCATTAAGGAATGTATTCTTGACATCTAATTGATAGAGAGGCCAATCCAAGTTAGATGCTATGGAGAGAAGAACACGAATAGTGTTGAGTTTTGCTACAGGTGCAAAAGTCTCCTGATAATCAAGCCCATATGTATGAGTGAATCCTTTAGCCACAAGCCAAGCTTTGAGTCTTTCTACACTGCCGTCTGTTTTGTGTTTGATTGTAAAGATCCATTTACACCCAATAGTTTGTTTTCTCGATGGTAGTTCTGTGATCTCCCAAGTCTTGTTTTTCTCTAGGACATTGAGTTCTTTATGAATAGCTGTCTTTAATTCAGGTACCTGAAATGCTTCATGAACAGAATTTGGAACCTTTATCTGATCAAGGTTGCTGATAAATGCCTTATACCTAGGTGAGAGATTTTTATAGGAAACAAAGTTGTAGATGGGGTGGTTTGTGCATGATCTTACACCTTTCCTTATAGCAATTGGCAAATTCAAATCATTAGGAGGTAATTCAATAATATGAGGTTCAGTGGTGTTACCTTGTGAATTGTCAGAGTGGCCTGTATTCGGGTTGGATTCCTGGATTGGCTCAAGATATGCTCGATTCTCTGCTCTTTCTTGAGTTGTTTTCCTTCTAGAGTAGACAAGGAGATCATTGTTCGGGACAAGGAAGTTTGGATCTGTTGGTAGAGAAGTTGAGAGTTCATTGGGAGTAGTAAGAGTATTTATTTGAGATATTGATTCACTTTCTGGAAGTTGCGGAATAGGATTTGTGGGATTCATTGCCTATGTTCTCCCCTGAATGACAGATTTGGAATAGTACGGATATTGTTCAAAGAATGTGACATCCATTGTATTATAGAATCGTTTTGTGATAGGAGAAAAACATTTGTATCCTTTCTGGTATGATGAATGCCCTAGGAATATGCATTTGATGGCTCGAGGATCAAGTTTGCCACTATGATGTACATGGATATAAGCAGAACATCTGAAAATTTTAAAGGGAACGTGGGACACGATTTTTGTGTGTGGGTATGACTCAAGTAGAGTATTGATATATGTTTTAAACAAGAGGACACGAGATGACATCCTATTGATAAGATAGGTAGCTGTAAGAACAACATCCCCCCAAAAATGTTGAGGGACATGAGTTGTGAACATGAGGGATCTAACTACCTCGAGAAGATGCCTATTCTTTCTTTCAGTCACCCCATTTTGTTGAGGTGTGTCAACACATGAGCTTAGATGGACAATCCCTTGACTTAATAGATAATCAGTAAGGGTAGAAGTGAAGTATTCTTTAGCATTGTCGGATTTCAATACTTGGATTTTTGTTTGAAATTGGGTTTGAATCATGGTATTAAAATTTTTAAAAATTTGACATGCTTCAGATTTTTCTTTCATTAAAAATAACCAAGTAATTCGAGTATGATCATCCACAAATGAAATGAACCAACGTGTCTCTGTGATGTTTTTGATTCGAGAAGGTCTCCAAATATCAGTGTGAATTAATGAGAAAGGATGTGATTTTTTATGTGGAAGATGAGGATATGAAGTTCTGACATGTTTTGAAAATTGACATACTTCACACTGAAAAACTTTTGAATTTTTATTTCTAAAGGATGAAGGAAAAAGTTTTTGTAAATACTTGAAATTAGGATGACCTAAACGATAGTGATTCAACATGATTTCACCATCTTTATTGCACTTAAGGTTTAACAAAGCTTTATTCTGATTAGAAACTTTGGATACAACTTGGTGGGCTTGTCTTACTGAAGGTTCTTCACTGCTGAGGAGATAGAGTCCCGAGCATTCCTTAGCACTGCCAATCATCTTCCCCGAATCCAAGTCCTGAAATTCACATAGGTTATGAACAAATTTAGCCATACAATTTTTATCACGGGTGAGTTTAGTAATTGATACAAGATTACAATCAAGTGTAGGAACAAGGACAGAATCTAGAATAAAGGAGTTTGAAATTTTGGCTGAACCAATTCCTGTTACTTTGGATACTGAACCGTCGGCAATTCGGACCGTGTGTCCATTCTGGTAGATTTTAAGATTCGTGAGAAGAGAAGCATCACCCATCATGTGGTCTGAAGCACCGGAATCAACAATCCATGGTCTCATAACCTGTTTCACACTAAAAGCATTGAGGATGTTACCTGATTGAGCTATAGTGGCAGATGATGTGGTCGAGGATTGTCCAAATAATTTCTGGAGGAGATCAATCTGTTCCTTGCTAAACAAAGCAGATTCAAGTGACTCAGTGCCTTGAGATTTGGAGGCAATTTTGCCATGACTTTCTTTGTTGATGTGCTGTGCGAACGGTGGTTTCCAATCAGTGGGCTTATCATGAATTTTCCAGCAGGTTTCCTTAGTATGACCAGGTTTACGACAATGATCACACCAAGGTCGTCCACGACGAAGACGGTTGTCTGTATTATGAGAGTACTAGTGGCCTTGAATGGCAAGTGTAAATCCTTCTCCAGTCACGGAAATGGTAGATTGAGGACCCATCATTGTAGATTGAGGACCCATCATTACTTTCTTTCGACCCTCCTCTTGACGGACTTCAGAGAAGGCTTCACGAATGCTGGGCAAAGGTTTTGTTTCGAGAATTCTGCCGCGCACATCATCAAGATCTTTATGGAGCCCCAGTAAAAATTTGAAAACCCGTTTCTTGTCAATAATCTGTTTGTATAAGATGCTGTCTGCTGGACAGGTCTATTCGTGAACCTCAAAGAGATCTAATTGCTGCCAACATCGAGTGAGAGAGTTAAAGTATTGTGTAATTGACAACTCTCCTTGACGAAGATCATGGAGGATGCTCTCGATCTCAAATAGTTCAGACATATTATCAGAACTGGAATAAGTGTCTTTGGTTGCATCCTATATTCCTTTGGCAGTTTTGTAGAGAAGAAAATTTTCTCCAATTTCGTTTGTCATGAAATTGATCAACCAAGACATCACCATATTGTTTTCAGATTTACATGTTCTGTATTGTAAATTGTCTTTGTTTGGAGCTGTGGCATCGCCAGTAAGGTAATCATCCTTCATTTTTCTGCATATAAACATCATGACGGATTGAGTCCATTGAAGATAATTGTGCCCATTTAATTTGTGATTGGTGATGGGCATAAGACTATTGTCCGTGGAACCAGTAATTATAGGTTTTCCCGTGGCCATTTATTTCAATTGTAGATTATGCGTGGACTGAAATTTGTGGGCTATTTTTTTTTTTTTTTTTTTTGATAATCTGTTGGACCGGGTCGGGTGAGATTTAACCTGGTCAGGTGGGTATGTTGGACTGGGTCGGGTATGGTCTAACTGGGTCGGGTAGGGTTTAATCGGTTCGGGTAGGGTTTAGCCGGGTCGGGTAGGGTCGATGACAGAATACGACTTACTGCACCACTGAGCTGAAGACAGAGATGACTGGTGGTTTGAAAAGGCCACTGGCGATGATGACGATGACTGGTCTGATGGTGGCGATGATGACAGAAATCAGACGTATTCAACAATGGGAAGAAAATAAATAATAATCAGTGTCTCCTAAGAACTATTTATTTCGGGGAAAAAAAAATCTTCCTCGGACAGAATTGATATAACACAAAATTGGATTTCTAGATTTCAGAAATGTTCTGATACCATGTAGAAGTTATTCCGAGAGATATGATGGAGATAATATGGAGTATGTATTCTTTACTTCATTCTCTGTTTTTTGATGTTTACAACACTATAATACAACACTATAAATAGGAATAAAACATTAGACAAATGTCCACTAATTCTAGGAATATAACAGCTGGTATCAATAATTAAAATACAGCTTGATTTACACTACCTCTACAGTCTGTACAACACTAATAATATTATCTAAAAATCTACAATGTCTTTTTGAAAATCTATTTTAATTGCATTGTAAATCTCATATTCATATGCAAGAACATTACTAAATATTTGAATAAAATGGCTATTGAAACTAATACTTGAATAAGAATGTAAAATCGTGTGATATAGTTTTAAATATACTGAATATTCACTCACAATATTGTATCATTGCTATGGCTCTAGTTGCATTAAAAAGTCTTTTAAAATGTTTTATGGATCAACCTATCCTATATAATCATGGTTGTGTAAGAAAGAAAAATAACACCATAGTTAGTTTGGCTAATCTAAAAACTGAATGGTACTTTAAAAATGTTAAAACAGGGGTTGTTAACATAGCGGTGATATTTTTACACTCCTAGTTTTAAATCAAGAAGACGTACTCTGAAATTCATTAAACTTAAAATAAAATAGGTCCAAAACTAATTAAATTTTTTTATGAAAATACAAAGATTGAACTCAGCTCTTTAGCTATGAACGTGAGTGAAATATCTCTTGAAATCACCGAAAAGAGTTTCATCATTCAAATACAAATAAATTTAAGTGCAAATGTCCAATTTAAAATCTATCAAAACACTTAAAAAGTATACATTGTCATCCTTCTAGCTAGTGAGCTAAGGTATGCTCATAATACTGTAAAAAGATAACAAAACTAAACCTCTCAAGCTTTAAAACATGATATTACAAACTTATATATGATTAGTAAATCCTTTACAAAAACAAAATATATTGAACAGTTCAAAACATGATTTCCATCATAATTCTCACAGAATATACCCTTAGCTAAATTGATAAACTTTGTCTTGAAAGTTCAAAATGACCACCGATAAAGTTGTTCTTAAAATAGATATCCATAACTTTCTAAAGATATATAAACTAAAGTCTAATTAATGTTGAAGGTTTCTCATATTCGATTTCAAGTTTATTCAAAAACACATACGTAGTTATGTTTTAACTTATAATCTTTTTCATTCTCTCTTTTCCCCTCCTCATTTTCTCATTTCTTCTTTGTTTTATGCTTATTTCGTGGCAAGCTTCTTAGATAAACTTGCAAGGATATGTATAAGATGTGTACGACATGTGACCATATGACTCACTTCTTTCATCTTTTTAGAAACATTAATTTTTTTTAATTAGTTATAAGGACACTGCTTTCTTGAGAATAAGGGTGTGACATCTCTTGTTAAAAAAATAATTAATTAAATAAATGTAAATAATATATAATATTAAAATAATATTGAGGATAAAATCATAATTACATAAAATATACTCTTAATAATAATTTTACTTCTATGAAAGGGATGGGATGTTACATTCAATCCTCTCATGGCTCAATGGGCCTTTCACTATATCTTTTCTTGCTCAACAATTTGATCCCACTAAATAATAGCATGATCTGTAAGCTCAATTGTTGCCAATTTTACCTTCTTCAAATCAGAATAGTTGTGATAATCAAACACTAGCTCCGATCATTTTCTCCCATTCCATATAGAGTTCAGGGCCCTTTTTTCCTTTTGAAGGGTGGAATTGTCATCATGGTGTTGCCAAATTTGTTGTCAACTTGTTCATGGCACCTAAGTTCCCTCATAAAGCCTCTTTCACGTCCCCCCTCTTCTTGGCCCAAATCTGCCCACACCTTGCATGGAACCGTGGTCCTTTTCCTCTTCATTGTTATCATCATGATCAACAAATTCATCCATAGGCATGTGCCGCACATGCCTTGTACTATTGGGGACACTGTCTGTGGCTATCGTGCAAGTTAGTCACCCTCCCTTCAACATCATCCATTCGGCCTTGAAGGCTATCAAACTTGTAGTTCATCTTCTCAAGTTGTTGTATGACATTAAGCATGAAGCTTAGGTTTGCCCTTCTTTGTTCAAAAAGTTCCCTGAAACAACGAGAACACAAGCTAACCAGATTAGTTTTAACAACACTTCTGACGTATTTGTGCTCTTTCAGTTATTCACTCTTGTTTACACTCTCTCATCCTAGTTCCTTCTTTTGGTTCTTTATCGAACTAAAACAAATTCAATCAAGTAGTAACTTTTAACAATTCAAACTTCACAAATCGGTTCAAAATACAAACAAAGGAATATAGCTAGAACAACGGGCAATAATTTTTTTTTTCAGAATCGACACAGAACAATTGGTAGCAATGTAATAATGAAAAAGGAAAGTCAAATGTTGGAAAGAAATAGCAAGGAAAGGACACAAATGGAGATGTGAAAGGAACAAATAACAATTAGATAAAATAAGATAGGAAATAATTTATATTTGAAAATATTTCTAAGATATTTTCTTTTCTTCTCTTGCTTGGCCGAATTTGTTCTTTTTTTTATTAATAGCCCATGATTTTTCTTTATGAATTCAGCATTGTTTTTTTTATTTTTTTCCTTTTCTTTAGCCTAACAAGAACAGTACAATAGATCAAAGAACAAACGGAAATAACAAGAAGGAACAAAAAAATGTAAAAAGAGTATATTAACCTGATTTAGAGCCTTTGCTATGATACCAAATGATACGAATCTCAATTAGAGAAGTGAGACCCGAAGATCAATGTCAAAATCTCAATTAGGATCCTTTTAAATCAAATTGAAATTGAAATAAAAATGAGGACTTTAACACGCTATCTAATAAGGATAGAAACCAAAGGTATCAAGGATAAGGTTTAGATGCCACACTCAAAAAAGGGATGAGTTTTTCAGTGATAAATAAAGTTTTGAACTCTACAAGATTACTCTTGATAAGTTCGATAAAATTCTCAGAAGAACCAATGAGAAAACTCTTTTTAAAATATTATGAAAGGTCTGATTATTGTACTTGGAAGTGTTAGGCTTATATAACCGAAATAACTAGAACATGATTGTTGAAATTTACAATAAAATTAAACCCCAAATTAAGCTATACAAGCAAATAAGGAATAAAAATTGGTCCTTAATAGAATAACAACTAAGTATACATTTTATTATGGAAAAGACTTGAGCTCCACTCCAAGTCAAGCATGATGAAACAACTTGTGCTCCACTCTAGTTTCACACCAAGCTCCTTTATGCAGCCCATTCGGTTGCTTGAATGAGGTTGACTAATCCATGATCTTCCTTTGGGCCCATCTCGAATTGAATCTTCTTAGGATCATCTTGAATTGCAAGGATCAGCCCATGTAGTGCTTCTTTGAACCTTTTAGCACTTGTCCTTGTTATTGGCCCAATGAGAATTTGCAATGGATCTCTTAGTGGTGCCCTTATGTCCAGATCAACTACAATCTTCCACTGACGAAAATAAAAAAAAATGTTACCTGCGGTTCTTACAGAGGTCTTAATTGTTCACCTTTTTTTGTTTCCTTCTCTAGGTCTCCTGTGGTTACGTTATACGTGGGACACGTATTTATTAAGTAATCCACTGGGTTACTATTTATAAGCCATGAAGAGGCCAAGGCCATCTGATGGTCCCATTGACCTTCTATCATCAGATGAATCTTCAGATTCAGAGATAGGAGCTCGTAACGGATGTGATGATAACCAGGAAGCCAAAGATATTATCATTGACCAACCTAGCAAACAAATAGCATCTGAAGGTATGCACATCGTTGTTGCCTGGGACCTAATTTTTGTCATCTGACGACTAGTTTAATTCTTGTTTGCCTACTATTAATATTATGATCATACTTGTACTTCAGATGCACTGATCAGAATGGCCGAAATGTATCAGGAATATATGAAGCAGATCCCAATCCCAACTCATCGCGGCTCTCTTGTTCCATGTACCACATGGATGGGATTAGGAAAGTCTATTAAAGAGTTGTATGGGCAGCCTCTGCATTACCTCACAAATGTTGAACTAAAAAACTGGGATCAAATGAGGATAGGCGGTGAGAATGAACACGAATCCTTGGACACCATCATTTATCCAAATAAAGCTGAAGCCGCAATCTGGCTTATTGAAGAAATCCATAGGCGCACCTCATCTTATCATCATGTGGCCAAACTCTGGCTATCTGATCCAATGTACCATGCATGTATTGATTCTATCTTCCCACACCTTGGAAGTGTATGATGTTTTCTCTGGTGTTTTTGCCATTTTGTAAAATGGGTTCTACTTGTGTTCCCTGCAGTTTTAGATTTTCTGGGTATTGTTTATGTAGTTTGGTGGAAGGTAAACGAATTTATTGAAATCTTAATATTTTTCCTCATTTCTTTCATTTTCAGACTTCAAGTTCAATTAGTCTGTTTTGTAGAAGTAATTTTTATTTAAGCTAGGATTGGCGGATCAGATCGGACATGACTTGGACTGATTCACGGGGTAATATAAACCCACCCATTTCAGGGCATTTGGGTTCGGGTAATATTTGCTGGTCAAAAACCTGACCGATTGACCCTTTTCTTGCTTGCGAATAGAAATAAAATCCTATATTCTATGTAATGCTATTCTACAAACGTTTAAAGCTGGTTCTTAAATGATTTTTTTTTAAATCCTTTAGTTTGTTTTCTCAATTTATAATTACATAAAAAATTGTGCAAAATGTAACATAAGTTTTTCAAAGGTTTGATAAATCATATGAAATTATGCCCCTGTTTCTAAATAAAAATGAACTCCTTCGATTATAGGAGATGATTGTATTTTCAAACAAGCTACATGCTCCAACACATATATACATGATATTAATTTTAATTTAATGCTGAACCTGAATGTGACTTTTTTTATATATTAAACAATACTTTGGTATAATTTGAACTTGAATATAAAATTAATATTAAGTAATCAAGTATTAGTATAATACAAAGTTTTAAATCCAAACTAGTAATATGATTTCAATCTAATTAACACAAATCAAATAGAAAGGCGAATTCTACGGTTCCAATAGACTTCAACTTTATTTAAACTACAAAGTCTACGGAACAAAGCTTGAGACTTATAAATTTCTCTACATCTTCAAACTCACCTATATTATTTTGGATACCTCAAAGTATGATTGCACAAATGTGTGGTAACATTGCTTGTCTCTCATTCAATGCCCTCTTACAAGCTTTGCAAATTGCTCTTATTTTTCTATCGATTCTTCTTCTGTCAAAATCATTCCAGTGCTTAAATTTGAACTTAGCATATTCAGTCTTGCTCTTCCTCACGAACATGAATAGGAGATATAGGATCCTCGGATAGATACTCTATTCCTATAATGTTCATGTTTGGTAAGTCTTGTTATACTCGTGTTTGTGTGTTGGTTTTCCATGTACAAAACACAATGTTTGTTTTATTTTTACTTAGAGTATTTGTCTTCCTCTATGTAAGGTTAGTTATTACAGATCAGTAATATACACATACATATAGCCAAGTACACTTTGTGTGGAAGCATGTTTATAGACACCATGAGTTTGGTTTTCGTAGTGTGCTTGCTAAGTGGAGCGCTCGCTCGTCATATTTTCACTTGTGTTTTTGGTTCGTTTTGGGTGTAGATATTAATGAAAACTACTTAGTAACTTTTGGAATAAAAAAATGTCACTTTTTAGCACCTTACCACCAAGCTCGCTACCACCCTCGCCACCACCCTTGGTGAGGTGGTTGGCAAGGTGGAAATTTTTAGTTCTATAAATACTCCCTATTTCTTCTTATTTGAAACCTAAGTTCTATCAAATTAACATCTCGTTCTTTATAATTCTGGATCACTAATACCTTGCTTCTTGTGTGTTGTTTAGTATTAATGATTCGTGATTGTGTGAGCAAAATAGTGCTTGTGAGTGGTGAGTACTCGAAGAAATGTTTGCAAGTGGTTTATGTGAGTGAGTCATGTGTCGGTTGGTAGTTTTCTTCGTGCAACTTCTTATATGTGAAAAACTCTTTGTGAGAGTGGACATTGGTTATTGATTGGGTGTTTGTGTTCGAAGGTGGATTTGTTATTTATGCACATCACTCATTACCGATCCTTGGTTTTTTATTACACCATATTGGGCAGTGTTGGCTTTGGAGGTGAGTTGAGTTTGTGTGTTGAACCAAATTACTACGGAGGTAACAAGCAAGAGCAGTAATAGGCAATTAAGACGGAAGTCCTAACTAATAGAGGTAATAATGGTTGTATTTATTTTAGGGTTATAACTCATTTATTGTTTATTGGATTGTTTGTTACTTAGTGGTTGTCTTAAACAACCCAATGATGTTACCATATAGATAGGGTTTCTATTTGGGTTTACCTCGTTATATCTACAGTTATACATGCTTGAATGTGTTGCTAGTACAATTAGAGTTTAAATGGTATATGTCTATACATGCTGAATTATAAACTCTAATTAAAAAGTTTTTAATATTTATCATCTGCATTCTATTTATTGAAATCTATATTGATTGCTTTATTATACTGTCTATTTGTATTTATTTATACTACAGTTGTGACTACCTATATGTTATTTTTTCTTCTGTGTTTGTGTGATCAGATTGAGTTGTTAAGGAGTCAACATCTTCTTAACCTGATTGTGTATCAAGTCTTAGACTTCTTCCTAGTAAACATACATGTTTAGATGGTGTGTTAATATAATCTGTCTTTTATCTACATACATGCTTGGTGTGAGTCTTTAAGGAGTCTATATCTTCTTATCCTAGATGTGTATCAGCTGTTGAACTCTTTATTAGTCCTTTCCATGTATGTTTGATTGTATGTTGTGAAGGTACAATCATTATTTACCAAATATGTTTTCACATACGAGGTCCTGAAGTGATTAAAAATCCTTTTATCGTTTTGGTATATATGCATGTATCATAAGTTGAGTATTGTTTTCTATGTATGAATGAATGTTGCTAGTTTGGATAGGAGCCTATGAGGCACACTGTCACTTGTGTGTATTATGCAGATTTTATTGTTGCATCTTCTAGTTATTTTTATGGTGTTGAATTGAGTATGTTGCTTTGTATTTTCACCGTGTTAATTATTTAATTTACATTATGAGGCCTACTTAGTCGAATTAATATAGAGCTCACGAAAAGATTTCATGGTTTGGTGTTTTCACCCCTAATCTAGGTCCCTATTATCTATTTTAGTCAGAAGATCAATTGTCTGTTATCTAATTGTTATTATATGTAGGAGTCTTCAATTGGTATCAAAGTATGTCACACCTATTTAGGCTTAACTACCTAGGTACTCGATCTTAGAGATCTACGTACACATACACACAAATTATATGTTTGTGCCCTTTGTCTCCAGTGTTGTGGGATATTTTCATTCTATGAGGTTGTTTATCTCCATAAATTATTTTTTTCAGCATGTTCCCTGTTTACTTGTTCATGCATATCTATTTCTCTCTCTTTGCTTCTTTGTCGTGCATAGTATGTTAATTACTTTAATGCTGCTATGTTGGACTATTTGATCCTTTACCAATATTCTTTCCTGTTAGTTGCTTTGGTATGATCTTTTTATGTGTTTTCCTTGCTTATTGCTTTCTTCTTCTATGACTATTTGCAAACATGTCTGCTAGCATGTAGTATCAAAGTATTATGATCTTTCTACTTATAGTCTTGTCATTTATATTCCATGCCATATAGAATGCATCTCTTCTATTTTACTAGGTTCTTCTCTCTTATACCTAGTATGTGGGGCTTAGTTCTTTGTTTGTCTTCGGTTAATTATTGTTCGTCTTTTTCCAGCACCTCCTTCTCTTGCACTTTAGATGTATGTTTGGAGAATTCTGAGGTGTGTTAAAAGTTTGAGTACATGAGTGTTTATCTGTATTCTGCTCGTTTAGGTTTTCCATATGCATTTTTATGTCATATAGATTATTTTTATTTCTTTAGGACTCTTGACTTTCGTGCTTTATTATGACTAGACATGTGTGTTTAGTTCGTATTCTTGGGGTTTAGGGTGTTGACCTAGTCTAAGCATGTCTCTTGTTTCTGTGTTGGAACCTAAGCCTTTCTCATAATCTTAGATGTTTTTATAGCATCCCTTGCTCATTCTCTCCCTTGGGGGTGTTACTTGTGTTTCTCATTAGTTAGTCAGTTTCTTTAGTTTTCTTGATTAGGGATAATGTGAGTGTTATCGATGATCTCTTTTGAGGAAACTGTGTATAGTTTGTTGCCTTTTCTCTCTCTCTCTCTAAATAACACTTTATGGTTTGTGTTGATAATCTCTCTTGACACACATCCTTGTCATCTCATTTGTTTACTGTATTTATTTTTTTGACATTCTTTTTCTCTCCTTCTCTCTTTCACTCTCTTCCTAGGATAGCTATGCACGTTCTTCTATCCTACTATTCTTTTTGCATGTAAAATGAACTTATTAGGTACTATTGATGACATAAGGTTGGTACGCATTCAACTTGGATTGAAATGTGATTGTTTTGACATGTGTATTCATTGAGTTTATGTATGTGATGAGTCACAAGATCGGCATTACAAATACCGATATTGCAAAAAACTTTGTAGTTTTATTATTTGTAAAACTCTCGCTAGTGCACGAATCATTTTATAGAAAATGATAAGTATACTCTCAAGGTTGATCTAAGGAAGGAATATATGTGGTTTTTAATTTATTGTTCAAAATCTTAAAAGCGAAATTAAATCCTAAACATCCTGTCATGATATTTTGGTTTGTTTGTTTCCTAATCTAATAACATAAAAATAAACATAAACATAGATATAGATTCAATAAACAATAATACAAATTTTATCATTCATAACAGTAGAATATTTAAGGATATAATAATTAAGTTAAATATGTTTGCTCATATTATTTAGGTTATTAAATATATAAATTGATATTTATTGATTTTCTTTTTTTTGATATGAAAGTGTTCTTAGGCGGGGCCCAAATTTTTTTGTTTAATATTAACTAACTAATATCCTTAGATGAAGCCTATTAACTAATTAAATATTAAATTTTAGCTTTATTTCTAAGAAAATAGCAAACCATCTAATAAGGTAGAGTTAAATAATTAGACTTTATTTAAAATGTCTAAATTAAACCTAATAATTTAATAACCCAAGTACTAACTTTCAAGTTTTAAAACCATTACTAAAAATATGTTATCAATACATTTTCAAATAATAATTCTTATAAAAACTTTTGAAATAGAGTTTCACTTTAATTACCGAGCGATTGTACCAACAAATAAAAAAACACTACTATAAATGAGACCGGATAATTAAATCTTAAAATCTATCTTTCAGATTTAAGTTTGTAATGAAAAATAATATATTTCTCTCTAACATTCTTAATATAAAATCTTTAATAAAAACAAAATCAATTTATTTTATAGAAATGTTTTACCTATTTAATATTTTGGAAGCATAATAACGTTATTATTATATCATATTTACAAACAATCAGGCATGCTAAATTTAATCATAGACAAGTTAAATATAACATATAAGAATAAAACATAAAAAGATAACTGTAAAAAAGTCATTAAAATAATACCTTAAAGAATCCTTACAATAGTTTAATGCTAATTCTGTAGCTGGAAAACCTCCAAACGGATTTGTATTCGCTTATTGAATAAAAAAACTACAAATCTATACAAACATAGCTAGTTCTTCTAAAAAAGGGAAGAACTTAAAAACTAAAAACTAAAAAAAATGAAAACTTTCTAGAAAGAGAAAGTGCTTAGAAAATTTTTATTTGGAATGGGGAAAAATGGTCCTTTTATAGGTGAGGAAAATGTCAAAAAAGGGGGGTAAATATTTCAAAATTTGAATTTGGACGCGTTTGGCATACGTATGGGGGGCAAAAATCTCGACAGATGGGCGATTGATGTGCGCAGGCGCGCGCGGGAGATGGCGATGAGTGTGTTGGTGCACATGCGACATGGCATGGGCAGGATGCTACACGCGGGACTCAACAGGAATGGGAAGCTATGCGTGCTGGTGCACGCGAGACTCGTTTTAACATTTTTGACCGTTTTGACCCATTTTGTCCAATTTGTTTTTCATCTTTTTGACTTTTCCTCATTGTTTTCAATATATTTGTGATGTATTGCCTCCAATATATTTCTTCGTGTCTTTAAGTTATTTCTGAACGAAAATAACTAAAAAATAATAAAAATACCCGTGATTTCAAAAAGATATATTTTTATAAAAATATGATAAAATCATACAAATATAAATCTATTTAATCAATTAAAGTACATTAAATCATGATAATTTTAGTGTTTTTGAAGTACTCATCACAACTCCCAACCAGTTTCTTGCTAGTCCCTTAGCAAGAGAAGTGATAAAAACTAAAAATTAAACTATCCTAAATCACTTCCGTGGATTGACACAGTTGCATTTAACGTATGTAACAAGCCTTTAAACCCCCAGGTTGCCCTAGTGGACGAGTTTAATTCTTGTGAGAGTTTTCAGTTATGATACCCACAAACATGAACAAAAAATGAAAACAAAATAAAACAATAAAAAAAAAGTTAACTAAAATTTAAAATAAAGTTAAAAGACTAAAATAAAATAAAGAAATGAAATACAAAAATATATCATGCTTATAATCTCTTTTAAATTTCACAATTAAAATCTTAAGCATAGATTATTTCAACTTTCTAAACATTCATGATTTATTATAATAATTAGTTGAAAATCATTTTTATATTTCATATAAAAAATGTATCAATTTAATTTCCCCCAAACTTAGTGTCAGGAATCCAAATTTGCTTTGACTCTATTCCTCACAAGTCAATACTCTCAAAAACACTAAATCTTATAGGTTCAAACACTCATACTAATTTTTATGCGAAAAAGTTGATGTATAGAAATGAACTAATATGTTTGCATATGTATAAAGAAGAAAAGTTCAAAGTGTTATTTTAACGTTGATCTCATGAAAAAAAATCAAATGTAAGGATTTATAAAATATTATACATTACTTTCATGCATCAATCAAATTCATTAAATAAAAAGATCAAGTAATATGCCTTTTAGAAAATGTAGGATAATGCATTGACTTCTTAGAAAATTACTTCCTATATTTTCTTTTGCATTAAACCATTTCTCACAACTGTTTAGGCTTTTCGGGTTATAATATGTAGATTATACTATTCATTTTTCTTTTCTCCGTTTCTTTTTATTTTTTTTCTCTTATTTTCTTCTTCTTTTTTTTATATAAGAGAATACATTTTTTTAAAGAGTGGACACATGTACAGATTATACATTTTTTTATATGGTAAAGTGAGTTAACATATTTGGCTTTTTTATTTGTATTTGTATAGGTAATCCTAGATATATCTTTTTTTTAATAGAAGTCATGAATGAAGAAAAACATATACTATCAGTTTCTACTTAAATCATTTAATCTATGTAAATAAAAAATAAATATTTAACACTTCATTAAGATGTAAAAATCCAGAAATTCAATGTTAAGTGCTATAGAGATCATTTAATAATTTGAAGAAATAAGAAATGTGTTTGGAATAGAAAAACTATATTTCACTCAAAAAAAAAAAAAAATTGGGCTCAAATTATATCTCACAAGGGTAGTTTCCACTATTTGATTCCTAAACACTAATTTTGGGTTTAATATAATTTCCACACCTTATCAAGAAATGCTAGTTATGATAAAAACTAACTAATTATCATATACTCCATGATTTGTTTTAAAAAATTAATCTAACGGTGCAAAAGACTTCCTATTTACTTAAATTTGATTTAAAAAAATGATAAATTTTTGTGATAATTATTTTTAAAAGACTATTCCTAACATTCTAAAAAATACTAAACCAAACAAAGCAAATCAAACACAATAAAAATGAAAATGGGAATATAATTTTTAAAAAATATTGTTAAATGTTTTGAAATTAAGCATGGTAATTTTTCACCACCCCAACCTAAAACTTATATTATCCTCAATGTAATAGTTGTAAATTAAAGATAAAGAGAAAAAAGAATACCTATTTTTTGAGAATATGCAAATAGTGATGGAGAAATGTAGGTGCATCCATGATGTTTATCATTAATGTTCACACATGCAGATAGCTACGGACTTCTAATATCTTAACAAATATTTTTCGTTTTAACAATTTTAAAATTATCCACATGAAATTAAACCAAAATAAATAAATATTTTTTACCTAAAATGATGGATTGCTTCTTATCCAGCACTTAATTTAATGTCTTAGAGAGACATAACTTTGGGGATTTCATTTTAAGTAAACTCAATATCCCCACATCATTGAGTCAATCAACCCCACAGGTAGGACAAGGTTGTCTACCTATACTTTTTCAGCCATGCCCCATGAATTTTCAAATTTTTTTTTACTTAAAACTATGTACATGATTATAGGTTTTAGATAACCCACTTCTAGGTGCAAGTCAAATAGCTAAGGCATCAAAACATAATTGTATCTAGATTTAACAAAGCAACTACCTCATTTTATCACATATTATGATTAAAAACTTTGAAATTTTGGAGATAGCTTCAATAGTTATTTATTTATTTATTTAATTGTATTTTTTAATTTTTTAATCTCTAAGTTAAATAATATAATCAGTATTAACCAAGAGTGCTCCCAAGAAAGAACGGTGAGACAAATGTTTCTTAAAAACCATCCTTCTAGATAGAACATTGTTTTCAAGAAAGATTAGTGGCTCAAAGGATTCCAATAATTAGTCTTCTAGACAGAACTCCCTTAGATTTTTTACTTTTTATGCTATTAAAATCTAAGTTAATTAAGTTAAGAAATTTAGTTAAGTTAAAATCTAAATTAATTAAGTTAATAAATTAAGTTACTAATAATATAAGTTAATTAATTTAAGTTAAAATCTAAATTAATTAAGTTAATAAATTAAGTTAAGTTAAAAATCTAAGTAAATTAAGTTAATAACAATATAAGTTAGTTAAAAAAATTAAGTTAATTAAGTTAATAATAATCTAAGTTAATTAAGTTAATAAATTAAATAAAGTTAAAAGTTTAATTTAATTAAGTTAATAAATTAAGTTAACTTAAAAATCTAAGTTAATTGATTTTTTTATCATTTTTTAGAGCTCATTATTAAAATAAAATTATTATTATTATTATTTAAAAAAATTTAAATTGTTTTTGAATTACTTTTTTGTAATTTTTTTAAATTTTAAACTTTAAATCTTATATTTAAATTTTAAATTTCTTTTGTTTAATGTTCAAAATCAGTAATAGTTTTTGTTTTTTTATTTTAAATCTCAAATCTTAAATTTAAATTTTTTTAACTGTTCGTTCGTGAACAATTTTGTTTTTTTTTTAAATTTAAATTTAACTTTTAATTTTAAATAGAATTTTTTTTGTTTCTGTTCAAGAAATTTTTTTTTTTTGAATTTTAAATTTCAAATTTGAATTTTTTTTAACTCAAAATAAATAAAAAAATCCCAATTATTTACAGCACAAAAAGTTTTTAAAATTTTGATAAATAAATTTATATTTGTATGATTTTATCATATTTTTATATAAATTTATCTTTTCATAAACATAGGTGTTTTTATTATATTTAAGTAATTTTTGAACGAAAATACCTGAAAAATAATAAAAATATTCGTGATTCCAAAAAGATAAATTTATATAAAAATATAAATCTATTTAATCAATTTTTCTGTGTTACTCTTGAGCTTAAAGGAAAGAGATTGAAAAGAAAAAAGAGAGAAAGGAATAAGGAAAAAGAAAGAAAGAAAAATGTTCATTAAATGAAAGATAAATCACAATTGAAAAAGATACCCGTATTTGGAAAATTCTTTCGTGTTTCAAATTTGAGAAGTACAAGAAAAGGATTCTAAGTTTAAAGGATCACCTCTTTTTTTTGTGAGCTCTGTACTTAATGTGAAAGTTTGGTTTTCTAAAGTTGTGCCTAAACTTAATTATCTCTTCTACTCAATCCTTGGCCTTTCATTATAAGTTTTAAAAGACCTATTGATTTCTTCCAAACTTCCATTTACATTAGTGGAGAGAGAGAGACATATGAAGTTTAGTTCTACTTGAGTCTATATTTATATTCACTTGGTTCACATAAGCATATCATGATGGCATATAGAGTAAACAAGTTTATCATATCACGTACAAAGCATGTCATAAAAAATTTAGTCATATCCTTACATGAATGCATCATGGTTTGATGGACATCTGAATATTTACATTGAATATGTTGACTATTCTTTAAGGACCCTCTAGTACTTTGAAAATGCTTAGGTTGGTTCCTTCCTTATGTTTTACTTATTTTCTACTTTGTGTAGATGCTTCTGTTTTGTAGAAGTTTTAAGAGTATATAATGCATAACATGTTTATTGCCTCACATGCATACTTTTAGGGGGAGAATATGTGTAAAATTCATGTTGGCAAGGGGAGTTTTATGATTATTTTGCATTCATATTTTTTTTCATGTTTATGAATTTATGCTATGTTGTTATGTTGTGATGTCTCCTTCTTCTTGACATCACTTTGTATAAACCTTGCATAAAAAGGTTCGTTAATATGACAGGTGCATGTATAATTTGCATTGTCCTACTTTTTATGTCTTTTTTGTGTCTTCCTGTAATCTTGTTATAGTGAGTTATTGCATGGTTATCACTTGTAGTTGATAGCCTGATATTTGTCATTGAAATGCATGACACATGTTTTCTTTGGTAGACTTGGATGTTTTTCCGTATGTGTATGTGTATGTATAGTATAGGGTGAGGTTATAGGATTCAGTACACCCAAGTGTTATTAGGGAAAGATAGTTGAATCGCTTGGAGTGTGACAACTTGGAAGATAGTTGGAATCCTAGTCAACTCATTCTTAGGGATTCACTAAAACTTTTAAGTGGCATTGATGTTTTGGAGAAGATTGTGGAGTCACTAAGTGTGTGCCAACTTGGAAGATAGTTGGACTCCTAGTTAGCATCTTCTTTTGGACTCGTTGACACACATATATATGCAGTTGGTGTTTTATTGCCTGTGTTGTCGACGTGTTTTATGCACATTGTAAAGCCCCTTATGCCCTTCCACAACACGTATAGATATGGGGCTCCATGCTATGTATCATGTTAGGGAGATGTTTCCTATCTACACTATTCTTGACTTGTCTATGCATTCAGGTTGTTGTTTGTTACATGCTTTTACCTTGCTATTGTCCCTATGTTATTCTTTGTATTTCATGCTTGAATGTATGTGCTGCTTCTTTTTGTGTTTTCCTTAATCTTCTCTACTATGTTGCATGAGTGTTAGGATTATTGCATTTTTTTAACATCTCTTCTTTATATAGAGGTGTGTTATGTTGCATACTTGTGTGTGCTTGCTTTGACATTTATTATCAAAAAGGGGGAGAAATGTGCACAACTTATGTTTATTTGTGCATTGTGTTTGTCTGCATTATTGCATTATGATTATTTGATATGCATACACAACGGTGGAGTTTTGCATATATTCAGGAGCAATTTGCATATGTTGCACATAGATTGTGTAGTTTGCATATTTATATTGCATGATCGCCACACAAATTGTGTGTGTATGGAATATGCAAGTATACATATCGCAATAAGTAATATAATGATAAGAAAATATCATTCTCACTTTGATTATTTTGTTAGAAACGAATTTTTTAAAACTAAAAAAAATAAAAATCAAATTTTGTGTGTTTTTATATTTTAAGGAAGAAAAATTAAAACAACTAAAAGTAAATAATAATAATTAATTAAATGAGATTTGGTAACTAGAAGATATATGAGAAGATATAAAAAAAATGGGAAAAATGGAGTAACGAAAAAGGAAAATAAGTATTGAGATTTGTTTGTGTAAAAACAAAGTTAGGAGGAAAGATGAAGAAAAGAAAAAGTGAAAAGGTGATGAGATAGTGTTGTATAAAAATCTATTTTTTGTGTACTTTTGTATCAACCTCATTGGTTGATGTTTAAGAAGTAAAGAGAAAATAACCCATGTTTAAGGGTGTATGTGTCATGCATTTGGACTTATCTATTTGATGGGATCAACACTTTTTAGTATGTCTATTTTTGAAATCATTTTGGTGAGTATACATTTACGAATTTGTCATTTTATATGTTTATTAATCAAATTATATGATGTGTGTGTATGTGAGTTTACTATGTGTCTTCTATATATGATTTGATATTAGTGTTGGACTATGTCTTCTTTAAGAGTGCAAGTTGTTACACTTCCAATTACATGATCTATTGTTACCAATCACACAACATTGGGTTGTGTTGACTGTGGAGGATAGTCGAGTTCAAGTGTTGAACCACCCAATTACGGAATTAGCAAGTGAAGAGCAGTAGTTAGCAATTTGGATGGAGGTCCTGGTTGATTAAGGTAACAATGGTGTTACTGTCTATTGGTACAATAACTTTCTTATTACTTAGTTAATTATTTACTACTGATTGGGTCCCTTAAGCAACATGAGGATGTTACCATATAGATAGGTCTCTATATGTGTTTATCTCATTATATCGAGTGTATGTATGATCACTTGTTGAGCTAGTATAATTTGAGTTTGTTTTGTATATGTCACACCCTATTGAAGCATAAACTCTAATTAGAAAGTATTTTTTGTTTACTTGCTTTCTATTTTTGATATATAACATATGATGTTCAAGTTATATTCTTTTGATATTATACTATATGTGTTTCTGCTACATGTTTTATATATGTGTATATTTCCTTCTTCTTGTAAGTGAAAGCCGAGTCCTTTAAGAGTCTGTATCTCTTTGCCCTGGTGGTTGACTAGGTTGTGTACTCTTTTAAGACTGGTTACAACTAAGTCATCTTGTTGTAGATTTAAGTAATTAGAAACACGCAACTATCATTATTATGATTTCACCTTTGTACATCTAGAAAGATCGTGACAATAATAAGAAGAAGTGGTCTGAATGACATGGAGGAGTAGCTTAAAATTTTAATTAGGAATTTTACTCATTTTATTTTGTTTCTTGTCATGTGAAAATTATTTAAAAATATTAATTTTATACCTATTTGTTTAAATTTGTGAG
Source organism: Hippophae gyantsensis (assembly GCA_030763125.1). Lineage (NCBI taxonomy): Eukaryota > Viridiplantae > Streptophyta > Magnoliopsida > Rosales > Elaeagnaceae > Hippophae > Hippophae gyantsensis. Next base: position 26,034,805 of record CM061039.1, on the reverse strand, counting down.
AAATACACAACATCTGTATAAAATTTAAATTTTTGGATTGATGGATTGATGACTCTACTTTCGTAGAGTCATTAGCGCACTTTTTTACTTAATTTTTACTTGTTTTATTTAATAAATAGTATTATTGGGGTCAAAAATATTAAAATATAAACCTCTTAGTGAAAAGTGGTAAAAATATAATTTTTGGAATTTTTATGGATTTCTTATGAATTTTAAATGCAGGACCAATCAGGAGCTACCACGTGGCCTGCCACGCAAGAATGGGAGCTGACTGGGCAAGCCATGCAAGCACGGACAGTGAATCACATTACGCCACATGTAAGGAGAACAAAACACATGACATGTGTCAACATAGCGTTCAATCCAAGTTCGGCCTTGGTCAAACCGCGTTTCCACGTGTCGCTATGCCATTGCTCTGTGTGTTCCACCCGTGCACTACACCATCTGTTTTCACGAATCACATTGTGCCGCATGTTGCTGACTCAGCAAACAGTGACTCTGACCGGACTCCCTTGCCATGCATCGAACCCTGATTCATCCAATGAATTTTTGATTCCACGTGTCGCATTATGATTAGCTGGCGTTGTCAATTTTTCTTGTTTTGATCGTAGCCTTTGATCTGAAGCTGATATGATGGTCTAGATCGTACCTGAGAAATATTTAAGCCCCTAATCATTCCATAAACCCTAAATGGCCTCTATTATCATACTTTTAGTAAATGTTTGGCTCTAAAAATGGAGAAAAATACAGAAAAATTCAAGAAGGGACACAATTTTGGCAAGGATCAAGAGGAGATTAACACTACAACGTGATGTGAGTGCAGAATTGTGGCATGAATGGGCATTACTGTGCATATTGTACCAGCATGATGGGTGTGGCTATGTGCATTGTTTTGGCATGATGCATGCCCGACTGGGAAATTTTGTCCATTTTTGACTTTTTCTCATTTTTTTCTCAACATACTTGTGATGTATTGGCTCTATTATTGTTCTTCGAGTCTTTAAATTATTTTTGAAGTGAAAATACTTGAAAAAACATTAAAAATACCCGTGATTCTAAAAAAACAAATTTATATGAAAATATGATAAAATCATATAAATATAAATCTTTTTAATCAATTAAAGTACATTAAATCATGATAATTTTAGTGCTTTTTAAGTACTCATCATGATGTACTTGAAATTATGAATTGAAAAATATTTAATTTTTCATATTACCTTCTTTGAATGGACTACCTATTGACGAATCACTATCTTTCTTAAGGGACTTATATTCCATAGTCCAAACATTCTTTTGTTGTACTCAACGAAGGTAAGCTTAGAATGCGATGTTTCCTATACACCCTTAAAAATAGAGCCAAGGCATGGCTAATGTCACTCCCCCTAGGTCCCATTATAACCTAGGAGGATGTCTATAATGAATTTATGGGAAAATCCAATTCTCATTAGAAAACATCAGAGTTGGTAGCAAGGATTGCTACTTTCTCTCAAATGGAGGGAGAACCTTTCCACGAACCTTGGGATAGGTTCAAACTCTTTCTAATTCAATGACCCATCATAGCTATGCTTTAGAGCTACAAAACCATATTTTCTATGATGGATTGATACAAAAAATTTAGTCGATCATTGACAATGCTATAGAAGGAGCGATGGGAGAAAAGATAGCCTTAGATATTTACAATCTCTTTGAAATGTTCAGTGTTAATTCCTAATAGAAAAACTCCTAAGTAAGAAGATCTAGAATCTATGAAATAGACTATGGTACTAAAGGACAGATGTAACTTGCACAAATTTCCAAAAAAATTTCCCTTCTTACCTCACATGCCACGCCCGATAAAGAACAATGTCGCTTGTTTCGTAGTTTGGGACATGATGCTGATACTTGTCCCTATTAAGGAGAAGCAAATGTTGGACCTAAGTAGGTCAATGTATTTGAATATTACCAACCTAGACCAAAGTATGATCCCAAACTAAATACTAATAACCCAAGGTGAAGGAATCATCCCAATTTCTCCTGGAGGCAAAGTAATCCTTCATTTTTGTGCAGATTCAAATCAATTGTGCCAACAATTCCACCAATAGCTTCCAGAGATCCTCCTAGTAAACCAACTCTAAAAGATAACTTGAATGCATTCATTCAAGTGGACTCTACGGAGGTTTCTATAAAAAAGGTGAAAATACAAATAGAGCAACTAATTGAGCATTTGCAGAAGCAGGGCAAATAATAGTTACCAGTTCAAAACAATGTCTGAATTCAAAGATGATAGGATATTGAATTTACTAAATGATGAATTCTCCTAGGCAACGTCTCACTAAAGATGAAAATATATTCCTAGATGATTATAACATATTATTTTGTTTATTTAATCACAATTAATTTTTTTCTTTTTATATATGTTAGTTATTTTCTGGTTAGTTATAAATATTTTTAGTATTATGTTAATTAAAAACATTTGTGTTACTATAGTTATTAGAGTTAGTGTGTTATTTTAGTTCTAGTATAACAATAATAAAAAGGGGGGATCTCATAAAGGTGAAGAAAACTAACTCTCATCATTGCACACATAAAAACCATGTCGCGGCCTATGTATTTCTATTACAAATTGAGATGTGTTTCTATTACAAATTGAGGGAAGTTAAAAGGTTCATGTCATGGTGCTAGAAAAACATTACATTGATGGACGTTAAAAAATTCTATATAATTTCCTATCATGATGCAAAGACTCATTTTTCCCCAAATTTTCTCATTTTCTTCACCAAACCCTATATTTTCTCTTCCCACGAACGCCAAAAATCCATCAAAAATCACACCTTCCTTCCATTATCTTCTAAATCTTTTCACATAAATAAATCATTTTCCTAATAATTTCCTACCCATTCCATTGAAATATTTTGAAAAGCAATCAAAAAAATCAACAAATCTTCATCTTCTTCAAGGGGTGTTCTTTAATTTCTTCATCCTCAACCACAAAAGTAAATCAAAAAGTTTTAAAAATTTTAGTCTTACACTAAATTTTTGGAATTTTTTTAATTATATTATTAAGACTTCCAAATCCTAATTTGGATTAAGTGAGGGTAAGGAAAATATTTTGAATAATTTATTTTGTGTTTTATCTAGATTATCTAAGTCCTTTGGAATTATTAGATATAGTTGAATTTATTTGAGATGGCACCCAAAAGGAGTAGAAATGATAGAGGAAAAAAGGTATCAACTTTTGATAATTATGATAGGGCCAAATTAAGGTTTGATAAAGCCGTAGAAGTTAACAAAGGATTTATAGTGGAGAGAAGAATAGACTTTGATTTAGGACCAAATGCCCAATTTGAGGGATTTATGATGTAATAGTAGTTTTAGGATGGAAAAGGTTCATTAAGGAACCGGATGCTTCTATAGAATCAATTGTACATAAATTTTATGCAAATTTTTCCGATGATGTCAAAAATATGGTTGAAGTACGAGGTGTACTAGTCCCATTTGGGCCTATTGATATTAATGCTCATTATAATTTAATGAATATTGGCCAATGTAAATATTATCCATACTTGAAAAATGTTGATTATGCTACCATAATAGAAAGTCTAGCAATAGAAGGGGAAAATGGGGTTATACGAGTGGGAAACCTAAGGGATTTGAAGTCAAGTATTTGGATAAGGTTACCCGAATTTGGAAATACTTTGTTTGTTCAAGACTAATGCCCATTAGACATTACACTTATGCTCAATAGACTTATGTGGAAATACTTGAAGCATTCATTACAACTTGGAAGATTAAAATTTGTGAAACAATACATATGTTTGAAAATTAGGAAAAGAATATACAAGGAATTTTGGGTTCCAAATTAATGTAGCTTGAAGTGTGCCCAAGCATGAAATTATTTTAAGCCATGGCATGAGGCCAACGGAAAGAATAAAATGTGTCCTAAATTTATGCCGACAACAACATGACAATATTATGTGTTGTAGTGCAAAGATAGTGGATGGTGCTCAAATTGTGTATAGGTTGTGTATGCCACGGCGTGGAAAAGTTCTATATAATGGTGCGAGGCTGAAAAATACACATTCTTTAAGAAATATCCCATAATCCCACAGCTCTCTTAGTAGCTAGTTTCTTAGCTTCCCTCAATCTTTACTTTTCTATAATTAGTTTAAAGTTATTATATCGTTTGAGATTTGAACAAATTTAATTTATGTAATAATTTCAGTTTTTAATTCAATAAATAGTGAAACAATTCTATGTTGAGGCTTTCAAGAACAAAACAACTTTCAAAGAATTCTGTTGAGGTATATTTTAATGAATTGTTTTCAGATTATCTCTAAGTGTTGTTTTACATGTTATATATTTAATTTATTAAACTACTCATCTGTGGCTATAAATAGTATGTAATATTAGTAATGTTATTACACTTGTAAAATATTAAAATAGATTAAACATTTTTATAAAATGAATTAAGTTTTATTTCATCATCAAGATTTAAAGTGAAGTTTATAAATGAAAATTACAATAACAAAGTATTTTTATAATAAACAAGAGAGTTAGATTTAAGATTTAAATTATCTAAATCTAATTAATTTAAAGTAACACTCTTAAATATTTTCATCTACATCCATTAAATAGTTAGAGTGAACTCTATTTCAAAGATTTTTACAAGAATTATTATTGAAGATATATCGACAACATATACTTCATAGAATTTTTAAAATTTAAAAGTTACTTTTGAATACTTAAATCATAAAGCCAACTAAGATACCTTGATGAAAGTTTAAATTTTTAGCCCAACCGAAGGTGAAAAATTAAATGGTTTATTATTTCTTAGAAAAGAAGCATAATTTAATTAAGTGTTTAAATAGTCGGCCTAACAGAAAGTAGCAAGCTAAAGTTTAATTAAGAAAGAAAATAATCCGAGCCTTAGGATATTTTCATAACTGTAAGAAGTAATCAATAATCTTAATTAATATTTTTAATAACATACATAATATTAAAAAACATAATTTTTTTGCTAGTATATCCTATAAATTCTTCACTGTATGATAAATGTTTAATTGCTTTAATGTTTATTGAATCTACTCTTATTTTTTTGTTACTAGTTTAAATATTCAACCAAACCAATCGTTATCGAATGTTTAGCTTATTAATTTTATTTTTAAGAATTCTTTTAATTATTTAAAAACCACACGATTTCTTTATAAACTAATCTTAGAAGTATATTTATTATTTTTTATAAGTCATTCGTACATGTGTAAGATATTTTATAAATCAAACAAAATTTGTATGCACCAATTTTTCAAGCATCAAATTTTTGACACCACTATTGGGGAGTTGGTAATAGCAACAAAAACTTACCTAACTTTGTAAGAATCAAGTTTTTGGTACCATTGTTGGGGAGGGATATTGTTTTTAAATTTTATTATCAAAATCTTAAAAATATTTGTTGTTGTAAATATTGTGATTTTTATTTAAGATTTTAAAATATCTAATTTATTAATTAATTTTTGGTATTTAAAAATTTTAAACTAATTTAAATAAAATAAAAATTTCTTTTCTTTAAAAAATAATAAAAAATAAATTAAATTTAATTATCTTTTCTTTATTTTACTAATTCTTTTGTTCATCTATTTCTTTTAACTTTTTTTTTAACTTTTGTGTACTAAATTTTTTCATGTATAATTTATTATACTAACATATGTATAATTTTTATTATTCTATTATTCTTTGCTACATGTTTAGTATATTTATGTACGAATATGCACTGTTTTATAATTTTGTAAATTTATGTTATCTTTTTGTTTTTCAACTTGTTAGGTGAAATTATATTCCTTTTTTCTTAGTATGTATGAGGTAAGAGTTCCTTAGGTACTATTTTACACCTTTGAATAATAATATAAACAGATCTTCTAACTGTCAAAAGCTAGATTTTAACGTCCCACAACCTTTTGTCGAACAATAAATTGAACCAAGCCTTGATCCTTTACTTGAACCGTAAAACATGGGGAAAATCCATGCCACCACGTAGAGAGACAATAATGAAGGAGTTTTTAAACAACATTAATTCATGTCACTTCATCCAAGTTGCCTGATGACTTAGGAGAAAGTCTACAACAAATTTATGGGAAAATATTATTCCCATCAAACAACATTAAAGTTAAGAGGTAAGATTGCCACTTTCTCTTTGATGGAGGGAGAACATTTCCATGAATCATGGGATAGGTTCAAACTTTTTTCACTCAATGCCCTCATCGTAGCTACCCATTACAACTTCAAAACTAATTTTTTTATGATGAATTGACACAATAATATTAGTCCATCTTTGATAAGCTGCTAGTGGAATTATGGCTAAAAAAATAGACTTAGAGACTTACAATATCCTTGGGATGTTGGGTGCTAATTCCCGATAAAAGAGTTCGAGAGTGAGTAAAGCTGGAGTCTACGAAATTGACTTTGGTACTAAAGTTCAAGTGCAGTTTGCTCAACTTACCAAACAAGTTGAACTTCTTACTATGCATGCTATAACAAATAAAGAATAATGTGGGTGTGCAAAATTTGGAATATAACGGTGATACCTATCCTTAACAAATAAAAGCTATAGCTAGACCTGAGTAAGTCAATGTACTATGGATGCTAATACCTATAACCTTGGTTGGAGAATCATCCCAATCTCTCCTAAAGGCAAAACAACCCTTTATTTGCCCAAATCTCAAATCCATTATATCAACGACTCCACTAACAAATGCAAAAGAATTATGCAAAAGAATTCTCCCAACAAGCCAAATTTGGAGAAAAACATGCATTCATTCATTTAATTGATCAAAGATAACTAGTCATGGACTAATCAAAAGTTGGATTATGTATAAATTTCCCTAAAAAATGGAAATACAGGTGGAACAGTTAATTGAACGCTTATAGAAGCAAGGCAAGGAATAATTACAAGGTTAGAAAACAATAAACTCAATAACGATGGGATATTTAGTTTACATAAAGATAAAATCCCTTAAAGCAACGTCTCACTTAAGGCAATAAAAATAGTCCTAGATGGAAAGTAACTCATTATTATTTATTGCTTTAATATATTTTCATTTTCATTTTTGTATTTTATTTATTTTGTGTTATTTTAATTTATGTGTGGTTAATATAGATTTTTATTCTTTTAATATATATATATATATAAATAGAGGGAAAATCAAACAAGAAACAAGTGAGATACATAATAGGGCATGCTGCAGCATAAGATATTTATGCACCAAGGCATGAAGTTTTAAAATTATAATAGGTAGAATTCAAAACGATTTGCACTGTGGAATGAAGAAGTGTACGTCGTGGCATGTATGTAAATATTTTTCATATAACCCTTTTCCCTACGTGAGAAACACAACATTTCCTTACACTTACTCACATTTTCTCTCAATTCTGTCTTTTCTCCCCTCATCCACCCTCCAAACACACATAATCCTTCAAAATTCCCACCTTTTTTCAAAAAAAATTCACAAATCCTTTCTAAAAATGAATTTACTAATAAATTTACAACATTCTATCTAGAAATTTTCAAACTTTTCAAGTTCCTTCAAGATTTTGATATTCAAAGGGGTGTTCTTCATTTTCTTCAAATCTTCAATAGAAAAAAGTAAGTCTTCATAATTTCTTAGAATATCATTCTTCAATTTAAATTGTTTGGAATTTTTGGAGTATTTATATATTTATCAAAGAGTAAAAAACCCTATTTAGGATTAAGCGAAAGGGTTAGGAAGTATTTAGACTAAAACTATCTTGTTGAAATTTTCTATGAACCATTTTTTAAATATTGTGTTCAAAATTTAAAATGGCACCTAAGAGGTCTATGAAAGGAAAAAAGGTTTCAACTTTTAGAGATTTTGATAATTCAAAATTTTCATGTTTTAATGCTAAGTTCTTCTTTGAAAAGGGACAAAATTTAATAAATGTTTTATACCAGAAAGGGGGATGAAATTTAATGATGGACCAGAAGGGATTACTGATGTAATATTAGTTCTATGCTAAATATTTTTTGGTAACGAACCAAAGGCTGCTATTGAATCTTTAGTTCGAGAATTTTAGCTAAATTTGTCCAACATTGTTGATGATAAAGTTATGGTTAGGAATTTACTAGTTCCATATGGACCAAATGATATAAATATTCACTTTTATTTAGCACATGCTGAAGAAGATGAGTATGAGCAATATTTTAGAAAAGTAGATTATATTGTAGGATTAGAAGCCTTAACTATACAAGGTACTGAATGGATAATTGCTGGTTGTACACATAAAGGTTTCCAAGTAAAAGATTTGGACAAAATTTTAAGAATTTAGAAATACTTTGTATATTCTAGGATGGGGTCCACTAAACATTATTGCATTGTTGATAGAGAGAAGGCTATTTTGTTGTATACCCATGGATGTCAGAGCAATAATTCACCAAAGAATTAAATTGTCTGTGAATAATCACCATATGGTTTATTTTTCACCCAACTAATAACGAATTTATGTAAGAAAGAAGATGTACCCATTCTAAAGGTGAGATTGTTATACAAGTAGGTGAATTGTTGAACATGACTTATTTTGATGAGGTTACTTCTAGTATAAACATTGTTCAAAGGGAAAGGAGAGTCATTCCTCCATCCATAACATATATGAAAGAACAATTTCATAATATTGGTGAGAGAATGAACTATATGGTAGATTACCAACAAGCTTAATTTACCCAAGAAGCAGCATCCTGATCAAGTTGAATATAATCAATTAATGTATGAAATGAACCGATTATAATTATGTCATCTCGGAGTTGATACAAGTCACTTGACAGTAGTCGAGTAACCTCATTATGATTTAAATTAATACCACTAAAAAAGTTACAACAACAAGAAACTGAAGATCAAGGTATGGATGACATTGAGAAGGAGCTCTAAATGATCCAAAAATTTATTTCTTTTTATGTAGTTTTTTTAGTATTATTTTGTTTTCAAACATTAGTTGCTATTTATTTTGAATAATGTATTTGTTTTTATTTATATGATAATTATGTTGTTTTATTTAATTCCTAGGTTAGAGGGTAGGAAAAATTGTTACATTGATAGCAATGTAAATTCTAGGTTAGAGGGTAGGAAAAATTACATTTATAAAATTATGTACTAAATTAAAATTTTTATGTTCACATGTTTTCATTTTTATATTTGTTATTTATATTTTCTGTGATTTTATTTAATTTTAATGATTCAGGAATTTTTGGTTTATTTTTAAATTTTGCTTCCAAAATTAATTTGTCTTCTTAAGTAAATTTTAAGAAAATGATTAAGTCTTTCCATTGTTAGATTAATTTAAAAAACATTTCATGAAGTAATACGATAATTAGTTAATTTTTGTCATAATTAGTATTTCATGATAAAATGTTGAAATTGTAATGAACCAAAAATCGGTGTTTAGGAATCAAATAGTGGAGACTACCATTTTGAGAATATATTTTAAGCCATTATCTTCCCATTTTAAGTGATGATTTTTTCTACTCTTTAAACACTCTTCTTATCAATTCTAATTGTTAGAAGATCTCTATTGGTCTTTGTATTGAATGTTAGGATTTTTACACCTAATAAAGTGTCATGTATTTATTTTTATTGCTTAAATTGAATAAGTTAAGTAGAAATTGAATGTATATGCCTTTCTATTCATTTATGCATGACTTATAAAAAGAGAGACATATATGGAGTTACCTCTATCTATAAAAAAGTAGAAGAAGAATATCTCTAAAAAAAGAGAGATAAAAGAAACAAAATGAAAAATGAATATCATAAACTACATACTATGATCCTTTATTTTTTTAAGTTATGAGCATTAGATAAATACAAAAAAAATAAAAAATAAAATAATTCTACAAGAAGTCATTTATATTTTCTTCATCTCTTAAAAGGGCTTTACTTGAGATTTTTATTTGATTAATTTGATTGATGTATGAAAAGAATATGTGATTTCTTTACAAATCCTTTCATTTGATTCCTTCCATTAGATCAATATTGATGTACCATTGTGAGCTTATTCTTTTAAATATATGTGAACCTATTAGTTCATTTCTATATATAAACTCTATTCATATATACCTTTGAATGAGTACTTGAACCAATAGGCTTAGTGTCATGGCGAGTATGCCTTGTGAGGATAGAGTCAAAGCGAATTAAAATTCCTTACACTAAGATTGAGTAAATTTTATATTGATATACTTTTTATTTGAATATGAAAGTGATTTTTAAACTAATTATTAAAATAAATCATAACTATTTAGAATATTGAAATGACTTATGCTATAGATTTTAATTGTAGAATTAAATGAAATTTTAAAGCATGAGAAATTTTGTTTTTATCATTCTTTTTATTTTGTTTTAAATTTTTGTTTATTTATGTATTATTTGTTTGTTTTTATTTATTTTCAATTTTTATTTTACTTTTGATGTTTGTGGATATCAAATCTAAAAACTCTCATGAGACTTAAACTCGTCCACTAGGGCAACTTAGGGTTTAAAAGCTTGTTGTATACACTAAATGCAACTGTGTCAATCTAAGGAAATGATTTAGGATAATTTAATTTCTAGTTTTTTTTAGTTTTTCGCTATTCTTGCTAAGAGACTAGTAAGAAGCTGGTAAGAGGTTGTGATAAGTGCTCAGAAGCACTTAATTTATCATGATTTTATACATGTTTAGTGATTATATAGATTTCTATTACCTTATTTTACTATCATTTCACACAAATATATCTTTTTAAAATTATTATCATTTCTTGTTTTAAAATAATTAAACTTGAAGAATTATACCTGAAGCAATTATTACAACTTGAAAGATTAAAAGAAAACATTTGTAAAACATTACATATGTTCTAAAATTGAAAAACTAATACATGGAATTTAGGGTTCTAAAGTGATGCAGTTTGAAGAGTGTCATGGCATGAAATTATTATTAGCCATGTCATCAGGCCAAAGGAAAGAATCAAATGCATCCTAAATTTATGAGGCCATGGAATGAAAATTCTATGTGCCATGGTGGATCATGCTCAAATCATGTACACACTATGTATGCCGTGGTGTGAAAAAGTTGTATGCCATGACACCAGGCTAAAAAATCTACTTTTTCCTCCTTTCCTCAACCTATAAACAAGACCCTATTTCTTTTGTAAAAAATATCCTAGAATCCTATAGCTCTCGTAGTAGCTTATTTCTTAGTTTCTCTCAATCTTACTTTTATTTTATTAGTTATTCTCTCATTTGAGATTTGAAGAGTTAAGTAGAATTCAATGCATCTTCATAGAACTAAAGTCAATTTATGTAAAATATTATCAAAAGAGGTTCCCAAGATAGAAAAATGAATATGGTTTTTCTTCATCTTCTAGTGTAATTGGTACCTGGTAATATTCTAAATGACCATCAGGAAAATAATAAAAGTCTTGCTCATCTAATCTTTCAAACATTTTATCATAAAAGGAAGGGAGAAAATATCTTTCTTAGTGTAAATGTTCAGTTTTTGAAAGTTGATACACATCATCCATCCTGTGACTTATCTAGTAAACACAAACTCATTCTTGTTATTTCTTACCATGATAATTCTTGATTTCTTACATACCACATATGTTTTACTAAACCACTTGCTATCAATAATAGAATAAATAGCTCCTACCTATAAGAGTTTAAAAATTTTAGTTTTCACTACTTCTTGCATCACAAGGTTAAGTCTTCTTTGGGCTTCTCTCATAGGATTGGTATTGTTCTCTAAATTAATCTTATGCATATACATAGCAAGACTAATACCTATAATGTTTCCAATACTCCACCCTGTAGCTTTCTTGAATTTCTTAAGCACCTTAACAAAGTTATTTTTCTTGGGTTTTGGTCATATGATGAAATAATAGATGGATAGGTATCCCATTATCCCAAAAAACATATTTTAGGTGCTTAGGTAACCTTTTTAGCTCTAGGTTAGGTGGATTATTTTATTCCCCATATGGCATCTTAGGTAGATCTAAGGGTGTACTAGCCTTCTCTATTGGTTTAGCACTATCTAAAAATTCAAGGTACCCCTTAGTCTCGTCATATAAGTCTTCCTTTGTCATATCAACATTTAAAGCATATTGAAATTTATCCTACATCTCACTCTATAAAATGATATTATGAGCAAGTGTGTCCACACTACCAATATATGAACACTCATCATTAATAGAAATAGAAGAGGAATTAAAAACTTTGAAATTAACAATCTCTTCCAAGACTATCATAGTTAATTTCTCACTATTGTCATCTATAATAATTTTGGTTGTGGTAATGAATAGCCTACCAAGAAGAATAATGTGATCCTTATCCATTGATGGGTTTTCATGCATTTCCATTATAAAATAACCAGTAGGTATTATTAGTTTATCTACATGTACAAGCATATCCTTAACCATGATGCATTTGCTAATGGAGCTTTGCTAGCCAAATCTTACAATAAAGCTTATGATATACTTGAGGAAATGGCTAGCAATAATTATCAATGGCCAATGGATAGAATGATGGCCACAAGAAGAGTAGCCAGAATGCATGAGGTAAATGATATCACAGCACTTACATCTCAAGTGCCATCTTTGGTTAATCTTTTGAAGGTTCAAAACTCGCCAGTGAGTATAAACCAAGTCCAAGATTTAGGAGTGTCATGTGTGTTTTGTGGAGAAGATCATTTGTTTGATCATTATCCAAATAATCTTGAATCTATTTGCTCTGTGGGTAATGTGAATCGAAACAATAATCCATACTCGAACACATATAACCCAGGATGGAGACAACATCCAAATTTCTCTTGGAGTAATAACAACATTCAAGGTGGTAATCAATTCAACCATCAATTATTTCGACCACCTAGTTTTCAACAACCACAACAATCACAAGCCCAAGAGATGATGAAAGACTTCATCCAATCAATGAATACAAAATTCTTAACTCAAGAGGCTTCAATTAGAAATTTGGAGAACCAAATGGAGCAACTTGCTTAGGCTATAAGTCAAAGGCCTTAAGGTAACCTTCCAAGTGACAATTGTAAACCCAAAAAGAAAAGGTAAGGACCAGTGCAACGTCATAGCCTTGATGAGTGGTAAAACTTTAGAATAGAAACATAAGATAGAAAAGGATGAGGAGAAACAAGAAGTTAACAAGGATAAGGAGGAACTAGTGGATAAAGATAGCACTGAAAAAGAAATAATTCAGCCAAAAAGAGAAACCTGTACAAACCTACTATTCCTTTCCCTCAATGACTACAAAAGCAAAAGTTAGATACATAGTTTTCAAAATTTCTAGAAGCTTTCAAGAAGCTACACGTAAACATACCATTTGTGGAGGCACTTGAACAAATGCCATCTTATGCCAAATTCATGAAGGATATACTATCAAAGAAAAGGAAGCTTGGCGATCTTAAAACAATAACCTTGATTGAAGGTTGTAGTGCCTTCCTTAATTGAAAAATACCCCAAAACATGAAAGATCTAGGTAGTTTTGACATCCCTTGCACCATTCGGAACATCAGTTTTGGCAAGGCATTATGTGACTTGGGTTCTAGCATTAACCTCATGCCATTATCGGTCTTTAAGATAATGGGGTTGGTAAAGCAAAAACCACTTTGATAACATTACAAATGGTAGATAGATCGATTAAGAGACCTCAGGGTGTGGTAGAATTGTTTTTAGTAAAAGTAGATAAATTCATATTTTCGGTGGACTTCATTGTGCTAGACATGGAAGAGGATTGTGACATTCCTATCATACTTGGTCGGCCATTCTTAGCAACTGGAAGGGCACTCATTGATGTACAAAAAGTTGAACTTACAATGAGAGTGGAAGATGAACAAGTAATATTTAAATTTTTTAAAGAATTTGAACCCCCTGATATTGATAATGCTAATGAATGTTTAAGGATAAATGTTACTAATTGTGGGAATAGCTTAAAAGAATTTGTTGAGTCACCCAAACATAAGACTTTAACACATGCTACTGTAAACAAGGACATAAACTCACAATAAAACAACTCAACCTATTATAACTTTGAAAGTATGGCATCAAAGGTTGATATTATGCACTGTGTGAACTTTTTGGAGGATGCATCTCTCATGTATGTATCAATTGTAATTATGAAATTTTTTGAAATAGGATCTAAACTCAAACTATCAATTGAAGAACCACCAAGTTTAGACCCCACACTTCTACCCTATTATCCCCAATCAAGTATGAAAGTGAAAGAGTCCAATGAAGAGGTGAAAAAGCTATTAGAAATACATCAATTGGATGAGTTACAATGGAGTGCTTATGAGAATGCCAAGAAGTTTAAAAGGAAAACAAAAATATGGCATGAGAAGAGAATTGATCACCATGTTTGCGAGTCAAAACATAAAGTATTATTAAACAAATTAAGACTCAATTTTTTTCTAGGAAAACTCAAAAGTAAATGGATATAAAGGGATGTGCCTTAGGACTTGATAGGACCGTCTAGTCAAGGACGTTAAACATGACGCTGATTGGGAGGCAACCCAATGTTATTTTATTTATATTTTCATTTTTTTGTTTTATAGGTGAACAAATGTGGAGAGCAATGGCGTAACAAGAATGAGCATTTCAGTGACAGATTTGGTATGCCTTGATTAAGAGAGTTTCCTTTTCTTTTACCTTTTCATATTTATATGTCCACATTGGGGACAATGTGTAGTTTAAGTTTGGGGGAGGGAACTTCTGTCTCTACATTAGAATTTAGTGTACATTTTTAATTTTTAGGGATTTGTTTTTAATTTTTAAGATGTTTTTAACCATGATTTGTTTAGAAATTGATAAATATATGGAAACTACATGCATGCATGCTTGATATGAAACATATGAACTCAATGATAAAAATTCGTTGTCATGACTAGGATAAGGTATGCAACATATTTGCTAAGATATTTACATTAAGCATGCGATACGCTTGCTAATTTTGATTGAATTGATTCAAATTTTAATGCACATGCTAATGATTGATTTTCGTGTGCTTATTGAGAGAAAATTTGTAGTAGTTTATGTGAGTCAATTAGATCTACCAAGTTTTAGAATATATTTGATTATCACTTGAGGCGAAATCCTAAATAGTAATTAGCAAGAGAAATGATTTAGGCCTTATTTGGATCAATTGAGTCTTTCAAGCTAACCATTGTTAATATCGTTAGTCACCCATTTGAGCCTAACAAAGAACCTTTCATATATTTAAGCCACATTTAATTCCTAACTAATAAATATTACCTTTACCCTTGCACCTTTAGCTTGTATGAAAATAAAAAAAATACAATCATGTGTTATGCTATAGCGTAAGGTGAAATGTAATGCACCTTATAAAAAAATAAAAAGAATAAAAACTCATAACACAATTATCCCTCTAAAGAAAATAAAATAGAGTTGAAAATAATTTTGAAGGTGTTGTGAAGTTACAAAAAAAAACATAGAAAAGAGATGTGGAATACAAGAATATGAAAAGAATAACGAAAGAGGGTGTACTGAAATATCAAGTTAAAGCTCAATTGTAATTAAAAGTGCATGATGAAAAAAAAAGAGAAATCTAAGGTGTGGAAAGAGCCTAAGGGTCTTTATTTATCGACCCTCACCTAAGCCTTACATTACAAGCATGTAAAGCCCTTATTGATCTTGACCTAAATGCATATTTATATTAGTGGAGAAGGATGTGAAAATAGACTAATGAGACTTGTTCTAAGATTGAATTGATTATCATGCTCATATAGATTGATTTCATGAGTGGATTGGATGATATCATGTGCAGCACACACACACACAAATCAATTTTTTAAAAACCTTGTATATCCTTGTATTGATGGAACGTTGATTGATGAATATGTGAACCTCTTTATCATAGGATTGTATGACTTTTGAGAGGGATAGTTTTCGTGAAATATGCATGTACTAATAGAAGTATATTTATGAATATACTACCCAAGTTATTTTACTTAGTTATACTTGGCTTTACTTGAGGACAAGTAAAGATTTAAGTTTGGCATGTGATGACTGTAGGAAAGTAGAGTAATTAGCACATTTTTTTACTTAATATTTAATTGTTTTATTTAATAAAAAGTATTTTTTAGCCAAAAATATTACAATAAAAACGTTTTAGTGAAAAGAGGTGAAAATATAATTTTTGGAATTTTTCGAGATTTTTATGAATTTTTAATGTAGGACCAATCAAGAGCTACCACATGTTATGCCACACAAGTAGAGGAGCTGACTAGGCAAGCCATGTGGATGCTATAAAAGTTGGGACAGTGAATCACATTACATCGCGTGTCAGAAGGACGGAACGTGCCCCACGTGTCAGTAGGTCGCTCAATCCAAGTTGGGGCTTGGTCAAACAGCATTGCCACGCCATCCATTTTCGTGAATCACATTGGCCATGTGTCATTGACTCAACAAGAATTGACTCTTACCAGTCTCCCCTGCCACGGGTCACTCCTTGATTCACTCGATGAATTTATGATGCCATATGTCGCGTTGTGATTGGTTGGTGTTGTAAATTTTGCTTGTTTTGATCGTAGCCCTTGATCTGAGGCTGATCTGATGGTCCAAATTGCACCTGAGCAATATTTAAGCCCCTAATCGCTCCATAAACCCTAAATGGCCTCTATTAGCATAATTTTGGACAATTTTTGGAGCTAAAAAGAGAGAAAAATACAAAACAATTCAAGAGAAGACACAATTTTTGTGGAGATTCATTAGGAGATTAATATTACAATTCAAAAGATTGATTGTATTTCTTTTTCTACTATTTTTTATTAATTTTTATGTCTTTCTCTATGAAAAATATGAGCTTTATGAACACAATTATGTGTAGTTAATTTATTAATCTAGGGATCTTATGAACCTAATTTTCACCCTGTGATGATTTAATATTTTACCCCAATTATAATTATAATTTAATTATATTATATTATTTAATATGATTTGTACGCTATTAATTGTTTGGCTAAAAATTTATCTATAGAGGCAATTAAATAGATTTGAGAGAATTATTTAATTGTTTGTCTTGATTAAATAAGATGCATAGTTTCTAGGTAGAGATGTATGATTCTTATGTATGTGATCCATAATTGATGAACTTAATGAGTAGTATGCAATTTAATTGGCATGAGAGTGTGATTAAATTAATTACTAGATGGTTTGTAGTTTACTTGAGAGAGGAATACATGCTAGGTTAGATTCAATTGATCATGTAATTAATTGATAATAATATTGTGGAGATTTTAGCGATTCACATGTTTAGAAAATTGAGGGATTAAGTATTCCTAGATATTTTCTCATATCTCTTTTTAGTTACCAAATCTAATTTAATTAATTATTTCTATTTACTTTTAGTTATTTTAATTTTGCTTCCTTAAAATATAAAAACACAAAAATTGATTTTTATTGTTTTAAAAATTAGTTTCTATTAAAATAATCTCCTTGGGAACGATTTTTCTTATCATTATATTACTTGTTGCATACATATACTTGCGTATTCATTGCACACACTTTGTGTGTGGTGATCACAAATGGAAAATAGGTCAATCATAGACCATGGGGAGTGGTAGAAGATGTGCTTTTAAAAGTAGAAACATTCATCTTTTTTATAGATTTCATTGTGTTGGACACTAAGGAGGACCGTGACATTCATATTATACTTGGTTGTCCATTCTTAACAATAAATAAATCACTCATTGTTGTACGAAAAGGTGAGCATACTATAAGAATGCAAGATGAACAAGTAACATTGAATGTGTTCATAGAAATTAAATTTTTTAATGTTGATAATGCTAGTGATTTCTTTCAAATAGATGTTACTCATGAGCTAACCACTGATGTTCTTTATGAAATGTGCCCCAATGATGCTTTAGAGTATGTGCTTGTTAATTTTATGAACACACATACTAATGAATACCATAACACTCACATAGGCGCACACATTCCTACTGATAGATTAACAAAACTTGTTGAACCACCCCCATTTAAAACTTTAACACATGTCGTTATGAAAAATGACATATACTCACTAGAAATAACTTAATCTATTTTAATGTTGAAAGTATGGAATCAAAGGTTGATATTATGAAATATGTGAACTTTTTGTATGACACACCTCTCATGTGTGTATAAAATGTGTTTGTTGAATGTCTTGAGATAAACTCATGGCTCAAACCATCCATTAATGAGCCATCCAAAATAGAGCTGAAACCTTCACCATGTCATCTTTGTTATGAATTTTGAGATGATAACAAGAAACTTTGAGTCATAATCTCTGCTAGTATAAGTATGGAGCAAGTAGAAGCACTATTGAAGGTGCTAAGGAACTTCAAAAAAGCTATAGGTTGTTCTATTACCGACATCAAATTAATAAGCCTGTCCATATGATGAAAAATATCTTGTTAGAGGACAAATCTAAACCCAATAGGGATGTACAAAACCAATTAAATCACATTATGAAAGAGGTAGGGAAGAAGAAAAATGTCAAGTGGCTAGACATGGGCATCATGCATTTACCCAATGTCTAACAGTGAAAGGGTAAACCCAGTTCAATGTGTATCAAAGAAAGAAGGATGTGGTGAAAAATGAGTTAATACCTACTATGACTATCACAAGAGAGAGTGTGTGTATGGATTTTTACAAAGTGAATAAATCTACCAAGAAGCACTATTTCCCTATCCCATTCATGGATTAAATGCTTGATAGATTAGCTGGGCGTTCTTTCTTTTGCTTTCTATATAGATACTATGGTTATAACCAAATTTCCATGGCCCCTAAAGACTAAGAAAAGACCACATTCACATGTCCTTATAGAACTTTTTCTATTAGGAGAATGCCATTTGGATTATGCAATGCACCTAGAAATCTTCATGGACATTTTTTATCTTTGGAAACATAAAGTTTGGTTTTAAATTGGGAGAAGTGTCATTTCATGGTACATAAAGGTATAATATTGGGCCACAAAATCCCATTTAATGTTGTTGAGAAACTACCATCACCTACTAGTGTAGGAGGAGTAACAAGTTTTCTTGGGCATGTAGGTCTTTCTCGTAGATTGATAAATATTTTTCCCTATTCTCTAAACCCTTGTGAATCTTTTGGAAAAAGACATGCCTTTCAGATTTGATGATAAATTTTTAGAGGCATGCCAAGTGGTTAAAGAGAAACTAGTGTCAGCACTAGTTATAGTCACACTAGATTGGAGTAGGCCCTTTGAGTTGATGTGTGATGCAAGTGATTTTACTATTGGAGATGTTCATGGACATAGAGGTGACAAAATGTTCCTTGTCATATATTATGCATGCAAGACACTAAATGATGCTCAAATTAATTATGCTACTATAGAGAAAGAGCTTCTTGGCATTGTGTATGCCTTTGAGAAATTCAGATCTTATTTGGTTGGAACCAAAGTAACTGTCCACATGGATCATTTTGCAATAAAGTACTTCATGGAAAAGAAGGATGACAAACCAAGATTGATAAGATAGGTTCTCCTTCTAAAAGAATTTGACTTGGAAATTTCTAATAGAAAAGGAACAAAAAATCAGATAGTAGACCATCTATCTAGACTAGAAAGGGAGGCAAAAATGGATGACAATATGGTGATTACAAAATCATTTCCAGATGAACAACTATTGTTAGTAGCTCAAATATAAATCCTATGCTATATAGACATTGTAAATTTCCTAACTACAAACATTCTTTCATTAGACCTCACATGGCAATGAAAGAAGAAATTCTTCCATGTTATTAAAAATGATTTATTGGAAGATTCTTACCTCTATAAAGAGTGAGATGATGGTATTTTGAGAATATGTATCCCTTATGATGAAGTTGGAAGTATGATTTACTATTTCCACAACTCAAACTATGGGGTCACATTGGGAACACAAAAATAGTAGCAAAGGTACTTCAATTTGGTTATTTTTAGCCCATACTATTTAAAGATGCTTACTTTTATGTAAATAATGGCGTTAGATGCCAAAGGATCAATAATATTTCAAAAAGAAATCAGATATCCCTAAATAGTATACTTCAAGTGGATGTCCAATAGAAAAGTGAAAACCGTTTTGGAGAAAATTCTAAACATCTCTAAGAAGGCTTGGTCATCTAATTAGGATGAAGCTTTATGGGCATACGATACTGCATTTAAAACACCAAATGGTACCACCCTATATAGGCTTGTTTATGGAATGGCATGTCACTTACCACTAAAATTGGAAGACAATGCATATTGGGCATCGAAACCATTGAATATATCTATAAATGTAGCTAGTGAGAAAATAATGTTACAAATAAATGAATTGGATGAGAATGCCAAGCTTTACAAAGAAAATACAAAGGAGGACATGACAAGAAAATTGTACATTGCATCTTTTAATCAGGATAGAAAGTATCACTATACAACTCAAGACTCAAAATATTTCTGGGCAAAATAAAGAATAGATGGTCTAGTCTATTCACCATTACTAAGGTAACCAACCATGGAGCTAAGGAATTAGAAAACAAAAATAAATAGCATTTCATGGTTAATTGACATAGAGTGAAGCACTATCATAAAGATGATCAATTATCAAATGAAACATGAATGATAACCTTGATGGATGTACCTTAGAAGTAGATACACATGTCTAGTCAAAGATGTTAAACATGATGCTGGTTAGGAGGCAACCCAATGTTATTTTACTTTTATTTTTATTTTTTTTCCTTTTGTAGGTGAATATATATGTAAAGTAATGGTGTAACAAGATTGAGCATTTCAGTAACAGATGTGGTGTGCCAAGACTAAGGGAGTTTTCTTTCCTGTTACTTTTTCATATTTATATGTGCACAAAGGGGGTGTTGTGCAAGTTAAGTTTAGGGGAGGATATTTCATTCTTTACTTTAGTATTTAGTATGCATTTTCAATTTTTAGGAATTTGTTTTTCTTTTTTAGGATGTTTTAAATTATGATTTGGGTAGAAATTGATGAATACATGGAACAAATGTATGCATGTTTGGTATGAAATGTATGAATCCAATGATAAAAATTGGTTGTCATGATTAGGATAAGAAATGTAACATACTCATTAAGATACATTAATCTTGTGATATGCTTGCTAGTTTTGATTGGATTGATTCAAATTTTTATGCACATGTTAATTATTGATTTTGGTGTTCTTATTGAGAGAAATTTTGTGATGAGTAATGCAAATTGATGATGTATATCATATTTTAGAATCTATTATATTTTCCCTTGAGGTGAAATCCTAAATAGTAATTAGCATAGGAAAGTATTTAGGACTTATTTGGATCGATTGAGCCTTTTAAGCTAACCATTTTTAATATCTTAAGTAACCCTTTTGAGCCCAATTAAGAACCTTTCATATCTTTAAGGAAAATTTTATTCCTAACTAATAAACATTACCTTTACCCTTACACATTTAGCTTGTATGAAAAGGAATGAATGTTTTTTGGAATAATGTGTTATGCCACATAATAAGGTTAATTATAATGCGTCCTTTTCGAAAAAAAATCACAACACAATGATACCTTTCTAAAAAAGAAGAAAAAAACAAGTTTCGGGGTGTTGTGAAGTTACAAGAAGATGTGAACTAAAAGAACATTGAAAGAATGATAAGATAGTGTGCACTAAAAAAAGCAAGTAAAAGTAAAATTATAGTTAAATATTACATGATAAATAAAAAGAAGGCTAAGGTGTGAAACAAGGTTAAATGTCTTTATTAATCTACCCCTACCTAAGCTTTACATTACAAGTATATAAAGCTCTTATTGATCTTTAGCTAAGTGTATATTTACATTAGTGGAAAGAGATGTGAAAAATAGGCTAATGAAATTTGTTCTAAGATTTAATCGATTAGAATGCTCTTATAGGTTGCTTTCATAAGCACATTGGATGATATCTTGTGCAACAACGCACAAACAAATCGAATATTCAAAAACCTAGATATTCTTGTATTGATGGAATGTCGATTGATGGATATATGAACTTCTTTGTAATGAAAATTCTATGACTTTCGAGAGGGAAATTTTTCGTAAAATATGCATATATTAATAGATATATATATTTATGAATATACTACACATGTTATTTTATTTAGTTAGACATGGCTTTAGTTGAGGCAAGAAAACAGTTAAGTTTAGGGGTGTGATAACTCTATAAAAATATAGTCATCGGTGTACTTTTCTACTTAATTTTTGTTTTTTATTCAACGAGTAAATATTTTTGTATTAAAAATATTAAAATATTAATGTTTTTGTGAAAAGGGATGAAAATATATTTTTCTAGAAGTTTTTTAAAGTTTTTATGAATTTTTTAATGCAAGACCTATCAAGACAGGACACGTAGATGCCATGCAAGTGAAGAGGAATCAATCAGAGTGCATCTTGTGTACCAATTGATGTAGTCATTACCACATGTTACCACAACTTTCACTTTGAGTTTTTTCCTAGTAGTAAAGGAAAATGCCATGTGTCGTCTCAGGATTCACTTGTTTATTCCACCAGAATTCCATCCAATTTGGATCAATGAATTATAGAGTACCACTTGTCACTGACTAAGCTCACATTGACCAACATCATTTTTCTCACCATGCATTGCGCGCTAATTTTTCCATTGTTCCTCCTTACCACGTGTTATGATCCAAATGGCCAACACTATTAAATTCCCCTTTTTCATCTCAACCTTTTAATCTGAAGTTGATCTAACAGTCTAGATTTTATCTAATCCTATTATAATCCAATAATTTCAACAACAATGATCCTAATCATTTTTGTATTTTTTATTAGTTTTTGGTGCCAGGAAAAGAGTGAGAAGTTCTAGAGGAGATACAACTTGGTAAAGATTCAAGAGAAAATTAGTGCTACAATTCAAGAAATTGATTGTATTTATTCTTCTTCTCCATTGTTTATTAATTTTTATGTCTTTCTTACTAAAAAATATGAGATTTATGAATTTGATCATTTCAACTAATTTATTAATCTAGAGGTCCTATGAATATAATTTTCTATATGTGATTATATGATATTTTAACCTCAATTATGATTTCAATTCAATTATGTTATTTAATTTGATTTTTATGCTATTAGTTTTTTAGCCATAATTGATCTATAGAGACAATTATTTAGATTTCAGAAAATTATTTAAATGTTTATCCTGATTAAATAATATACGTAGTTTCTAGACATGTGTATGATTCTTATGCATGTGATCCATAATTGATGAACTTAATATGTAGTATGCAATTTAATTGACATGAGATGTGATTAGATTAATTAATATATTATGTGTATTTTAATTAAGAGAGGAATACATGCTAGGTTAGATTCAATTAATGATGTAATTTATTAGTAATTATATTGGGGGGATTTTAGTGATTCAGTTGCTTAAATAATTATAAGATTAAGTATTCCTAGATATTTTCTCATATATCTTTGAAGTTGATAAGTTGGAATTAATTAATTACTTGCTATTAACTTTTAGTTCTTTTAATTTTTTTCTTTCTCAAAACATAATAAGTTAATTGAGCAATCACCGTGCTAGAGGAATTTGGATGAAATGATACAACAGACTTAGCTCTTGGATCAATGGAAACAATCTTCAACTTTGGATCTTGATCAAAAGCTTTGAAAAACTTAGTAAAATCCACATTAGATCCCCTTCACTATATGATGACTCTATGAAAATAGAGTCATTAGCATATTTTTTTTACTTAATATTTAATCTTTTATTCAATAAATAGTATTTTTTTGGTCAAAAATATTAAAATATAATTTTTTTAATGAAAAGGAGTAAAAATATATTTTTTTGAATTTTCTGAATATTTTTATGGATTTTTTATGAATGTTTAATGCAAGACTAATCAAGAGTTGTCACGTGTCATGCCATGCAGATATAGGAGCTGATTGGGTAAGCCATTCAGATGCCATGTAATCACGGAGAGCGAATCACATTATGACGCATAGAGGAGGACAAAAAGTGTGCCACGTGTCAACACAACGTTCAATCAGAGTATGGAAATTGGTCAATGATAGGGGCAAAACCGACATCGCCGATCCTGCCCGTTACTTTGGTTTTATCTATTTATAAAACTCTCGCAAGTGCACGAATCATTTCGTAGAAAATGATAAGTATACTCCCAAGGTCGATCTAAGGAAGGAATGTATGTGGTTTTTAATTTATTATTCAAACTTTTAAAAACGAAATTAAATCCTAAACATCCTGTCACGATATTTTGGGGTTTTTGTGTTTTTAATCTAATTACATAAAAATAAACATAGATTCAATAAACATTTATGCAAATTTTATCATTTATAATGGTGGAGTATTTATGGATATAATAATTAAGTTAATTATGCTTGCTCATATTAATTAGGTTATTAAAGATATGAATTGATATTTATTGATTCTTTCTTTTTTGTATGAATACCACCTTTGGTGGGGTTAGATATTCTTTGTTAACTAAACAAATCAATTAACACCTATGGGTGGGGTTGATAACTAATTTGGTTAATTAAATTAATTTCTTTTTCTAAGAGATTGAAAATGAACCATTTAAATGCCACCTTTGGTGGGGTTAGACAGTTTAAACTTTATTCAAGGTGTCCAAATTAAACCTAAGAATTTAGTTATCCGAGTAGTAACTTTCAAGTTTTAAAACCACTACTGAAAACATGTTGTCAATACATTTTCAGACAATAATTCTTATAAAAACTTTTGAAATAGAGCTTCACTCTAGCTACCAGGCGATTGTACCAACAAATAAAAGAGCACTACTCTAAATTAGACCGGATAACTAAACCTTAAAATCTAATTTTCAGATTTAAGTTTGTAATGAAAAATAATATATTTCTCTCTAACATTCTTAATATAAAATCTTGAATAAAAATAAAATCAATTCATTTTAGAGATTTTTACCTATTTAATATTTCGCAAGCATAACAACGTTATTATTACATCATGTTTACAAACAGCCAGCAAAGTTAAATTTAATCACAGACAAATTAAATATAACATGTAAGAATAAAGCATAAAAAATAACTGTAAAGAAAATAAAATCCTTACAGAACTTCGATGCTATTCCCGTTGCTGGAAAACCTCCAAGCGGAATTTGCACTCCTATTTATTGAATCAAAAGCTAATATATTACAAAAACATAACTAGTTCTTCCCAAAAAGGGAAGAACTCTAAAACTAAGAGAAATTAACTAAAAACTAAGAAAAACTAAAAAAACCTAAAAATCTAATAAAAGAGAGAAAGAAAGAAGAGAGAAGTGTGTTTTGAAGGTGTGTTTTGAAGTGAAGGGAAGGGGAGTATTTATAGGTGAGGATGGAGAGAAAAAATCAGTAAAAAAATGTTAAAAAAATATTAAAAAAATATTAAAAAATGTAAAAACGCGTATTGGAATTGCTGATGTCATTAATGACATCGACGTCACAGGCGGTTGCTGTCTGCGGATGAACAGTACCCGCGGATGAACAGTACCCGCGGATGAACAGTATCCCACGGATGAACAGTATCCCTTGAGATGAAACGATTCAGCGCTGACTTGGGGGCGGCCCAAGCGGCTGAAGCGGTCGGCGGCACGATTTTCTCCTTTTTGACATTTTTGACCCATTTTGTCCAATTTTTCCTTATTTGTTGACCTTTCCCCATTTATTTATTAATATATTTGTGATGTATTGCTTCCAGTATTCCTCTTTGAGTCTTTAAGTTGCGTTTTTAAGTGAAAATACCTGAAAAACAATAAAAACACCCGTGATTCCGAAAAGACAAATTTATATAAATATATGATCAAACATATAAATATATATATTTTTAATCAATTAATGTGCATAAAATCATGGTAATTTTAGTGCTTTTTGAGCACTTATCAGTCAACCCTCATCTCCATGTATCACCGTGCCATTGCTCCTTGCATTCCACCTGTGTGCCACGTCATCCATCTCCATGAATCACGTCGTGCCGTGTGTCGCTAACTCAGCGAGCGTTGACTATGATCGGTCTCCCTTGCTAGACGTCGCTCCCTGATTTTCCCAGTGAATTCTTGATGCCATGTGTCGTGCAGTGATTGGCTAAAATTGTCAGTTTTGTTTGTTTTGATCGTAGCCCTTGATTTGAAGCTGATTTGACGGTCCAGATCACTCATAAGCATTACTTGAGCCCATAAACACTCCATAAACCATAATTGGCCTCAATTAGCATAATTTTGGTCATTTTTTGGAGCTAAAAAGAGAGAAAAATACAGAAAAATTCAAGAGACGACACAATTTTGGTGGATAATAAAGAGAAGATTAATACTACAATTCAAGAGATTGATTGTATTTATTTTTCTACTCTTTTCTTTATCAATTGTTATGCCTTTCTTTATGAAAAATATGAGCTTTACGAACACAATTATGTGCAAAACTTATTAATCTAGGGATCTTATGAACCCAATTTTCACCATTTGATGATTTAATATTTTACCCCAATTATAATTATAATTTAATTATATTATTTAATCTAATTTTTATAATATTAATTGTTTGGCCAACTTGGAATGGTTTGGTAGAGAAATTATTGATGAAGTACTTCCCACCAACAAAGAATTCTAAGCTTAGGAATAATATTACTTCCTACCAACAACACGAAGAAGAATCTCTCTATGAAGCATGTGAAAGATTTAAGGAATTGCTAAGAAAGTGTCCTCATCATGGTATTCCTTCTTGGATTCAAATGGAAACTTTTTATAATGGTCTCAATGCTCACACATGAATTATTGTTGATGCATCTGCTAATGGAGCTTTGCTAGCCAAATCTTACAATCAAGCTTATGATTTACTTGAGAAAATTGCTAGCAATAATAGCCAAAATGCATAAGGTAAATGATATCACAGCACTTACAGCTTAATTTTCATCTTTGATTAATCTTTTGAAGGTTCAAAACTCACCAACAAGTATAAACTAGGTCCAAGATTCAGGAGTGTCATGTGTGTTTTGTGGAGGAGCTCATTTGTTTGATAATTGTCCAAACAATCCTAAATCCATTTTCTATATGGGTAATGTGAATCGAAAAAATAATCCATACTCGAACACATATAACCTAGGATGGAGACAACATCTAAATTTCTCTTGGAGTAATAACAACATTAAAGGTGGTAATCAATTCAAGCATCAATCATTTCCACCACCTGGTTTTCAACAACTACAGCAATCAAAAGCCCAAGAGAAGAAGCCACCTATTGAGGACAATACAAGTGATTTAATGGGGATGATGAAAGACTTCATCCAATCGGTGAATAAAAAAGTGTTAACTCAAGAGGCTTCAATTCGAAATTTAGAGAACCAAATGGGGAAAATTACTCAGGCTATAAGTCAAAGGTTTCAAGGTAACCTTCCAAGTGACACAATTGTAAACCCGAAAAGAAAAGGTAAGGACCAATGCAATGTCATAGCCTTGAAGAGTGGTAAAACTTTAGAACAGAAACATAAGACAAAAGGATGAGGAGAAACAAGAAATTAACAAGGATAAGAAGGAACTAGTGGATAAAGATAGCGCCAAAAAAGAAATAATTCAGCTAAAAAAGAGAAACATGTATAGATCCACTATTCCTTTCCCTCAAAGACTACAAAATCAAAAGTCAGATACGTAGCTTTCAAAATTTCTAGAAGTCTTCAAGAAGCTACACGTAAACATACCATTTGTGGAAGCACTTGAGCAAATGCCATCTCATGTCAAATTCATGAAGGATATATTATCAAAGAAAAGGAGGTTTGGAGATCATGAAACAATAAACTTGACTGAAGGTTATAGTGCCATCCTTAATAGAAAACTACCCCAAAAACTAAAAGATCTAGATATTTTTGACATCCCTTGCACTATTAGGAACATCCTTTTTGGCAAGGCACTATGTTACTTGAGTTTTAGCATTAACCTCATGCCATTATCGTCTTCACGAGATTGGGGGTTGGTAAAGCAAAACCCACTTCAGTAACATTACAAATGGTAGATAGATCAATTAAAATACCTTGGGGTGTGGTAGAAGATTTGTTAGTAAAAGTAGAAAGAATCATATTTCTGGTGGACTTCATTATGCTAGACATGGAAGAGGATTGTGACATTCCTATCATACTTGGTCGGCCATTCTTAGAAACTATAAGGGCACTCATTGATGTACAAAAAAGTGAACTTACAATGAGAGTGGAAGATGAAGAAGTAATATTTAATGTTTTTAAAGAATCTGAACCCCTTGATATTGATAATGCTAATGGATGTTTAAGGATAAATGTTACTGGTTGTGGGAATAGCTTAAAAGAATTTGTTGAGTTGCCCAAACTTAAGACTTTAACACATGCTGCTATAAACAACGACATAAACTCACAATAAAACAACTCAATCTATTATAACTTTGAAATTATGGCATCGAAGGTTGATATTATGGATCGTGTGAACTTTTTGGAGGACACATCTCTCGTGTATGTATCAATTGTGATTATGAATATTTTTGAAATAGGATCTAAACTCAAACTATCAATTAAAGAGCCACCAAATTTAGACCCCACACTTCTACCCTCTTATCCCCAATCAAGTATGAAAGTGAAAGAGTCCAATGGAGAGGTGAAAAAGATGTTTGAAATACATAAATTGGATGAGTTATGATGGAGTGCTTATAAGAATGCCAAAATGTTCAAAAAGAAAAAAAGGCATGAGAAGAGAATTACGCACCGTGTTTGTGAACCAGAGCATAAGGTATCATTGGACAAATCAAGACTCAAATTGTTTCTAGGAAAACTCAAAAGTAAATGGATACAAAAGGATGTGCCTTAGAACTTGATAGGACTATCTAGTCAAGAAGGTTAAATGTGACGCTGGTTGGGAGGCAACCTAACATTATTTTACTTATACTTTCATTTTCTTTGTTTTGTAGAAGAATAAATGTGGAGAGCAATGACGCAACAAGAATGAGCATTTTAGTGACAGATGTGGTGTGGCATAACTAAGAGAGTTTTCTTTCCTTTTACTTTTTCATATTTATATGTGCACATTGGGGACAATGTGTAATTTACATTTGGGGGAGGAAACTTCATTCTCTACATTAGTATTTAGTATGCATTTTAAATTTTTAGGGAATGTTTTTTTTTTATTTTTAGGTTGTTTTTAATCATAACTTGGGTATAAATTGATAAATATATAAGGAATGTATCATATTTGTTAAGATATTTACATTAATAATGTGATATACTTGCTAGTTTTGATTGGATTGATATAAATTCCTATGCATATGTTCATTATTGATTTTAGTGTGCATATTGAGAGAAAATTTGTACTGAGTTATACGAGTTGATGAGATCTACCAAGTTTTAGAATCTATTTGATCATCCCTTGAGGTGAAATCCTAAATAGTATTTAGCAAGAGAAATGATTTAGGCCTTATTTGGATCAATTGAGCCTTTCAAGCTAACCATTGTTAATATCTTTAGTCACCTATTTGAGCAAAAATAAAAATAATCATTCATATATTTAAGCCACATTTATTGCCTAACTAATAAGTATTACCTTTACCCTTGCACCTTTAGCTTGTATTAAAAGAAAAAAAATTGTAATCATGTGTTGTTCTTTAAAGTAAGGTGAAATGTAATGCACCCTATAAAAAAAGAAAAAAGAAGAAGCAAAACTCACAACACAATTATCCCTTTAAAGAAAAATAAAATAAAATTGAAAATAAGTTTTGAGGTGTTGTAAAGTTACAAAAAAAAAAGAGAGAAAAAAAAGAGATGTGGAATAAAAAAATATGAAAAGAATGTCAAAAGAGGGTGCACTAAAATATCAAGTAAAAGCTCAATTGCTATTAAAAGGTGCATGATGAGAAAAAAAAAGCTAAGGTGTGGAAAGAGCCTAAAATGTCTTCATTTATTGACCCCCTACCTAAGCCTTACATTACAACCATGTAAAGTCCTTATTGATCTTGAGCTAAGTGAAAATTTATATTAGTGGAAAAAGATGTGAAAAATAGACTTATGAGACTTGTTCTAAGATTGAATTTATTAGCACACTCATATAGGTTGATTTTATGAGTGCATTAGATGATATCATGTGCAGCACACACACACACGAATCAATTTGTCAAAAAGCTTGCATATTCTTGTATTGATGGAACGTTGATTGATGAATATGTAAACCTCTTTATCATAGGATTGTATGACTTTTGATAGGGATAATTTTCGTGAAATATGCATGTACTAATAGAAGTATATTTATGAATATACTACCCAAGTTATTTTATTAAGTTATACTTAGCTTTACTTGAGGACCAGCAAAGAGTTAAGTTTTGGGTGTGATGACTCTATAAAAATAGAGTCATTAGCGAATTCTTTTACTTAATATTTACTTTTTTATTCAATAAATAGTATTTTTTGTCAAAAATATATTAAAATATAAAGTTTTTAATGAAAGGGGGTAAAAATATATTTTTCAGAATTTTTTGGGATTTATTTGATATTTTTATGGATTTTTTATGAATTTTTAACGCATAATCAATCGAGAGCTAACACGTGTCATGCCATGTAGGACCAATTAAGAGCTACTATGTGTCATCATAGTGTTTAATCAGAGTTCAGAAATCAGTCAACCCTCATCATCACGTGTCATCGTGCCATTACTCCGAGCATTCCACCCATGTCGCTGACTCAGTGAGCGTTGACTATGACCAGTCTCCCTTACCACGCATTGCTCCCTGATTTTCCCAATGAATTCTCGATGCCACGTGTCATACTATGATTGGCTAAACTGTCAGTTTTGTTTGTTTTGGTCGTAGCCCTTGATTTGAAGCTGATCTAATGGTCCAGATTGCACCTAAGCATTATTTGAGCCCCTAATCACTCCATAAACCCTAATTGGTCGCAATTAGCATAATTTTGGTCATTTTTTGGAGCTAAAAGGAGAGAAAAATAAGAAAAATTCAAGGGACGAAACAATTTTGGAGGAGATTAATATTACAATTCAAGAGATTGATTGTATTTTTTTCGACTCTTTTCTTTATCAAATTTTATGTCTTTCTTTATGAAAAATATGAGCTTTATGAACACAATTATGTGCAAAATTTATTAATCTACGGATCTTATGAACCCAATTTTCACCATGTGAAAATTTAATATTTTACTGCAATTATAATTATAATTTAATTATATTATTTAATCTGATTTTCATGCTATTAATTGTTTGGCCAATAATTTATCTATAGATGCAATTAAATATATTTGAGAGAATTATTTAATTGTTTGTCTTGATTAAATAACATGCATAGTTTCTAGGCAAAGATGTACGATTCTTATGCATGTGATCCATAATTGATGAACTTAATGAGTAGTATACAATTTAATTGGCATGAGTGTGTGATTAAATTAATTACTATATGATGTGTAGTTTACTTGAGAGAAGAATACATGCTAGGTTAGATTCAATTGATCATTTAATTAATTGATAATTATATTGAGTGAATTTTAGCGATTCACATGTTTAGAAAATTGGGGAATTAAGTATTCCTAGATATTTTCTCATATATCTTCTTAGTTACCAAATTTGACTTAATTAATTATTGCTATTTACTTTTAGTTATTTTTATTTTACTTCCTTAAAATATAAAAAACAGCAAAAATATTGATTTTTATTATTTGTTTTTTAAAAATTATTTTCTAATAAAATAATCTCCATGGGAACGATTTTTTCTTATCATTATATTAATTGTTGCGATACGTATACTTGAAAATTCATTGCACACAATTCGTGTGTGGTGATCACTATAACCAATGCCTTGTTTGTTACCAAACATCTATATGTTATCGAAGATTTCATTTAATTTCTTGAAAGTAGTCATCATATTTTTTATCATAGTGGTAGAAAGGGCCAGTTAGTTCTCACTAATACTTAGCTTATCACTCAAAGCTTTAATTAAATCTTCCTTTTCCTTAAGTAATTGTTCAAGATTTGTAGTAGAATTAATAAGAATTCCAATTTTCTTTTGCAATTATTCAACTCAGCTTCTTCTTTTATAAGTGAGTAAGCCAAATATTCCTTTGTGCTCTCAAGGATAGTAATTTTCCTTTTTAAATATTCAACTACATTCTTCTTATCCAAAGTGGGTTTAAGATTGACAACAAGTTGAGTAGCTCTACCTAAAGTAGGTACCTTCACCATTCTTCTAGCTTCTTCACTTTCTCATGACTTGCATTAAAACATTCAAGAAAATCATCATAACTCTTTTGAATAACCTCACACTTGTGAGATCATTTTGTTGATCATCAATGGAGGACTTCTTTTCTCATTGAGTTTTCCTTAATGGGCTAATCTCATATTCTTTTTCTTTAATGCTCTCCATAGCCTTTTTATTAGCTTTTTCAGACTTAATATGCTTTAACAATAGAGCAACATAGAAGTCAAGCAATTCATCTTCTTCATATTCATCATCATTAGTTGTAACCTCTTAAGCATCTGAGATTGCATTCATAGGATCAATGATGTTTCTTAAGGCAAAGAAAGCCAAGAAATTAGTGTCATTTTCATTACCACTACTAGTATTTTCCAAAACAACAACCGTAACTTTCATTGCTTGCTTATTAGTGTGCTTTTATTTCTAAAATCAATTTTATAAAATGTGACAGGCTTCCCACATTCAAATTAGATGGTCTTGTTGAAGTGCCCTTTGCTTGGTTTGTTAAATTCATTATCTGAGTCATCATCCACTTCATATATTTTGAACCCTTGGAGCTTGAACTAACTTTTCTAATACCTCTATAGGAGAGTTTCATCTTTCCGAAGAATCTTATGAATCTCCATGTAAGTAAAGCATCTCTTCATCATCAAGATCAGAGACATAATTAATAGAAGTGGCATTTGTATCAATACTAGGACCACTTCCTTAGCCAGTTATAAGAGCTAAATCATTTTCCTTCTCAGAAGCTAATTGTCCTTGTCCTTTTAATAAGTGGTCAATTTTTACATTGATTCTATCATGGTAACTTTGGCATAAAATTGGTTGGATAGATTGGCAAAGATCATCTCAATCTATTATTCTTCACTAATGGGTCTACCCAAGTTGTATGAAATCTTGACAATATTTTAGAATTGTGCATAGAACTTGTCAAAAGTCTCATCCTTTTGCATGATGCACAACTCAAAATCTTAATTTAATTTCTAAATTTTGGATCTCTTTACAGCAAATATTTCTTCATGAGTTATCTCCAGAATATCCCATGCTTGCTTAGAGGTAGCACAACTCTGTATTCTTCTAAATACATTAGGCATCACAAGTCTAAATATTGCATATAAACCCTTAATGTTCCATTTAGATTCCTTACTTTCAACCTTCATCCATTTGTTCATAGGTTTTGGAATCATAGTGTTATTAGGTAGAGTTTAGTTAGGTACTTCTAGCCATTCTCTACAAGAAACCACACATTGTCTTTGAGGGACCATAAAAGGGCCATCATTTGTTATTTCCATTAAGCATACATTACCTTCTTCTCTTGACTCCATCAGAGAGAGCTGGAGAGTGTATGTAGATAATTAGCAAGTTAACAAAATCAATATCAAAGTGGTTAAGCCTAAAAAGGATGCACCAGCTCTTATACAAATTAAAAGAGATGACCTAGTACACAACTAGAGTAAGGAGATATAGACTCCAAAAGGACTTGACCCTAACTCGTACGAATATAATAATAAATGCTTATACATTAAGTACAATAGAAGCATAAATAAAATAATATCAAATAAGTAAAGAACTTCGAACAACAAATATTATATATATTCAATAAATACATGCAATAATATAAAGGATTTATAATCAGAGTTTAAGCTTTCAATATGTTGTAACATACATACCTTAAACTCAAATTATACTAGCACAACAATATAACATACATAACATATAATATAATAAGATAAACCCATATAAAGACCCCATCTACATGTTAACATCTTCAGGTTTCATATGACAATCACTTGGTAGCAAAGAATTGACTAAGTAATAAATAATTACCACTATGAAAGAAATGAAACTATTACTACATATATTAGTCAATATATCTATTTAAACAACCTATTATTGTGCTTGCTACTTTCATAATGATGTAGTTCGACTCACAAATTTGACTCCCCTCCACAGCCAACACCACATAATGTGGTGTGATCAATAGAATTTTAAAATAAATGAACATTTAATAGGAGGTATTTATAGAACAAACCCTATGGACAACAACCTTACCAAACACCTCATTATAAAACATGCCAACTACCTCGCCAAGCGTAGTGGTAAGGCATGGTGGAAAGGTCCCAAAAATTGTATTTTTTTGTTTCCAAAAATACAGTCATTTTCACAAATATCTAGAACCAAAATGGACAAAAATCTCCCACTCTTAACATAGCATGTATACTAAAAAAATCATGTGACCTGTGAAAAACATGCTTTTAATCACAATGTTGCTAACTATACGTGTGTGTGTATTACTGATCCATAGTAACCAAAGTTACAAAGAGGAAAAAGGAACATTGAGTAAAAATAAATAGATATTGTGTTTTATATATGGGAAGCCAACACATAGATATAGGGTATAATACGACTTACATTAATGATTAAACTTTCTGAGTCTTTAAACTTTATGGGTAGTTAATTCTCTACCCCTACAATAGATACCTCTAATACGACAACTAGTGTTCAATTCCTTGAAGAACTTACCATAGAAGGGCATTTTTTGAGCATTTATAATAAAGGTAAATTTATAATAACTTTAGAGAATTTCTTATCTTACTTTTATTCTTTCAGTTGGTGTGCAAATCGTATTGGTGGTTGATGTGATTCTAATGTGTTTTTTGTTTTGGGAATGTTAGTTGACTCCCCAATTCCTTCCTTAGAAGGTTTATCATTACCTGCATTAAATGGTAAATCATTAGAAATCTAAAAAAAAAAAATTATTAACTACCTTACCACATCAAAAGATTATGACATCCTTCACTCGCTCTGGTTGACTAAATAGCCTTTCTTTTACTTACCTTACATAAATTTTTTTTACTAAAGCCACAGTGGAATTCAACATCTGGTTAACTAAGTGAGTAAGGTCGCTTTACCTTTGTGTTTGGTTATGGGCATGTATAGTGTAATTATTTAGTTTCCATATAAGGTTAGGGTGATTGTATATTTTGGAATGATACTTTTGCATAAAAATGACTTCCTTCCAAGTATCCACAATAGAATCACCTACATTTGAACAATTAATAGAATTATGCCCAACTATACCACAAACTCCACATGTTTCTTGATTTGATATTTGATGGGTAGTTAGGAGTTGCACTTGCTTAATTAACTCTACAAGTTGCAAGGTAGTTTCATTCCTAGAGCCAGCCACATTGAATCCTACTCTCCTTCTTCCAGCACTCTTTTTTGGGAATTAGTATCCAACATCTCATATAGATCATAAGTTTTCTTAGATGTATTTTCTCTCATAGCTCTTCCTGTAGCGTTATCATTAGTTTATTGACATTGTTGTGTCAATTCATCATAAAGGAACTAGTTTGTAACTATAGTGGAAAGATTTTATGTAGGCATTCAATTAAGAGTAGAATGAATCTATACCAAGTTTCAAGAAGGGCTCTCCATCCATTTGGAAGAACATTGCCATTTATTTCCTCAAATCAATAGTCTTTTGATGGGTATTGAGCCTAACCGTAAATTATTTGTAGGCTACATCCCAAGTAGTTAATGAACCATGCTGTAGAGTCATAAAACAAGAATTAGATTTATCTTTAAGTATGTAAGGAAAAACCTCATCATAAGCTAGTCTTCATCAAATGCCTATAATGGAATTGTTTGCACAATAGAATAAAATTCTCATACAAAGTTTAGATGGTCTTTATTAGGGATATCGTGAAATGAAGGTAATATGGAATTATGGATATTTTTCAACTCATAATTCTTTGCGGCCTATCTTGTTGTGTGCAAGAAGTAGTATTGCCAATATTTGGCAATGCGTACTCCTTTATCATTTTCTATTCATATCTAGCTAGCATCACTTATGTCTACTTGCACTTGGGGTTGTTACTCCTTCTCTTGATAAATTTTCATCTTTCTTGAAAATGGTTTTGAACTTGTGATATTAATAAAAAGTATGAGTTTGTTTCTAATAGAACTCTTATTTTTTGTAAATTAATAATATAAAACAAAAATTAAGATAACAGATAATTTAGCACTAAACTAAGTACTATCATAAGTATATAAGGAAAATAAATAAATACAACACAAAAGTTTATAAGAAATAATAAATTATATAAAAAATTAGTACAAAGAAATTCTAAGCACAAAATTATTAAACGAAATAAAAAAATACAAGTAAAATAATAAAATAAAATAAAAACAATTAGTAATGAAAGTAAATAAAGAAATGAAAATTCAATTCAATTAAAATAATTAAATTAAGTTAATAATTAAATAAATAAAATAAAGTAAAAATATTTTTTAATTTATTTTATTTAAATATATAGTTTTTTAATTTTAAAATATTTTTAAGAGTATTAAAGATACTTTTTTAAAATTAAATTTTAAAATATTCATAGTCAATGAATAACCTAAATATTTTTATATTACAAATATATTTTTATATATAAAAAGTACATCAGGATTATTTACACCATAAATTTGTTTTTAAAGATTTTTGATAATAAAAATTTAAAACGTTACCAAAAACTTATTGCACAAAGTTAGTATTTAATAAATAGCTCACAAATACATGAATCACTTTGTAAAAAATAATAATTATACTTCCAAGGTTTGATCCTTTGAGATGTTGAATGAACTTGTGCTTGAAATTTTAATTATGAACTTAAAATAAAATAAAGCATGACAAAATTTGTTGATTTTAGTTTTATTTTGTTATTTTTAGTTTTAATTTTTATTTTTCCATGTGAATTATTTAAAGTTTTAATGTGTTGCATATTAGGATGTTTATGAGTATCATCACTCGAAGCCTTTATGACACTTTAACCTAACCACTAGGGCCACCTAGGATTTTAAAAGCTTGTTGTATTTGTTAAATGCAATCGTGTTAATCTATGGAAATAATTTAAGTTAATATAGTTTAGTTTAGTTTTTTTTAGGTTTGTAGATCAAGAACCAACCAACCAATGTGTAAGGAGAAAAAGAAAAATTTAAGAAAAGAAAATGGTGCTATGGCAAAGGATTTGTGTGCCATGTCGGACACCTCTCGGGAAGATTCATGGGGAAAGTTGAACATTTTCTACCATGTCATGAAACAAGGTGTGTTGCAATGAGACCTTCTCAGGTTATCTTGTGAAAATGATTTTCAACTCTATGTTGCGGTAGGTATAATGTGTGCTGTGAAGCCCTTTACATAAGCTTTTCTTATAAATGAACATATATGGTTTTAGGATCTACAACTTATATATTATACATTTTCTAGCTGTACAATTCATAGAGATTGGAGTTATTTTTATTTTCGTAGATACACTTCTAGATTAGACTAGAAAAAATCAAGGCAATTTTTGGGAGTTTTTCCACATTAAGAAGAGAAGAGAAGATTGCTAAAGATTCAATCAAACTTTGAAGATCAAGATCAGAATTTTAGAGAATGACACATCATTCATCCATTGTAGGTATTTAGATATGATTTGTACTATTTTATTTCTTGATTAATGTTTTTAAATTTTCTTAAGTTAATATTGATTTTAAACTACTAATCATGGATTTTAATTTAAGCAAGTGTTGTTACAAAATTTAGCTAGTTTATGATGCTATTATCAGTTCTCCAGTAATGGCGCCAAAAGCTTGATATATCAAAACTTGGTATACAAATTTTGTATGATTTATAAATATCTCGTAAGTGCATGAATCACTTATAAAAAATAATAAGTATACTTCCAAGGTTGTTCTAAATAGGAATCATGTGGTTTTTAAATTATTTAACAAATTCTTAAAAAAAAATATCCTAAATATTTTGTCACGGTTGTTTGATTTGATAAATCTAAACTAATGAAATAAAAATAAAGATAAATTCAATAAAACAGTTGACAAATAGACATTTATATTTAGTGGAGAATTTATAGGATATATTATTTACTTAATAATGCTTCCTTAACATTAAAAAGGATATTAAAAATATAAATTAAGCTCACTGATTCTCCCCCTTTAATAGGAAAATATTCTAAGGCAGTGCTCAGATTCTTTTGTTAATAACAAACTAATTAATATCTTAAGGTTGAAATTACCAATTAATTAATTATTTAATTTTGGTTTATTTAGAAGGAATTAACAAACCATCTAATTATGCTTAAGGTTAAGCATGCAATTAGACTTTCAATCAAGGTGTCAAAGTTAGGTTTATGATTTATGTATCTGAAAACTAACTTTTAGATTTTAAATCTATTATGAAAAATATGTTATTAATATATTTTCCAATAGTGAATCTTATAAAATCATTTAAATAGGGATCTCTAAATCAAATCTAGAATATTTCATCTAACATCTAAGAGTTGACTCCAAATTTGACCCATATAAATAAATCCTAAATCTAATCGTATGTTTATTATTTTAAGGTTTGTGAGTGTTGGTGATATTCTTCATCAAAATATTTGTATGTAATATTAGTTTTTAGGTGTGTCTTTCAAGAATATTTACAAGCTGAAGAAACTATCGAGCCTCAATGATCACATCTTAGGTATTTATTCTCATGAACGTTAAATTTCATATTAGACATATAAGAACATTGTTCAAATAGGTCACTTGATCGATCGAGTGGTGACTCCATCAATCAAGCTTAATTAAAACTGGCAGAATTAATTTTTAACAGGACTAAATCGATTGAGATTAATAACTAGGTTGATCCACTTATTTCTAAATTAATTAATTTTTCACTAGATTGATTGAGATATAGCTAGATTGATTGAACTATTCATAGTCGTTCGATCAAACTTGACTAGATTAATCTAGCAACCATACTCGATTGATCAAACTAAGTCCAGATCGATCGAGCGATCAGGTTTTCAAATTCAACCTAATTGTTACTCGAGCTATCTAGTATTTTCACTATGATTTCCTTATGTTTTTAAGCTATTTTTTAATATTTTAACTATAGTTTTTTAATTAATCGTTGACCTTGGGTTTCACCTCATGTTATTTAATCATACCATTGGCTCATAATTTGATTAACCACACAAGAGAATTATTCTCTTCATCTTAATCTCTCTCTTATTTTGCAAATATAAAATCATAATTCTTTAGGTTTCTTTACTTGATTAATCTATAAAGCATTAGTGGTTGTGTTTGATTGATTAATAAGCCTAATTGGTTTATGATATTTTGGTCATAAAATATTGTAGCTTCTTCTTTATTTTTGTTCTTGATCAAATAATTATGTGTCATATCATAATTATTTGGTTTGATTATTAATCTTTAAAGAAGTTATCTTTGGTGACCTTGTGCTTAAACTAATTATTCTAGGGTTGCTATTTGATTTCAGTTTATCCTATAAATTTTTTAAATCATCCAGCTAGGATTTTTCATTATTGAATATGCTCTAGGACACACATTTATACTAGTGTTATTGTGCTAACTTTTCAACTACCAACTGTATGGGTTTGATTAACTCATATGACTTGAGTTCATTTAGCTCTTACAGAGACTATGATGAAAGCATTGGCATGTAAGTAAATTACTTGGGGGCTGATCGCCATACACGAAGTGTGTACAATGAATACGCAAGTATACGTATCGCAACAAATAATATAATGATAAGAAAAGATAGTTCCTATAGATATTATTT
This sequence comes from Hippophae gyantsensis, assembly GCA_030763125.1. NCBI lineage: Eukaryota > Viridiplantae > Streptophyta > Magnoliopsida > Rosales > Elaeagnaceae > Hippophae > Hippophae gyantsensis. The sequence continues at coordinate 25,994,975 of CM061039.1, read as the reverse complement.
TATTAGAAACTAATTTTTAAAACTAGAAAAAAAAATCAATTTTTTTTAGTATTTTAATATTTTAAGGAAGAAAAATTAAATAACTAAAAGTAAATAGAAATAATTGATTAAATCAAATTTTGTAACTAAAAATATAAATGATAAAATATCTAGGAATACTTAATCCCCCAATTTTCTAAACATACGAATCGCTAAAATCCCCCCAAAAATAATATCAATTAATTACACGATTAATTGAATCTAACCTAGCATGTATTCTTCTCTCAAGTAAACTACACACCATAAAGTAATTAGTTTAATCACACTCTCATGCCATTTAAATTGCATACTACTCATTAAGTTCATCAATTATGGATAACATATATAAGAATCATACATCTCTACCTAGAAACTATGCATGTTATTTAATCAAGACAAATAATGAAATAATTCTCTCAAATCTATTTATTTGCCTCTAGAGATAAATTGTTGGCCTAACAATTAATAGCATAAAAATCAGATTAAATAATATAATTAAATTAAAGTTATAATAGGTGTCAAATATTAAATCATCACATGGTGAAATTTGGGTTCATAAGATCCCTAGATTAATAATTTAACTACACATAATTGTGACTTCTCTTGAATTGTAGAATTAATTTCTTTTTGAATCTCCAACAAAATTGTGACTTCTCTTGAATTTTTCTGTATTTCTCTCTCTTTTTGGCTCCAAACAATTACCAAAATTATGCTAATTGAGGCAAACTAGGGTTTATGGAGTGATTAGGGGCTTAAATATTGCTCAAGTGTGATCTGGACCGTTAGATCATCTTCAAATTAAAGGCTACCATCAAAACAAGTAAAATTGACAGTTTCACCCAATCATAGTGCGACATATGGTAGGAGAAATTCACTGGGCGAATAAGGGAGCGACGCATGGAAAGGGAGACCAATCAGATTCAACGCTCACTAAGTCATCAACACGCGGCGTGCTGTCATTCGTGGAAATGGTTATCATGGCACACGGGTGGAACACACTGAGCAATGGCATGGTGACATATGGTGACGAGGGTTGACCAATTTCTGAACTCTAATTGAACGCCGTGTTGACACGTGGTATGCATTTCATCCTCTTCACACACATAAATAAAATAACTTAGGTAGTATATTCATAATTATACATATATTAGTACATGTATATTTCAAGAAAACTATCTCTCTCAAAATTCGTACAATCCTATGATAAAGAGGTTCACATACTCATCAATCAACATTCCATCAATACAAGGATATGCAAGGTTTTTGAAAAATTTATTCGTGTGTGTGTGTTGCACATGATATCAACTAATGCACTCATGAAATCAACCTATATGAGCATGCTAATCAATTCAATCTTAGAACAAGTCTCATAAGTCTATTTTTCACATCCCTCACTACTAATATAAATATGCATTTAGCTCAAGATCAATAAGGACTTTACATGGTTGTAATGTAAAGCTTAGTTGGGGGTAGATAAATGAAGACATTTTAGGCTCTTTTCACACCTTAGCTTTTTTTTATCATACACTTTTTAACTACAATTGAGCTTTTACTTGATATTTTGGTGCACCCTTTTTCGACATTCTTTTCATATTTTTTTTATTCCACATCTCTTTTCTCTTTTTTTTTTTTGTCACTTCACAACACCCCTAAACTTATTTTCTTTAGAGGGATAATTGTGTTGTGAGTTTTGCTTCTTTTTTTATAAGGTGCATTCCATTTTACCTTACTCTAAAGCATAACACATGATTGCATCTTTTTCTTCTTTCATACAAGCTAAAGATGCAAGGGTAAAGGTAATACTTATTTATTAGGCATTAAATGTGGCTTAAAGATATGAATGGTTCTTTGTTAGGCTCAAATGGGTGACTAAAGATACTAACAATGGTTAGCTTGAAAGGCTTAATCGATCCAAATAAGGCTTAAATCATTTCTCTTGCTAAATACTATTTAGGATTTTACCTTAAGGGATGATCAAATAGATTCTAAAACTTGGAAGATCTTATAGACTCGCACAACTCACTACAAATTTTCTCTCAATAAGAACAGAAAAATCATCATGAACATGTGCATAAAAATTTGAATCAATCCAGTCAAAACTAGCAAGCATATCAAATGATTAATGTAAATATTATGTTACATTCCTTATCCTAGTCATGGAAACCAATTTTTATCATTGAGTTCATATGTTTCATATCAAGCATGCATGCATTTAATTTCCATATATTTATCAATTTCTATTCAAATCATGATTAAAAAAACTAAAAATTAAAAAAAAATTCCCTAAAAATTTAAAATGCAAACTAAATACTAATGTAGAGAATGAAGTTCCCTCCCCCAAACTTAAATGACACATTGTCCCCAATGTGAACATATAAATATGAAAAGGTAAAAGGAAGGAAAACTCCTTTAATCATGGCAAACCACATCTATCACTGAAATGCTCATTCTTGTTGCCCTATTGCTCTCCATATTTATTCACCTACAAAACAAAAAAAATGAAAATATAAGTAAAATAACGTCGGGTTCTCTCCCAACCAGCATCACGTTTAGTTTCCTTGACTAGATGGTCCTATCAAGCCCTAAGACACATCCCTTTGTATCCATTTACTTTGGAGTTTGCATGGAAACAATTTGAGTCTTGAATTTTTCAATAATACTTTGTGTCATGGCTTGCAAACACAGTGCTCCATTATCTTCTCATGCCTTATTTTTTTTTCTTTTTGAAATTTTTGGCATTCTTATAAGCATTCCATCATAACTCATCCAATTTATGTATTTCTAATAGCTTTTTCACCTCTCAATTGGACTCTTTCACTTTCATTCTTGACTAGGGATAGGAGGGTAAAGGTTTGAGGTCTAAATTTGGTGGCTCTTCAATTGAAGGTTTGAGTTTAGATCCTATCTCAAAATTTTCCATAATCTCTTTTGATACATACATGAGAGGCACGTTCTTCGAAAAGCTCACACAGTCTGCAATGTCAACCTTCAATGCCATACTTTCAAAGTTATAATAGGTTGAGTTTTTTTCTAGTGAGTTTATGTCCTTGTTTATAGCATCATGTGTAACAATCTTAAGTGTGGGAAACTCAATAGATTCTTTTAAGCCATTCCCATAATTATTAACATTTATCCTTAAGCATTCATTAGTACTATCAATGTCATAGGGTTCAGATACTTTAAGAACTTTAAACATTACTTGTTCATCTTGCCCTCTTATTGTAAGTTCACCTTTTTGTACATCAATGAGTGCACTTATAGTTGCTAAGAATGGATGACCAAGTATGATAGGAATTTCATGGTCTTCTTCCATGTCTAGCATAATGAAGTCCATCAGAAAGATGAATTTATCTACTTTTACTAGCAAATATTCTACCACACCCCGAGGTCTCTTAATTGATCTATCTGCCATTTGTAATGCTACTGAAGTGGGTTTTGCTTTACCAACCCCTAATCTCTTGAAGACTGATAATGGCATAAGGTTAATGCTAGAACCCAAGTCACATAGTGCTTTCTTAAAGTGGATGTTCCCAATTGTATAAGAATGTCAAAACTACCTAGATCTTTCAACTTTTGGGATAGTTTTCTAGCAAGGATGGCACTACAACCTACAATTAAGGTTATAATTTCATTATCCCCAAGTATCATTTTCTTAGACAAGATTTCCTTAAGAAATTTGGTATAAGAAGGCATCTCTTCATGTGCATCTACAAATGATATGTTTATGTGTAAATTCTTGAAGACTTCCAGAAATTTTAAAAACTACATAACCAACATTTTCTTTTGTAGTCTTTGAGAGAAAGGAATAGTGGGTTTGTAGAGGTTGCTCTTTTTTGGCTGAATTATTTCCTTTCCATTACTCACTTTATTCACTAATTTTTCCTCCTCTTTTGTAGTTTCGGTTCCTCTTTATCCTTTTTAGTCTCATAGTCCTCTTCATACTTTTCTGTCTCATCTTTCTACTCTAAATTTTTACTACTCCTCAAGGCTAAGGATTTATAATGGTCTTCATACTTTTCTTTTGTGTCACTTTGTAGGTTATCTTGAGGCATTTGGCTTATAACCTGAGCAAGTTGTCCCATTTGATTCTCCAAATTTCGAATTGAAGCCTCTTGAGTTGACACTTTTGTATTAAATGATTGGATGAAGTCTTTCATCATCCCCATTAAGGCATTTGTATTGTTCTCAATAAGTGGCTTCTTTTCTTGGGCTTGTAATTGTTGTGGTTGTTGGAAACTAGGTGGTGGAAATGATTGATGGTTGAATTGATTACCACCTTGATTGTTGTAATTCCAAGAGAAATTTGGATGTTGCCTCCATCATGGGTTATATTTGTTTGTGTTTGAGTATGAATTATTGTTTTGATTCCCATTACCTATATAGAAGACCGATTCAAGATTATGTGGATAATTCTAAAAAAAATGGGCTCTATCACAAAATACACAAGACATCATTGAATCATGGACCTGGTTTATACTCGTTGGCGAGTTTTGAACCATCAAAAGATTTACCAAAGATGATACTTTAGTTGTAAATTCCATGATATCCTTTAACTCATGCATTCCACCTACTCTTATTGTGGCTATCATTCCGTTCATTGACCATTAATAATTATTGCTAGCCATTTTCTACTCTATATTTCTAATAGCACTAAATGATATGTCTAAATTAAAAATAAATAATAATTTTTTGAAAAAAATTTAAACAACTAAATAAATAAATCAAAGTTAAAAATAAATAAACAAATAAATTACCTAAAATAAATAAATAATTTAGTAAAAGAAAATAAGTAAATTAAAATTAAAGTAAAGAAAAATAAATTTTAAAAAATAACTAAAATAAAAAATAATAATAAAAATATTATTAATTTATAATATTTATAAACCCCGACAACGGCGCCAAAAACTTGATCGCCACACACGAAGTGTGTGTAATGAATACGCAAGTATATGTATTGTAACAAGTAATATAATAATAAGAAAATATCGTTCTCACGAAGATTATTTTATTATAAACTAATTTTTAAAACTAAAAAAGATAAAAATCAACTAATTTTTAAAACTAAAAAAGAAAAATTAAAGTTATAATTGGGATAAAATATTAAATCTTCACATGGTGAAAATTGAGTTCATAAGATCCCTAGATTAATAATTTAACTACATATTATTGTGTTCATGAAACTCATATTTTTCATAAAGAAAGACATAAAAATTAATAAAGAAAAGAGTAAAAAAAGAAATACAATCAATCTCTTGAATTATAGAATTAATTTATTCTTGAATCTCCACCAAAATTGTGTCTTCTCAAATTTTTTTGTATTTTTCTCTCATTTTAGCTCCAAAAAATGACCAAAATTATGCTATTTGAGGCAAATTAGGGTTTATAGTGCGATTAGGAGCTTAAATATTGCTCAGGTGCAATCTGGACTGTCATATCAGCATCAAATTAAGGGCTACGATCAAAATAAGAAAAACTGACAGTTTCAACCAATCACAGTGCGACATGTGGTAGGGGAAATTCACTGGGAGAAAAAGGGAGCGACGTATGGCAGGGGAGACTAGTTAGAGTCAACGCTCGTTGAGTTAGCAATAAGCAGCGTGACATGATTAGCGAAAATGGATGGCGTGGTGCATGGGTGGAACGCATGGAGCAATGGCATGGTGACACATGGCTACGAGGGTTTACCAATTTCTAAACTTGGATTGAACGTCGTGCAGACAAGTGGTGCATATTTTGTCCTCCTCACATGCGGTGTGTCGTGATTCACTCTCCGTGCTTACATGGCATGTCCCGCCAGCTCCTCTACATGCGTGGCATGCCTCGTGGTAGCTCCTGATTGGTCCTACATTAAAAATTCATAAAAAATCCATAAAAATTCCAAAAATTATATCTTCACCCCTTTTTACTAAAAAGTTTATATTTTAATTTTTTTGGCCATAAAAATATTATTTATTAAATAAACAAGTAAATATTAAGTAAAAAGGTGCGCTAATGACTCTACTTTCATAGAGTCATCAAGGGCATTACCTTGGTGGGTAGTTTGAGTTTTAACCCTGTAATTGGTTCTTATTTTTCATAATGGATAGTTAGGTTGTCTGATGGACAGATGATTTTTCTCTTAGTTCATTGGTGTGGTCTAGGTTGTTTCCACCTAAAATTCTCATGTGTCAATTGTTATATTTATGCATTACTTTATTTACACTCAATTTCATGTCTAGCCATTCTATGAATTTTTAATTTGTTATACTTTCCTTGATTATCTTTTTGTAATCCTATCAAGCTAAAACCATCTATAACTAAACCAATCTTTTTCTATCAATTATGAAAAATACTAAGCTATATAATTTTCTTTAATAAACTTTTGTTTAAATCTAGATGAAGAAATAAAATTTAATTCATTTTATAAAAATCCTTTGCCTACTTTAATATTTCATAAGCATGACAACATTATGAATATCCTATATTACTTATAGTTAGACATGCATATTTTAATAAATGATCAATAAATTAAACATTGTATGTAAAACAACACAAAGAATACTAAAAGGAATACATTTAAATTATACCTCAATTGTATCCTTATAGAATCTTCTTATCATTTTTCTTTTGGAAAACCTCCAAACAATATTGCTAACATTATTTATTGAATTGAAACTAAAGCTACTATATATACTAAATTTGTTCAACTCTTATTTTGAGAGAACTTTGACACTACTAAAAGGAAAGAAAAGCTTGAAAGAAAATAAGAATTAAACTAAGAAAGAAGTTGTAGGATATGTTACCATGAAGAATTGGGGTCTAATTTATAGGTGTTGAAAAGGAGAAAATGGTGGATCAGAAGGTAGGTGCGATGGCACAATTCTTTTCCATGCCATGGTGTAACAGGCTGCACATGGATCAGATTATATATCTATATGATCTTAATGCTTTCTACATTGTACCCTTCTTCTAAATAAAGCTTCAAATGATGCCCAATGAACTTGAACATCCTTTGTGTCTTAGGATTCAATAATTCCACCACTCCATTTGGAAATAATTGGGTAGTTATGTACAGTCCATCCCACTTTGATTTCAATTTTCTAGGAAAAAATCTCAAACAAGAGTTAAATAAAAGTACTTTCATTCTAGGTAGAAAAGACATACAAACTAGCCTAATATCGTTATAGCACTTTGTACATTCTTCCTACAACTTTTCATTTTCATAAACTTCGTCCATAATCTCTTCAAGTTCACTAAATTGGTTTTTATCCTACTTTTTCTAAATCCATGTTTAGCTCTTTAATTTCCCAATAGGCCTTGTGTTCGAGCTCTATGTATAATTGGCATGTTTTCTCAAATATTAAGTGGTAAGGGCTCATCCCAATGGGTGTTTTGTATGTTGTGCAGTAATCCCAAAAGGCATCATTCAACTTGATTGCCCAATCCTTCCTTGATGGGAACACTGTGTGTTCTAGAACCCCTTTGATTTGCCTATTACTCACTTCCACTGGGCCAAAGTTTGTGGATGATAGGAGTAGCCATTATGTTTGTGTTATACCTCTTTAGTACCTCATCAAAAAGTTTGTTGCAAAAATGGATCCATGCATCACTTATTATTGCTCTAAGAATCCCGAACCTACTAAAAATATAATCCTTAAATAATTTCACAAAAAATTAGCTTCATTAGTTTTAGTGGATATAACTTCTACCCATTTGGACACATGATCAATAGCGACCAAAATATATTCATATCCAAAATATGGAGGAATGCGACCTATAAAATCAATCTCCCATACATCAAATAGTTCAACAACTAAATTAGATATCAAAAGCATTTCATCATGTTTTCCTATATGATCTGTTCTTTAACATTTATCACTTTGTGTGCAAAATATATGAAAATCTTTACAAAGAGTTGTCTAATAAAAACTAGATTGTAATACTTATAGTGTTATTTTCACCTCCAAAATGACCCCTATAGTGAAGTTCATGAGAAAAAGCCAGAATGTTGTTATGTTATTCTTCAGACACACACCTTTGGATAGTTTGATCTTGACCAATCTCGTAAGAATGTAAAAACTTTTTCTTTTCTTAAAAAGAAATGTTAGGTATCAATACCCCAATAGTAAAATGATTAAATATATCAACATACTATATATTTGGATCTATTGAAATCATGTATCCCTAAAATATGGTAGGGGTATTGCATAACCCAAATGGCATCCTTCTAAAGGTGAATGTCCCAAAAGGACATGTAAAAGTGGTCTTCTCTTGATATTTTGGTATAATAGGTACCTGATAATAACCTAAAAGACCATCCAAAATATAGTAAAATTCATGTCCAACTAGTCTTTGTAGCAACTAATTAGTGAATGGAAGAAGAAAGTGATCATTTTTAGTGAATAATTCATTTTCCTAAAATCTATACACATCCTCCATCCAGTGATTATTCTAGTGAGGGCTAATTCATTCTTATCATTTTCACAACTATTATACCAGATTTATTTGGTACCATAAGCACTAGACTAACCCACCTACAATCAACAATTGGGTAAATGACCCCTACTTCTAGAAGTTTAAGGATATCCTTTTTTAACATTTTGCATGATTGGTTTAAGTCTTATCTAAGCCTCTTTAATAGGCTAGCATCATCTTCAAGATTGATCTTATGCATACATATAGCTAGATTAATATCTCTAATATCTCTGATACTCCATCCTGATGCCTTTTTAAATTTCTTAAGCACTTTAACAAGTTCATTTTCTTGGATTATGGTCAAAGAAGAGGAAATAATAGCTAGCTAAGTTTCCCCTTTACCCAAAAAATATATTTAAGGTTCTCAGGTAAATATTTAAGTTCTAAGTTACGTAGAATGGCCTCTTTTCCATGTGGGATTCTAGGTAGACCTAAGGGTGTACTGGATTCTCCTATTAGTTCAGCATTATCTAATAGACAATGATACCTCTCAGTCTTCTCATCTAAATCCTCTTCTACCATTTCAATAGTTAATGAAACTTAAAGTTTGTCCTATGTTCTATCCTACATAAAAGTGTTAGGAACAAATGTATCCATTGAATCAACATTAAAGCATTCATCAATCGCATAGATAGAAGGAAAAGTTGAAGAATTAAACATTTTAAAGTGGACAATGTCTCATAAGACTATCATTATTAAATTTTCATCTTAGACATTAATAATAGTCTTGGTAGCTTCCATGAATGGTCTATCAAGAAGTATTGTATGTTCAAGGATGGGTTTTTCTCCATATCTAGAACAAAAAAATCAATAGGTATTATAATTTTGTCTACCTATACCAACACATCATTGATGAGTGCTCAAAAAGTACTAAAATTACCATGATTTTATGCACATTAATTGATTAAAAATATATATATTTATATGATTTTATCATATATTTATATAAATTTGTCTTTTTTGGAATCACATGTATTTTTATTGTTTTTCAGGTATTTTCGCTTAAAAACATAACTTAAAGACTCAAAGAGGAATACTGGAGGCAATACAAATAGGTATTATAATTTTGTCTACCTATACCAACACATCATTGATGAGAAAATGTTGTTATCTTCATCCTTAGAGTAGTAATCTTTTGATGGGAATATAACCTACCCACAAACTTTTCTTAGATTGCCTCCCAATTTATTAGAAAACCTTCCTATAGAGTAATGGACCATGACCAAGCTTTATCCTTAAGGGTGTAAGGAAAATACCTCATCCTAAGCAGGTCTTCATCAATTCTCTACAGTGGAATGGGTTGGACAATAGCATAGAATTCTCTAATGAAATCCAAAGGGACTTCATTAGGGATACCGTAAAATGAAGGAAACAAAGAATAATGAATGTTTTTCAATTCATAGTTCCTTGTAGCCTCTTGCAATCGTATGCTGAAAGTTACATTTCCAATGTTCGGCATTGCATAGTCCTTCATCATTTTCTGCCTATCTCAAGCATCACCTATGGCTACTTGTAGTTGAAATTGATCTTTCTCCTATTGCGCATCACATCTTTCTCCTAAAGTGAAAAATAGTAGAACTCTCTAAGAAAGATTACTCCCTTGACAAAATGTATAGGCTTAAACAAACCAAAGAAATGTAGAAAACCTAAGTTAATTTTTTTTATAATGCTAAATTTAAAGAATGGACACAATGTTTGAAACAAATTAATTTTTATTATTTCATTGGAATTTTATTACACATGTTCTTAAAATAAAATAAAAAAATAAAACAAACTAAAAAGAAAATAAAAACAATAATGGGTGATCTCCCACTTAGGACTAAAATTTATCGTCTTCTAGTAAGATGTTGCTTGGAGATTTCAGAATGACAAACTCAATTTCCCCTCTTCATTGAATTTATTTGATCCAATTTTACCATTTAGTTAGTCTTTGCTTCTTCTTTTTTGCAAAGGCTCAACTAATTGTTCCACTTGGACTTCCACCTTTTTAATAAAAGCTTCCACAGAGTCCAACCGTTGATTGGTTTTAGACTAGTTATCTCTGCAGATTTGAATAAAATAATTCAAGTTATCCTTCAGGGTTGGCTTACTGGGAAGGCTTCTTGGAATGGGTTGGTGGAATTTTTGGCTTGGTAGATTGGAACTTTGGGAAAAAAGAGGATTATTTTGCCTCCAAGAGAAATTGGGATGATTTCTCCACCCAAGATTGTAGGTATTTGAATTAGGGTTGAATCCTGGTCTCTATTAATATGTGATGAGTGCTTAAAAAGCACTAAAATTACCATGATTTAATGTACTTTAATTGAATAAATAGATTTATATTTGTATGACTTTATCATATTTTTATATAAAATGTCTTTTTGGAATCATGGGTATTTTTATTTTTTTTCCAGTTATTTTTTTGAAAAAACAACTTAAAGACTCGAATAAAAATACTATAGGCTATACATCACAAATATATTGAGAAAAAAATGAAGAAAAGTCAAGAAGATGGAAAGATTTGATAAAATGGGTTAAAACGGTAAAAAATGTCAAAAATCCAATGTCCTACGGGCGCCAGAACACGCTCAGCACATTCCCACACGCAACCTATACAAACTCATGCCTAGTCCCATATAGGCCAGCACACATCCACCCCAAGTCCCGCGTTCATCAATACACACTCAAGTTTTTCAAGCACGCACCCGCGTGCGCCGATGCCCGTTTTCCATAAATCTCATCCCCATACACATGTCAGCCTGTCCAAATGCATCTAAAATCCCTCAAAATCTCTCTCTTTCTAGATTTCTCTCTCTAGTTAGTTTTTTTAAGTTTTAAAGTTCTTCTCTATTCGACAAGAACTAGTTATGCTTTTATAGATTTATAGTTTTTGATTCAATAAATGGAAAGGCAAATCCATTTGGACGTTTTCCCACAACATAATTAGCATCAAATATATGTTTTATTCTTATATGTTATTAATGGAGATTGAGGTGCTAATCAAGTTAATGTTCCCAAGTGTTGATTAAGTTGATGTTTCCAAATATTCATAATATCTTTTGCAAGGAATTGGGGATCCAATGACTAGGGATATATTTGGATGATCGAGTTGGGTGCAAGGGTTACTTTAGGAAGTAATTTTTGTTTTAATTAAATTATGGGCTTTTTATTTTAAGTTTTTTTATCTTTTATTTTTTAAGGTTGGATTAGGTTTAATCCATAACTAAATTGGCTCATTAACCCATTCCATTTAGAGTTTTTTCTTTTAGGGTTTCTTGCTTATAAAGAATAAGAGCTATGTAATTTGGATGGAAGAATGAAAATTGATTAATGAAAAGAACATTTTAGAAAACTTCTTGCTTTGCCTTCTTGTGTTCTTGATTGAATACTTGAATCCAACTTATCAAAGGGAGTCATCATCCTTCGTGGTGCTTCAAGGTTTGGGTTTTAAGGACTTCTTTTACTTAGTGTTCCAATTTGATCATCTTCAACATGTTCTTAGTAAGTCAATTGTTTCTATTTTTTTTAGTTCATAGGTTCCTAGGTTGTTGGCCTAAATGGTCTGCATCATTTGGTATTAGAGCCTTGGTTGCTGAAAATAGGTTGACAACATGAGTTGATCATCCTTTGTGGCATCTCAAGGGTTAAAAAATGGTAGAAAATTGGACAAAATGGGTCAAAGGGTCAAAATTTTCAAAAAGAACAAAATAGCACACGTCATTGCCCAACCGTGTAGAGAAACGCACACAACAGTGCCCAGCCGCATCGAGTAGCACACACAACATGTTAAGCATCGCCTGAACCAATGCCAAAGTCTATGCACACCGCCCATTTTCCCTAGTCCTCACACGCCACTACTCTCATCTGCACCCATCCGTACCCCACATGCTGAATTGGCACGCCACACTACCTACATCAGCGATAATGTCATCATTCACCTAATACACATTTTTTCCATTTTTTTATCAGTTTCCCCACTTTTTCATCCTCTCTTCACCTATTGATACCTCCATTACCTCCACACCAAAAAAACACCTAAAAATAGCAAACTCATTTTCTTATCTCTTTCTTTCTCTCAATTTCTTAGTTTTTTTTAGTTTTTCATAGTTTTAGAGGTCTTCTCTTTTTTAGAAGAACTAATTATGTTTTTGTAATTTATTAGCATTTTGATTCAATAAATGAAAATGCAAATCTGTTTGGAGGTTTTCCAGCAACAAAATTAGCATTAAAGTGCTGTAGGTTTTTATATTTATTTTTTATGTTTTATTCTTATATGTCTATAATTAAATATAACATTGTTAAAACTTGATATAATAATAACGTTGTGTTGCTTGCAAAATATTAAATAGGTAAAAATCTCTAAAATGAATTGATTTTGTTTTTATTCAAGATTTTATATTAAGAATGTTAGAGAGAAATATATTATTTTTCATTACAAACTTAAATATGAAAAATAGATTTTAAGGTTTAGTTATCGAGTCTGATTTAGAGTAGTCCTATTTTATTTGTTGTACAATCATTTGGTAGTCAAAGTGAAGCTTTATTTCAAAAGTTTTTCTAAGAATTATTATATGAGAATGTATTGACAACATGTTTTCAATAATGGTTTTAAAACTTGAAAGTTAGTACTTGGATAATTAGATTCTTAGGTTTAATTTGGGCACCTTGAATAAAGTTTAAATTGTCTAACCCCACCAAAGGTAGCATTTAAATGGTTCATTTTCAATCTCTTAGAAAAAAGAATAAATTTAATTAAACAAATTAGTTATCAACCCCACCTATAGGTGTTAATTAATTTGTTTAATTAACAAAGAATATCTAATCCCACCAAAGGTGGTATTCATATAAAAAAGAGAATCAATAAATATCAATTTATATCTTTAATAACCTAAATAATATGAGTAAGCATAATTAACTTGGTTATTATATCTATAAATACTCCACTATTATAAATGATAAAATTTACATAAATTTTATTGAATTTGTATCTATGTTTATTTCTATGTTATTAGATTAGAAACACAAAAGCTCAAATATCGTGATAGGATGTTTAAGATTTAATTTCATTTTTAAAATTTTGAATAATAAATTAAAAACCACATATATCCCTTCCTTAGATCAACCTTGTTAGTATACTTATCATTTTCTATGAAATGATTCATACACTTTCGAAAGTTTTATAAATATAAAACCAAAGTTTTGGCAGGATCAACGAAGTCGGTTTTGCTCATCAGTGATCATCCTTTGTGGTGTCTCAAGGTTTGGGTTTTAAGGACTTTGTTTCCTTAGGGTTCTAATCTGATCATCATCAACACGTTCTTAGCAAATCAATCATTTCTATTCTTTTGAGCTCATAGTTTCTTAGGTTATTCGCCTAAAAGGTCCGCATCAATTATGTTTAATTTTTTCTATGACATGGCTAGCTATTTGTAAATATGATATAGTAATAATGCTATTATGCTTGCAAAATATTAAATAGGTAAAAAATCCTTATAAAATAAATTGGTTTTATTTTTATTCAAGATTTTATATTAACGATGTTAGAGAAAAATATATTATTTTCCATTAGAAACTTAAATCTGAAAATTAGATTTTAAGGTTTAATTATCTGGTCTGATTTAGAGTAGTGTTCTTCTCTTTGTTGAACAATCACCCAGTAGTTAGAGTGAAGCTCTATTTCAAAAGCTTTTATAAGAAATATTATTCGAAAATTTATTGACAACATATTTTCAACAATTGTTTTAAAACTTAAAAGTTAGTACTCGGATAATTAAATTCTTATGTTTAATTTGGACACCTTGAATAAAGTTTAACATGTCTAACCCCCACCAAAGGTGGCATTTAAATTGTTTATTTTTAGTCTCTTAGAAAAGAGGAATTAATTTAATTAACCAAATTAATTATCGACCCCACTCATAGGTGTTAATTGATTTTTTTAATTAACAAAAAATATCTAACCCCACCAATGGTGGTATTCATATAAAAAGAAGAATCAATAAATATCAATTTACATCTTTAATAACCTAAATAATATGAACAAGTATAATTAACTTAATTATTATATCCATAAATACTACACTGTTATGAAGGATAAAAATTTGTATAATTGTTTATTGAATCATATCTATGTTTATTTTTTTGTTATTAGATTAGGAAACACAAAAATCAAAATATCGTGACAGGATTTTTAGGATTTAATTTCATTTTTAAAATTTTAAATAATAAATTAAAAATCACATATTTTCCTTCCTTAGATCTAACTTAGGAGTATACTTGTCATTTTCTATAAAATGATTTATACACTTACGAAAGTTTTAAAAATATAAAATAAAATTATCGGCAAGAAAGGTATTGCTAGCTCAATGTCGGTCTTGTGTTACTTCATCAAGTTTTTGGCACTGTTGCCAGGGACTCGATGTTTTGCTAATCAAGTTTTTGGCACCATTGTTAGGGATTTGATGTTGTGTTCATCAATATGCTCCCAAAACATTAACCTATTCGGGTCCAATTGGGACTTCTCCTTGATATGGACAGGCTTCAGTCCCATGTCCTATGTTGATGCACAATCCAAAATGTTTATTGTTTGTGTTGGTTTGCGTAGTGAGAAGGGCAACTTGCTTGATCAATTGAAAAGGTTATCATTAAATTTCATTACTGGAATCAATTTCATGAAATCTAATTCTTCTAACCCGTGAGCTTTACGTTGGGAATTTGCACCTAACATCTCAAAGAGGTTGTATGTGTCTGAGACTATCTTCTCTTCCATAGCTCCTTTGGTAATGTTGTCGACAATGAATTGGTATTGTGACATAATTCCATTGGAAAAGAATTGGTTCTGAAACTGCAAGGTGAAGTTGTGATGGGAGCATTTAGTGAGGAACAGTTTGAACTTATCCCAAGCTTCATGGAATTTTTCTCCTTCCATCTAAGAAAAAGTGGTAATATTTTTCTCTCAACTCTAATGTTTTTTGTGGGAATAGAATTTTCCTATGAATATGTTGTAAATTTCCTCTCAGGTCATCAAAGAACCTGGAGGGAATGACATCAACCAAGCTTTGGCCTTGTGCTTTAAGGTGTAGGGGAAACACCACATTCTATGTTGATCCTTGTTTAGAATACTGAGAGGAAAGGTTTGTACTATGGCATTGAAGTCCCTAATGAAGGAAAGAGAATATTCATTAGGCATCCCATAGAATGAAGGAATCATGGAAAACTGAATGTTTTTGAAGTCATAATTTTGAGCAACCTCACCCAGCTAGGTAGAGGCAGTTGTTGTGCCAATTACTGACCATGCAAACTCCTTCATGGTGGTTTCCCTACCATGTGGGTTTTCTCCTATTTATATTGGTCACGGTAGAGGAGTAAGGCTTAGTTTTGTGTTTAGCTCAAAAATAGGCTGATGGTTAGAATCTAGTATTGTGGATAGTTGTTTAAATTTATGAATCTTACCTATGTATGGTGTAAGAAGGTTTCCTAAGGATCTTCTACCAAGCTTAGACTAGTGAATGCAGACAAAAATTTAGGGAAAATATACATAGTATTTAATACAAAAATACTAAACAAATAAATCAAGTAAATCTCTAAGTTAAATAGCATAATCAATATTAACCAATAGTGCTCCTAGGAAAGAATGGTAGGGTAAATCCTTCTTAAAAACCATCCTCTTAAACAGAGAAATGTTCCTAGGAAAGACTAGTGGCACAAAGGCTTCCAAGAACTAGTCTACTAGATAGAACTCCCTTAGATCTTTACTTTTATGCTATTACAAAGTTAGTTTTTTATTTTCTTTTTTTAGAAAATAAAATAAATATATAAATTATAGTTTTAATTTTCCTCTAAATTCAATTATAAAACTAAAAATCACAATATTTACTTCACATCAAATTTTTTAAAATTTTGATAAATAATTTAAAAACGTTATTCCTTCCCTGGTAATGGCCCCAAAAACTTGATAAAAAAATCAACATTGGGTTAGCAATACCAGTTTTGCAAATACTTTGGTTTTATATATGTAAAACTCTTACAAGTGTATGAATCAATTTAAAAACATTATTCCTTCCCTAATAATGTGGTTTTTAATTTATTATTCAAGCTTTTAAAAATGAAATTAAATCCTAAACATTATGTTATGATATTTTGATTTTTTGTGTTTTCTAATATAATAACATAAAAAATGAACATAGATATGAATTCAATAAACAATTATGCAATTTTTTATCATTCATAATAATGAATTATTTATGGATATAATAATTAAGTTAATCATGTTTACTTATATTATTTAGGCTATTAAATATTTAAATTAATATTTATTGATTCTCTCTTTTTAATGTAAATGTCACATTTGATGGGGTTAGATATTCTTTGTTAATTAAACAAATCAATTAATACCTATGAGTGGGGTCTTTAATTACTTTGGTTGATTAAATTAATTCCTTTTTTTCTAAGAGATTGAAAATAAATCATTTTAATGCAACCATTGATGTGATTAGACATTTTAAACTTTATTCAAGGTGTCTAAATTAAACCAAAGAATTTAATTATCCCAGTACTAACTTTCATGTTTTAAAAAAATTATTGAAAATATTTTTTCCAATACATTTTCGAATAATAGTTCTTATAAAAACTTTTGAAATAGAACTTTATTCTAATTGCCGAGGGATTGTACTAACAAATAAAATGACACTACTCTAAATCACACCAGTTAATTAAACCTTAAAATCTAAATTTCAGATTTAAGTTTGTAATTAAAAATAATATATTTTTCTCTAACATCCTTAATATAAAATCTTAAATAAAAACAAAATCAATTTATTTTATAAAAATGTTTTACCTATTTAATATTTCGCAAGAATAACAATGTTATTATTACATCATATATAAAAACAACCAACAATGTTAAATTTAATTAGAAACAAATTAAAAATAACATATAAAAATAACTGTAAAGATATTATTTTAAAATTATACCGCAAATGAATACTTATAGAACATTAATGCTAATTCTATTTCTAAAAAATCTCTAAACGGATTAGCATTTCTCTTTATTGAATCAAATACTGGAAATTTACAAAATCATAACTAGTTCTTATCAAAAAGAGAAAAACTTTAAAACTAAAAAAACTAAGAAAGATTTCTAGAGAGAAAAATCTAGAGAGAGAAAGAGAAGAGATTTTAAGGGTTGATTTTTACAATGGAGTAGAGGGTCCTTTCGTAGGTGAGGAAAAGGATAAAAAGGTGAAAAAATATCTCAAAATTTGTCTTGAATGCGTTTGGACAAGCTGGCATGCATGTGGGGGAACTAGAGCAGAGATTGGTGACATTTATGGCATGACGGGAGCCAACACACGCTGAATTTATGGTAAATGGGAGCTGACACACGAGGGATTTTCATGGGCATCCACTGGTTAGGCATGGTACTCGCGAGACTCGGCGTGGGCATACGTTGTCTAGGTAGTTTTGTCCATTTTCCCTTTTTTTTAGTTTTCCATATTTTTTCTCACTAATTTGTATAATAAATGAAACTACACTTTAAATATTGTGATATATTACTTCCAGTATTTTTATTTGACCTTTTAAATTATTTTTGAAGCAAAAATACTTCAAAAACAATATAAATACCTTTGATTCCAAAAATATAAATTTATATAAAATATGATAAAATCATACAAATATAAATCAATTTAATCAATTCAAGTACATTAAATCATGGTAATTTTAGAAAGATATATATTTTATCATTTTAGAAAGATATACCCGAGATTCTAGAAAGATATATATTTTTTAAAAGATAAAAAACTATGCAATTTAAATCTATTATATCATTTTAAGTACATAAAATCATCATATATTAATTTTTTTTAAACACTCATCAACATGTCTCGCAGATTTTTGCAATGAGAATCTAACTTTGTTTTCATGTTTGTATAGATTATTTAGGTAAATGTTTTAAATATTAAAAGAATAAAGATTGTTTGTTAATTCAAGGTTTGTGAAATATTTATTTACGAATAATTTATTAGCTATTTATCTTTATAATAATATGAAAATATGAGAATTAGGTTTCAGAAACATCACCTAGATCTAATTTGGATAACTTGATGTGGAGCTTAAATATGTGACTTAACTGTGAGTGTTGAGTTAAAATGTTTGTTATTTATTTAGGCATATGACATAATTTAATAAATATTTTAAACATTGATGAAAAAATCGACAATGTTGATATTACAAATAATTTAGTTTTGTATTTTTAAAACTCTCTCAAGTGCATGAATCATTTTGTAAAAAATTACAAGTATACTCCCAATGTCGATCTAAAGAAAGAATATATGTGGTTTTTAATTTATTATTCAAAGTTTTAAAACTGAAATTAAATCCTAAACATTCTGTCACGATATTTTTGTTTTTGTGTTTCCTAGTCTAATAACATAAATAAAATAATGGATTTAATAAACAATTATGCAATTTTTTATCATTCATTGCTGTGGAGTATTTATGGATATAATGGGTAAGTTAATTATGATTGCTCATAGTATTTAGGTTATTAATAATACAAATTGATATTTATTGATTCACTCTATTTTATGTAAATAACACATTTGGTAAGGTTAGATATTGTTTGTTAAATAAACAAATCAATTAACACCTATGAGTAGGGTCCATAATTACTATGGTTGATTAAATTAATTCTTTTTTTCTGAGAGATTGAAAATAAACCATTTCAATGCTAACTTTGATGGGGTTGGACATTTTTAACTTTATTCAAGTTGTCTAAATTAAACCAAATAATTTAATTATCCGAGTACTAATTTTAAGGTTTTAAAACAATTATTGAAAATATTTTGTCAATACATTTTCGAATAATAGTTCTTATAAAACCTTTTGAAATAGTGCTTTACTCTAAATTCCGAGCAATTGTACCAAAAAATAAAAGGGCACTATTCTAAATCAGATTGGTTAATTAAACCTTAAAATATTGAATAAAATCAAAATCAATTTACTTTAAAAAAATTACCCATTTAATATTTTGCAAGCATAACAACATTATTATTATATCATAGTTACAAACAGCAAGCAATGTTAAATTCAATCACAGACAAATTAAGTATAACATATAACAATAAAATATAAAAATAACTATTAAGATATTATTTTAAAATTATTCTATAAAATAATTCTTACAGAACTTTGATGTTAATTCTGTTTCTAGAAAATCTC
Source organism: Hippophae gyantsensis (assembly GCA_030763125.1). Classification (NCBI taxonomy): domain Eukaryota; kingdom Viridiplantae; phylum Streptophyta; class Magnoliopsida; order Rosales; family Elaeagnaceae; genus Hippophae; species Hippophae gyantsensis. Next base: position 25,975,307 of record CM061039.1, on the reverse strand, counting down.
AAAATGGATTAGCATTTTCGTTTATTGAATCAAAAACATGAAATTTATAAAGCATAACTCTTTCTTCTAAAAAAGAGAAGAATTTAAAACTAAAAAAAATAAGAAAGCTTTCTAGAGTGAAAAAGCTAGAGGGAGAAAGAGAAGAGATTTTGAAGGTTGTTTTTTACGATAGGTGAGAGGGTCCTTTTATAGGTGAAAAAAAGGATAAAAAAAAGTGGGAAAATATCACAAATAATTTTCTTAGATGCATTTGGACAACGTGGTAGGCATGTGGGGCACTAGCATAGAGATTGGCAACATTTATGGCGTGAAGGGCGCTAACGTGCGCTGAATTTGTGGTAAACATGAGTTGACATGCGAGGGATTTGCATGGACATGCATTGGTTGGGCATGGCACTCGCGAGACTGGTCGTGGGCATACCCTCGTTGTGTAGTTTTGTCCATATTTCAATTTTTTTGACTTATCCATATTTTTTCTCACTTATATTTATAATAAATGAATATTACACTTTAAATATTGTGATATATTACTTCTAGTATTTTTATTCGACCTTTTAAATTATTTTTGAAGCGTAAATACTTGAATAACAATATAAATACTCATTATTGCAAAAATATAAATTTATATAAAATATGATAAAATATTAAAAATATAAATATATTTAATCAATTAAAGTACATTAAATCATGATAATTTTAGTGTTTTTGAAGCACTCATCGTTGATCAATTATATCATTTTGAAGCTGAAATACTTGAAAATCAAAAAAATATACTCGGGATTCTCAAAAGATATATTTTTTAAAAAGATAAAAACTATGCAAATTCAAATCTATTTTATCATTTTAAGTACATAAAATCATCATATATAAAGTGTTGTGTGGTAGAGTTTTGCAATGATAATTTAACTTTGTTTTCATGTTTGTATAGATTATTTAGGTAAATATTTTAATATTAAAAGAATAAAGATTATTTTTTAATTCAAGGTTTGTCAAATATTTATTAACGAATAATTTATTGGTTATTTATTCTTTATAATAGAATGAAAATATGATAATTAGGTTTCACAAACATCACCTAGATCTAATTTAAATAACTTGATTTGGAGTTTAATTATGTAACTTAACCGAGAGTGTTAAGTTAAACTGTTTGTTATACATTTAGGCATATGACATAATTTAATAAATATTTTAAACATTGATGAACAAAATTGACAATGTCGATATTGCAAATAATTTAGTTTTATATTTTTAAAACTCTCTCAAGTGTACGAATAATTTTATAAAAATGACAAGTATACTCCTAAGGTTGTTCTAAAGAAGGAATATATGTGGTTTTAATTTATTATTCAAAGTTTTAAAAACGAAATTAATTACTAAACATCTAATAACATAAATAAAATAAACATAGATATGAATTCAATAAACAATTATGCAAATTTGTAGCGTTCCTTACTATGGAGTGTTTATGGATATAATAACTAAGTTAATTATGATTGATCATATTATTTAGGTTATTCAAGATGCAAGTTGATATTTATTGATTCTCTCTTTTTATGGAAATACCACCTTTATTGGGGTTAGATATTATTTGTTAATTAAACAAATCAATTAACACCTATGAGTGGGGTCAGTAATTACTTTGCTTCATTAAATTAATTCCTTTTTTCTAAGAAATTGAAAATGAACCATTTAAATTCTACCTTTGATGGTGTTAGACATTTTAAATTTTATTCAAGGTGTTCAAATTAAATCAAAGAATTTAATTATTCGAGTACTAACTTTTAAGTTTTAAAATAATTATTTAAAATATTTTGTCAATACATTTTCGAATAATAGTTCTTATAAAAACTTTTGAAATAGAGCTTCACTCTAACTGTCAAGTGATTGTACCAACAAATAAAAGAGTACTACTCTAAATTAAACTAGTTAATTAAAGCTTAAAATCTTGAATAAAAAAAATCAATTTATATTATAGAAATGTTTTACCTATTTAATATTTTGCAAGTATAACAACGTTATTATTATTATATCATATATACAAACAACAAGCAATGTTAACTATAATCACAGACAAATTAAATATAACATATAAAATAACTTTAAAATATTATTTTAAAATTATACCGTAAAAGAATCCTTACAAAAATTTGATGCTAATTCTGTGTTTGAAAAATCTCAAAACGGATTAGTATTTCTATTTATTGAATCAAAAACATGAAATTTACAAAAACATAACTAGTTCTTCTAAAAAAGAGAACTTTAAAACTAAAAAACACTAAAAAAATAAAGTTTTTCTATAGAGAAAACGCTAGAGAGAGAAAGAGAAGAGATTTTGAGGGTTGTTTTTTTACAATGGAGGAAAATGTCCTTTTATAGGTGAGAAAAAGGATAAAAACAAAGTGGGAAAATATCTCAAAATTTTGTCTAGGATGCGTTTGGACAGACTGGCACGCATGTGGGGGCGTTGGCGTAGAGATTGGCAACATTTAAGGTGTGACAGGCGTTAACTTGCGCTGAATTTTTGGTAAATAGGAGGTGACACAGGAGGAATTTCCATGGACATGCACTGGTTGGGCTTGGCACTTGCGAGACTCGGCGTGGGCATACACTGGCTGGGTAATTTTTACCATTTTTTTGTTTTTTTTTACTTATCCATATTCTTTTCCACTTATTTGTATAATAATGAATAATACAATTTCAATATTGTGACATATTACTTACAATATTTTTATTCAATCCTTTAAATTATTTTTGAAGCAAAAATACCTAAAAAACAATATAAATAACCATGATTACAAAAATATAACTTTTTATAAAATATGATAAAATCATACAAATATAAATATATTTAATCAATTAGAGTACATTAAATCATGGTAATTTTATTGCATTTTAAGCACTCATCATTGACAAATTATATCATTTTGAAGATGAAATACTTGAAAGTCAACAAAATATACTCGGGATTCTCAAAAGATATATTTTTTTAAAAGATAAAAAAACTATGCAAATTCAAATCTATTTTATCATTTTATATACATAAAATCATCATATATTAATTGGTTTTAAACACTCATCAACATGTTTGGCAGAGTTTTGCAATGAAAATTTAGCTTTGTTGCCATGTTTGTATTGATTATTTAGGTAAATATTTTAATAATTAAAAGAATAAAGATTATTTGTTAATTCAAGGTTTGTCAAATATTTATTTACGAATAATTTATAAGCTATTTATTCTTTACAATAGAATGAAAATATGAGAATTAGGTTTCAGATACATCACCTAGATCTAATTTGGATAACTTGATCTGAAGTTTAAATTTGTGACTTAACCGAGAGTGTTGAGTTAAACTGTTTGTTATTTTCATAGGCATATGACAAAATTTAATAAGTATTTTAAACATTGATGAACAAATCGGCAATGCCGATTTTGAAAATACTTTGGTTTTATATTTGTAAAACTCTCTCAAGTGCACAAATCATTTTATAAAAAATGACAAGTATACTCTGAAGGTCGATGTAAGGAATATATGTGGTTTTTAATTTATTATTCAAAATTTTAAAAACGAAATTAATTTCTAAACATCTTGTCACGATATTTTTATTTTTGTGTTTCCTAGTCTAGTAACATAAATAAAATAAACATAGATATGGATTCAATAAACAATTATGCAAAGTTTTATCATTTATTACAGTGGAATATTTATGGATATAAGAATTAAGTTAATTATGATTTCTCATAGTAATTAGGTTATTAAAGATGCAAATTGATATTTATTGGTTCACTCTTTTTTATGTAAATAAAACCTTTGGTAGGGTTAGATATTTTTTGTTAATTAAACAAATTAATTAACACCTATGAATGAGGTCGATAATTACTTTGGTTGATTAAATTAATTCCTTTTTTCTAAGAGATTGAAAATGAACAATTTAAATTCCAACTTTGATGGTATTAGACATTTTAAACTTTATTCAAGGTGTCCAAATTAAACCAAAGAATTTAATTATCCGAGTACTAACTTTCAACTTTTAAAACAATTATTGAAAATATTTTTTCAATATATTTTCGAATAATAGTTCTTATAAAAACTTTTGAAATAGAGCTTCACTCTAAGTGACGAATAATTGTACCAAAAAATAAAAGGGCACTACTCTAAATCAAACCAGTTAATTAAGCCTTAAAATCTTGAATAAAAACAAAATCAATTTATTTTATAGAAATGTTTTAACTATTTAATATTTTGCAAGCATAACAACGTTATTATTATATCATATATACCAACACTAAGCAATGTTAAATTTAATTATAGACAAATTAAATATAACATATAAGAATAAAATATAAAAGTAACTTTAAAGATATTATTTTAAAATTATACTGTAAAAGAATTCTTACAGAACTTTGATTATAATTCTGTTTCTGAAAAATCTCAAAATGGATTAGAATTTCCATTTATTGAATCAAAAACATGAAATTTACAAAATCATAACTAGTTCTTCTAAAAAAGAGAAGAACTTTAAAACTAAAAAAAACTAAAAAAACTAAGAAAACTTTCTAGAGAGAAAAATCTAGAGAGAGAAAGAGAAGAGAGTTTGAGTGCTATTTTTTACAATGGAGGAAAGGTCTTTTTATAGGTGAGGAAAATCTTTTATATGTGAGGAAAAGGATAAAAAAGTGGAAAAATATCTCAAATATTTGTCTTGGATGCATTTGGATAGGCTGGCACACATGTGGAGGCCATAGCATAGAGATTGGCGACATTTTTGGCATGACGGGTGCTAACACGCACTTGGTAAATGGGAGACTTTGCATGGGCGTACACTGGCTGGGTAGTTTTTTCCATTTTTCCATTTCCCTCTTTTTTTGACTTAACCATAATTTTCTCACTTATTTGTATAATACTTGAATACTACACTTTATATATTATGATATACTACTTCCATTATTTTTATTTGACCCTTTAAATTATTTTTGAAGCGAAAATACTTGAAAAACAATATAAATACCCATACCATTATTCCGATAAAATGGTCTCTTCAGTTTACTATCAAGTTTCCTGATAAGATCATCGACAAAACTCAACTACAAAGATTTTGTGATAGCTTAAATTATGTTCTAAGTTTTTGTCCTAATATCAATAGATTGGCAAAGCCACTACATAACAAGCTTAAGAAAACTCCTGAGCTATGGACAAAAGAACATATCAAAATTGTACAAGGAATAAAAGCACAAGTTCAAAACATTCCTTGTTTACATCTTATGGATCCAACACTTCCCAAGATAGTAGAAATCGATGCCAATGAACTTGGCTATGGAGGGATATTACAACAAGTCCAGGAAGATAAAGAACTTATAGTTTAGTTTTTCTCTTGCAATTGAAATGATTGTCAAAAGAATTATTCCACGGTCAAAAAAGAAGTATTAGCAATAGTACTTTGTATTTCAAAGTTTCAATCAGATTTATTAAATCAAAGATTTTTGTTAAGAATTGATTGCAAATCTACTAAATAAATTTTATTAAAAGATGTTAAAAATATTGCATCAAAACAATTTTTTGCAAGATGGAAAGCTTTATTAAGTGTTTTTTATTTTGATATTGAATTTATCAGAAGAGAGAACAATTCATTGCCAGACTTTCTAACCAAAGAGTTTCTCCAACATAGGTCTAACAATGAGTAAGAAGAAGAAAGAAAAGGAGAAAAGGGAACCTCCTACAAACCCTTCTATCAAAACCCTCTCCTCATCAAAACCAATTATCACCTGGTCCCAAGTGGCCCAAACCAAAACTACAAAAGCATAATCATCCTCCCAGGAATCACTAGAAGAATTATCACCAGAACATCCCCGGTAGAAAAAGTTCTATATCAACGAGTCCAAGAATGGATATTTGGTCTCAAAGATCCATAAGCATTATGAGCAACTTATGACAGCATCCTAGGATTAGATGCATCATTATTTCTTTCCGAAGTAGAGGCCCCAACTTCCAAATGTAAAGAAAATATATCAAAGGAAGTAACGTCTTCCAAATAAAAAACAATTTCAAAACAATCAACTGGAACAATTTCTATTCCAGAAAGGAGGATAACAACCTCTACTATTTTTTTTTTTGCAAAAAAAGGAACAAGGGAAATCATTCCCAAATCAATTTCAAAACCATCATCTAAGTATTTTTCAAAACATTGGACTCAGATAGTTAAAATTGTTGAAAAAGGATTTTATGATAAAAACCCTTATTTAGCAACTCAAAATTTATTTGGAAAAGGATTCTTTTACATGCCTTTTGCCTATTCAAAAATACCACAATACTATCAAAGTATTTTGAAAATAACAAGCAGTGTGGAGTTCAAACACTTCCTCTACCCAAAATCATTAGATGCACAGTTTTCAACTACCAAACATCATAAAATCATATCTCTAGCAGACTAGGGAAATGATCTTTCAAAAACTAACTTTTCGATTAGCATTACCTCTTCCCTACCACATTGTACAGCATACAATTATTGGGATTATTACTAGGTGTGGTTTAATGCATTCCTTATTCAGAACAAAGATAACCAACATTCTTGGTTATTTTTCTTTGTGAACAAATCTATCAATCCATCTTAATTACCATCTTGATTTTCTAACTGGTGGAAACTATTTGGAAACATTCCTTCTATTATCATTCCTAACATAAAAGAGAGTTATCAAACATTTTGAAAACACTACAAACCTACATCAGACGACGCTAGATTCCCTCCTCTATGTATCTTTTGTTCAAAATTCTATCTCCCTTGGGTTTGTCAATGGGTCTTAACACCTGTAACATCTGAGGTCATAACCATTACCTTCTCATTTCGAGTCAAATGGTGGTCATCATTTACAATCCCAAAAACTCTATTACAACCAACTGTCGAACAATGGCTTATTAAAAAGGGTCACAGAGAACCCCAAGTAAAGGAATTCCAACCATCTTCACTTCTCTTGTCACAAAAGGCACATACCAATGTCTTAATATCTCAACCAAAACCCAGGAGGAACTCTTGGAAAATATAAAGCAAATATCACAAGGATCTTTTGGCCAAACTTTTGGAGTCAAGAAGGAAGAAGAAGATTTAGAAGAGACTCAATCACCTGATGAAACAGTCTCTCCATCATCACATATTTATCTAAAATAAATAGTATAAAATTGTTCAAATTTTATATAATGTATAGAAAATGGAAATATATTTTATGAAACATAATATCAGCATACAAAATATGGCTTAATATATTAGATTTTATAATCTATATTTTTAACGAACATGGACTAACCCGTACAGAGGAAAGAGAACCTAGCCGAACAAGAGATGTTAGCAATGTGAGATGTGTTGCCTAAATATATATATATATATATATATATATATGAACTTTCTATACAATTTATAAATTATTTACATATTTTGTACATTTTATAAAGTGAATTCAATAAAGAGTTCTCATATTAAAAATATTCTTTATTATAGAAATATTATTTTATAAGATGTTAATAAATTTTACACAATTTTGTGAGATATAAAAATCTTTAAATTATCACCTTAAACAATAAATAAATTTTAAATTATATATGTTTGGACATCCGGACCAATCCAAAGACCGAACCTTGTAACCTACTCAAGCCAAGTCCAGCCCAAGAAGAAGGATGAAGTACCCTAGACATCCCACCCATGAGACAGACCGAGCTCAATGGCAGCTCGAGCCTTAGACAGACCAAGCCCAATGGCAGTTCGAGCCTTAGACATACCAAACCCAATGTCATCTCGAGTCATAGTAAGACCAAGCCCAAGAACAGCACGAGCTCGAGTATAGAACGAGCTTGTGGACAACATGAGAAAAACTCGACCTGGATCTCTGACACATTGTACTTTAGGCTAATTATGCCCTCCTGACATGTAGTTACATGTACCTATAAATGTGCTATAAATAGATGGGCCACTCATGAGAATCCACACATTGATCCCTTTACATTCATCTCTTAATAATCTCTCTCAATATGATACTGATTCTCAACATTTTGGTGCCCACCATGGGGCACAGATTCTTAGGTCATTCACATGTTTTCTGACCCCATATCCTGTTGGGAGTCACCTCAATTTTAAAAGAAATTAGGAAAGTCTATCGCACACTACTCGTAATTCAAAAAATCATGGCTATAACTCGATCTGAAAGACGGTTAAATTCGACTGATCCTGAAATAGTAGCTGCTCAAGAAAACACACCACCAGCAACTAATGGGACTAAGGAAAAAGACAACACCCTCTATCAAGAGTTATCTTGTTAATTGATCGAGCTTAGGAAATAGCTCAATGAAACCCAAAGAGAAAATAGAGCTCTACGATCTCAGGCAACAGGACGCAGTTAGTTTGAGCTTCGATTTGTCGAGCATGAAGTTGAGAGAAACTCCCACTCTAGCTCGGCTCGTCCCGATGAGGAACAATGACTCCAAGAAAAAAAAGAGCTAGAAAACACGAATTCAAACCTTGGAGGATAACAACAAGAGGCAAGAGGAGGCTTTGAAAAAAGAAAGTGAGAAACAAGAAAAGGAAAAAGCCCCCTACGAGGTGGATAGATATTTCGAACAATTGTACATCTCCCCCTTATCAAATGTAATTGAAAATGAAGAACCTTCACCCAAGTTCAATACTCCTAAATGCCTTCACTATTTTGGGACGAAGGATCCGGTGATGAATGTCCAACATTTCAAAACAACCATGGCACCCATGAGCCTCACCCAAGCAAAGAGAGATGTGATGATGTGCAAGATGTTTACCGCCACCCTCTACCGTGCACAGAAATGGTTCAACAATCTATCCCCCAAGTCCGTAGCCTTTTTCCCATAGTTCGCCAAATTATTTATCACCAACTACGCCTGTAAAAAACCCTTGAGAAAAGAATCTCATCACCTCTTTTCAATTATACAAGGGGAAAAAGAACCCGTGGAAGGATACATGAAGTGATTCAGAGAAGAAAAATTGGAAATCATTGACTGTCCTACTTTTATTGCTATAGAAGCCTTTAGGAGAGGCCTGCTAAACAATTCTGACCTATTCATGGAATTGACTAAAACTATACCATGTACCTTGATGGAAGCTTATGGGGAGGCAGGAAGTTTGTCAACTTAGAAAGGGAACTTAGCCTAGCCAAGGATCGTCGAATGGAAGGAGAGTTAACCCCGGCACCAAACAAAGAAAAAATGAGAACAAGTCCGGACCAAACACACCAAACTTACAAAATCAAATGATTTGTTATAAGCAAGAGGAAAGCTGGACAGCGGTCGGCAAATAGAAACTAGGCGATAAATAAAAGCTGGTTGAAAAACAGGGAAATCTGGGGAAGAGCATTATCTCCCTTCAAAGGTCCTCCTTTAAAATTCAATTTAACATAGATTGTACAAAGAATGGAGAGGGAGCGAGAAACTAGGTGGCCACCTAAGATGAATACTCTAGGGATAGATGTGTCGAAATGGTGCGCTTTTCACAAAGACATAGGCCATGAGACGAGAGATTGTAGAAACTTCAAAAGAGAATTGGAGGCATTACTGGCAAGAGGATATTATAAAGACCTTGTCACAATGAATGAAGGTAGAAGAGGAGGCTACCAAGGTGAATAAAGAATGTTTTCACCAACATACTCACCAAGCACTGGAAAAGAGCCTCATGGGGGACCCATCATTAAAACCATACACACCATACATGGAGAGCCAAGAGTCAACGAGGTCTCTAATAATGCTCGTAAAAGATTTGCAAGGGAGTTGCATAATGCACCCCACGTATATGTTTTGGATAAAGTAAGACCGCCTATGAGAATAACTTTCATGGAGAAGGATAAGACTGTATCCCATCATGAGGACCCTTTGGTGATAACCCTTAGGATCGGGTCTTGTGATGTTCGATGGGTAATGATTGACACTAGGAGTTTAGTAGACCTCCAAAACGTAAAAACTGCCCGAGTCCTCTGGAAAGGAGACACGAACATCATCAAAATAGAGCTCCCTCTCGTTGGATTCAACGATAGCAACACTTATGCAAGAGGAATGGTGATCCTACCCATCATAGAAAAAGGGTGAAAATAATGACCAATTTTGTCATCATCAATGCTCAGCACATTACAATGCCATCTTCGGAAGACCCTAGATACACAACATGAAAGCAGTCCCATCCACCTTCCACCATTTAATCAAATTCCCCATGGTTGAAGGACCCGAAGAGGTGAGAGGAGATCAAAAGAATGCAAGGTGTTGTTATAATGCCAGAATGAAGAGAGCTACTCCTAAATAGCAATCACCAAGAGGCCTCCCTCCAAAGCGAACAAGGAATAAAAGCATAACGAGGTCAATCTTTTTGAATAAGGTAAAATACTTCCTAATTGATGAGGAGAGAAAGGGACACACAGTGAAAATTGGTGATGACTTAACAACAAAACTTGAGGAGGAGCTCTCGTTATTTCTAAAAACCAATGCAGACATCTTTGCGTGGACCCCTACGGACCTATCAGGAATTGATTCATGAGTCATAACCCACTGACTAAATGTCAACGTAGAAGCCAGACACATCTAACAGCAAAAAAGAAAGTTCCCTAGAGAGAAAAAAGAGGCAATCAAACAGCATGTAGCTGCCCTCAAAGAGGTAGAGGTCATTAGAGAAGTCAAGTATCCCTCAAGGCTCTCAAGTATGGTACTAGTAAAAAAGGCATGTGGTGCATCTGGCATACCCCAAAGACTACTTCCCCCTCCCAAGTATTGATCAGCTGGTAGATGCCTCTTTTAGGTTTGGGTTGATGAGCTTCTTGGACGCATATTTTGGGTATCATCAAATCAAAATTCACCCTAAGTATGAAGAAAAAACTTCTTTCATAATAGAAGAAGGAACATTATGCTACACAATAATGCCATTCAGATTAAAAAATACGAGCACAACATATCAACGCCTTGTCAATAAAATGTTCAAAAGGTAGTTGGGCAAGAACTTGGAAGCATATATTGACGATATGGTGGTTAAGTTAGCTCAACCCCTGAACCATATCAGAGACCTATAGGAGATATTCGAGGTGATAAGAAGTTAGGGCATGAAACTTAACCCCAAAAAATGCATTTTTAGTATAGCTATAGGAAAATTCCTATGGTACCTCGTATCAACAAGAGGAATCGAGGCCAACCTTGACAAAATACAGGCACTAGTAAACATGAAACCACCTAGTAGTCTCAGAGGTATACAACAACTGAATGGAAGGATAGGGCATTGAGTAGATTCATTGCTAAATGCACGGACAAGGGTATGCCCTTCTTCAAGATGCTGATAAAGAACACGACTGGCTTTTGGAACAAGGACTGTAGCACGGCCTTCGAATAAATCAAAAAATACCATAGTAATCCCCTTGTCCTAGTCAGCCTACTATTAAGGGAGATTCTTTATCTATATTTGGCTATCACACACCAGACATGCAGTGTCGTGCTGATAACATAAAGGAACAAAATTTAACAACCCATCTACTATGTCAACCAAATTTTAACAGAGGCCCAAAGCAAATATCCCACCATAGATAAACTTTCCTTCGTCCTTAAAATTACCACACGAAAGCTCAAGCATTATTTTGGCTCGCACACAATCATAATACTTACCTCACACCCTCTCAAAAATGTACTAACAAAACCAGAGGTTGCAAAAAGACTGGCCTAGATAGCCATAGTACTAGGAGAGTATGAAATCAAATACATGGCTAGAGTAGCCATCAAAGGGCAGGTTGTGGCCAAATTTTTGGCATAGTAGACTGAACAAATGCACCAACATGGCAGGTATTTGTAAATGGAGCACACAATTTTAATGGCGGAGGACTAGGGGTGGTTATAATAGATAAGTACAATAACTGCTTTGAGTACACAGTCAGACTTGATTTTTAGGCAACCGACAACATCACAGAGTATGAAGCTGCCATATTCGGAGTCATGATCGCGAAAATGATAGGGGCATATAGAATTACCCTACATAGTGATTCCAAGCTCGTGGTCAATTAGCTTCTAGGAACGTTTGAAGCAAGCGACAAAAAAATGAAGAAGTACTTGGAGAGATTAAAACGTGAGTGCTCTAAATTCTCAAAGTTCAAGATCGAATAAATAGCACGAAGTGAGAACAATAATGCTAATGCCTTAGCAAGCTTGGCTTCAATAAGGGACATAACGCAAGATTGGGTAGTATCAGTAATGATGCTGATAGAGGCGTCTCTAGAAGCGGTTGAAAGAAGGATCGAATGCGTAGAAACCCCCTCTACTACATGGTACACTCTGATCTATAATTTCGTAGATAAAGGGGACCTACCCGAAGACCGCACGACCGTGAAGAAAATTGACACTAAAGTAGGCCGATACATGATTGAGGTAGGTAAACTATACCGCAAAACCCCACTTGGTCCCGGCCTCCTATGCATAGCCATAGAAGGAGCTAAAAGAATAATATGTGAAGCACATAAGGGAGATTATAGTTCGCACTCTGGTGGTAGAAGATTATTTCAGTAAATTATGAGACAGGGTTATTAATAGCCCACTATATTGAACGATTGCATTAAATATGCTCAGAGATGTGACAAATGCCAAAGATTTGGCCCCCTAACACACACCCCTCCAATGCTATGATGGGAGTAGTAAGTCCTTAGCCTTTCTACAAGTGAGGACTCGATATAGTAGGACCTTTGCCCATAGGCACGGGCCAGAAAAAGTTTCTCCTTGACGCGACCAATTTTTTTTAAAATGGATCGAACTAAAAGCCCTAGCAAGAATTCGAGAGAAGGAGGTGATCAGGTTCATATGGAGATCCATAATTTGTCAATTCAGTCTCCCCAAAGAACTTATTATAGATAACGAGCGGCAATTCATGGCTCAAAAAATCAAAGCATTTGCTCTCAAATACAATATCAAGATAGGCCACTCAACACCCTACTACCCCTAGGCCAATGGTCAAACAGAGCCCTCCAACAAGTTACTCATCAAATTATTGAAGAAAAAGTTGGAAAGGGCCAAAAGGAGATGGGTGGAGGGGTTACTAGGAGCATTATGGGATGTTAGAACAAACCCCTGAGGAAGCACAAACGAGACCCCATTCTCCCTAATATATGGAACCTAGGTGGTCATACCAACCGAAGTAACAATCCCTACCCCTAGATTAATCCTAACAGAGGAACAAAATGAGGTAAGAAAAGTAGCTGAACTCACCTTAGCAGAGGAAAAAGGGATGAAGCTTTAAGAAGGGTGCCCGAAAAAAAAGAACAATATCATAATACTACAACAAAACTGTGTGCTTTAAAACATTTTCCAAGGGTGATTGGGTTCTCAGAAAGGTTTTCCCTAACAAAAAGGAGTGGATGGCTGGTAAAATGAGTAGGGTCATTGGATTTCTATCTCCAATCAACTAACACACATTTATTATGGAAGTCAAATGATTCATATCCTATGCTCGGTATTCACTCTTCCACCTCATACCAAAGCCCGAGTTTAAAGAGTAGAGGACTTAATGTTTGGACATCTGGATTGACCCAAATACTAGGCCTTGTAACTTACCTAAGCCAACTCTAACATAAGACAAAATATGAAGTACCCTAGACATCCCACCCATGAGACAAACTGAGCTTAATGGAAGCTCGAGCCTTAGACAGACCAAGCCCAATGTCAGCTTGAGTCTTAGTAAGATTGAGCTCAAGAACATCACAAGCTCGAGTATAGCACAAGCTCGTGGATAGCACGAGTAAAACTCGACCAAGATCTCTAACACATTATACTTTAGGCTAATTATGTCCTCCTGACTGTACCCATAAATGTGCCACATGTATGGGTACAGTCAGGAAGACATAATTAAGTACTCATTATATACTCGACCAAGATCTCTATACACATTGTATAGTTGCCACATGTACCCATAAATGTGCTATAAATATATGGACTACTCATAAGGATCCACACATTGAGCCCTTTACATTCATCTCTCTCTAATCTCTCTCTATAGCATACTGAGCCTTAACAATATATATTACTAAAAATAAATAATTTTATCTTTTAAAGTTATTCTGTTAAATGTACAAAAAATGTATATAACTATAGAAATTTTAAATAAATAAATTTTGGGATAAATGAGTTTTACATTTAAAATATTACTCAACAATAACATTTTTATGGTCTAATATTATTCCTATAAGTTATACACAAATAGTGCATAATCTTTTACACATAAATTTTATAGAAATATATAGTTATTTTGTAAGCCATACAAAATTGATTGAAATTTTGTAAGCCTTATAGATTTGCTGGCAGTGATCGTCGGACCTCTGACAAGGTTTCCAATGGTGGTTGCTAAAGGTTTGGTGGTGATATGGATGAATATTATATTTAGGGTTATAATATATATTCTTTTAATTGGGCCTTTAATTACTAAACATGTTTTCATTATTTTTCTATTACCTAAAAGTACTCATTATATTAGATATTTTGTTCTTCTATAAGCCATTCCCTTGTGGACTTTATAAACAAGGTGTGTTCAATAGGCAAAGTAAACTAGAAAATGATGAAAAAACTTCAAAATTGGCTATCATGATGCCTTCTCGGATCGTGATTCTACCAGAGGATGTATATAGTTTAGAGAAATAATGTAGAGAGATAATAAATGTGCAATGAATGTGGATGACTCTTATTATTGCATTTAATATATATATATATAGGGTTACATACGCACTATAATTATTTAGGGGGTCCATATGGACTTAGAAGGATCAGTCCTAAAATATACGTCAAATAAGCATTAATTAATAAATATGTCTGGTTTACACATCGATAGTGCATACACTAATCCAATCTTCTCCTCGACAAATGCACTTAAGACACGTCCAAACATCGAGTCGCTACTCTTTTAGCTTGAATACAAGATAGGGATTGAAGAGTGTCTAACATGATAGGTTTGTAGTCCTCATTGTTATGGGTAACTTTCATGCCCAGGTACATGCTCTTATGTTTGATCTCTAAATCTAAAACATCTGGCATGAGATGAAAATTTTTAAATAGGTGTCAATAATTCCATGGATCCCATTTCCTTTCACTTTCTATCACCTTATTTATGAAAACATTTCTCTATCACTTCTCCATAATTTTTTATTGAATTACCTCTTCTATTTTCATCTTCTACATAAATCTTATTCTTTTCAACCTACGGTAACCATTTATTGTCAATTTAGCATACCTTAAGATAGTTTGGGTTTCTTCTTTTTAGATTGGATATGTGATAGATTCATTTATTTCAAGTTGATTTTCATATTATCATTACATATCATAATCAAGTACTTTCTTATCAAACTTGTCCCCTTATTATTTCACTTCTTTTTATAGAGTTTAACCCCAAATTTCAAGATTTTTAAGTAGACATGGCTAATAAGTGATGAGTGTTTAAAAAACATTGAAATTACCATTATTTAATATATTTTAATTGATTAAATAGATTTATATTTGTATTATTTTATCATATTTTTATATAGATTTTTTTTCAACGGGTATTTTTATTATTTATCAGGTATTTTCATTCAAAAAATTTAAAGACTTGAAAAAAAATACTAGAGGCAATACATCACAAAAATTTCACGTGCATGTTTAGCCTTTCCTGAGTGCATCCGCATGCATATCACACCAAGATCAACGCCACTATCTACGCGCATCCGCAAAGTCCTGCGTGCACCAGCGCCCAACTCGCAAGTAAATCTCGCCCATCCGTACTCAACTATGGGTGCCAACACCCCAACTCGTATGCTAGCCTATCAAAATGCATCCAAGACCATTTTCAAGATATTTTTCCACCTTTTTAGCGTTTTCCTAACCTATAAAAGGACCCTCTCCCCCATTGTAAAAATTAACCTCTCAGAATCCATTAAGGATCCCTCAAGATCCTTGAAAATCTCTTTCTCTCTATCTTTGTCTCTTTATAAGCTTTCTTAGTTTTTTTTTAGTTTTTTTAGTTTTAAAGTTCTTCTTTTTTTGACAAGAACTAATTACATTTTTATAAATTTTTAGTTTTTTATTCAATAAACGAAAATGCAAATATGTTCAGAGCTTTTCTACCAACAAAATTAGAATCAAAGTTTTGTAAGGATTATTTTGAGGTAAAATTTTAAAATGAATTCTTCATATTTATTTTATGTTTTATTCTTATATGTTATGATTAATTTTTCTGTGATTTAATTTAACATGCCTGACTGTTTATAAATATGATATAATAATAACGTTGTTATGCTTGCAAAATATTAAATAGATAAAACATTTCTATAAAATATATTAATTTTTTTATTTAAGATTTTATATTAAGGATGTTAGAGAAAAATATATTACTTTTCGTTACAAACTTAAATTTTAAAATTAGATTTTATGGTTTAACTATACACCAATACTTAGAGTGAAACTCTATTTCAAAAGTTTTTATAAGAATTATTATTCAAAAATGTATTGACAATATATTTTTAGTAATGATTTTAAAACTTGAAAGTTAATACTCACATAATTAAATTCTTAGGTTTAATTTGGACACCTTGAATAAAGTTTAAAATATCTAATCCCACCAAAGGTGGCATTTAAATTATTCATTTCCAATCTCTTAGAAAAAAAGAATTAATTTAATTAACCGAATTAATTATCGACCTCACATATAGGTGTTAATTGATTTGTTTAATTAACAAAGAATATCTAATCCTACCAAAGATGGTATTTATATAAAAAAAATAATTAATAAATATCAATTTATATCTTTAATAACCTAAATAATACAAGCAAGCATAATTAAATTAATTATTATATCCATAAATACTTCATTGTTATGAATGATAAAAATTTGCATAATTATTTATTAAATCCATATCTAAGTTTATTTTTTTATGTTA
Organism: Hippophae gyantsensis; assembly: GCA_030763125.1. Lineage (NCBI taxonomy): Eukaryota > Viridiplantae > Streptophyta > Magnoliopsida > Rosales > Elaeagnaceae > Hippophae > Hippophae gyantsensis. The sequence goes on along the minus strand of CM061039.1, from coordinate 25,958,395 downwards.
TTATATTAGGAAACACAAAAAAAATCAAAATATCATGACAAGATATTTAAGATTTAATTTCATTTTTAAAGTTTGAATAATAAATCAATAATCAAATATATTTCTTCCTTATATTGACCTTGGGCAGTATACTTGTCATTTTCTATAAAATAATTCGTGCACTTGCGAGATTTTTACAAATAAAAAGTTAAAGTATCTGCAAAATTGGTATTTTTAACTCGATGCCGATTTTATTAATTAAGTTTTTGGCGATAAAGCTGAGGATCTAACCAAGTTTTTGGCGTCATTGCCGCGGAAAGAATTGTGTTTTTAAATTGTTTAACAAAATTATGAAAACATTTTGTTATAAATAATTGTGATTTTTTTATTTATTTTGAGTTCACAAAAAAATTAAAAATTTAATTTATTTAATTATATTATTTTCTAAAAAAATTAAAAAATTTAGGAAAAAATATTTAACTTTTAGTTTTTAAGTTTTAATTTTCATTTAATTTAATTTTTTATTTTTTATTAAAAATTTCAATTTATTTTTTCAATAAAAAATATTAATTAATTTTTAACTTTAAATTTTAATTCTAATTTTAATTTTAGTTTTTTACTTAATAAATAAAAAAACTGAATAATTTTTAACTTTTACTTTTAATGTTAATTTAAAAAAAATATTAACTTAATTTTTAGGTTAGATTTTAATTATGAATTTAACAATGATTAATTTATTTGTTTAGATAGAGTGTCTTATAAATATTTATTATGTATAATTTAATCATGTATACTTAGTTGGAAAAAAATCTGTTTGTATTATATGATAGAGTGTATTATAAATATGTATAATTATATGTATCAAAAATTTTATAAAAGTTGTTTGTATTATATATATTGTAAAATCTGTATAATTATTTTATTTTTTTATTCTTTTTTACTAACTTTATTTTTTTTATTTGTTTATTTTTATTTGTTTATTTTATTTTGTTTGTTTCTTTTACTTAATTTTTATTTTTATTATTTAGTATTTATTTTAGCACGTAATATTAGATTAGTTTAAAAAAATTTAAAACAATTATGAATCTATCTCCAAAATTTTAAACTTTTTAATCACAATCTGTAATAAAAAGAGGTAGTTGTTTTGTTAGATTCAGGTAAAAATATGTTTTGATGTCTTAGTTATTTGACTTGCACCTAGAAATGAGTTATTTAAAACTCACAATCATATCTCTAGTTTTAAGTAAATAAGATTTTAAAAATCCATTGAACATAACTTAAAAAGTATAGATAGACAAACTAGTCCTACCTTTCGGTTTGACTAACTCAATGATGTCGGAACATCGAGTTTACTTAAAATGAAATCTCTCAGTTACGTCTTGTTAAGACATTAAACTAAGCGTTGGATGGAGGCAACTCATCATTTTAGGTAGTTTTCTTTTATTTGTTTTATTTATTTAATTTGTTTTATTTATTTTAGTTAAATTTCATGTGAACAATTTTAGAATTGTTAAAACTAAAAATATTTGCTAAGATGTTAGAAGTTCACAGTAATTGATAACTGTATTTTATATAGTTATTTTCACCTATTTTATTAATTATAATTGCTATGTTCTTTCTATTTTTAGTTAATTTTAGTTTAATAAATTAGTATTTATTGTTTTTTATATATTTTAAGAAAATTAAATAAATTGTATCAAAAACGTACTTAATTGCAAATTTGTGTCGAAAAATATAATTTCAAATAAAATAGTGCTTAATTGTAATTAATAAAAGTTGAAAATATAATTTAAATTAAAATCGGGCTTAATTTCAATTATTAAAAGTTTAAAATTTAATTTAAATTAGAAAAAGGGCTATATTGTAATTAAGCAAAGTTTAAAATGTAATTTAAAATATATTTATGGGTGAAAATGCAATTAATAAAAGTTATTTTCTGCGCAGGTGAGAAGAAGCCATGTGCCCTAATCCAAGCGCGCAACGTGAACCGTCCGATCAAAGAAGAAACGGCTAGATGCGCACGTTGCAAGCACACCCGACCAAGGAGAGTGGGTGAAGAATTCTTTCTATCGCGCGGCTTGGTGTGATGAGTGGGGCCCACTTACCGCGCAGGCCGGCGTGTAGGGTGGGACCCACTTGTCTGACGCCGTGCAGGCCCTGTCCCCATCTTTGCGTGTATGTTTTCCCGTGCGGTCGATCCACGTGCGCCCGATTATTCTTTGAATCACAAGCTACCACGTGTCCCACTTTATATTGAATCCAATCAGGTTCTGACACGTGGCATGTTACAATGAGTGTGAAAGCATAGGATCACGCCCGCGTCTAGCCGCTGTCCCCCACGTTTCGCACGCCCCAATCCCGTGCGACAATTTCTACGTGCGCCCATTACCTGCAACTAATGAGTTACTGCCACGTGTCCCACTATTTATTTCAGCGAATCATATCACGACACGTGGCAGAGTTTATTGAAAAGAAAAACAGAAACGCACGGCTCACCACTCACGCGTTTTCATTCCAGTTTTTCGTTTTCGATACATTTTGTCCCCCTACGCGTTTTAATTTATTATTTTCCCCACACTTCTCTGTCCCCCCGCGTGTATTAAAAAAAATATTTTTTAATGTATTTTTTTTTATAGATTTGATGTTATAAATAGGGGTAAGATGATAGAGTTAAAAAGTTTAGTTTTTTTGGAAGAGTTAGTTTTTTGGAAAGTTTTGGAAAAGTTTTGGGAAGTTTTGGAGAGGTTATAATTTTTGTGTTGTTCGGTTCTGGACTGTGGAACACGCAGAAGCCATTTTTTGGCTTCTGTTGTGTTCTATGTGTGCCAAATATTAACGATACGAGATGTTTTAATTTCCTTTCTTCTTCTTCTAATTTTTCTGTATTTGTTGTAATTTTATTTTTAATTAATGAAGTAATTTAATTTTTCTAGGGTTGCATTTGATCTAAATTTATGAAGCTTTGATTTTAATTATTTTTGATAGATTTATAAGATGTTCGATTTGTTCGTTCTATTTCGTGCTTAATGTTTTTTGATTATTTACGAATTTTATCAAAACGATCTGTGGCACATAAATAAACTTGGAAGAGGCATTTGTGTGTATATTGCTCGTAGATAGAATGACATGTATGATGAAGGATAGAAATATACCCTAATTGTATGTGTGTCCATTTGAAAACTTAAAACGTAATGAATCTTGGTGAATTTAATTCTCATAGAGATATAGTGAATTAATTTAACGATGTGTGTTTATACGGAGCTCGGAAGAGATGTATGATAAGAGTGGATTAATTTGGTGAAAAATTGCAATCCTAGATTTCTTTTATTTTGTTAACTCTTTTCTTCTTTTTCTAAATCAACGGTTGTTTTGGATAAAATCTTAGGGAAACAATTTTAATAATTAACGAAAACTGTAATAACAAATCTCCGTGGGAATGATACTTTACTTACAAATCTTATTACTTGTGACCGTGTATACTTGCACGTTTTATGTTCTCTAAAAGAGACAACAATAATCTATCTGTGTGGACTTTAATGATGAACATTATGGATGCACTTGTATTTCTTTGTCACTACTTGCACATTCTCAAGAAATAAGTAACTTTTATTCTCTTTTATCTTTATCTTTAATTTACAATTGTTACATTGAAGACAATATAAGTTCTAGGTTGGGGGTGGTAAAAAATAACCATGCTTAATTTCAATGATTTTAACAATTTTTTAAAAAGATTATGTTCACATTTTAATTTTTATTGTATTTTATTTTATTTTCTATATGTGGTTTAGTAATTTTTAGAATTTTAGGATTAGTTTTAAAAAATTTCTCACAAAAATTTATGATTTTTTAAAATTAAATTTAAGTAAATAGTTAAGTATTTTACACTGTTACATTGATTTTTGAAAACATATCATGGAGTATATTGTAATTAGTTAGTTTTTGTCATAAGTAGTATTTCATGATAAAGTGTGAAAATTATAATGTACCCAAAATCAGTGTTTAGGAATCAAATAGTAGAGACTGCTCTTATAAGATATAATTTGAGCCTAATTTCCTTTATTATGAGTAAAATATTTGTTTTCTTCTACTCCAAACATATTTCTTATTTCTTCAAATTTTGAATAATCTCTATAAGTATTAGCATTGAATGTTAAGATTTTCGCATCTAGTAAAGTATCATATGTTGTTTTTACTACTTAGATTGAATGACTTAAGTAAAAATTGATAGTATATGCCCTTTCCTCTTTCATGCATGACTTATACCAAAAAAAGAAAAGAAATACATATAGATTACCTAAACCATTACAAATAATGAAAAGCCAAAATTTAGCCACGCACTTATCATACCAAAAACAAATGTACAAATTATACATGAGTCCTCTCTCTAAAAAATAGGTCATCTTTCTAAAAAATATATTAAAAAAAGATAAAGGAGGAGAAAAATGAATAGTATAACCTACATATTATAACCTACATAGCCTAAAAAGTTGTGAGAAAAGGCTAATAACAAAATAAAATTATAGGAAGTAAATCCCTAAAAAGTCATTATACTTTCTTCATTCTATAAGGCATATATCTTAAAACAATTTATTTAGTGATTTTGATTAAGGCATGAAAATAATTTTTTGATTTCTTTATGAAATCCTAAACATTCAATTCATTTCATGAGATCGAAGTTATGCACTCTTTTTGAGCATTTCTTCTTTTATAAGTATGCGAACTTATTAGTTAATTTCTAAACATAAACTCTATTCGCATATGTCTTAGTATGAGTGCTTGAACCTATAGGATTTAATGTTTTCAGAGTATTGACTTGTAAGGATAGAGTGGAAGCAAATTTTTGACACTGAAATTGGATAAATTTAAATTGAAACATTTTTGAAATAAAGTATGAAAATGATTTTCAACTAATTATTATTATAAACTATAACTCTTTAAGAATTTTAAAATAACTTATGTATTATATTTTAATTATGATCTTAAAGAAGATTAACATGAGACATTTTTATATTTTTTTCTTATTTTATTTTTTTAAGTTAATTTTTTATTTTATTTAGTTTTTATTTTCTAATAATTTTAGTTTTTTGATTTGTTTATTTTTTTATTTATTTTTAATGTTTACATTTAGTTCAATGTTTGTGGTTATCATTACTAAAAACCCTCACAAGACTCAAACTCATACACTAAGGCAACCTAGGAGTTTAAAATTTTGTTGCATAGGCTAAATGCAACAGTGTTAATCCACGAAAGTGATTTAGGATAGTTTAATTTTTAGTTTTTACCGTTTCTCTTACTAAGAGACTAGCAAAACGTTTGTTGGGGTTATGATAAGTGTTTAAAAAATACTGAAATTATCATAATTTAATGTATTTTAATTGATTAAATAAATTTATATTTGTATGATTTTATCATATTTTTATATAAATTTGTCTTTTCAAAATCACATGTATTTTTATTGTGTTTTAGGTATTTTCGTTCAAAAATAATTTGAAGACTCAAAGAAAAATATTAGAGATAATACATCACAAATATGTTAAGAAAAAAATAATAAAAATTCAAAAAATTGCACAAATGGGTCAAAACGTTCAAAAGGTTAAAAAGGTTAAAAATGCCACAATATGCCATGTCACATGTGCGCCAGCGCTCGTCCCACGTGCAGTCACACCGATAGATCCACGTCTCTGTTTACGCGCATCCGTTGAGTCTTGCGAGCACCAGTACCCATCCCGTAAGCAAATCATGCTCATCCGCATCCAACTACATACGCCAACACCCCCCACACGCATGCCAACATGTCCAAACATTTCCAACACCATTTTCAATATATTGTTCACTTCTTTTAGCCTTTTTCTCACCTATAAAATGACCTTCTCCTCCATTGTAAAAACCATCCCCTCAAAATCCTCCGAGGATCCTTGAAAATCTCTCTCTTTAGCTTTTTCTCTCTAAAAAGATTTCTTTGTTTTTTTAGTTTTAAAGTTCTTCTCTTTTTGATAATAACTAGTTATGTTTTTGTAAATTCTAGCTTTTGATTCAATAAACGAAAATGCAAATCCGTTTGGAGATTTTCCAATAAAAAAATTAGCATCAAAGTTCTGTAAGGATTCTTTTAAGGCATAATTTTAAAATGAATTCTTTACAGTTATTTTTTATATTTTATTCTTATATGTTATGTAAATATGATATAATAATAACGTTTTTATGCTTGCAAAATATTAAATAGGCAAAACACTATAAAATAAATTGATTTTTTTATTCAAGATTTTATATTAAGGATGTTAGAGAAAAATATATCGTTTTTCATTACAAACTTAAATCTAAAAATTAGATTTTAAGGTTTAATTATCTGGTCTGATTTAGAGTAGTGTCCTTTTATTTGATCGTGTAATTTCCTGATAGTTAGAGTGAGGCTTTATTTCAAAAGTTTTTATAAGAACTATTATTCGATAATATATTGACAACATATTTTCAGTAATAGTTTTAAAACTTGAAAGTTAGTACTCGAATAATTAAATTCTTAGGTTTAATTTAGGCACCTTGAATAAAGCTTAAAATGTCTAACCCCACCAAAGGTGTTATTTATATATTAAAAAAAGAATCAATAAATATCAATTTATATCTTTAATAAGCTCAATAATATGAGCAAACATAATTAAATTATTTATTATATCTATAAATACATCACTATTATGAATGATAAAAATTTGTATAATTATTTATTGAATCCATATCTATGTTAATTTTCTTATGTTATTAGATTAGGAAACATAAAAAAAATAATCTAAATATTGTAACAGAATATTTAGGATTTAATTTCATTTTTAAAAGTTTGAATAATAAATTAAAAACCGCATATATTCCTTCCTTAGATCGATCTTGGGAGTATACTTTTCTTTTTATATAAAATGATTCGTGTACTTGTGAGAGTTTTACAAATATAAAATCAATTTATCTGCAAAATTGGTATTGCTAACCCGATGTTGATTTTCTTCAATAATAAGAAACTTAGAAACATCTCTAAAACAGATACTATCATAATTTATGAGAACAAGGAAGATTCTGTAGGCTTCGAAGGATCTGGATTTCTACAAGCTTCCGACTTAACTTTTGACATGAGCTCGTCGAGTGACTCAAGCACCTCTCCAAATGTGATTGTAGCCATACTTTCATTAAGATAAGCCTCACCACTGACCAACAGTTCAATCTAAAACCCTAATTTGACTAGTATTGTGATCCCTCAAGTTTTGCATAAGAAAACTCAAGCTAGTAAAGGTAAAGGAAAACCAATTTATACAAATAAAAGTTGGAGGTCATAGCTCGACCTTGTGAATTTAAATAGAAATATGTAACTAAATTAAGGGCCATTTATGACAATTCAGAGAACATCCAAATCCAAATTCCCAATCCGACAGCACTTGACATCGACGATCCCTTAGAAGGTTGGACTTCTTTCCAAGAGAAGCTACTTTTCTTAGGTCTACGGTTCTCTCTCTCAAACTTTATTAGGGATTCCTTGAGGTAGACCCAGATAAGTCTCGATCACCTAATTCCTAACGGTTGAAGGTATTTACCTTGTATCACCTTGCTTGGAAAAGAGATTGGTGTAACAATCGAGCTACCTGAGTTCAACAAGGTATGTAATCTCAAACAAATTCCTAAAATGCACTACATATATACATGTCATCTAAGTAGGATCGAGGTTTGAATGTCTTGCCTTCAAACAACGATAGGAATTGGAAGCAATTATTTTTTATATTTTCGTTGGTTAGAAGTCCAAGGAAGGAAGTGGTCTAATATCTTCAATGTGGAGTAATGTAAAATCCATTTTAAAAAGGTTATGTTTTCATGTATCTTCTCTAAGAAATGAGGCAAAGCTGAGGCTATTCAAGCTACAAAATTGTTTTCCTAAACTAGTCCCTTGGGATGATGTTTTGTTCAAGACTAAATGGCTATTGCTAGGATGATACATTTAGGGTTAAACATGTTGCAAACAAGGGTAGTTCACAAGCCATGCTTGGCATCAAAGAAGAAGAGTTCAAAACACAAGAAAATTCCTCTTAAGTTTGGATCTAATTTTGAGTTGATACCTAAAGGTCGAAAACATTTCAGGAATTATATTTTCTTTTCAAGTTATATCTCGACTAATCATGATTTATTTACATTGTGAAGACATCAACCTCATATCAGAATCTTTGGATAACCTCTTGAATAATTTTGCAACCACCCAGGTAACTCCTACTAATGTCTCCAAAACCAAAAGGAGAAAATTTGTCTACTAATTCTACCAACTTATACTTAGGTGATCCCCACTTCGAGCTCCACTCTAGTTTCTTCCACTACTCCTCCCCCAGCCTTCAGGAACAAGGGTAAGTTCTTGAATTTTTTGAACTTTCCTAGCTTTAATGAGCCCATAATAGGTAACCCATCTTCCCAAGATGACTTTATCAACTTAATGTTGACAGGCCTGGATAAGCCCATCTTGGTTGACATGTGTAAGGAGTTCGATGCTTTACACTAGCCAACAAAATATTTCTCAAGGTGAGTTTGCATTTGTAATCTTATTTTTGAATTTTTATCATTAATTAGCCACTCTCTCCAATGTTACAATTTGTCATGCTCAAAATGTTGAGCTGGCATGCCAGCAAGAAAATGCCCTGAAAGGCAAGGAAAAGTCCAACATATCACTCCATGAACTTTGTGAGGATTTCAACTAGCTAAAGGTGGCTAAGGAGAAGCCTTGCTAGGTGGTGAAGGTGGTAAAGTGCAATAAATGGAGGTACTCTAGAACGGTTTTAACAAAGCCATTGAGTCTTTTAAAGTGAAGGTCATGGCTTAAAAAAGAGGGTTATTGACTACTACAAGATTCTCGACCTTCATCCACCTTAATCTATATCTCTTGAGATAGAGGTGGAGGGCTATGATCAATAGCCTAAAAGTTGTGATGAAGAAGAGAATGACTTGTTGTAGTTCTAAGCTAAGATTAACCAATAACCTTAGAGACTAGCATTTTTTAAACAAATTATAAGGAACAATCAAAATCATTTTGGTGATATAATGAATATATTTAATATTATTTCATTCATGTTTGAAGTTAAAATATATGCTCTAAGTAATTCCTAATTTTACCAATTTTGAAAAAGTGAGACACGTGGGACCTATTAATGGCTATAAAAAGTGAGATATGTGGGACCCATTAATGACTATAAAAAGTGGTGGTTATTTCACTTAGAAAATGGATTTGCAAACATTGTATCTTCTTTTATTCATAGTTTGTTATGATTTTTCCTTGTTTATTATAGTAACAGATCATTCATCTCGTCTTCCATCTTGTTTACTTAAAAGGAATAACTTGAATCTTGAGAGTGAGGTTGAAAAGTTAAGGATTCAGGTTTATGAGAAAAAGGCATCTGTCGAACTTCTTCTAGATAAGGTTAGCATTATGTATAATGCTCGTTCATGGTAATACAATTGATACACTCACCAAACGTGTCAAAAGCGAGAACTACTAGGCCAACACTTATCTCAGATGTGGGGAGACTGTGTTTTTGGAGGTGATAAGAATCACTTAGTGTAGCAAAAGGTAGCTCAAAAATCTAGACTTCTGCCCTTTTAAGATTCAATGGTGATTGACCCCATTTGTTAAGGAGATTCAAGTTGATATTTTTCCACTAGTCCATTGATAGGGTAGAACCGACATCGCCGATTCTTACTAATACTTTGGTTTTATGTATTTATAAAACTCTCGTAAGTGCACGAATCATTTCGTAGAAAATGATAAGTATACTCCCAAGGTCGATCTAAGGAAGGAATGTATGTGGTTTTTAATTTATTATTCAAACTTTTAAAAACGAAATTAAATCCTAAACATCCTGTCACGATATTTTGAGGTTTTGTGTTTTTAATCTACTTACATAAAAATAAACATAGTTTCAATAAACATTTATGCAAATTTTATCATTTATAATGGTGGAGTATTTATGGATATAATAATTAAGTTAATTATGCTTGCTCATATTATCTAGGTTATTAAAGATATGAATTGATATTTATTGATTCTCTCTTTTTTATATGAATACCACCTTTGGTGGGGTTAGATATTCTTTGTTAACTAAACAAATTAATTAACACCTATGGGTGGGGTTGATAACTAATTTGGTTAATTAAATTAATTCTTTTTTCTAAGAGATTGAAATTGAACCATTTAAATGCCACCTTTGGTGGGGTTAGACAGTTTAAACTTTATTCAAGGTGTCCAAATTAAACCTAAGAATTTAGTTATCCAAGTACTAACTTTCAAGTTTTAAAACCACTACTGAAAACATGTTGTCAATACATTTTCATATAATAATTCTTATAAAAACTTTTGAAATAGAGCTTCACTCTAACTACCGGGCGATTGTACCAACAAATAAAAGAGCACTACTCTAAATCATACCGAATAACTAAAACTTAAAATCTAATTTTCAGATTTAAGTTTGTAATGAAAAATAATATATTTTTCTCTAACATTCTTAATATAAAATCTTGAATAAAAATAAAATCAATTCATTTTAGAGATTTTTACCTATTTAATATTTCGCAAGCATAACAACTTTATTATTATTTCATGTTTACAAATAGCCAGCACAGTTAAATTTAATCAGAGACAAATTAAATATAACATGTAAGAGTAAAGCATAAAAAATAACTGCAAAGAAAATAAAATCCTTACAGAACTTCGATGCTATTCCCGTTGCTGGAAAACCTCCAGGTGGAATTTGCACTCCCATTTGTTGAATCGAAAAGCAAATAAATTACAAAAACATAACTAGTTCTTCTCAAAAAGAGAAGAACTCTAAAACTAAGAAAAACTAATTAAAAACTAAGAAAAACTAACTAAAAACTAAGAAAAACTAAAAAAACTAAAAACTAAGAAATGGAGAGAAAGAAAGAGGAGAAAAGTGTGTTTTGAGGTGTGGTATGAATTAAAGATAAAGGGGGTATTTATAGGTGAGGATGGAGAGAAAAAGTGGGTGAAAAAATGGTGGAAACGCGGAGTGGTGATTGCTGATGTCATTGATGATGTCAGCATGACGTGGGGGCAGCTGCGCTAAAAAATGGGGCGCAGATGGGCAGCGGCACGCACAGAGTGGAGCTGGGGCGTGCACAGGCGCGCGCGGAAGGCAGCAGTGGTGCGCAGAGGCGCACGCGGAAAGAGGCAAGGGCGCGTGCGGATTGGAGAGTTGGCGCGTGCGGAATGGGCATGCTGCGCGTGCGGGTGCGCGTGGGAGTGGGGAGCTGCGCGCGCAGCTGGGCGCTGACGCGCGTGGGCTGGGTGGCTCCGTGCACGTTTTCCTCCTTTTTGACTTTTTTGAACTTTTTGACCCATTTTGTCCAATGTTTCCATATTTGTTGACCTTTCCTCATTTATTTATTAATGTATTTGTGATGTATTGCTTCCAGTATTCCTCTTTGAGTCTTTAAGTTACGTTTTTAAGTAGAAATACCTGAAAAAACAATAAAAATACCCGTGATTCCAAAAAAGATAAATTTATATAAATATATGATAAAACATATAAATATATTTATTTTTAATCAATTAATGTGCATAAAATCATGGTAATTTTAGTGCTTTTTGAGCACTCATCATCCATCCCGACGTATTGATAGGAATAGTCATGGGAAAGGCAAGCATTTGAGTGGTGCTTCTTGACTAATTTCTTTTACTATTAATAAAGGTAATTGCATGCTTGTACTTCTATGTTAACTCATATATGTTTTCCAAAAACTTGTATGTTTACTTGTCTCATCATTTCCTCTTATTTACAGTCAATGTAATATATGACCCCTTTATTTATGCTTACTAGTTTTTAGTTTCTATATGTTTTTATCATCCTTGTGCTAGTATTCATCTCCATTTGGAATGATGTTTCTATTGTTAATTAGGGGCTCCCTTTCGGCCTGGAGCTGGTATGATGCTAGCTTCCCAAGGCTTCCAGAGTTTTGCTCGAGTGATCTGCTTAGCTCCTTACCTAGGTGATCTAACTCTTTAATTATGGGCTCTCTTTTGGCCTAGAGTTGGTACTATACTAGCTTTCCAATGCTACCTAGATTTTTCCCAAGTGATCTAACTAGTTCCTTACCTAGGGGATCGAACTCTTTAATTGTAGGCCTCTTTGGACTTGGATTTGGTACAATGCCAGTTTCCTAAGGCTCTAGAGGTCCTTCCTAGGTGATCTGTTTGGTTCCTTACCTAGGTAATATAACTCTTTAATTATGGGCTCTCTTTCAGCCCAAAGTTGGTATGATGCCAACTTTTTAGGGTTCTCGGGGTTTTGCTTGAGTGATTTGTCTAGTTCCTTACCTAGGTAATCTAACTCTTTAATTATGGGCTCCTTTTTGGCCTAGAGCTAGTATGATGTCAGCTTCCCAAGGCTCCTAGGATTTTTCCTAAGTGATCTACCTAGTTCATTACCTATGTAATCTAACTCTTTAATTGTGAGCTCTATTTCGGCCTAAAGTTGGTACGATCCCAACTTCCCAAGACTCTTGGGTTTTTTCCTAAGTTATCTGTTTGGTTCCTTACCTACGTGATCCAACTCTTTAATTGTGAACCCCCTTTCAGCTTGGAGCTGGTATGACACCAACTTCTCAAGGCTTCTGGGGTTTTACCCGAATGATCTACCTAGTTTGTTACCTAGGCAATCCAACTATTTAATTATGGGATCCATTTTTCCCTGGAGCTGGAACGATGCCAACATCCCAAGGCTCCCTGGGTTTTGCCCAAGTGATCTATCAGGGTCTTTATTTAGGCAATCCAACTCTCTAATTTTTTGTGTATAGCATGATACACAATGTTTTGTTATAAATAGATGGATCATTTGATGTCCAATCGTATCATGTAATATAATACATGAGCGACAGAGTCTTTTGTTCTTTTATAACCTGGACATTTGGGAGATACGAATTTTGTTTAGGCTTCACTTAGCTCTATCTTTTCAAAGATAGGAGAACCAACTAATTGTTTGCACACAATGTCAAGGTCAGTTTGGGATTTTCTTGTATTTTATTTCTTTACTTGCTCTTCCAAGGCCGACATCTTGCTCTTCCACAACTTTTCTTCTCATGCCAAGTTGGGCTACTTCAAGGGATGTGGCACTATTGCTTAGGCCACTTGAGCTAGAATTTGTATTTTATTTGCTCGATCATGAGCTATGTTTGCTCGTTCATACAACTCTTTATTCTTCTCATGCTTAGCTAATACCCTATTAATTTCATCAACTTCGTCATTCGATGTCCAAATATTCTCACAAACAAGTCCAAAACTAAGTTGTGCAAAGAGTTCATGGTTCATTCCTTTGACCTATCTTCTTAGTTCTTGATTTTCCCTCCTCATTCACTTCGCATTTTCTCTATAAATCTCCTAATGTCTAGAAAATGAGATATCAATTCTTGATTCGAATGCAATAGCTTGTCAGTAACATTGTTCATGTTTTCAACAACTCTTTCTATTGGAGCAAAAAGGTTATTAACATCAGTCTCGACTTGAGGACCAATAAGCCTGGATCTTTCAAAGGCTTTCGTTTCAACCATGACTTCAACATTTTTCTCAGTAGGTAAGCTCAATCCAAACTTCTGATAAGTCCAAGGGGATAAAAGGTGTCAAAGTTTATTAATTATGTCTTAACATCCGAGTCCTATCGTAGGCGACAAAATATTGGAAGACATATCTAGTCTAGAGAGAGAATGTTGAGAGACATAATAATTGTACAATGAACAAAGATGGCTCTTAGTATTTGATTGAACATATATATATAAGGGTACATACACACTATAATCATTTAGGGGTTCATATGGAATTACAAGTATCAACCTTAAAATGTACATCAAATAAGCATTAGTTAATAAATACATCTCGTCTACGCTCCGACAATACATACATTAAACCGGTCTTTTTCTTGATAAATATACATAGGACACGTCCAAACAGATTACATATTCAAACATTGTCTATAATTTGAGTTTTGAGTTACCATACATCAAACGCAAATCGATGTTAAACATTAAAACAATGAGTTAAACATAGAAAAAGTAAATGGGCTATGGGCGCCTTAATGATTTCGCCGTGCTGCGTTAAAATCATTCAATACATATAATTCGTTGGCACCAATAATAAATTCTTTGAATTACTCTCAATTAAGAAGCCAAGCTAACTAAAACGAAGTATTAAATTTAACTTTCAAGAGTTCCAAGAGTTTTGAAATCAAAGTGAACGAAAGAATCTTTCTCTACATTTTCTTTATTTAACTTTGGATTTGTAATAACTAAAGTGAGAGACTTCTTCTCTAATAAGATTTTGATCTCTCCCACTTTAGATACTTTATTTTATTTTCTCTTTTTTTTTCTTTGTTAAATATTAATAAAATATTCATAGCTTCCATATATTTAAGCCTAAATCTTAATTTAAATACATATTTATTTCTAAGATAGAATAAATTTAATAAGATTTTTAGCATTTTGTGATTATTTTTGGCATTTTTTTTATGTAAATCTAAATATATATTTATTTGTTTTTTTATTTGAGTTGTTGCTACCTTAAAAGCTAAAAACATAACATCTAATAAAGATATGAAAACACTATTAAGAGTAATTAAAGTAAACAAATGAAACCTCATAAACGAAGATAAATATTATCATTGCTATCACCGATATGATTAAAAATTAATTTTTTTACGCTAATGTGTTTCTTAAGTTTTATTTATTTGTCTCTTATAATTAGATTATAATGTACTGCATTTTAAATAATTAGTGCAAATTTAATTTTCTAAAAAAAGTATAATTGAATTAAATTTTGAAATTTCTTTAAATATCATAAAAAGTATTCCTTATTATTGAATTTATATATTTCTTCTGAATAAAGTAGTTGGAAATTTTTTCATGAAATAAAGCACCGTTTTCAGAGTTGCGCTCGCTCTCTCTCTCTCTCTCTGTTTTAGGATTTCAAACCCACCTTTCTCTTCTCTTCTCTAGGCTCGCTTCCATTTCCATCGCTTAGTGCCTTAATCGCTCAGCCCTCCTCATCGATCAATTCTATTTTCATCCTCCTTCCTCTATTTTCTAGCTTCAGTTTTCAATAAATTTTGAGTTTCTTCGTCGTTTTGTTGTCATTCCTCTACTTGCTCAGCCACCACTTGTTTTGTGGTCCTTCATGGTGGACTATCCTTCTCGCCGTTGGTAAGGGACACAAACCCAAGAGCACGATACTAACTCCAACAACCCGAGGCACCATTCTTACTAATATTATATTATTTATTTGCATGTTATAAATAAATTTGAATAGATAGATTTTATTATTATTTAAATAAATTTATGTTTTTAAAATCACAATTATTTTTTATTATTTTATAGATATTTTTATCTTTAATTTGATTAGAGTGATGAACATACGACGAATCCTCCATAAAATACTCATTTTCAACTTAAAAGATTAAAAAAATAAAACATGCAAAAGCTTATTTAATCCAACCATTCTGTAACGGTTGAAACAATAAAGTGGAAACAATACAATTGACTTAAGCCGTGGTATAGATAAATGTTGACCAGGACACAACCTGTTATGGACAAGATGAGATGAACCAAAATGAGATACGTGTCATGGAGTGGATAAATAGAACCACAACGCGTGATAATTTTTTCCTCATGATCCAATTTCCATACCTATTTTTAAAATTTTTATTTTCTTTAATTTTATGTAGTAGATCTTTATCAAGGTTTTAGATCGGTACTAAAGTTTTGTATACTAAAGAATATATTGATGTATTAATTTTATTTGTACTCTATTATTTATAAATTCAATTTTTATGTATCTTTTTAAATGATATTTTTAATTTAACGATTACTCATTAAATTTGAGTATGTCTTATATGGGATATTAGTTATAATATCATATTTATGAAATATTAATTTAAGTAAATATTTTTACAAAATAAATTGAGTTTTTTTCTTCATTCTAGATTTCTACAAAGTTTATTACTGAAAAATATATTAACAACATATTTTTTTAATAAATTACAAATCTAAAAGTTATGTTTTACGATCTAATTTTGATACTTTGAATAAAAGTTTGAATAATGTTCTTCACCTAAAGTAATGATTTAGATGGTTTATTATCTCCTTATAAAGAAAACATAATTTAATATAATCAGTGATGATCCTTGTCCAAAGATATTAATTGGATTTATTATAAAGAATATGATCTCCAACTAAGAGTATTTTCATACAAAAAAGGAAAAATAAATAACCTTAATTTATATCTTTAATAACTTAATTAATTTTAAGTAAATATGATTAACTAGTTAATAAATCTCATAAATTATCTATCGAGTGTTAATTAATTATTTATCTGCATAGAATTATTTGAATCAATTATATTACTATCAAATTAATATTTTACCATTAGATTAATATTTTATATAAGCCTATTTGTACTTTGTATCTATATATTGGTTTCACATGTGCAAAATACAAAGTTTGTTTATTTTACTCAGTGTTTTATCTTTTTTTGTGTAATGTTGGTTACTACGGATCACTAATACACACACGCACATAGTTTATTGTGATTGAAAACATATTTTACACACCATGAGATTGGTTGTTTAGTATGCATACTAGGTTATGAGTGGCAAATTTTGGCTCAATTCTTGTGTGGGTATTTATAAAAATTATTTTGGAACAAAAAAATATGGTTTTTGGCACCTCGTCACACCCTTCGACAAGGTTGTGAAAGTGGTCAACGAGGACCGTGGAAAGGTGGTCTGACTGTATTCCTCTATAAATATCATCTTATTTCTTGTCTCTTTACCCATTTAATATTATATCAAAATTTGTCCAAAGTTCGCACTGAAAATTACATTGTTTTACAAATTATTATTGGAGAGCTTATATATTTTTACTTTAATGTTATGGGTAAAATATAGTGCATAAGTATTAAGCTTTTGACTATTTTACTTTTTGTATGAGACACAACAAGGTGAGATTGACTGGATCATTATGGTGAGATCTCAAATCATTAGTTGTATGCATTACGTGGATTGACTTTATGTTCCATATAAGAAATTTAAGACCTGTGGTGTAAAGTGGTTCCTTGGTGATTATTGGTGACTTATGATTAAGGGTGGTTCTCAAGGTTGTTTGTTCTGTTCACTTTTCACTATATTGATCTCTGATTTTTTATCACACCATGTAGTCAAGTTCGTGTGTCAAATCAGGTTGTTGTGGAGATAGCAAGTAAGTGCAGCAATAGATATTACAAATAGAGGTTCTGACTAATAGAAAGGTATTAGTGGTTTTATTTCTGTCAGGGTTATAATTATTTTATTGTTTGGCAAATGGTTTGCTACCGAGTGGATTATACAAAATGTTCGTGCACTTACGAGCTATTTTCACAGATACAATGCATCAATATTGTGTTTTTTTTATTAAAATTAGGTTATTTGTTTGTTTTGTTTGATTTTGTAGTTAAAGTATTTGTTAAAATACCTTTAAGATAATTTTTTATTTATCTAATGAATCATTACAATCACATTTTAATATCTACTATTATCAAATAATCATTGTTTCGGTTGTTACAGTCAAACATTAAGGTAAGTCACAATACGTAGTTATTGAGGAACGCTCTTATATATTCACTCACATAAATATTAATGCTACAATAATTTGTTAGTTTTGATTTTAATTTTAAATATGTGATCATATTTAGTTGTTTGGAAGTTAGTAATTTAGATCGTAAATTTACTTTTATTCCGTGAAATTATTATTATTTACTATCCACGCACAAAAAAGTATTTATTTATGTATCAAGTTATTATTGTATAAGAATTGATGTAGTAGATAACTATTAATTAAGATAATAAAATTCATATTTTTTATCCTCCAATTATATGATATATTATTTATTTTATAATAATAACTTATTACATAAATAATATTAAATTAAGTGTTAAATTATAAATGAGAGAAAACCTTACATAGTTGGACATTAAAATTAAAAATTATATTCTAACCTGAACAGTTATACCTTTAAATTTAAGTGACCTCACTCAAAATCTTAGTCTTCGTATCAATTTAATTTACCGTAACCTACCCGGGAAAAAGCATTACTCGGTTCATTAGGAGTAATTTTATTTACAGGTTGTTATAGACATTTATTTATTAACTAAAGTATTTACAACTATTTTTTCTTAACTTATTATTCTTTTAACACGTAATTTATTACTATAAAAATGTAAATAACTTTTTTCTTTAATTACAATTGTACAACAGAAACTGCATGTCCATCAACCCAAACTTCAGCAATCACATCTTATATCTTTCATTCCTCTCCTAGAGAACTTCAGTGCCTAAAGTGGGGAAGCTAGTGCCTTAGCACAAGAAATTCCAGAAATTTGGTATTTGTTCGTAAAGTAATTGATTATACGTAACTTATGTTAATGAAATATAAAATTGTTAAAATTATTTTTTAAGAAAATATTTTTAATTTTTAGAAAAATAATTATAATATTTTTCTTATTTAATATTATAAGATGATATTTAAATTTAAATTGATAAGGATGGATAGAAAAATCATACAAATTAAATTATAAATTAATTTTAAAATAATATAAATATTTAATATTGAATAAAAATTATTTAATAGGCTGAAATATAAATAATAAATAACACTAAAGCTGACCCATTGCTATACTAATCTCATATTAATGCAATTTTTCGTAATTTTAGATGTTGCATTTTGAATGGACTCTTGAAGTCATAATAATGTAATAGAAGCCATAATAAAGATAGTTAAGCTCGATCAAAACGGAAGACTTCTAGACTAAAATATTTTCTCCCTAATATATATAATTTGATGGCTAAGTAATACTATTAGTTCTTTAATTTTAAAAAATTCTACACTATAACCTCCTAATTTTTATATATTATGCACTTAATCCCATAATTTTTTCTTAAAATTTAATGCCCTAATTATTACATATTGTACATTTCAGACTAACTTTGATAAAACTTAAAAAAACTAAAAAAATTGAGAATGTAGAATCTGTAAAATTAGAGATTAAATCTTAGAAAAAAAATTATGAGATTAAAGTATAGAATTTATAAAATTAAAGAATAAATATTTTATGCAGAAAAAATTAAAAAAAAACTAAAGTATTTAATATGTAAAAATGAAAAGACTTATAATGTTATTTAACTTAATTTAATTTAGCAAGATTATATGTAATTTTTTTATTTTTTTTATTTTTGGGGGCTAACAGCACGATTATATGTATTTGTAATTTAACTTTATTAATATAATATTCAAGACTAGCTTAAATATATATAAAAAAAAAGAGAGTCTCATATCTGCCCAAATTAATTAAGATTTCTGTAAATTTCTTTCCTTCAAAAAATCATCTACTATAATAAGTGCACAGTAAGCCTCGATTTTCAAACTAAAAAGTTATTTTGTTAGATAATATATCATTTATACACCAAATTACTTTGCTTTAATTACATTCTACGTTTACAATGTATTAAATGAGCTATAAAATAAGTAAACTATTTAAATAATTATAATTATTTTCATGATAAAAATATGTACAATTAATAACTTTTAATTAATTTTAAATAAAATTAAATTGTTTGTATTCCACGTATTTTTTTAAAGATATTATAATAAAATTTTGAGTAGATTAACTATATTTTATGCCTAAAACGTAAGGATGAGTAATAAAAATATCCAAAATATTTAAGTAATTTTAATTATGTCCATATAAAAATACACGTGGAAGGCAAGTGATACAATTTCATTAAAAAATTAAACGGTAGTAATCAATTAGGCATATTGTATCATTACACATAAGGTTGTTAGCATAATTACAACTATTTAAATGTTTTGATTATTTTTACAATTCATTCTATATATTGTGAGCATAAAACGTAGTTACCCAATTAGTTTATATTTTTTAATACGAGATTCATTTTCATACTAACATATCTTTCAAAATGAGAATGCATTTAGTCTTCTTAGACTTG
This sequence comes from Hippophae gyantsensis, assembly GCA_030763125.1. Classification (NCBI taxonomy): domain Eukaryota; kingdom Viridiplantae; phylum Streptophyta; class Magnoliopsida; order Rosales; family Elaeagnaceae; genus Hippophae; species Hippophae gyantsensis. Next base: position 25,938,367 of record CM061039.1, on the reverse strand, counting down.
AATCATGCTCGATATATTAAAGATCACTAATTTTACTATATCTTGCTTAATTGTACAATTTAATTGCACTTAAAGAGTGTACATGAGTCCAAAACACTATCGAGGAAACACTATTATTGCAAAATTTTCATTTTAGTCTAACATGGGGCTTCCCATTCTTTCAAACTTTGATCACGTGCGTTGCTTACATGAATCCATTTTTACCTTAGACTCCACTATGTATGCATTCAAAAAATGCAAATTGGGTTCCAACTTGTTACAAGTTATTGGAGTTATTAGCCTAAATAACTTCACTTTTGATAAATTGATCAATTTTTCCTAACTAGCAACAACTTTTCTTAAAACTCATGGATATATACAAATTATAAAATAGAAAGACCACAAGACCATCATTCATAACTTTAATAAAATAAATTAATGTTAAACCCACCACATTTATAGCAACCACCTTTAATAACCCCACCAGAGCTCCAACAGCCATTGTCGATAATCAATAGGAGCTCCAACAACCATAGGCAGTGACCCATCAAAGTTTTGGTGTATGTAACAAGTTACATGCAAAGATAAAAGAGGATGTACTAGATTACATATGGTGGGTTATCAAAATTATGGTAAATATAACGTGTTACATACAAAAATACATATGAATATAACATGTTACAACCTTTGGATCACTTAACCTATAGCGGATATAGCAAGTTATATACAAAGATATAGGTAAATGTAACATTTGGTAGGTCACAGGAACTATAGTGGATATAATAGGTTACATATAAAGATATATACGGATGTAACAGGTTACAATTAGTGGGTCATCGGAACTACAATAAATGTAACACACTAATTGTAATAGGTTACATAAAAAAAATATGTGAATGTAATATGTTATATCTGGTAGGTTGCTAGAAATACGGTGGACTAAAATACATGTAAATATTAAATGTAAATACAAATATAAATGTGGATGTAACATGTTACCTATAAAGATAGAGAGTTAAATATATTATGTTAAATAAAAAGATGTAGGTATGTGAAATGCATTACATACATAATATAAATAATATAAATATATGTAACATATTAGATTCACCAAAATATAAAGGAAGACATGATGAATAGTCAATCTAAAAGACCTGCTAGATATAATAATGTTCACCAAAGAGATTCAAGAAAATTAATAATAATGTTCATCGTTTATAAAATAAAAGAAACAAAAAATTTAATATTCTTTCTTGCTAGATATATTTTATTTTATAAGATTGAAGACTTCATTGAGGTTTCTCATAATACATGATACTTTTGCTTTTGGGTCCTTCATAATTAGTCATAAATGAATTAATTGACATATTAGTAGACTTCAAACATGTATATTATATTGAGTGAATGTCAATATATCATTATATATGTTAGGTTGTTTGTATATCTTGTCTAATTTTCTTATTTATATAACAGATAATCAAAATTTGAGCAAAAATAAGTTTTCAATTAGTTATATGCTTATTTTTGATTAAATGAGTTTATTATTTATTAAATTAATATTATATTTAGAGATTCGTAAAAATTAAGGAGAGTCATTGTTTTTAAGAGTAATTTGCATTGATCTTTTTTGTATTGTACTTATACCTTTAGGGGAAGTTTAAATTTATGGCACCTTTTCATACATATTTCCCCATTACTCTTACGTTTGTAATTTACCTCAATATTTTTTTTCTTTTTATATGTCAAAATGGGAGAGAGTGATTCACATGTAGATAGTTCTCATGTTTCATGTTGTTATGCATACAGGGAAATAGATTGCATAGAGGGAGAGAATGCCATGTAGCTTTATATTTTATGTTGAATTGGCTTGATGCTAATACATACACTATAGCTTGATGTGAATACATGCACTATATGAACTTTGCATCACTATTTCTATGAAAACTAAATTAATGTATAATAAGGCTTTTAATTAACGTTATTGTATGCTTTGTCTATGTGATCTCAGTTACATAAAATCTTGTCAAGCTACAAAAAAGATGGATCCAACGAAGCATATGATAGTTTCACTATGGATTAGGATTTTAACAATAGTTTATTTTTCTAATGTTTTACATGTAGTGAGAGAGAGGTTTTGTCATACAAAAATTACAAAAAGAGGAGTTTGTAAGTTATACAAGTGTTGGAAATTTTTCATTGACAAAATTTTGCATTATAAATTGGGTACTAGTTGATCGCCACATATGAAGTGTGTAAAATGAATATACAAGTATACGTATTGCAACAAGTAATATAACGATAAGAAAATATCATTACTATTGAGATTATATTATTAGAAACTAATTTTTAAAACTATAAAATAATTAAAAATCAATTATTTTTTGTGTTTATTATATTTTAAGGAAGCAAAATTAAAATAACTAAAAATAAATAGCAATAATTAACTAAATTAGTTTTAAAAACTAAGAAGATATGTGAGAAAATATCTAGGAATACTTAATCCCCCAATTTTCTAAACATGTAAATCGCTAAAATCCCCCTAATATAATTATCAATTAATTACATAATCAATTGAATCTAACTTAGCATGTATTTCTCTCTCAAGTAAACTACACACCGTATAGTAATTAATTTAATCACACTCTCATGCCAATCAAATTGCATACTACTCATTAAGTTCATTAATCATGGATCACGTACATAAGGATCATACATATCTGCCTAGAAACTATGCATGTTATTTAATCAAAACAAACAATTAAATAATTCTTTCAAATCTATTTAATTGTCTCTATAGATAAATTGTTGGCCAAATAATTAATAGCATACAAATAAGATTAAATAATATAATTAAATTATAATTATAATTGAGGTAAAATATTAAATCATCACATGGTGAAAATTGGGTTCATAAGATCCCTAAATTAATAAATTAACTACACATAATTGTGTGCATAAAACTAACATTTTTTATAAATAAAGACATAAAAATTGATAAATAAAAAAGTAGAAGAAGAAATACAATCAATCTCTTGAATTGTAGAATTAATCTCCTCTTGAATCTCCACCAAAATTGTGTCCCCTCTTGAATTTTTCAGTATTTTTCTCTCTTTTTAGCTCCAAAAATTGAAAAATATTATGTTAATGATGGCCCCTTAGGGTTTATGGAGTGATTAGGGGCTTAAATACTACTCAAGTGCAATTTGGATCGTCAGATCAACTTCAGATCAAGGGTTGCGATCAAAACAAGCAAAACTGACAACGTCAACCAATCACAACGTGACACGTTGCATAAAAAATTCACTAGGCGAATTAAGGCGCAACACGTGGCAGGGGAGACTGGTTAGAGTTAACACTCACTAAGTCAGCACCACACAGCATGACATTATTCATGGAAACAGATGGCGTAGTAGATCGGTGCAACGTGTGGAGCAATGGCATGGCGATATAATGCAGGTCGAGTTAACCAATCTCCAAATTCAAATTGAATGTCGTGCTGACACGTGGTGCATGGTTCGCTGTCCCTACTTGTGTGGCATCCACGTGGCTTGCCCAGTCAGCTCTTATGCTTGTGTGGCATGACACGTCATAACTCTTGATTGGTCTTACGTTAAAAATTCATAACAATTCATAAAAATTCTAGATTAATCCCCAAAAATTTCAAAAATTATATTTTCACACCTTTAACTAAAAATTTTATATTTCAATATTTTTGGCATAAAAATACTATTTATTGAATAAACATCTACATATTATGTAAAAAAGTACGCTAATAATACTACTTTCGTAGAGTCATCACACCCCCAAACTTAACTCTTTACTTGTCCTCAAGTAAAGTCAAGTATAACTAAATAAAATAACATGAGTAGTATATTCATAAATATACTTATATTAATACGTGCATATTTCACGAAAATTATCCCTCTCAAAAGTCGTACAATCCTATAATAAAGAGATTCACATATTCATCAATCAACGTTCCATCAATACAAGGATATGCAAGGTTTTTGACAAATTAATTCGTGTATGTGTGTGATGCACTTGATACCATCCAATGCACTCATGAAATCAACCTATATGAGCATGCTAATCAATTCAATCTTAGAGGGATAATTGTGTTGTGAGTTTTGCTTCTTCTTCTTTTTTTATAGGGTGCACTACTTTTCACCTTACTCTATAGCATAACACAATTGCATTTTTTTTCTTTTCATACTAGCTAAAGGTGCAAGGATAAAGGTAATGTTTATTAGTTTGGCATAAAATATAGCTTAAAGAAATGAATGGTTCTTTGTTAGGCTTAAATGGGTTACTGAAAATATTAACAATGGTTAGCTTGAAAGGCTTAATCGATCCAAATAAGGCCTAAATCATTTTTCTTGCTAAATACTATTTAGGATTTCGCCTCAAGGGATGATCAAATAGATTCTAAAACCTAGTAGATCTCATCGACTCACATAACTCACTACAAATTTTCTCTCAATAAGCATACCAAAATTAATCATGAACATGTGAATAAAAATTTGAATCAATCCAATCAAAACTAGCAAGCATGTCACATGATTAATGTAAATGTATTAATAAATATGTTACATTCATTATCCTAGTCATGACAACCAATTTTTATTATTGAGTTCATATGTTTCATATAAAATATGCATGCATTTAATTTCCATATATTTATCAATTTTATACCTAAATCATGATTAAAAAAACTTTAAAATTTAAAAAAAATTCCAAAAAAATTTAAAATGCACGGTATATACTAAAGTAGAGAAAGAAGTTCCCCTCACCTTCAAACTTAAATTACACATTGTCCCTAATGTGCACATATAAATATGAAAAGATAAAAGGAAAGAAAACTCCCTTAATCATGGCACACCACATCTATCGCTAAAATGCTCATTCTTTTTGTGTCATTACTCTCCATATTTATTCGCCTAAAAAAAACAATGAAAATATAAGTAACATAACATTGGTTTGCCTCCCAACCAGCGTCATGTTTAACGTTCTTGACTAGATGATCATATCAACTCCTAAGGTACATCTTTTTGTGTCCATTTACTTTTTAATTTACCTGGAAACAATTTGAGTCTTGATTTCCTTATGTTTTGGCTCGTAAACACGGTGCTCAATTCTTCTTTCATGCCATTATTTTCTTTTTGAACTTTTTGGCATTATTATAAGCACTCCACCGTAACTCATCCAAATTATGTATTTCTAACAGCTTTTTCACCTCCCCATTGGACTCTTTCACTTTCCAACTTGATTGGAGATACAAGGGTAAAAGTGTAGGGTCTAAACTTGGTGGCTCTTCAATTGATGGTTTGAACTTAGATCCTATTTCAAAATTTTCCATAATCACCTTTGATACACACACGAGAGGCTCATCTTCCAAAAAGTTCACACTGTTGATGAGTGCTCAAAAAGTACTAAAATTATCATGATTTTATGTACATTAATTGATTAAATATATATATATATATTTATATGATTTTATCATATATTTATATAAATTTGTCCTTTTAGGTATCACGGGTATTTTTATTATTTTTCAGGTATTTTCGCTTAAAAACGTAACTTAAAGACTCAAAGAGGAATACTAGAGGCAATACATCACAAATATATTAATAAATAAATGAGGAAAGGTCAACAAATATGGAAAAATTAGACAAAATGGGTCAAAAATGTCAAATAAGAGGAAATCGCGCCGAGCAGCTGCCGCGCCAGCCGCGTGCGCCTTGCTCTAGTTCAACGCCAGTCGCACGCGCCTTGCTCCAATTCCGCGCTAGCTGCGCGCGCCACTGGTGCCTTCCGAGCACGCCGCTGCCATCTCGCCCCATTTTTGCGCGCAGCCACCCCCACATCATACTGATGTCATCAATGACGTCAGCAATCACCACTCTGCGTTTCCACCATTTTTTAACATTTTTTCACCCACTTTTTCTCTCCATCCTCACCTATAAATACCGCCTTCTCTTCACTTCTAAACACACCTCAAAATACATCTTCTCTTCTCTTTATTTCTCTCATTTCTTAGTTTTTTTAGTTTTTCTTAGTTTTTAGCTTTTCTTAGTTAGTTTTTCTAAGTTTTAGAGTTCTTCTCTTTTTGAGAAGAACTAATTATGTTTTTGTAATTTATTTGCTTTATGATTCAATAAATGGGAGTACAAATTCGGTTTGGAGTTTCCCAGCAACGGGAAAAGCATCGAAGTACTATAAGGATTTTATTTTCTTTACAGTTATTTTTTATGTTTTATTCTTACATGTTATATTTAATTTGTCAGTGATTAAATTTAACTTTGTTGGCTGTTTATAAACATGATATAATAATAACGTTGTTATGCTTGCGAAATATTAAATAGGTAAAAATCTCTAAAATGAATTGATTTTGTTTTTATTCAAGATTTTATATTAAGAATGTTAGAGAGAAATATATTATTTTTCATTACAAACTTAAATCTGAAAATTAGATTTTAAGGTTTAGTTATCCAGTCTGATTTAGAGTAGTGCTCTTTTATTTGTTAGTACAATCGCCCGGTAGTTAGAATGAAGCTCTATTTCAAAAGTTTTTATAAGAATTATTATCTGAAAATGTATTGACAACATGTTTTCAGTAGTGGTTTTAAAACTTGAAAGTTAGTACTCAGATAACTAAATTTTTAGATTTAATTTGGACACCTTGAATAAAGTTTAAACTGTCTAACCCCACCAAAGGTGGCATTTAAATAGTTCATTTTCAATCTCTTAGAAAAAGGAATTAATTTAATTAACCAAATTAGTTATCAACCTCACCCATAGGTGTTAATTGATTTGTTTAGTTAACAAAGAATATATAACCCCACCAAATGTGGTATACATATAAAAAAGAGAGAATCAATAAATATCAATTCATATCTTTAATAACCTAAATAATATGAGCAAGCATAATTAACTTAGTTATTATATCCATAAATACTCCACTATTATAAATGATAAAATTTGCATAAATGTTTATTGAATCTGTATCTATGTTTATTTTTATCTTATTAGATTAAAAACACAAAACCCTAAAATATCGTGACAGGATGTTTAGGATTTAATTTCGTTTTTAAAAGTTTGAATAATAAATTAAAAACCACATACATTTCTTCCTTAGATCGACCTTGGGAGTATACTTATCATTTTTTACGAAATAATTTGTGCACTTGCGAGAGTTTTATAAATAAATAAAACCAAATGAATGGTAGGATCGGCGATGTCGTTTCTGTCCTATCAAGTTTTTGGCATCGTTGCTTGGAAAGAAATAGCGTTTTTAAATTATTTATCAAAATTTTAAAAACTTTTTGTGTTATAAATAATTGTGATTTTTTTTATTTAAAAAAAAATTTGTTGTTTGTGAATAGTAAAAAAAACAAATTAAAATTAAAATCTTTTTTTTTCAAAAAAATAAATAAACTTACCGTTCATGAATAGTAAAAAAAATTTCAAATTTCAATTTCATAATAAATAAAAAAATAAAAAAAATTTAAATTTTAAATTTCATAAAAAAATTATAGCATGAATAATAAAATAATTTTGAATTTTGAAATTTGAAGTAAAAAAAACATAAATAAATTTTAAATAAAATAAAAATATAAAAAAATATAAATTTTTCAAAAAAAAAATTTCAAAAAAAATCAAAAACTTTATTTTCAATTTTTTTTTCTTTTATCTTTTTTTTTTTTTTTATCTTTTTCAATTTTTGTTTCAATATTTTTTATTTTATTTTATATTTGGCTTTATTTTTAATTTAAATTTTTTTCCTTTTTATTTTTTTTATTTTTCTTTTACCTTTTTCAATTTATTTTATTTTTGGTTTAATTTTTTTTAACTATTTTTTTATCTTAATTTTTGTTTAACTTAATTAAGTTAAATTTTTACTATATTTTCGTTTAAGTTAATTAACTTAGGTTTTTAGTAACTTAATTTACTAACTTATATTAATTTAATTTACTAACTTAATTAACTTAGATTTTCATTAACTTAATTAACCTATCTTTTTTATTAACTTAATTAACTTAAATTTTAAATTAACTTAACTTAATTAACTTAATTTTAATAGCATGAAAAGTAAAGATCTAAGGGAGTTTTGTTTAGGAGACTAGTTCGTGGAAGTCTTTGTGCCACTAGTCTTTCCTGGGAGCACTCTTGGTTAATACTGTTTATGTTATTTTAACTTTAGATACTATACTTAAAAAAACAAAAAAAAACAAAAAAATTATGAAACTATCTCCAAAATTTTAAAGTTTTAATTACAATCTAAGGAGTTAGTTATTTTGTTTGATCTAGGTACAATTGTGTTTAGATGCCTTTAATTATTTGATTTGTACCTAGATATGGATTATCTAAAACTCACAAGCATGTCCCTAGTTTTAAGTACAGAAAAATTTGAAAATCCATAGGACATGACTGAAAAAGTATAGGTAGACAATCTTGTCTTACTTGTAGGTTTGATTGACTCATTGATGAGGGGACATTGAGTTTACTTAAAATGAAATCCCCAAGTTACGCCTTACTAAGACGTTAAACTAAGCGCTGGATGGGAGGCAATCCATCATTTTAGGTAATTTTTTCTTCTTTGTTTTAATGTTTATTTTAGTTTAATTACATTTGAATAATTTTAAAAATTGTTAAAACTAAATTTTTTTTTTGAGATGTTAGAAGTTCACAACGATCTGTCTGTGTGCACATTAATGAACATGATGGATGCACCTGCATTTCTCCATCACTGCTTGCAACATTATCAAGAAATAGGTAATATTTCCTCTCTTTTCTCTTTATCTTTAATTTACAGTTGTTATATTGAGGACAATGTAAGTTCTAGGTTGGGGGTGGTGAAAAGTTACCATGCTTAATTTAAAAAAAAGGATTTAACAATTTTAAAAAAAATAAAAAATAAAAATAAAAAAAATATTTTTTTTATGTTCTCATTTTCATTTTTATTGTGTTTGGTTTTATTTTCTTTGTGTGATTTAGTAATTTTTGGAATTAAAAAAAAATTCTCACAAAAATTTATCATTTTCTTAAATCAAATTTAAGTAAATAGTTAAGTCTTTTGTACTGTTAGATTAATTTTTGAAAACATATCGTGAAATATTTTGTAATTTTTTTTTATAATTAGTTAATTTTTGTCATAACTAGTATTTCTTGATAAGATGTAGAAATTATATTAAACCCAAAATCGGTGTTTATGAATTTGTTTTAGTGGAGACTACTTTTGTGAGATATAATTTGAGCCTAATTTCCCCTATTGAGAGTGAAATATATATTTTTTCTACTCCAAAAACATTTCTTATTTCTTCAAATTTTTAGATGATCTCTATAGGCATTAGCATTGAACGTATGAATTTTTTCTCATCTTAATAGAGTGTCGTATATTTTTTATTATTATTTTTGCTTAGATTAAATGATTTGAGTAGAAATTGATAGTATATGCTTTTATCTCATTCATGCATGACTGCTACAAAAAAAAGATATATATCTAGGGTTACCTAAACCAAATCAAACAGAAAAGCCACAAAATTAACCACTCACCAAAATCCTAAAAAATGTACAATCTGTACATGGGTTTACTCTCTAAAAAAATGATATATATTGAAAAGTATCTTCAGAAAAATATAGAGAGATAAAGAATATATAGTATAATCTACATACTATGACCCGCATTACCCAAGACCCTAAAAAAATGTACAATCTGTACATGAGTTTACTCTCTAAAAAATGATATATATTGAAAAATATCTTCAGAAAAATATTGAGAGATAAATAATATATAGTATAATCTACATACTATAACTCACATTGCCTACAAAGTTGTGAGTAAAGGCTAATTACAAAAGAAAGATATAAGGAAGTAATTCCCTAAAAAGTCATTTCACTTTCTTCATTTGTAAAAGGCATATATCTTGAAATTTTTTCTTAATGAGTTTGATTTATGCATGAAAATAATTTTTATATATGATATCTTTATAATTTATACATTTGATTCCTTCCATGAGATCAACGTCAAAACAACACTTTGAGCCTTTATTCTTTATACATATGCGAACATATTAGTTCATTTCTATACATCAACTCTTTCGCATATAAATTAGTATGAGCGTTTGAACCCATAGGATTCAATGTTTTGAGAGTATTGACTTATGAGGAATAGAGTCGAAGCGAATTTGGATTCATGACACTGAAATTGGGTGAAATTAAATCGATACATTTTTTATATGAAATATGAAAATGATTTTTGACTAATTATTATAATAAATCATGATTGTTTAAGAAGATTAAAATAACTTATACTTAAGATTTAAAATTATGATCTTAAAGGAGATTAAAAAGTATGAGACATTTTTGTGATATGTTGTTTTCTTTTATTCTTAAAATTTAATTTTTTATTTTGTTGTAATTTTAGTTTTTAAGTTGATTGTTTTTATTATTTCTTTTAATTTACATTTAGTTCAATATTTGTGGGTATCATTACTGAAAACCCTCACAAGACTCAAATTCGTCAGCTACGGCAACCTAGGGGTTTAAAGGCTTGTTGCATAGGCTAAAAGCAACCGTGTCAATCCATGGAAGTGATTTAGGATAGTTTAATTTTTGGTTTTTATCGCTTCTCTTGCTAAGGGACTAGCAAGAAGCTGGTTGGGGGTTGTGATGAGTGCTCAAAAAGCACTAAAATTACCATGATTTTATCATATATTTATATAAATTTGTCTTTTCCGGAATCACGGATATTTTTATTGTTTTTCAGGTATTTTCGCTTAAAAACGTAACTTAGACTCAAAGAGGAATACTAGAGGCAATACATCACAAATATATTAATAAATAAATGAGGAAAGGTCAACAAATATGGAGAAATTGGACAAAATGGGTCAAAAATGTCAAAAAGGAGGAAATCGCACCGAGCAGCTGCCGCCAGGGCCTAGTCCCACGCGCGCCAGCCGCGCGCGCCTTGCTCTAGTTCAATGCTAGCCACGCGTGCCTGTGCGCGCCACTGGTGCCTTCCGCGCGCGCCGCTGCCATCTCGCCCCATTTTCACGCGCAGCCGCCCCCACATCATGCTGACATGAACAATCCCCACTCCGCATTTCCACCATTTTTTCACCCATTTTTTCTCTCCATCCTCACCTATAAATACCCCCTTCTCTTCACTTCTAAACACACCTCAAAATACATTTTCTCTTCTCTTTATTTCTCTCATTTCTTAGTTTTTTTAATTTTTCTTAGTTTTTAGCTTTTCTTAGTTAGTTTTTCTTAGTTTTAGAGTTCTTCTCTTTTTGAGAAGAACTAATTATGTTTTTGTAATTTATTTCCTTTATGATTCAATAAATGGGTGTGCAAATTCGGTTTGGAGGTTTCCCAGCAACGGGAAAAGCATCGAAGTACTGTAAGGATTTTATTTTCTGTACAGTTATTTTTTATGCTTTATTCTTACATGTTATATTTAATTTGTCTGTGATTAAATTTAACTGCTGGCTGTTTGTAAACATGATATAATAATAACGTTGTTATGCTTGCGAAATATTAAATAGGTAAAAATCTCTAAAATGAATTGATTTTGTTTTTATTCAAGATTTTATATTAAGAATGTTAAAGAGAAATATATTATTTTTCATTACAAACTTAAATCTAAAAATTAGATTTTAAGGTTTAGTTATCTAGTCTGATTTAGAGTAGTGCTCTTTTATTTGTTGGTACAATCGCCCGGTAGTTAGAGTGAAGCTCTATTTCAAAAGTTTTTATAAGAATTATTATCTGAAAATGTACTGACAATATGTTTTTAGTAGTGGTTTTAAAACTTGAAAGTTAGTACTCGGATAACTAAATTCTTAGGTTTAATTTGGACACCTTGAATAAAGTTTAAACTGTCTAACCCCACCAAAGGTGGCATTTAAATGGTTCATTTTCAATCTCTTAGAAAAAGGAATTAATTTAATTAACCAAATTAGTTATCAACCCCACTCATAGGTGTTAATTGATTTGTTTAGTTAACAAAAAATATCTAACCCCACCAAAGGTGGTATTCATATAAAAAAGAGAGAATCAATAAATATCAATTCATATCTTTAATGACCTAAATAATATGAGCAAGCATAATTAACTTAGTTATTATATCCATAAATACTCCACTATTATAAATGATAAAATTTGCATAAATGTTTATTGAATCTGTATCTGTATCTATGTTTATTTTTATCTTATTAGATTAAAAACACAAAACCCCAAAATATCGTGACAGGATGTTTAGGATTTAATTTCGTTTTTAAAAGTTTGAATAATAAATTAAAAACCACATACATTGCTTCCTACTTGATTGGAGATACGAGGGTAAAAGTGTAGGGTCCAAACTTGGTGGCTCTTCAATTGATGGTTTGAACTTAGATCCTATTTCAAAATTTTCCATAATCACCTTTGATACACACACGAGAGGCTCATCTTCCAAAGAGTTCACATTGTCCATAATATCAACCTTTGATGCCATACTTTCAAAGTTTAAATAGGTTGAGTTGTTTTCTAGTGAGTTTATGTCGTTATTCATAGAATCATGTGTAACAGTCTTAAGTGTGGGTGACTCAACAAACTTGTTTAAGTTGTCCCCACATTCAGTAATATTTATCCTTAAGCATTCATTAGCACTATCAATGTGAGGGGGTTCAGATGATTTAAAAACTTTAAAAATTATGTGTTCATCTTGCACTCTTATTCTAAGTTCACTTTTTTGTACATCAATGAGTGCTTTTCAGGTTTCTAAGAATGGATGACCAAGTATGATAGGAATTTTATGGCCCCTTCCATTTCTAGCACAATAAAGTCCACTGGAAAGATGAATTTGTCTACTTTTACTAGAAAATCTTCTACCACACCCTAAGGTCTTTTAATTGATCTATCTGTCATTTGTAATGTTACTGAAGTGGGCTTTGCTTTACCAACCCACAATCTCTTGAAGATCGATAATGGCATGAGGTTAATGCTAGAACCGAAGTCACATAGTGCCTTGCCAAAATGGATGTTCCCAATGGTGCAAGGGATGTCAAAACTACCTAGATCTTTCAGTTTTGTGGTATTTTTCTATCAAGGATGGCACTACAAACTTCAGTCAAGGTTATTGTTTCATGATCTTCAAGCCTCTTTTTCTTTGATAGTATATCCTTCATGAATTTTACATAAGATGACATTTGTTCAAGTGGCTCTACAAATGGTATGTTTATGTATAGCTTCTTGAAGACTTGCAAAATTTTTGAAAACTACGTATCAAACTTTTGCTTTTGCAATCTTTGAGGGAAAGTAATAGTGGGTTTGTAAAAGTTGTTTATCTTTGCCTGAATTATTTCCTTTTTAGTGCTCTTTTTATCCACTAGTTCCTCCTCATTCTTGTTAATTTTGTGTTTCTCCTCATCTTTTTTGTCTTATGTTCCTGCTCGAAAGTTTTACCACTCCTCAAGGCTATAGCGTTGCACTGGTCCTCACCTTCTCTTCTTGGGTTTTACAATTGTGTCACTTTGAAGGTTACCTAGAGGCCTTTGACTAATAGCCTCAATAAGTTTCCCCATTTGGTTCTCCAAATTTTGAATTAAAGCCTCTTGAGTTGACACTTTTGTATTAAATGATTGGATGAAGTCTTTCATCATCACCATTAAGGAATTTGTATTTTCCTTAGTAGGTGGATTCTTTTCTTGGGCTTGTAATTGTTGTGGTTGTTCGAAACTAGGTGGTGGAAATGATTGATAGTTGAATTTATTACCACCTTGATTGTTGTTATTCCAAGAGAAATTTGGATGTTGTTTCCATCCTGGGTTATATGTGTTTGAGTATGGATCACTATTTTGGTTCACATTACCTACATAAAAGACAAATTCAGGATTATTTGAACAATTATCAAACAAATGGGCTCCATCACAAAACACACATGAAACCCTTGAATCTTAAACCTAGTTTATATTCGCTAGCGAGTTTTGAACCTTCAAAAGATTTACCAAAGATGACACTTGAGTTGTAAGTGCCATGATATCATTTACCTCGTGTATTCCACCTACTCTTCTTGTGGCTATCATTCCTTTAATAGACCAATGATAATAATTCATGCCATTGTCTACTCTATACTTCTTATAATACTAAAGGATGTGTCTAAATTAAAAATAAATAATAAATTAAAATTAAAAAAATAACTAAATAAATAAATTAAAGTGAAAATAAATAAATTAAATAAATTAACTAAAATAAAAATAAAAAAAAATTTAATTTTTAATATTTATAATCTCTGACAACGGCGCCAAAAAATTGATCTCAAGACACGAAGTGTGTGCAATGAATACGCAAGTATACGTATTGCAACAAGTAATATAATGATAAGAAAATATCGTTTTTACGAAGATTATTTTATTAAACTAATTTTTAAAACTATAAAATAATTAAAAATCAATTATTTTTTGTGTTTTTATATTTTAAGGAAACAAAATTAAAATAACTAAAAATTAATAACAATAATTAATTAAATCAGTTTTAGTAACTAAGAAGAAATGTGAGAAAATATCTAGGAATACTTAATCCTCTAATTTTCTAAATATGTGAATCGCTAAAATCTCCCAAATATAATTATCAATTGAAGCTAACCTAACATGTATTTCTCTCTCAAGTAAACTACACACTATATAGTAATTAATTTAATCACACTCTCATGTGAATTAAATTGCATACTACTCATTAAGTTCATCAATTATGGATCACATACATAAAAATCATACATCTCTCAAATCTATTTAATTGTCTCTATAGATAAATTGTTTGCTAAACAATTAATAGCATAAAAATTAGATTAAATAATATAATTAAATTAAATTATAATTGGGGTAAAATATTAAATCATCACATGGTGAAAATTGGGTTTATAAGATTCCTAGATTAATAAATTAACTACACATAATTGTGTTCATAAAACTCATATTTTTCATAAAAAAAAGACATAAAAATTGATAAAGAAAAGAGAACAAGAAGAAATACAATCAATCTCTTGAATTGTAAAATTAATCTCCTCTTGAATCTCTACCAAAATTGTGTCCTCTCTTGATTTTTTTCTTTATGTTTCTCTCTTTTTATCTCCAAAAATTGACCAAAATTATGCTAATGGCATCCACTTAGGGTTTACGGAGTGATTAGGAGCTTAAATATTTCTTAGGTGCGATCTGGACCGTCAAATCAACTTCAGATCAAGGGTTACGATTAAAACAAGGAAAACTTACAATGCCAGCCAATCACAGCGCAACATGTAGCATTAGAAATTCACTAGGCAAATCAGGGCTCAATGCGTGCTTAGGGGAGACCGATTAGAGTCAATGCTCACTAAGTCAGTGCCACATGACATGATGTTATTCATAGAAATGGATGGCTTGGCACACGGGTGGAACATGCGGAGCAATGGCGTGGCAACACATGGCAGGACGGGTTGATCGATCTTTGAACTCAAATTGAATGCCATGCTGACACGTGGCACACTGTTCGTCCTCCTCACATGCGGCGTAATGTGATTTATTGTTTTTGCTTGCATGGTATGACACATGACAACTCCTGATTCGCTCATAAAAAATCCATAAAAATTCCAACAAAAATTCACTCATTTTCACTAAAAAGTTTATATTTTAATATTTTGGCCTCAAAAATACTATTTATTGAATAAAACAAGTAAATATTAACTAAAAAACGTGTGCTAATAACTCTACTTTCATAGAGTCATCACTAGTCTAGTGATCAAGTCTCTCGCACAACGCATCTGATTCTAGATAGCAACAATTAGGTAACATTTTAACTTTCTATCACACCTAGTATACCACTGATGCATACACTAGTACTCAAAAAAATGAAATAGAACAAACCTAAATAACCTTTCAATGCACAGCTTGATCAATCAAACTAGGTTCTTAATCGATCTAGGGTCGATCAATTGAGTTTCAATCGACTCATTTCGAGTCCCTTTCATGTTGCTTCTGCATTTCTTCGATTGCTTGAATTTTGTGCAACTATAATTGAGTGCTCTCGAGTCAAAATAATGTTAATGCATCTTGATCAATCGAACGAGGTAATTGATCGATCGAGCAAGTATTTAACAACCTCAAAAAATATTTTTTAACTCAACACCCGCATGAAGTTATCTCATACCCTTGTTTTAATTAAGTACTTTATAACCTTATAAGGGTATAGTTGATCTTTTCTTAGTGATCTAGGTTTAGGGCTTCAAATTTCTATATAAGTTCAAACCTTTTGGTTCATTTATTCTTAACCACACACAATATCAATTTTAAGAGTCATTGCCTTCATCATCTATGCTTCATTGCTTTGTAATTGCTCTCGTCGGTTTTAGATCTAGGTAATCTTAATTGTGAATATTGCTAGATAAATCATTACTTAGATTATTGCTTCACAATTTGTTCTAAAAGTCTTAGTTTCATGTCTACTGATCTATGTTTTGACCTAGGATTATGATTTTCTTGTTATTGAAATCTATCTAGAATACACATGGACACTTGTGATAGTTTTGCAAACCCTTCTTGTAGGTTAATCTATATATCAACGTGTCTAATTGGAAAGGAGCAAATAGAATATTGATCAGAATCCACTCACCCTAATCTTAGAGACTTTGAAAAATAGACTAGGTACTCATAAGTAAGGCACGATGACGCTTTATACATGTAAGGACTAATAAGACCAATTTGTACTTGATTATTGAATTTTTCATAGTTGAAAGATTAGGTGATTTGGTAGTTTTACTCTTAAGTCATTGTTTTGATTTATATTATTTCCACTTAAAAATCATTTGTGTTATCTTCTTTAATTTTGTTTTGTAGTTTTCTCACGATTGTAAATATTACAGTTGTGTTTAGTTATCAATTTAAAAAATAACATTAGTTATCGATTTAAAAAATTTATTTTTTAAAAATAACCTATTTATCCCTCTCGGTTTATGAGCTTTCAAAAGTGATTGAGGAATCCTTAAAGCCAAAGAAATATCCTACCTTTACATGTGTGTGGTAGGGTGCTACAAGCCATGCCATGATTGGTTTTATAAATCATGCTTGCGTTATAGGCAAAGTGATCAATAATAAGGACGAGCAAACTTCTAAATAGGACCTCATGACATTTTCTAGGATCTTAGTCCATATTCAAACATTGTCTATACTTTGCGTTTTGAATTACCAAACATCAAACAATATTATTTATCCAGAATAATCTAAAAAAGAGTAAAACATAATTTTTTACTTAACTAGAAAAATAACAAAGTTTTGTTCCTTATAAAAATACTATTTGACCTTTAGTGGATTCTAAGCTTAAAAATTTAGGAAAGACCTTACAGATAATAAATAATGATAGAAATAATGAAAAATCTAAAAATAATAGAAAATATAGAAATAATGGAAATTGAAATACAACGTATCTCAAAATATTTTTTTACAAAAAATAGTGATAAACATGAAGAAATTTGAAGAAATATAAAAAGTATGACTAGATCATAAAGAAGATGCATTTAAAGATTTATCATTTTCAAAAATAAGAAAAATATTTTCAAGAAAATATATAGTTTATTATGGAATAAGTAAAAAAGAAATAATTTTTAATATTACAAATACAAAAGGAAAGTATAATATACCATTAATTGAAAAATAAATTATTATAGATAAATTATCAAAAATCTCCCACAACGATAACAAAAAAAATGGATACATCCATTTAGAAGAAATATAAATATTAATAAAAGCATATTTTTAAAGAAGGAATTGATATACCAATAGCATTGCTAGATTATAAAATAATAAATAGAAAATATACTTTATTAGTAGGAATAATGATCCATACAAACCTAGAATACTATGAATTAAAACTCACAACATACCATAAATTAAATTTACCATTAATATTAATGATAAGAACTTAAACTAAGTATTAAGTACAACCTATGAATTTGAAAAATAAGATTTAATGAAAGAAAATCATTCATTCTCGTTACATTACATAATAGAAACAATAATAATAGTTTAATATATGGACAAAATAAATTCATAAAAATAGATAAAAAAATTTCAAAAAATTGGACAAATAATAAAACTAGAAATATTAACGAAGGTTGAAATACCTGGAGAATGGTACTTAAACGGAAAAGAAAAATCTTTAATAACAGGAAGAAAAAGTAATGTACCATACCATGAATTAAATTTATAAATGAACAATCAAAAATAAGTAATAAAGAATGGGAACAAGAAGAAAAAATAAAAGAATTAAAACAAAAAATTAAAGAAATTAAAAATATTATCCATGAAGTAATAAGTCAATAAAAAAATTAACAAACTAAAAATATCCTAAAAATGTCAAAGGTAAGGAATAGAATTAGAAAATGTTGTTATCCTAATAAGCATATCAAATAACCAAAGAGTTATAGTGAAAGCCTTAATTTTTTTAAAAAGAAAAAATATAATACTTACAAAATATAAATAAAATTCAAGAAAAAGTTCTTAAAAAAAGATAAAATAATTATAACAAAATATTACAACTAAACATTCTAAAAATAGATCCATTAAAAGAATTAAAGGAAGAACAAGAAGATCTGATGGAATGATTCTCTAAAATGAAAAAAAAACAAAAGATGAAGAAAAACCTATTGTTTCAACCTAATGTAATATGAAAACAATTAGAAGAAAAATTTATGAATCCAAAAACAAAAATATAGGAATATTAGTAAGTTTTTTAATATTAACATATGAGTAATTAAGAAAATATTATGAAAAAAATATGCTCTAATAAAGAAGAAAATGATACGATAGTAATCAGTAAAACAAATTTTGAAACAAAAAACTCCAAAATTACTATAGAAAGAAATATAGTAATGCCTCCTATAATTCAGGAAGAAACTTCTGATCCCACAAAAATGAAAGGAATAGGAATTGACTAGAAGAACCTAACCCTCCAAATAGATGAAGGCAATAACCAAAAATGAAAGAAGGATTATTCTGAGACACTAGAGATCTATACCACCAGAATTCAAACTTCACAAAAATAATAATAAAATTGGTTATCTAGACTTAGATTATATTAGAGATAGAAAAAGGCATTAGATGAATTGGCTTGAGTGTACTAATCCAGACATCAAGAATTACTCGTATAAACCCATCAATTGGTAGAGTATTATTAAACCATAAAATAATTGAAAATATTAAAGTATGATTTAGTAATCTATCAGATGATATATACCTTAAGATACAAGGAGATTCAGTTACGAGAAGATAATATTTAGATAAAATAGTAAATTAAATATATAAAGAATTCATAGGAGAAGATAAAAAAATCATATTACTAAAACAAGTGAATTAGAAATAAATGAGGCTAAATTACATTTAGCAAATATGAAAATATGTGATATGTGATGCATTGATTATTTTATATGTGAATATGAAATATATTATTCCAAGATACCAAAAATACAATAACAATTTAAGGAAATATTTTATCAAAAGTTACAAGGAACTCTATATAAAACTCTTAAAGAAAGTTCAATAAATAGAAATACTATAGTAGTATCAAATACTTTAAGAGGAAGAATAAAAGAACTAAAATCTTGGATAATTTTACAATGTCAAAGAAAATAAATATAATTATGCTAAAGAAAATTATAAAATATATTATAATAAGAGTAATTTCTAAATGTTAGGAAAATATGAATATAGTATAAAGCCTTACAAACAAAAATATAAAAAATATAAAATGTTCAAGAAATATAAATTTAAAAAACAAGATTTTCTAAATATAAGAGAAGACATAACTAAGAGCTTTATAAAAAAAGATATTTTAGAAGAAGAAAATTTCACAAAAATGAAAATAACTATCCATCACGCAAGAAAACTTATAGATGTTGGTTATGTGATAAGGAAGAACATTATACCAATGAATTTCCTAATAGATAACCCATAAAAAGGAAGATAACAAAAACTTAAAAATATTACAAGCCTATAAGATGAAATTAGAACCCATATAAGAATCCAACATCGATGAAACAGAATCAATATACTTAATGAGTGAAACTAGAGAAGAGAAAACATATTCAAAATAAACATCTAAAGATGAATGACCTATATAACATAACTAATCCTACTGATGAATCTACAAAAGTAGAGTCATTAGTGCAATTTTTATTAAATATTTACTTTTTTTATTCAATAAATAGTATTTTTATGGCAAAAAATATTAAAATATAAATATTTTAGTGAACATGGGTGAAAATATAATTTTTGAAATTTTTTGGGATTTTTCTAGAATTTTTAACACATGACCAATCAAGAGTTACCACGTGGCATGTCACGTAAGCAAAGGAGCTGACTAGGCAAGCCACGCAAACACCATGCAAGCAGGGACAATGAATCAGGTTACGCCGCGTGTGAAGAGGATGAATCAAACGCCATGTGTCAACACGATGTTCAATATGAGTTTAAAGATTGGTCAACTCGTCTTGCCACGTGTCACCATGTCATTGCTCCCTACGTTCCATACTTGATCCACACCATTTGTTTCCGCAAATCAAGTTACACCATGTGGTGCTAACTCATCAAGTGTTAACTCTGACCGATCTCCCCGACCATGCGTTGCGTTCTAATTCGCTCAATGAATTTCTAATGTCACTTGTCATGTTGTGATTGGTTGGCGTTGTTAGTTTTGATTGTAGCCTTTGATCTGAAGTTGATATGATGGTCCAAATCATACCTGAGTTATTTTTAAGCCCATAATCACTCCATAAACCCTAAGGGGGTCGTCATTAGCATAATTTTGGTCAATTTTTGGAACTAAAAAGAGAGAAAAATACAGAAAAATTCAAGAGAGGACATAATTTTAATGGAGATTCAAGAGTAGATTAACAGTACAATTCAAGATATTAATTGTATTTCTTCTTTTACTCTTTTCTTTATCAATTTTTTTGTCTTTATTTATGAAAAATATATGCTTTATAGACACAATTATGTGTAGTTAATTTATTAATGTAGGGATCTTATGAACCAAATTTTCACCATGTGATGATCTAATATTTTACACCAATTATAATTATAATTTAATTATATTATATTATATTATTTAATATGAATTTTATGCTATTAATTGTTTGTCCAGCAATTTATCTATATAGGCAATTAAATAGATTTAAGAGAATTATTTAATTATTTGTCTTGATTAAATAACATGCATAGTTTATAGGCATAGATGTATGATTCTTATGTATGTGATCCATAATTGATTAACTTAATGAGTAGTATGCAATTTAATTGGCATGAGAGTGTGATTAAATTAATTATTATATGGTGTGTAGTTTACTTGAGAAAGAAATACATATTAGGTTATATTCAATTGATCATGTAATTAATTGATAATTATATTGGGAGGATTTTAGCGATAAATATGTTTAGAAAATTAGAGTATTAAGTATTCCTAGATATTTTCTCATATATTTTTATAGTTACCAAATTTGATTTAATTAATTATTTCTATTTACTTTGAGTTATTTTAATTTTGCTTCCTTAAAATATAAAAACACCAAAAAATTGATTTTTATTTTTTTTAGTTTTAAAAATTAGTTTCTAATAAAATAATCTCCATAGGAACGATCTTTACTTATCATTATATTACTTGTTGTGATGCATATACTTGCGTATTCATTATAACACTTCGTGTGTGGCGATTACCTACATAAAAATGTTATGCAAATTCAAATAATATAATATACATCATTTACATACTTACATAAATAGTATAGCCAATATATGTGTACCAAGTAAATATGTATTTGGCTACAACCCTAAAGGACTTTATAGTAAGAATATAAAATAATACAACAATTAACCTTAACAATGTTATAAAAGATATTGATATTATAATAGCAAAAGAAAAGTCCCTACCATATATAAACAAGAAACAAGAGTTGATTTCTTGATAGGAAATTATTTTTTAAAACTTTTATCAACTATTTACATATTATATAGATAATATAAGTATAACAAAATTAGAAGGAGAAATAATATACATTTCAAATGTTAGAAATATCAAGAGTGTCATCATACAAGTTTATTGATCAACACAAAAGGCAAAAACGTAGTGAGATGTACCAAAAATAGAAAGGATATTTAGAAAATATAACAAAATTACAACATGAAGATGATCTAGAATTTAACAATCAGGAAAATACATTCTTAAAAGAAATACAAGAAGATAAGAGGTTACTAGAAATAAGCAAATTACATAAGACAATAAGATTGGAAAATCATTTAGATCCAAATATTAATAAGCTTGAATACGAAACAAATATAAAACCAAAGGATCCTAATAAAGTTATAAGAGTAAAACCTATGGTCTATACTCCTAAAGATTGAGAAGAATTCAATAAAAAATTCAAGAACTTTTAGAACTAAGAGCAACTGAATCAAGCATGAGTTCTTACTCAAGGTTAGTATTTTTGGTAGAGAAATAAGCTGAAAAAAGACAAGGAAAGAATAGAATGGTTATAAATTTTCAAATCACAAAATAGATTATGGATATTGTATCCCAAAAATGAGAACTTATTAGCCATAATCAAAGGAAATAAATATTTTTCTAGTTTTGATTGCAAGAGTGGATTCTAGCAAATCAAATTAGATAAAGAATCACAGTTATTAACAGACTTTAGTTGTCTACATGGACAATTATAATGGATTATCATATTATTTGGATTAAAATATGCACCATGAATATTTCAAATATATATGGACAATATTTTTAAGGACTATCACTTTTTTTAATGTATATATTGATGATATATTAGTCTTTTGTGATAATATCAACCAACATTATCTAGACATATTAAAAATCTTAACGAAATGTAAGAAAGAAAGAATAATACTATCTGGAAAAAGGTAGTATTAGCACAATAAAAAAAACAAGTATTTAGGCCTTAAAATAGAATAAGAAAAACACCACCTTCAACCTCATATACTAAGTAATATACAAGGATTTTTTAGTGTCATCACTAACAAAAACCAATTACAAAGTTTTTAAAAATATTTGACATATATGGAAGCATATATTAGGAAATTAGTATAAATGAGAAAACCTTTATAAGCAAAACTTATGAAAGATTATGTCTAAAAATGAAATGATCAAGATACTAAGTATATGAAAAAGGTAAAAGTATAAGTAAGAAATTTATCAACATTTTACCATCCAGGACTAGATGATAAAATGATAATAGAAATTGGTAATTCACATGAATATTGGAGAGCTATACTAAAAGCAAGAGTAGATAATAAAGATGAATATTTATATAGGTTTACTTTAGGAGCTTTTCAAGGAGTTGAATTAAACTAACATAGTAATGAAAAATAATATATAACTACAAAAAATCAATAAAAAAGTTTGTTATATATGTAATATCCTCAAGATTTATTATTAGAATATACAATAAATTTTTGAATATTTCTTGAGAACTAATATTGTAAGAGATTACAAACAAGAGAGACTAATTAGATGACATCATCAACTTAACCATTACAAATTTGATGTCAAACATCTACTAGAGAAAAAAAGACAGTTTAGTTGATGCCTTAATTAGAGAATTAGCCCCACTAACAATTTTTACAATTGTAGGAAAGATAGACAATATTGACATAAAAATCAAGATCAAAGAAAATAAAATAAAAGTTCTAAAAGATCAATTAGAGATCTTATATCTCAAATTCATTCTTATGTAAAAACAAGAGGAATCTAGTACTCCAACAAAGAAATAGATTAAAATCTCATAGGAAAAAAAACCTTAGAATTAATCAATAAAGAAAATGGTAATTCTTCAAAACTTTATGGTCTGAAATGGTGGAAGAAGAAGAAGAAAAGAAGAGCTCAAAGAAAATAGTCAAGAAGGAAAAGAAAAGTACTATGTCGTCTACAATGAACCAGCCCTAAGAATATATATGACATGGCCAAAAGCAAGTAGAATAATAACTAAATTCTCCAGTGTAGTACACAAATGGATTTTTTTATTAACTTCAAAGTCGCTAAGCTTCCCAGACCCAGTGATGTAGTAGCCAACTTAGAAGGCAATTATGCACAAGTACTCAAAAACCAAACAATTGCAAAAGGAAAGATGATAATGCTAGGAAAAATACTAAGACCAATAATCTTCAAGGAAATGGGCGATACATTTCATATCCCTAAGGAAGAAAAAGAGAGAAAATATAAACCCAGACCAATGGATGAATTTTATAATTTGGCAAGAAAATTAAGAAAAGATCAACTTGAAACCATGAAATTTTTCACAATAGAAAAAGTTCATACATCAGAAAGAAAACCAATTACATGCAACAGATTCAACATAACTAAAGAACAAATCGAAAGCTTGTTTATCAATTATTTTATTGTGAATTGATTGAAAATATTTACTTAAGTAACAATTTAATGGAATTAAATTATTTTCTTGAAAATTTTAAAAAAACTATTAAAATTTTTAGAAGAGTAAAAGCAAACGATTATCTAACCTTTTTAAGAATTTTCAATTTCATAATAAATTGGCACAAAGGAAAGTCTATCAATCCTTATCATTTTATTAAAATATGAATGAATTTTTTAGGAAAAAACAATAAACCAACCTAAGGTTTTACCAAAAAAAAGTTTGATGAAGAAGCTCTTAACTTGGGAAGAGCACTCATGATAAGTCAAATATATCATGAAATAAAGAAAATTGAAAAATCCTTTGAAATCAAGATAAATTATTTTACAAGTAAAGTCGTAATAATTTCATAAAATAACTTGAATATAATTCAAGAAGATATTGAAAAAATTATCAATTATGAAGCACAATTTAACTATAATAATTTGGATGTAGTTAAAGAAACCAAACAAAAATTTTACCAATTAACAAAAAAAGAAAATTAAAAACCACAAGTACCTTTCTTATATAAAAAAATAACAAATGGATCCACATCTCTAATATTAAGAGAAAGCATGTCAACATGTGATTTTTATTAAATAAATATTAGCATAATTTTTTTTAAAATGAAGGAAGAGATATGATAAAATGTAATATTTATCTTTTTACGT
The DNA here is from genome assembly GCA_030763125.1 of Hippophae gyantsensis. NCBI lineage: Eukaryota > Viridiplantae > Streptophyta > Magnoliopsida > Rosales > Elaeagnaceae > Hippophae > Hippophae gyantsensis. Next base: position 25,913,290 of record CM061039.1, on the reverse strand, counting down.
GTTTTTATTTAAAAAAAAGAAATAAATAAAAATAAGATATAATTTTTATACTTTTTACATGTCTTTAAGATGAATATTCAAAATAACTACTCTATAAAAAGTTTATTGTATAAAGAAGAGGGAGATTAGAAATTCTAAACACATAAATAATAGAAATGATAAAATTGTCATTTGATTTAATAGAAAAAAAATTAAAAATATTATATTTAAATAAAAATAACCTATTTTAAAAAAAATGTCATTTTCTCAATCAAACACCTGTCCATCGAAACATAAAGTTAGATATTAAAACAATGGGTTAAACATACAAAAAGTAAATAGACTACTGGCGTCTTATGGATTTAGCTGAGCTTCAAAAAAATCATTCAATACATAGGATTCGTTAGCAACAATAATAAATTCTTTCAATTACTCTCAATTAAGAAGCTAAGCTAAGTAAAACGAAGTATTAAATTCAACTTTCAAGAATTCTAAGAGTTTTGAAATGAAAGTGAGCGAAAAATTCTGGCATCTTTCTCTACATTTTCTTTGCTTCATATTAATTTCAATCTGTAATAACTAAAGTGAGAGAGTTCTCCTTTAATCAGATTTTACTCTCTCTCTCTCTCTCTCTCTCTCTTCATATACTTTTATTTATTTATTTATTTATTTTGTCAGATTTAATAAAATCTTCATAGCTTTGATATATTTAATCCTAAGTCTTAATTTAGGTACGAATTTATTTCTTAAAAGGACATATTTTAGCGCAGTTTTTAGTGTAATTAGTTTTTTACATATGTTGTTTGAACGTGAACATACATACATATATATATATGTTTCACATAGTTGGAATAACCATAGAATCCCTCACTAGTACAATAATATTCGTAAATTAAAATAAAAAACTATATTCTGAAATAAACTCTATTCGTTTAAATTAAGTGAAAACTCAAAATATCACTTTTCGATGTAAAAAATATTTTTATTTATTTAATGAATAAAAAAAATTATAATAATTAAAAATATACATAATTATAATTATGTATATATATTCTTGAAATTTTATTGCTCCTCGTTGATTGTTTCCAACTTATATGTCCGAAAAAAAGAAGCATTAGTCGTTTAATTAAGAGTAATTTTATTTACAGTAGTTGTGGTTGAGTATGATACATTTAAGGTACTTAGATATATTTTTTCTAAATTTATTATTTTCTTAAACATTATTTATATAATATTTTTCTTCAATTTTTAACATATATGTACGACTGCAACATGTCCATCAACTCCAACTTCAAGCCTCGCCTAGTGAAGTTCAACCTAGTGCCTAAAGGCATCTCCGACTAATTATTCTATTTTAATCTAAAATTTATTTCATTTAATATCAATAATTATTTTAAATTTTAGTCATTTTTAACTCAAACCATCAATTATTACTTTATAAAATAAAATATTACTTTTATTTTTCTTTATCAATGATTATATTTAACAAATTAAATAATTATTTATTACTATTAATTAATTAATTAAAATTTAGAATTAAAAAAAATTAAAAATTCACATATTTATTTTCTCCAAATTTTAAAGATAATTGTGTTTGAGTTTAAAGAAGAGAATAAAATTTTATTTAAAGATTTAAATTTCATATTTGATCCAAACCTAGGTTGATTTAATCGAAATAAACTATTGCAAATAAATTTAAATAAAATATATTTTTATTATTTTATGATCATTATTTCATAATTATATGAACATTATTTTATAATCGTTATTTTTATAATTATTTTACAATTATTTTCATAATTATCTATATGTTATTTTTTATCATTATTTTCATAATTATGTGACAGTTACACATTTTTTTTCAATTATAAATAGAGGAAAATCGCGCTCAGTTTAAGACACAACCTAACAAAAAAAAAAGGTTCTACGGTTTTTTCATATTTTCGAGCAACATAAATATTTGAGAGATGTAGTATTCTGGACTTCATCAATGCAGTAAAGCTCCGAGACAGAAAAAGATTTTGAGCTATTTTTTTCCTGAGGATAACGAGACTGTGTTTGCTTGCATAAATTTGAGCAGAGCCATGAAACGTCTTAAAGAGAGCGATCTAGTCGACGACTCAACCCAAGCAATTCATTTCAATATATCGGTAATATTGTTCTTATATTATTTTCACATACTTGCTCCAACAAGTTTAAGACGAATTTCTATCTATCATGTCTACTGAAATATTAACTACTAATATCAACAAACCATTCCGTTTTGAGGGAACACTTTAAAATATGGAGACAAAAAATTTTATTTTTCTTAACCATGAAAAATGTCGCTTATGCTCTTACTACTGAAAACCAACACTATCAAATCCTCCTACTGAAGTTACAACAAAAGATTTAGACACTTGGATGGAAAATGATTTTCTATGCAAAAAATTTATTCTTAATGGATTAGCTAATGACTTGTATAATTATTATAATTTTGATAAGTCTACTAAGGAAATTTGGGATGCATTTCAAAAGAAGTACGACACTGAAGAAGTTGGAAGTAAGAAGTATGTTGTTAGTAGATACATGAAGTACCAAATGATTGATGGAAAATCTGTAAAAGCTCAATCATACAAACTGTAGAAGATAGCACACGAAATTACTTCTGAAGGTATGACTTTAGATGAACAATTTCAAGTAGCTATTATTATAGATAAATTACCCTATGCTTGAAAAGATGTTAAGAATGCACTTAGACATAAAACAAAGGAATTTTCTTTAGAAAGTCTTATAACCTGTCCAAGAATAGAAGAAGAAGCCTGAAAACAAGATCAAAGAGATGAAGTACTCATTGTCTCAAACAATAGTACCAATAAGAAATCCTCCTCTATAATTTTGAAACCTAAAGGAAGAAATATGAAAACTCAAAATCGCAATAATAACCAAAATTGTAACCAGTAAAATAGAAACATAAACTATCATCTCCAGAATAGACCTTAACCCCCCTCAAGAAATAACACATCATGTGTTATAGTTGTAACATGCCTGGCAACTTGGCCAAGAACATCCGAAACAGGAAGCATCTTGCCCCACAGGAAGCATTCTGCCTCACAGGCAAACCTTACCAAAAATCAACTTATTATTATGATATCTAAAATCCATTTTGTTGGTGGATTTGAGGGGTGGTGGGTGGAAGCTGATGCTTCTCGCCATGTTTGCTATGATCAAGATATGTTCAAGTCTTATTCTGAGCTTGAGGATAAGAAACTACTACTGGGCGACTCCCACTCCACTAAATTTGCTGGTACTGGTGAGGTGAAATTGAAGTTTACCTCTAGAAAGACTGTCATATTGAAAGATATCATGTATACTTCAAAGATGAGAAAAAACTTAGTTTCGGGCTATCTTTTTAACAAATTTGGGTTTACTCAAACTATAAGGGTTGATTTATATAAAATAACTAAAAGTAATATTTTTGTTGGGAAATGTTACGCTACTGATGGCATGTTTAAATTGAACATTGAAATTAATAAAGCTTCTTCTTCTGCTTATATTTTGAGTTCTTTTAATATTTTGCATGCTAGACTTTGTCATGTTAATAAACACATAATCAAGAACATGAGTACATTAGAACTAATTCATAAACTATCTTTGAATGATTTTGAAAAATGTGACTTTTGTAGTCATGTTAGAATAACAAAAGCTTTACATAAGTCATTAGTTAGAATCTGAACCTTTAGATTTAATACACTCTAACATATGTGAACTTGATGAAAATTTAACAATAAATGCAAAACGATATTTTATAACTTTGATTGGTGATTGTTCAAACTACATTTATGTATATCTAATGAAAAATAAAAATGAAACGTTTGACATGTTTAAAATATTTATGACTAAAATTGAAAATCAACTTAACAAAAAAATAAAAAGCTTTTTGAAGTGATAAAGACACTGAATATGATTCCAATATTTTCAATGATTATTATAAAACTCATGGAATCATTCATGAAAAAACTGTACCTTATTCTCCTGAAATGAATGATAAAGCTAAAAGAAAAAATAGAACTTTTACTGAATCAGTTGTTGTAATTTTATTAAACTGTGGTGTTGTTTTCCATTGGTGGGGAGAAATTTTATTAACTATTTGCTATGTGCTAAATAGAGTGCCTAAATTTATTAGTAAAATTGCACCATATAAAATTTTGAAAAATAAGAAACCTAACTTGACTTATTTTAAAACTTGAGGTTGTTTAGACTATGTTAGGATCCCTGATCCGAAAAGAAATAAACTTGCTAGTAGAGCATATGAATGCGTATTCATAGGATATTTTGTGAATAGTAAAGCTTATAAATTCTATGACTTAAATGATGATGTAGTTATAGAATCAAATGATGTTGACTTCTACGTAATCGTTATTTTCATAATTATGTGGCCGTTATTTTATGACCATTACTTTCATAATTATGTGACCGTTACTTTTATGACCGTTATTTTCATAATTATGTATATGTTATTTTTGACTATTATTTTCATAATTACGTGATCATTACACATCTTTTTTCAACTATAAATAGAGGAAAATAACCCTCAGTTTAAGACACAACTTAACAGCTCAAAAAACGATTCTATGGTTTTTCATAGCAAAACAAAGAAAAGAAAATTTAAAATTGTTTTCTCAGATTTTCGAGCAACATAAATATTTGAGAGGTGTAGTATTTTAGACTTCATCAGTGCAGTGAAGCTCCAAGATAGAAAAAGATTTTGGGTTGTTTTATCCTAAAACGATAAGACTGTGTTTGTTTGCACAAATTTAAACAAAGCCACGAAATGTTTTAAAAAGAGCTACGTAATCTGCGACTCAATCCAAGTAGTTTATTTCAATATATCGATAATATTTTTCTTACATTATTTTCACGTACTTATTCCAACATAAACAATTAAGAATTATACAAAAAAGATTTCAAAAACAAGGATATGGATTTGAACAAGAAAAAGGTTTTCAAAAAGAAGACTCCGGATCTCAAAATATTGTAGAAATTGTTTATCAACATTTTAATAATATTAAAAAATCAAAAAATGATTTACCTAATTGTTAAAGTGTTGTTTTAGTTTTTATTATATTTTTAGTTATATATTATATTAGTATTTTTTATAGTTATTTTATATTATATATTTAATTTTAATTTATTATATGTAATAAAAATTTAATAATATTTTTAAATTTTTTTAAATCATTGTTTTAGTTTATATTAAATTTTTAGTTTTATATCATATTAATAATTTTTTTAATAATTTTATATTATATACTTAATTTTAATTTTTATATGTAATAAAAAATTTAATTTAAAAAATAATAAATTTTAATTAATTTATATTATATATTTAATTTTAATTTTTTATATATAATAAAAAAATTAATTTTAAAAAAAAGAAAATTAAAGGAAAACACTGACAGCTTCTAAATAAAAGCCTTTTGATCCGAGTAAACGAAGATGAGAGAAATGAAACGGACAAACAAAAGGCCGATGATGACGTAGCCAGGCACGTGCCTAGAGGACTAGAACACCTATTACATTTTGTGTCTTTATTTTCTTTTTAATTTATTAATTTTTCATCAAAGCTGTGATGGCATCATTGGACTGGCTAGAGAGACAAAACTGACAAAAGCTGGAGACAAAACAGTATTTTCCGAAATGAATAATAGGAAGACTTTTCATCGATAATATTATTATTTTTAAATTATTTTAAATAATATTTTTGAAACTCAAAAAATAAAAAATAATACTTTTATTTTGAATTAAAAATATATATTAATATTAAAAAATATAATTTTATTATTACACTTTTATAGGTATTAATTTTATAATCTTTTCTTTACTTTTTAATTATATATTATATATTTATATTTTTTAAAATTTTATTGATCTAAATTATTATATTATCACCTATTTTATTGATATAAATTATTTTAAAAATTAAAAATTAATATATTTATAAAATAATATTAATATGTGATAGAATAAAAAAATATATATTTAGTGTTTACCATTCCTCCGTAGTTGAAACCCTCGTTGTTAGGTTATTAAAGATATAAATTTAAATTATTGATTTATTCTTTTTTTTTAATGAAAATATCCTTAGATATCTAGATCAAATTCTTTGTTAATCAAATCAATTAATATCCTTAGGTGGGGATTATCAACTGATATATTAAATTATGTTTTATTTATAAGAAAATAGAAAATCATTAAAATCACTACTTTAGGCAAAACACATAATTTAAACTCTTATTCAAGGTGTTAAAATTAGATCTAGATGACATTTTTAAAACATAAATTTCATATTTTAAATCTATTATGAAAAATATGTCGTCAATATATTAGTTTATAATAAACTTTGCAAAAAAATCTCAATTCATTTTATAAAAATGTTCACCTAAATTGATCTTCACAAATATGGTAACAAAATTAAATTTTCATAGTATTAATTAACTAGATGATCACCACACAAATTATGTGTGCAACGAATACACAAATATACATATCGTAACAAGTAATATAATGATATAAAAAGATTGTTCTTATGGAGATTATTTTATTAGAAACTAATTTTTAAAACTAAAAAAATAAAAATCAATTTTTTTTTGTATTTTTATATTTTAAGGAAGCAAATTAAAATAACTAAAAATAAATAGAAATAATTAATTAAATCAGTTTTAGTAACTAAGAAGATATATGATAAAATATTTAAGATTACTTAATCCCCCAAATTTTTTAAACATTTGAATCGCTAAAATCCCTCCAATATAATTATCAATTGAATCTAACCTAACATCTATTCCTTTCTCAAGTAAACTACACATCATATAGTAATTAATTTAACCACACTCCCATGCCAATTGAATTGCATACTACTCATTAAGTTCATCAATTATGTATCACATACAAAAGAATCATACATCTCTCCCTAGAAACTATGCATATTATTTAATCAAGACAAACAATTAAATAATTCTCTCAAATATATTTAATTGTCTTTATAGATAAATTGTTGGCTAAACAATCAATAGCATAAAAATTAGATTAAATAATATAATTAAATTATAATTATAATTGGTATAAAATATTAGATCATCACACGGTGAAAATTGGGTTCATAAGATCTCTAGATCAATAAATTAACTACACATAATTGTGTTCATAAAGCTTATATTTTTCATAAAAAATGACATAAAAATTGATAAAGAAAAGAGTAGAAGAAGAAATACAATCAATCTCTTGAATTGTAGTGTTAATCTCCTCTTGAATCTCCACCAAAATTGTATCCCTTCTTGAATTTTTTGTATTTTTCTCTCTTCTTAGCTTCAAAAGCTGACCAAAATTATGCCAATGATGACCCCTTATGGTTTATGGGGTGATTAGGGGCTTAAGTATAGCTCATGTGGAATCTGAATCATCAGTTCGGCTTCAGATCAAGAGCTAAAATCAAAACAAGCAAAATCAACAACGCCAGCCAATCACAACGTGACATGTGATATTTTAATAAGAAATTTATATTTTAATACTTTTGGTCCCAAAAATACTATTTATTGAATAAAAAAGTAAACACTAATTAAAAAAGTGCGATAATGACTCTACTTTCATAAAGTTATCAATAAACATACTCAGATTTAATAAATAATTAATAAATTAAAAATAAATTCAAAAAATACACAAAGATTAATTTGTATTTAAAACTAATAGTTACAAATAAGATATTCAATACTAATTAAAGATAGATTAGTGTGTTCTGCTTGATAGATGTGATCTTGTTCCTCAATGTATTCTTGAATATATTAATATCTTTTTCATTTTTCGTGATTTGAAAAGACTCTAAAAGATATGGCTATTACTATTTATGAAGCTAACCTATTGTAAAATAAAACTAAAAACAAGAATGGTAGTTGAAAGAAAACAAATCCTACACTAAACTATTATTTGACTGCACACACTAACCTAATGAAAATAAAAACATATATATATGTTGGGGATGATGCAAGGGCTTCTAGCCAAACTAAGTGAACGAGTGCCATGATCTAACTTTTGCATGCCACAACTCGAGATACATAAAGGTTCACCCAATGTTATCTTGAATAGGTCACGTTGTGGCATACTATTTCTTCCCCGTGGCATTTAACAAAAATGTGCCCAATGAATCTATGCAGAGAAGACTACGATGTGGCCTACTACATTTTCTTGTGGCATGCAATACTTCACTTTAATTATTGTTTTGCACCACTTACATATTAGTTGATTTCTTCATGTAAAGCTTACGTGTCTTATTTCTTTAAGATTTTTAGGTGTATATGAGTTCTTGTGGTGTTATTTTTCATGTGTTGATTAACTTATATTTGAAGCTAAAAAATACCTAAAATATAACAAAAAATACTAGTGATTTCGAGCATATAGATTTACACAAATTATTAAATAAATATGCTATAATCAAACCTATTTTTTACATTTAAGTGCAATAAAATTATAAAATGTTAGTGTTTTTCAAGTACTTATCAAGACTGATATATCATTTTGTAAAAACATTGGAATGAGAGAGATTCTTTTAGTAGTAAAATTAAAAATTGTATATAAAATAATTCATATATATCATAATTCTTACCACAAAATATATTGAGAGACGATATTTTTATAATTTAAATTATTATTGTCACAATTATTTTGCAGTAAGATGACTTTTTAATAATAATAATACTAGAATGTGGTTAATTATATAGTCAAAAAATCAATTCATACAATTTTTTCATGATACTTACAAATTGTAATCATTAATCAATATATTATGTTAAATTATAAATAAAGTAAAAATGTAATAAAATTCTATCAAAACTCTTTATAAAATCATTTAATGCATAAAGTTTATCTATTATAAAGGAGTACTAATTAAGTTATGTATCAATCAATCATGAAGATGAAATGTCTTTCTAATAATATCTCGAAGGGGAGAAATAATAGTAACAAAATGAGAAATACCAATGAGATTTTTTTACTTAAATAATTGAAAAATAATAAAAATAATAAAATAAAGAAGAAAAATAAAATAACTAAACAAAAGAAAAAAGAGTAGGATTGAAAAAGATAAATGAGATTTTATTTGATTATTTTTCTTCATTTACATCAACATTTATGTTTTATATATTTTTTAAAGTTTCTTATGTGAAATACTGATTAAACTATTGAGTTTAATTATAATTGGTTTAAAAAATTGTAAGTTTGTATATATAGTGTTTGGGATTGGTCTGAGTGTAAACAGAGAACTAAGAGAGAAGTTAAGATATTTGACTAAATATATGGATTTTATGAGAGACTCATCTATTTGTTGGAAATTACATATACAGGTGTCGATTACATAATGTGTACACATATATGAGTGTCAAGGACACAATTGGTGTACAAATACAATATTTTATGTATTGAGGTTGACCTTAGGTCAAGTTAGTGGTCGAATTTATAGGGGAAGCCTCCTATGGGATAGACGTCCTACTTTGTTGGTGCTTTAAAGTGTATAGAGTTAGATATGCCATTTAGGGTATTCCTTCTTGTAACTATATCATCTTCCAAAGACACGATCTGATGACACGAGCTCAGGATTTTTGTTTTACATTGAACTGACCTATAGGTCGGCCCTTAGTCTCAGGTCGAGCTACCAGTCTTGGTCCTTCATCTCAAGTTCAACTATGGGTCTTGGTCTTTCATCTTAAGCCAGGCTACAGGTCAGTCCATATGTCCAAACATCAAGTCCCTCTATTCTTTTAGGTCAAGTTTTGGGCTGAGGTGGAAGAGTAAATCCTGAGCGAAGGATACGAACTGTTCAACTCTCCAAATAAATGCATATCATTTGATTGGAGAGATAAATTGGATGTCTAAATATAAAAAGACACTTGGGTTGAGATTTATCATCATTTCTTGCACAATAAACAAATAGTAAGAAAAAATGCTATATCCCGTTAGAACGAGTTATAAAAGGTTTTTAGTCCAATGGTAATATTTTAGCTCAGACTAGTTTTGTTTTTTCGAGTTTTATAGTACAAGCTTCGAGAGCCTAACACTTTTCTACTTTTTTTAGGTCAGTTTTTTAAATAATCACTTCCTTTTATTTTTAAATTTGACCTTAGGTAATCCTTTCTTCTCGCACCTTACCCATTATTTTTCTTTTTATGTTTTGTAGCTTTTTACATAAATGCATAGAGAAGAGACCTCAAGCTCCTAAGAAAGCCCCTATTATCCTACTGCTAGTGACGACTCGGGGTTTTCTAGATCGGGCTCTTCTAGCAAGGTGAGTCAATCTATGCCTCAGCCATATACTTCTACCCCTTACCCTCTAACCACTCCAACCATTAGATTGAGTGTGCCTCAAACTCAAATCTAAGTGGATAGGACGTGGAGGAAGAAAATGAGGAATATAGGATCACGGGAACCAGCAAGTCATACCAGGGGTTGCTTAGATGTGTCTACGACTTGTGGGTGGTGCCCAAGAATGAAGAAAGGTTAAGAAAACCCTACAAAATCCCTTCCTTTATTCAGATAATGATTCCTCCAGAATGGGGCCTGTGATAGTGATGAACCTTCATCTGGTTGGACTGTATTTCATGAAAATCCATTGTGGTTGGGGGTAAAATTCCCCTTATACCCTATCATTAGTTGATTCTTAGTTAGGATGTAGCTCGTGCTAGGAATGGACTTAGAAATATCTAAGTTTAATGAGGCTTATGTCTTAAAGTAGTACCTCATAGATCCGAGGAAGGTATAAATGTCTATGAAGTAGGATTAGGGTATGAACATGTCCCTTCCTAAGGATGAAAAATACTAGAAAGATTATTATTTCTATGTTTCAAGCATGTGGGAGTCACATACCATTGACACCAGATTAATAAGGAGGATTTGGAACAACACTAAGGTTGTGATAAGGAATATGGGTTTCTTAATCATGACCTTGAGTCTTGACGCGAAGTAACGATTGGTTGATATCCAAAACTATCTTCCTAAATAGACTATATGGAAGCACTTATTGAACACCCTGTGCTTTGTCACGTGCGATAGAGCCCCCCTTAGGATCATTTGTAAACCCCAAGCTCTTTCTAAACACAGAACCCCTCCCACAGACTTTGGGGGCCGATTCAAGGTTATGGTTGATGATGGTGAACTAGTCTTAAGACTTGCTCTCATTTTTTTTAAGATAAATGCGACGTGATTAACATGACATCTCCTTGCTCTTATTTTCTAGTAAGAGTGAACATTGTTTGATTAGGTTGATTTTATTGTCTAACTTTTTAAGTGAATTGAAATGATCAATTTGCCTATCCAACCAAATTGGACCTATGTAATTTATGAAACCAAGTTACTATTAGGGTAATTTTCAGAAGATAGGGAGAGAGAAGAAGAACACAAAGAAGAAGAGATAAATTGTATATATTTCTTATATCATTTCCATAGTTCATCAGATATATATAGCCTAATAGATTACAGTGTGAGAAATAAGAAAAAGGAAAATGCACGAAAGTAATGGAATGGGCAGTAGGAATTACGTGCTGTCAGAGGGGTTGTCGAGAGAGTGTCTTTTTGATGGTTTGGGTTGGTCCCCTCCTCTGCCGAGCCTCGTCCCTGCCTTCAGTGCCGTGCATGGTTCCTTTTTTGTGCCTTGTGTGCCCATGTGCTATGCCAAGCGCCCAAGTGTACTTATGATCGTATCATTCCACCCCCTTTTTAGAATCCTTGTCTTTAAGGATAAAGTTGGGATAGGATTTGGAAAAATTATGTGCACCCCTTCCTTAGATAACTTGGGTTGGAGTGTTTGTAACACAATTTTCCACTCCTCAAACTAACACAATACTGCTCTTAATGAACTTCAAGAAATGTGATTTCTCTCAAGAAGCCACACACTTAAATCCAATATGGAGAGGTAATTTACCATAGCTTTGGAATGAATCATCCTTTCCCTAAAATTATAACTTGCTCATACCAATCAATTTTGAGCCCACTTAGATCCTTAACCCAACAATCCTTTGGTATAGAATGGTTTCTGACATTATTATAGTTCAGGTTGTTACCATTTCCCTCTAGAAGCATGTTCCAGTTATAAGAGTATGACCAGTCCAATTTGAGGATATTAGTACCAGTCTTGGCCGCTATTAAGTCAAAGAGGTTGCTAAAGAACATCAATCTCCATTCCAGCTTGAGTATTCCCATAAGAAGCCATTACTTGCAAGGTTAAACTAGTAGTTCCAACTAAGCTCCATTCCAGCTTAAGTATTAGCAACCAACTGGAAAATATGTGTAGCCCTAACATTGCTACATACCTCTAAGTTATCATCATAATTTTGCTTCGAGATTGTAAGAGACTTTGTATAGGAAAATTCACTGAGCTAGCTATAGAACATCAATCTCCAATCTCTATAGTTACACTAATGCATATGTTTTTCCCTCTTGACGGTGGAGTTTCTTCCTCTCCTACTACCTTCCTAAGTCTTATTCTTGTCCTTCCTTGAACAATATTAATTAGTTGTGAAGCCAGACCAACACCCTTGATGATCTTCCAGCATGGAACTAACCATGACATCCCCTTCAAGTCCAAGACGAACCACATAATCATAGATTTCACAACTCAGCACAACATATCTTATCCAGGCAGAAGCAATCAATACTCTAGTAATCAAAATGGAACCTGCTTGATTACCCTATAAAGTTGATCTCCTGAAGAATAGTAAGGAATCTTCATACCTTCCTGTTTTAGCAAATCCAATCCCCCATGTAGACCATATGATTAAATCAGGGTGGTATAACCTACTAAAAATTTTATTTGATGATCCCATGGAGTTACGATTAAAATGTATGCCCACAAGTACATTGTAAATATGAAAACTGACCTCATGTATTACCTGGGCTGCACCCAAATAGCTGGAACCTGCCAAGCTCATTAGTATACCCAAATAGCTCATTTGGTCGTTTATCCCTCATTTTCACCTCGATGAGCAGTCCTAATCCTTTGTCCCAATGCCCACAATCTCTCAAGCTAGAGATCACATAATTTCCTAGAACCAAATCAGGTTCAGATATCCCATTAAACACATTTCTGGGCACAAGATAGGTCATAACACAATATTCCTTAAACACGTATAGGGTCTTAATAGCATCATGCTTTACAAACCTTCTATGGTGTGCCTTACCTTTCTACCAATATACCTTAACTTTGACACCATCAGAGGCAGGAGTTTTAACATAATCAAATAACCCTAAAACCATATCCATCAAATAAGTAGACAAAATTGATGACTCCTTATATGAATTTATCTTGACATGTTCACACCCTTTTTTTCTAAGCATTTACATGTTGGGTAGTGCTATTAGTTCGGATGGCTCGCCTAATGTACTCTTAAGGGTAGCCTTACAAGCTGGTTTAACCCAATATAGACAACATCCTTTAGCACCTGCGGTTGCAACCTGTATGACTACTTTATTCCTTTTTTTATCATCAAGAGCATAAGTGCCTTCGCAGAATCTTTTCATTTTGTCATTCCTAATCCCTTCATAAGCAATGACTACAACTCCTGATTCAGTAGGAAGTTCTTTTGCCCACACCAAGGCCAAAATCTCACTAATTCCAAAATTTTCTTGATGGAGGTCTGGGAGGTTCAGCTCAGCCAAAAAGCTCAGAACCAAAGATGAGTCAATTCTGATGCATATTTCCCCAATAGAGAGATGTTTGGGCTGGTCTGAGAGTTGAGTAGTTTTCCTTTCAACTTCCACTAACATTGGACTAATCTTCTCCTTTGAATGTCCTTTAATTTTTGCAAGGGCCAGGCATCCCATTTTTTTAAGTGACCAGTCTGATTCAGCTATACGTCTTAGCTGCACCTCAGCCAAGCTATTTGGATTTTCTGTACAGGACAATTATGATTTAGCTTTAGTAAGAGGCTTCTTAGTTTGATGCAACTGAGACTTAGTTATTTTGAGGCTTTTTGTGGAACTTGATAGATCCTTTGCAAGGCTGTCTTTCTCTGATTTTAGTTGTTGATACTCTTCCAATGAGAATTTCCCAGAGATAGTATTCGAGGCATATCACAACACTAGATTCCCATCATCAGGAACCTCAAGGTCAGAAGTAGAGCTCGTCATATGGCTACCACCATTTTAACAACCTTCACTTGATGAATCCTTCTGATCATTCTTGCTCTCAGGTAGTGCAACCTTGCCAATGCAACCAGAGTTAACTAGTATAGTCAGAACTAACACCTCTGGGGGTACTTCCTTGATGGAAGAACAAAGGGACCTAATGACCAAGGAACGTAAGTTGGAAATGACTTCTTCATAGCAAAGAGAATTAATGTTCATGAAGAACATCCTCTTCTTATCCCAATTCTTTTCAATAATCTTCTCTCCAAGTGTTTGATTTTTACCCATCAAAGAAATTAGGGTACTGAGGTACTTGATGTTACCTCTATGCAATGTTACCTTAGCCTTAATCATAGGCTGGTTAGGAAGGCAGGGTGAGATGGAGATCTCCTCAACTTCAGAGAAAACTCTAGTATGCTTCAGAATTCTAATCGTTGCTGAGGTTTTCGCAACACTTTTAGTTGACTCCAGAATGACAAGGGTTCTCGAAGGTAATCCATTGGTGTACTTTCGCACGTTTGGTATCCCAACGAGATAAGCACCTCACCCGATAGGGTTTCACATGGGTAATATTATCATATAGAGCAATCATTTCTTTGTGGGTCGGGACTATGGATTCGCATAAAGGCTTAAAACTAAGCCCATTTGAAGGCATCAGGCTATGTTTACGATATAAGCTCGCTTCATGGGCTAGTATATAGGCTGATTTTGTGAGTCCAATTGATCCACAGAGCCTCAGCTTGGGTTCTGTATAAACCCTCGTTCCTTCTCCTTATAACCCATAAACGCAACTCTTATTAGCTCTGAGTTTTATGGTTTGTAGTTCACTTGTCGTGAAGGAATCAATAGGTGTAGCCTTAGGGTTCTTGAAGGTCTCAGGCGATGTACTCCTCTGATTTCCAAGAGAGGTTATTGGTGGTGAGCTATGAGCTGCGAACTACGCGTAGAGCTATCACCTCAGCTTGCAACGCTTGTAGGATGGCGTTGAATCTCTCTGAATTGAACTTAGATTGCATGAAGAAATCAGATTCCTCATCAGAGGTCTCTGTGCTGGATTGATTTTAATCGTCTATGGCTGGAATCGGCTTTGATACCACTGTTAGGGTAATTTTCAGAAGATAGGGAAGGAGAAGAAGAACACAGAGAAGGAAAGGTAAATTGTATATATTTCTTATATCATTTCCATAGTTCCTCAGCTATATATAGCCTTACAGATTACATCGTGAGAAATAATAGAAAGGGAAATGCAAGAAAGTAATGAAATGAGCAACAGGAATTACGTGCTGTCAGAGGGGTTGTTGAGAGAGTATCTTTCTAAAGGTTTGGGTTGGTCCTCTCCTTTGTCGAGCCTCGTTCCTGCCTTTAATGTCGTGTGTGGTTCCTTTTCTACGCCAAGCGCCCAAATGTACTTATGCTCATATCAGTTACCAACCCACCTATATAATCGGTTCGGTTAGATTGGTTATTTATATATAATATTTAGTTGTTAAATCTAAAAATAATAATAACTATAAAAAAATTATATTTTTTAATAACTTTCAAATTATCATTATCTAAAATTATCATAATATATGTCTTACCTCTAAATTAAATAAGAAAAGAAGGGAAAGAACAATTAAATAATTAAATGAAAAAGTTTAATTTATTTAGCTAATATTCAAGTTAGACAACTTATTTTTAACAAGAAATACAATTTAAGCATCAATGTATGAAATTGAGAAAATATGATGAAATTTTGAAATAAAAATAAAAAAAATGTAATAAATTTTGAAGAATATTTAAATAATACATAGGAAAGTCCTCTGGATAATTTACGGTGTTCGCAAATGAAAAATCGAAACCTGCAAACACTAAACAGTTATTGAGTGTCCAATTGAATTAAACCTGGCAACATATTCATAACCAAAAATTTCAGTTCGGTTTGGTTGATATTATATTTTTAAGAAAATAGAATTTCATTAATAGTTGATATTAATACTTTGTCAATTTTATGCCCATCCCTAAAACATAGTAGTACAAATTATTCTTTTTCTATGATTTTGTCCTGTACAAAATGGTAGAACAAATGTGAAAAAAAATAAAATAAAATAGAAGGTTACTTTATGATACATTTTCAGTAAAGTGTATGTTAATATTTTTTTTCTTTTATAAGTTTATAGTTACTAGGGCAAAATTATAATTAAATAGATTGATTCACTCGATGGTTTAGTAGATATGACTTATTCGTCAAGGTTTGAACTATAAAAATAATATTTGATTTAAAAATATATTTAATTAATTCTTTAAATTATTATTTTAAAGTAATTATTTAATAAAAAGGCATCTCACCCGGTATTTAATGGGGCTCATTGAAATTAAATAGATGTGTGTAATATACAAGCTTTATTTTACTAGCATTCATCACGCGTTTTACACGTGTATACTTATACAATAACAAATATTATTTACCTTAACAAGAATAAAAATAGATAGATGTCCATGAGACTTAGTTAAATGATAAAATTTACAAAACAAATCTTTAGATAGACAAGTTATAGAAGCATAAGCTTATTTTTAAATAGTTGCAAAAAGAAGCATTTGGCATGCAATTATACCAAGTCTCCAATGATGCCTTGAAAGTCATATGAACTAATTGGGTTTTATTCTGTACATATAAAGACATATTAGAAGCATAAATAAGATCACGAATTTCATACTCTTTTATCATTGTGACCTCGAAGAAACACCTTCCTCGTATCCAAATTCTTATCATAGAAGAATAATGAGTAAAATTCAATCAAGACATTATTAATAGAAAAACAACTTGTGTAATGACAACAAGTTTGTAATGGTATGCAATGTATGCAATGTATGCAACAAATCAATTAAGTATGTCATGCATTGATGATTATGAGTTGTAAAAGACCCAAAACCAACACTAGATATTATTAATTTAGCATATAACCTTGTAAAACTCCATCATGACCAAGATAAGGTTTATCGTTAGGCACTTGAGAGCTCTCAGTTTCATGTGATGACTTACTCCAATATCAAGCATCCATATCTAAGAAAATGAATTAAAAAGTACTTGTTCATTAGAAGAAGCAGCCTGAGCAACCATGGCTAATGGTTGTTGAATCTTCTTATAGTTACCATTATTTTTTTTCGAAAATGTTCAAATTCTTCTTATTAGCACCACCATGAGATGATTGAGATTGATTTTTTTGAATAAATTGTTGCACACTCCAACAAGATTGTTGATTGAAGATCTATTGCTATTATTTTGGTTGCCTCCGTAAGAGATATTGTTTTCTTTGAAAGGTATAACATTAGTTTGAAACACTTATTATAATGAAAACTAGACTATTTATGTAACATGCATTAATATCCCTCACGCAAGCAATGCAACGTGCTTAGAAATGGCCTAATTTATCTCATATTCAAAGGAGCAACAAAGGAATTATAGCAAGGTCCTAAACCTCCAATCATACATAACAACATATATGTATTAGTCACAAGCTCTCATATAGCAACAAGAATATATGAAATTCTTTTAGCTTATTAATATACTATAAACATACATTTCTTCTATATTAAGATTTTGTAACGGAGCTCTCAATTCTATGACTCTAGTTTGAGCACTAGAATAAAAACAACATTTTTTAACTCATTCTATTGCTATAAGGAAATATTTTTGTAAGGTTTATAAGTGTTGGTGACATTTGTGAATAAATAATTTGAATTTAATTTTAGTTTCTATTTGTTTATTTTAAGAATATTTTCATGTCAAATAAACTATTAAGCTCCAAGGATCACATCCCAAATATATTTATATTTCATGCACGGTAAATTTCATATTAAACACATAGGAATATTGTGCATATATGTTACAGGATTGATCAAGCCATGTTTAGATCGATCAATCTTAATTACCTAGTTTGATTAATTTTTACATGTTAGATCGATTGAATAATTAATACTCCATCGATTGAGCACTAGATCAATCGAGATTAATGAGTAAATCGATCCACTTATTTGAAAATGAATTAATTATTTCACTAGATCGATCGAGTGGACATGTTTGATTGATTGACATAGTTCTAGATCGATCAAGCAACCAAGTTTTCAATTTTTACCTAATTTTTACTCTTGCTAATTTATTTTATTACTATATTGTCCTTATGTTTTAAAGCACTTTTCAAGATTTTCAAGAATAGATTTGTAATAGACCTCTAACCTAGGGTTTCTACTCATGCTATTTAATTATACCATTGGTTCACAATTTTGTTAACTATATGAGAGCATTATTGAGCATTATTCTTTTCATCTTATTTTCTCTTTTTGTTTTACAAAAATTATTTAAGTAAGTTTTTTTCATTGAGTTAGTTTATCAAACATTTGTAGTTGTATTTGATAGATTAATAAGCTTACAATATTTATGATGTTGTGTTTTAAATTGATTAATCTAAGGTTGCTAGTTGTTTTTTATTTATATGCTATATTTGTTAAATTATCTAATTAGGATTATTTATTATTGAATTTGCTCTAAGACACATACTTTTAGTTGTATTATTGTGCTAATGTTTCGGGTACTAGTTGAAGGTGTTCGATTTCTTATGTGACTTAAATTATCAGAAATTTGGTTCGGATCCAAACACCTTTCTTGTAGATACTATGATGTAAGTAGTTGCTTGTAAGTAGATTACTTGGGAGCATTACCTTGGTGGATAGTGGTACTACTACAAAAGGGGTATTTAAGTCGATATGTAAAGTTAGTTTTTGGAAAAAAACTGACTTTTAATGAATTTAAAGCGATTTGGTGTAGAACCGATGTTATCCACGTAGGACGTAGCATTAGTTGACGTGTTGAACCGACGCTACATGTGGACGTAGCGTCAGTTGACACCTAGAATCGATGTTACACACGTGGATAAATTCGTTTCTCTTCTTTCTTCCCCAGACATAAACTATTCCAAGCGTTGTATAACTCTCAAAAACCCAAAACCTCTTCCACTTCTCCTCCACTCTTTCTCATTTTCCGACCACCTACGACCACCAATTTCAGTGCCGGTTAGTGGGTTTTCTTCCTCTCTAATTAATCTTTTAGATCCCCTATTTTTTTGAGCAAAATACTCAAAAGCTTTATACTCATTTCTCACTTACAAAACACAATTTTTTCTTCATTTTCTTCATTTTGTCACTTCATTTACTCTTGTAAGTATTTCTATTAATCCTATGCACTTATTATTCATATTTTTCCTGTTATTATGTGTTATTATTTATGTATATAATTTTTTGTATTTATGTTATTATGTGTTATTACTTATGTGTATAGATTTTTGTATTATATATGTAGGTTTGTATTTTAACATCAGGAGAATAATATGATGATTTTGAATAACATAGAACAACATCATGGTAATTTTTTTACTATTAATTAATATTTTATTTTTTAATTATTTCTATTATTTAAACTATTTGTTAAACTGATTTTCTTTTTTTCTGCTATTATTTAATGATCGAATGCAGGTTTTAATTTGGGTATAATAGAAGATGAGTAAATTTTGTAAAAAAAAAAAAAAATTTAAGTCGGTTCACCGCGTGAACCGACTTTAATACCCCTTTTTGTAGTAGTGCTAGCCTTCTAATTAGACCTTATTTTTCATAGTGGATAATTAAGTGCTTTGGTGGACTAATCGTTTTCCTCTTGGGTCATTGGTGTGACCTAGGTTGTTTCCACCTAAAACTATCGTGTATTAATTTTATATATTTTTACATTACTTTATTTACATGCAATCACATCTCTGGCAATTCTACAAAATTTTATTTTTTCATGCCTTCGTTGATCTTCTATTCACCCATTCTCTCTCTAATTAGGTTCATAATTAAAAAAGAAATTCTTCAATCTTATGCACAACATATGAGTTCATTCCTTTGGACATAGTAATAAAAATCCAACTTTTAAGAAGGAAATTAAGATGAGTCCAATTAACATACGAAGGATTTAAAATCTGCATACTATTGATAAATTTTGATTGAATAGGCCCATAAACTACAATGTAACTTTTCATAGGATTCAAAACTAATATAGGTATTATTTATAGTCAAGAATAAAATAGATAAAAATAAAAAGTTAAAAATTAGAATGTATATTTTAAAAAAGAAAAAAATTATTAACTTATTAATAATACCCATTTATTGATTGTTAAAGCATAAAACCTAAACAATTAATCATAAATTCTAAATCTTAAAGTATAAATCTTAAATTCTAATACGTAAACTACTTAAATTTAGGATTATTTTATTCTTTCTATCGTATATATGTGTTTTTATTTTTTTAAATTATATATTTTAATCATTAAACATACTACTTTTGCCTTTTTTTTCTATTAGATGCAAGTAACTACTAAATTAGGTCTTTTATTTATTTCCATTTGTTCCTTCAAAATTACGTAATTATCATAATCGAGTTTCACATCAACTGAAATCGAGGTAGGAGGTAAGAAAATTAAACCTTGCACATAATCATCTGATAAGATTGACGGAGAAAAATTTTCTGAGGTAGAATGGGAGTGCCAGAACCACGAAGAATATGTGAGGCATTTGATCCATCTAACACCTCTACATTTATCTGATTTGAATTTGCAGAATTAATCGGTGAAGAAGACACAATATCAAGATAAGATATTTTATTCTTGTTTGTCATTCAAGATCCATATGATCAATTATATTCTGATACCATTCACGAAATAATGTATAGAAATGAACTCAAAACTGAGTAGTAAACTTTCCCGTTGAATTATGTTACACAACTTGGTATTTATACAATCAGAGAGGCAATGCCTTATACATACATATGAAGCCTACGTAACTAACTCTTCTTAAACTTGCACTAGGCTAGCTTGCTTAACATATTGCACATGTGTACTTACACACACAATAACAATTATCATTTACCTTAAGGAAAACAAAAACATCATAAAAATTGCAAAGAACTAAAAAGATTAAAAAAAATTAGAAGCAATATATGCATGAAAGATCTCATAAACAATAAACATACTTAATATAAAGCAACAATATGAAGTTATTGAACTATGATGAATAAGATTAGTTATAGGAAAAAAAATCATAAAAATCCCAAAACCTTTATAGTAAAATATATAATGTAAACTTAATGAAGTTTGAAGAGAAACTAAAAATAATAAAGACTTGTTGAGGAGAAGTCACGAAGAAAAAGAACGTGGATGGCAACAAGGAAACCAATTCATTACAATGAAATAAGGAGATGAAGATGAACCGTTATATACAATTCCATGTCTAACAACTCCAATCCTAAATGATAAAATGAATGAACATATTGTGAGAGTTTTGACTTCTTGAGAAAAATAATTCAAAATTTCTATTTATTATAGTTAAGAGGGTTATGAAATTAGAATATATTTGGTAACTTAATAAAATCAATGTATTATATGGGGTGTATGCTAAATTAGTGCTAAAGGTTGAAGAGTAGCCTTACAAGTGAAGAGTCTTTGGAAGTGTTGATGGTCCCAAAAATATTTTGAGAGTACGTGCTATGGGTATACGTGCAAGAGAAATGGAGTTAGGTAAGTCAAGATGGTTTAGAGATGCACTTCCAAGTGCGTATTGTAGAACCCCTTAGTATGAACTTTGAAAAACACTTGCAAATATAATTTACCTATTCTCAATAAATTTGATTCATTTATAAAAATAATTTTTCACTAACACTTTGACATACATTTCATTAACCATATTTATTTTCTTGAACTTATGAATATATTCAAATTCTGTAATTATCATAATAATCATAAATAATAATTCTTCACTAAATTCTATTTATATAGAATTTTAAACACTATTTACTTATCATCACTAACAATTATTTAACATGCATCCCACAAACCATATTTATTTTCTTTAAGTTATAAAAAAATTTAAAATTTTATAATGATAATAATAACGATAATTAAAAATTTTGAAGTATTTTTTTCTCAATAGCATGACCATCGAAGATTCTCATAAGTAGGAATGATTGCACAAGGTTATTAGTTCTTTCAACGCAAATAAGTAAATAGAAATTTGGTGAGGGGTGTAAACGTCAACCTATGTAATATCAATTCGGTCAAGCACGTTTCACAAACATGAATTAAGCAAATTAAGCAATGAAAGGACCAAAAAATGTGCTCAATTCAACATCCAACTAAAACAATCAGCATATATAAAAATAACAATATGCATTAAACACACTAGTGATGGTGTGTCTCAAGGGGTCCTATCTAGGCTAATAGTATGCATAAACACCTAAAACATCACCCAACATGCACTCAAACACCATATAGCAAACCAATTAAAGAGCCCAACACCTAGTACACAAATAGGATAAGAATATACACATTCTTGAAAGACACACCAAACTTGCGTGCAGATAACAAGTAGAAGAAATATAAATTAAATAGGAAGCATGAAGATTAATTTGATACAACATAATCAATGATTAGAAAGCTATATGCATGCTACAAAAAAAAAATGAAAGCATGCATCAACGTATAACAAATAAGCTTTCTAACGAGAGTATACATCTAGTATATTAGAACATATATGATAGAAACTTATATTATACTAACAAGCATACTCATCATGTATAACACCTTATATAGCGAGGTAAACCTACATAAAAACCATATCTATGTGGTAACATTCTCGGGATGCTTATAGCAACCACTCAATAGTAAACAAATCCACTATGCAATAAAACAGTTACAACTTTGACCGAAATAAAACCCACATTACCTCTATCAGTAGGGACCTCTATTCAAACTCCTTATTGTTGCCTTTGCAACAAACTATTTCAACACCCTAACCCAATTCACCTCCAAAGCCAACATCACTTAATATGGTGTAATCAAAAATCACAGATCAGTAATATGAACAATGAGGACCACCCTCAATCACTAATAACTAACCATCTTCGTGGGACATATAGTCCACCACAAACTATCAAGGGAAACACAGTCAAAGTTATGAGAACTCAAAGAATTTAACTCATATTACTCTCACAATGAGGTTCTCACATAAGAATAAAAGTTACACGAGGTCAATTTCTCATCGACACAATGCTCACACACAGTCACAAATCATTAATACCAAATAACATACAGGTTATTAATGATTCAGAAACAAAAAATTGCGATGTCAATTTGACAAAGCTTGACTACATATTTTTTGGATAATAAAACAAGAGAAATATGGGTATTTATAGCCACAACAATACACCTCACCATAGACCTTGCCAACCACCTCACCAAGGATGGTACCCAGGGGTATGGCAAAGTATGTGACGAGGTGCTAAATAATCTCATTTTTTGTTTTCAAAAATTATAGACTAATTTTCATAAATACCCATACTTGAAATGAAACAAAAGCACGAGTGACAAAGATGGCTTGCTTGCTCATCAAAAACTACAACACTCAACCTAGCATGTATACTATGAAGACCAACCTTGTGGTGTGTATAAACATGTTTGCATACAAAGTGTATCTCATTAACTATGTGCATGTATGCATTACTGATCCGTAGTAACCAACCTTACACAAAGGAAGACAGAATACTGAGTAACTTTAAATAGACACTGTGTTTTGTACATAAGAAGCCAACACACAGTTACAAAGTACAACAAGACTTACATTCTCCTCCTTTGGCTTTTCATGTCAAAACACTACTTAACTAAATACATACTCACATTTGTCATGAGATGATCATGAAGATGACCTAAAGATTTTTTTCTCATAAACAAAACAATGATGCATACCTAAATGTGAGAACAAACATTTTTTGGTCATCTTCATGTATTAACTCATCCAACCTCTATCACTTCTAAAACATGAGGATCTTACCACCATTGCACACAACATATATAAAGCTAGAAGACTTCAATCTACACCTATAACTTGCACACACAAAACAAACACATATCCAATGAACGTATCATATAGATACAATGTATAGTCTATAATATACTATTGTGTTACCCTCATGGAGGTACACGTTGCTAGGCTAAACATAGTTAATATGTAATACAAACAAACTTAATCTATATGCAACACAAATACGAAGACTTCCCTAAAAATATGAAACACTCCCCCTAAGTGTATGTATGTCAAATAAGCATAATTTAGTGCAAACTACAATCACCATCCCATGCAGCAACTAGCATGGTAACAAACAAATACAATGCACATATAAACACAAGTTGTGCACACTTTTCTCCCTTTTTGATATTGAATGTCCAAGAAAGCATACATAGAGTATGCAACATACCACACCTCTATATGAAGGAGAAAATTCATACATAAATGTAATAATCCTAACACTCTTGCACCATAGTAGGGAAGATTAGAGCAAACAAAATAGGAAGCAACACATGCAATCATGCAAAAAGGACAAAGAATAACACCAAGACAATAGCAAGGTAAAAGCATGTAACAAACAACAAACTGAATGTACAGGGTATGACTAGATTCATAAATAGGACATACACTAAGGAATCCAAACAAACATAGCAGTCCCCGTAGCATTATGCATTTGACATATAAACTAAACATACTAAAATTAATTTCTATTCATGAAATCAATAAGACATTCATACTTATAGGTAATATTGGTTTCAAGTAGAAGGCCTTTAGATTAACTAATATACTCAACATAAATATTCACATGGCTATCAATCCATAATGCATTCATGTAAGGGTATGGTTGTGTGTGCTATACCATACTTGTTTACTCTATATACTTGAAGAAAAGCCCCTATGAACCATGAAATTAGACGTATAGTTTCAAGTAGCACCAAACTTTATAAGTCCATATTTAGCCCTTATTTCCACTAATGTAAGTGCCAACATAGATTGAAATCAAGAAGTCCTTCAAAGCCCGTAATGATAGGCTAAGGTATGGGTAGATGAGATATGAAATTTTAGTCTTGAACACACCTTTATTTAACCAAATAGATACAATATAGTAATGAGTTCAAAACCACAAATTTAGGTTCTTTTTTTCCTTCACTTCCCAATTGACATTCACTTTCTAATTGACATCCACAAGTACTAAACTTGGACTCCTTCTCTGTCTTTTATTTTTTCTTCTTTCTTCTATTTTTAAGAGAACTATACACCAAATTATTTTCCATTTTTTACTCATTAATTATTTTTTTGATAACCCAAGAAAGAAAAAAAGACATTTCCAAAATATATAAGCTCAACAAAAAGTATAATAGAAACTCAAGTAAAGATGTATAAGGTAAGTGGGATTTATCATTTGGCCTAAGTTAATATATAGTTGTAATAAAATGAACAGATAACATAATGGCTCAAAAATGGGTAAATAAGGACATAAATAATCATTGGTGGCTTGAAAAGTTCAAACGATTCAAAGAAAGTCTAAATCTTTTCTCAATCTAAGTAGCACTTAGGATTTCACCTCAAGAGACACTAAAAGTGGATTCTAGAGTTTGTTATGGACATAAAATTCATCAAAGCATGAAATATGCACAAACTTCTCGAGATAGCCATTCAAATTTTAAAAGTTATGACTTGTGCACATATAATAGAGTGTAGAAAATAAAAACATTTATCCATACAAACATTCAATGAATACACATGTCATGAGAATCATATTTCAATCCAAATCAAACATAAGCCAATCATGTCACAACATTGGTTCTTATTAAATTCAATTTATATGTAGTAAGTTAGTAGAGGGGAAAACCATTAATCTCACGAAACACCATAACAACATCAAAAAAGTGTGAAGATAAGGATGGCCTCAAAGAAGATCAAAGCTAAAAAGAAAGGAATATGCCTCAAAAGGGGATCATTAGTACAACACGTACAGTGTTGCCCCTAGAAAGAACAAAGGCAAAAACTTTACACTATTGCCTCAATAGAGATCATTGGTAACACTCACATCATCACTAGTCAAGAGAAGGAAGGAAACTGACTAACTAATGATCAACACAAGCAACACCTTTAGGATAGATAAGAAATAAGGGATGTTACTAAAACATCTAAGCATGTGAAGAAGACTTATGTTCCAACAATGGAAACAAGAGACATGCTTAGATAGGGTAAAAATCCTAAACAATAGGAATGTCAACTAAACACACAAGTCTAGTCATATCAATACATGTAAGTCAAGAGCCTTAAAGACATGTGAATAATCTATATGACATATAGATGCACATGAAAAACTACAACAAGCATAGTACAGAGAAACACTCATGAATACAAGCTTGTAACAACACCGTGGTATTCTCCAAAGATACATCTAAAGCACAAAAGAAGGAAGAACTGGAAAAAGATGAACAAAAACGAATAGGAGACAAATAGAGAACCAACACAACACATACTAGGTACAACAAGGAAGATCCTAGTAAAATAGGTGAGATGCATTCATTATGAAAATTAACAAATTGTGCAAGACAAAGAAGAAGAAGGAGAGAAAAAGATATGTATACATGCATATACAGAAAAATAGGAAATATGTAGATACCAAAAGTTCATGGAGATAAACAATCTCATAGAACAATAATAGCCCACCCACAAGTGACACAAGGCATAAATATACAAGGTGTGTATATGTGTAGAAAGAGCTCTAAGATCGAGCATCCAATCAATTAAGCCTAAACAAGGGTGACCTATCTGACACTAAATGAATACTCTCATATGTAGGAATAATTACATAAGGTCAATTATTCTTTCGACTCAAATAAGTAATCGAGACCTTGATCAGAGGTGTAAAGACAACCCATGGAATATTTTCCTGAGTTCTATACTATTTCGACCTAGCAGGCCTCACAAAATTGAAATAAGTAAATTACATAACAAAAGTACAAAATAACATGCCCAATTCAAAATACAACTAAAAAATCTAGCAAATATGTAAACAATAATTTATATTAAACACACTAGTAATAATGTGCCTCACATATTCCTATCCATGCTAAAACATGCATAAACACCTCAAACATCACACAACATGCACTTAAACACTACATAGCAAACTAATTAAAGTGTCCAACACCCACTACATAACTAGGGAAAGGACATACAAAATCTTGAAGAATCACACCAAACTTACATATAGATAACAAGTAGAAGCAATATCAATTAATCAAAAAACATGCAGATTAATTTAATATAACATAAGCAATGATTAGATAGCTACATGTATGCTACAATAAAAAGAAAGAAATCATGCATCAACATATAACAAATAAGCTTTATAATCATAGTATACATCTAGTATGTTAGAACATAATCAATAAAAACTCAAATGATACTAACAAACATAATGATTATGCATAACACCATATATAACAATTTAAACCCATATGGAAACTCATCCTATGTGGTAACATCTTTAGGTTACTTATGAAAACCACTTAGTAATAAACAAATCTACTATGCAATAAAATAGTTGCAATTCTAATAGAAATAAAGTCCCCATCACATCTATCAGTCGGGACCTCTATTCAAACTACCTATTTCTTCTCTCGCTTATTACCTTTGTAACAACCTGGTTTGACACACAAACTTGGCTCACCTCCAAAACTAACACTACCTAATGTGGTGTAATCTGAAAACGTAGGTCAGTAATGTGAATAATAAGGACTACCCTCAATCACTAACAACTAACCATCTCCGTGGGATACATATTCCATCGTAAACCATCAAGGGACACACATTACAAGATGTGAGAACTCAAAGAATTTAACTCGGCTCATTCTCACAATAAGGTTCTCAAATAAGAAGAAAATTTGCATGAGAGAAACAACCCATCGACACACTGCTCTCACACAGTCACGAATCAATAACACTAAACAACATATAAGGTATTACTGATCCAAAAATAAAAAAATTGAGACGTCAATGTGATAGAGCTCCACTGTATATTTTTGTGGATAATAAAACTATGAAAGAGGGTATTTATAACACACGGCTAGCCACCTAGCCATAGACCTTTCCAACCGCCTCGCCAATGGTGGTAGTGAGGGGTGATGGTAAAGGGTGTGATGAAGTATATGGTGAGGTTCCAAAAAATCTCACCTTTTGTTTTAAAATATTATCGAGTAATTTTCATAAATACCTATACCTGAAATGAAACAAAACATGAGTGACAATGTCGGCTCTCTCGCACGCTCGCTCATCAAAAACCACAACACACAATCTAGCATGCACACTATGAAAAGCAACCCTATGGTGTGTGTAAATATGCTCGCATATAAGGTGTACCTAACTATATGCATATGTGCATTACTAATTCGCAGTAATGAACCTTACAAAAAGGAAGATAAAGCACTAAATAAAAATAAACAAACACAATATTTTGTACATGAAAAGCCAACACATAGATACAGAGTACAAAAATACTTACAATCATTTACAAAATAACAAAATAAATTAAATTATTACCTGTTGTTGTTGAGCATAAATCTTAAATTGTAAATCATTTTATATTAGAAATATATAAATAATTAAAATATAACCTAAATTTATTATTTTAAGAAAATATAACAACATAATTATAATAATTAAATTTAGGACTAAATTGAATAATATTTTTGTAAATTTAGAACCAATGATGAGATGATATGTAATATTTTCAAAAGCCAAAGTATCATAATTATAATAATTAAGGGAATAATATATTAACAAAATATCCTCGTTAAAGCACAAACTCTTGCTTTAATGCTATATGTTTCTTATGGACAATTAAAAGACGTTTATTCAAACTCCATAATCATACATGTGTAGGAGTGTATAAGCATTATTTAAAAATATTATTTATATGGGTGTATTTTAAAGAAGTATAATAGTTTTGAAACTTTAATCTTATAATTTTAATAAGTAATATTTTATTTCTCACTTTCATAATCAAGTATAAATAAATCAAAATTTTAATTATACATATTTCATTGAATATGTAGCCATAAATATTACATTTGTTGCAATTAATTAGGATTTTAGAGAAAACAAAAGGTATGATATATTTAACACATATATAGTTGAATTATATTATGTGAGGAAATACATAGATACGTAGAGTACATATCATAAAATAAAACTTAATATGTCAATTTTAGGACTAAGATGGTCATTTTCATATGAAAATGAAAACTTATTTATTTATAATAGTTATTATTATAAGATAAAAGATTTTCAAGTATATAATATGAAAAGGGTAGTGATATTATCACAATGTCAAATATTATTGACATAAGAAGGAATCTTTAATTCCATTTGTTGGAATCAAAACATAAGAACATAAAAATGACTCTTACTAAACCAAGATATTATTAGAAATAACACACATATGAGCAGTGTGCTTATGAAAGATCTTAGGCATTAAGCCCTTGGTTAATGGGTTTGCTAGCATAGAATCTCTTCCTATATGTTATATGAGAATCTTCCTATCTTGAACTCTCTCCTTAACAATTAAAAACTTGATGTCATAAACTTCGACTTCCTCGAGCTTATACTATTCTTGGAGTAAAGCACCACTGAGTTATTATCACAGTAAATCTTTAATGGCCTATCAATGTCATCTATCATAGGTAGTCTAGTGACAAATTTTCATAGCCATTCCAGTTGTTAGATGCCTCATAACAAGCATTGAACTCTGCAACTATGGTTGATGAAGCTATAAGAGTCTACTTAGTAGATTTCTATGTGAAAGTTCCTATAACCAACATAAAGATATGGCCTTATGTAGATTTCCTACTATCCTGACATTCTGTAAAATCAGAGTCAGAGAACCCGATGACCTCTAAACTATCTAATCTTTGATAAGTGAGCATGTAATCTTTTGTTCTCCTCAAACACAACATCAAGCATTTGTTTGCCTTCTAGTGTTGCATACTTGGATCACTCAAATATCTACCTAAAACTTAAACTATAAATGCTATGTCGAGACGAGTGCAAACTTATGCGTACTATTTGAGACTAAACTTGACTCCTTTAGCCATGGGCATATCTCCTAGTTTACTATCTTTCATTTTAAATCTACTTAGAACCTTATCGATGTAGCTCTCTCAATATCTGAATACTAATACAAAAGATTCATCACCAAGATCTTTCATCTCAAATTTCTTCATCAAAAATTTCTTGGTTTTATACAGTATGCCTATATTGCTACTAGGGAGCAAAATTTCATCGACATATAATACTAGAAAAATATATTTACTCCCATTGAACTTTTGATATACACAATCATCAATGACATTCCCCTCAAAACCATATGAGGTGATGACTTGATGGAACTTGTGATACTATTGATGAGAAGCCTATTTGAGACCATAAATGATTTCTTCAACTTGTACACTATAGACTTTGGATCTCATAATACAGAGTTTTCTAGTTGTACCACATAAATCATCTCATTAGTGTCTCTATTGAGAAACATAGTTTTTACATCTATTTGATGCAACTCTAGATCAAAATGAGCCACTAGTGCCATTACAGTTCTAAAAGAGTCTTTCGAATATACTAGAGAGAAAGTCTCTTTGTAGTCTATGCCAATATTTTGAGTAAAGCCTTAGCACCTAGACGTGACCTGTATATCTTGATATCACCCTTTGAATCCCTTTTGGTTTTAAATATCTAGCTACAACTAATGGGTTTCACACCTTTAGGCAACTCAATGAGATCATAGACTTCATCTCATCCTTCAATTCACTTTTAAGAGTTAGAACTGTGCATGGCTTAACACAAGTTGATTAGATCATTCTCTATTAAACCAATGTCATCCCCATGTTCTTGGAGAAAGATGATATAATCATCTAGAGTCGATCTTCTCCTCTCTCTAGCGAATCTCCTTAATGACACTTCTTGAGGTTGTTGAATTTGTTCTATAGGTGGTGCTTGAGGAAGAATCTCATTGTTTTCTTGGTCTGGAACAATGTTAGTGATAGGAACTTGAACATTATTATCTAGTGTTGGAACTATGTCTTGAATAGCAATAGGTATAGAGACTTGATCAACATCAATGACAAATTCTTCTTTAAAGACAAAATTATTTATATTCTCTTCACTCCAAACTCAAAATTCTCAAGAAATCTTGCATTTCCTATTTCAAATAAGGATCTTGTTATGGGATTTTAAAATTTGTAACCCTAAGAGCGTTCAACATAACCAATGAAATAACAACTAATCATCCATGAGTCCAATTTTCTTTCATGTGGCCTATAATGCCATGCCTCTATTGGACAACTCCAAATATGCAAGTGCCTAATTCTTGACTTCTTGCATGTTCAAAGCTCATAGAGGGTCTTGGAAACTTCTTTGCTCGATACTCTATTAAGGATGTACAATATGATGATTAAAGCTTCTTTCTAGAATGACTATGGTAAGGAGGAATGATTAATCATAGAATGACTTTGGTAAGGAGGAATGATTAATCATACTCCTTACCATCTCTTTAAGAGTTTGATTTTTTCACTCTATAACAATGTTCATGCTTGGTTTGTCTGGCATGGTGTATTCTCGAACAATTCCACACTCATTGAGGAAAATTAAGAAGGGTCTTGGATGTTTCTCTCTTGATCCATCATACCTCCCGTAGTACTGATCGAACACAAATTGTGTGCAATGAATATGAAAGTATACTTATCGTAACAAGTAAAATAATGATAAGAAAATATCATTTCCAAGGAGACTATGTTCTTAAAAACTAATTTTTAAAATAATTTTTTTTGTTTTAAGAAAACAAAACTAAAAGAACTAAAAATAAAAAGTAATAATTAATTAAATCAAATTTGACAGGTAAGAAAATATATGAGAAAATATTTAGAAATACTTAATCCCCTAATTTTCTAAACATGTAAATCACTAAAATACCCTCAATATAATTACCAATTAATTACATGATCAATTTAATCTAAAGTAGGACAAGTAAACAACATATCATATAGTAATTAACCTAATCACACTCTTATGTCAATTAAATTGCATACTACTTATTAAATTCATCAATTATGAATCACATACATAAAAATCATACATCTCTTCCTAGAAACTATGCATGTTATTCAATCAAAAAATACAATTAAATAATTCTCTCAAAACTATTTAATTACTTCTATAGATCAATTATTGGCCAAAAAATCAATAACATAAAAATTAGATCAAATAATATAATTAAATTGAAATCATAATTGAGAAAATATTAAATCATATGGTGAAAATTGGGTTCATAAGACCCCTAGATTAATAAATTATCTAAACATAATTTTATTCATAAAACTTATATTTTTCATAAAGATGGACATAAAAATTGTTAAAGAAAGGAAAAGAAGAAGTTATACAATCAATCTCTTGAATTGTAGTACCAATCTCTTCTTGAATCTCCAACAAAATTATATCTCTTTTTTATTTTTATTTTTTGTATTTTTCTCTCTTCTTAGCTCCAAAAACTAATAAAAAATATGTTAATTTTGGCTCCTTAGGATTTATGGGGCGATTAGGTGGTTAAATTAAGATCAGGTGGAATTTGTACCATCAGATCAGCTTCAAATAAAAGGTTGAAATGAAAAAGGAAAATTAACAATACCATCCAATAGAAATGCGACAAATGGCAAGGAAAAAACATGGATCCAATTAGTATACAATGTGTGGCATGCTTGACTGGTCTCAATCAATTCACACTGGCTCAAATGAAACGTGGTGATCTATGATTTTCCGTTACAACTTGGGTGATGGTCGGGTGGAAATAATGGATGAATAAGATAACGATGTGTGGCATGACATTTGACTGTACGGTGATACTCATAATGAATATAGTGTTGACACATGGCATAGCCTATGTCACTCAATATATAGAACATTGTGCGATTGACCCTATTTTCTTATATGGCATCTATGTGGCTTTCCTAGTCAGCTCTTCTACTTGTGTGGCATCCATGTGGCATATTTTGATTGGTCCTGTGTTAAAAATTTATAAAAAAATCCCAAAAAATATATTTTCACCTCTTTTCACTATGAAGTTCATATTTTAATACTCTTAACCCCAAAAATACTATTTATTAAATAAAATGAGCAAATATTAAGCAAAGAAGTGCACTGATGACTCTACTTTTATAGTCATCACACCTCCAAACTTAACCTTTTTCTTGTCTTCAAGTAAAGCCGAATCTAACTATATAAAATGACTAGGTAGTATATTCATAAATATATATATATATATATATATATATATATATTAATACATGCATATTTGTGAAAACTATCCCCTCAAACGTCGAACATATCTATGATAAGGAGGTTCACATATTTATCAATCAATGTTCCATCAATACAAAGATATGCAAAGTTTTTTGTGAATTGATTCATATGTGCGTGTTGCACATGATATCATCCATTGCACTCATGAAATCAATATATATGAGCATGTCAATTAATTCAATCTTAGAACAAGTCTCATAAGTCTATTTTCACATCCCTCTCCAATAATATAAATATGCATTTAACTAAAGATCAATAAGGACTTTACATGCTTGTAATGTAAGGCTTAGGTAGGGGTCGATGAATGAATAAATTTAGGCTCTTTTCACACCTTAACTTTATTTTTATTCTTCATTCACCTTTTAACTACAATTGAGTTTTTATTTGATATTTAGTGCAACGTATCTTATCATTCTTTTCATGTTCTTTTGATCCACATATTTTTTTTATTTTTTGTAATTTCATAGCACTCCCAAACTTATTTTCAATTTTTTTTCTTTTAGAGGGATGATTGTGTTGTGAGCTTCTATAGGGACATTATATTTCACCTTACTCTATAACATAACACATGATTACCCTTTTTTTCTTACAAGCTAAATGTGTAAGGGTAAGGTAATGCTTATTGGTTAGGCATAAAATATGGTTTAAATATATGAAAGGTTCTTAATTAGGCTCAAATGGGTGACTAAAAATATCAATAATGATTAGCTAGATACTATTTAGAATTTTGCTTCAAAGGATGATCAAATAGATTCTAAAACATGGTAGATCTCATCAAATCACATAACTCCAAATAGTTCACTCAATCAATAATATCAATCATAAATTCCATACTTTCAAAATTAAAATAGATTGAGTTATTTCTTGGTGAGTTTACTTCATTGTTCACAACATCATGTGTAATAGTCTTAAGTATGGGTGATTCAACAAATTCGTTTAAGTTATCATCTATCTTAAAGAATTCATTAGCATTATCAATATCAGGGGGTTTAGATGTTTTAAAAACTTTAAATGTTACTTGTTCATCTTGCACTCTCATTGTAAGCTCACATTTTTTGTACATCAATGAGTGCTCTTCAAGTTGCTAAGAATGGACGATCAATAATGATAGGAATTTTATGGTCCTATTCCATGTCTAGTACAATGAAATCCATCGGAAAGATGAAATTTTCTACTTTTACTAGCACATCTTCTACCATTTGTAGTGTTACTAAAGTAGGTTTGGCTTTACCAACTCCTAATCTCTTAAAGACCAACAATGGCATAAGGTTAATGCTTGAACCAAAGTCACATAATGCTTTCTCAAAGTTCATGTTCCCAATTATGTAAGGAATATCAAAGCTAGCTAGATCTTCAATTTTTAGGGTAGTTTTCTAACAAGGATGGCACTATAACCTTTAGTCAAGGTTATTATTTCATTATCTCCAAGCCTCCTTTTCTTAAATAGGTTCTCTTTCATAAATTTGGCATAAGAAGACATTTTTTCAAGTTCATCTTTCAATGGTATATGTGCAACTACTTGAAGACTTTTAGGAATTTTGAAAACTACGTATGTAAGTTTTGCTTTTGCAGTCTTTGAGGAAAAGGAATGGTGGGTTTGTAGAGATTGTTTTTCTTTGTCTAAATTATTTCCTTTTCAGTGCTCTCTTTATCCACTAGTTCTCCCTTAT
Organism: Hippophae gyantsensis; assembly: GCA_030763125.1. Lineage (NCBI taxonomy): Eukaryota > Viridiplantae > Streptophyta > Magnoliopsida > Rosales > Elaeagnaceae > Hippophae > Hippophae gyantsensis. Next base: position 25,878,227 of record CM061039.1, on the reverse strand, counting down.
CCTTGTTAATTTCCTATTTCTCCTCATACTTTTGTGTCTCATGTTCCTCATCATCCTTTTGAGTCTCATGTTCCTCCTTTAGAGTTTTATCACTCCTCAAGGCTATGGAATTACAATACTTCTTACCTTCTCTTCTTGGGTTTATAATTGTGTCACTTGGAAGGTTACCTTAAGGTCTTGACTTATGGCCTGAGTAAGTTTCTCCATTTGAGTCTCTAAATTTCAAATTGAAGCCTCTTGAGTAGACACTTTTGTAATTACTGATTAGATGAAATATTTCATCATCCCTATTAAAGCATTTGTATTGTTCTTAGTATTTGGCTTCTTTTCTTGGGCTTGTGATTGCTATGGTTATTGAAAACCAGGAGGTGGAAATGATTTATGGTTGAATTGATTATCACCTTGATTATTGTTATTCCAAGAAAAATTTAGATGTTTTCTCCATCCTAGGTTATATGTGTTCGAGTATGGATTATTGTTTTGGTTCACATTACCCATATAACGTATTGATTAGTATTATTTGGGAAATTATGAAACAAATAAGCTCCACAACAAAAGACACAAGACACCCTTGAATCTTGGATCTGGTTTATACTAGCTGGAAAATTTTGAGAACCAAATATGACACTTGAGTTGTAAGTGTCATGATATCATTTGCTTCATAGACTTTAATTACTCTTCTTTTGAATGCAATTCTATCCATTGGCCATTAATAATTATTGCTAGCCATTTATTTCACTTGGATGACAACTTGTTGTTTTCTTATTGACCTCAAAATACGCTCGATTTTGAAGTCATACATCTCTACCTAAAAATTATGCATGTTATTTAATTAAGACAAATAATTAAATTATTCTCTCAAATATATTTAATTGCCTCTATAGATCAATTGTTGGTCAAACAACTAATAATATAAAAATCAGATTAAATAATATAATTAAATTAAAATCATAATTGGGATAAAATATTAGATCATCACATGGTGAAAATTGGTTCATAAGACCCCTAGATTAATAAATTAACTAGACATAATTTTGTTCATAAAACTCATATTTTTCATAAATAAAGATTCGACAATAGTAGAGCTCCATGCTAGCAGTTTTCTCTAAGCAATAAGTCAAAGCATAATACCATCTCCATAGACCGATAGTGATTGAGTCTAAAAATGAGTGACATCATAAGCAGAGTTCGACTCCAACCAGTGTCTCTGCCACCCAAAGGTATACATCATTATGTGAATGGCTACCACGAGTTCTTCCTTAGAAGAATATAAGAACCCAATCTAGATATTAAAATGTCCCTTAACAAAGGATCTTAAGGTCCAAAAAAACTAACACAACTAGATAAGCGTGATGTCCTAAAAGCATCATCTATATCACCTTTATCCACCCTGAAGGTGGCACCCTCCAAATAACCTCTAAAATCCATAAAGCCCTTCGGGGTTGTCTTGTATTTGTAGGCATCAAAGAACCTAAAGATCATCTGCTATATTTTTCATGGATCCACATTTCGATAGACTCGTCTCACGAATAAACTACCAAATTGTGACAATATAGAATTCAGAGTTGTCTGCTTGCCTTAAATCAATAATCATTCTAGCTATCCATATCACTATAATGACCGAAAAATACATGCTTTTCATAAATTACCAAGATGTGACATGATGCACAAATTTTATATTTAATAATAGCTTGCAAGTTTATGAATCATTTATAGTAAATGAAAAGTCTACTTCTAAGATCGGTCTAAAGAGGAACTACTTAGTTTTAAATAATTCAATAAAATTATTAAAAACAAAAAATAAACATAAACATTTTGTCATAATAGTTTTAGTTTAAAAAGTCTAAACTAATAACATAAAATTAAAAGATAAAATCAATTCAAAAAATATTAAGCACATAAGCATGTTGCATTTAATGGATAATTTATGAGATATATTAGTTAGTTAATAATACTTGCATAAAACCAATTAGGTTATTAAAAATATAAATTAAGATTTTTTATTTTCTCTTTTTGTATGAAAACGACTTTTAGCGGGGATCAGTTTCTTTGTTAATCAATTCAATTAAAGTCTTTTGGCGGGGATCTGATAGGATTAAATTATACTTTCTTTCTAAGGAAATAAAAAACTATCTAAATCAATGTTTTTGGCAGAACTATCAATTTAGACTCCTATTCAAGTTGTCTAAGTTAGATTTTAGATTCTTGTATCTAAAACCTACCTTTTATATTTTAAATCTATTATGAAAAATATATTGTCAATATAATTTTCAATAATAAATCTTATAAAATTCTTAAAATAGAAAATAATTCTAAATTAGATTTAAATTGATGTATCTAACTAACTTTCATATTTTAAACCTATTTCGAAAACAGTGTTGTCAATATTTTTTTCAATAATAAATTTTGTAGAAATCTTAAATAAACATATCAACTCGATTTATTATATAAAAATATTTTCCTAAATAATCTAAACAAACATATCAACATAAATAAAATCACATTATCATAGTCAGCTTAACATGTTAAAAATAATATATTATTTATAACAAATTCAAGTAATACAACACTTTTAATGAAAAAAATAATAATACAAATTAAATTTGTACCTAAAAGAAAGATGGATAGATATGTCTTACTCCACAAAAGAGGTAGTAAACTTCATAATTTTTCCTAGATTTTAGTAACAATTTTATATCACCTGATATGGATTATCTCCCAATTAATTCCTCTTATTTGTGATAATGTAATCAAAATTATGTATAAAATAGACATAAAAATAAAATATGTAACTCTTAAAAATTGAGAGAAACATAAAGAAAACTAAACAAAAAAACTTTAAAATAAAAAAAATTTGTAATCAGATAGAAAACTGATTCTGGTGTGTTCAATACTAAACATTGGAGTTGTTTTTATAGGTGATATTGGTTGAGAAAATAGGAGAAAAATATGGATCATGAGGGAAATATAACGCGCATCACAAGTCATGCCTATTCTAGTACACTTGAAATCAGGATCCGAGAAGGTTGCACCACAACCAATACTAATCCATGCCACACTCCGCATTGAACTGCTTTTATCAAATTGTCTTATTGTTTCATCCCTTACATTTGGTTGGGTTTATATGTAAGCTTTATATGTTTTATTCTTTTATTCTTTTAAGTTGAAAATGAGTGCTTCTTATACAATTATTCAAGTGTTTATCATTTGAATCATTTTGAAGTCGAAAATACCTGAAAAATAATGAAACATATTTGTGACTCCAAAAACATAAATTTTCTTAAGTAATAATAAAATTATGCAAGTTCTCTATTTTTAATATTTGAAGTACAAAAAAATCATATAATATTAGTGTTTTTCAAGCACACATCGTGATCCAAAGCCAATAGTCATTGTGCCTATAGATAAATTGAGAATGAAACAAATTTGTACAAGGTCACTTGCCAAAAGAGAAGCATAAGAGGTCCCAGAGTGCACCTACAAAATGACAACTCAAAAAAGGAGAGAGATAAATTCCACCACTAAGCCACACAAAGAGCACCAGAAAAAAATGAATATCCCCTATTCTTTAACTGAAAATTAGTGGGAATTTTGCAATGAATAGCTTACCAGAGTAAAATAAACCATAAGGGCAGTACAAAAGGTACTCAGTTAGCCCTGCACAAACTTTTAAGTTCCTTAACCACAAAGTCAATCAAAGGCCTTATGGGTCATAATTACTACTTTAAAAGTGCATGTCCAAGTTCTTATGTCTGCACCTGTCCCATCAAATTTTGATCGAATCTTCAAAGCAATATTTGGATAGAAGTCCTTCATCTATTTATAGTAAACCACCACCAATGAACGCATGGGCAAATCCATTGAGGGCTATTCATTCTTTTCATTAGAGGAGTACCCAACCATTTATCAATCCAAAACTATACTAAAGAATTCCTTAAATTTATACAATGAATTTATAAAAAATTATAAAAAATAAGCCAATAATAAATATTTAATAATGGAAAAAAATTTCAAACCGATAAATAATATCTATGTGAAAGGGAGAAAAATAAAATATATCTAACAATATAATCATTTTATACTAAATAATATTAATAGAATCTTGTTACAAAACTAGTTTGAAATAATACTTATAATTAATAAAATAATTATAAGATTTTATATTTTTAGAATTTAAATAAATAATTTAAATAATTTTTAAAAAAGAAAATTTATATATTGATGTTATAATAGAATAAAAATTTAACTTAAAGATGAAATATAAAATATATAATATTTTACTTATAATTAGTTTGAGTTTTAAGTGTAACTATATCTATAAAAAATTAAAAAAGTAAACTTTTATATATTTATTAAAATATAGGGTATAGTTTTGGGGAGCATGACGATGAATGCAATGTGCATCCTTGTTCTATCTCATATTATAAAATATGGATCCTCATTTATCATTTTGTTGTCTATGTTCTTGCCTTCAATTGGATAATCCATGCAGGAATATGACTTATTTGAAAAAAATTGACATCCCTAATTGAGAGTATTATTATACATAAAATTGAGTTCATAATTAATATAGTGAGTAATTTCATCTAAATGCAAAAAAATAAAAATATCATGTTTAATAATCAAAAGACATAGTTTAAACAAAACAAACATATATTATACCTTAAAAAGACTAAAATAACCCTACATCAAATCTTCAATAAAATTATACTAAGATCATGTCACGTCGAAGGTTCGATAGCACCCATCATCACTATCAACCTCCTGCAACCTTACTGGAGAACTAGTAACCATTGTTGGTGGTCCGACGACTACCACCGATAAACCTATAAGGCATATAAATTTTCCTCAGATTTTATATGACTTACAAAATAACTGTACATTTTTGTAGTGTTTACAAAATTATATACAATTTATGTATAAGTTACAAAATAATCTTGGAACATAAAAATGTTAATATCAAATAATATTTTTAATTCAAAATTTATCTATCTCAAAATTCATTTTTGTAGTGAAGCAAAGTATGCTTACAACACTCGTATCACTTTTACATAATAGAATGTGTCTTTAATCTTTAATCTCCCTAACTTTTCTTTTTATTTCAGAATCCTTATAAACCAAGCACTTTTTCACCAAAAATAGACGCACACCCCAAATAGATTCGTGTATAGTTGCCGAGAAAAAAAAAAGTTTCTATGAACGTCTTAGCAGATTCAAATATCGAAATCATCGCTTTTACTTATGTAAGTTTCAGTTTATTCATCGTAGTTAATAATGTGTGGGCTTGGGTCGTCTTTATAACATTCGTCGATAGTTTTTGGAGGATGGAACTGATTTCTTGCAAAGAAGTTACCGTAATACAGTCCACGAAGAGATGAGCACATATAAAAAAAAATTAAGACAAGAAAAATAAGAATCGAACAAAACAAAAATCAGGAGAAATCGAACGATATTTTGCAAAAGAAACCAAATAAAGGTAAGGGAATCATCCCAAAGAAAAAAAAGAGATATGAGAAGAAGACCAAGTCTGTTTCACGAGGAAATGAAATGAAGAAGCACACGAATGAGATAACGGAGGAAGCCGACGAATGAGATGACTAGAGAAGTGCACGAACGCGATAGCAGAGGAAAACGATGGAGTGGCTACAATCTAATAGAGAGAGGGAAGTGAATAAAACTGAATCAATTTGGTTACCCTAATAAAAGGGATTTTGTCTATATTGAAAAGAAGCCGAAGTTTGTTTTAGTTTAAAAATAAAATTTAACCTTAAATTTAAAATCACATTACTTTAATCAATTTTATTTTTTAAAATAATAAAAAAATACATTAACTTCATTTTATAAAACATAATTATTATAAATATAAAAAATAATAATATCTTATAAATTTATAATTAATTTTAAATACACAAATCTCTTTTATCATATCATATATTAAAATTTTATTTTAAAAAATAAAATAAAAATTATTTTATAATAAAATAAATATAAATTTATATGTATATTAAAAATGATATGTTAATCATTTTGATAATTCAGAATAATATACTACCTTATTTTTTTATTAATAAATATAATTATAATTATATTTAATAAATAATTATAATATTAATTATAATTATAATTATGATATAAAAAATAATTAAATTATTAAAAAAAATTGAAACAATTCTATCCAACTTTCTAAGAGATATAATATAAACATAGAACATTAAATCGTAAATTTTACGTGAAAATATTATCTAATGTAATATTATTATAATTATTTTTATTATTAATATAATAAAATATATAAATTATATCTAATTAATTATATTTTAATACTTAAATAACATTATTATTAATAAATATTTATTATCTTAGTAATAATTAAAATTATAATAATATTAGAGATATGTGTTATAATATAATCTATATTTTCATTTTTTAATTTTAAATAATTTATTTTTTAAAATATCAATAATTTTTCATAAAAATTATTGTAACTATTTAGTAAAGTTTTTAATAATTTAAAATTTTATAATTATTTTATAATTTTAAATTATTTTATAATAAAATTTTGATAAGTTATTTGTTATAAAAATTATATATTTTTTATTATATAAATATAAATTATTTTTATTATTTTTTATTTATAATAAAAATAAATTATTACTTATTAAAATTTGTTGGATGAGGATATTTTATTTTTGGTTTTCTTTTAGAAAATAAGAAGAGAGAAAAAAATGGGACTAGAAATTAGGGAAAGATAGAGAAGAAGAAAGTGGGATGGAGTTAGAAAAGGAGAAGAAGAATTTGACTGGCTAATTGTTCAATGAGTTATAATTTAACTATTTTTAAACCAAATCATGCTTAAGTCCTTTTTAAAACTATTAGATGGGATATGTCTTTTATAGACAAAATCCCCTAATAAAATGGCAAGGTTAGAAACCTAATTTAACTCGATGAAATAACCGTTGTAAAACGATTTCTGGTAAAAATGTTACCGTAGTTAAATGGCCTCTATTTGAGGTCTTTTTCTCCATAAAATTAGTTAGTGTTTATCATTCTTTCACCTTAAATTTACTTTAATAAAGGGTTGACCCGAATTCAACTCGATACGATAAGATTAAATCCGAACACAATCTAATGATTAAATGAGTCAATTATTTATACACATACATGACCTATTTATGGTCTTGTCAACCTCACACGACCCATTTACTCTATTTAATAAATGAATTAAGGTATTGAGTCAAGTTTAGGATTTAGGACTTAGAGTTTTGGAAGGCATTACATGTTATTTGGGCTAAAAATTTTAGTGGTAACAATTTTGCTCCTGTTTAAATGGTTGCATGTAAGTCACGTGATCAAGAATATGATTATTTTTACGATATTTTTGACTTGTATGGTATAACAATAAATGAATTTTTGTAACCATTTTCGATAAAAAATTGACCAAAGTACTTTTTTAACATTTTTCTCAAATTAAAATCATACACATCTTTGTAGAAATCGAACTATATTTCGCAAAAGAAACCAAATAGAGGGTAATGGAATCATCCCGAAGAAAAAAAAGAGATGAGAAGAAGATCAAGTCTCTTTCACAAGGAAATGAAATGAAGAAGAACACAAATGAGATAACGGAGGAAGCCGACAAACAAGATGACTAAGGAAGTGCACGATGTAGTGGCTACAATCTAATAGAGGGAGGGAAGTGAATAAAACTGAATCAATTTGGTTACCTTAATAAAATGGCGAGGCTAGAAACCTAATTTAAATCGATGAAAAAATCGTCGTAAAACGATTTCTAGTAAAAATGTTACGTGAGTTAAATGGCCTCTATTTGAGGTATTTTTCTCCATAAAACTAGTTTGAGTGTTTATTATTCTCACCTTAAATTTACTTTAATAAAGGGTCAAACTAAATTCAACCTGACATGATAAGATTAAATCCAGACATAATCCAATGATTAAATGAGTCAATTTAAACCCATACACGACCTATTTATGGTCTTGTCAACCTGACACGACCCATTTAACATGTTTAATAAACGGATTAGGTTATTGGGTCAGGTTAAGCTAACCCAAATTTTAATGTGTAAAGATTTTTATATATTCCATTAATAGTAAAAAAAATTCACTTTGAAAAGAATAAAAGCTTTTCGATTAGATTCTAAATGTCATATTTGTCACATACACAATGGAAACTCATATCATACTAACACATAAGCTAATCAAGCAAACACAATGATATAACCAGGTAAATCCACATAGAACGCCTACCTATGTGCTAAAATCCTCGAGTTTCTTATGACAATCACTCGATAGCAAACAATTCACTAAAATAGAATAAATAAATACATATCGATAAAAGTATAAATGTAAATACCTCTATCAATCGGGACCATTATGTCCTAACTACCTATTAATGCCCTCGCATGCTGCCTCTACAATAACTTGATTCAATGCACAAATCTGACTCTTTTTAGGAGCCAACACCCCACATAACAATGTGATCAATCACTATTGATCAGTAACGTGAACACAATGAGGTATCCATCTCAAATACAACCCACTAGTAAAAACATCTTAAGCACACACCACTCAAGAACACTATTTCACTCTCACAAACATGTATCATAAACATCAAATAACACTTAAGATAATTTGTGAAACAGAATAAAAAAAATGCAATAAAAATTCAGCAGATCTTCACTTATCTTTTGTCATTACACAATAATAGAAAAAGGGATATTTATAGAGAATTTTCAATTGTGTAGGGGCCTTCCTGACCCTTTCATTAACCCTACCCCAATGAGGATAAACCACTACCTTAACGAGGATAATGGCTATTAGAGCCTTATCAATCAAGGTAGGTGAGGGATAGGCAAATGGGGTAGACAATCCTACAAAAATGTGATTTTTTTTGTTTTAAAAAATTACCAAATAATTTTCCACAAATACCTACAAAAGAAATGAAATAAAACCATAAACAATCAACATAGTATGCATACTATGAAACCATCCTAGTGGTTTGTGTAAACATACCCACATACAAAGTGTACCTAACTAAATGCGTGTTTGTATTACTGATCGTTAGTAACTAATTTTACACAGAGAAAGACAATACATTAAGTAAAATAAAATAGACTCCGTGTGTTTACCCACGGGAATGCCAACAAAGACATAAAAAACTTATAAAACTTACAATATTTTTTTAATTAAACGGGTCATGGATTAACTGGGATCAACTTGCCTCAATCTTTTTATTAAATGGATCTAAGCAAGTTGACCTATTTTGACTCAAATTCAAAAAGAATAAACCCAAACTAGTCCAAGAGCCTCGGGTTCATATCAGGTTCATGTGTCATGTCAGGAATTGACGGCTCTACTTAAATACAACCAAGAATTTTCGTAATATCCTTGAATTTGTTTATTGAATTAATGCACTCTCAAATGCCAAGAAAAAAATAATGTGTAATGTTAGTGGCCACTTCATAAATTTTTATGTTTACTCATAGCAAATTCAATGACATTTTTTTAATTATTTATCATAACTTATGTATACAATTATCCGTAAAATACAATTTACTTTATTATTATTAGTAAATAATTCCATAACTATTTTATTATTTCATATCTTTAATTTTATATTAAATAAATTACTAATACATCACCCTATTATAAACCCTCATTATTCGTTATTCAACCTCACTACATTTACCAGGTCCAAAATCATTTGATTGACTTCTCCAAATAGTAGTATAAACACAAATTTATGATACTTATTGTTAGAAACTCAGGCCTAATTCAACCCAATAAGATCTCATTGAGTCAAGGGTTGCCTAGACTTATAAGCAGCATTGTTGCCTTACTTTTGACTAATGTGGTACAAGGATACTTAACAGCCCTCCTCCACACGGTGGACAAAGGTAGACATAAGCGTCATAGTGATATTGTGGTAGAGCCCAGGGTCCAAGAACATAGAGACCAGGAGCAGAGCTCTGATACCATGTTAGAAATATTAAATGATTGTATTGTATTCTGTATGTTAAGTAACATACATAGTGCCTTTATATAAGAGCTACAAGTAAACTATATATGCCTAAAGTAAACTAGATATACATTAGTAGATATGATATACATTAACAGATATACATTAATCAGCCCCCTCAAAATCATGATGGATACGAGATCAGCTTGAGGTTGTCAACCAAATGATGAGTGCTTCCCTTAGGAAGTGCCTTGGTGAATATATTTGTAAGTTAATCATTGGAAAAGATGGGGAAAAGCTTGAGAGCACCATGGACAAGATGAGAATGAATAAAGTGATAATCAATCTCGATGTGTTTAGTCCGTTCATGGAAGACATCATTGTGAGAAATATGAATGACACTCTAATTGTCACAATAAAGAGGAGTAGCAGAGGATGTGGACACACCTAAATACTTAAGAAGCCATCGTTTCCAAAGGAGCTTAGATGTGGTATCAACAAGAGTATGATATTTTTCTTTAGTACTGGAGCACGCTACAAAAGTTTGTTTCTTACTTTTCCAAGAAATCAAAGAAGAACCAAGAAGAAAGTAATAACCTATAGTAGACCTGTAATCAATGGGATCTCCTACTCAATCAGCATCAGAGAATGCATGAAGTACAAGAGGAGATTGAGCTGAGTAGAAAAGACCATGGAAGAGAGTGCCCTTCAAGTATGGTAGAGTGCAGAACAACAGTATAGTGAGTTGATCGTGGAGCAGACAGATACTGGCTTACCTGATGATTAGCATAAGAAATGTATGGATGAGTAACTGTAAGATAAACCAGGTTTCCAACCAATCGTCTGTAAAGAGATGGATTAGTCAATGGTTTCCCCTTCGAGGGTGTTAGGTGTGCATTAAGTTCAATTAGAGTGTTAACAATCTTGCTATCAATGAGTCAAGCTTGATATAAAAGGTCAAATGCATACTTAGCTTGAGTAAAATAAAGACCATCTGTGGAACGAGTGATCTCAAGACCCAAGAAATAGCTGAGATGTCCAAGGTCTTTCATCTCAAACTGTTGACTAAGAAAATCCTTGAGTTCTTGAATGCCACTGAGGTCATCACTAGTTATGATCATATCATCCACATATAGAAGAAGCAAAATGGTACCTTTATCATTGCGATGAAGAAATAAGGCAGAATCATAAGGACTGGCACTGTAATCCAAGCGAAGGATGGTAGAGTTAAACTTGGAAAACCACGTTCATGGAGCTTATTTAAGGCCATAAAGTGCATGTGGAAGGCAAAAAACCTTGTTTGTTTCAATAGAAAGACTAGGAGAAGGTTACATATAGACTTCTTCATATAGATACCCATTAAGGAAGACATTTTTAATATCCATATGAAAAGGTCCCATTTACTAGTAGCGGTAACAACTAAGAGGGCACGGACAGAGGAGATACGTGCAACTGGAGCAAAAGTCTATTCATAATCAAACTCATACTCTTGTGTAAAACATTTTGCAACATGACGAGCCTTATAGTGCTCGATGGACCCATCAGAGCGAGTCTTGATCTTATAGATCCACTTACAACCAACCACAGACTGACGAGGAGGGAGAGTAACCATATCCTAAGTATGGTTTTTGGTTAATGCATCAATTTCCACCTTCATTGCAATCTTCCATAAAGGGTCAGTAGATGCCTCACGATAAGTATAAGGCTTATGGAGTGTAGCAAGGGCAGTGTAACAATGATAGTTAATTAAATGTGCAGGAATGGATCTTACTCGGGTTGAATGGTGAGGTGGAATGTCTTATGGAGGATCTTCAGGCAGAACAGGAGTAAGGGACCTATGCTTAAGGTAGGGTAGCTCGTCATCAACCTGCTCATCTATAATCTGTCTAGGAGAATCATCAAAAATATCTGAAGATTGAATAGAGAAGTCCAAAGAAGGATCAAGAGTATCTATAGAAGGAATATAAGACTCATATGGAAAGATTTCTAAAACAAAAGAGTTAGTTAGGGAAGAACGAAAGTGAGAAAGTTCAACAAATAAGTAGTGTTCCTAAAAGACAACATTACGAGAAACACGAAGACGATGCGAGACAAGATCATAGCACCGATACCCTTTTTGAGTTTCACCATAACCAAGAAAACAACAAAGTCTAGATCGAGGCTCAAGTTTGTTATGCTCATGAGGCTAAATAAGAACGGAATAGGCATATTCGAAGGTGCGAAGGTAATGATAGTCAGGGGATGACCCAAAAGGCACTTATACGAAGTCTGATTATGAATGATAGCGCTTGGAATGTGATTAATGGCATGAACAACATGAAGATCAACTTTACCCCAAAATGGGGTCGGAACTTTGGCAGAACGAAGAAGAGCATGGATAGTGTCAAGAATATGACAAAGTTTTCTTTCAACTTGACCATTTTGTTGAGAGGTACTGATCGGGGCAGAACCGACATCACCGATCCTGCCCGTTAATTTGGTTTTATGTATTTATAAAACTCTTGCAAGTGCACGAATCATTTCGTAGAAAATGATAAGTATACTCCAAAGGTCGATCTAAGGAAGGAATGTATGTGGTTTTTAATTTATTATTCAAACTTTTAAAAACGAAATTAAATACTAAACATCCTGTCACGATATTTTGGGGTTTTGTGTTTTTAATCTACTTACATAAAAATAAACATAGATTCAATAAACATTTATGCAAATTTTATCATTTATAATGGTGGAGTATTTATGGATATAATAATTAAGTTAATTATGCTTGCTCATATTATTTAGGTTATTAAAGATATGAATTGATATTTATTGATTATCTCTTTTTTATATAAATACCACCTTTGGTGGGGATAGATATTCTTTGTTAACTAAACAAATCAATTAACACCTATGGGTGGGGTTGATAATTAATTTGGTTAATTAAATTAATTCCTTTTTCTAAGAGATTGAAAATGAACCGTTTAAATGCCACCTTTGGTGGGGTTAGACAGTTTAAACTTTATTCAAGGTGTCCAAATTAAACCTAAGAATTTAGTTATCCGAGTACTAACTTTCAAGTTTTAAAACCACTACTGAAACACATGTTGTCAATACATTTTCAGATAATAATTCTTATAAAAACTTTTGAAATAGAGCTTCACTCTAACTACCGGGCGATTGTACCAACAAATAAAAGAGTACTACTCTAAATTAGACCGGATAACTAAACCTTAAAATCTAATTTTCAGATTTAAGTTTGTAAGGAAAAATAATATATTTCTCTCTAACATTCTTAATATAAAATCTTGAATAAAAATAAAATCAATTCATTTTAGAGATTTTTACCTATTTAATATTTCGCAAGCATAACAACGTTATTATTACATCATGTTTATAAACAACCAAATAGAAAGTTAAATTTAATCACAGACAAATTAAATATAACATGTAAGAATAAAGCATAAAAAATAAGCGTAAAGAAAATAAAATCCTTACGTAACTTCGATGTTATTCCCGTTCTTTGGAAAACCTCCAAGCGGAATTTGCACTCCCATTTATTGAATCAAAAAGCTAATAAATTACAAAAACATAACTAGTTCTTCCCAAAAAGGGAAGAACTCTAAAACTAAGAGAAATTAACTAAGAAAAGCTAAAAACTAAGAAAAACTAAAAAATCTAAGAAAAGAGAGAAAGAAAGAGAGAAGAGAATGTGTTTTGAGGTGTGGTATGAAGTGAAGAGAAGGGGTGTATTTATAGGTGAGGATGGAGAGAAAAAGTGGGGGAAAAAAGTTAAAAAATGGTAGAAACGCGGAGTAGTGATTGCTGATGTCATTTGATGACGTCAGCATGACGTGGGGGGCTGCGCGCAAAAATGGGGCGCAGATGGGTAGCGGTGCACGCAGAATGGAGCTGGGGTGTGCACACACGCGTGCGGAAAGAGGCAAGGGCGCGTGCGAATTGGAGAGCTGGCGCGCGCGGGCATGCAGGCGTCTTTGTCTTGTGATGCGCGCGGCCGGGCGCCTTGAAGGCGGCCGGGCTGCCCGTGCGCGTTTTCCTCCTTTTTGACATTTTTTACCTTTTTGACCCATTTTGTCCAATTTTTCCATATTTGTTGACCTTTCCTCATTTATTTATTAATATATTTGTGATGTATTGCTTCCAGTATTCCTCTTTGTGTCTTTAAGTTGCGTTTTTAAGCGAAAAATACCTAAAAAACAATAAAAATACCTGTGATTCCGAAAAAGACAAATTTATATAAATATATGATAAAATCATATAAATATATATTTTTAATCAATTAATGTGCATAAAATCATGGTAATTTTAGTACTTTTTGAGCACTCATCACAACCCCCAACCAGCTTCTTGCTAGTCCCTTAGCAAGAGAAGCGATAAAAACTAAAAATTAAACTATCCTAAATCACTTCCGTAGATTGACACGGTTGCATTTAGCCTATGCAACAAGCCTTTAAACCCCTAGGTTGCCCTAGTGGACGAGTTTGAGTCTCGTGAGGGTTTTCAGTAATGATACCCACAAACATTGAACTTAATGTAAAAATTAAAAGAAATAATAACAACAATCAACTTAAAAACTAAAATTACAACAAAATCAAAAATTAACGTTTAAGAATAAAAGAAAACAACATATCAAAAAAATTTCTCATACTTTTTAATCTCCTTTAAGATCATAATTAAAATCTCAAGCATAAGTTATTTTAATCTTCTTAAACAATCATGATTTATTATAATAATTAGTCGAAAATCATTTTCATATTTCATATAAAAAATGTATCAATTTAATTTCACCCAATTTCAGTGTCATGAATCCGAATTCGCTTCGACTCTATTCCTCACAAGTCAATACTCTCAAAACCCTGAATCCTATGGGTTCAAACACTCATACTAATTTATATGCGAAAGAGTTGATGTATAGAAATGAACTAATATGTTCGCATATGTATAAAGAAGAAAGGCTCAAAGTGTTATTTTGACGTTGATCTCATGGAAGGAATCAAATGTATAAATTATAAAGATATCATATATAAAAATTATTTTAATGCATAAATCAAACTCATTAAGAAAAATTTTCAAGATATATGCCTTTTACAAATGAAGAAAGTGCAATGACTTTTTAGGGAATTACTTTCTATATCTTTCTTTTGTAATTAGCCTTTACTCACAACTTTGTAGGCAATGTGGGTCATAGTATGTAGATTATATTATATATTCTTTCTCTCTATATTTTTCTGAAGATATTTTTCAATATATATCATTTTTTAGAGAGTCAACCCATGTACAGATTGTACATTTTTTAGTTTTTTTGGATTTTGGGTAATGCAGGTCATAGTATGTAGATTATACTATATATTCTTTATCTCTCTATATTTTTCTGAAGATACTTTTCAATATATATCATTTTTTTAGAGAGTCAACCCATGTACAGATTGTACATTTTTTTTAAGGATTTTGATGAGTGGTTAATTTTGTGGCTTTTATGTTTGATCTTGGTTTAGGTAACCCCAGATATGTCTCTCTTTTTTTTTAACAGTCATGCACGAATGAGATAAAAGCATATACTATCAATTTCTACTCAAATCATTTAATCTAAGCAAAAATAATAATAAAAAATATACGACACTCTATTAAGATGAGAAAAAATTCATACATTCAATATTAATGCCTGATCATCTAAGAATTTGAAGAAATAAGAAATGTGTTTAGAGTAGAAAAAAATATATATTTCACTCTGAATAAGGGAAATTAGGCTCAAATTATATCTCACAAAGGTAGTCTCCACTAAAACAAATTCATAAAAACCGATTTTGGGTTTAATATAATTTCTACATCTTATCAAGAAATATTAGTTATGACAAAAACTAACTAATTATCAAAAACAATTACAAAATATTTCATGATATGTTTTGAAAAATTAATCTAATAGTACAAAAGACTTAACTATTTACTTAAATTTGATTTAAAGAAATGATAAATTTTTGTGAGAAATTTTTTTTTTAATTTTTTTTTTAAATTTCAAAAATTACTAAATCACACAAAACAAAAATAAAACCAAACCCAAAAAATGAAGGTGAACATAAAAAAGAAAAAAATAATAATTGTTTTTTTTTAATTTTTAAATTGTTTAATCTTTTTTTTTTCTTTTCTAATTAAGCATGGTAACTTTTCACCACCCCCAACCTAGAACTTACATTGTCCTCAATGTAACAACTGTAAATTAAAGATAAAGAGAAGAAAAATTACCTATTTCTTGAGAATGTGTAAGTAGTAATGGAGAAATGCAGGTGCATTCATCATATTCATCATTAAAGTGTATACAGACAGATTACTGTGAACTTCTAACAACTCAATAAATATTTTTAGTTTTAACAATTTAAAAATTATTCACATATAATTAAACTAAAATAAATAATAAAATTAAGTATATAAAACAAATAACAAAAAATTACCTAAAATGATGTGTTGCCTCCAATCCAGCGCTTAGTTTAACGTCTTAGCAAGACGTAACTTAGGGATTGCCTTTTAAGTAAACTCAATGTCCCCTCATCGTTGAGTCAATCAAACCTACAAGTATACAAGATTGTCTACCTATACTGTTTCAAACATGCCCTATTGATTTTTAAATTTTTTTCTGTACTAAAAACTAGGGGCATGCTTGAGGGTTTTAGATAACCCACATCTAGGTGCAAATCAAATAATTAAGGCATCAAAACACAATTGTACCTAGATCAAACAAAGAAACTAACTCTTGAGATTGTAATTAAAACTTTAAAATTTTGGAGATAGTTTCAGAATTTTTTATTTTTTATTTTAATTTTTTAATTTTTTAATTTTGTTTTAAGTTAAAATAACATAATCAGTATTAACCAAGAGTGCTCCCAGGAAAGAATGGTGGGGCAAAGGCTCCTTAAAAACCATCCTCCTAGATAGAGCAACGTTCCCAGGAAAGACTAGTGGCACAAAGGCTTCCAAGAACTAGTCTCCTAGACAGAACTCCATTAGATCTTTACTTTTCATGCTATTAAAATCAAGTTAATTAAGTTAAGTTAGGTTAAAATTTAAGTTAATTAAGTTAATAAAAAAGTAGGTTAATTAAGTTAATGAAAATCTAAGTTAATTAAGTTAATATTTCGCAAGCATAACAACGCTATTATTACATTATGTTTATAAACAGCCAGTAGAGTTAAATTTAATCACAGACAAATTAAATATAACATGTAAGAATAAAGCATAAAAAATAACTGTAAAGAAAATAAAATCCATACAGAACTTCGATGCTATTCCCGTTGCTGGAAAACCTCCAAGCGGAATTTGCACTCCCATTTATTGAATCGAAAAGCTAATAAATTACAAAAACATAACTAGTTCTTCCCAAAAAGGGAAGAACTCTAAAACTAAGAGAAATTAACTAAGAAAAGCTAAAAACTAAGAAAAACTAAGAAATGAGAGAAAGAAAGAGAGAAGAGAACGTGTTTTGAGGTGTGTTTAGAAGTGAAGAGAAGGAGGGTATTTATAGGTGAAGATGGAGAGAAAAAGTGGGGGAAAAAATGTTAAAAAATTGTGAAAATGCGGAGTGGTGATTGTTGACGTCATACTGATGACGTCAGCATGACGTGAGGCAGCTGCGCGTAAAAATGGGGCGAAAATAGCGGCCATGCGCGATCTTGTATGACGTGGGGCGTCTTCGCAGCGCGGGGCTCAATGGGCGCAATTTTCTCCTTTTTGACATTTTTGACCCTTTTGACTCATTTTGTCCAATTTTTCCATATTTGTTGACCTTTCCACATTTATTTATTAATATATTTGTGATGTATTGCTTCCAGTATTTCTCTTTGAGTCTTTAAGTTACGTTTTTAAGTAAAAATACCTGAAAAATAATAAAAACACCCGTGATTCTGAAAAACACAAATTTATATAAATATATGATAAAACATATAAATATATATATTTTTAATCAATTAATGTGCATAAAATCATGGTAATTTTAGTGCTTTTTGAGCACTCATCAATTAGCCACCAAAATATATGGGCACATGAGTGGTCTAACTCTGAAATGTATGTGGGTTCGCTTCTGTCCCCATGTATGATCACAATACATATGTCACATGTATTGATCAAATCAACATCATATGGGTTCGAAACATAATAGAGGTCTAACTCCGATGTTTATGGGCAGTCAAACTCTGAAATCCATTAGACATCAAACTCCAAGACACAACGAGACGTCCAATTCCGATGCTCATATGCTATCAACAATCCAATACACTATTGATGAAAAAACTTCAAGAATACATGTGTATGCAATGCATACTTATAGTCCATAGAAAATAGTTCGCTGCAACTAATAGCCCATAGATATCATACTTCACAAGATAATATATAGGCATATTTCCCCCAAAAGTCATTTTCGTGATGCATGTCTAAAAATCTTAGATACCATGTAATCTTTTTAATGCTCGTTTTATATCAAAAATTAATATTCATTTTACATACAAAATTCTTAATGTATGCATATAAATATGTTGATAACGAGTATTTTATTTTATAAAAAAATTTATAACATTGATTATAATCTCATGGTATCCGATTTTCCTTTATATTTACAATATATGATGCACAATATTTTTATTAAAAATAATGCATAAAATAAAAAGGTTAGAGTAGAAAATCTTACCCCAAAACTTGACCCAAACACTCCGATATTTATTCCTAAAATGGGTTCCAAAATATATCGAGAAAACCCAAAATACTTTTTAGAGAGAGAAAGTTTTAGAGAAAAGAGTTCTATGAAAAATGGGGAGATTTTTGGCTATTTATAGACTCAAAATTATTGCTCGTTCGATTCGATGTTTGAAGAGAAAAACTTCCTAATACATTCTTATATTTTAAAATATTGTTTTAAATTTCTTGTTGAATACTTTAATTGTTTATAATGAATTTTATGAGATTTTATAGTTTTTTAAAATAATGATACTATTCATAAGATAATTTTTTAATTATTCACGATAGATTTTCTTAAAAAAAAAAGAGTAATAATTTTTTAAATGTTAATAATAAGAATATATCCACAACGTCAATTACAGGGTAACATAACTCTAGAAAATTTTATCACGTATTTGTTTGAGTATTATTGGCTTCTTTAATTAAAATGTCAATTCTTATTCGCATAAAAAAAATTATTACTTATTTTATAAATTGTACCAGTTTTTTTTAAATCATTTTATTCTATCATTTTTTGTTATTAAGAATAAAAAAATCACCTAGCTATTTAATTTAAAGGAGTATCTTAAATGTGAAAATTACCTCACATTATTTAATTAAACTTTTGAATGATTATATTTTTTTTAACAAAAGAGTGTCAATTATTAATTTAGTTACTAAATTAATATTATTTAATAACAGAGAAATATTAAAATAATAATAGGAAGACACTAAGATACCAAATCATGAGAATACATGAATATACTCTTTCCTTTTAAAATAACAAAAACTTAAAGAAAATAATGAGATAAATGACCCAAGAGTGGTAAAAGTGGTGTATATGTAGATTTTTCACCAAATTCCTATAATTTAACTTGTATATTTTATAATAAAAAAATTTACATTAAATATTATTACTAAAAATATTATTACGTAAGTCACTGACACGCTCTCTTTCCCATTTGCTTCTATAAAGAGTCGACCCTCCGGTTTACCGTATGAGCCTCTGTTAACCTGAGCAGCCTAACGTCTCTGTTTCTAAAACTGTACGAACTACGAAGTACGAACCCAACACACACTCAACGCAAAACCAATCTTTAAAGCATATGGACAAAACCGGAACCGAGCCATGGAGGTCCCACTCAGTTCAGGCCGCTTTCCGACCACCGGAGACTCCTCGAGAATCCATGGAGTTCCTTTCACGCTCATGGAGCGCTTCGGCATTGGAGGTTTCTAAAGCTTTGTCTCCAGCTCAAATGACTTTCTCTAATACTTTGAGTAGTGTTAATGGTGGAGGAGTTGGTGGTGGTGGTTCTATACCAGAGGACTTAGCCGGTGAAACTGAGGAAAGTGCTACATTTTCTGGGAATCCATTTTCGTTCGCTTCTTCTGAAACTTCTCAGATGGTCATGGAACGCATAATGTCACAGTCTGTAAGTAACTGAAAGGACTCGCATGGAATATTTAGAAAAATTCTGGGATTCAGTTTTTTTTGTTGGTTTGTATTTCTGGAGTTGATTTTTGGCTTCTCTGTTTTGCATTTCCTTATGTTATTGTCTCTCTACTCTTTGTTTTTGTCTTTTCTTCTGTTTATTTATGGGTTTTGGTTGATTCTATGTTCTCTCTGGATATCTTTATTCCAACGGCATAAAACTCATGATTGTTTTTCGGCCCAAATTATACTTTCTGTGTGTTCTGTTTATTTAGGAAGTTCTGGACCAGACTTGTTCTATTGAAATAAACAGAGACTTTTATGTCGTGTATGCTCTGTTTAATTCCACTTCCTGCTTTGTTTTGAGTGTTGAGTTTCTGGGTTATCTTCAGTAACTGACACAACTCCACTGAAATTTTATTGCAGCGAGAGGTATCTCCAAGAACCTCAGGTAGACTCTCACACAGTAGTGGCCCCCTCAACGGATCTCAAAGCTGTGGTTCCTTAACCGACAGTCCACCAATATCTCCCTCTGAAATGGACGAAGCCAAGGTTTGTTTATAACTTTATCCTGTATTTTTCCGACCACTGACTCTTCTACTTCTTCGCAAACTCCTGAATCGGTTGCCGGAATCTGACATTTGATGCAATCAATTCTTGCCCATGTGTGCTTTTGGACTATTTTTTTATTTTTTTTAAAGCACGAATACTGGACGTCTGACCATTTCAGAGTCTGGTCGAAGGTGAGCTTTATCTTTTTCTGTGACCAACACTCTTTAATAATACACCCAGAGAAAGAGTGATGAACATTGTTGTTTTGTTTTCTTCAATACAAAGTTATTGGCACTTGGTTCTATACTTTGTATTTTTCAAACCTCACCAAAATTTAGGCATTCTTAGAACCCATTTCAATATTGAAATCATAAATTTTAAACTATGGTTATTCCTAATGGATTTTTAGAAACAAGTGGGCGATTCTCATTCTATGATTTGCTTTTGTTCTTAGTGTTTAGTCTGGTGTGCCCGTATTTTACGAAATTTCCAGTTTTGTTGCTAATTGTACAAAGGCAATAATGATGTTACAATATGATTACCCAAAATCTAATCTGAACTGTACTGTCTCTGTGATTTTACTAACCAACGACACCGCCACTAGGTTCATTTCTCTTGGTATTTGTCCTGCTCTGGTTCATTAATGGTATCTGGACCCCAAATACTTTGAATGGTTGGTGCACGCTTAGCCAACCCACAACAGTCACCATCCAACCTTTAGGGCTGACTCTGCATTTATTTCTTTCCTTTTACACCCAACTCATTAGTTTCGTTTTTTGTGATCTTGTCCATGCACACGGCTACTGTCCAACTTCAATTGGGGTAGGCCTTGCCATAAATGACCAAGCTTGTTTAATTTATGCAGTATTGCCGCTCAACCAATCCCTTGAATACCCAATTTAGAGCCACCACAATTGGTGGCCCTGCTGTTGCTGGTGGTGGTAAAACGGTGGGCAGATGGCTTAAAGACAGGAAAGAAAAGAAGAAAGAAGAAGCCAGAGCTCATAATGCTCAACTTCATGCTGCTGTCTCCGTAGCCGGAGTTGCTTCTGCTATAGCTGCCATCGCTGCTGCCACTGCAGCCTCATCTAGTTCTGGGAAGGATGAGCAGATGACAAAGACTGACATGGCTGTTGCATCTGCTGCTACTTTAGTTGCTGCCCAATGTGTAGAAGCTGCTGAGGCCATGGGAGCTGAGCGTGAACATCTTGCTTCTGTTGTCAGCTCTGCTGTTAATGTCCGGTCTGCTGGAGATATTATGACCTTAACTGCCGCTGCAGCAACTGGTATGAATTGAAAATTGAGTTGTGATTTATGGATTATGTTGTTAAATGACAAGCATCTCAATGTGAGATTTTGCAGCTTTGCGTGGTGCAGCAACATTGAAGGCAAGGGCATTGAAGGAAGTCTGGAATATAGCTGCTGTTATTCCTGTTGACAAAGGGATGAGAGTTAGCGGCAATGGTAGTAATGGTAACTCCAATAGTAGCTTCAGTGGAGAACTTGTCCCTGAGGAGAACTTCCTTGGCATTTGTAGTAGAGAATTACTTGCTAGAGGTATTGAGTTGCTGAAGCGAACCAGGAATGGTAATTACACTTGCACTTTTTGTTTTCTATGGTCTCTGAATTTTGTTGCCATTAAGTTGTATATTTTTACAAGAAATTGTTTACAAGAAGCAGAAGCAAACATACCAATTTCTCACTCTTGATTTATCATAGAGATGTTCGCTCAAATTTCTTTAGATTTAGTTTAGTTCACCCAATTGACGTATAATTGTTCTATATTGAGTCATTGATTAGCTTGCAAGAGAATTTATGAACGTGTGATGAAATTAGTGATATTGAGTTCTAAATTTTCCATTAGTTCTTGACTTGTATAAGTTGATTTTGGTCATAGTTAATTAATTAACACATTGCTTTTGTGATTAATGCAGGTGATCTTCATTGGAAAATAGTGTCTGTGTATATCAACAGAATGAATCAGGTAGTCTTTCTATCTCTATAGCTAATCAAAGTCTCTTGATATCATTGCTGTGTAATAACTAGACAATTACTTAGTCATCATCTAATTAATGGGACTTTTAATAAGCTGTTGGCTTGGAGTTATTAACGAAAAGAAAATGTTAATATATTAGAATGAGTAGCATATTTTAACTATATACTAAGTTTTCTTTTCATATTTACCCAATGTGATACTTGTTAAACACATTAACCTCCTTAAACTTGAATCATGCCTCTTATATCAAGGATCCGTCACCCATTTAGCAGTATTCCTCTTTAATTGGGTCAACCATACTCAATCCATGGTTGGTAAGAAACAATGGAAAAACCACATCATCTACATCAATCTTGTGAGTGCATCATGAATCTAGAACACTATTGTGGAATTTCTCCATTGCAATCCCACATGGAGCCATGGTTAGTTTGAACTTAGGTCACTTGTGCTGTCTACATGGGTGCACTTTCACTTTGGGATGCCTTATATGCATCCATGCAGTGCTAATTAGGTTCTAATACCAATTGCTAGGCTTGTGGTTTCAACCAAAAAAAAAAATAGTCTATTAAAAAGGAGTAGTTTATCTTTTTAATTAATCAAGCAAAGTCTCCTGATTTCATTGCTTTGAAATATGTAGACAATTATTTGGGCATCATCTAATTAATGCGACTTTTCTAGTATTGAATGTGAACCTGATGGTGTAAAAGGCTCCACAGCAAAAGAGACTTGAGTATGATGAAAGGAATGGATCTATTTTTATTTTTTTTTAATTCTTTTCATTGTAGGTTATATTGAAAATGAAGAGCAAGCATGTAGCTGGGACCATCACAAAAAAGAAAAAGAGTAAGTGTATTACTTTTGTCTTTCACTAATAATTTTTGAAACAAAATTGGAGGTGGGTCTTTCTTCTTTCCATTTGGGGATTTGTGAAAGCAGTTTAAATTAATCAAGTGGATAAAGTTCTAAGATCAAAAAGTGGGTTTAAACTTCTTTTAATAATCTCTTGTTAATTTTTAATTTATACAGATATCGTTGTGGAGTTGATCAAAGATATGCCAGCATGGTCAGGTCGTCACCTTTTAGAAGGTGGTGCGAATTTTCGTTATTTTGGTTTGAAAACTGTTCAGCGTGGAATTGTAGAATTTGAGTGCAGGAACCAAAGAGAGTATGATATTTGGACTCAAGGAGTTTCAAGACTTGTATCCATTGCTTCAGAACGTAACAATAGACATTAAGACAGAATTTGAAATCTCATTCTCTTTTTGAATAGAAATCTAGATCCCATAGACTGCTTCTTCTTTTTGGTGTTCTCTATCTATGTATAAGGGTGATTAACTTAAAGATGTAATTTATCCAAATTGATCCTTTAATGTTATGGAGTATGTATTTTGGGGCCTTTTGTATTTCTTTTATATTTTGTTAAAAGAAAAAAGTAATTAAAGCTGAACCAAAGTTGATGACCCCATGTAAAGAAAGAAAGACAAAAAGCAGTCAAAAGAGTTATAGAACAAACAAAAACCATTGGTGGAAAAGGACATGATCCTGATTTAGTTTCTTGTTTATTCTTTGTGGGGTTTAGGGTTTTCTGATTACGTGAGATCATGATTGTCTTGATTTTGTAATATTCTATTTTTATAAAATAATGTTATTTTGTTTGTTATTTTAATTATATTTTTATTAAATAAAATATACATGTTTAAATTTATATTATCAAACATTAATATTTCTTATGTTAAAAAAAAAAGATATTATAAGGGTACAATTTTTTTTAAAATTCAATTTATAAAAGTAATTTTTTCTTTATAAAAATATTTATTATTTTATATTTATATATATATATATATATATATATATATATATATATATATATATATTTGTCCATTTTATTAAGAAAAACAAGCAACTATATTTCTATCCTTAACACTATCTTATCTTTTCATCCACCAATCATCATTAACTTTTTGTTTAATAACAATTTAAAAATGTAATTTTTGGATTGAGGTAATCAAAGGCTTATTAAGAATATTTAACTAGTGGAAACCAGAGAATGGGTCCGGTAGCCGAGTTCTGTATGATGCTTGTTCACATACTAAGTGCTTGTTAAATCTGGAGGAGACAATCTCTGGTGACCTAAATAAACTTGTTTAAGATGCTTGTATTCTTTTGAAGTTGTAATTATATATTTGAAACTATGGTACTCAGAAATTATTAATTGCTTTTCTAAGTATTTTTAATGCTATATGTTATACTATATGTTATACTAATGAGATTCTATAATAATAAGATGCAAAATATATGTAATTGGAAACCATAAAATAGTATAAATATATCGTAAATAATTGAATTAACTTTGAAATAAAAGGTAATTTTTACATAACATATACATAAATATTCATTATATTAAGCGTGTACATATGATGCGGAAAACAGATTGGAAAATAAACTAAAGTTTGGGAAATTTCAGATTTTTTAGGTTTAGGGATTTTACTAATAAAAAATTGAGAAAGATTGAACATAAACAATATGAGAAAAACTAATATTTCATTTCATAATTTCAATATGATACAGCACTTACATACTTATTTATAAATGTTTATTCTAAATAAGATAATATATTTAAATTTAACTAAAATTTAAATAAAAATAAATGATAAATTAGATGTAATAAAATCTTAATAGAATCTAAGGTGAGGTATCATATAGGCATTTTAAATTATATTATTTGTATCTTTTAATTACTTAGATATAAAAATATATTATTTAGTACCTTAATTATAGAAAAAAATATTACTTAAAGATAAAATTATATTATTTAAATGATTTATCTATCCTCATATTATTATTTTCTGTTAAGTAATTAAAAAACTATTAAAATTAGAATCTTTAACAAAGAAAATAGTAAAATTTAATAAGAAATTGTTTAGGAAAAAATTAACATTAATAATATTCAAATAAAAAATTATTTAAATATATATTTTAATTTTTAATAAAATAAAATATTAAAAATATTAAATAAATCAATGACAATTAACAAATATTTTGTAAAATTTTTCATATTAATTTCACTCTAATTTTATTAAAAATTTGTGTTTTAATCACATTTAATTACTTGGTAGAAAAATAATAATATTTTAATAAAATAATATAATTTATCTTTAATTAATCAATTTTTACTAAGTAATATTACTTTAATCTAATAGACTAAACAATACAAATAACTTAATCTAGTAGACTTCTATAACATTTTTCTCTAAAATCTAACTGGATAGATTCTAAAATTCAAATAAAAATAAATGTAATTTTAAATATAATAAAATCTAATTAGATAAATATTAATAATTTAAACAATGCTATCCTTATTCCATCAATTCTCCCTTTATATGAAGAACTTGACTTCAATGAGTGGAAGGAAAGGCATTTAAGGTGTGATATAGTTTTTTTATTTGTCATCACTTGGAACGTCAACATCATACCTATGAATTAATGTGTTGTCTCCATTGACCTCAACTTTAATAGGGTATTTTTGGGTGGATATTTAGATTATCGTGAAATAGATAAAATATTATTAGGACATCAAAAAACCATATGATCTTTAGCATGACAATTGTGACACTAAATTTGGGTCTCACGAGAAGAAGAAATCGACTTTGTTGAATTGGAGAACCCAATGTTGGGTAAGCTAAAACCCTTATTTTCACCAGTGTTGGGGTCGCCAAAGTGACCAAAACACATTAGGAAGCCAAAGATGTTTCAACTTCTAAGGCTTTGTGGTAGACTTATTTTATACATAATTGTGAATGCAAAGAAACAACATTCTTAATCTCTAGTTATAGACCCTTAAGAATCCAAATAGTAGTCATCCATAGGTCCTCTTAAAGGTAACATCGAAGTGTTAGCCCTTTAAAGTGAGACATATATTCCTTAACATTAGAAGTGGCCTATTTCAAGTTAGCAATTGATCTGTTAGTTTGCACCTATTGAAAACACACATTTTTCTTTCAATTTATGACATTGGATAGAGGGTCAATAAAGTTTAACAACACCGACTAACTTCATTTTTGCAAGATGGACACACTAAACATTAGCCATGCCATCAAATTAAAGAAATCATTCATTTTATAAAGCCAATCCATAAAAATATTAGAGTCGAGATTACATTCGAATTCAAGTGTATCCATTCTCACTGATGACTCTATAAAAATAGTCATCATTGTACTTTTTTACTTAATATTTACTCGTAATATTCAATAAGTAGTATTTTTGGGGTTAAAATATTAAAATATGAATTTTTCTAGAGAAAAGGGTTGAAAATATAATTTTTGAGAATTTTTTGAAACTTTTATGAATTTTTTGATGTAATACCAATTAGAAGACTCCACATGGATTCCACGTAAGGAGAGAGGCCCAATCGTGCAACACTATGTGTACCGTATGATGAAGTGCCATGCCACGTGTTAGCATAACGTTCCTTCCGATTTTCACCGCACGGTCAACGGTTTTGCCATACATCGTCACACCATTCGTCCATTCCTTCCATGGATGCACCACGCATGCCCTAAAAGTGAATCGCATCATTCCATGTGGCATTGACTCAGACATGTTAGCCATGACCAGTCCACCCATATCACGCGTCGCGCGTTGATTTTCCCAGTAAATCCCCATTTCCATATGTCACGTTTATATTCGCTACGCTGTTAATTTTTTTGTAGCCCTTGATTTGAAGCAGATCTAACGGTCCATATTTCATTTGAGTTTAATTTAACCCTCTAATTTTCCTATAAACCCTAAGGAGCCAAAATTAACATATTTTTTTATCAATTTTTGGAGCCAAGAAAAGAAAAATACATAAAAATCCAAAAGGAGATGCAATTTTGGAAGAGATTGGTGCTACAATTCAAGAGATTGATTGTACTTCTTATTCTTCTCATTTCTTTATCAATTTTTATGTTTTTATTTATAAAAGTATGAGCTTTATGAACAAAATTATGTCTAGTTAATTTATTAATCTAAGGTCTTATGAACCCAATTTTCAACATATGATGATATAATATTTTATTCCAATTATGATTTTAATTTAATTATATTATTTAATTTAATTTCTATGTTGTTAGTTGTTTGACCAACAATTGATCTATAGAGGTAATTAAATATATGTAAGAGAATTATTTAATTATTTATCTTGATTAAATAACATGTATATTTTCTAGTTAGAGATGTATGATTCTTATGTATGTGATCCATAATTGATCAACTTAATGAGTAATATGTAACTTAATTGACATGAGAGTGTGATTAGGTTAATTATTATATGATGTGTAGTTTATTTGATAGAGGAATATATGTTAGGTTAGATTCAATTGATTGATAATTATATTGGAGAGATTTTTGTGATCCACATGTTTATAAAATTGGATGATTAAGTATTTATAGATATTTTTTCATATATCTTCTTAGCTTCAAATCCGAGTTAATTAATTACTGTTATTTGTTTTTATTTTTATTTCTTTTAATTTTGCTTTCTTAAAACATAAAAACACAAAAAACAAATTGATTTTTATTTTTTTGTTTTAAAAATTAGTTTCTAATAACATAATCTATTGAGAAACAATATTTTCTTATCATTATATTACTTGTTATGTCATATATTGCACACAATTCATGTTCAGTCAAGTTTTTGGTGTCATTGTTGGGATTATAAATATTTGAAATTATTTTATTTTAGTTATTTTTTCTTTATTTATTTTTTCATAATTTTAATTTATTTAGTTATTTAGTTATTTTATTTATATTTCATATTTTAATTTATTTATTCAATTATTCATTTTTAATTTTTACATATCTTTTAGTGCTATTAGACACATATTTGAGTCTATTGCATGAGCGGAGTTTGTAAGGGAGAAATTTTACCTTTGGATCCCGAAATCTAGCATATTTTGAAATCAATAAGAAAACAACAAGTAGTCAACCATGTGAAAAAATGATTAATCCATTAAAAATAATTAATAATAAGCTAAATTTGAATAACTAGATACCTTTGATGGATAATAGGGACAAGGCTATGAATGAATATGTATTATCTATATTGGAATTAGTGAAAGCCAAGTATTATAAAGCCAAATATTCAAGATAATCAATTTGAGTGAAAGCCACGAATGTTTTAAATGTTACAAATAGTTGGACAATTTAGTAGGTTACCAACAGAGAATTCTCATTTACATCTCAGGTTGTTTATTGAAGTTGGAGATCCATTTAAATTTAATGGTGTGACTGAGGAGGCATTTAGGCTTAGATTGTTCCCTTACTCTTTGCGGGACCATGCTCAAGCTTGGCTAAACTCTTTGCCACTTGATTCCATTACAACTTGGAATGATTTGGTAGAGAAATTCTTGATGAAATAGTTCCCACCAATAAAGAATACCAAGATTAGGAATGACACTACCTCATCATGGTATCCCTCATTGGATCCAAATGGAGACTTTCTACAATGGTCTCAATGCTTAAATAAGAATCATTGTTGATGTATTCACTAATGGAGCTCTACTAGCCAAATCTTACAAACAAGTTTATGATTTACTTGAGAGAATGGCTAGCAATAATTATCAATGTTCAATGGACAAAATGAAAACCATAAGAAGAGTATTCAGAGTGCATGAGGTAAATGATATCATGGCACTTGCAGCTCAAGTGTCATCTTTAGTAAATCTTTTGAAAGCTCAAAACTCGACAGCGAGTATAAACTAGGTCTTAGATTCAGGGGTGTCTTGTATCTTTTGTGGTGAAGCTTATTTGTTTCATAATTTCCAAATAATACTAATCAGCACACTATATGGGTAATGTGAACCAAAAAAATAATCCATACTCGAACACATATAACCCAAGATGGAAACAACATCCCAATTTCTCTTAGAATAACAAAAATCAAGGTGATAATCAATTCAACCATCAACGATTTCCACTACAAGGTTTTCAATAACCACAACAATCACAAGCCCAAGAGAATAAGCCACCTACTGAGGACATTACAAATTATTTAATAGGGATGATGAAAGACTTCAAATAGTTAGTAAATACAAAAATGTCCACTCAAAAAGCTTCAATTAAAAGCTTAGAGACCCAGATGGGGAAACTTTCCCAGGCCATAAGTCACAGGCCTCAAGTTAACCTTCCAAGTAACATAATTATAAACCTAGTAAGGAGTATTGCAATGCCATAGCCTTGAGGAATGGCAAAACTCTAGAGGAGGAATATGAGACTAACAAGGATGAAGAGGAATAAGTGGATAAATAGAGCAATGAAAAGGAAATGATTTAGCCAAAAAAGAGCAAACTCTACAAACCCACTATTCCTTTCCCTCAAAGATTACAAAATAAAAAGTTAGATACGCAATGTTCAAAATTCTTGGAAGTCCTTAAGAAACTGTACATAAATATACCTTTTGTAGATACACTTGAACAGATGCTTTCTTATGTCAAATTTCTAAAGAACATATTGTCTAAGAAATGGAGGCTTGGAGATAATGAAACAATAACCTTGGTTAAAGGTTGTATTGATATCCTTGCTATAAAACTACCCCAAAAATTGAAAGATTTAGGTAGTTTTGACATTCCTTGCATAATTGGGAACATTCATGTTGGGAAAACGCTATATGACTTAGGTTCAAGCATTAATCTTATGCCATTATCGGTCTTGAAGAGATAGGGGTTGGTAAAGCCAAACCCACTTTAGTAACATTACAAATGGTAGATTGATCAATTAAGCGATCTCTAGGTATGGTATAAGATGTGCTAGTAAAAGTAGAAAAGTTCATCTTTCCAGCGGATTTTATTGTACTAGACATGAAAGAGGACCGTAACATCCCTATCATACTTGGTCATCTATTCTTAGTAACCCAAAGAGTACTCATTGATGTACAAAAAGGTGAGCTTAAAATGAGAGTGCAAGATGAACAAGTAGCATTTAATGTTTTTAAGGCATTTGAACCACTTAATATTGATAATACTAATATATGCTTTATGATAGATGTTACTGATCAAAATGATAACTTAAAAGAATTTGTTGAGTCACCCACACCTAAGACTATTACACATGATCCTATGAGCAACAAAGTAAACTAACCAAGAAATAACTCAATCTATTTTAATTTTGAAAGTATGGAATTTATGATTGATATTATTGATTGTGTGAACTATTTGGAGGCTACACCTCCCGTATGTATACCTAATATAGTTGTGGAGAGTTTTGAGATAGGATCTAAGCTCAAACCATTTATTGAAGAGCCACCAAGTTTAGACCTTACACCTTTACCCTACCATCTCCAATCAAGTGGGCAAGCAGAAGAGTCCAACAAAGAGGTGAAAAAGATGCTGAAAATACATAAATTGGATGAACTACGATGGAATGTTTATAAGAATGCCAAAAATTACAAAAATAAAAAAATATTATGATAATAGAATTGAGTATCGTATTTTTAAACCGAAACATAAAGTATTATTGAACAAATCAAGACTCAAACTATTTCCAAGAAAACTCATAAGTAAATGGACACAAAGGAATGTACCTTAGTACTTGATAAGCCCGTCTAGTCAAGGATGTTAAAAGTGATGCTGGTTGGAGGCAAGCCAACATTATTTTACTTATATTTTTATTATTTTTGTTTTGTAGGTGAATAAATGTGGAGATTAATAGGGCAACAAGATTAAGCATTTCAATAATAGATATGATGTGACAAGACTAAGGGAGTTTTCTTTCTTTTTACCTTTTTCATATTTATATATTCATATTGAGGATAGTGTGCAATTTAAGTTTAAGAGAGGAAACTTCATTCTTTTCTTTAGTATTTTGTACACATTTTTAATTTTTAGGAATTGTTTTCATTTTTAAGATGTTTTTAATCATAATTTGGGTAGAAATTGATAAATATATAGAAACTAAATGCATGCATGCTTGATATGAAACGTATGAACTCAATGATAAAAAATGGTTGTCATAACTAGGATAAGAAATGTAGCATGTTTGTTAAGATACTTACATTAATTATGTGATATGCTTGCTGGTTTTGATTGGATTGATTCAAATTTTTACTCTCATGCTCATGATTGATTTTGGTGTTTTTATTGAGAGAAAATTTGTGGTGAGTCATACGAGTTGATGAGATATACCATATTTTAAAATTTATTTGATCATCTCTTGAGGTAAAATTCTAAATAGTATTTAGTAAGAGAAATGATTTAAGGTTTATTTGGATCGATTGAGCCTTTTAAGCTAACCATTATTAATATCCGTACTTACCTATTTAAGCCAACAAAGAACCTTTCATATCATTGAGTTACATTTTATGCCTAACCAATAGGCACTACCATTACCCTTATACATTTAGCTTGTATGAAAAGAAAAGAATGCAATCATATGTTATGATATAGAGTGAAGTGAAATGTAATGCACCCTAAAGGAAAAAAAAAAGAAAAAGGAAAACTCACAACACAAATCCCTCTAAATAAAAAGAAAATAAAATTGAAAATAAGTTTGCAGGTGTTGTGAAGTTAACAAAAAAAGATGTGAAATAAAAGAATATAAAAATAATGATAAGAGAGGGTGCATGTATTAATAGATATATATTTATGATTATACTATCCATACTATTTTATCTAGTTAGACTTGGCTTTACTTAAGGACAAGCAAAAGGCTAATTTTGGAGGTGTTATGACTATGTAAAAATAGAGTCATCAGTGTATTTTTCTACTTAATATTTGCTCATTTTATTCAAGTATTTTTTGGGTTAAAATATTAAAATATGAACTTTTTTGTAAAAGTGGTTGAAAATATAATTTTTGAATTTTTTTTGGATTTTATATGAATATTTTAATGGATGACCAATGAGAATACACCACATGGATGCCACGTAAGTAGGGGAGGTGACTAGGCATCCTACATGGATTCCATGCAAATAAAGAGGCCTAATCATGCAATTGTACGTGTACCGTGTGATGTAGCACCATGCCACATGTCAACATAGGATTCATTTCGACTTTTATCGCACGATCAATGGTCTTCCCAAGTGTCATCACACCATTCATCCATTCCTTCCACTAGCATGCCACATAAGTCGTAATTGCCAATCACATCATGCCACGTAGTGCTAACTTAGTTGCATTGACCATGACTAGTCCACCCATGCCACGCATAGCACGTTGATTTTCCTAGTAAATCCCCCTTGCCATGTGTCATGTTTCTATTCGATGCATTGTTAATTTTTCCTTTTTTCATTTCAACCTTTGATTTGAAGCTGGTCTAATGGTCCAAATTTCACTTGAGCTTAATTTAACCCCTCTAAATTTCCCATAAACCCTAAGAAGCCAAAATTAAAATATTCTTTTGTTAGTTTTTAGAGCCAAAAAGAGAGAAAAATACAAAATATTTCAAAAGGAGATACATTTTGGTGGAGATTCAATAGGAGATTAGCACTACAATTCAAGAGATTGTATTTCTTCTTATACTATTTTATTTATCAATATTTATGTCTTTCTTTTTGAAAAATATGAGCTTTATGAATAAAATTATGTCTAACTAATTTATTAATCTAGGGTCTTATAACCTGATTTTCATCACATGATGATCTAATATTTTACCCTAATTATGATTTCAATTTAATTATATTATGTGGTCTAGTTTTTATACTTTTAATTGTTTGGCCAACAATTGATCTATAGAGGAAATTAAATAGATTTGAGAGAATTATATAATTGTTTCTCTTGATTAAATAATATGTATAGTTTTTAGGTAGAGATGTATGATTCTTATGTATGTGATCCATAGTTGATGTACTTAATGAGTAGTATGCAATTTAATTGGCATGAGAATGTGATTAGGTTAATTACTATATGATGTGTAATTTACTTGAGAGAAGAATATATGCTAGGTTAGATTCAATTGATCTTATAATTGATTGATAATTATATTGAGGGAATTTTAGTGATTCATATGTTTAGAAAATTAGAAAATTAAGTATTCTTAGATATTTTCTCATATATCTTTTAGCTATCAAATCTGAGTTAATTAATTATTGATATTTATTTTTATTCTTTGAATTTTGCTTTCTTAAAACATAAAACCACAAAAAAAATATTTTTATTTTTTTTGTTTTAAAAATTAGTTTCTAATAATATAGTCTCTGTAGGAATAATATTTTATTATCATTATATTATTTGTTATGATACGTATACTTTCATATTCATTTCACACAATTCGTGTTCGATCACTCACCCCTCGATGAGGTTAAGAATTGGTTCATGCCCGAGTTGAACATTTGTGTATTGTGGAGTAGTGGTAAGGTTGTGATCATTTTGATGTCCATTTTTGAGATTTTCATATGTTGAAACAATTGTATTTAGCTCAATTGAACTTCTAACCGAAATAGTCATTCATGACCTAGATGAGGGGTGAAAACATCAACCCATGGAATCTTTTTATGAGCTCTATTCCAACTCAACCAAACAAGATTCACAATGTGAATTAAGTAGATATCATAGAAAAATTATAATAAAATAATATGCTTAATTTTACACACCACAAAAACAACTAGAAGATAAGAAATAACAATCTATGGTAGACACGTTAGTTACAATGTGCCTCATGGGCTCTTGTCTAGGTTAGCAACATGTATATACATGGAAAACATCACACAATATAGGAATTAAGCATGCATGCTGGAAATCTATACATGATATCCAATGACATTAAGACCTGATATATGGGAATATATTCGGTAAATGATGATTGTACTCTAAACTATGCAATCATACATAACCCAACATTTAACAAGGTAAACCCATATAGAATCCCTACCTATGTGGTTGATGAGTGCTCAAAAAGCATTAAAATTACCATGATTTTATGCACATTAATTGATTAAAAATATATATATATATATATATATTTATATGATTTTATCATATATTTATATAAATTTGTCTTTTTGGAATCACGGGTATTTTTATTGTTTTTCAGGTATTTTCGCTTAAAAACGTAACTTAAAGACTCAAAAAGGAATACTGGAGACAATACATCAGAAATATATTCACAAAATAAATGAGGAAAAGTCAACAAATATGGAAAAATTGGACAAAATGGGTCAATGCGTGCGCTGTTCTCCATTCCGCGCGCGCCGTACGTGTCCCTACGCCCAGTCTGCGCCCACCCGTGCACGCCTATGCCCAGTCTCGCCCACCCACGCACCCCTGCACCCAGTCTGCACTCACCCGTGCGCACCTGCGCTCAGTCTGCGCCCATCTGCACGTGCCGCTGCCCCCCTGCGTGCGGTGCCGCACCCACACTAGCATGCCGTCATTAGTATGACATCATCATTCATTACTCTGCGTTTTCTTCATTTTTTATCATTTTTTCACCCACTTTTTCTCCCCATCCTCACCTATAAGTACCCCATTCTCTTCATAACTAAACACACCTCAAAACACATCTTTTCTTCTCTTTCTTTCTCTCATTTCTTAGTTTTTTTTAGCTTTTCTTAGTTAGTTTTTCTTAGTTTTAGAGTTCTTCTCTTTTAGAGAAGAACTAATTATGTTTTTGTAATTTATTTGCTTTTTGATTCAATAAATGGGAGTGCAAATTCCGTTTTGTAAGTTTTCCAGCAACAGAGTTAGCATCAAAGTATTGTAAGGATTTTATTTTCTTTGTAGTTATTTTTTATGTTTTATTCTTACATGTTATATTTAATTTGTCTGTGATTAAATTTAACATTGCTGGTTGTTTGTAAACATGATATAATAATAACGTTGTTATGCTTGCGAAATATTAAATAGGTGAAAATCTTTAAATGAATTGATTTTGTTTTTATTCAAGACTTTATATTAAGAATGGTAGAGAGAAATATATTATTTTTCATTACAAACTTAAATTTGAAAATTAGATTTTAAGGTTTAGTTATCCGGTCTAATTTAGAGTAGTGCTCTTTTATTTGTTGGTACAATCGCCCGGTAGTTAGAGTGAAGCTCTATTTCAAAAGTTTTTATAAGAATTATTATCTGAAAATGTATTGATAACATGTTTTCAGTAGTGGTTTTAAAACTTGAAAGTTAGTATTCGGATAATTAAATTCTTAGGTTTAATTTGGACACTTTGAATAAAGTTTAAACTGTCTAACCCCACCAAAGGTGGCATTTAAATGGTTCATTTTCAATCTCTTAGAAAAAAGAATTAATTTAATTAACCAAATTAGTTATCAACCCCACCCATAGGTGTTAATTGATTTGTTTAGTTAACAAAGAATATCTAACCCCACCAAAGGTGATATTCATATAAAAAAGGGAGAATCAATAAATATCAATTCATATCTTTAATAACCTAAATAATATGAGCAAGCATAAATAATGTAGTTATTATATCCATAAATACTCTACTATTATAAAAGATAAAATTTGCATAAATATTTATTGAATCTATGTTTATTTTTATGTTATTAGATTAGAAACACAAAAAAACCAAAATATCGTGACAGGATATTTAGGATTTAATTTTGTTTTTAAAAGTTTGAATAATAAATTAAAAACCACATATATTCCTTCCTTAGATCGACCTTGGGAGTATACTTATCATTTTCTACAAAATGATTTGTGCACTTGTGAGAGTTTTATAAATATAAAACCAAATTATCGGCAGAATCGACGATGTTGGTTTTACTCCATCAAGTTTTTGGCGCCGTTGGAGGGGAAGGAATAGCGTTTTTAAATTATTTATCAAAATTTTAAAAACTTTTTGTGTTGTAAATAATTTTGATATTTTTTATTTAAAAAAAAAGTAAATAAATTTTAAATAATAATAATAATAATAAAATAAAAAATTTATTTTATTTAATTATTTTCTTTTAAAAAAATATTTTATTTAAAAAATAATTTTTTTTTCAAAACAAAAACCAAAAACTTGATTTTCCATTTTTTTATTATTTTTTTTCTTTTATCTTTTTCAATTATATTTTTTGTTTGAATTTTTAATTTTACCTTTTTCAATTTTTTTTTATTTTTCTTTTACCTTTTTCAATTTTTTTATTTTTCTTTTACCTTTTTCAATTATTTTATTTTTTTTTTGGATTAATTTTTAATTAAATTTTTTTCTTTTTTTATCTTAATTTTCGTTTAACTTAATTAACTTACGTTTTTACTAAATTTTCATTTAAGTTAATTAACTTAGGTTCTTAGTAACTTAATTTACTAACTTACATTAATTTAATTTACTAACTTAATTAACTTAGATTTTCATTAACTTAATTAACCTACCTTTTTATGAACTTAATTAACTTAAATTTTAAATTAACTTAACTTAATTAATTTAATTTTAATAGCATGAAAAGTAAAGATCTAAGGGAGTTATGTATAGGAGACTAGTTCCTAGAAGCCTTTGTGCAACTAGTCTTTCCTGGGAACGTTGCTCTGTCTAGGAGGATGGTTTTTAAGGAGCCTTTGTCCTACCATTCTTTCTTAGGAGCACTCTTGGTTAATACTGATTATGTTATTTTAATTTAGATATTATACTTAAAAACAAAAAAATAAATTTTTTTTGAAACTATCTCCAAAATTTTAAAGTTTTAATTCCAATCTAAGGAGTTAGTTGTTTTGTTTGATCTAGGTACAATTGTGTTTTGATGCCTTTAATTATTTGATTTGTACCTAAACGTGGATTATCTAAAACTTACACGCATGTCCCTAGTTTTAAGTACAGAAAAATTTGAAAATCCTTAGGATATGACTAAAAAGTATAGGTAGACAATCTTGTCTTATTTGTAGGTTTGATTGACTCATTGATGAGGGGACATTGAGTTTACTTAAAATGAAATCCCCAAGTTACGTCTTGCTAAGACGTTAAACTAAGCACTGGATGGGAGGCAACCCATCATTTTAGGTAGTTTTATTCACTTCATTTCTATGTTTATTTTAGTTTAATTACATTTGAATAGTTTTAAAAATTGTTAAAACTAAATTTTTTTTGTTGAGATGTTAGAAGTTTATAGCGATCTACCTGTGTGCACTTTAATGAACATGATGGATGCACCTGCATTTCTCCATCATTACTTGCAACATTCTAAAAAAATATGTAATATTTCCTC
This sequence comes from Hippophae gyantsensis, assembly GCA_030763125.1. NCBI lineage: Eukaryota > Viridiplantae > Streptophyta > Magnoliopsida > Rosales > Elaeagnaceae > Hippophae > Hippophae gyantsensis. The sequence continues at coordinate 25,840,466 of CM061039.1, read as the reverse complement.
TCTTTTCTCTTTATCTTTAATTTACAGTTGTTACATTGAGGACAATGTAAGTTCTAGCTTGGGGGTGATGAAAAGTTACCATGCTTAATTTAAAAAAAAAGAAGTAACAATTTTTTTAAAAATAAAAAATAATTTTTTTTATGTTTACATTTTCATTTTTATTGTGTTTGATTTTATTTTCTTTGTGTGATTTAGTAATTTTTGGAATTAGTAAAAAATTCTCACAAAAATTTATCATTTCTTTAAATCAAATTTAAGTAAATAGTTAAGTCTTTTGTACTATTAGATTAATTTTTTAAAACATATCATGAAATATTTTGTAATTTTTTTTATAATTAGTTAGTTTTTGTCATAACTAGTATTTCTTGATAAGATGTAGAAATTATATTAAACCCAAAATCGGTGTTTATGAATTTGTTTTAGTGGAGACTACATTTGTGAGATATAATTTGAGCCTAATTTCCCTTATTCAGAGTGAAATATATATTTTTCCTACTCCAAACACATTTCTTATTTCTTCAAATTTTTAGATGATCTCTATAGGCATTAGCATTGAATGTATGAATTTTTTTTCATCTTAATAGAGTGTCGTATATTTTTTATTATTATTTTTGCTTAGATTAAATGATTTGAGTAGAAATTGATAGTATATGCTTTTATCTCATTGATGCATGACTGCTACAAAAAAAAGAGATATATCTGGGGTTACCTAAACCAAATCAAACAGAAAAGCCACAAAATTAACCACTCACCAAAATCCTAAAAAAAATGTACAATCTGTACATGGGTTGACTCTCTAAAAAATGATATATATTGAAAAGTATATTCAGAAAAATATAGAGAGATAAAGAATATATAGTATAATCTACATACTATGCCCCGCATTACACAAAATCCTAAAAACAAAAAAATGTACAATTTGTACTTGGGTTGACTCTCTAAAAAAATGATATATATTGAAAAATATCTTCAGAAAAATATAGAGAGATAAAGAATATATAGTATAATCTACATACTATGACCCAGATTGCCTACAAAGTTGTGAGTAAAGGCTAATTACAAAAGAAAGATATAGGAAGTAATTCCCTAAAAAGTCATTACACTTTCTTCATTTGTAAAAGGCATATATCTTGAATTTTTTTCTTAATGAGTTTGATTTATGCATGAAAATAATTTATATATATGATATCTTTATAATTTATACATTTGATTCCTTCCATGAGATCAACGTCAAAATAACACTTTGAGCCTTTATTCTTTATACATATGCGAACATATTAGTTCATTTCTATACATCAGCTATTTCGCATATAAATCAGTGTTTTGAGAGCATTGACTTGTGAGGAATAGAGTCAAAGCGAATTCGGATTCATGACATTGAAATTGGATGATATTAAATTGATACATTTTTGATATGAAATATGAAAATGATTTTCTACTAATTATTATAATAAATCATGATTATTTAAAGAGATTAAAATAACTTATGCTTGGGATTTTAATTATGATCTTAAAGGAGATTAAAAAGTATGAGACATTTTTGTGATATGTTGTTTTCTTTTATTCTTAAAAGTTAATTTTTGATTTTGTTGTAATTTTAGTTTTTAAGTTGATTGTTTTTATTATTTCTTTTAATTTTTACATTTAGTTCAATGTTTGTGGGTATTATTACTGAAAACCCTCACGAGACTCAAACTCGTCCCCTAGGGCAACCTAGGAGTTTAAAGGCTTGTTGCAACCGTGTCAATCCACGTAAGTAATTTAGGATAGTTTAATTTTTAGTTTTTATCGCTTCTCTTACTGAAAAAAAAATCACAATTATTTACAACACAAAAGTTTTTAAACATTTGATAAATAATTTAAAAACACTATTCCTTCCCCGCAACGGCACCAAAAACTTGATGGAGCAAAATCGACAACACCGATCCTACCGATAATTTGGTTTTATATCTATAAAACTCTCGCAAGTGCACGAATTATTTTGTAGAAAATGATAAGTATACTCCCAAGGTCAATCTAAGGAAGAAATATATGTAGTTTTTAATTTATTATTCAAACTTTTAAAAACGAAATTAAATCCTAAACATCCTGTCACGATATTTTTGTTTTTTTTTGTGTTTCTAATCTAATAACATAAAAATAAACATAGATTCAATAAATATTTATGCAAATTTTATCTTTTATAATAACTACGTTAATTATGCTTGTTCATATTATTTAGGTTATTAAAGATATGAATTGATATTTATTGATTCTCCCTTTTTTATATGAACCACCTTTGGTGGGGTTAGATATTTTTTGTTAACTAAACAAATCAATTAACACCTATGAGTGGGGTTGATAACTAATTTGGTTAATTAAATTAATTCTTTTTTCTAAGCGATTGAAAATGAACCATTTAAATGCCACCTTTAGTAGGGTTAGACAGTTTAAACTTTATTCAAGGTATCCAAATTAAACCTAAAAATTTAATTATTCGAGTACTAACTTTCAAGTTTTAAAACCACTATTGAAAACATGTTGTCAATACATTTTCAGATAATAATTCTTATAAAAACTTTTGAAATAGAGCTTCACTCTAACTATCGGGCGATTGTACCAACAAATAAAAGAGCACTACTCTAAATTAGACCGGATAACTAAACCTTAAAATCTAATTTTCAGATTTAAGTTTGTAATGAAAAATAATATATTTCTCTCTAACATTCTTAATATAAAGTCTTGAATAAAAACAAAATCAATTCATTTTAGAGATTTTCACCTATTTAATATTTCGCAAGCATAACAACGTTATTATTATATCATGTTTACAAACAGCCAACAATGTTAAATTTAATCACAGACAAATTAAATATAACATATAAGAATAAAACATAAAAAATAACTACAAAGAAAATAAAATCCTTACAGTACTTTGATGCTAACTCTGTTGCTGGAAAACTTCCAAACGGAATTTGGACTCCCATTTATTGAATAAAAAAGCAAATAAATTACAAAAACATAATTAGTTCTTCTCAAAAAGAGAAGAACTCTAAAACTAAGAAAAGCTAAAAACTAAGAAAAACTAAGAAAAACTAAGAAATGAGAGAAAGAAAGAAAAGAGAAGATGTGTTTAGTTATGAAGAGAATGGGGAGAAAAAGTGGGTGAAAAAATAATAAAAAATGAAGAAAACGTGGAGTAGTGAATGATGATGTCATATTGATGATGTCATACTGGTGTGAGCACGACAGTGCGCACAGATGGGGCGTAGGGGGGCAGCGGCGTGCACAGATAGGCACAGACTGGGCATAGGCGAGTGTGGGTGGGCGCAGATGGGCGTGCTGTGCGCGATGGGCGGCGCGATTTTCTCCTTTTTGACCTTTTTTTACCTTTTTGACTCATTTTGTCCAATTTTTCCATATTTGTTGACTTTTCCTCATTTATTAAATGAATATATTTGTGATGTATTGCCTCTAATATTCCTTTTTGAGTCTTTAAGGTACGTTTTAAAGCGAAAATACCTGAAAAAATAATAAAAATACCCGTGATTCCGAAAAGACAAATTTATATAAATATATGATAAAATCATATGAATATATATATTTTTAATCAATTAATGTGCATAAAATCATGGTAATTTTAGTGCTTTTTGAGCACTCATTAGTGGTAACATCATTGGGTTGCTTATGGAAACCAATCAACATCAAATAGTCAACTAAATAGAATAAACATATATAACTTGATAGATAATATAAACATAACTACTTCTATTAGTCGGGATACCTGTCCTAACTGCCTATGCTGCCTTCGCTTGTTGTCATTACAACAACTAATCTAAGAAGATCTAAGCTCATCCTTGGAGCTCCATCACCATGTGATATGATTAAATATTGATGGTTCTGCCACCTAAAATGCAAATACATTGCAACCTCACAGCATTCAATTGACATACATCATATCAACACATAAACTCTTCATCTATGCTCAATGTTGCAACCTCGTAACACCTAATTGAAACACAACTCACAATCATATAGGTTTCTCACTTATGCTCAACATTGTAACCTCATAACTACCAGCCGACGCACGAATCACCACCACATAGGCTCCTTACCTATGGTAACTATTGCAATTTTATAACTAATAACCGACACATGACAACTCAACACTTAGAGTAACACCTTAAAATGATATAGCTCTACACTAGTCAATAATGCATTTTATCTCTCATGAAAACCTTACTCAATTTCAAATTTTTACACTAAATCAAATGTTTAAGAAGGATTCCTCTTTGATATCCTACATCACACAGGTGCTAACTATTTCAAAAACCTAACACTTAGAAGGAAAATGAACATGAATGGACTAAGGAAGTTAGGTGCCAAACAGGAATAGCTTCCCCCCAATTATGGCCAAGCAAATAAGAAGGGAGATGGGAAGTTATAGAAAAAAAATTCAGCCTCTAAGACCTTTGCTAGCTATACTCGTTGACCCTTCATCGCCCAAGGTCAACGAGCAAACTAGGCATTAAAGTAACCAATGCACACTTGCCGAACAAGGTTGGAAAATGGGTGGTAAACACCCTGATGAGGTAATAGAAATCCAAAGGCAACAAATTGGCTCCCTCGTAAGCTCACTTACCAAAACTTTAACGAACAAAGTTTCTAACAAGGAGAAATGTCTAGGCCTTAACTAGATAATGATGAACATTATTTTAACTTATAATTTTCTATGTTTTTCAGCGTTAATTTTATATTTTATTTTAGTTATGTTATTTTTGAGGGTATTTTTGTTTTTTGTGGGTAATATGATTTTAGAATAATCTTGGACAAACATGAGCAAAAAAAAGTGAAAACAAGATGAGAAATGACAACTGAGACGAGCCAGAATGATCAAGTATATCAAAAATAAAAAACAATGCATATGCGGCCTAGATACATGCATACTGCGTAATGTTCACGGGTAGAATTTGGTGATTCTAGATTATCAACATGTGCTACAATGCACAAATAAGTGTACCATACCAAGGTGCTCTTGGGTTGCAATAGATTATCTAACTTTGGTATCATGTTGTGGTGTAGATAAAAGCATGCCACAATTTGTGTTAAAATTGGCCAAAAAATTTGATACATGTATGAAACTTGTTTTACCCAAAACCTAACCTATAAATATACTATAAACCCTTATTAAACATAACAAGCCACCACCTATAGTCAAATTTCACCTTCTACAACACAAAATAAAGAGAAAACACTTATTTGAGATGAATTTTCAAGGATTTTAAGAATACGATCAACCAATTCAAAGATTTGTAGATCATAGATCAAAAAAGAGTATTTTATTGTTATATCTTATTTCTCTTTATATTCTAAGCATATCTTTTGTAATTGAATTAGTTTTGATTAATTTAATTATATTAGGCTAAATTTTGTGTATGAAATTTTAGATTTACTTCCATGAGTGGTAGAATAATTTTATGATTTTATTTAAATAAAAGTTGATTTATTTCTTGTTCATGTTTTTCATATCTTTAATTACAAATTAATGATGGATTAAATCCTAATTTATAATTAAAGAGAATATTTTAAAACCAAGCATTATGCACTTCATTTGTGTTTGGTTGTGCACTTATGAACAAGAATCTAATTTAATTTCATTGATGTGTATTAAATTAGATTATTTATTTCTCTTAGATTTACAAACTAATCAATTTAAAGGCCGATCCAAGAAATTATTAGTTAATTATATATATCTGTATATGTGGTTTGCTTAATTAAAAGAAAACAAATCGTGTATTCTAACTTTTTGTGAAAATTATTTAATTATTTCTTTCGATGAATGAATAGCTAGCTAATTTTGCATATTCTTTCATCCATATATATCAATTAGGTTATAAATTATTTACTTCAATTTAGTTGTTTAATTTAGAGTTTATGATCTTTCTGATCAACCGACAATTGTTAAAATGTTTAAGATTGTTCTTTTACCTAATTAAGAAAATAATGTTTTAAAACACCTATTAGTTCCTTTAGAGACTGAACTCAGGATAATCTTATCATTAGTCAACTAGTGATTCATACACTTATGAGTACTTAAACCTTATGCACAAGTTTTTTTCGTTGCTAGGGAAATGATGTTTATTTGTTTTCTTTTTAGTTTGTTTTCATAAATTCTTTGTTTTTGTGATTATGTTAATTTTTGTTCGTTATTTTAATTATTTTTTGTTTATTTTCTATTTTTTTTATTTTGTTATTTACCTTTAGTTGTTTATTCTCATGTATTTTAATTTATTTTTTGTTTTTAGTAGTATATACAAGGTAGAAGATCTCTTAGGAATGAACGAATTCACACCTTTCACGGACAACATTAACAGATCAAAAAAGTACTTAAGTAAGCTAGGTACAAAAATTCAAGTACCACTAAAAGAGCCTTTATAAGAGCCATTAAACATGTAGTACGCTTTACTTTGGGAGATGGTAATGAAGGAGTATGCAAGGCCAATCATTGACACTACTACTTCCTGCATATAGTTGAGGGAGGTAGCTAGGAACTATGAATTGAAAAATATTCATTATTCCATATTGTCTTCCTTCTATGGAATTCCTAATGATGATTCTTTGACTTTTACTAGGTACTTATATGCAAAAAAATTCCTTCGTAAGGTCTCAATAAGGACCAACTCAAAATGAGGTGTTCCCCATACATGCTCAAAGATTGGGAAAAGTCTTGGCTGATGATTCTCCCACCAAGCTCTTTGACAATTTAGGAGGGATTTTATAATAAATTCATAGGAAATCAAAAGACATCCGATTTGAGAACCAAAATGAACATAGTTTATCAAATCTAAGGGGGCCATTCTATAAGTCTTATAATAGGTAAAATATATTTCATATTCAATGTCCACACCATTGCTTCCCACTATAGCTATAAAGCTAGTTTTTCTATGATAGTTTGACACAACAATGTCAATTTTAAGTTGACAATGCTGTATATGGAGCTATGAAAGAGAAGACAACTTATGAAACATATAAGCTCTATAAGATATTGGGTGATAATTCAAAACAAAAGAGTGAGAGAGTGAGAAAAGTTAGAGTAAATAAGATAGGCTTTAGGAATGAAATGTCTATGTAAGTTGCAGAATTGACTAAGCAAGTCGCACTTCTCACATCTAAAAACACACTAACTCAAGAGGTATGTGGGGATCATAGTACTTATAGGCATAGAGCTAATACAATTCCTTTTGTTTTTGATTCGTATGCAAGTACCAGTTAAGAACAAGTAAATTCAATGGAGATACACCAACCTAGACTTAGGAATGACCCCTATGCATACATATATAACCTAGGTTTGAGAAATCATCCCAACTTCTCTTGGAAGGAAAAAAACCGTACATATGTTCGAAATAGTATGCTATGCAATCCATCTAAGAAGTCAACCTTAGAGAATAACTTGAATGCTTTCATTTAAGCCAAAAGAGATAACCAAATGCAAACTGGTCAAATGTTGCATTCTTTGGAGGCATCTATGAAAAGGGTGAAAGTGCAAATAAGGTTACTAGCTGAGCACTTACAAAAACAAGAGAGAAGGAAGATGCCTAAACAAGCTATGGCTATTATAGCCTTACAAAGTGATAATATGCTAAATACTAATTTTTCTAAAATTTACGACGATTTACCACTTGATATAGGAAACAAAGGTGAAGTGCAAGCAGCTTCCAAGGAAGGTATGAATGTAATTGCTAAAAGTATGGAGCTTTCTAAGGAGAATCAAGGAGTGTCATCTGACTCTCTCATGTTTCACAAGGAACCTGAGTTGTATCAATTGTTGTACCATTTTCACACTATCTGAAGGATCTTGATTTAATATTAACATTACTTTATGAGTTAAGAAGGTGTTTAAAGCTATGCTAGGTTTAGGTGCAAGTATTAAACTCATGAATACTCATTACACTTGTAACTAGGTTTGGGGGAGTTGAAACCCATAATCATGTCCCTCTCATTAGTTGATAGGTCTATTAAATATTTGAAAGGCATGGTTGATAAGTTTCTTGTATAGCTAGATAAGATAATTGTACCTATTGATTTTTTTGTGTTAGATATGCAAGAAAACCAATCTATGGACAAGGAGTACACTATTCTTCTTGGTAGGCCATATAGGGAGTTTAACTATGATAGTCTTGGGAGAGATTATACACTTTAAATTTTTTGATTCTTTACCTAATCCTTCTACCTCTACTATTGATAAATATTCTTATATTGATTGTATAGACTTATCTATTTATGAAATTCATTTTCAAAAGAAGATAAGTAATAACATTAATAATTCACATAATAAAATAAGGGTGCAAGAAACATTAAAAGCCTCAATTCATGATGATGCCTACAAAGAATGCATCAAGTGTTACCATGAAAAAAACCTAAGTTGTAAGTCCTCTTATCCTAGAAACAAATTCTATGTGTGTAATACTGTTATAAATCTTTTTCAGGAACAATGAAGTCTTATTATGAGAAAGGCTACGATGAATGAGGGAATAGTTCAAGGATACATTGAAACCTCCTTGAGAAGAATAAGCAATGTCTTACTAAAATGTTAAAGAAAGTACTTGGTGGGAGGAAACCCACTATTTTATGTAATATGTTTCATTTTCTTTTAGTTTACTTAAGTTTCTATTTACCCTTTTGAATTCTTTTTTGAGCTATGCATAGTTAAAAGAATTAAGAACAATATCTAGTTTAGGTTTGGGTGGTGCAAATAGATCCAATAAAAAATATTTTGATACAGAACTATCATGCTTTTTGTCAATTTTTGATGACTAATTGAGACTTTATGCATTTTTTTGTTGGATTTCTTATGCATTTTCAAGGTTTGTTGTAATAGTTAGTTCCAATTCATAGTCTATGTTTCATGCTTGGAATGTTGAATTTGAGATGATCCCAAAGTCAATGTCTAGGAATCAAATAGTGGAGACTACCTTATGAGATTATTAAGCCTATAACGTTTTATTTAGATAGATAATATATCTTCTACTCTTTTAAACATTTTTTTCTATGATTCTAAATTATTAGATGGCCTCTATAGGTCTGGCATTGAATGTAGGATTTTAAACAATCAAATAAAGTGTCATTTACTTATTTTCATTGCTTTGATTAAATGATTTGAGTAGGAATAGAAAGTCTATGCTTATCTTCATTTCATGCTTGACTTATAGTGCAAAATGATACATTTGAGGTTCCCTTAGGAAAGAATAAAATAAACGAAGCTATAATAACCACTCACCATAAATACTATACATATACATGGGTCTATTATTAAAAAACAGAAAGAAAGAAAGAAAGAAAAAATAAAAAATTAGTATAAATAATGACTATGACCCTAAAATCTTGAAAATAGTGATGTGGATATTACAAAATAGTAGAAAATAGTTCTTTGAATTCAAATGAATTTTCATTCATATATAAGCACATACTTGATATTGCTTTCTTAATGAGTTTGATTGGAGTATAATATGAGTAATATGATGTTTTCTTAATTCTTGCATTTGATTCAGTTCATGAGATCTTTTTGTGCACATTTGAGCATTTCTTGTTTATAAACATATGAAAATTTTGCTTTGTTCTTTACATAATTCCTGTTCGAAGCAAATTTGTTTAGTGCTTGAACTCATAAGACATATGTGATATTAAGAGTGTACCTTGTGAGGAATAGAGTCGAAGCAAATTTAGATTCTTAATATTAGGTTTGGGGGAATTAATGTTGATATGTTTTGATTAATGGGGTATTGATTTATAATGTGAAACTGTTTTGTATGATGAAACTTGATGTGTAGAGATGTTAGATGAACTTGTGCTTGAGCTTTAATTTTGGACTAAAAAGAAACAAAAGCATGTGAAATTTTGTTGATTTAAATTTGTAGTTTTATTTTTAGTATTGTTATTTGTCTTTTAAGTTTTTGTTTTACTTAAGGACTAGAAAAATGTAGGTTTGGGGGAATTTGATGAACATTATTTTGAATTATAATTTGCTATGCTTTTAAGCAATTTTATGTTTTATTTTAGTATTATGTTGTTTTGGAGGATTTTTTTGGGTTTTATAGGTTAATGTACTTTTGAAAGAGTCTTGGACAAATACGATAAAAATAAATGAAAACTTGGACAAATCAGAACGAACCAAAATATCAAAAATTAGAGGACTAGAAAATATAGGTTTGGGGGAATTTAGTGAACATTATTTTGATCTATAATTTTCTGTGCTTTTAAGAAATTTCGTGTTTTATTTTAGTATTATGTTGTTTTGGAAGATATTTTCGTGTTTTTTTGGTTAATTACTTTTGGAAGAATCTTGGAAGAATACAAGCAAAAAGAATGAAAATGGGGTGAGAAATGACAACTCAAACAAGTCAAAATGAACAAGAATATCAAAAATCTATTGCAAGTCGCGACCCATACATATGCATGTTGCGGCAAGGTGCTCTCGGGTGGCATTTGGTGATTTTGGAATTTTTAACGTGCACCATGACACATAAATAAGCATGCTATGGTAAGGTGCTATCGGGTTACAACAAAGGATCTGACTTTGGCATCGCGTTGCGGTGTAGATAAAAGTGTTCCATGGCCTAAGTGTTAACTTGCCAAAAGCTCTAATACATGGGAGAAACGTATTACACCCAAAACCTAACCTATAAATTCACTATAAACACTCTTAAACATAACAAGCCACTTATAGCCAAATTCCACCTTCCACAACACAAAAATAGAGAGAAAATACTCATTTATGAAGAATTTTCAAGGATTTGAAGAAGACGATCAACCAATTCAAAGATTTGGTGATCAAAGATCAAAAGGAGGTATTTTTTATTGTTAGATCTTATTTCTCTCTATATTCTAAACATGTATTTTGTAATTGAATTACTTTTGGTTAATTTAATTATGTTTGGCTAAATTTTGTATATGTGATTTTAGTTTTGTTTCCATGAGTGGAAGAATAATTTTTTGATTTTCTTTAAATAAAAGTAGATTTATTTCTTATTCATGATTTCATATCTTTAATTATAAATTAATGATTGATCAAATCTTGATTTATAATTAAAAATAATATTTTAGAACTAAGCATTAGACGCGTCAACTATGTTTGGTTGTACACATACAAATAAAAGTCTAATTTAATTTCATTGATTTTGTTTAAATTAGATGGTTTATTTATTTTCATTATGTTTACTAAATAATTCATTGTAAACCTAATTCAGGAAGTTATTGGTTAATTGTGAATTATGGGGACTTACCATGATCATTGGGGGTTCTCTTATTTTAAAAAACCAATAATTCTAACTTTTTGCGAAAATCATTTAATTTATTCTCTTCATGAATGGATAGCTAGCTAATTTCCCATATTCATTCATTCATATCAATTCAGTTATAAATTACTTGCTTTAATTTAGTTGTTTAATTCAAAGTATAAAATCTTTCTAATTAACCAAAAATTATTAAAATGTTTAGGGTTACTAGTTTAGCTAAATAAGAAAATAATTTGACATTTAAAAAAACCTTTCAATTTCTTTAGAGATCAATCTCGGAATAATCTTATCATTAGTCTACTAATGATCTGTGAACATGCGAGTAATTAAATTTTTTGCATCAGATAACCCAACACAAACAAAGTCCTGAATGGGACACAACAAAAACAAACACCCAACAATACAAACTATATGCAAACTATAAAAGTAAGTATGTGTAATAGGCAAATACGAAACTATTTCCAAGTGATACTGAGCCACTAGTAACTAACCTTACAAAAGACAGACAAAAATATCAAATAAAATATAAATACTATGTCTTTCATATGAGAATGCCAACACCAAAATGATAGGACTTAAAATAGGACCTTTGGCTTTACGTGTCAAAACACCGCACAACTCTAACACAAACATGGCATCCAAACACAATAAATTCATACAAGATATACCTAAGAATTCATTCCCATGAATGAACCCCATCTCACAACTAAGACACCCCCAATGCACTTGACTCTTGTTCTTCCATTTTGTTGTACTCCATCCATCTTGATGAATAAATACATCCATCTTGATGGTCCACTTTATGCTACAAATCTGCATCATCCACTAAGCTCTGATGTAACCAAACTTGGTGTACAAATTTTTTAAATTTTATAAATAGCTTTTAATTGCACGAATCACTTACAAAAAATGATAAGTATACTTCCAAGGTGGGTCTAAAGTGGAATCACATGGTTTTTAAGTAATTAAAAAAATTCTTAAAAGCAACAATTAAACCTAAACATTCTGTCACAAAATTTGAGTTTTTAAAGCTCTAATCTAATGACATAAAAATAAAGATAAATTCAACAAAAAATAGGCAAATAAATATTTACATTCAATAAAGAATTTAAGGGATAAATTAGTTAGTTAATTATGCTTGCTCAATACTAAGTAGGTTATTAAAAATATGAATTAAGATTATTGATTATCCCTTTTTTGTAAGAAAATTTCCTAAGGTAGGGATCAATTTCATTATTAATTAATTATCAATTAAAGTATTTTTTAAAGTATTAGTAATTGATAGTTGATTAAATTATGCTTTATTTTTAAGAAATTAATAAACCATTTAATTGATGCTTTTGGTAAGACTATCAATTTAAACTCTCATCGTATCTAAGTTAGGTTAATGACTTAAGTATCTAGAAATTAACTTTCAGATTTTAAAACTTTACGAATAATATGTCATCAATATATTTTTTAGTAATAATTCTTATAATGTTTTTTGAAATAGAGTTATCTAAATGTCCAAATAATCAAATCCAAAATAAAAGAATTGACTATAAATTCGATTCAAATAATTAAACCATAAATCTAATTCTCTTGTTTTTAAAAAAGATTTCATCAATATATTTTTCTTTTGAAAACTTCTTTTAAATCTTAATGAAAAAATAAAATCTAATTCATTTTATAAAAATATTTATCTACTTGAATATTTCACGAGGATAATAACATTGCTAATATCCCATAGTTTTTTAGTCATACATGTTTAATTTTATAAATAATCAATAAATTAAATATAGTATGTAAAACAATAGATAAAGGCAATCTGAAAAGAGTACATTTAAATTATACCTCAAACATATTCTTAAATACCCTTAGTATTGTTTTTATTTTTGGAAAACCTCCAAATAGATTTACCAATACTACTCAATGAATCGAAAGTAAAGCTACTACATAAACTATGTTTGTTCAACTCTTAATTGAGAGAAGAACATTAAAACTACTAATTGAAAAGAAAATATTGATAGAAGCAAAGAATTCAGCTATAAAGAGAGTTGCAGAGTCATTCTAAAAGGGAATTTGGGGTCCATTTTATAGGCAAGTACAATGGCACACTTCTATTTCACACCATGGTATGAGATAGGCTATACATGCTTTAGCCTTTATCCACTTCACTTGTGCCGCGTCCTTGTTTATTTCCATACCGCAGCCCGCGTTCATTTGAACATTTGGAACCTTGTTTTCTTTTACACCATTTTCAATGGTTTGTAGCATATGTAAGCTTCACATATATTAATCTTTTATGCTTCAATGTCGTGATGGAGTGCTTTAAGGTACTATTCTTCGAGTATTGATAAGCTAAATTACTTTAAAGTTGAAATACCTGAAGAGCAATGAAACATACTAATGATTCTAAAATGATAAATTTGCTTAAAAAGATAATAAAATAAATTTTCTTAAAAAAATAATCAAACTATGTAAATACAAATCTATTTTATGATTTAAAGTGCATAAAATCACATTATATTAAGTGCTTTTAAATACACATCCCAACTCCCAACTAGCTTCTTACTAGTCTCTTAGCAAAAAAAGGTAAAAAACTAAAAAAATAGAATCAAATTAAACTATCCTAAATCATTTCTATAGATTGACATGGTTGTATTTAGTGTATGCAATAAGCCTTTGAAACCCTAGGTTGTCTCAGTGGACGAGTTTAAATCTTGTGAGGGCTTTCAAAGATAATACCCATAAATATCAAACTAAAAATGTAAAAAAAATAACAAAAATGAATAATAAACTACATTTTAAACAAACAAAATGAAAAATGAAAAATAACAAAGTAAAAGGAATAGCAAAACTTCACATACTTTTAGTCTCTTTCAAGTTCACAACTAAAATCCATATCATAAGTCATTTTAATATTCTAAACATTCATATTCTACTATAATAATTAGTGAAAAATCATATTTATATTCAAATAAAAAATGTATTAATATTAATTTGTCCAGTTTCAATGAATATAATCCGAATTCGCTTCAACTATAACCTCACAAGGCATACTCTTAATAATACTAATCCTATTGGTTCAAGCATTCTTTTAAAGATATATGTAAATAGAAGTTATGTAATGAATGAATTAATGGGTTCACATATGTTTAAAGAATAAAAGGCTCAAAGTAGTGCATAATATTGATATCATGAGAGAAATCGAATAAAAGGATTTACAAAGAAATAAAATATCATTTTCATGTATTAATTAAAATCATTAAATAAAAATTTCAAATTAAATGCCTTATAGAGATGAAGAAAATACAATGACTTATTGTGGATTTATTTCCTATATTTCTTGTGTATTTAGCCATGTCTCACAACTTGGTAGCATATTTGGTCATAGTATTTGATTTTTCTCTCTTCTTTTTCTTTTTCTTTTTTTCTTTCTCTATTTTTAAGAGACATATATTTTTTTTATTGAAAGGACTCATATACAATTGTTTTATATTTTTGTATGATATAATGAGTGGCCAATTTTTTTCTTTTCTTTTTATATTGGCATAGGTAGCCCAATAAATGCCTCTTTCTTTAGAAGTCATTCAATTTAGGCAAAAAATAAAATGAAATTTTATTATATGTAAATATTCTAGCATTCAATGTAATACCTATATAAATCATCTAACAATTTGAAAATAATAAGAAGAGTGTTTAAAAAAGTAGAAAAAATATTATCACTCAGAATATAAAGATAATGACTCAAAGTATTGTCACAAGGTAGTCTTTACTATTTGATTTCTAACCACTGATTTTAGGTTTTATTACAATTTTAACATTTATCATGAAATACAAATTATGGCAGACACCTACTACTTATCACATTAGTCCATGAAATGTTCAATAAATTAATCTAACAATGCAAAGATTTAACCGTTTACTTAAAATTAAATATAAGTGATGAGAAAAACCGGCATCGCCGATCCTACCAATACTTTGGTTTTATATTTATAAAACTCTTGCAAGTACACGAATTATTTCATAGAAAATGATAAGTGTACTTCCAAGGTCGATCTAAGGAAGGAATATATGTGGTTTTTAATTTATTATTCAAACTTTTAAAAACGAAATTAAATCCTACAGATCATGTCACGATATTTTGGTTTTTGTGTTCTAATCTAATGACATAATATAAATAAACATAGATATGTATTCAATAAACATTTATGCAAATTTTATCATTTATAATAGTGGAGTATTTATAGATATAAATTGATATTTGTTGATTCTCCCTTTTTTATATGAATACCACTTTGGTGGTGAGGTTAGATATTTTTTGTTAATGAAATAAATCAATTAAAACATATAGGTGGAATCGATAACTATTTTGGTTAATTAAATTAATTCTTTTTTCTAAGAGATTGAAAATGAACCAATTAAATGTCACCTATGGTGGGGTTAGACATTTTAAATTTTATTCAAGGTATCCAAATTAAACCTAAGAATTTAATTAACTGTGTATTAACTTTCATATTTTAAAACCACTAATAAAAATATGTTGTCAATACATTTTCATATAATAATTCTTATAAAAAATTTTGAAATAGAGTTTTACTCTAACTACCGGGCGATTATACCAACAAATAAAAGAGCACTACTCTAAACTAGACCGTTTAATTAAACCTTAAAATCTAATTTTCATATTTAAGTTTGTAATGAAAAATAATATATTTCTCTCTAACATTCTTAATATAAGATCTTGAATAAAAACAAAATCAATTCATTTTATAGATATTTTTACCTATTTAATATTTTGCAAGCATAACAACGTTTTTATTACATCATGTTTACAAACAGTCATCACTATTAAATTTAATCACAGACAAATTAAATATAACATATAAGAATAAAACATTAAAAATAAATGTAAAAAAAATAAAATCCTTATAGTAGTTTGATGATAATTCTATTGTTAGAAAACCTCTAAACAGATTTGCATTTCCATTTATTGAATAAAAAGCTATAAATTTACAAAAACATAACTAGTTCTAATAAAAGACCAATAAAATAAAAACTAAAAAAAACTAAGAAATATAGAGAAAGAAAGAGATAAAAAGATGTTTTTGAGGTGTTTTTGGTATATTTTGTAATTGAGGAGATGAAGGTATTTATAGGAGAGGAGAATGGTAAAAAAACTAGGAAACAAATGATAAAATAGCGAAAAATGCGTAATAGGCAGACATTGATGTCTTCGCTATCGCATAATGGATAGGTGTAAATGTAAGCACTCATGCAGGTAGTGGGGCACAATTGGGTACAGATGGGCGCAGCGGCAAGCATGAGTTCAGTGTAATTTGGACGGATGCACGCAAATGGGCGTAGATGCGTGTGCAGACTTTGGCGTTGTTCGGGAGATATGCATAGATGGGTGTAGATGCATAGACAGATGCTCAGGTTGTGATGTATTGCCTTTAGTATTTATCTTCGAGTCTTTAAGTTATTGTTTGAAGCGAAAATACCTGAAAACAATAAAAATACCCATTTATGATAATTTCTTATAAATATAAATCTTTTTAGTCAATTAAAGTACATAAAACATGGTAATTTTAGTGCTTTTTAAGCACTCGTCACAACCCCCAACTAGCTTCTTGCTAGTCACTTAGCAAGAGAAGCGATAAAAACTAAAAATTAAACTATCTTAAATCACTTCTGTGGATTGACACAACTACATTTACCTTATGTAACAAGCCTTTAAACCCCTAGGTTGCCCTAGTAGATGAGTTTGAGTCTCATGAGGGTTTTCAGTAATGATACCCACAAACATTGAACTAAAATTAAAAGAAATAAAAAAAATAAATAACAACTCAAAAATTAAAATTACAAAAAAATAAAAAATAACTTAAGAATAAAAGAAAACAGAATGAAATATAACACAAAAAATGTCTCATACTTTTTAATCTTCTTTAAGATTATAATTAAAATATAAAGCATAAGTTATTTTAATCTTCTTAAATAGTCATGATTTATTATAATAATTAGTTGAAAATCATTTTCATATTTCATATAAAAAATGTATTAATTTAATTTCACCCAAATTTAGTGTTAAGAATCCGAATTCGCTTTGACTCTATTCCTCACAAGTCAATACTCTCAAACTCATTAAGAATTTTTTTTAAGATATATGCTTTAAGGGAATTACTTCCTATATCTTTCTTTTGTAACTAGCATTTACTCACAACTTTGTAGGCAATGTGTGTTATAGTATGTAGATTATTCTATATATTCTTTTTTCTCTATTTTTTTCTAAAGATCTTTTTCAATATATATTTTTTTAAAGAGTGAACCCATGTACAAATTGTACATTTTTGTAGGATTTTGGTGAGTGGTTAATTTTGTGACTTTTCTATTTGATTTTGGTTTAGGTAACCCTAGATATGTCTCTTTTTTTGTATAGCACTCATGCATGAATGAGATAAAAGAATATACTATCAATTTCTACTTAAATAATTTAATCTAAGAAAAAATATACGAAACTCTATTAAGATGAGAAAAAATAATTCATACATTCAATGCTAATACCTATAGAGATCATCTAAAAATTTGAAGAAATAAGAAATGTGTTTGGAGTAGAAAAAATATATTTTACTTTGAATAAAGGAAAATAGGCTCAAATTATATCTCATAAGGATAGTTTCCACAAAAACAAAATTCCTAAATATCGATTTTGGGTTTAATATAATTTCCACATCTTATCAAGAAATACTAATTATGACAAAAACTAACTAATTACCAAAAAAAAAAAAACCTCATGATATGTTTTCAAAAATTAATCTAACAATGCAAAAGACTATACTATTTACTTAAATTTGATTTAAAGAAATGATAAATATTTTTGAGAAATTTTTTAAAACTAATTCTAAAATTCTAAAAATTACTAAAAACCACAAGAATAAAATAAAATCAAACACAATAAAAATGAAAATGTGAATTATTTTTATTTTTATTTTTTTAAATTGTTAAAAGTTTTAAAATTAAGTATGATAACTTTTCACCACCACCAACCTAGAACTTACATTGTCCTCAATGTAACAATAGTAAATTAAAGAAAAAGAGAAAAGAGAAGAAAGATTACCTATTTTCTGAGAATGTGTAAGTAGTGATGGAGAAGTGTAGGTTCATCCATCATGTTCATTAAAGTTCACACAGATAAATCGCTATGAACTTCTAACATCTCAAAAAATATTTTTAGTTTTAATAATTCTAAAATTATTCACATACAATTAAACTAAAATAAACAATAGAGATTAAATAAATGAAACAAATAAATAAAAGAAAATTACATCAAATGATGGATTGTCTCCCATCCAACGCTTAGTTTAACGTCTTAGCAAGACGTAACTTGGGGATTTCATATTAATTAAACTCAATATCCCCACATCATTAAGTCAATCAAACCTATAGGTAAGACAAGGTTTTCTACCTATACTTTTTCAGTCATGCCCTATGGATTTTCAAAATTTTATATACTTAAAACTAGGGACATAGTTATACCTAGATCTAACAAAGCAACTACCTCCTTATATTGTAATTAAAATTTTGGAGATAGTTTTAGAATGTTTTATTTTTATTTTTATTTTTCGTACAATTTCTAAGTTAAATAACATAATCACTATTAATCAATAGTGCTCCCAAGAAAAAATGGTGGGGCAAAGGTTCCTTAAAAACTATCCTCATAAACAAAACAACGTTTATAGGAAAGGCTAGTGGCACAAAGGCTTCCGAAAACTAGCCTCCTAGACAGAACTCCCTTAAATCTATACTTTTCATGCTAATAAAATCTAAGTTAATCAAATTAATAAATTTAGTTAAGTTAAAATCTAAGTTAATTAAGTTAATACATTAATACATTAAGTTGAGTAAATATTTAAGTTAATTAAGTTAATAAATTAAGTGAAGTAAATATTTAAGTTAATTAAGTTAGTAAATTAAGTTAATAAAAATCTAAGTTAATTAAGTGAATAAATTAAGTTTTCTTTTGTTTTAAAGAAAATAAATAAATTAAAAATTAAAAGAAAATTAAATATTAAAAGAGAATTAAAATAAATAAATTAAAAATAAAAATAAAATAAAAAATAATATTGAAATTGAAAATAAAAATAAAATTAATACTTAAAAAAATAATTTTTTTATTCATTTATTAATTTTTTAAATTTTTTCAAAGAAAATAATTAAATAAAATAAAGTTTAAGTTTTTATTATTATTATTATAATTTTTTTTCATAAATTAAAATTAAGAATTAAAAAAATTATATATATAATAAATTAAAAAGTAAAATTAAAAGAAAATTAAATAGTAAAAAAAATTAAAAGAAAATAAAATTAAAAAATAAATGAAAATTAAAACTTAATAATTAAATTTATTTTTTTTTAAAGTTTTTTTATTAATAAATATTTTAAATTTTATTAATGTTTTTTAATTTAAAATTTGAAATTAGATACGAGCTGTATATTTTTTTTGTTTATTTTTTTTTTTGAAATTCAAATTTGAAATTTTTAATTTTTTTTGTTTATTTTACTACTCTAACTTAGACCACATAACTAAACCTTAAAATCTAATTTTCATATTTAAATTTGTAATGAAAAATAATATATTTCTTTAACATTCTTAATATAAAATTTTGAATAAAAACAAAATTAATTCATTTTAATATTTTGCAAGCATAACAATGTTATTATTACATTATGTTTACAAACAGCTAGCAATGTTAAATTTAATCTCAGATAAATTAAATATAAAATATAAAAATAAATCCTTAAAAATAACCGTAAAGAAAATAAAATACTTACAGTACTTTAACGTCATAGTTATCACAGAATGGACAGGCACTGATGTAAGCACTAATGTAGGTAGTGGTGTGTGCGAATTTGGCATGTGGGGAGCGACTGGATGCAGATGGGTGCAGCGGCACGCACGAGTTCGGCGTGATTCAGGCGGATGAGCACAGATGGGCACAAATGCACATGTAGACTTTGGCGTTGTTCGGGAAATGCGCGTAGATGGACATAGATGCACAAGCTGATGCTCGACGTGATGTGGTGCACTGTGCTCATTGTTCGGCTTGGCTGGGGGGTTGGGTGCGGGATCATGGCCTTTTGACCCATTTTTTTGTAATTTTTTCATCTTTTTGACTTTTACTCATTTATTTTCTCAATATATTTGTGATATATTTCCTCCAGTATTTTTCTTCGAGTCCTTAAGTTATTGTTTGAAGTGAAAATACCTGAAAAACAATAAAAATACCCGTGATTTGAAAAAGATAAATTTATATCAAAATATGATAAAATATTATAAATATAAATATTTTTAATCAATTAAAGTACATAAAATCATGGTAATTTTAGTGCATTTTAAGGACTCATCAATAAGACATGATAATTTTGCAAGAAATTTTTTAAAATGAACCTAAAAATTCATAATCTAATAAAAATAAATTATAACACACAAAAACAAGTAAAAATGTGAATATATGTTTAAGCAAAAATTTTAAATTGGCCTAATTTTATAAATATGTAACTTTTCACATCCAAAATCTAGAACTTATATTTCTCTCAATGTAACAATTATAAGTTAAAGATAAACCGTAAATGATAGAAAAGTTACTCATTTACTGTATACTTCTCAAAATTCCAACAAATAGTTATAAAATTAAAAATTATAAACAATGTTCACATAATAGGAAACAAAATAATTAACATAAAAAACATAATATTCAAAAATAATAGAACTAAAGTTCTTAAAAAAACAAAACAAAATACATAAAAACTCATAAAAGTTCAAAACAAATTTAGAGCTCCTCATCTATGTCATCTGAATCTTGTTCTGTAGGTTGTTGTCATGGTATTTTAGGAGGTGTAAAGGTGAAACCATAATATTGATAGTCGGTGCTACTAAATGACTTGTATCCACCCAGAGATGGTTGAGATGTAATCGGTTCTTTTCGTACATCAATCGGTTATGATCTACCAAATCACGATACTTTCAATTGAGAAATGCAGTTTGTTGGGCAATGTAGGCTTGTTGGTACTCTTTCATAGTCAGCATTAATAAAGTAGTGGCCCTTCTTTCCCTTTGGGTTATATTTGTAATAGAGGTGAGTTCATTAAAATAGGCCATATTTAATAATTCATCATGTTGAATTATAGCTTTACCTATTGAGTAAGGTACCTCACTTTCTTACATAAAGCAGTGACTAATTGGGGAAAAAGTAACTCAATTGGTGACTATTTGTAGATAGCTTGATCCTATGGTAAATTATATTGCTTACATCCATATACATCTTAGATGTAATAGCATATAGTAAAACTACCTTCTCTCTATCATCAGAATTATAATGCTTGGTGGGCATTAATCTTGAACACATAAAGTATTGCCAAAAAGGGGAAAACTTATCCAAATACTTGGCTTCAAAGCCCTCATGTTTTCCACCAACATAATTTCATTTAGCTCATTGTATAGTTATGGTTTAAATACCGTAGTATAATTGACATTACTTAAATAAGTTTCATATTCACCTTACCTAATAGTCACTAAATAATAATGATTATTTATATCATTTGTCCCAAATAGGACTAGTACATCCCATACTTTAATTACATTATCAACAACATCAGGAACATAAGCATTGAATTCCTGGACAAGTGATTCTATAGCAGCATTTGGTTTCTTAATAAAGTTTTTTCATTCTAATGCTACTATAACCTCAGAAATTCCCACAAATTGGGCATTAGGCCCTAAATCAAAATCCACCATCTTTCAGTATAAAATCTTTATATTATTTTTGCGGATTTTACAAAACGTAATTCGACCTCATGACTTGAAAATTTAGCCCTATCATATTTTGTAGAAGTTGAAACCCTTTTTCCTTTACTATTCCTACCTCTTTCTGGTGGCATCTCAAAAATTTTAACAATATCTAAAATTTAGAGGTTCTCAGATAATCAAGATAAAAATACACAAAGAAATTTATCCCAAAATTTTCCTTACCTCTCTTTGTCCTAATTAGGATTTCAAACTCTTAATAATTTTCAAATAATTCCCAAAATTCAAATAATTTAATTATAAGAGTTAAATTCTAAAAATTTATGAATACTTACTTGTGTTATTGTGGTGGATTGAAGAACATGAAAGGAAATCAAAGGCCAAAAAGAGAGGAATGTGCCTTAAGAGATATTATTGATGCAAACTATACAGTGTTGTCTCTAGAGAGATCGTCGACAATAAACTGCACATTGTTGCCTCAAAAGAGATCATCTGTGAAACTCACATAATTTCTAGTCAAAAGTAGGAAAGAAATTGACTAATTAGTAAGCAATACAAGCAATATCCCCAAAAGAGAGAAGAAACAAGAGATGCTATGAAAAATATCTAAGCATGTGAGGAAGACATAGGTTCCAACATAGAAGAAAGAGATATGCTTAGATAGGGTGCCCACCGCCAAGCACCGAGAATGCTAACTGAATACAATATATTAGCCACAATAATGCATGTAAGTCTAGAGTCTTAAAGATAGATAAACAATCTATAAGACATACAGATGCACATAGCAAACCCAAACAAGCATAGTATAGAGAAAAGAGAAGACAACACTCATGTACTCAAGCTTGTAACACATCTCAATTTTCTCCAAAAAAACATCAAAAGAATAAGACAAGGAACAGAAGGAAAAAAATATGAACATTAAATAATCGAAGAAAAATAGAGAACTAATACTCAACATATTAGGTACAAGAAAGAACAATATAGTAAAACCGAAGAGATGCAGTCTATATGTTATTGCATATGAATGATAAGACTGTAAGAAAAATTTTAATACTTAAATGCTACATGAAGAAGTAATATGACGTGATGCTTATAAAAAGGTCACAGAAGAAGAAACAAGTACTAAGAAAGGCAAACACGCATAAAAAGTATGTCAAAGCAACTAGCAAAGGAGAATACTAATAAATGATCAAACATCTAGGCATAACAACAAATAATACAATTAATATACTATACAAGAGAAATAAGCAAAGAAAAGGAGGAAAACATCGCATACTTCTTAGAATAAGCACTAAGAAAACATCATTATACAATTATACATGCAATCTACATTCAATTATAGAATGATGATAAGGTAATAAAATGCATACATTAAGAGAGAGATGCATAAAGAGATATGTATGAACAAGAAAATAGGCAAGATGTAATCAACACAAGTTCATGAAGATAAGCAAACTCATATAATAACAACAGCCCACTCCACTGGAGACAAAACGCACAAACATATAAGGTATGTGTATGTGTAGATAGATCTCTAAAATCGAGAACCTAGATGGTTAAGCCTAAATAGGGTGGCCTTATTTGATACCAACAGAGATATCTATATGTTAGAACAATTATACTTAGATCAATTGAACTTCTGACCAAAACAGATATTCGGGACTTAGACGTGGGGTGGAAGCACCAACTCCTAAAATATTTTCTTGATTTAAGCAGATGGTACATCAAAATTACAACAAAACAACATGCTTAATTCAACATACCATAAAATAACTAGCAAATAAGATAGAATAATATGCGGTAAACACAATAGTGATAGTATGCCTCACAGGCTCCTATTCAAGCTTGCAATATGCATACACATGGAAAACACCACATATTATGTGAATCAAGTATACATACTAGAAAGCTATAAATGATTTCCAATCATTTCAAGACCTTATATGTGAGAAAATATTTAGTAAATGATAATTTTACTCTCACAACAAGTGATTATACATAACACAACATGTAGCACGGTAATCCCACATAAAACCCTTGCCTATGTGGTAACATCCTCAAGTTTATTATGGAAACAACTCAAAAGCAAACAATCCACTAAAGATAATAAGTAGATACAACACGATAGACAATATAAATATAAATTCCTTTATCAGTTGTAACATCTACTCTAACTTCTTATGCTGCCCTTGCTTATTGTCATCACGACACTTTATCCAAATGGATCCAACTCATCCTGGTCCATCACCATATAATATGATCAACTATTGATGGATCTACCGCCTAACATGAAAACACGTTACGACCTTAAAACACTCAGTTGACACATGGTGTACCAACACATAGGTACTCACCTATGCACAACATTACAAACTTGTAGCACCCAACCGACACGTAACTACCAATCGACACTTGATAACTCAATACTGAGAGTAACTCCACAAAATGATATGGTTCTCTACTAGCCAACCATACATTTTACCTCTTATCAAAACTGTACTTAGTCTCATATTTTTACACTTAACCTTATGTTTGAGAAATAAGAGAAAGGCTCCTTTTTGATTTCCTACATCACACAAATGCTAACTATTTCCCAAACTTGACACTTAAGAGAAAAATGGACCATGAATGGATTGGGAAAGTTAGGTGCCAAACGGGTAGAGCTTATTCCAAATTTTGACCAAGTAAACAAGAGGGGCAAAGGGAAATTATAGAAAAAATTTAGCCTCTCAGACACTCGTTAACCCTTAGCCATCCAAGATTAGCTAGCAAACTAACTGTTAAACTAATCTTTAAACACTCACCAACCAAGGTTGGAGAGAGGGTGGTGTGCACCTCTAGTAAGGTAACAAAAATTAAACGATAACATGTTGGCTTGCTTGGATGCTTGTTCATCAAAAACCATAACTAATTACATTTCTAACAAGGAGAAATTTCGGTCCCCAATAGGATACCATGATAAAAAAACTCCCCAACAGGACACCATGATAGCAAACACCCAATAATGTAAACTATTTGCAAACTATGAAAGTAATTGTGTGTAATAGGAAAATATGAAACTGTGTCCAAAGTGATACTGAACCACCAGTACCTAACCTTACAAAGGAAAAACAAAAAGATTAAAATAAAAATATAGACACTGTATTTTACACATAGGAATGCCAACATCAAAACAAAAAGACTTAAAAGTTTTGAAAGTTATTAGTTACAGATCTAATTAACCTAAAAAAGGTGAATATATAAATTTTTGGATTATTACTAATTAAAAAATCACAAGCAATCAAACATGTAAAGTTCCTAGGGCAGATTCAATAATGAAAACTCCTAGCTAAAAGATTCAAGAATAAATTATTTAATTTAAATCATCTAGTAACCCTAAAACAAAAGTTCAAGCATAAGTTCAATAAAGATAGCTTCTTTAAAGTTAAATAATCAAATCAAATAATTATGATCACACATATAATTATTTGATCTAAGATTTTAAGAACCTAATCAAGAAAAATCTTTAGAACATATAATAATAATATCATAAATTAAGTAGGCTTATTAATCAATCAAACATAGCCACACAATATTTGATAGATTAATTAAAGAAAGAAGTTTAAACAAAATATTTTTCAAAACAATTTGAGAGAGAGCATAGAAACAATTAGAAAAATATAATAAATGCGGTTAATTGAAATATGGAGTATTAGGTTCTTTATATAGGAAAGATGAAAATATAATGCTTGGTTTAGGACCAATCACCAATTTGTCCATAAAATAATTCATACACCAATATTTAGTAGGAATAATATGGTAAAAGAACAATTTGGCTATAGTAAACAAATATATTTTTGCTCTCTCTTTTTACCACCATTTTTGCTCTTTCTCTCTTTTTACCACTCAAAGCTCAAGCCAACCTCCGTTGTGTTCTTAACAAAATCAATAAATCCAACTAATCTCATGAAGTAACTATTTTATTGGTGACAATCTCAAAATTCAGAATTCTAAAAACTTAATGGAAAATATGACAAAAAGAAAGTCCAAAGAGAACTTTAAAGAAAGAAAGTCCAATAAAGACTCTAAAGAAAGACTCTTAACTAAGGAGGACATTAAAGAAAGACTCTTGACCAAAAATGACTCTAAAGAAAGACTCTTGATCAACTATGATTCCTCTCTTTTTAAAATAGATTAGACTTGGGCAACAAGAACAAAATAAAGGGAAAACCAATTTCAACAAGAACAAGAAATAAGAACAACCATTATTTCAATTGAATCCATGAATAACAAATCTTAATAAACTGCAGAATATAAAAACTAAGGAGAAGAGATGAAAAACTCTAGAAGATGAAGACTTGGTAGCAACAATGGTGAAGATCCTTCAAGTTTTTCCAAAATTTCCTTCTCTCCTCCAAAAATGTCTTTGAACTCCACTTTATACTGTGGCCCATTTCTCCATCATATTGTATATATAGATATAGGGTTTTGGGGGTAATTTTGGAACAAAAAACAAAAAAAAAATGTGTTTTCGGACGAAACTCGCCGGCGGCGACATTATTCTCGCCATAGCGAGATTTCTGGAAAATAAAATTTTTGGTTTTCTGATTTTGGCCGGCGGCGACATTAATTTGCCAAAATTTGTGCTCTCGGGAAGATTTTTGCTGTGCTTTCTGTAGGATTTTCACCAGCGGCGGGATTTCTAAATTTTGAAACTTTTTTTCTTTTTATTTTCACTCAATCCCGATCATTGAACTTTGTCACAAACTTCTCCAAAATTATAATTTTACCTGAAATTGCACTTTAAACACGAAATACCCGTGAAATGACATTTGTGGATTAAATAATCAAATAAACGCAATTTTTACACAAATATCAACATTTAAATCATAACAAAAATGCAATAATTTGACTCTTATCAACAACCCCCAACCAGCTTCTTGCTAGTCTCTAGCAAGAAAAGCGATCTATGAATAATTTCAAAGTAGACATTAAAAGAAAAATTCAAAGGAAATTTATTCTATTTACAACATTACATTAAGCGTATGCAATAAGCCTTTAAACCGCTAGGCGGCCTTAGTAGGACGAGTTGTAGTCTCGTGAGGGCTTCCAGTGATGATACCCACAAACATCTAACCTATAACTATCCTAACTTAAAACAATAAAATCACATAACAAATAATTTGCACAAATGTCTCAAAAATTGTAAATAACACCCAACATATAGAATAATTAAATGTCACCTAAGCTTTAAGAAATCTCAAATGCCAATTTCACTTTTGTTATTGACTCTTAAACATCCATCAAACCACAAACCAATAGCCATAATGCCCAGATAATATTATGCATAACATGCACAAACAAAAAGGTGAAATCTCAAACTCTATAGGCTCACTTTTCAAACCTCTCTCCACTAATGAAGGAAAATACACCACTTCGGATCAATAGGACTTTATGAGGCTTGTAATGTTAGGCTTAAGTATTTGGTTAAGAAAGAACGGGAAGTGTCAAAATACAAATAAGGGCACTTATTAGATTAAACACAACCAATTAAGTAAAAGAGTAACACCATTCAACCCAAATTGTTTCTTCCGATCATAACCCATTTTTCCAAAGATAAACAAAATTTTTCCTCAATCTTTCTCCTTAGTACATCCATCACTAACATTCTTTTATTTATTAAAATGTGAAGGCTTTCTTCTTCTTCTTCATCCTTAATCAATTGCTCTTGAAAAGTCAATCACTTTCTTCAAATATATGTGAAAGATTTCTCCAATTTCTATTGAAAAGCCAACCACTTTCTTCCAATATATATGGATTTTTTTTTCATCCTTACTCCAATTGCTCTTGTAAAGCCAACCACTTTCTTCCAATATATGTGAAAGATTTCTCCAATTTCTCTTGAAAAGATATAACCCCTAACCAATTTCTTCCAATTTATGTGGAAGATTTCTCCAATTGCTCTTGAAAAGTTTGTGTTCAAAATTAAGTGCTCTTAACAAATAAGGTAGGAATTATATATATATATATATATATATATTTGGCTCAATAAAAGGTAGGTTATAGAAGGCAAAAAGAAAGAAAAGTAAGGCTAACAATATATTTAAATAGGCTCAAAGAGGTAACTAGTGATATAAGGATAACAAGGTAGGCTTAACATGGCACAATCGATCCAAAAATGGCCTACATCATATCCTAAACAGTGCAATTCCAAATTATTTCGCCTCAAGAGGTTTTCAAATAAGTTCTAGAGTTTGTTGAGGTCACAAAAATGTCCATGAAAAATTAGCACATAAGCCTTTTTAAGCATTTAGACTAATAAACCAAATCATACCACATACCAAAAGAGTCGCCAACTAGGTAAAATCAATAATTGAAATTATCTTTAAACCGAAGCAAAATTTAATGTCTTCTAAAAGCTACTTGTTATCACAATCACATTATTGTCCTCAATGTAAGAAAGGAAAGAGAGATCTCCTTTCTACCAGCGGTTTATAAAAACCTATTTTTTATGCTTTATTCTTACATGTCGTATTTAATTTGTCTGTGATTAAATTTACCTCTGCTGGCTGTTTATAAACATGATATAATAATAACGTTGTTATGCTTGCGAAATATTAAATAGGTAAAAATCTCTAAAATGAATTAATTTTATTTTTATTCAAGATTTTATATTAAGAATGTTAGAGACAAAATATATTATTTTTCATTACAAACTTAAATCTGAAAATTAGATTTTAAGGTTTAGTTATCCGGTCTGATTTAGAGTAGTGCTCTTTTATTTGTTGGTACAATCGCCCGGTAGTTAGAGTGAAGCTCTATTTCAAAAGTTTTTATAAGAATTATTATCTGAAAATGTATTGACAACATGTTTTCAGTAATGGTTTTAAAACTTGAAAGTTAGTACTCGGATAACTAAATTCTTAGGTTTAATTTGGACACCTTGAATAAAGTTTAAACTGTCTAACCCCACCAAAGGTGGCATTTAAATGGTTCATTCTCAATCTCTTAGAAAAAATGAATTAATTTAATTAATCAAATTAGTTATCAACCCCACCCATAGGTGTTAATTGATTTATTTAGTTAACAAAGAATATCTAACCCCACCAAAGGTGGTATTCATATAAAAAAGAGAGAATCAATAAATATCAATTCATATTTTAATAACCTAAATAATATGATCAAGCATAATTAACTTAATTATTATATCCATAAATACTCCACCATTATAAATGATAAAATTTGCATAAATGTTTATTGAATCTATGTTTATTTTTATGTAAGTAGATTAAAAACACAAAACCCCAAAATATCGTGACAAGATGTTTAGGATTTAATTTCGTTTTTAAAAGTTTGAATAATAAATTAAAAACCACATACATTCCTTCCTTAGATCGACCTTGAGAGTATACTTATCATTTTCTACGAAATGATTCGTGCACTTGCGAGAGTTTTATAAATAGATAAAACCAAAATAACGGGCAGGATCGGCGATGTCGGTTCTACCCCTATCAAGATTTTTGCACCGTTGCCGGGGAAGGAATATCGTTTTTAAATTATTTATTAAAATTTTAAAAACTTTTTGTGTTGTAAATAATTGTGATTTTTTTTCATTAAAAAAAAATAAAAAAATAAAAAATTTTGTTGTTTGTGAAAAGTAAAAACAAAAATTCAAATTTCAATTTCATAATAAATAAATAAAAATTATAGCATGAATAATAAAATAATTTTGAATTTTGAAATTTGAAGTAAAAAAAAAGTAAATAAATTTTAAATTAAATAAAAAAATAAAAAATAAATAAATAAATAAATAAATAAAAAATAAATAAAAAAATAAATAAAAAATTAAAAAAAAAATAAAAAAAAATTAAAAAAATTAAAAAAAATTAAAAAAAATTAAAAAAATAAAAAATTTATTTTATTTAAAAATAATTTTTTTGAGAAAAAAAATCAAAAACTTTATTTTCAATTTTTTTATTTTTTTTCTTTTATGTATTTTTTCTTTTATCTTTTTCAATTATTATTTTTTAATTATTTTTTATTTTTTTATTTTTGGCTTAATTTTTAATTTAAAAAATTTTTTCTCTTTTTTTTATTTTTCTTTTACTTTTTCAATTTATTTTATTTTTGGTTTATTTATTTATTTATTTTTTTAACTATTTTTTTATCTTAATTTTCGTTTAAGTTAATTAAGTTAGGTTTTAGTAACTTAATTTACTAACTTTTATATTAATATAATTTACTAACTTAATTAACTTAGATTTTCATTAACTTAATTAACCTACTTTTTTATTAACTTAATTAACTTAAATTTTAACCTAACTTAACTTAATTAACTTAATTTTAATAGCATGAAAAGTAAAGATCTAAGGGAGTTATATCTAGGAGACTAGTTCTTGGAAGCCTTTGTATCACTAGTCTTTCCTGGGAACGTTGCTCTATCTAGGAGGATGGTTTTTAAGGAGCCTTTGCCCCACCATTCTTTCCTGGGAGCACTCTTGGTTAATACTGATTATGTTATTTTAACTTAGATATTATAGTAAAAAACAAAAACAAAAACCAAAAAAAAAGAAAAAGAAAAACCGAAAAAAAAGTGTGAAACTATCTCCAAAATTTTAATGTTTTAATTACAATCTAAGGAGTTAGTTGTTTTGTTTGATCTAGGTACAATTGTGTTTTGATGCCTTTAATTATTTGATTTGTAGCTAGATATGAATTATCTAAAACTCACAAGCATATCCCTAGTTTTAAGTAGATTGTTTTTTTTTGAAAATCCATAGGACATGACTCATAAAAGTATAGGTAGACAATCTTGTCTTACTTGTTGGTTTGATTGACTCATTGATGAGGGGACATTGAGTTTACTTAAAATGAAATCCCCAAGTTACGTCTTGCTAAGACGTTAAACTAAGCGCTGGATGGGAGGCAACCCATCATTTTAGTTCATAACAATCTGTCTGTGTGCACTTTAATGAACATGATGGATGCACCTGCATTTCTCCATCACTACTTGCAACATTCTCAAGGAATAGGTAATATTTCCTCTCTTTTCTCTTTATCTTTAATTTACAGTTGTTACATTAAGGATAATTTAAGTTTTAGGTTGGGGGTAGTGAAAAGTTACCATGTTTAATTAAAAAAAAGATTTAACAATTTAAAAAAAATAAAAAAAATAATTTTTTTTTTCACATTTTCATTTTTATTGTGTTTGGCTTTATTTTTTTTTATTGTGTGATTTAGTAATTTTTGGAATTAAAAAAAAATTTCTCACAAAAATTTATCATTTCTTTAAATCAAATTTAAGTAAATAGTTAAGTTTTTTGTACTGTTAGATTAATTTTTGAAAACATATCATGAAATATTATGTAATTATTTTTGATAATTAGTTAATTTTTGTCATAACTAGTATTTCTTGATAAGATGTAGAAATTATATTAAACCCAAAATCAGTGTTTATGAATTTGTTTTAGTGGAGACTACCTTTGTGAGATATAATTTGAGCCTAATTTCCCTTATTTAATGTGAAATATATATTTTTTCTACTCCAAACACATTTCTTATTTCTTCAAATTCTTAGATGATCTCTATAGGCATTAATATTGAATGTATGAATTTTTTCTCATCTTAATAGAGTATCGTATATTTTTTATTATTATTTTTGCTTAGATTAAATGATTTGAGTAGAAATTGATAGTATATGCTTTTATCTCATTCGTGCATGACTGTTACAAAAAAAAAAGAGACATATCTGGGGTTACCTAAACCAAGATCAAACAAAAAAGCCACAAAATTAACCACTCACCAAAATCCTAAAAAAAATGTACAATTTGTACATGGGTTGACTCTCTAAAAAAATGATATATATTGAAAAGTATCTTCAGAAAAATATAGAGAGATAAAGAATATATAGTATAATCTACATACTATGACCCATATTACCCAAAATTCAAAAAAAAATGTACAATCTGTACATGGGTTGACTCTCTAAACAAATGATATATATTGAAAAATATCTTCAGAAAAATATAGAGAGAAAGAATATATAGTATAATCTACATACTATGACCCACATTGCCTACAAAGTTGTGAGTAAAGGTTAATTACAAAAGAAAGATATAGGAAGTAATTCCCTAAAAATTCATTGCACTTCATTTGTAAAAGGCATATATCTTGAAATTTTTTCTTAATGAGTTTGATTTATGCATGAAAATAATTTTTATATATGATATCTTTATAATTTATACATTTGATTCCTTCCATGAGATCAACGTCAAAATAACACTTTGAGCCTTTCTTCTTTATACATATGCAAACATATTAGTTCATTTCTATACATCAACTCTTTCGCATATAAATTAGTATGAGTGTTTGAACCCATAGGATTCAGTGTTTTGAGAGTATTGACTTGTGAGGAATAGAGTCGAAGCGAATTCGGATTCATGACACTGAAATTTGGTGAAATTAAATTGATACATTTTTGATATGAAATATGAAAATGATTTTCAACCAATTATTATAATAAATCATGATTGTTTAAGAAGATTAAAATAACTTATGCTTTAGATTTTAAGTTGATTATTGTTATTATTTCTTTTAATTTTTTACATTTAGTTTAATGTTTGTGGGTATCATTACTGAAAACCCTCACGAGACTCAAACTCGTCCACTAGGGCAACCTAGGGGTTTAAAGGCTTGTTGCATAGGCTAAATGCAACCGTGTCAATCTACGGAAGTGATTTAGGATAGTTTAATTTTTAGTTTTTATCGCTTCTCTTGCTAAGGGACTAGCAAGAAGCTGGTTGGGGGTTGTGATGAGTGCTCAAAAAGCACTAAAATTACCATGATTTTATGCACATTAATTGATTAAAAATATATATATTTATATGATTTTATCATATATTTATATAAATTTGTCTTTTTCGGAATCAAGGGTATTTTTATTGTTTTTCAGATATTTTTCGCTTAAAAACGCAACTTAAAGACACAAAGAGGAATACTGGAAGCAATACATCACAAATATATTAATAAAAAATGAGGAAAGGTCAACAAATATGGAAAAATTGGACAAAATGGGTCAAAAAGGTCAAAAATGTAAAAAAGGAGGAAAACGCGCACGGAGCCGCCCAGCCTGCGTGCGCCAGCGCCCAGACCGCGCGCGCAGCATGGCCAGTCCGTGCACGCTAGCTCTCTAATTCGCGCGCACGCTTTCCTCTTTCCACATGCGCCTCTGCGCGCCACTACTGCCTTCCGCGCACGCGTGTGCGCGCCCCAGCTCCATTCTGCGCGCGTCGCTGCCCATCTGCGCCCCATTTTTGCGCACAGCCGCCCCCCACGGCATGCTGACGTCATCAAATGACATCAGCAATCACTACTCCGCGTTTCTACCATTTTTTAACATTTTTTTCCCCACTTTTTCTCTCCATCCTCACCTATAAATACACTCCTTCTCTTCACTTCATACCACACCTCAAAACACATTCTCTTCTCTCTTTCTTTCTCTCTTTTCTTAGATTTTTTAGTTTTTCTTAGTTAATTTCTCTTAGTTTTAGAGTTCTTTCCTTTTTGGGAAGAACTAGTTATGTTTTTGTAATTTATTAGCTTTTTGATTCAATAAATGGGAGTGCAAATTCCGCTTAGAGGTTTTCCAGCAACGGGAATAGCATCGAAGTTCTGTAAGGATTTTATTTTCTTTACAGTTATTTTTTATGCTTTATTCTTACATGTTATATTTAATTTGTCTGTGATTAAATTTAACTCTACTGGTTGTTTATAAACATGATATAATAATAACGTTGTTATGCTTGCGAAATATTAAATAGGTAAAAATCTCTAAAATGAATTAATTTTATTTTTATTCAAGATTTTATATTAAGAATGTTAGAGAGAAATATATTATTTTTCATTACAAACTTAAATCTGAAAATTAGATTTTAAGGTTTAGTTATCCGGTCTGATTTAGAGTAGTGCTCTTTTATTTGTTGGTACAATCGCCTGGTAGTTAGAGTGAAGCTCTATTTCAAAAGTTTTTATAAGAATTATTATCTGAAAATGTATTGACAACATGTTTTCAGTAATGGTTTTAAAACTTGAAAGTTAGTACTCGGATAACTAAATTCTTAGGTTTAATTTGGACACCTTGAATAAAGTTTAAACTGTCTAACCCCACCAAAGGTGGCATTTAAATGGTTCATTCTCAATCTCTTAGAAAAAAGGAATTAATTTAATTAATCAAATTAGTTATCAACCCCACCCATAGGTGTTAATTGATTTGTTTAGTTAACAAAGAATATCTAACCCCACCAAAGGTGGTATTCATATAAAAAAGAGAGAATCAATAAATATCAATTCATATCTTTAATAACCTAAATAATATGAGCAAGCATAATTAACTTAATTATTATATCCATAAATACTCCACCATTATAAATGATAAAATTTGCATAAATGTTTATTGAATCTATGTTTATTTTTATGTAAGTAGATTAAAAACACAAAACCCCAAAATATCGTGACAGGATGTTTAGGATTTAATTTCGTTTTTAAAACTTTGAATAATAAACTAAAAACCACATACATTCCTTCCTTAGATCGAACTTGGGAGTATACTTATCATTTTCTATGAAATGATTCGTGCACTTGCGAGAGTTTTATAAATAGATAAAACCAAAGTAACGGGCAGGATCGGCGATGTCGGTTCTGCCCCTATCAATTAACCCATCAAGAGTGTTAATTTGAAAACAAGAATGTACGTCACTTGGAAATTTTATTTCTTCAAAAACATCAAAATTCACTTGTTCATCTTGCACCAGTAGAATGAGCTTTCCTTGTTGAACATCAATTAATGTTCTTCCAGTTGCAAGGAACGGTCTCCCCAATATCAACAGTATCTCTCTATCTTCCTCCATGTCAAGCACCACGAAATCTACAGGGAAAATAAATTTGTCGACTTTAATTAAAACATCCTCAATTAGCCCTAGAGGATATTTCACCGATCGATCCGCTAATTGTAAAGAGATTGAAGTGGGCTTCACTTCTCCCAGGCCTAGTTTCCTAAAAACAGAAAGTGGCATGAAATTAATGCTTGCTCCTAAATCACATAGGACTTTATCAAAATTGCAACTTCCTATAGTACAAGGTATAGTAAAACTCCTTGGGTCTTTCAATATCTGTGGCAGTTTTCTTTGAAGAACTGCACTGCACTCCTCATTTAGCATGATAGTTTCATAATCTCCTAGCTTCCTCTTCTTTGATAGAATTTCCTTCATGAATTTTACATACTTGGGCATTTGTCCAACATCTCTTTAAAAGGAATGTTAATATGCAATTTCTTAAAAATGTCTAGAAATTTATCAAATTGATTATCAAGCCTTTTCTTATTCAATCTTTGAGGATATGGGATAAGAGGCTCATATTTCGCATATGGGGAAGGTTGAATATCTTGGGATCTTGATGGATTTTCTTTAGATTCTTCCATCTTTTTCTCTGATTTCCTCTGCCATTCAAGTTCTTTACCACTTCTCAATGTGATAGCCTTTGCATACTCTGTTGGATTTATTATGTCACTAGGCAGCGATCCTTGAGACCTTTCTGCAATCTGCTTTGAAAGCTACCCCAGTTGGTTTTGGATGTCCCTGTTGATTGCCTCTTGATTTCTGAAATTTGATCTTGTCTCCTCAATGAACTTTCCCAAAATTTCTTCCAAATCTGTTTTTTTTTCTCTTCCGGTTGGTAGGAAGATGATAACGGTTTGAATCCCCCTTGGTTATTTCCCCATGACAAATTTGGATGATTTCTCCAACCTGGATTGTAGGTGTTCGAGTATGGGTTATGTTGAGGTTTTTGGAAATTTGAAACATAATTTGCTTGCTCAATATTTAGTGAAGCAAATGGATTTCCAACTTGGCACTCGATACTAGCATGATTTCCACCACATAAATCACATTGTGCAGTTGGTTTGGATTCAAATTTGGATGACAAAGAATCCATCTTTCTTGAAAGAATAGCAACTTGAGCCAACAAAGCATTCACTGAATCAATTTCATGCACTACTACTGGTCTTTTTGCAATTACCCACTCTGAATGCCACTGATTGTTGTTTTCTGCCATAATCTCTAACAACTCATGAGCATCCTCCGGTGTTTTTCCCATTAAAGACCCTCCAGCTGCAGCATCAATCATTGCCCGATAGTATCGATATTAACAAAAACAACACAAAGTTACCCTTTTTTTATGATAAATAAAATAAACGAGAAAAATAAACAAAATTAAAAATGAAACAATGATAAAGCAAATTAACTTCAAATTAAAACTAATATTAGGTAGTATCGATATTAATAAAATCAAACCATTCCCCGGCAACGGCGCCAAAAACTTGATGCTTATTTTCGCAAGTGTACGAATCGTTCAAGTAATAAAGTGTACAAAAATACGGATATCGAACCCACAAGGAATGGCGTTACTAAGTACCGAAATTGACTAATCCTAATTTTATTTGAAAACCGAATTGTTAAAATTGTTTAAAAAGAAAATTAACATAAAACTAAACACAAATAACAAAATTTAATGTTGTTCACAAATGATTAAAAACACTAAGGCATTTGATTTCGCTAAATTAATTCAATCCGATTTGAAGTCATGTTATATGAGAATCAAAGCTAAAAGTGATGGTTGAAAAACCCAAATTTACCTAATACTCTCTCTCAAGTTATATTAGAATTACTTATCTATGAAAACTAACTATATTTCTATGAACATTTAATCACAAACAAGCACATTACGATTTATGGAATTTCTAGAATAACCACATACATCATGCATTAGTTCTCACACTCGCATTCAACATACGATATTTATCACAAGAAGCATTCATTACATATCTCCTCTCGATCTCAATATAATGCAACTAATCATCTAAATCTTGGCCAGAAATTTAAAAGCATTAAGCATGGAAATAAATACTCAACTTGAAAACAATGAACTCATATAACAATAACAAAAGAAATTAGATTTCCTTGATTCAACTACATCATAGCCTTAGCAAAAACGAATTAGTTCATAACGGAAATAAGAACAACCATTATTTCAATTGAATCCATGAATAACAAATCTTAATAAACTGCAAAATATAAAAGCTAAGGAGAAGAGATGAAAAACTCTAGAAGATGAAGACTTGGTAGCAACAATGGTGAAGATCCTTCAAGTTTTTCCAAAATTTCCTTCTCTCCTCCAAAAATGTCTTTGAACTTCACTTTCTGCCGTGACCCCTTTCTCCATCATATTGTATATATAGATCTAGGGTTTTGGGGGTAATTTTGGAACAAAACAACCAAAACAATGTGTTTTTGGACGAAACTCGCCGGCGGCGAGATGAATTTGGCTGGTGGCGAGATTAATTTGCCAAAATTTGTGCTCTCGGGAAGATTTTCGCCGTGCTTTCTATAGGATTTTCGCCGGCGGAGGGATTTCTAAATTTTGAAACTTTGCTTTCTTTTTATTTTCGCTCAATTCCGATCATTTAACTTTGTCCCAAACTTCTCCAAAATCATGATTTTACCTGAAATTGCACTTTAAACAAGAAATACCCGTGAAATGACATTTGTGGATTAAATAATCAAATAAACGCAATTTTCACACAAATATCAACATTTAAATCATAACAAAAATGCAATAATTTGACTCTTATCAGTTAGCACCTTAATCTCCATTAGTCATTGTCACCATTATCAGTCATAACTATTTTAAAAGCGACACCTTTGTTCATTGTAGGAGTTCGAAAGCTCATCTTAAATGTTTGATGTGAGCCAATGAGTTCCTCTATTTTGATGGTGTTAGCATTCTTGTTTTCACCAATGTTAGTAACATTGGCTTAGAAGTAATCTAATAATAAGAAAATAATCTTTTGAACCAACCTAAGTTCCTTAATTTTCTCTCCAAGATTTGAAGATAATTTAGAAATATCACATAATTTAGCATAAAATTAAAAAAAATGTTTCATCTTCTTTCATCCTAAAGTTTTCTACTTAGCATGCAAAGTTTAGTTCTTTTTACTTGAGTGGTGCATTCATGGGTAACATCTAAAATATCCTAAGTAGACACAACATTATAGATAACATTGATTCCTTCCTCTTTCTAGTTACTACTAGTTTTATCTTCAGTGGTCCATTTGTTTCTAGGTTTAAGGGTAACAATATTATCTTTGGTAACCATAGTTGGTTCCTAACCATATATAACAAAAATTCCACACACTTTCATTTATAAAATGTAAAAAGGCTCTCATATGAGCTTTCTAGTATGAGTTGTTAGACCCATCAAAGAAGGGAGTAGAGGTTTTAGATAAA
This sequence comes from Hippophae gyantsensis, assembly GCA_030763125.1. Taxonomy (NCBI): domain Eukaryota; kingdom Viridiplantae; phylum Streptophyta; class Magnoliopsida; order Rosales; family Elaeagnaceae; genus Hippophae; species Hippophae gyantsensis. The sequence continues at coordinate 25,802,094 of CM061039.1, read as the reverse complement.
ACCACTCTCAAATGATCCATAATAAAGTCCTAGACATACATTGTATCAAGTGACTGGTTCTGATACTAGTGGAAAGTTTTTAGTTATGAATTTAATTAGCCTAAAGGGATGAATATGTAATTTTTTGAATTATTATTAATTGAAAAATACAAGCAGACAAACATTTAATTGTGTGTAAATAATATAAAGCAAAAATAAATGAAAACTTGACACTATATACTTAGTTAGAAATAACCTAGGGCACAACAATGACCTAAAAGAAGAATAACTGGTCCACCTAATCACCTAACTATCTACTATGAAAATAAATTTTCAATTACAAGGCCAGGACTTAAATTACCCTCCAAGATAATGCTTCCAAGTAATTTACTTATAAGTCACTGCTTTTTTCATAGTCTCCACATGATAGGTGCAAAGATCCAGACCAACGTTCTGATAAACTCAGGTCACATGAGCAATCAAACCTGTTCAATCATCACCTGAAAAGTTAGCACAATAACATATGTGCAAATTGTGTTCTAGAGAAGATTCAATCACGAAAAAAGCCTAGCTAGATTCAAGAATAAATTAGTTAATTTAAATAATCTAGAAACCCTAGAACAAAAGTTGAAGCACAAATTCAATAAAGATAGCTTTTAAAGTTAAATATTCAATTTAATTAATTATAATCACACACAATTTTTTGATCCAAGCATTCAAGAACTTGATCAAAAAGAAGCTATAAGACCATACAATCACAATATCATAAATTAAATAGGATTATTAATCAATCAAACATAATTACACAATGTTTGATAGATTAATTAATGAAAGAAGCCTAAACAACATATGATTCAATTTTTACAAAACAATTTGAGAGAGAGAGAAAACAATTAGAAAAATATAATGAATGTGGTTAATTGAAATATGGAGCATTAGATTCTTTACGTAGAAAAGATGAAATCCTAATGCTAGGTTTAGGACCAATTACCAATTTATCCATAAAATAATTCATAGACCAATAATTAATAGGAACAATACGGCAAAGAATAATTTGTCTTGAGTAAACAAATATGTCATCCATAAAATAATTCATATACCAATAATTAATAGGTACAATTTGGCAAAGAACAATTTGGCTTAAGTAAAAAACTATGTCATAAGCTCTCTACTTGATCAATCTAGTCTAGATCTTATATGTTCAATCTATTGAAACCTTCTTTGATTGATCCTTTAATGATTAAAATAAACCCAAGATCAGGTAGATTGAATACAATCGATTCTTGATCAGTCCAATCCTTGATCAATCTATCCAAATTTGAAAATCAACTCGAGAAGACATAGATCATACAAGATAGATCCTTGGTAGATCTAAACCATTCGTTTGATTGACCCAATACTCGATAATTGACTAAAGTATATACTGAATATTCCTAGGTGTCATGAAAATATGGCTACAAACAAGTGTACATTTAAACATTTTGCTCACGAATATTGCCAACACTTACATATATCTTACAATTTTGAATGGAATTTAATTGGTTGACCTCATTCCAATGAACATTAAATTATGGAGGTGGTTGCATAATTTTCAAGGGGTGAATTTTGAGCAACACATAATTCATCATTGTACTTCACTTTCTCCTTTTGTTTTGAGTACTGCAACAATTTTTTGAGTTAATGTTTCCATAATGGATTTAATGAAAATTATGTGTTTATCCATCTTATCCATTCTATTCTCAAGAAAAACATCTTCTTATTCAAGTTCATGCAATTTCATTATTAATAAAACTAAAAGAAGGAATGTCAAGTCTAAAATAAATAAGATTGACTTGGTTTGAAAAAGGATTTATCACATTAACTGATGGTGATGGTGTTTAACTTTGGAGGTTTGGACGTCAATGGAAAAATCTTGTCATTATAAGCTAGATGATAAGCAATGCAATAGTTGGAGGCTTCAAATGATGGTGTTTGGGATTGATATGGTTTATAGAGAGAAAACTTAGAGAGAAGTTAAGGTGATTGGTTGAATGTGTGGATCTCATAGGAGGTCCATATATTTATAGAACATTGCCTATGTAGGTGTCAATTACATAATGAGTATACATATTTACATATCATAGGGGTATAATTGGTATAAAGTACAACATATCAGGGGTTTAGTTCGACCTCAGCTCAGGATGATAATTGAGATCAAGTTGATCTTTGAACTCAGGCTTATCATTGGTGACTTGGCTTGAGCTGCTTAATTGGGTTAGGCATCAGGCCAATTCGGATATCCAATGGTCCCCCTACTCTTTCAAATCAGGCTCAAGTTTAAGATGGAAGAATAATTACCAAGAATGGAATATGAATCGTTCAACTCCACTAATAAACATGTGTCAGTTGATTAGAGAGAGAAACCAAGTGCCTCTATATAAAATGATGCTTAGGTTGGGACTTATCATTATTACCTATGCAATTGAGAAATAGTGAAGAAAAATGTTTTGTCGTATCACCTCGATTTTATAAAAGGTTTTCAGTTTAGTGGTAAGGATTCAGGTCAGACTTTAGTTTTATCTGTTTGAGTTTTTAGAGTTCAAGCGTCGAGAGTTTAACGATTTTCTACTTCTTTTTAGGTCAGTTTTTAAATAATCATTTTCTTTTATTTTCAAAATCGATCCTAGATAACCTATTCTTCTTGTACCTTACCCATCGGTTTTCCTTTTGTATTTATGTTTTGTAGTTTCTATAGAATGCACATAGAAGATACATCGGCCTCCGTCTCAAGCTCTTGAGAAAGCCCCCAATATTCTAGTGCTAGTGCCAACTCGAGACCTTCTAGCTCGGGCTTTTCTAGTAGGGAAAGCCGATCTCTACCTTAGCCTTCTATTTCTACCCCTCATCCTCAAACCACTCCTACCATTAGATTGAGTGTGCCTTTGACTTAAATCTTAGTGGCCAGGACATAAAGGAAGAAAACGAGGAATATAGGATCTAAGGAACCCACAGGTCATACTAAGGGTTTGTCAATTATATCTAAGACTTTTGAGTTGGTGTCCCAGGATGAAGATAGATTAAGAAAGACCTACAACATCCCATCCTCGCTTTATATAATGATTCCTCCAAAGCAAACATGTGATAGTGATCAACCTTCATTCAGTTGGACTATCTTTCATGAAAAGGCCTTATGGTTGGGGGTAAAGTTCCCCATGTACCCTCTCATTAGGAGATTCTTGATTAGGAAAAAACTCATGCCAAGGTAGTAGATTCCTAATGGGTAGAAGTATTTTCTCTACCTGATGATGATTTTCTAAGAACTCATAGTTGATTTAGATATGGAAGTAGAACTCCAAAAATCATAGAAAGGTATATATATCGATGAAGTAGGATTGGAGAATGAATGTGTCATTTCCTAAAAATAAGAAAAACTGGAAAGAGTATTTTTTTCTATGTTTTAGGTCAGTGGGAATCTCCTACCAGTGACACTAGGTTGATAAGGAACTTCTGGAACAACACTAAGGCTATAAAAAGGAATATAGCTTCCTTAATCATTATCTTGAGTCTTGACGCAAAGCAATGGCTGGTTGATATCCAAAACTATCTTCCTAAAAAGACCAACTAGAAGACCTTATTGAACACCTCACACTTTGTCGCATGTAGGTTGATAAGGCATGGTGCAGTGGAGCTTCCTAAGGATCAACAGTAAACCTCAGGCTCTTCCTAAACGTTGAACTCCTCCAACAGACTTCGGGGGTCGGTTCGAGGTGGTGGCCGATGATGGTGAACTAGTCCTATGACTTGCCTTCCCCTCTTTTTTTTATAAACATGACATGAGTAACGTGATGTCCTATCGCACTTATTTTGTAGATCCCATGGATTTTACCGCTGCTCAACTCTTTGCCCATATGAAGAGTAAGGTCGTACCTGTAGGGGGAGCTCTTCAAGGGGTACACCTTTGGCTCTTAGAAAGGGTTATTCTGAGGGAAAGAAAAGGGGAAAGTCTTCTTATGAAGGCCACCCTTCTTTGCTAAAGAAGAAGAAAAAGAAGAAGAAGAAGGTTCTAAAGAATTTGAGGATTCTGTAAGGAATTCAAGGAAGGGGAAGGCCATCCTAAACGATCTTACTCATGATACATAGGGAATGGTCTTCAATCGAGGCTTGGCACCATAGCACCTCAATCATTGTATGACTTGCCTACCAGCGTGCACCTTGCTCCAGTTCTGCACGCGTTACTCCTACTCCAGCGCGCAAAACTGGAGCAAGGTATGCGCGGTAGTGGGAGCTAGCGCGCGCGGATTGGGCGTGCTGTACGCGGCTGGGCGCTAGCACCCGCGGGGTGGGCAGCTCGGTGGCACGATTTCCTCCTTTTTGACCTTTTTGACCCATTTTGTCCAATTTTTCCATATTTTTTGACCTTTCCTCATTTATTTATTAATATATTTGTGATGTATTGCTTCTAGTATTCCTGTTTGAGTCTTTAAGTTACGTTTTTAAGCAAAAATACCTGAAAAACAATAAAAATACCCATGATTCCGAAAAAGAAAAATTTATATAAATATATGATATAATCATATAAATATATATATTTTTAATCAATTAATGTGCATACAATCATGGTAATATTAGTGCTTTTTGAGCACTCATCACAACCCTCAACCAACTTCTTGCTAGTCCCTTAGCAAGAGAAGCGATAAAAACTAAAAATTAAACTATCCTAAACTACTTCCGTGGATTGACACGGTTGCATTTAGCCTATGCAACAAGCCTTTAAACCCCTAGGTTGCCCTAGTGGACGAGTTTGAGTCTCGTGAGGGTTTTCAGTAATGATACCCACAAACATTGAATTTAAATGTAAAAATTAAAAGAAATAAAAAAAAACAACTTAAAAACTAAAATTACAACAAAATCAAAAATTAAATTTTTAAGAATAAAAGAAAACAACATATCACAAAAATATCTCATACTTTTTAATCTCCTTTAAGACCATAATTAAAATCTCAAGCATAAGTTATTTTAATCTCTTTAAACAATCATGATTTATTATAATAATTAGTCGAAAATCATTTTCATATTTCATATAAAAAATGTATCAATTTAATTTCACCCAATTTTAGTGTCATGAATCTGAATTCGCTACGACTCTATTTCTCACAAGTCAATACTCTCAAAACACTGAATCCTATGGGTTCAAACACTCATACTAATTTATATGCAAAAGAGTTGATGTATAGAAATGAACTAATATGTTCGCATATGTATAAAGAATAAAGGCTCAAAGTGTTATTTTGACGTTGATCTCATGGAAGGAATCAAATGTATAAATTATAAAGATATCATATATAAAAATTATTTTCATGCATAAATCAAACTTATTAAGAAAAAATTTCAAGATATATGCCTTTTACAAATGAAGAAAGTGCAATGACTTTTTAGGGAATTACTTCCTATAGCTTTCTTTTGTAATTAGCCTTTTCTCACAACTTTGTAGGCAATGTGGGTCATAGTATGTAGATTATACTATATATTCTTTATTTCTCTATATTTTTCTAAAGATATTTTTCAATATATATTATTTTTTTTTTAGAAAGTCAACCCATGTACAGATTGTACAATTTTTTGGATTTTGGGTAATGTAGGTCATAGTATGTAGATTATACTATATATTCTTTATCTCTCTCTATTTTTCTGAAGATACTTTTCAATATATATCATTTTTTTAGAGAGTCAACCCATGTACAGATTGTACATTTTTTTAGGATTTTGGTGAGTGGTTAATTTTGTGGCTTTTCTGTTTGATTTGGTTTAGGTAACCCCAGATATATCTTTTTTTTTGTAGCAGTCATGCATGAATGAGATAAAAGCATATACTATCAATTTCTACTCAAATCATTTAATCTAAGCAAAAATAATAATAAAAAATATACGACACTCTATTAAGATGAGAAAAAATTCATACATTCAATGCTAATGCCTATAGAGATCATCTAAAAATTTGAAGAAATAAGAAATGTGTTTGGAGTAGAAAAAATATATACTTCACTCTCAATAAGGGAAATTAGGCTCAAATTATATCTCACAAAGGTAGTCTTCACTAAAACAAATTCATAAACACCGATTTTGGGTTTAATATAATTTCTACATCTTATCAAGAAATACTAGTTATGACAAAACCTAACTAATTATCAAAAACAATTACAAAATATTTCATGATATGTTTTCAAAAATTAATCTAACAATACAAAAGACAACTATTTACTTAAATTTGATTTAAAGAAATGATAAATTTTTGTGAGATTTTTTTTAATTCCAAAAATTACTAAATCACACAAAGAAAATAAAACCAAACACAATAAAAATGAAAATGTGAACATAAAAAAAATTATTTATTTTTTATTATTTATTTTTTATTTTTTATTTTTTTATTTTTTTAAAAAAATTATTAAATATTTTTTTTTAAATTAAGCATGGTAACTTTTCACCACTCACAACCTAGAACTTACATTGTCCTCAATGTAACAACTGTAAATTAAAGATAAAGAGAAAAGAGAAGAAATATTACCTATTTCCTGAGAATGTTGCAAGTAGTGATGGAGAAATACAGGTGCATCCATCATGTTCATTAAAGTGCACACAGATAGATTACTGTAAACTTCTAACATCTCAACAAATATATTTAGTTTTAACAATTTTAAAATTATTCACATGTAATTAAACTAAAATAAACAATAGAAATTAAACAAATAAAATAAAATTATCTAAAATGATGGGTTGCCTCCCATCCAGCGCTTAGTTTAACGTCTTAGTAAGACATAACTTGGGGATTTCATTTTAAGTAAACTCAATGTCCCCTCATCATTGAGTCAATCAAATCTACAAGTAAGACAAGATTGTCTACCTACACTTTTTCAGTCATGTCCTATGTATTTTCAAATTTTTCTGTACTTTATACTAGGGACATGCTTGTGAGTTTCAAATCATCCACATCTAGGTACAAATCAAATAATTAAAGGCATCAAAACACAATTGTACCTAGATCAATCAAAACAACCAACTCCTTAGATTGTATTTAAAACTTTTAAAATTTTGGAGATAGTTTCAGATTTTTTTTTGTGTTTTTTTTTGTTTTTTTAAGTATAATATCTAAGTTAAAATAACATAATTAATATTAATCAAGAGTGCTCCCAGGAAAGAATGGTGGGGTAAAGGCTCCTTAAAAACCATCCTACTAGACAAAGCAACGTTCCCAGGAAAGACTAGTGGCACAAAGGCTTCCAAGAACTAGTCTTCTAGACATAACTCCCTTAAATCTTTACTTTTCATGCTATTAAAATTAAGTTAATTAAGTTAAGTTAAAATTTATGTTAATTAAGTTAATAAAAAGGTAAGTTAATTAAGTTAATGACAATCTAAGTTAATTAAGTTAGTAAATTAAATTAATATAAGTTAGTAAATTAAGTTACTAAAAACCTAAGTTAATTAACTTAAATGAAAATTTAGTAAAAACCTAACTTAATTAAGTTAGACGAAAATTAAGATAAAAAATAGTTAAAAAAATAAAATTTTAAAAAAATTAAACCAAAAATAAAATAAATTGAAAAAGTAAAAGAAAAATAAAAAAGATAAAAAAATAAAAAAATAAAAAAAATTGAAAATAAAGTTTTTGATTTTTTTTTATTTTTTTTATTTTTTTATTTATTTAATTAAAAATTTATTTACTTTTTGTTTACTTCAAATTTCAAATTTCAAAATTATTTTATTATTCATGCTATAATTTTTTTATGAAATTTAAAATTTAAATTTTTTTTTATTTATTATGAAATTGAAATTTAAATTTTTTTTTACTTTTCACAAACAACAAATTTTTTTTAAATAAAAAAATCACAATTATTTACAACACAAAAAGTTTTTAAAATTTTGATAAATAATTTAAAAACGTTATTCCATCCCCGGCAACGGCGCCAAAAACTTGATAAGCGAAAATCGGCATCGTCGATCCTGTCGTTACTTTGGTTTTATTTATTTATAAAACTCTTGCAAGTGCACGAATCATTTCGTAGAAAATAATAAGTATACTCCCAAGGTCGATCTAAGGAAGGAATGTATGTGGTTTTTAATTTATTATTCAAACTTTTAAAAACGAAATTAAATCCTAAACATTTTGTGACGATATTTTGGGGTTTTGTGTTTTTAATCTAATAACATAAAAATAAACATAGATTCAATAAATATTTATGCAAATTTTATCATTTATAATAGTAGAGTATTTATGGATATAATAACTAAGTTAATTATACTTGCTCATATTATTTAGGTTATTAAAGATATGAATTGATATTTATTGATTCTCTCTTTTTTATATGAATACCACCTTTGGTGGGGTTAGATATTCTTTGTTAACTAAACAAATCAATTAACACTTATGGGTGGGATTGATAACTAATTTGGTTAATTAAATTAATTCCTTTTTCTAAGAGATTGAAAATGAACCATTTAAATGCTACCTTTGGTAGGGTTAGACAATTTAAACTTTATTCAAGGTATCCAAATTAAACCTAAGAATTTAATTATCCGAGTACTAACTTTCAAGTTTTAAAACCACTACTGAAAACATGTTGTCAATACATTTTCAGATAATAATTTTTATAAAAAAATTTGAAATGGAGCTTCACTCTAACTACCGGGAGATTGTACCAATAAATAAAATAGCACTACTCTAAATCAGACCGGATAACTAAACCTTAAAATCTAATTTTCAGATTTAAGTTTGTAATGAAAAATAATATATTTCTCTCTAACATTCTCATTGTAAAATCTTGAATTTAGAGATTCAATTCAATTTAGAGATTTTTACCTATTTAATATTTCGCAAGCATAACAACGTTATTATTATATCATGTTTACAAATAGCCAGCACAGTTAAATTTAATCACAGAAAAATTAAATATAACATGTAAGAATAAAGCATAAAAAATAACTACAAAGAAAATAAAATCCTTACAGAACTTCGATGCTATTCCCGTTGCTGGAAAACCTCCAAGCGGAATTTATACTCCCATTTATTGAATCGAAAAGCTAATAAATTACAAAAACATAACTAGTTCTTCTCAAAAAGAGAAGAACTCTAAAACTAAGAAAAACTAAAAACACTAAAGAAAGAGAAGTGTGTTTTGAGGTATGTTTAGAAGTGAAGAGAATGGAGGTATTTATAGGTGAGGATGGAGAGAAAAAGTGGGTGAAAAAATGTTAAAAATTGCTAGAAACGTGGAGTAGTGATTGCTGACATCATTTGATGACGTTAGCATGACGTGGGGCGGTTGCGCATGGATTGGGGCACAGATGGCAGTGGTGTGCGCAGAAGGCACCAGTGGCACGCACAGGCGCGTGCAGAAGGCAGGAGAAGCGCGCGGTAGTGGGAGCTAGTGCACGCGGACTGGGCGCTGGCGCGCGCGGGTTGGGCGGCTCGGCGGCACAATTTCCTCCTTTTTGACATTTTTGAACTTTTTGACCCATTTTGTCCAATTTTTCCATATTTTTTACCTTTCCTCATTTATTTATTAATATATTTGTGATGTATTGCTTCTAGTATTCCTGTTTGAGTCTTTAAGTTACGTTTTTAAGCGAAAATGCCTGAAAAACAATAAAAATACCCGTGATTCCAAAAAAGACAAATTTATATAAATATATGATATAATCATATAAATATATATATTTTTAATCAATTAATGTGCATAAAATCATAGTAATATTAGTGCTTTTTGAGCACTCATCACCTGGTTCCTGATCGAGGTAGACAACTCGTGACCTTATGTAAAACTACAAGTGCATAGTTTCCTAGTTTTATAATAAAGTGATAAGAAGAGTATCATCCTTAGGGATTGATAACTTACTTTTGAAAAATACCAATATTATACTAATATCAATTTTATCTAGAAAAATCACTAAGGTTGTAATTAGAATTTAAAATTAAATCAATTTAAAGAAAATATGCAAAAGAAAAAAATATGTTGTTTGAAAATAAAATCAATGGGAAGAAAACATTTAGAAAATCGATTTCACCTAATCCCTTACTATGCTTTACTCATCTAACTAATTGAATTTAATTCTCTATGTTTGTTAGCAATCTCCAAAAAAATCCAAAAGCCCCTTTCGATAGTCAATTGAAAATATTCTTGTTAATTAATTTACATAAGAGTATGCAATTTAATAAAGCAAGAAAGCATTAAGACAAATGATTTTAATACTGTATAGTTTCATACAAGTCTTTGGATCTCTATATTTACCTATGCCGAAATATTCTAGATAAAATAATCTAATTAATGGTTAGTTAATTAAACACATTAAAATCAGAATAAACCACACAAACACGAAGAGAAATAATTTAAATTAATATAAAAAATCAAGCATAGTTCAGAATTAAATAACATCTTTTTTCTAGAATAAAGAAAAATTAGTTCATGCTAAAAATTAAATTTAACATAAACAAATTCACCATAATTTTTTGAAAGGAATTGAAAGAAAATTAAATCAGAAAAAGAATCTACTTTTGTGTCTTCTCTTGCGTTTTTTTTCTGGTCTGCACAGAATCTCTTTTTTCTCATTCTCTTACCTTATGACAGCTGACTCCTTGCGTTAATCTCTACTTTTTTTGTTCTCTACCGTCATTCTACCTCTTCAATTTTCCTCTTTTGATTTATATATATATATATATAATAGTTTTCCCCCCTCTGTTTGTTTTAGATTTCATTTATATATATATCCATATCAATTTCCATCTCCCTTCTTTATATATATAACTTATCCCTTTGTGTTTATGCTTTCTTTATTTTTTGGTCTCATCTTTCACTACTATGAAATGTGACATTTAAGTCGATATGTAAAACCAATCCTACGTATAGCGTCGGTTGAAGTGTTGAACTGACGCTACACGAGGAGATATCATTGATTGACATGTAGGACCGATGTTACGTCCTTCATGTAGTGTCAGTTCAACACGTCAATTGATGCTATACGTAGGGTCGATTCAACACATCAACAGATGCTATCCATGTGGATTTTTCCTTTTCTCTTATTTCTTCTCCATCAGACACAACATTTTTAATTTGCAGCGTTGTAAATAACACCTAAAAACCTAAAACCGAGTTTCACCTCTCCTACTCTTTCTCATTTTTTGACCACTTACGACCACCATTTCTAGCGCTATTTAGTGGGTTTTCTTCCTTCGAAATTATCTTCCAGATCCCCTATTTGTTTAGCGAAATACTCAAAATTTTATACCCATTTTCTCACTTACAAAACACCATTTTTCTTCATTTCTTTCATTTTGTCACTTCATTTACTCTTGTAAGTATTTCTATTAATCCTACGCACTTATTATTCACTTTGCCTTATTTTTATATATTATGTGTATAAATTTTTGTATTATGTATGCTATTATTTTTATTATGTAGGTTTTGTATAAGTATTTCATAATAAAATAAATAAATAAATATATATATATTTATGACTATGATTTAAGGTTAGTGTTTAATTTATTTATTTATGTTAATATGAAATGGGAAAGACATGATTCAACAATATGATGCACATTAAAATATATGTGATTTGAAGTAGTGTAGTTATTTAAAAAAAATCTTAATCATAACAAAATTGTTATATAAATTATGTTTTATATATCTTAAATTTTAAATCAACTCAAATGATGTGGCATATTATTATTAGTAATTACAATCAATCTCATATAATTATATTTATGTGTATATATTTGTTATGTTTGGTTTTTATGTATTTAATTTTATATGATGTTTTGGTATATATTCTAATAATTAGGAAAAAGGAATTCATATATAATAATACCTGAAATATATTAATTGAATACATATTTAATATGCTTAATGTCATTAATAGAAAAAAGGACAAATCTTGGATTTCAAAGTGTATAATTGAGTAGGACTACATTTCTGGAGTTGAAAGTTTCTTGGAATTTGCTTGTAGAAATAGTAATAATGAAATTAGTATGATTCGATGTCCATGTGTTAAATGTAAAAATGAGCGATTTCATGATGTTGACGAGGTTAAGTATCACCTTCTCTGTAGTGGTATTCTTTTGAGTTATAAAAGTTGGTATTATCATGGAGAAAATATTGATAATACTCACGGGGAAGAGATAAATAAGAATGTGAGTGGATTATATACATCTTATCATAATGTACAGACATAAAATATGTTTCATGGTGTTGAAGATGAGCTACATGAGGATGATCCCAAAACCTTTAAAAAACTTCTAGAAGATGTCGAAAAACTGTTGTATCCAGAATGCAAGAAATACACTAAAATGTCGAGATTGGTTCATTTGTACAATGTGAAGGAAAAACATGGTTTTTCTAACAAAGGATTCACAGAATTACTAAATCTAATAATAGATATGTTTCCTAAGGGTATTGAATTTCCATCTTCAATTTATGAAGTGAAGAAATATCTTAGTCGATTTGGCATGGAATATCATAAGATTCATGCTTGTCCAAATGATTGCATTCTTTATAGGAAAAAATATGAAACATTAGATGATTTTTCGATGTTTAATGAATCGAGATGGAAGCATGCTACAAATGAGACAACACCTAAGAAAAGCGTGCCCGCAAAGGTTCTTTGGTACTTTTCTCCGATTCCTTGCTTTCAACAATTGTTCAAAAGTAAAAAGACATAAAAGATGTTGACTTGGCATTCAGATAATCGATTTGATGATGGGGTGCTACGTCATCCTTATGATTCTCCAAATTAGAAAGTAGTAGATAATTTATCCCCTCAATTTGCATCTGATTCGTGTAATCTTTGTCTTGCCATTGTGATGAGTGTTCAAAAAGCACTAAAATTACCATGATTTTATGTACATTAATTGATTAAAAATATATATATTTATATGATTTTATCATATATTTATATAAATCTATCTTTTTCAAAATCACGAGTATCTTTATTGTTTTCAGGTATTTTCGCTTAAAAACATAACTTAAAGACTCAAAGAGGAATACTAGAGGTAATACATCACAAATATATTAATAAATAAATGAGGAAAGGTAAACAAATATGGAAAAATTGGACAATATGGGTCAAAAAGTTCAAAAATGTCAAACAAGAGGAAATCGCGCCGAGTAGCTTCCGCCCGCGCACGCCTGTGCACACCTTTCTCCTGTCCCGCGCGCGCCTGTACGCACCCCAGCTCTAGTCCGCGTGCGCCGCTGCCCATCTGCGCCCATTCCGCATACGTAGACGCCCCACGTCATGCTGACATCATCAATGACGTCAGCAATCACCACTCCGCGTTTCCACCATTTTTTGACATTTTTTCACCCACTTTTTCTCTCCATTCTCACCTATAAATACCCCTCTTCTCTTCACTTCTAACCACACCTCAAAACCATTCTTCTCTTCTCTTTCTTTCTTCCATTTCTTAGTTTTTAGTTAGTTTTTCTTAATTTTAAAGTTCTTCTCTTTTTGAGAAGAACTAGCTATGTTTTTGTAATTTATTTGATTTTTGATTCAATAAATGGGAGTGCAAAATCCGTTTGGAGGTTTTCCAGCAACGAGAATAGTATCAAAGTATTGTAAGGATTTTATTTTCTTTACATTTATTTTTTTATGCTTTATTCTTACATGTTATATTTAATTTGTGTGTGATTAAATTTAACTTTGCTGGCTGTTTGTAAACATGATATAATAATAACGTTGTTATGCTTGCGAAATATTAAACAGGAAAAAAATCTCTAAAATGAATTGATTTTATTTTTATTCAAGATTTTACAATGAGAATGTTAGAGAGAAATATATTAGTTTTCATTACAAACTTAAATCTGAAAATTAGATTTTAAGGTTTAGTTATCCGGTCTGATTTAGAGTAGTGCTCTTTTATTTGTTGGTACAATCGCCCGGTAGTTAGAGTGAAGCTCTATTTCAAAAGTTTTTATAAGAATTATTATCTGAAAATGTATTGACAACATGTTTTCAGTAGTGGTTTTAAAACTTGAAAGTTAGTACTCGGATAACTAAATTCTTAGGTTTAATTTGGACACTTTGAATAAAGTTTAAACTGTCTAACCCCACCAAAGGTGGCATTTAAATGGTTCATTTTCAATCTCTTAGAAAAAGGAATTAATTTAATTAACCAAATTAGTTATCAACCCCACCCATAGGTATTAATTGATTTGTTTAGTTAACAAAGAATATCTAACCCCACCAAAGGTGGTATTCATATAAAAAAGAGAGAATCAATAAATATCAATTCATATATTTAATAACCTAAATAATATGAGCAAGCATAATTAACTTAGTTATTATATCCATAAATACTCTATTATTATAAATGATAAAATTTGAATAAATATTTATTGAATCTATGTTTATTTTTATGTTATTAGATTAAAAGCACAAAACCCCAAAATATCGTGACAGGATGTTTAGGATTTAATTTCATTTTTAAAGTTTGAATAATAAATTAAAAACTACATACATTCCTTCCTTAGATCGACCTTGGGAGTATACTTATCATTTTCTACGAAATGATTCGTGCACTTGCGAGAGTTTTATAAATAAATAAAACCAAAGTAACGACAGGATCGGCGATACTGGTTTTCGCTTATCAAGATTTTGGCGCCGTTGTCGGAGATGAAATAGCATTTTTAAATTATTTATCAAAATTTTTAAAACTTTTTATGTTGTAAATAATTGTAATTTTTTTTATTTAAAAAAAATTAAAAAATTTGTTGTTTGTGAAAAGTAAAAAAAAATTCAAATTTCAATTTCATAATAAATAAATAAAATTTAAAATTTAAAATTTCATAAAAAATTATAGCATGAATAATAAAATAATTTTGAAATTTGAAATTTGAAGTAAAAAAAGTAAATAAATTTTTAATTAAATAAATAAAAATAAAAAAAATAAAAAAATAAAAATAATAAAAAAATAAAAAAATAAAAAAATAAAAAAATAAAAAAATAAAAAAATAAAAAAATAAAAAAATAAAAAAAAAAAAAAAAAAAAAAATAAAAATAATAAAAAAATAAAAAATAAAAAAAATAAAAAATAAAAAAAAAATTTGAAAAAAAAATCAAAAACTATATGTTCAATTTTTTTTATCTTTTTTTTTCTCTTTTTCTCTTTTTATTTTTTTTATTTTTCTTTTACTTTTTCAATTTATTTTATTTTTGGTTTAATTTTTTTAAAATTTTGTTTTTTTTAACTATTTTTTTATCTTAATTTTTGTTTAACTTAATTAAGTTAGGTTTTTATTGAATTTTCGTTTAAGTTAATTAACTTAGGTTTTTAGTAACTTAATTTACTAACTTATATTAATTTAATTTACTAACTTAATTAACTTATATTTTCATTAACTTAATTAACTTACCTTTTTATTAACTTAATTAACATAAATTTTAACTTAACTTAACTTAATTAACTTAACTAACATAAATTTTAACTTAACTTAACTTAATTTTAATAGCATGAAAAGTAAAGATCTAAGGGAGTTCTGTCTAGGAGACTAGTTCTTGGAAGCCTTTGTGCCTAGGGATGGAATTAATCCACGCAGTTCCCTTAGTAGTAGATATAGTTATTGGCCAGTAATTATGGTAACATACAACCTTCCTCCCTAATTTTGTTTGAAAAGAAAATTCATGATTTTAACATTATTGATCACAGGACCGAAACAACCCAGTGTTGATATTGATGTATATTTGTAGCCTCTGATAGATGATTTAAAGACGTTGTGGAATGATGGTGTAAATTTTTATGATGCACATAAATAAGAACACTTTAACTTGAGAGGGGTCCTTTTATGGACAATTAATGATTTTCCTGCATATGGAAACTTATTAGGACATGTAACAAAAAATTATATGGGATGCCCTATATGTAGTGATGGAACTTCTGCAACTTATATTGTTCATGGATGAAAGATGTCTTATAGAAGACATAGAATATTTTTTCCATTTGGACACAAGTTTAGATACCAAAAGAAATTGTTCGATGGTGAAGAAGATCATGATCCTACACCCCGACCTTTGTGAGGTGTTGAGATATTAAGGTAATTGAATGGTATGATATTCAAATGATATGGAAAGATGAAAAAAAGAATACTTCCTAAGATAAGGAAACGAAAGAGGTCAACTAATAAAATGGGTGAAAATGAAAATGTTACTAAATTAGTAGATCATGGTTGTTGGAATAAAAAATTAATATTTTGGGAATTATCTTATTGGAAAGACCTACACATTCGTCACATCTTAGATGTCATGCATATTGAGAAAAATGGATATGAGAGCTTGATTGGTACATTACTTAATATAACTGAAAAAATGAAGAATGGAATTAAAGTAAGACTGGATTTAAAGAAAGTAGGCATACAACCTGAATTGGCACCAAGGGTGGAAAATGATAATAATCGAACATACTTACCACTAGCATCATATACAATGTCAACAAAAGAGAAGGATGTGTTTTGTAAATGTTTGGCGTGTGTGAAAGTTCCTGATGGTTACTCATCCAACTTAAGAATTTTTGTGTCTATTACCGATAAGAAACTTTATGGATTGAAATCACATGACTGTCATATCTTAATGCAATAGTTATTACCAGTTGCTATTAGATCAATTCTTCCAAAACATGTTCGATTATCAATAATTCATCTTTGTTCATTCTTCAATACAATATGCAAGAAATCTATATCAATTGGTGAGTTAAACTCTTTACAGAAAGATGTTGTAGAGACTTTGAGTCTACTTGAAAAATATTTTCCTCATTTTTTTGATATAATGATTCAGTTGTGTGTTTATTTAGTTCGAGAGGTTCAATTGTGTGGTCCTACTTACTTAAGGTGGATGTATTCTTTTGAGAGATACATGCAAGTTCTTAAAGAATATGTAAATAATAGAAATCGACTTGACATGGTGGAACGTTACATTGCTAAAGAGGCCATTAAGTTTTGTTTTGAATACTTTAATGGTTGCACTGAAATTGGGAATCATACGCACAAGTTGTTCTTAGAACGTCACATGATCTAAGTAGGTAACCCTTGGTGGAAGTGAGAAATTTTTTATTGATTGTAGTCGATGGGACAAGCACTACCACCAGTTTATTCCCTCCAATCTTCTTGACCCCTTTATTATTTTTTGACCATCTTGTATTCTATTAAAATCATTTTCATTTTAGATTTGATCTAATATGAGGCAGTCAAAAATAATGAATGAATCAGTGAAATTAGAGGATGAAAGTGGCGCTTAGGGGCAGAGATTAACACTTCAAATGAGTTAGTATTAGCCTAATTATAATTTCGATAAAAAAAATACAACTTTGAATTATTTTGCAATAAATAGTGAAAATTGATTGATGGAAAAATGAATAAAGTAGTATTAAGGGTAGGATCCAAAAGGTGCTCGAGGTTGACGATAGATGCTATGGTGATATCAAATGTTTTCGTATTGAAATAGGCAAAAAAATTGAGAGAATGCATATTATATAATAAATATTTTCATAAAGATAAAATTATCCTCTAAATTAGATTTTTTTTTCAAAATTGGACCATTGATGTACACTTTGTTAAATGTGAGGACTAGTAGTGTATTAATTTGATAATATGAGTCCAAATAAGTACCTTTTATTTAATAAGGTTACCACTAAAGTAACAAATCTAATTAAAATTATGTGACGTAAAACAAATAATTAAATCAAATGTTATGGAAAGCCAATCATGTTTGGGTCATGATGAAAATGTAATATAAATGATAATAGTAATTGAATTGTTATATTCATTTGAATAGTGAAATCAAAGTAATGATAAATTTGAAAATAAAATTTATAATATTATAAACTAAGAAAATTTAAAAATAAATATTTTTGACTTCTAAACGGAAAAAGTGAGAAAATAAATGGTAAGTGCAAAAAATAGCATTCTAATTTATTTTTTAAGGGTGTAAAAGGAATAATTTTTTCCACTACTTATTAAATATTTTATATTATTTTTTAAATTAACACTTAAATTAAACACAATAATACCAAAGTTCTTCCCATTAACATTCCTTATACATTAAGCAAAAGAAAAGATACTAAGAAGTTGCAGTGAACGGTGTACCATACAGCAATTTACAAGTATCAGCATAAAGCAAAACTGTCATATTCAGCCATGTATAGGCTTGCATTTGATTCTTCATGGAGTAAATTCCTAGAATATGTAGGTGGTGAAAAACAGAGGCTTTTATTGTGGAAAAATGCTATGCATCTCAGTTGAGATATAATCTCAACTCATATGTAGTTAATTCATTTCTTTTTTGTTAGTGGTCCCATTATTCCTTTTGTATCTTCCTTTATAAGAATTTTATCCATTTTAATTATGAAATTTGGATATATTTATATCACAATAACATGCAACATTGCTCTTTATTATGACGAGTGGAAAACTTTGTGACAAAATGATGGGAGTATGAGCCTTGGATGTCTATTACTACTCTTTGAAGATCGAGGATTTGGAGGAAGAATATTAGAAAATCTTCCTCCATATTAATGCTTCCTGAAGGACTTTGGTGTAAGAAGAGGACGAGGATGATTATTGGTTTGTGATTTTTTTTCAAAGGGATTTGATTAAGAGGGTCCAATTAAATCATTTGATTGAGTTAGGGAAGCCAAAAAGCAGGAATAATATATGTTAAATCAATTATGAGAGTGGATATGAAAATCATCATGTTGGGGAATACCTTGTCCTTACTGCGTGGTTAAGGCATATATGATTTGTCAAACATATGTGATTTTGACATTTGTTATTAAGGATGCAAGATGAAACCCAACCAAAAGTTGCATATGTTTTGGATGGTATGTTTCAAGTGTCACTGGCTCTGGAAGGCAAACAGCAGTTGAGTGGGAGTGTAATCAATGTAAAAAAAGGATGTGTGAATTGGGTGTGATTATTGATGTTGTGCACACCCTGTTCGCAGTTCTTTATGTAACTCTGTTGATACACGTGCAGGATATACAACGATTATAGATTCAAACATATTTAATGGTTTGAATGTGATGATGAATTGCATTTAACAGTAAAACTCAATTAATGATCAATTGCATTTAAGGAAGCCATTTTGTATGTTGCTATAGTTTTTGTGTAGGAAAATCATTCCCACCTCAACTTGTGATGAGATATAAGTGAAATAGCAGCATTCAATTGGATAACAAAAATAAGTTATTTTTTTTATTAAATCAAATATTGCCACCTCACTTGATATCTCATCTCAAGTTGAGATGTATAGAAGTACTCTTATGAGTTTATTGAACTAAGTTGATATGTCAATACTATACTGTTCAATTTGCAAGTACACTCCATGTAGATTCCAGTTTCAGTAGAATTCAACATTTATTTTTCAACAACTTTACTACAAGATAGCCTTGATCCAATGAAAAATTAATGCTATTATTAAGTCTCATGCAACTTCTTAACTAGATGAAATTCAGCTAGTAGAAGTCATAACAAAAGGCAAATAAATTTTTGAATATTCAGTCATGAATAAATTTATTATGATTCAACGGAAAATTTATTCATTTTTTTGAAAAAAACAGGAAGCAATACTTGGTTGAAATAGCATAAGTTTGTACGTCCATGACTTTTGCCGGTATTCAAGGTCACTGACTTTTAGTACAAGAGTTCAGCAAAACATAATACAATACCCACAAATTTTAACGAATTATAAACCAAAACAGAACAGTATGTCTTTCAAGTCGTATGTAATAATAGTACTTGAATGTTGATAGCTCACTATTGGACTGTCAATTTAATTGTCACCTTGCCTCAGCATCCTTAAAATGGTGAGGAATAGGTTCAGAATATCCAGGTAGAGAGTAATAGTAGCCCAAATGTACTCATCGTAAGTGAAGCGTTTGATCAAGTTCTGTGTATCATATACAATATAACCTGAGAAGATAATGGCACCCATTGCACCATAAATTGCAACAGAAGTAGGACCAAGTGGGAAGACCATCTACATATATGACATATATTCAGCCTTTAGATCATTCTTACAAGCAAACATACAGATTAAATAAAAATGTGTATCATAGAAAAGCAATGCAACATAAGTTTGTAAAAGGACATCTGACCTGGATGAAACTGGTTAGGAAGATAATAATGAGGCCAGTAAACAAGATTGGTCCAAGGAAGCTGAAGTCTTTGCCCTTCTTAGAAGCCCAAAATGTGTAGGCAGTCAAGCAAGCGACCACGGCAGAGGTTAAAATCAATGCTTCAAGCACAATTTTCCCTGAAGTCAACCAAATCAAATTTGAAAATATCGTATTAAACCAAACCATAATTCGAGTCAATGAAATATAGGATAAATTGTAAATGTGCCTATAACACTTGATTGAGTTAATTGCTAAAAATACAAATATGACGGCATAGTGACACCAACCTTTTGTATTAGCACAGACTACACCAACGGTGATACTCAGTGACATGGTGAAAAGTCCAAGGAAGACAAAATTCAGGGGATGCTTTTGCTGATAGATATGTAATGGCCATAACACTGCAGATAATACATAGGATGACAGCATTACATAATTACATTTACATTAGATAACCAGACAGAAAATGAAAATAATTGAATTCAATAGTGAAAATGCATGCACAACTCTTGCATTAAGTAGACATATATCATAAAATAAAATTCAAAAATAGGTACTAGACCAGTTTAAACGCACTTATCTCTGCCAGGACATACAATTCTTTTCTAATAAAACAAAGAAAAAATGAGACTAAGGATCCCATTTGGACGTGCTTCTTTTAGAAATAATTTTAAGAGAAGTGATTTATAATGAAGTGGTTTGGTTAAAAGTTGTTACAAGATAAACAGTTAGGTGTTTGTGTGAAAACATTAGAAGTGGCTTTTAGTGTGTTATGATATCAAAATTATTATTTTATATTTGAATTTCAAGTTTAAATTAAGGTAGAAAATATCTTATAGTTATAATTATTATCTTCTATATTATTTAGTTTCAAGCTAAATTATTATTTAAGATGATATTAAAGAGATATTTTAAGAATAGAATATTTCATTATTTGTTAAGTTTTTAATATATAAACCATGTTGGTTATCAATAAACGTAATAAAAATGGATATATTTTTGGAACATTAATTTGGAGGCTCTAATCCCTCGAAGATTAGAAACTTGGGAGGTCATGATTCCCTCCTAGAACCATAAATCTATCAATTCTTTTAGTTTTGTCATTTTAATATAACATACGAAATGAATTAGTATCATTTGATATCAGAGTTGGACATCACTGTTACAAATATCTACATTTATGAAAGTTTCATTTTAGAGGCTAGATTAACGTACCCTCTAGCACTGAATACTAATAGACAAGTGAAGCCACCTAAGAAAAAAATGACTACCGTCAGGTTAGTGTCGATAAAAAGTAACCGTCGTGGACCCCAATTTTAGAAGCATGGTGAAATGTTACGATATCAAAATTATTATTTTATATTTGAATTTAAAGGTTAAATTTAGGTAGAAAATATCTCATAGTTATAATTATTATCTTTTATATTATTTAGTTTTATGCTAAATTATTATTTAAGATGATATTGAAGAGATATTTTAGGAACAAAATATTTCATATTTGTTAAATTTTTAGTATCTAAACCATGTTGGTTATCAATAAAAATAATGAAAATGAACATATTTTTGGAACATTAATTTAGAGGCTCTGGTCCTAAATTGAGAGTCCATGGTTGTCTCAAAGAACCATAAATCTATCAATTTCTTATAGTTTTTTCGTTTTAATAAAATATACGAAATGAGTTCGTATCATAGTAACACTTCAGTAATTATTCAATAATTATTTTAGGAAGATAACATGCATCAAAAAGTATTTCTCTCAAAAGTATAACTTCTTTGAAAAGCATTAACAATGGTTCTCAAAAATGCATTAACAATGCTTCTCAAACAATTTACGAAGTGCTTTAGGCCAATAAAGAGATTTAAAGCAAAATTCAACAAGTTTCAAATTTATCATCCATAATACCCTTATGGAATATCTAAAAATTGCAATAATTATACCAATTTTCTTGTTGTCCAATGGTATATGCTCCTTGAGGGCACTGAGTGAGGATTGCATATGCATGATGGTGAGTGAGTGTGTAACCAGTACTTAAAAAAATTGCAATAATTGTTATGAATTATCGCAATTCAATCACAATATACAAGCAAAATCAATACGTGAATACATCTTTCCTCTGACATCTACTGTATCGAGGGAGGAAATGAAAAATAAAGAACCACCTACCCAAAGTATTTAGTAATTATTTTATGTCCTCCCTACGATCATCTTCCATTTGCTTTTTCAAAGAATAATTCAAAAATTCGTTCGCTATCCACATAATGACGCAAAGCATAGGGATTAAAATCCAGCAAATAATAAACAAAAAAATCCAGAATGACGTCTCAAAAAACCAATCAACAGAAAGTAAAGAACAAATCCATCTCAATACAAATAGCAATAAACATCGTGAACATTAGGCTTGTTCTCTCAGAGTAAGGGGTGGGTAGAGTGCTCTGACAATGACTTCTTTTAATGCTCTTTCTAATCAACATTAAGCTTAAGCAGTCAATATCTAAGATTGATGATGTAACTAAGTGGGTATCACGATACCTTATCTATCCAAGACAGAATGCCTATGATTGGACAAGGCAGTAGGAAAACCAATCCCAAAAGGGGTAAGAATTCAGAATATCTGAATTCGTGTATTTAAGTAGAAGAATAGCCAACTATGGCTTGTCAAAGAAACCACAAAACAATCTTGGAACAAAACAATTCGGAAAAGGGAGGTCTGGAACCACACAAAGGCAAACGGATAAAAAGTTTAACAATCAATCAAATAATTTTAATTAAAGAAATTGGAAACAATGAACTAATCCATTCACCTAAAAGAATTAGCACAACCTAGAAGCAGAAACATCAGCAAACCAACAAGAAATAGTCGCTCAATTAACAAATTACACAATTGAAAAAACACAAAAAAATAGATTAATTCCACAACAATGAAAGGTATAAAATTAATATATATATATATATATATATATATATATATATATATATATTCTTAGGTAAGAAACCCCCAATAAATGAACGAATTGATCCACCCACATGAAGTCAAGAAGTAAACAAAATCGTAAAGGCCAAGCACAAATATAGAACAATTTTCACAATCTGAAAGCGAAAAAAGTGAACAAGAACAATAAACCATCAATGGATTAAATTAGAACCTAACTGAGGTAAAATCCTTAAAAATAGGAAGATCAAGGAGGTCAACGTACATATGAGGGGAAAAATGGAGAAGAAGATGAGAAGACCGGGGCTCCCTCTGAGAAGATCGTTGACTGGAGAGTAGAGAACGGTTATGGCGGAAACTACGGTAGTAAGGAGCATCTGCGAAGCCAAAATTCCGTATACCTTGCGAATAAAAGCCCATCGGAGCTGGTTCTCACCAACACTCAGACCTGGGTACAGTGTCTGACCTGATTCGAGATCTACCTCCTCAACCGCCTTACCGCTCGTGCTTACCTCCTTGTACCCAAACATCTTTCTCTCAATAATTTTTTTTTTCTCTTTTTTCGGCGAAGAGAAAATTCAGAAATCAAATATGTAACAATAATAATAATTGGGAAAGAGATTTGTATATTAAGAAACGAGGGTCACGGAAACGAGTCTCAAAGACAATGGTATAGTCGTAAGTCCCTAGGTGCGACGGTTAATCTGGCAATTCAATTCAGCCTTAATCAAATGTGAATCTAATCATATTAAATTTTAATCAATTTAAATAACTAAAAAATAATAAAAATATGTTTTATACTATTACTTGAAAACGAAATAAAATAAAATTTAAATCAAAAATAAAAAAATTTATTAAAATATATTTTTCTTTCTCTTCGGTATTTCTCATCGACTCTAAACGAGCTAAATGATTTACAAAATTATAAATACATTTACATTAAATTTATTTTTATCAAAATCATTCCAAAATAAGACGTACATAAATCAATTAGATCAATTTTTATTTCCATTAGGAAATTTAACAAACCAAAATCAACCAATGCATAAAACAAAATCAAGTTAACAACTTATGAGTGCTTAAAAATCATTAAAATTATCATTATTTTATATACTTTAATTGATTAAAAAAATTATATTTATATAATTTTATCATATTTTATATAAATTTATCTTTTCAAATTCACGCATATTCTTATTATTCTTTTCGGTATTTTCGCTTCAAAAATAATATTGGAGGCAACTTTTTTCTCAACATCACAAATATGTTAGAAAAAAAATAAAAAAAAGTGGACAACTTTTTTGGCATATAGATGAAAATTATATTATCTTGAATTGGTAAAGAAATTTTCTTGATGAGTGGTATTGGACCAATTTTTTTAACTTTTTTGGCACATACATCCAAAATTAAAATCTTGTTGCATATGTAGTGCAATTTTAATGACGAGTGACACCGAAGAATTTTTTGCAACTTTTTCTAACGTATTCCAAAAAATTTC
The DNA here is from genome assembly GCA_030763125.1 of Hippophae gyantsensis. Classification (NCBI taxonomy): domain Eukaryota; kingdom Viridiplantae; phylum Streptophyta; class Magnoliopsida; order Rosales; family Elaeagnaceae; genus Hippophae; species Hippophae gyantsensis. Next base: position 25,777,556 of record CM061039.1, on the reverse strand, counting down.
AATTTGTTGCATCCATAGAGCAACTTTCATGACAAGTGGTACTGGTGCATGTTTTGAATCTCCTTGGAACGTATAATAAAAAATGGCATTTTGTGGCATTTATTGTGCAATTTTTATGACGGATGATGTTAGAGCATTTCTGCAACTTTTTAACACATAATCGAAAATTATGCATTTTGTTTTATTCGTATTTTCGTTAATTTGTGTGTTAAAAGACAACTTTTTATATCTTTTTTGCACTTATACTCAAAATATCAATTTTGTTGCCTTTGTAGGGTAATTTTTATAATAAGTTTACCAGACAATTTTTGTGTGCATATACATGAAAATTATATTTTCTTACACAAGTAGATCAATTTTCTTCATAAGTGGTATAGGAGCACTTTTTGAAATCTTGTTGCATAGGTAGTGAAATTTGAATGACGGGTGCCATCAGAGCAGTTTTGCAACTTTTTTTCATGTATATCCAAAAATGACATTTTGTTTTATTCGCACTTTTTGCAACTTTTTCTCACGTATTTTCAAAATTTTCAATTTGTTGGATGCACTGAGCAAATTTCTTGACAGATAGTACTAAAGCACATTTTGAACCTCTTTGGAACATATTATTGAAAAGGGCATTTTGTTACCTTTATTATGCAATTTTCATGAATGGTGATGTTGAAACACTTTTTGCAACTTTTTCACCCATAACCAAATATTATGCATTTTTATTCTCATTTCCATTTATTCTTGTGTTACGTGACCAATTTTCATGATAGGTTGTACTGAAATAGTTTTTTTCATATATACATGAAAATTATATTTTCTTATATTGGAGAACTTTTGGAATCTTTTTTGAGCATATATCCGAAAATGAAATTTTGTTGCATATGTTGTGAAATTTTAATGATAAGTGGCATCAAAGCACTTTTTGCAACTTTTTCTCAAGTATACCCAAAAATAGAATTTTGTTGCATCCATAGAGTAATGTTTGTGACAGATGGTACTGGAGCACATTTTGAACCTCTTTGACACATATAATAGAAAATGACATTTTGTTGCATTAATGTTAGAGCATTTTTTGCAACTTTTTCACACATAATCCAAAATTGTGCATTTTGTTTTATTCGTGTGTTAGAGACCAATTTTTATATCCTTTTTGCAATTATAACCAAAATTGAAATTTTATTATATATTATGGGGAAATGTTTATGACAAGTTGTACTAGACAACCTTTTTATGCATATACATGAAAATTATATTTTCTTGCATGCTTAAAGAAATTTTCTTGGTGGGTGGTATGAGAGCACTTTTTGATACTTTTACACACATATAACCAAAAATGAAATTTTGTTGCATATGTAATCCAATTTTAATGACAAGTGGAACCGGAGGACTTTTTGCAAATTTTTCTCACGTATTCCCAAAAATATCATTTTGTTGCATTCATAGAGAAACTTTTGTGACAAGTGGTACCGGAACACGTTTTAAACCTCCTTGGAACATATAATTAAAAATGGCATTTTTTTGCATTGATTGTCCAATTTTCATAACGGGTGATGTCGAAGCACTTTTTGCCACATTTTCACACATAATAGAATATTGTGAATTTTGTTTTATTTGCATTTCCAATCATTCGTGACAAGTGGTACCGGACAACCGTTTTGCATATATACAATAAAATTATATTATCTTGCATCCATAGAGAAATATTTTTTATGAGGGGTATTGGAGCACTTTTTAAAACTTTTTTCGCACATACACCTAAAATTGAAATCTTGTTGCATATGTAGTGCAATTTTAATGGCGGGTGCTATCAGAGCACTTTTTGCAACTTCTTCTTACGTATTCCCAAAAATTTCAATTTGTTGCATCCACATCGAAACTTTTGTGACAAGTGGTAACGGAGAACTTTTTGAACCTCTTTGAAACATATAATAAAAATGGCATTTTGTTGCTTTGATTGTGAAATTTTAATGACAGGAGATGTCGGAGCAATTTTTACAACGTTTTCACACATAACCGAAAAATTTTATGATAGGTTATATTGGACAACTTCTTTGCGCATATAAATGATTATATTATCCTGAATCAATAGAACAATTTTCTTGATGGGTGATATTGGAGTAGTTTTTAAAACTTTTTTGCGCATACACCCAAAATTGAAATCTTGTTGCATATGTAGTGCAATTTTAATGATGGGTGGCATTGAAGAACTTTTTGCAACTTTTTCTCACGTATTCCAAAAAATTTCAATTTGTTGCATCCATAGAGAACCTTTCATGACAAGTCGTATCGGTGCACGTTTTAAACCTCCTTGGAACATATAATCAAAAATGGCATCTTGTTTGTATTTATTGTGCAATTTTCATTAAGAGTAATGTCAGAGCAATTTTGCAACATTTTCACACATAACTAAAAATTGGGCACTTAGTTTTATTTGCATTTCCATTAATTCATGTGTTAAGAGACCACTTTTTATATCCTTTTTTGCACTTATACCCAAAATATAAATTTTGTTGGATTTGTGAGGTAATTTTTATAACTGGTTTACTGAACAACGTTTTTGTGCATATTGATGAAAATTATATTTTCTTGCATCCGTAGAGCAATTTTTTGAATAGTGGTATTGGGGTACCTTTTGAAACCATTTTGCGTATACACCCAAAATTAAAATCTTGTTTCATATGTAGTGCAATTTTAATGACAAATGGCACCGGAGTACTTTTTACAACTTTTTTTCATGTATACCCGAAAATGGCATTTTGTTTTATTCACACTTTTTGTAACTTTTCTCACGTATTCTCAAAAATTTTAATTTGTTTGATCCACAGAGCAACTTTCTTGACAGGTGGTATTGGAACAAGTTTTGAACCTTTTTGGAACATACAATCAAAAATGGCATTTTGTTACATTTATTACAAAAATTTCATGATGGGTGCGGTCGAAACACTTTTTGCAACTTTTTCACACATGACCAAAAATTGTACATTTTGTTTAATTCGCATTTCAATTAATTTAGTTATTAAGAGACCACTTTTTTATATTTTTTCACATTTATATTCAAAATATCAATTTTGTTGGATCTATTGGGAAATTTTTATTACTAGTTGTACAAGACAATTGTTTTGTTCATTTACAAGAAAATTCAATTTTCTTGCATCCATAGAGAAATTTTCTTGATGGGTGTGCTATTGGAGCACTTTTTACAACTTTTTCTCATGTATTCCCAAATATTTCAATTTGTTGCATTCACATAGAAACTTTCATGTCATGTGGTATCAGAGCATGTTTTGAACCTCTTTGAAACATATAATCAAAAATGTCATTTTGTTACATTTATTGTGCAATTTTCATTATGAGTGATGTCAAAACATTTTTCGTAACTTTTCCACACATGATCGAAAATTGGGAATTTTGTTTTATTCGCATATCCATTAATTCGAGTGTTAAGAGACAACTTTTTATATCTTTTTCGCATTTATACCCAAAATTACAATTTTTTTGGATCTATGGGATAATTTTTATAACAGGTTTACCTCAAAAGCTTTTTCTACATATACATTAAAATTATATTTTCTTGCATCCGTAAATCAATTTTCTTAATAAGTGGTATTGGAGTATTTTTTGAAACTATTCTGTATATATACCCAAAAATCAAATTTTGTTGCATATGTTGCGGAATTTTAATGACGAGTGGCATCGATACACTTTTTGCAACTGTTTCTCACATATACCCAAAAAATGGAATTTTGTTGCATCCATAGTGTAACTTTTGTGATAGGTTGTACCAAAGTACGTTTTAAACGTCTTTGGCACATATAATGGAAAGTGGCAATTTCTTGCATTGATTGTGCAATTTTTATAATGGGTGTTGTTGTAACATTTTTGCAATTTTTTCACACATAATCGATAATTGTGCATTTTGTTTAATTCACATTTCCATTAATTGGTGTGTTACGAGACTACTTTTTATATCATTTTTGCACTTATACCCAAAATTGTAATTTTATTAGATCTATGGCAATTTTTATGATAGGTTGTACCAGACAATTGTTTTGCGCATATATATGAAAATTATATTTGCTTACATCCGTAGAGAAATTTTCTTCATGTGCAGTATTGGAGCACTTTGTGAAACTTTTTCGAACATATACCCAAAAATGAAATTTTGTTGCATAAGTAGTGCATTTTTAATGAAAGGTGCAACTGGAACATCTTTAGCAACTTTTTCTCACATATTCCCAAAATTGGCATTTTGTTGCATTCATAGATCAACTTTCGTGACAGGTGGTATCAGAGAATGTGTTTCCAATCATTCTTATGTTACGAGACCAATATTTATATCTTTTTTGCACTTATACCCATAATTGCAATTTTATTGGATATATGGGGCATTTTTATGATAGGTTGTATCGAAAAACTTTATTGTGCATATACATGAAAATTATATTATTTTGCCTCTGAAAAGAAATTTTCTTGATGGATGGTATTAGATCACTTTTTGAAACATTTTAATGTATTTATAAAAAAATGAAATTTAGTTACATGTGTTGTGCAATTTTAATATCGGGTGGCATTGGAGCACTTTTTGCAACTTTTTTTGCACGTATAGCGAAAAATTTCAATTTGTTGCCTCCATAGAGAAACTTTTATGATAAGTGGTCTCAGAGCACGTTTTGAACCTCTTTAGTAGATATAATCAAAAATGTAATTTTGTTGCATTGAATTTGCAATGTTTATGACGGGGGCTATCAGAGCACCTTTACAACTTTTTCAAATATAACCGAAAATTATACATTTTTTTATTTGTATTTCCATTTATTTGTGTGCTCGAGAACACTTTTTATAACTTTTTTGCACTTTTACCCAAAATTTAAATTTTGTTGGATCTTTGGGTCAATTTTAGGACAAGTTGTACCAGACAACTTCTTTTTGCATATACATGAAATTTATATTTTTTTGCATCTGTAGAGAAATTTCCTTGATGAGTGGTATTGTAGTACTTTTTGAAAAAAATTCACGCATATACCCAAAAATGTAATTTTTTTGCTTATGTTACACAATTTTAATTATGGGTGGCACCAAGGCACTTTTTGCCACAATTTCTCACGTATAACAAAAAATGGCATTTTGTTGCATCCATAGAGAAACTTTGGTGACAAGTGGTACCGAAGAACATTTTGAACCTCTTTGACACATATAATCAAAAATGAAATTTTGTTGCATTCATTGGCACAATTTTCATGACGGGTGATGTCAGAGCACTTTTAACAACTTTTCCAAACATAACTAAAAATTGTGCATTTTGTTGTATTCGCACTCCATTCATTCGTGTGTTTTGAGGCCATCTATAGATAAATTTTCTTAATGGGTCTTATTTGAGCACTTTATGAAACATTTTAGCGTATACAGCCAAAATTGAAATCTTGTTGCATATGTCATGCAATTTTAATAATGAGTGTCACTGGAGCACTTTTTGCAACTTTTTCTCATGTTTATTGCATCCATAGAGCAACTTTCATGATAGGTGGTTCCAGAGTATGTTTTGAACCTCTTTGAAACGTATAATCAAAAATGGCATTTTGTTACATTTATATGCAACTTTCATGACGAGTGATATCATAACACTTTTTGCAACTTTTTTATGCATAATGGCATTTTGTTGCAACCATAGAGCAAAATTGGTGACAGGTGGTACTAAAGCATGTTTTGAACCTCTTTGGAACATATAATCAAAAATGGCATTTTGTTGCATTTGATGGTGCAATTTTCATGCGGGGTGATGTCGGAGCACTTTTAGCAACTTTTTCAAACATAACTAAAAATTGTGCATTTTGTTGTATTCACCTTTCCATTCATTCATGTGTTCCGAGACCACTTTTTATATCCTTTTTGCACTTATACCAAAAATTAGAATTTTCCTCGATCTGTGGGAATTTTTTTATGACGGTTGTACGAGAAAATATTTTGCACTTATAAATGAAAATTATATTTTCTTCCATCCATAGAGAAATTTCTCTTAATGGGTCTTATTTGAGCACTTTTTGAAACATTTTAGCACATACAACAAAAATTGAAATCTTGTTGCATATATCATGCAATTTTAATGACGGATGGCACCAAAGCACTTTTTGCAACTTTTTCTCATGTTTATTGCATCCATAGAGAAATTTTCGTGATAGGTCATTTCGGAGCATGTTTTAAACCTCTTTGAATCATATAATCAAAAATGGTATTTTGTTATATTTATTGTGCAACTTTCATGACAGGTGAGGTCGTAACAATGTTTTTAACTTTATCACACATAACCAAAAATTGTGCATTTTTTTATTTATGTTTCCATTAATTCGTGTGTTAAGAAACCAATTTTTATATCTTTTTTGCACTTATACAAAAAATTGAAATTATTTTGGATATATAGGGCAATTTTTATAGCAAGTTGTGCCGGATAACCTTTTTGTGCATATACATGAATATTATAAATTTTGTTGCATATGTAGCGTAATTTTAATGACAGGTGACACAAGAGCACTTTTTGCAACTTTTTCTCACCTATACCACAAAAAATGGCTTTTTGTTGCATCCAAAGAGAAACTTTTGTCAATGGTGGTACAAGAGCACATTTTGAATGTCTTTCGAATATATAATCGAAAATGGAAATTTCTTGCATTGAATGTGCAATTTTTATGACAAGTTATACTGGATAACTTTTTTGCGTATATAAATAAAAATTATATTATATTGAATCCATAGAGCAATTTTCTTATTAGGTGGTATTGGAGCATTTTTTTGAAACTTTTTCGTGTATATACCCAAAATTAAAATCTTGTTGCATATGTAGCGCAATTTTAATGAAGGGTGGCACTGAAGAACTTTTTGCAACTTTTTCTCACATATTTCGAAAAATTTCAATTTGTTTGCATCCATAGAGCACCTTTCGTGATAGGTAGTAGCGGTGCACGTTTTGAACCTCCTTGGAGCATATAATCAAAAAGGGCATTTTGTTGCATTTAGTGTGCAATTTTCATGATAGGTGATGTCAGAGTATTTTTGCAACTTTTTCAGACATAACCAAAAACTATGCATTTTTTTAATTTTCATTTCCATTAATTCATGTGTTAAGAGACCACTTTTTATATCTTTTTCACACTTATACCCAAAATATCAATTTTGTTTGATCTGTGGGGTAATTTTTTATAACAGGTTTAGCAGACAATATTTTTGTGCATATACATGAAAATTATATTTTCTTGCATCAGTAGAGCAATTTTCTTGATGAGTGGTATTGGAGCACTTTTTGAAACCTTTTTGCGTATACACCCAAAATTGAAATCTTGTTGCATATGTAGTGCGATTTAAATGACGAGTGGCACGAGAGCACTTCTTGCAACTTTTTCCATGTATACCAAAAAAAGGCATTTTGTTTTATTCGCATATTTTGAAACTTTTTCTCACGTATTTGCAAAAATTTCAATTTGTTGGACACAACAAGCAACTTTCTCGATAGGTGGTACCATAGCACATTTTGAACCTCTTTGGAACATATAATCGAAAACGGAATTTTGTTACATTTATTATGCAATTTTCATGACGGGTGATATCGAAACACTTTTTGCAACTTTTTCACCTATAACTTAAAATTATACATTTTTTATTGGTATTTCCATTCATTCGTGTGTTACCTGACCAATTTTGATGATAGGTTGTACTAGAATCCATTTTTTTCGTATATACATAAAAAATATATTTTCTTGCATCGATAGAGCAATTTTCTTGATGAGTGGTATTGGAGCACTTTTTGAAACCTTTTCACGTATACACCCAAAATTGAAAATCTTGTTGCACATGTAGTGCAATTTTAATTACGAGTAGCACCAGAGTAGTTTTTGTAACTTTTTTTCAAGTATAACAAAAAATGGCATTTTGTTTTATTCGCTCTTTTAGCAAATTTTTTCATGTATTCCAAAAAATATTACTTTGTTGGATCCACAGAGAAACTTTCTTGATAGGTGGTACCGGAGCACGTTTTGAACCTCTTCATAACATATAATCAAAAATGTCATTTTGTTACATTTATTGTGTAATTTTCAAAATGGGTGATGTCGAAACATTTTTTGCAACTTTTTCACACATAATCAAAAATTGTGAATTTTGTTTTATTCGCAATTCCATTAATTCGTGTGTTAAGAGACCACTTTTTATATCTCCTTCCTACTTATACCCAAAAGTATAATTTTTTTGGATCTATAGGGTAATTTTTATAACAGGTTTACCAGACAACTTTGTTGTGCATATACATGAAAATTATATTTTCTTGCATCCATAGAGCAATTTTCTTGATGAGTAGTATTGGAGCACTTTTTGAAACCTTTTCACGCATATACCCAAAAATCAAATTTTGTTGCATATGTTGTGAAATTTCAATGACGAGTGGCACGGGTTCACTTTTTGCATCTGTTTCACACGTATATCAAAAAATGACATTTTGTGGCATCCATAGAGAAACTTTTGTGATAGGTGGTACCGGAGCACGTTTTAAACGTCTTTGGAACATATAATCGAAAATGGAAATTTCTTGCATTGATTGTGCAGTTTTCATGATGGGTGTTGTTGTAACATTTTTTACAACCTTTTTACACATAATTGATAATTGTGCATTTTTTTATTTACATTTCCATTAATTCATGTGTTACGAGACCACTTTTTATATCTTTTTTGCACTTATACCCAACATTGCAATTTTATTAGATCTTTAGGGCAATTTTTATCACAGGTTGTATCGAAAAACATTTTTGTGCATATACATGAAAATTATATTTTCTTACATTCGTAAAGTAATTTTCTTCATGTGTGGTATTGCGGCACTTTGTGAAACTTTTCAAGCATATACCCAAAAATGAAATTTTGTTGCATATGTAGTGCAATTTCAACAATAGGTGTAACCAGAGCACTTTTTGTAAATATTTCTCACATGTTCCCAAAAATGGCATTTTGTTGCATCTATAGATCAACATTAAATATAGGTGGTATCGGAGAACATTTTGATCCCCTTTGGCAGATATAATTGAAAATGGTAATTTGTTGCATTGATTGTTCAATTTCCATAACAGGTGATGTCGAAGCACTTTTTGCAAATTTTTCACACATAATAGAAAATCATGCATTTTTTTCTCATATTTTTAATGGATCTATGGGGAAATATTTATGATAGGTTGTACCAGACAACTTTATTATGCATATACATGATAATTATATTTTCTTGCCTCTTTATAGCAATTTTCTTGATGGGTGGTATTGGATCACTTTTTGAAACATTTTCACACATATACCAAAAAATGAAATTTAGTTGCATATGTTGCACAATTTTAATATCGGGTGGCACCGAAGAAATTTTTGAAATTTTTTCTCACGTATACCTAAAACTTTTAATTTGTTGCATCCATATAGCAACTTTCTTGATAGGTGTTCTCTGAGCACGTTTTGAAACTCTTTAGTAGATATAATCAAAAATGGAATTTTGTTGCATTGATTGTGCAATTTTTATGAACGGGGATGTCAGAGCACTTTTAACAACTTTTTCACACATAACCAAAAATTAAACATTTTGTTTTATTCGTATTTAAATTTATTTGGGTGCTCAAGAACACTTTTTATAACTTTCTCACACTTATATCCAAAATTGCATTTTTTTGGATCTCTGGGGCAATTTTTAGGACTTGTTGTACGAGACAACATATTTGTGCATATACATGAAAGTTATATATTTTATGCATCCGTAGAGAAATTTTCTTGATGGGTGGTATTGTAGCACCTTTTGAAACTTTTTCATGCATATGCCCAAAAATGAATTTTTTGTTGCATATGTAGCGCAATTTTAATGACGGGTGGCACCGGAGCACTTTTTGCAACTTTTTCTCACTTATTCCCAAAAATGGCATTTTGTTGCATCCATAGATCAACTTTCATGACAGGTGGTACCGAAGAATGTTTTGAACCTTTTCGGTACATATGATCTAAAATGGAATTTTGTTGCATTGATTGTGCAATTTTCATGAAGGGAGATGTCGAAGTACTTTTTGCAACTTTTTCACACATAATAGAAAAATCGTGCATTTTGTCTTTTTCGCATTTCCAATAATTCGTGTGTTACGAGACCAATTTTTATATCTTTTTTACACTTATACCCAAAATTGAAATTTTATTGGACCTGTGAAGCAATGTTTATGACAGGTTGTACCTAACAACTTTATTGTGCATATACATGATAATTATATTTTCTTGCATCTGTAAATCAATTTTCTTGATGGGTGGTATTGGATCACTTTTTGAAACATTTTCACTCATATACCAAAAAATGAAATTTAGTTGCATATGTTGTGCAATTTTAATATCGGGTGGCATCGTAGCACTTTTTGCAAATATTTCTCAAGTATACCTAAAAATTTCAATTTGTTGTATCCATATAGCAACTTTTGTTATAGGTGGTCTCTGAGCACGTTTTGAACCTCTTTAGCAGATATAATCAAAAATTGCATTTTGTTGGATTGATTGTGAAATTTTTATGAACACGTATGTTAGAGCAAGTTTTACAACTTTTTCACACAACCAAAAATTGTACATTTTTTATTCATATTTCCATTTATTTGTGTGCTCGAGAACACTTTTTATAACTTTCTCGCATTTATACCCAAAATTACAATTTTGTTGGATCTCTGGGGCAATTTTTAGGGCTTGTTGTATCCGACAATGTTTTTGCGCATATACATGAAAGTTATATTTTTTTGTATATGTAGAGCAATTTTCTTAATGGGTGGTATTCTGGCACCTTTTGAAACTTTTTCTTACGTATACCAAAAAATGAATTTTTGTTGCATATGTAGTGCAATTTTAAGGACGAGTGCAACTTTTTCTCACGTATTCCCAAAAATGGTATTTTGTTGCATCCATAGATCAACTTTCATGACAAGTGGTATCAAAGAACATTTTTAACCTCTTTGGCACATATAATAAAAAATGGTATTTTTTGCATTGATTGTGCAATTTTCATGACGGGAGATGTCGAAGCACATTTTTCAACTTTTTCACACATAATAGGTTGTACTGGACAACTTCATTGTGCATATACTTAATAATTATATTTTCTTGCCTCTGTAAATCAATTTTTTTGATGGGTGGTAATGGATCATTTTTTGAAACATTTTCACGCATATACCAAAAATTGAAATTTATTTGCATATGTTGCACAATTTTATTATCAAGTGGCATGAGAGCACTTTTTGCAACATTTTCTCACCTATACTTGAAAATTTCAATTTGTTGTATCCATAGAGAAACTTTCGTGATAGGTGGTCTTTGAGCACATTTTGAACCTCTTTAGCATATATAATCAAAAATGACATTTTGTTGTATTGATTGTACAATTTTTATTACAGGAGATGTCGTAGCACTTTTTACAACTTTTTCACACATAAACGAAAATTTTACATTTTTCTTTTATTCGTATTTCCATTTATTTGTGTGCTAGAGTACACTTTTTATAACTTTTTTGCACTTATACCCAAAATTGCAATTTTTTTGGATATTTGGGGCAATTTTTAGGACTAGTTGTACCAGACAACTTTTTTGCGCATATACATGAAAGTTATATTTTTTTGCATTCGTAGAGAAATTTTCTTAATTGGTGGTATTGTAGCACCTTTTGAAACTTTTTCACGCATATACCTAAAAATGAATTTTTTTTTGCATATTTTGTGCAATTTTAATGACGGGTGGCATCGGAGCACTTTTTGTCATAGTTTCTCAAGTATAATAAAAATGACATTTTGTTGCATCCATAGAGCAACTTTGGGTACGGGTGGTACCAAAGCACGTTTTGAACCTCTTTGGCACATATAATCGAAAATGACATTTTGTTATGCATTTTGTTATATTCACTTTGCATTCATTTGTGTGTTTCGAGACCACTTCTTATATCCTTTTGGACTTATACCCAAAATTGGAATTTTGTTGGATCTATGGACAATTTTATGACAGGTTATACCGAACAACTATTTTGCGCATATAAATGAAAATTATATTTTCTTGCATCCGTAGAGAAATTTTCTTGATGGGTTGTATTTGAGCACTTTTTGAACCATTTTAGCACATATAGCCAAAATTTAAATCATGTTGCATATGTCATGCAATTTTAATGACGGGTTGAACCGAGGCACTTTTTCCAAATTTTTCTCATGTCTGTTGCATCTATAGAGCAACTTTCATGATAGGTGGTTCCAGAGTACGTTTTGAACCTCTTTGAAACGTATAATTGAAAATGATATTTTGTTACATTTATTGTGCAACTTTCATGACAAGTGATGTCGTAACACTTTTTGCAACTTTTTCACACATAACCGAAAATTGTGCATTTTGTTTTATTTTCATTTCCATTAATTTGTGTTTTAAGAAAACACAGACTAATTTTTATACCTTTTTTGCTCTTATACAAATATTGCAATTATTTTGGATATATGGGGCAATTTTCATAACATGTTGTACCAGACAACTATTTTGTGCATATGCATGAAAATATAAGCAATTTTCTTAATGGTTGGTGTTGGAGCACTTTTTGTAACCAAAAATGATTTTTTTTTGCATATTTAGTGCAATTTTAATGAAAGGTGGCACATGATCACTTTTTGCAACATTTTCTCACGTATAACCAAAAATGGCTTTTTGTTGCATTCAAAGAGTAACTTTCGTGATTATTGGTACCAGAGCACATTTTGAATCTTTTTGGCACGTATAATCGAAAATGGAAATTTCTTGCATTGAGTGTGCAATTTTTGTGACAGGACAACTTTTTGGCATATAGATGAAAATTATATTATCCTGAATCCATCGAGCAATTTTCTTGATGGGTGGTATTGGACCAGTTTTTGAAACTTTTTTGCGCATACACCCAAAATTGAAATCTTGTTGCACGTGTAGTGCAATTTTAATGATGGCTGGCACCGAAGAACTTTTCGCAACTTTTTCTCACATATTTCAAAAAAACTTCAATTTGTTGCATCCATAGAGTAACTTTCATAACAGGTCGGACATGTGAATGTTAGGAACCTCCTTGGAACATATAATTGAAAATGGCATTTTGTTGCATTTATTATGCAATTTTCATAACAGGTGGTGATAGAACATTTTTGCAACTTTTTCACACATAACAAAAAATTATGCATTTTGTTTTATTCAGATTTCCATTAATTCGTGTGTTAAGAGACCGAGTAATTTTTATAACAGGTTTACCAAACCACTTTTTTGTTCATATACATGAAAATTATACTTTATTGCATCCGTTGAGCAATTTTCTTGATGAGTGGTATTAGAGCACTTTTTGAAACCTCTTCGCGTATACACCCAAAATTGAAATCTTGTAGCATATGTAGTGCAATATTAATGATGGGTGGCACCGGAGCATTTTTTGCAACTTTTTTTCACGAATACCCAAAAATGGCATTTTGTTTTATTGGCACTTTTTGGAACTTTTCTCATGTATTCCCAAAAAATTCAATTTGTTGGATGCATAGAGCAATCGTTTTGACAGGTGGTAATGGAGCATGTTTTGAACCTCTTTGGAACATATAATTTGTAAAGGGAATTTTGTAACATTTATTATGCATTTTTCATGATGGGTGATGTCAAAACATTTTTTTCAACTTTTTCACCCATAACCAAAAATTATGCCTTATTTGCATTTTGATACAGACCTTTTAGGCAAACAACCTAAGAACCCACAAACTCAAAGGAATAGAAACAATTGATTTTCTAAGATCGTGTTGAAGATGATCAGATTAGAACCCTAAGGAAACAAAGTCCTTAAAACCCAAACCTTGAAACACCACAAAGGATTATCACTCCCTTTGATAAGTCAGATTCAAGTATTTAATCAAGAACATAAAAAGGCAAAGCAAGAAGTTTTCTGATATTTTCTTTTCATTAATGCATATGCGTGCTTGCCTCCAAATTACATAGCTCTTCTTATTAATAAGCACGAAACTCTAAAATAAAAAAAAACCCTAGATGGAATGGGCCTATTATTTAGTTATAGATTGGGCCCAATCCAACATTAACAAAGAAAATATTAAAAGACTTAAAATAAAAATCCCATAATTAAATAAAAAACTAAAATACTTAAAATAAAAACCCATAATTCACTAAAATAAAATTTGTTAAACATAAAAGGCCTATAATTAGTTAAAACATGAATATTGCTTCCTAAATTGATCCTTGCATCCAATTTATTATTCCAAATATATCCCTTGTGTAGGACCTTGAGAATATTTATAGGATCTTGAGAATCTTTAGAATATATGTAAACATAATCTTGGTTAGCACCTCAATCTCCATTACATTTCCATCCATTCGCGTGTTACTTGACCAATGTTTATGACACGTTGTACTAGAATCCTTTTTTTTGTATGTACAAGAAAATTATATTTTCTTCTATCCGTAGAGAAATTTTCTTGATGGGTGGTATGGGAGCACTTTTTGAAAAATTTTCGCACGTATATCCAAGAATGAAATTTTGATGCATATATTGCGCAATTTTAATGACAGGTGGCACCGAAGCACTTTTTGCAACCTTTTCTCACTTATAACCAAAAATGGAAATTTGTTGCATCCATAGAGTAACTTTTGTGACAGGTGGTACTAGAGGACATTTTGAACCTCTTTGGCACGTATAATAGAAAAATGGTATTTTGTTGCATTGATTGTGAAATTTTCATGACGAGTGATGTTATAGCACTTTTTGCAACATTTTCATACATCACCAAAAATCGTGCTTTTTGTTTTATTCACATTTCCAATCATTCGTGTGTTAGAGAGAAATTTTTCTATCTTCTTTGCACTTATAACCAAAATTGAAATTTTATTTTATTTATGGGGAAATGTTTATGACAGGTTGTACCGAACAACATTTTTGTGCATATACATGCATGCTTAGAGCAATTATCTTGGTGGGTGGAATGGGAGCACTTTTTAAAACTTTTTCACACATATACCCAAAATTGAAATTTTGTTACATATGTAACGCAATTTTAATAAGATGTGGAACCAGAGCACTTTTTGCAACTTTTCTCACGTATAACCGAAAATGGAATTTTGTTGCATCTATAGTTAACGTTCATGACAAGGAGTACAAGAGCACATTTTGAACCTTTTTTGGCACATATAATCGAAAAAATGGTATTTTGTTGCATTGATTGTGCAATTTTCAGGGCTGATGATGTCAGAGCACTTTTTGTAACTTTTTCACACATAATTGGAAATTGTGCATTTTGTTTTATTCGCATTTCCAATTATTCGTGTGTTACAAGGGCAATTTTTATATCTTTTTTGCACTTATAGTCAAAATTGCAATTTTATTATATTTATGTGGAAATGTTTATGATAGGTTATACTAGACAACTTTGTTGTGCATATACATGAAAATTATATTTTCTTGCATCCTTAGAGCAATTTTCTTAGTGGGTGGTATTGGAGCAATTTTTGAAACTTTTTCGCATATACCCAAAAGTAAAGTTTTTTTTTTGTATATGTAGCGCAACTTTAATGACAGGTGGAATGAGAGCATTTTTTGTAACTTTTTCTGATTGATGCTTATTTTCGCAAGTGTACGAATCGTTCAAGTAATAAAGTGTACAAAAGTACGGATATCGAACCCACAAGGAATGGCGTTACTAAGTACCGAAATTGACTAACCCTAATTTTATTTGAAAATGGAATTGTTGAAATTGTTTTAAAAGCAAATTAACATGCAACTAAACGCAAATAACAAAATTTAATGTTGTTCACAAATGATTAAAAACGCTAAGGCATTTGATTTCGCTAAATCAATTCAATCCGATTTCAAGTCATGTTATATGAGAATCAAAGCTAAAAGTGATGGTTGAAAAACCCAAACTTATCTAATACTCTTTCTCAAGTTATATTAGAATTACTTATCTATGAAAACTGACTATATTTCTATGAAGATTTAATCACAAATAAGCACATTACGATTTATGGAATTTCTGGAATAACCACATACATCATGCATTAGGTGTCAAACTCGCATTCAACATACGGTATTTATCACAAGAAGCATTCATTACACATCTCCTCTCGGTCTCAATATAATGCAACAAATCATCTAAATCTTGATCAGAAATTTAAAAGCATTAAGCATGGAAATAAATACTCGACTTGAAAACAATGAATTCATATAACCATAACAAAAGAAATCAGATTTCCTTGATCTAACTACATCATAGCCTTAGCAAAAACGAATTAGTTCATAACGGAAATAAGAACAACTATTATTTCAATTGAATCCATGAATAACAAATATGAATAAATTGCAGAAAATAAAAACTAAGGAGAAGAGATGAAAAAACTCTAGAAGATGAAGGATTGGTAGCAACAATGGTGAAGATCCTTCAAGTTTCTCCAAAATTTCCTTCTCTTCTCCAAAAATGCCTTTGAACTCTGCTTTCTGCTGTATCCCTCTTTTTCCATCATATTATATAGATAGATCTAGGGTTTGGGGGGGCAATTTTGGAACAAAACAACCAAAAAATCTGTTTTCGGGAAGATTTTGTGCTCTCGGGAAGATTTTCGCCATGCTTTCTGTAGGATTTTCGCCGGCAGTGAGAATGCATTGGCCGGCGGCGAGATTACATTGGCCGGCGGCGAGATTTCTTTGGCCGGCGGCGAGATTGCTTTGCTCAACGTATTCTCTGTAAGGTTTTTGCCGGCGGCGAAATTCCAAATTTTGAAATTTTGTTTTCTTTTTATTTGCACTCAATTCCGTTCATTGAAATTTGTCCCAAACTTCTCCAAAATTATGATTTTACCTAAAATTGCACTTTAAACACGAAATACCCGTGAAATGACATTTGTGGATTAAGTAATCAAATAAACGCAATTTTCACACAAATATCAACATTTAAATCATAACAAAAATGCAATAATTTGACTCTTATCACTGATGTTTTCCCAAAATGACATTTTGTTGCATCCATAGAGTAAGTTTTGCGTCAAGTGGAACTGGAGCACCTATTGAACCTGTATGGAACTTATTATCAAAAATGGCATTTTGTTGCATTGATTATGCAATTTTTAAGATGGTTGATGTCAGAGCACTTTTTGTAACTTTTTCAAACATAATAAAAAATTGTGCATTTTGTTTTATTTGCATTTCCAATTGTTCATGTGTTTAGAGACCAGTTTTACATCTATTTTTCACTTATACCTAAAATTGCAATTTTATTGGATCTGTGAGGCAATATTTTTGACAAGTTGTACCAGAAACTCAACATTGGACTTGCCTCATGTATCCATGGCTTTGATACCACTGATATGGTGAATTTAGGCAGATAAGAAAATTAGAGAGATGATAGAATTGAGCTGGAAATTCTTATTCATTTCATTCATCAAACATGGCTATATATAGCCTTACAAGGGAAAATGGTTACATAGAAAGAGAAAAAGGTAACAATATTATTCTAACTACCTTCTAGGTTAATAGAATGCTAACGGATCAACACGATCATGTCTAATGGCCTATATGATCCCCTACCTCGGTGGTCTCCCCTACTTGTGTCATTATCCAGCCTAGTTAAGCAGTGCATCACTATGCACATTTTCCTACCATTAACCAACTTCTACACATCGTGCCAACTTTTCTACATCACTATGGGCATTTTGCTACCACTCTAACCAACTTTTGCACAATGTAGACCCATAGCACCATACACCATCCAACTCTTATGGTTGCACGTATCAATCCATTTCTCAAAGAAATGGTGTTCAAAACTCCTACCTCAAGGTGATGGACCATTTCAAGTAGTGGAATGCATAAATGATACTACCTATAAGCTTGACTTACGAGGTGAGTATGGTGTCAATGTAAGCTTTAATATTGCTAATTTGTCTTCTTCTGATTTAGGTGATTATTTGAGGACAAATCCTTCTCAAGGGGGAGAGAATGATGTAAACCAAGGAGTTGGACATGTTAATCATATAAGTGGGAATGAAGTTGAATTTGCACAAGACCCTTTTGTCACTTTCTAGTGGCACAATAACAAGACTTAGAGCCAAACATTTCAAGGAAACACTAAATGGGCTAATCCATGAGAATTAGGCTGATTCTAAAATGACCAAGATGGACTCAAATAATAATCAAGGTCTAGTCCATGTCATCAAAGCAATTGAAGAGGCTTAGCAATTTCATAGCCAACATAGTTTGACCATTAAATGGTGTTAATTTAAAGAGTTTCAAGGATATTAAATAGGAGAATAACTTGGTATTGGCTAGGCATGCTAAAATACATTAAATCTAGTCATTTAGCTATTTATTGGCTGTCTTTAAAAGTCCAAAATATCCATTTATTAGCTACATTTAAAAGTCAATAAATAGCTATTTATTAGCTATCTTTAGAAGACTAAGGGTCCAAAAAAGGTAAAGAACTTGTTTAGTCTAAATTTGTGTTGTAATTATAACTTTGCCTATTCTTGGAAGGTTGTTCCAAGTATAAAGAGAAGTACTACAAATTTTAAAGAACATATTGAAATTATAAAGAAGACAAGATTTGTTGAGTCTTAACCCATCACCTAACAAGATGAAAATAAAGACTACGGAGGATTGAAACACAACACCAAGAAAACCTAAGGATTCTCTTAAGAGTTCTTTTAAGAACTAAGAGGAACACAAGACCTCACAATAAGATAATTTTCTTAATAATTCCAATATATTCATTAAAATTTGTCGTACTTCTCTTTATACTTGGAATAGCTCTCCAAGAATAGGCAAAGTAATCATTATAGCACAAAAATTAGACTAAACAAGTTCTTTACCTTTTTTGACCCTTAGTCTTCTAAAGTCAACTAATAAATAGCTATTTATTGAATTTTAAAGATAGCTAATAAATGGCTATTTTGGACTTCTTTACACAGCCAATTTGGACTTCTAAGGACAACCAATAAATAGTTAAATGACTAGATTTAATGTATTTTAACATACCTAACCAAGACCAAGTTATTCTCTTATTTAATATCCTTGAAACTCTTCAAATTCACACCCTTTAATGGTCAAACTATGTTGGCTACGAATTTGCATGCTAATTAGCCTCTTCAATTGCTTTAATGACATAGACTAGGCCTTTATTATTATTTGATCCCCTCTTAGTCATTTTAGAATCAATCCAATTCTCTTGGATTAGCCTATTTAGTGTTTCCTTGAAATGTTTAGCTCTAAGTCTTGTAATTAGGTCACTAGGAAGTAACAAAGGAACTTGTGCAAATTCAACTCCATTCCCATGTGTATGATTGACATGTCTAGCTCCTTGGTTTGCATCATTATCCCCCTCTTGAGAAGGATTTTTCCTAAATCATCACCTCAGTCGAAAGGAAACAAATCAGGAACATTAAAGCCTGCATTGACACCATACTCACATGGTAAGACAAGCTTGTAGGCATTATCATTTATGTATTCCACTACTTGAAACGGTCTGCCACCTTGAGGTAGGAGTTTTGAACATCGTTTCTCTAGAAAATGGTCCTTCCTTAAGTGCAACCAAACCCAATCTCCTATTTCTAACACTACCTTCTTTCCTCCCTTGTTGGCTTGTTGGACATATTGTTTGGTCCTCCTTTCAATGGTCATCCATGACTTTTCATGAATCATTTTTACCAATTCTACTTTATTCTTGCCATCTAAGTTCACACATTCACTCAAAGGCAAAGAAGTTAAATCCAAAGGTGACAATAGGTTAAAGCCATAAACAATTTCAAATGGTGAAAACTTACATGCAGAATGTATACTTTGATTGCAAGAAAATTCAACATGTGGCAATTATGTTACGAGACCACTTTTTATAAATTTTTACACTTATACCCAAAATGTCAATTATGTTGGATTTGTGGGACAATTTTTATGACTAGTTGTATAGGACAATGTTTTTGTGCATATACATGAAAATTCTATTTTCTTGCATTCATAGAGAAATTGTTTTGATGGGTGGTATTGGAACACTTTTTGTAAATTTTTGCACATATACCCAAAAATGAAATTTGTTGCATATGTAGCACATTTTCAATGACTGGTGGCATCAGAGCACTTTTTGCAACTTTTTCTCTCGTATACCCAAAAATGACATTTTGTTGCATCCATAGAGCAATTTTTATGACTGGTGGTACTGGAGCACGTTTTGAACCTCTTTGGCACATATAATCCTCTTTGGTCAAGAGTCTTTCTTTAGAGTCCTCTTTGGTTAAAAGTCTTTCTCTAGAGTCATCCATGGTGAAGAGTATTTATTTAGAGAAATCTTTGGTCAAGAGTGTTTCTTGAGAGTCCTCTTTAGTCAAGAGTCTTTCTGTAAAGTTCTCCTTGGTCAAGTGTCTTTCTTTAGAGTCATCCTTGGTCAAGAGTCTTTCTTTAGAGTCATCTTTGGTCAAGAATCTTTCATTAAAGTCTTTTTTGGTTAAGAGTCTTTCTTTAGAGTCCTTTTTGTTCAAGAGCCTTTCTTTAAAGTCCTATTTGGACTTTATTTATTTAGGGTCATCTTTGGACTTTCTTTTTGTCATACTTTGACATTATGTTTTTAGCATTCTTAATTTTGAGATTTTCACCAATAAAATAGTTACTTCTTGAGATTAACTGGATTCTTTGATTTTTTTAAGAACACAAAGAAGCTTGGTGTGACCTTTGGTATAAAAAAATAAAAAAGAGAAAGAGAGAGAGCAAAAATAGTTAAAAAAAGAGGAAAGTGATAACAATCTTATTTGAGAGCAAACACATGAGGGAGTGCATGAGTTATCTCCTTTTATTTTACAAGTTGACAACATGAGTAACGAAGGAGGAGAACCACAAAAGGTTGACTTGAAATTCTTCATCAAATTTGGTCATGACCAATTTAAGAGAATGAATGCAAGGTTGGATGATTTAGAATCCTCTTATGGTTCTAAATTACATAAAAGAAGACATAGAAAACATGGGTTAGACAAAGAAGAAACTAATTCCAATGTAGAAGAGAGAGCAAGTTGTAAACGGGACAAAAAGATCATGGTTGTAAAAACAAATGGAGAAATCGAAAGTGTTAGTTCATGTGATCAAGGGATACCACCATTAAAGGATTTTTCTCATGTTGAAGTGGAAGAACTTGTGCTTCAGTTATCACAAGGAGAGTTCTGAATATACCACCTTAGGATGAAGGAGATGACAAGCATTGTGATCATAATTTCCACACAAGATGTCACGTGAAGGATAAGGTATGCACATTAATTATTGATAGTGGGAGCTACACTAATATTGCTAGTACCTTATTGGTAGAAAAGTTAAATTTGAAGTAGTAGAATCATCCCAAACCGTACAAGTTACCATGGCTAAAGGATTGTGGAAAAGTTAAGGTTAACAAAAAAGTTAGGTTTCCTTTTTAAATTGGAAAATATGAAGATGAGGTTCTTTGTGATGTGGCACCAATGTATACTTCTCACATATTTCTCAGCCGACCATAGTAGTTTGATAAGAAGGTGTCACATGATGGTTACAAAAATCGTTATTCTTTTGAAATGAACAATCAAAAAGTTGTATCAGCACCTTTCAAACCTTTGCAAGTTTATGAATATCAAATTTGGATAGAAGGAGAATGTAAATTGAGAAAAAAAACAAAAGTGTGAGCAAGAGGAAAATAAAAAGATAGCAAGTGAGGTCGAGCGGAAAAAGGGAGAGAAAAGTGAGCATAAAGTAGGGAAAAATGAGTGAAATGAGAGAATAGTAAAAAAAAAGAGAGAAAAAGAGTAAACAAATAGGAGAAAAAAGTGAGCAAACAAGATAGGAAAATAAAAAAATGAATGCAATTGCTAAAAACATGAGATTAAGAGTGCAATGATGACAAGGCAACAAGTACTTATATACAAGAATGTTTATCTTTCTACTAACGATGTTATATCATCTTTTCCATGTGTCATTATATCTTTATTGTAGGACTTTGACGATCAATTTCTTGAGGAGATTCCCCATGGATTACCTTCTTTAAGAGAAATTGAGCATCAAATAGACTTCACACATGGATCCATTATACCAAATCGACCTGCTTATAGAACTAAGATTTGAGGATGAATCTTTTGGAATAGGAGGGGAATAATGGAGATTGAGATACTGATTATGTTGATTTTTCCAAGTGTTGATCAAGTAGATGTTTCCAAATATTCACAAGATCTTTTGCAAGGAATTGGCAGCCCAATAACTAAGGATAGATGATGTGGACCCTTTAGGCGAACAACCTAAGAACCCATGAACTCAAAGGAATAGAAATGATTGATTTGCTAAGAACATGTTGAAGATGATCAAATTAGAATTGTAAGGAAACAAAGTCCTTAAAATCCAAACCTTAAGATGCCACAAAGGATGATCACTCCCTTTGATAAGTCGAATTCAAGCATTCAATCAAGAACACAAGAAGGCAAAGCAAAAGCTTTATGAAATACACTTTTCATTAATGATATTTTTTCTTACCTCCAAATTACATAACTCTTCTTCTTTACAAGTAAGAAACCCTAAAAGAAAAAACCCTAGATGAAATGGGCCTAATGGGCTTATTTAGTTATAAATCGGGCCTAATCTAATCTTAAAAAAAATAAAAGACTAAAATACTTAAAATAAAACGCCCACAATTCATTAAAATAAATATTGCTAAATATAAAAGACTCATAATATAATTAAATAAATAAAAAATTATTTCCTAAATTAATTTTTGCTCCCAACTTGATCCTCCAAATCTATCCCTTACATAAAAAGATAATAGACCATACTTGGTGAAGCTTTAGAATCATCGAATTTAGTTTTTGATTCTTCTAGCACAACCACTTTGTATTGCACTTCCATGATCAAGCCTTACAAAGCTTCCTTCATCCTCTTTGTCTTTGCCCTAGTCATTGGACCACCAATTCCTTGCAAAGGATCTTAAGAATATTTGGGAACATCAACTTGATCAGCACCTTGATTTCCATTATTCCCCTCCTCTTCGAAAAGATTCATCCTCAAATTGCCTACATCAAACAAAGATAAATCAGCAACATTAAAAGTTCCACTAACATTACCATAGTCACTTGGCAAATCTATCTTGTAGGCATTATCATTGATCCATTTCAAGACTTGAAAAGGTCCATCTCTTCGAGGCTACAATTTTGATTTCCATTGTGTGGGAAACCTCTCCTTATGCATGTGCACCCAAACCCAATCTCTAGGTTGGAAAACAATCTTCAAATGCCCATTCACTATTACAAAACTTGGTTTAAAGTAGATTAAAAACACACTTTAAATGGAAAGACTTAAAATTTAAAGTCAGTTCACGCGTTGAACCGAATTTAAATTCTTTTTTTATACATATTGTACTCTTTTTTTACTCTATTAAGAACCTGTATTTGATCACATAATAGTAGAAAAAACAAAAATCTATTTAACAAAGTTTAAATATAATTAATTACTTAAGAATTAAATTTATTACAAAAAAAAATTATATACATTACATACATATATATATATATATAAAACTTAAATTACAAATAAAATGATGTCTCTTTTGTCATGGATTTTTTGATATTTCCATTTTATTTCAAGGAGAAGAAGCTTGGTTTGCTTAGAATCACCAGCATAGTAACCATGAAACTAGGCAGGAGAGATGAGATGGAGTTTGGCCAAAAAATAGTTGATCCATATAATAATTCATTCCTCTAAATATATGAGCACATAAACATCCATCAAACAACCATCCCAAACTTCAAAGACACAAGAATAGAGAAATTAAAACATTATAAAAATTACCACGTTGTTTTCCTATGTTATTCAAGATCATCATATTCTTCTCTTGATTCTTCTTATGATGTTATAATTTGAAAAATTCAAAATAAGAATGTAATACCATGAATTCACCAAAAATAACATATATGTTAAAAGATTAGTAAAAGATATTACCACGTCGACATTTGAATGATATATAATAATAACCACATCCTTTTGAAATCATATTAGCACTATATTAATCTGGAATGAAGCTAGTATTTTTAATGCTATAATGAGCTCTAAATATGAAGTCTAGTGTAACTCCAATTTTTTAATTGAGTTGGTTGAGTTTTGGTGCCCATATACTAATACTTTTGTATTTCCTTGGGGTGAACCAACAATTACTCTTGAAGATATGATGATTCTTGATGGTTTTCCTATACTTGGTTGGCCAGTGACTACCATGATGTTGTCATACCAGGGAACTAGGCAAGAGATAAGAGATGAAGTTTGGGCAAAAAAATAGGTCCATATAACAATTCATTCCCCTAAATACATGAGCACACATAAACATCCATCAAACTAGCTGCCCAAACTTCATACATAGTAATAGAGAAATTAAAGCATTATAAAAATTACCATGATGTTGTCATATGCTATTCATGATCATTATAATCTTCTTCTGATTCTTCTTGTGATGATATAATTTGAATCATGTGTTCTGCCTATGATACATATATATGTTCTACATAAATGAAAATTATCAACTACTGATTGAGGACTCACCTTGTCCACACTTGAATTATACTTAAATCAATCATTTACTATTCAAATAGCTGTAATATGTACACGATCGATATATATGTTTGCCCGATGTCTACACCAGAAATTTCTATAAGAAGTGGCATAGTCCATCCATCATTTATGCTAGATTCCCTTGTAACAATAGTGATCAAAGTGCCAAGATTTATGATGAAGTTTAAAGTATAATCATAACTATACTTTTTCTATGGCTTCTTCTTGAATGACTTAGTGCGCGATGATTAGCCACTAGATATAGATTTACCACGAGATACTTACTTTGTATCACTTAAATGTACCGTACTTACTAATTATGGTATAATAGACTAAAGAAGAAGTATTATGTATGTTAGTAACAATAAAAGAAAAATAATATAATAGTAGTAAAAAGGTGTTATCTTAAGTAAAAAAATAGCACCACATCAAAATTTATCATAACTTGACTCGACGGCCAAACCACATATTGTCCAACCGCCTCTTGGACTGTGGTAGCATCAGAAGGCATAGGTAGTGGACAATCATGGAGAAATGATTGATCAATTACTATTCACTAATGATTTGGCAAATATTTATTATGAATCATCTCATCATTTCTCAATTATTATACCGTTCGAATAACAACAAAGTCCATTGATGAAAGATGTTTCAACAAACATTTCATATTTTGTAAAAAATTTAAACATTACAAATAATAAATAAAATATTTAATAAAAAAAAAAGACTATCTATATAAACTTTAAATCTTACCATAAATGATTCATCAAATAGAGGAGGACTCATATATGGGGTAGGTATTGAAAGTACATTCTCATCAAAACGTTCATTATGATGTGATGGATGGTAAGAATGAACATATTGCATTGGAGAAAACAAACCACTACTTGATTGCATCTGCATTCTTGGCATAAAGGGATGACCAATAGGATGACTATATCCCATATATGATATAGGTTGGGCTCCCTGAGATTGTATGGGTGGCATGCCTGGCATGGATGGTGGCATGGATGGTTGTATGCCTGGCCAATATGGCATGCCCTCATTGTAGTATGGTGTCATGCCTGGCCAATATGGCATGCCCTCATTGTAGTATGTTGTCATGCCTGCTATGTGTTGTGATTGATATTCTCTTTAAATGGAAATCTCACTTAACATTGAGGCCTTAAAGGAGCTGAGTTCTTCTTCAATTTTATAGTACTTCTCCTTACTGACCATGTGAGGCTTGGTTTTGGAATGTTAAAATAATCCATATAACCATCATATTGGCTTCCTTCCCTACCACGACCAGGATGCTCGCATCCAAATGCATGATATATATCATCTCTCTTGGGTTGTTCGATTATTTCACCCCTAGCTATTTATTCTTGAATATCTTTCTATAAATTATTAAGCAAACAAACATACCATACATTATTACATCAATTAGAAAAAATCATAAGGACTTTGTATCAAGTTAAATTACTAACCAACTTATTTAGTTGTTCTTCTCCTCACTTAGTCATTGGTCTTGACTTCTTTGTTTTAAGGGTCTTTGTTTTAATGTATAATTCAAATCAGGTAATCGGTCTACCCAATTTAGCTTCCTACATAAATTAAATAAATTTATTAACCATGACATCAACTTAAATTTAAGGAAAATAAATAAAAAAAATATTTATAAAGTAACACAAATTAATAATACCATTCTATATCTAACTTCAGGATTTGAAGACCTCTCAGTACCGTTAGGAAGAATATTGTGCATTTGTACATTATGATGTTCTTCCCTAATAATTTGAAATTAATTTGTACGTCTATAATCCACGAAGTCTTTCCAAACTTGAGATGTAATCTAGGGGTTTCCTTCAGGGATTTTATATAGTTCTACTTCATCAAGTGGTTCCAAATATGGAAACATATAATTTCTATCCAATCTGAAAGTTTTGTATTCCTTCCACACCTTATTTGCAATCTTATAACACTTGCTCTTCGAAGTATCAGAGACTTTATAATGATTCTGTCAAAACACACTACAAAAGATGAGATACAATACACAAAAGATATAATATATGTAATTAGTTATAAAATAAAGAAACTTACACATATGGTTTTCCATATTTTGACCTTTTCAGCTTCGTCAACTTGAGTCCAATCATTTATATAGATTGGTATACTTGACTTCACAACTCTACCAATAGAGGATTTCAATTGTTGGCTATTTCCCCCTATTGGATTACTAGTAGCATCAAATAGAACGGGTATTCTATCATCTGAGTTAAGTGGAGCATCAGGTATATTCGTCCAAGCCCTTCTTTTCAAATGCCCCAATGGATCATTTGGATCTACAAGCTCTGGTACCCTAGGATCTATGAAATATCTACAAATAATGATGAAATATAAATTAATTGACAATTTTAAGTCCATACATATAAACATCCAAGAGTTATTATAATGATATAGAACATACATTATGTTTAATTAGGTTGTTGATCGTATATATATATTCCTTCATAATCACTTCGAGTCCATAATGAAGAATCATCATCACGAACTAAATCATCACATGCATTAGGCAATTTGTTTGAGAAATGACTAATATTGGATAATGTATCAAGCATAGGGTCATAATCTTCTAAAGCATCACAATGGTAAAACTCTTTTTGTGGAGGCGTTAACACAATAGACCATCTTGCGTCAATATGATCACTCACGTAAAATACTTGTTTTGCATGAAGTGCTAACATGAAAGGATCATCAATGTGACTTATCTTGGATAAATTTACAAGGGTAAATCCAAAATCATCTATTTTATATCCAACATTAATAA
Organism: Hippophae gyantsensis; assembly: GCA_030763125.1. Lineage (NCBI taxonomy): Eukaryota > Viridiplantae > Streptophyta > Magnoliopsida > Rosales > Elaeagnaceae > Hippophae > Hippophae gyantsensis. The sequence goes on along the minus strand of CM061039.1, from coordinate 25,750,170 downwards.
CATCTTCAACCCAATCACACAAGAGTACTGTTTCATGGAAGACCTTATAATCGAGTTCCCAAATTTCTTGAATTATACCATAATATGTTCTATCAGAAAGTACCAAATTACCATCTTTTGCACTAGAAAATTGCATAGTTTGTGCAACCATCTTCATACCACTATTCTGATTTACTCGGACGTTGTCCCTTGCTTGATTCGTAAACCTTAATCCATTAATTGTGAAACTAGAAAATGATTTGACATAAAATTTTGGACCATGTGCAAGCCATTCTAAACTTTCTGTTATTTTATGATTGGGTTTGTTCAGTTCAACTCGAATCTATGCATACAAAAACATGAAATGTGTTTAAAGCAAAGTTTTAAAAAATTGCATAGAAGTACTAATGAATTCTTTTATGTGACCCTTACATGGTTACGAAACCAATTAATAAGCTCTCGCTTATGTTCATCATACAACAATTTTTCTCCTCCTTTTTTTTATAACGAGGATCGATTTTCAGTAAGTTTAAATGCATTATGTAATGTTATTAAAGATATATGAAATAGATATCATTAATAGTTAAATAAAAAATAATTTCATTTTAAATTTAAAAGTTGAACCTGTCATCACTTACTCTATGTATGGTTGTGCCTCGTTATTATTTACTAAAATGATTCGGTGTGCTTTTTCCCATCGAGTGGGATCAATAAAAAATTTCTTACTTCCACCAAGCATAGGGTTACCTACTTGGATCATGTGACGTTCTAAGAACAACTTGTGCGTAGGATTTCAAATTTTAGTACAACCACTACAGTATTCAAAACAAAACTCAATGGCCTCTTCAGCAATGTAAAGTTCCACCATGCATCATTCAGATCAATTTCTATTATTTACATATCCTTTAAGGACTTGCATGTATCTCTCAAAAGGATACATCCACCTTAAGTAAGTAGGACCACACAATTGAACCTCTCAAACTAAATGAGCACACAAGTAAATCATTATATCAAAGAAATAAGGAGGGAAATATTTTTCAAGTAAACACAAAGTCTGTACAACATCTTTCTATAAAGAGTCTAACTCGCCAATTGATATAGATTTCTTGCATATTGTATTGAAGAATGAAAAAAGAAAAATTATTGATAATTGAACATGTTTTGGAAGAATTGATTTAATATCAACTGGTAATAATTATTGCATTAAGATATGACAGTCATGTGATTTCAATCCATAAAGTTTCTTATTGGTGATAGATACAAAATTTCTTAAGTTGGATGAGTAACCATCAGGAACTTTCACACCCTCTAAACATTTACAAAACACATTCAATCTTACTTTAATTCCATCCTTCATTTTTCCAGGTATATTAAGTAATGTACCAATCAAGCTCTCACATACATTTTTCTCAATGTGCATGACATCTAAGATGTGACGAATGTATAGGTCTTTCCAATAAGGTAATTCCCAAACTATTGATTTTTTATTCCAACAACCATGATTTACTAATTCAGTAACATTTTCATTTTCATCCCTTTTATTGGTTGACCTCTTCTGTTTCCCTACCTTAGTGAGTATTTTTTTTCATCTTTCCATATTGTTTGAATGTCATACCATTCAATTTCCTTGATATCTCAACACCTCGCAAAGGTTGAGGTGCAGGATCATGATCTTCTTAACAAGATCAAAGAATGCAACTAATCTCAAGAAGTAACCTTTTTATTGGCAACAATCTCAAAATTTAGAATTTTAAAAGAACTTAATGGAAAAATGTGACAAAAGGAAAGTCCAAAGAGGTTCTAATTTAATCCATCAATGGTTTATTGTTCTTGTTCACCTTTTTTGCTAATCGTAAATTGTTTTTTAAAAGTTTATTTTTATTTTTATTTTTTTAACACAAAATAAATAAAAAAATCCACAATTATTTAGAAAAAAAATGTTTTCAAAATTTTGATAAATAATTTAATAACACTATTCCTTATCAGCAACGGTGCAAAAAACTTAATGAATAAAATCGACAATGCCGATTCTACAAATACTTTGGTTTTATATTTGTAAAACTCTCACAAGTGCATGAATCATTTTATAGAAAATGAAAAGTATATTCTCAAGGTTGATCTAATGAAGTAATATATATAATTTTTAATTTATTATTCAAATTTTTAAAAACAAAATTAAATCATAAACATCTTTTTACGATATTTTTGTTTTTGTATTTCCTAATCTAATAACAAAAAAATAAACATAGATATGGATTCAATAAATATTTATGCAAATTTTTATTAAGTCAATTATGCTTGCTCATATTATTTATGTTATTAAAGATATAAATTGATATTTATTGATTCTCTCTTTTTTATATGAATACCAACTTTAGTAGAGTTGAATTTGTTTTATTAATTAAACAAATCAATAAACACCTATGGATGGCTCGATAATTAATTTGGTTAATTAAATTAATTTTTTTAAGAGATTGAAAATAAACCATTTAAATGCCACCTTTGATGTGATTAGATATTTTAAAACTTATTCAAGGTATCCAAATTAAACCTAAGAATTTAATTATCCGAGTCCTAACTTCCAAGTTTTAAAACCATTACGGAAAATATGTTGTCAATACATTTTTGAATAATAATTCTTATAAAAACTTTTGAAATAGAGTTTTACTCTAACTACCGGGCGATTATACCAACAAATAAAAGAGGACTACTCTAAATCAGATCAAATAATTAAGCCTTAAAACTAATTTTTAGATTTAAGTTTGTAATGAAAAATAATATATTTCTCTCTAACATTCTAAATATAAAATCTTTAATAAAAAAATCAATTTATTTCATAGAAATGTTCTACCTATTTAATATTTCGCAAGCACAAATTAAATATAACATATAAGAATTAAACATAAAAAAAATAATTGTAAAAAATTCATTTTAAAATTTATACCCTAAAAGAATCCTTACAATATTTTGATGCTAATTTTGTTGCTGGAAAATCTTCAAACGAATTTGTATTTCCATTTATTGAATCAAAAGCTAGAAATTTACAAAAACATAGCTAGTTCTTCTAAAAAAAGAACTTTTTAAGGAGAGAAAGATAAAGCGAGAAAGAGTTGAGAAAATTGTTTCGTAAGGTGTGATTTTTACGATGAGGAAGAGAGGCTTTTTATAGGTGAGGAAAATACTAAAAAAGTTGAAAAATATCTCAAAATATGATGATATATGCATATTGGGCAGGATTTACGGCCAAAACTGCGTTGGCACGTGCGGGATTTGCAACATGACTAGGTGTTGATCCAAGTGCTGATGCATGCAGAATATTGGCTTGATGTGCACTCGATTGCACACGGAATTGCGACGTGAATGGGCGTGGTTGCACATGGACTTCCAGTGTGAATGGACGTGGCTACGTGAGGACTTTCGACGTGATGCGTGCATAGTTGGGCAATTTTGTCCATTTTTTATTTTTTTGATATAACCTATCATAAAAATTGCACACTCAATGCAAGAAATTTCCATTTTATAATTTATGTGCCAAAGAGATTCAAAACATGCTTTAGTACCACCTATCATGAACATTGCTCTTTGGATGCAACAAAAAGCCATTTTAGGGTATACATGAGAAAAAGTTGCAAAAAGTGCTCATGTGCCACTGTCATTAAAATTGTGCTACATATGCAATAAAATTTCATTTTTGGGTATATGTAAGAAATGGTTACAAAAAGTGCTCCAATACCACCTATCAAGAAAATTTCTCTACGGATGCAAGAAAATATAATTTTCATGCATATGCACAAAAAGGTTGTTTGGTACAACCTGTTATAAATATTACCGCACATATCCAAAAAAAACTTGCAATTTTTTGTATAAGTGCAAAAAAGTTATAAAAATTGGTCTCTTAACACACGAATTAATGGAAATGCACAATTTTCTATTATGTTTGAAAAAGTTTCAAAAAGTGTTATGACATCACCCGTCATGAAAGTTGCACAATAAATGTAACAAAATTTCATTTTTGATTATATGTTTTAAAGAGGTTTAAAACGTTCTCCGGAACCACCTATCATGAAATTTGCTTTATGGATGCAACAAACGTGAGAAAAAATTGCAAAAAGTGCTCTGGTGCCACTTTCATCTATAAAAATTGCTCTAATATCACCCATCAAGATAATTCCTCTACGTATTCAGAATAATATAATTTTTATATATATGAGCAAAAATGTTGTCCGATATAACCTATCCTAAGAGTTTTCGGTTATGTGTGAAAAAGTTGTAAAAATTGCTCTGACATCCCCCGTCATAAAAATTGTACAATCAAAGCAACAAAATGCCATTTTTGTTATATCTACTAAAGATGTTCAAAACGTGCTCCGAGACCACCTATTACGAGAGTTGCTTTACGGATGCAACAAATTAAAAATTTTGGGTATACATGAGAAGAAGTTTCAAAAAGTGGTTCGGTGCCACCCGATATCAAAACTACATAACATATGCAACTATATTAATTTTTTGGTATATGCACAAAAATATTTCAAAAAGTGATCCAATACCACCTATCAAGAAAATTTCTATACAGAGGAAAGAAAATATAATTATCATGTATATGCATAATAAAGTTTTCCGGTACAACCTATCATAAAAATTTCCCCACAGATCCATGAAAATTGCACAATAAATGTAACAATATGCCATTTTCGATTATATGTTCCAAAGAGGTTCAAAATATGCTCTGGTACCACCTATCACCAAATTTGCTCTATGGATGCAACAAAATTGAAATTTTTGGGAATACGTGAGAAAAATTTGCAAAAATTGCTATGATGCCACCTGTCATTATAATTGCACTACATATGCAACAAGATTTCAATTTTAGGTGTATCTACACAAAAGTGCTCCAATACTACCCATCAAGAATATTTCTCTACAGATGCAAGATAATATAATTTTATTGTATATGCACAAAAGATATAAAAGTGGACTCTTAATACACGAATTAATGGAAATGCGAGTAAAACAAAATGCACAATTTTTGGTTATGCATGAAAAAGTTGCAAAAAGTGTTTCGACATCACTCGTCATAAAAATTGAAAAATAAATGTAACAAAAATGCCATTTTCAATAATATGTTCCAAAGAGGTTCAAAACCTACAAGGTACCACCTGTCATGAAAATTGCTCTACGGATGAAACAAAATACCATTTTTGGGTATACGTGAGTAAAAGTTGCAAAAAGTGCTCGAGTACCACTCGTCATTAAAATTGCACTAATATGCAACAAGATTTCAATTTTGGATGTACATGTGAAAAAGTTTCAAAAAGTGCTCCAATACCATCTATCAAGAAAATTTCTATACTAATGCAAGATAAAATAATTTTCATGTATATGCACAAAAAAGTTGTCTAGTACAACCAGTCCTAAAAATTGCCCTATAGATCCATCAAATTTTCAATTTATGATATAAGTACAAAAAAGTTATAAAAATTGGTCTCGTAATACACAAATGAATGGAAATACAAATACAACAAAATGCTCAATTTTTGGTTATGTGTTAAGAAGTTGTAAAAAGCGCTCTGACATCACTCATTATGAAATGTGCACAATCAATGCAAGAAATTACCATTTTCGATTATATGTGCCAAAGAGGTTCAAAACGTCCTCATGTACCACCTATCATGAACATTGTTCTATGGATGTTACAAAAAGCCATTTTTGGGTATATGTGAAAAAAAGTTGCAAAGATGGCTTCGGTGCGACATGTTATTAAAAGTTCACTACATATGCACAAAATTTCATTTTTGGGTATATGTGTGAAAAAATTTCACAAAGTTCTCCAATACTACCCGTTAAAAAAATTGCTGTACGGATGCAAGAAAATAGAATTTTCATGTATATGCACAAAAATATTGTCCAGTACAACCTGTTATAATAATTGACCCACATATGCAAAAATAAATTGCAATTCAAGGCATAAGTGCTAAAATGATATAAAAAGTGGTCTCTTAACACAAGAATTAATGGAAATGAGAATAAAAAATGCACAATTTTTGGTTATGTGTGAAAAAGTTGCAAAAGGTGTTTCGACATCACCCGTCATAAAAATTGCACAATAAATATAAAAATTTACCATTTTCGATTATATGTTCCAAAGAGGTTCTAAACGTGCTCTAGAACCACCTATCACAAAAGTAACTATTTGGATGCAAGAAATTGAAATTTTTGGGAATACGTGAGAAAAAGTTGCAAAAGTGCTCTAGTGCCACCCGTCATTAAAATTGCACTACATGTGCAACAAGATTTTCAGTTTTGGGTGTTTAACCAAAAAAATTTCAAAAAGTTCTCCAATACCACCCATTAAGAAAATTGTTCTACGAATGCAATAATTTTCATATATATGCGCAAAATATTTTTTTGGTATAACCTATCATAAAAATTACCCCACAGATCCAACAAATTTTTAATTTTGGGTATAAGTACGAAAACGATATAAAAGTGGTCTCGTAACACACGAATGAATGGAAATAAAAATACCAAAAAGTGCACAATTTTTGATTATGTCTGAAAACGTTGCAAAAAGTACACCCACATAACCCGTCACGAAATTTTCTCTACAAGTGCAAGAAAATATAATTTTCATGTATATGCATAAAAATGTTGTTCGGTACAACCTGTCATAAAATTTTCTCCAAAGATCCAACAAAATTTCAATTTTGAGTGTATGTGCGAAGAAGATATAAAAAGTTGTCAGATAACACCTGAATTAATTGGAATGCGAATAAAATAAAATGTACAATTTTTGGTTATGTGTGAAAAAGTTTCCAAAATTGTTTCGACCTCACCCATCATGAAAATTGTACAATAAATGTAACAAAATGTCATTTTTGATTATATGTTCCAAAGAGATTCAAAACGTGCTATGATATCACCTGTCATAAAAGTTGCTCTATGGATGCAACAAATTGAAAATTTTAGGAATATGTGAGAAAAAGTTGCAAAAAGTGTTCTAGTGCCACCCGTCATTATAATTGCACTACATATGCCACAAGATTACAATTTTAGGTGTATGTGCAAAAATGTTCTCCAATACCACCCATCAAGAATATTTCTCTACGGATGCAACATAATATAATTTTATTGTATATGTGTAGAAAGGTTGTTCGGTACAACTAGTCCTAAAAACTACCCAACAGATACATCAAATTTTCAATTTTGGATATAACTGCAAAACAATTATAAAAATTGGTCTCGTAACACACGAATGAATGGAAATATAAATACCACAAAATTCTCAATTTTTGATTATGTGTTAAAAAGTTGCAAAAAGTGCTCCGACATCACCCGTCATGAAAATTGCACAATTGATGCATGAAATTGCCATTTTCGATTATATGTGCCAAAGAGATTCAAATGGTGCTCCAGTACCACCTATCATGAAAGTTGCTCTATGGATGCAACAAAAAGCCATTTTTGGGTATATGTGAGAAAAAATTTCAAGGAGTGCTCTGGTGCCACCTATCATTAAAATTGCGCTACATATGCAACAAAATTTCATTTTTGGGTAAATGCGCAAAAAGTTTTCAAAAAGTTCTCTATTCACCCATCAAGAAAATTTCTCTACGAATGCAAGAAAATATAATTTTCATGTATATATGGACAAATAAGTTATTCGGTACAACCTGTTATAAAAATTGCCCTAAAGATCCAACAAAATTACAATTTTGAGTAAATGTGCAAAAAAGATATAAAAAGTGGTCTCTTAACACAAAAATTAATGGAAATGTGAATAAAAAATGTCCATTTTGTTGTATTTGTATTTCAATTCATTTGTGTGTTACGAGGAAAATTTTTATAACTTTTTTGCAATTATAACCAAAATTGTAATTTTTTGGATTTGTGGGGCAATTTCTATGACACTTTGTATCGGACAACTTTTTTCCTCATATACTTGAAAATTTACTTTTTTTTTTCATCCGTAGAGAAATTTTATTTGAGGGGTATCAGGGGAATTTTTGATACATTTTTGTGCATATGCCCAAAAATGTTATTTTGGTTCTTATGTTGCACAATTTTAATGACAGGTATCACCAAACACTTTTTGTAAATGTTTTTCACGTATACCCAAAAATGGTATTTTGTTGCATCCATAGAATAACTTTCGTGATAGGTGGCACCGGGGCACGTTTTGAACCACTTTGGCACATATAATCGAAAATGACATTTTTTTGCATTAATTATGCAATTTTCATGGCGGGTGATGTCAGAGCACTTTTTGCAATTTTTTCACATATAAGAGAAAATTGTGCTTTTTTGTATTTGTATTTCCATTCATTTGTGTGTGACAAGACAAATTTTTTTAACTTTATATCACTTATGCCCAAAATTATAATATTTTTGGATCTATATAGAAATTTTTATGACAGTTTGTACATGATAACATTTTTATGCATATATATGAAAATTATTATTTTTTGCATCTGTAGACCAATTTTCTTTTTAGGTGGTATTGGGACACTTTTTGATACTTTTTTGTGCATATATTGAGATATAAAATCTTGTTGCATATGTATCACAATTTTAATGACTAGTGGCACCAGAGCACTTTTTACAACGGTTTCTCATATATATCCAAAAATGGCATTTCTTTGCATCCATAGAGCAACTTTCATGACAAGTGGTATTGGGGCAGGTTTTGAACCTCTTTGGCACATATAATCGAAAATGGCATTATGTTGCATTGATTGTGTAATTTTCATAACATGTGATGTTTGAGCACTTTCTGTAACTTTTTCACATATATATAACCAAAAAATATACATTTTGTTGTATTCGTATTTCCATTCATTCGTTTGTTAGGAGACCACTTTTTATATATATTTTGCACTTATAATAAAAATTGCAAGTTTATTGGATTTGTGAGGCAATTTTTTACGTATATACATGATAATTATATTTTCTTGCATCCGTAGAGCAATTTTCTTGATGGGTGGTATTGGAACCCTTTTTGAAACTTTTTGTGCATATACCCAAAAATTAGATCTTGTTGCATAAGTAGTGCTATTTTAATGACTGGTGGCAACGAAGCACTTTATAACTGTTTCTCACGTATACCCAAAAAAGCATTTGCTGCATCCATAGAGCACTTTCGTGACAGGTGGTACCAGAGCACGTTTTCAACCTCTTTGGCACATATAATCCAAAATGACATGTGATGTTGGAGCACTTACTGCAACTTTTTCACTAATAATAAAAAATGTGCATTTTGTTGTATACGTATTTCCATTCATTTGTGTGTTACAAGACCCATTTTTGTAAATTTTTCGTACTTATAAACAAAATGAATTTTTTTTGGATCTGTGGGGCAATTTTTATATCAGTTTGTTCTAGGCGACTTTTTTGTGCATATACATGAAAATTATTTTTTTTTTGCATCTGTCGTGCAATTTTCTTAATGAGCGGTATTGGAGCAATTTTTGATACTTTTTCATGCATATTCCCAAAAATGTAATTTTGTTGCATATATAGAGAAATTTTAATGACTGATGGCACTATAGCACTTTTTGCACCTTTTTCCCATGTATACCCAAAAATGAATTTTTGTTACATCAATAGAGAAAATTTTGTGACAAGTGGTACGAGAGCACATTCGGAATCTCTTTGACACATATAAAAAAATGGCATTTGATTGAACTGATTGGCAATTTTCAAGACAGGAGATGTTGGTGCATTTTTTGCAACCTTTTCACATATAACTAATTTTTTTTCCTTTGATTGTATTCATATTTCCATTCATTAGTGTGTTATAAGACCACTTTTTATAAATTTTCACACTTATACCCAAAATTGAAATTTTGTTGGATTTGTGTGGGAATTTTTGTGATAGGTTATACCGGATAATGTTTTGCGCATATACATGAAAATTATATTTTCTTGAATCTGTATACCTTTTTCCCTAATTAGTGGTACTGGAGCACTTTTTGAAAAAAATTCGTGCATATACCCAAAAAGAAAATTTTGTATCATATGTTACGCAATTTTAATAGCGGATGGCACCGAAGCCCTTTTTACAACTGTATCTCATGTTTACCCAAAAATGGAATTTTGTTGCATCCATAGAGAAACTTTGCTTATAGGTGCTATTGGAGCACATTTTGAACCTCTTTGGCACATATAATTGAAAATGGCATTTTGTTGCAATGATTGTGCCATTTTCATTACGGGTGATATAGGAGCACTTTTTGCAACTTTTTCACATATAATAGAAATTTGTGCATTTTGTTGTATTCATATTTCCATTCATTCGTGTGTTACGATATCACTTTTTATAACTTTTTCGCACTTATACCCAAAAATGCAATTTTATTGGATCTGTGTGGCAATTTATACGACTATTGTACCAGACAACCTTTTTACCGATATACATGAAATCTATATTTTCTTATATTTGTAGAGCAATTTTCTTGATGTGTGGTACAGGAGAACTTTTCAAAACATTTTTGTGCATATACACAAAAATGAAATCTTGTTCCATATGTAGCGCAATTTTAATTACGGGTGGCACCGCATCACTTTTTACAATAGTTTCTCACGTACACACAAAATTTTCATTTTGTTGCATCCATAAAGCAAATTTTGTGACAGATGGTACCGAAGTACGTTTTGAACCTCTTTTGCACATATAATCGAAATTGGCATTTTGTGGCATTGATTATGCAATTTTCATGACGGGTGATGTTAGAGCACTTTTTACAACTATTTCACAAATAACCAAAAAATTGTGCATTTTGTTGTATTCGTAATATGATCGCTACACACGAAGTTTGTGTAATAAATATGCAAGTGTATATATCACAACAAGTAATATAATAATAAGAAAAAGTCATTTACACGAAGATTATTTTATTAGAAACTAATTTTTAAAACTAAAAAAATAAAAATCAATTTTTTATTGTGTTTTTATATTTTAAGAAAACAAAATTAAAATAACTAAAAGTAAATAGTAATAATTAATTAAATCAAATTTGGTAACTAAAAAGATATATGAGAAAATATCTAGGAATACTTAATATAATCCTCCAATTTTTTAAACAAGCGAATCGCTAAAATCCCCCAATATAATTATCAATTAATTACATGATCAATTGAATCTAACTTAACTTGTATTCCTCTCTCAAGTAAACTACATACCATATAGTAATTAATTTAATCAAACTTTCATGCCAATTAAATTGCACACTACTCATTAAGTTCATATATTATGGATCACATACATAACAATTATACATCTCTGCCTAGAAATTATGCATGTTATTTAATCAAGACAAACAATTAAATAATTCTCTTAAATCTATTTAATTGCCTCTATAGATAATTTGTTGGCCAAACAATTAATAGCATAAAAATCAAATTAAATTAAAATTAAAATTTGGGTAAGATATTAGATCATTACATGGTGAAAATTGGGTTTATAAGATTCCTAGATTAATAAATTAAATACACATAATTGTATTTATAAAGCTCATATTTTTCATAAAGAAAGACAAAAATTGATAAAGAAAAGAGTAGAAGAAGAAATACAATCAATCTCTTGAATTGTAGAACTAATTTTCTCTTGAATCTCTACCAAAATTATTTCTTCTCTTTAATTTTTCTCTTTTTTTAGCTCCAAAAAATGACTAAAATTATGATAATGGAGGCCACTTAGGGTTTATGGAGTGAATAGGCTTAAATAAAGTTCTAGTGTGATCTGGACCGTCACATCAGTTTCAGATCAAGGGTTACGATCAAAACAAGCAAAACTGACAATTCTAGTCAATCACAGCGTGACACATGGCATTAGAAATTCACTGGATGAATTAGGGAGTGACACATGGTAGGGGAGACCAATCAGATTCAACACTTGCTAAGTCAGCGGCATGTGGTGCAATGTGATTCAGGGAAACGGATGGCGTGGCATACAGATGGAATGCATAAAGTAATGGCATAATGAGACGTGGCATGACACGTTGACTAATTTCAGAACTTGAATTGAATGTCGTGTTGACACATGGCATGCGTTTTGTCCTGCTCACACGTGGCGTAACATGATTCGTTCTTTATGCTTAAATGGTGTCCACGTGGCTTGCCATGTGGTAGCTCCTGATTGGTCATGTGTTAAAAATTCATAAAGAATCCATAAAAATTCCAAAAATTATATTTTCACTAAAAAATTTATATTTTAATATTTTTGGCCATAAAAATACTATTTATTAAATCAAACAAGTAAATATTAAGTAAAAAAGTGTGTTAATGACTACTTTCATAGAGTCATTATACCCCAAAATGAACTGTTTTCTTGTCTTCAAGTAAAGCCAAGTATAACTAAATAAAATAACTTGGGTAGTATATTCATAAATATACTTCTATTAGTACATGCATATTTAATGAAACTATCCCTATCAAAAGTTGTACAATCCTATGATAAAGAGGTTCACACATTCATCAATCAGCGTTCCATCAATACAAGGATATGCAAGGATTTTGACAAATTGATTCGTGTGTGTGTGCTGCATATGATATCATCCAATACACTCATGAAATCAACATACATGAGTATGCTAATCAATTCACTCTTAGAACAAGTCTCATATGTCTATTTTTCACATCCCTCTCCACTAATATAAATATGTACTTAGCTCAAGATCAATAAGGACTTTACATGGTTGTATTGTAAGGCTTAAGTGGGGGTCGATAAATGAAGACATTTAGGCTCTTTCCACACCTTACCCTTCTTTTTATTCATCATGCACTTTTTAACTACAATTGAGCTTTAACTTGATATTTTAGTGCGCCATTTTTGTCATTCTTTTCATATTCCTTTTTTTCCCCATCTCTTTTTTGTAACTTCACAACACCCCTAAACATATTTTCAATTCTATTTTATTTTCTTTAGAGGAATGATTGTGTTGTGAGTTTTTCTTATTTTTTTCTTTTTTATGAGATGCATTACATTTCACCTTACTCAAAAGCACAACACATGATTGCAATTTTTTTTCTTTTCATACAAGCTAAAGGTGTAAGGGTAAAGGTAATATTTATTAGTTAGGAATAAAATGTGGCTTAAAGATATGAATGGTTATTTTTTAGGCTCAAATAGGTGACTAAAGATATTAACAATGGTTAGCTTGAAAGGCTAAATCAATCCAAATAAGGCCTAAATCATTTCTCTTTCTAAATGCGATTCAAAATTTTGCCTTAAAGGATGATCAAATTGATTCTAAAACTTGGTAGATCTCATCAACTTGTACAACTCAAGACAAATTTTCTTTCAATAAGAACACCAAAATCAATCATGAACATGTGAATAAAATTTTGAATCAATCCAATCAAAACTAGCAAGCATATCACATTATTAATGTAAATATCTTAACAAATATGTTACATTCCTTATCCTAGCCATGACAACTAATTTTTATCATTGAGTTCATATTTTTCATATCAAGTATTCATGCATTTAGTTTCCATATATTTATCAATTTCTATCCAAATCATGATTAAAAACATTCTAAAAATAAAACAAATTCCCTAAAAATTGAAAATGCATATTAAATACTAATGTAGAGAATGAAGCTCCCTCCCCCAAACTTAAATTAAACATTGTTCCCAATGTGTACATATAAATATGAAAAGGTAAAAGAAAAGAAAACTCCCTTAATCATGGCACACCACATTTGTCATTGAAATGATCATTGTTCTTGCACCATTTCTCTACACATTTATTCACCTACAAAAAAATAATGAAAATATAAGTAAAATAACATTGGGTTACCTCCTAACCAGTGTTACATTTAACATCCTTGACTAGACAGTCATATCAATTCCTAAGGTGCATCCACTAAAGTTATCACAGATGTTTCATTTGATAATTGATCTTTATAATAGTGTTTCACTCTATGCCTATTAACCATAAAGTTCTATTTATCTTTGTTTTCTAATTCAATGGCTCCATGGTTGGTTACCTTAGTGATGATGAATGAACTTGACCATCTACTCTTTAATTTTCCCGGGAATAATTTGAGTCTTAAGTTCTACAGTAACACTTTCTGACCCGGTTCGAAGATACGGTGCATAATATTTTTGTCATGCCATCTTTTTGTCTTTTCTTTGTAAAGCTTGGCATTCTAATAAGAATTCCACCATAATTCATCCAATTCATTTATGTGAAGCATTCGTTTCTCACCAACTGCATCTATGGACATATTCAATTGTTTAAATGCCCAATATGCTTTGTGCTCCAATTCTAATTGTAAGTGACAAGCCTTTTCATAAACTAGCTTATGTTCAGTGGTACCAATTGGTGTTTTAAATGCAGTTATGTATGCCTATTAAGCATCATCCAACTCAGATGACCAATCATTCCTAGAGATGTTCACAGTTTTCTCCAAAATTCTTTTCACTTCTCTATTAGATACCTCTCCTCATCCACTTGTTTGGGGATGGTATGAGGTATACACTTTATGCTTAATCCCATACTTATACAATAAGGAATTAAATTATTTATTGCAAAAGTGACTTCCTCCATCACTAATAATGATCCTAGGAGTTCCAAACCTAGTGAAAATATTTTTTTTCAGAAATTTCATGACAACTTTGGCATCACATTTGTTGCTAGCAATGGCTTCTACCCACTTTGACAAGTAATCCACTCCTAAAATTATGTATTGGTTGCAAAATGATGGAGGAAATGGTCCCATAAAGTCGATACCCCACACATCAAACAACTCCACTTGAAGTATACTATTCAAAGGTAACTCATCTATTTTTGAAATATTACATATCCTTTGACATTTGTCACATATCTTTACATAATTTTAAGCATCTTTAAATAGTGTAGGCCAAAAATAACTAGATTGAAGTACCTTAGCTGCTATTTTTGAGCTCCCAAGGTGACCTCCATAGTGTGAGCTATGGCAATGGTAAATGATACTTTCAACTTCATTATTAGGGAAACACCTTCTCAAAATACCATCACCACATTTTTTATAGAGGTAAGGGTCATCCTAAAAATATTGTTTAATGTCATGGAAAAACTTCTTCTTTTGTTTGCATGTGAGGTTCAGTGGAAGAATGTTGGTGATAAGAAAATTTGCAATGTCTCCATACCATGGAACTTTTGTTTAAGCTATAGAAAATAGTTTCTCATCTGGAAAAGATTCCCCCAATCACCATATTATCATCCATTTTTTCTTCCCTCTCTAGTATAGACAGATGGTCTACTACTTGATTTGTTGTTCCTTTTTATCAAGAATTTCGAAGTCAAATTCTTGTAGAAAGAGCACCCATCTTATCAACCTTGATTTGGCATCCTTCTTCATCTTGAGATACTTTATTGCAGAATGATCCGTGTAGATAGTCACTTTGGTGCCAACAAAGTAAGATCTGAATTTCCCAAAGGCATATACAATGGCAAAGAGTTCTCTCTATGTAGTAGCATAATTCATTCGGGCCTCATTCAGTGTCTTGCTTTCATAGTATATGGCATGAAACATTTTATCTCTTCGTTGTCCAAGAACATATCCAATAGCAAAATCACTTGCATCACACATCAACTCAAAAGGCTTGTTCCAATTTAGTGTGACTATAATTGGAGCTGACACTAGTCTTTCTTTAAGCACTTCAAATGTTGTTAAACATTTATCATAAAACTTGAAAGGCATGTCCTTTTCCAAAAGATTACACAAGGGTTTGGAGATTTGGGAAAAATATTTTATAAATCTATGATAAAAACTTACATGTCCAAGAAAACTCCTTACTCCTCATACATTGGTCAGTGGTGGTAGTTTCTCAATCATTTATATCTTAGCTCTATCCATCTTAATACCATTAACTGAGATTTTATGGCCCAAGATTATACTTTCATGTACCATGAAATGAAATTTCTCCCAATTTAAAACCAAATTTGTTTCTTCACATCGTTGTAACACTAGGGAGAGACAATGTAGACATTCATCAAATGAGTTTCCAAACACCGAAAAATCATGATGATTTCTAGATGTTTCTCCACCATGTTTGAGAAAATGGCCATCATGCAGCGTTGAAATGTAGTAGGTGAATTACATAATCCAAAGGGCATTCTCCTAAAATAAAATTTTCCATACGGATATGTGAAGGTGGTATTTTCTTGGTCTTTATGTGCCACAACAATTTGGTTATAACCAAAGTATCCATCTAGAAGGCAAAAGAAAGAATGCCTAGCTAAGAATGGGAGAGGAAAATTATCCTTCCTTGTAGCTTTATTTACTTTACAAAAATCCATACATACTCTCCATCCCGTGACAGTCCTAGTAGGTATTAACTCATTAGACTCATTTTCCACCACAATGATTCCTCCTTTCTTCGGTACACATTGGACTAGACTTACCCATTCACCGTCTAATATTGGGTAAATAATGCCTATGTCTAGCCACATGACAATTTCCTTCTTCACCACTTCTTTTATAATGGGATTTAAGCAGTATTGTGCATCTTTGGTGGGTTTAGCCCTATTTTATAGCAAGATTTTGTGCATGAATATTGATAGGCTTATGCCTTTGATGTCTACAATAAACCAACCTATAGATCTTTTGAAGTTCCTTAGCACCTTTAGTAGTGCTTCCACTTTCTCCATACTTAGATTAGCTGAGATTATGACTAGAAGTATCTCATTATCACCCAAAAATGTATAACGAAGATGAGAAGGTAAAGGTTAAGCTCTAATTTTGGTGGCACCTCAATGGATGGTTTCAACCGTTAGCTCATTTCAAGACATTCCACAAATGCATTTGATGCATACATGAGAGGCGTGTCCTCCAAAAATTTCACAGAGTTGACAATATCAACCTTTGATTCCATATTTTCAAAATTAAAACAAGCTGAGTTGTTTTATGTTGAGTTAATTTCCTTGTTCATAGCATCATGTGTTAAAGTCATAAGTGGGGGTGATTCAACAAGTGTTGTTAAGCTATCGACATGAATTTGTTCACCTATCACTACTACAAAAATGGGCATTAAAGTCGGTTAAAAACTGACTTTAAAGAAATTTAAATTCGGTTCACTGAATCGACATTAAATTGAGTGACTTAAAATATAAAGCCGGTTCATCGCGTGAACCGACTTTACCCGTACATTTTATGAATTTTTTTTTATTTTTATTCTCAATTTTCGTATTCAATATTCAATATATATAGCATAAAAAAACAAATAATAAAAAATTTAAATATAATTAATTACTTGATAATTAAATTTATTACAAAAACAAATAATGTATATACAATACATATAGTTAATTTAAATTACAAATAAAATAATGTCGTCAAAGTGTAATTGGATACGAGTTGGTTGGCTTAGAATCACCAGCATTATGACAAGAAAACTAGACAAAAAACAGCTTATCCATATAACAATTCATATTCCCATACATACATGAGCACGTAAGCATCCATCAAACAAGCAGTCTAAATTTCAGAGACATATGAATGAAGAAATTAAATCATTATAAATATTACCATAAAAAGAGATTACCACAGTGACATCCGAGTGATATAATCCTTCGATGAACTCATATTAGCACTTTATTAATCATTTGTCTATAAATATGAAGTTATTTGGAATCTCTACTACTATTTTTAATGCTATAATGAACTCTAAATATGAAATCAAGTGTAACTCTGATTTCTTACTTGGCTTGTGTGAGTTTTGGTGCCCTTAAACTTATGGAACACGTTCATGGGCACCAAAACTCATACAAACCAAGAAAAAAATCGAAGTTACACCTGATTTCATATTTAGAGCTCATTATAGCATTAAAAATACTAGCAGAGATTCCAGATAACTTCATATTTATAGACAAATGATTAATAAAGTGTTAATATGAGTTCGTAAGGAAAGTAGGCAAGAGAGATGAGATGTAGTTTGGGCCAAAAATAGGTCCATAAAATAATGCATTCCCCTAAATACATAAGCATATAATCATCCATCAAACAAGGGACTTCAGACACAGGAATAGATAGAGAAATTAAATCATTAAAAATTTCACTATTATGTTGTCATATGCTATTCAAGATCATTAGAATATTCTCCTGATTCTTCTTGTGATGATATAATTTGAACCATGTGTTTTGCCCATTACTCTCGTAAATCATTAAATATTTTCTGGTCGTAGCCCATCTTGTTCCAACCAAAGAACTACATGTATTTAAAATCAAAATAAGAATGTAATTTCATGTATTTACAAAAAATAACTCAAATATGTTAAAAAAATTTATGTATATGGGTAAAAGATATTACCACATCATCAATTGGAATTTTGATATTTGTGATGATTTCGCTCATAAACTTCATGACATAATAACCACACATGACTCCATTATTTTGTTGTGGAACCTACAAAAAACAAGTGTACATGATTTTTCATATTCGAACATCTTTCTTATTCAATTGTAAAATTAATAAAATTATTAATATTGGCTTGTACATACCATAACTTTTGTCCATATAAGCTTATGAGATTTTTTAAGGCCAATGCCCTTAAACTTGTTCCACAACTTCCATGCCCTATCAAGGTTTAAAATGGTTAGTTTTTATTAAATATTACAAAAAAATAATAGAAGAAACTAATATGTAGCTATAACTCTTACATTTCAACAACTGATTTTGTATCTTTACTCAGTTCTATGGAAGCTGAGTCACAGTACCAAGCATGATTATTGAACAGATCAATGATTACCAACATCAAATGATCTTGGCCTTGTTCAAACCTTAATGGCCAAAGGATTATCGACTTTTGATTTCTATTAAGCGTTAATGCCCTATCACATTAATAGCATGCCCTATATAATATATATATATATATATATATAATTAGATAATATAAATATAATTATATATATTCTACATAAATGAAATAAAAATAAATAGATTGAGGACTCATCTTGTCCACACTTGAATTATACTTAAATTGATCATTTGATATTCAAATAGTTCCAATATACACTCGATCGATATATAAGTTTGGTCGAGGTCTACACCAGAAATTTCTATAGGAAGTGGCACAGTCCATCCATCATTTATGCTAGATGCCCTCCCAACAATAGTCATCAAAGTACCAAGATTTTTGCTGAAGTTCAAAGCATAATCATAACTATACTTTTTCCAAGGCTTCTTCTTGAATGACTTGGTGCACGATGATTGGCCACTAGACATAGATTTAGCACGAGATACTTGCTTCGTATCTCTTAAGTGTGCTGCATTTAAGAGTTTTGGTATAATAAACTAAAAAGAAGTATTATATATGTATTTTAGTAACAATAAAACATATAATAAAATAATAGTAGTAATCAAGTGTTATCTTTTAAGTTAAAAAATAGTACCACGTCAAAATTTAGAACAACTTGAATCGACGGCTAAGCCACATACTGTACAATTGCCTCTTAGACTGTGGTAGCATCAGAAGGTACAGGTAGTGGACAATCATGAAATAATGATTGATTAATTACTATTCGCCAATGATTAGGCAAATATTGATTATAAATCATCCGATCATCGCTCAATTGTTATACCGTTCCAATAGCAACAAATTATGTTGACGAAGGATGTTTCAACAAACATTTCATATTCTGTAAAAAATTTAAGTGTTATATATAAAAAATAAAACATATAATAAGAATTTAAAAATAATAGATTATATACACCAAAAATAAAAATCTTACCACATATGATTCATCAAATAGAAGAGGACTCCCATGTGGGGTAGCTATTGGATGTACATTCTCACCAAAATGTTCATCATGGTTTAATTGATGGTAAGAATGTGCAGATTGGATTGGAGAAAATGAACCACTACTTGATTGCATATGCATTCCTGGTATATAGTGAGGACCAATAGGAAGGCTATATCCCATACTGGATGTAGTTTAAGCGCAATGAGATTGCGTGGGTGGCATGCCTGACATGGATGGTGGCTTGCCTATCATGGATGGTGGCATGCCTGGCATGGATTGTGGCATGCTTGGCATGGATGGTGGCATGCCTGTCATGGATGGTTGCATTCTTGGCCAATATGGCATACCCTGGTTGTAGAATGATGCTATGGTTGACATTTGTTGTGATTGATGTTCTTTTAGAGTGGCAATCTCACTTAACACTGAGGCCTTAAAGGAGTTGAATTCTTCTTCAATTTTAGTGTACTTCTCCTTACTTACCATCTGAGGCTTTTGTTTTGGAATGTTAAAATACTCCATATAACCATCATATTGGCTACCTCCCCTAACACGACCAAGATGCTCGTATCCGAATGCATGATATAAAGCATCTCTCCCAGGCTCTTCGATTATTTCACCCCTAGATAATTTTTCTTGAACAACTCTCTACAAATAATAAAGCACACAAACATATCATTCATTATTACATCAATTATTAAAAATCATTAAGACTATTTATCAACTGAAATTACTAATCAACTTATTTAATTGTTCTTCTCCTTGCTTAGTCATCAGTCTTGAATTCTTCATTTTGGGAGTCTTTATTTCTATGTACAATTCAGTTCGGGTAACAGGTCTACCCAATTCAGCTTCCTACATAAATTATGAAAAATTTATTAACAATGACATGAAATTAAATTGAGGAAAATAAATATAAAAATATTTATAAATTAAGACAAAATAATAATACCATTCTATATCTAACTTCAGGATTTGAAGACTTCCCGGTACGGTTAGGAAGAATGTTATGCATTTGTATATTCTGATGTTCTTCCCTAATAATTTGAAATTCATCTAAACATCTATAATCCACAAAGTATCTCCAAACTTGAGGTGTAATCCAGGGGTGTCCTTCAGGGATTTTGTAGAGCTCTTCCTCATCAAGTGGTTCCAAATATGAAAACATATAATTTCTTGCCAATCTGGAAGTCTTGTATTCCTTACAGGCCTTATTTGCAATCTTATAACACTTAAGTTTCCAACTATCATCAAATTTGTAACGGTTTTGTAAAAACATAGTACAAAAGATTAGATATAATACAAAAATATAATATATATATATATATATATATATATATATATATATATATATATATATATATTGATTATAAAATATAAGAGACTTACACAAATGGTTATCCATATTTTGAACTATTCTACATCGTCAACCTGAGACCAATCATTTATATTGATTGGTATACTAGACTTCGCAAGTCGACCAATGGAGGATTTCAATTGTTGACCATTTTCCCTTATTGGATTACCAGTAGCATCAAATAGAACATGTATTCTATCATCTGGGTTAAGTGAAGCATTAGGTATATTCGCCCAATCCCTTCTTTTCAAATACCCCAATGGATCATTTGGATCTACAAGCTCTGTTATCTGAAGATCCATGAAATATCTGCAAACAATGAAGAAATATAAATTAATTGACAATTTTAGGAACATAAATATATATAAGAGTTATTACAAAAATATAGAACATACGTTATGTTTAATTAGGTTGTTGATCATATACATATATTCCTTCACAATCACTTTGAGCCCATGACGAAGAATCATCATCATCAATTAGATCATCACATACATTAGGCAATTTATTTGAGAAATTACTAATATTGGTTAATGTATCAAGCATAGAGTCATCATCTTCTACAATATCACAATGGTAAAACTCTTTTTGTGGAGGCATTAACACAATAGACCATCTTGGATCAATTTGATCGCTCACGTAAAATACTTGTTTTGCATGAAGTGCTAATGTGAAAGGATCATTAGTGTGACTTATCTTGGATAAATTTACAAGGGTAAATCCAAAATCATCTATTTTATATCTAACATTTATAACATCTTCAACCCAATCACACAAGAAAACTGTTTCATGAAAGACATCATAATCCAATTCCCAAATCTCTTGTATTATACCATAATATGTTCTATCAGAAAGTACATGATTAGCATCTTTTGAACTGGCAAATTACATAGTTTGTGCAACCATCTTCACACCACTATTTTGATTTACTCAGAATTTGTCCCTAGCTTGAGTCGTAAACCTCGATCCATTTATTATGAAACTATAAAATTATTTGACATCGAATTTTGGCCCATGTGCAAGCCATTGTAAACTTTTTGATATTTTATGATTGGGTTTCTTGAGTTCATCTCGAATCTATGTATACAAAAACACAAAATGTGTTTAGAACAAAGTTTTTAAACATTGAATAGATCTAGGAAGATACATGCATAAATTGTTTTTTTGTGACACTTACATGGTTGCGAAACCAATTAATAAGCTCTCGCTTATGTTCATCGTACAACCATTTTTCTCCTCCTTTTTTTATAACGAGGATCGATCTTTAATAAGTTTAAATACATACTGTAATGTTATTAAATATATATGAAGTTATATATCATCATTAATAGTTAAATAAAAAATAATTTTTGCAATCATGAAACAATGAACATCACTTACTCTATGTACTGTTGTGCCTCATTATTATTTACCAAAATGATTCGGTGTTCTTTTCCCATCGAGTGCGTTCAATAAATAATTTCTTACTTCCACCAAGCATAGGGTTACCTACTTGGATCATGTGACGCTCTAAGAACAACTTGTGCATAGGATTCCCAATTTCAGTACAACCACTAAAGTATTCAGAACAAAAATCAATGGCCTCTTCAGTAATATAGCGTTCCACCATGCATCATTCAGGTCGATTTCTATTATTTACATATCCTTTAAGGACTTGCATATATCTCTCAAAAGGATACAACCACCTTAAGTAAGTAGGACCACACAATTGAACCTCTTGAACTAAATGAACACACAAGTGAATCATTATATCGAAGAAAGAAGGAGGAAAATATTTTTCAGTTAGATACAAAGTCTCTACAACATCTTTCTGTAAAGAATATTACTCGCCAATTGATATAGATTTCTTGCATATTGTATTGAAGAATGAAAAAAAACCGAATTATTGATAATTAAACATGTTTTGGAAGAATTGATCTAATAACAACTGGTAATAACTCTTGCATTAAGATATGACAGTCATGTGATTTCAATCCATACAGTCTCTTATCGGCGATAGACACAAAATTTCTTAAGTTGGATGAGTAACCATCAGGAACTTTCACACCCTCCAAACATTTACAAAACACATCCTTCTCTTTTATTGACATTGTATATGATGCTGGCAGTAAGTATGTTCAATTCTTATCATTTTCCACCCTTGGTTCCAATTCAGGTCGTATGCCTAGTTTCTTTAAATCCAATCTTGCTTTAATTCCATCTTTTGTTTTTCCAGGTATATTAAGTAAAGTACCAATCAAGCTCTCACATACATTTTCCTCAATGTGCATGACATCTAAGATGTGACAAATGTGTAGCTCTTTCCAATAAGGTAATTCCCAAAATATTGATTTTTTCCCAACAACCATGGTAAGTTGGTTCAAACTCTTTTTCATTTTCATGCATTTCATTAGTTGACCTCTTTCGTTTCACTACCTTAGTGATTTTTTTTCATCTTTCCATATCGTTTTGAATGTCATACCATTCAATTGCCTTAATATCTCAACACCTCGTAAAGGTCGAGTTGCATGATCATGATCTTCTTCACCATCGAACGGTTTATTTTGGTATCTAAACTTGTGTCCAGATGGCAAAAATATTCTATGTCTTCTATAAGACATCTTTCGGCCATAAACAAGATAAGTTGCAGAAGTTCCATCACTACATATAGGGCATCTCTTGTAACCTTTTGTTGCATGTCCTGATAAGTTTCCATAGGCAGGAAAATCATTAATTGTCCATAAAAGGACCCTTTCAAGTTATGTTCTTCTTTATATTCATCGTAAACATTTACACCATCATTCCACAACGTCTTTAAATCATCTATCAGAGGCTGCAAATATACATCAATATCAACACCGGGTTGCTTTGGTCCTGACATCAATAATGTTAACATCATGAATTTTCTTTTCATACACAACCAGGGAGAAAGGTTGTATGTTACCATAATTACTGGTCAATAGCTATATCTACTACTGAGGGAACTATGTAGATTAATCCCATCAGTAGCAATGTCAAGACGAAGATTGCACAGATCAGATGAAAATTGAGGAGATAAATTATCTACTACTTTTAAATTTGGAGAATCATAAGGATGGCATAGAACCCCATCATCAGATCAATTATCTGAATGCCAAGTCAACATCTTTGATGTATCTTTACTATTGAACAACCTTTGAAAGCGAGGAATCGGAGGAAAGTACCAAAGAACCTTTACAAGCACACCTTTCTTATGTGTTGTCTCATTTGTACCATGCTTCCATCTTGATTCTTTACACATAGGACAATCATCTAATGTCTCATATTCTTTTCTATAAAGAATGAAATCATTTGGACAAGCATGAATGTTATGATATTCCATGCCAAATCGACTAAGAGATTTCTTCACTTCATACGTTGAAGATGGCAATTCAATACCCTCAGGAAACATATCGACTAGTAGATTTAGTAATTCTGTGAATCCCTTTCAGAAAAACCATGTTTTGTCTTCACATTGTACAAATGAACCCATCCCGACATTTTAGTGTATCTTTTGCATTTTGGATACAACTGTTTTTCGGCATCTTCTATAAGTTTTTTAAAGGTTTCGGGATCATCCTCACGTAATTCATCTTCAATACCATGAAACATATTTTCTGTCTGTACATTATGATAAGATGTATGTAATCTACTCACATTCTCATTTATCTTTTCCCCATAAGTATTATCAATATTTTCTCCATGATAATACCAACATTTATAGCTCAAAATAATACCATTATGGATAAGGTGATACTTAACCTCATCAAATTCATGAAATCACTCATTTTTACATTTAACACATGGGCATCGAATCATACTAGTTCCAATATTACTATTTCTACAAGCAATTTCCATGAAACCTTCAACTCGAGAAATATAATCTTGCTCAATTCTATACTTTGACATCCAAGATTTGTCTATTTTCTATTAATGATATTAATTAAACATATTACTTAATTATGTATCCAATGAATATATTTCAAGTATTATTATATATAAATTTCCTAATTATTAGAATATATATCAAAACATACATAATACAAAGCAGTTATCATTTTAATCATTTTACAAAACCATTTCTATACAAATTAAAAAATAAGCAGCATGCCAGCATGAATATATAAAAACCAATCACTTTGGTTGATTCTAATTTCTAAACATGTTACTATATTATAATTAAAAAGTAATATTAATTATACGTATATAACATTCTATAGAAGTAGGGGATAATATAGTAACATATTTAACATTTTAACACATAAGTAGCATATATAAATAAAAATAATAATACTACTTAGTTTTTAGTTATTATTTGATTTTTATTAATATATATATATATATATATATTATTTAAATTATTGAGTTTATAAATATATATTTATAATTTTTTTAAGAGCCAATAGATAGCACGTATAACTCTCATACTAATATAATTTCTTAAAACTTTAAAAAAATATATTATTTTTTCTCTATTCACTACTTAATAAAATATAATTATTTATATATAAATAAATTTATCCACGCATAGTAAATATATATAATCCCTCAAACCCACAACATTTCATATATTATTTCCATAGAAAATAAGTCAAACATAATAACAAGCAAAATAAAAAACATACCTAAATAAAAAATTTATACAAAAAATAAAACAAACTGAATAATAAGCTACAAAATTAATAGAAATACTTATAAGAATGTTATGAAGTGACTAAATGGAGGAAAGAAGAAGAAAATGGTGTTTTGTAAGTAAGGATAAGTGAAAAAATGGGTATAAAAAATTTGAGTATTTCACTCAAAACAATAGTAGATCTCAAAGATAACGAGAAGAGGAATATAACCCATAAAATGGCGTTGCAAATGGTAGTCAGAGGTGGCCGGAAATTGAGAAAAAAGGTGGGTGTGAGCTTGGTTTTGGGAGAAAATGGAGAAGAGAAATGAAGATTTTGGGTTTTTGCAAAAAAATGAGCCAAATGGATACGTTAGGTGGATAGTGTCGGTTCACCACGTCAACCGATGCTAACCACGTGGGTAGCGTCAGTTTGCCACGTCAATTGACGCTATCCATGCAATTTAAAATTTGTTTTTGTCAATTATTATTTTATTTAAACTATGCATATACGTACTATAGAAAAATAAAAAATAATAACTTTACAATAATATTTAATTAAAATATATACACAAAATTAAATAAAGATATATTGTACGTACATATATAAATTTAAATATCTAAACAAATAAACAAAATTATATAATTTTTAAAACTAATTGTCTAAAAAAATTATACTATTTATATCCAACTTAAATTCTAAAGAGTCAAATAAAATAATAATTAATGACCTAAAAAAATTTTAATTGTATTTACTTCATTTATTTTTTAATTTAAAAAAATAGGACGTAGTGTCGATTGACGTGACGAACCGATGCTATCTACTTTGGACGTAGCGTCAGTTGACATGGCAAACCGACGCTAGCCACGTGGGTAGCGTTGGTTCTCCACGTCAATCAATGCTACATCCAAGGTGGATAGCGTCGGTTCTACACCGAACCGACTTTACACATTGACTCAAATACCCTTTTTTGTAGTAGTGTATATGAGTGTCATGGTATTAATTAGTATACGTGTTTACAGAATTAAAAAGCATAGACTCTAAAGCATCAATAAGGCACATGTCATAAAGCACATCAGTGGTTAGCTAATCAATACTATCTATTCAAAAGCAATCACCACCATTATCATCATCAGAAAATTTAATTACTTTGAACATATTAAATGTTACTTGTTCAATGAGTGCTCTTGTGGTTGCTAAGAGTGGACGATCAAGTATGATAGGAATACCACAGTCCTCTTCCATGTCTAGCACAATGAAGTCTCCTCGAAAGATGAATTTGTCTACTTTTACTAGCAAATATTCTACCACACCCCGAGGTCTTTTAATTGACCTGTCTGTCATCTGCAATGTTACTAAAGTGGGTTTGGCTTTATCAACTCCCAATCTTTAGAAGAATAATAATGGTATAAGGTTAATTCTAGAACCCAAATCACATAGTGCCTTGCCAAAACGAATGTTCTTAATAGTACAAAGGATGTAAAATATATCTAGATCTTTCAATTTTTGTGGTAGTTTTCTATTAAGGATGACACTACAACCTACAATCAAGATTATTGTTTCATGATCTCTAAGCCTCCTTTTCTTTGATAGTAACTCTATCATGAATTTGGCATAAGATGGAATTTGTTCAAGTGCCTTTACAAATGGTATGTTTATGTTTAGCTTCTTAAAGACTTCCAAAAAATTCAAAAATTGCATATCTGACTTTTGCTTTCGTAGCCTTTGAGGAAAATGAATAGTGGGTTTATAGAGGTTGATCATTTTTTGCTAAATTATTTCCTTTCCATTACTCTCTTTATCTACTACTTCCTCCTCATCCTTTTGAGTTATGGTTCCTCCTTATCCTTTTTAGTCTCATAGTCCTCCTTATCCTTTTGAGTCTCATCTCCATCTAGAGTTTTACCACTCCTCAAGGCTATAGCACTACAATGGTCCTTCCCTTCTCTTCTTAGGTTTATAATTGTGTCACTTGGAAGGTTACCTTAAGGCCTTTAGCTTATGGCTTGGGCAAGTTGCCTCATTTGGTTCTCCAAATTTTGAATCGAAATCTCTTAACTGGACACTTTTGTATTTACAGATTGGATTAAGTCTTTCATCATCCCTATTAAGGAATTTGTATTGACCTTAGTAGGTGGCTTCTTTTCTTGGGCTTGCAATTGTTGTGGTTATTGGAAACTAGGTGGTGGAAATGATTGATGGTTGAATTGATTACCACCTTGATTGGTATGAATTATTGTTTTGATTCACATTATCCATATAGAAGACTGATTCAGGATTATGTGGACAATTATAAAACAAATGGCTTCATAACAAAACACACAAGACACCATTGAATCTTGCACTTGATTTATACTTGCTGGTGAGTTTTGAACCATCAAAAGATTTACCAAAGAGGACATTTGAGTTGTAAGTGACATGATATCATTTATCTCATTCATTCCACCTACTCTTTTGTGGCTATCACTTCGTTCATTGCCCATGGTTAAATATTGCTAGCCATTTTCTATTCTATGCTTCTAATAGCACTAAATGATATGTCTAAACTAAAATAAGTAATAAATAAAAATTTTAAAAATAACCAAATAAATAAAAAAATTAATTAATTAAGGAAAATAACTAAAATAAAAAAATTATTAATTTCTAATATTTATAATCCCCGACAACGACGCCAAACAATTGAACGTCATACATGAAGTGTTTGCAATGAATACGCAAGTATACGTATCGCAACAAGTAATATAACGATAAGAAAAGATCGTTCCCACAGAGATTATTTTATTAGAAACTAATTTTTAGAACTATAAAAATAAAAATCAATTTTTTATTGTTTTCATATTTTAAGAAAGAAAAATTAAAATAACTAAAAGTAAATAGTAATAATTAATTAAATCAAATTTGGTAACTAAAAAGATATATGAGAAAATATCTAGGAATACTTAATCCGCCAATTTTCTAAACAAGAAAATCACTAAAATCCTGCCAATATAATTATCAATTAATTACATAAATAATTGAATCTAACCTAGCTTGTATTCCTTTCTCAAGTAAACTACGCACCATATAGTAATAAATTTAATCACACTCTCATGCCAATTAAATTGCAAACTACTCATTAAGTTCATCAATTATGGATCACATATATAAGAATTATACATCTCTACCTACAAATTATGCATGTTATTTAATCAAGATATTAGATCATCACATGGTGAAAATTGGGTTTATAAGATTCCTTGATTAATAAATTAAATACACATAATTGTGTTCATAAAGCTCATATTTTTTATAAAGAAAGACATAAAAATTGATTAAGAAAAGAGTAAAAGAAGAAATACAATCAATCTCTTGAATTGTAGAACTAATCTTTTCTTGAATCTCTACCAAAATTGTTTCTTCTCTTGAGTTTTTCTCTATTTTTCTCTCTATTTAGCTCCAAAAATTGACCAATATTATGCAATTTGGACCGTCAAATCAGCTTCATATCAAGGGCTACGATCAAAACAAGAAAAAATGATAGTTCCAGCCAATCATAGCACGACACATGGAATTAAAAATTCACTGGGTGAATTAGGGAGCGACGCATGGTAGGGGAGATCGGTTAGAGTCAACGCTTGTTGATTCAATGACACACAATACGATGTGATTCGTAGAGATGGATGTCGTGGCAAACGAGTGGAACGTGTAGAGCAATGGAATAGCGACACTTGGCATGGCATCTGCGTGGTTTGCCTAGTCAGCTTGTCTACTTGTGTGGCATGCCACGTGGTAGCTCTTTAGTGGTCCGGTGTTATAAATTCATAAAAAATCCATAAAAATTCTAAAAAAATCCCAAAAATTATATTTTCACCCATTTTCAATAAAAAATTTATATTTTAATATTTTATTAAATATTAAGTAAAAAAGTGCGCTAATGACTCTACTTTCAGAGTCATCATATTACCATTCCTTTGTTTGTTACGAGATCAATTTTTATAACTTCTTTGCAGTTATACACAAAATTGCAATTTTTGTTGGACTTGTGGGTCAATGTTTTTCAACTGGTCTACTAGACATCCTTTTTATGCATATACATGAAAATTATATTTTCTTGCATCCGTAGAGAAATTTTCTTGATGTGTGGTACATGAGCACTTTTTGAAACTTTTTCGAACATATACCTAAATATGAAACCTTGTTGCATATGTAGCGCAATTTTAATTGCAGGTGGCACTGAATCACCTTTTGGAGCAATTTCTCACGTATAATCAAAAATTTCATTTTTTGCATCGATAGAGCAAATATTTTAACAAGTGGTACTGAAACTCGTTTTGAACCACTTTGGCACATATAATTGAAAATGACATTTTGTTGCATTGATTTTGGAATTTTTATGATTGTAGATATTGGAGCACTTTTTTCAACTTTTTCACACATTACTGAAAATTGGCATTTTGTTGTATTCATAATTCCCTACTTTCACTTTTTATAACGTTTTTGCACTTATACCCAATATTTCAATTTTTTTAGATCTGTATTGCAATTTTTGTGACCGGTTATACAGGATAACCTTTTTGTGCATATACATGAACATTTTATTTTTTTGCATTTGTAGAGTAATTTTCTTGATAGGTGGTATTTGAGTACCTTTTGAAACATTTTCACACATATACCCAAGAATGAATTTTGTTTGCATATGTTGTGCAATTTTAATAATGATGGGCACCAGCACACTTTTTACAACTATTTCTCACGTATACCCAAAAATGTCATTTTGATGCATCAGAGTGGAAACTTTCATGACAAGTGGTACTAGAACACATTTTGAACATCTTTGTACATATAATCGAAAATGGAATTTTTTTGCATTGATTGTGTAATTTTCATGATGAGTGATGTTGGAGCACTTTTTCCATCGTTTTTGCTCGTATCCAAAAAATGTGCATTTTGTTTTATTTGTATTTCCATTTATTCGTGTTTTATGAGACCAATTTTTGTAACTTTTATGCACTTATAACCACATTTGAAATTTGTTGGATCTGTGGGGAAATATTTATGATAGTTTATATGCGATAACGTTTTTGTGCATATACATGAAAATTATATTTTCTTCCATTGGTAGAGCAATTTTCTAGATGGGTAGTATTAGAGCACTTTTTGATTCTTTTCTGTGCATATACCTAAAAATGTAATTTTGTTTCTTATGTTGCACAATTTTAATGACGGGTAGCATAAGCACTTTTGGCAATTGTTTCTCACGTATATCTAAAAATGGAATTTTGTTGCATCCATAGAGCAACTTTCGAGACAGGTTGTTCCGGAGTAGGTTTTGAATCTCTTTGGCACATATAATAGAAAATGATATTTTTTTGTATCAATTATGAAATTTTCTTGACGGGTGATATTAGAGTACTTTTTGCAACTTTTTCACACATAACAAAAAATTGTGCATTTTTTTATTTGTATTTCCAAAAATTGGCACTTATACTCAAAATTATAATTTTTTTAGATCTGTGTGCAATTTTTAGGACAAGTTTTACTAGACTTCTTTGCACATATACATAAAATTTATATTTTTTTGCGTCAGTAGAGCAATTTTTCATGATGGGTGGTATTGGAGCCCTTTTTGATACTTTTTCACACATATACCCACAAATGACACCTATTTGCATATATATCCCAATTTTAATGACGGGTGGCAACATAGCACTTTTTGAAACTTTTTCCCACAAATCTTAACTCACAAAAAGAAAAAAAAACAAAAAAAATTGTGATTATTGTTGCTTGCTTAATTTATTTTTCAATTTTCTCGTAGGTTAAGATTTTGTTTGACACACAAATCTTAATTTACAAAAAGAAAAACAAATTGAGAAGTCAAGCTGAAGACTATAAATCAAGCGCTTCTTGGGAGGCAACCCATGTGTTTTACATTTATTTTTTATTTTTCGCATGTATTGCTTTTTATATTTTGTTATGTTATTTTTTTCTTTCATAGGTGCAAATTAGAGGTAATGAAGCTATTTTGGCTTAACCAATCAAACAAACCAGGAAGTTTCTTTAAACCCATCTCATATGTTCCTTAACTTTCACACATTGAGGACAATGTGTATATTAATTTTGGGGGTGGTAGATATATTGAACATAATTGAAATACTTTCTGGATGTTCTTGCTTGTGAATTTTTTTTTGTTTGTTTGGTTGATTGAAGATATTTTGTTATGAATAGTGATTTATTTTTATTTCTTCGATTTAAATGATGCATAGCTCTTTGAAAAATTTGAATATTGTCTAAGTGATGAATAATTTTTACGTATGTTTCATTTTTACAAGAATAAATATTCATGAGCAGTAGTCTTGATTTTTGAGTTGCTATGATAATTTAGAGAAGGTTTATGTGAGTATGGAATTCGATTGATTTTTGTAGTGTCACAGTTCTTAGAATTTGTTTGATTTTCTCTCGAGGCGAAATTATAGATAACATTTAACTAAGAAAATGATTTAGGCCATCTTTGGATCGTTTGAGCCTTTCTATCTACCTTCACATGCATTATCTATACTATACCCCTTTTGAGCCTCAAAGTTTATATATATATTTTTATCTCATTTCAAAAACCTACTTAAAAAAAATATATATGTGTTCAGATATATCTGTGTTCCTTATCCCACTAACATGTGACAATTGTTAGTAAATATTTAAGATATATTGGAAAAAAAAGAGGATGCTGAAAAAAAAAAGATTCTGAAAAAAAAAAGAAATAGAAAAAGAAAAAAAATAAAAAGAAAAGAAAAAAAAAGAGTATTGTATGTGATGATAAATCCCAAATTGGGAAGTAATTATTGTGATGATAGAAGTTATCTATTTCAATCCTGAAATGTTATGCTTAAGAAAAGTTTTAAGCTAAATATTATCCTTTATCCTACCTTTACCTAAGCCATACATTAAAAACTTAATAAAGTCCTATTGATTTTGTGTTTTGTGTTTGTCTACATTAGTGGAGAGAGAAATGAAAAATAAACTTATGAGATTTGTGATTTTATTAAAAATTTGTTTGATTTTATATTTGTATAAACTGATCCGAATTGCATGTAATGAAATATGAAAAGACTTCACACACACACTAAAATTCATTGTGAAAATGTAATATACTTTTAAATTGATTTTGATGCTTAGATAAAATTCTTTTATTTCTTTGTGTTATGTAATTTTGAAAGACAAAAGAAATACTTTAAAAATCACTATTTTAAATGCAGTTATCTTTGTTTTATTTCCTTCCTTTTGCTCGAGGACTAGCAAAAACTTAAGTTTGGAGGTGTTGATAACTATATTTTATATAGTTATTTTCATCTATTTTATTAATTATAATTGCTATGTTCTTGACATTTTTGTATAATTTTCGTGAAATAAATTAATATTTACCTTTTATGTGTTAAGAAATACATTTTTAATAAAATTAAATAATTTGTATCGAAAATGTACTTAATTTCAAATTTATGTCCACAAATATAATTTCAAATAATAGAGTTCTTAATTACAATTTATAAAAGTTGAAAATATAATTTAAATTAAATTTGGGCTTAATTGTAATTATTATAAGTTTAAAAATTTAATTTAATATTAGCAAAGGGCTTAACCGTAATTAAAGAAAGTTTAAAATGTAATTTGAATTAAATTTATGGGTCAAAATACAATTAATTAAAGTTTAATATTCGTGCAGGAGAGAAGAATCAATGCATATGAACGCGTAAAACATGGTCCGTCTGATTAAAGCATAAACGGTTAGGATGTGCGCGTGTTGATCACACCTGACCAACGCGATTAGGTGCAATAATTTTTCTATCACGCGGCTCGTTGCCTGAGTGGGGCCCATCTACCGCGCAGGCTGGCGTGTGCGGTGGGACCCACCTGTCTAACGCCGTGCAGGCCCTGTCCCCCACCTTCGTATATATGTTTTCCCGTGCAGTCGATCCACGTGCGCCCAGTTATTCCACGAACCCGAATCTACCACGTGTCCCACTTATTCTTACAGCAAATCATGTTCCAACACGTGGCATGTTACAATGAGTGCGAAAGCGTAGGATTACGCCCGCGTTGCAGCCGTTGTATCCCACGTTCGTCGTGCCATTTTCCCGTGCGTCATGCCTACGTGCAGGCGGTTTGTCAACCCAATGAAATGCTGCCACCTGTCTCTATTAATTCTTCAGCCAATCAGAGATTGACATGTGGCACGCATATTGAATTAAAAACAATCACGCACGATGCCCTCTGTTTCTCCCGTCCATGCATAAAAAAATTTAAAATTCTCTTTCGTACGCGTGGATGCGAAATTTAAGGAAATTGTCGGGTTTTATTTTCGATACAAATAATTTACGGGTGTTTAAAAAATGTATTATTTTGGATGTATTTTTTAGCTATAAATAGTAGATAAGATGATAGTTTGAAAAAGTTTTTTGTAAGTTTAGTTTTTTGGAAGAGTTTTTTTTGGTAAGTTTTAGAGAGGTGATAATTTTTGTGTTGTTCGGTTCTGGACTTTGGAACACGTAGAAGCCATTTTTGGCTTCTGTTGTGCTCTATGTGTGCCAAATATTAATGATACAAGATGTTTTAATTTCCTTTCTTCTTCTTATTTTTCTGTATGTGATGTAATTTTTCTAGAGACAACAAGGAATTTTCTTGATAGGTTGTCTTGGAGCACTTATTGAAATTGTTTTGCACATATACCCAAAAATTTCATTTTTTTGCATCCATAGAGAAACTTTTGTAACAGGTACTACTAGAACACGTATTGATCCTCTTTTGCACATATAATCGAAAATGGCATCTTGTTGCATTGATTGTGCAATTTTCACAAATGTAGATGTTAGACCACTTTTTGTAACCTTTTCAGACATATCGAAAAATTGTGCATTTTGTTGTATTCGTATATCCATTCATTCGTGTGTTACGAGACCCCTTTTTATAAATTTTTCTTATGTATACCCAATATTGAAATTTTCTTATCTGTGTGGCAATGTTTGTGACAGGTTAGACAGGACAACTTTTTTGTGCATATACATGAAAATATATTTTCTCGCATTCGTAGGGCAATTTTCTTGGTAGGTGGTATTGGAGCACTTATTGAAACTTATTCGCACATATACTCAAAAATGAAATGTTGTTTCATATGTAGCACAATTTAAATGACGGGTGGCACCAGAGCATTTTTTGCAACTTTGTCTCACGTATACCCAAAAATGGCATTTCGTTTCATCCATATAGCAACTTTCGTCATAGTTGTTTCCGGTGCACGTTTTGAACCACTTTGGTTCATATAATCAAAAATGGAAATTTCTTGCATTGATTGTGTACTTTTCATGACGGATGATGTCAGAGTACTTTTTGCAACTTTTTAACACATAATTGAAAATATTGCATTTTGTTGTATTCGTATTTCCATTCATTTATGTGTTATAAGACCACTTTATATAACTTTTTTCACTTATATTCAAAATTGCAAATTTGATGGATTTGTAGGACAATTTTTAGGACTCGTTGTACTGGACAACCTTTTTGGGCATATACACAGAAAATTGAAATCTTGTTGCACATGTAGTGCAATTTTAATGATGGGTGGCACCAGAGATCTTTTTGCAACTTTTTCTCACGTATACCCAAAAATGAAATTTTGTTCCATTTATAGGGAAAGTTTCATGATAGGTGGTATCAAAGCACCTTTTGAACTACTTTGGAACATATAATAAAACTGGAATTTTGTTACATTTATTGTGTAATTATCATAAAGAATGATATGGGAGCACTTTTTGCAACTTTTTCACACATAACCAAAAATTGTGCATGTTATTGTATTCTTATTTCCATTCATTCATGTGTTACGAGACCCCTTTTTATATCTTTTTCACATATATACCCAAAATTGCAATTTTGTTGGATCTATAGGGCAATTTTAATGATAGATTGTTCTGGAAAACGTTTTGTCTATATACATGAAAATTATATTTTCTCGCATCCGAAGAGAAATTTTCTTGATGGGTGGCACTGAAGCACTTTTTACAACTTTTTCTCACATATATCCAAAAATGATATTTTGTTGCATCTATTGAGCAACTTCCATGATAGGTGATACCGGAGCACGTTTCTAACCAATTTGACACATATAATTGAAAATTACAATTTCTTGCATTGATTAAGCACTTTTCATGACGGGTGATGTCAGAGCACATTTTGCAACTTTTTCACATATAATTGAAAAATGTGCATATTGTTTTATTCGTATTTCCATTCATTTGTGTGTCATGAGGCCAATTTTTATAACTTTTTCTCACTTACAACCACAATTACAATTTCGTTGGACTATGGGACAATTTCTATGATAGGTTATATCAAACAACCTTTTTTATGCATTTGCATGAAAGGTATATTTTCTTGCATTTGTAGGGAAATTTTTTGATGGGTTATATTGGAGCACTTTTTGAAACTTTTTTGCGTACGTACCCAAAATGAAATTTTGTTGCATTGGTAGCGCAATTTTAATTACGGGAAGCCCCGGAGCAGATTTTGCAACTTTTCTCATATATACCAATTGCATCCATAGAGAAACTTTTGTGACAAGTGCTACTAGAGCATGTTTTGAACTTCTTTCGCACATATAATCGAAAATGACATTTTGTTGCATTGATTATGCACTTTTCATGATTGTAGATGTCAGACCACTTTGTGCAACATTTTCACACGTAATGTAAAATGGTGCATTTTGTTGTTTTCGTATTTCCATTCATTCGTGTGCTACGAGACCCCTTTTTATAAATGTTTCTCACTTTAACCCAATATTGTAAATTTGTTATATATGTGTGGCAATTTTTATGATAGGTTAGACAAGATAACGTTTTTGTGCATATACATGAAAATTATATTTTCTCACATCCTTAGAGAAATTTTCTTATTGGGTGGTATTGGAGCACTTTTTGGAAGTTTTTCACGCATATACTCAAAATCAAAATGTTGTTGCATATGCAGCACAATTTTCTCACGTATACCCAAAATGGAATTTTGTTGCATCCATAGAGCAACTTTCATGATACTTGTTACCAAAGCACGCTTTGAACCTCTCTGGCATATATAATCGAAATTGGAAATTTCTTACATTGATTTTGCACTTTTCATGACGGGCGATGTTGAAGCACTTTTTGCTACTTTTTAACACATAACTAAAAAATTTCCAATTTATTATATTCATATTTCCATTCATTCATATGTTGTGAGACCACTTTTTATAACATTTTCTCACTTATTGTCGAAATTGCAATTTTGTTGGACTGGGGGAAATTTCTAAGACAAGTTATACTGGAAAATTTTTTTTATGCATTTACATGAAAGTATTATTTTCTTGCTTTTGTAGGCAAATATTCTTAATGGATTTTGTTGGAGGAAATTTTGAAACTTTTTCGCGCATATACCCAAAAATGAAATCTTGTTGAATACGTAGCTGATAGGGCAGAACCGACATCGTCGATCCTGCCGTTCATTTTGTTTTATGTATTTAAGTGAAAATACCTGAAAAACAATAAAAATACCCTTAGGTTGCCCTAGTGGATGAGTTTGAGTCTCGTGAGGGTTTTCAGTAATGATACCCATAAACATTGAACTAAATACAAAAATTAAAAGAAATAATAAAAACAATCAACTTCAAAACTAAAATTACAACAAAATCAAAAATTAACTTTTAAGAATAAAAGAAAACAACATATCACAAAAATGTCTCATACTTTTTAATCTCCTTTAAGATCATAATTAAAATCTCAAGCATAAGTTATTTTAATCTCTTTAAACAATCAGGATTTATTATAATAATTATTCAAAAATCATTTTCATATTTCATATAAAAAATGTATCAATTTAATTTTACCCAATTTTATTGTCATGAATCCGAATTCGCTTTGACTCTATTCCTCACAAGTCAATACTCTCAAAACACTGAATCTTATGGGTTCAAACACTCATACTAATTTATATGCGAAAGAGTTGATGTATAGAAATGAACTAATATTTTCGCATATGTATAAAGAAGAAAGGCTCAAAGTGTTATTTTGACGTTGATCTCATGGAAGGAATCAAATGTATAAATTATAAAGATATCACATATAAAAATTATTTTTATGCATAAATCAAACTCATTAAGAAAAAATTTCAAGATATATGCCTTTTACAAATGAAGAAAGTGCAATGACTTTTTAGGGAATTACTTCCTATATCTTTCTTTTGTAATTAGCCTTTACTCACAATTTTGTAGGCAATATGGGTCATAGTATGTAGATTATACTATATATTCTTTATCTCTCTATATTTTTCTGAAGATATTTTACAATATATATCATTTTTTAGAGTGACACCCATGTACAGATTGTACAATTTTTTAGGATTTTGGGTAATGCAGTTCATACTATATATTTTTTATCTCTCTCTATTTTTCTGAAGATACTTTTCAATATATATCATTTTTTTAGAGAGTTAACCCATGTACAGATTGTACAATTTTTTTAGGATTTTGGTGAGTGGTTAATTTTGTGGATTTTCTGTTTGATTTGGTTTAGGTAACCCCAGATATATCTCTTTTTTTTGTAGTAGTCATGCATGAATGAGATAAAAGCATATACTATCAATTTCTACTCAAATAATTTAATCTAAGAAAAAATAATAATAAAAAATATACGACACTCTATTAAGATGAGAAAAAATTCATACATTCAATGCTATTTCCTATAGAGATCATCTAAAAATTTGAAGAAATAAGAAATGTGTTTGGAGTAGAAAAAATATATATTTCACTCTAAATAAGGGAAGTTAGGCTTAAATTATATCTCATAAAAGTAGTCTACACTAAAACAAATTCATAAACACCGATTTTGGGTTTAATATAATTTCTACATCTTATCAAGAAATACTAGTTATGACAAAAATTAACTAATTATCAAAAACAATTACAAAATATTTCATGATATGTTTTCAAAAATTAATCTAACAGTACAAAAGACTTAACTATTTACTTAAATTTGATTTAAAGAAATGATAAATTTTTGTGAGAACTTTTTTTTTAATTCCTAAAATTGCTAAATCACACAAAAAAAATAATAACCAAACACAATAAAAATGAAAATGTGAACATAAAAAAGAAAAAAAATTATTATTTTTTTATTTTTTTGTAAATTGTTAAATTTTTTAAATTAAGCATGGTAACTTTTCACCACCCCAACCTAGAACTTACATTGTCCTCAATGTAACAATTGTAAATTAAAGATAAAGAGAAAAGAGAGGAAATATTACCTATTTCTTGAGAATGTTGCGTAGTGATGGAGAAATGCAGGTGCATCCATCATGTTCATTAAAGTGCACACAGACAGATTGATGTAAACTTCTAACATCTCAACAAATACTTTTTAGTTTTAACAATTTTAAAATTATTCACATGTAATTAAACTAAAATAAACAATAGAAATTAAATAAATTAAATTAAATTACCTAAAATGATGGGTTGCCTTCCATCCAGCGCTTAGTTTAATGTCTTAGCAAGACGTAACTTGGGGATTTCATTTTAAGTAAACTCAATGTCCCCTCATCAATGAGTCAATGAAACCTACAAGTAAGATAAGATTGTCTACCTATACTTTTTCAGTCATGTCCTATGGATTTTTAAATTTTTCTGTACTTAAAACTAGGGACATGCTTGTGAGTTTTAGATAATCCATGTCTAGGTACAAATCAAATAATTAAAGGCATCAAAACACAATTGTACATAGATCAAACAAAACAACTAACTCCTTAGATTAAAACATTAAAATTTTGGAGATAGTTTCAGACTTTTTTTTTTGGTTTTTTTTTAACTATAATATCTAAGTTAAAATAACATAATCAGTATTAACCAAGAGTGCTCCCAAGAAATAATTGTGGGGCAAAGCCTCCTTAAAAACCATCCTCCTAGACAGAGCAACGTTCTAAGGAAAGACTAGTGGCACAAAGACTTCCACGAACTAGTCTCCTAGACAGAACTCCCTTAGATCTTTACTTTTCATGCTATTAAAATTAAGTTAATTAAGTTAAGTTAAGTTAAAATTTAAGTTAATAAAAAGGTAGGTTAATCAAGTTAATGAAAATCTAAGTTAATTAAGTTAGTAAATTGAAGGCAGGCGTTGGGTGCACGGGCGCGCGCGGATGTGGGTGTGCTGCGCGCGGGGGCACAGTTTTCTCCTTTTTGACCCATTTTTTCCAATTTTTCCATAATTTTTGACCTTTCCCCATTTATTTATTAATATATTTGTGATGTATTGCTTCCAGTATTCCTCTTTGAGTCTTTAAGTTACGTTTTTAAGTAAAAATACCTGAAAACAATAAAAACACTCGTGATTCTGAAAAAGACAAATTTATATAAATATATATTTTTTTAATCAATTAATGTGCATAAAATCATGGTAATTTTAGTGCTTTTTGAGCACTCATCAGTAGCGCAATTTTAATGACGAGTGGCCCTAGAGCACTTTTTATAAATTTTTCTCACGTATACCCAAAAATGGAATTTTGTTGCATCCATAGAGAAGCTTTCATGATAGGTGGTTGATAAGAGTCAAATTATTGCATTTTTGTTATGATTTAAATGTTGATATTTGTGTAAAAATTGCGTTTATTTGATTATTTAATCCACAAATGTCATTTCACGGGTATTTCGTGTTTAAAGTGCAATTTTAGGTAAAATCATAATTTTGGAGAAGTTTGGGACAAATTTCAATGAACGGGATAGAGTGCAAATAAAAAGAAAACAAAATTTCAAAATATGGAATTTCTCTGCCGGCGAGAATATTTCCGCCGCCGGCGAAAACCTTACGGAGAATACGTTGAAAATCATGCAGGGAGCACGGATTTTAGCAACGTAATCTCGCCACCGGCCAAAGAAATCTCGCCGCCGGCCAATGTAATCTCGCCGCCGGCCAATGCAATCTCGCCGCCGGCGAAAATCCTACAGAAAGCACGATGAAAATCTTCCAGAGAGCACAAAATTTGGCAAATTCATCTCGCCGCCGGCCAAATTTATCTCGCTGCCGGCCAAATGCATCTAGCCGCCGGCCACATTATTTTGGCCGCCGGCCAAAATCGAAAACCCAAAAAAATTTATTTTCCAAAAATCTCACCGCGGCGAGAATAATGTCACCGCCGGCGAGTTTCATCCGAAAACAGATTTTTTTGGTTGTTTTGTTCCAAAATTGCCCCCCAAACCCTAGATCTATATATACAATATGATGGAGAAAGAGGGGGACGGCAGAGAGAACAGATTTGAATCATTTTTGGAAGAGAAAAGGCAAATTTTGGAGAGAAAGTTTGGAGAAGCTTGAAGGATCATCACCATTGTTGCTACCAAGTCTTCATCTTCAAGAGTTTTTCATCTCTTCTCCTTAGCCTTCATATTCTGCATTTTATTCAGATTTGTTAATCATGAATTCAATTGAAATAATGGTTGTTCTTATTTCCGTTATGAACTAATTCGTTTTTGCTAAGGCTATGATGTAGTTAAATAAAGGAAATCTGATTTCTTTTGTTATGGTTATATGAATTCATTGTTTTCAAGTCGAGTATTTATTTCCATGCTTAATGCTTTTAAATTTCTGATCAAGATTTAGATGATTTGTTGCATTATATTGAGACCGAAAGGAGACGTGTAATGAATGCTTCTTGTGATAAATACCGTATGTTGAATGCGAGTTTGACACCTAATGCATGATGTATGTGGTTATTCCAGAAATTCCATAAATCATAATGTGCTTATTTGTGATTAAATCTTCATAGAAATATAGTTGGTTTTCATAGATAAGTAATTCTAATATAACTTGAGAAAGAGTATTAGATAAGTTTGGGTTTTTCAACCATCACTTTTAGCTTTGATTTTCATATAACATGACTTGAAATCAGATTGAATTGATTTAGCGAAATCAAATGCCTTAGCGTTTTTAATCATTTGTGAACAACATTAAATTTTGCTTTTAAAACAATTTCAACAATTCAGTTTTCAAATAAAATTAGGGTTAGTCAATTTTGGTACTTAGTAACGCCATTCCTTGTGGGTTCGATATCCGTACTTTTGTACACTTTATTACTTGAACGATTCATACACTTGCGAAAATAAGCATCAAGTTTTTGGCGCCGTTGCCGGGGAATGGTTTGATTTTATTAATATCGATACTACCTAATCTTAGTTTTAATTTGAAGTTAATTTGCTTTATCATTGTTTCATTTTTAATTTTGTTTATTTTGCTCGTTTATTTTATTTATCCTAAAAAAAGGGTAAATTTGTGTTGTTTTTGTGCTAGTTGATTTTCTGGTTGTAGGATTTTTGTATGAGACGTACAAGAATCCTTAACCTTCTTCCATTTGATCCAGAGATTGATAGAACCTATAGGTGTCTAAACCGATAGAGAAGACGTTCAACTTCATCTCCTAATAGAAAAATAGCCATGGATCCACCATTTGTTGAGGGAGGTGGAAATCATAGAGCTTTGAGGGATTATGCTGCGCCTAATGTTGCTGGAACTATTTCGGGTATAAGGAGTCCAACTATTCAAGCCAATAACTTTGAGATAAAACCATCCTTTATCCAAATGGTTCAATCAAATCAGTTTGGGGGAATGTCAAAGGATGATCCAAATGCACATATTGCTTACTTGCTGGAGGTGTGTGATCTTTACAAGATAAATGGTGTGTCCGAAGATGCTGTAAGATTGAGGGTTTTTCCTTTTTCACTTCGGGATAAAGCCAAGGAGTGGCTAAACTCATTACCACTAGGATCAATTACAACATAGAATGAATTGGTTCAGAAATTCTTATCCAAGTTCTTTCCTCCTGCTAAGACAGCAAAATTGAGGAATGAAATCACATCTTTTACACAGTATGACCAAGAATCATTATATGAATCTTGGGAAAGATTCAAAGAAATGTTGAGGAAATGCCCACATCATGGTATACCAATTTGGCTGCAAGTCTCTACATTTTATAATGGGTTGGTTTCAAACTATCGGGCAATGATTGATCTTTGAAATGGAGGGTCTTTAATGGGAAAAACACCGGAGGATGCTCATGAGTTGTTAGAGATTATGGCAGAAAACAAAAATCAGTGGCATTCAGAGCGGGTAATTGCAAAAACACCAGCAGTAGTGCATGAAATTGACTCAGTGAATGCTTTGTCAACTCAAGTTGCTGTTCTTTCAAGAAAGATGGATTCTTTGTCATCCAAATTTGAATCCAAACCAACTGCACAATGTGATTTATGTGGTGGAAATCATGCTAGTATCGAGTGCCAAGTTGGAAATCCATTTGCTTCACCAAATGCTGAGCAAGCAAATTATGTTTCAAATTTCCAAAAACCTCAACATAACCTATACTCGAACACCTACAATCCAGGTTGGAGAAATCATCCAAATTTGTCATGGGGAAATAACCAAGGGGGATTCAAACCGTCATCATCTTCCTACCAACCCCAGGAGAAAAAACAAACAAATTTGGAAGAAATTTTGGGAAAGTTCATTGAGGAGACAAGAGCAAATTTCAGAAATCAAGAGGCAATCAACAGGGACATCCAAAACCAACTGGGGCAGCTTTCAAAGCAGATTGCAGAAAGGTCTCAAGGATCGCTGCCTAGTGACACAATAAATCCCACAGAGCATGCAAAGGCTATCACATTGAGAAGTGGTAAAGAACTTGAATGGCAGAGGAAATCGAAGAAAAAGATGGAAGAATCTAAAGAAAATCCATCAAGATCCCAAGACATTCAACCTTCCTCATATGCAAAATATGAGCCTCCTATCCCATATCCTCAAAGATTGAATAAGAAAAAGCTTGATAATCAATTTGATAAATTTTTGGATATTTTTAAGAAATTACATATTAACATTCCTTTTGCAGAGATGTTGGAAAAAATGCCGAAGTATGCAAAATTCATGAAGGAAATTCTATCAAAGAAGAGGAAGTTGGGAGATTATGAAACTGTCATGCTAAATGAGAAGTGCAGTGCAGTTCTTCAAAGAAAACTTCCACAGAAATTGAAAGACCCAGGGATTTTTACTATACCTTGTACTATAGGGAGTTGCAATTTTGATAAGTCCTATGTGATTTAGGAGCAAGCATTAATTTGATGCCACTTTCTGTTTTCAGGAAACTAGGCCTGGGAGAAGTGAAGCCCACTTCAATCTCTTACAATTAGCAGATCGATCGGTGAAATATCCTCTAGGGGTAATTGAGGATGTTTTAATTAAAGTCGACAAATTTATTTTCCCTGTAGATTTCGTGGTGCTTGACATGGAGGAAGATAGAGAGATATCGTTGATATTGGGGAGACCGTTCCTTGCAACTGGAAGAACATTGATTGATGTTTAGCAAGGAAAGCTCATTCTACGGGTGCAAGATGAACAAGTAACTTTTGATGTTTTTGAAGAAATAAAATTTCCAAGTGATGTACATTCTTGTTTTCAAATTAACACTCTTGACGGGTTAATCTCGGAAACTTTTGAGGAGAGAACTCCATTGCTACCACTAGAAGCTTGCCTTGTGAAATCTGCAACAATTGAGGAGGAAGATAAGGGGATGAGACAATGTTCCGAATTACTGGCAGCACCTAATGAAT
Source organism: Hippophae gyantsensis (assembly GCA_030763125.1). Classification (NCBI taxonomy): domain Eukaryota; kingdom Viridiplantae; phylum Streptophyta; class Magnoliopsida; order Rosales; family Elaeagnaceae; genus Hippophae; species Hippophae gyantsensis. The sequence goes on along the minus strand of CM061039.1, from coordinate 25,705,872 downwards.
ATTTGTGCAGTGATGAAAAATTTAAGGAGTTGGGAACAAATGAAACTCCAACCTTAGTGGTAAAGAATGGAGCCAACAAGATTGAGCTAAAGCCAATGCAATCCCATCTAAGAAAAAAAAATCTTACGTTCACTACCGGCAAGGGCAGTTTCACCGCCGACGGAAAGGAGATCTCTCTTTCCTTTCTTACATTGAGGACAATGTAAGGTTTTGGTTAGGTGCGGTAAACGGTAAATCTTTTCTCTCCTTCAATTTTAGTAGTTTTATTTGTGTGTTTAGTTGTGTTTAATTTTGATTTTCCATTTATTTTTCTGCATTTTGATTTAATTTTTTTATTTCTTTATTGTCTTATTTTGATTTTGATTTTTTATTTTAATTTGCACGTTGATGATAATAATGTGATTGTGATAACAAGTAGCTGTTAGAAGACATTAAATTTTGCTTCGGTTTAAAGAGAATTTCAAATGTTGATTTTACCTAGTTGGCGACTCTTTTGGTATGTGGTGTGATTTGGTTGATTAGTCTAAATGCTTAGAGAAGTCTTATGTGCGAATTTTTCATGGACATTTTTGTGATCTCAACAAACTCTAGAACTCATTTGAAAACCTCTTGAGGCAAAATAATTTGGAATTGCACTATTTAGGATATGATGTAGGCCATTTTTGGATCGATTGTGCCATTTTAAGCCTACCTTGTTATCCTTATATCACTAGTAACCTCTTTGAGCCTATTTAAATATATTGTTAGCCTTACTTTTCTTTCTTTTTGCCTTATATAACCTACCTTCTATTGAGCCGAAAATATATATATATAATTCCTACCTTATTTGTTAAGAGCACTTAATTTTGAACACAAACTTTTCAAGAGGAATTGGAGAAATCTTCCACATATATTGGAAGAAATTGGTTTGGGGTTATGTCTTTTCAAGAGAAATTGGAGTAAGGATGCAAAAAAAAAAAAGAAATCCACATATATTGGAAGAAAGTTGTTGGCTTTTCAAGAGCAATTGAGTGAAAAAAAAGAAAAAGAAGAAGAAGAAGAAAGCCTTCACATTCTAGTAAATAAAAGAGTGTTAGTGATGGATGTATTGAGGTGAAAGATTGAGGAAGAACTTTGTTTATCTGTGAAAAAATGGGTTATGGTCGGAAGAAACAATTTGGGTTAAATGGTGTTACTCTTTTACTTAATTGGTTGTGTTTAATCTAATAAGTGCCCTTATTTATATTTTGACACTTCCCGGTCTTTCTTAACCAAATACCTAAGCCTAACATTACAAGCCTCATAAAGTCCTATTGATCCAAAGTGGTGTATTTTCCTTCATTAGTGGAGAGAGGTTTGAAAAGTGAGCCTATGGAGGTTGAGATTTCACCTTTTTGTTTGTGGATATTATGCATAATATTATCCGGGCATTATGGCTATTGGTTTGTGTTTTGATGGATGTTTAAGAGTCAATAACAAAAGTGAAATTGGCATTTGAGATTTCTTAAAGCTTAGGTGACATTTAATTATTCTATATGTTGGGTGTTATTTACAATTTTTGAGACATTTGTGCAAGTTATTTGTTATGTGATTTTATTGTTTTAAGTTAGGATAGTTATAGGTAAGATGTTTGTGGGTATCATCACTGGAAGCCCTCACAAGACTACAACTCGTCCTACTAGGGCCACCTAGGGGTTTAAAGGCTTATTGCATACGCTTAATGTAATGTTGTAAATAGAATAAATTTCCTTTGAATTTTTCTTTTAATGTCTCCTTTGAAATTATTCATAGATCGCTTTTCTTGCTAGAGACTAGCAAGAAGCTGGTTGGGGGTTGTTGATAAGAGTCAAATTATTGCATTTTTGTTATGATTTAAATGTTGATATTTGTGTAAAAATTGCGTTTATTTGATTATTTAATCCACAAATGTCATTTCACGGATATTTCGTGTTTAAAGTGCAATTTTGGGTAAAATCATAATTTTGGAGAAGTTTGGGACAAATTTCAATGAACGGGATTGAGTGCAAATAAAAAGAAAACAAAATTTCAAAATATGGAATTTCGCCGCCGGCGGGAATATTCTCGCCGCCGGTGAAAACCATACGGAGAATACATTGAAAATCATGCAGGGAGCACGGATTTTAGCAAAGCAATCTCACCGCCGGCCAAAGAAGTCTCGCCACCGGCCAATGTAATCTCGCCGCTGGCCAATGCAATCTCGCCGCCGTCGAAAATCCTACAGAAAGCACGGCGAAAATCTTCCCAAGAGCAAAAAATTTGGCAAATTCATCTCACCGCCGGCCAAATGCATCTAGCCGCCGGCCACATTATTTTGGCCGCCGGCCACATTATTTTGGCCGCCGGCCAAAATCGAAAACCCAAAAAAATTTATTTTCCAGAAATCTCGCCGCGGCGAGAATAGTGTCGATGCCGGCGAGTTTCGTCCGAAAACATATTTTTTTGGTTATTTTGTTCCAAAATTGCCCCCCAAACCCTAGATCTATATATACAATATGATGGAGAAAGAGGGGGACGGCAGAGAGAACAGATTTGAATCATTTTTGGAGGAGAAAAGGCAAATTTTGGAGAGAAAGTTTGGATAAGCTTGAAGGATCATCACCATTGTTGCTACCAAGTCTTCATCTTCAAGAGTTTTTCATCTCTTCTCCTTAGCCTTCATATTCTGCATGTTATTCAGATTTGTTATTCATGAATTCAATTGAAATAATGGTTGTTCTTATTTCCGTTATGAACTAATTCGTTTTTGCTAAGGCTATGATGTAGTTAAATAAAGGAAATCTGATTTCTTTTGTTATGGTTATATGAATTCATTGTTTTCAAGTCGAGTATTTATTTCCATGCTTAATGCTTTTAAATTTCTGATCAAGATTTAGATGATTTGTTGCATTATATTGAGACCGAGAGGAGATGTGTAATGAATGCTTCTTGTGATAAATACCGTATGTTGAATGCGAGTTTGACACCTAATGCATGATGTATGTGGTTATTCCAGAAATTCCATAAATCGTAATGTGCTTATTTGTGATTAAATCTTCATAGAAATATAGTTGGTTTTCATAGATAAGTAATTCTAATATAACTTGAGAAAGAGTATTAGATAAGTTTGGGTTTTTCAACCATCACTTTTAGCTTTGATTTTCATATAACATGACTTGAAATCATATTGAATTGATTTAGCGAAATCAAATGCCTTAGCATTTTTAATCATTTGTGAACAACATTAAATTTTGTTATTTACGTTTAGTTTTATGTTAATTTACTTTTAAAACAATTTCAACAATTCAGTTTTCAAATAAAATTAGGGTTAGTCAATTTCGGTACTTAGTAACGCCATTCCTTGTGGGTTGGATATCCGTACTTTTGTACACTTTATTACTTGAACGATTCATACACTTGCGAAAATAAGCATCAGTGGTACTAGAGCACGTTTTGAACAACTTTGACACCTATAATAAAAAATTGCAATTTCTTGCATTGATTGTGCACTTTTCATGACGAGTTATGTTAGAGCACATTTTGCAACTTTGTCACATATAATAAAAAATTATGCATATTGTTTTATTCATTTTTCCATTCACTTATGTGTTACAAGACCAATTTTTATAACTTTTTCTCACTTATAACCAAAATTGATATTTTGTTGGACTGTGGAGAAATTTATATGACAGGTTATACCAGATAACGTTTTTGTGCATTTGCATGAAGGTTATATTTTCTTGCATTTGTAGGGAAATTTTCTTGATGGGTTGTATTGGAGGACTTGTTTAGACGTTTTTGCACACATACCCAAAAATTCCTTTTGTTGCATCCATAGAGAAACTTTTGTGACAAGTGCTACCATAGCACATTTTGAACCTCTTTTGCACATATAATCCAAAATGGCATTTTGTTACATTGATTGTGCAATTTTCATGATTGTATATGTCGGGCCACTTTTTCACACAAAATAGAAAATTGTGCATTTTGTTGTATTCATATTTCCATTCATTCGTGTGTTATCAGACCTCTATTTATAAATTTTTCTCACGTATACCCAATATTGCAATTTTGTTTTATCTATGTGGCAATTTTATGACAAGATAGACATGACAATATTTTGTGCATATACATGAAAATTATATTTTTTCGAATCCATAGAGAAATTTCTTGAGGGATGCTATTAAAGCCCTTTTTGATACTTTTTTGCGCATATACCCAAAAATTTAATTTTGTTGCTTATGTTGCACAATTTTAATGATGTGTAGCACAAGTACTTTTTGCAACTGTTTCTCTCGTATACCAAAAAATGGCTTTTTTTGCATCCATAGAGAAACTTTTGAGATAGGTGCTATCGGAGTACGTTTTGAACCTCTTTGGCACATGTAATCAAAAATGACATTTTGTTGCATTAATTTTGAAATTTTCATGACGGGTGATATCAGAGTACTTTTTGCAACTTTTTCCCACATAACTAAAAATTGTGCAATTTTTTGTATTCGTATTACCATTCATTCGTGTGTTACGAGACCAAATTTTAAGTATTTTTTGCACTTATGCACGAAATTATAATATTTTTAGATTTCTGTGGCAATTTTTAGAACAAGTTTTACCCGAAAACGTTTTTGCACATATACATAAAATTATATTTTTTGACATCCATAGAGCAATTTTCTTGATGGGTGGTATTGGAGCCATTTTTAATACTTTTGTATGCATATACCCAAAAATGAAATCTTGTTGCATATGTAGCGCAATTTTAATGAAAGGTGGCACTGGAGCAATTTTTGCAACAGTTTCTCACGTATACCAAAACATTTCTATTTGTTGCATCCATACAACAACTTTTGTAACATGTGGTACCGGAGCATGTTTTGAACCTCTTTGGCACATAGAATCGAAAATAGCATTTTGTTGCATTAATTGTGCAATTTTCATGACAGATGATGCTGAAGCACCTTTTGCAACTTTTCTGCACATAATCCAATATTTTTCTTTTTGATGTATTCATATTTCCATTCATTCGTGTGTTACGAGACTACTTTTTATAACTTTTTCTCTCTTATAACCAAAATTGCAATTTTGTTGGATCTTAATTTGGGGCAATTTTTATGACAAGTTATACCAAACAACCTTTTTTGCGCATTTACATCAAACTTATATTTACTTACATCTTTAGGGCAATTTTTTTGAAGGGTTGTCTTGGAGCACTTTTTGAAACTTTTTGGCACATATACCCAAATTGAAATTTTGTTGCATATGTAGTGCAAATTTATGACATGTGATGGGGGCACTTTTTGCTACATATGAAAAAAATGCAATTTTGTTTGATCTGTGGATCTATTTTTATGACAGGTTATACCAAACAACGTTTTCTACGCAAATATGTGAAAGTTATATTTTCTTGCATTTGTAGGGCAATTTTCTTGATGGGTTGTATTGGAGCACTTTTTGAAACCTTTATGCGCATATACCCAAAAATGAAATTTTGTTGCATTAGTAGCACAATTTTAATGACGGGTGGCCTCGGAATAGTTTTTCCTACTTTTCTCACGTATACCCAAAAATTCATTTTGTTGCATCCATAGAGAAACTTTTGTGACAGGTCTTACCAGAGTACCTCTTGAACCTCTTTCACACATATAATATAAAATGACATTTTGTTGCATTGATTTTACAATTTTTATGACTGTAGATGTCAAACCACTTGTTACGAGATCCCTTTTATAAATATTTCACACTTATATCCAAAATTGCAATTTCTAATATATGTGTGGCAATTTTTATGACAGGTTAGATAGGACAACATTTTTTTTGCATATACATGAAAATTATATTTTCTCGCATCCGTAGTGCAATTTTCTTTATGGGTGGTATTGGAGCACTTTTTGAAACTTTTTCGCGCATATAGTCAAAAAATGAAATGTTGTTGCATATTGATGACTCTATAAAAATATAGTCATTAGCGCACTTTTTTAGTTAATATTTACTTTTTTTATTTAATAAATAGTATTTTTATAGCCAAAAATATTAAAATATAATTTTTTTAGCAAAAAGGGGTGAAAATAAACTTTTGAAATTTTTTAGGATTGTTTATGAATTTTTAACACATGACAAATTAGAAGATGCCACGTGGTATGCCACGTAGGCAGAGGAGTTGACTAGGCAAGTGACGTAGACGCCATGTAAGCACGAAGAGTAAATCACATTACGTCGCATGTGAGGATGACGAAACGCATGCCACGTATTAGCATGGCGTTCAATCTAAGTTTAAAAATTGGTCAATATGCCATGCCATATGTCGCTACACCATTTATCTACACCAATCGCATTGGGCCACACGTCACTGAGTCATTGAGCGTTGACTCTAATAGGTTGCCTATGCCACGCATCGCTCCCTGATTCGCTCACTGAATATTTGATGCCATATGGCACGCTGTGATTGGTTGGAACTATCAGTTTTGCTTGTTTTTATCGTAGCGCTTGATCTAAAGCTAATATGATGGTGTAGATCACACTTGAGCTTTATTTAAGCCCTTAATCACTACATAAACCCTAAGTGGCCTCCATTAGTATAATTTTGGTCAATTTTTGGAGCTAAAAAAAGAGAAAAATACATAAAAATTCAAGAGACCACACAATGTTTTTAGAGATTCAAGAGGAGATTAACACTATAATTCAAGAGATTGATTGTATTTCTTCTTCTACTCTTTTCTTTCTCAATTTTTATGTCTTCCTTTATAAAAATATGAGCTTTATAAACATAATTATTTGTAATTAATTTATTAATCTAGGGATCTTATTAACCCAATTTTTACCATGTGATAATCTAATATTTTACCCCAATTATAATTATAATATTTGTATGCTATTAATTTTTTGGCCAATAATTTATCTATAAATGTAATTAAATAGATTTGAGAAAATTATTTAATTGTTTGTCTTGATTAAATAACATGCATAGTTTTTGGACAGAGATGTATAATTCTTTTGTATGTGATCCATAATTGATGAACTTAATGAGTAGTATGTAATTTAATTGGCATGAGAGTGTGATTAAATTAATTACTATATGATGTGTAGTTTACTTGAGAGAGAAATACATGTTACGTTAGGTTTAATTAATAATTATATTGGGGAATTTTAGCGATTCGTATGTTTAGGAAATTAGGGATTAAGTATTCCTACATATTTTCTCATATATCTTTTTAGTTACCAAATTTGATTTAATTAATTATTTCTATTTACTTTTAATTATTTTAATTTTGCTTCCTTAAAATATAAAAAAACAAAAAAAATTATTTTTATTTTTTTTAATTTTGAAAAATTAGTTTCTAATAAAATAATCTCAATAGAAATGATTTTTTCTAATCATTATATTACTTGTTACGATTTGTATAAATATTAGAAATTAATATTTTATTTTTATTTTTTTAATTTTAGTTATTTTTCTTAATTTATTTTTATTTACTTATTTTGTTTTAGTGATTTATTTATTTAATTTCCTTTATATAGTTTTTATTTATTTATTTATTTTGAATTTTTATTTAGTTTTTATTTAGACATCCCATTTAGTATTGTAAAAACATAATTGAGTATATTGCATGAGTAGAGTTCATGAAGAAGAAATCTTTCCTTTAGATCTTGAAATTGTGTGTACATTGAGATCAATTAGAAAACAAGTTACCCAAGAAGAAGAAATGGCTAATCCATTAGAAATAAATAATATTGAGTTAATCTTGAATAATCAAATGTTGTTGATAGATGATAGAGATAGAGCTATGAATGAATATGCAATACTTACATTAGAAGGGTTGAATCCAAGTATTACAAGGCCAAATATTCAAGCTAATCAATTTGAATTAAAGCTAATGATATTTCAAATGCTACAAACAGTTGGACAATTCAACGGATTACCAATAGAGGATCCTTATCTTCATCTCATATTGTTTATTAAGTTGTAGATTCATTTAAGTTCAATGGTGTGACAGAGGAGGCATTTAGGCTTAGATTATTCCTACTCTTTGCGAGACTATGCTCGAGCTTGACTACACTCTTTGCCACATGATTCCATTACAAATTGGAAAGGTTTGGCGGAGAAATTCTTGATGAAATACTTCCCACCAACAAATAATGCCAAGCTTAGGAATGGCATTAATTCCTACCAAACAACATGAACAAGAATCTCTATATGAAGCATGGGAAAGATTCAAGGAATTTCTAAGGAAATGTCCTCATTATGGTATTCCTTCTTAGAATCAAATGGATACTTTTTATAATGGTCTCAACGCTCACGCAAGAACTATTGTTGATGTATTTGCTAGTGGAGCTTTGCTAGCCAAATCTTACAATCAAGCTTATGGTTTACTTCAGAAAATGGCTAGCAATAATTATCAATGACCAATGGATAGAATGAAAACCATAAGAAGAGTAGCTGGAGTGCATGAGGTAAATGATATCACAGCACTTACAGCATAAGTGTCATCTTTGGTTAATCTTTTGAAAGTTCAAAACTTGTCAGCGAGTCTAAACCAGGTCCAAGATTCAAGAGTGTCATGTGTGTTTTGTGGAGGAGCTCATTTGTTTGATAATTGTCCAAATAATCCTGAACCCATATGCTATGTGGGTAATGTGAATCGAAAAAATAATCCATACTTAAATACATATAACCCAGGAAGGAGACAACATCCAAATTTCTCTTGGAGCAATAACAACAGTCAAGGTGGTAATCAATTCAACCATCAATCATTTTCACCACTTGATTTTCAACAACCACATCAATCACAAGCCCAAAAAAAGAAGCCACTTACTGAGGACAATACAAATGCCTTAATGAGGATGATGAACGACTTCGTCCAATCATTTAATACGAAAGTGTCAACTCAAGAGGCTTCAATTCAAAATTTGGAGAACAAATTAAGGCAACTTGCTTAGGCTATTAGTCAAAGGCCACAAGGTGACCTTCCAAGTGACACAATTGTAAACCCAAGAAGAGAAGGTAAGGACCAGTGCAACGCCATAGCCTTGAGGAGTGATAAAAATTTAGAACAAGAACATAAGATAGAACAGGATGAGGAGAAAAAAGAAATTAAAAAGGATTAGGAGGAACTAGTGGATAAATAAGGCATTGAAAAGGAAATAATTTAGCCAAAAAAGAATAACTTTACAAACCTACTATTCCTTTCCCTCAAAGACTACAAAATCGAAAGTCAAATACGCAGTTTTCAAAATTTCTAGAAGTCTTCAAAAAGTTGCTCATAAACATACCATTTGTAGAGGAACTTGAACAAATGTCGTCTTATGCCAAATTTATGAAAGATATACTATCAAAGAAAAAGAGGCTTGGAGATCATGAAACAATAACCTTGACTGAAAGTTGTATTGCCATCCTTAATAGAAAACTACCACAAAAACTAAAAGATCCAGGTAGTGTTGACATCACTTGCACTATTGGGAACATCCATTTTGGCAAGGCACTATGTGACTTGGGTTCTAGCATTAACCTCATTCCATTATCGATCTTCAAGATATTGGGGATTGGTAAAGCAAAACCCACTTCGGTAACATTACAAATGGCAGATAGATCGATTAAGAGACCTCAGGATGTGGTAGAAGATTTTCTAGTAAAAGTAGACAAATTCATCTTTCTGGCGTACTTCATTGTACTAGATATGGAAGAGGATAGTGACATTTCTATCATACTTGGTTGTCCATTCTTAGCAACCAGAAGAGCACTTATTGATGTATAAAATGTGAATTTACAATAGGAGTGCAAGATGAAAAAGTAATATTTAAATTTTTTAAAGAATCTGAACCCCCTGATATTGATAATGCTAATCAATGTTTAAGGATAAATGTTACTGATTGTGGGAATAGCTTAAAAGAATCTATTGAGTTGCCCAAACTTAATACTTTAACACATGCTGTTGTAAACAAGGACATAAACTCACCAAAAAATAAATCAACCTATTATAACTTTGAAAGTATGGCATTGAAGGTTGATATTATGGACTGTGACCTTTTTGGAGGACACACCTCTCATGTATGTATCAAAGAAGATTATAAATTTTTTTGAGATAGGATCTAAACTCAAACCATCAATTGAAGAGCCACCAAGTTTAGATACTACACTTTTACCTTCCTATCTCCAGTCAACTATGCAAGTGAAAGGGTAAAATGGAAAGGTGAAAAAGCTGTTAGAAATACATAAATTGGATGAGTTATGGTGGAGTGCATATAAGAATGCCAAAAATTTCAAAAAGAAAAAAAAACATGGTATGAGAAGAGAATTGAGCACCGTGTTTGCAAGCCAGAACATAAAGTATTATTGAACAAATAAAGACTCAAACTATTTCCAGGAAAACTCAAAAGTAAATGGATACAAAGGAATGTACCTTAGGAGTTGATATAACCGTCTAGTCAAGGACGTTAAACGTGACGCTGGTTGGGAGGAAACCTAACGTTATTATACTTATATTTTCATTGTTTTTGTTTTGTAGGTGAATAAATGTGGAGATCAATGGTGCAACAAGAATGAGCATTCTAGTGACAGATGTAGTGTGCCATGATTAAGGGAGTTTTCTTTCTTTTACCTTTTCATATTTATATATGCAAATTAGGGACGATGTGTAATTTAAGTTTGGGGGAGAAAACTTCATTCTCTACATTAGTATTTAGTATGCATTTTAACTTTTTATGGGATTTGTTTTAAATTTCTAGGATGTTTTTAATCATAATTTGAGTAGAAATTGATAAATATATGGAAACTAAATGCATGCATGCTTGATATGAAACATATGAACTCAATGATAAAAATTGGTTGTCATGACTAGGATAAGGAATGTAACATATTTGGTAAGATACTTAGATTAATCATATGATATGCTTGCTAGTTTTGATTGAATTGATTAAAAGTTTTATGCACATGTTCATGATTTATTTTGGTGTGCTTATTGAGAGAAAATTTGTAGTGAGTTATGCGAGTCGATGAGATCTACCAAGTTTTAGAATCTATTTGATCATCCCTTGAGGTGAAATCCTAAATAGTATTTAGCAAGAGAAATGATTTAGGCCTTATTTGGATCGATTGAACCTTTTAAGCTAACCATTGTTAATATCTTTAGTCACCCATTTGAGCCTAACAAAAAACATTTTTTTTATATTTAGGCCACATTTAATTCCTAACTAATAAGTATTACCTTTACACTTGCACCTTTAGCTTGTATGAAAAGAAAAAAAATGTAATCGTGTGTTATGCTATAGAGTAAGGTGAAATGTAATGCACCCTATAAAAAAGAAAAAAGAAGAAGCAAAAATCACAACATAATTATCCCTCTAAAAAACGAAAATAGCATTTAAAATAAGTCTTCAAGTTTTGGGAAGTTACAAAAAAATAGATGTGAAAAAAATGAAAAAAATGTCAAAAGAGGGTGCACTGAAATATCAAGTTAAAGGTCAATTGTGGTTAAAAAGTGCACGATGAACAAAAAGAAAGCTAAGGTGTGGAAAGAGCCTAGTTGTCTTCATTTACTGACCCCCTACCTATGCCATACATTACAACCATGTAAAGTCCTTATGAGAATTGTGAGAATTGTTCTAAGATTGAATTGATTACCAGGCTCATATAGGTTGATTTCATGAGTGCATTGGATGATATCATATGCAACACACACACACAAATCAATTTGTCAAAAACCTAGCATATCCTTGTATTGATGGAACATAGATTGATGAATATGTGAACCTCTTTATCATACAATTGTATGACTTTAGAGAGGGATAGTTTTGTGAAATATGCATGTACTAATAGAAGTATATTTATGAATATACTACCCAAGTTATTTGATTTAGTTATACTTGGCTTTAATTAAGAATAAGGAAAGAGTTAAGTTTTGGGTGTGATAACTCTATGAAAATAGAGTCATTAGCGCACTTTTTCACATAATATTTACTTGTTTTATTCAATAAATAGTTTTTATGGCCAAAAGTATTAAAATATGAACGTTTTAGTGAAAAGGGGTGAAAATATAATTTTTGGAATTTTTTAGGATTTTTTAGGATTTTTCTAGAATTTTTATGAATTTTTAACGCAGGACCAATAAGGAGCTACCACAGGGTATACCACGCAGGTATAGGAGCTGATTGGGCTAGCCATGTAGACAACACTCTGTGTGAGGAGGATGAAATACGTGCCACATGTCAGTATGGCATTCAATCCAAGTTTGGAAATTGGTCAACCTGCCATGCCACGTGTCACTATGCCATTCCTCTATGAGTTTCACCCGTGTGCCACAACATTCATCTCCGTGAATCACGTCGCACCACGTGTTACTGACTTAATGAGCGTTGACTCTGGCTAGTCTCCCCTACCACACATCACTCCCTGATTCACCTAGTGAATTTCTGATGCCACGTGTCACACTATGATTGGCTAGAACTATCAATTTTTTTTGTTTTGATCGTAGCCATTGTTTTGAAGCTGATTTGATGGTTTAGATCATAGTTGAGCAATATGTAAGCCCCTAATCACTCCATAAACCCTAAGTGGCCTCCATTAGCATAATTTTGGTTAATTTTTAGGATTTAAAAGAGAGAAAAATACATAAAAATTCAAGAGACAACACAATTTTGGTGGAGATTCAAGAGGAGATTAACACTACTATTCAAGAGATTGATTGTATTTCTTCTTCTACTATTTTCTTTATCAATTTTTATGTCTTCCTTTATGAAAAAAATATGCTTCATGAACACAATTATCTATACTTAATTTATTAATCTATGGATCTTATGAACCCAATTTTCAATGTGATGATCTAATATTTTACCCCAATTATAATTATAATTTAATTATATTATTTAATCTGATTTGTATGCTATTAATTGCTTGGCCAACAATTAATCTATAGAGGCAATTAAATAGATTTGAGAAAATTATTTAATTGTTTGCCTTGATTAAATAACATGTATAGTTTCTAGGCAGAGATATATGATTCTTATGTATGTGATACGTAATTGATGAACTTAAGGAGTAGTATGCAATTTAATTGGCATGAGAGTGTGATTAAATTAATTACTATATGGTGTATAGTTTACATGATAGAGGAATTACATGTTAGGTTAGATTTAATTGATCATGTAATTAATTAATAATTATATTGGCGGTTTTAGCGATTCGTATGTTTTGAAAATTGGGTGATTAAGTATTCCTAGATATTTTATCATATATCTTTTTAGTTACCAAATTTGATTTATTTAATTGTTGCTATTTACATTTAATTATTTTAATTTTGCTTCCTTAAATTATAAAAACACAAAAGATTGATTTTTATTTTTTTTAAGTTTGAAAACTTAGTTTCTAATAAAATAATCTCCGTGGGAACGATCTTTTCTTATCATTATATTACTTGTTGCAATACGTATACTTACGTATTCATTGGACACACTTCATGTGTGGCGATCACATATGTAGCAAAATTTTATTAACGGGTGGCACCAAAGCATTTTTTGCAATTTTTTCTCACTTATACCCAAAAATGGCATTTTGTTGCATTGATTGTGCTCTTTTCATAACGGGTGATGTCGAAGCACTTTTTGCTACTTTTTAACACATAACTGAAAAATTTTACATTTTGTTGTATTCGTGTGTTACGAGACCACTTTATATAAATTTTTTCACTTATATCCAAAATTGAAAATTTGATGAATTAGTGGGGCAATTTTTAAGACTGGTTGCACAAGACAACTATTTTGTGCATATACATGAAAATTATATTAACGTACTTACGTAGAAAAATTTTCTTGATAGGTAGTATTGGAGCACTTTTGAACCTTTTTCACGCATACACCAAAAATTGAAATCTTGTTGCGCATGTAATGCAATTTAAATAACGGTTGGCAGCGGAGCGCTTTAGCAACACTTTATTGCGTATACAGAAAAATGGCATTTTGTTGCATTCATAGAGAAACTTTCGTGATAGGTTGTACCAGAGTAGGTTTTGAACTATTTTGGAGCATATAATTGAAACTGGCATTTTTTACATTAATTGTGTAACTTTCATGAAGGGACATGTCAGAGCACTTTTTGCAACTTTTTCACAAATAACCAAAAATTGTGCATTTTGTTGTATTCTTATTTCCATTCATTCATGTGTTACCAGACCCCATTTTCTATGTTTTTAGCACATATACCAAAAGTTTCAATTTTGTTGGATTTATGGGGCAATTTTAATGACAGATTGACAGGACAATTTTTTTGTTATATGCATGAAAATTATATTTTCTCGCATCCGTTGAGAAATTTTCTTGATGGGTGCTATTGGAGCACTTTTTGAAACTTTTTCAAGCATATACCCAAAAATGAAAAGTTGTTCCATATGCAACATAATTTTAATGAAGGGTGGCATCGGACAACCTTTTTACAACTTTTTCTCACGTATACCCAAAAATGGATTTTTTTTGCATCCATAGAGAAACTTTCATAATAGGTAGTACCGGAGCACGTTTTGAACCACTTTGACACATATAATCGAAAATTGAAATTTCTTGCATTGATTGTGAACTTTTCATGACAGGTGATGTCAGAGCACATTTTGCAACTTTTTCACATATAATGGAAAATTGTGCATATTGTTTTATTCATTTTTCCATTACTTGTGTGTTACGAGACCAATTTTTATAACTTTTTCTCACTTATAACAAAATTTGTAATTTTGTTGGACTGTGGGGCAATTTCTATAACAGGTTATGTGAGACAACATTTTTTTCCCATTTGCATGAAAGGAAAATTTTTCTTTCATTTTTAGGGAAATTTCTATGATAGGTTATATCAGACATCTCTTTTTACACATTTGCATGAGAGGTATATTTTCTTGCATTTGTAGGGAAATTTTCTTCATATTGGAGAACCTTTTGTAACTTTTTTGCACACTTACCCAAAAATGAAATTTTGTAGCAATAGTAGTGCAATTTTAATGACTGGTGGCCCTAGAGCAATTTTTGCAACTTCTCTCATGTATACCCAAAAATTTCATTTTGTTACATCCATAGAGAAACTTTTGTGATAGGTGCTACTAGAGCACGTTTTGAACCTCTTTCGCACATATAATAGAAAATAGCATTTTTTTCATTGATTTTGCAATTTTCATGATTGTAGATGTCGGCCAAGTTTTTGCAACTTTTTCACACATAACAAAAAATTGTGCATTTTGTTGTATTCGTATTTCCATTCATTCGTGTGTTATGAGACCCCTTTTTATAAAGTTTTCTCACTTATACCCAATATTACAATTTTGTTATATATGTGTGGTAATTTTTATGACAAGTTAGACAGGACATCTTTTTTGTGCATATACATGAAAATTATATTTTCTAGCATCTGTAGAGAAATTTTCTTGATGGGTGGTATTGGAGCACTTTTTGAAAATTTTTCGTGAATATACTCAAAAATGAAATGTTGTTGCATATGCAACGCAATTTTAATGATAGGTGGCACAAAGAATTTTTTGCAACTTTTTCTCACGTATACCCAAAATGTGCATTTTGTTGCATCCATAGAGAAACTTTCGTGATAAGTGTTACCGGAGCACGTTTTGAATCACTTCGACTAATATAATCGAAAATGGAAATTTCTTGCATTGATTGTGCACTTTATATAATGGGTGATGTCGAAGTACTTTTTGCAACTTTTTAACACAACTAAAAATATTGCATTTTATTATATTCGTATTTCCATTCATTCATGTGTTACGAGACCACTTTATATAAAGTTTTTCAATTGTATCCAAAATTGTAAATTTGATGGATCTGTGGGACAATTGTTTTGGACTGGTTGTACCACACAACTTTTTTGTGCATATACATGAAAATTATATTAACTTACATCCGTAGAGCAATTTTATAGATGGGTGGTATTGGTGCACATACTTGAAAATTATATTTTTTTTAATCTATGGGATAATTTTTATAATAAGCTGTACTGAACCACCTTTTTGTGCATATACGGGAAAATTCTACTTTCTTGCATTCGTAGAGAAATTTTCTTGATGTGTTGTATTGGAGCACTTTTTGGAACATTTTCTCGAATATTCCCAAATATGAAATTTGGTAGCATATGCATCGCAATTTTAATGATAGGTGGTACCGAAGCACTTTTTGCAACTTTTTCTCTCGTAAACACAAAAATGGCATTGTGATGCATCCAAAGAACAACTTTCGAGATAGGTGGTACCAGGGCAAATTTTGAACTTATTTGGAACAAATAATCAAAAATGGCATTTTGTTACATTTATTGTGTAATTTTCATGATGTCATGTCGAAACACTTTTTCTAACTTTTTCACCCAAAACCAAAATTTGTGTATTTTGTTGTATTCGTATTTCCGTTCATTTGTATGTTATGAGACCACATTTTACAACTTTTTCATACTTATACCCAAAATTGAAATTTTGTTGGATTTAATTGGCAATTTTGATTAATTATTGTAACGGACAACTTTTTTGTGCATATACATGAAAATAATTTTATCTTGCATCCTTAGAGCAATTTTCTTGATGGGTGGTATTGGTGCACTTTTTGAAACTTTTTTGCACATATACCCAAAAATGAAACTTTGTTGCATGTGTAGCACAATTTTTTTGATGGGTGGCACTGGAGCACTTTTCCAACTTTTTCTCACGTATACCTAAAAATTTCAATTTGTTGCTACTATAGAGCAACGTTCGTGATAGGTGGTTCCACAACACATTTTGAACCTTTTTTGCACACATAATCGAAATTGGCATTTTGTTACATTTGTTGTGCAATTTTCATAACGTGTCATGTCGTAACACTTTTTCTAACTTTTTCACACATAACCAAAAATTGAGCATTTTGTTGTATTCGTATTTCCATTCATTTGTGTGTTATGAGACCACTTTTTATAAAAAAATTACACTTATATCCAAAATTGCAAATTTGATGGATCTGTGGGACACCTTTTAGGACTGCTTGTACCAGACAACTTTTTTGTGCATAAATATGAAAATTATTTTACTTACATCCATAGAACAATTTTCTTGATGGGTGGTACAGGAGCAATTTTTGAAATTTTTTCGAACATACACTCATAATCAAAATATTGTTGGAATTGTAGTACAATTTTATTGAAGTGTGGCACTGAAGCACTTTTGGGAATTTTTACATGTATTCTCTATAATTTGAATTTTTTGCATCCATAAAGAAATAGTAATAAGTGGTACCAGAGCACATTTTGAACCACTTTGGAAAAAATAATCTATAATGGCATTTTATTGCATTTATTATGCAATTTTCTTGATGGGTGAAATGAGAGCATTTTTGCAACTTTTTCACACCTAACTGAAAATTGTGCATTTATTTTTATTCGTATTTCTATTAATTTGTGTGTTAATGACCACCTTTTATATCTTATTCACACTTACATCCAAAATTTCATTTTTTTTATCTATGGGGCAAGTTTTAGGACTAGTTGTACGAGACAACCTTTTGTGCATATACATGAAAATTATATTATCTTGCATCCGTAGAGTAATTTTCTTGATGGGTGGTATGGGTACACTTTTTGAAACCTTTCCGAGCATGTACCCAAAATAGTGCATTTTATTGTATTCGTATTTCCATTCATTCTTGTGTTACGAGACCACTTTTTTATATCTTTTTCACACTTATACCCAAAATTGCCTTTTGTTTGGATCTATGAAACAATTTTTATAACAGGTTGTATGGGAAAAAGTTTTTGTACATATATATGAAAATTATATTTTCTCGCATCCGTAGAGATGTTTTCTTGGTAGGTGGTATTGGAGCACATTTTGAAACTTTTTTATGCATATACCCAAAAATGATATTTTGTTGCATATGTAGCATAAATTTTATGGGGGGTGGCACTAGAGCACTTTTTGCAACTTTTTCTCATATACACCAAAAAAATTCAATTTGGTGCATCCATAAAACAACTTTCATGACAAGTGGTACCAGAGCACTTTATGAACCTCTTTGGCACATATAATCAAAAATGGCATATAGTTAAATTTTTTGTGCAATTTTCATAATGGGTAATGTCAAAACAGTTTTTACAATTTTTTCACACATAACCAAATTTTTTTCATTTTGTGGTATTCGTATTTCCATTAAATTGTGTGTTAAGAGACAACCTTTTATATCTTTTTCGTACTTATACAAAAAATTCATTTTTTTTATCTCTGGGGTAATTTTTTTATTAAGTTGTACCGAACAATGTTTTTGTGCATATATGGGAAAATTATATTTTCTTGCATTCGTAGAGAATTTTTCTGGATGTGTTGTATTGGAGCACTTTTGGGAACATTTTCTCAAATTTTCCCAAATATAAAATTTGGTAGCATGTGCAACGCAATTTAATGATAGGTTGTATCGAAGCACTTTTTGCAACTTTTTCTCTCATATACCCAAAAATGTCATTGTAATGCATCCAAAGAGCAACTTTCGTGACAGGTGGTACTACAGAACGTTTTGAACCTCTTTGGAACAAATAATCAAAATGGCATTTTGTTACATTTATTGTGCAATTTTCATGACGTGTCATGTCGAAACACTTTTTCTAACTTTTTCATACATATTCATAAATTGAGCATTTTGTTCTATTCGTATTTCCATTCATTCGTGTGTTATGACCACTTTTTATAACATTTTGTCACTTATATATAAAATTGCAAATTTGATGGATCTACGGTACAACTTTTAAGACTAGTTGTACCAGACAACGTTTTTATGCATAAATATGAAAAAAAATATTTATCTTGCATCCGTAGAGAAATTTTCTTGATGGGTGGTACTGGAGCAATTTTGATACTTTTTCGAACATACACCCATAATCGAAATCTTGTTGGAATTGTAGTGCAATTTTATTGACAGGTGGCACCGAAGCACTTTTGGAACTTTTTCACATGTATTCCCAAAAATTTCAATTTGTTGCATCCATAGAGCAATAATAATGGATGGTACCATTGCACATTTTAAACCTCTTTGGAACATATAATTTTAAAATGGAATTTTGTTGCATTTATTTTTCAATTTTCATGACGGGTGAAGTGAGAGCATTTTTGCAACTTTTTCACACCTAACGGAAAATTGTGCATTTCCATTAAATGGTGTGTTAGGAAATAAATTTTTATATATTTTTCATACTTATACATAAAATTCCATTTTTTTCGATCTGTGGGGCAATTTTTTTAATAAGTTGTACTAGACAACTTTTTTGTGCATATACATGAAAATTATATTTGTAACTTTACTCACGTATTCCCAAAAATTTCAATTAGTTGCATCCACAGAGCAACATTCATAAAATGTTTTACAGGAGCACGTTATCAACCTCTTTGGTACATATAATCGATAATGGCATTTTTGTTTTCATTTATGTGCAATTTTCATGAAGGGTGACGTCGAAACACTTTTTGCAAATTTTTCACACATAACCGAAAATTGTGGATTTTGTTTTATTCGCATTTCCATTAATTCATGTGTTAAGAGACCACTTTTTATATCTTTTTCACACTTATACTTAAAAATGAAATTGTGTAGCATATGTTGCACAATTTTTATGACGGGTGGAAACAAAGCACTTTTTGCAACTTTTTCTCACATATACCCAAAAATTTCAATTTGTTCCAGCCATAGAGAAACTTTCGTAAAAGGTGGTACAAGAGTATCTTATAAATCTCTTTGGCACATTCAATCTAAAATGGAAATTTGTTGCATTAATTGTGAAATTTTCACGATGGGTGATGTCGGATCACTTTTTGCAACTTTTTTAAACATAACCAAAAATTGTGCATTTTTTGTATTTGTAATTCCATTCATTCGTGAGTTACGAGATAACTTTTTATAAAGTTTTTGCACTTATATCCAAAATTGCAAATTTGATGGATTTGTTAGGCAATTTTTAAGACTGGTTGTACCAGACA
Source organism: Hippophae gyantsensis (assembly GCA_030763125.1). Lineage (NCBI taxonomy): Eukaryota > Viridiplantae > Streptophyta > Magnoliopsida > Rosales > Elaeagnaceae > Hippophae > Hippophae gyantsensis. The sequence goes on along the minus strand of CM061039.1, from coordinate 25,685,938 downwards.
ACCTTTTTACGCATATATAAAAAAATTATATTATCTTGCATCGGTAGAGAAATATTCTAGATGGGTGGTATTTGAGCACTTTTTAAAACCTTTTAGTGCATACACCTAAAATTGAAATCTTGTTACATACGTAGTGCAATGTTTATGACAAGTGGCATTGGAGCAAGTTTTGCAACTTTTCTCATGTGTTTCCCAAAATTTCAATTTGTTGCATCGAAAGAGCTACTTTCATGATAGGTGGTACAAGAGCACCTTTTGAACCTCTTTGGAACATATAATCAAAAATGGAATTTTGTTACATTTATTGTGCAATTTTAATGATGGGTGAGGTCGAAATACTTTTGGAAACTTTTCACACATAACCAAAATTGGTGCATTGAATTACGAATACAACAAAATACACAATTTTTGGTTAGTGTAAAAAGGATTTAAAAAGTGCTCTAATATCTACCTTCATAAAAATTCCACAATCAATGCAACAAAATGTCATTTTTGATTATATGTACCAAATATGTTCAAAACGTGCTTTGGTACCACCTGTCAAAAACTTTTCGGTTCCACAATCATTTTTGTTACAAAATTAAATATTTGGGTATATTGGGAAACAATTGCAAAAAGTGATGTGGTACCACACGTAATTAAAATTGCACTACATTAGAAACAAGATTTCCTTCTTAGGTATATGTGAAAAAGTTTCAAAAAGTGCTTATGTACCACACATCAAGAAAATTTCTCTACGGATGCAAGAAAATATAATTTTGATGTATATGCGCAAAAAGATTATTCAGTACAACCAGCCGTAAAAATTTCCCCACAGAACCAACAAAATTAAAATTTTGGTATAAGTGTAAAAAAGTTATAAAAAATGATATCGTAACACACAAATGAATGGAATTACCAATACAACAAAATGCACTTTTTTGGTTATGTGTGAAAAAGTAGCAAAAAGTGCTCTGATATCTACCGTCTTAAAAATTCTAGAATCAATGCAGCAAGATGCCATTTTTCATTATATGTGCCAAAGAGGTTCAAAACGTGCTTCGGTACCACCTGTCAAAAATTTTCCCAATGGATGAAACAAAATGAAATTTTTGGGTATATGTAAGAAACTGTTGCCAAAAGTGATTCGGTGCCACCCATAATTAAAATTGCGTTACATATGCAACATGATTTCATTTTTGGGTACATACGCGAAAAAGTTTCAAAAATTACTCCTTTACCACACATTAAAAAATTGTTCTACGGATGCAAGAAAATATAATTTTCATGTATATACCCAGAAAGGTTGTCCGGTATGACTAGTCGAAAAAATTAACAACAAATCCAAAAAAATTGAAATTTTGTGTATAAGTGCGAAAAAGTTATAAAAAGTGGTCTCATAAGAAATGAATGAATGGAAATATGAATTCAAAAAAATGCACAATATTAGGTCATTTGTGAAAAAGTTGCAAAAAGTTCTCTAATATCGCCTGTTAAGAAATTTGCACAATCAATGCAACAAAATTCCATTTTTAATTATGTGTGCAAAAGAGGTTAAAAACATGCTTCAGTACCACCTATCTCAAAATTTTCGGTATAGATACACCAAAATGAAAATATTTTGGCATTCGTGTGAAACTGTTGAAAAAAGAGATGCATTGCCACCCGTAATTAAAATTGCACTACATATGCAATAAGATTTTATTTTGGGTATATGTGCACAAAAGTTTCAAAAAGTACCCTTGTAGCACATATCAATAAAATTTCTCTGCGGATGCAAGAAATTATAATTTTCATGTATATGCGTAAAAAGGTCGTCTGGGACAACCAGTCGTAAAAATTGCCCCACATATCCAACAAAATTTCAATTTTGGGTATAAGTGTAAAAACATTATTAAAAGTGATTTGGTAACAAATGAATGAATAGAAATACGAATACAACAAATTGCACAATTTTCTTTTATATGTGAAAAAGTTTCAAAAAGTGCGCTATCATCACCCATAATGAAAATTGCACAATCATGGCAACCAAATGCCATTTTTAAGTATTTGTGCCAAAAAGGTTCAAAATGTGTTTTGGTGTAATATGTGCCAAAGAGGTTCAAAGCATGTTTCAGTACCATCTGTCAGTAAAGTTGCTCTATGGATGCCAGAAAATGCCATTTTTTGGGCATACGTGAAGAGTAGTTGCAAAAAGTGCTCCGGTATCACCTGTCATTAAAATTGCGCTACTTATGCAATAACATTTCATTTTTGGGTATATGCATGAAAAAGTTTCAAAAAGTGCTCCAATACCAACCTATCAAGAAAATTGCTCTACAGATGAAAGAAAATATAATTTTTATGTATATGCCCAAAAAGTTGTCCGGTACAACTATTCCTAAAAATTCCCTCATGGCTCCAATAAAATTGAAATTTTGGTTATAAGTGAAAAAAAGATATAAAATTTTTCTCATTACACACGAATGAATTGAAATATGAATACAATAAAATGCATTTTTTCAGTTGTGTGAAAAAGTTGCAAAAAGGGCACCAACATCTCCCATCATGAAAATTGCACAATCAATTCAATAAAATGCCATTTTCGATTATATGTTCCAAATAGATTCCACATGTGCTCTAAATATTTTCTCTATAGATGCAAAAAAAAAGGAATTTTTGGGTATACGTGGAAAAAAGGTGCAAATAGTGCTCTAATGCCACCAGTCATTAAAATTGCTCTATATAAGCAATACGATTATATTTTTAGGTATATGCGCTAAAAAGTATCAAAATTTGCTCTAATACAACCCATTAAGAAAATTAATCTATGGATGCACAAAAGTATAATTTTTGTGTATATGCACAACAAGGTTGTGCTCTACAAATTTTAATAAAAATTGCTCCACAAATCCAAAAAAAATTGCAATTTTGTGAATAAGTATGCAAATTTTAAAAAAGGGGTCTCGTAACACACAAATGAATGGAAATACATTTTTAACAAAATGCACATTTTTCAATTATGTATGAAAAATTTGCAAAAAATGCCTCAACATCACATGTCATTTTTGATTATATGTGCCAAGAAGGTTCAAAATGTTGTTTGATACCACCAATAGCAAAAGTGCTCTATGGATGCAACAAAATGCCAGTTTTGGTATACGTGAGAAACAGTTACAAAAAGTGCACCGATGCCACCTGTCATTAAAATTGCGCTACTCTGCAACAAGATTTCATTTTTAGGAGTATGCACAAAAAAGTTTTAAAAAGTGCTCCAATACCACCCATTAAGAAAATTGCTATATAGATGCAAGAAAATATAATTTTCTTATATATGTGTAAAGAGGTTGTTAGGTACAACCATTCATAAAAATTGATCCACAAATTCAACAAAATTGCAAGTTTGGGTATAAGTGCAAAAAGTTATAAATATTCATTATATGTACAAAAGAGGTTAAAAACATATCATTATTCAAATTTTGCTGTATGGATACAACAAAATGAAGTTTTTTGGTATCCATGTGAAACTGTTGCAAAAAGAGATGTGGTGCCACCCGTAATTAAAATTTCCCTACATATGCAACAAGATTTCATTTTTGGGTATATCTGTGAAAAATTTTGAAAAATTCCTATTGTACCACACATAAAAAAATTTACTCTATAGATGCAAAAAAAATATAATTTTGATATATGTGCGTAAAAAAGTTGTGCGGTACAAACTATCATAAAAATTGTTCCGCAAATAAAAACAAATTACAATTTTATGTATAAGTGCAAAAAATTTATAAAAAGGGGTCTCGTAACACAAGAATGAATGAAAATACGAATACAAGAAAATGTATATTTTTCAGTTATGTGTGAAAAAGTTGCAAAAAGTGCACCGACATCTCCCATCATCAAAATTGCACGAACAGTTCAAAAGAATTCCATTTTCGATTATATGTGCCAAATAGATTCCAAATGTGTTGTCGTACCACATATTAGAAAATTTGCTCGATAGATGCAACAAAAAGCCATTTTTAGGTATACGTGGGAAAAAGGTGCAAAGAGTGCTCCAGTGCCACCAGTCATTAAAATTTCTCTATATATGCACCAAAATTATATTTTTAGGTATATGCAATGAAAAGTATCAAAAATTGCTCCAATACAACTCATCAAGAAAACTGCGCTAGGGATGCAAAAAATATATTTTTTATGTATATGCCCAAAAATGTTGTGCGGTATAAGCTGTCATAAAACTTTCCCCATAGATCCAAAAAAAATTGCAATTTTATGTATAAGTGCGAAAAAATAATAAAAAGGGATCTCATAATACAAAAATGAATGGAAATACCTATACAACAAAATGCACATTTTTCGATTATGTGTAAAAAGTAGCAAAAAATGCTCCAACATCACATGTCATTTTTTATTATTTCTACCAAAAAGGTTCAAAACGTGCTTCGGTTCCAATTGTCAAGAAAGTGCTCTATGGATGCAACAAAATACCATTTTTGGATATATGTGAGAAATAGTTGCAAAAAGTGCTCTGGTGCCACCTATCATTAAAATTGCACTACTTATGCAACAAGATTTAATTTTTGGGTATATGCACGAAAATGTTTCAAAAAGTGCTCCAATACCACCCATCAAGAAAATTGCTCTATAGATGCAAGAAAATATAATATTCATGTATACACGCAAAAAGGTTGTCCGATACAATGATACGTAAAAATTGATTCACAAATCCAACAAAATTGCAATTTTGCGTATAAGTGCAAGAAAGTTATAAAAAGTGATCTCGTAAAACAAGAATGAATGGAATTATGAATACAACAAAATGCACAATTTTTGGTTATGTGTGAAAAAATAGCAAAAAGTGCTCTGATATCTACCACCATAAAAATTCGACTATCAATGCAACAAAATGCCATTTTCGATTAAATGTGCCAAAGAGGTTCAAAACATGCTTCAGTACCACTTGTCACAAAATGTGCTCTATGGATGAAATAGAATAAATATTTTGGGTATACTTGAGAAATTGTTGCAAAAAATGATTCTGTCCCATCCCTAATTAAAATTGTGTGATATATGCAACAAGCTTTCATTTTTAGTGATACGCGTGAAAAAGTTTCAAAAAGTGCACATGTACCACACACTAAAAACATTTCTCTACAGATGCAAGAAAATATAATTTTAATGTATATACGCAAAAAGGTTTTTTGGTACAACCATTCCAAAAAATTACAAAAAGATCCAACAAAATTGAAAGTTTCTATAATTATGAAAAAGTTATAAAACATGGTCTCATAAAAAATGAATGAATGGAAATACAAATTCAACAAAATGGACAAATTTTTTTTATTTGTGAAAAAGTTGCAAAAATTACAATACCATCACCCGTTGTAAAAATTGCACAATCAATGCATCAAAATGCCATTTTCGATTATATGTGAAAAAGAGATTCAAAATGCACTTTGGTACCACATGTCTCAAAATTTGCTATATGGATGCAACAAAATGAATTTTTTTTGTATCCGTGTGAAACTGTTGCAAAAAGACATGCAATTCCACCCTTAATTAAAATTGTGCTACATATACAACAAGATTTTATTTTTGGGTATATGTGCAAAAAACTTTCAAAAATTTCTACTGTACCATACATCAAGAAAATTGTTATACGGATGCAAAAAAGAATAATTTTCATTTATATATGAGTAAAAACGTTGTGTGGTACAAACTTTCATAAAAGTTGGCCCAAAGATCCAAAAAAATTACAATTTTGTGTATAAGTACGAAAAAGTATTTAAAAAGGGTCTCGTAACACACAAATGATTAAATACGTATACAATAAAAATGCACATTTTTTTACTATGTGTGAAAAAGTTGCGAAAAGTGCTCCAAAATCACATGTCGTTTTGATTATTTCTCTCAAAAAGGTCAAAAGGTGCTTCGGTTCCAATTGTCACGAAAGTGCTCTATGGATGCAACAAAATTTCATTTTTGGGTATACATACGAAATAGTTACAAAAAGTGCTCTGTTTCCACCCATCATTAAAATTGCGCTACTTATGCAACAAGATTTAATTTTTGGATATATGCCCGAAAATGTTTCAAAAAGTGCTCCAATACCATCCATCAAGAAAATTTCTCTATAGATGCAAGAAAATAAAATATTCATGTATATGCGCAAAAAGGTTGTCTGGTACAACATTTCTTAAAAATTGATCCATTAATCCAACAAAATTAAAATTTTGGGTATAAGTGCAAAAAAGTTATAAAAAGTGATATTGTAAAACACAAATGAATGGAATGCACAATTTTTGGTTATGTGTGAAAAAGAAGCAAAAAGTGCTCTGATATCTACCGTCATAAAAATTCCACTATCAATGTAACAAAATTCCATTTTTGATTATATGTGCAAAAGAGGTTCAAAATGTGCTACGGTACCACCAGTTTCAAAATTTACTGTATGGATGCAACAAAATGAAATTTTTTGGTATCCGTGTGAAATTGTTGCAAAAAGAGATGCGGTGCCATCTTTAATTAAAATGGCACTACATATGCAACAAGTTTTCATTTTTGGGTATATGTGCATAAAAGTTTCAAAAAGTGCTACTTTACCACACCCTAAGAAAATTGCTCTATGGATGCAAAAAAATATAATGTTCATGTATATGCGTAAAAAGGTTGTGTCGTAGAAACTATCCCAAAAATTTCCCCACAGATCCAAAAGAATTACAATTTTGTGTATAATTGCAAAAAATTTATAAAAAGGGACCTCGTAACACACAACTGAATGGAAATACATATACAACAAAATGAAATTTTTTCGATTATCTGTGAAAAAGTTACAAGAACTACTCCAACATCACATGTCATTTTTGATTATTTGTTCCATAGAGGTTCAAAACGTGCTTCGGTACCACCTGTCACAAAATTAGCTCTATGGATGAAACAAAATGAAATTTTTGGGTATACGTGAGAAAATGTTGCAAAAAGAGATGCGATTCCATCCGTAATTGAAATTGCGCTACATATGTAACAAGATTTCATTTTTTAGGTATATGTGGGAAAAGGTTTCAAAAAGTGCTACTGTACGGCACCTTAAGAAAATATTTCTACGGATGCACAAAAATATAATTTTCATGTATAGGTGTAAAGAGGTTGTGCGGAACAAACTGTCATAAAATTTGGCCTACAAATCCTAAAGAATTACAATTTTGTGTATAAGTGCAAAACATTTATAAAAAGGGATCTCGTAACACACAAATGAATGGAAATATGTATACAACAAAATGCACATTATTCTATTATGTGTGAAAAAGTTGCAAGAAGGGCTCCAACATCACATGTAATTTTTGATTATTTGTTCCATAATGGTTCAAAACGTGCTTCGGTACCACATGTCACAAAATTAGCTTTATGGATGAAACAAAATGAAATTTTTGGGTATAAGTGAGATATTGCTGCAAAAAGAGATGTGGTGCCATCCATAATTAAAATTGCGCTACATATGTAACAAGATTTCATTTTTGGGTATATGTGCAAAAAGGTTTCAAAAAGTGCTACTGTATCACACCTCAAGAAAATTGCTCTACGGATGCAAAAAAATATAATTTTCATGTATAGGAGTAAAAAGGTTGTACGGTACAAACTGTCATAAAAATTGCCCAACAGATCCAAAAGAATTACAGTACTGTGTATAATTGCAAAAATATTATAAAAAGGGATCTCGAAACACACAAATGAATGGAAATATGTATACGAAAAATGCACATTTTTTTATTACGTGTGAAAAAGTTGCAAAAATTTCTCCAAGATTACATGTCATTTTACTTGTGCCACAAAGGTTCTAAATGTGTTTCGATACCACATGTCATGAAAGTGCTCTATGGATGCATTAAAATGATATTTTTGGGTAATCGTGAAAAATAGTTGCAAAAAGTATTCCAGTGCCACCCATCATTAAAATTACGCTACTTATGCAACAAGATTTCATTTTTGGGTATATACACAATTTTTTTCAAAAAGCGCTCCAATACCACCTATCAAGAAAATTGCTATACAGATGCAAACAAATATAATTTTCATGTATATGCTCAAAAAGGTTGCCTCATACAACTATTCATAAAAATTGATCCACATATCCAACAAAATTGCAATTATGAGTACAAGTGCAAAAAAGTTATAGAAAGTGATCTCGTAAAACATGTATGAACGGAATTAGGAATACAATAAAATGCACAATTTTTGGTTATAAGTGAAAAAGTAGCAAAAAGTGCTCTAATATCTATCATCATAAATATTCCACTATCAATGCAACAAAATGCCATTTTCGATTATATGTGCCAAAGAGGTTCAAAATGTGCTTTGGTACCACCTATCACAAAAGTTTCTCTATGCATGAAACAAAATGAAATTTTTAGGTATATGTGAGAAACTGTTACAAAAGGTTATTCATTTACCACACATTAAAAACATTTCTCTATGGATGGAAGAAAATATAATTTTCATGTATATACGCAAAAAGGTTTTCCGATACAACCAGTCGAAAAAATTAAAAAATAGATCCAACAAAATTGGAATTTTGTGTATAACTGCAAAAACATTTTAAAAATTGGTTGCATAAAAAACGAATGAATGGAGATATGAATTCAACAAAATGCACAATTTTTGGTTATTTGGGAAAAAGTTGCAAAATGTTCTCTAACATCGGCAGTCATGAAAATTGCACAATCAATGCAATAAAATGCCATTTTCGATTATGTGTACAATAAGAAGTTCAAAATGTGCGTCGGTACCACCTGTCTAAAAATTTGCTGCATAAATACACCAAAATGAAATTTTTTGGTATGTGTGTGAAACAATTACAAAAAGAGATACGGTGTCACCTGTAATTAAAGTTGCACTACATATGCAACAAGATTATTTTATTTTTGGATATATGTGCGAAAAAGTTTCAAAAATTGCTCTTGTACCACATATCCAGAAAATTGCTCTACATATGCAAGAAAATATAAATTTTCATGTATATGCGTAAAAAGGTTGTCCAGTATAACCCGTCATAAAAATTGCCCCACATATCCAACAAAATTGCAATTTTGGTATAAGTGCAAAAAAGTTATTAAAACTTATTTGGTAACAAACGAATGAATGGAAATACGAATATAATAAATTGCACAATTTTTGGTTATGTGTGAAAAAGAAGCAAAGAGTGCTCCAATATCTACCGTAATAAAAATTCCACTATTAATGCAACAAAATGCCATTTTCGATTATATGTGCCTAAGAGGTTCAAAACATGTTCGGGTACCATCTATTAGTCAAGTTACTTTATGGATGCAACAAAATGCCTTTTCTTGGGCATACGTGAGGAGTAGCTACAAAAAGTGCATCGGTGCCACCCGTCTTTAAAATTGCACTACTCTACAACAAGATTTCATTTTTGGTTGTATGCCCAAAAAAGTTTCAGAAAGTGCTCCAATACCAACCCATAAAGAAAATTGCTCTACATATGCAAGAAAATATAATTTTCATGTATATGTGCAAAAAGTTGTCCGGTACAAATATTCCTAAAAATTGCCTCAAAGATCCAATATAATTGAAATTTTGGTTATAAGTGTAAAAAAGATATAAAAATTTGTTTCATAACACACGAATGAATGAAAATACGAATACAAAAAAAATGCATATTTTTCGATTATGTGTGAAAAAATTGCAAAAAGTGTACCGACATATCCTATCTTGAAAATTTCATAATCAATTCAATAAAATGCCATTTTCGATTATATGTTCCAAATAGGTTCCAAATGTACCCTTGTACCACCTGTCACAAAATTTTCTCTATAGATGCAACAAAAAGCCAATTTTGGGTATATATGGGAAAAAGGTGCAAAGAGTGCTCTAGTGCCACTAGTCATTAAAATTGCTCTGTATATGAACCAAAATTACATTTTTGGGTATATGCACAAAAAAGTATCAAAAATTGCTCCAATACAACCCATCAAGAAAATTGCTCCAATACAACCCATCAAGAAAATTGCTCTATGGATGCACAAAAATATAATTTTCATCTATATGCACAAAAAAGTTGTGTGGTACACATTGTCAAAACAATTCCCCATAGATCCAAAAATATTCTATTTTTTGTATACGTGGGAAAAATTTATATGAAGGGGTCCCGTAACACACAAATGACTGCAAATATGTATAAAAAAATGTACATTTTTCCATTATGTGCGAAAAAGTGCTCTAAGCATCACATGTCATTCTTTGGATGCTTCAAAATGCCTTTTTTGGGTATACATGGGAAACAGCTTCAAATATTGCTCTGATGCCACTCGTCATTAAAATTGTGCTACTTGTTCAACAAGATTTTATTTTTGGGTATATGCACGAAAAGTTTCAAAAAGCACTTCAATACCACCAATCAAAAAAGTTGCTTTACAAATGCAAGAAAATATAATTTTCATGTATATGTGCAAAAAGGTTTTTCTGGTACCACCATTCTTAAAAATTGATCCACATATCCAACAAAATTTCAAATTTTGGTACAAGTGCAAAAAAGTTATAAAAAGTGATCTCAAAAAACACGAATGAATGGAATTACAAATAAAATAAAATGCATAATTTTCGTTTATGTGTGAAAAAGTTGCAAAAGTGCTCTGATATCTACCGTCAAAAAAATTACACTATCAATGCAACAAAATGCCATTTTCTATTAAATATGCCAAAGAGGTTCAAAATGTGCTTCGGTACCACCTGTCATAAATTTGCTCTATGGATGAAACAAAATGAAATTTTTTGATATTCGTGTGAAACTGTTGCTAAAAGAGATGTAGTGTCACCCGTAATTAAAGTTGTGCTACATATGCAACAATATTTCATTTTTGGATATTTATGCGAAAAATTCTCAAAAAGTGCCCATGTACCATATATCAATAAAATTTCTCTATAGATGCAAGAAAATATAGTTTTCATGTATATGAGTAGAAAGGTACCCCGGTACAACCAATCGTAAATTTTGGCCTATATATCCAACCAAATAGCAATTTTGGGTTTAAGTGCAACATATTTATTAAAAGTGATTTGGTGAAAAACAAATGATGGAAAGACGAATACAACAAAATGCACAATTTTCCGTCATATGTGAAAAAGTTGCAAAAAGTGCTCTGACATCACCCATAATGAAAATTGGACAATCATTGGAACAAAATTACTTTTTCAAGTATATGTGCCATAGAGGTTCAAAACGTGCTCTGGTACCATTTGTTAGTAAAGTTCCTTTATGGATGCAACAAAATGCCATTTTTGGGTATACAAGAGGAATAGTTGCAAAAAGTGCTCCAGTACCACCGGTCAATAAAATTGCACTACTTATGCAACGACATTTCATTTTTGGGTACATGCACGATAAAGTTTCAAGAAGTGCTCAAATACCGCCTCTTAAGAAAATTTCTTTACGGATGGAAGAAAATATAATTTTCAAGTATATGCGCAAAAGGTTGTCTGGTACAACTATTCCTAAAACTTGCCTCACAAATCAAATAAAATTGCAATTTTGGTTGTAAGTGCAAAAGGGATATAAAAAGTGGTCTCGTAACACACAAATAAATGGAAATACGAAGACAACAAAATGAATATTTTTTGGTTATCTGTGAAAAAGTTGCAAAAAGTGCACCGACATCTCCCATAATGAAAATTGCATAATCAATTTAATAAAATGCCATTTTTGATTATTTGTGCCAAAAAGATTACAAATGTGCTCTTAGACCACCTGCCAGAAAATTTTCTCTATGGATGCAACAAAAAGCCAATTTTCGATATACGTGGGAAAAAGGTGCAAACAATGCTCTAGTGCCACCAGTCATTAAAATTGCTTTGTATATGCAACAAAATTACATTTTTGGGTATATGCGCTAAAAAGTATCAAAAATTGCTCCAATACCACTAATCAAGTAAATTGCTGTACGGATGCAAAAAAAATATAATTTTCATGTATATAAGCAAAAAATATTTCCGGAACAAACAATTACAAAAATTGCCCCATAGATCCCAAAAAATTGCAATTTTGTGTATAAATGCGAAACATTTATAAAAAGGGGTCTCGTAACACACAAATGAATGCAAATAGGTATACAACAAAATGCACATTTTTCCATTCTATGTGAAAAAGTTGCAAAAAGTGCTCCAACATCACATGTCATTTTCGATTATGTGTGCCAAAGAGGTTCAGAACTTACTTCGGTACCACCTATCATAAAACTGCTCTATGAATGCTTCAAAATACCATTTTTGGGTATACGTCAGAAATAGTTGCAAAAGGTGTTCATATGCCATCGATCATTAAAATTGTGCTATTTATATAACAAGATTCAAATTTTTGGTGTATGCACGAAAAGGTTTCAAAAAGTGCTCCATTAAAACCAATCAAGAAAATTGCTTTCCAGATGCATGAAAATATAATTTTCATGTATAAGCGCGAAAAGATTGTTTAATACAACCATTCGTAAAAAATGATCCACAAATCCAACAAAATTGCAATTTTGGGTTATGTGTGAAAAGGTACTAAAATGTGCACCGATATCTACCGTCATAAAAATTCCACTATCAATGCAACAAAATGCCATTTTCGATTATATGTGCCAAATAGGTTCAATATGTACTTTGGTACCACCTGGCATAAATTTTATATATGGATGAAACAAAATGAAATTTTTTGGAATGCGTGTGAAACTGTTGTAAAAAGAGATGCGGTGTCACCCGTAATTACAGTTGCGCTACATATGCAACAAGAATTCATTTTTGGATATATGTGATAAAACATTTCAGAAAGTGCTCCTGTACCACATATTAAGAAAATTGCTCTACGGATGCAAGAAAATATAATTTTAATGTATATGCATAAAAAGGTTTTTTGGTTCAACCAGACGTAAAAATTGCACATATCCAACAAAATTGCAATTTTGGGTATAAGTGCAAAAACAAATTTAAAAGTGATTTGGTAACAAACGAATGAATGGAAATACAAATACAAAAAAATGCACAATTTTCCAATATATGTGAAATAGTTGGAAAAAGTGCTATGACATCACCCATAATGAAAATTGCACAATCATTGCAACAAAATAATTTTTTCGAGAATATGTGCCAAAGAGGTTCAAAACGTGCTTCGGTACCACCTATCATAAATTTTCTCTATGGATGAAACGAAATGAAAATTTTGGGTATATATGAGAAACTGTTGCAAAAAGAGATGTGGAGCCACCAGTAATTAAAAATGCGCTACATATGCAACAAGATTTTATTTTTTGGTTTATGTTCGAAAAAGTTTCAAAAAATTCTCACGTACCAAACATTAAGAAAATTGCTCTATGGATGCAGGAAAATATAATTTTCAAGTATATGCGTAAAAAGGTTTCCCGGTACAACCAATAATAAAAATTGCCTCACAGATCCAAAAAAATTGAAATTTTTGGTATATGTGAAAATTTATAAAGAGTAATCTCGTAACAAACGAATGAATGGAAATACGAATTCAACAAAGTACCCAATTTTCTATTATAATGAAAAAGTTGGAAAATGTGCTCCTACATCTTCAATGAAATTTCATTTTTGATTATATGTGCCAAATGGATTCTGAATGTGCTTTCCTACCATCTGTCACAAAAGTTGCTCTATTGATGCAACAAAAAGCCATTTTTGGGTAGACGTGGGAAAAAAGGTGCGAATGCCACCAATCATTAAAATTGCTCTATATATACAACAAAATTATATTTTTGGGTACATATGCTAAAAAGTATCAAAAATTGCTCAAATACCAACCATCAAGAAAATTTCTCTACGGATGCAAAGATATAATTTTCATGTATATGAGAAAAAAGGTTGTGCAGTACAAACTATCATAAACATTGCCCCACATATCCCAAAAAATTTCAATTTTGTGTATAAGTGCCAAAAATTTATAAAACGGTGTCTCATAACACACAAATGAATGGAAATACGTATACCACAAAATGCACACTTTTCGATTATATGTGAAAACGTTGCAAAAGGTGCTCCAACATCACATGTCATTTTTCGATTATATGTGCCAAACAGATTCAGAACTTGCTTCGGTACCACCTATCACGAAAGTGCTCTATGGATATTTCAAAATTCTGTTTTTGGGTATACGTGAGAAATAGTCGCAAAAAGTGCTCCGATGCCACCGCTCATTAAATTTGTGCTATTTATGCAACAAGATTTAAATTTTGGGTATATACATGAAAAAGTTTCAAAAAGTGCTCCAATACCACCAATCAAGAAAATTGCTTTACAAATGCAAGAAAATATAATTTTCATGTATATGCTCAAAAAGCTTGTTTGGTACAACCATTCGTAAAAATTGATACACCGATCCAACAAAATTACAATTTTGGGTATAAGTGCAAAAAGTTATAAAAGTGATATCGTAATGAATGGAATTACGAATACAACAAATGTACAATTTTTAGTTACGTGTGAAAAAGTAGCAAAATGTGCACTGATATCTACCGTCATAAAAATTCCACTATCAATGCAACAAAATGCGATTTTAAATTATATGTGCCAAACGTGCTTTGGTACCACCTGTCATAAATTTTCCCTATGGATGAAACAAAAATCCATTTTTGGGTATACGTGGGAAAAAGGTGCAAACAGTGCTCTAGTGTCACGAGTGATTAAAATTGCTCTCTATATATGAACAAAATTACATTTTTGGGTGTATGCACTAAAATGTGTCTAAATTTGCTCCAATACAAACCCATCAAGAAAATTGCTCTACGAATGCAAGAAAATATAATTTTCATGTATATACGCCAAAAAGTTGTCCTTTACAAACTGTCATAAAAATTGCCCCACATATCCAAAAAAGTTGCAATTGTGTGTATAAGTGCAAAAAATTTATAAAAAGGTGTCATCTAACACACAAATTAATGGGAATACATATAAAAAAAAATGCATATTTTTTTATTATGTGTGAAAAAGTTGCATAAAGTGCTCCATCATCACATGTTATTTTTGATTATATGTGCCAAAGAGGTTCAAAACATGCTTCGGTACCACCTGTCACGGACTACTCTTTGGATGCAATAAAAATTTATTTTTGTGTATAGGTGAGAAATAGTTGCAAAAGTGCTTCGGTGTCTCTCAGCATTAAAATTGGGCTACTTATGTAATAAGATTTCATTTTTGGGTATATGCACAAAAAGCTTTGAGAAAGTACTCCAATACCACCCATCCAAAAAATTGCTATACGGATGTATGAAAATATAATTTTAATGTGTATACACAAAAAGTTGTCTGATACAACAATTCCTAAGAATTTCCTCACAAATCCAATAAAATTTCAATTTTGTTAATAAGTGCAAAAAATAAATAAAAAAGGGTCTTGTAACACACGAATAAGTGCTCCAACATCACATGTTATTAAAAGTGCACAATCAATGCAAAAAAATGACATTTTTGATTATATGTTCCCAAGAGGTTCAATACCAGCTCCGGTACCACTTGTCATGAAAGTAACTCTATGGATACAAAAACTGCTATTTTTTGTTAAACGTGAGAAATAGTTTTAAAAAGTGCTCTATTGCCACCCATCATTAAAATTGTGCTACATATGCAACAAGATTTCAATTTTTGGTATATTCAAGAAAAGGTATCAAAAAGTGCTCCAATACCACCCTTAAAGAAATTTCTCTACGGATGCAAAAAAATATAATTTTCATATACATGCGCAAAAAAGTTGTCCGGTAAAAACTGTCATAACAATTGCCCCACATATCCAACAAAATTGCAATTTCAGGTATAAGTGTGATAAAGTTATAAAATGTTGTCTCGTAATACGAATACAACAAAATGCACAATTTTTGGTTATTTGTGAAAAAGTTGCAAAAAGTGTTCTGATATCTATCATAAAAACAAAATTCCACAATCAGTGTAATAAAATGTCATTTTTGATTATATGTGCCAAAGAGGTTCAAAACATGCTTCAGTACCAACTGTCTCAAAATTGGCTCTATGGATGCAACAAAATGAAATATTTTGGGTATACTTAAGAAACAATTGCAAAAAGTGATGCAGTTCCACTCGTAATTAAATTTGAGCAACACATGGAACAAGATTTCATTCTCGAGTATAAGCGTAATTTTTTTTTTCAAAAAGTGCTCTTATAGTACACATCAAGAAAATTGTTGTATGGATGCAAGAAAATATAATTTTCAGGTATATGCACAAATAGGTTTTTTGGTACAACCAATCGTAAAATATAACATACAGATCTAACAAAATTGCAATTTTGGGTATAAATGCAAAAAACGTTATAAAAAGTGATCTCATAACACACGAATGAATGGAATTACGAACACAACAAAATGTATAATTTTCGGATATGTGTGAAAAAGTAGCAAAAAGTGCTCTGATTTCTACCATCATAAAAATTCCATTATCAATGTAACAAAATGCCATTTTTGAATATATGTGTCATATAGGTTCAAAACTTACATCGGTACCACCTGTCACAAAACTTTCTCTATGGATGAAACAAAAAGAAATTTTTGGTATATGTGAGAAACTGTTGCCAAAAGTGATTCAGTGCCACCTGTAATTAAAATTGCATAACATATGCAACAAGATTTCATTTTTGTGTATATGCACGAAAAGGTTTTCAAAAGTTCCCTTGTACTAATTAAAAAAATAGCTCTACGGATGCAAGAAAATATAATTTTCATGTATATACTCCAAAAGGTTATCTAGTACAACCATTCAAAAAAATTATCATACAGATCTAACAAAATTGCAATTTTGTGTTGAAGTGTGAAAATGTTATAAAAAGTGCTCCAATACCACCCATCAAGAAAATTTGTTTATGGATGTAAGAAAGTAAAAGTTTCAAGTATATGCACAAAAACGTTGTCCAGCATAACTAGTCGAAAAAATAGACCCACAGATCCAACAAAGTTATAAAAAGTGGCTTCGTAACAAACAAATGAATGAAAATAGGAATACAGCAAAATTCACAATTTTTGATTATTTGTGAAAAAGTTGCAAAAAGTGTTCTACCATCATGTGTCATGAAAATCGCAAAATCGATGCAACAAAATGCCATTTTGGATTACATGTACAAAAGAGGTTCAAAATGTCCTTCGGTACCACCTATCACAAAATTTGCTCTATGGATGCAACAAAATGATATTTTTTAGAATACTTGAGAAATGATAGCAAAAAGTGATGTGATGCCACTCGTAATTATAATTGCACTACATATGCAACAAGATTTCATTCTTGGGTATATGCACAAAAAAGTTTCAAAAAGTGCTCCTGTACCACACATGAAGAAAACTATTGTACGGATGCATGAAAATATAATTTTCATTTTTATGCTAAAAAAGGTTGTTCGATTCAACCAGTCGAAACAATTAATCCACAAATCCAACAAAATTGTAATTTTGTGTATAAGTGTGAAAATTTTAGAAAAAGTATTCTCACAATAAAAAAATGAATGGAAATATGAATACCACAAAATGCACCATTTTGGGTTATTTTTGAAAAAGTTGCAAAAAGTGCTCTAACATCACCCGTCATGAAAATTGCACAATCAATGCAAAAAAAATTCCATTTTTGATTATGTGGACAAAAGAGGTTCAAATCATGCTTCGGTACCACCTGTCTCAAAATTTTCTCTATGGATGCAACAAAATGAAATTTTTAGGTATACGTGAGAAACTATTGCAAAAAGTGATATGGTTCCACCCGTAATTAAAATTGCGCTAATATGCAACAAGATTTCATTTTTGGGTTTATGCACAAATATTTTTCAAAAAGTTTCCTTGTACCACACGTCAAGAAAATTTCTCTTCAGATGCAAGAAAATATAATTTTCAATTATATGCGCAAAATGGTTATTCGTAACACCAGTTGTAATAATTGCCCCACATATCCAACAAAATTGCAATTTTGGGTATAAAAGTGCTAAAAAGTTATAAAAGTGATCTCGTAGCACACAAATAAATGGAAATACGAATACAATAAAATCCACAATTTTCTATTATATGTCAAAAAGTTGCAAAAAGTGCTCCCACATCACCCTTCATGAAAATTGCACAATCAATGCAAAAAAATGACATTTTTGATTATATGTGGCAAAGAGGTTCAAAATGTGTTCTGGTACCCCTTGTAGTAATGTTCCTCTATGGTTGCAATAAAATTCCATTTTTGGGTATACGTGAGAAATAGTTGCAAAAAGTCTTCTAGGTCCACATGTCATTAAAATTTTGCATCATATTATAAAATCTTTATTTTTGGGTATACGCACAAACTATTTTCAAAAAGTGCTCCAATACCACCCCTTAGGAAAATTGGTCTATGGATGCAAGAAAATATATTTTTCATGTATATGTGCAAAAAAGTTGTCCGGTATAGCTAGTCACAAAAATTTACACATATCCAACAAAATTTTAATTTTGGGTATAAGTGAAATTTTTTTAAAAAAAGTAGTCATTTAACACACTAATGAATCTATATACAAATACAACGAAAGGAAAAAAATTCAGTTATGTGTGAAAATGTTGCAAAAAATGCACTGACATCTCCCCTTATGAAAATGGCATAATTAATTCAATAAAATACCACTTTCAATTATAATGGCCAAAGAGGTTCTGAATGTGCTAGCATACCACCTGTCACAAAATTTGCTCTATGGATGCAACAAAAAGCCATTTTTGGGTACCCATGAGAAAAAGGAGCAAAAAGTGCTCCACTGCCACTAGTCATTAAAATTGCTTTGTATATGCAACAAAAATACATTTTTGGGTATATGCACAAAAAAGTGTCAATTAGTGCTCCAATACCACCCATCTAGAAAATTTCTCTCCAGATGCAAAAAAATATAATTTTCATGTATATGCACAAAAACATTGTTCGCTACAAACTGTCATAAACATTGCCCCACAAATCCAACAAAATTGCAATTTTGTTAATAAGTGCAAAAAGGTTATAAAAAGGGGTCTCGTAACACACAAATGAATGCAAATATGAATACAACAAAATGCACATTTTTCAATTATGTGTGAAAAAGTTGCAAAAGTGCTCCAACATCACATGTCATGAAAATTGCACAATAATTGCAACAAAATGCCATTTTCGATTGTATGTGCCAAAGAGGTTCAAAATGTGCTCCAGTACCACCTACCACAAAAGTGCTCTATGGATGCAAAAATATGCCATTTTTGGGTATACGTGAGAAACAGTTGCAAAAATTACTGCAATACCACCCGTCATTAAAATTGCACTACATATGCAACAAGATTTCATTTAAGGGTATATGTAGGAAAATTTTTCAAACAATTATCCTAAATCACCCATCCAAAAAAACCTCCCTACGGATGTAAGAAAATATATTTTTCATGTATATATGCAAAAGGTTGTGTGGTACAACTATTCCTAAAAATTGCTTCACAGATCCAACAAAATTGCAATTTAGGGTATAATTGTGATAAAGTTATAAAAAGTTATCTTGTAACACACGAATAAATGGAAATACCAAAAAGGCAAAATTTTCAATTATGGGCAAAAAAGTGGCAAAAAGAGCTCCGAGATCACCCATTTTGAAATTGTATAATAATGCAACAAAATGTCATTTTTTATTATATGTGCCAAAGAGGTTCAAAAATTGTCTAGTGCCACCCTTCATTAAATTTGGGCTATGTATGAAACAAGATTTAATTTTTGGGTATATATGTGAAAGTGTATAAAACATTTCTCCAATACCACCCTCTAGGAAATTGTTGTACATATGCAAAAAATAATTTTTATGTATATGCGCAAAATATTTGTTCAATAAAACATGTTCTAAAAATTTCCAAAGTGATCTAGCCAAATTATAATTTTGGATATAAGTGCCAAAAATATATAAAAATTGGTCTCGTAATGAATGAATGAAAATATGAATAAAATAAGATGTACAATTTTTGGTTATGTGTGAAAAAGTTGCAAAAAGTATTCCAACATCAACTGTCATGAAAATTTCATAATTAATTAAATAAAAAGTCATTTTCGATTATATATGCCAAAGTGGTTCAATACGTGCTCTAGTACCACCTGCCTCAAAAGTTGCTGGATGGATGCAACAAAATGCCAATTTTGGGTATACATGAAAACTAGTTGCAAAAATTGTTTATGTAACACCTGTCATTAAAATTGCACAACATATGCAAAAAAATGTCATTTTTGTGTACATGTGCGAAAAAGTTTCAAAAAGTGCCAAAATACCACCCATCCAGATAACCTATTATAAAAATTACAACATAGATCCGACAAAATTGCAATATTGTGTATAAGTGCAAAAATATTATAAAAAGTGATCCCGTAACACAAGAATGCATGAAATTTTGAATACAACAAAATTAACAATTTTCGGTTATATGTAAAAAACTTGCAAAAAGTGCTATGATATCTATCGTCATGAAAAGTCAACAATTAATGCAAGAATATGCCATTTTTCAATTATATGTGCCAAAGAGGTTCAAAACATGATTTTGGGTCACCTGTCATAAAGTTTTCTCTATGAATGCAACAAAATGAAATTTTTGGATATACGTGATAAACTGTTGCAAAAAGTGATTCATTGTCGTTCATAATTAAAATTATGCTACATATGCAACAAGATTTAATTTTTGGGTATATGCGCGAAAAGGTTTCAAAAAATGCTGATGTGCCACACATCAAGAAAATTACTCTACCAATGCAAGAAAATATAATTTTTATGTATATGCACAAAAAGGTTGTCCTGTACAAACAGTTAAAAAATTTGACCCATAAATCCAAGGAAAAGGAAATTTTTTGTATAAGTGCAAAAAAGTTATAAAAAATGGTCATGTCACTAAGGAATAAAAGGAAATACGAATACAATAAAGTGCACAATTTTCAATTATATGTAAAAAAGTTGCAAAAAGTGCTCTAACATCACCCATCATGAAAATTGCCAAATCGATGCAACAAAATGCCATTTTAAATTATATGTGCAAAAGAGGTTCAAAATGTACTACGGTACCACCTGTCACAAATTTTACTCTAAGAGAAATAATTGCAAAAAGTGTTGTAGTGCCACATGTAATTAAAACTGTGTTACATATGCAACAAGATTTCATTCTTAATTGGGTATATGTGAAAAATAGTTTCAAAAAGTGCTCATGTACCATACATCTAGAAAATTTCTCTATGGATGCAAGAAAATATGCATTTCTTGTATATGCGCAAAAAGGTTTTCCGGTACAACCAGTCGTAAAAATTGATCTATAGATCCAATAAAATTGCAATTTTGGGTATAAGTGCGAAAACATTATAAAAAGTGATCTCATAACACATGAATGAAAGAAATTACGAATACAACAACATACATAATTTTTGGTTATGTGTGAAAAGGTAGCAAAAAGTGCTCTGATTTCTACCATCATGAAAATTGCACAATCAATGCAACAAAATGCCATTTTTGATTATATGTGCCAAAGAGGTTCAAAACATGCTTTTGTACCACCTATCACAAAATTTCTCTATGGATGAAACAAAATGACATTTTTGGGTATACGTGAGAAACTACTGCCAAAAGTGATTCGGTGCCACCTGTAATTAAAATTGCCTACATATGCAATAAGATTTCATTTTTGTGTATATGTGCAAAAAAGATTAAAAACGTGCCCTTTTACGACACATTAAAAAATTTGCTCTACAGATGCAAGAAAATATAACTTTCATGTATATACGGAAAAATGATATCCGGTATAACCAGTCGAAAATATTATCATACAGATCCAACAAAATTGCAATTTTGTGTAAAAGTGTGAAAATGTTATAAAAAATGGTCTCATAACAAATGAATGAATGTATGTACGAATACAACAAAATATACAATTTTGGTTATTTGTAAAAAAAGTTGCAAAAAGTGCTATAACATCACCCATCATGAAAATTCCACAATCAATGCAACATAATGCCATTTTTGATTATATGTGCAAAAGAGGTTCAAAACATGATTCGGTACCACATGTCTCAAATTTTTCTGTATGGATGCAACAAAATGAAAATTTATGTTATTTGTGAGAAACTATTGCAAAAAGAGATGTGGAGTAACTCATAATTAAAATTGTGCTACATTTGCAAGAAGATTTCATTTTTGGTTATATGTGCGAAAAACTTTCAAAAAGTTCTCTAGTACCACACATCAAAAAATTGCTCGACAGATGCAAGAAAATATAATTTTCATGTATATGCGTTAAAAGGTTATTCGGTACAAGCAGTCGTAAAAATTTCCCCACAGATCCAACAAAATTGCAATTTTAGGTATTAGTGCACAAAATTTATTAAAACTAATAAAGTAACAAATGAATGAATGGCAATAAGAATACAACAAAATTCACAATTTTTTGTTATATGTGAAAAAGCTACAAAAATTGCTACGCCATCACCAATAATGAAAATTGCACCATCATTACAAAAATAATAACATTTTTGAGTATATGTGCCAAAGAGGTTCAAAATGTGCTCCGGTACCATCTTTTTGTAAAGTTTCTCTATAGATGCAACAAAATTCATTTCTTAGGTATACGTGCGAAATAGTTGCAAAAAGTGCTCTAGTGCCACCCGTCCTTAAAATTGCGCTACTTATACAAGAAGATTTATTTTTTGAATATATGCTCAAAAAAGTTTCAAAACCAACTCCGGTACCACTTGTCATGATAGTTACTCTATGGATGCAAAAAAAATGTCAATTTTGGGTATACGTGAGAAACTATTGTAAAAAGTGCTCTGGTCCCACCCGTCATTTAAATTGCGCTACATATACAACAAGATTTCATTTTTCAGTATATGCACTAAAAATATTTAAAAAGGTCTCGTGTACCATATATTAAAAAATAAGCTCTCTAGACGAAAGAAAATACTCAAAAAGTTTTTCCGGCACAACTAGTGGAAAATTTTAACATACAGATCCAACAAACTGCAATTTTTGGTATAATTGCAAAAAAGTTATAAAAAGTGGTCTCTTAACAAATGAATGAATGGAACTAAAAAAACAACAAAATGTATAATTTTCTATTGTTTGTGAAAAAATTGCCAAAAGTGCTCTAACATCACAAATCATGAAAATTGCACAATCAATGCAACAAAAAGCATTTTTGATTATATATTCCAAAGAGGTTCAAAACGTGCTTCAGTACCACCTGTCAAAAAACATATAAAAAGTGGTCTCGTGACACATGAATGAAAGGAAACAAGAATACAAAAAAATGCATATTTTTTGGTTGTGTGAAAAAGTTGTAGAAAGTGCTCCAACATCACATGTTATACAAATTGCACAATCAAATCAACAAAATACCATTTCCCTTTATATGTGCCAAATAGGTTCAAACCCTACTCCGGTACCACTTGTCATGAAATTTTCTCTATGGATGCAAAAAATGCCATTTTTGTGTATAAGTGAGAAACAGTTGCAAAAAGTGCTCCAATTATATTGCAATTTTGGTTATAAGTGCAGAAAGTATATACAAAGTGGTCTCGTAAGAATCAAATGAATGGAAATAGGAAATATCAAAAGGCATACTTTTCAGTTATGTGTGAACAAGTTGTGAAAATTGCACCAATATCTCAGGTCATGAAAATTGCAATTTAATTCAATAAAATGCCATTTTCGATTATATGTGCCAAATAGATTCCATATGTGTTCTCAGACCACCTATCATAAACTTTGCTTTATGGATGCAACAAAAATCCATTTTTGGGTATACTTGGGAAGAAGGTGTAAAAAGTGCTCCAGTGCCACCAGCCATTAAAATTGCTCTTTATATGCAAACAAATTACATTTTTGGGTATATGCGCTAAAAGTATTAAAAATTGCTACAATACCATCCATCAAGAAAATTGTTATACGGATGCAAAAAAATATAATTTTCATGTATTTGGGCAAAAAGGTTGTCTGATACAAACTGTCATAAATATTGCCCAACAAATCCAAAAAAATTGAGATTTTGAGTATAAATGAAAAAATTTATAAAAAAGGGTCTCATAATACACGAATGAATGAAAATACATATACAACAAAATGCACATTTTTTTATTATGTGTGAAAAATTTGCAAAAAGTTATCCAACATCACATGCCATTTTCGATTGTATGTGCCAAAAAGGGTTAAAAACGTGCTCTGGTACCACCTATCACAAAAGTGCTCTATGGATGCAACAAAAATCCATTTTTGGGTATACTTAAGGAATAGTTGAAAAAAGTGCTTCAGTGTCACCCGTCTTCAAAATTTCCCTACGTATACAACAAAATTTCATTTTTTGGTATATGGACGAAAATGTTTCAAAAAGTGCTCCAGTACCACCCTTCAAGAAAATTGCTCTATGGATGCAAGAAAATATAATATTCCTCTATAGTTGCAATAAAATGCCATTTTTGGGTATACTTGAGAAATAGTTGCAAAAAATCTTTCGGGTCCACCCGCCATTAAAATTGCACAACATATTACAAAAAAAATTATTTTTGGGTATAGACGCAAAAATATTTCAAAAAGTGCTCCAATACCACCCATTCGGAAAATTGGTCTATGGATGCAAGAAAATATAATTTTCATGTATATGTGCCAAAATGTTTTTTGGTATAACTTGTCACAAAAATTACATTTTTGGGTATATGAGCAAAAAAGTGTCAAAAAGTGCTCAAATACCACCCAATAGGAAAATTGGTCTATGGATGCAAAAAAAATATAATTTTCATGCATATGTGCAAAGAGGTTGTTCAGTGCAAACTATCATAAACATTGCCCCACAAATCCAACAAAATTGCAATTTTGTGTATAAGTGAAAAAATGTTATAAAAAGGGATCTTTTAACGCACGAATGAATGGAAATACGAATACAACAAAATGCATATTTTTCGATTCTGTATGAAAAGTTAAAAGTAGTGCTCCAACATTACATGTCATGAAAATTTCACAATCAATGCAAAAAAATTCCATTTTTGATTATATGTGATAAAGAGGTTCAAAACATGCTCTGGTACCACGTATCATGAAAGTGTTCTATGGTTGCAAAAATATGCCATTTTTGGATATATGAGAGAAATAGTTGCAAAACGTGCTCTAGAGCCACTGTGATTAAAATTGTGCTACATAAGCAACTAGATTTCATTTAAATGTATATGCCCTAAAAAGTTTCAAATAGTGCTACAATATCACCCATCAAAAGAATATCTCTACGGATGCAAGAAAATATAATTTTTAGGTATATGTGCAAAAAGTTGTCTAGTACAAACATTCCTAAAACTTGCCTCACAGATTTAACAAAATTGCAATTTTGGGTATAATTGTGATATAAGTTATAACAAGTTGTCTTGTAACACACAAATGAATGGAAATATGATAATAACAAAAAGCACAATTTTTGGTTATGTGTGAAAAGGTTGCAAAAAGTGCTCTCGCATCACCCAATTTGAAAATTGCATAATCAATGCAAAAAATGCCATTTTTTATTATATTTGCCAAAGAGGTTTAAAACGTGCTCCGATACCACTTGTCACAAAATTTTCTCTATGGATTCAACGAAATGCTATTTTTGGGTATATGTGGGAAAAAGTTTCAAAAAGTGCTCCGGTGCCACACATCATTAAAATTGGGTTATGTAAGCAACAAGATTTAATTTTTGTATCAAGAAAATTGTTGTACGGATGCAAAAAAAATATAATTTTTATGTATATGCGTAAAAAGGTTGTCTAATAAAACCTCTCCTAAATATTGCCACATAGATATAACAAAATTATAATTTTGCATATATGTGTGAAAAATATATAAAAATAGGTCTCATAACACACGAATGAATGAAAATACAAATGAAATAAGATGTACAAATTTTTGTTACGTATGAAAAGTTGAAAAAAGTATTCCGACATCACGTGTCATGAAAATTTCAAAATTAATGAAGCAAAATGCCATTTTTGATTATATATGCCAAAGTGGTTCAATACGTGCTCCGGTACCACCTATCTTGAAAGTTGCTATATGGATGCAAAAAAAATTTTGGGTATACATGAGAGCCAGTTGCAAAAATTGTTTTGGTGCCACTTGTCATTAAAATTGCACAACATATGCAAAAATATTTCAAAAAGTGCTAAAATACCACCCATGGGGAAAATTTCTCTAAAAATGCATGAAAATAAAATTTTCATGTATATGTGCAAAAACATTGTCCAGTATAACCTATTATAAAAATTGCAACATAGATCCGACAAAATTGCAATATTGGGTATAAGTGCAAAAACGTTATAAAAAGTGATCTCATAACACTAGAATGCATGGAATTTCGAATACAACAAAATGAACAATTTTTGGTTATATGTGAAAAATTTACAAAAAGTACTATGATATCTATCCTCATGAAAATTCCACAATAAATGCAAGAATATGCCATTTTTTATTATATGTGCCAAAGAGGTTCAAAATGTGCTTCAAGTCCACTAGTCACAAAAGTTTCTCTACGTATGCAACAAAATGAAATTTTTGGGTATACGTGAGAAACTGTTGCAAAAAATGATTCAATGTCACTTGTAATTAAAATTGCACTTCTTATGCAACGAGATTTTAGTTTTCTTTATCTGCGCAAAAAGCTTTCAAAACATTCTCCTGTACCACACATCAAGAAAATTGCTCTATGGATGCAAGAAAATATAATTTTCATGTATATGCGCAAAAAAGGTTGTCTGGTACATCCAGTCAAAAAATTTGACCAATAAATCCAAGGAAAATGAAATTTTTTATATAAGTGTAAAAAATTTATAAAATTTGGTCACATAGCTAATGAAAAAAAGGAAATACGTATACAACAAAATGCACAATTTTTTATTATATGTAAAAATTTGCAAAAAGTGCTCTAACATCACCCGACATAAAAATTGCAAAATCGATGCAACAAAATGAAATTTTTTTGTTTACTTGAGAAAGGATTGAAAAAAGTGATACGGTTCTACCTATGCACAAAAATGTTTCAATATGTGCTCTTGTACCACACATCAAGAAAATTTCTCTACGGATGCAAGAAAATATAATTTTCATGTATATGCGCAAAAAGGTTTTTCGGTATAACCAATAATAAAAATTGATCTATAGATCCAACAAAATTGCAATTTTGGGTATAAGTGCAAAAAATTTATTAAAAATGATCTTGTAACACATGAATGAATGAAATTACGAATACAACAAAATTCACAATTTTTGTTTATGTGTGAAAAAGTAGCAAAAAGTACTTCGATTTCTACCGTTATGAAAATTGCACAATCAATGTAGCAAAATGTCATTTTCGATTATATTTGCCAAAGAGGTTCAAAACGTGCTTCAATATCACTTGTCACAAAAGTTTCTCTATAGATTAACCAAAATGAAATTTTTGGATATACACGAGAAACTATTGCCAAAAGTGATTTGGTGCCACCTATAATTAAAATAGCATTACATATGCAACAAGATTTCATTTTTGTGTAAATGCGCGAAAAAGTTTTAAAAATTTCCCATGTACCACACATTAAAAGAATTGCTCTACAGATGCAAGAAAATATAATTTTCATATATATAGGAAAAATATTTATCCGGTACAACCAGTCGAAAAAATTATCATACAAATACAACAAAATTGCAATTTTGTGTAGAAGTGCAAAAATGTTATAAATAGTGGTCTCATAACAAATGAATGAATGGAAATACGAATACAACAAAATTCACAATTTTTGGTTATTTGTAAAAAAGTTGCAAAAAGTGCTCAAATATCACTAGTCATGATAATTCCACAATTAATGAAAAACAAATGCCATTTTCAATTATATATGCAAAAGGAATTCAAAACATGATTCGCTACCACTTGTCTCAAAATATTTTGTATGAATGCAATAAAATGAAAATTTATGTTATATGTGAGAAACTATTGCAAAAAGAGATGTGGAGCCACCCGTAATTAAAATTGCGCTACATATGCAACAAGATTTCATTTTTGGTTATATGTGCGAAAAAAGTTCAAAAAGTGCTCCTGTACCATACAGATTCAACAAAACTACAATTTTGGGTATAAGTGCAAAAAAATTATTAAAAGTAATCTCATAACAAACGAATGAACGGAAATACGAATACAACAAAATGTACAATTTTTTATAATTTGTGAAAAATTTGCAAAAATTGCTCTAACATCACACATCATGAAAATTGCACAATCAATGCAACAAAAAGCCATTTTTGATTATAGGAGCCAAAGAGGTTCAAAATGTGCTTCGATACCACCTGTCACAAAATTTGCTCTATGGATGAAACGAAATGAAATTTTTGGGTATTTGTGAGAAACTATTGCAAAAACTGATTCGGTGCCACGAGTAATTAAAATTGTGCTACATATGCAACAAGATTTCATTTTTGGGTATATGCGCGAAAACGTTTCAAAAAGTGCTCATGTACCACACATTAAAAAAATTTCTCTACGGATGCAAGAAAATATAATTTTCATGTATGCATGCAAAAAGGTTTTCTGATACAACGAATAGAAAAAATTAACATATAGATCCAACAAAACTACAATTTTTGGTATAAGTGTCAAAAAGTTATAAAAATTGGTCTCATAACAAATGAATTAATGGAAATATGAATACAACAAAATGTACAATTTTTGCTTATTTGGAATTTTTTTGTAAAAAGTGCTTTAAAATCACACGTTATGAAAATTGCACAATCTATGCAACAAAATGCCATTTTCAAGAATATGTGCAAAACTGGTTTGAAACGTGCTTCGGTAGCACCTGTCTCAAAATTTGTTGAATGGATGCAATGAAATGAAATTTTTGGGTATCCATGAGAAACTGTTGCAAAAGTGATGCGATGCCACCCGTAATTAAAATTACGCTACATATGCAATAAGATTTCATTTTTGGGTATATGCGCTAAAAAGTTTAAAAAGTTTTCCTGTACATCACATCAAGAAATTTACTCTACGGATGCAAAAAAATATAATTTGAATGTATATGCGTAAAAAGATGGTCTGATATAACTAGTCGTAAAAATTGCCACACAAATAAAACAAAATTTCAATTTTGGGTATAGGTGGAAAATATTTATAAAAATGATCTCGTAACAAACCAATGAATGGAAATACGAATACAAAAAAATGCACAATTTTATGTCATGTGAAAAATTTGCCAAAAATGCTCTGACATCAATCATAATTAAAATTGCAGAATTATTGCAACAAAATTCCATTTTTTAGTAAATGTGCTAAAGAGGTTAAAAATGTGCTCTATTACCATCTGTCAGTAAAGTTACTCTATGGATGCAACAAAATGCCATTTTTGAGTATTGGGAGGAACAATTGCAAAAAGTGCTACGGTGCCACCAATAATTAAAATTGCGCTACGTATACAACAAGATTTCATTTTTGGGTATATGCATGAAAAAGTTTCAAATGTTCTCCAATACCACCCATCATGAAAATTTCTCTACGGATGAAAGAAAATGTAATTTTCATGTATATGCACAAAAATTTATCTTGTACATCTTGTCCTAAAAATGCCCCACAAATCCAACAAAATTGTAATTTTGTGTATAAGTAAAAAAAGGTTATAAAAAGGGGTCTTGTAACACATGAATGAAAGGAAATAAGAATACAACAAGATGCACATTTTTTTGTTATATGTGAAAGAGTTGCAGAAAGTGCTCCAACTTCACATGTTATGCAAATTGCACAATCAAATAAAAAAAATGTCATTTTCGATTAGTTGTGCCAAAGATGTTCAAAATCTACCCTGGTACCACTTGTCATGAAAGTTGCTCTCTAAATGCAAAAAAAATGCCATTTTTGTGTATAAGTGAGAAACAGTTGAAAAAATTTCTCCAATACGACCCCATCAAGAAAATTTCTCTACGAATGCAAGAAAATATTATTTTCATGTATATGTGCAAAACTTTGTCTGGTACAACTATTACAAAAAATTGCCTCACAAATCCAATAAAATTGAAATTTTGGTTATAAGTGCAAAAAAGATATACAAAGTGGTCTCGTAACAATCAAATAAATGGAAATATGAAATATCAAAAGGCATATTTTTTGGTTATATGTGAAAAAGTTGTGAAAATTTCACCGATATCTCCCATCATGAAAATTGCTTAATCAATTCAATAAAATGCCATTTTCGATTATATGTGCCAAATAGATTCCAAATGTGCTCTCAGACCAACTAATAGAAAATTTTCTCTATGGATGCAACAAACAGCCATTTTCAGGTATACGTGGGAAAAAGTTACAAAAGGTGCTTGAGTGCCACCAGCCATTATAATTGCTCTGTATATGCAACAAAATTACATTTTTGGGTAAATGCACTAAAAGTATCACAAATTGCTACAATACCACCCATCCATAAAATTTCTTACCGGATGCAAAAAATAATAATTTTCATATATATGCGCAAAAAAGTTGTCCGATATGAATTTTCATAAAAATTGCCCAATAGATCCAAAAAAATTGCAATTTTGAGTATAATTGCAAAAAATTTATAAAAAAGGATATCTTAACACACAAATGAAAGGAAATACATATATAACAAAATGCACATTTTACAATTATGTGTGAAAAATTTGCAAAAGGTTCTCCAACATCAAATGTCAT
Organism: Hippophae gyantsensis; assembly: GCA_030763125.1. Taxonomy (NCBI): domain Eukaryota; kingdom Viridiplantae; phylum Streptophyta; class Magnoliopsida; order Rosales; family Elaeagnaceae; genus Hippophae; species Hippophae gyantsensis. Next base: position 25,655,303 of record CM061039.1, on the reverse strand, counting down.
TTTTGAGTATATGTGCCAAATAGGTTAAAAACGTGCTCCGGTACCATCTGTTACGAAAGTGCTCTATGGTTGCAACAAAATGCCATTTTTGTGTATACTTGAGAAAAGTTGCAAAAAGTGCTCCGGTGCCACCCATCAATAAAATTGCGCCACGTATACAACAAGATTTCATTTTTGGGTATATGCACAAAAATGTTTCAAAAAGTGCTTCAATACCACTCATTAAGAAAATTGCTCTACTTATGCAAGAAAATATAATTTTCATGTATATGTGCAAAATATTATCCGATACAACTATTATTAAAAATTGCCTCACAGATCCAATAAAATTACAATTTTGGTTAAAAGTCCAAAAAAGATATACAAAGTGGTCTCCTAACAATCGATATCTCCTGTCATGAAAATTACATAATCAATTCAATAAAATTCCATTTTTGATTATATCTACCAAATAGATTCCAAATGTGCTCTTAGACCACCCGTCAAAAAATATTCTCTATGGATGCAACAAAAATCCATTTTTGGGTATACGTGGTATTAAATGTGCAAAACGTGCTCCAGTGCCACCAGCCATTAAAATTGCACTGAATATGCATCAAAATTAGATTTTAGGGTATGGGCGCAAAAAAGTAACAAAAAATTTTCTAATACCACTCATCAAGAAAATTGCTCTATGGATGCAAAAAAATATAATTTTCATGTATGTGTGCGAAAAGGTTCTCTGATACAAACTATCATAAAAATTGTCCAATAGGAAAAAAATTGCAATTTTGAGTATAAGTGCAAAAAATTAATAAAAAGGGGTCTCGTAACACACGAATGGAAATACATATACAACAAAATGCACATTTTTCGATTTGGTGAGAAAAGGTTTGCAACATCACATGTCATTTTTGCTTATATGTGCCAAAGAGGTTAAAAATGTGCTCTGATAGCACCTGTCACGAAAGTGCTCTATGGATGAAACAAAATGTCATTTTTGGGTATACATGACAAATAGTTGCAAAAAGTGCTCTAGTGCCACCCGTCATTAAAATTACGTTACTTATGCAACAAGATTTCATTTTTGGGTATATGCACGAAAACGTTTCAAAAAGTACTCCAATAGCACCCATAAAAAAAATTCTCTACGGATGTAAGAAAATATAATTTTCATGTATATATGCCAAAAGTTGTCCAGTATAATTATTCTTAAAAATTGCCTCACAAATCCCATAAAATTGAAATTTTGGTTATAAGTGCCAAAAATATATGTGCCAAATTCGGTTATGTTTGAAAAAATTGCAGAAAGTACTCCAACATCACAAGTTATGAAAATTGCACAATCAATGCAACAAAATGCCATTTTCGATTATATGTGCCAAAGAGGTTTAAAACCTTCTACGGTACCACTTGTCATTACATTTGCACTATGAATGAAAAAAAAATCCATTTTTGGGTATAAGTGAGAAACAGTTGCAAAACATTCTCCAGTGCCACCCGTCATTAAAATTGCACTACATATCCAACAATAATTCATTTTTCAGTATATGCATGAAAAAGTATCAAAAGGTTCTCCAATACCACCCATCAAGAAAATTTCTCTACAGATGCTAAAAATATAATTTTCATGTATATGCGTAAAAAGGTTGTTCGGTAAAAACTATCATAAAAATTGCCCCACATATCCAACCAAAATGTAATTTTGGGTATAAGATTGATAAAGTTCAAAAAATTTGTCTCGTAACACATGAAGGAATGGAAATTCGAATACAACAAAATGCACAATATTTGTTTATGTATGAAAAAGTTCATAAAAGTGCTTCGATATCTACCGTTATAAAAATTCCACAATCAATGCAACAAAATGCCATTTTCGATTATATGTGTCATATAGGTTAAAAATGTGCTTCGGTGCCAACAGTCTCAAAATTTGCTCCATGGATGCAACAAAATGAAATTTTTGGGTATACTTGAGAAATAATTGCAAAAAGTGATGTGGTGCCACCCGTAATTAAAATTTTGCTACATATGCAACAAGATTTCATTCTTGGGTATATTATGCGCATAAAATTTTCAAAAAGTGCTCTTGTACCACATATAAAAAACATAGCTATACTGATGCAAGAAAATATAATTTTCATATATATGCACAAAAAGGTTATCTGGTACAACCAATCGTAAACATTTGCCCACATATCCAACAAAATGCAATTTTCGATTATATGTGCCAAAGAATTTCAAAATGTGCTTTGGTACCACATGTCACAAAATTTTCTCTATGAATGAAACATAATTAATTTTTTGGGTATACGTGAGAAACGGTTGTAAAATGTGATTTGGTGCCACCCGTAATTAAAATTTCCTTACATATGCATAAAGATTACATTTTTGGTTATATGCACCAAAAACTTTCAAAAAGTGCTCATGTACCAAGCATTAAAAAATTGCTCTATAGATGCCAAAAAATATAATTTTCATGTATACACGCAAAAAGGTTTCCAGTACAACTAGTCGAAAACATTAACATATAGATCCAACAAAATTGAAATTTATTGTACAAGTGCGAAAAAGTTATAAAATGTGGTCTCATAACAAACGAATGAATGGAAATATGATTACAAAGAAATGTACAATTTTTAGTTAATTTTGAAAAAGTTGCAAAAAGTGTTCTAACATCTCACGTCATGATAATTGCACAATAAATGCAACAAAATGCCATTTTCGATAATATGTGCAAAAGGTGTTCAAAATTTGCTATATGGATGCAATGAAATGAAATTTTTGGGTATCCGTGAGAAAATGTTGCAAAAAGATATGATGTGCCACCTATAATTAAAATTGTGCTACATATGCAACAAGATTTCATTTTTGGTTATATGTGCAAAAAGGTTTCAGAAAGTGCTCATGTACCACACATCAAGAAATTCTCTCTACGAATGCAAGAAAATATAATTTTCAAGTATATGCATAAAAAGGTGGTCTGGTACAACCAGTTGTATAAATTACCCTGTAGATCCAACAAATTGCAATTTTGGGTATAAGTGCAAAAAATTTATAAAAAGTGATCTCATAACAAACAAATGAATGAAAATACGAATACAATAAAATGCAATTTTTTTGGTAATATGTGAAAAAGTTGAAAAAAGTGCTTTGACATCAACCATAATGAAAATTGCACAATCATTGCAACAAAATTCCATTTTTGAGTATATGTGCCAAAGAGATTAAAAATGTGCTCTAGTACCATATGTTAGTAAAGTTTCTTTATAGATGCAACAAAATGCCATTTATGGTTATACGTAAGGAACATTTGCAAAATGTGCTCTGGTGCCACCCTTCATTAAAATAATGATACTTATACAACAAGATTTCATTTTTGGGTATATGCACGAAAAGTTTCAAAAATTTCTCCAATACCACCCATCAAGAAAATTGCTCTATGGATACAAGAAAATATAATTTTCATGTTTATGCACAAAACGTTGTCCAGTACAACTATTCCTAAAAATTGCCTCACAAATCCAATAAAATTACAATTTTGGGTATAAGTGGGATAAAGTTATAGAACATTGTCTTGTAACACATGAATGAATGGAAATACAAATACAATAAAATGCACAATTTTTGGTTAAATGTGAAAAAGTTGCAAAATGTGCTCTTATATCTACTATCATAAAAATTTCACAATCAATGCAACAAATTGCCATTTTTGATTATATGTGCCATAGAGGATCAAAATGTGCTTCAGTACCACCTATAACGAAAGTTATTCAATGGATGCAACAAAATGCCATTTTGCATATAGGTGAGAATCAATTACAAAAAGTGCATTGTGATACCCGTCATGAAACTTGCACAAAAACATTGTCCTGTATAAATTATCAAAGAAATTTCCCCACATATCCAAAAAATTACAATTTTGTTTATAAGTGTAAAAAAGTTATAAAAAGTTGTCTCATAACACATGAATGAATGGAATGCACAGTTTTTGGTTATGTGTGAAAACATTACAAAAAGTGCTTCAATATTACATGTTATGAAAATTGTACAATCAATGCAACAAAATGCCATTATCAATTATATGTGCCAAAGAGGTTCAAAATCTACTCTGGTACCACTTGTCATGAAAGTTTCTCTATGGATGTAAAAAAATGTAAGTTTTGGCTATAAGTGAGAAACAGTTGCAAAATGTCCTCTGATGTCACCCGTCATTAAAATTGCGCTACATATGCAATAAGATTTCATTTTCGTTATATGCAGAAAAATGTTTCAAAAAGTGCTCCAACACCACCCATCAAGAGATTTTTTCTTCAAATGAAAGAAAATATAATTTTCCTATAAATGCACAAAAAGGTTGTCCAATAAAACCTATCATAAAAATTGTCACACATATCCAACCAATTTATAATTTTTGTTATAAGTGAAAAATATATAAAAAACAATTGATCTCGTAACACACAAATGAATAAAAATTAGAATAAAACAAAATGCATAATATTCGGTTATGTGTGAAAACGTTGCAAAAACTGCACCTACATCTCGCATCTTGAAAATTACACAATCATTTCAATAAAATGCCATTTTCAATTATATATGTCCAAGTGGTTCAAAATGTGCTCCAATACCACCTGTCACAAAATTTCTCTATGGATGGAAAAAATGCTATTTTTGGGTATACGTGGGAAAAAGTTTCAAAAAGTGCTCCAGTGCCACCCGTCATTAAAATTTGGCTACATATGCAACAAGATTTCAAATTCGGGTACATGTACCAAAAGTATCAAAAAGTACTCCAATACCGCCCATCAAGAAAATTGCTTATGGATACAAAATATATAATTTTTATGTATAGGCGCAAAAATGTTGTTCGGTAAAACCTGTCCCAAAAATAGCCACACAGATCCAACAAAATTATAAGTTTGGGAATAAGTGTGAAAAATACATTAAAATTAGTCTCATAACACATGAATGAATGGAAATACGAATAAAACAGGATGCACAATTTTCGATTATGTGTGAAAAATTGTAAAAAGTACTCCGACATCACTTGTCAAGAAAATTCCATAATTAATGCAACAAAATGCCATTTTTGATTACATGTGCCAAAGAGGTTCAAAAAGTGCTATGGTACCACCTATCAGGAAATTTACCACTATGGATGCAACAAAATTCCATTTTTGGGTATACATGAGAAATAGTTGTAAAAAGTGTTCTGGTGCCACCCATCATTCAAATTGAACAACGTAAGTAAAAAAAGTTCATTTTGTTATATGTAAGAAAAAATTTCAAAAAGTTCTTCAATACCACCCATCAAGAAAATTGTTCTACAGATGCAAGAAAACAAAATTTCATGTATATGCGCAAAAATGTTGTCCAGTACAACCAGTCGAAAAAATTGGCCCGTAGATCCAACAAAGTTATAAAAAGTGGTCTCCTAACAAATGAATGAATGGAAATATGAATACCAAAAAATGCACAATTTTTGATTATTTGTGAAAAAGTTGCAAAAAGTGCTCTAACATTTCTTGTCATGAAAATTGCAAAATCGATGCAACAAAATGCCATTTTTGATTATTTGTGCAAAAGAGGTTTAAAATGTGCTTCGGTGCCACCTATCAAAAACCATTCTCTATGGATGCCACAAAATGAAATTTTGGGAATACTTGAAAAACAATTGCAAAAAGTGATGTAGTGCCACCCGTAATTAAAATTGCGCTACATATACAACCAGATTTCATTCTTGGGTATATGAGTAAAAAAGTTTCAAAATGTTCTCATGTACCACACATCAAGAAAATTTCTCTACGGATGCATGAAAATATAATTTTTATTTTTTGCTCAAAGAGGTTATTCGATTCAACTAATTGAAACAATTGATCCATAAAAATGAAAAAATGCACCATTTTGGGTTATTTGTGAAAAAGTTGTAAAAACTGCTCTAAACATCACGAGTCATGAAAATTACACAATCAATGCAACAAAATTACATTTTAAATTATGTGAACAAAAGAGGTTCAAATCGTACTACGGTACCACCTATCTCAAAAGTTTCTCTATGGATGCAACAAAATGAATGTTTTAGGTATACGTGAGAAACTATTTCAAAAAGTGATATGGTTCCACCCATAATTAAAATTGTGCTAATATGCAACAAGATTTCATTTTTGGGTTTATGTGCGAATATGTTTCAAAAATTGCTCCTATACCACATATCAAGAAAATTTCTCTTCGGATGCAAGAAAATTTAATTTTCAATTATCTGCACAAAATGGTTGTCCAGTACAACCAGTTGTAATAATTTCCCTATATATCTAACAAAATTGCAATTTTGGGAATAAAAGTGCAAAAAAGTGATCTCATAGAATACGAATGAATGAAAATACGAATACAACAAAATGCATAATTTTCTATAATATGTGAAAAAGTGGAAAAAAATTCTCCAACATCACCCTTCATGAAAATTACACAATCAATGCAACAAAATGCCATTTTTAATTATATGTGCCAAAGAGGTTCCAAACATACTCTAGTACCATCTGTTAGTAATGCTCCACTATAGTTGCAATAAAATGCCATTTTTGGATATACGTGAGAAATAGTTGCAAAAAGTTTTCTAGGTCCACCCATTAGGAAAATTGGTCTATGGATGCAAGAAAATATAATTTTCATGTATATGTGCATAAAAGTTGTCCAGTATAACCTGTCACAAAAATTGACATAGATCCAAGAAAATTTCAATTTTAGGTATAAGTGAAATTTTTTATCAAAATTCATCTCATAAAACACTAATGAATCTATATACAAGTACAACAAAAAGGCAAAATTTTCAGTTGTGGGAAAATGTTGCCAAAAATGCACCAACATCCCCTCTCATGAAAATGCCATAATCAATTCAATAAAATTCCCTTTTCGATTATATGTGCCAAAGAGGTTCCAAATGTGCTCTCGCACCACCTGTCAAAAAATTTGCTCTAAGGATGTAACAAAATGCCATTTTTGGGTATACGTGACAAAAAGGAGCAAAAAGTGCTTCAGTGCCTATAGTCATTAAAATTGCTCTGTACATGCAACAAAATTACATTTTTGGATATATGCGCAAAAAAGTGTCAAAAGGTGCTCCAATACAACCCATAAAGAAAATTTCTCTGCATATGCAAAAAAATATAATTTTCATGCATATGCGGAAAAATGTTGTCGATGCAAACTGTCATAAAAACTGCCCCACAAATCCAAAAAAATTGTAATTTTGTGTATAAGTGAAAAAAGGTTATAAAAAAGGGTCTTGTAACACACGAATAAATGGAAATACGAATACAACAAAATGCATATTTTTCGATTTTGTGTGAAAAAGTTTCAAAAAGTGCTCCAACATCACATGTCACGAAAGTTGCAATTTCAATGCAACAAAATTCCATTTTCGATTATATGTGCCAAAGAGGTTCAAAACGTGCTCTATTACCACCTATCACGAAATTGCTCTATGGATGCAAAAATATGCCATTTTTGGGTATATGTGAGAAACAGTTGCAAAAGGTGCTCCAGAGCCACTCGTCATTAAAATTGAGCTACATATGCAACAAATTTCATTTAAGGGTATATGCACTAAAAAATTAAAATAGTGCTCCAATATTATCCATCAAAAATTGCTCTATGGATGCAAGAAAATATAAATTTCATGTATATGTGCAAAAAGTTGTCTAGTACAACTATTCTTAAAAATTGCCTTACAGATCCAACAAAATTGCAATTTTGGGTATAATTGTGATAAAGTTATAAAAATTTGTCTCATAACACACAAATGAATGGAAATACGAATACAACAAAAAGAACAATTGTCAGTTATGTGTGAAAAAGTTGCAAAAAGTGCTCCGACATCACCCATTTTGAAAATTGCATAATTAATGCAACAAAATGTCATTTTTTATTATATGTGCCAAAGAGGTTAAAAACGTGTTTCGATACCACTTGTCACAAAATTTTCTCTATGGATTCAACAAAATGTTATTTTTGGGTATACGTGGGAAAATGTTTCAAAAAGTGCTTTTGTGCCACCCGTCATTAAAATTGGGCTATGTAAGCAACAATATTTAATTTTTGGGTGTATACGCGAAAGTGTATCAAAAATTTCTCCAATACCACCCATCAAGAAAATTGCTATAAAGATGCAATAAAATATAATTTTTATGTATATGCGCAAAAACGTTGTCCGATAAAACCTATCCTAAAATTTACCTCACAAACTTAACCAAATTATTATTTTTGGATATAAGTGCAAAAAATATATAAAAATTGGTCTCATAACACATGAATGAATGAAAATATGAATAAAAAAAGATGTACAACTTTTGGTTATGTATGAAAAAGCTGCAAAATGTATTCCGACATCACCTGCCATGAAAATTTCATAATTAATGAAACAAAATACTATTTTCAATTATATATGCCAAAGTGGTTCAATACATGCTTCGGTACCACCTGTCTCAAAAGTTACTCTATGGATGCAACAAAATATAATTTTTGGATATACGAGAGAACTCGTTGCAAATATTGTTCCGGTGCCACCTGTCATAAAAATTGCAACAAATATGCAAAATAAATTTCATTTTTGTGTACATGTGCGAAAAAGTTTTAGAAAGTGCTCAAATTCCACCCATCTAGAAAATTGCTCAACAAATGCATGAAATAAAATTTTCATGTATAAGTGCAAAAAGGTTGTCTAGTATAACCTATTATAAACATTACAACATAGATTGGACAAAATTTCAATAATGGGTATAGGTGCAAAAACGTTATAAAAAGTGGTCTCATAACACAAGAATGCCTTCAATTTCAAATATAACAAAATGAACAATTTTTGGTTATATGTGAAAAATTTGCAAAAAGTTCTATGATATCTACTGTCATAAAAAGTCCACAATAAATGCAAGAATATGCCATTTTCAATTATATATGCCAAAGAGGTTCAAAACGTGCTTCGAGTCCACATATCACAATTTTCTCTATGTATGCAACAAAATGAAATTTTTGGGTATACGTGAGAAGCTGTTTCCAAAAGTGATTCAGTGCCACCTATAATTAAAACTACGCTACATATACAACAAGATTTAATTTTTGGGTATATGTGCGAAAAGGTTTCAAAAAATGCTCTTGTACCACACTTCAAGAAAATTGCTCTACGGACGCAAGAAAATATAATTTTCATGTATATGTGCAAAAAGTGGTTTGGTATAACTATTCCTAAAAATTGCCTCATAGATCCAACAAAATTTCCATTTAGGGTATAATTGTGATAAAGTTATAACAATTTGTCTTGTAACACAAGATTGAAGGAAATACGAATACAACAAAAAGCACAATTTTTGCTTATGTGCGAAAAAGTTGCAAAAAGAGCTCCTACATCACCCATTTTGAAAATTGCATAATCAATGCAACAAAATGCCATTTTTTATTATATGTGCCAAAGAGGTTCAAAACGTTCTCCGATACCACATGTCACAAATTTTCTCTATGGATTCAACGAAATGCTATTTTTGGGTATATGTGAGAAAAAGTTTCAAAAACTGCTTCGGTGTGACCCTTCATTAAAATTGGGCTATGTATGCAACAATATTTAATTTTTAGGTATATACGCGAAAGAGTATCAAAAATTTCTACAATACCACCCTATAGAAAATTGTTGTACGGATGCAAAAAAATATAATTTTTATGTATATGTGCAAAAACGTTGTTCGATAAAACTTGTCCTAAAAATTGCCACACAGATCTAATAAAATTATAATTTTGGATATAAGTGTGAAAAATATATAAAAATTGGTTTCATAACACCCGAATGAATGAAAATATGAATAAAACAAGATGTACAATTTTTGGTTATCTATGAAAAAGTTACAAAAAGTATTCAAACATCACCTGTCATGAAAATTTCATAATTAATGAAACAAAATGTCATTTTCGATTATATATGCCAAAGTGGTTCAATACGTGCTCCAGTACCACTTGTCCCGAAAGTTTCTCTATGGATACAACAAAATGCTATTTTTGGATATACGTGAGAACTAGTTGCAAAAATAGTTCTGGTGCCACTTGTCATTAAAATTTCACAACTTATGTAAAAAAAGTTTCATTTTTATGTACATATGTGAAAAAGTTTCAAAAATGTGCTCAAATACCACTCATTTAGAAAATTGCTCTACAAATGCTTGCAAATAAATTTTTCATGTATTTGTGCAAAAAGGTTGTCCAGTATAACCTATAATAAGAATTGAAACATAGATTCGAAAAAATTGCAATATTGGGTCTAAGTGCAAAAATGTTATAAAAAGTTCTCTAGCAACACAAGAATGCATGGAATTTCGAATACAACAAAATGAACAATTTTTTGTTATATGTGAAAAATTTGTGAAAAATATCTATAGTCATGAAAAGTCCACAATGAATGCAAGAATATGCCATTTTTGATTATATATGCCAAAGAGGTATAAAACGTGCTTCCAGTCCACCTGTCACAAACTTTTCTCTATTTATGCAACAAAATGAAATTTTTATGTATACGCGAGAAACTGTTGCCAAAAGTGATTCGGTGCCACCTATAATTAAAATTGTGCTACATATGCAACAAGATTTCATTTTTGGGTATATGCGCGAAAAGGTTTCAAAAAATGCTCCTATACCACGCATCAAGAAAATTGCTCTACGGATGCAAGAAAATATAATTTTCATGTATATGCGCAAAAAGGTTATCCGGTACAACCAATCGAAAAATTCAACTCACAAATCCAACAAAATTGAATTTTTTTGTATAAGTGCGAGAAATTTATAAAAGTGATCTCGCAACTAACGAATAAAAGGAAATACGAATATAACAAAATGCTCAATTGTTGATTATATGTTAAAAAGTTGCAAAAAGTGCTCTAACATCACCCATCATGAAAATTGCAAAATCGATGCAATAGAATGCCATTTTTAATTATATGTGCAAGAGAGGTTCAAAATGTTCTACGGTATCAACTGTCACAAAATTTACTCTATGGATGCAACAAAATGAAATTTTTGGGTATACTTGAGAAACAATTGCAAAAAGTGATGTGTTGCTACCAGTAATTAAAATTGCGCTACATGTACAATAAGATTTCATTCTTGGGTATATGCGCAAAAAAGTTTCCAAAAGTATTCCTCTACGACATATCAAGAAAATTGATCTATGGATGCGAAAATATAATATTCATATATATGCACAAAAAAGTTGTTTGATACAACTATTCCTAAAAATTGCCTCACATATCCAATAAAATTGTAATTTTGGTTATAAGGGCGTAAAAAATATAAAAAATGATCTCGTAACAATCGAACGAATGCAATTTTTGATTATATGTGCCAAAGAGGTTCAAAACCCGCTCCAGTACCACTTGTCATGAAAGTTACTTTATGGATGCAAAAAAATGGCATTTTTGGGTATACGTAAGAAATAGATACAAAAAGTGCTCTCGTGCCACCCATTAGGCAATTTGCGCTACATGTGCAAAAAAATTTCATTTTTTGGTATATGCACGTAAAAGTTTCAAAAACCTTTTGTATACTATACATTAAAAAAATTACTCTACGGATGCAAAACGATTTCTCCACGCAAAAAGGTTTTCAGATGCAACCAGTCGAAAAATTTAACATACAGATTCAACAAAACTACAATTTTGAATATAAGTACAATAAAGCTATAAAAAGTGGTCTTATAACAAATGAATGAATGGAAATACGAATACAACAAAATGTACAATTTTTTCTTATTTATGAAAAAGTTACAAAAAGTGCTCTAACATCACCCATCATGAAAATTGAACAATCAATGCAACAAAAAGCCATTTTTGATTATATATGCCAAAGAGGTTAAAAACATGCTTCGGTAGCACCTATCACAAAATTTGCTCTGTGGATGAAACAAACTGAAATTTTTGGGTATATGTGAGAAACTGTTGCAAAAAGTGATTCGGTGCCACCCGTAATTAAAATTGTAGTACATACGCAACAAGATTTCCTTTTTGGATATAGGCGCGAAAAAGTTTCAAAAAGTGCTCGTGTACCACACATTAAAAAAATTTCTCTACAGATGCAAGAAAATATAATTTTCATGTATACACACAAAAAAGTTTTTAGGTACAACCAATAGAAAAAATTAACAAACAGATCCAAAAAAACTACAATTTTTGGTATAAGTGCAAGGAAGTTAGAAAAAGTGGTCTCATAAAAAACGAATTATTGGAAATACAAATACAAAAAAAATGTACAATTTTTTGTTATTTGTGAAAAAGTTGCAAAAGGTGCTCTAACATCATCCATCTTGAAAATTGCACAATTAATGCAACAAAATGCCATTTTCGATAATATTTGCAAAAGAGGTTCAAAAGGTGCACACACAAAAAGGTTTTTAGGTACAACCAATAGAAAAAATTAACATACAGATCCAAAAAAATTACAATTTTTGTTATAAGTGCATGGAAGTTAGAAAAAGTGGTTTCATAAAAAATGAATTATTGGAAATACAAATACAAAAAAATGTACAATTTTTTGTTATTTGTGAAAACGTTGTAGAAGGTGCTCTAACATCATCCATCTTGAAAATTGCACAATTAATGCAACAAAATTCCATTTTCGATAATATTTGCAAAAGAGGTTCAAAAGGTGCTTCGGTAGCACCTGTCTCAAAATTTGTTGTATGGATGCAGAAAAATGAAATTTTTGGGTAACCATGAGGAACTGTTGCAAAAGAGATGTGGTGCCACCCGTAATTAAAATTGCGCTACATATGCAACAAGTTTCATTTTTATGTATATTTGCAAAAAGGTTACAAAAATTTATCATGTACCACACATCAAGAAATTCTCTACGGATGATAGAAAATATAATTTTCATATATATGCATAAAAAGATGGTCTCGTATAACCTGTCGTAAAAATTGCCACACACATCCAACAAAATTGCAATTTTGGGTATAAGTGGAATTTTTTTATAAAAAGTGATATCGTAGCAAACAAATTAATGGAAATACGAATACAAAAAATGCACAATTTTATGTCATATGTGAAAAATTTGCAAAGAAAATGCTCCGACATCAATCACAATGAAAATTGCACAATCATTGCAACAAAATGCCATTTTGGAGTATATGTGCCAAAGAGGTTAAAAATGTGCTTTGTTACCATCTGTCAATAAATTTACTCTATGGATGCAACAAAATACCATTTTTGGGTATACGTGAGGAACAGTTGCAAAAATTTCTCTTGTGGCACCCATCATTAAAATTGCGCTACGTATACAACAAAATTTCATTTTTGGATATATATGCACGAAATTTTCAAAGGATCACCAATACCAACCATCAAGAAAATTCCTCTACGGATGCAAGAAAATATAATTTTAATATATATGTGCAAAAGGTTACCCCGTACATCTATTCCTAAAATTGCCTCATAAATCCAATAAAATTGCAATTTTTGTTATAAGTGTAAAAAACATATAAAAAGTGGTCTGATAACATATGAATGAAAGGAAATAAGAATACAATAAAATGCACATTTTTTTCGTAATGTGTGAAATAGTTGCAAAAAGTGCTCTAACATCACATGTTAGGCAAATTGCACAATCAATTCAACAAAATGCCATTTTCGATTATATGTGCCAAAGAGGTTCAAAACCTACTCCGATACCAATTGTTATGAAAGTTTCTCTATGGATGCAAAAAAAATCCATTTTTATGTATAAGTGAGAAACAGTTGCAAAAAATGCTCCAATACCACCCATCAAGAAAATTTGCTCTACGTATTCAAGAAAATATAATTTTCATGTATATGTACAAAAATTTTCCAGTACAACTATTACTAAAAATTGCAATAAAGATATACAAAGTGGTCTCGTAACAATCGAATGAATGGAAATATGAAATATCAAAAGGCATATTTTTTCGATTATGTGTAAAAAAGTTGTGAAAATTGCACTGATATCTCCCGTCATGAAAATTGCATACTCATTTCAATAAAATGCCATTTTCGATTATATGTGCCAAATAGATGCCAAATGTGCTCTCAGACCACCAGTCAGAAAAGTTTCTCTATGGATGCAACAAAAAGCCATTTTTGGGTATACATGGGAAAAAGGTGCAAAAATTGCTTTAGTGCCACCAACCAATAAAATTGCTCTGTATATGCAATAAAATTACATTTTTGGGTACATGCGCTAAAAAGTACAAAAATTGCTCCAATACCACCCATCAAGAAAATTGCTGTATAGATATAAAAAAATATAATTTTCATGTATATGTGCAAAAAAGTTGTCTGATACAAACTGTCATAAAAATTTCCCAACAGATCCAAAACAATTGCAATTTTGAACACAAGTGCAAATAATTTATAAAAAGGGGTCTCGTAACACACGAATAAATGGAAATACATATACAACAAAATGCACATTTTTTGATTATTTGTGAAAAATTTATAAAAAGTTCTCTAACATCACATGTCATTTTCGATTATATGTGCCAAAGAGGTTAAAAATGTGCTTTGGTACCACCTTTCACGAAAGTGCTCTATGGTTGTAACAAAATTCCATTTTTGGGTATATGTGAGGAACAGTTGCAAAAAGTGCTATGATGCCACCCGTCATTAAAATTGCGCTATGTATACAACAAGATTTCATTTTTGGGTATATGCACGAAAATGTTTCAAAATGTGCTCCAATACCACTCATCATGAAAATTGCTCTACAGATGCAAGAAGATATAATTTTCAAGTATATGCACAAAATTTTGTCTGCTATAACTATTACCAAAAATTGACTCACAGATCCAATAAAATTGCAATTTTGGTTATAAGTGCAAAAAATATATACAAAGTGGTCTTGTAACAATTGAATAAATGGAAATACGAATACAACAAAATGCATAATTTTCGGTTATGTGTAAATAAGTTTTCAAAAGTGCTCCAACATCACATGTTATGCAAATTGCATAATCAATGCAACAAAATTCCATTTTTTATTACATGTCCCAAAGAGGTTCAAAACCTACTCTGGTACCACTTGTCATGAAAGTTTCTCTATGGATGCAAAAAAAATGCCATTTTTGTGTATAAATGAGAAACAGTTGCAAAAAGTGCTCCAATACGACCCCATCAAGAAAATTTCTCTACGGATGCAAGAAAATATAATTTTCATGTATATGCGCAAAAATGTTTCCGATACAACTATTACTAAAATTTGACTCATAGATCCAATAAAATTGCAATTTTGGTTATAAGTGCAAAAAAGATATACAAAGTGGTCTCATAACAATCGAATGAATAGAAATAAGAAATATCAAAAGGCATATTTTTCGGTTGTGTGTAAAAAATTGTGAAAGGTGCACCGATATCTCCCATCATGAAAATTGCATAATCAATTCAATAAAATACCATTTTCAATTATATGTGCCAAATAGATTCCAAATGTGCTCTCAAACCACCAGTCAAAATATTTGCTCTATGGATGCAACAAAAATCCATTTTTGGATATACGTTGGAAAAAGGTGCAAAACTTTCTCCAATGCCACAAGCCATTAAAATTTCTCTATATATGCAACAAAATTACATTTTTGGGTATATGCGCTAAAAAGTATCAAAAGTTTCTCCAATACCACCCATCAAGAAAATTGCTCTATAGATATAAAAAATATATAATTTTCATGTATATGTGCAAAAACGTTGTCTCATACAAACTGTCATAAAAATTTCCCAACAGATCCAAAACAATTGCAATTTTGAACACAAGTGCAAATAATTTATAAAAGGGGTCTCGTAACACACGAATAAATGGAAATACATATACAATAAAATGCACATTTTTTGATTATTTGTGAAAAATTTATAAAAATTTCTCTAACATCACATGTCATTTTCGATTATATGTGCCAAAGAGGTTAAAAACGTGCTCTGGTACCACCTATCACGAAAGTGCTTTATGGATGCTATCTGGTGTCACCCGTCAATAAAATTGCACTACATCTACAACAATATTTCATTTTTGGGTATATGCACGAAGATGTTTCAAAAAGTACTCCAAAACCACCCATCAAGAAAAAATTTCTACGGATGCAAGAAACTATAATTTTCATATATATGCGCAAAAAGTTACCTCGTACATCTATTCCTAAAATTCCTCATAAATCCAAAAAAATTGAATTTTTGGTTATAAGTGCAAAAAACATATAAAAAGTGGTATCGTACAAATATGTTGAGAAAAAAATGAGAAAAATTCAAAGAAATGAAAAATGGACAAAATTTCCTTTAGTCGCACAACGCTACACCGTACCATGCCAATCAACACGCGTAGCCACGCCACATCATGTTGAGCAACGCGCCCAATCGCACTGCATCACGTTGACGTCTACGCACAAACTCGGGCACATATTTGCACCCAACCATGCCATACCACCCCAAAGTCTACACACATATGTGCCCATCTGTGGGCACACCCCTATCTATGTCAACGCCCATCCATTTTGTATCAGTGCCTACATCAGGACCCATCCATTACGCATTTCAAACCATTTTTTTTTATCATTTTTTCCACTTTTTACCCTTTTCCTCACCTACAAATACCCTATCTTCCACATTATACAAAACACACCTCAAGAAATAAGTTTCTTAGCTCTTTCTCTCCCTATCTTTATCTCTCTAGAAAGTTTTCTTTTTTTAGTTTTTAGTTTTAAATTTCTCTTTTTGAGAAGAACTAGGTACATTTTTAAGATTTTGAAAAATAAATTTATTTTTTTAAAAAAAATAACTAATTTTTAACTTTTACTTTTAATTTTAATTTTAAAATACACATATAAAAAAACTTAATTTGTTAACTTAATTAACTTAGATTTTAACTTAACTTAACTTATTAACTTAGATTTTAACTTAACTTAAT
This sequence comes from Hippophae gyantsensis, assembly GCA_030763125.1. Classification (NCBI taxonomy): domain Eukaryota; kingdom Viridiplantae; phylum Streptophyta; class Magnoliopsida; order Rosales; family Elaeagnaceae; genus Hippophae; species Hippophae gyantsensis. The sequence goes on along the minus strand of CM061039.1, from coordinate 25,638,392 downwards.
TAACTTAGATTTCAATAGCATGAAAAGTAAAGATCTAAGGTGGCGTTTGGTTCGTGGAATGGAATCGGAATCGGAATCGGAATCGGAATGGAATGGAATGGAAAGGAAACAATTTTGTTTGGTTTGACCACTGGAATCAAGCTCAGAATCAGGATTATAGTGTTTGGTTTGCCACTGGAATGGAATGAAAAAAGCTGTAAATGACCTTAATACCCCTACATGCTGTAAAGTTCAAATAATGTCATTTAATTACTATTTTTTTGTCACACAAAATACATTATTGAAATCATTATTTTTTTAAATAAGTATTACTTAATTAAAAAGAAATATATTATTAAAATTATTATTTTTCTAAATAGGGTTTAGGGTTTTGAGGTTTGGGATGTGTGATTTAGGGTTTAGGGATTTAGGATTTGGGGTTATATTTATAGGTTAAGGTTTAGGGTTAAAATTATTATTTTTCTAAAAATAGTTTAGGGTTTTAGAATTTTGGATTTAGGGTTTAGGGTTTTAGAATTTTGGATTTAGGGTTTAGGGTTTTAGGGTTTTAAGGTTTAGGGTTTATGGTTTTAGGATTTGGAATTTGGGGTTTAGGGTTTTGGGATTTATGTTTTAGGATTTTGTGTTTTGGGTTTTATGTTTTAAGGTGTAGGGTTTAGATAGTTGGGGATGTGGGGTATAGGGTTTTAGGGTTTAAGGTTTAGGGTTTAGGGATTTGGGGTTTAGGGTTTTAGGATTTGGAATTTGGGGTTTAGGGTTTAGGGTTTTGGCATTTATGTTTTAGGGTTTTGGCATTTATGTTTTAGGGCTTTGGGTTTTAGGCTTTAGCGATTTGGGATTTGGGGTTTATCGTTTAGGCATTTGGGGATTTGGGATTTAGCATTTAGGGTTTTAGGATTTGGAATTTGGGGTTTAGGGTTTAGGGTTTAGGGATTTGGGATTTGGGATTTATGTTTTAGGGTTTTGGGATTTATGTTTTAAGTTTTAGGGTTTAGGGTTTAGGGAATTGAGGTTTAGGGTTTAAGGTTTTAGGATTTTAGGATTTGGATTTAGGGTTTAGGGTTTTGAAATTTTGGATTTAGGATTTAGGGTTTTGAAATTTTGGGTTTGAGAATTTGAGATTTAAATTTAAGGTTATATTTTAAGTGAGGGTAAAATTGGAAAAAAAAGTTTAGATGGGAATGGAATAATGATTACCAAAGGTGGGAGAAGGAATTGTGATTCCTTCTCTTTTAGTAATCAGATTCCATTCCGCCCTCCATTCCGTCCAACCAAACACACAAAATGGAAGGAATCAATTCTGATTCCATTCCATTCCCTCCAACCAAACGTGGGGTAAAGGAATTATGTCTAGGAGACTGGTTCTTGGAAACCTTTGTGCCACTAGTCTTTCTAGATAATGTTGCTTTGTCTAGGAGGATGGTTTTTAAGGAGCCTTTGCCCCAACATTTTTTCCTAAGAGCACTCATGGTTAATACTGATTATGTTATTTAAACTAGAAATTATAATAGAAAAATAAAAAATATATTCTAAAACTATCTCCAAAATTTCAAAGTTTTAATTAAAATATGTGATAAAAATGAGGTAGTTTTTTTGTTATATCTAGGTGCAATTGTCTTTTGATGCCTTAGTTATTTGACTTGCACCTAAACGTGGGTTATCTAAAACCCACAATCATGTCCCTAGTTTTAAGTAAAGAAAATTTTGAAAATCCATAGGTAAACAACCTTAACCTACTTGTAGATTTGATTGACTCAATAATGTATTGAGTTTACTTAAAATGAAATGCCCAAGTTATGTCTTACTTAGACGTTGAACCAAGCACTAGATGGAAGACAACCCATCATTTTAGGTAATTTTAGTTTAATTGAATGTGAATAATTTCATAATTGTTAAAACAAAAAATATTTGTGGAAATGTTAGAAGTTGACAACAATCTATCTGTACAGATAATGTAAGTTCTAGGTTGGGGTTGGTGAAAAGTTACCATGCTTAATTTCAAAAAATTTAACAATTCAGATTTTCATTTTTAGTGTGCTTGATTTTATTTTCTTTGTGTGGTTTACTAATTTTTAGAATTTTAGAATTATTTTTAAAATATTTCTCACAAAAATTTATCATTTCTTTAAATCAAATTTAAGTACACAGTTAAGTCTTTTGCACTCTTAAATTAATTTTTGAAAACATATCATGAAGTATTTTTTTGGTAATTAGTTAGTTTTTGTCATAACAAGTATTTTTTGATAAGATGTGAAAATTAGGTTAAATCTAAAATCGGTGTTTAGGAATCAAATAGTGGAGACTACCTTTGTGAGATATAATTTGAGCCTAATTTCCTTTATTCTAAGTGAAATATATTTTTTCTACTCCAGACACATTTTTTGTTTCTTCAAATTTTTAGATTATCTCTATAAGTATTATCATTGAATGTATGAATTTATTTTCCCATCTTAATAGAGTTTCGTGTGTATATATATATATATATATATATATATATTTGCTTAGATTAAATGATTTAAGTAGAAATTGATAGTATATTCTTTTATCGCATTCATGCGTGACTGCTACAAAAAAAAGACATATCTGGGGTTATCTAAACTAAAATCAAACAAAAAAGCCACAAAAATAATCACTCACCAAAATCCTACAAACATGTACAATTTGTAGATGGGTTCATCTCTAAAAATATATATATTGAAAACAATTTCAAAAAAATAGAGAGATAAAAAATATATAGTATAATCTACATACTATGACCCACATAGCCTACAAAGTTATGAGTAAAGGCTTAATACAAAAGAAAGTTATAGGAAGTAAATCCCTAGAAGTCATTGCATTTATTTTTCCTACACTTCTAGAAGAAATATATCTTGAAATTTTGCTTAATGAGTTTGATTGATGCATGAAAATAATTTTTATATATGATATCTTTATAATTTATACATTTGATTCCCTTCATGTGTCTGAACACATAGGATTAAGTGTTTTTGAGAGTATTTTTTTGTGAGGAATAGAGTCAAAATGAATTCGGATTCTTGACACTAGATTGGGGTGTAATTAAATTAATACATTTTTTATACAAAATATGAAAATATTTTTCAACTAATTATTATAATAAATCATGACTGCTTAAAAAGATGAAAATAACTTATGCTTTAGATATTAATTATGATATTAAAGGAGATTAAAAAGTATGAGACATTTTTGTGTTATGTTTCATTTTGTTTTCTTTTATGATAATTTAATTTTTAGTTTTTATTTTTGTTTTTATCACTTCTCTTGCTAAGGGATTAGCAAGAGGCACTATGATTACCATTATTTAATATAATTTATGCAAATTTAAAATATTTATATTTATATGATTTTATCATATTTTTATATAAATTTTTCTTTTTTAGAATCATGGGTATTTCTATTGTTTTTCATGTATTTTTGTTCAAAAATAAATTAAAGACTCAAAGAATAATATTGGAGAAAATACATCACAAATATGTAGAGAAAACAAATGAGAAAAAGTCAAAAAATGCAAAAATTAAAAATGGACAAAACTACCCTTAGTCGCGCGCAGATTAACGAGCGTAGCTACGCCACACCACACCGATCAACGTGCATAGCCACACTGCATCACGCCAAGCAACACACCTAGTCGAGCAGCACTACACCAAATTCCATGCACATTTGCGCTCATCTATGTGTGTGCCACTACCTACATCAACGCCCATCCATTCTACATCAGCACCCGTCCATTACGTATTTTACCACTTTTTTTTTATCATTTTTCTCACTTTTTTACTCTTTTCCTCACCTATAAATACCATATCTTCCTCATTATACAAAACACACCTCAAGAAATAATTTCTTAGCTCTTTCTCTCCCTAACTTTCTCCCTCTAGAATTTTTTTTAGTTTTTAGTTTTAAAGTTCCCTTTTTGAGAAGAACTAGCTTTGTTTTTGTAAATTTATAGCTTTTTTATTCAATAAACGGAAATGGAAATCCATTTAGAGGTTTTATAGAAACAAAATTAGTAACAAGGTTCTTTAAGGATTCTTATTTTTTAAAGTTATTTTTATGTTTTATTCTTATATCTTATATTTAATTTGTCTATGATTAAATTTAACATGGTTGGCTGTTTGTAAATATGATATAATAATAACGTTGTTATACTTGCAAAATATTAAATAGGTATAACATTTCTATAAAATAAATTGATTTTGTTTTTATTCAAGATTTTATATTAAGAATGTTAGAGATAAATATATTGTTTTTCATTACAAACTTAAATTTGAAAATTAGATTTTAAGGTTTAATTATCCGGTTTGATTTAGAGTGTTGCTCTTTTATTTGTTGGTACAATCGCCCGATAGTTAGAGTGAATCTCTATTTCCAAGGTTTTTATAAAAATTATTATTCAAAAATATATTGACAACATATTTTCAGTAATGGTTTTAAAACTTTAAAGTTATTACTCGGATAATTAGATTCTTAGGTTTAATTTGGACACCTTAAATAAAGTTTAAAATGTCTAACCCTACCAAAGGTGGCATTTGAATGGTTCATTTTCAATCTCTTAGAAAAAAAAAGAATTAATTTAATTAACCAAATTAATTATCGACCCCACCCATAGGTGATAATTGATCTGTTTAATTAATAAAGAATATCTAACCTCACCAAAGATGGTATTCATATAAAAGAGAAAGAATCAATAAATATCAATTTATATTTTTTAACCTAAATAATATGAGCAAGCATAATTAACTTAGTTATTATATCCATAAATACTCTACTATTATAAATGATAAACATTTGCATAAATATTTATAAATATAAAACCAAAATATTTGCAGGATCGGCGATGCCGATTTTGTTCATCAACTTTACATGGTTGTAATGTAAGGATTAGGTGGGGGTCGATAAATGAAGACATTTAGGCTCTTTCCACACCTTAGCTTTTTTTCATCATGCACTTTTAATTGCAATTAAGCTTTAACTTGGTATTTCACTGCACCATCTTTTGTCATTCTTTTCATATTCTTTTATTTCACATATGTTTTTTTGTAACTTCATAACACCCTAAACTTATTTTCAATTCTATTTTCATTTTCTTTAGAGGGAAGATTGTGTTGTGAGTTTTTCTTCTTCTTCTTTTCTTTTTTTTATAGGATGCATTACATTTCACCTTACACTATAGCATAACACATGATTGCATTTTTTCTTTTTCATACAAGCTAAAGGTGCAAGGGTAAATATAATACTTATTAGTTAGGCATTAAATGTGACTTAAAGATATGAAAGTTTCTTTGTTAGGCTCAAATGAGTTGCTAAATATATTAACAATGGTTAGCTTGAAAGGCTCACTCGATCCAAATAAGGCATAAATCATTTCTCTTGCTAAATACTATTTAGGATTTCACTTCAAGGGATGATCAAATAGATTCTAAAACTTGGTAGATATCATCGACTCACATAACTCACTACAATTTTTCTCTTAATAAGCACACCAAAATCAACCATGAACATGTGCATAAGAATTTGAATCAATTTAATCAAAATTAACAAGCATATCACATGATTAATGTAAATATCTTAACAAATATGTTACATTTCTTATCCTAGTCATGAATACCAATTTTTATAATTGAGTTCATATGTTTCATATCAAGAATGCATGCATTTAGTTTCCATATATTTGTTCATTTTCTACCCAAATCATGATTAAAAATATCCTAAAAAAACAATTCCTAAAATTTAAAATGCATAGTAAAAAAAATTAATGTAGAGAATGAAGTTTCCTCCCCCAAAATTAAATTGCACATTGTCTCCAATGTGCATATATAAATATGAAAAGGTAAAAGAAAACAAAAATCCCTTAATCATGGCACACCACATCTGTTGCTGAAATGCTTATTCTTGTTGTGCCATTTCTATCCACATTTATTCACCTAAAAAATAAAAACAATAAAATATAAGTAAAATAACGTTAGGTTACCTCCCAACCAGCATCACGTTTAACGTCCTTGACTAGATGTTTATATCACGATCTAAGTTACACCCCATTCTGTCCATTTACTTTTGAGTTTTCCTGGAAACAATTTGAGTCTTGATTTGTTCAATAATACCTTATATTTTGGTTCACAAACATGGTGCTCAATTCTCTTCTCATGCCATATTTTTGTTTTCTTTTTGAACTTTTTCGCATTCTTATAAGCACTCCACCATAACTCATATAATTTATGTATTTCCAACATCTTTTTCACCTCTCTATTGGACTCTTTCACATTTAGATAGGAGGGTAAAAGTGTGAGGTCTAAACTTGTTAGCTCTTCAATTGATGGTTTGAACTTAGATCTTATCTCAAAATTTTCCATAATCGCCTTTGATACATACATGAAAGGCGCATCCTCCAAAAAGTTACACAATCCACAATATCAACCTTTGATTCCATACTTTCAAAGTTAAAATAGGTTGAGTTGTTTTCTAGTGAGTTTATGTGCTTGCTCATAGCATCACATGTAACAGTCTTAAGTGTGGGTGACTCAATAGATTCTTTTAAGTTGTCCCCACATTTAGTAACATTTAACTTTAATCATTCATTCGCATTATCATTGTTAGGGGGTTCAGATGCTTTAAAAAATTTAAACATTACTTTTTCATCTTGCACTCTCATTGTAAGTTCACCTTTTTGTACATTAATGAGTGTTCTTCTAGTTGCTAAGAATGGCCGGACAAGTATGATATGAATGTCATGATCCTCCTCCATATCTAGCACTATGAAGTCTACCAAAAAGATCAATTTGTCTACTTTTACAAGCACATGTTGTACCACACCCCAAGGTCTCTTAATTGATCTATTTTCTATTTGTAATGGTATCGAAATGGGTTTGGCTTTACCAACCTCCAATCTCTTGAAGACTAATAATGGCATAAGGTTAATGCGAGAACCCTAGTCACATAATGCTTAATTTCTCAAAGTGGATGTTCCCAATTGTACAAGGAATGTCAAAACTACCTGAATCTTTCAACTTTGGGTATTTTTCTAGGAAGGATGACATTACAACCTTCAGTTAGGGTTATTATTTCATTATCTCCAAGCCTCTTTTTCTTAGACAAGATTTCCTTAAAAAATTTGGCATAAGAAGGCATATGTTCAAGTGCATCTGTAAATGATATGTTTATGTACAAGTTCTTGAAGACTCCAAATATTTTGAAAATTGGGTATCTGACTTTTGCTTTTGTAGTCTTTGAGGTAAGGGAATAGTGGGTTTGTAGAGGTTGCTCTTTTTTGGCTGAATTATTTCCTTTCCATTACTTACTTTATCCCCAAATTCATCCTCATTCTTTTTTAGTTTCTAGTTTCTCCTTATTATTTTGGGTCCTATATTCCTCCTCTAAAGTTTTACCACTCATCAAGTCTATGGCGTTGCAATGGTCCTTACATTCTCTTCTTGGGTTTACAATCGTGTCGCTTGGAAGGTTACCTTGAGGTCTTTGACTAATAGCCTAAGTAAGTTGCTCCATTTGATTTTCCAAATTTTGAATTGAAGCCTCTTGAGTTGACACTTTTGTATTAAATTATTGGATGAAGTCTTTCATCATCCTCGTTAAAGCATTTGTATTGTCCTCAGTAGGTGGCTTCTTTTCTTTGGCTTGTAATTGCTGTGGTTGCTAAAAACCAGGTGGTGGAAATGATTGATGGTTGAATTGATTACCACCTTAGTTGTTATTCCAAGAGAAATATGGATGTTGTCTCCATCCTAGGTTATATATGTTTGAGTACGAATTATTGTTTTAATTCACATTACCCATATAGAAGACCGATTCAGGATTATGTGGACTGATGGGCAAGATCGGCATCGCTGATCCTGCCGATACTTTGGTTTTATATTTATAAAACTCTCGTAAGTGCACGAATCATTTCATAGAAAATGATAAGTATGCTGATGTCATGGTGATGTGGGGTGAGTTGGCGTGCACGGATGGGGCAGATGGGTACAGCGGCGCACAGGGACTGGGCGCAGATGGGTAGCGACGTGCGTAGACTAGAGCAGGGGCCCGCGTGGATAGGGAAATGCGGTGTGCAGGACCAGGCGTGGGCGAGTGTGGAATGGGCGATGCATGCGGCTGCTTGGCGCAACTGGGCACGCTGCGCGTGTTGGCCGGCACAGTTGGGCAGTTGCGTGCACGACTTCCTCCTTTTTGACATTTTTGACCCATTTTGTCCAATTTTTCCATATTTGTTGACTTTTTCTCATTTATTTTATGAATATATTTGTGATGTATTGCCTCCAGTATTCCTCTTTGAGTGTTTAAGTTACGTTTTTAAACAAAAATACCTAAAAAACAATAAAAATACCCATGATTCTGAAAAGACAGATTTATAAAAATATAAGATAAAATCATATAAATATATATATATCAATTAATGTGCATAAAATCATGGTAATTTTAGTGCTTTTTGAGCACTCATTATGGACAATTATAAAAAAAATGGCCTCCATCACAAAACACACAAGACACCCTTGAATCTTGGACCAGGTTTATACTTGTTGGTAAGTTTTGAACCTTATAATATTTACCAAAGATGACACTTGAGTTGTAAGTGTCATAATATCATTTACCTCGTGCATTCCTACTACTCTTCTTATGGCTATTGTTCTGTCCATTGACCATTAATAATTATTCTAGTCATTTTTTACTCTATGCTTCTAATAGCACTAAAGGATGTGTCTAAATTAAAAATAAATAAAAATTAAAAAAAATAAACAACTAAATAAATAAATTAAAGTTAAAATAAATAAATTAATTAAAATAAATAAATAAGACAATAAAAAAATAAGTAAATTAAAAGTGAAATTATAGTAAAGAAAATAAATTAAGAAAAATAACAAATAAAAAAAATTAATTTCTAATTTTTATAACCCCGAAAACGGCGAAAAAAACTTGATCACTATACAAATTGTGTTTGTAATGAATACACAAATATACGTATCGCAACAAGTAATGTAATGATATAAAAAAGATCGTTCTCGCAAAGATTATTTTATTAGAAACTAATTTTTAAAACTAGAAAAAATAAATTAAATTTTTTTGTGTTTTTATATTTTAAGAAAATAAAATTAAAATAACAAAGTAAATAGCAATACAACTACACAAAACAAATAAGATTTCTAATCAGAGTCTATATCGAGAGTGTTTGAACATACACATAGAAACTCAGATTATACAAACACAATAATCTAATCAAGCATAACAACAATGAAGAAGTTAAAGACCCGATATACAATTAGGTTTAAGAGATACTACTTCCTTAAAGACTTGAACCAAACACACAATAGCTGTAAGTGAAACATTTAACAAGTAACAATGAATAGTAGTAATAAAGCAAGCAATAAATAATAAAAGTTTACTAATCAGATTTTAAACTTGAGTACGTAGAGACATACATAAATTAATCTCTGATTCCACTAGCTAAACATTAGAGCATGCATGAACAACATTGGGTTACTTATGGTAACTACTTGGCAGCAAACAATCTACTAACTAATAAAACAATTACAACCCTAGCAGAAATAAAACTCTCATTACCTTTATCATTTGGGACCACTATCTCAACTGCCTGCTACCCTTACTTGCTACATTCATAATAATATGGTTTGACATAAGAATTCAACTCTCTTTCAAAGCCAACACCACCCAAGGGGTGTGATCAGAAGCCTTAGATCAGTATAGTGAAATGGAGAATCAAATATGATGACTATCCTCAATTACGAACACCTAGCACACAAACGAACCGACACATGGCTCACCACCTAAGAAAAGTTGCATGAAAGAAACTACCAGCTGACATATGGCTCATACCAATATAGGATCCTTACATCAAAAATATTTGCACAAGGACACATGGCTAACACAATCACGAATCACTAATAACGAACAAGAAAAAATAAGATGTCAATTTGACAAAGCTCTGCTACATATTTTCTAGATAAGAAACAAGAAAAAAAGGGTATTTATAGAAGTTATCCAAGCTCTATGCGTGTGTGCATCACTGATCCATAGTAACTAACCTTATATAGAGGAAGAAAGACCATTGAGTAAAATAAACATACTTTATGTTTTGCACATAGGAAACCAACACGCAAACACAAAGTGCAACATGACTTACAATCTCCTCTTTGGCTTTCCGTGTTAAAACACTACACAACTAAGTACAGATGGACATCAAACATGAGTTGATTATAAAGATGACCTAAAGATGTTTGTTCCTATGAACAAAATATTGACGCACAACCAACAACCAAAAACACACCTAGTTCAAGTGCATCCATCTTGTGTGATCCATCCATCTTCTTTGATTAACTCATCAACACACTTCCTTGATCCAACTAAGACACAAGGGTCATAATATATCTACACATAAAAATTTTGAAGCTCGATAACTTCAATCTATCCTTGTAACCTGCACACATGAAACAAACACATATCTCATGAACGTATCATGTAGAAATAATGTGTACTCTATCCAAATACTATAATGTTATCCCTACACAGGTACATATCGATAGGCTAAGCACAATCAACATGTAGCATAAACATAATCTATATTCATCATAAATATGCAAACTCCCCTTGAACATGTGCAACACTCCCCCTAAGTGTATGCATATCTAGCAACTCAGATGCACTGTAAACTATACTCACCATCCTATACAGCACAGAGCATGTTAACAAACAATGCACGAACAAAAACAAGTTGTGTGCATCTCCCCCCTTTTGAAATGGAAAGTCAAACAAAGTACACACAGTTTGCAACATACCACACCCCTATATGAAGAAGAAAAGTCAAACATAAATGCAATAATCTTAACACTCATGCAATATAGCATAAAAGATTAAAGTAAATACAACAAGGAGCAAGACATACATTCATATAAAATAGACAAAGAACAACACCAAGGCAAAACCATGGTAAAAACATGCAACAAGTAACAAACTGAATGCATAGATAAACCAAAATAAGTGCAGACAGAAAACATGTCTTAAATACCATACATGACATAGAGCCCCACATCTATACTTGCTATGATATGGCATTAGGGGTTTCGTAGTGTGTTTACAACACATCAATAGGATGGGCAGTCAACCACCAATGCCACATAGCTGTTTTAGTGAATATGAAAGAAGAAGTTAATCAAGAGTCGAACTATCTTCCAATTTGAATCACTCCTAGTGGCTCAACTAGGAGTCTAACAATCTTCCAAGTTGACACACTTTTATTGGCTCAATTATCTTCCCTGAAGCATCAATGCCACATAAATGTCTCAGTGAATCCCTAAGAAAAAGTTGATTAAGTGTCCAACTATTTTCCAAGTTGACACACTCCTAGTGACTTAACTTCCCCCCCCCCCCCCCCCCCCCAACAACACTTGCATTTATTCAATTCTACAACCTCACCCCATACTATGCACACATATACCGAAAGACATCTCAGTCTACCAAAGAAAACATGTGTTGTGTATTTTAACAACAAATACCAAGAAAACAACTATATGTAAGAAACATGCATTAAATTACTAAAGAATAAGAATACTAGTAAACGCATAAGATAACATGTGAACTAGGAGATTGTATACTATGCATGCTAATGTCATACTAACAATCCTATTTATGCATGGTTCATACAAAGTGATGTTAAGAAGAAGGAAGCATCATAAGAACATATATCATAACATAAACTCATAAATACGACAAATACCAAGGGCATAAGAACAAACACAATACTTCCCATGGCATCATATAACTTACACACAACTCTCCCCCTAAATGTGAGCATATTAAGAAATAAGTATGTTATGCATCCTACACTCTCAAAACTATCCCAAAGCAAAAAGTATCTACACAGAGTAGAACATAAATAACACAAAAGTATGGAAGAATACTAAGCATGTTGAGATAAGCATAGTTCAAAAACTCACATAAGAGAACTAAGCTAGTAAGAGAAAAAATAGTGAATCTCACGAAACATAACAACAAACAAGTGAGATGACAAAGATGGAATCAAAAGAGATCATAGGCCAAAAACACAAGTGCCTAAAGAGATATCATAAGAAACACTCACGTCATTGTTAGTTAGAAACTAGCTAACTAGTCAAGACAAGAAACACCTACAAGAGAGAGGAGAAACAAGGGATGCTACTAAAATATCTAATTATGTGAGAAAGGCTCAATTTCCAACACAGAAACAAGAGACATGCTTAGATAGGGTCAACATCTTAAACACTAAGAATGCCAACTAAGCACACAACTCTAGTCACAACAATGTATGTAAGTTAAGAGTCTTAAAGATAGGTAAGTAATCAATATGACATACAAATACATAAGGCAAACCCAAACAAACATAGTACAAAGAAAATAGAAGAAACACTAGTGTACACAATCTTGTAACACACTAGAAATTTCTCCAAAGATACATCTAAAGTACAAGAGAAGGAAAAGCATGCAAGATGAATATAAACCAACAGGAGACAAAAAAAAGAACCAATACATAATGTACTAGTTATAAGAAAGAACAACCCAGTAAAAAAAGAGATGTAGTCTATACGACATACATATGAAAGATAGGACTGCATATATAAAAATCCTAATACTTTGACACTACATGATGAAAACATGTGACGTGATGTCATGCAAATAGCTATAGAAGAAGAAAAAAACAATAAGCAAGACAAACACACAAAAAAAACATGTCAAAGCAATAGCAAGGGAGAATATTAATAAATTATCAAAGGTAGAGCAACAAATATGACAATTAACATACTATGCAAGATAAGGAATAGTGAGAAAGAGATATGCATGAGCAAGAAAATAGGGAACATGCAAGAAACAAAATTTCATGGAGATAAACAACCTTAAAAAAAAAAATAGCTCATACCATTGGAGATAATGGGTACATACATACAAGATATGTGTATGTCTAGATAGAGTTCTAGGATCGAACACCCAAGCAGTGAAGCCTACATAGAAATGACCGACTCTCATACCAATTGAAAATTTCATACATAGGAATAATTTCACAAAGGTTAATTATTCTTTTGACTCAAATAGGTAACCGAGACCTAGATGATAGGTGGAAACACTAACCCATGGAATCTTTTTGCAAGCTCTTTATCAAATTGACCAAGCAAGCCTCATAAATATCAATAAAGAAAATTACATAATAGAAGTACAAAAAAACAAGCTCAATTCAACACACAACAAACGCAACTAGCAATAACAAAGAACAAACTACAATAAACACACTAGTGACGGTGTGTCTTATAGGCTTTGGTCCAAACTAGCAATAAGCATAAGCATGTTAAACAACAAACAATATGTGAGACAAGAATGTATGTTAGAAGAACAAAGAATTTCCAATCACTTCAAGGCTTCATATGTGGGAACATATTCGGTAAATGATGATTGTACTCCAATCAAACATAAAATTAAATCATAATAAAGAGTTTGATACCTGGTACAATACCAGGGTAAGGAGATACTGACTTCTTAAAGATTCACACCAAACTCACATGCAAATAAAAGGCACAAGCAATATCAATTAATCAAGAAGAATGCAAATTATGCAAATTAATTTACTATACCAACAACAATGAATAGAAAGCTATAGGCATGCTACATGTAAAGGAAAGACATTGTGTAACTATACAGGAAAAATAAGATTTCTAATCTAAGACTAGATCTAGAATGTTTGCATACATATGATAGAAACTCATATTATACTAACAAAATAATCTTATCAAGCATAACAATAATGAAGGGATCCAAGACCAGATACACAATCAGTTTAAGGAGATATTGACTCTTTAAGGACTTGAATCAAGCACATAACAGTAGTAAGTGAAACACTTAATAGTTAGCAATGAATACATTAAATGTAAAAAAGTAAGCAATAAATAATAAAAGCTTTCTAATATATTTTAAATTTCAGTATATAGAGACGTACACAATTTAAACTCTGGTTATACCGGTCAAACATTAGAGCATGCATAACAAAAGAAGTAACGAGGTAAACCCACATTAGTGACTCCAAACTTGAAGTTCAACCAAAGTTACATCTAAGGGCTAGAAAGTATTGGGCAAGACTAGGGACTCCAAACTTGAAGTTCAAAATTTGAATTTCCATCTAAAAGGGAGGGAAATGTTGACTTCACAAGTGCCACCATTGACTTTGACATAACTTTCTTACCAGGAGTTCAATCAGAAATAATTTAGAAATATTACCAGTAATAGGAACCAATTGTGCATGTTTTGAACATCTAGAAATGGCACACAATCCTTCAATTAGATAGGTAAAATATAACAAAAATTAGGCTCAGCGTTACCAGTATGGTTGGAAGGGTCACGAACCCAAATATTAACGAAACATTAATTAGACCTTTTCACCTATTTGATCAAGGCCTATAAGGTTTAGGGTTGATGTTGGGTGTAATGTAATATATGCCACGTGACGAATAAAGAGTGATCCTAGTTAATAGAAAGCTTTATGGACCAACCTGGTAAGTACTTAGTTATCATATAAACATGACCACATATAATCTCTACAAAGGAATAAAATACATGTCTAGTAATTATCTCCTAATTGTCCAAAAGAAATATTTAAGGAGAGATAATTATGATGCTCAAATATGTCTATATACATAGGTAAGGGATACGTATCATGGTACTCTCTATATATAATCAAAATTGTACACCTTCACACATAATTGGAACTAAATTCTAACATATAAGATTTAAGAACGGCTATAAACACTCTCTTTCTTATTCTTGATAGAGCAAGGACTAGATCTTCTTTATCATCTAAAATCTCATTAATGACTTGAGTATTGGAGGACCAAAGGCCACCATCCCTAGTGATCCGAAGTCCTAACGAGTTTCTTTGTCTTGAAGATTCATAGAGAACAGTCATATCTGGTGTTGACAAAAATCGACGACAAAACATATGAATTCTTGAATTAAATAAAAAGAAATATATATACCATAATTGTTGAATAAGAGAAGATGAGAAAAGGGCTACACATCCTTGAAGCCTAGCTCAATTAATAATTAAGAGTGCTGCTAAATTAGCTCATGTATTTGCTAAATTAACCCACATATGCATGTGTCTACCTAACTGGTACTTGCATGCGAGTTAGCTTAGAAGAAATGTATGCGAATTTAGTAACAATAATAAATAACAGAGCCAATTTCATTGCATCAGAAGTTGTATTAGCCGTTAGGCCTCATTTCATATATCTCAAACGCAAGGGAAGCAGACCCATAGAAGCCACCTGCAAGGTAAGAGAATTTGATATTCATGTGTCAATCAATATGGTGGACGGTGGACAAATGAGAGGGAGAAACACAATCAGTAAGAAAGCAACTCACAGATGAAAATATTTGTATGTTTTGTTTTTGGAAATAAATAAACATATATAGGTTTATTTGGCCATTTAATTCAAAAATTATTTCAAATTACAATTCAAAATTATTTTTTTATAATTTTAAAAATAGTGAGGTGTTTTTTCATAGTTCAAAAAATTATTTTTAACAAATAAAATTCAAAAAGCATTATTGTGTTGTTTGGAAAAATTATTTTAAAAGCTTGTTTTCATTATATACTTTAATATTATACTTACTATTTTTGTAATAATTTAAATGATATAATTAAATTTAGACTGTCTAACCTTTGGAAATAATACAATTAAAATGGAAGGAAAAACAACTGACTAATAGATATGAAATTCAAATGTTATAATATTCAATTCTGAAAATAATTATATAGTTATAATAATTAAATAAATAACAACTATAAAGTTCTAGGAGGTGCTTCTATCACATTGATCAGAAATATAATATCCACAACTTGTCCACTTTTGAAAAGCAAAAAACTGTATTGTGTCATGTTTTACTTATTTACTAAAAAGATTAGTTAATTTCACAAATTACCACTCATTTTAGTTATATTTATTATATATTTATAATTTATAATATTTTAATATTATAATTATTAAATAAAATTATTACTAAAAAAAATAATTATGATAAATAATAATTGAATTTTGAATTCAATCTTCAAATACGTACCCTTATCAACACGCACACAGTTCAAAACAAGTTGATTAAAATGGTTGATCTAATTGAAAAAGAAAATGACTTGTCTCTGTTTTCAATTCAATCAATATGTTTCTGAGACTATGAAGGGGAAAAAGAGAAGCAGCCTTGAATTCAATCAATATGTTTCTCTCTGTTTTCTAATGAAAAAGCTAGGAGCCTCTTAAATATTGAAGATGCCTCAAGATCTTTAACATTTCCAAACCATCATCCATATTTAAAGACTTTATCAGAATATACCAAATGTTTTTGGGTGGTAATTTTGAAAAAAAAAAAAAACCTCTTTATTTAACATTAGTAACATTAAAGTATAATAAGTTATCAGGATCAAGTAGACAATTCAAATACCTTTATTGAATTGTAATAATAATAAAAATAATTATAGTAATATCATTAATTTTTTTTCCAAATTACACATTTTAATTTCAAAAATAAATAAATATATATATATATATCGAAGTTAATTGTCTCTCTTATTTCACAATAAAAGGAAATTATAATAACTTAATCCCTTTTTACTGTTATTATTTTAAGGTGACCTATAAAATATACAATTAATAGGGTTTTCATATTAAAATAAATATTAGTGATAGGGAATTATGTTAGATTATTAAAAAAATAACAAAGTGCAAGCAGGTGATGATATAATACATACCTTGGCATTGGGAATGTTTATTGAATAACACAAACACAAGAGTTTCTTACTCCCTCAAGTTCCTCATCTTCTGATACACTATCGACATTATGACAAGGTAAAAATAATAATGAGAGAAGCTTCATTCCAACTTAATATGTTATAACTTTTTAATACAATAATTAATTAATAAGCAATAATCAACTTGCATTTGTGAAAGACTAGACTAGCTCTCATTTTTTTTTTCCTACAATTATCCCACATATCATTGAATAGTTTCAAAGGTTAACCAACTGACCCTACTACATACATACTAAGTCCTCTTGAAATTGATGTTTTAACTACTTCAATCCTAGAATTAATATGATTGTAATCTATTTCTTATTAACACAAAATTGTTGTTTATTTATATAAAATTAAAAAAATAGGTATATATCACAATCTTATGTATATTAAAAAATTTAGGCTTATCAATGTTTTAAAAAATCCATAGTGTGGAGCTGAAGTTTGAATCTTGGACCTTTGTCAATGACAGTTCCTAAATTTATATCTAAAGAAAAAACAATAATGACATATTGTTGAATAGTTTTTGTTTTGTTTACCTTGGCTCAAACTCTTGAACTTGAGCTAAGTCTTTTCCATGAGCATCAGGCCAACTAACTTTCCTCTTTTCTGTCCTTAGTTGATTGTTCTCTGAAGCTGTTTTCTTTAGATTACTCCTGAGATTGAATTGTTGATTTTGAGATCCATTAGAACCACTACTCCTACAATTGTTTCCATAATTGTTCTTATCAAAACCTTGTGTTTCTTTATTAATATCAGCAGCTTCTTCAATGAACAGACTACTCTTCTTTCCAAGAGAAGATTGCTTCTTGCTGTAGTTGTTGTTATTGATACTTGGTCTGTTATTTTCTTCAATTTTGTTGTTAAAGCCTCTTGATGGTACATAGCAAGAGCACACAAGAGCAGTGCACTTGTTCTGCGCCGACGCCGCCAGGAGTACAGACAACAAGGGTATACCTTACTCTACTCTTTCTATGTATCAAAACCATGAAAAAGCATTGGAGAGCTACGTGGGGATCAAGGTTTGCTTCAGATCAAACAAAATGAAATATTAGACAGAGAGGACAGAGACTCCAGTAGACGTGTCATATTATTATTATTAGGGAATATTGCATATATCAAACTTGAATGGTGATTTAATTTTTGTTTTCTTATTACTTTTTAAGATACGTTACATGCATTCAAAACCATAAACGTTTTTGAAACTCTAACATCACTAAGACAAATTACCACTAGAATATGAACAAACCATGTTATATGCCATAAACAAAAGTTTTGGATGGTATATAACACTCTTTAATATGTGTTTAAATAAGTTTTTTTTTTTAAATAAGAATTTAGTTTTGAATATGAATAATCAATTACTATTACAAAATCGGGCATTAAAATCGATTCAACGCATAAACCGACTTTAATATATATATATATTTATATTTTACTCATTTTCTATTCTACTAATAACTTGTATTTGATCACATATAACAAAAAAAAACCAAAATCTGTTTAACAAAATTTAAATAATAATACAAATAATTGAAAAATTAAATATAATTAATTACTTGATAATTAAATTTATTACAAAAATAATAATTTATTCACAATACATATATATATATATATATATATTTAACTTAAATTACAAATAAAATGATGTCGTCAAAGTATCATAAATTTTGTGATATTCTCACTTTATTTTCAGAAGAGCAAATTTGGTTAGCTTAGAATCACCAATATAGTGACAAAGAAACTGGGCAAAAAACAATTGGTCCATCAAAATAAGAATGTAATTTCATGATTTTACAAAAAATAACTCATTTTTTGCAAAAAAAACAACTGGTAAAAGAGATTATCACATCTTCAATTGAAATTTTGATATTTGTAATGATTTCGCTCATAAATTTCATGACATAATAACCACACATGACTCCATCATTTTGTTGTGGAACCTACAAAAAACAAGTTTACATGATTTTTCATATTCGAACATCTTTATTATTCAATAGTAAAATTAATAAAATTATTAATATTCGCTTGTACATACCATAACTTTGTACCATATAAGCTTATGAGAGTTTTTAAGGACAATGCCCCTAAACTTGTTCTACAACTTTCATGCCCTATCAAAGTTTAAAACGATTAGTTTTTTATTAAATATTATAAAGAACAATAGAAGAAAAATAGCTAGTTATAACTCTTACATTTCAACAACTATTTTTGTATCTTTACTCAGTTCTATAGAAACTGAGTCACAGTACCAAACATGATTATTGAACAGATCAAAGATTACCAACATCCAATGATCTTGGCCTTGTTCAAACCTTAGTAGCCAATTGATTATCAACTTTTGATTTATGTTAAGCGTTATCATATAATGGTTTAGCTCTGATACTAACATCCTTCTCTTGATATTGATTGACATTTGAAGAATCATAGAACATTGCTAAATGTGATGAATGATTATGTTGAAATCGATAATAACATGTCCTATATAAAAGAAATATTTATAACTAATTAGATAACATAAATATAATTATATATGTTCTACATAAATGAAAGATATTTATTGATTGAGAACTCACCTTATCCACACTTGAATTATACTTAAATCGATCATTTGATATTCAAATAGTTGCAATATGTACTCGATCGATATATATGTTTGGCCGATGTCTATACCAGAAATTTCTATAGGAAGTGGCACAATTCATCCATTATTTATGCTAGATGCCCTCGCAACAATAGTCATCAAAGCGCCAAGATTTTTGCTGAAGTTTAAAGCATAATCATAACTATACTTTTTCCAAGGCTTCTTCTTGAATGACTTAGTGTGCGATGATTGGCCACTAGACATAGATTTATCACGAGATACTTGATTCGTATCTCTTAAATGTGCCGCATTTACTAGTTCTGGTATAATAGACTAAATATCATATATTATTACATCAATTATTAAAAATCATAAAGACTTTGTGTCAAGTTAAATTACTAACCAACTTATTTAGTTGTTCTTCTCCTCGCTTACTCATTGGTCTTGACTTCTTCGTTTTGGGAGTCTTTGTTTCTATGTACAATTCAGATTGGGTAACCGGTCTACCTAATTCAACTTCCTACATAAATTAAATAAATTTATTAACCATGAGATCAACTTAAATTTGAGGAAAATAAATATAAAAAATTTTATAAATTAAAACAAATTAATAATACCATTCTATATCTAACTACAGGATTTAAAAACCTCCCAGTACGATTAGGAAGAATATTATGCATTTGTATATTCTGAGGTTCTTCCCTAATAATTTGAAATTCATTCGTATGTCTATAATCCACGAAGTCTTTCCAAACTTGAGGTGTAATCTAGGGGTGTCCTTTAGGGATTTTGTAGAGCTCTACTTCATCAAGTGGTTCCAAATATGGAAACACATAATTTCTTGCCAATCTGGAAGTTTTGTATTCCTTCCATGCCTTATTTGCAATATAACACTTGCTCTTCCAAGTGTCATCAACTTTATAATGATTCTGTAAAAGCACACTACAAAAGATTAGATATAATACAAAAAAGATATAATATATGTAATTAGTTATAAATATAAGAGACTTACACAAATGGTTTTTCATATTTTGAAATTTTCAGCTTTGTCAACCTGAGTCCAATCATTTATAGTGATTGGTATACTTGACTTCACAAGTATACAAATAGAGGATTTCAACTTTTGACCATTTTTCCCTATTGGATTATCAGTAGCATCAAATAGAACGGGTACTCTATCATGTGGGTTAAGTAGAGCATCAAGTATATTCGCCCAACCCCTTCTTTTCAAATGCCCTAATGGATCATTTGGATCTACAAGCTCTGTTACCTAGGATGCATGAAATATCTACAAACAATGATGAAATATAAATTAATTGACAATTTTAGGAACATACATATATATAAACATCTAAGAGTTATTAGAATAATATAGAACATACATTATGTTTAATTAGGTTGTTGATCGTATACATATATTCCTTCACAATCAGTTCGAGTCCATAATGAAGAATCATCGTCATCAACTAGATCATCATATACATTAGGCAAATTTTTTAAGAAATGACTAATAATGGATAATGTATCAAGCATAGGGTCATTATCTTCTAAAGCATAACAATGATAGAACTCTTTTTGTGGAGGCGTTAACACAACAGACTATCTTGTTTCAATTTGATAGTTCACATAAAATACTTGTTTTGCATGAAGTGCTAACGTGAAAGGATCATCAGTGTGACTTATCTTCGATAAATTTGCAACGGTAAATCTAAAATCATTTATTTTATATCCAAAATTGATAACATCTTTGACCCAATCACACAAGAAAACTGTTTCATGGAAGCACTCATAATCGAGTTCCCAAATCTCTTGAATTATACCATAATATGTTCTATCAGAAAGTATAGGATTACCATCTTTTGAACTAGCAAATTGCATAGTTTGTGCAACCATCTTCACACCACTATTCTAATTTACTCGGACTTTGTCCCTTTCTTGAGTCGTAAACCTCGATCCATTAATTGTGAAACTAGAAAATGATTTAACATCGAATTTTGGACCATATGCAAGCCATTCTAAACTTTCTGTTATTTTGTGATTGGGTTTGTTGAGCTCAACTCGAATCTATGCATACAAAAACATTAAATGTGTTTAAAGAAAATTTTTAAAACATTGCATAGAAGTACTAATGAATTATTGTATATGACACTTACATGATTGCAAAACCAATTAATAAGCTCTCGCTTATGTTCATCATACAATAATTTTTCTCCTCCTTTTTTTTATAATGAGGATCGATCTTCAGTAAGTTTAAATGCATTTTGTAATGTTAGTAAAGATATATCAAGTAGATATCATCATTAATAGTTAAATAAAAAATAATTTTTGCATAAATGGAAAGGTTAAACATCACTTACTCTATGTACAGTTATGCCTCATTATTATTTACTAAAATGATTCAGTGTACTTTTTCCCATCAAGTGCGATCAATAAACAATTTCTTACTTCCACCAAGCATAGGGTTATCTACTTGAATCATGTGACATTTTAATAACAACCTGTGCGTAGGATTCCCAATTTCAGTACAACCACTAAAGTATTTAGAACAAAACTCAATGGCCTCTTCAACAATGCAACGTTCCACCATGCATCCTTCAAGTCGATTTATATTATTTACATATCCTTTAAGGACTTGCATATATCTCTCAAAAGGATACATCCATCTTAAGTAAGTAGGACCACACAATTGAACCTCTCGAACTAAATGAACACACAAGTGAATCATTATATCGAAGAAAGAAGGAGGAAAATATTTTTCAATTAGACACAAAGTCTTTACAACATCTTTCTGTAAAGAGTTTAACTCGCCAATTGATATAGATTTCTTGCATATTTTATTGTAGAATGAACAAAGACAAATTATTGATAAATCGAACATGTTTTTGAAGAATTGATCTAATAGCAATTGGTAATAACTATTGCATTAAGATATGACAATCATGTGATTTCAATCCATAAAATTTCTTATTAGTGATAAACACAAAATTTCTTAAGTTGGATGAGTAACCATCAGGAACTTTCACACCCGCCAAACATTTACAAAACACATCCTTCTCTTTTGTTGACATTGTATATGATGTTGGTGGCAAGTATGTTCGATTCTTATCATTTTCCATCCTTGGTGCCAATTCAAGTCGTATGCCTAGTTTCTTTAAATCCAGTCTTGCTTTAATTTCATCTTTCGTTTTTCCAGGTATATTAAGTAATGTACCAATTAAGCTCTCACATACATTTTTCTCAATGTGCATGACATCTAAGATGTGAAGAATGTGTAGGTCTTTCCAATAAGATAATTCCCAAAATATTGATTTTTTATTCCAACAACCATGGTCTACTGATTCAGTAACATTTTTATTTGCACAACTTTTATTAGTTGACCTCTTTCGTTTCCCTACCTTGGTGAGTATTCTTTTTTTCATCTTTCCATATCGTTTGAATGTCATACCATTCAATTTCCTTAATATCTCAACACCTCACAAAGGTTGGGGTGCATGATCATGATCTTCTTCACCATCAAATGGCTTCATTTGGTATCTAAAATTGTGTCCAGATGGCAAAAATATTCTATGTCTTTTATAAGACATCTTTCATCTGTGAACAAGATAAGTTGCAGAAGTGTCATCACTACATATAAGACATCCCTTGTAACCTTTTGTTGCATGTCCTGATAAGTTCCCATAGGTAGGAAAATCATTAATTGTCCATAAAAGAACCCTCATTAAGTTAAAGTGTTCTTCTTTATGTGCATTGTAAACATTTACACCATCATTCCACAAAGTCTTTAAATAATCTATCAGAGGATGCAAATATACATCAATATCAATACCGGGTTGTTTCAGTCCTGAGATCAATAATGTTAATATCATGAATTTTCTTTTCATACACAACCAGGGAGGAAGGTTGTATGTTACCATAATTATTGGCCAACAACTACATCTACTACTAAGGGAACTATGTGGATTAATTCCATCAGCAACAATGGCAATATGAAGATAGCACGGATCAGATGCAAATTGATGGAATAAATTATCTACTACTTTCTAATTTGGAGAATCACAAGGATGACGTAGCACCCCATCATCAGATCGATTATCTGAATTCCAAGTCAATTTTTTTGATGTCTCTTTACTTTTGAACAACCTTTGAAAGCGAGGAATAAGAGAAAAGTACCAAAGAACCTTTGTGGGCATACCTTTATTAGGTGTTGTCTCATTTGTAGCATGCTTCCATCTCGATTCTTTACACATCAAACAATCATCTAATGTTTCGTATTCTTTTCTATAAAGAATGCAATTATTTGGACAAGCATGAATCTTATGATATTCCATGCTAAATTAACTAAGAGATTTCTTCACTTCATACATTGAAGATGACAATTCAATACCCTCAGGAAACATATCTATTAGTAGATTTAGTAATTATGTGAATCCCTTGTCAAAAAAACCATATTTTGCCTTCACATTGTACAAATGAACCAATCCTGACATTTTAGTGTATTTCTTGGATTTTGGATACAACGGTTTTTTGGCATCTTCTAGAAGTTTTTAAAGGTTTCGGGAACATCCTCATGTAGTTCATCTTCAACACCATGAAACATATTTTTTGTCTGTACATTATGATAAGATGTATGTAATCCACTTACATTCTTATTTATCTCTTCCCCATGAGTATTATCAATATTTTCTCCATGATAATACCAACATTTATAACTCAAAAGAATACCACTACGGATAAGGTGATACTTAACCTCGTCAACTTCATAAAATCGTCATTTTTACATTTAACACATGGACATCGAATCATACTAATTTCTACAAGCAAATTCCAAGAAGCTTTCAACTCCAGAAATGTAGTCCTGCTCAATTCTACACTTTGATATCCAAGATTTGTCCATTTTTCTATTAATGACATTAAGCATATTAAATATGTATTCAATCAATATATTTCAGGTATTAGTATATATGAATTCCCTAATCATTAGAATGTATACCAAAACATACATAATACAAAAAATTATCATTTTAAAATTGTATTACTTCTACTAAATAAAATATAATTATTTATATGTAAATAAATTTATCCACATATGGTAAATATTCTAGTCCCTCAAACCCACAGCATCCAGATATTATTTCCATAGAAAATCAGCCAAACAAATAATAACATGCATAATACAAAACATACATAATACAAAAATTTATACAAAAAATAACGCAAAGTGAATAATAAGTGTGTAGGATTAATAAAAATACTTACAAGAGTAAATGAAGTGACAAAATGAAGGAAATGAAGAAAAAAAAATGGTGTTTTGTAAGTGAGAAAATGTGTATAAAAAATTTGAGTATTTCTCTCAAAATAATAGGGGATCTGGAAGATAATTTGGAGAGGAAGAAAACCCACTAAACGATACTGGAAATGGTGGTCGTAGGTGTCCGAAAAATGCGAAAGAGTGGAGGAGGTGAAGCTCGATTTTGAGTTTTTGGGTGCTACAAATTAAAATAACTATCTGATGGAGAAGATAGAAGAGAACAGGAAAAATCCACGTAGATAGTGTCGATTGACGTGTTGAACCGACGTTACACGAGGACGTAGCATCGATTTTACGTGTCAACCGACGCTACACACATGGATAGTGTCAGTTAACACGTAGAATCGACGCTGCGTAATATTACTCATTAATTTTGTTTTAAAGTTTAAAATTGAAATTAAACAATACAATTTTTTTTTATTTTTTGATCAATTATTTTTTAAGATTTTAACTATAGATCTTTTATAATTTTTTGAAAACTTTTATGTATTCTATTTTTCATACAATCCAAATTCGATAACTACATATAAAAAATATGTACATAAAAGTATCTAAAAAGATACACAAAAATTCTATAAATTATAAAATTTTAAAAACCAATTAACTAAAAAAGAGAAGAAAAAATTATACTATATATCCAAATTCAATTTTAAACAGTTAAAATAAAATAATGATTGATCAAAAAAATAAAAAAAAATTATATCGCGTATAATTTCAATTTTAAAAACTGTTAAAATAAAAAAATTAACGAGTAATTTTACGTAGCGTCGGTTTTTTACCGAATCGATTTTATATATCGACTTAAATATCACATTTTGTACCAGTAAATTTTCATTTTTGGCTCTTGACCTTTCTATTTTGGATTCCCAAATAAATATATGTTCAAATTTTAACATGTATTAAAAAATAAGTTGGTATGACCACATGCTTAATGTTTAAGGTGTACCATAATGTTATGGTCTTTTGACAACCATTCTTCGCTAGATTTACTGGTGTTACAGTGAGTTTTATTTAAAATACATATAATATATTTTTTAAATTAGGACTGAGTAAGTTAAATTTAAAAAAGATAATTGACCATAGATGAGTCTAAAAAATATTAAGAAACAAAATTGTTAAATTTAATAAACTAACCATAGTTGAGTCTAATTTTTAAAGAAAGAGGTAATTGACATATAATCTTATTATTGTTTTTTTTTTTTTTTAAATATCTAATTATTGAACAAGGGATAATGGGTTACTTCCAATTTTGAGAGGGTTATTTGAGAGGTAGGCTTATTGTGAGCTTTTTAGGTTGGGAGAGGATGGTTGGATACAGACTGGCGTACAATCATGGTAATGGCTCTTCCACTAATGCTTGTTCGCTTTTTTGCTTTTTTGCCTTTTTTGCTTTTTTCCAAAGCATTCATTAGAAGTGTAGAAAGATGGATGAGACAAAAGAACTGAGAGTGTAGAGTGCTCTTTATCTTTTGACTGTTTATTTGGTTCAGAGTGTAGAGTGCTCCTTATCTTTTGACTGTTTATTTGGTTGCATTCATTGTTTGTTCTCACTGTACAAAAGTCTCAAAGATAGAATCTATCTATTTTCGATTTTTTTTTATTTCCAATGAGCTTTTAAAAAAAGTTGGTGAATAGTGTGCAATTTTGCCCAAGTAAAAGGAACACAAAGGGAATTTCTGTTTGCTTTGTTTCAATTTTAAAGGTTCCTTTGTTAGCGCACAGATAAAAGGACAAAAGTATCATTAATGAGATATATTGTCCTTATTCTTCACTGATACAAGTGTTACAGCATATCTTATAATGTTTTGAAAGTTTATATATATTGTTACTAATTTGACTGTGAAGGTGTTGTGTGATAATTATGATTTCTAGTATATGTTTTTTTAATATAATTTATTTGATATTATCTAGAGTGAAAAAAAATAGATAATAAAAAATAAAAAATAATTATTATATGTCACGATACGAAGATGTTTATACTAGTTAAAAATCTGGTTGTAATTTGATCGTATTGTGACGAAAACATAAATTTTTTTCATATTTTTTTTATAAATAGAACCCCGTGTATACCAAGAAAATAAGCCTGTAACTTTCTCTCCTCATTTTTTGTAAATTTTTATATTTTTATCTTTTAAAATTTATTTAGTTATCATCTCAATTTTGAGAAAAAACATGTTTATGTTTTAGTAGTTTCTAGTTTTCAGTTCCACAAATTCTAGATTCAATTACCATCGAAGTTTTTCCAATCTTAGAATCAATTATCCAAAGTTATGTAAGAATATTGTTAAGGTATCAACTATATTCTTTTTGCAGTCCATATATTTGTGTTGCTTCTTCTGTGTCATTCTTGATTTGTCTGTAATTGATTATAACATGTCTGGTTGATAGTGAATATGATATAATAATAACGTTGTTATGCTTGCAAATTATTGAATAAGTAAAACTTTTAAATAAATTGATTTGATTTTTATTCAAGATTTTTATAAATAATATTATTTGAAAGAGTACATTACTCTTAATAACAAACTTAATATGAGAGTTAAAATTAAGATTTAATTACATAGACTTAATTTGGAGTAATACTCTTTTATTTTAGATTTAATTATTTAGATATTTAGAGCGAAACTCTACTTCAAAGGTTTTTTTTACAAATAATTATTATTTGAAAATATATTGACATCATATTTTCTTAAATAGTTTTAAAATCTAATTAACTAACTCCGCCTAAAGCTGTGAATACGGTTTGTTATTTTCTTAGAAATAAAACTGAAATTTAATACTTAATTAATTAATAGGTCCTACATAAGGATATTAGTTGATTAATATTAAACAAAAAAATTTGAGACCTGCTTAAGTACACTTTCATAACAAAAAGAGAAAATCAATAAATATCAATATATATCTTTAATAACTTAAATAATATGAGTAAGGATAATTACTGAATTATTATATCCATTATTCTCTACCGTTTATGAATCTATTAAATTGCACGAGTATTTTTTGAATCTATATATATCTTTATCTTTATGCATTAGATTAGTTTTTTCAAAAACTAAATTATTATGACAGAATGTTTAGGTTTAATTTTGTTTTTAAAATTTGAATAATATTTAAAAACCACACCATATTACTTCCTTGAATCGACGTTGGGAGTATACTTATCATTTTTATAAATGATTCATACACTTGCGAGAATAAATAAAATTTAAAATGGATAATTATTTAAGAAATCGATATTATCCCTGATTACATTCATCATAAATGTGTTTTAACAGCATAATAAGGATAAAATCATGCCTTAAGTTAATATTTTTGTGAATTAGGATTTGATCCTAATTATAAATTTCAAAGGACTAGCTAAGAACATAAGAAGTTTGTTGTTTTGTACTTTTATTTAAATATAAAAGTAATTATTTTTATGTAGAAAGTTATTGGTATTTCATTAAAAATCAAATTTAAAAAATATATGATAATTATAACATCATTTGTCCATATAAAAACCATAAAAACATATTAAAAAAAATTAAATGTTGAATATGATTTTTTTGCTCATTGTATTTACCACTTAAACTACTGATATGGATTCCAAATACAGTTCGTTTTTAGCCTAAATCAAGTTGGATTAAAATATTCTTGATCCAATGGCCAAGATTAAAAATTGATGCTGAAAAATGTCAAATTTAAATGCTAACTAGAATGTTCGATTGATTGAGCCCTTCTCGGTTCATCAAACCTTGAAAAAATTTCATCCTAAGAGCTTTGATGAGTGCTTAAAAAACACTAAAATTATCATGATTTAATGTACTTTAATTGATTAAATAGATTTATATTTTTATGATTTTATCATATTTTTATATAAATTTGTTTTTATAGAATCATAGGTATTTTTATTGTTTTTAAGGTATTTTCGTTCCAAAAGAACTAAAAGATACGAAGAAAATACTAGAGAGAATGCATCATAAATATATTGAAAAAATAAATTGGAAAAAATGGGTCAAAGCGATAAAAAAATGTCAGAAAGGCTAAAATCCCGCATGTAGTTGCCATCCGCGACGATGCCCCCACTCAGCAGCCCATCCGCGCTGAGTCCCGAGCACAACACACACTGGCACATGCCCAGAACACGCTCACACGTGGTTGGCATATGCCAGCACACGCTGTGCCGATTTCCGCAAGAGCTAGTACATTCCCGTCTGCCAAATATTTCGCGCCCCATACGCGTGCCAACTTGTCCAAACGCCTCTAAATTCAAATTTTGAAATATTCCCCCCCTTTTGGCTTTTTCCTCACCTATAAAATGACCATATTCCCCTATTATAAAACACACAATTCTCTGAGATCTTTCTCTCTCTAGAAAGTTTTCTTTTTTTTAGTTTTTAGTTTTAAAATTCTTCTTTTTTTTGGGAAGAATTAGCTAGGTTTTTATAGATTTTTAGTTTTTGATTTAATAAACGAAAATGCTAATCTGTTTTGAGTTTTTCTAGTAACAGAATTAAGGTCAAAATTCTGTGAGGATTATTTTAAGGTATAATTTTAATGGATTCTTTACAATTATTTTTTATGTTTTATTCTTATATGTTATATTTAATTTGTCTATGATTAAATTTAATATGGCTGGATGTTTGTAAATATGATATAATTATAACGTTGTTATGCTTGTGAAATATTAAATAGGTAAAACATTTCTATAAAATAAATTGATTTTGTTTTTATTCAAGATTTTATATTAAGGATGTTAGAGAAAAATATATTATTTTTCATTACAAACTTAAATTTGAAAATTAGATTTTAAGTTTTAATTATCATGTTTGATTCAGAGTAGTGCTATTTTATTTGTTAATACAATCGCCCCGTAGTTAGAGTAAAGCTCTATTTCAAAAGTTTTTATAAGAACTATCATTCGAAAATGTATTAACAATATATTTTCAATAATGGTTTTAAAATTTGAAAGTGAGTACTTAGATAATTAAATTCTTAGGCTTAATTTGGACACATTGAATAAAGTCTAATTAACTGACTCCACCTAAAGCTGTGATTAGATGGTTTGCTATTTTCTTAGAAATAAAGCTGAAATTTAATACGTAATTAATTAATAGTTTATTTAAAATAAAATCCCCTAAGTTATGTCTTGTTAGGATGTTAAACTAAGTACTGGATGAGAGGCAACCCATCTTTTTAGGTAATTGTTTTTGTTTTATTTATTTAATTTTTTTTGTTTATTTTAGTTTAATTGCATGTGAATAATTTTAAAATTGTTAAAACTAAAAATATTTTTTGAGATATTAGAAGTTCACAACGATTTATTTGTGTGAACTTTAATGATGAACATAATGGATGCACCTGCATTTCTCTATCACTACTTGCACATTCTCAGGAAATAGGTAAATTTTCTTCTCTTTTTTCTTTATCTTTAATTTATAATTGTTACATTGAGGACCATGTAAGTTATAGGTTGGGAGTGGTGAAAAGTTACCATACTTAATTTCAAAAAATTTAGCAATTTTAAAATTTTTATATTAACATTTTCATTTTTATTGTGTTTGATTTTTATTTTGTGTGTGGTTCAGTAATTTTTAGAATGTTTGGAATAGCTTTTAAAAATTTTCTTACAAAAATTTATTATTTCTTTAAATCAAATTTAAGTAAATAGTTAAATCTTTTGCACTGTTAGATTAATTTTTGAAAACATATCATGGTGTATATGATAATTAGTTAGTTTTTGTCATGACTAGTATTTTTTGATAAGGTGTGAAAATTATATTAAACCCAAAATTGGTATTTAGGAATCAAATAGTGGAGAGTATCCTTGTGATATATAATTTGAGCCTAATTATCTTTATTTTGATTGAAATATATTTTTCTACTCCAAACATATTTCTTATTTCATCAAATTATTAGTTTATCTCTATAGGACTTAGCATTGAATGTCTAGATTTTTACATCTTAATGAAGTATTATATATTTATTTTTTATTTGCTTAGATTAAATGATTTAAGTAGAAATTGATAGTATATGACTTTCTTCATTCATGCATGACTTCTATTAAAAAAAAAAGATATGTCTAGAGTTTCCTATACAAATACAAACAAAAAGGGCCAATTATTAACCACTCACCCTATCATAGAAAAAATGTACAATCTGTATATGGGTACACTCTCTAAAAATAGATTCTCTTATAAAAAAAGAATATAAGAGAAAGAGAAAAAAATAGAAAGAAAGAGAGAAAAATGAATAGTATAATCTATATACTATGACCCAAAAAGCCTAAATAGTTATGAGAAATGGTTTAATGCAAAAGAAAATATAGGAAGTAATTTCCTAAGAAGTCATTGAATTTTCCTACATTTTCTAAAAGGCATATTACTTGATATTTTTATTTGATGAATTTGATTGACGCATGAAAGTAATATATAATAATTTATAAATCCTTACATTTGATTCCTTTCATGAATCAACGTTAAAATAACACTTTAAACCTTTCTTCTTTATATGTATGCGAATATATTAATTTATTTCTATACATTAACTCTTTCACATATAAATTAGTATGAGTATTTGAACCCATATGATTCAGTACTTTTGAGAGTATTGATTTGTGAGCAATAGAGTCGAAGCGAATTCGAATTTCTGACACTAAGTTTGGGTGAAATTAAATTAATACATTTTTGAAATGAAATATGAAAATGATTTTCAACTAATTATTATAATAAATCATGAATGTTTAGGAAGTTGTGATCGCCACACACGAAGTGGTGTAATGAATACACAAGTATACTATCGCAACAAGTAATGTAAAGATAAGAAAAGATCGTTCCCATATAAATTATTTTATTAGAAACTAATTTTTAAAACTTAAAAAAATAAAAATAATTTTTTTTTGTGTTTTTATATTTTAAGGAAGCAAAATTAAAATAATCAAAAGTAAATAGCAATAATTAACTAAATCAAATTTGGTAACTAAAAAGATATATGAGAAAATATCTAGAAATACTTAATCTTCTAATTTTCTAAACATGTGAATTACTAAAATCCCTCTAATATAATAATAATTAATTAAATTATCAATTGAGTCTAACCTAGCATGTATTCCTCTTTCATGTAAACTACACACCATATACTAATTAATTTAATCACACTCTCATGCCAATTAAATTGCATACTACTCATTAAGTTCATCAATTATGGATCACATACTTAGGAATCACACATCTTTGCCTAGAAATTATGCATGTTATTTAATTAAGACAAATAAATTAAACAATTCTCTCAAATCTATTTAATTGCCTCTATAGATAAATTGTTGGCCAAACAATTAATAGCATAAAAATCAGATTAAATAATATAATTAAATTAAAATTATAATTGGGATAAAATATTAAATCATCACATGGTGAAAATTGGGTTCATAAGATCCCTAGATTAATAAATTAACTACACATAATTGTGTTCATAAAGCTCATATTTTTCATAAAAGAAAGACATAAAAATTAATAAAGAGAAGAGTAGAAGAAGAAATACAATCAATCCCTTGAATTGTAGATTAATATTCTCCTGAATCTCCACCAAAATTGTGTCCTCTCTTGAATTTTTCTGTAATTTTCTATCTTTTTAGCTCTAAAAATTGACCACAATTATGCTAATGGAGGCCACTTAGGGTTTATGGAGTGATTAGGGTATTAAATATTACTCAAGTGTGATCTGGACTATCATATCAGCTTCAGATCAAGGGTTACAATCAAAACAAGCAAAATAGACAACTCCAGCCAATCATAGAGTCAACGCTTACTGAGTTAGTAACAAGCGGCGTGATATGATTCAAGGAAACAAATCGCATGGCGCATTGGTGGAATGCGCAGAGCAATGGCATAGCGACACATGGCATGACACGTTGACCAATCTCTAAACTTGGATTGAACGCTGTGTTGACATGTGGCATGCATTTCATCCTTCTCACACGCAGCGTAGCGTGATTCTCTTTCCGTGCTTATGTAGAATCCGCATGGCTTGCCCAGTCAGCTCCCTTATTTGCATGGCTTGCCCAGTCATCTCCCTTGTTTGTGTGGCATGCCACGTGGTAGCTCCTGATTAGTCCTGCATTAAAAATTCATAAAAAATCCATAAAAATCCTAGAAAAATCCCAAACAATTCCAAAAATTATATTTTTACCCCTTTTCACTAAAAAGTTTATATTTTAATATTTTTTTACTCAAAAAATAGTATTTACTGAATAAAACAAATAAATATTAAGTAAAAAAGTGCGCTAATGACTTTACTTTCATAGAGTCATCACACCCCGAAACTTAAATATTTGCTTGTCCTCAAGTAAAGCTAAGTATAACTAAATAAAATAACTTGGGTAGCATATTTATAAATATACTTATATTAGTACATGCATATTTCAAGAAAACTATCCCTCTCAAAAGTCGTATAATTCTATGATAAGAAGGTTTACATAATCATCAATCAAAGTTCCATCAATACAAGGATATGCAAGATTTTTGACAAATTAATTAATATGTGTGTGTGCTGCACATGATATCATCCAATGCACTTATGAAATCAACCTATATGAGCATACTAATCAATTCAATCTTAGAACAAGTCTTATTAGTCTATTTTTCATATCTTTCTCTACTAATATAAATATGCACTTAGCTCAAGATCAATAAGGACTTTATATGGTTGTATTGTAAGGCTTAGGTGGGGGTCGATAAATGAAGCCATTTTAGGCTCTTTCCACACCTTTGCTTTATTTTCTTTTTTTTTCATCATGCACTTTTTAATTGTAATTGAGCTTTAACTTGATATTTCAGTGTACCATCTTTTGTAATTCTTTTCATATTTTTTCACATTTTTTTTTGTAACTTTACAACACCCATAAACTTATTTTCAATTCTATTTTCTTTTTCTTTAGAGGTATAATTGTGTTGTGAGTTTTTCTTATTTTTTTCTTTTTTATAGGATGCATTACATTTCACCTTACTCTATAGCATAACACACATTTTGTATTTTTTTTCTTTTTCTTACAAGCTAAAGGTGCAAGGGTAAAGGTAATACTTATTAGTTAGGCATTAAATGTGGCTGAAAGATATGAATGATTCCTTTTTAGGCTCAAATGGGTGACTAAAGATAATAACAATGGTTAGCTTGAAAGGCTCAATCGATGCAAATAAGGCCTAAATCATTTCTCTTGCTAAATACTACTTAGGATTTTGCCTAAAGGGATGATCAAATAGATTCTAAAACCTGGTAGATATCATTGACTCACATAACTCACTACAAATTTTCTCTCAATAAGCACACCAAACTCAATCATGATGAACATGTGCATAAAAATTTGAATCAATCCAATCAAAACTAGCAAGCATATCACATGATTAATGTAAATATCTTAACAAATATGTTACATTCCTTATCCTAGTCATGACAACCAATTTTTATCATTGAGTTCATATGTTTCATATCAAGCATGCATGTACTTAATTTCCATATATTTATCAATTTCTACCCAAATCATGATTAAAAACAACCTAAAAATTTAAAAATTTCCCCCAAACTTAAATTACACATTTTCCCCAATGTGAACATATAAATATGAAAAAGGAAAAGGAAAGAAAATTCCCTTAGTCATGGCATACCATATTTGTCACTGAAAACAAAAACAAAATGAAAATATAAGTAAAATAACATTGGCTTGCCTCCCAACTAGTATCATGTTTAACGTCCTTGACTAAACGACCATATCACGTCCTAAAACACATCCCTTTGTGTCCATTTAGCTTTGAGTTTACATAGAAACAGTTTGAGTCTTGACTTGTTCAATAATACATTTTGTTCTGGCTTGCAAACACGGTGCTCCATTCTCTTCTCATGTCATATTTTTGTTTTCTTTTTGAACTTTTTGGCATTCTTAAAAGCACTCCACCGTAACTCATCCAATTTATGTATTTCCAACATCTTTTTCACCTCTCCATTGGACTCTTTCAATTTCATACTTGATTGGGGATATGAGGGTAGAAGTGTGGGGTCTAAACTTAGTGGCTCTTTAATTGATGGTTTGAGTTTAGATCTTATCTCAAAATTTTCCATAATCGCCTTTGATACATACATGAGGGATGTGTCCTCCAAAAAGTTCACACAGTCTATAATATCAACCTTCGATGCCATACTTTCCAAGTTATAATAGGTTGAGTTATTTTCTGGTGAGTTTATGTCCTTTTTACAACAACATGTGTTAAAGTCTTAAGATTAGGTGATTCAACATATTCAATTGTTTCATAAGCTCTTCCTTGGGCATTCTATTCAGATATTTACATGAGCATCAGATGCACCTTCATCATTAAGAAGGCTAGAAATGTAGCTACTCAAAGATTTTGCATCTAGAGATTTTGGTCATCCAACTATATTATGCTAGATTATACTAATAATTGACTAAATGGATTTGGGGTGAATGAGATTGATCGAAGCTTAACCTATCTATAGGTTCATAAGCTTCATATCAATCATTCTTAAGAATGATCGATGATCCAAGGGCTCAAATTGAAGAAGATAATTGAGAATCTAATCAAATAGAAATTAGGATTTGGAAGTCAAAATTTGCAAGTTCTATGTTGACGTTTTCATTAAGAAATTTGACTTGCCATAAGTTTTCAAATAAGAGTCCAATTGAGACACATAAATAGTCATTGGAAAGCTTAGAACCTTAATATTGTTACTATGTGAACAAAATTGTGGTACTAGCTACATATTTCTATCAAGATGTCCCAAACCTAGGTGCAACTATGCTACCTTACCTAGGTGAAGTAGCTAGAACATCTCACTTACCAGGCACAACCTAAAAGGCCTATGGAATTGATGTTAGAGGGGATTTCACCAGGCATATATGACACCCTTTAGTTGGTTCACGTCACCTTTTGAATAGTCAAATGGGTAATGTTAGCATACGATTAACGCACAATCAGTAGATGTTTGAATTCAAAAGGAAAGTATTTATGATAAGTAGTATTTAATTTAATATAATGAACATGTAATGATTTGATATCACAAGAAATGGAAGATTATTAATATATCCATTAGCATCAAAATAATATATTATTTATATATTATAAATCAAGATAATATTATGATATTGTCCTTGATCCAAGCCTATAAATAGGTCCTCTA
Organism: Hippophae gyantsensis; assembly: GCA_030763125.1. NCBI lineage: Eukaryota > Viridiplantae > Streptophyta > Magnoliopsida > Rosales > Elaeagnaceae > Hippophae > Hippophae gyantsensis. The sequence goes on along the minus strand of CM061039.1, from coordinate 25,602,494 downwards.
TTCACCTTCCAAGGTAACCCATTTTCCATGCTCTTTATGCATTCTAAATAAAAACTCATATTATCTCTGACATTTTCAGTTAAATCATTTCAGAATTGACTTAAGTATTTGAATGGATATGACACTTCTAATGTCGTTCCTTCTCATAGTTTGCACCTTCTGGATAAGAAATTTAGTGGTGAACACAATGAGCGCAGAAATTAGAACACTAAATAAATATAAATCATACACAAGGAGAAAAATAAATTTGCTACCAATATCACCAAATCATCATAAGATTTTTCATCTTGCTCATCTTTAGGAATCGCCACCACCAACCACGGTTATTTGAAAAGTTGTATCAATGAAACTCCATTTTGAACAAAACATCTACATCTTAATAAATCTTTGTAGATTTAAGAGATAAAAATATACTAACATCTGCCTAGAAGCCACCATACTCAACAAACTAAGATCTGACCATCATAAAGTTAGATTTGATGAGGTAAACTAATAAATACTATTTTATACATAATTTTTAGATATCAATTCCTTTAAATTTATATATATATATATATATATTTTCATTATAATGATAAAAAATTATTTATTTTTGTATTTATTTAAGAAATATTAATTTTCTATATTTTTTTGGGATTTTTAAAGATTTTTATGGATTTGTTATGATTTTTATTTGACAGGTGGATTAAATAGAAAGGAAGTAGATGTATTTCATAGCTTTTCCTATCTTTTTGACATATGGTGCATACTAATCTTATCTTTATAGAATACCAATAAACCTATTTACTTCCTAATTTTATTTTACCTCTTACAAATACAAAACAACACCATACAAAATAATGAAAAATATCATAATATAGATTTAAAAAGATTTAGATACAAAATTTATAGAAGTAAGTTGGACGTAAGAACTAAGAACAAGATTCAATAGGAAATCAAAGGACTTGAAGATAAATTGTTCTTTGATATTTGATTGTAGGAGATTTGAAAGTCTTAGATATAGATTGTAATATTTAATAAGATTGAAGATTCCCATACTTAGGAATAATTACATAAAAATCAATTGTTCTTCTGACTCAAATAGGTAACTTGACCTAGATAAGGGGTGAAAATGCCAATCCAAGGAGTCTTTTAGCGAGCTCTATATTAATTTGGATAAGTAGGCCTCACAACATGGATTGAGTAATTAACATAGTGAAAGTACAAAAAAACATTCTCAATTCAATACATAACAAAAATAACCTGCAATAAGAAAGAAGAAAATGAAGTAAACACACTAGTGATGATATACCTCATAGGCTCATTCTTAAGCTAGTAGCATGCATAAATATAGCAAACATCACATAGCATGCAAGATAGTCATCCATACTGAAGAGCTATAAGGGATTTTCAATCTCATTAAGATCTCATATGTGAAAACATATTCAATAAATGATGATTGTACTTTCACAGTATGCAATCATACATTACATAACAAACCATACTAAAGAGTCAAGTACCTGGTACATTACCAAGGTAAGGAGATAAATATTTCTTAGAGACTTATACCAAAAATACATGATTAAAAAGCATAAGTAATACTTAGAAAGCTGTAGGCACGTTCCAAGGAAAGGAAAGAAAGCATGCAACTACGCAAAACAAATAAGCTTTCTAATTAGAGTCTGAATATAGTATAATGGAATATACACAATAGAACTCAGATTATACTCATGAAAACTGCTATAACGAGGTAAACCCATATATAAACCATATCTATATGGTAACATCCTCAAGTTACTTAAAGTAATCACTCAACAACAAAAAATCAAGTGAACAATAAATGAGTTACAACTTTGAAAGAAATAAAATCATTATTATCTCTATCAACTAGGACCTTCGTATTAATTACCTATTATTTCTCTTACTTTTTGCTTCCGTAATGATCCAGTTTGACACATAAACCCAACTTTCTTCAAAATCCCACACGACCTAAATGGGTGTGATAAAAAACCAAAGACTAGTAATATGTAAATTGAATAAGAATATGTTGCACGAATGCAGTCACTAGTCAACACACGACTCATAGCTGCACAGGTTCCTCACCTAAGAAATAGTTGTACAAGGGAAAATAATAGCCAACACCTTGTTCACACATAAAAACCCACTCACAAACATCGTCTCTAGTACTCTTCACTCGAAATCTTAGTTTTTCTCACATTATCACAAATCACTATTACCAAAAAACACTCAAGCTATTAGTGATAAGAATAAAGAAAAATGAGATATCAATTTGATAGAGCTTTACCACATTTTCTAGATACCAAATAAGAAGAAATATAGGGTATTTATAGAACTAGAAATTTCCACCTTACCAGCCACTTCGTTAGCCATGTCGCCAAGGGTGATGGCGAGCTTGGTTTTGAGGTGGTAAAAAGTCACAATTTTTCATTCCAAAAGTTCTTGAGTACTTTTCATAAATACCCACCCCCGAAACGAACCAAAAACAAAAACGACAATGTCGGTGAGGCAACACTTCACCTAGAATGTACACTATGAAAATGAACCCTATGGTGTGTGTGTACATACTTGCATATAAAGTGTTCCTAACTATGTGCGTGTATGCATTACTGATTTGCAGTAACAAACCTTACACAGAGGAAGACAGAACACTAAGTAAAATAAAATAGACACTATGTTTTACACACAAGAAGCTAACACACAGACACAAGTATAATGGGATTCACAAAGATCTACAATATTCTATTCAACTATTCTTTTTGGTTATGTATTAATTCTCTATTTTAATCATTGTATGAATTTTCTTAATTATTCAAGTGTACAATTGAATAATTAGATTAATTCATTGTTAATCAATATAGTTAATTTGGTAAGTAATTAGTGATAAATTTCTTGTAATGAGAATTACTACTAAGATAATTAAATCAAAATTTTGTGTTTAACCTTGATCCAATTTGTTTCTTGAAATTGAATGCTTTTGATAGATTAAATTTAAAGAGTTATTCTAAGTTGTGTATTAAAAAGAGTTTGGATTAAGAGTTTCTCTATTTCAACAAAAACATAACAAAAGGTCAAGATTTTTCAGCTTATGAATTTCTCTAAGTTTATATAGTCAAAAAAGAGAGATTAGGATATGCTTTTGTTGATTTGCAATACATACTAGTGGTGGATAATGATCCTACAATCGTTCTTTTATTCATATCTTTATCGTAATTTTTATCTTATTAATTTTTAGTTGATAGACTTAATTTTCAGTTTATAAAACCAAAAACCTCCTTTTACTAATTTTAATTAAACTACTAGCGAGCTAGTACTTAGGAGTAGATGTTATTACCAATCCTCGTGGGTACGATGACCCTTGTCCTTAAAATTACTTATCACTTGTACATAATCATGTATAGTTTCATGTTTTCAATCTTGTCATAAACCACAAGGATAAGGGGTAACATATTATTTATGTACAAAAAGTCCCCTCAGTAAAGGGAGCTAAATAAGGGAAGAGAACAAAGAAAATTAGTATAGTTAAAAGGAGAGTACATAAAATGAATTGTTGTTCCTATCAGAGAGATAGCTCTCCTAAAAAATTTTGTAATAAGTATTTAAAGCATCTTAAAATTTTTTGGACAAACAATGAAGTATAGGGATATATCAAGAAATTTTTGCAGGGATTGAATGGGAAAAATTTGTATACCTCACCACCCACTCTCATTGATCCCCAACTACCACCTCGTCATCTCTGCTAGAGAATTCAACACATTTCTTCCCTTTTCACTCTCTCTAAAGCTTTCCTTCCCTAATTTGTACGGGTCTCTTGGAACTTTTTGGAGGGTATTTCGAGTATAAATATCCTAGTGTTTGAGTTAAGAATTCAAGGTAAGGGTTCTTACTCTAACTTTTTAAATTCATGCATTATTTTCATAAAATTGTCATGCATTTTATATGTTATGAATGAAAGTGAAAACCGGATGCTATGATTTTATTAACAATGTGATAATGTCATAAATATTGTTTAAAATGAGATACTCATTATAAATATTTTATTTTCCATACAATGGAAATATTTTTTTATATAAAACGTATATCAAATGTTGATATGAAACGATGCATCATTTAAAATGTAACATGGCATCCATGAATTTTATACATGCATCATAAGAATGGTTTTAAACTTGGAGAGTATACCTATATGTCCTCTTGTAGAGTATGGTACACATACGCAACTGATTGCTGCAAATTATTTTTGACAGACTATAGGTATGTATGCAATCTTGGAGGCCTTTCGTTTATGGGTCTATATGTGATCGAGAATTATTGTGATCATGGATTGTGATTGTTGAGTTATGGTACCATGGATTATTGACCATGATTTTATTAGTCTCACATAGGCCTTACAGTTGGATCCCCTATTATGTTTGGAGTTGCTTGCACCTAGGCATTGGAGTTGGATCCTCCGTTGTGTTTGGAGCTTACTTTCTATTGGGATTTGGATTTCTAGGCTGCACACGAGCCTTGAAAATGGACCCCCCATTATGTTATGGACAAAAGAGAATGGCTTATAGAACATAGATTTGATTGATGCATATTCCATATGTATTATGATGGTGCATTGGTTGGAGGTGGACCCACTTACGTGTCAACAGTGGATAGCACATGTGCCCATGTATTCGAGTTTCCATTACATATTAGGTTGCATACATTTGATTGGTAGTGCATAGCATGATTTTTGCTTTATTGAGCATGTATTATGATTTAAAAATCTCCCCACATTGTATGATAATGATAATGATGATGATTATTACTGTTCATAGATTTGTGTAGCTCATCGTCACTCCTTCGTGTCTACCTTGAAACGTTGTTTAGGATAATCACGGTGAAGATAAGATAATCATGAACGGAGAATTTTGACGTTATACGATTTGATATAAAACCTTATTTTATTTATATGTTATTATAATTTATGATTAGGCAGGTTGAGACTACTTTGATGAATTTTAATTAATTTATTGGATTTAAATTTATGACTTTATAATGAATTTTTCCTTTGAAATATAAAACTTCTAAAGGGTACCTAGATCATTTATACAAATGATTTTTAAACTAAAGTTTTCATGATTATTAAAGAAATTTTTTTTAAATATAATTTAAAATTTACCCCTTCTATTTCACATACCAATTTTTTGGGGGAGTGATAGTTTGGTATTAAAGCATGGTTCTAATCTAATTGGAATAAATTTTTCTTTCTAATTTTTTTGACTTAGCTACCTACTCATAGAATAGCCAATAAGAAATGTGTGCAAATTAATTACATTGAGTAACGATTGAACTCAAAGCAAAAAGATACAATTTACTAGGACGAAGAGTTGTAAGGACTCATCTTCTTTACTTCCAATGAATGATGAATTTTGTTATCACTATAAGATAGTTTCAAAGAAAGGATGTATCATCTATCTTCTAAATGGGTTTGTATTAATTGTAACTTGATTTTCTAGAGAAATTGGACGTTTTATGAATGACTCATAGAATTGAACATATTATGGGAGAAACTATCAACATTCACTTGTTGTTAAGGTATAGGAGTGTCCTCAATGAATTATAGTAGGCACTTATTGGATTGAACAAGTTGAACCAAAAACAAGTTCATCAAAGTCTCGACCTAATGATTGGATCTTATACCATCAGTATTTCCATAAGACAATTCATGTCAAATTGGATCGCAACCATGGATGAGGTTTGCATTCAAATTTTTTACTCTGAGGCATCAAAGACTCAAAGGAATTTCTCAAAGCAAACTCAACACTCTAGCTGACAGTTGCATAAAAACATTTGAAAACCAAGACAACTTTTTCAAGAACCATATGTACAACCTTATCAATCGATTTGATTGCCTTTATAAAGAACAATCAAATCCTTCATAAACCATTAATTGACATTAATCAATATAAAGAAAGGATAAGGATATAAGTGACATGACTCTAGGACAAGGATTACAAGAGCAAGTCTTCACGATATCGGGCAGGAAGAACCAAAAACCAACGATAATTTAATTTTACTATGCAACTCTTGGATACAAATTCTTTTGACTCTTATATAACCTATTCTTTCACTTCTTTGATCTTTGTTCTATAGTTAAATAAACTCCCTTATTTCAAATTTTCTTCTTGGATTCTTTTTTGATATCCTTTATGTATGTAACATTTTAATTTCATGACTTAAGGAGTGAAGCTTTTCAGTATTTTCCTTAAGCATCATCTTGAAGAAAGATTGGATCAGCAAGTGCAATCCTTCTAAAATTCTCTAGAAGCGGATGATATTTTGGGAGAATCACCTAGATCTTTCCCAAGCTTGAGAGTGATTTTATAATCAAGTTTGTATCTTCAAACTATGTCAATAACTATCTCTTCCTATCAAATGACAACAATGAGTAAAAGAGTTAAGGAAAACTGTTGAATGAACTATTCATATAAGGATTAGTTCAACTAAGATTGTTACTTTGTGAAATGTTAGTCAGAAAGAAGGATGTAATTCTTAAATTGTGCATCTTCAGAACAACATTGGAAGGATAATTTGACTAACTTAAAGATGCATGGTTTCAAAGTTAAGACATTGACACTTACAAGTTAAGAGTATTCAATGTATCAAGACTACCTTCCAAGCTTAAAGTAATCACTCTTTTAGAATGAGGAACTCATGGAAGCACTACTCTGAAGTAATCAAAGATCGATGATTTTATATGAAAATTCAAGAAATGAAAGTTGGAGATTAGGATACCTCCTAACATAGTTGATTCAAAAGGTGGGTGTCAATTGATGTCAAGTAAAGAATGTGAACATAGAGAAATGCTATAAGAATTGAAAGTGTGACTGTTGATTGCATCAATAATTCTCGCATTAATTAATGAAGCATCACACACAATGTTCATTGACACATCAAAAAAATGATTTTGATGCACTTAAATGTTTACACAAAGATCAGTGAAGCAATATTTACATCTAGAACATCTCTTAAAACTTAAAGTATAATCTATTTTGAAAGGATATTTGAGACTTTTGTGAAGAATGATGATGATGAGAATATACTCAATTTAAGGGAAATCAACATAAAGAATTATGATGATTAAACCAAGAAGGATCCATTGAGAATACACCAATCAACTTACAACAATAATGATTGTAGCATAATGTAAGGAGAACTCAATGACAGAATTGTCAAGTTGTAACACAAGAGTTGACAAAGATAGCTAAAAATTGTTATATCTTCTATGAAGAAGTGGAAAAGGATCATAAGTATAAATGGACTTATGGAAACTGATGGAGCAGAATGAAAAAGAGAGAGGATTAACTTGAAGTGAACTACATTAGATGATGACAATATAAGATTACATATTTGGTAAATAATTTTTTACAAAGGATTGTACGATTGGATGGTTTATCAAGGTGAATTGTGCCATATCATGATCCGAAATTCTCCCCCACCTAAAGAATTTTTCAAAGAAGATTTCTAAATGAAACTACTATATAATATAAACTAATGAATAGTTTGAAATGATTATTTGAATATTAGAGATTGTGTCATAAAGTTCAGGAGAAATCAAATTGAACAACCGTTAAGAATTGATTTTGTCTACAATAATAGCTCTTATATTAACCCTAGGTGAAGCATGCTATGAATAACCATATTGAATTTCGAGGTAACAAAAAGAAGAGAGAGAAATTATGAGATAAAAGCATAAGTAAAAAATTCATGATACATCCTTGGAATACGAAAATGCATATGATTTAAAAAGGACCTACTAGTGGAAAGGAATAAAGAAAGATATTGCTTAGTTCATAGCCAATTATATGATATGTCAACGAGTGAAGGTAGAGCATAAAAAACCTACAAGACCACTTCAACTACTTCTAGTGCTGGAATGGAAAAAAGGGACGACATAATAATGGACTTCCTACAAGGATTACCAAGTATGTCTCAAGATTATGAATCCATTTGGGTTTTTATGGATCGTCTTATAATGACTGTCTGTTTCATTCCTGTTACAACTAGATACTCAATGAATGCTTTAATTTGTACATGTACGAGATCACACAATTGTCTCCCATATAAATGCTTAGCCTCCCAAATATGATTGTATCTGATCAAGATCCAAAATTTATGGCACATTTGCATTACGTACAAGAGACTTTGGGTATAGAGTTTCTTCATAGCATGAATAATAATCCAAAAATAAGTGGAAAATTCAAAAGGATTATCCAAATATTAGAAGACATGTTACAGAGCCTTGTTTAGACAATCATATAAATCTCTAGTGTTTTAGGCAGAATGCAAAACTTTAGTACAATAAAACTTAATTTATTGAAGAAACAACTGAGAAGATTCGTATTGCATAGAATGAACTTCATATAGCCTTAAGAAGTACAAGAATTATATTGATTATGGATGACCATTGAACTTCAAGGTGGATGACTACATTTTTCTCAAGGATCAACTTCAATAGACACTGACTTATTTTTGAATAGAAGGAAAGTTTGGGCCAAGCTACATTGAATCGTTTAGAATTATAAAAAGGAATTGACAATGTAGCATATTAGTCATAATTGTCCCTAGAATTGTAACACATAATGAATTTCACGTGTCTACTTTATAAAAATGTCAATGAAATTAGAATACTATCATGGGTTTCATAGAAATTTTGTTGCAGGAAAATATATTATAAAAAAAACTAATGGTGATAGTTGATTTTTAAGTTAGGAACTTGAGAAAGAGAATATTATCACAAGTAAAGGTTCAGTGGAAACAACCTAGTGTTGAAAATAAAATTTTAGAGTTAAAGTTTGAAACTCGTACAAGATATCTGAAGTTGAGGATTTGTGAAATTTCAAGAATGAAATTTTGTTTAAGAGAATAGGAATCAAAACTCTGTAAATTTATAATAAGTAATTAAAGTTCCTTAAAAATAATTTTGGACAATATATTGAAGTATAGGGATATATAGGGAAATTTTTGTGTGAAAATTAGATCGAACAAAAAAAATTTGCAGACTTCATTACCACCCTTGCCAACCGTACACTTCCACCTAGCCACCACTACTGGAGAGCTTCTTACCAAGCTACCCAGATTGGTTCTAAAAAGTACCGAACCCATTCTTTTACAACACATTTTCTCTTATTATCTCTCTACAACTTTCTCTCCCTAAGTTGTACGGGTCTTTCAACACTTTTTGTGGACATTTTGGGGATAAATACCTTAGTGTTCGAGTCAAGGATTCGAGGTAGGGGTTCTTACTAACTTTTTAAATTCATGCATTTTTTTTCATAAAATTATCATGTATTATACATTATGAATAAAAGTGAAAACCAAGATGCAATGATTTTATTAACAATGTGATAGTGTCCTAAATATTGTTTAAAATGAGATATTTATTACAAATATTTTAGTGTTCATACATTGAAAACATTTATATATAAAACAAGTATCAAATGTTGATGAACATGACATCCATAAATTTTATACATACATCATTAGAATGGTTTTAAACGTGTGGAGTACACTTGTATGTCATCTTATGAAGTATGGTACCTATAGGTTATGGGTTGCAGTAGATTGTTTTTGATAGAATACAAGTACACATGCATTCTTAGAGGTCTTTTGTTTATGAGTCTTTATGTGATTGCAGATTATTATGGTCATGGATTATGATTATTGAGTTATGGTACCATGGATTATTGACTGTGGTTTTGTTGCTCATACATGTGCCTCGGAGTTGGACCCCTATTATGTTTGGAGTTTCTTACACACAGGACTCGAAGTAGACTTGATTGATACATATGCCATATGTATTGTAGTTTTGCATTGGGTTGAAGGTAGACCTATATGCGTCTCGATGGTGGACCATACATATGCCATGTATTTGAGTTGCCAATACATAGCACGATTTTTAATAAATGAGCATGTATTATGATTTTAAAATCTCTTCACATTGTATGATAATGATAATGAAAATAATTATTAACGTTTAAAGATTTTATTGAATAAGCATGTATCATGAATAATTGTTTATTAAAATAATATTTTAGAGTCAATTATACATAGCTCATCCCTAGTCTTCTATCTTTATCCAACTCTATTGTTTGGGATAATCATGACGAAGTCTTCTATCTTTATCCAACTCTATTGTTTGGGATAATCATGACGAAGATTGGATTATCATGAGCAAAAGATTTCAACATTATAAGGTTTCATATAAAACATTATTTCATTTATTGGTTATTATAATTTATAATTAAGTAAGTTGAGACTATTCTAATAAATTTTAATTGATGTATTAAGTTTAAATTTATAACTTTATAATTAATTTTGCCTTCAGAGTACGAAATTTCTAAAAGGCAGTATATAAAATAAAATTTTAAATAAATTTTTTATGATTATTAAATTTTTTTTAAATATAATTCAAAATTTATCTCTCCTATTTGAAATTTATTTTGTGGGTGTGACAAAAAGTTCTCTCCTGTACACAGAAAGTAGAGGAGAGACAGAGATAACAAGACCTTTCGTTCAATTAAATTTAAAAGGTAGTTAAGTTAAAAACAATAGAAAAAAAGTTTGTTTTTTTAAAAGAAAACATTAATATTTTTTTTCGTGCTTTTTTACAATTTCTCAAAATCACAAATAAACCCATCAAGTGTTAATTTTTTGAAATGTTTGAATAATAAATGGAACACCACTTACTTACTCCATTGGCCAATGGGTAGGGTGGGGTAGATATTTATACCAATTATCATAACCAATCTTTACTGGTTTTGGTAGTTTTAGAGAATAACTATAATAGTTTTTTTATAATTTAACTATTATTTTTATTTTTTAATATTTATTCAAAAATATATTTAACTTAAAAAAAATTAAAAAATTAACATAATATTTATTCCATTAAGTTATTTAAATTATTATTATTTTTAATTCTTTAACTATTTAAAAGTAAAATAAAAAATATATGTATATGAAAAAAAAGTTCATTTTAATTATTTAAAGTTTATTATGTTTGATATTGAAATTGTATAATTATATATATATAATTATAATATATTATCGATTTCGCTTAACTAAGGTTTTAAATTTGTAATAATTATTCATATTTTACGCTTAATTGATTATAGTTATTTTTGAGAAAAAATTATTTAATTTTGATAAATAATCTTAACTTCAGTACAACTGCGGATAAAATGCTGATCCATACTCGTGGGATTGTGGCCTATGAGTGTTACAATCAATCTCTAGGTGTTTATTAATCTCCAAAGGTAGATAGTTTCTTATGGATTGAGAGCATTATTTTTAGGCTATAATTTTGTTTTTGGTACATAAAATAAAATATAATTATACATAAATAATTGTTTTAGTAACTACTATACTCACACATCATATTTATAGTTATATTTGAGAAAAAATTATTCAATTTTTGCAAATAACCCTAACTTCAGTACAACAGTAGATAAAATGTTCATCTATACTCATGAGGTTGTGGCTTGTGAGCGTGTACAATCAATCTGACTGTTTATTAATCTCCAAACGTAGATAGTTTCTTAGGGAACGAGAGCATTTTGTTTAGGTTATAATTTTGTTTTTGGTAAATAAAATAATAAATAATTATACATGAATAATGTTTTTTTTTCTTAATAACTACTATACCCACATAATGTTAATTGGGACTCGAAAATTATAGATGAATAACGTCAATTAGTCCTTTTTTGCAAACCAAAAACAAATTGTTTAGGCTATAATTTGGCCTAGCTTTAAAGCATCTAAAAGAACATTTACATTTTAGAATCTGGTAGTGGGATGTGCATGCTTGATGCTCAAAATGCATTGCACGCGCACTTCTTTCTACAACTCTATTATGTTAGTCTGTTATAATGACATCAAGGTTTATTATGCCGTTAACATTTCTAGCCGGATAAGTTATAACTCCCACGCGCGGTAAGATATGTCACTATGACATGGTTAAAAGTTAAAACCATCATTTTTTTTAGTGATGCTAGACAAGAATGGCTCACAACTATGATGATGTTATTTATTAGGATTACTTTATTTATAATAAATTGTTGTAAAACAATAAATTATAAGATAGTTTCATAAATGCCAGGCAAGAATGGCTAACAACTGTAATGATGTTATTTATTAAGATTAATTTTATTTATAATAAATTATGGTAAAATAATAAGTCATGTGATAGTTAGACTTTCATAGTAACACATTATTGTAAATAAACTTTTTTTTATTTATTATTACAGTAAATGATGTGATACTTTTTAATTATTTTACTTTATATAACTCATTTATTCACATTTTTTTATTTTTAATCTTTGTAAAAAATATATGTTATTTATATTATAAAGAAGAAAAAAGTACAATGGATAACATATATTTTAAAGATTATATAAATATGAATTATATCATTCAATTAAATTATTATTTTATTAGTTAAATATAATAAGATATGTAGGGACTTAAAATATTATACTAAAAGACGTATGATTAATATAAAATGTAACTCCTTAAGCAATGGTCTAGTAACCCAAATAGTATAAAAAACTTTATGATAAGATAAATGTAACAACTTCGTTATGTTTACACTCTTTTTTTATCAGATTATCACAGTCGGCTAAGGAATATATGACTAGCATATATGGTGCCACATCACAAAGAACCTCATCTTCACACTTGTTAATAAAAAAAGGAACTCGAACTTGTTTGTGGATCTTCACTTCTTCGAAATCATTCGACTATTGTAGCTTGTACAATTTAGGATACTTCTATCACTTTAAATTCAACTTTTCTACCAACAAAATACTAACAACATTAGTGCAACTCCCACTATCAATAATCAATGTATATACCTTATCCTTCATATGGCATCTTGTGTGGAAAATATGTTCACGTTGCTCCTCATCTCCTTCATCCTTAGGTTGTACATTTAGCGCTCTCCTTGTAATAAGTAATTCTCTATGCGCAGGTTCTTTCACTACAACTTTAGAACAATCCTCCAATGGTAGCATCTCATCATCACTTGAACTAGCACTTCCAATTTCTTCATTTGCCCGTACAGCCATAACCTTTTTGTTTAGGCATTCAGAAGCAATATGTCTGAATCCTTGGCACCTAAAACACTTAATATCATGTGACTTAGTAGAAGTTTTAGCTTTAGGTTTACCTTTAGGAACAACAACTGAATTCTTTGACTTTGCATCATCTTTTGTTATGAAGACACCTTTCTTGTCCTTCCAACTTGATCTCCATAGAGAGCTAGAAGGCGAACCAGACCGAATAGGCTTCTCACCATTCCTTTGTCTATTGACCACCAATTGATCCCACCATACACATATATCATCTATAAATTCTATGGCTGCTAGCTTTAATTTCTTTTCCTCGAAGTAATTATGATAATCAAATGCATGCTTAACCTTTGTTTCCCACTCAAAGTATAACTAATGCAGACCTTTTAGGCAAACAACCCTAGGAATCAATGAACTCAAAGGAATAAGAATGGTTGATTTGCTAAGAATGTGTTGAAGATGATCCAATTAGAACCCTAAGGAAAGAAAGTTCTTAAAACCTCAATCTTGAGACACCACAAAAGATGATCTCTCTCTTTGATTAATCGAATTCAAGCATTCCATCAAGAATACAAGAAGGAAAAAGCAATAAGCTTTCTAAAATAAACTTTTATTAATGAAATATTCATTGTGCCTCCATATTACATAGTTGCTACATTTTTATAACAATTCCCTTATGAAAAATGCCACTTCAAACCCCAAAGAAAAATCCCCAATCTTGAAACGCTACAAAAAATGATCACTCACTTTGATAAGTCAAATTCAAGTATTAAATCAAGAAGATAAGAAGGCAAAAGCAAGAAACTTTCCTAAATAAATTTTTATTAATGAAGTATTCATTGTGCCTCCAAATTACATAATTGATGCATTTTTATAACAGTTCCCTTATGAAAAATGTCACTTCAAATCCTAAAGAAAAACCCTAGATAAAATGGGTCAAATGGGCCTATTTAGTTGTGGATTGGGCCTAATCCGTCCTTAAAAATAAATGACTAAAAATACTTATGATAAATAAGACATAAAAAACTTACAATTTACTAAAACAAAAATTGCTAAACATAAAAAGCTCATAATTAACTAAAACAACAAAATTACTTCTTAAATTTTTCCTAGCATCCACATGTTATTTCACTTCAATCTCAGATCTAGCACTTTCAATTTCTCCATTTTTCTGAACAACCATAATCTTTCAATCTCGTTTATAACTTGCTCTCTCTTCCACATTGGAATCAATTTCTTTTTTTTTCTGACACATGTCTTCTATGTCTTCTTCTATGTAATTTAGAACCGGAAGATGACTCTAAATCCAACCATGCATTTAGCTTAAATTGGTCATTAAAAGTCTTGAAGAGGAATTTTAAGATGATCTCATGTGGTTCTCTTCCTTCCTTACTCAAGGTTTCAACCTGTAGAATAAAATGAAATAAAAAGGTAGTGTTCCTCACACACTCCCTCACGTGTTTGCTCTCAAATAAGATTGTTATCACCCTTATTTTTTAACACTATTTTGGCCTCTCTTATTTTTTACTATTTTGGCCTCTTTTTATTTAACACTATTTCCATCTCTCTTTGTTTTTTTACCCTATTTCGACCTCTCTCTTTTTTATCTCTCTTGCCTTTTTCCACTCAAAGCAAAATCCAACCTTCTTTTTTATTCTAAACAAAATCAAAGAATTCAACTAATCTCAAGAAGTAACTAGTTTATTGGTGACAATCTCAAAATTAGAATTTTAAAAAATTAATGACAAAGGATGACAAAAAGAAAGTACAAATAGGATTCTAAAGACCCAAGAAAGAATCTTTTCAAGATATTAAAAATCTTAAAAGTCAGAATTGAACAAAAAACTTAATTGAGGATAGAAAGAAAGTCTAAAGAAAGACTCTTAACTACAATATAAGTCCTTTTTTTAAATCAGACTTGGATAACAAGTTTGATGATTCTCTAGAAAGGAATAGACAAAACAAGAATAAAAAAACCAATTTCAACAAGAACAAGAAAACTTAGCAAGATAAATAAGAATAAGATTTTTGAACAATCTACTATTTTTTTCTCCTTTTCTTCTTCTCTTTTTTCCCTTTTTTTGTTTTGACTGCTACTGGTGCTTCTACTATGAATAGAAAACTCACAAAAAATTCACAACCCTAATGAATAAGAACCGAAAACAATGCAAAAAGGTGAAAAAGCTTTAACCCATTGGTAAAGGGTGTAATTGATGGAATTATAGGTCGAAAAAGGCACTGAATGGAGGAAAAGTTCTAAGCCACTTAAAGGAATCAAAACGATTGATAAGATTCAACATATTGCATTTTTGTTATGATTTAAAGGTTGATATTTGTGTGAAAATTGCGTTTATTTGATTATTTAATCCACAAATGTCATTTCACGGGTATTTCGTGTTTAAAGTGCAATTTCAGGTAAAATCATAATTTTGGAGAAGTTCGGGACAAATTTCAATGACCGGGATTGAGTACAAATAAAAAGAAAACAAAATTTCAAAATTTGGAATTTCGCCGCCGGCGAGAATATTCTCGCCACTGGCGAAAACCTTACGGAGAAAACGTTGAAAATCATGCAGGGAGCACAGATTTTGGCACAACAATCTCGCCGTCGGCCAAGTGAATATCGCCGCCGGCCAAATCAATCTCGCCGCCGGCCAAATCAATCTAGCCACCGACCAAGTGAATCTCGCCGCTGGCGAGTTTCGTCCGAAAATAGATTTTTTGGTTGTTTTGTTCCAAAATTGCCCCCCAAACCCTAGATCTATATATATAATATGATGGAAAAAGAGGGGGATGGCAGAGAGAACAAATCTGAGTCATTTTTGGAGGAGGAAAGGCAATTTTGGAGAGAAAGTTTGGAGAAGCTTGAAGGATCATCACCATTGTTGCTACCAAGTCTTCATCTTCAAGAGTTTTTCATCTCTTCTCCTTAGCCTTCATATTCTGCATTTTATTCAGATTTGTTATTCATGAATTCAATTGAAATAATGGTTGTTCTTATTTCCATTATGAACTAATTCGTTTTTGCTAAGGCTATGATGTAGTTAAATCAAGGAAATCTGATTTCTTTTGTTATTGTTATATGAATTCATTGTTTTCAAGTTGAGTATTTATTTCCATGCTTAATGCTTTTAAATTTCTGATCAAGATTTAGATGATTTGTTGCATTATATTGAGACCGAGAAGAGATGTGTAATGAATGCTTCTTGTGATAAATACCGTATGTTGAATGCGAGTTTGACACCTAATGCATGATGTATGTGGTTATTCTAGAAATTCCATAAATCATAATGTGCTTATTTGTGATTAAATCTTCATAGAAATATAGTTGGTTTTCATAGATAAGTAATTCTAATATAACTTGAGAGAGAGTATTAGATAAGTTTGGGTTTTTCAACCATCACTTTTAGCTTTGATTCGCATATAACATGACTAGAAATCGGATTGAATTGATTTAGCGAAATCAAATGCCTTAGCATTTTTAATCATTTGTGAACAACATTAAATTTTGTTATTTGCGTTTAGTTTCATGTTAATTTTCTTTTAAAACAATTTCAACAATTCGGTTTTCAAATAAAATTAGGGTTAGTAAATTTTGGTACTTAGTAACGCCATTCCTTGTGGGTTCGATATCCGTACTTTTGTACACTTTATTACTTGAACGATTCGTACACTTGCGAAAAATAGCATCAACGATCTTCAATTTGATAAATTATAATTGTCAATCTGATACCTGAGTCTATAGTTATGGCCGTTTAAAGTTACAACTCCAATTTATCAAAATGTTTTTTTAAAACCGTGAACAACGCATCCCTCTTCTCTTTTATTTTTTGAAGAAAAAAAAATAGAAATAAAGAACAAGAAAATGGTATGAAGAATTCAAAGAAAACTATGAAATAAAATCTAAAGACAAAAACAATGACAACGAAATGGAAAGAAAACACAAGACTCAAAATGATGAATTTTGTTTTGTAATTTGTGACTCTAGAATGCAGAAAACAATTAAAGCATGATTTTTTTAAATATAGCATTTAAAACAAAGATAGATGAAGATAGATAACCTATTTTAAGCAACCAAGGCTTTGATACCAAAATATGCTAACCTTTTAGGCAAACAACCCTAGGAACTCACGAACTCAAAGGAATATGAACGATTTATTTGCTAAGAATGTGTTGAAGATGATCAGATTAGAACCCTACGAAAACAAATTCCTTAAAACCCCAATTTTGAGATGCCACAAAGGTTGATCACTCTTTTTGATAAGTCAAATTCAAGCATTCAATCAAGAAAACAAGAAGGAAAATGCAGAAAGCTTTTTGAAATAAACTTTTATTAATGAAATATTTGGTATGCCTCCAAATACATAATTGTTGAGTTTTTATAACAATTGCCTTATGAAAAATGCCACTTCAAATCATAAAGAAAAAACCTTAGACGAAATGGACCAAATGGGCCTATTTAGTTATGGATTAGGCCTAATCTATCTTTAAAAATAAATGACTAAAAGGACTTATGATAAATAAGACATAAAAAAGCCCACAATTTACTAAAACAAAAATTTCTTAACATAAAAGGCCCATAATTAACTAAAATAACAAAATTGCTTTTTAAATTGTTCCTTGCATCCAATTTGATATTCCAAATCCATCTTTTGTGTATGATCTTGAGAATATTTGTAGGATATTGAGAATCTTTAGAATATTTGTAAACATCAATTTGATCAACACCTCAATCTCCATTAATAACTCAAGATCATTCTCTTCTTGAAAAGTCCAAATTTTAATCTTTATACTATTATATTGCTATCTCCTTTGGGTTCAACCAACTTGTTCGATTTATAACTTGTTCTCTTCAACACTTTGGATTCAGCCTCTTCTTCTTCGTCGAAGTTATGTCTTCTTCTATATGATTCAGAACCAAAAGAGGATTCTTAATCTTTTAACCTTTCATTTAGCCTATTGAATTGGTCATTAAAAGCCTTGATGAAGTATTGCATTTCGACCACTTGTAGTTCCCCTGATTCCTTACTCATGTTTTCAACCTGTAAAATAAAATGAGATAAAAGGTGTTGTTCCTCACACTTCCTCATATGTTTCCTCTCAATCATCACTTATGTTTCACACTATTTTGGCCTTTTCTTGATGGTGATCTCTCTTACCTTTTACCAGTCCAAGCCCAAGCCAGCTCCCTTTTATGTGCTTAAAAAAGAATGGAGATTGAGGTGCTGACAAAGTTGATATTTACAAATATTTTGAAGATCCTACAAAAAATATTATCAAATCCTTATGATTCCAATATGGAGGAGAGAGCAATTTGTAAATGGGACAAAAAGGTTATGGATGCTAAGAAGATTGGAGAAATTTAAAGTACCAATTCATATGACGAAGAGATACCACCATTGAAGGATTATTTTGATGTTGAAGTGGAAGAACTCTTGCATGGAGATTTACTTGTCACAAGGATAACGCTGAATATACAGCCTAAGGATGAAGGAGATGATGAGCACCATAAGTATATTTTCCGCACAAAATGCCTCATGAAAGATAAGGTATGTACGTTGATTATTGATAGGGGCAAAACCGACATCGCTGATCCTGCTGATACTTTGGTTTTATCTATTTATAAAACTCTCGCAAGTGCACGAATCATTTCGTAGAAAATGATAAGTATACTCCCAAGGTCGATCTAAGGAAGGAATGTATGTGGTTTTTAATTTATTATTCAAACTTTTAAAAAAGAAATTAAATCCTAAACATACTGTCACGATATTTTGGGTTTTGTGTTTTTAATCTACTGACATAAAAATAAACATAGATTCAATAAACATTTATGCAAATTTTATCATTTATAATAGTGGAGTATTTATGGATATAATAACTAATTTAATTATGCTTGCTCATATTATTTAGGTTATTAAAGATATGAATTGATATTTATTGATTCTCTTTTTTATATGAATACCACCTTTGGTGGGGTTAGATATTCTTTGTTAACTAAACAAATCAATTAACACCTATGGGTGGGGTTGATAACTAATTTGGTTAATTAAATTAATTCCTTTTTTCTAAGAGATTGAAAATGAACCATTTAAATGCCACCTTTGGTGGGGTTAGACAGTTTAAACTTTATTCAAGGTGTCCAAATTAAACCTAAGAATTTAGTTATCCGAGTACTAACTTTCAAGTTTTAAAACCACTACTGAAAACATGTTATCAATACATTTTCAGATAATAATTCTTATAAAAACTTTTGAAATAGAGCTTCACTCTAACTACCGGGCGATTGTACCAACAAATAAAAGAGCACTACTCTAAATTAGACCGGATAACTAAACCTTAAAATCTAATTTTCAGATTTAAGTTTGTAATGAAAAATAATATATTTCTCTCTAACATTCTTAATATAAAATCTTGAATAAAAATAAAATCAATTCATTTTAGAGATTTTTACCTATTTAATATTTCGCAAGCATAACAACGTTATTATTACATCATGTTTATAAACAGCCAGCAGAGTTAAATTTAATCACAGACATTAAATATAACATGTAAGAATAAAGCATAAAAAATAACTGTAAAGAAAATAAAATCCTTACAGAACTTCGATGCTATTCCCGTTGCTGGAAAACCTCCAAGCGGAATTTTGCACTCCCATTTATTGAATCAAAAAGCTAATAAATTACAAAAACATAACTAGTTCTTCCCAAAAAGGAAAGAACTCTAAAACTAAGAGAAATTAACTAAGAAAAACTAAAAAATCTAAGAAAAGAGAGAAAGAAAGAGAGAAGAGAATGTGTTTTGTGGTGTGATTAGAAGTGAAGAGAAGGGGGGTATTTATAGGTGAGGATGTTGAGAAAAAGTGGGTGAAAAAATGTTAAAAAATGATGAAAACGTGGAGTGCAATTGCTGAGGTCATTGATGACGTCAGCATGACATAATGGGGGCGGCTGCGCGCGAAAATGGGGCGAAATGGCAGCGGCGCGCACTGATGCGCGCGGACGTAGGGCGTGCTGCGCGTGGTTCTGGGCACTGGCACGCACGGGTCTGGGGGTGGCGCGCGCGGGAATCGTCGCAGCTGGGTGGCTGGGCAGCGTAGCGGCACGATTTTCTCCTTTTTGACATTTTTGACCCTTTTGACCCATTTTGTCCAATTTTTCCATTTTTGTTGACCTTTCCCCATTTATTTATTAATATATTTGTGATGTATTGCTTCCAGTATTCCTCTTTGAGTCTTTAAGTTACGTTTTTAAGTGAAAATACATGAAAAATAATAAAAACACCCCTGATTCCGAAAAAGACAAATTTATATAAATATATGATAAAACATATAAATATATATATTTTTAATCAATTAATGTGCATAAAATCATGGTAATTTTAGTGCTTTTTGAGCACTCATTAATTATTGATAGTGGGAGATATACTTATGTTGCTAGTACCTTGTTTGTAGAAAAGTCTAATTTGAAGTGGCAAAAGCATCCCTAACCGTACAAGATACAATGGCTGAATGATTATGGAAAAGTGGAGGTTAAAAAAGAAGTTTAGGTTCCTTTTTCAATTGGAAAATATGAAGATGAGGTTCTTTGTGATGTGTCACCGATGTATGCTGCTTATATTTTGCTTGGACGACCATGGTAGTTTGATAGGAGGGTGATGCATGATGGGTGCAAAAACAATCATTCTTTTTTAATGAATAACCAAAAAGTTGTATTAGCCCCTCTTAAATCTTTGCAAACTTATAAGGACCATATTAGAATAGAAAAAGAGTGCAAGTTGAGGGAAAAGCAAAAGTGTGAGTAAGAGGAAAATCAAAAGAGAGTAAGTGATGTTGAGAAGAAAAATGGAGAGAAAAGTGAGCAAAAGGAGAGAAAAGTGAGCAGAATGGAAAGAAAAATACACAAAAGAGTGAGAAAAACAAGCAAAAAAGAGAGAAAAGTGAGAAAATAGGATAGTAAAATAAAAGAATAAGTGTAATTACTAAAAAATATGAGGTTAAAATTGCAAGATGGCAAAGCAAAAAATATTTCTGAAATAAACTTTTATTAGTGATATATGGTCTACCTCCAAATTACATAGTGGCTTTTTTTATAAGCAATAAAGCTTCATGAAAGACCCTAGATTCCAATTCACCCTAAACAAAACCCTAGGTGCGAATTCAATCCCTAAAGAAAACCATAGATGAAATGAGCTTTATTTATTGGTAGATTGGGCCTAATCCATCCTTGAGAAAATAAAAAAAATAAAAGAATTATGATAAATAAAACATAAAAGGCCTATAATTAACTAAAAAAATTACTTTCTAAATCAATCCTAACACCCATAAGATCTTGAGAATATTTGTACGATCTTGAGGATTTGAGAATATTTTGTAGGATCTTGAAAATATTTGTAGGATCTTGAGTCTTTTGTCTATCCTTATTATGTTTTTCATTGTGTGTTTATAATGGAGATTGAGTTGTTAACTACGTTGATGTTTACAAATATTCTAATGATTCTCAAGATCCTATAAATATTCTCAAGATCCTAGACAAAAGATAGATTTGGAATATTAAATTGGATGCAAGAATTAATTTAGGAAGCAATTTTTTTGTTATAATTAATTATGAGCCTTTTATCACTACGCCAAAATGGAGCTTTTAAGTCGGTTAATAACCAATTTAAAATTCATTAAATTCGATTAGGTAAACCGACTTAGAAAGAGGAGACTTAAAATTTAAAGTCGGTTCAACATGTGAACCGACTTTAAATTATGTATTTCTTTATACATATTTTACTCATTTTCTGCTATCATCACAACCTGTATTCGATCACATAATAGCAGAAAAAATCAAAATATGTTTAAAATAGTTTTTAAATACTATAAATAATTAAAAATTTAAATATTACTTAATCACTTGAGAATTAAATTTATTACAAAAAATATTTTATATATATTACTTAAATTACAAATAAAATGATGTCACCTCTTTTATCATGGATTTTATGATATTTTCACTTTATTTCAAGGAGATGAACCTTGGTTTGCTTAGATTCACTAGCAATGTCCCATTCATAGTTACAAGGGAACTAGGCAAGATAGATGAGATGGATTTTGGGCAAAAAAATAGGTCCATACAATAATTCATTCCTTTAAATACATGAGCATAGTGTTGTCCTATGCTATTCAAGATCCACAAATTCTTCTCTTGATTCTTCTTTTGATGTTATGATTTAAAGCATGTATTTTGCCCATTCTTCTCGTAAATCATCAAAAAATTTCAAATCATAGCCCGACTTGTTCCAACCAAAGAACTACATGTATTTAAATTCAAAATTAGAATGTAATCTCATTAATTCACAAAAAAATAACTTATATATGTAAAAAAGTATATTAGTAAAAGAGATTACCACATATTTAATTAGAATGTTGATATTTGAGATGATTTTGCTTATAAATTTCATGATAAAGTATCATACATGACTCCATCATTTTGTTGTGAAACCTACCAAAAACAAGTGTACATGGTGAATCATAGAACATTGCTAAATGTGATAAATGATTAGCTTAAATTCGATAATAACATGCCCTATATAAAATAAATATATAAAAATAATTAGATAATATAAATATAATTATATCGTCTATATAAATGAAAGTTATTTATTGATTGATGACTCATCTCCTCCAAACTTGAATTATACTTAAATCGATCATTTGAAATTCAAATAGCTGTAATATGCACTCGATCGATATATATGTTTGCCCAATGTCTATGCCAGAAATTTCTCTAGGAAGTGTCATAGTCCATCCATCATTTATGCTAATCTTGCTTGCAACAATAGTCATTAAAGAGCTAAGATTTCTACTAAAATTTATAGCATATTCATAACAATACTTTTTCCATGGCTTCTTCTTGAATGACTTAATGCATGATGATTTCCCACTAGACATAGATTTACCATGAGATACTTGCTTTGTATCTCTTAGATTTGTTGCACTTACTAATTCTAGTATAATAGACTAAAGAAGAGGTATTATATATGTTAGTAACAATAAAAGAATAATAACATAATAGAAGTAGTAAAAAAAGTGTTATCTTAAGTAAAAAATAGTACCATGTCAAAATTTTAATACAACTTGACTCAACGGCCAAGCCATATATTGTCCAACCGCTTCTTGGACTATGGTAGCATCCAAAGGCACATGTAGTAGACAATTATGGAGCAATGATTGATAAAGTACTATTCACTAATAATTTTGCAAATATTGATTATGAATCATTTGATCATCGCTCAATTTTTGTACCGTTCCAATAGCATAGTCTATAGATGATGGATGTTTCAACAAAAATTTCATATTTTTTAAAAAATTTAATCGTTATATATAATTAATAAAATATATAATAAAACATAAAAACAATAAACTATCTACATAAGCTTTAAATCTTACCACAAATGATTTATCAAATGGAGAAGGAATTTCATATAAGGTAGCTATTGAAAGAACATTCTCATAAAAACATTCATCATGTGATGGATGGTAAGATTGCACAGATTGCATAGGAGATATTGAACCACTAACTGATTTCATATGATTTCTTGGTATAAAGGGAGGACCAATAGTATGACTATATCCCATTGAGGATATAGGTTGGGTGCCAAGAGATTGCATGGGTGGCATGTCTGGTATAGATGGTGGCATGACTGGCATGGATGGTGGCATGCCTGTCATAGATGGCTGCATGCCTGGCCAATAGGGCATGCCCTGATTCTAGTATGGTGTCATGCCTGACATGTGTAGCAATTGAAATTCCATTAAAGTGGTAATCTTACTTAACATTGAGGCCTTAAAGGAGCTAAATTCTTCTTCAATTTTACAGTACTTCTCCTTATTGACCATTTGAGGCTTTTTTTGGAATATTAAAAAACTCCTTATAACTATCACATTGGCTTCCTCTCCTAACATGACTAGGATGCTCGCGTCCAAATGCATGATATATCGCATCTCTCCCTAGCTATTCGATTATTTTACCCCTAGCTATTTGTTCTTGAATAGCTCTCTACAAATAATAAAGCAAAAAAAACATATCATACATTATTACATCAATATGAAAACATCATAAGGACTTTGCATCAAGTTAAATTACTAACCAAATTATTGAGTTTTTCTTCTCCTTGTTTAGTCATTGATCTCGACTTCTTCATTTTGGGGATCTTTCTTTCTATATACAATTTAGATCGGGTAACTGGTCTACCCAATTCATCTTCCTACATAAATTAAATAAATTTATTAACCATGACATCAACTTCAATTTGAGAAAAATAAATATAAAAATATTTATAAATTAATAAGTTAATAATACCATTTTTGTCTAACATCAGGATTTATGATCTTGAAGTATGATTAGGAAGAATATTTTCCATTAGTATATTCTGATGTTCTTTCCTAATGATTTGAAATTTATTCGTACATCTATAATCCACAAAATATTTCCATACTTGGGTTCAATCCAGGGGTATTATTCAAGGATTTTGTATAGTTCTTCTTAATTAAGTGGTTTCAAGTATGGAAACATATAATTTCTCCAATTTGGAAGTTTTTATTCCTTCTATTCCTTATTTGCAATCTTGTAACACTTGGTCTTCCAAGTATCCGAGACTTTAAAATGATTCTGTAAAAATACACATTTTACATGAGATATAATACAAAAAGGATATAATATATGTAATTAGTTATAAAACAAAAGAGACTTACATAAATGGTTTTCCATATCTTAAACTTTTCAACTTCGTCAACCTTAGTCCAATCATTTATATTGATTGGTATACTTGAGTTCACATGTCTACCAATAGAAGATTTCAATTGTTGGTCATTCCTTCCTAATGGATTACCAGTAGCATCAAATTGAACATACATTATGTTTATTTAGGTTATTGATGAATATATATATATATATATATATATATATATATATATATATATATATATATATATATATATATATATATATTCCTTCACAATCACTTTGAGTCCACGATGACGAATCATCATCATCAACTAGATCATCACATACATTAAGAAATTTGTTTGAGAAATGACTAATATTAGATAATGTATCAAGCATGTCATCATCTTCTAAAGCATCACAATAGTAGAACTCTTTTTGTGGAGGTGTTAACACAATATACCATCTTCTATCAATTTGATTGCTCACGTAAAATACTTCTTTTGCATGAAGTGCTAACATGAAAGGATTATCAGTGTGACTTATCTTGGATAAGATTACAAGGGTAAATCCAAAATCATCTATTTTATATCCAACATTGATAACATCTTCGACCCAATCATACAAAAATAATGTTTCATGGAAGACCTCATAATCGAGTTCCCAAATTTGTTAAATTATACCATAATATGTTCTATCAAAAAGTATAGGATTAACGTCTTTTACATTGGAAAATATCCTAGTTTGTGCAACCATCTTCACACCACTATTATGATTTACTCAGACTTTGTTCATTTCTTGAGTCATAAACCTCGTTCCATTAATTGTGAAACTAGAATATGATTTTATATCAAATTTTGGACCATGTGCAAGCCATTCTAAACTTTATGTTATTTTTTGATTGGGTTTGTTGAGTTCAACTTGAATCTATGCATATAAAAACATGAAATGTGTTTAAAACGTTTTAAAGCATTATATAGAAGTACTAATGAATTCTTGTATATGACACTTACATAGTTGCGAAACCAATTAATAAACTCTCGCTTATGTTCATCATACAACCATTTTTTCTTCTCCTTTTTTTATAATGAGGATCGATCTTCAGTAAGTTTAAATGCATTTTGTAATGTTATTCATGATATATCAATTAGGTATTATTAATAGTTAAATAAAAAATAATTTTATTTTAAATGAAAAGGTTGAACTTGTTATCACTTACTCTATGTACAGTTGTCGCTCATTATTATTTACCAAAATGATTCAGTGTGCTTTTTCCCATAGAGTGCAATCAATAAACAATTTCTTACTTCCACCAAGCAGAGGGTTACCTACTTGGATCATGTGATGTTCTAAGAACAACTTAAGTTGGATGAGTAATCATTGGGAACTTTCACACCCGCCAAACATTTAAAAAACTTATCTTTCTCTTTTGTTGACATTGTATATGATACTGGTAGGAAGTATGTTCGATTATTATCATTTTCCACCCTTTGTGCCAATTCAGGTCGTATGCCCAGTTTCTTTAAATCCAATCTTGTTTTAATTCCATCCTTCATTTATATAGGTAAATTAAGTAATGCACAATCAAGCTCTCACATACATTTTTATCAATGTGCATGACATCTAAGATGTGAAAAATGTGTATGTCTTTCCAATAAAGTAATTCCCAAAATATTGATTTTTTATTCCAACAACCTTGATCTACTTATTCAGTAACATTTTCCTTTTCATCCCTTTTATTAGTTGACCTCTTTCGTTTCCCTCCATCAACGAGTATTCATTTTTCATCTTTCCATATCATTTGAATGTCATACCATTCAATTGCATTAATATCTCAACACCTTGCAAAAGTCTCATTATAGGATCATGATCTTCTTCACCATCGAACGGTTTCTTTTGGTATCAAAACTTATGTCCAAATGGCAAAAATATTCTATGTCTTCTATAAGACATTTTTTTGTCCTTGAGCAAGATAAGTTGCATAAGTTCCATCACTACAAATAGGGAATCCCATATAACTTTTTGTTGTATGTCCTAATAACTTCCCATTGGCAAGAAAACCATTAATTGTCCATAATTACCATAATTACTGGCTAACAGCTATATCTACTACTAAGGGAACTGTGTGGATTAATTCCATAAGTAGAAATGGCAAGAGGAAGATTGCATGGATAAGATGTAAATTGAGGGGATAAATTATCTACTACTTTCCAATTTGGAGAATCACAAGGATGACGTAGCATCCTATCATCAGATCGATTATCTGAATGCCAAGTCAACATCTTTGATGTCTCTTTACTTTTGAACAACCTTTAAAAGTGAGGAATCAAAGGATAGTACCAAAGAACCTTTGTAGGCATGCATTTATTAGGTGTTGTCTCATTTGTAGCATGCTTCCATCTCCATTCTTTACATATTGGACAATCATCTAATGTCCAATATTCTTTTCAATAAAGAATTCAATCATTTAGACAAACATGAATCTTATGGTATTCCATGCCAAATCGACTAAGAGATTTCTTCACTTCACACATTGAAGAGGGCAATTCAATACACTCAGTAAATATATCTATTAGTATATTTAGTAATTCTGTGAATCCTTTGTGAGAAAACCAATTTTCCTTCACATTGTATAAATGAACTAATCCTGACAATTTAGTGTATTTCTTGTACTCTGGATACAACGATTTTTTGGTATCTTCTAGATGTTTTTTTAAGGTTTCATGATCATTCTCTTGTATTTCATCTTCACCAGTATGGAACATATTTTTTGTCTATACATTTATGATAAGATGTATATAATTCTCTCACATTCTTATTTATCTCTTTCCTATGAGTACTTTCAATGTTTTCTCCATGATAATAAAAACATTTATAACTCAAAAGAATACCACTATGGATAAGGTGATATTTAACCTCATCAACATCATGAAATTTCTCATTAATACATTTAACACATAGGCATCAAATCATACTAATTTCATTATTACTATTTCTAAGAGCAAATTTCAATAAACTTTCAACTCTAGAAATGTAGTCTGCTCAATTCTACACTTTGACATCCAAGATTTAACCATTTTCTATTAATAACATCAAGCATATTAAATATGTATCCAACAAATATATTTCAGATATTATTATTTATTAATTCACCTAATTATTAGAATATATATCTATCAAAACATCAAATAAAAATAAATACATAAAACCAAACAATTAATAATAAAGTCATCATTAACAAATATATAATATTAACAATATATATAAATGCATGTAATTAATAATAATAAATATTTTATACATATATATAATAATAAATATTAATAAACCCATTATACATTATATACATATAAAAATATATTTTATATTATATATATATATTTCATGTACATGTAAATAATTTTCAAAAGTTTTAAGTTTAAAATAAATTAATATATATTAAAAACCTAAATACATAATTATTAAAATAAATAAATAAATAAAAATACACAACCTATATAACATAAAAAATTATACACATAAATAATAACACAAAATATACAAAAAATAAAAATAAAATATGAATAATAAGTGTAAAATAATTCATAGAAATACTTACAAGAGTAAATAAAGTGACAAAATGAAGAAAATAAAGAAAAAGGGTGTAAGTAAGAAAGTGATGGAAAATGGGTATAAAAATTTGAGTATTATGCTACAAACAATAAGGGATCTAGAAGAGAAATTGGAGAGGAAGAAAACCCACTAAACGGCGCCAGAATTAGTGGTCGGAGGTGGTTGGAAAATGAGAAAGAGTAAGAGGAGGTGGTCGGTTTTTAGGTAGTAGCTAGGACACAATGCACGATTTTGTCTGAAAATGGGAGAGAAAAGAGAGAAAAGGAAAAAAATGTGGATAGCATCGGTCCTACATGTCAACTGACGCTTTTAACATGTAGCGTAGTTGACACGTAGAACTGATACTATGTTCTATGTGTAGTGTCAGTTGACATATAACCGATGCTATTTTTTATTTTTAAAGTTGGTTTTCAACGTACCGACTTAAAATTCATTATAAGTCAGTTTTTCTCAAAAACAAACTTTAAATCTCGACTTAAATGCTCCTTTTAGTAGTAGTGTATGTTTAACAATTTTTGTTTTAGTGAATTGTGGGCATTTTGATATTTTATTGTCATAAGTATTTTTTTAAGAATGGATTAAGCCTAATCCACCAATAAATAAGCCCATTAGTCTTTTGTCTCTTTAATTGGTGCCTAGCGTTTTCTTTGGGGAAGTGACGTTTAGGGTTTTTATGATTAAAAAAAGGTATGCATGTAAGAAAGGGGATACCATATTTGATTAACGAAAAGTATATTTTAGAAAGCTTTTGTTTTGCATTCTTGTATTCTTGATTGAATGCTTGAATTTCACTTATCAAAGGGAGTGATCATCCTTTATGGCATCTCAAGATTGAGTTTTTAAGGGCTTTGTTTCCTTAGGGTTCTAATATGATCATCTTCAACACGTTCTTAGCAATTCATCATTCCTATTCCTTTGAGTTTATGGGTTAGTAGGGTTATTCGCCTAGAGGGTCCGCATCATTTGGTATTAGAGCCTTGGTTGATGAAAACATGTTATCTATCTTCATCTATATTCATTGTGAATTCTTGATTTTAAAAAAATTCATCTTGTTTTGTTTCAGTCCTTTTCTACGTTCTTGAGTCACGAATCACAAAACAAATTTCATTCTTTTGAGTCATTTGTTTTTTTAATTCTGTTTTCATTGTTTTCATCTTTGGATTTTGTTTCATATTTTTCTTTGAATTCTTCATATCTTTTTCT
This sequence comes from Hippophae gyantsensis, assembly GCA_030763125.1. Taxonomy (NCBI): domain Eukaryota; kingdom Viridiplantae; phylum Streptophyta; class Magnoliopsida; order Rosales; family Elaeagnaceae; genus Hippophae; species Hippophae gyantsensis. The sequence goes on along the minus strand of CM061039.1, from coordinate 25,572,877 downwards.
TGTTCTTTATTTCTATGTTTAATCTATATTTTTTCTTCAAAAAAAAAAAAAAGAAGAAGAGAGCTGTTGCATTCACAATTTCAAAAAGAAAAGAAAATTTGACAAATTGATGTCACAACTTTAAACCACCATAAATTTTGACTCGGGTAATGAAACAACAATTATAATATATCTAATAAAAGCTCGTTTTGATTTCTAGAAGAAAATTCATGCTTTGCATCTTTTTTGCATTTTTGGAGCCCAAATCCCACCATTTCCACCACTAATCGAAGGATTAATGTTTTGTCGCATCCTTTTGCATTATTTTCGGTTTTTATTCATTAAGGTTTCAAATTTGTTTTTATTTAGCAGAAGTAGCATCAAAAAAGAAGAAGAAAAGGAGAACAAAGTAGTAGTTTTTTCAAGAATATAATTCTTGTTTCTTGCTAAGTTTTATTTTTCTTGTTGAAATTGGTTTTCCCTTTATTTTGTTCTTGCTGCCTAAGACTGATTTTAAAATGAAGAAGATGGGAATCATAGTTGATCAAAATTCTTTCTTTAGATTTCTATTTAGTCAAGGGTTTTTATTTAGAGTCCTCTTGGTCGAGAGTCTTTCTTTAGAGTCCTCTTCTAACTTTCTTTTTATCATACTTTGCCTTTAAGTTTTTAGAATTTTGAATTTTAGGATTGTCACCAATATGACTGTTACTTATTGAAATTAGTTAGATTCTTTGATTTTGTTAAGAACACAAAAGAGGTTGGTGTGAGCTTTGAGTTGTAAAAAAGAGGTAAATAGTGTAAAAAAAAGAGTGATAACAATTTTATTAGAGAGCAAACACGTGAGCGAGTGCGTAGGTTATCTCATTTTCTTTTATAGATTGACGACATAAGTAAGGAAGGAGGAGAACCATACGAGGTTTACTTGAAATTCTTCATCAAATCAGTTCATGACCAATCTAAGAGGATTAATGCAAGGTTGGATGATTGAGAATCCTCTTCCAGTTCTGAATCACATAGATGAAAACATATAAGACATAAGTTCATGGAAGAAGAAGCTAATTTCAATGTGGAGGAGAGAACAAGTTATAAATGGGGCAAAAAGACTAACTCCAAAAGATATTGCAATATAGGTAGTATAAAGATGGAAATTTTGCCTTTTTAAGGAAAGAATGATCTTGAGTTATATTTGGAGTGGGAAAGAAAGGTTCAACATGTATTTGATTGTCATAATTACTCTAAGGAGAAGAAATTAAAGCTAGCATCTATAGAATTTATAGATTATACTGATATATGGTGGGATCAATTGGTAGTCAATAGGCAAAGGAATGATGATAGTCCTATTTGGTTATGGGAAGAGATGAAATTGGTAATGTGTAAAAGGTTGATACCTAGACATCACTATAAGGACTTATGTAGAAAGTTGCAAGGGTTGATTCAAGGTTCCATGAGTGTAGAGGATTATTATAAGAAGATGAAAGTTTCTATGATTAGAGCAAACATAAAGAAAGATAGAGAAGTGACAATGGCCAGATTCATTGTTGGGTTGAACAAGGAAATTACCGATATGGTTGAATTGCAACATTACATAGAGATGGAAGAACTACTATAGAAATTCATTAAAGTGGAGAAGAAAATCAAATCCAGAAGGTTCAAAGAAAATAAAGCTACCTTTAGAAGAAAAAAAAAAGGTGAAGCAAAGTAAAAAAATTCAATTGTTATTCCTAAAGGTAAACCTAAACCTAAAACTCTTACTAAGTCACGTGATATTAAGTGTTTTAGGTGCCAAGGACTCAAACATATTGCATCTAAATGCCCAAACAAAATGGTTATGGTTGTACGGGTAGATGGAGAAATCAAAAGCGCTAGTTCAAGTGACGATGAAATGTCGCCATTGGAGGATTGTCCTGATGCAGAATTGAAAGAACATATGCATAAGGAATTACTTGTCACAACACAAGATTTCATGTGAATGAGAAGGTATGCATGATATTTATTGATAGTGGAAGCTACACTAATGTTGCTAGTACCTTGTTGGTAGAAAATTTAAATTTGAAATGGAAAAAGCATACCAAACCGTACGAGCTACAATGGTTGAATGATTATGGAGAAGTGAATGCCAACAAACAAGTTCGGGTTCCCTTTTCAATTGGAAAATATGAGGATGAGGTTCTTTGTGATGTGGCATCAATGTATACTGGTCATATATTGCTTGGACTATCGTGGTAGTCTGATAGGAGGGTGTCGCATGATGGGAATATAAATCAATGCTCCTTTAAAATGAACAATCAGAAGTTGCATTGGCCCCTCTAAAACCTTTACAAGCTTATGAGGACCAGATTAGAATAGTAAAAGAGTGAGATTTGTGGGAAAAACAAAAGTATGAGCAAGAGAAAAATCAAAAAGGAGAGGAAAGTGAGTACAAAAGAGAGAAAAGTGAGCACAAAGGAGAGAAAAGTGAGCAAAAAGGAGAGAAAAGTGAGAAAAAAGGAGAGAAAAATAAAAGAATGAGTGCATTTGTTGAAAAACATGAGATTAAAACCATAAGGATGGAAAGGCAACAAATACTTGTACTCGTGTACAAGGATATTTATTTTTTTACAAACGATCTTAATTTATCTTTGACTAGTATTGTTGTGTCTTTATTGTAGGCCTTTGAGGACCCATGTCCAAAAGAGATTCCCCATGGATTACATCATTGGGGAATCCACAATACCAAAATCGACCTACATACAAAGCCAAGATTTGAGGACAAATCTTTTCAAAGAGAAGGGGAATAATGGAGATTGAGGTGCTTACTAAGTTGATGTTTACAAATATTCTAAATATTCTGAAGATCCTACACAAAGGATAGATTTGAAATATTAAATTAGATGCAAGGATTAATTTAGGAAAATGTTTTATGTTTTAGTTAATTATAGGCCTTTTATGTTTAGAAATTTTTGTTTTAGTAAATTGTGGGCTTTTAGATGTTTTATTATCATAAGTATTTTTTTAAGAATAGATTAAGCCCAATCCACCAATAAATAAGCCCATTAGTCTTTTGTTTCTTGAATTGGCACCTAGGGTTTTCTTTAGAGAAGTGGCGTCTAGGGTTTTTATGGATTATAAAAAAATAGAAGCCATGTAACAAAAGGAAAACCATACTTGATTAATGAAAAGTATATTTCAAAAAGATTTTTCTTTGCTTTCTTATGCTCTTGATATAGTACTTGAATTTGAGTTATTAAAGGGAGTGATTATCTCTTGTGGTATTTCAAGATTAGAGTTTTAAGGAATTTGTTTCCTTAGTGTTCTAATTTGATAATCTCCAACACATTGTTAGCAAATCAATCATTTTTATTCCTTTGAGTTTTTGGGTTCCTATATTCGCCTAAAGGGTCTGCATTAGTTAATCTCAATTCTATCTTTCTTCTACATTCAATATCATCAAGAAAAAAATCACATCTTTCAATTTTATTTTATTTCATTTCTATTCCTAGTCTAATTCTATAAGCTTATTCTATTTCAAATTTCTATCATCTTTCTAATTTAATTATTTTATTTGGTTGTTCTTGATTGTTTCATCATACTAAAAATAAGAAGAAGAGAGCTTGATGTTCATAGTTTAAAAAAAATTTGATAAATTGTTGTTGTAACATTAAACGCTTATAAGTTTTGACTTAGGTAATTAAATGACTATTATAATATATCAAATTGATTCTCGTTTCGATTCTCATAAGAAATTTTGAGTTTCACCTCTATTCCCACATTTTTTGAGACTAAGTTCCATTGTTTATATCACTTACTGGGGGCTTAAAGTTTTTGTCGTACCTTTTCCATTTTCCTTTGTTTCGATTTTGTTCAATAGAGTTATGAGTTTTTTTTTCTTTGTGTCTTTTCTTTTCATTGTAGCAGTCAAAAAAGAGGGAGAGAGAACTTGAAAGGAAAATAAAAGAAAGATCTTGAAAATATTTCTAACAAGATTGGAAAGAGAGATCTTACAAAAAAAAAAGATTTGCAATTGAGATTATTTCCTTATTTTCACTTTCCCAAATTGATTATTTATTCTTATATTCTTTCCATATTCCATTTAGATTCCTTTCTTGAAAAAGAGAGACCTTGAAAAGATTCCCATCTTGAGATTATTTCTTTCCTATTTTAACTTTCCTAAATAGATTTTCTTCTTTCTTTCCTTTCTTCATATTTTTGGATATAGTAAGTAAACAAAATTTAAAAAAAATGATTTTATGATATTCTTGTTCTAGATAGCCTAAATTTGAACTTACTTTAAAGTTTAGGATCCAAATCTGATTGGTCAAGTTTGGGGGTGGATTTTTGCATAAAATGACGCAAACCCTCTAGGCAAACAACCCTAGGAACCCACGAACTCAAAGGAATAGAAATAATTGATTTGTTAAGAATGCGTTGAAGATGATTAGATTAAAACCCTAAGGACACAAAGTCTTTAAAACCTTAATCTTGATATGCCATAAAGGATGATGACTCCATTTGATAAGTCAAATTCAAGCATTCAATCAAGAACACAAGAAGACAAAAGCAAGAAGCTTTCTGAAATAAGTTTTTATTAATGAAGTATTTGTTGTGCCTCCAAATTACATAGTTGTTGCATTTTTATAACAATTACCTTATGAAAAATGCCACTTCAAACCCTAAAGAAAAAACCCAAGAGAAAATGGGTCAAATGGGCCTATTTAGTTGTTGATTCAGTCTAATCTATCCTTAAAAATTAACGACTAAAAAGACTTATGATAAATAAGATATAAAAAAGCCCACAATTCAAAAAGCAAAAATTGCTAAACATAAAAGGCACATAATTAACTAAAACAACAAAATTGCTTCTTAAATTGTTCCTTGCATCCAATTTGATATTCCAAATCTATCCCTTGTGTAGGATTTTTAGAAAATTTGTTTGATCTTGAGAATCTTTAGAATATTTGTAAACATCAATTTGATCTCCACCTCAATCTCCATTAATAACTTTAGATCATTCTTTCTTTGAAAAGTAGGAATTTTCATCTTTATACATATATATTTTTATATCCTTTGTAGTCAACCAACTTGTTCCATTTATAACTTGTTTTCTCCTCCACTTTGGATTCATCCCCTTCTTCTTCGTTGAACTCATGTCTTATTATATTTGATTTATAACTAGAAGAGGATTCTAAATATTTCAACCTTGCATTCATCCTCTTAAATTGGTCATTAAAAGCCTTGATGAAGAATTTCATGTCGACCACTTGTGATTCCCCTCCTTCCTTACTCATGTTTTCAACCTGTAAAATAAAATGAGATGAAAGGTGTTGTTCCTCACACACTCCCTCATGTATTTTCTCTCAATCAGATTATTATCACTCATGTTTCATACTATTTTAGCTTTTTTTCTATGGTGATCTCTCTTGCCTTTTACCAGTCAAAGCCCAAGCCAACTCCCTTTTATGTTCTTCAAAAAAATGGAGATCGAGGTGCTGACCAAGTTGATGTTTACAAATATTCTCAAGATCCTCAAGCTCCTACAAGTATTCTCAAGATCCTATAAAATATTATCAAATCATTAAGATCCTGTAAATATTCTTAAGATCTTATGCAAGGGATAGATTTGGAAGATCAAGTTAGGTTTTAGGATTGATTTAGAAAGTAATTTTTGTTTTAGTTAATTATGAGAATCTTTATGTTTTATTTATCAAAAGTCTTTTAGTTTTTTTATTTTCTTAAGGTTGGATTAAGCCCAATCCACCAATAAATAAAGCTCATTTTGTCTAGGGTTTTCTTTAGGGATTGAATTTGTGACTAGGGTTTTCTTTTGGGTGAAATGGCATCTAGGGTTTTTCATGAAGGTTTCTTGCTTATAAAAAGAAGCCACTATGTAATTTATAGGCAAATCATATTTATAGAAAGTCAATTATTTCTATTCCTTTGAGTTCGTGGGTTCCTAGGGTTGTTTGCCTAGAGGGTCCACATCACAAAGTCAAAGAATTCAACTAATCTTAAGAAGCAACCGATTTGTTGGTGACAATCTCAAAAATCAAAAATTTAAAACTTAATTGAGGCACATGGTGATAGAAAGAAAGTCCAAAGAAGATTTTAAAGAACCAAGAAAGTATATAATAATATAAGGAAAGAAGGAAGAAAGGAAACAAATGAGAAGAAGGAAAGAATATAAGAATAAGGAAATGAGTAAATAATCAATTTAGGAAAGAAACAATCTTGATCCGGAAATATTTTCTTATCTTGATTGACCAAAATATGATTATTTTTTTAAAATCGGACTTGGATAGCCAGTTTGATGATTCTATAGAATGAAGTTTATGGACACTCGAACAAAATAAAGGAAAACTAATTTCAACAAGAATAAGAAACTCAAGCAAGAAAACAAGAATTGGAAACTTGAACAATCTTATACTTGTTCTTCTTCTTTTTTCCTTTTTTTTCTTTTGACTGCTGCTATTAGTAAAAAATACACAAAAAAATTCACAATTGATATGAACCATGCCAACTTGTGATAAAACCCATAACAAAATTTAGTTTCTAGGACCGTTCTACTACAGATTTGGATATAAATCATAACCCAAAACCTATAAATAGATGTGAACCTTGGTATAAGGAAGACACCACAATCAAGGAATGGAGACTTGATTGATAAGTTGAGTTATGAACACCATAGAAAAATATGATAAGTTCAAAAAGTTCTTCAAAGAACCAAAGAGAAATTTTATGCTCACCTTTTGATCTGAAATATTATGCTCTTTATTGAATTGAAAAGGCCTATTTATAGGCAAACACAAAATAAAGGAAATGTCTATGTTCTTCCCCCTTAAGCTACACCCCTAAAATGGTAAATAATCAACAATATTTTCTTCTCTCCAAATCACACCCTCAAAATTAGAAAAAAGAAACTAAGCTAAACGGCATATACCTTATTTATAAACATGGTGGCCTTCCTTCATAAACTTACACGAGTTGGCTTGATCCCAAACTTCTTACATTAGCCTATTCAAAGCATCCTTGAATCTCTTCACCCATACTCTTGTAATTGGAACAAGTGGTACTTCTAGCGGGTCCATACTCTATTTGGTAACCATATTTCCATCATTCTTCTCCTCCTAAAAAAGATTTGTCCTCAAATCTACACTTACATCAAAAGGACTCAGATCAAAAACATTAAAAGTAGCACTAACATTACGCAACAACTTGTTGCGTGTTTTTCAACACACGAACTCGTGCAAGCATACACGGTCACAAGTAATAAAGATTTGTAAGTAAAGATCGATCCCACGAGGATTTGTTACCATAGTTTGTCGAGTACTAAAATTGTATCTCTCTGATTTTATCCAAAACAATCGTTGGTTAACAAAAAGGTAATAAAAGAAAATAAAAGAAATCTAGGATTGCAATTTTTCACCAAACTAATCCACTCAAATCATATTATTTTCTTTTGATTTATATTTTTTAGTACATTTAATTTGTCAACCGAAAACTTCTTTTTTTATTATTCATACATCTCTTTCGAGCTCCGTATAAACACACCTCGTTAAGTTAATTTACTATATCTCTATGAAAATTAAATTTACCGAGATTCATTACGTTCTAAGTTTTCAAATGGCCACACATACAATTAGGGTATATTTCTATCCTTCATCATACATGTCATTCTATTTACGAGCAATACACACACAAATGCCTTTCTCAAGTTTATTCATGTGCCACGGATCGTTTTGATAAGATTCGTAAATAATCAAAAAACATTAAGAACAAAATAGAACGAACAAATCGAACGTCTTATAAATCTAACAAAAATAATTAAAATTAAAGCTTCATAAATTTAGATTAAATGCAACCCTAGAAAAATTAAATTACTTCATAAAATTAAAATAAAAATTATAACAACTACAGAAAAATTAGAAGAAGCAGAAATAAAATTAAAACATCACTTAAAACAAATATTTGGCACACGCAAAACACAACAAAAGCCAAAAATAGCTTCTGCGTGTTTTGCCGTCCAACACACAAACACAATAAAAATTACAAACTGAAAAAACTAAAACACACTAAAAACTTTCGAAATTAAAACTAAAACTCTACTCCAACCAAACTTTTTTACAACTAAAAACTATCTCCTATTTATAGCAAAAAAATACATCAATAAAATATTAAATTTAAATCTATGCGGGGGGACAAAAATGTGTGGCGAAAATAATAAATTAAACGTGTGGGGGACAAAAATTGTATCGAAAATGGGATCGAGGGACGCTGCGCGTTTCTGTTTTAATTTTCTTCCACGCTGCCACGTGTCGCGTTCTGATTCGCGGACACAATTAGTGGGACATGTGGCAGCATCTCATTCGTTGAGGGGAAACGGGCGCACGATGAATGGACGCACGGGAGCCAACGGCTACAACACGGGCTTGATCCAGCGCGGTCGCGCTCATTGTAACATGCCACGTGTCACAACATGATTAGCTGAAAAATTGAGTGGGACACGTGTCATATCTTTATTGGAGGAAAATCGGGTTGCATGCAGAGATCAGCGCACGGGATCAGAGGCTCGCGAACGTGGGGGACAGCGTCTGCGCGGCGTCAGACGGGTGGGTCCCACGCTGCACGCCGGCCTGCGCGGCAGGTGGGCCCCACTCGGGCGCCGAGCCGCGTGAAGGAATCTTCCCTGCATCCATTCGCTTTGGTCGGGTTTGATCTACACGCGCCAATCCTAACCGTTTATGATTTGATCGGACGGTCCACGTTGTACGCGTGGATGATGACGCGTGCATTCTTCTCTCCTGCACGAATATTAAACTTTATTTAATTATATTTTGACCCACAAATTTAATTCAAATTACATTTTAAACTTTCTTTAATTATAGTTGACCCCTTTTCTAATATTAAATTAAATTTTTCAACTTTTAATAATTACAATTAAGCCCAAATTTAAATTTAATTTATATTTTCAACTTTTATAAATTGTAATTAAGAACTCTAATATTTGAAATTACATTTGTGGACAAAAATTTGAAATTAAGAACGTTTTCGATACAATTTATTTATTTTTCTTATAATATATAAAAAACAGTAAATACTAATTTATTAAACTAAAATTAACTAAAAATAGAGAGAACATAGCAATTATGATTAATAAAATAGGTGAAAATAACTATATAAAATACAGTTATCAACTCACCAAATAAGTCTAGCTTATAGGCATTGTCATTGATCCTTTCGATGACTTGAAATAGACCATCTATTCATGGTAGTAACTTTGATTTTCTTTGTTCTAGAAAATGCTCATTTCTCATATGCACACACATCCAATCTCATGGCTCAAAGATCAATTTATGATGCCTTTTATTAGCTTATTTGGCATATTGTTCAATCCTCATCTCAATGTTGAGTCTTGCTTTCTCATGAATCTGCTTAAGAAAATATGCTTTCCTTTTTCCATCTAAATTAACACGCTTAATAATAGGTAGTGGTGATAAAGCCAATAGAGTTAAAGGATTAAAACCATAAACAATTTCAAAAGGTGAAAATTTAGTAGTAGAATGAATAGAACGATATTCAAACTCAACATGTGGTAAATAGTCTTCCCATGTTTGGATGTTCTTTTTTCTGATAGTCCAAAATAATGTAGACAAATTCATGTTCACTACTTCGGTTAGACCATCAATTTACAAGCAATAAATAGTAGAAAACAAAAACTTAGTTCCTAACTTACACCAAAAGGTCTTCCAAAAGTAACTCAAGAACTTGGCATCTCTATCTGAAATAATTGTTCTAGGCAACCCATGTAACCTCACAATCTCCCTAAAGAAAAAATCAGCAACATTGGAAGCATCATATGTTTGTGACATTGAATAAAATGTGCCATCTTATAAAATCTATTAACAACCACAAACACACTATCCCTACCACATTTAGTACTAGGAAAAGCTAACACAAAATCCATTGAAATATCAGTCCAAGGTGCACTAGGAACGGGTAGTGGCATGTAATGTCCATGGGGTTGCACTTGAGATTTAGCTTGCCTATAGGTGACACATCTACCATAAAGTCTCTTAACATCTCTTTTCATATGTGACCAATAAAAGTGATTTTGCAAAACAACTAAATTTTTAACTACCCCAAAATAACCCATAAGTCCTCTAATATAAGACTCCATCACTAGCAAACACCGAATTGAACAATTTGGAATGCATAATTTATTTTCTCTAAATAAGAACCCATCAAGCCTAAAATACTTTCCATTGGATACCCTTTCACATGATGCATACTCTTATCACTAAAATCTTGGTCTAAAGAATATAACTCTTTAATACGTCAAAAACCAAGTAATTTTGCATCAAGAGTAGAAAGAAGTATGAACCTACGAGAAATTGCATTCATAACTACATTCTCCTTACCATGATTGTATCATATGACATAAGGAAATTTTTCTATGAATTCCACCCAACATGGATGTCTATTGTTCTAATTTTTTTAGTGATGTGATATCATCTGACATCTCGGCTTGGCGAGGCCTGGTAGAATTCCTTGTAGATAGTCCTGAGTTAAAGGGAATTATGGCACCTCCACTGACAGCTTAAGCTTTTGGTACAATTTTCTTATCAATTCTGGTTTGGTTTGGTATTAGAGCCTGATCAAGGGTTTGAATCCTACCTAACATATGTTTGAGGTTGACCTTTCTTTGAAAATGAGGGGATGATGTGATATCATCTGACGTCTGGGCTTGGCAAGGCCTAGGTAGAATTCCTTATAGGTGGTTCTGGGTTAAAAGGAATTTTGGTGTCACTATTAACAGATTAAGCTTTTGGTAGAATTGGCTTACCAGTTCTTCTTTGGTTTCGAAACCCCTAACAAAATTTAGTTCCTAGGACCATTCTACTGTAGATTTGGATGGAAATGTCAACCCAACACCTATAAAGAAATGTGAACCTCGGTATGAGGAAGATGTCAAAATCAAGGAGTGAAGACTTGATTGATAAGTCGAGGTATGAACACCACATACAAATATGATAAGTTCAACAGTTCTTTAAAGAACCAAAGAGAAATTTTGCTCTTACTTTTAGATCTAAAATATTTTACTCTTTATTGAATTGAAAATGCCTATTTATAGGCTATTACATGCCTTACATGCCCATATAAGAAAGGGAAACTACCAAAAATAGAAAAAAGGAAACATGAACTAATGGAAATGTCTAGGTTTTTCCTCTCTTAAGCTACATACCCAAAATGGTAAAGAATACAACCAGTAGGATCTTGAATATATTTGAAAGATCTTGAGAATATTTATAGGATTTTGAGGAACTTGAGAATATTTGTAGGATCTTGAAGATCTTGAGAATATTTCTGAGATCTTGAGAATATTTGTAGGATCATGGATATCTTGAGAATATTTGTGGGGTCTTGAAGATCTTGAGAACATTTATGAGATCTTGAGAATATTTGTATGATCTTGAGAATCATGAGAATATTTGTAAACATTAACTTGGTCAATATATACCTCAATCTCCATTATTCCCCTCCTCTTCGAAAACATTTGTCCTTGAATCTTATGATGTGGACCCCTCTAGGCGAACAATCCTAGGAACCCATTAACTAAAAGGAATAGGAACAATTGATTTGCTAAGAACATTTTGAAGATGATAAGATTAGAACCCTAAGGAAACAAAGTCCTTAAAACCACAATCTTGACACGCCACAAAGAATGATCATTCCCTTTGATTAGTCGAATTGAAGCATTCAATCAAGAACATAAAAAGGAAAAGCAAAAAGCTTTCTGAAATGAATTTTAATTAATGATATGAGCTATTGCCTCCAAATTACATAGCTGCTCTTTTATAAGCATAAAACCCTAACAAAAAAATCCTAGATAACATGGGCTTTGTTTAGTGGTGGATTAGGCCAAATCTAACCTTAAAAAATAAAAAGACTAGAAGACTTGAAATAAAAAAGCCCAAAATTAACTAAAATAAAAATTATTAAACATAAGAGGTCCACAATTAATTCAAACAAAAATTACTTCTTGAAGTAACCTTTGATGAGAAGCATGGAGCCATACGAATCCCAAAGGGACCAATCACAAGGTCAAGGAGGGAAAACTCAAGGAGGCTTTAAATAGGCTCATTCAAGAAGTCATGCATAATCAAGGGGAGCAAAAATAGGAGTATAAGGATTGGAAAAGCCTAACATGGAAATTAGGGCAAAATTGGACTAGGCACATTGCACCTTTGCCACACATTTTGAATTGTTTGGGACTATTTTATTTTTTCAGCCCTTGGATGAATGATAACTGTATTTTATATAGTTATTTTCATCTATTTTATTAATTATAATTGCTATGTTCTTTATATTTTTGGTTAATTTTAGTTAAATAAATTAATATTCACCTTTTATATGTTAAGAAATACCTTTTTAAGAAAATTAAATAATTTGTATCGAAAATGTACTTAATTGCAAATTTTTGTCCAAAAATCTAATTTCAAATATATGAGTGCTTAATTGCAATTTATAAAAGTCAAAAATATAATTAAAATTAAAATTAGGCTTGATTGCCATTAAAGAAAGATTAATGTAATTTGAATTAAATTTGTGGGCCAAAATGCAATTAAGGAAATTGAATTTTCTGCGCAGGAGAAGAATGCCACTCGCACCACTCACGACGCCCATCATCCACCATTCGATCATTCAATCAACGGTCTAGATTTGGCGAGTGCATTCCAGACGCGACAAAAAAGAGTGCCCGGTATATTTCTTGCACGCAGCTCGGCACCAGTGGAGCCCACCTGCCGCGCAGGCTGGCGTGTAGAGTGGGACCCACATGTCGGCTGCACAGAATTTCCCCCGAGGTGCATCGCTCACCGTTGGATCGGTTGAACGGTCCAGATTGAAGTGCGTGGAACCAAGCTATCGTGCACCGAACCGCTTGTCTAAAAACCCTGTACGACGCAGGTTATCCAAGCAGCGTGCACCCTCGGTTTTTACAGAATAAGAAGAAGCCACGTGTCTCATAAATCTTCCAGTGAATAACATGACAACACGTGGCATGAATTTAGTAAACCAGAACGCACAGAAATGGCACACGTTTCCAGGCATGCCGTTGTCTGCTACATGTCCCCATGCGCCTTGCTTTCGTGCAGCGTAGTTCCATACACCCGTTTTGCTCTCACCAATTGAAGGATGCCACATGTCCCATTATATTTTTCCACGAATCAGGTCGAGACACGTGGTAGCGTGTATTGAAAACAAAATCAAGCACGCAGCGTTGTCTCCCACTCACTTTAAAATAATATTTTTGTTGTAACGGTTTGTCCCCCATGCGTTTTATTTTTATTTTCGATACAAATATTTTACGCGTGTTTAAAAAAAATATTTTTTGGATGTATTTTTTTAGGTATAAATAGGTGATATTATGATAGAGTTAAAGAGTTTTGTAAGTTTTTGGGAAGTTTTGGAGAGTATAATTTTTGTGTTGTTCGGTTCTGGACTATGGAACACGCAGAAGCCATTTTTGGATTCTGTTGTGTTCTATGTGTGCCAAATATTTACGATACGAAATGTTCTAATTTAATTTTTCTAGGGTTGCATTTGATCTAAATTTATGAAGCTTTGATTTTAATTATTTTTGATAGATTTATAAGACGTTCGATTTGTTCGTTCTATTTCGTGCTTAATGCTTTTTGATTATTTACGAATTTTATCAAAACGATCCGTGGCACATAAATAAACTTGGAAGAGACATTTGTGTGTATATTGCTCGTAGATAGAATGACATGTATGATGAAGGATAGGAATATACCCTAATTGTATGTGTGGCCATTTGAGAACTTAGAACGTAATGAATCTTGGTGAATTTAATTCTCATAGAGATATAGTGAATTAATTTAACGAGGTGTGTCTATACGGAGCTCGGAAGAGATGTATGGATAAAATTAGAAGTTTTCGGTTGAAAAATTAAATGTACTAAAAAATATAAATCAAGATAAAATAACATGATTAGAGTGGATTAATTTAGTGAAAAATTGCAATCCTAGATTTCTTTTATTTTCTTATTACTTTTTTCTTAATCAACGATTGTTTTGAATAAAATCAGAGAGAAACAATTTTAGTACTCAACAAACTGTAGTAATAAATCTCTGTGGGAACGATACTTTACTTACAAATCTTATTACTTGTGACCGTGTATACTTGCACGTTTTATGTTCTCCAAAAGAGACAACAATGAAATTAAGGGTTTTGATGCAATATTTTCTAAGGTTTTCTTGCACATTTCTACACCATTTTTTTGGCCTATTTGGGATTGTTTATTTTTCAGCCCTTGGGTGAAATTAAGGGTTGTGATGTAATATTTTCTAGGGTTTCCTTGTATCCTATAAATACTTAAAAGTAGCTCAACTGCCTCCACTTCACACATTAATAATATTTGATTTTTCAAATCATTTGAGAGCTCATTCATGCTCTTTGTTCCTCTTCAAGCAACTTATTAAGGGATTGGAAAAAACTATTGATATTTTATCTTTTCCTACTAATAAGCATGCTAATCTTAATGGTAAGAAAAAGACAGATGTTATGAAAGATTTACAAGCTAGGGTTCGGGCCAACTTTGAAAGGAAGAATCATCAATATATTAAGAAATCAAATAAGTGGCAATTGAAGGTTGTGTTTCAACCTAGAGATTGGGTTTGGGTGCACATGTATAAGGAGAGGTTTCTTACACAACACAAATCAAAATTTCAGCCCCGAGGAGATAGACCTTTTCAAGTCTTGGAATGGATCAATGATAAGACCTACAAGTTAGATTTTTTTAGTGACTAAGGTAAGTTAGTGCCACTTTTAATGCTGACAATTTATCTTTGTTTGATATAGGTGATTCGAGGATGAATCATTTTGAAAAGGAGGGGAATAATGGAGATCAAGGTGTTGAGCAAGCTATTGTTCCCAAATATTCTCAGGATTCTTTGCAAGGAATTGGCGGTCCAATGACTTAGGCAAAGACAAAGAGGATGAAGGAATTTTTTCAAGGCTTGATCATGGAAGTACAATACAAAGACGATGTACTAGAAGATTTTAAAACTAAATTCGATGATTCCAAAGATTCACCAAGGATGGTCTATTACCTTTTTATGTAAGAGATAGATTTGGAGATCAAATTGGATGCAAGGATTAATTTAGGTATCAATTTTGTTTTTGTTTTAGTTAATTATGAGCCTTTTATGTTTAGCAATTTTTGTTTTAGCGAATTGCAGGATTTTTTATGTTTTATTTATCATTACTTTTTTAGTCTTTTATTATTTAAGGATTGATTAGGCCTAATCCACAACTAAATAAGCCCATTATGGTTAAATTTTCACCTAGGGTTTTTCTTTTGGCTATAATTTTGTCTAGGGAATTCATGAGGCATCTAGGGTTCTCATGAGGGTTTCTTGCTTAAAAATAAGCCACTATGTAATTTGGAGACAAACCATATTTGATTAAAAAAAGTTTATTTTAGAAAGCTTTTGCTTTGCCTTCTTCTGTTATTGATTAAATGTTGAATTCGACTTATCAAAGGAAGTGATCATCCTTTATGGCTTCTCAACATTAGAGTTTTAAGGACTTTGTTTCCTTATGGTTCTAATCTAATCATTTTCAAAATGTTCTTATCAAATCAATCGTTCCTATTCCTTTGAGTTCGTGGATTCCTACGATTGTTTGCCTAATGGGTCCGCATGAAATCCACTAAATATTTTGAATTTCCTTACTGGATTATTCTAGAATTTGTAGCATGTTGACACATCTTTTATAAACATGTGGGCCTTCCTCCATAAGCTTACATGAATTGGCTTGAGTCCAAACTTCTTACATCATCCCATTCAAAGAATCATGAAATCTCTTTTTTGTGCTATTTTAATTGGACTACTTTAAGCAGGTATGCACATCATTTGGTAGCCATATTTCCATCAACAAACCTAATGAACAAAAATAAAAAAACATAGCAAAAAAGGTATGACAAACTTTAAACCCTCAGTAAGTGGTGTAAACAATGGAATTTTGGGTCAAAAGAAGTAGAAGAAAGCTATAGCTTGGTTTTATTTCTAGGAATTGAGGTGAGCTTCAATTTGATATGCTATAATAGTCGTTTTGTTACCTTAGTCAAAAGTTATAGCTATTTAAAGTTACAATTCTAATTTATCAATTTTTTTCTCAAACTATATGAACAATAACAAGGTTTTTTTTCTTTTGGAAGAACAAAGATGGATTGAACACAAAAAACAAAACATAAGAAAAAGAAAGAAAGAATTCAAAGAGAACTACAAAAGGAAATCCAAAGACAAAAACAACAAAAACGAAATTTAAAGAAAACAAAAGACTTGAAAAGGACAAATTTGTTTTCTTGGAATCAAGAAATCAAACAAATATATATGTAAATAGATGACCTATTTCCAACAACCAAGACTATGATACCAATTGATGCAGACCCCCTAGGCGAACAACCCTAGGATCCCACAAACACAAAGGAATAGGAATAATCAATTTGCTAAGAATATTTTGCAGATGATCAGATTAGAACCCTAAGGAAAAAAAAGTCCTTAAAACATTAACCTTGAAACGCCATAAAAGATGATCACTCCTTTTGATAAGTCAAATTTAAGCATTCAATCAAGAACATAAGGCAAAGCAAAAAACTTTCTAACATAAACTTGATAAATGGTATAAGGTCTACCTCCAAATTACATAGTTGGAAAACCCTAAAGGAAAAAACCCTTGATAAAATGGGCCTATTTAGTGTTGGATTGGGCCTAATCAATCCTTAAAAAATAAAGGACTAAAAATACTTACGATAAATAAAACATAGAAGGCCCACAATTCACTAAAACAAAAATTGCTTCCAAAATTAATCCTTCCACCCAACTTGATCTTGCAAATAAATTCCTTGCATAAAAATATAATAGACCACACTTGGTGAAGCTTTGGAATCATTGAATTTAGTGTTAGAATCTTCTAACACCGCCTGTTTGTATTGCACTTCCATGATCAAGCCTTTCAAAGCTTCTTTCATCCACTTTGTCTTTACCCTAGTCATTGTACCTCCAATTCCTTGCCAAGCATCTTGAGAATGTTTGGGAACATCAACTTGGTCAGCACCTTGATCTCCAGTAGCTTTTTTCCAATTTTTTCCTTTTGATTTATTTTTTTCACATTAAAACTTTTCGATGCATCCCCACAACTCAAAACATTTATTTAAAACTCCTTTTAAGATTCTTATAAAAATTATGGGTTTTAGAAAGGCACTCTAACACTTTCAAAATAGGGGTTTCTAGTTGTGGATTGTTGCATTTTGAATAGTTTTAGGGAATTCCTAAACCTATCATTGTAATTTCAAACATAACTTTTGGTAGAAATGTCTTAATACATTTATATAAAAACTTACAAAAACTAGATATTCTAATATTTAAAATAATGCATGCACACTCAAATATCATAATGAAAACCCTTTCAATCCATAGAATCCCAATTGGTAACATCAACTTGATCAGCACCTCGATCTCCATTATTCCCTTCCTCTTCGAAAAGATTCATCTTCGAATCTTAGCTTTGTAAGCAAGCTGATTTGGCATTATGGATTCATGTATGAAATCCATTTGATGATGCATGCCTCGCAAAGGATGTAATCCATGAGGAATCTCTTCAAGCGATATGACCTTAAAGTCACGTAATAAATACATAATAACACTTGGCAAAGATGAGTTAAGATCTTTAGTAGAAAGTCATGTTTTTATGCAAATTCACTCATTTTATTTTTCTCTCCTTTTTCCTCACTTTTCTCTCCTCATTGCTCACTCATTTCTCCTTGGTGATCACTTTCATCTCTTTTTTGCTCACTTTTCCCTCCATTATGATCACTTCTCTCTCCATTTTTCTCTTCATTTTTGCTCTATACCTTACTTACTCTTGTTTGATTTTCCTCTTGCTCATACTTTTGTTTTTCCCACATCTTACACTCTCCTACTACCCTAATTTAGTCCTCATAAGCTTGCAAAGTCTTGAGAGGGGCTAATACAACATTTTAGTTGTTCATTTCAAAAGAATAGTGATTTTGTACCCATCATGCGACACCCTCCTATCAAACTGCCAGGACCAACCTAACATTATATGACCATCATACATTTGTGTCACATCAAAAAGAACCCCATCTTCATATTTTACAATTGAAAAAGGAATCCAAACTTGTTTATTATCCTCCACTTTTCCATAATTATTCAGCCATGGTAGCTTGTATGGTTTGGGATGCTTCTTCCACTTCAAATTCGAATTTTCTACCAACAAAGTACTAGTAACATTAGTGCAGCTCCCACTATCAATAATTAATGTGCCTACCTTATCCTTAATTTGGCATCTTGTGTGGGAAACATGATCATGGTGCTTCTCATATCCTTCATCCTTAGATTATATATTCAAGACTCTCCTTATGATAAGTGAATCTATACACACATGTTCTTCCACTACAACATCAAAACTGACACTTTCGATTTCTCCATTTTTCTATACAACCAAAACATTTTTATCTTGTTTATAACTTTCTCTCTCTTTCACATTGGAATCAATTTCTTTTTTTCTTCTAAACGATGTCTTCTATATCTTTTTCTATGTAAATTAGAACAAGAAGAGGACTCTAAATCATCAAACCTTGTATTTAGCCTTTTAAATTGGTCATTAAAAGTTTTGAAGAGAAATTTTAAGTCAACCTCTTGTGGTTCTCTTTCTTCCTTTCTCATGTTTTCAACCTGAAGAGTAAAATGAGATAACCTGACTCTCTCTCATATGTTTGCTCTAAAATCATATTGTTATTGCCTTTTTTCACTATTTCAACTTCTTTGTTTTTAGTATTTCTGCCTCCTTTTTATCACAATTTTGGCCTCCTGTTTATCACAATTTTGGCCTCTCTTTCTATTTTTTTATCTCTTTTTTCCTTTTTCCACTCAAAGCTCATGCCAATCTTCATTTGTGTTCTTAACAAAATCAAAGAATTCAAGTAATCTTTTATTGGTGACAATCTCAAAAGTTAGAGTTTAAAAACTTAATAACAAAGGAAGACAAAAAGAAAGTCCAAATAGGACTCTAAAGACCCAAAAAGAATCTTTTCAAGATCTTGAAAATCAGAATTTCAAAAAACTTAATTGAGGATAGAAAGAAAGTCTAAAGAGGACTCTAAAGAAAGACTCTTAACTACAATATGAATCCTTTTAAAAAAAATAGACTTGGACAACAAGTTTGATGATTCTCTAGAATGGAATAGACAAAACTAGAACATAATAAAAGAAAACCAATATCAACATGAACAAGAAAACTCAACAACAAAAACAAGAATTTGATTCTTAAACAATCTACCACTTTGTTCTCCCTTTCTTCATCTTCTTTTTTTCATTATTTCTTTTTAATTTTTCTTTTTTTACTACTGTTGTTATTGAACAAAAAACATATTTGAAAACCCTAATGAAAAAAAACTAAAAACAAAGCAAAAGGATGCGACAAAACTTTAATCCCTTGGTTAGTGGTGTAAATGGTAGAATTTGAGCTCTAAAATTGCGAGAATAGAGGCAAAACATGGTTTATATCTAGGAATCAAAATGAGCTTTGACTTGATATACTATAATAGTCTTTTTGTTGCCCAATTCAAAAGTTATGGATGTTTAATGTTGCATGCCAATTTGTCAAATTTATTTTTCTTTTCGAAACTTTGAACACAAGAGCCCTTTTCTTTATTGACGTATAAAGATAGATTGAACACAGAAATAAAGAACAAGAAAAAGATATGAAGAATTCAAAGAGAACAACAAAACGAAATTGAAAGAAAACACAAAAACTTGAAGGAATTTTTGTTTTTGAAATCAAAGACTCAAAGGAAACTACAAAACAAAATTCAAAGAAGAAAACAACAAACATTAAATTGAAAGAAAACTAAAAGACTTGAAGCATATATTTTTTTATGAATCAAGAACGTAGAAAACAATCAAAGGATGAAATTTTCTTTTTTTTTAAACCAAGACTCAAACAAAGATAGATAACTTGTTTTCAGCAACTAAGGCTTTGATACCAAATGATACGGACCCTCTAGGTGAAAAACCTTAGGAACCCACAAACTCATAGGAATAGGAACAATTGATTTGCTAAGAATGTATGTAAGATGATCATATTAGAACCTTATGGAAACAAAGTCCTTAAAACCCTAACCCTGAGATGCCACAAAGGATGATCACTCCCTTTGATAAGTTGAATTGAAGCATTCAATCAAGAACACAAGAAGGCAAAGAAAATGATTTTTGAAATATAGTTTTCATTAATCAAATATCGTCTTCCCTTTTCTACTTGGCTGCTATTTTTTATAAGCCATGAAAACCCTAGATGCTACTTCCCTAAAGAAAACCTTAGGCGGCACTTCTATCCCCTAAGAATAGCCTAGGCACCAATTCAAGAGACAAAAGACTAATGAGATTATTTATTGGTGGATTGGGATTAATCCATTCTTAGAAAAAAAAGAATTATGATAAAAAACATCAAAAAGCCGGCTATTAACTAAACTAAAAATATTTTAAACATAAAATGCCCATAATTAACTAAAACAAAAATTACTTCTTAAATTTTTCCTTGCATCCAATTTGATATTCCAAATGTATCCCTTGTGTAAGATCTTGAGATTATTGGTCATTACTTGGGAACATCAACTTGATCAGCACATCGATCTCCATTAATAACTTTGCAAAAAAACTTCAAATTACAAACCGTAAAATTTATCATAAAATAGATATTTATACCTTTATAAAGAAATATGACTCAAAGTCTAAT
The DNA here is from genome assembly GCA_030763125.1 of Hippophae gyantsensis. Lineage (NCBI taxonomy): Eukaryota > Viridiplantae > Streptophyta > Magnoliopsida > Rosales > Elaeagnaceae > Hippophae > Hippophae gyantsensis. The sequence goes on along the minus strand of CM061039.1, from coordinate 25,552,087 downwards.
TCTACCTTAATGGTCTCTTTTATATTTCTTTGAACCACTGCTAAGAACTACCTATTATCCTTATCTATTTTTCTATTTTACTATCCCTATGTACTCTATTGTTTTTGTACTCTAGTCCAATGTGAGAGAGAAAAAAAATCTCATGGAACAAATATAATGGTTATGCTATGCAAACAAAATTTGTTGATTGTGAGTAAGGAAAATTTTCCTTCTAAGACCAAGGGAGAGTGTAAGAAGGGCAAGTGTCCTACTTGATTCAGCTTGGCCCTTTTAAAAAAAAATTTGTTGCCTTGTGTCACTTAAGGAATACGAGTGGTGGCACCTCATGCTAAAAAAATAATTAAGTAAAAGAACTAACTACCCTTATATCATATCTTGAAAATTTTTAAGAGTTAGGACAGTTTGGTAATATTGTTGGTAAAATCGTAATAACACTACGAATATTAACTTAACAAAAAACTTACTTTAATGCAAGGACAACCGATGGTGTTTCAACAAATTTCTATCAACTCCATCATGTGGCCTAGGTAGTGGTCTCCACATACCTTCCCTACCATTTCTACATCCTTTATTTCTATTTCCTCTTCCCATAGGTACGTTTTCTTCTTCATCGTCAAAGCCTTCCTCTACAAAAGCTTACCTATCTGACCCCTTAACATTTTGGATGCCTTGTGGTGCTCCTTCTTATAAAGTGGATATTGTGGCTTCTTACCTCTCTATCCTCTCATTCATGTCCACCATTACTACATTCATCCTTTTAAAAAATTGTTGCAAAGTTCTAATCATGAAGGTTGCATCTGATCTTTCTTTGGGACTATTTATATTGTACATTGTGTAACAACTAACAAAATCAAAATGTTAATAATAAAAGTAATTAATTCATCTCACCTTCGTCTCGTGTTTAGCAATCATTTGATTGTGCAAGTATTCTTAGCTCCTATACAAACCAAATTGTTCAGGTATTCCAAACAATTGTAGAAGTCTCTATCACCAATGATAGTTCACAATATCTAAAGAGTTAAAGTACAATGGAAACAAGCTCAAGGTGTCTTAGAAATCCTAACACTAGAATAGACATGAATTGAAACAAAAAGGAATAGTAAAAAATATAAGTATATTAATTGCTCAAGGAAAAATTTAAGGATACGAATGATAATTTAATAATAATAAAGTAGAATTCTTGGAATTTAAAACTTTTAAAGGTACTAGTATGTATATATATTACGATTTGAAATTTCATTGAAAATTTCTAGAAGAATAACAAGAAAACAAATATGGGAATTTTTCGTTACACATTTAACATAGAAAATATCATTAACAACATAGAAATTATGAGACAAAATCTAAAAATAAAATTAATATAGAAATTGAAGTGTAACATAGATAATATTAAGAAAATTGCACAGAAAAATACTAAGAAATTATTGAAACAAGAAACAAGCTGAAAATTATAGAAACTGAAATTTTTGCAAAGAATGAACATCACATTTTTTACATCAGAACATTAAATACAACACAAAGATAAAAGTACAAAAATAAATGGATAGGAATCTAAAAATTTATAACCTAGGTCTCTGATACCAAATGATGCAAACCTGAAAATATGAACCATGTAACCCACAAATACGATATGATTTAAGAACTACAAGAGACACAACCTAAGATCTAACAAGAAATTGAAATTGATTCCTAGAAATTAATATTCAGATTATTAGCATGTACCTTAACACTATGGATATTACTCACCAAAATGCAAGATGATAGAAACACCACAAAGGTTTGCTGAATCCCTTGATAAGTTTGTTTAATGAGGAACAATGAGCATTCAATCTCTCAATTTGATTTAAAATAAAAATCTATTAATGATGAACTAAAGAGGTAGTTGGGGCTACCATTATATTTATAGGCTACAAATAAAACCCTAAAAAAGGAAAGAAATCTCTTCCACTAAATTTGATCTAACAAATAGGAAATTACAAAGAAAAATATGTGTGATGTAGTGATCTAGACCCTCTAGGAGATCAACCCTAGGAACCCACAAAGTCAAAGAATTATGAACAATTGATTTGCTAAGAACATGTTGAAGATGACCAGATTAGAAACCTAAGGAAACAAAGCCTTTAAAAATCCAACCTTGAGATGCCACAAAGGATGATCACTCCCTTTGATAAGTCAATTTCATGCATTCAATCAAGAACAAAAGAAGGTAAAGAAAAACGCTTTCTGAAATAAACTTTCATTAATGATATCAATTTTGCTTTCGATACATGGCAGCTATTTTATTTTATAAGTAACAAAACCCTAGATGAAATTTACCCTATATAAAAGAATCCTAGTCGTATTTCAACCCTAGTGGGCCTAATCCATCCTTTAAGAATAAAAGACTAAAAATACATGATAATTAAGATATAAAAAAGCCCACAAATTACAAAAAAAATTACTAAACATAAAAGGTCCATAATTAATTAAAACAAAAATATTGCTTCCTAAATTAATCCTTCCATTCACTTTGATGTTCAAAATCTATCCCTTTTGTAGGATCTTAAGAATCTTTAGAATATTTGTAAACATCAACTTGGTTGGCACCTCAATCTCTATTATGTAGTGCCAACCAATCCATGCTATAACACCAATGGCTCTACCCAAATTGTAAAAATTAGCCAGAGAAACCATGTCGCGATGCCAACCAATCCATTCCACGGTGTTAGTGCTACATTACTGCTATGCAAATCCTGTATGAAATGCCAAATTTTCCTTTATCTCATTTATTGGCTCCCTCCATGCCTTGTACTCCAATTGTGGCATTCCTTGATCATGATTCAACTCTTGAATAAGAACATTCAAGGCTTCCTTGAGTTGCTTAATATTTTTTCTCAGGATGGGTCCAATTAGGACATGTAATAGTCCTTCGTTCTCATCATAGGCTTAGTTAATTAGTAATTGTGATCATTAGATGTGGCCTTAAAGGGATGGATGAGATCATTTCTTCACCTTTATATATACTAGCTCCCATTCTCTTAAACTCTTCACAATTAATAATATTTTCTTAGAGCTCAGACATTGGGAGGAAAAATGGAGCAGAGAGAAGTGGGAGAAAATTCTTCAAGGTAATTTCTTCTCTTTTTCTTTATACATTTTCCTCCATTTATTTTTCTTCCATTAGATTGCATATAATGTAGAAAAATTATTTTCTCATCATTCAAATCATGTGCACCCCACAACATATATACAACGCTTCCCTATGTAGAAAGTGATGAATACTAGATCTATGGATGTCCAAGACTAGGTATGGCCACTATTGGTTCATACTAAGGTATACTAGAGTGGCATGGGTAATACACATTGGTTTCCAAATGGAGATCAAATGGAGGCAGGGCTGGAAAATCCTTGGTTGGTTGGGCCCTGGCTGGTGCTTCCCTAGCTAGTAGTCTTTGGATGGTAACCTTTTGAGTTGTAACCCTTTATTAGTGCTTCAGTGTCTAGCAATTCTCTGGTTGATGGTGGCTAAAAGTAGGTCATGTCATGTGATGGCCTCGAACAATCCCAACATTGCAATTCATCTAGTGTTATTTGTGTGGGTCATTTGGGCACCCATTTAGCACAAATTAGGTCTTCGAGTGACAAAGACTTGAGTTCTATTCGAACAGACATTCATATATGCCAATTGGATACTAATTGGAGCAACATTGAGCTATTTTATTTGAACTCTTGTGCTTCCATGATGATAGATCATTACTTGAATAGGATAGGGAGATGTTCCATTTCCTTAAGTCTTACTCTTATGCCTTGGGTTCTAGGTACAATCTGGAGCAACCTTCTTCATGGAATCATTAATTCATCTACTGACAACATTTTTGCTAGGTTACAACTCCATTTCCTACCCATAGTGCATAAGTTCTTGATCAATATTGGCAGGGCTCCAGGAAAATGTTTTCCTAACTAATACAAGGTATTACTTGGTTGTTGGGTGCTCTGGAAGAAGCACAATAGTGAAATAACCTTTGAGGAGTTCAATTATTACTACCATTCATACTTATAAGGAGAAAGTAGGGGATGGTTACATTTGAAGGCCTATACTAACCACATCATGATTGAAAAATTATCAGATACTAACAAGGGGAGGAATGAGGATTTCTTTACTCCTATAGATGACTCTAGCATTCCATCCCTTGATATTCCTGCTATAGCTAACTAGTTCAAAAGAAATGGATGTGTGGTGATATTACTCTTGAACAAAGAGATTTTATTAACTCGCTTTACTATCTTCCCTCATTGAGACAGCACAACAATCAACTCATTCTTCTCGAGAGGATTACTTATTGGGGTATATACCCAATTGTAGTTGATCTAGAGGGTGGAAGATCCTATACTTAGATAGTAAGTACTTATTATAGTTTAATAGTCTTATGTTGCTAGCTTTGGGTGATCAAATCATCATATTAACTTTAAATTTCTTACTGGTATGACTTCATGACACCCTTCTATGAAGAAGTACAAGATCCATGTAGTGATCCATTTCTTGAAGGATCTTAGCTCAAATGATGCATCTAAGAAGGCCAAGGCTATACAGAAGCCCGTGGCTTCCAAGTGAAAAATAACCCTTAGCTCTTGGGTGACTATTGCTAGATCATGTTCTAGGAGAGTGGAGTCCTTCCTAATACCTAGTTACTTTCTATCAGACCCAATAGTGAAGGATTCTGGTATAGCACCCATTAACTTGAATAAGGATAACATGGGTCCATCTAAGCCATCTACTATTCTAGATGTTTTATGGACTAATGATGATATATATACCTTGGTGAGTAGATCATAATAGTTTATCAAGGACCAGAAATGAGCCATCATCATATGTGTTGGCTTGGAGAGATGTTTGATAGTAGGTAGGGAGGTACTTCATGATAGAGTCAGCTCTAGGGATACTTCTGAGGCTACCCATCATGAGTTAGAGACTCAATTAGAGGAGTCCAAACTAGTAGTTTATAGAGCAAGGAAGATATAGACCAAGGCCATGGTAGCCTAGGAGGTTGTAGAGGGATAGGTCAATTAATTAACACTATAGGGAAGTAGATTGCTTGGGCCATAGAGAAGGAAAGGATTGATAAGCTATGTGAGAGCATATGCTTGGTGTGGTAGTAGCTATAGGAAACCACTATAAAGGTAGATACAGACAGATCTAAGCCATTGTTGAGTACCGTGACTTTGTCATATATGTTAGACATACTTTGGATGTTTGGGCTCATAGTTTCCAGATCGTAGGAGACTATTCAGACGGGTTGATGCATAAATTTTCATTACTTGTAAGTCCACAAATCTCAAGAAGACTAACGATAAGTATATCTTGAGTCGTTATATAAAGAAATTGGTAGGTTTTTGGATTGTTACTTGTTTTCTTAATTAGTAAAACAAACAATCCAAAATATTCTAACAATTTTTGATTGAAGATTATTATAAACTCTAAAATAATTAAATAACTAAAATAGAATGAGTAAATTATTTCCAATTAATATGGATGAATGAGTATGGAAAATTAAGTAGTTAACTATTCATGGATAGAAGGAATTAAATTAGAATTATTTATTTTTCCTCTTTTAATTGGAAAACCTTAAAGTAAAATAAATTGACCATCTAATTTAACACAAATCAATGCAATTAGATTAGACTCTTTTTCATAGATGCATAACAAAACACAGATGATGTGTCTAATGCCTAATTCTAAAATAGTCACTTTATTCATAAATTAGAATGGCCAATAATAATTCATAAACAAAGATATAAAAAGCTATGAATAAGAAATAAATCAACTTTAATTAAATAAAATCATCAAATTGTTCTTCCACTCATGAAAGAAAAACTAATATCCCAAACACAAAATTAAGCCAAAATAATTAAATTAATCAAAATTAATTCAATAATAAAAGACATAATCGGAATACAGAGAGAAGTAAGATCTATTAATTAAAATATCTCCTTTTATCTACTATCTCTAAAATCATGAATTGGTTGCTCTTCTTTAAATCCTTGGAAAAGTTTCACAAATGGGAGTTTTCTCTCTAATTTTTGTATTGTAGAATGGATAATTTTGGCTACTATAGTTGGCTAGCTTTTAGAAAGGTTTAAGAATTTATATCTTAGGACTTTGGGAAAAGTAAAGAGACACGACATACTATGAAACAAGGTTTTCTGGCCAACTAATGAACATGGGCCTCGACATGAAAATGTTTATGCCATGATGCCATAAAAAAGTCCAATCCTATATGAGAACCCAAGAGAAGACCGTTACGGCATATATTTTTATACACCTCAACAAAAGTCAAACTTGAAGTTCCATGCAATTAGATCCGAGAAGGCCTCTAATGGAGATCGAGGTGATGACCAAGTTGATGTCTACAAATATTCTCAAGATCCTACAAATATTCTCAAGATCCTTCAAATACTCTCAAGATCCTCAAGGATCCTCTAGTTGAATAACCGTAGGAACCCACGAACTCAAAGGAATAGAAACAATTGATTTTCTAAGAACGTGTTAAAGATGATGAGATTAGAACCCTAAGGAAACAAAGTCCTTAAAACCACAATCTTGAGATGCCACAAAGAAGGAAAATCAAAAGCTTTCTAAAATATGCATTTCATTAATGATATTCGTTCTTCCTCCAAATTACATAGTTTCTCTTTTATAAGCAAGAAACTCTAATAGAAAAACCCTAGATAACATATGCTTTGTTTAGTGGTGGATTGGGCCTAATCCAACCTTAAATAATAAAAGAATAAAAGACTTCAAATAAAGAGTCCATAATTAACTAAAATAAAATTTGCTAAACATAATTAATTAAAACAAAATTGCTTCCTAAAGTAACACTCACCTAACTTGATATTCCAAATCTATCCCTATTCATTGGACTGCCAATTCATTGCAAAAGATCTTGAGAATATTTGGAAACATCAACTTGATCGACACTTAGAAACATCAATTTGATTAGCATCTCATTCTCCATTATTCCTCTCCTCTTCGAAAAGATTCATCCTCAAATCTTAGCTCTATAAGATGGTCAATTTGGTATAACGAATTAATTTGTGAAGTCTATTTGATATTCAATTCCTCTCAAAAGAGGTAATCCATAGGGAATCTCTTCAGGAAGTTGGTCCTCAAAGTCATGTAATAAAGACACAACAACACGAGCCAAAGATAAGTTAAGCTCATTCCTATAAGGATAAATATTCTTGTACATAAGTACAACTACTTGTTGTGTTGCCATAATTGCATTCTTAATCTCTTGTTTTTTTAGCAAATGCACTCATTCTTTTATTTTTCTATCCTTTTTACTCACTTTCTCTCCTCTTTGTTCACTCTTCTCTCTTTTGTGCTCACTTTCATCTCATTTTTACTCATATTTCCCTCCATTATGCTCACTTTTCTCTCCATTTTTCTCATTTTCCTCTCCATATTTGCTCTCTACCTCATTTACTCTTTTTTTTTTATTTTTTACTTGCTCACACATTTCTTTTTCCCACATCTTGTACTCTATTGCAATCCTAATTTGGTCCTCTTAAACTTACAAAGGTTTGAAAGGGACCAATACAACTTTTTAGTTGCTCATTTCAAAAATATAGTAACTTTTATACCCATCATGCAAGACCCTTCTATCAAACCGCCATGGTAGGCCAAGCATTATATGACCAATATACATTGGTACCACATCAAAAAAGAATTTCATCCTCATATTTTCCAATTGAAAAAGGAACCTAAACTTGTTTGTTAACTTCCACTTTTCCATAATTATTCAGCCATGGTATCTTGTATGGTTTGGGATGTTTCTACCACTTCAAATTTAACATTTCTACCAACAAGATACTAGCAACAATAGTGAAACTCCCACTATCAATAATTAACGTGCATACCTAATCCTTCATGTTACATAGTATGTGGAAAATATGATCATGGAGATTCTCATCTTTTTAATCCTTAGGCGGTATATTCAGGACTCTCTTTGTGACAAGTGAATCTCTATGCATAAGTTATTACACGTCAACATGAGTACTTTAAGTTTCTCCATTTTTCTATAAAATCATAACCATTTTGTCATGTTTATAACTTACTCTCTCTTCCTCATTGGAATCAGTTTCTTCTTTGTCTTCTTTAATGTAATTTAGAACCATAAGAGGATTCTAAATCATCAAACCTTGCATTCAGCATCTTAAATTAGTCATTAAAAGTTTTGAAGAGGAATTTTAATTCAACCACTTGTGGTTCTCTTACCTACTTACTCATGTTTTACACCTGTAGAATAAAATGAGATAACTCACACACTCCTTCACGTATTTGCTCACAAATCAGATTGTTATCACTCTTTTTTCACTATTTTGGCCTCTCTTTTTTATCTCTCTTGCTTTGCCACTCAAAGCTCAAGCCAACCTCCTTTTGCATTCTTAAAAAAATCAAAGAATTCAACAAACCTCAAGAAGAAACCAGTTTAGGGGTGACAATCTCAAAAATCAGAATTTTAAAATCATTAAGGGAAAGGATGATAGAAGAAAGTCCAAATAGAATTCTAAAGACCCAAGAAAGAATCTTTTCAAGATCTTAAAACTCTTGAAAATCAAAATTTCAAAAACTTAATTGCAAAGGATGACATAAAAGATAGTCTAAACAAAATAGAGCTTTTAATAACCGACTTAAAATTCATTTAAAGTCAGTTAGGTTAACCGACTTAGAAAGAGTAGACTTTAAATTTAAAGTCAGTTCATGGGTTGAACCGACTTTAAGTTCTATATATATATATATATATTTTACATATTTTACTCATTTTCTACTATCCTCAAAACCTGTATTCGGTCACAAAATAGCAGGAAAAAAAAAACAAAATCTATTTAAGAGAGTTTTTTAAATACTACAAATAATTGAAAAATTAAATATTAATTAATTACTTGAGAATTAAATTTATTACAAAAAAATAATTTATATACAATACACATATATATTTAACTTAAATTACAAATAAAATGATGTCGCCTATTTTGTCATGGATTTTGTGATATTCCCACTTTATTTCAAGGAGATGAAACTTGGTTTGATTAGATTCACCAGTAATGTCCCATTCATAGTTATCAGGGAACTAGGCAAGAGAGATGAGATGGAGTTTGGGCAAAAAATAGGTCCATACAACAATTCATTCTCCTAAATACATGAGTACATAAACATTCATCAAACAAGTCCAAACTATAAAGACAAAGGAATGGAAATATTAAAGCATTATAAAAATTACCTTGGTGTTGTCCTATGCTATTCAAGATCATTAGATTCTTCTCTTGATTCTTCTTGTGATGTTATAATTTGAAGCATATATTTTTCCCATTCTTCTCGTAAATTATCAAAATATTGCACATCATAGCCCGACTTGATCCAACCAAAGAAGTACATGTATTTAAATTAAAAATAAGAATGTAATATCATGAATTATAAAAAAAATAACTTATATATATTAAAAAATTATATTAGTAAAATAGATTACCACATCTTTAATTGAAATATTGATATTTGAGATGATTTTGCCATAAAATTAATTAAATTATTAATATTCGCTTGTACATACCATAATTTTTTCCCATATAAGCTTATAAGATTTTTTAAGGGCATTGCCCCTACTCTTGTTCCACAGCTTCCATGCTCTATCAAAGTTTAAAACAGTTAGTTCTTTATTAAATATTACAAAGAACAATTGAAGAAAAATAACTAGCTATAACTCTTACATTCCAACAACTACTTTTGTATCTTTACTCAATTCTATGGAAGCTGAGTCATAGTACCAAACATAATTTCCATATAGATCAAGAATTATCAAAACCCAATGATTATGGCCATGTTCAAACTTTAGTGGCCAAAGGATTTTCAACTTCTAATTTTTGTTAATTGTTAATGTCATATCACATAATTGTTTAGCTCTAATGTTAACATCCTTCTCTTGATATTGATTGAAAAATGATGAATCATAGAACATTGCTAAATATGATAAGTGATTAGCTTGAAGTCGATAATAACATGTCCTATATAAAATAAATATATAAAAATAATTAGATAATATAAATATAATTCTATCTACATAAATGAAAGTTATTTATTGATTGAGGACTCACCTTGTCCACACTTGAATTATACTTAAATCGATCATTTGAAATTCAAACAATTGTAATATGCACTCGATCAATATATATTTTTCCCAATGTTTACGCTAGAAATTTCTCTAGGAAGTAGCATATTCCATCCATCATTTATGCTAGTCTTGCTCGCAACAATAGTAATTAAAGAGCCAAGATTTCTGCTAAAATTTATAGCATATTCATAACTATATTTTTTCCATGGCTTCTTCTTGAATGACTTAATGATTGCCCACTAGACAAAGATTTACCATGAGATAATTTCTTTGTATCTCTTAGATTTTCCGCACTTACTAATTCTAGTATAATAGACTAAAGAAGAGGTATTATATATGTTAGTAACAATAAAATAATAATAATATAATATAAGTAGTAACAAAAGTGTTATCCTAAGTAAAAAAATAGTACCATGTCAAAATTTATCACAACTTCACTCAACGACTAGGCCACATATTGTCCAATCGCTTCTTGGACTTTGGTAGCATCAGAAGGCACATGTAGTGGACAATCATCGAGTAATGATTGATCAATTAGTATTCGCCAATAATTTTAATTATTGATTATGAATCATTCGATCATCGCTCAATTGTTGTATGTTCTAATAGCAACATAGTTTGTAGATGATGGATGTTTCAACAAACATTTCATATACTGTAAAATTTAAGCGTTATATATAATAACTAAAATATATAATAAAAAAATAAAAATAATGGACTATATATAAGCTTTAAATATTACTATAAATGATTCATCAAATGAAAGAAGACTCTTAGGTGGGGTAGGTATTAAAAGGACATCCTCATCAAAACATTCATCATGTGATGGATGGTAAGATTTCATAGATTATATTGGAGATATTGAACCACTACCTGATTGCATCTGCATTCCTGGCATAAAGAGAGGACTAATAGGATGACTATATCTCATTAACGATATAGGTTAGGCACCATGAGATTGCTTGGGTGGCATGCTTGGCATGGATGGTTGAATGGGTGGCCAATAGGGCATGCCCCAATTGTAGTATGGTGTGATGCCTAACATGTGTTGTAATTGATTATTCCTTTAAAATGGCAATCTCACTTAACACTGAGGCCTTAAAGGAGATGAATTCTACTTCAATTTTATAGTACTTCTCTGTATTGAAAATTTGAGGTTTTTTTTGGAATATTAAAAAACTCCATATAACCATCATATTGGCTTCCTCCCCTAACATGACCAAGATGTTCACGTCCAAATGCATGATATATCGCATCTCTCCATGGATGTTTGATTATTTTACCCCTAGCTATTTTTTCTTGAATAGCTCTCTCTACAAATAATAAAACAAAAAAACATATCATACATTATTACATCAATATGCAAAAATCATAAGGACTTTGCATCAAGTTAAATTACTAACCAACTTATTGAGTTGTTCTTCTCCCCGTTTAGTTATCAGTCTTGACTTCTTCATTTTAGGGGTCTTTGTTTCCTTATACAATTAAGATTAGGTAACTGGTCTACCCAGTTTAGGTTCCTACATAAATTAAATAAATTTATTAACCATGACATCAACTTAAATTTGAGGAAAATAAATATAAATATATTTATAAATTAACAACTTAATAATACCATTTTTGTCTAACTTCAGGATTTGATGAAATCCTAGTACGGTTAGGAATAATATTCTGCATTTGTATATTCTGATGTTCTTCCCTAATGATTTGAAATTCATTCATATGTCTATAATCCACGAAGTCTTTTCATACTTGGGGTTCAATCCAGGGGTGTTCTTGATGGATTTTGTACAATTCTTCTTCATTAAGTGGTTCCAAGTATGGAAACACATAATTTCTTGCCAATTTGGAAGTTTTGCATTCCTTCCATGCCTTATTTGCTATCTTGTAACACTTGTTCTTCCAAGTATCATGGACTTTAAAACAATTCTGTAAAAACATACATTTTAGATGAGATATAATACAAAAAATATATAATATATGTAATTAGTTATAAAACAAAAGACACTTACATAAATGGTTTTCCATATCTTAAACTTTTCAGCTTCGTCAGCCTTAGTCCAATCATTTAAATTGATTGGTATACTTGACTTCACAATTTTACCAATACAAGATTTCAATTGTTGGCCATTTTCTCCTAATAGATTACCAGTAGCATCAAATCAAATAGGTACTCTGTCATCTGGGTTAAGTAGAGCATGAGGTATATTAGCTCAACCCCTTCTTATCAAATTCCCCAAAAGATCATTTAGATCTACAATCTCTGGTATCGTATTATCCATGAAATATCTACAAACAATGATGAAATAGAAATTAATTAACAATTTTAAGTCCAAACATATAAACAAGAGTTATCAGAATAATATACAACATAGATTATGTTTAATTAGGTTGTTGAGCATATATATTTCTTCGCAATTACTTCGAGTCCATTACGAAAAATCATCGTCATCAACTAGATCATCACTTACATTAGGCAATTTGTTTGAGAAATGACTAATATTTAATAATTTATTAATCATGTCATCATTCTCTAAAGCATCACAATGGTAGAACTCTTTTTTGGAAGCATTAACATAACAGACCATCTTGTGTCAATTTGACTGCTCACGTAAATTACTTATTTTTCATGTAGTGCTAACATGAAAGGATCATCTTTGACCCAATCATCTATTTCATATCAAATATTGATAACATCTTTGACCCAATCACATAAGAATATTGTTTCATGGAAGACCTCATAATTGAGTTTCCAAATTTCTTGACTTATACCATAATATGTTCTATCAATAAGTATAGGATTACCATCATTTGCACTGACAAAATGCCTAGTTTGTGCAACAATCTTCACACCACTATTCTGATTTACTCAAACTTTGTCCCTTACTTGAGTCTTAAACCTCGATCCCTTAATTGTGAAACTAGAATATGGTTTGACATCGAATTTTGAACCATGTGCAAGCCATTCTAAACTTTCTATTATTTTATGATTGGGTTTGTTGTGTTCAACTCAAATCTATGCATATAACAACGTGAAATGTGTTTAAAACAAATTTTATAACATTATATAGAACTACTAATGAATTCTTGTATGTGACACTTACATGGTTGTCAAAACCAATTAATAAGCTCTTTTTTTCTTTTTCTTTTTTTATAATGAGGATTGATCTTTAGTAAGTTTTTGGGTATACATGACAAATTGTTGCAAAAAGTGCTCCGGTGCCACTCGTTATCAAAATTACATTACTTATGCAACAAGATTTCATTTTAGGGTATATGCACGAAAAAGTTTCAAAAAGTGCTCCTATACCACCCATCAAGAAAATTTCTCTAGGGATGCAAGAAAATATAATTTTCATGTATATACGCAAAAAGTTATTTGGTACAATTATTCCTAAAAATTGCCTCACAAATCCAATAAAAATGAAATTTTGGATATAAGTGCAAAAAAGATATAAAAAGTGGTCTCGTAACACACGAATGAATGGAAATACAAATACAAAAAAATGCACAATTTTCGGTTATGTTTGAAAAAGTTGTAGAAAGTGCTCCAACATCACATGTTATGAAAATTGCACAATCAATGCAACAAAATGCCATTTTTTATTATATGTGCCAAAGAGGTTCAAAACCTTCTTCAGTATCACTTGTCATTAAAGTTGCTCTATGGTAGCAAAAAAATGCCATTTTGGGTATACGTGAGAAATAGTTGCAAAAATTTCTCCATTGCCTCCCTTCATTAAAATTGTTCTACATACGCAACAAGAATTCATATTTTGATATATGCACGAAAAAGTATCAAAAAGTGCTTCACTACTACCCATCAAGAAAATTGATCTATATATGCAAAACAATATAATTTTCATGTATGTGTGCAAGAACGTTGTCTGATAAAACTATTTCTAAATATTTCCTTACAAATCCAACAAAATTGCAATTTAGGGTATAATTGTGATAAAGTTATAAAAATTTGTCTTGTAACACACAAATGAATTCAAATACAAAAAAAAACACAATTTTTGATTATGTGTGAAAAAGTTGCAAAAATGCTCCGACATCACCCATTTTGAAAATTGCATAATCAATGCAACAAAATGCAATTTTTTATTATATGTGCCAAAGAGGATCAAAATGTGCTCTGATACCACCTGTCACAAAATTTTCTCTATGGATTCAACGAAATGCTATTTTTGGTTATATGTGGGAAAAAGTTTCAAAAGTGCTCTGGTGTCACCTGTTATTAAAATTGGGCTACATATGCAACAAGATTTAACTTTTGGGTATATATACGAAAGTGTATCAAAAATTTCTAAAATACCACCCATCAAGAAAATTGCTATACGGATGTAAAAAAGTAAATTTTTTATGTATATGCACAAAAACGTTGTCTCATAAAACCTATCCTAAAAATTGCCACACAGATCTAACAAAATTATAATTTTGGATATAAATGCGAAAAATATATAAAAATTGGCCACGTAACACACCTGTCATGAAAATTTCATAATTCATGAAACAAAATGCCATTTTCGATTATATATGTCAAAGTGGTTCAATGCAAGCTCCAATACCACCTATCTTGAATGTTGCTCTATGGATGTAACAAAATGCCATTTTTGGGTATACATGAGAACCCATTGTAAAGATTGTTCTGGTGCCACCTGTCATTAAAATTGTGCAACATAAGCAAAAAAAATTATTATTTTTGTACATGTGCGAAAAAGTTGCAAAAAGTGCTCAAATACCACCTATCAAGAAAATTGCTCTACAAATGCATGAAAATAAAATTTTAATGTATATGTATAAAAAAGTTGTCCAGTATAACCTATTATAAACATTGTAACATAGATCCAACAAAATTGCAATATTGGGTATAAGTGCAAAAAAATTATAAAAAGTGGTCTCATAGCACACAAATGCATGGAATTTTGAATACTACAAAATGAATAATTTTCGGTTATTTGTGCTAAAGAGGTTCAAAAAGTGCTCTGATATCTACCATCATGAAAAGTCCACAATTAATGCAAGGATATGCCATTTTCGATTATATCTACTAAAGAGGTTCAAAACGTGCTTTGAGTCCACCTATCACAAAATTTTCTCTACGCATGCAAGAAAATGACTTTTTTGTGTATACATGAGAAACTATTGTAACAAGTGATTTAGTGCCACCCGTCATTAAAATTGCGCTACATATGCAACAAGATTTCATTTTTGGGTATATACGTGAAAAGGTTTCAAAAGATGCTCCTATGCCACAAATCAAGAAAATTGCTCTACAGATGCAAGAAAATATAATTTTCATGTATAGGCGCAAAAAGGTTGTTCGGTACAACCAGTCGAAATATTTGAACCACAAATCCAAAAAACTTGAAAATTTTTTTATAAGTGCAAAAAAGTTATAAAAAATGGTCTCGTAACTAACGAATAAAAAGAAATACGATCACAACAAAATGCACAATTTTAGATTATATATGAAAAAGTTGCAAAATGTGCTCCAATATCACGCGTCATGAAAATTGCAAAATCAATGCAACAAAATGCCATTTTTAATTATATGTGCAAAAGAGGTTCAAAATGTGCTACGGTACCACCTGTCATAAAATTTACTCTATGGATGCAACAAAATGAAATTTTTGGGTATACTTGAAAAAAAATTTCAAAAAGTGATGCAATGCCACCGGTAATTAAAATTGCGCTACTTATGCAACAAGATTTCATTTTTGGGTATATGTGCAAAAAAGTTTCAAAAAGTGCTCTTGTACCACACATTAAGAAAATTGCTCTACGGATGTAAGAAAATATAATTTTCATGTATATGCGCAAAAAGGTTGTCTGGTATAACTAGTCGTAAAATTTGCCCAACAGATCCAACAAAATTGCAATTTTAGGTATAAGAGCAAAAAAGTTATAAAAGGTGATCTCATAACACAATCTTTACAACAAAATGTACAATTTTCTATTTTATGTGAAAAAGTTGCAAAAAGTGCTCTGACATCAACCATAATGAAAATTGCACAATCTATGGAACAAAATTTCATTTTTCGAGTATATGTGCAAAAGAGGTTCAAAATGTGTTTCGATACCACCTGTCACAAAATTTTCTCTATGGATGTAGCATAAGAAATTTTTGGGTATACTTGAGAAACAATTGTAAAAACTGATACAGTGCCACCAGTAATTAAAATTGCGCTACATATGCAACAAGTTTTAAAAAGTGCTCTTGTACCACACATGAAGAAAATTGCACTATGGATGCAAGAAAATATAATTTTCATATATATACGAAAATAGGTTGTCCGGTACAACCAGAAGTAAAAATTGCCCCACTAATCTAATAAAATTATAATTTTGGATATAAGCGCGAAAAAGTTATAAAAAGTGATCTTGTAACACACAAATGAATGGAAATACGAATATAACAAAATGCATAATTTTCTGTTGTATGTGAAAAAGTTGCAAAAAGTGTTCCGACATCACCCATCATGAAAATTTCACAATCATTGCAACAAAATGTCACTTTCCATTATATGAGCAAAAAGAGGCTCAAAGTGTGCTCCAATACCATCTGTCCGTAAAGTTGCTCTATGGATGCAACAAAATGCCATTTTAAGGCATACAAGAGATACAATTGCAAAAAGTGCTATGGTGCCACTCGTCATTAAAATTGTGCAACAAATGACACAAATTTTTATATTTTTGGTATATGCGAGAAAGTTTTCAAAAAGTGCTCCTATACGACCCATTAGGAAAATTGGTCTACCGATGCAAGAAAATATAATTTTCATGTATATGAGCAAAATAATTTTCCGGTATAACCTGTGCCAAAAACTACCACACAAA
This sequence comes from Hippophae gyantsensis, assembly GCA_030763125.1. Classification (NCBI taxonomy): domain Eukaryota; kingdom Viridiplantae; phylum Streptophyta; class Magnoliopsida; order Rosales; family Elaeagnaceae; genus Hippophae; species Hippophae gyantsensis. The sequence goes on along the minus strand of CM061039.1, from coordinate 25,535,099 downwards.
TACAATAAAATTGCAATTTTAGGTATAAGTACGAAAAATTTATAAAAAGTGGTCACCTAAAGCACTAATGAATGGACTTACGAATACAACAAAAGGCAAAAATTCTAGTTATGTGTGAAAAATTTGTAAAAAATGCATCGACATCTCCTATAATGAAAATTGCACAAGAAATTCAATAAAATGCCATTTTCGATTATATTTGCCAAAGATGTTCCAAATGCACCCGCGTACCACCGGTCACAAAATTTGCTCTATGGATGCAGTAAAAAGCCATTTTTTAGTATACGTGAAAAAAAGGGTGCAAAAAGTGCCCCAATGCAACCAATCATTAAAATTACTCTATATATGCAACAAAATTACATTTATGGGAATGTGTGCGAAAATTGATCAAAAATTGCTCCAATACCACCCATCAAGAAAATTTCTCTATGGATGCAAAAAAATATAATTTTCATGTATATGTGCAAAAACTATCAAAACATTGCCCCATAAAGCCAACAAAATTGAAATTTTGTGTATAAGTGGGAATAAGTTATAAAAAGGGTCTCGTAACACACGAATGAATGTAAATATGAATACAAAAAATGCATATTTTTTGACTATGTGTGATAATGTTGCAAAAAGTGCTCCAACATCACATGTCATGAAAATTGCACAATCAATGCAACAACATTCCATTTTCAATTATATGTACCAAAGAGGTTCAAAACGTGATTAGGTACCACCTGTAATGAAAGTGCTCTATGGATGCAAGAAAATGCCATTTTTAGGTATATGTGAGAAAAGTTGTAAAAAATGCTCTCGTGCCACCTGTCATTAAAATTACGTTACATATGCAACAAGATTTCATTTCTTGGTATATGTGCGAAAAGGTTTCAAAATTTGCTCATGTACCACACATCAAGAAAATTGCTCTGCCGATGCAAGAAAATATAATTTTCATGTATATGCACAAAAAGGTTGTCTGGTACAACCAGTCGAAAAATTTACCCACAAATCCAACAAAATTGAAATTTTTTGTATAAGTGCAAAAAAGTTATAAAAAGTGGTCTTGTAACTAACAAATAAAAGGAAATACAAATACAACAAAATGCACAATCGATGCAACAAAATGCCATTTTTAATTATATGTGTAAAAGAGGTTCAAAATGTGCATGTCACAAAATTTACTCTATGGATGCAACAAAATGAAATTTTTGGTTATACTTGAGAAACAATTGCAAAAAGTGATACGGTGCCACCAGTAATTAAAATTGTGCTACATATGCAACAAGATTTCATTCTTTGATATATGTGCAAAAAAGTTTCAAAAAGTTCTTCTCTACCACACATCAAGAAAATTTCTCTACGGATGCAAAAAAATATCATGTATATGTGCAAAAATAAGAGAGAAGGAGATTACCTAGTCAACTTAAACAAGCCAAGGTTATTGCAGTCCTTTAAGGTAAGGGAATAAAAGTAGCCTCAAAAGATCTTGGGAATTTTAATGTCAACATCACCATGTTGGATTTAGGTATAAGTACCAACCTAATGCGTAGGACATAGCGTCGGTCCTACTTGTGAACCGACACTACACGTAGGATGTAGTGTAAGTCCTATATGTCAACTAATGTTATCCATGTTTTTTTCCTTTTCTCTCTTTTCTCGCCCATTTTTAGACAGAATTGTGCATTGTGTCCTAGCTGCTACCCAAAAACTGACCACCTCCTCCTACTCTTTCTCATTTTTCGACCACTTTTGACCACCAATTCTGGTGTTGTTTAGTGAGTTTTCTTCCTCTCCAATTTCTCTTCTAGATCCCCTATTTTTTTAGCTTAATACTCAAAAATTTTATACCCATTTTCCTTCACCTTCTCACTTACAAAACACCTTTTTTTCTTCATTTTTTTCATTTTGTCACTTCATTTACTCTTGTAAGTATTTCTATGAATTATTTTACACTTATAATTCATATTTTATTTTTATTTTTTTTGTATATTATGTGTTATTATTTGTGTGTATTAATTTTTGTGTTATGTAGGTTGTGTATATTTATTCAAGCTTAGATAAGAAGAAGTTATTTTTATTCATTTATTTATTTTAATAATTTTATGTTTTTAGGTTTTTGATATATATTAAATTATTTTAAACTTAAAATTTTTGAAAATTATTTACATGTATATAAAATATATTTTTATATGTATATAATGTAGATTGGGTTTATTAATATTTATTATTATATATATGTATAAATATTTATTATTATTAATTACAAGTGATTCAAAGAATTACTAAATGTCTAATAGATATGTGTCTTGAGGATATTGAATTGCCATCTTTCAATGTATGAAGTGAAGAAATCTCTTAGTCAATTTGGCATGAAATATCATAAGATTCATGCTTATCCAAATGATTTCATTATTTATAGAAAATAATATAAGACATTAGATGATTGTCCGATGTGTAAATAATTGAGATGGAAGCATTCTACACATGAGATGAAACCTAAGAAAGGCATGCCTACAAAGGCTCTTTGGTACTTTCCTCTAATTCCTTTCATTTCAAAGGTTGTTCAAAAGTAAAAAGACATCAAAGATGTTGACTTGGCATTCAGATAATCGATCTGATGATGCAATGCTACGTCAACCTTATGATTCTCTAAATTGGAAAGTAGTAGATAATTTATCCCTTCAATTTGCATATGATCCACGAAATCTTCATCTTTCCATTACTGCAAATGGAATTAATCCATATAGTTCCCTTAGTAGTAGATATAGTTGTTGGCTAGTAATTATGGTAACATACAACCCTCCTCCCTGATTGTTTATGAAAAGAAAATTCATGATGTTAACATTATTGATCTCATAATCAAAACAAACCGGAGTTGATATTGATGTATTTTTGTAGCCTTTGATAGATGATTTAAAGACATTATTGAATGATGGTGTAAATGTTTACGATGAATATAAAGAAGAATAATTTAACTTGAGGGGGGTTCTTTTATGGACAATTAATAATTTTCTTACCTATAGGAACTTATCAGGATATTCAAAAAAAGGTTATATGGGATGCCTTATTTGTAGTGATGGCACTTCTGCAACTTATTTTGTTCATGAACAAAAGATGTCTTATAGAAGACATTCCATCTGGACACAAGTTTAGATACCAAAAGAACACCAAGACCTTTGCGAGGTGTTGAGATGTTAAGGCAATTGAATGGTATACATTCAAACGATATGGAATGATGAAAAAAGAATACTCACTAATAAAGAGAAATGAAAGAGGTCAAATAATAAAAGGGGTGAAAAGGAAAATGTTACTAAATCAGTAAATTGTGGTTGTTGGAATAAAAAATCAATATTTTGGGAATTACCTTATAGAAAAGACCTACACATTCATCATATCTTATATGTCACGCACATTGAGAAATATGTATGTGAGAGCTTGATTGGTAAATTACTTAATATACCTGGAAAAATGAAGGATGAAATTAAAACAAGACTGGCTTTAAAGAAATTGAGCAAACGACCTGAATTGGCACCAAGGGTGGAAAATGATAAAAATCGAACATACTTGCCACCAACATCATATATAACGTCAATGTTGTGTGTTTTACAACACACAAAAACGTGCAAGTATACACGGTCACAAGTAATAATATTTGTAAGTAAAGATCGTTCCCACGGAGATTTGTTACTATAGTTTGTCGAGTACTAAAATTGTATCTCTCTGATTTTATCCAAAATAATCGTTGATTTAACAAAAAGGTAATAAGAAAATAAAAGAAATCTAGGATTGCAATTTTTCACCAAACTAATCCACTCAAATCATGTTATTTTCTTTTGATTTATATTTTTTAGTACATTTAATTTGTCAACCGAAAACTTCTTTTTTATTCATACATCTCTTCCGAGCTCCGTATAAACACACCTCGTTAAATTAATTCACTATATCTCTATGAGAATTAAATTTAATAAGATTCATTAAGTTCTAAGTTTTCAAATGGTCACACATACAATTAGGGTATATTCCTATCCTTCATCATACATGTCATTCTATTTACGAGCAATATACACACAAATGCCTCTTCCAAGTTTATTTATGTGCCACGGATCGTTTTGATAAGATTCGTAAATAATCAAAAAGCATTAAGCACAAAATAGAATGAACAAATCGAACGTCTTATAAATCTATCAAAAATAATTAAAATCAAAGCTTCATAAATTTAGATCAAATGCAACCCTAGAAAAATTAAATTACTTCATTAATTAAAAATAAAAATCACAACTACAGAAAAATTAGAAGAAGCAGAAAGAAAAATTAAAACTTTTTGTATCATTAATATTTGGCACACGTAGAACACAACAAAAGCCAAAAATGGCTTCTGCGTGTTCCACAACCAACACACAAACACTACTAAAAATTACAAACTCTAAACTCTCCAAAAAACTAAAACTTTCGAAAACTAAAACTAAACAAACACTACTCCAACTAAAAAAAAAACTCTTTAACTCTATCATCTTATCTCCTATTTATAACACAAAATTTCTAAAAAAATACATTTAAAAATATATTTTTTTATACACGCGGGGAGACAAATAATGATGGAGAAAATAATTTAAAATTACGAGTGGGGGACAAAAATGTATCGAAAATGGAATCGAAAAAGTGAGTGGAAATGCTGCGCGTTTCTGTTTTTATTTTCTTCCACGCTGCCACGTGTCGCGTTCTGATTCGCGGAAACAATTAGTGGGACAGGTGGTAGCATTTCATTCGCCGTGGGAAATGGGCACACGATGATTTGTCGCACGGGAGCCAACGGCTACAACACGGGCGTGATCCAGCGCGATCGCGCGCATTGTTACATGCCACGTTACGGAAGATGATTTGCTGAAATATTAATTGGGACACGTGGCAGATTCTGGTTCGTGGAATAACCGAGCGCACGTGGATCTACCGTACTGGAAAAGGCGCGCGTGAAGGTGGGGGACATGTCTGCACGGCGTCAGACGGGTGGGCCCCACGCTGCACGCTGGCCTGCACGACAGGTGGGCCCCACTTGGGCGTCAAGCCGCGTGAAAGAATTCCCAGCATCCATTCGCTTTGGTCGGATGTGATCAACACGCGCCAATCCTAACCGTTTATGATTTGATCGGACGGTCCACGTTGTAGGCGTGGAGGATGACGCGTGGATTCTTCTCTCCTGCACGAATATTAAACTTTATTTAATTATATTTTCACCCACAAATATATTTCAAATTACATTTTAAACTTTATTTAATTACAATACAACCCTTTTGTAATTTAAATTAAATTTTAAACTTTTAATAATTGAAATTAAGCCCAATTTTAATTTAAATTATATTTTCAACTTTTATAAATTGCAATTAATCATACTTTTATTTGAAATTATATTTTTGGACACAAATTTGGCATTAAGAACGTTTTCGATATAATTTATTTAATTTTCTTAAAATATATAAAAACAGTAAATACTAATTTATTAAACTAAAATTAACTAAAAATAGTGAGAACGTAGCAATTATAATTAATAAAATAGGTGAAAATAACTATATAAAATACAATTATCAGTCAACAAAGAGAAGGATAATTTTTTTGTAAATGTTTGACGGGTGTGAAATTTTCTAATGGTTACTCATTCAACTTAAGAAATATTTTGTCTATCACCAATGAGAAACTTTATGGATTGAAATCACATGACTGTCTTATCTTAATGCAACAATTATTTCCAATTGATATTGGGTCAACTCTTCCAAAACATGTTTGATTATCAATAATTTGTCATTGTTCATTTTTCAATACAATATGCAAGAAATCTATATCAATTGGTGAGTTACACTCTTTACAGAAATATGTGGTGGAGAATTTGTGTCTACTTGAAAAACATTTTCCTCTTTTTTTCGATATAATGGTTCACTTGTGTGTTTATTTAGTCTGAGAAGTTCAATTGTGTGATCCTACTTACTTAAGGTGGATGTATCCTTTTGAGAGATACATGCAAGTCCTTCAAGGATATATAAATAATAGAAATCATCTAGAAGGATGCATGGTGGAATGTTACATTGCTAAAGAGGCCATTCAGTTTTGTTTTGAATCCTTTAGTTGTTGCACTAAAATTGGGAATCCTACGCACAAGTTGTTTTAGAATGTCACATGATCCAAGTAGGTAACCCTATGCTTGGTGGAAGTAAGAAATTGTTTATTGATTGCACTCGATGAGAAAAAGCACACTGAATCATCTTGGTAAATAATAATGTGGCATAATCGTACATAAAGGAAGTGATGACAGGTTCATCCTTTTCATTTGAATAAAATTATTTTTTATTTAACTATTAATGATACCTAATTGACAGGTGGTACCGAAGCACGTTTTAACTTCTTTGGCACATATAATCAAAAATGACATGTGATGTTGGAGAACTTTTCACAACTTTTTCACACAATCGAAAAAATTTGCATTTTTTTGTATATGTATTTCCATTCATTCGTGTGTTACAAGACCCCATTTTATAAATTTTTTGCACTTATACTCAAAATTTCAATTTTTTTTATCTATTGTGCAATTTTTATGACAGTTTGTATCGAACAACGTTTTTTCTCATACACATAAAAATTATATTTTTTTGCATTCGTAGAGCATTTTTATTGATGAGTGGTATTGGAGCAATTTTTGTTACTTTTTAGCACATATACCCAAAAATGTAATTTTGTTGCATATACAATGCAATTTTAATGGATGGTGCCACTGGAGCACCTTTTGCACCTCTTTCCAACGTATACGCAAAAATGGAATTTTGTTGCAACCATAGAACAAATATTCTGACAGGTGGTCTCAGAGCACTTTTGGAATCTATTTGGCACATATAATCAAAAATGGCATTTTATTGAATTGATTATGCTATTTTCATGACGGGAGATATCGGTGAATTTTTCACAACTTTTTCACACATCACCGAAAAATATTCCTTTTGATATTTTGTATTTCCATTCATTTGATTGTTATGATACCACTTTGTATATCTTTTTTGCACTTATAACCAAAATTGCAATTTTACTAGATCTATGAGGAAATTTTTACTAATAGTTGTACCGAACAAATTTTTGTGCATATACATAAAAATTATATTTTCTTGAATCCATAGAGAAATTTTCTTGATGGGGTGGTATTGGAGAAATTTTTGCAATTGTTTCTCACTTATACACAAAAATGGAATTTTTTTGCATCCATAGAGAAATTTTCATGAAAAGTTGTACCAGAGTAGGTTTTGAACCTCTATGGCACATATAATCGAAAATGGCATTTTGTTGCATTGATTGTGCAATTTGCATAATATGTGATGTTGGAGCACTTTTTGGAACTTTTTCACACATAACCGAAAAATGTGCATTTTTTGTATTCTTATTTCCTTTCATTCGTGTGTTACGAGACCACTTTGTATATATTTTTTTCACTTATAACCAAAATTGCAATTTTATTGGATTTATGAGGCAATTTTAGGAATAGATGTACAGGGTAACTTTTTGCACATATACATCAAAATTATATTTTCTTGCATCCGTAGAGCAATTTTCTTGATGGGTGGTATTGGAGCACTTTTTGAAACATCTTCATGCACATACCCAAAAATGAAATCTTGTTGTATACGTAGTGCAATTCTAATGATGGGTGGCATCGGTGCACTTTTGCAACTATTCCTCACGTATACCCAAAAATGGCATTTTGTTGCATCCATAGAGCACTTTCGTGATAGGTGGTACTGGAAAATCTACCATGATTTTTCTTGTCTTTGTACCCTATCCAATTGTAATTGGTAGGGTCACACTACCTCCAAGGATGAGTGGAAATCTAGGGAATCTTACAAAAAGAGTAGTTACTAGCCTGAGGAGTAGGATAGCTTCATATGTTTCCAGGCTTTAGAGAATAGAACATCAATCAAGATGCCAATATCGATCAATATTCAGTGCATATTTCTATTGGCCAAAGGAAAGGTAAACACCAAGACATCAAGATGGGGATGAATCAACCTATGAGCTTCTTTTTCTTATAAATTTATATACATGCCCATCAGTTTTGGGTATTTTCCCAAGTTGCGTGTGGAGGCAAACTATCTCCTAGCTTGAACTGGCCTCTTAGATGAGTGCCATTTAGGATTTATTCGAATTTCCCTAACTGGGCCACCCATTATAACTCTAACCTCTGATCAACACGATGTAATCCATAAGTATATGAGTCATGCAAGGTCTAAGTACTGATATTGATCCACATGGAGTTGTGTAAATTATAACAATCATTATAATAATTATGAATACTATTTGGACAATAGAAAATTATAAAAGCTAAAAAACTGACCACTAATTTTAAATCGTAAGACTCAAAAACTATAAAGATATATGAGAAAAGATCTAGGAATATTTAATTCTCCAATTTCCTAACATATGAATCAATAAAATTCCCCTAATATAGTCATCAACCAATTATATGATCAATTACATCTAACCTAGCATACATTCTTCTCTCAAGCACACTACACACCATATAGTAATTAACATAATTACACTCTCATGACAATTAGATTACATACTACTGATTAAGTTCATCAATTATATATCACATACATAAGAATCATACATATATTCCTAGAAACTATGCATTTTATTCAATCAAGACAAACAATTAAATAGTTCTCTCAAATATATTTAATTGCCTCTATAGATCAATTGTTGAAAAAATAATTAATAGCATAAAAATCATATTAAATAATATAATTGAATTACAAAACAATTTGGGTAAAATTCATATCATCATATGTAGAAAATTGAATTCATAAGACCCCTAAATTAATAAATTAGCTACACATAATTATATTCCTAAATCTCAAATTTTTCATAAAAAAAAGACATAAAAACTAATAAAGAATGGAGAAAAATGAGAGATAAACTCAATCTTTATAGCACTAATCTTCTCTTAAATCTTTCACAACGTTATGTCTCATTTAATCTTCCCTTGAAAATTTTCTTTTCTCTCTTCTTGGCAACCACTAGGATTTTGTTATTCTTAATTGTGTGTTATTTATGACCTCCCTTTAGTGCTTTAAATAGACTAAAATTGATCTATAATAATATATTAGGATTCATATTACTTTGATCCAAGGGCTGAGAATGAAAGTTGGAATTAAATTTAAGGCTAACTCGTTAAGATCATTATCACTTGATCGAGATCGAGCAATGAGCCCTCGATTGATCTACTCCCTCATCCATCGACCGAGTGATGAATCCTTGATCAATCTATACATGTCTAGATCAATCTATTCCCTTGTAATCCTGTATTTGTCCTAATTTTTGCTTGTTTTTGATTTGTTTGATATCTTTTCAACTATATTACCATATTAAACACAAATTAAGCTTGTTCATGATATTTAAGCAAAAAAAGACAAATAAGTGGTTCATAAGTGGTTAAATAACTCTACTTTATAGAGTTATAACACCCTCAAACTTAATTCTTTGCTTTCCTTCAAAGCAAGCCAAGTCTAACTAGCTATAATGATATGGGCAGTACAATCATAAACATATATCTATTAATACATGCATGTTTAGCGAAAACTATCCCCTTCAAAATTTGTACAATTCTATGACAAGGATGTTCACATATCCATCGATCAATGTTCCATTAATACAAAGATATGCAAAGCTGTTAAGGAATTGATTCGTGTGTGATTCATACGACATTCTTCAATACACTCATGAAATTAACTTATATGAGCATGCTAATCAACTAAGTCTTAAAACATGTTTCATAGGTCTATTCTTCATACCCATATCCATTAATGTAAGTATGCACATAGCTAAATATCAATAGGGATTTACATGCTTATAGTGTAAGGCTTATATGGGGTATATAAATGGATATATTTAGGCATTTTTTATTCATCATATAATATTTAACTTCAATTAAGCTTTCATTTAATATTTTTATGCACCATATCTTACTAGTTTTTCATTTTTTTATTTCACATCTCTTCTTCACTTTCTTTTCTTTCTCTTTCATTTTATTTTTCATTTTTTCATTTTTTTCATTTTTAGCCTCACAATATCCCCAAACTTATTTTTAGTTTTATTATTTTTGTTTTTTTAGAGGGATAATTGTGTAGTGAGTTTTTGTTTTTTTGTAGATGTCAAAAAGTAGGACGGATTACATTTAATCTTGCTCTATAGCATAGCACATGATTGTATGTTTCATATAAGGAAAAGGTGTAAGGGTAAAGGTAATACTTATTGAAGGCCAAAAATATGGATTAAAGATATGAATGATTTTAATAAGGCTTAAAAAGGAGACTAATGATATAAACAATAGTTAGCCTAAAAGGCTTAATCCATCTAATAAAAGGCTAAATTATTTATCAAGCCAAATACTACTTAGGATTTCACCTCAAGGGATAATCAAATAAATTCTAAAACATGGTAAGCTTCATCAACTAGCATAACTCACCCCAAATTTTCTCCCAATAAGGACATCAAAATCAATCATAAACATAAAACTAAATCAATTCAATCAAAACTAGCAAGCATATCAAATGATTAATGTATATTAATGAGCATGTTATGTTCCTTATCCTAGTCATGACAACAAATTCTATCATTGAGTTCATATGTTTCTTATCAAATATGCGTGCAATTAGTTTGCATGTATTCATCAATTTCTACCCAAATTATGATAAAAAAATATATCCTAAAAACGTGAAAATGCATACTAAACACTAACATAGAGAATGAAGTTCCCTCCCTCACACCTAAATTGAACACTATCCCCAATGTGCACATATGAATATGAGAAAGAGTGAAAGGAAAAAAAAACTCCATTAGCCTTAGCACACTACATTTGTCATTGAAACTGCTCATTTGTTGTGCCATTGCCCTCTATATTTATTCACCTGTAAAATAGAAAACATATAAGTAAAATAACATTGAGTTTCCTCCCAACAAGTGCCACATTTAATGCCTTTGGCTAGACATTCATATAAGCTACTACGGTGCATCCACCAAGGTCATCAATGTTTTTTCATTTGGTAATTGGCCTTCAAGATGGTGATTTACTCTATGCCTATTAACCATGAACCATTCTTTGTTTTTGTTTTCTAATTGAATGGCTTCATAGTTTGTTACCTTAGTAATGGTGAAAGGACCTGACCATCTACTTTTGAGTTTACCAGAAATAGTTTGAGTCTTGAGTTGTATACTATTAATTTTTTGTCCTGGTTCAAAAGTACGGTGAACAATTTTCTTATCATGTCATCTCTTTGCCTTCTCCTTTTAAAGATTGGCATTCTCATAAGCATTCCACCATCGCTCTTCTAGTTCATTTATTTGTAGCATCCTTTTTTCACCAGTTGTGTCCATAGACATGTTCAATTGTTTTAATGCCTAATATGCTTATACTCCAATTCCATTAGTAGGTGACATGCCTTTCCATAGATAGTACACTCATAGCGTATCGTCTAACTTATAGGTCCAATCCTTTCTAGAATTATTCACCATTTTCTTCAAAATTCTTTTCACCTCTCTGTTGGACACTTTAGCTTACCCACTTGCTTGGGGATGATAGGGGAATATTGTGTCTCCCTTAATCTCCTTTTGAATTTTTTCTCTTCTTCTCTCTTCTTGGCAACTACTAGGGTTTTGTAACTCTTAATTATGTATTGTTTATGACCTACCTTTGGTGCTTTAAATAGGTTGAAATTGATCCAACTTGATTAAGATTCGTATAACTTTGATCCAAGGACTGAGATTGAAAGTGAGAATTCAATTTAAGGATGATGTTTTAAAGTCCTTGTCGCTCAATTGATCTACTCCCTTATCTATCAATAAAGTGATGAACCCTCATCAATCTAAAGATGTCTTGATCGATCTACTCCCTTGTGATCCTATATATGTCCTAATTTATGCTTATTTTTCATCCCAACCAGGATATTGTTATTTCCTATATCTCTCCCTAGAAACTATACATGTTATTTAATCAAGATAAGCAGTTAAATAATTCTCTCAAATCTATTTAATTGTCTCCATATATCAATTGTTGAATAAATAATTAATAGCATAAAAAACAGATTAAAGAATATAATTAAATTGAAATCATGATTGGGTAAAATATTAGATCATCACATTGTGAAAATTGAATTCATAAGACCCCTAGATTAATAAACTAATTAGACATAATTTTGTTCATAAAGCTCATATTTTTCATAAAAAAACATAAAAATTGATTAAAAAAAGAAGAAGAAATATTATTAATCTCATTAATTTTAGTATCAATAATCTCTTGAATCTCTACCAAAATTGTATCTCCTTTTAATTTTTTATGTATTTTTCTCTCTTCTTAGCTCTAAAACCTGATAAAGATTATGTTTGTTTTAGCTCATTAAAGTTTATGGGCCAATTAGAGGGTTAAATTAAGCTAAGGTGATATCTAGACTGTTAGATTAGCTTCAAATCAAAGGTTGAGATGAAAAAGAGGAAAATTGACAGTGCCAGTCAATAGGGACGTGACACATGATACACGGTAGTCATTGGGTGAATCAATGCACGATGCATGGAAAGGGAGGCAAGTCTCGGTCAACATAAGTTGATTCATCATCACACGGTGATCTATATTTTGCAGTTATAGCTTGTGTGGTGCACAGTTGGGAGAATGAACATGGTAAGACCTTTCACCATGCAACGAACTTAGAATGAACATCATATTGACAAGTGGCATGGTACTACATCATTGGGAAGCGACATTGCGTGATTTTCTCTCTCCGCTTGTATGGTGTCCATGTGGCTTACTGATGAGTGCTCAAAAAGCACTAAAATTACCATGATTTTATGCACATTAATTGATTAAAAATATATATATTTATATGATTTTATCATATATTTATATAAATTTGTCTTTTTGGAATCACGGGTATTTTTATTGTTTTTCAGGTATTTTTGCTTCAAAACGTCACTTAAAGACTCAAAAAGGAATACTGGAGGCAATACATCACAAATACTGCGCCCCATCTGCGCACAGTCGCCCCACGTCATGCTAACGTCATCAATGACGTCAACAATCACCACTCCGCATTTTCATCATTTTTCACCCACTTTTTCTCTCCATCCTCACCTATAAATACCCCCTTCTCTTCACTTCATACCACACCTCAAAACCATTCTTCTCTTCTCTTTTTTTCTCACATTTCTTAGTTTTTAAGCTTTTCTTAGTTTCTTTCTTAGTTTTTAGTTTTTCTTAGTTAAATTCTCTTAGTTTTAGAGTTCTTCTCTTTTTGAGAAGAACTAGCTATGTTTTTGTAATTTATTTGCTTTTCGATTCAATAAATGGGAGTGCAAATTCCGCTTGGAGGTTTTCCGGCAACGAGAATAGCATCGAAGTTCTGTAAGGATTTTATTTTCTTTACAGTTATTTTTTATGCTTTATTTTTACATGTTATATTTAATTTGTCTATGATTAAATTTAACTGTGTTGGCTATTTGTAAACATGATATAATAATAACGTTGTTATGGTTGCGAAATATTAAATAGGAAAAATCTCTAAAATGAATTGATTTTATTTTTATTCAAGATTTTATATTAAGAATGTTAGAGAGAAATATATTATTTTTCATTACAAACTTAAATCTGAAAATTAGATTTTAAGGTTTAGTTATCCGATCTAATTTAGAGTAATGCTCTTTTATTTGTTGGTACAATCGCCCGGTAGTAAGAGTGAAGCTCTATTTCAAAAAAATTTATAAGAATTATTATCTGAAAATGTATTGACAACATGTTTTCAGTAGTGGTTTTAAAACTTGAAAGTTAGTACTCGGATAACTACATTCTTAGGTTTAATTTGGACACCTTGAATAAAGTTTAAACTGTCTAGCCCCACCAAAGGTAGCATTTAAATGATTCATTTTCAATCTCTTAGAAAAAGGAATTAATTTAATTAACCAAATTAGTTATCAACTACACCCATAGGTGTTAATTGATTTGTTTATTTAACAAAGAATATCTAACCCCACCAAAGATGGTATTCATCTAAAAAAAGAGAATCAATAAATATCAATTCATATCTTTAATAACCTAAATAATATGAGCAAGCATAATTAACTTAATTATTATATCCATAAATACTCCACCATTATAAATGATAAAATTTGCATAAATGTTTATTGACTCTATGTTTATTTTTATGTCAGTAGATTAAAAACACAAAACCCAAAATATCGTGACAAGATGTTTAGGATTTAATTTCGTTTTAAAAATTTTGAATAATAAATTAAAAACCACATACATTCCTTCCTTAGATCGACCTTGGGAGTATACTTATCATTTTCTACGAAATAAATAGATAAAACCAAATGAACGGCAGGAGCGGCGATGTCGGTTCTACCTTATCAAGTTTTTGGCGTCGGTGCCGGGAAAAGAATAATATTTTTAAATTATTTATCAAAATTTTAAAAACTTTTTGTGTTGTAAATAATTGTGATTTTTTTTATTTAAAAAAAACCAAAAAAAAATTGTTGTTTGTGAATTGTAAAAAAAACAAATAAGAAAAACCTTACCGTTCATGAAAAGTAAAAAATAATAATAATAAAATAAAAAATTAGTTGTTCGTGAATAGTAAAAAAAACAAAAACAAAAATTTAATAAAAATTAAAATAATTTTTTTTCTCCTAACAAAACAAAAAAAATTCACATTTCAAATTTCATAATAAATTAAAAAAACATTTTAAATTCATAAAAAAATCAGGTTATAGCATAAATAATAAAATAATTTTGAAATTTGAAATTTGAAGAAAAAAAAACTTAAATAAATTTTAAATAAAATAAATTAATAATAAAATAAAAAAAATAAAAAACTTTATTTTCAATATTTTTTTTCTTCTCTTATCTTTTTCAATTATTATTCTTTTTTGTATTTTTAATTTAAATTTTTAATTTATTTTTCTTTTACCTTTTACCTTTTACCTTTCCAATTTTTATTTTATTTTATTTTTGACTTAATTTTTAATTAAAATTTTTTTTTCTATTTTTTATCTTAATTTTCGTTTAACTTAGTTAACTTAGGTTTTTACTAATTTTTCATTTAAGTTAATTAACTTAGGTTTTTAGTAACTTAATTAATTTACTAACATATTAATTTACTAACTTCATTAACTTAGATTTTCATTAACTTAATTAACCTACCTTTTTATTAACATAATTAACTTAAATTTTAACTTAACTGAATTTTAATAGCATGAAAAGTAAAGATCTAAGGGAGTTCTGTCTAGGAGACTAGTTCTTGGAAGCCTTTGTGCCACTAATCTTTCCTGGGATCGTTGCTCTGTTTAGGAGGATGGTTTTTAAGGAGCCTTTGCACCACCATTCTTTCCTGGGAGCACTCTTGGTTAACACTGATTATGTTATTTTAACTTACATATTATACTTAAAAAAACAAAAAAAACAAAATATTTTTGAAACTATCTCCAAAATTTTAAAAGTTTTAATTACAATCTAAGGAGTTAGTTGTTTTGATTGATCTAGGTACAATTGTGTTTTGATGCCTTTAATTATTTGATTTGTACCTAGACGTGGATGATCTAAAACTCACAAGCATGTCCCTAGTTTTAAGTACAGAAAAAATTTGAAAATCCATAGGACATGACTGAAAAAGTGTAGGTAGACAAACTTGTCTTGCTTGTAGGTTTGATTGACTCATTGATGAGGGAACATTGAGTTTACTTAAAATGAAATCCCCAAGTTACGTCTTGCTAAGACGTTAAACTAAGCGCTGGATGGGAGGCAACCCATCATTTTAGGTAATTTTCTTTTATTTATTTAATTTCTATTATTTATTTTAGTTTAATTACATGTGAATAATTTTAAAATTGTTAAAACTAAAAATATTTGTTAAGATGTTAGAAGTTCACAACGATCTGTCTGTGTGAACTTTATTGATGAATATGATGGATGCACTTGCATTTCTCCATTACTACTTGCACATTCTCAGGGAATAGGTAATATTTCTTCTCTTTTCTCTTTATCTTTAATTTACAATTGTTACATTGAGGACAATGTAAGTTCTAGGTTGGGGGTGGTGAAAAGTTACCATGCTTAATTAAAAAAAAGATTTAACAATTTAAAAAAAAATTATGTTCACATTTTCAGTTTTATTGTGTTTGGTTTTATTTTCTTTGTGTGATTTAGTAATTTTTGGAATTAAAAAAAAAATTCTCACAAATATTTATCATTTCTTTAAATCAAATTTAAGTAAATAGTTAACTCTTTTGTACTGTTAGATTAATTTTTGAAAACATATCATGAAATATTTTGTAATTGTGTTTTATAATTAGTTAGTTTTTGTCATAACTAGTATTTCTTGATAAGATGTAGAAATTATATTAAATCCAAAATCGGTGTTTATGAATTTGTTTTAGTGGAGACTACCTTTGTGAGATATAATTTGTGCCTAATTTCCCTTATTCAGAGTGAAATATATATTTTTTCTACTCCAAACAGATTTCTTATTTCTTCAAATTTTTAGATGATCTCTATAGGCATTAGCATTGAATGTATGAATTTTTTCTCATCTTAATAGAGTGTCGTATATTTTTTATTATTATTTTTGCTTAGATTAAATGATTTGAGTAGAAATTGATAGTATATGCTTTTATCTCATTCATGCATGACTGCTACAAAAAAAGATATATATGGGGTTACCTAAACCAAATCAAACAGAAAAGCCACAAAATTAACCACTCACCAAAATCCTAAAAAAAATGTACAATCTATGCATGGGTTGACTCTCTAAAACAAAATGATATATATTAAAAAGTATCTTCAAAAAAATATAGAGAGATAAAGAATATATAGTATAATCTACATACTATGACCCGCATTACCCAAAATCCAAAAAAAAATGTACAATATCTACATGGGTTGACTCTCTAAAAAATGATATATATTGAAAAATATCTTCAGAAAAATATAGAGAGAAAGAATATATAGTATAATCTACATACTATGACCCACATTCGCTACAAAGTTGTGAGTAAAGGCTAATTACAAAAGAAAGATATAGGAAGTAATTCCCTAAAAAGTCATTGCACTTTCTTCATTTGTAAAAGGCATATATCTTGAAATTTTTTCTTAATGAGTTTGATTTATGCATGAAAATAATTTTTATATATGATATCTTTATAATTTATACATTTGATTCCTTCCATGAGATCAACGTCAAAATAACACTTTGAGCCTTTATTCTTTATACATATGCGAACATATTAGTTCATTTCTATACATAAACTCTTTCACATATAAATTAGTATGAGTGTTTGAACCCATAGGATTCAGTGTTTTGAGAGTATTGACTTATGAGGAATAGAGTCAAAGCGAATTCGGATTCATGACACTGAAATTGGGTAAAATTAAATTGATACATTTTTTATATGAAATATGAAAATGATTTTTGACTAATTATTATAATAAATCATGATTGTTTAAAGAGATTAAAATAACTTATGCTTGAGATTTTAATTATGATCTTAAAGGAGATTAAAAAGTATGAGACATTTTTGTGATATGTTGTTTTCTTTTATTCTTAAAAGTTAATTTTTGATTTTGTTGTAATTTTAGTTTTAAAGTTCATTGTTTTTATTATTTCTTTTAATTTTTACATTTAGTTCAATGTTTGTGGGTATCATTACTGAAAACCCTCATGAGACTCAAACTCGTCCACTAGGGCAACCTAGGGGTTTAAAGGCTTGTTGCATAGGCTAAATGCAACCGTGTCAATCCACGGAAGTGATTTAGGATAGTTTAATTTTTAGTTTTTATTGCTTCTCTTGTAAAAGGGACTAGCAAGAAGCTGGTTGGGGGTTGTGATGAGTGCTCAAAAAGCACTAAAATTACCATGATTTTATGCACATTAATTGATTAAAAGTATATATATTTATATAAATTTGTCTTTTCGGAATCACGGGTATTTTTATTGTTTTTCAGATATTTTTGCTTAAAAACGTCACTTAAAGACTCAAAAAGGAATACTGGAGGCAATACATCACAAATACATTCAAAAATAAATGAGGAAAATTCAACAAATATGAAAAAATTGGACAAAATGGGTCAAAAAGGTCAAAAATGTCAAAAAAGAGGAAATCGCACCACTTGCCCACCACGGCGCCGTGCTCTCATCCACACGCGCACTTGCGACCTTCTCCCATCCACGCGCTGCGGCCCGGTGTGCACCCCATCTCACGCACTGCGTGCCCGGTACTCATCTCAGGCGCTCATGCGCCCAGCTACGCCTCATCTACGCACAACCACCCCATGTCATGTTGACGTCATCAATGACGTCAGTAATCACCACTCCGTGTTTTCATCATTTTTTCACCCACTTTTTCTCTCCATCCTCACCTATAAATACCCCATTCTCTTCACTTCATACCACTCCTCAAAACCATTCTTCTCTTCTCTTTCTTTCTCTCATTTCTTAGTTTTTAAGCTTTTCTTAGTTTCTTTCTTTGTTTTTAGTTTTTCTTAGTTAAATTCTCTTAGTTTTAGAGTTCTTCTCTTTTTGAGAAGAACTAGCTATGTTTTTGTAATTTATTTGCTTTTCGATTCAATAAATGGGAGTGCAAATTCCGCTTGGAGGTTTTCCAGCAACGGGAATAGCATCGAAGTTATGTAAGAATTTTATTTCTTTATAGTTATTTTTTATGCTTTATTCTTACATGTTATATTTAATTTGTCTATGATTAAATTTAATTGTGCTGGATATTTGTAAACATGATATAATAATAACGTTGTTATGGTTGCGAAATATTAAATAGGAAAAATCTCTAAAATGAATTGATTTTATTTTTATTCAAGATTTTATATTAAGAATGTTAGAGAGAAATATATTATTTTTCATTACAAACTTAAATCTGAAAATTAGATTTTAAGGTTTAGTTATCCGGTCTAATTTAGAGTAGTGCTCTTTTATTTGTTGGTACAATCGCCCGGTAGTTAGAGTGAAGCTCTATTTCAAAAGTTTTTATAAGAATTATTATCTGAAAATGTATTGACAACATGTTTTCAATAGTGGTTTTAAAACTTGAAAGTTAGTACTCGGATAACTACATTCTTAGGTTTAATTTGGACACCTTGAATAAAGTTTAAACTGTCTAACCCCACCAAAGGTGGAATTTAAATGATTCATTTTCAATCTCTTAGAAAAAGGAATTAATTTAATTAACCAAATTAGTTATCAACTCCACCCATAGGTGTTAATTGATTTGTTTAGTTAACAAAGAATATCTAACCCCACCAAAGGTGGTATTCATATAAAAAAGAGAGAATCAATAAATATCAATTCATATCTTTAATAACTTAAATAATATGAGCAAGCATACTTAACTTAATTATTATATCCATAAATACTCCACCATTATAAATGATAAAATTTGCATAAATGTTTATTGAATCTATGTTTATTTTTATGTCAGAAGATTAAAAACACAAAACCCAAAATATCGTGACAGGATGTTTAGGATTTAATTTCGTTTTAAAAGTTTTGAATAATAAATTAAAAACCACATACATTCCTTCCTTAGATCGACCTTGGGAGTATACTTATCATTTTCTACGAAATGATTCGTGCACTTGCGAGAGTTTTATAAATACATAAAACCAAAGTATCGGCAGGATCGGTGATGTCGATTCTGCCCAATCACTTACCCGATCAACTTCTCTACTTGAATTCATCCATATGTAAGCTTCTAATTGGTCGTACATTAAAAATTCACAAATATCCCCAAAAAATCCAAAAATTATATTTTCACCCCTTTTCACTAGAAAGTTCATATTTTAATATTTTTAACCCTAAAAATACTACTCGTTGCACAAAACGTACAAATATTGAGTAAACAAATGCACTGATGACTCTACTTTCATAGAATCATCGTCCCACCATAAGTCTACCTGCATACAACTTAGGGTAAGGTCATGATGGCTGCTAAATTTGGGAAATGTGCCACTTACATTTTTTTTCTAAATTGAATTTGTAAAACAAATCATTTAGGGACTTATCCTTTCCCTCTTACAAGATTAATAGGTGTTATAAAGTCTTTGGTCTTCTTCTCTTAGCCAAGAAGTGTGAGAGAAATTGCTTCCCAAATTTTGAGAAGGAATTGATTATGTTAGGCTTCAGAGTACAATAGCAAGTTTTGGTCCTATCCATCAACAGTTAGAATTCTCAACACCTAATGGCATGAATGTAGGCATAGAGATGCATCATATGTGCCCCATGTTGAGAAACATAAATCTATCTATAATTGGGATGGATATGATCTCTAGCACGAATTGGGACTTGGTAGAAACTGCTAAGCCTGGGAATCTTCCTCTTGTAAGTCACATAATGCCTTTCCAAAATGTATATTCTCAATTGTGTAAGGGATGTCAAAGCTACTCAAATCTTTAAGCATTTGTGGTAGTTTTCCCACAAGGATGGCACTACAACCTTTAGTTAAGGTTATTGTCTCATTATCTCAAAGTCTCATTTTCTTAGATAGGATGCTTTCATGAATTTGGCATATAAAGGCATATGCTCAAGTGAATTTGCAAATGGTATGTTTATGTGTAGCTTGTTGAAGACATCCAGGAATTTTGAAAACTGATTATCTAATTTTTTCTTCTAGATTCTTTGAGGGAATGAAATAGTGGGTTTATAGAGGTTGCTTTTCTTTGGTTGAATCACTTCCTATTTAGTACTCTTTTTGTCCACTTTTTTCTCCTCATTCTTTTTAGCTTTCTTATTCTCTTCTAAGGTTCTACCACTCCTCAAGTCTATTGCTTTCCAATGCTCCTTACCTTTGATCACCACACACGAAGTGTCTACAATGAATATGCAAGTATATGTATGGCAACAAGTAATATAATGATAAGAAAAGATCATTCCCATGGAGATTATTTTATTAAAAACTAATTTTTAAAACTAAAAATAATAAAAATCAAATTTTTATGTGTTTTTATATTTTAAGAAAGCAAAATTAAAATAACTAAAAGTAAATAACAATAATTAATTAAATCAAATTTGATAACTAAACAGATATATGAGAAAATATCTAGAAATACTTAATTCTCCAATTTTCTAAGCATGTGAATCGCTAAAATCCCCCCAATATAAAAAGAATTAATTAAATGATCAATTGAGTCTAACCTAGCATGTATTCCTTTCTCAAGTAAACTACACACCATATAGTAATTAATTTAATCACACTCTCATGTCAATTAAATTTCATACTACTCATTAAGTTCATCAATTATGGATCACATACATAAAAATCATACATCTATGTCTAAAAACTATGCATGTTATTTAATCAAGACAAACAATTAAATAATTTTCTCAAATCTATTTAATTGTCTCTATAGATAAATTTTTGGCCAAACAGTTAATAGCATAAAATTCAGATTAAATAATATAATTAAATTAAAATTATAATTGAGGTAAAATATTAAATCATCACGTGGTGAAAATTGGGTTCTTAAGATCCCTAGATTAATAAATTAATTACACATAATTGTGTTTATAAAGCTCATATTTTTCATAAAGAAAGACATAAAATTGATAAAGAAAATATTAGAAAAAGAAATACAATCAATCTCTTGAATTGTAATATTAATCTCCACCAAAATTGTGTCATCTCTTGAATTTTTCTGTATTTTCTCTCTTTTTAGCTACAAAAAATGACCAAAATTATGCTAATGGAGGCCAATTAGGGTTTATGGAGTGATTAGGGGCTTAAATAAAGCTCATGCGCAATCTGGACCGTCAAATCATGGGTTATGATCAAAACAAACAAAATTGATAACTTCAGTCAATCACAACGTGACACGTGATAGGAGAAATTCACTGGGTGAATCAAGGAGCGACGCGTGGCATGAGAGACCAGTCAGATTTCATGCTCACTGAGTCAACGACATATGGCATGACGTGATTAGTGGAAACAGATGATGTAGCTCACAAGTGAAATGTGCAAAGCAATGGCGTAACGATCAATTTCCAAACTCGAATTGAACACGTGGCGCTTGTTTTGTCCTCCTCACACGTGGAACAACATGATTTTCTCTCTATTCTTGCATGGCATCCGTGTGGCTTGCCCAATCAGCTCCTCTACCTGCGTGGCATGCCACGTGGCAGCTCCTGATTGATCATGCATTAAAAATTCATAAAAAATCCCTAAAAATTCTAGAAAAATCCAAAATTATATTTTCACCCCTTTTCATGAAAAAGTTTATATATAAATATTTTTGACCCAAAAAATACTATTTATTGAATAAAATAAGTATTAAGTAAAAAAGTGCACTAATAACTCTATTTTCATAGAGTCATCACACCCTCAAACTTAAATCTTTGCTTGTCCTCAAGTAAAGCCAAGTATAATTAAATAAAATAATTTTGGTAGTATATATTCATAAATATACTTCTATTAGTGCATGCATATTTTATGAAAACTATCCCTCTCAAAAGTCATACAATATTATGATAAAAAGGTTCACATATTCATCAATCAATGTTCCATCAATACAAGGATATGCAAGGTTTTTGACAAATTTATTCATGTGTGTGTGCAGCATATGATATCATCCAATGCATTCATGAAATCAACTTGTATGAGCATTCTAATCAATTTACTCTTAGAACAAGTCTCATAAGTCTATTTTTCACATCCCTCTCCACTAATATAAATATGCACTTAGCTAAAGATCAATAAGGACTTTATATGGTTGTAATGTAAGGCTTAGGTAGGAGGGTCGATAAATGAAGATAGTTAGGATCTTTCCACACCTTAGCTTTCTTTTTGTTCATCATACACTTTTTAACTGCAACTGAGCTTTAACTTGATCTTTCAGTTCACCCTCTTTTGATATTCTTTTTTTTCATCTTTTTTTTTTTGTAACTTCACAACACTCCCAAACTTATTTTCAATTCTATTTTATTTTCTTTAGAGGGATAACTGTGTTATGAGTTTTTCTTCTTCTTTTTTTCTTTTTTTATAGGGTGCATTACATTTCACCTTACTCTAAAGCATACCACATGATTGCATTTTTTTTTCTTTTCATACAAGCTAAAGGTGCAAGGGTAAAGGTAATACTTATTAGTTAGGCATTAAATATGGCTTAAAGATATGAAAGGTTCTTTATTAGGCTCAAATAGGTGACTAAAGATATTAACAATGGTTAGCTTGAAAGGCTCAATTGATCCAAATAAGGCCTAAATTATTTCTCTTGCTAAATACTATTTAGGATTTCCCTTCAAGGGATGATCAAATAGATTCTAAAACCTGGAAGATCTCATCAACTCACACAACTCACTACAAATTTTCTCTCAAAAAGCACACCAAAATCAATCATGAACATGTGGATAAATATTTGAATCAATCCAATCAAAACTAGCAAGCATATCACATGACTAATGTAAATATCTTAACAAATATGTCACATTCCTTATCTTAGTCATGACAACCAATTTTTATCCTTGAGTTCATATGTTTCATATCAAGTATGTATGCATTTAGTTTCCATATATTTATCAATTTCTACCTAAATCATGATTAAAAACATCCTAAAAAATCCCTAAAAATTTAAAATGCATACTAAATACTAATGTAGAGAATGAAGTTCCCTCCCACAAACTTAAATTACACATTGTCCCCAATGTGCACATATAAATATAAGAAGGTAAAAGAAAAGAAAACTCCCTTAATCATGGCACACCACATCTGTCACTGAAATGCTCATTCTTGTTGCTCCACAGCTCTTCACATTTATTCACCTACAAAAAAAA
This sequence comes from Hippophae gyantsensis, assembly GCA_030763125.1. Taxonomy (NCBI): domain Eukaryota; kingdom Viridiplantae; phylum Streptophyta; class Magnoliopsida; order Rosales; family Elaeagnaceae; genus Hippophae; species Hippophae gyantsensis. The sequence continues at coordinate 25,511,268 of CM061039.1, read as the reverse complement.
CAATGAAAATACAAGTAAAATAATGTTGGGTTGCCTCCCAACCAGCATCACATTTAACGTCCTTGACTAGACGGTCATATCACGTTCTAAAGCACATCCCTTTGTGTCCATTTACTTTTGAGTTTGCATGGAAACATTTTGAGTCTTGACTTATTCAATAATATTTTGTATCCTAGCTTGCAAACATAGTGCTCCATTCTTGTCTCATGCCATATTTTTGTTTTCTTTTTGAACTTTTTGGCATTCTTATAAGCATTCCACCGTAACTCATCCAATTATGTATTTCTAATAGCTTTTTCACCTCTTCATTGGACTCTTTCACTTTCATACATACTTGACTGAGGATATGAGGTTAAAAGTATGAGGTCTAAACTTGGTGGCTCTTCTATTGAAGGTTTGAGTTTAGATCCTATCTCAAAATTTTCCATAATCTTCTTTGATATATACATGAGAGGTGCGTTCTCCAAAAAGTTCACATAGTCTACAATATCAACCTTCGATGCCATACTTTCAAAGTTATAATAGGTTGAGTTATTTTCATGTGATTTTATGTCCTTGTTTACAATAGCATATGTTAAAGTCTTAAGTTTGGGCGACTCAACATATTCTTTTAAGCTATTCCCACAATCAGTAACATTCATCCTTACACATTCATTAGCATTATCAATATTAGGGGGTTCAGATTCTTTAAAAACTTTAAATATTACTTGTTCATCTTGCACTCTCATTGTAAGTTCACCTATTTGTACATCAATGAGTGTTCTTCCGGTTGCTAAGATTGGACGACCAAGTATAATAGGAATGTAACAGTCTCTTTCCATGTCTAGCACAATGAAGTTCGTCAGAAAGATGAATTTGTCTACTTTTACTAGAAAATATTCTACCATACCCTGAGGTCTCTTAATTAATCTATCTATCATTTGTAATGTTACTGAAGTGGGTTTTTCTTTACCAATCTCCAATCTCTTGAAGACCAATAATGGCATAAGGTTAATGCTAGAACCCAAGTCACATAATGCTTTCTCAAAGTGGATGTTACCAATTGTATAAGGAATGTCAAAACTACCTGGATCTTTCAACTTTTGTGGTATTTTTCTAGCAAGGACGCCCTACAACCTTCAGTTAAGGTTATTATTTCATAATCTCCAAGTCTCATTTTCTTACACAAAATGTCCTTCAGAAATTTGGCATAAGAAGGCATATGTTCAAGTGCATCTACAAATGATATGTTTATGTGCAACTTCTTGAATACTTCAAGAAATTTTGAAAACTGTGTATCTGCCTTTTGCTTTTGTAGTCTTTAAGGGAAAGGAATAGTAGGTTTGTAGAGGTTGCTCTTTTTTGGCTGAATTATTTCCTTTCCATTACTCTATTTATCCTCTAATTCCTCCTTATCCTTTTAAGTTTCTAGTTCCCCCTTATCCTTTTTAGTCTCATAGTCATCCTTATCCTTTTGAGCCTCATCTTCTTGCTCTAAAGTTTTACTACTCCTCATGGCTAATGATTTACAATGGTCTTCACCTTTACTTCTTGGGTTTACAATTTTGTCACTTTGAAGGTTATCTTGAGGCATTTGGCTTATAGCCTGAGCAAGTTGTCCCATTTGATTCTCCAAATTTCAAATTGAAGCCTCTTGACTGTTGTAATTCCAAGTGAAATTTGGATGTTGCTTCCATCCTAGGTTATATGTGTTTGTGTTTGAGTATGAATTATTGTTTGGATTCACATTACCTATATAGAAGATCGATTCAAGATTATATGGACAATTATCAAACAAATAGGCTCCATCACAAAACACACAAGACATCATTAAACTTTAGACTAAGTTTATACTCGCTGGCAAGTTTTGAACCATCAAAAGATTTACCAAATAGGACACTTGAGTTGTAAGTCGTATGATATCATTTATCTCATGCATTCCATATACTCTTTTTATGGCTAAAGTAAATTAAAATTAAAGATAAAGTAAAGAAAAATAAATTTTAAAAAAATAACTAAAATAAAAAATAAATAAAAATTATTAATTTCCAATATTTATAATCCTAAGCAGTGGTGCCAAAAACTTGATCACCACACACGAAGTGTGTGCAATGAATTCACAAGTATACGTATGGCATCAAGTAATATAATGATAAGAAAATATCATTCCCACAAAAATTATTGTATTAGAAACTAATTTTTAAAATTAAAAATAATAAAAATCAATATTTTATGTGTTTTTATATTTTAAGAAAGAAAAATTAAAATAATTAAAAGTAAGTAACAATAATTAATTAAATCAAATTTGATAACTAAACAGATATATGAGAAAATATCTAGAAATACGTAATCTCCCAATTTTCTAAACATACGAATCGTTAAAATCCCTCCAATATAATAACAATTAATTAAATGATCAATTAAGTCTAACCTAACATATATTCCTCTCTCAAGTAAACTACACACCATATAATAATTAATTTAATCACACTCTTATGCCAATTAAATTTCATACTACTCATTAAGTTCATCAATTATGGATCACATACATAAGAATCATACATCTCTGCCTAGAAACTATGCATGTTATTTAATCAAGACCAACAATTAAATAATTTTGTCAAATCTATTTAATTGTTTCTATAAATAAATTATTGGCCAAACAATTAATAGCATAAAATTCAGATTAAATAATATAATTAAATTATAATTATAATTAGGGTAAAATATTAAATCATCACATGGCGCACGAATGGAACGCGCGATGTGATTCGCGAAAATGAATGGTGTGGTACACGAGTGGAATGGGCAGAGCAATGGCATAACGACACATGTCATGACGCGTTGAATTCATCTGAACTCGAATTGAATGTCGTGTTGACACCTAGCATGTGTTTCATCATCCTCACACGTGGTGCGATGTGATTTGCTCTCCATGCTTGGGTGGTGTTTGCATGACTTACCCAATCAACTCCTCTGCCTGTGTGGCATGCCACGTGGTGGTTCTTGATTGGTTCTATGTTAAAAATTCTAGAAAAATCCCAAGAAAATCCAAAAATTATATTTTCACCCCTTTTCATTAAAAAGTTTATATTTTAATATTTTTGACACAAAAAATACTATTTATTGAATAAAAAAGTAAATATTAAGTAAAAAAGTGCACTAATGACTCTATTTTCATAGAGTCATCAACCTTCTCTTTTTGGATTAACTTCTGTGTTACTTGAAAGGTTACCTTGTGGCCTTTGACTTATGGTTTTGGCCAATTGCCCTATTTGAATATCCAAATTTTGAATAGAAACCATATTAGTGGACTCTATGCAATCCACTTTTTTTATTTACTGATAGATGAAGTCTTTTATAATTCCTATTAAAGCACTTACATTGTCTTTACTATGTGGTTATTTCTCCTGGGCTTGTGACTCTTGTGGTTGTTGAAAACATGGTAGTAGGAAGGGTTAACAGTTGAATATCACCTTGATTATTGTTATTATTCCATAAGAAATTTGGGTGGTTTCTCCATCCTAAGTTGTATGTGTTTGAGTATGGGTTTCCTTGGCGATTTTGATTGATGACATAGTTTACTACTTTAAAAAGGTTCCTAGATGCCTTAGTAGAATGATTTCCATTGCAAGAATCACATAGCATGAATAGGCATTGTACCATATTTACCCCCACACTACCATCATCAAACTTCTTAGTTAAATATAATAGTATAGCATTAGTTTGACCTTGTAATGCTGCTAAATGTCTAAATCTACTACTCCAATCACTCTCATTGAGTTTGGCCTCTCGATAGGCCATTGGCAATTATGGGATGCATCTTAACAAGTAGTGCAAAAGATTCCTCTTCAGTTTTACTCATTAAAGCTCCTCCAACTATGGCATTAATTATGGTCCTTGGTTGCCACATTAATCCATTATAAAATGTTTGCACTTATGACCAAGTAGGAAGACTATGGTGTGGGCATCTTCTTAACAGTTCTTTGTAACATTCCCAAACTTCATAAAGTGATTCCCTTTAAAATTATTAAAAAGAAGTGATATTTTTTCTAAGCTTAGCTATCTTTGAAGGTGGGAAGTATTTTTCCAAGAATTTTTGAGCCAGTTAATCACATGTGTTGATTTACCTAGCAAGTAGTGACTACAACCATGCCTTAGCTTTGTCCCTCATTAATAAAGAAAAAAAGTGAAGGCGAATTACATCATCTAATAGACCATTCATCTTGAAGGTGTCACATATGTCCAAGAATTAAGCCAAGTAAAAATTTGGATCATCATTGACTAACCCTCCAAAATGATTTGCTTCCACCATTTGAATGACTCTTGGCTTAAGGTCAAAGTTGTTAGCATTTATACCTGATCCATTGATAGATGATTGGGCTCCATCTACTTATAGGACTACAAAAATCCCTTAAATGTTTAGGGATCATAATAGCTCGTTGATCCCCTTATTCTTTCATATCTCTTGATTGATTTTGTACTAATTGTTCCTTTCTTAAGCAAGGTAAAGTTCTCTCTATTTTGGGATCAAAAGGAACAAGATTTTAACCTATCAACCTAGGTTTACAACAAAAAAAATAAAACAAAAATCAAAAGGTCTAAACTAGTATAATAATAATTCTTATTGATATTTATTATAATTACTGAACTCCCCGATAATTGTACCAAAAACTTATTCAACATGAAGCAATCTACAAGTATACGGGTTATGCAAGTAATATAATGTACTTAAATATGGATATCGATCTCGTAGGGAGTTGTGTAACTGATAAGTCCCAAGATCAGTAATTCAAATACTGATCTTACGAAATACTTTTGGTTTTATAATTTGTAAAACTCTCGCAAGTGCACGAATTATTTTATATCAAATGATAAGTATACTCCCACGGTCGATCCAAGGAAAGAATATATGTGATTTTTAATTTATTATTTAAAATCTTAAAAACGAAATTAAATCCTAAACATCCTACCACGATATACATTCAATATACAATAATGTAAATTTCTATCATTCTTAACAGTGGAGTATTTAAGGATATAATAATTAAGTTAATTATGCTTGCTCATATTATTGAGGTTATTAAAGATATAAATTGATATTTTTTTATTTTCTCTTTTTGGTATGAAAGTGTCCTTAGGTGGGGCCCAAATTCTTTTGTTTAATATTAACTAATTAAAATCCTTAGGCTGGACCTATTAATTAATTAAATATTAAATTTCATCTCTATTTCTAAGAAAATAGCAAACCATCCAATCACAACTTTAGGCAGAGTCAAATAATTAGACTTTATTCAAGGTGTCCAAATTAAACCTAAGAATTTAATTATCAAAGTACTAACTTTCAAGTTTTAAAACAATTATTGAAAATATGTCGTCAATACATTTCCGAATAATAGTTCTTATAAAAAAATAAATTTGAAATAGAGTTTTACTCTAACTACCGAGTGATTGTACCAACAAATAAAAGAGCACTACTCTAAATCAGATCGGATAATTAAACCTTAACATCTAATTTTCATATTTAAGTTTGTAATGAAAAATAATGTATTTCTCTCTAACATCCTTAATATAAAATCTTGAATAAAAACAAAATCAATTTATTTTATGGAAATGTTTTACCTATTTAATATTTCGCAAGCATAACAACGTTATCATATTTACAAATAGTCAATCATGTTAAATTTAATCATAGACAAATTAAATATAACTTATAAGAATAAAACAAAAAAATACAATTGTAAAGAATCCATTAAAATAATACCTTAAAAGAATCCTTACAATAGTTTGATGCTAATTTTGTTGCTGGAAAACCTTCAAACGAATTTGCATCTCCGCTTATTGAATCAAAAACTAAAAATTTATAAAAACATAGCTAGTTCTTCTCAAAAAGAGAAGAACTTAAAAACTAAAAACTAAAAAACAATGAAAACTTTCTAGAGAAAGAAAATGCTCAGAAAATTGTGTGTTTTACAATGGGGGAATATGGTCTTTTTATAGGTGAGGAAAAGGCCAAAAAGAGGGGGTAAATATTGCAAAATTTAAATTTGGAAACGTTTGGATAGGTTGGCACGCTTATGGGGCATGAAAATCTCGGTAGATGGGCGGTTGGCCCCATTGGCGCAGTGGATGGGCGATTGGTGGGCAGAATGGAGGTTGGCTCATGCAGGACATGGTGATGAGTGTGTTGGCGTGCGCACAACCTAGCACAGATGGGATGCTGAGCGTGGGACTCAATAAGGATTGGCTACTATGCACGAGATTTCAACCATTTTGACATTTTTGACCCATTTTGTCCAATATTTTCCATCTTTTTTACTTTTTCCCATTTATTTTCTCAATATATTTGTGATGTATTGCCTCCAGTATTTTTCTTCGTGTATTTAATTTATTTTTGAAGGAAAATACCTAAAAAACAATAAAAAAAATACATGTGATTCCGAAAAGACAAATTTATATAAAAATATGATAAAATCATACAAATATAAATCTATTTAATCAATTAAAGTACATTAAATCATGATAATTTTAGTATTTTTTTAAGCACTCATCATAACCCCCAATCAGCTTCTTAATAGTCCTTTAGCAAGAGAAGCAATAAAAACTAAAAATTAAACTATCCTAAATCACTTTCGTGGATTGACACAGTTGCATTTAGCATATGCAACAAGCTTTTAAACCCCTAGGTTGCCCTAGTGGATGATTTTAAGTATCGTGAGGATTTTCAGTATGATACCCACAAACATTAATAATAAAAAAATAAAACAAAATAAAACAAATAAAATAAGAAGTTAACTAAAATTTGAAATAAAGTAAAACGACTAAAAATAAAATAAAGAAATGAAATACAAAAATATAGCATTTTTGTAATCTCTTTTAAATTTCATAATTAAAATTTTATTATTTCAACTTCCTAAACATTCATGATTTATTATAATAATTAGTTGAAAATCATTTTCATATTTCATATCAAAAATGTATCAATTTAATTTCCCCCAAACTTAGTGTTAGGAATCTGAATTCACTTTGACTCTATTCCTCACAAGTCAATACTCTCAAAAACAATGAATCCTATGGCCTCAAACACACATGCTAATTTATATGCGAAAGAGTTAATGTATAGAAATGAACTAATAGGTTCGCATATGTATAAAGAATAAAAACTCAAAGTGTTACTTTAACGTTAATCTCATGAAAGGAATCAAATGTAAGGATTTATAAAATATTATATATTACTTTCATGTATCAATCACATTCATCAAATAAAAAGATCACGTAATATGCCTTTTAGAAAATGTAGGAAAATGCAATGACTTCTTAAGGAATTACTTCCTATATTTTCTTTTGCATTAAACCATTTCTCACAACTCGTTAGGCTTTTTGGGTTATAGTATATAGATTATACTATTCATTTTTATTTTCTCTCTTTCTTTCTATTTTTTTCTTTCTCTTATATTCTTTGCTTTTTTATAAGAGAATACATTTTTTAGCGAATGGATCCATGTATAGATTGTACATTTCAGCCATTTTGACATTTTTGACCCATTTTGTCTGTTTTTTCCATCTTTTTGAATTTTCCTCATTTCTTTTCTTAATATATTTATGATGTATTGCCTCTAATATTTTTCTTCATGTCTTTAAGTTATTTTTGTATGAAAAGACATGAAAAACAATAAAAATGTATGTGATTCCGAAAAGATAAATTTATATAAAAATATGATAAAATCATACAAATATAAATCTATTTAATCAATTAAAATACATTAAATCATAGTAATTTTAGTGTTTTTAAAGCACTCATCAGTAACTTATAACCAAGTAATAATATAATTATTACAAATACTATTTGGACAATAAGAAATTATAAAAACTGGAAAAAAATGTCAACTAATTTTAGATCGCAAGACTCAATAACTATGAAGATATATAAGAAAATGATATAAGAATTTTTAATCCTCTAACATGTGAATCATTAAAATTGCCCCCAATATAATCATCAATCAATTGAATCTAACCTAGTATGCATTGATCTTTTAAGTACACTACATACCGTATAGCAATTTACCTAATTACACTCTTATGTCAATTAGATTGCTTACTAGTCAATAGGTTCATCAATTATAGATCACACACATAAGAATCATATATCTCTGCCTAGAAATTATGCATGTTATTTAATCAAGATAAAAAATTACATAATTCTCTCAAAACCATTTAATTACTTCTATAAATATATTTTTGGCCAAACAATTAACAGCATAAAAATTAGATTAAATAATCTAATCTAATTTAAATAACAATTGGGATAAAATATTTTATCACATGTAGAAAATTAGATCCATAAAACCCCTAGATCAATAAATTAACTAAACATAATTATGTTCATAAAGCTCAGATTTTTCATAAATAAAGACATAAAACTAATAAAGAATAGAGAAGAATGAGAGATACACTAAATCTCTTGATTTGTAGCACTAATCTTCTCTTGAATCCTTCAACATGTTGTGTCTACTTTAATCTACTCTTCAAATTTTTCTCTTATTTTCTCTTCTTGGAAGCTACTAGGGTTTTGAAATTCTTAATTTTTCATTGTTTATGACCTCTATTTGGTGCTTTAAATACGCTGAAGTTGATCCTTCTTAGATTAGGATTTGTATTACTTTGATCCAAGGCCTAAGTTGAAACTTGCAATTCATATTAAGATTGATGCATTAAAGTCTTTACTGCTTGATTGATCAACCCTATTCTCGATCGATCTAGTGATGAACCCTCAATTGATCTATAGATGTCTAGATCATTCTACTCCCTTATAATTCTGTATTTATCCCAATTTTTGCCTATTTTTGTTCTAGTTGATATCTTTTCACCTATAATTCCATATCAAACACAAATTAAGTTTATTCATGATATTTAAGCACAAGCAAGACAAATAAGTGGTTCAAAAGTGGCCAAATAACTCAACTTTTGTAGAGTTATCAATTATATATATAGAAGGCATTCTCTTAGAAAATCTTACAACAACTTGGTCTCTTTCCAAAGACCTATATGTATTTTTTGTAGATGAAGAGCTGGAGAACACTTATGAATGTCCTAAATATTTAATTTTTCAGCCTAATAGAACACACTTGCTTCCTAAAAAGAGTGCTAGATGTTCATACCGATTTTTGTTAACACTATATAAGATTGTTTTCCATGTATCTACAAGATAGAGAAACTCATTAAGATCTTAAACCACCAAGGAACGGTGACCTTTGAACCTTTAATGAGTAAGACAGTAATGAGATTGTAGAAGATAGAGTAGATATCGGTCTCATTTGTATTTGATAACGAAAAGGATTGTTGGTGCTCTGCTTGTACACAAGAAGTCCATGTGTGAATGTATACAATTTTGATTATATGTAGGAAGTACAAGTGATCTGATACATATCCCTTACCCATGTAGATAAATTTATTAGCACATTATGATTCTCTCTCTGTAATTATCTCTTTAAAACAATTAGGCAATAATTACTAGCCATTTATCCTTTTATAAAGATTATCAACTAGCCATACTTATGAATTAACACTTACTAACTAGCACATAAGGTTTTTATTGATTTGGACCATTCCTTATTCGCAATGTAACATGTATTACATTTGCACCTAACATGTTAAATTGGTTAATATCAACTATAAAGTAGTCAGTTCTCTCTCTCTCTTTTCTTTGTAATGTAAGGTAGTGTGTTCAAAGTTTAAGCTTCAGACTTTTTGAATCACTACCCTTATATTAAACACATTTTTTCAAATAAAACTTTTTGTTATGAATTTAGATGATTGTTAAGAGAAATTTGGTGAGTGCTATAACATGGTAAATTAAACACACTAGAATTATGGTGGTTTGGCTTTGAATGACCAACTCCACTATCCAATCATAGCAACATCTGAGCACTACTTTATATCACAAAAATATGCAAATACAATTAATTTGACACAATCTCATTCAACACAATATTTTGAGTTCAACTTAATTATCCAACTAAACTCTGACATGATAGTTTATATATGTTAGGTGTGAATTAATACATACCATACGGTGAGCAATAAGTGGTCTCAGTCAGCAAAATGACTCATAAGGTAGCCCAATAGGCATTAAGTTATTAAATAAGCATGTATGTTCTATAATCATCTAACAAGATAAATAACTAATAAATATTCCCTAATTATCTATAAGAGATAATTACGAACAGATAACCATAATGCTACAAAATTCTATCTAAATATATAAGGGATATGCATCAGGTAGATTTTAATCCTTGTAAACATTCATCATGTATTTACTTTAATCACAAAATGAGACCTTAAGGTATTATATTTCATTGAAAATCACAAACTTATTTAAGCATCAGAGTGTCTTTAGAAAGACACCACAATAGTGTCCTAGTACTCCTTTATTGCATGTTTTAGAAAAACCATCCTATTTATCTATAAGAGATAATAAATATTCTCTAATTATCTATAAAAGATAATTACTAACAGATAATCATAATTCTACAAAAGTATATCTAAATATATAAGGAATACACATCTGGTATATTTTAATCCTTGTAAACATTCATCATGTATTTACTTTAATCACAAAATGAGACCTTAAGGTATTCAATTTCGTTGAAAATCACAAACTTATTTAAGCATTAGAGTGTCTTTAGAATGACACCATAATAGTGTTCTAGTAACCTCTATTGCAGGTTTTAGAAAAACCATCCTATTTAGTGTTGATAAAAATTGAAATCAACATTTGGTGTCGATTATGGGAAATAAGTATACTCTATTGATTTAATCAAAATATAATTTTGAAAGGACATTTGTAGGTTTAGGCATTCATCTACAAATTCTACAAGTCTTTACCAAAAAGATCGTTTGTCCAACTATACTTTAATATGTACCTATGGCCTCGATTTTTAACCATGACTATAGGTCTATAGCCACGGTTATAAGAATCGAGGCCTAAGTAAGAGAGACCAAAGGTAACAACCTATGGCCTCAGTTTTTTAATAACCAAGGCCATAGGTATACCCTATGGCCACAATTTAATTATAACTGAGGCCATAGGTACACCCTATGGCCACAGTTTTCTAATAACCAAGGCCATAGGTACACTCTATAGCCTCAGTTTTCTAATAACCGAGGCCATAGACTTATAATCAAAATGATATCTATTGTTTTGGTTACAATTAAACTATGACTATATAAATCTCAATTAAGCTAATTTTCAAATATAAATTAAAATAAATTGAGAAAATTAAGATCAATTATATTAAACTTAAGAAATATATTACATTAAGAGTTTAACAGATCGATACATTAAAACACATATAATAAAAACTAGCTAATAAAAGTGTTCCAAAAATATAAAAATATACATGAAAAAACTTTAATGCTGCTAACTAATCAAATTTTCTACAATCTAAATCAATCTGAAAATATTTTATATGTCCCATTGTAATGTTGTTCTTCAAAATCTTCGTCCTTGACAACATGCATTAAGTTTCTCATAAAAAAAACATCATCTAGTATGAGCATACCAACATCCAGATTCCATGAATATAACCCTGCATATACAACATCCAGAACAGAAGATTCCTTTCTACTTATTTATTCTTAATATATAGGTTACACTATGATTATAGTGTCATAAAAATGTCTATAATAAATGACACCATATGACAATACCTATGAATATAAGCATCTACTATATATGAACATACCAACATCTAGATTACATGAATATAAGCAATACCTCATATTTCCAAAATAAGTTCTTCAATCTACATCTATTACTGCATATACAACAAATGGTCCATAACAAGTTGTTCTTCAACCTGTTCAAGAATGAAAGTTGGGATGCTTATCTAGCCTCTAAGAAAATTTATGATACTCGATCTAAAATGAAAAATTGAGAGACAATTCGACGAAATCAGTACTACCCATATCAATAATAGCAACAGTGTTATTATTTAGTACTACCTATATCAATAACAGTAGCAGCATTATTATTTAGTACTACCCATATCAATTACAATAACATCATTATTATTTAGTACTACCCATATCAATTACACCAGTAGCATTATTATTTAGTACTACCCATATCTATTACAACAACAGCATTATTATTTAGTACTACCCATATCAATTATGCACAATAGAGAGACAGAGGAAGGGTCCTTGACAGCGTGGGATAGAACCTATGAATATAAGCATCTACTATATATGAACATACCAATATCTAGATTACATGAATTTAATCATGCATGTACAACATCTAGAACACACAAGAGCCCTCTCTACTTATTTATTCTTAATATATAGGTTTATTATCCCATAATTATAGTGTCATAGAACTATCTATAATAAATGACATCGTGTAATAGTACCTATGAATATAAGAATCTACTATATATGAGCATACCAACATCCAGAACACACAAGAGTCCTCTCTACTTCTTGTTCTAAAAATGAAATAGGAAATCCAAATTTTTGATTAAAAAACTAGTCATGAACATCCCACATCATTCAGCTTATCATTTTATTTGAATATATGGTGAGTTATAGCTATAATAATCAATTTGTAAATTTTGTCCACTCATTTCGCATCTCATCAACTTCAATATCAGTGTAAGTTCCTTCATGATTAAGTTGTAATTTACTACTACAAAAATAGGCATTAAACTGGAAAATTGCATAGTTTGTGCAACCATTTTCACACCACTATTTTGATTTACTCGGAATTTTTCCCTAGCTTGAGTCGTAAACCTTGATCCATTTATTGTGAAACTATAAAATGATTTGACATCGAATTTTGGACCATGTGCAAGCCATTGTAAACTTTCTGATATTTTATGATTGGGTTTCTTGAGTTCATCTCGAATCTATGTATACAAAAACACAAAATGTGTTTAGAGCAAAGTTTTAAAACATTGAATAAATCTAGGAAGATACGTGCATGGATTTTTGTTTGTGACACTTACATGGTTGCAAAACCAATTAATAAGCTCTCGCTTATGTTCATCATACAACCATTTTTCTCCTACTTTTTTTATAACGAGGATCGATCTTCAATAAGTTTAAATGCATCCTGTAATGTTATTAAATATATATGAAGTTATATATCATCATTAATAGTTAAATAAAAAATGATTTTTGCAATCATGAAACAATGAACATCACTTACTCTATGTACGGTTGTGCCTCATTATTATTTACCAAAATGATTCGGTGTGCTTTTTCCCATCGAGTGCGATCATTAAATAATTTCTCACTTCCACCAAGCATAGGGTTACCTACTTGGATCATGTGACTTTCTAAGAACAACTTGTGCATAGGATTCCCAATTTCAGTGCAACCACTAAAGTATTCAGAACAAAACTCAATGGCCTCTTCAGTAATGTAGTGTTCCACCATGTATCCTTCAGGTCGATTTCTATTATTTACATATCCTTTAAGGACTTGCATATATCTCTCAAAAAGATACATCCACCTTAAGTAAGTAGGACCACACAATTGAACCTCTCGAACTAAATGAACATACAAGTGAATCATTATAGCGAAGAAAGAAGGAGGAAAATATTTTTCAATTAGACACAAAGTCTCTACTACATCTTTCTGTAAAGAATTTAACTCGCCAATTGATATAGATTTCTTGCATATTGTATTGAAGACTGAACAAAGCCGAATTATTGATAATCGAACATGTTTTGGAAGAATTGATCTAATAGCAACTGGTAATAACTATTGCATTAAGATATGACAGTCATATGATTTCAATCCATACAGTCTCTTATCGATGATAGACACAAAATTTCTTAAGTTCGATGAGTAACCATCAGGAACTTTCACACCCTCCAAACATTTACAAAACACATCCTTCTCTTTTGTTGACATTGTATATGATGCTGGTGGTAAGTATGTTCGATTCTTATCATTTTCCACCCTTGGTTCCAATTTAGTTTTAATGCCTAGTTTCTTTAAATCCAATCTTGCTTTAATTCTATCCTTTTTTTTCAAGTATATTAAGTAAAGTACCAATCAAGCTCTCACATACATTCTTCTCAATGTGCAAGACATCTAAGATGTGACGAATGTGTAGGTCTTTCCAATAAGGTAATTCCCAAAATATTGATTTTTTTCCAACAACCATGGTAAGTCGGTTCAAACTCTTTTTCATTTTCACCCATTTCATTAGTTGACCTCTTTCGTTTCCCTACCTTAGTGATTTAGTTTTTCATCTATCCATATCATTTGAATGTCATACCATTCAATTGCCTTAATATCTCAACACCTCGCAAAGGTCGAGTTGCATGATCATGATCTTCTTCACCATCGAACGGTTTCTTTTGGTATCTAAACTTGTGTCCAGATGACAAAAATCTTCTATGTCTTCTATAAGACAGCTTTCATCCATGAACAAGATAAGTTGCAGAAGTTCCATCACTATATATAGGGCATCCCTTGTAACCTTTTGTTGCATGTCCTTATAAGTTTCCATAGGCAGGAAAATCATTAATTGTCCATAAAAGAACCCCCTTCAAGTTAAAGTGTTCTTATTTATGTGCATCGTAAACATTTACACAATCATTCCACAATGTCTTTAAATCATCTATCAGAGGCTGCAAATATACATCAATATCAACACCGGGTTGTTTTTTTCCTGAGATCAATAATGTTAACATCATGAATTTTCTTTTCATACACAACCAGGGAGGAAGGTTGTATGTTACCATAATTACTGGCCAACAGGTATATCTGCTACTGAGGGAACTATGTGGATTAATTCCATCAACAGCAATGGCAAGACAAAGATTGCACGGATCAGATGTAAATTGAAGAGGTAAATTATCGACTACTTTCCAATTTGTAGAATCACAAGAATGACGTAGCACCCCATCATCAGATCGATTATCTGAATGCCAAGTCAACATATTTGATGTATCTTTACTATTTAACAACCTTTGAAAGCGAGGAATCAGAGGAAAGTACCAAAGAACCTTCGCAGGCACACCTTTCTTATGTGTTCTACTCTCATTTGTACCATGCTTCCATCTTGATTCTTTACACATAGGACAATCATGTAATGTCTCATATTCTTTTCTATAAAGAATTAAATCATTTGGACAAGTGTGAATCTTATGATATCCCATGCCAAACCGACTAAGAGATTTCTTCACTTCATACATTGAAGATGGCAATTCAATACCCTCAGGAAACATATAGACTAGTAGATTTAGTAATTCTGTGAATCCCTTGTCAGAAAAACCATGTTTTGCCTTCACATTGTACAAATGAACCAATCCCAACATTTTAATGTATTTTTTGCATTTTGGATACAACGGTTTTTCGGCATCTTCTATAAGTTTTTTAAAGGTTTCGGGATCATCCTCGCGTAATTCATCTTCAATATCATGAAACATATTTTCTGTCTATACACTATGATAAGATGTATGTAATTCACTCACATTCTTATTTATCTTTTCCCTATGAGTATTATCAATATTTTCTCCATGATAATACCAACATTTATAGCTCAAAAGAATACCATTACGGATAAGGTGATACTTAACCTCGTCAAATTCATGAAATCGCTCATTTTTACATTTAACATATGGGCATCGAATCATACTAGTTCCAGTATTACTATTTCTACAAGCAAATTCCATGAAACTTTCAACTCCAGAAATTTAGTCTTGCTCAATTCTACACTTTGACATGTATCCAATGAATATATCTCAAGTATTATTATATTTAAATTTCCTAATTATTAAAATATATATCAAAACATACATAATACAAAATAGTTATCATTTTACAAAACAATTTCTATACAAATTAAAAAATAATCAGCATGCCAACATGAATATATAAAAACCAATCACTTTGATTTATTCTAATTTCTAAACATGTTACTATATCATAATTAAAAAGTAATATTAATTATACGTATATAACATTCTATAGAAGTAGGGACTACTATAGTAACATATTTAACATTTTAACACATAAGTAGCATATATAAATAAAAATAATAATACTACTTAGTTTTTAGTTATTATTTGATTTTTATTAATATATATATATATTATTTAAATTATTGAGTTTATAAATATATATTTATAATTTTTTTAAGAGTCAATAGATAGCACGTATAACTTTTATACCAATATAATTTCTTAAAAATTTAAAAAAACATATTATTTTTCCTCTATTCACTACTTAATAAAATATAATTATTTATATATAAATAAATTTATCCACACACAGTAAATATATATAATCTATCAAACACACAACATTTCAGATATTATTTCCACATAAAATAAGTCAAACATAATAACAAGCAAAATAAAAAACATACCTAGATCAAAAATTTATACAAAAAATAAAACAAACTGAATAATAAGCTGCAAAATTCTACTTAATAAAATATAATTATTTATATATAAATAAATTTGTCCACGCACAGTAAATATATATAATCCATCAAACCCGTAACATTTCAGATATTATTTCCGCATAAAATAAGTCAAACATAATAACAAGCAAAATAAAAAAACATACCTAAATCAAATATTTATACAAAAAAAAAACTGAATAATAAGCTACAAAATTAATAGAAATACTTACAAAAATGTTATGAAGTGACTAAATGGGGGAAAGAAGAAGAAAATGGGGTTTTGTAAGTGAGAATAAGTGAAAAAATGGGTATAAAAAATTTGAGTATTTCGCTCAAAAATATAGTAGATCTAAAAGATAATGAGAACATGAATATAACCCACAAAATGACGTTGTAAATGGTGGTCAGAGGTGACCAGAAATTGAGAAAAAAGGTGGGTGTGAGTTCGGTTTTGGGAGAAAATGGAGAAGAGAAATGAAGAAATTAGGTTTCTACATAAAAAAAGAGTTGAACGGATATATTAGGTGGATAGCGTCGATTCACCACATCAACCGACGCTAGCCACGTGGGTAGCGTCGGTTCACCACGTCAACCGACGCAATCCACGCAATTTAAATTTTTTTTGTCAATTATTATTTTATTTAAACTATGCATATACGTACTATAGAAAAAGAAAAAATAATAACTTTAGAATAATATTTAATTAAAACATATACACAAAATTAAATAAAGATATATTGTAGGAACATATATAAATTTAAATATCCAAACAAATAAACAAGATTATATAATTTTTAAAACTAATTGTCTAAAATAAAGGAAAAATTATACTATTTATATCCAACTTAAATTCTAAAGAGTCAAATAAAATAATAAATAATTTTAATTGTATTTACTTCATCCATTTTTTAATTTAAAAAATAGGACGTACTGTCGGTTTACATGGCAAACCGACGCTACGTCCAACGTGGATAGCGTCGGTTCTACCCCAAACCTACTTTAAATTCATTATAAGTTGGTTTTTTCCAAAAACTGACTTATAAACATAAGGACATAATACCCACAAGCTACCAAATCATCTTGCTTAGGACACTATACATTACAACCAAAACTGAGTTGTAAGCTTAATATATATTATCTAATTAAAAAGATATTATATAGATATTATCAATAAATTTTGTCAATACTTCTAGTGAATATAAATAGATATGAAAAATCTACGAGGTTTAATTTAAGGAGTTTAATAAACCATGCATGTATAACTTACTCTCATTCTATATCATATTGGTAAACCTTGGGACCTTCGATTTTGATGACCATTCAACATAATATGAACTCTATATAATGAAGGAAAAATAAATAAGAGTTACTTGTGAAGATACATTGAACTTATTGTTTACAAGAACATTAAATTTAAAAAAATATATATAGCTTACTCATTTATAATGTTTAAAATATCATAGAACACTTCATCCCACATTGAATCCAAATAATAAATGGTATTTATGAATGGCTCGTACACAATTAAGATCCAATGGTACCTACATCAATTTATAATAAGATATATATTGGTAAATACATTTGATTACATAACATAATTTTTCATAAATGTTATACAACTAATCCACTTACCTTCCATTATATGGAATAATCCACTTATCTCCCTCTTGAGTATTTTGCATCCTTTCAAAAACTTGTCTCGCAAGTTGAGTACGTGTTCTCTTCTTCTTAATGACATACAACCAACTTGGATCAATAAATTTAATCACATCATTCAAATGTTTCTATTTCAACTGATCATAGCATCACCTAGGAAATAAGTTCAAAAATTAATGACAAAATAACAATCAAAATAAAATATCAAGTGAGTAACTTTTAACTTATCATAAAATTAAAAATGAATTAAAATCAAATAAAATAACTATATCCACAATTTGACAATTGAATAGCCAATCTCCACCTTTGTGTAAATTGTTCTACAAACTCAATTGATAGAAAAATTGGTAATTCATTGCCTAAGATTTGAACTTCCATTGGAACTTTAACAACAAGATAATTAACCGAAGATCCAGATGAGCATGCAACTATAAGAAATCTAACATGCTTAGGAATACCACTAGTTTGGTCATATATATATGAAATTGGTTTTTTTGTTGGTACCAAAGCAAGCTTCTTAGAAGATATTTTGTCCATCGGTTTTTCCTTTGAGCTTCCTTTTTTGTTGCCAATGGTAATAGGTAACTTTGATTTCTCCTTGCTCAAATCCTATTTATTCACAATATGAAGAAATCTAATAAAATTATATTTATATTTTTAAATTAATCAACAATGAAAACAATATATAAAAGGTAAGGAAGATATCCTTACTACATCATTTCCTAATATGACGAGATGTGGAGGCCAAGCAATAAATGAATTGACTACTTTCATAACTGTATTATGTTCCCTTGTTGGTATAGGTAAGGGACAATTCTTTTCAATATCATCCACAATGGAAACCTTCCAACTCTCATTCAAAGATTTTCCATGACAAATACCACTAGAGGAATCACCTACCCTTCCACGTGCCACAATACGAGATGGTGTCTCATATGCAAGCAAACAATTTCTTCCCTATATAGTATTAGAACAAACATATATACTATGACTTAAACACCACATAAATCAAAATTAAAATATGAAAAAGAATGAATATTGAAGATTACTTACAACTAATCCCATATAAAATGTAGGCACGTCAAGAGGAGTGGCAATTCGTTGGATGTGTGGTGTAGATGTAGGTGTAATATTTTTTGTACAAGGAGTCCCATTGAAACTATCAATTGGATGATTTTGTTATGGATAATGACTTGAATGTTCTACACTCCTATCTCCTAGTAACTTGGCTCTTAGTGCATCTATCTCTGCCTTCATAGTATCAAAGCTTGCAAGCTTTTCCTTCATTGACATCATCTAATTTAAGATATTTACCATTTCATTGAATGGATAATTAGTGCACTTTCTAGGCATGCCAAAATATTTAGTAGATGTTGTATATTGGGAGCATCCTTTAAGATGACCTGGATGATCCTTCCCTAATGCCATTACCATTGCATCTACACCCATCTCTTCTTCAATCTCACCACTATCAATCTTATCTTGCATTTTACTCTACATCAATTCACACATAAAATAATAAGCATAAATATAATCAATTAATCATAACATATTATCTAACATTTTGAATAATTACCACTTTTTTCAATTTATCTTGAACTTGTTTACTTTTGAACTCTCTTTCTTTAGGAGTATTAGCTGCGATAAATACATGAGATCGCCGAATTTGTATGCCAGCACTTTTTGACTCATATAGATATGTATAATGAGTTACAAAAAAAATTTATACCCAAATATCTAACTAATTATCATTCAAACCTAATTTTAATAACTCACCAATTGAATTCTTAGGTTGGAAAACCCCATTCTTCATGAATGATGATTATAATCATTATGCTTCCTCAACTCAACATGTTCGCAACTTGATTTCTAATAAGAGCACATTTATGAATAGGGTTGTTAGGGCATATAAATTCAAAATATTAAATGATAATATTTATACTTTATATTCAATAATATCTTGAATTTCTCAGATCGTGTGTAATTGAAAAATGCATGCCAATCATTGTGTACTCATTCATACTTCTTAGGTGGTTTGTATAGATTCTTCTCATTCAATAGGTCCAAATAAGGCTTAATGTATTTTTTCCTCAAATTATTTTGAAATCT
The DNA here is from genome assembly GCA_030763125.1 of Hippophae gyantsensis. Classification (NCBI taxonomy): domain Eukaryota; kingdom Viridiplantae; phylum Streptophyta; class Magnoliopsida; order Rosales; family Elaeagnaceae; genus Hippophae; species Hippophae gyantsensis. Next base: position 25,491,098 of record CM061039.1, on the reverse strand, counting down.
TCCATCCTGAAGTAGCCGTCTTAAGGCACTTACATTTGTATGCCTTTAAAATATTGTATTTTTCCTATAAATTCACATGAAAATTTAACAATAAAACTAAATAAGAAAGGACCAAAAAGTACAAATGCAATATATATGCATACATTCAACGTTGCCTATATCATGTCTTTTTTTTACTTCAGAAACTTCCTTCCACCAATCATTATAAATAATCCTAATCATTGTTTTTCCTAACACACATATCCAACTAATCATTTTTGATCCCTTCTTTCCAATTGGTTTGCATTCATTATCAAATTCAATTCTAACTTTTTTCTGTGCACGTTGATTTAGCAATTTTCTTCATCTTTATTATACCTCTTTTATTTTTAACTTTTTTTCTTTTTTTTCCTTCTTTTAGATGGCCTTTCAATATCTAAAGAAGTATCATCATTCGTAGAACTCTCCTCATCAGTGGAGTCATGTTCGTTCCAAACTCTTTCATCTTTGTCACAGTCATCAACAATCTCATTAAGATCCATATATCTATAGACAAAGAATGAAAACATTATAAATGAATATATATATATATATATATCAATTTATAATCGAAAAGAAATAATAAAATTAGAATTATATACATAGGTTGTAAATAGAAACAAACATATAATATTTTTTATGATGCATACCTAACAAAAACATTGCAAATAAAGAAAAAGTTATCTTCGTCGATCAATCCAAGTTGGCTCACAATCATTGCGCATATATATTGAATTATCATCTTATAAATCATTAACATCATTTGAGTTAGGTAAATTGCTCGCAAAAGATCCATATTCAAACAAAATTTTCCTCTTTGTGATAAAACTCTTGCTTCAAGGGTATCAACACAACTGACCACTTTGTGTTTGTAGGATCTTCTACATAGAATACTTGGTTAGTATGGATAGCCATGATGAATGGGTCATCTTGATGACCTATCTTACCAAGGTTAACAAGAGTCAATCCTAATTCACTCTTACAAATTGCATTTTGATTATCCTCAACCCAATCACACAAGAATATTGGAACACGAAACATATGATATTCTAATTCCCAAACTTCTTGAATAACTCCATAATAAGTCCTTTCAGATAGTACCGGGTTATTATCCTTAGAACTTTTAAATTGCAAAGCTTGAGCGTTTAACATAACCCCACTTTTTGATTAACATGAATTTCATCCCTTGCCTTTGTGGTAAATCGAAAACCATTTATAACATATCCAGGATACTTGATAACATCATACTATGGCCCATTTGCTAGCCACCTTATAGTTTTTGTGATAGAATTATTGGGGACACTTAACTCATCCATAAATTTATCTCGAAACCAATAAATAAAATTACGATTGTGTTCTTCATGAAACCATTTCTCTTCTTTTCTCTTGTTCCAAGGATCTGCCTTTAACATATCCATATACATCCTATTAAATATGAGTAATGTGAGTAATATATGAAAAGTAGAATTAAATGAAACCAAACGATGACTTTGTTCCCATTGAACTTGTACGATGGTTTTAACTGAGCCTAAACTTATTGGTTCACCAATATTCTCTAAACCACCACCCAATGAAAACCTAGGCTAAGGGATTCCAATTGTGGATACACCAGATAGATATTCAGAGCAAAAATCAATAGCTTCTTCTGCAATATAATACTCAACTATGCACCCTACTGGCCGATTATGATTACGAACATAACATTTCAAAACTTCATGAATCTTTCAAAAGGATACATCCATTGCATGTATATAGGACCACATGATTGAACTTCTCTAACAAGGTGAACAGTTAAGTGAACCATGATATCAAAAAATGAAGGTGGAAAATAAATTTCAAGTAAGCATAATGTCTCAACAAGTTCAACTTGTAGTTTATGTAGCTCAGATTCTACAATTTTGTTCTTGCAAATTGAAGAAAAAAAGACGAGTGATTTCATAATGAACATGCTTTGGAAGAATTTATCTAATTGACGCCGGCAATAATTGTTGCATAAGAGCATGACAATCATGTGATTTTAAATCATATAACTTTAAGACTTGCAATGATACTAGGTTTTTAACATTTGATAAGTAACCTTCGGGAACTTTCAATCCTAATAAACATTTGTAAAATGTTATCTTTTCATCCCTAGAAAGTATAAAACAAGCAGGAGGCAACTTAACCCGTGATCCCTTTTTAATTGGAGCTAGTTCTTTTCTAATTCCTAATTCTTTTAGATCCATGCAGGCAGTAATACCATCCTTTGTTTTAAAAGGAATATCAAGAAGTGTTCCAATTAGAGTATCACATACATTCTTTTTTATGTGCATCACATCAAGTATGTAAAGGTAATGTTTCCCAATAAAGCAACTTCCAAAAAATTGACATCTTCTTCCAACATTTGTCACCATTGTCAGGTTTTACCTTCTTCTTTGCAATCATTTTGAATTTTCTTTTCCCTAGACTACCTTTTTCTTTTTGCATTTCTCTTCCTTTTCCTCTTAATTTTTGTAACACTTCTTCTCCCTACAAAATCACTGGAGTATCTTCTTCTTCATTATTACTTACACCTTTCTTTCAAGATCAAAACTTATGCCCTTTTGGCAAGAATCGAGTATGTTCAGCAAAATAAATCTTTTTTGAATGTAATAGATATTGAGCAAAAGTTTTCTCACTACATACTAGACATGCATTGTACCCCTTGGTCACATGTACACACAAATTTCCATAAGCCAGAAAATTATTTATTGTCCATAATACCACTTCTTTAATATTGAAGTACTCTTTTTTGTATGAGTCATACACATAAATTCCATCATCCTAAAGTTTCTTCAAGTCATCAATAAGAGGCTCCAAGTAGACATCAATATCATTACCCGGCTAATTTGGTTCGGAAATTAACATGGAAAGCATCATAAACTTTCTTTTCATGCATAACCAAGGAGGAAGGTTATATGTGATAATAATCACTGGCCAACAACTATATCAACTACTTAGATTGCTATGAGGGTTGATTCCATTAGTGGTAATAGCAAGACGCAAATTCCAAGGCTTCAACCCAAAATTTGGCCAATTTTCATCTACTACCTTCCAACACAGGGAATCTACTAGATGATGCAAAATACCATCCATGGATTTGTTATCTGCATGCCACGTTAACATCTTCGATGTCTCTTTATTTTTAAACGTTCTCTTAAAATGAGGTATTGGTGGAAAATATCAAAGCACTTTAGTCGACACTCCTTCTTTTACTTCATTACCATTTGATGTAGGCTTCCACCTTGAAGTACCACACTTCGGACATAGAGTAGCATTTTCATATTGTTTCCTATAGAGGATACAATCTTTTTGGACAAGCATGAATTTTTACATACTCCATACCAAACTTACTCAATGTTTTTTTCACTTCATACGTAGAAGTAGGCAACTCATTTATCTTTGGGAGCATTTCATGAGTTAACTTTAATATAGCAGTAAAACCGACATCAGATGACCCATGTTTCGTTTTAAGGTTGCATAATTTCACTATTGCAAACAACTTGGTGAAATTTGTGCAACCAGGATAAAACGATTTCTCTACATCTTCCAACAACTTGTTAAATTCATCCTGATTTATGTTGGGTTCATTTTCTATTGCATTTACCATCTCAACGACAGAATCCTCTATATCTATGGATTTGATCTGACGGTTTAGTGATGTGTTTGTTTCATCATCCTCTTGAATTAGGGGTTCTCCATACATATACTAATTTATATAAGTTCAAACAATCCTTTTACAAATAAGATGATCACGTATATCATCATTATTTTGAAATTCTATGTTTATGCAATCTTTGCAAGGACGTCGAATAGGCTTATTGTCTATGGCATTCAACCAAGCAAAATTCAAAAACACTTTTACTCCTTCTAAATAATCTGGTGAAAATCTTGGCTTAAGTATCCAAGACTTATCCATTCTAAATGACACAACACATGTATTGGTTAGAAAAAAAATAGAAGGAAAAAATACAAGTATACACTTGGATTGAAAAGATTAAGGTAATCAAATGAAAGTTTTATGCCTCTCAATATGCTACCCTACCCTACTTTTTAAATAGGGTATTTTAGTCATAATTTTTTTTCAATCATGAAACCTTATTTTATTTATGTCGTATATATTTTTAAAATTTCAAAAAATTAATATTTTTAAAATTTATAATAACAAAAATAAAATACTAATTCATATATTTTTATATTCAAAATAAGAATGTTATTTTTATTAGTATAAGTTTAAAATGTGTTATTTTAAGTAAAAATTTAGTATTTTTTTGATTGATTCAAAAAATGTGCAACAATAGGCTTTTTTGAAAACTACAATTTATATATATATATATATATTGATTCAAATTTAAAAGAGAATAAACTACAACAAATCCACTAGCTTTTTTGTAAAGGAAAATTTGTATAAGCTCGGCATGCATATATACATACTTCCAAAATCTAAAATGAGCAACAATATCCAGATCCTACATCCTTATGCATGTTACAACTCTGTTCTTATTCAATACAATGAAAAAAAATGTAAAGCCAATTATCAAATAACAGGAGAAGGAAATAACATTGTCTAATCCTAAGAAATGACTCATTATACATCCTAAGAAATATAGATTCATACATGAAATAAATAACCCTAACTAAAATGTATTATGTGCAAAACTAATCCACTAAGAATCAACACATATATGAATTGATATTATAAAAAAGAAGGTATCACACTTATCCCATAATGGCCAAGAAAGATGGCCATATTTTCATTGAAGAACAAAAATAAGTATTGCATAGTCCAAAGACCTATAAAATGACAACAATAGAGTGAACAAATGCTTCTTATGAGATAGGAATAAAAAATACCCATAAGACATCAAAAAAATTTCAAAAGTTAAAAATGACTCATACTTGGATGATTAGATTACTTTAAGCATACCAAGTAAAGCATGGTAGATTGGGGGCTTCGCAAACAAAATTTGGTCAGACAAATCACCCCACCTTAGAAAAATAAAAAAATATGTCACACGAATGTGATAATGTACAAACAGAGAGAAACCAAATGGGAATGCAAGCAAATACATAGAGGCCATCTGTCTCCCTAACAACAAATTGTACACCCAGACGGAAGCATGGGCCATGAGTCGCACGACCACCAAGCCAAACAAAATGTGGCTAGACAAGGTAGGGTTGGCCAAAAAGAACTAAGTCGATACAGTTCAGCTGAACAAGCTTAAGCTATGAGCCAGTCAATCACGCTTTCTCCTTCCACAATCGTCGTGCCATGGGTACTCAAATCACTTCCCATCCTCTGCAAGTGTTATCTTGCACCCTTACATAACAACGCAATGGAGCACAATTCCTAACAAGGGACATAAATGAAAATAGTTTGTGATCTCACAAACTAATGAGACCATGAACGACCTTTATGACAAATTAAAAGTCAAAAGCAAAGAGAAAGTATTGAAACTAAACAAAAGTACATAAAATAAAGCAATATGGTATGCATATATATGTCCCAAAAATCCATACAAGAGATAAAATTTGCAACTAAAAGTTACTCTAGTGACAAACAAGATAGTGACCTCTAAAAGGTGTCCAACCAGGTACACACCTCCCTAAAAAATATTTCAAGCAAAGGTCTATAAGAGTACCCCAAAATAGCATACTTTAAAAACCTATCTAAGTCCTCTTTAAGAGTACTTGGAGAAATCAACATAGATAGCCGAGTCTACGCATAAACCTCGTGAAGTTATGCATCCTTCCCAAATGCATTATGTCCAATGACACGTGTTAAGTCATATACCGGAGTTTCAAAAAAATTATCCAACTCCTCCCAAATTATAGATATTAACACAATGCCCAAATGGCACACACCTAAAAGGTGAGCATTGATCAAGAAGGCTCTGCAATAGAATTTCAAAAAGGCTGTTTCTTCATACAACATCGAATGTTGGCTGTATGTATCATCTCACTTCAAAGCTCCAAAGATAACAATAGTCTTGAAAGATCATAAAATATCACTTGATGCTACACATATGAAATCTATATGAGATAAAACACAAAGTTCCACCTTAATGAAACGTATATATGACCACAAATGTTCTTTCTACAGTTGAAAGGTTTGACAAACGAGGAATTCCAATAAGATAATGACATAAGGATTGAGATTCGTATACTCATGAAAATTTACAAAGGCACCAATACCCTATACGTCGAAAGCAACCCAACAAATGTGATTTGTGCCTCTTTAGCAGAGGCCATCATCGAGTCTAAAGAAGCAATATGTCATGTTACAAACATGATGACCATAGACCCTATGATCCATACTAAAGTGGTCATAAAATCAACTTAATAGGTTCTCTATTTCCTCTTAATTGGCAATAGACCCTGACAAATGCCCTAATTGACCTATGAATAGGCAACAACAATGCCTTAAGTCCAAAAATCGTTACAAGCTCCTATACTCCACCCCACCCAAGCATAAGTTTGTGTAATTTCAACTAAGGTACCATAGGTCTTTGACTATACATAAAGAACACCATGAAAAGATGACAATGGAATGCACAAAAACTCCCAATAGGATAGAAAAATCCACCAATAAAAATCTCTAAAGTCAAAACAAAAAAGGTCTCAACTTATGCTTAATTGACTTGATGGCTGTAAACAACATCAAGTAGAAGAGTTGGGAAACCAAGGGGCTTCAAGGAGTAACAACCACGCCAATAAACAAATAAATGAGCATGACTTCTTAAAGTCTAAAGAGCATTCCCACATAGGACTTATGAGATCCACAAATATGCTTAAGGAGCCTCACTCATATGAGATCCATCAGTCCACATACATGCGCAAGTAAAGATGGACACACTTGCATGAGACCCATCGGTCCATATAAGTGTTAAAGTACAAATGGTCATACCCACACAAAACCCCTCGATCAATAAACATGCTAGAATATTAATGAAAAAAACTCACACAAATGTGCTTGAGTTTAAATTGTTGGGATTTCATGTGTATGCCTATAGGTGAGAATTTAAAATTTTCCTATCACTACTTGGCTCAATACACAAAGGACCTCATTTGAATGACAATTGCAAGTAAGATTTTCTCTTAAGCATTTCAACAAACACCTAATGTGCACTAAATAAAATAAACAAATCTCATCTACCTTATTGCTAGAGCTAAAGAAGATTACCTTTACCTAAATAGATTGTAAAATCTCTTAAGTAGAGGGAAGTCGAGTTCCCTTCTAGATCTCTTGGAAACCACCTTTCTTTCGGGAGCACCTCTTGGTTCACCTTGAACCTAAACAACAAAATACCAAACCTCTTAGATAGATGGATGTAGAGTTCAAGACTTAGATCCAACCACCTAGCAAGAAGATATGAGAGAAGAGACTTTCGACCTAGGTTTTGGCCTTGTACAAGCCTTTCCAAGTTTTTGGCCTAAGAGAAGGAAAAACTTGGCTGTTGAAAAATGCAGATTTTGACTAGGGTTTAAAGGGTAGCAAATGGAATACCATTTTCCTTAATAATGCCTCCTTAAATAGGCTAGGGTTAGGGAAACTCTTTATGTAAGGTTTGAATCAATTACACAAATGCCACTAGCCTTATTTAGCTATATTATTCTCTCTTTAATCTCAACCTGTGATTGGTTTATAAATTAATTTATGATCTAAGCATGTCATATTATGATATTTTATTTTAGCATTTCATCTCATGTATTTTATCTTATACATCATTATGAAATGTAAAATACTCGTTGTTTCTCTTCGATCGGTGTGACCTTATAGAGGATCTATATCATCTTGGCAATAATATAAAACTTTATATTATTGACTATAAGAAGTTCTATCATTACATTATAATTTTTCAAATGACATAGTAATTATTTACTCGATCCACTAATTTTGTGTTTATTCTTATCACATGATATTATGAATAATATGTAAAATAGGATCGTGTCACTTTTGCATTATATTCGTTTTCTTAGTCTCTCAAGTGAATTATAATTATAACTATATCAGTTATATTGCATGTGATATAATTCTACTTTACCAAGGGGCCTAGTAATATCATAACTCAAAATCAAGGGACAATGATAATATTAACATATAGATTTCTCCCGCACAGGTTGTACACAACAAACTATTATTTCATTCCTATCAAAAGATAGTATTTAAATAGCAATCACATTATATACTTCTCATGTGAAAAACCTACACATCTCATATCTAAGATTCTAATGACACAATGGAAACATTAATGACACAAAATACAATCCATATAATGTTCCATCTAGTTAGGTCATGTTCAATATATAAAATACACATTTTATATACTCCTGTCATTAAATGATAATCCTTTATCAACATTTATAAAACTACAATGTATTTTTAATCGACATGACAATCTTTCACGGTTATTAATATTCCTCCTTAATTACCACAATTGTGAACATATTTAGGATTACATGTTTCTCATTTTAAGAGTTCTATGGTTCAAGACCAAATGCATCTTCTTGAACACTTCCAAAACATAACATGTTAATCTCAAGGAACAAGAATACCTAATATTCAAAATCATGAACAATACATAAATCTTTATCAAAAAGAATAACTTTTAAAACACATATCCTTCATAAATTGGGAACTTGAATACAAGTGTCGAGATAAGTCAACCAACCATGGCCAACTAGATCCTATCTAACTAGCTTCCATTTTTCCACATGTTAACTAAGAAAGTTCCACACAACCTAATGTCACACAACCGTGAGCCATTAGTCACAAGTCATCAAAACAAGTGACACCCTTTACTATCACATCTCCATCCTCACTTGCGAGTGTAGTGATATGTACTCGCACCACAAGAGGTTTGGCCTAAGGTTTTGTACTAGATAGGTTTCATAAGTTTTGATTGACATGACACAACAAAGAACTCTGACTCTAGTCCGCATCCTCCTCTATAGGTACCCATGGAAGATCCAACCATGCCCATCCATCACTATGTCCTCTATCACTACCTACACAAGAAAGTATGAGTGTAAGTGTAGTGAATTCTAAGGTGTTTGGATGATGGGAAAATAGCTAGCCTACATTAAGTACATGAGATAGAAAAATAAATCAAGAGGAAAAGGTTGAAAGAAAATAACTTGACAAAAACCTTAGAGACTTGCTTCTCTATTCCACCTCTTCTTTCCACAAAGTGAACTCTCCAAATGTGTACTCTCCCAAAATTTTGAGTAACTTTAGTAGAAGGGCTTATGTGTATAAGGATATGGATGCAATTTAGTCCATCTACACAGAACCCCATCTAAGGGCCAAAAATAATGGGATGAGTCCATGGGCTCCAAGCCCAAGGTTTGAATTTCAAGATTCTCCCTAAAAGAGAAGGAAGGTTAACTTTTCAAAAGCCAACTCTAATTCTAGCATAACTCCCTAATCAAAATTCTGATTGGAAATTTAGAAATACGTCAAGTGATTGGATGCCTAGATAAAGCGTAAAATCCTTTGACTAGACATGTGAAATAGTGCATAAAAGCATGTCCAACACAACCAATTTGATTGAAAAATTCACAAACCTCCTTGCCTAATTTCCCAAATCTAGGAACCCTGAATTGTTGATGTTGGGTGTAAATTAATACATGCCATATGGTGAGCAATGAGTGGTCTTAGTCAAAAAAATGACGCACTGATCAACCCAATAGGCACTGAGTCATTAGATGAGCATATCTATTGGATAATCATCTAACAAGTTAAATAACCAACAAATGTCACCTAACTATTTGTAAGAGATAATTATGGATATATAACTATGGTATTATATAAATTATATCTAAATGGGTAAGGGATACAGAAAAGGTAGATTCATTATGTATACTTTACGTAACAACTCAGATCTCATAAATGAGAAGAACCAATAATAACTAAAATCATAAACATTCTCTTTTCTTTAATCACATAGTGAAATATTGAGCTCATCTATTTCTTTACAAATCCAACACTGAATTAAGCATTTGAGTGTCTTTAAAAAGACATAACACTGGTATCCCAATAATCATCTCTTGCATTTTCTAAGGAAACCATCCTATCTAAGTACCTGATGTTAATAAAAATCGACATCAATAAGATCTATCTAAAATTTATGATTTTTTTTATGTGACAATGCACGATCATGAACCTCTTGGTGTCAAGAAGACTTAATAGACTACTATAACTCCTTATCCACTAGTTAGTCCTGCTGTCAGCTATCACATTCACCAAGCTATTACATGCAAAAACTTGTGTAGTGTGAGTAACCATGTTAGTAAGATTATTATTTTTATCAAATTTCTTCAATTCAACAAACCCATTCTCATTCACCACTTCGATAAAATGAAATTTCTCATCCACATACTTGGTCAAACACACTATTGCCTATATAACATTGTTGTCTCTTTTGGAGAACATAAAACGTGCAAGTATACACGGTCACAAGTAATAAAATTTGATAAGTAAAGTATCGTTCCCACGGAGATTTGTTACTACAGTTTGTTGAGTACTAAAATTATTTCTTTCTAATTTTATTCAAAACAATCGTTGATTTAGAAAAAAGTAATAAGAAAATAAAAGAAATCTAGGATTGCAATTTTCACCAAATTAAGCCACTCTTATCATTTTATTTTATCTTGATTTATATTTTTTTAGTACATTTAATTTGTCAACCGAAAACTTCTATTTTTATTCATACATCTCTTCCGAGCTCCGTATAAACACACCTCGTTAAATTCAACAAGATTCATTACGTTCTAAGTTTTCAAATAGCCACACATACAATTAGGGTATATTCCTATCCTTCATCATACATGTCATTCTATTTACGAGCAATATACACACAAATGCCTCTTCCAAGTTCATTTATGTGCCACGGATCATTTTGATAAGATTCGTAAATAATCAAAAAGCATTAAGCACAAAATAGAACGAACAAATCGAACGTCTTATAAATCTATCAAAAATAATTAAAATCAAAGCTTCATAAACTTAGATTAAATGCAACCCTAGAAAAATTAAATTACTTCATAAACTTAAAATAAAATTACAACAAATACAGAAAAATTAGAAGAAGAAGAAAGGAAATTAAAACATTTCAATACGAAAATATTTGGCACATGCAGAACACAACAAAAGCCAAAAATGGCTTCTACGTGTTCCACAGCCAACCCACAAACACCACAAAAAATTACAAACTCTAAACTCCAAAAAAAAAATCCTAACTCTATCATCTTATCACCTATTTATAACTAAAAATATACATCAAAAATATTAAAATAAAATACACGCAGGGGGACAGAGAAATATGGTAAAAATAATAAATTTTTACGCGTGGGGAAAAGCGGTATCGAAAACTGGAATGAAAACGCGTGAATGGCGAGCTGTGCATTTCTGTTTTTCTTTCCAATAAACTCTACCATGTGTCGCGATCTGATTTGCTGAAACAAATAGTGGGACACGTGGCAGAACTTCATTTGTTGCAGGGAATGGGCGCACGCAGAAATTGTTGCACGGGATTGGGACGCACGAAACGTGGGGCAACGGCTGGAACGCGGGCTTGATCCTGCGCTTTCGCGCTCATTGTAACATGCCATGTGTCAGCAAATAATTGGCGGCTAGATAGAGTGGGACATGTGGCAGATTCTGGTTCGTTGAATAACTAGGCGTACGTGGATCGACCGCACGGGAAAACAGGCACGCGAAAGGTGGAGGACAGGGCCTGCACGGCGTCAGACAGGTGGGCCCCACTAGCACGCCGAGCCGCACGACAGAGGAAACCCTGCACCCACTCTCCTTGGTCAGGTTTGAAGAACACGCGCGCATCCTAACCGTTTATGCGTTGATCTGACGGTCCACGGTGAAGCGTGGATGATGCCGCGTGGATTTTCTCTCCAGCGTAGAAAAATCACTTTTATTAATTGTATTTTCACCCACAAATATATTTCAAATTACATTTTAAACTTTTTTTAATTGCAATATAGCCCTTTTTGTAATTTAAATTAAATTTTAAACTTTTAATAATTGAAATTAAGCTCAATTTTAATTTAAATTATATTTTCAACTTTTATAAATTGCAATAATCACTCTTTTATTTGAAATTATATTTTTGGACACAAATTTGCCATTAAGAACGTTTTCGATACAATTTATTTAATTTTCTTAAAATATATAAAAAACAGTAAATACTAATTTATTAAACTAAAATTAACTAAAAATAGAGAGAACATAGCAATTATAATTAATAAAATAGGTGAAAATAGTTATATAAAATACAGTTATCAACACCCCCAAACTTAAGTTTTTGTTAGTCCTCGAGCAAAAGGAAGGAAATAAAACAAAGATAACTGCATTTAAAATAGTGATTTTCAAAATATTTATTTTGTCTTTCGAAATTACATAACTCAAAGAAATAAAAGAATTTTATCTAAGCATCAAAATAATTTAAAAGTATATAACATTTTCACAATGAATTTTAGTGTGTGTGAGGTGTGTTCATATTTCATCACATGCAATCCGGATCAGTTTATACAAATATAAAATCAAACAAATTTTCATGAAATCACAAATCTCATAAGTTTATTTTTCATTTCTCTCTCCACTAATGTAGACAAACACAAAACACCAAATCAATAGGACTTTATTACACTTGTAATGTATGGCTTAGGTAAAGGTATGATCAAGGATAATATTTAGCTCAAAATTTTTCCAAGAATAACATTTTAGGATTGAAATAGATAACTTCTATCATCACAATAATTACTTCCCAATTTGGGATTTATCATCACATACAGTACTCTTATTTTCTTTTCTTTTTTTCTTTTTTTTTTCCAGCATCCTCTTTTTTTCAATATATCTTAAATATTTACTAACAATTGTCACATGTTAGTGGGATAAGGAACACAGATATATCTGAACACATATATTTTTTTTCAGTAGGTTTTTGAAATGAGATAAAAATATATATATAAACTTTGAGGCTCAAAAGGGGTATACTATGGATAATGCATGTGAAGGTAGATAGAAAGGCTCAAACGATCCAAAGATGGCCTAAATCATTTTCTTAGTTAAATGTTATCTATAATTTCGCCTCGAGAGAAAATCAAATAAATTCTAAAAACTGTGACACCACAAAAACCAATCGAATTCCATACTCACATAAACCTTCTCTAAATTATCATAGCAACTCAAAAATCAAGACTAGTGCTCATGAATATTTATTCTTGTAAAAATTATTCATCACTTAGACAATATTCAAATTTTTCAAAGAGCTGTGCATCATTTAAATCGAAGAAATAAAAATAAATCACTATTCATAGCAAAATATCTTCAATCAACCAAACAAACAAAAAAAATTCACCAACAAGAACATCCAGAAAGTATTTCAATTACGTTCAATATATCTACCACCCCCAAACTTAATATACACATTGTCCTCAATGTGTGAAAGTTAAAGAACATATGAGATGGGTTTAACGAAACTTCCTGGTTTGTTTGATTGGTTAAGCCAAAATAGCTTCATTACCTCCCATTTGCACCTACGAAAAATAAATAAAATAAAACAACAAAATATAAAAACTAATATATGCAAAAATAAAATAAAGCACATGGGTTGTCTCCCAAGAAGCGCTTGATTTATAGTCTTTAGCTTGACTTCTCAATTTGTTTTTCTTTTTATAAGTTAAGATTTGTGTTTCAAACAAAATCTCAACTTATGAGAAAATTGAAAAATAAATTAAGCAAGCATCAATAACATTAAAAAAAATTTCTTTTCTTTTTGTAAGTTAAGATTTGTGTGTCAACCAAAATCTCAACCCACGAGAAAATTGAAAAATTAAAAAAAAATAAAATAAAATAAAATAAACAACCAACAATAAGCAAATAAAATTATTAATTTTTTTTCTTTTTGTGAGGTAAGATTTGTGTGTCAAAAAAAATCTCAACCCACGAGAAAATTGAAAAATAAATTAAATACGCAATAATAAAATAAAAAAAACAATATATTTTTTTTGAATTAAAATCAGATTAATTGGTATTAATATCAACAATGAAAATAGTAAACAAATCCCCGGCAACGGTGCCAAAAACTTGTTATCTCTTTAGGAGAACATAAAACGTGCAAGTATACACGGTCACAAGTAATAAAATTTGATAAGTAAAGTATCGTTCCCACGGAGATTTGTTACTACAGTTTGTTGAGTACTAAAATTATTTCTCTCTAATTTTATTCAAAACAATCGTTGATTTAGAAAAAAGTAATAAGAAAATAAAAGAAATCTAGGATTGTAGTTTTTCACCAAATTAAGCCACTCTTATCATTTTATTTTATCTTGATTTATATTTTTTAGTACATTTAATTTGTCAATCGAAAACTTCTATTTTTATTCATACATCTTTTCCAAGCTCCGTATAAACACACCTCGTTAAATTAATTCCTTATATCTCTATGAGAATTAAATTCAACAATATTCATTACGTTCTAAGTTTTCAAATAGCCACACATACAATTAGGGTATATTCCTATCCTTCATCATACATGTCATTCTATTTACGAGCAATATACACACAAATGTCTCTTCCAAGTTTATTTATGTGCCACGGATCGTTTTGATAAGATTCGTAAATAATCAAAAAGCATTAAGCACAAAATAGAACGAAAAAATCGAACGTCTTATAAATCTATCAAAAATAATTAAAATCAAAGCTTCATAAACTTAGATTAAATGCAACCCTAGAAAAATTAAATTACTTTATAAACTTAAAATAAAATTACAATAAATACAGAAAAATTAGAAGAAGAAGAAAGGAAATTAAAACATCTCAATACGAAAATATTTGGCACACGCAGAACACAACAAAAGCCAAAAATGGCTTCTGCGTGTTCCACAGCCAAACACCACAAAAAATTATAAACTCTAAACTCCAAAAAAAACTCCTAACTCTATCATCTTATCACCTATTTATAGCTAAAAATATACATCAAAAATATTAAAATATAATACATGCGGGGGGACAGAGAAATATGGCAAAAATAATAAAATATTAAGCGTGGGGAAAAGCGGTATCGAAAACTGGAATGAAAACGCGTGAGTGGTGAGCCGTGCGTTTCTGTTTTTCTTTTCAATAAACTCTGCCACGCGTCGCGATCTGATTCGCTAAAACAAATACTGGGACACGTGGCAGCACCTCATTTGTTGCAGGGAATGGGCGTAGGCAGAAATTGTCGCACGGGATTGGGGCACGCGAAACGTGGGGCAACGGCTGGAATGCGGGCTTGATCCTGCGCTTTCGCGCTCATTGTAGCATGCCACGTGTCAGCAAATAATTGGCGACTAGATAGAGTGGGACACGTGGCAGATTCTGGTTCGTTGAATAACCAGGCACATGTGGATCGACCGCACGGGAAAACAAGCACGCGAAAGGTAGGTGACAGGGCCTACACGGCGTCAGACAGGTGGGTCCCACCCTGAATGCCGGCCTGCGTGGAAGGTGGGCCCCACTGGCATGCCGAGCTGCACGACAGAGGAAACCCTGCACCCACTCTCCTTGGTCGGGTTTGAAGAACACGCGTGCATCCTAATCGTTTATGCGTTGATTTGACGGTCCACGATGAAGCGTGGATGATGCCGCGTGGATTTTCTCTCCTACGCAGAAAAATCACTTTTATTAATTGTATTTTCACCCATAAATATATTTCAAATTACATTTTAAACTTTGTTTAATTGCAATATAGCCCTTTTTGTAATTTAAATTAAATTTTAAACTTTTAATAATTGAAATTAAGCCCGATTTTAATTTAAATTATATTTTCAACTTTTATAAATTGCAATTAATCACTCTTTTATTTGAAATTATATTTTTGGATATAAATTTGCCATTAAGAACGTTTTCGATACAATTTATTTAATTTTCGTAAAATATATAAAAAATAGTAAATACTAATTTATTAAACTAAAATTAACTAAAAATAGAGAGAACATAGCACTTATAATTAATAAAATAGGTGAAAATAACTATATAAAATACAGTTATCAAACATCATAAAACACACTATCCTTTATACACAACCTAGTTTTCCAACAGCTTTTTTTTGTTTCACTTTTTTTCCATTTTTCATTAGTTTATCCTTTGATATGGAACTATCGTCGTCAATAAGTTCATACAAATCTTGACAATGAAAAAGGTCTTCTATTCTTGAATTTTAAATTTAATAATTTGTTAAAAAGCACACCTTTATATGATACTACTCTGTCGGAAAAAATCAGAAGTAGTGTTTTCATGTAGAAAATCACACTATGAGCAAATATTTTTCCAAAATTTGTGCAATTAAATACACACACCAAACTAACTGGAAATAAAAATCAAGCAAAGATAAACATACAAGTTGTTCAAAAATTTACTGCTACGAGCAGCCACCTTGATATTGCTCATGTGCGTAGAGTCAAACTGAAAAGCGCATATGGGGTGCAAAGTTGGTTAAACATAGCACATTCGATAGGCAGCAACGCAAGCAATAGGCATGAACTAGGGGGACCACAAGACAATTATGGAATCAAAATTAGTTAGCATTTTCTTTGCTTTTTTCTCTATCCTTGTAAGGCTATATATATAGCCTCAATGAATTCAATAAAGAGTAGTAGAATTTTATCTCAATCAGCTCCCTCTCTTTCTATTTTCTCTCTTCTTCTTCACCTTTCCAAAATTATCCACATCAGTGGTATCAAAGCCATGGATACACAAGACAAGTCCAATGCTAAGTTTCGCAATGATGTCATGGAAACTCTCTCATGACATGAGACTAACTTCAACCAAGTTGGCGCTACCTTACAAGTTGTGGTCACCAAGCTATAGGAATTGTGTGCATCTCTTACCACACTTGAGATCAAGCCTTTTGCAAGGGATGAACCCTTACACTTTCTGATCAAATTCAGACCACCCTCACCCACACCTGAAGTTGTCTTTCCAAAAATTTGCTAGTAAGGATCCCACCGGCTAGATTTATAAGGTAGAGCAATATTTTGAATTCACTAACATTGTTCCCGACCAATAAGTGCAGTTGGCTTCCTTCTATCTGGAAGGCATTGCCTTGCAATGGCACCGATGGCTTACCAAATTTCATGGACCACTCACTTGGGATGAGTTCATCAAGGCTACACAACTAAGATTTGGACCAAAAAACTATGAGGACCCTTTTGAGGCCTTGACTTGCCTTAAACATATCACGAGCATCATAGCTTATTAGGAAGTTTTTTGAAAAGCTTTCCCACAAAGTGGATGACTTACTATAAGAATTTCTGATTGGTTTTTTTCATTGTTGGATTGTGAGATGAAATTGGCATTGATGTCAAAATCAAATAGCCTCGAACATTGGTTGATGTCATTGGAGTAGCCAGGTTGATTGAAGAAAGAAATCTATTACAAAAGAAGTCTACTCAACTCCCTCGCTACCAACCCCCTTCAATGCCACCAAAGCAACCACCCAACTCCACATCTGGGGTGTTGGGACCTCACCCCAACCAACATCCGAACTTAGGCACAACATCTCCATCAGTGCCCTTTCAAAGAATTACCAATCAAGAAGTACATGAATGAAGGGACAAGAGACTATATTATCAACTCAAGAACCCCCAGATGGCATGGAAGAATCCCTTCTTGAACAAGAGCCTCAAAAATTAGTACCAGATATTTTCTTCCATGCCATAGCAGGAACCACGCATCCACAAACCCTCAGACTTATGGGTAAGCTAAAAAATAAAAAGGTGCTAGTGTTGATAGATGGAGGTAGTACCCATAACTTCATTGACCAAACCTTAATTTGCCAGTTTGGCTAAATCATAGTAAAGAATAAGAAACTTGAAGTCATGGTGGCTAATCGTGAGAAGATAAAATGTGTTGGACAGTGCAGTAGCCTAACCCTCTCCATTCAAGGGTATCTTGTCACTATAGATTACTATGTGTTCCCGATTGCAGCATGCCAAGTGGTTCTAGGAGTCCAATGGCTTGAAACTCTTGACCCAATTGAGATGGATTATAAGAAGCTCACCCTAAGCTTCAAGGTGGGAAGAACATGTCATACTTTTCATGGACTAGAACAAACCAGCATTGCAGCTCTGACTAATAAAAAATGCAATGGGTAACAAAGCATCGGGTTGTTTTTCCAAATTTTTCCCACAGATAGCCATAATAGTCTTGAAACCAATTCAAACTTTCTAGAGATAAGATGTCTTCTTACAAATTTCTCACACATATTTGAAATTTCTACCAGTTTATCACCTAGACGATTGTCAGATCATTGCATTCCCTTGTAGGCAAATGTAGAGCTAGTCAATGTATGGTCGTATCGTTACCCACATTACCATAAAACAGAAATCAAAAAAGATGGTTAAAGAGCTTTTTCAATCTAGTTTAGTGAGGCCTAGTAACAACCCTTTTCCCTCACCAGTTGTGCTAGTCAAGAAATGTGATGGCAGTTGGAGATTCTGTATGGACTATAGGGCTTTGAACGACAGCACAGTTAAAGATAAATATATTGTCCCTATCATAGATGAACTCCATAGAGCTAAAGTTTTTTCCAAACTAGATTTACATTCAAGGTATCATCAAAAATGAGTCCATGAAGAAGACATTCCTAAGATAGCCTTTCGAACACATGAGAGCCATTATGAATTCCTAGTGATGCCATTTGGTCTCACCAACACTCTATCTACTTTCCAAAGCCTCATGAATGACCTATTCCAGCCCTACCTTCAAAATTATATTTTGGTTTTATTTGATGGGATTCTAATATACTCATAATCAGGGTAAGACCACCTAGTGCATTTACGAGATGTTTTCTAAATCTTAGCAACTAACAGCATGTATGCCAAGGAGTCCAAATGTAGGTTTGGAGTGCTACAAGTAGAGTACTTAGGGCATGTTTTCTCAGAGCAAGGTGTCTCAATGGATTCTTCCAAAATTCAAGTTGTCGTTGATTGGCCAACCCCAACCATAACAAAAGGAGTTAGAGGGTTTCTCAAGTTAGCTGGTTATTACAGGAAATTCATACATCACTTTGGTAGCATTATAGCTCCTCTAACCCGTTTATTGAGCAAGGAAGGATTCCATTGGAATAAAACAGTTGAGAGTTCCATTAAACAACTTAAAAAATCCTTTACATCCCCACCAATCTCGCGCCTACCAAATTTTACTCAACGGTTTGTGATTGAGTGTAATGCTAGTGGAATTAGACTTGGGGCCATCCTTATCCAAGAAAACAGACCGGTGGCATACTTTAGTAAAGCCCTAAAAGGATCATCATTGGCCTTATCCACCTATGAGAAGGAAATGTTGTCCATCATTAAGGACATCAAAGTATAGCATCCATACTTACTAGGAAAACCCTTTATCATACGCATTGATCAAAAAACCTCAAATACCTCTTAGAACAGTGTATCACAACTCCATCACAGACACGATGGCTGCCAAAACTCCTTGGTTATGATTATGAAATTGAATACAAATGTGGACAGGAAAACCAAGGTGCAGACTCCCTCTCATGTGTAGTTGAATTTCAATTCTTATCTATTTCCTAATCGCACATAGATTGGTGGCCCCTACTTTAGAAAGAAGTGCAACAAGACCCCTTATATGAAGGACTATTAACCAAATCTTCCTCTTTAGATACCCACGAATTGCTCCAACAAGATGGAGTATGGTTCAAGGGTAACAAGGTATATTTGAGCCCCAACTCATTTCTAAATAATGGTTGATTATCATTCCACGCCTCTTGGGGGGTATTTTAGGTTTCACAAAACCCTCTATCGCATCAAACAAAGTTTTGTTGGTCAAAACTATGCCAAATGTTGAAGGAGTTCATGCAGAAATGTGATACTTGCCAATAGTTTAAGACCGATAGCATAAAACCAGTAGGTTTACTCCAGCCACTTCCTATCCCTACCAAAATATGGACTGACATCTCAATGGACTTCATTGAAGGGCTTTCATCTTCCCATGGCTATACCGTTATCATGGTAATTATGGATCGTTTGACAAAATATGCTCATTTTGTTCCCATGAAGCACCCATTCACTGATATGACTATGGCAAAGACCTTTGTGACCAATGTGATACGTCTACATGGCATGCCAACCACCATAGTCAATGATCATGACAAGGTGTTTATCAGTTCCTTTTGGCAAGCTTTGTTCCAACTGCAAGGAACTAAATTATGCATGAGCTCCAACTATCACCCCCAATCAGATGGAGAGATTGAGGCGATCAACCAGACCCTTGAGCAATATATGCACTGCTTTGTTAGGGATCAGCCACGAAAATGGCTTGAATAGATTACATGGGCTCACTATAGTTACAACACTTCTACTCACTCCTACACCAAGATGACACCTTTTGAAGCAGTCTATGGCCTCCCATCTTGGCTCATCGTGTGATCCAGAAAAACTAATATCAATCCAAACTAGAAATTTTGGTCAAATGGATAGGAGCTTCAACAGAGGAAGCCACATGGAAAAATGAATGACATTTTACTAAATCCCACCTTAATTTCATCCTTGTGAGCAAGGATTCTCAAAGGGGAAATGATATAAGCAACCACCTTGATGTTGCTCATGTGCGCAGAGTCGGACTAAAAAGCGCACACGTGGGTGCAAAGTTGGTTAAACACGACACGCTCGGTGAGCAGCAACGTAAGCAATGGGCATGAACCAAAGGCACCACTAAACAATTAGGGAATTAGAGTTGATTATCATTTCCTTTGCATTTTCTTTGTTGTTTCTCGTAATATATATAATCTCAATGAATTCAATAAAAAGTGGTAGAATTTTATCTCAATGAGCTCCCTCTTTCTTTCTTTCTTCTTCATCTTTTCAAAATTATCCACATTATTTACCTACGTTTACAATAATATATAAATAGTTCAACAATTTATCTACATATGCAGCCGTATTCATATCAATCTTTCACGGATCATCAATCGGTCCGCATTGCAGTGTTACTATGCTATTTTATAGATAGTTCCTAATAATATTATTAAATTAAAAATAAGCAAATATGTCATCAACCAATTAATATATCTAGTTGACCTAATATTGCATATAGTATTTATCATTAATGACTTTAAAATTACATTATGGAATCATGCTAAAATGTGTCTCTTTTCCAAGTTAAAAGAAAAATCCATATACCCATGAGTTGGTTTACAGCAACAAACCCCTCTTTTCGTTTCTTCTTTGTCATCGTTGCCATTTTTGTGATTATCATAACCCTTTGTCATTTTTTGTCCTTTTTTTTCCCTTTTTGTACAATAGTATATACTATTTTGCAGAGAGAAAAACATAAAGGTGAATATTCTACTAAGAGTGAGAATTTTTTTTTTTTTTTTGGGTTGGGAGGAATCCTGACAATAGGATTTTGCTTTATCTTAATATATTTAGGATACTAGCCTAATATTACTACGTGGATAAAATATCACAAACATTCCTAAAATTTGTGAAATTATCATATACAACTTTAAATACCACTTGACTTTTAAAGGTAATGAAAGAGGGTATAGGCATAATTCAAATTTGTTTTTTTGGGAAAAAAAAAACTTGATCCAGTAAAAACAAAGAAATAAAAATTATTACAATAAAATAATCCATTTAGAATTATTATAAGTATTTTTCACATTTATTAGTTTTCTCTTCAATTTCTTACTTTTCTCTGTTTTATATATATTTTATTCTTTGGTCTATTTTTTAAATACTTTTGGGGTCCATTTTTAAATATTTTGTGTTTTCTCCATTAATTACTAAGTATTTCTTTGTCATTAGATTAAAGGTAAGTAGATAGATGATAGAAAGTGAAAAGTTCACTTTTTTTTATATTAAGGCAAATGTTCAGTAAATGGATAAAACAATGAGAATCCACCAATTACAATAACTGTAGCAAGAATCACCATATATTTTCTTTTTCTTTCCCACCCCCACAATGAGTCGGTATAACCCTTCGACAAAAAACAATATGACTTCTTTTTCTATTTTATTTTTTATTCATCAGAAATATGGGAATCGCAACATGAAAGTATTCCTATTTGATATCTGCAGCATTCACTGAGCTAAATCCTCTATTACATTCCATACCTTAATTGCAACCTCAGATCATTGATTCTGACCTTTTTCCTTTTTTTGATTTGTTCTTCTCCTGCATTTTTTTTTTCTTAGCTTCTGCTGTGACCCAAGTGTATTCTTGGGGTATTGCAAATGGGTCTTGAATATTATCTATCTTACTGCTAGAAGCAGAGGTTGATGAGCTAGAGCGGTGGTAAGGGGCTTTTATCCACTGAAACCAAGACGAACTGGAGGAATGTGTCACAGCTGGGCTTTCTCTATCTGCAGCAAATGGACTTGAAGGTGGAGTTTTGAATTCATCCACTGGTGGTAATTCTTCAAACTTAGTAAAAGTGACAATTACTCTGATGGTAGGAATCACTGGTATGGCAACCTAAACAGAACACAGATGATTTTCCGAAATGATTAAGAGATAAAACACAGTAACTAAATGAACATGTCAACAGTCTTAATCAAGCAGCAACATAATGCTACAAAAACTTTTGGCAAGGCTATGTAAATATGGGATATTTTGGCTTGAAAGGAATCAGTGTTTAATCCAAAACAAGGCTCATGATTCTATCGCAGTGGCTCAGAGGGCAAAGAGGTTTGCTGATGAGTATGTGTCTGCGCTGGATACTTTACATAGGTGGCACCTGATGTTGGGTGTATTAAGTCAATTGTGATGCTGCTATCAGGAAGGGTGTGAGTGTCGGTGCTATTGGTTTTGTGGCTAGGGATCATACAGGGCTAATGGTGAAGGTGGGCATGAAGAGGGAGTATGTTTTGTTGATTGATCACCTGGAATTAATTGCTGTTCTTAGAGGATTGGACATGGCAATTGAGGAAGGTTAAACAACACCTTTGACGTAAGCAGAGTGACCATTTGGGCACTTCATCCTTTATAATATAGTTACACTAATAGGCTATCCCAAATAATGTAGTTAATATTCCATATGAAATCATCAAGTGTTTCCTTCTACAGAAGCCATCAACAAAAAATAACTCCAAAAACATGACCACTACCCCACCAAGAATCAAACATATCCAGTCAAAAGATCTTCAAGCACAATGAGTGAAACAGACAGAGGATATACACACAAACTGAAAAAAAAATGGAACAATGCAGCCTGAGTAATACTAAAATAACCAAAAAGTGTTCCAATCAGATAGTAAATAATTTCAAGATGAAAAGAAAATTAAGAAAAAGAGTACTACAACAAAAACCGCCAAATAGTAATGCTAAAATAATAATGCTTTGATAAGATGAAAGAATCTAAGAGTGAAAATGAGAAAAGGCTGGATATGAAAGTGAGCAACATACCTTGACAGGGAAGGTACCCATTGGAAGTTTTGTTGTAAGCAGTTCTCTCAAACGACGGATTGCCTTAACCTTATTTGCTAGAATATCAAGCAATGGCAACAGTTCATCAGACTGCAGCGGAAAGCTTGGGGAAAGCCAGAGAACCGGCCTGAGCCCTTTCTTATATTCATTCTCTCGGCTTCCATCCTTGTGGCGATTTCTATTCTCCAAACTCGTAGATGAAGATGCTTTGCTTTCCCTTCCTCTCCGTTGATCATCCCCCCTCCCAACAATTTCTACAGGATGCCTTCCTGGCTTGCTCTGATTTCTAGATGGAGAATCCCCAAGCAAATCACTTACCTTCTCATCCACAGAAAGAGAATTTCTTGGAGGAGCAATCTTCATCTGACCTTCATTTTTAACATCTCTTCTCCTCCATCCACCAAACCATCCTCTCTTTTCATGCTTTATCTCACCATTTCTACAACCATTACTATCTTCGATAGGAATCTCCAATGGTTCATAGCAACTGTGACGATGTCCAATAATCCCATCACCATTTCCATTCAGTGATTCTGACGAATCCAGCTTAAGTGCTACTTCGAGTTGTCTCCTCTCTTCCCCAGTCAAGATTTCATCAAGATCCTCACTTTCGGCTTCATTTTCATGGCAAGATGAAAGGAATTCATCATCTGTCATGGCTCCAGGGACCCTCCTAGATTTGATGCTCACAACCACATTATGCATATCATATACCTTAGCCTTCCACAAGCCCACCATTTCTGTTTTTTCTTGCCGTCTCCATGTCAACTGAGGCAAAAGAACTGCCTGAGTCACATCAATCCCAGGCCTGAATATGTTAGTCTGAGACATTGCAGCCACTTCTTGTCTAACCTCCTCCTCAGTGGCTGGTGAACCAGCCCCATCCAATGCATTCATTATCTCTTTATCTTTATGTGTGATCATGCATAGGGACCCAGAAGGAAATTTACCATCCTCAGAACCATCACCAAGAAAAACAATACTCTGGTCTGAACGTTGAATCATAAATCCATCAAAACCTGCCAAAGTCATATCTGCCCTCAAATTTGAACCCCTCTTCCAAATCTTATAAGTATCGGATGGAGCAATCCTAGAAATAAAAGGAATCACAGAACTTTCAAAATGGAATGTAATTTCCATGTAAAAGTCCCTCATCCTTCGCATAGTAGCTACCAAACGAGGCAACCTTCTACACCATTTTGCCCAGGCTAGTGGCTGGTAAAGTCTAACAATGGTCATGGCAATTCCTTCTTCTCTATTGCAAATGGCTTCTTGAAGTGCACTCCATCCGTGTTCATTCTGCAAGCTCCAATCTACCCCAGCAACCATCAGCATCTCAGTAGCTGTCTGGTCTCCAAGTTTTACAGCCAAATGAAGAGGGGAATCACGGTTTGGGACATCACGCCTATCAATCACAGCAGAGATGGCATCAGCCTTCTCCTCCTCCGCCAATGAAGCCACTTCAGTACGAATTTCAGCTGGGTTACAAAGCCGTGGGAGCCCCGCAAGAATTGTCCTGAGACTAGCATAATCCCTCAAAGCTATGGCCTTATGCACAGGACTATGAGCATACTTCGAGACATCAATGCCAGCCATGCCTCAAGATAATATAATAATACCACAAACCCAATTCTAATGCCCCCCAACCAAAATCAAATTCAATCATCCAATATATGATACGTGCTCAAAGTCCTAAATTTAAATTCAAAAACGCAGAGCAGGAGAATCAAAAACCATAAACATTTTCTTAATTCCAAGCAATAAACTAAAAAATTAAATGAACTCACGGTCCCAAAATTGAGAAATTCGTTGCAATAATCCCCAGAAATGAGAGAAACCCAATTCAAGTTGTACACGCAAAAGCACAAGATAACCGAAAAAGTGACAGTTGCAACTAGCAACCAATATTGGAAACACAAGAAAGGTGCCCTCAATGGGACCAACACAATGATACAAGAAGCAAGGAACCTTACCTTCACCTTTCTTCTCTATCTGTTCCTTCTGTGAACCGCAGAGCAGACCAAGATTGCATCGAAGAGACTCAAGCACTCAACCCCAATACGAAACTCTCTCTCTCTTCTCAGCAAGTGTTCAAAAAAAGAACAAAAGACCCTTGTGATCCAATCCCAGATCAAACAAACCCAAGAACATGCATGTGGGTGTGTGAAACCAGAATTCTTATAATAAAAAAAAGAAACCAAAAGAAAAATTAATTAAAAAGAAGAACAAACGCTGGAGATAAATCTGAGAAAAGACAGACCCAAGAATAGAATACAAGTATGCAACCCCACCATATAAACCAAAGGAAAAATTAAACTGTTTATGTTGAAAAGTAATAATAAAAAAGGGAATCAAAGTACGTAACTCAACAAGATTCTTGGGTATCAATAAAGAAACAAGAATCTTTTGTAGATAAAAAAAAAAGAATTAAAGTGAGAGAGACAAAAACAGAAAGAATATGAATAGACTTTCAACCATTCTATTCAATTTCAGTGTAACAGAAGGAAGATGAAAATGAAAAATGTGGTTCAGTTCTAAAACAACTGGATGTTAAAGAGTTACAAGAGAAATTAACTAGAAGTAAAAGGGCAGACGTTGAATTTCTATTTTAGTGTCTTTTTGTTTGATAAGTTTCTTTCTTTGTTTTGTTGAACAACACAACGATTACGATAAGAACAAGAAATGGGAGTCAGAGAAAGACAGGGTCCAAAATGGGAACGCAGCATGTGACCCAGAAAAGAGGAACCTGCTTTCCTCCTTCCTCTTTAATTTTATAATTGGTATTTTTAATTTTTTAATTTTTTTGTTAATGTAATTTTAATTAATTGAAATATGTAACTTGTATTTTTTATTCATTAAGTAACTGTTAATTAAGTCTTTATAAAAACAAATGGCTGTTAGTCGGTTACTTTAGTCATTGAAAAAATATGTAACTGTAGTTTATTAGCTTTTAAACAATAATAATGGCCCTACGAGGGAGATATGAAGTAATTTTGTAGCCCAAAATGGAAAAATTAAGTAATAAACTCATGAAGAGCGGATAATTATTATTTTTTAAACCATATTCATAGTCTCTTAATTTTTTTTAAAATAAGTATATATTCATAAACATGAGATAACAATTTATATGCCTATATAAATTTAATTATAAAAATTATATTTTTATATATAACTCATGTATTTTTATTTCAACTTTAAACATTACATATTAAATCTACTTAAATTTTCAACCACTTATTAAATTTTCAATCACTTAAATCTTATTTAATGTTAAAAAAATGTTATTTGATAACTTCAATCAATTAAATATTATAAATTAATAAAAGTATTATTTGAAAAAATTTCCTAATATTTTGATAAAATAATAAGAAAAACTTAAATATTATGAACTTATTTGATAAATTGGTAATGTCTTCCATTTTTAATTTATGGAAATAAATCAATTAAGTGGTGTAATCATTTGATAAATATATTTCATTCTAGTTTTTTTTTAAATTGTGTTGATTTAGTTTAATAATTTTTAGATATAATTAATCTATTCAACTCAATTTAAAATTATATTTTAAAAAAAAATCAATTTTTTCAAAAATAAACCTTTTTTTATATATAATATTCTTAACAAAAACATTAAAAATAATATGATCTAGAACATGCAAGTAAACATGATCTTAAATAAGTGATAAATAATCTAAAAATTAAAGTTGTTATATTCACGAATTAAGATTGATAATTATGTGTATTTTTAATTATTAATTTATTAACAAGTTAATTAAAATTAGTAAAAAATAGAGCTTGTTTTGAAGAAGATATCATAAAATAATAAAAGTAAATTGCATGAGAACTATTATTTTATAATTTAATTAATCATGTCATAAATATAAATTAATTTTTGAAGTTTTGAATTACTTTCATAATTTAAAATCAATAGCGAATTCTTAATTTTAAATTTAACATTTTAAATCGACTTATCATATTTTTTTTTACTTTATAATTGATTTAAAATGATATCATAAATAAACTTAGAAGTACTCTTATTAAGATTTAAAAAACTGATAAATATTATTTAATATGTTTTTAAGTGTTAAATATTATTTTGAATAATAATTTAATATGTTTTTAAGAGTTAATTTTATTTTTTATTTTAAGATTATCTATTCTATTTTGAAGGATATTTTTGTATTTATAAGTTAATATATTTTCGAAATAATTTTAACTTAAACAAATAAAAAGGGACCAAAAAAAATGATAACTCAGACATGTCAAAACCAGCGACAACCAGGCCACTCTGCAAACATTTACATACCTCGTGAGTTTCTAATATGTAACTTGTATTCTTACTTCGTTAACTCTTAATTAAATCTTTATATTTTAATTCATTAGGTAACTGTTAGTCTGTTACTTTATTCATTGTAAAAATATGTAACGGTAGTTTATTAGCTTTTAAACAATAATAATGGCCCTGATAGGAGATGTGAATTAATTTTGTAACCCAAAATGGAAAAATAAAGAAATAAAGAAATAAATTCATGTGTTAAAAACTCAAACCTAACTCAACTTAATAAGATCTGATTGAGTTAATGATTGTTCAAACTTATAAGCAGTATTAATGTCTTACTCTTAACCAATGTGAGATAAAAATACTTATCAGTTTCTCTACACACGACGGATAAAAGTAGACATAAACACCATAATGAGATTGTGATACAGCTTAGGATCCAAGTACATAAACACCAAGAGCAAAGTTTTGATACTATGTTAGAAACTCATGTCTAACCCAATCCAATAAGATCTTATTGAATTAAGGATTATTCACTTATAAGTAACATCGTTATCTTACTCTTAATCAATATGAAACTAAGATACTTAACATCATAAATGACATAAATTGAAACATATTATTCATCATCAAATATATTTGTTACACAATTCCTTATGGCTCCAAAAGGAGCAAACAAAACATAACACGACCTTTAATTGCATTAAGGTCTTCCAAACTTAAAAAACTCGTAGAAAATTCAAAAAGCAAATACATATAGAGATAAAGAAACCAACAAAAAAAAGCCACTAATTAGTAGCCAAACTATGAAGCACCACAGTCTCCACCGACAAACCAGGCCCAAATCCAAATAATACTCCCCACTCAAGTCCTTCACCTGTAGTCTTAAGCCCATCTTCAAGAGACTTCTTCCTCATCTCATCTAAAATGAACAAAACACATGCGCTAGACATATTACCAAACTCGCTAAGCACATGTCTTGTGGCCCTTAGCTTCTCATCTTTAAGGCCCAACTTGAGTTCGACTTGGTCGAGAATTGCAGGGCCACCAGGATGAGCAATCCAGAAAATAGAATTCCAGTCAGTGATGCCTAAGGGTTGAAAAGCTTCCACTAAACTCTTCTCAATGTTCTTTGAAATAAGGCCAGGAACATCTTTAAGAAGGTGAAATGTAAGCCCAACCTCACGAAGATGCCCATCAATAGCTCCATCACTATCAGGAAGAATTGTTTGGGCAGCAGATACAAGTTCAAAGAAGGGTTTCTCAACACCCACCACAGGGTCTGCCCCAATTATAAGAGCGGCTGCACCATCACCAAACAAGGCTTGGCCTACAAGACTATCAAGATGGGTATCACTTGGGCCACGAAAGGTGACAGCAGTAATTTCTGAGCACACAACTAAGACACGAGCACCTTTGTTATTTTCAGCCAAATCTTTGGCTAAACGAAGGACAGTACCACCAGCAAAACAACCTTGTTGGTACATCATAAGGCGTTTAACTGATGGCCTTAGGCCCAAAAGCTTAGTGAGTTGGTAGTCAGCTCCAGGCATGTCTACACCACTAGTGGTACAAAAGACCAAGTGGGTAATTTTGGATTTTGATTGACCCCATTCTTTGATAGCTTTGGTGGCCGCTTCTTTGCCTAGTTTTGGTATTTCAACCACCACCATATCTTGCCTAGCATCCAGTGAAGGTGCCATGTATTCACATATGTTTGGGTTTTCTTTAAGTATCTCTTCTGTCAAATACATATACCTTTTTTTAATCATAGACTTTTCACCTGCAAAATTTCATTAAAAACATATATTAATTAATTAAATATACCGCTATAATTTTCCAAGCTAATGCACACAATCAGTGTATAAATAAATTATCTAAATATACTTATTTAAATACAAATAAATACTATGTAAAAAAATTTAATTTATTATTTTTGATATTTTATTTTAATTGATTACTTATTTTATTATAATCACTTTTAATCAACTATTCCATTCAAAAACAAAAAATAAAAAATATTTTCTCTCAAAATCTCAATATCCATCTAAAGGTTTAAAAACCATCTCTATTAGAAAAAGGAAAATTAGATGAGTATTAAAGATTTTTTTAATTTTTTTTAATGAAATAATTGATTGAAAGAGATTATAATAACATAGATATCAATTATAACCAAAAAATAATAGTAAAATAAAGGTTTGTTTATTATAAGATAAACTTGTATTATACAAATTAATTGTAAAATAAAAAATAACATAAAAAGAAGAAGAAGAGAAGGGTATCTTACACATTCTCTTGAATTTTTCCTTGAGGTCTGTCTTGTGCTCACTGTTAGTAACACGAAAGTAGTAATCAGGGTATTTGCTTTGTTCAACACAGTTTGGTGGAGTGGCTGTGCCTATGGCCATGATTGTGGCTGGTCCTTCAGCCCTTTGAGCCTTCCTCACTTCATTCACTGTCACCATTTTTATCAAAATGGCTAGATAGATAGCTGCTTAGGCCCAATTAATACTAGCTAGTATTATATTGGTGGTGGTTGATATACTAAGGTTCTCGTCTTTCTCTTATACTAGTTTTGCTATATTTTGTGACAAAACTTGATGGTTCTATTTATATGTACATATAAGACTTAAGAGGGTAGCTGAGAACTAAACATCACGTGATTGACTAATTGCCCTTTGTATGGTAATCACATATTCCAACCACTTCATTGGCTGCCGCCTAGATGGCACCTGACCATATTGAGTTTGGTGTGTTTGCCCATCAAATAACCACACACGGAGTAAACAGTTTTTTTTTTTTTTGTAGGATATTAATACATTAACCTAACTAAGGAAGGCAAACATTCAACGGTCAAGGATTACAGTTTAGGTTCACCGGGGGGTCGCGCTATTAAATTCTTGTTCTATGTTGTATGATTTTTTTCATTCTTATTTTTAAATTTTTAAATGATTCACTTATTTAATAAAATTAAAATTAAATAACCTCATTTCCAAACCATCACTCCCCACCATAAACAACATAAATTCATTTGACATTTGTTGACACACATTTTCAAAAAAATACTTAACACCACAACAATGTGAACCTTTTACAACACTAAAAAAAAAAATCAGATAAACATTTTTATGGCATTTTAGAAAACTTTCTTTATCGCAATGCGTCAAAAAGGTCTACACATTTATAGCATTTTTTTGAATGTAATAGATAATGTCAAAATTACCACTAACAAAAACTGATGATAATGTTTAACACCATTTTTGAAATGCAGAATATATAATTTGTGGTGTTTTTAAAATACCATAAATAAAATCATTTTGTAAATGAAAATGGTACAATTCATTACTACAAGTTTACACATATGATTATCAATATTTATGAAACGTCAGAATAGATAATATGTGATATTTTTAATATGCGATAAATATAATTATAAATGAAATTTTTTAAATACCATATAATGTTTTATAACATTTTTAAAATATCAGTATAAATTTTTATTGATTTCAATGAAACGCTAAAAAAAATCCTTAATAACAATCGTAAAACATCAGAATTAGTTCTTACTAACATTATTAAAATGTTAAGAATACCATATTTGATTACTTAAAGATGCCATAAATAAAGTTATTATGAAACTTATGAAACACTATTTTTATATATTTATTATACTTATAAAAAAAGTCACAAATTATTATACATTGTTTTTATTTATAATATATTGTAATGCATTTGAAGACATTTTTTTCATAATTTAAGTGTCAAATTCATTTTCATTTTAAAAGTGATAAACAATATTCGTTTATCATGAAATCAAATTTGAAAAAAAATTAGTTTTTACACACATAGATAAATATATATAGTACTATTAAATTGAATTTATTAAAAATTAAAATAAATTACATATAAGATGTTAAATACAATTAAATTATTTTAACTCAAAATAAAATAAAAACAAAATCTCTTTAACATAAAATATAAATATCCATACATAAAGAGTAAAAGTATTGCCCAATGTTTTTAATTCAAGATACCAAACATCAAAATGATATTTTTCAACCAAAAAATACATGCCATAATCAAAATATTACCAGCCAAATGCATTTATAACTAAATTTGCATATAGATGCAGAAAGTTAGTCTACTAATTCTATGTATTTTGTTGGCAAAGCAATGGTACTTGACATAACATCATTAAGGACATGAAATTCAGAAGTATTTCGAAATAAGGCAGTATTTTCTATGATTGTGCTTGTCACCCAAACCTTCCAACAATCTGGACCAAGTGTCATGTGGTGTACCTTAGACATAGGATCAATTGAGGCAACTCTTCTTTCAGCTATTACTTGCCCAGTTCCCAGCCAATCCAAAACATCCATTGCTTTCTGCAATAAAAAATTAGCACGAGTTATTGCCATTGTCCAAAATGTAGATATTTTCTTGACGGTATAAATTCATTCAACCGTTATGCTTTTGCATTTTTTACATTTTTTTTTTCTATTTGAACCCGAAATAGATAACCAGTAATGTTAAAAGATAACTGTTGAATATTGGTTCTAAAAGTAACAAATTAGTGGTATAATTTAGGGAAATTAGTGACCTAATTTGTGGCATGATTTAAGAAAATTAATGGTCTAATTTAAGGCTTAAATTATGACACAATTTAGGAAAAGGGAGCCTTACTTCATCTATAAATAGGGAAGAGTTCATGCATTGAAGAACAAGGCAAAAATCAGAAAAATTAGAGAGAGCATGAGCAAACTCAAAGAGAGAAAATACTTAGTGAGTTTGAGAGTTTTCTGTGAGTTTAGGGAAACACTTGAGAGATATTATTAGTGAGGAAATCTGTATCTGTATTCTGTATATTTTCTACTCATTTCAATAATATCTGTTACCTCCCGTGGACCTAGGTGAATTGTCGAACCACGTAAATTTGGTGTGTCTTTTTATTGCTTTGATATATTCATATATCGCTATTTATTGCTTCTATGCACAACAAATTGGTATCAAAGCCAAATATAGTAGTATTATATATCAAATCGAAGCTCTCAACGAGACAAACGCAACGGTGAAAGAATCGCTCAAATCGAAAGTCAGAATTACCGCCAGAAGCTGCCAGAGTGCTGCTGCCAACAATTGAGTCAACTCATTGAGTTGGACCAAGTCAACTCACTAAGTTGGACCGAGTCAACTCAATCACTAGTGATATTTGGACCAAGTTGGTCCATTTTTCATCCGTTTTTAGCTGAGTTGGATCTATACCTAACTAATTTGATCATTATGGATTCAACTGCAGACTCCGTTTTTTCAAATAAGGTATAAAATTTGGAAAAATACTGTTTTAAGTTGTAAGTGCAAAATTTTTGTTATCCGTTTGTACTTATGGCTGATAAAAGAGAGATCGAAGAAGGTGAACAAGCTGACCATAGAATTTCTGGAAAACCAAGTTGTTCAACTCGAAGAACTATGTTGTCCAACGCAAAGTTTGAGATGGAGAAATTTGACGGCACTAATAACTTTAGCATGTGGCAATGTGAAGTATTAGATCTATTGTTTCGAGAAGGATCTAATATAGCCTTGGAGACCGAGCCAGGAGATTATTCAAATAAAGATTGGAATTATGTCAACTGACAAACTTGTGGCACAATTCGACTGTGCTTAGGAAAAGATCAGAAGTACTTTGTCATGAAAGAGAATGTAGCCACAGTTCTCTGGAAGAAACTAGAGGACAAGTACATGGTAAAAAGTATTGAGAACAAACTCTACTTAAAGAAGAAACTTTTTTCATTTCCAGTACAAGAAAGGTACCCCTATGATTGAGCACTTAGATAATTTCAATAAAATTTTAGCCAATCTGTAAAATTTAGATGCCAAAATTATCGATGAAGATAAAGCTTTGTTGTTGCTGAATTCATTACCTGAGAGCTATGAGCCTTTAACCACAACCCTATTATATGGAAAAGATGAGGTTAAGTTCATAGATGTTTCAAATGCTTTGGTAAATAATGAGTACCGAAAGAAGGATCAACATGATCACGGAGACTCAATATCAGAAGCATTGACAGTAGCCAAAGGTGGGACGAACAACAAAAAATCTGGCAGATCAAATAATAGGGGGCAATCCAGATCAAAAATCCAGAGGAGAGTCATCCAGAAGACGCCATGCAAAGGACGAGTGTTCCTATTGTCACCAGAAAGGGCATTGGAAGAAAGATTGCCCAAACAAGGACAAGTCAAATGCAAATGTTGTACAAAAGGCCGATGAAGATGAAGAATCAGCCTTTTCAATTTCATCATCAGAAACCTACTCAGATAAGTGGATCCTTGATTCTAGATGTTCTTATCATATGTGTCCAAACAGACATTGGTTTTCGAGTTTTGAGGAGCTCGATAGAGGAATTGTGCTTATGGGCAACGACAATGCCTGTCAAACAAAAGGGATCATAACAGTACGACTAAATATACACGATGGTACAATCAGACGACTTACAAATGTAAGGTATATTCCTAACCTAAAGAAAAACCTTATTTCTTTAAGTGTTCTAGATTCTAATGGTTACAAGGTAACATTGGGAAATGGAGTCTTGAAAGTTGTACGAGGTGCATTTGTAGCGATGAAGGGTACTTGGAAGGCGAATTTATATTTCCTAGATGGAAGTACAGTTACAGGAATAGCAGTTGTCTCAAGTAGTTCTGAAGAAAAGACAAATGATTCTTCTCGCCTGTGTCACATGCGCTTAGGGCATGTCGGTGAAAAGGCTTTGCAAGGCTTAATGAAATAAGGTCTTTTGAAAGGTGCCAAGACTGGAAAATTATATTTCTAATAGCATTTTGTACTGGGAAAACAAACAAGAGTCAAGTTCGGCACTACCATTTATCATACAAAAGGATCTCTTGATTATATTCACACGGATGTTTGGGGGACCTTCAAAGAATGCTTCACTTGGAGGTAAACGTTGATTTGTGACTTTCATTGATGATTTCTCTAGATATGTCTAGATATACACCATAAGTCACAAAGATGAAGTTCTGGATATCTTTCTTAAATGGAAGAAAATGATTGAGACTTAGACAGGAAGGAAAATTAAGAGGCTCAGATCTGATAATGGTGGCGAGTACAAATCAGATCCCTTATTCAAAGTTTGTCAAGATGAAGGGATAATCACACATTTTTTTGTTCCTCGTATACCATAGTAGAATGGAGTTACAGAATGAATGAATCATACTTTGGTTGATAAAGTTCTATGTATTCTATCTCAATCCAAATTGAGTAAGGCATTTTGGGCTGAGGCTTTGTCATATGCAACTCATATAGTCAATAGACTTCCTACGGCTGCATTAGATGGGAAACTCCTAAAGAGGTATGGTCTGGACAACCTGCTTCTGATTATGATTCATTGCGAATATTTGGATGTCCTACATATTTTCATGTTAGTGAATCCAAACTAGATCCTAGAGCAAAGAAAGTTGTTTTCTTGGGCTTTAAGGAAGGAGTTAAAGGATTTCGACTTTGGTGTGGTGAATCCAAGAAGATCGTCTTAAGCTGAGATGTCACATTTGACAAGTTTGTTATGCCGAGACAAAAAAATTCAGAGAATGAGAATGAAAGTCCAAATAGTCTTTCTAAGGTAATGCTTAAGATTCCGAAAGATCCAGAAAAGATTGCACCGAATACCGATCGTGGTGAAGATGAAATTGATGATCAAGAAGAGATCTTAGTTGAGGTGGAGGTTCTCTCACCATCACCATCGATCAATCACAGCCAAAAGCTATAGCCACTACTCGACCTAGAAGGGAGATTAGGAAGCCTACCAGATACACAGACATGGTAGCATTCGCACTTCCAGTAATTGATGATGATGTCCCATGCACTTACAGAGAAGCCATGCATAGAGTTGATAGTATGAAATGGAAGATGGCAATGGGTGAAGAGATGAAGTATCCACACCAGAATTAGACTTGGGAGTTGGTTCAACTTCCCAAAGGAAAGAAAAGTATTGGCTGTAAATGGGTCTATGAAAAGAAGGAAGGTGTTCCTGGTAAAGACAACATCAGATACAAAGCCAGATTGGTAGCAAAAGGCTATGCTCAAAAAGAAGGAATAGACTACAATGAGGTATTCTCACATGTTGTTAAGCATTCATCTATTCTGATACTATTGGCTTTGGTACCATAATTTGATCTCAAGTTATCTTAACTCGATGTCAAAATAGCTTTTCTCTATGGTACTTTGAACGAAGAGATCTACATGTCTTAACCGGATGGCTTCAAAGTTCCAAGATGAGAGAATTGGGCTTGCAACCTGAGCAAGTCAATTTACAGTTTGAAGCAATCACCACGTCAATGGTACAAGCGCTTTGATAGCTTTATCAGAGAGTAGAAGTACACACGTAGTCAGTTTGATCATTGTGTATACTTTCGGAAACTCCAAGACGGTACCTTCATTTATTTGCTCTTATATGTTGATGATATGTTGATTGCATCTAAGAGCAAGGTAGAGATCGACAGATTGAAGGCTCTATTGAGTTCAAAATTTGAAATGAAAGATCTTGGAGAAGCTAAGAAAATTCTTGGGATGGAAATCATAAGAGATAGAGTTGCAAGCACAGTATGTCTGACATAGACTTAGTATTTGAAGAAAGTACTACAAAGGTTTGACATTGATGAAAAAACCAAACTAGTAAGTACACCGCTTGCTCCTCACTTTCAGTTGAGTGCATTGATGTCACCTAGCACCACCGCTTGATGTATGCAATGGTTTGCACCAGATCTGATATTTCCCACACTGTTAGTATGGTGAGTCAGTACATGCATAATCTGGGTAAAGGACACTGGAAAGCAATGAAGTGGATTCTACGGTACATCTATGGTACTATGGATATTGGTTTAAAGTTTGAGAGAGACAAGATTGAAGGCAAACACTTAGTCGGATATGTGGATTCTAACTATGTTGGATATTTGGATAAGCGTCGATCTACAACTGGTTATGTGTTCACAATGGCAAGAGGACCAGTTTGTTGGAGATCAACATTCCAGTCAATTGTAGTTTTGTATACTACAGAGGCAGAGTATATGGCTGTAACAAAAGCATTCAAAGAAGCCATCTGGCTTCTCGGGTTGACCAAAGATTTGGGTATTGTTCAGAAGAACATGGAGGTTTTCTGTGATAGCCAGAGTGCCATTTGTTTGGCAAAGAACCAAGTTCATCATGGTCACACCAAGCACATCGATGTTCGATTTCATTTTGTTCGGAAAATTATCGATGAAGGGAATGTTATACTCTAGAAAGTCGAAACTGTAGATAACCCTACAGATATGCTTACAAAGGTGGTTACAGGGATTAATTTTCAACACTGCTTAAACTTGATCAACATCTCTCGAGCTTAGAGCACCTAGGGCGCATTTGGAGGTAGTGTTATGAACTTTCTCGCTAAGGTGGAGATTGTTGAATATTGGCTCTAAAAGTAACAAATTAGTGGCATAATTTAGGGAAATTTGTGGCATGATTTAAGGAAATTAGTGGCCTAATTTAAGGCTTAAATTATGGCACAATTTAGAGAAAGGGAGTCTTGCTTCATCTATAAATAGGGAAGAGTTCATGCATTGAAGAACAAGGCAAAAATCAGAAAAATCAGAAAGAGCATAAGCAAACTCAAAGAGAGAAAATACTTAGTGAGTTTAAGAGTTTTCTATGAGTTTGGGAAAACACTTGAGAGATATTATTAGTCAGAAAATTTGTATCTGTATTCTATATATTTCCTACTCAGTTCAATAATATATGCTGCCTCCCGTAGACCTAGGTGAATTACCGAACCACGTAAATTTAGTGTGTCCTTTTATCGCTTTGATATATTCATAAATTGCTATTTATTGCTTCCGTGCACAACAATAACATCCTAGTATCATGTTGAAAGATAACATTTGATAACAATGACAAACAAACCTAGACCAAATGTTGATATCCTTCTGGACATGGTGGATCTATTATTAGAATTAAAAATCACTTTGCATTTAATGAATGCAAAATGCTAAGCCAAGATATCTCTTATGTACAATAAGCATTTCTTATGGTAAGTATAAAATTGTTTGAAAGGTAAACATTAGTTTTTAATTACATGATTTTCCACCATAGTACTAAGCAATAGCTTTTCCATTTCAATGACTTTTTTGTTCAAATTATTTACTTGATTCATTATAGCTTGAAAAGTGAATATTTAGGGCTTGCATAGATAATATTGTAGGCGTACCTCCAAATCCAAGCCGTCACACTCTGTTAAAAAAATCGGGTATATTTTTCCTATTCTAAGTAGTTACTATTCACTTATGATTTAAATGAATAGAACTCAAACTAATCCGAAAAAATAAGACATAATAATGTTATTGGAAATATAATGCTAAAATAAACTAAAGCAGATATATTAAAACAGAAAAAATAAAAACACCAAAATTTTAACGAGGTTCGGTATAAATGTTATCTAGGTCTTCAGGCATCGTTAACCACTTTTACTATCTCCAAATGGATTAACTCCAAAATTACAACTAATTGGGCAAAATTGAACTAATTAATTACCCTTACAAAAGATAGGAAGATTTACATATTTTGGGATGTTTACAAATACTGGATAAGGGCTTTATTTATAGCCCAAAATACAACACTCATCTTCATTCCTAACCAATGTTGGACTTTTTCAATTTTCTCACTAAGGAGTTATACAACAAATCTCCACCTTAGTGACTTAGTGATTCTCAAATGATTTTTTCAATCATTAGATCAACGACGCTAGTGTCAATTCAGATTTGTAGGATGTTAATCAAGTCCAGACAATATTTGAACTTGATTGTTGTTACCACCTTGGTCATCATATCTGTAGGATTCTCTGTAGTACTGATCTTCTGAACTAGTATTCCACTTTCTTCAATAATCTTTTGCATGAAATGATAATGAACATCAATGTGTTTTGTACGTGCATGTTAGACTTGGTTTTTTGCTAAATAAATAGCACTCTAACTGTCACAAAACACCTTAATATGTTTTTGACCAACTCCCAAGTCTTCAAGCAAACCTTGTAACCAAATAACTTCCTTCACAACCTCTGTAACTGCCATATACTTTGTCTCTGTAGTAGACAAAGCAACTGTGCACTACAAGGTAGACTTTATATTGACTGGAGCTCTAGAAAGAGTAAACACATAACCAATAGTTGACCAATGCTTATCTAAATCTCCTACATAGTCGAAATCACAATATCCGACTGCACATTGACCAACGGTATTATCCTGTTTAAATACTAAACCAACATCTACAGTATTTAGAATATACTATAGAATTCATTTCACACCTAACCAATGTCCTTTACTAGGATCATGTATGTACCTACTTACAACACCAACCATATGTGAAATGTCAAGTCTTATACATACCAATGCATACATCAAGTTATCAACTGCATTTGTATACGGTACCTTTGTCATGTATTCTCGTTCTGCATCATTCTTAGGAGATAATTGAGCACTAAGCTTGAAATGAGGAACAAATAGAGTACCCCAGATCTTTCATCTCGAACTCCTAATTTAGTTGAGCCTTCAACTTTTCAATTTCTGCTTGGCTCTTCAATGCAATCAATATATTATTGACATATAATAGAAGATAGATGAAAGACTCATCTTGTAGCTTGTGAAAATACACACAATGATTGCTTCAATCCATACAACGATTTGTTCAATTTGCAAACCCAATTCTCTTTACCAATAACATTAAACCCTTCTCACTAAGACATATAGATTTCCTCTTCCAAGTCACCATGTAGAAATGTGATTTTCAAATCAAGTTGAACTAGTTTCAAATCCAAATGTGCTACCAAGGCCAACAAAACTCTAATGGAGAAATGTTTTACAACTAGAGAAAATACTTCATTATAATTGATTCCCTCCCTCTAAGCGTAGCCCTTAGCCACCAACTTTGTCTTATAGCGAACACTATCTTTGT
Source organism: Hippophae gyantsensis (assembly GCA_030763125.1). Lineage (NCBI taxonomy): Eukaryota > Viridiplantae > Streptophyta > Magnoliopsida > Rosales > Elaeagnaceae > Hippophae > Hippophae gyantsensis. The sequence continues at coordinate 25,451,357 of CM061039.1, read as the reverse complement.
TAGGAAATCCTTCTTTCTTTGTAAACACTCATTTGTAACCAATTACCTTCTTGTCCTTAGGTAGTTGTGTCAAATTCCATGTCTTACTCTTCTGAAGGGACATAAATTTTTTATCCATGGCTTCTTTCCATCTTTCAACTTTAGGGATCCTGATTGCTTCTTTATATATGGAAGGAACATCATCATGCACAACTGAAAGTACCTAGGCTACCATATTCTTAAACTAAGTAGATAGGTCTTCAAAATCTTTGTATCGAGCAGGCACCTTGACATTTTGTCGTTGTGACCTATAAACTACAGTTTGTTCTTGTTGTTGTGGAGGTTCTTGGGTTAAAACCTCTTCATCTAATTTATCTTCTATCAATGGAGGATCAACTTCTATCTTATCTTCACCAACTGGAATAATAATTTTACTTTCAAACTCCACATGTTTCAGAGTTTGCTCCACCTGCTCCAAAATGTCATCAATCTTCTCAGTTGCCTTTCTCAGCAAGATAGATTCATCAAAGGTAACATCTCTACTGAAGATTATCTTTTTCATTTCAAGACACCATAGTCGATATCCCTTAGAACCAAAAAAGGATCCCCAAAAAATAGCTTTTTTAGCTCTTGGATCCAACTTTGATTCTGTTACATGGTAGTATGCAATAGAACCAAATATGTGTAAGAAATCATAATCTCTAGCAGGTTTTCCAAACCATACCTCCATAGGCGTTTTGCCTTTAAGAGTAGACAATGGTAGATAGTTGACGACATAGCATGCATATGTCACAACCTCAGCCCAATATTGCTTACCTAACCCAGCATTTGACAACATACACCGAACCTTTTCTAACAAAATCTGGTTCACAAGTTCTGCAACTCCGTTCTTTATGGTGTTTTTTAAATAGTGAAGTGTCGCATTATCCCTTATTCTTCACAAACTTTCATAAATGGATCGTTTGTGTACTCAGTGCCATTATCAGACCTCTGACACTTGATCTTTCTACCAGTCTAAGTCTCAATCATCTTCTTCCACTTGAAAAAAATTCCCAGCACTTCATCATCCTTATTTATGAGATACACCCAAACTCTTCTGGAGAAGTCATCAACAAAAGTGACATAATAATGTTTGCCACTCATGGATAGAGTTATTGTTGGCCCCCATACATCAGTATGGATGTAATCCATCTAAAAATCTCGTGTGTTGATTTATATTTTCACTTTACTTTATTTACACATGATTACATGTCTGACCATTTGCAAAAAATTTAATTTGTCATAATTCCATTGATTATTTATTCGCCCCTCTAGTTAATTAGATCAATAACTAAATATAAATTTATTTGGTATCAAAACCGATCACTAGATACAGTTTATGTGCCTAAAAACTTGCTATTGATAATTTAAGAGAGGATTCGTCTACAACCTATGCACAATACTTTGATTGGTCTTATTTTCTATATTGGAAGGCTAATATGAGAGCTTTTCTATGGTCTATAGATGAGAATGTCTAGAACTCTATGTTTTATGGTTAGGAACTACCTACGGTTACCAAAGATAATGTAATCACTATTAAGCCTAGAAAAGATTGGATTATTGAAGATAAAACTGGTAATAACTGTAAGAAAAAAGATATTAATGTTATTTTTAGTGTTGTGTCTACTAATGAATTTGTCGTATTTCACATGTTGATACTGTTATGCATACTTGAGATATTTTAGAGGTTACCTATGACAGAACCACACAAGTTAAAAGAACTAAACTTCTTATGCTTGGTAATTAATTTGAAAATCTTAAGATAAAAAAAGTTGAAACTTTTTTGAATTTTATGCTAATTAAGTGATATTGCTAACTTTTCTCCTAATCTTGATGGGAAAATTGAGAAATTCAGGTTGGTTAGTAAAATACTGTGTTCTTTACCATATGGCTTCCATACAAAAGCCATTTCTATAGATAAAATCAAAGATGTGAACACCATTAAAATTGAGGATCTAGTTGCTTTAATTCTCACTTTTGAGATGAGTTTTCATACTTCCATAAAGAACAAAGGTGTTGTTGTCAAAACTACTATGATTGAAGAAGGTGACAACAAAGATGTAGAACTAATATTCTTGACCATAAGATTGAACAGAAGCTTCAATAAAAATAATCCCCAAAACAAAGGAAAATCATATCGTCAAAAGGATTAGAATCTAAAAGAACTCAAATATGAAAGTTCTGATGGTTAGACATCTAAATCCATTGGACCTCAATGTTTTGAATGTATGAGTTTTGGTCACTTCGTAGCTCATTATGCAAACAAGAAGAACCAAATTGGAAGAGCCTTTAACACTATACTTACTAAATGTGAAAATATTCAGTTGATTAAGAAAACAGTAACACCAATTTTCTAGCATTTGCTACAACAACTGATAGACACTCTAGTATGTCTGATACTAATTCAGATAATGAGAAAAGTGACGTTGAATTCTTACTTAAAAAACTTAATGTCGCTAGTACAGAAGAAGTGTTCAGAGAGTTTGTAATATGAAAAGGAGATAAAGATAAGTTGTTTGTAGAAGTAATTAAATTGAATGATAAACTCAAATCCTACGAAGTAAATTCATCGGTACTGAAAAAAGATAATCTTGATCTATCTAAACATGCTAATGTTTTGATTTCGAGTCTTGTAGGTTTATATCAAGAAAAACAAAATCTAATACAGGAACTTGAACAATCTTAAGGAAGCCATAAAAGGCTAACCATTGGAACTAAAATGCATAACAAAGTTCTTGATTATGGAAAGCCAACTGAAGATAAGAAAGGGTTAGGATATGTAGATGTGCACACCACTCCATCTTCTTCAAAATCAACTGAATTTGTAAAACCTTCAAACATGTCTTCCTTACATTATACATCTTTGGCATCAATAACTAATTTGGTATGACCTTCTAATCCTACTCCTAAGATTACTTATTATACTCAAAAAGCAGTTGCACCTATAATTGAAAAGCATTTTAAATTTATGCATGTTTTTCATAATTGTGGTAAGAAATTTCATATTATACCTTATTATAGATTTCTTGTGAAATATCCATATTTTAATAAGCTTTTCATGCTCGATATTTTGGAATTAATTTTCATCATCCATACATGTATGCTGCATCTCTACCAATGATGAAAAAGAAAAATAAAAACAAAAATAAGGATAAACCCAAGAACAATTCAAAAATAATTAAATCAATTGAAACCAAACCTAATGATATTATGAAACCAAAATTCAAGAAAGTATGGGTTAGGAAAGATTATATTTTTTCGATCAATCAACCATCTCTTTTTTACCTAGAAATTTTTATTTTGTGTTTGATTGATCCTAGGTGAGCATTTTATTTTGTTAATTTAATTTTTTACTCTAATTGTTTGATTTTTAATTTTGCTTTAGTATATTTAAAATTTGTTAGTTTAAAAAAATGTTAAAAGGGAGTATAATTATTTTAACATTGAAATAAACTTTAAATTTTACGTAATTTGATTTAATTTAATTAATTATTCATTGTACAATTGAGTATCTTGTTATTTGCATTTATATTCTTCCATACATATGGTGGTTGATATTTAACAAGAACTCACTCAAACACTTACTAGACATATAAGTATGTCATTCTTGAAATTTATAATTATTTATGTGAGATTTTAGGGTTTGAAATCACCTTGATTGTAAAAAATATGGTTGAAATATATTTTTAAGTATATAAAATGTTGTTATAGAGAGGCACCTAGTTTTGAGAATGCTACCTACTGTGATAAGTGAAAGTTATTGTAGTGAGCAGAGATGGCTACCTCACAACTAGTGTGGAAATCATCATATTAGGTATATTAACATGTGCATATTTCTTTCACAAAAGAAAAATAATATGATAAAGGAAATAGTTATATACAAAAAAATAATTTTATGCACAGTTATACAAAAAGAAAAATAACTAACCAATCTCTTATATAAATAATGAGAAGGAATTCAAAAAAAATATTTTTAATTAATAAAATTATCTCTTAGTAAGAATTTTTTTATTATATATAAGTATGAATTCAATTGAATTTTTTTCATTATAAGTGATGCTTGGTTCTTTAAATCTTTCATAACTAATCATAAATTGACTAATTAACATATTGTTGTAGTTTCAATATTTATCTCACCTTGAGGGATTGTCAATATATCACCATAGATATTGAAGATATATGTCTGCTTTATGAGAATATTTATATATACTGTGAATAATTCAATTTTATTAAAAATGATTTTATCTCAAAATTGATTATTTGAGTGAAGTTCATGTTAGAATAAATCTACTACCTTAACTTAAATATATATATATATATATATATATATATATATATATATATATATATATATATTATCCTTGTTTAAATTTTTTATTTTTTTTAGTGTTTATGTGAAAATTTTGAGTAAATATAGTCCTACAAGTGAGTTTTGCAATTTTCAAAAATTATTATTGTTGATCGATCGACATTATTATTGATCGATAAAAATATGAATGTCAATTGATAACATTAATCTTGAATGATCGAAAGGGTTCAGTTTATATACTCATCTTCTTTTTACCTTCACTACCACGAACCCTAAAACCCTTTTCCCAATTAAAGCAATAAATAAATAATATTAATGGCACCAAAAACTTGATAATTTAAAATTAATGGTTTAAAGAAAATACAAATCTATATTATCATTAAATATGCATAAAATCACAATAAATAAGATACAAAAATAAAAAAAATTAAATTAATAAATAAATAATTAATAGGTTACCTCCATTCAAGACTATTTTTATCATTTTTAATGAGACGTTGCTTTGGGGGATTTCAACATTTATGTAAACTCAATATCCCTAGTTATTCAGTTCATCTATTTTTTTTTCTCTTGTAGCTATTCCTTGCTTTGCTTCTGCAAGTGCTCAGTTAATTGTTCCACCTGTTTTGCATCTTCTTAATGAAAATTTCTATAGACTTGGAGGATAAAAAATAGAAATATAGGATCTAGCGAGCTGACAGGTCGCGTTAGGGGCTAGGTGGCCGTTACTAAGACTTATGCTTTATTTCCCCAAGATGAAGAGAGAATAAGGAAGAACTATGACATCCCTCCTTCAGTTCAGATAATGATTCTCTCTGAGAGGGCACGTGATAGTGATGCACCTCTGACTGGTTGGACGATTTTTCATGAGAAAGCTCTATGGCTAGGGGTAAGTTTTCCTTTGCATCCCCTCATCAGGAAATTTTTGGCTAGGATATAGCTTATATCAAGGAAATTGATGCCTAATGGATGGAGATACCTACTATGCCTAACCCTTATATGTCAAGAACTCGGGGTCAATTTAGAGATGGCTAAGTTTAACGAGACGTATGTTCTGAAATAGAATCCCACAGATTCGTAGAAGGTGTATATGTCAGTGAAAAATTGGAAAGAATATTTTTTCTACGTGTCAGGTCGGTGGGAGTCCCCTACAAGTGATACTAGATTGGTAAGACGTGTTTGGAATGATACTAAGGTCTTGATTATGAATATGGTCTCTCTGATCACGACCTGGAGTCTTTATGTGAAGTAGAGGTTGGCTGATATCCAAAACTATCTTCCTTAGAAAACGAACTGGAGGGCCCTTTTAAATACTCCATATTTTGTTGCATATGGGTTAATAAGGCAAGGCACCCTGGAGCCTCCTCTTAGGCTGACTCACAAACCCCAAGTTTCCTCTAGTGCTCGGGCTTCTACTAAACGTTGCACTCCTCCTATAGATTTTGGGGGACGTTTCGAAGTGGTGCAGGAGGATGGTGACCATTAGTTTCTTAGCGCCCCCTTTTATCATTTATATATATACATGTTTTTTAAGGTGCATAACCCATATTTTTTTAATATTATTCGTCAAACCGCATGGATTTGACCGCTCATCAACTTTTTTCTTGGATGAAGAGCAAGGTGGCATAGTGAGAAACCGGCTCACCGATCGGTGGATTTTCTACTCCTGGGGGAGGGTCCTTAGTGGGTAAGAAAAGGGGTAAACCTACTCATGAAGGTCATACCTCTTCTCTGAAGAAAAAAAGAAGAAGGTTGGGGCCGATGAAACCACCTATGATCCCGAGCTTGTGAATTTTCGTCCTTCTTTGCCAAAGAACCCCGGGACCTCCACTCCCCTCACTGTCCCCATAGATCCTAGCAATCCTTTAAGAGATTTGAGGAGGGAGAAGGCCATTGTTGAGGACCTAACTGTTGGTGTTGATGGGGTCATGCTTAATCGGGCCTTGGCACCCAAGTACCTTGATTGTTGTACGAGCCATATTTCCATGGAAGGGTGAAAGGAGCAGCTCACGGCTATTTGTGAGGGGACCGATGTTGGTGAAATCATTCGACATCAATTGTGTCAGGTGCGTTATAATTTTTCTTTGTATTATTTAGTGCTTTGTAGTGTGAGTTGAATTCTTGTTTGCTTAACCTCTTTCACTTTTTTTGTGTAGTTAATGTTGATCTATGATTTCGATAAAGCTCACAACGTTGGCTATTTAAAGCCCGAGCTTGTTAAGGAGAAACAGGCTCATGCATCCTTGCACTCGAAATACACTACTTTGCTTGCTAAATTAGCAAAGTGGGAGAGCGAGAGTATTAATAAGGAGGAAAAGCTAAAGAATGAGGTCTTTGAGCTTAATGCAAGTGTTCGGTGAGTGACCAAGCTGGAGGAGAAGACGGGGGAGGTGCTCAAATAGGATGAGGCCTCTGTTGATGAGGCACGATGTCAAGCCAAAGCCAACGTGGACGCTATGGCACAGAAGCTTGAATCTAGTGTTAAGCATGCATATGAGCTAGCGATGGAGAATTTTAAGACAGAGGCTAAAAGAAAAGATTTGGGGGAATATTACTATCGCATTCTAGATATCCCTATTACACCACCCTATAATCAATACTACTCGGCTGAGGAGGAGGGGGAAGGGCTAGGCTCCTCTAGTGGTGAAGATGGCCCCGATGTTCCTGGGGTAAGGACTGTTGATTCTTGAGCACTTTTTTTTTTGAAAGCTCGATGTCTTTTTGGCTTGTATAGACACAAGCTTTTACTTGTACTTGTGAACGATATTGAATAAATGGATTAATTTGACTATTTATTGTGTATTTATGATGTTGCCCTACCTTTTGTCCTTTATGTAAGGAAAGAGAGAAAAAAAAATAAGATTTATTTAATTTTCCTTTCTTATAAAAAGGGTTGGAGAATAACAGATTTGATTCCCTTTTTTGAGAAATAACCTGGTGACTCTAACTTTTCTATTAGTGCCTTATGGATTCTGATCAGACAAATAGATGCCTAGTTCGGGAATTTCGTATTGATAATGGTAGGCTTGAGGACGAAGTTAGTTTTCTTAAAGCCGAGGTCGTGAAACTAAAGCGTGATACTAAAAATATAGGGTGTGAACTTGCTGCTTGTAAGGAGTAATTAATCCAAGCCCAAGCTCGAGAAAAGAGGACCATGGCTAGTATGGCCATTCTTGTTGACCGAGAATCGCACTGGGCAAGTTTTTATATGAAGCGCTCTAAGAGTGTTTTTCTCAAGGTTATGGAGGTTGCCGAGGATCTGGAGCGGTGGTTGCTTTCCATGATGGAAACACACCCTGAACTGGTAATATATGCACGTGAGAAAGTTGTTGAGATTCAGGCCGAACTGTTACCTTTAGTTGAGGAAAACAATGATCCCGATATTGGTCATATGTCCAAGCAGTTGAAGAGTTTATAGTGTGTGTATATATATATATTATGAATGAAGACTAGAATGAGTGGTGTGTAATAATTACTAATTTTATTAGCAAACAATAAGAACGATGTGTGTTAATGTATAGTGTTCCAGCTTTTTCTTTAATAAATTGATGAGTAACTTGTTGGAGGATTTTGCTTGACCATTAGCCTGGGGGTAATAGGGCATTGAGTGGCCTATCTTGATATTGTATTTGAAGATGAATGCTTTTAATTTTTGACCCGTGAAATGTTGCCCGTTATCTGTAACCAACTCTTTGGGGAGATTGAATCGATAAATTATGGACTTCCATATGAATTTGATGACCTCTTCCTCTCGAATTCTTGCTAGGGCTTTTGATTCAATCCATTTTGAAAAATAGTCTATTGCGACCAAGAGAAACCTTTTCTGGTCCGTGCTCATGGGCAAGGGTCCTACAATATCGAGTCCTCATTTGTAGAAAGGCCAAGGGTTCACTACTTCGACCATGAAATTGGGGGGGTGTGGGTTAGGAGGCCAAATCTTTGACATTTGTCACATTTTTGAGCATATTTAATGCAATCCTTCAGTATAGTGGGCCAATAATAACCTTGTCTCATAATCTGTTGGGATAGCCTTCTACCACCAGAGTGTGAACCACAATCTCCCTCGTGTGCTTCAGACATTATTCTTTTTGCTTCTTTAATGGCTATTGATGAATGCTCAAAAAGTACTAAAATTATCATGATTTTATGCACATTAATTGATTAAAAATATATATATTTATATGATTTTACTATATATTTATATAAATCTATCTTTTCGGAATCACATGTATTTTTATTGTTTTTCAGGTATTTTCGCTTAAAAACGTAACTTAAAGACTCAAAGAGGAATACTGAAGGCAATACATCACAAATATATTCATAAAATAAATGAGGAAAAGTCAATAAATATGAAAAAATTGGACAAAATGGGTCAAAAAAGTCAAAAATGTCAAAAATGAGGAAATCGTGCACGCAATTGCCCAACCGGGCCAGCCAATGCACGCGCCAGCTCTCCATTCTGCATGCATCCCTACTCTATTCCGCGTGCGTCTCGCTTCTATTCGCATGCACTGCTACGTCTGCGCCCATCTCTTGTACTGCGGCTCATATCAAAGATGACGTCATCATTCACTACTCCGTATTTTCTCCATTTTTAATAATTTTTTCACCTACTTTTTCTTCCCCTCCTCACCTATAAATATCCTCATTCTCTTCACTTCAAATCACACCTCAAAACACATCTTCTTTCTCTTTCTTTCTCTCCATTTCATAGTTTTTTTGTTTTTTTTAGTTTTTAGTTTTTCTTAGTTTTAGAGTTCTTCCCTTTTTGAGAAGAACTAATTATGTTTTTGTAATTTATTTGCTTTTTGATTCAATAAATGGGAGTGCAAATTTCATTTGGAGGTTTTCCAGCAACATGAATAACATCAAAGTATTGTAAGGATTTTATTTTCTTTACTGCTATTTTTTATGTTTTATTCTTATATGTTATATTTAATTTGTCTGTGATTAAATTTAACTTTGTTGGCTGTTTGTAAACATGATATAATAATAATGTTGTTATGCTTGCGAAATATTAAATAGGTAAAAATCTCTAAAATGAATTGATTTTGTTTTTATTCAAGATTTATATTAAGAATGTTAGAGATAAATATATTATTTTTCATTCATAACTTAAATCTGAAAATTAGATTTAAGGTTTAGTTATCTGGTCTAATTTAGAGTAGTGCTCTTTTATTTGTTGATACAATCGCACGGTAGTTAGAGTGAAGCTATATTTGAAAAGTTTTTATAAGAATTATTATCTAAAAATGTATTGACAACATGTTTTCAGTAGTGGTTTTAAAACTTGAAAGTTAGCACTCGGATAACTAAATTCTTAGGTTTAATTTGGACACCTTGAATAAAGTTTAAACTGTCTAACCCTACCAAAGGTGACATTTAAATGGTTCATTTTCAATCTCTTAGAAAAAAAAGGAATTAATTTAATTAATCAAATTAGTTATCAACCACACCCATAGGTGTTAATTGATTTGTTTAGTCCTTTGGTATTCATATAAAAAAGAGAGAATCAATAAATATCAATTTATATCTTTAATAACCTAAATAATATAAGCAAACATAATTACTTAGTTATTATATCCATAAATACTCCACTATTATAAAAGATAAAATTTGCATAAATATTTATTGAATTTGTATATATGTTTATTTTTATGTTATTAGATTAAAAACACAAAACTCCAAAATATCGTGACAGGATGTTTAGGATTTAATTTTGTTTTTAAAAGTTTGAATAATAAATTAAAAATCACATATATTCCTTCCTTAGATCGACCTTGGGAGTATACTTATCATTTTCTACGAAATGATTCGTGCACTTGCGAGAGTTTTATAAATATAAAACCAAATTATTAACAGGATCGACGATGTCAGTTTTGCCCATCAGCTATGCATAGGAAGTCGAGGCCAAGTAGGGTTTTGCGGTACAATTTTCCTACCACAATCATATACCAACCTACTTTAGCTTTAATTTGCTTTGCGGTCGAGCGATCGAGCGGTCTTCGGGTAGGTCCCCCCTATCTAAGAAATTATAGATCGAAGTGTACCATCTGGTAAAGGGGTACACATCCGATCATTATTTCAGCCTCTTCATAGATGCCTCTTCTAGCATGGTTACTAAGACTACCTGATCTTGCTTGGTGTCCCTTATTAATGCCAGGGTTGCTAAGGCATCAACATGGTTGTTCTCATTTTGAGTTATTTGTTTGATCTTGAACTCTGAGAACTTAGAACACTCGCGTTTTAGTCTCTCCAAACATTTCTTCATTCTACCTTCCCTTACCTTATACGTTCCCAGGAACTAATTAACTATAAGCCTGGAGTCACTATGTAGGGTAATTCTACTTGCCCTTAACTTTTTTGCAATCATGACTCCGAAAATGGTAGTCTCATACTCTGTGATGTTGTTGGTTGCCAGAAAATTAAGCCTGACTACGTATTCGAATTATTTGTCATCCTTGTCAATTATAACCCCTCCCAGTCCTCCACCATTAAAGTTGTGTGCTCCATCTATAAATATTTGCCAGATTGGGGTTTTCGTTAGGTCAATTGTGCATACCTCCGCGATTTCTATTGTATCGATAACCTTGGGACCATTGGTGAATTCAATGATGAATTTGGCCACTGCTTGTCCTTTGATGGCTACTCTGGCCATATATCTGATGTCATACTCCCCCAATTCTATGGCTATCTAGGCTAGTCTTCCTACAACCTCTGGTTTTGTCAACACATTTTTGAGAGGGTGTGAGGTTAGTACTATGATCGTGTGCAAGCCAAAATAATGTCTAAGTTTGCATGCGGTAATTTTGAGAGCAAAGGCAAGCTTGTCTATGGTGGGGTATTTGCTCTGGGTCTCTGTTAGGATTTAGCTGACATAGTAGATGGGGTGTTGGATTTTCTCTCTTTCTGTTATTAGCATGGCACTGCACGTCTAATGTGTGATGGCCAAATATAGATAAAGGATCTCTCATGTCCAAGGGCTGGCCAATATAGCGAGATTACTGAGGTATTTTTTTATTTCTTCAAAGGTCGTACTGCAATCCTCATTCCAAAAGCTAGTCGTGCTTTTTCTGAGCATTTTGTAGAAGGGCATACATTTATCCGTGCATTTAGCAATGAATATGCTCAAAGCCCCTATCCTTCCATTAAGTTATTGTATACCCTTGAGATTAGTAGGTGGCTTCATGTTCATCAGTGCCTGTATTTTGTCAAGATTGGCCTCTATTCCCCTTACTGATATGAGGTACCCTTGGAATCTTCCTACAGCCACACCAAAAATGCATTTTTTTGGGTTAAGTTTCATATCATACCTTCGTATTACTTCAAATATCTCCTGTAGGTCTCTAATATGGTCCAGGGGTTGAGTTGACTTAACCATCATACCGTCGATGTATGCTTCCAGGTTCGTGCCTAACTGTCTTTCGAACATTTTGTTGACGAGGCATTGATATGTTGCCCCTGCATTCTTTAATCCAAATGACATTCTTGTGTAACAGAACATTCCTTCTTCAGTTATGAAATAAGTTTTTTCTTCATCATCAGGGTGCATTTTGATTTTATGGTACCCATAATATGCGTCCAAGAAGCTCATCAAACCAAATCCAGAAGAGGCATCTACCAATTGGTCAATGCTTGGGAGGGGGAAACATTTTTTGGGGAATGCCTTGTTTAGGTCAGTGAAGGCTACGCACATGCGGGATGCACTGCATGCCTTTTTGACCAGTACCACATTTGAGAGCCATTTTGAGAGCGACGATATGTTGTTTGATTGCCTCATTTTTCTCTCTATGGAACTTTCGTTTCCGCTGTCGAATGGGTCTGGCTTCTGGGTTAATGTTTAGTCGGTGGGTTATGACCCGCGAATCAATTCCTGATATGTCCATAGGGGTCCACGCGAATATGTCTGCATTGGATTCTAGAAACGACGAGAGCTCCTCCTCGAGCTCTGATGCTAAGTTGTCGTTGATTTTCACCGTGTGGCCACTTCCCTTCTTGTTAGTTAGGACGTCCTTTACCTTATTTAGAAAGATCGACCTCATTATGCTTTTATTCTTGGGACGCCTTAGGAGGAGGCCTTTCGGTGATTGCTATTTGGTGTTAGCTTCCTTCATTGTGGCATTATAACAACGTCGGGCATTCTCTTGATCTCCTCTCAACTCTTCGGGGCCTTCAGCGGTAGGGAACTTGATTACTTGATGGAAGGTGGATGGGACTGCTTTCATGTTATGTATCCAAGGCCTTTCGAGGATGGCGTGGTAATGCGTTGGGTCATCGATGATGACGAAATTGGTCATTACTATCACTCATTTAGCCATGACAGGTAAGATCACCGTTCCTTTTGCGTAGGTGGTGCTGTCGTTGAATCCTACAAGAGGCATCTTTGTTTTGACGATATCCATATCATCTAGTCCTAGGGCCCGGGTAGTTGTGAGGATTAGAAGGTCTACGGAACTTTCGGTGTCAATCATTACCCATCGGACATCGTAGGACCCGATTCTTAGGGTTATGACTAGAGCGTCCTCATAATGGGATGCAGTCTCATCTTTCTCTGTGAAAGTTATTCTAACAGAAGGTCTTGCCTTGTCCAAGGCTTACACGTGGGGTTCGTTGTTCAACTCCCTCGCAAATCTTTTGCGAGCATTATTGGAGACCCCACTGATTCCTAACCCGCCATGAATAGAGTGTATGGTTTTAATGTTGGGCCCTCCATGAGGCTCTTTTGCCGTACTTGATGAGTATGTTGGTCGACACATTCTTCGTTCGCTTTGGTAGCCTTCTCTTCCATCCTCATTTGTTGTGACAAGGTCTTTGCAATATCCTCTTACTAACAATGCCTTCAATTCTCTTTTGAAGTTTCTACAATCTCTTATCGCGTGGCCTATATCTCTATGAAAAGCACACCATTTCGATACATCTCTCCCTAGAGTACTCATCTTGGGTGGCCACCTAGTCTCGGGCTCCCTCTCCATCCTTTGTATAACCTAGATTAAATCGATCTTTAAGGGAAGGCCCTTGAAGGGAAATAGTGCTCTTCCCCATGTTTCCCTGTTATCCGGGCAACTTTTGTTTACTACCTAGTTTCTATTTACTGACCAATTTGCTGCTGGTTTGTTGCTTGGAAAAAATCATTTATTTATGTAAGTTTGGTGTGTTTGGTCTGAGCTTGTTCTCCTTTTTTCTTTGTTTGGGGCCGAGATTAACTCTCCACCCATTCAGTAGTCTTTGGTTAGGCTAAGCTCCATCTCCAAGTTGACGAACTTTCTGGCCTCCCCATATGCTTCCTCCAAGGTATGTGGTATTGTTTTTGTTAATTCCATGAATAGGTTAGAATCTTTGAGCAGGCCTCGCCTAAAGGCTTCTATAGCGATGGAACTGGGACAGTCAGTAATTTCCAATTTTTCTTCTCTGAATCATTTCATGTATCCCTCGAAGGGCTCCTTTTCTCCTTACATGATTGAAAAGAGGTGATGAGATTCTTTTCTCAAGGGTTTGTTACAGGCATAGTTGGTGATAAATAACTTGACAAACTATGGGAAAGAGGCTATAGACCTGGGAGGTAGATTATTGAACCATTTATGTGCGCCATCACAGAGGGTGGCTGCAAATAGCTTACACATCATTATGTCTCTCTTTGCTTAGTTGAGGCTCATGGGCACCATGGCAGTTTTGAAATGTTGGACGTGTGTCACTAGATCCTTCGTCCCGAAATAACCAAGGCATTTGGGAGCATTGAACTTGGGAGGAGGTTCATCATTTTCTATTACATCTGAGGAGGGAGAGACGTATAATTGTTCACAATCTCTGTCCACCTCATAGGGGGCCTTTCATTTTTCCTGCCTCTCGCTTGCCTCCTTCAAAACCTTCTCTTGTCTTTTATTATTCTCATCTAAGGCTTGAATCTGTGTATCCTAGCTTCTTTTTTCTTGAAGCCAATGCTCTTCATCAGGATAAGCCGAGGCAGAGAGAAGGTTTCCCTCTATTTCCTACTCAACAAATCTGCACTCGACCTGACCGTTCCCCATTACCTCTCCATTAACTAGTTCAACGGAAGGATTCTTTGGGGTTCTTTCTTCCGCCCGAGATCGTAGAACCTTATTTTCTCTTCTGGTTTCGTCGATCTCTTTCCTTAGTTCAAGCAACTGACAAGATAACTCTTGATAGAGGGTGTTGTCTTCTACCCTAGGCCCATTAGTTACCGACAGTGTGTTTTCTTGAATAGCCATTATTTCGAGATCATTCGAATTAGAACGTCACTTAGACCTAGTTATAGCCATGGTTTTTGAATTGCAGGTAGCGTGTAATGGACTTTCCTAACTTCTCTCTAAGTACGAGGTGGCTCCTTACAAGGTATGGGGTCAGAAACTCACGATTAACCTTAGAATCTGAGCCCCACGGTGGGCTCCAAAATGTTGAGACTCAAAGCCTTAACAATGAACTGGTAGAGAGAGGTTAGAGAGAGAAGAGTGTGAAGGGGTCAATGTGTGGATCCTCATGAGTGATCCATCCATTTATAGCACATTTATAGGTACAAGTGTCAAAGATATAACATGTACACATAGCTGCATGTTAGGAAGGCATGATTAACTTAACGTACAATGTGTCAAAGATCTAGGTCTAGTATTACTTGTGTTGTCAATGAGTTTGGGCTGATCTTGGGCTCTTTCTAAATAAGGCTCAAGTTGACCTTTTCTGAATAAGGCTCGAGCTGACCTTGGGATTGGTCTGTCCCGTGGATGGAATGTCTAGGGTACTTCATCTTCTATCTTGGACTGGACTTGACTCGGGTAGGTTACCAAGTCTGGACTTTAGGTCGGCATGCATGTCCAAACAATAACATATCTAAAACTTATAACAATAAAAATAGCATTTAATTTTATTGAAAGAGTCTAATCAACAAAGTTCAATATTGAATCGATTTAAATGACCATAATTTTATTTTAACAAAGTTTAATTAGACAATGTATAATGTGAAATATTAGGCTAAATTCTTTTAAAATATATAAATTAGATACAATGGGTGCTATTTTTTAGTACAAATTTTATAAAATGTTATTTTTTTCCCTCAAAAATTGAAATTTTATAACATTACAGCATGTAATCATTTGATATAAATAATAAAATATTTATTTATTGTATGTATTTTAATTTTTTTTTCTAATTTATTACCACTTGTGTGTGTATAAAGGTGTCAAACAAGCCAACACGACCCATTAAGCACTTAGCTTATTGGCCTAACGAGTAATGAGCCAACACTACTCGATTATTAAATACTTGGCTGACACAGCAAAGCACGGCACATGAAAAAAAGAGGCACGACATTTCCCATAACAGACTGAGGTGTGTTTGCATGCTAGTTTGAAAATAAATTATATATAATAAAAAAAGCAACATTGTATGGCTTGTGGCCCGCAGCCCGTAGTAGGTTGGATTGTAGCAGTAGGCTAGTCCGATATATTTATATATAAATATATTATCAAATATAGGCATATTACAATGGATAGAGTTAACATTGGTACATGAAAGATGTGAAGTTTGACTCCCACTATTAGCATTTTTTCCCCATATAATGGGCTAAATAGACTACGAGCCATGTCGACCCGTTAAACATGGCCCAATAGGTCAGGCATGGCATGACATGCACGATAAAACCCACTGACTAAGAATAAAAGCATGGCATGGCTCGTATACAAGCCACTAGTCGGCACAACCCGCTAACTAATAGACCATTGTTCGACACAAGGTGCTAATTCACGGGATCCGACCTCTTGATACCTTTATGTGTATGTATATGTATATATATATACACACATTTAATTATTTATTTCAGTTTATCTTTATTTTGTTAAAAAAAAATAAAAATGTTCATTTTTATTTTAATAGTTTAATATTGATTATATAATGTTAAAATAAGAGAAATCAAAATTTTATCTTTAATACCCTTCAATTTTAAATATATTATAAAAATATCATTGAATAATCATTATATTTAACATATATTAAAGTTCAATGACATATTTGATATTATTGAAAAGTTAGGGGTATTTGTGGAAAAGTTAAGGATATTATTAATATTTTTCTATTTTAATTACCTAAACATTATTAGGTTTCAAATGATAAAGGATGTTGATAGGGTCTTAGACTCTATTCTTAAGTGAATGTAATTTTATAATAATTTTACTCAAAACTTACATATATAATAACTAAATTAGTTATATGAAAATTTATATGTTTCATGTGAATGATGCAATAAATCTCTTGGAACCTTACTATGATTTTAGTAAATACGATGAGGATGTTAGAATTTTTCTTTAGATTGATCAAGGCGAATGCTAGATGTATATCATGAAAAATGATTATGGTAATAGGATTAACCTTTGGTTAAATTGCCACATCTTATTGTTATTGTGTTTTTAGGACAAATCATTTTAGTGAATCAATTTGAACATATATGAATCAATTATTTTTACATATTCTTTACGCTTTAAACCAAATACGTTGTTCATAGAAATATAAATTGATTAAATATTAGAATCCATATAAATGCTAAAGTATGAATTAAGAATATAAATTGTGTTTTAATTTATTAAATATTTAAGACATGAAAAGTAGCTTATGTTTTAATATGTACCATATGATGTGTTATTCAAAACAAAAGAAAAAATAGAAAGAAAAAAAACATAAAATAAAATCAATAAATAAATAAAAGTGGACAAGTTGAAAAAAAATATAAAAAATGATCGTGTAATGGAAAACATTGACAAAAAGAAAAAAGAAAAAGAGTCCGATAATTATGCTTGAGTTCAAAACATTAAAATATAATCATTTTATTGACCTATTTGTCTTAGGTATATTTCTCTTATTCCATGAATTTGTGAATTTTTTTATTTTTTCTTTTATCCCAATTATAAAAAGATGAAATATCTTTTAATTTTAGAAAATACTTTAGATAAGTGAAACTACAATTTTAAGGAAAAAACATATGGTATCAATTCAATTATAAAAAACATAACGATACTTTATAGGGATGAATAATATTCTAATTTGTTTAAGTTATATGATTTGATTATTATTAATAGATATTACATTAAACGTACTTTAAGTATGATTATTATAAAATAACTAGAATGAAGTGATGATTAGAGAAATTTCTAATACTTGTGAGAATTTGATATCATAATATTATTATGCCTCAAAATTGAATTGTTAAAAAACTTATTTTATCTAATATGAGTTTAGATTTTGCTTTTAAGATTAGCAAAGAAAAAATGTAAAGGATTTTAATAAATGTTATTATATATATATATTTAGTTTATTTTTTTTATATTTGTATTTATTTTATTATTCTTATTTGTTATAATCATTTATTTTTTATTTATTGAAAAAACATAATTTTTTAAATTTTTTGAGATTTTTTTAAATTGTTTTTTAAAACATGTAGTGGATGAAATTATACCAACTTATCCTAGCCAAAACAATGAACGCTTATCTGCCACGTGTCGCCAGCTTGGGCATTATCTCACAATGTGTGTTGACCGCATTGACTAGCTCTTGAATGCTACGTGGATAGCAAATTGCCCTCTATTTTCCATCCTTCAATCAATAGGCCAAAAAAGATTCTTAAAGATGATCGATTTTTTTTTAAATCTGATTATCATAAAAAATATATAAATAAAGTTACAATATAATCAAAAGTTGTAAAATTGTATGATAGTTATTTTAATAACTACCATCTGAAATGTTTTAAATTTACTTTTTATAAGATATTTATAAAACGATAGTCATAAAAACGTTTTAAATAAATAATTAAAATATAAATTTATTAAATTTAAGTTATTTTTATTTAATGTCATTATAAAACGATCGACAATCATAATTAGTATTAAAGTGAATAAATATTATAAGATTTTTTCCCCCTCAAAGAGGCTCAGCTAATGCGTCGTGCTAGAAAAACATTCATTGCATTGCTGTCATCCACTGGTGCCGCCCATTGCCGTCGTCCATAAGCCTCACTTCGCCAACCTCCGTTGCCGTCGTTGCTGGAATCGCCAACCTCCATTGCTGTCGTCCATAGACCATGCCTAGCCAACCTTCTCTGCACCTCCACAGACCTCGCCGCCTCACCAAACTCGCCTTGCCAACCTCCACATAAGGTCTTAAATCAAACTTATATAATGATATACATTTTGATCTAAAACTTTCTTGGTGTTTTGGCTCCTTTAATTTAGTCAAGAAACTTGTTTGTTATTTTTTAAGTCTAATTTAAAAGCATTACCTAGTAATCTTGTGTTTTCCACCATTTATTCTTGGAGATTGTTTTGTGTTGCTGGGAAATGTATAGTACGTTAAATATTTTGTATCCAACATTTAGAGCTTATATTACTGTTTCCATGAAAACTTTGAGGACTTTATGAAACAGCACAATTTCATTTCTATAATCTATTGCTAGTTTAAAAACAAAGTCCATGGTACTTCAGTGGTTTGTGTGAGATTTATTTTACTATAGATTGGCAGTTTTGCTTCGGTGAAGAAGCATCCAAGTCAATAGCTCTCTCTTGAAACATGTTTCGTTGAATGTAGATGTCCATAACATTCTGTGGTACTCTAATGAGGAATGAGAGTGCATGAACTTGAGACTATTTGTGTTGCATCTCCAATGCAACTCATTTCAGTGGTCTAAAATCCCACTAAGAAAATATACTAGACTCCTCTCCCTAGTTATCTTACCTTGTCCTGACTCCTGAATTTGATTTGATTTCATTAATTAATTAAACATAAATGTTCTTTCGATCCTAGATTTCACTATCAAAAATTGATAATTAATATATGTTCATGAACTATGTCGCAATACTAGCAACCAAATTAAGATAAACATAGTATCTAAAGTGTTATTTCAATCCTAGTTTGACCCCTTTTATCTCTTCTAAATATTTTAATATACTTTGCTTTATATATAATGTTTGTAGTACAAGTTGAGGTAAGAATACTGCATATGACGATGCATATTCGTGGATAATAAGAGATATATGTTTACTTTTAAATATAGTAATTAAGTCATTAACTTCATCAAAGTGAATCAATATAGCAAACTTATTGATGTCAATTTATTATGATGATAAAAAAACACAATTGTCATAAAATATATTTGTTATTATTATCGATTATTCAATTTTTTATCATTTTTAACGATGGTCATTTTTTTCATGACGATTTTGACCATTAAGGAAAAAACTTATTAATCATGATACTTTGATAGATGACGATCACTCTATTTTTTTAACGTCATAATAATCTTACAATGATGGTTAATGATCGTAATTAAAACCGCTTTTTGACATAGTAGATGGTATTGGCTTTATCTTGCAATAAAAACATAATTATTCCACTTAAATACCAAATAATATCCCATTATATCATGTTAGTAGCTAAAAATACAAAAATTGGAAGAAAATTAATATTTAGAGTAATCTTGAAAACTTTTAAAGAATAAAGTTGAAGATTGGTGCTCCACTTATTCATCAACAAATTGGATTCTTGTATTTCTCTCACTTATTTATATGAATTATTTAGATATTTTTATGAATTTGACGAATTATATCTCTAGTTAAATAATTTATTGTGATTTATAGGCATTTTTAAGTCTTAGATTATAATTTGGTTAAAATTATATTATGATTTAATTAAATTATTATTTTTAATTTCTTGATGTATTTAATTACATGTTTGAATATCAAAGCATGCTAATTTTTTGAAATAAGTGTACAATTTGTTTTATTTTAGTTTTATTTATTGCTAGATTATATAATTGATATATAATTTCTAATTTTTATAACTGAAGTAACAATTTGTAATTTTTATTGCAACTAAAATTAAATACCTAGGTTATAAATTATCAACGGTATATATTTTAACATCATAATATAATTATTAAATTAAATAATTTTGAATTATTAATGAGTTTTAATAACTAAATTATTAATCAATTAAAAAAAATGAAAATAAATTTATACAAATCGAAATTTCGAAAATTAAAGTCAATTTTTTAGGGTTATAACTTATAAAATAGGTTTAGAATTTAGATAATATTTTAAATCATGTTATCACAACTAGGGGTGTCCATAAACCGGATCGGACCGGACCAAACCGTAAAATCGGACCGAACCAGACCAGACTGAACGGTTTTACAAATCAAATGGTTCGGCCCGATTTGTACTAATTTTAAACCGTTCGAACCGAACCGGACCGGTTTAATAATATATTAAAAATTTCACATTATTCTTCATTAAATGTATAAAAAATCGAACCAAACCAGACCGAACCATTTTATAAACAAACGATCCGGTCCGATTTTTATTACTTAAAACCATTTCAAACGATCCGGTCCAGTCCGAGTAATATAAACGATCCAATCCGGTTAAAGTTTTTTGACCAAAACTGGATCGGACCGTTGGACACCCCTAATCACAACCATGAAAAAGTTTCTTTAGTTATTAAAAACAGAAACTACCGACATAGTTTTGGCATGCTAGAGATAGAGGGTTCAAGTCCAGTAATAATTGTATGCGCTGTGTTGTATAAAAAAACATGCATATTATATAATTAAAGAAAAATACTAAAAATATGATTAATAGTATAAAATAACACTTTCTTAGATAATTTTAATTTTAAACTCCCTATGCTAATTATATTTTTAACATATTTTCATAAATGCGTTAAACATGTGTTCATTTTCTTTAATATTTGTAAATGATGAATCCATGAAAGTGAAGTTATCAGTACATTTTTCTATCTAATATTTACTCATTTTATTTAATAAGTAGTATTTTTTGGTTATAAATATTAAAATATAAACTTTATAGTAAAAATGGATGAAAATATATTTTTTAAATTTTTTTAATGTATGACCAATCAGAAGATACCACGCAAGTAGAGACCCAATCGCAAAACGTCGCATATAGCAAGTGATGCAGGCCTTGCCATGTGTCAACACAACGTTCGTTTCAAGTTTATCGCTTAGTCAACAGGCTTGCCACACGTCGTCACCTAATTTGTCCCATCTTCCTATAGGCACGCCACACAAGTTGTATCCATGAATCACAAATCGCCATGTGTCACTGAGTTAGCACGTGTTGACTATGACCAATCAAGCATGCCACGCGTCGTGCACTAATTGGATTTATATTTCCCCTTATCACGTGTCACATTTATATTTGCTAGTGCTATTAATTTAACCCCTACTTTCCCCATAAATCATAATGAGCTAAAAATTACATTATTTTTATCAGATTTTAGAGCTAAAAAGAGAAAAAATACAAAAAGTTCAAAATGATATAATTTTGCTGAAGATCCAATAGAAGATTGGTATCTACAATTCAAGATATTGATTGTATTTTTTTTTCTTTTCTTTATCAAATTGTATATCTTTCTTTATGAAAAATAGGAGCTTTATAAACAAAATTATGTCTAGCTAATTTATTAATCTATAAATCTTATAAACCCAATTTTCAACATGTGATTATCTAATATTGTACTCCAATTATGATTTCAATTAATTATATTATTTAATCTGATTTTTATGTCATTAATTGTTTGACCAATAATTGATCTATATAAGCAATTAAATAGATTTTAGAGAATTATTTAATTATTTTATCTTGATCAAATAACATGCATAGTTTCTAGGCAGAGATATATGATTCTTATGTATGCAATCCATAATCGATAAAATTAATGAGTAATATGCAATTTAATTGACATGAGAGTGTGATTAGGTTAATTACTATATAGTGTGTATTTTACTTAATAGATGAATATATGTTAGGTTAGATTCAATTGATCATATAATTGATTGATAATTATATCGGGAAGATTTTAGTGATTCACATGTTTAAAAAATTGAAAGATTAAGTATTTTTAGATATTTTCTCATATATGTTATTAGTTTTCAAATCTTATTTAATTAATTATTACTATTTATTTTTAGTTTTTTTAATTTTTCTTTCTTAAAACATAAAAACATAAAAAAAATGATTTTTTTTTGTTTTAACAATTAGTTTATATTAATATAATCTCTGTGGGAATATTTTTTATCATTATATTACTTTATACGATACGTATAATTGTATATTCATTATATATAATTCGTGTTTGGTTAACAACACATATTTTTCTCGCATATTATCGACGTTTATTTTGGAATATGAATATTTTTAATCTTAAAATATATTTATTAAAATTTTAAATTAAAAATATGTATATAAGGTATGTTCAAAATGTATCAAAATAACAAACATATGATAAATTTTATAGGAAGTTAAAAATAAAAATAGTTAAATATATGAGTTATATATGAAAAGCTGCCTTGAAATATAGATTTTATATGTCATTAATGTACTTTGCATCATGACGCAAATAACGATAGTAATTATTTTAAATTGTTTATAATGATTTGTTATCTCATAGTATTTAAAGGTTAATCTGGTTAGGACTTAACAGTCTAATTTTTAATTATGCTTATATTGTTTTAGAAAACTTTATATATAGACTCAAAGATAGTGTACCGAGAATATTGTATGATATAATCCCCCAAAAATATGAGGTTGGGATCCACCTCCACATAGTTTAAAATAATTTAAAAAATGCATATTTTAAGATGAATTATATCTATAGGAAAAAAAATTGTATTATATTGTATTTTTAGAAAGAAAAAGTAACTAATATTCATTAAAATTGTATTACATTAGAAAATTCATTTACAAGATACAAATAAATGAAAATTGACAAATAAATTTAAACACAAGCATTTTGTTTTATCGTTATGATGACAGTGATGTTAATAATCATCTTTTTTATAAAATTTTATTTATTTGTTTATATTACTATCAACAATTTTTTCATACCTTTAATTACTTGAATCTGTGCCTTTAACCTCTAAGATAGTAACAACTTTAATAAAAATCTAGACTTATGGAATAAAAAAATGTCAAAAACTATTCAAAAACATGCAAAAAAATACTTAGAACAAGTCTATGCAATAAATAAAGCCACTAAATTAAGATCAAGGAAAAACATAACATAATTTATGACAATTTTATTTTAATAACAAAAATAAATAAATAAATAAACCTATGATTGAAACAACTAGGGTTTATAATATTAAACATTTATTACTTGTTAAAAACTTTAAACTTTAGTTAATAACTTATATAATTGTTTTTTAATATATATATTTTTTTGAATGTTCAAAATGTGGTGCACATATCTGTTTTCTTTATAACATAATTTTTTTTAAAGAATTAAAAATAAAACCATGTAGATAAATAAATCATATAAAAATGAGATGGTATGTATTTTTGTATATCTCTCTACCGTATGTATGTAAAAGGAATTGAGTATAACAAAATTTCCATAGCCACATCTAACAACTCATAAAAAATACAAATATCCTTAATTTTTATCAAATTTACATATTTATCTCTTAATTTTTTTCGTCATATTTAGTCTTTAATTTTTTTATTTTTTAAAAATTTGTTCAAAAGAGACTATATGAGTTAAATTTGAAAAATTAAGAGATTAAATCTTAAGACAAAAATATCTTGATTGATATAGTTCATTATAATTTATGCAAGTTGACAAAAAATTTTAAAATTAAAAAAAATCAAGTAATCGAATTTAAAGAAAAAATAAAAAATAAAGTAATAAAAATTTAAAGGATAATATGTGTTGTTTGAAAAAAAAAACAATAATCTTAAATTGATAATTTATAAGAACAAAAAAAATAACAAATAAATCATTTTAATTTAGGGAGTATGTAATAATTTTTTTTTGGTAGAATAATAAATTTTATTAATATATTAAAATTTAAAATAGATACAAAAATTAATTATTTTTTAAAATCTTATTTTATTAATTATTCCAATTGAATATATATACACATAATGAATAAGATCTATTTAAATTACAATAAATAATTATAATTATACTTAAATTAATAGATAATTAAAATATATACAATATATATGACACTATCCGCTGACCCAATCACACAAGTTAGAGTATCGATGTCATATATGCTTAATTTAGACAATATGGTAAGGAAAGAACCCCCAATTACACCATAAGTTATAATGTCAATTATTTGATTTACCTTCTTGATGTACGAAATTTTAATGATACCAAAATTTAAATTATTGTTGATGTAGTTTGTATCAAGCTTAATATGTTTTATTTGGTCATATTGTACTAGGTTTAGGCGATCTTAATAATGTTTTGTTATCACAAAATAGGACCATAGGAGCCTTAGGACTAAAATCGAGATTACTTAACAAAATCTTTAACTAAAAAAGTTCTATAATTGTACGGTGAAGAGTACAATATTCATCTTTCACACTAGATAACGATACCACATTTATTTTCTTACTTCTTTAAGTCACCAATTTATCTCTTAAAAGTGTAAGATATCTTGAAATAGACTTTATATTTACCTTAGAACCTACAAAGTCAGAATCAATGTAATTTATGATGTCTAGGTGTTCATGCTTAGAGAAGAAAATACCTTTGTTTAGGAAAGATTTTAGATAAACAAGTGTTTGAATCAGAGTTTTTCAATCTCAGGATATTCACGTGGGGCCTAGGGTTTTGGCGTTGATGCTCCGCACCGATCTATGTTCACAATGGGGCAGCCATAGCCTGATACATGTTTCTTTCGCTCTCCTCAAGTTTCAAACCCTGGTCCTAACCCTTAAGACCTTATTAGGGAGTAACCTAGTACCATCTATGCTACTATTCCAGATGGTACCAAGTTACTCCCTAATAAGGTCTTAAGGGTTAGGACCGGGGTTCAAAATCTGGAGAGAGTGATAACTCTATATTTTAGAGTTATTTTTGTCCATTTTATTAAGTATAATTGCTATGTTCTTATTTTTTTTAGTTAATTTTAATTAAATAAATTAATATTTATTATTAATTTTTTAATAAATATATTTTTAAGAAAATTAATGAATTTGAATAAAAAAAGGACTTAATTACAATTAATAAAAGCTAAAAATATAATTTGAATTAAAAGTAGGTGAAATTGCAAATATCAAAAGATTAGAAGTTAATTTGAGGGTCAAAATGTAATTAAGGAAATTTAGTTTTTATATGCAGGAAAAAGGACCATGCGTTCCATTTTTCACGCGCGCCACACACCGTTAGATCATCCAATCAATGTCAGGATCAGGCACGTGGAATCCAGATGCGACAAAAGAGAGTGGACTTGGTTTCCTGATGGCACGTTGCTCGGCGCTAAGTGGGGCCTACCTACCGCGTAGGCTGGCGTGTAGGATGGGACCCACGTGTTTGCCAAAATAAATGGTCCCATGCGACGCGGTTTAAATACACATCGTGCGTCCTGCCATTCGAACGAATCATACATTACCACATGTCTTGAATATTCTTACATCAAATTAGAAGATGACACGTGGCATGTGTTGATTAAAATAAAAACACGGAAACAACACATGTTTCCAACCGCATCTGCGTCCCCCACGTGTCTAGAAGGCACTTCTCCCATGCGACACGACCCTCGTGCACCCGTTCTTTACAGCTAATGAAATGCTGCCACGTGTCTCATTATTTCTTACAGCTAATAAGATGTTGACAAGTGGCACACATTTAAAGAAAATAAATAAAACGTAGAATAGTCTTCCACGCGTGTTTGCTTTTTGTTATTTTCCATATATCTCTGTCCCCCACTACATGCTTTTTGATGAAAATAAATAAAACGTAGAATAGTCTTCCACGCAAAAATTTTTATTTAACATTTGGATGTTGTTATTTTCTTAGGAAATAGAGAGAAAGAAGACAGCGAAGAAGAAGAAAAAGAAAGAAATTTATTTTTCATTGAGGAATCGTGAAAGAGTTTCTCCTAATCTTTTCTTTTAAATTTTATTTCTCTAAAATGTCTGATTATTGTTGTATTGTAATTTTAA
The DNA here is from genome assembly GCA_030763125.1 of Hippophae gyantsensis. Taxonomy (NCBI): domain Eukaryota; kingdom Viridiplantae; phylum Streptophyta; class Magnoliopsida; order Rosales; family Elaeagnaceae; genus Hippophae; species Hippophae gyantsensis. The sequence goes on along the minus strand of CM061039.1, from coordinate 25,425,059 downwards.
TTTTTGCTATGAACTAATTTATTTGTTCTAAGGTTGTAGTGTAGCTTAAATTATGAAACTTGAATTAATTATTTTTGAATGATTTATGGAACGGTTTTAAGTTGTTTATTTTATCTGTGTTTAATGTTTTTAATTATTGAAAGATTAATTAATTGATCTGTGACACTTAAATAAACTTGAAAAATACATTTTTGTATGTTGCTCGTGATAAAATAATATATATATATATATATATATAAGGGATATGAATATACATTTATTGTACGTATAACTATTTGAGAACTTAGAACTTAATAAATCTGGTTGAATCTAATTCTCATAGGAATATAGTGAATTATTTTAGCGAGATGTGTCTATATGGAGCTCAGAAGAGATATATGGATAAATTAGGAGTTCTTGGTTAACAACTTAAAATACGAAAACATAAATCAAGAGAAAATAATATGACTCAAGTGGATTAATTTGGTGAAACTACAATCCTAGAATTTTCTTATAAACTGTTATAAAAATTAGTTAGTCAAACTGCATCAAATTATCGACTTTTTGGATAAAATCAGGTTGAAATAATTTTAGTAATTAACGAACACTAGTAACAAATCTCCGTGGGAACGATATTTTACTTATCATATTATTACTTGTGACCGTGTATACTTGCATGATTTTATGTTCTCTAAAAGAGACAACAGAGAGCGAAAGAAACATGTGTCAGACTATGACCGCCCCACTGTGAACATAGACCTCAACGCTAGAACCATGGGCCCCACGTGGATATCCCTAGATCGGAGAACTCTGGTACAGATACTAAGATTTGGTTCATTGTATCCATATGTTGCTCACTTGGATTATACATAAATTAACTTACAACATTAATTGCATATGATAAATCAGGTCAAATATAAGTCAAAATGTCTCATTAATCTTTGATACATCTCTTTATTAGATGGGATTTAGTGAATTCATGATTCATCTTAATAGGATGTTTATAATGGCACAAGAAGCCAAGTAGCTACATAAACTTTCAATCTCATAGGTGTTACTACTTGTAACAATCATATCATCAACATAGACTATGAATAAGTTAATATCAGTACCATCTTTTTTATAAAAAAGAAAGTTATGATCTACTTGGGCCATTTAAAACCATACTCCTCCATCGAACAACTCAATCTGCCAAACCATGCCTTTGGTAATTGTTTTAACCCATACATTACTTTCTTTAACATGTATGTCTTTACCTCTTTTGTTAGGAACTCGGGAGGGGATCCATATATGCCTCATCTATTAACTCTCAATGGGGAATGGTGTTCTTCACATCAAACTACAATATTGGCCAATCTATTTTCACTACAATCTAGATAATAACTTGCATTGTATTCATCTTAGCCATATGAGCAAATGTTTCATAATAATCAATTCCATATGTTTAAGCATATCCTTTAACAACTACTACGGGCTTATTTTTCTCTAGTGTCTCATTTGATTGGAATTTCACAATAAACATTCACTTACAACCAACAATCTTTTCTCCCTTAGGTAACTTGACCAACTTCTAAGTATAATTTTCTGGGGGCATTCATTTGATCTAACATTGTAGATCTCAACTTGAAGTTTTTAAGATCTTTTCTAAAAATGATTAGGATACGAAACATAATAGATTTGAAAGGCAAAATTTAAGTGAGTTTTTGATAAGTAATAATAAGGAACAAAGTTAGAGACATGATAAACAACATTAGAAAAAAGCCTAACTTATGAACTCGAAAAGGATACTTCTTACCTTGATCACTAACTTATGGATCCAAGTTATTAAGTGCTTAAATAGAATTATAAGGTAAGTAATAAGTAGTAGAGATATTATAAATAAAAGGTAAGTTAAAGGCATATACTTGGGGATCAATTATAGAATACTCATTCGATGTCATGGTAGTATCATTAAGAGGAGTAAGAGCATTAAGAAATGGAGGTATAATGCTAACTTGCCTATTTCTTCTACCAAAATATTATTGAAACAAATGATGTGATCTTTCCTTATCTGATTCTCTAGTTCTCGTATATAATGGGAAGAATGTAAAGATTATCACTCAATTCTATAAGAGAAGGATCATCTTTCATGTTGGAAATCCATGACTTATTTTCTTTCAACCATAACTTCTCATATTTTTTTACTACTAATCTTTTTTGGAAGAAGAGTTAGAGGAGTGTCCCCAAAAAATAAGACTCACTCTCATATGACTGAACGTAAATATAAACATAATATTTACTAATACATTGATAAAAATATTTATACTTCTTTTGTATATTAGAGTAACCTAAGAAGATACATTTTATAACACGCGAGTCAAATTTGTCCCAGATATGAACATAGACATAACAAACACACATAAAAACTTTAGGATATAAATTGAGTGCAAAAGATATATAGTGAAAATGAGACAACATCTTCAATAGAGTTTGATAACCAATAACCAGTATGATTAATTTTATTTATATTTTTAAATAATTTATCATTAAATATATTTATCTAATTTTATTAATCATAATATTTATTAGTTTAAATAATTATTTTAAACATTCTAATAATCAATTTTATATATTTTTTATTAAATTTATATTTATATGTATTAAATAAGATAAATAATTTAAAAAATAAGTAATAAATTATTTTTTTATTCTTAAAGATTTATTAAAATTTTATAATTTCATAACTCTATAATTTTCATAAATTTTTTTAATATTTTTTTATATATAAAGGTAATATCCTTAATATATTTCTAAAATTTAAGTTTTGGTATTTTAATAATTTAATCATTTCCGACTTAGAATTTTATGTACAAAACACAATCATCTCATTTCCAATTTTCCACCAAAAGCCAGCCTACTTGTACGGTTAAACACTTTAAGCCAAAACAAAGCCTAACCCTAAAACCTCCCCAAACCCCAAAGCCACGCGCCGCCATGCAAGCCACTCTCTTAGCTCCCAATCTACCCACCACCACCATCAAATCCCTTCTTTCCAACAATGGGTTCCACCATCCGAGAGTTTCCTTCACCGTTCAATCCTCCATTTCCGACACGGCTCAGTCTTCCCCTGCCATTGCTGTGGAGTCTCCACCACCTACTGTGACAACCCACAAGCTTAACAAGTATAGCTCTCGCATAACTGAGCCCAAGTCACAAGGTGGGTCACAGGCTATTTTGCACGGTGTTGGACTTTCAGAGGAGGATATGAGTAAGCCCCAGATTGGCATTTCCTCTGTTTGGTATGAGGGTAACACTTGTAACATGCATTTGCTGAGTCTATCAGAGGCTGTGAAAGAAGGGGTTAGAGACGCGGGTATGGTTGGGTTCAGGTTTAATACTATTGGAGTCAGTGATGCTATCTCTATGGGGACCAGAGGAATGTGTTATAGCTTGCAGTCTAGGGACTTGATTGCTGATAGTATTGAAACTGTAATGAGTGCTCAGTGGTATGATGGGAACATCTCTATCCCTGGATGTGATAAAAACGTAAGTACTTTTCCCCCTTTCCTTTATTCTTATCTGTGTGTATATATAGTTTTGATTAAATAGTTCTTTTTTGTTCAGACACAACTATGATTGTATGAGAAACATGTTATTGTCTCTATTCGTTTGTTATCTCTTTGTTAATTTTCTAAATTAGCAATTTCGATTGTTGGTTGTAATGTGGAAACAATTGATGTTTCCCTTTTCCTTTTTCCATTTCCTTACTGTAATGGTGTTTGTGTGGCCTTGATTTTCCTTCGCATTCAAGCCTATTTGAGTTTAATTCTAAAGGGTTGTGGAGGAGGGGATTTGAACCTTGGTTGGCACCAGCGCACCACAGATGTCCACCATATTGGTATGGGCTGTGGGCGTTTGTGTTGCCTTGATGCTTCTTATTTAGTTATTTCAAGTTAGCTGCAGTATGCTTTGGTGTTCTTGTTTTGTTTGTTGATAAATTAGAGGTTTTACAGATGCCAGGTACAATTATGGCAATGGGCCGCCTCAACCGACCGAGTATCATGATTTATGGTGGAACTATCAAGGTTTGAGCCTTCTACTTGGCCACAAAGTATTTATTTTTTTATTAGATTGTAGAACTCTTAAACAGACTTTAACTTTTAGTGTCTTGGTATGTGGGCTAGTGAGTGTTTCTCTCTCGCACTTTGCATAAGCCAAGATGGCTGAGTTAGGGGGTTTTTATAACTCATGCACATACAATCTTTTAGCTGTTATTGTTATGTTTTTATGCATATGGCTGTGCTTAAATAATCCCTTCAAGGAACAAATTTAATATGAAGTAATCTTACAAACTTGGTTAAAGCCTTGACAAAATTTTGAAATAGCATATATTCTAAAATATTACGTGTTTGAATTGAAATCTATGCCAATTGCCAAGCACTATAGTGTTGTATTTTTGTTAGTGACTTATGAACCAGAGATGTCGTAATCATATGTTTAATCCAAATAAGAACTAAAAATATGTTTAATATTTGTGTTGTATTGTTCATCCACCCTCTTACACATTTCTAATTGATTGGACAAAATAGCTTCCTGATGTACTAATAAGTTGTGGCTTTGTTTTTTCCTGCAGCCTGGCCACTTTCAAGGCCAAACCTATGATATAGTATCAGCCTTTCAGGTATACATGCTTAGTTGCTTTTTGTGTGAATGTAGAAGTCTCTCTCTACATATATAAATTTTCTTTTAGTGGGTGATGCTTATTCTCTCTCTATTCTCATTCTTTTGCAAAACATTCTCTTCCATCGAGTCTAAATGTGGATTCTTCTGTAATCTTTTGATTCTGATCAGTGTTATGGAGAATATGTAAGTGGTTCAATAAGTGATGAGCAGAGGAAGAATGTACTGCGTAACTCTTGTCCTGGTGCAGGGGCTTGTGGTGGAATGTATACAGCAAACACAATGGCTTCTGCCATTGAAGTTATGGGAATGTCTCTCCCATACAGGTGCCTACATACCTTTTTGGATAACATGGATGGTTATGGTATTCTCTATTCATAATTAATTTTTGTAATTTCTTTTATGCTCAAAGCTCTTCAACGCCTGCTGAAGATCAATTGAAGCTTGATGAGTGTCGTTTAGCTGGAAAATATCTTTTGGAATTGGTAAAGATGGACTTAAAACCTCGAGATATCATCAATAGAAAGTCACTGCATAACGCAATGGTTATTATCATGGCACTTGGTGGATCCACAAATGCTGTGCTGCACTTAATTGCTATTGCAAGGTGAGAAACCAGATTACTGAGACACGGATATTCTCTCACCCTTTTATGGCCGAAGACGTGAATAATTTTATATTTTAAATATAGCTGATGATAAGATTTGTTGCAGGTCTGTTGGACTGGAGTTAACACTTGATGATTTTCAGAAGGTTAGCGATGAGGTTCCATTTCTTGCAGATCTGAAACCTAGTGGTAAATATGTTATGGAGGATATTCACAAGGTCAGAGTTTTTGTAATTTCCTTATTGTGATTTCAGTCTGTTGCTTCTATGTAATTTGTATGGAATACTTTTCATGAATGTAATGTGTTAATTGAAGTATCTACAACCTCTTGCTACTTCTTCCATTACTGACTAACTACTAAATAATAGATTGGAGGGACACCAGCAGTAATTCGCTACCTTTTGGATCTTGGGTATTTGGACGGGGATTGTATGACTGGTATGTCCTTTAGGACTATTTGATGAGTTGGAAAAAAAATAATTTTTGACCACCGATAATTGTTATTAACATGGAAATATCTCTGATATAGTTACCGGGAAGACACTGGCTGAAAATGCAAAGACTTTCCTCCCTTTGTCTGAAGGGCAGGTATGAAGGCATCTTTCTCTCTCTTCCCACATTTTTTTTGTTGACCAAGTTAAAAATAAATTTATGGAATTATCTTTTTTCCTCTTTATATTTTTATGCATTCAGGATATAATAAGACCATTGGAAAATCCCATCAAGAAAACAGGACACATCCAGATATTATACGGAAATGTTGCACCAGAGGGCTCTGTAGCAAAGATTACAGGAAAAGAAGGGCTATATTTCTCTGGTACTGCATTCTTTTCTATATCTGCACTTTTGTTTTGCTTCAATCTTTCAATGTCATGTGTTGGAAGCTAGAGTTCAGTTTCTTGGACAATAATTGATGTAGAATGATGTTTCCCAGGTCCTGCCCTTGTCTTTGAAGGCGAGGAGTCAATGATTACGGCTATCTCAGAGAATCCAATGAGTTTTAAGGTCTGTCTTTTAGTCATGGCATAGCTGGATAGCTGAATCTTTTTGGTCAGAAATATATGTTTCATGTAAAGCTGTAAACAGATTTGGGTTAATGCTTGATTTTCTTTCCTCATCCCTCCCCATATCTCTATGTAGCTCTAAAATTATCCTCAGGTATGATGCATTTGATAAAAGTAATAGGAAATTAATATAAGTGATGCAAAATATTAATAAGATCTTATCAGTTAAGATTTCTTTCCCTTATTTGGTTTTACCATATTCAGAATTATTATCTTGTTATCACAAAAGTCCTATAAATAAAACCAAGCTATTGAATTGATTGAATTAATTTCCAATTATTCAGAATTACTTTATTCATGCTAGGCTTGGAAATTGAATTGATTGAATTAATTTCCAATTATCTACTTGAATTCCTTTCCTTCCCTTACTCTTAGCCTATTTCTGTTATGCATCAGTTGGGTACCACAGTAAGATAGAGTTTATATTGCAAAAGAATCAACCGTTTATTCTTTTCAAAAAATAAATCAAAAGCCCTAGAAATTATCCAAACCCACTTCCACCCTCCAGCAGCCCTATCATCACTTACTGCCATCATTATGAGTCAGACCCATCACTACTTTCAAACCACTATCACCAGCCAAACCCATGGCGCATCCATTAGACTTGACACATGCTTGCTTTAGTGTTTGCTGAATTGCTAAATCTGCCTAATCTAGAGCTTGGAGTTATGTGTAGTGGTTGGTTGGGTTTGACAATGACGTATAAGGTGGGTGGTGGAGGCTGTTGAAGTGAAGGTCGGTGGTATGACAAAATAGGTAGAGGAGGGCTGCAAGGTAGTGATTTTTGGGGATTTTTCTTCTTTTCGAAAATATATGATCTCCATTGTAGGACGAATGATTTTGTGTGGATAAAATAAAATGTCTCTGCTATCATACCAAACTGACTTAGGATGGGGAGGGAACCCAAGAGAAAGGGGGAAGAATTAGGACAAATTACAATATCTTGGTCCTATGTGAAAGACTTTTTAATAACAAGATAATTTATAACATGATAAAAGCATATGTAAAAGATGCTAATCTCATTGATAAACCCTAATTTAACTTTAAATGCGTAAATGAGAATAATCTTATTGGGTTGGGATCTAGGAGGATCTCCACCTAAATCACCGATATAAATTAGTAATAATTAAATATTAATTAAGGAAATCTGTTAAATAACCATTGGAATTAATGATGGACACATCAGTTTGATTATTATTAATTAATGTAAGTGAGATAGGCGTAGATCTTTCAGAAGTCTGATGCCCATTAAATGGATTCAAACTTTCCATGAGGTTTCACATGATTTTGAAAGAACAGCTCAAACATCAAAAATTGAGATATTGCCAACATAAGCCTAGGAGAAAATAACTAAAGTAATTCCAATTCTGTTTCCCATGCTTATATTTTTGTGTGCCCACCATCTAGCTTTGTCCTCGCTCAAACACAAAACCAAATTAATACGCATTATGGTTCCCTTAACTTGGTAGGCATTTCAGATTTTTGTTTACTCTGATAGGCATTTAGGAAGTCGGTAAATGATATGTGTGGTTAAAGGATTGCTGAATGTGGTGGTTTGGTTTGTGTTAATTTACATGCTTATTCAAGATCGGGATGGACATTTGTATATTCTTCCTAACTGGGATCATAGTAGGTTTTACTTTTCAGAAGTACCTTATATTTGATTTTTAAAGGGTTGGCTGTTGTCCTTTCAGAATAGATGCTATAAATGTAGCTATATTTACTGCAGTTATGCCTGGCAATTTTCCATGATAAATTTCCATTGTCAAAAGTTCAAGAAAGTTGGTCTTATCTTAATTATCATTTAAATTGAAAAATGTGATCATTTTATTATGCTAAACGATACTCCCCTAACTTTTGCCGATTCTATACTTTAGTCCCTTACTTTTTTCGAAAAGATTTGGTTCCTAGCTTTTCAATTTTAATAAATTTAGTTCAAAATAGACAAAATTTGTTCATTTGAAATATTAGGGACCGAATCTTACCGAAACAAGAGTTAGTCATAGGTGTTGTCCAACTTTTATATTAACAAATTCCCAACTTTTTGTTTGCCTAGAAACATAAGCTTGTGAACATATCATATGTTGTTATGGTTTGAATGATCGTAACTTTTGTAGATCTATGGGTATTGCCTTATATATGTTCCCCTTATGCTTTTGATAGTTCTTTGCTTTAATATGCTATACCGGAACCAACATGGTGAATAAATTTCCCTTTTTGTCAGAAAAATTGAATTTCAAACACTTCCTAACTCTTATTTACTATGCTTCAGGGAAAAGTGGTGGTAATTAGAGGAGAGGGACCTAAGGGAGGACCAGGCATGCCAGAAATGTTGACACCAACTAGTGCAATCATGGGGGCAGGTTTAGGGAAGGTATAGTTTGGATTAATTTTGTATTGCTTGATGTAATTATTGGTCAGTCCTCCAAACAAAAGAAATTATCGTTCAGTCTTTTTTGTGAGTTGTCTCAAATAATTCTTTTGTATTTTCAAGATTATACGAGCATTTAATTATGAAAATGAACAAAAGAAAAAAAAATGTATTAATCTACTTGCTTGAGTGGAATCCTTCTAAAATGTTTCTAGGAGCTTTTTTAGGTTTAGTCAAATGAGCTTTGTTAAAACTTGGGATAACTTAGTTATTTTATATGGTCAGTTATATCTATACATATAGATTATGTATCCTCCTTTTATTATAATAATATAATAAACTTGTTCTAAATCAACATGGTATAAGAGTGGGTTTTATTATGACACAAATGAAACCCTAACGCTAACACTCACTGCTCCCCTTTCCACTACCTAACCTTAACCATCAACCGCTGCCTACCCATACCAAGCATAATTTGCCACTCTTCGTCGCTAACTCAACCTCTATCGACCCTAAAGTCGCAAAGCCCAACCTCTACCAACTTTGCATTCGCGAAACCCAACTCTTGTTGCTACCCATTGCAACCCTTTCCCTATTTGTCATCCCTACACGGCAACCAGCCCTAGTTGCCAGCCCCAATGCAACGCCTAGTCCCTGTCGCTACCCCCACGCAATTTTCGGCACCATTCGCCATTCCTAGTGTGATTTTCGGCACTAGTGGACACCTTAGCGCAATTTTTGGCACCAGTTGCTACCCTTGCACAATTTCCGACACTAGTCGCCACCCATAACGCAATTTTCAGCCCCACCATCCCTATTTGTTGCGATTTCTAAATCCTAGATCCCATTTGCACGATTAGTGGCTGAAAATCTCAATTAATAGTATGATCAGATCTGTTTTATTTTGTTCGGTCTAGCTTGGCCTGGTTGTGGTATGGTTTTTGCCCTATTTTTTTGTGCAGATTTGAGCTTGCCTATTTGTGGCCGTTTCTCTAGCTTTAGGTGATGTACGTAGATTCTAACGTGTTTTTAGCTCGATTTTGTTGTCTTTTTTATCTGTCATTAAGTTGGTGGATTAGCCTTTTGTCGTGTGCCACACTTATGATTCATCATTTGTCACTATGGTGGTGGGTATTCATTTTCTCTCAAAGTTGATCCTTTAGTACTTGTTTCTACTACTTCTAGTATGTTAGTTTCCTCTACTATAACAACTTCAAATGAAAATTTATCTCTTCTGATTACAACTTTTAAACTTAATGATTCTAATTATTTACACTGGGCTCAAACATTTATGGTGTTTTTGTAAGCTAAAGAAAAAGATATTTGACAGATGATCAGTCGACACGTAACAAACCAAAATTAAAGAATTGTAAAAAAAGACAATCCGTAGGTTTGGAGTTGGTTGTGAAATAGTATGGAACCTCAAATTGCAAAAAAATTATATGTTTTTTGCTATGGCAAATGAAGTTTTGGAAGCTTTACGTAACCAATATTCTTAAGAATATAGACCATGTTTGGGTGACAATAATAGGAATGGTAATGAGAATGATTCAGGGTATTCTTGTGTTTGACTTTATTATTAATCTGGAATGGAATGTAAAGCATTCCAACAACAATAGAAGTGCTCATTCATCCCATACCCTTAGAAATACGCTAGAATCTTTATTTTTCTTATACATTTGCATAATCATTGATTAATTTTTCATTTGATCTCATTTAATAATAAAAAAACTCTTATTTTCAAATTTTTCTTCATTTTTAATTTTATAAATTTTACTTTAATATATCATTATTTTGATTCCATTTGTATTACTATTTCCATTTTCATTACATTTTCATTCTACGAACTAAACATGACCACAATGTCTCAAGAATTTTTTATTTGTATTTTGGTATTATTTCTTGCACACAGAACGGATGATCCTTTAGTGAGTACTATAGTCAATTGGTCAATTTTTTGAAAGAGTTTAAGTTATATCGTCTTATCACATTTGATATGGGCGTTCTTAAGCGTCAATGAGAAAAGTTGTATGTGACGGTTTTTGTTTGGATTTGATTTAGAGTATTCTCATCTAAAGCGAATTATCTTGGCTAGTGATCAGCTACTATCACTTGGCTCTGCTCATGCTCGGGTGATGTGCTTGGGCCACAAAGTCTCAATCCCATCTTTATCACTTCCACAAGATGCATCTGCCTTGGGCTACTTTTGATGGAGGTCATGGTTTTTATTTTGGTAGGGGTTGTGATTGTGATTAGGGGAGGTGAGCTACTTTTGATGGAGGTCATGGTTTTTATTTTAGTAGGGGTTGTGATCGTGATTAGAGGAGGTGGGTTACTTTTGATGGAGGTCATGGTTTTTATTTTGGTAGGGGTTGTGATCGTGATTAGGGGAGATAGTGATCGTGGTTGTGGTGACAGTTATTATGTTCATTGTGGGAAAACTAATCATTTTTTTTATTGGTGTTAGGAAAAAATTTGACAAATATCTAATGGCTAATCAGGTTTACTCTAACAATCACGAGACTTTTTCATTTGCTATCATACTGTTTGAGCAACCGAGTGATTTGTCAACCTAGATGAGTACAATCAACTCTTGCAGCACTCATATTTGTCAACTACTCGTGTTTTTGCCTCATCTCAAATTGTTACTTTAGTCGAGTCAAGTACTGCTCTATTCTCCATCCCCTTTGCTTCACCTTGGATCAATAATTCAGGTACTACGCGTATGATTGGTATGTCTTCTATCTTTACCACTATCCTAGAAAAATTTGTTCATAAATTTAGTTGATGGTTCTACTTCCTCAATTGTTGGTGAAGGTAATATGTCTCTTGTTCCCCATCTCTCCTTATCGCCATTGCTTTATATTTCTCGTTTTCCTATTAATTTTTTGTTTGTTGGTTAAATAACTAAAGCTTCTAATTGTTATTTGACCTTCTCTCCCACTTATCGTGTATTTCAAGATCTTTCTACAAGGAAGACGATTCGTAGTGGGCACTTGGTCAACGAGGTTTACCAACTACATCAACTTCCACTTTTAGTGATTTTTTTTCATGCTTTTGATGAGGTGTTTCAATGGAATTGTAGGTCGGGACATCCTCTTGTTCGTCTTTTGCATCTTAGAGGCTTCTTTCCTACTAGTGTGTCCAAATTAGAGTGTTAGGCTCGTGAGTTAGGTAAACATCACAGTTCGTCTTATTTTTCTTCATAATTGTAGTACTTTTTCTTTCGTACATTTTGATGTTTAGAAACATTATTGCATTCCCAATGCTAAGGGCCGTAGATTATTTTGAGTTTTATTGATGATTTTTCTAAAGTCACTTGGTTATATTTATTAAAAGAAAGGTACGAAGTTCCTTTTGTAATTTAATCTTTTATGAGTGAAATAGAGACTCATTTTGGTGTTTATGTGCGCATCTTTCGTTTTGATAATGTTCGAGTTCTTTAACTTTATTGTATCTATGGTTTGTTCTCAAAGTGGGATTATCTATGAATCCTCTTGTGTTCATACACTTCAACAGAATAGAGTTGTTGAATGCAAAAATAAACATATTTTAGAGATTTTAGATACTTTATCCTTCCAGACGACTGTTACAAAAAAGTTTTGGTGTGATGTGGTTTCTACTACTTACTAATTAATTGTCTTCCCTCATCTTTCTTGGTGGTCGATCACCCCTTTCTGTGTTGTCTCTTACCAAACCATTATTTCATCTTTCACCTCAAATTTTTGGTTGTGTTTGTTTTGTGTATAATGTTTCTAAGGTGCCTGATAAACTCTCATTGTGTTCCACGAGATGTACGTTTGTTAGGTACCCTCGAACTCAATAAGATTATCATTATTTTGATCCTGAAATTTATTGTTAGTGCAGATGTAACCTTCTTTGAGTTTACTCCTTTTGTATGTGGCATTTTCACATCCTCGGATGGTATGCCATAACGTCCTATTCCTCTCCCTATCCCCTCCCCTCGCGACGACTTTGTCTCCACTTTACCTTCTTTATCACATTAACTCTTGCAATTTTATGCGTGCAAGTTGAGAATCCTATTACCTACAATATCCTCTACTTAATCGACTTATTCTAATGGAAATCCTACTCACTCTCCTCTAGTTGCTTCTGTTGATGACCTTTACCTTCCTATTGTTTGAGGAAAGATAAACGTTCTACTTCTTTTTACCCTTTGGTTAATTTTGTCTTTTTATTCTCCTATAACCCATATATTGTAATTTTCCTCCTCTTTTGGTCATGATCATTCCTAAGTCTTATGGGGAAGTTCTTACACATCCTAGATGGGTAGTTGCAATAGAAAAGGAAATATCTTCCTTTAAGTCTCATGGTACCTAGGAACTTACTTTGTTACTCAGTTACCAAATGGTAAGGTAGTTGTTGGTTGTAAGTGGGTATTTACTATTAGATATCTACCTAATGGTTACATTGAACGATTGAAAGCTTGTTTAGTTGTTAAGGGTTTTACTCAAAATTACGTTGTTGATTATTATATAACTTCATCTCCAGTTTCCTAGTTGAACTTTGTACGTATTTTTATTTCCGTTGTTGTCACTCTTCATTGGCCTCTTTATTAGTTAGATATCAAAAATGTCTTTCTTTGTCGTGATCTTAAGGAAGAAGTATACATGAAGCAACCATCGGTGTTTCTTGTTCAGGGGGAGTCTGGTTTAGTATATTGATTGAAACATGCAATTTATGGCTTGAAGTAGTCTCCCTTTGCATGGTTTGATAAACTAAGTAATGTGTTTATCTCATTTGAGTTCTCTTAATTTGATTCCAATCACTCTGTTTTTGTACATAAGACAAGGTTGGGATTTGTTATTCTTATTTTATATGTAGATGTCATTATTGTGTCTGGCAATAACTTTGATGGTATAGAGTAGTAGGTGAAGAATAAGTTGAAGAAGATGTTTTGTTGAACAAAGACTTGGGTTAGCTGCATTACATTTTGGATATTGAAGTGGCCTATAGTAGAAATGGAATTGTTCCATCTCAAAGAAAATATGTGCAAGACTGGTTTTGGGATCTTAACCAATAGACATTTCGAAGAACTCAAACTCTAGTTTGAATGATATTACTAGTGAAATTTTTAGTGACAAAAAGAGATATAGGAGCTTGGTAGGGAAACTCATATACCTTAGTGTAATTAGACTAGATATAACCTTTGTTATAAGAGAATGGAAACTCCAAGGAAAATACATTGGGATGTTGTCTATTGTATTTTGAGGTATTTGAAAGGAAATATCGGAATGTGATTCGTTTGTAAGAGTAAGTTTGGACATCGTAAGTTATTCTGATGTATATTGGAAAGGTTCACGTATTGATAGAAAATCAACTACAAGATATTGTACTTGGAGAAGCAAGAAGCATAATATGGTAGCATGTTCTAATGTTGAAGCAGAATATCGAGCTATGACTCACAATTTATGCGAATTGATGTAGATTAAAAATTTGATGAGTGACTTGAGTATTGGAGTAAGGAGTCCTATGACTATGTACTTGATAATCAAGTTGCAATCTTTATTGTCAATAATCTTTCCATGAGCGAACTAAACATATAGAAATAAATTCATTTTATAAGAGAGACTGTAATGAAGGGGGATCTCTGCGTACTCATTATGTTAAGTCTTTTGAGTAGTTAGGAGATATATTTACTAAAGTTGTTATCAAAAGCTTATTTTTGTCCTATTTTAAGCTAAGTTGAATATTTATGTTCCAATTTGAAAAGTAAGTTTGTTTAGTTATTATATATATATATATATACCCTATGAATCCTCCTTTCATTTTAATAATATAATAAATTGTTTAACAATTCATAATGCCTTTTGCTTTGTGTTGTTGCAGGAAGTTGCATTGTTGACAGATGGTAGGTTTTCAGGTGGTTCTCATGGATTTGTTGTTGGTCATATTTGTCCTGAAGCACAGGTGATCTGCATTTTTAATTCACTTTACTGCATTTTATTTCTGCGACTGTGAAATGATTCATAGACAACTGGGCATAGCATTTGCCGGGTTTGAAAGGCACTGTCATATTGCTTAGCTAACTTGATGCAAACCTATTTTGCTTCAAGCTGAAACTTTACATTGATCCCTGTAAATTGCTGATTCTGATATTCTTTTTTCTAAGGTTCAAACAGGATAGACAGTTCACTGATTCATTAATAATATGATTTTTCAGGAAGGTGGTCCAATTGGTTTGATTGAAAATGGAGACATGATCAACATTGATGTTCAGAACAGGAGAATAGACGTTCAACTTACAGATGAGGAGTTGGAAGGTCGAAGAAGAAAATGGACTACACCTGCCTACAAGGCTAATTGTGGAGTTTTGTATAAGGTACTTTATTCTGCTTTTCCAAGCATATGCTTAATCTGTTTAAGTTGACATCTTTTATTAAAGAACTACCCTTATTTGATTCCAGTACATCAAGAACGTGCAGTCAGCTTCGAAGGGATGTGTGACTGATGAATAGCATCTAGAAAACCATGATAGCATAGTAAGGCGCTTTATACTGTATCCCTAGTTAGGTGTACAGAATAAGAGTCAATGTTGGTTGCTTTAATGTGGTTCTTAGGACATGTACAAGCTTTGCTGCTTCATTTGTATTTACTCTCATTTTGGAATGCTCTCTCTTTCTCCCTTTTGCTCTCCTTTGCACCCACATCATATTGTAGTGTTTAGGTATCTTTCACATTCCTTCTTTTGTTGCTTCCACCTTTATTTTGCGAGCAAATTTTAAATAAGCAAGGTTGTTTCAGAATGTAGCTTTTTTAGCACTTGTCTATTTCAGTTAATATCTGCAATGCTATATCTATGTTTTGTGAAATGTCATAGCTATTTGATGCTTATTGGTCCAATGCAGTATAGGTGTGTTTTTCCCCACCGTATGTTTGTCATTTATTTCCGACATACTACTTGTATAGCCAAAAATATCTGCATAGCTAAGAATCCTTGAAAGACGCATCAGTTTTATGATGAATATTATTCATT
Organism: Hippophae gyantsensis; assembly: GCA_030763125.1. Lineage (NCBI taxonomy): Eukaryota > Viridiplantae > Streptophyta > Magnoliopsida > Rosales > Elaeagnaceae > Hippophae > Hippophae gyantsensis. The sequence goes on along the minus strand of CM061039.1, from coordinate 25,409,382 downwards.
ATATAACAGTCGTATGAGTTGAAATTTCATGCATCAAATTTTGTATGGCCAATATTAAACATTCTCACTTGTTTAGTGACATCTGAACCAGTGGTTTCAGTAAACACTACAGATGAAGTTCCAGGCTTTAACTAGAAAATCTGTAGAATGATCTTATCCCCCACCCCTCCCATCACCACCACCACCACGACGATGACGACAAAGCATCTACAGACAGTCACCGATGGGAAATGTTCCACTTAGAAATAGGGTCTTGGGATTACAACTCAATTTTTTTGGATGTAAGAATGGGTTGGAGTGTTACACTATTTCATTAATTAATTTTAACATGTTATTTTTTAGGTTAAAATAATCCTATATATATAAAATGCAAACTCAAATTATAAAATATAACGAACATCAACAATACCTCTCAGCCCATGAGAGGTATTCTAAAAATCACATCTTAATAAATAATACTTATGGCGAATAAGAATTTGAGGAATAAAATTAATAAATGTGTACTTAATTCATTTGGGCGTTGAGAAATATTTAGATCCTATAAATAACAAACTAAATAAAAATGAACCCCTAAGTGATTATTTGAATAATGAAATAATAAATATAATTTAAATAATAAATTAAATTTTAAATTTATAACTATTATCTTATTAGACTTCCAGTCTTCCACTAATATTGTATTGCTAGTAGAATTAAATAACAGCACATAAAGTGATTGATCAAAAGATTGGCTTTATGCTCATATGTTTCCAACTATCACCGTATATATAATGGTTTAGAAATTTTCTTGATTTATTTTTTATTGATGTTTAAATCTTAATTTTTTTTTTAAAATCCAATGGTACACATTATTCTATAAATTTTTTATTATAAATAAAATTAAACAAGATAATCATTAGTTAATAAAAATTAATACAGGAAAATATTATTAGAAAATCCACTCACATGTATACATAAAATGGCAGCTAAATATCAAGAAGATATTTTATTTGAGGGAATTGAGAGGATTACAGAGTTGTGTGAATTAGTTAAAGATTTTGTTTGAATTAGGAGATATGTTATTAAATCCTAAACATATTGTTACGATATTTTGGTTTATTTATTTTCAAATTTAAAATCATAAAAAATAAACATAGATATAGATTCAATAAACATAGATATAGATTCAATAAACAATTATGTAAATTTTTATCATTCATAACAGTGGAGTATTTAAGGATATAATAATTAAATTTATTATGTTTGTTCATATTATTTAAGTTATTAATTATATAAATTGATATTTATTGATTCTCTCTTTTTTATATAAATATCGTCTTTGGTAGAGTTAGATATTATTTATTAATTAAATAAATTAATTAATATCTACGGATGGGGTCGATAATTAATTAAGTTAATTAAATTAATTTCTTTTTTATAAGAGATTGAAAATGAACCATTTAAATTCCACCTTTGGTGGGATTAGACATATTAAACTTTATTCAAGGTGTTCAAAATAAACCTAAGAATTTAATTATTCGAATACTAACTTTTAAGTTTTAAAATCATTACTGAAAATATTTTTTCTATACATTTTTAAATAATAATTCTTATAAAAATCTTTAAAATAGAACTTCATTCTAACTATTGGGCAATTGTACTAACAAATAAAAAAGTACTAATCTAAATCAAATCGCATAATTAAACCTTAAAATCAAATTTTCATATTTAAGTTTGTAATGAAAAATGAGGTTTTGTCTATAATAGTCATATCCCACACAATAGTTTAAAATGGGCATAAGTGAGATTTTTTTTAAAAATAGGCAAGATCTTACCTTAAACTTAAAAACAAAATTTTTAATCAATTTTATTTAAAAAAAAAGATATATTAGTTCCATTTTGTAAAATATAATTATTATAAACATAAAAAAATATTAACATCTTATAAATTTATAATTAATTTTAAATACATAATTTTTTTTATCATATCATATATTAAAATTTTTATTTATTTTACAATAAAATAAATATAAATTTATATATATATTGAAAATGATATGCTAAATATTTTGATAATTCATAAATAATATAATACATTATTATTATTATTAAATATAATTATAATTATATTTAAAAAATAATTATAATTATGATATAAAAATAATTAAATTATTAAAAAAATTTGTGAAGCCTCTATATCCAATTTTTTACAAGATACAATATAAATATAGAACATTATATCACAAATTTTGTGAGAAAATATTATATAATATAATATTATTATAATTATTTTTATTATTAATATAATAAAATATATAAATTATATTGAATTAATTATATTTTAATACTTAAATATAATTATTGCTAATAAATATTTGTTATCTTAGTAATAATTAAAATTATAATAATATTAGAGATATTTGTTACAATGTAATCTATTTTTTAATTTTTTAATCTTAAATAATTTATTTTTTAAAATGTCAATAATTTTTCATAAAAAATATTGTAACTATTTAGTAAAGTTTTTAATAATTTAAAATTTTATAATTTATTATTATTAATTTTTTTAATTATTTTATAATAAAATTTTGATAAGTTATTTGTTATAAAAAAGTATATATATTTTATTATATAAATATAAATTATTTTATTATTTTTTAATAAAAATAATTATTATTTATTAAAAGTTAGTGAATAATTATATTTTAAGAAAATGAGGTCCTTGGAATTAGGGAAAGAGAGAAAAAAAAGGCAAAAATATTTTTTTATTAAAAAAATAGAGCTGTTGGAATTAGTGGAATGAGAGTTAGAAAAAGACAAAAAAAAAGACTAGAAAAATGTTTAATGGGTTATGATTTACCCATTTTTAAAATAAAACCTAATATAGCCAATTTTTAAAGTATTGAATGAGATATGCCCATTATAGACAAAAATCCATGAAAAATAATATATTTCTCTCTAACATCTTTAATAAAAAATCTTGAATAAAAATAAAATCCGTTTATTTTATAATTTTTTTAACCTATTTAATATTTTGCAAGCATAATAACGTTATTATTATATCATATTTACAAATAATCAGACATGTTAAGTTCAATTAAAGTCAAATTAAACATAACATATAAGAATAAAACATAAAAATAAAAAATAACTGTAAAGAATTTATTTCACAATTATACCTCAAAAGAATCCTTACAGAACTTTGATGCTAATTTTGTTGCTAGAAAGCCTCTAAATAGATTTATATTTTTGTTTATTGAATCAAAAACTAAAAATCTATAAAAGTATAGCTAGTTCTTCTTAAAAAAAAAGAACTTTAAAACTAAAAACTAAAAAAATTAAGAAACATTTCTAGAGAGAGATAACTAGAGAGAGAAAGAGTTGTGAAAATTATGTGGGGGAGAGGCTTTTTATAGGTGAGGAAAAAACTAAAAAAAGTAGAAAAATATCTTAAAAAATGATGATATACACGTATTGGACAGACTGACATTTGTTTGGGGTGCTAATGCAGGCACTAACGCAAGCAGAATTTCAGCATGATACACGTGTGGCAGCGCATAGAATTGTGGCGTGAATGGGCGTGGCTTCATGCATTCTTTTGGCATGAGTAGGTGCGAATGTGCGTGTTGTTCTGGCATGATGCACGCACGATTGGAAAGTTTTGTCCATTTTTCTATTTTTTGACTTTTTTTCATTTTTTCTCAACATATTTGTGATGTATTACCTCTAGTATTATTCTTCGAATATAAATTATTTTTGAAGTTAAAATACTGGGAAAAAATATCTGTGATTTTAAAAAGATAAATTTATATGAAAATATGATAAAATCGTATAAATATAAATCTTTTTAATCAATTAAAATACATTAAATCATGGTAATTTTAATGTTTTTTAAGTACTCATCAGTTATGACTCTAAGGTATAAATCTATTTTAACATGTAGAAAATTTGAGGTCCAATTACATGTACACGAGTACTATAGTTATTAAAATAAAAAAGGAAAAGATTGGAGAATATTGCCATAATATAAAGTATTTGTTGCTTTTCTAATCAATTTTCTTATATTAGGAAAAAAAATGACAAAATTCATAGCTTTATACTTATAAATATCAAAATATTCTTATGACATAATTCATTAAAATAAAAATAAGATTAGATCTCATAATATTTATTGTAGCTACCATTAGAAGAATTTCGATGACCAATCGAAGTCCTGACGACCCACCAGATATAACCTATTATATCCATTGTAGTTCTAGTGACCCACTGGATGTAACATGTTATATTTACATATATGTTTGTATGTAACTTACTATATTTAATATAGTTCTAATCATGGATGAAAAAATTCCCAATATTTCTCAATATTTCGTCAAAATGAAAGTGTGGATATTGAAATAAGGTACAAGTAATTTTCTTTAAAAACAATATCGATGGAGTATCGGTATAAATGTCGAAATGTCAATTTGGATTTAATTTTTTATTTTCCAAAATTTCGTTGCAAATATTGGATACATCAATAATATCAATGCCAAATATTGATAGAAATTTTGGTTAGAAAAATTACAATTTGATATAAGTGTGATTATTTGTAAATATTTAAGTTAATATTTGGATTTGTATTTTCTATTTTATATTCAAGTTAATATTTGGATGGTTATAATAATTTAGCATAGAAATAAAAATAAAATCTAAGTGAGAATAATTAAATATTTATGTATATTTGTATTGCATATAACTTTATGTAATTATTATTTTTTATTATTATATCTATATATGGATCTAGTATATCTTATAGTTATGTAAGTCTCATTATACTTATGTCTGTGTGTTGGCTTCTCGTGTATAAAATACAATATCCCTTATTTTACTTAGTGTTTTTATTTTCCTTTATGCAATGTTGGTTACTGCAGATCAGTAATTTATCTATGCATATAGTTTGATACACTTTATATATGAGCATATTTATACATATCATGGGGTTTGTTTTCATAGTGTGCATAACAAGCCAACTTTTTTACTTATGGTTTTGGGTGTGTTTCGGGTGCAGGTATTTATAGTTAGTACTCGACATTTTTGAAAACAAAAAAATATAACTTTTTAGCACATCGCTACCAAGCTCACCATTACCCTTGCTGTCATCCTTGACGAGGTGGTTAGCGAGGTAATTGGCAAGGTGGCTAGCAAGGTGTGCATTCCAAGCCCTATAAATACCTTAACTATTTCTCTTCTCTTTATTCACGTTTTCAATGTAAAAACTTTATCAAAATTCATATCGAGATTCATATCTATTTTATAAATCATTTTGGTGAGATTATTTTTAAGTATGGGTCATTCAATGTGATTTATGATCAAATCATTTTTGTGTGAGTATGTGGTTTGACTGTTTGTCTGTCATATGTAATTTGACATTAGTAGTGGACTGTGTGTCTTGTAAGGTTGTAAGTAGATATAATTTTAGTTGTGAATCCTTGGTTACCAATCACATCACTTTGGGTGGTGTTGCTATGGAGGATAGTTGGGTTCGAGTGTTGAACCATCAAGTCAAAAACAGCAAGTGAAGAGCAATAGTAGGCAGTTAGGACGTCAGTTTCAACTGATAGAGGTAATAATGATTTTATTGTCTATTAGAGTTGTAACTTGTTTATTGCTTAATAAATTATTTACTACTAAGTGGATTAATTTAATCATTTCTTGCCACCGTTGATTATATCTCCTTTGTCTCCCCTCTTTGTGCCATTATGTTATTCATTTCTTTACTCTAAATATTGGCTTAGCCCATACTTTTATTCCCTCTTACCTTCTACACACTTTGTTAAGCTTGTTTATACTGGGTGTGTCTGCTTTACCTATTTGGGTTCAATATATAAAAAGAGGAATAAGAAGGTTGAAAATGGAATTATAAAAAATAGGGGAATATTATTAATAAAGGAAAATGGGTAAAAATGGAATAATATTAAAAAAATGAAGAGGATGGGTAAAAGAGATATATGAATGAAGAAGTGTGTGTGTTATTGAATTATGTATTATTCTCTCAATTTCATTGGTTGAAGTTTGAGAAGTAATGAGAGATGAAATCCCTGTTTGAGGGCATAAGAGTCATGAATATGAACTTAACCATTTGTTTGGATCAATAAGGTGTGTTTAAAGTCTAAATATCCTATCTTTCCTCCCATTTCTTAGCCTTTTATTATAATATTTGAAAGACCTATTGATTTCTTCTTGGCTAGCACTTACACTAGTGGAGAGAGATCCTATTTGTGGACATATGAAGCTTGGTTCAACTTGAATCTATATTTCAATTTTCTTGGTTATTATAAGCATATCATGAGGGTATATAGTAAATAAATTTTGCATATCACATATAGTGCATGTCATCAAAATTTTAGTCATACCCTTACATAAATGCATCATGAATTAATAGACATGTGGATATTTGTGTTAAGCGTATGGTATATTCTTTACATATCCTTTGATTTGTTGAACATGCTTTGTTTGCTTCCCTTATTCTATGTTTCTTGTTGCCTACTATGTAGAGATGTTTCTGTGTTGGGGGTGTTTGTAAGGAGAATGCATAACATAATTATTGTATCATATGCATACTTTTAAGGAAAAAAGTTATGCGTTTGTTTTACCTCATGTTCTTTGTTCTATTTATGAGTTTTTGTTATGATGTATGTTCATATGTTGCTTTGTCTCTTTTTTCATATTATATGAACCATACATAAATAGGATTATTAGTATGACATGACATGTTATATGCAAATCTCTAGTTTCACATGTTCACGTATGTGTTTTTCCTCTCTTGCTTCCTTTTTACATGCTTCTTTTCTGTCGTTCATTGCCTTGTAACTATTGTTGGGATGCATGTTCTATTAAGTAGAATAAGATTTTTTCTATCTACACTTAACTTTGGTTGCCCGTGCATTTAATTTATTACTTGATGCATGCTTCTACCCTATTAGTGTCTCGATACTTCTCTATATCATTTTCTTTTGAATCTTGTGATACTTCTTACTATATCTGCTTTAATCTTACTTGCTGCATTGCATTAGTGTTAGTATTATGGCATATTTGTATGCCTTCTCTCCCTTATATAGGGGTGCTTTTTTATTTTTATTGTCAAAAAGGGAGAGAAGTTTTTGTGCACAACTATATGACTGTTGCCATACTATGTCTCATATGGGTTGTGAGTGTAGGATTGGACTACATATTGTTATGTTACTTGTATACATTCAGGGGGAGTGTTGCATGAAGCCAAAAAGAGTTGTGTACTTTACTTATGTTTGTGCCTATTAGTATGTACCTGTGTAGGGATAACATGATAGTATGTGGTTTGACTATATGTTATTTCTGTATGATATGTTCACGTGGTATGTTTTTGTTTTATGTGTGTAGGCTGTAGGTGTAGAATGAATCCTTTGTGCTTCTATTATGTAGTGATGTTGTGGTGCTAAGACCTTTGTGTTTCAATTTGACAGAGGAAGCTTTGTTGCATGAAGAAGGATGGAACATACTTAAGATGGATGCACTTGGAATATGTATGTCTTTTGGGTTTTTGTGTGTGTGTTGTTGTGTTGTTTATGGGAACAAATAACTTTATGACATCTTCATGATCTTCTCATGGTTGATAAGTGTATATATCTAGTTATGTAGTGTTTTGACACGAAAAACCAAAGATGGAGATTGTAAGTCCTATTATACATGTGTTTGTGTGTTGGCTTCTCTTGTACAAAACATAGAGTCTGATATTTTACTTTGTGTTTTTATCTTCCTCTGTACAAAGTTGGTTATTGTAAATCAGTAATTCATATACACATATAATTAGGTAGGTTGGTTTTCATAGTGAGCATGCTAGATTTAGAGTATTGGTTTTTAGCGAGTGAACGTGCATTACAAGTTGACTTTTTTACTTATGGTTTTTGGCGTGTTTTGGTTGCAGGTATTTATAGATAATACACGACATTTTTGAAAACGAAAAAAATATAACTTTTTAGCACATCGTCACCAAGCTCATCATCACCCTCACCACCATTCTTGGAGAGGTGTATATTCCAAGCCCTACAAATATTCCACTCATTTATCTTTTCTTTACTCACGTTTTCAGTGTAAAAACTCAACCAAAATTCATATCGAGATTTATATCTACTTTAGAAATCATTTTTGTGAGATTATATTTGAGTATGGGTCGTTCAGTATGGTTTATGATCAAATCGTTTTCTGTGTGAATACGTGGTTTGATTGTCTGTCTCCTATAAGCAATTTGACATTAGTAATGGACTGTGTGTCTTGTGAGGTTGTGAGTAGATATACTTCTAATTAATGATCCTTAGTTACCAATCACATCACTTTGGTGGCATTGGTTGTGGAGGATAGTGGGGTTTGATTGTTGAATCAACAAGTTACAGAAGCAACAAGTGAAAAGCAGGAGTAATTAATTAGAACGATGGTCCCAACAAATAAAGGTAGTAGTAGTTTTATTGTCTATTAGAATTGTAACTTATTTATTGCTTAATAAATTATTTACTACTAAGTAGTTACCTTAAGTAATTCGAGGTTGTTACCATATAAATACGATCTCTATATGTGTTTACCTCGTTATATAGAGTGTTATGCATGATTTTACATTACGCTAGATAATCCAAGTTTAAGGCGTATATGTTTTGACATACTAAAAGCTTAAATTTAGATTATAAAGTTTTTACATTCTTGCTTGCTTTTTGTTTGATATATATAATATCTGTTTTTGAAGTTATTTGATGTTAATATTATATGTTTTGTGCTTAAGTTTTTACATTATTGCTTGCTTTTTGTTTGATATATATAATATCTGTTTTTGAAGTTATTTGATGTTAATATTATATGTTTTGTGCTTTTGTCTATGTGTATTGCATAAATGTTTGTTTCTTGTGCGAATTAAGGTCGAATCTTTTATGAATATGTATTTTCTTACCTTAGTCGTATATCAAGTTGTAGATTTTTTTAATTTATATTCTTAAATAAAAATTATGTTTATATTACATTTATATATATACTAAGTATTTTTTTGTTAAGATATATATTATGTATGTTATATATGCCATAAATACATCATCATTTATGTTATTTTAATATTTATCAAATTTTTATATATATATTTTTATAATTTTTTATATTTTTTATTAAATATTTGTCGATATTAATGATATCTTTTATATTTTCATAAAATTAAGATCTCAATATTTAATTTCATTAATGATTTATGCAACCCAACATGTATAATATAGTATATGTATATTTATTTTTGTATATAATATATTATTTTTTTTTGGGTTAGGATAATTGACACAAATGTGATGAGGTGTAACTTTAATCTTATTATGAAGTTGGATAGGATGATTTTTTTGTGATTTTTATTAAGTAATTTCATATAAATTGTAAGTTAGATGATGAATTATCATTGATTAATTGAAAAAAAAAACTGAAAGAATTGATATGGATTCGGTTCCTAACAAGGGGCCCAATAGAGACTCAGGCCCATTTAATGGGTTCAACCCGATCCAATCTGCGTGTCGCAGACAGACAGAGAATGGGGGTTACAAAGATTAGGCATTAGAGTTCCTTCAGGATTGTACGTGAGACCGATCGCCGCACCGCCATTTTGCTCTTCGTATTCTCACTCTTATGTTTAAAGAAAGATTTGAATTGACAATCACAAAAACATTCTGGTAGTCTCTCAAATTTTGGTTCATTTTTAGCAATTGTTTTGAAATCTAACTATGATATTGAATTTAGCTTCCTTTTATTTGTTTGCTGATTACACTTTAATATCTCATTCTTATAATTTTAATTTCTTGCATCTATTTTCTCATACGAACTTTTTTTTCTCCTTCTATTTATGCGTATGATTATGTTTGTAATATGATGTGTACATATTAAATTTTCAAATATGTTAATTATACTTTGTTTTTATTAATGGCCTCTGTTAGGTTTTTGCTTTGTTTAGGGTTTGGAGCATGTTCATACTGTTTTTCCCCCCTTGATACAGTTTTTAGTTTAATTTCATTTGTTTAGCTGTTATCTTGGTATATTTACATTAGTAAATATTATTGTCTGGGAACAAATCATATGGTGGGTTTATCCAGAAATTTATTTTTCTCGTAATAAATTAAGTTTTGACGTTAGTCTTTAAGTTTTCCTGTGCTATTTTCTTTTTATTGTGATCGTTTACCCAGTAAAGACTTAAGCTCTTGCTTTAAGATACTGAGATGTGCATATCCCTTGATTTGATTTACTTCTCTTAAATAACTACTGGAAGCTCATACATCGCATCCCATGTGTCTATTCGTTTTATTCAAATAGTGACGTTGTTAAAGCTTATGCGTGCAAACTTTTAACTTATTTTGTTGCACTTGAATACTTTTTATTATTGAAATATATTTTAATGGGTAAATGTTCATTTAACTACTAATGTTATGTGAAAAATATTTATTTATTATTTTTAATATTTTTTATTTCAATTGACTACTTATATTATTGAATGTCTTTCAATCAACTATTTGATAAAAAATTGTCAATTTATCGAAATTTAAGTCATGTGTACTACACATAAAGTTATAACTATATTATTTTATTCATGACAAGTCATTATAAATTTACACGTCACGTAAATGACTTAAATATTTCATTAATAAAAGTAGTGAATTGAAATAAAAAAATTTAAAGTAGTAATTAAGTGTACATAAAGTTGTAAGGACGTGTCGTGAATAAGATAATAAAGTTATAACTTCACATGTCGTGCATGTGATTTAAATTTTTTGATCAAATTAGCCAAGTTTTAGCCATAATAGTTGATTGAAAGACATTCCAATAATACAAGTAGTTAATTGAAACAAAGAATATTAAAAGTAGTGAATATTAGTAGCTAAATAAACAAGCTTATGCCATTATTGCTAGATTATGGGACTTTTGAAAAATTTCAAGTGCAATTAACTACAAAGTATGCTAATGCTTTACAAAGATATTGACATTATATTAATGCCTTAGTGGTATTGAGTTGTATGAATTTTTTTCATCCTTATGCTCTTAATTCTTAACTTGTTTGTTCATTCTTCTCTTGGCTTTTCAGATTTTTATTTTTATCCCCATGTATTTTTTGATAGATTCTTTTTTGGACAAACTATGCTATTTGATCTTTTTACATTATTCTTTTTTTGAATTTCATACTCTTGAGGATCATTGGCAGTTGATTTAGACCATTGCATGCATTACTGCATTTTACATGCTGTGTGAAAATCTGCATTGTGTTTCTGTAGATATTGATATGATTCTTCGGTCATGGTTTGGCTTACTTGGAGCATTGGTTATTGCATAAAAGTGTATAAAATTACATATGTTTATACTTTGGAACTTTCTTAGGTAGACGCAGATCTATTTGGTCTCTAGGTGGAATGCATGCCCCCACAAAAATTACCAAACAATTTTTTCACATGTATTTACAAGTGCTACATATACTACTATTCCAATAAGTTATCACTGTGCTATCCCTGAATTTCTTATTTCTTTAGGCTTTCTGATTGTGCATCCTCTAAACTGTAACTTCATAGTGCTAGCTTTGATATATTGCTATAGATCTTTTCTATGTGTTTATATTAATACTTAAGGAATACTGTTTGAAAAATATAAAAGACTGCATGCTTAAATTACACAATTGTCATACACATTGTGGCATCTCTTCCACAACACTTTTCTATTTTCCTAAGTTTTTAAAATTTGTATCTTTTTTATACGCTTATTCTTATTCTCTTACATTTTCTTCATTGTTGAGATTAGTTTTAGCAACAAAAAAAAAGAAATTTAAGATCAAACAACCCTAGTATAGTTTGAACTGTGATGATGGAGAACATGAGATCAATTTAGGAAAATATGTTAATATATGTGCTCTTTTCTAACCCCTGATTATAATTTTCTTCCAAATTTTTTACTTATGATTTTATACGCTCAACTTAATTCCTAGATCCATTAATGTTCTTAAGTTTAAAGTTATTTCCATTTCTGATTCTTGTTGTTTAGTATGGGACTAAAAGCATTGGTTGGATGTGACTGACTTGGTTTATATGATCCAATGCAGAATATGGAGCATATTGATATTGATCAGATGCTTGAGGTTCCCGACACACCTGATAGACATGTGATAGGCAGGGAATCTGTGGGACAAGAAAGTAATTCATCATTTTCTGGTGGTTCCGAGCACACTAATTTTTTGCATGAAAATCCTATTAGAGGGTTAAGAGGAAGGGGTCTTTTCACTGAAAATGGTCACAATAGAAGATCAAACATATGCCCTCCCAAAAGTGTTAAGAAACTAAAAATTAAGGATTATGAGGAAACTAATGATGTTAATCCTTTAGGGAATCCTTTTGCTTCTCAGAATGCTCACTCGGTTCAGGTAAGCATGGACAGAAGCTCCAGTCATGGGTCCAGATATTCTACCGGAGCTCGTAATTTGGATAAAGGAAAAACTATATGCACTAGAGTATCTTCCAATCCTTCTCCTTTACAAGAAGGCTCCAAATGTTTTAATTTAAGCAAACCAAAGGGTCATACTCAATTTCCTAAAATGGTTTGCTCACATGGATTTGATGTTGAGGTTCAAAATATGAATAAAAGAGAAGTTGCCTCTGATGGTTGTTCTTCTGTAAGTTGCATACCAGATTCTTTGCAGGGAAAGATACAGGAAAATGGATTTAATTGTGCAAGTCCTGCTTTGACTCATAGGGAAGGGTCCATTCCAGCAGATAGCTTTCAACATGAAACCAGAGAAGAGCTGTCAGTTCCTCAATCTGTCTCCTCGCATAGAGGTAGTAGGAAAAGATTGGTAAAAAATGGGCTCATCTGTCCGGTCAATATAGAAAGAGTTAAAAGATCAGCTGAGCAACATAACAGCAGTTCCAGAGATGTTGGAGAGAGTCAGGTAGGAAATCAGTTAAATGGTTCATCTTGTCACTTAGACATAAGCAATATAGTTGCTGCTGAAAATAATAGTGAGAGAGTGAAGGATAAAAATGTACTTAACCATCATTCTGCATCAAAGGAGCGCCTTGAAAACCTTGACCATGCATCTAGCAGGTAATTTGTTCATAACACTTGTACGATTTTAGTTTTCAGTTGGCACCACTGGCTTATGTTTTCTAGATTATTTCAAATACAGCATTCCTTTGTTAATACTTGAGGAGTTATTCCTTTTTGGAGTATCAGTTATGTGCTCCTTATTATGCTTACAGGAATCTGTTTGATTGTAATTTGTTCAATTGTTCATATGGGCATTTTTGAGTGCTTGTATGCACCTGTAAATTTTTGTTTGATAGCAGATGATGGAATAATTTGTTGAATGTAGAACATCTTTTGATGTGATCCTTGTACTGCTCCTCCACCCCTATTTGATTAATTACAGTCTTCTGCAACCTTAGAGATTGTTATGTTTTTGCAGTGGTTCTGGAAAAGGTGATGGAAAGACTAATGTAACTGGTGATGCCAGTATAGATGTATATCGATGCTCTGAAGGATTAGGTGATTGGAGAAGGACACATAATCATTCAAGAAATCCAGATTTCCACTCTCCTGATATTGCAAGCAGTCTTTGCAAGGGAATTGATGCTGTTGGAAGCTTTGCTCATCGACAACAAGAAAGTGGACTGGGGAGAAGTCACTCTGACTTTGGAGATAATTGTATGAATGAATGTGATGATGCAAGAAATCAAAATGCAGGCCAAAGTGCCATTAGACTTGGATCTGAGCTAGAATTTCCATATCGTCCTCTTTGTGCGGAAAAGACAAATGCCAAGAGGCAAAAGAAGCAAGGATTGTCTTCCAGGAATGGTGAACGCTCTACATCAACTTTTGTGGAAAATGTAAGCCAAAGTGCTGTTAGACTTGGACCTGAGCTAGAATTGCCATATGGTCCTCTTTGTGCAGAAAAGACAAATGCCAAGAGGCAAAAGAAGCAAGGGTTGTCTTCCAGGAATGGTGAATGCTCTACATCAACTTTTGTGGACCCAGATGTTGTATTTCTTGGTTCATCTGGAGAATCGTCCATGTCAAGATCATCCAGAGTCCCAATTCGGTTATCCCAGGATATTTCATGTCCAATTTATGAAGTTGATGAACTTTCACCCGCTGTCAGAAGCAATGTGCCTCAACATTTAGATCCTACGACTAACAATGATTTAAATGCGATGGCAAGACAAGTTGAAGCAGATGAGGTTTTGGCTCGTGAACTCCAAGAACAATTATATTATGAGGAACCTGTTGTTGGAGGTGGTGAGGTAGGTTTTTGTTTATGAACTTGTATCGAGTATCTTCTTCTTGGTCAAATTTTAATGTTATTTTGGTCTGAGCAGATTGATGAACACATGGCAAGGGCACTGCAGGAAGTGGAGAATGGCGTTTTGACTTCTAGCAGAAATCAAAATCAATCAAATGATGTGAGTGAGCCCCCTTATATTTACTAGGATGAGTCTTGTGTCAGATGATTTATTATCTACTAATTCTTGATGGACTTAGTATCATAGATTATTGGAGATGTGCAACACATTTTTATTAATCCGTCGAGGATAGGGTCTCTAGATATAGAAAAATGAAATCAGAGTACATTAAAAGCTTAAATATTGGTTTTTTCACTTCCGTTTATTATTAGGGATAAAGCAAGAGATTGTTGTGTGTGCATGTGCCATCTCTGCATTTTCCTTTTATCTACATTACTCTTTACCTTCTATTTTTGGTTGGGGGTTGGGCAGGACTGGAGAAACAGTATTAGAAAGGTGCAGTTAGTGTACTATATTAAAGCATTTAGTGTAGTATCTTGATGTATGAGGGATGGCTTTTCTCTACACGAGTGATGATAAAACATACATGGGAACTCTAGTGTTTTTAATTGGATTATTTATGAGAGGAGATATCATAGTAGCAAAAACCAGGGCCTTATGATGTCCTGATTCTTGAATATGCCAGCTCTAAAAATATATGTAAATTGGTTCCTCTCAGTTCAACTGTTCAAGTGTAGATGTTCCCAGTTTATTCTTTTGGAATGTTATCTTTCTGATTTTTCCTTGTTGAGGATTGGTTTGCATGGTTGTAGAGAGGCTTGTTGGCATCTCATCTGTACAGACAGCCTCGCTCACGTTCTTCTCAGAACTCCTCAAGTAGGAGAGGGAGCCAGGGTCGAGTTTCTAACTCTACTAGAATGGCACAGTTGAGGGGTCGCCATCACAGGCAGTCTCCCGTTTTATCAAGGAGAGCAAGGAATCTGAGGTTTCCTGCTGACATGGCTCTAGATATGGTATAATTTTGTTCTTCTGTATTTCCCTTTACTTCCTATTTTGTCTCTCTTTGATAAATTCCGATGCTGGAATAATTGGAATATATTTGATAGGTAAGATCTGATAGGAGCAATGTTTGTATTTGATATATATTAATTGTTTTGAATATGAAATTTTGTTTTATTGCCGTGTATTTCCGGTATCTAATTAATTTATTCAGTGCCAATGTACATAATAATTGAATACGTAAATATGCATAATCAAACTAATGTACATAGTAGTAATGAAGTTCTATCGTTAAAGTGCTCCAGCTACAATTTCTACATTGATGTATTGGATATAGTTGGTCGGCTTACATCTCTGTGTCATATTCAGGTCTACTGTTTTGAGCCTAAAAAAGGTAAAAAAAAAAAATAGAAAAAAAAGTAAGAGAAAATGAAAAAGAAAAAACAGTGTAATTGCTTATTGTTGAGATCATTGTCTCATTGATCTCCACTGGATAGTTGGAATCTTAGAATTATCGTTGAAAAAGCTTTATTGAGCTTAAACTTCCATGTTTGTTCTCATTCAAGGTACTTGATTGTTTTTTTCTAATTATACTGAAATTTTTTCTTGCTTTTTTCATGCAGAGAATGGATATATTGGAAGCTTTAGAGGCTGCAGTTGGGAACTTTAGTGACGGGGAAACTGATAATCTTGCTTTTGAAGTTCAGCATGATTTCAATGAGTAAGACAAATTAATCTACATTTTCTCCATATTCATGTTTCAACTTTTGTGTCCATAAAAAAAATGTTTCAACTCTTGTAAAACACATGGAAAACATCCTTGTTCTCTGACCAATTAGCTTTTTTATTTTAACTTTTTAAGTGACATCAGCATTGGTTTTCTTGTTTATCGTTTGGGAAGATTTGTAATAAACATCTCAGAAAGTGTAATTGTAACTGTATCATGTTGTGCCGTAAAGATGAAATGTATCCTCACTGAATTGAACAAAGATTAAGATAATTGGAACTAGTTTCTATTCTTTTGTTCTCTTTTTTTGGGTCATTATTCTTTATAGAATTTTTGGGATCATATAGTTGGGTAATCAACAAACACATCCTTGAGGTTTACTTAACTTCTCACAAGTTACCGAAGGTTTGAAATCATATCAGAAACTTATCTTGAGGATTTCCTGCATTTTCGAGAAAGCTCCTAGATTAACGTCGTTAACTACACTGTTATATTTTCGCTCTTCTCTAACTCTGACATATTTTGACACAATCAATTGATGTGTCAATTTTTTTGCTTTATTTTTTTTACCCCAAATTGCAAAAAGGTGATTATTTTCCTCTATAAAGAACAACTCAATTGATTCACTTTCATTATTTTGTATCATTTATGATTAAACTATATAATGAAAATCTAAAAACAAATTCAGAGAGAAATGTTCTCATCATCCTGCTACTAGTGCTGATTTTTGGAAGAAAAACTTCCACTTTTTACTGTTGAGATTGACTCATTTCCAAGGTTTTTTATTTTAAATTATAATTTTTTTCTGTGTCTGCTAATTTTTACCTTCAAAGTTAATGGAGGAGCTTTTTTGATATTTTTCAAACCTTGATGAGGTTGTGTATTTAATCAAACTTTAAGGGTGGGTTTATTAACCATTCTCAAATAATTAGCAGTTAAGAGGACAAGCAGAGAAATGTGAAAACAACTCAAGGTTTTGTTAAAATTACAATGTTACTTGCTACTCTCTCTCTCTAAAAATCCCTTTTCATTATTTTGATTTTTTCCTTGCACTTGCACATCTATTAGAGAAAAGAAGTAATAAAAGATAGGCATAGAATTTTATTTCAAGGTTAGATTTAAGGAAGATGGACAAATGGTTAATTGTTTTGTATTTATTGCCCTTTGACTAAGCTGGATGCCTTCGTTTCTTGATCTAGACTAGAAGCATATGAGGAGCCTTCCATTTTAGTAAAGGCTTGAAACACTTCAAAACTAATCTACCATCTGCTTTTTGTGTGTGAAAATTGATGGTCGTTTATTTATTGCATTTATTGATGTTAAGAAAGATTTTTGGAATTTCAAGCCTTTTATCTTTAAATTATTGTGTCGTATATTGCTGTATGTACATTACATCGTCTTGTTTGAGCCTCATTCTCTTTTCCCTTTACGGAATCTTTTGTGGTTATTTTTTTTGCTTTCAAAATTTCACCATTGAGAGCTGAAAAGTGCAATTCAGCCTTCTATTGCGATGGTGCAAGTATGCATCTGCATGGGATTTTCTTCTCTTTTTCTTTTTTGGCTGTGTTCAATTGCTTTATTTGTAGTTCATTTTTTGTTTCTCTTATGGTCCACATGGGCTCTGTGTGCAACATCCATGTAGAATTCCTGCAATTATCTGTCATGCATGCTTTTGCATGTTTAATAACAAGTTGCATCCTTTTTATCAGAAAGAAAGATAGGGTGCAATTGACAAGAAGAATTCTCTTCTTGTTTAAGGGCATTATGCCATTGATTTTGTGGTTATTTTGGACTAGCAATTTATTTCTATATTTTCTAATATTAAAAACGGTGCTAGATAACTTGATGGTAAATTACATTCAGGAGAACCTCTGTGATTGTTGAAACAGTTCTTATATTTTGGGCATCCTTTTTATACTTCCTTTGCTTTGCTATTGTGTCCTTATGCATCCTGGTTAATCCATTTGGCATACCCTGTAGTAAATTATAAGATTATAATGATCAACTGGTAAGTGAAAGTCATTGATCAATTTTGATGTGATAAAATATTAGATAAAATAATAATTATTATTATTATTTTTTTTGGTGAATTTTGGTCTCGTTCTTTGTTTTATTTTATAAACTGATGAGATGGTTTTTGGACATAACATTGGAATACAATTTGTCAAAATTGATTTTCTGTCAAGAATGTACCAGAAACGTGATAGAATATTGTATTTATGATACATACATTTTTGACGTGTCATAGGTTCCCTTCAAATTTGATGCATGCAAATCTGTGGCAGGGTTCTAGAAACTAATATCAGGGGGAAGAAAGAAACTAGAATCTATATTATTTGATCTTATCAACTTTTTACCTTTCAAGTGTTAGTTTGATGGCATCTCTCTTTTTCTATACCATTTTTCAGGAATGATTATGAGATGTTATTAGCACTTGATGAGAACAATCATCAGCATGCCGGTGCATCCGTCCATCAGATTAATAGTCTACCGCAGTCTACCGTTCAGGTAAATTTGAACTACTTTTTTTGACATGGGTTCCTGATGTATTTGTAATGAGTTGTTCACCCAATTGTAAAATCTTCAAGAGGCTTGTGATATTTTGTGTTTATGTTCTACAGTCTGATATCCATCAAGAGACTTGCGCTGTTTGTCTTGAAACCCCCACCATTGGGGAAATTGTTCGTCACCTACCTTGTTTGCACAAATTTCACAAAGATGTAATGCCCTTTGTTTTTTATTTTTATTTTTGAATTTAGTTTTTTATTATGGCAAATTAAGATGTCATCTGATTCTTGTATCTTTCTTTTTTGGTGTCCTTTTTTCAGTGCATTGATCCTTGGCTTAGCCGGAAAACATCATGCCCAGTTTGCAAGTCTTCCATCACCTAGAAGGTAGCATGGTTCCAATTCTTGGGCCATCTTACTGAAGTAGACAATGAAAGTTCCGCAACCGAATTCCATTTTGGCCCTAAGGTAATGAACTTGTTGTATTCTGGGAAGAAATAATTCAACACTGGAGCTTACTAGTTTTAGTTAAAATTATTCAAGTGGAACTGACAGGCTGCATGGCCTCTTTTTGCAATTTATTTTTGGGCTCAAGTTCCCTGTAGTATGTAGCTAGTATGCAAATTATCCTTTATGTTTTTTTAGGTGAAATAATTAAATGACAATTGGGCCTTAGTAGCTGAAGGGGTTGTGACCTACACTAGCAGACAGTTTTGAGTAAAAGCTAGAATATTGCCGTATGAATGAGCCAATGCATGCATACGTACACTTAATCAGGGATGATGGATTTCACTTTAATTTTGTTGCTACATAGGCCCGAGAGCTTTTTTTTTCTCTTTCGCTCCAAGTCAAGATTCTTGTGAGAGAAGTTGGGTTAGAACTCTTCTTACTACTGCTAATCTTTTGTAGAATGCTTTGATGCCTTACTACGTGTGTGTATAACCATTGGAGGTGCAACGTGTGCCATAGCGAATATCCCATCCAATTACTTTGAAATTTTCCCTCTATTGACTTTCCGATTTCAATGGTAAGGAGGCATAAGAAATAGGCGCAAAGGTGTCTTGTAAATTGCAATAGAAAAAAAATTATGAGACAAGTGCATTTATAGGCTGTGATGCATCTTGTTATTTTTAAGATGACATTATTTGTGCTTAAATTAAAATAAGTCCCTTGCATGCAAATAAGTTAAATTTTAAATGGAATGTTTTTCAATGTCATCTATGCAATTGCCTCATGTAAAACTTTATCATCGCATATGTTTTTTATTCTTAATTAAGACTCACTTATGATAGTTGATGCTTTTCTTTGTAGCTTTAAAATCAAATTTTAAACATCTTTTTAGTTTAAATTTTTTAAAAAATATGAAATTTTAATTAAAAAATGTTTACAAATTAAATATAATAATATGTTATAGATATTTAATGTATTTGATTTTATTTTTCTTCTCCCAAGTTGATCCAAGTCTCTTAGGCTTTCTAAATTTTTCCTAATTCCTCCACCATTTTTGTTGATTTTTATCTCGTTCTCTTTGCTTGTTCTTCTGGATTTTGGTTTTTTGAAATTTTCTGAGAAAATGACTAAATAAGAGATAAGCTTATGGACATCTTTTCATGTCATCGTTCTGTTGCTGCTTGACGTCGCTATTCTTATTGTTGCTCCCTGTCGTTGTTAAGTTTCTCTTGTTCTTTGCTTGTTCTCTTCATAACCATTTCTGGATTCAAGTAACACAATGGCTAGGATTTCAAGCAAGTAAAATCCATTTCTGGATTCAAGTAACACAATGGCTAGGATTTCAAGCAAGTAGAATCGTGGCCAATCTTTATGAGCTACCTTCAATTGAGTCATTCAGCTTTGTTGAGAAGATTAATTCCTTCTTCTATGAATGATTGAACTGGGCTAATATTTTCTTTTGATTTTCCTTCACGAGCAAAAAAATAATAAGCAGTTGATGAATTTTTTGGTCCTCTTTATTCCTCGGGTATGATCTAAGTTGAT
The DNA here is from genome assembly GCA_030763125.1 of Hippophae gyantsensis. NCBI lineage: Eukaryota > Viridiplantae > Streptophyta > Magnoliopsida > Rosales > Elaeagnaceae > Hippophae > Hippophae gyantsensis. The sequence continues at coordinate 25,388,872 of CM061039.1, read as the reverse complement.
AAGTAGTTGTGATTGATATTGTTGCCTTGTCATTACACGATTCAGCTTAGGTTAATTCACCTTTGCTTTCAAATCTTACTTGATCTCTTCTTTGGTTCTTGTTGTGCTGAGTGTTCTTATTTGCAAGATTATTTTGTTTTATTAACTTATTTCAGAGGTGTTATTCTATTTGGATCTGTTCTTTATTTGTGAACCTAACCAAAAGGTGTTGCCCTTCGGCTATCGTATTATAAGAAATTGGTCTTGTTTTGTGTGAATTTGATTTGGTTCTGTCATTGGCGTGCTTGGTTCTCTATTTTGTTCTTGTTGCAACATGATGGATCTTGTTTGGATACATAAGACATTGCCTTGCTTGTGTGCGTTGTTTAATGTCAAGGACCTGCATTATCTTGATGTTTTGTTTTACTTGTTAGTTTTGTAAGTAAACTCGAGGGGTACTTTTCTGTTCAATAATTTACAAAATAAAGTGTTTAAAAGAAGAAAGTATTCAATTATTGGTGAAGGAAAAGAAAATTTTATTATGCTATAAAAAATATAATTGAAGCATCTTATAAATTATTTGTAATAGATTCAAAGAAAGCAACTAGTTAAACAGCTAGAGATTTAACTGCACGTATTATTATTTTGGATATATTCATGGAAGTTTTTAGAGTATAACTAGTTTTTTTTTATGTGTTGAAGAAGCTAACACGTCATGTGATTACCGGTTCCAATTCATCTCCATTTTAAGAGCTTATATCTGTTAGATAGTGAAAATTAATTACATTCATATGCAATAGAGGTTAAAACAAATATTTAAGGATGCAGAATACATTCTCTTTCTTTGGCCTATTTGATATGCAGTGGATTAGAAGAAAACCATTTGAATTATTTAAATTGATTGGGTTATTAATCCATGTTTATAGTTTTTTTCCTTCATATAATTCATATGGATGTAGATATACTTTTTATTTTATATGTTGGATTTTAATCAATGAAATTTCTATTTTAAAGAAAAAAAATCTTCTCCCAAGTTTGCTTTATATAATAAACCGTACTGTTAAAGTCCCACATCGATTGGGGATCGTGCATGTCTCACATCGATTGGGCATGAAATATTAAACACATATATAAATGAGGGTAATCCTCCATCTCACAACCCAGGTTTTGAGATGGAGTTAGGTCCAAATTTAACATGGTATCAGAGCAAGGTTATCCGGTCGGTGCAGTTGTTTCGCCACTGGTGAGTGATGCATTCTGCCACTTGGGTTCCATAAGCTCAACATTCTCGTCGGTCTCAAGGGGACAGATCCTTGCCGATGTGAGGTGGAGTGTTAAAATTTCACATCGATTGAGGATCGCGTCCACACTGTGCATATAAACAAGGGTAATCTTCCATCTCACAACCTAGGTTTTGAGATGGAGTTAGACCCAAATTTAACACGTACCAACAATTTAAAACTTCCTTCTATACTTCTACGAAAATTCATAGACCCCATCGATGGTTATACAATTTATAGAAGTTAATGTTTAAGCTAACATAGATTTTCATTTTTAATATTGAGGAAAATTATTGAAACATTAAAAATTTTACAATAGAAAGTAAACAAATGTAAAGAAGAAAACTTTTACATTATTCTCTCAAATGCTTTTGGAGAAACAATTTTCTTGTAGAATCTCTCTAAATGCGTGCTTGAGGAACAAACTAAATAGAATATCATTAAGTTTTCCAAGTTTAATGGTATGAGTTTTCTTTATTTTCTTGCTAACATTAAATAAGACAATCACCGTAACCATAAATACAAAATTATATAAAATTCAACAACTGATTTGCATCTCTCTCATTGAAAGTCTGTCTTCTCTACAGAAAACTTAGCACCTTTTCTTCTCTACCCAGCCGCCACCAAAGGTTCTTTCTTCTTTTTTTTTTCTTATCTCTTTCATTTTTTTTATAGACCAAGCTAAAATTTTATTCCCTCTCTTCCACCGGTGAGGAAGTCTTCTTTGGAGGATTTTCTCTCTGGTGGAGTTTTATTTTATTTTATTTTTTATTTTTTTTCTTTTTCCCTTTTCGTTTTCTTCTATATATTTCTTTAATTTTTGGAAGCTTCTGTTCTATGGGTGTTGGTGGTGGTGAATCTAGCATTGGTGGTGCTTCGGCTGCAGTGGTTGGTTGTGGTGGTTTGGCTGCAGTGTACATGTCGTGGGTGGTATCCTAATTTTGGTGGTTGTCTTCTTGCTTTCACTTGTAGATGTTAGTGTGAGATGTGCTTCATAAGATCAATTGAAAAGGCTTGAAACTTAAGTCGTACACTCATCTCAGCAATTGCAAAGATTGATACAAGACATTTTATTTTGTGTCGTTGTGTGTAGTGACTTTCTGTACCTTTTAGTTAGGGTTGTATTATTCTCTTGCAAGAGTGTTTTGTGTATTATTATTATGGATTGTTGTAATGGTATTGTTATATCCTGTTTAGTTTTTGAAGTTTTACTTTATAATGGTTTTTTATCAAGGAAATTGCTTGACTTTTCGTGGAAAAAAAATACAAAATTATATATCAAATTAAGCTAGAGTAACGTTTTAATAAAGGATAGAAGATGTTCAAAATAGAAAACCTTCCAATAATACCAGTTTCGAACAGAGCAAATTCAAAAGGAAGAATTACCTTATAAGGTACTAAAAATATGTTATTTGAATATTTGATCAGGTAGATCTTATAAGTGATATAAATTACTCGATTTTTAAAATTTGTATATTTTAATCACATAATTTTATAGTTATATGAGTAAATTGTTCTATTTTTTACTATATAAAATATATATTTTAATTATATAATTATGGAATTATATGATTAAAGTGTTTTAATTTTAAAAATTAAATTATTTATGTATATTTTGTAAAAATTACCTAACACAAATATCTTAATGACAAAAAGAAATAACTTGAAGAATTGGTCGAAATTTTTATTTTTTATTTTTTTATGAAACCCTAACTTAGAATAAAAATGAGAAAATAAGATGATAAGTTTTCATAAAAATGAGAAAATAAGATGATAAGTTTCCAAGCTCTATTGCCCAAAACTACGGGTTCTACGGTGTGCTTTAAGGAGATATTGACATGGTTAAGTTTATGTTTATCCTATTACCCATTCGTTATGCAACATCAACTAGCAATCCTTTTTTCTATTAGGTCCACTTTATTAACTCTTTTATATGAGCATTGTAGTAGTGATTAGATAAATATATTTCATTAACTTTTAAATAGGGAGAGAGCCAACAATTCCAATTTTTTATAAAACTGTTAAGCTTTTAAAGAAAATTGTATTTCTTTAAAAATGTAAATAAAAAAAATTCTCTTTCTTACTCCAAAAAAATATTGTTTCTTTTTTATCTAGATTTAAGTCATTCTCTCCTCTTAATCTCTCTTTTAATCCTATTATTTGGTACGAACACTCTTTAAGCCCGCAATCCAACGCTCAGGTTGATGATCCTATGAGCTAGTCCAAGGCCTAAGGCCCAACCCAATGAGCCAATCTAAGGCCCAAGTCAAGGAGCCCGTGAGCCTATCCAAGGCCCAACCCGATAAGCTTGTGAGCTAATTCAATACCTAGCCCAATGGGCCAGTGATCTAGTCCAAGACTAGACCGTTATCAACTTGATACACTAATACATGGCCTCCCAGTTTTCATCCTATGTATTCAAGTATACTTGAATATACCTGACCCTAGGAGGCTAGACCTACCCTCGAGCCATACTTGTAGTTCAATGTGCACCCTAGGTCCAATACTTACCTAATTAGACTTAGACACATAGACTAGATTTGTTGTATGAATTGATAAGGAATACAATCTTAGAGGGATATTTGGACCATCATATGTTGTAACCCTTCATATAGGACTTTCTCAAAAAAATTGGCGCCCATCATGAGACCTCAAACATTTCTGACTAAAGATAAAAATTGGGACTTCATAGTTCTTATAAAGAACCAAGAATCTCCAAAATATGAGAGTTTCACTCCGTCGATAGCATTTTCAATTAGATTTTCACTCCGTTGATAGTACTTTCAATCCATTTATTTACATCTCACCCCATTTACAAGAAATTTGAGTTTAAAAGTTGGTATGATACCCTATCCACCGAATAATTGGTAGCTAAGAGGCCATTTAGACAACCAGAACACAGGACTAGGACACCTCGACCAAGAAAAAAATTCTAATCTCGATGTTGAGCACTCTAAACACCTAATAGAATCTAATAGCCATTATAATAAGGAGACTCCACCTCCATCACCGTAGTGCCTAATAGTCTAGTCATACCTGAGGCCATCTAGCTACAACTAAAATTCTTGCAATAGGCCATGCTAGGCCATGCTTCAAATCCAGTAGGACAACTAAGATTTGAGATGACTTTTGGCACATCAAGTATTCTATAGTTGAAGCTTGGAACCCCAAAGAAGAATGAATAGGCACACAAATGGCCTAAATGATGAAAAAGATAGCAATTTTGAAAAACACCCTCAACCAGTTCAAAATAATGCACCATAGGCTATACCACCTTGATGTGTTAACAATCTAGAACCTTGGGTAGGGAGCCCCCAAAAATAGAATTGAAGTGGGAGGCCCATATGAAGTAGGCGGAATATGAAATCATAGAATATAAGGTATGGAAGGCACAATACGACATCGAGGAGATGTGTAGCCATTTGGGTGCCTCCCACTTCAATGACAAGATCGAAATGTCTATACCATCCCAAAAATTTGTTTTACCTCACTGTACATCATATCAAGGAATAAAGTATCCAATAGCTCATGTTCTCTCTTTTAAGCAAAGGAAAAGAAAGTTTACTAGGGAAAAAAATAGTGTGATAAAAATAGGTCAAATCATTAAAAGAAGTAGGATAGGTTAGAGAGGTATACTATCCTACCTAGTTGTCTAATATTGTTGTAAGTTCTATTGTACTCTGTGTCTATGTGTTGACTTCCTATGTACAAAACACAAAGTCTATTTATTTTACTCAATGTTATGTCTTCCTCTATGTAAGGTTGGTTATTGCAGATCAATAATGCATACACACATAGTTAGGAACACTGTATTTTTCACACACCATAGGAATAGTAGTTTAGTTTGCATGCTAGGCCATGAGTGGTAGATTTTGCTTCTTTTTGGGTGCAGGTATTTACAAAAATAATTCAACATTTTTTGAAACAAAAAATTTGACTTTTGGTACTTAACACACCATCTCACCACATCATTCGGGGTGGTTGGCGAGGTCCATGACAAGGTGGCTTGATTGTTGTTTTTTTTATAAACACCAGCCACTCTTCTATACTCTTTACCCATTGTTTTAAGCACAAAATCTCTGCCAAAATTTGCACTAAGAATTACATTTGTTTTATACATTATTTTTGGAGAGCATGTATTATTTACTTCAGTGTTATGGAAAAAATAGCGTGCTTGAGTTTTGAGCTCAAGACTACTTTTTCTATGTGAGACACAACATTGAGAATGTAGATTATTGGACCTAGTTATCACGGCTATTATGCCTGATTAATATCAAATAATTCAAAGTTGTACAACCTCAAAGAAAGCATGGGACATTCTGGAAATGACTCATGAAGGAACTTCTGCCATCAAGAGATCTAGAATTTTAATATTGAATAGAGATTTTAAGTTATGCATCATGCAAAAGGATGAGACTTTTGACAAGTTCTATGCACGATTCTCAAATATTGTCAACTGTTTATTCAACTTGGGTAGGCCAATTAGCAAAGAAAAGTAGATTGAGAAGATCATTTCCAGTCTATCTTATTGATATCATGCCAAAATTATTATTCTTGAATCTATGTATAAGCCTGGTGAGCTTGCAATGAATGAGTTAGTTGGTGATCTACAAGTATTCGAACTTCATAACTTATTGCTAAAACAAGATCAAATTAATGCTTAGAAGGGAAAAAGTTTGGCTCTTAATACCACTAAGGGAAGTGGTCCCAATGAAGAAGCTAAAGCTATTACTGTTTGTGATGATTATGAAGGATGTGTGTTTTAAAAGTTATTATTTTTGATAAAGATTATGTATTGTTCATGATTTTGAATGTTATGTATTCTTGTTATTTGAGATTAACATGTTATATTTTGGAAGTGTTCAAGAAGATGTACTTGGTCTTGAACCATAGAACTCTTAAAATGAGAAACATGTAATCCTAAATATGTTCACAATTGTGGTAATTAAGGAGGAACATTAATTACCGTGAAAGATTGTCATGTCGATTAAAAGTACATTGTAGTTTTATAAATGTTGATAAGGGATTATCATTTAATGACATGAGTATATAAAATATGTATTTTATATATTGAACATGACCTAACTAGATGAAACATTATATGGATTGTGTTTTGTGTCATTAATGTTTCCATTGTGTCTTTAGAATCTTAGATATGAGATGTGTAGGTTTTTCACATGAGAAGTATATAATGTGATTGCTATTTAAATACTATCTTATGATAGGAATGAAATAGTAGTTCATTGTGTACAACCTGTGCAAAAGAAATCTATATGTTAATATTATCATTGTCTCTCGATTTTGAGTTATGATATTACTGGGCCATTGGTAAAGTGGAATTATATCACATGCAATATAACTGATGTAATTATAATTATAATTCACTTGAGAAACCAAGAAAATAAATATAATGCAAAAATGACACAATCCTATTTTGCATATTATTCATAATATCATGTGATAAGGATAGACACAAAATTAGTGGATCGAGTAACTAATTACTATGTCATTTGAAAAACTATAATGTAATGATAGAACCTCTTATAATCAATAATATAAAGTTTTATATTATTGTCAAGATGATATAAATCCTTTATACGGTCACACCAATTGAAGAGAAACAACGAGTATTTTACATTTCATAATGATGTATAAGATAAAATACATGAGATGAAATGCTAAAATAAAATGTCATAATATGACATGCTTAGACCATAAATAAATTTGTAAAGTTATGCAAATATTATTTGGTATAATGTTTGAATGCATTATAAGAATAATAGAGACATTGTATAATAGAACAATATGAATAATATTATTTGTTCATAAATTAATTTATTAAACCAATCACAAGTTGAGATTAAAGAGAGCATGAGATGGCTAAACAAGACTAGTGGCATTTGTGTAATTGATTCAAACCTTACACAAAGAGTTGTCCTAACCCTTGCCTATTTAAGAGGCATAATTAAGGAAAATTTGATCCCATTTTCTGCCTCTAACCCTAGTCGAAATATACCCTATTGAAGAGCCACGTTTTTCCTTCTCTTAGGCCAAAACTTGGAAAGACTTGCTCAAGGCTAAAACCTAGCCGAAAATTTGATCCAATTTTCTCTCATCTCTTCTTGCTAGGTGGTTGGATCTAATCCTTGAACTCCACATCCATCTATCTAAGAGGTGTGATAGTTCGTTGTTTAGGTTCAAGGTAAACCAAGAGGCGCTCCCGAAATAGAGGTGGTTTCTAAGAGATCTAGAAATGAAATCGACTTCCCTCTACTCAAGAGATTTGAAAATCTCTTTAGGTAAAAATAATTTTCTTCATCTCTAGCAATAAGGTAGATGGGATTTTTTTATTTTATTTAGTGCACATTAGGTGTTTGTTGAAATGCTTAAGAGAAAATCTTGCTTGAAATTGTCATACAAATGAGGTCCTTTATGTATTGAGCCCAATGGTGATAGGAAAATTTTAAATTCTCACCATATAGGCATTCACATGAAATCCCAACAGATTCTAACCCTGATGAGGAGGAAATGGATTTTCTTGCCCAGAGATTCACCATATTATTTAGAAAGAAGAAACCCTTCTCTAGGAGTATTGGAAAAGAAATCCCAAGCTCTAAAGTCTCGAAATCAATAAAAGGTGATGAAGACTTAGATAATAAATCAAAGAATACCAATAAAGGTCACTTGAACAAGATCAGATGCTTTGAATGTAGGAAGCCTAATCGTATTACTACCAATTGTTTTTTGAAACAATAATGCACGATTAAGTATGCTATGAAGGTTGAGATTACTATTTTGGATAGTACCATCAGTGATGATAAGGATGACACTTAACTTTCTTGATTTCTTTACTTCATGAAATTTCACTAATCCTCTGACTACTACCTCAGATATTCAAAAGGCTACAACGAAAATTGATGATGATGAAGATGAGTAGAATGAATTGTCTTAATACGCTCTTGTTGGAGCATATTAAGTCTGAAAAAGCTAAGAAAAAGGCTTTGGAAAGCCTTGTTGAAAAGGAGGACGAGATTAGCATGTTGAAGAAAACTCTTGAGAAAATGAAATCCTCCATTGATGGTGCCCAACTATATCTCACTAACAAGTGTGAGCTCATCCAAAAGAGATATTCTAATTTACTTGAAAAGTTTAATTCAAATAATGAGAAAATAAAGAAGCTTGAGGAACAATTGAAGTGTCTTACTTCGAGTAATGCTACTCCATTATTTTTCAATCTAGATCCCACTTCTAATTAGAAGGCTGAAGTTGAATAATTAAATAATTAGATTATTTTCCTTGCAAAGGAATATCTGGTTTACTCTCTTAGGAAAAAAGAAAATCAGATTGAACAACTACACGAGAGAGTTGGGATTCTTGACAATTTTACTACATTTCTTAAATCCTTCCTTAAGGAAAAGGAATATTTGATTAAAGCTTTGAAAGACAAACTCAGTGTTAGTAAAAAGAAATTAGCTCATTCTGTATCTACTATTAAAAGGATGATGATTGGTACTAAAAATTTAAATGAAATTCTCAATAGTACACAGAATTTTGGTGACTAATGTGACCTTGGTTATAATAAAGGAGTTTCTATGTCATCTACAACTGCTCCTAGGTTTTTTTAATCAATCACCGAAGATCCAAAGATGAAGTCAGCTATCATCATCCAAAAAGGTAAGTCGGTTAGGTTATTTTAGTCAGTTTTCTCTGACAAGGTGAACATTTCACCTAAAGATAGTTTTTCATGTCGCTCTAGTGATGGTTTATTAACCTTACTTACTGTTACTACCACTTGTCACCACTGTGGTTAATTTGGACATTTGAGACCACACTGTGGGAAATGAACTTATCATCCTTGTGCGAAAGTCAATATGAGTGCTTATTCTTCTTCTCTTCCACATACTACTTCCTAGAGTTAAGAACACTAAGTCTCTAACTCCACTGTTCGTGTTTGTTATCTATGTGGCACTACTAGCCACCATGCTAGGCAATATCCTAGATATGTGAGAAGTATATCTCGGATTTCTCCACCTTGGTCTCCCACATTCTCGATGTCTAGATGTAGTTACTATAGGTCATATGAGCATCTCCAAGTATGTTGCATTATGCACCTTAGGCACAATACGGGAAAAAATAAATCTTCTTCAAAAGTTCACCTGGCCCTATTATATGGATAAATCGACTAGATTTCCTAAAAATTATAAACAAAACAAAACTCAAGTTCTATATACTCCTTATGCTTATATGACTCAGAGACTATCTCATATATTTTTTGCCCCTCATAAATTCTTTAAATGAATATATGCTATTTGATCACTATATTCTGGTAATTTGTTTGGAGTTGAGCAGTTTATTCTTTTCTTACTTTGATTGTAGTTCTTCTATTTTTGACTAATATCTTGTTATGTTAATTGTTTGTTTCTTTAAACTATGTTTATCTTCCTAAACTGCTTTAAAAATAACAAATATTTGTCTTTGATCATTTGGCATTTTCCTTCTCTCTTTCTTTCTCTTCCCATGATAGTTTTGCATGTTTTTCTATTCATCTAACTTATTGCATGTAAAATGAATTTAATAGGGACCATTGTTGATATATGGTTTGCATACATTTGACTCGAATTGAAATGTTGTTGTTATGACATGTATATTCATTGAGTGTACATATGACTAAATTTTTGATTTACAATGCTCTATTATTTGTGTACATGTCATAACTTTATGAATTTTTATGATTATTTTGAGAATTTTGTGTGGATCTCACGCATTGTTGATTTTTATCTCTATAATAAGCTCTAGAATCCACTGTAATGTCTATTGAGGTGAAATTCTAGGTACTACTTAGATTGAGAAAGGATTTAGGCCTTCTTTGAATTATTTGAACTTTTCAAGCCACCAATGATTATTTGTCCTTAATTACCCCCTTTTGACCCTTTATGTTATCCTTTCATTTCATTGCATCTTTATATTAACTTAACCTAAATGTTAAACCCCACTTACCTTGTACACCCTTAGTTGAGTTTCTATTATAATTTATGTTGAGTTTGTGTATTTTGGGAATGTATGATTTACCTTATTGTGTTAAAAAGTGTTAAAAATGAGGTGAATAAATTATTAAATTTGGTGTGTAGTTCTTCAAAAAATGTTAATGAATGAATTTTGGGATGTGAATGGACAAGAACCTAAATTTGGGTGTATACTTTTTGTGGTTGTGAGCCCATTGGTTTATTATATGTATTTGGTTAGTTAAAAGTGTGTTTGAGCCTAAAAATTTATTATCTCACCTATCCATACCTTAGCCTATCTTTAGAATCTTTGAAAGATCTATTAATTTCAATCTAAATTGGTATTTACATTAGTGAATAGAAGGGTTAAATATGGATTTTTGAAGTTTGGTGTTATTTGAGACTATATTTCTAATTGCATGGTTCATATGAGCTTATTTTGATGACATATAGAGTAAACAAGCTTGGCATAATACACACAAAGCATGTCATCAAAAAATTTAGTCATACCTTTATATGAATGCTTTATGGATTGATTGCTCTGTGGATATTTATGTTGTGTGTATTAGTTAATCTCTAAGGACCCTCTAGTTTATTGAGCATTCTTGAAACCAATATTACTTATTGTTATGAATATGTTATTAATATCATGAACATAAATTTATTTTAGAATGTTTAATGAGAATGAATATGTTGTGTTTCTTGACTCTTTCTGTATGATTGGAAACTATTTTTTTTTGCTTTAATCTTATTTGTTACATTTCATGAATGATAGGATTAGTACATATTTGTATGCCTTCTCTCCCTCATATAGGGGTGTTCATTTAACTTTTGGTGTCAAAAGGGGGAGAAGTTTGTGTGCACCATTTAGGGAGTGTGTTGCTTGGGTGGTGAATATAGGATTGCATTGCATCTTTTTGCCTGACTTGTATACACTTAAAGGGAGTTTTGTATTAAGTCAGAGAGAGTTGTGTTACCTATATGTGATTTTCATATTGTGTGTACCTATGTAGGGGTAACATGTTAGTATATGGATAGACTACATGATGTTTCTACATGATATGTTCACGGGGTATGTGTTTGTTTCATGTGTACAGGCTCTAGGTGTTGATTGAATACTTTGAGATTCAAATGAGTTGTGTGTAATTATACAGTAGGATCATTGAAGATTGATCAAAGTGTTGATGTGTTGATCTTAGAAGATGGATGGAGTATACAAGATGGATTCCCTTAGTATTGGTGGGTTTTTCTAGTCTAGGTGTGCGTCGATGTTTTGTTCATAGAAACAAACATCTTTAGATCATCTTCATGATCATATCATGTTTGATGTGTCCCTATACTTAGTTGTGTAGTTTTTTGACACAAAAAGTCAAAGGGAGAGAATGTAAGTCCTGTTATACTCTGTTTATGCGTTGCCTTCCCATATGCAAAACTTGGAGTTTGTTTATTTTACTCAGTGTTTTATCTTCCTCTGTGTAAAGTTGATTATTTCATATCAGTAATGCACATACATATATAGTTAGGAGCATTGTGTTCAAAAGTATGTTTTTCATGCACATTGGGGTTGGTTGTTTAGTATGCATGTTAGGCTATGAGTGACAAATTTTGGTTTATTTTGGGAACGAGTATTTATGGAAATAACTTAGTACTTTTTAAAATGAAAAAAATTTGATTTATGGCACCTTGACACACCACCTTGCCACACCTCTTAGCGAGGTGGTTGGCAAGGTCCATGTCGAAGTAATTGGCTCGATCGTTGGTTTTTCTTCTATAAATACTCCATACTCTACTCTACTATTTACCCATTGTTTTAAGCATAAAAACTCTGTCAAAATTTGCATTGAAAATTACATCTGTTTTATAAATTATTTTTGGAGAGCTTACGCTATTTACTTCAGAGTTATGGACAAAATAGCATGCTTAAGTGTTGAGCTCAAGAATATTTTGTTTTCTATGTGAGACACAACATTGAGAGTGTTGGGTGATTATTAAGCCTACTTATCAAGTCATTGGCTACAAGTATATATGGTTTGACTGTGTGTCTCCTGTACACGATTTGATATATATGGTAAACTATGTGTCCCTTGTTGATTATTGGTGGCTTGAGTTTGAGAGTAGTTCTCAAGATTATGAGTTATTACACTTCTTGTTACTGATCACACCACATTGGGTGGTGTTAGCTTTGGAGGAAAACCAAGTTCATGTGTCAAAATGGATTGTTGCAGAAGTAGCAAGCAAGGGAAGCAATAAACAGTTGGAACAAAGGTCATGACTAATAGAGATATTGGTGGTTTTATTATTTTTAGAGTTGTAATTGTTTATTGTTTAGTGGGTTATTTGCTGCCGAGTGATTTCCATAAGCAATCAGAGAATGTTTCTATATTGATAAAATCTCTATGTGGGTTTACCTCATTATATTACTTGTTATGCACGATCTATTGTTATGCTAGTACAATCTGAGTTTAAGGTGTGTATATTCCAATATACTAAAGCTTAAACTCTGATTAGAAAACTTTTTTATTCCTATCTGTTTTCTATTGAATTTATATAATATATGTTGTTAAAAGTTATTTTCTTATATGACATTATATTTTTTACTTTTGCTATGTGGCATGCTTAAGTGATTATTATTCTATTCTCGCGTGTTAGGGCCTAGTCCTTAAGGTGTCTTTATCTCTTTACTGTGGTTGTTTTCGAGTCGAGGACTCTTTCAGTTATTTTAGCTCCAAAAGTTGGAGGAGACCTAAGGATTATTTTCCTCTATGAAGCATCAATCAACTAGTAGATGCTACTACTGGTTTTAGTCTTATGAGGTTTATGGATGCATGTTCAAGCTACCACCCAATTAGGGTGCATCTAGAGGATAAAGAGAAAACATCATGTATTATAGAAGAAGGAACATTTTATCATACCAGAATGCCATTTGGGCTCAAAAACGTGGGAGCAATTTACCAATGCTTGGTTAATAGATTGTTCAAGAACTAGTTAAGGTAGAATATAGAGGTATATGTGGATGACATGATGAAAAAGTCTCAAAAGAATGAAGAACATATATATGATTTAGAATAGAATTTTGGAATGTTAAGACGGTATAACATGAAACTCAACCCTACAAAGTGTATTTTTGGGGTCACATCTAGAAATATTTTGGAGTATCTAGTGTCAATCAAGGGAATAGAGGAAAATCCAGAAAAGAAAAAGGCCCTATCGGACATGATATCACCAAGAACTTGAAAGAAGTGCAATAGTTGAATGGGCACATAGTGGTATACGGGAGGTTTATATCAAAGTGCACAGATAAGTGTTTTCCATTCTTTCATTAATTAAGGAAAAATAAGGAGTACGAATAGAATGAAGAATGAAAGGCCGTTTTCTAATTAATTAAGAAAAACTTGGGTAGGGTTCAGTGATATCTAGTCCTGCATCAAGTGAGGTTTTGTACCTATATTTGTTCGCTATCAAGAAGGTAGTAAGTGTTGTGCTGGTAGCATAACAACCAATTTTCTACATCAATCAGGCACTAATAGAGTCTCAATAAAAGTATCCATTGTTGGAAAAGCATGTATTTGCCCTAAGGATGGTAGCGAGAAAGTTGAGACATTATTTTGGAGGCCCTATTATCATTTCCTTACATCTTATTCACTCAAAGTCCTATAAAAGCCAAACATCTTGGAAAGACTAGCTCATATTGCTATTGAACTTAGCGAATTTGATATACATTTTAGACCATATCTAGCCATAAAGGGATAGATCGTGGACGATTTCGTAGCAGATTGGATAGGATAAGAGACAATACAAATAATGGAAGCCCAAGAAGCACTAGTGGAGGAAAAGTGTTGGGAAGTGTATGTAGATGGGGCCAATAACGCTATAGGTGTTGGCATGGGCATTGTAATTTTTAACAAGATATAGCAGTGTGTAAGAATTACATTCCCAACGACCAATAATGTGGCTGAATATGAATTAGTTTTGATGGTTCTAAAAGAACTTAATGGATTAAGGGTTGAACATGTGAGTATGTACATTGATTCAAGGTTGGTGGTTAATCAAATTAGTGGAACCTTTGAGGCCAAGGAAGAGAAGATGAATAAATATTTGGTTGAAATCAAAGAATAGGTAGTAGGACTTAAGACATTCAAGATAACACATATACCACGTACTAACAATGCTCACATAAATTCCCTAGCCACCTATTCCTCGATTGTTCCTGAGAACATGAAGAGAGTCGCGATAGTCTTAACCATCACAGAACCTAGCATCAGAGAGGGAGAACCAAAAAAGCAAACGAACATAGCCCAAGTAAGGAAAGAATCATGGATCCATCCTTTTTGGAATTATTTAAAAGGTGAGGTGCTACCAACGGATCAAAAGGAAGCAACCAAGTTGGAAACCAAGTCTAAAAACTACACCATCATACAAGACCAGTTGTATAGAAATAATGTAAACATTCCATGGTTAAAATGCTTGGTTGAAGAAGAGACAGAGGTCATAATATGCAAGACCTATGGGGTAGAATGTGGAACCTATCATGAAGGAAGAAGCTTATGCCAAAAGATAATTAAATAAGGTTATTGTTAGCTGGCACTGCTAAATGATTGTACCTTACACACCATCAAATGTGATAAGTGTCAAACATATGCAACAATAACTCATCTACCTACAACATAAATGAAGGGAATCATGGCCATTTAGCTATTGGCAAAGTGGGGAGCTGACATTGTGAAATCACTGGCTTTGACAATGGCTCAAAGGAAGATTTTGATATTCAAAAAATTACATTTCCAAATGGGTGGAAGCAACACCATTGGTGAGGATTCAAGAAGGGGATGTAAAGAAGTTCGTATAGAGAAGTTTCATTTTTTGATTTCGGCTCCTTAAGGAACTTGTAATTGACAATGGTAGACAATTTATAGGGAAATTTTTGCAACTTTTTGTAAGGGGTTAAAAATTTAGTTGTCCTACTTTATCCTATAAAGACCTCGGGCAAATGATCAGGTCGGATCTTTGTTGCGTGTTTTTCAACACACGAACTCGTGCAAGCATACACGGTCACAAGTAAAAAAGATTTGTAAGTAAAGTATCGATCCCACGAGGATTTGTTACTATATTTTGTCGAGTACTAAAATTGTATCTCTCTGATTTTATCAAAAACAATCGTTGGTTAATAAAAAAGTAAAATAAGAAAATAAAAGAAATCTAGGATTGCAATTTTTCACCAAACTAATCCACTCAAATCATGTTATTTTCTTTGGATTTATATTTTTTTAGTACATTTAATTTGTCAACCGAAAACTTCTTTTTTAATTATTCATACATCTCTTTCGAGCTCCGTATAAACACACCTCGTTAAATTAATTTACTATATCTCTATGAAAATTAAATTTACCGAGATTCATTACGTTCTAAGTTTTCAAATGGCCACACATACAATTAGGGTATATTTCTATCCTTCATCATACATGTCATTCTATTTACGAGCAATACACACACAAATGCCTTTCTCAAGTTTATTCATGTGCCACGGATCGTTTTGATAAGATTCGTAAATAATCAAAAAGCATTAAGAACAAAATAGAACGAACAAATCAAACGTCTTATAAATCTAAGGAAAAATAATTAAAATTAAAGCTTCATAAATTTAGATTAAATGCAACCCTAGAAAAATTAAATTACTTCATAAAATTAAAATAAAAATTACAACAACTACAGAAAATTAAGAAGAAGTAGAAATAAAATTAAAACATCACTTAAAACAAATATTTGGCACATGCAAAACACAACAAAAGCCAAAAATGGCTTCTGCGTGTTTTGCCGTCCAACACACAAACACAATAAAAATTACAAACTGAAAAAACTAAAACACTCTAAAAACTTTCGAAATTAAAACTAAAACTCTACTCCAAAAACTCCACTCCAACCAAACTTTTTTACAACTAAAAACTATCTCCTATTTATAGCAAAAAAATACATCAATAAAATATTAAATTAAAATCCACGCGGGGGACATTAAATTGTGGCGAAAATTATAATTTAAACGCGTGGGGGGACAAAAATTGTATCGAAAATGGGATCGAAAAAGTGAGTGGAACGCTGCGCGTTTCTGTTTTAATTTTCTTACACGCTGCCACGTGTCGCGTTCTGATTCGCAGACACAATTAGTGGGACACGTGGCAGCATCTCATTCGTTGAGGGGAAACGGGCGCACGATGAATGGTCGCACGGGAGCCAACAGCTACAACACGGGCTTGATCCAGCGCGGTCGCGCTCATTGTAACATGCCACGTGTCGGAGTATGATTTGCTGAAATATTAAGTGGAACACGTGGCAGATTCTGGTTCGCGTAATAACCGGGCTCACGTGGATCGGCTGCACCGGAAAAGGGGCGCGCGAAAGTGGGGGACAGGTCTGCGCGGCGTCAGACGGGTGGGTCCCACGCTGCACGCCGGCCTGCGCGGCAGGTGGGCCCCACTCGGGCACCGAGCCGCGCGAAAGAGAATTTCCCTGCATCCACTCTCCTTTGTCGGGTTGAAGTGCACGCGCGCATCTGAACCGTTCATGCGTTGATCTGACGGTCCACGATGGAGCGTGGATAACGCCGCGTGGAATGTTTCTCCTGCGAAGAAAAACTTACTTTTATTAATTATATTTTCACCCACAAATATATTTCAATTTACATTTTAAACTTTATTTAATTGCAATACAGCCCTTTTGTAATTTAAATTAAATTTTAAACTTTTAATAATTGAAATTAAGCCTAATTTTAATTTAAATTATATTTTCAACTTTTGTAAATTGCAATTAATAATACTTTTATTTGAAATTATATTTTTGGACAAAAATTTACCATTAAGAGCATTTTCGATACATTTTATTTAATTTTCTTAAAATTTAAAAAAACAGTAAATCCTAATTTATTAAAATAAAATTAACTAAAAATAGAGAGAATCTAGCAATTATAATTAATAAAATAGGTGAAAATAACTATATAAAATACAGTTATCAATCTTCAAACAAGATCCTGACAAACATTATGAAGAAGCATCTAGACGAGACCAAGGGAAAATGGACGGAATAATTGTTAGGAGTACTATGGGAAATGCAAACCACACCTAAGTCCACTACTAACAGAACTCCATTTTCACTTATATATGGATCCAAAGCGATCATAGCAACAAAGGTGCTATATCTAACCCTCATAAGTAGGGGTAGTAATTAAGATAACAAAGAGATCCATTCTATAAATCTGATATATTGAAGGAAAAAAAAAGAAGAGAAAAGGCAGTGATAAAGATGGAAGCCTTAAAAGGAGTGTTTAGAACACTCTCAACATAACTATCAAGCGAAGAAGTTTTAATGTAGGAGATTCAATACTAAGGAAGGCCTTACGCAACAAGGTAGATCGAAAGGTGGGAAAGCTGATGCTTAATTGGGAAGGTCCATACAAAATAACATAGTTAACCTCAGAAGAAGCATATAAGTTGGAAAATCTAGATGGAAAAGAAAAAACCTGAGCTAGACTTTTGGAATAATATCATGAAACACAAAATCCTCATTTAGAAGTAAGGAGGTTTAACCCTTGCTTATTTGAGATGCAAGAACAAGGGACATAAAAGATTACCCAACCTAAGAAAGGAGTCAGACATCCTAGTTATGGGAACATAACATCTTTTAGGAAAGAATGTCCTGGTGACAAGTTTAAACCTACCTAAAGACAATTTCACTTGCAAATAAACTAACATAAAAATCTTCATATAGGAGTAAGGATGTTTAACCTATGCCCATTTGAGATGTATGAATAAGAGGCATAAAAGACTACTCGACCTAAGAAAGGAATCAAACATACAATTCTAGGAACCTCCTTTGGGAAAGGATAACCTGACAATATGTTTAAATCGGCCTATAGATAAGGCCACTTGTGAATGAACTAACACAAAATCCTCACTTAGGAGTAAAGAGGTTTAACCCCTGCCTATTTGAGATGCGAGCATAAAAGTCATAAAAATGATTTAGCCTACAAAATCTAGCCCTATTGTACCCCATTTATGAATATCTCGTATTTTGGGGTACGTATGGCCAGAAAATAACAAATGTACTTGGAGCATCAACAAGGTACAACCCGTATGTACTCCATTTATGGCTTGCCCATACTTTGGAGTACGTAAGGTTAGATTATAAAAAGTGTATTATCTACCAAGTATCAAGTACAACTCACGTGTACCTTGTTATAAATATCCCGTATTATAGGGTACACTTGACCAAAAATATAACCAATGTACTTGATGCACCAATAAAGTGTAACTCGCATGTATGTATGACCATATTATAAAAAGTACATTATATAACGACTATCAAGTATAACTCGTAAGAACCTTGTTTTTGAATATCCCATCTTTTAGGGTACATATGACAAGAAAATAAAAAATATACTTAGTGCATCGACAAAGTGTAGCCCACAAGTACTTAATATATGGCTAGAATATAAAAAATACATTATATACCAAATATCAAGTGTAACTCGTATATATATTTCGTTAATGGCTAGTCTATACTTCGGAGTACATATGCCTGACTACAATAAGTGCACAAAAAACAAGGAAATATATGTGGCACCCAAATAGCGCAAACGATCTGAATAGAAAAACAAGGATAAAATAAAACTTCAATGAAAATTTTAGTCGGGAATAACCTCTAGTCATTGTGTTCTTAAGTTACAAACACCAAAAGGGGAGGCATACCCCACCACAAATAACAACAAAAAGAAAAAACCATCAAACACTCTTGGCGGTCACATCTATAGTGGCAGCAGAATCTTCACCTGTTGGCACAGACTCCTCACCAGTATGAACTCCCAAAGAATCTTCTCTAGTCCGGGCTCCAGTATTTGCTATCTCAGAAGGTGAGTGGGTCGGATTGCTAGTCCCTGCGACCTTAGGAACTTTGTATGAGGTAAGCTCGTTCAAAACGGCCTCTCGATCAAGTGTTCTAGTAACCTCCCTCAGGTCGCTCAGAACTCGATTGGCTCCTTCAAATAATGCTCGAGTTCCATCTTTAATGAGTTACTGCTTGGTCTTCTCGAGACTAGCAACCTTTTCCAGATTCTTCAGCCCACTTTTTCTCAACATCGTACCCCTTTTGAAGACGATTCTTCTTACGCTGAACGTTAAGTTCGACGGAGTGGGATTGGACTTTGCCCGTGAGATCCTCAAACTTTTCGAGGAACTTCTCATTCTCAGCCTCAAGTTGGGAGTTTTTCTAGGTGAGTTCCTGAACCTGCTCTTTTCGGGATCGACTAGTCAAATTCCTAGTCCAAAAGAACAAGCCCTACACAATGAACTCGTTAGCATAAAAGTTAAATTAAAAAGCAATGGAATGTAGAGAAAATACTCACATCTATAGCCCGACAGAAGACTATAAGGTAAACATAACTACCTCCTCCAACCGTGCGTTGTTGATTTTGGCCTCATCATTTGGACCAACCAAGTAATTGTACAGCTTGTCCAACTTGTCCCTCTTACCAACGGCTCGAAAAAAGTAACCCTCACTCGTTGAGCGATCCCTTCATCATCGTCCACACTTCAACAGTCTCATTAGGGGTGGCCTGACTGGCAGAAGCAGTGGACTTTCTTTTATTGCTCGAGCGGTTTACTTTTGTTGGCTCTAAACTCCCCTTTTGTGTTGGTCCGGTAGAAACAGGCTTGGTTGTAATGGCCTTCTCTTTTCCAGTAGGATTAATAGGTAAGTGTTGGCCTGAGGCAGGTTTAGGAGGGGAAATGAAACCGAGCTATGGCCCTATTGGTACAGGTCCTTCATACTGAATAAGGAAAAATACCTGTCTGAAACTGTTAGATATATTAGTTGTATATTAGGTGTCTATCACTAATTGAATTGTATACTAAATGTCTTAGTTGTGTATTAGGTGTCAATCACTAATAGTATCCAAAATAATGTCCCTAGCTTTGTATATATATATATGTTGTATCTTTAAATAGAAAATAATAGAATTAATTCTTTTCAATCTTGAGTTACATGGTATTAGAGCCATTTGGGTTACAAAATTAGAATTTTTTTCTGTTCAAATTAGGGTCTGATTTTGGGTAAACACAAATTAAGGTTTAATGCATTTTTGGGTTCTAACTTGGAACACCCTTTTAGAGTGCAAATTTATTCTCACCGTCAGCACAGGGAGGAAGCCTAGCCGCCAACCGGCCAAACCTCGAAGTTCAATCACCAGACGAGCCGTAAGTGGGCCCCACGTGCCACCGCGAATTTCTACAATCTTCCCACGCGTTGGTGTGTGATAACGCGTTTCCTCTAGCAATCTTCTCTGGTCGTCCTCGTGTTGCTCTTCGACATTCCCCTACGTCATCTGTGGTGGTTTGACACTCATCGCTCTGTGATTGTTCAGTTTTGGGTTTTTTGGCCAATTTTGTGTTCTTATTCGCTGTGTGTTTGGTCGCTACCCTTGTTGGATTTTGTTTGTTCGCTTGATCACTGCCTTGTAGTTTGTAGGAGTTATGGTTGGAAAAAAATCTAATGTTGTGATGGATATGGTGCCTGCGATGTCTAAAATCACAGACCATAAGCTCAATAGTTCGAATTATTTGGCTTGGAGCAAGACCATTTGAATTTATTTGCGAAGTATCGACAAAGATACTCATTTGACTAACGATCCTCCTAAAGATGCTCGCCTATTTCTGCAGATTCAGAATTCTATTGAGAGCGATGTAATTGGCTTGATCAATCATTGTGAATTCATTAAGGAATTGATAGATTATTTGGATTTCTTATATTCTGGTAAAGGAAACCTTTCTCGCATGTATGAGGTATGCAAAGCATTTTACCGTGCAGACAAACAAGATCAGTGCCTCACGAATTATTTTATGGAATTTAAAAAGACTTATGAGGAGCTCAATAATTTGATACCTTTTAGCCCTGATGTGAAGGTTCAGCAAAGCCAATGGGAAAAAATGGCAGTCATGAGTTTTCTTGTAGGTCTTCCCTCTTATTTTAAGACTGCTAAGTCACAGGTTCTTTCTAGTTCTGAGATCTCCTCTTTACAAGAAGTATTTAGTTGAGTACTTCGTACAGAAGGCACTCCACCTCCACCTGCTCAATTAAATGGTGCTTTGGTCAGCCGAAATAATAATTATGAGCCTGGACGGTCAACTTATATGAGTGGAACCAAAGGAGGTGACTCGCAAGGATTTGAAACTCGATCACAGGACCCAAGAGGTATTGTGTGTTACTATTGTTGCAAATCAGGACATACGAAACGTGACTGTAGAAAGCTTTAGTACAAGAATCAGAAAGGTCACTCGGCCCATATTGCGTCCACTTATGATACTTATGAAAAAATGGTTCTTATCTCTGTAGATGAATTTACCAAGTTCTCACAGTATCAAGAATCATTAAAGTCTTCATCACCTTCTGTCACTACTATTGTTGATTCATGTAAACCAAATGCATGTCTTCTTTCCTCATCTTCTAAATGGGTTATTGATTATGGTGTCACAAATCATATGACAGATAATTCTAGTATCTTTTCTACTCTTCAGTCACACAATTCCACCTTTACTGTTACCTTAGCCGATGGGTCACCATCTCGTGTTCTTGGGTCTGGCATAATTACTCCCACTCCTTTGCTTCCTTTGTCATCTGTCTTATATTTACCTAGCTTATCCTTTAATTTGATCTCTGTAAATCAGTTTACTCGAAATCTTAACTGTTGCATCTCATTTTTTCTTGATCATTGCTTATTTTAGGATCTTATGACGAAGAAGACTATTGGTAAAGGACATGAGTCTAGAGGCCTCTATATTCTTGACACACCAATACCAAAATTTGTTACTTGCTCTGGTGTAACCTCTCCCTTTGAGGCATATTATAAGCTGGGTCATCCATCTCTTCCTTTACTTAAGAAACATTGTCCTCAATTTAGTAAGGTGTCTTCATTAGATTGTGAGTCTTGTCAATTTGCAAAACATCATCGTCTTAGTTCAAATCCAAGAGTTAATAAACGTGTTAGTGTTCTTTTTGAATTAGATCATTCTGATGTTTGGGGTCCTTGTCCTATTTTGTCTAAACCTGGATTTAAGTATTTTGTTACTTTTGTGGATGATTATTCTCGTGTAACTTGGTTATATTTAATGAAGAGTCGTTTTGAATTGTGTTCTATTTTTTGTGCATTTTGTGTTGAGATTAAAACTCAATTTAATGTTTCAATTCAAACTTTGTAAAGTGATAATGCCAAAGAATATACATCAGTTTTGTTTCAATCTTATATGGTTCAAAATGACATACTTCATGAAACTTCGTGTATTGATACTCCATCTCAAAATGGAGTGGCAGAACGTAAGAACAGACATCTTCTTGAAATTGCACATGCCTTATTATTTCAAATGAATGTTTCTAAACCTTTTTAGGCCGATGCAGTTTCAACAACATGTTTTCTTATTAATCGCATGCCCTCATCTGTTCTTTATGGTGAGATTTCTTACAAAATCTTGTTTCCTAATAAGTCACTATTTTCGGTTGACCCTAGGATATTTGGTAGCACTTGTTTTGTTCGGGATGTTCGTCCCCATGTTACTAAATTAGATCCCAAGTCTTTGAAGTGTATCTTCCTTGGTTATTCTAGTCTTCAGAAAGGTTATAGATGTTATTGTCCTAGTCTTAACAAATATCTTATCTCAATTGATGTTACCTTCATGGAAGACACACTTTATTTTTCGTCTTCTCCTCCTCCTGCACGTCAGAGGCAGAATGATGATTTGTTAGTCTACTCTATCACATCATTTGAACTTATCTCGGATCTAGTTCCTATCAAGCCTCCTATTACTCAAGTCTACTCCAGACATAGACCTTCTAATTTATGTCCTGCACCTGCTCCTTCGCCATCAGATCTAGTCCTGAACGATGATCTTCCTATTGCATTATGCAAAGGTAAATGTCAATGTACTTATCCTATTTCTTCTTTTGTTTCTTATAACTACTTGTCGTCTTCCTCTTGCTCTTTTATTGCCTCTCTTGATTCTATCTTTATCTCTAAAATTGTTTACGAAGCCATATCTCATCTTGGTTGGCATCATGCAATGATAGAGGAAATGAATGCTTTGGATGACAATGGTACTTGGGACTTAGTTGATTTACCTTCAGGGAAACGAGCTATTAGATGCAAATGGGTGTTCATAGTTAAAGGGTCGTCTTGTTGCTAAGGGATATGCTCAAACCTATGGAGTGGACTATTCTGATACTTTATTTCCTGTTGTTAAATTGACCTCTGTTCGGTTGTTTATTTATATGATAGCTACTCACCATTGGCTTTTGCATTAACTAGATATTAATAATGATTTTCTTTATGGTGATCTTCAAGAGGAGGTGTTTATGGAGCAATCTCTTGGTTTTGTTGCTCAGGAGGAGTTTAGCCAAGTTTGTCGTCTCCGCAAATCTTTTTATGGTTTGAAACAGGGTCTTTGTGCTTGGTTTGGAAAATTTAGTCAGAGTTGTATATTAGGTGTCGATCACTAATAGTGTTCAAAATAGTGTCCCTAGCTTTGTATATAAATATATAGTATTTTTGAATGAAAAATAAGAGAATTAATTCTTTTCAATCTTGAGTTACAGAAACAAATAATTTTTTTTGAAAAGTTAGTAAGAAAAGGAAGCAAAAGCAAAAACAACCAAGGTAAAAATAGGTTCGAAAGCCCATAAACGGGCTAGTTTTAGAATGTGATCGCAAGATTGTTTATTAGCATTGTACTCAAAGATTAAGTTGACTCAGTTTTTATATAAGGTGGTTGAAACATTGGGCACTAAAACTAGAATATCGGTCTATGGTATCCAATTTCCACCAAAATCTCTAGAAACATAAAAGAATCTATCTTTTTAGCCTAAAATGGACTTCAAAAGTTTAAGTACTAACCTCCGACCATAGTAACACGTAGACTCTACTCTTATCCAATCCATTTTTCTTTATATTGTACACATTCCTTAATTCGGACATACCCAATTAAATGCCAAGCTCACTTACCACTAACAAGCACAACAAAATCCTTCGCGAGTTTGAATTTAATTGATTAGGGGCTAAGCTCGTAAAGCTCAAGAACATTCGAATCAATCAGGGTAGTGGAAACCTCAACCCGACTTTGAATGCCTCTTTATGAAAAGTGACAAACCCTTAAAAGGATCATGATGATCAAGTTTTGTTAGTGGAGTTGGAATAATGGAACATTATGGAGGAAAGAATATTGAGCTTAGATTCTCTCAACATCCTCGAATATCAAAAGACTCGAAGTGTGTGTCCATTTAAAATTTTCCTTTTTTGTGCGACGAATGGGACCATGGATCTTTTGGGGTTTCGACCTTATTTTTCTTTGAATGACAGGGACTTTGGACAACTTAATAACATTTTAACAAGAAGTGGTAGGAAGAGCCAAAGTAACCTCTAGAAAACTATCATTGTGAAGCTACTCATTGAAATAGTCTGTTCTTCTACACGATCACTTTCTCTATATATAGGACTACTCATTGCAAGGCTATAAGAACCTTCCGTTAAAGTAGACTCATCACTTGAAAATATAGATCGAAAGTCACAAAGATCATAAATAAAAATAGATAGATTGACAAATTGAATGACAACCTATACGAACAACAAATAGGTGACAACAAGTACTAAAGACTTATTATCTAAGTTAGCTCTATCCATCATCAAAAAAGGTAACTAATAATTACCATTATTCTTCCAATTTGATACAAACTAAAGGAGTTAGGGACTTAATGTTTGATACAAACACCCCTTGAGCTTGCACACCAATCCAAGGCCTAACCCGATGAGCTTCAGGCTAACCTAAGGCCCAATCGGATAAGTACACAAACCAATCCAAGGCTCAACCTGATGAGCCTGTGAGTCAATCTAAGGCCTAACCCGATAAACCCATGAGTTAATCCATGACCCAACTTGATAAGCCCATGATGCAATCCGATACTAAGTTGTTATCAACTTGATACACTAATCCACAACCTTCTCGTTTTCAAACCATGTGTTCAAATTTATTCGAGCATACCTAGCCCAAAGAGTCTAGACCTAACCTTGAGTCATACATGTAATTCAATACGCACCTTAGGTCCAGTACTTTACCCAATTAGACTTACCCACGTGGACTGAATTTGTTGTATAAACAGACAATAAATAGAACCTTTATTTGAACCATCATATATTATAATCTCTCGCGTAGAACTCTCTCAAACACCTGTCATTCTCTCATCCCATTCTGTTTGTCTCTAATATATATGTGTACATACACACATACATACACAACATACATGCATACACAAACATGTAATTGCCAGATCTATTGATTTGGGGAAAAAATTACATATATGCTTTAAATGTTGCAGAGACCATCCTCCACCCATAGAAATGAGGGAATTTGTGTGGGTCGGTTTTTTTCCCTAAAAAAAGAGTTGCAACGGGCTTCATTGAATCCGTCTAAGCAATCAGTAAATTGCAGACAACTTCATTTAGATAATGAAAGAAAACAAATTTATAAATTTCAAAGGACAAAGGACAAAAAGAATCAAACCACCACAGAAAGAGGAATCCAGTAGAATTATTGTGCTTCAATAATGAAACGACACCCAAAAAAAAATCAATATTATACTATAATTGCATTTTCCGTCCACAAGCAGATCCAGTAATCTGATTTATATGACCAGATTTTCTACAGGGTCTACGTTGTATTTATTACATAATACAATGACTTTCCCGTCTGATCGTATCATTATTTGTTAAAATTGTGAAATAACCATTACTATCGAGCATCCTTGGATAAGAGATTGTTGGTTTCAATTTTCTTGGCATTGCAGAGATTATCAACGTGGGATCCCCTTTCAAAAACAGCTGCTGCCCCCATTCCAGTGCCTGCATTTACATAACTCTCCATAATCTGTTTCTGAAGTCGAGAAGGAGATTGAATGAGAGTGAATGGGAGAGAGAGTACCTATGCACATGGATATAACTCCAAATCGGCAGTCTTTGCCACGGCGCTTCATCTCATGCAATAAAGTAGCAACACAACGGGCCCCTGTGACAAAAGAACATGTGAATATGTGATTGCCATTTCCTTGACCATGTGTATTTAGACATGCTCTTTTTTCATACTATGTATAGATTAAGATCTATTCCATATGAAGCAGCATAGACTTCCTAGACATAAGCTTCTTCGGATATTTTACATACAGACAATTAGGGGTGTAAATTAAGATGATATATCCCATTAAGGTTTTAAAGTCTATAAATCCTGTAATTCTTCAAAAAATACACTTTAGTGATATCTTTTAAGTTATATACTTAGGGTCTTGTAATTCAATAAAAAAATACAATTTAATCTTTTATCTACAAGCTATACATCTAAGGTTTTAAAATTCCTTAAAAGTCCGTCCAAACATAGTTTTTCAAGGATAAATTTGAAATTTTAAAAAATAATACCACAGAAAGTATATATATAAACATTTCAAAATTAATAAATTAATCAATTTTTTTAAAAAACTGAAACTAAAATAATAATAAAAAACACATTCAATTATATTCTAAATAAAAAATTATTATTATTATTATTATTATTATTATTATTATTATTATTATTATTATTATATATATATATATATATATATATTTCAAAATTTTAATTTTTTAAAATTCAACATTAAAAAAATACAATTTTTTTCCATTTCAAATCTAATTTTCTTTTATTACTTTTTTGTATTTTAAAAATCAAATTTTTAATATATATTTAAAAATATATTACTTATATTTTATTTTCAAAAATCTAAATTTACCGTTGAAAAAAAAATTGATTATTTAGAGCTAATTCAAACTTTTTAAAGAATTAAAGAACCCTAAATATATACCTTAAAAGATTGAAGAATAGAGTATATCTTTTGATGAATTAAAGAACACCAAGTGTATAATTCAAAAAATACAAGATTAAAATGTTTTTTTTTTTGAAGAATTACGTGACTTGTAAAGACCTCAACTACCTATGGTAAAGACCATTTATTTTAGAAACCCATCCGATCTTATCCACTTAATTTTTGATAGGATGGGATGGGATGGTAACGAGATAATATTATTTAAGATATCTCATTTATCCCAAATTAAGAAATAGAACAAATAAAAATACAAAAACAATGAGAAATATGAAAAATAAGTATTTATATTGTAAAAGTTTAATTATAAAAAATGATAAAACATAATGTTTAAAGTGAGACACATGGACTTCAATCTAAATAAGATGGGAAGGGATGGGATGGGATTGTATAATATTTAAATGAGATGGGACAACTTTGAACCATTAACCTATTAGGAACATAAAATAAGACATGAGATGAGATGAGATGGTATAGACCACTTTACGTCTCTACATACAATCACAATATGCAAAGCATTGACGATAATCATAATCACCACCAAATTGAAAACCTATCTCTATCTTCTAGACAATCCTTGCTTTTCAACAGAAACTGCAAGGAAAACATAGCCAGCTTGGATCGAACAAACGTAAGGTGAATCACTTTGAACTAGAAAATAACTCTCTAATAGTAAGTCTTTTTAAATCATTAAAACTAATGGAAAACTCTAAACTCCAAACCTTTAAAGTTTAATTTTTCTAACTATTAACTGCTGTCTTCTGCTATGTGATAAATTTCTAGTATTCCAGACAAAATTTCAAATGAGAATAAATCTATAAATTTAATTGGAGAACCTTTAAAAAAAAGGTCATTCAGCAATTAGCTTAACTAGAAACAATAAGAAAACAAAGTATCATGTTGGTGAAAACCAAAGCAAATTTAACACATCCCATAAGAATCAGTTTCAATCTTTATATAATATTTTCCACTAATGACTTCACCGCATGGTGACATCTTCAGTGCCATAAATGAAGAATCTTTTATCAGTCGAAAGAAAAAATGGGGGATTTCTAAAGCCCTTCCCATATTTTCTGGAGGGGGGATAATAATCAATTGGAAAGAGAATTTGTATCAGACTTACTCTTGGAAGTTCAATGTCATGTTGTGTTTGGGCTCTCATTAGGCATAATTTTTTCAAGTATTTCCCGTTTGCCTTCCTAGACTGTGTTAGCATTAAGGTTAAGCTTTGAGTGTGCCAATGTATGGACGTTTCTTATTACTATTTGTTGCTGCACATAGATTAGGACTTCCTATGAATTAATTAGATCAACTATAGCCTTTAAAATTTCCTCCCATTCTTGAATCACTCTTGTTCACCCTAATTTTCATTTTTCAACTTTAACATGACAATGAACGTTGTTGAAATATCATTCCTCAGGAATCAGCACCAAACCCCCATTCCAAGTTACACAACAAATTCTAGGAGCCAGGTTTTATAGACTAGCAAAATAGACCAACCCCCAACTAATCTAACAATTCTAGAGTAAACATCATCTTTGTAAAAAAAGATGAAAAGATGATCATAATAGGGAATAAAGTTAAGAATATAGCTTGTCTAACAATTTATTTGATAAGACGGCTTCCAATGTGGCAAAAATATCTCTTACAGATGATCATATAAATATTACAAGCAATCTCAGATAGACCGGCTGTAACTGCAAATGAGCAAATAAAAAGCAGGCTCATTTTCTCTTAGAAATTTGATGCATTTTTAGACATAAGAATGAATGACCCAGTAATACAAAATAAAATCGGCATACTTATAGCAGCAGAACACTGGTGTGAATGATGGGGGAGCTATTATCCATAACAGCAACCAAACCAAGGATGTCATAACTGATATAACTGACCTCATTCCTAGAAACTTAACAGTTATACCACAAAATCCAACCATGGTTTCAAAAAATGTTTTGAGGCTAGCATCAAGGCCTTCCCCCCACCCCTCTCACTTAGGCAGCCTTGAGAATAGCTTATTAGGAGCTGAAAAAAGCATACGCCTTTTACTGTTGAGGCTTAAGCCTTTTTTTAAGTACTGATGCTATGCTAGGCACTGAGGCTTATATCCTCTATTTCATGCCAGGAAAGAAAAATTTGTCGGCTTTAAAGCAAAATTAAGTTAGCACTTGGACTCTTAGACAAAGCCCATTAATAGTTCGGCCCAATAAGTAACATAAAAGCTGATAAAAGTGAAACTACCCCAAAAAACTAGAAGTTCTCAATAGTCAGCAGCCTTTTCTCTTCCTCTGCTCTGTTTTGTTCCTTCTCGGTTCCTCCTCCTGTTTGGCAACCTATTGTTCCTTCCATCCAACAGGCATTTGAAGAGACAAGTAGGTATGTTCTTCCATGCTGTTTTTCTCTTATTTTTTATTCTTTTTTCTTATTTCTTTTTTATTCTCTGCATATCCATTTTTTCCCATCTTTTTTCTTTTTCATTTTCTTGCTGTTATGCTGCCAAATTTTCTATGAACTGTCCCCCCTCCCCCCCCCGCAAATGAGCTGTTTTCTTCTATAAACTATTTTATTTGTTCTCTCTTTTTTTTTATTTGAACTGTTACAAAATGAACAACATTAAAAAAATCAGTATTGTTTTCTTCTATGAGCAGTTTTTCTATACGCTGTTTTCTTCTATGAACTGTTTTGATCACTTTGAAACTCTAAGATTTACATTTGAGAATGCAAACACTTGGGTTTTATGCACAATTAGTCTTGTAAGGCCTTACATCAGACTGATCACTCAGTGTACAACTTAAATGTAACCACCTGTTTAGTACATTATACTGCACAATTACCTCAGTTAACACAATTCTCAATTTCCTCTTCAACTTCTATGTTTACAAAAGTTTCAAGTTGACTATTTTTATTAATTTATTTTCATAATGATTCCTTTTGAACTCCAAGTATTAACAATTTGGTTTTTTTATTATTTATGATAGGAGTAGGAGAAATGAGTCCATTGGTAGAAATGGTTGATGAAGAAGAGGAGGAAGAATGGGTTGATGAATACAAGGAAAGAGATGAAGGAATTAATTACTTTCGTGATGAGAATTGTGGTGATGATTATGATAATGATAATCCATTTGATGATTATGGGAATTATCCTTTTGGAGATGATTCGAACGAGAATGATAATAATGCTTGTGATGATGGGAATGAGATTAAAGAATATGATGATGATGGACTCTAAACAGTCTTAATCCAATGCTAGACTACTAGCTTTTTGATGAACTTTATTAATTATTTTTTTGGTTAATTTTATATGGATCTTAACTTTATCATTTTTAGATGTTTTGGATTGCTATATTATGAAATATGTGAGGTTATTAGGATTATTATGATGTTATTTTGTGATAATTTGTCTTTTTTATTGTTTATTTAAAAGTTTTTTTATTTTTATTTCGTTTTAATGTAAGATTTAAACCTCATACCGCCTCAATGCTTACACCCTGCCTCAATGGAAAGAGCATGCGCATGCCTTTTAAAACCTTGAATCCAACTACCATAATCCCACGTCCATCTATCATACCCTTTACAAAATATAAAGGGTAAATTTTCCATTATTACCTGTTGCACCCAGAGGATGCCCAATGGCCATTGCACCTCCATTAACATTGATCTTTTCGGGATCAAGACCAAGCTTATTACGGCAATAAACAAACTGGGAAGCAAATGCCTACACAATATCATAATTTTGAAGTCAATTCATACTCAAATAGGCTAGGCACAATGTTAACTAACTGATTGTTCTACATACCTCATTAATTTCAAAAAGGTCAATATCATCTAGCTCCAGACCAGCAGCCTTGACTGCAGCTGGAATTGCAACAGCTGGTCCAACACCCATGATGGAAGGATCCACACCTACAGCAGCAAAAGTCCTGCACAAAATACAAAGTATTCATGTTTTGATGGGAAAACATCTCCAGTTGATCAATGTAATAGTCTCAGGTGTAAATGTTGGTTGTGTTAGCTAGAGTCTAGCTAGATGATTTAATAAATTGAAGACCAAAGTATTTCAGAACATTAATCTTCATACTTATAAGCAACATATAAATTTCCATATACATTACCAATTTGATTTTCCTATTTATTTATAATAAGATGGAAGCAATTAGATATTATGCAATGTAAAGTTAAAGATAAATTAATAAAACTCACCAGTTCCAATAACTAACATTTTGCAAGAAATAGGTGTACAGAAAGAGAACGTTTTGGAAAGTTAAGAGGACAAAGGCTTGGTAAGTTAAAGAAAGATAAATGTTTGAAAAATACGTGTAACGAGCAAGTGAAAATTGGTAAATTAGATTTGCAGTAAAGAGATGTCAGGTAAAACACCGAAAATGAATATCCTTCACACATGTAAAATTTAAAGAGGTTCAGTACTCAGGGAAAGCGTGTTTATCTAATTCTATTTAACAATAAGATTGCAAAATTCCGTTATTTTTAATAATAAAACTTCTCAAATCGAAGAAGCCCAACGTATTTCTAACCTGAACACGCCAAGAACTGGCAATCCTTTCTGCTCTGCAACACTCCTCTTCATGAGGAGTACAGCTCCAGCACCATCACTGACTTGGCTAGAATTTCCTAATATATAAAAACCATAAAAAATAAGTAATGAAATCGAAAAATGATAGGTTTTTTTTTAAAGGGAAACCACAAGTAATAATAGTTCAATTAAAAATACACCTGCAGTGGTGGTTCCATCTTTCTTGAATACAGGCTTCAGCTTTGAAAGATCTGACAAAGATGCATTTGGCCGAATTCCATCATCAACAGCAATTGTGACAGGTTTTTCATCACCAGTTTTCGGATCAACAATCTAAAGAAATTAAAAGTATAAACAAATAACATTAATAAATACCCTGCCGCAGCACGGGCACCGGGGAGCCCTGTGGGATGATGAAGATACCTTGGTTGCTACAGGTATTATTTCATCCTTAAATTTACCAGCAGCGGTAGCAGCTGCAGCCCGTCTATGAGACTCAACCTACAAACCAAATTGATAATAATTAAGTGCAAGTATTAAAATACCAGAAAACAACCCCAAAACCAAATAGGTTTCATAAACTCACAGCCGCCTGATCCTGTTCCTGCCTTGTTACACCAAAACGATGAGCAACATTTTCTGAGGTGACTCCCATGGGAAGAAGACAATTTTGGGCTTGTTCAAAGCTCCTTACCTGCCTCAGACAAAAGCAATATGATGCTAGAAACTTAGTACTCCAAATAGTTAGATCTAGTGAGGCCATTATCTATTCAATTATAACATATTATTAGCATGAGAGTGATAACAAGAGAGATTACTTTTGGATTGACATCCCCTTCCCAGGCCATCGGATTTAACGTCATAGATTCTAAACCAGCTCCAATACCTATAAATACAATGCTTCATATAAATAATGGGACCAGGCAAGGCTATAGGTTCAAAACAAAAAATACTTGAAAGAGAGAAAAATTACCAATATCATAAAATCCTGCTCTAATAGCAGCAGCAACATCGGCCACTGCCTGAAGCCCAGATGAACATTGTCTATTCACTGTTCTAATTGGCACGGTTTCTGCGAGTAACAACCACGAGTATTATAATAAAATAAACTAAGGCTAACATTCTCAGAATTCAATAACTGAACAAGCAGACAAGCATATACCAGGAAAGCCAGCATAAAATGCAGCCATCCTGCATTCACTTGCCCTCTGGGAACCCGGTGCCAATACTGTACCCACAACAATATCTCCAACTTCTCTTGGGTTCAAATTGGTTTTCTCAATTAATGCCTACACATGATACAGTCATAATTTTCTAGTAAGGTATCAAACTCAGAGTGATAACATAAAAACCAATCTCATTTCCAAGTTTACATGAGTAAAATAAATATAAATTCAAACCTTCAACACAGGTGCAAGCAGATCATCAGCATGAGTATCCTTGAACCCACCACGCTTAGACTTACATAATGGAGTTCTATATGCTCTGCAAAATTATAATAAGAAAAAAAGATTTCAACACATAGATCCATATCAGAAACAGTTTCACACGAGACAAATTCATGAAAAACCAAACAGTAAAATAACAACGAAACTTACGCCACTATAACCACATCGTCCCCAAATACATTGGTTCTTTGGTAAGCAGCACTGTCCCCGGCTGAACATACCGAGCCCTGTTACGAAATTTAAATTCCACATTTAGCCCACCGATTCAATTGAAAACGCACAAAAGATGAAATATTCGAAAACCTAAACAGAAAAAAAGATTTACGACAAAATTACATAGACATGAGTAGAATCACCCATCAGAAAAAACGAAATCGAATTTCACAAAATTCTCAGCTAAGAAATAGTTAGCAGAACAAGTTCTAAAGTGATTTAATTGAAAGTTTTCAATAAAAAATCAAATCAATCAAAAAGGTTCCGAAAAATTAAAATAAATGAAAAACATAGGGAAATAGACTTACAGAAAGCAAAGAACAATCCGAATAGGAAGAAGAAGGTCGAAGGTGTTCGAGAAGAACTCGCTGTCTGTTAATGGCTTTCTCCATGATCAATCTCACTATTTGATTTGATGAGACACCAATGCAAATGATCCAACAAGAATGAAATTAAATGGTCAATCACTGATATTTGGGTTTATATACATACGTGTATCTAGCTTGTACGCACATATTTACTATTGTTTTAAATTTATGATTATTTTTTAATAATATATTATCTAATATTTAATTTAAAATTTATGGTAAATTTATAACAAATAATTTTTTTATATGTATAAATATTCTTAAAAGGAAAAAAATAAAAATAAAAGGAATGTTAGTCACACCCTTTCATACTATCTTAACGCACCTTTTCACTTTTTTTTTATTCACGTATCATTTTTGTAATATTAAATTTTATTTTAAATAAAAATATTTTAAAAAAAATTAACAAATAAATAAGTAAAAGAATATAGTTAGCATTACATATAAAATAATTTTTTTTAAAATAATTACTATATGTAATAGTGATTTAGTAAAAATTAAAAATTTATGAGAATAATATAATAATATTCTTCAAATTTTGAAAAATATTATAAAATATATTTAAGATTTCAAAAATATCATAAACATCTCCTCAACTTAATAGAAATTAAAATTAAGCAAAATGAATAATATTTTTTATAGATAAAAATGATAAAAATAATAAAAAATCAATAAAAGTAAAAAAAAAATACTAGACATCTTAGAATGTTTTGACGAGAAATATTAATAAATAAATAAAAAAATTTAAAAAAAACAAGACTAAATCTTAAGAAATGAGATAGATCCAAAGATATATCACTTTCAAAATTAAGAAAAATATTTCCAAAAAAATATATAATTTATTATGGAATAAGTAATAAAAAATGAACATTAATATTACAGATATAAAATGCATGTATAACATATCATTAATTGATAAATAAATAATTATAGATAAACTATCTAAAAACTTTCAAAAATATAAAAGAAATATTTAATACATCTATTTAGAAGTAATTTAAATATTAATAAAAATATATTTTAGAGAATGAATAAATACACCAATAAAATTAACACTTCTAGATAATAAAATAATAAATAGAAAATATGTTTTATTAGAAATGATTCATAAAAATTTAGGATATTAAAATTTAAAATTCACAATATATCATAGATTTGCTTAATTAATGATAAAAACTTAAGAAATGAGATAGATCCAAAGATTTATCACTTTCAAAATTAAGAAAAATATTTCCAAAAAAATATATAATTTATTATGGAATAAGTAATAAAAAATGAGTATTAATATTACAGATGCAAAATGCATGTATAACATATCATTAGTTGATAAATAAACAATTATAGATAAACTATCTAAAACTTTTCAAAAAGATAAAAGAAAGATTTGATACATCTATTTATAAGAAATCTAAATATTAATAAAAATATATTTTAGAGAATGAATAAATACATCAAAAATTAACACTTCTAGATAATACAATAATAAATAGCAATATACTTTATTAGAAATATTCCATGAAAATTTAGGAAACCAAAATTTAAAATTCACAATATACCATAGATTTGTCATTAACATTAATGATAAAAACTTCAACCAATTATTAAGTTTAGCTTATGAATTCAAAAAAAGAGATTTAATGAAAAAATAAAATCATCAATTTTCAGTACACTATATAGTAATTATTCATTAATAAACAATCATAATAGTTTAATATATAAATAAAATGAATTCATAGAAATAGATAAAAAAAAATTCAATAAATTGCATAAATAATACAACTAAAAATATTAACAGATTTTGAAATACTATAGGAATAGAACTTAGGTGTCAAAGAAAAACTTTTGAAACCAAAAAGAAAAAGTAATGTAATAAGAAATAGTAATGTATTAAGGTTTACGTTTAAAAATCTTAAAGAAGAATTTTCTAACAAAAAAAAGGTTACAGATCTAAAACAAGAAGTTAAAATAATACAAGCGTCAGTCCATGACGTAATAATAGGAAGAAAATGATATCATTATTATCCCAATAATGTTCAAAAATAAATTATAAAATATATAATTTTATTTTGATGAAAGTCTAATAGGCATATCAAAAAAACAAATAATAATAATAAATGTTTTGATTCTTTTTAGCAAAAAAACATGATATAATACAAAAATAAAACATCAAGTCCTTATAACACATAAATGACACACAAAAAGAACTCCTAAAATAAATAAAATAATATAGTTATTATAAGAAATTACAACGAGACATGCATAAGAAATTTATAGAGTTAGAAGGAATGTAAATAACATACCCAAAGACAATGAAATCATTTGTTACAAATTTGATCAATTTGTAGGATTAAAAGAAGAATCATTTATGAGATGAGATGCATTGATACAGAGAAATGAGAAGAAGAAAAAATTGAAGATAAATAAGATGCAATAATCACAATTTAATGGAATATATAAAAGAATTAGAAAAAATATTATGGACCTTGAGAATAGAGACATAGAAAAGTTAGTTTGTTTGTTAACCCTAACAGATGAAGAATTAGTAAGACATTATAAAGAAAAACTTTATTCAAATAAAAAGAAAGATGATATGACAATGATTAATGAAATTAATTATGTTCAGATCGTCATTGAATCTATGGTTTATGATCTTAGAGTTAATCTCGTGCATGTCTGTAGGCCTTCATGCAAAGACATAAAAAATCTCCTTTAGGAAATGAGATAGATGCTTTCTTACCTCTGTTGTCAAGTTCGTGCTCAACTTTAAAAAGTGGTCTTTCTACTAGTTTGCCATTAGTAGATCTCGTTTTTCGTTTGTGCTAACTGACTCAACTGGACGCACATCTCTTGGCATTTTATGAAGAGGCTCGTACTATGGTTGTTACTTGGGAATGGTCTCTTTCATAGTGGCATTATAACAACTTCTGGAATTTTCTTGGTCTTCCCTTGTTTCCATTATACCCTCATCAGTTGAATATTTGATGACTTAGTGATAGGTCGATAGAACCGCTTTCATCTTATGTATCCACGATCTGACCAGGATAACATTGTAGTGTGTTAGGACATCAATTACCACAAAATTGTCCATCACTATAGAACCTTATGCCATGACTAGCAATACCACAATTCCAATTGCGTAGGTTGTGCTACTGCTAAATCCCACCAAGGATAGCTCTCTCCTTACGATGTCGCTTTCTTTTATGCCTAGGGCCCTTGTTGTTGACAGAAAAAGAAGGTCCATGGACCTTTCAGTGTCGATCATGATCCAAAAAACATCGCAGGATCCTATTCTTAGTGTAATTACCAAGGCATCTTCGTGGGGAAATGAGGTCTTGCCCTTCCCATTAAAGGTGATTTCAGTAAAAGAAACAACCTAGCCCTTTCCAGATTATAGACGTACGGAGAGCCACACAATTCTCTAGCGTACCTCTTACGTTGGAGGTACTAATGAGCTCAAGGCCTCCGTATATGTTATGAATAGTCCTTACATTGGACCCATTATGAGGGTCCATCTCGTTACTTCAGGGAAGGGAAACCTTAATGTTTCATGATTGAACAAATGCCCTACCCCTTTAATGTTGGCTCCCACGAGGTCTTTCAAGTACCCCCTTGCCAATAGATCCTCTATTTCCTTTTTTGAATTCCTACAGTCTCTTGTTTCATAGCCCACATCCTTATGGAAAGCACACCATTTAGATGTGTTCTTGGGAGATTCCATCATTTTTGGAGGCCATCTGACATTCTACTCCTCTTCCATTCTCGATACTGCTTAGGCTAGGCTCACCATTAAGGGTAGACCCCTGAATGGATAAAGCAACCTCCCATAAGGCCCCATGTTCTAGACCCATTGGACGACTACCCTGTGATTAGGCGTGAAGTGCTTGTTTTTGTTAATTTGTCTTGGGCTGCCCCTGTTTAGGCTTATCCTTCTCTTCTCCTTTTTCTGGTGGAGCTTCTATAGTTGCCTTATTGTTCTTATCTAACCCTAGTTCTCTCTCCAAATTGATGAATTTTCTCACCTCTCCATAAGCTTCCTCCAAAGTCTGTGGGACTATCTTGATTAGTTCTACAAACAAATCAAAATTTTTTAGTAGACCTTACTTGAAGGTTTCTATTGCAATAGAGCTGGAGAAACCTATTACCTCTAGATTTTCTTCCCTAAACCTTCTCATGTACTCCTCAACATATTCACCCCTTCCTTGGGTAATCGAGAAGAGATGACGAGACTCTTTTCTTAAGGGCATGTTGTAGGCGTAATTGGTGATGAACATCCTGGTAAAGTGTGAAAAGAAGGTTATAGTACGGGATGCGAGATTATTGAACCACTTATGTGTGCCATCACAAAGGGTAGTAAAAAATAGCTTACATATCATGACATCTTGTTTGTCCTGAGAAAGGCTCACAAGGCCATAGCCATTCTGAAGTGTTGCACATGAGTGATTGTATCTTTAGTACCTTGGTAGTATCGACACTTGGGAGCACTAAACTTGGCTGGGGGCTCATCGTGTTCTATTTCATTAGAAAAGGGGGAGACACATCATTGCTCGCAATCCCTTTTCACATCGTAAGTTGACTTACCCTTGTCTTGCCCTTCATTAACCCTTTTTAGAGTTTGATCTTCCTTTATGTTAACTTCTTCTAGTGCCTAGAATCATGCCTCCCAACTTTCACACTCTTGCAACAACTGCTTGTTATTGGGCTCTATCGAGCTAGGAAATGGGTTAACCTCAATTGCGATCTCACCCTGGGTAGGGTCAAGCACAACATGATTTGACTTGGTTCTACCAACCAGGTTAGCTACTTGACCTTCAGAGGGGATCGGGCTTGACTGCGATCGAAGTGCCCTATTCTCTCACCTGGTTTCCTCGAGCTTTCTTCTTAGCTCAAGAAGTTGGCGCGCTAGCTCTTGGTAGGGATCAGCCTCCCTTCTGGATTCATTATAAGGTGGCAAGTTGTGGTTCTGAGTTGATGCTACTTCCTCATTTGCTATTCTCAATCGCTCTTCGGTTCATGTTCCTACCAAGGCAATTTGTGATTCTGGAAACTACACTTGCTCACTGATTCTCTTTTGTCCTAACTCGGGGTGAATCCTTGAAGATACAAGGTCAGAAACCAAAAATCAATCTTTGAATCTGAGTCCCATGGTAGACACCAAAATGCTAGGATTCGTGCAATTTGTAGAGAGAGAAACTAGTGAGAAGTCAATGAGTTTTGTGGAATGTGTGGATCCCTTAGAGAGTCCATGTATATATAAAACATTATATGTATACATGTCGATTACATAGGGCATACACATCATAGTGTGTCAGAGGGGTATAGAGGTCGACCACACCATAGCTTAATCTAGAGGTCATTTTTCCAACACCAGGGCTCCCATGCATTGGTAGGTCCATACTACCGATGTCATAATGACACAAAACATATGGGTTTCCTCATATGACCTTACTTGACAAGTCGGGCTGACTGTTGGGTCAGACTATGAGTAGGATAGGGCTCATGGTCGATCCATATATCCAAACAAAAATCTTTAACTATTTTTGTTATTACAGGAACAAAACATCTTGATATCAAGGTCAAGATAAAGGAAAATGATATAAGAATCCTTTAGGAACAACTCAAGGTTTTATATCTAGAAAAGTATCTTTTGGAGACAGGAATTTAGCAAAAAGAACCTAACAGTTCAAAAAAACTATTAAAGTCCAAAAACTCTTCAATTCAAAAGAGAGTTACATCTTAAAAAAAAGAAGGAAAAAGCTCAGTTGGGTTGAAGAAGTAAAAAAAAGACTAGAAAAAGACTTATGTAATCTATAATGGTCCAAAATTATGAATTTACAACAACTGGCCTGAACCAAACAATGTTATTTTCAAATTTAATGGAATAACTCATAAAGCTTTTACTAATAGAATAAAAACTGAAAGTAGTTATGCCAACTATAGAGTGCCAAAACTAATAATTCCAGAAGGTATAGTTAAAAATTACCCTTTATCTTTACAACAACAACCATCGCCACCAAGTAGGTTGAAGACCTTAGGAAAGATAGTACGACCACCAATATTATTTATGAAAATGCCTTTAACAGATATAATAAAAATAGTACGACCACTAGTACTATTTAGGAAAACATCTCTCCAAGAATACATTGGTCATTAAAGATAAAAAGACTAATACATGAATTTAAGTAAAAAAAACACAATGATTTAGTTTCTATAACTTAGTCAAAAAATCTACCTAATAACATATCGAATATATGAAATTTCTCCATGGAAAAAAGAATTCCCTATAGGTAGTAAATTTAATATTTTTGAATGAGCTAATCAGATTTTTGTTTATAAAGCTTTCCATGAAGGACTAATTGAAAACATATATCCAAGATTAATTTAAGTGAATTAAATTATTTTCCTGAAAATTTCAAGAAGGTTATGAAGAACTTTAGGAAAAATATCAAAGCAGGTGATAAGTCTATCTATCTTAGATTTTTCAATTCACTTATGGATTGAAATAAATAAGGTTATGTTAGTCCCTATTATTTTATCAAATTAGGGATTTCACACTAATAGATAAGTTTTAAAATTACATACTTACCAAAAGTATATGGATCGTACTAGCAATATAATGCACTAATTAAGGATTTCAGTCTCATAGGGAGCTATATAACTTATAACTGAGTACCAATACAATTATTACAGATACTTTTTGGATAATAATGTATTCTAAAAACTTAAAAATAAATAAAAACTAATTTTAAATCGTAAAACTTGACTACGAAGATATATGAGAAAACAATCAAACGATCTTTAATTCCCTAAGTATGTAAATCACTAAAAAATTTCTCAAAATAATTACCAACTAATTATATGATCATTGAATATAACAAAATATGTATTTCTCTTTCAAGTAAACTACACACTATATAATAATTAACATAATCACACTCTCATCCTAATTAGATTACATATTACTCGTTAAGTTTATCAATTATAGATCGTGCACATAAGAATCATACATATTTGCCTAAAAACTATGCATGATATTTAATAAAAACAAACAATTATATAATTATTTCAAATTTATTTAATTACCTCTATAAATTAATTTGTTGGCTAGATAATTAATAACATAAACATTAGTTTAAATAATATTATTAACTTTAAATAAAATTTATGTAAAATATTAGATCATTACATGTAACAAAATTGGGTTCATAAAATTCCTATATTAATAAATTACCTAGACATAATTAAATTTATAAAACTCATATTTTTCACATTGAAACACATAAACAATTAATGTTAAATTTTTCTTTGTTAACGTTACTAAATTTAATCAATCTTTTATTTTCTTTTACATGTAATTATATATATTTATTTATTTTACAAATTCTTTTTATATATGTTTATTTTTTATTACTTTATTATTAGAGTAATAATTAATTTTTTATCCACTTATGTAATTTAGTTTTAAAATAACATTAATATACCCATGCAAACAATGTGTTCAACTGTATATGTGTCTTTTTCTTAAAGAAAATATATATAATAATATTTTTAAAATTTATAATAATAAAAATAATATTTTATTAATATTAAATAGATTTTACTATTAAAAAATTTAATGATAATAGTTTAATTTAAATGATATCTAATTGAACAAATTTCAATATAAAATAATGAGATGTAATTTTTAATAAAAAATACATAAATTTGACATAAAAAGAATTGTTTTTATAATTATAAATTTTAAGAATATTATTTTTATTATTTTACCTATTTAATTATTATAAAAGTACATATTTAAAATAATGAAATGAACTAGCAAATATGTGGTCAATTTAAACCATTCTTTAAATTCATTTTTACATCTTTCTTTTGATGATTTTAATTAGGGTTAATAATTAATTTGATCAATCTATTTAAATTTAAAAAATTAATTTATCAAATTTAAAATAAATTAAATTGATAAATTTTATAATTAGATCAAATTTAAATGAAAAATTATAAAATTTATTTAGATTTAGA
Organism: Hippophae gyantsensis; assembly: GCA_030763125.1. NCBI lineage: Eukaryota > Viridiplantae > Streptophyta > Magnoliopsida > Rosales > Elaeagnaceae > Hippophae > Hippophae gyantsensis. Next base: position 25,347,112 of record CM061039.1, on the reverse strand, counting down.
TTAACAAATTTTATAATTCGATACAATTCAAACTTGGTTGAATTATTTTTAAAATTGTAAATAAATGGAATTATCTAATCTAAAATCTGTTTGTTCAAATTTAGGCTAATTATATCATTAAATTAAATTCAGATTAAAAATCTTAAAATCTAATTTAAATCAAATCGAATTCAAACTAATAAAAAACATACGATTTTAATCCCACGAACTAATTTTAACATAAGCATATTATTATTTAGAAAAGTTACTTAGATAAACGTAACATCAATATTTTTTTATTTTTCAAGCAAAAAAATTACTAATAATACAATTTATTATATACCTTAAGAGTTCTAGTTAAATATAATGTTAGAGTTAAAGAAATTTATCTCAAATTTTACTAATTTTATTATTGAATTATGGAGTTTATATGAATATAGTAGAATATATAAAAATATTATTATAATTTTTCTTAATAATGTATTAATTTTTTTAAATTAAATTAATATTTAAAAATAATTTTTATAACAAGAGAAAAATTTATGTGAAATTAATTGACCATTTTCACTGCATTTTATTTGTTTCTTATTAAAATATTTTTTTCTAAACTTCATAATGAAGATTTTGATAAGGTGGTGGTATCATTACAATTAGATTATTATTATATTATGATAATAATATGATAGTATTATAATTGTTTGAAGTGTTTGTTTTGCCTTGGATGGTTTTCCTAAATGTTGATAATGTCAGGAGTTTAGTCATTTTATTTTTTTAAATTCTCTTTTCAGAAGATCAGACAAAATTTGCAGAGGAGTTCATACACGCATCAGTATCACCCTGTGGTATATCCTTATCCTATCGTATGCACAGACTACAATGTACCTTTAATCCAATCTTGCCATAAGCGCGTCGTTACTGCTGTTGTCATTTTTATTTTAAAAATAAATTCAAAATATACTAAAAAACTTAATTTTCCCAAAATATAATACTGGTGATAATTTTTTTACAAAAATTGTCATTAGATGATTAAATTTAATAATTAGTTCTTAAAAATAAATTTAAAAAAATAAGTATTTGATAGTATTTATCTTTTTAAGCAAATTGATATTATTTATCTTTGGATATGTTTCATTATATTTATTAATTCTAAAAAGTATTCTATTAAAACCATATATATATATATATATATATATATAACATGACAGGATTGACATAATTATAGATGTAATTAAGTATTATTTAAAAAAAATTAAGTAAAATTTAAAAATTATTAGTTATAAAATTTATAATAATTAAATTTTAAAAAAATTATAAAATAAAAGTAACACACTAGCTCATATTTTTTATAATTAAAAAAATGTATTTTTTTTAATTTTAAGGTGACCATTTATGTATTTTTTTTAATGTATATTTGTGGGCAAACCTTGGTTAGATTAAGTTTGTATTAAATTTTTTTATGGTAAGTAAAAGATATTTTTAAGTGTAAGGAATGATAATCTTGTTTCACTACTTAAATAATTGACTTAATAAGATATATCAAACTTGAAGTTAATAAGAAGCATAATCAAGATTATTATTTGTAAATCCAACAATATACTTAATTTCGAAATCATAACCTCTTATAACACCAATCGAGGTATAAAATAAACTATCTTAAAATTTGTAATTTTTAATAAATTGAAACCAACAAAATTTAGAACGTTATAAACTAATCCCATACAAACAATTTGTATTGATCTAAACTAAGTTTGTTTTAATACCTTTATGTTTTATTTAAGGCAAATTTTTAAAGTTTTATTTTTAACAACTAATTAATTATTGAGTTATGTTTTTTTATGTTTTTAATATATAGATTATGATAGACACGATGATAAAATTGTGGATATTAAAATAAGATAGAAATTATTTTCTTTAAGAATATTAATAATATCAATGAAATTTTGTGTGTGAATATTGAGATGTTAGTTTTGACATAATTGTTATTTTATTTTCACAAATGTTATTGGAAAAATTAGGTATATTTTCTCTATTCTAAATAGTTATTATTTACTTATGATTTAAATAAATAGAACTCAAATTAACTAGATAAAATAATGTTATTGAAAATATAATGTTAAAAGAAACTAAAGTAGATATTAAAACAGAAAAATAAAAAAATACCAAAAATTTAATAAGATTCGGTATAAATATTACATGTTCTTAGGTGTCGTTGACCACTTTTATTATTTCCAAATGGATGAACTCCAAAATTACAATAAATTGGGCAAAATTGAGTTAATTAATTACCTTTACAAAAGAGAAGAAGATATACAAATTTTGGGATGTTTTAGAAGTAAAGGATAGAGTTTTATTTATAGCCCAAAATACAACACTCACCTTCAATCCTAATCAATGTAGAAATTTTTCAATTCGCTCACTAAGGAGCTATACAACTAATCTACACCTTAATGATTTAGTGATTTTTAAATGATTTCTTCAATATCTAGATCAACAACGCCATTGTCAATTTAAATTTGTAGGATGTTAATTAAGTCCAAACAATGTTTGAACATTATTACCGTTACCACCTTAGTCATCATATCTGTGGGATTCGCTATAGTATTGATATTCTGAATTGATACTCCACCTTCTTCAATAATCTCTCGCATGAAATGGTAACAAATGTCAATGTGTTTTGTACGTGCATGGTAGACTTATTTTTTGCTAAATGAATAGCATTTTAACTGTCACAAAACACCTTAATATGTTTTTGACCAACTCTTAAATCTTTAAACAAACCCCGTAACCAAATAGCTTCCTTCATAGCCTCTATAACTCCATATACTCTACCTCTATAGTAGAAAAAATAATTGTAGACTGCAAAGTAGACTTCCAACTGACTGGTGCTCTAGCAAGAGTAAACACATAACAAGTAATTGATTGAATCTTATCTAAATCTTCTGCATAGTCAGAATCACAATATCTGACTGCACATTGACCAATGGTATTATCCTACTGAAATACTAAATCAACATATACAGTATTTAAAATATATCGTAGAATCCATTTCATAGCCAACCAATGTCTTTTAATAGGATCATACACGTACCTGCTTACATCACCAACCGCATATAAAATGTCAGGTCTCGTACACGTCATTACATACATCAAGCTACCAACTACATTTGCATACGGTACCTTTGCCATGTATTCTCGTTCTACATCATTCTTAGGAGATAATTGAGCACTAAGCTTGAAATGAGGAACAAGCGAAGTACTTACTGTTTTTGTTTGTTCATTCATACAAAAAACGTTGTAGTATCTTCTTCAAATATTGACTATTAGTCAAACTAAGCTTCCCCTTCATCTTGTCTTTACTTATCTTTATGCCAAGAATCTTCTTGGCTTCTCTCAGATCTTTCATCTCAAAGTCCTTACTTAGTTAAGCCTTTAACTACTCAATTTTTGCTTGACTCTTCAATATAATCAATATATCATTGACGTACAATAAGAGATAGATGAAAGACTCATCTTATAGCTTGCGAAAATACACACAATGATCATGTGTACTTCTAGTATACTTCTACTGTAACATAAACTTATCAAATCGTTTGTACCACTGCCTCAGAGATTGCTTCAATCTATATAACGTTTTTTTCAACTTTCAAACTCAATTCTCTTTACCAATAACATTAAATCCTTCTAGTTGAGACATATAGATTTCTTCTTCCAAGTCACCGTGTAAAAATACAGTTTTCATATCAAGTTGAGCTAGTTCCAAATTCAAATGTGCTATCAAGGCCAACAAAATTCTAATGGAGGAATGTTTTACAACTGGAGAAAATACTCCATTATAATCAATTCCCTCCTTCTGAACGTAGTTCTTAGCCACCAAAATTTCCTTGTAATGAACACCATCTTTGTTAGAAAATCCCTTTTTCTTTGCATACACCCATTTGCAACCAATTGTCTTCTTGCCCTTAGGTAGTTGTGTCAACTCTCATGTTTATTCTTCTGAAGGGACAAAAGTTCTTCGTCCATAGCTTCCTTCCATCTTTCAACTTCAAAGCTTCTAATTAATTCTTTATATATGGAAGGAACATCATCATGCACAACTAAAAGTGCATATGCCACTATATTCTTAAACTAAGTAGGTAAATCTTCCATATCTTTGTATCGAGCAGGAACCTTGACATTTTGTCGTCGTAGCCTATCAACTGTAGTTTCTTCTTATTGTTGTGGAGATTCTTGGGTTAAAATCTCTTCTTCATCTGATTCATCTTCTGCCAATGGAGGATCAACTTCTATCTTATCTCTACCAACTGGATTAACAATTCTACTTTCAAACTCTACCTGCTGCAAAGTGCCATCATTCTTCTTAGTTACCTTTATCAACAAGGCAAATTCATCAAAGGTAACATCTTTGTTGAAGATTATCTTTTTCATTTCAAGGCATCATAGTTGATATCCCTTAGAACTAGAGGGGATCCAAAAAAAATAGCTTTCTTGGCTCTTGGATGCAACTTTGATTCTGTTACATAGTAGTATGCAATAAAACCAAACACATGTAAGAAATCGTAATCTCTAGTAGGTTTTCCAGACTATACCTTCATAGGTATTTTTCCTTCAAGAGTATATGATGGTAGACGGTTGACAAGATTACATACATATGTCACAACCTCAGCCCAATATTGCTTGCCTAACCTAGCATTTGACAATATACACCAAACCTTTTCCAGGAAATTCCGATTCATACATTCTGTAACTCCGTTCTATTGTAGTGTTTTTCAAATAGTGAAGTATTGCACTATCCCTTCTTCTTCACAAGCTTTCATAAATGGATTATTTGTGTACTCAATGCCACTATCAGACCTAAGACGCTTGATCTTTCTACCAATCTAAGTCTCGATAATCTTTTTCACTTGAGAAAAATTCCTAGTACTTCATCCTTCTCCTTCATGAGATACACCCAAACTCTTCTAGAAAAGTCATCAATGAAAGTGACATAATAATGTTTGTCATTCATGGATGGATTTCTTATTGGCCCCTATACATCATTATGGATGTAATCCAAAATGTCTTTTGTATTTATGGAATATAATGCCAAAGCTTATTCTTTTCTGTTTCCCTAATACATAATGCTCACAGAATTCTAACTTTTCGGTTCTCACACCTTTCAACAGGCCTTGCTTTACCACAATCTATAAAGTTTTTTCACTAGTATGTCCTAAACGCATATGTCACAACTTGGTAGTTTTTAAACCTTTTTCTTCCTCCGAAATTGTTGTTGATGTTGTCCCAATAACCGTACTACCAAGGTAGTAGTATAAGTTATTCTTCCGAACACCTTTCATCGTCATAATTGCTCTAGAAGTAACCTTCAATGCCCCATTGTGCATGGTCAAAGTGAAGCCTTTTGATTCTAAGACTCTCATACCAATGAGATTCTTTTTCATATCTAGGACATAATGAACATCTTTCAAGACTCTGGTTGAACCATCTTGATTCTTCAAACGAATTGTACTAATCTCTAAAATTTTGCATGGATAATCATTACCCATGAAAACAACTCCACCATCTAATTCTTCAAAGTTAAAAACCATTCCTTATTAGGAGACATATGGAAGGTACACACTGAATCAAAAATCCAATCACTAGGATGGGATGCTATTGACAAACCAACCAATGCAAAATCTAAATTTGAATTTCTTTCAACTACACATGCATCAGACGACACATCTTTTTCTTTCTTTTATAGCTTTATGCAATTTTTCTTCCAATGGAATTTTTCATGACAAAAGGCATATTCATCTTTACCAAGCCTTCCATTTGAATGAGATCTGCCTCTCATTCCTTTCTATTGATTTTGCAGATGCTCTCTTATAGATAGTGTTTCTGTTACTTCATTCCTGCTTTCTTTTTTATCTTTTTTTCTAATTTCATAATTATATAAAGCAGTACAAACTTCCTCATAAGACATTTTATTCTTCCCAATGAGTAAGCTCATAATAAGGTGATCAAACTCATCAGGAATGAAGGTTAACACTATAAAGGCTAAATTGTCATCTTTAAAAGTTTCATCCATATTTAAAAAAATTTATTACTAATCAATTAAAAGTAGTAATGTGGTCGTTTATTGTGATACATAGAAGGTATTTAAAACGGAACAACTTCTTCTTCAAATAGAGCCAATTCTGTCTACTCTTCTTTATGAACTTGTTCTCCAACACCTTCCAAAACTTACTTGCGGATGTCTCCTTCATGAACGTGTATTTTTGTTCTCTTGAGAGACACAAGAGAATTGTACCACATGTCAATCGGTTGATATTTTTTCACTTAACTTCATCTACTCTATCTATTTCTTCTTCTTCAATGGCGATGTCTAGACCTTGTTAAAACAAAGCATCTAGACTTTCACCTTACCACATGCTAAAATGATCGGTTCTATCAAACTTCTTCACCTCGAATCTTGCATTCATCACTATTGTTCTACCTGATATGGGTGATTGGCCTTTGTTTCAGGGAGACTTTTCTTCTGCCATTTCTTCATATTACAAAATCTAGGAACTATATTCTAATAGTAAACAAACGGAATACAAACAAATGCCTAAGTAGAAATTTTTGGCTCTGATACCAATTGTTGGAAAAATCAGGTATATTTTTTCTATTCTAAATAGTTACTATTTATTTATGATTTAAATGAATAGAACTCAAATTAGTCCAATAAAATAATACTATTAGAAATATAGTACTAAAAGAAACTAAAACAATTATTAAAGTAGAAAAATAAAAAAATACTAAAAATTTAACGAGATTTGGTATAAATATTATCTATGTCTTTGGGTGTCGTTGACCACTTTCACTATCTCCAAATGGATGAACTCCAAAATAACAATTAATTAGACAAAATTGAGCGCAAAATTGAACTAATCAATTACCCTTATAAAAAAAAGAAAAAAATATACAAATTTTAAAATATTAAAAAAAAAACTTTATTTATAATAAAAATACAATATATACCTTTATTCTTAATTCTTAATCAACCTAAGATTTTTTCAGTTTATTCGTTAAGGTGTTATACAACATATTTAGTAGAAAAATATGAGATGTATTGTTAATATTGGTGACACAAATTGAAATTTCAATGATAAAATTTACAATTCTTTAAGTAAGTATAAATATTTTATTATTTATACTATATTAAGGTTAATTATTTGAATAATAATTTTCTTCTCGTTTTATAAAACTTTCATTGTAATAATATTTTAGCATATAAACAAATATGTATATAACGCATATGAGAAACTAAGATCTAAATATTTACGTATATTTATATTGTATATAATATTATATATTTCATATCTTTTTCTCTGTTATTATCTTTATTTAGGATCCTCTTATATATGCCATATGTTATTTAAATTTTAGGTACTAAAATTAGCTTGACGTATACTATTGTTTTTGAATATTTATCAAAGTTTATAAAATATTTTTAAATTTTAACGATAATTTCAATAATTTATATGAATTTTCTTTTAATATATATTAACATCAATAGTATTTTTAATATTTCATAGAATTGAAGTCTCCATTTTAATATAAATATTTAGTCCATGATTATAGACCAAAATCTTTATTTGAAGTTAATTATAAATGTGCTGAGAAAGAAATATTTATTGAACTAGGACTTTTATTAAGCAAATGATATTATAATAATATTATTAAATTAATTAATTTTTAAAAATAAATTATATAATTTCTAGAATAAATTAAATATATTAAAATATAATATTACGTAAAATATAGATAGATTAGATGGTTAATTGGGTTTTTGAGTATGCAAAATTAAAACAATATAAGATAAATGAATTGTAGTACAAATCAATTTAAAGCTAACACAAAATTTATAAAAAAAAAAATGAGTTGATTTGTTGGTTGGATAAAAAGATATTTTTTTCCGAAAAAAGAATCTTTTTATCAATTTTACTTGATCTTGGTTAAAAGTAGTTTCAGTAGTTTAGAACACCCAGGGTATTAACATGGGTGTAACGCGCATTAAAGAACGTGGTCTTTAAGTACACGATTATGGAAAGTTGTGCCGGTATGGGAAAATGGGCCAAATAGATTATTATGATCAACCAAAACTGCGGCAACGGTGTTATCTATTAGTTTTTATTTATTGACTTTAAGGATATATTTTGGGAGAGAATATTGTAATAATTATATTTAAGTATTTGTATTTTAATTATATATAATTGAAATTTTATTTATTTATTAAAATTTGATGTTTTTTTAAAAATAATTGTAATTAAAAAGAGTAAAGTTGATATAGTTATTACAATATTAAAATTATGATCAATTGAAATCGAATATACATTGATATTACTATTTTATATACCTATAATTACATATAAAAATATAATTTTAATAATAAAACACACAATATTTTATATAATTAGATTAAATTTTATTTTATATTTTTTTATTTCATTTAAAAATATGTGTTAAATAGTTAAAAAAATTAATGTTAATATTTTAAATAAGATGATAAAATAAGAATTAAATTAACTAATTTTTTAAAATAAATATATTTTTAAATAAATATTAAAAATAAAAAAACATAGTTAAACTATGAATAAATTATTATCACTTCATAAACGATGGTTATTAACTAATATATTTAAAATTAATACAAAATAATTATGATTATTAACATAATCATTACCTCGATATCACATGTCTATAGTTATATTTGATATGTTTATAGTATATTAATGATTAATTTTAAAATTTAACATATATATCTTGTAATTTTTTTACAGTATATTTTTCAAGTTACGAGTATTTACATTCTTTTTACACTCTTGCGAAAGTGCTTCTTATTTAATTTTCAAGTTGAATCTTCACATTCTTTTTATACTCTCGAAAGTGCTTCTTATTTAATGTTTACTTAATGACTCATTCATGACTTTTTGTTTTTCTAGTATAACCATTTAATTTTTTTTATAGGCAATTTTTTTATTCTCCAATAAAAGTAGTTCCCATATTATTCTTTTTATAGTCTATTTTTCCAATAATACTCAAGCATTTATTTTTCATTTGTTAAAAATAATGTTGTAATAAAATAAAAGAGGTAGAAAAAAATGAATAATATAAATTATGGATACGTGTTTATAAAATTGATAACATCTACTAAATTAAATAACATAAAACATGAAATTTAAACTTTTAGTAACAATATTAAATAGATATCATCATTTAACTCATGATGTAACTTATAACATTGTTAGAAACCATTAGTAAATTGAATCAGGTATTACCAAAATATTATAAAGTTGTGTGTCATTCTATAATAAAATTGGTTTCTTCTTTTACTATTTGCTTTCTTGATTGTCCATAAACAAACTAAAATTGGTTTCTTCTTCTACTATTTGCTTTCTTGATTGTCCATAAACAAACTAAAATTGGTTTCTTCTTCTACTATTTGCTTTCTTGATTATCCATAAACAAACTAAGTGATGATAAAAATTTAGATTAATATATGGTAACACATTTATAAGAAAAATATAATGTATTGTATGTGTTCAAATATGAGCATATATAAAAGCCTCTAAAAATAATGTTGTACAACACTTAAAACTTCACATGTAAGTATTGTGTTTTCCTCGTTTTTCTCTTAAAACTTCACATGTAAGTGTTGTACAACACTTAAAACTTCCCATGTGGCTTAAAAGTTCATGAAGTAAGAAGGGATAATTGTGTCATTTCATTACTTCATTAATAAAATCATTTAGGGTTTGTTAAGTGTGCATTCTGTAGATAAAATTAAGAGAGCAACAGCTAGAGAAATCTGTAGAAAAGAAATGCAGAAAAACTTTCAGTTTTTCCTCTCCAGTAAGTCTTCATCAAGTGTTCCGATGGAAGGTCGTTTGTGGTCCGATTATACTGAAATTTTGCAGGCAGGTTCACGACTCAAGACTATTTAATCTGTACGGTGGGATTTGGATTTGGCTCATCGGTTTGGGAAAATATGAGCCGTGAACAGTGACTATGAAATTGGGTTAGATTTCTCCATTTTCTTGAAATAATTGTTAGTTTCCAAGAAGTGTATTCTTGATGATGTTGTTGATTGTTTGCCTCTAGTTTTACCTAGAGAGAACTGTTGTACACTTATTTCTTGATAGTGAAAGTTTTGGAGATGAGTGTCGTGGTTGTTTCCTTCCTACACAGGGAAGGTTTTTTCAAGTAAATTGCTTGTGTTGATTTTGTGCATATTTTTCATTTTGAGCTCTATTTATTCATTTCCTAAAAGATTCACACAAAGAAGGAGAATATATTTAATTCTGCTGTTTAGAGCTTGATTAAGTTCATATTAAAATTGTGATTCTCCTAACAAAGTGGTATCAGAGCTGTGGTTATTATTGTTGAATTTATTGTGTTGAATAATGGAAGAAAATTTAAGTAGAATGATTACCTTGAATGGTTCTAATTATCATACTTGGAAAGAAAAAATGAAAGATCTCCTTTATGTCAAACAATTTCATTTACCGGTGTTTGCCTCTTGGAAACCAGGAAATAATAAAATGTTTCCTATAAAGCAATTGATGGTTTTAAGGTACCAAGATGGAACTCCATTGATAGATCATTTGAATACGTTCTAAGGAATAATCAATCAGTTAGCTGGAATGTGTATCAAGTTTGATGATGAGATTCAAGGGTTGTGTTTATTAGGTACGTTGCCGAACTCTTGGGAAACATTTAGAATGCCATTACGTAACTCAGATCCAAATGGTGTAATCAACATGGATCTGGCTAAGAGTAGTGTTTAGAATGAATAAATGAGAAGAAAATCACATGGGTCTTCTCAGCAGTCATAGATTTTGGTTACAAAAAGAAGAGGGAGGAGTAAAAGTAGAGGTTTCAAGAGCAAAGAAAAAGGAAGAAGCAAGTCCAGAAGACAATTGAAGCGGGTCTTCTCACATGGGTTTTCTAATGTTGAGTGTCATCATTGTGGTATGAAAGGGCACATCAAGAAATATTATAGACAGTTGAAGCAGGATAACAAGAAGAAAGATAAAGAATAAGATGGTGATGTTGGCAAGGAAAATGATTGAGTTTCCACTGCTAGTTTAGAAGACTTTCTCATTGTTTATAATGAAGATGTTGCCAATGTTGTATGTCACGAGATCAGTTGGGTTATTGATAGTAGAGCCTCCATTAATGCTACGTCTCGAGAGGACTTCTTTACATTTTATACAATAGGTGACTTTGGGACAGTAAAGTTGGGTAATGATGGCTTGGTTAAAGTCATTGGTATTAGAGATGTGTGTTTGGAGATGAATAATGGCACGAGGCTACTTCTTAGAGGGGTAAAACATAGTCCTAAAATTCGTTTAAACTTGATCTTTGTAGGTAAACTTGATGATGAAGGATATTGCAATACCTTTAGTAATGGTCAATGGAAACTTACTAAAGGTGCTATGGTTGTTGCTCGTGGGAACAAGCATTCCAGTTTGTATATACTACAAGCGAGACTCTTTAAAGGCATTATTAATGCTATGACAGATGAGTTTACATCAGAATTGTGGCATAAGAGACTTGCTCACATGAGTGAGAAAGGCTTGGCAGTATTGACTAAAAAGAATCTTCTTTTTGGAATGAATGATGTTTGTTTAAGAAGATGTACTCATTGTTTGGTAGGGAAGCAAAATAGAGTTTCTTTCAAAAGTTCCCTTCCTTTAAGAAAACAATACATACTTGATTTGGTACATTCAGATGTATGTGGTCCTATGAAGACAAAAACTTTGGGTGGTGCTAGTTATTTTGTGACCTTCATAGATGATTGTTCAATAAAGTTGTGGGTGTACACTTTGAAGAGCAAAGATCAAGTATTAGATGTGTTTAGACAGTTTCAAGCCTTAGTGGAGAGACAAACTGGAAAGAAATTGCGGTGCATCAGAACAGATAATGGGAAAGAGTATTCAAGTCCTTTTGATGAGTACTATTGGCATCAAGGCATTCGACATCAAAAGACACCTCCCAAGACTCCTCAGTTGAATGGGTTGGCTGAGAGAATGAATAAGACATTGATTGAAAGAGTAAGATGTCTTCTTTTGTAGGCTCAGTTTCCAAGATCTTTCTGGGGTGAGGCTTTGAATACAGTTGTACATGTTCTTAATCTCACACCATGTGTTCCTCTTCAGTTTGATGTACCAAATAGAGTTTGGATTGGCAAAAATGTATCTTTGTTGGTTATGGTCTGGATGAATTTGGCTACATATTTTATGATCCAGTTGAGAAGAAACTGGTAAGGAGTCGTGATGTTGTGTTTATAGAAGATCAAACTATACAAGATGTTGAGAAGATAGAAAAAAAAAGTCCATCAGTATAACGATGATTTGATTGACCTAGATCTGGTTCTTTTATTAGTACAGATGGAACAAAATGTTCAAGATGACCAATAGAGTTCAGATGATGCAGATATGCAAGCTGAAACAAATCACCAAACTACTAATCAATTGCCAGAACCAGAAATTCCACCCAGGAGGTCTACCAGAGACCGACGTCCTTCCACACGGTATGATACAGATGAGTATGTGTTATTGATAGATGATGGAGAACCTCAATGTTATGTAGAAGCGATGGAAGATGGAAATAGAGCACATTGGGTTAGTGCTATGGAAGATGAGATACAATCACTGTATGACAATCACATGTTTGAGTTGGTAAAGTTGCCTAAGGGTAAGTGATGAGTGCTCAAAAAGCACTAAAATTACCATGATTTTATGCACATTACTTGATTAAAAATATATATATTTATATGATTTTATCATATATTTATATAAATCTGTCTTTTTGGAATCACGGGTATTTTTATTATTTTTCAGGTATTTTCGCTTAAAAACGTAACTTAAATACTCAAAGAGGAATACTGGAGGCAATACATCACAAATATATTCATAAAATAAATGAGGAAAAGTCAACAATTATGGAAAAATTGGACAAAATGGGTCAAAAAGAGGAAATTGCGCATGCAGCCGCCCAACCGCGCCGGCGAACGCGCATAGTACGTCCAGCCGCTCCGAGCAGCTGTGCACATCGCCCATTCTGCGTGCGCTCATGCCCATCAGTGCCCGGTCCCTCGCGTCACATTTTCCTATCCACGAGCGCCCCTACTCCAGTCTGCGCACGTCGCTGCCCATCTGCGCCCAGTCCGCACGCGCCGCTACGCCCATCTGCCCCATCCGGGCGTGCCAACTCGCCCATATCACCATGACATCAGTAGTATGATGTCATCATTCACTACTCTAAGTTTTCTCCATTTTTAATCATTTTTTTCACTCACTTTTCTTTCCTCTCCTTACCTATAAATACCCCAATTCTCTTCACTTCAAATCACACCTAAAAACACATCTTCTCTTCTCTTCTCTTTCTCTCTATTTCTTAGTTTTTTAGTTTTTCTTAGTTTTTAGCTTTTCTTAGTTAAATTTTTTTAGTTTTAGAGTTCTCTTTTAGAGAAGAACTAATTATGTTTTTGTAATTTATTTGCTTTTTGATTCAATAAATGGAAGTGCAAATTTCGTTTGGAGGTTTTCCAGCAACAGGAATAACATCAACTGTAAGGATTTTATTTTCTTTACAGTTATTTTTTATGCCTCATTCTTACATGTTATATTTAATTTGTCTGTGATTAAATTTAACTTTACTGGCTGTTTGTAAATATGATATAATAATAACGTTGTTATGCTTGCGAAATATTAAAGAGGTGAAAATCTCTAAAATGAATTGATTTTGTTTTTATTGAAGATTTTATATTAAGAATGTTAGAGAGAAATATATTATTTTTCATTACAAACTTAAATCTAAAAATTAGATTTTAAGGTTTAGTTATGCGATCTGATTTAGAGTAGTGCTCTTTTATTTGTTGGTACAATCGCCCGGTAATTAGAGTTAAGCTCTATTTCAAAAGTTTTTATAAGAATTATTATCTGAAAATGTATTGACAACATGTTTTCAGTAGTGGTTTTAAAACTTGAAAGTTAGTATTCAGATAACTAAATTCTTAGGTTTAATTTGGACACCTTGAATAAAGTTTAAACTGTCTAACCCTACCAAAGATGGCATTTAAATGGTTCATTTTCAATCTCTTAGAAAAACTGAATTAATTTAATTAACCAAATTAGTTATCAACCCCACCCATAGGTGTTAATTGATTTGTTTAGTTAACAAAGAATATCTAACCCCACCAAATGTGGTATTCATATAAAAAAGAGAGAATCAATAAATATCAATTCATATTTTTAATAACCTAAATAATATGAGCAAGCATAATTAACTTAGTTATTATATCCATAAATACTCCACTATTATAAATGATAAAATTTACATAAATATTTATTGAATCTGTATCTATGTTTATTTTTATGTTATTAGATTAGAAACACAAAAACCAAAATATTGTGACAGGATGTTTAGGATTTAATTTTGTTTTTAAAAATTTGAATAATAAATTTAAAACCACATACATTCCTTCCTTAGATCGACCTTGGGAGTATACTTATCATTTTCTATGAAATAATTCGTGCACTTGCGAGAGTTTTATAAATATAAAATCAAATTATCGGTAGGATTGGTGATGCCGGTTCTGCCCAATAGTAAGAGAGCTTTGAAGAACAAGTGGGTCTACAGAGTGAAGCAAGAAGAACACAATTCACAACCACAATACAAAGCTAGATTGGTCGTCAAGGGATTCAGTCAGAGAAAATGTATTGATTTTGATGATATTTTCTCTCCTGTTGTGAAGATGTCTTCCATACGTGTTGTTCTAGGTCTAGCAACAAGCTTGGATTTAGAAATTGAGAAAATGGATGTGAAAACTGTCTTTCTTTAAGGTGAGTTGGAGGAAGATATTTATATGGAGTAATCAGAGGGTTTTGAGGTTAAAGGAAAAGAGGATTATGAATGCCGGTTAAAGCAAGCACCTAGACAATGGTATAAGAAGTTTGAGTCAGTTATGAGGGAGCATGGTTACAAGAAGACTACTTATGATCATTGTGCTTTTGTGTAGAAATTCTCTGATGATGATTTTATCATTTTATTGCTCTATGTTGATGACATATTGATTGTTGGTAGAAATTCTTCAAGGATTGATAATTTGAAGAAGCAGTTGAGTAAGTCCTTTGCCATGAAGGACTTAGGGCCAACAAAACAAATTCTTGGTATTCGAATTTGTCGAGATAAGAAAAGAAAGAAGTTGTACATGTCACAGGAATGGTACATCAACAAGGTACTTGAAATTTCATATGGATAAAGCTAAAGTGGGTTCTTTTCCTTTATCTAATCACTTTAAGTTGAGATCGAGTCAAGGCCCTTCAACAGATAAAGAGAAGGAAGATATGGAAAAGGTTCCATATGCCTCAACGGTAGGAAGCTTAATGTATGCAATGGTGTGTACGAGGCCAAACATAGTTCATGCAATTAGAGTTATTAGTCGGTTTCTTTCAAATCTAGGAAGAGAACATTGGGACATAGTAAAGTGGATTATGAGATATCTTCGAGGTACTTCCAAGTTAACACTTAGCTTTGGAAGTGGAAAACCAGTGTTAGTTGAATACACTGATTCAGATTTGGCAAGAGATGAAGATTCTCGTAAGTCTACTTTAGGTTATCTAATTACTTTCTCTAGTGGAGCAGTTTCTTGGCAATCAAGATTGCAAAAGTGTGTTGCACTTTCTACAATAGAGGCAGAGTTTATTGCAGCAATGGAAGCCTGTAAGGAGTTGTTGTGGATGAAACAGTTCTTGAGAGAACTTGGTTTCAAGCAGCAAAAATATGTGTTGTTCTACGATAATTAGAGTTCTATTCACTTAACAAAGAACTCGGAGTTTCACTTAACAATAAGTTTCTTGAACTTGAGAAAATCCATACTGATGAGAATGGATCTGACATGCTGACAAAAGCAGTGTCAAGAGAAAAACTTGAAATTTTTTGTTCAATTACCGAGATGGTAGATCCCTCCATCTAATCGAAAAAAGGGAGATTTGTTAGGTTTTCCTCTTATTTGGAGGAGCCCAAGTGAAGCCCATATGGCTTAAAAGCCCATGGAGTAAGAAAGGGCAATTATGTCATTTTATTGCTTCATTAATAAATCCATTTAGCATTTGTTGAGTGTGCATTCTGCAGAGAAAATTAAGAGAGCAACAGCTAGAGAAATCTGCAGAAAAGAAAAGCAGAAAAGCTTTCAGTTTTTCCTCTCCAGTAAGCCTTCATCAAGTGCTCTGATGGAAGGTCGTTTGTGGTCCGATTAAGCTGAAAGTTTTCAAGCAATTTCACGAATCAAGACTCTTTAATCTTTACGATGGGATTTGGATTTGGATCACCGTTTTGGGAAAATATGAGCCGTGAACAGTGACTACAAAATTGGGTTAGATTTCTCCATTTTCTTGAAATAATTGTTAATTTCTAAGAAGTGTATTCTTGATGATGTTGTTGATTGTTTGCCTCTAGTTTTATCTAGAGAGAACTATTGTACAATTTTTTCTTGATAGTGGAAGTTTTGGAGAGGAGTATCGTGATTTTTTCTTTCCTACACTGGGAAGGTTTTTTCACGTAAATTGCTTGTGTTGATTTTGTGCATGTTTTTCATTTTGAGCTCTATTTATTCGTTTCTTAAAAGATTCACACAAAGAAGGAGAATAGGTTTAATTCTGCTGTTTAGAGCTTAATTAATTTTGTATTGAAATTGTGATTCTCCTAACAGTAAGGCCTCCATATATCTTTCCCAAGCCAACATTTAAAGCATGAAAGAATAAAACGACACCAAAACAATAAAATAGGTAAACTGTATAAATTTTTTAAAAACACAAGTCATATCTACAAAATAATAGTGTCAAGTGCCAACTAGATAGAGACAAGTGTAAATCATAAACTGTCACATATGCCAAACATGCACATTACAATACTACTATTAATATTTTCAACGGGCATAACTTATATGCATTACATACAATTTCCATTGATATTTGCACCAAACTGCATTAGTAAATGTATAAAAAATTGATAATAATTTAAATAAAAGAAGTCCGTCATTGAACCATATGGTATGTTCAAATCAATATATCCTTTGTGATTCCACTCTCTTGATCTTTACTTTGATAGGTACGGTTATTATGTCCAATTTTCTTACAAATATTACACTTTCTTATCCTTTCTACAATTTCAAATATCGAAAGATCGCATCGTGTAAAACTTGATTCATTTCTCTTTTTGATCCCAAGGGACGACCTTTATAGCATTGAACTTGTGGCTCAAGAAGTAAAGATTATTATGATTCACTTACAAGTTGAGAAATGATTTCTTGAGCATTCTCTTTTTGAACAAGAAATCATTCTTTATATTTCCTTGAACTTCCTTTACTAGTACTTTGAATCCATGGTCTTCATCAATTGTCTTCCTATTACATAAACTTGATGATCTTGTGTCAATTCCCCATTATGTATGAATAAGGTCAAGTGATATTCTTCTATCTTGTAATGTTATCATCTTATGTGCACAAAGAAGACCCATTGTTGCCATAAAATTACCACTACAAATAGAATCTGTTGTTCCAAATTTAATCATCTCATATTGCTTATGGAGTGCCCTTATAGCAAACATTGAAACACGAGTAAAAAGTTCTTTAAAGACATGAATTTTATAATTATGAGCAATGCAGATCCTTTCACTTTGGAGTTGAGTTTTAATCTCTTAAAACTCATTTTTGATGGAAAGATATATTTTCTCTCTGACTTGACAAAAATCACTAGTTAAGACTTGCAAATAAGCATGTACACTTTCTACCCTTGAAGAAACATGGTTGTTAAAATGTGGGTACTTTCTAGTCCATGCCTTCACAAAATTCTCTTTTTAACGGGAACCATGCTTTTTAAATATAATTTAAAATTTCTTGTTTTTCTTTATATGTTATTTTAAATTGCCTTCATACTTTATCATACTCTATTTCGCTTGAGTAAAATATCGCTTGATTCTAGTTAGATAAAAATGCAATCCAATGCTCTTGTTCTTCAAATTGTGGCTCACAATGTGAATATATTTCCTCAAACTTCTCTTTTAATGACAACCATGCTCTTTAAATATAATTTATAATTTCTTGTTTCTCTTTGTATGTTATTTCAATTTGCTTCCATATATACTTTATCATACTCTACTTCACTTGAGTAATATATCACTTGATTTCAGTTAGATAAAAAAGCAATCTAGTGCTCTTGTTCTTCAAATTGTGGCTTGCAATGTGAATATTTTTTTCAATATAACACACATAAAATATTCATTATTGTGGAAAAGATAATGTTTGTTACCTTCATAAGTTATAATTCTCTATGTGACACAATGATATGAGGTTGAGAATTAGAACCTATCACACCCTTTAAACAATTTAAAGGTCAAAGGTAATCCTCCTCTCCTTCTTTTGCAAGGAAATCAAAACTAAGAGTAGAAAGTTGTATTAAAACTTGAAACTCTAACTATGTGAAGTAATGATATCTTGTATTTCTTGGTCTAGTAAGGATAATCCATGACAAAAATATTTGAATAACTCTTTGAAATAAATACATCAAGTACCCATTTTCATCGTACTCAATGTTATAAGTGAAACAGCATTGACAAAGTTCTTAAAATAAAGCTTGAAGCATTATGCAACTTGACAAAATTTTTTTAATGAATTTTGTTCTTCATATTATAAATAGTTATAAACACCCCTTGAAATTATGTATTTCTTTGACAAAGTGAGTTATGAATTTGATGAAGAAGAATACCTGATTTTGTTATTTCTTCAATACGCATAATCTTTTTGTTTGACAAACGATGAAAAAAAAGATATTCAAGAGCACATGCTTCATGATTATGAGAGATATTTTTTATTTCAAGTAACCAAAATATATCAACACTTTTATTATTTTTAATGTCAAAAGGATAATTTATAAGACTTGAAATTGATTTCCGTTGTTGATATTCAATGAAAACATTACCATCTTTATCCTATCCAATAATCACATATACATCCTTCTTAGATATGGCATAACCTTAAAATAAAAAATAACTTATAACCTCATCAAGAAGTTCATCACGAATCTTAAATTTTTTGCCTACTAGATGATTTGAAGTCAAGAGATTTAGCTCCCTACTATCTCTATGTTCAATATGTGTTTGAGATGATAAATAACAAGTAGAACTTTACTCAGGACATACGATTACAAAATCTATATTCATGACTACAAAAGAACAATTTAGATAAAATTATATTTGGTTAAAATAATTCGAAATTGATGAGAAAACAAATATCATAACAATAAATAATATTTTTTAGAAAACTAACAAAAATGAAATGTTAAATTTTTATTTATTTACCCATTCAAAGAAATAACAAATAAGTTAAGTAATGGAAAGACTCATGCATATTACATTGGTTACTAATTAATATTCAATGCCTAGTTAACCTCAAAATCAAAATTTGTTCGGTGCTTGATTGCAGATGATTTGCAAGGTCATGTGCTATATTGTTAATTTTTTTCAACGAAGCATTTTATTGAATACTAACAAATTTATTATGCATCAAATAAATATGATATTATTCAAAGCCAAGCTTTACACATAATCATCACTACTATAAAATAGATTATTAAAGTCGATTAAAAACCGACTTTATACCAATTTAAAGTCGGTTTGCTGAACCGACTTTACTTGTATTGATTTTTTATTTTTTTATTATCATTTTTCACTCTTCTAACCTGTATTTAATATAGCATAAAAAACCAAAATATAAATAATAATACAAATAATTACAAATTTAAATATAATTAATTATTTGTTAATTAAATTTATTACAAAACAAATAATGTATATACAATATATATATATATATATATATAGTTAACTTAAATTACAAATAAAATAATGTCGTTAAAATATAATTAGATTGTGTGAGAAAGCTTGGTTGGTTTAGAATCACCAACATTGTGACAAGGAAACTAGGCAAAAAATAGTTGATCCATGTAACAATTCATTCTCCTACATACATAAGCACGTGAACACTTATCAAACAAGCAATCTAAACTTCAGAGACATACAAATGGAGAAATTAAATCATTATAAATATTACCATAAAAAAGAGATTACCACAGCAACATCCAAGTGATATAATAATAACCTTATCCCTTCGAACTCATATTAGCACTTTATTAATCTTTTGTCAATAAATATGAAGTTATTTGGAATCAAGTTGGTATTTTAATACTATAATAAGCTCTAAATATGAAATTAAGTGTAACTTCGATTTGTTACTTGGCTTGTATGAGTTTTGGTGCCCTTAAACGTATGGAACAATTTTGTAATACATTTATGGGCACCAAAACTCATACAAGCCAAGTAATAAAATAGGAGTTACACCCGACTTCATATTTAGAGCTCATTATAACATTAAAAATACCAGCAGAGATTCCAGATAGTTTCATATTTATAGATAAATGATTAATAAAGTACTACCATGATGTTGTCATAAGGAAAGTAGGTAAGAGAGATGAGATGAAGTTTGAGCAAAAAATAGGTCCATAAAACAATGCATTCCCCTAAATACATGAGCACATAACCATCCATCAAACAAGAGACTTTAGACATAGGAATAGAGAAATTAAATCATTAAAAAAATTATCAATATGTTGTCATATGTTATTCAAGATCATCGGAATCTTCTCCTCATTCTTCTTGTGATGATATAATTTAAACCATGTGTTATGCCAATTCCTCTAGTAAATCATCAAAATATTGCTGGTCATAGCCCGTATTGTTCCAACCAAAAAACTACATGTATTTAAAATCAAAATAAGAATGTAATTTCATGTATTTACAAAAAATAACTCAAATATGATAAAAAATTTTATGTATATAGGTAAAACATATTAGCACATCATCAATTGGAATTTTGATATTTGTGATGGTTTCGCTCATAAACTTCATGACATAATAACCACACATGACTCCATTATTTTGTCGTAGAACTTATAAAAAACAAATGTATATGATTTTTCATATTCGAACATTAATAGTAAAATTAATAAAATTATTAATATTTGCTTATACATACCATAACTTTTTTTCATATAAGCTTATGAGATTTTTTAAGGGCAATGCCCTAAATTTGTTCACCACGTCAACCGACGCTACGTCCTACGTGGATAGCATTGGTTCTACACCGAACCGACTTTAAATTTATTATAAGTCAATTTTTTCTAAAAATTGACTTTACATATCGACTTAAATACCCTTTTTTGTAGTAGTGCATGTAGAAATATATAACTGCATATTGACAAATTAACTCTTTAAATTTCAACGTAGGCTATAATCTTCGATCATTAAACAGTAACCAAAACCATGTGTTCATTATTTATTAGTTATTATATAATGTAATATATTTCAATTTCTAGCGACATATAAAATGTTAAAATTGATATATTCAAACTTCATTAGTAAATAAGGGAGTAATTGCAAAAGTTTGAGAGAAGAAAGGAGTAATGAAAGAGATAAAAGGAATACGAAGAGTCAAAACATAGAAAGTTTAATAGAGACAGTTAAAATTACACTAAAAGTATAAGGGTATATCTATTACTTTTTAGAATTGATTATTAACGTGACGTGTAATTATCAAAGATGGAGCGGCAATATCCTCTCACATTTTTCAATAATTAAATTATTTTCTCCATCTATCTCTTAATAAATATTTATTTAAAAAAAAATTACATTAATTTTAAATTTTATTGACCTAAAATATCACGTTATAACATACTTCAAATATAATGAATAATTTCTTGTTATCAATAAGGACGTAAATTTGATTTGACAATAATATTATTATAATAACTTTTGTTATTACAATGATAAAATAAAATTAGTATTTTTAGATTAAAAAAAGATCAATGTTAAAACTTTTTAAAATTTATAATCACAAATTAATGATTAAGTGTTTCTAAAATTATAAAATTTGCTTTAACAATAACTAAAACAACTCTAGAAATAAGGCTACCTAATAAAAAGAATTGATATTTTTAAAGCATAAAATATTAATGCCAATAGTACATATATATTAACCTCATAATTTAATGTTTTAGAGTTTCTAAAAATGAAAATTTTGATACGACGTTAGTAAAATCTGTTCCGATAATAGGATTACCTCAAAAATGCATGAAATTTTAATTTTATCTTTATTATTAATTAAATCTTAGTGTCATTATTTTTAAATAAAATTATTATTAATAAAATATTATTTTAACAATAATAGGTTACATTCTAACAATATTACTACATATTTTATTCGTGCATAATTAAAATAATTATTCATAAAAATTCAATTATTTTTTCTTTGAAAACTAACTGTAATTGTAATTGATTAAACATAGAATATAATGGTTATTAGAATTTTAAAATTATAGGTAATTGAAATTGAATACATAATAATATATATTTTTTATATACATATAATTATATAATTTGATTAAATTTTCTTTATTTTCAATATATCTTTTTTATTTTACTTAAAAGCATAATCTAAATAATTAAATTATAAAAAAAATATCTCAATAGTTTAAATAATTTAACATAATTAATACTATTTTAACTTTTAATTTTTAAGTTAAATATATTATTGAATAAATATTAAAAATAACGATTATAGTTAAATTATTGTGAAATTGTTATTTAGCTTATAATCGATGGTTATAGATTGAAATTACCTGAAAAAAGTGTGAGACTGTTATAGTTATTAATATAACCATTCTCACATGCATCCTTAGTTATTAATATAACCATCATTGTATATATCTATAGTTATTAATATAACTGTCATCGCATACATCTCTAGTTATCATATCCATCTAATTGAAAGAGATTAATGGTGTGTAAACATATGTAAGTTTGGAATTGGTGTGAATGTTATTTTTAATGACTCAAGTACTTCTTAAGATGTTTGGCTATTTTTAAGATAAGTGTTTCCAAAATTATGAGAAACATTATTAATAATTTTAAGAGAAGTCATATTTATTTTTGAAAGAAGTAATAAGATAGATGTTTTCTCCCTAAATTAATTATTAAAATATCATCGAAAATCACTTTTAAAATTTTATCTTAAACACATAAATATTTCTCTTAAAATTATTTGTAACCAAATTACTTCTAAGATAAACACACCCAAAAGGACCCTATATGTCATATGTTAACACTGGAGTAATAGGATTTGTATTTTAGTGGTACTCATATTATCATTTTGATAATCATTCTCATCTATATTATTAAAGGATTTTAGTACCAAAGTTTCTCCATTGGGATTCTTTTATCAAAAAACTATAATTACTCAAATTTTGGTCAAATAAAGAGAGATAGTTTTGACATTTAAGATTATTTCTTAAGAAAAGATTGATAATAATTTATTTTAGTTTTCTTTTCTATTTTGAAATAATAGTTAACACTAACACATCCATGCACATACTCTAGAGTGTTAGTTGTACTCTAATTCTATTTTAGGTATCTTTTCTACTCTTATTTTTCATATTATATCTTAATTAATGCATATTTAGTAAAATGTATCAATTTGATGCAATTTTTATTTTATTAAAAATTTTGTGCAACATATGTGCATTTAATGAATGATCTTTATGGTATTTTTTACTGTTTCCTTCACTATAACATTAATAACTTATTTTCATCATTTTTTAGTTATTAAATATATATTTTTAATGTTTTTTTAACTTATTTTACACTCTTTTCGACTTATTTTCTTCTTTTATCACCTATAAACTCAACAACTTCACTTATAATTGTAAAAAAAATGAACACTGAAGAACATAAGACAAATTACGAACACTTTGTTGTAGTGGGAAGGTAGTTAGAGTGCTTAAGCATTACACATAAACTGGTGAGACACATATGATTATGTTTGACAATCATACAAATGGCATATTTTCTTATTAACAAGCAATTGAGGATATTGATAAAGATAAATAGATGAACATTGAGAGAGAATCAATGTATTCCAACTTTTTATGGAAACTTGTAGAGAAACACAATGGGGTGAGATCTATTGGGTGTAATGGCTCTACAAGAGAAAAAAAAGAAGCAGAGGAGAAAGTGAAGACTTTCAAAACTAGACTAGTGGCATAATATTTTATATGAAAAGAGGGGTTAATTATGAAGAAACCTTCTCATCCATAGCAATGCCAAAATTCATTCGAATACTCTTATCCCTAGCAATAGCTCTTGATTACGAAATTTGAAAAATAAACATCAAGATATCATTCTTGAGTATCTACCTTAAGGGATTAGTAGTGTAAGGACAAGAGAAAAAAGGTTTACAAGTTTAAAAAGTCCATTTATGGACTCAAGTAAACCTTAAGATTGTGGAACATTATGTTTGATGAAACTGTGAAAAACTTATGATTTTGAACGGAATATTTATGAGCTTTGTGTTTACAAACTTATCAAAGATGACAAAGTGGTATTCTTAGTGCCTTACATGGGAAATGTTCTACTTACTAAGAATAATATAGAATTATTATCGAATGTAAAGCAATGGTTGGCTAAGTAGTTCCAGATTAATGATCTGGGAGATGCAATCTATGTTATAGGCATACAGATTAGTCATAATCGTAAGAACGAGCTATTAACCCTATCTCAAGCATTGTATATAGGTGATGGTAAAAATTTCGATGCAGAAATCCAAGAAATGTACTTTACCTATTAGACATGGAATTACCTTATCTAAGGAGCATTGTTTGAGGACACTATAAAAGTTTGTCATAAGCATCATAAGTACTCAAGGGAAAGATGTAATACATGAGGTAAAACATAATTAATAATCTCAATCGTATTACAAACTAGCTATAAAGGATTGAGTTACACTTAATGGTTATATCAATAGATTACTTAAATGTGTTAGATTAGATAAATATCAACTATGATACTCAAGAGTTTAATCTCAGTTTATAATAAAGTAACTTTAAGATTAACAAATATTGATAGTTAATTAATATGTTAATTAATATATCATCTTTATTGAAGCTTAAAATAACGATTACAACAATCCCAAATCTACTCTATGAACAATATTATTTTCAAAATAAAATGAATAGTTAATTTAAAATTAATTATTTAATTGATTAAAATTACATATTTATTTATTGGGATACTTTATGAGTCATAAATATCAAATAAATATGTAAGGGTAAATTATTAATTTATCTTAAAATTTATTCCATAGAATTAATTATACATTTATTTAATTGGATTAAATAATTATGTAAATTAATTGCAATATTAAAATTCTAATTTAATGTTTGACAGTGATTTAAAACTCCCTGGATCAATCAATTACATTTTAATAATTATCAAATTAGTTTTGATAAATATATTAACAAATTTTAATTGTATTAAATTGGATACTATCAATGGTAATGATATTCACATGTGACATGTATGTAGCTAAAGAGAGTGTGGAAATTAGATACCTATTAGCATACAAATCTGCTGAGTGAAGGACTCTCAAAATTGATTAGAATTAGGAGTCATGTTCATAATCAACTTGCTATGTTTTGACACTATTTAAAAAGCCTACTCCCCCTAATATGGTAAGCCATTTATAAGAAAATATTATATTTTCTACACTCCATATCGAGAGAATTTTGTCAAAACAAAATTATCCAAACACTATTATGAGAAATTTGTTCTTGGTTTAGTAAAAACAATTTTTCTTGAAGAAGACATGATCATGCATAGGAGCTCATAATTAGGAAATTAGAATTATTTTTGATCTATTCAAAGGTTAGAAGAACACTTACACATTTCATTTATCAAGTAGGGAGATAAGGTTTGTAAGTTCAAAGATTCCAACCATATTCACACGTTATATAAATATGATATCTTATTTTACTAGTCATGGTTAAATTACAAATATCACAAAGATTTCGTTGAACTAATTTTTTGTAACCCATACCAATAGCTTCTATATTATTTTTATATAAAAATTGGATTTTAATATGAAAAAAGAGTTTTCAAAACTAACTCATATATCATTACACTACATATCAATTAATAAAAATTTTAATTGTTAACAACAAAAATAGATTGAAGACTGAAATTATATGGGGTAGCATAACTCTAAAAATATTGTTACTTATTTGTTTTGAGGATTATTGGCTCATTTAAATGTTATTCTTATTCACATATACCAAAAAAGTTATTTTACCTATTCCATAAAATTATACAAATTCTTTTAAAAAAGTAATTTTCTTCGGACTTACATCCCCCTGTAGTTGTCGATGCAGCTTAGTTTTGTTATTAACAACTACAAAAAGTTTCACTCGGCTTTTTACTCTTAAATGTCAAAACTATCGTTCCTTATTTGACTAAACTTTTAAGTTATTTTATCTTCTCGACAAAAAATAACTAATAGAAGAACTGTGTACTAAAATAACACCATTTAATAACATCAATCAGAATGTACATTAAAATAATAATTTGTGTATCATTAAGGTATCATACTCATAATAATAAAGAGAAACTACGTCACATAATAACACTAACTTATTAACATTATAATAATATTAAATATTGTACGATAGCATGAAGTATAAAATTGAATGATTCTAAATGATCAGAGTTAAATTTAAATAGTATTCACTAAGGTAGACAATCCAATTCGATTTGTTACCTAATTCAATCCTATTAAATTTATAAAAAAAATTTAAATTATTCAAATTGAATTGGACCATTTACATTATTATATTTATAATTTATATTTTACAAATATAATAATGTATATAGCTCAGTGACTAAATCCATTAATATTCAACATGATATTTCTAAGTTCAACTCTTAAGAACGGTAAAAAAAATTATTATTTTATTTTAGAATAGATAAACAAACAAAAATATTGATATTATTGGAGAGACCATGTTTCAAACTATGGTAAAATAAGTTAATAATATATCAAAAACTAACAAGTTACTTCTTGATTGGTGATAATATAAAATAGTTTCAATATATATTTTATTGTTCATATTCTAAATGATTAAAATAAAACTAAACCTAACCAAATCGGTTTTAACAGTTGGGTCCAATCCAGTTTGATATATATGAACAATTTGGTTCGATTTGTTTAAATTTTGCAAACTTTGGATCGGATCAAACCATGTCCACCCCTATTATTCAGCTAGCTCATGTTCCAGGTGAAATGTTTGGCCATATTTTTTTTATAGAAAATATGTAAACGAGACATAATGGGTGATATATTTATGGTTATAAGTTTCAAAGGGTGTTTTAAATTTTATTTTTCCAATAATAAAGTCACGAGTGAGAGAAATATTAATATCACACAATTTTACACTCATTTTGTACCTATAAGCATTTTATATTGTGACATATATTAGAATTATTTTAAAAACTAAATAAGTGATTCATTTTTCTATATAATGTTTAGGCATGACATAGTGTAAAATATATGAGTGTAAAAGTATGTGTAAATTTGTGCATCATTAGCATTCATCTCCTGAGTAATTTTATACAATAATACTAGGGTGAGTAATGCTAACGATACATGATACGTTTGGAAACATGCAAATATATGTGATCAAATTGTACAAGTGATAAGTAATTGAGAAAAAGTTTTCGAATCCACAAAGATTGTTCCAATAACTGTCACTATTTATTAGCTCGTTAGCCAATTAGCAAATGAGATTTTGAAAATTGTTTTTAGATAAAAATAAAACATAAAACAATAAATGAAGTACAT
Source organism: Hippophae gyantsensis (assembly GCA_030763125.1). Taxonomy (NCBI): domain Eukaryota; kingdom Viridiplantae; phylum Streptophyta; class Magnoliopsida; order Rosales; family Elaeagnaceae; genus Hippophae; species Hippophae gyantsensis. The sequence goes on along the minus strand of CM061039.1, from coordinate 25,319,328 downwards.
CAATATATATATTATGATAAGCATGTAATTATGGGACTATTATCACCATTAGCCTATAATCTAACTGATTATGTCATGAATTAATATTAGAACTATCATTAAATTCTTAACTTTAATCTTGAAAATCTAGATAGACTTAAAATTTTCACTTTTTCTTACCGTTTATTGATTAATGACACAATCTATTAACCAATATAAATATCGAACAACCTAGAAGTACAACTACTAGATTTAAACCATTCATTATACTGAGTTTTAAAAAAAATATGACTAAATTAGGCAAGATTACAACCGTTGGAAATCTTTGTTTTCAACCCTACTTGTCACCCACATCAACAAGGTACCAATTTAAATAAGAATATCAGTGACTATATACTTAATATCTTAAACTAGAATTAAATATATTCATGTAATAAATTAATTAACAACTCTAATTCATATATACATAGGTATTGCATCTAAACATAGAGTCAAACACATTAAAAATCAAGAATTAAATTTAAAAATTCATTATAACATTTTATTAATTAAAATCGTAGTATATAGTTTAAAATTTCCCACAATCACATAAATAAATTAACTACGCATGAATTCTAAAAGAATCATAATTAAAATAATAGAAAACTAAGAAGAAGAAAAAAAGCTAGTGACTAATGTCAATGACTGATCTTCAACTCTTTAATCGCCTCTTTTATTCATATCTTGTCTCTAACCTTCAAATTCTCTTTAGACCTATATATATTCTATAAATTTACATGTTTACAATCTGTGACTATTTTGTTGTTAATTCTAGTTATATATTTATAGTAAAAGAATCACAGTAGAATTAAGATTGTAGAGGTTTAAAAGAATCACAATATTAATATAACAAATATGGAATAATTTAGATAGAGATGTGTTGAAAATTTGGAATTTAAGTGCATATCTAGATGCATGGGCTGCGACATGTGTTGATTCATGTTACGACACGACCTTGTTTCTAGTTCCAGTCAATTTTCATCCTAGAGTGGCATGTCGTAGAACACATAAATTCATGTTGCAATGTGGTCTTAATTTTCACAACTTAACGTTTTGACGCATTCTTGATGTATTATGTATAAATGTATGTATTTTTTCTCTATTGTATAATAATTATACTTCTGATTGTGAGGTTTTGTTTGATACTTTTTCATTTGCATTTTTTAATGTTCAGAGTACTTGAAATACAACCTTATGATTTCAAAAACACAATTTATAAAATACTTAGTTAAACAATAAAATATTAAAACCTAATTTTTTTAATTAATTTTAATAAATCATAAGATATGCGTGTTTTTTAAGCACGTGTCACAACTCTTAATAAGCTTTTGCCTAGTCCTTAGCAAGATAAACCATCAATAGAGGTTCTTAAAAAGAAAATAAAAAATTCTAAACTAAACCAACCTAAATCATTTTTGTAGATTTATATAATTTCATTTATCATATTCAACAAGCCTTTAAACTCATAAAATGTCCTAATGGACTAGTTATAGTCTTCTGATGATTATCAACGATGATAATCACAAACATCACAACTAAACTAAAATAAAATTATTCAAAGAAATAAAAATAAATAAAGGCACTAACTATTGAATCAATTATACATTTGTCACAAAGATTATAATATTCAATATATAGATTATCTAAGTCTCACTCTTCATCAAAGTATAATTAAAATCTTAATTTCACTTTTGTGATCAATTCTTAGACATTCATCTCTAACCACAAACATATAATCTTCGTACCAAATAATTTTATGTATGACATTCATAGAATAAAATTCTTAATCTCAAGATAATCACAAATTTCATAGGCTTAATTCCCAAATCACTCTCCATTAATATAGAATGGGTACACTGCTTGGGATCAATAGGTCTTTATTAAGATTGTAACATTAGGCTATGGTGTGGGTTATGAAAAAATGGGAAGGTAAATCACAAAAATAAAAGAACTTAATTAAATTCTAATACTACCATTTTAATCTAAAATAGCTCTTTATGTTACATAACTTATATAGCCAATATTTACCTTTACGTCCATAGCTAAGTATACATGGCATAGTTTCGCATTTCATCAAATATCACTAAACTTCTTTTTTTCTCTTTTTCTCAATTTCACTTTCCTTTTTCTCTTCTTCTCATTTTTTTCTTTTTATAACTAAAAAGATATAAAATTGAATTACTAATCTTAATTTCATCCTTTTCACATTTAAAATTTCCTTTCTCCAACATCCAATCTGTTATTTTCAATATTGTTTAGATTGTAGTCAATTTTTATTAAAATTTTCACCTTGTCCTTATGGAGAGTTTATATCAAACATATGTTTATTTTTAAGTTCTCTTAGAAAGTATAAGGATATGATTATTTGTTTCTTTAGCTCATAAAATGGTAGTTTATAACATATTAAAGAAAGAAAAGTTCTATAATTCATATAAGCTCAAAAGGTAGTGGTAAAGATACAAATGGTGGGCTTTAAAGGTTCATATGGCTCGAAAATACCCTAAATTATTTACTAAGTACTACATATCCTATAATTTTCTCTTGAGTGTTTTTCAAAGTAAGTTCTAGAGTTTGTTGAAACCTCAAATATGTCTATGAAATATTCACATACAAAATAGTCTTAAATACTTAGATTATTTAATCATTTTGACTACCAACTATAAGAGTTTTATAATATGTTTAATTTATATTCGAATAACTCCTTAATTGAAGTAAAACTTAGAATCATTTATATATTAAAGTTATCACACTCATATTCATATAATTGTCGAATAAATTGATTTAAAATACACAAAAAAACAAGTAAAAATTGACTCAACTAAAATTAAAATAAAAATAAAAATTTTGAAATTTTTTATATGAAATTTTCTTTGAACTCTCAAGAAAAATACAAAAGAGACTTTTCTCACCCTAATCTAAAATCTACATTGTCTCTAATATTCCAATACATCTAAAGAGAAGAGAGTAAGACAAAAGTTACATTGCTAGTAATAGTAAATCGTAGAATTTTGAGCATTATGTTAACATTCTCAGTTCATCATATGTATTAATTCCAACATAGACTAAAAATTTAAGTTTATCTCACAAATAATAACATTACTAACAAAGTTATAAAGTTAAGATATTCAATTAAATATCATAGTAAAATCTCAAAATAAAAAAAATAAAATCAACTGAAAAAAATTTGTCTCAAGAAAAAGTAAATAAAGATCCCTATGCCGCGAAAGACACAAACTCGTGCCGTGGTGTAAATTTTTTTATTTCTTTTAGAATTTCCTATTTTTTCTTTAGAATTAAACAAAATAAATTATAAATATAAACAAAATAAAAAAAACTATATTATAATGCATCATTCACTCCGATCTAAATCAGGTAATGTCTACATTACGATCAAACAATACTAGAACAAAAATAAAAATAAAAATATGAAAAAAATAAATGAAAATAAAAAGGAAAGAAAACTCAACGGGTTGCCTCTCATTTAACGTTTGGTTTAACGTCATCAACCAAATGTAATGTGCTCTTGAAAGTTAGAAAACAATTAGTAGACTAAGATAGAAAATTTTAAAAAAAATAAAATAAAATAATAAACTAACCCTAAAACAAAAAATTAAAAGTTAGAAAAAAATCTAAACCAAAATTAAAATTAATAATAATAAAATAAATAAATTAAAAAAAAGAAATAATTTTTATAAAATTAACTAATAATAATGGTGAAATTGTAAAGCCAATCCTTGACAGCAGCATCAAAAACTTAATACGTTTGAAAATACTCAAGTATATGTAACCAAATTGTATAAGTGATAAGTAAATTAAGAATAAAGGTTGTCGAACTCATAAGTATTGTTATAATAACTACAATTATTTATTAGTTTGTTTGTTAGTTAGCAAATGGAGTTTTAAATTTTTTTAAAATAAAAATAAAACATAAAATAATAAATATAATACATGAACACAAAGATTACGAGAAACATGTGATTATGAGACTATCATCACCAATAACCTATAATCTAACTAATTATTTCATGAACTAATATTAGAATTATTCTTAAATTCTTAATTTTAACTTTAAAAATCTAAGTATACTTAAGATTTTCTATATCTTCTTATCATTTATTAATTAATGGCACAATCTATTAATAAATCTAGATCTGAGTAACCTAGAGGTACATTACTAGATTTAACTCATTCATTGCATTAGGTTTTCAACTCTATTTGTCATTCACAACAACAATGTAACACTTTAAATAAGAATATCAACGATTATATAGTTAACATCTTAAAGTAGAATTAAACATATTCATACAATAAATTAGTTAACTATTTTAATTCATACATGCATATTTATAGTATTTAAATACGAAGTCAAACACATTAAAAATCAAGGATTGAATCTAAAAATCCATCATAATATTTTATTAATTAAAATCATAATTTAAGGTTTGAAAATTATCTTGAATCATATAAATAAATTAGCTAAACTTGGATTTTAAAAAAATCATAATTAAAATAATAAAAAACTAAGAAGAAGAAGAAGTTAATGACTAATGTCAATGGCTTATCACCAACTCTTTAATTACTTCTTCAATTCCTATCTTGCCTCTAGCCTTTAAATTCTTTATAAACTTGTATATTTTTTACGATCTTTGGCTATTTTATTGTTAACTCTAACTATATATTTATAATAAAAGAATTACAATGTAATAGGACTAAGGATGTAGAAGTTTAAAACAATCAAAATACTAATCTAATAAACCTGAAAGAATTTGGATAGAGATGTGTGGAAATTATGAATTTAAGTGTATATCCAATTGCGAGGGCTATGACGCACATTGACTCATGCTACGACACTACGTTGTTTCTAGTTTTGGCCAATTTTTTTATCCTAGATAGGCATGCTATAACACATATAAATCATGCCGTGACAGACCCTTAATTTTTCTAATTTAACATTTTTATGCCTCCTTGATGTACGTAATATAAGTGTTTGTATTTAAGTGTTCTATTATATGACAATTATACCCCTAATTGTGATGATTTGTTTGATCCTTTGTTATTTGCATATTTTATTGTCGAAAAGTACTTGAAATATATCAAAACATATCCCTCATTTTGAAAATATAATTTATAAAATACTCAAGTAAAAATACAATATTAAAATCTAATTATCCTAATTAATTTCGTTAAATCACAAGACGTGCGTGCTTTTTAAGCACATAAATTTACACTTATTTTTTCATTCATACTTTTTATGTTATGCCACATGTCAGTATTAGTTAGAAAAATGAATTACTTCTCTAATTCTTAAAATAATTATAATATAAAATGTAAAAAAATGTGAAGGAAAAGTAGATAAATTAATGTTATAAATTTAAATTAGATTTTAAGCTCGTTATTAAGTTCATCAAGTTAAGTTGAAGAAATACTCGAGTTTCAGATAATTATAATTCAAATATATCATTCATAATTATCACACATAGTATTTCACTAATGTATTCACTAGCATATGTATACAATAATTAGAATTACTTTTAATGGTAAATTTTGCTTTGGCCTATCGATCGACTAAGGGATTCGATTAATCGAGCTTCAATTGACTTCTGTCAAGTCCCTCTCGGATTGTTCCTACATTTACTCGATTGATCAAACTTCAATAGACTTCTATCAAGTCCTCTCAGGTCAAATTCTTATTAATGCAGTTAACATGAATTAAGAAACCTTTTTTAAATTATCCCCTATACGAATTTACATAATACCCTTGTTTTAATTAAAAGGGTATTTGAATCTTTTTCGTTAAGATCTAAGCTTTGGAATGAAGATTTTATAAACATAAAAACCTTGGTTCACTTTAAGATGACATAATATATAATTTTTGGGAGCAATTATTGTCTTTTTTGTACTTCTTCAACTATTTTGGTCAAATTGATTCTAGGTATATTTAATTGTTATTTGATTCACAAATCACTACCTAAATTAATGCTTTATTATATGTCGTAAAAATCTTAGTTATATGCTTGCTAATCTATGTTTTGAATTAGAGTTATGATTTGTTTCTTATTGAATCCATTGAAAACACATATGAGTACTTGTATTTTTTTTAGTTTGTTGGTTGTCTTGTTAACATGTCTAATCAGTAAGGAGTCAATTGGAACGTTACTTTAGATATTGCTCACGTTAGTCTTAAAAACTGTAAAAATAGAATAGATGTTCGTAGATAAAATACATTGGGATAATATCATAAGAGGGTAATATAAGACAAAGTTTTCTATTTATACATGTAATTTTTATAGTGAAAAGTTAGATAATTTGATAAACTAATAGTCTTTCTTTTAGATTATAATTATGGCTTATGTTGTTTTAATTTAAAAATATAACGTGTTATTTTTACTTTTCTCATTCTAATATTTACACACGATCGAATATTTTATCTTTGTACCGAGTGATTTAATATTTATACAAGTATTTGCGGTAAAGTCATACAAATTTACAAACTTGTGTTAACGGAGTGGGAAGTGACTAAGATCTCATAATTTTTAAATAATTGCGGGACGGGTGGATACTTTTAGTTAAAAGTTATAAGAGGTTAATTATTTTTTATCAATAAAAAACTTAAAATTATATATTTGTTTTTATGTAAATTTAGTATAATATTTAACTTTAGAGTATAAATCATAAATATAATCAAATTTTAATTTAGAATGCTAAATTAATTATTGTTTTAAATATTATATTATTGCATATTTAAAATATTAATTTAATGATAAAAATATTATTTTTCAAAAAATATTAAATTAAATTATAAACTTACAAAAAAACTATAACAAAAATGAGGATTAAGGAATCGGTGGGAGGCTAAGGTGAATACTAGGGGGCATAGTAGGAATTAGTTCGGACTTGAGTTAAAATCAAAATCCTATTAATAATGTTAATTCTTAGAAGATAAAAGTTGATTTGATCTAATAAAACATACAAACCAAATCCTTTGAATTGGGTTAGATTAGATTAGGATGATTGTTTTTTTTTAACAATAGTAAGTTTTTAATAACTAAATAACTATTATATTAAATTTTATGTTTTAATAATCTATTAAAAATTAAGAGATTTTGATTTTTTTTAAACAATATATAATCAAAGATGATGTAATTCTAAATTATATTTTATATATCACAAAAATTAATAAAAGTATTCATTATTTAATTTTATATCAATTTAAATATATATAATATATATAAATAAGTGTTTAATATAAATAATAAACATACAATTAAATAAATAATAATATGAATTACCTCAATTATTTATTGCCGTGTAATGAATTTTAATTTTAATAAAATGGTTTGTGTTCATAGTAAAATAAATAAATAATAACATGACTTATTTATTTTATATGAAATTGAGAAGATATATTAGATATCTTTAAAGATTAATTTTGAACTAATTGTTGCTAAACTTATAAAGCTATTAATTTTATTATTATTATTTTTTAAAATTTTTTTATTTAATAAAATGATCATATTAAAAATAAAAATAAAAAATATAATATAAGTTATAAAATATCGAATAGCATATATTTATTTTATTAGTAGAGTAATAAGTTCGTGTAAATTTTTAAAAATTTGATATTAAATTATATAATTTTAAAATTTTAAAAATATAAGTTGAATATTCAATCAAATATGTTTTAAAATTCTAAAGATATTTGCGTGAATTTAGTAAATGTTTGATATTAAGCAAAAATGAAAAATAATGAAGGGAAAAACGAATAAAGATAAAATAATGTAAAAGTTTATTCACACCTGAGTATTTCAAATTAAAGGCAAAATTCTTTACATGAATTCTTAGGAAAGCTAATTATGACTTTAGAATTCATCTACCCGAAATATTAGGCCTCTTTTTTTGAAGCACAACTGACATGTCACGTAATTTATTTGTTATTTCTGTGAACGATGGCCTCATTGCAGGATCAGCAGACCAACACTCTTCCATCAACTTTTTCCACTCAGAATCACAACGTTTTGGAATAGAAGGCCTCAGTGTATTATTTACAATGCCCCCTTCAAATATTTTGTAAAAATAAAAAAAAAAAATTGTCATCAAAACTTGTAACCTTGGTCAGTATCACATGATTAATTGATATCAATAGTCAAATAAACATCACGACGTTTAGTACATATATAGTTATCTTGGAGATACCAAAGCAATTTCAACAGTTCAATACTATATAACAAGTCTTGGTTATCACAAGTATTAACTATCATAAAGGTTTATCCAATGAATCTGCGAGAAAAAAAGCCTATTTCAACTGACCCATGAATTAAAATAAATTAACTTAAGAACAACTCACCAATTCATTAAATAAAATTTAGATAAATTAAACTAAATTATGACTCACAGCTAAACGAGTTAAGATACCACTCTTACTTATTAGTTTTTTTTTTTCACATCCCTAATTATTAGTTAAGCAAGTATTGAACTAAGAGGGGGAAAAATACCTATGATAGCACCACAATGCATGTTAGCGTATGGTTCCTCCCCGGTGAGGATCTCCCACATTACAATACCAAAAGAGAAAACATCAACCTGTCAAAACAAAAGAAAACATGTTAAAAGCACATCATTGCAAAGACAATTGGATGTTGGGTGGTCCGAGTTTCTTAACCTTCTCAGATACCCGGCTACTGCTACCATTTAACAACTCCGGTGCCATCCACGGAAGGGTTCCTCGCACACCACCAGATACAAGAGTATTTCGTTTAATTTTCGACAATCCAAAATCTCCAACCTGCAAAGTAGACAACCTTAGTTGAAGGTTTCTCAGTATCATTTGTATATACCTGAAGGGACAGATTTATATTAACAAAATTTCATATGCTATGAATTACCTTACATATGGGACGTTCTTGATCCCTTAAATTGACAAGCAAATTGTCACATTTCAAATCAAAATGAACTATACTTTTCAGATGCAAATATTCCATTCCAAAAGCTGTGTCCATTGCTAATATGAGCCTTTTTCGACGATCAAGTACTCTGTAGGAAAACATTCTAGCAAAATTGATAAACATGTTCTTGCTTAGTCAATAAATGAAAAAAAGTAGCATGATCACTAACCTGTCTTTCTTTAATAAAACCTGTCTTAATGAACCATTCACCATAAACTCTGTTACTGTTGCCAATGTTCCCCTTGGACTGTCCGGAACCACCCCATAAAATGCTACCACATTTGGATGGTGGAGAGTCGAAAGTATACGTGCCTCTCTCCAGAAGTCTTTAATCTGAAAAAACATGTGTAACTTGCATATCAACAAAAAAAGGGTAAACACCTACAATAGTCTTCTGAAATCAAAATGCAACCATCTCAATTGTCAAAACACAGGAAATTTTTAAGTAGAAAAAAAAACTTTTGGTACCCACCAACCGTTCTTGTTCAGATGGTTTTCCTGAAAAACAACTCTTTCCAATTCTCTTGATAGCAACATCGGTTCCCCTCCACTTCCCATGATAAACAGTTCCAAATGTACCAGATCCTAATTCTTGTAGTTCTTCAAGATCAACATTTTTTATTATCTGCATAACATCATCTGAAGCATTTAACCGAAATTTCTTATGCATCACCCAATTTTGAAAAAATGAAACTTAAGTAACACAAAACAAAAATTCTTAAAAGCATGAGAAATCCATCTTTATATATTTTACAAATCCAGCTACCAAATGATGAAAACATATTACATCCATTGAAGTTGCACTATGTGATATGTGATGCAATGAGATGCTTGAATACCACTGTGGGTAATCAAGTATCAAAGATTGACTAAGAGCATTACAGATAAAGAATTGAATGAGATCTGGAGACCTTGATCAATCCAACCAGGAGGTTGATCGATCCAACTTTGATTGTGCTTTGTTCGAGGAGTTTTTGTCCAAATTTTGATTCCCAATTTTAAAGCTAAATCAATTGAGCAAGGAATCATTCAATCGAGTCCGTAATTTTTTTCAAGAAAAATGCAAGGATGGAAACGAGAATTAGCACAAGAAGACTTGAAATTGAATAGATATTTTGGTAAATAACTCATAGGGCGTGTATAACTTTGTGTCCTAGAATCATTTGAGAGAGCTAGTGAGCATTTAGAGAGCTTAGAGATAAAAGAGAGGCAAGGAAGAATAGGGCATTTCACCATTAAAGATGGGGAAGGAAACTTGGTGTTCTTGGATAACTCTTTGGGTTTAAGCTACTCTAAGATATTATTCTCTCTTTCTCAATCCATTGCAAGCATTATAATCTAAGTATATTTCTATTGGAGGAGTATGAAGCTTAGGGGAATTTTAAGGACAAAAATGGAATTAAATGATGCTTTTATAATAAAGAGAATAGATAATTGTATTGCTATTGAGTAACATAGGTTGTAATCTTCTTTGATTCATAGTCGAATATTACTTGGGTTGTGGTTGTAAGCTCCATAGTTACGGAGAAACGTTAAATCATGTGTGTTCATTTATTGTTTTCTTGCTCATTATTTTTCTTGTTGATTAATCGATATGGCTACACATATATTGTTGTTTTGTATTGATTTTCATTTGGTTCTCCGGTTGCTCATCGTTTGATTGGATAACAACTAGTTTATGGTATAACTTTGTTAGGGCCTAAACGAGACCCTCGTACAATTGAGAGGTATCAGAGCTCAAGGTGTCGGCTTGGGAAATTTGTGTATTATTAAATTTTATGATTTGTTGTGGAGTTTTGTTGGTAAGAGTTTTTGTGAAAATTGTTGAAAATTTTATTTGAAGACAATTTCGGTATAATCAATTATGTGTAAAGTTGAGATAAAGAAATGGAATGGTTCTAGTGACTTCCACATCTAGAAGGCAAAAATGAAGAACATCTTGGTTCAACAAAAGGTAATACAAGCCTTAGATGAAATCTACACTCAAAGGACTACTTTTACCTCCATGTATTTATGCTTTCATGATGATGTTATTTGTGAGGTGCAAGGTGAGGTGACCTCAAAGGGTATATAAAAAAGGTTGGATGAAATCTACACTCAAAGGACTTTGTCTCAGAAATTCTATCTGAAAAAACAATTGTTCGGTTTCAAGATGGATATGTTAGTCTAATCTTTCGGAGTTTCAAAGGATTGCCAGTGACTTGGCAAATATTGAAGAAGGACTTGGTGAAAAGGATCTTGCACATCTTATTGCATAATCTACTAGAATCGTATTGTGAAGTAAAGACAAAGCTCAAGTATGAAAAATATAGAATCTTTTTGAGCAAGTGGTCACTTACTTGAGAACACAAGAGTTGGAGTTGAAGGAGGAAGGTCTACATATCGATGGCAGTGGTAGAGGTAATGCATTGTACACATATGGTTGAGGAGGTGATAGAAGTGAAGAGTTGAATGATAAAGTTTGCTTTCGATCTTAGTTGAGGAGAACAAAAGGAATTTGGGGTGTTTTCATCGTCAGAAACACGGTCACATTAGAAGAGATTGCTTGAAAAGGGTAGGACACAAGATAGAAGAATCAAGCAATGAAATAACTTTAGTAGTGAATAAGGAGACAAGTTTGATTATGCTAAAGCATTGGCAATTTCGATGGATGGTTGAAATTATGGCACATGTGTTAGGAGAATCACAATTTCAATTCGAACTTAATCAAGCTCTAAACAGCGGAATTAAATCTATTCTCCTTCTTTGTGTGAATCTTTTAGGAAACAAATAAATAGAGCTCAAAATCAAACATGCACAAAATCAACACAAGTAATTTACGTGGAAAAACCTTCCCGGTGTAGGAAGGAAACAATCACGACACTCCTCTCCAAAACTTCTACTATCAAGAAACAATTGTACAACAATTCTCTCTAGGTAAAACTAGAGGCAAACAATCAACAACATCATCAAGAATACACTTCTTGGAAACTAACAATTATTTCAAGAAAATGGAGAAATCTAACCCAATTCGTAGTCACTGTTCACTGCTCAGAATTTCTCAAACCGGTGAGCCAAATCCAAATCCCACCGCACAGATTAAAGAGTCTTGAGTCGTGAACCTGCCTGCAAAATTTCAGCTTAATCGGACCACAAACGACCTTCGATCAGAGCACTTGATGAAGACTGGCTGGAGAGGGAAAACTGCTCTCTTTTCTGCCTTTGCTGCTGCAATTCTGAAATTCTCTGCAGAAACCTATCTCATCAAACCCTAAATGGGTTTATTAATGAAGCAATGTAATGACATAATTGCCCCCTTCTTACTCCATGGGCTTTTAAGCCACATGGGCTTCATTTGGACTCCTCCAAATAAGAGGAAAACTCAACAAATCTCCCCCTTTTCTGATTAGATGGAGGGATCCGCCATTCCGGCAATTGAACAACAAACTTCAAGTTTTTCTCTTGACACTGCTTTTGTCAGCATGTCAGATCCATTCTCATCAGTATGAATTTTCTCAAGTTCAAGCAACTTATTGTTAAGAGTATCTCTTATCCAATGATATCTCACATCAATATGCTTTGATCTTGAGTGAAATGCCGAGTTCTTCGCTAGGTGAATAGAACTCTGATTATCGCAGAATAACACATATTTCTACTGCTTGAAACCAAGTTCCCTCAAGAACTGTTTCATCCACAACAACTCTTTCTGAGACTTCCGTTCTTTGCAATAAACTCCGCCTCCGCTGTAGCACGTCCACCACACTTTTGCAATCTTGACTGCCAAGCACCTGCTCCACCAGAGAAAGTAATTAGATAACCTGAAGTAGACTTACGAGAATCTTCATCTCTTGCCAAATCTGAATCAGTGTATCCAACTAACACTGGTTTTCCACTTCCAAAGCTAAGTGTTAACTTGGAAGTACCTCGAAGATATCTCATAATCCACTTTACTGCATCTCAATGCTCTCTTCCTGGATTCGAAAGAAAACGACTAACAACTCCAACTGCATGAGCTATGTCTAGCCTCGTACACACCATTGCATACATTAAGCTTCCTACTGCTGAGGCATATGGAACCTTTTCCATATCTTCCTTCTCTTTATCTGTTGAAGTGCCTTGACTCGATCTCAACTTAAAGTGATTAGATAAAGGAGAAGAAACCACTTTAGCTTTATCCATATGAAACCTTTCAAGTACTTTATTGATGTACCGTTCCTATGACATGTACAACTTCTTTCTTTTCTTGTCTCGACAAATTCGAATACCAAGAATTTGTTTTGCTGGTCCCAAGTCCTTCATGGCAAAGGACTTACTCAACTGCTTCTTCAAATTATCAATCCTTGAAGAATTTCTACCAACAATCAACATGTCATCAACATAGAGCAATAAAATGATAAAATCATCATCAGAGAATTTTTACACAAAAACACAATGATCAGAAGTAGTCTTCTTGTAACCATGCTCCCCCATAACTGACTCAAACTTCTTATACCATTGTCTAGGTGCTTGCTTCAACCTGTATAGGCTTTTCTTTAATCGACATACGTAATCCTCTTTTCTTTTAACCTCAAAACCCTCTGGCTGCTCCATATAAATCTCTTCCTCCAACTCACCATGAAGAAAGGCAGTTTTCACATCCATTTGCTCAATTTCTAAATCCAAGCTTGCTGCTAGACCTAGAACAACACGTATGGAAGACATCTTCACAACAGGAGAGAAAATATCATCAAAGTCAATACCTTTTCTCTGACTGAATCCCTTGACGACCAGTCTAGCTTTATATCGTGGTTGTGAATTGTGTTATTCTTGCTTCACCCTGTAGACCCACTTGTTCTTCAAAACTCTCTTACCCTTAGGCAACTTTACCAACTCAAACGTGTGATTGTCATACAGTGACTGCATCTCATCTTCCATAGCACCAACCCAGTGTGCTCTGTTTCCATCTTCCATCGCTTCTGCATAACATTGAGGTTCTCCCTCATCTGTCAATAACACATACTCATCTGTATCATACCGTGTGGAAGGACGTCGGTCTCTGGTAGACCTCCTGGGTGGAATTTCTGGTTCTAGCAACTGATCAGTAATCTGGTGATCTATTTCAACTTGCATATCTACATCATCTAAACCCTGTTGGTCATCTTGAACATTTTGTTCCATCTGTACTGATAAAGGAACCAGATCTAGGTCAATCAAATCATCGCTATACTGATGGACTCCTTTTTCTATCTTCTCAACATCTTGTATAGTTTGATCTTCTATAAACACAACATCACGACTCCTTACCAGTTTCTTCTCAACTGGATCATAAAATCTGTAGCCAAATTCATCCAGACCATAACCAACAAAGATACACTGTCGTGTCTTCACATCGAGCTTAGATCTCTCATCTTTTGGTAATGCACAAATGCCTTGCAACCAAAAACGCGAAGATGATCATAAGAAACATCTTTGCCAGTCCAAACTCTGTTTGGTACATCAAACTGAAGAGGAACACATGGTGTGAGATTAAGAACATGTACAACTGTATTCAAAGCCTCACCCCAGAAAGATCTTGGCAACTGAGCCTGCGAAAGAAGACATCTTACTCTTTCAACCAATGTCCTGTTCATTCTCTCAACCAACCCATTTAACTGAGGAGTCTTGGGAGGTGTCTTTTGATGTCGAATGCCCTGATGCCTACAGTACTCATCAAAAGGACCTGAATACTCTCCCCCATTATCTGTTCTAATGCACCGCAATTTCTTTCCAGTCTGTCTCTCCACTAAGGCTTGAAACTGTTTAAACACATCTAATACTTGATCTTTGCTCTTCAAAGTGTACACCCATAACTTTCTTGAACAATCATCTATGAAGGTCACAAAATAACTAGCACCGCCTAAAGTTTTTGTCTTCATAGGACCACATACATCTGAATGTACCAAATCAAGTATGTATTGTTTTCTTGAAGGAGGGGAACTCTTGAAAGAAACTCTATTTTGCTTCCCTGCCAAACAATGAGTACATCTTCTTAAACAAACATCATTCATTCTAGAAAGAAGATTATTTTTAGTCAATACTGCCAAGCCTTTCTCACTCATATGAGCAAGTCTCTTATGCCACAACTCTGATGTGAGCTCATCTGTCACAACATTAATAACGCCTTTGAAGTGTCTCGCCTACAGTATATACAAACTGGAATGCTTGTTCCCACGAGCAACAACCATAGCACCTTTAGTAAGTTTCCATTGACCATTACTAAAGGTATTGCAATATCCTTCATCATCAAGTTTACCTGCAGAGATCAAGTTCAAACGAATTTCAGGAATATGTTTTACCCCTCTAAGAAGTAGTCTCGTGCCATTATTCATCTCCAAACACACATCTCCAATACCAATGACTTTAACCAAGCCATCATTACCCAACTTCACTGTCCCAAAGTCACCTGCTGTATAGGATGTAAAGAAGTCCTCTCGAGACGTAGCATGAATGGAGGCTCCACTATCAATAACCCAATTGATCTCGTGACATGCAACATTGACAACATCTTCATTATAAACAACAAGAAAGTCTTCTGAACTAGCGATGGCAACTCGATCATTTTCCTTGCCAACATCACCCTCTTGTTCTTTGTCTTTATTCTTGTTATCCCGCTTCAACTGTCTACAATATTTCTTGATGTGTCCTTTCATGCCACAATGATGACACTCAACATTAGAAAACCTGTTGGACTTGCTTCTTCTTTTTTCTTTGTTCTTGAAACCTCTGCTTTTACTCCTTCCTCTTCTTTCTGTAACCAAAATCTCTGACTGCTGAGAAGATCCATGTGACTTTCTTCTCATTTCTTCATTCAAAACACTACTCTTAGCCAGATCCATATTGATTACACCATTTGGAGCTGAGTTACTTAATGACATTCTAAATGTTTCCCAAGAGTCCGGCAACGTACCCAATAAACACAACCCCTGAATCTCATCATCAAACTTGATACCCATTCCAGCTAACTGATTGATTATTCCTTGGAACGTATTCAAGTGATCTGTCAACGGAGTTCCATCTTGGTACCTTAAAGCCATCAACTGTTTTATAAGAAACATTTTATTATTTCCTATTTTCCGAGCGTACAACTCTTCAAGTTTATTTCATAGTGACCGTGCATGTATTTCTCCACTAATATGATTCAAAACATTATCATCTACCCACTACCTTATATACCCATAGACTTGTCGATGTAACAAAGTCCATTCTTCTTCAGATAATTTTTCTGGCTTCTCAAAGGCAAACACCGGTAAATGAAATTGTTTGACATAAAGGAGATCTTCCATTTTTCCTTTCCAAGTATGATAATTAGAACCATTCAAAGTAATCATTCTACTTAAATTTGCTTCCATTATTCAATACAAGAAATTCCACAATAATAACCACAGCTCTGATACCACTTTGTTAGGAGAATCACAATTTCAATTCGAACTTAATCAAGCTCTAAATAACGGAATTAAATCTATTCTCCTTCTTTGTGTGAATCTTTTAGGAAACAAATAAATAGAGCTCAAAATCAAACATGCACAAAATCAACACAAGTAATTTACGTGGAAAAACCTTCCCGGTGTAGGAAAGAAACAATCACGACACTCCTCTCCAAAACTTCCACTATTAAGAAACAATTGTACAACAGTTCTCTCTAGGTAAAACTAGAGGCAAACAATCAACAACATCATCAAGAATACACTTCTTGGAAACTAACAATTATTTCAAGAAAATGGAGAAATCTAACCCAATTCGTAGTCACTGTTCACTGCTCAGAATTTCTCAAACCGGTGAGCCAAATCCAAATCCTACCGCACAGATTAAAGAGTCTTGAGTCGTGAACCTGCCTGCAAAATTTCAGCTTAATCGGACCACAAACGACCTTCTATCAGAGCACTTGATGAAGACTGGCTGGAGAGGGAAAACTGCTCTCTTTTCTGCCTTTGCTGCTGCAATTCTGAAATTCTCTGCAGAAAACCTATCTCATCAAACCTTAAATGGGTTTATTAATGAAGCAATGTAATGACATAATTGCCCCCTTCTTACTCCATGGGCTTTTAAGCCACATGGGCTTCATTTGGGCTCCTCCAAATAAGAGGAAAACCCAACAACATGAGTCTTGGACTTGCGGTGCTCATTCCATATTGCACTTCATAGGAATTGATTTGTTGCGTACAAATCATTGGATGGTGGTGATGTGAATATGAGGGATAATCATCCTTGTGAAGTTGTTGGCATTGGTATGGTATGTCTTCGACTTGGTGATGGTTTGATGTTTATTCTCAGGGATGTGGGACACATTTTAGAGATGAAGAAGAATTTGATCTCCTTGTGTATATTGGATAGCATAGGTATCAGTTTCAAAGGTGAACAAGGTCAAATTAAGGTGTGTAAGCTAGGAATCGTTGGTACATTTTCGGGTAAGTGAAGGAACGGGTTGTATATTTTTAATGGCATTGTGGAGACTAAAGATGCTATAGATACCTATACTCGAGTATTGAAGTAACTAGACCAAAGGAAATCTCTTGGTGACGGGTTGATTAACGGGGTCTCTTTTATGATCATTGTAAAATTTAACAATGACAATAAAGTGTCATTCTTTCTGGCAAGGTGCAAGGGAGATAGCATATTAGAGTATGCGCATACGAACTTACATGGGCTAGAGGAGATACCATCAATGTGTGGTGTTAGGTATATTCATTTTATTGTTAATGATTACTCTAGAAAGCTATGAGCATAGTTACTGAAAATTAGAGATGAAACTTTAGAAAGTTAGAAGAGTAGAGGTTTTTTGTTAAGAATCAAACTGGGATTAAGGTGAAGAACCTTATGACTGAATGTGGTAAAGCCTTTACAAAATTGTGTACAAAGAATGGTATTATTAGGTACAAGATTGTTCATGGGATTCCTCAGCAGGTTGGGTTGGTAGGAAGGATAATGAAGACTCTTCTAAAGAGAGTTAAGTGTACATTTTATAGTGCCAACTTATTCCTAAGATTTTAGGGTGAAACTATTTTTATAACTGAGTATCTTATTAATAGATGATCATCTAAGGGTGTTTGGTTGTGTTGCTTATACACGGGTTGGGTGTGAAAAGTTGGAGAAAAGGGAGTTGAAATATTTGTTCTTGGGTTATCCAAGTGATGTTGATGGTCACAAGCTTTGGTGTGATGATAGCAAGAGGTGCATCATCAGTAAGGATGTAACACTTGAGGAAGATTTAATGTTCACACAAATCGATTTTGAGGATTCCATTAGCTCACTAACTCTAGCCAGACAAGTTTGTAGCAAGATAGAGCAATTGGAATGTACACAAAGAAATCTAGCAGAGATGCATAAGCAATCGGAAGTGAGACTTGGTAATGATAAATAACATTCCTAAAAAAAATACAGAGATAATTATCGATACATCACCATCTGAGCCATATGGGGTAGTTGGTGAATGCTTTATAGTAAGAAATCAAGTTTGTTGCAACAAAGGAGCTCTTGGGAGGTTAGACCTTCATATGTATTATATATGCAATCAGTGATTTTTGAAAATGTTATAAGTAGAGAGGATACCTTGCCGTAGATGATAAAAGGAGTTCTATGTATGATAATGAAGCACAAGTACCAGTTCCTAGATTTGCAAGAAATAGTGAAGACTATTGGGAGAGTACGTTGGAGGATGGTGTACCTAAACTTGATTTGCGGGATACAAGGCTAGTATTAGTGCAACGAAGATTGCATAACAAAAAAGTATCATATTTCAACAACTTGACTTGTTTATTACATTCTCCTATTACTGTTGATGTGGATGTGAAGATGATAAAGTTTCTGGATGCATTTGATGCGAAAAAATTAGGATATGCAATGAGTATAGTGTTGATGTACCTTGAAGATATGATGGGAAGTGGTCATGTGTGGTCAACTTGTTTATGTGAAGTTTGATATGTTGGGTTATATAGTTTTGAACTTCATTGGTATATTTAATTCAATGAGCTATATGATCATGATACAACAGGTTAAGACTTGGTATTCTATCATGATAAGATGTGTCACCAGGTTGGTGAATGTAAATGAAGTTTCATGGTTAATGTGGTTGATTTTGGAGGCTATTAAAGAATACTTTGAGATGGAATTGGTGATAAATCACATGGTTAAAGACTCAATAGATATTAAACTTGTTACCTTAGTCGAGTGGTGTTACTTAGTAGAGGTGACCAACTATTCATGGTAATTGAAAGGTGATAGAGGACCCAAGTAATGGATTATCCAAGGATTAGCATCAAGGCAGAGAATTGTGATATGTGATGCAAATCTATAAGGGATGCTTGAATACTAGTGTGGGTGATCAAGCATCAAAGGTTGTACTAAGAGCATTGCGCATCAAGAATTGAATGAGATATAGAGGCCTTGATCGATCGAGCTTTGATCTTGCTTCGCTCGAGGAGTTTCTATACAAATTTTGATTCCCAGTTTTAATGGCTAGATCGATCTAGCAAAGGGTCTATCGATCAACCTCGTAAATTTTCTCAAGAAATAGGTGGGAATGGACACGAGAATTAGCACAAGGAGACTTGGAATTGAATGGGAATTTTGGTAAATGACCCAAGGGGAGTATATAAGCACAAGTTAATCATTTGAGAGAGCTTGTGAGCATTTAGAGAGTTAGAGAGAAATGAAAGGCAAGTAAGAATAGGGCATTTCTCCATTGAAGGTGGGGAAGGAAGCTTAAGATTAGTGCTCTTGAGTAACTCTTTGGGTTTAAGCTACTCTAAGGTTATTCTCTCATTCTCAATCCATTGTAAGCATTACAATCTAAGTATATCTTCATTAGAGGAGTGTGAAATTTAAGATTATTCTAGGGGCTAAAATAGTATTGGATGATGCTTGTATGATGAAGAGAGTACATAATTGTACTACTATTGAGTAGCATAAGTTGTAATCCTCTTTGATTTGTAGTGGAATATTACTTGGATGCTTGGGTTGTAAATATAGGCTCCATAATTTTTCAAGAAGAACCACGTTAAACCTTGTGTCTTCATTTATTGTTTTCTTGCTCGTTATTTTTCTTTCTAGATTAATCGGTGTGATTGTACATACATTGTTGTTTTGGAATGATTTTTATTTGGTTCTTCGTTTGTTCTTTGTTTGATCGGGTAATAATCGGTTCACGAGATGACTATTCTAAGCCTAAACGAGACCCTGGGACATGATATATGGATAAACGTTTGGATTTAACTCTCTATGGAATGCTTGATTCTGTCATGGTTGCTACAGCATGCTATAAACAAGTTATCACACAAACTTACAAGGATAAATTGTATTAGAACACAATTTAATTCATATAGAATATAGTTCATGATTAATTAAGAACATATTTGCAAGCTACGAAGAAAAAAACTTAGAATCCATGAATATGAGCTGGGGTTTTAATTCTGAGGTAATTTATCAAGATAAGTAGTTCAGAACCTGCAAACCGTATACGCCTGCTTCAATTTCAGCTATAGTAGCATCACTCATGGATTCAATTATGTGTCTTTCATCATCCTTCTCACACTATTGAAAAGCAGGATAGGGGATCAATAAACTATCTATTATCTGCATAAAATTAGAAATCTCAACTTCATTAAGAACACATTTACCTTTCCATCAAATTCCAGGGTGGCAATTTCTTCCCCTTCTTTAGGAGACGAACCCTCTTCATTGAACTCGGTCTCATCTTCAACATTGTAGATAAGTTTAGAGGGGAGAATGATTACAGGAGATGTTTTATCAGTTATGTCTTCAACAACGACTGATGCTGGTTGTGATTGAACATTGATAGTCTGTTCATGCGTATGTCTCTCATAAGACTCTCTACTGATGCTTAAATTTTTAATCTTGTTGTTATGGTCATTTGATGTGTTTTTATGTTGGACAAATGCATTTGGATCAACATATGATGCCACTTTCTGAAATGATCATACATGACAAACAAGTTGCTATGCAAATACGAGATCACATTGGAGGGGAAAAACTCTACAAGGGAAGTATACTTACTGGGATCGAGACTGGAGACTTTTGGCTACCGGATTCTTGAGATCCGACAGATGGATATCCAAAGGATGCATATGAAATTAGTTGACTGCTCATTCTCTCAGTTGCAGCGTGTTTCTTGCCATGTTTAGAGTACCTAGTTGTTGCAGTTCCTTCCAATGAAGCAACTGGGGAAGAAGAAGCCTCTTTCTCACATATGTGTAACCCTTTAGAAGAAAAGTGACTATTCTGGAGTTTTTTGGTATTGGATGAGTTTTCATTCACTTCAACATTGTCATTTAATATTACTTCAAAGTTTCTTTCAGTGTGTTTTTTATCCTTACTTATAGAAGCATTGTTCTTTCTACTCATCAACATTATTTCTCCCTTATTTTCATTACAATTTTCATATTCAGCCACTTCTGGCTTCCCATCAACTTTCGATTGATGTTGCGTATACAATTCATTTGAGGATATTGTTATAATAGGTGAAGGGATAACTTCTCCAATTGATTCCTTCTCGTCTTCCTTCAACTTTGAATCAAAAATCCCATGCATGATTGCTTGACTTAAACCTTCTTTAGTATCAAATCTTGACAAGAAAACTTTTGGATCTTCAATACTAGAGACAGATTCATCAGAATGAAAAACTCTTTCCTTTAGAATATGTCTATGACAGTAAATACTACTCTTACCACTCGATCTAGAAAGTAAATAACCTTCACTTGGGCTATGGTTAAGAGAGTGTTTTTCATACAATTCATTACTCTGGTCAGCCCCAGCGAAATGACGTCCATGATGATGACAACTTACTTGTGGAGGCCTATGACGTAAGCTTGCAACATCAACGCAAAATGAATTTTGACATGGAATATTACTCATGACTAAGGGAGTACTGTCTTCCTCAACATGAGTATATGGTTGATCAAAAAAGGACTGATTACTACAACTGTTAACATCCCTATGCTGTGCAGGAATCAAAGACTTGGGAGATGATCGACTGAAAGCCTTGATTGGATTCTGAAATGATGTTGAAAACTGAGAAGGTCTTGCAAATGGCCCTACTACGTTTTGGGATCTTGGACTGCAATCCTTTGCATCAAAAGTAAAGGAAGGTGAAGTAGAATTATGAATAGTCGGATTATGATCAAAGGTATTACCTGCCTGGCTTGTTTGGCTAGTTAAACTCTGCCCACTAGAGCTCTTATGAGGACTTTGGTCCAACATGCCATTTACAGCAACAACATATTGATAATCAGCATCACTTGGTTGTGTAGTTGTTGCATCAACAGAACTTGGGCTCTCATTTTCATTTAAAGGTATAAGGAAAAGTCTTAATCTTTGAGAACCCTCAATTTTGTCCAACTCTTGATATTCCTCTAACATATGATGAAGGTCCTCATCTGAACAAACAGAGATAAGAGCATCTAAATCCTCCCCAGGAAGTTGGTACTTGATTGTATGAGGTTGATTACAAATTGGAGAAGTCTTCTTTATAAGTTCTTCTAAACTTATATTCTTTTGTATGGATATAATTCTGGTCTCTCCTCCAACATATCTAAGTTTTCCATCACTTGGTCTTGGTAATATTCTTCCCCCAAAGCTACAAAGAAATTTCATCTTCCCACTAAAAGAACCATCAGAAAATCCCATGACGAAATGATGGTAAGGAACAGGTGATTCAACTATATAAACAGGTGGTGTAGTTGGCATTGTTGGAGTGACCCGAACAAGATTCGTTTCATCACAAAGATTTCCTGATACATGTTCTGTAGCACCATAATCCCTTTTGTTGTATATGCTTAAATTATTAGGATGAACCTTGTAATCCATTTCAGATAGATAACTTGCAACAGGAACATAATCTGATACTTCTGAACTACTCTCAGAGTTCATTCTCTCTAGCCCGAGAATTCCAGTGAGATCCTCATAAACCAATTGCTGGTTCTGATTAAAATTAAAAGCCACTCTCTTTGGTAACCGGTGATCAACATCATACTTGATAGATGGTAATCTTCTTAGAGAAGAAGGATCTTGAAGAAACTCGGTCGAAAATTCTTCGCCAGTTTGTAAACATATATTGTTTACATTTCTGTCCACGACATTTGTTGTATCTTCATAAAATTCTTGATTGGGAGTACAAGGAGCCTCACTGGTCATGGCCTTAGATTTTCTTCTTCATTTACTTCCATCCAAATTTAAAAACTTCTTCTAAATGCATCCACAAACTCATAAATAAACTCATTCAGTTCCTACATATTAAAATCAAAAACTTTCCGTCTTGGAACCCAATATCAATTCCTTCAAATGCTTAATATTTGTGACAGGCACAAAATTAAATTCCCAATGATGCTAGATTTATAGTACTATCACTAACCTTATCAAACAATGCAACAAAACTTCTTTCACTTCTCTATCCAATCCTTTTGAAACCGATGTTTCATAAATTTCCCAACACCTACCACCTGGTTCCTCTGCATTGCCGAATTGAGAATTAATAAGAAATTGAATTTTAAGTAAACGAATAAAATAAATAAAATCATAGACCTTCTATATACCTAATAAAGATCCTAATTTAATTCAATATGGAATGGAAAAAAATATTAATCCATGCTAATAGGTTAAAATTTACCTAGATACAAGAAGAAATAAAAATAAATTGTGAAAAAAATAAATAAATAAATAAATTAAAGGATAAGATATAGCAAAATGGGTACCTTTGTGATTGCCAAAAAATTGTGTCGTAAGTAAGGATTGAAGATTGAAAAGTTTTTTCATAGGAGATGGAGGATTTTGAGATGAAAACCAAAGAACCCAAAAGAGGAATGTGAATATTGGATTTGGTTTATTTATTTTTTTTTTTTTTGGAAAAAAGAGAGAAGCTAAGCATAAGGGTCGGAGTTTAAGCGGGAGAGTAGGAGAGCTACAATATGTAAACAGTTACGCGGCAACAATTCATGGAATACAATCAATTGTCATGAATTCAACTAATTCGATTAATTATATTTTATACAAACGCGAAGATATATAATAATTTATAAAAATATTTATTATATTTTCATTATACTTATAATATATAATAAAAATATGTTAAATTTTGAATATAATTACATTATTATTTATGTTATTATAAATATAATTATAATTTTAAAAATACACATAATTAGATATATTTATATTATTATCTATATATTATAGACATAATTATAATAAAATAAATATTTTTAAAATTTTTAAATTTTTTTCTATATATTATAGATATAAAATATGATTAAGTTATACTAATTTATTAAATATGCTATTAATTATAAAAACAATAACAAAATTAGTACCAAAATAATCAATAATAATAAAAGTTAGAAATTTTTACTTTTTAATAAAAAGAGAAGAGAAAAAATAGAATATAGGCCATAAAACAAAGGGTGATTAGAACTCATGAAAGATGCAATATGCATCATATAAGTTTAAACTATTACATTTTTTTTAACTTAATCTCAACTATAAAATTTAATTTGAAATTTTTTATATTTAATTAATATCCACCCAAAAAAATAGGGCGAGTGATGGATATAACCTACAGAATTTGTATATTAAAATTTTCATAAATCGAATGATAGAAAGATAAACAACGATGCAAATTAAAAATAACTATGGATGGTTGTAATAATTTAGGATTTCTCCTATTATTTTTATTTTAATTTCTTTGAAGGTATATTAATAGTTTTTGGGGTCCAAATTATAAACGTGTACTTAAGTAATAAATCGACCCGTTCAAACTTGGGGATCAAAATATCTTGAAGGCTTTATAAATATGGCTAGCAATAGTATATTTAATAGGATCATAGGATCATACATGTTTAAAAAGCAAAACCCACGCACAGAGCTCTGATAGGGTTCTAATTTTCACGAATCTTCACCAATTTCTTGTTCATTTTCACCGATATTTTATTCTTTTAGTTGATTTTCACTTTGATTCCATCTCTATTGGCTTCTAATTAAGAACTTCAACATTTTTGGTAGTTTGTGGAGCGATTTTCGAGATAAGATTATTGACATCGAAAATAAAAATATACGATGATTCTATAAAATTAAAATTATTAGTATAATTTTTTACTTAATATTTATTCATTTTATTAAATAAGTAGTATTTATGAGATTAAAAATATTAAAATATAATTTTTTTAGTAAAAATGAGTGAAAAATAATTTTTGAAATTTTTTCAAATTTTTTTTAAAATTTATGAATTTTTAATGCATGATCAATAAAGAGCTGCCACGTATACAGAGAAGCTAACACAACAAGCCATGTGAGTGTCACACAAGCAAAGAGGGCCAATGACGAAAAAATGTGCATAAAAAGTGATGTAACGTCATGTCACGTGTCAACATGGCCTTCATTTCGAGTTCGTTGCTTGATCAAAGGTCATGCCATGTTTCTTCAAGCGATTTGTCTATTGTTTCCACCCGTGCACCACGTAAGTTGTAACCACGAATTGTAGATCACCACGTGGTAATGACTCAACATGCGTTGACTGAGACTAGTCTTCCTTACCACACATCGCGCACTAATTTTCCCACTAAATTTCACATGCCACATGTCGATCTTCTATTCAACAACGCAATTAATTTTGCTTATTTTGATCTCAGCTCTTGATCTAAAGTTGATCAAATTATCTAGATTTCACCTAAATTATATTTAACTCTATAATTACTCTATAAACCATAATGCGTAGGAATTAACATATTTTTTATTAGTTTTTGGAGCCAATAAGAGAGAAAAATACAGAAAAATTCAAAATGAGATACAATTTTAGTAAAGATTAAAGAAGAGATTAGTATTACAATTCAATAGATTGATTGTATTTATTCTTCTTCTCATTTCTTTACTTATTTTTATGTCTTTCTATATGAAAATTATGAGTTTTATGAATAAAATTATGTCTAGTTAATTTATTAATTTAGGAGTCTTATGAACCCAATTTTTACCATGTGATGATCTAATATTTTACCCCAATTAAGATTTTAATTTAATTATTTATCATGATTAAATAACATGTATAATTTATAAGTAGAAATGTATGATTCTTATGCATATGAACCACAATTGATTAATTTAATGAGTAATATGTAATTTAATTGACATGAGAGTGTGATTAGGTTAATTACTATATGATGTGTAGTTTACTTGAGAGATGAATACATACTAAATTAGATTCAATTGATTATATAATTAATTGATGATTATATTTGAGAGATTTTAGTGATTCACATGTTTAGAAAATTGAGGGATTAAGTATTCACTACGTCAGAACCGAGCAATAAAGTCGGTTCAACGTGTGAACCAACTTTAAATTCTGTATTTTTTTACTCATTTTTTACTGTACTTAGAACTTGTATTCAATCACATAATAGTAGAAAAAATCAAAATCTGTTTAACAAAGTTTAAATAATACAAATAATTGAAAAATTAAATATTAATTAATTACTTGAGAATTAATTTTTTTTAAAAATAATTTATATACAATACACACACACACACAGATATATATTAAACTTAAATTACAAATAAAATGATGTCTTTTTTGTCATGGATTTTGTTATACTCTCACTTTATTTCAAGGAGAAAAAGTTTGGTTTGCTTAGAATCATCAACATAGTAACCAAGAAACTAGGCAAGAGAGATGAGATAGAGTTTGGGCAAAAAACAATTGGTCCATATAACAAATCATTTTCCTAAATACACGAGTACATAAACATCCATCAAACAAGCAGCCCAAACTTTAGAAACATAGAAATGGAGAAATTAAAGCATTATAAAAATTAGCATGGTATTATTCTATGTTATTCAAGATCATCAGATTCTTCTCCTGATTCTTCTTGTGATGTTATAATTTGAACCATGTGTTTTGTCCATTCTTCTTGTAAATCATCAAAAATTTGCATATCATAGCTCGACTTGTTCCAACCAAAGAACTATATGTAATTAAATTCAAAATAAGAATTTAATGTCATGAATTCACAAAAATAACTTATATATGTTAAAAGATTAGTAAAATAGATTACCACATTGACACTGAAGTGATATAATAATAACCACATCTCATTGAAATCATATTAGCATTGTATTAATCTTTTAACTATAAATATGAAACTATATGGAATCAAGCTGGTATTTTTAATGCTATAATAAGCTCTAAATATGAAGTCAAGTGTAACTCCGATTTTTTACTTGGGTTGGTTGAGTTTTGGTGCCCATAAACTAATACTTTTGTATTTCCTTGGGGTGAAAGAACAATTACTCTTGAAGATATGATGATTCTTGGTGGTTTTCCTATACTTGGCTAGCTAGTGACTACCATGATGTTATACTAGGGAACTAGGTAAGAGAGATGAGATGAAGTTTAGGCAAAAAACAATTTCATATAAAAATTCATTCCCCTAAATACATGAGCACATAAACATCAATCATCAAACAAGCTGCCCAAACTTCAAACACAAGAATAGAGATATTAAAGTATTATAAAAATTACCATGATGTTGTCATATGCTATTCAAGATCATCAGAATCTTCTCCTAATTCTTCTTGTGATGATATAATTTGAACCATGTGTTCTTCTCATTCCTCTCGTAAATCATCAAAAATTTGTAAGTCATAGCCCGACTTGTTCCAACCAAAGAACTATATATATTTTAATTCAAAATAAGAATTTAATATCATGAATTCACAAAAAATAACTCATATATGTTAAAAAGGTATATTGGTAAAAGAGATTAACACATTTTTATTTGGAATGTTGATATTTGTGATGATTTTGCTCATAAACTTTGTGACACAATAATCACACATGACTCTATCATTTTGTTGTGGAACCTACAAAAAACATATGTACATGATTTTCCATATTCGAACATCTTTATTATTCAATAGTAAAATTAATTAATGAAATTATTAATATTCGCTTGTACATATCATAACTTTGTCCCATATAAGCTTATGAGATTTTTTTAGAACAATGCCCCTACTCTTGTTCCACAACTTTCATGCTCTATCATAGTTTAAAACAATTAATTTTTTATTAAATATTACAAAGAACAATAAAAGAAAAATAGCTAGCTATAACTCTTACATTTCAATAACAACTTTTGTATCTTTACTTAATTCTATGGAAGCTGAGTCATAGTACCAAACATGATTGCCATATAGAACAAGGATTATCAACATCCAATGATCTTGGCCTTGTTCAAAATTTAGTGGCCAAGGGATTATCAACCTCTGATTTCTGTTAATTGTTAATGCCCTATCACATAATTGTTTAGCTCTAAGTAAAAAAATAGTACGATCTCAAAATTTATAACAACTTGACTCGACGGCCAAGCCACATATTCTCCAACCGCTTCTTGGACTATGGTAGCATCAGAAGGCACAGGTAGTAGACAATCATGAAGTAATGATTGATAAATTACTATTTACTAATAATTTGACAAATATTGATTATGAATCATTCGATCATGGCTTAATTGTTATATCGTTCCAATAGCAACAAAGTTCATTGATGATGGATGTTTCAACAAACATGTAAAAAAATTAAGCGTTATATAAAATAAATAAAATATATAATAAAAAATAAAAATAATAGACTATCTACATAAACTTTAAATCTTACCACAAATAATTCATCAAATAGAGGACTCCCATATGGGGTAGCTATTGGAAGGACATTCTCATTAAAACATTCATCATGATGTGATGGATGATAAGAATGCATAGACTGCATTGGAGATGTTGAACCACTACCTGATTGCATCTGTATTCTTGGCATAAAGGGAGGACCAATAGGATGACTATATCACATACACGATATAGGTTGGGTGCCACACTACTACAAAAAGGAGGTATTTAAGTCGCTGTGTAAAGTCAATTTTTGAAAAAAAATTGACTTATAATAGATTTAAAGTCGGTTCGGTATAGAACCGACGCTATCCACATTGGATGTAGCGTCAGTTCTCCACGTCAATCGACGCTACGTCCAACGTAGATAGCGTTAGTTTGTCACGTAAATCGATGCTACGTCCTATTTTTTAAATTAAAAATGGATGAAGTAAATACAATTAAAATTAATTATGACTCTTTAGAATTTAAGTTAGATAAAAATAGTATAATTTTTCCTTTTTTTAGACAATTAGTTTTAAAAGTTATATAATTTTGTTTATTTGTTTGGATATTTAAAGTACCTATAATATATCTTTATTTAAATTTTGTGTATATGTTTTAATTAAATATTATTCTAAAGTTATTATTTTTTCTTTTTCTATAGTACGTATATACAGTCTAAATAAAATAATAATTGACAAAAAAAAATTTAAATTGCATGGATAGCGTCGGTTCACGTGGAGAACCGACGTTATCCACCTAATATATCCATTCAGCTCATTTTTTACACAGAACCTCAATTTCATCATTTCTCTTCTCCATTTTCTCCCAAAACCGAGCTATACCCACCTTCTTTCTCAATTTCTGGCCACCTCTGACCACCATTTGCAACGTCGTTTTGTGAGTTATATTCCTCTTCTCATTATCTTTTAGATCTACTATTTTTTGAGCAAAATACTCAAACTTTTTATACCCATTTTTTCACTTATTCTTACTTACAAAACATCATTTTCTTCTTTTTTCCCTCCATTTAGTCACTTCATAACATTCTTGTAAGTATTTCTATTAATTTTGCAGCTTATTATTCAGTTTCTTTTATTTTTTGTATAAATTTTTGATTTAGGTATGTTTTTTATTTTGCTTGTTATTATGTTTGATTTATTTTATGTGAAAATAATATCTGAAATGTTGTGGGTTTGATGGATTATATATATTTACTGTGCGTGGATAAATTTATTTATATATAAATAATTATATTTTATTAAGTAGAATTTTGCAGCTTATTATTCAGTTTGTTTTATTTTTTGTATAAATTTTTGATTTATGTATGTTTTTTATATTTGCTTATTATTATGTTTGACTTATTTTATGTGGAAATAATATCTGAAATGTTATGGGTTTACTATGCGTGGATAAATTTATTTATATATAAATAATTATATTTTATTAAGTAGTGAATAGAGGAAAAATAATATGTTTTTTTAAATTTGTAAGAAATTATATTGGTATAAGAGTTATACGTGCTATCTATTGACTCTTAAAAAAATTATAAATATATATTTATTAACTCAATAATTTAAATAATATATATATGTTTTAATAAAAATAAAATAATAACTAAAAACTAAGTAGTATTATTATTTTTATTTATATATGCTACTTGTGTGTTAAAATGTTAAATATGTTACTATAGTAGTCCTTATATACTTCTATAGAATGTTATGTACGTATAATTAATATTATTTTTTAATTATGATATAGTAACATGTTTAGAAATTAAAATCATTTTATGTGATTGGTTTTTATATATTCATGCTGGCATGTTGCTTATTTTTTAATTTATATAGAAATGGTTTTGTAAAATGATTAAAATGATAACTGTTTTGTATTATGTATGTTTTGATATATATTCTAATAATTAGGAAATTTTTATATAATAATACTTGAAATATATTCATTGGATACATAATTAAGTAATATGTTTAATTAATGTCATTAATAGAAAATGGATAAATCTTGGATGTCAAAGTGTAGAATTGAGCAAGACTATATTTCTTGAGTTGAAAGTTTCATGGAATTGCTTGTAGAAATAGTAATACTGGAACTAGTATGATTCGATGCCCATGTGTTAAATGTAAAAATGAGCGATTTCATGAATTTGATGAGGTTAAGTATCACCTTATCCGTAATGATATTCTTTTGAGCTATAAATGTTGGTATTATCATGGAGAAAATATTGATAATACTCATGGGGAAAAGATAAATAAGAATGTGAGTGGATTACATACATCTTATCATAATGTACAGACATAAAATATGTTTTATGGTGTTGAAGATGAATTATGCGAGGATGATCCCGAAACGTTTAAAAAACTTATAGAAGATGTCGAAAAATCGTTGTATCTAAAATGTAAAAAATACAATAAAATGTCGGGATTGGTTAATTTGTACAATGTGAAGGCAAAACATGGTTTTTCTGACAAGGGATTCACAGAATTACTAAATCTACTAGTCGATATGTTTCCTGGGGGTATTGAATTTCCATCTTCAATGTATGAAGTGAAGAAATCTCTTAGTTGATTTGGCATGGAATATCACAAGATTCACGCTTGTCCAAATGATTGCATTCTTTATAGAAAAGAATATGAGACATTACATGATTGTCTTATGTATAAAGAATCGAATATGAAAAATCATGTACACTTGTTTTTTGTAGGTTCCATAACAAAATAATTGAGTCATATGTGGTTATTATGTATGAGCGAAATCATCACAAATATCAAAATTCCAATTGATGATGTGGTAATATCTTTTACCCATATACGTAAATTTTTTTAACATATTTGAGTTTGTTTTTGTAAATAAATGAAATTACATTCTTATTTTGATTTTAAATACATATAGTTCTTTGGTTGTAACAAGACGGGCTATGACCAGCAAATTTTTTATGATTTACGAGAGGAATGGGCAGAACACATGGTTCAAATTATATCATCATAAGAAGAATCAGGAGAAGATTCTGATGATCTTGAATAGCATATGACAACATAACAGTAAATTTTTTAATGATTTAATTTCTCTATCTATTCCTGTATCTGAAGTCACTTGTTTGATGGATGATTATATGCTCATGTATTTAGGGGAATGCATTGTTTTATAGACCTATTTTTGGCCAAAACTACATCTCATCTCTCTTTCCTACTTTCCTTACGAACTCATATTAACACTTTATTAATCATTTGTTTATAAATATGAATTTATCTGGAATCTCTACTAGTATTTTTAATGCTATAATGAGCTCTAAATATGAAATCAGGTGTACGTAACTCCGATTTTTTTCTTGGTTTGTATGAGTTTTGGTGCCCACGAATGTGTTCCATATGTTTAAGGGCACCAAAACTCACACAAGCCAAGTAAGAAATCAGAGTTACACTTGATTTCATATTTAGAGTTCATTATAGCATTAAAAAATACTAGCAGAGATTCTAGATAACTTTATATTTATAGACAAATGATTAATAAAGTGCTAATATGAGTTCGACGAAGGGTTATATCACTCGGATGTCGTTGTGGTAATCTCTTTTTGATGGTAATATTTATAATGATTTAATTTCTTCATTCGTATGTCTTTAAAGTTTAGACTGCTTGTTTGATGGATGTTTATGTGCTCATGTATGTAGGAGAATATGAATTGTTATATGGATCAGCTGTTTTTTGTCTAGTTTTCTTGTCATAATGCTGGTGATTAGGCCAACCAAGATTCTAAGCCAACCAAGCTTACTTGCATCCAATTACATTTTAACGACATTATTTTATTTGTAATTTAAATTAACTATATGTATTGTATATACATTATTTATTTTTGTAATAAATTTAATTATCAAGTAATTAATTATATTTAAAATTTTAATTATTTGTATTATTATTTATATTTTAGTTTTTTATGCTATATATATATATATTGAATAATACGAAAAATGAGAATAAAAATTAAAAAAATCATAAAATGTACGTGTAAAGTCGGTTCACCGGATGAACCGACTTTACATTTTAAGTCGCTCAATTTAAAGTCAGTTTTTAACCGACTTTAATGCCTATTTTTGTAGTGGTGCCATGAGATTGCATGGGAGGCATGCCTGGCATGGATGGTGGCATGACTGGCATGGATGATTACATGCCTGGCCAATGCCTGGCCAATAGGTCATGCCCTGATTGTAGTATGTTGTCATGCCTGACATGTGTTGTGATTGATATTCTTTTAAAGTATCAATCTCAATTAACACTATGGCCTTAAAAGAGTTGAATTCTTCTTCAATTTTACAGAAATTCTTCTTACTGATCATCTAAGGCTTTTGTTTTGGAATGTTAAAAAACTACATATAACCATCATATTGATTTCCTCTCCTAACACAACTAGGATGCTCGCATCCGAATGCATGATATATAATCTCTCCCTGGATGTTCGATTATTTCACCTCTGGCTATTTGTTCTTGGACAACTCTCTACAAATAATAAAACAAATAAACATATCATACATTAGTACATCAATTAGAAAAAATCATAAGGACTTTGTCTCAAGTTAAATTACTAACCAACTTATTTAGTTGTTCTTTTCCTCGTTTATTCATTAGTCTTGACTTCTTCGTTTTGGGGGTCTTTGTTTCTATATACAATTCAGATCGGGTAAATGATCTACCCAATTCAGCTTCCTACGTAAATTAAATAAATTTATTAACCATGACATCAACTTAAATTTGAGGAAAATAAATATAAAAATATTTATAAATTAACAACTTAATAATACTATTCTTTGTCTAATTTCAAGATTTGAAGACCTCCTAGTACGGTTAAGAAGAATATTCTACATTTGTATATTCTGATGTTCTTCCCTAATAATTTGAAATTCATCTATATGTCTATAATCCACGGAGTTTTTCCAAACTTGGGGTTCAATCTAGGGGTGTTCTTCATGGATTTTGTGTAGTTCTACTTCATCAAGTGGTTCCAAATATGAAAACACATCATTTCTGATCAATTTGAAAGTTTTGTACACCTTCCATGCCTTATTTATAATCTTATAACACTTGCTCATCCAAGTGTCAGGGACTTTATAACGATTCTGTAAAAACACACTACAAAAGATGAGATGTAATACAAAAAAGATATAATATATGTAATTAATTATAAAATAAAAGAGATTTACACAAATAGTTTCCATATTTTGAACTTTTTAGCTTTGTCAACCTTAGTCCAATCATTTATATTGATTAGTATACTGGACTTCACAAGTCTACCAATAAAGGATTTCAATTGTTGGCTATTTTCCCCTAATGGATTACCAATAGCATCAAATAGAATGGGTACTCTATCATATGGGTTAAGTGGAGCATCAAGTATATTCGTACAACCCCTTCTTTTCAAATGCCCCAATGGATCATTTGGATCTACAAGCTTTGGTACCCTAAGATTCATGAAATATCTGTAAACAATGATGA
Source organism: Hippophae gyantsensis (assembly GCA_030763125.1). NCBI lineage: Eukaryota > Viridiplantae > Streptophyta > Magnoliopsida > Rosales > Elaeagnaceae > Hippophae > Hippophae gyantsensis. The sequence continues at coordinate 25,285,240 of CM061039.1, read as the reverse complement.
AATAGAAATTAATTGACAATTTTAAGTCTATACATATAAGCATGCAAGAGTTATTAGAATATTATAGAATATACATTATGTTTAATTAGGTTGTTGATCGTATATATATATATATATATATATATATATTCCTTCACAATACTTCGAGTCTATGACGAAGAATCATCGTCATCAATTAGATCATCACATACATTAAGCAATTTGTTTACGAAATGACTAATATTGGATAATGTATCAAGCATGTCATCATCTTCTAAAGCATCACAATGGTGGAACTCTTTTTGTGGAGGGGTTAACACAATAGACCGTCTTGTGTCAATTTGATCGCTCATGTAAAATACTTGTTTTGCATGAAGTGCTAATGTGAAAGGATCATTAGTGTGACTTATCTTGGATAAATTTACAAGGGTAAATCCAAAATCATCTATTTTATATCCAAAATTGATAACATTTTCAACCCAATCACACAAGAATACTATTTCATGGAAGACCACATAATCGAGTTTCCAAATTTCTTAAATTATACCATAATATGTTATATCAGAAAGTACAGAATTACCATCTTTTGAATTAGCAAATTGCATAGTTTGTGCAACCATTTTCACACCACTGTTCTGATTTACTCAGACTTTGTCACTTTCTTGAATCGTAAACCTTGATCCTTTAATTGTGAGTCATAAACCTCGATCCATTCATTGTGAAACTAGAAAATGATTTGACATCAAATTTTGGACCATGTGTAGGACATTCTAAACTTTATATTATTTTATGATTGAGTTTGTTGAGTTCAACTCGAATCTATGCATATAAAAACATTGCATAGATGTACTAATGAATTCTATAATGTTATTAAAGATATATCGATTAGATATCATTAATAGTTAAATAAAAAATAATTTTATTTTAAATGAAAAGGTTGAACCTATCATCATTTATTCTATGTACGGTTATGCCTCATTATTATTTACCAAAATGATTCCGTGTGCTTTTTCCCATCGAATGCTATCTATAAAAAATATTATTTCTATAAAGGACTAAAGTATTCAGAACAAAACTCAATGGCCTTTTCCGCAATGTAACGTTCCAGTATGCATCCTTCAGGACAATTTCTATTATTTACATATCCTTTAAGGACTTACATGTATTTCTCAAAAGGATACATACACCTTAAGTAAGTAGGACCACACAATTGAAGCTTTTGAACTAAATGAACACACAAGTGAATCATTATATCAAAAAAAGAAGTAGGAAAATATTTTTCAATTAAACACAAATTCTCTACAACATCTTTATGTAAAGAGTTTATCTCATCAATTGATATAGATTTCTTGCATATTGTATTGAAGAATGAACAAAGACGAATTATTGGTAATAAAATATGTTTTGGAAGAATTGATCTAATAGTAACTGGTAATAACTGTTGCATTAAGATATGATAGTCATGTGATTTCAATTTATAAAGTTTCTTATTGGTAATAGACATAAAATTTATTAAGTTGGATGAGTAACCATCAGGAACTTTCACAACTACCAAACATTTACAAAACACATCCTTCTCTTTTATCGACATTGTATATAATGTTAATGGCAAGTATGTTTTATTCTTATCATTTTCACCCTTGGTGCCAATTTAGGTCATATGCCTAGTTTCTTTAAATCCAGTCTTACTTTAATTTCATCCTTCTTTTTTCCATGTATATTAAGTAATGTATCAATTAAGCTCTCACATACATTTTTCTCAATGTGTATGACATTTAAGATTTGACAAATGTGTAGGTCTTTCCAATAAGGTAAAAATATTGATTTTTTATTCCAATAACCATGATCTACTAATTCAGTAACATTTTCATTTTCACACCTTTTATTAGTTGACCTCTTTGTTTCCTTCCATGAGTGAATATTCTTTTTTTCATCTTTCCATATCGTTTGAATGTCATATCATTCAATTGCCCTAATATCACAATACCTCGTAAAGGTCGGGGTGCAAGATCATGATCTTTTTCACCATCAAATGGTTTATTTTGGTATCAAAACTTATGTCTAGATGAAAAAAATCTTCTATGTCATCTATAAGACATCTTTCGTCCATGAACAAGATAAGTTGCAGAAGTGCCATCACTACATATAGGGAATCTCCAATAACCTTTTGTTGCATGTCCTGTTAAGTTTCCATAGGCAGGAAAATCATTAATTATTCATAAAAAGACCTCACTCAAGTTAAAGTATTATTATTTATGTGCATCGTAAACATTTACACCGTCATTCCATAACGTCTTTAAATAATCTATCAAAGGCTACAAATATACATCAATATCAACTCTGGGTTGTTTCGATCCTGAGATTATTAATGTTAACATCATAAATTTTCTTTTCATACACAACCAGGGAGGAAGGTTGTATGTTACCATAATCACTGGCCAACAACTATATCTACTATTAAGGGAACTGTCTGGATTAATTCCATCAGCAGTAATGGCAAAACGAAGATTGCATGGATAAGATGCAAATTGATGGGATAAATTATCTACTACTTTCCAATTTGGAGAATCACAATAATGACGTAGCCCTCCATCATTAGATCAATTATCTGAATGTGAAGTCAACATCTTTGATGTTTCTTTACTTTTGAACAACCTTTGAAAGTGAGGAATAAGAGGAAAGTACCAAAAAACCTTTGCGAGCATGCCTTTCTTAGGTGTTGTCTCATTTGTAGAATGCTTCCATCTTAGTTCTTTACACATTTGACTCTAATGTCTCATATTCTTTTCTATAAAGAATGCAATCATTTGGATAAACATGAATCTTGTGATATTCCATGCCAAATCGACTAAGAGATTTCTTCACTTCATATATTGAAGATGACAATTCAATACCTTCAGGAAATATATCTATTAGTAAATTTAGTAATTCTGTGAATCCCTTGTCAGAAAAACCATGTTTTGCTTTCACATTGTACAAATGAACCAATACTAACATTTAAGTGTATTTCTTACATTCTGGATACAACGGTTTTTCGGCATCTTCTAGAAGTTTTTTAAAAGTTTTGGGATCATCTTCATGTAGTTCATCTTTAACACCATGAAACATATTTTCTGTCTGTAAATTAGGATAAAATGTATATAATCCACTCACATTCTTATTTATCTCTTCCTCATAAGTATTATCAATATTTTCTCCATGATAATACCAACATTTATAACTCAAAAGAATACCACTACGAATAAGGTGATACTTAACCTCGTCAACATCATGAAATTGCTTATTTTTACATTTAACATATGGGCATCAAATCATATTAATTTGATTATTACTATTTCTACAAGAAAATTTCAAGAAACTTTCAACTCCAGAAATGTAGTCCTGCTTAATTTTACACTTTGACATCTAAGATTTGTCCATTTCTTATTAATGACATTAATCATATTAAATATGTATCCAACCAATATATTTTATATATTATTATATATAAATTTTCTAATTATTAGAATATCTATCAAAACATCATATACAAATAAATACATAAAAACCAAAAATAATAAATATATACACACAAATATAATTATATGAGATTGATTGTAATTACTAATAATAATATACTACATCATTTGAGTTGATTTCAAATTTAAGATATATAAAACAAAATTTATATAACAATTTTGTGATGATTAATATTTTTTTAAATAACTATACTACTTCAAACCTAAATTTTTAATGAGCATCATATTGTTGAATCATGTCTTTCCCATTTCATATTACCAAAAATAAATAAATTAAAAACCAATCTTAAATTACAATCATAAATATATAAATTTATTTTATTACGAAAATTTATACAAACCCTACATAATAAAAATAATAACATACATAATACAAAGTCTACATAATATAAATTTTTTTACACATAAATAATAACACATAACACATAATATATAAAAAAAATAAAGAAATATGAATAATAAGTGCGTAGGATTAATAGAAATACAAGAGTAACTGAAATGATAAAATGAATAAAAAATGTTGTTTTGTAAGTGAGAAAATGGGTATAAAGCTTTTGAGTAATTCACTCAAAAAATAGGGGATTTAGAAGAGAAATTGGAGAGGAAGAAAACTCACTAAACGGTGCTGGAATTGATGGTCAGAGGTGGCCGAAAAATGAGAAAAAAGAGTGTCGGTCGATTTTTGGTTTTTAAGTGTTTACAACATTGGAATGTTCTGTCTAATGGAAAAGAAAGAAGAGAAAATGAAAATAAAAACGTGTGTAGTGTTGGTTGACACATAGGACCGACGCTACGTCATATGTGTAGCATCGGTTCTACGTGTAGTGTCGGTTCGACACATCAATCGAAGCTACAATCTACGTGTTTTAAGTTAATTTTTCAACGAACAGACTTAAAATTCATTATAAGTCAATTTTCCCCAAAAATTGATTTTAAATCTTGACTTAAATGCCACCTTTTGTAGTAGTGATTCCTATATATTTTCTCATATATCTTTTTAGTTTTCAAAAATGAGATAATTAGTTATTATTATTTATTTTTAGTTCTTCTAATTTTGCTTTCTTAAAATATAAAAACACCAAAAATATTGATTTTTATTTTTTTGTTTTAAAAATTAGTTTTGAATAACATAATCTTTGTGAGAACGATATTTTCTTATAATTATATTACTTTTTACAATACATATATTTGCTTATTTATTGAATACAATTCGTGTCCGATCAATTTCATCTCCATTGATTCGCGCATAATCTTCATAGCTTTGCGATCATCTTCATCACTTTTATGATTCACTTCCATCATCATTGGCCTTCTTTTCACTATCTCAATTGTGTGGTCTTTGATCGTTGTCGCTCTCTACCTATTCTATATTTGATCTCTGAATTGGTTTTATGTTAACCCTCGCCTTGGTCTGTAATTGTTTTTCTCTCGATGCCTATATTATGATTTGGTTTCTCTATTCGTTTGGCTCACCTTGTGTTATTTATGAGTATTATGATCTACTTGTTGTTGTGATATTTTCTCTAACCAGGAAGTGTGTTTGTCCTTGAGTATCGTTCTTACAAAATTTGGAAAAATGTTCCCTTATTATAATTCTCTCTTTGTTGGATTGTGATTTGGTTTTGTTATTTAGTTATGTTAGTTTTTGTTAGTTATCTCTTAGGTTTGTTCTCATTGAGGTTTTTTCCCCCTCTTTATTAGTTGATATTGGTGGTATGCTATTTGTTGTGGAATTATTGTGGATGATACTATGACTATACTATTTGATGTTGAGTATCTATGTAATACTCTACTTGCTAGCTTCTTCAAGCAAACATCATGAGCTCTTTTTTGTTCGATAACATATAAAACAAGGTGTTTGAAAGAAGAAAATATTTAGTCATTAGTAGAAAGAAATGAAAATCTAATTGGGATTTCAATTCCATAGTTGAAACATCTTATGACATTTTTATAATAAGTTTTAGGAAGATAATTGGTTGAACAGTTAGAACTTTACTTATAGATTTTATTATTTTGGATCTATTGATAGAAGTTTTTTGAACAAAATAAGCTTTATTGAACGTAATGAAAAAGTTAGTTTGTTATGTGATTACAAAGTATTGTATTAACTTCATTATAAGAGTGAATATATGTTGGATGGTGAAGTATAATTGCATTATTGTACCAGGCTAAAATAAATAGTTAAGAATACGTTGTATCTTTTATTTCTTTTTGTCTTGCTTGCTATGCCGTGTATCAAAATATAATAATTTAGATTGTCCAAATTAATTAAGATACTAACTTATATGTATAGTTAATTATTTTCGTATAATTTCTTCAATATTAAGTATTAAGTAATGAATTTTGTCATTTGAAAAAAAAAATGGTATGTTTAATAGACGTGGATTTGAAAGAAATTTTTATACAGCTTTTCCCTCTTGTTCTGACTTCTACCTACTTCTTCCTTCCTACGTTAAAAAAAACTTCTATAAATATGTGAAAATGTAGTACAAGTTTTGTACAAATTGCATCAACTTAAAAATTGTCTTGGGTTTCACAATAATCTATTAGTAGTTCTTGGCTAATAAAGAAAAAACCCAGCAGTAGTAGGTACAATTATTTTTTCATTTTTACTTTCTTCGATCGCAAAAAAAAAAAAAAAAAAAATTGGAATTATCAATCAAAATGAATAAAAATTCTTATGAGCAAGAAACATGAAATAGAAAGTACAATTCCTAATTATTTGTTTGGTTGTACAATTAACTTTTTTTTTTAATTTACCGAAATTTCATTTTGTGAAGGCATCTTATATTTGAGAATAAAATTAATATATGTAATATTGACATGGTCTAGAAAATAAGAGAAAATTGAATATAGGGATAAAAAATGATTCATAAATTAAAAGGCAGTTATTTTTATCTTAAATTACTTTAAATAATAAAATATTAGATAAAAAAAATTTACAGCTAAATTATAAGATAAAATAACTATATATAATTTATAATACTTATAATTATTTTATAAATGTATTTTTAGTTAAAAATTGGCTTTTTAAAAGTTTATATAAACCGCTATAAATTCTTTTAAAAATGCGAAATTTTTAAGCGCGAATTTAATCTTAAATTTTTTATTCTTTCCCTCGCTATCACAAACTCGCAGTCCTTCTCTATCACGTCCCCTCTACACAATATTCTAAAAATTTCTTTTTTTTTTATTCCAAAACTCCACTGCAAGCTCTCTCAGCTTCTGATCTCCCTCACTTTTTCACTCTCTCCCTCTCATATTATATGCCATCTCTTGTAGCTTTTCTCAGTCGTTTTTGAACAATTACCAATCAATCGCTTCTCTTAGTATTTCTCCTTTGATATTGGAAGATTTATAAAGTTCTCGCCTCTGTGGTTTGTTTCTAATGTTATTTATTTAGATTTTGAGTGGGCATCATTATTTTTTATTTTATTTATTGATTTTAATTGTTATTGGGTTTTGTTTGGTTTTGATTTAGGTTGTTTTTGAGTTGGTCTTTTATTTTTTTTATTAGGTTGATTTAGATTAAATTTTCCTAGATTGAGACGAGTTTGAAGTCTAAGTTATTAAAACTGATAAACTTATCCCTGAATTGAAATAGTTTTTGCATCTTGCAAATTGGTTAGGTGCAATCAGTTTTTCATTCCATTTTTTTTGTTTACACTTAAAACTAAGTTTTGCATTATTTAAGTTTTTTTACATAATGAAAGTAGCTTTTTTAATTGATACTCAAATTAGCTTTAGTTTTTTGATATGTAATTAGATAAGTATTGCAAGAATATCATTAAAATACTATTCTTAATTAATATATGTCTTTGTAAGGATTAATTAAGATCAGAAACTTTGATTTATTGAATTAAAAGAACGATATTTAATAGGTAGATTACATAACTGAATAATCAAAGGAAAAACAACTCACGCATAACACGTTTTAATACTTGTGGTAACTACAACGGAAAATGACTCAAACAAGTGACTCAATAACCCTAAAAATTAGGGATAACATGATGATTAAATCAGAAATAGACTTAACAAACCCTTCTTTAAACTAAATGTTATTTTAGCATTTCATGTAATAGAGATATTTCATAGATACCAAGTTGTTCACGAAGGCGTTGAAAGACTTCTACTTTCAATAGTTTAGTTAGCATATTTGTAACTTGATTATGTGTACCACATAACATCATTTTGATGGTATCTTCATTGGTCAGATATTGTAAGAAGTAAAATCTCACATTAATGTGCTTGTTGTGGCTGTGTATCATATGATTCCTAGCAAGTTTTATGGTTGAGTTATTGTCACACATGATAGTTGTTCCTTCTTCTTATGTATACCTTATTTCCTTTAAAATAATTCTCATTTAGATTGCTTGACAAGCACAACTAGCTGTTGTAATAAATTTGGTTTCAGTAGTGGATATGGTTACAATTGGTTGTTTCTTTGAGGACCATGCAACAATAGCATTATTCATAAGAAAGACATATCCATAAGTACTTCTTCTTCCTTTCAATTCTCCTGCATAATCATTGTCTATGAAGCCTACAAGTTTCTCAGCTCCTCCCCTTTTATACAGAATTCCATAGTTGATAGTTCCTTTCAGGTACTTGAGAACCCTCTTTATAGCCTGATAATGTAGCTATGTTGGGCTTGCCATGAAACGAGCAATTAAATTCACTATAAACATTAAATCAGGGCGAGTAGTTGTAATATACATCAAACCACCAACTATTCGTTTGAATTGTGTTTTTTTACCTTGACTCCTTCGTCTTTATGTAACTTATGACTTGGTACAATAGGGTTGCAAACTGAGTTATTATCTTCCATACGAAATCGTTTCAAAACTTCCAAAGCATACTTTCTTTGTCAAATATAAATTCCTGTCAGGCTTTGCAATACTTCAATTCCTAAAAAGAACCTTATTTTTCCTAAATCTGTCATGTAAAATTCCTTTTGCATTGACTCCTTGAAGTTGCTCATCATTAACTTATCATTCCTAGTATAAATAAGATTATCAACATATATATTGATGATGAGTTTTTTTCTCCATTGTTTCTCTTTTGAAGTAAAGTGTGTTCATATTGACTTTTCTCGAATCCTTCTTTTGAAAAATTAAGACTCAATACGATTAAACCAAACTCGCAGTGCTTGCTTTAAGCCATACAAAGCTTTATGAAGTTTATAAACCATGTGCTTACACCCCCTTTTTTTCAAAACCTTTTGGTTGATCTACATATACATTTTCATTCAAGATCCCGTGCAGAAATGTAGATTTAACATCAAGTTCAAATATTGTCCAACCTCGTTGAGCAACAAGTGCTAATATCATTCTTACATTATCCATTCTGGCCACTGGTACAAATATTTCTGTATAGTCTATCCCATATTATTGTAAATATCCTTTTGCCACTAGTCGTGCCTTGAATTTATCAACCTTATTAGATTCATTTAACTTTGTCTTGTAAAACCATTTGACACCAATTCTTTTTGCATCAATTGCCAATTCAATCAGTTTTCAAGTTTGATTTTTTTCAACTGCTTCTTCATAGTTAATAGGGTCATTGGAGTCTATAAATGCCATATTTATAGCTTTTCCATCTTCAGAATATTCAAAAAGACCTTCATCTGAAACATAGTGCTCTATCTATGTTGGTGGAATTCTAGCTCTGCCCTCCCTTGTTCTTGATTCTTCAGTATGAGCTGTGTCGATGTCAACCTCTAAAGTATCCATTTCAACTACCTTTGGTTCTTCCTCTTCATTAGTACTAGTTTCTTCATCTTCCCATTCTAGATTTATGCTTGCTTCTTCTTGGTGATTTGCATCCCAATTCCACATGATATTTTCTTCAAACACAAAATCCCTACTAATTATGATCTTCTTTGCATTTGGATCATACATTTTGTAACCCTTGGATTCATCACTGACTCCAAGCAATACGCATCTCACACTTTGGTTTTCGAGTTTTGTTCTCTTGCATCTGGAACATAGATGTGCCCCACACATCCAAACACTTTGAAGTGTTTTATAGAAGGCTTCTCACCATTCCAAGCCTTTTTTGGTGTCATTTCTTTGATGGCCAATATAGGAGATCGATTAAACACATGTATCATCCATTTCACAACCTCCAACCAATCACATCATGACACGTGGTAGGGGAAATTCATTGTGCGAATCATGGAGTGACGCGTGGCAGGGGAGACCGGTCAGAGTCAATGCTCGCTGATTCAGTAACACATGGAGCAATGTGATTCGCGAAAAATGGATGGGGTGGCGCACGACTGGAACGCACAGTAACGACATGTGGCATGATACGTTGACCCATTTTTGAACTCAAATTGAACGCCGTGTTGACACGTGGTACGTGTTTCGTTCTCCTCACACATGGTGTGACGTGATTTGTTCTCTGTGGTTGCATGGCATCTATGTGGCTTACCCAGTCAGCTTCTCTGCCTACGTGGCATGCCATATGGTAGCTTCAGATTGGTCATGCTTTAAAAATTAAAAAAAATCCAGAAATATTCCAAAAATTATATTTACATCCTTTTTCATTAAAAAATATACTTTTTAATATTTTTGACCCAAAAAAATACTATTTATTGAATAAAACAAGTAAGTATTAAGTAAAAAAATTGTGCTAATGACTCTATCTTCATAGGGTCATCACACCCCCAAACTTAATTCTTTGCTTGTCCTCAAGTAAAGCCAAGTATAACTAAATAAAATAACTTGGGTAGCACATTCATAAGTATACTTCTATTGGTACATGCATAGTTTACTAAAATTATCTCTCTCAAAAGTCGTACAATTCTATGATAAAGAGGTTCACATATTCATCAATCAACATTCCATCAATATAAGGATATACAAGGTTTTTGACAAATTGATTCGTGTGTGTGTTGCATATGATATCATCCAATGCACTCATGAAATCGACCTATATGAGCATGCTAATCAATTCAATCTTATAATGAGTCTCATAAGTTTATTTTACACATCCCTTTCCACTAATATAAATATGCACTTAGCTCAAGATCAATAAGGACTTTACATGCCTATAATGTAAGACTTAGGTAAGGGGTCGATAAATGAAGACATTTTAGGCTCTTTCCACACCTTAGTTTCTTTTTTTCTTCATCATGAACTTTTTAATTGCAATTGAGCTTTAACTTGATATTTCAGTTCACCCTCTTTTGATACTATTTTCATATTCTTTTGGTTAACATCTCTTCTCTCTCTCTCTCTCCTTTTTTTTTAATTTCACAACACCCCTAAACTTATTTTCAATTCTATTTTCTTTTTCTTTAGAGGGATAATTCTGTTGTGAAATTTTATTCTTCCTTTTTTTTCTTTTTTTTATAGGATGTATTACATTTCACCTTACTCTAGAGCATAATACATGATTGCATTTTTTTTCTTTTCATACAAGTTAAAGGTGCAAGGATAAAGGTAATGATTATTGGTTAGACATTAAATGTGGCTTAAAGATATGAATGATTCTTTGTTAGGCTCAAATGGGTGACTAAAGATATTAACAATGGTTAGCTTGAAAGGCTCAATCAATCCATATAATGCCTAAATAATTTCTCTTGCTAAATACTATTTAGGTTTTTGCTTCAAGGGATGATCAAATAGATTCTAAAACTTGGTAGGTCTAATTGACTCCCATAACTCACTACAAATTTTCTCTCAATAAATACAACAAAGTCAATCATGAACATGTGCATAAAAGTTGAATCAATTCAATCAAAACTAGCAAGCATATCACATGATTAATGTAAATATCTTAAAAAATATGTTACATTCCTTATCCTAGTAATGACAACCAATTTTATCATTGAGTTCATATGTTTCATATCAAATATGCATGCATTTAGTTTTCATATATTTATCAATTTCTACCCAAATCATGATTAAAAACAACCTAAAAATTTAAAAAATTCCCTAAAAATTTAAAATGCACACTAAATACTAATGTAGAGAATGACGTTCCCTCCTCTAAACTTAAATTACACACTGTCCCCAATGTGCACATATAAATATGAAAATAAAAGAAAAAAATCCCTTAATCATGGCACACCACATTTGAAATTTTCATTCTTGTTGTACCATTGCTCTTCATATTTATTCACCTATAAAACAAAAACAATGAAAATATAAGTAATATAACGTTGGGTTGCCTCCCAACCAGTGTCACATTTATCGTCCTTGACTAGACGGTCCTATCAAGTCCTAAGGCATATCCCTTTGTATCCATTTACTTTTGAGTTTTCCTGGAAACATTTAAGTCTTGATTTGTCTAATGATACCTTATGCTATGGTTCACAAACACGGTGCTCAATTCTTTTCTCAAGCCATATTTTAGTTTTCTTTTTGAACTTTTTGACATTCTTATAAGTACTCTATCGTAACTCATCCAATTTATGTATTTCCAACATACTTTTTACCTCTCCATTGGACTCTTTCACTTTTATACTTGATTGGGGATAGGAGGGTAGAAGTGCGGGGTCTAAACTTGGGGGCTCTTCAATTGATGATTTGAGTTTAGATCCTATCTCAAAATTTTCTATAATCGCTTTTGATACATACATGAGAGATGCCTCCTTCAAAAATTTCACAATATCAACCTTCGATGCCATACTTTCAAAGTTATAATAGGTTGAGTTATTTCCTGGTGAGTTTATGTCCTTGTTTACAGCAGCATGTGTTAAAGTCTTAAGTTTGGGCAACTCAATAGATTCTTTGAAGCTATTCACACAATCAATAACATTTATCCTTAAACATTCATTAGCATTATCAATATTAGGGGGTTCAGGTTCTTTAAAACTTTAAATATTACTTGTTCATCTTGCACTCTCATTGTAAGTTCACCTTTTTGTACATTAATGAGTGCCCTTCTGGTTGCTAAGAATGGACTACCAAGTATGATAAGAATTTCACGGTCCTCTTCCATGTCTAGCATAATGAAGTCCACCAGAAATATGAATTTGTCTACTTTTACTAACAAATCTTCTACCACACCTCGAGGTCTCTTAATCCATCTATCTGTCATTTGTAATGTTACCGAAGTGGGTTTTGCTTTACCAACCTCCAAACTCTTGAAGAATAATAATGGCATGAGGTTAATACTACAACCCAAGTCACATAGTGCCTTGCCAAAATGAATGTTCCCAATAATAAAAGGATGTCAAAAGTGCTTGGATCTTTCAGTTTTTTTGGTAGTTTTCTATTAAGGATGGCACTACAACCTTCAGTCAAGGTTATTGTTTCATGATCTTCAAGCCTTCTTTTATTTGATAGTATATCCTTTATGAATTTGGCATAAGATGACATTTGTTCAAGAGCCTTTGCAAATGGTATGTTTACGTGTAGCTTCTTGAAGACTTCTAGAAATTTTGAAAATTGCCTATCTGACTTTTGCTTTTATAGTTTTTTAGGGAAAAGAATAATGGGTTTGTAAAGGTTTTTTTTCTTTGGCTGAATTATTTTCTTTTCAGTGCTTTCTTTATCCACTAGTTCCTCCTCATTCTTTTTAATTTCCTGTTTCTCCTAATCCTTTTCTATCTTATGTTCTTATTCTAAAGTTTTACCACTCCTCAAGGCTATGGTGTTGCACTGGTCCTTACCTTCTTTTCTTGAGTTTACAATTGTGTCGTTTGGAAGGTTACCTTGAGGCCTTTGATTTATAGCCTGAGCAAGTTACCCCATTTGGTTCTCCAAATTTTGAATTGAAGCCTCTTGAGTGGACACTTTTGTATTTATTGATTGGATGAAGTCTTTCATCATCCCTATTAAAGAATTTGTATTATCCTCAATAGGTGACTTCTTTTCTTGGACTTGTGATTGATATGGTTGTTGAAAACCAGGTGGTGGAAATGATTGATGGTTGAATTGATTACTACCTTCACTATTGTTATTACTCCAAGATAAATTTGGATGTTGTCTCCATCTTGGGTTATATGTGTTTAAGTATGGATTATTATTTCGATTCATATTACCCACATAGCATATGGATTCAGGATTATTTGGACAATTATCAAACAAATGAGCTCCTCCATAAAACACACACGAAACTTATGAATATTGGACATAGTTTATACTCGTTGGTGCATTTTAAACCTTCAAAAGATTAACCAAAGACGAAACTTGGGCTGTAAGTGCTGTGATATCACTTACCTCATACACTCCGGCTACTCTTCTTGTGGTATTCATTCTGTCCACTGGCCATTGATAATTATTGCTAGCCATTTTCTCATGTAGATCATAAGCTTGATTGTAAGATTTGGCTAGCAAAGCCCCATTAGCAGATGCATCAACAATAATTCTTTTGTGAGCATTGAGACCATTATAAAAAGCCTCCATTTGAATCCAAGAAGGAATACCATGATGAGGACACTTCCTTAGCAATTCATTGAATCTTTCCCATGCTTCATATAGATATTCTCCTTCGTGTTGTTGGTAGGAAGTAATGTTATTCCTAAGCTTGCCATTATTTGTTGGTGGGAAGTATTTCATCAAGAATTTCTCCGCCAAACTATTCCAAGTTGTAATGGAATCAGGTGGTAAAGAGTTTAGCCAAGCTTGAGTACGGTCTCACAAAGAGTAAGGGAATAATCTAAGCCTAAATGCCTCCTCTGTTACACCATTGAACTTAAATGAATCTACAACTTCAATAAACAATATGAGATGAAGATGCAGATCTTCTGAATTGTCCAACTGTTTGTAGCATTTGAAACATCACTATCTTTAATTCAAACTGATTAGCTTGAATGTTTGGCCTTGTAATACTTAGATTTAGTCATTCCAAAGTAGGTATTGCATATTCATTCATAGCTCTATCTCTATTATCTTTCAAAAACATTTGATTATTCAAGTTTAGCTCATTATTATTTATTTCTAATGGATTTACGATTGCTTCCTCATGAACTCTACTAATGCAATAAACTTACTATGTTTCTACAATACTAAATGAGAAGTATAAATAAAAACTAAATAAATAACTAAATAACTAAATTAATTAATTAATTAATTAAAATTAAAAAAAATAATTAATTAAGAAAATAAATAAAAGAAATTAACTAAAATAAATAAACAAATAAGTCAATAAAAGAAAATAAGTAAATTAAAATTAAAAATAAAGAAAGAAAAATAAATTAAAAAAATAACTAAAATAAAATAAATAAATAAAAATAATAAAATAATTTATTAATTTCTAATATTTATGATCCCTGGCAACGACGCTAAAAACTTGATCGCCACACACGAAGTATGTGCAAATAATTCACAAGTATACGTATCGAAACAAGTAATATAATGATAAGAAAAGATCGTTTCTACGAAGATTATTTTATTAGAAACTAATTTTTAAAACTAAAAATAACAAAAATAATTTTTTTTTTGGTGTTTTTATATTTTAATGAAGCAAAATTAAAATAACTAAAATTAAATAAAAATAATTAATTAAATCAAATTTGGTAACTTAAAAGACATATGAGAAAATATCTAGGAATACTTAATTCTTCAATTTTTTAAACATGCGAACCGTTAAAATCTCCCAAATATAATATCAATTAATTACACGATTAATTGAATCTAACCTAGCATATATTCTTCTCTCAAGTAAACTACACACTATATAGTAATTAATTTGATCACACTCTCATGCCAATTAAATTGCATACTACTCATTAAGTTTATCGATTATGGATCATATACATAAGAATAATACATCTCTGCCTAGAAACTATGCATGTTATTTAATCAAGACAAACAATTAAATAATTCTCTCAAATCTATTTAATTGCCTCTATAGATAAATTGTTGGCTAAACAATTAATTGCATACAAATCAGATTAAATAACATAATTAAATTAAAATTATAATTGGGGTAAAATATTAAATTATCACATAGTGAAAATTGGGTTCGTAAGGTCCCTAGATTAATAAATTAATTACACATAATTGTGTTCATAAAGCTTATATTTTTCATAAAGAAAGACATAAAATTGATAAAGAAAAGAGTAAAAAAAGAAATACAATCAATATCTTGAATTGTAGTATTAAGTATTAATCTTCTCTTGAATCTCCACCAAAATTGTGTCGTCTCTTGAATTTTTTTTTGTATTTTTCTCTCTTTTTAGATCCAAAATATGACCAAAATTATGCTAATGGAGGCCAATTAGGGTTTATGGAGTGATTAGGGGCTTAAATAAAGCTTAGGTGCAATTTGGACCATCCGATCAGCTTCAGATCAAGAGCTACGATCAAAACAAGCAAAACTCATAGTTTCAACCAATCACAACACGACACATGGTAGGGGAAATTCATTGGGTGAATTAGGGAACGACGCATGGTAGGGGAGACCGGTCAGATTCAACGCTTGCTGATTTAGTAACACGTGGAGCGACGTGATTCATGGAAACGGATGGGGTGGCGCACGAATGGTACGTGTGGAACAATATTGTAGCGACATATGGCATGTCACGTTGATCAATTTTCTAACTCAGATTGAATGCCGTGTTGACACGTGGCACGTGTTTCATCCTCCTCACATGCAGCACGACGTGATTTTCTCTTCATGCTTATGTGGCGTCTGTGTGGCATGCCACGTGAAAGCTCTTGATTGATCATGCGTTAAAAATTAAAAAAAATCTATAAAAATTCCAAAAATTATATTTTTACCGCTTTTCATTAAAAAGTTTATTTTTTAATACTTTTGAACCAAAAATACTATTCATTGAATAAAACAAGTAAATATTAAGTAAAAAAGTGTGCTAATGACTCTATTTTCATAGAGTCATCACCACACTTGCATTTTGATCACCAATGATGTTTTCAGTTCCATGGTTTTTGGCAGTACGTGTTGGCCTTTGAGTTTGAGTGTTAGGTATGATGACCTTGTCACTCAAGGTTGATTCTTAATCTAAATCATTATCTACCTTTTCAATGTCAGGAGTTTCATTAATCTATTCCTCAATTGGAAAGTTTGTGCTTAAAATTTTAATTTTATCATGAGTCACTGGAGTACTAGTTCCTACATCATCTATAACAACATCGATGGACTCTATCACATTATTAGTTCTTAAGTTGAATACTCTAAAGGCATAACTTGTTAATGAGTAACTTAGAAAGATACCTTCTTCACTTTTAGAGTAAAATTTGCCTAGATTCTCACTATCTCTAAGGATGTAACATTTACTTCCAAATGCATATAGATGTTTAAGAGTATGTTTTTTAATCTTTCCATAACTCATAGGGAGTTTGGTTTGTACTTGGAATGTAGGTAGACACTGTCCATTGTGTAGAATGTATTACTTATTTCTACTTATTTCTTCAATCTAAAATTTCTTGTGAATGTCCTTTGCATGTAGTAGAACTCTTACCATCTCTTACAACATCCGATTCTTCCTTTCAATTTCCCATTTTTTGTGGGGAAATTGGTGATGAGAACTCATAAGTTATACCATGTTGTTTGTAGAATTCATCATATCTTGAGTTTTTAAAGTCTTTCCCATGATTTGTCCTTAATCTCATTACAATAGTTATTCTATTACCTGCTTCAATTTACACTTTAAGACAAAAAGAACTAAAGAAATCAAGTGCATCAGATTTTTCTTTCGAGAATCCAACCCATTTAAAACAAGAAAAATCATCGACAACAAAAATGATATATTTCTTGTCATCTAAACTCTCAGCTCTCATAAAACTCATGAGGTTAATGTGAATTAACTAAGTGTTTTACTTGTGTTAATTCTATTAAATTTTTGATTAAAAGAGAAAGTTTGTAGTCAAGTTGGTATGGTCCACAAAAGGCTTTTTCAGTTTCAAAAAGCATAGGTAGGCCACGCATAATTTTCTTTTTACTTAAGTTAACAAAATCATTAAAATTGATTTGTCCCATCTTTTCATGCTATAATGAAATAAAATGATCATTAGTTAAGTTACAAGTAGTAGTAATAGGGCCTATATTAATGTAGTAGCAACTAACCTAAGACCTAGTTTCTTTAGCCATACATTTATCTTTTGGATATGTTATAATACAATGATTATTGGTAAATTTTATATTATAGTTTTTGCCACAAATTTGATTGATTCTTATTAGGTTAGCTTTAAGTCCATTAATAAGGAGTACATCATCACCTAGGCATACCATCAATTTGAGTTATACCTTTATCAATAATCCTTGATTTATTTCCATCACCAAAAGTAATTGTTCATTCATTATATTTTTCAAAAGTTCTAAAAAGAGAACGATCACTAGTCATATGGCTAGAATAACCAATATCAAAATAACAAGTAGTAGAAGATTTAGCTGTAAATGTAATATGAACTACACAACAATCTAAATTAGATTTTTTAATCTAAACTTTTCTAATTTTTTGAATCGTGTGCTTGTTTCTTAAAGTATGACAATTACTTATTGAATAGGATGCATGTAGATTATCAACACAATTATAGGTCTAATATGTTCTTTTCTACCATAGTTATAACATATAGGAATAAACTTAGAAGTAGATGTACGAGATGTGTGTTTTATGTGTAAAGAGTAGGGATTCAAAGATTTACAAACACAGTTGATTTTGAAGAGGTTGATATAGTGTGCTCATCTACATATCCTACTCCTCTATTGTCTCCAAAAGGCTTTCCATAATCATAAACTTTGTTCAATCTTTCAACTCCAATCATTAGCCTTTTTACAGTTTCCATGGATTTTTTGGAGCTTTTGTACCAATTTTTCTTTATCAGTAGTAAGCTTGTTATTTTCTTCTTTCAAACCTACAAGACTCAAATTCAAAAAATTATTTTATTCTAGCAAAATATTATTTTCAACATGCAATCATGTGTAAATAAAGTAACGTAGAAATATAAATCAATACACATGATTTTTAGGTGAAAACAACCTAGGCCATACTAATGATTTAAGAGAAAAATCATCAATCTATTAGACAACTTGACTGTTCATTATTAAAAATAAGGTCCAATTACAAGGCCAAGACTTACACTACCCATCAAGATAAAGCTTGCAACTAATCTACCTACAAGCCATTGCTTTCATTATAGTCTTAGCAAGAAAGGTGTTCAAATCTATATCAACATTTAGATAACTTGTGTCACACAAACAATTGCATATGTTCAACCAGTACTTGAAATATTAGCACAATAATACAAGTGTAAATGTGTGTCCTATAGTAGATTAAATAATAAATAATCCTAGTTAGATAATATAATAAATATATCAGATAAATCGAAATCAATTGGCAACCCTAGAACAATCAATTTAAAGCACAATATCACAAATATTGTAGGCTTGTTAATCAATCAAACACAACCATAAATGTTTGATAAATTAACCTAATAAAAAATACCTATTTGAATAATATTTTCAAAACATTATGAGAGAGATTAAGATGAAGAGAAAAATGTTCTTTTGTGGTTGATTAAGATTGTGTGCTAAGATTTGTATATATAGAATATCTCGAAGCACTAGGTCAAAGTAAAATTACTGTATTGTCCATAAAATTAGTTAAAAAAATTTTAAAAAAAGAACAATATAGTTAAAAGCCAATTCAATTCAAGATAAAAATTGGTTTTAAAATCAAAGTCCTGGTCGCTTGATCGATATAACATATTCTCGATCAATTGAGTACATAGTTTGATTGATATAGTCAATTCTTGATTGGTTCAGTTTAATAAATAATTAAATTTGAACCAGGGTCGATCAATCTAACTAATAAATTGATTGATTTAGTGCTCGATTAATCGACTATTAATTACTCGATTGATCTAGTCAATTAAATAATTAATTCACGACTTTTTAAATTGAGTAGATCGATTCTCAATCGATCGAGTAACCTAATCTCAAAATGTTTTTACATATATAAGAATAGAGATATACATGAATTATGATCGTTGGAGCTTAATAGTTTTTCTGGCTTGAAAATATTCTTGAAAGACACACCTAGAAACAAAAATTACATTTGTATACTTTATTTACGAATATTGCCAACATTTATATAGACCTTACATGTTTGAATGCCAAAACTATGCATGTGTGAATTAGAGAAATTAACTAATTTGTTGCATGAATATATTTATATCTAGTCTAACTTTAACTAACTTACTAACAAACTAATAATTAGGAGTATACATTGTTACTAATCCTCAGGGGCATGAAAATTCTTATTTTTAAATTTTTATCATTTGTGTGTGATTACGTATACTTGTGTGTTCTCAATCGTGTCAAGTTTTTGGTACTGTTGTCATGAATTGGTTTAACAGTTTTACTAATAATTGCTAGTTTTGTTTTCTAACTTTTAATTTTTCATCTTTTATTAATTGTTTTGATTTTTAGCTTTAGGATTAGTTTTATTTTATTTATTTCTATTTATATTTTATATTTTATGAACTAATTTTCTTAAAGTGTTGATTGTTAGGAGAAAAGGTATGTACATGGAAGTAGCATACCCTACATACAATGAATTTTCATCACAATACTTTAAACATTTGATGACTCTATGAAAATAGAGTTATTAGTGTACTTTTTTACTTAATATTTACTTGTTTTATTCAATAAATAGTATTTTTTGGGTCAAAAATATTAAAATATAAATTTTTTTAATGAAAAGAGGTCAAAATATAATTTTTGGGATTTTTTATGAATTTTTAACGTAAGATCAACCAAGAGCTACCACGTGGCATGCCACGCAGGCAGAAGGGCTGACTAGGCAAGCCACGTATACACCATCTTTTTTCACGAATCACGTCACGCCGTGTGTTTCGTCCTCTTCACACGCGTGTGAGGAGGATGAAACACGCACCACGTGTCAACACGACGTTCAATCCGAGTTCGGAAATCGGTCAACATGTCATGTCACTAACACTTTATAAACCCTAATTGACTTCCATTAGCATAATTTTGATCAATTTTTGGAGCTAAAAAGAGAGAAAAATACAGAAAAATTCAAGAGAAGACACAATTTTAGTGAAGATTTAAAAGAAAATTAATACTACAATTTAAGATATTGATTGTATTTCTTTTTCTACTCTTTTCTTTATCAATTTTTATGTTTTTTTTTGTGAAAAATATAAGTTTTATGAACACAATTATGTGTAGTTAAATTATTAATCTAAGGATCTTATGAACCCAATTTTCACCATGTGATGATCTAAAATTTTACCCCAATTATAATTTTAATTTAACTATATTATTTAATCTGATTTTTATGCTATTAATTGTTTGGCCAATAATTTATCTATAGAGACAATTAAATAGATTTGAGAGAATTATTTAATTGTTTGTCTTCATTAAATAACATGCATAGTTTCTAGGTAAAGATATATAATTCTTATGTATGTGATCCATAATTGATGAACTTAACGAGTAATATGCAATTTAATTAACATGAGAGTGTAATTAAATTAATTAATAAATGATGTGTAGTTTACTTAAGAGATGAATACATGCTAGATTAGATTCAATTGACCATGCAATTAATTGATAATTATATTGGAGGGATTTTAGCGATTCGCATGTTTAGAAAATTGAGGGATTAAGTATTCCTAGATATTTTTTCATATATCTTTTTAGTTACTAAATTTGATTTAATTAATTATTGCTATTTACTTTTAGCTATTTTAATTTTTTTTCCTTAAAATATAAAAATATCAAAAAAATTGATTTTTATTTTTTTTAGTTTTAAAAATTAGTTTCTAATAAAATAATCTCCGTAGAAACGATATTTTTTTATTATTATATTACTTGTTGCGATGCGTATACTTATGTATTTATTGCACACACTTCGTGCATGGCGATCAATATCAACAAAACAATTAAAAACATGCTAATAGTATGAATGGGTTTGAAAACCCAAGGCCTATGTATGATCCATATTCTAATATGTACAATGTTTGATGGTGGTATCATCAATATCCAAGCTAATCTTATAGATATCTGGCAGTTGATTTCAACATCCCACTCAACTTTTCATTTCCAATGCAACAACCTACTCAAATCACTCAAGGTAAATCTCTTGAGGATTTAGTAAATACTATTGCTACTAAAACTCTAAAATTTAGGCAGTATACCTAAGTTAATATCAAGCAACAAGAAATTTTAAGGAGAAATCTTGAGATATAGATTAACCAAGTTTCAATGAGAAATCTAATAGAAGAGTTCAACATCACACCTAGCTTCCCATTCCAAATGTCACAACCCATTCCACCCACCCATGGTAAGTCTATAAAGAACTTAATAACTACTATGGGTACTAATAACATTAAACTTCAGTAGGAAACCAATGTTGTTATTAAAAATATTGAGACTCAAATTGACCAACTAGTTACTATTCTTGTGAAAAGATTAGAAGTATAGACAGTTGTTAAGCTCTCCTCTCAAATAGATTCTAAAAGTAGAGATACCGTCAATGCCATTATTGTGGAGTGGTAAGCAACTAAAAGAGCCTTAAAGCATCCCTATGAATTATATATCCAAAGAAGCGATTAGTGAGGAAGAAAATACTATCACTTTTAAGAATCTAATGTGACACCAAAAGTAGTATCCAAATCTCTTTTTTTATTGATGATGTTACTTTATCTTTCTCTAATAAGTTTGATAATTCAATTAAGCATAATCATGAAAAGGAAAATTTGGAGACATTTTTCAAGGTACATACACATACCTTAGTATGATATTAATGTGAGGTTTATAAGTAAACATGAGGATTACTATCATTAGTTTAACATTTTTAGATTGAAAAGCACATGGTAAAATATAAATTTTCACACTCAAGATTGGATATTAATAATATGATAAACTTATAAAAAATACTATTAAATTATGATGTTTGTTTTGATACCATTGAATTATTATTTGTCTCATTTATATTATCAAATTCGTAAAAAAAATCAATTTATATCATTTTATATTAGTCTCTGTTTAACGGTATCACAAATCACAACATAAATTATTGTTTCAAATATATCATTTAATTATTTAAATTATTTCAAATTTTTGACGCACGTGTGACATCGCTAGATATGAAAAGACTAACATAATTGTATAAATTAAATTATTCGATGAAATGAATAAAATAAACATAATAATTAATTAAATGATATTTTAGTAGGCTTATTTTTAATAATATTTCATGACTTTCTTAAAAAGAAAAAAGGACATAAACAAAAAGATTGTATTACACTCTAATTTTCATTAATTTTTTTCGGAATGACCATAATTTTGATTGTCACCGTAAAAAAGAAAAAACACTCCCTAGCTGCTTACCATGCATGGCGGCTATCTCCGATAGTAAGTTAATGATTTAAAGTACATCAGCAACTTGCGGCGGCTTTTCTTCATAGTTGACAACATCATGGGCCAAGTTTCGAAGACAACCAAGTGGCAAATCAAGTTCTTACTTTAAAATTATAAGTGCAGTGTATCTTAATTTGCATTGAATATTCATATATACCTTTTTTTTTTAATCTAGTTTTTGTACCTGTCCTCATTAATAGCATTTTCTTTATGTCAGTGGCGGCTATACTAGTTTTTATTTTTATTTTTTTAATCTAGTGACTAGTAGTACGTATATTGATTTATTGGGAAGGGAAATATCAAAGGGATGAGTACGTACGTGACGTGACTCAATACATATATGATATTGATACTATAAGAAAGGGGGAGCTCTTATATACTTAGATTTGTTTTTAACATTTTATTCATATAATTATAAAAAATACAGAAAAATAATAATTTTTGTACTATATTTTTTTATTCTATCTTTATTTAATTTTTCATTGATTTCACTGGAGTTATTGTAAGACGCCATCTGTTTAATAGGGTTGAATTTTTTTTTATCATTTTTTAATAATAATAAAAATTAAAATATATATAATTAATTGTCATTTTTCAAACGAATAGGTGACTGAATTTTACTCGTTAAGAAAAACATGATAATTAATATTTCACTGATATATAAAGGTGGTCAAGGTCAATGATGTACATTATTATATCTCTTCTTGTTGCCAACTAGCCAAAACTTTCTGGATAATGTGAGAGTCTCGATGGAAGTTTACCTAATATATAAGAAACCATAGGCTATATATATATATATATATATATTATCGCCAGTCTTGTTTGTCAGCCAATATATATAACAGTTCTTTATATAAATGATTTTAAAAATAATTTTAATAAATCATTTCCAATCACCATATTTGATTTAATTTAATTTTAATAATTTTTTATTTAATTTTAATTTTAAAAAATATAAATTATTTTAATTAAAATAATTATATTTATTCATCTCTAAAACAACTGCCCATCTTTTCTTTGGTGGGGTGTGGAGAAACATTACATTGATATATTAATATATATATATATATATATATAATAATAATAATAATAATAATTAAAAAAAGAAAAGGATAATGGCTCAAAGTTGGCCATGCTAGCAATTAATAAAAATCATTGATGAAGATTTAAAACAATTGCCCATCTTTTCTTTAGAGGGATGCTGAGAAACATTACATTTAATGCATGTTTGTTAATGGAAAATGGAAATTAAACGGAAAACAGAATTGGACTGAATGTAGTCATGATCACCTTTAATGTTTATCAAATTTTTTTGGAACCAGAATTATTAAGAAGTAAATGAGTCCTTTTTATGTGTGAACTAAATAAGTTAATTCGAAAAGAAGTATAACAAAAATAATGACTTTATTAAATTTCCTCATGTATTAAAAGATTTTTTTAAATAAAAACAATATTTTAAGTTATGAAAATAAAATTAATTAAAGTATGTAAAGGTGTATAAATAATTAATGATTTTTTAAAATATTAATCATATTACTAATAGATATTAATATTATTTAATAAGATTGATTTGTTTATTAAAAAAGTATTAATAATATTATTTGAAAACAGTAAAGAAAATTAAATAACTCTTGGTTTTACAACAATCACGTTATATTTGAAATTTTTTAATATTATGAAGATCAATTTTGTAACCATATAAATTATTGTGAATAATAATAATAAAAGAGAGAGAGAAAAGATTATGGACTATTACTTCTGTATAGCTTAATATAATTATTTAATTGATTTTATTTTTAAATTTTTAATAAAAAATATATATGTTTATTTTCTGGTTACGTTAAAATATATTTTTTTATTTATATTATTAAAAAAATAAACATAAATATTTTTTTAAAAAATGTTAAAAATCAAATTTTATATATAAAGAGAATGAATTATGTTATATATATATATATATGTATATTATGTGTTTTCTAAAATGGGGTACTACTCATTTGAGTACCTCATGTGATATTAAATGAAGGTGTCAATATTTTGGTCACAACCGGATTTATGTTGATTTTGATGTTGTGTTTGCATAATATTATTGAAAAAAATTGTTCGGTAATTAATATACTTGACTCGTATAGATCGTCAAGATTATTAGGTTATATAAATTAATAATATAATAACTATTTGTAAATTAGGCATAGTAGGCACCACTCCCTCACTATGGAATATGGATCATTTACATAATTTAATTAGAAATGATTTGATATGATAAAACAATTAGCTTGTGTGAATTTTAAAATTTGATAATTATTTCCTTTGCACTTGCTGTAGCCTATAGGCATAATTTGACATTTTCTTTTAATAATTTATTAATACTATATAACAAAGCTAAGAACTATTCCAAGATGTGTAAATTAAGAGTAATTAATGTAAATAATATTCATTTAATTTATGATGAAAAATTAATACATTGTAAACATGAATATTAAATTATGATCACAATTAATTAAGGAAAATTACACATTTCTTCCTGTTAATGGGAAGTTTTGACCCTGAGATATATGATTCTCTTATTTTCACAAGTACATAACATTGCTTCAGAAATTGAAAAGAAATTTAAAAAAAAAAAAACAAGAAGAAGGAAGAAGAAGATCAAGAAACTCAAAAATCAATCTAAAAGGAACTTATCATGGAAGCTGTGTTATTATACTCTATACTTGAAACATCCCATTGATCTCTTTGTCCACCAAAATTGAGATTATACTTAGGCTGTTTATTTGGGTAAAAAACCCCAAAATTTTTCTCCAATTCTGGGTCCTTTTGATTCTCATTAAACATAGCAAAAATATAAGTTTCAATGGGCTTATTAGGTCTCTTAGGGGTACCCTTTTTGGAATGTTGAATCAAATTTGATAGATAAGTCCTTGCATTATCATGAGAAGTACCAAATGCACCTGCTGATGGCCAACCACTTTCTGAAATAACAACTTCAACTGAACCACCCCAAGCACCTTCAAGTGCTGAGTAAAGAGAATCTAACATAGCATCAAAAAGATTCTGATATCCTCTTGACTCATCCCAAACAAGAACTGATGGTGAAGTAAACAAAGCATATGGTAGAGAAATTTCTTTTGGGTTTCCAACATAACTAAAATAAGTGTAAATATTAGCTAATAAAGGTGCATTAGCATATACTAAGTAACCAATAATTGGGTCTATAAAATATCTAACATCATTTCTAAATGAACCTTTTGATGGTGGATATGAAGTTCCAATTAAAGTCATATCAATTGAAGTTGATACTTTGATTTGTTCATGAAGTCCATGTGCTCTAACAGCTTGATATACATTTTGTATAGCTGGTAATAGAAATTGAGCAAACCAAGCAGCTCCATTTACTGGACTCACTTCATTACCAACTGCTATATATTTTATTTTAACACTTGGATAAAAACTTATCACATTTTTTTGTACCCATGATTGAGCATTTGATGGGTTTGTTAGACTTTGAAGATCTGAGTTTGGAACACCAAGGATTAGTTCAATGTTTGAACCTCTTAGAGCTTGTAAAGCAGCTTGGTTTGGATCATATAGTCTCATTCTTTTTATGTTGTTTGCTCTGTAAAGATCTATTACTTCATTTGCTGGTGGTAGATTGTTTCCCATCATTCCATAACAAACACCTACTTGTGCCTCTGCAAATTAATTAAAACAAAATTGTTTAAATTAATTGAGATGATATCTATATATCTATATATATATATGCATGTTATGTATAAACTAACGTAATATTTTACTATCAATTATATTGTGTACAATGATAATACTAAAAATGAAAAGATAAGGGGGAAACCTGTTATCCTTAAGCTTGCCATGGTAAGTCCCAGCATGAGCACTATACCAGCCATTAGACGACTGTTGACGTTTCTTAAAGAAAAGGTTGCCATAGAAAGAAGATTGAAAAAGCTAATGTTGATCAGGTTTTCTTAACCTTCTCAATTGTATCTACCAATATGAATTTGAGCTCAATATATAGGGATGAAAAGGGCTAGCTAAGAAATATGTGTCCAAAAATCACATGTTATAATTGGTTTAAGCTGTTGAAATTCTTGGCACCTAGCTAGTTGCAGCCTACCGTTTACTAATTCCAATAATTAATGTTATCTCTCTCAATAATACACGTAGCGTCGGAATCATTTTCACATTATTTTCAAATAAGGGAAAGTAACTTGGGACTCCCTTAGATTAGATAAGGCAAGTTCCATATTTTAGCCATTAATTGGTTTTTTCTTATTGTAACGAAATGTTGGGTGAATTATATTAAATAGATTAAGTATAATTATATTAGATTAAATTATAATTATTATATAAAAGTGAATACATGTATAATATATTTAAATAAATTAATAATAAATATTTTAATAAAATAATTTATATTTAAAATAAAATTTAATTCATTTTATGAAGTTTTATTAATTATTAAAATAATTTAAGTATAATAATTTATTTAAATCAATATTTATTTTATTTTTATCTTATTCTTTTATTTTAAATTTAAAAAATATTTATTTTTAATTTAAAATAAAAGAAAAAATCAAGACACATAATTTTAAAATTAAAATTTTAAGACCGGTTAAATAAAGTGTTGTATACAATTTAGACTTAGTCTCATTAGTGATAATAAACTTTGCATAATATTTATTATATACAATATGATCTTATTTCATAATCAAATATATGACTGTATACAAATTATGTAACAAACATATCATTTAAGTTCAATAGGTTAGTGAAGTAAAAACTTTAAAAGTCTGCTTTGATCAGCATTAAATTTTGAAATACATATATTATGATGGCAATATTGGTGGCAATGTAAATCTATTTGCAAAGGGATGGTCGGTTTAATTACATTCGAGTCTTCAAATGACTTAATGATTGTGACAAAAGTCATTTTTATTGTCATTTCTAACATTAATTGATTTTATCATTAGGAGACTCGCATGTATACAAAATGACCATTACTTAGTTTCTCTCATTGAGAGCTTTTCAATGCCACCTATAACACAACTATCGAAAGTGTGTTTCAAAAGTCAATCCCATTCAAGCCACTAGATGAACTTGTAGGGTCTTTACTTTTCTAACGTATTCCACTTCTAAAATACTACAAAAAATAAGTGAACTAAAATGTTAAACTTTCTAATCTAATTTTTCACCAAACCTTTAAAATAATTTATGAGTATACCTCTTGGTCCTTTCTATAATCTACAAAATGGTAAGTGTTATTGAAGGCTTTAGAAAAAGCTTAGGAGATAATGTATAGAATGTAGGAAAAGAGGAAAAAGAGCTGAGAGTAAAAGAGAATAGTTATTCTATTCAATAAAATGTCATGTGTGTACACAAGGATATTTATAAAATGTAAGTATATAAGTGTAACAAACTCTATGACATAGAACAAAAAAACACATGTTTTATTATACTCTAACATCTTCCTATAAGTTCAAAACCTTGGAAGAATTGTGAGCTTAGATTTTAGTGATGAAAACTATGTATCTAGGTAGAACCTTTGTTAGTATATTTGTAACTTGTTCTTGTGAAAATGTGTGTATTCAACATGCAATGCATCACTTAAGATCTTCTCATGGATGAAATAAAAATCGATTTCAATGTGTTTTATTTTGGCATGGAATCTAAGGTGTTTGGCTATATATCCAGCACTTATATTGTCATATACACAATTGGAGATGCAACCAAGTTAACCTTAAATTCATTATATACTTTTTGTACCCACATTAGCTCACACATTGCATAAGCTAAGGCTCTAAACTCATCTTTTGTTGATGAATGAGACACTACTTTTTATTTCTTGAATTCTAAGAAACCAGGTAGTGACTAAGAAATACACAATAGGCTCTAGTAGATTTCTAGTCATTAATGTTAAAGACTCAATTAGCATCTGTGTATGTTGTAAGACTCAAGATGAAAGACTTGTGACATGAGGCCATGATTTGATATATCCTTGAGATATCTTAAGAGATGTTTGACAACTATTCAGTGAGATAAAGTAGGTTGTTATTGTGAAAAAAACTAATTATTGCCATATGAGAATGTAATATTGAAGAGCTCCTATTATTGTTTGATAAAGTGTAGAGTCAGTTAACAATTCACCAATTTTTTTAGATAATTGTTGTCTAACAACCATGGGTGTGGAAACTATCTTTTGACTTATGGACTTGAACACTATCTAGCAAATCATTGATATATTTAGCCTGACTTAAAAGCTAATCTTCACTATTATAAGTGACTTCAACACTTACGAAGAAGCTTAACTCACCAAGATCTTTGAGAGATTTTATCAATCAAACTAGAGATAAATCTATTATTGTTTCTTGTAAAAAGAATATCATTAACGTAGATGAGAATGACCAAAAAAATATTTTCATAATTATATTTCATCATTGATGTATCAGCATTGGAACATGAAAACCCTAATTGTAGGTAACCACCGAGTTTCAAGTACCAAGCTCTAGAAACATTTTTGAGACCATAGAATGTCTTATTTAGTTTGCATAAACGATTAGGATATTGAGAATTTTCAAATCCTATTGGTTGTGCAATAAAACCTCTTTCTTTATGTCACCATTCAAGAAAGTTGTGTAAACATCTGATTGTATGATCTTTCATCATTGAGAAAGTTCTAAGTTTAAAATTAGTTTGATTGTATTGGACTTGAATATTAGACTAAATGTCTTGTATAATCAACCCCTTTAGTTTATTAGAAACATTTGGTTTTGACTCTAGACTTATATTTGTCTAAAGTCTATCAACTTTGAATTTTGTTATAAAAACCCAATTGTTGCTAATAATCTTATTGTCCTTGGGTGGTGTAACTTGCTCTCATATTCCATCCACAATCAACAAAATCATATTCACTTTACATTGCATCTTTCTACTTAGGGATTTTAATAGCTTCCCTCACATATGAAGGCTCAGATAGAATATGTGAGAGAAGTGTCTTTGGTTTGTATATGCCTTATTTAGTTCATGTGAACATCTGATGTGAATTAGGGAGTATTGGTGATCTATGTATACCAATAGTGGTCGGAGAAATATTAACGGTAAGTAGAATATCATATGGATTAAAGACTTGAAATGATTTAGGGACAGGAGGGATAAAAGTACTAGAAACATTTGACTGTGTATGAGAGAAAATGGTGTTAAACATGGATGATGGTAAGTACTTAGTGGATGATTATGTGCACATAAAGAGGGGACATGATGGAAGGATTGTAAATGTGACAAAGGGTTAGAAGAAGATAAAGGTATTTGTAAAAAATGGTGACAGATCACGAAAAAAATTAGATATGGGAATAAAAAAAGAGTTAATGACTTATCATGTTTTTGTTATCCTTCACTAGGGGTGTCTAAAAATCGAACCGAATCAAATTAAATCGAAAAATCAAACTGGATTGAACTAATTTTAATAATATATTAAATTTTTTATATCACTTCTTACAAATCGTTGATTAAATTTTTCATATTTTAATTAAAGTTATATCATTAGGTATATCATATTTATATTTATTATTAATCGGATTAAACCGTTGAAAATCGTTAATTAAGCTGGATCAAACCGTTCAATTACAACATTTTTAATAATCAAACGGTTCAATCTGATTCGATTTGAATAATATGAATGATCCAGTCTAATTAATTTTTTTACTTAAAACTGGACGAGAACACACATCCTTCACCTTTATTTCTTTCGTTGTCTATGAAAAAAAATAAAGAAATTTTTTAAAATCATTACTTAAACATATAACTTTTTAACCTAAATAAAACAAATTACAAATTATAGCTCAAATTATGCTTCTAATAAAACTTAACGTCAATGAACTTGTAACTAAAGTGACATATATCATTATGATATAAGTTAACACTTTCTAATTTGATACTGGAAGATATAAATGTTACAAAAAAAACTAACACCATGTTTTTTTTTTTAATGTGGAACACTTCCTCAACCAACAGAATCGAGAGTGAATATTCTTTAATTAGTTTTGGTACATATCCCCGTTATTTTGGCTTTATTGTAATAATTTTTTTTAAATATATTGTAATAAAGTTAAGAGGCGGCCATTACGTAGAAGTATTTTTTTTATGACAAGTTGTAGAAGTGGTTTGATTCATTGGGAAAGATCAAAGTGATGAGTGGGACAAACTATTGGATTTTCAAAACTTTTTATTAAATAAATATATTAATCTTATAATTATTAAATTAAATATATTAAAAAAATTTAATTTTTTTAAAATAAACATTTTAATTATATATTATTAATAATTTTATTATAAAAACTAATACCTTTAATCTTATAATTCATTAAAATGATTATTTTTATTTAGTATTAAAATTAAATACTTATATAATATATATTTTTATAAATAACATGATTATAGATATTAAATTTAAAAATTATAAAAATAAAATAACATTTACATAAAATAACGACACTATTGTGACATTTTTTAAAAATTATGGAACTTTTGATAGTGAATACAATAATTATAATGTTAAATTAATTAAATTAAATAATTTAAAGACTTGCTTTTATGATAGTAAATGTTTATTTTATGCTTTTATTTTTTAACAATATAGTTTTTTTCCTTAATTTATTTAAATTATAATTATTCATTTAAAACATCTTAATTCAATTAATGGTATTTTTTTAATAAATTTTGTTATTATAATAATAAAATATATAATATTTTAATTTTACATTTAATATTAATAGACTTTAACGTTATTTCTATTAAATATTATTATAATTAATAAATTATTGCTGTGAGATTAATCCGGTTTAAAAGCTATTATTGGTTACGTTTTATGAGGAAAACATGATACATTATTAATAATCGTCTACTTATGAAGGTGGGCAAGATCAATGACAACGTTACTTATATTTCATCTTGTTACAAAACAATTCAGGCTAATAATGTAAGAAATAATTTCGAAAACAGATGAGGCCGCCAAACAAGACGGCCGGCAGGGCACGCAAGTGTTCAAACTTTTAAATTTTAGGAATTTTTTATTTAAAAAAAAAATTTGTTAGTTAGACAAGTTTCTATACTATGAATTAAAATTTTGTTAAATTTTAATGACCCAAAGTCCCAAATACCTAGTAATCGCATAGGATATTTGTGATAACATTTTAAAAGAAAAAAATAAAAATAATATTTTAAAATTTATTACCATAAAAATAATATTTTTATATTCATATCATATATTTTTATTGTAAAAATAATATGATATATTTTTTTTAAACGTTATTTATTTTAATATCGTTTAAATTAAAACAGATATATTTAAATTAAATGTGATTTAATTGAAAATGTTAAATTTTTTAAAATAAGTTTTTGGAACTTGTAAATCAAAAAATAAGTTTGGTACGTCAAAAATAAAAAAAAATACTCAATTATCCTTCCTATATGTACGACTAATTTAAATAAAAAATGTTAAAGTGCATCATTTTTGTAAGAGGGATTAAAGGTGCATATTTTCAAATTCAAAGAATAAAGTGCACTAATAACACACAAAACAAAAGACCAAATTTGCATTGAGTCTGAATTTTTTTTATAGGTAGTGATATATTATCACAATTATTTTTTATAATTAATTAATTTATTATAATAATAATTTCAATTAAAAAATATCGTCTTTTTTATTCTTTATTTTGTTGTAATTAGAAGTTAATTTCCTACCTTAAATGAGATTTATATATGCGTATAAAACCCAATCTGGGGCTATAAATAAACTAGTCAATTGCATATTTTGAAATTTTCAATTAAAAATATGAATTATATTATTTATAAAAAAACATTATATCAAATATCAATTAATTATTATTCTACTATTTTATACTTATTATTCGGTCATTCTTGGATCTTTCTTTTGACATGAAATTTTATCAACGCCAAAGTGTATTGCTCTTAGTATAATTTGTTTCACTCAAAAACAATGAAAAAAAGTGTGGTGTTTCCTGAATTTTTGTTTTTTAATCATAATATTTTAAAAAAGGATTTTTTTGTTTTTAAAACTAAAAAAAAGGTTTTTTGGTTACAAGACTAAATAAACCAATTTATATGATTTCTTAAAATATAAAACGAAATAGTTTTATAAATACAAAGAATGATTCAAATTTTAAAATATTAAGATACTAAAAACATATTAATATGTATCCATAAAATCTGGGAAATGTAATGTATGAAAAATTTGAAAGTATGGAAGGCATCTTGAACCCTTAATGTCTTATTTATTCCACAGGCTCACATTTGGGAAGACATCAAAACAACAACTATAGGCGATGCTTACATAGACCGCATAAGCAAGTTAGGTGCTTCCAAGTTGGGCCTGTCCTACACCAAACATAATGGGATAATCCTATACAAGAATCAGGTGATTATTCCTTTAAGTCTTAGATTCCAAACAAGCCATTGCATGAATTCCATAACTCTCCTATTAGTGGACACTCTAGAATGCTGTGCACCTATAAACACCTTACTCAACAGTTCTATTGGTCACCCATGTATCGAATGGTGGATACGTATGTCTCTTCCTATGAAGTGTGCCAAAAACCTAAGGCTTCCACATTGTCCCTTATAGGACTCCTACGACCATTGCCCATTCCTTGCCAAGCATAGGACGACATCATAATGGATTTCATTGAAAGACTGCCCCCATCACAAGGAAATGACACCATCCTTGTAGTGGTCAATCTCCTTAGCAAATCAACCCACTTCTTGGCATTAGCCCACCTTCTATTTGCCAAGATGGTAGCTAAAAAAATTGTACATGGTATAGTCAAACTACATGGCTTGCCCAGATCAATCATCAACGATCGCGATCCCATTTATCTGCCACTTTTGTCATGAATTCTTTAAGTTGTCTGGCACATAATTGAAGATGACTTCAACATACCATCCACAAACTAATGGACAATCAGAAGTCGTCAATCGATGTGTTGAACAATACTTGCATTGCTTGGTTCACCAACAACCAAAAAAATGGTACTATCTTCTTCCCTGGGTAGAGTTTTGGTATAATACAACCTACAATGCATCGATGGGCATGACACCTTTTCAGGCTTTGTATGGGTGCCTTCCTCCTATGATTCCAATCAATTAGGATCTACTCATGTTTATGAGGTGGATCAAAACTTCGCTTCTCGTAATGAAATTATCAATCAACTCAAGCTTAACTTACATGTAGCCACCAACCAAATGAAATAAATGGTTGACTTGATTCGACGAGACACAGAGTTCAAGGAGGGAAATCTTGCCTACCTTAAACTACATCCTTATCGACAATAAACCATGTTCAAGCGAGCATCTCATAAACTAGCTCACAAGTTTTATGGGCCCTTTATAATCGTACGACACATCGATAAGGTAACATATCAACTCCAACTTCCTGAAGGCTCTCGCATACACCTAGTATTCCATGTTTCCTTGTTGAAAAAGAAGATTGGAGATTGATGAGTGCTCAAAAAT
The DNA here is from genome assembly GCA_030763125.1 of Hippophae gyantsensis. Taxonomy (NCBI): domain Eukaryota; kingdom Viridiplantae; phylum Streptophyta; class Magnoliopsida; order Rosales; family Elaeagnaceae; genus Hippophae; species Hippophae gyantsensis. The sequence goes on along the minus strand of CM061039.1, from coordinate 25,250,897 downwards.
CACTAAAATTACCATGATTTTATGCACATTAATTGATTAAAAAATATATATATTTATATGTTTTATCATATATTTATATAAATTTGTCTTTTTCGGAATCACGGGTATTTTTATTATTTTTCAGGTATTTTGGCTTAAAAACGTAACTTAAAGACTCAAAAAAGAATATTGGAAGCAATACATCACAAATATATTAATAAATAAATGGGGAAAGTCAACAAATATGAAAAAATTGGACAAAATGGGTCAAAAATGTCAAAAAGGAGAAAATCGCGCCACCGTGCCGCTCAGCCGCGCTGAGTCGCGCACGCGCCAGCGCCCAACCGCGCACACTGCTTCCCACTCCCGCGCGCACCTGCATCCAGTTCCGCGTGCGCCCGTGCGCATAACAGCTACCTTCTGCGCGCGCCGCTGCCCATTTGCGCCCCATTTCGCACGCGCCACCTACCCGCTGACGTCATTTTCACCTACTACGCGTTTCCTCCATTTTTTATCATTTTTTCACCCACTTTTTATTTCTTTCCTCACCTATAAATACCCCTATTATCTTCACTTCATAACACACCTCAAAACACATTCTCTTCTCTCTTTCTTTCTCCCATTTATTGAATCAAAAAGCTAATAAATTACAAAAACATAACTAGTTCTTCCCAAAAAGGGAAGAACTCTAAAACTAAGAGAAATTAACTAAGAAAAGCTAAAAACTAATAAAAACTAAAAAAAACTAAAAAATCTAAGAAAAGAGAGAAAGAAAGAGAGAAGAGAATGTGTTTTGAGGTGTGTTACGAAGTAAAGAGAATGGGGGTATTTATAGGTGAGGAAAGGAATAAAAAGTGGGTGAAAAAATGATAAAAAATGGAGGAAACGCGTAGTAGGTGAAAATGACGTCAACTGACGTTAGCGGGTAGGTGGGGCACGCGAAATGGGGTGCAGATGGGAGGTGGCGCGCGCGGAGGGCAGCTGTTACGCGCACGGGTGCGCGCGGGAGTAGGAAGCAACGCGCGCGGGGCTCGGCACGGCTGGGTGGCGCGGCAACGCGATTTTCTCCTTTTTGACATTTTTGACCTTTTTGACCCATTTTGTCCAATTTTTCCATATTTGTTGACCTTTTCCCATTTATTTATTAATATATTTGTGATGTATTTCTTCCAGTATTCCTTTTTGAGTCTTTAAGTTACGTTTTAAAGCCAAAATACCTGAAAAACAATAAAAATACCCGTGATTCCGAAAAAGACAAATTTATATAAATATATGATAAAACATATAAATATATATATTTTTTAATCAATTAATGTGCATAAAATTATGATAATTTTAGTACTTTTTGAGCACTTATCAGAGATTCATAAGCATGTTATCCTACCTTGCCACCTCTCAACGATGATGGTGCTATTATTATAGAACCTGAGGAGATCATAGATACTCGTTGAATAAAAATGGGGGAATTTTTTTGCAGAAAACTTGGTCAAGTGAAAGAACCTTCCCAAAGAATATGCCACTTGGGAGAATACATCCACACTATAAGAACAGTTCCCTACCTTAAATCTGGAGGACAAGGTTAGTTACCAAATAGGGTATTGATAAACCAAGAAGATCTCAGTGAGTTTCTAGGCCCAATAAGAGATATTTGGATTAAGTTTATAAATGTTTTAACTTCTAGTTCTATTTTTTGATACATTATTTTTATGGTTAGTTGATTATGTTTTCATTGCTAATGTGGTGTTCTAGTTTTTCTATACCATGTTGATGGTTCTTAGAAGTAGTGGTGGTTAGTTCCTAGGAGTAATGGCCTTAAGATTGTGGTTTGTGCTTAGAGATAGTGGTCAAAAAATCAGAAAAAATACTTAGAAAATGGTGACCACAAACCATGTATTTATAACCCTTCAATGAATGAGAAAATAAGAGAAAAGTGTGATTGCTCTGACACAAAGAGAGTAGTTTGCATTTCATTCAGGAGCTTTGGTTGGGACCTATCAAAAAACTCATCTTTTGGATACGACTTTCTACTTCTCTTTTTATTTTATTTTTAAGATAAATTTCATATTTTATTTTATGTTTTATTGTCTATTAAAGTGTGCTAGTTACGAATTAATCCTTACAGGTTATAAGGATCACATCATATGATCTAATCTGATACAATATTATTTTATTTATTAGAATAAAGAGGGATATTTTATGTATATTAATAGGCAATAAAACATCATTTTCAAGGATGGAACGGAGCTAAACCGATTTAATTTCAATCAAGGTGACAAACACATGACATGTCAAACCAACCTTAGCCAAAGAATAAGCTGTATTATTAACTCTACTAGGACAATAGTAGCATTCGAATGAATGCATCTGAGAAATTAAAATACTAATGTTCATCTACGATATGACCCTCTAAATATAAGTTGCTAGGACCCTTGTTCAATAATTGAACGGCTTGTAGACAGTCAAATTCCAGCACCACATCTCGAAAACCGATCTCTAAGCAAAATTTTAATCCATACCAAATAGCCCAAAGTTGGGCCGCCCTCGCTGGTGCTCTCCCATGCTTCATATCAGCTACAACAACCATAATCTCCCCCAAGTTATTTCTGGTAATACACCCACAGCCCAACAAACCCACTGTAACAGCAACAGACGCATCAACATTCACCTTTAGCTTCCCAGCTGGTGGTGCTATCCATCTGATGCCCCTTGCAGCGGGTTGCTTAATCTGCATGTAGTTGTATCGGTGATGCTCCTCCACCTGCATTAATACCTGGGCCAATATACCAATTACTCTCAAAAACATAGCAACATCGAGCACGCCATATGTCGTACATAAGTGTAACCAACATCTCTATTTTAACGTCCCCGGTTCCATCAAACCAGCCCACACACTTTCAGCTACATCAACATTCTTGTACCAACTGCAAAATAAAACCAAGCTAGATTGTTTCCATATTGTTTTGACACCTTTGCAAGCCCACAAAGCATGATTATCATTCTCAATACCAACCCCGCACAAAGGAAAATTATATTGAGTGATTATTTTCCGCTTGTAAAGCACTTAATTGCAAGGAATAACTTTCCTCGACACACACCACATAAAATGCTACACTTTATTCATTACCTTCAGCCCCCATAATAGCTGCCATAGCCGTTGCATAATTGTTGTAGTAGACAATGAAATGCCATCATACTTTCTCTCTCGCATCTCACAAGTCCACTTTTCAGCGTGTACACACTACTTGAGGTGAAATGCCACACCAACACATCTGGCAGTTGAGTAGGTGGTAATGCCAAACCAAGTATCGCATTGGCCTTATTAGTTCAAAAAGTTTGAGTAATAAGCTCCTCATTCCAGCCACCATCAAACCAATATCAGTAAGGAAACCATAGCTTCCATTCCCAATAAACAATCAGATTGAATCTGAAAACCATTTCTTGAGTTAGCCATCCAAGGGTCCCTATATATGAGTGTCGAGTCACCATTCCCAATTATCCTTCGAACTCCATTAACCAGCTAGTCACATCCCTAAAACAAACTTCGCCAAACATAGCTTGACCCCCCATTTTTACTAGTTGAAAAGAAAGATTGGTTGACAGCATACTTTGATTTTAAAACCTGACTAACAAGTGAGAGGGATTGCTTAATGATTCTCCAGAATTGTTTCTGTAAAAACTATGAGTGTGGTTATTTTCGTGTACAAAATATTTACTTATAAATTTATTTTTAGGTCTGCTATCAAGTCTATCAAGAAAAGCCCAACAAATACTCGAGTTTCAGATAATCGTATTTCAGGTATATCTTTTATAACTACGACACATAAGATTTCATTTATGCATTTAATAACACATTTTCATAAATTTAAAATTATATTTTATGTTAAAATATATATGCAAACTTTAATTAATTTATGAAATTATTAATTAATTTTTTAAGATGTGTTTTAATGGACTTTGAAAAAATTAAGCCCAAAATACATTTAACCCTAATATCACTAGGTATTATTATTATCTATATATATATAGATACATTAAGGTTAAAGGTGTGTGGAGGAAAAAAATTAGAAAACGAAGAAAGAAAAATCTGCAGCTGCCGAATTGAGAAAAAAAATAAACAAAGAAGCCGGAGCTAGTGAATGTCGAGTGCTAATATATATATATAAAGCTATTCAACAGGAATCAATAGTAATATATATATAAAGTTATTCAACGCATGTAATCATGGTCGTCAGGAATCAACGCAGAATGGTATGCTTTTGATTTTCTTTAATATATATATATATAAATGTTGTGATTTGAATAATATTATTTAGGAAGCAAAAGTAATTAAGACTTAAATAAAATTGATATTATATTGAAGGTATTTATTAATAAATTTGATTTGTATTTTTATCTTTACATAATTTCTTCTTAATTAGATTTTTACATGTTTAGATTAAATAATTTTATGTGTGATCATAATTATTTAATTTGACGATTAAATTTCAAAGAAGAAATTTTTTGTTGAATTTATGCCTAATCTTTTTACTCTAGAATATTCTAGTTGATTTGGTTTAAATGATATTTGTTTTAAATCATCTAGTTAGGATTATTCATTGTTAAATCCGTTCTAGAACACACACAGGCACTTGTGTTTTTGTGCTAACTATTTTGCAGTTACTTCGGGAACGTATCTGATTGGCGAGAAGCTTATTGGAACGTTGGTCTAGAAACCGCTCACGCTAATATTGGAAACTGTGAAAACAGAGCAGAGACTCGTAAGTAAAGTACATTGGGGCAGTATCCTAAAGAGGGTTGCATAAGACCAAGTTTGTACTTGAACATTTGGTTTTCATAGTGGAAAGTTAGGTAGTCCGGTGGACCGGTGGTTTTCCTCTTAGGTCATTGTTGTGGCCTAAGTTGTTTCCACCTAAAAATATCTTGTTATAATTTTCGCACTTTACTCTTACACACGATTGCATATTTGACCGCTTTGTTTAGGTTAATAAATTATAAATTGATAAAAATTAAAAATAAGCTATTGAACCCCTCTAAGTTAATGAGTTCCATATTTTACAAACTTTCAATTTCATTAACATTGACCAATTAAAATCAACTAAGTTTCTAAAGCCCAAGCCACAAGTCTTGTCGGTTTGCAGAGTCCCACCAAACCACCCACAATGTATACCACCACCATCTTTTTTATTTTACCACCAATACCAAGCTGCCATTTTTTCAACATCCGTGCTAATAGCTACCGGTTACCGGAACAATCTCATTGGATAAATGGATATGACTTGAAATAGTAACCTTTCCATGGATGTCTAAGGTACACCTTTCTCTAATTATTTGGAAAGAGCTTCTCTCATCTTGCTTATGTTCAGTTGGATGCCTAAGGTACTTCTCATGGCATAGGACTTCGTTAACACCTAGAATATAGAGAATTTCTTCACATACAATAGGGATGATATTAGGACTAAATGAAACTGTTGATTTCTCAAAATTGACTTGCTGTCTAGTGGCCAACTCATAAACTGTTGCTAGTAACATATTAAGCTCCCTACACTATTGTTCACTAGCATCGCAAAAAATAAAGGAATCGTCTGCAAAAAATAGATGAGAAATGCTAGATCTGGATAGGGCAACACGAATCCCTTTAATCGATCCATTATTCTCAGTATGTCGCAACAAATATGATAGACCCTCTCCACATAAAAGAAATAAATAAGGATAAGTGGATCACCTTGTCCGAGCCCCTAGTAGGCTAAATGTTTCCCACAATATTGCCATTAATTTTAATAGAGTAGATGACTGTAGACATACACTGTCGAATCAACATTAACCACCTGTTTTGAAATCCCATGATGCGCATTACCTCAATAATATAATCCCATTGATAGGCTTTACTCATGTCAAGTTTTAAAGCATGCTACAATGGAAATATCAGTTATCTGACATCCTGTAACAAAAGCACTTTGTACCTCATTAATTAACCCTATCAAAACACCCCTAAATCTATTGGCCAGAACTTTGGAAATAATTCTATAAGTTACATTGCACAAGCTAATAGGTCAAAATTTGGTTGTCCTTCTAGGCTTCTTGACTTTTGGTACTAAGGAGATGACAGTTTTATTTATTCCACATATATCTGCACTTCCATTAAGAAAAGAAAGGCCCGCGGTACATACCTCATCTCTAACCAATATTTTTGAAAAAATAAGGCTGGTACCCCATCAATGCCGGGGGCCCATTTGTGGGGTGCATATTAAAAAGTGCAATGCTAGTGTGTCAGTGGCATTACTTTATACTAAATCTGTCATGGCTTTACTGATTCCGTCAAGTTCTTAGCATTTTGTTTGAATCTTCTCTGAATTCGATTTCACTTTGGTTGTTAATTTTTCGCATCTTGTCTATAAATTGTCCATCAATGCTATAAATGTTATTTGAGGGCCCACCAAGGAGCGGTTGATCTCTTTCTTTGTATATCCATATCTTAAATCTATTTATTTTCGATGTAAAAATGATTCAATTATTTAACATGATTTCACTTTTAACCCCTTTGTAAAAAAACATATGTTTTGTACAACGTTAAGAAACATGTGTTCATTTATGTTATAAAAAAAAATATATTTTTTCTTTAATTTTATAAATAAAACTCTATATATAAAAAGAATTATACCATGCAATTAAACCAATCTCTCTTTTTCTTGTCCATGAGACTCTCTTATAGCTTATGGGAATCCTCAACTTATTCATAGCTTAAATTGGCTGGTAATTTGCAAATGCTTCTACTGTTGGTGTTTGCCTTTTCTGCAACTTTGGCTATGAATTTAAAGTGGTGCAATCTAGTGGGTTATATATCTGGATTTGGCATACCAGGTATCAAAGTATTATTTTATTTGATTCAGCTCCCAATTCTTTATAATAAAATATTGAGCGTTTTATATTTTTAGTATATTTTTGTTGCTCTCTCTTTTGGTTAGATGGTAGTTTGTTCCAAAGATGATGCTCCTTGAGTCTCTCATGGCTTTGCATTGTTTTCAGCATGCTTTGGTGTACTAATTGAATTGTAAATTTTCAGGGTAGGTGCCACAAGATGCTTTGGTGTACTTGTACTTGTTTTGAGTTCAAAGCCTTAATATTGTTACCTTCCCCACCCCCCTCCACAACATGCTTTGGTGTACTAATCTATATCCACTTTTCATTGTGTACACTACTTGAGGTGAAATGCCACACCAACACACCTGATCTGATTTCAACCTCCTCTCCGAAATGCAGATAATGCTCCAGGCAATTTCATTTGTTCCTTCACCTATGGGCTCGTATGTCTCTTGTTGTTTATATAACTAAAAATTACAATATTCTACCTCTTATAGGGAAACCTTGGGATAAACTGCAAATTTCTGATCTGATTTCAAAAGCATTTGTTTTTTTACTTGTTAAATGATTTATATGTATTATGCATGGCACGACTGTCGTGAAAGTCTCTAGCTCTGTTCCTCAATTTATTTCAACTTTTTTTATGTTTGGTTGTCATACTAAAATAACTATTTCAATGTTCGGAATTTCTTTGCAGGAATATGGGTTGACAAACCTTTTGTTCTCTTGCCTGACCAGGTAAAAAACAGAGCTTTAAAACAGACCATGTATTGTCTTATGACTTATTTTTTTCATTAAGATTTATTTTTTGTTCTAGTCCATGTTATGTAATGGTCTTTTGGAAGTATATTTTTATTTAAAGTTCAGTCATAAGTTCTACTTTTTTTTTGTTCAACTTATTTGTTCTACTTAAAAAACAGATTATAAGGAAAATTTGGTGCATAAACAAGGCTACTACCTGAATATCAGTTCCTTGATTGTGTAACTGACTTGTTCAGCCTCTGTTATGTTTTATAGATTATTATAATTTATAGGAATCATTATGAGTCCAACCCATCAAATCATTGTAAAAAACCCATGATATATTGGTGATGTACATTGTAAATATTTTTGAATTTTTGCCTTCATGCTATTTTTTGTGCTGTGTTTCTATGAATTTTGGTATTTTGATTTTATGGTAATGCATCTATAACTACATCAAATAGTGCCCCTTTCTGTTGGAATAGTTGATAGTCTTCTTCTTAGGGGATTTCTTTTTTCTTATCAACACAGTGTTAGAACTTAACCGTGTAAGTTACGAGTGGAGCAATGTGAAGCTTTAGCTTTGTTGTTGGCCAGAGCTCCTAGTCGATGACTAGCTACCACTTTTGAGCTCAGCTGACCCCTTTTTGAGGCAAGGGATAAATGCCTTATCTGCCCACAATCCCATAATACTATCAACATTTTTGAGTTAATTTATAAAAAATCCGTTTTGAGCTGGTTAAAAACAGCAAAATATAATGTGTTGTAGTAAGGTAATGATATCATAGAAAACCTTATAGAAGGATTTGAGCCTCGAATTTAATTAAAAAGTCTCAAGTAAAGAATAAAAATTACATTTTACTCTCATCGTGGTCAGAAATGTTATGAAATTACGTAAATTTCCAATAAGTCAGATTTATGAGAAAACAAATATAAACAAAATAACATTCACAAATTTGATATTGGAGTTCGATCAATTTGCTTACGTCTTCGGACCTACTATAGATCTTTTACTGAAAGGGAGAAATTATACAAAGTGTTTACAAAACTCACAACTCATAACTCAATTACACCTAAGAAAATTACTTTCAATTTTCTCTCACTAAAGTTTTTTTCTCAATTGGATTTTGATAATTAAATGATTATTTCATTATAATTATACATCTATTTATAGGGAGATTGACTCCTTAAGGGTTCCTTGAATTGCTCTTTGAATTAAGTCTTGATTTTCTCCTTAATTTTCTCTTTGAATTAAGGTCCTTGACAGCAATCTTCATTACAATCTTCATCTGTCTTCACACCTCGATCAATGTAACAGCTTTTCTAGTCTTGTTACTTTAGCAGACCAGTTAAAGTTGAACACAAATTTAATTTGTCAATAGTCACCACCTTTGTCAACATATCTACTGGATTTTTGCTTCCTTGAATATTCTTTAGTATTAACACATCATCTTCCGTTGAATTCTTCACCAAGTGTATTACATTTTGACTATCACTGTGCAAAATATTCTTCTCATGTTTGAATCCCAACTCAATTAACAAACCTTCAAGCCATATCATCTCTTTACTAGCTTTAGTCATTGCTACATACTCAACCTCTATAGTGGATAGAGTAACAATCTTTTGTATCTGTGACATCCAACTAGCATCTGTAGTTTCAATAGTAAATATATATCTGTTGGTGCTTCTTCAGTGATCAACTTCACCTCCATAGTCTACGTCTATATAGCCTTGTACTTTTAACTCTCTTTTACTAAAGTACAAAAACTTATCTACGGTTCCTCGTAGATACCTCAAAATCTACTTGACTGCTTACCAATGAATTTTACCTAGATTTGACATAAACTTGCTAACAATTCCCATTCCATGGCCAATGTATGGTCTTGTACAGACCATCACATACATCAAACTTCCAATGGCTGAGGAATAAGGAACCTTAGCCATGAATTCTCTCTCTTCCTCTATCTGAGGGGATTGATCCTTGGATAGGCAAAAGTGACTAGCCAAGGGTGTGCTAAATGGCTTGGCGTTACCCATGCTGAATCTTTGTAAAACACAGTTGATGTACTCTTCTTAAGATAAGTGCAAGGATCCTCTCTTCTTATCTCTTGTGATTTGCATTCCATAAATCTTCTTTGCTAGACCCAAGTCTTTCATGTCAAAATTCTTTGACAATTGTTGCTTCAACCTTCTGATATCATCCATATCTAAACCTACTACTAATATATCATCAACATAAAGTATTAAAATGATATAACTAGACCTATATCTCTTGAAATAGTAATAGTGGTCGACATTGCACTTCTGGAAACCTTCCTGGTGCATGAAGTTGTCAAAATTTTTGTACCACTGTCTCCGGACTTGCTTCAGGCCATACAAACTCTTCTTAAGTCTACACACCATGTTCTTCTTCCCTCTTTTGAGAAACCTTCTGGCTGGTACATGTATATCTCCTCATCTAAGTCTCCGTGAAGGAATGCAGTCTTCATATCCAACTGTTCAAGATGAAGATCTTCAATGGCTACAATACTTAAGACTGATTTGATAGTATTGAGCTTCACAATGGAAGCAAAAATCTTAGTGTATTCAACTCCTTCTTTCTACTGAAATCCTTTAACAACTAGTCAGGCTTTGTATATCTTAGAACCATCTTGCCCCTCTTTCACCCGGTACACCCATTGTTTTTGAAGTTCCTTCTTCCCTAAGGGTAACTCAGCTAGTTCCCATGTCTAGTTGGAGATGAGAGATTTCATTTCTTCTTTCATGGCAAGCTCCCACTTGTTGGCATCTAGAGTCTGACAAACTTCATCATAGCATTCAACCTCCCTTCCATCAGTCAACAGCATATAGTTCATGTATTAGGTACATGAGGTCGAGAAGACTTTTCCAATATAGGAGCTGGAGAAGAAAACTGTGGTGTGCCAGACTACTATGCACTTCCCTGTCCAACGAGTTCCTCTAGCTGAGGACTTGTTACAATTGGTTTTGTTACGGAACTATCTAGGACATCATCTACATCTGTAAATACTAACTCATTCTTCTCTTAATCGTTGACGTCTTTTATATGCATGTCCTTATATATCATCATTTCATTGAAAATCACATCTCTGCTATTAATCATTTTTTTTGTTTTCGTCATCCCAAATGTGGTAGCCAAACTTATCCTCACCATAGCTGGTCAAGGTACATTTCTTTGATTTGGGATCGAGCTTATTACTACTTCGGTAGAATTAACTATATACGAATGCTTTTGGCTCTTTCTATCAACATTTGGTTCATACGCTCAGCTACACCATTGTGTTGAGGCATGCCTGACACAGTTCTCTCCATTTTGATCTTGTGCTGGTAGTATAAATTTTTGAATATGGTGTCTTCATATTCACTACCATTGTCGATTCTGAGCTTTTTGATCTTCAAACTTGTCTCATTTTCAACCATAGCTTTCCATCTTCTGAAAGCATCAAATACTTCATACTTATGCTTTAGAAAGTAAAACTATACCTTTCAAAAGTGATCATCGTTGAAAGTCATGAAGTAGTGTTTCCCACCAATGGATGAGACATTCGTTAGTCCCTAAACATTAGAGTGAATGAGCTCTAGCCTTTCCTTCTTTTGGGTTCTACCACTTGTCTAAAAGATGACTCTTTTTTGCTTTCCAAGTATGCAATCTTTGCACAAGTCTATCTTCGTAGACTATAGACATGGAAGTTTTCCCTTTAAGTGCATAATCTTCATCCCCTTCTCACTAATGTGGCCTAGTCTCTGGTGCCACAAATTTGGTGTTTCATTGCCTGTTGCAACTACGATCAAACAATGTGCCCCTACTATCATGTAAAGAGTGCCACTCTTCTTGCCTCGAGAAACCATCATTGCACCCTTTGAAATCTTCCAATCATCACTATGAAAGATTATAGTGTAGCCTTCACTAGCCAACTATCCTACTGAGATTAAGTTCTTTCTTAGGTCGAGAATATGTCTGACATCCTTTAGCTCCCAAACAGACTCATTCAACTTAATATTCACTACACATTTGCCAGTAATAGCACATGGTTGATCATCACCAAGATATACCTTTCCAAGGTTTCTGGGGACATATTTCTCAAAGATTTCTTTCTGTGAAGTAGCATGGAACGATGCTTCAGAGTCTAACACCCAAGATTCTTCCTTACTCTCCAAAAAGCATATCAATGCATCATTTCCTCCTGATATTGAAGTAACATTTGTCTCGATCTTTACTTCCTAATCCTTCGGTGCACTCTTGCACTGATTTTTGTAGTTCCCGGTTCTCCCAAAATTCCAACAGTCAATAGTTTTTGAGCTATGAGAATTATTGGGATCTTGGATTTGGACCTATTATCCTTTCATCTACCTTGGTAGTTTTTTTTCCGCATCCATTCCCTATAGTTGAATTTCTACCTCTTAACTTTGTATGTAAAACTAAAGAGGTTGACAATTCACCTCACTCTCTACTTCAAATCTCTTCACTGAGAACCAAATCACGAACATCATCAAATTTCAACTTATTACTTCCTAACGAGTTACTCACAGTCATGACAGTAGCATTCTAGTTTTCTGGTAGAGAAGACAAAAGTATCAATGCTCGTACTTCTTCATCGAATTCAATTTCAACTAAACTTAATTGGTTTGTGACTGTGTTGAGTTCATTGAGATGTTGAGCTATCGATGTGCCTTTCATCATCCGCAAATTGAACAAACGCCTCATTAGATGTACTTTGTTTGAGGTTGATGGCTTCTCATACATATTGGAGAGAGTTATTATAAGACCCACCGTGGTATTTTCCTTTACTATGTTGAAAGCAACATTGCAGGATAGTGTCAATGGAATAACTTCGAGGGCTTGTCTGTCTAGAAGATTCCAAGTTTCTTCTTTCATAGCCTCTGGCTTCTTTCCTAAGAGAAGTTGATAGAGACTTCTTTGATACAGATAATCCTCTATTTACATTTTCCAAAACCCAAAATCATAGCCATCAAATTTCTCAAGTTTTACCTTTCCTTCATCTAAGGCCATTGGTCCCACTCAAATCTCACTTTCTCTGGAAATTTTCTGATTATTATTGCGAACCACCGTGTATTAGAACACCTCCATCGATAAACCAATATTGTCGAAAAATTTTACTAATCACATAATTCACTATTCATATGAATAGTAATCTTGTAGAAACTTGATAGAAAATCACCACAAAAAGCTCTAATACCAGTTTTTTGGACTCTGAACCGACCCAAAGATCGAGCCTTATGCAGACCAAGCCCAAGTCTAGCCCAAGATTGAAGATGAAACACCCTAGACATCCCACATGTGGGATAAGCCAAGCCCATATAGCCTCAACCCCTATCAAGATCGAGCTCGATGTCAACTCGAGCCTAGAAAGACCAAGCTCGATAGAAGCCCGAGCCCAAGAAAGATCGAGTCCAAGGTCATCTCGAGCTCAGTCACAACATGACCTCGTGGAAAGCACAGTTGAAACCCAACCTAGATCCCTGATACATTGTACCTTAGGCTAAATCATGCCCTCTTGACACGTATTTACATTTACATATTGTATATTTGACACCTGTACCATTTATGTGCTATAAATAGGTGGACCACTTATGAGGATCTATATATTCAGCCCTTTGCATTAATATCTACAATCTCTCTCTAGAAGCTCTATAGTCTCAACAATTTGGCGCCCACTGTGGGGCTCAAATTCTCAGGTCAATCACAAGTTTCTGACCCCGTATCCTGTAGAGACTCACCTTGTCCCTAGAGAGAAATTAGGAATTAGTAACTCACAAACCGACGATCATGGCAATAACTCGGTCCGGAAGATGATCAGATTCAATTGATGCCGAAACAATGGTAATTCAAGGAAACACACCACAAGCCACCAATATGGACAGGGCAAGATAACGCCCTCTATCAGGAGTTATCTCGTCAACTCCTCGAGCTAAGAAAAGAAATTGCCGAAGAGAAAATAGATCTCTCTTGTCCCATGCAGACGGAAGGACCTTAGAAAATCCTACCGTCAAACCCCGTCATACCGAACATGAGGTTGAAAGACATCTATTTTCTAGCTCGGCTTGCCCCAATGAAGAACAATGGCTCCAAGAAAAGAGAAGTTGGGAAACACAACTACAAGCTCTAGAGGGTAACAATAGAAGACAGAATGAGGCCTTGAAAGCAGCAAACGAGAGACAGGAAAAGGGAAAAGCCTCTTGCGAAGTGGACAGAGATTACGAACAATTGTACATCTCACCATTTGTAGATACGATAAAAAATGATGAACCCCCACCCAAGTTCAATGCTCCCAAATTCCCAGACTATTTTGGGACAAAAGATCCAGTAACACACGTTCAACATTTCAAAATAGCCATGGCGCCTATGAGCCTCACCCAAGCAAAAACAGATGCAATGATGTGCAAACTATTCACCGTAACTCTATGCAAGGGTGCGCAAAAGTGGTTCAATAACCTACCTCCCTGGTCCATATCCTCCTTCCCATAGTTTGCCAAACTATTCATCACCAACTATGCCTACAATAAACCCTTGAGAAAAGAATTGTACCACCTCTTTTCAATTATACAAGGGGAAAAAGAGCCCAACGAAGAGTACATGAAGCGATTCAGAGAATAAAAATTAGAGATCGTAAACTGCCCTAGCTTTATCGTTATAGAGGCTTTCAGGCGAGGCTTGCTAAAATATTCTACCCTATTCATGGAACTAACAAAATCAGTGCCATGTACCTTGAAGGAAGCTTACGGGGAAGCCAGGACGTCCGTCAACTTAGAAAAAGAGCTTAGCCTAGTCAAGGACCGTTGAATAGGGGTGGAGGTGGTCCCGACCCCAAGCAGAGAAAAAAGGAGGACAAGCCCGGATCAAACACCCCAAAACTACAAAAACAAGCGATTTGCTGACTTAGGGAACATGCACTAACCGGTCAATAGAAACTGGGCAGTAAATAAAAATTGGTCGAGAAATAGGGAAACATAGGGAATAGCATTATCCCCCTTTAAGGGTTCTCCTTTAATAGGGGATTTACTGAGGTAATAAAAAGAATGGAGCGGGAGCTTGAGACCATATGGCCACCCAAGATGAGTGCTCCGGACAGAGACATGTCCAAATGGTATATCTTTTACAAAGATATGGGCCACGATACAAGAGACTGCAGAAACCTAAAAAGAAAGTTGGAAACATTACTGGTGAGTGGATATTTCAAGGACCTCATCACAGAGAATGAAGATAGAAGAGTCTACCAAGGCGAGCAAAGAATATTCCGACCAACATACTCATTAAGTAGTGAACAACCTCATAATGGGCTCGGCATTAAAACCATCCACATCATACATAGAGGACCAAGGGTTAGCGGGGTTTCCAACAACGCCCACAAAAGATTTGCAAAGGAGATGCACAACGCACCCCCACGTATACACTTTGGATAGAACGAGACTCCCTACGAGAATAACTTTCACGGAGAAGGATGAAACTACATCCCATCGCAGGGACCCACTAGTGATAACCTTGAGAATCGGGTCTTGTGACATTCGACGAATAATGATTGACACTGGGAGTTCAGTAGACCTCCTTTTTCAAACCACGGCCAAGGCCTTAGGGCTAGGAGACGCAAAAATTATCAAGGTTGAGCTTCTCCTTGTAGGATTCAACAACAGCACCACCTATGCGAAAGGAACAATGATCTTGTGTGTCATGAAAAAGGGGGTAATAATAATGACCAATTTTGTCATCATTAACGCCCTGACTCACTATAATGCAATCTTGGGAAGACCTTGGATACATAAGATGAAAGTAGTTCCATCCACCTTCCACTAGGTGGTTAAATTCCCTACACCTAAAGGCCCCGAGGAGGTAAGAGGAGATCAGGAAAACGTTAGAAGTTGTTATAATGTCACAATGAAGGGAGCTGCCTCTAAATTGCAATCATCGATAGGTCTCCTTCCAAAGAGACCAAGGAATAAAAGTATAGCGAGGTTAGTGTTTCTGAACAAATTTAAAGAATTCCCAACAAACACAGAGGTAAAGGACCACCCCATAAAAATAGGCGATGACCTAACAACAGAGTTCGAGGAGCAACTCTTATTATTTCTCAAAGCCAATGTAGACGTCTTTGCATGAACCCCTATGGACATATCAGGAAATGATTCACGAGTAATAACGCATCGATTAAACATCGATACAAAGGCTAGACCCGTTCAACAAAAGAAGAGGAAATTCCCTAGAGAAAAAAAATGAGGAAATCAAATGTCATGTAGCAACCCTCAAAGAGGCCGGGGTCATTAGGGAAGTCAAGTATCCCTCATGGCTCTCAAATATGGTACTCATAAAAAGGCATACAGAGCATCTCGCATGTGCGTAGCCTTCACCGATATCAACAAGGCTTGCCCCAAAGATTGCTTCCTCCTCCCAAGCATTGTTCAATTGGTGGACGCCTCTTCCGGGTTTGTGTTGATGAGTTTCTTAGACGCATACTCTGGGTATCATCAAATCAGAATGCATCCTAAGGACAAGGAGAAAACTTCTTTCATAACAGAGGAAGGAACGTTTTGCTACACAAGAATGCCCCTCGGGTTGAAAAACGTAGGTGCAACATAACAACACCTCGTCAACAAAATGTTCCACAAGTAGTTGGGCAGGAACCTGGAAGCATACATCGACAACATGATGGTCAAGTCAGTTCAACCCCTAAACCATATCAAAGACCTGTAGGAGACATTTGAAGTGATACGAAGGTATGGCATGAAACTTAACCTTAAAAAATGCATTTTTGGTGTGGCTACGGGAAAATTCCTGGGCTACCTCGTATCAGCAAGAGGAATCAAGGCCAATTCTGACAAAATACAAGCACTGGTAAACATGAAGTTGTCGAGTAGTCTCAGGGGTATACAATAGTTAAATGGAAGAATTGTGGCATAGGATAGATTCATAGCTAAATGCACAGAAAAGTGTATGCATGTATTGAAAATGCTAAGAAAGGACAAGATTGTCTTCTAGAATGAGGATTGCAGCACAGCCTTTGAGGAAATCAAGAAATACCTCGACAATCCCCCAATCTTAGTCAGCCCACTATCAGGAGAGGTTCTTTATCTATATCTGGCTATAACACCCCAAACATGCAACATCGTGCTCATAACAAAAAGACACAAAATCCAACACCTCATCTACTATGTTAGCCAAATTTTAACTGAGGCCCAAAGCAAATATCCCACCATAGATAAACTTGACTTTTCCCTCAAAATTACTACAAGAAAGCTCAGGCACTACTTTGGCTCACACACTATCATAGTACTCAGCTTACATCCCCTTAAAAATGTACTAACAAAACCAGAGGTTACAGAAAGGCTAGCCCAGATAGCCATGTAATTGGGGGAGTACGACTTAAATACATGGCTAGGACTACCATCAAAGGGTAGGTTATGGCCGAATTTGTGGCCAAGTTCACTAAATGCCCTGAGGTTGTTACTAGAACAGAAACAGAGGAGGTATAGACAGTTGACCCAAGGAATGCACCGACCTGGTAGGTATTTGTTGATGGTGCTCGTAATTTTAATGGCTCAGGACTAGGGGTGGTTATAAGGGATGAAAAGTACAACTAGTTTGAATATGCTATCAGGCTTGACTTCTAAGCAACCAATAAAATCACAGAATATGAAGCAACCATATTCGGAGTCATGACCACAAAAAAACTAGGAGTAGATAGAATCGCCCTACATAGCGACTCCCGGCTCATGGTCAATCAGTTCTTGGGAACATTTGAGGCACGAGATGGAAATATACAGAAGTACTTAGAAAGACTAAAATAAGAATGCGCAAAATTCTAGGAATTCAAGATCGAGCAGATAGCTCGAAATGAGAACAATCACGCTGATGCCTTGGCCACCTTGGCGTCAATAAGAAAAACCAAATATGACTGGGTGGTATCAGTAACGGTGCTGATAGAAGAATCTCTTGAAGAAACTGAAAAAAGATTGGATGTGTGGACAATCTGTCTACAACATGGTTCGCACTGATCTATACTTTCTTGGATAAATGGGACCTACCTGATAACCACATGGCCACAAAGAAAATCGAAGCTAAAGTAGGCTAGTACATGATCGAGGTAGGAAAATTGTACTGCAAAACACCGCTAGGGTCGAGCCTCTTATGCATAAACACGAAGGGAGCCAAAAAAATAATATACGAAGCACACGAAGGAGATTGCGGCTGGGATAGAAGATTGTCCCAATGAATTATGAGACAGGGTTATTATTGGCCCACTATGCTTATTGATTGCGTTAAATACGTTCAGAGGTGCAACAAATGCCAAAGATTTGGCCCCCTCACCCACACACCGCCTAATGACACGAGGGGAGTAGTAAGTCCCTAGCCTTTCTACAAGTGGGGACTGGACATAGTAGGACCTTTGCCCATAAGCACAAGCTAGAAAAAGTTTCTCCTTGTTGCCACTGACTATTTTTCAAAATGGATAGAAATAGAAGCCCTAGCCAGAATACGAGAGGAAGAGGTAATCAAGTTCATATGGAGATCCATAGTTTGTCAATTCAACCTCCCCAAAGAGCTCGTTACGGATAACGAGGGCCAATTCATTGGTCGAAAGATCAAAGAATTCGCTCTCAAATACAAAATCAAGATAGGCCGCTCAACACCCTACTACCCCCATGCCAATGGTCAGGCAGAGTCCTCCAACAAGTTAATCATCAACCTTTTAAAGAAAAAATTGGAAAGAACCAAAGGGAAATGGGTGGAGGAATTACCCGACGCACTATGGGTTGTTAGAAGAAGCCCCCGAGGGAGCACCAACGAAACCCCCTTCTCCCTAGTATATGGAACCGAGGCGGTAATACCCACCAAAGTTACAATCCCTACCCACATATGAATCATAATAGAGGAGAAAAACGAGGTAAAAAGAGCAACCGAACTAACCTTAGCCGAAGAAAGAAGAGACGAAGCTTTAAGAAGGATAATCGAACCGAAAAAAACAATAGTAGAATACTACAACAAAATCGTGCACTTCAAGACTTTTTCCCAAGGTGATTGGGTTCTCAGGAAGGTTTTCCCTAACAAAAGGGAATGGATGGCTGGTAAAATGGGTGCCAGTTGGGAGGGACCTTATCAAATAATTGAAATAACACCAAGAGGGGCTTGTGTTTTGAAAAGCATTGAAGGCATTGAGGAAAGCACAAGCTGGAATGCCAGAAACTTAAAAAGATACTATTTGATGCTAATTTTTGCAAGTGTACGAATCGTTCAAGTAATAAAGTGTACAAAAGTACGGATATCGAATCCACAAGGAATGGCGTTACTAAGTACCGAAATTGACTAATCCTAATTTTATTTGAAAATCGAATTGTTGAAATTGTTTAAGAAGAAAATTAACTTAAAACTAAATGCAAATAACAAAATTGAATGTTCACAAATGATTAAAAACGCTAAGGCATTTGATTTCGCTAAATCAATTCAATCCGATTTCAAGTCATGTTATATGAGAATCAAAGCTAAAAGTGATGGTTGAAAAACCCAAATTTACCTAATACTCTCTCTCGAGTTATATTAGAATTACTTATCTATGAAAACCAACTATATTTCTATGAAGATTTAATCACAAACCAGCACATTATGATTTATGGAATTTCTAGAATAACCACATACATCATGCATTAGTTCTCACACTCGCATTCAACATACGGTATTTATCACAAGAAGCATTCATTACACATCTCCTCTCGGTCTCAATATAATGCAACAAATCATCTAAATCTTGGCCTGAAATTTAAAAGCATTAAGCCTGGAAATAAATTCTTAACTTGAAAACAATGAACTCATATAACAATAACAAAAGAAATCAAATTTTCTTGATTCAACTACATCATAGCCTTAGCAAAAATGAATTAGTTCATAATAGAAATAAGAACAAACATTATCTCAATTGAATCCATGAATAACAAATCTGAATAAAATGCAGAAAATAGAAGCTAAGGAGAAGAGATGAAAAACTCTTGAAGATGAAGACTTGGTAGCAACAAAGGTGATGATCCTCCAAGCTTCTCCAAACTTTCTCTCCAAAATTGTCTTTTCTCCTCCAAAAATGACTTAGATCTGCTCTCTCTGCCATGTTGCCTCTTTCTCCATCATATTGTATATATAGATCTAGGGTTTTGGGGGCAATTTTGGAACAAAACAACATAAAAAATGTGTTTTCGGATGAAACTCGCCGGCGACGACATTATTCTCGCCGTGGCGAGATTTCTGGAAAAGTTACGATTTTGGTTCCACTGATTCTCGCCGGCGGCGAGATTAATGTGGCCGGCGATGAGATGCACTTGGCCAGCGGCGAGATGCACTTGGCCGGTGGCGAGATTGCTTTGCCAAAACCCTTGCTCCCTGCATGATTTTCGCCGTATTCTCTATAAGGTTTTCGTCGATGACAAGAGTATTCTCGCCGATGGCGAAATTCCAAATTTTGAAATTTTGTTTTCTTTTTATTTGCACTCAATCCCGATCATTGAAATTTGTCCCAAACTTCTCCAAAATTATGATTTTACCTGAAATTGCACTTTAAACACAAAATACCCTTGAAATGACATTTGTGGATTAAATAATCAAATAAACGCAATTTTTACACAAATATCAACATTTAAATCATAACAAAAATGCAATAATTTGACTCTTATCACTATTTATAAAAATATATGTATTAACCTACCCATCTCCCTCTTTCTTTTATAAACAGCGATGCGCATGTATCTATGAAATAAAAGACCTTAGCACCTGATTATTTACTCAAGTTCTCGCCCATAAAATGGGCATCAAGGGCTCATCACCTAGATCTATAAATCTAGTGGAGCACCCCAGCAATGAAAGAAGTCGAGTTCCCCACCTCAATCAGGAACCAAGTCAGCACTCTGACCAAAAAACAAAAGAGTACCTCGGTGAGAAACTAGGTCAAGCTCTCTCCCTTAATATGGGCATCAGGGGCTCATCACCTAGAATTATAAATCTGGTGGAGCACCCCAATAATGAAATAAGTGGAGTTCCCTACCTCGATCAAGAACCAAGTCGGCACTCTGACAAAAAAAGAGCATCTTGGTCAAAAACTAGGTCAAGATCTCTCCCTTAAAATGGGCATCAAAGGCGCATCAGCTTTAACCAAAACAAATTACAAATATAACAAATATCCAATATACATAAATACATGCCGATCTGATTGTTCATTATTTAAACATCAATAATTATACATCTCTCACATGGTCCATCAATCAGCACAGATATTTAAACACTCTTTAAACGTTTGGACACATGTCTTGTATCTGGATCATCAGTCTCTTCAACCAAAAGCAAAAGTTTGGCCTGAATCTCGACAACCCTCTCATAAACATAAGTGGAAGCTTCAGGGTATGTCATCATCATTGAAAGCAAGCCCCACTCCAAATCTTCAATAACCTTCATGACCTTAAGAAAAACTCTTTCAGATCACTTCATATAAAAACCTACCCAATACAATTCTCTACTAACAAGACTGGCCATACTAGTCAAGGTTTTCTTTTCACAAGATTGTGTTTCAAATAATTTCTCCCTACAAGTAGCAAGCTCACACTCGGTCTCTTTAGTAATACGTTCAAGCCTCACAACCTCAACTTTAAGCAAACTAATCTCGTCCTTAAGCCTACCACTTGCAACACAAAAGGCTCGAAGTAAGCACCTATTGGTTTGGTCAAAATCCATAATACGTGAGCAAAAAGTTAGAAGAATTGGGAAAAATTCTCAAACTAATGAATGAGATTAACATTTTCCAACCCTTTTATAGGGAAAAAAAATAAAAATAAAAAAATATTCAATAAATGACAAAAGGTAGGTCAACATCATAAATACACAATAAAGAGACAAAATTACTATATTTATTAAAAAAAATCCTTAGGTACAAACCAAGTAACAGCTCACGACTATACAAACCAAAATGTCGTCGAGGTTTCAAAAAAAATTTAATACAACAAAAAGTATATATAAAAAATAACTAAGGATCAGCTCTCCCTTCATCAGGAACCTATGGGCCATTCTGACCATCAAAAGAGCCCAATCAACCTCATTTTTCCTCAACTGATGGGGCTTGATTATATACCAACGTAATAGGGATATCCAAAATGCGATAATAGTACTCACCTAAACCCTTCTTCCTGGAGTAGGAGTGGCACCTATGGGTGAGCTTGTTCCCTTCAACACAACCTTGCTCTTCATGTGAGCAAAAAGTTGATCAGTGTTAGCTAACCCCTAAAAAATAATCCATGAATATAAAAAAAAGCAACAGGGACAAAATATTGTAGGGTGGGAACAAAGAGTAGGTCTAAGGGTCACCATCATCCGACACCACCTCAAACCCGCCCCCAAAATTTGTAGGAGGAGCTCTACGTTTAAATGTAACCTAGGCTTTAGGAAAAGCTTGGTGTTTATGATTCACCCTAAGAGGAGGCTCCACAGCACCATGCCTTATTAAATCGCACGTAAAAAAATGCAGAGTGTTCAAAAGAGTCCTCCAGTTTATCTTTTGAGGAAGATAGTTCTGGATATCAGCCAACCTCTGCTTCGCGTCAAGGCTCACGCTCATGATAAGAGAGGCCATATTTCTAATCATAACCTTAGTGTCATTCCATACACTCCTAACTAACCTTGTGTCATTTGTAGAGGACTCCCACCGACCCGATATGTAGAAAAAATACTCCTTCCAATTTTTCTCATTTTCAAGAAGGGATACGTTCATCCCACGATCTTGCTTAACTGACATGTACACCCTCATCGGGTTTGTGGGGTTCTGTTTTAGAACATACGCCTCATTGAACTCGGCCATCTCTATATCCACCCCAAGCTCTTGGCATATCAGCATTAGGCAAAGGAGATATCTCCACCCAATAGGCATCAATTGCCCGAGTGCAAGTTGTGTCCTAACCAAAAATCTCCTGGTAAGAGGATACAAAGGAAACCTTACCCCCAGCCACACAACCTTCTCATGAAAACGGTCCACCTAATTGGAGGTGCATCACCATCACAAGCACCCTCGGGAGGAATCATCATCTGAATGGTTGAGGGGATGTCATAGGTCCAGCTTATCCTTTCTTTTTCCTGAGGCAACAACCCGCAAGTTTTTGGAGCAGCCGCCCATCCCCTAACACGACTTATCGGTTCACCAGACCCTATATTCCTATTTTTCTTCCTTCATATCCTAGATAGCAAAATCTGAGTTTGAGGCATGCTCAATCTCATGGTTGGAACAGTCTAGAGATGGTGGACAAAGGTAGATGATTGTGATGAAGACTGACTCGTTGCATTAGAAGAACCCGAGCTAGAAGATCTTAAGTCCCTACTTGTGTTAGCATACTAGGGACTCTCCCACAAGCCCGAGCTAGAAGCTGATGTCTCTTCCCTTTGCATTCTGATAAAGGCTACAAAAATATAAAGACAAAACAGTAGCAGGTGGTAAGATACAAGAAAAAAGATTACCTAGAGACGATCTGAAAATTAAAGAAAATGTTCCTTTTAAAAACCAACTTGAAAAGAAAGTAGCAAATCGTTAGGAAATCTACGCTTGAGTTCTAAAAAAGTCGAACAGAGAAGATGATAACACGTGTTGAATTCTTACCACCGAACTAAAAGTCTCTCACAACTCAAGAGGAAACGAAAGAGCATTTTTTCACTATTTCTCAATTTTGTAGGTGAACAAATGATAAAGTCCCAGCCCAGGCACCCTTTTATATAGGTACACTGGATTTCTCTCTCCAATCAACTGACACGCATTTATGGTGGAAGTCAAGTAGTTCATATCCGGTGACAGGCATCTAATCTTCCATCTCAGACTAAAGCCCGAGCTAAAAGAGTGGGGAGACTTGATGTTTGGCCATCTGAACCGGCCTAAAGATCGAGCCTTATGCAGACCAAGCCAAAGTCCAGCCCAAGACAGAAGATGAAGCATCCTAGACATCCCACATGTGGGACAATCCAAGCTCATATAGCCTAGAAAGACCAAGCTCGATAGAAGCCCGAGCCCAAGGTCATCTCGAGCTCGGTCACAACACGACCTTATGGAAAGCACAGTTGAAACCTGACCTAGATCC
Source organism: Hippophae gyantsensis (assembly GCA_030763125.1). NCBI lineage: Eukaryota > Viridiplantae > Streptophyta > Magnoliopsida > Rosales > Elaeagnaceae > Hippophae > Hippophae gyantsensis. The sequence goes on along the minus strand of CM061039.1, from coordinate 25,227,206 downwards.
CTCACACATTGTACCTTAGGCTAAATCATGCCCTCTTGACACAAATTTACATTTACACATTGTACATCTGACACTTGTACCATTTATGTGTTATAAATAGATGGACCACTTATTAGGATCCATATATTCAGCCATTTGCATTAATATCTACAATCTCTCTCTAGATAAGCTCTATAATCTCAACACTAGTTGTTAGGAAATTACTCAAATTTCTAATAAACCAGATTTATGGGAAAGCAAATATAGACAAAATAACACACAAATTGATAATGAAGTTTGGCCAATTTTGCTTACGTCTCCGAACCTACTACAAATCTTTTACTGAAAGGAAGAAATTATACAAAATGTTTACAACACTTACAACTCAATTACACCCAATAAAATTGTTCTCAATTTTCTCTCACTAAAGTTTTTTTCTCTAAACTTTTCTCTCAATTAGATTTTGATAATTTGATGATTAATTTATTACGATTATACATCTATTTAGAAGAAGATTGATTCCTTAAAAATTTCTTGAATTAAATCTTGATTTGTTCCTTAATATTTTCCTTAATAAAATCCTTGACAACCAGTTTTATTAATGTTGTAAGTGGAGAGAAAAATAGACTTGGAGGCCTTTAAGAATTTAGATTCATCATTAGAATAGTCTAGTAGAGTTCTTTCATTTAATCTTCTTAATTTATAAAAGATGTTAATTAAGGATATAAATTATTATTTTAATATATTAAGTAAAAAAATATTAAATTTTATAACAAGGTGATCGGGGTAAACTTGGAATGACCATATTTAGGAGGGGGAAAATGGAGGCATCTGGATTGCTCTTCATTAGCTATGAAGAGAACAAGAAAATGACAAAAATAACCCTCACAAAATTAATATTAAAATATTAACTTAAATTATTAAATATTATAATACTACTTTTATAGTACTATTTATCCATTTTTTTTTAAAGAAAAAAACAAAAGGATCAAAAAACACATGGTAGAAGTAAGGGAATTAAATAACACTAATTGCCTTATCTAAGGAACCCATATGTCACGACCTTAAATTTTCAAGTAGCGATCGTGCGGCACTTAGCACGTTCCGTTGCACTAAGCCTGCCTTTCCCCGAACGAATTCTCCAAAGAGATTAGAAAGAGAGTTTGTAAAGAATGCTTTGTATTGCTCTAGAGAGAGTTTATGTTACAATATGCTAAGAATTCCCAAGATTTCCCAAGGATTCCCAAGTTTTCTCAAGTTGAATGCAAATGAAGACCCATAGGTCTATTTATAGTGAGGATTCTAAGCTTAAGAATATGCCACCACTTTCTAGATAATTCTAAGCCTAGAATATACAAGAGTGTTCTAGGTTGATGTACAATGTGCCACAAGGCTCTAGGACCTTCTAGCAAACTCTAGAGTCTTCTAGGTTTGTCTAGCTCCTTCATGCACGTTCCGAGATGTTCCGTAAGCTTCCAACGGCTTCTACATCCTTCCCAAACCATCTGGCACGTCCTAGAATATTCTAGCCCATTCTAGCACTCTCCAGCATGCTCTAGAACATTCTAGGGTCTTCAAGCTTGAGTTGAGTCCGTCCAACTCTAGCCCTTTCTAGACATCTCTAGGCCACTCTAGAACCTTCTCATGTAGAAAAGTCTAGGTCCTTTAGGCAAGCACCATTTGTTTTGGATTTCGCGGGACATTTTGAGCGGGACGTGACACCCTCCCCTACTCAAGTTCGCGACGCCCTCGTCGTGCCTTCAAGCTTGAACCTCTCGATGTCATCTTTGAATTGCCACAAAGATTCCTCAGGTTCCCAACTTGTTTCTTCATCCGAGGTGTTCTTCCATTTGACCAAGTATTCCCTATAACTTGGTACGCCTCTTTGTCAGATCAAGCGGTCCGCCAAAATTGAGTCCACTTCCCTGTCAAAGGAGGTTACCACTGCGGTAGGCGCCCTCTTGGATTCTCTCCTGCTCATGTCTTCCTTGTCTCCATGAAAGGGTTTCAGCATACTTACATGAAAGACCGGATAGATTTTAAGCTTTGGAGGGAGTTGCAGCTTGTACGACACCTTACCGACTTGTTTGAGGACTGGAAATGGTCCCTCATATTTCCGCACCAACCCCTTATGAACCTTCCGCAAGCTCTTGAATTGTTGGGGCAATAATTTAACCATGACTAAATCTCCTTCCTACAACTCCACCAACCTCCTCTTCTTGTCAGCCCATTTCATCATCTTAGACGCCTTGTTCAAATAGGCTCGGGCCAACTCCGCTTGTTCGTGCCATGCCTTGGCAAATTTGAAGGCAGCAGGGCTCTTCCCTTCATAACTCGTAGCCAAGGCATGAGGAGTCATGGGTTGCTGCCCCATGACAATCTCAAAGGGACTCTTGGCGGTGGACTCGCTTCTTTGTAGATTATATGAAAATTGGGCTACATCCAACAGCTTCACCCAATCCCGCTGATTAGCACTCATAAAGTGCCTAAGATGCAACTCCAGCAATGCGTTGGCACGCTCTATTTGTCCGTCACTTTGTGGGTGAAAACTTGTGGAGAAATTCAAGTCTGATCCCAATAGCTTGAATAGTTCCGTCCAAAATTTCCCTGTGAATCGTGGGTCTCGGTCACTCACGATATTGGAAAGAATTCCCCAATGCTTCACAACATTATTGAGGAACAAACGTGCTGTCTCATCTGCCGTGCAGTCCGTTGAGGCAGGTATGAATGTCGCGTATTTGCTGAAGCGGTCGATGACGACAATAATGCTGCCAAAGCCCTCTAATTTTGGTAGGCAGGTAATGAAATCCATTGAGACACTTTCCCACGGTCTTTCTGGAATAGGCAGTGGTTCTAGCAATCCCCCGGGTGCATGCTGCTCAATCTTGTCCTGTTGGCATACAAGACAAGTCCTCACGTAAGCTTCAACATCGTCCCGTAGTTGTGGCCAATAGTAGATTGACTTAATCAAAGCAAGGGTGTGCCTCATCCTTGGGTGTCCAGCCCATAATGAGTCATGAAATTCCTTGATTAGCTCCTTCCTTAAGTTCCCCCACTTCGGCACGAAGATGCGATTCTGCTTGGCATAGAGTAGTCCGTCACTCAGCCAAAATCGCCTAGTCTTTCCTTCCTTGATGAGGGCAAGGAGGTTTTGAGCAAGGGCATCATGTTCCAATCCTTCTTTGATTCTTTCCAACAAAGGGCTACTTGGCCTACTTAAGGCTGCTAGCTCCACCTTTCGGCTCAACGCATCAGCCACCACATTGGCCTTACCGGGCTTGTACTCCAACCTATAGTCAAACTCCGCCAAGAAATCTTGCCACCGAGCTTGCTTGGGACTCAACTTCTTTTGAGTCTGGAAGTAGCTTGTTGCAACATTGTCCATCATGATAACAAAATGAGAACCCAATAAGTAGTGTTGCCACAACCTTAGGCAATGAATGATAGTTTTCATTTCTTTTTCTTGCATTGTGTAGCGGTGTTCAGTGTCATTTAGCTTGCGGCTCTCATAAGCTATCGGATGCCCTTCCTGCATCAATACTCCACCAATGGCAAAGTCTGAAGCATCTATGTGTAGCTCGTACATCTTGGAAGGGTCTGGTAGGCAAAGCACCAGTTCTTCACTAACGGCTTTCTTTAAGTCTTCGAATGAGGCTTGGCATTCACTTGTCCATTCCCAAGCCTTGTTCTTTTTGAGCAGGTTAGTGAGTGGGGTTGCTCTCACTGAGTAGGACTTGATAAACCTTCTGTAATATTTCACCAGTCCAAGGAAAGATCTCAACTCGGGAACCTTGGCAGGAGGCTCCCATTCTTGGATGGCTTTCACCTTAGCTCCATCCACCATCAATTTCCCATCCTTTATCCTATGTCCCAAGAACATCACCTCATCTTGGGCAAAGGAACATTTCTCCTTCTTGACGTATAGCTCATTTTCCCTTAGGACCTCAAACACCTTCTTCAAATGCTCTAGATGTTCTTCCAAAGTCCGGCTATATATCACAATGTCGTCAAGATATACTACCATGAACCGATCGTGGTAGGGATGGAAAATCTTGTTCATAAGAGTGCAGAAGGTGGCAGGTGCATTAGTGAGACCAAATGGCATGATAAGGAACTCATAGGCACCGTACCTGGTCACACATGTGGTCTTGGGCTCATCTCCCTTAGCTATGCATACCTGGTAGTAACCCGATCGCAAGTCCAATTTTGTGAAGTATCTAGCATTCCCCAATTGATCGAACAAGTCGGCAATGAGAGGGATAGGATACTTGTTCTTTACCATTATCTTATTTAGAGCCCGATAGTCGATGCACATCCGTAGTGAGCCATCCTTCTTCTTTTGAAAGAGAACCGGGGCACCAAATGGGGCTTTAGAGGGCCTTATGAAGCCAGCATCCAGCAATTCATCGAGTTGCTTCCGCAATTCTGCCAACTCTGAGTTCGCCATTCGATAGGGGCTCATTACTGGTGGCCTGGTGCCGGGTTCCAACTCTATCTCATGGTCTACCTCCCTCTTTGGAGGTAACCGCTTTGGCAATGCCTCAGGCATCATATCCTGGAACTTATCTAAGACAGCTTGCACTTCCGTCAGCAAGCTTGGCTTTGGTGATGCCTCTTCATCGTCATATTCTTTTAAGATGGCCAAGTAACTCTCTTCGTCCCTCTTCAATCCCTTCTTGAATTGAAGTGCTGAGAGAGCTTGGATTGTAGGTCTAGTGGTCCTCTCTGTCGGTACCACACACGCCTTCGAACCATCCATGATGCACATAGAGTTTGAGCAAGGCACCAAGAAAGTTCTAACCTGGTCCAAGAACTCCATGCCGAATACAACCGAGAAGTCATCCATGGGCTCCACTGACAAGTCCACTTGGCCAGTCCAAGCACCAAGACTGACCTTAACTCCACGAGCAACTCCATGCAATGGTAATGTTGTAGAGTTAACTGCTTTGAGAGATCCCCCTCCATTGACAACCTTCAGGCCAAGTCGCTTTGCTTCCTCTACTGAAACAAAGTTGTGAGATGCACCTGTGTCGACCAAAGCCTTGGCGACCTTCCCGTTGATGGCTGCATCTATATACATCAAGCCTTTAGGGGTATTTGGGGCGCTCTGCAATGCACCAAGTAGGCGCAAAGAACCCATCTTTGCACCTTCATCTGACTCGCCTCCATCCTGATCACGAGTGGAAGCAACTAAGGCACTTAAGGCCTTCCTTTTTGGACATTCACGTGCCCAATGTGGTCCGTCACAAATGAAGCACGTCATACGGGGCTTTGAGGCATTCCGATCCTCCTTTTCCTTCCCCTTATCTCTTGGCTTGAATGAGGAGTTGTCTTTATGATTTTTAGAACCCTGACTTTTGGCATGGCCTCCTCCACTCTTTCCTCCACTAAACTTTTTATATGTGGCTTTTGAGCTCTCCTTGTTTGTGGAGTAGTCAATAAAGCTTTCCGCAGTCGCGATGGCCGAAGATAAGTCTTGGACACCACGTCGCTTAAGTTCCAAATTAGCCCATGATTGGAGACCGTCCATGAATAAGAATAGGGCATCCTTGTCAGATGTGTCGGGGACTTCTAGTAACAAGGTTGTGAACTCCTTCACATAGTCCCTTATGCTACCCGTTTTCTTCAATCGTCGCAATCGGCCCCTTGCCTCCTCCTCAGCATTTACGGGGAAGAACTGCATTTTGAACTCCCTTTTGAAGTCTTCAAAGGTTTCGATTGTGCAAACCCCTCGTTGCACATCACCATGCCTCCGTCTCCACCACAACATAGCAGTGTCGGAAAAATACATGGTAGCAGTTCGGATCTTGCTGGCATGGTCCGTTATGCTAGTAGCCTCAAAATATTGTTCTAGCCCCCATACGAAGTTCTCCACTTCCCTTGCATTCCTAACACCGTTGAAGGTCTTAGGCTTGGGAACATCCACCCTCTTAGCTTCAATAACAATGGTTGTGCTAGTTCCCGCGGCCATAGCCCGCTTACATAGAGCTAGATCACCACTCATATCCTCAACTCTATGCAACACATTAGCGAGTTCTCTTTGGACAAGATCTCGTACCTTGGCAAGTTCCGCCTTCAACCCATCAATCTCTTGCCTTAGTCCGTCGTTTAGCTCATTGAGGGACATCTTGACCGCTGCATGGATCTCCACATCCTCGGCCTCTAAGCCATTGCAACGCTCCTCTAAGTTGTCCACCCTATCGAACAGCTCCCCCAAGCTGTCCTGCGCACTCCCCAGTCGTGCTTCTAAGCTAGAAAGCATGTCTTTCGACTTAGCTCAAGATTCCTTTGATGGTTTCCGGGTTTCCTCACGCCCACGTTCCATAGGTGGAACATCAACGCTTGGTGTAGATGGAGCAACGTTCTTCATTATGCCAAAGGTAGAAATGCTTCAACCAAAAGCTCTGATACCAACTGTCACGACCTTAAATTTTCAAGTAGCGATCGTGCGGCACTTAGCACGTTCCGTTGCACTAAGCTTGCCTTTCCTTGAACGAATTCTCCAAAGAGATTAGAAAGAGAGTTTGTAAAGAATGCTTTGTATTGTTCTAGAGAGAGTTTATGTTACAATATGCTAAGAATTCCCAAGATTTCCGAAGGATTCCCAAGTTTTCCCAAGTTGAATGCAAATGAAGACTAATAGGTCTATTTATAGTGTGGCTTCTAATCTTAAGAATATGCCACCACTTTCTAGATAATTCTAAGCTTGGAATATACAAGAGTGTTCTAGGTTTATGTACAATGTGCCACAAGGCTCTAGGACCTTCTAGCAAACTCTAGAGTCTTCTAGGTTTGTCTAGCTTCTTCATGCACGTTCTGGGATGTTCCGTAAGCTTCTAGCAGCTTCTACATCCTTCCCGAACCATCCGGCACGTCCTAGAATATTCCAGCCCATTCTAGCACTCTCCAGCGTGCTCTAGAACATTCTAGGGTCTTCAAGCTTGAGTTGAGTCTGTCCAACTCTAGCTCTTTCTAGACATCTCTAGGCCACTCTAGAACCTTCTCATGTAGAAAAGTCTAAGTCTTTTAGGCAAGCACCATTTGTTTTGGATTTTGCAGGACATTCTGAGCGAGACATGACACACAACTCTGCTAATAATTTATGAAAACTTAAATCACCCATCTTAAGGTTCCAAATGCATAATATCTCCCATGCGATATAAATGCAACTCTTTCACACAATAGGGTCTATGTTAATTAAAAGAGGAGCATTATTATATATCATGAAATTATTACGATAATAATTTCACATGATTTATTTGATATAATTTTATAAATTCATTTATACTATTTAATTAAATTCTAATTATATTAATTGATGTATCTCACAGATTTATAATCTATGAAAATGAACAACTATGGCCCAATCTAAAAGCAAAGTCTCACCGAAGAAAAAGCAATCATTTCTCCCACTAAGCTATATGCTAATTATGTTATAGGGAAAGACAAAATAAGACACCACCCACTAACATAATAGATTCAAATAAACTAGAAGCTCACACTACTAATTAAAACACATATAACAACTCAATCAAAACTACATAAAAATGCAACAAAGGGCAGCAAAATAACATCAGAAAAATAAAGAGCATGAACTTCTTGCATCAATTATCCCTCTCTTGAAATGAAGACTCCTGAGTCTTCAAGATAGGAAATGCCTATATCTAGAGGAAAATAAGGATAAAGATCAAAAACATTTAAAGTTGATGAAATTTGTAGATGATCAAGGGGGTCTAAAATATATGCGTTGTCTCCAATCTTTTGACACACTTGAAAAGGGCCCAATTTCCTATTTTGAAGTTTGCGATATGTAGGAGTTCTACCTTTACTAATGTCAAGTATCCTTGTCCCACATCGACTAGGAACAAAGCAGTAAAGTTGCTTATAAGCTTGGGCAACCCTTAACTTAATGAGATCTTATTGGGTTAAGTTAGGCCTGAGTTTCTAACATGGTATCAGAGCTGGGCCTAGTCTCTATGTGCTTGGACCTAATTGGGCTCTACCACAGTCTCACCGTGGCGCTAATGTCCACCTTTGTCCACCGTGTGGAGGGGGGCTGTTAAGTATCCTTGTCCCACATCGACTAGGAACAAAGCAGTAAAACTGCTTATAAGCTTGGGCAACCCTTAACTTAATGAGATCTTATTGGGTTGAGTTAGGCCTGAGTTTCTAACATGGTATCAAAGTTGGGCCTAGTCTCTATGTGCTTGGACCTAATTGGGCTCTACCACAGTCTCACCGCGGTGCTAATGTCCACCTTTGTCCGCCGTGTGGAGGGGGACTATTAAGTATCCTTGTCCCACATCGGCTAGGAACAAAGCAGCAAAGCTGCTTATAAGCTTGGGCAACCCTTAACTTAATGAGATCTTATTGGGTTGAGTTAGGCCTGAGTTTCTAACAGGGTTGAGTTAGGCCTGAGTTTCTAACAACTAATATGTGCAATCACCAAGTCACCGGTTGAGAAATCCACAGCCTTTTTCTTCTTATATGTTGCTTCTTTATAATTTTGAGTACTCCCAAGTGTTCTTTAACTTCATCCAACATGCTTTGAATCTCATTTGTTGATTTGAGTGTTGCGCTACTTTTAAACAAGGGTAGTTAAGTGAGATTAGTAAAAATGGATATCTTAGTATAAACCACTTTAAATGAAGTTTTCTTAGAGAATCTATTTATCATCCCATTAAAAACAAGAGCTAAGTGACACTGCTTAGATTTACAACCAGATATGCATCTAAGAAGGGTTTACAATGTCCTACTGAAATTTTGTTTGTCATTTATGGATGACAGGTGATACGAAACTTTAAATATCAAATCTTCTCCACAATTTTTGGATAACTTTAAATGTCAAATCTTCTCCATGATTTCCTCCAAAAATGAGGTAAACTTCACATTCCTATCAAATACAATAGACTTAGGTACACCATATAACCGAGCAACATTTCTGAAAAGTAAACGAGCCATCTTAGAGAACATTTAGAACTACCATTATGGAATCCATTTGTCTTGAAGTCTTAGTAAGTCCCAAAATGAAATCCATGCTTATATTTTCCCAAATGTTGATTGGTATTGGCAAATGATTGTAAAGAGCTGTATTATGAGTAGTTTCTTTTTCTGTTTGACAAATGGGACACCACTTGACAAACTCAACTATGACTCTTTCCATATGAGGCCCAAAATACCCCTCTTTCATAGCTTGAATTGCTTTGTCCCTTCCATGATGAGCAACGAGGCTACCACAATGATGTTCCCTCATTTAATACTCTCGAAGGAGAGTCTACGAATACACAAAGTGTTTCCTTTAAATAGAAACTCATTATGAAGTTTGTAATCATCTTAAGTTGTTTTAGCCCACATGAAGCCCAAATTTCTCCAAAATCTCCATCATCTTTGTAAATATTCCAGTGGCAATCAAAACTCACTATCCCATTCTTAATAACAATGAGAAGATGATATTGTCTTCTTAGAGCATCTGCACAACATTTTCATATCCACTCCTATGATGAAAAATAAAGTCAAACTTATTTAGAAAATAGCCCATCGTGCATGCATACTATTAAGGTGTTTTTGTGAATTGAGAAACTATAAGGATTGATGTTCACAATACAAAATAAAATTATTTATGTACGAGATAGTGCTCCCAATGTTTGAATGTTCGAACAATCCTATAAAATTCATGCCAATAGGTAGTCTATTTATAGCTTAACTCACTCAATTTCTCGCTAAATATTTAATCACTTTCCCTTCATGCTTAAGAATAGCCCCGATGCCAATTCTAGAGACATCAGTTTAAACCAAAAACAAGAGATCAAAATTGGGAAGTGCTAGTAGCAGAGCTTTAGTTAGTTTATCTTGTGACCAACTCAAAACTGTTTTATTACTCCTCTCCCCAATGGAATTTTTCCATCTTTAACAATCAATAAGCGGAGCTATTAAAATGCTAATTTTTTTAATAAATCTTTTGTAGAATGTAGCAAAACTATGAAAGCTTTACACTTCATTTACATTACTAGGGACTGGCCAACCCTTAACGATTTCTATTTTCTTATCATCCAAAGCAATTTCATCATAAGTAACAATGAATCCCAAAAATATTAGGCTGTCATTGAGAAATTCACATTTATTAAGGTTCAAAAATAGCTTATTCTGTCTCAATACCTCAAGAACAACCTTGGTTGAGAACAACCCTGATATAAACAACCAGAAACTTGCTTGTAAATGTTTTCAAAACTTGATTCATCAGTTGTATAAATGTGCTTGGTGATTGCATAAGCCAAACGACATTACTTTTCATTCATACAACCCTTCTTTCATCTTGAAGATGACTTCCACTTATCATTAGGTTTGATCCTAATTTGATGGTACCCACTTTGAAGATCCAACTTAGAGAAAGCAATAGATCTCACCAATTTTTCCAATGTATCATCTAAATGAGGGATGAGAAATCTGTATTTAACAACGATCTTGTTGATAGTCCTACTATTGATGCACATGCGTCTACTTACATAATATTTTGGCACTAAAAGAGCTGGAATAGCATAAGAACGCAAACATTTCCTCACATGTCATTTTTTGAATAAATCCTAATACCATCATTTGAAGAACTTTATGATCTTTAGGGCTCATTCGATAACGAAGAATATTAAGTAATGGTTAACATTATAGGTTTCTCTAAATAGGTAAGTTAATGTTGAGAATAGCTACGAACGTGAGAAATTAACATTATTTTCTTAGACTTTCAAATGAAAGAGTAAGTGTTATCTTTTCCATTATAAGTTGTATCCTTCTCAAATTTCCAAGGTTGATTGAAAAAAATGTGACAAGCTAACATATCAAGAATAACGTAATCAATCTAATTAATCTTTATAGTGCCTCCCAATAGAAAAAGGTACTTTGCAATCTTAGACACGTGACTCCAACCATTTTTCGATCCACCCAACCTTATAAGATCAAGGATGTTTTTGCAATGGAAACCCCATAGCTTCAACAAGTGTTCAAGAAATCACGTTTTTATTGCTCCTACTATCGATTTTAACATAATACACCATTTTATTCATAGTGCACTTATTCCTAAATATCTCATATTTTTGCAAGTACTTCTTCTATGGCACTAATAATAACCTTTGTAAGTAAACCTTTCTCTATCATCTCACTTCAACCTCATCACATTCCTTATCATCAACATCAAAAAATCCTTTCTCCCACTCCTCAATTCCTTCTATGAAGTTCACGTTTTTCCTAAAGGGACACTTACTAGAATAATGTCTAGGTTAATTCCTCTTGAAAGATTTCAAAATGCTAGGTTTGGGGAAAGCATTGAAATTTTGGGTATTCAATATTCATATGCTGTTTGTATGCATTTCTATCTAGTAGATTATTTTTGGAAGATCCATTTTGGTTAGTAGGAGTAGAAATATATGGTTGTTTAGTAGGTGAATAGGTATTAGAAATTTGAAATTTTGATGAAGAGGATTTCTTAGGGAAACTACTTCTAAAGACCTTAAAATTTGAGCCTCATGTTTGAGAGTTAAAGTAATAGCTTTTGAAAATGTCATAACATTTCGTTTGTCAACATTTCCCCCAATTGGTTCCCTTAGTTTGCTAACAAACCTCAAAACCTCTTGTGATTCACACTTATTAAGGTCATGTCTAGCCCTCAATATTGCAATTTATTGACATATTCAACAACATTTCTATTTCCTTGGTTGTAATTTTGATACTACTTATACAGTATTTGAATGTAGTTTGAAGGTAAAACTTGCTAGTACATAAGTTGTTTCATCCATAACCATAAATTAATATGTATCTCCATGTGTCTCTAGCGTGTGGATGATGAGTGCTCAAAAAGCACTAAAATTACCATGATTTTATGCACATTAATTGATTAAAAATATATATATTTATATGTTTTATCATATTTATATAAATTTATCTTTTTCGGAATCACGGTTGTTTTTATTGTTTTTTAGATATTTTCACTTAAAAACGTAACTTAAAGACTCAAAGAGAAATACTGGAAGCAATACATCACAAATATATTAATAAATAAATGGGAAAAGGACAAAAAATATGGAAAAATGGACAAAATGGGTCAAAAGGGTCAAAAGGGTCAAAAATGTCAAAAAGGAGAAAATCGCGACGTCACGCTGCCCAACCGCGCCGAGCCCCGCACGCGCCTGTGCGCGCCCCAGCTGCCATTTCGCCCCATTTTTCGCGCGCAGCCGCCCCCATGACATCATGCTGATATCATTAATGACATCAGCAATTACACTCTGCGTTTTCACAATTTTTTAACATATTTTCCCCTACTTTTTCTCTCCATCCTCACCTATAAATACCCCCCTTCTCTTCACTTCATAACACACCTCAAAACACATTCTCTTCTCTCTTTCTTTCTCTCTTTTCTTAGATTTTTTAGTTTTTCTTAGTTAATTTCTCTTAGTTTTAGAGTTCTTCCCTTTTTGGGAAGAACTAGTTATGTTTTTGTAATTTATTAGCTTTTTGATTCAATAAATGGGAGTGCAAATTCCGCTTGGAGGTTTTCCAGCAACGGGAATAGCATCGAAGTTCTGTAAGGATTTTATTTTCTTTACAGTTTTTTTTATGTTTTATTCTTAAATGTTATATTTAATTTGTCTGTGCTTAAATTTAACTCTGCTAGCTGTTTATAAACATGATGTAATAATAACGTTGTTATGCTTGCGAAATATTAAATAGGTAAAAATCTCTTAAATGAATTGATTTTATTTTTATTCAAGATTTTATATTAAGAATGTTAGAGAGAAATATATTATTTTTCATTACAAACTTAAATCTGAAAATTAGATTTTAAGGTTTAGTTATCCGGTCTAATTTAGAGTAGTGCTCTTTTATTTGTTGGTACAATCGCCCGGTAGTTAGAGTGAAGCTCTATTTCAAAAGTTTTTATAAGAATTATTATCTGAAAATGTATTGACAACATATTTTCAGTAGTGGTTTTAAAACTTGAAAGTTAGTACTCGGATAATTAAATTTTTAGATTTAATTTGGATACCTTGAATAAAGTTTAAACTGTCTAACCCCACCAAAGTTGGCATTTAAATGGTTCATTTTCAATCTCTTAGAAAAAGAAATTAATTTAATTAATCAAATTAATTATCAACCCCACCCATAGGTGTTAATTGATTTGTTTAGTTAACAAAGAATATCTAACCCCACCAAAGGTGGTATTCATATAAAAAAGAGAGAATCAATAAATATCAATTCATCTCTTTAATAACCTAAATAATATGAGCAAGCATAATTAACTTAATTATTATATCCATAAATACTCCACCATTATAAATGATAAAATTTACATAAATGTTTATTGAATCTATGTTTATTTTTATGTAATTAGATTAAAAACACAAAACCCAAAATATCGTGATAGGATGTTTAGGATTTAATTTCGTTTTTAAAAGTTTAAATAATAAATTAAAAACCACATACATTCCTTCCTTAGATCGACCTTAGGAGTATACTTATCATTTTCTACGAAATGATTCGTGCACTTGCGAGAGTTTTATAAAAACATAAAACCAAGGTACGGGCAGGATCGGCGATGTCGGTTCTACCCGATCAAGTTTTTGGCGCCGTTGTCGGGAAAGGAATAGCGTTTTTAAATTATTTATCAAAATTTTAAAAACTTTTTGTGTTGTAAATAATTGTTATTTTTTTTATTAAAAAAAATAAAAAAATAAAAATTTTTTTTTTTGTGAAAAGTAAAAAAAAATTCAAATTTCAATTTCATTGTAAATAAAAAAAAAATAAAATTTTAAATTTCATAAAAACAATTATTGCATGAATAATAAAATAATTTTGAATTTTGAAATTTGAAGTAAAAAAAAAAGTAAATAAATTTTAAATTAAATAAATAAATAAATAAATAAATAAATAAATAAAATAAAATAAAATTTTTTTTTATTTAAAAAATAAATTTTTTTTTTCAAAAAAAAAATCAAAAACTTTATTTTCAATTTTATTTTATTTTATTTTTTATCTTTTATCTTTAACAATTTTTTTATTTATTTTTATTTTATTTTTGGCTTAATTTTTAATTTAAATTTTTTTCCTCTTCTTCTCTTTTTATTTTTCTTTTACTTTTTCAATTTATTTTATTTTTGGTTTAATTTTTTTTAAATTTTGTTTTTTTTAACTATTTTTTTATCTTAATTTTCGTTTAAGTTAATTAACTTAGGTTTTTAGTAACTTAATTTACTAACTTATATTAATTTAATTTACTAACTTAATTAACTTAGATTTTCATTAACTTAATTAACCTACCTTTTTATTAACTTAATTAACTTAAATTTTAACTTAACTTAATTAACTTAATAGCATGAAAAGTAAAGATCTAAGCGAGTTCTGTCTAGGAGACTAGTTCCTGGAAGCTTTTGTGCCACTAGCCTTTCCTGGGAACATTGCTCTGTCTAGGAGGATAGTTTTTAAGGAGCCTTTGCCCCACCATTCTTTCCTGGGAGTACTCTTGGTTAATACTGATTATGTTATTTTAACTTAGATATTATACTTAAAAAAAATCAAAAACAAAAAAACAAAAAAAAAATTCTGAAACTATCTCCAAAATTTTAAAGTTTTAATTACAATCTAAGGAGTTAGTTGTTTTGTTTGATCTAGGTACAATTGTTTTTTGATGCCTTTAATTATTTGATTTGTACCTAGACGTGGATGATCTAAAACTCACAAGCATGTCCCTAGTTTTAAGTACAGAAAAATTTGAAAATACATAGGACATGACTGAAACAGTGTAGGTAGACAATCTTGTCTTACTTGTAGGTTTGATTGACTCAATGATGAAGGGACATTGAGTTTACTTAAAATGAAATCCCCAAGTTACGTCTTGCTAAGACGTTAAACTAAGCGCTGGATGGGAGGCAACCCATCATTTTAGGTAATTTTATTTTATTTGTTTACTTTGTTTAATTTCTATTGTTTATTTTAGTTTAATTACATGTGAATAATTTTAAAATTGTTAAAACTAAATATATTTGTTGAGATGTTAGAAGTTTACAGTAATCTGTCTGTGTGCACTTTAATGAACATGATGGATGTACTTGCATTTCTCCATCACTACTTGCAATATTCTCAAGAAATAGGTAATATTTCTTCTCTTTTCTCTTTATCTTTAATTTACAGTTGTTACATTGAGGACAATGTAAGTTCTAGGTTGGGGGTGGTGAAAAGTTACCATGCTTAATTAAAAAAAAGATTTAACAATTTAAAAAAAAAATATGTTCACATTTTCATTTTTATTGTGTTTGGTTTTATTTTCTTTGTGTGATTTAGTAATTTTTGGAATTTTAAAAAAAAAATTTCACAAAAATTTATCATTTCTTTAAATCAAATTTAAGTAAATAGTTAAGTCTTTTGTACTGTTAGATTAATTTTTGAAAACATATCATGAAATATTTTGTAATTGTTTTTGATAATTAGTTAATTTTTGTCATAACTAGTATTTCTTTTTAAGATGTAGAAATTATATTAAACCCAAAATTGGTATTTATGAATTTGTTTTAGTAGAGACTACCTTTGTGAGAAATAATTTGAGCATAATTTCCCTTATTCAGAGTGAAATATATATTTTCTCTACTCCAAACACATTTCTTATTTCTTCAAATTCTTAGATAATCTCTATAGGCATTAACATTGAATGTATGAATTTTTTCTCATCTTAATAGAGTATCGTATATTTTTTTTTTATTTTTGCTTAGATTAAATGATTTGAGTAGAAATTGATAGTATATGCTTTTATCTCATTCATGCATGACTGCTACAAAAAAAAGATATATCTGGGGTTACCTAAACCAAATCAAACAGAAAAACCACAAAATTAACCACTCACCAAAATCTTAAAAAACAAAATATACAATCTGTACATGGGTTGACTCTCTAAAAAAATGATATATATTGAAAAGTATCTTCAGAAAAATAGAGAGAGATAAAGAATATATAGTATAATCTACATACTATGACCCGCATTACCCAAGATCCTAAAAAAAAAATGTACAATCTGTACATGAGTTGACTCTCTAAAAAATGATATATATTGAAAAATATCTTCAGAGAAATATAGAGAGATAAAGAATATATAGTATAATCTACATACTATGACCCACATTACCTACAAAGTTGTGAGTAAAGGCTAATTACAAAAGAAAGATGAGAAAGTAATTCCCTAAAAAGTCATTGCACTCTCTTCATTTGTAAAAGGCATATATCTTGAAATTTTTTCTTAATGAGTTTGATTTATGCATGAAAATAATTTTTATATATGATATCTTTATAATTTATACATTTGATTCCTTCCATGAGATCAACGTCAAAATAACACTTTGAGTCTTTCTTCTTTATACATATGCGAAAATATTAGTTCATTTCTATACATCAACTCTTTCGCATATAAATTAGTAATAGTGTTTGAACCCATAGGATTCAGTGTTTTGAGAGTATTGACTTGTGAGGAATAGAGTCGAAGCAAATTCGGATTCATGACACTGAAATTGGGTGAAATTAAATTGATACATTTTTTATATGAAATATGAAAATGATTTTCAACTAATTATTATAATAAATCATGATTGTTTAAGAAGATTAAAATAACTTATGTTTGAGATTTTAATTATGATTTTAAAGGAGATTAAAAAGTATGAGACATTTTTGTGATATGTTGTTTTCTTTTATTCTTAAACGTTAATTTTTGATTTTGTTGTAATTTTAGTTTTTAAGTTGATTATTGTTATTGTTTCTTTTAATTTTTACATTTAGTTCAATGTTTGTGGGTATCATTACTGAAAACCCTCACGAGACTCAAACTCGTCCACTAGGGAAACCTAGGGGTTTAAAGGCTTGTTGCATAGGCTAAATGCAACCGTGTCAATCCACAGAAGTGATTTAGGATAGTTTAATTTTTAGTTTTTATCGCTTCTCTTGCTAAGGGACTAGCAAGAAGCTGGTTGGGAGTTGTGATGAGTGCTCAAAAAGTACTAAAATTACCATGATTTTATGCACATTAATTGATTAAAAATATATATATTTATATGTTTTATCATATATTTAAATAAATTTTTCTTTTTCGGAATCACGGGTGTTTTTATTGTTTTTCAAGTATTTTCACTTAAAAGCGTAACTTAAAGACTCAAAGAGGAATACTGGAAGCAATACATCACAAATATATTAATAAATAAATGGGAAAAGCTCAACAAATATGGAAAAAATTGACAAAATGGGTCAAAAATGTCAAAAAGGAGAAAATCGCGCCGCCGCGACGCCCAACCGTGTGAGCCCCGCACCGTCGGCCTTGAGAGCCTCATACGCGCGCACTGGCCCGGACACGGCGCTAGCGCAATGTAGCGCTCGTCATCTCGCACGCTGGCTGCCATATCCCCCCATTTTCGCACGCAATCGCCCCCATGACGTCATGTTGATGTCATCAATGACATCAGCAATTACACTCTGCGTTTTCACAATTTTTTAACATTTTTTCCTCTACTTTTTCTCTCCATCCTCACCTATATATAACCCCTTTCTCTTCACTTCATAACACACCTCAAAACACATTCTCTTCTCTCTTTCTTTCTCTCTTTTCTTAGATTTTTTAGTTTTTCTTAGTTTTTAGCTTTTCTTAGTTAATTTCTCTTAGTTTTAGAGTTCTTCCATTTTTGGGAAGAACTAGTTATGTTTTTGTAATTTATTAGCTTTTTGATTCAATAAATGGGAGTGCAAATTCCGCTTGAAGGTTTTCCAATAACGGGAATAACATCGAAGTTCTGTAAGGATTTTATTTTCTTTACAGTTATTTTTTATGCTTTATTCTTACATGTTATATTTAATTTGTCTGTGATTAAATTTAACTCTGCTAGCTGTTTACAAACATGATGTAATAATAACATTGTTATGCTTGCGAAATATTAAATAGATAAAAATCTCTTAAATGAATTGATTTTGTTTTTATTCAAGATTTTATATTAAGAATGTTAGAGAGAAATATATTATTTTTCATTACAAACTTAAATCTGAAAATTAGATTTTAAGGTTTAGTTATCCGGTCTAATTTAGAGTAGTACTCTTTTATTTATTGTTACAATCGCCCGGTAGTTAGAGTGAAGCTCTATTTCAAAAGTTTTTATACGAATTATTATCTGAAAATGTATTGACAACATGTTTTCAGTAGTGGTTTTAAAACTTGAAAGTTAGTACTCGGATAATTAAATTCTTAGATTTAATTTGGATACCTTGAATAAAGTTTAAAGTATCTAACCCCACCAAAGGTGGCATTTAAATGGTTCATTTTCAATCTCTTAGAAAAAGAAATTAATTTAATTAACCAAATTAATTATCAACCCCCCATAGGTGTTAATTGATTTGTTTAGTTAACAAAGAATATCTAACCCCACCAAAGGTGGTATTCATATAAAAAAGAGAGAATCAATAAATATCAATTCATATCTTTAATAACCTATATAATATGAGCAAGCATAATTAACTTAATTATTATATCCATAAATACTCCACCATTATAAATGATAAAATTTGCATAAATGTTTATTGAATCTATGTTTATTTTTATGTAATTAGATTAGAAACACAAAACCCAAAATATTGTGACAGGATGTTTAGGATTTAATTTCGTTTTTAAAAGTTTTAATAATAAATTAAAAACCACATACATTCCTTCCTTAGATCGACCTTGGGAGTATACTTATCATTTTCTACGAAATGATTCGTACACTTGCGAGAGTTTTATAAATACATAAAACCAAAGTACGGGCAGGATCGGCGATGTCGGTTCTGCCCGATCAAGTTTTTGGCGCCGTTGCCAGGAAAAGAATAACGTTTTTAAATTATTTTAGAAAAATTTTAAAAACTTTTTGTGTTGTAAATAATTGTGATTTTTTTTTACCCATTTTTTCCATATTTGTTGACCTTTTCTCATTTATTTATTAATATATTTGTGATGTATTGCTTCTAGTATTCCTTTTTGAGTCTTTAAGTTACATTTTTAAGTGAAAATACTTGAAAAACAATAAAAACACCAGTGATTCCAAAAAAGACAAATTTATATAAATATATGATAAAACATATAAATATATATATTTTTAATCAATTAATGTGCATAAAATCATGGTAATTTTAGTGCTTTTTGAGCACTCATCACAACCCCCAACCAGCTTCTTGCTAGTCCCTTAGCAAGAGAAGCGATAAAAACTAAAAATTAAACTATCCTAAATCACTTCCGTGGATTGACACGGTTGCATTTAGCCTATGCAACAAGCCTTTAAACCCCTAGGTTACCCTAGTAGACGAGTTTGAGTCTCGTGAGGGTTTTCAGTAATGATACCCACAAACATTAAACTAAATGTAAAAATTAAAAGAAACAATAACAACAATAAACTTAAAAACTAAAATTACAACAAAATCAAAAATTAACGTTTAAGAATAAAAGAAAACAATATATCACAAAAATGTCTCATACTTTTTAATCTCCTTTAAGATCATAATTAAAATCTCAAGCATAAGTTATTTTAATCTTCTTAAACAATCATGATTTATTATAATAATTAGCTGAAAATCATTTTCATATTTCATATAAAAAATGTATCAATTTAATTTCACCCAATTTTAGTGTCATGAATCCGAATTTGCTTCAACTCTATTCCTCACAAGTCAATACTCTCAAAACACTGAATCCTATGGGTTCAAACACTCATACTAATTTATATGTGAAAGTGTTAATGTATAGAAATGAACTAATATTTTCGTATATGTATAAAGAAGAAAGGCTCAAAGTGTTATTTTGACATTGATCTCATGGAAGGAATCAAATGTATAAATTATAAAGATATCATATATAAAAATTATTTTCAGGCATAAATCAAACTCATTAAGAAAAAATTTCAAGATATATGCCTTCTACAAATGAAGAGAGTGCAATGACTGCTTAGGGAATTACTTTCTCATCTTTCTTTTGTAATTAGCTTTTACTCACAACTTTGTAGGTAATGTGGGTCATAGTATGTAGATTATACTATATATTCTTTATCTCTCTCTATTTTTCTGAAGATATTTTTCAATATATATCATTTTTTTAGAGAGTCAACCCTTGTACAGATTGTACATTTTTTTTAGGATTCTGGTGAGTGGTTAATTTTGTGGCTTTTCTGTTTGATTTGGTTTAGGTAACCCCAGATATATCTTTTTTTTTCTAGCAGTCATGCATGAATGAGATAAAAGCATATACTATCAATTTCTACTCAAATCATTTAATCTAAGCAAAAATAATAATAATAAATATACGATACTCTATTAAGATGAGAAAAAATTCATACATTCAATGTTAATGCCTATAGAGATCATCTAAGAATTTGAAGAAATAAGAAATGTGTTTGGAGTAGAAAAAATATATATTTCACTGTGAATAAGAGAAATTAGGCTCAAATTATATCTCACAAAGGTAGTCTCTACTAAAACAAATTCATAAACACCGATTTTGGGTTTAATATAATTTCTACATCTTAAAAAGAAATACTAGTTATGACAAAAATTAACTAATTATCAAAAACTTATCGTTCCCCGACAACGGTGCCAAAAACTTGATCGGGCAGAACCGATATCATCGATCCTGCCGTTACTTTGGTTTTATCTATTTATAAAACTATCGTAAGTGCACGAATCATTTCGTAGAAAATGATAAGTATACTCCCAAGGTTGATCTAAGGAAGGAATGTATGTGGTTTTTAATTTATTATTCAAACTTTTAAAAACGAAAATAAATCCTAAACATCCTGTCACGATATTTTGGGTTTTGTGTTTTTAATCTAATTACATAAAAATAAACATAGATTCAATAAACATTTATGCAAATTTTATCATTTATAATGGTGGAGTATTTATGGATATAACAATTAAGTTAATTATGCTTGCTCATATTATTTAGGTTATTAAATATATGAATTGATATTTATCGATTCTTTTTTTTTTATGAATACCACATTTGGTCAGGTTAGATATTCTTTGTAAACTAAACAAATTAATTAATACCTATGGGTGGGGTTGATAATTAATTTGGTTAATTAAATTAATTTTTTTTTCTAAGAGATTGAAAATGAACCATTTAAATGCCACATTTGGTGGGGTTAGACAGTTTAAACTTTATTCAAGGTGTCCAAATTAAATCTAAGAATTTAATTATCCAAGTACTAACTTTCAAGTTTTAAAACCAATACTGAAAACATGTTGTCAATACATTTTCAGATAATAATTATTATAAAAACTTTTGAAATAGAGCTTCACTCTAACTACCGGACGATTGTACCAACAAATAAAAAAATACTACTTTAAATTAGACCGGATAACTAAACCTTAAAATCTAATTTTCAGATTTAAGTTTGTAATGAAAAATAATATATTTCTCTCTAACATTCTTAATATAAAATCTTGAATAAAAATAAAATGAATTCACTTTAAAGGTTTTTACCTATTTAATATTTCGCAAGCATAACAACGTTATTATTATATCATGTTTACAAACAGCCAGAACAGTTAAATTTAATCACAAACAAATTAAATATAACATGTAAGAATAAAGCATAAAAAATAACTACAAAGAAAATAAAATCCTTACTGAACTTTGATGCTATTCCCTTTGCTGGAAAACCTCCAAGCAGAATTTGCACTCCCATTTATTGAATCAAAAAGCTAATAAATTACAAAAAACATAGCTAGTTCTTCTCAAAAAGAGAAGAACTCTAAAACTAAGAAAAACTAACTAAAAAATAAGAAAAACAAAAAAAAAATAAAAACTAAGAAATGGAGAGAAATAAAGAAGATAGAAGTGTGTTTTGAGGTGTCTTTAGAAGTGAAGAGAAGGGGGGTATTTATAGGTGAGGATGGAGAGAAAAAGTAGGGGAAAAAATGTTAAAAAATTGTGAAAACACGGAGTGTAATTGCTGATGTCATTGATGACGTCATGGGGCAGTTGCGCGCGAAAATGGGACCAAATGGCAGCGGTGCACGCGGGCGCGCGCCGAACTTCGGATCGAAGCGTAGCGCTAATGCGCGCGCGAAGTGGGGGTTCTCGCGCCCGACCGCATGCGCTAGCAATGCGAGGGCTTCGAAAGGCGGCGCGATTTTCTACTTTTTGACATTTTTTACCCTTTTGACCCATTTTGTCCATTTTTTCCATATTTGTTGAACTTTTCCCATTTATTTATTAATATATTTGTGATGTATTGCTTCCAGTATTCCTTTTTGAGTCTTTAAGTTACGTTTTTAAGTGAAAATACTTGAAAAATAATAAAAACACCCGTGATTCCGAAAAAGACAAATTTATATAAATATATGATAAAACATATAAATATATATATTTTTAATCAATTAATGTGCATAAAATCATGGTAATTTTAGTACTTTTTGAGCACTCATCACAACCCCCAACCAGCTTCTTGCTAGTCCCTTAGCAAGAGAAGCGATAAAAACTAAAAATTAAACTATCCTAAATCACTTCCGTGGATTGACACGGTTGCATTTAGCCTATGCAACAAGCCTTTAAACCCCTAGGTTGCCCTAGTGGACGAGTTTGAGTCTCGTGAGGGTTTTCAGTAATGATACCCACAAACATTGAACTAAATGTAAAAATTAAAAGAAACAATAACAACAATCAACTTAAAAACTAAAATTACAACAAAATCAAAAATTAATGTTTAAGAATAAAAGAAAACAACATATCACAAAAATGTCTCATACTTTTTAATCTCCTTTAAGATCATAATTAAAATCTCAAGCATAAGTTATTTTAATCTTCTTAAACAATCATGATTTATTATAATAGTTAGTTGAAAATCATTTTCATATTTCATATAAAAAATGTATCAATTTAATTTCACCCAATTTCAGTGTCATGAATCCGAATTTGCTTCGACTCTATTCCTCACAAGTCAATACTCTCAAAACACTGAATCCTATGGGTTCAAACACTCATACTAATTTATATGCGAAAGAGTTGATGTATAAAAATGAACTAATATTTTCGCATATGTATAAAGAAAAAAGGCTCAAAGTGTTATTTTGACGTTGATCTCATGGAAGGAATCAAATGTATAAATTATAAAGATATCATATATAAAAATTATTTTCATGCATAAATCAAACTCATTAAGAAAAAATTTCAAGCTATATGCCTTTTACAAATGAAGAGAGTGCAATGACTTTTTAGGGAATTACTTTCTCATCTTTCTTTTGTAATTAGCCTTTACTCACAACTTTGTAGGTAATGTGGGTCATAGTATATAGATTATACTATATATTCTTTATCTCTCTATATTTCTCTGAAGATATTTTTCAATATATCATTTTTTAGAGAGTCAACCCTTGTACAGATTGTACATTTTGTTTTTTAGGATCTTGGGTAATGCGGGTCATAGTATGTAGATTATACTATATATTCTTTATCTCTCTCTATTTTTCTGAAGATACTTTTCAATATATATCATTTTTTTAGAGAGTCAACCCATGTACAGATTGTACATTTTTTTTTAGGATTTTGGTGAGTGGTTAATTTTGTGGCTTTTCTATTTGATTTGGTTTAGGTAACCCCAGATATATATCTTTTTTTTGTAGCAGTCATGCATGAATGAGATAAAAGCATATACTATCAATTTCTACTCAAATCATTTAATCTAAGCAAAAATAATAATAAAAAATATACGATACTATATTAAGATGAGAAAAAATTCATACATTCAATGTTAATGCCTATAGAGATCATCTAAGAATTTGAAGAAATAAGAAATGTGTTTGGAGTAGAAAAAATATATATTTCACTCTGAATAAAGGGAAATTAGGCTCAAATTATATCTAACAAAGGTAGTCTCTACTAAAACAAATTCATAAACACCGATTTTGGGTTTAATATAATTTCTACATCTTAAAAAGAAATACTAGTTATGACAAAAATTAACTAATTATCAAAAACAGTTACAAAATATTTCATGATATGTTTTCAAAAATTAATCTAACAATACAAAAGACTTAACTATTTACTTAAATTTGATTTAAAGAAATGATAAATTTTTTTGATTTTTTTTTTAAATTCCAAAAATTACTAAATCACAGAAAGAAAATAAAACCAAACACAATAAAAATGAAAATGTGAACATATTTTTTTTAAAATTGTTAAATCTTTTTTTTTAATTAAGCATGGTAACTTTTCATCACCCCCAACCTAGAACTTACATTGTCCTCAATGTAACAACTGTAAATTAAAGATAAAGAGAAAAGAGAAGAAATATTACCTATTTCCTGAGAATATTGCAAGTAGTGATGGAGAAATGCAGGTGCATCCATCATGTTCATTAAAGTGCACACAGACAGGTTACTGTAAACTTCTAACATCTCAACAAATATATTTAGTTTTAACAATTTTAAAATTATTCACATGTAATTAAACTAAAATAAATAATAGAAATTAAATAAATAAAAGAAAATTACCTAAAATGATGGGTTGCCTCCCATCCAGCGCTTAGTTTAACGTCTTAGCAAGACGTAACTTGGGGATTTCATTTTAAGTAAACTCAATGTCTCCTCATCAATGAGTCAATCAAACCTACAAGTAAGACAAGATTGTCTACCTATACTTTTTTAGTCATATCCTATGGATTTTTAAATTTTTCTGTACTTAAAACTATGGACATGCTTGTGAGTTTTAGATAATCCATGTTTAGGTACAAATCAAATAATTAAAGGCATCAAAACACAATTGTACCTAGATCATACAAAAGAACTAACTCCTTAGATTGTAATTAAAACATTAAAATTTTGGAGATAGTTTCAGACTTTTTTTTTGTTTTTTTTTGTGTTTAAGTATAATATCTAAGTGAAAATAACATAATCAGTATTAACCAAGAGTGCTCCCAAGAAAGAATGGTGGGGCAAAGGCTCTTTAAAAACCATCCTCCTAGACAGAGCAACGTTCCTAGGAAAGACTAGTGGCACAAAAGCTTCCAAGAACTAGTCTCCTAGACAGAACTCCCTTAGATCTTTACTTTTCATGCTATTAAAATTAAGTTAATTAAGTTAAGTTAAGTTAAAATTTAAGTTAATTATGTTAATAAAAGGTAGGTTAATTAAGTTAATGAATATCTAGGTTAATTAAGTTAGAAAATTAAATTAATATAAGTTAGTAAATTAAGTTACTAAAAACCTAAGTTAATTAACTTAAACGAAAATTAAGATAAAAAAAATGTTAAAATTTTTTTTTTAAAAAAAATTAAACCAAAAATAAAATAAATTGAAAAAGTAAAAGAAAAATAAAAAGAGAAAAAAAAATTAAATTAAAAATTAAGCCAACAATAAAATAAAAATAAAATAAAATAAAAAAATTGAATTTTTTTTTAAAAAAGATAAAAGAAAAAAAAATAAAAAAATTTGAAAATAAAGTTTTTTATTTTTTAAATAAAATAAATTTTTTAATTTTTTTTAATTTTTTAATTTTTATTTATTTATTTATTTAATTTAAAATTTATTTACTTTTTTTTACTTCAAATTTCAAAATTCAAAATTATTTTATTATTCATGTATAATTTTTTTATGAAATTTAAAATTTTAATATTTTTTTATTTATTCTGAAAATGAAATTTGAATTTTTTTTTTAACTTTTCACAAACAACAAATTTTTTTTAAATAAAAAAATCACAATTATTTACAACACAAAAAGTTTTTAAAATTTTGATAAATAATTTAAAAACGCTATTCCTTCCCCAGCAACGACGCCAAAAACTTGATACCATCTCCAACAACGGTGCCAAAAACTTGATCGGGCAGAACCGACATCGCCGATCCTGCCGTTCATTTGGTTTTATCTATTTATAAAACTCTCGCAAGTGTACGAATCATTTCGTAGAAAATGATAAGTATACTCACAGGGTCGATCTTAGGAAGGAATGTATGTGGTTTTTAATTTATTATTCAAACTTTTAAAAACGAAATTAAATCCTAATCATCCTGTCACGATATTTTTGGTTTTGTGTTTTTAATCTAATTACATAAAAATAAACATAGATTCAATAAACATTTATGCAAATTTTATCATTTATAATGGTGAAGTATTTATTGATATAATAATTAAGTTAATTATGCTTGCTCATATTATTTAGGTTATTAAAGATATGAATTGATATTTATTGATTCTCTCTTTTTTATATGAATACCACCTTTGGTGGGGTTAGATATTCTTTATTAACTAAACAAATCAATTAACACCTATGGGTGGGGTTGATAATTAATTTGGTTAATTAAATTAATTTCTTTTTCTAAGAGATTGAAAATGAACCATTTAAATGCCACCTTTGGTGGGGTTAGACAGTTTAAACTTTATTCAAGGTGTCCAAATTAAATCTAAGAATTTAATTATCCGAGTACTTACTTTCAAGTTTTAAAACCACTACTGAAAACATGTTGTCAATACATTTTCAGATAATAATTATTATAAAAACTTTTGAAATAGAGCTTCACTCTAACTACCGGGCGATTGTACCAACAAATAAAAGAGCACTACTCTAAATTAGACTGGATAACTAAACCTTAAAATCTAATTTTCAGATTTAAGTTTGTAATGAAAAATAATATATTTTTCTCTAACATTCTTAATATAAAATCTTGAATAAAAATAAAATCAATTCATTTTAGAGATTTTTACCTATTTAATATTTCGCAAGCATAACAACGTTATTATTACATCATGTTTATAAACAGCCAACAGAGTTAAATTTAATCACAGACAAATTAAATATAACATGTAAGAATAAAGCATAAAAAATAACTGTAAAGAAAATAAAATCCTTATAGAACTTCCATGCTATTCCCGTTGTTGGAAAACCTTCAAGCGGAATTTACACTCCCATTTATTGAATCAAAAAGCTAATAAATTACAAAAACATAACTAGTTCTTCCCAAAAAGGGAAGAACTCTAAAACTAAGAGAAATTAACTAAGAAAAGCTAAAAACTCGGCGCGGCTAGGCGGCTGGGCGGGGCGGCGGCGCGATTTTCTCCTTTTTGACATTTTTGACCCATTTTGTCCATTTTTTCCATATTTTTTTACCTTTTCCCATTTATTTATTAATATATTTGTGATGTATTGCTTCCAGTATTCCTTTTTGAGTCTTTAAGTTACGTTTTTAAGTGAAAATACCTGAAATACAATAAAAAACCCGTGATTCCGAAAAGACAAATTTATATAAATATATGATAAAACATATAAATATATATATTTTTAATCAATTAATGTGCATAAAATCATGGTAATTTTAGTGCTTTTTGAGCACTCATCAGTGGACTATCTATCCCAATAGATACTAACACTTTCTTTGATTTTATATGCTACCATTTTGACTTTTTTTCAAGTACCTCCAAATATTTGAAAACATTATTGACAAACTTCACCTAATCCAAGTATTTTGAAATTATCTACAGGATTCAACATAGGTATCATTAGGGTAGGCTATGAGTGTTATGGGCCTCTAGCAAAGAGGAATGGAGAAAGATCCAACTTTGTAGAAGATAATACTTAAGAAGCCACATTCCTACTTCTAGCATACAAAGGAGAAGGAAGAGAAAAGAGCATATGATATCTTGATATCGGTACAAGAATCCATCTCCCTTAGGACTTAGCTAATGTCTTAATGGATAAAGCCATGTTTGAATAGAAAATAAGGATTACACTTCTTCTATATATAGTGATTCCAATCTATGATCTATACTAGCTCCACAAGACCACTATCCTAACGGATCACATCTCGGGAAAGGAAATAAGGCTTAATGCCCATTCTATACCCTCAACTACTAGAATCCAGTATCTCGATAGTGGAAACCATTACCTTAATGGTTTAATTCATGTATAGGAAAGGAAACAAGGCTCAATTCCCATTCTATACCCACAGCGACAGGAACAAAGGATCAAGGTAGCAATAGAAGAGAGTAAGACCATTGTCTCAATAGATCACATCTAGTGGGAAAGGAAAAAGGGCTCAATGCCCATTCCATACCTATAGTAACCAAGATCCAGGATCATGACTGGCTACCATTACCTTAACGGATTACTTCTTGTATGGAGGAGGAAATAGGGCTTAACGTTGATTCCATACTAATAAAGATAATGATCCAGAATCAAGGTAATGGCCTACTTACCATCAAACCATTTCCTTAATAGATCCCTTCTTGTATAGAAATAAATGTGGGATAAACAACCCTCTAATTCCCATATAGATTAGGATCTAGGATCAAGATAGTGTATTCCATCACCTCAATGGATCAAATCATGTAAGAAAGGAAATAAGGCCCACTACCCATTCCACACCAACGATGACTTTAATCTAAGATCAAGGTAATATAACTAACCTATTGTCTTAATGGACTTAGTATTGTGTGGAAAAAAGAGCTAGACATAACCCCTCCAACACTCATAGTAACAATGGTCTAGGATCCAGACACAAGGATCGGGAGATATATGCTAGGGAACAAAGTGAGGTACAACCTCTTCCATACCCAGGAAACTCCTTTCCAAAGTTCAGCAACCTCAAAGAACTTTCCAGAAAAATTTAGAGGTTACACCTCCACAAAAATGGGGATCCAGAGAATGGTCACTGCTTAGTGCACTCAAGAAGCTCATCAGGCAAGGCATTGGAAAAGTGGTACTCCAGACCACCCATTTTCAAACAATTTCCTAGAGCACTTGGAAGAACTAGGAAATCTCTTAGGAACTTAGGGAATCCAAGAGAAAAGTGGGAGTCCATAAAAGATGGAGTCTAGACCATCCATATTCAAACAACTTCCTAAGACACTCGGGAAAACTATAAATTCTCCCAGGAAATTAGGAAGTCCAGGAGAAAAATGAAAGTTTAGAAAAGATGGAGTCTAGACCACCCATTTCTAGAAAAACTCTAAGGCACTTGGAAAGATTCGAAAAACTTCCCATGAACTTAGGAAATCTAGAGAAGGTTAGGAGTCCATAAAAGATAGAGTCTAGACCATTGAATTTCAAAAACATTCTATGACACTTGGAAAGATCAGAAAAATTCCTAAGAACTTTGGGCACCCATGAAAAAGTGAGAGTTTAAAGAAAAAAGATGAATTCAAAAATAATGGGCCCAGTAAAAAGTTAGAGTTTTATGAAAAATTTGAGATTTATAAGTTTAATTCATGTTAGGAAACATCATAGCTTCGACAAGATGGAATAGCCACTCGTTAGATCCTACCCGAGATTCACAAATGATTGGAAACCATTTGCAACATTGTAGCCTATAAGATACAACTGACAATCATAGCGTTGAAGTATAAGCTCTAAGAGCCAAACTACTAGTAGGTCGTATAGCTGCCCAACCAATTAGTGATCGTGAGATGCCCGTTCGCAAGTTCTCACATCCCACATGTGTTGCACTCTACTTCATATAAAATTGGCCGGTCTAACCAAGCTTCCTATCCATAGTCTATAATAGTGGTCCATAGTCCACCATGTATCATTGGTGTTGGATTTCGGCTCCACTATGCTTCATCTCACCAAGTGCCATATGGGATTCTCTTGGATCCATACTCAGTGATAACGCCAACCTCACCTTAGACAACTGAGATTGATTTGCTTTAGTTCCATTTTGCTAATTACATAAAACTTCTATGAAAAAATGAAAAAAATATTATCTTGATGCAAGTCTTGTGTACCCTACACCAACCAAGAATTTCATGCCCCACATCAACTAAAAATGTGTGCCCATGCACTGCCAATTCCAGTTTTCTAAAATGCAAATTATGTATAACTTCCATATTCAACAAGAAGCCAAAATTGCAAAGTAAAGTGTGAAGTACAAACAAAAATATCTAATGTGAAATGTTGTCCTTATTCAAAATTTCAAATGCTTCTAGAGCTACAAAATAAAGCCAAGTACGAACACTTTAGTTGAAATAAAAATATATATATATACAGAGTACAATATGTATCCTAACTCTTAAGTCATGTGGTGGTCATCACTGCTTGCATCCTTTGATAGTACAATGGTAATGGATGTTGCATCTACTATTCTCTATGTTGTAATAATTGACTAGGGTTAGGACTTACTCCCATCATCAATAGAAGTCTGCACTGTCATGTCAGATGATGTCTCGCCCCTCTTAATGTTTGAGATGTCATCATACTTATCATACTCAATTGTAACACTGGTGTAATCTGACAAGCTATATGGAGGAAGAGCTAAGTTTGGATCGACTTTCTTGAATCTTCTCGTTGCATATTTGAATTTGTGAGTCTAAGCAACTCTAGTATCAATCATAAAGTCTTCTGAATCAAGATATTTGTCTACTGCTTCTTGAGCTATAGGTTCAATTTGTTGTGTCAGTACATGTATCTTAGCACCCAAATCACCCATCTGAGTGTCCTTTCTCGTCAGCTCTACTCAGAATTGACCATAAGATTTCTCAAGAGCTTACTTTGCGAAAGCTATAAAATAATTTTCTTCAGCTTTTTGAGCATGACATGACACTCTCAAGGTGTTGGCATCATACTGGTTATCCTCTCGAGCTCGCTCAAGTAAAGCTAAGGCTTGATCTTTCTCAACAATGTCATCATGAGGAATCTTCACCATGGGATCAGAAGAATCCATGGCCTTAGAAATGAATTCCTAATTAGTTTTTTTTGTATCTTTCTAGATTTCTCAGCCAACATCACAATTCTAAGTTTGGTAACTTCAATCACCTTGGCTCTTAAGGACTCTTGAGAAGTGACTGGAGAAGAAGTGAAAAAGGACTTATATATAAAGCCTCTTCCTTTATGATAAATTCCTCACTAAAGAAGAAACTGGGGCTTCATATGGAACCTCACTCTCTATAGTCAACTTGACTTGGCAAGCTATAACTTAGCAGTCTCTTTTCTTCCCAAGTATGTGTTTACCTTTTATCTTACCTTTACTCCCTAAAAACCAACTTATGATTTGAATGGCACTAGTAGTTGGGCCTTTTGAGAAGAAATGTGAAATGAGTTCATATCTACAAAACAAAAAGAAAAAGAGGTACCAATAAGTCATATGGTGTCATTAACCAAGTAAAGAAAAAATGAGACTCAAAGAAACACTTACCTTTCGAAGTAGGACCTTCAAAAGTGTCAGGAACGGTTGAATTCATTTGCAATCCTAGTAGGCAATTTTCTTAGCAATCAATAGTATCCCACAACTTCACTCTCTGTGAGGTAGAGAAAATAATTGATTACTAAAGTCCTCTCTCGACATCAAATTTAATTCTCTTCTAACATACTACACCAAAGAGAGAAAAAGTTAGCAAAATAAAGCAAAATAGTAAAATGGCCCCTGCATTCATATAAATAGCTCTTCACTATGAACAAATTTTATGGGCATAGTACCAAGTTCAGGACATGCAACATCATTAGCATCGGTTCTAATGAACCATGAAAGATGCCAACCATTGTTGGACTTGGGAAAGTCAACAATAAACCTACGATGATCATAGGGCTTCAGACTAAACTGTATGTCACTTATAAAATGGAGATAGTATAGAGAATGGAACTCAGCCAAGGTAAACTCCTTGCCATGATGTAGCAAAATAGAAAAATTCTCTAGATATTAGACGGGAACTATCCTGGAGGAACCCCAACTCTTCAAAGGAACTCCCATACCAATTAGAGAACGGGAGCCTAAGACTAACAAAGAGTTAATCAATAAAAATAGTGATCCTTATCGACGGGGGATTACTAGGGATCATGCCTTTTCCATGAAGAATAATTCTAATGTCATCAAGAATTTCAAATATCTTCCTTAGTTTATCCATAATGGGTTTAGTACTGATTGCAACCATTGAATCAACTTCATATTCAACTATACAACAAAATTCAATAAGTCTTCAAGAATATCTTCACCATAAAAGAGCCATAAATGTCAACGGAGTCGACAAGGTCACACCAAAGGGGTAAGTCAAAATGGAGTCTATAGCTAGAGTCATTATTATGGAAGCACCATCAAGGTTGTCAAAAGAGGAAGGACCAATCGATACTAAACCATCCACTCAGTTAATAGGCTTAGATCGCCTATCTCATCGCTTCTCGATTGGTAAAGTGGTCAGTTCTCCCTATCAACCCACTATCTCAACTCCTATTGGTTTTGTTGTTCTATCCCCTCCTAACATACTTAAGGGTCCCTTATATCCTGCCATTCACGATGCGAATCGTTTCTATCTAACTATTTGCTCTCGATTTTGGATTTATTTGCATCTTGACTTTTCCTGTATCCATTTTTATAGTGGTGTTTGTTGGTCTTGCTACCAGATATTGTATTCCAAGAAGTAAATTTATCAAAGCTAATGCAGTGGGACATAAACTCTTAGCTCTTTAAAAAACTCTTCTAAAAATTCCTAGTCTACCATTATGGATCTACAGAAAGAGAAAAGGAAAAAAGTTTTAAAAGTACATATGTTCTTGAAGTTCCTAAGGTTCATGCAAATTCAAGGAAAACTAAAGAAAAGCATTAGTAAAATAAAGGTATAAATCCACTTACCATGAGTGGATGAAGTTGTAACTGTTATCCAATCTTTCTCCTCAAAGCTTTGACCTTGATTCCAAATTGAGTGTTTTGAGTAAGGTTAATAATTATTAGGTCTTTATATAGATTACAAAGCCCAATATCAACCTCTCATCAACTCACAATTCAAAAGACCAGATTGGGAAAAGATCAAGTAGAATCAGGCTATAAAGATATCAAATTTAGGGAAGTCAACCCAGTATATCTATAGTTAAGTTTTTCTTCAAACTTTGATCAATCTTAACTTTTTAACTAGGACTTCGATTGAGGCTTGAAAATAGCCACTGGAAAGCTTATGACCTCAAGTTTATGATGGTATAAATATATATGGGGTAGCAGCTGCAAAATTTAGTTAAGACACTCCAAAACCAACTATTATTGAGTCATCATACATGGATAAGATAACTAGACTACCTATCTTGCCAAAAGTAACCCAGGGAGCCTAAGAGACTTATGTTGGATAGGAAAATCACCATATATATGTGACATTATTTGATTGGTCTATGACGACATTAAAAAGTCAAATGGATACAATCAAATATATTTTTTATTATCTAAATTCAAAAATCAATATTAATAACATCATTTTATTTATGTTAGATCATTAATATAATAAATAATTATATATTAATTAATTTAATATTTAAATATTAATTAATTAATATTAGTTATTTATGGTTAAACTACTAGCTTAAACTTTTAAATAAGTCCTCAAAACCTGAAAAGATATGCATAAACTCATACCACAAACTCTCTCAAATTTCTTTTGATCTTAATTTTTTTCCTTAAAAAATGACTTAAGCACCGGAGTGGATACAATGCCCTCTAATATCGTACCTTTTTACATATTTGTTTAGTGATTTGTAGGTCTACATGTCTAGAAAACGTGACCCAATATAAATCGATTTCAAAAATATATTACACAATTTATTAGAATATTGATTGTATTATTATTTAAATGATAAATAATTATTGAATATATTTTATTAAGATATATGTTATATTTAGTATTTGATGTACATGAATCACATATTTTAATTAAATGTAATCTTACATATTAGTAATAAAAATTATCATTCATTTAAATAATAATATATAGGGTGATGTGTCACAAAAGTTTCTTAGATAGATTATTTGTACTATTTAGTTCATTAAATTAAAAATTTTGTCATTTAATCCCTTAGATTTGTAAAAACGACCGATTATCGAGAAATTATATTATTTTAATAATTTTTTTAAATATCATTATTTTCTATTAAATAATTAAACGAGATTAAAATATAAGTTTTTAATAAAAATAAAAGTAAAATTTAATATGAAATAATTTTAAAAAAATAAATAATAATAAAATTCAAACAAAAAGTTATTTAAATATATATTTCAATTTTTTAAATTAAAAATTAATAAAATATTAACATTTAATAAATATTTTATAAATTTTTATTAATAGTGATTTTATTATTATTATTCAATATTAATGTTTTAATCGTGTTTAATCATTTAATAAAATAAATATTTTAATAAAAAATTATTAAAATAATATAATTTATTTTTTATAAAATTAAAATATTAAATAATATTATTTTTAATTAAAAATATTAAA
This sequence comes from Hippophae gyantsensis, assembly GCA_030763125.1. Classification (NCBI taxonomy): domain Eukaryota; kingdom Viridiplantae; phylum Streptophyta; class Magnoliopsida; order Rosales; family Elaeagnaceae; genus Hippophae; species Hippophae gyantsensis. The sequence goes on along the minus strand of CM061039.1, from coordinate 25,193,026 downwards.
TAATATAAATAATTTAATTTAAAAAAAATTTATAATATTTTTTCATTATTTTTTTTAAAGATAAAAACCAATTATTAAGAAATTGATCAATTTTCTTCCGCAAAACATTATTTTAAGAAAATAACTCGTTAAATGTGATGATTGAATGCATTTGAACTAAGGTTGATAACTCAATACATTAAGGTGTCGTTTGGTTCATAAAATGGAATCGGAATAAGAATAGAATGAAATGAAAATGAAATTTTTTTGTTTGGTTTGATTATTGTAATCAAAGAAGAAATCAGTATTATAATATTTGGTTTATAATTAGAATAAAATATAAAATACTGTATATTATCTTAATACCTCTATATTCAGTAAAGTTTAAATAATATTATTTAATTATTATTTTTCTAAATAATTACTATTTAAAAATAAAATATATTATTAAAATTATTTTTTTTAAATAGGATTTAGGGTTTTGAGGTTTGAGATTTAGGATTTGAGGTTTTGGATTTTAGAATTTGGGATTTAAGATTTGGGATTTAGGATTTAGGGTTATATTTATAGGTTAAGGTTTAGAGTTAAAATTATTATTTTTCTAAATAGAGTTTAGGGTTTTGAGATTTGAGATTTAGGGTTATATTTATGCGTTAGAGTTTAGAATTAAAATTATTATTTTTCTAAATAGAATTTAGGGTTTTAAGGTTTGTGATTTGGGGTTTAAGGTTTTGGGATTTGAGATTTGGGGTTTAAGATTTAGGGATATATTTATGAGTTAAGGTTTTGAGTTAAAATTATTATTTTCTAAATAAGGTTTATGGTTTTGTGATTTAGAATTTAGGATTATATTTATATGTTAAGGTTTAGAGTTCAAATTATTATTTTTTTAAATATGGTTTAAAATTTTGGGATTTTGGATTCGTGATTCATGGTTATATTTGTGAGTTAAGATTTAAAATTAAAATTATTATTTTTCTAAATAGAATTTAGGGTTTTAAGATTTAAAATTTAGGATTTAGAATTATATTTGAGATTGCGAAAAAATTTAAAAAAAAATAAAAAAAATCATAATTCTTAAAATGAGTAGAAATAATTATGATTTTTTATTTTATTTTTTAGGAATCGATTACATTTTATTCACACTTTTTAACTCAATCAAACATAAAATTTAAAATAATTAATTTTAATTTTATTATATTTCAATCAAAATTAAAGATAGAGAAACGAAGTTGCGATAAATTGTGACAGACGAGAGTTATTGAAAACCCAATATATTAATGATGTTATGGTAAATTGTCGCAAATGAGAGTTATTATTTATTATTTATAAAATATATTTTTGATTAATTAAATTCTTTATTATTATTATTATTTTTGTTAAATATTTCATTATTTTATATTTTATTCTCAAATAATTATATATTTTAAAAATAATAAATAATTTTTAACTACGTCTCTATCGGAATACGTGTAAAGAGTAGTTAACCTGATATCAAGGTAATCAGAATTGTACATTATTAAAGTTCACTGTACTAATTTAACAGTTTTATAATGTTTATCGATAGAAACAATTTTCATGATGCTTACTTAAAGCAATCATGTTAAAACGCTCTATTTTTCGTCATCTCAAACGTCATCTTCTCTGTAAGAAAGTATAAATAAGTCTTGTGATCTCTATCTCTCTTTCAAGCCTGTTTGCTTATGGCCTTTAATTGTCGAAGAATATAAATAATAATAATAATTTTTCTAATAAATATATGTCGATATTGCCTGTAACAATTTAATTTATTATTAATACAATTATTTTCACTAATAATTAGAAAGAAGAAAATAGAAGTAGCGTGGGCAATTTTTTTCTAGGAGTTGAAGAATGTATGATAGTAGTTGTAAAAAAAATAAAAAAATAAACATTATGTGTAAATATAATTTAAAGTTTTGTTAAAATATAATTAGCTTTATATGACATAAATTTATTTTTATAGATAATCATTTTTAACAACCATTTTTGAAGTGATTTAAGGATTTACGTAGTCTTAAACAAAAATAAAAATAAAACTTAAAATATTTTTCATAACTTAAATACCCTCCAAAATCCCCAGGATCCCATGATTCAATTTTAGTTCATTTTTATTTAAAATATTAATTAAATAAACATGTATTTGTTAAATCAAAAATCAACTTATAGAATTTTTATCAGAGAATATTAGATGACTTATTTACGTTAGTTTAAGAAGTTTGATTTACGGCTTAAACCTACTTAATTTTATAGGGAATTAAAATTATTTTAACTTTATGTTAATTTAAATTAATAAAATTTATTATTTAATTAATAATTTAATTAAAAAATTATATATTTTTATTTAAATTAAAATTGTGTTAGTAAAAAATAAATCTTGAAATAAGTCAATTATTAAAAATTAAAAAACAAAAAATAATTTAAATTTGTTTAGTAGTTATGATAAAAAAATTAACAACAATAATATAAATTGTTTTAACTTTTTAATTGCCATATAAATTTAGTTATTTAGATGATTATAAAAAATAAAAATATATGATATATGTAATTAAATGAAAAAATTAAAAAATAAATAATTAATAATATATAGATAAATTCGATTTAATATCAGTTTATAAATTTTAAACCCTTAATTAACTCAATTCAAGTGGGTTTTTAAATTTTAAAAATTAAAAGTAATATATTTAGAAATATAAAATATAGGTTTCGATTGTATATTATGATTTATCAATTATTATATCTATAATTAATAATAATTAATTGATGATATTAGATTTTTTTTCACAAAATAAATTATATAATAAAAATTAATAAAAAAATTTGATTGAAGTTAATATGTAAATTTTACTTTTTTGTAGAGTAAGTAAACGAGGAATTAAAACTTTATTTTAAACTTGATAGGATTGAGAATTTTTTAGAAAAATTGAAATAACATAAAAAGTTTAAAATTGTACATTAGAATATAATGCATATCTCCAAAATCTGAATAAAAACTTGTAAAGAAGATAGGTTTTAAAATATAAGATGAAAATAACACATATAATGATAATAAAAAATTGAGTAAGGGATGCTTATAAAAAAAACTTAAAAAGAGACGATTATATAATACTAATTTATTCTTGTTTTCTATAATCACAATTAATTGCAAAAAAAATTAATATTATTAAAAAATTTAAATATATTGATTAAGTTATTTACAAAACTAAAGTGTTGTTTCCATAAGAAAAGTTTTCTAAAATATTTCTAGAATTTTTAACATATTTCACTTTATCCTTTAGGTTCGTCAAAAATATTATAATTCTCTAGACTTTATGGTTAATGCTATTGATATCCATTTAATGGTATTAATTTTTTCATCCATATTATATTAATATTTTTATGGCTTTAATACTAAATTGGGGGCTAGATGTTTAACGCTAATTTTTAATTCCTATTATTCCTTAAAGATAATTTTTTAATTTTCTTATCATAATATTGTGTTATTTATATCTTTATCTTCTTGTTTATCAGTATTATAAATTGATATAAGCAAATAATTAAACATTTAAGATCCTTAATTGACTTAAAAGTTATAATTATTATACCTGAATTTAATGGGTCTACCATGATCTTTCATTTTGTTCGTCTTCTCTTGTTATATGATTGTGCCTCAACTTTGTTCAAACCTTAATATCTTCCTGATAATGGTAAGCCTTTTACATCGGTACATAGATGATGTTCAATTTAGACTTGCTAAAAAAGAATGATTGCACTTCATTTTATTCATAATATAATAATTATAAGGCCAACTAAGAACTTTAAAGAGATTCTTAGTCACTTATAATTACTAAACATTATTTGTTGAAATTTCAGGATAAAAGGGGTTTTTATGCTAGAAGTTGTGTGTTTTCTAAGCTATGTCCTCAATTTTTCTACGATTCCAAATGAAAATAAAGATTTCTTTTATAGCACAAAAAATCTCTCTTTACAAGATATCAATTATTATTTTATTTTATCCTTACTTTAATAATTTATCTACTTTACTGCTTTTTGGCTTATCAATTTCAACTATTACTTTTTCTTGGCACATGATGCCGACTAAAGATGTCGGTATTAAATCTTTATTTTTTTTAATTGTCTTCTACCGACAATTCTTCCTCTTAATTCTTTCTTGTTATTTTTTCCAACAGTCCTTTGGATGACATTGATGATGATGCATTTTTTGATGCAATAAATGCATATGTGATCTTTGGTGGCTTTTCTGGCATAGAAGCATAATATCTTCCTTATTTCTTGACCAATTTGTAGGTTGTTGCTGTTAAAATTTATCTCAAATTTGGTTTTTTCAAAATCCTCTTTGGTGAGATCCACGTTACTATGAGACGTGATAATGACTTTATTGGTTGAATAATTTACTTTGGTCTCAATGGAATTATCAATTTTCTTGAGTTCATAGAAAATTTGGTTTAACATTTGACCTCTTAATATACACAGTTATTTTGTATTGAATTCTTTTTCGGGAAGTACCCTTGGTTTGAAAACTGCTCTTTTTGTATTGAAATCCTTAGCTTGATGAAGTGGTATGAAATGATACATCCTTGCTCATTCCAATCCACTAGTGAATTGAAAAATCTGAGATAAATATGCTTATTACATGCTCTTATCTTCCTCTTCAAGTGCTTGATTGCTTTTTTGAAGTTTTTTTGGGAAATAATTTAATTCACTTAAACTAATTCTTGGATATATGTTTTTTATTAAACCTGCATAGAAAGCTTTGTAAAAAATATTGGATCAACTCCTTCCAAAATGTTGAATTTACTTTCTATAGGGAATTCCTTTTCTATAGTATAGAACTTGATATTTTTTATGTTTTCCTGGATAGATTTTCTATCCAAGTTATAGAAACTCAATCATTGTGGTTTGTTGAGATTTCTATATTGGTATTTTTTTTATCTTCAATGACTATTGAATTTCTAGAGAATCTTTCTCTGAATAGCACTGGATGCATTACTATCTTTGATGTTTTTGGGAAAGATGCCTCTCTAAATAGTATTGGAGGCCTTACTATTTTTCCTAGAGTTTTCAACATGCTAGGTGTTGTTGGTTATTGTTGTAGTGTTGTAGAGTAATTCTTTACTATTGCCTATGTAGTTATTAGTTTTGGTATTTTGTAATTGGCATAACTGCCTTCAACCTCTATTCTGTTGGTGAAAGTTTTATGACTTACTCCACTAAACCCAATAATAGATTTATTTGCTTATGAAAAATTGTTGTAGATTCCTAATTTTGGGCTATTATAGATCAAATAAATCTTAAATTGCTTCATTATCTCAATTGAGCTTTTTTATTTTAGAGATGTTACTTTTTTCTATTATTTTTTCTTTTCCATCTTGAATTCTTTATTTAGAAGTTTTATCTTCTTTTTTGATGAACATTCCTCTTTGGAGTTTTTAGACTCTAAGAGTTGTTTTGTATAATCAAGTTCTTCCTGTTTATTTTTTATCTCCATAAGAGACTTCTTGAGGTATAAAAGCTCAAGTTGTTCTTGTAGGATTTTTATCTCCTTTTTGTTTATCTTAATCTTGATATCAAGATGTTCCATTCTTACAAGCATAAAAATAAGTGGAAGTGTTAATTATCTGGTAAGAGTATCTTCTAAGCTATTCTTATTTTTAGGCAGATGATTGACAACAAAAATGTAGTGGTTGAACTATTGTTTCCATCTTATTAATCTTCCTTGTTTATAATCACCTGCAACATTAGTTCTTAAGAAATAACCAAAATTCTTGTTATTGGTTCTAACAATGAATATGAAACTTATGACATATATTATAAATTTTTAATAACCTTTTTAACAGCTACATATTCTTTTTCATTAATGTGATAATTTAATTTTAGACCATAAAAGACCCTGATGTATATCTACAAATGTATTCATCTTTTTCATCTACTTTTGCTTTCAAAATTGCTTCTCAGTATTCTTGTGAAACATCTATTTCAATTATCATTTTATCGCTTGGTTTTTGATGGTATAAAGTTGGTAAATTTTTTACCTGTGCTTTTAATTTATCCATATACATAGTAGCTTATTCTGTCCATTTCTAAATGTGGTCTTTTTTCAATATTATTTGTAAAGGTTTTTGCATTTTTACAAGTTTCTTGATTTATGCTTCATCATATGTCAAACATCCTTAGAATCTTTGTAGTTGGTTTTTATCCTTTAATTCATTAAGAAAACCTTGAATGTTATTTAGTATAAGGGGTTGTAGATTAAATTTTCAACCTTAAATACTTAATTTTTTACCAAACAATTACTACTTTCCTTTCAGAGAGTATAATGTATTATTTCCTGTATTCTTGTAGAATATTAATAATATCCAAATATTATTTATTTAATTCACTACTAAAAACTAAAATATCATCTATATAAACATAAAAAATATTTTGTGATTTTTTAAAGTTGTTATCCATATATCTCTAAAAGATACCTTGAGTTTGTTTTAATCCAAATAGTAGAGTCTATTGGAATTGTCCTCGTGGGTAACTAAATGCCATTAATTTTAATCTTATTTGTCAAAATTCATTTTTATAATCAAAACTTAGTATTTTCTTTTATTAATGATAATGGTTTTTTTTCCTTTGAATAAAGTATTCATCATCAACGGTTTATTTATTCAACGCTTTGAAGTTTATTACCGTTCTATTTTTTATCTTCTTTTTTCAACTTCTTTTTCTACTAAGAATGCTAAACTAAAGTGATTTCAATCCCATCTTTTGGAGTACAAATGATTGGCTTTACTTTAATAACTTTGTTAGAATCTCTTGATTTTATATTGTCAATCATTTTAGATTTTTTAATCTTTGAATCTAAATGATTTTCTAAGCTTTTGATTTTTAATAATTTTATGGTATCTATTAGGCTTTATCTTCCTATATTTCATTAAGGAAAAAGTTTTGTTTTTCTTATATATTTAAGGAAATACTTTCTAAATAAGGTTTTTGTTGTTTTGTGCCTATCTCACAACGTTTTCACGTTTTATATTGTTGCCTAAAAGTTAGATTTGAAACAAGTAAACCTTTTCTTATTTTTGATACATAAATGGTTTAACAATCTAATATTGTTAGACTTATTTTATCTAAATATTGTGTAAAAAGTTGATATAAGTTTAGAAAACTATTTCCTATTAATAAATCAACTCATATTTCTTATTGATATATAGTAGGAATATGAAAATTTTCTCCTCTTATCATTATATCTGTATCTTTTAAAAACCTTATTAAGATTTATTATAATATTGTTAGTAATTTTTACAATTAAATCTTTTGGTGCCTATTTTTAGTGTTCTTTTGGGAATACATATTTATTTGCTGCACACATACTAACTCTTGTATCTATGTATGCATGTAAATAATAGCTGTCATAACCTTTAAATTTTAGCCCTACCTTAATGTAGGTACTATTTAGATTTGTAATACTATACAAATCATTCATCTTTCGATGAAGAGTTCCCATATTTTGAATGTTCATATTCTAAATTTGTTATTTCCTCATCAATTTCCTATAATAGATAAATACTGTAAGTATCATCTACATTTGATTCCTCATTTTGTTCTAATTCCATCTTAAAAGCTTCTTCTAAGATTTTTACTTCCTCTAAAAATTTCTTTTTAATTTCTTTATTATGTTTAAGCTTACTAGGGCATTCATTCACATAATGTTCTTCTTTATTACAGATCCAACATCCATATTTTCTTTTTTTTGAAGGATAATAATTCTTGTTTTCAAATGATTTATACTTTTTTTCTTGTAAAATATCTTCTTCTATAGGTTTCCCTATTAAATCTTCTTTTATATTTTTGAAAATCTTATTTCCTGAATTTATATCTTTTAATTTTTTTTTATTTTTTATACTTTTTATATTTCTCTTTGTAAGGTTTTATATTACACCTATATTTTTCTTGTATTTTAAAATCTCTTATGTTACAACAAATTGTTTTCATCTCTTCTTATTTGTTTATATTTCTTTTTTCTTGACATTTAATGATTATCCAACTATTAAGGCTTCTTATTCTTTCTCCTAAGATGTCTGGTATGGTTTCTCTATTTCTCTGATTCCAACCTTTTGTTAAGGTCTTATGTAACGTTCCAGGTAATTTTTACAAAAATATTTCTTTATACGGTTTTTGCATAGAAGGTGGTAATTTAGGGTAATACATTTCATATTCATAAAAAAAATCTATGTAATACATGTTACAAATTTTCATATTTGTTAAATGCCATTTGGCTTCATTGATTTCATTTTAATTGGATTCAGTGATAGTTCTTTTATCTTCTCTAATAAATTTCTTGTATATTTCATTTACTAATATATCCAAATATTTTCTTCCTGTGGGAGCATTCCCTTGCATTAATAAATGTTGTTGGTCTATTAAATTTAAAAACCAAACTTCAATATTTCCTATCATTTTATGAGCTACTAATATCCTAAAGATTGAAGGGTTTATTTGTGTAGTTTGAGAGGTTTGTATTAGTAAACTCATACCATTATCCCATTCATCTATGACTTTTTTTTTCTATCTCTTATACAATCTAGATCTAAGAGATCATATCTATAATTTTCATAGAGCTTGAATTCTAGTGGGATACTACCTCTAATTTTTCCATGTAACCCTTCTTTCATTATGGGTAGTTGTCTTCTTCTATTGAAAGTATCATGTTCTCTTGATCTTTGTCTATTTATTTCATCCCTATGTGGGTTTAATGTTTCTTCTTTATAAGAGATCAATAATGAAATTGGTTTTATATGACCTTTTGGGATCATGATTTCTAGTTTAGAATCAGTCTTGTTGATTATTATCATATCATCTTCTTTTTGTTTGTACAAAGCTTTTCATTATAATGTCTTTCTAGTTCTTCATTAATTAGTGTTAACAAATTAATTAATTTTTCTATATCCCTATTTTTGGGATTCATGAATTTTTCTTCTAATTATTTTTTATATTCCATTAAATTAGAGGTATATCTTTTTCTTTACATTTGTTTTCGTTTTTTCATCTCTCATTTATAGGTATCAAGGTATCTGATCTTTTAGGTGGTTTTACTTTAAATCTTTCTAAGAGATCATATTTATGACTTATAATATCATTATTTCTATGTATGTTATATACCTTTTTTTTAATTCTGTATATTTCATATATATATCTTATTGTAATTTATTATAACTACATTCATTAATTTCTTTTAACAATTCTTTTTTTGTTTCGATTATATCTTATAGATACTTCATATTTGATTCTTGGACTAATTAATCTATTTCCTCTATTAGAAGTCTTAAAGCCTTCATTAATGTTGTTTGATTTTTTTCTATGCCTATTGGACTCCCATCTATTTCTAACTATGTATTTTTTAATTTGTCTTTAAATATTATTATTTTTCTTATATGACATCATGAACTAATGTTTTTATTACTTGAACTTCTTCTTTTAATTAGTTTTTTAACTTCTCCTTCGTTAGAAGTTTCTCCTTCATAACCTTATAAAGTAACTATTAATATATTATTGTTTTAAACCACATTACCTTTTCTTCGTGGTTTTAAAGAGGTTTTTCTTAATATCTAACTATCATTCCTTCAGTATTTTAAGGTTCGTTAATATTTTTGATTTTATTATTTGTCCAAGTTCTTGAAAGATTTTATCAATTTTTATAAATTCATTTTGTCTATATATTAAACTATTATGATTATTTGTTAATTAATACTCTACTATTTAGTGTATTAAAAATGGATGATTTTATTCTTTCATTAAATCTCCTCTTTCAAATTCAAAAGCTAAAGTTAACACTTATGTTGTGTTTGGTTGGAAGGAATGGAAAGGAATCAGAACTTATTCCTTCCATTTGTGTGTTTGGTAGGGCTGAAAAATGAGTGAGGAATGAAATCGATTCCTAAAGGAGAAAGAATCACAACCTTTAGGAATCATGATTCCATTCTCATCTCAAAATTTTCTTCCAATTTTACCCCCATTCCAAATATAACCCTAAACTCAAATCTCAAATCCCAAAACCCTAAACCCTAAATCCCAAAACCCAAAACCTAAAACCTAAAACCCAAAACCCTAAAACTTAAACCCTAAATCTCAAATCCCAAAACCCCAAATCCTAAAACCCAAATACCTAAACCCTAAATCCCTAAATCCTAAATCCCAAATCTTAAAACCTTAAACCCTATTTAGAAAAATAATAATTTTAACCCTAAACCTTAATCCACAAATATAACCCTAAACCCCAAATCTCAAATCCCTAAATCCCAAATACCAAACCCCAAAACCCTAAACCCTATTTAGAAAAATAATATATTTTCTTTTTAAGTAATAATTATTTAGAAAAATAATAATTTCAATAATATATTTTGTCTGACGAAAAAATAATAATTAAATGATATTATTACTTTACTGAATATAGGGGTATTAAGGTAATTTATTTTTTTTTTATTCTATTCCAATGGCAAACCAAACACTGTAATACTGATTCATTCTTTGATTTCAGTGGTTGTTGTGTGTTTTACAACCCACAAAAAGCGTGCAAGTATACACGGTCACAAGTAATAATATTTGTAAGTAAAGATCGTTCCCACAGAGATTTATTACTAACGTTTGTTGATTATTAAAATTATTTAAACCTGATGTTATCCAAACAATCAAAAATTTGTTGCAGTTTGTCTTAATTAATTTTTTTTTTTAACAGATTGTACGAAAATTCTAGGATTGCAGTTCACCCAGATTAATCCACTTGAATATTTTATTCTCTCTTGATTTATGTTCTCGTGTTTTAAGTTGTTAACCAAGAACTCCTAATTTATCCATATATCTCTTTCAAGCTCCATACAGACACACCTAGTTAAAATAATTCACTATATTCCTATGAGAATTAGATTAAACAGATTTATTAAGTTCTGAGTTCTCTAGCAGTCACACATACAATAAAAGTATATTTCTATCCCTTATGTATATACGTTATTTTATCACGAGCAGCACACAAAAATGCCTTTTTCAAGTTTATTTAAGTGTCACATATCAGTTAATTAATCTTCCGATAATTAAAAGCATTAAACACAGATAAAATAAACAACTTAAAACAGTTTCATAAATCATTCCAAAATAATTAATTCAAGTTTCATAATTTACGCTACACTGCAATCCTAGAACAAATATATTAGTTCATAGCAGAATTTAAAATTACAACACAACAAAAATAAAACATTGCAGAGAAACAAAAATTAAAAGAAAATAGGTAAGAAAAAAAACTCTTTCACGATTCCTCAATGAACAATAAATTTCTTCCCTTTTCTTCTTCTTTGTTGTCTTCTTTCTCTGTAATTTTCCTAAGAAAATACAACATACAATGTTAAATAAACACCCTGCGTGTTTTTGTGTAACACGCAAAGAAGAAAGAAAACTGAAAAATGATACAATATAGAAATTTCGCAAGAACTAAAAGAAGAAATTTCGCAAGAACTGCGAGAGAAAATTTCGCAAGAACTGCGAGAGGAAGAAAAACAAAAACTCAAAAACTAAACTCCAAAAAAAATAAATTCACGCGTACAACAATATATCCCACTTTTCAATTTTTATTTTTTGTATTTTTTTTTATATTAAAAGTGGGGACAAAAATGTATGGGGAGCACGCGTGAAAACATTCTGCGCATTTTTTTTGATTTTTTTTCTTTTACGCATGCCACGTGTCACCATGTGATTCGCTGGGCAAAATGTGGCAACACGTGGCAGCTTTTCATTGGATCGTAAGGCCGGGTGCATGAAGAACGCGTCGCACACGAATCCTCGCGTTGGAATCAATTAACAGCTAGAATTGGGCGCGGTTTCTGCGTTTTTATTTCACCAAATACATGCCACGTGTCACCATGTGATTCGCTGGAATATTTATGAGACACGTGGCTACTTATTTTCCGTTGATACACGAGGGTGCACGAGGCTTTGATGTATCGCGTCACACAGGATTTGTAGACGAGCGGCTCGGTGCGCGACAGCTTCGTTCAACGTGCTTCAATCTGGACCGTTCAATTCATCCAACGGCGATCGATACGCCTCGAGGGAATCTGCGCAGCCGACATGTGGGTCCCACCCTGCACGCCGGTCTGCGCGACAGGTGGGCCCCATTGGCACGCCGAGCCGCGCGATGCCATAAATCCTGCATCCATTCTCTTTGGTTGGGTTTGATCTACACGCTCCAATCCTGACCGTTTATGCTTTGATCGGACGGACCACGTTGTACGCGTGGATGTTGACGCGTGGAACTTCTCTCCTGCGAAGAAAAAAAATACTTTTATTAATTATATTTTCACCCTCAAATATATTTCAAATTACATTTTAAACTTTGGTTAATTGCAATTTAGCCCTTTTGGTAATTTAAATTAAATTTTAAACTTTTAATAATTACAACTAAGCCCGATTTTAATTTAAATTATATTTTCAACTTTTATAAATTGCAATTAATCACTATTTTATTTGAAATTATATTTTTGGACAAAAATTTAACATTAAGAGCGTTTTCGATACATTTCATTTGATTTTCTTAAAATTTAGAAAAAATAGTAAATCCTAATTTATTAAACTAAAATTAACTAAAAATAGAGAGAATCTAGCAATTATAATTAATAAAATAGTTGAAAATAACTATATAAAATACAGTTATCAACACCCCCAAACTTAAGTTTTTGCTAGTCCTCGAGCAAAAGGAAGAAAATAAAACAAAGATAAATACATTTAAAATAGTGATTTTCAAAATATTTCTTTTGTCTTTTGAAATTACATAACTCAAAGAAATAAAAGAATTTTATCTAAGTATCAAAATCAATTTTAAAGTATATTACATTTTCACAATGAATTTTAGTGTGTGTGTAAAGTCTTTTCATATTTCATCACATGCAATCCGGATCAGTTTATACAAATATAAAATCAAACAAATTGTCATGAAATCACAAATCTCATAAGTTTATTTTTCATTTCTCTCTCCACTAATGTAGACAAACACAAAACACAAAATCAATAGGACTTTATAAAGCTTGTAATGTATGGCTTAGGTAAAGGTAGGATAAAGGATAATATTTAGCTTAACTTTTCCCGAGCATAACATTTCAGGATTGAAAAAGATAATTCTATCATCTGAATAATTACTTCCCAATTTGGGATTTCTCATCACATACAATAACTATTTTTTTTTTCAACGACCCTTTTTTTTCGATATATCATTCAACATTTACTAACAATTGTCACATGTTAGTGAGATAAGAACAATAAGTATATCTACACATATATATATATTATTTAAGATAGGCTGGTGAAATAAGAAAAATATATATGTAAACTTTGAAGCTCAAAAGGGGTATACTATGGATAATGTATGTCAAGGTAGATAGAAAGGCTCAAACGATCCAAAGATGGCCTAAATCATTTTCTTAGTTAAATGTTATCTATAATTTCGCCTCGAGAGAAAATCAAACAAATTCTAAAACTGTGACACCACAAAAATCTATCGAATTTCATACTCACATAAACCTTCTCTAAATTATCATAGCAACTCAAAAATCAAGACTAGTGCTCATGAATATTTATTCTTGTAAAATGAAACATACGTAAAAATTATTCATCACTTAGACAATATTCAAATTTTTTTTTTCAAAGAGATATGCATCATTTAAATCGAAGAAATAAAAATAAATCACTATTCATAGCAACATATCTTCAATCAACCAAACAAACAAAACTAGACGCGCAACAATATCAAGCAGTATTTCAAATAAGTTTAATCTCAACACCCCCGAACTTAATATGCACATTGTCCCCAATGTGTGAAAATTAAAGAACAAAGGAGATGTGTTAAAAGAAACTTTTGAATGGTGAGTTGACTTGTGAGATTGGAATGCAAAATTGTTTTACCTCCTGCGATTTATGCCTATCAAAACAAAAAAAGAGAATGAAGAAATATGCAACTAATACATGTTCTAAAATACAATAAAAAATAAATAAATAAAAACTAAAAGACATGGGTTGGCTCCCAAGAAGCGCTTGATTTAGAGTCATCACTTATTTGCCTTTCTCCTTGCTTTAGGTTGGATCGAGATAAGAAAATGGTGGACTTTTGACGATCAATGTCACCCCCCAATAATGTTTGAGTCTTTGCCCGTTCACTTGGAAGGTACTTTGTGATTCTTCACCTTTAATCTCAATAGCCCCATATGGGTGTACTTTGGTAATAATGAATGGCCACGACCACTTAGATTTCAATTTTCCTGAGAAGAACTTCAAACGAGAATTGAAGAGCAATACTTTCTGTCCTGGTTCAAAGTGTCTATGCAAGATTTTGTTGTCATGCCACCTCTTCGTCTTTTCTTTATAAATCTCAGCATTTTCATATGCGTGTAAACGAATCTCATCCATCTCATTGAGTTGTAGGAGACGTCTTTCGCCAGCAGTGCCTAAATCAAAATTTAAATTCTTGATAGCCCAATACGCATGGTGCTCTAATTCAACCGGGAGATGACAAGCTTTCCCAAAAACCAACCAATATGGGGACATCCCAATGGGTGTCTTGTATGCTGTTCGATATGCCCAGAGTGCATCATCCAACCTCTTAGACCAATCCTTCCTTGAAGGATTTACCGTCTTCTCCAAAATCCTCTTCACCTCTCTATTTGATATCTCGACTTGTCCACTTGTTTGAGGATGATAAGCAGTTGCAATCTTGTGAGTGACATCGTATTTGGCAAGGAGGGTTTCAAAATATTTGTTGCAAAAATGAGTTCCACCATCGCTTATGATAGCCCTTGGGGTGCCAAAACGAGTAAAAATGTTTTTCTTTAGAAAATTCAACACCACTTTGGAATCATTGGTAGGAAAGGGAATCGCTTCTACCCACTTAGAAACATAATCCACATCAACCAGAATGTAAAGGTTGTTGTAGGAAGAGATAAAAGGCCCCATGAAGTCAATTCCCCAAACGTCAAATATTTCTACCTCAAGAATGTTGTTTAGAGGCATCTCATGTTTCTTAGAAATGTTACCAACTCTTTGGCACCTGTCACATTGTGAGACAAAGAAATGTGCATCTTTAAATA
Source organism: Hippophae gyantsensis (assembly GCA_030763125.1). Taxonomy (NCBI): domain Eukaryota; kingdom Viridiplantae; phylum Streptophyta; class Magnoliopsida; order Rosales; family Elaeagnaceae; genus Hippophae; species Hippophae gyantsensis. The sequence goes on along the minus strand of CM061039.1, from coordinate 25,177,922 downwards.
GATTTGGCCAGTAAAAACCAGATTGAAGAACCTTAGCCGAGGTTCTTTCTCTTCCAAAATGGCCTCCATAGGCTGAAGAATGACAATGTTTAAGTATATTTTCAATTTCTTCCTTTGGGACACACCTTCTGATAATTTGATCTGCACATTGCTTAAACAAGTAAGGCTCATCCCATAAATAGTACTTAACATCGTGTAGGAATTTTTTCTTCTGTTGGAAAGATATTTCAGGCGGGAGCACATTGCTTACGATGTAATTAACATAGTCTGCGTACCATGGCACACTTCTATGTTTAAAGGAAAATAGTTGCTCATCAGGAAAAGTCTCACCAATGATAGTATTGTCCACGGCTCCATCATTATTCTCCAATCTCGATAGATGATCAGCCACTTGATTTTCGGTTCCTTTCTTATCTTTGATCTCCAAATCAAATTCTTGCAATAAGAGGATCCATCTAATCAATCTCGGTTTTGCATCTTTTTTAGCCATAAGATATTTTATAGCAGAATGATCAGTGTAAACTGTCACCTTAGTTCCGATTAGGTAGGATCGAAACTTTTCAAAAGCATATACAACAGCAAGTAATTCTTTTTCAGTGGTAGCATAATTCAGTTGAGCTTCGGTCAAAGTTTTACTGGCATAGTATATGGCATGGAAAACTCTCTTTTTTCGTTGTCCTAAAACCGCTCCTACTGCAAAATCACTGGCATCACACATGAGCTCAAAAGGTAGATTCCAATCTGGTGCAATAATGATGGGAGCCGTGATTAACCTTTCTTTCAAAACCCGGAAAGCTTTAAAACACTCTTCGTCAAATGTGAATTTTGTATCTTTCTCCAAAAGATTGCAAAGAGGCTTAGAAATCTTGGAAAAATCTTTTATGAAACGCCTATAGAATCCTGCATGACCAAGAAAGCTTCTAATTCCTTTCACCGATGTTGGAGGCGGTAGTTTCTCAATGGTTTCAATCTTTGCCCTATCCACTTCAATTCCTTTGGATGAAATTAGATGGCCAAGAACCACACCTTCTTCTACCATGAAGTGGCACTTTTCCCAATTTAAAACCAAATTTGTTTCTTCGCATTTTTGTAGGACCAAAGAAAGGTTATGTAAGCACATATCGAATGAATCTCCAAACACTGAGAAGTCATCCATAAATATCTCAATAAAATCTTCCACCATGTTTGAGAAGATAGCCATCATACACCTTTGAAAAGTTGCTGGAGCATTACACAATCCAAACGGCATTCTTCGAAAAGCAAAAGTTCCATATGGACAAGTGAAAGTGGTCTTCTCTTGATCCTGAGGTGCGATAGCAATTTGGTTGTATCCAGAATATCCATCCAAGAAACAATAAAAAGAATGTCCTGCCAGTCTGTCTAACATTTGGTCAATAAATGGAAGGGGAAAATGATCCTTTCGAGTGGCCTTGTTGAGCTTCCGATAATCCATGCATACCCGCCAACCCGTCACTTTCCTTGTAGGAATCAGCTCATTATTGCTATTAGTCTCCACTGTAATTCCTCCTTTCTTTGGAACACAATGAATTGGGCTGACCCAAGAGCTATCTGAAATAGGATAGATAATACCTGCATCTAACCACTTAATGATTTCATCTTTTACTACCTCCTTCATGATTGGATTCAAACGACGTTGATGCTCAATAGTGGGCTTGAAATCTTCCTCAAACAAGATCTTGTGCATGCATATTGCAGGGCTAATTCCTTTAATGTCAGCTATCGACCACCCTAATGCTAACTTGTAATTTCTCAACACTCTTAACAGCTTCTTTTCTTGATCATCATCTAGAGATGCTGAAATAATCACAGGCATTGTAGACATTTCACCCAAATAAGCATACCTTAGATGGTTAGGTAGTGGCTTAAGCTCTAATAATGGTTTCTGTTCCATAGATGGCTTCACATAGGTAAACTTAGATGGTGTTGCAACTTGTGATGCCTCTTCTTCAGTTTGCGGACTAAAGAGTTATGGAGATGCTTTAAGTAACTTGAGATATTCAAGAGAATCAAAGTTATCAATAACATTGTCATTCACAAGTGCAAGTTCCAAAGCATCAGTACTCCAGTTTTCCCTGAAATTGTTTTCAACTAACGCATTCACCATGTCAACTCTAAAGCAATCATCAGATTCTCTTGGAAATTTCATAGCTTTAAAGACATTGAAAGTTACCTCTTGGTCTTGAACTCTCATGGTGAGCTCACCTTTTTGAACATCAATCAAAGTCCTACCAGTTGCTAAAAATGGTCTCCCCAGAATAATAGGAATTTCTTTATCTTCCTCCATGTCAAGAATTATGAAATCTGCAGGAAAGATAAACTTGTCAACCTTTACAAGCACATCCTCTATAATGCCTCTCGGGTGTTTGAGAGACCTATCTGCAACTTGAAGAGTTACGGTGGTCGGTTGTGCTTCTCCTAATCCAAGTCTTTGATAGATGGATAGTGGCATCAAATTAATGCTTGCACCCGGATCACACGAGCTCTACCAAAAATTTCTCACCAATAGTACAAGGAATGGTGAAACTTCCTGGATCTTTAAGCTTAGGTGGTAGCTTCTTCTGAAGGATGGCACTACACTCCTCTGTGAGAGCAACTGTCTCAAAATCACCTAACCTTCTCTTCTTAGACAAAATGTCTTTCATGAATTTCACATAGCTAGGCATTTGCTCCAAGGCATCAGCGAAAGGAATGTTTATATGAAGTTTCTTAAATACTTCAAGAAACTTGGAGAATTGCTTATCAAGCTTTTGCTTATGGAAGCGTTGAGGAAATGGAATTGGTGGATTATATGACTTGAGACTTTCTAAAGCTGGTTTCATTATGGGTTTTGTTGATGCTTCATTTTCTTCAGCTATTTCTTCTCCACTCTCTTGTTTCTCTGGGTCAATAGCTTCAACAATAAGAGTTGGCGGAGAAATGGGCTTGTGTATTTCTTCTAACTCTTTTCCACTTCTCAATGTGAACCAAACACCACTTTAGTTTAAGTTTTTATCAAGAATATTAATATCAAACTTAGGATATATTGTGAATATTAGTTTATGGTATCCCAAATTATCATTGATCATTCTTAATAGAGCATATTTCCTGTTTATTATTCTATTATCAAGCAATGTTATTTTTATTGGTATATCTATTCATTCCTTAAAATGAGCTTGTATTAATATTTAGATTCCTACTAAATAAATGTATCTAATTTTTTCTTTCTCCTTTTGGGGCATTTTAAATAGTTTATTCATTATAGTTTCTTTGTCGATTAATAGTATATTATATATTCATTTTGCATATGTATTATTAATGCTAATTAATTTGTTACTTATTCTATAATAAACTAGATCTTTTTTTGGAAATAATTTTCTTAATGATGAAAATGATAGATTTTTAAATTTATCTCTTTCTTTAAAATTTAATTTTTTCTTTTGAATTTCTTCAAAACTCCTCTTACTAATTATAATTTTCTGTGAAAAATATCCTGAGATTTCTTCTATATTTATTTCTATTATTTTTTATTTTTTTATTTTTTGGTTTTCTATTATTTTTTCTTTCATTTTTATTTATAAAATGTTACTATTTACTTTAGTTAGATTTAAATTCTATTATGTTTGAATGATATTTTTAAATATTTTAAGATCTTAGAAATATTCGGAAGATACCTCAAAATTTTAAAATATTTTTGATAATATTCCATTTCCATACATAATAAAACTAAAATTCCTACCATTACTCAATTCTCTGATTACATGTAAATTGTAATTTCCACTACCGGAATAATTAATTGAAAACAACTTCTTTTCTAACAAAACTAAGAATAAGATGATTATTTATTAGTATAAAATAAGAAATTAATGCATGTTTTGTGACAATAAGAAATTATGTTGTAATAATATCTTCACTCTAATGATATTGAATTAAATACATGATAATTTTTAAAATTAATATATTTTTTAATTTTCTTTTAGTAAAATTATTTAATTTTAAAAAATTTAAAAATAGTTGTTCCAAATATGTGCCCAATCTACTTGAGGTCTAAGACGACTACGTCATTCCGTGTATATATTTTTTATCCATTCAAAAGTATGGTGTATATATTTTTGTCATCATAACATAAAAATATATGATTTTAAAAGATTAAAAGTAAAATTATGTAAATAATTTAATCATATAAAAATTAGAATGAATAAAATATATGTTATTGATTACATATTGAATGTTAAATTATGTAATAAGAAAATATAAAAAAATGATTAAAAAATTTAAAATATTCACAAAAAGAAAAATAATTATGTGATAAGTTATACTTTTTTATTGACTTTCATATAAATATAAATAATTTTACTATAATGAACTGAAATGTCAAAATTTTATGTAAAATAACCAAGATCATAAGAGTATTGATATGACAATACCGTCTATGATTTATGCCAAATTTATGACAAATAATCTATAATCATAAGAGTATTGATATGTTACTTGATGAGAGCTTCGTATACAATATATATAAATAATAAGAATAACTCATATTGTGCGTTATGTTGCCAAAATTATAACATAAAAAAATAAATATAATAAGTTAGGTATATTTTTTCTAAAAAAATACTTAATTCTCTTTTTTATTAAATATAATAAATATTATATTAGTGAGATTCGACTATTAATTCATAACGATAATGATAGGAATTGAAATTATCCCATTTAAACCATAAGTTAATCTCTATAAATTATATAAATATATTGTAATGTAATTGACGGTGAGAAAAAAATAAGATAGATTAATTAAAAATGTAATAATATATTTAATTTTTATATAATTTAATTAATTAGTTTAATTTTTAATTTTTAAATATGTAATCATTTTTAAAAATGCAAAAATATGTATTTATTACTTGTGAAGAAAGACATATATGTTGTTTAAAAATAAGTTAAAAATAAAACTTTATTCGTAAAAAATATAACATTATACAATAAAAACTCAATTATATATAATTGCATTTAAAATATTTATACGTGTATATGATACATTTTGTTATTAAAAAATAAAAAAATAAGAAAAATATATGACAAACTGGAGCCCATAGACTAGTAGAGTGAGTGTGCCTATATATATATATATATATATATATATATATATATATATATATAAGAGCATAAACTAAGATCTAAGAAACCATTAAAAATGGCGAAGCCTCATATCCTCTTAGTTAGCTACCCAGCTCAAGGTCACATAAACCCGTGTCTTCAATTTTCAAAACGCTTAGCTCGTATTGGTGTAGAAATCACCTTTGTTACTACCTTCTTTGCCTACAATCGTATGACCAAAGGTGGTTCAACTCCTCCTCCCACTATAAACGGCTTGTCGTTTACTCCATATTCTGATGGATACGACGATGGGCTTAACAAAGATGATGATATTGATCACTATATGTCAGAGGTTAGACGTAATGGTTCACAATTTGTTTCGAATCTCATTATTTCAGCTTCAAATAAAGCTCGTCCTTTTACTTGTTTAGTTTACAGCTTGCTTCTTCCTTGGGCCTTAGAAGTTGCTAACCAACTTGGTGTTCCTTCAGCTTTACTTTGGATTCAACCAGCCACTGTCTTTGATATTTACTACTACTATTTTCATGGCTATGAAGATATTATTAAAAAGAGTACCAGTGATTCTAATTATGAAGATCAGTACCCTTTATGTAATTTCATAACTTTGCCAGGGCTTTCTTTGAAATTAACTAACCATGATATTCCTTCTTTCATGGATGCTTCAAATACTTACTCTTTTGCTATGCCTTTGTTTAAAGAGCAATTTGAGATGCTTGATCAAGAAAAAAAGCCAAGGATTTTGGTTAACACATTTGATATGTTGGAAACTGAAGCTTTAAAAGCTATTGGGCCGAATTTTAATTTGATTGGTATTGGGCCTTTGAGCCCATCTGCTTTTTTGGATGGGAAAGATCCATCTGATACTTGTTTTGGAGGTGATCTTTTCCAATATTGTTCCAAGGACTATAGTAAATGGTTGAATTCCAAAGCTAAAGGGTCAGTTGTTTATGTCTCTTTTGGAAGTTTATGTGTTTTGTCCAAGAATCAAATGGAGGAAATTGCAAAAGGGTTGTTGAGTTTTGGTCATCCATTCTTGTGGGTTATTAGAGATCATAAAAAAGATGAGGAATTGTTTAGTAGTTATAGTAGTAGTGAGGAATTGGAAAAGCTTGGAATGATAGTGAAATGGTGTTCACAAGTGGAGGTTTTGTCACATCCTTCATTAGGTTGTTTTTTAACACATTGTGGGTGGAATTCAACACTTGAAAGCTTGGTATGTGGGGTTCCTGTGGTGGGTTTTCCACAGTGGACAGATCAAGGGACTAATGCTAAGTTGATTGAGGATTTGTGGAAGACAGGATTGAGAGTTAAGAGAAATAATAAGTGTGGGATTGTTGAATGTGATGAGATTAAGAGGTGTTTGGAAATAGTTATGGAAGGTGGAGAAAGTGGGGAAGAATTAAGAAGGAATGCTAAGAAATGGAAAATTTTGGCTAGAGAAGCTGCCATGGAAGATGGTTCCTCTTATAAGAATCTCAAAGCTTTTATGGAGGAGTTAGTTGGAGAAAATATTGCTACCTAGGAATATTTAATAATTTCTAGATTTTATTTTCTTTGGACAACTTACCAATTTGATGTTTCTTTATGTTTTTCTTCTTCTTGGTTTTAATAAGACTTATTAGTATTAAATGCAGTTAGATTGATGTAATTTAGTTTTCCCAATTTCATTTAAAATCATGTATCTTTATAAAGAAAATATAATTTTTTATTTTATTTGTTACAACACTATTTGTTTAAAATTATATGGGTTTCGATTCACACGGTTGTTTTTCACGCGGGTTTTAAAATTTATTAACTAAAACAGTAAAACTTACTTTGTGTAAGTGCTTTTGGTGGATCATTTTCTAACTTTCCTTTGAGGTTTGCTATATCTTCAGTTATACCTCTGGGGTTATAAAATGTCACAAATTCTCTTGTGTGTTAATGGTGTTAATCCTCCATCTATTACTGTATAAATTATTATTCCTTGGCTTTGATACCAATTTTTCTACGAATCGATACAATTTTAATCTGGAGTTAAAATTGACCTAGTTGAAGGCCTTTGTGTATTTATTGACGGTAATAAATTATTTAAAAAACTTATTATTTTACTATATAAATCTAATTTTCTTTTGTATTCATTACAATTGCATAGTATGCTATGTTCTTCATTATTTTGGTTACTTAACTCTAATTCTGACTCTATTAATCATCTTTTAAAATTAAAAATTACTCTTTTATTTGTTAAATCTAATAATTCTAATTTATGTACTAATGATTTGATATTCATAGAGTATTATTTTAGTTGTCTATTTCTAAAAATAAATTCTATTTTCCTGTTTTAAAGATATTATACCTTGTTGTAAGCGAATATTTCAACATTCAAGATCCTTAATTAGCTTAAATCTATAATCATCATACTTGAATTTAATGGATCCACCACGGTCTTTCCTTCTGTTCGTCTTCTTTTGTTACACCTGTTATGCCTCAGCTTCGCTCACACCTCAACACCTTTCTGGTAATGGTGAGCTTTCTACATCCGTACATGAATGGTGTCCAATAGTTGACTTACTGGAGAAGAGTAATAGAACTCCATTTTATTCAAAATATAATAATTATTACAACTTAAGGCCAACTAAGAACCTTGAAAGGGGTGCTTAGCCGCTCATAGTTATTGGGTATTTCATTATTGGATTCAAGATTTCTAGATAGAAAGGTTTTTCTATACATGAGTGTTTCAGAGTAGAGAGCTATGGATTTCTATCTATTCGTGTCCTTTGAAATGATAATAAGGGTTCCTTTTATAGAATAAAAAATCCCTATTTACAAGACTAAATTTATTATTTTACCCTTGCTTTAATAATTCATCTGATTTTCTTGATAACCATTACGTTTTTACTTAGCATATGCTGCCGATTAAGATGTGGGGTCTACATCTTTATTTCTTTTGTAGTCTTCTACCGATAATTGTTTTTCTTATTTTTCTTTGTCATTTTCTGCCGACTGTTCCTTTGATGACGTTGATGATGACACATCTTCATCTTCTCTATCTTTGATGCAGAGAATGCACCTATGGTCTTTGATGGCTTTTCTGGCATAGAAGCAAAATACCTTCCTGGTTTCTTGACCAATCTCTAAGTTGTTGCAATTAAAATTGGTTTCATATTTGGTTCACCATCTTCTTCTGACAGAGCCATGCTACTGTGAGAAATGATGATAACTTTACTAGTTGAATAATTTACTTTAATCTCAGTAGAATTGTTGATCTTTCTCAGTTCATAGTAAATTTGGCTTAGCATTTGTCCTCTTGATACACATAGTTCTTCTGTGTTGAATTCTTTTTCTGAAAGTGCCCTTGGTTTGGGAACCTCTCTGTTTGTGTTGGAAATCCCTATCTTGATGAAGTGGTAGGGACTAATACTTCCTTCCTCATTTCAGTCCATTAATGAACTAAAAAATCTAAGATAAATAGGTTTATCACCTGCTTTAATTTTTCTTCTGAAATTCTTAATTGCTCTTTTAAAATTTTCTGGGAAATAATTTAATTCACTTAAATTAATTTCTGGATATATATTTTCTATTAATCCTGCATGAAATGTTTTATACACAAAAATTGGACCAGTTCCTTCCAATATATTGAATTTACTACCTATAGGAAATTCCTTGTCTATAGTATAGAATTTCATATCTTCAATATGTTCTTGGGTAGATTTTCTGGCTAAATTATAGAGACTTAACCATTGTAGTTTGTTGAGGTTTCTCTATTGGTCTTTTTCATCTTCAATGACTGGAGTGATTTTAGGAGATGTCTCCCTGAATAGTACTGAATGTTTTGTTATTTTTGATATCTCTGGTGGATATATTTCTCTAAATAGCATTGGAGGTCTTGCTATTTTTCCAAGATTTGTCAATCTGCTTAGAGCTGTTGGTTGTTGTTGTAGTACTACAGAATAATTTCTTACTATCTCCTCTAGAGTTATTAGTTTTGGTGTTTTGTAGTTGGCATAACTACCTTCAGCTTCTATTCTGTTGGTAAAGGCTCTATGAGTTATTCCACTAATTCCTAAAATAGATTTGCTAGCTTCTGCCCAGTTGTTATAAATTCCTGGTTTTGGGCCATTATAGACCACGTAAACTTTTTTTTGTTCTTCTTTTTCTGCTTCATCTGTCCAATTGGGTTTATAAGTTTTTTGTGAACTGTTAGGTTCTTCCTTTTTTAACAGAGATTCCTCATTTGTGGTTCTGCTCTTTAGAGGTTGTTTTGAACAATTAAGTTCTTCATGTTTTATTCCTGTCTCCGTAAGAGATTTCTCGAGATATAGCAACTCGAGTTGTTCCTGTAGGATTTTTATCTCCTTCTTTTTTATCTTGATCTTAATATCAAGATGTTCCATTCCTCCAATCATAAAAATAATTAGAGGTGCTAATTCTCTGGTAAGAGCATCAGCTAAGCTATTTTTATGTCCTGGAAGATGTTCAACATCAAAATTGTAATGGTTGAACCATTGTTGCCATCTAATTAGTCTTCCCTGTTTATAATCTCCTGCAATATTAGTTCTTAGAAAATACCCAAAATTCTTGTTATCTGTTCTAATAATGAATCTAGAACTTATGACATATATTGCAAATTTTTAATTGTTTTTTTAATAGCTAAGTATTCTTTTTCATTACTATGGTAATTTAATTCTGGCTCTTGGAAAGACCCTCATGTGTATCTACAAATATATTCATCTTTATCATCTACTCTTTCTTTAAGGACTGCTCCCCAATATTCTTGTGAAGCATCTGTTTCAATTATCATTTTATCATCTGGTCATGGATGGTATAAAGTTGGTAAATTTTTTACTTTTGCTTTTACTCTATCCATATATAGAGTATCTTCTTCTGTCCATTTCTAGACATGATCTTTTTTCAATTTTTCTTGTAATGGTTTTCTCATTTCTACAAGTTTCTTGATATAGGCTTTTGCATATGTTAAACATCCTAAAAATCTTTGTAATTGGTTTTTATCTTTTTCAATTTTTCTTGTAATGGTTTTCTCATTTCTACAAGTTTCTTGATATAGGCTTTTGCATATGTTAAACATCCTAAAAATCTTTGTAATTGATTTTTATCTTTTAATTCACTAGGAAACCCTTGAATATTATTTAGTATATGGGGTTGTAGATTATGTTTTCCATCTTCAATTTCCAATCCTAAGTATTTGATTTTTTGTTGAGCAAGTACTGTTTTCTTTTCAGAGAGTACAATGCCTTCTTTTCTACATTCTTGTAATATATTGATAATATCCAAATAATGTTTATTTAATTCATTACTGAAAATCAAAATATCATCTATGTAAACACAACAAATATCTTGTAATTTCTTAAAAATATTATCCATATATCTTTGAAAAATACCTAGAGCTTGTTTTAATCCAAATGGTATTACCGTCCATTGGAATTGTCCTTGAGGGCAACTGAATGCTGTTAATTTTTGGGATTCTTCATCCAATCTTATTTGCCAAAATCCACTTTTGTAATCAAAACTTGAGAAATATTTCTTTCCTTTTATTAATGATAGTAGTTCTTCCTTTTTTTGGAATGAAGTATCTATCATCAATGGTTTCTTTATTTAATGCTTTGAAGTTTATTACCATTCTCTTTTCTCAGCTTCTTTTTCAACTAAAAATGCTGGACTAGAGTGAGGTGAATTACTTGGTATTATGACTTTTAATTCCAAAAGTTCTTCAATTTGTTTTCCAAATTCAATCTTGTCTTCTGGAGTATAAATCATTGGTTTTACTCTTACGACTTTGTTAGGATCTCTTAATTTTATATTGACTATTGTTTTAGATTTATTTATTTTTGGATCCAAAGGATTTTCTGAACTAACTGTTTTTAATAGTCTTATAATGTCTGTTAGGGCTTTGTCTTCCTGTATCTCATTGAGAAAAGAGTTTTGTTTTTTTCTATATCTAATGAAATATTTTCTAGACAAGGTTTTTGTTTTTGTTGGTCTTCTATCTCACCACGTTTTCACTTTTTATGTTGTTGCATAAAAGTTGGGTTTGAGACAGTTAGAGCTTTTCTTACTTTAGAGACATATATTGTATCTCCTTCTAAAGTTGTAAGACTTATTTTGTCAGGATGTTGTGTGAAAGGTTGATATAAATTTAAGAAATTATTTCCTATTAACAAGTCTACACATGTTTCTTGTTGATATATAGTAGGAATATGAAAGTTTTCTCCTCCTCTTATTATATCAGCATCTTTTAATACTTGATTGAGTTTTATTGTAGTATTATTAGCAATTCTTACAATCAAATCTTTAGTTGCTTGTTTCCAGTTGTCTTCTGGAAATACATATCTACTGGCTACACACATACTAGGTCATGTATCTATATATGCATGTAAATGATAAGTGTTATAACCTTTAAATTTTAGTCCTACTTTAATGTAAGTACTATTTGGATTTGTAATACTATACAAATCATTCATTTTCTAATGAAGAATATTCATGATCTGAATGTTCATATTTTACGTCAGTTATTTCTTCTTCAGTTTCTTCTAATAGATAAATACTATAAGTATCATCTATATCAGATTCCTCAATTGGTTCTAATTCCATTTTGAAGGCTTCTTCTAAGATTTTTGTTTCTGTGGAAATTCTTTTTTAAATTATTTTTTATGTTGAAGTCTGCTTGGACATTCATTTGCATAATGTCCTTCCTCATTACATATCCAACATCTGCATTTTTTCTTTCCTAAAGGGCAATAATTCCTTTTTTTAGAAGGTTTATAAACCTTTCTTCTAAAATATCTTTTCTTGTAGTTTTCTTTATTGCATCTCTTTTTATATTTTTGGAAATTTTGTTTTCTAAATTTATATTTTTTAAATCTTTTATATTTTTTATATTTTTGTTTATAAGATTTTATATTGCATCCATATTTTCCTGGTATTCTAAAATCTCTCGTATCACAACAAATTTTATCATTTCCTCTTATTTGTTTATATTCTTTCTTTCTTAGCATTTTATAATTATTCAGTCTCTAAGACTTCTTATTCTTCCTCCTAGAGTATCTGGTATAATGTCTCTATTTCTTTGTTCCTAATTTTCTATTAAAATTTTATATAATGTTCCAGGTAATTTTTGAAAAAAATATTTCTTTATAGATTGTTTGTATAGAGGGTGGTAATTTATGGTAATACATTTCATATTAACAAATAAAAGAATCTATATAACACATGTTACAAATTTTCATATTTGTTAGATACCATTTAGCTTCATTGATTTCATTTTCATTGGATTCAGTGATAGTCCTTCCTTTATCTTCCCCAATAAATTCTTTGTATATTTCATTTATTACTGTATCTAAGTATTCTCTTCCCGTGGAAGCATTTCCTTGCATTAATAAATGTTGTTGATCTGTTAAGTTTGAAAACCAAACTTTTACATTTCTTGTCATTTTATGTGCTATAAGCACTCTACAAGTTGAAGGATTTGTTTGGGTAGTTGGAGAAGTTTGTATGAGAACGCTCATCCCACTAGACCATTCATCTAAAGCTTTTTTCCTATCTCTTATACAATCTAAATTTAGAAGTTCAGATTTATAATTATCATGGAGTTTGAACTCTGGTGGAATACTACCTTTAGTTCCCCAATGCAACCCTTCCTCCATTGTGGGTGGTTGTCTTCTTCTATATGTAGTATCAGGTTGTTCTGATTTTTGTCTATTTCTTTCATTGGTTAATGTCAATAATTTGACCAATGTTTCTATATCCCTATTCTTAGGGTCCATAAATTCTTTTTCTAATTTCTTTCTATATTCCATTAATTTGGAATTATTTCTTTATTCTTAGATTGTTTCTTATTTTTTCTTTTCTCATTTTTAGGAATCAAAGAATTTGATTTCCTTGGTGGTTCTTCTTTTAATCCTTCTAAGGGATCATATTTATGATCTATTTTTAGATTGTATACATCTTTCCTTAATTCTGAAAATTCTGTATGCATATTTTGTTGTAGTTTATTATAACCATACTCCTTTATTTCCTTTAATAGTTCTCTTTGTATATCTATTATTTCTTATAAATATTTTGTGTTTGATTCCTGGACTAGATCCATTTCCTCTGTTAATAATTGTATAGTTTCAAATAGTATTACTTGATTTTTTGCCACACCTACTAGGCTTCCATTTATTTCTAAATGCATATTTTTTATTTTATTATTAAACATGATTTTTCCCTAATATGCAATCATGAACTAATGTTTTCATTATTTTAACTTCATTTTCTAGTTTTTTAACTTCTTTTTGATTTGAAGTTTCTTCTTCATAATCTATAAAAGTAAATTTTGGTATGCTATTACTATTTCTTCCTGTTATTAAGGGTTTTTCTTTAATATCTAATGTTCATTCTTTTGGTATTTTAAAGTCTATTAGTATTTCTGGTTTTATTATTTGTCCTAATTCTTTAAAAGTTTTATCTATTTTTATAAATTCATTTTGTCCATATATTGAACTATTATGACTATTTGTTAAAGAATATGCCACTAGATAATGTATTAAAAATGGATGGTTTTCTTCTTTCATTAAATCTCCTCTTTCAAATTCATAGGCTAGACTTAATACTTGGTATCCTAAATTTCCATGGATCATTCCTAATAAAGCATCTTGTCTATTTACTATTCTATTGTCTAATAGAGCTATTTTTATTGGTGTATCTATTCCTTCTCTAAAATGAGTTTTTATTAATATTTGGATTCCTCCTAAATGGATGTATCTAATTTTTTCTTTATCCTTTCGATGAATTTTTGATAATTTATTTAATATAGTTTTTTATCAATTAATGGTATATTATATCTTCCTTTTGCGTCTGTAATTTTAATACTCATTTCCTTATTACTTATGCCATAATAAATTATATTTTTTCTAGGAAATATTTTTCTTAATAAAAATTATGGGTCTTTAAATTCATCTCCTTCTTTAAGATTTAATTTTGCTTTTTGAATTTTTTTAAATTTCTTTTTACTTATTATCATTTCATGTGAAAAACATCCTGAAATGTCTTCTGTTTCTATATCTAATATTTCTTGGTTTATTTTTTCCTCTTCTATTTTTTTAACCTTAGGGGTATTTTTGATGAATGTAAATTTTAACTTCCGTTATGTTTTCAAGAGTATTTTTGAATTTTTTAAAACTTTTATCGTCTTCTATTTTTTTTAACCTTAGGGGTATTTTTGATGAGTGTTAATTTTACCTTTTATTATGTTTTTAAGGGTATTTTTGAATTTTTTAAAACCTAAAGGATATTTTTGAAGATTCTTTAAACCTTAAGGATACTTTTGATTTTTTTTCGCTTTTGGTATTAGAAATTTGTGTAACCATTTTTTTTTCTTTTTTTCTATTTTTCATGGTGGTCAACGTAAGTTTGATTTTTCATATATATATATATATATATATATATATATATATATATATATATGTTTTATTTTTATATTTTTTTTTTCCAAATAAAGATGGGAGTAACTTGACATGAAAAAAAGCAATAGTAAATAAAGAGAAACATAGACAGTGAAATGAAACAAAGGCATTGCATTTTATTTTCCTTTTTTTTTTCTTTAAATCAAATTCATTTTATTCTTAAAGGAAAAAAGGAAAAAAAGTAGCGAATGAAATTAGGAAAAAAGATTCATATGATTCCATAAAATTAATTGGAATTTTATTTAAAATTTTCTTTCTGTGCTTTATGTTTCTTCTTTTTTTAATTTATTTTTTCTATTGAAAAAAATAAGGGAAATTGTTATAGTTAAAAAAACCAATATCAGAATAAATTTAAAATTTAGCTTAACAAATAACATTTAAAACTCTAAAATTTAAAAAAATTTCTTTAACATTAATATTTTTTTCGAAACTTTATAATTTTATATATATTGCTTTACATCAATGTAATTAACTTGACTACTCATTCAATTAAAGAACTAATAAAAAAACTATTCATTCATTTAACATATTAATAAAGACTTTTTTTAATCCACAAAACCCGTGTAACATTACTCTATATTATAAAAATATCAAAATTATAATTTTATTTACATACATTTAAATTATATTTGTTAATAATACTAACATATTTTGAATTTTCTAAAACCCATTTCTTCCGATGAATTGTTAAAACATTTATTAACGATCGTGTTTGTCAGTGCACTCGTTAATTCTTTTAAAGTACTACGTCATTTATGCAGCAGAAATAATCAATAATTCCTAGTATGTCAACTAGGAGTGGTAAATGTTCGGTACTATTCGATTTTAAATAAAAAATTTAATTAAATTATACCGTTTATATAATTCAAATTTGATTGTATCAGATCATTTGATTATCTAAAATGTTATAACCGAACGATTTAATTAACGATTTTAAATAATTAATAATACATAAATATGATTCAGTTTAATATGATATAATCTAATATGATACTCATTAATCATCATACATAAATAGATATTATTATTAAATACATAAATAAATACATAAGATGTTATCAAAATTTAAAATAAAAAAATATTAGATACGAAGAAATGAATTCCAAATATCTCATTTACACAAAATTCTTAAACATATACAAACATCCAAACTCACAATCAACAACAATATATCATTAGATAATAATATTTAAATCTTACTCATTATTAATCATTAATGATCAATGTAATGTCTTTAATGAACTCTACAATAAAATAAAATCAACATCTTCATAAATCTCTGTATTCTGGTAAGGTGACATAGTCATTGTTAGTGGAAGAACGAAACCAATTTTGACTACATACTAATGTTTCTACCATTTTAGGATTCAAAGAACTCCTAAATGGATAAAAAATGTGTCCTCCTGTGCTAAAAGTTGATTCTGATGTAACAGTTAAAACTTGAATTGTTAACACATCACGTGTAATGAAAGAGATGATAGGAAACCTAAAAGAATTTTCCCTCCACCATTTCAATATATCAAACTTATCCAACATGACATTTTCACATGGGGTGTTCAAATATTTCTCAACCTCGATCTTTAACTCCAAACTATTTTTCTCCTCTATACGTTTAAGAAATTTCAACTTTCTTGTTTCCTCGGATGAAGGAATCCTTCCTATTACATTTTGTGATTGAGTCACATTAGATTGAAAATCCTTTTCATGCACTAACATATAGTAAGCTTTGAACAGATTCATAAAAGTATTTTTGACATTATCTCTCAATTTTTGAACAATTTCTAAATCATAAATCTCTTTAAATAGGAATTCTAAATACTCTAATTTGTACCTTGGATCAAGTACAAATGCAACATACAACATCTTATTAGTCTTATCTACATTTTCCCAATACTTTTCAAATTTTGTTTTCATGCTAATAGCCATATTTTTCAACAACAAATCATCGAAACCACACCATGTACGTATTTGAGATTGAATGTTATGCAATCCTGTAAAATATAAATTTGATGTGATACATAAAGATGCATTGAATGCTAAAGTAGAGTCATAAAAAGTATTCAAAAACTTGACAAAAATACTAGCATTTTTCCAATCATTTAATGTTGGAGGCCCAAAATTCGATCGATCCTCATGAAAATAAGAAATAAAGTTTGTTCCTTCCTCTTCTTCAAGACGATCAAATACTTTTTGAAAATCTAAAGAATATTTTAACATTAGATATGTGGAGTTCCATCTTATAGGCATGTCTAGCACGACACTTCCTTTGGACTCAATATTTTCCTTAATATAACACATTTTAAACTTTTGTAATCTCAAAGGAGAGGATCTAACATATCTCACAACACAACGAATACTCATAATAGTATTGTGAAGATCTTTAAGTCCTTCTCTTACAACCAAATTCAAAATGTGAGCACAACATCGCACATGAAAGAACTCCCCACTCATAACAAGTCTATCATTCCAATTTTTTATCTTCCTTTTCAAGTATGACACATCAGTATCATTTGAGGAAGCATTATCAAGTGTTATGGTGAATACCTTACATATACCCTAATCAAGAAAATTTTATTCTATCACTCTCCTAATTGTATCACCTTTATGATTCTCAACTTAACAAAAGTTTATAATTCTCTTTTATAATTTCTAATCTTTGTCAATATAATGAGTGGTTAGACAAATATAATTAATATTTTGAATTGAAGTCCAACAATCACTAGTAAGACAAACTCTTTGCTTTTCACTTATGAAAAAGTTTCTCAAACTTTTTTTCTCATCTAGAAATTATTTGACGAGATGGCATATGAAACTTAGGACAAATTTCAACAATAAAATCTTTAAATCCCTCACCCTAAAGAAACCTAAAAGATAATTCATCAATAACAATCATTTTTGCCAAAACAACTCTAGCACGTTTTGCATCAAATGTAACTAATTTATGAGTTGTCGTATCACCCTCTCCTTCTTGTGTTTGAAAACTTAACATTTTTTGTTCTTTATCTACTTCTTTAGGAATCTTCTTACATAAATTTTTGAAGTGATATATCATTGAAGTAGTTCTATTCCTTGTGGGATGAGCAACATAACGTTATTTTTACAATAATGACATGTAGCTCTAGGATTTTCCACAGGATAAAATATATGAAAAATGATTCCGTATTTATGACTTGAAATTTTTTGGTTTCTTCATATCAGATTTGTTATCGGGTTGAACATTACTTACTTCTATTCCTCTTTTTTAAGATAAGTCATTTAAATTATGTGGTGAATTTTTCATTTCATCTGGATGAATTTCAGGTTCAATGTCTTCACTCATAGACATAGTAAAGTCTAGAAATTGACTTGGTCCAATAAACTCATATAAATCATCGCCTAAATATAGAATATAGATTAATACATATTCTTAATATATTAAAATATTACCTTTTGTACTTAATCAAAAATCATTTCAAAATTAAAATAACTAATTAGATCAGGACGAACAGATTATGATATAAACAGGACAAAACATTATCTATTTCATTATAGACAGATCAAAACAAACGTAATTATATGCAATTTTATAGCTTAAATAACACATTATATTTTCTGCTAGTAAAGAACATGTATATTATATAACTCATATTATGTATAAACCCCAACTAATATGACTTGTATAGTTATAAATTTTATCAAACAAGTTGTCTATTTTTTGTCCTAATATATATTACACACAAGTATAATAACAATAATTTATTTTCTTATAACTCATTCCTAAAATTTTAACTTTATATAATCAATTAACCTTCCTTTCAGCCTATTTTTTTACAACATATACTTTTCTAATATTATATTTGAACTATAAATTATAGTATATTGTTATTTGGGTACATAATTAAATTTATATATTAAAAAAATAATTAATTAGTTACTAAACATACAAACTAAATTTTTTTTACTACAAATAATTAATAAAAACACACACATAAAAATACTCAAATTAACCCGATAAAAATGGTTCTTATTGAATTGGTTTAAGACTTTAATGAATTGGCTTCGTTTTCATTTTTCAAAATCTATTTAAGACTTATGGATGTGGTGCAAAACCAATCCAGGTCAAGGTTTTTCAATTGTCATTCTTGAAATGGAATCTGAAAGATTATTTAAAAGGGAAGCGTAATAAAGCAAGTTGAAGAAAATACTTGAATATCATTCGTATTGCATATAATCATAACAAAAGAGAGGGCTAATACAAGTAACTAACTGAGTAACAAAAACATGGAAAGCATGAAAACTTGAGTAACGAAACACATGGGTAATACTTGAAAGAGAATCTGCAACAAACACAAATAACAAACTCCTAACAACCATGAGCATGCTCTATTACTAGTATGACTATAATATATTGACTAACCATAATAATATACTACTATACCCTTTATTTAGTGCTTAACATCCTTTCGTGAGCTTATGTTCTAGGCAGAACACTAAACTTAATTTTTATCTTTTGCAAACGTGATAGTGGTAAGGGCTTAGTCATTATATCTACTACCTATTCTTGATTGGGAGTATTATCCACCATTACCTCTCCTTATAAGACCTTTTCTTGTGTAAAAAAGAAATATATTTCAACATATTTAACTCATGAATGAAAGACATGATTTATTGTAAGATAATTTGCACTTATAGTCCTTTCACAAAAACTGTTCAGGCATTGGATCTTAATTGAGGAAAAAAAACTCCTGCCAGTAGATCATGTACCTATTTCGTCCATAGATGACACGACGTGAGGAGAGGTGGTTGGCTGGTGGTGGAGGCGACGTCGGCTGGTTAGGGTTTTTTTGAGTCTCATAGAGACGCAGACGGCCAGAGCCCAAACGCAGAACGATATAGGAAATGAGGAATAGGATAAATGAAAATGAATAGGGTTAAGGTTAATGCAAAAAGAAAATATTTATATATATGGTAGTAACGGTACGTTGCTTAATTAAAAATAATAATTATTTAATAAAATCGGTCTGGTCCGGTCCGATCCAACCGATTTATAATTTTTATAACCAGACCAAACTATTTTAAAATCGATTTTATTTAATACAAACCGGATCAGACCGGACCAATTTTTCAATTTAAACCGATTCAGCCCGATTTTTGGACACCCCTATTGTCAACATCGGGTTTTCTTGCTATCAACTTTGAGAGAGTGGTAAAATCAATTAGGTTTATTATGAATTATTAACCATTTTGTACTAGAGTTTGATAATTTAAATATTTAAATCACCATCTCACCTATATTTAACTATGGATATTTTAATTATAAATAATTAAAATTATAATTATGAATAAAAATTTAATGATCTTTTATCGAAAAATAATTGTAACCAAAAATGCGTGTAATAGAGATGACTATTGTAATACCAAAACTTTGGTTAACTGGAACCGAATATATATTAATATTATTATTTTATGTACATATAACTACATAATAAAATATAATTTTAATAATAAAATACAAAATATTTTATATAATTAAATTAAATTTTATTTATTTTTATTTTACTTAAAAACATGTGATAAATAGTTTAAAAGTAAAAATTAATATAATATTTTAAATAATATGATAAGATAAGAATTAAATTAATATTTAATTTTTTAAATTAAATATATTTTTAAATAAATATTAAAAAATAATAAATATATCTAAACCGGTAAAAGACTATTACTAATTTATAACCAATTGTTATTAATCAAATAAATTTAAAACTAATACAAAATAACTATATTTATTAACATAACAGTCTATTCAAACATTTCGATAAGAGTTTGTTAATTATATATCTCGATTAGTATTCAATAAAAATTAAGTTGATTCTCACCATTTTTCGGGAAAAAACTATAACTTCAGTTTCAAATACTTTTAGATCAAATTCAAAAATTATGAAATTCTAAATATTGGAGTTTTTTTTTCCTCCCTTTTACGAATAAAAGACTTAAGTTTTGTTACATTCAATTCACTTTGCAAAATTGAATGTAGTCAATGGGCCTAAAGTAGTGTGCCAGTCAATAAAACAAAAAATAGTGTGCCAGTGGAACAGAAGAACTTACTTTGGCAATAAATGATGTAAAACAGAATTCAGAATTTGGTTTAAGGAATCAGCAATAACATCTTCAAAAAATATCTTCCCAATGGTTCATTTTGTGATATATTAAATTGAGAAAAGAAATACATTCATAAGTTTTAAGTGTAGTGAGTCCCATAAACTTAAAAAAAATTACTTTTTAATTCTAATTTTGAAAAACAAATATTATAAAATATTCATTTTAATATTTATTTATTAATGTTATTTTTATTTCAATTTTTTAATAAAAATATTTATTTAAATAATTTTACGTTAGAATATTTATTTTAATTATAAATTTCAGCTACAAAACTGTGTAATGACGTTACTCAGTTATTAAACATATTTACACAAATGTAAAATTTGAAAAACTTAATATACATTATTAAAATTTTCATAAAATCTACGCTTATATAAGGTAAATTCTGTATTAAAAAAGACTACCATATTCCTTCTTTATCACTAAATAACACCGAATACAATTTATTTATAAAAATAAATATAATTTGTCCTCGCTATCACCTTCTTTCGAGTGTATATACCATAAGGCCAAAGTGGATTAAGTCCAGCCCATTATTAAAAGTTAATACAACTTGTTTAGCATCTTGTTTGTAAATTGTAACCACTTATTCAAACATAACTAGAGCGTTGTCATATAGGCACAACCGCACAAGTAGCATTTTCTCTAAACAAACCAAGATTAAAACGTTCGAAGAAGAAATTTTGTTCATCCTTTGTTCAAATAATAAAAATGTAATAGAATAGTAATGATAATAAAATTTTAATTTAATAAAATAGTCTTATTATTATTATATTTATTTACACAATAAATTTCAAATAATTATAAAATTAAAACTAAATTTATAAAATTATAAATAAAAAAAAGTTATAATAAATTTGTTGATTTTCTGATTCACCACCGGCAGGTTGTTAGGGGGAAAAGTAAAGTCATTATTCTTCTGTATTTCCTTCCCCATCAATCCATCCTAAATTTGAAACCATCGTCAAGTTTAATATAACTGTAGAATTACAGTGTGAAACGAGATCATCACTTCTCGAATACACTATCTTGATGCTATGTGAACGAAGCACCTCACGTACCCTAAATCTTTCAACCTTTTCGATTCATTGTCAAACAACCAGAATCTTCTTGTGCACTTATGAGCCGATTCTTGGAAGAATTACCCTACCTTGGTTAGGGACAAAGGAAAGGATAGCACCACAGTGAAAGACTTATTTCAAGGCGGAGCAATAAACTTCATTTTTGAAGAAAGTATAACAACAAGGTGCTTATCCTCTAATTGTAGGTCTTGATAAGTACCTAACATACCTAAGGCTTGGAGCTAAACTTCAAGCTGGGGAAGTCAAGCAAAGAATAAATAAATGGTAATATAAATATGTAATGAAATAGAATATTGACATATTCTCAAAAAGTATACTAGAAATGAAATTTAATGATATTAGTTAAATAATTTTTAATATATTTTAAATTTACAATTAAATTAAATCTAAAAAATATTTATAATTTTTTTTATTTTTTATTATTATAAATAAAAAATAATTTAATAACAATAATCCCATCATTACTTTCCCAATAATCATCTTTATTAATGTTTCTTCATTGCATAATAGAGGTAAGAGAAAAAATAGTAATGTTTAAGGATTTGATATTTTGATATTACCTTAGTTTTAGTTATATTTTTATTTATTATTATTATTATTAATTAATATCTCAATGATACTCATGCAATTTGTTTTTATAAGTATTGCACTTATTTCTAGTTTTATATATCTTAATTCTAACTCATTTTTTCAATTTAAATATTCTATAATTATTATTTTTACACGTTGAATTATATCTTTTATTATTATTTTTAAAATTTAATTTATTTATAATAAGTAGTTTATGCAGACTTCAACAGGAAATAATAGTTTGAATGGGAGGTAAAGTGAATAAAAAACATTAAAACCTATATTTAAAGACAATAAAATAGGGGGAAAATGTTTCTGATATATGGACAAAAAGAGATGAAAATACCAAAAATACATTTTTTTATTAAAATTGTATGTGTTAATCACATAAAAAAATTATGCTAAATTGAATTTTTTTTAAATATAGGTGTCACTAATATACCAATTAATAATTGAAAGTTTATAAATTATGGACTTAATTAATCTAGAGGGGTGAATAGGTTATTTTTAATTTTTACCAATATATAATTTAATAACCTAAACAAAGTGGTAAGGCATGCAATCACGTGTAAGAATAAAATGCAAAAATAAAATAATAACACACGATATTTTTGGGTGGAAACAACCTAGGCCACAACCATGACCTATGTGGAAAATCATCGATCTACCAAATCACCTAATTTTTCACAATGAAAATCATATATTCAAATACAAACTCGATCTTATGCTACTCTCCCTAGAATTTGTTTGATTTTCTCTCGAGATTAAATTTTAGATAACACTTAACTAAGAAAATGATTTAGGTCATCTTTGGATCGTTTGAGCCTTTCTATCTACCTCCACATGTTTTATCCATAATATACCCCTTTTCAGCTTCGAAGTTTACATATATATTTTTATTTCCTTTCAAAAGCTTAGTAAATATATATATATATATATATATATATATATATATATATATATATATATGTATAGATATATCGATTTTTCTTATCTCACTAACATGTGTCCATTATTAGTAAATTTCTAAAGATATATCGAAAAAAAGAATACTGGAAAAAGAAAAAAGAAGAAAAGAAAAGAAAAGAACAAAAAAGAAAGGAAAAGAAAAAAATAATTATTGCATGTGATGCTAAATCCCAAATAGGGTAGTTTTCATTGAGATGTTAGAAGGTATCTTGTTTCAATCCTAAAATGATGTGTTTAGGAAAACTTTTGAGCTAAATATTATCTTTTATTCCACCTATACCTAAGCCTTACATTATAAGCTTAATAAAGTCCTATTGATTTTTTGTTGTGTTTGTCTACATTAATGGAGAGAGAAATGAAAAATAAACTTATGAGATTTGTGATTTCATTAAAAATTAATTGCATTCATATTTGCATAAACTGATCCGGATTGCATGTGATTAAATATGAAAAGACTTCACACACACACTAAATTTTATTTTGAAAATGTAATATACTTTTGAATTGATTTTTAATGCTTAGATAAAATTCTTTTATTTCTTTGAGTTATGTTATTTGAAATGACCAAAAAGAAATATTTTAAAAATTGCTATTTTAAATGCTTGTATCCTTGTTTTATTTCTTTCCTTTTGCTCGAGAATTAGCAAAATATTAAGTTTAGGGTGTGATAACTGTATTTTATATAGTTATTTTCATCTATTTTGTTAATTATAATTGCTATGTCTGTGACATTTTTAGTTAATTTTAATGGAATAAATTAATATTTATTGTTTCTTTTTAAGGAATATATTTTTAAGAAAATTAAAGAATTTAAATCAAAAAAGGACTTAATTACAAATATATGTTTGAAAATATAATTTAAATTAAAAGAGTGTTTAATTGCAATTAACAAAAACATAAAAGTTCATTTGAATTAAATTGGAGGGCTAAAATGCAATTAAAGAAAATTTATTTTTCTGTGCAGGAAAGAAGATCACGCGCAGCTACTATCCACGCGCGACACGCACCGTCAGATCAGAAAAATAAACGGTGAGGATCAACGCGTGTAATGCAAACATGACAAAAGTAATTGGACGTGGGTTTTCTAGTTGCATGTTGCTCGATTCGCCATGTGGAGCCCACCTATCGTGTAGGATGGGATCCATGTGTCTGCTAAAAGAACTGGTCCCATGTGACGCGGTCCAGATAAACATCGTGCACCCTGCCATTCTAAAGAATCATACATTGCCACGTGTCTCGAATATTCTTTCAGCGAATCTAATACTGACACGTGGCATATGGTGGTCAAAACAAAAATGCACAATCAGTGCACGTTCTTCCAACTTTTTAGGTGGGACCCATGTGTCTCGCGTGCCATGATCCCATGTCATCTCTCCCTCCCACCCACCATTTAAAGGCTACCACATGTCCCATTATTTCTTGCAACCAATGAGATGCTGACACGTGGCATGCATGAATTGAAACAAAAATGTAGAACTGGCGCCCCTTTCTAGCTATTTTTATTTCTTCCATGTGTGTTTTAAAATATTATTTTCGATGCCACCACTATTCATGTGTGGTTGTAAGAAAAATATTTTTTGATGTATTTTTTTTAGCTATAAATAGGGTATTTATTGCTAGAAAAAAGAGGTTGGGTTGGAGAAGGAGAGTATTGGACTATGGAACACGCAGAAGCCATTTTTGGCTTCTGTTGTGTTCTTCGTGAGCCATAAAAATTTAAGAGCAGAAATATTTTAATTTTATTTATGTTTTTCTTCTAATATTCCTTCGTATTGTAATTTTAATTTTTCTATGGATATGTTGTAGCTAAATTTATGAAGCTTGAATAAATTATTTTTGAAAGATTTATAAGATTTTTAATTTGTTTATTCTATTTGTGTTTTATGCTTTTAATTATTGAAAAATTTATCAATTGATCTGTGGCTCTTAAATAAAATTGAAAAATGAATTTTTGTGTATATTGTTGATGGATAGAATAACATGTATATATGAAGGATATGAATATACCTTTATCATATGTGTGGCCATTTGAGAACTTAGAACCTAATGAATCTTGGTGAATTTAATTCTTATAGGAATATAGTGAATTAATTTAACGAGATGTGTCTATACGGAGTTCGGAAGAGAAGTATAGATAAAATTAGAAGTTCTTTGTTGACAAATTAAATTTACAAAAAAAAAAATCAAGACGGAATAATATGATTCGAGTGGATTAATTTAGTGAGAACTACAATCCTAAAATTTTCTTTTATTTTGTTATAAAACTTTTAGTTAGTTAAAACATCTTCAAACTTTCGCTTGTTTTGGATAAAATTAGAGTGAAATAATTTTAGTATTCAACAAACTATAGTAACAAATCTCTGTGGGAATGATAACTTACTTATCAAATTTATTACTTGTGATTGTGTATACTTGCACAATTTTATGTTCTCCTAAAAGAGACAACATGGTATATGTAAGGTATTCACCATAACACTTGATAATGCTTTCTCAAATGATACTGCTGTGTCATACTTGAAAAGGAAGCTAAAAAATTGGAATGATGGACTTGTTATGAGTGGAGAGTTCTTTCATGTGCGATGTTGTGCTCACATTTTGAATTTGATTGTAAGAGAAGGACTTAAAGATCTTCATAGTACTATTATGAGTATTCGTTGCAGTGTAATATATGTTAGATCCTCTCCTTTGAGATTACAAAAGTTTAAAATGTGTTCTATTAAGAAAAATATTAAGTCCAAAGGAAGTGTTGTGCTAGACGTGCCTACAAGATGGAACTCCACATATCTAATGTTAAAATATTCTTTAGATTTTCAAAAAGCATTTGATCATTTTGAAGAAGAGGAAGGAACAACTTTATTTATTATTTTCATGAGGAGCGATCGAATGTTGGGCCTCCAACATTAGATGATTGGAAGAATGCTAGTGTTTTTGTCAAGTTTTTGAAGACTTTTTATGACTCTAATTTAGCATTCAATGCATCTTTATGTACCACATCAAATTTATATTTTACAGAACTGCATAACATTCAATCTCAAATACTTACATGGTGTGGTTCTGATGATATGTTGTTGAAAAATATGGTTACTAACATGAAAACAAAATTTGAGAAGTATTGAGGAAATGTAGATAAGACTAATAAGATGTTGTATGTTGCATTTGTACTTGATCCAAGGTACAAATTAGAGTATTTCAAATTTTTATTTGAAGAGATTTATGATTTAGAAATTGTTCAAAAATTGAGAGATAATGTCAAAAATACTTTTATCGATCTATTCAAAGCTTACTATATGTTAGTGTATGGAAATGATTTTTAATCTAATATGACTCGGTTACAAGATGTAATAGGAAGGATTCCTTCATCTGAGGAAGCAAGAAAGTTGAAATTTCTTAAACGCTTAGAGGAGAAAAATAGTTTGGAGTTGAAAACCGAGGTTGAGAAATATTTGAACACTCCATGTAAAAATGTCATGATGGATAAGTTTGATATATTAAAATGGTGGAGGGTAAATTCTTTTAGGTTTCCTATCATCTCTCTCATTGCACGTGATGTGTTAGCAATTCAAGTTTCAACTGTTGCATCAGAATCAGCTTTTAGCACATGAGGGTGCATTCTTGATCCTTTTAGCACAAGAGGGCACATTCTTGACTAATTATGGTTTAATTTTAACTATATATTTTTCCAATTTAGCCATATAGAACTAGACGGTTGTCCAACTAACTAGAGTTTGGTTGGTCGATGACCCCACAAATCAAAACCTTGTTCGACAAATGTCTAACTTAATTAGATAGTTTTCCAACTAGTTAAAGTTTGATCGATCGATAACCCTACTCGTAAGAGTCGAGTTAGATACATGCCTAATTTGTTGGATTTTGATCGAACAGTGATTCTACTCATGGGAACTGAATTGCACACATATCTAACTAAATCGATAGTTGTCTAATTAATTAGATTTTGATTGATCGGTGATCATACTCACTAGAACCAAATTAGAATATGTCCAACTAGTAGCATCTGGCCCCAATCATAGGAGCCGGATTGGACACATATTCAACTAAATTATACAGTTATCCAAGTTATAAGATTTTAATCAATCAATGACCCCACTTAACAGAACCAAATTGAATAGAATTTGAAGGTCATTGGTTTTTAGTTTGACATATGTCCAACTGTGTAATATATTGTTGAGGGTAAATTTAATATTTTTAGACTATACAAGTGAGGTGTCCAAACTAGATTACGAATAATAAAATAAGATCATTTTAATCTATTTTTTCAAGATTTATAACAATAAAAATAATATTTCAATAATATTAAAAATAATTTAATTGGATGATATTTAATAATATATAGCTATAAATGATCGTAGTTTAATTTAAACGATGATTAATTTGAAATGATGTGTTTGACTTTTTTTAATAGTGAAAATATATGAGATAGTTATACGGGATGTAATTTTTACTATTACAAGTTTTAGGTATCACTAGACAATTAAAAAATTATTATTAATATGAAACCAAGCATTCCAATAATAATGTAAGATATATGAGTTAGAGATGTAAGGAAGGATAAAATATAATTTTTTTTCTCTCTAATCCCTATTTCTCTTGTTATTGATATGGACAAACATGTTAGTATAGATATGGAAAGAGTTTGATTTGGATCATATCCGAATCTAAGTGACTAATTCACATGGTAGTTTGAACCAAACCATTTAAGGTTATCTAGGTTCGACTCAATTCGAATAATAGTCGGGTATAAAAAAGTCCCAACTCGTTGATCTATTTGACTTTTTTTATAAAATTTTTAAATGAGAAGACATTACTATGTTTTTATATAATTGAAAATAACTAAAACGAAAAGAGATGAATCTTATCATTTATCGTTATGTAAATCACGTATAATTAAAATTATTAATTGTATAATTATTTGAAATAATGCTAATTAACAAAAAAATATTTAACTAAGCACATATGTTACTAAAACCATAGTGATATTAACAAAGTAATTCATTGACATCCTTACTTATAGTATTTTTTTTAACAATCTTTTGAATAAAATTTCAAAAAATAATTTGTAAAAATATTATCCACAACTCTCCTTGGATATAAAAATATAAAAAAAAACATCATAACCCAAGAATTTTCATGATAAAATTAACAAATTTAAAGAATTTTGCTAAAAACATTTATTATTAATAATATTTATTATAAATTTGAATCACATAAAATATCATTTTATTTATAAAAAAAATTTTAAATCAAGAATATTTATCAAATGATTCGTAAATAGATAATTTAATAAATGATTTTGAAAACAAATGCTAACATGTATATAGATTATGGAGTATCTTGAACTATAAATAAATCAAATTACTAAATATTATAATTAATTTAATGATTCACCTAAAAAAAAGTAGTTATAAAAAATATTTAAAAAAAAAGTGGGTACAAACCAACTCATTTTTATCTCGAAATGTTTATAATCAAATGGATAATGTTTTGTCCCATTTTTGCTCAATTCTATCTCGTTTGGATTTGACCCGAATTTCGATCCATCGAGTCAAATTATCATCTCTATGTTAGCTTAATTTAAGACTAATAAATAATTTATAATCACAATTATTTACTTTAACTACCATAATGGCATAGCAAAAAATAAAGAAATAAATCAATAATTATCTTATGATATAGGAGCATTAGATAAAAAATAAATAAATAAAACTAAACAATTAGATAAAATTTCACTTCTAATTTCAAGTTAGATTAAGTGGCATATTTGAAACCAAGGCAGACCCAAAGCATTTATAGGGTCTTAGACGATACTTGTTATAAGATCTTTTTACATTCTACTAATTTTATTCAAATTATTTGAATTATTATTTTATTTAATAAAAATATTAGAATGACTATTGTTTCGTACTTTTAATAAACTTAAAAAAAAATATTTTTAATTTAATTGATCTTAAAAATTAATAAATCTAGATAAAATTCATTGTATAGATGTCATAAGAAGTCTTTTGCTTCTTCACAATTAGCTAAGAAATTTTAAAAAATTTAAATTGTAAAATTTTCTAAAATATGATTAAGAATTTGAACCCTTTTAGCTTTCGAAAATGAAGATCCTTACCATATCAACTAAGATTAAGTATTTTTTTTTTTCTAAAATTTAATAAAATTGTTTATAAAATATATAAAAGAAAACAAATTTTATTGGGATGTGTTTATTTTAAGTTTGAAATAATTTTTCGAAATAATTAAATAAATTCATCATATCTTATGTTTTTTTATCACGTATCAAATTTATTAAATTTAAATGAATTTAAGAATCTATTTTATATATGAAAATATGTTTATATTTTATTATATATTATAATAATAATAAATTATTATTGAGATTATCGTGAGAAAATAATTGTATATTTATCGATTAAAAATATTATAAAATAAAAATAATAATATATAATTAATATAATCAAATAATAATAATTAATATAAAGTGAGTGTATTACATCCAAATTGTTATGAATTTGGGCTAGGGTTAGATAAATAAATATTAAATCAGATCGAATTAAAAAACTTGTTTTTTATTTACTTTTGATTTGATTTGTAAAATTTCCAAATAAACCTCATCGGACCTTTTTAATTGATATCTATTTAATTAATTACATATTAAGTATCATTGAAACCAATGTATAAGACCATCCTCCACTAGGCTGTCAACTCTATATGTATCACATTGTAAAATTTATTCTATATATACTTTCGTACATTTATACTAACTAGTTAAAATCAAAATCCGATTATATTTTATATATTTTAATTCAATTTTATAAGAAAACTAGTCCAATTTATGTTTTTTAAAATTTAAAAAATTGAACAAGTCGAACTTAATCTGAGCTCATAGAAGAGATAACTTGTTATTTGTCAAGTTATCAACTTTATATGAGATTGCATAGACATGTTAGATCTTTGCCACAATAATATATACTAAATTTGAAAATAGTTTTATATTCTTACTGTATTCGCATCATGGGTTTGTATTCATGTCTTAATTGATTAAATAAAAAATTAAATAATTTTTTAAATAAATTATTTATAATATTAAAAATAATAAAATTTTAAATTTATTACAAATTTTAATTAAATAATATTTTAGTAATATAATAATTATGTTCTTATTATGTTGGCATGGTGTTAGAATTGTTATCCCTATTTCATAATGGAAATAGTATAAAAGAAATTATTATGTTTTAATTATTATATTTTAATTAAAATATATTAAAAAAAATTTAATCCTAAAAGAAAGATGTCAGAACGTGATAACAGTAATCATACCATTTCATCATAATAGAACATTGGCCTACGCTTTGTCTTTACATTAAATAAATTAATTATATGAAAATTAGTTTTAGGAGAATGTATGTTTAAGTTAAGCATACAATAATTCAGTTGGTTAAATCCAAGTCTCTTATAGATTAAGTAGAAGAAAAAGAATAGATTAAAAGATATTTTTCTATAATTTATACGAATCTATTAATTAATTTAAGTAAAGAATGAACTTTAATTACGGTAGTATCAGTAAACTAATTGTTTTAAGGTAAATTCACTTCTGCAAGTTAATTATTAAAAAAACAAAAAAAAAAACGACAAGAAGTGCAATATGTGGATAAAATGTGTTCTTTTTCATTACAATTATAGCTTTTATACGAAAGTAAGCCTAGACAGAGATAATAAATTATTACGATTTCATCATTTATGATAAAGAGGAAGCAGCATGCAGCTCTTGATTACATATATTTGTCTAAGATACCTCAATATTGGAGGCCACTACTTATCTTCCTGTATTGCACCGTTTACAGTTCGTTGAAACATGAAGTCAACTAAAAATAAGTGCAGGCGAAAACTTTTTCTTTGGTTTTTAAAACTGACTAATTTGTTTTTAAGATTTAGGACGAAAATTAAAAAAACAAAAAAGATCTTGGAAATGCTTTACTAGTTTTTTAAAACGGCTCGTTAAACAATAATTAATGGTGATGTATTGTGTGCATTTATGTGTGTAGGAAGTTTGTTAAGTGAGTCATCATTCTCCAATAAAATTAGAATGAGACTCTATAAATAAACATCTATCAACTAAACAATTTAGTATATTTTCATGAAATTATTCAAGTGAATTTGTTTTTTTCATTTCTTTCTGTCATTATCTTCTATTTTTTACATGGTATCGAAGCATATTAGTCATGACTAATCTAATTGCTTTTGTGACACTTGAAGTAGATGCAATTAATACACGTGATAATCTCAAAGCTTCACATCTTCCTCTTTTTTAATATATCCAATTAATTTAAAAAAATTATTTAGAATTAATTAATCCAACTATTTGATTTAGAAAGAATATTTACATCAAATTGTTACAATTTATGGATTAAAATCTTGTTTAAAGATAACTTTATACCTCTACCAATACTTATCAAGAAATATCTAGTAACAATTGATGAATCTAGAATCACTCTATCACATTAAATTCTTTGAAGAAAATGTTAATTATCTGTACTAGGACAGGCAAGACAATACAATTAATGATATTTTTTTGTCTAGATTAATGAATCTCATATGGCACTTACAAAACTTGAAAAAGGAAATATAGCTATTGAATAATATATTACCATAACTAAAGACCTTATTGATCATCTATTAGCAATTGGTGATACAACCAATGATCGAGAACATATACTATATGTTCTTGGAGGTCTTGATTTAAAGTTTTCTTCACTGATCACTAATGTCATTTAAAAAAAAGGATTCTTGGTTCCGATAAGCTCTTTACACAAATGAGAACACATAAACGACAACAGGATCATATGAATCAACCATATTCATATTTCATTTAGGCAAATTACCCTAAGTCTTCATCTAGTTACAGGTCTGGTAAGTCAAATACATCAATATTTAAACAACAATTTTCTAGAGGCTCTAACACTAACTTCACACAATCTTTCTCTAACATCTCATCTGATAAAAGTAAGAACCCAAAGTTTGAGAGTGTTCAATTTCATATATGTAAAATGATATAGCCATAAAATAGCTAGGTGTTACTTTCATTATACACAGTCTAAAAACAATGAATCCAATGGTTGTGATCGTTCATATAGTACTAAAGTCTCTACACCTCAAGCTAACTTTGCTCAGACATAAGATGCACTAGGTTTTGCTAGCTTAGACATTATCACCTCTTACTCTTATAGTATGCTTTCAGATTAACATGCCTTATAGTAACTACACTCTTATTTAGGTAATGCATCTATGTTACTTGAAAATGGATATATTATGCTTATTACTCATTTAGGTAGTGCATGTTTATTAGTGATGCTAGGGATTTGTAGTTAAAGAGCTTTTTATGTTTTTTAGTTTGAAAAATAATCTAGTTTTTGTTAGGAAATTATGTAAAGATAATAAGGTTTCTATAGAATTCTTTCCTAGTACTTTTGTGTAAAAGATTTGAACTCCAGGACTACACTTATAATGAGGGATATTAAAGATGGTCTGTACCAACTTCCAAGCTCTTTTGGAAACCATATGAATGTTGTTTCTTGTAATAAATCAACTATTAGTGGTTCTTTGTTGCATGATAGGCTTGGACATTCTCATTTTGGGGTTTTAAAATATATTGCTTCTACTTTGAATAAGGACCTTGATAACATCAATTTGTAATGCATGTCAACTAGCTAAATTTCATAGATTACCTATGTCACATATACATCTTAGGTCAATATGTTCCTTTGACATAATGCTTGTTGATTTATGGGGAATCTCTCTAGTTGAAATTTTTGATGGTATGAAATATTTTATGTTGATAGTTGATGACTGTACTCGATTCATAGGGTTATATATACTCAAAAACAAGTCTTAGGTTGTTTCCGTGTTTTTACACACTTTGTTCTTTTGTTCAAAGAAAATTTTCTGCTACCATCAAAATGCTTCAAAGTGATGTAGGTATTAAATTGAAGAGCTTAGAATCATACGTGTTTCAAATAGAATTTATAAGAAGTTTTTTATATCTTTACACACCATTTCAAAATGGTGTTATGGAAAGAAAAAATAAACAAGTGGTTGAGATTAGTTTGGCTATGATTACTTATGGATATTGGAATTATGGATTTCAAATAGGTGTTCATCTTATAAATAGACCCCATCAAAAACATTTTAGTTTGCTAGTCGATGACTCTAAGAAAATACAGTCATTAGCGCATTTTTTTACTTAATATTTACTTGTTTTATTTAATAAATAGTATTTTTATGGTTAAAAAAATTAAAATATAAACTTTTTAGTGAAAAGGGGTGAAAATATAATTTTTGAATTTTTTGGGATTTTTTATGAATTTTTAATGAAGGACAAATCAGAAAATGCCACATGGCATACCACTTAAGCAAAGGAGTTGACTGGGCAAGCCACGTGGATGCCACGTAAGCACAGAGAGTGAATCATGTTGCGTCGCTTGTGAGGAGGACGAAACATGCACCACGTGTCAGCACGACGTTCAATCCAAGTTTGGAAATTGGTTAATGCGCTAGGACAGGTGACACCACACCATTGCTCCACACGTTTCACCCGTGCGCCACGCCATTCATTCCCGCAAATCACATCCTGCCACGTGTTGTTGAATCGATGAGCATTGATTCTAACTGGTCTCCTTTGCCATGTGTTGTAGTGTGATTGGTTGAAACTGTCAGTTTTGCTTCTTTTGATCGTAGCCTTTGATTTGAAGTTGATCGGACTGTCCAGATTGCACCTGAGCTTTATTTAAGCCCCTAATCACTCCATAAACCCTAATTAGCCTCCATTAGCATAATTTTGGTAAGTTTTTAGAGCTAAAAAGAGAGAAAACTACAAAAAATTGAAGAAACGACACAATTTTGGTGAAGACTCAAGAGGAAATTAATTCTACAATTCAAGAGATTGATTATATTTCTTTTTCTACTCTTTTCTTTATTAATTTTATGTCTTTATTTATGAAAAATATGAGCTTTATGAACACAATTATGTGTAATTAATTTATTAATCTAGGGATGTTATGAACCCAATTTTCACTATGTGATGATCTAATATTTTTTTCCAATTATAATATTAATTTAATTATATTATTTAATCTTATTTTTAT
The DNA here is from genome assembly GCA_030763125.1 of Hippophae gyantsensis. Lineage (NCBI taxonomy): Eukaryota > Viridiplantae > Streptophyta > Magnoliopsida > Rosales > Elaeagnaceae > Hippophae > Hippophae gyantsensis. The sequence continues at coordinate 25,143,452 of CM061039.1, read as the reverse complement.
GCTATTGATTGTTTGGCCAACAATTTATCTATAGAGGTAATTAAATAGATTTGAGAAAATTATTTAATTATTTGTCTTGATTAAATAACATGCATAGTTTCTAGGTAGAGATGTATGATTCTTATGTATTTGATTCATAATTGATGAACTTAATGAGTAGTATGCAATTTAATTGGCATGAGAGTGTGATTAAATTAATTACTATATGGTATGTAGTTTACTTGAGAGAGGAATACATGCTAGGTTAGATTCAATTGATCATGTAATTAATTAATATTATATTGGGGGAATTTTAGTGATTCATATGTTTAGAAAATTAGGGGATTAAATATTCCTAGATATTTTCTCATATATTTTTTTAGTCACAAAATCTTATTTAATTAATTATTGTTCTTTACTTTTAGTTATTTTAATTTTACTTTCTTAAGATATAAAAACACAATTAACTTTTATAATTTACAGTTTTAAAAATTAGTTTCTAAAAAAATGATCTCTATGGGAACGATCTTTACTTATCATTATATTACTTGTTACGCTACATATACATGCGTATTCATTGCACACACAATTTGTGTGGCGATCACTAGTCCTTTTGAGTTGCTTTTTAAGACCAAACCAAATTATTCTTATTTGAAAACTTTTGGTTTTGTTTGCTATCCATACTTGCGACCTTACAATCATAATAATTAGAACTACGTTCTTTGTCATGTGTTTTTCATGATTATACTGCTCAATACAAAGAGATATTGGTGCCTAGAGCCAAATACTAGAAAATATTATGTGTCAGCACATGTTCGATTCAATGAGGAACCTTTTCCTTTTTTTATAAATAATGTGTCCACTTAGTTCCAACCTTCAACTCAATATTATACTTTTGCATCCTCTGTTGTCTCTTTTTCATAACCTAAAATTTCTAATACAACCCATTCTGAGACTTCTACTTCTATACCTATTTCACCTATACAAACTAAACATTTACATCCTGTTCCACCTTCTTTTTCAAATTTGTCTTTTTTTGGTTTCGAGGTGTCTTATCCTTCGTTAGACAAACCCTTACAAACTATGCCATGTCCTTCTCTTACACCTTTATCTTTAGAACTATTTGTTTCACCTAAGCATTGACCAAATTTTTCTACTTCACATTTAGTTTTTAATACTGAGTTATCACCCTTACCTTCATTTCCACCATCTTTGACCTTTGGCACTACTAATCCTTCAATGATGTTCAAGCTTAATGGAATTAATTTGTTTGTTCACTTACCTCCTTTGTCTACTACTTCTATTCATCATTTACCTGATAACACAAACACTCACTTTATGGTTACAAGAGCCCAACGTGGTGTGTTTAAACCCAAGGCATTGCTCTCAATTACTATTTTTCCTAAACTAAGTTCATTTTCTCAAACTTTACTTGTCCCAGAGTAGAAAACATCTATACAAAGTGAGTATAATGTTGTAATGCAAAATGGAACTTCAGAGTTAGTTCCGAGGCTTATCAATGGCAAAATTATTAATTATAAGTGGGTCTTTAAGGAAAATCTACAAGTTGATAGATCCCTTAACAAATACAAATTAAGAGTGGTATTTAAATGTTTTCAACAAATAGAAGGTATTGATTATAGTAAGACATTTAGTCCAGTTGTCAAGCCAAATGCCATTAGGATTTTTCTTATATTGGTACTGGATCAACATTAGGTGGTAAGACAACTTGATGTGAACATAACTTTCCTAAATGATGACATTAAAGAGAAAGTGTATATGATCCAACCTTAGGGCTTTGTTAGCTTAGAATTCCCAACACTTATATGCAAGTTAAGGAAGGCCATTTATGGTTTGAAGTAAGCATCAAGGGCTTGGTTCCTCAAGCTCAATGCTTGCCCCATAAATTAGGTTTATCAATACTCTAATAATGATACTTTGATTATCATTTATAACCATTCTAGTTTGTTTATAATGTTTTTGATATATGGCAAAGACATCTTGGTAACTAGGAATAATTCTACTTTAATTAAGAATTTGATTATTAAGCTTAACACTTTTTCTCTTTAAAATATCTCGGTAATATTAGTTTCTTCTTTGGAATTGTGTCACTTTATCCACATATGAAATGCACTTAAGTCAAACTAAGTACATTAAAGATCTTATTGATAAAGTGCAATTGAATGACTTTAAGTTTATAAAAGAGTCCATGGCCTGGTATACGATCAGAATAAGAAGATACAAACTCTTAAATGACTTGTCCCTAAATCGCAAGGACCATAATAGTATAACATTTATATAGCTCATATATCATAAGCATAAATAGTATAATATTAAAAGAAGAAAACTTTAATAACATTTATTATATGTCAAAAAGAAAACATGCAAATAACAAATTCTTTCTAGTCAAAGTTTAAGCTAATAGTATGTTAAAACATACACACTTGAACTTAGATTGTACTAATACAAACTTAGATCATGTATAACACCCGATATAACAGGGTAAACTTATGTAGAGATCATATCTATATAGTAACATCCTTATGTTGCTTAAGGTAAATACTCAGTAGCAAATAATTCAATAAACAGTAAGTAGGTTACAACACTAATAGACAGTAAAACCACTATTATCTCTATGAGATAGAATATCTAACCAAACTGCCAATTGTTGCTCTTCACTTACTACTTCTTCAACCATTTGGTTCAACATTCAAACTTAGATGTCCTCCATATCCAACACAACATAATGTGATATGATTGGAAACCAATGATCAGTAACAGTAAGTGTATTAACTCACAACCTTATGGGACACATAGTCGACTAGTAATATCAAATTGCATACGAAAAGCACAAAGTTAAATCACGTACATACACAGATTATGATTTCATTACTAAACTCACAAAAATGGCACACTCTCAAATATAAGCTCTCCAAAATAATTTTGAGATAAGATATAAATCTTAGTGTATATTTTGGTATAATTTTAGCTCTTGAACAAGGGGTAAAAAAGAGAAAAACGAGTGGAGGATTAATAGGGCTCAAATTTGCCACCTCATCGGATATCGTACCAACCACCTTAGTAAGTGTGGTTACGAGGGTGGTGGTGAGCTTGGTGGTGATTTAGTTGTCAAGGTGCTTAAAAATACATTTTTTTCATTTCTAAAAATTTCCAAGTCGACTCCATAAATACCTGTACTTGAAACGAACCAAACACAAGTGACAACATCAGCTCACTTATAAGCTTACTCGTTGAGAATCAACACTCTCAACCAAGCATGCATTAAAAAAAACTAACCTCATGATATGTATAAATATGCTCACATACAAAGTGTACTTAACTATATAAATGTATGAATTAGTGATTCACAGTAACTAACCTTACACAAAGAAAGATAAAAACACTAAATACAATAACAAACATTGTGTTTTGTATAAGGAAAGCCAACATATAGACTGTTATTTTAACTTTTACTAAAATCGAAGGGTTGACATTTTATGAATGGTCCAAATATTTGTAAAGAAAATAAAAACCACAATGGTATTATTGATATATTTTTGAGTTAGACAAAACCCTATTAAATGAGTAGATAAAGGGTCTATCTAGTGAAGACAGACTTAAAGTACAGATGCTAGAAAAAATAAACCAAACATAATAGAATTGAAAATATTGTAGCTTGAGGGGTTTGAAGCAAGATCTTTAGTTCTAATATCAATTTCGTTCATTATATTTCTAATCCATATCAATTTGCATGAAATGTGAGCCATAACTTCATATTGCATTGCAACACTAGAATGGGCTACCACATTCTATTTCTTACTTCTCCATGCAACCATATTTCCTATAATAAAAGTATATATATATACACATACACTTTTATTAGAAGAACTTACAATTTTCATCTACACAAATAGTTGTTGGTATCTCTTTTCTCTAAAACAGATGGTGAGCCATTAACTAATGCTACTCAATACAGAACCATTATAGGAGCTTTTTAATAATGCACACTATCATAACCTGAATTTAGCTTCTTTGTGAGCAAGTTATGTAAATTCCTTCATTCTCCAACTTAGCTAAGAGGCTATTGAGATATCTCAAAGGAACTTAAGATCATGGCTTGATTTTACAATAGTCTAAAAGTTTAGCTCTAACAACATATACTGATGCTAATTGGGCATCATGTAGTGATGACAAGAGGTCTATTGGAAGATATTGTATTTACTTAGGCCATTCATTGATTTCTTAGGATTTTGAAAATGAAAAGTGGTTTCAAGATCAAGCACTGAGGTTGAGTTTAGGCCATTAGCACATATTATTGCAGAGGTAACATGGGTTCAAAAAGTTTTGAAAAAACTTCAAATTCAACTTAGTGAATCACCTAACATCTATTGTAACAATATGAGTGCTAAAATTTTAACCAATCATCCAGTTTATTATGCAAGAGAAAAATACATTGAAATTAACTTTTACTTTGTAAGAGAGAAAGTGGTAGAAAGATAGTTGCAAGTGAAGTATACACCTACCAAAGAACAAATTGCAGACAACATGACAAAGGCTCTTGCAACTACCTATTTTGTTGAGTAAAGAAGAAAATTGACCATTCTCAAAAGGTCTTCGGACTAAGGAGAAGTCTTAAACAATAACAGTGATATAATGTACGCATTTATGTAAGTAGGAAGTACGTTGAGATGAGTCATCATTCTCTTGTAGAATTAGAGTGATAAACTCTATAAATAAACATATATCAACCAAAAATTTTAATAAAATTTCATGGAATTTTACGATAAACTTGCTTCTTCATTTCTCTTTATCCTTATCTTCTATTCTTATCACTGAAAAAAATTTAAAAATTTCTTCAAGTTTCAAGAACAAGCGAAAATTTTTGCATCAATTTTTTATATAATTTTAGTCAGATTTAAAAAAAATAAAAAAAAAATATTTTCCTATGATTATTTTTAGTTATTTTTGAATTCCCTAACCTACGTTTATAATCAAAAACATTTTAACATTCCAAAATGTGATATACTATAATAATAAAAAATGTGTTAAAAAAACATTTAACGTAAAGAAATAAAAACTTATAACTAAATATAAAAGTATGGTTTAGATGTAATAAGTGTTTATATATATATTTTTATATCTCAATTTTTTTTACATTTATCATTATATTGTTCTATCATAATTATTTATTTTGTATTTATCGGAAAATATAAATTTTTGAATTTTTTGAAATTTTTGAAATTTGTTATTACTTGGATTAGTTTAGAGAGAGCCCGTGGATGAACATTAGACCATCATATCACCACCCATGTGCATCTCTGCTTCTCTCAGTGCAATATGTCTCGTCTCCTGAAAACGTTACGTGTCGCATCTGCGTTCATCCCAAGTTCAATCTCACCTTGTGCTTCACTGTTCGCTAATTGACACATGAATGATCTGCGTAAATTTTCTCCCATCCAATGGTGTTAATTTGATCTAATAATCAAACCTAATTGCTATATTTGAATATCCAAACAACACTATTAAATTATAACTGCAGCCAAAAATACAAAAATTAAGAGAAAATTTATATTTAAAGAGATATCTAAGAAGAAGGTTGAATATGGGTGGATTTGACTTTTTTTGCTTCATTTATTCATCTTTAATCATATTATTTTATACTTTTTTTTTATAATTGGTCCTTTAATTCTTTTATAAATGATTTATACTTTTCATCTATTAACTTTATCACGTTTAACATTTTGGTATCTTAACAAATATTTTCTTAATTTTTTTGTCTACCTATTTTTTATATTTAATTATTTTAGTATAAATTTAAAGATAATGAACTAAATAAATTAAACTATAAAAATTAAGAGATTAAATAGTTTAAAAAATATTTTTTTAATATGTTAATTTTGATTATAATAATACAATTTAATCTAATTTTTATATTTTGATCAAATATGTTAAATATGAAAAGTAAGTAGAAGAAAAATTTTAATTTTGTTGGTAAGTAACCTAAGTATAATATTTGATGTGAGTTTAATTGTTTAATTAATTGAATCTAATTGTCTTTTATTAAGTTTAATTGATTCCATAAATAACTATTTTTTCTTGATGTGATTATAATCAATTTTGAACCTTAGATTATAATTAAATATGATTTTATATTCTGATTCAATTAAACTTTTGATTTTTGAATTAATGATATGTTTAATTTTATATTTAAATGTTAAAGAATATGTTAAATTTTGGATTTGGTGTATCATTGATTTGTTTTTTTTTTTTTGTTATATTTTATACAAAATTATAGTATTATGAAATTAAAAATTTTATTTAGAATGAGTAGTTGTGATTTTTAGTTACAATTGAGAATAAATTTTTAGGTTATAAATTTTAGACGTTTTTATTTTCATCTAATTTAATTATTATATTTTATTATTATAATGTAATAATTAAATTAAATTATGTAATTATAATTGTAAGTTATTCAAGAGTTAGAATATTTAATAATGAAAAGTTAATCAATTATAAATTAAAAAAATGTAAAAAGTTTTAAAGAAACTAAAATTCCTAAAACTAAAATTCTTAATTTAGAAACTAATTTAGATTATAATATAGTTGATTGGATTCTAGTTCAGCAGCATAGAGAGTCCCATAATTACATATATTTTATCATTTGTTTTTCAAAAATCGTGAATTTATTACTTTTTTATTTTTTTATATTATTTTTTATTTAAAAAAAAATACTAAAATTCTCTTTTTATTATAATTAACTTAATTGGTTGCTTATTATTAATATTAAAATTATTTTCAAATTGTTGCAAATTTGACTCTTATTTTAGCATATAATGTAATCATTTTTAATTAAAAGTAAGAAATTAACTTTTGATTGCAGTTTTTTGGTGTTGTAAAAAATTTGGTGTCGTGTAACTAGTAATTAAATAAACAAATTTAATATTGCCATCTAGTTTTTCATATTTTCTTTATATTTTTTATTTTACTCATTTTTTTCACTAATTTTTTTAGAGTGTTTAATGTCAAGAGAACATATAGGCTTTTGACTGCATCATATGATATATTTAATGGATTCTTTTCGCCTTACTACGAGCAACAATAAGAAAATCGGAAGAATATTAATACTATGGGTGGCTTTGAAAATCAAGGCATCCACATTTTAACATTTATAGTGTATGATGATGGGTTCATCCAAACACAAGCTACATATATAAAAATCCAGCAAGTGATTTCAACTTTATACTTAGCTTCCTATTCTTAATATTACAACCTATTCTACCCATTCAAGATAAGTCTCGTAAAGATTTATGGAATTCCTTAGTTACTAACACTCTAAATTTTCAAGAGAAAACTCAAACTTTACTGAGAAAATATGAGACTCACATTGACCAATTGGTCATAACTATGTAAATACCGAAGGCACATACAATTGGAAATCTCCCATCTCAAGCAGTTTCTAATCCTTAGGAGATGGCCAATACCATTACTTTGAAGAGTGGCAAGAAACTATAGGAGTTGTAAAGAATCCTTTAGAATGATACATCTAAATAAAGGACTAGTAAGACAGATAAGACCGCCATCTCATAAGAATCTAATGTGATACTAAAGGTAGTATGCGAACCTTTCTTTTCTACTAATGTGTCTGCTTTATTTTTTCCAACAGGTTCAAAATCCCAAAGAAATAGTATTAGGAAAAGAAAATTATGTGAGGCCTTTCACAAAATGCAAAACCACATGCCTCTTATGGATGCTATTAAGCAAATGACATGGTATGCAAAGTTCCTTAAAGAAATGTTTACTAAGAGATTCCTACCCATCGTGCAAGGATGTGCATAGTGGACTGTTAGCTCAAAAATTTGATAGTAAAATCACATACTTTAAGATATTTTGATGATGGTGGATGATAAGGATTGGTTGAGTTTGACTAACAACTAAGTAATTTGTAAGAGAAAATCGTTCAAATTTCTTTTCTACTTCTTTTTACTATTTTTACATTATATTGATGCATATGTTTACATTAAGGACAATGTAAGAATTAGGTGTGGAGAAGGGTAAACATGTATCTTTTATTTATTTTGTTTTATTTTTCTTCATTAGTTTGATATGTTTTAAGATTGGTATATTTAAAGAGCCATAATCTTTTTTTTCATTTGTTTAGCTCTTTGTCTGTTTATTGCGATCTTTAGGTCAATTAGGATCAATAGATGGGCTTTAAATTAATAAAATGTTCTCTCTTTATTTCCTGACATCTGTGATGAAATTAGCTAAATAATATTGGGTTTCAAATAATGTTGGATGTTGATAAGATCTTGACTATGTTCTTAAGTGAATGCAACTTTAAATAATTGATCGGTGTGTGTATGTGTGTGTGTGTCTATATATATATGCATAAATTCTCACATATTTAGAATGAATTGTTATTTCCTATGTGTTTATTTTGTGTTATACATGCATTAGGGGATGAAATGGTAAAAAATATGCAAAAATGTATATTTAGAGCAAAAATAGGACACTCGATCGATATATCTATGATCAAGAGATATCGAGAAGTCATGGAAAAAATAGCAAGCAAGGATCTTTGATCGAGTTTTGTTTGAGAATCGAACGAGCACTATTGGGTTAGAAATCTTAAAGGTTATATTGATCGAGAAAGGGTCTTGATCTATCGAGATATCCATTTAGCACTCAAACTAAGAATTATTTAGCACCGACTTTTAATCCTGACTATAAAATAAAGAAAATTCTAATCCAACTATGATTAGGCTCCAAAATACAATGTATCAATAGCTTAAGAAGTAATCTAAACATAATAATTGATATAAGGAACAATTGCTACAAGGGACAAAAGAGATCAAAGAGTATATCGACGATAACTTTTGGAGAAGATTTTGAAGAAAAGATTGGAGATTTTTATAAGCTTTTCTTAATCCTCTTATTATAGTTTTCATTATTATAATGATGATTGTTATAGAATTCATGTATACCTAAACTAATAATGTGATTGTGAAAATTTTGAAGTCTTAGACTATGGTTTAATTAATTTAATGTCATGATAATTTTAGTTTTATTTCTTGATTCTTGATGTGTTGATCTACATTTGAATGCCAAAAGTATGCATGTATAAATTAAAGTGATTAGCTAATTTATTACATAAATATGTTTATTTCTAGTTTAAGATGTTAGTATATAATTACTAATATTCTTATTCAAGGTGGTACCTTATGGTTTTTATCACAAGTAAAGTTGAATGCCCACGTTAAATTTTAGCAATAATTTTAATATTGCTTAGTTTAATTATCACCTTTTTTAATTTTAATGTAACAAATAAATTAAATCTAATAAGCATACATTTAAGTTATTTAGGATTTAGATTTATTAGTAATCATATCATTAATTCAATATAAGGTAAGAAAATATTCAATATAAGGTAAGAAAAGATATGAAATCTTAAGAGGACTTACATTTATAAAGCTAAAGTTAAAAATTCAAAAAAGATTTTTAATTATGAAAGTGATTTAGAACTAAAAAAAATAATTTTTAATCATGACATGTTTAAATTGTAAGCAATTTATGATGATGGTCTCATAATCATATCTCTCTCTTAAATCTTATGCAAATCATTTTTATTATTTTATGTTATTTTCTTCAAAAACAATCAAAACCCTTTTTTTGTTAATTTTAATTAACCTATTAACAACTTAATAATTAAGAGTAAATATTATTACAAATCCTCGTGGGTTTGAAAACCTTATTAGTAATAGTTATACTATTTGATTTAAATCAGTAAAGCCCATATGCATTTCTCGAAAACATCACCAAATTTCTAGAGTTAGATCAAACTAAATAGGCTTTTTCTTATAGTTATATCTCCACTTATTGAATGTATTTTCTAAATTCAAAATGTTTTTCATTTGCTTATATTGAGATTAAGGCTAGTTGGTTTTATCAAATGAAAAGAGGAAAAATAAAACTAAAAATAAAAAGTTCATGAGTCTGTAGAGTAAGAGGAAGAGATATATGAATAACAATGTCCTAAGATTAATCATGTCAACAAAATATGGGAAAATTTCTTTTATCAGTTGGACTAATTTAGAGAGCGGTTGATGAACTTCGGACCACCATATCACTGCTCGTGAGCAACACTTCTTCTCTCTACATGACATGTGTTTCCTCCTCAATCAACTACAAGTTGCATCCACATTCATCCTAAGCTTAGTTGGGCCTTGCATTCCATTGCTCACAAATTTCCACATAAACACACCGATCTATATCCAATTTTTTCAATCTAACGGTCCTTATTTGATTCGACAATAAAAACCAAATTATTCCAATTAAATGCCCAAACAACACCTAATTATATCATAGGTACAACCAAAAATACAAATATTAATAGAAAATTGAGATACATTTCATATTTGAGCATTCTTGAAGGAGTTTTGAAGGAATATTCAAGAAGAAGGTTAAAGATCGGTGGATTTGGCCTGTGTCACTTCATTTATTAATCTTTAATTAGATTTTTTTCGTACTTTTTTTAATTAGTATTTTTATAGATTCTTTAATTCTAATTCTTCTATTAAGTTTAGTTGATTTCATGAATAGCTAATTTTGTTGATGTTTTTATAGGCAATTTCTACTTTGAATTAAAGTTTTGATTTTTGAACTAATGATGTATTTAATTATATATTTAAAGTTTCTTATTACCTTAGGTTTTTCATCCTATCAATCTTTGATGTGCATGTATATCTTAGCATTTTCGTCATTGTTGGTTATCTCCCTAATTTTTATGTCTACAATAATAATACCATTAAAATGGAGTAAATAATTATCATTAATATACTTGTAATTAAAAATATTTTAATATAAACTATTCAACCACAATAAATAGCTTACTACCATTGTAATGGGATAGGTAATTTATTGCATTAACTTTCCATGTTCTTGCATAATTATAATTAGTCATTACAATATCAAAAATATTCATAATTAACTAATAATCATATCAAGAATATTCATAATTATAATATAAATAAAAATTACGTTGTATACAATAAGCCTATAATCTGAAAGTTGTTTCCATTCATCAATGGAAATGAAATCGAACTTCTTAAGTCTCTAGTGTGCCAATTCCAAGTCCCCAATCTTTAGAATTGTCTTCAAATAATTTTTATAATTGTTATGTGTTTGAAGTCCTTCTATCACTACAAACACTCTTCATGAACTTTATGATATAACGATTATGAATGTTGTATCTCAACCTTACTAGAGCCCAAAATTTTGCTTCATCATCCGAATATACTTCTCTCTAATTGTTACATACAATACTACATGTCTCTTTAGTTAAGTTACCAGCTCATTTTTGGAAAAAAACTTTTGTTGATGGTTATTAACATTATTTTATTTTAATATTTGTTTTTATGATTTATAAAATATATCAAAAATCATAAATAAATAATTAGCATGTATGGTTTTCATAATTAAACCCAATGGGTTTATGTGTCATCTATGCATACACTTGTAGAATAGTTTTTCTAGCTTTGTGATTTGTATCACCTTGAAAGAGGCTACACTAGTTCTTTTATTCTTAGATTTAGATAAAAAAGGGTCATAACTTTCTACACTTTTCCATGCTTTATATTTTTATTAAAGAATGTTACTTTGGCACTAAGTTACAATTCTTTTCTTTGTAACTAAGTTACACGTTTTAAAGAGAGAATTTATACACATTAATATTGTTTTGAGGTTGAGAGAAAACCAAATGTAACTTACCAATCTTACATCATGCATAACAGTCAAATTAAGTAAGCATGATAGAGTGCCATTTGTATCATGCATAACAGTCAAATTACGTAAGCATGATAGAGTGTCATTTTTATAACCTTTTTTCAGTGTGATTAATGTAACCTAAGCATTACATCTTCAAATTTTCATTGTTCACTCTTGTTTTAAGGCATGCTATCCTAGCCATCATTTTTTCTATAAATAGTAAGCACTTCACCCTTTATTTTTCATCTCTTAGAAAATCATTTGTTAGCATTTCTTCTTCTCTCATTGTTATTGTACTCTTAAAGTGACTTTATTTGGTTAATAAGAAATTTCTTGTAATCATTGGTGATTCAAGTATTAAAATAATTGTCTATTTTTAATTATTGAACAACAAGAGAATTCACTTGGTCTACCACAAACCAAATTCAAAATTTATGTTTGTTAATACATGTGATCCTTATGTAATTATATGTGATTTGTGATTCAAGCAACAAGTCTAAGAGCTCATATTTTTCATCTTTGTCTTAAAAAGAATCATTTTCTAAGAACAAAAAGAGAAAAAAAAAACATTTTATTTATATTTGATGATATTTTGATTATCATTCTTGTAGTTAAATAACTTGGTATTTTCTAAAAGTTTCTACAAAGAATTTTGTCCATCCATCTCTTAAATCCATTTCATCTCGACACAAAGGTTTAAGACTAAACTATTTGAAAATGTCGTTGGTTTGTGAGTTAACCAATAAAACTCAATGCAAAGATTGAAAACTAAGACAATTGAAAAATTATTTGGCTTGCGAGTTAACCAATAATAAAACTCAACATAAAAGTTTAAGACTAAGCCAATAGGAAACTTCTTTGGTTTGTGAGTTAACTAATAAATCTCAACACAAAGGTTTAAGACTAAGCTATTTGAAAAAGTCTTTGGTTTATGAGTTAACTAATAAAACTCAACACAAATGTTTAAGACTAAGTCATTTGAAAAAGTCTTTGATTTGTGAATTAATAAGTAAAACTCAATACAAATGTTTACGAATAAGCTATTTAGAAAAGTTTTTGATTTGTGAGTTAATCAATAAAACTCAACATAAAGGTTTCAGGCAAAGTTATTTGGAAAGTTATTTGTTTATGAGTTAATCACTAAAAATCAATACAAAGTTTAAGACTAAGTTATTGGAAAAAGTCTTTAGTTTGTGAACTACCCATTAAAACTCAACTCAAAAGTTTGAGACTAAGCCATCGAAAAAGTCTTTGGTTTATAAGTTAACCACAAAATTTTATGGAAAAAGCTTTAAGATTAAGATAATGAAAAAAATTCATTGATTCATGATTTATCCAAGAAACTCCAAGAAAGTCACAAGGTTGAAAACTTCCAGGAAAAACAAAATTCACTTATAAAATACATGTTATAATCATTTTATTTACATAGTGGTTTACTTTACTGGACAAGGTTCCTAAACTAGTAGGAATTTGGGTTAGATTTTATTTTTTACCAAAATCGCTCCCATCATAAGGGTTATCATTATTGTGGTAAGACATTGTTTTGTCATCGTAAGCTTTACCACAACACTGGATACCATTAGTAAACTTTCTCATAATGGATCAATGCCTTCCCACACTGGGTCAATTCCTTCCTACATTAGGTCAATGTCTTCTCACACTAGGTCAATGCCTTGGCAATAATTCTATTTTTTTTTTACCAAAATTGCTCCAAGGTAAGACTTACCACTGTTGTGGTAAGACATTGGCTTCTCATGATAAGCCTTACCACAACATTGGAAAGCCTTCCCACATTAAACAAATACCTTCAAACGTTAGGCTAATGCCTTACCACAAATTTCATTTTTTACCAAAATTGTTTTAAGGTAAGGCTTATCATTTTTGTGATAAGTCTTGAATCTAAGTAATTTTGATAAAAACTAAAATACTACTCAAAATCAAGTGATTTTGTGCAATTTTTCCATGGTTGTTTCTCCTTTTACTAAAAGGATGTTTGTCATGTTAAAATTCTTGTGTTATTTATTATTGTTGTTGTCTTTGAGTTATTTATTTCTTAGAGGATAACAAATGAAATTTAAACATTCTTAAAGATTACCTATTCACCCCATTTAGTTATAAACTTCATAACAAATATCTTTAATATTTTTCATTATCTCTAATTGGGTTACCCTTTCCATCAAACTCAATTTCAATGAGCCCATTTGCTCTCTTGAATGTTTTTCATAAGTCTCAACAACCATGTTGTGTTTTTTTGGGTTTTTGGAAAATCACCTCTTGCTAATAATTCATGTTCTCTATTCCATATGTAAAAGAAAGTATCTTCATCATCAACATCATTTATAACATTGTGTTTGTCATCTCCTTTGTGATTCATGATAAACTATATTAATCATGTTACAAATAATAAATTAGAAGAAATGAAATATATAAACAAAATAGCATACCATCAATTATTATATATGCATTGCAATGATCATTATTACGAGCATCATGTTTATACATAATTGGTGTTTCATTTGTTAGATAAGGATGGCTGCTAACTAAATCAACTATTGCATCATTTCAAAATTCATTTTTTTCTTTCATCACAAAATTCTCTATGTGATGATGTTAGATTTACATATAATCTCTTGTCTTTTGGGTCTTAAACGTACAACATTTGTTTTGCATAGATAGCCATTATAAAAGGACCATAACAATGCCTTATCATTGACAAGTCAACAAGGGTTAGCACCACTAATTCATCTTTTTTCATCCAACATTTTCCATATCTTTCACCCAATCACATAATAAAATTGTTTCGGTAAATATCTCATTATATAACTCCCACATCTCTTTAATTATACCATAGTATGTTCTTTCTAAAAAAATTGATCTTTTTATCTGTCACTTGCAAATTACCATGTTGTTGAAATCATTAACACCATATTATTTTAACTTACATGAATGTTGTCCCTTGTAGTAATAATGTACCTACACCCATTAATCACATATCTTGCGTGCTTCATAACATAATGTTTTGGTCCATGAGCAAGCCACTCTATTATTTGACTTATATCATGATTTGGATTTTAAAGCTTATTTTTTTATCTGTTATATGAAAAATAAAATTAATATCAAAATCACTTAACCTAACTAGGTAATGGACTTTAAAAAATGTTTTACTTACATGATCCTTAAACCGAGGGAAAAACTTACGTTTATCCTTTTCTAGCAACCATTTCTCGACATTTTGTTTGTTGGAAGGATTAATTCTTAATCTTTATGCATTCTATATAACCAATGCAAAAACAAAAAATGTATTCCTATCATTAGAATTTTTTTTTAACTTAAAAAAGATACTAAGCAATTAACCTTACTCCATTTATTCTTCTACTTCTTCCATATTAATCAAAATAAGTCTATGAGCTAACTCCAAATACATATGATCAACTAAGTGTAATTGTCCTCCAATAATTAGAACACCAATATTGACTAGTTCTTTGTCCAAGTATAACTTATATTTTGGATTATATACCCAAGGTAGATATGATATATACTCTAAACAAAAATTCAACACCCTCTTTAGAAATTTAACATTCCACCATACATTATTCTCGATGAATTCAATTACGTATAGAGCTATTTAAGTTTTACCTATGTTGTTCAAAAGGGTACATCTAAAAAAAAGAACATGGTCACAAAATTGCACTTTCCTAACAAGTGAACAGTTAAGTAAACCATTATATCAAAGAATGATGAGGGAAGCATTTCTCAAGTAGACAGTTAAGTAAACTTTCAAAATAATATTGTTTTCTTGTAAATAGTGTTGAAAAATACAAAGTTAAGTAATCACAGAACACACATTTGTAGGCATTATAGAGTTGATAGAAACAAGTAAGAGTTACTGTATTAAGGCATGATAATCATGTGATTTCATCTCTTAAAGTTTCTTTTTTAAAAAATAAATCAATTTTCAAATGTTAGAATAATATCCATCAGGAAATTTAAAACTTGATAACCAACCATAAAGGAGATCTTTCTCTTCGCTTGTGTATATAGCAGGAGGAAGATCTAAATTTTCGTGTTTTTCTTGAGGTTTTAACTCATCCCTTATACTAAGATGTTTGTGATCCAAGTGACATGTAAGACCATCTTTGGTTTTCATAGGAATATAAAGTTATGTCTTGATAAGGTTGTCACATGCATTCTTTTCAATATGCCTCACATTTGATACATGTCAAACATGAAAGCTATACCAATAAGAAAATCCCAAAATATAGATTTCTTCTTCCAACACAGTATTCTAGTATTAACTCTATCCTCTTTGATAACTATTTTATTAATTACTATCTTAGCTTTCCTCTTCTTACCTTCACATGCTTATCAACATCCTTTCATTTAAGTTTTGGCTTATCGAATCATTTGAATGTATTTCCTTTTAGCATACATAATATTTTCCTCTTAGTCAAAGAAGGGGTAGCAAACCTCATTATTTCTTTCCCATTAGAAACCTTCTTTTGTGTTCAAAAGTTGTGATTGAAACATAAAACATTTTGGTGTCCAACATAAGACATTTTATTTCCATGCAACAAGTAAATGACATTAATATCATCAATACACATTGTATAGGATTTATAGCTATAAGTTACATGGCCTGACAAGTTTTGATATGTTAGGAAGTCATTTATTGTCCACAGAATTATTTCCTTAAGATTGAAATATTATTTTCTAAATACATCATATACTTTGACTTTATCATTCCATATCAACCTTAAATCATCAATTAAAGGCTTCAAATAGACATCAATGTTTTTGTCAGGTTATTTATGACTCGAAATTAACAATGTCAACATCATGAATTCACTTTTCATGCAAACTAAAAGTGGAAGTTCCTTGACTTTTCAGCAAATTAAGGACACGTACTCTTTATAGCTTTCCATGCTCTTGAGTTTATAGGATGCCGTAACAACCCATCCTTTGATGTATTTTCAACAGTCCAAGCCAAAATTTTCTTTTCTTTGTTTTTAAACATTTACTGAAATCTAGGTATGGGTGGAAAGTACCAAAAGACATTGGCAAGACTCCTTTCTTTACTTTGGTTTCATTAGAGTTCTATTTCCACCAAGACTTCTTACATATTGAACATTTTTCTACATCCTTATATTCCTTTTGATAAAATATGCAATCATTTACAATTACATGTATCTTTATATAATTCATACCAACATAATAGGTTGGAGAAATATTTAAAAAATAATCTTCAATACATGAGTAAAACAAAAAATTGATAATTAGCATACATGAATAAATAAATAAAATAAAAAATTATAGGTTGCAAAACTCATCTAGGCTTAATGTGGTGTTGATTGACTGTGTTGGCCAATGATGGCATGGTTTTCAGGTTGGAGTTTCTGGTTTGGGTTACAATTGGGGTATAATGTGTTGAGTGAGAAATAAAGAGGTACGAGAGATATTAGTTTTTTTTTTCAAAAAAATTGTCAATTTTAAATGATGAAATATAAAAATTGTCCACCATTTTTTGTTAGCTCTTAACTGATGAATTTTATTTTTTTGAATTTATAAGTCCTATTGTACTATATGCCTATGTGTTGGCTTATGGTATGTAAAATATAGTTATTTATTTTTCTTAATGTTTTGTCTTCTTCTGTGTAAGATTGGTTACTACGGATTATAAATGTAAATATGCACTTAATAAGTGACATTGTGTTTAAATGTATTTTTTCACTCACCACGGGGTTAGTTGTTTAGTATGCATACTATACCATGTGTACCAGTTTTTGGTTCATTTTGGGTATGGGTATTTAAGAAAATTACTCTACAATTTTGTAACCAAAAAATCGTATTTTTGTTACCTTAATAACAAAACCTTTCCAAAATTTCTACTGTTTTGAATTCCGTGTTTACTAATTATCTTGAAAGTGTTTCAATAATTGTGACACATTTGTGTGAGCATGGAATAGTATGAGTAACTATTTTTATGAGTATTTCTCTATGTGAGTGGTAATCAATGGTTATGGTTCAATACTTTACACTTCACTGATCTACAATATTTTATCACACCACATTGGGTTGTGTAGGCTTTGGAAGAGGGCTGGGTTCGTGAGTCGAACTAGGTTGTTACGAAGGCAAAAAGTGATGGTAGCAATATATAGTTCGGATATAGGTCTCAACTGATAGAGACATTTTTTGTTTTGTTTCTATCTGAGTTGTAATTATTTCATTGCTTAGTGAATTGTTTGCTACCAAGTGGTTTCCATAAGTAGCCCGAGCATGTTACCACATATATAGGAGTTATATACGATTTTACCTTGTTATTTTATTGTGTTTTTTTGATCTAATGTCTTGAGAATACAATATGAGTTTTGATATTGTATGTCAACATATATAGGATTGAGAATCTGACCGGAAAATAGTATATTATAAATTATTACTATTTTGCATGCTTTACTTACTTATGCTCTACTTATGATTATGTCACTGTATGAAAATCTTTACTTCTTATTTGAGCTTCTTTAGTCTACTTTAATATTTTTTTTCTCTGCTGCTTGAAAGGACGAGTCCTTTAGAAGTGTGTATCTCATTACCCAATTGTATACCGATTGTGGATTTTTTCAATTGGCATCAAAGTGGGTACACCCTTTTTAGGCCTAACTACTATGGTTTTATCCTTTCTCCTTTCTCTATGTGTTTAATTATATTAAATTTATTATAATAGATGATATGAGAGGCTTGTTTGGTAGACCACCTAAATTCAATGGATGGTGTTATTTTTACTAGAGATCTTCGATGTGTTCTTATTTGAGATATACAAACAATGATGTTTGGTAATTAAATGAGGATTGATGGTTGTAACTTATGCAAGTATCTAAAACTGGTGTTGTTGAACCAATACTGGTAAATATTTGGAATAGAGAAGAGCTTCGTCTCAGCAATCTAAATTGTCAAGAGTTATACATTCTCTTTAACTCTGTTACTACAGAAGATTCTACTATAATTGTTAATTTTATGATTGCTAAGGAAGCATGTGACTTCTTGGAAAAGAAAAATGATAGATGCACTCTACAGACGAGTATTTTATCATCAAAAAAGATAGATGCTACCAATCAAAAATGCTACACTCTTATGGCTTTCCACTCAAAGACTGGCCTTTCTAGTTCTTATTGGACTGATGCTGGTGATAATGATAAGTTTTCTCTTCAAAAATCATATGACCAACTTATGTATGATAACCTCAAGTTGAAGAAAGTTACCCCCAAGACTCATAAAAATATTGTATAAAAAGATAAGGAGCATTTAGACCTCTCTAGTCAACTGTTGAATCTCACATTGGATAGTGAAAAGGACGTGAACAATTGAAGTTAAATTTGGATAATCACATTAATCTCTTCATATTCTTCTTCATGATAAGGAGAAGTGTTTTACACATTTAAGTGAGCTTGAAAATTCAATTTAGGATTGAGAATTAGATGCTCTCAAAGATCAATGTATATTAGAGTCATCTTCAAGTACTTCAGATGTCATTTGTAAACTTAAGAAAGAAATTTGTACCTTGGAATCTTGAGTCCTTATTGGATGATTGTGATATTGAACTTACTAAGCTTCATACTTAACTTGAAGTAGAAACTATAAAAGTAATACTTCTTGAATCTAATCTTCTAGAAAAACATGAAATGACTGAGACTCTTCACCTTAAATAGTACGATTATGAGAAAAAAATTATATAATCTCATAAAGTTGCTAATACATGGTCCTTTGGATACACATGTTTTGAAACGTTATTAAAGTTCAAAGACATTCATGCCTCCTCCTCTAATACTGCTATTGTTCAAAAATATTCTCTTCATGTTGAGATTTTCGATCATTCCACCATCGATGTATTGAGTGCACATAGCTTTTCTTTTCCTTATGTCTCTTACAATTCTGGTTACTTCTCCACCTCTAACTCTCTTGAAGATTCTCCTAGTTATGACAGGGATATATTGAGTCATGTGTAAAAATTATTGAATATTTCTCTCTTTGAGTAGTGAAGCCGTAACATTATAGAATAATATTATGATGATTTTAAATGAGTTTAAGTCATCTCTTAGTCCTACTAGTATTCTCATGGTATTACTACTAATGATTAAAATCTTAATTTTAAAGTGGTTCATACTACCCTTAAGACTTAAGCATCTAGTTATTGGAACTTTGACAGTGGATGTTCCCATTACATGACTGGAGATAAGTCCTTTACCAAGTTGACTCTTACTAATGATGGATCTATTAAATTTGGTAATGGAAATAAGGTATTGTATGTGGTAGAAGATCTATCTATGCTCTTGGCATTCTTAAGCTCAAGGATGTTCTCTATCTGAAATGACTCAAGGCTAATCCTATTAGTGTTAGCCAAATATGTGATAACAAGTACACTATCAAGTTTAATCAAAAGAACTAGATTGTATATGATGATTTGGGAAATTCTCTAGTTAGAGGCATCAGATCTAAGGACAACTATTACTGTGTAAGGAATCCACCTAAAGTAGTGTGTAACAAGTTAAGTCTGAGTACTGAAGATCTATAGCATTAACGGTTGGATCATGTCAATTACAAATTTTTCAAGAAAATGTCAAACCTTAAAGTCGTCTAGGGTCTTGCATCTATCTCTTCCATTCCTAAGCATATGTGTAGTTCTTATTAGTTAGGTAAGCAAAGCAAAAGACATCATAACAAGAATCAACACTTGTCAACCATAAACCACTTTAGCTTCTTCATATGGATTTGATGGGTCCTATTCAAACTACAAGCATTGGTGGGAGAAAGCATATTCTGGTTATTGTTCATGATTTCTCTAGATACACCTTGGTTTTTTTCTGAGGGAAAAATCTGAAGCGTTTGGTAATTTCAAATCTTTGTGTATCAAGCTATAGAATAATAAATTTGAATCCATTGGTGCAATCATCAAAATCAGGAGTGATCATGGAAGAGAATTTGAGAATTCCAAGGTTAGCATGAGTTTTTTGTGTCCAAGATCCATCAACAAAATGGCATAGTTGAAAGGAAAATAGAGTTATTCAAGAGATGGCAAGAGTCATGCTAACCAGTAAAAACTTAGCAAAATATTTTTAGACTGAAGTTGTTAACACTACTTGCTATATGCTGAATCATTTTTTCTTAAGCCTTGATACTTGTCAATATTCTTATAAGATTATTCAAATAAATAGACCAAATGTTAAGCATCGTGTATTTGATAGTACTTACTATATTCTCAAAGATAGTGAGAATCTAGATAAATTTGAACCAAAAGTGATCTTAGTATTATTCCCAATAACAGTTGCGCTTACCATATCTAAAACCTAAAAATTTCTAATATAATAGTATCCATCAATGTTGTGATAGATGACTCTGAAGTAACCTAACTTGTTGAATTTGATGACAATGAGATATTTGGAGTTTGGAACACTCCCAAAAACACTACGTATACTATTGAGACACTTTCCATCATTACTCTTGTTAACCCAGCTAGAATCTATGAAGATTAGAGAGATGATGAATAAGAAGATTCTTCCTTTTCTAAATGGATAAAGAAAGCTCATTCAATAGATGACATTATTGACAATGTGGAAGGTGGAGTTAAGATGAGACGTCAATCATAGGAGACCTTTAACTACATATGTTTCACTTTCACTATCATTCATAAAAATGTTAAAGAAGCCCTGCAAGACATATATTGGATTAACTCTATGTTGGCTGTACAAAAATAAGGAAGATGAAAATGGGTTATTGCTTTGAACAAGTATCGAATTGTTACTTAAGGTTATACTCAGAATGAAGGAATAAACTTCAATGAAACCTTGGCCCTTGTTGCCCATCTTGACTCTGTTAGACTACTCTTTGGCCTTACATGTTACTTCAAATTTAAGTTATATCATATGTATATCAAGAGTGCTTTTTTTTAATGGAGTTATCAAATAAAAGGTCTATTTGGAACAACATAAAGGGTTTGAAGACCCTCACTTTCCAAATCATATGATAAGACTAAAAAAAGTGTTGTATGGGTTGAAACGAGCTCCGTGTGCTAGGTATGAATGTCTTACCATGTTTCTCAATAATAAATTTCTGAGAAGAGGTGATGACAAAACTTTATTTATTTCAAGAATCCAGGGTGACGTGGTTGTTGTCCAAGTCGATGTTAACGACATCAGTTTTGGGTCTACTAAGGATGACTTAGCTCAAATGTTTATTGTCATAATGAAAAGTGAGTTTGAGATGAGTTTAGATGGTGAGAAAAAATACTTCCATTGATTTTAAATCAAATAGATGAAAGATGTGATTTTTCTATCTCATGCTAAGTAGGCCAAGGAATTGGTTAAGAAGTTTGATTTGGATAATACCACTCCTACTCGAACTCCTATCAATACTACCCTTAAACTTCATCAAGATCCTTTTGGAAAGAAAGTAAAGCATGCTTTGTATAGCAGTATGATTGGGATTCTCTTGTATTTGACTACAAGCCACTCTAACATATCCTTATGTGTAAGAATTTATGCTAGATACCAGGCTACCCTAAAGAAGCACATTTTGCTACAGTCAAACAAATCATCAAATATGTCAATAGCACCTTAGAATTTGGTATTTGGTATTTTCAGGATGCTACTACATAATTGGTTGGGTATTGCATTGTCGACTAGGCTGGCTGTAATAATGTTAGGAAAAGTACATCTAGGGGTTATTTCTATTTGGGTAATTCTTTGATTTTTTGACATAGTAAAAAGTAAAGTTCAATATCCCTCTCAACTATTGTGGCTAAGTATATTACTATTGGGTTGTGTTGTTCAAAATTACTTTAGATGAAGCAAATGTTATTGGACTATGGTATCATAGTTAAAAAATTTATTGTACTCTATAACAACACCAATGCTACTTGCATCTCTTAAAATTTGGTCTAACATTTAAGGACTAAACACATTGATATACGAAATCATTTTTATACGAGATCTTGTAGAATAAAACACCTTGTCTTTGTAGCATATTAGCATAGACTATAAACTTGCAGATAGTTTTACTAAACCTCTAGACTTTCAAAGATTTCAATCCCTAGGAATGTGTCTATCTCTCCCTAAGATAGTGCCTTTTGAGTTATTTAGATTTGTATGAGCCTAAAGAACTCTTTGTTTTGTTATTTTTCTTCCTGTTTATTGTTCTTTGCGTGAATGATAGGATTATAATATTTTTATATTCCTTATCTCACTCATTTAGAGGTGTCTTTCTGAATTTTTCTATGTCAAAAAAGGGGGAAAGTTTGCGTGCATAAATATAAGTTTGTTGACATGCTGTGTGTTGCATGGGTGGTGAGTGTATGATTGCATTACATATTATTTCCCAACTTGCATACACTTAAGGGGAGTGTTGTATAGAGTTAGGGAAAGTTGGGTTCTTAACATGTGATTTTCCTATTAGTGTTTACTTGTACAAGGGTAACATGATAAAATGTGGATAGACTACATGTTGTTTTCATATGATGCATTCATAGAGTATATGCCTATTTCATGTGTGTAAGTTACAAGTGTTGATTAAAGTCATCGAGCTTCAAATGAGTTATGTGTTGATAGCCCCATGTTTTAAAGTGACAGAGTAGATGAGTTGATCCAAGAAGATTTTTGGAGAACATAAGATGGATGCACTTGGTTTAGGTGTGTTTTTAGGATTTGGGTTAATCGTCACACAAATTGTGTGTGCAATGAATATACAAGTATATGTATCGTAACAAGTAATATAATGATAAGTAAAGATCGTTCCCACAGAGATTATTTTATTATAAATTAATTTTTAAAACTAAAAATTATAAAAATCAATTTTTTTGATGTTTTTATATTTTAATGAAGCAAAATTAAAATAACTAAAATTAAATAACAATAATTAATTAAATCAGATTTTACGACTAAAAAGATATATGAGAAAATATCTAGGAATACTTAATCCTCTAATTTTCTTGACATGCGAATCGCTAAAATCTTCCCAATATAATATCAATTAATTACATGATCAATTGAATCTAACATAGCATGTATTCCTCTCTCGGGTAAACTACACACCATATAGTAATTAATTTAATCACACTCTCGTGCCAATTAAATTGCATACTACTCATTAAATTCATCAATTTTGGATCACATACATACGAATCATACATCTCTGTCTAAAAACTATGCATGTTATTTAATCAAGACAAACAATTAAATAATTCTCTCAAATCTATTTAATTGCCTCTATAGATAAATTATTGGTCATACAATTAATAGCATAAAAACCAAATTAAATAATATAATTAAATTAATATTATAATTGGGAAAAAAATATTAGATCATCATATGGTGAAAATTGGGTTCATAAGATCCCTAGATTAATAAATTAATTACAAAATCAATCTCTTGAATTGTAGAATTAATTTCCTCTTGAATCTCCACCAAAATTGTGTCATCTCTTGAATTTTTTGTATTTTTCTCCCTTTTTAGCTCTAAAAACTGACCAAAATTATGCTAATTGAGGCTAATTAGGGTTTATGGAGTCATTAAGAACTTAAATAAAGTTTAGGTGCGATCTGGACCATCCGATCACCTTTAGATCAAGGGCTACGATCAAAACAAGCAAAACTTATAGTTTTAGCCAATCACAGTGCGACATGTGGCATTAGAAATTCATTGGGCGAATCAAGGAGCGATGCGTGGTAGGGGATCAGTTAGAGTCAATGCTCGTCGAGTTAGCAACATGTGGTGCGACGTGATTCACGGGAATAGATGGTGTGGCACATGGGTGTAACGCGCGGAGTAAAGGCATGGTGACATGTAGCATGGCGTATTGACTGATTTCCAAACTTGGATTGAACGTCGTACTTGCATGGCATCCATGTGGCTTGCACAGTTAGCTCCTCTGCTTGCATGGCATACCACGTGGTAGCTTTTGATTGATCCTACATTAAAAATTCATAAAAAATCCATAAAGATTCCAGAAAAATTGCAAAAATTTCCAAAAATTATATTTTCACCCTTTTTCACTAAAAAGTTTATATTTTAATTTTTTTATCCATAAAAATACTATTTATTAAATAAAACAAGTAAATATTAAGTAAAAAACTATGCTAATGACTATTTTCAAAGAGTCATCATAGGTATGCGTCGATATTTTTTTCATAAAAACAAACATTTTTAGGTCATCATCGTGATCATCTCACAATATATGTATGTATATACTTAGTTGTGTAGTGTTTTGACATGGAAAGCTAAAGGGAGAGAATATAAGTCATATTGTACTTTGTGTCTGTGTGCTAACTACTCGTGTGCAAAACACGGTGTCTGTTTATTTTGCTCAATGTTTCGTCTTTCTTTATGTAAAGTTGGTCGCTACTAATCAATAATGCACACACGCACTTTGTTAAGTACACTATGTTTAAATGCATGTTTTTCACACACCACTGGGTTGGTTGTTTAGTATGCATGCTAGGCCACGTGTGACAATTTTTGATTCATTTTGGGTATCGGTATTTATGAAAATTTCTTAACAATTTTTAGAACAAAAAAAATCTTATTTTTGATCCTTTGACAAGGTTGTTCGCCAAGGCCTTGCCACAACCCTTAACATGACCATAGAAATATGGTTTGCGAAGTAATGGTGAGGTGGCTAGTCGATCGGTAATGTGCTCTAAATACCCCCTATTAATTTCTTGAATTAATTCAAAAAACCTACCAAAACTCTACCAAAATTTCTACAGTTTTGAATTCTTTGTTCACTAATTATCTTGAAAATGTTTAAGTAATTATGATACATTTATGTGAGTGTAAAATAGTCTGAGTAACTATTTTTATGAATTTTATGAGTACTTCTCTATATAAGTGGTACTTAAGAGTTGTGCTACAATACTCTACACATCATTGATCTACATTATCTAATCACACCATATTAGGTAGTGTTGGCTTTGAAGGAGAGCGAATTTCATGAGTCAAATAAGGTTGTTACATAGGCAGCAAGTGAAGGTAACAATAGGAAGTTCGAACAGAGGTCCCAATTGATAGAGGTATATATGATTTTATTTTTGTCAGAGTTGTAATTTTTTTTATTTCTTAGTGAATTATTTGCTATTAAGTGGTTTCCATAAGCAACCCGAGAATGTTATCACATAAATATGAGCTCCATGTGGATTCATCTCATTATTTGATTGTGTTTGTATGATCTTTTGTGTTGTGGATACAATTTGAGTTTTAATATTGTATGCTAATACATATATGATTAAGACTCTGATTGGAAAATAGTTTATTACTGTTGTGCATGCCTTACTTCTGCTTTACTTGTGATTATGTCTTCTATATGAAAATATTTTTTTACCTAAGCTTGTTTAGTCTTCTTTAATAAATTTTTCTTTATTGCTTAAGGGGATGAGTCTTTTAAGAGTCTGTATCTCCTTACTGAGTTGTGTACCAGATTGTAGAATATTTTAAAATTTCATTTCAAATTTTAGCTGATTCAGACCAACGAAATTTTTTTCTGTTTTTGATGAAATGACAAATACACTAATTTTAGCAAGCTTTTAGGTAAACTAGCAAAATGAAAATGACAAAACTTATCCTTGTAATGCACGTGTAGTTAAGGTTAAACTCTAAAGTTAGTATAGCATAAGTAAAATACCTTATATCCTAATTATACTACTCAATATTATTTAGGTGTCAAAACCTCACAAACTCTCTCTCCTTATTATATTAACCTCACTTCATATCTTTACCGTACATTTAAATACGGAAGCATCATCACTGGTATTATATAACACTACTCATAGCATAAACAAAGAGGAGCATTGTTTTTTTGTTTTTTAATAAACATAAACACAATACACACCTAAAGAAACGGATGAGAGTTGGAATAATACAATTCCATCATAAGAATAGCATGTTATGTACGGAAGTAATAAATAGTGGTATATGAATATATCAAATTGGTAAAAGGAAACACAGGATTTACATAATTCAGCAATTTTTCTAGGTCCACGGGAGGAAGTAGATATTATTGAATTAAGTAAGAAATATACAAAATACAAATACAGATTTTCTCACTAATAATATCTCTCAAGTGTTTCTACAAACTTATAAAAAACTTTCACACTCACTAAGTATTTTCTTTCTTTGAGTTTGCTTATGCTCTTTCTAATTTTTTCTTCAATGCATAAAATCTTCCATATTTATAGATGAAGCAAGGCTCCCTTTCCCTAAATTATGCCACTAATTTGTTACATTATAGCCAATATTCAACATAGCACTGTACCTAAATACAACAAATACAAAGGAAGGTGAGTGTAGAAATAATTCAATTCACCGTAAGAAGATAAATTGCTAGCGAAAGCATATGTATATTGGGATTATTATATCATTTTCATTTGTGTAGATTTCTCTACATTTGAGAGTACAAATTAGTACATAAAATTAAGAAGAAAAATAAAAGGAGTTTAGCTAGTCATATATGTTGATTCTCAACAATGGTTGGAGGTTTACAAATTCTTAGGTGAGCTCTATGTTGGATCATAATTTGATCCAAAAACATTCAGGAAACCATATGAACCCAAATTTAAACACAGCAAAAGCAAAAGGGGTTGAAAACATACCTCATACCATTGATCAAATTTCACCACTTACATGGAAATTCTACTGGGTTTTTTGGTTTGATGCTTCTAAACCTTTTTCTGATATCACGATAGTGTAGAGAACAATTCATTGAAGATTAATTGAATTTTCTCTCAGTTTTTAATACTCAAAACATGTTTAGGGACCAAACTAAAATATATATATATAAGTATTAATTGCTCTGTCCATCAAATAGCAAATGAACATGCACTTAAGGGGCTTAAATCGTGGGTGATGGAGTGATGGAAGTTATGGAGCAACTTATGGTAACTACTTAACTGCTCAGTTGGTGGCCGAACAGTTTGAAGAGAAAAAAACCAACATTCTCTCACTTGGTCCGTATATTCCATCAATCAACTTTATGAGAAACATAACACATGAATCATGGAAATAAGTCTTCTAACAATGAGTATTATCTTCCATGTATCATGATGCATTATGCATCTCAAGCTCATACAACTTAATGAATAAACTTGATGTTCATTCAAGTTCCATAACTTAAGTATGTTTTCTCAACATATATGAATAAAACAATATGCACATAAAATTAATGAGAAAACAATAATTGAATAAGAGTTTCATTAATATTAACAAATGTATGTACAATGAAAATTTACATTATGGAACCAAGTCTCATTCTTACTATATGATCCTTAAAATTCTTTAGTGGCATGCCTTTAGTCAAAGGATCAACAATCATTAACTCAGTGCTAACGTTCTCAATGATCACTTTCTTTTCCTTAACACGTTCTCTTATGGCCAAGTATTTGATGTCGATATGCTTAGTACGACTACCACTTTTTTTGTTCTTGGCCATAAACACAATAGCTGAGTTGTCATAGTATAATCTCAATGGCCTAGAAATAGAGTCAACTACTCTAAGCCTGAAAGTAAAACTCTTCAACCATACACTATATGATGTAGCTTCAAAACATGACACGAACTCGACCTTCACAGTGGAAGTAGCAGTCAAGATCTACTTCATACTCCTTCAAGACACATCTCTACCAGCAAGCATGAAAATATAACCAAATGTTGATTTCCATGAATAAACACAACTAGTGAAGTCCGCATCAAAGTAGACAATCACTTCTAGAACGTCACTTTGTCTATATATGAGCATGTAATCCTTTGTCCCTTGAAGGTACCTCATGACTTTATTTGCAACTCTCTAGTGGTCAACACAAGGGTTACTCTGATATCTCCCTAACATCCTAACAAAAAGTGCAATGCCAGGTCTGGTACATACCTGAACATACATCTGGCTTCCAACAACTGAAACATATGGAATGGTTTTCATCTGTTCCTACTCGAGATCATTTTTAGGGCATTGGTTTAGGCTAAATTTGTCACCCTTTATAATAGGTGCCACACTCGGTGAACAATCCTTCATCCTAAATCTCTCTAAAACTTTATTGATATAGGTATCTTGAGATAAACCTAAAAAACCTCAAGATCTATCGCTATAAATCTTAATTCCAAAGGCATAAGATGCCTCACTTATATCCTTCATATCAAAGTTCTTCGAGAGGAATTGTTTATCATTGGTTGCAAGCAAAATATCATTCACATATAGCACCAAATAATAAATCTTACTCCCACTAACCTTCTGGTATATACATTGATCCACAAAGTTCTCTTCAAAACCAAATGAAGTGATAACATTCTGGAATTTCAAATACCATTGATAGCAAGCTTATTTTAATCCATATATGGATTTATTAAGCTTATAGACCAAGTGCTTGTCATTACTAGAGGAGAATCCTTCAAATTGTTTCATGTAAACCTCTTCCTCTAGGTTAACATTAAGAAAAGTCATTTTTACATCCATTTGATGCAAATCCAAGTCAAAATGGGCAACCAATGCCATGATCACACGAAGTGAATCTTTCTTAAATACAGGAGAGAATGTCTTCGTGTAGTCGATTCCCTCCCTTTGAGTGAATCCTTTGGCAACGAGTTTTGCCTTATGTCTCTCAATGTTGCCTTGTGAGTCTTTCTTTGTTTTGAAAACCCATTTACATCCAATGACTTTTACACCATCAGGGAACTTGACAAAATCCCAGACTCAGTTAGATGCCATAGAATCCATCTTTTTTTTCATGTTATTGTACCATAAGTTCAAAACCTCAGAACTTATAACCTGTGAAAATGTCTCAATATCATTATCGACTCCAACATTATAGTCACACTTTTGTAGACACATAACATAATCACTAAGAATCACCTATTTCCTTACTTTAGTAAATCTTCTTAATGTTGTATCAACATTTTCCTGAGGAGTAGGATCATGTTGTTCGGCTAGTTGTTCAATAGCTTCAAGCATTTGTTGAACTTCAGCATCTACTGGATCAGGATTAAAAGCTTGTGGTACTTCCAAGACTAGTTCTTCAACATGCGTTTATACTCGAGGAATGTTGTTAATAACAACGGTCAGTCTATTACTTGAAGTGGCACATTAAGTATCTGAATGATCTTTCTCAAGACTAATGCCCCAGGATCGATTGCTCCCACTAATCAAGTCATTCTCAAGAAATTTTTCATTTCTTGATTCCACAAACCTAGTGCTATGAGATGGACAATAAAACCTATTACTCTTAGACCTTTCGACATATCTAATGAAATACCCACTTATGGTCCTTGGGTCCAACTTCTTTTCTTGTGGATTATAGACTCTAAATTCAAATGAACAACCCCAAACACGTACATCCCAAACCCAGTTTCCAACCCTTGAATAACTCAAAATGTGTCTTTGGGATAGCTTTGGTTGGAACTCAATTCAATATGTACGATGTCATCTTAAGAGCTTCAGTCCAAAAGGACTCAGGAAGTTTGGTGATAGCAAGTATGCTTTGCACCATGTCTAACAATGTTCGGTTTCTCCTTTCAACTACTCCATTCTGGTCCAAAGAGCTTGGAAAATTGTATTAGGAAACAATCTCATTCTCTTGAAGAAACCTAGCAAATAGACCACTTGCTTGTCCACTCTCAGTGTATCTATCATAGTACTCCCCACCTCTATCTGATCTCACTATCTTAATTTGCTTGCCCATTTTTTCTCTACTTCAGCTTTAAACACCTTAAAAGAATTTAGTGCTTCATTCTTACTGTTAAGCAAGTAGAGACACATATATTGTGAGTAATCATCTATGAAAGAGACGAAATACTTATCACGGTATGCATATATGTGTATGATTTCCAATAATTCAGAGCTCCTCTTAGCACCCTACTTCGACTTGTTAGTCTGCTTGCCGTTAATACAGTCTATACAAGTCTCAAAGTCACTAAAATATAGAGTACTAAGTACCTTATTATTTACCAACCTTTTAATTCTCTCAATGGAGATATGTCCCAATTCATTTCCAATACCATAACATAGAAGAGACTTCATTCACAACACAGCGCTTAGTACCAATATTTTCATGAATGTGCATAGTTGTATAGTTGTCATCATTTTTCATATTAAGGAGAAAAAGAGCATTAGACAAAGTACCATATCCAATGACAATATATTTATAAAATAAATTAAAACCAGAGTTTGAAAAGTTAAAGGAATAACCATCGGACACAAGTTTGGATACTAAAATTAAATTCCTAGAAAAACTGGGAATATAAAATGTCTTTTTCAAATTTAAAATGAAACCACTACTTAAAAACAAACTAAACGTTCCAATGGCCTCCACATGTGAGGGCATCTTATTTCCTGAATACATGCTACGTTCACTTCCCACTAGTTTCCACAGGTCTCGCAAGTCTTGCAATGAATTGGTAACATGGATTGTAGATCCAGAATCAATCAACCATTTGCTATGATTAACATCAATAATATTGGATTCATAACAAACAAATGAAAGTTGAGTACCTTTCTTATCAAGTCATTTCATGAACTTGGAGCATTGTTTCTTAACATGTCCCTTCTTCTTCTTGCAAAAGAAGCACACAATCTCCTTCTTAATGTCTTTTTAAGGAGGGATTTTCCCCTTTCCCTTGTCCCTGGCTTGATCCCTTTTATTGTTCTTCCCAGAGGTAGTCAAGTTCATATTTTCATTTTCCTCCATTAGCAGCCTGCCCTCTTCCTGAACACACATGGTAAACAACTCATTAATCGACCATTTGTCCTTATATGTGTTATAGGATATCTTAAAAGGGCCATACTATTGAGGTAAGGTACCAAGCAAGGCTCTGACATCTCAACCTTTAATGTTTTCAATTGGGCCATAATATCCCTCATGCACATGATATGATCACGCACACCCCTAATGATAGTGAGCCTCAGGGACAAAAACTGTATGATGAGGGTGTTCGCCATTACTTTGTTTGAAATGGTGAATTGTTCATCCATAGCCTTTAGTAATTATTGGACCTTGTCATACTGCTCGACAGAGCCCTTAATACCAGCAAATATTTTCGTCTTTATGAACATAACGAAGAAATGATTAGATCACTCCCACTTATCATATAGAACAACTATATCTGGAGAGCTGGTTTCAGTTAATGTAGGGGGCTTCTCCTTCCTAATGGCGTAATCTACATCCATCCATCCTAAGTGAAGGAGAACTCTCTCCTTCCAAACCTTGTAGTTGTCCCTTTTAAGCTCGGGAACATCACATTTCATATCAGAGTAATTAACAGGTTTAATTGCTGCAATAAATGAAATATACATACTCATGTTACTAAATTTGAAGCTATCAAAAAAATCTGACATGTTCTACCAATGTAAAATCATGTAAAACATATGAATCTAGTGACATAAAACTTGCATGTGAGCTAAAGTTTTAATTCAATTAGATTCATCCTAACTTTACGATAAAACTATCAAATTATGTTCCTTTTTATAATCCCTACAGGTAAATTATAAAATATAATTTGATATTCTATCCTAATTAATCACACAAAAATATAATAAAAATTCCTATGAGATAAGATTTATTATATCACATATGATTAATCATAATTAATGTTTATATTCTAAATGTAATCCTAAATAAATCTTATTATAGTTTTAATTAATTAAAGACGCTGTGGCTACTCCCTAATTAATTAAACTATATGAATCACTTAAACATTAACTGAATCCTTAGACTCAATTATTGCATAAAACCATAAGCAATATTAATTTAATTATAAATACACAAATATTATCTATCTTAAGAATGCATGTATGACAATAAATTATACAAGTAAAGATAAATAATATAAGCACTAATTAAATCAATAAAGAACCATTAACAATTAACAATTAATTTCATTATGCATAAATTATTAAACCAAACTTCATATGTATAATTAATTATAAAATTTATACATACAAATACCAAAACAAATAATTTAAGCATAATGTATTTAAATAATTTTTAATGTGCCCAAAAATTATTTAAATAAATGTCACATGTATAATAAATATTCTACACATGACAAACCTAAGTTAAATAATTAATTATATTAAAATTATATTCGAAATTATTTTTTTTAATAAAAATTAAAATCTGAATGTATATAAAAATAAGTCTGGTACAAAATCTAAGACAAAGTGCATCATGGTCCAACGGACAACACATTTCATATATAGCAACCAAATCTGGGTTCGATTCTCGACTAAAATATTTTAAAAAAATTATTTAAAAAATTAAATTCTGAATGTATATAAATATAAGTCTCGTACATATTCTAACATATAGTGCTTTGTGGTCCAGTGGACAGGATACTACAAACCCAGCAATGAAGTTTGGATTTGATTCTCGTCTATAACAATTTTTTTAAATGAAAAAATGACAAGTCGTTTTTCCTCTATAGAAGAACTCGTCTTCAACCTCCAGCCGGGTCATAAGACCCAGTTTTGATCTGAACTAAGGCTCGATGGTTTTTGTCGATTCTGACGACAAAATCTGGATTTCGTTTTATCAAAATTCTCATAATTTGATTTCTAAGTGGTTCATGGTATTATTTTCAATCAAAAACATCAAAATAAAAATAAGTTAATTAAAGAATTTCAATGAATGTGCACGACAAATTGAATTTATTTTCTTCATGATTTTTCAAGTTTCAATTCACAGGATCATTCAAATATCAATACTGAAATAATTTGTAATTTTCATATGCATCAAAAACAAGCCAAATAAAAAATCCAAATTTTCAGTTCCTCGTGAAACAGAGCAAAACATGGTTGTTTTCAAAACGACTCTGGTACCAAATGTTTGATCATAATTTGATCCAAAAACGTTCTAGAAACCATATGAATGTAAATTTAAACACAAAGAAAGCAAAAATATATTGAAAATATATCTTTTGTCATTGATCAAATTCCATCACTTACACGAAAATTCTAATGGATTATTTGGTTAGATGTTTCTAAACCTTTCTTTGATATCACGATGGTGTAGAAAACATTTCACTGAAAAATAATTAAATTTTCTCTCAATTTTCAATACTCAAAATAAGTTTAGGGACCAAATTGAAATATATATATATATATATGTATATGTACGTATTAGTGTATATGTACGTATTAAGTGCTCTATTTATCAAAGAGTTAATAAACGTGTGCTCAAGGGATTAAAATCATGAATAATGAAGCGATGAAAGTTGAGCAATTTCTAACTGCTAAGAAAGTTTTATGTAAGGTAGGCAAATAAATTTTATGTGAGGTAGATACGTAGCTGATGTAAAAGTTTTATGAGGTTTATTATAATTAAAAAATAATTAATATTATTTTTAAAATATTAAAATATAATACGTATTTGTGCAAGTGTCTCATACATGACTGTTTCGTAGATAGATCAAAGTTTTACAAATTTTTACGAGGTGCCTGTGTTGGGTATGCTCAACACGTGTAGATGAAGCCTTGAACCATTGGTTGATTCTTAAGGTCGATAATGTCCATAGTCAGTGCAATGGAAAATTTAAATGCATAAATAAATATAATGTTGCTGACATATAATTTATTTAAATTTATAAAATTTATAAAATATTTAAAATTTAAATCTTATTTATAAATATGTAAACATTTAATTATTTATAGATAACAATAATAATAATGGTAGGAAGCTAATGAGATTTTGAAAATTAACTAAATTAAAAGTATGTTTGTTTGTGTTTTTTTTAATGGTTTTAAATAGAAGTAGTTTTAAAAAAGTATTTAAAATATAATTTTGTCAATAAGTAAAAAATATATTTTTTAAAATCAAAAGCATTTATGATAAAAAAAAATCATGTTTGATCGGAAAAACATTTTATTTTATTAAAAGCGCTCCATAAGATTCAAAAACATAACTAAATAGACCCTAATATGTTTTTACATTTTTTCAATTATTGCTAGAAAATCTTCACCGTACTCAAAAATGTAATAATTTTTTTAAAATGCATAATTATTTATTATTTTTCTAAAATATAACTAATAAAATGAATAAAAAATATTACATCGTTCATTCTAAATTAATATATAATTTCTCCTATTTACTAAAGTATTTCTCATACGTACGCCCACATTTGCCTTGTGAATACGGATTAAGTATCCACAGAGAGGGAGATACACGTGCAATTGCGCCAATTAAACTACAAACTGGTCGTATATAATTAAGTTTTGAAAAATTATATTAACATTTAAAAATAAATTATATTTTTTATTAATTACATTTTTTTATCTAATTTAATAATAAAAATGATAAATTTTATCTGATAATAAATTTATTTATAACAATTAATAAAAAATAAATATATTAATAAAAATATAATTCCAATATATATAATATATATATAACTACTCTTAAATTTTATTTCTCGTGAATATGGGAAGCTCTTATTTATATTTTCATTAATGTTAAAATCACTTATAATTATAAAAAAAAAATTTAAAAAAATACTTTCAACATTTTGAAAGAACTATTAACACTTTTTGAATAATCTATATTCCTAAATAGAAATAATTTTGAATACTTTAAGTCTCGTTATTCTTACGTGTGTATGTTGGTTTTTATATACAAATATGATGTTTATTTTATGTTATTCAATGTTTTTTCATCTTCTGTGTAAATTTAATTATTACAGATCAATAATACATACACGTATATAATTAAGAACATTTTCTATGCAAGCATGTTTATACATATCATAGGGTTGGTTTTCGTAGTGTGCATACTAAGTGGAGTGTTAGTTTTCAACAAACAAGCCGACATCGTCACTTGTGTTTTTAGTTCGTTTCCAGTATGGCTATTTATGAAAAGTACTCGGTAATTTTTCGAATGAAAATATATGACTCTTTATCACCTTGACACCAAGCTCACCAGGGACCTCGCCATAGGTGGTGGCTATGTGGTGGTGAGGTAGAAAATCTAAGTTCTATGAATACCCCCTTATTTCTTCTTATTTGGCACCCAGAAAATGTAGCAGGGTTCTGTTAAATTGACATCTCATTTTTCTATTTTTGGATCACTAATATCTTTAGTGTTGTTCAGTATTAGTGATTCGTGATTGCATGAGTAAAACTGTACTTGTGAGTATTGAGTACTTGAGACGGTGTTTACAAGTGGGTTGTATGTTAGACATGTGCTGACTGATAGTTGTTTGAATGCAACTGTTTAGTTGTGAGAATCTCATTGTAAGAGTGAGATAAGTTAAATTAATTGAGTTCTCATATATCTTGTTGTGCACAATAAGAGATAGGTTGTTAGAGTTTGAGTGTAGTACTCAAGATTGAGAGTAGTTATACTTCTTATTATTGATCTATAGTCACTGATCACACCTCATTGGGTGGTGTGGGCTTTGAAGGAGAACTAAATTTATGTGTCAAATCAGGTCATTGTGAAAACAGTAAACAAGAGCAACAATAAGCAATTAGGACAAATATCCTGATTGATAGAGGTAATAGTGGTTTTATTTCTCTTATAGTGTAACTATTTTATTGTTTAGTAGATTGTTTACTACTGAGTGGTTACCTTAAGCAAGAGAAGGATGTTATCACATAGATAAGGTTTCTATGTGTGTTTATCTCATTATATCTGTTGTTATGTATGATCTGTCTTTGTATTAGTATAATTTTTGTTTCTATTATGTATGTTCTATTATACTAGATTTTGACTCTAATTAAAAAGCTTATTTGTTTTGCGTAGTTACATGCTTTCTTTCCTTTTCTTGTAACATACCTATAGCTTTCTAATTACTAATTCTGCTTTTTGATCATGCATTTCTAGTGTGTCTTGAAGGAGTTTGTATCTTCTTATCCTAATAATATACCAAGTGTTGGACTATTTATTATGATTTGTTATATAATGTATGATTGCATGCTATGAAAGAACAATCATCATTTACCAAATATGTTTCCACATATGAGATCTTGAAGAGATTGAAAATCCCTTATAGCTTTTCAATATGGATGACTCTCTTGTATGTTGTGTAATGTTTGTTATGTTTATACATATTATTAGCCTAAATATGAGCCTATAAGGTATACCATCACTAGTATGTTTACTGTATTTTCTTCTTTTTTTATAGCAGATTGCTTTTGTTGTGTATTGGATTGAGAATGTTGTTTTGTACATTCATTGTGTTAATTGCTCAATTCATATAGTAAGACTAATTGGTCGAATTGATATAGAGATTGCGAAAAGATTTCCTAAGTTGATGTTTTTACCCCTCATTTGCGTACCAGTTATCTGTTTGAATCAAAATAATAATTGACTTTTATGTAATTAGATTATTAACAAAAATACCTTCATGCTTTGAGATATCTTCAAAAATACTCCTAAAGTTTCAAAAAATTCAAAAATATCCCCCAAGCTTTACGAAAGTTAAGTCTACAAGCAAATAGTAACATTCATAAAATGGAAGAAGAAAAAATAAACCAAGAAATAGTAGAATTAGAAACAAAAGAGATCTCATGAGGTTTTTTTTTTTACAAAAAATGGTATAAATTAAAAAGAAATTTAAAGAAATTCAAAAAACAAAATTAAATCTTAAAGAAGAAGATGGATTTAATTACCCATCATCATTCTAATCTCTAAAAAAACTATTCCCCATAAAATACATAATTTATTATGAAATAAGTAATAAAGAAATGAATATTAATATTACAGATGCAAAAGGAATGTATAATATACCATCAATTGATAAAGAAACTATATTAAATAAGCTATCCAAAATTCCTCAAAAAGATAAAGAAAAAATTAGATACATCCATTTAGGAGGAATTCAAATATTAATAAAATCTTATTTCAAAGAAAGAATATATACACGAATAAAAATAGCATTACTAGATAAATGAATAATAAATAGAAAATATGTTTTACTAGGAATGATTCATGGTAACTTAGAATACCAATAATTTAAATTTACATTATATCCTAGATTTGCTATTAATATCCATGATAAAAACCTAAACCAAGTATTAAGCCTTGCTTATGAATCCGAAAAAGGAGATTTATTAAAAGAAGAAAATCATTCATTTTAAATACATTATTTAGTAGCATATTTTTTAACAAATAGTCATAATAGTTCAATATATGGACAAAATAAATTTATAAAAATAGACAAAACTTTTAAGGAACTTGGAAAAATAATAAAACCAAAAATACTAATAAAAATATAGAAGAACATTATAATGAAAACTTTTGTACAAACAAAGAAGAATATTATATGAAAGTAATCAGTGAA
Organism: Hippophae gyantsensis; assembly: GCA_030763125.1. Classification (NCBI taxonomy): domain Eukaryota; kingdom Viridiplantae; phylum Streptophyta; class Magnoliopsida; order Rosales; family Elaeagnaceae; genus Hippophae; species Hippophae gyantsensis. The sequence goes on along the minus strand of CM061039.1, from coordinate 25,105,422 downwards.
ACTAATTCTGAACCATAAATTATGACCCCAAAAGGTCACATGAAACCAATTTCATTACCTATTCCTTATTAAGAAGGAACATCTGACCCAAATAGAGGAGAAAGAAATAGTAAAAGGACAGAACAACCTGACACCACATATAGAAGAAGACAACCACCTAAAATGGAGAATGATTTGCATTGGGGAATTAGAGGTAGCATCTCACTAGAATTCAAACTCTATGATAATTATAAGTATGATATTTTAGATTCATGTTGTATAAGAGATAGGAAAAAAGCCTTAGATGAATGGGCTAGTAGTATAAGGTGCTCATACAAACCTCTCAAACTACCAAAACAAACCTTTCAATCTATAAGGTATTAGTAACTCATAAAATGATAGGAAATGTTAAGGTTTTGTTTTCAAACTTAACATATCAACAACATTTATTAATGCAAGGGAATGCTCTCACATGAAAAGAATACTTGGATACAATAATAAGTGAAATATATAAGGAATTTATTAGAGAAGATAAAGGAAGAACTATCACTAAATCTGGTGAAATTGAAATCAATGAAGCTAAATAATATCTAACAAATATGGAAATTTGTGACATATGTTACATAGATTCTTTTATTTATGAATATGAAATATATTATTATAAATTATCACCCTCTATGCAAATAACTTATAAAGAAATGTTTTTTTCCAAAAATTACCTGAAACATTACATAAAATTGTAACAGAAAGTTGGGAACAGAGAAATAAAAAAACTATATGAGATACTCTAGGAGGAAGAATAAGAAGCCATAAAAGTTAGATAAATATTAAATGCCAAGAAAGAAAAGAATATAAACAAATAAGAGAAAATGATAAAATATGTTGTGGTACAAAAGACTTTAGAATAGCAGAAAAATATGGATGTAATATAGAACCTTACAAACAAAAATATAAAAAATATAAAAGATTTAAAAGATATAAATTCAAAAAAATAAGATTTTCAAAAATATAAAAAGATATTTAATAGGGAAACTTATAAGAAAAGATATTTTAGAAGGAAGAAATACAAACCACCCGAAAATAGGAATTATTAGTCTTTACGAAAGAAAAAATACAGATGTTGGATTTGTAATTAAGAACATTATACCAACGAATGTCCAAGCAGGCTTCAACATAGAAAAGAATTTAAAAAGGAATTTTCACAAAAAGAAAAAAATCTTAGAGGAAGCTTTCAAAATGGAATTAGAACCAATTGAGGAATATGATATATATATGATACTTATAGTATTTATCTATCAAAAGAAACTAAGGAAGAAACAATTGACTCAGAATATGAACAATCAGATTATGGGTACTCTTCATCAGAAGATGAGTGATTTGTATAGTATTATAAATTCAAATAGTACCTATATCACAGTAGGAATTGTAAGAATTGCTAATAATACTACAATAAATCTTAATAAAGTATTAAGAGATACAAATATAATGATAGAAGGAGAAAATTTTCATATTCCTACCATATATCAACAGAAAATAAGAGTTGATTTACTAATAGGAAATAATTTTCTAAACCTAGTGATGGATGATAATGAATTAATCGCATGACTGGCATTACAAATACCGATCTTACAAAAATTACTCTTTTTTGGTTTTATTATTTGTAAAACTCTCGCAAATGCACAAATCATTTTATAGAAAATGATAAGTATACTCCCAAGGTCGATCTAAGGAAGGAATTTATATGATTTTTAATTTATTATTCAAAATCTTAAAAACAAAATTAAATCCTAAACATTTTGTCACAATATTTTGGTTGGTTTGTTTTCTAATTTAATAATGTGAAAATAAATATAAACATAGATATAAATTCAATAAACATTAATGTAAATTTTATCATTCATAACAGTGGAGTATATAATGATATAATAATTAAGTTAATTATGCTTGCTCGTATTATTTAGATTATTAAAGATATAAATTAATATTTGTTGATTTTCTCTTTTTAGTATTAAAGTGTCCTTTAGGCGAAGTCAAATAATTAGAATTTATTTAAGGTGTCCAAATTAAACTTAAGAATTTAATTTTCCAAATACTAACTTTCAAGTTTTAAAACCAATACTGAAAATATGTCGTCAACACATTTTCGAAGAATAGTTCTTATAAAAAAACTTTTGAAATAGAGTTTCACTCTAACTACTGGGGGATTGTACCAACTAGGGGTGTCCATAAACCGAACCGGACTAGACCAAACCGTAAAATCGGACCGGATCGGACCAAACTGAACGGTTTTACTAATCAAACGGTCCGGTCCGGTTTGTATTAATTTTAAACCGTTCGAACCGGATCGGACCGGTTTAATAATATATTAAAATTTTCATATTATTTTTCATTAAATTATAAAAAAATCGAACCAAACCGGACCAAACTGTTTTATAAGTCAAACGGTCCGGTCCAGTTTTTATTTCTTAAAACCGTTTCAAACGATCTGATCCGGTCCGGTCTAGTCCGAGTAATATGAACAGTCCGATCCGGTTAAATTTTTTTAGGCAAAACCGGATCGGACCGGACCATGGACACCCCTAGTACCAACAAATAAAAGAGCACTACTCTAAATTAGATCGAATAATTAAACCTTAAAATCTAATTTTCAGATTTAAGTTTGTAATGAAAAATAATGTATTTCTCCCTAACATCTTTAATATAAAATTTTGAATAAAAACAAAATCAATTTATTTTATAAAAGTGTTTTACCTATTTAATATTTTGCAAACATAACAACATTATAATTATATCATATTTACAAACAGTCAGCCATGTTAAATTTAATCATAGACAAATTAAATATAACATATAAGAATAAATCATAAAATGATAAATGTAAAGAATCCATTAAAATAATACATGTAAAGAATCCATTAAAATAATACCTTAAAGGAATCCTTACAACAGTTTGATGTTAATTCTGTTACTAAAAAACCTCCAAACGGATTTGCACATCTGCTTATTGAATCAAAAAACTAACAATTTATAAAAACATAACTAGTTCCTCTCAAAAGAGAAGAACTTTAAAAATAAAAACTAAAAAAAGAAAACTCTCTAAAGAGAGAAAGAGCTCATAAAATTATTTTGTTTTGGAATGGGGGAATAGGGTCCTTTTATAGATGAGGAAAAGGCCAAAAAAGGAGGAAAAACTTTTCAAAATTTAAATTTGGTGCCCGTATAGGGTGCGAAAATCTTGCTAGACGGGCTATCGGTGCGGCAGACGAGCAGATGGCGCATGCGGGCACGCGTAGGACACGGCGAGCAGTGAGCAGTGAGCAGGCGCTCGCGCGACACGATGCGGGACTCAACGTGCGACTTGGCACGGATCAGATGGTGAGCACGGAACTTGGCACGATGGGCGGCTGTGCGCACGAGCGCACGTTAGACTGGGTGCGAATGGGCGCACTACTAATGATTCCAAAAAGATAAATTTATATAAAAATATGATAAAATCATACAAATATAAATCTATTTAATCAATTAAAGTATATTAAATCATAGTAATTTTAGTGCTTTTTAAGCACTCATCACCTATATCAACCTTTCATACAATATTTAGAGAAAATAAGTCTAACAACACTATATGGTGATACCATATATGTATCAAAAATAAGAAAACTTTTAGCTGTATCAAACCCAACTTTTATGCAACAACATAAAAAGCAAAAACGTGGTGAAATAGAACAACAAATACCTTATTTAGAAAATATTTTATTAGATATAGAAGGAAAAAAAACTCTTTTCTCAATGAAATATAGGAAGTTAAAGCCCTAATAGGCACCAGAAAAATATTAAAACTAGTCAATTCAAAAAATCTTTTTGATCCAAAAATAAATCAATCCAAGACAATAGTTAACATAAAATTAAGATATCCTAACAAAGTCATAAGAGTAAAACCAATTATTTATACCCCATAAGACAGGATTGAATTTGAAAACAAATTCAAGAACTTTTGGAATTAAAAGTCATAATACCAAATAAGTTACCTCATTCTAGTATAGTATTTTTAGTTGAGAAAAGAAGTTGAGAAAAGAAGAAGAGAAAGGAGAATAGTAATAAATTTCAAAGCATTAAATAAAGAAACCATTGATGATGGATACTTCATTCCAAAGAAAGAAAAATTATTATCATTAATAAAAGGAAATAAATATTTCTCATGTTTTGATTGCAAAAGTTGATTTTGGCAGATAAGACTGGACGAAGAATCTCAAAAATTAACAGCATTTAGTTGCCCTTAAGAATAATTCCAATAGACTGTGTTTATATAGATGATATTTTGTCTTCATTAATAAACTACATAAACATTAATTAGATATTATTAATATTTTACAAGAATGTACAAACGAATGTATTATTCTCTCTAAAAAGAAAGCATTACTTGCTCAACAAGAAATTAAATATTTAGGGTTAAAAATTGAAGATGGAAAACATAAGGATATATGCGTAGGTCTCCCGTCCAAGGTATTATGGTTTCACCTGGTTGATATACACAGAAGACTAACCTCAAGAAAGGTAACGCATTTCTTTCGCTCTCTCCAACTCTCGAATCCGATCTTGGTCACTTAAGACCTTAATAGGAACCCGATCCCTAACTATAAATGATACCAACTCGCTTCTTATTAAGGCCTTAAGTAGTGAGGATCTAGTTCGAGAGTTAAAGAGAATAAAAAAATGTATTATCTTTCTTAAAATTAGTCTCCTATGTATATCAACCATATGGAACGATAATACCTCATACAGAAACTACGTTGTACGAACTTAGATTCAAACATATATATATATATATATATATCTAATAATTAATTGGTATTCATATTAATTATTTAATTAATATGGATATATTTTTTTACATTCATTTTCATGTGTTGGTTGATTCATAATTATGTTTTTTTTTAATTTTACCTTAATCATATTCTTCTTTATGGATGGATTAAAATTCTTTAAATATCTACTTTAAAAAATAAACTTTATTATTATTTAATTATTTAAATATGAGATTATTTGTATATATTATTGTCTTATATAAAAAAAATTGGTATTAACACGGTTCCCTCAATTGTTATATACTGAAAATTTATCATAATTATAAATAATTTTTTTCTTCGAAAAATTATTTTTTTAAGAAAAATATATATTTTAATAAAAATTAATTACATTATCAAAATTATTTTTATTATTGTGAAAATAATAATGTATGGATTGTGTTTTATATTTATAATTAATAATATTTTAATATCATAAATATTAAAAAAAATTAATATAATAATAAATAATTATTATAATAACAATTTCAATTATAATAATATCTACATTATAAATAAATAATAATAAATAAAAGCTTTGAAAAAGACATGTAGGCTACCACGAAAAAGTGAAAATTAAGGCTGCGAGGTAATAAAAGCGCATGTGAGTGCTGGTTGAATTGAATTTGCATGTGCTGTGACGAGTAATTGCATTTGGTAGCTTTCGTACTGTGTCTTGGCTGCTTGCCACTTGGTGAGACCGTAGTCATTTACAGGAGAGTTATGTACTTTGCTTCCCTTCGGGGGCCCCGTTTATAACGGTTTTTATTTTAGTGGGGGAGTGCTTTTAAATATATGGTTTACATGTAAGTATTTCATGATTATACTTCTAGGCTAAAATAACTAAAATAGCATTATAAAAAAAAATATTTTTAAAACTTATAATATAAATAATATTAAATGTATCAAATTAAATAAAATTAAATATTAAATAAAATTAAATAATTATTATACAATTTAAATATATCTAAAATCAAATGAACGATATTAAATGTAAGTTGATAGAATGAAATTTTTTAATAAAAAATATATAAACTTAATATAAATAATATTATTTTTGTAATTATAAATTTTAAAAAATATTATTTTTACTTTTTTTTTTTGAATAATTATCAAAGGTTCATTCCTAATTCTAATTGTTTTATGTTGAAAACTAAATAATTATCTCAAAATCACTTTTAAATAAATCACTTCATTTCAAACTCTTTTATTGAAGCCATATGAGAGGAGGACATCCAAAACGGATGAAACACTTAAATCTCACTTTTAAACGAAAAGAGTACTTAAGTAGTATTTTTATTAAAATGAAGACTTGCATTTTTTTAAAAAATGAATTACCTTTAAATATCCCTTTTTATAAATAGATGCACTTAACTTCCGTAAGTGAGAAGTGGTACTATATATACTTCGACCAGCACATGTGCTACACAATAAGCATGGTAAGTATATGATCATTATTCAAAGGTTTATAGTCTTTATAAATGTTATAATTTTTCGAAAAGTGTATTTTATTTTTTTATTTTATAAAATATATTTAAAATCTTATAATTTATGAAATTGTATATTTTAGTCATCTATTTTTTAAGTTATACATCTAATTTACTCAAAATGAAAAATTTTAAAATTAATAAAAAAATCAATTTTTTTTAAAACACTAAAAATAAAATAAAAAATCATATTAAATTTATTTTTGGAATAAAAAAATTTAATTTTTGTACTTCCAAATTTTTTTTTCTTCATATTTTCTACTTTTTCAAAATCTTAAATTTTTAAAAAACTTGTGCAATTTTTTTTGTAAAAAAGAACTTCGATTTTTTCATTTCAAATCTAAGTTTTTTTTTTCTTTTTGTAGTTTAAAAATCAAATTTTTAATATACATTTGAAAAATATTATTTTCTATATTTTATTTTAAAATTTTAAATTTACCCTTGAAAAATAAATTATTTATAGTTGATTGAAATTTTTTAAAAAATAAAGAATCATAAATATATATCTTAAAATATAGATAATTATATTGTTTATTTTAATAAATTACTTAACGTTTTATATATATATATATATATATCTTAAAGATAAAAAATCAAAATATATATTTTAAAGAATTATAATATTTATGAAGACCTTAAAAGATAGTGGATAATTGACGCTATTTGTGTTGTTTCATCTAATAATTACTAAAGATTCATTATTATTTTTTGTGCTAATTTTGTGGTTTTTTTGAATTCGATTGAAAATAGTGTGAATTCAAATATATAAAAATGATAAAAAAAGTATAAAATTTTCATCTCTTAAAAAACTTTGTCTCATATTCTTTTTTTTTTTTTTCTAGATCTCCTAGGAAGTGTTGATATAGAAAATTATTTACAATTTGGATTAAGCCCCAATGGGCACCTATTTTTGTGAGGGATGAGAACTTAGAAAATTGTGGAGTCACACACACGCGCTATAGCTATCGCCATCCGACCAATCGAATCGAGTACATGTGTGTGACGTGGCTTTCCAACAATCATAAATTTTGTTCTTATCCAAACTAAGTTATCCAAAACTTGACCATTATTTTTTTGACCATTCTGTTTCATTATTATGTGAATGTTTTTGTTGTTATTGTGTGAACGCTATACGCACGTTCATCCTTTTTTAAGTTATAAAAATAGTGTCATAACTCTTAGTTTTATATAATTAAGAAACAACTCTTTACGTCAAATCCAAGAAAATAAAATTCAAAATTATTTTTTTTATTTTTTCAAGCAACATAAATACTTTAGAAGTTATTTCAGACTTCATCTGCAGTAAAGTTTTCAGACAAAAAATGATTTTATGTTATTTTATCCTTAAGACGTTATTTGCACAAATTTAAATAGAGTTACAAAACATTAAAAAAAACTTAAATTTGTAACTCAATTCAAATTATATTTTTTAATATATCCATAATATTATTTATATATTCCTTTTACTTACTTGATGCCAACAAATTCTTATCTTGAAATCATTTTTTAACAAATCACTTTATTCATTTCAAAGTTCTTCGGTTGAAGCCATATTGAGAGGACATCTAAACTGGCTCAAACACTTAGTCTCCCCTTTTAATAAAAAATGTGTACTTAACTCTTAGTTTATTAAAATAAACATCTCAATCCTTTTCTTCTTTTTTTATTAATAAAAAATACACTTAAATCCCATATTATAAATAGGTGCACGGTATGGGTAAGTGACAAGTGGTACCATGTATATTTCGACCATGCACATGCGCTACACAATATACACGCATGACAAGTATATGATACATATTAAATTATTTTATATATATATTTGAAGTAATATGTCAGTATTATATTAATTGTTAAATTAAAAATATATAATTTTAAAATAATAATAAGATTATTAATACAAAATCAATTATATTATAATACTTATACTTTATGCATGTTTTATATTAATATTTTTCTTATCAAAATTACCGACCAATTCCTTTGGATTATATATTAGGATTTGAACTAATCTTATTACATACTTGTCAATATGGTGTTCATAAACCGGACGGGACTGGATCAAATCGTAAAACCAGATCGAATCGGATCAAATTGAATGATTTTATTAATCAAACGGTCCGATCCGATTTGTACTTATTTTAAACTGTTCGAACCGGACCGGACCGGTTTAATAATATATTAAAAATTTCACATTATTCTTCATTAAATTATAAAAAAATCGGGCCAAATCGGGAACCAAATCGAACCGAACCGTTTTATAAATCAAACGATTCGGTCTAGTTTTTATTTCTTAAAATCGTTTCAAACGGTCTGATCCAGTCCGATCCAAGTAATATGAACGATTCGATTTGATTAATTTTTTTTTTAAATAAAATCGTACCAGATCGGACCATAGACACCCCTACTTGTCAATGATCAAACAAAAACTAGATTGAAATCCTCCTAAATTGATGGGACTAATTTACGTAATATTCACTAGGCATGCAATTTGCTAACAGCTCATGTGGTGCTGCACAAATTGGGTGTTATTCAAATCGATTTAATTCCATGTGCTCAACATTCTTTGTTTTCATTTTGGTTTCTATTCTTCTTTTTGTTTTTTTGTTTTTTTGTTTTTTGTTTTTTGTTTTTTGTTTTTTGTTATCTTTCTAAACCCGATGGAGTCAACTCAATAAATAAAAAAATTAGCAAAAAATTAAAAAATAAAAACTCAATAAATAATTAATATGCTTATATATAATAATCAAGCATGAGACTAAATTGCATGCATGCACCAAAAATTATCTTTGATTGATTGATTTCAATCGCAAACATAAAGCCTGTCGGCTTTGTTATAATACAATTGTCACCAACTCTTTGTTTTCAAATACGTTGTTAATGCGGAATTTTTTTATTTTTATTTTTTAATAAAGTAGCGTAAAGGTGTTATAAATTTGTAAAATACTTCTATACTTATTAAGTATAACATAAAATTCTTATAACTTTTTTTTAAAAATAAGTATGCACATTATTTTTAAATTAATAATTTATCATTTTTTTAAGATAATGATTATTAAGACCACATTTTAAGAAATATTTTAAAAATTATAAATTAATAAAAAATAATGATTAATTTTTAATCTCAATAAAATTTAAAATTTAATGTTTAACTCACTAATTATGAGTAACCTTTTAGGAAAATTATAGGAATTTTGTACATTTTTATCAAAAATTATATTCCTTTTATTGTCCTTCACCAGAGAATAATAATAATAATAAATAAGTTTTAATATAAATTTATATACAAATAATTATAGTTTGTTATTTGTCAAAATAAATTAAAAAATTTATACATTTTTAAAAAAATTATCACATGACACTATTATTTTGATACATGACATATCATAATTGATATAAATATAAATATGTGTATAAATTAACATGCATTTAATAATTTTTTTAATATTAAATTTCACTTTTGTGATTCTGAAGGTAATATCGTGGAAAAAGCTAGCTAGCTATAAAAAAAATATACTCTCTCTGTATAATTATAAGTACCTGATCAAAAAAATAATAATTATAACTATTATTTTATTTTATTTTAAAAATATATTGGTCAATTATGCAGTCAACTACAATTATAAAACCAAATTAGAAGAGGAAATGTACGCATAATATTACTATTCCAACAGAATAGGTACAAAAAATTAATTTGATTTTCATTATTTAGGTATTTGAGTGTTGCCAATTTCATGGGAAAAACTATATATATATATATATAATGGTTAGTTATAATGGTGAGATTATTTCCTTTACAAATGGTATTATAATATTTGCCCAACAGTAATTAGCAATTATCTTGTAGCTAACACTACATCCATCCACTAATACTGTATTTCTGTTTCGCATGCATGTATAATTGATGTAATAGTCGTTTGGTACGTAATACTTCACATTTAATGCATCTACCTACATTATTTTTAACTATAAGGAACCTGATTTATCTGCGAATGAGCCAAGTCATCGCCTCATCGTGAAGTTATGATATATACATATGACTAGCATTGCTGCTGATCAGCCAACAACTTTATGCGTGGCACCCAATTTTTAGGGGAGAATATTAAGCATGATATAAATGCTTGAATGATACCTATAACGCCTAATATTAGACCACTAATGTTAAACAATACTTGAATGATATAAATGCTTAAAGAAATATTTATTGTATTAATTGAGTGCAATATTCAAATGTTATTATAGGTATGTCATGTGACTTTTAGGACATAACACCTAACAATCTTCAACATTGCACTTGAAGCCACCTCTTATTAAAATGTAACCCTAGCCCCTATACATGAAAGATCAAAGATCATGGAAGGTAGAGTCTTAGCTGTCAGGATATTATTTCAGCCTAACTCTAGATCTAATCAGATGAAACGAACTTTCAACGTAAGTTTTAATTGAACTAAAGATAAAAACAAAACAATCAAAATATTGAATAGTTAATTTGGTTAAGAGGAATTCAATGTATTAAAAGAAATAGTATAACAACTTCACTCTTTCTAAGAAAATTACAAATAATAAATTGAAGAAAAAAATAAAAATAAAAAACTTTTCCTTTTGAATTGTAAAATTATAATCTCTCTAAATTTTTCTACCTTATTATATTCTTCTGCTATGCTATCATATTTATCCGTGAATCTCTCTTCAATTTACAATATTACAAAATTACTAATTTAACATAACTAATATAGCTTCCCCTTCTTTCTCTAAAGAAAAGAAGTCAAAATTGACTTTATAATAATTTAACATTTGTCCATTGAAAGTCAAGTTTTGGTGACTCTATAATTCATAACACTAATGTTTTTGCTAGGTCAAAATAAGATCGACACCACTCAAACTTTTCATTACTTACTAGTTTTGTCAAAACATCTACTAGGTTCTTCTTTGTATAAATCTTTTACATATCTACACTGCTTTCCTACTTCTCAAACAAAGTGATATCATACTCTTATATGTTTTGTTCTTGAATGAAAAGCTAGATTTTTAACAATATGTAAAACACTTTAACTATCACAAAATAAAGTGATATTTTGGTGCATAATTATGAGCTCTTTCATTATTCTTTGTATCCAAATTGCTTCCTTGTAAGTTTGTGTTGCTTCCATATATTCTGTTTATATTGTAGATAATGCTACAAGTATTTACAGTTTTAAAACTCAGCTTACAACTCATATTGCAAGTGTGAACATATAATTTGTAGTGGAGTAACTTTTATCAAGATGACCTACGAAATTTGAATCAACATATCCTATAAGGATAAAATTTGATCATCCATAACATAATGCAACATTATAGATTCATTTAATATATCTAAGGATCCTCTTAATAGCCTTCTGACGCTCCTCGTAAATATTTTCCATGTATAGACTTACCATTCCCACTGCTTGTATAATTTTAGGTCTTGTACATATCATTGTAAATATTAAACTTCTCACTAGTGATTTATGTGGCACTTGAGGCATTTTTATCCTCTCTACTTCATTACTAAGACACATATTTAAGCATAGTTTATAGTTGACAGGAAGTGGGGTGAAGATAGCTTACAATCTTGCATGTTGAAGCATTATAGGACTTTCTTTAGGTAGTTCTTTTAAGAAAGCCATATCTTTCCATCTTTTTGTCTTAATAAATTTGAATTCCTAGAATCTTGTTTTCTAGTCCTAATTCCTTCATATCAAACTCTGTAGCTAATTGTGCCTTTAACTCTTTTACTCGAAAGATATTGAGGTATGCTACCAACATGTCATCTACATATAATAGCAAGATGATAAAATTGTTTTATTCAAACCTTTTGTAATACCTACAATGATTTGAACTAAGTCTATCGTAACCAATACTAAAAATGAAAGAATCAAATCTCTTGTATCAATACTTTGACACTTGTTTTAAACCATATAAAGATTTTGTTAACGTACAAAATGAAGTTTCTTTTTTCCTTTTCTTGAAAATCTTTTGGTTGGCACATATAAATTTCTTTTTTAAGTTCATCATAAAGAAATGGATTTTTTACATCTAATTGCTCTAGATATAAGTTTAACACAACATATCTAAAACTATTCTTATTTTTTGTTAGTCAAACTATGGGATAAAATATTTTGTTGAAATAAATATCTTTTTTTAACATATCCTTTTACCACCATTCTAGTACGATATTACTTTATTTGGTTATTGACATCTCTTTTGATCTTATAGACCAATTTGTTACATGGCTTGGTTGAGTTTTGGTGCCCATAAACGTATGGAACAACAGTGTAATACGTTTATGGGCACCAAAACTCAACCAACCAAAGTAACAAATCGGAGTTACACTTGACTTCATATTTAGAGCTCATTATGACATTAAAAATATCAACTTGATTTTTGATAGCTTCATATTTATAGACAAAAGATTAATAAAGTGCTAATATGATTTCGAAGAGATAAGGTTATTATTATATCACTCGGGTGTAGATGTGGTAATCTCTTCTAATAATCTTTTAACATATATAAGTTATTTTTTATGAATTCATGATATTACACTGGAATGATGATTCTTGGGTGGTTTTCCTATACTTGGCTGGCTAGTGACTACAATGATGTTGTCATAAGGAAAGTAGGCAAGAGAGATGAGATGAAGTTTGGAAAAAATGTCCATAAAATAATGCATTCCCCTAAATACATGAGCACATAAACATCCATCAAACAAGAAGTCTAAACTTCAGAGACATATGAATGGAGAAATTAAAGCATTATTAATATTACCATGGTGTTGTCCTATGTTATTCAAAATTATATTCTTCTCCTAATGTTATAATTATTGTTTTGTCCATTCTTCTTATAAATCATCAAAAATATGCATATCATAGCCCCACTTGTTCCAACCAAAGAAATATGCGTAATTAAATTCAAAATAAGAATGTAATATCATGAATTCACAAAAAAATAACTTATATATGTTAAAAGATTAGTAAAATAAATTACCATATTGACATCCGAGTGATATAATAATAATCTTATCCCTTCGAAATCATATTAGCACTTTATTAATCTTTTGTTTATAAATATGAAACTATCTGAAATCAAGCTGGTATTTTTAATGTTATAATGAGTTCTAAATATGAAGTTAAGTGTAACTTCGATTTATTACTTAGCTTGGTTGAGTTTTGGTGCCCATAAACTTATTACACAGTTGTTAAAGTGTAACTTTAATTTGTTACTTAACACTTTATTAATCCACGTGTGTAGTATCACTTGACACGTAGAACCGACACTATCCATATGTGTAGCATCGGTTCAACACGTCAATTAACGCTATCCACGTGTATTAATTTTAATAATTTTTAAAATTGAAATTAAACAATACAATTTTTATTTAATTTTTTGGTCAATTATTTTTTAAGATTTTAATTAATTAGACTTTTTATATTTTTTTGAAAACTTTTTTGTATTGTGTTTTTCATGCTATCTAAATTTGATAACTACATATGAAAAACATGTACATAAAATTAAGTACGTATTCAAACAAATACACAAAAATCTATAAATTATATAATTTTAAAAACAATTGACTAAAAAAAGAAGAAAAAATTATACTATATATATATATATCTAAATTTAATTTTTAAATAGTTCAAATAAAATAATAATTAATAAAAAAATTGTATATAAAAAAATTTAATTACTTGGATAACGTTGTTTTTTCACTAAATTAATTTTAAATTGATTATACGTTAATTTTATCCAAAAATCGACTTTATATATTAACTTAAATGTCACATTTTGTAGTAGTGTATGTTTCATCGAACTCACTCTTGTTATTGCAAAGCCTTTACATGTTGTGAAGTAGTTGCTCTCTTCTCCTCTATGATAGTATTAACAATATCATTAAAACTAGTTTTGACTTTATAGTATTGTTGGCTAAATTAATCACAAGATAGTCGTATAAATCAGGTAAACTTTGGAGCAAAGGTACAGGACGTTCATTCTCATCAATCTTACAATCCATTGTGGTAAGTTGAAAGAATAAAGTATTTAGAGTGTTGACATTATCCGTTAGTTAAATCTCTTTGGATGCTTTCTTTTCTTCAATGCTAAACAATACTTCACCTATAAGTGACTTATATACGTAAGTTTTCTCTTACTTTTTATCATTAGTTATTTCTATTGGTTTTCCTCCAATAGCTTCCAAAAAAAAATTGTCTTTTCGTATAACTGTCTTTATTTTCATTTTTAATAAAAAAAAATCGAACCATTGAATTTTGCTATTTTAGATTTTATTGTCATAAAATATTATGATATGTTAAAACAATTGGTTTTCAATTATAAAATATTTTAATATGACTTTGATACCACCGTTGGGGTATTATTTCAAGCCTAACTCTCTAATAAGATTAGACTAATTTCTAACCAAAGTTTTAACTTAACTAAAGATAGACATTTTATTTGACTAGGAAGAATATTTAATATATTAAAAGAAATAAAATAACAAGAAGAAAATGAAAGAACTGTTACTTATCTCTCTAAATTTTTCTAACTTACCATAATCTTTTCCTATCCTATCATATTTATATAGATAGAGAACATAATGAAATTAGTGTCTAGCTCACTAATTACTCATTTTCTCTCTTTTTTTATTTTTATTTTTTTATTATTCATCAAGCTCTCTTGAATTTATAATATTATAATATTATTAATTGTGATTAATATTATAACTAATATAATTAATATATATAGCTTCTCCTTCTTTCCCTAAAGAAAAGAAGACAAAATTGACTTTATAATAATTTAACATTAAGGTAGTGTTTTTTGTGAGTTACTACAGTACTGTGTTTCCTTGGATCTTTGTTTTGTTCCTTTTCTTTCTTATTGTCATAATTTAACTTTACAATAGAAGCACTAGCAACGACATTTAAGATATCGATCTATTAGAAACTTCTTGATCCAGACGTTTACTTTTGTTGTTTTTTAATACGTAACATATTCAGTAACTTATAATTTTTTTAATTTAATATTATTGATTCTTTATTTTATAAAATATTAAGAAAAATTAAAGATACCCTTAACTTTAACATATTATAAAAATATCATTCAATAATTATTATTTTTAATTTTTATTAAAATTAAATGATATAATTAATATTTTTAAAATATCTTGACTATATATAAAGAAAATAAAAATGTGGGAAATATTGTTGATATTTTCTCCATTATTCCTTAGAGCTGTAAATATATATTTATATATATATATATATTTTTTGAAGAGGGAGACAGAGTGAACGTTTTTTTTTTTCCTTTTACAAGTATTTTTTGTTTGTTTATATAGAAATTAATTCACACTTATAACTAATCATTCAATATAATATACTCAAATTACTTTTTAAATCAAATTATATTTTTATGTTATTTGATTACGTGATTTACAACGAAAAAATTTAAATTTTAATATCACACCACCAGTGAAACTTTCACAAATTATTAATTCATTTCATGGGAATATTAATTCAAAGGTAATTAATAAATAATTGTTTATCTAAATATTTAATAACAAATGCTCCATAAATTAAGCTGATTAATGAGGGGCGGAATACGCGGCTGTTTCAAGCTAGTGATTCTTTATTTTAGATAGGAGAAGAGAAAATGAACAATTCGAACATTCTAAGAGGCAAATCTTAGCAAAAATAAAAAATAAAAAAGAAATCCCTAATAAATTAAAAAAAAAACATTTTTTAAAGCAACATTCTATAATCACCTGTTCAACTCTGTCCTTAACCGTGTTTAAGGTAAAGTAAAAATTAAAAATAAAAGGAACATTATTTAAGACTACTTGTAACTATTAAAATATATTTTTTTATATCTAATTGAAATATTTTTATTATTAAAATAAAATTTATCACGTAATTTGATATTAGAATCAGTTTAAATTAAATTAAAATGTTTTAATTTTATTTAATTAAATTTTATTGAATATTATTAGTGTATTATTTTTATTCTTTTCGTTTTCTGTAACGTTAAACAAATACCGTTGATTAAAAAAAAAGGTGAATTCTACACACGACACAGACTTTCTTTCTCACACTCTTCCAGTGGCGTGTATGTCAAGGATTATAAGATTGTCTCATCACATGGCTTCATGCTTGATTGATGGTTTAACTGGAACTTACTTTTAATTAATAATTATACTCATTAATTCAATCCAATTAAGCAAAATAAACAAGCTAATTAAATCATATCAATCGTGACTTAACAAGAAATAAGACAATAAGGCAACTGTGTACCGTTTGATCTTATGATCACAATTTCTCTTTTGTATTGATTGTTTGGCAGTAATATATTAAACATTTAATTAAACACACATTTATGCTTTATCTAATTTTTTTTTGTTGTCTTATTTAGATAACTAGAATAGATTATTTTTCACAACTTAGTTACTACTATTAAATTATACACTTCATACAATGCAATGATACCAAAACAATATAAGTTATAAGTTGGGTCATCGATATGAATACACGTGAATTTGTAATGTTATTTAAAAAATATATATATAAATTACTAATATTTAATGGTTTTTTTAGAACAAAAAGTGTATATTCAATTACTCGCTTAAACTTCTTAAAATCAATTGGTTTAATGACTTTGAGGGCTTGATTATTATTTATTATTATTATTATTATTATTTTACGTAGGGGTAGATAAAGGTTAACTATGAGTAGATATGCAAAATTTATTAGATTCAACCCAAATTATAATATTCGAATTAAATTAACTTAATATTTTTTTTATTTTGGATTTTTATTGATTTATATCGGTTCTTATTTGGATAGAATCAATTTTTTATTAGTTGATTTAATTTATTAAAATTTATAAAAATCAAATCCACTTATATATATATATTTATTTTATTTTTATATTTATACTTTTATTTTATATGCTTATTTTTTTTAATTTCACATATACTTTTATATTAATAATTATTACCATTTTTTATTACCAATTTTGTTTACTTTTAGATTTTTCTTAATTGATATAGATTATAATCATTAATATTATAATGAAAAAGTTAAAAAAATTAATAAACAAAACCTATTAACAAAAAAATTGTTTTTTAAATTTTCAATTTTATTCTTAAACCAAACCAACAAATAATCCCAACCCCTACATTAAAATCAGTATCACCAACTACACAAAGTAGTCCACACATTCAATGGTCCTCCTCGTTAGAATGATGATGCCTTTTTCTGTGTCTACAAAAGTAGTCAAATCTCGGTAACTAACACCTAGAGAAGATTATTCCACAGAATCAATGGTCGTCGTTAGGGTACGTCATGATGATTCCTTTTTCTGTGTGTACACCTTTTTGTACGTGATCAACCGACTATATAATGTAATTTTATTTTAAAAATAAATAAATATTCATATTTAATAGAAAAAAAGAAAAGAATATTATTGATGAATAGGTTATTTTCAGAGTAATCGATAATATCTTTAAATATAATTTGTTTAGTGATGTATAAGTAAAACATAACTACTCATACATTCAAAATATAGACAAATATTTAATTTAAAAATTAAAAAAAAAGTACTGACAAAAACGGTAAAACCTTGAATAAAATATAAACACGTCTTTGAAGAGGCGTGAGAAGTTTGCCATGATTGGATTTAGCTGCTGGTTGTTCCGTGAGAATATAATCTTGCTCCCTTAAAAAGGAATAGTGTACAGCATCAAATAAACCCCTTTTTATTTTACCAAAATCACCCCCAAAGAGTCTTGAGAGATGTGGTGTTATTTATAGGAAATGACGGTTGAAATGAAATAGTTTAAAAAAGAATTCATTTTTAATTTAATTTAAAAAAAAGTTAAATTATAACTTTTTAAATAAGTAACCGATCACTGTATAAATATATAATTTTTCATAACAAATAACTTATCAAAATTTTATTATAAATTAACTTAAAATAATAATAATAAATTATAAAATAATTATAAAATTTTAAATTATTAAAAACTTTACTAAATAGTTACAATAATTTTTATGAAAAATTATTAACATTTTAATCAAACAATTTTATAATAGTTTTTGAAGTTATAAAAAACTAAAAATCATAATGTATTGTGATATTCAATTAATATCATATGGTATTTGTAAAAATAAAAAAATAGATTACATTGTAACACATATATCTAATATTATTATAACTTTAATTATTACTAAGAAAATAAATATTTATAAATAATAATTTTATTTAATTATTAAAATATAATTAATTAGATATAATTTATATATTTTAGTATATTAATAATAAAAATAATTATAATTATATTATATTAGATAATATTTTCACACAAAATTTACGATATAATGAATAATGTTTGTATTGTATCTTGTAAAAAGTTGGATTGAGAGGTTTTATAATTTTTTTTTAATAATTTAATTATTTTTATGTATATTATTTTTTATATCATAATTATAATTAATATTATAATTATTTATTAAATATAATTATAATTATATTTAATAATAATAATGTATTATATTATTTATGAATTATCAAAATGCTTAGCATATCATTTTAAATATACATATACATTTATATTTATTTTATTATAAAATAAAATTTTTAATATATGATATGATAAAAAATTTATGTATTTAAAATTAATTATAAATTTATAAGATGTTAATATTTTAATGTTTATAATAATTATATTTTATAAAATGGAGCTAATATATTTTTTTTAAATAAAATTGATTAAAAACTTAATTTGCTTTCAAGTTGAAGGTAAGATCTTGCTTCCTTTTTAAAAAAATCTCACTTAAACCCATTTTTAAAGTATTGTGTGGGAGATGGCTATTAAGGATAAAATTCCCTTATTTATATATATAAAAAATAATAATATCAATCACATAAATTTTTATATAATTTTTTTGTATTCATGTTATTTGAATTTTATCTAAGTATTAATATTATTTAAAAAATTAAATCATCATTATAATTTTTAAAATAATTATAACTTATGATAAGATATAAAAATCATAGATACAAAAATATTTTCGCAATCAAATAAAATTACCATTTCTCTCATGTAAAAAAGAAGAAGGAGAAGAGTAGTTTTGATTTCTACGAACTCGTAATTATTTAAAATAAATATGATAATTGATTGATTTGGTTAAGACCTACTTAAAATCATTTTAACTCGTGAATCAATTTAAATTAAATTATTTCAGGTCAAATGGATTCGAGATAGGTTGAATAATATCTATGGATCAAAAACTCAGCCCGTTAATTTTTAAATGAAAATATAATAGTAACTTTTTAAGTAATTAAATTGTTTTGGCAAACAATAATTTGTGATTGAACATTTACTTTAAAAACTACTTAAAATTATAACATTATATTTAGATTTATAATTGCGATATGATGGAATATATTGGTATGTTTTATTCTACGTACAATCCAACGTAAGAATCCTCAAAATGTTTTGAAAATAATTTTAAAAATAAATGCTAGCAAGTATATGAAATATATAGTACCTTTAATAAAAAAGGATGCAAATTATTAAATATTAAAATTGATTATGTGATTAAGGAAAGAAAAAAAAATAGGTACCCAAATGACTCCCCAAACCAACTTGTTTTTTAATTTAATGCTTTTTTTCAAACTATTTATAATAAAATGGATAATGTTTCACTCCTTTTACAAACGGGTGAGGGTAAATGTCATCTCTAATTAAAAGGTAATATTTTAATTTTTTTTTATAATTTATACACCCTAGGTTTTTTAATTTATGAAAATTAATACTTTAATTTTTTTTATCTTTTAAGATATATATTAGTCTTTTAATGTTTTTAAATTTTTAATCAAGTATAATAGTTTTTTAACCAAAAATTTAAAAATTTTGAAAAATAAAATCCAAAAAGAAAAAAATTAATAACTAAATTAACCAAAAAAATTAAAATAAATAAATAAACATATTGAATTTATATTTGAAATGAAAAGAATTAAATATTTGCGTTTTCAATTTTTTGATTTGTTTTTTACATTTTATATTTTTCAATATTTTAATATTAAATTTAATTTTGTCACCGATTATACATAAGATAACAAAATAATTAATCGCTGACAAATTAATTTTGTTAGGAAATGGCTATAATTATTCAGAAAATAACATTTACTAGGGAAAAGCAGTCATTAGGAAATCATCAGGATAGGTGCGTCAGACCCCACAATTACACAGCCATGCTTAAAAGAATATTCAAGTTTGGATGCAAGCCCGGCTGTGTATAAAATTTCCATCCATTTGTAACCAAGCCCGGGGAAAATATATTATGAAAAATTAGGTTAATTAAATATTTTGATAAATTTATTTAAATTAAAAATTTTTAACCATTTGATTGATAAATTTAAAAATTAGATTAAAAAATATATAATCTATTTAGATTTGAATTGATAGATTTTATAATCCGTTTTATTATCAAATTATTATTAAATTATAAATAAATGAATATTTTATTTTATAAGGTGTTATATTTAAATATTATACATACCATAATTATATTAAATTATTATTTTAGCTTAAAAGTAAATATAAATGTTTATAATAACTTAATAATTGTATAAATATATTTCTTATTATTTTGATTTTCTTAGTTGTAATTTTTCTACAAAAAAATCAATTTAAAATTAAAATGTTATGTACGTCGTATTTTATATATGATAATAATTCATAAATAAATTTCAATATCAATATAAACTTATCCAATCTGTTTGGATTCGGATCGATTATATCATCGAATCGAATTTGGATTGAAAATCTTCAAATCCAATTCAAATAAGATCGGATTCAAATTAACCAAAAACAGACAGTTTTGATCCGCTTTTCACCCTTATATGAAACCATGTATATAGTGATCACACAAAAAAATATTTTCCAACATGTTACAAACAAATAGTAAATAATGTGTCTAGACATATTGTGAATTATATATATATCAAATTTTCAATGAGATTATGAATATTGGAAAATTAATTTTTTTATTAAAATTAACATTTCAAAATCATTATTTTTTTCACCTCAAATCGAAAGAGCAAATTATAGAATTTTATATTTTAGTTTTATTTGTTTAATCAGTCGTGTATTTTTACGTTAAGTAATACAAATAGTAAATGAAAGTCATGTTGTTCTTAGTGTTTATGTATTAGTTTTATATATACAAAACATGATATCTGTTATTTTTACTTAATATTTGTCTTCTTCTTTGTAAAATTGGTTATTGCATATCAGTAATATACACACGTACATAATTAAGTATGCTTTATATGTGAGAATGATTACATGCATCATTGGGTTGGTTTTCATAGTATGCATGATAGGTTAAGAGTGGCGGATTTTGGTTCGTATCGGGTGCCGATATTTGTAAAATTTATTTAGTATTTTTGAAAATAAAAAATATATCTTTTTTTAACACCTCTCCACCACCCTTGCCACCACCATTGTCACCACCTTCGACGAGGTGGTTAGCAAGGTGGTTAGTCGAGTTCTATAAATATCCTCCAGTTCTCTCTTTTCTTTACCCATTGGTTTTGGTGCTAAAAATCTATCAAAACTCGCACTAAAAATTATATATGTTTCTTAAATTGTTTAGAGGGTTTGCATTTGAATATGGGTTAATTATTAAGCTTAGTTATCAAATTGTTGCCTATGTGTATACATGATTTGACTTTGTGTCTCATGTATACGATTTAAAATTTGTATGGATTGTGTGTCTCCCGTATATGATTTGAGATTTGTATGGACTTTGTGTCCTTTGGTGACTTGAGATTTAGGGTGTTATTCAAGGTTTATAGTACTATATATTTCATATCATTGATTTGTGGTTTCTGATCATCACTTGGGTAGTGTTGGCTTTAAAGAAGAGTCGAGTTCGTGTGTAGAACCAAGTTGTTATTGAAACAGCAAGTAAAAGCAACAATAAACAGTTTGAATAGAGGTCCCCATTGATCGAAATAATAGTAGTTTTATTTACTTCAAAATTGTAATTGTTTTATTGATTGTTGTTAAGTGATTACATTAAGCAACATAATGATGATACCGTATATATAAGGTCTCTACGTAGGTTTGCTTTCTTATATTACTTATTATGCATGATCAACTATTGTGCTAACGTAATCTGAGTTTAAAATATGCATGTTACAACTTACTAAAAACTTTAAATTT
This sequence comes from Hippophae gyantsensis, assembly GCA_030763125.1. Taxonomy (NCBI): domain Eukaryota; kingdom Viridiplantae; phylum Streptophyta; class Magnoliopsida; order Rosales; family Elaeagnaceae; genus Hippophae; species Hippophae gyantsensis. The sequence continues at coordinate 25,082,872 of CM061039.1, read as the reverse complement.
TGATTAAAAAGTTTTTATATTATTGCTTGCTTTATGTTAAATATATATATATATATATATATATATATATATATATATATATTGTTAAAAATTATCTGTTCACGGGACCACGAAGTTTTTCAATAAAGAAAATATTTGAAACATACGTGTGCACAAGTCAAGTAAAATCAAACAATATTATTTAATATTTATCTTGATTTTCTATATTTTAGTGAGATTTGATTTTTCTTAATGATATATTCTTGAGAAATTAAGGTTTTGATTTATGCAATCGATTTTCTAGAAAAAAAATGGTTAATTTACATTAAAAACACTATAAATAAGTGTCACAAGGCAAATAAACCATATAATTAACAAAAGTAATTGGCATAAAATGAAAAAAATCTAGAAGAACTGTCAACTTTTTGTATAGCGTCAACTCTAGAGGTTGGGAAAATTTCAATGCTTTTGAATTTTAGAGAGGTATGGTAAGTTATTATTATTATTTTTTGTTGTCTAAACTCTAACGGTATGTTTTACCTCGTTTGCAAATGATTTGTTATCAAAGACAAGTTTTCTTTTTAAAGAGTGCCGTCAACACAACATATGTATGGGTTGGTATATTTTTATACAAGAATAGTAGAATTAGTTATGGCTAAAAGAAAATATATTATCTGAAATCATATAAACATTTAGGTGGCGTTTGGTTCATAGAACGAAATCGAAATCGAAATGTGAATGATATGGAATAGAAAAGAAACAATATTGTTTGGTTTGACCATTGGAATCAAAGAAGGAATCAATATTATAGTGTTTGGTTTGCCACTGGAATATAATGTAAAAAATTATAAATTACCTTAATACCCCTATATTCAGTAAAGTGTAAATAATATTATTTAATTATTACTTTTTCGTCACACAAAATACATTATTAAAATTATTATTTTTCTAAATAATTATTACTTAAAAAATATATCATTAAACTTATTATTTTTCTAAATAGGGTTTAGGATTTTGAGGTTTGGGATTTGGGATTTGGGATTTGGGGTTTAGGGCTATATTTGTGGATTAAGGTTTAAGGTTAAAATTATTATTTTTTTAAATAGGGTTTAGGGTTTTAGGATTTAGGATTTAGGATTTAGGGTTCAGGGCTTAGGGCTTAAGGTTTAGGAATTTAGGATTTAGGATTTAAGGTTTAGGGATTTGAGATTTAGGGTTTAGGGTTTTGTGGTTTAGGGTTTTAGGTTTTGAGATTTGGGGTTTAGGGTTTCAGATTTAGGTTTTAGGCTTTAAGATTTTAGGGTTTAGGGTTTAGGGTTTTAGGATTTAGGTTTTAGGGTTTTGGGTTTTGGGATTTGAGGTTTAAGGTTTTGGGATTTAGGGTTTTGGGATTTTGGGTTTAGGGTTTTAGGATTTAGGGTTTTGAGTTTTGAGTTTTGGGATTTAGGGTTTAGGTTTTGGGATTTGAGTTTAGGGTTATATTTGGGATAAAATTGGAAAAAATATTTGAGATGGGAATAGAATCATGATTCCTAAAGGGGGGAGAAGGAATTGTGATTCTTTTCCTTTAGGAATCGATTCCATTCCTAACTCCTTTTTCAGTCCAACCAAACACACAAATGAAATGAATCAATTCAGATTCATTTTCATTCCCTCCAACCAAACACACCATTAGTGTACATGTTTAGCCATGTAATTAAAAAACAACTTTTTGATTTACATATAAAAAACTGATCTTAAAATCACTAAATTAATTGGGCAAAGTTGACGTAACTTTTAAAAATTTAATGATTAGAAAACAATAAAAATTGAAAATAGCTTATAAGTGTTTCCATTATTTTGGAGAACAATGTTGGAAACATAAAAAATAGCTAACATATGGGTTAATATCTCAAATGTCTATGAGATTTAGCATATCTTCATTTATATCTTCGAGGTTTATAAAAATATCTAAAATGTTCTTAAATATTATGGTTAATATCATTGATATCCTTAAAACATAATAGAGTTAATTTTTCCATCTATTACTATTCATATTCTTATTCAATTGCTTTGATGCCAAAATTTACGAATCTGATCAATTTTTAATTGAGGGTTGATATCGACTGAGTTGACCTAATTGAAAGTCTATGTCTATTTGTGAAAGGGAATAATATTTCTAAATTTCTTATTATTTGTTGATATAAATCTATTTTTTTTGTATTTATTACAATTACAGAATATTTCTTCCTCATTGTGTAATATATTATGTTCTTCATTATGTTGATTACTTATTTATAATCCTGAATCTATCAGTAGTCTTTTAAAATTTAAAATTATTCTTTTATTTGTTAAATCTAATAATTCTAATTTATATACTAATGATTCAATATTCAATTTTAATTTATCTATTGATAAGTCATATGTGTTGTATGCACATTATTTTGTCATATTCGTAGTATATAAGTAGGTTTTTCTTGTGTACATACAATGTACTTATAGTCTTCAAAGAAGTAGTATCTAAACATTAAATTGTTGAATTCTTCCTCTTCTATTCTTACATATTTTTGACTAAAATAGTCTCTTAATGTCCTTGAAACAGAAAGGTCTATGATACTTGTGATAGTTTTAATATAATCTATATATATGTCCAACAAGATGTTAAATCTCTTATAATTTTCAATATAAGTTTCATAATCATCATCTTTAAAATATTCATTTAAAGCTATACAAGATAGCCTTTATCAAACTTTTCTAATAGAATTATATTTTTATCTTTAATTTCTTTTGGAACTAGTTGTTTATTTCTGAAATTAAAAATAGTTTCCATTTTCTTGTTTATTAGTATTATACTTTATGTAAGAAAATATTTAAACATTCAAGCTTCTTAATTGACTTAAGAATAATTATTATACCTGAATTTAATGGATCCACCACAGTTTTCCCTTTTGTTCGTCTCCTCTTGTTATACCTATTATGTCTCAGCTTTACTTAAACCTCAATACCCATCTAGCAATGATGAGCCTTCTGCATCAATACATAAATGGTGTCTAATATTTGACTTACTAGAGAAGAATAATTGAACTTCATTTGATTCATAATATAATAATTATTACAAACTTAAGGCCAATTAAGAACCTTTAAAGTATTCTTAGACACTCATAATTACTGAGTATAATATTACTGGTTTTGGGATTTCTAAATAGAGGGGATTTATATGCTAGAGTTTGTGAATTTTTTAGAGTAGAGAGCTCTGGTTTTTCTATGTCCTTTGAAATGAGAATAAAGGTTCCTTTTATAGCATAAGAAATTCCTATGTATAAGATTAAAATTATTATTTTACCCTTACTTTACTAATTTTTCTATTTTTTACTTTAAATGATAGCCACTGCTTTTTCCATGACACGTGTTGGGTACTAAAATGTGGGGTCTATATCTTTATTTTCATTATCGTCTTCTGCCGACAGTTTCTTTATTTATTTTTCTTTATCGTTTTCTACTAACTGTTCTTTTGATGACGTTGATGATGACGCATATTCGTCTTCTCAATCTTTGATGCAATGGATGCATTTGTGATCTTTGATGACTTTTTTGGCATAGAAGCAAAATACATTCCTTATTTCTTAACTAATTTCTAGGTTGTTGCTATTAAAATTGACTTCATATTTGAAAAAAATTTCACCATCTTCTTTTGACAAAGTCATGCTACTATAGGAAATAATGATGACTTTACTAGTTGAATAATTTACTTTGATCTCAGTAGAATTGTCAATCTTCCTGAGTTTATATTAAATTTGGCTTAACATTAGACTTCTTAGTACATAGTTCTTCTGTGTTGAATTCTTTTTCTAGAAGTGCCCTTGGTTTGAGAACTTCTCTATTTGTACTGAAAATCCCTATCTTAATGAAGTGGTAGGGACTCATAGATCATTCCTCATTCCAATCTATTAATGAACTAGAAAATATGAGATAAACAGATTTTTCTCCTACTTTAATCTATTTTCTAAAGTTCTTGATTGCTCTTCCAAATTTTTTTGAGAAGTAATTTAATTCACTTAAATTAATTCATGGATATATATATTTTATTAGTTATGCATGGAAGGCTTTATAAAAAATATTAGATCAACTCCTTCTAAGATATTGAATTTACTTCCTATAGAAAATTCCTTATTTGTGGTATAAAATTTCATATCTTCAATATGTTCCTAGGTATACTTTATGGCCAAGTTATAGAGATTCAACCATTGTGATTTTCTAAGGTTTCTATATTGTTCCTTCTCATCTTCAATGATTGGAGAATTTTTGGGGTTGTTTCCTTGAATAGCACTGAATGCTTTATTATCATTGATGTCTCTGGGAGAGATGCTTTCCTAAATAGCACTGTAGCCTTACTATTTTCCCAAGAGTTTTCAATCTACTTGGAGTTGTTGGTTGTTGTTGTAATAATGTAGAATAATTTCTTACTATTTCCTCTAGAGTTATTAGTTTTGGTGTTTTGTAGTTGACATAACTGTCTTTAGCTTCTATCATGTTAGTGAAGGCTCTATGAGTTACTCCACTAATTCTTATAATATATTTACTGGTTTTTGTCCAATTGTTATAAATTCTTGGTTTTGGGGCATTATAAACCACATAAATCTTTTTCTACCTCATCTGCCCAGTCGAGCTTTTTGGTTTCAAATGTTTTTTTCTCTTTTGAACTCTTAAGTTCTTCCTTTTCATTTTGAATTTTTTCTTTAGAAGTTTTATCTTCTTTAGATTGAATTTTTAATGAAGATTCTTCTTTTTGAGGTTTTGGACTCTAGAAGTTGTTTTGAGCAATTAAGTTTTTCTTGTTTATTTCTTGTCTCCATAAGAGATTTCTCGAGGTATAACAGCTCGAGTTGTTCATGTAGGATTTTTATCTCTTTTTCTTTTATCTTGATCTTGATGACAAGATGTTTTATTCCTAAAAGCATAAAATAGTTAGAGACGTTAATTCTCTAGTAAGAGCATCCGTTAAGCTATTGTTATGTCCTGGAATATGTTCAACATCAAGATTGAAATGGTTGAGACATTGTTGCTATCTAACTAATATTCCTTGTACAATCACCTGCAATATTAGTTCTTAAGAAATAACCAAAATTTATGTTATCTATTCTAGCTAATCATGAATTTTGAGCTTATAACATATATTGCAAATATCTTAATGATTTATTTAATAACTAAATATTCTTTTCCATTACTGTGGTAATTTAATTCTAGACCTTGGAAAGATCTTGATGTATATCTAAAAGATATTCATCTTTGTCATCTATTATTTCTCTCATAAATTCTCCTCAACATTCTTGTGAAACATTTGTTTCAATTAACATTTTATCATTTGGTCTTGGATGGTATAAAGTTGGCAAATTTTTTACCTTTGATTTTACTTTATCCATATACAGAGTATCTTCTTCTGTCCATTTTTAAATATGATCTTTTACAATTTTGTTGTAAAGGTTTTCATATTTCTACAAGTTTTTTGATATATGTTTCTACATATGTTAAACCTCCTAAAAACTTTTGTAATTAAATTTTATCCTTCAATTCACTAGGAAAACCTTGAATGTTGTTTAGTATATGAGGTTATAAATTATGTTTTCTATCTTAAATTTCCAACCCTAAATATTTAATTTTTTGTTGAGTAAGTACTGCTTTCTTTTCAGAGAGTACAACGACTTCTCTCCTGCATTATTGTAGAATATTAATAATATATAAATAGTGTTTATTTAATTCATTACTGAAAACCAAAATATCATATATGTAAACACAATAGATATTTTATAATTCCTTGAAGATGTTATCCATATATATTTGAAAGATACTTGGATCTTGTTTCAATCCAAATGGTATAATAGTCCATTGGAATTTTCCTTGAAGGCAACTAATTGTTGTTAATTTTTTATATTTTTCATCTAGTCTTATTTGCCAAAATCTATTTTTATAATAAAAATTTGAGAAGTATTTATTTCCTTTTAGTAATGATAATAATTCTTCTTTCTTTGGAATGAAGTATCTGTTATCAATGGTTTCTTTATTTAATGCTTTCAAATTTATTACCATTCTCTTTTTTCCTTTTTCTTTTCTCAACTTCTTTTTCAACTAAAAATGCTATACTTGGTATTATGGCTTTTAATTCCAAAATTTTTTGAATTTATTTTTTTAAATTCAAACATGTCTTTTGGAGTATAAATCATTGGTTTTACTCTTATGACTCTCTTAATTTTATGTTGAATATTGTCTTGGATTTATTTATTTTTGGATAAAAAAGATTTTCTAAAATGACTATTTTTAATATTTTTTTAATGTCTGTTAGGGCTTTATCTTCCTGTATTTCATTAAGAAAAAAGTTTTGTTTTTCTTCTATATTTAATAAAATATTTTCTAAGGTATTTGCTGTTCTATGTCACCACGTTTTTGCTTTTTATGTTGTTGCATAAAGGTTGGGTTTGATACAACTAAGGCTTTTCTTATTTTTGATACGTAGATGATATCACCATCTAGTGTTGTTAGACTTATTTTCTCTAAATATTGTGTGAAAGGTTGATATAGGTTTAGGAAATTACTTCCTATTAGTAAATCAACTCCTGTTTCTTGTTGATATATGGTAGGAATATGAAACTTTTCTTCTCCTATCATTATATTTGTATTTTTTAATATTTTATTAAGATTTATTATAGTATTATTAGTAATTCTTACAATTAAATCTTTTGGTGCTTGTTTCCAATTTTCTACTAAAAATACATACGTACTTGCTACGTGCATACTAGCTTATGTATCTATATATGCATGTAAATGATAATTGGCATAACCATTAAAGTTTTATCCTACTTTAATATAGATACTGTTTGGATTTGTAATACTATACAAATCATTTATCTTCTGATGAAGAGCACCCATAATATGAGTGTTCATATCCTTAGTCAATTATTTCTTCCTTAGTTACTTCTAATAGATAAATACTATAAATATCATCTATAACAAATTCCTCAATTGGTTTTAATTCCATTTTGAAAGCTTCCTCTAATATATTTGCTTTATGTGGAATTATTTTTTAAATTTTTTTCCTATGTTGAAGTTTGCTTGGACATTCATTAGCATAATATCTTGACATTTAATAGTTATTCAACTTTTAAGGCTTCGTACTCTTCCTCCTAGAATATCAAGTATAGTTTTTCTATTTCTCTGTTCCCAACATTCTGTTACAATTTTATGTAGTGTTCTAGGTAATTTTTGGGAAAAAAATTCTTTATAATTTGTTTGCATAGAGAGTGGTAATTTATAATAATACATTTCATATTCACAAATAAAAGAATCTATTTCTCTGTTCCTTATCATGGAGTTTGAATTTTGGTGAGATATTACCTCTAGTTCCCCAATACAAACCATCCTCTATTTTAGGTGATTGCCTTTTTCTATCTGTGGCATCAGGTTGTTTTGTCCTTTGCCTAATTCTTTCTCCCTTATATGGGCCAGAGGTTCCTTTTTGATAAGGAACATGTAATGAAATTGGTTTCATATGGTCTTTTGGGGTCATGATTTATGGTTTAGAATCAATCTCACTAATTACTGTCATATCATCTACTTCTTTGTTTGTACAAAGTTTTTCATTATAATGTTTTTCTATTTATTCATTAGTTAGTGTTAACAAACTAACTAATTTTTTTATATCCCGATTTTTAGGATTCATGAATGTTTTCTCTAATTCCTTTCTATATTCCATTAAATTAAAATTATATATTTTTATCAATTGTTCCTCATTTTTTCTTTTCTCATTTTTAGGAATCAAGACATCTGATCTTCTATGTGGTTTTTATTTTAGTCCTTCTAAGGGATCATATTTATGACCTATAATTTCATTATTTCTATATATGTTATATACATTTTTTCTTAGTTTTGAAAATTCCATGTGTATTTCTTGTTGTAGTTTATTATAATCTCATTCTTTTATTTCCTTTAATAATTCTTTTTGTTTTTGAATTATATCTTTTAGGTATTTTGTATTTAATTCTTGGATTGAATCCATTTCCTCTCTTAAGACTTTCAAAGTTTCAAATATTGTTGCTTAATTTTTTGCTACGCCTACTAGGCTTCCATTTACTTTTAACAGCATATTTTTCATTTTATCTCTAAACATTATTTTTTTTCCTAATATGACATTATGAACTAATGTTTTCATTATTTTGATTTCATTTTCTAGTTTTTTAACTTCTTCTTGGTTAGAAGTTTCTCCTTCATGGTCTATAAAAGTAAATATTAGCATACTATTGTTTCTAACAACATTGATTTTTCTTCATGTTATCTGAGATTTTTCTTTGATATTTAATTTTTATTTCTCTGGTATTTCAAAATCTGTTAGTATTTTTGGTTTTATTATTTTTCCAAGTTTCTTAAAAGCTTTGTCTATTTCTATAAATTCATTTTGTCTATATATTGAACTATTATGACTATGTATTAAAGAATATGCTACTAGATAATGTATTGAAAATAGATGATTTCGTACTTTCATTAAATCTCCTCATTCAAATTCATAAACTAGACTTAATGCTTAGTTTAGGTTTATATCACGGATATTAATAGGAAATTTAGGATATACTATAAATTTTAACTTTTGGTATCTTAAGTTACCATAGATCATTCCTAGTAAAGCATATTTCCTATTTATTATTCTATTATCTAGTAATGTTATTTTTATTAGTATATCTATTCCTTTTCTAAAATGAGTTTTTATTAATATTTGAATTCTTCCTAAATGAATGTATCCAATTTTTTTCTTTATCTTTTTGGAGAATTTTAGATAGCTTATTTAACATAGTTTTTCTTTATCAATTAATGGTATATTATACATTTTTTTGCATATGTAATATTAACACTTATTTTTTATTACTTATTCTATATAAATTATGTATTTTCTAGGAAATAATTTTCTTAGAGATGATAATGATGGATCTTTAAATCCATCTCCTTTTTAAAATTTAATTTTTCTTTTTAAATTTCTTCAAATTTCTTTTTACTTAATACCATTTCATGTGAAAAACATCTGGAGATATCTTTTATTTCTAATTCTACTATTTCTTGGTTTATTTTTTCTTCCATTTTAAGAATATTACTATTCACTTCTATTAGATTTAATTTTTATTATGTTTCAGGGATATTTTTGAATTTTTTAAAACATTAGGAGTATTTTTAAAAATACCTTAAAATTTGAGACTGTTTTTGATAATAATCCTAACATATATGTTGTTGGGAAATCAGATTAATTATCCATATACTGAGTCCTAAATAGAAAATTTTCATTTCCCTAGATAAGAAGCTAAGGTATGACTTAAAAAAAATTAAATTAATACTAAGGGAGAATAATAAGTAAATATAATAAAAATAAAAGTCATCATCATTAACATACACTTTTGTGCCTTAATATTTTTATTTGTTTAACCACAATTTTATATATCTTAAAAGAAACCCATTATATGTAATTATATATTTTTGTTGGAAAGTAATTTTATTTACATTCTTTAGATATAATTGGTATGAACATGTTCAATTTTTATTCCTTTTATCAAATGCAGTTAAAATAAAAAATAATTAATTATGAAAATATTTTTAAAAAATATATTGGTCAAACACCTTGATAACTAAAATTTTTGTTTTAAAAATTCATTTTTTAAAAATATTGACCAAACATACTGGCCAAACAACTTGACAACTAAAAATATTTATTTTACGTAATGAATGTGTAAGGTTGGTTACTATAGATCAGTAATATACACATAATTAGATACACTTTATATGCGAGCATGTTTACACATACCATAGGTGTTGGTTGTCATAATGTATATGCTAACACTTACTTATCTACGTTGTCTCTTGTATTTTTGGTTCATTTCGGATGCAAGTATTTGCGAATTTTACTCGACATTTTTGGAAATAAAAAATATCTTTTTTAGCACCTTGCCACCACCCTTGCTAGCCACCTCCACATTTGGCAAGGTGGCTGGAGAGGTGGCCGTTCGAAACTTTATAAATACCTCTCACTTTTCTCAACTCCTTACCTATGTTTTCAATTCCAAAAACTCTTTCAAAATTTACACCAAGATTTACATCTATTTTTGAAATTATTTTGGAGAGTTTACATTTGAGTGTGGGTCATTTATTGAGTTTAGTTTTCAGATATTAGTCTATATGCATATTTGGTTTGATTGGGTATCTCACATACACAATTTGAATTATGTAGAGGATATTGTTTCCTTTGGTGCCTTGAGATTGAGAGTGATCCTCAAGGTTTCTTGTTATATAAATATTTCTCGTTATTGATTGTGACTACTAATCACACCACTTTTAATAGTGTTGGTTGTGGAGGAGAGACAAACTCATGTGTCAAACTAGGTCATTGTGGAAGCAATAAGCAAGAATAGTAATATATAATTTGAATAGAGATCCTAGCTGATGGAGGTAATAGTAGTTTTATTTCTTTCAGAGTTATAACTGCTTTATTAATTAGTAAATTGTTTGTTACTAAGTTGTTGCCTTAAGTAACTTGAGTACGTTACCACATAGATATGATCTCTATATGGGTGTACCTCGTTACATTGCTTATGATGAATGATTCTATGTTGTGTTAGTACAATCAGAGTTTAAAGTGTGTATGTTATAACATATAGTAATTTAAACTTTGATTAAAAAGCGTTAATTATTTTCTATTTTCTACTAAATATATAATATATGTTGTGAAAAGTTGTCTACTTATTAAATAATATTTTATCTGTGTTTCTGTTGTATTATCTATTTAAGAATATTTTTTTATGTTTGTGCAAGTTAGGATTAAGTCGTTAAAAAGTCTATTTCTTTTTACCCTAATATTGTAACATGTGATAGACTCTTTCGATAACTCTATATAAAATTTCTTGAAGGATAAAGATTAATTTTTATGTTTTATTACAATACAAAACTAAAATTTTGACGTAAATATTTCATTGCAATCTATTATTAAAATTATTTAAAATAAATAAAAGGTCAAAATATAAAAAAATTATATTAACTTATTAAATTAATTAATTAACTAGAAGTTATCCTAAGAAAAACAAACATGTCAAGATTTATTTGTATTAAAAATAACACTAAAAAAAGCATTAAGTATGTTATATGAGATTGTAATTAAAAATATATCTTAACTAACCATCTAAAATTAATTAATAAATAAAAATTGGAGATCGAGAAAACTATAACATAATAGATAGAAAAATTCAAATAAATTAAAATGATTAGTCAAAGAAAAGGTAAAATAATATGATTTTACGTAATGTTAAAATTAGAATAGAAGATATTATGAAAACTTTTGAGGAGAATAATAAAAAATTAAGTGGAGTTTTGCTATTATAGATTACTAAAAAGTTAAATATTTGAACTATATTTTCGTTATATTGTACCATAAGTCAAAACTTAATAAATATGATGAGATAATATGTATTTATGAGTAATATACATATTTAACACAAAAAGATGAAAAATATCATTATTAATATATTATATGTCCTATTTCTAAGCATGTTTGATTTATTCTAATTTATTACATTTTTTCTCTTATTATAAAAATGGATAAAAAAATATTATATCATTTCACAAGGGTTACTCATTCGAGTCATGTTATTATAGCTTTTATATATTTACATCCCATGATTATTAGAGCGAGTTCATTTAGTTTTATAATTTAAAATTATGATTAATTAAAGAAATTTTTAAAATTAAGATTTTTTAAGAGTAAAATGAGGTTTATATATTTTATTAATAAAAAATAAAAAAAATTAATATCTCTCAACCTCTCTTTATATGTCTTATTCTCTCTCATTCTTTTCTTTCTTTAATATTTTATTAATAAAAATAATAAAAAATTGAGAGAAAGAAAGAGTAAATGAGAGAGGGAGAGTGAGAGAGAGAAAATAATAGAGAGAGAAAAAATGAATAAGAGAGAAAACAAATACATGAAAATTTTAATTTTATTGACTATATTTTTAAATTATAAGATTAAAAAAATTGACTCCAATAATAACATTATAAAAGTGTATAAAACTTATTATCATAGGACATGAAGAACTTGATAATTAATAAAAAACATAAATACATGCACAAGTAACCTTAAAAGTGAAAAAAAGGCAAGGAAAGTGTTGTAACAAGTATGTGAAAATAATGTAAGAACAATATTATCGATATATTGAAATGAACTGCTTAGATTGAGTCACAGACTAGGTCAGTCTTTTTAAAACGTTTCGCGGCTCTACCTAAACTTGTGCAAGTAAACACAACCTCGTCGTCTCCAAGATAAAACAGCCCATAATCTTTTTTCTGTCTCGAAGTTTCACTGCACTCATGAAATCTGAAATACTACACCTCTCAAATATTTATATTGCTCGGAAATCTGATAAAACAATTCTGAATTTTTCTTTTCTTTGATTTTGCTATAAAGAACCGTAGAACCGTTTTTGAGTTGTTAAGCTATGTTCTAAACTGAGGGCTATTGTCCCCATTTATAGTTAAAAAAATATGTGTAACGGTCATATAATTATGAAAAATAATGGTAAAAAATAACGGATACATAATTATGAAAATAACGGTCATAAAAGTAACGGTTACATAATTATAAAAATAACGGTCATAAAAGTAACAGTCACATAATTATGAAAATAACGGTCATAAAAATAACGACCATATAATTATGAAAATAACAGTTACATAATTTATAAAATAACAATCATAAAATAATAAAAAATATATTTTTATTTAAATTCATTTCTAACAATCCCCTACTTGAATTTTAAATTAAAATAGTTTCATCGAGCAACCGATCAATTAAAAGTATAAAATTGTACATAAGCAAAAGGTGTCTATCAACTTGAACCTTTGCATAGTATTGATGCTTTAGAATATATTAGAGTAACTCGTAGTTTTTAACTCTATCTCTAACAACATTACACACATAACATTTCCAAGGTGTAGTTCAAAAAGCCCGTTCTTTACGACCATGCACGTGTATCCCAGTATAGTGAATGCTCTAGCAAATTTTGCCCAAAATTTTCATAGGAAGCGACCACACTTCCACATTCACATAGGTGAGTCTATCAAGAGTACTCCTATAGCTACGTCCTCCACTCCATATAGAGTATAGAACTCATCAAGAGTTTAATAATTAACTCATCTTTTCTGTTGTTTCAGGACTTCATGCTTCTAACAATATAGAATAGGACTTCATAATAGCATTATTCATCTCATATCACTTCATGACTTATTATTACCCATTGAACTTATTTCTTGGGATCTCTAGTCTATAAGTTGGGTTACCATCATGAGTGACTCTTCATTCTAAGGGCATCAGTCACATTCCTTTCAAGGTTTTTAAAAACCTTCTCTCTTGTTAATCCTTTAGTCAAAGGATTAGCCAAATTTTCATCAGTACATATATGATCCATTCTTACAACTCATATACAAAGAAATTCTCTAACAGTACTGTGTATCTGTTGTCTCTTGCCATTGTAATAACGGTTATAAATCTTTACAATAGCCACGGTACTATCGCAGTGGATCAGGACAACTGGTATCAATCTTTCCCATAATAGGATCTCAACTAACAGACTTCTTAACTAGCAGTAGCTAGTGCTATAATTTCAAAATCCATCATAGATTAAGCCAATATTGTCTATTACTTAGACTTCCAAGAAACAGCTCCACCAGCAATGCTAAATATATAGCTGCTAGTTGTTTTGGAGTCTTCTGATAGAGTTTTCCAATCATGATTACTATATCAATCTAGAACAACAGGAAACTTCTTATTATATAATCCAAGGTTCATAGTTCTCTTAAGGTATCTTATGACCATTTCAATTGCAATTCAATGCTCTATACTAGGTCTACTGATAAACCTACATAGTAGTCCCACAACATAAGCTATGTATGGTCTAGTGTAATTCAATGCTCGCATACTCAGTTTATCTAACACCGTCCCCGATGTTCTTGAACAACTTTATACTAGGATCATAAGGAGTACATGTAGGTTTACAGTTAAAGTAATTATATTTCTTTAAGATCTTCTCAATGTGATGAGATTCATCTAGAGAAATTCCATTTTTAGACCTAGTAATCTATATACTAAGGATTACACTCGCTTTCCGAGGTCTTTCATATCAAAGTTAACACATAACAAAATTTTCATATTAACATGAATATTTGACACAAAAATAATCATGTCATCCACATATAAATATATAATAGTGTAAATGTCATTTTTGATTTATAATAAATGCATTTGTCACTTTCATTCATTTTGAATTCATGTGGGATAACTATATTATCAATTTTTTCAAGACTTGCTTAGGTGCTTATTTTAGACCATACATATATTGATATAGTTTACAAACTTTATTTTCTTGACATGGGATAAAAAAAACCCTTAAGTTGATCTATATAAATCTCTTTTTCTAAGTCACCATTTAAGAAAGTAATTTTGACATCCATTTGGTGCACTACTAAATCATGGATAGCAGCAAGAGAGAAAAGTACACGTATGGAATTTATTCGTGTGATTGGTGAAAAGGTATCAAAGAAATCTATATTTTCCCTATGCTTATACTCTTTAACTACTAGACAAGCTTTGTACTTTTCAATAGTACCATCGAGTTTTAATTTCTTCTTTAGTATCCATTTACATCCTATGGTTTTGCAACCAGGAGGTAAGTCAACTAAATGCCAAGTTCTATTATACTTATGAGAGTTTAATAAAATTGCAATAACTGATTCATCAAAAGTTCTAAATTTTTTTGTTCAGCTTTACCATTCATTTCAAGAGAATCAGGTGCAGTTTTTTCATGTATGATTCCATGAGTTTAAAAAAAACATTGAAAATATTGGAATCATATTCAGTGCCTTTATCACTTAGAAATATTTTTTATTTTCCTATTAAGTTAATTTTTAATTTAAGTCATAACTATTTTAAACATGTCAAACGCTTCACTTTTATTTTTCATTAGATATACATAAGTATAATCTGAATAGTCATCAATAAAATTTATAAAATAGCATTTTTCATTTCTTGTTAAATTTCCATCAAGTTGGCATATGTGAGAGTGTATTAAGTCTAAAGGTTCAGATTATCTAACTACTGACTTATGTGAAGTTTTGGTTATTTTAGCTTGACTACAAAAGTCACATTTTTCAAAATCATTTAAAGATAGTTTAGGAATTAGTTCTAAGGTAATCATGTTCTTGATTATACATTTATTAACATGACAAAGTCTAGCATGGTAAATATTAAAAGAACTCAATATTCAATTTAAACATATCATTAGTGGTGTACCATTTCCCAACAAAAAATATTATTTTTAGTTATTGTATATAAATCAGCCCCTATAGTTTGAGTAAACCCAACTTTGTAAAGAAAATATCCCGAAACTAAGCTATTTTTCATCTCTGGAGTATGTAGAACATCTTTCAAGATGATAGTATTTCCAGAGGTAAACTTCAATTCCACCTCACAAGTACTAACAACTTTAGTGGAGTGGGAGTCGCCCAACAACAATTTCTTATCCTCAGACTCAGAATAGGACTTGAACATGTCTCGATCATAGCAAATATAGCGAGAAGTACCAGTGTCCACCTACCATCCCTCATATCCATCAACAAAATTGATTTTAGATATCATAGCAATAAGTTGATCTTCGGTAAGATTCGCTTATAGGGTAGGATGATTCCTATTCCGGTAGTTCCTGGCCAAGTGGTCAGGTCTGTTACAACTATAACACATGAATGTTTTATTTCTTGGGGGGGTTGAGGTCCATTATGGGGAGGATAGTTTCTATTTCTATTTTGGTGGATATGGTTTTGGTTATTATTACGATTCTAAGTTTTCATAATTCTTCCTTTAGGTTTCAGAACTACAGAGGAGGATTTCTTATTGGTATTTGTTTTTGAGACAACGAGTACTTCATCTCTTTGATCTTATTTCCGGGCTTCTTCTTCTATTCTTAGATGAGTTATAAGACTTTCTAAAGAAAATTTCTTAGTTTTATGTTTAAGTGCATTCTTAAAATCTTTTCATAGAAGGGGTAATTTATCTATAATAACAGCTACTTGAAATTGTTCATCTAAAGTCATACCTTCAGAAGTTATTTCGTGTGCTATCTTTTACAGTTTGTGTGATTGAGCTTCCACAGATTTGCCATCAATCATTTGGTACTTCATATATCTACTGATAGCATACTTCTTAGTTCCAACTTCCTTAGTATCGTACTTCTTTTTAAGTGCATCCTAAATTTTCTTAGTAGACTTATCAAAATTATAATAGTCATACAAGTCATTAGTAAATCCTTTAAGAATAAATTTTTTGCATAGAAAATGATTTTCTATCCAAGTGTTTAAATCCTTTATTGTAGCTTCAATATGAGAATTAGGTAGTGTTGGTTTTTCAATAACAAGAACAAAAGCGGCATTTTACATGGTTAAGAAAAATAACATTTTTTGTCTCCAATTTTTAAAGTGTAGTTCCTCAAAACGAAATGGTTTGTTGAAATTAGCAATTAACATTTCAGTAGACATGACATATAGAAAGCGTCTTAAAATTGTTGTAACAAGTATGTGAAAATAATGTAAGAACAATATTACCGATATATTGAAATGAACTGCTTGGGTTGAGTCACGGACTAGGTCGCTCTCTTTAAGACATTTTGCGGCTGTGCCCAAACTTGTGCAAGCAAACACAACCTATTCGTCCCCAGGATAAAACAGCCCAAAATCTTTTTTTCTGTCTTGGAGTTTCACTGTACTGATGAAGTTCGGAATACTACACTTCTCAAATATTTATGTTGTTGAGAAATCTGATAAAACAATTCTAAATTTTTCTTTTCTTTGGTTTTGCTATAAAAAACCGTAGAACCGTTTTTGGGTTGTTAAGCTATGTTCTAAACTGAGGGATATTGGCCCTATTTATAGTTGAAAAAATATGTGTAACAGTCATATAATTATGAAAATAACAGTCAAAAATAACTAATACATAATTATGAAAATAACGGTCATAAAAGTAACGATCGTATAATTATGAAAATAATGGTTATAAAAATAACGAGCATATAATTATGAAAATGACAGTTACATAATTTATGAAATAACGGTCATAAAATAATAAAATAATATATTTTTTATTTAAATTCATTTCTAACAAAAAAGTTACTTAACAATTATTTTTGTGTTAAAATTTCATTTAGTATAATTACAATAACACTTATAAAATAGAAATATGGATGCATTTTATTATTTTTATTTATTTATTTGTTTTTTATATTCACGCCTAGGTGTATCAACATCTATCACTGTTTATATTCCCATCGAAACACATTTATGGGAAAAAAATATTAAATAAAAGCTTAGCTAAAAATATTTTATTTTAAGTAATGATATTATGATAATTATTTTTATAATTATTATAATAGAAGTCTATAAATTGTAAGAATAGAAATTGGTAAGAAATTTTAATTTTGACAATAGTGTGGAATATCCTATGAGACATGTCCTTCCCATCCCGCCTTTCTCTTGAATTCTTTTTTATTTTTTTATATTAATAAAAATTTATAATCAAATAAATAAATTTTGAAAAAAATATTTTTATCAATAAACAAATATAAAAATTTAATATTATAATATATGAAATATAAATTATATAAAAATTGATAAATTAATAATATAAATAATTTAATTAAAATTTAAAATTTAAACTTATTAAACTTATTATATAATAAATAAATATAGTTTAGACTAAGAATATTAAATATTTAATTTATT
Organism: Hippophae gyantsensis; assembly: GCA_030763125.1. Taxonomy (NCBI): domain Eukaryota; kingdom Viridiplantae; phylum Streptophyta; class Magnoliopsida; order Rosales; family Elaeagnaceae; genus Hippophae; species Hippophae gyantsensis. Next base: position 25,065,076 of record CM061039.1, on the reverse strand, counting down.
TATTTTTATTAGTAAATTTTAACATTTATATTTTTAAGTTTTAAATTCGAGACTTTTATCTTATATCAAAGTGTTATATGTCGTTTGGCTACAAGATCATTGATAATTTATCATAATTTATTTATTAGTAGAGAATCTTCGATAAATTAAAAAAAAACACAAACCTTTGATGGAGAAACTCCATCATATCACCTATAATAGGTTTAACAAATAATCTGATTAATTGATTCAAATTGAAAAACATATAATCCATTCATAATTAGATTGATAAATTTTATAATTCATTGTATCCAATTTAAATCGAATATACATATTATAATTACATTATATTACTATTTTAGTTTTAAAAATAAATATAAATGTTTAAAATAATGTAATAATTATACATATATATTTCTAATTCTTTTGATTTTTTAATTGTGATTATAAATAATAAATTTTCTTACAAATACAATAATTTAAAATTTTAAATGTTATGTATGTTAGATTTTATATATGATAATAATTCATAAATAAATTTTAATATTAATTTGATCTTATCTTATCCAAAAAATTCAATTTTTTTGGATTTGGATTGGATCTTGAAAATTATCATATCGAATTCAAATTGAAAATTTTTAAATACAATTTGAATGAAATTGGATTTAGATTAATCAAAAATAAGTAATTTTGATCTATTAATCACCCATAACCTATAATATTTAAATGGGAGATATTGATAGTGCTACTAGCTCACCGATACTATTAGCATCACGAATATATTGTTTGTTATATTTTTATACGAGCATAGGGTTCCTCGTATCAACAAGTGAACATTTTAATCATTTTGTTTTAATAAGAGATATTTATGTCACTTTTTATAAAAATGAGATATTTTAATCACTTTTTAAATAGTAAAATATTATTTTATTAATAAAAAAATTGAAAGTGAATTTATAGAGTTAAAATTATGATTTGATTTTAACAGTTTAAAATTAAATTCAAAAAGTATAATTTTTTTGTCAATTTATTTTATAAATTTTATATTTTATAATTTTTTTTAGATTTTTTAGGTATTGTTTTTATCATATTTTTGATCCAAACATGATAACTACAAAGAATACTACGTATAAAAGTGCCAAAAAATAAAAAAATTCTATAAAATATAAATTTTTTTAAAAAAAGTTGATAAAAATATTATATTGTTTAAATTGAATTTTAAATTGTTAAAATAAAATGATAATTTTATCTTATTAAATTAATTTTTTAATTTTTTATTAATAAAATAATATTTTATTATTTAAAAATATTAAAATAAAAATGTAAATTTAATATTACTCTAAAACAAGTTGAAAAGAATATATATTGACACTAACAAAGGGAGTCCTTAGTCCTTCTTATAATTAATAATTAAATAATATTTTATTAATTATAATTTTAGTAGAAAGTAATTAAATTAATATTAAAGAAAATAGATATTTTAAATATTTTTATTTTATAATAATAATAATAATAATAATAATAATAATAATAATATTTTTTAAAGAAATATCATTACCTATGAATTATTGTTGCCCGAACGAGATAATGAGTTGTTAAAATCTCGTCATCCTTTATTTATATATATTTTTATTTCATCTTTTTAATTTCGGTCACCCTCCATCTTCTCTGTTTTACATTGCATTCCGCAAAATCAGCAGGAAACCGCGACCCCGTCTGTATTCAATCTCCTGTTCTTCACCACCCCCAACAACGTCAAATATTGGAGGCCCCACATCCCACAGTAAACCGTTGAAATAACAGTTATAAATGGTTGTGTCCTCACTTGTAGGACAGTAAAAAAAAAAAAAGATCAGTAAAATAGTCCTAACTCCCAACTGCATATGGCACGTGAGTGCACATGCTAGACCTTAGAGTGATTCGGTTAAGATATTAGTTATTAGTTAGGGGTTGTTTGGTTGTTGGGTTAAAGTGAACCTACTCACTCTACAGAAATACAGATAAAAAAAAATCACTACAGAAAAAAAATAATTATAATATAAATAAAAAACAAAGAAATAATAAAGAAAAGAAAAGAATATTAGATGGATAAATGTAAACGGCGTTATAATAAAGAAAGAAGTTTGCTCTATAAAAAAGGCCAATATTGTTGAAGCTAGACTCAGCTATTCTCTGACTCCACTTGTTCTCTCTTTTCTCTGCTTTCTCTACTCTGTTTTCTTTTTTGCTATAGCACCCTGTTCTCTCTCTTATCTTTTGTGCTCCAAATTGATACTCAGAGATTGAGAAAGATGGAAATGAATGTGTCCCGGAGATGGGTTTCGACTTGCGTTGTTGTGTTCTTGATGTTATGCTTGGTCGCAACAATGGCCATTTTTCGCATTGATGAGATTTCATCTTTAAGGTTTGTTTCTCTCTAAATGTTTTATATTCCATTTCTTTTCTACTTTTTGACTTTATTTACGAGAAAGCTTTTCAATGTTGGTTGTTTATCATGGAAAACAAAGCAATCCTCTGTTCTGGGATTTACTAAACAACTCTGAGAACATCTTTTTTAATTTCTTTGTTCTGTATTTTTCAATTCTCTGTGTGAAACTGAGCTACATTTTTTAGTTCCGTTTGGGTAGAGAAAATGCAAGTTCGTGGTTAAATTGTCGTAGGAATTTTCCAGTTTAAGATGCTAAACTCTGTTTCGTTAAGTACTGTTTTTCTACCTATTATTAAAAGCCTTAGACCTTAGTTGGCTCTTTGTTTCATCATTTACTATTTACTACCCACGCCATTATTTCCCATTTCCAGTTAGCTCGGCAACTTTGTTACCTTCATAAATGCTTTTCCTTGGACCACTATATTTATATCCCACCAATATATACAGCAACAAGAACACAAAATAAGTAAGAAAGAGTTCTTAGAGCTTTTAATGTGGCTCTAACCCACATTACTTAAAACGAAAATAAATACTGTTTGTTGTACCAAACTCGTCCGTACAAACTTACCCATTTCTTTTCATTAATGAGCTTAATTCCTAATTTATGTTTTTTTGTCTCTGTATTTTGTTTACAGAAATGGTGAAACAGGGGAGTTAAGGAGCTCAGGCAACTCATCAATGGAAGCCCAAACCAGGTCTGGAGCTTTAATCCAAAAAAAGAAAAGAAAAAGACTAACGTTAAATCTAAACCGTCGCTTTTTGTTCTCTTACGTTCTTAAGACTGTTAGATTATTTTGGGACAGTATTTTCACGGTCCTATCTAACCGTAAATGTGAATCTCTACCGTTAAGATCTGGATCTTTACATCTTAACCGTTAATTCCGTTATGTTAGTTCTCTTGGATTCCCATCGTTTTTAACTAATTCTTTCTCGTAGCTCTCGCCCCTATATACTCCCTCGTTTTCTATTTTAATTCCTTCTCCGAAATACTCTTTTCCATTAAAGAGGATCAAATCCTCTGGGCAATTCCGTCATTTTGAAAATAAATATGCAAATACACGTTGTTTTGTTTATGTTCATTCCCACTAATGAGTTGCCTCGGTCTTTCTCTATTTTAAAAGAAAAAAAAAGTCATTTGTCTCTTTTTATCTCTAACCGTTTTAGTGTGTACCAACACTGACAGTAGAGTTGCTATGCCTATGCCTATGTGTGCCTTTTTTCGCTTTAGCCTTGAGCACTGTGCATTGACTGAGACACCCAACACTGTGTACGTTTTGGGTTTTACCTTCAAAATACTTTTTTTATTTTGGACCCAATTAATTATTTTGCAGCTAATGTCGTTACTGGTTTCATTAAAAAAAAAGAAAAGAACGAGTGTTACCGATTTTGTAATTTTAATGGGTTCTTTGTTTAATTAGATTTGTTTTGTTGTTTGATTACAGGGTTGCAAAGGGTGATGAAGAAGAAGATGGTTGGGTTCATCCACATGCAGCAAGGGACCCAGAGGAAGTTGTTGCCATGGTTGAGATGTGAGTTTCTCTTTACTTTTTCCTTATAATTTAATACACTGTTGTATTGCTTTTGATTTGACTTTAATTTTTCCTTTCCCTAAAATCTCACTGCATTCAATAATGAGAAGTTGTGGTGGGTGGGGAGTAGGACAGTGAAAAATTTGTCTCTGAACGTAGCTAGACCTTATCCACCCTTCCTAATTCTTCAAAAACTGACCCTGTTGAAATAAACCAAGCTTTTGATTCTGCCTCATTTTAGTTCTTTCTTTTCTAGAATCATGTAAAAAGATGTCGAGTTAGATATTGTTAGTGTGAAGGTTTATGTGAGATTTTTATGCGTGATGTGATTGGCTGAAATAGCTTCTATTTATATTTTATGGTTATGGTGAGAATTTTGATTTCTACTAAAATATGTTAAGGCATGTGCTTGGTGCGTCCAAAATAGTACGAAAACAAGATAACATGGAAAATAGATATGCAGATTTGACTCTCTTTGTCTACATATACAAAAATAATATCACTTTGACAATTCTATCCGTTGGAACTGGGAAGACCAATGTCCTCACAAATGGACAAAACTACACTGCTTCATTTTTGGCCTTTGTGGAAGCCATAAAAAATTACTCCCACCGACACCCATATCATTGCTTTATTACAGTGGATATTACTAGAAATATGAAATGTAACATGTAATTAAATAGTTTTAACATAATGGCCATGCCTAATTATGCTACCTGTACTTGAATTTTTATTCCTAGAATTCTTTAGGACACTGTAGCTAACAGTAGAAAACACTATTTTGCAAACGGCAGGAGTATACGCAACAGCACTGAGAGAAGAAAATTGGGCTATTTCTCATGTGGAACAGGCAATCCCATAGATGACTGCTGGAGATGTGATCCCAATTGGCTTAATAACCGCAAGCGTCTTGCAAACTGCGGCATTGGTTTTGGCAGAAACGCCATTGGTGGCCGTGATGGACGCTTCTACGTAGTCGCTGATCCTGGTGATGACGACCCTGTTAACCCAAAACCTGGCACTCTTCGCCATGCTGTCATTCAGGATAGGCCTTTATGGATTGTGTTCAAGAGGGACATGGTAATTCAGTTGAAGCAAGAGCTGATTGTGAACAGCTTCAAGACCATTGATGGTCGTGGGGCCAATGTACACATTGCTAATGGAGGGTGTATCACCATTCAATATGTTACTAATATCATAGTTCATGGTCTTCATATTCATGATTGCAAGCCCACAGGGAATGCCATGGTTAGGAGCTCACCAACTCACTTTGGATGGAGAACTATGGCTGATGGTGATGCAATTTCTATCTTTGGGTCAAGCCACATTTGGATTGATCACAACTCTCTCTCCCACTGTGCTGATGGACTTGTTGATGCTGTCATGGGGTCTACCGCAATTACCATATCCAACAACCACATGACGCACCATAATGAGGTGAATTTACTATGGCATATCTATCTATCTATCTATTTTATCTTTAGGTCTTGTAATTAATTTAAGTCAGAAAGAAGATATTAACATGTATGTGATTGAAAATCAGGTGATGTTGTTGGGCCATAGTGATTCTTATACAAGAGACAAGCAAATGCAAGTGACCATTGCCTACAACCATTTTGGAGCGGGACTCATCCAGAGGATGCCCAGGTATTTAAATGCAGGCTGATGTATATAGGATAGTGTATGAAGAACTTTCACTCTCATTCCACAAGAAAAGATGTTACCTTTATTTATTAGTTTAACCAACTTAATAATTGGATTGAGTTTTTATTTTATTTTTTTTACAGAAACAGAGGAATTTTCCACAAGAAAATCCTAAAAAACAATTCAAAGAAAGATGTCATCTAGATTTATTACTTTAACCAACTTGATAATTGGATTTAGTTTTTACAGAAACAGAGGACTTTTGTTTTTGTTACACGTTTGCTACTAACAACATTATATGCACAATGCAGGTGCAGGCATGGATATTTCCATGTTGTGAACAATGACTACACTCACTGGGAAATGTATGCAATTGGTGGAAGTGCAAATCCCACCATCAACAGCCAAGGCAACAGATACAATGCTCCAATCGACCGCTTTGCAAAAGAGGTTATCATTATGTTTTAAAAATAACTCTTCTTAATAGTAAGTTGAATGTATATATTAAATATGGGTAAGCTAATAATGACTAACATTGAATTGTAAAGGTTACAAAGAGGGTGGACACAGCAACCAGTGAATGGAAGGGTTGGAATTGGAGATCAGAGGGAGATTTATTGCTGAATGGTGCCTATTTCACTCCATCTGGAACTGGAGCATCAGCAAGCTATGCCAGGGCCTCAAGTTTGGGAGCTAAGTCCTCTTCCATGGTTGGTGTCATGACTTCTAATGCTGGTGCTCTTCCCTGCCGCAAAGGCAACCAATGCTAGTAGTATATTTCTCTCCATTAATCCCTACCCCACTCACCCACCTCTTTTGTTGCTATTGTTTCATCAACCATCTTTCTATTTCACATATTTTGACAAAGTGTAATTAAATTACACTTGTCACTGTAAGGTCAGTGTTCATTTCCTTTTACCCAATTTGTCTATCTGTGTTTTACTACCCAACCTCGGCCTGCTTCAACTGAGAAACGTAAATGCCATTTAAGGAGCTGGTGCAGAAGCGTTGTTCAATTTGTTTTCCTTTTTGTCTCTGTCAGTCCTTTTTGGATTAAGCACTCATTTGTGTTTTTATGTCTGGCAGTGCCAGTCTTGGTCTATACTTTCAAGTTTTATAGGAGTTGGCTTGGATAATTTTCTATTTTTTTTGGGGATTTGTCTTGGTGATACATACAAGCAATAGGATCAATTGCCAAGCTTCATGGGAAGACTTTTGTTATAGACAATTCAAAGCAATATCAGTGATGTTTCTTTTTCTCTGTTTTTTTTTTACTTTTTCATATTTATTTCCTTTGCAACGAAGGAATTTTTTTTTCTAATGGTTTGACTTTTCAATCATTGTGCTACTTTGCGAATAATGCTTGTTTGGAGAAATGAAGTGTAGATAACGTGATATATGATTTCTTTAGTTACTGCAAGCATTTTCTTGGAATGCGTTGTAATTTATATAAAAGGTTAAAACTACTAAAAATGTTATTGGTTGCAAGTATATATATATATAAAATTAAAAACCAATAATTCCTTGTTTGTAATTTATGCTTCACTCGATGAGAGTCTATTTGGTATACTTTATCCGCCTTGGTATTTGTTCTCTCTGTAATTGTGGTTTTTAGTGTGAATGAAGTTAAAAAATAAGATAGAGAGGTTTTGAGAATTGACCTACGCAAATCCATAGGTGTATGATATCATCATAATTGGTGATGATCTCAATGTCATTCAAAAACTTAAAGATTTTCTTAGTGAGTAATTTGAGAACCTTATACATCTTAACTATTTTATGGGTAATGAGATCACTCTTTTTTACGGATGATCTTTATATTACTTAAACTAAGTATACATCTAACATTTTATCTCAAATTGAACTCACTAACAACAAGACTGTTGACACTCCAGTTGAACTTAATATGCATTTGACACCCTTGGGGGAGGGGGGACCATTGTCTAATCCCTCTTTACAAACGATTGATTGGTAGCCTGGTTTATCTTACAGTTACTTTTTCAGACATTTTTTATGCTATTCATCAGGTGAGCGTATTCTACGATACTTGAAAGGCACTCTCTTCCATGACATTTTCTACTTAGCTCTGTCTCCTCTTGTACTTCGTGCATTCTCTGATGCTGATTGGGCTGGATATCTCACTGATCGTAGGTCCACTACATGTTATTGCTTTCTCCTTAATTCTTCTTTGATTTCTTGGCGAAGTAAGAAACAAACTTTCGTGGCCCGCTCTAGTACTGAAGCAAAATATTGTGCTCTTGCATATGATGGCTTCTTAAGAATTTAGGTGTGTCACATCCTCTACTACTCCCCTTTATTGTGACAATCAGAGTGTCATTCATATTGCTCACAATGATGTCTTCCATGAATGAACTAAACACATCGAGATTGATTATCACTTTATTCATTCTCATCTTGTCCATGGTGCTCTCAAGTTTTTCTCTGTCTCTTCCAACGATCAACTTGTAGATATCTTCACTAAGATACTTCCTAAAAGATGCACTCGTAATTTGGTTGACAACCTCAAGTGGTTTCACATCCACCTTAGTTTGAGGGGGCTGTTAATGTATATGTAGTAACACATTAATGTATATCTATTAATGTATATCATATTTGTTAATATATATTTAGTTACTTTAGGAATATCTAGTTTACTTATAACTCCTATATAAAGACATCATGTATATTCCTTAAGACATACAGAATAGAATATAATTATTAAATATTTTTAACAATCTTTTTAGTGTTGAAACCTTTTTTTTATGTTTGAGTCGTCGTCGTCAACCCCTCTTATTTTAGCCATCGTTTTCTACCACTTTCCTCCTTCCGTTCTTGTTTCCTGCTTGTGCCAACAAGTCTTGGTCACAACCTCTTAGTCTACTCAAGCCTTCGTTTTGCTTTGCTCGACTCCATTCCTTTGGCGGTGGTCCAATGATCGTTAGTAATGTCACATCCAGTGCTGGTATTGGGCGTTGGTGAATTTGTTGGCTGTTTTGACTTAGTAGTAGTTGTTTCAGTTGTGTTTGGTGTTTTTTTGGGGTTTATTTTCTTACAATTTGTTTAAAAATGTGTACTTATTTTGATTTTTTTTATTAAAAATAAGTTGTTTGTTATTTTATGAGTCATTTGTGGTTAAAATATTTGTTAATATTTATAGAGTTAATTTTTTTATTAATTTTATGAATCATTATAATTAATTTTTAATATTTATTGTTATCTAAGAATTATAATTTTGATTATTATAATTAAAAATAAGATACGGAGTTTTTGATATTAAACAGTTTATTTGTTTTGACTTGTTACGTAGATATTGATATATTTGATAGTTTCAAAGTTAGTTCCACGTATATTTACTTATTCTTAGAATTATTATAAAAATAATAATATAATAATAATAATTACTTGTTTGTTTGTCCCTCTTCCAAGTGCCAACACTCGTTATTTTGTTTCATGTGCTCTCCAACCTCAGCACATGATCACGGTACTAACCGACAAACAAAACATTATGACCTTTTTGATTTTTCAACCTTTAATCAACTCATCACATAACGCGTTTTTGGGAATTGAATTGTTGTTAAGCAAACAAAAGAAAAAAGTTTGTTTTTCTTGTCTTGAAAAAGTATTGACTTTTCAGCTATGAAAGTTGGGAATTTTAGTAGATTAAGTTTACTAAACTTACCCATTGACGTTCTTCATGTTTGGAGAATTGGAGTTGTTTCGCATTGTCTTCCAAGTGTTTACCGTCTTAGGTACAAAACTCTCACATAACTAGGTAAAAAGAAAGGTTCTTGAAGTCAAACAAATTACTATTAAAATTTCATTTTCCTTTTAGGAACAATCAAAATTCTATAGGTACAATTAAATGACAAAATCATTAATTAGATTTATATTTTAAATTTTAAAATGATAAAATAATGTGAAATCATTTATTAATATAAATCAAATCCTCGTTATCAAGCATAAAATCCAAATCTTTAAGCTAATTGTTAATTTCTTTCATACAAGTCATTCAAATATAATTATGAAAGTCGAAATCAGATAAAATTGGCAAAACAATCGGGGTACATAAAGTAACGAAATCAGGCTCTAGTTTAGCAAATTCAAATGGAGAGAAAAAAGAATCTAACACCTAGAGCTAGAAAGGGGTATTATGTATTCCATGAGAGATTCTCATACACTATGTAAAAAACGATTTTTAAAGTAAATTCAGTAAATACAATGACTTAAAAATTAAATTCGGTTCACACGTTGAATCGACTTTAAATTTTTAATTTTTATAAAATTTACTCATTTTTTATTATATTCAAATTCAAACCTATATTCGATCACAACATAATAGAAGAAAAAAATCAAAATCTATTTAACAAATAGTTTAAATAATACAAATAATTAAAAAATTAAATATTAATTAATAGTAGAAAAATTGCCATGGTGTTATCCTATGTTATTTAAGATCATCATATTCTTCTCCTGATCTTATAATACAAAACTTATATATATAATATAAAATTTATACACATAAATAATAACACATAATATATAAAAAATATGAATAATAAGTGTATAGGATTAATAAAAATACTTACAAGAGTAAATGAAGTGACAAAATGAAGGAAATGAAGAAAAAATGGTGTTTTGTAAGTGAGAAATGGGTATAAAAAATTTGAGTATTTTGCTCAAAAAAATAGAGGATCTAAAAGATTAGTTAGAGAGGAAGAAAGCCCACTAACCGGTGTTGGAATTGATGGTCGTAGGTGGCTAGAAAATTAGAAAGAGTGGAGGAGAAGTGGAAGATGTTTTGGGTTTTTGAGAGTTATGCAGCGCTTGGAATAGTTTATGTTTGGCGAAGAATGAAAAGAAAAGGAAATATCCACGTGTGTAGCGTCGGTTGACGTGGTGAATCGACACTATCCACCTGTATAGCGTCGGTTAACACATAGAATCGACACTACGTCCATATGTAGCATCGATTCAACACGTCAATCGACGCTATGTGTAGTATCGATTCGACACATCAACTGATGCTATGTGTAGTATCGGTTTTATACTAAACCGACTTTAAATTCATTATAAGTCGATTTTTTCAAAAAAATTGACTTTACATATCAACTTAAATACTATATTTTGTAATAATGATAGTCTGTCTTAGGAATTTGGAGGCTACTTCTTAGTCGGAGTTTAGTACAATTAGAAGTATTTCATACTCTAAACATGTAAAACTTTATTAAAAAATCACAAAAAATAGACATATATGACCAAGGCCTCAAAAAATTTATTAATTTTTGTTAAACAATACTTTATAATCCCTAATCTTTAAATTAGTGCACAATTAGTACACTGATTCCTATAAAAGTACATAATTTTTTATGTCATAATTTGGCTTAAAAATTTGCATGTAAATAGTTTCATTTGAACGTATTAAATTCATTAATCATATAACTATTGATAGAAAAAATCCAAAAATATATCAATATTTTCATGAATATTTGATAAATCGAATTTATAGATATCGATATAGGGTAGAAATCGATTCCGTCCAAAATATTTATGGAAATATTAATTTTAATATTTTGTTTTCTTAATTTTTGTAATGTTGTTGAAATTTTAAAAATATCCATAAATACTGAAAAATAAACATGCAATAACTTAATGAATATGTAGTGATTTTTCATCGATGGGCATTGCTACTAATAGGTGTGGTGATACAAAAGCACAATCTATATAGTACATACTTGATACTAGAACTATGTATTTTGGAAAGAATATAGTTAGTATTATAGGAATTATTTTATATGGAGATATTATTAGGGGCAATCAAGTAATTTATACATGACATATTAATATACAAGTAAAATTATTATTACTTAATGTCATGATACGATTGTTGTGTTTTTATTGATTTTAACGTTTCCACAACTTCCGGATTTGAACCAATTAATAAGGTAAAGTTATTTTAATCAAGTATTTATGTATATTTGTATTACATATAACTTAATGTATTTAAGGTTGTGTTATATAACTTATATTTATTTATAAAATAAATATTATACTTATGTTTTGTTATTATTATATGTCCATTATATGTTTTTAAATATATTATTTTCATGAAAAAATGAGCTAAATTAGTGTATTATTATTTATTTTAATATTTATTGAAATTTTATAAAAAAAATTAAAAAATTTATAAATCTTCATAATTTTTGTAAATTTTCTTCAAATATCCATCATTATCAATAATATATTCGACATTTTCATAAAATTGAAGTCTTAATATTTCAATTGATGGCAATATTTTTATCCTTCTTATAACTATTACAAAGTATAGTCCCAAAAGTGACCTATCACATTTTGATTGATAAGGTTTATTATAAATATTAATGCATTTTTCCATATGACTTAATCTAATTTGTTATGTATTAAATATATCATACTTTTTAAAATTCTTTAAAATTTTAATATTTTTAATTAAAATTAATTATTTTAAAAATAATAAATTACAAAAAATAATTTCTAAATTAGGAATTAAAAACTAGAATTTTAAAATTATTTTGTTATAAAATTATTTAATCATCATTTATTAATACAATTTTTTATAAAAATAAAAAGTTACAGATTATTTATAATATTTTGGTCATAATTCTTCAACATTTTAATTTTTTTAATTAAAGTCCATTATTTTTAGAATTATATATAACATGCAAGACTTAACTATAAATTAAAAATTAAAATTCTAAAAGGTTTAAGTTTAGATTATTTAAACACCCCTTCGTATATCTATTTTTTAATTATTTTTAATTAAAAATATTTTTTTGGGATAATAACTAATAAACATAATGACTTAATTAGGAATTAAAAAATAAAATTATGGAATAATTTATTTAGGATTATTTATAACTTTTATTTTTAATATTTTAATTTAAATTAATTATTTTAAATAATAAATAATGGCTTAATTAAAAATTTAAAACTAGATTTCTAAATGACTTTATTTAGAACTATTTAATTATCATTTTCTAATTTTATTTTTTATAAAATGAAAATATTATCAATTAAATATTTTAGTCATATTTATTCAAAACTTGTTAATGAAAATTAATTATTTTTAAAAAATTAAATAATAAACATAATAATTTAATTAGGAATTAAAAATTAGAATTCTAAAAATCTTCCATTAAGATTATTTAATCACTTTTCTTATAAAATTTAAAAAGTTTTATATTTCATATAATTATTTTGATCATATTTCTTCAAAACTTTAATATTTTTAATTAAAATTAATTTTTTTTGAATAATAAATAACAATTATTAAAAACTAAAATTTCAAAAGACTTTGAGTCAGATTATTTAATTAATATTTCGTAACTTTCTTTTATATAAAATTAAAATAGTTACATATTATATATAATTATTTTAATTAATATTTTTTAAACTTCAATGATTAAAATTAAAATTAATTATTTATAAAATAATAATAACTAACATAATCACTAGGTTAAAAATGAAAATTAGAATTACAAAAAATTTTAGTTTTGATTATTAAACCATATCTTATTAACTTTATTTATAGAATTAAAATAGTTAAATATCACATATAGTTATTTTGGTTTGACCATTGAAATGTTCATTTTATCTAATTTATTAGATAATATGACCATGGTTTTTATTTTATCAAATTTATTATGAAATTATTTGATAATTTTTTATATTAAACGATAATAATATAATTCAAATACGTAAGTTAAAACGAGGAAAAAAAACTTTATTTGATAATATGAGAATACAAAAAGGTACAAAGGACAACATAGGCTTGTTTGAGCCAAATATTTTTATTATATTATTTTTTCGTTCACCTTAAAATGTTCATTTTTAATACTAGAAAAAGAAAAAAATTCAAATTATTTATGGTTAAATTTTTACTTAATTCACATGGTCATAATAATATAAAATTTTATATTTTTATAACTTATGTGTATTTAATAATTTTATTTATATATATTTTACATATTTTCTTTGTCTATTTATGAAGTATTGATAAAAAAATATTTTATTTATTTATTGTGTTTGACTTTTTATAATGTTATTTTTAAATATTCAAAGACAATAATAAAATATCATTATACAAATTAAGCTTTATCTTATGTGTTTTTAAAATTAATAATTTTTTCACAATTTAATTAAAATTTGTAATATAAATATATTATTACAAATAAAATATTTTTTATTTGATTTATAAATATAAATTTTCATGTAGAACGATTATTAATTATTCTAAAAGTGCACGAGATGGTCACTATTAAGCATATTAAGTGTGAGAACTTTTTAAACTTGAACTTAACTCTATCCAAGAACCAACTAGAATCTTCACCTCTATTCCCCCTCTTCTTGGTTTAAATTCCTTAAGGTCACGTTTGGTTCATAGAATATAATTGGAATGAGAATAAGAATGGAAAATAATGTAAAGAAAAAAGTAGTATTATTATATTGTTTGGTTTGATCACTTAAATAAAAAAATGAATCAGTATTATAGTGTTTGGTTTATAACTGGAATGGAATGAAAAACAGTGTATATTACCTTTATACTCCTATATTCAATAAAGTTTAAATAATATCATTTAATTGTTATTTTTTCATCAGACAAAATACATTATTGAAATCATTATTTTTTTAAAATAATTAATACTTAAAAATAAAATATATTATTAAAATTATTATTTTTCTAAATAGAATTTAAGGTTTGGGTTTTGAGATTTTGGATTTTGGATTTAGGGGTTTAGAATTTGGGATATAGGATATAAGGTATAAGGTTTAGAGTTTAAGGTATAGGATATAAGGTATTAAATTTAGGGTTTAGGGTTAAGGTTTTGAGATTAGGATTTAAGATTTAAGATTTAAGGTATAGTTAGGGTTTAAGGTTATATTTATGAGTTAAAATTTAGGGTTATATTTGTAGATTTAGGGTTAAAGTTATTTTTTTTAAATAAAGTTTGGGGTTTTAGATGACGGGTTTAGGGTTTAAGGTATATGATATAGGGTATAGGGTTTTGGGTTAAAATTATTATTTTTTAAATAAGGTTTAGGGTTTTATGTTTAAGATATAGGATATAAGGTTTATGATTTAAGGTTATATTTAAGGTTTAAGTAAAAATAGAATTAAAATTTAATATTAGAATGAAACATAAAATTATAAGAAATCAATTTCAATTCTATTTCATTTTTATCCACCAAAAGATATTTTGTTAAGATTAATTTTCACACTACTTTTTATCATTCTTATCTTACTACTGGAGTTATTATCAGAGACTAAAAAGGTCAATTTCAATGTCGATGGATTAAATCTCAAATAGGTAATCCTATCGAAGTTGGAAGAACTTTTGCCTTACTTTTTTCAAGATTGGAAGCTCTGAACAATTACATATCTGTTTATTTAGAAAAATATAATAAGACTGTCTTAAAAGCACTCTTGCATGATGAAGTCATCCTTTCTTGAAAAGCTCATGGTTATATTTTTTCTTGGATACCTAGAAATTTAATTACCATTGTTCACTTTTTAGCTAATTGAACAACCTGAAGATTTCATTAATGTTTACTTATTCTCTCAATAATCTTTTATTATTTTATGTAATAATTATAAATTTTAAATAATATTTAACTTTTGGCAACAAAAAAAGAAAGATACGAGAACTTCATTAACTTTTTCATAATTTCACTTTTAAGCCCATTTTTAAAGAAAAAATTGATTGAATTTATTATGCACTTTTATAAGAGTCAATGAATATGTACTAAAAAAATACAACAAAAAAATTCCAACTAAGATATTAAGCCAAATTAGCAAAATAAAAGCATTGAGCTCTAGATTTATGTGGAAAAGGGCCACCAATTAGGTTTATGATGTACTGCCATCGTCTTTTTTCCCCCTCCTTTTTTTTTTAAAGAAAGAACTTCCATAAAGATAGCTAGTGACACTTAGTAGATCAATTCACCACCAAACAAATGTGAAATGGATAATGGGGATTTGAAGAGTCCTATGTCACATGTTAGATGATGGTAATGTATATAGCATTACATGTGATACAGGACCCATATGGCATGCGATGTGTTATATATTCCAAAACATTGGACCATTCTTTCTTGCCAACTTGCAAATGTATTAATACACATTATACCTACACCCACTAGTTTAGGTGTCAACTCATAATCTAAATATTAAGCTAACTGAAATTGTTTATTTGGTTAAAATTTAAGATAACAATATTTCATATCTAATCTAATTTGATAATAATTTAATCCATTTTTCAAAATATATAATCTGATGAGATTTATCTTGATTCGTATTTAGACAAATGTATTTATCTATGAATCATTAGATATATTGACCTGATCCAAATTGTTTCTTTCTTTCTTTTATTTTTTTATCAAATTTTCTTAAAATTTAAACATTATCTGATGTATTGTATTTAATATTTTAGAATGATAAATTAAAAAATAAAAATAAAAGAACATTATATATTATAAGAATATTTTTTAAAAATATTTTCATACTTATTTATAATAAATTTACTTCAATATTTATTTAACTTTTTGTTATAATCATATAAATTCCAATAAACTTTAATACTTTCATAATATATATATTTATATTATTAATTTCATATTATTTAAAATTTTAAATTAAAAATAATTTAGACATATATTTAATAAAATGATGAGGTTTTATTTTATTTACAAATAAAGAATAAAATTTAAATTAGTTATTTAAAAAGGTTTTATTTTATTTATAAATAAAAAATAAAATTTAAGTTAATTATTCAAAAATTAAAAAAATATCACTTATAATAAATATAAAAATAAATAAATAATTATAAATACAAGGATATTTAAATTTTGATTTAATAAATTTAAATAATAAATAAAATTTTAAAAATTATAAAAGAGAAAAAGTTAGATTTATAAAAATATAATAGATAAAAATTTAAAAAAGATTTTATAATTAAATTTTTTAAATAAATAGTTATAAAAATTAAGAAAATAGGATAAAAATATGTAATCCTTTTAGTTTAATAATTATAATTTTTAAAATATTTAATTTTAGATAGATTCGATCTGATTTTACCATAAATTGATTTTTCCTAATCTATATTATAATATGATATAATCTGTTAATTTTTATATAAATTAATAATTTGATACAAAATGATATATTTTGATAAAATTTAAAATAATAATATGAAGCAAATATATGTAAAATTTCAATCAGATGGGTATTTTTCCCATTTGATGATAATCAATTTAATATCTCAAACCACATGTTTCCCTTTATAAAAATACGTGGTCTAATAGCATCCAACCACCTTCCAAAAGTCCAACCCCAGACGGGCTTAGGTAAACATGCTAACACCTTATTAGTAGCCTCGATTTGATTAATATTTTTTTTATCCCAAAACATCAATTTAATTAGCATGGATAAAGATTTTAATTTTAAATTTTAGATTTTTTAAATAATTTTATAATTAAATATATTTGATAATGATTTTTAATTTTAATTTTTTTAAAAAATTATTATTAAAATATGAGATAATTTATAAATTTTTAAAAATAAGATTTCTATCTATTAATTTTTAGTTTTCAAACAACATATTTTTTAGAGAATAAATTAAGTATTATAATTTTTATATTTATAAATATTTGAAGAAAATGATTAAAAACAAAAATTTTTAAATAATAAAAAATAAATTTTTTGACTTTTAAGTTTAAAAAAATATAAAATATAAAATATTATCAAACAAATTATAAGTGATTTTTTTTTCTTGAAAATCATTAAGTAAAAATTATTATCAAATTTATTAGTGATTATTTTTATAAAAAATTATAAATCATAAAACTAATTATTTAATCATAAATTATTATCAAATAAGAGCTAAGTGATTATTGACTCAATAGTAACTTATGGATTCATTTAAGGTTAAATAATTATTTTATTAATTAATATTTAATTAAAAATTAATATCATTTAATGTGTATATCAGTACTCTGTGAATTATTTTTTAAATTAAGTTATTACTTGAATAAAACAAGGATTAGGTGAACCACCTTACTCAAGTTAGATCTTGAATAATACCATTGGGTTTTTTAATACCATAATAAATTTTCATCTTTAAAAATTAAAATAATAATACTTATTGTTCCGATTGGAAAGGGATGGGCACCAATAAATTTGCATTATTAATTAATTTTTATTTTTTTAAATAAAAAACAACTTATGTATTCCAGATTGAATTTGATTGGGACAAATAACATAATTCAAATTAAAAATACCAAGAAAAAAAAAACCCATAGACCTTGAGGCTCGCATCAATAATAAGCTGATACCTCAAATTTTAAAAACTAAAACACCTTTTGCATTGTTTTAGCTAGAGCCTAGAGGTTATGTTTGATACGTTTTCGTTTTTGTTTTCCAAGTGTTTTTGAAAAATAATATTGGTAACAAGTTTTTCTTTTTCTTTTTTCTTTTTAATTAAAATATGACATGTATATCCAAAACGGTTTTCTTTTTCCCATTTTTATTCCTTTTTGTGATATTTGTTTTTCGACTTCAACATGTTTTTTAATAGAAAATACAAAAAAAAAAAAATGACAAGAAATTAATACTTTTAAACAATTATAGATTTTTGCATTTTTTTTACCTTTTAAAAACACAAAAAAGAAATAGCTATCAAACGCATCTTCTTTTCTCAATAGATCAAAAGAAAAAGTAAAGGAAAAAAAGTAGAAAAAAATTGAAAACAACAACCAATATTTACAAAGTATTAACAAAAAAACAAACTATAAAATATTAAAAAAAAAGAAAAAGATAAAAGATATTTCACTTAGATTAAAAATAATTTATCTCAAGAGTATAAATGATTATTATGTCTATCTTTCACAAATTTAAGTTTTTGATAAAAACAACTGTCGGAAAAAGATGAAATTTATTTAAAAAAATTTTTGTTGGGAAATGTGCCTTTGTCCCACGTTGCTTTTTTACATTATTTTAAAGAGATATAAATAGTGAAGAGTTGGCTATTGGGATTGGGCCCTAAGGGGCACCCACTTTTGTGGAAGGGGAGAGGACCTAGGCAAATGTGATACCACGCCTGTACGCAGCGTCTGCGTCTCCGAGCCGACCGACCGTCTGCGTCTTGGCCATGAGTCGAGTCGAGTCCGTGTGCGTGAGGTGAGGTGGTATTTTCTTTTTTGGTAAAATATTCTTTTAAGGAAAATTTTTTCCACTTACAAAATGGCTGTTATATATATATATTTTTTTTTTCTTAGAAAAAATGACCGTTATTTTTCTTTTATTAAGAATATGGCCGTTTGTTTTCTTTATTCAGAAAAAAGAGCCGTTGCTCGTATTTACTCATAAAAAATATATCCGTTATCCGTTACTCGTCTTTAATCTGAAAATGGCCGTTACTCTTCATTACTCAGAATGGCCGTTACGCTCTTAATTCCCAGACATTACCGTTTTATTCATAATTGCCACACGGTTTCTAAAATCTATAAAATGAGGGCTTCAGCTCTCATTTGATACACAACAATCTACAATCTCATCTCCCTACGAAAAGAAACAATTCTCTCTACAATTTCTAAGTTTTCTTTTTAGTTTTCCGAGTAACTAATTTTGGTGTAGCATTCGGTCTTCATCGATGCGGTGAAGTTCGAGCAGAGATTAAAGATTACATTTGTTTTATCCTGGGACGACAATTTGTATTTGCTTGCACAAATTGGGCAGATCCGCGAAACGTCATAAAGAGAGCGACCTAGTGCGGAACTCAACGCAAGCAGTTACTTTCAAGTTATCGGTAATATTGTTCCTACACTGTTTTTATAAACTTGCATCAACAATTTTAAGACGTACTCAATACGCCATGTCTACCGAAATGCTAGCTCCGATCTAAACAAACCATTCCATTTTGAAGGATTACACTTTAAAAGATGGAGACAAAAAATGTTGTTTTCTTAACCATGAAAAAGTCGTTTACGCTCTTACTCTTGAAAAACCAATACGGTCAATCCTCCTACCGAAGCCGAAACTAAAGATTTAGGCGCTTTGGATTGAAAATGATTTTCTATGCAAAAACTATATTCTTAACGGTTTAGGCGATGACTTGTATGATTATTATAAGCGTGATAAGTCTGCTAAGGAAATTTGGGAAGCACTTCAAAAGAAATACGACAACGAGGAAGCCGGTACTAAGAAGTCTGTTGTCGTAGATACATGAAGTTTCAAATGATTGATGGAAAATCAGTAGAAGCTTCAATCACGTGAGCTGAGAAGATAGCACACGAAATAACCACGAAGGTATGACTTTAGATGAACAATTTCAAGTAGGCATTATAATAGATAAATTACCCCCTGCTTGGAAAGATTTTAAGAATGCACTTAGGCATAAAACTAAGGAATTTTCTTTAGAAAGTCTTATAACCCGTTTAAGAATAGAAGAAGAAGCTCGAAAACAAGACCAAAGAGATGAAGTACTCGTAGTCTCAAATAATAGTACCAATAAGAAACCCTCATCTACAATTCTGAAACCTAAAGGTAGAAATATGAAAACTCATAATCGTAGTAATAATCAAAACCGTAACCACCAAAATAGAAATAGAAATTATCCTCACGAATGGACCTCAACCCCCCTTAAGGAATAACACATTCATGTGTTATAGTTGTAATAGACCTGGCCACTTGGCTAGGAACTACCGGAACAGGAATCGTCCTGCCCCACAAGCGAACCTTACCGAAGATCAACTTATTGCTATGATATCTGAAGTCAATTTTGTTGGTGGATCCGAGGGGTTGTGGGTGTACATCGGTGCTTCTCGCCATGTCTGCTATGATCGAGACATGTTCAAATCATATTCGGTTACGAGGATAAGAAAGTCTTCTTGGGTGACTCCCACTCCACTAAAGTTCTTTAGTCTTGGTAAGGTGGTTTTGAAGTTTACCTCTGGAAAGACCGTCATCTTGAAGGATGTCCTGCATACTCAGAGATGAGAAAGAATTTAGTTTCTGTGCTATCTTCTTAACAAAATTTGGGTTTACTCAAACTATAGTGGCTGATTTATATACTATAACTAAAAATAATATATTTGTTGGGAAAGTGGTACGCCACCGATGGCATGTTCAAATTAAATGTTGAAATTAATAAAACCTCTTCTTCGCTTATATGTTGAGTTCTTTTAATATTTGGCATGCTAGACTTTGTCATGTTAATAAACGCATAATCAAGAACATGAGTAGCTTAGAATTAATTCCTAAACTATCTTTAAATGATTTTGAAAAATGTGATTTTTGTAGTCAAGCTAAAATAACCAACACTTCACATAAATCAGCAGTTAGAGACTCCGAACCTTTAGAATTAATTCATTCTGATATATGTGATCTTGATGGAAATTTAACAAGAAATGGAAAACCCTATTTTATAACTTTTATAGATGACTGTTCAGTTTACACTTATGTATATTTAATGAAAAATAAAAGTGAAGCATTTGATATGTTTAAAATATTTATGACTGAGATTGAAAATCAACTTAACAGAAAAAAAAAAGGTTTCGAAGTGATAGACGCACGAATATGATTCCAATATCTTCAATGATTTTTATAAAACTCATGGAATCATTCATGAAAAAAGCGCACCTTATTCTCCCGAAATGAATGGCAAAATTTGAAAGAAAAAAATAGAACTTTTATTGAATCTATTGTTGCAATTTTATTAAACTGCAGTCTTTGCCTCCCGTTGGTGGGGAGAAATTTTATTAACATGCGTCTCACATGTGCTAAATAGAGTGCCTAAATCTACAAATAAAATTTCACCCTATGAAATTTTGAAAAATAAGAAACCTAATTTAACTTATTTTAAAACTTGGGGTTGTTTAGCCTATGTTAGAATCACGATCCTAAAAGAAATAAACTTGCTAGTAGAGCATATGAATGTGTATTCATAGGATACGCTGTGAATAGTAAAGCTTATAAATTCTATGACTTAAAAGATCAGGTAGTTATAGAATCAAATGATGCTGACTTTTATGAACATAGATTTCCCTTTAAATTTAAGAATAGTGGGGGCTCGTCTTCTAGTAGTTTACCTATAACTAGAACTAGTGAACATACTAAAGAATTAAACACTGAAATTAGAAGAAGTAAACGAGCTCGAACCCTTAAGGATTTTGGGTCTGATTTTTATGCTTATACCTTAGAGGAAGATCCCCAAACTATTAAAGAAGCATTATCTTCTTTAGATGCCAACTTATGGGAAGAAGCCATAAATGATGAAATGGACTCACTTGAGTATAATAAGACTTGGCATTTAGTTGACTTACCTCCTGGTTGCAAAACCATTGGATGTAAATGGATACTAAAAAGGAAATTAAAACCCGATGGTACTATTGAAAAATATAAAGCTCGTCTTGTAGTTAAAGGATATAGGCAAAGGGAAAATGTTGATTTCTTTGATACCTTTTCACCAGTTACACGAATAACTTCCATACGTGTACTTTTCTCTCTCGCTGCTATCCATGATTTAGTAGTACATCAAATGGATGTTAAAACTACTTTCTTAAATGGTGATTTAGAAGAAGAAATTTATATGGATCAACCTGAAGGTTTTGTTATCCCAGGTCAAGAAAATAAAGTTTGTAAATTAGATAAATCTCTTTATGGTCTAAAACAAGCACCTAAGCAATGGCATGAAAAATTTGATAATCTAGTTATCTCACATGGATTCAAAATAAATGAAAGTGACAAATGCATTTATTATAAATTAGAAGATAATATTTGCACTATTATATGTTTATATGTGGATGACATGCTTATTTTTGGATCAAATATTTATGTTGTGAATAATGTCAAAATGTTGTTAAGAGCTAATTTTGATATGAAAGATCTTGGAGAAGCGAGTGTAATCCTTGGTATAAAAATAACTAGGTTTGAAAAGGGAATTTCTCTAGATCAATCTCACTACATTGAGAAGATCTTAAAGAAATATAATTACTTTAGCGTAAACCTGCATGTACTCCTTATGATCCTAGTGTAAAGTTGTTCAAGAACAGGAGACGGTGTTAGACAACCGAGTATGCGAGCATCATTGGTAGGTTACGTTACGCTACTGATTGCACTAGACCAGACATAGCTTATGTTGTGGGACTACTATGTAGATTTACCAGTAGACCTAGTATAGAGCATTAGAATGCTATTGAAAGGGTTAGGAGAGACCTTAAGAGAACTATGAACCTTGGATTACATTATAAAAAGTTTCATTTGTTTTAGAAGGATACAGCGATGCAGATTGGAACACTTTATCAGAAGACTCCAAAGCAACTAGTGGCTATATTTTTAACATAGCTGGTGGAGCTGTTTCCTGGAAGTCTAAGAAACAAACAATATTGGCTCAATCTACAATGGAGTCTGAAATGATAGCACTAGCCACTGCTAGTGAAGAAGAAGGATGGCTAAGAAGATTGTTAGCTAAGATCCCTTTATGGGAAAGCCCGATAACAGCTGTCTTGATCCACACCGAAAGTACCGCGGCTATTGCAAAGATTCAGAATCACATTACAACGGCAAGAGACGAGCAGATACGTCAGAAGCAGCGTAATACTGTTAGAGAATTTCTCTCAACGGGAGCAGTAAGAGTGGATCATGTACGTTCTGATGAAAATTTGGCAGATCCTTTGACGAAAGGATTACCAAGAGAGAAGGTTTTCAAAACCTCAAAAGGAATGGGATTAATGCCCTTAGAATGAAGAGTCACTTATGATGGTAACCCAACTTATAGACTGGAGATCCCAAGAAATAAGTTCAAAGGGTAATAACAAGTCATGAAGTGATATGAGATGTATCATGCTATTAATCAAATCCCATTCTATATTGTTAGAAGCATGAAGTCCTGAAGCGATAGAAAAGGATGAGTTATTTGTTAAACTCTTAATGAGTTCTATACTCTATGTGGAGTGAAGTACATAGCTACAGGAGTACTTTTGATAGACTCACCTATGTGAATGTGGAAGTGTGGCCGCTTCCTATGAAAATTTTTTGGGCAAAATTTACTAGAGCATTCACTATACTGGGATACACGTGCATGGCCTTAAAGCACGGGCTTTTTCGAACTACACCTTGGAAAGGTTGTGTGTGTGATGATTGTTAGAGATAGAGTTCAAAACTACGAGTTACTCTAGTATATTCTAAAGCATCAACACTATGCAAAGGTTCAAGTCGATAGACACCTTTTCGCTTATGCACAATCTTATAATTTTAATTGATCGGTTGCTCGATGAAAATTATTTTTATATAAAATTCAAGTGGGGGATTGTTGGAAAAAGATGAAATTTATTTAAAAAAATTTGTTGGGAAATGTGCCTTTGTCCCACATTGCTTTTTTACATTATTTTAAAGAGGTATAAATAGTGAAGAGTTGACTATTGGGATTGGGCCCCAAGGGGCACCCACTTTTGTGGAAGGGGAGAGGACCTAGGAAAATGTGATACCACACACGCGCACGCGCGCGCCGTCGCCGTCCGTCCGACCGACCGGCCGTGCCGAGCCGAGTCGAGTCCGAGTGCGTGTGCGTGAGGTGAGGTGGTATTTTCTTTTTTGGTAAAATATTCTTTTAAGGAAAAGTTTTTCCACTTACAAAATGGCTGTTATATATATATATATATATTTTCTCAGAAAAAATGACCGTTATTTTTCTTTTATTAAGAATATGGCCGTTTGTTTTCTTTATTCAGAAAAAAGAGCCATTGCTCGTATTTACTCATAAAAAATATATCCGTTATCCGTTACTCGTCTTTAATCTGAAAATGGCCGTTACTCTTCATTACTCAGAATGGCCGTTACGCTCTTAATTCCCAGACATTACCGTTTTATTCATAATTGCCACACGGTTTCTAAAATCTATAAAAGGAGGGCTTCAGCTCTCATTTGATACACAACAATCTACAATATCATCTCCCTACGAAAAGAAACAATTCTCTCTACAATTTCTAAGTTTTCTTTTTAGTTTTCCGAGCAACTAATTTTCAGGTGTAGCATTCCAGTCTTCATCAGTGCAGTGAAGTTCTGAGACAGAGATTAAAGATTCTGGGCTGTTTTATCCTGGGGACGACGAGGCTGTATTTGCTTGCACAAATTGGGCAGAGCCGCGAAACGTCTTAAAGAGAGCGACCTAGTCCGCGACTCAACCCAAGCAGTTACTTTCAAGTTATCGGTAATATTGTTCCTACACTATTTTTATAAACTTGCATCAACAACAACAATATGTTAGGATTATCAATTAAATTTTTTCAAATTTAATAGTATTTGTAAAGATAAAAAAAAACCTAATATCCATAAAAGTTCAAGTGACAACCTTTATAAAGATAAAATAACTTACATTTAAGGGTAATTGTAAAAGAGTATAAATAATTATTAGATCTATTTCACATAAATTTTAACTTTTGAGAAAATTGGTACAGACACTTCTATATCCCTTTCTTCTTCTCTCACTCCTGTTTAAATAACATTGCTCTTTTTTATTGGGAGAGGGAGAGTCTTTTATTATATGAGTCCTCTTTGTTACCTAGTCTTTTCATTTAGCATAATTTAGATTTATAAGAGATTGATGATAAAAAATTATATAATTTAAATTTAACATTTAGATAAGATAGTATAAAAAAGTTATATAATATTATATAATAATATAATTATAAAAAAATTAACCATATAAGAAAAAATTTCTTTCTTTCATATTTTATTTTATCTTTCGGAACTAGTTTTTTATATAATTTTATTTTTAATCTCTTAAAAATATATTTTTTATGTTATGTAAACTATATTTTTGAATATAAATATTTTAATTTTTAATTTTTCATGTTATACTAAAATATATTTGCACTATAAGATTATGTCTTACATGGCACACTATTTTTTATTTATTGCTTTAGTTAAATGAGTATTATATATCTTTACGGATAATATTGTATAATAAACTATTAAAAAATAAATAAAGTGTTTAACCACCATTAAATTTGATGGTTCTTGTAGCATGCATTAGCACGTCATCGAAATAACAAACATAGTAGTAAGATGAACGTCAATGAAAATTTCCTTGTATTGTTTATTACAAACTTGTTGCCTAATGAATATGCCTCATTCCAAGTGAACTATAACACCATGAAAGATAATTGTAATATCAATGAACTTTACAGTATGCTAGCTTAAGAGGAAACAAGACTTAAGAATCAAGAAACTCATTCATTCATTCCATAAGTACCCAAATAGCTAAAAAGAAAGCCGTAAGAAAAAAAGAAAAGAGCAAGCATGGAGCAATTAAGATGAATAGGTCATTTGCTCAAGAGCAAGCATGGACCAATTAAGATGAATAGGTCATTTGCTCAAATTCATAAGAAGGAATATAAGGATAATAAGTGTCATTTTTGGGAAAAACTTTGACACTTTTAGAAAGATTGCTTAAACGTAAGGCATGATTTGAAAGAAAAGATGAGCCTAGTACTTTCATATGTTTTGAGCCAATTTAGCTGAATTTCTTTATAATACTTGGTGGATTGACTCTGAATATACTAATCATGTTTCAAATACAATACATGATTCCTTATGACCCAAACCACAAATCCAAATAAAAAGTTTGTCTTCATGAGAAATCAAGTCAAAGATCCAATAAAAGCTATTGGAGCTTATCGTTTAGTTTTAGGCACTAGATAACATTTAGGTTTGTTTCAAATTCTTTATGTACCTTCTGTTTCCTATAATTTAGTTTTCTTATCCAAACTTGATTCAATCGAATAGTCTTTCAAACTTGCAAATAAATGGTTTAGTTTGTTTTAAAAAAACAACTTTATTGGTTCATGTATTCTTTGTGATAGTTTATATAAGTTTAAACTTGATAATATTTTTGTAAAAACCCTTTTAACCTTGCATCACACTTCCAATTAAAGATTGGTAAATAATGAAATCCTCCCAAAGTTGGATTTTATCGATCTTGGAATTTATGTGGATTGTATTAAAGAAAAACAAACAAAGCACAAAGAAAAGAGCCATGAAAAGTGCACAACTTCTTGAAATAATACACATTGATATATGTAGGCTCTTTAATGTTCCATCTTTTAGTAGAGACAAAATATTTTATCATCTTTATTGATGATTTTTTTATATTATGGTTATGTCTATTTATTGCATGAAAAATCTCAATTAGTAGATACCCTAGAGGTGTATATTAATAATGTTGAGAGACAATTAGACATATAAGTGCAAGTTATTAGGTTTGATAGAAAAGATAAATATTATGAAAAATATGATGAAATTGGGCAATGCATGGCCCATTTTCTAAATTCATAAAAAAATATGGCATATGTGCTCAATACATTATGCCAAGTACACAACAACAAAATGGTATAACAGAAAGACATAATCATACTTTATTAGATATGATTAGGAATATATTAAGTAATTCATCTTTACCCATGTCACCATGCATGCATTAAAAGCTACAATGTATTTGCTAAACAAGATTCCTAGTAAACCAATATTAAAGACTCTTTTTGAACTATGGACTAATTGGAAACCTAATTTAAGGCACTTACATGTTTGGGGTTGCTCGAAAAAAGTAAGGATCTATAATCCACATGAAAATAAGATGGATTCAAGAACAACCAATAGATTCTTCAATGGTTATCTACAAAAATCTAAAAGGTATAGATTTTACTATCATAACCATAGTACGAGAATTGTGGAATCTGAAAATGCTTGGTTCATTGACAATGATGAAGTTAGTGGGAGTCAAGAACTAAGAAATGTAGAAATTAAAGATACAAGGGTAGAATGTTATTGTAGGAAATAATATATGGATAGAAAAGTTACAAACAAAAAATATATTATTCTAAGTCAAAAATACATAAATATAAATATATATAAATTGTAAAATAAAATTTAAATAACATAAAATAAAAATAGAGTATAGAAATGATCAAGGCCCGTGTATCACACAGTGTTCTTAAAATAATTTTTTTACTCATCGTGAGTGTATGAGAACTTCAAAAATTTATCTATTAAGATATAACGATAAACTAGTAACAAACTTCCAATACAATTTGATAACCCAACGAACTATTAAGTGTCTGAACTTTACGAGAAGGAACCTAATTCTAGATTAAAAATACAAAAAAAATAAAAAAGTTTTTCTTTGCTTTATTTTGTTTTTCTCTTTCTTTTTGTACTATACAAAGTGAAACAACTCATTTTTATATATAGATAAAGTTTTCCACCAAAAGAGAAAAATAATAAAAGCCATATAAGTGGCTTAAATGGAAAAATGAGGAGAAGAAATTAATGAAAATGAAATAAAAATAGGTTGAGGCATTCAAATAAATTAATAAGAGAAAGTATAGAAATTTCTCTCAAATTCATTATAATTTTTTTTCAAAAATTTCAATAATCTCCTAAATAAATAAAAATTGGTAGAGATTTTAGAACAACAATTCAAATCAATTTTGACACGAAAATAGAATTTAACGGTTCAAAACCTGCATAGAATATGTATGTGTTACCCTATAAACCTTCTCTCGTGAGAGTATATTTACCTTACTAGCTAATCGATTATGTGATGTCTTTGAATTGTTATGTATTTTATGTAAGCGATGACATACTTCACACATGATTCTTTCTCGATGTAATTCAATTCTTACTGTTATGTTCATTTTGGCCATGAACATATGCTTCGTTTTGTGAGAGTTTCTAAATAATTGAACCCTACACAAATTATCTTTCGAAGCGTCCCCACTTCTCTCTTACATAGGTGATTTCTTAACTATAAAAGTAATTTGCAAATGGTAACCGTCAATACTCCATTCGACATTCTCTTTAAAAAAATCATTAAAAGCCTTAACTTACCCTTTATCCTATGGGTATCACTATTTTCATCATAGGAATAGACTTACGGGTAAACCTCCATAGTGATCTTACTAAGTATTTACAACTAGGATGTCTCTTTGAACCTAGATCTTGGGATCTCTAGTCAACTAGGTTAGGTTTTCTTTACAAATCCTTATTCCTTCATGGGCCTCAATTTCATTCTTCTTGATCATTTATCAAGTAACTCTCGATTTAACCCTTTGGTTAGCATATCCATTATGTTATCCTTTAACTTTACATAGTCAATAGAGATAACTTGAGTTGAGAGAAGTTATCTAATAGTATTATTGTGTTTATGATGTATACGTCGAGACTTACCATTATACATATTGCTTTGTGCTCTACTAAAAGTCAATTAACTATCATAATGGATGCACATTACAGTTACAAACTTTACTGACTTAGGAATATCCTTAAGAAATTGTGTAGCCATTTGACTTCTTTGCCATATTTTTAAAAAATGAGGAGCTCAAATTCCATAATTGATCTAGCAATGTATGTCGTTTTAGAAGGTTTTTATGAAACAACTACACCACCTAGTGTGAACGCATATCCATTAGTAGGCTTTGAGTCTTTCAAGTTAGATATCCAGTTTGTATCATTGTATCCTTCTAATACAGCTAGATATCTTGTATAGTGCAGTCTATAGCTACATGTGCATCTTAAGTATCTAAGTAGTCTTGTAATATCTTTCCATTGATAAGATCCTGTATAGCTAGTATATCTACTTAATTTATATACAATGTAAGCTATTTTTGGTCTTGTACATTTCACCAAGTACATAAGACTTTCTATCACTCTAGAATATTTCAATTAAGACACATTCTCACCTTTATTTTTTTGATAGGTGTAGATTTATATCTACTAGTGTTCTTACAATTCCAGAATCACCATTATTGAATCTCAAGTATCTTGTCAATATAACGACAATGATATAAAATAAAATCGTTTTATATCCTTAATAACTTAATTCTAACAATTACATTAGCGGGTCCCATGTTTTTCATGTCAAACCATGAATTCAATATATTCTTAGTAGATTTTATCATTTGATCATCATTACCTATAATTAGCATGTCATCAACATCAAGACACAAGATGATATAATCATCTTAAGTGTTATTAACATGACCATCTTGTTCTTGACTATCTTCACTCATAGTCTTATAAGTACGTTTAAATGAACTTCATCCCCCTTATGACATATAAGCAACTACATGTTCAAAGAACAACAAATTTCTTTATTCCATTATCAATATCTCGTGTGATCTTTGATACATGAACCAGAAATTGATAAGCACTAATATGATATGTATATCCAATAAAATACAATCTATTATTTCAAGACATATCTTCACTTTCTTAGGTGTAGATACAATCACTTTTATAAGAAACCTCTACACTCGTAAGTATTTGTAGAAATCCACCATTCCTTTAAATAAGTCATATATTGTCTCACATGTCCTCTTTTGGGACACCTTATTAAAAGATAATTATCCAATAACATGATTTTTCCCATAAGTTCTAAGGTAATACAAAACTTAATAGTATTGTATTCATCATTTATATCAAGGCAAAATATTTACTGTTCAATAACATTGTTATGGTTTTATGCAAGATTTCATGTTGCGTATGGAGTTTACCAAGTAATACTTCATACTTATCACCACGATCACTTTACAATATCTTGATTTTCTTATTGAGTTGATTCTCAACTTCAGTTTTATAAAGAATAAATTTCTCTATAGATCTTTACTTTTATGCAAATACACATAGAAATATTTAATGCTATCATCAGAAAAAGTAATGATGTACTTATTGTCACCCATTGTTCGAACAAATTTCAAATCACATAGAGCACTATGGATTAAATAAAAGGTTGATTGAAAAAATGACATAATCATTTTACCTTTACATAAGTCTCACACTTATGTTTATAATTAATTTGTAAAAGGGTATATGATCTATTATTTAACCTAAGTAGGTGACCTTAGTCTTCCATGCTATAATTTGGAAGGTAAACAAATAAGTAGATGAATTAATAACATAATTAATCTTTGGCTTAAAGGTCATTAAATCAAGCTTGAACTATCCCTCAATTACATAGCTCTTTAATACAATTGTTCCATTTTTGGTTAATATGATCTTACTAGACTCCACGTTCATCTTGAATACATGCTTCTCAAGTAATAAACCTCTTAAGGTTATTCCAAATTTTTAGTATATACAATACATTATTTAAAATCATCTCTTTTCTAGAGACCATCTTTTGGATCACTTTGACTACCTGCAATCATAGAGGTTAAAGAGTTCCTTATTCACAACTTATCCCAATTCTCAAATGGTTTGAAGGAAGTAAATAACTCATTATCTGAGAATAAGTGACTAATAACACCAATGTCGATTTATCACTCTTTAAAGTTATACCCAATCAAATTCATATTAAAAAATAATTGACAACATGTTCATATTTGAACCAACATGACAACGTCATCCATCACATTTTTGTCATCTCAAAACCATATTGATGTCTAAAATGAGTCAAAATTTTGAGAATTTAATTTAATATAATTAATCTAAAATTAATTAATTTAACTTGAAAGTTAATTACATATAGATTATAAATTAAGTATATCAAACCCAATAAGTATAAAATTCACTATTTTACAAATATAAAATTCATTACTTTTGCTATTATGAAAACCTAATATTTCTTAAATGTGAAATTCATTTATTTTCTAAACTAGAAAACTAACAAATACAAAATTCACTATTTCTTAAAAATGAAATATCCATCTTTAGTGAAAACAAACACAAAAAATTAAGTAATTTTTACAAGTATAAAGTTTATTTATTTCGAAACATGAAATCAAATAATTTATCAAATTTAAAGTTCCACTATTTCACAAATACGAAGTTATTTATTTCATATAACGAAATCAAATAATTCATTATTTATAAAATATTAAATTAATCAATTATAAATTCACCTGATTTTACTAATTATAAAATTAAAATATTTGTTAACCACAATTCATAAAATTTTGATATTTCGCTATCCAAATTAGTCAATCAGGATCCGCAATTTTAATCTACAAATAATTAGTCTCCAAATAACCAAATTTGAATTTCACTCAACAATTTTATTCAAAGTGTTATATCAAGCACACATCAAATCATGCATAGAGAAAATCAAGAATGTATTTTGATAGGATTCAAACTTGTTGACTCATTGATTCACTTAAGTAATCGTAATTAGGTTCCATAAAACTTAATAGATAATTGAATTATACAGATTTGAAACCAACATGAATTGCTATTGAAAATTACCTATTTATCAAAGCTAATTATCATAATACCAATAGATATCAATCTCAATTAATTATAATTAATTACACATTTAATACAATAGATAATTATATGCTATGCTAGTTGCCTAGTACTCCAAATGATATAAGAAGTCCTGTGATAAGATAAATGTAGCAGGTTCTAATTAATTAAATATTAGCTATATTATTCATGCAAGTATATGTGTATTTATTTAGTATGATGTACCAAAATTTTTAGATAACCAATCTAAAAATGACACTTGAATTGGAAAGAAATTAAAGAATGAAAAAGAGGTTATAAGATGCAAAGACCAATCACCAGATTATTTAATCAATATCCTCAAATCATATAACCAGGTAAACAAATTCAACAATATTAATTAATTTATTTATTAAAGAAAGATGAAAGTGAAACTATATATTAAGATATTGGCTTAAAACCAATGAAAATATACAAACATGATTTTAAAAGAATTATATTAAAATTTAATTTATTTAACAACCTACGTTTATGCACCAAACTCGATTTATAAAAGTTCAAATCCAAATATTAGCAATTAGCCAAGGATGTTTAAGTAAATTTATTACTGGCACTTTCAAAAAATAGATATTGAAGGAATTGCAAACCATAAAGATGGTTAACAACGTACAAAGGAAGTAAGAAAAAAATGTCATTTTTTACTAAAAAAAAAACAGTATATATATAGCCATGATAAAAACTAAGGATAAAATAAAATCAATTACTACCTGCGAGAATATATAATTATAAATATATATAAATTATAAATATAATAAAAATAAAACAATTAATAAATAGATTAAAGTGAAATCATTAGATTTATTAGAATAGAACATCCGGTTCCAAAAAACTATTGGTACAAACATACAATGTGAAAAAAATATCTTAACATTATGAAAATTAATATACAAATAAATGAATTAAAAATAAAAGAATATATTATTTTAAATCAAAATATATAATTATAAATATATATAAATTATGAATATAATAAAAATAAAATATAGAAACGCTGTGTATCACATTGTATCTTAAAATATATGAGAACTTCAAAAATTTATCTACCATAATAAAATGAACAATTAATACAAAAAATAAAAAAACAATTTTCTCTTTATTTTTTACCTTACAAAGTGAAACAGCTCGTCTATATAGATAAAGCTTTCCGCCAAAAGATCAAAATAATAAAAACCATATAAGTGGCTTAAACGGCAAAATGAGGAGAGGAAATCAAATTGCTCAAACGTGCGCAACAAAATTAATGAAATGATATAAAACATATTGAAGCATTCAAATAAATTAATAAGAGTGAATAAAGAAGTTTCCCTCAAATTAATTATAATTTCCATTGAAAAATTCCAACATTGCCCTTAACTTCTTTTAAAGTTACTCCTATTATTGAACAGTTAAATAATAGATAAGAACGAATGATCAAGAAGACCCTACTAAAGATAATGTTAATGAAACTTGTAAGTCTCATTGTACATGTATCTGTGTGTTAGCTTTTTGTGTACAAAACATGATATCTGTTTTATTTACTTAGTTATTTGTTTCTCTTTGTGTAATGTTGGTTAATGCATATCAATAATTTATACACATACATAGTTAGGTATATTTTGTATGCAAGTATGCTTACACATACCACGAGATTAGTTTTCGTCGCTCATCGATGATTTTACTTGTGGTTTTTGGTATGTTTCAGGTGCGGGTATTTATAGATAGTACTCAAGATTTTTGGAAATGAAAAAATGCAACCTTTTAGCACCTTGCCAACAAGATCGCTATGGACCTCGCTACCACCTTGGCGAAGTGATTGGTAAGGTGTGCATTCTGAACCCTATAAATATCCTAGTCATTTCTCTTCTCTTTACCTATGTTTTACACAACAAAACTATACCATAATTTTATTTGATTAGTATATTTGGTTTTGAAATAATTTTGGTGAGCATATATTTTAAAGTGGCTCATTTTGTGAGTTTAGAAATTAAATTGTAGGCTGTGTGCATACGTGGTTTGACTATGTGTCTCTTGTACATGATTAGATATAAGTGTTGGACTATGTGTCCCTTGAGAGTGTGAGTTGTTACACTTTCAGTTACTTGTTCTATGGTTTCCAATCACACCATATTGAGCCGGGTTTGTGTGTCGTAACAATTCATTTCGGAAGCAGTAAGTGAAAAGTAGCGATATGTAGTTTGGATGGAGGTCCTAGCTGATAGAGGTAATTAAGATTTTATTGTTTATTAGTATTATACCTTGTTTACTATTTAGTGTATTATTTGTTGTTGAGTGGTTATCTTAATTAACTCGAGAATGCTACCATATAGATGTGGTCTCTATATGAGTTTACCTTGTTATATCGAGTGTTATGCATGATCACTTGTTAAGCTTGTATAATCTGAATTTGTTGTATATATGTCTTAACATATTGAAGCATAGACTATGATTAGAAAATATTTTTTGTTTATTTGTTTTATGTTATTGATATATAATATTTGTGATTGAAAGTGATCTACTTTTTATATTATAACTTTTGTGATTTTGTTCTTCTATTGTGTGAACTTTATAAGTATTATACTATTCTATTTCTTGCTAGTTCGGGTCGTGTCTTCAATGGATGAACTATGCCTACTGAAATGATGGCCTTTCTATGGTCCCAAGGCGTGTTTGGTTCCTTGTAAAAAATGGTTGGACTTATGATAACTGTATTTTATATAGTTATTTTCATCTATTTTATTAATTATAATTGCTATGTTCTTGATGTTTTCAGTTAATTTTCGATTAATAAATTAGTATTTACTGTTTTTTATATATTTTAATAAAAGTAAATAATTTGTATCGAAAATGTACTTAATGTTAAATTTATGTCCACAAATATAGTTTCAAATAATATACTTTTTAATTACAATTTATAAAAATCGAAAATATAATTTAAATTAAATTTGGGCTTCATTTTAATTATTAAAAGTTTAAAAATTTAATTTAAAATTAGCAAAGGGCTTAACTGTAATTAAATAAAGTTTAAAATGTAATTTGAAATATATTTGTGGGTCAAAATACAATTAAGAAAGTTTAATTTTTTGGCAGGGAGAAGAATCTACGCGCCAATCTACACGCGCAAATCGTGGACCGTCCGATCGATAAGAAACGGCCGAGATTCGCGCGTCCTTATCACCCCCGACCAAAGAGAGCTGGGTGCGTAGTCTCAAATTTTCACGCCGGCTCGCAGACGCCGAGCGTGGGGCCCACCTCGCCAGCGTGGATGCAAGGGGACTCCACGTGTCACGCGACGTCTGGTACCGCTATCCCCGCTTACGCGCTACGATCCGTGCGCCGATCTCCACGTGAGCCCTAAGTTATTCCACCAACCAGGACCGCCACGTATCCCACTTAATCTATTAGCCAATCATGTTAGACACGTGGCATGTTTTTGCGAACGCAAAGCGCTGAATCCCGGGCACGTCTCAGAGCCGTCTCCCACGTTCTCGCCGCAATCCGGCATGGCAATTCTCCTGAGCCCGTCCTTTCCATCCTGTTATATGCTGCCACGTGTCCCACCATTTTCTTGCAGCGAATCAAACGCTGACACGTGGCATGCATAAAGAATTTAAAAAATGCAGAATCGGCGCCCCTGGCTAATGCGTGATTTAATTAATAAAATCGATACGCGTAATTTTTGTTTTTCGATACAAATTATTACGCGTTTTTATAAAAAAAATAAAATAAAAAATGTAATATTTTAGATGTATTATTTTTGGCTATAAATAGGAGATAAGATGATAGTTTAGAAGGTTTTTGTTGAAGTTTAGAGAGGTTTTGGAGTAGAGTTTTAGTTTTAATTTTTGAAAGTTTTTAGAGTGTTTTAGTTTTTTCAGTTTGTAATTTTAATTGTGTTTGTGTGTTGGTCATGAACACCTGTAAGCCATTTTTGGCTTTTTGTCAGAGCTCGCGTGTGCCAAATATTTTCATATGAGATGTTTTAATTTTATTTCTGTTTCTTCTAATTTTTCTGTAGTTGTTATAATTTTTATTTTAATTTTATGAAGTAATTTAATTTTTCTAGGGTTGCATTTAATCTAAATTTATGAAGCTTTGATTTTAATAATTTTCCTTAGATTTATAAGACGTTCGATTTGTTTCGTTTCTATTTTGTGCTTAATGCTTTTTGATTATTTACGAATGTTATCAAACGATCCGTGGCACATGAATAAACTTGAGAAAGGCATTTCAGTGCGTGTATTGCTCGTAAATAGAATGACATGTAAGCGATGAAGGATGTAGATATACCCTAATTGTATGTGTGGCCATTTGAAAACTTAGAACGCATTAATGAATCTCGATAAATTTAATTTTCATAGAGATATAGTAAATTAATTTAACGAGGTGTGTTTATACGAAGCTCGAAAGAGATGTATGAATAATAAAAAAAGAAGTTTTCAGTTGACAAATTAAATGTACTAAAAAATATAAATCAAAAGAAAATAACACGATTTGAGTGGATTAATTTGGTGAAAAATTGCAATCCTAGATTTCTTTTATTTTCTTATTTTACTTTTTTATTAACCAACGATTGTTTTGGATAAAATCAGAGAGATACAATTTTAGTACTCGACAAACTATAGTAACAAATCCTCGTGGGATCGATCTTTACTTACAAATCTTTATTACTTGTGACCGTGTATACTTGTACGAGTTCGTGTGTTGAAAAACACGCAACAACTTACCCAAAAACACCCTACACGATAATTTCATAATTCTTAAATCAATGATTAAATGGACAAAGGAAGAAAGCAAGGAGTTTGAATGGAACAACAAAGGTTTATATACTATTATCAAAATTGCATCCCAAGATAAGTACAAAAGGATACAGAGTTCTACTACCTCAAAACCAGTAAGTGATATGTTGGAGATGACTCATGAAGGAACGTCTACTATTAAAAGATCCAAAATCTTGAAATTAAATAGAGACTTCGAACTATGTATTATGCAAAAAGACAAAACTTTTGACGAGTTTTATGCATGGTTCTCCAACATTGTCAATTACTCCTTCAACTTGGGAAGACCTATTAATAGGGACAAGCAAATTGAGAAAATCATCGTGAGCCTTCCTTATAGGTTTCATGCTAAGGTCACTGTCCTCGAATCCATTTACAAATCAAGTGAACTTACTATAAATGAACTTGTTGGTGATTTACAAGTTTTTGAACTTCCCCAGTTATTGCCAAGGTAAGAGAAAGCCTTCCTTATAGGTTTTATACTAAGGTCAATGTCCTTGAATCCATTTACAAACCAAGTGAACTTACTATAAATAAACTTATTAGTGATTTACAAGTTTTTGAACTTCACCACATATTGTCAAGGTAAGAGCAACTTGTTTCATACAAGGGAAAGAAGGTGGCACTCAAGACTTCTTAAGAAAGTAGTCCCAGTTTGATACTATTGCTATTTCAATTAAGAGTGAATTTGATCCTAATGAAGAAGAGATGGCGCTACTAGCACAAAAATTTACAAGATTTTTCAAAAATAAGAAACCCTCATATGGGGATATAGGAAAAGTAAGTTTAAGCTCTAAAGGTTAGAGAGTTGTAAAAGAAGATGAACTCAGATGGTGAATTTGAGAAATCTAACAAAGGGCATTTGAACAAAATAAGATACTTTGAATGTGGAAAGCCGGTTTATATTACTGCCAAGTTTCTTCAAAAATAGAATCACATGAAAAAGCATGCAATCCAAGATGAGATTACTATCTCGGATAGTACTAGTATTGATAATAAGGATAATACTAATTTTATGGTCTTCACTGCTACTAGTAGTATCATTAATCTTCCAACTACTACCTCTGATGTTCAAGAGGTAATTACCAAAGATGAAGATGAAGATGAGCAAGATGAATTTCTCGATACCTACAATGTTTTATTGTTGAAGCATATCAAGTCTGAAAAGGATAAGACAAAGGTTATGGAGAGACTTGATAAAAAAGAGCACGAAATGTATGTGTTAAATAAATAGTTGGTGGTTCCTACTTGTGGTAAAGCTACTTAATCTCTAATTAGTCCTCTCCTTGCTTTTAATCAAAAAGATGAAGTTGAACAGCTAAAAAGTGAGATAATTATTCTTGAGACCTCAAAGGATTATTTGACTTGCTCACTTATAGAAAAAAGATGCTAAGATTGAACAACTTCATAAGAGAGTCAAGGTTCTTAATAATTCGACTTCTTATCTTTAATCCTTCCTCAAAGAAAAGGAAGGCTTGGTTGCAATTCTGAAAGACAAACTCAATATACATGAGAAGGAACTAATGCATATCTTCATCGTTGTCAATAGAATGGCCTCGAGTTTAAAACTATTGAATGATATGATCAGTAATATCAGGTTTTCTGGTGAGAACCATGGCATTGGGTACAATGAAGGTGTTTCAATTTCTACAAGTGGTTTTAGTAAGTTTGTCAAAGCTTCCAATCGTGAACTGAAGTTAAAGTCTACCATTACCGCCTCAAGAGGTAAATCTATTGCGTGATCTTAGACAAATTCCTCTAGCAAGATGAACCCTTCACCTAAAGCTAGCACTTCCCATCGCTTCAATGGTGGTCTACTGCCTTTACCAACTGTCATTACCACTTATCACCACTGTGGTAAACTTGGGAATCTATGACCACATTGTGGGAAATTGACTTCTTATCCTTGTGTGGAAGTCAATATGAGTGCTTCCTCTTCTTCTTATCCATGTGCTACTCCTCAGAGCTAAGGACCCCATTTTCCCATCTCCAATATTCATAATTTTTATTGGTGTGACATTATTGTCCACGTTGTTAGGCAGTATCCTAGATTTATAAGGAGTACAACTCAAAGTCCTCCACCTCGCTCTTCCCCATCTTCTCTATCAAGATGTTGCTACTTTGGCTCATTTGAGCATATTTATGTAGGTTACATTATGCAACTGGGGCATAAAGTATAAATAAATAAATATGACTCAAAAAGCTTAACTCTCTCTACTTATATGGATGATTCAACTGGTTTTAGTAGAAACTTTAAACAAAACAAACAACAAATTCCATATACCTCTCATCCTCATATGAGTAAGGGACTATCTCTAAGTTCTGTTGCCCTAGCAAATTCTTTAAATGGAGGAATACGGTTTGATCACTATTTTTGGGTGATCTACTAGGGTTGAGTGGATTAATTTTTCCCCCTCTTTTTTGTCATTTTTCTATATATGTATATATGTCTTTTGTTTGAGTTCATCTGTTTGAAATTTCTTCTTGTTTATTGCTTGCTATTTTCTTGTAGTGCATTGTAAGTTAATTTTCATATTTGTTACTTTACTTTTTTGGATGATCCTTTACTAGTTTTCTAACATACTAGTTTATATGACATATTCCTTATGCATGTTTGTCTTGCATACTATATGCTTCTTTCTCTATGGCCTTTTGTATATGCATCACGTCACATGTTCTTCATGTAGTCAAAGTATTAGGATTATGCTTTTTGCTACCTTATCATACATATGACATGTCATGTAGTATGCATCTAATCTGTTTTACTAGGTTCTTCGTTTATGCACCTAGCATGTTGTGTGTTGATTATCTGGTTGTCTATTATTGGCTTCTATCCTTATGTTACCTTCTTATCCTTCTACTATGCTGTAGTTATTTCTTTAAAGTTAACAACGATGATTTTACCAACATGTATTCATGAGTGTTTCTCTTTTCTATGCTTGCTTTGGTTTTCCATATGCATCTATATGTCATGTAGATTATTTACCTATCTTTAGGAATTTTGAAATACATACATTATTTTATCTAAATCTATGTATATTGTTGGCACTCATATTGCCTGTGTTGTTGTTACTATCTAAGCATAACTTATGTTTCTATGTTGGAGCCTTTACCTTTCTCTCTTGATTAGTGGTTTTCGTAGTATCCCTTGTATCTTCCTTCTCTTAGGGACATTACTTGTGTTGTTAACTAGTTAGTCAGTTTATTTTTTTTACTAGCGATGATGTAAGTATTGTTGTTAATCTCATTTGAGACACTTTTCTCTTCTTTTTTGACTTTGATATGTTCAAGTCTATTCTTGTCATCTCACTTATTTGTCTTAGTTCTACGTTTTGTGAGACTAATGGCTTTTCTCTTTGCTAAACTATTGCTTGAAAAATGAACTCTAGAGGGATCATATTGATATATGTTTGGCATACATTTGACCTTAATTGAAATATGGATGTTTTGACATATGTATTCTTTGAAACCATGTATGACTAAATTTTTCTTGTTCATATTTTTCAAAAATACGTCTCTTCTTTACAATTGCTATATCTTTGTGAATTTGTATGGTTATTTTTGTGAAGCTTATGTGAATCTCTTGCTTTGATGATTTGTAATTCTCTGACAAGCTCTAGAATCCATCTTTATTGCCTCTCGAGTGAAAATTCTAAGTGCTACTTGGTTAAAAAGAGGATTTAGACCATCTTTGTATCATTTGTTCCTTTATTGCCACCATTGTTCGCATATCCTTAGTCTTCCCTTTTTGAGCCTTTGTGATATCCCTTCATTTCTTTGCTCCTGAATACTTGCTTAGCCTAAATATTTATTCCCACTTATTTGGCACTCCTTTTGTTGAGTTTCAACTTTGGCTTGTTGAACTTATCTACTATAAAAGTACTTGTGTTGCTCTAGAGGTCAAAGAAAAAAGAAAGAAAAGAAAAGAAAAAGGAGAAAGAAAGAAAAAAAAGGAAAGAGAAAATGAGGAGTTTTAGTAAATGAATGATAACTTGTAAATAAAAAAAAGGAGAAGGGAAAAAGATCCCCAGTTTGAGAAGTTTGTGAGTGCTTCAAAATTGAGAAGTAAAAGGAAAAGATTCCAAGTTTAAAGGATTACCTCTTTTGGTTATGAGATCTGTGCATAAGGTGTGCCTTTGCTTAAATATTTCTTCTCTTTTATCAAAACCTCAACCTATCATTATAAGTTTTGAAATGAATCAACGTCGACTATAACCCCTAGCCTTCCAAGCTAACGATGTAGGTTTGATTCTCGCTACCCGCTTGTGCTTACTTTATTTGGTATCTATATTCAAGATTAAAAGGAAAAGATTCCAAGTTTAAAGGATTACCTTTTTTGGTTGTGAGATCTGTGCGTAAGGTGAAAATAAGGTCATGTAAAGGTGTGCCTTTGCTTAAATGTTTCTTCTCTTTTATCAAAACCTCAACCTATCATTATAAGTTTTGAAAAACCTATTGATTTCTTCTGAGCTTGCACTTACATTAGTGAAGACAGAGACTAATTATGGACATATGAAGCTTGGTTCAACTTGATCCTATATTTCGATTTGCTTGATTCGCATAAGCATATCATAATGACATATAGAGTAATCTAATTTTGCATATCACAAACTATTCATGGCATCAAAAATTTAGTCATACGCTTACATAAATACATCATAGATTGATGGACATATGGAATTTTGTGTTGAATGTATTGTTTATCCCCTACAAACCCTCTAAT
Organism: Hippophae gyantsensis; assembly: GCA_030763125.1. NCBI lineage: Eukaryota > Viridiplantae > Streptophyta > Magnoliopsida > Rosales > Elaeagnaceae > Hippophae > Hippophae gyantsensis. The sequence continues at coordinate 25,023,714 of CM061039.1, read as the reverse complement.
TCATTGAACATGTTTTGTTTACTTCCCTTTTTCTGTATTTCGTGTTGACTATTATGTGTAGATTCCTTATTGTTACTAGGTTTGCAAGTAGAATGCATAACTTGTTTATTATTTCACATGCATACTTTTAGGGGGAGATGTGTATGTCTTGTATATGCTATCAAGGGAAGTGATATGTTTGTTGTTCTTCCTATTGTTTGTCTTATTTGTGAGTTTTTGTTATGCTGCTCGTTCATGTGGTGCTTCTTTCTCTGTGAAGTATCATTGTATGAACCTAGGATTGTTAGTATGACATGTTGCATGCATTATATGTAGTCTTTAGTTTCATATGTTTACCTTTGTGTTTCCCTATTTTTGGTTTCTTCTTGCATGCTTATTCTTGTCATCTATTGCCTAGTAACTTTTGATAAAATGCATGACATATGTTTTCTTGGGTAGATTGAGATATTTTTTATCTACATTTATCTTTGGTTGCCCCTGCATTTAGTTTGTTTCACGTTGTATGCTCCTACCTTGCTAATGTATTTGTGCTTTTCTATGTCTTTTTCACTTAAATCATGCAATATTTCTTATTATCTTTACTTTAATCTTACTTGTTACGTTGCATTAGTGTTAAGATTATAGCATATTTGTATGTCTTCTATCCCTTATATAAGGGTATTTTTTGAATTTTAGTGTCAAAAAGGGGAATAAATTTCTATGCACAATTATGTGATTGTTTCCATGTTGTGTGCCGCATAGGTAGTAAGCGTAGGATTGCACTACATTTTATTATATAACTTTTATGCCTTAAAGGGGGTGTTGCATGAAGTCAGAGGTAGTTATGCAATTTGCTTGTGCTTGTGCCTATTCGTGTGCATCTGTGTAGGAGTAACACGATAGCATGTGGTTTGACTACATGTTTTTTTACATGATACTTTTCACAAGGTATATGTTTTGTTTTGTATATGTAGGTTACAAGTGTAAAATGTAAGTCTTTGAGTTTCATATGTTTTGTGTGCAATGGTATTGAGACCCTTATGTTTCAGAGTGACATAATGAATGAGTTGAGAAATGAAGATGGATGGAGCACATGAGATGGATGCACTTGGTATAGGTGTGTCTTTTAGGCTTTAGTGTGTGTTGTTGTGTTGTTCAAGGGAACAAAAAACTTTAGGATATCTTCATGATCATTTCATGTTTAATAAGTGTATGTACCTAGTTGTGTAGTGTTTTGAAATGTAAAGCCAAAGGGAGAGAATGTAAGTCCTATAGTACTTGTGTCTGTGTGTTGGCTTCATATGTGCAAGATACAGTGTTTGTTTTATTTTACTTAGTGTATTTGTCTTCCTCTATGTAAGGTTGGTTACTACAGATCAGTAATTCCCACACATATACATAGTTAGGTACACTTTGTATGCAAACATGTTTACACAGACCATAGGGTTGGTTTTTGTAGTATACATGCTAGGTAGAGTGTTGGTTTTTGGTGAGCGAGCATGCAATCAAGTTGAAGTTTTTACTTGTGGTTTTGGCGTGTTTCAGGTGCGGGTATTTATAAATAATACTCAATATTTTTAGAAATGAAAAAAATGCAAGTTTTTAGTACCTGGCCAACAAGCTCGCCATGGAACTTGCTACCAACTTCGCCACCACCCTTTGCTAGGTGGTTGGTGAGGTGGCTGGCGAGGTGACTAGTGAGGTGTCTATTCTGAACCCTATAAATATCTCACTCATTTATCTTATCTTTACCTAAGTTTTACATAAAAAACTTTGCCAAAATTCATACTAATAAGTATATATATTTTCGAAATCATTTTAGTGAGCATACATTTAAGTAAGGGTGAGCCAAATATCTAATTAATCCGAAAAATTCCATCAAATTCAAAAAAATTGAGTGGTTTCGACTCAAAGTCGGATTGGATTCGGATTAAAAATATTCAAATTTGTATAATCCATTTCGATCTGATATATTTAATATATTATTTAAAAAATATATATATATAATGATATAATAATAATTAACAATATTTTATAATATTATAATTAAACCTAATATAAAAGCATAATCTCATACGCAAGCCAAGAGGCTCAAAAATCCTAATCTTAGTAATCTGAAATCCCATCTCTCTCTCTATCTCTCATACTCGATTGAGTCAACTCTATCTCTATGACTGTCACATTCCCCATCATTCCTCTCTCTTTGCCCCGTCACAATACGACCATTCCCAGTCGCTGTTAATCTATTCCAATCGATGTTCGTCTGTTCCAGTCAATGTTCGGCCATTCCAGTCTCTATTCGGCCGTTCCAGTCGCTGTTTGGCCGTTCCCAATCACTGTTCATCCATTCCAGTCGTTGTTCGACCCTTCCAGTTGTTTTGTTTGCATGTTCCCGTCACTGTTCTTCAATGGAAGGTTAGATTTATTTGAACTTTTTCTTTTTCTGAATTTTGATTTCAGATCCAATGTTCAAATGCTCTATTTTGTGATGTGCTATTGATATTGGTTCATAATGTTTTGGGTGCTCAATTTTTACATATAGTAAATTACTTCTGATGGAGTATTATGCATCTTTTATTGAAATTTCATCGTATTTTATGCTTTGGGTGTTGTTTCTTGTTTAATGACTCCATCTTCCCCCCTAGAAAAAAGAACTCGAATTGTGGTAGAAAGAAATAATAAAACTAATGAGCTTATTCCTCTTCTATATATGGATTGTTATTTGAAGAGTTTCTAAAACTAGTCTTGCAAATAAGTTTCCTGATTCTTGCTGTCAAGGTTGCCTAGATTATTATTATCATCATTATAAGTAATGAAATATGTCGGGTTTGATTATAAAAATATATATTAGTTCAATCTTTTGTTCCTTTGCAGCTTCTGTGACATTCTAAAACTGAACATTGTACAATATCAATTTTTTCCTAACATCTTAATGAATTATAGATTTTTTTATATTTCAGTATCATTTGATGACAAATTTGCAACAACGGATTCTTCATCAGTTTAATCTAATTCAGCATGTTTCTTACCCTATGTTTTATTATTTATTTGAATGATTATATTATTTATTACTGATGTCTAATACTTGTTTTTTTTCTATAACTATATAGATAACTTTAGATAAAGATAAGAATACACTTTATGTGATTGAGGAAGTAAATAGAGATGAAAGTGCAACACAATCAACTCAAACAGAAGGTTCTATAAGTACTCCAATTTCTGACCTCTGTATTGCTTCTAAAGAAGAAGGTAAAAAGGTTTCTTCTAGATCTAGTAGTGAAGCATGGGCTCATTTTACCCTAGAAGAGGTCGGGAAACATCACAAAGTTATATGCAAATATTGTAAGAAACAATATAAGTATGTATCAAGAAAGTCTAGAACGTCAAATTTGCTTGCACACATTTCCATTGGATATGATAAGTTTCAAGTACAATTCTTAAGAAGCAAAAAACTTTAGCTTTCCATAAGGAAGGAAGTCTTGTACCTCACACTTTTAATTCTAAAAGATGTATAGAAAAATTGGTAAGGATGATAATAAAAGATGAATTGCCATTTATTATCGTATATTCATCTTTTATTATCGTAAAAGGTGAAAGATTTAAAGAGTTTATTGAAGAACTGTAACCTTTGTTTAAAATCCCTTCTTGGTGGACTATTGCAAGAGATTGCTTGAATTTGTACGTTATTGAAAGAGTAAAATTGAAAGAGTTGTTGAATAAATCTAGTAAAAGAATATGTCTTACTACCGATACATGAACATCTTGGCAGAATTTATGTTATATGTATTTAACTGCTCATTTTATTGATAGTGGTTGGAATTTACAAAAGAGAATCTTGAACTTTTGTCAAGTTTCAAATCATAAAGGTGATACACTTGGTAGGGGTGTCCAATGGTCCGGTCTGGTCCGGTTTTGGTTAAAAAACTTTAACCGGACCAGACCGTTTATATAACACGGACTGGATGGGATCGAACCGTTTGAAACGGTTTTAAGTAATAAAAACTGGACCAGACCTTTTGATTTATAAAACGGTTCGGTCTAGTTTGGTTTCCAGTTTGGTTCGATTTTTTATACATTTAATGAAGAATAATGTGAAATTTTTAATATATTATTAAACCGGTCCGGTCTTGTTCAAACGGTTTAAAATTAGTACAAACCAGACTGGACCGTTTGATTTGTAAAACTATTCGGTCCGATCCAGTTCGATTCGATTTTACGGTTTGGTCCGGTCCGGTTCGATTTATGGACACCCCTAACACTTGGTAGAGCTATTGAAGCATGTTTGTTAGATTGGGGCTGATAGGATATTTTGTATTATAGTTGATAATGTAAGTTCTAATGATACTGTACTTAATTACTTGAAAAAATGTGTTAATGGTTAGGATAATGGAATTTTAGAATCAAAACACTTGCTCATGCGACGTGGTGCACATATTCTGAATTTAGTTGTTTAGTAGGGTTTGAAAGAGTATAACATATGAATAAATAGGATTTGCACTATTGTAAGATACGTGAGAGGATCACCAATTACACTTCAAAAAATTTAGAATGTTGTTGAAATAAAAAAACTCTCTATTCAAAAACTTGTTTGTTTAGATGTTACAACAAGGTGGAATTCAACTTATTTGATGTTGGATTCTACAACATATTTTAAAAAGGCATTTGAAAGGTTAAAGATCACTGATTTGGGGTACTATCAAGAGTTTTGTCAAGGTGAAATTAAACAAGCTCCGACTATAATTGATTGGGATAATGCTAGATATTTTGTCCAATTTTGAAAGTTTTTTATGAAGCAACTTTAATGTTTTCTGGATCTTTGTATGTGACTTCTAACTTCTTCTTGGATCGTATTTATTTTATTCATGATCAACTTAATTTGTGGAGTAAATGTGAGGATTACATTATGATGAAGATGACTAGTGAGATAAAGGTAAAGTTCGACAAATATTGGGGAGGAGTAGCTAAAATGAATATGATTTTATTTGTGTCTTATTTACTTGATCCAAGGCACAAATAGTGTTCTTTACATATAAGTTTGCTAGAATTGTGTAATGGGCATGAGATTGAGGCATCAATGAGTTCAAAAAGGGTGAAAAAAACTTTAAAAGATATGTATGAGTAGTATCGTAAAGCTTATTTTCCATCAAGCAAAAAAGAATCTAATCGCCACACAAATTATGTGTGCAATGAATACGCAAGTATACGTATCGTAACAAATAATATAATGATAAGTAAAGATCGTTCCCACAGAGATTATTTTATTAGAAACTAATTTTTAAAACTAAAAATAATAAAAATCAATTTTTTTGGGTTTTTATATTTTAAGGAAGCAAAATTAAAATAACTAAAAGTAAATAGCAATAATTAATTAAATAAGATTTTGTGACTAAAAAAGTATATGAGAAAATATCTAGGAATACTTAATCCCTTAATTTTCTAAACATGCGAATAACTAAAATCCTCCTAATATAATATCAATTAATTACATGATCAATTGAATCTATCTTAGCATATATTCCTCTCTAAAGTAAACTATACACCATATAGTAATTAATTTAATCACACTCTCATGCTAATTAAATTTCATACTACTTATTAAGTTCATCAATTATAGATCACATACATAAGAATCATAGATCTCTGCCTAGAAACTATACATGTTATTTAATCAAGACAAACAATTAAATAATTCTCTCAAATCAATTTAATTGCCTTTATAGATAAATTGTTGGCCAAATAATTAATAACATAAAAATCAGATTAAATAATATAATTAAATTAATATTATAATTGGGGTAAAATTTTAGATCATCATATGGTGAAAATTGGTTTCATAAGATCCCTAGATTAATAAATTAATTATACATAATTGTGTTCATAAAGTTCATATTTTTCATAAAGAAAGACAAAATTAATAAAGAAAAGAGTAGAAAAAGAAATACAATATCTTGAATTGTAGTATTAATTTCCTCTTGAATATCCACCAAAATTTTGTTATTTCTTGAATTTTTTTGTATTTTTCTCTCTTTTTAGCTCTAAAAATTGACCATAATTTGCGAATGGAGGCCAATTAGGGTTTATGGAGTGATTATGGGCTTAAATAAAGCTCAGGTGTGATCTGGACCCTCTTAGATCAAGGGCTACGATCAAAACAAGCAAAAATGATAGTTTCAGCCAATCATAACGTGACACGTGGCATCCAAAATTCATTGGATGAATTAGGGAGCGACGCGTGGTAAGGGAGATCGGTCAGAGTTAGTACACGCTGAGTCAACAATGGGTGGCAGGACGTGATTTGTGGGAATGGATGGCATGGTGCACGGGTGGAAGGCATAGAGAAATGGCATGGTGACACGTGTCATGGCACGTTGACTGATTTCTGAACTCGGATTGAACGTCGTGCTGACATATGGTGCGTGTTTCATCCTCCTTATATGCAACGCGGCATGATTCGCTCTCCGTGCTTGCATAGCGTTCTCATGGTTTGCCCAGTCAGCTCCTCTACTTGCGTGGCATCTGCGTGGCTTGTGCAGTCGGCTCCTCTGCTTGCATGGCATGCCACGTGATAGCTTCTGATTGGTCTTGCGTTAAAAATTCATAAAAAATATATTTTCACCCCTTTCACAAAAAAAATTATTTTGGCCATAAAAATACTATATATTAAATAAAACAAGTAAATATTAAGTAAAAAAGTGCACCAATGACTCTATTTTGATAGAGTCATCACACCCCAAACTTAAATCTTCGCTTGTCCTCAAGTAAAGCTAAGTATAACTAAATAAAAGAACTTGGGTAGTATATTCATAAATATACTTCTATTAATACATGCATATTTCACGAAAACTATCTCTCTCAAAAGTTATACAATCCTATGATAAAGAGGTTCACATATTCATCAATACAAGGGTATGCAAGGTTTTTGAAAAATTGATTCGTGTGTGTGTGTTGCACATGATATCATCCAATGCATTCATGAAATCAACCTATATGAGCATGCTAATCAATTCAATCTTAGAAGAAGTCTCATAAGTCTATTTTTCACATCCTTCTCCACTAATATAAATATACATTTAGCTCAAGATCAATAAGAATTTTACATGGCTGTAATGTAAGGCTTAGGTGAGGGGTCAATAAATGAAGACATTTTAGGCTCTTTCCACACCTTAACTTCTTTCTTTTTTTTCATCATGCACTTTTTAACTGCAATTGAGCTTTTACTTGATATTTTAGTGCACCCTCTTTTGACATTCTTTTCATAACACCCCCAAACTTATTTTCAAATATATTTTCTTTTTCTTTATAGGGATAATTTTGTTGTGAAATTTTATTCTTTTTTTTCTTTTTTTATAGGGTACATTATATTTCACCTTATTCTATAGCATAACACATGATTGCATTTTTTTTCATACAAGTTAAAGGTGTAAGGGTAAAGATAATGCTTATTGGTTAGGCATAAAATGTGGCTTATAGATATGAAATGTTCTTTGTTAGGCTGAAATGGGTGACTAAAGATATTAACAATGTTTAGCTTGAAAGACTCAATCGATCCAAATAAGGCCTAAATCATTTCTCTTGCTAAATACTCTTTAGGATTTCGCCTCAAGAGATGATCAAATAGATTCTAAAACCTGGTAGATCTCATCAACTCACATAACTCACTACAAATTTTCTCTTAATAAGCATACCAAAATCAATCATAAGCATGTGCATAAAAATTTGAATCAATTCAATCAAAACTAGCAAGAATATCACATGATTAATGTAAATATCTTAACAAATATGTTACATTCCTTATCTTAGTCATTACAACCAATTTTTATCATTGAGTTCATATGTTTCATATCAAGCATGTATGCATTTATTTTCCATATATTTATCAATTTCTACCCAAATCATGATTAAAAACAACCTAAAAATTAAAACAAAACTCCCTAAAAATTTAAAATACATACTAAATACTAATGCAGAGAATGAAGTTCCCTCCCCCAAACTTAAATTATACATTATCCCCAATGTGCACATATAAATATGAAAAGAAAAGAAAAACTCCCTTTATTATGGCACACCACATTTTTTGTTGAAATGCTCATTCTTGTTGCGCCATTGTTGTCCATATTTATTCACCTACAAAAAAAACAATTAAAATATAAGTAAAATAACGTTGGGTTGCCTCCCAACTAGTGTCACGTTTAATGTTTTTGACTAGACGGTCCTATTAAGTCCTAAGGCACATCCCTTTGTATCCATTTACTTTTGAGTTTGCCTGGAAATAGCTTGAGTCTTGATTTTTTCAACAATACTTTATGTTTTGGCTCGCAAACACAGTGCTCAATTATTTTCTCATGCCATATTTTTATTTTCCTTTTGAACTTCTTGTCATTCTTATAATCACTCCACCATAACTCATCCAAGTTATGTATTTCTAATAGCTTTTTCACCTCTCCATTGGACTCTTTCACTTTCATACTTGATTGAGGATATAAGGTTAAAATTACAGGGTCTAAACTTAGTGTCTCTTCAATTGATGGTTTGAGTTTAAATCCTATCTCAAAAATTTTCATTATCGCCTTTGATACATACATGAGAGATGCATCCTCCAAAAAGTTAACACAGTCCACAATATCAACCTTTGATGCCATACTTTCAAAGTTATAATAGGTTGAGTTGTTTTATGGTGAGTTTATGTCCTTGTTTACAACAGCATGTGTTAAAGTCTTAAGTTTGGGTGACACAACAGATTCTTTTAAGCCATTCCCACAATCAGTAACATTTTTTCTTAAACATTCATTAGCATTATCAATATCAGAGGGTTCAGATTCTTTAAAAACTTTAAATATTACTTGTTCATCTTGCACTCTCATCGTAAGTTCACCTTTTTGTACATTAATGAGTGCCCTTTCGGTTGTTAAGAATGGATGACTAAGTATGATAGGAATGTCATGGTCCTCTTCCATGTCTAGCACAATGAAGTCCGCCGGAAAGATGAATTTGTCTACTTTTACTAACAAATTTTCTACCACACCCTGAGGTCTCTTAATCGATCTATCTGCCATTTGTAATGTTACCGAAGTGGGTTTTGCTTTACCAATCCCCAATCTCTTGAATATAGATAATGGCATGAGGTTAATACTAGAACCCAAGTCACATAGTGTCTTGCCAAAACAGATGTTCCCAATAGTGCAAGAGATGTCAAAACTATCTGGACCTTTTAGTTTTTGTAATAGTTTTCTATTAAGGATGGCACTACAACCTTCACTCAAGGTTATTGTTTCATGATCTTCAAGCCTCCTTTTCTTTGATAGTATATCCTTCATGAATTTGGCATAAGATGACATTTGTTCAAGTGCCTCTCCAAATGGTATGTTTATGTGTAGCTTCTTAAAGACTTCTAGAAATTTTGAAAACTGCGTATCTAACTTTTGTTTTTGCAGTCTTTGAGGGAAAGAAATAGTGGGTTTGTAAAGGTTGCTCTTTTTTGGCTGAATTATTTCCTTTCCATTACTTTCTTTATCCACTAATTCCTCCTCCTCCTTTTTAGTTTCTACTTCCTCCTTATCCTTTTTAGTTTGATAGTTCTTTTTATCCTTTTTAATTTCCTATTTCTCCTTATCCTTTTCTGTCTTATGTTCTTGTTCTAAAGTTTTACCACTCCTCAAGGCTATGGCATTGCATTGGTCCTTACCTTCTCTTCTTAGGTTTACAATTGTGTCACTTGGAAGGTTCCCTTAAGGCCTTTGACTTATAGCCTGAGAATGTTTCCCTATTTGGTTCTCCAAATTTTGAATTGAAGCCTCTTGAGTTGACACTTTTGTATTCACTGATTGGATGAAATCTTTCATCATCCCCATTAAAGCACTTGTGTTGTCCTCAGTAGGTGGCTTCTTCTCTTTGGCTTGTGATTGTTGTGGTTGTTGAAAACCAGGTGGTGGAAATGATTGATGGTTGAATTGACTATCACCTTGAATGTTGTTATTACTCCAAGAGAATTTTGGATGTTGTCTCTATCCTGGGTTATATGTGTTTGAGTATGGATTATTGTTTCGATTCACATTACCCATATAGCAAATGGATTCAGGATTATTTGGACAATTATCAAACAAATGAGCTCCTCCACAAAACACACATGACACTCCTGAATTTTGGACTTGGTTTATACTCGCTGGCAAGTTTTGTACCTTCAAAAGATTAACTAAAGATGAAACTTGAGCTGTCAGTGCTGTGATATCATTTATCTCATACATTCTGACTACTCTTCTCGTGGCTATCATTCTGTCCATTGGCCATTGATAATTATTGTTAGCCATTTTCTCAAGTAAATCGTAAGCTTGATTGTAAGATTTGGCTAGCAAAACTCCATTAGCAGATGCATCAACAATAGTTCTTGTGTGAGCATTGAGACCATTATAAAAAGTCTCTATTTGAATCCAAGAAGGAATACCATAATGAAGACACTTTCTTAGCAATTCCTTAAATCTTTCTCATACTTCATATAGAGATTCTCCTTCATGTTGTTGGTAGGAAGTAACGTCATTCCTAAGCTTGGCATTCTTTGTTGGTGGAAAGTATTTCATCAAGAATTTCTCCGCCAAACCATTCCAAGTTGTAATGGAATCAGGTGGCAAAGAGTTTAGCCAAGCTTGAGCACGGTCTCACAAAGAGTAAGGGAATAATCTAAGCCTAAATGTCTCATCTGTCACACCATTGAACTTAAATGAATCTACAATTTCAATAAAAAATCTCAGATGAAGATGAGGATCCTTTGTTGGTAATCCACTGAATTGTCTAACTGTTTGTATCATTTGAAACATCATTGGTTTTAGGTCAAACTGATTAGTTTGAATGTTTGACCTTGTAATACTTGAATTCATCCCTTCCAACGTAGGTATTGCATATTCATTCATAGCTCTATCTCTATCATCTATCAAAAACATTTGATTATTCAAGTTTAGCTCATTATTGTTTATTTTTAATGGATTAGACATTTTTTTCTTTTGGGTGACTTGTTGTTTTCTAATTGATCTCAAAGTACGCTCAATTTCAAGATCTAAAGGTAAGATTTTTTCCTCACGAACTCTACTCATGCAATAGACTCAACTATGTTTCTACAATACTAAAGGAGATGTATAAATAAAAAATAAATAAATTAATAACTAAATAAATTAATTAAAGTAAAAAAATAAATAAATAAGTAAAGAAAATAAATAGAAGAAATTAACTAGAATAAATAAATAAATAAGTCACTAAAAAATATAAATAAATTTAGATTGAAATTAAAGTAAAGAAAAAAAAATTACAAAAATATTAATTTTTAATATTAATAATCCCCAGTAACAGTGCCAAAAACTTGATCGCCACACAAATTATGTGTGCAATGAATATGCAAGTATACGTATTGTAACAAGTAATATAATGATAAGTAAATATCGTTCTCACAGAGATTATTTTATTAGAAACTAATTTTTAACCTAATTTTCTAAACATGCGAATCGCTAAAATCCTCCCAATATAATATCAATTAATTATATTATCAATTGAATCTAACCTAACATGTATTCATCTCTCAAGTAAACTACACACCATATAGTAATTAATTTAATCGCACTCTCATGCTAATTAAATTTCATACTACTCATTAAGTTCATCAATTATGGATCACATACATAAGAATCATACATCTCTCCCTAGAAACTATGCATGTTATTTAATTAAGACAAACAATTAAATAATTCTCTCAAATATATTTATTACCTCTATAGATAAATTGTTGGCCAAACAATTAATAGCATAAAAATCAGATTAATAATATAATTAAATTAATATTATAATTGTGGTAAAATTTTAGATCATCACATAGTAAAAATTGGGTTCATAAGATACCTAGAAACTATGCATGTTATTTAATTAAGATAAACAATTAAATAATTCTCTCAAATATATTTATTACCTCTATAGATAAATTGTTGGCCAAACAATTAATAGCATAAAAATCAGATTAAATAATATAATTAAATTAATATTATAATTGTGGTAAAATTTTAGATCATCACATAGTAAAAATTGGGTTCATAAGATACCTAGATTAATAAATTAATTACACATAATTGTGTTCATAAAGTTCATATTTTTCATAAAGAAAGACATAAAATTAATAAAGAAAATAGTAGAAAAAGAAATACAATCTCTTGAATTGCAGTATTAATTTTCTTTTGAATATCCACCAAAATTTTATCGTTTCTTGATTTTTTTTGTATTTTTCTCTCTTTTTAGCTCTAAAAACTTACCACAATTATGCTAATGGAGGCCAATTAGGGTTTATGGAGTGATTAGGGGCTTAAATAAAGCTGAGGTGCGATATGGATTGTCTTATATCAAGGGCTACGATCAAAACAAGCAAAAATGACAATTTCAGCCAATCACAACGTGACACGTGGCATCAGAAATTAATTGGGCAAATCAAGGAGTGACACATGGTAAGGGATACTGGTCACAATCAGCGCGCTCTAGGTCAGTGACAAGCGGTGCGACGTGATTCGTGGGAACGGATGACGTGGCCCAAGGCACAAAGCAATGGCATGGTGACACGTGTCATGGTGTGTTGACTGATTTCTGAACTCAGATTGAACGCCGTGTTGACACGTGGTGCATGTTTCATCCTCCTCACACATGACGCGAGGTAATTCACTCTCCATACTTGCATGGTGTTCGCGTGGCTTGCCCAATCAACTCCTCTACTTGCGTGGCGTCTGTGTGGCTTGCTCAGTTAACTCCTATGCTTAGGTGGCATGTCACGTGGCAACTTCTAATTTGTCTTGAAATTAAAAATCCCAAAAACTTTCAAACAAATTCCAAAAATTATATTTTCACCCCTTTTCACTAAAAAGTTTATTTTACCATAAAAATACTATTTATTAAATAAAACAAGTAAATATTAAGTAAAAAGTGTGCCAATGACTCTATTTTCATAGAGTCATCAGAATCTTCTCAACCTTTACAAATGGGTACAAAAGGTTTTGGTTTAGAAGAAGATGCATTTCAAATTTATGCTTCTCGTAAGAGAAAACATTTACAAGAAGTTCATACTATGGAAAACAAATTTAAGGTGAAAAAATACTTGCATGAAGTATTGGTTGATATGGATGATGAGAAATTTGATTTTTTAAGTTAATGGAATGTTCATTCCTTAAGATTTAAGATTTTGTCTTTGATAGCTTGAGATGTATTGGCTATATCGGTATCTACTTTAGCATCTGAATCTACATTCTCTACTGGTGGTCGTACAATTAGTCCATACAAGAATTCCTTATCTCCTAAAATTATGCAATCCTTGATTTGTACTCAAAATATGATTTGTTCCTCTTTAATCATTAATATCCAAGAGTCACTTGAGGAAATTGAGGATCTAGAATCAGGTATATTACATAAAATTTTCAAATATATGGTTTGAATATATATAGATTTATGTGTTATCATATTATGTGAAAATTAAAGCTTTTTACATATTATTATGTTTATTAGCTTATTACTTGCTTATGCATATTTTTAATTTGTTAATTTTTCATCATGCAGATGTTCTTGATGATATTGGTGACTTAAATCTTGAATGATTATCTTAAGAAGTTCGTATTATTATTAGTTAGGGAGAGTGAAGTTAAATTATGTAATTGATATTAAATTTTTTGAAGTTGAATTATTACTATGGATATTTGGAGTTAAATTATGTAATTGATATTGAATTTTTTATTTTTGATTATTTTTGTTGAACTATTTTTAATCATGTTGTCACCTACTTTTTAATTTGTATGAAAAATATTTTTATTTTAAATTTTTCTTTAATTTTATGTAATTTTTCATTTTATAGGTTGTAATTATATCAGATTCAAATTTGTTCGGATTGACATTTATAGCGGTTCAGATCGGATTGAATAAATCATAATTTAGTTATTTATGTAATTTTTTATTTTATTAATTTAAATTAAAATTTTGACCCTATCCGATCTGATCAATCTAATTAGATTCAGATTTGTTCATATTGGCATTTATAATTGATCGAATTCGGATTGAATAATTCATAATTAACTTCAGATCAGATCAGATTCAGATTGCCTTAAAACTGTTAGTTTTGAATTGATGCTCAACCCTACATTTAAGATTGGATCATTTTGTGAGTTTAGTAATCAAATTATAGACTGTATGTGTACATGATTTGATTATGTGTCTCCCATACACGATTTGATATTAGTGTTGGACTGTGTGTCCTTTGAGAGTGTGATTTTTTTATATTTCTAGTTACTTGATCTGTTGTTTCCAATCACACTACATTGGGTAGTGTTGGTTGTGGAGCACAGTCGAGTTTATGTGTTAAATTAAGTCATTGCAGATGCAGCAAGTGAAAAGCAATAATAGGTAGTTTAGATAGAGGTCTTGGTTGATAGAGGTAATTATGGTTTTATTGTCTATTAGTGTTGCAACTTGTTTACTATTTAGTAAATTATTTACTCTTGAGTGGTTGCCTTAAGCAACTTGAGGATGTTGCCATATAGATACAGTCTTTATATGGGTTTATCTCATTTTATTGTGTGTTATGCATGATCACTTGTCGAGCTAGTATAATTTGAGTTCGTTGTGTATATGTCTCAACATATTGAAGCATAAATTCTGATTAGAAAACATTTCTTGTTTACTTACTTTATGTTATTGATATATAATATATGTGATTAAAAGTTATCTGTCTTTGATATTATATTTTTTATGGTTCTATTCTTCTACTATGTGAACTTTATAAGTATTATAATGTTCTATTTCTTGCGAGTTAGGGCCGAGTACTTTAGGAGAATGTATTTCCTTACTCTGGTAGTATACCAAGTTGTGGTCTATTTCAAACCTATAGTAGATGAACCATAAGAAATAGCATTAAGGACGTCTCAAAGAGAAAAAAAAGGTATGCTATTTCAATTGATTACGTGGTATATCTACAAGAACCAGAATTCGAGTTTGAAATTGATAGACCCAATTTCATTTTCACAGGCCATTGAAAGAATTAATTCTTCTAAATGGATTGATGCCTTGAAAGATGAGTTGAAATCAATGGAGCATAATAAGGTTTGAGACCTTTTTGAATTGCCTAAAGGTTCTAAAAAGGTTGGGTGTAAATGTGTCTTTAAGACCAAGTGTGACTTAAGCGACGTTGTCCAATGTTATAAGGCTAGACTTATTGCCAAAGGTTTCACTCAAAAGGATGGTGTTGATTGCAAGGAGACTTTTCCCCCAATCTCTAAAAAGACTCTTTTAAAATTATCATGGTATTGGTAGCTCATTATGATTTAGAGTTACATCAAATGTACGTGAAAATTGCTTTTTCAAAAGAAAATTTGGAAGAAAAAGTGTATATGGATCAACCTAAGAGTTTTTCTATTGAAAGAAAGGAACACTTGGTGTGTAAAATTAAGAAGTCAATATATGGACTTAAGCAATCTTTCCATCAATGGTATCTTAAGTTCAATGATACCATCATCTCCTTTGGAGAGATCAGTGGGAGCAAGCTATAGTTTTGTATGTTAATGATGTCTTGTTGGCTATTAATGATTTTGGTTTGTTACATGAGACCAAGAAATTCCTCTTAAAGAACTTTGAAGTTAAGGATTTTTTGAAAAGAAATATTCCGAGATAGATCACAAAGGATTTTTAAAATTACCTCAAAAACATATATTAATTAAGTTTTAGAGAGGTTTAAAATGAAAAAGTGTTGATCAAGCATCGTTCCAATTCAAAAGGGAGATAAGTACATCTTGATGTAATGTCCAAAGAATGATTTGAAAAGGAAACAAATGGAAGGAATTCTTTATGCATCAATTGTTAGGAGCTTAATGTAAGCTCATACATGTACCAAGCCAGACATCAGTTTTGTTGTTGGTATGCTTGGTAGGTATCAAAATAATCCAAGAATAGATCCCTGGAAGGCTGCATAGAAACTGTTGAGACATTTGTAAGGAACTAAAGATCACATGCTCACTTATCAGAGATCTAACCATCTTGAGGTGATTGGATATTTAGATTCAAACTTCGTTGGATGTATGGACACAAGAAAATCCATATTTGACTATTTGCTTCTTTTAATTGAAAGAGAAATATCATGAAAAAGTGTGAAGCAATCCGACATTGCTATTTTACTATAGAGGTTGAGTTTATGACTTGATTTAAGGCTACAATTCAAAGAAATTAGTTGCGAAACTTTCTTTTAGAACTTGAAATTGTCAATAGTATTGCTAAGCCGCTCAAAGTTATAATAATTCTGTAGCGGTATTCTTCTCTAAGAATGACAAGTATTCTAAAGGTGCTAAACATGTGGAATTGAAATATCTTGGCATTAAAGAAGAAGTTTAGAGACAAAAGGTGTTAATTGAGCATATTAGCACCACTCTCACGATGGTGAATTCGTTGACTAAAGGATTGCCTCCAAAGACATTTAATGGACATGCCAAGAAGATTAACATTATGACTTTATGAATTTTGATATTATCTAATTGACATTTAGAGCTCATGTATGTTTTGTTTCTGATATATATGAACATCCTATTTTATTTTGGTACATACGTGAATATTTTATGAAGTTGATAGGATGTGATCTCTAATGGAAACATTATCGTGGATTATTATTGAGCTTTTTTAATTTTAGGTCACATTAAGTAAAAATATACTATCATAATATTTAGAAAAAACTATGTCGATCTAATGATAACGAACCGTCATGACCTATAATATTCTATACTTTATAATGATTTAACTAATATAAAAAATATATCAAATTGTGTAAATTATGTATATTTTATTTATCAAACCATAAAAGCTAATTTTACTACTTAGTAAAGTGAGAGAAGGTAAGATTGTGACCCACGTGACAATATTTAGTATCTATTGGTTTGGATAAATGAGTATTATATATCCTTATGGATAATATTGATTAATAAATTGTATACTTTGATGGAACGTGCAGTTAGAGGGATAATATCCTTATTTATCTCACCTACTAACATGCATGTAGTTGAGCAAAAATATTTCAATATTGAAAAACTGGTTCTCTCCTTACCTATAAAAAAAACCACAGAACGTACTTTCCATCACTGACAAAAAATGATAGATAGAACAGAAATGTTAGGAGAGATAAAATCGTTCAAACATTCTTTAATTTCTCAATTTTAATCATCAAGGCCAACGAATAAGGATTAAAGCTGTGACTCATGATATGTAATATAATGTCTCTTTTTTTAATTACGTGAAAACTATGAAGTTTAAGATCCATGTTTAATATATATATATACTATGCAATATAGTTAAACATTTTATTTTTCGTCCAAAAAAAAATAGTAATAACAATAAATCATCCACGTCCAACCCGCTCACATGCAGTCACACTCACTCCTTTATGCCCTGATCTAATATCAGAGTACCAAATAATGGAAAGCTTACAAACATTTCTTACTTTTTATTTTTATTTTTTTTATAACTGGTTCCCATCGCGGCATTAGTTATTCTCCACGATTTTACTGATTTTCAAAAACAACGAAAACAACTCATGTGTTATCCAAATTTTATGTTTTCTAATCACTATATTCTTAAAAACAATTGCCAAATAAACATCTGTTTTTAAAAATAGGGGCAGTAAATGAGCTTGGGATGACCAAATCTAATTTACACCCAGCAAAATGATATAAAATCATTGAGTATAAGTGGTTAGGAGTATGTACTTAGAATTTTCTGGATTCATATATCTTGAATTAGACTTTTGTAACTACATTATTGGCAAATTCTGGATACAGCTAGCAAAAACTACGAGTACATACCTCTAATGACTTTAATCCATTGGGTATGTATTTGTAGGTTTTGTTAGATTCCTCATTCCTACATTGTTGGCAGGGAGCATTTTCAGTCCATTCATTTTGATACCTTTATGGGCCTCCCGAGAATCAACAAAAATCCTTTAAAAAATATCAGCGAAAACAAACAAAGACCCAGATAGGTGTTCATCAGTCCGAAACCACTGTTCCAATCCAAGAGAGAGATTTAAAAGGTATTATATGTATAAAATAAAAATCTTCATTTATCATCTCATTGTTTCATAGCAAATGCAAGCAAGAAAATAATGGGAAAAGCTTGGAGAAGATTTGAGTGTCTGTTTCATTCATTGGGAATGGGAACTAGATGGCAAACATTCATAAGGAAAAAAGAAGATAAGAAAACATATTTTAGGTAGAGTTGTCTGTCTGAAATGTGTATTCTACTTCAGCAAAGTGAGACTTCACTAGTGCAAGAGCCTTGAAACGATGAGAAATTTTGTTCTTTTCTTCCTTTGGCATCTCAGCATAACTGCAACACAAATAACAAATTGCTGCTCTGAGATTTATTGACCAAGGACCGTCAAGACGTACAAATTAAAAATTTAAGCAATGATGACATTACGTTTGCTCATATCCCTCGGGTTGAAATATAGGATCCCATCCGAAATCATTGGGTCCCCTTGGTGGTACAATCTTCCCCTAGTAAATATCCATCAACATGGAATAATCAGTGAATTGTCATCAATAACAACCACAAATCTTAACAATACCAGTGGTAACTTCCAAATCATCACGGGGTCTAATTGTTTCTCAAGTTTAACCAAATGGTTAGGAGGAAGTATCACGATCAATGGCACCCCTCAAATGTCCTTTTAAGGGATGTGATTGCTATTTTATTTTTAAATCTGAAGGGTACTTTGTTATTTAAGGAAACTCAAGGGAGGAATTTGATTTTTGCCCTTCATCTTCCTGGCTAAACTTAACCCGATGTTTAAATTTGAAGATTTCCACTTAAAAGAAAACTAGTCTTCTTGCCTTTCTGAGAGTATCTGTTACTGTTATTCAATATAATAATAACACAGATGTTGTCATCAAGGAAGAACATCAAGGTTCAATCCTTTTAGAATTCGATTCAATAATAACGGCAAATCTTGCTTCATGATCATATGTTAAATTTGATTGAATAACTCCAGCAAAAGTATTTGTGTGAACTGCTGATGAAGAATGAGGACAAAGAAAGCAGAAGAGCAAATGCAAAAATCATGAATGTTATATGGCACCAGAAAACTTATGTACATCATACATACCGGAGTTTTACCCAAAAATGTAATAGGTTCAGCATTGGGACCAAGAGCAAAAGAAAAGGCACACAAAGCATAAGCCGATTTATCCTCGTATGCCATCAACAAATTGTTGAGACCTAGAAAGAAACTCAGAACGATAAGAAACATTTCCATGCCTGACCAAAAAAAATCTAAAAAAAAGGCCAAGAAAAACAATGATTGTAGTCTCACCTTCATGGCCAATCTTCTGCAGGAACCATTTGCTGCATAACATTAATAATTGCTTTAGATGATGATAATGACAAGATCGTGAATATAGACTCAAAAAATTTGAAATGATATCAATCCTCTATGAGAAAGAAAACCCGAGTCCCTTTTAGTAAATAGTCAATGATAAGCCAGAATAATAATTTACAAGTGGCGGCAACAAAGCAATAAGAAAAGCATCAGATAGAACAAGTTGGGCTGTCAAAAGACAATACATAAGGTTCATAGAGAAAATGGGCTTTTTGATTTTTTAACACAAAAAAAAACCATTAGAAATGTTTCTGCCTTAATGCAAAAGGGTAGAGAAATTTCATCCCTCTATTTCCTTTTCAACACCCCCATCCCATGTAGCCACGTGATTACCAAAATTTATTTTCTTAGTAAAAGAGGCCAGAAAATACTTTAGAAACATCAATCTTTTACATTACAAGCACAACATTTTCTTTCCCTCTTTTTCCAAAATTAATTTTTCAGCTCTTTTATCAACATCTTATGAAGTATACGGTCCAACCGGCAATTGAGTACTTAGCTGTCAATTTAAATTTTGAAATGTCAATTTGTTACCTGAATTTCTAAAACCTATTAGTTAGGGATAGTTCTAAACCAAATCTTATATTGCTAACCGAAACATGACTCAACACAATAATAATCTGCGCAATTTAGGTTATAATTTGTGCGTATAATGCCCACCAATTTAATTAGGGTGTCTTTGGTTGATAAAATGGCAAGTTTTACACTAAGAAAGTCTTAAAGTCTTCAGGTAAACATGCTTTATCATTTTTCTGTTAGCAACTTAACAATGTTCCCATAATTTCTTTAATAACAAAAATGACAAGGCAATGATAGTGGAGGGTTCTTGCTGGTGCATACAGTGGGTGCGAGTATTGTGAGCATGTTAGCAGATCTGTTTTGGTTCAATGTCATAGAGAAAGTGCAGTGGACTATAACAATAATTTTCTTTGTGAACAAAGATATGTTGAGCTCATCCTCTTTGGGCCAATTTGTGGAAGTAAAATGTGTCACAAAGGAAGCCTTGTTCTAGTGAACATGACTATATGTTTCCCCTCACCATGCTCTCTTGGACCATAATGCAAAACAATGGTGCTGAATAACCAACCCCTTGGAAAAGAGATGTCATCTATAAACATAGTATGAGTCTCCTATGTTCCAGTTATAAGATGGGATGACTCATTTTACTAAATATTGCAGTGTCAAGCATTTCCAAAGCTGAGGGAAACCAAATCCTAAGTAGCACAATTAAAATAAACTAATTAAAACGCCAATGAAGAAGGCAAATTATAGTTTAATATTGCCTATAGGACCCCATGAAAAAAGATTTCCTACTAACCCTTCTATAAGCACATCTAGAAATTTTCCATGAGAGAAATTGCTGGTCTTTATACAAAGTCATACAAAGAGAGCTGAATGCAATCTTGATGAATAAAAGGCCCAGGGAGAGAAGATTTGAGAAGCAATTTTTCAAAAGACAAGTAGACCAAATATTCTTCTATCTAGCTACTTTAAATTCTGAAGGGGCCAAAGAAACTGTTTACAAAGCAGTCAGACCCAAATACTTTCTAACTATTTGTTGCTGCGAGAGCTATAGTGGCTCAAAAATGCCAAAAAGATGCCACATTTAGGATATAAATCAGGGAACTTTGACAGTGGTGAAAACTCCTAGCTTGGGTTTGGCTTCCCTCACCCTCCCAAAAAAAAAAAAAAAAAAATTTGCCCTATTAAATTCACTAATAATATGTAATATTTAAAAGGAATGAAGTAAAGTTACTAGAAAACAGCTAACTCACTAGGCCACTAACTGATGCATAATATTTCCTCCCGGTAAAACAAAGAGGAACATTGAAACATAACATGCATAGAATAAAATTTAAATAAAAAGTAAGATCATTGAATGGTTATAAATAATTCGCATTTAGGAAGGTTTCGGAAGGTAAATCATAGCTAACATGAAGTTTTTGTGAGGCTTAATGTTCTTAATCTTTAAAACTATCTTTCGTGAATGCCATAAAGTAATCAATCAAAGTGAATAATTTCTTTGTAATTTTCTTCTATGCTAGATAATTTAAAAGTACTTTTCGAGCAGATAGTAACTGAAAGAAGTATTACAGAAACCTAATAAAAGCAAATGAAATACAAAATTTAACCTCGAGATAATGAGATCAAGAGCAAAGCATCAACTTACATGTATGGACCTGCACTAGTTAAAAAAAACTATCAAAATATAAAAGATATCGAGATTTAAAAAAAAAAGGAAAAAAGAGAGAAAAATTGTTGAAAAGAGAGACAGCAAAGTACCAGGAAGACCCTTGAGAGAATTGAAGCAGAGACAAGTATATTCGACCAGAACAGGACCATTAACCTACCCATTGAAGACAGAATTAAACCTTCTTCCCGAAAATATATGTGCATATGCAATATTTGAGTTTATATTCACCAGGAGAAAAGAACAAATAGAACCTGATTAGCAGCCAAGCGAGCTTTCTCTTTGGAGATATCTTCAGGCTCACCTTGCAATTCTGGTACTACAAAATATAACCCCCAAAATAATCATCAGTATTGAGAAAGCGACAAGTTTAGGATAAAAACAAGATGTGAGTGGAAGAGTTGTGTTAAAGAGAGAGTACATTCAAGCTTGAGGGACTGAAGTGAAATCGAATTTCCCAAAATGGCACGAACTTCTTCGAGCTTCTTGGCATTGCCAGTCACGAAAGTTACTGGTCGTGAAAGCACCAACCCACCTCCTATCAACCTCGCCATAGTCAGTTGGTAAAGAGCTTTTGCTTTGCCACAGAATCCCAAGACTGTGACTCCTCGCTCCTACATAAGAAGAACGATGTATTTCCTTCACGCGTAATAACATTAAATTTGGGCCTAACATCAAATCCATGGAATATACAAGCCCAGCCCAATAGTGCTTCTATAGTCGAATATACGGTAAAACTAGCCGATTGGGTTAGGTACCGATAGGTAGGGAAAGATACGTAAAGCTTATATATTTTGTTAGGGTTACCCTGAAGTACTTTTTTGTTTTTGAAAAATAGTAAATTTATTATTTTATTTTTGTTAATTTTATGTATATTTTATTTCATATTTTTTAATTAGAAAAGATTAGTAATATATCCCTTTATAAAATAAAATATCTTATAATAATTTTTATACTACTCTATATTTTTATAAATGGTTAAGATATCATATAAATTTTTTAATTTTTTTAAATACTAGAAAGTTGAGTCCCATTTATTCAAAGGCATATAGTTAACAATAGATACTATTTAGTAATTTTAAACAAATGTAAATTGGTGTGGTCCAACGACTGAAGTTGTTAGGTGCAGCTAGTGATGGCAGTTTGGCTGATAGTTTATACTCCTATTCGATTATTTAAATGGAATATAAATTAAAAAATATGAATCAAATAAAAATTATATAAAATTTGAATTTAATTTAAGTTAGTTTAAATAATAAAAAAAATTAAGATTACGTTAGAGTTGGGTTAGGGTTAATAAAAATAAAAACTAATTATAATAATTATTATATAATATTAGTATTATTTTTTTCTATGGTGAGTTTGTTTCGTTTTATCATGAAAAATTTGTAGCAATTATTTTATTATTTTTATGATAATTATTTTTTCACGTATTAATTATTCACTTATTAATAAGAATTATGCTATATCTAAGAACATTTATAAATTTTATTTAAACATAAGATTTGTCATAATTTTTTTTAAATTTATAAATTATTTTATATAAAATACTTCTGATGAATTTATTAATTTATTCATAGGTATATCAAATTGATTTATAATTTTATTATTCTTAGTTACTTTTCTAAATATATTATGTTATTATTAATCATAATTACATGAATTTTAAACTTAAAATATTCATTTATTTTAATTTTTAGTGATGATTTCTTGCAAGCAGTTTCTTACAAAGGAAACTCAACAAAACCAGAGTTACAAGTCATAGACAATTCTATGAATCAAGTTTTAGAACAAGAAAATTACACCAACTTATTTTTACAAACAGTTGGGAGTTAGTTAACAAGAATTGAAAAATCAGTTCAAAAGTAGACTAAAAGTTTGTCATCAACTTCTAAATCAAAAAAAGAAGTAAAACCAGTCTTCTTTAAACCTATTCCAGAGTTTAAATTAAGGCAAAAAGATAACTCAAAATTTTTAAAAGAATTATTAGAAAAAATGTCTAAATTAGACACTACAGATAAAGGAAAATCTGTATGAATGCTTGAAGAAGATCTAAATGAGATCTTTGAAGAAGAGGTAAATTAAATTTATTATTATTTGAAAGAATCTTATAAACATGATTATGCATAAATAAATAAATTAGAAAGACCAATTCCAATTTACAAAGCAAAGCCTTATTATCCTAAGCTTTTATTTCCTGCTTACATATGAGTAAGTGTCTTCCATTCATTTAGATAGGCCTGACCTTTGTATTGATTTGGGCCTCTGTAATAGTTTTGAAAGAATATAGCATGTTGATGAATAGTGTGCCTAGAATTACCATTCTTGATAATTCTTTACTTAGTAAAAATGTAGTTTCTAGGCATACTCCATTGTTACATACAACTGGACAGTTTATAATGTATATGTATTCTTGTACCATTAGTAGTATTTAATACTTGAGTGGTTTTTGTACAATATCTTGTAGGTACAATGCCTTCACTAATGCAGTTTAAATCAGCTCCTGAATCAATTAGGACTTTTGCACTGAAAAAATATTCTTTGTTGATCACAATGGTCATTTTTGAGTACCATTTGTGATTTATGACTCTATCTAAGGAGTTGATAAAATGCATGTTAGTAAATTCTGAATTAGAATTTTTTCATTTTATGAGAACTTCTTTCCCCTAGGAATTGTTAGGATCTCTTCTAAGAGATCATTAAAATCTTCTTCTCCATTATCTATCTCATTTTTAGAGATGAGTGGTGTTTGGACACACTGTTGTAGTTTAAGGATCTAAACTCTTGTTTTTAGATCTTTAAGATCCTTTTAACATTATTAGAATGTATTGAATTTAATTCAAATTTTTTATTATTTTAATTAAATTAAAAATTATAAGAAAATGTATAATATTTTAAGTCAATATTAAGTTAAATAAGATAAAAAAGACCGATTAATACATATAAATTAAAGTTGTAGCTAGACTAGTTTGAATGAACCCAAATTTTTTTAATTTAATTTAAGGTTAATAATTAAATTTGATTTAAATTAAGGTTGGATAAATTTAAATTAGTTTAAGTCTAAATTAATTCAGTTCATATAAATTAATGCCTTTAATTTGACTCAAAATATTAGCGTTCTATAAGTATCCATCTCATTCGATTGATTTAGTATTGGCTAGTTCGGATCCTAAATAATTCAATAAATGTTTTGTTAATTTATTATACCAATTTGGATAAGGTTATTCATGGATGAGTTTGGACGCAATTCGGGTCGGATCTTATCCGTCTTAATATAAAATAAGGAACTAATGTGTACATTTGTGGTAAAATTTGGAATGTTTCAAAAGTTTTCCACCACCATCAATTTTGTAGCCTAAATTGAAATGTGCACCTTATGAACATGAAATATTAATTTCTATTTATCATAAAGATAAAGATGAACTATATTGATCGTTCTCATGAAAGTAGTACTTTTGCTTTGCTGAAAGAAAATATGATAGAGGATGATGAGGATGAACATTGGAGGATCAACGAACAAAGTTTGAAGAAGCAGTGACGTAAAAAACTTAAGGAACAGCGACTGGTGGCAATGGAGATGGAGTGTTGACGCTGTTAAGATTGAATTAAATTTATATAAAACATAATATTTTAAATTTTAAATTTATGCATCTTTAATAAAATTTATCATCAAAACTAATTACAAGAATAAAAAATATATTTAAAGAAATTAAATTATTATAAAGATTTAAAATTTATATTTATTTTTAAATTAAAATAATAATTTAATATAATTGAAATATGTATTATATTTAATACATTATAAAATAAAATACATATTTATTTATAATTTTAATAATATTTTGATAATGATCCAATTAAAATAGATTATAAAATTTATCAATTTAAATTTAAGCTTATTGTATATATTTTTTATTTAAATCCAACTTAATTATAAAATTTAGTAATAAAATCTTATTCAAACATGAGATACTATATCAAAATTTTCTATTTAACCATATTAATAGAATTATTTCTTAACCTTAATCTTACGCCGAGGCTTGGGTTTCTACTTGTTAACTCCTTTGCGGCGGATATATAAGGTTAGGGATTAAATAAAATATATAGGCTGCCGAATGGAGAAAACTACTAGTTTATATATAATATAATATAATATAATATAAATACTAATGTTTCTTTTAATAAAAAAACATAGGAAATTATATTAATAAAATAGTATAATAATAATCTCTATTTATTTTAATATATTTAAATGATTTAATTTTATGTTTTAAATTAAAATTTTTTATTTTACACTTGACACATGTGATATAAACACAAAAAAATTATGTCATTTAAAAGATATAATATTTTAATAATATCTCAACTTAAAAAAATATACATATATTCATATTTTTATAATAATATACTAATAACACCTAAATCAAATCGAATTTAGTAACTCCTAGCAACGAAAGTAACATCATAGATAACAAATGAATTTTTTTTGACATAATTGTTTGATTTCTTGTAGACTTTTAGTAGCTAATTCATAAATTGAATATTAATAATAATACATTTCTCAATGTCATTATTAACGAGGAAGTTAACATGTATTGAATAAAGATCATCCAAGGTATGTTTACAACAACAAAAATGACTACGGATTAAAACAGACACTTAAGGCCTAACTTAACAAATTAAGTTTCATTTTTTTTAAAATTTGAGATCTACATTTTTATCTATATTGATGACATAATTGTTATGGGATTATGTAGCAATAAAATTGAGTAATTTATCAAAATATTTAACACTAAGTTAACTAAAATAAAAATACTGATACATAAATAAGCTCCATTTGTGAATTGTTTATTGTTAAGCACCTTCTCTTAACAACAACAAAAAATATTTGACCAAAAAATGATAAAAATACTTATACATAAATTTCAAAAAATCAAGAACATAAAAAAAATAAAGAACAAAAATAAAAAAGATAGGTACCTGAAGTTAGAACATAAAGCCCTTATACCAAATAATGTAAACCCGGGAACTTTAACTTTGAAACCTACAAATACGAAGTGGTTTGAAAACTCTAAGAGAAATGGTCAAAGACTAAACAATAAATTGAAAACGATATTAGAAAACTAATATTCAAATTGTAGTAACACCTTGATTCTATGGATACTATGCACCAAAGATTGAACGGTGATAGGACGTTACAAGAGTTGTAAATTTCTTGATAAGTCTATTTATAGATAATAATGAGATTAAAAACTCTCAGTTTGATTAAAAATCAAAACTCATATATGAATTAAGTTATGTTTAACAACTGGTTTGTTAATTACATATACATTCCAAAATAAAGCTATAAAGAAAACTAGTCAATGTTTGAAGCAGTCAAACATACTTAAGATATCAATTTACAATTGAGAGCCACGATACACTTTAAAATAGAAAAATCTAATCTAAGAGGTTCATAATGTGACAGGCATGAATTCATACTACAACAATGCACAATTAACTCAAAATCCAAATTGATCTAAGAGCCTCATGTCGAGGGGCATATTTAATCATGCCATGACAAGCCTTGCCTTCCTTTTGCTGAATATCATCCAAGAATTGTATGCCATTGTGTGTTTTAAATCATGCTACGGTGCGAACCCACTTTCATGAATTAGCATTATTATGTCTTGGCATATGTTGAGCTCTTTTTATGGTACCCTTTAGCCTTGAATCAACTCTTGAGTTGGCCTATTTAGTACTCCTTTGAGTGACTTAGTCTTGGAATTTGTAATGGACTTATTGCGATGTTGCGACAATCCTAGATTTGCATTATACTACTTAAACATTGAGAAAATCTTATTTTTTAAAGTAATTAGAATTGAGAACATATAAACTTAAGAAACATGATTGTAGAAGAGCGCTAACTATGACAAAAATATACAAAAGTTTATTAACTTTAGGTAGAATATTATAAGTCTAGTAAATATGAAAAAGTGTATCAAAAGTTCAAAAATAAAAAAAATGTCAAAAATAGAACATATGAACACACATGTGTATATTTCTTTAAGTTGCTATATATTTTTAAATCAACTACTATGTGTTCAAATATATTCAAATTCATATTTTTGATTTACAATTAATTTAATTAACATATAGTAACTCAAAAAAATATACACATATATATTCATGTGCTCTATTTTTTTTTTCATTGTCAAACATCTAATATCTATTTTCATAATTGGTAGAATTGTAATATGTTACTCAAAATGAATTTATGTCCTTCTGTTATCTTTTATCCTATAAACTAATGTCTAATTTTTAAAATTTACTAATAGAGTTAGTCTCCAAATGAACTTATGTAATTTAGTATTCAAAAATTTTTAATTTAACTTAGTCAGTATTATTTTTTTTAATTTAATGAATATAATAATCACTTTTTAAAAAATTTAACAAAGTTCACAACTTTCAAAAATATTTAAATGGTTTAAATTAAATAAATTAGAGTATAAAATTGATTAAATTAAAAATTATTGAGATACAATTTATCAAATTAAAACACTGAGAGTTGATCAAACTAAAAAAAATAGAGATTCTACGTTGATCAAATCAAATAATAATAATAAGCTAAAAATTGTGCTTTTAAGTTACAATCAAGCTAAAAATTATGTTTTATAAATTATTAAGTAAAATTACTCTCATATTTTAAAATAATTATTATTTTTCTTTTTACCAAACCATGAACCTGTGAAGCAATAATTATTATTACTCTTAATTATTATATAATACTTATATATCAATTATATAATAAATTATTCATAATTATCTATGAAAGTATTACTATTATTTATCTCATGTATTATAAATAATTTTTTTAATATTACTTATTTTGTCTAAGTTTATTAAATATTTAATGTATGAATATTTATAAGATAATATTTGTAAAGAATTGTCTTGAAAATTTCTAAAAATAACACTTTTAAAACTTATAACAATAAAAATAATACCTTAATAATACTGAACTTGTTTCAATTTGGATAGGGTTTAATATTTGTAAGTCTTGTTATACTCTATGTGTTGACTTTTCATATACAAAATACATCTGTTTATTTTTACTCAGTGTTTTATCTTCCTCTATGTAAGGTTGGTTACTGCAAATTAGTAATGTACACACACACACATAATTAGGTACATTTTATATATGAGTATGTTTACAAATACTACAAGATTGGTTTTAATAGTGTGCATACTAGGCTCACTCGTCGATATCATTGCTCATGTTTTTGTTTCATTTTGGGCACATGTATTTGTGAAAATAACTTGACATTTTTAAAAACGATAAAATATCATTTTTTTAGAACGTAACCACCACCCTTGATGAGATAGCTGGCGAGGTGGCCGATTGATTTTTGTGAATATCCCTCACTTTTCTCTTGTCTTTACCCCTTGATTTTAGTACCAAAACTCGCACTAATAATTATATATGTTTCTTAAATCGTTTTGAAGAATATACATTTGAGTATGGGTTAATTAGGTATTTTCTAAGACACACTCAGATAAGTCCTTGTCAATTTCTTCCTAATAGATATAGGTACCTACTTTGTATTACATTGCTAGGAAAAGAGCTTGACATAACCATCAATATACTTGAGTTTAACAAAGCGTACAATTTAAAACAAAACCCTTTAGACCTTTAACGAACATACATGTCGGCCAAGCAGGATTGAAGTTTAAACGTTATGCTTCCAAACAACGACATAAATGGGAAGCAATTCCTTTTTTTATGTTTTTGGTCATTGGGAGTTCGTGGATGGGAGTAATTTGGTTCTTTCAATCTAGGGTAATATAAAGGTCATTCCAAGGAAGTCGTGCTTTTACGTATCATCTTTAAGTCATGATGCAAAGTGTAGGCTATCTCAGTACCAAAATTGTTTGCTAAAACTAATCTTATGGAATGATATTCTGTTAGGGACAAGGTTGGCTATTATTGGAATGATGCGTTTTGGGTCAGGTATGGTGTAAACCAAAATAGTGCACAAGCTACTTTCCATACCTAAGAAAAAGAGCGCAAAGCACAAGAAAACTCCACCTGATTTTGGCTCTAACTTTGAATTGATACATAAAGGTCATAACTTTTGTTAGGAATTCAATTTTATTTTTTAAGTTATTGCTTGACTAACACACTTTGTTTCTTGTTGTATATACATGGAACTTAGCAACATATCTCTCAAAGAACTTCTTAACAACTTCGTGACCACCTAAGAAGCTCTTGCCATTGCCTTTAAAGTGAAGAGGAAGAAGTTCATGCTGAAGAGTTGAAATGTGGTAGGATCGGTAATGAGTGCTCAAAAAGCACTAAAATTACCATGATTTTATGCACATTAATTGATTTAAAATATATCTATTTATATGATTTTATCATATATTTATATAAATTTGTCTTTTTCAGAATCACGGGTATTTTTATTATTTTTTAGATATTTTCGCTTAAAAACGTAACTTAAAGACTCAAAGAGTAATAATGGAGGCAATACATCACAAATATATTAATAAGTAAATGAGGAAAGGTCAACAAATATGAAAAAATTGGACAAAAATGTCAAAAATGAGAAAATCATGCCGCCGCGCCACCCAACTGCCCAGCCCCGCATGCGCCCACGCCCACTCCCATCTCGCCACATTTTCGCGCACAGTCGCCACCCCCACGTCATGCTGATGTCATCAATGATGTCAGAAATCACCACTCCGTGTTTTCAACATTTTTTACCCACTTTTTCTCCCCATCCTCCCCTATAAATACCCCCTTCTCTTCACTTCATATCACACCTCAAAACACACTTCTCTCTTCTTTCTTTCTCTCCATTTCTTAGTTTTTAGTTTTTTTTTAGTTTTTAGTTAGTTTTTCTTAGTTTTAGAGTTCTTCTCTTTTTGAGAAGAACTAGCTATGTTTTTGTAATTTATTAGCTTTTTGATTCAATAAATGAGAGTGTAAATTCAGGTGTCATTCAAATTTGTAACCATATGATTTATATATTTTAGTCCATTCATTTTTTAAACAAGTTTCATTAATTCTATAATTTAAAAACATAATCAATTAAGTTAAAATTTTAAAAGATTTTTAAAAATAAAATAAAAATTATATATTTTATTATTAAAAAGTAAAAAAATGAAAGAAAAGAAAAGGACACCAGAACTCCTTTCCGACCCTTCCCTCATTTTCTCTCATTCTCACTCTCACTCTCTCTCTCAATTTTATTTTTTATTTTTATTAATAAAATAATAATGAGATAAATGGAGAGGAAGGAGAGAGAAAGAGTAGAGAGGGAGAGAGGAGGATTTTTTTCTTTATTTTTTTAATTTTTTATTAATAAAATATAATTATTATTTTATTCTTACAAAATCAGATATTTTTATAAAATTTTAACTTAATTAATCATATTTTAAAATTACATGATTAATTGAACTCAACTAAAAATTTACATGATTAAATTAAATCACATAGTTATAAGACTAAAATGACTACTCGGTCTTTTTCAAACATGTAAATATTATTTATGTAAGTCTTATAATAAAGGGAGAAGTGTATCAGCGATCTTGCAACTTTAAGAAAATAAGGATATTAGTTCTATAATTTTCAATTGGAGTACTATAATTCTATAATTTTTTTAAAAATATACTTTAGTCTTAAAAAAATATATCGTAGTCTTAAAAAATACACATATAAGTTCTGTATCTTTGAACTTTTAGGATTAAAAGTGATGTTTGGTTGGAAGGAATGGAAAGGAATCAGAATTGATTCATTCTATTTTGTGTGTTTGGTTGGGCGGAATGGGGGGACGGAATGTAATTGATTACTAAAAGAGAAGAAATCACAATTCTTTCTCCCCCTTTTAGGAATCATGATTTCATTCTCATCTAAACCTTTTTTTTTCAATTTTACCCTCACCCCAAATATAACCCTAAACTCAAATCCGAAATCCTCAAACCCTAAATCCAAATCCTAAAACCATAAACCCTAAATTCCAAAACCCTAAACCTCAAATCCCTAAATCCCAAATCCCTAAACCCTAAAACCTAAATCCCAAAACCCTAAACCCTAAAACCTAATACCTAAATCCTAAAACCCTAAAACCTAAAACCTAAATCCCAAAACCCTAAAACCTAAATCCCCAAACCCTAAACCCAAAAACCCTAAACCCCTAAACCTTAAACCATAAATCCCAAATTCAAATCCTAAAATCCTAAACCCTAAACCCTAAATCCAAAATCCCAAATTTTAAAACCCTAAACCCTAAACCCCAAATCCTAAATCCCTAAACCCTAAATCTCAAATCACAAACCTCAAAACCCTAAACCCTATTTCGAAAAATAATAATTTTAATAATATATTTCTTTTTAATTAAGTAATAATTATTTAGAAAAATAATGATTTCAATAATGCATTTTATCTAACGAAAAAATAGTAATTAAATGACATTATTTGAACTTTATTGAATGTAGGGGTATTAAAGTAATTTACAACTTTTTTCATTACATTCTAATGAAAAACCAAACACTCTAATCCTGATTCCGAGCTTGATTCTAATGATCAAACCAAACAACATTGTTTCTTTTCCATTCTATTTCGATTTCAATTCTATTCCATGAACAAAACGTCACCAAAGTGTATTTAAAAAAAAATAAACTAAAGGGATTTAATTAAAATAATGTAACAAAAATGTTTATTTTATAAAAATTATAGAATATTCGTATCACTTATTCAATTATATACCTAATTTATATACATAAATAAATATAAATAATTTATAACCTAAGTATAACGTAATATATAGGCACGTATTACCAATGTATCTCGTTCACATTATTTTTAGGTATCATCTTATCCTTTGATAAGACAATTTTAAATGTCTAAGATTATTTCAAAAACAGCTGTATTAAATAATAAGATGAGATTTCATCATAATGTTCCAAAAAGGGACCAACCAATTGCTATTACCAATACTAATACTTGTAGTAGCATACAGTTACTACAATGACTGCATCAA
This sequence comes from Hippophae gyantsensis, assembly GCA_030763125.1. Taxonomy (NCBI): domain Eukaryota; kingdom Viridiplantae; phylum Streptophyta; class Magnoliopsida; order Rosales; family Elaeagnaceae; genus Hippophae; species Hippophae gyantsensis. Next base: position 24,991,109 of record CM061039.1, on the reverse strand, counting down.
CACACAAAATCCGACATGTTTATAACCAAACTTAACAAAGAGTACATTCAGACATCAACCAGTACTTTTTTTTTTTAATAGATCTCGATTCTACAACGTTAATATTATGACATATACCAAAACACTTTTTCTATGACTTACACGTACAACCAGTAGTGTCATAATTATTCCATCATACATCTTCACCTTCAACTTCATTCCACTAATACTATTAATAGGATGGTGCTGGATTAGTGATAGGCAAACGTAGGGTGGGTTCTCTCCTTGAACAAATTAATTTGGGAACTAATTTCCATAAAAGGATAGGGATTGTAAGAAGAAACAGAGAAAATAAGTAAGACATAATTGGTTCCCAATTTATGGGAGGAAAGAGAATGAAGACAAGTGCAGCAACTGAAATGGAAGCAAAGAGATTGGACATGAGTTGTAATGCACGAGAAAGAGGTAGAAAGTGTGGTTGAGCAATAGAGAAAGCGCAATAGAGAAGTATGGAGGTTATACAAATCGCAACAAGAACAGAGTGTGTTTGAAAAACAGAGTCGGAATTTCCCGAACCTTTGATTTGAATTAGGTTGAGGAGTACAGGAATTATAAATTTGGTAATAGAATGGTACTGTAAGTGTGAGTGTGACTGCCTTGTGTTATCTTGTTGATTGAAAATTATAACGCCATAAATTGGGTGAATAACTGCTTGTATTTGAATTAAGTAGTTGTTGTTGTTGTTGTAGTAGAAGTGGTGATGGGGATGAGAATTTTCCATTGATGAAGATGGATCAAGATGTTCTACTGCACATTTCAAAACAGAGAAACTACATATAAGTTAATTAAGCAAGAGATAATATCAATAGATGTTATTAATTATAAGAAATGACCAGTCGAAAATTGATGCTGTTTACCTTCAAAATAACTTCAAAAGAGAAACAGAGAGTGATATGTTTCAGTTTCAATGCGAGAAATTTAAAGACGATAGGGAGTGATATATTATCCAGGAGTAATTCTTTGTAAACAGAGACATTGTCTAAAAGCAATAAAGCAACTATCTCAATCTACTTTGACTAAGTCACACGGTGTATCCTCGAATTTTTGGGGTGATCTGCTTTCTGGGGTGATCTGCTTTTCCTTTTGATTCTAGATATATTTAATAATATATTAATATATATTTGTTTATTTTAAAGATATTTATATTTAATTATTTTAAATATATTTAATTTATTTATAATTTTTATATAAAAAAATTATTTATATTAATTTAAATCATAGAATAAAATACAATCATTAAATATTTTTAATAAAAGGAATTTATAGGAAAATTTTTGTTAAAATAAATGAAAGATGGGTATGACATTTTTGTAATTTCATGTATTTATAATGATACGTAATTATGTCATTTTTTTTATAACAGATAAGCTACAAATTAAAGTTTTTTATAACACTTTTATAGTAACGAAACAGGATGGTATCGATTTTTTATATAATTTATTATAATTTTATATATAAATAGTTGAGATATATAAAAAAATAAAATTAATTATTTAAATTTTAGCTATTAAAGTAAGAAATTATAATGAATTGTATAAAAAATTACGAACACTCATTTTTTGCAGCGAAGGTTGAGTTCAAACACAATCAAATTTTCTTCCTTCAATTGCTGTATATGTAAAAAATGTCTTAAAATATTTGATAATTATTTTATTTTTAGAGATTAATTTTTTATCTAATGAAATTTTCATAAATATAAATTTAAAAAATTATATTTTTATTAACTTAAATATTTTAAAATTACTAAAATTTTGAATATACTGAAAGAGATTTTTACTAATGACAATTTATGTTAATAACCTAATAAAGTGTATAAAGATAATAAAATGTTAATAACACTAAAAAGTTTAGTCTTATTATGCATTTAGTCTTAATATGTTAATAAGACTAAAAATTTTAGTCTTATTATGCATTTATTCTTATTATGTTAACTTTTAGTCCAATCCTATTTATTGAAACAAAAAGTTAATAAATTACAAAAACATAGCTAGTTCTTCTGAAAAAGAGAAGAACTCTAAAACTAAGAAAAAATAACTAAAAACTAAAAAAAACTAAAAACTAAGAAATGAAGAGAAAAAAAGAAGAAAGAAGTGTGTTTTGAGGTGTGGTATGAAGTGAAGAGAAGGTGGGGTATTTATAGGTAAAGATGGAGAGAAAAAGTGAGTGAAAAATGTTAAGAAATGGTGAAAACGTGGAGCGGTGATTTCTGACGTCATTGATGACGTGAGCATGACGTGGGGGCGGCGACTACGCGTAAAGCAATTTCACAAAACTATGAGTTATTATAATAGCTTTGTAGTTATCATTTGATAAATTTAAGAAAATATGTAATTAATTTATACAGTAACAATTTCTTATTCATGTTATGGTATTTATCTTGCTGTATTTTATTAATAAAGAAATTTTGTTTCTTTTCTATGTCTAATGAAATATTTTCTAAAAAGGTTGTATAAAAGTTAACTTTGATACTTTTCAAGCTTTTCTTATCGTTGAAAAGTAAATAGTTTCACAATCTAGTGTTGTTAAACTTTTTTTTTCTCAATTTTGAGTAAAAGGTTGGTAAAGGTTTAGAAATTTATTTCTTATTAATAAATTAACTTCTTATTTTTTGTTGATATATGATAGGAATATGAAGTTTATTTTCTCTTATCATTATATTTATATTTTTTAAGATTTCATTAATATTTATTGTATAAGTTTTATGTGAATGTTAGCGATATTTGTGAATAAAATATACAAATATAAATTAGTTTTTATGTGTATCTTTCAAGAATATTTCAAACCAAAGAAACTATCGAGTTCCAATAAACACATATCAGGTATATCTCTTCTCTTATACACGTTAGATTTCATATTAAACACATAAGAACATTTTAAATTTAAGCTACTCAATTGATTGAGACATTTCTAGATCGACCAAGGTGAGTAGATTGATTGAGAATTAATCTACTCGGTTTAAAAAGTCCTAAATTATTTTTTTAATAGACTAGATCGATTGAGTAATTAGTGATCGATCAATTAATTACCTAGATTGATCTACAATAGTCATAAATAATTATTTATTACACTAGATCGATCAAGGAATGAGTGGATCGATAGAGCATGTTTTGATCATTGTATTGGATTGATCAATAAGGGTTTTGATCGATCGAACTATGTGTTCAATTGATCGAGCATATGTTATATTGATCGTGCAACCTGAGTTTCAATTTTAAAACCTATTTCTAACTCAAATCGAATTCGTTTATTATTATATTGTCCTTATTCTTTAAAAATATTTTAACTAATTTTATGGACAGAATAATAATATTATTTAGACCTAGTGCTTCAAAATATTCTATTTAAATAAACCTAAACACACAAAATCATTATTCTTTTCATTATAATATCTTTATTGTTTTACAAAAACTATTCAAGTAGGCTTTTTCATTTAGTTAAATTTTCAAACAATTTATGGTTATGTTTGATTGATTAACAAACCTATAATATTTGTGATATTTATGGTTAAAGTGATTATTCTAGAGTTGCTAGTTGATTTTGATTTATTTTATATATTTGATATATTATTAAATTTTTTAATTAGGGTTATTTATTATTGAACTTGCTCTAGGATACACATTTGTACTTGTGTTATTATGCTAACGTTTCAAGTACTGGTTGAATAGGTTTGATTTCTTGCGTGACTCAAGTTGTTTGAATGTTGGTCTAGATCTGAATGCCTTGCTTGTAGGGATTATGAAAGAAAATGAAGGTTTGTGAGTAAATTACTTGGGGGCATTATCTTAGTGGGTATTTTGAATCCTAGCCTTATAATTGAACATTATTTTCATAGTGAAAATCTCGTGTGTTGAATTATATTTTTGAATTACTTTATTTACCCATGATTGCATGCCTGGCCTTTTGCAAAAAAATTAATTTATCATAATTTTGCTGATTATCTATTCACCTTTCTAACTAATTAGAACTGTAACATAAAACTCTCATAATGTATTATTGTTAGCAATTCTTACAATTAAATCTTTCGGTGCTTGTTTTCAGATTTATTTTGAGAATACATATTTGCTAGCTATACACATAATAGCTCTTGTATCTACATATGCATGTAAATGGTAACTTGTGTAGCCTTTAAATTTCAATCATTTCTTAATATATGTACTGCTTAGATTTGTAATACTATACAAATCATTCATCTTCTGATGAAGAATATTTGTATTCTGAATCAATTATTTCCTCCTCAGTTTCTTTTAATAGATTAATATTATGTATATCATATATATTTGATTTCTCTATTGGTTATAATTTTATTTTAAAAGTTTCTTCTAAGATTTTTGTTTTCTATAAAAACTCTTTTTTAAATTATTTTTTATGTTAAAGCCTGTGAGGGCATTCATCTAATGAGCAATAATTTTTATTTTTTAGTGGTCTATATTTTTTTCTCCTAAAATATCCTATAAAGTTCTTTGTTATACATCTCTTATATTTTTGAAAGTTCTCTCTTCTAAACTTATATCTTTTGAATTTTTTATATTTTTTTATACTTTTACTAGTAATATTTTATGTTACATTCATATTTTCTGACATTTTAAAATATCTTGTATTATAATAGATTTTATCATTTTCTCTTATTTTTTTATATTCCTATATTTCTTTGAATTTAATGATTATCTAGTTTTTAAGTCTTTATATTCTTCCTCCTAAAGTATCTAGTATAATTTTTCTATTTCTTTTATTCCATCAATATGTTATGATTTTATGCAATGTTCTAGGTATTTTTTGAAAAAAACATTTCTTATAAGTTTCTTGCATAGAGAATGGTAACTTATAATAATATATTTCATATTTACAAATAAAATAATTTATATAACACATGTCATATATTTTCTATTTGTTAATTGTTATTTGGCTTCCTTAATTTCATTTTCACTAGATTCAGTAATATGTATACCTTTATCTTTTTTCTAATTAAAACCTTGTATATTTCATTTCTTACAGTATCTAAGTATTTTCTCTATGTGGTAGCATTCCCCTGTATTTGTAAATATCGTTGTTATGTTAAATTTGTAAACCAAACTTTAACTTTTTTTGTCATTTTGTGAGCTATTAAGACTCTACAAATTGAACGATTTGATTTTATGGTTGAAAAAAATATTTATGATTGCACTCATACCACTAAACCATTCATTTAATGTATTTTCCCTATATCTTATACAGTTTACATCTATAAGATCAACTTTATAGTTTTCATAGAGTTTGAATTTTGATAGGATACTATCTCTAGTTCTTCAATGTAATCCTTCTTCCATTTGGGTTGTTTTATTCTATAAGAAAAGTCAAGTTCTTCTAACCTTTACCTATTTTTTATCCTCTATTTGGGTCACATGTTCCTTCTTAATAATGAACTCGTAAAGAAATTAGTTTCATATGATTTTTTGGGATCATATTTTCTAGTTCAAAATCAATTTAAGTGATTATTGTCGTATCATTTTCTTCTTTGTTTGTACAAAATTTTTCATCATAACATCTTCCTAGTTCTTCATTTGTCACTACTATAAAATGGACTATTAAAGTCGGTTAAAAACCGACTTTAAATGGAATGACTTAAAATTTAAAGTTGGTTCAACGCATGAATCGACTTTACGTTTAAAGTTGGGTCACATGTTGTACCGACTTTAAATTTTTAATTTTTTTTTACAAAATTTACTCATTTTTTATTATACTTAAAATAAAACCTATATTCGATCACTACATAATAATAGGAAAAAATCTGTTTAACAAATAGTTTAAATAATATAAATAATTGAAAACTAAAATATTAATTAATAGCAGAAAAATTACCATGGTGTTGTTTTATGTTATTCAAGATCATCATATTCTTCTCTTGATGTTATAATACAAAACCTACATATATAATACAAAAATTTATACACATAAATAATAACACATAATAGTAGAAAAAATATGAATAATAAGTGTGTATGATTAATAGAAATACTTACAAGAGTAAATGAAGTGACAAAATGAAGGAAATGAAGAAAAAATGGTGTTTTGTAAGTGAGAAATAGGTATAAATTTTTTGATTATTTTGCTCAAAAAAATTAAGGATCTAAAAGATAAGTTAGAGAAGAAGAAAATCTACTAACCGATGCTGGAATTGGTGGTCGTAGGTGGCCGAAAAATGAGAAAGAGTGGAGGAGAAGTGGGAGGAGATTTTGGGTTTTTGAGAGATATGCAGCGCTTGGAATAATTCTGTCTGGGGAAGAAAGAAGATAAAAGGAAATATACACGTGTGTAGCATCGGTTCTACGTGTCAACCGACGATATCCACGTAGTTCGTAATGTCGGTTGATATATCAAACTGATACTACACGTGTGGATAACATCTATTGACACGTAGAATTGACGCTACGTCCACGTGTAGCGTCGATTCGACACGTCAATCGATGTTATGTGTAGCGTCAGTTCTACACCGAACTGACTTTAAATTCATTATAAGTCAGTTTTTGGAAAAAACTGACTTTACATATCGACTTAAATACTCCTTTTTGTAGTAGTGTGTTAATGTTAACAAACTAACTAATTTTTTAAATTATTTATGTATGTCTTGTTATATTTTTTTTATTATAACCATATTCTTTTATTTCTTTTAGGAGTTTTTTTTGTATTTCATTTATGTCTTGTAAGAACTTGATGTTGCATTCTCGTACTATATCCAATTGCTAAAATAATTAACGCTTTTATTATTGTTATTTGGTTTTTTTGATATGTTTATTAGGCTTCTATTAAAATCTAATTCTATATTCTGTATTTTGAACATTATTGGATAACAATGACATTATTTTCTTCTTAATATTACGTCATGGACTAATGCTTTCATTATTTTAACTTATTGTTTTAGATCTATAACATCTTTTTATTTGTTAGAGGTTTCTCCTTTAGAATATATAAACGTAAACCTTGATATATTATTATTTCTTGCTACATTAATTTTTCTTCCTAGTAGTAAAGATGTTTTTTAACATCTAAGTTTCATTCTTCTGATATTTTAAAGTATGTTAATATTTTTTATTTTATTATTTGTTCAATTTCTTTAAAAAAATTATCTATTTTTATGAATTAATTTTATCCATATATTGAACTATTATGACTGTTTATTAATTTGTATCCTACTATGTTGTGTACTGAATATAAATAATTTTCTTCTTTCATTAAATCTCATCTTTCAATTTCATAAACTAAACATAATACTTCATTTAAGTTTTTATCATTAATTTTATTGACAAACCTAAGATATATTGTGAATTTTAATTTATGGTATCCTAAGTTTCCATGGACCATTCCTAATAAAGTTTTTTTCCTATTTATTATTATATTATCTACTAATATTAATTTTATTGGTATATCTATTCCTTCTTTAAAATGTATTTTTATTAATATTTAGATTCGTCCTAAATTAATTTAACCAATATTTCTTTTATCTTTTTGGGGAATTTTAAATAGTATCCATTATATATTCTTTGTTAATTAATGATATGTTATACCTTCTTTTTTTATCTATAATATTAATGTTCATTTTTTTATTACTTATTTCATAATAATTTTTTAAAAAAATATTTTTTTTACTCTTAAGAATGATGAATCTTCATAATCATATTCTTCTTTGAGATATGTTTTTATTTCTATTATTTCTTTATTTTCTATTATTATTGCTATTTTTATGTATAAAAATTACTATTCATTTTTGTTAACTTTAACTTTCATTAAGTTGAAAGGTGTTTATGATATTTATTAAAAACTTGAGGGATATAATTGATATTATTCCTATTTTAAATGATATGAAAAATATTATAATCATATCTTTAAAACTATATCTAAAATATTTGTATATGCATTAAGTTATTTTTATAACAAATGATATAACAGTTTATTATCTCCTGATATATAATGACTTAATTATTTAATATGATTTCACTTTTAATCCTCTTAGAAGAAAAAATATGTTAATTAATAAACATATATTTTGTTCTTGGAAGGGCTAAAAAAGAAATTTCATATATGAAAAGGGTGAGTGGCGTATTTAAGATTTACATCTATGAGGGATATTATATATACAATAAAATATAATATTAATTACTTTTCAATTATTACTTATTTTTAATTTAAAAATATGTTATATGTATGTCATTTGGTAAAAATATATTCAAATTATCGAGTTTTGTTAACTTATTGAGTGTTAAAATATTAAAATTTAAAATTCATATGAGACTGATAACTGTATTTTATATAGTTATTTTCATCTATTTTATTGATTATAATTGCTATGTTTTTGACATTTTTGGTTAATTTTAGTTAAATAAATTAATATTTACCTTTTATGTGTTAAGAAATACATTTTTAATAAAATTAAATAATTTAAATCGAAACCGTACTTAATTGCAAATTTATGTCCACAAATATAATTTCAAATAATAGAGTTCTTAATTGCAATTTATAAAAGTCGAAAATATAATTTAAATTAAAATCGGGCTTAATTTTAAATATTAAAAGTTTAAAAATTTAATTTAAATTAAAAAAGGGCTTAATTATAATTAAAGAAAGTTTAAAATGTAATTTGAATTAAATTTGGGGGTCAAAATGCAATTAATTAAAGTTTAATTTTCGCTTAGGAGAGAAGAAGTCTACGTACAGTCTCCCACGCGCGCAACGTGGACCATCAGATCAGAGAAGAAACGGCTAGGATGTGCGTGTGTTCTTCAAAGCCGACGAGAGTGAATGGATGCAGGTTTCTCGTTCATGCCGCTCGGTGCACCGAGTAGGGCCCACCTGCCGTGCAAGTCAGCGTACAGGGTGGGACCCACGTTTCTGACGCGTTCCAGCCGCTGTCCCCCCACGTTCACGCGCCTCTTTTCCCGTGCAGTCGATCCACATACGCCTGGTTATTCTACGAATCACAAGCTGCCACGTGTCCCACTTTATCTTGCAGCCAATCATGTTCTGACACGTGGCATGTTACAATGAGCGCGAAAGCAGAGGATCATGCCCGCATTGCAGCCGTTGTCTCCCACTTTCCTCGCACCATTATCCCGTGCGACGACATCACGTGCAATCGTTTCCTTCAACCAATGAAATGCTACCACGTGTCCGTATTAATCCTTGTAGCGAATCAGATGCTGACACATGGCATGCACTTTGAATTAAAAAAAGAATCAGAAACGGTGCCCTCTGCTTAATCTCTCAAGCGTAGATTAAAATACAATTTTTGATATCGAATATCGATACGCGTCCATTTTATTTTCGATGCAATTTTTTTTACGCGTTTCTGAAAAAAATGTATTATTTTAGCTATAAATAGGGGATATTATTATAGAGTTAAAAAGTTTTGGGGAGTTTAGAGTTTCAGATTTTTAGTAGTATTCGGGGGTGGACTGTGGAACATGTAGAAGCCATTTTTGGCTTCTATTGTGTTCTGCGTGTGCCCAATATTTACGATCTGAAATGATTTAATTTTTCTTTGTTCTTCATCTTATTTTCTTTAATCTACTATAATTTTAATTTTTAATTTATGAAGTAATTTAATTTTTCTAGGGTTGCATTTTATCTAAATTTATGAAGCTTTGATTTTAATTATTTTTGGAAGATTTATAAGACGTTCGATTTGTTTATTCTATTTTGTGTTTAATGCTTTTGATTATTTACGAATTTTATCAAATGATAATAGGACAATCCATTTAACTCCTCAAGCTTAGGAAAGAGCTCGATGAAACCAGAAGAGAAAACAGGTCTCTACGATCTTAGGCAGAGGGAAGGATCTTAGAAAATCCTACCGCTGAACTGACCAATGGAGAGGCAATAGGACGCGGTCAGTCCAAGCCCTAACAAACTGAGCATGAGGTTGAAATAAATCGCCTCTCCAGCTCGACTCATCCCGATGAGGAATAATGGCTCTAAGAAAAAAGGAGATGATAGACATGGCTACAAGCTCTAGAGGAGAACAATAAAAGGCAAGAGTAGGCCTTGAAAGTAGCAAGCGAGAAACATGAAAAGGGAAAAACCCCTTACGAGGTGGACAGGGATTGTGAAAAATTGTACAATTGAAAATGATGAACCCCCACCAAAGTTCAATACTCCCAAATGCCTTGATTATTTTGGGATAAGAGATCTAGTAACACATATTTAACATTTTAAAACAGTCATGGCACCCATGAGTCTTACCCAAGCAAAAATAAACGTAATGATGTACAAGCTGTTTTCAACCACCCTCTGTGACGGTGCACATAAATGGTTCAACAACCTACCTCCCAGGTCCATATCCTTCATTCCATAGTTTTCCAAACTATTCATCACGAACTATTCCTATTACAAACCCTAGAGGAAAGAATTTCACCACCTCTTCTCAATTATACAAGGGAAAAAAGAACCCATCGAAGAATACATGAAGCGATTTAGAGAAGAAAAACTGGAAATCTCTGACTACCCTAGCTCTATTACTATAGAGGCATTCAGGTGAGGCTTGATAAAAAGCTCTGACCTATTCATGGAGTTAACTAAAATGGTGTCACGTACCTTCGAGGAAACTTATGGGGAGGCCAGAGAGTTTGTTAACCTAAAAAGGGAGCTTAGCCTAGTCAAGGATCGTCGAGCGGGGGTAGATATGATCTCGGTCCCAAACAAAGAAAAAAGAACGACGAGCCTGGACCAAGCACACCAAGCCTACAAAAACAAACATTTTGTTACAAGCAATAGATAAGCCGGTAAACAAAAACTATGCGATAAATAAAAGTGGGCCAAAAATGGAGAAACTTAGGGAAGAGCATTATCTCCCATTAAGGGTCCTTCTTTGACGGTTGATTGATCGTCACAAAAATTGTGTATGCAATGAATACGCAAGTATATGTATCGTAACAAGTAATATAATGATATGTAAAGATCGTTCCCACATAGATTATTTTATTAGAAATTAATTTTTAAAACTAAAAATAATAAAAATCAATTTTTATTTGGTGTTTTTATATTTTAATGAAGCAAAATTAAAATAACTAAAATTAAATAGCAATAATTAATTAAATCAGATTTTGTAACTAAATGGATATATGAGAAAATATCTAGGAATACTTAATCCCCCAATTTTCTAAACATGCGAATCGCTAAAATCCCCTAATATAATAACAATTAATTATGTGATCAATTGAATCTAGCCTAGCATGTATTCATCTCTCAAGTAAACTACACAACATATAGTAATTAATTTAATCACACTCTCATGCCAATTAAATTGCATACTACTCATTAAGTTCATCAATTATGGATCACATACATAAGAATCATACATCTCTGCCTAGAAACTATGCATGTTATTTAATCAAGACAAATAATTAATAATTCTATCAAATCTATTTAATTACTTCTATAGATAAATTGTTGGCCAAAAAATTAATAGCATAAAAATCAAATTAAATAATATAATTAAATTTATATTATAATTGGAAAAAATATTAGATCATCACATGATGAAAATCAGGTTCATAAGATCCCTAGATTAATAAATTAATTACACATAATTGTGTTCATGAAACTCATATTTTTCATAAAGAAAGATATAAAATTAATAAAGAAAAGAGTAGAAAAAGAAATACAATCAATCTATTGAATTGTGGTATTAATTTTCTCTTGAATATCCACTAAAATTGTGTCATTTCTTGAATTTTTCAGTATTTTTCTCTCTTTTTAGCTCTAAAAATTGACCAAAATTATGCTAATGGAGGCTAATTAAGGTTTATGCAATGATTAGGTGCTTAAACAAAGCTCAGGTGCGATCTGGACCATTCGATAAGCTTCAGATCAAGGGCTACGATCAAAACAAGCAAAACTGATAGTTTCAGCCAATTACATCGTGACATGTGGCATCAAGAATTCATTGGCGAATCTGGGAGTGACTCGTGGCACGGGAGACCAGTCAGAGTCAACGCTCACCGAGTCGGTAACATGTGGCACAACGTGATTCGTCAGAACGGATGGCGTGGCGCACGTGTGGAAGGTACAGAGCAATAACGTGCTGACATGTGGCACATGTTTCGTCTTCCTTACACGCGGTGCGATGTGTTTCGCTCTTTGTGCTTGCGTGGCATCCGTGTGGATTTTCCAGTTAGCTCCTCTACTTGCGTGGAATGCCACGTGGTAACTTCTGATTAGTCCTACGTTAAAAATTCATAAAAAAATCCATAAAAATTTCAAAAATTATATTTTCTCCTATTTTCACTAAAAAGTTTATATTTTAATTTTTTTGGCATAAAATTACTATTTATTAAATAAAAAAAGTAAATATTAAGTAAAAAAGTGCACTAATGACTCTATTTTCATAGAGTCATCACACCCCAAACTTAAATTTTTGCTTGTCCTCAAGTAAAGCTAGGCATAACTAAATAAAATAACTTTGATAGTATATTCATAAATATTTTTTTATTAGTACATGCATATTTCATGAAAACTATCCCTTTCAAAAGTCGTACAAGTCTATGATAAAAAGGTTCACATATTCATCAATCAACGATCCATCAATACAAGGATATGCAAGGTTTTTGAAAAATTAATTCGTGTGTGTGTGCTGCACATGATATCATCCAATACACTCATGAAATCAGCCTATATCAGCATGCTAATCAATTCAATCTTAGAACAAGTCTCATAAGTCTATTTTTTACATCCTTCTCTAATAATATAAATATGCACTTAGCTCAAGATCAATTAAGACTTTACATGGTTGTAATGTAAGGCTTAGGTGGTAGGTCGATAGATGAAGACATTTTAGGCTCTTTCCACACCTTAGCTTCTTCTTTTTTCATCATGTACTTTTTAACTGGAATTGAGCTTTTACTTGATATTTTAGTGCACTCTCTTTTGTCATTCTTTTCATATATTTTTTTCACATTTTTTTTGTAACTTCACAACACCCCTAAACTTATTTTCAATTATATTTTCTTTTTCTTTAGAGGGATATTTGTGTTGTGAGTATTGTTTTTTTACAGGGTGCATTACATTTCACCTTACTCTAAAGCATAACACATTATTGCATTAAATGTGGCTTACAGATATGAAAGGTTTTTTGTTAGGCTTAAATGGGTGACAAAAGATATTAACAATGGTTAACTTGAAAGACTCAATCGATCCAAATAAGGCCAAAATTATTTCCTTTGCTAAATACTATTTAGGATTTTGCCTCAAGGGATTATCAAATAGATTCTAAAACTTGGTAGATCTCATTGACTCGTATAACTCACTACAAATTTTCTCTCAATAAGAACACCAAAATCAATCATGAACATATGTATAAAAATTTGAATCAATTCAATCAAAACTAGCAAGCATATCATATGATTAATGTAAATATCTTAACAAATATGTTACATTCCTTATCCTAATCATGACAACCAATTTTTATCATGGAGTTCATATGTTTCATATCAAGCATGCATGTATTTAGTTTCCATATATTTATCAATTTCTACCTAAGTCATGATTAAAACAACCTAAAAATTAAAAATATTCCTAAAATTTAAAATGCATACTAAATACTAATGTAGAGAATGAAGTTCCCTCCCCTAAACTTAAATTACGCAGTGTCCCTAATGTGCACATATAAATATGAAAAGGTAAAAGAAAAGAAAAATCCCTTAATCATGGCACACCACATTTGTCACTGAAATGCTCATTCTTGTTGTGCCATTGCTCTCCACATTTATTCACCTACAAACAAAAGCAATGAAAATATAAGTAAAATAATGTTGGGTTGCCTCCCAACCAGCGTTACGTTCAATGTCCTTGACTAGATGGTGATATCATGTTCTAAAGCATATCCCTTTGTGTCCATTTACTTTTGAGTTTGCATGGAAACAATTTGAGTCTTGACTTGTTCAATAATACTTTGTGTCCTGGATTGCAAACACGGTGCTCCATTCTTCTCTCATGCCATATATTTTTTTCTTTTTGAACTTTTTGGCATTCTTATAAGCACTCCACCGTAACTCATCCAATTTATTTATTTCTAATAGCTTTTTCACCTCTCCATTGGAATCTTTCACTTTCATACTTGATTAGGAATAGAAGGGTAAAAGTGTAGGGTCTAAACTTGGTGGCTCTTCAATTGATAGTTTGAACTTAGATCCTATCTCAAAATTTTCCATAATTTCCTTTGATACATATATGATAGGCGCGTCCTCTAAAAAGTTCACACTGTCCACAATATCGACCTTTGATGCCTTACTTTCAAAGTTATAATAGGTTGAGTTGTTTTGTCGTGAGTTTATGTCCTTGTTCATAACATCATATGTAACCGTCTTAAATGTGGACAACTCAATAGATTCTTTTAAGCTACTTCCACAAATAGTAACATTTATCCTTAAACATTCATTAGCATTATCAATATTAGGGGGTTCAGATTTTTTAAAAACATTAAACATTACTTGTTCATCTTGCACTCTCATTGTAAAGGACCGACACATGGTAAAGGAGACTGGTCAGAGTCAATGCTCGTCGTTTAGCAACACGTGGCATGATGTGATTCGTGGGAACGAATGGTGTGGCATGGTGACATGTGGCATGGCATGTTGACCGATTTTCAAACTTAGATTGAACATAGTACTGACATGTGGCGTGTGTTTCGTTCTCCTCACACGCAGCGCAACGTGATTCGCTCTCAGTACTTGCATGGATTTTACAGTTAGCTCCTCTACTTGCGTGGTATGCCACGTGGCAACTTCTGATTGGTTCTACGTTAAAAATTCATAAAAAGTCCATAAAAAATTCCAAAAATTATATTTTCACCCCTTTTCACTAAAACGTTTATATTTTAATTTTTTTGGCCATAAAAATACTATTTATTAAATTAAACAAGAAAATATTAAGTAAAAAAGTGCACTCTAGAGAAAGACGTGTCCAAATGGTGCACCTTTCATAGAGATGTAAGATATGAGACTAGAGACTGTAGAAACCTGAAAAGAGAGTTGGAAGTACTATTGGCTAGAGGATATTTGAGGGGCCTCGTCACAAAAAATGAAGACAGGAGAGGATGTTGAGGCGAACAAAGAATGTTTCCACCAACAAACTCATCAAGCAGTGGCAAAGAACTCGTGGTGGACTCAACATTAAAACCTATCACACCATACATGGTGGATCAGGAGTCAGTGAAGTCTGTAACAATGCTCGTAAAAGATTTGCAAGGGAGATGCACAATGGAGCTGCACAATACCCCCTACATATATGCTTTGGATAAAGTGAGACTCCTTACAAAAATAATCTTCACAGAGAAGGATGAAACCTTATCCCATCACGAGGACCCTCTTGTGATAACCCTGAAGATCGATCGGGTCTTGCAATGTTCGTCGAATAATGATTGATATAGGGAGTTCATTAGACCTCATTTTCTTGACCATTGCCAGGGCTCTCGGTCTAGGAGACATTGACATTGCCAGAGCAGAGCTTCCTCTCATAGGATTCAATAATAGCCCCACTTATGTAAAAGGAATGGTGATGCTACATGTTATGACAAAAAGGGTAATAATAATGACCAATTTTGTCATCATTGACGCCTCAGCACATTACAATGCCATCATGGGAAGAATCTAGATACATAAGATGAAGGTAGTCCTATTCACATTCCACCAGATAATCAAATTTCCTATAGTTGAAGGACCTGAAGAGGTGAGAGGAGATTAAGATAATGCTCGAAGTTGTTATAATGCCACTATGAAGGGAACTGCCCCCAAATACCAATCATTGAGAGGTCTCTTTCCAAAAAGACCAAGGAATAAAACCATAATGAAGTCATTTTATCTAAATAAGGTAAGATATTTCCCAACGGATGCTGAGGGAAAGAGCCACCCTGTGAAGATAGGTGACGACTTGACGGTAGAGCTTGAGGAACAACTCTCATTATTTCTCAAAGCTAATGCAGACATCTTTGCATGGGCCCCTACAGACATATCAAGAATTTATTGAAGGGTTATAATCCATCAACTAAACGTTGATCCAGAAGCTAGACCCATTCAACAATGAAAATAAAATTCCCTAGAGAAAAAAATGAGGCAATAAAACATCATATATCTTCCCTCAAAGAGGTAGGGTTTATTAGGGATGTCAAGAATCCCTCATGGCTCTCAAATATGGTACTAGTAAAAAAGGTGTGTGGAGTATCTCGCATGTGTGTAGCCTTCATCGATCTAAATAAGGACTATCCCAAAGACTACTTCCCCCTCCCAAGCATTGACCAGTTAGTAGACGCCTCTTTCCGGTTTGGATTGATGAGTTTGTTAGACACATATTTTTGGTATCACTAAATCAAGATTCACCTGAGGATGAGGAGAAAACTTCTTTCGTAACAGAAGAAGGAACGTTCTGTTACATAAGAATGCCATTCAGATTGAAAATTTTTGGTGTGACATATCAATGCCTCGTTAATACAATGTTCAAAAAGTAACTAGGTAGAAATATTGAAGCATACATTGACGATATGGTGGTCAATTTAGCTCAACCCATGAACCATATTAAAGACCTATCGAAGATATTCGAAGTGATACGGAGGTATGGCATGAAACTTAACCCCAAAAAATGCATTTTTGGTGTGGCCGTAGGAAAAGTTTTAGGGTACCTCGTGTCAGCAAGAGGAATCGAGGCCAATCTAGAAAAAAATACAAGCATTGGTAAATATGAAGCCACCCAGTAGTCTCAGGGGTATACAAAAATTGAATGGAAGAATAGGGGCATTGAGCAGATTCATTGCCAAATGCACAGATATGTGTATGCCCTTCTTTAAGATGCTAAGAAAGAACAATACTGTATTTTGGAACGAGGATTGCAGTACAACCTTTGAAGAAATCAAAAAATACCTTAGTAATCCCTCCGCCCTAGTTAGCCCTCTACTAGGAGAGATTCTCTATGTATATTTGGATGTCACACCCCAGATATGCAGTATCGTGTTGATAACAGAGAGGAACAAAATTCAGCACCCCATCTACTATATCGGCCAAATTTTAACAGAGGCCCAAAGCAAATATCCCACCATAGATAAACTTTCCTTTGCTATCAAGATTACTACACGGAAGCTCAAACATTACTTTGGTTCACACATAATCATGGTGCACCCTCTCAAAAATGTACTAATAAAGCCAAAGGTCATAGGAAGATTGGCCCATATAGCCATGGAATTGGGAGAGTATGACATAAATTGCATGGCTAGAACAACCATCAAAGGGAAGGCTATGGCCAAATTTATGGCCATGTTCATTGATGGTCCTGAGGTCATTAACAAAAAAAAGACAATGAAGGTATGTATAGTAGACTAGAAGGATGTACCGACCTGACAGGTATTTGTGAATGGTGCACACAACTTCAATGGCGCATGACTAGTGGTAGTTATAAGGGATGAGGAGGAAAAATGCTTTGAATATGCGGCCAGACTCAATTTTCAAGCAATCAATAACATCACAGAATATGAAGCTACCATATTTATAGTCATGACTGCGAAAAAGATGGAGGCAGATAGAATTACCCTGCATAGTGATTCCAGGCTGGTGGTCAATCAATTTTTGGGAACATTTGAAGCATGGGATGGTAAGATGAAGAAGTACTTGGAGAGATTAAAATGAGAATGCTCAAAATGCTTCGAGTTTAAGATCGAACAGATAACACAAAATGAGAATAGTCACATTGATGCCTTAGCCACTTTGGCATCAATAAGGGAGACCAAGTAGGATTGGGTAGTATCGGTAACAGTGCTGGCCAAGGCCTCTCTGGAAGAGACTATAAGAAGGATTTGATGCTTGGACACTCTTTTTATCTCATGGTTCACCCCGATCTATAATTTCTTAGATAAAAGGGACCTACCCAAAGATTGCACGACCACAAAGGAAATTAAAGACAAGGTAGTTCGGTGCATGATTAAGGTAGGAAAACTATACCGCAAAACCTCATTCAGCCCCGACCTCTTATGCATAGCTACAGAGAGAGCTAAAAGAATGATGTATGAAGCACATGAAAGAGATTGTAGTTTGCATTCTAGGGGTAAAAGATTATCCCACCGAATCATGAGACTGGGTTATTGTTGGCCCACCATGCTAACCGATTGCATTAAATTCATTGAAAGGTGTAACAAGTACAAAAGATTTGGCTTGTTGACCTACACACCCCCGACTACTATGGTGGGAATAGTAAGTCCTTGGCCTTTCTACAAGTGAGGACTAGCCTTTCTACAAGTGAGGACTAGATATAGTAGGACTCTTGCCCATAAGCATGGTCCAGAGAAAGGTTTTCCTTGTGGCTACCAATTATTTTTCAAAATGGATCGAAGCAAAGCCCCTAGGAAGAATACGAGAGAAGGAGGTAATTAAGTTCATATAGAGGCCCATAGTCTATCAATTTAGCCTTCCCAAGGAGCTCATTATAGATAACGGGCGACAATTTATCGATCGAAAAATCAAAGTGTTCGCTCTCAAATACAATATTAAGATATGTCACTCAACACCCTACTACCCCAGGCGAATGGCCAAGCATAATCTTCCAATAAAATAATCATCAACCTATTTAATAAAAAGTTAGAAAGCACTAAAGGATTTGGGTGGAGGAGTTTCCAGGAGCATTATGGACTATTAGGAAAAGCCCTCGCGAGAGCACTAACGAGACCTTTTTCTCCCTAGTATATGGTACCTAGCTGGTCATACCAACTGAAGCCACAATTCCTACCCCCAGATCAATTCTAATAGAAGAACAAAACTAGGTGAGAATAGGTGAGAAGAGCAACCGAACTAACCTTGGTAGAGGAAAAAAAGGGACAAAGCTTTAAGAAGGATGACCGAACAAAAAAGAAAAATGTCGGAATACTACAACAAAACCGTGTGCTTCAAAACATATTCCAGGGGCAATTAAGTTTTCGGGAAGGTTTTCCCAAACAAAAGGGAATGGATGGCTGGTAAAATGGGTGCCAATTGGGAGGGACTTTATCAAATAATTGAAATAACACCATGAGGGGCCTATATATTAAAAAGTTTCGAAGGCGTCGAGGAAAGCATGATCTGGAATGCTAGACACTTGAAAATATACTATTTCTAAAAACATGTTTTAACCTACCTATCTCTTTCCCTTTTTTTTGTAATAGTGACGCACATGTATCTATGAAATAAAAAGCTTTAGCAGCTGATCATTTACTAAAGCTCTCCCCCATAAATTGGCGTCAAAGGCTGATCACCTAGATTAATAAATCATGTAGAATGCCCTAACAATTGAAGAGGTCGAGTTGTCCACCTCGATTAGGAACTAGGTCAACGCTCTGAAAATAAAAAATGAACACGATTAAGAACCAGGTCAAGCTCTCTCCCATAAATTAGCATTAGGGGTTGATCACCTAGATTAATAAATTTGGTAGAGTGCCCTAATAGTTGAATAGGTTGAGTTGTCCACCTCGATCAGGAACCAACTCGACACTCTAACTATAAAAAAATGAGCACCTCGGTCAAGAATTAGGTCAAGCTCTCTCTTACAAATTGGCATCAGGGGTTGATCACCTAGATTAATAAATCAGGTAGAGCACCCTAATAGTTGAAGAGGTCGAGTTGTCCAACTCGGTTAAGAACTAGGTCGACGTTCTGACTATAAAAAAAAGAGCACCTCTATCAGGAACTAGGTCAAGCTCTCTCCCATAAATCAAAACCAAGGTTGGATCACATAGAATATATTAAATAATTTAAAATTAAAATATACCAAATAGTCATTATACCTAAACACATGCCACTCAGATTGTTGATTATTTAAAAATTAATCACTGCACTCTACATAGTATTAATACAAGAATCACCCAGCACATATATTTTAAAACTCTTTAAACGATTGGACACGCGACCAGTATTTGGATCATTAGTTTCTTCAACCAAGGGCAATAGCTTGGCCTAAATCTTGACAACCTTCTCACGTACATAAGCCATAAGTTCGGGGTGCGTTGTCATCATTGAAAGTACTTCGGTAACCTCCATAACCTTAAGAAAAACTATTTCATGTCGCTTCATATAAAAACTTGTCCCATATGATTCTCTATCAACAAGACCTGCCATACTAGCCAAGGTTCTATTTTCTTGAGATTGTGTTTAGATTAATAGCTCCCAACAAGCAGTGAGCTAACACTTTGTCTCCTTCGCATTACATTCAAGTTTTACAACCTCGGCTTTAAGCAAACTAACCTCGACTTTAAGCAAACTAACCTCGTTCTCTAACTAACCATTTGCAACACGAAAAGCTCGAACTAAGCATCTATTGGTCCTATCAGAATCCATAATAGGCGAGAAAAAAAATTAGAAGAATCGACAAATATTCTTAAACACATGAATCAAACTAGTGTTCTCCTACCCTTTTATAGGGAAGGAAAACAAAAAAAATTCCAATAGATGAAAAACGGTAGGTCAACATCACAAATACATAATAAAGAGGCAAATCAATTTATATATTAAATAATTCAATTATTAATTTCTAATCATAAAGTAACAGCTCACGACTATACAAACCGAAATAGCATCGAGCTTTTACAAGATAAAAAAATATACATATATATCAAATCAATCAATCAAGGATCAGCTGCCTCTTCCCCCGAGAACCTCAAGGCTGTCCTCACCACCAAAAGAGCCCAATCCTTCTCCCTCTTCCCCAATAGAAGGGGCTTGCGGATAGAATGGGGTAAGAGGGATATCTAGAATGTGATATTAGTATTAGCCCAAACCCTTCTTTCTGGCCTCTGTTTTGAAGGTCTCTATCGCCATCTCATATGCCCATTCAACACTAGACTCAAGCTTCTGAGCCATAGCATCCACATCAGTCTATGATTAATGGCGCACCTCTTCGGAAGAAGCCTCAATTTGTCTCCAAACTTCCCTAATCCCCTCTTTAGCTCACCCCAAGGCTTCCTTAAGATTGGACATAACCCTTTTTAGTTTTTCCTTTTTATCAATCGCCTCATTTTCCCACTTTACTCCTCTAGCCAGCAGTGTAGTTTATTTTGAGTGCATTGAAGTATGACCCTATTTCTCCTTCACTAGCTTAGACTTCAAATAACCCACGCTATGAGCTTAGTCAAAATCATAAAGCAACATCAAATACAATAGAGAAAAGAGGTAAAACAAATAAAAATAGAGCTCACACTTGCACTGAATATCACAAAAAAAGAAAGAATAACACATCTAACATATTTGACGGTGAATGACCTCGTCAGAGTTTTCCCCCTCACAAATAGACATGAGTTATTCCTTATATGCATCGATAAAAATATGACTTATACAATGATCGAAGTATTATGGTGCCAAACCTTAATTCAGGACAACCTTGTCAACATCAGTAGTAAGGTCCTAAACAATAGCCTTCCCTTTCTTCAAATCCCTTAAAGGATTATTGGATTCTTTAGAACCCGTGCTAGGAGTTGACCCATGCTGCTCTCACAAAGGTGATAGGGGAGGGAAACAATTCAGAGGCTTGGGGTCACGAGTAGACTCATCCACCCCAACCATATTCTTCTTCTTCTTAAGAGAAGAAGTACAACCTTCATGAGAGGATTTACCCCTCTTCTTACCCACCGATGAACATACCTTAGGAGCAGGAGATGCACATGTGGGGGAACTCATTCCGTCTAACGAAACCTTACTTTTCATGAGAGTAAAAAGTTGGGCAGCGGTCAAGTCCATATGAGCTACAAGACATTAAAAAAAGATGCGTGTCAATCACCTAAAAAAATAGGGCAAAATATTATGAGGTGAGAACGAAGGGGCTAATGGGCACCATCACCCAGCAACACCTTAAATCGACCCCCATAATCTATGGGAGGATTTTTACATTTAAGAGGAGCCTGAGCTTTAGGAGGAGTTTGGGGTTTACGATTCATCCTAAGAGGGGGCTCTATAGTACTGTGCCTAATTAACCCGCACACAACAAAATGCGGAGTATTCAAAAGGGTCCTCTAGTTTATCTTCTCAGGAAGATAGTTTTGGATATCATCCAACTTTTGCTTTGCATCAAGACTCAAGGTCATGATCAGGGAAGCCATATTTCTAATCATGACCTTAGTGTTGTTCTAGACACTCCTTACCAACATCTTGTCATTTGTGGGAGACTCCCACTGACTTGAAACATAGAAAAAGCACTCTTTCCAATTTTTCTCATTTTCAGAAAGGGACATGTTCATCGCTGATCTTGCTTAACCGACATATACACCCTCCTTGGATTAGTGGGGTTCTATTTTAAAATATATGCTTCGTTAAACTCGACCATCTCTAAATCCACCCCAAGTTCTTGACATATCATTGTTAGCTAGAACAGATATCTCAACCCATTAGGCATCAATTACCTCGGTGCAAGATGTGTCTTAACCAAGAATCTCCTAATAAGAGGATACAAGGGAAACCTTACCCCCAACCATAGAGCTTTCTCGTGAAAGACAATCCACCCAGCGGGAGGTGCATCACTATCACAAGAACCCTCAAAAGGAATCATTATCTCAATTGTAAGAAGGATGTCATAGGTTCTTCTTATTCTCTCTTCATCCTGGGACAATAACCCACAAGTTTTAGGAACGGAAGCCCAACCTCTAATGCGACCTGTCGGCTCACCAGATCCTATATTCCTTTTTTTTCCTCCATTACCTAGAAACCAAAATTTGAGTTTGAGGCACACTCAATCTCACAGTAGGAGTGGCCTGTGGATGAGGGGTAGAGGTAGACATTTGTGATGAAGATTGACTGGCTTCAATAGAAGACCTCGAGCTCCCACTTGTACTAGAATACTGGGGACTCTCCCATGAACCCGAGCCAAAATTTGATGTCTCTTCCCTTTGAATTTTTTTAGAAGCTTAAAAAACATAAAGACAAAACAATAGCAAGTGGTAAGGTACAAGAAAAAGAGATTACCTAGAGACAAGTTGAAAATAAAAGAAAATGTTCCTTTTAAAACCAACCTGAAAAGAAAGTAGAAAATCATTAGGTTCTCAACGTTTGAGTTTTAAAAAATCCAAACAGAGAAATATTATAGCGTGATCAGAATTCTTACCACTGAATCAAAAATCTTTTATAACTTAAGGTGAAATGAAAGAGCATTTTCCTTCACTATTTCTCAATTTTGCAGGTAAACAATTATAAAGTCCCAACCTAAGCACCCATTTATATAAAGGGCACTGGATTTCTCTCTCCAATCAACTAATATGCATTTATTATGGGAGCCGAATGAGTCATATCCTATGCTCAGTATTCAGTCTTCCATATCAGACCGAAGCCCAAGCTGAAAGAGTGGGGGGACTTGATGTTTGGACATTTGGACTGACTCAAAGCCCGACCCTTGTAAACCACACCGGCTCAAGATGAAAGATGAAGTACCTTAGACATCTTACCAGGGACAGACCGAGCCCAATGAAAGCAAGAGTCTGAGTGAAGACTGAGCCCAATGGTAGCATGAACTCGAGTACAACACGAGCTAATGGGCAGTATGAGTAAAACTCGACCTGGACCTCTGACATATTGTACTTTAGGCCAATTATGCCCTCTTGACATGTAGTTACGTGTATACATTGTATAACCGATACCTGTATCCATAAATTTGTTATAAATAGATGGACATCATGCTAGGTTTTTGACTCGTGCAAAAAAAGAAGAAGGAAAGATTATGCAAAAAACGACTGCTTATAAATCTTGTACATTGAATGCACAAAAAAGAAAGAGCCAATAAAGGTTAAAAAAATATCATTTACCTCATTTATAAAATAAAGAAAAAAATTTAAGTCCTATTTTGGTAGATATATTTTATTTTGTGAGCTTGAAGACTCGATTATAATTTTATATGATATATGATTTTTTTTTCTTTTGAGTTTTTCTGGATAGGTTATAAATGAATTAATTGACATATTTGTGGAGTTTAAACATATATACTACTTTAAGTAAATGTCAATATGTCATTATATGTGTGAAGTGTACTTGTTTACCTCTTCTACTCTACTTGTTTATTTATATGATAAATAATCAAAATTTGAGTTAAAAAATGATGAGTTCTCAATTGGTTGTGTGTTCGTTTGTGATTAAATAAGTTTAATAACTTATGTGGTTATTTATGAAAATTCAAAAAAAAAAATCAGATTTTTTTTCATTTACATCTTTTTCTTTATTACCTTTTTAATTGGTTTCTAAGTTAGAGAATCATAGAACTTAGGAGGAGTTTAAAACACATTACACTTCTACATTACTCTGATTTTACATTGCTATATCTTTAGGAGGAGTTTAGCTTCATTGCTTTGTCCTTCTCGTATGTCCAAAAAGGGGGAGGAAATAATGTATTTTACTTCCATGTTTTTATTTTGTTATGCATATAGGGGGAGAACATATTTAATTAAGCTTGATTGATATGAATGCACACTACATGATTATTCTTTACACTTCGTATATTTTTATGTAAACCGAACTAATGTAATGAAACTTTCAAGCCAAGTTGTTGTTTGCTTTGCCTATGTCATTTCAGTTACTTACAAGTTTGTCAAGTTGCAGCAAAGATGGATTTACTGGACCATAAGATAGTTCCACTATGAAGTTTGAAACATCATTGTCTTGTTATCTTATTTTTATAAGTGTCATGTAGTGAGTGAGATGTCTTACCACACGAAAGTGTCAAAAGGAGAGTTTGTAAGGACTATGAGTGTTGGCTATTTTCGTGGACAAAATATTTACCTGTAAACTAGTTTGTAGGCTTGTTATCAAGTCTATTAGGAAAAACCGAACAAATGCTTGAGTTTCAAATAATCATACTCCGGGCATATTTTTTATACCTACGACACATAAGATTGTATTCATGTATTTAGTAGCACATTTTCATAAATCTAAATTTATTTTTGGTGCTAAAATATTTATTTAAACTTGAATCAATTTATGAAATTATCAATTAGTTATCTCTTAAATAAATGTGTTTAAATATTTTTTAAATGTGTCTTAATATTTTTAAGATGTGTTTTAAAAAAATATATTTTTATAATATTAAGGTTTTTAATGGGTTTTGAAAAAATTAAGTCCAAAATATATTTAATTCTAATATTATTATGTCATTATTATTATCTATATATATATATAGAAATATTAGGGTTGAATAAGTGAACTTTTTTTAAAAAAGGAACTGTCGAAAAATAAAATATATATATATATATATATATATATATATATATATATATATAGACCTATTAGGGTTGAATAAGTGAACTTCTAAAAAAAAAGGAACTGCCGAAAAATAAAAGGTGGAAAAAGTTTGTTTCTTAATTGAAATTAGAGTTTCTGCTATTATAAGAGTCAAAACGAAATTGGAGCATAAAGTAATTCTTGAGTAAAGTGGGTTATAGGCACAGCATAAAGTAATTCTTGAGTAAAGTGGGTTATAGGCACAAAGGGAGTCACATGAACAGAGGAAACTAACTTCATCAGCTTTTACATGCGACAGAGGTAATTAACCTATAATTAATATATATATATTTATAAGATTATATATGTGAATTGATTTATAAGATGGTAATTATAAAAAGTTTAATAATTTTGAAAATTATAATATTGTTTTAATTAATGAATCTTTATTAATTAAAATACAAAGAATTAAATAGGTTGATTAATGTTAAATTGATATTATATCATATATATTTATTAGTAAATTTATTTGGTATTTTTATCTTTATATAGCTTCTTCTTAATTAGATTTTTATATATTTAGGTTAAATAATTTTATATATAATCATAATTATTTGATTTGATGATTAAATTTCAAAGAAACTATTTTTGTTGAATTTATGCCTAATCTTTTTGTTCTAGAATTTGTTAGTTGATTTGATTTAAGTGATATGTTTTGAATCATTTAGTTATGATTATTCATTATTAAATCCGTTTTAGAACACACATCGACACTTGTGTTTTTGTGCTAATCTTTTTTGAAGTTAATTTACGAATGTTTATGACTAGCGAGAAACTTATTAGAACGTTGGTCTGGAAACCACTCATGCTAATTTCAGAAACTATGAGAATAGAGCAGGAGCTCATAAGTAAAGTACATTGTGGCAGTATCATACGGAGGGTAGCATAAGACCAAGTTTGTACTTGAACATTTGATTTTCATAGTGGAAAGTTAGGTGCTTCGGTGGACTGATAGTTTTTCTCTTAGGTCATGGTTGTGGCTTAGGTCATTTCCATCTAAAAATATCATGTGTTATTATTTTATTTTCGTACTTTATTTTTACACGCGATTACATGCCTGATCGCTTTGTATAGGTTATAAGTTATAAATTGGTAAAAATTAAAGATAACCTATTCACCCCCTTTAGGTTAATTAGGTCCATATCTTATAAACTTTCAAACACAATTACATATATGACCGTTTTGTTTAAGTTATTAAACTATAGTAGACAACTCAAAATAATAAATGAGCTTTAGGGTTTTTTCTTGTACTCTATATAATTGTATGTAAATTGTTTTTGTAATCTATGAGAAAAATATTGAAGCTAATTACAATATAAAGGGCTCTTTCTCGTTAACAATGGCACGTTGCTTGTTTTCCGTTGTTCTCAAAATTTTTCATTCATTTCTCTAAGTTAATTAGTTTTATATATCATATACTTTTATAAATTGATTATATAGTACAATTTACTATAAATTTTTGAAATAAATATATCATGAATGTCTGGACTTTGCAGCAAACTTTAAAGTTTGTAGCAAAATTTTTGTACTACAAAAGGTTTACAATTTATACAAAAAATTGGAACTATGAACTTATTACAATTCAAAATTTGTTACAAACTTAGGAATAGTCGTAGCTAAATTGTTACAAAATTTAATAGTTAAACATTTTCAACGTTTTTCATTATTTTTTTTGTAAAAAATTGTTACAAAAATATGCAAAATCATAACTAAATTTTTGGTAAAAACTTAAAAAAATAATGACAATAAATTTAGTATGATCTAAAAACTGTTTCTAAATTCTATGCTTAATTGCTACGAAATTTGTAAAAATATGTTATATTTGATCCGAAATTGTGAATATGTGGTTTGACTTTTTTGTCACAGACCATTTGTAGCAAAGTAGATATAAAATCTATTATGTAGCTAAATATTTGTAACTCTAGCTATTTTTTTTTATATTGTGTATCAATACATGTCACAACCTATAGTTCGTCAATGGTTGGCAACCAAAAGGATTATCAGGTACTTAGCTAGTACCATTGAGTATGGCATATATTACAAGCCATCATCAAGACTATCTATATGTGCATTCTTTGATGCATATTGGAAAGGTTGTGTTGACATAAGGAGATCCACGTACTCTGGTTGTGTGTCTTTTTAGGAGCTAATCCAGTGCTACTATCAGTAAAGAAGCAACCAACAGTGACTAGGTCAAGCACTAAAGCAATACAGATGTTTAGCATCAAAAGCTATCGAAGTCACTTGGTTACAAATTATTCTTTTTGAACTTAAAATTGACAGTCCTGATAAGCCGGTAATCAACAATACCAGTGCTATAGCATGAACTTCCAAACCAGTGTTTCACTCACGAACTAAGTATTTTGAATTGGATTATCGCTTTGTTAGAGAGAAGGTTATGCCACAACCTTCATTGATCAAAGACTAACATTCTTACTAAATCACAACACAAGACTCATTATATTTCTTTACGCAACAAACTTAGCGTAACGTGTGTGGTACTAAGTTTGAGGGGGGATGTTGGTGTTAGCACTGATATTGAAGTCCTTGATGATCAAAGGTGAAAGGTGAACAAGCATGAAATTGTTCAGAGATGGAATGCAATTGGTCTGAGATGGAAGACTTACAGACACTAAATGCAAGTGTGTAATGCTGCTGTAAATAGAAGATTCAGTTTACCTCTATGAGATTATGTGGCTTAACATGAATATGTTGCAAGATTGTTATTGTAGATTTAATGTAGAAGATTGTAACCAAAATAATTACGTTATATTGTTGAGTAGATGATACAATTACATGGCTGTCATAGAAACTCAATGAACTAGTGTATATAAGCATGAGATTTAAACAATCTGTACTCACTCAAGTCATTCTAATGAAATTCAGGTACTATTCAGTTTACTTATTCTCTCTCAATTCTTGCTAGTTAGATTCATTTCTTGTATATCTTTCAATTCACATTTATCTCATCACATGCAAGATATTTCACAAAATTATTTTTATAAGAATAACTATATTTTGTGTACTTTATATAATTTTTTAATATTCTTTGATATTGTAATAATCATTTTGTTTAGTAAATTAAATTATTAAACAATCTAATGAATTATATAAATCCGATTCGATTCGATCTGATCCGATCATACGTATTATTATAAACTACGTATATAAATGCAAAGATGAAGTAACATCAGAAAGACAAAAATTGAACGATTCATAGTTAGTTTGGAAATATAATGGTAGTTTTAATTGCCAGTTACTTTGTCTTTGATAATTTCAGTGGCATTCTTAGCAACTCCCCAAGCACTTGGAACCACTCCCTTTGTTTTATCTTTGATGCTTTCTGCTGTTTCACATACTTTATCAGTTACCTCCTTTGTCATCTTAGTAACCTGATTATATATATATTCAATAACATAAAAACAAATTTTCAGATCACATATATATGAAGTCATTTAGGCAATATATATATATATATATATATATATATTCAATAACATAAAAACAAATTTTCAGATCACATATATATGAAGTCATTTAGGCAAGAGAATATTGCTTAACCGAGTTAGTGATGGTTCCAGGACTCATACTCAAAATGGCACCGACAAATAATCAATAATACAAAATTCGCACTAAAGATTTTAAAATTTAAAATAAATTAAACATTGGAGCAAACGTTTTATAATTAAAAGTTTTGAGCAAAAAAGTATCAAAATGTATTTGGGTTTGCTACAAATTTATTAGATTTTAATTATAAATGTATACAGTTTGTACATAAAATTTGATCTTAATACATTATAAACTTAAAATATGATGAGCTGAAAACTTAATTAAGTTGAGAAAGGGACATGTCAATTATGATATAACTTTCATAAAAACTACAAAATTTTAGATATAAAATTATATTTTCGATCATGTGCTCGTACCTCACTTTGATTAGCATCTATTTTTTTTCCTACTCAGTAATTATTTTTTAGCTCAGGTTAAAATATACTTTCTTTTTATTATGAGTTGAAAATCACAATAATCAATTGAGTTTAGCTTCAAAAATGAACGGTTACTAAAGCATGCACCGACAAATAATATTGTCTCTCTAAGGAAATTTGTATCATAAATACTACTTTTAAACATGTATTCAAAATCAAATGAGATTCATTTTAATAAATATATTCAATTTTGTGTATAAAATATTAAGGATGAAAAATGAAAACAATGTAAAAGTCACTGTGCAATGTGACCTGGTATGTCAAAACTTGCTGCTAAAACAAACTTAATGACTTCGAAGCATATTAACTTGCTTAATTAATTAAGAGTTTTTGTAATAATATATTGTTAGCTAATAAGTTAAGGAAGCAATTAAGCTATCTCATTTTTGTTGTATTACTTTATGTGTTATAATATAGTTAGTAAATATGTAGATAAAAAGTTTATATTTTATACAATAAAGATTCATATTTTTAACAAATTTTGCTTATATATTTATCGTGTATTAATGATACATATAACGGTATATCGAAAATGATACAATAGAATTGTACTCATATGGAATATATATATTAGTAGTAAATTTTGTAACATAAAACATCTGATCCATTTAACCATTGACAAGGCTTAATATATTAGTTATGAATTGGAGATGCAAGTACTTGCCTTTTGTGAAGAGGTTTCAACAGTATCTCTCATGAATTCACAGGTTTTCCGAACTTCTTTTGCCCCATCTTTGACAGCATCAGCTGCTTCTTTGGTCCTTTCAGTGGCATCTGCTTCCTCTTTATCCTTCTTTGACTACATATGCTCAACACCATATATATATAGAGATTGCAATAAACGAGTTTATTGTGAATCTTTGATTTTTTATATAATAAAATGAAAAAAAGTATACTTTAAACGAGGAAGAGGTTCTCTAAGTGTTAAATTGGCGTATATAATAAATTCAATTTGGTACTAAAAATATAACAATTTTCATTATAGAAAGTATTTATTAATTTTAAAACTATAAGAGCTGAATTTTTTTTATATTTTTACTTATATAATTAATTTCATAATTTAACATGCACGTGATGGTCGACGAGCCTTTTGTGATGACGTTATATCTAAATTGAACTTACGTGCATTTTTAGATTAATGACATATTTTAAAAGTAAATACCTTTTCTTTTCACCAAATTCATCCATCTCATATTTTTTAATGTAATATCAATAAAACTATAATTACTTAACGAAAGAAATTATTATTTTTTTTAATTTTTTTTCTATCACTATATATATTAATTATATCGATTAAATTAACTAAAAGTAACATTAATATTGCCTCAAAATATTCTGATATTAATTGTATTTTATCTTTATATAAAATTGAAATAAATTAAACGGCCTTTACATACATAAACAAAAGAAAAAAAAAGAAAACGAAATGCGCATGGCTTACTTGCAAAGGCCTTGTGGCAGAGACGGTGGAATATCTAAAGATGGGAGAGCTTTTACATAGGAAAGGCAGTGATTTAGAAAGCTTTGCAGTGAGTTTTAAGGTTGACATGATCTTCTTTTTGCTCTTTTTATTCCAACTCTTAGTCCTTAATTTTCTTTATATGAAGGAACAGTTTGATCAAAAGCTTTCCATATGGAGGTTGGGTTTTTTCTTGATTTACGCAATGGTTGAAAATTTGAGATTGACATGATTTTATAGGAAAATGTCAAACAAGCCACGTTCAATTGTTTTGAAGGGAAGCACAAGATCAACCAATTCAAAAAAGCGATTTCCATGAAGAGAGCGCGTTTCTCTCTTTAGTTAATGGCCATGTTATGCATGCCCTCCTCAAATAAGGCAACTCTGCATGTATTCCGAGTCTTCTGCTATTTTTTCCTGGACTCTAGGAAAGTTTGATTAACGTGGATGTTGAAAAAAGTAATTTCAAAAAAGTGCTTGATAAAATCTGAATGTTAAAGACAAATTGTTTATTATTACTATTTTGACATATTCGGTTAGTGATAGTTATAGACAAACGAAGGAAATAACTAGACCTTTAACGTTTTTTTCCCCCAACAATTCGAATCCCTTGCAAAATACGTGTAATTACATGATTTTTCGCTTTTCAATTATGTTTTGAAGTATGTATGATATTGGATATATGACGGCAAGTGGCAGCTTTTTTTTTTTTAATTTCTCTTATTTTATTTGCATATTCTTTTAATTGTATTGAATACATGTATATTAATAGTTTGTTAGTGTTGTATAACTATTTAAGGAACAAATTGAAAAAAGTCTCACATTGATTAGGAATGAAGATGGATGTTGTATTTTAGACTATAAATAAAGTCTTATCTTTTCACTTCTAAAATATCTCAAAATTTGTAAATCTTCTTCTCCTTTAGAAGGACAATTGGTTAGCTTAATTTTAACCAATTAGTTATAATTTTAGAGTTCGTCTATTTGGAGATAGTGAAAGTGGTCAACGACGTCCGAGGACATAGCATTATATTTTCAATAATATTATTTTTTGAGCTAGTTTGAGTTCTATTTATTTAAATCACAAGTTAATAGTAATTACTTAGAATAGGAAAAATATATCCGATTTTCCAACAATTGGTATCAGAGCCGAATCTACCTAAGAATTTTTTTATATTTCGTTTGTTTGCTATTGGAATATAGTTACTACTTGTTGTAATATGAAGATATGGCGGAAGAAAAGTCTCCCTCAAACAAAGACTAACCATCCACGTCAGGTAGAATAATGGTGATGAATGTAAGGTTTGAGGTAGAGAAGTTTAATTGAACAGGTCATTTCGGCATATGGCAAGGTAAAGTTCTAAATGCTATGTTTCAACAAGGTTGAGACATTTCCATTGAAGAAGAAAAAACAGATGGAGCTGATGAAGTCGAGTGAAAAAATATCAACCGATTGGCATGTGGTACAATTCGTTCATATCTCTCAAGAGAACAAAAGTACAAGTTCATAAAGGAGACATTCACGAGTAAGTTATGAAAGGCGTTGAAGAACAAATTCATAAAAAAACGGCCAGAATTGGCTCTATTTGAAGAAGTTGTTCCATTTTGAATACCTTTCAAGTACCATAATAAACAACCACATTATTACTTTTAATCGTTTAGTAGCAGATTTGTTAAATATGGATGAAACTTTTAAAAATGAAGATTTAGCTTTGATGTTGTTAGCTTTGATGAGTTTGATCACCTTATTACGAGCTTGCTCATTGGGAAGGATAAAGTTTCTTTTGAGGAAGTTTGCACTACTTTGTATAGTTATGAAATTAGAAAAAAAGATAAAAAAGAAAGCAGGAATAAAGCAGTAGAGGTACTATCTGTAAGAGGGCATCCACAAACTCAACAGAAAGGAAGGAGAGGTAGATCTCATTCAAAAGGAAGGCTTGGTAAAGATGAATGTGCCTTTTGTCATGAAAAAAAAAACGATTGGAAGAAAAACTATTCGAAGCTATAGAAGAAAGGAAAAGTTATGCCGTCTGATACATGTGTAGTTGAAAGCAATTCAAATTTAGATTTTACATTGGTTGGTTTGTCAACAACATCCCATCCTGGTGATTAGATTTTTGATTCAGCATATACCTACCATATGTCTCCTAATAAGGAGTGGTTCTTTAAATTTGAAGAATTAGATGGTGGAGTTGTTTTCATGGGTAATGAATATCTATTCAAAGTTTTGGGGATCGATACAATTCATTTGAAGAATCCAAATGGTTCAACCATGGTCTTGAAAGATGTTCATTATGTCCCAGTTATGAAGAAGAATATCATTATGTGGGAGTCTTAGAATCAAAATGTTTCACTGTGATCATACAAAATGAGGCATTAAAGGTTACTTCTAAAGCACTTATGACAATGAAAGGTGTTCGGAAGAATAACTTGTACTACTACCTTGGTAGTACGGTTATTGGGACAAAATCAACAGTAGTTTTGGAGGAAGAAAAAGATTCATAAACTACCAAGTTGTGGCATATGTATTTTGGATATGCTGGTGAAAAAGCTTTATAGATTCTTATAAAGCAAGGCGTGAGAATCGGCAAGTTGAATTTTGTGAGCATTGTATATTAGGGAAGCAGAAAAGAGTAAGCTTTGGCACTACACTCCATAATACAAAAGACATTTTGGATTACATTCATACATATGTGTGGCGGCCAACAAGAACTCTATCTATGAGTGGCAAACATTATTATGTCACTTTCGTCGATGACTTCTCAAGAAGGGTTTGGGTGTATCTCATAAAGAAGAAGGATGAAGTACTGGGAATTTTTCTCAAGTGGAAGAATATGATTGAGACTTATATTGGTAGAAAGATCAAGAGTCTAAGGTCTGATAATGGCACTGAGTACACAAACGACCCATTTATGAAAGTTTGTGAAGAAGAAAGGATAGTGCGACACTTCACTATTAAAAAAAACCACAGCAGAATTGAGTTGCAGAACGTATGAACTGGACTTTGTTGGAGAAGGTGCAATATATGTTGTCAAATGTTGAGTTAGGCAAGAAGTATTGGGCTGAGGTTATGACGTATGCATGTCATCTTGTCAGTCGTCTACCATCGTCTACGCTTGAAGGAAAAATGCCTATAAAGGTATGGTCTGGAAAACTTGCTAGAGATTACAATTTCTTACATGTGTTTGGTTCTATTGCATACTACCATGTAATGAAATCAAAGTTGGATCCAAGAGCCAAGAAATCTATTTTTTAAGGATCCCCTCTGGTTCTAAGGGATATCAACTATGGTGCCTTGAAACGAAAAAAATAATCTTCAGTAGAAATGTTACCTTTGATGAATTTATCTTGCTGAGAAAGGTAACTGACAAGATTGATGGTACTTTGCAGCAGGTAGAGTAAACTCTGAAGTAGGTGGAGCAAACTACGAAGCAGGTGGAGTTTAAAAGCATATTTGTTAATCCAGTTGGTAGAGATAAGACAGAAGTTGATCCTCTATTGATAGAAGATGAATAAGATGAAGAAGAGGTTTTAACCTAAGAACCTCCACAATAATAAGAAGAAACTACATTTGATAGGCCATGACGATAAAATGTCAAATGCTTGCTCAATACAAAGATATGGAAGATCTACTTGCTTAGTTTAAGAATATGGTAGCCTGTGTATTTTCAGTTGTGCATGATAATGTTCCTTCCATATATAAAGAAGCAATTAGAAGCCCTAAATTTGAAATATGGAAGGACCCATGGATGAACAAATTTTTTCCCTTCAGAAGAATAAGACATGAAAGTTAACACAACTACCTAAGGGTAAGAAGGAAATTGGCTGCAAATGGGTGTATGCAAAGAAAGAATGATTTTCTAACAAAGATGGTGTTCACTATAAGGCAAGATTGGTAGCTAAAGGCTACGCCCAGAAGAAGGAAATCGATTATAATGAGGTATTTTCTCCAGTTGTAAAATATTCCTCCATTAGAATTTTGTTGGCCTTGGTAGCAAATTTGGATTTGGAACTAGTTCAACTTGATGTGAAAATCGTGTTTCTACACTGTGACTTGGAAGAGGAAATCTATATTTCTAAGCTAGAAGGGTTTAATGTTGCTGGTAAAGAGAATTAGATTTGCAAGTTGAATAAATTATTGTATAGATTGAAGTAATCTCAGAGGTAGTGGTACAAATAATTTGATCAGTTTATTTTGTAGTAGAAGTATACTAGAAGTATACCTGATCATTGTGTGTATTTTTTCAAGCTACAAGATAAGTCTTTCATCTATCTCCTATTATACGTTGATAATACGTTGATTGCATCAAATAGCCAAGTAGAAATTGAGAAG
Source organism: Hippophae gyantsensis (assembly GCA_030763125.1). Lineage (NCBI taxonomy): Eukaryota > Viridiplantae > Streptophyta > Magnoliopsida > Rosales > Elaeagnaceae > Hippophae > Hippophae gyantsensis. The sequence continues at coordinate 24,956,075 of CM061039.1, read as the reverse complement.
TTGAAGGCACAACTAAGTTAGGATTTTGAGATGAAAGATTTGGGAGAAGCCAAGAAGATTCTCGGTATAGAGATAAGTAGAGACATGAAAAAGGGGAAGCTTAGTTTGACCCAAAGTTAATATTTGAAAAAAGGTACTACAACATTTTGGTATGAATGAACAAAAAAAACCTATAAGTACTCCACTTGTTCCTCATTTCAAGCTTAGTGCTCAATTATCTCCTAAGAATGATGCAGAATGAGAATACATGGCAAACGTACCATATGCAAATGTGGTTGGTAGCTTGATGTATGCAATGGCATATACGAGACCTGACATTTCACATGTGGTTGATGTTGTAAGTAGGTACATGCATGATCCTAGTAAAGGACATTGGTTGGCTATGAAATGGATTCTACCGTATATTTTAAATACTATAGATGTTGTTTTAGTATTTTAGTAGGATAATACTATTGGTTAATATGTAGTAGGATATTGTGATTTCGACTATACAGGAGGTTTAGATAAGCGTCAGTTAACTATTGGTTATGTGTTTACTCTTGCTAGAGCACCAGTCTATTGGAAGTCTACCTTGCAGTCCACAGTTGCTTTGTCTACTACAGGGGTAGAGTATATGGTAGTTACAGAGGGTGTGAAGGAAGCTATTTGGTTACGAGGTTTGCTTGAAGACTTGATAGTTGGTCAAAAACATATTAAGGTGTTTTGTGACAGTCAAAGTGCTATCCATTTAGCAAAGAACCAAGTCTACCATGCACGTACAAAGTACATTGACATTTGTTACCATTCTGTGCGAGAGATTATTGAAGAAGGTGGAGTATTAGTTTAGAAGATCAATACTACAGAGAATCTCCCAGATATGATGACCAAGGTGGTAACGACAATGAAGTTCAAACATTGTCTGGACTTGATTAACATCCTACAAATTTGAATTGGCAATGGCGTTGCTGATCTAGAGATTGAAGAAATCATTTAAGAATCACTAAGTTGCTAAGGTGGATATTTGTTGTATAGCTCCTTAGTGAGCAAATTGAAAAAGTCTGATATTAATTAAGAATGATGGTAGATGTTGTATTTTGGGCTATAAATAAAGCCCCCTTCTCCATTTCTAAAACATCATAAAATTTGTAAATCTTGCTCTCTTTTAGAAGGGTAATTGATTAGCTCAATTTTGACCAATTAGTTATAATTTTGGAGTTCGTCCATTTAGAGATAGTAAAAGTGATCAACGATGCACAAGAACATAACATTATATTTTTAACAATATTATTTTGTCGGGTTAGTTTGAATTCTATTAATTTAAATCATAAGTGAATAATAACTATTTAAAATAGGAAAAATATACTCAATTTTTTTAATAGTTAGCAAAGACTATTAAAGTTTGACCATATCTTTGGTTAGTGTAAGTTTGTTCTTATATACGTTGTTTTGAGCTTTGTTATTTTTTAATGCATGTTGTTGATGTTTCATTATCATTGTTATCATTGTTTTGAGTATGGATACATTATTTGTTGGTTATTTTGGGGGCAAATGATATTTTTGAGAAATTTGAATTGTGATTTGAAAAGGAGATGGATGAGTGGATGATTCTTACTGTTAAACTGTTAGACAAATCACAACGACAAATGATTGTGAGACCCTATTTATATTATTTAATGCATATTGTTGTCAACAGAGTTAGTGTAGTGTTATATATATAATTGTTATTGGATGTACGATTATATTATTTCAACCGATAACTATTAGAATTATTTTATAAATTAACATAATTATTTATTTAAATTAATCTTATACAAATATAAATTTAAAGTTGATGTTAATTTTACTAAATAATATTTAAATTATGTAACATATCTATTTCATACCCACTAAGTTATAGACTAAAGATAGTAAAAAAAAAGTATATTTTTAATAACTATATTATTCATACATTAGTGATTAGAACTCTAATCTCATACATTATATGCACAAATAAATTACATGTCATTAAATAAGATGCTAACCTACAAGATTATTGCCTATTTATGAGTGTGTGTTACTTGGTTGTGTGTGCATGATTCTTTTTACCTACCATTATTGTTGTACTTTGACCGTTTTTAATTGACTCAAAATGAAATTTTTTCTTCAATTTCTAAAACCGGCACATTAGTGTGGCGAAAAATATTTCACTGGTTTAAAAACTGGCCTAAAATATTTGGCCAGTTTGAAAATCAATCCAAAACTTTAAAATTTCGTCGGTATAAATATTGATCCAAAAATTTAAAAATTTCACAGGTTAGAAAATTAGCCAAAAAAACGTGCACCAATTTTGTTTATATATTTCTCCGGTTTTCATTAGGTCGGTTTTAAATGCAGCATACGAATAAAGCAAGCATTGCATATGAAAGTATCCAAATGTTTATAAATTGGTCAATGTATAGCAACAGATCAACTATAATTGCTTACTGAGGCCAAAATGGGGCTCAATTTAGCACATTGCATACAATTTCATGGGCTTAAAAAGAAAAAAATATATATATATATAATTCATGTAGTTCTTCAGTATTGGAAAGCAACAGGAGCATCATCAAAGAACAACTTAATTTGTGGTGTTCCTAGAAACAACGAGGAGAAGTACTTACAAGCAAATAGCCATTTCTTACACCAAAAGAAAGTAGGTAACGTTATGTTAGGGAAAAAATTGATAATATCAGATGACTACTAATTAATTGACCTCGTTTCATTCATTCATTCATGATATAAGAGATTGTGATTATGTTCTCCAACTATTCTACTTGAACTAGCGAAATTTTGTTAAATATTGGGCTGGTTGTTATATCAACCATCAAATTTCAATTTTTTCTTAAGTTCTTGATATAACAGGATAATATTGTAGCAGTGTACAGGAAGTGGTTGAGTTTATTAGTCTTATACACCATAAAGGAAAGATAATCATATGTATTTGCACCTCTAGGCATATCATTGGCTTGTGATATTAATAGTTGTAGTTATGGTAATTGGTTTGCATTTTAGGTAAGTGAAAATAGTGGTGTTTAGAGTACTAGACAACAATTCTGTTATAACCGAATTGTTAGCTGCATTTGCAGCCCCATTTAAAAAGATATCATCACATCAATAATAACTACTCAATTCAATTTTTTAAGAAATTCCTAAATCCTCTTATATGAGTTCTTGATCTTTTTCTTAACTTCTTGCATGATATCAGAGCAATTTTCGTGAGAATAATACGTGAAATGTCATGACTAACACAAATTTTGGAAATCAAGTAGTAATCAGCGCACCATCTTCTTTCTTAGCAACTAGCACAGTTTTCTGTAGCAATTCCACCAACCAATGTTTCCATTTGAGTAAAACTTGATCGAAGCAACTTTTAAAACTAGAAAGAACAAATGATCATTATTATTTCTATATATGGTGTTGAAGAATATGTAGATGGATCAAAGACTGAGATAAGCGAGATTGTTGAAGATAAAACCAATCTTGAATATGCTTTATGGAGTCGTATAAATGGTGTTATCAAAAATTGGATTTAAAGTTCAATTTCTGGATCAATGTCTGGTGTTGTGACCGGTAAAACCACAACATTCGATATGTGAGTAGTCTTGAATGTAGTTTCATTTCATCTTCTAAAACTCGAGTTATGGAAATCAAACTCCAACTGCAAACTACAAGAAAATTGTTGATTATTTTAACAAGGTGAAAGCTCTAGTAGATGAGCTAGCTGCTATAGGTAGATCTATTGAAGAGTAAGATCTAATTATCTTGATTCTTGGAAGACTCAACCCTTGTTTTAATCCACGTGTTTGTTCGATCAATCGTAGATATATGTCTCTTGATGAGGTTAAGAGCCAACTCTTGGCTTATGAGAATCTATTGATTCAACAAGATAAAAACAAGAACAATCATGTTTACCAGGCAAACTACAGAGAATTAGATATTGGAACCAAATCTTCTCAATCAAACACCTATTCTTCTTTTGGATCTATATCCAATTTAGGTAATTCTAATAGAGGTAGAGGAGGAGGTCGTAATTGTGGTAGATGTAAGGGAGACAGACCTAATGCTTAGTGCCAATTTGTTCGAAACAAGGTCATACAACATCTATATGTTATACTTTGAAAAATCTGCTCAATGGAAAACCGGATAAAGGAAGTAGTGACACTAATTGTGGTGGTCAATCAAAATTTGTGGCTTCTGCTAATAACAATGCAATCTATGACAACATATGTTGGGTTCTTGATAGTGATGCAAGTTATCATGTAACTAATAACTCAAATGTCATCTGTAATGTCACTCCCTACATAGGATCTGATGGTGTACTGATAGGAAATAGAGGTAAAATTCCTATTACTTGTATCGCTAATTTTATCATTTTAAGTAATGGTCATAAGGATACCCATACATAGGAACAATTGCATAAAGGCCAGTGGTTCTTTCGATTCAAATATGTATCCAAGACCTAGATGAGGAGTGATTATGCCAACTTATAGAAACTTTTTGTAAACTCTATACCAATTCAGCCAAGCAAGCATTACAAACATGAATTAAGCAAATAACACAGTGAAAGTATAAAATAGCATGCTCAATTCAACACACAATAAAAACAGCCGATAGTTAGAAGGAATAAAATGTGGTAAACACACTAGGGACGATGTGCCTCAAGAGATCTTGTTTAAACTAGCAAAAACCATAATCATGGTAAACAACTAACATTATGTGAGGCAAGAAAGTATAATAGAAACATAAAATATTTTTAATCACTTTAAGACTTCATATATGGGAACATATTCGGTGAATGATGATTGTACACTTACAACATGTGATTAAATAAAATATAGCAAATCATAATAAAAAGTCTGAAACCTGGTACACTACAAAGATAAAGAGATACAAACTCTTTAGGGACTCACACTAAACTTGCATAGACATAACAGACAAAAGCAATATAAATTAATTAGAAAGTAGGCAGATTAATTTAATACAACATAATCATTGATTAGGAAGCTATAGGCATGCTACACTGAAAGGAAAGAAGGCATGCAACATCATATAACAAATACACTTTCTAATTAGAATCTACATCTAGTATGTTAGCACATACATGATAGTAACTCAAATTATACTAATGTAGCAATCTAACGTACATAGCAGCATTGAAGGAGTCCAAGACCGGGTAAACGATAAAGTTGAAGATATACTGACTTCTTAAGGACCCATTACTTAACAGAAAGATATTAATGTATGAATCAAAGACAACCAGACATAAGTAGCAAATAAGTTATACAATACTCAAAAATATGGTAGTAATAAAGAAAAAGATAGAGAATTCACTAAATGGAAAGTAGATGATAAATAATAGAAGCTTTCTAATCAGAGTTTAAACCTTTAGTATTTAGGTGCATATATCATTTTAACTTTGATTATACTTAGCATACATTCGATTATGCTTAGCACTAGTTATAACGAGGTGAACCCACGTAAAAACCTTATCTATGTTGTAACATCCTTGGGTTGTTTAAGGAAATCACTCAACAGTAAACAATTTACTAAAAATAATAAACATATATTACTCGATAGAAAAGTATAAACCTAAATACCTCTATTAATTGGGACACATATCCTAACTTCCTATTGTTTCTCTTGCTTACTACCTCTGCAACAACCTAGTTTGATACATGAGTCCGGCTCTCCTCTAAAGCCTACACTACCTAAAATGGTGTGATTAGTAACCAAAAACTAATAATGTGTAAAATGAATAAGAAAATGTTGCACGAATGCAACCACCAGCCATCATACGATTCATAGCCACATAAGCTCCTCACATTAGAAAATATTGGATGAGGGAAACTACCAAATGACCCAATGTTCACATCTAACACACTCACAAACATTGTATTGAGTACTCACAAATCACAGGCATGATTCTTCTCACACAGTCATGAATTACCAATACAGAACAACACTTACCCCATGTTTGGTTGACTGGAATGGAATGGAATCAAACTTGATTCCTTCCAATTTTATATTTGGTTGGATTGAAAAGTGGGAATGAAATGGAATCAATTCCTAAAAGAGAATGAATTAGAATTCCTTCTCCCTCTCAAGGAATCATGATTCCTTCCAATTTTACCCCAACCCCAAATATAACCTTAAACTCGTAGCCCTAAATCCTAAACCCTAAACCCTAAATCCTAAATCCCAAATCCCAAAACCCTAAACCCTATTTAAAAAATAATAATTTTAACCCTAAACCTTAACCCATAACTATAATTCTAAACCCTAAACCCAAAATTCCACAACCCTAAACCCTATTTAGACAAATTATAATTTTAACCCTAAATCCTAAATCCCAAAACCCCAAACCCTATTTAGAAAAATAATAATTTTAACCCTAAACTTTAACCCATAAATATAACCCAAAACTCTAAACCCTAAACCTTATTTAGAAAAATAATAATTTTAACCCTAAACCTTAATCCACAAATATAACACTAAACCCTAAATCCTAACCCACAAATATAACCCTAAACCCTAAATCTCAAATCTCAAAACCCTAAGCCCTATTTAGAAAAATAATAATTTTAATCCTCAACTTTAACCAATAAATATAACCCTAAACCTTGAACCCTAAATCCCAAATCACTAAACCCTATTTAGAAAAATAATATATTTTATTTTTAAGTAATAACTATTTAGAAAAATAATGATTTCAATAATGCATTTTGTCTAACAAAAAAATAATAATTAAATGATATTATTTAAACTTTACTGAATATAAGAGTATTAAGGTAATATATAGTATTTTTCATTCTATTCTAGTTGTAAACCAAACACTGTAGTAGTCAAACCAAACAAAATTGTTTCCTTTACATTTCATTCCATTCCGTGAACCAAACACCACCTTAAGGTATTAGTGATCTTGAAACAGAAATACGAGATGTTAATTTGATAAAGTTCCGCTATATTTTTCTAAATACCAAGCAAGAAAAAATGGGGGCATTTATAGAGCCTCGGATGACCACCTCGCTAGCCACCTTGCTAGTAACCTTGCCAACCACATCGCCAAAGTTAGTGGTGAGGCTGGTGGCGAGGAGCTAAAAAAGATTTTTATGTTCAAAAATGCCGAGAAAAATTCCATAAATACCCGTCTACAAAATGAAACAAAAACATGAGCCATAACGTTGATGAGAAAATGCTACACATAGCATGCACTTTACGAAAACAAACCCCATACTGTGTGCAAATATGCTTGCATACAAAGTGTACTTAACTACGTACATGTGTATATTTTTGATCCATAGTAACCAACATTACACACAGGAAGACAAATACACTAAGTAAGAGTAAAATAGATATTGTATTTTGTACACGGGAAGCCTACACACAGAGTTGAGTACAATGGGACTTATATTCCCTCCCTTTGGATTTCCACATCAAAAACTTTTACAACTAAATACATAAACTCATCAAACATGAGATGACCATAAAGATATCCTAAAGTTGTTTGATCCTATGTATAACAAAATGACACATACCAAAACCCAAAGGATGCACCTAGTCCATGTGCGGATATCTTGAGTGCACCACCCAACTTTATGAATCAACTCATGTAATCCCCTATCATAAGGAACACAACACCTACACATAGCATACTTAAAGCACGAAGAATTCTCTCTACACTCTTAACATACACATACAAAACAAACACATACCTTGTGAACGTATCATGCAAATAGGCTAAGCATAATTTAACATGTAGTACATATAAAACAAAATACATCAATACAAATATGTAAACTACACAATCTTCATGCAACACAAATATGAAAACTCCCTTGAACATATGCAACACTCCCTTTAAGTGTATGCATATTAGATAAACATAATTTAGTGTAGACTACACTCACCACTCCATGCAACAAGCAGACATAAAGCACAAACAAACACAAGTTATGCACACTTTTTCTTGTTTTGACATGAAAAGTCAAGCAAGCACACATAGAATTTACAATATATCACATCCCTATATGAAGAAGAGAAGCCAAATAGAAATTCAAAAATCCTAATACTCATGTAACATAATAGAGATGATTAAGGTAAACACAAAAAGAAGCAACACATGTAGTCAAGCGAGATATACAAAGACTAACACAGAGGCAACAATAAGGTAAAAGCATGTAACGAACAACAACCTGAATGCATAAACAAGTCAAGAGTAGTGTAGACAGAAAACATCTCCCTAATGAGATACATAACATGGAGCCTCACATCTATATGTACTTAGAGAGGGCTTAAGGGGCTTCATATTATGCATACAACACATCGACATGTCGGGCGGTCAAACACCAATGACACATAAATGTGTCAACAAATCTAGAAGAAGATGTTTTCTAATAGTTCAACTATCTTCCAATTGGCACACTCCTAGTGACTTACAATCTTCCTCCAAATATCAATGCCACTTAAATGTGTCAACAAATCCCTAAGAAGTAGTTGACTAGGGGTCCAACTATCTTCCAAATTGACACATTCCTAGTAATTTAACTATCTTCCTCCAACAACACATGTGTGTATTCAATCCTGTAACCTCACCCATACTATACACATACACATACAAAAAGACATCCCAGTCTAAAAAGAAAACATATATCTTGCATTCCAATGGAAAAAACCAAGTTATCAACAACAAGCGATAAATATGCAATAACTCACAACAGTAGGGATGCAAGTAAACACATGGGAAGACACGTGAAACAAGAGATTGTAAATAATGTATGTAACAAGTCATGCTAACATTTCTATTTATGCATGGTTCATACAAAGTGATGTAAAGAAGAATGGAGCATCATAAGAACACAACAACATAATATAAACTCATAAATAGAACAAACAAAAAGGATGCCAAATAAATACAAGACTCCCTCTAACACTATGCAAATGACACACACCTCTCCCCCCCAAATGTATGCATGTGAGGTAATAAACATGTATTGCATCCTACTATCTAGACTCCCCCAAAATATATATATATATACCTGTAGTAGAAACAAGTAAAATAGAAAGAAAGGCTAGGAAACTAAGTATGTTCAAAGAACTAGAGGGTCCATAGAGAATAATTAATACAGTTATCAAAATGTCCACATGTCCATTAATCCATGATTCATTCATGTAAGAGTATGACTAACATTTGATAGCATGTTCTATATGTGTTATGCTAAATCTATTTACTCTATATGCCATCATGATATGCTTATGTGAACCAAGTAAATATAAATATAGACTCGTATTGAACCAAACTTCATAAGTCCACATTTAGCCTCTCCTTCTACTAATGAAAGTGCACGCTTAAAAGAAATTAATAGGTCTTTGAAAGCTTAAAACGATAGGCTGAGGTTTGGGCAGAAGAGAGGAAACATTTAAGCATAGGCATACCTTAAGATGATCACAACTTACAACAAAAAAAGTGAACCTTTAAACAAAGGTCCTTTTCTTTTACTTTTCAAAATTTAAACACCTACAATTTTCCCCAACATGGGACCCTTTTCATTTATGACTTAGCATTCATCAGCTAAAACTCCTCCTTTTTCTTTTCTTTTTCTTTTTATTCCTTTTCCCTTTTTTCATTTCTTTTGCATTGTTCTTTTCTTTCCTTTTCCTTTTTCTTTTAATACAAGAGTAACACATAAATCCCAAGGCGGAAAAGTACAAAATCAAAATTAAAACTCAATAGAATATGTCTAGGTAATTGGGATAATCATTTCGGTTAAGCTAGTATTTAAGTGCAAAGAAATAAAGAGATAATATAAAGGCTCAAGAGGAGAGACCGAGGATAAGAAAACATTGGTGGGAAGAAAGGATCAAACGATTCAAAGATGGCCTAAATCCTTTTTCTATCCAAGTAGTGCCTAGGATTTTATGATGAAAGACACTAAAAGTGAATTCTAGAGCTTGTTAGAGACACACAAATTATTAAAGCATAAAATCCACTCAATCTTCTCAAAATGTCCATAAAATTCACAAAATTATGGCATATGCAAGAAAAAGTTTGTTTCAAATAAAATACAAAAAATTAGCCATACATGATATGCACAGTGTGTGATATGCAAAATTGGTTTAATCTATATGCCATCATGGTATGCTTATGTGAACTAAGCAAATAGAAATATAGACTCAAGTTAAACCAAGCTTCATATGTCCATAATTAATCTCTCTCTCCACTAATGTCAGTATCAGTCAAGAAGAAATCAATAGGTCTTTAAAAGATTGTAATTACAGGCTAAGGTAAGGGTAGGGGAGTAAAGACATTTAGGCTAGAACACATCTTTGTTGATCCAACCAAAAAGATAAGTCTATATCCATGACACTTATAGCTTCAAAATGGGTTCTTTTCTCTTTAATTCTCTAAATCCTACCAATGAAGTTGAGAGAATAATGACATACTTGTCATCTTTTCACTTTTTCTTTTCTTTTCTTTTCTTTTCCCTTTCCTTTTGTTTACATAAACAAATCTCAAGACTTATTTTTCTTTTTCCTTTCTCCATCTTTCCCATTTTTTTGTTATAAAATTTTCAATCCAATTTCAACCTTTTTCCTCTTTCATTCCCTTTTTCTCCTTTTTAGAAATCCAGAGGGTGAAACTGACAACCCAAAAAAAACAAGCTCAATAAAGGGTCAAAAAGGTACATGGGAATAAATATTTGGGTTAATCCAGTATTTAGGTGTAGATAAATGAAGGGATTATATGAAGGCTCAAAGAAGGGATACCAAGGATATGAGAACAATGGTGGCAAGAAGGAACAGACGATTCAAGGATCACCTACATCATCTTTCTAGCCAAGTAGCATTAGTAATTTTGCCTTGAGAGACACCAACGGTGGATTCTAGAGCTTGTTAGAGAAATACAAATTATTAAATCGGGAGATTCACACAAGCTTCTCAAAATAACTATACAAATGCACAATGATATAACATGTACAAAGAAAAGATGTATTTATAATAAAATGAAAAAAAATTTTAACCATACATACTCTTAAGGAATACACATGTCAAAAATCCACACTTCATTTTATGTTAAATGAATGCCAAGCATATATCAACATGATCCCTCTAAAATTTATTTTACATGCAATAACATAGCAAAGAGAAATAAATTGTCAATCTCATAAAAACAAAAAATAATAACTACCAAGTGAGATGATAAGAAAGGACTCAAAACATATCAAAGCCCAATAAGAAGAGGAAAGTTTCTTAAAAGAGATCAATAGCAATACTCACCTCATTGCTAGTCAGAAGAAAGAAAGAAACTAAACAACTAGTGAACAACAAAGGTAATATCCCTAAGAGAAGGAAGAAACATGGGATGTTATGTACTAAAACCTTTAAACATGTGAAAAAACAAAAAGTTAAACATAAAAACACAATATATGCTTAGATAGGGACATAACTCAAACAACATGAGTGTCAACAAAGAAAGAAACAAGAGAACTATCTTAGTTAACTCCAAAAAAACAACTACAACACAGTAGAAGGAAAGAAGGTAAAAGAGGGATAGAAGCTAACAAAAGACAAATGGGGAAACAACACACAACATGCTAGGTGAAAGAATATAAAACCTAGTAGGATAGATGAGAAGCATTCTAAATTTCATGTCATAAGAAAGATAGGACGACAGATAGAGAATCCTACTACAATGACACTACATGATGAAAACATGTGACATGATGCTCATGTAAAAAGCCACAGAAAAAGAAGTGAACAGTAAGGAATGGAGAAAACTAGTATTAGGTCAGATAGTTAGGCATACCATTAAGTAAAACAATTAAAGCACTATGTAAGATAACGAAACAAGAAAGGGAGAGATATACACAAATAGGAAAATATGGAGTATGTAAACAACAAGGAAACAAAAATTCACATATAGATATAAGACAACCAAAGAGTGGAAAGAACAAAGACAACTCTACCCTAATAGATCACATGAATATAGTGATAAAAAAAATCCATCCATTTAAAGATTTTGCGAGGGGCAATTGAACAAGGAGATAGTCTCTAACTCATATGATTATGAGGATTATATGAAACTCATACATTGTTTTGTTTAAAATCCAAATGTGTCATCTATATAAATAAGGAAAGGTAGGATTTTTTATCTAGATTTATTTCTTTCACTTTTATGCCTTAGTTGTATAATGAAACTTGTATGAACATGATCAGATGAGCCATAGTAGCTACATCATGACATAGAAGATATGGAAGAATGAGTGGAGGACTCCAAGCTGTACTCCTCATAAAGCTAGAACACTGCTTGGTAATGCATCCAGTAATGCCATAATGATGACAAGTACGAACAATAGAGTTGGAAAAATGGGGCCATTGACTTCGAGGTGTAGTACGTAGAGAAGAAGAAGAAGAAGTACTTATATTGACTTTTTCATGAGGATGGGAAGTCAATTTCCCACAATGTGGTCTCAAATGTCCAAGCTTACTATAGTGCTGACAAGTGAGAATGACAGTAGGTAAAGATAGTAGACCACTATTGGAGTAAGGAGAGGTGCTAGCCTTATGTGAATGGTTCACCTTGTTAAGGGGATTTTGGTTAGGACTATGCAACAAATTTACCTATTGGATCAATAACTACATACTTTAACTTTGGGTATTGATTGAAGCTTTGATAAACAATGTAGAAGCATAAGTAGAAGTCAACATCCTCTTAATGTACCCAATTCCATGCTTGTCACTAGAAAAATTGACATTGCTAATCATTTCATTTAACATTTTTGAGCTCGTTGTCATTCTATCGATAGAAATAGTGGAATGGTATAGTTCTTACTCTCCAATATAGAGTTTTTCTTTCAAGCTTCAACCAAGTCTTCGTTTTCATGAGGAAATATTCAAGATAAGAAATTGAATTATTAAGAATCCCAACTTTCTCATTTAGTTGTTCAATCTCAACTTCCTTTTTGATAAGAGAATAAGCTAGATCATATTTTCCACTCTCAAGAACTATAATATACTTTAATTTTTTAATTTAGACATTCTGATAAGAAGTGAGATCAATACTAATAAAAAGCTGCATAGTTTTGCCCAAAGTTGGAAACTTTAACTATTCCTCAAGTTTTTAAATATTCTTATGATTTGTATTAAACTTTTCCAAAAAATCATTATATCTATTTTGAATGACCTCACACCTACTTGTGAGATCATGTTATTATTCATCAATAGAGGATTTTCTTTCCCCTTAAGTTTTCTTCAACACATTGATTTTGTATTCTTTTTCATCTAGGCTCTCTATAGCCTTTCTTTTATCATTTTCAGATTGATTATGCTCCAATAGTAATGAATTGTATGAATGAAGCAATTCATCTTTCTCATATTCAACTTCATTATCTTCAGCGGTCTCTTCTTTACCATCTGATCGGAGGATCAATAATACTAGTAGAAGCAGCGAAGGCCATAAAATCAGTATCAACCTCATCATCACTACTGGTACTATTCGAAATAATAACCTTAACTTTTATTACATGGTTTTTCATGCAATTCTATTTTTGAAGACACTTGGTAGAAATATGACTCATATTTCCATATTCAAAGCATTTTATTTTGTTAAGGTGTCCTTTGTTTGATTTCTTAGATTCATCATCTGAGTCGTCATCATCTTTTACTACTCTCAAACCTTTAGAGCTTGAAATCACTTTTCCAATACCCCTAGATGAGGGATTTTTCTTTCTGAAGAAACTTGTGAATCTCTGAGCAATTAATGCCATCTCTACTTGATTAGGATGAGATTCAAACTCAACCAAAATGGCAATAGTATTAGTATTGGGACCACTTTCCAAAGTAGTCTTGAGTGCCACATTCATTCCCTTGTTCGAAACAAGTTGCTCTTGCCTTGGTAATGAGTGGTATAGTTCAAAAACTTGTAAATCACCAATAAGTTTATTTATAGTAAGTTCACCTAGTTTGTACATGGATTCGAGAACAATGACTTTAACATGAAACCTGTAGGGAAGGCTAGTGATGATTTTCTCAATTTTCTTTTCCTTATTGATAGGTCTTCCCAAGTTGTAGAAGCAATTTACAATGTTGGAGAACCATGTATAAAACTTGTCAAAGGTTTCATCTTCCGACCTAATGCATAGTTTGAAGTCTCTATTTAATATCAGGATTTTGGATCTTTTGACAGTATACATTCCTTCATGAGTGATCTCTAAATTTTCCCATGCTTGTTTTGAGGTAGTACAAATCTATAGCCTTCAGTAATCATATTAGGATACAGACATGATAAAAGCATATAAACCTTTGTTGTTCCATTCACACTCCTTGATTTCTTCCTTTGTCCATTCAATCATTGGTTTAGGAATTACGAAGTTATCAAGTAGGGTTTTGGTTGTGTAAATCTAGTCAATTTCAATAAGAAAAAAATACGATCTCCTTGGGACCATAAGAAGCCCCTCATTTGTGATTTCCATTATGTATAGTTTAGCCCATCAAAATATGAAAATCTACCTACATTAATTTCTTATCTTGATTCCATCAGAGAGAATGTGTGTGTGAAAAAACGAGTTAGTAGAATCAACACCAAATTAGTTAAGCCCAAAAGAGTGTATCAGCTCTAATACCAATTGAAAGAGTCCACGACCTAGTATACAACTAGGGTAAGGAGAAACAAATTCCTAAAGGACTCAACCCAAACTCGCACAAACAAGGATATAAAAATTTATACAAAATATGCAATAGAATCATAGATATTATAATATCAAAAGTAGATAACTTTAATTACAAATATTATATATCAATACAAAAAGTCAATAAATAATAAATGCTTTCTAATTAGAGTTTATGATTCAATATGTTAAGACATATACACAACAAATTCAGATTATACTAGCTCAATAAGTGATCATGCATAACAGTCTATATATTGAGGCAAACCAATATAGAGACTATATCTATATGGTAACATCCTAGGGATGCTTAAGGCAACCTCTCAGTAGCAAATAATTCACTAACTAGTAGAATATGTTACAATACTAACAGATAGTAAAACCATTATTACCTCTATTATTCAAGACCTCTATCCAAACTACCAACTGTTGCTTTTCACTTGTTGCTTCCACAACCATTTGGTTCAACACTCAAAACCAACTTTCCTCCACAGCCAACACCACCCAATGTGGTATGATTGGTAACCAATGATTAGTAACTAAAAGTTTATCAACTCACACTCTCAAGTGACACACAATCCACCACTACAATAAAATCGTGTACATAAGACATATGGTCAAATCACTTACGCACATAGCCTATGATTTAATTCATAAAATCACTAAGCATACCACACTCAAATATAGCCTCTCTAAAATAATTTCAACATTAGATATAAATCTCTGAGTGAATTATGGAAGAGTTTTGATTCTTGAACAAGGGGTAAAGAAGAGAGAAATGAATGGGGTAAATGAAGGGCTCAATTTTACCACCTTGCCAGCCACTTGGCCAATTACCTCACCAAGGGTGGTGGAAAGTTTGGTGACAAGCTTGGTAGCAAGGTGTTAAAAAGTTATATTTTATTGTTTCCAAAAATGCCAAGTACTATTAATAAATACCCGCACCCGAAATATACCAACACTCTACCTTGCATGCATACTTCGAAAAAAACCCCATGGTGTGTGTACACATGCAAAGTGTACCTAACTATATGCATGTATGAATTAATGATCTGTAATAACCAACTTTACATAGAAGAAGATAAAAATACAAAGTAAAATAACAGACACTATGTTTTATAGACATGAGTATAGTGGGACTTACACATGTAAAATGATTCTTTGATTAATGTTATCTCGAATAGTAAGACAATTAGCAAAAAGTCTCCAATAAAAAACTTTAGATCTTTCATGATTTTTTTGTTTCCAAAAAAATTCCAAAAATAGGGAAAAGTTCATGGAAATCTAGTAAAATCAATTTTTCTGTAAGCATATTTAGAATTAAATTGACCTTCTGAATTGTGAATCCAAAACCAAGAATCTAATTTGTTTGTAGTAGGCAAGGGAACTTTAGATTTTTAAGAATACATTAAAGAACCCTAAATGGTAAAAATTAGCTAGAATTCCAACCATTACTGTGAACTTTGATACGATGATATTGATTGAGAAGATTTGTATCAATTAAAAGAGAAGGAAAAATAAAATTAGCAGACTAAGGAATCCATGAATCCTTTTAAATATCAATAGATTTTCCATTTCCTATTTTACAACAAGCACCAATCATAAGTAAAGATCTTGATGAACAAATACCTTTCCAAATACGGGAATCAAAAGATCTTAGATTATAATCAAAGAAATCTTTAGAAGTACCATACATATGTTTGAACAATTGAACCTAGCTTCTACTATCATTATTTAAGAATTGTCAACCGAGTTTAGAAAGAATGTTGACATTAATATCTTTAAATTTACAAAACCCAAACCTCCAATCTCCTTAAAAAACAATTTTGATCCCAATTTTTGAAAGTCATTTACCTCGAACAAGATCTCTCCTTATTAGAGCTAGAATCCTACCAAACTTTTTCTTAAAAGAGAAATGAACTTTTTTCACAAATGAAACTTGAAAGTACTCATAAAATAAGTGGGTAGATAGAGTAGGAAAAATTTAATGTATGTAGTTTTACTAGCTTCGGAAAAAAGATAAGATATCCAACTATTAGTTTTCAAAATTAGATTTCAATAACTCTTTTAAATTCCCTACTTTTCTATATATATAGAAAACCTAAAATATTTTGGATCTGGATCTTAGTTGAGAAGAGACTTTACCATAATAGAAAATGCAAGATTTAGTTTTTTTTTTCTATCTAGGCCACGAAAAATAACATTGTAAATTCTGGTGAATCACATTAATCTCATTCAAATTAGCCTGACAAATAAGGATTAAATCATTAGCATAAAGGAGATGATTGATAGTAGGAGCATTTCTTAGAATTTTGATACCATGAAGACCAGAAGAATTTTCAGCATGAAGAACCCTTGAAAGAGTTTCAACCTCAATAATAAAAAAATAGGGAGAAATAGGATCACTTTGTCTAAGATCTATTTAGGAATAATATTACCAAAGGAAGCACCATTTAATAATGGATAATAAGTAATAGAATTTAAGTAAGACAATATTAAATTGTAAAATTGTTCCGAGAAACCCAAATGTCTAATAATTTTAATGTTGACATTTCATTCCATACTATCATAAATCTTTTGCATATCCAATTTGACTCCAAGTAAACCACCTCTACCTCTTTTCCTTTTAATAGTATGGAAAATTTCTTGAGCAACAATAACATTATCAGATATCCATCTCTTAGGAATAAATGTATACTAAAAAGGACAAATGAAATCTTTAAGTTTATCTCTAAATTAATGGGAAGGAATCTTGGAAATAACTTTATAGATGACATTGCACAAGTTGATATGTCTAAATTGAAGTATCAAAGAAGGATTACTCACTTTTTCAATAAGAGCGATAAAAGTCTTGTTTAACACAGGATTGAGGTAACCAATTTTAAAACAATTCTGAAGGACATCTATCAAACTTCCACCAAGAATGTCCCAATAATTTTTATATATAAAAGTAGGAATACCATTAGGACTAGAGGATTTGAAAGAACCCATAGCAAATAACACATCTTTGATATCATTTTGATCAAGGATACCATAAAGTAAAGCATTATCTTCAGAAGTAATACATTGAGAAAAAAGTTGAGATAATTCAAAATCCAAATTATAGTATTATCATGAGAAGAAGAAAGGAAAACCTCATTGTAATGGTTAATGAAACAAGATCCTATATAATTTTTTTGAGAAAGCCAATTGTTATTTGGATCCTTAATATTATAATGATATTATGTCTTCTTCTAATCGTAGTGGAAGTGTGGAAAATTTTGTGTTACGATCACTTTCAAACAAGTTTCTTTGGATATTTGTCTCCAAATACTTTCTAATCTATTTTGGTATTCATCAATGTCTTGAAGTAAAAGTTTTCATAAGTCACATCCTTATCAATGATTAAACCACTTTGAACTTCATATAATATCAAAGATACTATAAAGTAAATCATTATAGAAATACTCTCAGAAAGCCACCTCTTATTTGGATCCTTGATATTATAAATGATATTATATCTTCTTGTAATCATATTGGAAGTTTGGAAATTTTTTTCATTACAATCACTTTCTAACAAGTTATGCTAGTTTGAGTAATTTAGTTCATTTGTTACTTTTTGCAATATTTTAGTCTTTTTATTATGACAAAGTGACAACACAAACACAAATGATTAAATTTTAAAAAAAATTATTTTTATTTTTTATTAATTTTGCTGTTATTGTTATTTATTACTAAAAATAATTTATTAAAGTGATATCTCAATAAAAATTAAATATGAAAATAAATAAAAATAAAATAAAAAATTGATTATTTGTTCTTGTGCATATAATTTTTCAAAACAAAAAAGACTAGATTGTTATAAAAAATGAAGTAGACTAAACTAATACAAAAAAATGACAAGTGGATTAAATTGTTAAAAAAAATGACAAGTGAATTAAATTGTTACAAATAACTAAACTACTCTTCTTAATATAACTAAATAACTAAATGACTTATGCTTAAATAATTAATGTTGTCTTTGTATAAATACGCTATCAAAACACAAGAAGGGGCGTGCTCATAACTCGAGCCTAAAATTATAAAGCCAGTGGCAATGTATATATATATATATATAAGAATGATAACAATATCATTATTGTTTCACGTAATCCATGCAACCCAAGCCGGATAGATAAATTCCAAGTGTCACAAACACATTCGAATCTGTAAATTCACAAGAATGATATGACATACAATTTCCATAAATTTTCTCTTCTTTTGATTCAACTAACTTTCTCAGAAACCAAAATCAGTGAATTTCATTTCCTTTCTCGAGATCGTAGAAAAAGGCCACCAAACCCTGTTTGCTCATTTACTACAAACCCTTTTATTTATTGATCCCAACTGTCCCATACCGCTTCAATCTTCTACATAAACCCTGAATTCATGCATGACTTCCACAAACAGAACAGCAAGAAGAGAAGTAAAACAAGAACAAGCAGAGGAGGAGGAGGAGATAAAGATGGGGAGGTTTTGTGTAATTTTTATGTTTGTTTTCTTTGTTTCCATTAGTGCACGTAATGTGCTTAATAATGAGGAAACCCTAATGCATGCTAAGAATATACCAAAGGCAGTGTCACCAAGTAGTAGCAATGAGCTTGGTGACAAGAAGAATTTCGTGTATGGTGGTGTGGGAGGATTTGCTGGGATGGGAGGTTATGCTGGTGTCGGTGGTGTCATGCCTAAACTTGGTGGTGTTGGTGGGATTGGCAAATTTGGTGGTATAGGTGGCGCTGCAGGAATCGGAGGATTTAGTGGTATTGGAGGTGGTGCTGGTGGTCTCGGAGGTGGTGCTGGTGGTCTTGGAGGTGGTGTTGGTGGTCTTGGAGGTGGTGTTGGTGGAGGGGATAAAGGACTTGGTGGTGGAATAGGAGGCTTACCGGTCGGGGGTGGTCATGGTGGTCTTGGTGGAGTCGGTGGTGCTACTGGCTTAGGTGGTGGGGTTGGTGGTGTTGGAGGCTTGGGTGGTACTGGTGGTACTGGAGGTGGAGGTGGCATTCTCCCTTGTCCTTAATTAAGTAGACTACATTTTGTTAACTAACTTACAGTGTAAGTTAGTATTAGTGTCATTGCTTTTTGTAGGCTTTTTGTAGGGCTTTTTTTTGTTGAAGTTTGTTTGAATATGGTGAAGGCTTTATAATTAATTGTTGTTGTACTACCTTTTTTAAGATTGATTTCGGTTTAATTTATGACTAGTATTTCTATTTGCATATGTTTGGATTTGTTGTTCATACATGCATTGTTGTTTTGTCAAATTACTAATTAATTAGGAATCATATCTATTTTTTTTTATTTTTATTAGTAAAATATAAATTATATATTTTTAATTTTAGAGTTAAACATTATTTTTTATTAATAATTTAAAATTTATCATATATATTAAATATAAAATAGATAATTAAGATTTAAAAATAAAAATAAATAAATCAGAAAAGATAAGTAGAAGATTCTGATCTAATTTAATATGCGAATGATATATTTAAGAATTCTTAATTTCAACAGCAGAAGAAGAAAAGTTAATATTAGAGTAACTAAATATTTTAATAGAGTAGCTCTTTAGTGGTAATAAAATTTTTATTTTAAAAAATATTTAAATATTAAATTATTAGACAAATACTTAATTGTTTTGGTAATATTTTTTTTATATGAAAATATCAGTTCTCTAATTTAATACTAAAATATTTCTATGATTAAAAACTTTGTTATAACATTAACAAAAATTATAACAATAATATAATTTTTTTTTAATTTTAAATCTTCACACTTTTCACTTAAACAATCGAATCGTGCATTTTTTTAAAAATCTTTTTCCATTTATTTATTTAATAATACTCTATTTATAGAAAATTTATTCACTAATCCTTATTTTAAATTACAAAATTAAATTACATTAAATATTTTCATTTTAAAATCAATCAAATATAAGATAAGTACAACAAGCGTTCTTAGTTCTTACTGAATTGGAGTACCATGCATCTCACTCTTAGAGTTAGGGATGGTTACGGGTCTGAACGGGGATGATTTTTGATATAACTGTTCCCGAATTGAATTATAATAATTGTACCCGAAACTGCCTGAAAATCGTTACAGTTTGGGAACGATTTTTTATTCGCGGATAACAATTCGGGATGGTTATTTAAAAAAATCCAAAAACACACTGTCCGACTTAATTATTTTTAAAAAATCTATTAAACATGATACAACAAACACATTATCCTTCCCTTTACTTCATTGTGTTCTCTGTTTTAGAATTTAATCAATCAACAAAGTCAACAAAATATTACGATCTTATACATAAAACCATTACCCTTCCCTTTGTTGCAAAATCAGCAACAAAATGTGTCAATCCTATACATTGTCTAATTATCACAGTTGCAAAACACATGATAAGATCCCCTAGTTACATTGTCTAATCTGAATTTGCAACATGATAATATCCCACCACCTCTTACTACCATATAGTTAGAGAGCTGAGAGTTATAACTAGGGGAAGCTGATTAAATCAAGAAGAAGAAGAAGGTAAAAAGCTGAAGAGGACTAACCAGGGGGAGAGTTGAGAGTGGCCGAGGCAGAAGGTAGAGGTTTGAGAGTTGAGATCGACAGGGCAAACGGTAGAGAGACTAGAGATTGAGAGAGGCAAAGGCGAGTGGTGAAAGCTAACGATGAAGGCGAGACTGAGAGCTACGATTTTGGAAACAACGAAAGTGAAAAAACCCTAATGCAACGCGTGAATCGTGATAGCGACCGAGGTAGAAGGCAGAGGGTTGAGAGCTGAGATTGATAGGATAGATGGTAGAGAGACCAGAGATTGAGAGCGGCGAAGGCGAGATTGAGAGCTGTGATTCTGGAAACAACGAAAGTGAAAAAAACCCTAATGCAACGCGTGAATCATGATATTGATATATATTTTAATTTATTAAATATATATTTTAATTTATTAAATATATATTTTAATTTATTAAATATATTTTTTAATTTATTAAATATAATTAATTTTGGGTACAAACATGTACATTTTTCAGTATAATCGTCCCCAAATCATACCCGTTGATTCATATTTGGTTTTTATCCAAAATTATTCCCATTCACGAAATTTATCGAATAAAAATCGAACCGTCGATCCATATAACCGAACCTGTAGTTTTTTTGCCTATTTCTACTTAGAGTAACAATAACTCCACCTCATATTTGAGTTAATTTAATTTGGTTGGAAGTTTTTTTTCTAACTAAAGAATTTATTCAAACATATGAAATAAGAGTATAACAATATTAAAGACAAATTTTTTAAATATAATAAAGTTTTAATTGATAAATCAAGATTCAACAATAATTATATTATTTTATCTATATAATACTTTCCGTAATAATCAAGATTCTTATTTTTATTTATCTTAATATTTTAATGAATCAATTGGTACAAAGATTTTTTAGAACACATGCATAATAATTAAAAGTAAAATCTTTTATATATTTAATCATTTATTTATATATAATAAATATCATTTTTTACTATGTATAAATTGTATCATTTTCATTATAAATAACGTTTTCGACATCAATCACATACATAATTACGATCGGTATCAAAAGTTCTATGCCTTAATCTCATCAAGTATAAGTTTCATATTCACAGTTCATTATTATTAAGATTCGTATATAAAATATAAGAAAATAATTTATTTATCATCATCACCATCTTGTGAGTCTGAGTCTTTCATTATTTTTTCATGAAGAATTTGTTTAAGTTGAGAAAATAAGTAAAGAAGCTTTTAAAATAGGGAGAAAATTATAAATAAAAAGTAAAGTGATAACTTTTAAAAATAGTTGAGAATTTTTAAAATAAAATTTTTAAGATCAATACTCTAAAACCATGTAGAAAGAGAAGTAACCATAATTTCTCAAACTTTCCTGCGCGAAAGTTTTCTCTCGCATAAACAAGCCAAGACTTTTTATTTGGGGCGAAGTTCGTGTTAATAAATCTAGCATTAAATGGTGATATATAGGTTGTGCTTACTTTTTGCATGTACACCACATGTACGGCTTGTTTCAGCAACAGCGTATGTTTGATTCAACGTAAAGCTCGTCTATCTCGAATCTCAAATAACGTGTTTTGTGTTTTGAAAACTTTGATTCTAATTCCTTGAAGTGGGCGGCTATGGTGATGTGTATTAAGATTATTTAAATAATCTCCATGCTACAATTTTATTAGGAATAAATTTTTTAATTCAACTCTAATGAAGTGTCATACAAAAGTATGCATTGTGTATGTAATTCATTCTCACTCTGATGCACCCATACACAACACCGAGAGATCCACTCTTAATTATATGCTATAATTTAATACAATTAAATTATCTAACAAATTCAAAAATAAAATCTAATTTAAATTTTACTAAAATAGTGTTTACTTCTTCCACATGTTTTTAAATGCCTATTAAATTTTATCAAATTAAATAATATTTAATCAATCCCATGGTCACAGTTTTTAACCGTTATCATAGATCTATAACTACGGTTATAAAAACCGAGATTTAAGTTAAAGAGACCAAAAGTAATGACCTATGATCTCGGTTTTTTAACTGTGACTATAGGGTATACCTATTGTCTCGGTTTTTTAATAACCGAGCCATAAGTACACTCTATGGCCTCAACTTTCTAATAACCGAGGCCATATATTTGTAATCAAAATAATATATATTGTTTCGGTTACATTTAAACTGTGATTATATACATTTTAATTAAACTAATTTTCAAATATAAATTAAAATATTTTAATATATACCAAAATATTATATCATCCTTATAAATTTATTTGACATTTATTATTATCATAAAATGTCCTTATAAATTAATATGCATTTTGATTATTCAAATAATTAGTTTCAAATTAATTATTCATTTTATCTTAAAAACATTAATTATTGGTCCTTTAATTAATTATTAATCTTTGAGTTATTCTAATATAAACTTTAGATTAAACTCTTGAATATCATAAATGATATTTACCCAACACAATGCATATGAGTAATCCATTGATATTACCATTACATACGATTAAATCCTCTACAATTAGTTCGTAGTACAATCAAAGTTATTAAGTCCGTTTCACCTCCTCTATTACATCTTTTTCTTGAATACATGTGATGCACATGAATAACTAAGTATAATCATATTATAGACTGTATGTAGTTATCCATTATCTAGATCACTAAACAAGAGAACTGTTATATAACATAACATATGTGAATAGACGGAATGGAGTTAACATCTTGTGAGATAACCTCACAGTTGACTAAAAACACGAAGATATTAAGATATAAGGAATCTTAACCCACCAGTACGAGCATTACTAACTAAGTCAAATGGCAAGGTACTGCATCAAGAGGCCAACTAAATCACTCAGGATTAAAATCATCCTACACATGACATTGATTGGCATATGTAGAAATATATATGAGTAAATGAATATTAACAGTGTCTTTAATATGTACGGTCCAATTCTATATAATCAAATATTATACAAAGTATCCCCATTTACATGTCTCTACACCAATAACCCTAAATAAAGGCCACTCCATTTCAAATAGATATGGGTTATATTAGTGACTTAATTAAATATCCATGTATCAAACTTTAATTGATGGTCACAAACTAGTTTGATTGTTTCACTTAAATTCAATTATCTTTTGTATACGCTACTACACTGAGTTTAAACAGAAACGAATAATCAAACATTTTAAAAGATCTATTTGAAGTATATAATAGCACATGTAAATAAATGAAATATTCTTCTTATTTATTCTAATTTAAGAAAAGTTTAAAGTACAAGCACATGATTTCATTAAGGGCTCCTATCCTAATATATAGTAGTGGCTTTTTCATTTTTAATTTTTAATTTTTTTGTTTTTATGGATGGTTTTTCAACTCATCTAGCGAGTCATGCGGGCATCGTTCAAAACCTACTTATGTTCTTCTTTAAGAACGTGGTCATCTTCCTTGAATATCGTGTGATGGGATGCTTATGGTAGGATAGACTCACACTAAATATTCATGACTTAACAAATAACTTAATACACCTATTGACAAAGGTGAAGATGCATCTCAAGGGATTTGTGGCAAAGAACAACAACCTTAATGATAAGGTTGAGTGACAAAGGCATTCTCTATATGATTTATTGTGTAGGATGGCGTGGCCTCTTGCCCAGTATACTGTCATGTCTGGCATGAGTGGCTACATCCTAAACTATGTTGGCTATAATGCAAAAGTGTAGACGATGCACTCTTCACAGAAACAATTAAGTCTATGTAATATGTCAAGCGAGGCTTGATAGGTATATTGGATCATAAACTTCATCTATTATGGGAGCACAAACCCAAACCCAAATCCATCCCAATTGGAGCCCAAATCCACAAATTAAGGTCTAAAACTACAAGCCTTTTACCTAGAATCTTCTATGGGGTGATAATTATGCATGTAAATCATTTTGTAACTTAAAATATTGTTAGAAGGATAGAGAAGAATGAGGTGTATGGTTATTGTAATTTTGGATTAGTTTATTTGTGTGGTGTAGGATTGTTCTTAAGTAGTATAAATACCCCTCCCAATTTTAGTTTAGGCATTAAGAAAAATTAAGAGCTTCTAAGTGAGTGAAGAAGCAAAATCTAAGTAAGAGTGAGTTGTAGTATCTTGTATTTTGAGTGAGAGTGCTATTGTAATATTTCTTTGAGTTTGAATAAAAGTTGTTTATGTGAGTGTTTCATTTCCAATAAAGTGATATTAGAGCCAAGTTTGAAAGTATACACTATTGAAAATCAAATTAGAGGTCTCGACGAGAGGAATCTGATGTCGCAAGAATCATCCAGATTAGAGTTTAGACGCATCGCCACATGCCTCTAGAAGAGTCCTACCATAAATTGAGTTGACTCATCGAATTGAGCAGAGTCAACCAAGTTGGATCCATTGATTGAGCCGAAAAGTCAGTTGACCGAGCCATCGAGCCTATCAATCGAGCCATTGATTGTTGAATTTGACCAAAAAAATTTGTAATTTTTTTCAAAGTTCCTTCCAAATTTTTTTGGCGTTCTGGATTCATTTGTGTGATCATATTTTATAAATTCTCATCATATTAAGAGATATGGCAAATGGTATGACACGATTCCAAGTTCTAACACTCAATAACAACAACTATGACAATTAGAGTATCAAAATGAAGGCACTTTTTAGATCACAAGATGTGTGAGATATCATAGAGAAAGGATATAACGAGCCTGCGGATGATGTTGCTCTTGCTGCTCTTACACCAGATCAAAAGACAACTTTGAAGGATTCAAGAAAGAGAGATAAGTAGGCTCTCTACCTCTTCTACGAAGTATTAGATGATGATGGTTTTGAAAATATTTCGAGTGCAAGCTCTACCAAGGAAGCGTGGGAGAAGCTACAAACCACTTACAAAGGAGTCAAAAAGGTGAAGAAGGTCTTTCTCCAAACATTAAGAGGTGAATTCAAATCCTTACACATGAAATTATCTGAGTCTATTTCATATTATTTCTCAAGAGTAGTAGTTGTTTCTAATCAAATAAAAAGAAATGGTGAAAATTTAGAAGATGCGAGGATAATAGGGAAGATACTTCATTCGTTGAATCCCAAATTTGAGCATATCGTCGTGATGATTGAAGAAACTAAAGAATTGGAAGAAATGATGATCGAGTAACTCCAAGGATCATTATAAGCATACGAAGAGAAGCATAAGAAAGAGCAAGGGTTTGCTGAGCAACTCCTCAAGCTGCAACAAGGATATACATGAAAGCCAAGGAAATGATAAAAACCAACATGGCTGAGGTAGAGATAGAGGCAGTGGATGAGGTGGAAGTCGTGATCATGGACGAGGTTGGAATTACAACAACAACAATTCCAAAAACAACTATGAGAATAGAGAAAGCTCAACATGAGGTTGTGGAAGAATCAATTCGAACTAGTGGTATTACAAATCTCAATTTTGATGTTATAATTGTCAGAAGTTTTTATAACATGCTTTAGAATGTAGAGCTCCCAACAATAAAATTGAGAATAAGGCCAACTCCGTGGAGGATAAGAAAAATGTAAAAGATACACTTCTTCTAGCACGAAAGGAAACTGATGGTGGCTAAGCAAATTCTTGGTATCTTAACAGTGGTGCAAGCAATCACATGTGTGGAAGGAAAAACATGTTCGTGGAGCTAGATGAGTCAGTAAGCGGAAATGTTTTGTTTGGAGATGATTCCATAATAGTAGTGAAATGGAGAGGTAACATCCTTATCCGTTTGAAAGATGGGAGACATCAATTTATTTCTAATGTCTACTATGTGCTCAATATGAAAAGTAACATCTTGAGTTTATGACAACTATTAGAAAAAGGTTATGATATTCATATGAAGGATGATAATCTTTCTATAAAAGATGATAATAATAACTTCATTGCTAAAGTATCGATGTCAAAAAATAGAATATTCTTGATCAATAGACAAAACGATGTTGCAAAGTGCCTAAAATCTTGCTACAAAGATGCATCATGGCTTTCGCATCTTTGATTTGGGTATCTCAATTTTGGAGGTCTATAGTTGTTATCTAAGAAAGAGATGATGAAGGGACTACCTTGCATCAGCCATCCTAACCAACTTTATAAAGGGTGTCTAGTCGGGAAGTAATTTAGGAAAAAATTTCCAAAGGAGTTAGAGTCAAGAGCCAAGAATTCACTCGAGCTCATCCATACCGATGTGTGTGGTCTGATCAAGCCAAGCTCTCTCGGTAATAGTAATTATTTTCTTTTCTTCATCGATGTTTTTTCAAGAAAAACCTGGGTATATTTCTTGAAATAGAAGTCAAAAGTTTTCAAAGTCTTCAAGAAGTTCAAAGCTGTAGTGGAGAGAGAAATTTGTAGAAAAATCAAAGCCATGAGATCCGACCAAGGTGGAAAATTTACATCCAGGGAATTTCAAGAGTTATGTGAAGAAAATGAAATTTGTTGACCAATGATAGTTCCTAGACCCCCCTAGAAAAATGGTGTGGTAGAAAGAAAGAATAGAATAATCCTGGACATGGCATGAAGCATTCTCAAAACCAAGAAACTACCCAACGAATTTTGGGCGAAATCAGTTGCATAAATAATCTACTTGTCAAACCAATCTCCAACAAGAAGTGTATGAGGAAAGACATCGCAAGAGGCATATAGTGGAAGAAAGACTAACATTTCCCACCTAAGAATCTTTGTAAGTATAGCCCATGTTCATGTTCTAGACATAAAAAACAAAGCTTGATGATAAAAGTGAGAGTTTTATCTTTATCGGCTATGATTCTAATTCGAAGGCTACAAGCTGTATAATCCAGATGATAAGAAGATTGTGATTAGTCAAGATGTGGTATTCAACAAAGAAGGAGAATAGGATTTTAACTCTTATGCAGATGACTTCAATTTCTTTCCTCAATTTGAAGAAGATGAGCAAATAATGAGAGAGAAACTAGGTGAACCTCAACAAGAGCTTGTAAGTGGAAGTCATTACCTTCATCATCATTAAGTGGAAGTCAAGATGAAAGAGTTGCATCATGCACACAAAGTCTTAGAGATCTCTATGAGGTAACTGAACAACAAGATAACCTTACATTATTTTGTCTATTTGTCGATTGTGAACCAGTGAGCTTTCAAGAAGTAGTATAAGAGAAGAAGTGGAGAGATGTGATGGACAAAGAAATCAAGGCCATCAAGAAGAGTGACACATGGGAACTTGATGAGTGCTTAAAAAGCACTAAAATTATCATTATTTAATGTACTTTAATTGATTAAATAGATTTATATTTATATGATTTTATCATATTTTATTTAAATTTGTCTTTTTGGAATCATGGGTATTTTTATTATTTTTCAAGTATTTTCGTTCAAAAATAACTTAAAGACCGAATAAAAATTGAGAAAAGAAATGGGTCAAAAAGTCAAAAAGTTTGAGTCCCGTGCGCATGCCCAACACACGCCCGCACCATGTTTTGTGCACAAGCATACTCCTGCACTGTGTTCCGTGAACGCTTGAACGTGCCCGACACCTATCTACTACACCAAATGCCCATCTACCGAAATATTTGTGCCCCAGACACGTGCCAAACTATCCAAACGTGCCCAAATTCAAATTTTGAAATATTTCTCCCCTTTTTTGGCCTTTTTTTCATCTATAAAATGACCATCTTCCCTCATTTTAAAAGACACAATTTTCTGAGTAGAAAATTTTCATTTTTTTTTTAGTTTTTAAGTTTTTCTCAAAAAGAGAAGAACTAGTTATGTTGTTATAAATTTTTAGTTTTCGATTCAATTAATAGTGGAGATGCAAATTTGTTTGAAGGTTTTCCAGCAACAAAATTAGCATCAAACTGTTGTAAGGATTATTTTAAGGTATTATTTTAATGGATTCTTTATAGTTATCTTTTTATGTTTTATTCTTATATATTATATTTAATTTGTTTGTGATTAAATTTAACATGGTTTGATGTTTGTCAATGTGATATAATAATTATAACGTTATCATGCTTGCAAAATATTAAATAGGTAAAATATTTCTATAAAATAAATTGATTTTATTTTTATTCAAGATTTTATATTAACGAATGTTAGAGAGAAATATATTATTTTTCGTTACAAACATAAATGCGAATATTAGATTATAAGGTTTAATTATTCGGTTTGATTTAGAGTAGTGCTCTTTTATTTGTTAGTATAATCGCCCGTTAGTTAGAATGTAGCTTTATTTCAAAAGTTTTTATAAGAACTATTTCTCGAAAATGTATCGACAACATATTTTCAATCATGGTTTTAAAACTTGAATGTTAGTACTCAAATAATTAAATTATTAGGTTTAATTTAGATACCTTGAATAAAGTTTAAAATGTTTAACCTTACCAAATGTGGCATTTAAATAGTTCATTTTTCATCTCTTAGAAAAAAAGAATTAATTTAATTAACCAAATTAGTTATCGTCCCACCCATAGGTGTTAATTATTTTGTTTAATTAATAAAGAATATCTAACCGCACCAAAGGTGTTATTCATATAAAAAAGAGAGAATTAATAAATATCAGTTTATATCTTTAATAAGCTAAATAATATGAACAAACATAATTAACTTAATTATTATATCCTTAAATATTGTATTATTATAATGATAATTTTTTTGCATTATTGTTTATTGAATCCTTATCTATATTTCTTTTTATGTTATTTGATTAGTAACAAACATATCAAAATATCGTGATAGGATGTTTACTATTTAATTTTGTTTTTAAGATTTTGAATAATAAATTAAAAATCACATATATTTCTTCCTTAGATCGACCTTGAGAATATACATATCATTTGCTATAAAATGATTCGTGCACCTAGGAGAGTTTTACAAATAATAAAATCAAAGTATTTCGCATGATTGGTATTTGTAATGCCAATCTTGTGACTCATCAAGACTTTTATCCTGAGGAAGGAATAACATTTTTAAATTATTTATCAAAATTTTAAAAAAGATTTGTGCTTTAAATAATTGTGATTTTGTTTTATGTATTTTGAGTTAAAAAAATTTCAAATTTTAAATACAAAAAAAAATTGTTACTAGTATAAAAATTTTAAATTTAAGATTTGAGATTTAAAATAAAAAAAACTGTTACTGTTTAAGAATAGTAAAACAAAAAAATTCAAATTTTAAATTTCAAATAAAAAAAAAACTGTTACTGGAGAGTACAAAAAAAGTTTTAATATAAGATTTAAAAATTTAAAAAACATATTGTTACTATTCGTGTACAGTACAAAAAAATTGTTACCGTTGGTGTATAATACAAAATAGAAATTAATTTAAGATTTAAAATTCAAATAAATAAATGTTACTGTTCATGAAGAGTAAAACAAAAATTATAATTTTAAATTAAGATTAAAAAAAACTTTTGAACTTTCTTTTAATTTTAAAATTTAATATTATTTTTTTAAATAAAAAAAATTTAAAAATTTTTAAAAATAAAATAAAATTTCAAAATTTCAAAAAAAAAATATAAAAATTATTATTTAATTTATTAAATTATATTTTAACTTATCTTAACTTATTAACTTAATTAACTTCGATTTTAATTTAACGTAATTAACATAGATTTTAATTTAACTTAGATTTTAATAGAATAAAAAGTAAAAATCTAAGGAAATTTTGTCTAGGAAGCTAGTTCTTAGAAACCCTTGTGCCACTAGTCTTTTTCTGAGAACATTGTTCTGTTTAGAGGGATGATTTTTAAGGAAACTTTATCTCATCATTCTTTCTTGGAAGCATTCTTGGTTAATACTGATTATGTTATTTAACTTAGAAATTATAATAAAAAAGGAGCTTGAAACTCTACCGACTTCACCAACATCAACCACTCAAGGAGACTCATCACCTTCATCATCATCAAGTGAAAGACAAGATGAAAGAGTTTTGTCACCCATACGAAGTCTTAGAGATCTCTATGAGGTAACCGAACAATAAGATAACCTTACATTATTTTGTCTGTTTGCTGATTGTAAACCAGTAAGCTTTCAAGAAACAGTACAAGAGAAGAAGTGGAGAGATGCAAAGGATGAAGAAATCAAGGCTATCGAGAAGAATGACAATGGGAACCCACCTCACTTCCCAAGGGACATAAGGTGATAGGTGTCAAATTGGTGTACAAAACAAAACAAAACAAAATGCTAAAAGAGAGATTGAAAGGCACAAGGCGAGGCTAGTTGCTAAGGCTATAGTCAAAAGGCTAGAATTGACTATGATGAGGTATTTGCTCCTGTTGCTTGATTGGAGACTATTAGACTAATCATTTTTTGGCAGTTCAAAACAAGTGGAAGGTATATCAAATGAATGTAAAATCTACCTTCTTAAATGGAGTTCTTGAAAAGAAAGTATACATTCAGCAACCATCAGGCTATGAAGTCAAAGGCCATGAAGATAAGGTATTGAAGTTGAAGAAGGCTCTTTACGGTTTAAAACAAGCACCAAGGGTATGGAATAGTCAAATCGAAAAGTACTTCCAAGAGAATGGCTTCAACAAATGCCCCTACGAGCACACTCTATATATCAAGATCAAAGATGGAGATATTTTGATTGTGTGCCTCTACGTGGACGATTTGATCTTCACCGAAAGCAATCCAAGCATGTTCAATGAATTCAAGGAAGTGATGACAAAGGAATTCCAGATGACAGACATAGGGCTCATGTCATACTACCTTGACATTGAAGTTAAGCAACAAAATGATGGAATTTTCATTTCATAGGAAAGCTATGCAAAGGAGATCTTGAAAAAGTTCAAGATGGAGAATTGTAAGCCAATAAGCACAACAATGGAATATGGAATCAAGATGTCCAAACATGAAGAATGCAAAAGTATAAATTTAACATTCTTCAAAATTTTGGTAGGAAGTCTATGCTATCTAACTTTCACGAGGCCCGATATTCTTCACCCAGTTGGATTGGTTAGTAGCTACATGGAATCTCCAACAACCACCCATTTTAAAGTCGCAAAGAGAATTCTTCGTTATCTAAAAGGTACAATTGACTTTGGCTTATTATATTCAGTTTCTAATGATTACAAGCTTGTTGGATATAATGATAGTGATTGCGGTGGAGACGTAGATAATCGAAGAAGCACTACTGGATTCATATTTTTCATGGGGGATACTGCTTTCACATGGATGTCAAAGAAACAACTTATTGTCACATTGTCCACTTGTGAAGCAGAATATGTTGTTGCTACCTCATGCTCTTGTCATGCAATTTGGCTTAGAAATTTATTGAAGAAGATAGGCTTGATACAAGAAGAGTCAACCAAGGTTTGTGTTGACAGCAAGTCAGTCATTGCCTTAGTAAAGAATCCAGTATTCCATAATCAAAGCAAACACATCAATATTCGTTACCATTATATATGGGAGTGTGTTGCAAGAAAGGATGTGCAAGTTGAATATGTGAAGTCCCAAGATCAAGTTGCCGATATTTTTACCAAGCCACTAACAAGCGAAGACTTCATAAGATTAAGGAACTTACTAGGGGTCACAAGATCAAGTTTAACGGGAGGTGTTGGATCATAAACTTGATTTATTATTCACTTATTATATTAGTATTTTGTAGGTGTGAGACTAATTAATGTAAGTAGTTGGAGAAATAATAAGAGTGAGACTAATAAATGCAAGTAGGTATGGTTAGTATTTTGTAGATGTGAGACTAATTAATGTAATTAGTAGAGAAGTAATAAGAGTGAGACTAATAAATGAAAGTAGGTATGGTTAGTATTTTGTAGGTGTGATACTAATCAATGTAAGTAGTTGGAGAAGTAATTTAATGAGTAGTTGTGAGATATAGAGAAGTGTTTTTGGAAGCCTATAAATAGAACTTCTCTAGGACCATTTGGAATCAAGAGAAAAATTAAGAGTTTCTAAGAAAGTGAAGAAGTAAAGCCTAAATAAGAGTGAGTTGTATTTTGTATTTTGAGTGAGAGTGCTCTTATAATATTTCTTTGAGTTTGAATAAAAATTGTTTATGTGAGTGTTTCATTTCCAACACAGTGTCTAGGAAAGTTTCATTTACTAGCTAGGTGTCAAAGATTGAGCTATCATTCAATGGCAGTGACTATTGGGCTATGGTCCTTATGTTGTATGCGATTTCCATTTTTTTTAGTTTCTTTTTTTTTTTGTTTTTTCATTTATGATCGTGAAACTTATGGAAAAATTGGGAAGAAAATTTTATGTCGATAGAACACAATTATTTTACTTACATAGATGTTGCCATATGTTGATATTAATTTTTGCTCCTCCATTTTATCATCTTATGATCATGAAAGAAATTTTTTAAAACCTTGGACCATCACGGAGGTGATAGCCGAAGGACCTTCGATGCTTAAGCCTATGACATGCATGGAATGTAGAGATATTTGGGAAGAAAGAGATATAGCATCTAACATTCAATATTGGTGACTCTATAATGTCAAAAGTCACCATTTATATGTTTCAGGTTATGTCATGCCTGATAGGTGTAAATATATTTATGGAGGAGAGAAAGAGACCATCTTGTACTTTTTCTGAATATCTTCACCCTTTTATAGTCTTAGTAGATATTACAGTTATCATGTTCCTTCAATTATATTTTTTAAAAAATTGGAGATAATTATAAATAAATATTAATATTATAAATGACTCGTAACTTATGAGATTTTGTGACGTTATTTGTATTTATTCACCTAATAATATATATAAAGGCTACCACTGTATATAACAATAAAAATAACAAAATCTAAGTAGTTTTAAAAAACTAATTAACCATTCCCAAAACATAAAATCATATTAAGGGTGTTTAGAAATAATTTACGGATTTATGAGACAATTAACAACCACCTAATTATAGAAATTAAAAATGCTTATATCAACAAAATTATTAGACAAAAATTAAGATTCAAATGAAAAAAAAATTGGATACTTAAACTTGTTTTGAAATTACTACAATTAATTTAAAGAGAGAAAGACTTAAACTTGTGAAATTACTACAATTAATTTAAAGAGAGGCATTACTCATCAATACTTCTCAAGTAAAAAAATATTGATCCAGTGTTATGTTTCTAATCTAATTGTCTTTGTTGCAGTTAAAGATAATTTAAAACCAATATCTATTAGATTCCTAAATATCTATGAAATCAAAGGACACAAACAATTATCGATTCAAATAGTAGCATGGTGTTTTCTTTTTTTATTTGTTTTTTTTATTTAGGGCTCTATGAATTAATTCGAACAGTATACCTTCTAAGTAAAACAGATCAAATTAATTATTATCAAAATGTGTATTCTATATTTTTTTTATGTGGGTCAATTTTTTTTTTATAATTTAAAACAATTAGTTAATGAGTGTGTGCATTTGAAGATAGACTATATTGATTTGTCAAAAAATAAAATATAAGAAAAACATCAAAAACATACTTTCTTTCAAATTAGATCAACAAAATTGATGAGTGTTGTGTTAAAGAAGTTAGGAACACTAACCGAGTTATTAATTCTTTCTCTGAAAACTAATAACGAACAGAAAATTTCAAACACTTTGGGAAGTATGCAAATGATAATTATTATAATGTATATTCAATACTCTTAACTTACATTGCTAATCAACTCTCTCTATTTTCTTTCTTCCAAAAAATCTTAATCGTTGTTCTTTTTTCCTTTCTTATTTCTTCTTTTCTATAAGGGGAACTTTCTCTGCTATATATGGATTGCCCACTATTTATTTTTTGTTTTAAATAAATATCACAAAAATTAATCTCTCAATTTTTTTATTCCATGTGGATTTAGATCTAACATGATAATTTATTTAACTAAATCTAATTAATTGACATATTTTTTGTATTTTTGTCGAGTCTTTCTCCCATATTTAAATCTAGATCTAATATATTATTTAGAGTTTTGGTTCAAAAGTTAAGGAATTTAAGTCATCAAAGATCAATTTTTATGGGAGATGATCATATTATCAATTAGAAGAACTTAACTTAAATGAATATAAGAAAGTTAAATAAAAATGTTAAAAAATTTATTCATTAACTACAAATCTGTGTTACATTTCATATGATGATTTAATGTATTTTTTATTTATATGTTATTGATGTAAATTTATTTTCAATGAATAAAACATATTTTCTTATTAAAAAAACTCTTATATTGATGTTTTTAAAGATAGACCCATAATATTAAATTTTTAGAGATGATGAATAATAATAATAAGATGATGGTTTTTTTTCTTCCTAAAAAAATAAATGCATGTTTTAAAGATAGTATCTTAAAAGATAAATATATTTTAAAATTAGTATTATATGGATTTTTAAATTATAAAAATTGATAAGATCGTAAAACTCTAAATTTATTTATTTTTATTAGATATTTATATTCGATTTTAGGTTTTTTTTTTCTATTTTGTTAGCCAAAAATCAACTATTATTCATTTAAACTATAATGTGATATTTTGAATGGCTTAACATGAGTTTTATTATTGATATTTTTGTTGCATTAAAAATAGAGAAAAATAAAACAGAAGTTTCTTTGATTTTGTATAGTATAGTTTTAGATTTGTTAAAAAAACCAATTAAGAATAAATTATATTATTTTAATGATTTTTCATTAAAATATTATTATTTTTTATTAAGTGATTAAACTCGATTAAAACATGAGTCTAGAAAAATGGTAAAGTAACAATTAATATAAAAAATTCAAAAAAATCCACAAAAAAATATTTTTTTATTTTTACTATTTTATGTTAATATTTTAATAATTTTTTAAATTAAAATATATAATTAAATAATTTTTTTTTATTATTCTTAAAGAATCGTATAATATTACTTTAATTAACTGTTTAGTAAAGAAAAATACTTGAAATGAAAAATTATTAAAATATTTTAATTTATCTAATTATAATCTTCTTTTACATACATAAGGTCTATAATCTTATGCCGTACATGAGATGCTCAAAAACTACCTTTCTCTTAATTACAAAAAGACCATTATGTTATTCTCTAAGCTATACTATTATAATAACTACGTATCAATAAAGTTGAAAATTATGAAAATGAATTTAAGTGGTGAGATTTCATCATAATTTTTCTATACGTTTGGTTAGAATAACTCCAAATAGTATTTATTATGGATTGATAGTTTCCTTCTATCAGCACAGACTAAATCCGTATTGTTCTAACTAAACCAATATATAAGGATAGCGTGTGAGGCCTTGCAAACTTTGGACTATATACTATTATCAATTTCCACAAGATTATGCCAATCACATTAGCATAAAAATCTTGATTGTTGTAACACCTTTATTGTCTTTAAAGGCTACACTAAATTTAAATTTAAAGAACCCAGAAGTGGTTTCCTACATTTATTAATATGATTATGCTAGATTGTATGATTATGCTAGATTGTATGATTATCTGAAAATTAGTTCTCAAAACACGATATATTTATGAACATTTTGTAATATCAAAGTGGTGCAACGTAACGATGAACCGTGGTGACGGTTTGGTTTCGTCTGAACCGTACATCAGTTCTGAAACCGAATGAGGTTCTTGATGGAAGAACCTTTATAAAACATCGGTTCTTCTTATTAATAACTGCTTAATTTAGATACACCATCAAAACGTAGAGAATAAGTGTAAGAAATCAGTGAGAGCATCAAATCGAAAATCCATTGGAATTCTTGTGTAAGTGCAGAAATTTGATCAATGGTAGAAGGTATATTTTCAATCCATTTTGTTTCCGCTGCATTTAAATTATGCGTTCATATGGTTTTTTGAACATTTCTGGATTGAATTGTGATATTACATTTGGTATTAGAGCCATTTTTGAAAACAACTCTATTTTGCTCTATTTCACGAGGAACTGAAATTTTGAATTTTTTATTTTGCTTGTTTTTGATGCATATGGAAATTATAAATTGTTTCAATATTGATTTTATAGTGATTCTGTAAATTTAAACTTGAAAATAATGAAGAAAATAAATCCAATTTACCGTAGGTATTTATTTGAATCATTAATTAACTTTTTATTTAAAATAATGTTTTTATTTAAAATTGAGACCATGAATCACTCGAAAATTGAATTCTGAGAATTTTGATAAAAAGAATGTCGTATTTCATCGTCGGAATAGAAAGATACCACCGGGTATCCGTTAGCATCAAAACTAGTCGGGTTGACCCACTTGGAGGTTGAAGATGAAGTTTAAAAAAAAACTTCAAAAATCGCGTTGTCTGGGTGACTCAAAACCATGTCTTACGTGAGACATTAATAGTTTCATCTAATGGACTGCAACAACTATTATTGTATCAAACTTAAATTTATATATACTTAGAGTTTGATTTTTAAACAAAAAATGTTTTAGTTGGGAATCAAACCGAGACTTCACTGGTGGGCATTAGTGAGGCTTTCCACTGAGCTGTAACGATTCTTGTGTCATACTTAGTATCTGACTTAATTTTAAATATGTTATGCTTAAATTATCTATTTTGGTATTTGTATGTGTAAATTTTGTAATTAATTATACATATGAAAATTTAGTTAAATAATTTATACATAATGGAATTAATTGTTAATGGTTCTTATGGATTTAATTAGTACTTATATATTATTTATTTTTGCTTGTATAATTTATTGTCATATATGCAATTTTAAGATAGATAATATTTACACATTTGAAATTAAATTAATATTGCTTATGGTTTTATGCAATAATTGAGCCTAAGGATTTAATTAGTATTTAAGTGATTCATATAGTTTAATTAATTAGGGAGTAGCTACAACATCTTTAATTAATTAAAACTATAATAAAGTTTATTTAGGATCACATTTAGAAAATAAACACTAATTGCAATTAATCATATGTGATATAATAAATCTTATCCCACATGAATTTTTATTATATTTTTGTGTGATTAATTAAGATATAATATCAAATTATATTTTCTAATTTACCCATAGGGATTAGGAAAATGAACATAATTTGATATTTTTATCGTAAAGTTATGATGAATCTAATTGAATTAAAACTTTAGCCCACAAGCAAGTTTTATGTCACTAGATTCATATTTTTTATGATTTAAATTGGTAAAGAATGACTATAGTTTAGGTCTCAAATTTTAATAAGCATATAATCTTTAATTGCAACATCTCAACCTGTAAATTTCTCTAATATCCGCTGTGACATTCTCGATTTGAAAAGGGATAATTATAAAATATGGAAGGAAAGAATTCTCCTTCAACTAGGGTGGATGGATATTGATTATGCTATTAGGAAAAATGAACCACCTAAAATTACTCAAACCAGTACTCCAGAGAATATCATGATTTATGAACAATGAGAATGATCTAATTGCCTTAGCATGATGTTCATTAAGACTAAAATCTCTGCTGGTATTCATGGTTCTGTTGATCAGTATAACAATTTTTAAGACTTGCTAAAGGTCATTAATGATCAATTCGTCACTTTAGATAAGGCATTAGGAAGCACCCTTATTATGAAGTTCTCTTCTTTAAGACTCACCAGTGTGAAAGGTGTGCGCGAGCATATTATGCAAATGAGGGACATTGCGGCTCAACTTAAGCATCTTGAGGTTGAGATGTCAGAATCCTTCTTGGTACACTATATCTTTAACACTCTCCCACATTAGTATAGGCCATTCAAAATCTCGTACAATACACATAAGGATAAATGATCAATCAATGAACTAATGACCATGTGTGTTCAAGAGTAAGGGGGCTTGTTATGGAATTTGGTGAAAGTGCAATGTTGTCTACAATGTATCGGAAAATAAAATCTCAATACAAGCATAAAGGAAAAGGGATAATTCCACCTCAGACTGATATTAAGAAAGAATCCAAGTGTTTATTTTGTAAAAAGAAGGGACACATAAAGAAGGATTGTATCAGATTCCAGAATTGGCTTGAGAATAAAGGCAATCCAACCTCGTTTGTTTGTTATGAATTTAATATATGTTAATATTAACACCTAGTGGATTGATTCTGGATCTACAATCCATGTTGCAAACTCCTTACAAGGTATGTGAAATCTAAGAAAGCCAGTGGGAAGTGAGCAATACATCTTATTCGGTAACAAGATGGGCTTACATGTGGAGGCTGTAAGGACATGCAGTTTGATTTTAAGTAGTGGTTTTATTTTAGAATTAGAAAAGATCTTTTATGTTCCAAGTTTCTTTAGAAACTTGATTTCAATTTCAAGTTTGAGACATGTGTGGACTACATTAAGGGAAATCCGACTAACAAGTCAAAGAAAGGTGCCAATAGGAGTTCAAGGATATTAGAAATTATACATACAGATATATGTTATCTAGACATGGATATCCAAGGTCAGAAATATTTTATCACCTTTATTGATGATTTTTCTCAATATATGTATCTCTACATGTTTCATAATAAGAGCGAAGCATTAGATGCCTTCAAGAGCTTTAAGGTTGAAGTAGAGAAACAATGTGGAAAGTAAATAAAGATCATGGGATCAGATAGAGGTGGTGAATATTATGGTAGATATATTGAGAATGGACAAGCGCTTGGTCTGTTTGCTAAGTTTCTTCAAGAACATAGGATAGTTACCCAATACATTATGCTTGGTTTACCAGACCAGAATGTTGTAGCAGAAAGGAGAAACCGAACACTATTGGACATGGTGCGGAGTATGCGTAGTAACTCCAATCTTCCTAAATCCTTGTGGATTGAAGCTTTAAAGATGGATATGTATATATTAAACCAAGTTCCAACCAAGGCTGTTTCAAAGATGACATTTGAATTATGGAAAGGTTGGAAACCGAGTTTGCAACATATGCACATTTAGGGATGCCTGTCTGAAGTGAGGATTTATAATCCACAAGAGAAGAAGCTAGACCCAAGGACCATTAGTGGGTATTTCATTGGATATGCCAAACGGTCTAAGGGTTATAGATTTTACTGTCTATCTCACAACACTAGGTTTGTGGAATCAAGAAATGCAAAATTTCTTGAAAATTACTTGATTAGTGGGAGCGATCGATCCCAGGGTATTGGTTATGAGAAAGATCATTCAGATGCTTAATGTGCCACTTCAAGTAATGGACTAGTAGTTATTTTTAACAACACGCCTCGAGTATAAATGCTTGTTGAAGAACCATTCTTAGAAGTACAACAAACTGTTGATCCTGATCTAATAGATATTGAAGTTCAATAGATGCCTACAATTGTTGAACAACTAGCTAAACAATATGATCCT
Source organism: Hippophae gyantsensis (assembly GCA_030763125.1). NCBI lineage: Eukaryota > Viridiplantae > Streptophyta > Magnoliopsida > Rosales > Elaeagnaceae > Hippophae > Hippophae gyantsensis. Next base: position 24,915,604 of record CM061039.1, on the reverse strand, counting down.
ACTCTTCAGGAGAATATTGATGCAGCATTAAGAAGATTTACTAGAGTAAGGAAATCAATGACTCCTAATGATAATGTTGTGTCTCTACAAGAATATGACTATAATGTTGGAGCCAAAAATGATATTGAGATGTTTTCACAAGCCATGAGTTATGAGGTTTCAAACTTATGGTACAATGCCATGAAAGAAGAAATGGATTCTATGGCGTCTAATCGAGTCTGGGATCTCGTCAAATTGCCCGATGGTATGAAATCCATTGGATGTAAATGGGTCTTCAAAACAAAAGAAAGACCCACAAGGCAACATTGAGAGACATAAGGCAAGACTCGCTGCCAAAGGATTCACTCAAAGAGAAGGAATCAACTACACAGAGACATTTTCTCCTGTATCTAAGAAAGATTCACTTTATGTGGTCATGGCATTGGATGCTCATTTTGATTTGGATTTGCATCAAATGGATGTGAAAATGGCTTTCCTTAATGGTAACCTAGAGGAAGAGGTTTATATGAAACAACCTGAAGGATTCTTCTCTAGTGATGGTGAGCATTTGGTTTGTAAGCTTAATAAATCCATATATGGATTAAAACAAGCTTCCCATCAATGGTATTTGAAATTTCATAATGTCATTACTTCATTTGGTTTTGAAGAGAACGTCATGGATCAATGTATATACCAGAAGGTTAGTGGGAGTAAGATTTGTTTTTTAGTGCTATATGTGGATGATATTTTGCTTGCAGCCAATGATAAGGGTTTGCTACACGAGGTAAAACAATTCCTCTCTAAAATTTTTGATATGAAGGATATGGGTGAGGCATCTTATGTCATTGGCATTAAGATCCATAGAGATAGACTTCGAGGCATTTTGGGTTTATATCAAAAAACCTATATCAATAAAGTTTTAGAGAGATTTAGGATGAAAGATTGTTCACCAAGTGTTGCTCCCATTGTGAAGGGTGATAAGTCCAATTTGGAACAATGCCCAAAGAATGATTTTGAAAGAGAACAGATGAAAACCATTCCATATGCTTCAGTCGTTGGAAGCCTGATGTATTCTCAGGTCTGTACTAGACCTGACATTGCATTTGTTGTTGGGATGCTAGGGAGATATAAGAGTAAACTAGGTGTTGACTATTGGAAAGCTACAAAGAAAGTGATGAGGTACCTGCAAGGAACCAAGGATTATATGCTCATGTATAGATGAACCGATGAACTGGAAGTAATTGGCTACTTTGATATGGATTTTACTAGCTGTGTTGATTCACAAAAATCAACATCTGGTTACATTTTCATGCTTATTGGAGTCGTGTCTTGGAAGAGTACGAAACAATCCTTGACCGCTACTTCCACTATAGAGGCCAAGTTTGTGTCATGTTTTGAGGCCACATCACATGGTGTATGGTTGAAGAGTTTCATTTCCAGGCTTAGAGTAGTTGACTCTATTTCTAGGCCATTAAGATTGTATTGTGACAACTCAGCTACTATATTTATGGCTAAGAACAACAAAAGTGGTAGTCGTAGTAAGCACATTGATGAGTGCTCAAAAAACACTAAAATTACCATGATTTTATGCACATTAATTGATTAAAAATATATATATTTATATGTTTTATCATATATTTATATAAATTTGTCTTTTTCGAAATCACGGGTATTTTTATTGTTTTTCAGGTATTTTCGCTTAAAAACGTAACTTAAAGACTCAAAGAGGAATACTGGAAGCAATACATCACAAATATATTAATAAATAAATGAGGAAAGGTCAACAAATATCGAAAAATTGGACAAAATGGGTCAAAAAGGTCAAAAATGTCAAAAAGGAGGAAATCGCTACACAAGCCACGCCTAATCGCCACAAGGCTACAGCTACTTTGGTTTTCTCTATTTATAAAACTCTCGCAAGTGCACGAATCATTTCGTAGAAAATGATATGTATACTCCCAAGGTCGATCTAAGGAAGGAATGTATGTGGTTTTTAATTTATTATTCAAACTTTTAAAAATGAAATTAAATCCTAAACATCCTGTCACGATATTTTGGGTTTTGTGTTTTTAATCTAATTACATAAAAATAAACATAGATTCAATAAACATTTATGCAAATTTTATCTCATAAAACAAAAGAGAGTATTTATGGATATAATAATTAAGTTAATTATGTTTGCTCATATTATTTAGGTTATTAAAGATATGAATTGATATTTATTGATTCTCCCTTTTTTGTATGAATACTACCTTTGGTGGGGTTAGATATTCTTTGTTAACTAAACAAATCAATTAACACCTATGGGTGGGATTGATAACTAATATGCTTAATTAAATTAATTCTTTTTTCTAAGAGATTGAAAATGAACCATTTAAATGCCACCTTTGGTCGGGTTAGAGCAAGCTTAAACTTTATTCAAGGTATCCAAATTAAACCTAAGAATTTAGTTATCCGAGTACTAACTTTCAAGTTTTAAACCACTATTGAAAACATGTTGTCAATACATTTTCAGATAATAATTCTTATAAAAACTTTTTGAAATAGAAGCTTCACTCTAACTACCGCGATTGTACCAACAAATAAAAGAGCACTACTCTAAATTAGACCGATAACTAAACCTTAAAATCTAATTTTCGCATTTAAGTTTGTAATGAAAAATAATATATTTCTCTCTAACATTCTTAATATGAAATCTTGAATAAAAATAAAATCAATTCATTTTAGAGATTTTCACCTATTTAATATTTCGTAAGCATAACAACGTTATTATTACATCATGTTTACTAACAACAAGACAAGTAAATTTAATCACATACAAATTAAATATAACATGTAAGAATAAAACATAAAAAATAATCAGAAGAAAATAAAATCCCGAACTCTCGATGCTATTCCCGTTGCTGAAAACCTCCAAGCGGAATTTGCACTCCCATTTATTGAATCGAAAAGCTAATAAATTACAAAATATAACTAGTTCTTCCCAAAAAGGAAAGAACTCTAAAACTAAGAGAAATTAACTAAGAAAAGCTAAAAACTAAGAAAACTAAAAAACCTAAAAATCTAAGAAAAGAGAGAAAGAAAGAGAGAAGCGTGTTTTGAAGGTGTGGTATGAAGTGAAGAGAACGGGTGTATTTATAGGTGAGGATGGAGAGAAAAAGTGGGGAAAAATGTTAAAAAATGGTAGAAACGCGGAGTAGTGATTTGATGTCATTTGATGACGTCGCATGACGCTGGGCGGCCGCGTAAAAGGGGCGCAGACGTGGGCAAGGCGCCCAACTAAAGATGGCACGCGCTGGCGCGGCGCGTGGGCGTGAGACAACAAAGATGGCGCGCGCGCGAGACCGGGCGCGCGCACAAGGCCACACGTGACGCGATTTCCTCCTTTTTGACATTTTTGACCTTTTTGACCCATTTTGTCCAATTTTTCGATATTTGTTGACCTTTCCTCATTTATTTATTAATATATTTGTGATGTATTGCTTCCAGTATTCCTCTTTGAGTCTTTAAGTTACGTTTTTAAGCGAAAATACCTGAAAAATAATAAAAATACCCGTGATTTTTTTAAAAGACAAATTTATATAAATATATGATAAAACATATAAATATATATATTTTTAATCAATTAATGTGCATAAAATCATGGTAATTTTAGTGCTTTTTGAGCACTCATCACACATCGACATTAAATACTTGGTCATAAGAGAACGTGTTAATGAAAATAAAGTGGTCATTGAGCACGTAAGCACTGAGTTGATGATTGCTGATCCTTTGACTAAAGGCATGCCACCAATGAAATTCAAGGATTGTGTAGAGAAAATGAGAATTTGTTCCACTTTGTAAATGTATATATACAATTTATTAATGAAACTCTTATATATTGTGATATTTTCTCATATTCATGTGCACCTTGATTTATTTGAGAAAATATATATTTTATTGGACCAAAAATAAATATAGGATTTATTCATTAAGTTTTGTTACCATATAAAGTATAGTACTTGAGAAACTAAATACATTGTAATACATGGAAGATAATACTCGCTCTTAGAGGACCTATCGCTATGATTCATGTATTTTGTTAATTAAGAGAATTTCACTTAACGTTTACACCAAGTGGGAGAATGTAATATCAGAGTGGTGCAATGTAATAGTGAACCGTGGTGACAGTTCAGTTTCGTCGGAACCGTACATCGGTTCTGAAACCGAACGAGGTTCTTGATGGAAGAACCTTTATAAAGCATCGGGTCCTCTCACTATTAACTGCTTAATTTAGATACACCATCAAAATGCAGAGAATGAGTGTGAGAAACTAGGGAGAGCATTAAATCAAAAATCCATTGGAAGTCCAGTGTAAGTGCAGAAATTTGATCAATGGTAGGAGGTATGTTTTCAATCCATTTTGTTTCTGCTGCATTTAAATTATGCGTTCATATGGTTTTCTGAATGTTTCTAGATTGAATTGTGATATTACACATTTGACTCTTCATTTTTAAAAATATTTTTATTTTGTATCCAGCAAATTGCCATAAAATTCAATGTGATGCTAAGTGTAAATTCCATCTTACAGTTTTTATCTACAATAAAAGTATTTGGTGGATACAGACATAGATCTAGAAATGATATTATGTTCAATCTATTGAAAATTTGGATCCTTGTACTTCCTTTCCATACTAACCATAATCTATGCAAAAAACCACATCTAATAAAAAGATGCTCCATTGTCTCTTCTTCTTGTTCACAAAGAAGACATATAGTGTTCAAATATTTAAGAAATATTATGAGATTAGGTTTAACAGTTATTGCATTTGAAGCTATCGTCCATAAAAATAATCTGTGATGTTCCTATAGTCTAGCTTTCCAAATTTTCCTCCATAATTGTATTTGGCCAATATCTTGCACCTCTTGCACCATCATACTATATGTTGATTGAATTGAAAATTCCTAGTTTTATTTTATATCCGGATGATCTTATCCTGAATCTTTACAATAAGGATTCTAAGTTTACTAACGAACAAGACTGTGTTCATATCAAATAAGAGATTCGATGACCTCCATTTCCATCCATTATCATTACTAATATGCTTAACCTTTATGCTTTCTTCCTTTTGTTGTTTTCCATGTAATACTAGGGGTAAAAAGGATTATACTTGAGGAATCCATGAATATTTTGTATAGAAGTTCCTACAATCTCCTTAGATAAAAATTTCCTTGCTTAAGATAGATCTAATGTCGTAGATGTACTTTCGCAAATACAAATTTGAAGCTTTAACTCTCACATTCCTAAATTCACTACTCTTGTAATACTTTTGAGACAAAATTTTAACTCATATTTTATCTGAATTAGTAGCTAGGCTCCATCCTAACTTAGATAATAAGGCTATATTCATCTCATGGAATGATCTAAATCCAAGCCCTTCCAATTCTTTTAGTTTGCATATAGATTTTCAACTCTTGAAAGCACCATAATGTGAGCTAGAATCTTTTGAATATTACCAAAATTTCCTAATTGTGAGTCTTCCTTTCACAAATAATCTTAGGGACTTTATGTGCTAATAGTATAGAAAGGAGTAGATTGAATGAATAACCATATAAGTTTATTCTTTCTTGCAATTGAAAGAAATCTAGCTTTCCATCATTCAACTTTTGAAGCCATCTTGTCAATGATTTCCTTAAACTCTCTAGATTTGTTATACAGTAGAAAAAAGGGATTACCTAAATAAGTGACATGATGTCTTATTATTTGAATCCACATTGTATGAATAATTCTTCATTGAAGTTATAATCCAAAATTTTTTGATAAGAACATCCCATATTTTTATAGGTTAGAGGTTTGCCCATATATATCCTTGCATTTTCTCAAGATCTCCATAAATGAATTTTCCTCCTCTTTAGCTCTACATAGTAAGAGTTTATCATCTACATTCAATAGGTGACTAATTAGAGTGGCTTGTCTTGAGACCTTAATTCCATGGATTGTCTCACACCAATTTTAGCTTGAGCTATCAATCTAGAAAGGACTTCAACTCACTACTATAAAACATACATATGGTCTTAGACATTTAGCATTGATTTATATAAAAACTGAGGTTATAGGGTTTTGGTCTCGGTTATTTAAAAACCGAGGCAATAGGGTATGTATATGACCTCAGTTATTTAAAAACCAAGGCCATATATATACCCTATAGCCTCAGTTTTTAAATAACCGAAGCCATAGACAACATCAAATTTTTCTATCAATTTTTTCCTTTTTCTCTTTTTCTTTTTACCTTTTCCCTCTTTTTATTTCCATTTTCCCTCTCTCTCATTTTTCATCTCTCTCTCTCTCTCTCTCTTTTCTTTTTTATTTCCCCCAAGCCAGCTAGCGCTTTAGTTTATTTTTACTCTATTTTTCCCAGCTCTTATTCTAGCCAACTAGTTCTTTTTTACTCTGGAAGCTAGGAAAGCTCTGGAAATATTTCTTCGTTGGTGGCATCGCTGGTTGTAGTTCGACTTGGATGGGATGACAGACTTTGCACACGTTGGTAGACTTTGCTGATGTTGGTTACACGTTGGTGGAATTGGACGCCTGACGTTCATAGTGGCTAGCATCACTGGTATATTTTTTTCACTTTATTTTTTTTATTTTTTATTTTCCCCTTTTCCTCTTCCCTAGTGCAATCTGCATCTTCTTCCTCTTCCCCTACCTGTTGCTCACCTCCCCTCACCCACCGCTCACTCGGGTAGCTGGTTTCTCAACTCAAACTGTATTCAGATTTGGGTTTGTCACTCTTCTCAATTTTCAATTTAGGGTTTGTCACTTTTACCCTCTCTTTATTCGAAATACTCTTTGAAACTATTGTTGGTACTTGATCTCATTTCTCCACATTATTTTGTTGTTAATTACTATAAAGTTTGGTTGTTGATAAATTACTATAAAATGAAAAAAAATCCAACACGATTAAAAAAATTGGATTTTTTCTTGCTACAAGTATTTCAGAATCAAGAGAATAAAATGATTTTTTTGTTTCTTTTCATTTTTTTATATTGAGCAAACAAAGTCTTATTTTTATACATCTGCAATTAGATTGGGTGTTTAGATTGTGGGTAGCTAATGATTGATTTTTTTGGTTTTCTTGCTTAACATCTTATCTTGCTTTTATTTTATTAGTACTGCCTCTTGTTTGGAACAACAACTCATCATTGATAGTTGGATCTAGAGGTATTTTCTAGAATTTCATTGGTTTCTATTTTTGTTATGAGTGATTTTTTTCCCAGTGACATATTTATAAGCTTCTGAGTTCTGAATTTGATTTTATGTTGCACAAATCTAGTTATAATCTGACAATAGTGATTTTTTGAAGAAAATTTGTTTAAATATTTTGGAAATTTCAGCGCTTTCTAACATTGTCATTAAATATTTTTATGTGTGTATATAATCAAGCATATTGTAAACATTATACTTTCAGCAGTTTCAAGGACTTCTCTAACTTGCAGCTTTCTTTTTTCAGGTTGTTTCTGTCATGTATATGTGGTGTAGTAATATGGGTAGGTAAAATTTTCAAGTATGGCTTGTTAAATGGAAGCGCATGTTGTAAAGATAATAATGAATTATAAAAATTTGGTCTTTTAGTGTGCTTTTCATATATGCGAGCACCATTTCTCACCTATATTTTGTTACATATATTTATTAGAGATCTTATAATTAGATAATATCATTCAAAAAACTAGAATTACTAGCATTTTCAATGGCATGGATGTTCAAGAGTGGAACCCATTAATTGATAAATATGTTGATGTCAAATATGATGCTTCATCGGTACGACTCTTTCTTTACTTTAAAAACTTTCATAAACATATAGACTGTTGTATATGGTAAAAGTGGGGGGAGGAAATTCAATTTTCATATTGTTTGATCAGGTAATGGAAGCAAAACCTCATTTGAAAGAAGCCCTGCAAGCAGAAGTGGGATTTCCAGTGGACAAAGACATCCCGATCATTGGATTCATTGGTATGCTTGAAGAGAAAAAAGGTTCAGATATTCTTATTGAAGTCGTTCCCCAATCTGTCAAGGAAAATGTTTAGATAATAGTCCTGGTAAAGACGCAATTTTGAGCAAGCACTAACGTCTCTTACTACAAGTTGATCAGAAATATATCTACATGCTTCCTTATTATGCTAAAATCTGATTTTTCTACTCATGACATTTAGAAAGTCAATGGAGAAGCAGCTTGAATGGTTGGGGATATTATACCTTGATAAGGTGAGAAGAGTAGCAAAATTCAATGTTCTTTTGTCTCATATGATTACAGTTGATGTTGATTTCATATTATTTCATAGTTGATTTGAACCTTGTGGTCTCATTCAATTGCTTGTAATTAATAGTAAAAAGTAAGTTTGTAATATTAAGTTTTTATTATGTTTTAGTATATAATAAACTTTCAAATGTAATTGTATTTTTAATTTTAATATAATATAATTTTTAATATTGTAATTAATAAATATAAAATACAATAAATTTATTGTATTTTATATTTATTTTTAATATTATAATTAATAATTGTATTTTTTTAATTTATGTATACCATATGGCCACGGTTATTGAAAAATCGAGACCATAGACATACCCTATGACCTTGGTTATTGAAAAACCGAAGCCATAGATATGTCCTATGACCTCGGTCTTTCAATAACAGAGGATATAGGTAACAGTCTATGGTCTCTCTCAATTAGGCCTCTGTTCTTATAACTGTGACCATAGGTCTATGGTCACGGTTAAAAATTAAAGTCATATGTATGTTTTTTAGTAGTGGTACTACAATTATAAATAGGTATGGAGACAAAAGATCTCCATGTCTTAGACCACTAGAGGGAATGATCTTATCTAATTGAACTTCAATGAGTAGTATAGAAAGATTTGAGAAAGAATCCTAGCATTTCCATGACCTGATGTATCAAATTCTATTATATTTTGTGCTTTATTCATATCAATTACTACCCCAATAAGAACCCACTTTCTTTTTTTTCCTTTTCATTGTGTGAATTAGTTCTTACGTTAAAATAGAGTTTTTAGGGATCTATCTAAAGGGAACAAATGAAGCTTGAAAAAGAGATACAATTCTATTAAATAGAGGTTTTTACTAAATTTTTTGAGATGATTTTATATGACACATTATAAAGACTAATAGGATTGTAATATGAAATAGTCATAGGAAGATGTTTTTTTTTCTATTAATACGATCATATTCTTATTTATTTCAGGGATTATTCTGCTTGTGCGAAAAAGAACAAAAGCAATAATGTCTAAACTCACTATATTTCTAGGGTTTATTTTTATAAAAACTAGATGATATTCCATCAGCACTAAAAACTTTCATGTTATGGATGCTTCACTAAGCTTTTCTAATTTCCATATCACCTCAGGTACCTTAAACAGTTCCTCATTTTCATGTTGCTCAACGCCAAAGATAAATAACTAATTTAATATCCTAAAATCGTGAGGATTATCTTAGCCAATGTTTTTGTTAAAATGTTCCATAAGGTGAATGCCAATTCCCAATCTACCTCGTATGTAGTTACCCTTAGAGTCTTGTAAGGATCATATTGCATTTATTTTTCTTTTATACAAAGGGGACAAGTGAAAGAACTTTATATTTCTATATCCCTCTTTAATCAAAATTTCTCTTATTTTATTTTCCAAATCAATGTTTGCCTTATGTATTGTTCATGTGAATGTTATTGCAATTTCTCACATTTCTCTTGATTAGCTGTATCAAATGGGCCCTATTGTAATCTTGAGATTAATTGTTCCATTTGTTGTATTTTATCATGACACGTACCAAAAATGTTGTTTGTTTCAAAATCTAAGTTTATGTACCCTTCTCAATTTTTTACATACTCTTATTGAGTTTATACAGGAAAACATGATGTGACCAAGCTTGTTTCACAACCATCTACAAGTTGGATCTCTATTTGAAGCATCAAAGAACCTAAATGGCTTTGAAGGAATTCATTTTCTTTGTTAAAGTAGAATATGATATGACAATGGTCTCGGATTGAAAAACGTTTGACTAGAGATAGCTCGATCTAATCTCTTTTTAATAATACTAGTGCTATAACTTTTATTCATGTAAGTGAACTGATATCTAGTGGCACCTAAATTCAAGGCTCCAATAGAGTCTATAAACTCCTTAAGATAACTCATGATTATGAAATTGTCTAACTTTAGATTGATTAAAGGAATCAAGAATTTCTTTAAAATAACCAATCATTAGCCAATTATTTTCATAGGCATAGATAATTACAGATAAGTATGCCCAAAATAATTATGCTTCCATTTAATCATTTTTATATGATGTTATACACAAAACATGCCAACCATTTATTCATGCTACTATTTACACTTCAAAACTTGACGGCTAGCACATTAACACTCTACTCGATGATAGTAAAATTTAAACCATTTTTTAACTATAGTGAAAAATCGCCTCCTAGATTAATAGAAGGGTTAGCGACTACATTTTAAATCCTAAACTAGCCATCAGACTTAAAAGATACACACTTATGGATTTGGGCTCCATTAACTAAATGTCATATGGATTTTCTTAAATTACTAGTCTTCTTAGGGCTCGTTGAGCACTTTGTCTGACAAATCCTTGAGTGTGCTACTATGGTTGCTGGTAGGGTTTATTAAGGGTTGCATCCTCATCCATCTCAGCAGTTTGCTTTATTTCAAGAGACACCTCTTTATTACCAAAATTTTCTTCATGAGCCTCATTATGTTTCAAAATTTCTTTCATCTCTTCTTTGTACCTTCAGCTCATTCTTGGGCATAGAAGAGCAATTCCTCACTTCTAGCAAGTCCTTTGTCCAACAAAAGCTTTAGACGACCTTTGTGATAGTATTCACTTGTATTCAGCAAAAAACTTCTATCCAAATCAAAAGATGAATAAGGCATTTGCAAAACCCACACGTCTTCCTTCTTGTTATCTTCCTTGGGCAATTTCATCTCACCTTTTCTTTTTTCTGGTAATAGGACCTTGTGTAGGCATACTAGCACTCTTACCATTACCTTTTAGTCTACTTGTTCTTCTACCTCCATTAGCATTAGTTCTAGGTAATTTAGGTGGGAGAGCACTAGTAATAATTTATGAGTTAACTATATGAGAGTCTATAGTGATAGAAATCAGGATAGAAAGCATTTGGATTGATTAATTAGAAAACCTACACAAGAACCTATCTATATATATACGAGAGAACATTGCTCTCAATTGGTTAGTCAAGCTAAACATGTACCTAACTTACATAACAAACTATTTGTAGCTAATCTTATACACAAGAGTGTATAGAAAAAAAATGTACAACTTAATACATTCTAATAACCCTTCTCAAACTCATGGAGGTTGAGGTAGCACCATGAGTTTGGTTTTCAAAGAAGTGAATCTTGTCTCAAGTAAAGACTCAGTTAAAGCATCCACCACTTGTTCTTGTGAAGGAGTTGATATATTCAGATAAACATTCAATTTAAACATTACTTTAAATTACTTAAGTTGTCCTAAATTAATATATAGCAAACAAGGTTCTTTCTCGTAAAAGATTTTGAAAATTAACTCTTACTTATAAGAACAAGGAGTTTTGGTTTTTTAAAGATTATGAAAAAAATATGAATAAAGGAATGATTTTCCTGGATCATTCTCCTGTGCTAGCATGCATTGTAAATCAACAAAAGCATATACAATCTCCTATTCTTTGATTGTATGAACTTAAAGAAATTCAAAAGCTCAAAAGTCTCGACTTCTTAAATATTCATTGAATTAAACAAGCTCTTAATCCAACTCTTTCTAATAGACAACCTAGAATAAGCACTCTAAATTTAATCCATTAAAAGCATTAAATTTTAAGAAATATATAGGATCAAGGTCAAATACACAAGTTCGGTTTAATTATCTTGAGTACTAATTCTCATTACGAGTAATTTATCATTAGTTATTTAAATTGATCAAGTGATTATGTGCTCAATCAATTAAATTGATTATTGTTGATTTAATATGAATATTCAATTATATATTTGAATAATCAAGAAAATTCATGCAAAGGTTAAAACTAAGAATTAATACATAATCAATAAGAATAAATGGATAGATATTACAAATCTTATTAAATGTTATAATCCATATCTAGGGTTTTGATATCACTCATTATCAAATATAAAATTAACTACTTATGAATTTTGTTAGAGTATTACTCATAATAACAATAAAAAGATAAGATGAAAACTTAAGACTGTTGTCTTTAATTATGATCTTCAACTCCCTTGGTTATCTCTTTGAACCTTTTCCTTGGTTGTTGCCTCCAATTTAATTTTATAAATTTTGTATGTAAATTTGTGTGTTTTTGTGGTTAATCCTAGTTACATATTTATAGTATGAGAGTTACACATGATATAATTAGAAATAGGATTGTAGAATTTTAAAACAATTAGAATTCTAAGCTAGCAAATTTGGAGCAAGTGAGATAATAATGCTAGAAATTAGGAAATTGTGCAAATCTGAAAATGTGGGCTGCAACGTGACATTGTTTCTAGTTTTGTCCAATTATATCCAAAACCGTTGTGTCATAATGCATAAACACTCATACCATGACACATAATCTTTCTCTAGAAAGCCCAGTGAACTCAAGAACTGTATGATGCATCACACTATTTTTGTACCCAGATGCATTTTTTATTCATCAATGTTGTACTTTAACCTCTCCTTGATGTATTTTGTGTAAATATATTGGAATCAAGTCCTCCAATTTGTCATTTGTATTAAAACATACCCCGTGATTTTGAAATTAAATTTTTGTTACAAAATTAAGTAAAAATGCAACATTGAAGCTTAATTCTCCTAATTAATTATGAAAAATTACTAGGTAATCGTGCTTTTCAAACCCTTATCAAGAGTAAACAAAACTTCTAGTTTCTTTGAAAACATTGAATAAAGGATGAAGTAGAAGTCCATTTCCATATGCTTCATCCTAGCATTCATGAATGGATTTACTGATAAATGTTTGACACTCAAACTATTAGTGAACAAATACGCATTTGAGTTTTTTGAACTTTTAATTCTTTCAACAAAGATTTGAACCATATAATTCAGATGAAGCTAGAGAAATAACTCTATATTATGATTCTACACTAATCTTAGCAACCACTTTTTATTTTGAAGACATCTAAGAATTGAGATTGTTACTAAAGTAGATTCAATAAGCATTAGTGCTCTTCCTATCACCATGCAACTTACCTAGTTTACATATGAGAATCCAAATAGTCCCAAAACATTTGATTTAGGAAACTACAAGCAACGATTGATGGTACATTTGAGGTATCTAAGAACACATTTAGCTGTTGTCCAATGTACATTAGTGGGAGCATGTAAGAATTGACATAACTTATGAACGAAAATGGCTATATCAGATTAGGTAACAACATAGTACTAGAAGGCACCAATAGTGCTTCTAAAAGAAGTTGAATTATCTAGAAGAGAGCCATCATACTTGGACAACTTAGAACCTAAAGCCATGGGTGTCTTGAGTGGTTTAGATGAGTCTAAACTAGCCTTTGTAAGAAGCTGATTGACATATTTATATTAACATATATGAAGAGTGTCAATATATCTCTTGACTTCAATCCCCAAGAAAAAAACAAAAATCATCAAGATCCTTTAAAGAGAACTTATTGTTTAAGAGAGACACTAGTTTCCTTAGGTAAGCTTTGTCATTATTTATGATAATAATGTCATCCATATAAACCAACATAAGGGTTTTGTGATTGCCTATAAACTTGAGAAAAATATAGGTGTTATCCTTTGAATTTACAAAGCCTAACTCGAGAATACTATAACTCAATTTCTAGTACCAAGCTCTAAAAGCTTGCTTTAGGACATACATTACTTTAATTAGTTTACACACCCAATTAGGATGTGTTTTGTCTTCAACACTAACTAGTTGTTGCATGTATATTGTCTCCTTTAACACCCTATTCAAGAAGGCATTATTCATATCCAAATATTTCAAATACCACCCAAGAGAAAAAGCCAAGGAAAACACTAGCTTAATGGTCTAAGATTTGATAACAAGAGATAAATTTCTTGGATAATCAATTCCTTTTACATGTGTATACCCTTTTGCAACAAGCCTAGCCTTATACTTGTCTAGACATCCATCATTCTTCAATTTTTTTCTATATACCCATTTAAACCCAATGGGATCTACCTTAGTTGCGCAAGGAAACAACTCCCATGTACCAATATCTAGTAAAGCTTGAAACTCCTTTTGCATGGCCACTTCTCATTCAGTAATGCTGAATTCATTAGAAAAACTATGTGGCTCAATAAAAGAATTTTCTTTTGAGGTGAGTGTAAAGCCAAATATATACTTGGCCTGAGAGAACCTATCTTAGATCAAGTAATCATTGGATGTGTAGATCAAGAAGGTATTGAGGAAGGAATGAGGTGGAAGTAATAATAGATAAATCAACTGTAAATCCTATTGTATTCTATATCTGTGTGTTATTTCTCTTATACGAAACATGGTGTCTGTCTATTTTTACTCATTGTCATGTCTTCATCTATGTAAGGTTGCTTACTATGGATCAATATTGCACACCCACCACTACTACAAAAATGGGTATTTAAGTCGCTATGTAAAGTCATTTTTTGGAAAAAATGACTTATAATGAATTTAAAGTCGGTTCGGTGTAGAACGGATGCTATGTCCTATGTAGATAGCGTCGGTTGACGAGTAAAACTGATGCAACACGTATGGATAACGTCAGTTCGTCACGTCAACCGACGCTACGTCCTACGTGTATTTTTTAAATTAAAAAATGCATGCAGTTTACAATTGAAATTTTTTTAGGTCAATTATTATTTTATTTCACTCTTTAAAATTTAAGTTGGATATATATATATAGTATAATTTTTTATTTTTTTTTAGACAATTGGTTTTTAAAATTATATAATTTTTTGTATTTGTTTGGATATTTAAATTTATATACGTATGTATAGTATATCTTTATTTAATTTTGTGTATTTGTTTTGGATATTATTTTAAAATTATTTTTTTTCTTTTTCTATAGTACATATATATATATAAGAGTTTATATAAAATAATAATTGACAAAAAAAATCAATTTTAAATTGCGTGGATAGCATCAGTTGACGTGATGAACCGACGCTAGCCATGTGCGTAGCGTCAGTTCGCCTCGTCAACCGACACTACCCATGTGACTAACGTCGGTTCGTCGCATGAACCAATGCTATCCACATGGATGTAGCATCGATGATGGGGAAAACTGACACTATGCACGTGGCTAGTGTCGGTTCGCCACGTTAATCGATATTATCCACATAATATTACCGTTCTACTGTCTTCTTAACCGTAGAAACTCAAAATATTTTCATTTCTCTTCCCTCTTCTCCCAAAACCGAGCTCACTCACATTCTTTCTCAATTTTTGGCCACCTTCGACCACCATTTCCAATGTCGTTTTATGGGTTATATTCTTTTTCTCATTATCTTTCATATCCATTCTTTTTTTGAGCGAAATACTCAAATTTTTTATACCCATTTTTTCACTTATTATCACTAATAAAACACCCTTTTCTTCTTCATTTCCTTCATTTAGTCACTTCATAACATTCTTGTAAGTATTTCTATTAATTTTGTAGCTTATTATTCAATTTGTTTTATTCTTTGTATAAATTTTTATTTATGTATGTTTTGTATTATGCTTGTTATTATATGTTTGGATTATTTTCTGTGAAAATAATATCTACATGTTGTGGGTTTGAGAAACTATAATATTTACCATACGTGGATAAATTTATTTATATATAAATAATTATATTTTATTAAGTAAAAGTAATACATTTGTAAAATTATTAAAATGATAAATGTTTTGTATTATATATGTTTTGGTATATATTCTAATAATTAGGGAATTTATATATAATAATACTTGAAATATATTTATTGGATATATAATTAATTAATATACTTAATTAATGTTATTAATAGAAAATGGACAAATCTTGGATGTTAAAGTGTAGAATTGAGCATGACTACATTTCTAGAGTTGAAAGTTTTATGGAATTTGCTTGTAGAAATAGTAATACTGAAACTAGTATGATTCGATGCCCATGTGTTAAATGTAAAAATGAGTGATTTCATGAATTTGATGAGGTTAAGTATCATCTTATCCGTAATGGTATTTTTTTGAGCTATAAATATTGGTATTATCATGAAGAAAATATTGATAATACTCATGGGGAAGAGATAAATAAGAATGTGAGTGGATTACATACATCTTATCATAATGTACAGACAAAAAATATGTTTCATGGTATTGAAGATGAACTACGTGAGGATGATCCCGAAACCTTTAAAAAACTTTCAAAAGATGCCGAAAAACCGTTGTATCCAAAATGAAAAAAATACACTAAAATGTCGGGATTGGTTTATTTGTACAATGTGAAGACAAAACATGGTTTTTCTGACAAGGGATTCACAAAATTACTAAATCTACTAGTCAATATATTTCCTGAGGGTATTGAATTTCCATCTTCAATGTATGAGGTGAAGAAATCTCTTAGTGGATTTGGCATGGAATATCATAAGATTCATGCTTGTCTAAATGATTGCATTCTTTATAGAAAAGAATATGAGACATTAGATGATTGTCCGATGTGTAAAGAATCGAGATGGACGAATGGTACAAATGAGAAAACACATAAGAAAGGCATGCATGCAAAGGTACTTTGGTACTTTCCTCTGATTCCTCGCTTTCAAAGGTTGTTCAATAGTAAAGATACATCAAAGATGTTGACTTAGCATTCAGATAATCGATCTGATGATGGGGTGCTATATCATCCTTGTGATTCTCGAAATTGGAAAGTAGTAGATAATTTATCTCCTCAATTTTCATCTAATCCACGCAATCTTCATCTTGCCATTGTTGCTGATGGAATTAATCCACATAGTTTCCTTAATAGTAGATATAGCTGTTGGCCAGTAATTATGGTAAATAAAAACTTCTTCCCTGGTTATGTATGAAAAGAAAATTCATGATGTTAACATTATTGATCTCAGGACCAAAACAACCCGGTGTTGATATTGATGTATATTTGCAGCCTTTGATAGATGATTTAAAGACATTGTGGAATGATGGTGTAAATGTTTACGATGCACATAAAGAAGAACACTTTACTTGAAGGGGGTTCTTTTATGGACAATTAATGATTTTCTTGCCTATGGAAACTTATCAGGATATGCAACAAAAGGTTACAAGGGATGCCCTATACGTAGTGATGGAACTTCTACAACTTATCTTGTTGATGGACGAAAGATGTCTTATAGAAGACATAGAAGATTTTTTCCATCTGGACACAAGTTTAGATACCAAAAGAAACCGTTTGATGGTGAAGAAGATCATGATCATGCAACCTGACCTTTGCGAGGTGTTGAGATATTAAGGAAATTGAATGGTATGACATTCAAACGATATGAAAAGATGAAAAAAACTCACTAAGGTAGGGAAAAAAAGAGGTCAACTAAAGAAATGGGTGAAAATAAAAAAGAGTTTGAACCGACTTACCATGGTTGTTGGAATAAAAAATCAATATTTTGGGAATTATCTTATTGGAAAGACCTATACATTCGTCACATCTTAGATGTCATGCATATTGAGAAAATTGTATGTGAGAGCTTGATTGGTACTTTACTTAATATACTTGGAAAAACAAAGGATGGAGTTAAAACAAGACTGGATTTAAAGAAACTAGGCATACAGCTTGAATTGGAACCAAGGGTGGAAAATGATAAGAATCGAATTAACATACTTACCACCAGCATCATATACAATGTCAACAAAAGAGAAGGATATGTTTTGTAAATGTTTGGAAGGTGTGAAAGTTTCTGATGGTTACTCATCCAACTTAAGAAATTTTGTGTCTATCACCAATAAGAAACTTTATGGATTGAAATCACATGACTATCATATCTTAATGCAACAGTTATTACCAGTTGCTATTAGATCAATTCTTCCAAAACATGTTCGATTATCAATAATTTGGCTTTGTTCATTCTTCAATACAATATGCAAGAAATCTATATCAATTAACGAGTTAAATTCTTATTAGAAAGATGTTGAAGAGACTTTGTGTCTAGTTGAAAAAATATTTTCCTCCTTCTTTCTTCGATATAATGATTCACTTATGTGTTCATTTAGTTCGAGAGGTTCAATTGTGTGGTCCTACTTACTTAAGGGGAATGTATCCTTTTGAGAGATATATGCAAGTCCTTAAAGGATATGTAAATAATAGAAATCGACTTGAAGGATGCATGGTGGAACGGTACATTGCTGAAGAGGCCATTGAGTTTTGTTTTGCATGCTTTAGTGGTTGCACTGAAATTGGGAATCCTATGCACAAGTTCTTCTTAGAATGTCACATGATTCAAGTAGGTAACCCTATGCTTGGTGGAAGTAATAAATTGTTTATTGATCGCACTCGATGGGAAAAAGCACACCGAATCATTTTGGTAAATAATAATGAGGCACAACCGTAGATAGAGTAAGTGATGTTCAACCTTTCCATTTATGCAAAAATAATTTTTTATTTAACTATTAATGATGATATATACTTCATATATATTTAATAACATTATAGGATGCATTTAAACTTATTGAAGATCGATCCTCGTTATTAAAAAAAGGAGGAGAAAAATGGTTGTATGATGAACATAAGCGAGAGCTTATGTATTGGTTTCACAACCATGTAAGTGTCACAAATAAAAATTCATGCATGTATGTTCCTAGATCTATTCAATGTTTTAAAACTTTGCTCTAAACACATGTCATGTTTTTGTATACATAGATTCGAGATGAACTCAAGAAACCCAATCATAAAATATCAGAAAGTTTACAATGGCTTGAACATGGGCCTAAATTCAATGTCAAATCATTTTATAGTTTCACAATAAATGGATCAAGGTTTACAACTCAAGCTAGGGACAAAGTCCGAGTAAATCAAAATAGTGGTGTGAAGATGGTTGCACAAACTATGCAATTTTCCAGTTCAAAAGATGGTAATCTTGTACTTTTTGATAGAACATATTATGGTATAATACAAGAGATTTGGGAATTGAATTATGAGGTCTTCCATGAAACAGCTTTCTTGTGTGATTGAGTCAAAGATCTTATCAATGTTGGATATAAAATAGATGATTTTGGATTTACCCTTATAAATTTATCCAAGATAAGTCACACTGATGATCCTTTCACGTTAGCATTTCATGCAAAACAAGTATTTTATGTGAGTGATCAAATTCACACAAGATGGTATGTTGTGTTAACGCCTCCAGAAAAAGAGTTTTACCATTGTGATGCTTTAAAAGATGACGACCCTATGCTTGATACATTAACCAATATTAGTAATTTCTCAAATAAATTGCCTAATGTATGTGATGATCTAATTGATGACGATGATTCTTCGTCATGGGCTTGAAGTGATTGTGAAGGAATATATGTATACGGTCAAAAACATAATTAAACATAACGTATGTTCTATATTATTATAATAACTCTTATATATATATATATATGTTCCTAAAATTGTCAACTAATTTATATTTCTTCATTGTTTGTAGAAATTTCATGGATCCTCGGGTAACAGAGCTTGTAGATCCAAATGATTCGAAAGGGTTGGGTGAATATACCTGATGCTCCACTTAACCTAGATGATAGAATACATGTTCAATTTGATGCTACTAGTAATTCAATAGGGGAAAATGGCCAAAAATTGAAATCCTCTATTGGTCGAATTGTGAAGTCTAGTATACCAATCAATATAAATGATTGGTCTCAGGTTGAAGATGTAGAAAAGTTCAAAATATGGATAACCATTTGTGTAAGTCTCTTATATTTTATAATCAATTACATATATTATATCTTTTTTGTATTACATCTAATCTTTTGTAGTGTGTTTTTACAGAATCATTACAAAGTCGATAACAAATGGAAGAACAAGTGTTATAAGATTGCAAATAAGGCGTGGAAGAAATACAAGACTTCCAGATTTGCAAGAAATTATGTGTTTCCATATTTGGAACCACTTGATGAGGTAAAGCTTTACAAAATCCCTAAAGGACACCCCTTGATTACACCTTAAGTTTAGAAATACTTTGTGGATTATATATATTCGGATGAATTTCAAATTATTAGGGAAAACATCAGAATATACAATTGCATAACATTCTTCCTAACCGTACTGGGAGGTCTTTAAATCCTGAAGTTAGATATAGAATGATATTATTAATTTGTGTTAATTTATAAATATTTTTATATTTATTTTCCTCAATTAATTTCATGTCATGGTTAATAAATTTTTCATAATTTATGTAGGAAGTTGAATTGGGTAGACCTGTTACCCGAACTGAATTGTACATAGAAACAAAGACTTCCAAAACGAAGAATTCAAGACCGATGACTAAGCAAGGAGAAGAACAACTAAATAAGTTGGTTAGTAATTCCGATTGATAAAAATTCTTAATGATTTTTAATAATCGATGTAATAATGAATGATATGTTTGTGTGCTTTATTATTTGTAGAGAGTTGTTCAAGAACAAATATCCAGGGGTGAAATAATCGAAGAGCTTGGGAGAGATGCTCTATATCATGCATTCGGACGCGACCATCCTAGTCGTGTTAGGGGAGGTAGTCAATATGATGGTTATATGAAGTATTTTAACTTTCCAAAACAAAAGCCTCAGACAGTCAGTAAGGAGAAGTATACTAAAATTGAAGAAGAACTCAACTCCTTTAAGGCCTCAATGTTAAGTGAGATTGCCATTATAAAAGAATATCAATCACAACACATGTCAGGCATGACATCATTCTACAACCAAGGCATGCCATATTGGCCAAGCATGCAACCATCCATGCCAGGCATGCCACCATCCATGATAGGTAGGCCACCATCCATGCCAGGCATGCCACCCACGCAATCTCATTGCGCTCAAACTACATCCAGTATGGGATATAGTCATCCTATTGGTCCTCTCTATATGCCAGGAATGCATATACAATCAAGTAGTGGTTCATTTTCTCCATTGCAATCAGCGCATTCTTACCATCAATTAAACCACGATGAATGTTTTGGTGAGAATTTACATTAGCTACTCTACATGGGAGTCCTCCTCTATTTGATGAATTATATGTGGTAAGATTTTAAAGTCTGGTGTATATAATCTATTATTATTATTTCTTAATATATGTTTTATTTTTTATATATGACACTTAAAATGTTTTACAGAATATGAAATGTTTGTTGAAACATCCTTCGTCAATGGATTTTTTTGCTATTGGAATAGTACAACACTTGAGCGATGATCAGATGACTCATAATCAATATTTGCCTAATCATTGGTGAATAGTAATTGATCAATCATTGCTTCATAATTGTCCACTACCTATGCCTTCTGATGCTACCACAGTCCAAGAGGCGGTTGGACAGTATGTGGCTTTGCCGTCGATTCAAGTTGTTCTAAATTTTGATGTGGTACTATTTTTTAACTTAAAAGATAACACTTGTTTACTACTATTATTTTATTATATCTTCTATTGTTTTGTTACTAACATACATAATGTGTTTTTTTAGTCTATTATACCAGAACTCTTAAATGCATCACATTTAAGAGATACGAAGCAAGTATCTCGTGCTAAATCTATGTCTAGTGGCCAATCATCACGCACCAGTTATTCAAGAAGAAGCCTTGGAAAAAGTATAGTTATGATTATGCTTTAAACTTCACCAGAAATCTTGGCACTTTGATGACTATTATTGGGAGGGTATCTTGCATAAATGATGGATGGATTGTGCCACTTCCTATAGAAATTTCTAGTGTAGACCTCGACCAAACTTATATATCGATCGAGTGCATATTGCAACTATTTGAATATCAAATGATTGATTTAAGTATAATTCAAGTGTGGACAAGGTGAGTCCTCAATCTATTTAATTTTCTTTCGTTTATGTAGAACATATATAATTATATTTATATTATCTAATTATCTAATTATTTATATATATATATATATATATCTTTTATATAGGGTTTGTTATTATCGACTTCAACATAATCACTCATCATATTTAGCAATGTTCTATGATTCTTCATCTGTCAATCAATATCAAGAGAAGGATGTTAGCATTAGAGCTAAACAATTATGTGATAAGACATTAACCCTTAACAAAAATCAAAAGTTGATAATCCCTTGGCCACTAAGGTTTGAACAAGGCCAAGATCATTGGATGTTGGTCATTATTGATCTGTTCAATAATCATGCTTGGTACTGTGACTCAACTTCCATAGAATTGAGTAAAGATAAAAAAACATTCGTTGAAATTTAAGAGTTATAGCTAGATAATCATGCTTGGTACTGTGACTCAGCTTCCATAGAATTGAGTAAAGATAAAAAAAACAGTTGTTGAAATGTAAGAGTTATAGCTAGCTATTGATTTCTTCTATTATTTTTTGTAATATTTAATAAAAAAAACTAACTGTTTTAAACCTTGATAGGGTATGGAAGGTATGTACCAAGTTTAGGGGCATTGCCCTTAAAAAATCTCATAAGCTTATATGGAAAAAGATTAGGGTATGTACAAGCGAATATTAATAATTTTATTAATTTTACAATTGAATAATAAATATGTTCGAATATGGAAAATCATGTACACTTATTTTTTATAGGTTCCATAACAAAATAATGGAGTCATGTATGGTTATTATGTCATGAAGTTTATGAGCGAAATCATATTTGAGTTATTTTTTGTAAATACATGAAATTACATTCTTATTTTGATTTTAAATACATGTAGTTCTTTGGTTGGAACAAGACAGGTTACAACCAACAAATTTTTGATGATTTACAAGAGGAATGGGCAGAACACATGGTTCAAATTATATCATCACAAGAAGAATCAGGATAAGATTCTGATGATCTTAAATAGCATATGACAACATAATGGTAATTTTTTTAATGATTTAATTTCTCTATTCTTGTGTCTGAAGTCCCTTGTTTGATGGATGGTTATGTGCTCATGTATTTAGGGGAATGTATTGTTTTATGGACCTGTTTTTGGCCTAAACTTCATCTCATCTCTCTTGCCTACTTTCCTTATGACAACAACATGATAACACTTTATTATTCATTTGTCTATAAATATTAAGTTATCTGGAATATCTACTGGTATTTTTAATGCTATAATGAGCTGTAATATGAAGTCAGGTGTAACTCATATTTTGTTACTTGGCTTGTATGAGTTTTGGTGCCCATGAACATATTACAAAATTGTTCCATACGTTTAAGGGCATCAAAACTCATACAAGCCAAGTAACAAATCAAAGTTACACTTGATTTCATATTTAGAGCTCATTATAGCATTAAAAATACCAACAGATATTCCAGATAACTTCATATTTATAGACAAATGATTAATAAAGTGCTTATATGAGTTCGAAGGGTTATATCACTTGGATGTCGTTGTGGTAATATCTTTTTTATGGTAATATTTATAATGATTTAATTTCTCCATTTGTATGTCTTTGAAGTTTAGACTTCTTGTTTGATGGATGTTTACGTGTTCATGTATGTAGGGGAATGAATTGTTATATGGAACAACGGTTTTTTGTCCAGTTTCCTTGTCACAATGCTGGTGATTCTAAACCAACCAAGCTTGCTCGCACAATCCAATTACATTTTGATGACATTATTTTATTTGTAATTTAAGTTAACTATATATATATATATATATATATATATATATATATATACATATATATATATATATATATATATATATATATATATATATGTATGTATTGTATATACATTATTTGTTTTTGTAATAAATTTAATTATCAAGTAATTAACTATATTTAAATTTTTAATTATTTGTATTATTATTTATATTTTGGTTTTTTATGCTATATCTATTGAATATAAGGTGGAGTGAAAAATGAGAATAAAAATAAAATAAAACATCCTAAAATGTAAAGTCGGTTCACGTGATGAATCGACTTTACATTTTAAGTCACTCACATGACTTGCTCCATCAGCCTCTCTACATACGTGGCATCCACTTGGTAGTTTTTGATTGGTTCTTTGTTAAAAATTCAAAAATAATCTCAAAAAGATCCAAAAATTATATTTTCACTAAAAAAATTATATTTTAATATTTTTAATCCTAAAAATACTATTTATTTAATAAAATGAGAAAATATTAAGTATAAAAGTGCACTGATGACTTTACTTTTATAGTGTCATCAGACCTCTATCCATACCGACATGGTTTGACACACAAACTTGGCTCACCTTCAAAGCCAACACCACCGAATTTGATGTGATAAAAAACCAAGGATGAGTAACCGAAAGTGTGACTACTTCCAATCTTGAGAATCACCTTCAAACTTAAACAATTGCATCCAAGCAACTCTCAATGAGTTTGTCACAAATAAATAGTTTCTTCCAAGCAACTCCTTGTTGACATACCGTTCGTATACACCCTACTTGCAAACACCGTCTCATGTACTCAACACTCACAAGTATGGTTTTGTTCACACAATCATGAATCGCTAATACCAAACCACACTCAATATTAGTGATTCGAAAGCAAAAAAATGAGATGTCAATTTGATAGAGCTCCGCTACATTTTCTATATATCAAACAAGAATAAATGAAGGGGTATGTATAGAACTCGAAATTACCACCTCGGAGCCACACGTGGCAAGTTCCCTAGTAAGCTCGTGTGTCGAGCTTGGTGGTAAGGTGGTAAAAATCATATTTTTTATGTTCCAAAAATTGCTAAGTACTTTTATAAATGCCCATGACCAAAACGAACCAAAAACACAAGTGACAATGTCGTCTTTCTTGCTTACTCATCAAAAACCAATACTTCATTTAGCATGAATACTACAAAAACCAACCTCATGGTGTGTGTAAATATGTTCACATACAAAATGTACCTACCTATGGACATGTATGAATTATTGATTCACAGTAACTAATCTTACACAGAGGAAGATAAAAACACTAAGTGAAATAACAGACATCGTATTTTGTACATAAGAAGACAACACACAGACACAAATACGACAGGACTTGCATTCTTCCCCTTTGGCTTTTATTGTCAAAACATAGCACAACTAAATACAAAAACTTGTCAAACATGAGATAATCATGAAGATGCCTTAAAGTTGTTTGTTCCAATGAACAATACAATGACACACATCAAAACCCAAAAGACACACCTATTCTAAGTGTATCCATCTTAAGTGCTCCATCTAGCTTCATAAATCAACTCATCCAGTCCTCCATCACAAGGAACTCAAAACTGCTACACAAAGCACACTTGAAGCATGAAGACTTCAATATACACCTATAACCTGCACACATGAAACAAACATATACCATGTAAATGTATCATACAGACACAGCATGTAGTCTGTCCAAATACCGGTTATCCCTACACAGGTACACACTAATAGTCTATCTAAATACTATTATGTTACCCTTACGTAGGTACACACGATAAGCTAAGCATAGTTAACATATAGCATAAATAAACACAATTTACATGCAATACAAATATGCAAACTACACAAATCTACATGTAATACAAAATATGCAAACTTCTTTTAAATATATGCAACACTTCCCCTAAGTGGATGCATATTAGATAAACATAATGCAACAAAAACTACACTCACCACCCTATGCAATAAATAGCGTGTTAAAAATAAAACACAATGCATAAACAAACACAAGTTTTGTACACTTCTACCCTTTTTAACATATAAAGTCAAAGCAAGCACACATAAGTATGCAACATACACTACTAAAAAAGTACATATCGCCTTGGTTTTTAACCGTGACTATAGGTCTATGGCCACAGTTTTAAGAACCGAGGATTAAGTGAGAGAAACCATAGGTAATGACCTATGACCTTGGTTTTTCTAATAATCGAGGCTATAGGTACCCCTTATGGCCTTGGTTTTCTAATAACCGAGACAATAGGGGTACCTATGGCCTTAGTTTTCTAATAACCCAGGCCATAGGGTATATATAAATTAAAAAAATACAATTATTAATTACAATATTAAAAATTAAATTAATATAAATTACTATAAATTTATTAAAGACAATATTAAAAATCATATTATATTAAAATAAAAGTATAATTACATTTGAGAGTTTATTATACACTAAAAATTAATAAACACAGTGTGTCTGCCGCTTGCTACCGTCTGCTGCGCGGGTACGCCTGCTATGCTGGTGCACTTGCTGCGCTGGTGAATCTACTACGCGGGTGTGTCTGATGCATGGGTGTGCCTGTTTCCCAGGTGCACCTACTCCACGAGTGCGCCTGCTACCCTAGATTAGAAAGAAATCTATTGGGACCTAGTACATCTCTCGGTACAAATTTGAGCCCTGGCCTTGTAGAATTGTGACTAAACCTCTAAAGTGGTCAGCTGCACTAAGACTTCCACCAATCATTTTTAAAAACATTCTCAAGTGTACTTAAACTGGGGAAAACCTACCAACCAATCCCTTGAAGGCATATAAAGAAGACCCCTACAAGAATATTTATATCAATCAAAGGATTCATTTTGAATGTTAAACCATAAACGTGAAGCTATAATAGAACATCAGTTATTGATGGAACATTATAACTAATATCTTAATATGTATTTGGATTTTGGCATACTCATTATCCTGTCAAATTTATACTCACAGTGATAACAACTGTAAAAGGAGACGTGAATGTATATGCAAAATCAGCGTGAAAAGAGAATATAATTCGAAGAGAAATTGGATCACGACAAAAAATAATCTCATTTATACCCCATGAAATACATATATACTTTCTATACAAACCAAAACAATTACGAAATAAGATACCATACTTGGGATAGGAACCAAATTCAAGAATAAGAGTTGAATACAGAACTACAGCAACCAACTTGCAGGTCATATAAGGAATATTTCATTTTATTATAAAAACTTTTATTTCCATATTATATTCTATTATATTTACAAACTTTAACAAACTAGATTTTAATAGTGATCTTCAAACATCTTTCTAAAATTTCATCATGATTAAATGACCATAGGCAATGAAAACCAAGAGGATTTTAGTAAACAATCATCAAAGGTGGCACACTAAAGGTGTAAATGTTTGATGAAATTTGTGATAAAAAAATAGCCTTATCATAACGAGAGAGCTAAAGGGTATATACCCTACTACTGAAGCTAAAGAACATCATAAATAGCCTCCAGTAGTAACACACGTTTAACCAACACAACTGTACAAGAATTATGACATTTGAATATAAATCTAATAAAAGAAAATTGAAGCATGAGCATTAACTTACCCCTACCAATATATGGTAGGAGAATACATCAATTGTTGGCAAAATGCCACTGCAATAGTATAAAAAAATATTATAATCAACAACATAACTTATATTTTTTTATCATAACAAAAGAATTTATATAAGAACTCAACTAGTAAAATGAATTTACTTCTCTCAGGATTAAACAACTGAGGATTAAACTATAGGATTCCATAAATTCAGACCAATTATCACCCATTGGAGCAAAATTAAGATAGATAAAAACAGGGCCAAATACCTTCTTCCAAGGTTCACCAACTCTAAACTTTGGATCTAGATCTTGTCCAGCATAATGAGAACTAAGAAAAATCTATCAGACAAACAAGAGCCAACATGACTAGAGATTACAGCTTCAATGTAAACTAAAACAAAGAGTAATGATATGATACCCTAAAAATTCAAACCTCGGTTCCATTAACGAGATCAAAGTCATCCCAAAAATTATAAACAAGAATTTTCAGTAATGGGTTCATCGCTGATACAAAACAACAAATAAGGAATAATGACATATTGGCACATAAACACATATGTTGCATCAGGAGGGAAAACAAGAACCATCCATGGGATGATTACCTAATAAGCAAAATTTGAATATACGTACCTCAGCTAGAGTGAATTCGAAGAGCAAATCAATCGCGTGATGAGGAAATACATCTCCAGCATGCGAGGGGGAAAAAGAAACAAGGGAACGAGAATGGCCAGACGAGGACAGCCAAACGAGGACGGACGACGAGACGAGACGCAGAGCGGCAGCTAGAGAGGGTCAATTGATCATCTTTGAAAAGAATGTATATATATATATATATGTCCTGTACGAAAACCCTAGGATATATTAGGGTCGAGAAGAAAAAAAGGAAGAAAAAAAGAAAAAAAAAAGAAAAAAGGAAAAAAAAGAGGAAAAAGGGGAAACATAAAAAAATTGATAAATGTTTTTGGTGTTAATTTGGTGTAAAAAAAGGAAGAAAACGAGAGAAAAAAGGAATAATATAAAAAAATTGATAAAAATTTATGGTGTAAAGGAGAAAAAATTAATAGAGTATGTCTATAACCTCGGTTTTTAAATAATCGAGGCCATATGATATGTCAATGGTCTTGGTTTTTAAATAACCGAGGCTAAAACCCTATGACCTTGATTTTTAAAAAAACTGAGGCTAAATGTCTGAGACTATATTTATGCATTGTAGTAGTGATACCACACCTCTATATGAAGGGGACAAGTTAAACAAAAATGCAATAACACTAACACTCATGCAACATAGCATAGAAGATTAGAGAAAATATAAAAAGAAGTAACACATGAAATCAAGCAAAAAAAAAATAGAGAATAACACCGAGACAATAGCTAGGTAAAAGCATGTAACCAACCACAACCCGAATGCATAGGAAAAACGAGAGTAGTACAAATAAGAAAAATACCCATAAAACAATACATAGCATAAAGCCCCACATCTATACATGCTATGGGAAGGTATAAAGAGCTTTGTAATATGTATAAAACATATTGACAGGATGGGTGGTCAAACACCAATGACACATAAATGTATCAACGATATAAAGATGATGTTGACTAGAAGTCTAACTATCTTTGAAGTTGGTACAATCCTAGCAATTCAAAAATCTTCCCCTAAACATTAACGTCACTTAAGTGTGTCAACGAATCCCTAAGATGGAGTTGACTAGGAGTCAAACTATCTTCCAAGTTGACACACTTCTAGTGATTCAACTATCTTTTCCCAACAATAATTAGGTGTATTCAATCCTATATCCTCACCCCATAACATTTATATGCATATGAAAATACATCCTAATATGCCAAAGAAAACATATGTCATGCATACAAATGAAAAATACCAAGCTATCAACTATAAGTGATAAACATGCAACAACTCATTATAATAAGGAAGTAGGTAAACATATAAAAGGACATGTGAAATAAGAAAATGGAAACTATACAAGCAATATGTCATATTAATATTCCTATTTATATGAGGTTAATACAAAAGTGATGTCAAGAAGAAGGGGGCATCACAACATAACAATATAACATAAATTCATAAATAAGAAAAATAACAAGGATGCATAATAATTATAAGACTGTCCTTGCACCATGCATTTTACACATATTCTCCCCCTAAAAGTATGCATGTGGGGTAATAAATATGTTAATTATTCTACTCTCAAAACTTCCCCAAGACAAAAGCACCTACACATAGTAGAAAAAAAGCAATGCAGAAAGGAGGAACAAAAAAACTGCACAAAACATGTGAGGATAGACAAATAGAGTGTAAGGGAAATAACAAGCTCAGTCTCATTAAGTAAACAATTTTTTTTGCAAAGTTTTAAAGGATAGATTTGAAACAACCCAAAATAACAAGAAAAATAAAAGAAGTTCAACTCCTTCTTCCTCTCTCTTTTACATCAGCAGTCCCAAGAACATAACAATGAGTAGACTATCCAACAATGATAGGGGTAGAAGATGGTGAAGTAGAATGAGGATTAAGAACAGTGGTAGCTAACTATTCAAAAGGAATGATCAGGCTAAAAGGGAACATTGTGTACATCTCCACCAAACAAAGAAAGCAAGGAGAATAATGGGTCAATAGAAGAGTTTCTAGAGTGAAGGAGTCTTTGGAAAAAATAGGGAAAGGTCTGATTGAGGCTAAAGAAATGGGTGAACCATGAATAAGATCGATGCAAATCTAAGACAATTTCATACTCTTAAGACACAATAAGAAAAGAAAGAAACCTGAACAATGAACAATAGGTAGAGATAATAAACTACTAATATCTTGAAAGAAGATAACTCTTTGTTTGCTAAGCAAAAAAAGCGATAGAGAAATTAGCAAAAGAAAAAATATGTAAAGTAGGACAAAAGCTAGAAGGCTCTTTGATACTAACCAAAACATTCAATGAAAATGTCTACAATAAAATTTTGATGTTTTGGTATCACTAAATTTTTGATGGCATGCACTGTGTGTGATTTGCTAAACTTGTTTACTCTATATGCCAATAAGATATGCTTTTATGAATTAAGAAAAAAGAAATATAGATTCAACAAAGCCAAACTTCATAAGTCCACTTTTAGCCTCTCTTTCCACTATAGTAAGTGCCAACCAAAAACAAATCAAAAGGTCTATCAAAGTTGGTAATGTTAGGACAAGGTTTGGATAGATAAGAATGAACTTTTAAGGGAAAATTCACCCTTTTTTCAATGAAACAACTAGTTTAAGCAAAGTGCTCATAGCCAAGACAATACATTTTAATTCTCAAAATTCAAAAAAAAAAAAAAGAATACAATCCCAATAGAAAGGTCCTTTCTCCCTTTTACAACACAATATTCATTTGCTGGAACCCCTCATTTATATTTTCTTTTTCTTTCTTTTCTTTTTCCTTATGCTCTCTTTCTTTTTTTTTTCATTTTCCCATTTTTTTTAAAAAAGAAGTAAGAGAAAAATAACTAAAACACAGTGAATGTGTGCACCAATAAGAAATCCAGAACATAACAGAAGGTGTGATAGGTAAGTAGGATTTATCATTTATGAAAAGCTAGTAGGAGTAAAGAAAATAAGAGAAAACATAATGGCTCAAAAGGGGAAGCTAAAGACAAGAGAACAATGATAGCATGAAAGCTAGGCTCAAACGATTCAACGAAGACCTAAATCTTTTCTCTATCTAAGTAGCACCTAGGATTTCATCTCAAGAGACCCTAATGTGGATTCTAAAACTTGGTCACGTTATACCAATGATAAAAAAATCCATACAAACCTCTCAAAATATCTATACAAGTTCACAAAGTCATGACATGTGTATAAAAAACATTCATTTCAAATTTAATACAAGAATTATGCCATACATACGCTTAATGAAAACACATGTCATAGAAACCACATTTTAATTCAACTCAAATGTATGCCACTCAAAAACCAATGATGTCCGTATTAACTTCATTAAACTTATGGTAAGAAAGGTGAATAAAAGAAGGTGTAGAATAGTCCAGAGAGAGACAAAGAAAAGAAGAATGCCAAGTGACGATATATATATATAGTAAAGTAGTAAAGGAAGATACACATAGTTTTAGAGAAATAGACAAGTAACATAATAACAAACAAATGTGATGACAAAGATGGCCTTAAAGGAGATCATAAGCCAAAAAAGATAAGGATATGGGTCAAGAGATACCATTAGCACAAAGCGTATAGTGTTTCCTCCATAGAGAGAAAAAGTAGCAAATTGTACATAATTACCACAAAAGAGATCATCATTGCTAGTCAAGACAAGAAATGAAACTAACTAACTAGTTAGCAACATAGGTAACACCCCCAAGAGAAAAGAAACAAGGGATGCTATAAAAATCTAAGTATATGAGAAAGAATTAGGTTCCAACAGAGAGACAAGAGACATGTTTACATAGTGTCAACCCCCCAAACATTAAGAATGCCAACTAAACACACACTTTCAATCATAACAATGCAGGTAAGCCAATAACCTTAAAGATAGTTACGTTATCTATATAACATATAGATGCATGATTCAAACCCAAGAAAGAACAGTATAGAGAAACACTCATGTAAACAAGCTTGTAACAACACTTCAATTTTCTCCAAAGATACATCTTTAGCACAAGAGAAGAAAGATCACACAAAAGATGGAAAAAATCAACAAGATACTAACAGAGAACCAACACACAACATACTAGGTATAAGAAAGAAGAACCTAGTAAAACAAGTGGGATGTATTCTATATGACATGGCATATGAATGACAAGACTACAAAAGGAAAATCCAAAAACATTAACACTACATGAAGAAAAACATGTGACATGATGCTCATGCAAATAGTAACAGAAGAAGTAAGCAAGGAAAACACACAAAAAGAGCATGTCAAAGTAATTAGCAAGAAAGAATACTAATAAAGGATCAAACCAATAGGCATAACAATAAGTAGGACTATTAACATACTATGTAAGACAAAGAAGTAGAGAGGAAAAGTGATATGCATAAATAAGAAAAGAGGGAACATGCAATAAACAAAGGCATATAGAGAAAACAATCTCATATAACAATATCAACTCACACCACTGGTGACACATGGAACAAACATGCAAGGTGTGTGTATATGTAGATAGAACTCTATGATCGAGCACCCAGGTAGTTAAGCCTAAAAAGAGGTGACCCATTAGATACCAAATGAAGATTCATATACGTATGAGCAATTACACGAAGGTTAATTATTCTTCTAACTCAAATAGGTAACTAGGACCTAAACGAAAGGTGAAAACTTCAACCCATGGAATCTTTTTATGAGCTCTATATCAATTAGA
This sequence comes from Hippophae gyantsensis, assembly GCA_030763125.1. Taxonomy (NCBI): domain Eukaryota; kingdom Viridiplantae; phylum Streptophyta; class Magnoliopsida; order Rosales; family Elaeagnaceae; genus Hippophae; species Hippophae gyantsensis. Next base: position 24,882,833 of record CM061039.1, on the reverse strand, counting down.
CCAAGAAAGTCTCACAACACAAATTGGGCAATTAACATAATAAAAGTACAAAATAACATTCTCAATTCTATACATAACAAAAATAACCTGTAGTAAGAAAGAATAAACTACAAAAAAACTATTGATAGTGTGCCTCACAAGCTTCTGTCTAAGCTAGAAACATGCACAAACATAACAAACATCACATAACATGCAAGACAATCATACATACTGAAAAACTATAAGGGACTTCCAATCTCTTCGTGACCTCATATGTGGAAACATATTCAGAAAATGATGATAGTACTTTCACAGAATGCAATCATACATTACATAACAAACCATAATAAAGAGTCCAATACCTAGTATAATACTAGGGTAAGGAGATATAAACTCCTTAGAGACTCACGCTAAAAATGCATGATCAAAAAGTAGAAGTAATGATTAGAAAGATATAGGCATGCTACAAGGATAGGAAAGAAAAGAAAGCATATAACCATGGAAAATAAATAGGCTTTCAAATTAGTGTCTAAATCTAGTATGATGGAACATAGACAATAGAAACTCATATTATACTAACAAAAAAATAGATTATGCATAACAACAAATATAACAAGGTAAACCCGCATAGAAACCCTATATATGTGGTAATATCCCGAGGTTATTTAAGGCAACCACTCAATAGCAAATAATTCATTAATCAATCAAAAAATTACAACTATGATAGAAAATAAAACCACTAATACCTTTATCAGTTGAGACCTCTGTTCTAATTGCCTATTGTTACTTTTGCTTGTTGCTCTCACAAAAGCATGGTTCAACACACAAACCCAGCTCACCTCCAAATCCAACACCACCCAATGTGTGATCAAAAACCACAGATCAGTAACTAGAAGTGTAACTACTCCTAATGTTGAGAACCACCATCAAACTCAAACAACTTCTCTCTTATTACTTACAATAAGAGATATGAGAACTCATGACCTAAGAGTAGAATAGTCCTTTACATTTGATCTATAACATAACCAAAGGTAAGATGGAATTCAAAAAATACATTATTGCCTTAAGAAAATTGAGAAACACTTAATAAATTTTTGGTTATATCAAAAACATGTAAGATGTTATTTAAAGACATAGAGCATGACATACCAAATTATGATGAAAATAATTGAAACAACTAGATGAAACATCAATGCTCTTACCATTTTCTAACATCATTTTATGTAGGCTTGTATAGTTTTTAAAAGTAGTCAAATTTTTAGGATCCGAGGTAACATGGTGATTGGTTCCTAAGTCAGGATACTAGTGACGTTCTTGGCTATATTTTGCTATTGATGGATAAGTAGAAGGCTGAGGTGCATATAGTTGTGAAAAAAGGGGTTGTAAAAGGTGGTGTATAAAGGAAAATTATATGAGTAAAGTTAGCATATGGCATAGGTGGATTGATAAGAAAGGGTTAAGTGTTTGGCATAGCTAATGATTACATCTGTGGCCTTGGTTATAGTAATTAAAAGGATGATATGTATAATGTCATGGGGTTTGATTTTGGAAGTGAGAAGCAATTTGATAAGGTGGAATAGGTGGTGTTTAGAATATGTTACCAATAGGTTCAGATGAGACTAAAATTTTATCAATTCAATGCCAGTAATTGGCTACCATATGACCCATTCTTCCATAAAGCTGGCAATGAGTTGAGGGCTTCCTCTACCACAACGAGCACTTTTACCACACTATTCATTTTCAATAAACGAATTCTCATTGGAAAACTGCATTTTTCCTTGAAAAGGTAGGTTGTTGTTTGTAGATGTACGGGTGAGACATATTTGTACAAAAATGAGATCATGCTACATTTGAATTGTTATTACACAATTACTAGTCACTTTGGTTTTGAACATTTTTACCAAATAAGTTAACAGAAGATAAAGGTGAGAGTGAAACAAATTTTCTTCTTTTAATTCTGCACTCATAGTTAAGCAATAAAGCTTTAACATCATCAATGGTTATAGTTTTGGAGAGCATTCTTTCAGTAAAAGTTGAAAAAACATTGACATGTTACTCATATAATCCTCCTAAAACACTCATCAATATTTCTTCCTCACTTAACCCATAGCAAGCTTCTTAAAATTCATAAGCTAAGAGTTTAATCTTCAATACATAGTTGTTAATGTTAAGGTTACCTTTCTTAAGACTTTGAAGTTCCTTCTCAACCAATATGGCTCTAGCACAAGATTTGGATGCATAATTTGTTTTTATTTTATCCAAGCTTCATGTGAGGTATTTAAACCAGATATGAGCTTGAGAATGTCTTTAGTCAGGCATGAGATTAACCAGCATCCCAACATTTCATCTTATTTCTTCTAGGTCTTAAATTTTGGATTGACTTCATCATTTAAGATAAACTGGTTTGTGGTTCATTAAGAACAGAGATATCAAGTTTAAAACTAAGAAGAATTTTGAATAGTTGACTTTTCCAAATTGAAAAATTGATGTGATTTAGTTTATAGAGACTATAATATTGTAAAAAGTGAAAATATCTCAACTAGATTAATTCGAGATGATTTGCATGATTTTTGAGTGTTGATAACTCCTTGTATTTCAACCATTGCAGCTGAAAATTTACCTAGCTCAAAAGCAAGTATGCTATGATATCATGACAAATAAAAGAAAGAAAAAAAACAGGAAGTAGAAGAGAAATGCAGAGAACAAGAGATCGAGAAATTAAAAAAAATAGAATTACATTTTGTTCTCAACACACATAAACAATATCAATTTGTTGAGCTTTGATTCCTTTCAATCTATGCAATCTAGTGTAGCTTAGGTGCCTGCTATCAAATAGATCACCAATGTTGTGTTATTGTTGAGCCACATCATTTGTCTAGCCACAATCACTCATGCTTGCCACATCATTTTCTCCTTTTACCTTCACAATCATTAGTAACAGTTGGAAAATCAAGATGGCAATCTTTGATAACCATTAAAGCACCATCAATATTCTATATATATATATTTCCCACACCTTTTTCCCGTCCTACAAAAACACAACAATTTTGAGAAATTGATTAAAAGTAGAAGTCTTATTAGTTTAATAATTATAAGCTATTAGAAACTTATTAAACTAATAGTAGTAGTTAATTTATGTTATTTCTATTATTTTAGTTAGTTAGTTTTGTTAGAGTTTGTTAGTTAATTTCTCTCGTTAATCTTGTATATAAGCCAGCTCCTCTACCTTATCAAGTATGTAATTTTCAGCTTCTCATATTATTTTTCCAATCAGTAAAAATTAAGAAGATTTTTCCTCTCTTGTGATCTTTCTTTTCTCGCTCATATGCCTACCGCATATTCTTGAAACGGTATCAAAGCAAAATTAGAGTTTCAATGGCTTCTGAAAATTCTTCTTATTCTTTTCATTCAGCATAAGAAGAAATCAATAATCTCTATCATCTACAAAATGGTGATAATCTTGGAATTCCTTTGGTTTCTCAACTCTTGGATGGAAACAACTATCAAACTTGGAACTGATCTATGATCTTAGCGCTTATAGCTAAGAGCAAAGCAAGTTTTATTGATGGTTCCATTAATAAACCTTTGAATTCTATAGACACTAATTTCTTTGCTTGGTCTCGCTGCAACATTATGGTTTTGTCATGACTGTTCAATTCAATATCCAATGATATTGCTGCGAGCGTGATCTATCTCAATATAGCTCAATAATTTTGGAAAAATATTCAAGATCGTTTCCCTCAAGCCAATGGCCCATGCATTTTTCAGTTACAAAAGGTTTTATCAAATCTCACATAGGAACAAATTTCTATTAGTCATTATTTCACCAAACTGAAAGACCTTTGGGATGAACTATCCAATTATGAACTGATTCCTCAATGCAGTTGTGGAAAATTCATATGTGGAGGTTTCAAATCTCTTTCGGAGTATCAATAAAAGGAATGCATTTTGCAATTTTAATAGGACTTAACGAAAACTTCTCACAAGTTTGAGGTTAGATTTTACTAATGGATCTAATGCCTTCCATCAACAAAGTCTTTGTTTTCATTTTACAAGAAGAGAAACAGAAGTAGATCGTCTCCCAATCACCTTCCTTCAACCCAACAGTTTACCTCTCTAAAGTTGAAAACTCCTTTACAAATGCGAGTAACAAAAATACAATGAGAAAGGAAAAACCTAAATGCACTCATTGTGGTATTTTAGGACACACTGCTGATACATGCTACAAATTGCATGGACCTATATGCAGTCATTGTGGTATAGCTGGACATTCAGCTGCTGTGTGCTACAAACTACACGGTTATCCAGCAGGATATAGATCCAAAGGGAAAAATACTCAAAATAAGTCAAATAATCATGCAAACTAAGTTGTTATTTAGGAACGGATGATTTCCAATTCGTCCTCAAAATTAGTCTCACATGAGACTTCACAGCTTCCAATATCTCAAGTTCAATACCAGCAGTTACTAAAGTACCTTAACTCTTTCCAATCTTCAAATATTTTTGATATAAATCACCAAGCAGTAAGTGCAAACCTTACTAGTTCTAGCCAACATCTTTCTGGTACTTCTATTTTTTTCCTTAGTAGCCATTTGCATACACATACAAGATCCAATGAATGGATCATTGACACTGGAGCAAAAAAACATATGGTGTACTCTGTGTCTACCCTAACTAATGTGACTACTGTGGCAAATTTATCAGTTAGTCTTCCCAATGTGAATTCTATTCCACCTACCTATGTTAGAAATGTAAAATTCTCTCCTTCCTTTGTTCTAATTGGTGTACTTTGTGTTCCAAATTTTTACTTCAATCTTTTATCAATAAGTAAACTCACTTCATCCATGAAATTTGGTCTCATTTTTTTCTTCAATCATTGCTTTATTCAGGACCTCATCAATTGGACAATGATTGGACAAGAAAAAAGATGGATTCTATATTCTACAAAAACTAGCAGCCAACGTTGTTTCAAGTTTTTCTATTACACACCCTTCAAACACATCCTCTAGTGATGCACTTACAGATTTATGGCATTATAAGCTAGGCCATCTTTCTTTCTTAAGAATGTCATTTTTACAAAATACTGATATTTCCTTTCCTATTTCTAAAAACATACTTCATGATTGCACAATTTTTCCTCTTGCCAAACAAAAATGTTTATCTTATCCTTTTCCCAATCATTTTTTGCATCACCTTTTGATTTAATACATTATGATATATGGGGTAGTCATTTTGTTGTCGCCACATATGATTATGATCGCTATTTCCTTACCATAGTTAATGATTGCACACGTTCTACATGGATTTATTTTCTAAAATCCAAGTTTGAAGTACACAACATACTTTAATATTTCTTTACTCTAGTTGAAACTCAATTTCAAACCAAAATAAAGTCACTAAGAAGTGACAATTGTCACGAATTTGAGATGAAAGATTTCTATTCCTCTAAAGGAGTAATACATCAACTAAGTTGTGTAGATACACCTTAATAAAACTTTGTGGTTGAGAGAAAACATCAACACATACTCAATGTAGCCCGAGATCTCATCTTTCAATCAAATATCCCCTTGCATTTTTTGGGAGATTCTCTCTTAATGGAAACCTACCTCATTAATCAAATTCCCACTCCCTTGCTCTCAAACAAATCTCTTTATGAACTTCTGTTCAAATCTTCCCCCACTTATCAACATCTTAAGGTATTTGGCTTCCTTTGTTATTCATCTACCTTAGCTCAAAATTGAACCAAATTTGATCCACGAGCTAGAAGGTATGTTTTCCTTGGATATCCTTTTGCCATAAAGGGTTACAAGTTGTTTAATCTTAACACAAATACCTTCCTCATTAGTAGGGGTATTTTTTTTCATGAAACAAAATTTCCTTTCCTTTTCATGAATCTAATTCATCTATACCTCAACCCTCAAATACATTCATGTGTACTACATCCTTTCCTCACATTGTTCTACCTCGCCCCATTCCTGATATAGAACCCATTTTATCATCCCCATCACCTCCTTCTCCTATTGTTTCTACTCCTATGGTTCCACCACCACGTCGTTCAAATAGAACTCACAATGCTCTTCATTATCTACGTGATTACCACTGTCAAATGGAAACTTCCCTTTCCTCCCCATCCACATCTACACTAATCAACTCAGGTTCCCAAATTGTTCACCCTTTAAAACAACCATATGATATCACTACATCCCTATCTTATAACCAACTTTCTTATTCCTATAAAAAGAGTTTGTATTAGCAATTACAATTGAATCTGAGCCTCAATTTTATCATCAAGCTGTGAAACAATCCCATTGGAGGAATGCAATGGCTGCTGAAATTATGGCCTTGGAAGAGAACCATACCTGCATCTATGCAGGTAGCTAAAATACATACAATACAATTCACATAAAATCAAGTCGCTATTAGCATTACATAAACCAGGTCGCTATATGAATAATGCCTGAGGCTGCCTAAATTGGTCACCTTTAGGATGGTGTATGGTGTTGAGGTTGCTATATTGTATGGATCTTCAACCTCATCAGATCTTGGTCTTTAGTTGGCCTTGATCTTCAACAAGCTTTGATCTTTAGCTCATCATATCGTTATATAGTAGTGAGGTATCTCATATTGCTAGGTCGCATACTTGTTATATGTATAATACCAAATAATATGCGTTTTTTCGATCTCTTAATGTTATAATTTTTTGAAAAATATTACATATTTACACAAATTTATAGTTAAATTTAAAAAATTTTATTGAAAATTTTTATTTCTATCATTAGATTAGTACTTTAGTTATAAAAATAAAAGATAACAGTGAATAAAATAATTATTATTTTAATAATTGTTAAAGTAAAGTTAACTATAACTATTATTTGTAATTAAAATTTAATTTATTATATTTGATTACATAATAAATATATATAATTGAGATTTTATGTTGAATTTACCTATTTAATATACAATTTATATTAAGTTTTTTTTAGTGGAAAATCCGATCCAAATTAAGAAAACCGAACCACTTGTAAAGAATCTCAGCCTTTGCCTTCTACCCCACCCTTGTAATTATTTAAACGAAAAATGATGATAGACTCCCCACCCCGTTAACATTCCTATTACAAACTATCATTAATAAAGCTTATCTTATACTATTATATAAACGAGAATACACGATGAATAAATTTTATATTATTTTAAAGTTAATTATTAGTTTGTATAATTTGTTATTATAAATAAATATAAGTTAGTTTTTTCAAGAATGTGCTTTAGGCCCGTGAGCGAGAAAAGAAAGATTACAAGAGAAGAAAAATCTTCTTGATTTTTACTGATCGGAAAAATAATACGAGAAGCTGAAATAACGACGGAAATTAACTAACAAACTCTAACCAAACTACTACTGCTACCTATTTAATACTTCCCTCAAAGATGGCTCGTGGACATCGAGTACACCCATATTGGAAATAAGAAAATGAAATTGAGCAAAACCCAAAGCTTTGGCGAGAACATCAGTAATTTGATGATTGGATGGCATATGATTGATTTGAATGATCTTATCTTGAATCTTATCTCAAATAAGATGACAATCAATGTCAATATATTTCGTCCTTTCATGGAAGATCAAATTTGAAGCAATATGAAAAGCAAATTGATTATCACAAAAAAGAGTGGCTGACTGAATATGAGAAATTTGAAAATTAGCGAGTAAATACTTTAACCATTGAATTTCGCAAACAATGGATGTCATGGCTCTATATTCTACCTCTATAGAAGAACGAGAAACATTATTTTGCTTCTTAGATTTCCAAGAAATGAGAGAATTGTCAAGAAAAATATAGTAACTGGTGATGCAATGATGAGTATCTTGGCAAGAAGCCCAATTCGAATCACAGAAGGCCTTAAGGTGGAGTAAGGAAGTTGCATATTAGAATAATCCTTGAGAAGGGTTGTTCTTGATATATTGTAGAACATAATGGGCTCAGAGAAGATGAGGATGTCATGGCATAGCCATAAGTTAACTAAGGACATTAACAGCATAAGTGATGTCTGGTCTTGTGATGGTAAGATATAAAAAATAGCCAACCAACCTGCGATAAGAAGATGGATCTTCTAACAAAGCACCATCAGACTAGTTCACTTTTAGATTCTGTTCCATAGGGAATTTCGCTGGTTTACAACCAAGAAAGCCACTATCACCTAATATATCTAATGCATATTTTGTGCTAACAAACAGAAAGACTTTGCTTAGTTTGAGCAATTTCAAGACTAATAAAGTATTTCAAAGGACCAATTTCTTTCAATTTGAAAGACTGATGAAGGAAGATCTCCAAGTTATCAACTGCTATCTGATCATTTCTAGCTATAACAATGTCATCAACGTAGATTAGTAAAGTAATGAATCTTGAACCTTTAGAGTGTGTAAAAAGAGAATAATCTTCTTTGGACTGAATAAACTTGTGGTGAATAATGGTAGATAAAAATTTGGAGAACCATTGGCGAGAGTCCATATAAGGATTTATGCAATTTACATATCCTAGAGTCATGTGGAGAGCTAAAAGCCAGAGGCAAATCCATATATACTTCCCCATGTAGAAAAGCGTTATTGACATCCAATTGCTCTAAAACCTAGTGTTTTGCAACTGCAATGACTAGCAAGCATCAAATAGTGGGAAGTTTAGCCACAAGAGAAAATTTTTCATGGTAGTCTATTCCTTCTTGTTGAGTATAACCTTTGGTTACTAAGCGAGCTTTTTACCTCTCGATAGTGCTGTTGGGTTTGTATTTAATACGATACACCCACTTACGTCCAATAGTATACTTGTTAAGAGGTAAAGGAACAAGTGACCTCTTTAATGGGGAGAATACTAGATCTTTTCATTTATCAATATTTTCTATCTATCATTAAAAATCACTAGAATCCCTAACACGGATAAAGAGGGTGATCTCTAGCTAACTTTCAAGTAGCTCTTTGAACTTGATGTTTTCCCCGACCATATTCACTATGAATTTCATGAAGTACGTTGATATTGGGTTTCCTAGATTAAGTATGCTAATAGTCACTTGATTTTTGTTATTAAAACATTTTAGTCAGTTTGATATTAAAAGTGACATTTAGATCATTCTTTACAAAATTAAGATATTTTAGTAGTTTTTTTAACAATAAAATATTATTATATTAATATATAGTGAGTAGTTTACTTAAGAGAGGAATAAATGCTAAATTTTATTCAATTAATCATGTAATTGATGATAATTATATTGGGGGGATGTTAGTGATTCATATGTTTAGAAAATTGAGGAATTAAATATTACTAGATATTTTTTTCATACATCTTCTTAACCAAAAAATCAGAGTTAATTAATTGTTATTATTATCATTTATTTTAGTTCGTTTAATTTTGATTTCTTAAAACATAAAAGTACAAAAAATATTGATTTTTTATTATAAATATTAGTTTATAATAACATAATCTTCGCAGAAATGATCGTTTCTTATCATTTAATTGCTTGTAGTGATATGTATACTTGCATATTTATTGCACATAATTTGTGTCAATCAAGGTTTTGGCCTCAAATTAATTTCCTCTCCACATTAATTGTTGGCCAAAATATTACTAACATGAAAATCAAATTAAATAATAATATTAAATTGAAATCATAAATGAGGTAAAATATTATATCATTACATGTAGAAAATTGGGTTCATAAGACCTCTAAATTAATGTATTATCTAGACATAAATTTTTTTGTAAAATTCATATTTTTCATATAAAAAAAGACATAAAAATTAATAAAGAAATGAGAAGCATAAGAAATATATTCAATCTCTTGAATTGTAGCACTAATCTCCTCTTAAATCTCCAACGAAATTGTCTCTTTTTGAATTTTTATGTATTTTTTCCCTTTTCTTGGTTCCAAAATCTGAAGAAAAAAAATTATGTAATTTTTGGCTCCTTAGGAGTTGTGGGACAATTAGGGGGTTAAATTAGGCTTACATGGAATCTGAACCATCAAATCAACTTCATATCAAGGTTTGAGATGAAAAAAGGAAAAATTAATAGCATTGGCTAATAGAAATGTGACACATGGCACGAGAAAAGATGGATAAATCAACGCATGATACATGTCACAATTGACTAGTCATGGTCAACGAGCACTAAGTCAGCACCATATGGAGAGACATGATTCATAGTTACAGATTGCGTGGTGCCTGGGTGGAAAGAATGGATGAATCATGTGATGACGCATGTCGTACCCATTAGGAACATTGTGAAACTCAGAATGAATGCCATGTTGACACGTGATGAGTCATGTGTCATTCGATACATGTAACCTTGCATGATTGTCTCTTTTCGCTTGCATGACATCCACATGGCATGCCTCATGAGATCCCTTGCTGGTGTAATGTCCATATGATATGTTCTCATTGGTCTTGCACTAAAAAATTTATAAAAAATAAAAAACTTTAAAATATTATATTTTTCACCACTTTTTCAATAGATAGTTCATATTTAAATATCTTTAACACTGAAACTACTACTTATTAAATAAATGATTAAATATTAAGCAAACAAATGTGTTGCTTACTAGAATTTCATAGAGTCATCACACTCTCAAACTTTACTCTTTGGTTATCCTTAAGTAAAACTAAATCTAACTAAATAAATTGACGTTGGAAATATATTTGTAAATATATATCTATTAATACATGCATATTTAACTAAAAATATCCTCCTCAAAAATCGTACAATTCTATGACAAGGAGATTCATATATTCATCAATGAGTGTTTCATCAATATAAAAATATGTAAGTTTTTTGACAAATTGATGTGTGTGCATTGCACATGATATCATCAAATACACTCATGAAATCAACTTATATGAGCATGCTAGTCAATTTAATCTCAGAACAATGTACAATATAATTATTAACATATTTACAATATGTATAACCTATTTCCCAACACAAGTTGCATTGTAAAATTTGAGGGTTTTAAGAATAATTAGGTTATGTGAGTTGCACAGTGGATAAAATTTGGTAGTATATTGCTACAACCTACATAAGTTCACTGTATATTTAAATAAATAGATTGCATAGACCTATTTTACGTTAAGCTTCTTCATTTTCTAACATAAATGGTAGATTATTACAACTTATATAAGTTAAGTGGTAGATGATGATATGTTAGACATTGTAATTAGTGTGTATGTGTGTAGACTAGATAGAAACCCATGTAACAACTTATAATTTTCCATCAATTTGTTAGGATTGTTTCATTATTATTGATACTTGTATATATAGCAGTGAAGTACCTATGATTAATACAAGAAGTATTCATAACAATCATTGAGCACTAGCTTTCTCTATTCTCTCTTCAATTGCATTGTATTTGAGAAACCCAAATCAATAGGACACGAGCTTAGCTTCTGACACTAGGATGTGAGAGCCTATTTCACAACGCGGTCAATGGGAGTGCTATGCATCATCACCTAATTCGTCTATTCTTTCCACCCAGGCATCATGCAATTTGTAACTATAAATCAGGTCATGCCACGTGGCACTGACTAAGTGCTTGTTGATCACGACCTATACCCTGTGTCACGCGTCATGTGCTAGTTGGATCCCTATTTCCCCATTCCATGTGTAGCATTTTTATCCACTAGCTTTATTAGTTTTTCCTTTTTTTCATCTCAGTCCTTGATTTGAAGCTAATCTGTTAGTCTAGATTCCACCTAAGCTTAATTTGACCCCCTAATTTCCCCTTAAACTCTGAGGAGGAAAAAATTACATAATTTTTATCAGTTTTTGGAGCCAAGAAGAGGAAAAAATATAGAAAAATTCAAATGAAAATTCAATTTTGGTGAATATTAAAGAGGAGATTGGTGCTACAATTCAAGAGATTGATTGAATTTCTTCTTCTTCTCTGTTCTTTATCAATTTTTATGTCTTTCTTTATGAAAAATACTAGCTTTATAAACAAAACTATACCTAGTTAATTTATTAATCTAAGGGTTTTATGAATCCAATTTTCTCCATGTGATGATCTTATATTTTACCACAATTATGATTTCATTCTAACTATATTATTTAATCAAATTTTTATGCTATTAATTTTTTGGCCAACAATTGATCTATAGAGACAATTAAATAGATTTGAGAATATTATTTAATTATTTATCTTGATTAAATAATATGCATAGTTTGTAGGCAGAAATGAATGATTCTTATGTATGTTATCCATAATTGATGAACTTAATGAGTAGTATGCAATTTAGTTGACATAAGATTGTGATTAGGTTAATATCTATATTGTGAGTAGTTTACTTGAGAGGGGAATACATGCCAGGTTAGATTCGATTGATTATGTAATTGATTGATAATTATATTGGGGGGATTAATAATTATATGCCACAATTGATTGGTCGTGGTCAACGAGCGCTGAGTCAGCACCATTTGGTGCGATGTGATTCATGATTACGAATTGTGTGGTGGCTAGGTGGAAAGAATTGATAAATCAAATGATGATGCGTGGTACACTCGTTGACTACATTATGAAACTAGGAATGAACATTGTGCTAAGGCATAATGAGTCTTACGTCACTTGATACATAGGACATTTCATAATTGGCCCTCTTCACTTGTATAGGATCTAGGTGGCATGCCTGGTCAGCTATTTTGCTTGCGTGTTGTCCACATGGTATGTTTTGATTGGTCTGTCATTAAAAAAATCATCTAAAATAAAAAAAATACAAAAATTATATTTTCACCCCTTTTCACTAGAAAGCTCATATTTAAATATTTTTAATCTCAAAAATACTACTTATTGAATAAAATGATCAAATATTAAGCAGAAAAATGCACTGATTACTCTTCTTTCATAAAGTCATCACATTTCCAAACTTAACTCTTTGCTTGTTCTTAAGTAAAGCCAAGTTTAACTAAATAAATTTACATGGGTAATACATTAGTAACTATATATCTATTAATACATGTATATTTAGGGAAAGTTATCATCCTCAAAATCTATACAATTTATGATAAATAGGTTCATATATTCATCAATCAACACTCCATCAATACAAAGATATGCAAGGTTTTTGACTAATTGATATGCATGTGTGTTGCACATGATATCATTAAATACACTCATGAAATCAATCTATATGAGTATACTAATCAATTCAATCTTAAAATAATGTACAATATAATTATTAACATATTTGCAATATGTACAATCTATTTCCCAACACAAGTTGCACCACAAGATTTGAGGGTTTTTAGAGTAATTTGGTTATGTGAGTTGCACGATGGATAAAATTTGGAAGTAAATTATTACAACCTGTATAAGTTTAGTGTTTATTTAAATAAATAGATTGCATGGACCTATTTTACATTAAGCTTCGTCATTTTTAGAAGAAATCATAGATTATTGCAACTTATATTAATTTTGTGATAGATGATGATATGTTAGACATTATAGTTAGTATGTATGTACGTAGATTAGATAAAAACCCATGTAACATCATATAGTTTTTTAGAAGTTTGTTATGATTGTTTCATTATTATTGATACTTGAATATATATGAGTGAACTACCTATGATTAAACAAGAAGTATTCATTACAATCATTGAACATCAGCTCTCTTCATTCTCTCTTTAGCTACTTCTTTATTTGTTTCTATGGTATCAGACTTTGAATTCTAGAAACCCAAATCAAGAAGACACGAGTTTACCTTCTGATACCATGCTCTGAGAGCCTATTTCAAACCATAAATAAGTTTGTAAACCCAATTAGGATGTTAATCATTAGCAAAATGTTGATGTTGTTTCATACACACCTTCTCTTGTAGCTCTCCATTAAGGAAAACTTTATTGACATTTAACTACTTGAGAATCCATCCTTTAGAAAATGTCAAGGAAATAAGCACAAGACATATTATTTGGTACTAAATGACTGGAGAAAATGTTTCTGAGAAATCAATTCCTTCTATCTGATGATATCCTTTAGTAACAAGTCTACCCTTGTATTTATCTAGCTCTTCATCACTTTTTAGCTTAGTTCAAAACACCCATTTTCACCCTATAGGATAACTATCTATATGAAAAGGCATTAGTTCCCTTGTATTAATATCAAGCAAAGCTTGAAACTCTTTCTTCATAGATTGTTCCCACTCAACAATATCTTTTGCATTAGCATAAGTATTAGGCTTAAAAAGGATCACTTGCTTTGTTAGAGAAGCTAAGGCTAGAAAATATTATTAGTTTGAGAGAACCTGTCTATGACCTAATGACTATATGATGATTGATTGGTGTTATAGTAACAGAAGATTAAGATTGAGGAAGAACATAAGATGGTGAATGAGATTGAGAAATAACAAAAGACTATAAATGATATTGTGATTAAGACAAATCAAAAGGTAAGGGAGATAATATACAAATATGGCCAGAGTAAGACCCTGGAGTAGGAGTTTTAAACAAAGGATAATTTGACCCAAGATGCTATGGAAAATAGGAGAAATCTCTCTATTATCAAGGGGATAAAGAGAAGAAGATAAAGGAATTGGAGTCTTGATGTAGAATAGATTGTAGAAGAATTCCTAGCATGGAGGGACCTTCAAAAACAAAATCAGAAAAATACTAGTAGATAGAGAAAGTTCAAACGTCAGAATTACGTGAAATTCGGTGGATGACTTGGAATTGACTTATTGTTCAAAAGCTTATTTTCACTGGTGCATGTGGGACTTGGCATGACTGGGTGGCTATACGTGGGGCTCAATGCAAATGGATGGCTCCGTGCGGGATTTTGGCCTTTCTTACATCTTTGATCGTTTTGACCCATTTGTCCAATTTTTCCATATTTTTCACTTTTTCTCATTTCTTTTTTGAACATATTTGTAATAAATTACCTCTAGTATTTTTATTCAAGTTTTTAAGTTATTTTTGAATGAAACTACCTAAAAAACAATAAAAATACCGGTGATTCCAAAAAGACAAATTTATATAAAAAATATGATAAAATCATACAAATATGAATCTATTTAATTAATTAAAGTACATTAAATCATGATAATTTTAGTATTTTTTTAATTACTTATTAGACCGATAAGTGCTATAGATGCGGATAGCGAGGGCACCATTCCAACCAGTGTTCTAAAAGAGGTACTATTAACTTAGTCGAGACAGAAAAAGATGGCAGATTCAAGGTAGTAAAGGATGAGAATGAAGAGGCCTATGCTTATAAAGGGGAAGAAGTAACGGGTGGTGATGAAGGGGAGTATCTATCACGCTCTCTAGTGATTCAAAGACTACTGTTAGCACTGAAGCAGGCATAACCATCTCAGAGGTGCAATATATTTTGAACCATATGTATTGTGAACAAAAGGGTTTGTGATGTTATTATTGATCATGGAAATAGTGACAATTTAGTGTCGAAAGCAATGGTTGCCAAGTTGGGCTTGCAGACTAAGAAACACCTTTCACCATATAAGATTGGTTAGATTAAACAGGGTGTTGAAGTGAAGGTAACTGAAATCTTCCACATTAATGTTTCAATTAGGATGAATTATATAGATGAGGTCCTGTGTGATGTTATGGAGATGGATGCTTGCCATATTATTTTGGGTCGACCATGGTAGTTAGATATGGATTCTACATACAAGGAGCGTGATAACGTATATGTTTTCATGAAAGGAGGTCTAAAGATCATTTTAGGGCCTATAAAAGAGGAATTTTCCATTGTTGAACTTAAGTTAATGGGAAAATCAATATTTCTGGTGGATGGGAGCAAATTTATAGAGGAAACTAAGGAATCTAGAGAAATGTTTGCTGTAGTAATTGGGGAAGAAGTTGTAAGGGATTTGATGGAAATTCTACCCATACTTAAGCCTCTAGTATAGGTTTTTCAGGATATTATGTCATCAAAACTACCAGATGGGTTGCCTCCTATGCGGGACATACAATATCAAATTGATCTCACATTGGAAACCAGTTTTCCTAATCATCCATATTACTGGATAAGTCTTAATAGAAAGTCAGATCCTACAAGAGCATGTAGAAAATTTGATTAGGAAGGGATTACTTCAAGAGAGCATTAATTCTTGCATTGTACTAGTCTTATTAGTTCCAAATAAGTATGGTTGTTGGCACATGTGCATCGATAGTTGGGAAATCAACAAGATCGCCATTAAATATAAGTTCCTTATTCCTCGACTGAAAGATATCCTAATATCATCAGGTTTTAATCGAGTTTAGAGATGAATAGAAGAATGCTTTCAAGACTAAAGGGGGTTGTATGAATGGTTAGTGATGTCGTTTGGAAAATTTGTTGTGGTGTATTTTGATAATATATTAATTTATAGCTAGAACAAAACTGATTATTTTGAGCACCTGAGAGAAATCATTACAATTTTGCAGCAAAATCAACTATATATTAATTTAAAGAATTGAAGCTTTATGACTAACAATTTATTATTTTTGGGATTTGTGGTAAGTGCTGATGGGATTAAAGTTGATGCAAAAAAGATTATTTTCATTAAGGAGTGGCCAACTCCAAAAAAAGAAGGTAAGGTTTATAGTTTTCATGGTCTGGCAATGTTTTACAGGCGGTTTGTTAGAGATTTTAGTTGGATAGTCACACCAATTATTGAATGATGAAGAAGAGGAAATTCCATTGTGGAGAGGAAATTGAACAAAGTTTTGCACTTATCAAGGAAAAGTTATCATCTGCCCCAGTTTTAGCACTACAAGATTTTAACAAGTTGTTTCAAGTAGAGTGTGATGCCTCTATTGTTGGCGTTGGTGCTGTACATTCTTAAGAAGGCATACTGGTTTCCTTTTATAGTGAGAAGCTTAGTGCAACTCACCCCAAGTGGTTTACGTATGAGCTAAATTGTTTGATTTCTATCTTGCCTTGAAGGTTTGGGAACACTATCTGGTGTAGAGGGAGTATGTCTTATTTAGCGACCACCAAGTGTTGAAATTTATCAATAGCCAAAATAGTGTCAACCAGATGCATGCTCGTTGGATTTCTTTTATACAACGCTCCACTTTCACTTTGATGTATATAGAGGGTCAATTAAACCGAGTTATTGATGCCCTATGTAGGAGGGCATTATTGCTTGTTACAATGAGGACTAAAGTGGTTGGGTTTGATTGTCTTAAGGATCTGTATATCGACGATGAAGATTTTCAGGATATTTGGGCAAAATATGAGTTCAAACTTTTCGTTGATGGAATGCATATTCAAGAAGTTTCGACACAACCAATTTTATATCCCAAGGAGTTCACTACGAGATCAAATAATTCATGATCTACATAGTGGGGGCTTGGGTAGACACTTGGGTCATGACAAAACAATAGCTTTTGCTAAGGAGATATATTATTAGCCCCAACTGAAGCAAGACATTGGAAATTATGTTAAACGATGCTCCATTTGTTAGGCTTCCAAAGGCCAATCTCAAAACACGGGTATGTACATACCTTTGCCTATTCAAGTAGCACCTTGGGAGGACCTTTCCATGGACTTTGTCTTGGGCCTTCTGCAAACCCAACACGGATTTGATTCTGTATTTGTGATGGTTGATAGGTATTCTAAAATGGCTCATTTTATTGCTTGTAAAAAGACCTCCAATGCAGTGCATGTGAAATTGTTTTTTCAAAGAAGTAGTTCGTTTGCATCGGGTTCCCCAATCCATCACTTCAGATAGGGACACTAAGTTCTTGTGTCATTTTTGGCAAACTTTATCGAGGCAATTTGACATATTTCTTAATTTCAGTAGCACAAGTCATCCTTAGTCCCATGGTCAAACAGAAGTGGTGAGAAGCCAAAAATAGTAGGATCTTGCTTTGGCACATGCTGAATTTGCTTATAACAATATGCTAAATCGGTCTACTGGGAAGACTCTTTTCAAATTGTTTTTTTTGTCCTCCACGCCATGCTTTAGACTTGGTTCCTTTGCCAAAAATTCCAAGTTTAAGTATTGTGGTAGAAAATATGGTGGATTGTATCAAGGCTATTCAAGAAAAGGTGCAGAAAAATTTGGAAAAATCTAATGTCAAATACAAAACAATTGCTGATAAAAAGAGAAGGGCTCAAGTATTTGAAGAGAGGGATTTAGTGATGGTTTATTTGTGCAAAGGGTGACTCCTAGTAGGCACTTACAACAAGCTTAAGGATGCTTGGAAATGATAGTGCTTGAATGTGTTAGACAAAGTCCTAATTTATAATTAATTTTTGTGATTTAATATTTTAAAATATATTTATGAGTTATTGTTAAATTTTAATAATTAAATTATATTGATGAGATATCTATATGAAATTTTAAAAATTTCAAGAATAAATTTATATAAACTTATATGTAAATATGTTCGAAGTTTAATTACAAATGATATGGGTGATTTTTATTGTTTTATTTACATTTTCTGACCTTAATTATCTTCATCCTTTTTCCTTTTATGATTTTATCCACATAAGTATATTTATTTAAATTGAATTTTTTTCATCTCTTTTTAGTAGTCATTTTATAGTGGCCACTAATTAACTATTGGTAGGTATGTAGGTTATCTTAATATTAGGCACTTTGTGAGGAGGAACATATTAGTAGGTTATTTTATCTTGTTTTGATATAATTGTTTAATAAGGTTCTTTGAGAACTTTATAATTCAATTCAGAGGCGATAAATTAACAAGGGCCAGAAAGTAAAGGCAAAGAATCTTTGGCTATATTCTCAAGCAGAGAGGTCATGCTAGTTTCTTTATTAATCTTTTTTTCGTATAGAGGGTGATGACATCTTATACTTGTTTGTGTATAGAAGCTTGTGTTTAATATAAAAAGATTTCTTCTTGACTTATACTAAAATGTATACATATAGAATTATAGAAACGTCTTATAGTAAATAAATTACGATATTAGATTTTATCATTTTTTTACTAAAATCTGTTTTCTAGAAAATAGTATTATATTGTAGTATATATAGATTCCGAAATTTTAAATCATATTTATATCTTCGTTTATTGACCCCACCTAAGCCTTATATTATAAGCATAATCAGGTAAAGTCTTTATTGATCATTAGTTAAGAATATATTTATATCAATGAAAAGAAATGTAAAAATAGATTTATAAAACTTATTCTAAGATTGAATTGATTAGAATACTCATATAGGTTGATTTAATGAGTATATTGGATGATATCATCCACAACACACGAATCAAATCGTTAGAAACCTTGAGTATCTTTTTATTGATTGAAAGTTGATTGATGAATATGTGAACCTTTTTGTCGTAGAATTGTGAAAATTTTTAAGAATGATAATTTTATTAAATATGCATATATTAATAGATATATATTTATGAATATATTGCCTATATTAATTTTTTTAATTAGACATAAATTTACTTGAGGACAAACAATTAGAGTTATCAATACACTATTTTACTTAATATTACTCGTTTTATTTAATAAGTAATATTTTTGGGTATCATATTTGGATAAAAAATGCAATAAAAAAATACTCAAAAGTAATACAAAACAATTTCATAAAATATAAAATTTTAAAAAAATATTTGATAAAAAATATATTATAGTCTTTAAATTTAATTTTAAACTGTTAAAATAAAATAATAATCTTTTTAAAAGAGTTAATTAGATGTATTTTAGATGTATTTTTGTGAGAGTAAAGTTATTAAAATAAAATATACACAGGATACAAAGTAACTTTATGAGCCCCAACCTCCAAACATGGTCTCTTTCTAACTTTTTTTTTATTTAGTTCGGTTTGTGAGAAGGCAATTTTCGCAACTTATAATCCGTATCTCCCACTCGTCGAATAATCTAGAAAAGTCTGAAGAACTGTATGAGCTGATGATTCTTCATTGTCAGCATGATACTTTAGCCTATTTGTTGCCATGCTAGAGCTCATCATCGAATTATTCGAACTTTTTCTATCATAACTTGAATAATATGAGAACCCAACATGTTATATTCTTTCGATTCTGCCCAACACATAAAAGGAATTCTGCCCAACACATAAAAGGAAGACGCTTCTCCATTGTTCTCTGAAGTCCATGTCTGATATTGACGATCATATATTTCCATCTCACAATGATGAATTTATAACTGTTGATAATGATCCCAATAAGGTACCTCAGACAATCCTTTTGACATGGTTGTCATTCAAAGTAAACTTGAACATAGGGGCATATAAGAAATACAATGTTATCCATTATTTTTGAAATATATCTTCTACTAATTATATTACTTATTTACTCTCATGGCCTAAGTTTTGAGTAGTTGTGTTTTAAAAAAAAAATTTATATTTAACTTAAAATAATATATCATCACTTAATGAATAATTTCTTGTAAGAAATATCAAACTTAAAAGGAAAATTATTTATGTATAAAGTTTAGAAAAAACACAACATCAAAGAATGATATGTTAGTTAAGATTAATAATTACAATTATTTGAGATTAACGTTTCACTGTATATGAGTACCGTAGGTGCTCTTCAATACTGTGTAATCACATAGCCTAATATTGCCTTTTTAGTGAATAAACTCTGTTAGTTTCTTTACTCCTCCATTGATGTCTTATGAAAAGTTGCTAAGAGAGTAGTTTGCTACATCAAAGATATTTCCACGCATAGTTTACAATTTAACAAAACTGATGTACTTGGCTTTATTGGCTTCTCGGATTCAGATTGGGCAAGTGTCCCTGATGATGAAAGACCAACTAGTTCCTATTGCATGTATTTTGGTGATAAACTCATTTCTTAGATATCTGTAAAGCAAAAAGTGGTGTCATGGTCTATCGTCTAGATCGAATATGGAACATTAGCTCATGCAGCGTGTGAAGTGATTATTTAGATCACATTTGTTTTGAAGGAATTACGTGTTCTTTAAATTCTTAATCAATGTTGTTTACAGATAACTTAAGTGTTAAACATTTAACTGCAAATCCTGTTATGCATACTAGAATGAAACACGTTGAAATCGATTGTTAATGGTTCTTTTGTGATACGAGCTAATTCTATTCATCCTCCTCCAAACGGCACCGGACGCACAGCGCGTGGTGGATAGGCGTAGGAAAGACGCGAATTCAGTTAGGAAAACAGAAATGGACTATAGAATAAATTAGGGTTAAGAATTCTGTTAAAAATGTCAAAAATCTGTTATGAATTGTTCTCCAATTTAGTTCTTGTAAGACTATATATAAAACCACTTAAAATTCAGAAGTATTACACAAAATCTTACACAAATTCAGCTCCTCCTCTGGCTCTTCTTCTTCCTTTATCTTCTTCTCTGCAAATTTATTGTATCATTTTGATGTTCGATTTATAGTCTCAACAAATCAAGTGACAGATGCTCTCACCAAGACTTTAGGTTAATCAAGATTTAACTCTCTTAAATGCAAACTAATGGTTTTTCTACAGTCATATGTTCGAGGGGAATGTTAGACATGTAGATTTATGCTAGCTGTTATGATAATTATGTCACTAACTTGATATGTCAGTCATTGTGTTCATAACTAACAATTTATTAGTTATTTAGACTTGAGCTGTATATAAGCACTCATGTATTATTTCATCAATAAAAATTATCTTAATTTGTAATTACATATCATCTTCTTTTCTCTTCTCTCTCTCACATTCTCATTCATTCAGTCTTAACCACCATGACGCAAGATGGACAAACTTTCAACCCGTTGTAGCATATTAAAAATTTATGTATATATTTTAAACATCTTTTATGTTATGTATTTCCTTATTTTAATATTTGAGACATGTACTATAAAGTATAATATTATTAATAAGCTTTTCATTCATTTACTTTAATTAATTATAAGAAGAAAAAAATTCAATTGATTTCACATTTAAGAATTATTGTTAAAAAAATTTGTTTATGATTCAGAAAGAAAGAAATTAAAAGTAAAATGAAACGAACAAATAATATATAACAAATTCTTTGCCATTTTGTTTTTAAAATAAAATAAAAAATCTATATAAGAAAGCTCATTTGTGATTTTGATTTCAAAGTTTTAAATACTCGATTATCATAAGCACTTGATTTTTTATTATAAAATTCAAAAATCACTAAAATGATTCATAAGTTATAAATGACAAAGTTGGAATCAAAATCATTATCACAAAGTACACTCTAAAAGTTGCAAACTAAATTCAAAATCATGTGAGAATGGATGTAGAATCTAAAAATGCTGGCTTTGTCAACCAGTACTGCTTAAATCTCTGTCTTGCATACTCCTTGTAATCAAAGTCAATCTTGTTGACATAAGCCTACAAGCCAATTGTCAATTAACCCATTTAATTTTGTCTCATATTATATCATATAATAACACTACATCGCAAAAGAAAAAATAAATAAATAATATAACCACTCTTTCTTGGCAAATACTTACTGAAATTACTCCCCACAATCCCCAAAATATGTGATTTGCAAGGGTGTATTTCTCTGCATCCATAACTAGTTGATCAACTTCTTTGTCATTGGGTTGGTCACCTGCATTTAAAAGATGGATAAGTTTTATTTTTTTATTTTTTTATTTTTTTATTTTATAATATATCAAGATCATTGTGATGATCTTATAAAGTAAAGGGTGTGGGAAGGAAAATTTGCCTCCAGAAGTCAAATATACTTGAGCAAATCTCCAGCGCTCCTCCAGATCTAATGCCATTGCATTTATAGAAAACAAAACAATTAGTCTTCAATAGGTAAATTAATTAATCATATTTTGGAATTTAATTAGATAAATTTTGAGAAAGGAATGAAAGATAGAGTTTATTTAAACTTTTTACCTGGGTACTTGCTATAATCCAAAATATGAGGTGTCTCTGAATGGTAATTTGCTACCATCTCACAGAAATGATTTGCAATATCATAAGCAACAGGATTGTAGCTGGCATATTCATAATCCTGCAAAAATTAATAAATTAAAGAGCGGCGATTATAACTAATTCCTTGCTATGTAGGTGTTAGAAGATAAGTTGTGCATCTGAAGAAATGCCACTTCTTGACCAAAAAAGTGGTGTTCTTGGGTTTTATCATCACTATCAATAGATCGAAGTTGATGATGAAAAAGTACAGGCTATTCAAGACTAACCAACTCTCATGACCGTAACCAAAGTTTGAAGTTTTCATGGATTAGCAACCTTATATCAAAGGTTTATTAAAACTATAGTACTGTTTCCACCCCATTCATTGAATGTTTGAAGAAAGAAAAGTTGAACTGGGGAAAAGAATTAGCTGAAAAAAGTTTCCAGTTATAAAAGGAGAAGCTGATTTTTGCACCATTGTTAGCATTTCTAGACTTTTATAAGATTTTTCAAGTGAAATATGATGCCTTGGTAGTAAGAATTGAAGTTGTTCTATCTAAAAAAGGGCAAGTAGTCTTTTTTTATTAAAAAGCTTAATAAAATACGACAAAAGTGGATTACATTTGAACTTGAGTTCTATGCAGTATTTTTCATTTTGAAATACTGTGAATATTATCTCATCCAAAGAGTATTCATCTTGTTCACTAATAATAAGACACTGAACTTTATCAACTATCAAAACCGAATACATGTAGGTAGATTTCCTATTTGTAACAATTCATTTTTCTCTAAATTACAAATTTGGTTAACAAAATAAAGTGGCAGTTGCATTGATTTATAAAGTAACTGTATTGGACACTTTATGTTTGAGTGTCTTAAAGATACCTATGCTAAAGATGAAGATTTCAAGGACCTTTAGGAAAGGTGTCAACTAAAACCAAATGTAAGAGACATGCACATATATAAGAGATACTTATTTCAAGGTACTCAATTATGTATCATTAGGACTTAACTAAAGGAGAAATTCATTTGAGATTACATGCCAGAGGACTAAGTGGATATCTCAAATGAGACAAGACCAACACTCTTAGAGAGAAAAGGTAGTTATATATGGCCACAAGTGAAAAGAAATGTTAGCAAATTTGTCCAAGGGCATTATGTGTGCCGAATATCTAAAGGAAAAGCTCAAAATATAGGGTGATATATACCTTTACCCATCCTTGAAACCATTTGGGAAGACTTATCCATGGATTGTGTTAGGACTTCCAAAACTCAACAAGGTGTAGATTCGGTTTTTATTGTTGTTATTGATAGATTCTCTAAAATGGGGAAGTTTTCCCTTATTGCAAAATTGTAGATGTGTCAAATGTTGCTAAACTCTTTTCCAAAGAGGCCATTCATCTACATGGAGTTCCATGAACAATTACTTTAGATTGAGACACAAAGTTTTTTATCTCATTTTTAGAAGACATTGTGGGCACAATTTGATACGTCACTTAACTTCAATAGCACTACACATCCTCAAATTGATGGTCAAAATAAAATAATGAATCGTACAATTCGCAACACGATTTGTTTTGTTTGTAACGATAATAAAAAATAGTGGGACCTCACTCTTGCACAAGCTAAGTTTTCCTTCAATAGCACTATGTACAATTCAACAAGAAAAACTCCATTTTAGGTTATGTGTGTGAAAGCCATTGAGAATACCTATTTATTTGAGGTTGTGTAAGGATGTCAAATAGATGATTGACAAGATTCAAACTATTCATTCAAGTGAAGCAAAAGCTTAAAAAGTCCAATGCCAAGTACAAAGTAGCGATCGACAAGCACAGAAGAAAGAAAGTACATCAAGAAGGAGCCATAGTGATAGTGGTTTTATGAAAAGATTGATTTCATGTTAGCATGTACAATAAACTAAAGGATAAGAAATAAAAGCTATATCGAATACTGAAACAGATCAATGATAAAGCTTACATAATGTCTTACCCAAAGATACGACCATCTCATCAACATTCGATGTGTTAGACATTTATGACTATCATTTACCATAACCAATCGACATGCCCTTTGCTTGTCTAAGGCCTTCAATCAAGAAATACATTTCTATATTTGAGAATTTTTTCTCTTGTTTCTTTCTTTATTCCTAATTATTTAGAAATATATTCTCTCTCTTACATTTAGAAATTGAATAACTTATCTATGAAATAAAATAATATTATAAGTTGGTCCTACTTTAGAATTACTAGAGTACTAATCGAATAGAGATAAAGATAATATAGCTATGATAGTCCTAGTCTAGAGTTGTTAAAGTTCTTATCTAGTTGAAAAATATTATTAGGTTAATCCAATTCTAGAGTTGATATAGTGTTTGTCTGGTTAACTAGTTGCATTGTGTTTGTAATGATAAAAATAAAAGAACCTCTTATCAGAGAGTGAGTTTGGCTAGCTAAAAATTTTATTCACCTATTTCTTATTTCTTAAGTGCTTTCATATTCTGATACACTTGTGCTTCTATCATGTGTCAAATTACTAGGTAGAAATTATTATCAATATATTAGTGATTATTTTTATAAAAATTAAAATCAATTATAAAATTAGAAATCATAAACCATAAATTAGAGTTATTTTCAAACATGACATAAATATATTTACTACTTGATTATTTGACTATAAAGATAAAACATGTCATTGTTTTCTGACTCATTTTCAATTGTAGCATATTAATTGCTTAAAATTAAATTGTAGCAAAAATGTAGAATTATGAAAAACATGAGAATAAAAGTGGAGAGTGATGTTGCCTCAAATATAGTTTTAGGAAACTTACAATTAAAATGAGTGATCTTGTCTCTTCATCCATCATTATGTTACCATATTGCAGGTCATTATGACAAAACCCAATCTCTTGGTGATCATGAAATAACTCATTCTTTAACATATTGACTTCATCTTCCAATATGTCCAAGCTAAATTCTTCAGATTCTTTTATGGAACAATAGTTTTTAGCCTCATTGATCCAACTCCTGAAAACCAATATAAAGTCAATAAAAACCTCTAAATCTAGAGTGTTACGTAAAAATTATAACAAAAAAACACCTCAATCTGTTCCAAAGAATCACAGATTTTGAGCCAGGGACGTCAATATTGTGGAATTGTCTCAACTTTGTTGCCACGAGCGATGAGATTTCCGGAATACGAAGATCCACAGCTGAAAGTGTCTAAGAAGGTTACAACAATTGCTTAATTAGAGAACATTATATGTATCAATTCCAATATATTAATATTCATTTGATGTTTCCTACTTCCCTTTACATTTTTTTGTTTTTTTTTTGTATGTAGATATTTATACCAAACAAGAATACAAGAATTTCTCTCTAGAAAAAGACAACATGAGGAGCAGCATAGTATTAGAAGTTGTAAGTCACAAACTCTTCTACAAACTTAAACCATTAGGAGAATGACCAATAATAGTTTTATACATTCTATCACTCTCACACAAGTGTTGATGATAATTGTTAATTTATACATATTCTACATAATAAATTCTATCACATTTATACTTATTTTATTTTCCAAATTCTTCTTTTTTATATGTTTAATTATTATTTTGTAGATGTTTGGAACCAAAATGAGTAAATGAATTCAAAATTTGGAAAAGTGGGCATAATATGATCGCTTGAGCAAGAAAGGGTCATGATCAAGCGAACTTCCATCTCGATCCTACGAAACCATCTTTAATCAATTCTATGCCAACTGATGCTCAATCGAGTGAACCAAGGGTCCCGATTGATTGAAATCTCCATGAATTGTGTAATAAGGTTAGTTTTCAACCGTAGTATTAAATGATAGGCATTGGAATGTGCATAATTGATTAAGAGCACAAGATTAGCTCAAATATACTATTTATACATCATATTAGGTTAGTAAAAACACAATTACAATGGAGAAAAACATGTAGAAGATCAAATGAGAATAGTACTCTATACATAATTCTAAAGAAGTTGAAGACCAATATGGAGATTAAAGATGTGCGATCATTCATCACCATCATAAGATTCTTCTTGCTTTCTAGTGGAGTTTATACTTATTTTAATTACTTTTATAAATAGCTAAATAATTATATGTGATTAAGGGAAATTTTCAAGCCCTAGACAATAACTCTAATTTGATTTATGTAGTGAAGTAATTACTCTTCCATTTATTTTGTTGATGATGTGTTTCATTCTATATTTGAATGTCATGATTGTACTTGTAATTAATTAGGGCTTATAACTAGTTGATTGCATGCATGGCTTAAGGCTAGGTTAATATATTAGGCCTAAAAGACATGTTTTTATTCAAATTGTAGCACCTAGTGATTGTTCTTAAAAGTTCAATTTTATCTAGCTTAGTTATTACCCTTTTAGATAATAAGACTTCCATCAAATTAGATCTAATAGGCATATTATAAAGTTGGTTAATAGCTAGATCTATTAGAAATTGAATTGTTTAATTTTTATATAGTAAGAAATGGTTGAAAGTTTGCTTATAAAGCTAACTTTTCAATAGAACAGGTTCTAGATTATGTTTCATAACTAGAGTTAGAAAGATAATTATCTCATAATTATGTTCAATGAAATGGAATATAGGGCGAGGATATCCCCTTAATCACATGCTTGCATCTTATTGATTTGACTTTTGATTTTATTTTTTTCTTAGTTAATGATATTTATATTTTTGAATCAAAACTAAACCATCCCATTTATTTTTATTTTTATCACTATTATTTACTATTTTAATTGTTATTAGCACTCTATAGGTAATAACCATTGGTTCCATTATACTACAATTGACAACATTTTTAGTAAGGAATTAATATTTGATATGCCATTCTAGATGTGTCAAAATTTTGACATCGTGTTGTAAAAGAGATCGAGGTGCTAATCAAGTTGATGTTCCCAAGTGATGACCAATATTCTCAAAATCTTACAAATACTCTCAAGATCTTACACAAGGGAAATATTTGGAATATCAAATTGGATGCAAGGAATAATTTAGGAAGTAATTTTTTTTGTTTAGTTAATTTTGGGCCTTTTATGTTCAATGATTTTTGTTTTAGTGAATTATGGACTTTTTTATTCTTTATTTACCATAAGTGTTTGTCTTTTATATTTTAAGGATAGATTAAGCCCAATCCATAACTAAATAGGCCCGTAAGGGTTGAACTTATGCCTAGGGTTTATTTTTGGTTTAAATTGGCATTTTTTTCATAAGGCTTATAAAAGAAAACTTAAGCTATGTAATTAGAAAAACAAATATCATTAATGAAAAGTATATTTCAAAATACTTTTACTTTGCCTTCTCGTGTTTTTGATTGAATGATTGAATTCAACTTATTGAAGGGAATGATAATCCTTTATGGCGTCTCAAGATTGGGGTTTTAAGGACTTTGTTTCCTTAGGGTTCTAATCTAATCATCTTTAATACGTTCTTAACAAATCAATCATTCCTATTCCTTTGAGTTCGCGGGTTCCTAAGGTTGTTCGCCAAGAGGGTCTACATCATTTGGTATTAGAGTCTTGGTTGCTAAAAACAGGTTATCTATCTTCATCTATTTTCATTTTGAATTTTTTTATTTTGAAAAAAAAAATCTTGATTAGTCGTTTTCTTTGTTCTTAAGTCTCAAAAATAAATATGTCCTTCAAGTTTCAATTTTATTGTCGTTGTTTTTATTGTTGGATTTCATTTCATAGTTTTCTTTGAACTCTTGGTATCTTTTTCTTGTTCTTTATTTCTATGTTCATTCAATACTTTTTCTTCAAAAAAAAAAGAAAAAAAAGAGAAGAGGGTTACGCTATTCACAGTTTAAATTTTTTTTTGATAAATTGGAGTTGCAATTTTAAATGACCATAATTTTGGACTCAAGTATCGAAACGACTATTATAATATATTAAATAGAAGGTCTTTTTGATTCCTATAATTGGTGTAGGCTTTGCCTTTGTTTTGTACCGTTTTCGATCCCAAATTCCATCGTTTACACCACTAACCAAGGGGTTAAAGTTTTGTCACACATTTTTGCATTGCTTTCAACTCTTCTTCATTAGGGTTTTGAATTTGTTTTTGTGAATTTTCTATTCACATCAACTGCAGCAGCGGTAAAAAAAGGAAAAGAAGAAGAAGAAGAAGAAGAAGAAAAGTATAACAAAGTAGCAGATTGTTCAAGATTTCAATTCTTGTTTTTTCTTGCTGAGTTTTCTTGTTCTTATTGAAATTAGTTTTCTTTTATTTTTTTCTAGTTTTGTCTATTTCATTATAGAGAATCATCAAACTGGATGTCCACGTATGGTTTTAAAAAAACAAAAAGGAGTCATATTGTGGTCAAGATTCTTTCTTTAAAGTCCTCATTAGACTTTCTTTCTATCCTCAATTAAGTTTTTAAAATTATGACTTTCAAGATTTTTAAGATCTTGAAAAGATTCTTTTTGGGTCTTTAGAATCCTATTTGAACTTTCTTTTTGTCATCCTTTGTCATAGAATTTTTAAAATTTTGATTTTTGAGATTATCACCAATAAACCGGTTACTTCTTGAGATTAGTTGAATTCTTTGATTTTCTAAAGAAAACAAAATAAGTTTGGCTTGAGCTTTGAGTGGCAAAAGTTTTAGAGAGATAAAAAAAGATAGGCTGAAATAGTGTAAAAAAAGTTAGGCCAAAATAGTGAAAAAAGTTAACAATTTCATTTAAGAGCAAAGGGAGTGTGTGAGGAACACTACATTTTTATTTCATTTTATTTTACAGATTGGAAACATGAGTAAGGAAGTAGGAGAACCACAAGAGGTCGACTTGAGATTCATCCTCAAGATTTTTAATGACCAATTTAAGAGGCTGAAAACTAGGTTGGATGATTTAGAATCCTCTTTCGATTCTAAATTACATAGGAGAAGACATGAGCTTGACAAAAGAGAAGCTGATTCCAATGTGGAGGAGAGAGTAGGTTATAAACATGACAAAAAGGCTACGGTTATACAGAAAAATGGAGAAATGAAAAGTTCCAGTTCAAGTGACGATGAGATACCACTATTGCAGGATTTTTTATATTAAAGTGGAAGAACCTATGCATAGAGATTTAGTTGTCACAAGAAGATCCCTAGATATACAACCTAAGGATGAAAGAGATGAGAAGAACCTATGCATAGAGATTTAGTTGTCATAAGGAGATCCCTAGTTATACAGCCTAAGGATGAAGGAGATGAGAACAACCATGCACATATTTTCCATATAAGATGCCACGTGAAGGATAAGGTATGTATGCTGATTATTAATAATGGGAGATGCACTAATGTTGCTAGTACCTTGTTAATTGAAAAGTTGAATTTGAAGTGGTAGAAGAATCCTAAACCATACAAGATAAAATGGCAGAATGATTGTGGAGAAGTGGAGGTTAACAAACAAGTCTCAATTCCTTTATCAATTGAAAAATATGAAGATGAGGTTCTTTGTGATATGGAACCGATGTATGCTAGTCATATAATGCTAGGCTGACTGTGGAAATTTGATAGGAGGGTGTCACATGATGGGTACAAAAATTTATATTCTTTTGAAATAGAGAACCAAAAATTTTTATTAGCCCCTCTCAAACCATTGCAAGCTCATGAGGACCAAATTAGGATAGTAGGAGAGTGCAAGATGTGGGAAAAACAAAAGTGTGAGTAAGGGGAAAATAAAAAAATGAGAGAAAAGTGAGCACAAAAGAGAAAAAAGTGAGCAAAAAATAGAGGAAAATGAGTAGAAAGGAGAGAAAAGGAGCAAACAGGAGAGAAAAATAAAAAATAAGTGTAATTACTGAATAACATGAGATTAAGAGTGCAACGATGGGAAGGTAACAAGTACTTATACTTATGTATAATGATGTTTATCTTTTTACTAACGATCTTAATTTATCTTTGCCTAGTGTTGTTGTGTATTTATTGCAAAACTTTAAGGACCTATCTTTTGATGAGATTTCCTATGGATTAAATCCATTGCGAGGTATAAAACATCAAATGGACTTCATACCTAAATCTGCAATACCAAATGGACCTACTTACAAAGTTAAGATTTGAGGATGAATCTTTTCGAAGAGGAGGGGAGTAAGGGAGATCCAAATACTGATCCAGTTAATGTATAATTGCTGACCAATATTCTCAAGATCCTACAAATACTCTCAAAATATTACATAAGGGATAAATTTAGAATATCAAATTGGATGCAAGGAAAAATTTAAGAAGAAATTTTTTTGTTTAGTTAATTTTAAGCCTTTTACGTTTAGCGATTTTTGTTTTAGTGAATTGTGGACTTTTTATGCCTTATCTATCATAAGTTTTTTAGTCTTTTATTTTTTAAGGATATATTAGGCCCAATCTACAACTAAATAGGCCCATTATGATTTAGCATGTACCTAGGGTTTATTTTTGGTTTGAATTACCGTTTTTTCATATGGCTTAAATTGAAGCTATGTTATTAGAAAAATGAATATCATTAATGAAAAGTATATTTCAGAAAGATTTTTCTTTTCCTTCTTGTGTTCTTGATTGAATGCTTTAATTAGACTTATCAAAGGGAGTGATCATCCTTTGTGGCATCTCAAGATTGGGATTTTAAGAACTTTGTTTCTTTAGGGTTCTAATTTGATAATATTCAACACATTCTTAGCAAATTAATTGTTCCTATTCTTTTGAGTTTGTGCGTTCCTAAGGTTGTTTTCCTTGATTGTCCGCATCATGTTACGGATGGCTAATTTAATGATTTTAATATTATTTGCTATTTTTTAGTTTTAATTTCAAATTTTTTGAATTTTTTTATTGTTTTTATTTTTAGGTTTAGATTTATTTTATTTATTTTTCAGTTTATATTTACTTATTCACCTTTTGCAGTTAATTATAATTTTCTTACAAAGTTGAATGTCAAAGGAATAGGAGGTATACATATTACTTCACTATACAATACATTTAATGTATTTCATATGCTTTACTTTAAGAAACTAGAAGGCAATTAGGAGCATGTTAATGCTATTAATAGATTTAAAAATTAGAAGCCTAAGTATAATCCAAATTCTAACATAAATGATGCATAATGGTGGAATCATCCAAAGTTATTATACTCATATGAAAATCCAGTAATTGATTTCAACCTCACACCTTATTTGCCAACCTAATGTCACAACGCACTTCACCCACTCATGGTAAGTTTCTTGAGGACTTAATGAATTCTTTAGTTACAAACAATCAAAATTTTGAGTACGAAACTCAAACTTCAGTAAGAAATCTTGAGACTTAAGTTGCCTAACTAGTCAAAGTTGTAGAAGACTAGAAGCACAGGCAATTAGCATGCTTCCCTCTCAAATAGTTATCAGTCCTAGAGAGACCATCAATGATAGTACTATGTAAAATGGAAAGTAGTTGTAGGAGACCTAAAGAGTTCATGGGATTCATACACCAAAGAAGGGAGTAGAGAGAAAGAGAAGACCACCACCAATAAGAATTTAGTATGACACCAAATGTAGTGTCCAAATCTTTCTTTTCTACCAATGAGCTTATCTCTTTCTTACATGTTCAAAAATTAAAGAAGGAGAATCATGAAAGGAAATTTTTGGAGACCTTCTACATTGTGCAAGTCTACATACCTCTTATAAAGGCTATTAAGTAGGTACCTTAAGGAACTTTGTATTATCAAATGAAATCTTAATTTTTAAAAAGATCTAAGTGTGGGGGAAAATGTCTATTGTGTTCTAAATAAGACTCCCACCAAGGTACAAGGATGGGCATAATAGACTACTAGCTCAATAGTTTGATGATGAAAAAACATACTTCAAAATCCTTAATGATGGTTGATGATAAGGATTGACTAAGTCGAGTTCACAATGATAAAACAAGCATTTAATGGAAGGTAATCCATTAGATTTTTTTTCTCTTACCTTTCTTTCTTTGTTGTTTTTTTGATGTTATGCTCTATATATAGGTCTTACATAGAGAACAATGTAAGAATTAAGGGTAGGGGAGGAAACATTTAATATCTTTATGTTATTTTACGTAGTTAGGTTATTTTATGTAGTTAGGTTGCTTTAGCAAGAAATAAATTTTCTTCCATTATTTTTATTATTATTAGAAAATACAAGGACTAGGATTTGAAATTTGTGTAGACAATATATGAGATTTTATATTTTATGGTATTATGATGATAAATGCTTTAAAACGTGAGATTTTGAATGATGATAAATGTTTGTTAGAATCTTGATATCATACTTTTATGAATGCATATTTTGTGATAATGTAGCCTAGAAAATCCATGCACAATAGCTAAGTTGGTTGGTTATATGATGATTTTGTGTTTGAATTTTTAATGTTATATGTTAATTTTTTATAATGTTATTATAGTTTCAATAAGCATGATTAGATTGCTAGAACTTTCTCTTATGTTCATCAAAGCGAATGCTGATCGACTACTATCTGAAAAATGATCAAGGCACTAAGCCAAACCTGTAATCAAATTTTTCGGGTCTGATACCCTATAGGAAAAAGAATCATTTTTTTAGCTCTAGTTAATTTCAAAAAAGAAAAAAGAGAAATCCTTCACTAAAAGACTAAAAGGATATTTTGGGTAAAACAATTTAGTTACTATTTAAAAAAAATAGAAAGGGTACCAATACTTAAAATGGGTACTAAAACAAAACATTTTAATGATATAAGACATGTAGGGTATCAATGCATTAACTGAGATACTTGTAAGGTATAATCCTAAAATTTTCTACTCCTATTATTATTGTTCTCGAGAAAATAACCCCTTAGTGTACCAATTTGAACCTATATGAGTCACTTATTTGTATATACTTCTAGCCCTTGAAACAAATACATTAGCAATACCCTATAGTTCAAAAGATACATAGAGTTGCATAAAAAGATAGTAGATCCTAAGAAGGATGATAGATTGAGAATTAGAGGTATCATATGGTTAACATTGAAAATTTCAAACAAAAATAAAACAATCCATAACTTATGAAATAAAGCACCCTTTTTGAAAAAAAATCAGTTAGAAAAAAGAGGAAAAAATTTAGAAAGAAGAAAGAATATAAAAAATGGTGAAAAAGAAGGAAAAACTTGGGAAAAAATGTTATGTATTTTGGAATTACTAAGAAGTTTGGAAGTGTTTAGAATGAAGACTAAAATAATGATATTGGACCCTATTTTGTATACTTGTAAGATATTGGGATGATACTCTTTATAGGTCTTACGCTCTTACTCCATGAAAATTTAAGATTTTGTAACTCCCTTATCCGTTGTTTCAATGAACCATTACCCTCTTGCCCCGTTACAACCAAATTAAAGATATTTTGATTTCAAGAATACATTTGGTAAGTAGAGACATAACTTTAACGGAAATCCTCTGGTATTTATTATAACTCTAGAGATATGGTGATGCTTTATGAGAATGTACATGGCCTTCACTTGTTTATATTATATGGATTGATTGTCACAAATTATGTTACTTCATATATCCATTATGAGCTTTGTTATTATATAACGTGCTAGAGAAAATGAATGATTATATACTCCTACTAATGTTTGTTAGATTTTGGAACATTAATTTTATTAAGCTTATGAGATGAAATACCAAAACACTTATTTGTTTGCCTAATTATGACTTTACTCAAGCACTAGCAAAGAATAAGTGTGGGGGAGTTTGATAGGTACTAATTTATACATATTCTGCATATTAATTTTCATAAAATTTGCACCTATTATGTGTTCTAAATTCCCTTTTATGCATTTATTGTCTTGCAGGTGTTTGGAATCAAAATGAACAAGGAATGAAAAATTTATAAAAGTGGGAAAAATATGTTCACTCGAGCGAGAAAAGGGTCTTAATTGAGCAAGCAGCATGATCAAGCAAACTTCATTCTCGATACCGCGACACGCTCCCTAATCAAAATAGCAACCCCATGCCAACTGATGCTCGATTGAGTGAGCCAAGGATCTTGAACAATCGATATCCCCAAGAGTTGCATAATAAGGTCATTTTTCAACCCTAGTTTTAAATCACATCAGTTGGATCATGGAAAATTAATCGAGGGCATTAAAATAGCTCGAAATACATTTTTTGTACAACATATTAGGTCAGCAAAAATGCAATTATAGAGGGGAACAACACATACAAGATCAAAGAGAGGCAAGAGCTATACACATAGTTCTAGAGAGAGAAGTTGAAAACAAAGATGAGGATTGAAGATCTGCAATCATTCATCACCATCCTAAGATTTTTCTTCTTTTCTAGTGGTGTTTATATTTATTTAAGTTATCATTATGAATAGCTAAATAATTATTAGTGATTAAGGACAAATTTGAAGCCCTATACAATGATTCAAATTTGATTTATATTATGAAGGAATTATTCTTCTATTTTTTTTATTGAGGATGTGTTTAATTCTATATTTAAATGTCATGATTGTGCTTATCATCGATTAGGGTATACAACTAATCGATTGCATGTATAGTTTAAGACTAATTTAAGATATTAATCTAAAAATACTAATGTTTTTATTACAAGTAGGATTAAATACATTGATTAAATAGTTTTATCAAGTTTAGTTATTACTCCTTTAGATATTTAGGTTGTCATTGAATTAAATCTAATAGGCCTCTTACCAGATTATTCAAAGGTTAGATTTATTAGCAATCAAATTATTTAATAGTTAGACAATAAGAAATGGTACGAAACCTTATAAGGTATAAGATTTTTAAATAAAATTCTTAATTTAATAAGGTTTTATATTGTGGGTTGTGACTAGCATTAAGAAGAGAATTACCTCGTAATCATATTCTAGTACAATGAAGAAAATAGAAATTGAAAATTTAAATTATGGATTTAATTAATCTTGAAGGAGTGAATAAGTAATCGAGAAATTACGACTAATTATAAATTATCATAACGGCAAGACATGTAGAGTACTGGAATATAAAGATGTAGTTGTGATTAAGGGAGAGTGTGGTTTTTACTAAATGTATATCATATTTTGACAGTAACAATCTCTGCCTTGCTTATTTAATTGTGAAATAGTCCATTGAGCATCTCTTTCTGGGGTGACAAAGTAATTTGGATGTCTGGCTCGATTTTAATGTGTACTTTGATCTTGGTACTCCAATGGGCCTAATTTTTGGATATGGCTTCATGACGGAAATTAAGAGTTAGTAAAGGAAAGAGATGGAGGTGTGGAAGGTTGTATTAAGTTGTGTTCTTTATTGAAACCTTCTTTCTCCTATGAAAAAATACAAAACAAAATAAAACAAAGCAAGGCTAGGCTAGCTACTTGTTTACTTTTGACCGCTTAAAGTTTGTATTAATACTTTTTAACCATTAATGGTATAATCACAGCATAAAAAAATTATTAAAAAAAAATAACCTTCATTCTATTTCTTTTTCTTAATTTCCTCTTTTTATTTTTCATTTTATATTTTGCACAAATAAATGAAAATCCAATACCTACTAAATACAAGCTCCTCTAATGAGTTCTTAGACCGGGTTAATCCTCTTAAAGTGCAAGACTCTTTTTGGCCACATTTCCTGACCCTCTTTCAGTCTACACCACTCATATATACTGCGTCACAAAGCATTACTATACTTGTAGAGTCTTATTACTACATTACAATTAACCTAAATTTTTAGAACTTTAGTTATAAGTTTTTAAATATTTGAAACATTTTACATTTAAATTTTAAATTTTTAAATTTTATGATATAATATTCAAGACTTCACAAATATATCCTAATTTAACAATTAAAATACATAATTATGATTTAAAACTTCTGAATCTATATATATATATACACTAAGATATAATACTATTTTCTAGAAAACAAATTTTAGCAAAAAAGTGCTAAAATCTAATATAGTAATTTATTTAGTACTATAAGACGTTCCTATATATAATTCTATATGCATGTATAGGTTTTAGTTTAAGTCAAGAAGGAATCTTTTTATATTAAACACAAGCTTCTATACACAAACAAGTATTAAGATGTCATGCATCACCCTATATAAGAAAAAAGATTAATAAAGAAACTAGCATAAACTCTCTGCTTGAGAATATAGCCAAAGATTCTTTGCCTTTACTTTCTGGCCGGCCCTTGTTAATTTATCACCTCTGAATTGAATTATAAAGTTCTCAAAGAACCTTACTAAACAATTATATAAAAACAATAAGATAACCTACTAATATGTTCCTCCTCACAAAGTGGCTAATAAGATAACCTACCAATAGTTAATTAGTGGCCACTATAAAATGATAACTAAAAAGAGACGAAAAAAAATCAATTTAAATAATTATAGTTATGTGGATAAAAATAATAAAAAGAAAAAGAAAGAAGATAATAAAGGTTAGAAAATGTAAATAAAACAATAAAAAGCAAACATATCATTTGTAATTAAACTCAAACTATTTTTACATATAAATTTATTTAGATTTAGTCTTAAAATTTTATATAGATATCTCTTCAATATAATTTAATCATTAAATTTTTACAACAATTCATAAATAAATTCTAAAATATTAAATCACAAAAATTAATTATAAAATTAATACCTATTTGTAATATTTTAAAATTTTAATAACGAAATTATAAGTCTAAAGTGCTTGAATAAGCTTTAAAAATTTAATTATTAAAACATATATTTAAAATTTTTAGATATGTAGGAATATATATGTTAAAAAAAAAACGAAAGAGTTAGAAACACATACTCTAGCATGAATGAACTCCTCTACACGACCAGCTTTAAACTTTCCGAGAAGACGAGGACCTTGACCATAGTTCGATAAGCTCTCAAATGTTCTGATTTCATCATCCCTGTTGAAGAAAACTTCAACTCCTTCGCCATATAATCGAACCAATACCTTTCGAAGAAGACGATAGTTCTTTGTTGGCCAACTTATCTTATAAACCTTATTAGTCATTGCACCTTTTAATGGAGTGATCTTCAATGTTTCCAAATCCTCCATTACGTCCCCAAATTCATAAGCCACTGATTCAAGCACTGTCAACAATTCCTCTGGTAGAGAGACTTTGTCTAACACATTTGTTTTTATTGTCATTGTTATCGGATGAAATAAACTAATTCCAGAAACAAATTATAAGGTAGCCTGAACTGCAAAACAGAGTGAAGCTTTCAAATAAGTTTAAGTATTTATATCATTAGCAAGGAGGGACCGATATATTTGGAAGTATTGGAAAATAAATTTTTAGTTTTACTATTTATTAAATTATATATAAATTATATGTAAAAAATAAAAACGTGTATTATTTAAATTTTAAACTTTTAATTCTTAATATCTCAAAAAAAAAATCAATAATTTAAACATAAATAAGATACATATATAACAATTTTTTCGATTAAAAATAAATAATAATAGTAAAGTAATCGTATTGTTAACATAATAAATCTTAAATCTACCACTGTATTTATTAGCATGTTGCAACAGAACTAAATTTTATAAGAATATGAGAATTCGTACGAAGAACATGCAGCAAGTTGGAAGTTGGATTTGCTTTTTGTAAGACTCAAATATAAGAAGATAGATAGTACTTTTAACTTTTAGAAAATTGGTCATGACTAATAATCTTCTAAAATCATATCAGAGTTTAAGGTTTTGGATTCGAATTTACATAACTCCAAGATTTTCACTACAAATGACTTGGGCTAACGCAAGAAAGCAATGACATTCAGTTAGTCGCAGGAAAAAAAATAGTAACCAGAACTTACCGAGTAGCGAGAAAGCTATAAGTGTTTTTTTCAAGTGTAGTAGCAGGAGGATGGATCAAAACTCTGAAACAGTAGTGTATTTATAGCAAGAGATGATATCTAAACAATCATTGAAGATCGAACTATTTTAAAGAAGAAATCAAAACCTCTGGCCCAGAAGAAATATTCTAACAATAATAAAGAAAACAAATCCGTTTTTTTATAGAAACTAAATAAGAATATAGAAATGGGTTTGTATTGTATGTATCTATGCCTGTAAAATTCCAAGCACTGCCTTTTATATCTGAGCATAAAACATACGCAAATGATCTTATTTATTTAGGCTAAAAAATTATCTCTTTATTCACCGTTTAGATTTGATCAAATTTAAGGCTTTCATGTTTCGTGTGGAAGAGAATATACAAAATTTTAAACCTTTGTACAAAATTTACATACACTTGTAACCCTCTCTAGCTATTGGTTACATGGGTCTTTAGAAATTCTACAAGGTTGTTTTTCCTAGTGTTTGGTTAGAAATTGGAGAGAATTTACAAAAAAATAAGAATAAAAATAAAAAATAATTGTAAACAATAAACTAACATTATTAAATATAAATGACTCTTTGATTATAAATAGGATAAATATTACAATTAACAGTTAAAATTTACCCATTTAAATAAATCTACTACTAAATTTTTGAAGTCTTTTGGTGCTTTGTGATTCCCATGTCTTTGTGACTACAATAAACACAAGCTTCAACCTAGATCTGTTGAATGCACTTTCTTTGGCTATGCACCCCAAAACCAAGGTTACCTCTATCTGGAAAAAACTATTGTTAGGCTATGTTCTAGTCATCATGTCACTTTTGATGAGACTTGATACAAGACGGTTAATTCGTTCGCTTATAGTAGAATAGGACCTACTCCACGTGACACGAGATTGTCTGCTTTAAACCATAACTGCAACTTCAGTGGGCCCATGACCATGACTTCACAGTTCAACAGGACCTCACAACTTTACTTCTAAGGAAAAACCTCAAAACATGTTATGCTATTTAAAGAATATTCACCCCTTATAAGCACATCATGACTTACCTTCCAAAGTAATGTGTGACATGTGTAGGCATACTGCATCTTACACTCACATTTTGAGAGTCTTATGTCCTCGTAAGAAGGTAAGCTCACATGGACCAATAGGGTCATGACTTTAATACCAACTGATACAGGACGGTTAATTCATCCGCTTATAGTGGGGCGAGACTCACTTCACGTGACACGAGATTGTTCGCTTTGGTTCATAACTACAAGTTCAACAGGACCTCAAGGCTTTGCTTCTAGGGAGAAACCCCAAAACACGTTATGTCATTTAAAGAGTACTCACCCCTTATAAGCACATTACCACTTAGTTACCTAAGCAATGTGAGACATATGCATGATGTGCACACACACTGCATCATACCACTGTCAAAAATATTATAATTTTCAAAAATAGAAATATTTGAATTAAAAACATAAATCAAAAATCAAATCTAGGAAAGAAATAAACTAATATAAGGAAAAATATTATAATTTCTAAAAATAGAAATATTTAAATTAAAAGTATAAATCAAAATTCTTAAACTTAAGAAGTAATATGGTAAAAAGAAAACTCCAAATGGAAACTACAACTCCTGAAATTAAACAACACAATATTATAAAAATAGTGAAAATGTGCTTTTGAAAGTCCAAATGAAGGAATTTTCTTGAAAAGCAGCATGCTTCCTATCAAAGCTATGATTATTGAACAATAAGTCGATTCCAAGTCAACCACTGAATGTCATGTAATTCTGAAATTTGACCTTTCTCTTTCTACTAGTATTTTTCTCATTTTTTTTTAACGGTCCCTACGTACTAGAAATTTTTCTGAAATTTGTTCTACATCAGTCTCCTTTGCTCGAAAAGAACTCGACCTCGACTTAAGTAATTGATTAGAAGACACATTAGGAGGATAATATTCAAACAAGTTAGCAACATTAAAAGTAAGGTAGATGGCCATATCTACATGAAGATACATGACATAAGCATTATCATTAATTTTTTAAAGAATATGGAAAGGACCATACTTCTTATCCTTCAGCTTGTTGTAAGTGTCTACTAGGAGTCGCCCTTTGCACAAATAAACCATCACTAGATCCCTCACTTGAAATACTTGAGCCCTTCTCTTTTCATCAACAACTGCTTGGTATTTGGCATTAGATTCTTCCAAAATTTTCTACACCTTTTCTTGAATAACCTTGATACGATCCGCCATATTTTCTAAAGCAATACTTAAACTTGGAAATTTTGGAAAAGGAACCAAGTCTAAAGCATGGTGTGGAGGACAACAAAAAACAATTTGGAAAGAGCCTTCCTAGTAGACCAATTTAGCATATTGTTATAAGCAAATTCATCATGTGCCAAAGCAAGATCCCACTATTTTGGCTTCTCACCACTTCTTTTTGACCATGGGATTGAGGATGACTTGTGCTATTGAAATTAAGGAATATGTCAAATTTCCTCAAGAAATTTCGCCAAAAATGACACAAAAACTTGGTGTCCCTATCTGAAGTGATGGATTGGGGAACCCCATGCAAATGAAAAACTTCTTTGAAAAAATATTTTCCACATGCACTGTATTGTAGGTCTTTTTACAAGCAATAAAATGAGCCATTTTGGAATACCTATCAACCATCACAAATACAGAATCAAATCCATGTTGAGTTCGCGGAAGGCCCAAGACAAAGTCTATGGAAAGATCCTCCTAAGGTGCTACTTGAATAGGCAAAGGTGTGTAGGCCCATGTTTTGAGAATGGCCTTTGCAAGCCTGACAAATGGGGCATCGTTTAACATAATTTCCAATGTCTTGTTTCAGTTAGGGCCAATAATATCTCTCCTAAGGAAAAGCTATTGTTTTTTCATGACCTAAGTGTCTGCCCAATCCCCCACTATGTAAATCAGGAATTATTTGATCTCGTAGTGAACTTGGGATATAAAATTGGTTGCTTCGAAGCTTCTTGAATATGCATTCCATCAACGAAAAGTCTGAACTCACATTTTGCCCAAATATCCTAAAAATATTCATCGTTGATATACAGATCCTTAAAACAATCAAACATAACCACTTCAGTAAGCATTGTAACAAGCAATAATGCCCTCCTACATAGGACATCAGCAACTCGATTTAATTGACCCGTTTTATGCTTCAAAGTGAAAGTGAAGTGTTGTATATAAGAAATCCAATGAGCATGCATCTGGTTGACACTATTTTGGATATTGATAAATTTCAACGCTTGGTGGTTGCTAAATAAGACATACTCCCTCTACACCAGATAGTGTTCCCAAACCTTCAAGGCACGAAAGAAATCATACAATTTAGCTCATAAGTAAACCACTTGGGGTGAGTTGCACTAAGCTTCTCACTATAAAAAGAAACTGGTCTGCCTTCTTGAGAAGGTACAGTACCAATGCCAATAATAAAGGCATCACATTCTACTTGAAACAACTTGTTAAAATCTTGTAGTGCCAAAACTAGGGTAGATGATAATTTTTCCTTGATAAGTGCAAAACTTTGTTCAGTTTCCTCTCCCCAATGGAATTTC
Source organism: Hippophae gyantsensis (assembly GCA_030763125.1). Taxonomy (NCBI): domain Eukaryota; kingdom Viridiplantae; phylum Streptophyta; class Magnoliopsida; order Rosales; family Elaeagnaceae; genus Hippophae; species Hippophae gyantsensis. The sequence goes on along the minus strand of CM061039.1, from coordinate 24,840,671 downwards.
CTCTTCTTCATGCATTCAATAATTGGTGCGACTATCCAACTAAAATCTCTTACAAACCGCCTGTAAAACATTGCCAGACCATGAAAACTACGAACCTTGCCGTCTATTTTTGGAGTTGGCCACTCCCTAATGGAACTAATATTTTTTTCATAAACTTTAATCCCATTAGCACTCACCATAAATCCCAAAAATAATAAACTATTGTTCATAAAGTTTCACTTCTTTAAATTAATATATAGTTTATTTTGCTGCAAAACTATAAGGACTTCTCTCAAGTGCTCAAAATGATTAGATTTTTTCTAGCTATAAATTAATATATCATCAAAATACCCCACAAAAATGTTTCCAAACGACATCACTAACCATTCATACAATCCCCCTTAGTCTTGAAAGCATTCTTCTATTCATCTGCAAGCCCGATTCAAACCTGATGATATTAGCATATCTTTCAATCAAGGAATAATGAACTTATATTTAATGGTGATCTTGTTTATTTCTCGACTATCGATCCACATACGGTAATTTTCATCCTTCTTTGGAACTAACAAGGCTGGTACTATGCAAGAATTCATGTTTTCCTACATTAATCCCTTCTTAATCAACTTTTCTACCTATTCTTGTAGGATCTGACTTTCTATAAGACTTATCCAGTAATATGGATGATTAGGAAAAATGGTTTCCAGTGTGAGATCAATTTGATATTGTATGTCTCACATAGGAGGCAACCCATATGGTTGTTTTGACGACATAATTTCCTGAAATGCCTCTAATAGAGGCTTAAGTATGGGTGGAATTTCCATCAAATCCCTTACAACTTCTTCCCCAACTACTATCACAAAACTTTCTCTAGATTCCTTAGTTTCGTTTATGAATTTTCTCCCATCCACCAAAAATACAGATTTTCCTTTTGACTTTGGTTCAACAATGGAAAATTCCTCTTTTATAGGCCCCAAAATGATCTTTAGACCTCCTTTCATGAAAACATATATGTTATCACGACACTTGTATGTAGAATCCACATCGAACTGCCATGGTCGACCCAAAATAATATGGCAAGCATCCATCTCTACAACGTCACACACGATCTCATTTGCATAATTCATCCCAATTGAAACATTAATGTGGAAGATTTTAGTTACCTTCACTTCAACACCTCGTTTAATCTAGCCAATCTTATACGATGAAAGGTGTTTCTTAGTCTGTAAGCCCAACTTAGCAGCCATTACTTTCAAAACTATATTGTCACTATTTTCATTATTAATAATAACATCACAAACCCTTTTGTTCATAGTACATCTAGTTCAGAATATATTGTGCCGCTACGATGGTTTTGCCCACTTCAATGTTATCAATAGTCATTGAATCACTAGAGAGCATGATAGATACTCCTTTTCATCTCCACCTGTTACTTCTTCCCCTTTATAAGTATAGGCCGCTTCATTCTCATCCTCCACTACCTTGAATCTGCCATCTTTTTTTGTCTCCACAAAGTTAATGGTACCTCTTTTAGGACACTGGTTGGAATGATGCCCTGGCTATCCGCATCTATAGCACTTATTGATCTAATGAGTACTTAAAAACACTAAAATTATCATGATTTAATGTACTTTAATTGATTAAATAGATTCATATTTGTATGATTTTATCATATTTTTTTATATAAATTTGTCTTTTCGGAATCATAAGTATTTTTGTTCAAAAATAACTTAAAAACTCGAAGGAAAATACTGGAGGCAATACATCACAAATATGTTCATAAAAGAAATGAGAAAAATTAAAAAAGATGGAACAATTGGACAAATGGGTCAAAATGATAAAAAATGTAAAACATGCCGAAATCCCACGCGCAGCCACCTATCCGCACCAAGTCCCGTGTGTAGCCACCCAGTCATGCCAAATCCCACATGCACCAGTGAAAATGCACTTTTGAACAGCAAGTCAATTCAAAGTCATCCACCAAATTTCACGTAATTCTAACGTTTGACCTTTCTCTATCTACTAGGTTTTTTATGATTTTGTTTTTGGAGGTCCTTCCATGCTAGGAATTATTCTACAATATATTCTACATCAATACCACATATACTTTTTTCTCAAAGCTTCTATAAAAAATGAGGATATTGCTCATTTTTTACAACCATTGTTCTCTATACCTTTACTTCCTCCTAATTAGCCTTTAGCTTTAGGAACTCCCTCTAAAACTTCAATTCATTTATCTTCTTCTTTTTATCCCCCTAATAATAGAGAGATGCCTCCTTTTTTTCCATAGCATCTTGGGTCAAATTCTCCTTTGTTTAAAATTATTGCTATAGGGTCGTACTCTGGCCATATTTGTATACTATCTCCCTTACCTTTTGATTTTCCTTAGTCACAATCTCATTTATAGTCTTTTGGTATTTCTCAATCACATTCACCATCTTTTGTTCTTCCTCAATCTCAATCTTAATCTTCTGTTACTATAACACTAATCAATAATCATATTGTCACTAGGTCATAGACATGTTCTTTCAAATGAATAATTTTTTATAGCATTAGCTTCTCTAACAAAGCAAGTGATCATTTCTAAGCCTAATAGTTATGCTGATGCAAAATATATTGTTGAGTGGGAATAAGCTATGAAGAAAGAGTTACAAGCTTTGCTTGATATTAATACAAAGGAACTAATGCCTTTTCATATAGATAGTGATTATATAGGGTGAAAATGGGTGTTTAGAACTAAGCTAAAAAGTGATGATGGGCTAGATAAATATAAGGGTAGACTTGTTACTGAAGGATATCATCAGGTAGAAGGAATTGATTTCTCAAAAACATTCTCTAGAGTCATTTAGTGCCAAATAATATGTCTTGTGCCTATTTCCTTAACACTATCTAAGGGATGGATTCTCAAGTAGTTAAATGTCAATAATGTTTTCCTTAATGGAGAGCTACAAGAAAAGGTGTTTATGAAACAATATCAACATTTTGCTATTGATTAACATCCTAATTGGGTATACAAACTTATAAAAGTCATTTATGGTTTGAAATAGGCTCTCAGAGCCTGGTATCAGAAGCTTAACTCGTGTCTTTTTGATTTGGGGTTCTAGAATTTGAAACATTGATACCATAGAAATAAATAAATAAGTAGATGGGTGTATTTACATTATTTTACATTATTTTAAGATTGAATTGATTAGTATACTCATATAGGTTGATTTCATGAGTGTATTTAATGATATCATGTGCAACACACGTGCATATAAATTCGTCAAAAACTTTGCATATCTTTGTATTGATGGAACGTTGATTGACGATTATGTGAACCTCTTTATCATAGAATTGTATAAATTTTGATGATGATAGCTTTCACTAAATATACATGTATTAATAGATATATAGTTATTAATGTATTACCCATGTAAGTTTATTTAGTTAGAATTGGCTTTACTTAAGGACAAACAAGGAGTTAAGTTTGGGAATGAGATCATTTTATGAAACAACAGTCATTAGTGCATTTTTTTGCTTAATATTTGATCATTTTATTCAACAAGTAGTATTTTTTAGATTAAAAATATTTAAATATGAGCTTTATAGTGAAAAGGGGTGAAAATATAATTTTTGTAATTTTTTATTTTAGATGAATTTTTTAATGTAAGACTAATAAAAACATACCATGTGGATAACACGCAAGCAAAGTAGCTGACTAGGTATGCCACATGGATCCTATGCAAGTGAAGAGGGCTAATTATGCAACGTACTATGTATTAAGTGACGTAGGACTCATGTCAAAAGACAACTTTCATTCCTAGTTGTATTGATGTGCCACACATCATCATTTGATTTATAAATTCTTTCCACCTAGCCACCACGCAATTCGTAATCACAAATCACATCGTGCCAAATGGTGCTGACTCAGCGCTCGCTGACCACGACCAATCAATTGTGGCATATAATTATCAATCCTCCCAATATAATTATCAATCAATTACATGTATTAATAGAAATATAGTTACTAATGTATTACCCATGTAAGTTTATTTAGTTAGACTTGGCTTTACTTAAGGACAAGCAAATTGCATACTACTCATTAAGTTCATCAATTATGGATAACATACATAAAAATCATTCATTTCTACCTATAAAATATGCATATTATTTAATCAAGATAAATAATTAAATAATATTCTCAAATCTATTTAATTTTATTTATAAATCAATTATTGACCAAACAATTAATAGCATAAAAATTTGATTAAATAATATAGTTAAAATGAAATCATAATTGTGGTAAAATATAAGATCATCACATGTAGAAAATTGGGTTCATAAAACCCTTAGATTAATAAACTAAGTAGGGATAATTTTGTTATAAAGCTAGTATTTTTCATAAAAAAAAAGACAATAAAATTGATAAAGAATGGAGAAGATGAAGAAGAAATTCAATCAATCTCTTGAATTGTAACACCAATCTCCTCTTTAATATCCACCAAAATTGTATTTTCATTTGGATTTTTCTATATTTTTTCCTCTTCTTGGCTCCAAAAACTAATTAAAATTATGTAATTTTTTCCTCCTTAGGGTTTAAGGGGAAATTAGGAGGCCAAATCAGGCTTAGGTGGAATCTAAACTAACATATTAGCTTCAAATCAAGAACTAAGATGAAAAAAGGAAAACTAATAGTAGCACTAGTGGATAAAAATGCTACACGTGGAATGGGGAAACACGGATCCAACTAGCACACGACCCGTGGCATATGGTACAGGTCGTGATCAACAAGCACTTAGTCAGTGCCACGTGGCATGACTTGATTTATAGTTACAGATTGCATGACATCTAGGTGGAAAGAATGCACGAATTAGGTGATGATGCATAGCACTCCCATTGACCACGTTGTGAAATAGGCTCTCACATCCTATTGTCAGAAGATAAGCTCATGTCATCTTGATTTGGGTTTCTAAAATTCAATGCCACTGAAGAGAGAATAGAGAAAGCTAGTGTTCAATGATTGTAATGAATACTTCTTGTATTAATCATAGGTACTTCAGTGCTATATATACAAGTATCAATAATGATGAAAAAATCATAACAAATTGATGGAAAATTATAAGTTGTTACATGGGTTTCTATCTAGTCTACACACATACACACTAACTACAATGTCTAACATATCATCTACCAATAAACTTATAAAAGTTGTAATATTCTATCATTTATGTTAGAAAATGATGAAGCTTAACGTAAAATAGGTCTATGCAATCTATTTATTTAAATATACACTAAGCTTATGTAGGTTGTAGCAATTTACTACCAAATTTTATCCATTGTGCAACTCATATAACCTAAGTATTCTTAAAACCCTTAAATCTTACAATGCAACTTGTGTTGGGAAATAGGTTGTACATATTGTAAATATGTTAATAATTATATTGTATATTGTTCTGAGATTGAATTGACTAGCATGCTCATATAAGTTGATTTCATGAGTGTATTTGATGATATCATGTGCAATACATACACATCAATTTGTCAAAATCTTTACATATTTTTATTTTGATAAAATGTTTATTGATGAATATGTAAATCTCATTGTCATAGAATTGTACGACTTTTGAGGAGGATATTTTTAGTTAAATATTCATGTATTAATAGATATATATTTAAAATATATTACCAACGTCAATTTATTTAGTTAGATTTAGCTTTACTTAAGGACAACCAAAGAGTTAAGTTTGGGAGTGTGATGATTCTATGAAGGTATAGTAATCAATACATTTTTTTGCTTAATATTTAATCATTTTATTTAAAAAGTAGTAGTTTTAGTGTTAAAGATATTTAAATATGAACTTTATACTGAAAAGGGGTGAAAAATATAATTTTTGGAATTTTTTTTATTTTTTATAAATTGTTTGGTGCAAAACCAATGAGAACATATCTTATAGACATTACACAAGCAAGTGAGCTGATGAGGAATTTCATGTGGATGCCATGCAAGCGAAGAGAGATAATCATGTAATGTTGCATGTATCGAATGACACAAGACTCATCACGTGTCAACACGACATTCATTTTGAGTTTCACAGTGTTGTTAATGGGTACGACACACATCATCATATGATTCATCCATTCTTTCCACCCAGGAACCACACAATTTGTAACTACGAATCACATTTTGCCATATGGTGCTGACTTAACTCTCGTTGACCATGACCAGTCAATTGTGACACGTATTGTGCGTTGATTGATCCATATTTTCTCGTGTCATGTGTCACATTTCTGCCGATTCAGATTCCATATAAGCCTAATTAACCCCATAATTGCCTCGCAACTCCTAAGGAGCCAAAAATTACAAAAAACATTATTAGTTTTTGGAGGCAAGAAGAGGAAAAATACATAAAAATTCAAAAAGGGACAATTTTTGTGGAGATTTAAGAGAAGATTGATGCTACAATATAAGAGATTGATTGTATTTCTTATGTTTCTCATTTCTTTATTAATTTTTATGTCTTTTTTTATATGAAAAATATGAACTTCATAAACAAAATTATGTCTAGATAATACATTAATTTAGGCGTCTTATGAACCAATTTTCTAGATGTGATGATATAATATTTACCTCACTTATGATTTCAATTTAATATTATTATTTAATTTGATTTTCATGTTAGTAATATTTTGGCCAACAATTAATCTATAGAATCAATTGATTTGGGGCCAAAAACTTGATTGATACAAATTATGTGCAATGAATATGCAAGTATACATGCATATCATTATAAGTAATTAAATGATAATAAAATATCATTTTCGCAAAGATTATGGTATTATAAACTAATTTTTATAATAAAAAAATCATTGTTTTGTATTTTTATGTTTTAAGAAAGCAAAATTAAACGAACTAAAAATAAATTATAATAATAGTAATTAATTAACTCTAATATTTCGATTAAGAAGATGTATGAAAAAGAATCTAGTAATACTTAATCCCCCAATTTTCTAAACATATGAATCACTAATATCTCCCCAATATAATTATCATCAATTACATGATTAATTGAATATAACTTAGCATGTATTCATCTCTTAAGTAAACTACTCACTATATAGTAATCAATCTAATCACACTTTTATGTCAATTAAATTGCATACTACTCATTAAGTTCATCAATTATGGATTACATACATAAGAATTATATATTTCTGCTTTCAAACTATGCATATTATTTAATCAAAACAAACAATTAAATAATTCTCTAAAATCTATTTAATTGTCTTTATAGATCAATTGTTGGCCAAAAAATTAATAGTATAAAAATTAGATTAAATAATATAGTTAAAATGAAATCATAATTGAGGTAAAATATTAGATCATCATATGTACAAAATTGATTTTTTAAGTCCCCTAGACTAATAAATTAACTAGACATAATTTTGTTCATAAATTTCATATTTTAATAAATAAATACATAAAATTGGTAAAAAAAAAAGGAGAAGAAGAAGAAGAAGAAATATAATGAATCTCTTCAATTGTAGCACCAATCTCCTCTTGAATTTCCACCAAAATTGTATCTTCTTTTAATTTTTTGTATTTTTTCCTTTTCTTGCCTTAAAAAACTAATAAATAATATGTAATTTTCAACTTTGTAGGGTTTATGGATCAACTAATAGGGTTAAATTAGGCTCAAGTCAAATTTGGACCATTCGATCAACTTTAAATAAAGGGATGAGATGAAAAAAAGAAAAGTGTATTGTCTTACATTAAAAAATAAAAAACATTCCATAAAATTCTCAAAAATTATATTTTCACCTCTTTTCACTGAAGTATTTGTATTTTAATATTTTTAACCCTAAAAAAATTACGTATTGAGTAAAACGAGCAGTATTAAGTAGAAAAGTGCACCGGTAACTCTAATTACTTGTCCTCGAGTAGATCCATGTCCAACTAAAAAAACTGATATAGGTAATATATTCATAAATATATATCTATTAATATATGCTTATTTAACAAAACTATCATTATCAAAAGTTGTACAATTCTACGACAAAGAGGTTCACATATTCATCAGCCAACTTTCCATCAATACAAGGATATGCAAGGTTTCTAACGATTTCATTCATGTGTGTGTTGCTCATGATATCATCCAATACACTCATTAGATCAACCTATAAGAGCATTCTAATCAATTCAATCTTAGAACAAGTCTTATAAATCTATTTTTACATCCCTTTCCATTGATATAAATATATATTTAGTTAATGATCAATAAGGAATTTACATGCGTGTGATATAAGGCTTAGGTGGAATCCATAAATAAAGACATAAATATGATTTAAAACTTCGGAATCTATATATACTACGATATAATACTATTTTCTAGAAAACAGATTTTAGCAAAAAATGATAAAATCTAATATCGTGATTTATTTACTATAAGACGTTTCTATAATTCTATATGTGTATATTTTAGTGTAAGTCAAGAAGAAATCTTTTTATATTAAACACAAGCTTCTATACAGAAACAAGTATTAAGATGTCATCACCCTATATACGAAAAAAGATTAATAAAGAAACTAGCATGACCTCTCTGGAGAATATAGCCAAAGATTCTTTGCCTTTACTTTCTGGCCCTTGTTAATTTATCGCCTCTAAATTGAATTATAAAGTTCTCAAAGAACCTTATTAAACAATTATATAAAAACAATAAAATAACCTACTAATATGTTCCTCCTCACAAAGTGCTTAATATTAAGATAACCTACATAACCTACCAATAGTTAATTAGTGGCCACTATAAAATGACAACTAAAAAGAGACGAAAAAAATCAATTTAAATAAATATAATTATGTGGATAAAAATCATAAAAGGAAAAATGGTGAAGATAATTAAGTTTAAAAAATGTAAATAAAACAATAAAAATCAACCACATCATTTGTAATTAAACTCTGATCATATTTATATATAAATTTATATAGATTTAATCTTCAAATTTTTAAAATTTCATATAAATATCTCATTAATATAATTTAATTATTAAATTTTAACAATAATTCATAAATATATTTTAAAATATTAAATCACAAAAATTAATTATAAATTAGGACTTTGTCTAACACATTCAAGCACTATCATTTCCAAGCATCCTTCCGCTTGTTGTAAGTGCCTACTAGGAGTCACCCTTGCACAAATAAACCACCATTGGATCCCTTTCTTCAAATACTTGAGCCCTTCTCTTTTTATTAGCAACCACTTTGTATTTGGCATTAGATTTTTCCAAAATTTTCCGCACTTTTTCTTGAATAGTCTTGATATGATTCGCCATATTTTCTGCCACAATACTTAAACTTGGAAGTTTTGGCAAAGGAACCAAGTCTAAAGCATGGCGTGGAGGAGAAAAAAATAATTTGGAAAGAGTCTTCCCAATAGACTGATTTAGCATATTGTTATAAGCAAATTCAGCATGTGCCAAAGCAAGATCCCACTATTTTGGCTTCTCACCACTTTCGTTTGACCATGGGATTGAGGATGACTTGTGCTACTGAAATTAAAATCTTGTAGTGCCAAAACTGGGATAGATGATAATTTTTCCTTGATAAGTTCGAAACTTTGTTGAGTTTCGGCTCTGCAATGGAATTTCCTCTTCTTCATGCATTCAATAATTGGTGCGACTATCCAACTAAAATCTATTACAAACTGCCTGTAAAACATTGCCAGACCATGAAAACTATGAACCTCACTTACTGTTTTTGGTGTTGGCCACTCCCTAATGGCACTAATCTTTTTTTCATCAACTTTAATCCCATCAAGACTCACCATAAATCCCAAAAATAATAAATTGTTTGTCATAAAGCTGTACTTCTTTAAATTAATATATAGTTTATTTTGTTGCAAAACTGTAAGGACTTCTCTCAAGTGCTCAAAATGATGAAATTTGTTCTAGCTATAAATGAATATATCATCAAAATACAACACAACAAATTTTCTAGTGAATGGTTTTAATACCTAGTTCAAGAGCCGCATGAAAGTACTAGGCACATTGGTGAGTCCAAACGACATCCCTAACTATTCATACAGCCCCCCTTGGTCTTGAAAGCATTCTTCTATTCATTTCCAAGCCCGAGTCAAACCTAATGATACCTACTACATAAGTCAATTTTTGAAAAGACTTTGGATTCAGCCATCATGTCTAGCATATCTTCCATTCAAGGAATAAGGAACTTATATTTAATAGTGATCTTGTTGATTTCTCGACTATCGATGCATATGCGCCAACTACTATACTTCTTTGGAACTAACAAGGCTGGTACAATGCAAGAATTCATGCTCTCTTGCATCAATCCCTTCTTAATCAAATTTTCTACTTGCTCAACCCCGCGCACAGCCACTCATTCGCACTGAGTCCCGCGCATAGCTGCCCAGTCATGGAAAGTCCCACGTGCACCAATGAAAATGAGCTTTTGAACAGCAAGTCAATTCCAAGTCATCCACCAAATTTCACACAATTCTAACATTAGAACTTTCTCTATATACTAGTATTTTTTTTATTTTGTTTTTGGAGGTCCCTCTATGCTAGGAATTCTTCTACAATCTATTCTACATCAAGACCACATATCCTTTTTCTCAAAGCTTCTATAAAAAATGAAGATATTGCTCATTTTTTATAATCATTGTTCTCTACACCTTTACTTCCTCCTAATTTGCCTTTAGCTTTAGGAACTCCCTTCAAGACTCCAATTCTTTTATCTTCTTCTCTTTATCCCCCTCATAATAGAAATATGCCTCCTATTTTTCCATAGCATCTTGGGTCAAATTATCCTTTTGTTTAAAACTCCTACTCCAAGGTCTTACTCTAGCCATATTTGTATACTATCTCCCTTACCTTTTGATTTGTCTTAATCACAATCTCATTTATAGTCTTTTGTTTTTTCTCAATCTCATTCACCATCTTCTGTTCTTCTTCAATCTCAATCTTAATCTTCTGTTACTATAACACCAATCAATCATCATATTGTCACTAGGTCATAGATAGGTTCTTTCAAACTAATAATATTTTCTAGCCTTGGCTTCTCTAACAAAGCAAGTGATCCTTTGTAAGCCTAATAGTTATGCTGATGCAAAAGATATTGTTGAGTGGGAACAAGCTATGAAAAAAGAGTTTCAAGCTTTGCTTGATATTAATACAAAGGAACTAATGCCTTTTCATATAGATATTGATCCTATAGGGTGAAAATGGGTGTTTAGAACTAAGCTAAAAAGTGAAGAAGAGCCAGATAAATACAAGGGTAGACTTGTTACTAAAGGATATCATAAAGTAGAAGGAATTGATTTCTCATAAACATTCTCTCTAGTCATTTAGTGCCAAATAATATGTCTTGTGCTTATTTCCTGGACATTGTCTAAGGGATGGATTCTCAAGCAGTTAAATGTCAATAATGTTTTCCTTAATGGAGAGCTACAAGAGAAGGTGTTTATGAAACAACATCAACGTTTTGCTAATGATTAACATCCTAATTGGGTTTACAAACTTATTTTTTGTTTGAATTAGGCTCTCAGAGTCTGGTATCAGAAGGTAAACTCATGTCTTCTTGATTTGGGTTTCTAGAATTCAAAACTCTAATACCATAGAAACAAATAAAGAAGCAGTTGAAGAGAGAATGGAGAGAGCTGATGTTCAATGATTGTAATGAACACTTCTTGTTTAATCATAGGTAGTTCACTCATATATATTCAAGTATGAATAATAATGAAACAATCATAACAAACTTCTAAAAACTATAAGATGTTACATGGGTTTTTATCTAATCTACGTGAATACACACTAAATATAATGTCTAACATATCATCATCTACCACCAAATTAATATAAGTTGTAATAATCTATGATTTCAGTTAAAAATGATGAAGCTTAATGGAAAATAGGTCCATGCAATCTATTTATTTAAATAAACTCTAAACTTATATAAGTTGTAATAATTTACTACCAAATTTTATCAATCGTGCAAGTCACATAACCAAATTACTCTAAAAACCCTTAAATCTTTTGGTGCAACTTGTGTTGGGAAATAGATTGTACATATTGCAAATATGTTAATAATTATATTGTACAATATTTTAAGATTGAATTGATTAGTATACTCATATAGGTTGTTTTTATGAGTGTATTTAATGATATCATGTGCAACACACATGCATATCAATTAGTCAAAAACCTTGCATATCTTTGTATTGATGGAACATTGATTGATGAATATGTGAACCTCTTTATCATAGAATTGTATGGATTTTGAGGATGATAGCTTTCCCTAAATATACATGTATTAATAAATTATTAGTTACTAATGTGTTACCCATGTAAGTTTATTTAGTTAAACTTGGCTTTACCTAAGGACAAGCAAAAAGTTAAGTTTGAGAATGGGATGACTTTATGAAAGAAGAGTCATCAGTGCATTTTTCTGCTTAATATTTGATCATTTTATTCAATAAGTAGTATTTTTTAGATTAAAAATATTTAAATATGAGCTTTCTAGTGAAAATGGGTGAAAATATAATTTTTGTAATTTTTTTTATTTTAGATGATTTTTTTAATGCAAGACCAATCAAAACATATCATGTGGACAACACATAAGCAAAATAGCTGACCAGGCATACCACATGGATCCCATGCAAGTGAAGAAGGCCAATTATGCAACGTCCTATGTATCAAGTGACGTAGAACTCATTACGCCTTAGCACAACGTTCATTCCTAGTTTCACAGTGAGATCAACGGGTGTGCCACACATCATCATTTGATTAATAAATTCTTTCCACTTAGCAACCACACAATTGGTAATCACGAATCACATCACACCAAATGGTGTTGAATCAGCGCTCGCTGACCACGACCAATCAATTGTGGCATATAATTATCAATACCTCCAATATAATTATCAATCAATTACACAATCAATCGAATCTAACCTAGCATGTATTCCTCTGTCAAGTAAAGTACTCACCATATAGTAATTAACCTAATCACAATATTATGTCAACTAAATTGCATACTACTCATTAAGTTCATCAATTATGTATAAAATACATAAGAATCATTCATTTCTGCCTACAAACTATGCATATTATTTAATCAAGATAAATAATTAAATAATATTCTCAAATCTATTTAATAATCTCTATAGATCAATTATTGGCCAAAAATTAATAGCATAAAAATTTGATTAAATAATATAGTTAAAATGAAATCATAATTGTGGCAAAATATAAGATCATCACATGTAGAAAATTGGGTTCATAAAACCCTTAGATTAATAAACTAACTAGGCATAATTTTGTTTATAAAGCTAGTATTTTTCATAAAGAAAGAAATAAAAATTGATAAAGAATGGAGAAGAAGATGAAATTCAATCAATGTTTTGAATTGTAGCACCAATCTCCTATTTAATATCCATAAAAAAATATTTTTGATTTGCATTTTCCTATATATTTTCCTCTTCTTGGCTCCAAAAATTGATAAAAATTATGTAATTTTTTCCTCCTCAGAGTTTAAAGGGAAATTAGGGGGTCAAATTAGGCTTGGGTGGAATCTAGACTGACAGATTAGCTTCAAATCAAGGATTGAGATGAAAAAAAAGGAAAAAATAATAGTGCTAGTGGATAAAAATTCTACCCATGGAATGGGGAAATATGGATCCAACTAGCACACGATGCGTGGCATAGGGTACAGGTCGTGATCAACAAGCACTTAGTGAGTGCCATATGGCATGAGCTGATTTATAGTTACAGATTGCATGACACCTAGGTGGAAAGAATGGACGAATTAGATGATGATGCATAGCACTCTCATTGACCGCTTTGTGAAATAGGCTCTCATATCCTAGTGTCAGAAGCTAAGCTCGTGTCATCTTGATTTGGGTTTCTAAAATTCAATTCCACTGAAGAGAGAATAGAGAAAGATAGTGTTCAATGATTGTAATGAATACTTCTTGTATTAATCATAGGTACTTCAGTGCTATATATACAAGTATCAATAATGATAAAACAATCATAACAAAATAATGGAAAATTATAAGTTATTACATGGGTTTCTATCTAGTCTACACACATACACACAAACTACAATGTCTAACATATCATCATCTACTAGTAAACTTATATAAGTTGTAATAATCTATCGTTTCTGTTAGAAAATGATGGAGCTTAATGTAAAATAGGTCTATGCAATCTATTTATTTAAATATACACTAAGCTTATGTAGGTTGTAGCAATTTACTACCAAATTTTATCCACTGTGCAACTCACATAACCTAATTATTCTTAAAACCACTAAATCTTACAATGCAACTTGTGTTGGGAAATAGGTTTTACGTATTGTAAATATGTTAATAATTATATTGTATATTGTTTTGAGATTGAATTTATTAGCATGCTCATATAAGTTGATTTCATGAGTATATTTGATGATATCATGCACAATACACACACATCAATTTGTCAAAATCTTTACATATTTTTATATTGATGAAACGTTGATTGATGAATATGTGAATCTCCTTGTCATAGAATTGTACGAATTTTGAGAAGGATATTTTTAGTTAAATATGCATGTATTAATAGATATATATTTACAAATATATTACCAACGTTAATTTATTTAGTTAGATTTAACTTTACTTAAGGACAACCCAAGAGTTAAGTTTGGGAGTGTGATAACTCTATGAAATTATAGTATTCAATACATTTTTTTGTTTAATATTTAATCGTTTTATTTAATTAGTAGTAGTTTCAGTGTTAAAGATACTTAAATATGAACTATCTACTGAAAAGGGGTGAAAAATATAATATTTAAAAAACATTTATAAATTTTTTAGTGCAAGACCAATGAGAACATATCATATGGAAATTACACAAGCAAGGGATATGATGAGGCATGCCATATGGAGGCCATGCAAGCGAAAAGAGACAATCATGCAATGTTGCATGTATCGAATGACACAAGACTCGTCATGTGTCAACACTGCATTTATTCTGAGTTTCACAATGTTGTTAACGGGTATGACACGCGTCATCACATGATTCATCCATTCTTTCCACCGAGGCACCAAGTAATCGGTAACTATGAATCATGTTTCGCCATATGGTGCTCACTTAGTGCTCATTGGCCATGTGTCACATTTCTATTAGCCAATGCTATTAATTTTCCTTTTTTCATCTCAACCCTTGATCTGAAGTTGATATGATGGTTCAGATTCCATGTAAGCCTAATTTAACCCCCTAATTTCCTCGCAACTCCTAAGGAGCCAAAAATTATATAATTTTTTCAGATTTTGGAGCCAAGAAGAGAAAACAAATACATAAAAATTCAAAAAGAGACAATTTTGGTGGAGATTGGTGCTACAATTCAAGAGATTGAATATATTTCTTATGCTTCTCATTTCTTTATTAATTTTTATGTGTTTTTTATATGAAAAATATGAATTTTATAAACAAAATTATGTCTAGATAATACATTAATTTAGGGGTCTTATGAACCCAATTTTCTACATGTAATGATATAATATTTTACCTCATTTATGATTTCAATTTAATATTATTAGTTAATCTGATTTTCATGTTACTAATATTTTGGCCAACAATTAATCTATAAAGGCAATTGATTTGGGGCCAAAAACTTGATTGATACAAATTATTTGCAATGAATATGCAAATATACATATCACTACAGGTAATTAAATGATAAGAAAAAATCATTTTCACAAAGATTATGCTATTATAAACTAATTTTTATAATAAAAAATCAATACCTTTATGTTTTAAGAAAGAAAAATTAAAACTAAAATAAATGATAATAATAATTAATTAAATCTAATTTTTTGGTAAAGAAGATGTATGAAAAAATATATAGTAATACTTAATCTCCCAATTTTTTAAACATATGAATCACTAATATCCCCCAAAATATAATTATCATCAATTACATTGTCATTGTAAGCTCACATTTTTGTACATCAATAAGTGCTCTTCCGGTTGCTAAGAGTGGACAAACAAGTATGAAGAAGAGGGAAAAGTATAGTCTAAGAAATATTCAAATGTCCAAGATTTTTTAAGTGGACTAAAAATGAGACCAATAAATGTTCAATATTTGATCAATCCATGAATTATGGTGATGTGTTTGGGCTTAGATAAACTTGCAAGCAATTTGAAAGAATCTTAAATTTTGAAGTTATTCTTAACAACTATCACTATTACTAATGTATCTTTCTCGTCAGTTATCTAATTGAGAAGATTCAAAGTTATTTAAAAATTTTACTTAAGGAGATCTAATTCATACGAAGGTAAGATTTTCCGAATTGGACATTTATTAGGCTAAAAATGCCTCATAATTTGTAATATAAAATTTAGACAGATTTACACAATAATATTTTAGAAATATTTTTATTTCTTGGATTTTTATTTTTTCTTTATTAGTTAGGATTAGTGTTATATATTTTTTACTAGAAACATAAGTTATCCATCCATATGTAATCAATTTATGATGAAATAAGACTTATAAAACCTATGACCTTTAAGCTATCTTGTGTTCCAAACATATGAAGTAGAACTTATCATGGTTTGGGAATTCAAAATAACTTATCAAGGTTTGAAAAGATTTGTGGAACTTTTTATCCCATAATAATACATTTGATTCTTAGCTCTTATATAACTAATGGGTCACGGTCATTGTTACAATATGAAATTTAGCTTTCTTGAGTTGAGTCATCATGTATCATTATTGGGTTTTTAGATGTATTCTTAAGATTTTTAAATACAGACTATTAATTTGTGGGTTTCAAGACTCAGGTTTTGCATCAATAGACCATATATTTGAGCTTTGGTATGAAAAATAAATTGCATGTCATGCCAATTCATATCTTCATATTAAATATTACACTTAAAACTATCATAATCACATTAAGTTTTAATACAAATTCAAATAATGCTTTTTTTAACCACCAAAAGGAATGTACATGCCTCAGTAAGCATTATAATGAACTTAAGTGGAAATTATATTATATTACAAAATAATATATATTTACATATTTAATTTATATAAAGTGAATATATATACATATAACTAACATGTAATTTTTAACTCAATTTAATGATCTATAACTTATATACAAATTTAAGACCTACTATTGGTTGGTTGATGGAAAAAATAATACACTAAAACTCGGCTAAAATAATGTAATTGATTCCTTTCATATATCCCTTTCAAAATATAATATATTATTTTGTAATCAATTTAATTATGTACATTACATATACGTTATTTTCAGGTTTCAAATTCAACATCAATGGAATTAATACATTGGAATACCATGTATTTGTTTTTACTTATTTTTTTTCATCCATATTTCTTGCTTGAAACATAATAATTATATTTTTCACTTTAATCCATATTTAGATATAATAAAATTTTATTTACAATTTTACATTTTGATTCTATTGTTAAAACCAAACACAATAATATTATTTATTTCAATTCAATTTCATTACAAAATATTATTATAATTAATTTTCATTATATAAAATTAAACATGATGTTAAAATATATATCATTATATTACAATATATTTATTAATTCTCAACGTTATTATTCACAACTCACAAGGAGTTGATGATCAATATTCTCAAGGTGATATGACTTACATACAAAGTACAAAACGGTTTGGACAACAAGCCCAATGAGAACCACAATTGATAGCAACAACAATAATAGAATTCCTGCAAGAATCATAGTAACCAAACCTCCAGCCAATGAAATCTGAAATAAAACCAACAGTACCCAAAAGCAAAAGCTTAGTACAATTGAAAATCCAAATGCAACTCCCATCTTGCCTTTTATCAAATTCTTGCTCCTAGTCATAGCTTGAATTCCACTAGAATATTCAAGCACAGAGACCACAATTGATAAAAACCAAATTGATCCAATACACACAATCCCAATAAAGTATATAAGCAATGAAGAAATTAGTTTCATAAGGAACTTCTTTGGGCTCCAATAATCAGCATAAGCAAGTATTGTATGCATAACTAAACCTGCCAAAATATTGTAAACAAAAACAATGGCAAAACCCCAGAAGAAAGTTAAAATAAGTCTTTTCCAAACCTTGGGAACAACACTCATGGCCTTCTTTAATGTGATTTCTTTGGTTGTGAATATAGAGGCAATAGTGTACACAAGAGTAGAAGATGAAAGAAGCGAGAGAAGGAGAAGAAGAATGAAGAAAATAGCATTGGAGAGCCAAAAGAAAATCAATTGAGTTGAAACTAAATAAGATATCCTAACATGATTAGGATCATCATTTGCAAATAAAGCCAAATCATCTATACGAGAAAGAACATCGAAAAGAAGAACTTGGAAAACTAGGTAATGAGCTAAGAAGATGATTGATAGAGGGAAGATAAATGCTAAAGTGATTTGGCTAAATATCTTCTTTTTAGAGAAAATTGTTTTGAAGGACTCCTTGAAGATGTCGAGGAAGCCAAGATATTGAAGTTCCTCTTGTTTTCTATCCATGGCTTTCTTTTACTTATTGGGAATATTAGAAAATGATGATATTTGGTTAATGATATATATGTGGACAATTATAAATAGATCATTTAGTTGAATCTATCAATAATTTAAGATTTTAATTTAATGAATATATATATTAATGAGAGACAAGGGACAAGAAGATAAATGGTTGCGGTGCATTATTTTTTATTGTTAGATGAAATATAGATGGAATGATGGGACAAGTTGGGTTTAGAAGAGTACGAAGGGTAAAGAAGTTAATTTTTGAAATAGAATAAAGATTATGTAATTGTTTTTAATTTTGATTTTAAAATAACAAAAATAAGATACGGACTTTTACCAAAATATCCTAACAAAATCACCATTATTTTTATTTTCAAACTACCACCTTATTTAAAAGGGCTTTTGTCTTAAACGGTCTTAAAAAAATGACAAACATCACTTAGAGACCTGTATAGTGAGAAGCCAAAAACCTCATAACCCTTGAATGCGTAGTTGTTACTTTCTGAATCGCTAACGGTAGCATTGAAACCACTTCCAGTCTTTTTTCCTTTTATTAGCACACTTAGTTGTAATATAACCATAACTCATACGTTCAAAACATTGAGGTTCAGTATGTTTAGATTTCTTAGCTACAAAACTTATATTGAGTTCTCTTTGATTTTGATCCTCTAAATGGTTTGGTTGTTAGTTACTTTATGAATTATTCTGATCGTTGAAGATTTTCTTAAGTTTTTTGTCTAAGAGTATGAATTCTTCATCATACTAATCATTCTCATTATCACCATTATCAATCATAGCGGTTTTGAAAACTACACCTTTGTTTTTTGGTAGTGTTTAAAAACTCATCTCAAAGGTTTGAAGTGAGCCAACGAATTTCTCTATTTTGATGGTATTCACATACTTGCTTTTATCAATGAAAGTGACCTTTTTATAGAACTGATTTAATAATGACTAGAGAATCGTTTGAACTATCCTAAAATCAACAATTTTCTCTCCAAGATTGGCAGAGGTATTAGTAATATCACATAGTTTAACATAAAAATAAAAATAAAAGTCTCTTATTTTTTCATCCTAAGATTTTCAAATTGAGTACCAAGCATGCAAAATTTAAATTGAACTTATACGGTGTCTTTATAGGCAACCAATAAAAGATCACAAGTATGCTTAGCAATAACAACATTAGAAATATGAAGAAACTCATCAGCTGACAGAGCACAAAAAATAACATTAATACCTTTTTGGTTTCAATTACTAGTAGTTTTATATTCAATAGTCCAAACTTTCCAAGGTTTAAGAGTGACTACATTATCTTTCGTTCCCATTGATGGTTCCCAAACATAAATAATAGAGTTTTATATATTATAATTTATAGAACGTAGAGTTTTATATTATATTACAATTTATTTCGTTCCCATAGGTGGTTCCCATAAGCTGTCATACGAGACTTCCAGTATGGATAGATCCATCAAAGAAATGAAAATGGGTTGCAAAGGAACACTCTATAAAGTGATCTATAAAAAGGTTGGTCTTAGAGCATAATTAAGTATATCTAGTGATTTATTGTAATATCAATTGAAATATTTTATGTTATAGATCTAAATAACCAGAGATGGGTGATATTAATCAATTTTTTCCAAATTAACGGAGAAAGATAAATTGACACATAAGATTTTTAGGTGGAAACAACTTGACCATACCAATGACCTAGAGAAAAACCATTGGTCCCTCAAACTACCTAATTATCCACTATGAAAATAAGATACAATTATAAGGCCAAAACTGGAACTATCCTCTAAGATTGTCATGCCCAGAAAAAGGGGTATGTGAGATAAGTAGGGGTAAATTTTAAATTATATTTTTAATAAATTCACGAGGTTTATTAAAAAAATTTAAATTTAATTCATGATATCTCTATTTAAAAACATAATTTAACAACAACTATTTAAATTAAAATTCATAAATTACATATATTAGAAAATGGGTTCTTGTTACAACATATCTTAGCATTTTCTCCAAAAGTAAGATATAAAATGAACTACATAATGAATCCGAATTTTTCTTCTTTTACTTCATCTTCAGGTTGTACACTACTTTATTAAACTCTAATCTATAGATAAGGAAAAAATAGAATGAGTTACACATAGTTCAATAGGAGTCTACTCTTATATACATTTAAAACAAATAATATTCATGATACATGAGTTTATCTATCTTATTTTTGGTATGATGGTGTGTTATTTTTTATATAATTAGTAACTAGTAAATACTTAGATAAAATTTTCATTTTTTATGTAATAAAATTGTTTGAGTATATGATAGGATTTTATTTTATGTATCCTTGATATGCAATGTCTGAGTTCAGAGTAAAGGTCGTGTCCAAAAGTAGGATTTTAAAATCATCCTTAGGCTAAAACGTCCCATGATTGACCAGCAATCCAGTCTCATAATGTAATCGACCCTAAGTTAATCCATACATTTATTATTCTATCTCTCCAACACATTTTGACGTATATTTTCTATATAATTGACATACGTATATTTAATGTCTTATATATATGCGAAACTAATATCAAACTAGCTGAATTCAAATTCAATCTCAAACGTCACTCTATTTTTTCTCTCTAAATTGAATTTATCAATAGCAATAAATTCATACATCTAATTCTTTTTATTTACATATTTATCGAGTATTAATCTTACTTATATCTATATACCAAAAGGGATAAAAGAGAATTCTACTCATACCAAACAAGCTCAAAGTAGAGATTAAAAAGTTTTTATGTGAATGACATTATGACATATTTCAATTTATTATTTTCTTCTATGCACTGGTTACAAAATTTTCTTCGAATTAAATTTAATAGACAAAATTTGTTTAAATAAATATCAGATTATATTATTAGAAAAGAAATATCGCAAATGAATTAGTACGATATATAACAACCAGTATTATAAGAATACTGTTTTTTTTTTACTTTTGAGTCACATGTCTCAAGATCATAATATATATATATATATAATTAATTAATTACTGCTAAAACAAAATAACTAAGGCTAAAATGTCAAGCTTGAATTGCAATTTCGCTTAAAGAAAAGGTAATAAAACCTAATGGTAATCAAATTCTGACAAGGGTATTATTATTATTTAAAATCCAAGAAAAAAAATTTACTCCTAAATGACTAAAAAAAAATAAACGATAATAAAATGTACTTTCTATTATTGGATATGCTTTACCTTCTATTCCAATAAATTCATACTCAAAAGTTAGAGATATCCCACCAGTACAGCCAAGGTTTTCATTCTTACACTAGTACTTGAATTTTATTTCAGAAATTTGTAGTGTTTGAGTAGCTATAACTATATGAATTCCATATGATATACTTTTTTTTTTACGCATGATACTATATTGATATTATTTAACTTTTTTCACATGCATGACTATTTACTCAATATGAATAGACAATACTTGGAGAGTAATCTCATTTGCAAATGCACAACTTGATAAATACTACTTAATTATTAAATAATATCAACAGAGGTAGCCTTTTTTTCAGAGAAATTTCCTATTTTAAATTTGAGCATATGAAGAGAGAGATGGTAAACCATTTATCTTGTCTCCATTAGCAATCAAATATCTCTGAAAATGTGGAATTTGTATAGGGATCGATGTTGCACGCATCACGTTTCACAAATTTCTTCAGATAATCAGAAACTTAATGAAAGTTTGAAGATTCTGAAAAACCAAAAAAGCTTTCTAAATGGACTCTTAGGAAATTTTTTTATGCTCAGAGCTTCTAATCTTTCATATGATGTTGAGTGGAAAGAGTTTTCATGCCAACAATATTCATCTCTTCTTGAAGCTTACCCTACTAGTAATGGTTGTCCACCATTAAATGGTAGAGTTCAAATTTTTAAATGCTATGTTTCGACTAGCTAGCTTTACAGTTATTGTTGGGTCACAAAAATTGTTAGGGTTAACACACAGTAACTTAAAGTAGTTGGTTCCCTTGTATTTTTAATTAGAACTTTTGAATTTGTTCTAGTGCCCTCGAGGGCATGGAATTACTACTATGATATAGTTTATTGATCAGAAATGTTTTTATTAATCAGGAATTATACCTCGGGAAAGATGTTCATAAATCAGCTATTGGATTATGCAAAAGATGAACTTTCATTTCGAACTGTGGTTAGAGATCTCAAAATGAAGTCCCTCGTCCTGCTAATTTTCCTTGTAAATACAAATTCTTTGTTGTGTCATGGTTATTGTTTGGACATTGAGGAAAATATAGATCACTTGAAAAAAATAGACCGAAATCCCAAATAAGGTTAGTTGCCTTCCCTCATATTATAATAGTATATATTCAATTTTCCCTTTTAATTAAAAATTGGCACGTAAATTGAAGAGATACACTTCCACCTTCATACTCTTTCTTGCAGGATTTGGAATTAATTATTATCTATGAAGAAGTGATATCTTCCTATATGATTGGCTTGATCAATCCAATATATTTGATTAGCCAGATCTGACGTACGTGTATCCCCAACCAGTTCTATGAAATAGGTAAATCTAGCTTGTTGTGTCGTGATTAATTCATTTTAAGAAGCATTGAAGCTGTTACAACAACTCACAAGTGTGTTATTGGAGTGATTGAAATTATGACTTATTGATTAGGTTTAAGTTCAAATTGGTGGTGAAATCAATTTCTTACTTTACACGGAGGCGGCCAAATCAACATGCTTTGTGGGACATATTAACTCATATATGGATATATTTCTAGGTCTGTACGTGTGAGGGTTGAGTTTAAGCTTTAGAATTATAAGGGTAATGACTATTTGGATAAACATATGCTACGATAAATTGCCTCACTTTTGCTATACATATGTACGTATCACTCATGAAAACAGATTTTATTCTAATCAAAGTATAATGAAGCAAGGTATGGTGGTAGAATTGGTCTCTTTAGAGATTGGTTGAATGTTGACCTTGTTGCTCCAACTTTTGAGCATGTCAAATATTTCTATGGTGGTAAGTCAGGTGTTGCTGTAAGTATGAAAGCAAGTGGATAGGTAGTGGGGAAAAAGGTGGCAGGGAGGAATTGGAAATAGGATGGTAAAGTTAGGGCTGCTACTAACTCTACTTCTTCCGGAAATGTTAAAGATATGTCTACATAGCTTTGCAGGAATGGTGATTGTTCAACCTTGGGGAGAAAGAGTGTGAGACGGGGACTGTGGAGCCTCATAATTCTTAAGTGTCCGTAGCGCATTCAAAACAGGAAAAAAGCAAAGACACCTTTTGGAAGATGGTGTTTGGGTATAATAAGTAAAAATAAAATAAATTCAACAGAGTAAAATAATAACATCGGTAATTTAACGTTATTTACTCTTTAATTTGGGTTACGTTCTTGACACAAACTTTGAAAAATATTTTTTCCACTAATAAAATTAATGGATACAATGTGAGAAGTAATACAAAAAATTGAGATAAACCCAAAATAGTAACATCTAAGTATTCACTCTTACAAAAGGTGACATTTTAGTCGAGATTTAAAGTTGATTTTTGAGAAAAACCGACTTAAAACACGTAGATTATAGCATCAATTGACGTCGTTTAGTGAGTTTTCTTCCTCTCTAATTTATCTTCTAGATCCCTTATTTTTTTGAGCAAAATACTCAAATATTTTATACCCATTTTCTCACTTACAAAACACCATTTTTCTTCATTTTCTTCATTTTGTCACTTTATTTACTCTTGTAAGTATTTTTATTAATCCTACACACTTATTATTCGTATTTCTTTATTTTTTGTATATTATGTATTATTATTTATGTGTATAAATTTTTGTATTATGTATGTTTTATATAAACTTTTGTAATAAAATAAATTTATATTCTTATGACTGTGATTTAAGGTTGGTTTTTAATTTAATTATTTTTATTAATATGAAATGGGAAAGACATGATTCAACAATATGATACTCATTAAAAATTTAGGATTAAAGTAGTGTAGTTATTTAAAAAAATAGTAATCATCACAAAAAATTTATATAAATTTTGTTTTATGTATCTTAAATTTAAAATCAACTCAAATATTGGGGCATATTATTATTAGTAATTACAATCATTCTCATATAATTTTATTTATGTGTATGTATTTTTTATGTTTGGTTTCTATGTATTTATTTTTATATGTTGTTTTGATAGATATTCTAATAATTAGGGAATCCATATATAATAATATCTTAAATATATTGGTTGGATACATATTTACTATGCTTAATGTCATTAATAGAAAATGAACAAATCTTGGATGTCAAAGTATAGAATTGAGCAGGACTACATTTTTGGAGTTGAAAGTTTCTTGGAATTTACTTATAGAAATAATAATAATGAAATTAGTATGATTCGATACCAATGTGTTAAATGTAAAAATGAGCAATTTCATTAATAATATCTTAAATATATTGGTTGGATACATATTTACTATGCTTAATGTCATTAATAGAAAATGAACAAATCTTGGATGTCAAAGTATAGAATTGAGCAGGACTACATTTTTGGAGTTGAAAGTTTCTTGGAATTTACTTATAGAAATAATAATAATGAAATTAGTATGATTCGATACCAATGTGTTAAATGTAAAAATGAGCAATTTCATGATGTTGGCAAGGTTAAGTATCACCTTATCCATACTGGTATACTTCTGATTTATAAATGTTAGTATTATCAAGGAGAAAATATTGATAATAATCATGGGGAAGAAATAAATAAGAATGTGAATGAATTATATACATCTTATCATAATGTACATACAAAAAAAATATTTCATGGTGTTGAAGATGAGTTACATGATGATGATCCCGAAACCTTTAAAAAACTTCTAAAAGATGTTGAAAAACCGTTGTATCTAGAATACAAGAAATACACTAAAATGTCAAGATTGGTTCATTTGTACAATGTGAAGGCAAAAAATGTTTTTCTGACAAGAGATTCACAGAATTACTAAATGTATTAATAGATATGTTTCCTGAGGGTATTGAATTTCCATCTTCAATGTATGAAGTGAAGAAATATTTTAGTCGATTTGGCATGGAATATCATAAGATTCATGCTTGTGCAAATGATTGCATTCTTTATAGAAAAAATATGAGACATTAGATGATTGTCTGATATGTAAAGAATTGAGATGGAAACATGCGACAAATGAGACAACACCTAAGAAAGGCGTGCCCACAAAGGTTCTTTGATGCTTTCCTCCGATTCCTAGCTTTCAAAAGTTGTTCAAAAGTAAAGAGACATCAAAGATGTTGACTTGACATTCAGATAATCGATCTAATGATGGGTTGCTATGTCATCCTTGTGATTCTCCAAATTGGAAAGTAGTAGATAATGTATCCCCTCAATTTGCTTCTAATCAGCGCAATCTTCTTCTTGCCATTGCTACTGATGGACTTAATCCACATAGTTCCCTTAGTAGTAGATATAGTTGTTGGTTAGTAATTATGGTAACATACAACCTTCCTCCCTAGTTATGTATGAAAAGAAAATTCATGATGTTAACATTACTGATCTCATGACCGAAATAATTCGGTGTTGATATTGATGTATATTTGTAGCCTCTGATAGATGATTTAAGACGTTGTGGAATGATGGTGTAAATGTTTACGATGAACATAAAGAAGAATACTTTAACTTGAGGGGGTTCTTTTATGGACAATTAATGATTTTCCTGTCTATGGGAACTTATCACGACATGCAACAAAAGGTTATATTGGATTCCGTATATGTAGTTATGGCACTTCTAAAACTTATCTTGTTCACAGAAGAAAGATGTCTTATAGAAGACATAGACGATTTTTTCCATCTGGACACAAGTTTAGATACCAAAAGAAATCATTTAATGGTGAAGAAGATCATGATCCTCCACCCCGACCTTTCCAATGTGTTGAGATATTAAGGCAATTGAATGGTATGAAATTAAAATGATATTGAAAGATTAAAAAAAGAATACTCACTAATGGAGGGAAACGAAAGAGGTCAACTAATAAAAGGGGTGAAAATGAAAATGTTACTGAATTAGTAGATCATGGTTATTGGAATAAAAAATCAATAATTTGGGAATTACCTTATTGGAAATACCTACACACTTGTCACATCTTAAATGTTATGCATATTGAGAAAAATGTATGTAAGAGCTTGATTGGTACATTACTTAATATACATGAAAAAACAAAGGATGGAATTAGAGCAAGACTGGATTTATAGAAACTAGGCATACGACCTGAATTGGCACCAAGGGTGGAAAATGATAAGAATCAAACATACTTGCCACCAATATCATATACAATGTCAACAAAAGAAAAGGAAAAAGAAAAGGATGTGTTTTGTAAATGTTTGCCGGGTGTGAAAGTTCATGATGGTTACTCATCTAACTTAAGAAATTTTGTGTCTATCACCGATAAGAAACTTTATGGATTGAATCACATGACTGTCATTTATTAATGCAACATTTATTACTAGTTGCTATTAGATTAATTCTTCCAAAATATGTTCGACTATCAATAATTCATCTTTGTTCATTCTTCAATACAATATGCAATAAATCTATACCAATTGGCAAGTTAAACTCTTTACAGAAAGATGTTGTAAAAAATTTGTCTAATTGAAAAATATTTTCCTCCTTCTTTATTCGATATAATGATTCACTTGTGTGTTCATTTAGTTCAAGAGGTTCAATTATGTAGTCCCACTTACTTAAGATGGATGTATCCTTTTGAGAGATACATCCAAGTCCTTAAATGATATGCAAATAATAGAAATCGACCTAAAGGATGCATGGTGGAATGTTACATTGTTGAGGAGGCCATTGAGTTTTGTTCTGAATAATTTAGTGGTTGCACTAAAATTAGGAATCCTATGAAAAAGTTGTTCTGAGAATGTCACATGATGCAAGTAGGTAACCCTATGCTTGGTGAAAGTAAGAAATTGTTTATTGTTCACACTCGATGGGAAAAGCAAACTGAATCATTTTGGTAAATAATAATGAGGCACAACTGTACATAGAGTAAGTGATGACAAGTTCAACCTTTTCATTTAAAATAAAATTATTTTTTATTTTAACTATTAATGATATCTAATTGATATATCTTTAATAACATTACAAAATTCATTCAAACTTACTGAAGATCAATCCTCGTTATAAAAAAAGGATGAGAAAAATGGTTGTATGATGAACATAAGCAACAACTTATTAATTGGTTTTGCAACCATGTAAGTGTCACACATAAGAATTCATTAGTACTTCTATGCAATGTTTTAAAACTTTGTTTTAAACACATTTCATGTTTTTGTATGCATAGATTCTAGTTGAACTTAACAAACCCAATCATAAAATAACAAAAGGTTTATAATGGCTTACACATGGTCCAAAATTTGACGTCAAATCATTTTCTAGTTTCACAATTAATGGATCGAGGTTTACGACTCAAGCAAGGGATAAAGTTCGAGTAAATCATAATAGTGGTATAAAGATGGTTGCACAAACTATGCAATTTTCTAGTTCAAAAGATGGTAATCTTGTACTTTATGATAGAACATATTATGGTATAATTCATGAAATTTGGGAACTCGATTATGAGGTCTTCCATGAAACAGTATTCTTGTGTGATTGGGTCAGATGTTATCAATGTTGGATATAAAATAGATGATTTTAGATTTACCCTTGTAAATTTATCCAAGATAAGTCACATTGGTGATCCTTTCACGTCAGTACTTCATGGAAAATAAGTATTTTACATGAGGGATAAAATTGACACAAGATGGTTTTTTGTCTTAACGTCTCTACAAAATGAGTTCTACCATTGTGATGCTTTAGAAGATGATGACATGCTTGATACATTATCCAATATTAGTCAGTTGTTAAACAAATTTCCT
Organism: Hippophae gyantsensis; assembly: GCA_030763125.1. Taxonomy (NCBI): domain Eukaryota; kingdom Viridiplantae; phylum Streptophyta; class Magnoliopsida; order Rosales; family Elaeagnaceae; genus Hippophae; species Hippophae gyantsensis. The sequence goes on along the minus strand of CM061039.1, from coordinate 24,812,217 downwards.
AATGTATGTGATAATCTAGTTGATGATGATGATTCTTTGTCATGGACTCAAAGTGATTGTGATGAAATATATATATGCGATCAACAACCTAATTAAACATAATATATGTTCTATATTATTCTAATAACTCTTTCATGTTTATATGTATAGACTTAAAAGTGTCAATTAATTTCTATTTCATTATTGTTTGTAGATATTTCATGGATCCTAGGGTACCAGAGCTTGTAGATCCAAATGATCCATTGGGGCATTTGAAAAGAAAGAGTTGGGAGAATATACCTAATGCTCTACTTAACCCAGATGATAGAGTACACATTATATTTGACGTTGTTGGTAATCAATTAGGGGAAAATGGCCAACAATTGAAATCCTCTATTGGTAGACTTGTGAAGTCAAGTATACCAATCAATATAAATGATTGGACTAAGGTTAACAAAGCTGAAAAGTTCAAAATATGGAAAATCATTTATGTAAGTCTCTTTTATTTTACAACTAATTACATATATTATATCCTTTTGTATTATATCTCATCTTTTGTAGTGTATTTTTACAGAATCATTATAAGATTGAAAATAAGGCATGGAAGGAATACAAAACTTCCAGATTGGTCAAAAATTACGTGTTTCCATATTTGGAACCACTTAATGAAGTAGAACTATACAAAATCCATAAAGAACACCCCTGGATTGAACCCCAAGTTTGGAAAGATTTGGTGGATTATAGACGTATGGATGAATTTCAAATTATTAGGGAAGAACATCAGAATATAAAACTATAGAATATTCATCCTAACCATACTAAGAGGTCTTCAAATCCTGAAGTTAGACAAAGAATGGTATTATTAAGTTGTTAATTTAAAAATATTTTTATATTTATTTTTCTCAAATTTAAGTTGATGTCATGGTTAATAAATTTATTTAATTTATGTAGAAAGCAGAATTGGGTAGACTAGTTACCAGATCTGAATTGTATATGAAATAAAGACCCCCAAAATAAAAAATTCAAGACCAATGACTAAACGTGGAGAAGAAAAACTAAATAAGTTGGTTAGTAATTTAACTTGATACAAAGTCCAAATGATTTTTGCTAATTGATGTAATAATATATGATATGTTTGTTTGCTTTATTATTTGTTGAGAGTTGTTCAAGAACAAATAGCTAGGGGTGAAATAATTGAACAGTCAGAGAGAGATGCTATATATCATGCATTTGGACACGAGCATCCTTGTCATGTTAAGGGAGAAAGCCAATATGATGGTTATATGAAGTTTTTTAACCTTCCAAAACAAAAGCGTTAGATGGTCAGTAAGGAAAAGTACTGTAAAAATTGAAGAAGAATTCAACTATTTTAAGGCCTTAATGTTAAGTGATATTATCACTTTAAAAGAATATCAATCATAACACATGTCAGGCATGGTAGTATACTACAATCAAGGCATGCCATATTTGCTAGGCATGCAACCATCCATGCCAGTCATGCCACCATCAATGCCAGGCATGCCACTAATGCATTCTCATGGCACCCAACCTATATCATCAATGGGATATAGTCATTCTATTGGTCCTCCCTCTAGGCCAAGAATGCAGATGCAATCAGGTAGTGGTTTAAAATCTCCAATGCAATCTATGCATTCTTACCATCCATCACATCATCATGAATGTTTTGATGAGAATGTCCTTCCAACAGCTACTTCACATGGGAGTCCTCCTCTATTTGATAAATTATTTGTGGTAAGATATAAATTTTATGTAGATAGCCTATTATTTTTATTTATTATATATAACTCTTTAATTTTTTACAGGATTTGAAATGTTTGTGAAAACATCCTTCATTAATGGACTTTGTTGCTATTGGAACGTTACAACAATTGAGTGATGATCGAATGATTCATAAACAATATTTGCCAAATTATTGGAGAATAGTAATTGATCAATCATTGCTCCATAATTGTCCACTATCTACGCCTTCTGATTCTAGCACAATTCAAGAAGCAGTTGGACAATATGTGGCTTAGCCATCAAGTCAAGTTGTGATAAATTTTGACATGGTACTATTTTTTTTACTTAAGATAACATTTTTTTTACTACTATTATATTATTATTCTTTTATTGTTACTAATATATATAATACTTCTTCTTTAGTCTATTATGCTAGAATTAGTAAGTGCGGAACATTTAAGAGATACAAAGAAAGTATCTCATGCTAAATCTATGTCTAGTGGGAAATCATCACATATTAAGTCATTCAAAATGAAGCCATGGAAAAAGTATAGTTATGATTATGCTATAAACTTTAGCAGAAATCTTGACACTTTGATGACTATTGTTATGAAGGCATCTAGCATAAATGATGGATAGACTGTGCCACTTCATGTAGACATTTCTAGTGTAAACATTGGCCAAATATATATATCGATCGAGTGCATATTGCAGCTGTTTGAATATCAAATGATTGATTTAAGTATAATTCAATTATGGATAAGATGAGTTCTCAATCAGTAAATAACTTTCATTTATGTAGAACATATATAATTATATTTATATTATCTAATTATTTATATACATTTCTTTTATATAGGGCATGTTATTATCAACTTTAAGATAATCACTCATCACATTTAGCAAGGTTCTATGATTCTTCATTTGTTAATCAATATCAAGATAAAGATGTTAGCATTAGAGCTAAACAATTATGTGATAGAGCATTAACACTTAATAGAAATGAGAAGTTGATAATCCCTTGGCCATTAAAGTTTAAACAAGGCCAAGATCATTGGATGTTGGTAATCCTTGATCTATATGGTATCATGTTTGGTACTGTGACTCAGCTTCCATAGAATTGAGTAAAGATACAAAAGCCATTGTTGAAATGTAAGAGTTATAGCTAGCAATTTTTCTTCTATTGTTCTTTGTAATATTTAATAAAAAACTAACTATTTTAAACTTTGATAGGGTATGGAAGTTGTGGAAGATAAGTATGGCCATTGCCCTTAAAAAATCTCATAAGTTTATATGGGACAAAGTTATGGTATGTATATGCGAATATTAATAATATAATTAATTTTACTATTGAATAATAAAGATGTTTGAATATAGAAAATCATGTACATATGTTTTTTGTAGGTTTCATAACAAAATGATGGAGTCATGTGTGGTTACTATGTCATGAAGTTTATGAGCTAAATAATCAAAAATATCAACATTCTAATTAAAAATTTGGTAATATCTTTTACCAATATACCTTTTTAACATATGAGTTATTTTTTGTGAATTCATGAAATTACATTCTTATTTTCAATTTAAATACATGTAGTTCTTTGGTTGGAATAAGTCGGGCTATGACTTGCAAATTTGTGATAATTTACTAGAGGAATGGAAAGAACACATGGTTCAAATTATATCATCATAAGAAGAATCAGGAAAAGATTATGATGATCTTGAATAACATATGACAACATCATGGTAATTTTTATAATGCTTTAATTTCTCTATTCCTTTGTCTGAAGTTTGGGCAACTTGTTTGATGGATGTTTATGTGCTCATGTATATAGGGGTTAATAAATTGTTATATAGTGTAATATCATGAATTAACAAAAAATAACTTATATATGTTAAAAGATTACTAAAAGAGATTACCACATCGATGCTGGAGTGATATAATAATAACTCCATCCCTTCGAAATCATATTAGCATTGTAATAATCTTTTTTTCTATAAATATGAAGCTATTTGGAATCAAGCTGGTATTTTTAATGCTATAATGAGCTCAAAATATGAAGTCAAGTATAACTCCGATTTATTACTTGGGTTGGTTGGGCAAAAAACAGTTGTTCCATAAGTTTATGGGCACCAAAACTCAACAAACCCAATTAACAAATCAGAGTTACACTTGACTTCATATTTATAGCTCATTATAGCATTAAAAATACGAGCTTGATTTCATATAGCTTTATATTTATAGAAATAATTAATACAATGCTAATAGGATTTCAAAGGGATAAGGTTATTATGATATCACTCCAGCGTCGATGTGATAATCTCTTATACTAATCTTTTAACATATATAAGTTATTTTTTATGAATTCATGATATTGCATTCTCATTTTGAATTTAATTACATATAATTCTTTGGTTAGAACATTCGGGTTATGATATGCAAATTTTTGATGATTTACGAGAAGAATGGACAGAACACTTGGTTCAAATTATAACATCACAAGAAGAATTTGAAGATCTTGAATAGCACAGGACAATATCATGGTAATTTTATAATGCTTTAATTTCTCCGTTCTTGTGTCTCTGATTTTTGGACTGTTTGTTTGATGGATGTTTACATGCTCATGTATTTAGGGGAATGAACTGTTATATGAACTAGCTATTTTTTGCCCAAACTCCATCTCATTTCTCTTACGTAGTTTCCTGGTCACTATGCTGGTGATTCTAAGAAAACCAAGTTTCCTCTCCTTAAAATAAAGTGGAAATATCACAAAATCCATGACAAAAGAGATGATATTATTTTATTTGTAATTTAAGTTAAATATATATGTATTTTATATAAATTATTTTTTTGTAATAAATTTAATTCTCAAGTAATTTATTAATATTTAATTTTTCAATTATTAGTATTATTTAAACTATTTGTTAAGCAGATTTTGGTTTTTTCCTACTATTATATGATCAAATACAGGTTTTGAGTATAATAAAAAATGAGTAAATTTTGTAAAAACAAATATATAATTTAAAGTCAGTTCAACATGTGAACCAACTTTAAAGGTCGGTTTTGGCGTAATGTAAGGACAAGAAATCAATGGTGGCTTGAAAAGTTGCAATGTTCTATACAAGGCCAAAATACTTTCTCAATCTAAGTAACACCTACGATTTTTCCTTAAAAGACATTAAGGTGGATTCTGGATCTTGTTAGAGAAGTTAACAATTATTAAAGCATGAAATCCACACAAAACATTTTAAATAAGCATTCGAATTTAAAAAGTTATGATATATGCATACATAATAGAGCATTTCAAATCCAAAAAAAGAATCATATTTATGATTATTAAAAACACATGTCATAAAACCACACTTCAATTCAAGTCAAATGCATGCCACTTGAAAAACAAAACAATGTCCTTATTAACATCACTTTACTTGCAGTAAGAAAGATGAATAATAACACATGTGTGACTGTCCTTAGAAGAGAGAAAAAGAGTGCCAATTAGACGAACAAATTTTTATTTTTATTTTTTAAGGTAATAAAATTAAATTGGATCATATAAAACAAGAGCAAGTATACAACAACTAAATCAACACAGAATTCACATGTAGACGAACTACAATTAGAGTGAGAAAAGAAATAAGATGATCAAACCCAATAGATTGTCCAAAAAAGTGATTAAACATCTCTTTCTTTAAAGATTTTGAGATTAGGAGATAGTCTTTGAATCATATAAGCATAAGGTGTATATAAAACTCGTTATCTTTTTTGTTATAAATTTTAGGAAATCTAGTAGTAGTATCCATATAAACTAGGCTAGATGGAATTTTTGAAGCTGGTTTTTTTCTTTCTACAATGTGCCTAAGATGAATGATACATCCTACTTGAATATGCTAAAATAAGTCACAGTAGCTACATCCTGTCATGGGAGATAGGGCGATTAAGGTAGAGAACTCTAAGATGTACTCTTTATATACCTATAACATTTCCTAACAAGGTGGCTAGTAGTGCCATATAGATAACAAGCTTGAACATAGGAGTTTAAGAATCTAGGTATTTGATTCTGAGAAGTAGTATGTGGAGGAGAAGAAGAAGACGTACTCATATTGACTTTCATACAAGTAAGAGAAATTAATTTCACATAGTGTGGTCTCAGATGTCCAATTTCACCATAGTGGTGACAAGTAGGAGTTATAGTTGGTAGGAGAAATATAACATTACTAGAGTAATGGGATGGACAAGCTTTAGGTGAAGGGTTCACCTTGCTAGAGGAACCAGGCTAGAAAGTGACAACCAACTTACCTTTAAGGGAAGTAGTAATTGATTTCAACTTAGAATATTGAGCAATAGACTTGGAAAACATGGGAGTAATGGCAGTTGAAGTAGAAATACCTTCATTATACTCAATACTATATTTATCACCAAATGGATTTATGTTATTGATAATTCCATTTAAATTTTAGAAAGCATAAATCATTTTGTTTACAATAGGTCAAGATTGAGCCAATTCTTTTTCACTGACATAGAAATTTTTCATTAAATTTATAATCAAATCTTCCGTTTCCTTAAGGAAAGAATTTAGGTAGACCATTGAATTGTTGAGAATCCTAACTTTCTCATTCAATTGTTCCACTTTAGCTTCTTTCTCTGTGTGAGTATAAGCCATATTCTCCTTGGCACTTTCAAGGATAATTATCATCTTCTTCAACTATTCAATTTCATCCTTTTGGTCATTCAAGGGATCATGATTGATATATAAAGGAGTAGCTTTAGAAAATATGGAACACTTCAATTTTTCCTCAAGTATCTTTATCTTCTCAAGATTCACGTCAAACATTTCTTGCAAATCTAAATGTATCTATTAAATAACCTCACACCAGTTAGTGAGATCATGTTGTTGACCATCAATTAAGAACTTCCATTCCTTAAGACTTTTTCTTTAGAGTACTTATCTCATGCTCATTTTCATCTGATCTCTCTAAAGTTTTTTTCTTAACTTTTTTAGATTTATCATGCTTCAACAAGAATGCATTGTAATAACAAGTAATTGACCCTTCACGGCTTTGATAACTCTATGAAATTAGAGTCATTATCGCACTTTTTTTACTTAATATTTTCTTGTTTTATTTAATAAAGAGTATTTTATGGCCAAAAATATTAAAATATAAACTTTTCAGTGAAAAGAGGTGAAAATATAAATTTTAGAATTTTTTGGTATTTTTATTGAATCTTTATGAATTTTTTATAAATTTTTAATGCAGGACCAATCAAGAGCATCCATGTGTCATGCCACGCAAGCAGAGGAGTTAACTGGGCAAGCCACACAGATTCCATGCAAGCAGGGACAATGAATCACATTATGCCATATGTGAGAAGGACGAAACATGCGTCATTTGTCAGCACAACATTCAATCCGAGTTTGGGCTTGGTCAAACTGCGTTCCCATATATTGATATGCCAATACTCTACGTGATCCATTTTTATAAATCAAGTCACACCACGTGTCGCTGACTCAGCAAATGTTGACTCTGACTGGTCTACCCTGCCACTCATCGCTCCTTGATTTGCCCCTAAATTTTTGATGCCACGTGTGATGCTATGATTGGTTGGCGATGTCAGTTTTACTTGTTTTGGTTGTAGCCCTTGATCTGAAGTTGATATGATGGTCTATATCATACCCGAGTAATATTTAAGCCCTAATCACTCCATAAACCCTAAGTGGCCTCCATTAGCACAATTTTGGTAAGTTTTTGGAGCTAAATATAGTGAAAAATTAAAGAGAAGACACAATTTTGGTGAAGATTCAAGAGGAGATTAATTCTACAATTTAAGAGATTGATTGTATTTCTTTTTCTACTATTTTTTTTTATCAATTTTTATGTTTTTATTTATGAAAAATATGACTGTTACGAACACTATTATATGTAATTAATTTATTAATCTAGCGATCTTATTAACCCAATTTTAACGATGTGGTGATCTATTATTTTACCTCCAATTATAATTTAAATTTAATTATATTATTTAATCTTATTTGTATGCTATTAATTGTTTGGCCAACAATTTTTCTATAGAGGCAATTAAATAGATTTGAGAGAATTATTTAATTGTTTATCTTAATTAAATAACCTCTATAGTTTCTAGGTAGAGATATATGATTCTTATGTATGTGATCCATAATTGATAAACTCAATTAGTATGCAATTTAATTGGCATGAGAGTGTGATTAAATTAATTATTATATGATGTGTAGTTTACTTAAGAGAGGAATACATACTAGGTTAGATTCAATTGATCATGTTATTAATTAATAATTATATTGGGAATATTTTAGCGATTTGCATGTTTAGAAAATTGGGGGATTAAGTATTCCTAAATATTTTCTCATATATATTTTTAGTTACCAAATCTGATTTAATTAATTACTGTTATTTACTCTTAGTTATTTTAATTTTGCTTCAATAACATATAAACACACAAAAAAGTTTATTTTTATTTTTTTAGTTTTAAAAAATTAGTTAACAATAAAATAATCTCCGTGGGAACGATATTTTATTATCATTATATTACTTGTTGCAATACGTATACTTGTGTATACATTGAACATACTTCGTGTGTGGTGATCAAGTTTTTGGCACCATTGACGAGGATTATAAATATTAGAAATTAATATTTTTTATTATTTTAGTTCTTTCTCTTAATTTAATTTTTATTTACTTATTTTCTTTTAGATACTTATTTATTTATTTATTTTAGTTAATTTATTTTTTTTATTTTGTTTATTTATTTATTTATTTTTTATTTTTTATTTAGAGATCTCATTTAGTATTGTGGAAACATAGTTGAGTTCATTGCATGAGCAGAGTTCGTGAAAAACAAATCTTACCATTAGATCTTGAAATTGAGCATACGTTGAGATTAATTAGAAAACAACAAGTCACCCAAGAGGAAGAAATGACTAATTCATTAGAAATAAACAATAATGAGCTAAACTTGAAAAATCAAATGCTTTTGATGGATGATAGAGAGAGAGCTATGGATGAATAGGAAATACCTACGTTGGAAGGGCTGAATCCAAGTATTACAAGGCCAAACATTCAAGCTAATCAATTTGGATTAAAGTTAGTGATGTTTCAAATGCTACCAAAAGAGGATCCTCATTTGCATCTCAGATTGTTTATTGAAGTTGTAGATTCACTTAAGTTCAATGGTGTGACCAATGAGGCATTTATGATTAGATTATTCCCTTATTCTTTATGAGACAATGGTCGAGCTTGGTTAATCTCTTTGCCACCTGATTCTATTACAAATTGGAATGGTTTAGCTGAGAAATTCTTGATGAAATACTTCCCACTAACAAAGAATGCCAAGCTTAGGAATGACATTACTTCCTACCAACAATTGAAGGAGAATATTTACATGAAGCATGGGAAAAATTCAAGGAATTGCTAAGGAAGTGTCCTCATCATGGTATTCCATCTTGGATTCAAATGGAGACTTTTTACAATGGTCTCAATGCTCAAACAAGAACTATTATTGATGCATCTACTAATGGAGCTTTGCTAGCCAAATCTTAAAATCAATCTTATGATTTACTTGAGAAAATGGCTAGTAATAACTATCAATGGCCAATGGAAAAAATGACATCCATAAGAAAAGTAACCAAAGTTCATAAGGTAAATGATATCATAGCACTTACAACTCAAGTTTCATCTTTGGTTAATCTTTTAAAGGCTCAAAACTCACCAACGAGTATAAACGAGGTCCAAAATTTAGGAGTGTTGTGTGTGTTTTGTGGAGGAGCTCATTTGTTTGATAATTGTCCAAATAATCCTGAATCCATATGTTATGTGTGTAATGTGATCCAAAACAATAATACATACTCAAAAACATATAACCTAGGATGGAGACAACATCTAAATTTCTCTTGGTGTAATAATAATAGTCAAGGTGGTAATCAATTCAACCATCAATCATTTTCACCACCTCATTTTCAACAACCATAGCAATCACAAGCCCAAGAGAAGAAGCCACCCATTGAGGACAATAAAAATGCCTTAATGGGGATGATGAAAGACTTCATCTAATCATTTAATACATATGTGTCAACTTAAGAGGCTTCAATTCAATATTTGGAGAACCTAATGAGGCAACTTGATCAATCTATAAGTCAAAGGCCTCAAGGTAACCTAACAAGTGACACAATTGTAAACCCAAGAAGAGAAGGTAAGGACCAGTGAAACGACATCGCCTTGAGGAGTGGTAAAACTTTAGAACAAGAACATAAGATAGAAAAGGATGAGGAGAAATAGAAAATTAAAAGGGATGAGAAAGAATTAATGGATAAAGAAAGCACTAAAAAGGACATAATTCAGCCAAAGAAAAACAACATTTACAAACCCACTATTCCTTTCCCTCAAATACTACAAAAACAAAAGTCAAATATGTAGTTTTCAAAATTTCTAAAAGTCTTTAAGAAGTTGCACATAAACATACCATTTGCAGAGGCACTTGAAAAAATGTTGTCTTATGCCAAATTCATGAAGGATATACTATCAAAGAAAAAGAGGCTTGGAGATCATGAAACAATAACCTTGACTGAAGGTTGTAGTGCCATCATTAATAGAAAACTACCACAAAAACTAAAAGATCTAGGTAGTTTTGACATTCCTTGCACTATTGGAAACATCTGTTTTGGCAAGACATTATGTGACTTAGGCTCTAGCATTAACCTTATGCCATTATCGGTCTTCAAGAGATTATGGTTGGTAAAGAAAAACCCATTTTGGTAACACTACAAATGGTAGATAGATCGATAAAGAGACCTTGGGGTATGGTAGAAGATTTGCTAGTAAAAGTAGATAAATTCATCTTTCTGGCAGACTTCATGTGCTAGACATGGAAAAGGACAGTGACATTCCTATCATACTTGGTTGTCCATTCTTAGCAACCAGAAAGGCACTCATTGATGTACAAAAAAGTGAACTTACAATGAGAGTGCAAGATGAACAAGTAATATTTAAAGTTTTTAAAGAATCTGAACATCCTGATATTAATAATGCTAATGAATGTTTAAGGATAAATGTTACTGATTGTGAGAATAGCTTAAAAGAATCTATTGAGTTGCCTAAACTTAAGAATTTAACACATGCTGCTATAAACAAGGACATAAACTCACCAAAAAACTACTCAATCTATTATAACTTTGAAAGTATGGCATCGAAGTTTGATATTGTGGATTGTGTGAACTTTTTAGAGGACACATCTCTCATGTATGTATCAAAGGTTATTATGGAAAATTTTGAGATAATATAAACTCAAACAATCAATTGAAGAGCCACCAAGTTTAGACCCTACCCTTCTACCCTTCTATCCCTAATCAAGTATGAAAGTGAAAGAGTCAAATGGAGAGGTGAAAAAGATGTTGAAAATCCATAAATTAGATGAGTTATGATGGAGTGCTTATAAGAATGCTAAAAAGTTCAAAAAGAAAAAAAATATATCATGAGAAGATAATTAAGCACCGTTCTTGTGAACTAGAGCAAAAGGTATCATTGGACGAATCAAGACTCAAAAGTAAATGGATACAAAGGGATGTACCTTAGGAGTTGATATGATCGTCTAGTCAAGGATGTTAAATGTGATGCTAGTTGGGAGGCAACCCAACGTTATTTTACTTATATTTTCATTGTTTTTTTATAGGTGAATAAATGTGGAGAGCAATGGTGCAACAAGAATGAACATTTCAGCGAAAGATGTGGTGTGCCATGATTAAGGGAGTTTTCTTTTGTTTTACCTTCTCATACTGATATGTGCACATTAGTAAAAATGTGTAATTTAAGTTTGGGGGAGGGAACTTCATTCTCTACATTTTTATTTTACCATGCATTTTAATGTTTTAGGGAATTTTTTTTATTTTTAGGGTGTTTTTAATCATAATTTGGGTAGAAATTGATAAATATATGGAAACTAAATGCATGCATGCTTGATACGAAATATATGAACTCAATGATAAAAATTGGTTGTCATGACTAAGATAATGAATGTAACATATTTGTTAAGATATTTACATTAATCATGTTATATGCTTGTTAGTTTGATTGGATTAATTCAAATTTTTATGCACATGTTCATAATTGATTTTGGTGTTCTTATTGAAATAAAATTTGTCTTGAGTTGTGTGAGTTGATGAGATCTACCAGGTTTTAGAATCTATTTGATCATCCCTTGAGGCAAAATCCTAAATAGTATTTAGCAAGAGAAGTGATTTAAGCCTTATTTGGATCGATTGAACATTTCAAGCTAACCATTGTTAATATCTTTAGTCCATTTGAGCTTAACAAAAAACCATTCATATCTTTAAGCCACATTTTATGACAAACGAATAAGCATTACCTTTATTTTGGCACCTTTAGCTTGTATGAAAAGGAAAAAAAAGCAATCATGTCTTATGCTATAGAAGAAGATGAAATGTAATGCACCCTATGAAAAAAAGAAAAAAAGAAGAAGCAAAACTCACAACACAATTATCCCTCTAAATAAAATGAAAATAGAATTGAAAATAAGTTTGTGGGTGTTGTGAAGATACAAAACAAAAAAGTTGTGAAAACAAATATGAAAAGAATGTCAAAAGAGGGTGCACTAAAATGTCAAGTAAAAGCTCAATTGCAATTAAAAAGTGCATGATGAAAAAAGAAGCTAAGGTGTGGAAAGAGCCTAAAATGTCTTCATTTATCGACCCCTCCACCTAAGCCTTACATTACAACAATGTAAATTCCTTATTAATCTTGCACTAAGTGCATATTTATATTAATGGAGAGGAATGTGAAAAGTAGAATTATAAGACTTGTTCTAAGATTGAATTGATTAGCATTGCACTAAAATATCAAGTAAAAGCTCAATTGCAATTAAAAAGTACATGATGAAAAAAGAAGCTAAGGTGTGGAAAGAGCCTAAAATGTCTTCATTTATCGACCCCTCCACCTAAGCCTTACATTACAACAATGTAAATTCCTTATTAATCTTGCACTAAGTGCATATTTATATTAATGGAGAGGAATGTGAAAAATAGAATTATAAGACTTGTTCTAAGATTGAATTGATTAGCATGCTCATATAGGTTGATTTCATGAGTGCATTGGATGATATCATGTGCAACACACACACACAAATCAATTTGTGAAAAACCTTGCATATCCTTGTATTGATGGAATGTTGATTGATGAATATGTGAACCTCTTTATGATAGGATTGTATGACTTTTGAGAGGGATAGTTTTCATGAAATATACATGTACTAATAGAAGTATATTTATGAATATACTACCCAAGTTATTTTATTTAGTTATACTTGGCTTTACTTGAGGATAAGTAAACATTTAAGTTTGGGGGTGAGATGACTCTATGAAAATAAAGTCATTAGCACACTTTTTTACTTAATATTTAATTTTTTTATTTAATAAATAGTATTCTATGGTAAAAAATATTAAAATATAATTTTTTTAGTGAAAAGTGGTGAAAATATAATTTTTGGAATTTTTTAAGAATTTTTAACGTAGGACCAATCAGGAGCTGCCACGTGTCATGCTATATAAGCAGAGGAGCTGATTGGGCAATCCATGTAGATGCCATGCAAGTAGGGACAAATAATCACATTACACCGTGTATGAGGAAGATGAAATGCCGTGTTAGAACGGCGTGAATCCAACTTCGGGCTTGGTCAAACCGCATTCCCACATGTCGATACACCATTGCTCAGCTCGATCCACCCTTGTGCCCTGACATCCGTTTCTACAAATCATGTCACACTATGTGTGGATGACTCAGTAAGCGTTGACTCTGATCGGTCTCTATTTCCACGCGTCGCTCAATATTCACCCAATATATTTTTGATGCCATGTGTTGCACTGTGATTGGTTGGCATTGTCAATTTTGCTTGTTTTGATCGTAGCCCTTGATCTGAAGCTGATCTAACGGTTCAGATCATACCTGAGAAATATTTAAGCCCTAATACCTCCATAAACCCTAAGTGGCCTCCATTAGCATAATTTTGTTGATTTTTTGCAGCTAAAAAGAGAGAAAATTTCAAGAGAAGACACAATTTTGGTGGAAATTCCATAGGAGATTAATTCTAAAATTCAAGAGATTGATTGTATTTATTTTTCTACACTTTTCTTTATCAATTTTTATGTTTTTCTTTATGAAAATTATAAGTTTTAGGAAAACAATTATGTGTAATTAATTTATTAATCTAGGGATCTTATGAACCCAATTTTCACTATATGATGATCTAATACTTTACCCCAATTATAATTTTAATTTAATTATATTATTTAATCTTATTTGTATGTTATTAATTGTTTGACCAACAATTTATCTGTAGAGAAAATTAAATAGATTTGAGAGAATTATTTAATTGTTTGTCTTTATTAAATAACATGCATAGTTTCTAGGTAGAGATGTATGATTCTTTTATATGTGATTCATAATTGATGAACTTAATGAGTAGTATGTCATTTAATTGGCATGAGAGTGTGACTATATTAATTACTATATGGTGTATAGTTTACTTGAGGGAGTATTACATACTAGTCAGATTCAATTGATCATGTAATTAATTGATAATTATATTGGGAAATTTTAGCGATTTGTATGTTTAGAAAATTGGGGCATTAAGTATTCCTAGATATTCTCATATATCGTTTTAGTTACCAAATATGATTTAATTAATTTTTGCTATTTAATTTTAGTTATTTCAATTTTGCTTCATTAACATATAAAAACACAAAAAAAATTGATTTTTATTTTTTTTAGTTTTTAAAAATTAGTTTTTAATAAAATAATCTCTGTGGGAATAATCTTTTCTTATCATTATATTACTTGTTACGATAATTATACTTGCATATTCATTGCACAGATTTCGTGTGTGGCGATCAGGCTTCATCGTCATCAGCTTTAGTTGTAGCCTCTTGAATTTCTAAGTTGCAATTTGAAGATCCATGACATTGGTTGAAGTGAAAAAGGCAAGAAAATTAGTGTCATCCTCATCATCCCTACTAATACTATTCAAAATAGTAACCTCAACTTTCATCACACTCTTATTCATATGCATTTATTTCTTAAAATAATTTTCTAATATTGTCCAAACTTCTCACATTTGAAGTATCTAATTTCATTCAAGTGTCGTATGCTTGGATTCTCATATTCATTATCTAAGTCATTGTCAACTTTTACTGATTTCAAACCTTTTGAGCTCAAACTATTTTTTCTAATATTCCTAGAGGAGGGTTTTTTACCACATCCAAATTATTTCCCTTCTCAAAAGCCAATTTTTCTTGTCTTTGTAGTAAGTGTGATGTTCAAAAAATGTAGATAGTTGACTAGCTCATTAATTGTAAGCTCACCAAGTTTGTATATTGATTCTATCATGCTAACTTTGCATGAAACCAATAGGGTAGATTAAAGACAATCTTCTCAATCTATTATTCTTCACTGATGGGTCTACCAATGTTGTACAAACTATTGAAAATATTTAAGAATCAAGCATAGAACTTGTCAAAAGTCTCATCCTCTTCTTGAATGATGCACAACCTAAAATCTCTATTTAATTTCAAAATTCTAGATCTTTATACAACATATGTTCCTTTATGAGTTGTCTCCAAAATGTTTTGTGCTTCCTTAGAGGTAGTATAACTCTATATTCTTTTAAATCATTAGTTGTAAAAGCCTTAATAATTGCAGATAAACCATTATTGTTTCATTCAAACTTTGTAATTTCTTCCTTTCTCTACTTGATCATAGGTTTTGGAATCACAATATTATTGGATAGGGTTTTAGTAGGGTACATCCAGCCATGCTCAATAAGAAACCACATATGAACTCTAAGGGACCATAAGAAGTCTTTCAGTTGATATTTCCAATAGGCGTAATTTTTTCTATCAAATAGTGGAGATGTACCTACATTACTTCCTTCTCCTGAATCCATCAATGAGAAAGTGTGTATGGAATGAAAGGTGAGTTAAATGAATTAACACCAAATCAGTTAAGCCCTAAAAGGATGCATCGAATCTGATACCAAATGAAAGAGTTCATAACATGATTCACTTCTGGGATAAAAAGATATAGACTACTTAAGGATTACTCCCTAACTCATAAGCAGAAAAAGTAAAGCACTTAAATAGAACACATAGTAGAAGTAATAAAACACAACATCCAATAAGCAGATAACTATCAATAGAGATATATTATTTAATAAATAGAAACTGGGTAAATTATAAATGCTTTCTACTTAGAGTTTAAGCTATAGTATGTTGTAACATAAACAACTTAAACTTAGATTGTACTAGCACAATAATGGATCATGCATAACAAGAAATGTAACAAGGTAAACCCATATATAGACCATATATATATGGTGACATCCTCAAGTTGCTTAAGGCAACCACTTAGTAGCAAATAGTCCATTAAGCAATAAAATAGTCAAAACTTTAAAAGAAATAAAACCATTATTACCTCTATTAGTCAAGACCTCTATCCAAACAACCCATTATTTCTTTTGTTTGCTTCTTTCATAATGAATTTCTTTGACACAAAAACTTGACTTAGCTCCAAAGCCAAACAGGAACTAATTGGGGTGATTTGTAACCACAAAACAATAACAAGAATTGTAACTACTCACAATCTTGAGGATCATCTGATGAGTACTCAAAAAGCAATAAAATTACCATGATTTTATGCATATTAATTGATTAAATATATATATATTTATATTATTTTATCATATATTTATATAAATTTGTCTTTTAGGAATCACGGGTATTTTTATTGTTTTTCAGGTATTTTCGCTTAAAAGCGTAACTTAAAGACTCAAAAAGGAATACTGGAGCCAATCGCGCACGTAGTAGCCCAACGCGCGCCTGCTCCCATCTACGCGCGCCTATGCCCAGCCTGCTCCCATCTACACGTGCTGCTGCCCCCCTACGCCCCATCTGCCTGCGTTGCCGTGCCCACACCAGCATGACATCATCAGTATGACGTCATCATTCACTACTCTATGTTTTCTTCATTTTTATCATTTTTTCACCCACTTTTTCTCCCCATCCTCACCTATAAATACCCATATTCTCTCCATAACTAAACACACCTCAAAACACATCTTCTTTCTCTTTCTTTCTCTCCATTTCTTAGTTTTTTAGATTTTCTTAGTTTTTTTAGATTTTCTTAGTTTTTATCTTTTCTTAGTTAGTTTTTCTTAGTTTTAGAGTTCTTCTCTTTTTGAGAAGAACTAATTATGTTTATGTAATTTATTTGCTTTTTGATTCAATAAGTGGGAGTGCATATTCCGTTTGGAGGTTTTCTAGCAACAGGAATAACATCAAAGTACTCTAAGGATTTTATTTTCTTTACAGTTATTTTTTATGTTTTATTCTTACATGTTATATTTAATTTGTCTATGATTAAATTAAACTTTGCTGGCTGTTTGTAAACATGATATAATAATAACGTTGTTATGCTTGTTAAATATTAAATAGGTGAAAATCTCTAAAATGAATTGATTTTGTTTTTATTCAAGATTTTATATTAAGAATATTAGAGAGAAATATATTATTTTTCATTACAAACTTAAATCTAAAAATTAGATTTTAAGGTTTAGTTATCCAGTCTAATTTAGAGTAGTGCTCTTTTATTTGTTGGTACAATCGTCTGATAGTTAGAGTGAAGCTCTATTTCAAATGTTTTTATAAGAATTATTATCTGAAAAATGTATTGACAACATGTTTTCAGTAATGGTTTTAAAACTTGAAAGTTAGTACTCGGATAATTAAATTCTTAGGTTTAATTTGGACACCTTGAATAAAGTTTAAACTGTCTAACCCCACCAAAGGTGGCATTTAAATGGTTTATTTTTAATCTCTTAGAAAAAGAAATTAATTTAACTAACCAAATTAGTTATCAACCCCACCCATAGGTGTTAATTGATTTGTTTAGTTAACAAAGAATATCTAACCCCACCAAAGGTGGTATTCATATAAAAAAGAGAAAATCAATAAATATCAATTTATATCTTTAATAACCTAAATAATATGAGCAAGCATAATTAACTTAGTTATTATATCCATAAATACTCCACTATTTTAACAGATAAAATTTGCATAAATGTTAATTGAATCTCTATCTATGTTTATTTTTATGTCAGTAGATTAAAAACACAAAACCCAAAATATCGTGACAGAATGTTTAAGATTTAATTTCATTTTTAAAAGTTTGAATAATAAATTAAAAACCATATACATTCCTTAGTTAGATCGACCTTGGGAGTATACTTATCATTTTTCTACGAAATGATTCGTGCACTTGCGAGAGTTTTATAAATATAAAACCAAATGAACGGTAGGATTGACGATGTCAGTTTTGCCCATCACCATCCTTAAACTCAAAACAACTTATCTTTTGTTGCACATAACAAGAGATACAATAACTTAAAGAATTTAACTTAGCTCAATCTTACAATGAGATTCTCACAATTTAGTAAAAATAGTCTACCTCACTACTTTATACTCTCTCAAATGTATCACTAATATTGTAACAACGTAGTGGAAACAGAATTTGATTTTATCAAAACTTTAGGTAAACTTTCAGTAGAATTTTTGAATTAATTAAACAATTCATAAGAGGGTATTTATAGCACTGGATCGGCCACCTTGTCAACTACCTCACCAAATATAGTGGTGAAGGTGGTGACGAGATGCTAAAAAAAGATTTTTTTTTTGTTTCCAAAAGTGTAGAGTTAATTCCATAAATACCTACATATGAAACGAACCAAGATCTGAGTGACAACATCGATAAGGGAGCATGGTGTGTGTAAACATGCTCACATACAAAGTGTACCTAACTATATGCATGTGTGCATTACTAATCTTTAGTGACCAACCTTACATAGAGGAAGATAGAACACTAAGTAAAATAAACATAAACCATGTTTTGTATATGGGAAGCCAACACAGATATGCAAAGTACAACATGACTTACACGTTCAAATTACTCTAACACTAGATTAAATGAAGATGATGATGGAGTTAAATCTTTTTTTTCTTTTAGCTAAATATAATCCATCAAGTTTTGAAGAATTATTTATGGATTGCATAAGTAGTAGGGAAGAAAGAGGAAAACTTCTAATTGAAGTGGAAAAATTAATGAAATAATGTGTACACAGAACAAATGCTTTTGACTTAGAAAAAGAAAAGCCAAAATTTTTTTGAACATATTAATGCTTTAAATCTAAGTCTTACAAGATTTAAGGAAGTAAATATGAAACTCATAGATCAATTTATCAAATTATTGCAAAAGATTAAAAACTCAAATGAAGCAATCAAGAAACTTACCATTCAAGCTTAATGCTTGGATAAAATCTTGATTATTTGTAAGTTATATGGTGATACACTTGGGAATGGTTATAAGGATGAGAGTTTCAGACCTTCAATATCAAAGACCATGTTTGTAAGGCATTCTAACTCTACTCCTACTATAAAGAGTTATGCACAAATAATCATTGCACCTATAGTAGAAAACCTGCTAAGTTTGTGTCTGTCTTTCATCTTTGTGGTAGGAAAGGTCAAAATAGACCTAAGTGTAGACTATGTTTTGATCATGATTATTCCATGTATGCTAGCACTTTTAGTAGAACTCAAAACGTTTATAAACCAACAAGTGGTCCCAATAACCATCTAACTCCAACTTCTGAATTACATTACATTTAAAGCCAAATCAAATACATCTTACATTGCATTTAAAGCCAAATCATTTTTATATTTAACACATGGGTATCAAATCATACTGGTTTTATTATTACTATTCCTATGGACGAATTCTAAGAAAGTTTAAACTCCATAAATATAATCCTGCTCAATTTTACACGTTAACATCCAAGATTTGTCTATTTTCTAATAGTGACATTAAACATAATAAATATATATCCAATAACATATAAATGTATTAATCAACAATATATTTTAGAATTTATTATTTATCAAGTTTATAATTAAATTATTAGAATTTCAATAAAAACATCATATAAAAATAAATATACAAAATTCAAACAATTAATAAATTCACAATAACAAAAATTAACAATATATAATATTATTTAATACATATCATAATAAGGTCAAAAAAATTTAAAATCAAAATAAATTAATATATATAGTACATGATATATACATAAAATACATAAAATTAGTTAAAATAAATAAATAAATAAACACCTTGTCTCTAGGCCTGAATAAAAATAAACAACCTATATAAACCAAAAATATGAGTGTAAAATAATTTGTAGAAATACTTAAAAGAATAAAACAAGTGAGAAAATGAAGAAAAATGGGTAAGAAAATATAGTGTTTTGCTAAAAAAAAGGGTGGATCTAGATTAGAAAGAGGAGAGGAACAAAACTCAATTGACGTTGCAAAAAATGGTGGTCAAAAATGGACAAAATAGCTTGGAGATAATGCATGACCATATGAGATAAAATTAGAAGAAAGAGGGAAAAAATGTTGGAATGAAGGGAGGAGGAAGAAGAAAAGGGGAAAAGGTCACATAGCGTTGGTTCTACATGTCAATCAATGCTATGTGCCATATGTAACATCAGTTGACACATCGATCGAAGCTTTTTTTTATTTTTTAAATATTTTTTAATTTTAAGTTTATTTAAAGTCGGTTTTTATTTGAACTAACTTAAAATTTAAAGTCAGTTTATAAGCATAGCAACTTCTAATGAATTATAAGTCAGTTTTTTCTTAAAACCAAATTTAAATTCCGACTTAAATACTCTTTATTGTAGTAGTGCAACAATTTTTGAATAAAAAATGGAAGTTTTGACACCTCAACAAGGTCCTTGAAAAGGGACTCGTTGGACCCCTGGCAAGGTGGGAGATGAAGACCCTAACGAGACCACAGTGAGGTTGGCCATTGAGCTTAAGTAATGTTTATATATATTTATGTTTTTCCATTAGAAAAATGTAGCAGAGCACTATCAATTAGATATCTCATTTTTCTATTTTTTGATCACTACTACCTTGAGTGTTGTTCGGTATTAGTGATATGTGACTTAGTATGCAAAATGGTGCTCTTAAGTGGTAGTACTTGAGGTTTTTTGGGTTTTAATTGTAAGCCATGTGCTGACTCATAGTTTACCTAATGCAACTTTTTCTTATGTAAGGAGCCTATGTAGCTGTGAGTTGTGTAATTGCTAGTAGTTGCCTTCATGGAACTTTTTCTTAAGTGAGGATCCTATGTGGCTATGAGTCATGTATCAGTTGGTAATTACTAGGATGCAACTTGTTCTTTTGTGAGAATAACTCTGTGAGAGTGAACTAAGCTAAATTTTTTGAGTTCTCATATATTTGGCTGTGTGTGATAAGTGTGGGAACTATGTCTTCCATTTTTTCTATGTGTAACACATGGTTGACTATGTGTGGCATGTAGATGAATTCTAAGCCATGGTGGAAAGTGGTTCCCATAGTGGTTATTAGTTGCTCGTGATTAAGGGTGGTCCTTACTGTTGATAGATTATATCACATATTATTGATTGTCAGTTATTGATCACACCACATTAGTGGTGTTAGCTTATAGAAGAAAGCTAGGTTCATATGTTGAATAAAGTCATTACGTAAGTCACAAGTGAGGGTAACAATAGGAAGTTTGGATGTCACGACTAATAGAGGTCATGGTTTTTTTATTTCTATAAGGTTTGTAATTGTTTTATAGCTTAGTGGATTTTCTTTTTGTAGAGTGGTTTCCATAAGCAACCTGAGGATGTTACCATATAGGCAGAGGTTCTATGTGGGTTTACCTAGTTATATTTGATGTTATGCATGCTCTAATTTTTCTCTAGTATAATCAGAGTTTAAATTATGTATGTCTCTACATACTAAAGTTTAAACTTTGATTTGAAAGCTATTATTCTTTACTGCTTACTTTCTAATATCCATATGATTTATCTTCTGCTTATTTTTGGCTATCTATGATTAATACATTCATTACTTTTGTTGCATGAAATTTATCTATCTACTTCGTAATTAATTTATATTGTTTGTACCTTTTATCTATATGTGAGTTTAGTGTGAATCTTTAAGGAGTCAGTACCTCCTTACTTTAACTATGTATTAGATGTTAGATTCTTTCTCTTGATAAGATATTTTCTATTTGATGACATGCTATGAGAGTACAATCATCATTTAACAAATATGTTCCTATATATGAGGTCTTGAAGTGAATTTATATCTTTTATAGCTTCTTAGTATGTATGATTGTTTTCCATGATGTGTGATGTTTGCAATATTTGTGCATACTTTTAGCCTGAATAAGAGTCTTTAAGGTACATCGTCACTAGTCTATTTACCATAGTTTGCTATTCCTTTTTGTTGGTTGTTTTTGTTATGTGTTTAATTGAGCATGTTTTTATGTACTGTCGTTGTGTTTTTGGTTTAAGTCACATTTGTGAGGCCAACTTGGCCGAATTTGTATAGAGCTCACAAAAAGATTCCATGGGTTAGTATCTCCAATCCCCATCTAGTTCTTAGTTACCCATTTGAGTCAGAAGAATAATTGACCTTTGTGTAATTGTTCCTATGTATGGAATTCTCAATTGGTATCAAAGAAAGGATCACATCTATTTAGGTTTAGCCACCTAGGTGCTCGATCCTAGAGGTCTATCTACATATATATATATATATACCTTGTATGTTTATGTCCATTGTCTCTTGTGGAGAAGACTGTTGTTGTTCAGTGAGGTTTTTTATCTCTATGAACCTTTATTGTTTGCATGTTCCCTATTTTCTTGTTCATGGATATCTCTCTCCCTCTTTCTTTGTCTTGTATAGTATGTTTACTATTATACATGTTGCTATGCATAACTGTTCGTTCATTTACTAGTATTATCCTCTGCTAGTTGCTTTGTCATGCTATTTCTATGTGATTTCCTTGCTTTTTTGCTTACTTTTTCTTCTGTGACCTTTTGTATGAGCATCATTTCACATGTTCTCATCATGAAGTGTCAAAGTATTAGGGTTATTCTTCTTGCAGTCCTATCATTCGTATGCCATGTCACATAGTTTGCATCTATTCTGGGTTACTAGGTTATAGTTTCTTATACCTAGTATATTGAGTGTTGATACCATGTTTGTCTCTTATTGTTTATTATATCTTTTTGTAGAAAATTGAGATCGAGGTGTGTTACTATCTTGAGTAAGCAACTATTTCTCTGTACTATCCTTGTTTGGGTTTGTCTTGTGCATCGGTATGTCATATAGATTATTTACTTATCTTTAGGACTCTTGACTTAAATGCATTACTATAACTAGCATTATATGTTAATTGGCAATCCTACTGTTTGGTTTGTTGACCGTGTGTCACATGCTTAGCTTTTTTAGTATTATTCCTTATTTCTTCTCTCTCTTATGGGTGTTTCTTATGTTGCTCACTAGTTACTCATTTTCTTTCCTTCTCTTGACTATCTATGATGTGAGTATTACCAATGATCTCTTTTGAGGTAACTGTATTCATTTTTTTATCATTCCTTTTTTATTAAGGTAACATTGTACAGTTTATGCTAATGATATCTCTTAAGGAGCATTCTTGTATTTTTGGCCTATTATCTTCTTTAAGGCCATCTTCATTAGCTCATTTGTTTGTTGTTTTTGTTGTTGTGTTTTGTGAGATTGATGATTTTACTCTCTACTATCATGTTTCTCTTTTGTTAGTTTTTCTTGACTTACTTCATATACTTCCCTAATTTTGTATTACTTATTTTATACTATATGTAGTTGCTTTTATTTTTGGGGAGTTTTGAGAGTGTATGGTGTATAAACATCTTTACTATCTACCTTGTATACATTTAGGAAGACAAACATGTGTCTATGTTTGATGTTAGAGAAGTCCTATGTTTATTTGGCATCCTTGGTATTTGCCTTGTTTATAAGTTTGTATTATGTTATATATTCTTGTGATGCTTCCTTCTTCCTAACATAACTTTATATGACATCATGCATAAATAGGATAGTTGGTATGAAATATTGCATGCATTGTATGCATTCTCTTGTTTCAAAGGTAATCCTATGTGTTTACCAGCTTTTTTATTGTAGTGAGTTATTATATGTTTCTCACATGTAGTGAATTCCCTGCTATTGTTAGAATGTACCGCACATGTTTTCTTTAGTAGATTAAGATGTCTTTCCTTATGTGTGTGCATAATATAGCATGAGGTTGCAGGATTGAATACACCAAGTATTATTGGGGGAAGATAGTTAAGTCACTAGGAGTATGTCAACTTGGAAAATAGTGGGACTTCTAGTCAACTTCTTCTTAGGGATTCTCTGACACATTTATGTCACATTGATGTTTGGGGGAAGAAAGTTGAGTCACTATGAATGTTTCAACTTGGAAAATAGTAGGACTCTTAGTTAACTTCTTCTTACAAATTTTCTAACACATTTATATAGCATTGGTGTTTGACTGTCCATCCTACCGATGTGTTATATACACATTACAAAGCTCTTTATGCTATTCCATAGCATGTATAGACATAGGGCTCCATGATATGTATGATATTAGAGAGATATTTCCTACCTGCACTTCTCTTGGTTTTTCTATGCATTCAGCTTGTTATATATTGCATGTTTTTACCTTGGTGTTGCCTTAATGTTATTCTTTATCTGTTTTATATAACTACTTGTATTGCTCCTTATTGTTTTTGCTCTAATCTTCTCTACTATGTTACATAAGTGTTAGTATTATTGCATTTCTGTTTGACTTTTGTCCTTTATACAAGGGTGTGATATATTGTATGCTTTGTTTGACTTTCTATATCAAACAGAGATATAAGTGTGCATAACTTGTACTTATGGTGTAATGTTTGTTAACATGCTATGTGTTGCATGGGATGGTGAGTGTAATTTGTACTGCATCTAAGTTACCTGATATACATACACTTAGGAGGAGTCTTGCATATGGTACACTTTGTAAATGAGAATGTTTACACATAATATTGGGGTGGTTTTCATAGTGTGTATGCTAGGTTAAGCTTGGGTGACATCTATAAATACCTATTCTCTTTGGTTTTTCTCCATCCAGAAAAAATGTATTTTTGAATCAATATTACCATGAGTGTTGTTTAGTATTAGTGATTCGTGACCGAGTGATAAAAATTGGAATGGTAAGTATTTGAGGTGGTGTTTGCGAGTGGGTTTGAATTATAAGAATGTATCAGCTCGTAGTTGATCTCATGCAACCTTTTCTTATGTGAGGAGCCTGGGTGGCTATGAACCATATGGTGGCTGGTAGTTATCTTTACGTGCAATATTTTTTATGAAGAGCATGTGTGGCTATGAGCCTTGTTCCGGTTGGTAGTTGCTAGGATGCAACTTTTTTTCTTATGTGAGAACAACTCTATACCAGTGGATTAAGCTAAATTGTTTGAGTTCTCATGTCTTTGGCTGTGTACAATAAGTGGTGGACTGTGTGTCCCACTTTGGTTGTGTACAATACGTGGTCGACTCTATGCCATATGTAGACGAATTTTGGGTCATTGTGGAAATTGGTTCCCACAGTGGTTATTAGTTGTTCATAATTAGGGTTGGTTTGCATGGTTGATAGTTCGAATCACCCATTATTTATTATTAGTTACTCATCACATCACATCGGGTAATGTTGGCTTATAGAGGAAAGTTAGGTTCATAGGTCAAACCACGTCATTATAGAGGGAATAAGCAAGGGCAATAATAAGTAGTTCACGTAGAGGTCCTAACTGATAGAGATAATGGTGATTTTATTTCTATCAGGGTTGTAATTATTTTATTGCTTAGTGGATTTGCTACCAAGTGATTTCTATGAGCAACCCATGGATGTTAGTACATAGGTATAGGTTCTATGGTGGTTTACCTCATTATATCTGGTGTTATGCATGCTCTAATGTTTGGCTAGTAAAATTAGAGTTTAAATTGTGTATGTCTCTCCATACTGAAGCTTACTTTCTAATTTCCTAATGATTTATCTACTTCTTATTTCTGGTTGTCTGTGATTCATGTATTGATCGGTGCAAAACTACAAGTACACAGTATTGTAGTTTTATAATAAAGTGATAAGAAGAATATGGTTCTGAAGGATTGGTAACTTATTTTTGACAAATATCAAAATTATATTAATCTCAATTTTTTTCTAGAAAAGTCACTAAGCTTGTTGTAATTGAAATTTAAAATAAAATTAATTTATAGAAAATATGCAAAAGAAAATAAAGATATTATTTAAAGATCAAATTAATAGGAAAGAAAACTTCTAGAAAATCGATTTCACCTAATTCCTCACTATGCCTTACTCATCTAGCTAATTGAATTTAATTCTCTCTGTTTGTTAGCAATCTCCAAAAAATATCCAAAAGCCTCTTTCGATAGTCAATTTGAAATATTTTTGTTAATTAATTTAAATAAGAGTATGCAATTTAATAAAGCAAGAAAACATTAATACCAATGATTTTAAAACTATACAGGTTCATACAAGTCTTTCGATCTCTATATTTACCTATGCCAAAATATTTCAGATCTATCCTATAATTCCCTCTTTCGATAGTAAATCACAAGACTAAAAACATCTAATTAATAGCGAGTTAATTAGAAGCATTAAAATCAGACAAACATGAAGAGAAATAATTTAAATTAACATAAAAAGTCAAGCATAATTTAGAATTAAATTACATCTTTTTCTTGGAATAAAAAAAAATTAGTTCATGCTAAAAATTAAATTTAATATAAATGAATTCACCATAATTTTTTGAGAAGAATTGAAAGAAAATTGAATCACAAAAGAATCTTCTTTCGTGTCTTCTCCTTTATTCTCTTTCTCTTTTCCCAGTTTCTACGTTTTCTATTTTTTTTATTTTCTATTCTCTACCTGGCCATTGTTTTTTCTTTTTTTTAATTAATTTGTTCATTTCTACACCGTTCTCCCTCAGTTTGTTTTTGTTTCCATGGAGACTCCCCTTGCTGTTGCCGTTTCTCCCTTTCTTTCTTTCTTTCTTTCTTTCTTTCTTTATATATATACATATATATTTAGAGAAAGTTTAATTTAAATAAATCTACATTTGAAGTTTAGAGTTCTTAGATGATATGCTTCTAAAATTTTGGATCTTCATTATCTTCAAATCTGTAATAAAATTTAAACAATAATAATGAAGTCTAAAATCAATGAAAAATAAATAAAATTATACTAAAGTTAAAGTTGAAAAGTGATAAATTATGCATGTCATCAATCACCCCCAAACTTAAAACTTTGTTTGTCCTCAAACAAAAAGAAAATACAAGAAAACACAATTGTAGATCGTGTCAACAAGACCCCATATTTAACTGCCATCACTCACCAAGCTATGATCTGAATTTAGATTTCATCACTAATAATTTACTCTTTTTACATCAAAGATAGTGAGAAAATCAATCAAAATTCTACAATTTGTCAACTAAGAGTTAAGCATTTACTTAAACCTAAAACTAAGACCTTGAGTGTGTATGTGTGAAATAGTCAATTTAACTCCAAATCACAAACAAATTCAGATAAAAGTAGAAAAACTGGAATATTCTCTCAAAACTGAACCCCATAAGTCCAATTTTTAGAAATTCTCTCCACTAATGTAATCAAATACCAAAATGAGAGATTAAAAGGCCTTTAATCGAGATTATAATGACAGGCTACAAGGTGAGGGCTAAGAAAGAAATGAATATGTAAAATCAAAGCAAACAAGGGAAATAACTGGTAGAAAGAAACAATAAAAAGAATAGTTCTTTCTCGATAATATGCTCATACTGATGACAATAGTTCTTTTTTTATTGTGGTTGTCGTGATACTCAGTCTTTACTAATTTTAACCACTTTAACCCTTTTTTCAATTCTTTCCTTTCACTTTCTATTTTTTCACACTATGATCGAATAGAGCAAACATAATGTGGATTATTTAATTTGAACTAATTTTCTCTTTAAATGAAAATTTCCACCAAAGTATTTTTTTTCAAAATTTAAGGTAGATTCATTATTTGTCAAGCTTAGAATGGGAATGGTTTATGTAGTTAAAAGAACAAAAAAGACTCAAAGGGGTTGACTATGGGAATACACCATGTAATGATGGCGTGATAATTAGGACAGTTGGGAAAGCTTTTTGGTTGTGAAAAACATTTCCAAGATCATTTCTCTATTATTTGGTGTCAATTAGGATTTCATTTCAAGGATCCATCAACAGATTCTAGAGCAAAGTAAGATTAAGCATTTCCTAACCTATTTAATTCAACTCCTTCTCTTCATAGGCAAAATAGAGTAGAGAAAAATTTACTATGTGCTCAATTGTTTTCCAGGACAACGATTTAAATCAAGTTCCCACAAAACTCTTACTAACATAATAGCATATTTTGAAACAATTTCTCAAAACCATCATCAATCACAAATTTCAAAGTTATAACGAATTCAATCATACTCAAATACATGTTTGATAAGAGAATTCAACAACTCAAGACTATAGGAGTTGACACCCCTAAACTTAAACTAAACAATGTCCTTATTGTAATTTAAAAGTGAGACGAATAGAAGAAATGAAAGGAACTTTCCTGGTTTTATGGTGGATCCACATTAGTTTGTAATTTTTAGCTTTTTATTCCTACAAAATAGACCAGCATCAAAATCCAAATTATTCAAATAAATAATAAAAAATAAAATAAAGTTTTATGGGCTGCCTCCCATAAACGCTTGTTTTATAGTCTACAACCAAACTTTTCAATATTCATCCATTAGGATTTTGAAGATGAATAAATGCATGATTCCTCTCCACTTATTCTCCATAATAATGCTTCAATCTCTAACTGTTAACTCTGAATATATTCCCTACCTTTTCTTTCAAGTCTATTACTCCAAGAGTGGAAACTTTGTCAATTATATAAGGACCTTTCCATCTTTATCTTAACATGCCTGGGAAGAGTTTTAGTCATGAATTGAAGAGCAAAACATGTTGTCCTGGAGCAAACTCATGCCTAAGAATCTATTTGTCATGCCACTTCTTTATTCGTTCTTGGTAGATCTTTGAATTTTCATACGCATCATTTATAAACTTTTCCATTTCATTCAATTGAAGAAGTCGTTTTTCCCTTGATGCTTTCAAATCAAAATTGAACTTTTTTACAGCCTAATAAGATTTATGCTCTAACTCAACAGGGAAATGACATGTTTTTCCAACCAAAAAGTCATTTATGAAAATTTCCATTATATCTTCCACCATATAAGAAAAGATAGCCATCATGCAACATTGAAATGTTGTTGGTGATTTGCACAATCCAAAGGGCATCTTTTTAAAAGAAAATGATTTGTAGGGGCATGTGAATGTAGTTTTCTCTTGATCTTAGGGGGCTATGGAAATCTGGTTTTACCCCAAATAACCATCTAAGAAGTAATAATAATAATATCTAACCAATCGATCTAGAATTTGATCAATTAATGGAAGTGGAAAATGATCTTTCCTTGTTGCTTTGTTCTATTTGCAGTATATACATACACGTCAACCAATGACTGTTCTTATAGGAATAAACTCATTGTTGTCATTTTTCACCACTATCATTCCACCCTTTTTTGGTACAACATGCACTAGACTTACCCATAAGTTGTCTGAAATAGCATAAATGATTCCAACATTGAAAAGATTCAGAATTTCTACTCTCACAACTTCCTTCATTGCTGGATTTAATCTTCTTTGGGGCTCAATTGATGGTTTGTAAGGTTCCTTCATTAGAATTTTGTGCATGCAAATGGATGGAATTATACCTTTTATGTTAGAGATAGTCCATCTCAAGTCTGTTCTATGCTGACTTAACACACGCAACAACTTTTCCTCTTCTTCGGTTGTAAGTGATGCCACAACGATCACTAGAAAGGTGTAACTATCAAGCAAGAATGCATAGCGAAGATGCTCAGGCAATTACTTTAACTTTGGAGTTGTAGTTTACTGTATGTTTTTTATAGATATTATAGAATCCGCCTTTGATACAATTGGCTCTAGCCTCTCCAATTCTTTGCTAAATAATGTAACATGTTGTAATGATCGTTCTAGGTGATCGGCTGGCATATCTTCTTAAAAGGCTTCTACTTCACATCGTTCAATGATATCTACTCGAAATCAAGTTCTTAGATCTTCTGGAAATCTCATGGCTTCGTAGATGTTGAACGTAAACTCTTCCTTGTTAACTCACCTTTTTTAACATCCATTAAAGCTCTTCCTATAGCCAAGAATGGTCGGCCAAGAATTAGTTGAACATCTAGGTCTTCATCCATATCTAACACTACAAAATCAGTAGCAAAAATATATTTATCCATCTTTATTGATACATCTTCTATGATTCCTTATGGATACTTGATGCATCGGTCTGCTAGTTGTAAAGAAATTGTTGTTTATTTCATCTCTCCAAGTCCTAATTTCCTATAAACAGACAGTGACATAAGATTAATATTAGCTCCAAGATCACATAAAAATTTATTAAAAAATGAATTTTCAATAGTGGAAGGCAAAGCGAAACTCCATGGATCTTTTAATTTTTGAGGTAATTTCTTTTGAAGAATGGCACTACATTCTTCAAAAAGCTTCACTATTTCAAATTTCTCCAACTTTCTCTTCTTGGAAATGATGTTCTTCAAAACTTTGGCATACTTTGGCATCTATTCCAAAGCATCTACCAAAGGAATAATTATGTGAATTTTTCTTAAAAATATCAAAAACTTAGAAAATTGTTGAACTAATTTTTGTTTTTGAAAGCTTTGAGGATAAGGAAGTGGAGTAAAGAGAATAGGAGGATTGTTAGGAAATGAAATTGATGGAGGTATGTCAGCCTTTCTTAGTGTATCATCAAAAATCTCCTCTTCTTCTACTTTGGGATTACTTTGGCCGTTGTTTAGAGCTATAGGGGTTGATGACTCTAAGAAAGTAGAGTCATTAGCACACTTTTTTACTTAATATTTTCTTGTTTTATTCAATAATTAGTATTTTTTAGGGCCAAAAATATTAAAATATAAATATTT
The DNA here is from genome assembly GCA_030763125.1 of Hippophae gyantsensis. NCBI lineage: Eukaryota > Viridiplantae > Streptophyta > Magnoliopsida > Rosales > Elaeagnaceae > Hippophae > Hippophae gyantsensis. The sequence goes on along the minus strand of CM061039.1, from coordinate 24,781,426 downwards.
TAGTAAAAATGGGTGAAAATATAATTTTTGGAATTTTTGGGGATTTTTCTAGAATTTTTATGAATTTTTAACGTAGGACTAACCAAGAGTTGCCACGTGGCATGCCATGCAAGTAGAGCAACTGACAAGGTAAGCCATACGAACGCCATGCAAGCACAGAGGGAAAATCACGTTATGCCACATGCGAGGAGGACGAAACACGTGCCATACATTAGCATGATGTTCAATCTGAGTTTGGAAATTGGTCAACGTGTTATGCAACATGTCGCTACGCCAAAGCTCCACACGTTCCACCCGTGTGCCACACTTCCATTTTCGCGAATCGTGTCATGCCATGTGTAGATGACTCAATGAGCATTGACTCTGACCGGTCTCCCCTACCATATGTCGTTCTCTCATTCGCCCAGTGAATTCCTGATGCCACATGGAACATAGTGATTGGCTGGCACTGTCAGTTTTTCTTATTTTGATCGTAGCCCTTGTTCTAAAGCTGATCTGACAGTCCAGATCACACTTGAACAATATTTAAGCCCCTAACCACTCCATAAACCCTAAGTGGCCTTTATTAGCATAATTTTGGTCAATTTTTGGAGCTAAAAAGAGAGAGAAATACAGAAAAATTCAAGAGAGGACACAATTTTGGTGGAGATTCAATAGGAGATTAACAATACAATTCAAGAGATTGATTTTATTTCTTCTTCTACTCTTTTCTTTATTAATTTTTATGTCTTTCTTTATGAAAAATATGAGCTTTATGAACACAATTATATGTAGTTAATTTATTAATCTATGGATCTTATGAACCCAATTTTTACCATGTGATGATCTAATATTTTACTCCAATTATAATTATAATTTAATTATATTATTTAATCTGATTTTTATGCTATTAATTGTTTGGCCAACAATTTATCTATAGAGGCAATTAAATATATTTGAGAGAATTATTTAATTGTCTGTCTTGATTAAATAATATGCATAGTTTCTAGGCAGATATGTATGATTATTATGTATGTGATCCATAATTGATGAACTTAATAAGTAGTATGCAATTTAATTGGTATGAGAGTGTGATTAAATTAATTACTATATAGTGTGTAGTTTACTTGATAGAGAAATACATGTTAGATTAGATTCAATTGATCATGTAATTAATTGATAACTATATTGGGGGATTTTAGTGATTTACATGTTTAGAAAATTGGGTGATTAAGTATTCCTAGATATTTTCTCATATATATTTTTAGTTACCAAATCTGATTTAATTAATTATTCCTATTTACTTTTAGTTATTTTAATTTTGTTTTATTAACATATAAAAACACAAAAAAAAATTGATTTTTAGTTTTTTAGTTTTTGAAAATTATTTTCTAATAAAATAATCTTCTTGGGAACGATTATTTTTACCATTATATTACTTGTTACGATACGTATACTTGCATATTCATTGTACACATTTTGTGTGTGTCGATCAAGTTTTTGGTGCCATTATCGGGGATTATAAATATTAAAAATTAATATTTTTTTATTTTACTTATTTTTTTTAATTTTTTTTCTTTATTTTAATTTTAATTTACTGATTTTATTTTAGTGACTTATTTATTTATTTATTTTAGTTAATTTATTTACTTATTTATTTATTTTTTACTTTAATTTATTTATTTAGTTGTTAATTTATTTATTTATTATTTTTTATTTAGACATCTCCTTTAGTATTGTAGAAACATAGTTGAGTCTATTGTGCGACCGTGATCAAATTTGGCTAAACTCTTTGCCACCTAATTCCATTACAACTTGGAATGGTTTTTCGGAGAAATTATTGATGAAATACTTCTCACCAACAAAGAATGTCAAGCTTAGGAATGCCATTACGTCCTACCAACAACACGACGGATAATCTCGATATGAAGCGTGGGAAAGATTCAAGGAATTGCTAAGAAAGTTTCCTTATCATGGTATTCCTTCTTGGATTCAAATGGAGACATTTTACAATGGTCTCAATGCTAAAAAAAGAACTATCGTTGATGCATTTGCTAATGGAGCCTAACTACCAAATCTTACAATCAAGCTTATGATTTACTTGAGAAAATGACTAGCGATAATTATTAATGGCCAATAGATAGAATGACAGTCGCAAGAAAAGTAGCTAGAATGCATGAGTTAAATGATATCACAGCACTTATAGCTCAAGTTTCATCTTTGGTTAATCTTTTGAAGGCTCAAAACTCGTCAGCGAGTATAAACTAGGTCCAAGATTTAGGAATGTCATGTGTGTTTTGTGGAGAAGCTCATTTGTTTTATAATTGTCCAAATAATCCTAAATCTATTTTCTGTGTGGGTAATGTGAATCGAAACAATAATCCATACTCAAACACATATAACCCAGTATAAAGACAACATCCAAATTTCTCTTGGAGTAACAACAATCAAGGTTCTAATCAATTCAATTGTCAATCATTTCAACCACCTAGTTTTCAACAACCACATCAATCACAAGCCCATGAGAAGAAGCCACCTACTGAGGACAATACAGATGCCTTAATGGGAATGATAAAAGACTTCATTCAATCAGTAAATACAAAAGTGTCCACTAAAGAGGTTTCAATTTGAAATTTGGATAACAAAATGGGGCAAGTTGCCTAGGCCATAAGCCAAAGGCCTCAAGGTAACCCTCCAAGTGACACAATTAAAACCCAAGAAGAGAAGGGAAGGACCATTGTAGTGCAATAGCCTTGAGGAGTGGTAAAACTCTTGAGGGATATGGGACTTAAAAGGATAAGGAGGACTATGAGACCAAAAAGCATGAGAAGGAATTAATGGATAAAGAGAGTAATGGAAAGGAAATAATTCAACAAAAAAAGAGAAACCTTTACAAACCCACTATTCCTTTTCCTTAAAGGCTGCAAAAGCAAAAGTCGGATACACAGTTTTCAAAATTTTTGGAAGTCTTCAAGAAGCTACATATAAATATACAATTTGTAGAGGCACTTAAATAAATGCCATCTTTTGCCAAATTCATGAAGGATATACTATCAAAGAAAATGAGGCTTGGAGATTATGAAACAATTACCTTGACTGAAGGTTGTAGTGCCATTCTTAATAGAAAATTACCACAAAAACTAAAAGATCTAGGTAGTTTTGACATCCCTTGCACTATTGGGAACATCCATTTTGGCAAGGCACTATGTGACTTAGGTTCTAGCGTTAACCTCATGCCATTATTGGTCTTCAAGAGATTGGGGGTTGGTAAAGCCAAACCCAGTTCAGTAACATTACAAATGGTAGATAGATCAATTAAGAGACCTCAGGTATGGTAGAAGATTGTTAGTAAAAGTAGATAAATTCATCTTTCCAGCAGACTTCATTGTGCTAGATATAGAAGTGGATTATGACATTTAAGACTGCAACTAGAAAAGCACGCATTAATATGCAAAAAGGCGACCTTACAATAAGAGTGCAAGATGAATAAGTAACATTTAATGTGTTCAAAGCAATTAAATTTTCTGATGATGATAATGTTGGTGATTGTTTTCAAATACATAGTATTGATGAGCTAACAACTGATGTCCTTTATAACATGTGCCCTATTGATGCTTTAGAGTCTGTGCTAGACATGGAAGAGGACCATGACACTTATGTAGGAGCACAAATTCATGTCGATATCTTAATAAAACTTTCTGAATCACCCCCACTTACGACTTTAACATGTGATGCTATGAACACGGATATTAACTCAACAAAAACTGACTTAGCATGTTTTAATTTTGAGGATATGGAATCAAAGGTTGATATTGTGAACTGTGTGAACCTTCTAGAGGACACGCCTCTCATCTGTGTATCAAATTTAGTTGTGGAATATCTTGAAATAAGTTCATGGTTGAAACCATCCTTTGAGGAGCCACCAAAATTATAGCTTAAACCTTTAACTTCTCATCTTTGTTATACATTTTTGGGTGATAACGAGACACTTCCAGTCATAATCTCAACTAATCTAATTATGGATCAAGTGGAAGCACTACTAAAGTTTCTAAGGAACTTCAAAATAGCTATAGGTTGGTCTATTGCCAACATCAAAGGCATAAGCCCATCTATATGCATGCACAAAATCTTGCTAAAGGAAGGGGCAAAACCCACCAGAGATTTACAATGCTGCTTAAATCTCATTATGAAAGAAGTGGTGAAGAAGGAAATTGTCAAGTGTTTAGATATGGGCCTTATTTACCTAATATTAGTTAGTGAATGGGTAAGTCCAATCCAATGTGTACCAAAGAAAGGAGGAATCACTGTGGTGGAAAATGAGTCCAATGAGTTAATACCTACTAGGACTATCACGGGATGGGGATTGTGTATGGATTTTTGCAAAGTAAATAAAGCTACAAAGAAGGATCATTTTCCTCTCTCATTCATGGATAAAATGCTTGACCAATTAGCTACACATTCTTTCTTTTTCGTTTTAGATGGATACTCTGGTTATAACTAGAATTCTATGGCACCTGAAGACCAAGAAAAGACCACATTTACATGTCCTTATGGAACTTTTTATTCAGGAGAATGCCCTTTGAGTTATGTAATGCACCTGCTACATTTTAATGTTGCATGATGGCCATTTTCTCAAACATGGTAGAGAAGCATCTAGAAATCTTCATGGATGATTTTTCGGCCTTTGCAAACTCATTTGATGAATGTCTACACTATCTATCCCTAGTGTTACAAAGATGTGAAGAAACAAATTTGGTTTTAAACTCGGAGAAATGTCATTTCATGGTATATGAAGGTATAATCTTGGGCCACAAAATCTCAACTAATGGCATTGAGATGGATAGAGCAAATATAGAAGTGATTGAGAAACTACCACCACCTACCAATGTACGAGGAGTAAGGAGTTTTCTTGGGCATGCAAGTTTTTATCGTAGATTCATAAAATATTTTCCCCAAATCTCCAAACCCTTGTATAATCTTTTAGAAAAGGACATGCCTTTCAAGTTTAATGATAAATGTTTAACAGCAACAAGTGCTTAAAGAGAGACTAGTGTCAGCTCCAATTATAGTCACACTAGATTGGAACAAGCCCATTGAGTTGATGTGTGATGCAAGTGATTTTTCAATTGGACCTGTTCTTGGACAGCGAAGAGCAAAATGTTTTGTGCCATATACTATGCAAGAAAGACACTAAATGAGGCCCAAATGAATTATGCTACTACGGAGAAAGAGCTTCTTGCCATTGTATATGCCTTTAAGAAATTCAGATCTTACTTAGTTGGCACCAAAGTGACTATCTACATGGATCATTCTGTAATAAAGTATATCATGACAAAGAAGGATGCCAAACCAATATTGATAATATGGGTGCTTCTTCTACAAGAATTTGACATGGAAATTGGTGATAAAAAAGGAACATAAAATTAGGTAGCCAACCATTTTTCTAGACTAGAAAGGGAAGCAAAAATGGATGATAATATGGTGATTGATGAATCTTTTCCAGATGAGCAACTATTTTCTATAGCTCAAATATAATTTCCATGGTATGGAGACACTACAAATTTTCTTGCCGCTAACATTCTTCCATTGAAACTCACATGACAATAAAAGAAGAATTTTTTCCATGCCATTAAATAGTATTTTTGCGATGACCCTTACCTCTATAAAGAATATGGTGATGGTATTTTGAGAAGGTGTGTCCCTAATGATGAAGTTGAAAGTATCCTTTACCATTTCCATAGCTCAAACTATAGAGGTCACTTTGGGAGCTCAAAAACAAAAGCTAAGGTACTTCATTTTGGTTATTTTTGGCCTATACTATTTAAAGATGCTTACAAGTATGTAAAGATATCTGATAGATTTCAAAGGATAGGTAATATTTCAAAAAGAGATGAGATGCCTCTGAATAATATATTTCAAATGAAATTGTTTGATATGTAGGGCATCGACTATATGGGACCATTTCCTCTATCATTTGGCAACCAATACATACTTATAGGAGTGGATTACATGTCAAAGTGAGTAGAAACCATTGCTAGCAATAAATGTGATGCCAAAGCTATCATGAAATTTCTAAAGAAAATATTTTCACTAGGTTTGGAACTCCAAGGATCATTATTAGGGATGGAGGAAATCACTTTTGCAATAAAGAATTTAATTCCTTATTGTCTAAGTATAAGATTAAGCATAAAGTGTCTACCCCTTATCATCCCCAAATAAGTGGGCAGGTAGAGGTATCTAATAGAGAAGTGAAAAGAATTTTGTAGAAAACTGTGAATATCTCTAGGAAGGATTGGTCATCTAAGTTGGATGATGCTTTATGGGCGTATAGAACTGCATTTAAAACACCAATTGGTACCACCCTATATAAGCTAGTTTATGGAAAGGCTTGTCACTTACCATTAGAATTGGAGCACAAAGCATATTGGGCATTGAAACAGTTGAATATGTCCATAGATGTAGCTAGTGAGAAAATAATGTTTCAAATAAATGGATTGGATGAATTACGGTAGAATGCTTATGAAAATGACAAGCTTTACAAAGAAAAGACAAAACGATGGCATGACAAAAATATTGTGCACCGTATCATTGAACCGGGTCAGAAAGTGTTACTATACAACTCAAGACTCAAATTGTTTCTGGGAAAATTAAAGAGTAGATGATCAGGTCCATTCATCATCACTAAGGTAACCAACCATGGAGCCATTGAATTAGAAAACAAAGATAAAGAGCTATTTATGGTTAATGGGCATAGGGTGAAGCACTATTACTAAGATCAATTATCAAATGAAACACTTGTGATAACCTTAGTGGATGCACCTTAGGACTTTTTATGACCGTCTAGTCAAGGATGTTAAACTTGACACTAGTTGGGAGGCAACCCAATGTTATTTTACTTATATTTTCATTATTTTTTTTATAGGTGAATAGATGTGGAGAGCAATGGCACAATAAGAACGATCATTTCAAAAACAAATGTGGTGTGCCAAGACTAAGGGAGTTTTATTTCCTTTTACCTTTTCATATTTATATGTGCACATTGGGGACAATGTGTAATGTAAGTTTTGGGGAGGGAACTTCATTCTCTATAGTAGTATTTAGTATACATTTTAAATTTTTAGGGAATTTTTTAATTCTTAGGTTGTTTTTAATCATAATTTGGGTAGAAATTGATAAATATATATGGAAACTAAATGCATACATACTTGATATGAAACATATGAACTCAATGATAAAAATTAGTTGTCATGACTAGGATAAGGAATGTAACATATTTGTTAAGATATTTACATTAATCATGTGATATTCTTACTAGTTTTGATTGGATTGATTCAAGTTTTTATGCACATGTTCATGATTGATTTTGGTGCTCTTATTGAGAGAAAATTCTTAGTGAGTTATGCGAGTTGATGAGATCTACTAGATTTTAGAATCTATTCGATCATCTCTTGAGGTGAAATCCTAAATAGTATTTAGCAAGAGAAATGATTTAGTCCTTATTTGAATCGATTGAACCTTTCAAGCTAACCATTGTTAATATCTTTAGTCACCCATTTGAACCTAACAAAGAACCATTAATATCTTTAGGCCACATTTAACTCCTAACTAATAAATATTACCTTTACGCTTGCACCTTTAGCTTGTATGAAAAGAAAAGAAAATTGCAATCATGTGTTGTGCTTTTAAGTAAGGTGAAATGTAATGCACCCCATAAAAAAATTAAAAAGAAGCAAAACTCACAACACAAGTATCCCTCTAAAGAAAATAAAATATAATAGAAAATAAGTTTGGGGGTGTTGTGAAGTTACAAAAAATAAAGATGTGAAAAAAAGGAATATGAAAAGAATGACAAAAGAGGGTGCATTGAAATATCAAGTTAAAGCTCAATTGTAGTTAAAAAGTGCACGATGAACAAAAAGAAAGCTAAGGTGTGGAAAAAGCCTAAGTGCCTTCATTTATTGACCCCCACCTAAGCCTTACATTACAAGCATGTAAAACCCTTATTGATCTTGAGATAAGTGCATATTTATATTAGTGGATAGGGATGTTAAAAATAGACTTATGAGACTTGTTCTAAGATTGAATCGATTAGCATGCTCATATAGGTTGATTTCATGTGTGCATTGGATGATATCACGTGCAGCACACACCCATGAATCAATTTTTCAAAAACCTTACATATCCTTGTATTGATGGAACATTGATAGATGAATATGTGAACTTCCTTATCATAGGATTGTATGACTTTTGAGAGGGATAGTTTTCGTGAAATATGCATGTACTAATAGAAGTATATTTTTGAATATACTACCCAAGTTATTTTATTTAGTTATACTTGGCTTTACTTGAGGACAAGCAAATATTTATGTTTAGGCGTGTGATAACTCTATGAAAGTAGAGTTATTAAAGCACTTTTTTACTCTTGTTTTATTCAATAAATAGTATTTTTAGGGCCAAAAATATTAAAATATAATGTTTTTAGTAAAAAATGGTGAAAATATAATTTTTGGGATTTTCTAGAATTTTTATGGATTTTTAACACATGACTAATCAGGAGCTACCACGTGGCATGCCACGCAAGCAGAGGAGCTCACTAAGCAAGCCACGCGAACGCCATGCAAGCATGGAGAGTAAATCACTTTACGTCGCATGTGAGGAGGAAGAAATGTGCACCATATGTTAGCACGACATTCAATCTGAGTTTGGAAATTGGTCAATGCGTTATGGCACGTATCGCTACGCCATAGCTCTGCACGTTCCATCTACATGCCACGCCATCTGTTTCTACAAATCGTGTCATGCCATGTGTCAATGACTCAACGAGCGTTGACTCTGACCGATCTCCCCTACCACATATCGCTCCCTGATTTTCCTAGTGAATTCCTAATGCCACATGGTGTGCAGTTATTGGCTGGCACTATCATTTTTCTTATTTTGATTGTAGCCCTTGTTCTGAAGCTGATCTGAAGGTCCAAATCATACCTGAGTAATATTTAAGCCCCTAATTATTCCATAAACCCTAAGTGGCCTATATTAGCATAATTTTGGTCAAATTTTAGAGCTAAAAAGAGAGAAAAATACAGAAAAATTCAAAAGATGACATAATTTTGGTGGAGATTCAAGTGGAAATTCTAGATAATTTATTAATCTAGGGATCTCATGAATCCAATTTTTACCATATGATGATCTAATATTTTACCCTAATTATAATTTTAATTTAATTATATTATTTAATCTAATTTTTATGCTATTAATTATTTGGCCAACAATTTATCTATAGAGGTAATTAAATAGATTTGAGAGAATTATTTAATTGTTTGTCTTGATTAAATAACATGCACAGTTTCTAGGCAGAGATGTATGATTTTTATGTATGTGATCCATAATTGATGAACTTAATGAGTAGTATGCAATTTAATTGACATGAGAGTGTGATTAAATTAATTACTATATGGTATGTAATTTACTTGAGAGAAGATCGAATACATAATAGGTTAGATTCAAATGATCATATAATTAATTGATAATTATATTGGGGGGATTTTAGCAATTTGCATGTTTAGAAAATTGAGGGATTAAGTATTCCTAGATATTTTCTCATATATCTTTTTAGTTACCAAATCTAATTTAATTAATCATTGCTATTTACTTTTAGTTATTTTAATTTTGCTTCATTAACATATAAAAACACAAACAAATTGATTTTTAGTTTTTTAGTTTTTTAAAATTAGTTTCTAATAAAATAATCTTTGTGGGAATGATCTTTTCTTATCATTGTATTACTTGTTGCGATACGTATACTTACGTATTCATTGCACACACTTCGTGTGTGGCGATCAGGGGTGGACTCGGTTTCCTTTGATGATGACCTCTCAATTTATCTTCCACTCCTAAGTGTAATGGAATTGCATTATTCCTTTTGATTCACTTCTGTATTGCTAGGAAAGTTCCTCTTTGTTGAGCATTGATGGTTGTCTATAATTTCCTAATTTGCACTTAAATATTTTTCATAATGGCTCCCATATTACTACAGTGAGTCTTAATGTTTTCCAACCGTGAATCATTCTTTTTAAACCTTGCTTTGGCCTCCTCAACAAAGGAAACTATAGCATCCTCAAGTGACATCTTCTTCTCGCTTGGTTGACTATCAAACCATTGAGGATGTTGCACCACATTCTTTGTGTTTCCATAAGAAAAACTCTCATGATTTCAAAGCCCTAGATGGTAGTTATTTTGTATAGTATTACCACGATAGTTGTAGTTCCGATTGTTGATGTATTGAACCTATTTTTGGCTTGTTTCATTCATCAGAACTGTCATAGTTGAATCTATGACATATTTTGCACTTTGTGGTATTCTTTGAGTTTTCAAAGCTGAAATTTGATGAGATAGAGAAGCTACTTGAGTTGAAAGGGAAACAAACAACTCCAATTCATAAATCATGGAACCTTTCTTAGCCATAGATCTTTCAGCTGGCCATTAATAGTTGTTTGAGGCCATTTCTTCCAAAAGAGAAGTAGCACCTTCAACTATCTTTGACATCAAAGTTCCACCAGAAGCAACATCAACTATACTTCTAGTTTGCCTATTTAACCCATTATAGAACACCTAAACTTGTAACCAATCTGCTAATCCATGTTGAGGGCAACGCCAAATCATATATTTATACCTTTCCCATGCTTCATAGAGTATCTCAAAATCATTTTGTCTAAATTGAGCAATCTCACTCCTAAGTTAGGCTATTTTTACAAGTGGAAAGAATTTAGCAAGAAAATTTTATACCATGTACTGCCAACTATTGATGCTTCCCAGTTGTAGAGGTTGTAGTCAACCTCTAGCCTTGTCTCTTAATAAAAAAGGAAACAATCTCAGTCTAATGGTCTCTTCAGTAACACCACTCATCTTTACAATATCACAAATCTCCAAGAACATCGCCAAATGAATATTGGGATTATCAAGTGGTGATCCAATCAATTGGGCTTGTTGCACCATGCTAATCAAAGTAGGTTTGAGCTCAAAATTATTAGCATTAATGGTCTGACATCTTACACTTGAGTAGTTGTTATTCACGATTGGTCTTACGTAATCCATCAAGGTGTATGGTTGTGCATTCTGTTCTCCTTTAGCCATGGCTAGCACTTTCTTCTTTCTTCGTGATCTAAAGGCTTTTTCAATCTCCAGATCTAAAGGTTCTTTCAATCTCCGGATCTAAAGGAATAATATTTCGAGTTCTAGCACAACGCATCCAACGTAAAAAAACACAATTAGCAAAAAAGTATAAATAAAAATAAAAATAAAAATAAAATATAATTCTAAATTAAAACTAAGATTACTTTGTATCGATATTGACAAAAATAAGAAAAAATCAATCCCCAACAACGACGCCAAAAACTTGATCGGTACAAAACTACAAGTGCATAGTATTATAGTTTTATAATAAAGTGATAAGAAGAATATGGTCCTCAAAGAATAGTAACTTATTTTTGACAATTATCAAAATTATATTAATCTCAATTTTATCTACAAAAGTCACTAAGTTTGTTGTAATTGAAATTTAAATTTAAAATAAAATTAATTTTAAAAAATATGAAAAAAAAAATAAAGATATTGTTCAAAGATCAAATTAATAGGAAAGAAAACTTCTAGGAAATCAATTTCACCTAATTCCTCACTATACCTTACTCATCTAGCTAATTGAATTTAATTTTCTCTGTTTATTAGCAATCTTCAAAAAATATCCAAATGACTCTTTCGACAGTCAATTGAAAATATTCTTATTAATTAATTTACATAAAAATATGCAATTTAATAAAATAAGAAAGTATTAAAACTAATGATTTTAAAACTACATAGGTTCATACAAGTATTTCGATCTTTATACCTATGTCAGAATATTTCAGATATATCTTATAATTTCTTCTTTTGATAGTAAATCACAAGAATAAATCATCTAATTAATTGTTATTTAATTATAAACATTAAAATCAGAATAAATCAAACATGAAGAAAAATAATTCAAATTTATATAGAAAATCAATTAAATTATATATTTTTCTTATAATAAAGAAAAATTAGTTTATATTAAAAATTAAATTTAACCTAAATAAATTCATTATATAGAAAGAATTAAAAGAAAATAGAATCGAGGAAGAATATCAATCTGTTTGTTTCTGCGCCGTTCTCCCTCATTTTTTTTTTTGTTTCCTTGGCGGCTCCCCTCGCTGTTTCCGTTTCTCCCTTTCTTTATATATATATACTGCGGGTTGTTACTTTTTTTTATTTATATATTTCATCTTGAATATATATATATATATATACTGCGGGCTGTTACTTTTTATTTATTTATAATATGTTTATATATATATAATATTTATTTATTTAGAGACAATTTAATTTAAATTTGAGAGTTATTAGATTATATGCTTCTAAAATTTTGATCTTCATTATCTTTAAATCTGTAATAAAATTTATATAATAATAATGAAGTCTAAAATCAATGAAAAATAAATAAAATTAAAGTTAATAAATGATAAATTATAGAAGTCATCGTGTATTCATTTCTTTTGTTGTATTAAATTAATCTACTAGTTTTTTGATTAATTTATATTGTCTTTGTCTTTTATCTACATGTAAGTTTGATATAAGTCTCTAAGAATTCAGTATCTTCTTACTCTAATTATGTAACAAATGTAAGATTCTTTTTCTTAATAAGATATATTTAATTTGATTGCATGTTATGAGAGTAGAATCATAATTTATTGAATATATTTCCACATATAAGGTATTAAAGTAATTGGAAATCATTTATTGCTTCTAAGTAAGTATGACGGTTTCCTATACTGTGTGATGTTTTCTATATTTCTGCATACTTCTAGCTTAGATAGGAGCCTATGAGTCACACCATCACTAGTTTGTTTACCATAATTCATTCTTCTTTACTTTTCGTTATTTTTATTGTGTATTGATTTGAACATCTTGTTTTGTACTTTGACTATACTATTTTCTTAATTCATGTTCATGAACCAACTTCTCCAAATTGATATAAAGCTCATAAAAAGATTTTATGGGTTGGTATCTCTACCCCTTATCTAAGTCACGGTTACATATTTGACTTGTGATAATAAGGTTTACCTTAAGACCATCCACAAATAGGACATCTTTAAGCTTAGGAACCCATTAAGCACTAATAGTGCCTTTTCCATATATCATTACTTTACTTCCATCACAAAAGTATCCAAACCATATTTCACATTGTCAAGATTGGTCAACAATGACTTATCTCTAGTCATGTGACGAGAACACCCACTATCAAACTATCAACATCCAAAAGATTGAAGTTTAAGAGTAGTATGAACAATATTGCATCTCAGGTGAAAAGAACCACTATGATTAACATGGGAACACTTGTACTCTTCAAGAAGTATAATAGCTTCACTCTGAATAACGAATGCTTCATTTGTGAGATTGATAGATTGATTAAGTAGGTCTCCAATTGAGCAACGTCCTTAAATCTATCTAATGAAGTATCTAGATCTATTGTCATAGAGGATCTTTTTAGGTATTCACATTAAATAAACTTCTTGAGATCACAGATGTGAGGAAAATACTTCTCATTATCCTGAAGGAGAATTTGGATAGACTTGATATGATTGTCCAATCTCATATTTAAGTTTTTGTAGCCTTCTCACCTTCTAGAGTGACATTTAAAAATTGACTCAAAATATCTAAATTATCTTTGTTCTTTCTTAATATTATTGTCAATCTTAGCTTTAGCTTTTTTTAGCTTTAAATTCGCATACAATATGACTAAGATTGACCACAACATCAACCCACAAGTTTAAGATAAGATATAACTTACATCAAACATCATAAGAGATAAAGAAAGTTAAACACACGTGAGAAAGGGAGGAAAGAATCAACGATGGAATGACTAATCCCAAAAGGGTGTACCTATTCTGATACAAATTAAAATAATTCAAAACCTGGTAAACAACTAGGATAAAGAGAGACATACTCCTTGTGACTCACAAATTGTAAAAACAATAAAATAGACATAAAGAATATAGAAATAGATATACAACATAGAACTCATCTGACAAAAATTAAATAGTCTAACTAATGGTTTAAACTAACATAGGGATGTCATATCTCAAAAGGTAGATAAGCAGGAAGCATGGCATGATAGAAAAGGAAAACATATAATATACAGAAAAGAGGTTTTCCAATCACAATCAAAATCTCCTATAGTTGAGCATTTTTGGATCAAATCCTAATTGTACTAACAAAATATTCAAGTATACAAACACAACGATATAACAAGGTAAACCTATAAAAAAATATATGGTAACATTGATCCTTAGGTTACTTATGTTAACCACTTAACAGTAAGCAATTCACGGATATGTAAATTAACATTATACAGCTCGATAAAAATATAAATGTAAATACCTCTACTAGTTAGGACACCTTTTCCTAACTGGGTCTAAGCTGCCATCGCATGTTATCTCTATAGTAATTATGATTTGTAATGAATCTAGCTCTCTTATAGATCTCTACCACAACATGATATGGAAAGTCACCAATGATCAAGGTAGTGAAATTCTTGGGTCTAGAAAATCAATGCATATAAACCTTGTTGTCTCTTTTTGATAACGTAAAACGTGCAAGCATGCACGGTCACAAGTAATAAAATTTGATAAGTAAAGTATCGTTCCCACGGAGATTTGTCACTATAGTTTATTGAGTATTAGAATTATCTCTCTCTGATTTTATCCAAAACGATCGTTGATTTGGAAAAAGTTAAAAAAAAGAGTTTAATAACAAAATAAAAGAAATCTAGGATTGCAGTTTTTCACCAAATTAATCCACTCTTATCATATTATTTTCTCTTGATTTATATTTTTATAGTACATTTAATTTGTCAACCGAAAACTTCTAATTTTATCCATACATCTCTTCCGAGCTCCGTATAGACACACCTCGTTAAATTCATTCACTATATTCCTATAAGAATTAAATTCACCAAGATTCATTATGTTCTAAGTTCTAAAATGGCCACACATACAATTAGGGTATATTCTTATCCTTCATCATACATGTCATTCTATCCATGAGCAATATACACAAAAATGCCTCTTCCAAGTTTATTTAAGTGTCACGAATCATTTGATAAAATTCGTAAATAATCAAAAGCATTAAGCACAAATAGAATAAACAAATCAAATGTCTTATAAATCTTTCAAAATAATTAAAATCAAAGCTTCATAAATTTAGATAAAATGAAACCCTAGAAAAATTAAATTACTTCATAAATTAAAAATTAAAATTACAACAGTTAAAGAAAATGAGATGAAGAACAAAGGAAAATTAAAACATCTCTCAGCACAAATATTTGGCACACGCAAAACACAACAGAAGCCAAAAATGGCTTCTGCGTGTTCCACAACCAACCCCAAACTCTCCTAAAATTTCAAAACTCAAAACTCTAAAACTCTATCATAATATCCCCTATTTATAACATCAAATTTCTAAAAAAATACATTTAAAAATATATTTTTTTAATACACGCGGGGGACAAATATGTATGGGAAAAATAATTAAATAATACGCGTGGGGGGACAAAACTGATATCGAAAACGTGAAACTAGTATCGAGAATGCAAACAGGTATCAAAAATGCAAACTAGGAACATGCGCATTACTATTTCTTATTTTCAAATCCCGCTGTCAAGTGTCGTGATATGATTCGTTGAAATCTAAAGTGGCACACGTGGTAGCATATCATTGGAGATCAAGGATGGGCACACGCAGAAATGCCGCAGGAGATTAGAGGCGCGCGAACGTGGGGGACAACGGTTGGAACGCGTGCATGATCCTACGTTTTCGCGCTCACCAAAACCTTGCCACGTGTCAAAATATGATTGGCTGAAATATAAGGTGGGACACGTGGTAGTTTGCGATTCATTGTATAACCGAGCGCATAGAAAATGGTCGCACGAGATCATGCCTTGTTTGACGCGTGAGACACATGGGTCCCACTCGGCGCACCGAGCGGCGTGGATGATGGCGCGTGGGATTCTTCTCTCTTGTGCAAAAAAATAAAGTTTCTTAATTGCATTTTGACCTACAAATTTAATTCAAATTACATTTTAAACTTTTTTTAATTACAATTAAGTCTTTTTCTAATTTAAATTAAATTTTTAAACTTTTAATAATTAAAATTAAGTTCGATTTTAATTTAAATTATATTTTTGACTTTTATAATTGCAATTAAGTGCTCTTTTATTTGAAATTATATTTTTGGACATAAATTTGCAATTAAGTACGTTTTCGATTCAAATTATTTAATTTTCTTAAAAATATATTACTTAACAAATAAAAGTAAATACTAATTAATTTAACTAAAATTAACTAAAAATGTCAAGAACATAGCAATTAAAATTAATAAAATAGGTGAAAATAACTATATAAAATACAATTATCAAACCTATACATGCAATTTAAGTTCATATTGTTAATTTTGTAAGTCTTATTGTACTCAATTTCTATGCATTGTCTTCTCATGTAAAAGACAGTGTTTATTTATTTTTACTCAGTATTATTCTTCCTATGTGTAAGATTGATTACTAAGGATCAATAATGCATAACATAGTTAAGAATACTGTGATTAAAAGAATTTTTTCCCATATAATAGGGTTGGTTGTTTTAGTATGCATGCTAGGTTGAAAGTGGTGGATTTTGGTTTATTTTGGGTGTAGGTATTTTTGGATTTTACTCAACATTTTTTGAAAATAAAATATCTTTTTTAATACCTTGCCACCAACCCCACGACCAACCTTGCCACCATCTTTAGCAAGGTGGTTGGCAAAGTGGTCAATCAAGACTCTATAAATGTCCTTCATCAGATGAAAATTGAGGAGATAAATTATCTACTACTTTCCAATTTGGAGAATCACAAGGATGATGTAGCACCCCATCATCAGATCGATTATCTGAATGCCAAGTCAACATCTTTGATGTATATTTACTATTGAACAACCTTTGAAAGCGAGGAATCAGAGGAAAGTACCAAAGAACCTTTGTAGGCATGCCTTTCTTATGTGTTATACTCTCATTTGTACCATGCTTCCATCTCGATTCTTTACACATAGGACAATCATGTAATGTCTCATATTCTTTTCTATAAAGAATGCAATCATTAGGACAAGCGTGAATCTTATGATATTCCATGCTAAATCGACTAAGAGATTTTTTCACTTCATACATTAAAGATGTCAATTCAATACCCTAAGAAAACATATCGACTAGTAGATTTAGTAATTCTGTGAATCTCTTGTCAGAAAAACCATGTTTTGCCTTCACATTGTACAAATGAACCAATCCCAACATTTTAGTGTATTTTTTGCATTTTGGATACAACGATTTTTCGGCATCTTCTATAAGTTTATTAAAGGTTTCGGGATCATCCTCGCGTAATTCATCTTCAACACCATGAAACATATTTTCTGTTTGTACATTATGATAAGATATATGTAATCCACTCACATTCTTATTTATCTTTTCCCTATGAGTATTATCAATATTTTCTCCATGATAATACCAACATTTATAACTCAATAGAATACCATTATGGATAAGGTGATACTTAACCTCATCAAATTCATGAAATCGCTCATTTTTACATTTAACGCATGGGCATCGAATCATACTAGTTTTAGTATTACTATTTCTACAAGCAAATTCCATGAAACTTTCAACTCTAGAAATATAGTCTTACTCAATTCTACACTTTGACATCCAAGATTTGTCCATTTTTTATTAATGACATTAATTAAACATATTACTTAATTATGTATACAATGAATATATTTCAAGTATTATTATATATAAATTTCCTAATTATTAGAATATATATCAAAACATACATAATGCAAAACAGTCATCATTTTAATCATTTTACAAAACCATTTCTATACAAATTAAAAAATAAGCAACATGTTAGCATGAATATATAAAAACCAATCACTTTGGTTGATTCTAATTTCTAAGCATGTTACTATATCATAATTAAAAAGTAATATTAATTATACGTATATAACATTCTATAGAAGTATATAGGCACTACTATATATAGTAACATATTTAACATTTTAACACATAAGTAGCATATATAAATAAAAAATATAATACTATTTAGTTTTTACTTATTATTTGATTTTTACTAATATATATATATATATATATATATATATATATATATAATTTTTTTAAGAGTCAATAGATAGCACGTATAACTTTTATACCAATATAATTTCTTACAAATTTAAAAAAACATATATTTTTCCTCTATTCATACTACTTAATAAAATATAATTATTTATATATAAATAAATTTATCCACGCATAGTAAACCCTTAACATTTCAGATATTATTTCCACATAAAATAAGTCAAACATAATAACAAGTAAAATAAAAAAACATACCTAAATCAAAAATTTATACAAAATATAAAACAAACTGAATAATAAGTTGCAAAATTCTACTTAATAAAATATAATTATTTATAATATATAAATAAATTTATCCATGCATAGAAAATATATATAATCCATCAAACCCACAACATTTCAGATATTATTTCCACATAAAATAAGTCAAACATAATAACAAACAAAATAAAAAAACATACCTAAATCAAAAATTTATACAGAAAATGGGTATAATTGTTTTTTAATATTTTGCTCAAAAAAATAGTAGATCTGAAGGATAATGAAAAGAGGAATATAACTTACAAAACGACGTTACAAATGGTGGTTAGAAGTGGCCGAAAATTTAGAAAGAAGGTAGCGCGCAGTGTAGATTTTGGGAGAAAATGGAAGATAGAGAGGAAGAAAATGGGATTCTGCGTAAACAATGACCCGAATTTGGATATATTAGGTGGATAGCGTCGATTGACGTGGAGAATCAACGCTATCCACGTGACGTTGCGTCGGTTGACATGTAGAACCGATGCTATCCACGTGGGTAGTTTCGGGTCGCCACGTTAACCGATACTACATCTAACGTGGATAACGTCGATTCTACACCGAACCGACTTTAAATTCATTATAAGTCGGTTTTTTCAAAAACCGACTTTACATAACGACTTAAATACCCCTTTTTGTAGTAGTGCAAAACTCTACCAAAATTATTTTTGAGATTTATATCTATTTTTGAAATTATTTTGGAGAGCTTACATTATAGTGTGGGTCATTCAGTGAAATTAGTTATCATATCATATTCTATGTACATCATTTGTGTTCTATAGAGGATAGTGTATCCATTGGTACCCTTGAAATCAAGTGTGATACTTAAGGTGTCTCATTCTATATATTTGAAAATATTGGTATATGGCTACTAATCAAACCACATTTGGTAGTGTTGGTTGTGAAGGAAATCCAGGTTTGTGTGTTGAACAAAGTCATTGCAAAAGTAGTAAGTAAAAGCTTCAATAGGTAGTTTGGATAGAGATCATAATTGATAAAGGTAATAATGGTTTTATTTCTCTCAGTGCTATAACTATTTTATTAATTAGTAAATTGTTTGTTGTTGAGTGGTTGCCTTAAGCAACCCATAGATGTTACCGCATAGATATAGTCTCTATGTGAGATTACTTAGTTATATCTATTTTTGTGCATGATCCATTGTTATGTTAGTACAATATGAGTTTAAAGTGTACATGTTACAACATATTATAGCTTGAACTCTAATTAGAAAGCATGTATTATTTCATACCTTCTGCTTGAAATATAGTATCTACTATTAAAAAGTTATCTAGTTATTTGATATTATATTATTTGTGATTTTGTTGCATTTTTTTTGCTTCAGTATACCCTATTCTGTTCGTGCATTCTAGGGTTAAGTCATTAAGATGTGTGTATCTCTTTACCATTGTAGTGTACCGGGTCTTCTTACCCTAGTAGTATACCGGGTCAAAGACTCCTTCAATTATATCAAAGTAGGTGCATCCATCTTGTGCTTAACCACTCCAGTGTTGATTCTGTTATCTTGCTTTTCACACACATACTTTCTCTCCAATAGATTCGAGAGAAGGAAGGAATATAGGTAGACCTCCATTTTTCAATGAGCTAAACTATGCCTATTGAAAATCGTAAATAAAGGTTTTATTTCCATCCCAAGAAGATCATATGTGGTTCCTTGTTGGAAATGGATAAATGTATCCCACTAAAATGCTACTGTGTTTCCAAAACTAATGATTGAATGGGCTAAGGAACAATCTAAAAATTCTGAATGGAACAATAAGGGTTTATATGCTATTATCCAAGTTGTGACTATGGATGAGTATCAAAGGATTCATAATTGTACAACATCAAAACAAGCTTACAATATTCTTGAGACAACTCGTGATGGTACATCTACTATTAAGAGGTCCATAATGCTTAAATTAAATAGATAATTTTAACTATGCGCTATGCAAGAATATGGGACTTTGGATAAGTTTTATGCACAATTCTCAAACATTGTTAACTATTCTTACAATCTTTGTAGACACATTAGTGAAGAAAAACATATTGAAATGATTATCGCCATTCTACCTTAAAGGTTTTATGCTAAAATTATTGTTCTTAAGTCAATGTTTAAACTCGATAAGCTCACTGTGAATATGCTAGTTGGTGAACTGCAACTCTTTTAATTGCATCACCTATTATCAAGACAAGAAAAAAAATCTTGCAAGAAGGGAAAGATCTTTGCTCTTAAACAACCAAGGAAAGTGAAACAAGCAAATATGTTTGTGCCCTAGTTTGCGGTAATGATGACACTGATCTTGATGAGTAGGAAATGGCTTTCCTTGCTTAGAGATCCACAAGATTCTTTAAAAATAAGAAACTCTCCTTTGGGAGTACTAAAAGAGATACTTTAAGTCCAAAGCCTTAAAATCTACAAAAGCAAATGAAGACTCAGTCAATGAATCTGAGAAGCATAGCATAGGCCAATTGAAAAAACTCAGATGTTTTGAATGTGGAAAGCCTAGACATGTTGTTGCCAAGTGTTTGAAAAAAATCACATAAAAAAGCATGCTATGAAAGCTGAGATTACTATTTTAGATAGTACCAATAGTCATGATGAAGATGACACTAATTTTTTGGTCTTTGTTGCTTCCAGTAGTGTCATTGATCTTTCGACTACCACCTCATATGTTGAAAAAGTGATAGTTAATATTGATGATGATGATGATGAGAAGAATGAATTTCTCTATTCTGATAATGTGCTTCTATTGAAGCACATGAAGTATAAAAAAGAAAAGAAAAAGGCCTTAGCAAGCCTAGATGAAAAAGAGCATGGGATATGTGTATTGAGGAAAAGTCTATAGGAAAAGAACTCCTCTATTGATGGTTAACAACTTGGCTCACCAAAAGATGTGAGGTCATTCAAAAGAAATATTCAGATTTGTTTGAGAAATTTAATGTAATTAATGAAAAGGTGAAGAAAATTGAGGAATAATGAATACTCCCATCTTGAGTAAAGTTACACAGATGTTTGTTAGCCTTGATCCCTTTCTAGATTAAAATTTTGGGATTGAAGGATTGAATAACTATATTATAGTCCATAAGAGTGTAAAGGAATATTTGGCTTACTCTTTTACTAAAAAGGAAACTGTAAGTGAGCAATTGAATAAGAAAGTTGGGATTCTGAAGAATTTAGCAGTGTATCTTGATCATTTCTTAAAGAAAAGAAAGATTTTATTATTGCCTTAAAGAACAAAATCAAAGTCAGTGAGAAGGAACTAGCTCACTCTACCTTTGGCTTGAACAAAATGATGACTAGATCCAAGAACCTAAATGAAATCCTCAGTAACACAAAGACGTTGGGGATAAGTATAGTATTGGTTATAGTGAAAAGGATTCAACTTCTAAGTTAGGATCTACTAAGTTTGTTAAAGTTTTTGATCAAGTTCCCAAGTTGAAACCTACTACCATTACTACGTTTTTTGTATTTCTCAGCCATATATTCTCTAGCAAGGTGGAACTCTCACCTAAAGCTAGCTCTTCCTATCATTTTAGTGGTGATATACTACCTCTATCATGAACTTGGGAATTTTAAGGCCACGTTGTGAGGAATTCACTACTCACCCTCGTATTAATTCAATATGAGTGCTTCTTCCTCTTCTTCTCCACACATTACTTCTCGGAGTCAAGGACCCTGATTTTCTAACTCCACTATTTTTTTTATCTATGGTGTTGCTGGCCACCTCGCTAGGCAATGTCCTAGATATATGAGAAGTACTACTCAGAATTCTCCACCTCGATCACCCCTATCTCCTATGATAGGATATACATATTGTGACTCATCTAACCATCTCCAACTAGGTTGAATTATGCACCTAAACACAATGCGAAAAGAAATAAGTCTTCTTTTAAATGTTTGACCGGTTTAATCTATATGGGTAACTCCACAGGATTTTCAAGATGTAATGAACAAAACAAACCTCGAGTACCCTATATTCCATATGCTCATATGACACAAAGACTATATCCTGAACCAATTTCCCCTTACAAATACCTTAAATAGAGGGATGCTATTTGATCAATATTGTTGGGTGATATGTTTGGGGTTAAACTGTTCATTTGTTTACTCTCTTATAGTTGTAGTCTTTCTTTATATTTCTTCTATTATTTGACTACATTTTTTTATCTCATTTTTATTACTTTAATAAAAACATATATATATATTTTTTCGTATTGGCACTCTCTTTTTCCCCTCTACTCTCTCTAGCTGTGATAGTTTTGCAAGTTTCTATGTCTAGCTGTCATACTACTTAAATGAACCTTTTTTGTGTAACCACTGTTGTTTTATGGTTGATATGCTTTTGACTTCAATGGAAGTGTGGCTATTTTTACACCTATATTCCCTGGTAGTATGTATGACTAAATTCTTATGTTAAATTTAAAAAGAGCTTTTATTCCTATACACATGCAATAACATTGTGAATTTGCATGGTTATTTTGTGAAGTTTGTCTAGATTTTTTGTTATGATGATTTATATATCGCTAACAAGCTCTAGAATCCATTTTAGTGTCTCTTGAGGCAAAATCCTAAGTTCTGCTTGGATAGAAAAAATATTTAGGCCCTTTGAATCCTTTGATCTTTTACTGCCACCAATTTTTATTTTCCTTAATTTCCCCTCTTGAGCCTTTATGTTATCCCTTTAGTTCTTTGCACCTATTGACTTAGCAAAAATAATAAATCCTACATACCTTGCACACCTCCAATTGAGCTCCAAGTATGTTACTTATTGAACTCATATGTTTTGTGATTGTTTTTTTACACTCATGCTTAAAGAAAAAGAAAGCAAAAGAAAAAGGGCTATCAGTAAATGAATGCTAAGATGAAAAGGAAAAAGATCCTACGTTTAGGAATGTAAGTGTATGAAAATTGAGAAGTAAAAGGAAAAGAATCTAATTTAAAGGTTTTCTACTTATGGTTGTGAGGTCATTGCTTATAGTGTTTGGTCGTTTAAAGGTTTGCTTAAGCTTTTAAATGTCTCTTCTCATCTACCCAAACTTTGACTTATCATTATAAGCTTTGAAAAACCTGGGATAGCTTTGCAAGTCTCTTTGTCTAGCTATCATACTGTTTAAATGAACTTTTTGATGTGACCATTGTTGTTTTATGGTTAACATGCTTTTGACTTAAATGGAAATGTGGCTATTTTGACATGTGTATTCCCTGAGAGTATGTATGACTAAATTTTTGTGTTGAATTTAAAAATAATTACTTCCCTATACACATGCAATAACGTTGTGAATTTGCATGGTTATTTTGAGAAGTTTGTTTGGATTTCTTACTTTGATGATTTGTATGTTGCTAACAGCTCTAGAATCAACTTTAGTGTCTCTTGAGGAAAAATCCTAGGTACTACTTGAATAGAAAGAGGATTTAGGCTATCTTTGAATCATTTGATCTTTTCTTACCACCAAGGTTTTCTTTTCCTTAGTCTCCCCAATGATCCTATGTTTGGGAAAAATATCCTATGTTTGGGAATATAAGTGTATGAAAATTAAAAAGTAAAAGATAAAGAACCTAGTTTAAAGGTTTTGTACTTATGGTTGTGAGCTCACTACTTAAAGTGTTTGATCATTTAAAGGTTTCCTTAACATGTCTCTTCTCATCTACCCAAACTTTGGCCTATCATTTCAAGCTTTGAAAGACCTTTTAATTTCTTCTTAGTTGGCACTTACATTAGTAGAGAGAGGCTAAAAGTAGACTTATAAAGTTTGGTTTACTTGAGTTTATATTTCAATTTTCTTGGTTTGTATAAGCATATATCGATGTCATATAGAGTAAACAAGTTTAGCATAACACACACATTGCATACTGTAAAAATTTAGTCATACCCTTAAATGAATGCATTATGGATGGATTGTCAAATGGATGTTTATGTTGAATGTATTGGTTTTTTTGCTAAACTGTGTGGTCCCATTTTACCCAACCTCTCTATATGCTCGACATATGCTTGCCATCAACTTGCCAAACACTCCGATGAGAGCACTGGCGAGGTATGCAAGGAAGTACCCCTTTTCCTATGTATAGAATAACTTGGTGCCTAAGGCTAGATATAAAAACCTAATAATCACACCAAATTGGAAAAATGGATTGTATCGAACAATCCAATCTGGTTTGATACATGATTCAGCTTGATTCGGTTTATAAAACCTCTAAATTGTTGAAACTGGGATAAAAATCCACCATAATTTATAATTCATAAACAAACACACACATACTAGGCATAAAAATACCAAAAATACAAACCAGAAAAGTGGGAATCATCGAGTAGAAGAGCCATGTTGTAGAAATAGCTACTTGAAGTTAACAATTGTTGTTCATATTACATAATTGACATTAAAAATACAATTTAGGCGTTCTTGTTTCGTAGCTAAAAAGATTCAATTTATGCCAAAGTTAGAAGTAAATCATTATCTAACATTGCAGATAAAATATTTTCCAAAATGGAAGACAAGAACATATAACTAAAAATAGAGATAGAAAAAAAAATTAATGTTGCCATGCAAGCAATGACATTAAGAATGAAAATGTGACAATAGGTGAAATTCCACTAAGAAGACGATGAAAAAGAGGCAGTTCCAGCACTGGCTATAAAATGCGATGTAATCGAAGGTTCTACTACATCGTGCTGTGAGCAAGTGCAAAGATATCTTGAGCACCAAGCTAGTAGCCAAAGATTCTATGGATATTTGAGAAAATTAGTTCTTCTAGTGGGAATTAGGGTAAACCTCCACCCAATCGTAGAAGGGGTCAATGCCTGTAATTTCAAAGCGCTCAACATCTCTCTTACTCATGCTTGCAATCTTTGGGTCGAATAGTACATACATTTTGAGTAGGGAACTAGAAACTAAGTACTGACATTGCACTATCTGAATACATGCTATTGGGACTTTCGAGTGTAAATATAATTGATGTCATTGGTGACTTTTTCATTAGATATGAATCAACACGAGCGAGATGGGGAAAATGGGAAAAAAAGATAGGGAAAAAAGAAAAAAATTGGGAAAGAAAAACAAATTGATACATAAATTGTGTTTTATGTAAAAAAAAAGAAAATATATGAAATCAAATTAATAGAGAAATGAAAAAATTATAAAATAATTTTTTTATTTTTTTAAATGAATAATATGCATACACAATATATTATTTGATTTAGGTTTTAAAAAAAATTGGGAACTCTATTATTTTAATTAGATCACGGTCATTTAATAATCTTGACTATATAAGTTTATTTATATTTAAGTAATTTTTGTAGTTTAAGTTATCATCATGATTACTGATAAAAACCGAGGCTATATGTATACACTATAGTCTCAATTTTATAAGACTCTGACCAAAACCATATGACTCGATTTTAAAAAAAAAACGAGGCTAAATTTTCGATGCCAAAGATCACTATTTTAGTAGTAGATCTAAGTCCTCTAGAATTAATTTAAAAATTAAGGTAGATTTATTGACGTTTTAGGTTAAATTGATTGAGGATTAGATCGATTCTCTCGATCGAGGATTGGATCAATCGAGAATTGATCGTATTCAATCTATTTGGTCTCAGGTTTTTTTAATCATTACAATGAAAAGGGTTTTGATCGATCGACCTTATTGATTCGATCGATCGACCTTATTGATTCGATCGATCGACCTTATTGATTTGATCGATCGAGCTTAGTTTGGATTAATCGAGCGACCTAGATTTCAACTTTAATCTAATTGTTTACTTGAGTCAAACTTGTCAATTACATTGTTGTTCCTAATATTTAATGCTCTATGAATTATTGAATAGATAGATTTGTAATTAGACTTTAACATTATTATCTCAACCATATAAGCATCAATCTTTTCATCTTGCTCTCTATTTCAAATTACTTTTAAAAAAAATCTTGTTTCTTTAGGCTTTTTTCTTTAATTGATATGTCAAACATTGTTGTATGTGTTTTATTATCACAAGCCAAAACCTAGGAGGAACTCTTGGAAATTATCAAACAATTATCATCTGGACAAATCTCCCATGTCCGAAAGGAAGAACCCAATTCAAATGAAACCCAATCACCCAATCGTATAATAACCCCATCCAACTCTTCAGAAGAGGATCTAATTGATTTAGAAACCTCAACTGTAGATATGAACTTCTGGACAATTAAAAATTCAACTTAATTATTATTAGGCTTAGTAGCCCATAGCCATATCATCTTGAGTTGCGTGTCCATTATTATTTATCATTGGGCGTGAGTGTCCATTACTATTAAATATTGGGCATGTGTGTCCATTACTGTTTATCCATTTGCCTGTGTGTCCATTACTGTTTATCATTGGGCCTACACATCCATTACTTTTTATTGGTCCATTACTCAATTATTTAAGAAGACTTCATTCAAAAGAGAAAATGTTCGCAATTTTCCAGAATTCTCTCTACTCATCTATTCTCTTCTATTCTTTCATATTGTTTTATTTATAACCTTATTTAGCTTTAATTATAAGTAAGTTTTTTTTTAGTTTTTAGTTTATTTATTTATTTATTTATTTATTTAATTTAAGTATTTTATTTTATTTGTAACTTAATATGGCCTGCTAAGCCACCTAATTATCAATATAATATGTGTGTATTATTAAACATGTGTTCTTAATATGATATGATTGCCTCTATTGATAACACCCCAGATCCTAGGTGTTTAATTCTTTTGATACCATAATGTCTACCTAGGATCTAGGGTGTTATCAACAGAGGCAATCACATCATATTAAGAACACATGTTTAACAATACACACATATTATATTGAAAATTAGGTGGCTTAGCTGGCCATATTAAGTTACAAATAAAATAAAATACTTAAATTAAATAAAACATAAAATAATAAATAAATAAATTGAAAACTAAAAAAACTTACTTATAATTAAAAGTAAATAAGGTTATAAAGAAAACAATATCAGAGAGTATAAGAGAATAGATGAGTAGAGAGAATTTTGGAAAATTTCGAACCCTTCTCTTCTGAATGAAGTTGTCTTAAATAATCGAGTGATGGTACTGTGGAGAGATACATACTATTCATTGAATAATGTCCTATCTACCACTTGATACTGTTTGAAGTTTGACTACTATAGTGGACAGTAGGTGTTTCATCATTCCAAACAGGTATTTGAACAATACTATGTTAGGTACTGTTAGGTGAAACCAATAGTAGTTGTTTTTCAAAGTCTCTAATGGGCCTCATTATGGGCCAATAAATAGTAGAGGACACACAGGTCCAAAGATAATGGAATCGCAAGCCTGATAATCAAAATAATGGACTCGCAGCCCAATAATAAATTGTAATGGACACTTAGGTCCAATAATAAATAGTAATGGACACGCAATCCCAATAATAAACAGTAATGGACACACATGCCCAATATTAAACAATAATGGACACGTAGGCCCAATAATATTTAAATGGACTTTTTAACAGTCGAAAAGTTCATATCTATAGTAGAGGTCTCTTGATCAAATAAGTCCTCTTCTGAAGTATTGGATGAGGTTATTATACGATCGAGTGATTAGGTTTCATCTGAATCGGGTTCTTCCTTCCGGTCATGGGAGGTTTGTCCAAATGATAATTTTCTGATAGTTTCCAAGAGTTCCTCCTGGGTTTTGGCTTGTGATATTAAGGCATTTGTATGTACCTTTTGTGCTAATAAGAGCGAAAAGCTTGTATTTCCTTCACCTGGGGCTCTTTGTGACCGTTTTGGAGTAGCCATTTATCAACAACTGATAATAATAGAGTTTTAGGGATCGTGAATGATGACCACCATTTGATTTGAAATGAACGGGTAATAATAATTACCTCCGTTGCCACAGGGTTTAATACCCATTGAAGGTAAAATTTTGAACAAAATATACACAGGGGAGGGAATCTAGCTTCCTTTGTTGATAGTTTGTAATGTGACTGGAAAGATTCATAACTTTCTTTCACAAGTAATATCAGAATGCCACTAAGGTTTTCGAATAACTTTCACCATTTTGAAAACCAATATGGAAATCGAGATGGATTAATAGATTTATTAATAAAGAAAAATAACCAAGAATATTGGTTATCTTTGTTTTGGATTAAAAGTGCATTAAACCATGCCTGATAATAATCCCAATGATTATACGATGTACAATGTGGGATGGAAGATGTGATACTGGCTGGAAAAGTCAATTGTTTTGATAATTCATTTCCCTGAGATAAGATTTTATGAAGTTTGTCAATTGAAAACTACACTTTAGATGATTTTGGATAATGGAAATGTTTGAATTCCACGCTCCTGGTGATTTCCAGAATACTTTGATATTATTAAGGTGTTTTTGAAATTAATGTTGGCCTATAGAAAATCCCTTTTCCAAACATTTTTTGAACGGCCAAGTAAGTGTTTTGACTATAAAATTGTTTTTCCAAAATTGTAACCATCTGAGTTGGTTGTTTCTTAAAATACTCAGAGGTTATTTTTGTTTTAGGAACAATTTCCATTTCTCCTTTTAGAGGAAAATATGTTGAAGATGTTACTCTTCTTTCTGGAATAGAAATTGTTCTAGATGAGTTTTGAGAAAATGATTTTGATTTGGAAGGTATTATTTCCAAATTTGATGAATAAGTTGCTCCCCTTAATTCTGGGATATAACAAAAAGCCGTTCTGATTTTCTCAGAATCCATATTTTGCAACCATTGTTGGATGCATTCATTTAATTCTATATCCTCAGGGGTTAGTTGTGGTGATGATTCTTCCAATGTTTTTTGGTAGGATGATGGTTGGTTTTGGGTTGCCTGAGACCAGGTCATAAAGGGTTTGGCCAATGATAGGTTGGTAATGGTAAGGTTTGGAGGTTCCCTCTTCTCCTTATCTTTCTTTTTCTTACTCATCCTGGAACCTATTTTGGAGAAATTCTCTGGTTAGAAAATCTGGCAATGAATTATATTTTCCTCTGATAAATTCAATATCAAAATAAAAAAATGATTAATATTTCTTGTCATCTCGCAAAAATCTATTTTGATGCAATGTTTTTAACATCTTTTAATAAAATTTCTTTTGTAGACTTACAATCAATTCTTAGTAAAAACTTATGATTCAATAAATCTGATTGAAACTTGGAAATACAAAGTACTATGGAAAGTACTTCCTTTTTGACAATGGAATAATTCTTTTGGCAATCATTCCAATGGCCAGACAAATTGAACAATTTGTTCATTATCATCTTGAATTTGTAGTTCTTTCTCAACAGTATGAGAATGAACCCTAGTTTTGAGATAGAGAAGGTGCTTTTCTCTATGATTAATAAGGATAGAAATCTCTTTTGAAGAGATAGAATGTGTTTTGATGAGATTAAGGTCTCTGGTTTTTGGTTCTTCGATGAAGGGGAAGCTAAAGGCTTCTCTTCCGATTTTGAAGGAAATCCTATCATGTTTGACAAGATATGGGGTAATAATATCCATAAAGGGAGTTGCTAGTATGATTTGGTAGCCTATACTAGAAACTATTATGAATGGATTCTTAATAAGGTATAATCCTTTCAGAATCGATACCCAGGTTTTTCCAATAATATCCATACAAGATTTATTGGCAGAGTTGAGTTGTTCTTCAGTTGGATTGTAAAACCTTCTAGGGACAATTGATGATTTGATGCAATTAAGATTAGGAACTGTATCAAACAAGGCTATGACCTCAAGTTTTGAGTCATTAGGAAAACTAAGATTATATTAATCTTGTACTTCTTGGTGGTAATTTTTCTTAAATTTTGAGGAATTTTCTCCAGATTTTTAAGTTCTTGATTTGGTGTAAGTTCATCGTCAGAATCACTTACATAAGTTGATGATTTATCTCCAACTTTATTAAGTATTTCGAACTTAATATCCTGTTCTTTTTTTTCTCTAAGCTGGTGGAGTTCTAGCTTAATAGTTTTGATTTCTATTTTTAAGTCTTGAATTTGACTTGCTGGTTTGATAATTTTGTTCTTGCATTCCAAAATAGTAGTGAGGTTGTAATAGCCTGTGCTGGTTTTTGGAAGTTCAGAATTCTTTTTTAATGGTTGTGATTTAGCCAAAGATGTAGTTAGGTATTCTACATATAATTTGGTTATTGATGGATCATTTAACTTAAGGATTTTATCTTGAAGTTGTTCGTCTTTTTACTTATTTAATACATTAATATTTTTACCAGAGGAATCTGAATTGCTGGTTGCAAATTCATCATCATGGGGATTTGATTCTTTGTCTGTCCATTGTTCAGACTCAGATGATAAAGATGTATCTACCCTTAAGGCAAATATTTTGGCAAAGGTGTCTTCTTCAAGTTTTAATTCCTGAAGTTTTTTAGAAAGTTTGCAATAATTAGTAGTGTGACCTTTATTGCCACATTTAAAATCCTTAAAGTTTTTAAAGGGGTTTTTTATGCTGTTTTGACTCCTTATTAAAATTTCTTTTACAAGGTTTGTTATAAAAATTAATTTTTTTCCAAAGAATGGTTTTCTGGATTTTGAAAACGTCTTATAAGTTTTATGAGTTTTCTTATAAGGTTTTGAAATTGTTTTATTTCAAGTTCCCTAGTAGGTTTTGTTAATAGAGAGATCGCTATCAAACTGTTTGCAGAATGATCCAATTTCTCTTTTGGAAACTTTGAGTTCCAATTTCATTTGTTTTTGGATTTTCAAATCCTGGCATATTTGTAGACCTAAGTTTTGAGCAAAACTGATCAATTGGCCGTAGGTTAATTGATCATATGGGATGATGTGATTCCCATAAGTTTCTTCAATTTTGTTTTTGGTTTTCTCACCTAAGAGGGGAGGAAGTCTTGCTAGGAATTCTCCTTCCAGAATGGTTGAATAGAGTCATCTCTTAACATAACTCTAGATAGAAATGTAGTTTTATAGTTTTGAAAATCGCTCATCTTCCTACATTTTATATTGGAAAAAAGATCAACGTTTTTATCTTTTTAATGGGATAGATCTCCCATGAAATGGTGTGATATGATAAAGAGTAATGTGGAGAATGCATCCTGTATAGGAGCTCCATGATGATCAAGTATGGGTATGCCATACTCATCTGTCAATATCGCATTGTAGATATCTGACTATTGTTGTTTTGAAAGATGATGATCCCACCATCCTTTTAGTTGGCCTGACAAGCCAGCTATTAATAATTCAATAACTATTTTATTAGTTTTACAAATTTGGGTTTTATAAGCATTGGAAGCCATGGTCATCTGCTGCAAGATATTTAATATCTCATGATCAATCATTCCATCAATGTTCCAAACATAGATAAAAGACGCGTTGTACTTAGATTGGATTCCCTGACTAGGTTGGGTACCTATGGTATGAGGGTACCTAACTATGCTAGGTTCTTGCCAAGCTAGTTTTTGAATGAGAGGAGTTGGTTTAGAAAGTGTTTCCTAGGAACTATCCTCGGATGATATATTAGATCCTAGTTTACTAAGAATACTAAGATCCTGTAATAGTTTTTGGGCTGATTTTGACGTCAATAGTAACTTAGGAACAACTAATCCTATTTTTTGTTAAATTGATCTTCTAATTAGGACCTATGGGTACTATTCCAATTTTGAATTTTTTTCAAATTTTGATGTTATTTCTTCCTGGGTTGGTTTAGAGACCTGGAAGGGTTTGAAGATAGGGTTCTTAACCTTACTATCTATGGTTTGATAAGAAGTAGAGGGAATAACTATTCTTATATTTTTCTCTATCCTAATGAGTTGTTTACTTAAAGCATTTAGGTTGATGTTTGTAAAATTAATTTTGGGTAATAATGTTTTTAAGGTTAGTTACATAGTTCTCTTAAGGGTTCTTAAGAGGAAAGGCTTCTACCTGATTATCCAGGTAAGGAATGGTAATAGGTCTTAATGGAGGATGTTCAGTTTCAATTGAACCATCTGGAGTTTCCCATACGGGTAACTTCTTTTTAATATTAACCATGTTAATTGTTTTAACTGGTTCATCATTTTCTTCTAGTAGCCTATCAAAGTCAGTTTCGGTGACTTCATTAGGACTAATTTCTGAAAAGGTTTTGAGTTGTGGAGTTATAGCGAAAAGACCATACTGGTTCATCTTCTAGGAGCATATCGAAGTCAGCTTCTATGACATCTGAAACACTAATTGATGGGAATATCTTATAATGTGGAACTATAACTATAAGTTCTACAACTATGGGTTCTTCAATAATGTTGACTGGTTTAGGGTGATTTTGAACTATAGGTTCTGGTTTTGGATCCTTTAAGATAAATGGGTTAGGGTTACCTATTAAGACCGGTAATAGTTTGACTGAGTCAACAGGTTTGACTGAGCTAACTGGTTTAGGGTTAGCTGTTGATGAAGATTCATACATGCTATCCTGGGTAAGGGTAACAATGTGATCTAGTAATGTTTCTACTTGTTTAGGTTTGACCTTATATGCCCTAGTAGTATTTTTTGTTTGATAGATGTATGGAGAGTCTAGACCTTTGGTTTTTCTATAGATTTCCAACCAATCCAAAAATTCCAATTTTTTGTTATGTTTTCTAACGTAACGCTCATGTTTCCTAAAACAGCTTTCCCTAGAACGTTCTGAGTGTGTTTTAAAGAACCAATGTTTAATTCTTTTGTTATGTGGATAATTCAAATCTATACGTAGGATTTCTATGTCCCATAATTCGTCTCCATCCACTATTTATACATTTAACTCATTCATCCTAACATTTTGGCTAGGTTCTAACGATTGAGTTGGTGATGCTAGAAAAATAGGTGATAACTGAGGTGATTCGTTCATCTCAAAATTTTCAATAGTGTAAACTGGTCTGGGTACTGGTGTACTACAGTCTACTCCTTTGAGTTTTGTCTTCCTATGGATATATGAGGTTGATAACTGTTGCGTGTTTTTCAACACACGAACTCATGCAAGTATACACGGTCACAAGTAATAATATTTGTAAGTAAAGATCGTTCCCACAGAGATTTATTACTAGTATTCGTTAATTATTAAAATTATTACAACCTAATTTTATCCAAACAAATCGATAATTGTTACAAGACTAACTAACTTTTATAACAGATTGCAAGAAAATTCTAGGATTGCGCTTCACCAAATTAATCCACTTGAATCATTATATTTTATCTTGATTTATGTTATCGTGTTTTAAGTTGTTAACCAAGAACTCCTAATTTATCCATATATCTCTTCCGAGCTCCATACAGAAACATCTAGTTAAAATGATTCACTATATTCCTATGCGAATTAAATTCAACCATTTATTAAGTTCTCGAGTTCTCTAACCATACACATACAATAAAAGTATATTTCTATCTCTTATGCATATACGTTACTTCATCACGAAAGCAAGACACAAAAATGCCTTTTTCAAGTTTATTTAAATGTCACATATCGGTTAATTAATCTTCCGATAATTAAAAGCTTTAAACACAGATAAAATAAACAACTTAAAAAATCCTATAAATCATTCAAAAATATTTAATTCAAATTTCATAAATTACGCTTACACCGTAATCCTAGAACAAATGTATTAGTTCATAGCGAGAATTTAAAATTACAACACAACACAAATAAAATATTGCAGAGAAAGAAAATTAAAAGAAAATAGATAAGAAAAAAAACTCTTTAACGATTCCTCAATGAAAAATAAATTTCATCCCTTTTCTTCTTCTTTGTTGTCTTCTTTCTCTGTAATTTCCCTAAGAAAATACAACATAAAGTGTTAAATCAATACTCTGCGTGTTTGTGTAACACGCAAACAAGAAAAAACAGAAAAATTAAAATGTTACAAGGAAGAAAAACTTGAATTAAATAGAAGAAGATACAACAAATGTACTAGTTTTCTCCAAAAATTTCGAGAGAAAACGAAGAAAGAAAAACACTCTGCTAGAAAAATGGAAACTGAACTAAGAGAAAGAGAGAAAAATAATAAATCCCCCTCTGTACGCGTATCCCCCAAGCATATATCACTTTTTTATTTTTTTTATTTTTTTTTTTATATTTTATTTATTTATTTATTTTTTTTTATATCATCAGTGGGGGACAAGATGATATGGGCTAGCACGCGTAACAAACACACTGCAAATTTTTGAATTTTTTTTTCTTTTTCCGCATGCCACGTGTCGCGTCTCGATTCGCGGACACACTGTGGGACACGTGGCAGCACATCATGGGTGCACTGACCTGGCCGCACGTAGGAACGGCACACGTGGATTGGCGCGCGAAAATCAAGCAACTAGCGAAAACGGCGTGATCCAGGCGGCTGCGCGCATTGTAAATAGCCACGTGTCCGACTTTGATTAGCCGAAATATTCGAGGGACACGTGCGCATTATTATTGTGCAGTAAACCGAAGATGCACGCCGCTTGTGTGGACCGCGTCACACGTGTTTTCTACACGAGCGGCTCGGTGCGCGACAAATTGGATGGACGCGCGCTTCAATCCGGACCGTTGATCTCGATCCAACGGCCGCCGATCGCCTGGGGGAATCTCGCGGCCGACATGTGGGGCCCACTCGACGCCACTGCGCGACACGTGGGACCCACCGCACGCCGAGCCGCGCGCATCGCATACCGATTTTGCCTCGTCGGTTGCACGCGCCAAATCTCGACCCGATTGAATCTTTGATCTGACGTGGGTGATGATTTTCGTGATTTGCAGGCGAGTGCAATTCTTTTCCGCGCAGAAAATTCAAATTTTTGTTAATTATATTTTTGACTCCACAAATATATTTCAAATTACATTTTCAACTTTTTTAATTGCAATAAAGCCCTTTTGGAAATTTAAATTAAATTTTAAACTTTTAATAATTGAAATTAAGCCCGAATTTAATTTAAATTATATTTTCAACTTTTATAAATTGCAATTAATCACTTTTTTATTTGAAATTATATTTTTGGGTACAAATTTGCATTTAAGTACGTTTTCGATACAAATTCTTAATTTTATTTAAAATATATAAAAAAACAGTAAATACTAATTTTATTAATTGAAAATTAACTAAAAACATCAAGAACATAGCAATTATAATTAATAAAATAGGTGAAAATAACTATATAAAATACAGTTATCAATAACCTAGGGTTTGTTTTGAGTAGTAGATCCACAGATGAAAATTCAGAGGCACTCGATGAGCATCTCATTGATGAAGATCTATTGAAACCTAATTCAATATTTCCATTTTCATATCTTATTATTTACGCAAGTTCTGTATCTTGTACAAGTACTTTTGGTTGATAGGTTTCAAACTCTGGCTAGGAAATTTCTTTCAAAAGCCATCTATATGGGAATACAACATTATCCCAACTTATTGGCCTAGGGATAGTAATATTTGATCTAGACAAATCAATTTTTAATAAAACAGTTTCTCCTTTCTTGGAGTTATGAATATTTCTAGTGTCCCACGTGGATGTCAAAATCTTGTAATGAACCCTATATAATTAAGCTATTGGAATTTTTCCTGGTAAAATTTTAATATTATGAGTTTAGATTTGAAGTGTTAATGTTTTTAATATTTGCGTATCTTTTAAAGATACTATGATATTTGGGAAACAATTAAAAGATTCTGATCCTAAGCCTAAGCCTATTTCTACCGTACCTAATAATGATTCCTTAAAATCTGATAATCTAGCATCTCTTAGGACTGCCAGAATTGATGAACTTAACCCTAAATAGGTTAAGGGTCTTAATCCAATTTGGACTAAGCTGAAATGAACATATTTGAAATGTTTATCCGAATTTTTTGTAATATTTTCTTTAAAAGAAGTTGAATTGATTCAAAAAGTAATGAAAGTTGAAGATCTATTTCTTCAGTTTTAATAATGTAATCAGTTTTGAAAAGATTCATCATATTTGATTGATAAATTTCATTTTTATTGATCTTTGGAATCTTCCAACGATCAATAGATTTTTAAAAAATTTCAATAGTAACTTCGTTACTATTAGTGATGTAAGACTTCTTTGAAGAAGATGATGAAATTTTGTTTAATAGTGGTGATGATGCTGAAAAGCTTTGTTTTGACATATTTAATTTTTAAATAAAAACTTGTAAACTTATATGGAAAACTAATCATCAATATATCATGTATAGCATGGTAAATATGATTCTTAACATATAAATTGCAATCTACTAATAACAAGCAAGATACAAGAATATAATCATGAAATTTGAGTCATGGAATTATATTAAATAAATCATACATGAAACATTTAACATTTATTTTCTTGTTATAAATCTTTCATATAATATGCTTGACTTATCTCAACTTATAATTAAATAGGTCGTTTACTAAACACCGGTAGGTATAAGGAATTATTACCCTTCGTCCGGATTGAATGCATAAATGCAACACCTTACTTATTCTCTTATAAGTAAATCCTTAAATCATACATATCATATTCCAAATTTAGAACAAAACTTATGAATATTAACTACTGAATGTATTAATCAATTTAATGTAACCCCTTGACTTTGATACCATAATGTCTAAAAAACTTCACGAATTAAAACTTGAAGAAGACATTTTTGCCAAAATATCTACCTTAAGAAACATGAGCATTATCAATAGAGGCAATCATATCAATCATATATATATATATTTGATTAATACATGCAGTAGTTAATATTCATTAGTATTGTTCTCTGTGTTTCCAAAACATCCATCTCTCCTTTCAGTACTATCTTATACTAATACATATAACTTAGTTGTTCACTCTAAATAGAAGAGGTAAGGTTGCAGCAAAAATGCATTGATCTGGGTGAAGGGTTGTAAGTCTCGCTTAAGCTGAGGTAATGGCATCCAGGGCAATAATTCTTTATAAATACTAGTGGTTTTAGCAAATGACCAAATCTATTAGGTAAGTGTTATAAGTTATAAGTATTCTTATAAGAGATAGAACAAGAACTTAAATGTTAAATACTTCATGCATTGATTATCTAAAAAAATTCCATGACTTATACTCTGTATCTTGCTTATTATTAATAAACTGCAATTTATCTGTTAAGAATCATATTTATTATGTTGTTCATATTATGTTGATGGATTAGTTTTCATATATTTGTCTACAAATTTATTTAAATTTTAAACTTAATCATGTCAACCAAAAGCTTTTCATCATCATCACCTTTATTACATAAAACTTCGTCATCTTCTTCAAAGAAGTCTTATATTACCAATAGTAACGAAGTTACTATTGAAAATTTCAAAAAATCTATTGATCGTTGAAAAGTTCCAAAGATCAATAAGAATCAAATTTATCAAACAAAGATGATGAATCTTTCCAAAACAAATTACATCATTAAAACTGAAAAAAGAGATCTTCAACTTTCATTACTTTTTGAATCAATCCAACTTCTTTCAAAAGAATCATTACAAAGACATTTTGATAAAATGTTCAAGTATGTCCATATAGGTCTAGTCCAGATTGGATTAAGACCTTGAACCCAATTAGGGTTAAGCTCATCAATACTAGCAGTCTTAAGGGATGCTAGATTAACAGATTTCAAGGAATCTTTATTAGGAATGGTAGAAACAGGTTTAAGTTTAGGACCTATATCCTTTAACTGCTTTTCAAATATAGTGGTATCAATTACAGATCCCCAAATATTAAAAACATTAACTTTTCAAATCCAAACTCATAATATTAATGTTTTACCAGGAACAATAACTATAGCATTATTATTTAGGGTTCATTATAAAATTATGACGTCCACTTGGGACATAAAAACATTCATAACTCTACTAAGGGAGAAACCTTATTATTACAGACAGACTTGTCTAGATCCAATATTACAATACCTAGACCAATAAGTTAGGATAGTGTAGTATACCCAGATAGGTGGCTATTATAAGAAATTTTCCAATCAACATCTGAAAACCATCAACAGGAAGTAGCTAAACAAAATACAGAACTTTCTGAAATAATAAAACATAAAAATGGAAATATTGAAATAGGATTCAATAGATCTTCATCAATGAGATGCTCTTCGAGTACCTCAGATTTCTCATCAATGTATTTACCATTCAAAACAAACCCTAGATCATCAACCTCTGATTTACTTAGGAAAACAAAACTCAAAAGAGTAGACTGTAGTACCTAGGTACCCAGACATGTTTACACTGTTTAAAATTCTGAGAT
Source organism: Hippophae gyantsensis (assembly GCA_030763125.1). Classification (NCBI taxonomy): domain Eukaryota; kingdom Viridiplantae; phylum Streptophyta; class Magnoliopsida; order Rosales; family Elaeagnaceae; genus Hippophae; species Hippophae gyantsensis. The sequence goes on along the minus strand of CM061039.1, from coordinate 24,742,762 downwards.
GAATGAATGACCTCAGTTATCACCTATATTTCCTTTATCACCAACTCAATCACTAGCATCGAGCCAGGATGTTAGGATAAATGAGTTAAATGTATTAATGGTAGATGACGAAGAACCTTTGGATGCAGATGTCCTTAGGATAGATCTTAATTTACCTCATAACAAGAAAATCAAAAATTGCTTCTATAACACACACTCGATTAGTACTAGGGCAAGCTTCTTTAGGAAATATGAGTGTTACATTAAAGAACATAACAAAAATATAGACTTCATAGATCAGTTAAAAATCTATAGAAAATCAAAAGGACTATCTTTTATAACCATATATATGATCAGAGCTTCTTTTGTTAATAAAACTAACAAGAAGAAAAAATTAAAAAATGTTAACCTTAACCAGGAAGACATAGCATAATCATCTTCATCAACACTACCTAACCCTAAACCAGTTAGCTTAGTATCACCAATGGTCCAACCATTAGAAACATTACCAGATCACATTGTTACCCAAACCTAGGATAGCATAGCTAGATCAACATCAATAGTTGACCTTAGGTCAAATAAAATAGTAGAACCTGTTGACTTAGTCAAACCATCAACGATCTTAATAGGTAACCTACCAGTTACTATTCAGGATCCATTACCAAAAACTATAGTAGATATTAACCCTAAACCAGTCAACATTACAGTAGAACCAATAGCCATATAACCTATAGCTATAGTTCCATGCTATAAGACATTTCCATCAATTAGTGCCTCGGATGTCACAGAAGTTGACTTCGATATACTTTTAGAAAATGAACCAGTAGAGTCTCTAGTTAGAGCACTAGTAGCTTCAACTCCACAACTCAAAACCTTTTTAGAAATTAAACCTAGCGAAATCACCTTAGCTGACTTCAATAAGTTTTTGGAAGAAATGGATGATCTTATTAACGAAGTTAATATGATCAAAACAAAAAAGAAGTTACCCGTATAGGAAACTCTAGATGGTTCAGTTGAAGTTGAACATCCTCCATTAAGACCTATTACTATCCCTTACCAGGATAGTCAGGTAGAAGTCCCTCTTAAACACCCTCAAGAGAACCAAGAAACCAACCTCAAAAACATAGTTACCCAAAATAACTATACAAACATCAGCCTAAATACTTTTGGTAAACAATTAGTCAAGATAGAGAAAAATTTAAAAATAGATACCCCCTCTACCTCTAGTCAGATAACTATTAAGATAGTCAAGAACCCTATCTTCAAACCCTTTCAAGTCTCCAAACCAGCCCAGGAAGAAATAACATCAAAATTTGAGAAACTTCAAAATTGGAATAATACTCTTAGGTCCCAATTAGAAGACCAATTTTCAAACAACAAAGGATTAATTATTCCTGAGTCACCAGTGACCTCAAATTCAACCCAAAAACCATTACAGGATCTTAGTACTCTTAGTAAACTAGGATCTGTTATATCATTTGAGGATAGTTCCCAGGAGACACTATATGAACCTACTTCTCACATTCAAAAATTAGCTTGGCAAGAACCTAGCCCAGTTAGGTATCCTCACACCATAGGAACCGAACTTAGCCAGGTTATCCAAATTAAGTATAACACGTCTTCTATCTATGTTTGGAACATAGATGGTATGACTGATCATGAGATATTAAATATCTTACAGCAAATGACCATGGCGTCAAATACTTCTAAAACCCAAATTGGTACAACTGATAAAACAGTTGTTGAATAATTAATGGATGGCTTCTTAGACCAACTAAAAGGATGGTGGGGGATCCATCCCATTTAAAAGATAAAAACGCTGATCTTCTTTCCAACATAAATTGTAGGAAGATGAGCGATTTTCAAAATTATAAAACTACATTTTTGTCTAGAGTTATGTTAAGAGAAGATTTTATTCAACCATTCTGGAATGAGAAATTCCTAACAGGACTTCCTCCCCTCTTAGGTGATAAAACCAAAAATAAAATATGCAAAACTTATGGGAATCGCATCATCCCATATGATCAACTAACCTATGGTCAATTGATGAGTTTTTCCCAAAACCAGGGTCTTCAAATTTGTCAAGATTTGAAAATCCAAAAACAAATGAAATTGGAACTAAAAGTTTCCAAAAGGGAAATTGGATCATTTTGCAAACAGTTTAATGGCAATCTCTCTATGGATAAAACATGCTAGGGAACTTGCAGTAAAATCAAAACAAAACCTTATAAGGAATCACATAAAACTTATAAGAAATTTTTAAAATAAGGATAACCATTCTTTCAAAAGAGAATGAATTTTTATAATAAACCTTATACAAACAAATTTAAAGAAAATGGAGATAAAATATCGATTTATGTAAGTGATCTGACGATGATCTTACTCAAAATAATCAAGAAATCCAAAACTTGAAGAAAATTACAACTAGGAAATATAAAAATAAGATAACCTTAGTTTTCCTTGATGATTCAAAACTTGAGACAGTTTCCTTGTTTGATAGAGGAGCTGATCTTAATTGTATTACACCATCAATAGTCCCCAGAAGGTTTTACAAACCAACTGAAGAATGACTTAATTCAGCCAATAAATCTCGAATGAGTATTATTGAAAAAATCGAGGTACCTATCCTAAAAGGATCATACCTTATCAAAACTCCATTCGTCATAGTATCTGATATAAGTTACTCTGTCATATTAGGTACCCCATTTATGGATATCATTACTCTATATTCTGTTAAACATGACAGAATTTCTTTCAAAATAGGAAGAGAAGCCTCCAACTTCCCTTTCATTGAAGAATCAAAAACTAGAGATCTTAATCTCATCAAAACCTATTTAATCTCTCCAGAAGAAATTTCTGTTCTGATTAATCATAGAGAAAAGGACCTTATCTACCTCAAAACCAAGGTTCAATCTCATACATTTGAGAAAGAACTTCTCATCCCAAAGATCAAAGATAAGATCTATAAATTACAAACCTCTTTTGAAAAAGAGGTATGTTTTGAATTACCCAATGCATTATGGGAAAGAAAAGGATATCCATACAAAGGCAAGACCTATTCAAATGAATGGTGATCTTGAACAATTTTGTAGAAAACAGATCGAAGATCTCCTATCTAAGAATTTAATCTCAAAATCCAGATCGCTAATGAGCTGTGTGGCCTTCTATGTCAACAAATCAGCCGAGATTGAAACAGGAACTCCTCGGCTAGTCATCAACTATAAACCATTGAACCCAAGCTTAAAATGGATTAGGTACCCTATCCCCAATAAAAACACTTGCTTCAAAAATTATACTCATCATCCATATTCTCAAAGTTTGATATAAAATCAAGCTTTTGGCAAATCCAAATCGAGCCTCAACATAGGTACAAAACTGCATTCAATATTCCATTTGGACAGTTTGAGTGGAATGTTATGCCTTTCGGGCTAAAAAACGCACCATTTGAGTTTCAAAGGATAATGAATGATATATTAAATCCTTACTTGGAATTATGCATTGTGTACATAGATGATATACTTATATTCTCAAAGAATGTTAGACAACATATCTAACATCTCAAAACTTTCTTTCATATCATCAAGAGGAATGGATTGGCATTATCAACTAAGAAAATGACTCTTTTTCAAACAAATATCAAGTTTCTTGGACACAATGTATCCAATGGAACAGTAATTCCAATCAATAGATCCTTACAGTTTACATCCTGATTGGATTATTGACAAAACCCAACTACAAAGATTCTTAGGTAGCTTAAATTACGTATTAAGTTTCTACCCAAATATTAATAGGTTAGCAAAAATCCAAAACATTCCTTGATTACATCTTACGGATCGAACACTCCCCAAGGTAGTAGAAACTGATGCCAGTGAGCTTGGCTATGGTGGGATTTTAAAACAAGTCCAAGATAATAATGAACAAATTGTTCATTTTGTCTCTGGCCATTGGAATGATTGTCAAAAGAATTATTCCACTGTCAAAAAGAAGTACTTTCCATAATACTTTGTATTTTTAAATTTCAATTTGATTTATTAAATCAAATTTTTTTACTAAGGATTGATTATAAATCTGTAAAAGAAATTTTACTAAAAGATGTTAAAAACATTGCATCAAAACAAATTTTTGCCAAATGACAAGAATTATTAAGTATTTTTTATTTTGATATAGAATTTATCAGAGGAGAAAATAACTCATTACCATATTTTCTAACCAGAGAATTTCTTCAAAACATGTATCAATATGAGCAAGAAAAAGAAAGGAAAGGAGAAGAGTGAACCTCCAAACCTTACCATTACTAGCCTCTCATCGGCTAAACCTATCATAACCTGGTCTCAGGTTACCCATAACCAATCATCATCTTCCAACCAAACCTTGGAATAATCATCATCTCAACTTACCCTTGAGGATTTAGAATTAAATAAACGCATCCCTGAATGGTTGCAAAATATGTATTTTGAGAAAATCAAAACTACATTTCGTTGTATCCCAGAAATTAGGGGAGCAATTGTTTCATCAAATTTGGAAATTATACCTTCCAAATCAAAATCATTTTCTCAAAAATCATCTAGAACAATTTCTATTCTAGAAAGAAGAATAACATCTTCAACTTATTTTCCTCCTAAAGGAAAAAGGAAAGTAATTCCCAGAACAAAAACATCATCTGAGTATTTTAAGAAATAGCCAACTCAGGTGGTAACTATCATTGAAAAACAATTTTTCAACCAAAGCCCTTACTTGGTCATTCAAAGTTATTTCGGAAAAGGGATTGTTTTACAGGCCATCATTATCATCAAAAACTCCTTAATACTATCAGAGTATTTTGAAAATTACAGGTAGTGTGGAATTCAAACATTTCCATTACCCCAAATCAATAGAAGTTTAGTTTTCAACTACCAAACTTCATAAAATCATATCTCTAGCAGACCGGGGAAATGAACTATATAAACAACTGACTTTTCTAGTCAATGCAATCCATTGTATCCCACATTGTACATCATACAACTATTGTGATTATCACCAGGCATGGTTCAATGCATTCCTTATTCAATATAGAGATAACCAACATTCTTGGTTGTTTTTCTTTGTTAATAAATCTATTAATCCAAATCGATTCCCATCTTGGTTTTTACAGTGGTGGAAACTATTCGAAAATCTTTCATCAATTCTTATATCACCTATGAAAGAGAGTTATGAATCTTTCTAGCCACATTATAAACCATCCACAGAGGAAGCTAGATTCCCTCCTTTGTGTATATTTTGTTCAAAATTTTACCTTTCATGAGTATGTCAATGGGTCTTATACCCAGAATCATCGGAGGTAATGACTATTAAACATTCATATCAGATCAAATGGTTATCATAATTTATGACTCCCAAAACTCTGTTATTACCAACCGTTGAAAAATGGCTAACCCAAAAGGCTACAAAGATAACCCAGTGGAGGCAATACAAGCATCTTCACTATTACTAGCACAGAAGGCACACACAAATTCCCTAATTGCTCAAGAAAAAACATAGGAAGAACTCTTGGATATCATCAGACAACTATCATCTGGGCAATCATCTCAGCCCCCAAAAGAAGAGCTACCTAACTCGGATGAAACACAATCACCTGATAAAATAGTAACTCCATCAATAGCTTCAGAAGGGGACCTAATAAATCTAGAAATCTACACTGAAGACCTGAACTTTTGGGTTCCCAAGCATTGAGCTCATTTAGATTATCATCGAGCATGCGTTCTCATTATTTATATTTTCATCTAGACCTATGAGTCCATTAATTCTATTATTACCAGGACCTACGAGTCCATTAGTATTAATTTGGGCCTACATGCCTACATCATAATTTAGTGGACTTAATAATCCATCAGGAAATTATATTGGGCTTAAACTTTCATCATCACAAGTATTACTATTGTTTTCCCAAAGAAGGCAACGGTGTCGACAATACATTGTTTCAATTACCCTAATAGTACCAACAACGTACTATTCCATTACCTGTTTGGAATAAGGAAACAACTATTAATCACAACAATAGTCAAGATTCCTACAGTATCAAGTGGCTGACAAAGTGGAATAATGAAACAACTATTATATTGATAGATTAGGCAGCTTAGCCAGCCATAAATGTTACAAACTTTATAATAAATTAAAATGCAAACTATAATTTAAAACAATTACAAAATAAACTTAATAAAATAAACTTACTTATAAATTAACTAAATTAAGATTATAAAACAATATCAGAGTAGGAGAGTAGAAGGTTATGGTGTAGAGAGAATGCTAGAAAATTCGAGGGCCCCTTCTCTTCTACTTTAGTCTTGCTTAAATAACCGAGTAATGAACTATGAAAGATGTTGTTACTATTCAATGAATAGTATTTTGTCTCCCACTATAATAGTGCTTTGTCGGCCACTTGATACTGTAAGAATCTTAACTACTATTGTGATTAGTAGTTGTTTCATTATTCCAAACAAGTAATGGAATAGTATATTGTCGGTACTATTAGGATAATTGAAATAGTGTATTGTCAACATCGTTGCCTTCTTTATCTTCTTTGGAAAAACAATAGTAATACTTGTGATAATGAACGTTCAAGCCCAATATAATTTCCTAATGGGTTATTAAGTCCACTTAATTATGATATAGGCACGTAGGCCCAAATTAATACTAATGGACTCGCAGGTCCTCGTAATAATAGAATTAATGGACTCGTATATCCAGATGAAAATATAAATAATGAGCACGCATGCTCGATGATAATCTAAATGAGCTCAATGCTTGGGAACCCAAAAGTTCAGGTCTTCAGTGGAGATTTCTAGATTTATTAGGTCCCCTTATAAAGCTATTGATGGAGTTACTATTTTATCGAGTGATTGTGTTTCATCCGAGTCAGATAGCTCTTCTTTTGGGGGCTAAGATGATTGCCTAGATGATAGTTGTCTGATGATATCCAAGAGTTCTTCCTATGTTTTTGCTTGAGCAATTAGGGCATTTGTGTGTGCCTTCTATGCTAGTAATAGTGAAGATGCTTGTATTGTCTCCACTGGGTGATCTTTGTAGCCTTTTAGGGTTAGCCATTTTTCAATGGCTGGTAATAACAGAGTTTTGGGAATCTTAAATGACGACCACCATTTGATCTGATATGAATATTTAATAGTCATTACCTCCGATGCTTCTGAGTATAAGACCCATTAACATACACAAGGAAGGTAAAATTTTGAACAAAAAATACACAAAGGAGGGAATCTAGCTTCCTCTGTGGATGGTTTATAATGTGACTGGAAAGATTCATAACTCTCTTTCACAGGTGATATAAGAATTGATGAAAGGTTTCTGAATATTTTCCACCACTATAACAACCAAGATGGGAACCAGTTTGGATTAATAGATTTATAAAGAAAAAAAACAACCAAAAATGTTGGTTATCTTTATTTTGAATAAGGAATGCATTGAACCATGCCTGGTGATAATCTCAATAGTTGTATGATGTACAATATGAGATACAATGGGTTGCACTGACTGGAAAAGTCAATTGTTTATATAGTTCATTTCTCTAGTCTGCTAGAGATATGATTTTACGAAGTTTGGCAGTTGAAAACTGCACTTCTGTTGATTTTAAGTAATGGAAATGTTTGAATTCCACACTACCTGTAATTTCCAAAATACTCTAATAGTATTGAAGAGTTTTTGATGATAATGATTTTCTTGTAAAAAATCCTTTTTTCGAAATAACTTTGAACGGTCAAGTAAGGGTTTTGATTGAAAAATTGTTTTTCAATGATAGTTACCACCTGAGTTGGTTGTTTCTTAAAATACTCAGATGATGTTTTTGTTTTGGGAATTACTTCCCTTTCTCCTTTAGGAGGAAAATAAGTTGAAGATGTTATTCTTCTATCTAGAATAGAAATTGTTCTAGATGATTTTTGAGAAAGTGATTTTGATTTGGAAGGTATAATTTCCAAATTTGATAAAACAGTTCCTCCCTAATTTCTAGGATACAACGAAATGCAGTTCTGATTTTCTCAAAATCCATATTTTGCAACCACTCATGGATGTGTTTATTTAATTCTAAATCCTTAGGGGTAAGTTGAGGTGATGATTGTTCCAAGGTTTGGTTGGAAGATGATGATTGGTTATGGGTAACCTGAGACCAGGTCATGATAGGTTTAGTCGATGAGAGGCTGGTAATGGTAAGGTTTGGAGGTTCACTCTTCTTCTTTCCTTTCTTTTTCTTGCTCATCTTGATACCTGTTTTGAAGAAATTCTCTGGTTAGAAAATCTGATAATGAGTTATTTTCTCCTCTGATAAATTCTATATCAAAATCAAAAATATTTAATAATGTCTGCCATCTGGTAAAAATTTGTTTTGATGCAATTTTTTAACATCTTTTAGTAAAATTTCTTTTACATATTTCCAATCAATCCTTCGTAAAAAAATTTGATTTAATAAATCAGATTGAAATTTAGAAATACAAAGTACTATGGAAAGTACTTTTTTGACAGTGGAATATTTCTTTTGACAATCATTCCAAAGGCCATAGACAAATTGAACAATTTGTTCATTATTATCTTGGACTTGTTTTAAAATCCCACCATAGCCAAGCTCACTGGCATCAGTTTCTACTACCTTGGGGAGTGTTGGATCTGTAAGATGTAATCAAGGAATGTTTTGGATTTGTGCTTTTATTATTTGCACAATTTTGGTATGTTCTTCTATCCAAGGCTCGGGAGTTTTTTTAAGTCTACTATGTAAAGGTTTTGCTAACCTATTAATATTTGGGCAAAATATTAACATGTAATTTAACCTAAGAATCTCTGTAGTTGGGTTTTGTCAATAATCCTATCAAGAAACTTAGTTGTAAACTGTAGGGACCTATTGATAGGAATTATTGTTCCATTGGATACCTTGTGTCCAAGAAACCTGTTATTTGTTAGAAAAGAGTCATTTTAGTAACTGATAATGCCAATCCATTCCTCTTGATGATATGAAAGAAAGTTTTGAGATGTCTGATATGTTGTCTGACATCCTTTGAGAATATAAGTACATCATCGATGTACACAATTGAGAATTCAGAGTAAGGATTGAATATATCTTTCATTATCCTTTGAAACTCAGATGGTGCATTTTTGAGCCTAAAAGGCATAACATTCCACTCAAACTGTCCAAATGGAACAATGAATGCAATTTTGTACCTATGTTGAGGCTCGATTTGGATTTTCCAAAAGTCTGATTTCATATCAAACTTTGAGAATATGGATGATGAGTACAATTTTTGAAGCAAGTATTTTTTATTGAGGATAGGGTACCTAATCCATTTTAAGGCTTGGTTCAAAGGTTTATAGTTGATGACTAGCCGAGGAGTTCCTCTTTCAATCTCATTGATTTGTTGACATAGAAGGCCGCACAGCTCTACGACGATTTGGATTTTGAGATTAATTTCTTAGATAGGAGATCTTCGATCTCTTTTCTACAGAATTGTTCAAGGTCACCATTCATTTGAATAGGCCTTGCTTTTGTAGGGATATCTTTTTCTTTAAAGGATGGTTCATATGGTAAATCTACAATGTGTTGTTTTCTTTCCCAGAATGCACTGGGTAATTCACAACATACTTCTTTTTCAAAATAAGCTTGTAATTTAGAGATTTTATCTTTAATCTCTGGGATCAGAAGTTCTTTCTCAACTGTATGAGATTGAACCTTGGTCTTGAGATAGAGAAGGTCTTTTTCTCTATGATTAATCAGAACAGAAATCTCTTTTAGAGAGATTGAATATGTTTTGATGAGATTGAGATCTCTTGTTTTTGGTTCTTCAATGAAAGGAAAAATGAAAGCCTCTGCTCCCATCTTGAAGGAAATTCTGTCATGTTGAACATCATATGGGGTAATGATATCCATGAATGGAGTTCCTAATATGACCGAATAGCCTATATCAGATACTATGACAAATAGAGTTTTGATTAGGTATAGTCCTTTTAGGATTGATACCTCAGTTTTTCCAATAATACTCATTCGAGATTTATTGGCTAAATTAAGACATTCTTCAGTTGGTTTGTGAAACCTTCTAGGAACAATTGATGGGGAAATGCAATTGAGATCAGCTCCCGTGTCAAATAGAGCAATGGTCTCAAGTTTTGATTCATCTGGAAATACTAGGGTTATTTTTATTTTGTATTTCCTAGTAGTGATTTTTCTTAGGTTTTGGATATCTTGATTATTTTGAGTAAGATTATCATCAGAATCACTCACAGAGGTTGATATCTTATCTCCATTATTAAGTAGTTGAAACTTAATGTCATTCTTTTAATTTTTCTTTAAGCTGGTGGAGTTCCAGTTTAATAGTTTTGATTTCTAGTTTTAAGTCTTGAATTTGATTTTCAAGTGTTATAACTTTGTTCTTTCTTTAGAGAACAGCAGTGAAGTTGTAATAGCCTTTACTGGTATTTGGAAGTTCAGAGTTTTTTAATGGTTTTGTTTTATCCAAAGATGTAGTTAAGTATTCTACATATAGTTTGGTTAATGATGGATCGTTCAACTTAAGGATTTTATCTTGAAGTTGTTCATCTTCTTCCTTAGTTAATACATTAATGTTTTTGTCTGAGGAATCTGAATTGCTTGTTGCAAATTCGTCAACATGGGGATTGAATTCGTCGTCTGTCCATTGTTCAGACACAAATGTATCTACCATAAGAGTAGATATTTTGGCAAAGGTGTCTTTTTCAAGATTTAATTCGTGAAGTTTTTTAGACATTTTGCAATAATTTGTAGTGTGACCTTTCTTGCCACATTTATAACATTTAAACTCTTTAAAGTTTTTAAAGGGTTTTTTATGAAGTTTTGAATCAAAGTTTCTTTTATAAGGTTTTTTATAAAAATTCATTCTTTTTTCAAAGAAAGGTTTTCTCGATTTTACTGCAAGTTCCCTCGCAGGTTTTATCATTAGAGAAGTTGCCATTAAACTGTTTGTAGAATGATCCAATTTCTCTCTTTCAAACTTTAAGTTCCAATTTCATTTGTTTTTGGATTTTCAAATCTTGACAAATTTAAAGACCCTGGTTTTGAGCAAAACTGATTAACTGCCCATAGGTTAGTTGATCATATGGGATAATGTGATTCCTATAAGTCTCGTGGATTTTGTTTCTGGTTTTCTCACCTAAGAGAGGAGTAAGTCTTGCTAGGAATTTCTCTTTCTAGAATGGTTGAATAGAGTCATCTCTTAACATAACTCTAGATAGGAATGTGGTTTTATAATCCTGAAAATCGCTCATCTTCCTACATTTTATGTTGGAAAGAAGATCAGCGTTTTTATCTTTTAAATGGGATGGATCCCACATAAAATGATGTGATATGGTGAAGAGTAATGTTGAGACTGCATCTTGTATAGGAGCACCTTGATGGGAAAGTATGGGTGTACCACACTCATCAGTCAGTATTGCATTGCAGATATCTAACTGTTGTTGTTTTGAAAGATGATGATCCCACCATCCTTTTAGTTGGCCTGAGAAGCCAGCTATTAATAGTTCAACAACTACTTTATCACTTGTACCAATTTGGGTTTTATAAGCATTTGATGTCATGGTCATTTGCTGTAAGATATTTAATATCTCATGATCAGTCATACCATCTATGTTCCAAACATAGATAGAGGACGCGTTATATTTAGTTTGGATAACCTGACTAGGTTGGGTTCCTATCGTATGAGGATACCTAACTGGGCTAGGTTCTTGCCAAGCTAATTTCTGGATATGAGGAATTGGTTCAGAAAGTGTTTCTTGGGAACTATCCTCAGATGATATATCAGATCCTAATTTGCTAAGAATACAAATATCATGTAATGGGTTTTGGGTTGATTTCGCAGTCACTGGTGACTTAGAAATAACTAGTCCTAATTTGTTTGAAGATTGATCTTCCAATTGGGATCTAAGGGTATTATTCCAATTTTGAAGTTTTTCAAATTTTGATGTTATTTCTTCCTGGGCTGGTTTGGAAACCTGGAAGGGTTGGAAGATAGGGTTCTTTACTATCCTATCTGTAGATTGATAAGAGGTAAAGGGGATATCTATTTTTAGATTCTTCTCTATCCTGACTAATTGTTTTCCTAAATTATTTAGGCTAATGTTGGTATAGTTATTTTGGGTAACTATGTTTTTGAGGTTGGCTACCTGGTTCTCTTGAGGGTTCTTAGGAGGAAAGGCTTCTACTTGACTATCCTAGTAAGGGATTGTAATAGGTCGTAATAGAGGATGTTCAGCTTCAACCAAACCATCTAGAGTTTCCCATACGGGTAACTTCTTTTTTGTTTTAATCATATTAACTTCATCAATTAGATCATCCTTTTCCCCTAAAAACTTATCGAAGTCATCTATTGTGATTTCGCTAGGTTTAATTTCTGAAAAGGTTTTGAGTTGTGGAGTTAAAGCTATCAATGTGCTAGCTAAAGACTCTACTGGTTCATTTAAAAGTATGTCGAAGTCAGTTTCTGTGACGTTCGAAACACAAATTGATGGAAATGATATGTATTGTGGAACTATAGCTATAGGTTCTATGGCTATTGGTTCTACTGTAATGTTGACTGATTTAGGGTCAATTTGAACTAGACGTTTGATTATTAGTTCTGGTAATGGATCCTGAATAGTTATCCGTAGGTTTCCTATTAAGACTGTTGATGGTTTGACTAAGTCTACTGGTGATAATTTGCTATCCTAGGTAAGGGTAACAATGTAATCTGGTAACTTTTATACAGATTTAGGGTTTATCCTATCTGTATGTTTTGATTGGTGTATGAATGGGGAGTCTAATCCTTTGGTTGCCCTATAGATTTCTAACCATTCGAAAAATTTAATATTTTTATTGTGTTCTTTAGTATATCATTCATGCTTCCTAAAGCAGCTAGCCCTAGAATGTTCAAAATGATTTTTAAAGAACCAATGTCTAATTCTTTTATTTTGTGTTAGGTTTAGCTCTGTTCTAAGGATTTTTTCTTCCCAAGATTCTTCTAAGTCTACCGTTAATACATTTAACTCATTAATTCTAACATCCTGACTTGGTGCTAATGATTGAGTTGGTGATAAAGGAAATATAGGTGATAACTGAGGTGATTCGCTCATCTCAGAACCTTCAACCGTGTAAACTGGTCTAGGTATTTGATTAGTATAGTCTACTTCCTTAAGTTTTATTTTCCTAAGTAAATCAGAGGTTGATAACCTAGGGTTTGTTTTGAATGGTAAGTCCATTAATGAGAATTCTGAGGTACTCGAAGAGCATCTCATTGATGAATATCTATTGAATCCTATTTCAATATTTCCATTTTTATGTTCTATAATTTTAGAAAGTTCTGTGTGTTGTTCAGCTACTTCCTATTAATTGTTTTCAGACATAGGTTGGGAGATTCCTTTTAGTAGCCAACTATCTGGATATACTACACTATCCCAACTAATTGGTCTAGGTATGGTAATATTGGATCTAGACAAGTCTGTCTGTAATAATAAGGTTTCTCCTTTAACAGAGTTATGAATGGCATTTATGTCCCAAGTGGACACCATAATTTTATAATGGACTCTATATATTAAAGCTACCGTAATTGTTCCTGGTAAAACCTTAACATTATGAGTTTGGATTTGAAGGGTTAATGTTTTTAATATCTGTGGATCCACAATTGACACCACTATATTTGGAAAGCAGTTAAAAGATATAGGTCTTAAACCTAAACTTGTTTCTGCCGTTCCTAATAAAGATTCCTTGAAATCTGTTAATCTAGCATCTCGTAAGACTGCTAGTATTGATGAGCTTAACCCTAGTCAGGTTAAAGGTCTTAATCATATCTGGACTAGGCCTATATGGACATACTGAAACTTCTTATCAAAATGTCTTTGTAATGATTCTTTTGAAAGAAGTTGGATTGATTCAAAAGGTAATAAAAGTTGAAGATTTCTTTCTTCAATTTTAATAATGTAATCCGTTTTGGAAAGATTCTTCATCTTTGTTTGATAAATTTGGTTCTTACTGATCTTTGGAACTTTCCAACGATCAATATATTTTTCAAAATTTTCAATAGTAACTTCGTTACTATTGGTAATATAAGACTTCTTTGTAGAAGATGATGAAGTTTTTTGTAATAAAGGTGATGATGCTGAATAGTTTTTTGTAGACATATTTAAAGAAAATTTAAATTCAAACTGTAAACAAATATGGATAAACTAATCATCAATATAATGTGCATAGCATGGTAAATATGATTCTTAACAGATAAATTACAGTTTATTAATAACAAACAAGATACAGAGTATAAGTCATGAAATTTGAGTCATGGAATTATTTTAAATAATCAATGCATGAAGTATTTAACATTTAAGTTCTTGTTCTATCTCTTATAAGAATACTTATAACTTATAACACTTACCTAATAGATTTGGTCGTTTGCTAAAACCATTGGTATTTATAAGGTATTATTGCCCTTGATGCCATTCTCTCAGCTTAAGTGGGACTTACAACCCTTCACCCAGATCGAAGCATTTCTGCAACAACCTTACCTCTTCTATTAGAGTGAACAACTAAGTCATACATATTAGTACAAGCTAGTACTGAAAAGGAGAGATGGATGTTTTGAAAACACAGAGAACAATACTGATGAATGTTAACTACTGCATGTATTAAACAATTTAAACTAACCCATTGGCTCTGATACCATAATGTCTACTTAGGATCTGGGGAGTTATCAATAGGGGCAATCATATCATGTTAAGAATACATGCTTAACAAACATACATATTATATTGATAGATTAGACAGCCTAGCTGGCCATATTATAATTTACAAAATAAAATCTAATTAACAAACTTAAAACAATACTTAAATTTAAACAAACTGAAAATAATTAAACAAACTTACTTATAAATATAAATAAACTAAACAAAAGGTTATGAATTAAAAAAGAATCAGAAAATGGAGAGTATTCAAGGCTAGAGGGTAAACTCAAAATTGTTGGACTTCCTCTCTTCTGATCTTGTTTCTCTTAAATAACCAAGTAATGATACTGTGAAAGATGCTAGACTATTTATGAATAGTACTTGGTCTGCCACTTCATACTATAGGAATGTTGACTATTGTTGTGAATAGTAATTGCTTCATTATTTCGAATAGATGATAGAACAGTACATTGTCAGATACTGTTTGGGTAAATGAACAGTAACATTGTCGACACCGTTATAAGTTTTGTCGTTTTCCTGATTTAAACAATTAGTTATCCTCAAAAAGTATTAATGGGGGACACGTAGGTCCAATTATAAATATTAATACAATAATAGACACGCATGCCCAATAATAAGACTAGAAAAGGACACGCAAGCCCAATAATAAAACTAGAAATGGACACACAGGCCCAATTATACTAGGTTGTTTTGGGAACCCAAAAATTTACATCTTGGGTTGAGGTTTCTAAATCGATTAGGTACTCTTCTGTTCCCTATGATGGAGTAACTGTTTTGTCGAGTGATTGTGTTTCATCTGAATCAGCTTCCTCTTCTTTTGGTGTTTGGGATGTTTGCCCTGATGATAATTGTTTGATGATGTCCAAGAGTTCTTCTTGGGTTTTTGCTTAGCAATCAAAGCAGTTGTATGTGCTTTTTGTGCGAATAACAGTGAAGATTCTTGTATTTCCTCCACTGGGTAATCCATATGGCCTTTTTGCCTTAACCATTTTTCAATGGCTGGTAATAATATTGTTTTTGGGATCGTAAATGACGACCACCATTTGATTTGAAATGAATGTTTGATAGTCATCACCCATGTTGCTTCTGGATATAAGACCCATTGACATACCCAAGGGAGATAAAATTTTGTGCAAAATATGCATAAATGAGGGAATCTAGCTTCCTTTATTGATGGTTTGTAATGTGACTGAAAAGATTCATAACTCTCTAATGGTAAGGTTTGTAATGTGACTGAAAAGATTCATAACTCTCTAATGAGAGACTGTTCTATCGGGTGATTGTGTTTCATCCGAATCAGCTTCCTCTTCTTTTGGTGTTTGGGATGTTTTCCCAGATGATAGTTGCTTGATAATATCCAAGAGATCTTCTTGGGTTTTTTCTTGAGAAATCAAAGCAGTTGTATGTGCCTTTTGTGCTAATAATAGTGATGAGGTTTGAATTTCCTCTACCGGGTAATCCATGTGGCCCTTTTGCCTTAACCATTTTACAACGGCTGGTAATAAGATTGTTTTTGGGATCGTGAATGATGACCACCATTTGATTTGAAAGAAACGCTTAATAGTCATCACCCATGTTGCTTCTGGATATAAGACCCATTGACATACCCAAGGGAGATAAAATTTTGTGCAGAATATGCATAAGGGAGGAAATCTAGCCTCTCTTATTGATGGTTTATAATATGACTGGAAAGATTCATAACTCTCTTTCACAGGAGATATTAAGATTGATGAAAGGTTTCCGAATAGCTCCCACCATTGTAAAAACCAAGATGGAAACCGGTTTGAATCAATATTTTTGTTAATAAAGAAAAATAACCAAGAATGCTGGTTATCTTTATTTTGGATAAGAAATGCATTAAACCATGCCTGGTGATAATCCCAGTAATTGTACGAGGTACAATGGGGAATGGAATGTGTCGAACTGACTGGAAAAGCCAGATGTTTATAGAGATCATTGCTCTAATCTGATGGAGATATGACTTTATGAATTTTTGCAGTTGAAAACTACACTTCTGTTGTTTTTGGGAAATAGAAATGTTTGAATTCCACACTACCTGTAATTTCCAAAATACTCTGATAGTATTGAGGAGTTTTTGAAGATAAAGATGGCCTGTAAAAAATTATTTTTCCAAAATAACTTTGGATGGCCATATAAGGATTTTGGTTGAAAAATTATTTTTCAATAATAGTTACCACCTGAGTTGGCTGTTTCTTAAAATACTCAGATGATGGTTTTGTTTTGGGAAATGAATCCCTTGTTGCTTTGGAAGGAAAATAAGTTGAGGATGTAATTCCTCTTTCTGGAATAAAAATTGTTCCAGATGTTTTTTGTGAAAATGATTTTGAAGGTATGATCTCCAATTTTGATGAAGTAGTTGGTCCCCCAATTTCTGGGATACAACGTAATGCTGTTCTGATTTTCTCACAATCCATGTTTTGCAACCATTGATGGATGTGATCATTTAATTCAGAATCCTCAGGGGTTAATTGAGGTGATGATTTTTCCAAGATTTGATTGGAGGATGATGATTGGTTATGGGTAACCTGAGACCAGGTCATGATGGGTTTAGCCGATGAAAGGCTGGTAATGGTGAGATTTGGAGGTTCACTCTTCTCTTTTCCCTTCTTCTTTTTGCTCATCATTATACCTGTTTTAGAGAAATTCTCTGGTTAGAAAATCTGGTAATGAATTATTCTCTCCTCTGATAAATTCAATATCAAAATCAAAAATACTTAATAATGCTTGCCATCTGGCAAAAATCTCTTTTAAGTAATGTTTTTAACATCTTTTAATAAGATTTCTTTAGCAGATTTGCAATCAATTCTTAGTAAAAACTTTTGATTTAATAAATCTGATTGAAATTTAGAAATACAAAGTACTATAAGCAGTACTTTCTTTTTGACAGTGGAATAATTCTTTTGACAATCATTCCAATGGCCAAAAGCAAATCGAACAATTACTTCATTGTTGTTCTGGACTTGTTTTAAAATCCCTCCATAGCCAATATCACTGGTATCGGTTTCTACTATCTTAGGGAGCATAGGATCCGCAAGATGTAAACAGGGAATGTTTTGAACTTGTGTTTTTATCTTTTGCACAATTTTTGTGTGTTCTTTTGTCCATGGCTTAGGGATTTTCTTAAGCCTATTATGTAGTGGTTTTGCTAACCTATTAATGTTTGGGCAGAAACATAATACGTAATTTAAGCTACCTAGAAATCTTTATCGCTGGGTTTTGTCAATAATCCTATCAGGAAACTCAGTTGTGAATTCTAAGGATCTATTGATTGGAATAACTGTTCCATTGGATACGTTGTGTCCAAGAAACCTAATGTTTGTTTGGGAAAGAGTCATTTTCTTGGCTAATAGAACCAATCCATTCCTCTTGATTATATGGAAGAAGGTTTTGAGATGCCTGATGTGTTGTCTGACATCTTTTGAGAATATGAGTACATCATCGATGTACACAATACAAAATTATGAGTAAGGATTGAATATGTCATTCATGATCCTTTGAAACTCAGAAGGTGCGTTTTTGAGACCAAAAGGCATAACGTTCCACTCAAACTGTCCAAATGGAACAGTGAATGCAGTTTTATACCTATGTTAGGGCTCGATTTGAATCTGCCAAAAGCCTGATTTCATATCAAACTTGGAGAATATTGATAATGAGTATAATCTCTAAAGCAAGTCTTTTTTGTTTGGAATAGGGTACCTAATCCATTTTAAGGCTTAGTTCAAAAGTTTATAATTGATGACTAGCCGAGGAGTTCCTCTTTCCATCTCGACTGATTTATTGACATAGAAAGCCGCACAACTCCACGGCGATCTGGATTTTAAAATTAATTTCTTAGATAAGAGATCTTGGATCTCTTTTCTACAAAATTGTTCAAGGTCACCATTCATTTGAATAGGCCTTGCTTTTGTGGGAATATCCTTTTCTCTAAAGGATGGTTCGTATGATAAATCTACCATGTGTTGTTTTCTTTCCCAGAATGCACTAGGTAATTCAGGACATACTTCTTTTTCAAAAGAAGCTTGTAATTTAGAGATTTTATCCTTAATCTCTGGGATCAAAAGCTCTTTCTCAACTGTATGAGATTGAAGCTTGGTTTTGAGATAGAGAAGGTCCTTTTCTCTATGATTAATTAGAACAAAAATCTCCTTTGGAGAGATTGAATAAGATTTAATGAGATTAAGATCCCTCATTTTACGTTCTTCAATGAAAGAAAAATGAAAGCTTGTGCTCCCATCTTGAAAGAAATCCTATCATGCTGAACAGAATATGGGGTAATAATATCCATGAATGGAGTGCCTAATATGACTGAATAGCTTATATCAGATACAATGACAAATGGAGTTTTGATAAGGTATAATCCTTTTAGAATCGATACCTCGGTTTTTCCAATAATACTCATTCGAGATTTATTGGCAGAATTAAGACATTCTTCAGTTGGTTTGTGAAACCTTCTGGGAAAAATTGATGGGGAAATGCAATTGAGATCGGCTCTTGTGTCAAACAGGGCAATGGTCTCAAATTTTGAGTCATCAGGGAATACTAGGGTTATCCTAATTTTATATTTCCTGGTGGTAATTTTTCTCAAGTTTTGAATATCTTGATTATTTTGAGTAAGATTATCATCAGAATCACTTACATATGGAGGATGTTTAGCTTCTACTGAACCATCTGGAGTTTCCCATACGGGTAACTTCTTTTTGGTCTTGACCATGTTAACTTGGTTAACTAGGTCATCTGTTTCTTCTAAAAACTTATCAAAGTCATCTAATGTGATTTTGCTAGGTTTAATTTCGAAAAAGGTTTTGAGTTGTGGAGTTAAAGCTATTGGTGTGCTAGCTAAAGACTCTACCGGTTCATTTTCTAAAAGCATGTCGAAGTCAACTTCTGTGACATCCGAGACACTAATTGATGGAAATGATTTGTATTGTGGAACTACAGCTATAGGTTCTATGGCTATTGGTTCTACTGTGACGTTGACTGGTTTAGGGTCAACTATAGGTTTGACTATTAGTTCTGGTAATGGATCCTGAATAGTAACTGGTAGGTTACCTATTAAGACCGTTAATGGTTTGATTAAGTCAACTGGTGATAGTTTGCTATCCTGGCTAAGGGTAACAATATGATCTGGTAACTTTTCTACAGAGCTAGGTTTTATCCTATCTATATGTTTTGATTGATGAACGAATGGGGAGTCTAATCCTTTGGTTGCCCTATAGATTTCTAACCATTCGAAAAATTTAATATTTTTATTGTATTCTTTAACATATCGTTCATGTTTCCTAAAGCAGCTAGCCCTAGAATGTTCTGAATAATTTTTAAAGAACCAATGTTTAATTCTTTTGTTATGTGGTAAGTTTAGATCTGTTCTAAGGATGTTATCTTCCCAAGATTCTTCTAAATCTACTGTTAATATATTTAACTCACCGATTATAACATCCTGGCTGGGTGCTAAAGATTGAGTTGGTGATAAAAGAAATATGGGTGATAACTGAGGTGATTCGCTCATCTAAGATGGTTCAACTGTGTAAACTGGTCTGAGTACTTGGGTACTACAGTCTACTTTTTTGAGTTTTGTTTTCCTAAGTAAATCAGAGATTGATAACCTAGGTTTTGTTTTGAATGGCAAATCCATTGATGAGAATTCTGAGGTACTCGAAGAGTATTTCATTGATGTGGATCTATTGAATCCTATTTCAATATTTCCATTTTTATGTTCTATTATCTTAGAAAGTTCTGTGTTTTGTTCAGCTAATTCTTGTTGATTGTTTTCATATATGGGTTGTGAAATTCCTTTTAATAACTAACTATCTAGATATACTACGTTATTCCAATTAATTGGTCTAGGTATGGTAATATTGGATCTAGACAAGTCTATTTGTAATAATAAAGTTTCTCCTTTAACAGAGTTATGTATGCCATTTATGTCCCAAGTGGACACCATGATTTTATAATGAATTCTATAAATTAAAGCTACCATAATTAAAATTGTAGATGAATGGAATATATGTTATGACTTTAATCTTTTAAATGGAAGAAAATATATATATATATATATATATATATATATATATATATATATATATATATATATATGATTGAGATTGATTATCTAAAATTTAAAACAAAACCAATTCAATAATACTTTATACTCATAAAATTAGGTTGTAATAGTTCAGATTTATTAAGTTGTTTGATTTTGATAATTTTTACATTACTACATTAGACAACATAATATGCTTATTAATAATGGATAGTTTGTTTAAATTTAATGTGAATATTAATTAAAAATATATAATTGAATAAATAAATTATTTAGAGAAACAATTTAAAGTAATAAATTAAAAAAAATAAAATTAAAACTTTAATTGAGGAATGAAATATTTACCCTTCCAATAAATGCAAACAAAATCTCCCACCATAAATGAAAATTATAAAATTAAGAGAATCTTTTTAAAATTTAAAAGAAAAATTCATAAATATGTACCAAAAATTCCAAAAATATTTAATAAGTCAAAATTTAATTAATTGCATGTCTTGATTATCTTTTATATATTTTAAATTTAAACCCCGATGCAAGGTTCAAAAATATAAGATACATTTGTTTTTTTTTATATTAACATAAAAAAATATATTTTATAAGATAAAAGTCAAAGATATAAATAATTAGATTAAATAAAAATATTAATGTTTTTGGTAAACTACCAAGGAATTTCCCGTTAATTTTCATCTATAAAACAAATGTAAAAACTAGACTAAAAGCCCATATTACCTGAATCGAAATTCAAAATGTTGAAGTTGTTGAGTTATTTTCTTTTTTCTCGTTTCAATATTTTCATTCACCACAGCACTACCAAAAGAGCAACTCGATACCAACAATAATTCATTAACCACTACCACTGTTCATATTCTCAATACACTGTCTAACAACTCATCATCAGAAACTTCAGACGTGAAGATCAGTTGTGTGTCAAGGGACAACATTTATGTTGTGGGTCAAACTACTCTTAAAGAAGGTGAAGAATGCGAATGGGTTGTGAAAGATAGAGTTAATTTGTATGACTGTGAAGCTCTCTGGACAAAATATATGGCTTCCTAGAATGGGTTTCAGAAAAAGAGGGACTCAGGTCATTTATCAGTTTATTGGAGGATACAAGAAAATGGGTTTTTTATGAGCTGGAATAATAATTCTACTTGGACCAAAAAGGCTGTTTGGGAAACTGAATGATTTTACTTTTTTTTAACCCAGCATGTGTTTTTCCCCCTACAATAAGTATTATGCAATATTGATTTACTAGCAGCAAAAAAAAAAAAAAAAAAAAAACGAGTCAATGATTCAATTCTCTATCTCTAGGTCTCTGTTTTCTTTTTCAGTCATTTCAGTCATAAGGTAAATCATTTCAATAATAAATAATAATGTGGAACCAATACAAATCATTTCAGTCATCTAAAGTGATTTCGCTAGGTTTAATTTCGAAAAAAGTTTTGAGTTGTGGAGTTAAAGCTATTGGTGTGCTAGCTAAAGACTCTACTGGTTTATTTTCTAAAAGCATGTCGAAGTCAGCTTCTGTGACATCCGAGACACTAATTGATGGAAATGATTTGTATTGTGGAACTACAACTATAGGTTCTATGGCTATTGGTTCTACTGTGACGTTGACTGGTTTAGGGTCAATTTGAACTATAGGTTTGACTATTAGTTCTAGTAATGGATCCTAAATAGTAACTGGTAGGTTACCTATTAAGACCGTTAATGGTTTGACTAAGTCAACTGGTGATAGTTTGCTATCCTGGCTAAGGGTAACAATGTGATCTGGTAACTTTTCTACAGAGCTAGGTTTTATCCTATCTATATGTTTTGATTGATGAACGAATGGGGAGTCTAATCCTTTGGTTGCCCTATAGATTTCTAACCATTCGAAAAATTTAATATTTTTATTGTATTCTTTAACATATCGTTCATGTTTCCTAAAGCAGCTAGCCCTAGAATGTTCTGAATGATTTTTAAAGAACCAATGTTTAATTCTTTTGTTATGTGGTAAGTTTAGATCTGTTTTAAGGATTTTATCTTCCCAAGATTCTTCTAAATCTACTGTTAATACATTTAACTCACCGATTATAACATCCTGGCTCGGTGCTAAAGATTGAGTTGGTGATAAAAGAAATATGGGTGATAACTGAGGTGATTCGCTCATCTAAGATGGTTCAACTGTGTAAACTGGTCTGAGTACTTGGGTACTACAATCTACTTTTTTGAGTTTTGTTTTCCTAAGTAAATCAGAGATTGATAACCTAGGTTTTGTTTTGAATGGCAAATCCATTGATGAGAATTCTGAGGTACTCGAAGGATATTTCATTGATGTGGATCTATTGAATCCTATTTCAATATTTCCATTTTTATATTCTATTATCTTAGAAAGTTTTGTGTTTTGTTCAACTACTTCTTGTTGATTGTTTTCATATATAGGTTGTGAAGTTCCTTTTAATAACTAACTATCTAGGTATACTACGTTATTCCAACTAATTGGTCTAGCTATGATAATATTGGATCTAGATAAGTCTGTTTGTAATAATAAGGTTTCTCCTTTAATAGAGTTATAGATGGCATTTATGTCCCAAGTGGACACCATGATTTTATAATAAATTCTATAAATTAAAGATACCGTAGTTAAAATTGTAAATGAATGGAATATATGTTATGACTTTAATCTTTTAAATGGAAGAAAATATAAATATATATATATATATATATGTATATGATTGAGATTGATTATCTAAAATTTAAAACAAAACCAATTCAATAATACTTTATACTCATAAAATTAGGTTGTAATAGTTTAGATTTATTAAGTTGTTTTGATTTTGGTAATTTTTACATATTTATGTTACGACATTCTGTTAGACAACATAATATGTCTTATTAATAATGGATATTTTGTTTAAATTTAATGTGAATATTAATTAAAAATATATAATTGAATAAATAAATTATTTGGAGAAATAATTTAAAGTAATAAATTAAAAAAAATAAAATTAAAACTTTAATTGAGGAATGAAATATTTACCCTTCCAATAAATGCAAACAAAATCTCCCACCATAAATGAAAATTATAAAATTAAGAGAATCTTTTTAAAATTTAAAAGAAAAATTCATAAATATGTACCAAAAATATTTAATAAGTCAAAATTTAATTAATTGCATGTCTTGACTATCTTTTATATATTTTAACTTTAAACCCCGATGCAAGGTTCAAAAATATAAGGTACATTTGTTTTTTTTTATAATATCATAAAAAAAATATTTTATAAGATAAAAGTCAAAGATATAAATAATTAAATTAAATAAAAATATTAATGTTTTTGGTAAACTACCAAAAAATTTCCCTTTAATTTTCATATATAAAACAAATGTAAGAAGACTAGACTAAAAGCCCATATTACCTGAATCGAAATTCAAAATGTTGAAGTTGTTGAGTTATTTTATCTTCTTTTTTCTCGTTTCAATATTTTCATTCACCACAGCACTACCAAAAGAGCAACTCGATACCAACTATAATTCATTAACCACTACTACTGTTCATATTCTCAATGCACTGTCTAACAAATCATCATCAGAAACTTCAGACGTGAAGATCAGTTGTGTGTCAAGGGACAACATTTATGTTGTGGGTCAAACTACTCTTAAAGAAGGTGAAGAATGCGAATGGGTTGTGAAAGATAGAGTTAATTTGTATGACTGTGAAGCTCTCTGGACAAAATATATGGCTTCCTGGAATGGGTTTCAGAAAAAGGACTCAGGTCATTTATCAGTTTATTGGAGGATACAAGAAAATGGGTTTTTTATGAGCTGGAATAATAATTCTACTTGGACCAAAAAGGCTGTTTGGGAAACTGAATGATTTTACTTTTTTTTAACCCAGCATGTGTTTTTCCCCCTACAATAAGTATTATGCAATATTGATTTACT
The DNA here is from genome assembly GCA_030763125.1 of Hippophae gyantsensis. NCBI lineage: Eukaryota > Viridiplantae > Streptophyta > Magnoliopsida > Rosales > Elaeagnaceae > Hippophae > Hippophae gyantsensis. The sequence goes on along the minus strand of CM061039.1, from coordinate 24,718,092 downwards.
AGCAGCAAAAAAAAAAAAAAAAACGAGTCAATGATTCAATTATCTATCTCTAGGTCTCTGTTTTCTTTTTCAGTCATTTGGTTTATGAGACCAACCTGATCATCTTATATTCAATAATAAAAAATATATTTATATTACCATTTATTTATTTATTTACTGTAAAATAATTATTTTTTTAATTTTTTCTTAAACTTTATATAATAATAATAATAATACCATTGAATTTGATTAACATTCAGTTTTATTACTTTTTTTTTAAGCGAAATTACGAATCAAGCTTTTCATTTGAACTATATTTACTTACTTTTACCGACAGTTAATTATATATTATGATGTTTAGACATGTGACTCAAAAGTAGTTACTTTTACAAATAATTTATTATATATTATGATCTTGAGACATGTGACGACTCAAAAGTAAAAACTAATATTCTTATAATATTGGTTGTTATCATACCGGTTCTTTTGCTATATTTCTTTTCTAATAATATAATCGGGTCTTTATTTAAACAAATTTTGTCGATTAAATTTCATTCGAAGATATTAATTGTGTAACCATGTATTGTAGACAGAAAAGACAATAAATTGAAATATATATATATATATATATATATATATATATTATCCAATTGTCATAATGTTATTCACGTGAAAACTTTTTAGCCTTTAAAATCTTACTTTTAGACACGGGCTTTACTTTTGATTCGGACATTGATACATAAAATAAAATTTTATCCTATACTCAAACATCTTGTTACATAAAATAACACACCAATAATCAAAGGAAAATTTTAATTATTATAAATTTGTTATATATATATATATGATGTGATAGAGAATGATTAAATAGTATAACTTTAAATAATTATATTAAATAAGATTTTAATATAGAATCATGTATTTGTGATTTGTATAATAATATTATTGATTGATACCTAGTACCAAGACCAACCTATTGATTTGTGTGTTTTTGCGGGTTAGAGCGTACTGACTGTCTAATTTTTTTTAATCTAGTTCTTTTTTAAAGCTAATTAATAATAACTTTTATTAATTATATTTAAATTTCTTCATTTTATTTAATTTTTAATTTAAGACTAATAACTTTCATAAGAATATGAAGACTTTTTTCCCCTTTATTTATTATTTTTAGATAAGAAAAGAAATAAATTGCTATATTGACTATTATTTTGAATAAAAAAATAAAGAAATAAATTACATTATATGAAATTTCATTTTTCCTCTTAAAAGACCAAACTCAAATTTTTTTTAGAAAAACATAAGTAATAAAACAACGTTTTTAGATAAGGCGAGAACAAGTTTTTAAAGACCATATTTTTTTTTGAATAAAAAATATAGTAAATAAATGCTAAAAAAAATTCTATATAACTATTTTTTAATATTAAAATAATTTTATATTAGAATTAGAAAAAAAAACCTTTCAATTTACCATTTTTCTTAATAATAACACTAACTTGTCTCCATTTTGATTAGTACTTTTTTCACTTTTTCATAAATAACATTTAACCAAAAAGTAAATAATACTTACTAAATTACTTTCCATCTTCTCATAAATAGATAAACTTGAAAGGTAATCAATAAATAAAAAAAAGGTGAGATTGTTGGCACCACTCATTTTATTGTTTTTAAATTCTATTTATTGTTAAATTTAAAATTGTAAAATATACCATTTTACTTTAATATATTAATTAATATTTATGAACGCTACTTTGAACAATTTCTAAAATAAGTAATAAATATATAGTTAAAAAAATGAGATTTTACAATAACTATACCCTAAAAAATAACAAGCTAGCACTTTCCATCTTTTTAATTTTAGTTTTCTTTTTTAACCATATATAATACGCTTTAAATTCAGTCTTTAAATAAGGGAAAAAAGTAGTAAACCTTAATTTTCGTTTAACAATTTAGATTTCAAACTTTTACATACAAATTAAAAGCAACATTTTACAATAAATTAAAAAAAATTAATTAAGTATATATTACATTCAATTATTTTTATCTTTATTATCATAACTTTAAAAAGAAAAAAAATTGAAAACTTCCAAAAAAAAAAAAAACACTTAAACAAGTTAATGGCCACTTGGCCAATCCAATCCAGCACATGATCTACTTGTGTCGGGCAACTTGAAAATTCTATTACTTTACATATGAGATAAGTGGTCATCAGAGAAAAACGCCATCGATCTATAAATGACATGTCCCCTGTTAGCTCCAACAAAATTGTGATCTAACTAGACATTTTAGTATCAAAGTGAGCTTGGACTCTCAATGAAATAATATGTACCAGGAAAAAGAAAATAGTAAAATCACTGGACAAGCTTTCCCTAAAGTGGACTTACATGTTACGTGAAGAAATTTCATAGAGTTAGGAGAAGAGATAAATTGTTACGTTAAGAAATTTCATAGAGTTAAGAGACGAGATAAATTGTATAATATTTCTTATCCTATTCTTAAAATAACTATAACTATATATAATCTTACAAGAAAATTAAAGAAAGCAAAAAGATTGTGTGAAAAAAATGGGTATGTGAGAGAGCACCTCTCCCTAACAGCCTAGTGGTCCCCTTCCCCCTTATGTAACCACCCCTGCGCCAAATCATTCAATTCATCACATAACATTTCTCCTTCTCTTTAGAATCCTTGTCCTCAAGGATAAAGCGAGGGTATATATTGGAGGAAAAAAAAATACGAGCAACATTACTTATCATCTTATCAATCATATGCACAACAACATATGCTTTGAGACCATCCATCCAACTATCACCACCAACTCTCTGTCACTGAATTGTTCCTTCTTGTTCTTCCTCTTGAACTCCAGGCAAGGTGGTTCACCATTATGTCATTAAAATCTTTACCTTTGAGGTTAGTGATAAGAGTCAAATTATTGCATTTTTGTTATGATTTAAATGTTAATATTTGTGTGAAAATTGTGTTTATTTGATTATTTAATCCACAAATATCATTTCACGGGTATTTCGTGTTTAAAGTGCAATTTAAGGTAAAATCATGATTTTGGAGAAGTTTGGGAGAAATTTCAATGATCGAAATTGAGTGAAAATAAAAAAAATAAAAAAAACAAAGTTTCAAAATTTGGAAATCCCGCCGCCGACAAGAAGATTCTCGCCGACGGCGAAAATCTTACAGAGAGCACGGGTTTTGGCATATGCAAATCTATTCGCCAGTGAGACACCTTTCACCGCCGGCCAAATTCATCTCGCCGCCGGCGAGAATCAGAGGAACCAAAATTTTAATTTTTCCAGAAATCTTGCCGCCGGCGAGTTTCGTCCGAAAAAACATTTTTTATGTTGTTTTGTTGCAAAATTGCCCCCAAAACCCTAGATCTATATATACCATAAGATAGAGAAAGAGGGGACGACAAAAAGGAGGAGGTCTGAGACATTTTTGGAGGAGAGAAGACAATTTTGGAGAGAAAGTTTGGAGAAGCTTGAAGGATTATCACCATTGTTGCTACCAAGTGTTCATCTTTAAGAGTTTTTCATCTCTTCTCATTAGCTTTCATTTTCTGCATTTTATTCTGATTTGTTATTCATGGATTCAATTGAGATAATGTTTGTTCTTATTTCCATTATGAACTAATTCATTTTTGCTAAGGCTATGATGTAGTTGAATTAAGAAAATCTGATTTCTTTTGTTATTGTTATATGAGTTCATTGTTTTCAAGTTGAGTATTTATTTCCATGCTTAATACTTTTAAATTTATGGCCAAGATTTAGATGATTTGTTGCATTATATTGAGATCGAGAGAAGATGTGTAATGAATGCTTCTTGTGATAAATATCGTATGTTGAATGCGAGTGTGAGACCTAATGCATGATGTATGTCGTTATTCTAGAAATTCCATAAATCATAATGTGCTTATTTGTGATTAAATCTTCATAGAAATATAGTTGGTTTTCATAGATAAGTAATTCTAATATAACTCGAGAGAGAGTATTAGGTAAATTTGGGGTCTTCAACCATCACTTTTAGCTTTGATTCTCATATAACATGACTTGAAATCGGATTGAATTGATTTAGCGAAATCAAATGCCTTAGCATTTTTAATCATTTGTGAACAACATTCAATTGTGTTATTTGCACTTATTTTTAAGTTAATTTGCTTCTTAAACAATTTCAAAAATTGGGTTTTCAAATAAAATTAGGATTAGTCAATTTCGGTACTTAGTAACGCCATTCCTTGTGGGTTCGATATCCGTACTTTTGTACACTTTATTACTTGAACGATTCATACACTTGCAAAAATACGCATCAGTTAGAAATCAAAATATTATTTTCTCCAACATTGGTAACTTTCTTGTCCAAACTACAAGCAATGGCAGCAATGATTGGCTCATTAAAGATACACATGCCGTTAAGACCAGCAATTACACCAGCCTCCTTGGTGACCTGATGCTGGGAGTCATTGAGACATGCAGGAAAAGTGACAACGACATTTGTTATTGTAACACTAAGGTAAGCCTCTACAATCTTACACATCTTAATGAGAACCAGGAAAGAGATCTCTTACGCAATAATTTTCTTCTCTTCACCTTTGTAGTTAACTACAATTATAGGCTTGTCAACCTCAGGTTTGTTATAATTCTTAGTGCTCAAGTTGTAAAGACTAGAAAACATGTCCATATGGTCGTTGGTATCATCATCCTTCTTCAATTGAATTGGTTTAATCTTGAAGCCAAGTAGGAACTTTTTCCAGCCAAGTTCTAACTTTATGATCAACTTCTCAATTATCTTTGCATTATTAGCAAATGCAATCGTGAGATTAGTATCCTTCTTATCTGTCACAATTCTGACATCTTTCTTGGGCTGGAATTCAGGGGTCCTTACTCTGTCCACAACTTCAGTTGATTTCTTTGGTTCTTTAATCCAATCAAGAATGGAAAATCTAATTGTCTCTACTTGAAGTATTGTTGCAGCCCTTACGAAGTAGAGGTGACCAGGGTCAGCAGGTGAAAACTACATGCAGAGGTTGGGGAAATCATTTAGGAGCATACCAGAATGGTATCCTAGTACTAATTGTAGCACCTTCGGGGAAATTATAGATCCATTACTTCACCCGGTTAGCAACGTCTTCTCCCAACTGTAGGCGAGCCCAGGTAATGCAATCTTGAAATTTTTCACATTTTTTTGTGTCAAGGCACTCAAGCATATGTTCCCATTTACCTCTTGCTTGTGTATTACCCACATTTCTTATTTCACTAATATATTCAACTAGATTTAAACGGTATGCATTCACTTCAACAGGAATCTTTTCAAGAAACCCCCCCAACTTGGACCGGGTTCCTCCATCAATTGCTAGTTTGGGATAAACTCTAGAAGTGATACAAGTCTTTCCTTTCCCACCAAAACTCTCAATGATTGAATGATTAATTAAGCTTCTTAATGACATCTTCTCATAAAGTGGATCTATGTCAACAAAGCTCCATAGGTTGTTTTATCAAGCCTTTCCCTCAAAGGAGACCTACTTTGATCACTACACATTAGAACAACATATTTATAATTGTTTCTTAATATGCAAAAGAACACAGCAGTTTGTTCTTCTAAATTATTAGAAGCCAACACAAGCAAATCGAATGGTTTAATTGTGTCACTAGTAGAGGCATCCTTTTGACTACATAGCAATTATGGATCAACTAAACTTGGGTTCATTAACTCAACATTTTCTATATCCATCCCATCAAATGAAACTTCCACATCCGCCTATGAAGTTGTGATACCAGAAATTTCAAAAATTGATCCAACTTTGAGCTCCTTATCATAAATACTGACTTTTTCACCACGAAGTCTCTCAATTTTTTTGACAGGCCACTGTACTAATTTCTTTCCAGATTTACTTAGAAAAATAGTTCTAGGAATGGCTTGGAGACCAGCCCATCCTTTAACATAGGCATCTGAATCACTAACTGATTCATTCACCCAATCCTATAGTATCCTTCTCCTATTAGACCCATCATAGAAGGTTTTGGAAGCATAAAATTTTCCATAATCATATCTCGGATCTGTTGATAACTGTATGTTATATAGTTATTTTTACCTATCTTATTAATCATAATTGCTATGTTCTTTCTATTTTTAGTTAATTTTAGTTTAATAAATTAGTATTTATTGTTTTTTTATATATTTTAAGAAAATTAAATAAATTGTATCGAAAATGTACTTAATTGCAAATTTGTGTCCAAAAATATAATTTCAAATAAAAGAGTGCTTAATTGCAATTAATAAAAGTTGAAAATATAATTTAAATTAAAGCTGGGCTTAATTTCAATTATTAAAAGTTTAAAATTTAATTTAAATTCGAAAAAGGGCTATATTGTAATTAAGCAAAGTTTAAAATGTAATTTGAAATATATTTGTGGGTGAAAATATAATTAATAAAAGTTAATTTTTGCGTAGGTGAGAAAAGCCACGCGCCCTAGTCCAACGCGCAACGTGGACCGTCCGATCAAAGAAGTAACGGTTAGGATGCGCGCGTGTTATTCATACCCGACCAAAGAGAGTGGGTGCAGAGTTTCTTCTATCGCGTGGCTCGGCGTGCAGGGTGGGACCCACGTGTCTGTTACACGTCTGCCAAAGGTTGTGTTCGCGTGCGGCTGAACCACGTGTAATCGTTCCCTCCAGCCAATTAAAGTCTTCCACGTGCCCCACTTTCCCCTTGAATGAATCATCAGTGGATGCGTGGCACGTTTCGGTGAACGCAAAAGCGCAGAATCTCGCACGCGTTCCAGTCGTTGCCCCCACGTTTCGCACGCCCCAATCCCGTGCGACAATTTCTACGTGCGCCCATTCCCTGCAACAAATGAGGTGCTGCCATGTGTCCCACTATTTGTTTCAGCGAATCAGATTGCAACACGTGGCAGCGTGGATTGAAAATAAAATCAGAAACGCGCAGCTCTCTCCACTCAGATTTTGAACGCGTTTTCGATACATTTTTGTCCCCCACGCGTAATTTTAAATTAATTTCTCCATCGTTAGTTGTCTCCCGCGTGTATTAAAAAATATATATATTTTTAAATGTATTTTTTTTAGAAATTTGTTGTTATAAATAGGAGATAAGATGATAGAGTGAAAAAGTTTTTTAGTTTAGTTTTTGTAAGTTTTAGTTTTTTTGGAAAAGTTTTGGAGAGTTTTTAGAGTTTAGAATTTTTGTATTGTTCGGTTCTGGACTGTAGAACACGTAGAAGCCATTTTTGGCTTTTGTTGTGTTCTGCATGTGCCAAAAATTAATGATACAAGATGTTTTAATTTTATTTCCTCTTCATCTAATTTTTCTGTATGTGATGTAATTTTTATTTTTAATTAATGAAGTAATTTAATTTTTCTAGGGTTGCATTTGATCTAAATTTATAAAGCTTTGATTTTAATTATTTTTGATAGATTTATAAGACGTTCAATTTGTTCGTTCTATTTTGTGCTTAATGCTTTGATTTTGTGCTTAATGCTTTTTGATTATTTACGAATCTTATCAAAACGATCCGTGACACATAAATAAACTTGGAAGAGGCATTTGTGTGTATATTGCTCGTAAATAGAATGATATGTATGATGAAGGATAGGAATATACCCTAATTGTATGTGTGGCCATTTGAAAACTTAGAACGTAATGAATCTTGGTGAATTTAATTCTCATAGAGATATTGTGAATTAATTTAACGATGTGTGTTTATACGAAGCTCGGAAGAGATGTATAAATAAAAATAGAAGTTTTCGGTTGACAAATTAAATGTACTAAAAAATATAAATAAAGAGAAAATAGTATGATAAATGTGGATTAATTTGGTGAAGAATTGCAATCCTAGATTTCTTTTATTTTGTTAACTCTTTTCTTTTTGTTCTAAATCAACGATTGTTTTGAATAAAATCAGAGAGAAATAATTTTAGTACTCAACAAACTGTAGTAACAAATCTCCGTGGGAACGATACTTTACTTATCAAATTTTATTACTTGTGACCGTGTATACTTGTACGTTTTATGTTCTCCAAAAGAGACAACATCTGTACTAACACCGATGAAGTTGAAATCAGCCACACATTGTTCTGTTTCAAGCAGGTACTTTCCAAGTAAATAACAATCATGTTTGTTGTCAAAGAAGCTTGTCTTCAACACATGTTTGTAAGATTCACCCTGGTTAGATGTCTCAATTCCATTTGTGTTACTACTACTAACAGGAAAAAAATCTACATATTTCCACATTCCAATTTTTAAAGATAAGTGAAAAGGATCCTCAGATCTAGTCCAGTTTATCTTAGGAACTACCAAATTTTGGACTTCACGGCTTAAGGAGTCAATTCCAGTGTACATAATGATAGGTTTAAGAGAATCATACCTTCCAAAGTACAACCCAAGGTTCACAATGATTCCAACACAAGAAAGGTTGAACCCACGATAAGGGCTAGCAATACCCTCAGTTTCTTGAGTCTTTTTGTAGACACCAACTAAACCATTGAATGGTCTTTCTCTTCCTTTCTTTGTAGCCTTTGAATCATCAACCAAGCGGTTCCTAACATAGTCCAAGGAGTAGACAAGGAAATAGGAAGAGACACCAGCATCACCACCAGAATTCTAGCTTCCAACAACCCATTCGTAGTAATCCTTTTGGTCTTTCTTAAAGTTAAATAGTCTTTTAAAGTAAACCTTGCTTGTCCTCTTGAAGTAGTCATCCATATCTTTGTAATATTTAGGAAGCCTACCCGAGTTCATCATCTTATTCTGGTTTTGAATCCACAATTTAACACATTTGATTAGGGCAACAACCGTTTGGGACACATCAGTAGGAACTCCACTTGTAAGGAATTCAACAAGGAAGTTTCCTTGTTCTACAGGCCTAAGAACAAAATTAGGGAACGACGCTGATTGAACCCTAGATAGGTTAGTAAGAGCTCCACATGTTGGGGAAGATCAATTCCACAATGCAAGGTTTGAGTAGTTTCTGTAAGCATACTGCCTCTGCTGCACATCAGGTCCTAGAAAACCCCTATAACAGTTTTGAGCAAGTGAAATGTTAGAGGTCAGATGGAGCTGCTCAGGAATTTTTTGAACAATAGTTCGTTGCTGTTGCTTATCAACCATTTGTTTATAGGCACACAAAAACCCCTTTGAGCTTAGCCTTCGTACTGTGAAAGAAGTAGAGAAGAACAAGGATAACTGTGGAGCTATAGTTGAGACGTAAGAGTATCGCTTTTGGTTAACCTTAGTCTTATGGTGCCACCAACACCATATCTTAGTGGGAATGAACATGCGACCCCCTCGAAATTTATTTCCTAAAACACCCTGGCCAACCCTAAAAGTACCACCACCAGGAACACTAGGGATACGAGGAACAAAGTGTCTGTTACTCTATGATTCAGCGGAGGCTTGGTGGCCGACCTTCTCGCTAACGGCGTAGGGTTTCCATTTGTTCTTGGAATGAACGAAGTTGGCAATGTCAGGTTGAATCGACACCTTCAAGGCGTTAGGCGAAGCAAGGGTTTGGGTGTTGTTAGTAGCCCTGTTACCTACGAGAGATGGGATAGTGATGTGACGACGAGAAGCGAAAGCTACTATGGAGGTTAATGGCACCAGAGCTTCTTTACTTGGGTGCACGACTTCTGCATGGGTAAAGGATGGATGTTCGAAAGTTTCTGGAAATGTAGTGAACATTTGAACGACGTGTTGGAAGTTTGAAATATCTGTTTGAACAATTGCTGTTGGGTATGGATTTGATTCAGATCTAGGTGTGAGTTTTGGGTTCAGAGGTGTGCTATGGGAGGTGCGAAGAGCTTGCAGCTCGATCAACACTACATGTATATGCTCGAATTTGGACTCATTTCGTGCCAAAATTTTAGATACTTCGGTGAAGAACTTGGCATCAGAACGATTGTCCATGGATGAAACTGACTTTGATACCATTGTTACGTGAAAAAATTTCAAAGAGGTAGGAAAAGAGAAAAAGTGAGAAAGAGAAGTAAATTGTATAATATTTCTTATCACATTCTTGAAATAATTATGGTTATATATAATCTTACAAGAAAATTAAAGAAAAAAAAGGATTGTGTGAAAGAAATGGGTGAGTATATGAGGGAGCACCTTTCCCTAACAGCCTAGTAGTCCCCTTTCCCTTTATGTAAGCATCTATGCGCCAAGCCACTCAATTCATCACATAACATTACATTCAATCAATTTGTTTTACATTGATAATTTATATGATAGGTTGTGTAAGATTGATACAATTCAATAGGTTGTGTAAGATTGATACAATTGAATTATATCAGCTAATATTTTGGTGGTAAAATATATTGCATGTCACGTGTTTTCTTGGATGTAGGTTTGAATCTCCCAACATGTAATTTAAAACAATTAGTTAGTATGTCTTACGTTCTAGTCTCTAGAGTGGATTTTATCGATTGAAAAAAGTCGTATTGCTTATCCAGTCATATTCTAACCATTAACTTATGAAAGAATTAATCTCTAGCATAATTAAACACTTTTTTGTGATTTTATTGTACAAATATGTGTAATGTGTCATCATTTTATCAAAAAGTCAAATACCTTATTGAAATTCACGTTATTATTAATTTAATATCCAAGTTTATCTATTAGTAACTTTTTTTATAAAATAAAAAAAAACTATAATAAATCAAAGTTTTGGTAAAATAAAAGGGATAATATTGAAATTTAAGATTATTTCTTTAAAAATAAGATGAATAATAGTTTTATTTTTTAAAATTTTGAAATAAGAATCACGAACTTACAGACACGTATATTGATATATCTTCTCAAGGACGATAATTAACGTATATCATTACATTACATATTAATTTATAATTATTTTTTAAAATAATTATAACTATTCACACATACATGTAAGATAATTTTTTTAATTGTTCACAATAAATTTTCTTAAAATTAAATGGATACTTGTTTTAATTGTTAATAGAAAAAATAGATCAACAATGGTAACTATAGGATAACTCTGAAAAATACTGATATGTATTTCTTTTAAGTATTATTGACTTCCTTTACTAAAATATCTATTCTTATTAAAAAAAATTATTAAAAAAATAACCTCGTATTTTTACATAATCCTTAAAAAAATATTTTTTCTTTCAATTTATTTATGCTATTAACAATTAAAAAAATCACCTAGTTTTTTTAAAAGGAAATAACTTAAATACTAAAATTATCTCTTATTATTTGACAATTGTTTTGAATTATTAAAGCTTTTTGACAAAAAACAAATATCAATATGTAAGTTTGAATACTAAATTAATACCATTTAATAATAAGAATAAAAATGTGTCTTAATTTAATAATATAAGCACCTCTGTCAAAACATAAAGGGGAAATAAAAGAATGTCAAAATATAAGGGAATTAATATCTTCTACTCAACACAATTTTGGGAATGCAACACTAACGGCAAGAAATACTTGAAATGGTGGATTATTATCAAGACTTTTTTTGGCTTCTACATTATAATAATATTAATTTTTTAAACTAATAAAAATAATTTTTTTATCTTTATTATACTTGTTTTATGTAAATTAAATTGCTTTAATTTAAGCATATTTTTATCAATTGTTTCAAATTTATATTAAATATAGTGCATAATTAATAAAATAGGATGTGAGAATAATACAAACTAACTTCAAACCAAATATAAACAAGTTTAAAGGAAACTAAAGGACACTTAAACAAAGTACCAAACCACATAATTGTCATTTGTAGGTCCGTCTACGTGGAAGGAAAGAAAATAAAAATTGTAAGTACAAGTACATTTTATAAATTTATCAAATTAAAAAAAATATATTTTGTGTGAATAAAATTTGATCAATTACGTAGCTAATTTCTAGTTACACAAAAGATATGTAATTTTGCTTATAAATAATTAATATTTTTGTCTTAATAAAACATATCAAAATAAGATAAGTAAAATAAAGCCAAAAGAACAATTTCTTTTGATGAAAAATAGTATTGTGTGTGAGAGAGTGAGAGAGAATATTTTAGAAAAATATTAGGGATATTTTTTAAAAGAGGAGTGATATAATAGTGAGTTTGGGAAACACTTGTATGTCATTATTTTGAGTTTATCTCAATTTGTTGTATTTCATCTTACTTTGTACCTATTAATTTTATTAGCAAAAGAAATATTTTTCAGAATTTGTCCCGTGAACATAGCCCACATTAAAGAGTAAACTATGTTAAATTTCCAGTATTGTTATTTTACTCTGTTAAATTTATTTTATTTATACTCGTTGTACCCCAACAACTGATACAGAGCTGACCTACTAAAATTTTTTAGTATGCTCTGTGGTTGTAGTATAAATTGATCTGCCACATCAAAAAAGATTTTATTAGGCCCATGACGTATTTATTTGAAGAAAAAGAAACCTAGCAAAAAAATATCAAGCCAGAAGGTAGATATTGAAAAATTTAATGGCAATAATAATTTCTCTTTATGGTAAAAGAGGATGAAGGATATTTTCATTCAATAGAAGGTACATAAGGCATTGTTGGGGAAAGAAAAAAAGGCAGCAACCGTCATTGAGGAACAGTAGGATTCGATAAATGAGATTGCAGTCAGTACAATCCATCTAAATATCTCAAACAATGTCTTATAAAATATTGAATCAAAAAATTGCAAGACTACAAAAGAAACATGGGAGACTCTAGTACATGTCAAAGAACCTTTCCAATAAACTTTATTTGTGAAAGGAGCTATATCATATGAGGAAGAAAGATAGTGTAAGCATGATGCAACATATTAGCAATTTCAATAGCAAGTTTTCTCACTTAGCAAGATTCAATGTGAGTTTTGGCGATGAAGAGAAAGTTGTGATGTTGATGGCAACACTACCCTCATCATATAATGATCTCATAATAACTCTAACTTATGCAAAAGACAAGATGGAGTTTGAAGTTGTTGTAGAAACCCTATGCTCATAAACAAAATAAGGAGAGAGATTCAGAAGCACAAGCCCTTATCACAAGGTTTAGAGGAAGGAGACAATACAAAGAACAAAAAACCCAGAGGCAAGAGTAGAGTAAAATAAAAAAATAGGTCAATGTTGAATGCCATCACTGTAAGAGGAAGGGTTACATCAGAAATTTTATAGGGTGTTCAAGAAGGAATGAGAAACGAACAAAGGAAAAGCAATGAAGAAAGACAATAGTAGTGATGATGATTAAACAAATACCATAAACGAGTTCAATATTGTTTATGATGAAGATTGTTTCAATCTTGCATCACATAAGACCAGTTGCGTGATTGATAATGGTGCTACAATTCATGCTACATCGAATAGAGAATTTTTCTCATCATACACACTTAAAAGTTTTGGTGTTAATAGAATGGGAAATTAGGGCCTATCAAAAGTTGTTGGCAGAAGAGATGTTTTCTTGGAAATAGAGAATGAAGCTAGACTATTTCTGAAGGATTTCAAACATATTCCAAATATGGGCCTAAATTTGATCTGTGTATGCAAACTTGCAAAGGAAGGATATTGCAGCTCCTTCATTTATGAAAAGTGGAAACTTATAAAAGGCTCCTTAGTAATGGCTAGAGAGGAAAAGCATACAACTCTTTATATAATGCAAGTGAAGCTCTCCACCGACACTATAAATTCCATGGAGAAAAATAGTGTAGTTGAATTATGTCATAGAAAACTCAATCATATGGGTGAAAAAGGTATGACAAGTCTAGCTAGGAAGAAGATACTGCTCGAAATGAATGAAGTACATTTGGGGAAATGTGTTGATTGTCTAGCAGGAAAGCAAAACATAATTTCCTTCAAGAGTTTCCTCCTTCTAGAATGAATAATATTTTACATATGATTCATTCAGATTTGTGTGGACCATTGCCAAAGTCACTTGGTGGTGCTCAATACTTTGTAACTTTCATTGATGATCATTCAAGGAAGACGTGGGTATATCTTCTGAAGACAAAGGATTAGGTGCTAGATTTCTTTAAAGAATTTCATGCCTCAGTTGGGAGACAGACTGTGAAGAAGCTGAAGTGCAATTAGATAGACAATGGTGGAGAATACATAGGACCTTTTCATGCTTACTATAAAAAGCATGGTATTCAACATCAGATGACACCTCAAAAGATAGTTGGATGGCTTAACTGAGAGGATGGGCATAACTTTAATGGAGAGAGTTAGATATCTACTCTCACATGCAAACTTGCCTAAAACTTTCTTGGGTGAAGCCATACTCACAGTTGCATATGTGTTGAATCTTTCACCCTGTACTCCTCTCAAGATGGATGTTCCAAATGAAGTGTGGTCATGAATGGATTCTTCCTATGATCATCTACGGTTGTTTGGCTGCAAAGCATTTGTTTATATCCCCAAGGATGAAAGATCCAAACTTGATGCTAAGATAAGATAGTATATTTTTATTGGCTATGGTCAAGATCAATTTGGCTATAGATTTTATGATCCAGTGGCAAAGAGACTTATCAGGAGCTAGGATGTTGTATTTGTTGAAGATGAGACCATTGGAGATATTGTCAAAATGAAGAAGGATGTTCCTAATTCTAATGGTGACTCATCAGATTTGGAATTAATTCCTCCAACATCAATTCCAATGCAATTTGGAGATGAAGCCCAAGTTTATCCACCTGATGAAGATGATGCTCTCATAGAAGTTGGTTTTGAAGAAGAGGGAGATGATGACGTTCATTATCCAACACCAACACCTACGGCTTCTCCTGTTCCACTGAGAAGAAGTGATAGACTAAGACAAACCTCTACCATATATCCTTCAAATGAGTATGTAACTTTCACTGATAAGGGAGAACCATAGAGTTATGAAGAAGCCATGGATGATTAATCCAAACAAAAATGGATTGAAGCCATGCAAGATGAGATTAAGTCCTTGTAAGAGAACAAAAATTTTAAGCTGATGAAGCTGCCCAAAAGAAGAGGGCTTTAAAAAATAAATAGGTGTTCAGGGTGAAGCATGAAGAACACAGTTCTATTCCATGATACAAAGCCATATTGGTTGTCAAGGGATTTAGCCAAAGAAGAGGAGTTGACTTTCGCGAGATTGTTTCACCAGTTGTGAAAATGACATCCATCCGTACTGTGTTGGGGTTATCAATAAGTCTTGACCTGAAGGTTGAGAAAATGGATGTGAAAATTGACTTCCTACATGGTAACTTAGAAGAATAGATATAGATGGAGCATCTAGAGGGTTTCAAGAAAAAAAGAAAAGAGGATTATGTTTGCAAATTGAAGAAAAGCCTCTACGTCTTAAAATAGGCACCGGGACAATGGTACAAGAAGTTTAAGTCTATTATGGGGGAGAAAGGCTACAAAAAGACTACTTTAGACGATTATGTTTTTGTGCAGAAATTATCTGATGGTGATTTAATTATTATTTTGCTCTATATTGATGGTATGTTGATTGTTGGTTGGGATATTTCCATAATCAACAACTTGAAAAAGCAGTTGAGTAAGTCTTTTTTCCATGAAAGAATTGGGGCCAACAAAGTAGATTCTTGGTATGAGTATTATTATAGATAAAGGTGCCAAGAAATTATGGTTGTCATTGGAGAAGTACATTGATAAAGTACTTCAGAGATTTCATATGGACAAGTTTAAAGCTATTAGTTATCCTCTTGCTTATCACTTTAATTAAGTTCTAAGAAGAGCCCTTCTACAGACAAAGAGAAGGAAGAGATGGAAAAGGTTCCATATGCTTTAGCAATTAGAATTCTAATGTATGCCATTATTTGTACACGGTTAGATATCGCTCATACCGTTAGAGTTGTGAGTAGATTCCTTTTAAATCCTGGAAAGGAATATTGGGCTACAATGAAATGGATTTTCAGGTATCTTTTGGGTTCTTCCAAAATATACTTTTGTTTTGGAAATGAAAAACTTGTGTTGTTGGATACACAGATGCAAATATGGTTAGCAATGTAGATTCTAGAAAATCGACTTCAAGTTACCTGATTACATTTGTAAGGGAAGCTATGTAATGGCAGTCAAACTTATAAAAATATGTTACACTATCCTCTACAGAAGAAGAGTTTATAGCAGCTTGGACATTCCAACTTGGACATTTTATGGTCGTGTCACTACTTATCCTTGTGTGAAAGTCAATATGAGAACTTCTTCCTCTTATCTTCCATGTAATACTTCTCAGAGTCAAGGACCTAGATTTTCTAATTCCATTGTTCTTGTTTGTTATCTGTGTGGCATTATTGGCCACCTTGTTAGGCAGTGTCCATGATATATGAGAAGTACTACTCAGAGTTCTCCACCTCGATCACCCTCATCTCCAATGATAGGATGTACCTATTATGGCTTATCTAACCATCTACAACCATGTTGTGTTATGCACCTAAGACATAGCGTGAAAATAAATAATTCTTCTCCTAAAAATCCAACCAGTTTAGTATATATGGGTAACTCGATAGGATTTTCAAGAAATAATAAACAAAATAAATCTTAAGTACTCTATATTCCTCATACTTACTTGACACAAAGAATATTTTCTAAATCAATTACCCCTTACAAATACTTTAAATAGAGGGATGTTATTTGATCTCTTATATCTTTAATCTTTCTTTGTGTCTCTTCTGTTGTTTGACTAATTTTTTTTATCTCTTTTGATGACTTTATGTATAAAAATATATATTTTTTGTTGTATTAGCACTCGCTTTTTATCCATATTCTTTCTACCTAGGACAGCTTTGCAAGTCTCTTTGTCTAGCTATCATACTGTTTAAATGAACTTTTTGATGTGACCACTGTTGTTTTATGGTTAACATGCTTTTGACTTAAATGGAAATGTGGCTGTATTGACATGTGTATTCCCTGAGAGTATGTATGACTAAATTTTTGTGTTGAATTTAAAAAGAATTTTTTCCCTATACACATGCAATAACGTTGTGAATTTGCATGGTTATTTTGAGAATTTTGTTTGGATTTCTTACTTTGATGATTTGTATGTTGCTAATAGCTCTAGAATCAACTTTAGTGTCTCTTGAGGAAAAATCCTAGTTACTACTTGAATAGAAAGAGGATTTAGGCTATCTTTGAATCATTTGATCCTTTCTTACCACCAATGTTTTATTTTCCTTAGTCTCCTCAATGATCCTATGTTTGGGAAAAAGATCCTATGTTTGGGAATATAAGTGTATGAAAATTAAAAAGTAAAAGATAAAGAACCTAGTTTAAAGGTTTTGTACTTATGGTTGTGAGCTCGCTGCTTAAAGTGTTTGATCATTTAAAGGTTTCCTTAAGCTTTTAAATGTCTCTTTTCATCTACCCAAACTTTGGTCTATCATTTCAAGCTTTGAAAGACCTTTTGATTTCTTTTTAGTTGGCACTTACATTAGTAGAGAGAGGCTAAAAGTAGACTTATAAAGTTTGGTTTACTTTAGTCTATATTTCTATTTGCTTGGTTTGCATAAGCATATCTTGATGTCATATGGAGTAAACAAGTTTAGCATAACACACACATTGCATATCTTCAAAAATTTAATCATAATCTTAAATGAATGTATCATGGATTGATTGTTGATAACTGTATTTTATATAGTTATTTTCACCTATTTTATTAATTATAATTGCTATGTTCTTGATGTTTTTAGCTAATTTTCGATTAATAAATTAGTATTCTTACATTGTTTTTTATATATTATAAGAAAAATAAATAAATTGTATCAACGTTCTTAATTTCAAATTTTTTGTCCACAAATGTAATTTCAAATATTAGAGTTCTTAATTACAATTTATAAAAGTTGAAAATACAAATTAAATTTAAATTTGGGCTTAATCGTAATTATTAAAAGTTGAAAAATTTAATTTAATATTAGAAAAGGGAGTGTGTAATTAAAGAAAGTTTAAAATGTAATTTGAATTTAATTTGTGGGTCAAAATATAATTAAATAAAGTTTAATATTCGTGCACGAGAGGAGAATACACGCGTCATCATCCACGCGTCCGGCCGTGGACCGTCGGATCAACACGCGGAACGGTTCGGATGCGCGCGTGCATATCAACTGGCAAGGAGAGTGGATGCGGGGAAATTCTCTTCGCGCGGCTCGGTGCCGAGTGGGGCCACTGCCGCACGGGGGCGGCGTGCGGCGTGGGACCAGCCCGTCTGACGCCGCGCAGACCTGTCCCCCGCTTTCGCGCGCCCCTTTTCCGGTGCAGGCGATCCACGTGAGCCGGTTGTGCGCGAGCCGGAATGCGCCGTGTTCCACTTAACATTTCAGCAAATCAGAACATGACACGTGGCATGTTACAATGAGCGCGACCGCGCTAGATCAAGCCCGTGTTGTAGCCGTTGGCTCCCGTGCGACCATTCATCGTGCGCCCGTTTCTCCTCAACGAATGAGATCTTTGCCACGTGTCCCATAATTGTGTCCGCGAATCGAGCGCGACATGTGGCGGCGTGGAAGAAAATTAAAACGAAACGTATTTGCGTTCCACCTTTTTCGATCCCATTTTCGATACAATTTTTGTCCCCACGCGTTTAAATTATAATTTTTCGCCACAATTTTATGTCCCCCGCGTGGATTTTAATTTAATATTTTATTGATGTATTTTTTTTGCTATAAATAGGAGATAGTTTTTAGTTGTAAAAAAGTTTGGTTAGAGTAGAGTTTTTGGAGTAGAGTTTTAGTTTTAATTTCGAAAGTTTTTAGAGTGTTTTAGTTTTTTCAGTTTGTAATTTTTATTGTGTTTGTGTGTTGGACGGCAAAACACGCAGAAGCCATTTTTGGCTTTTGTTGTGTTTTGCGTGTACCAAATATTTGTTTTTAAGTTATGTTTTAATTTTTATTTACCTTCTTCTTAATTTTACGTAGTTGTTGTAATTTTTATTTTAATTTTATGAAGTAATTTAATTTTTCTAGGGTTGCATTTAATCTAAATTTATGAAGCTTTAATTTTAATTATTTTTCCTTAGATTTATAAGGCGTTCGATTTGTTCATTCTATTTTTGTGCTTAATGCTTTTTTGATTATTCTGAATCTTATCAAAAGCTTGATCCGTGCACATGAATAAACTTGAGAAAGGCATTTGTGTGTGTATTGCTCGTAAATAGAATGACATGTATGATGAAGGATAGAAATATACCCTAATTGTATGTGTGGTCATTTGAAAACTTAGAGCATGAACGAATCTCGGTAAATTTAATTTTCATAGAGATATAGTAAATTAATTTAACGAGGTGTGTTTATACAGAGCTCGAAAGAGATGTATGAATAATAAAAAAAGAAGTTTTCGGTTGACAAATTAAATGTACTAAAAAATATAAATCAAAAGAAAATAACATGATTTGAGTGGATTAATTTGGTGAAAAATTGCAATCCTAGATTTCTTTTATTTTCTTATTTTACTTTTTTATTAACCAACGATTATTTTGGATAAAATCAGAGAGATACAATTTTAGTACTCGACAAACTATGGTAACAAATCCTCGTGGGATCGATCTTTACTTACAAATCTTTATTACTTGTGACCGTGTATGCTTGCACGAGTTCATGTGTTGAAAAACACGCAACAAGTTTATGTGGATGTTTGCATTTAATGTGTTGGTTTTTTTTGTAAACTGTGTGGTCCCATTTTACCCTACCTTTCCATATGCTTGCCATCACCTTGCCAAACAATCTAGCAAAGGGGTTGGTGAGGTATGCAATGAGGTACCCCTTTTTCTATATATAAAATCCCCTGGTGCCTAGAGTTGGATAGAAAAACCTAATAACCATACCGAATTGGAAAACTAGATTGTACCGAACAATCCAATTCGGTATGATACATGATTCAATTTGCTCCAATTTATAAAAAGTTTAAATTGTTGAAACTAGGCTGGACCATTTACACTCTTACATAGGCAATCTTATAATTTGAGAATATAATGGTATGTACCTTAGTGGCTAAACCTAAGTAGAATGTTGTTTAGTTTTTCTCTTCCAAGGTTTGAAACTTGGAAAGCATTATTTTTATTATTTTACAAGAATAAACAAATAATAAAAATAATATTAATCAAGCCAAGACTTGACGTTGGATCAAAATATTTGAAGATTTCCGTATGTAGGAACAATTACATGTAGGTCAATTGTTCTTCCAACTCAAAAAAGTAATAGAGACCTAGATGAGGGGTGGAAACGCCAACTCGTGGAATCTTTTCGCAAGCTTTATATCAATTCAACCAAGCAAACCTTACATCATGAAATAAGAAATTAGTATAGATGAAGTAAAAAACAACATGCTCAATTGAACACTTCATAAAAACAACAAGTAGTAAGGAAGAACTAACTACGGTAAACATACTAGTAACGGTGCGCCTCATAGGCTTCTATCCAGATTAGCAATAAACATATGCATGGCAAGCCACTAATAGAAAGTGAATTATGAATTCATACTAAACAATAAAGGATTTTGAATCACTTCAAGTCTTCATATGTGAGAACATATTTGATAAATGAAAATTGTACTCTTAAAGCATGTGATCAATCTAAACATAGTAAAACAATTAAAGATTTTGACACATGGAATATAACTAGGGTAATGAGATACAAACTCCTTGAATACTCATATCAAACATAATAAAAATAATTCAAATTAACATAGAAAATCAAACATAGTTCAAAATTAAATTATATATTTTTCCTAGAATAAAGATAAATTAATTAATGTTAAAAATTAAATTTAACATAAATGAATTCACCATAATTTTTTGAGAAGAATCGAAAGAAAATTAACTTGCAAAAAGAATATGTTTTCTCCTATCTGCGTTACTATTACTTTTGTTTTCTCATTTTTGTTTTTTGTTTTCTCTATTGTAGCGCTCCCTCATTGTTCCCTTTTTCCTATATATATATATATATATCACTTTTTAACTTTAACTTTAGTCTAATTTTATTTATTTTTTATTGAATTTATATTTCTTTATTTTTTAAAATTTTATTGCATATTTGAAGATAATAAAGATCTAAATTTTTTAAAACATATCATCTAAGAACTCTCAAATTTAAATTTGACTTATATCGAAACTCCATTATTAACTACATCGAATAGCCAAAGAGGGTAACTTGATGATCAAGTAGCACTAGAGATAGTAACACAAATACTCCAGAAGCATGTGCATCCACCTTCCTAACATATCCATCAAGGTAAAAAGGTACTAGCCCTAACAAACTAATGAAATCCTAGTAAAAGAACCCACCTACAAACAATAACATTCAAACTAGATAGATAGTAACCAACATCATCCCAATGCAACCAATATTGCATACACACAAAACTAACCCTAAACACACCAAAAAGTTTTCCCAACATGAAAAAACCATACCTACCATATAAATAACCTCCTAACCTAATCCTTGATTAAGTATAGAATCCACCTCGGAACCAATAGATTGAGCAGCCTCACAATCAGCGTCTATCGAAGTCATACCAACCTTGCCACCAACAATAAAGGAAAAACCCTACACATTGCTCATAAATGATATATCTTCAAGCTCATTTCTAATTGTTTACCCTTGATTATCCATTACCTTCTCTATAATTACTTCTCCAACAATGTTCTTCCTCATAGACCTCCCAACACTCTTTTCCTTACAAACCACATAAGTCCTATACCAAATGTAGCACCCTCAAAATTGCTAGTAACCACCTCAAAAACTTCTTATTGGCAACATGATCGACTATGAAGACACATAAGGAGCCATCACCAATGAAGACACCTCCCTAATTCACTGAACTAGTAACATCTTTAGTTAACCTCTTCCTTCCTTCTTTCACATGTGAGGGAACTAGCATATTCATCTCTAATATGACCCATTCACAAAATATCACAAGCATTTTTCCAAAAACAAATGCACTAGCTTCGAACTAACTCACAATACCTTGTCTTATGAGTAATCAAGTTATGACAATATCAAAAACGAAGCAAACACTCATATGCCACCTCTACATAAATCTTATTCCTAGGAAAAAAATTCATATAGTAGGCATTATATAAGAGTTAAGAATAAAGAGAACTCTCACCCTAATTGAATGCATGGTTCCAATTCTCCCTATTATTTAAGTAAAATAACCTTTTCACCCCAATCTATATTCATATCTTGGATTTGAATCCACACTAAAAAAGTATGAAACACAAATAAAGAGGGAGATGTACTTAGAATAACATGTATATTAGTTAGAAATTTGTTGTCAAAATTCCATGGCACTTTTCTTATAGAAAAAACTCCAATTCCTCTAGCTCTTCAAAGTAGAAAATGAATGTTGAGTGATCGAAAACTATGATTTCATGAGCATCATTCTTTTTCTAGGTCCTATGCATTACATGAAGAAGACTTTTAGGATTCATATTTTTACGAAAGACAAGCTTTGCAGCAAGAACCAAGTTTAGTAAAAAATTTATCTTGCTCCATCAGATCCTTAATCTCATGCATAACATCAAGAACCTCAAACTTATCACTAATTCCATCCATTCTCACAAGGAAATGACTCTCACAAATTGGGAAAGAAATCGTAAAACTAGGGCTAGAGAATAATGTGGAACTATAATTACAAGCTAATTGCAATCACAAAGAACAAAGGCAGTAATTGAGAAATACCAGTCCAAATTTGGATCACGTAGTAAGGCATAACATACTATGAATGAATGAATCGCAAGACCGACATTGCAAATACCAATCTTATGAAAATACCCTTTGTGGTTTTATTAGTTGTAAAACTATTGCAAGTGCATGAATCATTTTATAGAAAATGATAAGTATATTCTTAAGGTCGATCTAAGGAAAGAATATATGTTATTTTTAATTTATTAATTAAAATATTAAAAAATAATTAAATCCTAAACATCCTGTCACGATATTTTGGTTTGTTTGTTTCCTAATCTAATAACATAAAAAATAAACATAAACATAGATATAGATTCAATAAACAATAATGCAAATTTTATCATTCATAACAGTGGAGTATTTAAGAATGTAATAATTAAGTTAATTATGTTTGTTCGTATTATTTAGGTTATTAAAGATATAAATTAATATTTGTTGATTTTTTTTTTGGTATGAAAATGTCCTTAAGTGGGGCCCAAATTCTTTTATTTAATATTAACTAACTAATATCCTTAGGTGGTACCTATTAATTAATTAAATATTAAATTTTAGCTCTATTTTTAAGAAAATATCAAACCATCTGATCACAACTATAGGCGGAGTCAAATAATTAGACTTTATTCAAGGTATCCAAATTAAACTTAAGAATTTAATTTTTCAAGTACTAACTTTCAAGTTTTAAAACCAATATTGAAAATATGTCGTCGATACATTTTCGAATAATAATTCTTATAAAAAACTTTTAAAATAGAGTTTTACTCTAACTACCGGACGATTGTACCAACAAATAAAAGAGTAATACTCTAAATTAGACTGGATAATTAAACCTTAAAATCTAATTTTCAGATTTATGTTTGTAATAAAAAATAATTTATTTCTCTCTAACATTCTTAATATAAAATCTTGAATATATAAAAACAAAATCAATTTATTTTATGAAAATATTTTACCTATTTAATATTTCGCAAGCATAACAATGTTATAATTATATCATATTTACAAATAGTCAGACATGTTAAATTTAAACAGAAACAAATTAAATATAATATATATGAATAAAACATAAAATGATAACTGTAAAGAATCCATTAAAATAATATCTTCAAAGAATCCTTATAACAGTTTGATGTTAATTCTGTTACTGAAAAAATCTCTAAACGAATTTACATATCTGCTTATTGAATCAAAAACTAAAAATTTATAAAAACATAACTAGTTCATCTCAAAAAGAGAAGAACTTTAAAAATAAAAACTAAAAAAAACTTTCTAGAGAGAGAAAGAGCATATAAAATTGTGTGTTTTGGAATGGGGGAAGAGTGTCCTTTTATAGATGAGGAAAAGGCCAAAAAAAGGGAGAAAATATTTTAAAATTTTAATTTGGACGCCTTTAGATAGGTTGGCATGCATATAGGGCGCAAAAATCTCAACAGACGGGCTGTTGGTAGGTAGATGGGTGGTTGGCGTGCATGCAACATGACACGGGTTGGGGCGATGCTATGCGTGGGACTCAACGCGGATTGGATGGTACGGGCCCTGGTATGTGCAGGAATCGGTGCAATGGGTGGCTGTGCATGTGGGACTCGAAGCGGATGGGCACGTTGTGCACGGTTGGGCGGCTACGTGCGCGATTTTGGCCTTTATGATATTTTTGATCTTTTTGACCCATTTTGTCCAATTTTTCCATCTTTTTGACTTTTACTCATTTATTTTCTCAATATATTTGTGATGTATTATCTCCAATATTTTTTTCTTCGAGTCTTTAAGTTATTTTTGAACTAAAATACCTAAAAAATCATAAAAAATACCTGTGATTCTAAAAAGACAAATTTATATAAAAATATGATAAAATCATACAAATATAAATATATTTAATCAATTAAAATACATTAAATCATGTTAATTTTAATATTTTTTAAGCACTCGTTACATACCTCTCTCGAGAAAATTTTATTAAGAGACCATTGTTGATGCAACAAAAAATTCATTGGCTTAAAAATAAATGTATAAAAATTGAAAATGTCACTTTCAAAATAGAAGAGTCATTATATAGCAATCATCCCAATATCTTCGTCAGTTTTCATAATCTTCTTGATTTGAGCCTATATAACAAAAGAGAATAAAATACAACATTTATTAAAATGGTATAGAACACAGAATCATTTAAGATAACAAAAAATAAAATAAACTTTTGAAATAGGTTTAGTGGATATATCTTCTGGTTAGGCTTTAGAAATCATTTAAGATAACATATAAAGGAATAGTTAATGTACCTCTTAACACCTTGTGCGTTTAGGAGAATTGGTTGTTAACACTCTTCAAATATGAACCAGAGTTGGTTCAAAAAAGAAAAGAAAAAACCCTAGCCAGTAGTCACAGGCTATCTACTACCACGCATTTCCCAATAGGAAACATAATCACCACTACCATCCTAACCTCCAGTTTCCACCATTGTTTTGAATCCCAACACCATCGAAGTAGGAAGCACAATGTGATTGAAATGAAAAATCCTAGTCCACCTCCCATCATTATGATTTACTTGTCCTCTTGACGAATTTCCTTCCTGGAATAGACATATCCAACCTTGTTAATGCTAACCTTGCTAAGATCCTCCAAATTCTCTTTAATTTTCACTACTTCACATCTTTTTAGTTTCATCAGCCATTACTGTTGCCTTCCATAGTATTTCTTGGTGCCTCTCTGGCCATGTATATTGCCATCAAGATAAGAGAATGATAAATGGCTCGTCAATGGTATTATCATTTTTCCATTCAAGATCCTTAGATGAAAATGTCATGTTATGCAAAGATTCAAGAAATGGGTTCTAAAGAACACGGTAGAATCTCTACAATTTACTTGTATAAAATAGTGCTTTAAGAAATTGCTCTTATAAAAGGTTACAAGCAAGCCTATTGTGTGAAATTCATCCTTCAATGGGGCATCTAATGCCAGAATCCTATATGACATCAGAGCATATATTCCTCAATTCCAAAATTTTCAACAATATAAGAATTTTTTTGACCTATTGTCATATAGTAAATAACTTTTTGAATCAAGTATAGATAAACATTAAGTAAGGTAGAAGTGAAAAAAAGAGATCCATTTTATATTGGTGAAATTTTTGAAGTTGAAGAGGTTCGAACCCAAAACCGTATACTCTAATACCATGTTGGATTCTAGCAATAGATGGCCTTTATAAGGATGCATTTCACACAATAGACATGCTTGCAACCATTTACAAGAGCAATTTTTTGAAGCATTATTTTATCCAAGAAAATCACACAAGTTCCAATATGTTCTTCGCAACCCATTTCTTGAATCTTTCCATTACACAACATATTTTGTCTGATGATGTTGAATGGATATATGATTAAAACCATTGTTGAGTCATTCATCAGTCTCAATTTTCCGGTAGAACTCCAAATCACAATCTAATCTAGAAGAAGAGATTGGCTACAACATTGCCCCCAACTTTATTTTTTTTACTATAGATTCATTTCAACATGGTGATGAAGAAGAGGAAACTTCAAGAGACTTTTATAAATTAAATTTACGAATGAGAAAAATTTATAGGGACGATAAGAATATTAAATATAAAATTTAAACTATGGTGATAAATTTGTAGGAGGAATTACTTACTCTTACCCTACACGACTATCAAAAGAAGACGTCTTCTCTCAATAAGTGACTAGGGTGAGATTGATGTAATTCCTTCTACAAATTAATAACCAAATTTTCAGTTTACAACTTCAATTTTATATTAATTTTGAAAAGTTTCTTTTTTACTTAGAGTTAATTAACTAGAGAGTGGATGAATAGAAGATTAATAGAAATATAACAAATTAAAATTTACAAAACTGTCAGATATGCAATCATATGTAAATAAAGTAATGCAAAATATAGAGAAAAAGCTTATGCAAAAATTGGAAAATTCTTCTATGTACAGTAACCCTATCTTCTTTACACACCAATGACCTAAGAGGAAAACCACCAATCCATCAAACCATCGAACCACCTAACTATCTATTATGAAAAATAAGGTCCAAGAACAAAGCTAGGACTCAAAATACCACCAAGTAATCTACTTACAAGCCATTACTTTCATCATAGTTTCTACAAGAAAGGTGTTTCGATCCGGATCAACATTCTGTTGAACTCGGGTCATAAAGTTAATCAAACCCATAAAGCTAGCACATGAAAATTTAGCACAATTACACAAGTACAAATGTGTGTCCTAATGAACAAACATAACTAGATAATTTAAAAAATATATCAGATAAATCAAAATTAACTAGCAACTCTAGAACAATTAGTTTAAAGCATAATATCAATAAAGATAGCTTCGTCAAATATTAACAATTAAACCAAATAATTATGATATAACACACATAATTATTTGATCCAACAATTCAAGAACAAGAATAAAAAAAGTTATAAAACTATATGATCGAAATATCATAAACCAATTAGGCTTGTTAATCAACCAAACGCAACCACCAATATTTGATAGGTTAATTAAATAAAGAATTATAAAGAATTATAAACTTATATTTGCAAAATAAGAGAGAGATTAAGATGAAGACAATAATGCCCAATCATGCTCTTCTGTGGTGAACAAAATTATTAGTCAATGGTATGATTAAATAGAATAAGTAGAAACCCTAGGTCAAAGGTCTATTAAAAATATGTCCTTGAAAATATTTAAAATGTTTTTAAAATATAAGGACAATATAGTAATACAAAGTTAACTCGAGTAAAAATTAGGTCAAACATGAAAACCTAGTTGCTTGATCGATTTAGAACTAGCTCGATTCATTGAACATGGCTGCTCAATCGATCTAGTGAAACTATTAATTAAATCTGTCATAAGTTTCCAATCTACTCATTAATTTTTTATCGATCTAGTGCTCAATCGATCGATTATTAATTCCTCGATCGATTTAATCATGTAAAAATTAGTTCAGCTAGGTAATTAAGCTCGGTCGATCTAGACATGGCTTAATCAATCGAGTAACCTACATGCACATTATTTCTATATGTGTAATATGAAATCTAATGTTCACAGAAACTAAGATATACCTAAGATGCGTTCATTGAAGATCGTTGGTTTTTTTAACTTGAAAATATACTTGAAAGACACTTATAATACATTTATATTTTTTGTTCATAAATATCACCAACACTCATAAACCTTAGAATCTGCCCCTTTGAAATATTTGTGTGATAAAACCTCTCTCTCACTACATAATGATCGTAGGAAAAATAAATTTTTATATGGTGGAAATATCATATGATTTTGTTAAAACATATTCGTTTGAATCTTGACAGCTCATACTTATATTGAAAAATAAAAACACAAACAACCAAATAACTCATACTTATCCTAAACGACTCTTTGTTCATTAGTTTAGTATATATAACAATAGAAAAGCGAAGAATGTTCATAAGACAGACACAAGTAAACAAATGATAGAAATTAAAAACACAACTTCTCATATGTGTAATATCTCCAAAAAAGATTTTAAAAGTAACTCCCCTTATTTTATCTCTCCCCTTTTTGTAGATTTTTCCATTAAAGTTCCAAATTTTCTCCCCTTTTTTGTCATACATATAAACAATATAATCATAAAGAAATAACAAATAGGTTGAGCAAGCAAGCAATGTATTTAATGACTAAAAAAGGAATTCAAATTTTGAAAAGCTCAATAACAATCAAAATAGAGAATTGAAAACAATATGTTTCCCAAAAATGAACAAAGTCCCCCTATCTTCTATGAATTCTCTAAATAAATTAGAATAAAAAAAATTTATAAACTGATAAGTATAATTTTTTTAATTGAAGGTAGTAGACTGAGCTTAACATGACTACAATAGTACACATTAATACATTGATAACATAAATACATATAGACAAGTCACACATATTAATACCTATAGTGACATATTAATAGTCACCAAAAGTGAGATAAATATTAAAACTTCAACCGTATGTCAATTGATCCATTTATGATTAGTTATGAAGGATTTAAAAGAAGGAGTATCACCTATTAAAAAATATTATAGTTAAATTCATACTTTTACAAAATAAAATTTATGTACCAAGAGAAAACTTTAATATATATATATATATATATTCTCCTCATGTTTTTTTAGAGATTGGTTATTTATTTTCTTTTTATATAACCATTCATGGCTATTTATTTTTGTGAATATAAAAGCTTTTGTATTTTTTCCTTTATTATTATTATTATTATTAAAGAAATATGCACGAGCTAAAAACCTAATATGATGATTGTCACATTAGTTGTGAGATAACCCTCTCTATTCATTGTGCTAGCTTCATACATTATACTAAGTATCCCTCTCAAAACTAGGCATCTCTATATATTACTATCTTATAAAGTGAAAGATAGATCTCGAAAAAAACTTTTCAGTCAAGGTTATCTCATTCATTAGAATCTCATAAAATCAATCATAACTTCGAGCATGACATACATATATGTCCAATGTGTGTGTCAGTAGGTTCATGTCAATATCGATCACCAAATGTGAAAAATATGTAAATTCACAAGTCAAATATCCATTTGTATAATGTATAGTAAATCAAAAGAAATATGAATGGAGTATGTAATTATCATACTATTGTTAAAGCATGTCTACTTCCCTCCTTTTTATTTTTTAATGTTTTTAAAATTAAAGAAATACCAATAAAAATAAAAATAAAAACAAACAAAAAAACTAAAGACGTTTACCTAGGGTCAATTAAGCACTCAAACAAAAGTATCTAAGTGAATAATAAATGATGGTCAGGGATGACTAGAAAGATAATATTTCCTAACCAAAACATTCTTGAATTTTGGTTTCAAAATATCAGTGGGTTTGAAATCAACTACCTTAGTTATCATTAGCATATTCCTAGACTTACCTTTAGAGTTCTCATTTATCCTAAATGAAGACGCGATAGGCATGATAGGATAATGGTAATTAGTCTTAGAATTAATAGTGTTGAATTACTTGCCTCTTTGAGCCAACAACTTCATGCTCTCAAGTAGAAACTGTGAACATACTATTATAATTTTCAATCATTCTAAAATATGATGAAATATACATAGATGGATGATGTTTATGGGTCCTACTATATGAAATATTAAAAGTATTATTAAATTTAGGAGCATTCATAAAAAATCTACACTTGGGTCTAATATGACATTTCTTACCATAGAAATGATAGAAAGATATAGACTTAATAGATTATTCAATTATGAGTGTTACAAATCTTTATGTATAATGAGTAACATTAGGAGTAGGGTTAAAAGGCCTTATAGATGTGGTTTTTGATGTTGAATTTATATGTGTAGCCTACGAAGAAGAATGGTTGGAGCGTTTTACAAACTTAGTTGTTTTTGAAGATGATGACATATAATCCTCATCTATATAGCCTAATCCTCTCTTGTCGCCAATATTTTTTCCATAATCTATAATTTTGTTTAGCCTTTCAACTCGAATGGTTAGCCTTTTTACAACTTCTATAGATTGTTCAAGCTTATGCACCAGATTTAGTTTTTCTTATTCTAAGCTTGTAACATTGGAAATCAAATCATTAATTCACTCAAACAAATCAAGTTTCTCTTTTTCCAGTACCAAAGGACTTATTTCATAGGATTTTTTTTTATCATTTAGTTTAGTTACTTCTATAGGCAACCTATCTTTTTCTCTTTTGCATCTTACATAACCTATGAATACTTCTTCAATACTAGTGACATTAAATTTTGAGTAGAAATTTAAAATCACTTTCCATATCATCTGAATCAATATTAGACTTATTGGAGTATCCACCCCCAGTTACAGTAAATGCCTAGTAGTTGGTGCCATAATTTTTTGATTTAACTAGATTGTCATTATCACTTTTAGAGTCAATAAGTGTAGCATTGGAAGCTCTTCTAGTTTGGTTTTTCTTGTTTGCACAATCAGCTTTGAAGTTATCAAAACCTATACATTCAAAACATTGAAGTCCATTGTGTTTAGATTTCTTACCATCAGAACTCATAGATTTGAGTTATCTCTGATTTGATCCTTTTGACAACTTAATTGTCCTTTGTTTCGAGTATTCTTTTTGTTAAGAATTTTATTCAATCTTCTGGTTAAGAGTACTAGTTCTTCATCATCATTGTCATTTTTTTCAATCATAGTAATTTGAAAGTGGTACCCTTGTTCTTTGGAAGTATACTTGTCATTTTTCTATAAAATGATTTGTGCATTGTGAGTGTTTTACAAATATAAAACCAAAGTATTTGCAAAACTGGTATTGCTAACACGATGTCGATTTTACTCATCAGTGATGTCATTCTTTTCCTTCATGGTGCCAACACTAAGACATCTCTTAATCAAGTTGGCAAGTTCCATTTTATTTTAGGTTGTATTGGATATATTGAAGCTTCATAAGCAAGTTGCAAGGTACTTGTGTTGTAGTATATTGAGCATATGGACTCCATTGATTGCTTCTTCACTATGCATGGTGCAATTGTATGTGTACGAGGTAACTTTAATGCTTGAAATTTACCACAAAGACATGTTTTGGCTTACAATGTAACTGTCATTTTCCTTTTTTACTTATGATGTATAGTTGCTAATGTCCACTACTTGCATTTATAATGCTTTGATCTTTCTACTTGTAATCTTATCTTCTGCCCACTTTATTAGTCTTTCCATATCTACTACAACCACCATTCTTTTTGCAAACTAACCTTGGATCATATCTCATATTTCTCCCAATAAATATGCTATAGGAGTGTCTCTAACATGCCTCAAAATTAAATTTATATTTTTGAGAATCTTTGATGTCATGAAATCATATCTTGTGATTGGAGTTTGACATTTGATTCTTAACCATGTTGAAAAATCATCTTTGATTTAAGTATTTTATTGCTCCTTTGGATGCCTCTTTAATCATGTTTTCATTCTTGTTGAATTCGTTGTCATTATAGGCATAAGCTGCTAGCTTGAAGTATTTATTTACTATTTTGCTATGGAAGTTGATTACAAGGTTTTGTTTCTTGTGATAGTAGCAATAACAATAGTGTGCCTTCTTTTCAAACACAATAAAAATAGTTGCTTTTATTCCTAGATTTCTATCTTAGACCATCACCAAATTTTCCCTTTCTCTAATAAACATTTTTAGTTTTCTAAAGAACCATTTTCATGCCTTTGTGATTTTTTCATCTTCTATCCCAAATGCGATAGGATAAATCTGTATTACATAATTAGTTAACGACTACATTTACTTTAAATGTATAATTGTATTTTTCATATTCTTCACAATATATGTAACATGTTAGATATTAATATAGTATAAATATATCATATTACATATTATAATGGTTAATTAAAAGTAATTTTAAATATGTCAAAACGTACAGTAGTCATATAAATATAACTCTATATCTAGTTGTTTCCATCTATTGTTACAACAACAAGTAATAATCCTCCTTGATTTTCCTTTAAAAATTTTCCATCTACCACTACAACCAATCTCATGTATTCGATGAACTTATCAATGCAAGCATCTAACTCCAAGAATCCATATCTAAAGTTGGAATCAATGTTTGTTTTTATCTCGGTGTAAGTACCTTAGTTTGCTTCTTCCAACTTATAAAACCTAGGTAGTTTCATAAATAGATCTTTGGGATCCACCCTAACATTTTTTATGGCTTCTCTTTTTCCCATGATTTCCCTTTTGTATGTGATTTTCACCCTTATTTGTTATTAATGTCATTTATGATATCATTTTGTCTCAATTGTCAATTGGTATCTTGTTAAATTTCTTTGATGCTTTTGGTTACGTATTTTCCTCACTGATCTTTGTAAATTTGTGAACATTTAAGAGTTTCATTGTAAGTTTTTATCTTAAATGCATTAAATTCACCAATTTTGTTTTGCTTCAAGCTTCGATTAACATACTTCATCCTTGCATTTTATTCCTATGTTTTTCTTGTTAGAATTGCTAATTTTATAAGGAAATCTTCCATTTATTGCTAATATTGAGACATGTAATTTGAGCTCTTCCTTCCTGTTGTACACTTTCACATTATATATGCCTTCATCATTTTCTAAATTTGTTGTTGATTTTGTTTAAATTTTTATATCTATAGTTACATATTCAACACTTTAGTTAGACTCATCACATCTTGAAATGTTTACTTACTATGTGTTACATTCAATTTTTTATATTCCTCATTTTATTGTCCAACATTTATTTTCATGAAATATTCTACATCCCTATCATCCATGATGGTTAAAGCTATACGAATACCATTACACTTCATTCTAAACTCTAACGTTGATATCTCCATCTAGGTATTAAGAAGCACATATTTCTTCCTTCAATTGCAATATAGTCACATCCTTTTTTACACATATTCCTTTTGGACTACCATTTACATATATCTTATTTCCATTTTTAAATATCTATTTTCCTCTATGAATAAGTATTATTCCAATTTTAGTATCACTTATTATGATTACATGAAATAGATTTAAATCAGTATATTTGTATAATATACATTATAATACACAGTTTAAAAATCACTTATAACATGTTACATATTGCATGTAACCTGATGAGATAATCATATACTATTATATAAATAGTGAATGTGATAAATAATGTATATAATATGTTACATAAATTAAGATAAACATTGTTTGTAATATGTTATATGTGAAATTGATCAATGTTTGTAATATGTTACATACACTAAGATAAACGTTGTATGTGACATATTACATATAAAAATGGAAATTATTTATAATATGTTTCATACATTGAGATAAACATTGTATATAACATGTTACATATGAAAATGGAAAATGTTTATAACATGTTACATACATTGAGATAAACATTGTAAGTAATATGTTACATATGAAAATATTTTGTGTTTATAACATGTTACATACACTGAGATGAACACTGTATTTAACATGTTATATATTAAATTGGGTAATATATTATATACTAATGAATTAAGTACGTAATCATTTACATTTGTACCAATTTATAAATTTAATTCGTTCTTACTAGTAGGATAAAAATGTATTTATATTTAAATCATTATGGACCTATCAATCTAGTTTTGTAGCACATATGTAGAAGATGAATACAATCTAGATTCATAGATTTATAGACATATTTTATTTCAAATCGATTGCAGGCATATTCAAAAATTTACTATCAAATTAATAAGCATTTCTGATCATTTGCATATTTTTTTATGACTATTATATGAACATAAATTAAGAATCAGGTTTACATATGATTTATAATTTATTTCTTACTTGTAGAAGCCATTGATGTTCTTCGAAATAGAAACACCAATCACAATATATCAAATTCTAAGATTCTGAAATATACAAGCAACGCAAGTTTAGAATGTAATGATAGGATCACAAAAAATTGGTGATAGAGTTTTCTAGAGAAATTGCAGAAACACGATGGAGTAAATCATAGAATCGAGAAGGATAAAGAGTTGCATAGTTTTGAGATCCAAAGTTTATTTTTCTGATTTTCTGATTTTATTTTATTAAAAAGGACTTTTTTGTAATTTAGTTGTATACCTAATCCCAAAACTGTGCATTTTGGGACTATTATTTCTAGGTTTGGAAAATGGTATGTAAAATCCAAATAAGGATGATTTAGGTCCATAATTCTTCTATCACACTAGCCTAATTAACCTATAAGTGAGTGTCCATTAATTCATTGAAAATGCTAAAAAAACAAAAAAAAATGTCTATCAAGTGAAGAAGACTGTTAAAACTCAAATATAATATATAAGAAAATAATTAGTCCATCTCCTAAAAACTTTTTAGAATATTCATTTGTTATAAATAATATCCAACATTTACACAAAACAATTACTTAATAAATCTTATAACTTAAAAGGAGCAAGTAAATCTTAAAAATTTTATTTCACTTTCATAAAATCTAAAAGAATGATATATCACAAAATAATTCGTTGCTTTCTCTACTATCAACAACAAAAAAACCACATTATCATAATTATATTTATATCATTGTTTGACACTTGAAATAGAGTATATAGAAAGGTTCCACCTTTTTTTATTTTTTATTTTTAAGGGATTTTGAACTTTTTTTTAATTTCAAATTAAAATTCTAAAATTCTTCAACTTTGATTATTTAATCACCCCTTCGTATATATATATATATATATTTTTAATATTTTTAACTAAAATTAATTATTTATAATAATAAATAACAAAAATAATGACTTAATTAAATATTAAAAATTAATAATTCGAATCACTTTGTTTATTATTATTTAATTACTATTTTTTATCTTTTTATATTTTTATAAATTTACAAAGGTTAAAGATTGCATTTAATTATTTTAGTTATATTTATATAAAATTTTAATATTTTTAATTGAAAATTTATAAATATTTTTTTGTTGAATAATAACTAAACGTCGTAAAAACTAGAATTTCAAAAAACTTTAATTTAGATTATTTAATAACGATTTCATATCTTTTGTTTATATAAAATTAAAATAGTTACATATTTTATATAGTTATTTTCATAAAATTTCTTCCATACTTTTTAATTTTTAATTAAAATTAATTATTTAAGAATAATAAATAACAGGCTTCATGGTATATATATGTTACATATATACAAAATATAAAACTCAAATTTGAAATAGAGTAATAAAGCATTACTATTAAAAAGAAAATGGTATTGTAGTACAAATATTATCATAAATAAAATTTATTTTCTATCTAATTTATAAGTATAAAATTTCACGTGTAATCACGTACTGATAATTAATGAACTTTTAAAATCCTAGTTCAGCAAATTCTGAAAATAAAAAATGGAAATATGACATACAAAGTACAAGTAAATTCGACATGAATACACTACCAACAACGAAAGAAAGGAAAACAAAACAAAAAAATTACAAAAGTAATAGCTGAAATTATTGTTTTTTTTTTCATTCAACAATCATATGTAAATTAAGTGAAACTAAATTAAACAATATATCCAAAATAGGACTTACTGGTAAAACAACTATTAAATGTCGAATGGTTGACCATGGAAGTAAACAATAAATGACCATGGAAGTAAACAATAAACTTTGAAGCAAAAATAGAAACTGAAATCGAAATCGAAAACCCAAAACCCAAAGTCTCTAAAATGTTTCCATAAAAATCACAGAAAATTTATATAAATGAAAAAGAAAAAATAGAGAAAATTTCAGAACCTGCTGAAAGAAGTCTAAGGAGAAAAGAAAGAAGAAGGGAAGAGAACGGAAGTTTTGACTTTGGAGATCCAACTTCTTTAAAAAAAATAAAAAATAAACAAAACCAAAATCACTTCTTTTATACATAGAAAGCTAGAAACGTGAAAATCTTTTTTTTCTTTTCTTGTTTTTTTTTTAATATTTTGACTATATTTTCGTATTTTATGTAATGAATAATGTTAGTCGTTTTATTTTTCTTGATTTTGGTACAACGCTTTATGTCTTGAAAAGATTTTATCCATATCAAAGAGAATTAGATTATTTTCATGATTTTGTTATAAAGCTCTATATTGAAAAGATCTTATCCATATATAAGAGAATTAAATTTTGGCTAGGTCACCAAACACTAATTTTGGGATCCAAATCACTTTTGTTTTTCATTTTAAAGGTTTGTTGCACACTACTATAATACCTATATATGACCTCGGTTTTTAACCATGACCATAGGTCTATGACCACAGTTATAAAAATTGAGGTCTAAGTGAAAGAGATCATAGATTGTTACTTATAACCTCAGTTTTTTAATCGAGGTCATAGACATGCCCTATGCTCTCAGTTATTCAAAAATTGAAGTCATAGGATATGTCTATGGCCTTAGTCTTTCAATAATCTAGGTCATACTATATGTCTATGGCCTCAGTTTTTATAAGACTGAGACCATAAACATACCCTACAGCCATAAATTTAAATAAAAATATAATTATTAATTATAATATTAAAAGTTAATTTAAATTACAATATTAAAATTAAAAGTGTAAATACATTTGAGTGTTTATACACTAAAACATAATAAAACCTTACTAGCTAATTCTAATATTTACAATGATTATAAGAATAACATTACTATTACAAACTGAGTTCTTACTATTACAACCATTTAAAAGTGTACTTCAAATCAACATAATCAAGTCTACAATGACTTCAGCATAAGTGTAGAGAAAAGGCTAATACCATAGGCGTTGTTAGCATTAGCTAGTTCGTTGGTACACTAGTGCTAGTGCGCTGGTGCTGGTGCACTAGGGCTGGTGCTAGTGCACTGGTGTGCTGGTGCGTTGGTACTGGTCTTGCCACTTCCTGAAAACAAAATAATATTGCAATTTCAGTTATTAATATCAAAGCCTGATATGCAGCATTGGTGTTGGTCTTGCCACTACCTGAAAACAAAATAATATTACAATTTCAGTTATTAATATCAAAGCCTAATTAAAGATGCATATCTTTAAAACAAACAATACTAACAAAAACAACAGGACACGAGGTTACTCTAATTTGGTAGTTCTCAATTCTAGGTTTGGCATAGTCATTATATAGGAGGAAACTTATCTGATCCTTTTTTTCCAACTCCATTGGAACCTAACTACTCAAGAATTTGCATCAGGTTTCCATACCTAAAAGGTTCTAATAATTGCACACCTTAACAAAAAATAGTGTCAAAAAAATTAAAAAATTTAAGAACTAGCACCAATACTAACACCAACACCAGGTACTAGGGACCAAGCATCAAGCACAGGCCCAAGTTTAAGTCCAAAGGCTGAAGCTTTTACAGGGTCAAATATCCCCTTAATCTCAAACATTTCACTGATATACACTACATATATATCACCAGGCTTTACCCCAGATGAAAATTTTCTCTTTGGACTAACAGGTCCACAAATATGATTTATTTGCTTTTCTAGGTTTTTTGATGGATTCTACAAAATTGAGGAACCTGATTGCAGAATGATGGTGGATATTTTGACTACCTTATCATCAACAAGAACTAGAGGATCTTTAAACATACTTTGTGAGTACCATGACAACATTTGGAATAAAGGACCTCATGGCATCAACCAAGTATTTGAGATCTGATGGACCCTATACATTAACCTTTGACACAACAACAAGTCAACTTAAAATAATATATCATAATATGGTACCATGCTCACATATACTAAACTTATAACAAACCAAATAAGCTAATAAGGGCATAGGTACATATTGAGACAATTAAGTACTCACAGACATTCCTTCTTCTCCCATTCCAGCCAAAGTCAACAGAAAACCTACAAAGAAAAGTAAAATTGACCAATTTATAGGCAAAAAAGCCACCCATTTGGATAAAAGTTTAAACAATTAAATAATACAATTTTCACAACATGCATATCATCATCTATCATTTTAGTATACTTATAACTTTTTAATGACCAAAGACGCATAATCTAGCATCATTTTAGTGCAATGCACAAATATATTGGAACAATTAACAAAGCAGTAGTATTTAGTTCAAATGTTTTTGGATAAAAGTTGAAACATTTAAAGAATACAATTTTCACAACATGCATATCATCATCTATCATTTCAGTATACTTATAACTTTGTAATGACCAAAGACGCATAATCTAGCATCATTTTAGTGCAATGTACAAATATATTGGAACAATTAACAAAGCAGCAATAATTAGTTCAAAAATTTCTAGTATTCAATTCAAGAACAATTCTCAATGAAAGAAAAGCATTCATTTTGCAAGAAAAATATTATTGATGTGCCTTTCCCTCGAACTCCTATATTATTCCTGCAAGAAAAATAAAAAAAGAAAGAATTAGCACTATTTTCTTCATGCAAGAAAGTTTTTTGAGATACAATGACACTTGTCTAGTAGCACAACAGGAAATATACATGCTTTTTTTCATGAAATCGTATAAGGTAGATTATAAGAGGCAAGAAAAAAAAACATTGGAAGTTGCTTGGAATAATAATAAAACACATAAGGGAAAGTGATATCATATTTTCCACAGCATAAATTGTTAAAAAAAAGAGATAACAAATAAAATGATAATAGTGCATGCATTTACGACTTTGGAGCAAATGGACCAATAACCAAGGCATTATTATCTCCATCCTCTCTATGATGCATGCCTATAGCTTTCTATTTATTGCTTTTGTTATATTAAATTAATTTGCAAGCTTCATGATTAATTTAGATTTCCTTTTGATGAATGATTAAAAGCAATAAATATAACATGATTTTATGAACTTTAAATGTTAAAATAGATTTATATTTACATAATTTTATCTCATTTTTAGCGAATTTATCTTATCGGAATACGAGTATGTTTTATTAGTTTTTTTAGGTATTTATAGCTTCAAATTAATTCAACTA
This sequence comes from Hippophae gyantsensis, assembly GCA_030763125.1. Lineage (NCBI taxonomy): Eukaryota > Viridiplantae > Streptophyta > Magnoliopsida > Rosales > Elaeagnaceae > Hippophae > Hippophae gyantsensis. The sequence goes on along the minus strand of CM061039.1, from coordinate 24,679,031 downwards.
ATAAACACTTGAAGAATAGTACTAGAAAACACTCCATTATAACCATGAAAAATTAAGACTAGCATATGTAAGCCTTACATATGTTTAAAACTAATGTAAGGGGTGAAATAAAAAAAGGCTTCTAGAACAAAAAAAATCAAGCCATAATAGTAGTCTTGTTGTGCCACGGCACGATACCTGTGTCTCAACATTAAAATGTATTATAGGTTGGCTCATGCCATGGCATAGAAGAAATGCATGCCACAATGCCTTAAAGTTTTTTAGTTATGGATCTAATTAACTAAAGGGGTTGTGAATAGGTAATTAATAAAAATATGCCAAATTAAAAGTCATAGATGACTAAACATGCAATCACGCATATATAAATAATGTATAAATAGAAACTAACACATGATATTTTTAAGTGAAAACAATCTAGGTCTTAACAATAATCTAAGAGAAAAACCACAAGTCCACCAGACCATCTAACTATCTACTATGAAAATATGTTTGATTCAAGGCTAGGACTCAAACTACCCTATAAGATAATACACCCAAGTGACCTACTTATAAGCATGTACTTTCTTTCATAGTCTCTAGAAGCAAGGTGTTTGGATCTAGACTAATGTTCTGATAAACTCGAGTTACACGAGTTATCGAACCCATTCAGTTGTCACTTGAAAAGTTAAGACAAAAATACAAGTGCAAGATGTGTCCTATAGTACAGGATTAAAAAATGAACAATCCTAGCTAGATGATTAGAAAATGTGTAGATAAAAATAGAATCACAAGAAAACCATAGAATAGATGATTAAGTACATGATCATAAATAAAGTAGGCTTACTTATCAATCATACACAATCACAAAATGTTTGATAGATTAACCAAAGAAAGAAGTCTAATAGAATAGTTTTGTAAAATAGATGTAGAGAGAGAAAGTATAAGTTACAAAAGTTAACGCAATTATAGTTGAAGAAAACAAGAAGCATTAGGTTGTTTAAATAGAAAATATTGAAGCCCTAATGTTAGGTTAAAGTCTAATTACAAATATGTTCATTAAACAATTCATAGAGTAGTAAATAATAGGGACAATATTGTAATTGATAAGTTTGGCTCGAGTAAACAAATATGTTATAAGTTGAAGCCATCTTTGCTATATCGAACTAATAAGGTCAATCAATGGAAACCCTTTTCAAACTATCCAAGCAACGATTGATAAAACTTGAGATTAAGTAGATCAAATTTGATTGTATCTCGATTGATCTAATCCTTAATTGATCAAACCCAAAACTTTGATAGATCTATCCCATATTAAAATTAATTCTGAGAGGACTTAGGTCATAGTAGATCAATGCTTGGTTGATCTACCTCCTTGTTCAATCTAGACATTACTCGATTGATCGAGTAATCTATATACTAGATTGTTCCTATGTATCTAATATGAAATCTAACATATATAAGAACATAAATATACAAGGGATGTGTTCATTTGATGCCTAGTAGTTTCTTCGACTTGAAAAGTGATCTTGAATGATAAGCCTAGAAAATAAATTACATTTAAATATCGCCCACACTCATAAACCTTACAATATCTTCCTTTGGAATATTCATATGACAAAATATCTCTCTCTCACTCAACATCACACACTTAGGAAAAATCCATTTTACATAGTAAAACTATTATATAATCCGGTGAAACCTTCTTTGACAGCTCATATGTACACTGAAAATGAAAACAAAAATTGGCACACAACTTGTCCAAAAATATTTATTTGTTTATTAATTCAATGTATATAATAGCAGGAAAGCTAAGAAATAGAAATTAGTGTTGAGTAACAATAGATAGATCATTTAAGTACTACTCTTCCTATATGAATGAACGTAAACACAAAATGTGAACACGCAATGTGTTCTCCCCTATGTGCAATTTCTCCAAAAAAACTTTGATTAATAACTATCACCCTTTATATATTTTTAATTAACACTCAATAACTCACTTCCTTTTTTCATATGAATAAGTAACACAAAAAAGAAGTAAAGGCAAACAGATTAAGCAAACAAATAGTGTATTTAATGAATGTGACTCTCCCTAAGTTCTATGACTCCCCAAAATAAAGTAAAATAAAAAAGAATTTATAACAAAATAGAAACATACTAAATATATATAGACAAGACACACAAACATGACTTGAATAGAAACACTCATTTGAGAAATTAATTTTGTTCAAAGTGTGACTACCTATTGACAACGTAAATATATATAGACAAGACACACAAACATACTAATATATATAGTGATATATTGATAGTCACCAAATGTAAGATATGTATTGAAACTATAATAGTATGTCAATTTATTCATATACGATTAATTAAGAAAGATTTAAGAAAAATAATCACCTATCATGAAAAAATGCAATTGTATTCTTACTCATACAAAATAAAATTTATTTACTAAGAGAAAACCTAATTAACTTTTTTTCTATTCTTTCTTATTATTTATTATTTTTTGTGAGGGAGTGGTTATTTAATTTCTTTCTTTATAACCATTTGTTGCCCTTTCTTTTTTGTGTAGCAAAAGTTTTTGTATCTTTCACCTAGTATGATGATTTTCACACTAGTTGTAAAGTAGTCCTCTATGCGCATTGTGATAGCTTCACCCATATCAATAGATAGCCCTCTCAAAACTACATGCCTCCTTAGAGTAGCATTTTAGAAAGTGAAAGATAGAGCTCAAACAAAATTTTACGACCAAGGTTATCCCAAGCCCTAAAATCTCACAATATCAATCATAAACTTCAAGCATGTCATATATATGCGTCCAATGATTGTGAGAGTATGTTCATATCAACATTTATCATTAGATGTGAGAAATATGTAAACACACAAGTTAAAATATCCATTTGCACAATATAAAATCAATCAAATAAAATGTAATAATATGAAAGTAGTATGTAAAATTCATGTTAATGTTAAATCAAGTATTTTCCTCTTTTTTTAGAAAAAAAAAACTAAAGAGACATCAATAAAAAAAACTAGAGCTGCTCACCTAAGTCAATTAAGTACTCAAAAAAAATTTCTAGGTGAACAATAAATGATTGTTAGGTAACCAAAAATAAATAATCTTTCCTAACCCAAACTTTTTTAAATTTTCATTTCTCCATATCTTTAGGTGGGAAATCAACTGCCTTAACTGTCATAGGAATTTTCTTGGACTTACCTTTAGATTTCATATTCATCCTAAATGAAGATGCAATATGCATGGTAGGATGATGATATTTAGTCCTAGAATTAAAAGTTTTGAAATTCACTTGCCTCTTTGAACTAAGAACTTTATGATTTATAGTTGAATTATTGGACATAGTATGTATAGATGAATGATAATAATGAATCCTATAACTAGAAGCATGGAAAAAATTATTAAATTTAGAAGAATTAATCAAAAATCTATATTTGTGCCTTAATGTGATCTTTCCTACCATAATGATGGCATACATGCACAAACTTAACATTATTTTCTACCATAAGTGGAATGGTTCTTTATGCATAATATTTAATTGTAAAAGTAGAGTTAAAAGGCCTTATATTTATGGTTTTTGATGTTGAAGAATGATCTCCACACAAAATGTGTGTGCAAAGAATACGCAAGTATACATATCGTAACAAGTAATATAATGATAAATAAAGATCGTTCCCATAGAGATTATTTTTTTTAGAAACTAATTTTTAAAACTAAAAATAATATAAATCAATTTTTGGTGTTTTTATATCTTAAGAAAGAAAAATTAAAATAATTAAAAGTAAATAACAATAATTAATTAAATCAGATTTTGTGACTAAAAAGATATATGAGAAAATATCTAGGAATACTTAATCCCCCAATTTTCTAAATATGTGAATCACTAAAATCCCTCCAATATAATATCAATTAATTATATGATCAATTGAATCTAACCTAACATGTATTCCTCTCTCAAGTAAACTACACATCATGTATTAATTAATTTAATCACACTCTCATGCCAATTAAATTGCATACTACTCGTTAAGTTCATCAATTATAGATCACATACATAATAATCATACATATCTGCCTAGAAACTATGCATATTATTTAATCAAGATAGATAATTAAATAATTCTCTCAAATCTATTTAATTGTCTCTATAGATATATTGTTGGCCAAACAATTAATAGCATAAAAATTAGATTAAATAATATTATTAAATTATAATTATAATTGGGGTAAAATATTAAATCATCACATGGTAAAAATTGGGTTCATAAGATCCATAGATTAATAAATTAACTACATATAATTGTGTTCATAAAGAAAGATGTAAAAATTAATAAAGAAGAAAGTAGAAGAAGAAATAAAATCAATCTCTTGAATTGTAATGTTAATCTCCTATTGAATCTCCACCAAAATTGTGTCATCTCTTGAATTTTTCTATATTTTTCTCTCTTTTTAGCTCCAAAAATTGACCAAAATTATGCTAATTGAGGCAAATTAGGGTTTATGGAGTGATTAGGGGCTTAAATAAAGCTCAGGTGCGATTTGGACCATCCAATCAGCTTCAAATCAAGGGCTACGATCAAAACAAGCAAAAATGATAGTTTCAGCCAATCACATAGTGACACGTGGCACCAGAAGTTTATTGGGAGAATCAGAGAGCGACGCGTGGCAAGGGAGTTCTTTTTGTGAAGAAAGGTTAAAAGATTTTACAAAATGAGTTCTTTTTGAAGATGATGGCATAGAATCCTCACCCAATAGCCTAGCCCTTTCTTGTCTCCTAAAGGTTTTCTATAATCAAGAATTTTGGTTAGATTTTCAACTTCAATGGTCAACCTCTTCACGACTTCCTTTGATTATCTAAGTTCCTACACAAGATTCTTAATATCCTATTTAAGATCTACCATACTTGAATTCAAAACATTAGCACTTTCATATAGTTCAATTTTTTATTTTTTCTTTAATTGAGAAATTTATATCAAAGGATTTAATTTTTTCATTTAATTTTGTTACTTCTCCAAGTAACTTATCCTTTTATCGCTTATAGCCAATTGAATCTATAAACAATTCATCAATGTTATTTGCATTAAATTTATTGAATAGGAATTCATAATTACTTTCCTTATAGTCTGAACAATGTTATACTTACTGAAGTGTTGACGAGTAGCTACACTAAATACCAAGTAGTTGGTGCCATAATTTTTTGATTTATAAGCATTATCATTGTCACTTTCTGAGTCATTAAGGGTAGCATTGAAAGCTCTTCTAATTCTTCTCTTTTTGTTAGTACACTTAATTGCAATATAACCAATCCTATTGCAATCAAAACATCTAGGTCTAGTGGGTTTAGTTTTCTTACCTTTGGAACACATAGATTTGAGTTCTCTTGGATTATGATCCCTTGGATAGCTTGGTTGCTAATTATTTATGAATTATTCTGATTGAATATTTTCTTGATACTTTTAGCTAAGAGTTTCAATTCTTCATCATCTTCATCATTGTCATTATCACCATCATCAGTCATGGTGGTTTTGAAAGTGATATCGTTGTTCTTTAGATTTGTTCGAAAACTCATCTCAAGTGTTTGAAGTAAGCCAATGAGTTCCTCTATTTTGATGGTATCTACATTTTTGCTTTCATCAGTGGCAGTGTCCTTTGCATGGAAGTGATTTGATAACAAGCAAAGAATATTTCAATCTATCTTGAAATCATCAATTTTCTCTCTAATATTGACAAAGGTGTTAGTAATATCACATAATTCAGCATTGAATTAAAAAAGAGTCTCATCTTCATTCATCCTAAGGTTTTAAAATTGAGTACAAAGTATGCAAACTTTAATTCATTTACCCTATGTGGCACTATCATACAAAATCTCTAAAATATCCCAAGCATGTTTAGCAATATCAACATTAGAGATACGATCGAACTCATCAGCAGACATAACACTAAAGATGGTATTAATACCTTTGTTATTCCAGTTACTAGCAATTTATCTTCAGTAGTCCATTCTTTCCTAGGTTTAAGTATGATAGCTTTATATTTGGTAACTATAGGTCACTCCCAAACCATAAATAATAGAGTTCTGAATACTCTCATCTATAAAACATAGAAAAGCTCTTATACAAGCCTTCCAGTAGGGATATTCGATCCATCAAATAAGGGAGCATGAGTTGTAGATGAACCTCCTCTTAAATGATCCATAGTAAGGTCATAAGCACATACTAAGTATATCTATTGACCTATTTGATACCAATTGAAAGTGTTTTAGTTACGAATCTAATTAACTAAAGGGGGTGAATAGGAAATTAATAAATATATGCCAAATTAAAAATTCACAAACAGTTAGACATGTAATCATGTGTAAATAAAATAATACAGAAATAGAAATTGACACACAAGATTTTTAGGTTGAAAAAACTAAGGCCACAACAATGACCTAAGACAAAAACTGATAGTCCACCAGACTACTTTATATCCACTTTGAAAAATACAAATACATTCGATTAAAAAGCTAGAACTCAAACTACTCTCCATGGTAATGCCCCCAAGTAAACCTACTTACAAGCATCTACTTTCTTTTATAATATCTATGATGAAGGTGTTCAAATCCGAACCAATATTTTGATAAACTCGAGTCATACGAGTTATATAACATGTTCAACTGGAACTTGAAAAGTTAACATAAGAATACAAGTGCAAGATGGGTCCTAGAGTGCAATAGCCAATGAGCAACCTTGGTTAGGTGATTTAATAAATATGTAGATAAAAACAAAATCACTAGAAAACCCTAAAATAGATGATTAAGCACATGATCACAATAGGATGGAACTTCAAAGGCTCATTTCACTGCATGCCTTTTTCTAAGCTATGGACCCCGAATAAAAATTACACACTAATACTATCCCTAATGCAAAATACACCACTTCTCCATAAACCCTACAATTTTTTCTCCATCCAAACATTAAATACTACTAAAAAATTACATATTTCTCCATAAACTTTCAAATCGTTTCACAAAAATATAATTCCTATCTATTTCCTATACATTTCATTGATAAATTTTTGAAAAACTTCAAAAAATCAACAAATCTTCATCTTTTTTAAAAAGGGTGTTCTTCAAATTTATCATCCTCAAGAACAGAAGTTAATTATCTATTTTTTAGAATTTAAGTCTTAAATTAAATTATCTAAATTTTGTGGATTATTTTTGAATTAAAAAGAGTTTCAAACCTTAATTTTGACAAAGTGAGGGTAAGGAAAATTATGGATTATTTTTTATTTTTTTTATCTAGATTATCTGAGAACCCTTGGATTTAGCTATCGTTAATTTTTATAAATGGAACCAAAAAGGGGCAAAGTTGATACTAGAAAAGGAACATCATTTTTTTTTATTATGATAAGGGAAAATTCTCTTGTTATGAGACCAAATTAAGATTTGACAAAGTTGTGAAGATAAACAAATGTTTTATAATAGAAAAAGGTATGGACTTTGATTTAGGGTCAAATGCCCACTTTGAGAGAATTTTTGATGTGATAAAAGCTTTGGGATGGAAAAGGTTCGTTAAGGAACCTAAAGCTACTATAGAATCAATTATTCGGGAATTCTATGAAAATGCTCCTGACGTAATCCATAATGTGATTAAAGTGCAGGGTGTACTAGTCTTATTTATCTTGTCTGATATTAATGCTCATTATTATTTAATGAATATAGGCTAGAAAGATTATGAAGTTTATTTGATTAATGTTGATTATGCTACAGTAATAGAAAGCTTCGCAATAGAAGGTTCTGATTAGGGTTATGTCATCAAGAAACCTAAGAGCTTTGAAGCTACGTATTTGGATAAGGTTTCCTGCATATAACAACATTTTGTTTGTTCAAGATTAATTCCCACTACCCATTATAGCTTTGTGGATAGAGAGAGAGTAATATTACTATATGCGATAACATCCAAAATGTTTATAGATGTTGGAAATATAATTCATCGTAGGATTAAATTTTTTGTAAGAAACCACCGATTGAATTAATTTTTCCGCTTACTTGTTACTATTATGTACAAAATCAAGGGTGACTTAGTCAAAAGGTGAATTTCGGCTGCAATTTGGCAAGTCATTAAGTATGGCATATTACAATGAGATCACTTTTGGTACAAATATTGCCCTAAGGGACAAAAATGCAAGCCTATGTTGCATAATACGCTACTTTTGCAAACTAATAGCACTATGATAAGGTGAATTACCATAATTTATTCTTTGAAATGCATAAGTTACAACTTAACCATTTTAGGGTAGATATACACCACCTAAACGATCATGACTACCACTTAAAGAACAAGGACCGAATGACATGGAGGGTTGAGCCCCAAACTTATTTCGTAATTTTTATGAGTTTTTTTTATGTATTTTGTTTTGTTTTTTTTGTTCATTTTTCATTTCATGTAATTTATTTTATTTAGTTCATTTTAAAATCCTATCATGTGAACAATATTTATTTTATTTTAGAATTGTTGAATTATAGAACTATTTATTGATACGTATGTAACTTAAATGATTGGAATGATCTATGCACCTATAATTTTCACTTTAATACTTGAGTAATTTTTACATTGAGGTCAATATAAGTTCAATGTTGGGGTGAAAGAAGTTACAATTACATAAATTTCACAAATTTATAAATTTTTTATAAATTTTTATTTTTTTATTTCTTTCATTTGTTTGCTTTTATTTCTTTTTATTAGTTTAGGATAGTTAGGTTATTTAAAACAAATTATAAAATTTTCATGTCTTTTATTTAATTTTAAGCAAATGATTGAGTCTTTGAACTATTAGTTAATTTCTTGAACATATCATGTAGTAATATAATAATTAGTTAGTTTTTATCATAATTTATATTTCATGATAAAATATTGAAATTGCGATAAACCTAAAATTAGTGTCTAGCAATTAAATAGTGGCGACTACCTTGTAAGAATACTTTGAGCTTTTAATATTCCATTTTGAGTGATAAATATTTTCTCATACTCTTTTAAATACTCTTCTTCTCAATTCAAATTATTTAAATGATCTTTATATGTTTTTGTATTAAATACTAGGATTTTTACATCTAATACAATGTCATATATTTATTTTTATTGCTTATATTGAATAACGCAAGTAGAAATTGAAAGTATATGTCCTTAATCATTTATCTATGACCTTCAAAAAAAACAAAGAGACAAGTATGGGGTTACCCAAGCCAATTCAAAAAAAGAAAGCCAAAATTAGTCACTCACTAAATCATACCAAAACATATACAAACTATACATGGGTTCTTTCTCAAAAAAATAATAAAGAAAAATATATCTCTAAAAACAGAGAGAAGAAAAAATGAATAGTAAAAACTAAATATTATAATTCAAATATCCTACAAAGTTGTGAGAAATGGCTAATACAAAAGATAGATAGGAAATAAATCCCCTATAAGTCATTGCATTTTCTTCATCTCTAAAGGAGTATAATTTGAAAATATTTATCTGATGATTTTGATTGATATAAGAAAATAATATGTGATTTCTTTATAAATCCTTTCATTCGATTCCTTTCGTAATATCGATGTTATGCACTACTTTGAGCCTTTTATTCTTCAAATATATACTAACCTATTAGTTTATTTCTTTACATAAACTCTATTTGCATATAGGTTTGAATAAGTACTTGAACCCATATGATCAATGTGATATTGGAAGTTTGACTTGTGAGGTTAGAGTCGAATTAAATTTGGATTCCAAAGCATTGAAATTAGGTAAATTAATATTGTTGCATTTTTTATGTGGGATACAAATGTGACTTCAATTAATTGTTACAATAAAAAATGAATGTTTAGGATGTAAGTTTACTTATGTTTTGGATTTGAATTATGAGCTTAAAAGAGACTAAAAGTATGAGAAGTTTTGCTATTATATTTTTGTTATCTTTTATTTTAAATTTTACTTTGTTAAAATTTCAGTTGTTAATTGTATGTGTGTTTCTTTTTTTAATTTTTTTTTAAATTTTTGTATTTTAGTTTAATGCTTGTGAGTATCATCCCTGAAACCCTCACAAGCCTAAAACACATCCACTAGGATAGCCTAGGGGTTTAAAGGCTTGTTGCATACACTAAATAAAACCATGTCAATCTATGAAAATACATTAGGGTATTAAATTTTATTTTTTGCTATTTGTTTTAGTTTTTACTTTTATTGCTAGAGACTAGCAAGAAGCTAGCTTAGGTAGCTTAGGGTTTTCATGAATTCTTAAAATCACTAAATATAATATGATTTTATGCACTTTAAATATTAAAATAGATTTGTATTTACATAGTTTTATCATCAATTTTAGCAAATCTATCTTTTGGAATCATAGGTATGTTTTGTTGTATTTTTAGGCATTTTATAACTTCAAATTGGTTCAGTTGATAAACACTTGAAGAATAGTACCTAAAAGCATTGCACTGCACCCATGAAGAATTAAGACTAACATATGTATGCCTTACATATGTTCCAAACCAATGTAAGGGGTAAAATACAACAGAGCTTTTAGAAGCGCAAAAACAAGCAAGCCATAGCACTAGTTTTTGTGAGCCACGGCTTGGGACGTGTTGGTTGCCATTCATACATTTTACGGGATGGCTCATGCCAGAGTGCAAACGAAATTCATACCACAATGCCTGACTATAGGATCCACATTTTTCTCTCTTTTAAAATGTTCCTAACCCTATATAAACCCATAAACTCTAATCTAATCATCATCCCTCACCTCCTAATTCTCTCTAATTTGTTCTTTCTTAGTCTTTTATTTTCTTAGTTTCAAAGTTCTTCTCTCAACTTTGAGAGTTGAACAAGTTTTTAGTTTATGTAATAATTCTTTCAATTCAATATATAATATTAACATATCTATTTGGAGGTTTTCTAGATAATGGATTAGTACTAAATTTTGTACTCAGAAGGATATCATTTAGGTATAAATTCTAAATGTATTCTTCTATCTTCAAATTAATTTTATGTTTTGTTCTAATGCTATGTTTAATTTATTGATCATTTAGTAAATTAAGCATGCATGGTTGAAATTACCATGGGATATTAATAATGTTGTTATGCTTTTGAAATATTAATAGAGGTAAAACATCTTTATAAAATAAATTAATCTTTATTTCTTCATTCAAGAAATCTACAAATTTTATTATAGAAAAATATGATAATTACATAACTTTTGTAATAAAATTAAAATATGGAAGTTAGATTTACGATTTGATTATCTGGATCTAACTTAAAGTAATACTTTTAGATGTTAGACATAAATATTTGGATCTGATTTTGAGTCATTCTCTATTTCAAAGATTTTTATAAAATATATTGATGAAATATTTTTTAGAGTATTAAAATCTGAAAGTTAGTTCTAAGATACATCAATCTTAAGTTTAACTTTGTGACACCCTGAATAAGAATCCATCAAACGATTATCAACAATAAATTTGGACCACACTTAAATTCTCCATTGAGTTTAATGTCATTTTCCTTATGCTTGTTGAATATATCTTTAGTTTCATGTCATTAGCTTAGATATTTAAAAACTCAAACTTTGTGATAGAATGATAAGGTCTATTTTTTTATTTTTAAGGGTTTTTTGAATTATATAAAAACTATGTGATTCCTATTTAGACTGATCTTGGAAGTATACTTACCATTTCTTATAAAGTGATTCATGCACTTGCAAGCTATTTAAAAATATATAAAATTTGTGTATCAAGTTTTGTGCATCACCTCTGTCTTTGATCTACATATGAGTTGTGTGTGAGTCTTTAAGGAGTCAGTATCTCCTTACCTTGGTTATAAACAAGGTGTTAGAATCTTTCTTATGATATGCTATGTTTTGTTTGATCGCATGCTATGAGAATACAATCATCATCTATTGAATATGCCCCCATACATGAAGTCATGAATTGTGAAAAAGTCAGTAACTCAATATGTAATAGGGTAAGGAGAAATATACTCCTAAGGAATTGTCCCCTCAATAAATGAAGAATGAAAATATTAAATCAAATTAAACAAACTTAGGTAATAAATAAACACAATTCCAATAGATGAATTAATCACATGCAGAGCAGAGAAAGTAGCATACAAAATAGTAATACAATGTTTTCCAATCAGTCTCTTGATCCTATACGTGTTAACATACAATATCAAGACTCATGTTGTACTCACAAAACACTAAATCATACAAACACAATCAAGATAGTTACAACTATGATAGAAATAAAACCATAAAAACCTCTATAGTTGGGACCTCTATCCAAATTTCTTATTGTTTCCCTCACTTGCTACCTTTGTAACAACCTGGTTCAATACACAAACCCAACTCTTTTCCAAAGTCAACACCACCTAATATGATGTGATCAAATATTGTAGATCAGTTATGTATGGAGTAATGTACTACAACCCTTGCGAACCACTCACACAAAGATATTCTCACAAACTTTGTAAAAATAGTCACTCACACTATTTTAATCTCATATAGACATATCACAATTATTGAAACACTTTCAAAATAATTTGTGAACATGGAATTCAAAATGATAGAAATTTTGGTACAGTTTTTGAATTAATTGAGGGAATTAATAGCTGTATTTATAGCACATTACTAATCGACCAACTAACCTTGCCATGTCCTCACCAACACCTTCACCTTGGCCATGTCGTGGTGTGTAGTGAGCCCTTGGCAAACTACCTTGTCAAGGTGCACAAAATAAGATTTCTTTCATTTCAAAAATTTCCTAGTAATTCCTATAAATACTTGCACTCAAAAAGAACCAAAAAGGACCACTTATGGCCTAGCATGCACACTAAACAACCAAACATGTGGTGCATGAAAAAAAATGCTTTTAATCACAGTGTTCCTAACTATATGCATGTGTACATTACTGATCCACAATAACCAACCTTACATAAAGGAATACAAAATACTGAGTAAAATAAATAGACACTATGTTTTGCACACAAGTAGCTAATACATAGACACAAAGTACAGAAGTACAGATGGACTTAAATTCTCTTCTTTTAGCTTTTTGTGTCCAAATATTTCACAATTAAGTATATACATGCATCGAACTATATATGATCATAAAGATGATCTAAACCTATTTTTTCCCATGAAAAAAACAACAACACAAACCAACCTCCAAAAAACACACATATTCCAAAGGCAACTTCTTATGCACTCCATTCATCTTCTAGGATCAACTCATCCACTCTGTCACTCTAAAACATGAGGGTCTCAACACACAAATCATCTGAAGCCTGATGATTATACATAAGAAACAAACACATTCCACGTAAACATATCTTGTTAAAAATATCATGTAGTCTATTCACATACTATTGTGTTATCTGTACACATGTAAACAATAGTAAGGTAATCATATGTAAAGTACACAACTCTTTATCTTCAAGCAACCCTCCCCATTAGTGTATGCAAGTCAAGCAAAAAGATGCACTGTAATCCTAAACTAACCACCCATGCAACACATAGCATAGAAAACACATGTAGTTATGCACATAAACTTATCCCCCTTTTTGACACAAAAGGTCAAACAAATGCCCCTAAATGAGGGGAGATAAGGTATAAAAAATGCTATAATCCTATCATTCACAAAAAATAGGAAACAGGAAGAAAAATAACAAAACACAAAGTTCTTCAAGCTCATACAAATATAAAGAACTCAAAAGGAAGTTTTTAAGGAAGAGGTAGGCACACCAATAGCCTTTCTTAAGGATTCAAACCTTTGAAATTCTATAGGTATAGTAAATACATCAATGAGTTGACTATCATTGCTAATATGTTGTAAGGACAAGTGTTCACTTCTACAAGATCTCTTATAAAATGATGTCATATCAATATGTTTGGTCCTTGAATATTGGACGGGATTTTTAGAGATGTAGATAACACTGTTGTTGTCATAGAGTAAAAGTTTTTATTCATGATACCATAGTGTGATAACATTTGCTTCATCCTAAGTAATTGTGAACAACATAACCCAACAACAATATATTCAGTCTCAGTAATGGGGAGGGATACTGAACTCTGCTTCTTACTATGCAAAGAAATCAAGGAATTACCCAAACAGAAGAAACATCCAACAAAACACACCAGTGATTTTGAAAAGATATATTTGTATGAAAGATGATAAAAATATTCAAATATAAATCTATTTTATCATTCAAAGGGCACAAATCATGTTATGCTAAGTGCTTTTAAGCACTCATCAGCTAGCTAGATGAAACATAGCATTTAAAAATATAAGAAACATAGCATTTAAAAATATAAACTCCAATATCTAATGGTGCATGTCCATTACTAGTAGGTTAAGTTCCAAGAAGAGATGAACATTACAAGCATGAAAACTCGATCCATACAACATCATATGAAAGATTAGAAGCTCTAACATGAAAAAATTTCCATGGAGCCCATATAGAAAGCATTTTTTGGTTTTCTAAGATCTTCAAACTTTCATTAGGTTTTTGGTTATCTGAAGAAATTTGTGAGACATGATGCATGCAACATCTCTGTACTAATTTGAGATATCTAATTGCAAATGGAGATGAGATAAATGGTTACCATCACTCTCATTATCACCACATATATGCTCTAATTTGAAATAAGAAATTTCTCCGAAAATAAGGCTACTTATATTGATATTATTTAATATTTAAGAAACATTAGTCAAGTTGTGCATTTGCAAATAAGATCACCCTCCAAGTATTTCTTATTCATATTGAGTAAATAGTCATGCATATGAAAAAGTTAAATAATATCAATAGAGTAGCATATGTAGCCAAAAAAAAAGCATAGCATATGGAACTCATATTTCTATTGCTACTCAAACATTATAAATTTCTAAATTAAAATTCAGGTACTTGTGTAAGAATAGAAACCTTGGCCATAGTTGTGGGATATCTCCAACTTTTTAGTATGGATTTATTGGAAATGGAAGAATCTTATTTTGGTGTCAGCTACCCATAGGCAATATGTTCAAAATGTTGATGACTAGTCATCAAGGAAAAACAAAAAAGAGAAAAGGATTATTGAAACTATAAAATACATTGTTAAATTGTAGGTTTTATAGTTACGCTTTCCATGAAAAATACAGATAAGATCTAAAAATTAATAAGCATTGGTTCAAAATAATAGAGAACTTGACAAAACAATTGTGAAATTGATTTGTAAACTAAAATGGCAATATGTACTTCAAACATTTTCACAAACCCAAAACTAAAAGACCTTAATTTCAACATTGTCTAGCATGGCTCTGCCTCAATCTATTCCACTGCACATTCTAGCAATTTACACTAAAAATATTTCAAAAGAACGACTATTGCTATCATTTAGAAAAGGTGACAACTAAGAACATTCACTTAATTTTCTTTATCATAATCTTCCCCATCTATTCTCTAATTCAAGTTGCCATGTTGTAAGGGATCAATTGCCCTCTTTTCTACATCGTCAAAAGAACATCTAAGGTATTCTTCAACCTTCATTTCATGGGTTGTATCTACCAGTGAAGCCTGAGAAGGGGCGGAAATCGGGAGGATTGTTGAGTCTTCATTCTTATCCAAGCCCATATTAAAATCAAAGTTTTGAAGTGGTATTTCCACAATTTTGTCACCATAATTGTTATCTTTCAATCCTTCATCTAGTTTTTGTGCTCATGATGTAATTTTCTTAATTCACATTATGAGACATACTTGGTCAAATTGGTAAAGAGCTTAAGAAAAGATTCCATAGGTTGGCGTTTTCATCCCTCAACTAAGTCCCGATTACCTATTTGAGTTGAAATATTAATTAATCTTCATACAATTGTTTCTACATATGGGAATCTTCATCAACAAACAGATCACTAGATAGAAACTCAAATGAAGAGGATATTAGAGGTAAACTAGATGGTGGGTCTTGCTAGTCTCTTAGCAAGAGAAGTGGTAAAAACTAAAATAAAAAATAAAAATTAAACTATCCTAAATCACTTCTGTGGATTGACATAGTTGTATTTAGCATATGCAATAAGCCGTTAAATCCATAAGTTGCCCTAATAGACGATTTTAAGTCTCGTGAGGGTTTTTAGTAATGATACTCACAAGCATTAACAAAAAACAACAACAAATGAAATAAGAAGTTAACTAAAATTTAAAATAAAGTAAAAAAACTAAAATAAAATACAAAAATATCTCATGCTTATAATCTCCTTTAAGACCATAATTAAAATCTAAAGCATAAGTTATTTTCAACTTCTTAAATAGTCATAGTTTATAATAATAATTAGTTGAAAATCATTTTCATACTTCATTTTAAAAAAAATTAAATTTAAATTTACCCAATTTTAGCGTGAAAATTTGAATTCGTTTCGACTCTATCCTTACAAGTCAATACTCTCTATATTGAATACTATGGGTTCAGGCACTCATACTAAAGCATATGCGAATAGAGTTTATGTTTAGAAATGAATTAATAACTTCGCATACTTATAAAAGAATAAAGGCTCAAAAATAGTACATAACTTTGATCTCATGAAAGGAATCAAATGTATAAATTATAAATATATCATATATATTATTTTCATGCATCAATCAAACTCATTAAGCAAAAATTTCAAGATATATGTCTTCTAGAAGTGTAGGAAAATTAAATGTAATGACTTCTAAGGGAATTATTTCCTATAACTTTATTTTGTAATTAGCTTTTTCTCACAACTTTGTAGGCTATGTGGGTTATAGTATATAAATTATACTATATATTTTTTTATCTCTCTATTTTTTAAAGAGATTTTTCAACATATTTTTTTTAGAGAGTGGACCCATGTACAAATTGTACATTTTTGTAGGACTTTTTAAGTGGTTAATTTGTGGCTTTTCTATTTGATTTTGAAATTTAGCATGGTAACTTTTCACCACCCCCAACCTATAACTTACCCTTGTAAGATATAATTTGATTCCTAATTTTCTTTATTTTGAGTGAAATATATTTTTCCTACTCCAAACAAATTTCTTATTTCTTATTTTTTAGATGATCTCTATAGGTATTAGCATTGAATGTATGAATTTTCTCATCTTAATATAGTGTCATATATTTATTTTTCATTTTCTTAGATTAAATTATTTAAGTATAAATTGATAATACATGCCTTTATCTCATTCATGCAAGATTTCTACAAAAAAAAGACATATTTGGGGTTACCTAAACCAAAATCAAATAGAAAATCCACAAAATTAATCACTCATCAAAATCCTACAAAAAATCTATACATGGATCCACTCTCTAAAACAATATGTTGAAAAATCTCTTAAAAACTAGGGAGATGAAGAATATATAGTATAATCTACATACTATGACCCACATAGCCTAAAGATTTGTGAGAAAAGGCTAATTACAAAAGAAAATTATAAGAAAACATTTCCTTAGAAGTCATTGCATTTAATTTTCCTACACTTGAAATTATTACATTTTTCATTTTTATTGTTAAATTTTTTGAAATTAAGCACGATAACTTTTCACCACCCCAACCTAAAACTTACATTGTCCTCAACATAACAATTGTAAATTAAAGATAAAGAGAAAAGAGAAAAAAGTTACTAATTTCCTGAGAATGTGTAAGTAGTGATGGAGAAATGTAGGTGCATCCATCATGTTTATCATAAAAGTTCACATAGATAAATCGCTATGAACTTATAATATCTCAACAAATATTTTTATTTTTAACAATTTTAAAATTATTCACATGCAATTAAACTAAAATAAACAAAAGAAATAAAATAAAATTACCTAAAATGACGGGTTGACTCTCATCCAATGCTTAGTTTAATGTCTTAGCAAGACATAGCTTGGGGCATTTCATTTTAAATAAACTCAATGTCCCCATATCATTCAGTCAATCAAACCTACATGTAGGACAAGTTTATCTACCTATACTTTTTAAGTCATACCTTATGGATTTTTAAAATTTAATTTACTTAAAACTAGGGACATGATTGTGGGTTTTAGATAATCCACTTCTAGGTGCAAGTCAAATAACTAAGGCATCAAAACACAGTTGTACCTAGATCTAACAAAGCAACTATCTCCTTTTATCAAAGATTGTGATTAAAAACTTTAAAATTTTGGAGATAGCTTTAGAGCAAGAGTACTCCCAAGAAATAATGGTGGGGCAAAATCTCCTTAAAAATCATCCTCCTAGATAGAGCAACATTTCAGAAAAAAACTAGTGGTACAAAAGCTTCCAAGAACTGGTCATCTAGACATAATTTTCTTATATCTTTACTTTTTATGCAATTAAAATCTAAGTTAATAAATTATGTTAAGTGAAAATCTAATTTAATCATGTTAATAAATTAAGTTAAGTAAAAATCTAGTTAATTAAGTTAACAAATTAAATTAAGTAAAAATCTAGTTAATTAAGTAAATAAAATAAATTAAGTGAAAATCTAAGTTAACTAAGTTTTTCTTACATTAAAATTAAAATAATTTTTTTTTATTTTTTATTTAAAAAAAATTAAATTAAAAAATTTTAAATTTTTTTTAATTAAGAAAAAAAGTAAATTTTTATTTATTTATTTATTATATATATTTTTTTAATTAAAAATCAAAAATTAATTTTTTTATTTTTTTAACACAAAATAAATAAATAAATTACAATTATCTACAATACAAAAAATTTTCAAAATTTTGATAAATAATTTAAAAACATTATTCTTTTCCTGATAACGGTACTAAAAGTCCCCGGCAACGGTACCAAAAACTTGACGAAGTAATAACAAGACCGACATCGGGTTAGCAATACCAATCTTTCGAATACTTTGGTTTTATATTTGTAAACTCTCGTAAGTGCATGAATCATTTTATAAAAAATGACAAATATACTCCCAATATCGATCTAAGTAATGAATATATATGGTTTTTAATTTATTATTCAAACTTTTAAAAATTAAATTAAATTAAATCCTAAACATCATGTCATGATATTTTAATTTTTTTTTCCTAATCTAATGACATAAAAAATAAACATAGATATGGATTCAATAAACAACAATACAAATTTTTATCATTCATAACTGTGTAGTATTTATGGATATAAGAATTAAGTTAATTATATTTTATCATATTATTTAGGTTATTAAAAATATATATTGATATCTATTGATTCTATCTTTTTTATATGAATACTACCTTTGTTGGGGTTAGAAATGTTTTGTTAATTAAACAAATCAATTAACACCTATGGGTAGAGTCGATAATTAATTTGGTTAATTAAATTAATTTCTTTATTCTAAGAGATTGAAAATGAACATTTAAATGCCACATTTGGTGGGATTAGAAATTTTAAACTTTATTCAAGGTGTCCAAATTAAACCTAAGAATTTAATTATTCAAGTATTAACTTTAAAGTTTTAAAATCATTATTGAAAATACATTATCAATACATTTTCGATCAATGGTTCTTATAAAAACTTTTAAAATTGAGCTTCATTCTAACTACCAAGCGATTGTGCCAACAAATAAAATAGTAATATTCTAAATTATACTGGATAATTAAACCTTAAAATCTGATTTTCATATTTAAGTTTGTAATGAAAAATAATATATTTCTCTCTAATATTCCTAATATAAAATCTTGAATAAAAACAAAATCAATTTATTTTATAGAGATGTTTTACCTATTTAATATTTTACAAGTATAACAACGTTATTATTATATCATATTTATAAACAGTTAGTCATGTTAAATTTAACCACACACAAATTAAACATAACATATAACAATAAAACATAAAAAATAACTGTAAAGAATTCATTTTAAAATTATACCTTAAAAGAATCCTTATAGTACTTTGATGCTAATTCTATTGTTGAAAAACCTCCAAACGGATTTGCATTTCCATTTATTGAATCAAAAACTAGAAATTTACAAAAACATAGCTAGTTCTTCTCAAAAAGAAAAGAATTTTAAAACTAAAAACTAAAAAAAACAACTAAGAAAACTTTTTAGAGAGAGAAAGAGCTTAAACAAAATTGTATCTTAAAATGTGTTTTTTACAATAGGGTAAATGGGCTTTTTATAGGTGAGGGAAAGTCTAAAAAAGTGAAAAAATATCTTTAAAATGATGATAGATGCGTATTGGATAGGCTGGCATGCGTGTAGGGCACTGACACACCCAAATGGGCAAGATTCGTGGCTGAAAATGCACTAACATGCGCGGAATTCACAGAGTGGATGGGTGTTGACGTAGGCGCTGACGCACATAGGAATTTGACATGATGCACACGCAATTGTGCACATAATGACGGCATGAATGGGCGTGGCTACACTCAGACTTCGGTGTGAAATGGGCGTTACTTCCTACGAGCTTTCGGCATGAATAGTATGGCTGCACACGGGCTTTTGGCGAGAATGAGCATGGCTACATGCAAGATTTGAGCTGTTTTGTCCTTTTCTCTATTTTTTGACTCTTTCTCATTTTCTTTCAATATATTTATGATGTATTGTCTCCAGTATTATTCTTCTGATCTTTAAATTATTTTTTAAACGAAAATACTTGAAAAAAATAATAAAAATACCTATGATTCTAAAAAGATAAATTTATATAAAAATATGATAAAATCATATAAATATAAATATTTTTAATAAATTAAAGTACATTAAATAATGATAATTTTAAAGCTTTTTAAATACCCATCAATATATCACTCGGTTAGGCTTTAGATATCACATACAAAATTACACCATCTCCACAATAAACTTAGTATTATACGTTCAAAGAAGAGAGCTATCTAATACATAGAATGCATGATATTAAATTAATTTTTAAGAGGTTTGCTTTATAAGCCAACTGATGAGTAATTGATGATGTATCTGTCATTAAAAAACAACAAAAGTTATTCTTAGATGTTAGGAATTATTTACCATATTATTTTTACTTCATGAAGTTTTTTTTCTCTCTGGGATTAAATGAAGGTTTTGTATCACTTCCCTATCTTTTTGACATGTAACTCCTTTTAAAGGTCACATAATGACTCATTAAGCCAGCATTTTTTTTTCTTCTCTCTCTTTAAAAAGGATAAAACTTGACTAGTTTCTCATAAATGTCAGAAGATCAACACAAATAAGAAACAAACGGGTTAATTATTAGAATCATCATAAAGAGCAAACAACTAGTACAAATGAGTAAATAACCAAAATCATCATCTCATATTGAATATATAAACAAGATCATGTGCATTCCAGCTAATGGTTAATAGTTAATACCCTTAAATTTAACACCTATAACCTCTGATTTAAGTAAATTTAACTCCAATAACTTTAACTCTATAGCATAACTAAATGTTTTCAAATTAGTCCCAAACCATATCTCCAATTATACAAATACCGTAACATTTTTTTAATCATATAATTATTCAATTTTAGGAGTAAATATATATAACATATAAAATAATAATTATTTAAGACCGAAATATAACATATAAAATAATAATTAATTCACTCATAATAACTTGACTATTTAGTAGAATTCATTCCTAATACTCCTTAAATATGGTGCGTCTCAAAAAAGAAAAGCTAAAACCTAGCCAGTACTCACACCCCATCTGCTGCCACCCATTTACCCAAAAATAAATTTAACCACCACTACCATTCCAACCTCTAGTTGCAATCATTGTTATGAATCCCAATGCCATCGAAGTAGCAAGTGTAACATCAGAGTGGTGCAACGTAATGGTGAACCGTGATGACGGTTCGATTTCATCGAAACTGTACGTCAGTTTCGAAACCGAACGAGGTTCTTGATGGAAGAACCTTTATAAAGCATTGGGTCTTCTCACTTTTAATGTTTAATTCATATACATCATCAAAACACAAAGAATAAGTGTGAGAAATCAGTGAGAGCATCAAATCAAAAATATATTGGAATTCCCGTGTAAGTGCTGAAATTTGATCAATGATAGGAGGTATGTTTTCAATCTATTTTGTTTTCACTTTATTTAAATTATGTATTCATATGGTTTCCTGAATGTTTCTAGATTGAATTATAATCTTAAATTTGGTATCAGAATCATTTTTGAAAACATCTATGTTTTGCTCTATTTCACGAGGAATTGAGATTTTGGGTTTTTTATTTTGCTTGTTTTTGATGCATATGAAAATTATAAATTGTTTCAATATTGATTTTAGAGTGATTATGTGAATTTAAACTTGAAAATAATGAAGAAAATAAATCCAATTTACCGTAGATATTTATTTGAATCACTAATTAACTTTTTATTTAAAATGATGTTTTTGGTTCAAACTGAGACCATGAATTACTTAGAAATCAAATTCTGAGAATTTTGATAAAAAGAACGCCAGATTTCATCGTCGGAATAGAAATATATGGCCGGGTATCTATTAGGGTCAAAACCGGATCAGATTGACCCGACGGGAGGTTGAAGATGAAGTTTTTTTAAAAAAAATTGTTTTTCCTGGGAATCAAACCCAAGCCTTTTGGTTAAGATTGTAGTGTGTTGTCCACTAAAGTAGGACACACTTTAAGTTATAATAGGTACCAGAATTACTTTTATATACATTATGAATTTTAATTTTTAAAAAAATATTGAAGTTGGGAATCGGACTGAGACTTCACTAGTGGGCGCTATCCACTCAGCTGCACCGATTATTACGTCCTATTTAGTTTTTGACTTATTTTTATATATGTATTCGGAATTTAATTTTATTAAAAACAAATTCTGAATATAATTTTAATTTATGTTTGTCATATGTATAATATTTATTATACATGTGATATTTATTTAAATAATTTTTGAGCACATTAAAATTTATTTAAATACATTATGCTTAAATTATTTGTTTTGTGTATTTATATGTATAAATTTTGTAATTAATTATACATATAAAAATTTAGTTAAATAATTTATACATAATGAAATTAATTGTTAATGGATCTTTATGGATTTAATTAGTACTTATATTATTTATTTTTGCTTGCATAATTTATTGTCATATATGCAATATTAATATAGATAATATTTGCACATTTGAAATTAAATTAATATTGCTTATAGTTTTATGCAATAATTAAGCCTAAGGATTTAATTAATATTTAAGTGATTCATATATTTTAATTAATTAAGGAGTAGTCACAACATCTTTAATTAATTAAAACTATAATAAAGTTTATTTATGATCACATTTAAAAAATAAACATTAATTATAATTAATCATATGTGATATAATAATTAATCATATGTGATTAATTAGGATATAATATCAAATTATATTTTCTACTTTACCCATTGGGATTAGGAAAAGGAACATAATTTGATAGTTTTATCGTAAAGTTAGGATGAATCTAATTGAATTAAAACTTTAGCCCACAGACAAGTTTTATGTGACTAGATTCATATTTTTCATGATTTACATTGGTAAATAATGACTATAATTTAGGTCTCAAAATTTAATAAGCATATAATTTTTAATTATAGCTTCTCAATCTGTAAATTTCTCTGATATCCGTTGTGACATTCCCGATCTAAAAGGGAATAATTATAAAATATGAAAGGAAAAAATTCTCTTTCAACTAGGGTGGATAGATATTGATTATGCTATTAGGAAAAACGAACCACCTAAAATTACTCAAACCAGTACTCAAGAGAATATCATGCTTTATGAACAATGGGAATGATCTAATCGCCTTAGCATGATGTTCATTAAGACTAAAATATCTGCTGGTATCCGTGGTTCTGTTGATCAGCATAACAATGTTCAACACTTGTTAAAGGCCATTGATGATCAATTCATCACTTCAAATAAGGCTTTAGCAAACACCCTTATTATGAAGTTCTCTTCTTTAAGACTCACTAGTGTGAAAGGTGTACGCAAGCACATTATGCAAATGAGGGACATTACGGCTCAACTTAAGCATCTTGAGGTTGAGATGTCAAAATCCTTCCTGGTGCACTATATCCTTAACACTCTCTCACATCAGTACGAACACTTAAAGAGAAAGCTCTCAACTCACACTCAAACTAAGAATACAAAGACTTATTTGTTTTTGATGGAATGATTAAACCAAATGCAAGGTAGGCTATTTATAGTCCTTACCATGCAATCTACACTATACAAATATAAAACTAAGAAATAATCCTAGCCACATAAATATTATCTACACATTTCTCTTTTCTACAACCTTCAACCACCCTATTTATTCATCCTTCAACCACTTCATTTATTTCTCTACATCCTTCAACCACTTCATTTATTTCTCTACTTATTCAACTACTTCATCTTTAATTATTATATTGGTGTTGATTTTCAACAACAACATCCCTGATAAAGTAAAGCTTAGAATCTATATGCTTGGTTATTTCATGGTACATTGGGTTTTTTTTTCACACCTGATTGAACTTTGGCTATAACAATGTATAGGAATTGTTTCATTTTTCAGGCCAAAACTCTCTTTTATACCTCTGATCCATATTGGCTCTTTAATAGCTTCAATCAGTGCCCCCATTTTTTTTTTTAAAAAGAAATCATCTTAAGATCATCCATATTATATTTCTCCTATACCCTCTTAAAATAGGATCATTTGAGACAAATAACTTCCCAATGCTTCTATCTCTTGAAATTTTAGTACAATGGATTTTCTTTGCATGTCCTAGGTTCTTCGTTTCAAATTCTAATGTCAACAGTTCCTTGATTTTCATTATCTTAGTCATGTTATCACATGCTAAGTACATAACATCTTACATATAAAAGTAGATAAACTCTTACATGTTGAGGCTCTACCTTGAGATACACAAATTAGTCATATACTCACCTTTTGTAGCCAATTAAAAACACATATCCATCAAATATTTTGTACCATTGGTGTGGGTATTGTTTGAGACCATAAAGACACTTCTTTAGTAAACATACCTAGTCCTTTTTTTCCCTTTTGTGAGTAACCCTGGTAGCTTCATAAGATTTTTTTTCCCAATTCTCTATGCAAGAAGACTGTTTTAACATCTAGTTGCTCAAAGTGTATGTCATAGTGTGCAACAATTAAAAATAAAAGTCTAATAGAAATATCACTACTACAAAAAGGGGTATTTAAGTCGATATGTAAAGTCAGTTTTTGAAAAAAATTGACTTATAATGAATTTAAAGTCGGTTCAGTGTAGAACCGACGCTATCCACGTAGGACATAGTGTCGGTTGACGTGGTGAACCAATGCTACGCTGCGTGGATAGCGTCAGTTGACACATAGAACTAACGCTACACACGTGGATAAATTATTTTATTTTCTTTCTTCCCAGACAGAAACTATTCCAAGCGCTGCATAACTTTCAAAAACCCAAAACCTCCTCCATTTCTCCTCCACTCTTTCTCATTTTCCGACCACTTACGACCATCATTTCCAACGCTGGTTAGTGGGTTTTCTTCCTCTCTAACTAATCTTTTAGATCCGATCCCTTATTTTTTTGAGCAAAATACTTAAATTTTTTATACCCATTTTTCACTTACAAAACACCATCTTTTCTTCATTCCCTTCATTTTGTCATTTCATTTACTCTTGTAAGTATTTCTATTAATTCTACGCACTTATTATTTATATTTTTTCTGTTATTATATGTTGTTATTTATGTGTATAAATTTTTGTATTATATATGTAGGTTTGTATTATAATATCAGGAGAAGAATACACCATAGTAATTTTTTTACTATTAATTAATATTTTTTTTTCAATTATTTGTATTATTTAAACTATTTGTTAAATAGATTTTTTTCTTGTTGTTATTTAGTGATCGAATACAGGTTTTAATTTGAGTATAATATAAAATTGATAAATTTTGTAAAAAAAAAAATTAAAGTCGATTCACGGCGTGAACCTACTTTACTAAACCGACTTTAATACCTTTTTTGTAATAATGTATATTTTACCACAGGAGAAGATTTCATTGTAATTCACGCCTTCTACTTGTGTGTACCCTTGTGCAAAAGGTCTAGTCTTGTACTTGATTGGTTCAGCTGATTCTATTCCTTTAAGTTTATACAACAACTTGCAACCCACCACCTTTGCATCAAATGGCAATTTTACAAGGACACTTGTGACTTTATCATCACCTAATAAACCCTTTTTTGACAATAGTTGTAACTTATGATCACTTACATGACCCATGTGTTTATGACATATTATAGACTTATCTTTATGATGACTAACAACAACTAGAGTATTGGGAGATGTTTTACCTTCAAGAACATAGAATCCTGTTTGTTTGTTAGCTTTTAACATAATTAGAAACCCTCTAGATATTTCCATATTTTATTTCTCAACCTTAAAAGTAAACCCAGCTTCATCTAACATACCAACAGAGGTTAGATTTTCATTTACTTCAAGGATATACCTAACATCGTAATCCATCAACGGCTTAGTCTCACTTAGCCAATTCCTTTGATTTCACACTTTGAGTTGCCCCCCAACATCACATGTCCATTAGCAACACTTCTAAAGTTCACAAATGATTCTCTGACTAGACAAATATGGCATGTACACCCAAGATCAATTATCCATTCCCTATCTGATCTCTCAGTTGAAATAGCAAGGATTTTAGCATCTTCTAATTGATCAGTAACCAGATCAATCTCACCCTCATTTGACCTCTCAAAACCTTTCTTCAAGATAGGGTAATCTTTTCTATGATGCCCTTTTTCAAGCAAGCCTAAACCATGTTGGATCTCTTTCTTGATTGTGATCTACCTTATGAATGAGATCTTGGTTTTTCTTCCTTGGGTCTTGACTCTTTTTTGTTTATTCTACTCCTTGTGTACATAATATCTCCACTATCCTTTCCCTTTTCACTTCTTCCAAGATCTTTCTTCTCTTTTCTCAATTCTACATTCCTGATTTTAATAGCTAAAAACACAATATCAATTTTAAACCCACCCTTACCATACTGTAAAGCATTCTTTACATCTCTAAACAATTCTAGTACTAAGTTCAAAAAGTGATAGCTTGATTCTCATCTGACAATTCCTCACCAGAGTCTGCAAGTTCAATGGTCACCCTCTTTAATTAATCTAAATTTGCCTTCAAAATTTTAGATAAATCCATCTTAAATCCAAACAGTTGCACCTTCAAATTGATTCAACTTGAAAGTTACTTCATCAAGAATAGTTCATCTAACTTTTTTCACACTTCAAGAGCAATTCTTTCCTTTTTCACTTGCCTGATAACATTATTAGCAAGATTCAAGATAATGCTAGTAATGCCTTCTCAAGTAATTTCTTCGCTATGTAATTCTTTGGACATTCTGGTTCATCATTGATGCTACACAAGCAGAGAGTACATCTTCTATTTCCATAATTCAAAGTCTCTTGATCCATCGAATTTATCTATCTCATTTTTCGTATATCCCATCTAGCTTGATTTCAACCACAAAATCTCATGAACATGGCTTGAATCTTCTCAAGAGCAATTTTTGAATTGATCATGTTCAAGATTTTATCAAGAACAATTTAGTTTTCACTTCTCCAACTCCCAAGGCTCTGATAGCACAATTGTTAGAATAACAACTTGCATGCAATCAAGAACTACAATCCATAATCAAGCAAGATAAATAGAAATTAAAAGATAATACAACACACCAAAGATTTTACATGGTTCAACCACAACTTGAGAGCCTAGTCCAAGGGACGGCCAATACCCTTCAAAGTCCACTATAAGTCCTTCTGAGATTACACCCTAAACAATCACTCATTTGTTAGACTATTAGATCTTTCACAACTCACATACAAATTACTCTCTCAAGAACACAAGGCACACACACACTCTTGATCTCATTTATGAAAAGTATCTCCCCCTCTACTTAACTTGATGTTATATATAGGGATCAAGATACAAGAAATTAAAGAGGACTTAATCATTCAGTTTGCCACATCTGATTGCCACATTTGATTTGAGTCACTTCACATAAATATAACATATAAGAGAATAATTATTACATGTCTTAAAAGCTTAAATTTTTATGAGAATTGATATCTAACATTTTTTTATAATATCATAACAGTAAAATCATGGAATCGAATCCTTGTACTAACCCCAAAATTTCATTAAATTTTCATATTGATTGGCCTTGTAAAAAGAACAAAAAAACTAGTATTGAAGAAAGTATAAATGATGGGTCTTTGCAAAGACAGACAAAATATTAGACCGAATGACATGTTAACCTATACTTGAAAGGGAGTGTTAAAAAGTATAAACAAAATGTTAAGCCCTTCTCTTAAGAGTTTGAACTTTTAGACTGATTGATTTTTACCTCTTCTCCAACATGGCATTACAAATGACATGCTCAACTAAGAATCCCATTTGTAGGAATAATTACACGAAGGTCAATTGTTCTTTCGACTCAAATAGGTAACTGATACTTAGACGTAGAATGAGAATGCCAACCCATGGAATCTTTTTATGAACTCTATATTAATTCGGGCAAGCAAGTCTCACAATGTAAATTGAGCAATTAATATAAGAACAGTACAAAACAACATTCTCAATTCAACATACAATAAAAACAACCTGTAGCAACAAAGAAGAAACTGTAGTGAACACTTTAGTGATGGTTTGTCTCACAGGCTCCTATTCAGGCTAGCAGCATGCATAAACATAGCAAACTTCAAGCACCATGTAATCAAATAAACCTAACAAACCAATTAAAGAGTTTGACACTTGGGACACAACTAGGGTAAGGAGATACAGACACCTTAAAGACTCACAGCAAACTTACATGCACATAATAGACACAGGCAATATAAATTAATAACGGAACAGGCAGATTAATTTATTACAATATAAGCAATATGCAACAAATAAAGGAAAGAAGGCATACAACAACAATAGCAAATATAATTTTTAATCAGAATCTACATCTAGTATGTTAGCATATACAAGATAATAACTCAAATTATACTAATGCATCAATCTAAATATGCATAGCAACATTGAAAGAATCCAAGACCTGATACAAAATTAAGTTAAGAAGATATTGACTCCTAAAGAACTCCTCACTTAATAGAAGCCTATTAATGCATAAATCACAGACAGCCATACACAAGCAACAAATAAGTTACACCATAGTCAGAAAACTCATAGTAAAAAGAAAATAGATAGAGAACTCAGTAAATGGAAGGGAGGTGATAAATAACAAAAGCTTTCTAATTAGAATTTAAACTTTAATATGTATAGACAGATACCATTTAAACTTTGATTGTACCAACTACATGATAAGAGTCAAATTATTGCATTTTTGTTATGATTTAAATGTTGATATTTGTGTGAAAATTGGGTTTATTTGATTATTTAATCCACAAATGTCATTTCACGGGTATTTCGTGTTTAAAGTGCAATTTCAGGTAAAATTATAATTTTGGAGAAGTTTGGGACAAATTTCTATGAACGGGATTGAGTGCAAATAAAAAGAAAACAAAATTTCAAGTAAAATCATAATTTTGGAGAAGTTTGGGACAAATTTCTATGAACGGGATTGAGTGCAAATAAAAAGAAAACAAAATTTAAAAATTTGGAATTTCGCCGCCGACGAGAATATTATCGCCGCCGGCGAAAACCTTATGGAGAATACGTTCAAAATCATGCAAGGAGCACGGATTTTGGCAAAGCAATCTCGCCGCCGGCCAAATAAATCTCGCTGCCGGCCAAATAAATCTCGCCGCTGGCCAAAGCAATCTAGCCGCCGGCCAAATTAAACTCGCCGCCGGCCAAGTGCATCTCGCCTTCGGCCACAATAATCTAGCCGCCGGCGAGATTTAGCGGATCAAAAATCGTAACTTTCCAGAAATCTCGCCGTCGGTGAGTCTCGTCTGAAAACAAATTTTTTATTGTGTTTTGTTCCAAAATTGCCCCCCAAACCCTAGATCTATATATAAAATATGATGGAGAAAGAGGGGGACGGCAGAGAGAACATATCTGAGTCAATTTTGGAGGGAAAAAGGTAATTTTGGAGAGAAAGTTTGGAAAAGCTTGAAGGATCATCACCATTGTTGCTACCAAGTCTTCATCTTCAAGAGTTTTTCATCTCTTCTCCTTAGCCTTCATATTCTGCATTTTATTCAGATTTGTTATTCATGAATTCAATTGAAATAATGGTTGTTCTTATTTCCGTTATGAACTAATTTGTTTTTGCTAAGGCTATGATGTAGTTGAATCAAGGAAATCTTATTTCTTTTGTTATTGTTATATGAGTTCATTGTTTTCAAGTTGAGTGTTTATTTCCATGCTTAATGCTTTTAAATTTCTGGCCAAGATTTAGATGATTAGTTGCATTATATTGAGACCGAGAGGAAATATGTAATGAATGCTTCTTGTGATAAATATCGTATGTTGAATGCGAGTGTGAGAACTAATGCATGATGTATGTGGTTAATCTAGAAATTCCATAAATCTTAATGTGCTTGTTTGTGATTAAATCTTCATAGAAATATAGTTGGTTTTCATAGATAAGTAATTCTAATATAACTCGAGAGAGAGTATAAGGTAAATTTGGGTTTTTCAACCATCACTTTTAGCTTTGATTCTCATATAACATGACTTGAAATCGGATTGAATTAATTTAGCGAAATCAAATGCCTTAGCGTTTTTAATCATTTGTGAACAACATTAAATTTTGTTATTTGTGTTTAGTTTTATGTTAATTTACTTTTAAAACAATTTCAACAATTCGGTTTTCAAATAAAATTAGAGTTAATCAATTTCGGTACTTAGTAACGTCATTCCTTGTGGGTTCGATATCTGTACTTTTGTACACTTTATTACTTGAACGATTCGTACACTTGCGAAAATAAGCATCAAGTTTTTGGCGCCGTTACCGTGGAATAGTTTGATTTTATTAATATCGATACTACCTAATCTTAGTTTTAATTTGAAGTTAATTTGCGTTCTGATTGTTTCATTTTTAATTTTTTTTATTTTGCTGTTTTATTTAATTTATCAAAAAAAAAGTAAATTTGTGTTGTTTTGTGTTAGTTGATTTTCTGGTTGTAGGATTTTTGTATGAGACGTACAAGAAGCCTTAACCTTCTTCCATTTGATCCGGAGATTGATAGAACATATAGGCGTCTAAACCGAGAGAGAAGACGTTCAACTTCAGCTCCTAATAGACAATTAGCCATGGATCCACCATTTGTTGAGGGAGTTGGAAATCGTAGAGCTTTGAGGGATTATGCTGTGCCTAATGTTGCTGGAACTACTTCGGGTATAAGGAGGCCAACTATTCAAGCCAATAACTTTGAGATAAAACCATTCTTTATCCAAATGGTTCAATCAAATCAGTTTGGGGGAATGTCAAAGGATGATCCAAATGCACATATTGCTTACTTTCTGGAGGTGTGCAATCTTTACAAGATAAATGGTGTGTCCGAAGATGCTGTAAGATCGAGGGTTTTTCCTTTTTCACTTCGGGATAAAGCCAAGGAGTGGCTAAAATCATTACCACCAGGATCAATTACAACATGGAATGAATTGGTTCAGAAATTCTTATCCAAGTTCTTTCCTCCTGCTAAGATAGCAAAATTAAGGAATGAAATCACATCTTTTACACAGTATGACCAAGAATCATTGTATGAAGCTTGGGAAAGATTCAAAGAGATGTTGAGGAAATGCCCACATCATGGTATACCAATTTGGCTGCAAGTCTCTACATTTTATAATGGGTTGGTTTCAAACTATCGGGCAATGATTGATGCTGCAGCTAGAGGGTCTTTAATAGGAAAAACACTGGAGGATGTTCATGAGTTGTTAGAGATTATGGCAGAAAACAACAATCAGTGGCATTCAGAGCGGGTAATTGCAAAAAGACCAGCAATAGTGCATGAAATTGATTCAGTGAATACTTTGTCGGCTCAAGTTGCTGCTCTTTCAAGAAAAATGGATTCTTTGTCATCCAAGTTAGAATCCAAACCAACTGCACAATGTGATTTATGTGGTGGAAATCATGCTAGTATCGAGTGCCAAGTTGGCAATCCATTTTCTTCACCAACTGCTGAGCAAGCAAATTATGTTTCAAATTTCCAAAAACCTCAACATAACCCATATTCAAACACCTACAATCCAGGTTGGAGGAATCATCCAAATTTGTCATGGGTAAATAACCAAGGGGGATTCAAATCGTCATCATCTTCCTACCAACCCCAAGAGAAGAAACAAACAAATTTGGAAGAAATTTTGGGAAAGTTCATTGATGAGACGAGAGCAAATTTCAGAAATCAAGAGGCAATCAACAGGGGCATCCAAAACCAACTGGGGCAGCTTTCAAAGCAGATTGCAGAAAGGTCTCAAGGATCACTGCCTAGTGACACAATAAATCCCACAGAACATGCAAAGGCTATCACATTGAGAAGTGGTAAAGAACTTGAAAGGCAGAGGAAATCGGAGAAAAAGATGGAAGAATCTAAAGAAAATCCATCAAGATCCCAAGATATTCAACCTTCCCCATATGCAAAATATGAGCCTCATATCCCATATCCTCAAAGATTGAATAAGAAAAAGCTTGATAATCAATTTGATAAATTTTTGGATATTTTTAAGAAATTGCATATTAACATTCCTTTTGCAGAGATGTTGGAACAAATGCCCAAGTATGCAAAATTCATGAAGGAAATTCTATCAAAGAAGAGCAAGCTGGGAGATTATGAAACTGTCATGCTAAATGAGGAGTGCAGTGTAGTTCTTCAAAGAAAACTGCCATAGAAATTGAAAGACCTAGGGAGTTTTACTAGACCTTGTACTGTAGGGAGTTGTAATTTTGATAAAGTCCTATGTGATTTAGGAGCAAGCATTAATTTGATGCCACTTTCTATTTTCAGGAAACTAGGCCTGGGAGAAGTGAAGCCCACTTCAATCTCTTTACAATTAGCGGATCGATCGGTGAAATATCCTCTAGGAGTAATTGAGGATGTTTTAATTAAAGTCGACAAATTTATTTTCCCTGTAGATTTCGTGGTGCTTGACATGGAGGAAGATAGAGAGATACCGTTGATATTGGGGAGACCGTTCCTTGCAACTGGAAGAACATTGATTGATGTTCAGCAAGGAAAGCTCATTCTACGGGTGCAAGATGAACAAGTAACTTTTGATGTTTTTGAAGAAATAAAATTTCCAAGTGATGTACATTCTTGTTTTCAAATTAACACTCTTAACGGGTTAATCTCAGAAACTTTTGAGGAGAGAACTCCATTGCTACCACTAGAAGCTTGCCTTGTGAAATCTGCAACAATTGAGGAGGAAGATGAGGGGATGAGACAATGTTCCGAATTACTGGCAGTACCTAATGAATATTTGTGCAGTGATGAAAAATTTAAGGAGTTGGGAACAAATGAAACTCCAACCTTAGTGGTAAAGAATGGAGCCAACAAGATTGAGCTAAAGCCAATGCCATCCCATCTAAAAAAAAATCTTACGTTCACTGACAACAAGGGCAGTTTCACCGCCGACGAAAGGAGATCTCTCTTTCCTTTCTTACATTGAGGACAATGTAAGGTTTTGGTTGGGGGTGCGGTAAACGGTAAATCTTTTCTCCCCTTCATTTTTAATAGTGTTTGTTTGTGTTTAATTTTGATTTTCCATTTATTTTTCTGCATTTTGATTTAATTTCTTTTATTTCTTTATTGTCTTATTTTTATTATTATTATTTTTTATTTGCATTTTACTTGTTTTAATTTGCACGTTGATGATAATAATGTGATTGTGATAACAAGTAGCTTTTAGAAGACATTAAATTTTGCTTCGGTTTAAAGATAAGTTCAAATGTTGATTTTACCTAGTTGGCGACTCTTTTGGTATGTGGTATGATTTGGTTGATTAGTCTAAATGCTTAGAGAAGTCTTATGTGTGAATTTTTCATGGACATTTTTGTGATCTCAACAAACTCTAGAACTCATTTGAAAACCTCTTGAGGCGAAATAATTTGGAATTGTACTGTTTAGGATATGATGTAGGCCATTTTTGGATCGATTGTGCCATTTTAAGCCTACTTTGTTATTCTTATATCACTAGTAACCTCTTTGAGCTTATTTAAATATATTGGTAGCCTTACTTTTCTTTCTTTTTGCCTTATATAACCTACCTTCTATTGAGCCAAATATATATATATATATAATTCCTACCTTATTTGTTAAGAGCGCTTAATTTTGAACACAAACTTTTCAAGAGGAATTGGAGAAATCTTCCACATATATTGGAAGAAATTGGTTGGGGATTATGTCTTTTCAAGAGCAATTGGAGTATTGTATTAAAAAAAAAATCCACATATATTGGAATTGGAGAAATCTTCCACATATAATGGAAGAAATTGGTTGGGGGTTTTGTCTTTTCAAGAGCAATTGGAGTAAAAAAAAAAAGAAGAAAAAAAGCCTTCACATTCTAGTAAATAAAAGAGTGTTAGTGATGGATGTACTGAGGTGAAAGATTGAGGAAGAAGTTTGTTTATCTTTAGAAAAAAATGGGTTATGATCGGAAGAAACAATTTGGGTTGAATGGTGTTACTCTTTTACTTAATTGGTTGTGTTTAATCTAATAAGTGCCTTTATTTGTATTTTGACACTTCCCGTTCTTTCTTAACCAAATACCTAAGCCTAATATTACAAGCCTCATAAAGTCCTATTGATCCGAAGTGGTGTATTTTCCTTCATTAGTGGAGAAAGGTTTGAAAAGTGAGCCTATGGAGTTTGAGATTTCACCTTTTTGTTTGTGGATGTTATGCATAATATTATCCGGGCATTATGGCTATTGGTTTGTGGTTTGATGGATGTTTAAGAGTCAATAACAAAAATGGAATTGGCATTTGAGATTTCTTAAAGCTTAGGTGACATTTAATTATTCTATAAGTTGGGTGTTATTTACAATTTTTTGAGACATTTGTGCAAATTATTTGTTATGTGATTTTATTGTTTTAAGCTAGGATAGTCATAGGTAAGATGTTTGTGGGTATCATCACTGGAAGCCCTCACGAGACTACAACTCGTCCTACTAGGGCCACCTAGGGGTTTAAAGGCTTATTGCATACGCTTAATGTAATGTTGTAAATAAAATAAATTTCCTTTGAATTTTTCTTTTAATGTCTCCTTTGAAATTATTCATATATCGCTTTTCTTGCTAGAGACTAGCAAGAAGCTGGTTGGGGGTTGTTGATAAGAGTCAAATTATTGCATTTTTGTTATGATTTAAATGTTGATATTTGTGTGAAAATTGCGTTTATTTGATTATTTAATCCACAAATGTCATTTCAAGGGTATTTCGTGTTTAAAGTGCAATTTCAGGTAAAATCATAATTTTGGAGAAGTTTGGGACAAATTTCTATGAACGGGATCGAGTGCAAATAAAAAGAAAACAAAATTTCAAAATTTGGAATTTCGCCGCCGACGAAAACCTTATGGAGAATACGTTCAAAATCATGCAGGGAGCACGGATTTTGGCAAAGCAATCTCGCCACCGGCCAAATAAATCTCGCCGTCGGCCAAAGAAATTTCGACACCGGCCAAAGAAATTTCGACACCGGCCAAGTGCATCTCGCTGTCGGCCACAGTAATCTAGCCGCCGACGAGATTTAGCTTATCAAAAATTGTAAATTTCCAGAAATCTCACCGCGGCGAGAACAATGTCGCCGTTGGCGAGTCTCGTCCGAAAACAAATTTTTTATTGTGTTTTGTTCCAAAATTTCCCCCCAAACCCTAGATCTATATATACAATATGATGGAGAAAGAGGGGGACGACAGAGAGAACAGATCTGAGTCAATTTTGGAGGAAAAAAGGCAATTTTGGAGAGAAAGTTTGGAAAAGCTTGAAGGATCATCACCATTGTTGCTACCAAGTCTTCATCTTCAAGATTTTTTCATCTCTTCTCCTTAGCCTTCATATTCTGCATTTTATTCAGATTTGTTATTAATGAATTCAATTGAAATAATGGTTGTTCTTATTTCTGTTATGAACTAATTTGTTTTTGCTAAGGCTATGATGTAGTTGAATCAAGGAAATCTGATTTCTTTTGTTATTGTTATATGAGTTCATTGTTTTCAAGTTGAGTATTTATTTCCATGCTTAATGCTT
This sequence comes from Hippophae gyantsensis, assembly GCA_030763125.1. Classification (NCBI taxonomy): domain Eukaryota; kingdom Viridiplantae; phylum Streptophyta; class Magnoliopsida; order Rosales; family Elaeagnaceae; genus Hippophae; species Hippophae gyantsensis. The sequence goes on along the minus strand of CM061039.1, from coordinate 24,642,908 downwards.
TTAAATTTCTGGCCAAGATTTAGATGATTAGTTGCATTATATTGAGACCGAGAGGAGATATGTAATGAATGTTTCTTGTGATAAATACCGTATGTTGAATGCGAGTGTGAGAACTAATGCATGATGTATGTGGTTAATCTAAAAATTCCATAAATCTTAATGTGCTTGTTTGTGATTAAATCTTCATAGAAATATAGTTGGTTTTCATAGATAAGTAATTCTAATATAACTCGAGAGAGAGTATTAGGTAAATTTGGGTTTTTCAACCATCACTTTTAGCTTTGATTCTCATATAACATGACTTGAAATCGGATTGAATTGATTTAGCGAAATCAAATGCCTTAGCGTTTTTAATCATTTGTGAACAACATTAAATTTTATTATTTGCGTTTAGTTTTATGTTAATTTACTTTTAAAACAATTTCAACAATTCGATTTTCAAATAAAATTAGGGTTAGTCAATTTCGGTACTTAGTAACGTCATTCCTTGTAGGTTCGATATCTGTACTTTTGTACACTTTATTACTTGAACGATTCGTACACTTGCGAAAATAAGCATCACTACACATTTGAGTATACAGAACACCAGATATAACAAGGTAAACCCATATAGAACCCTATCTATGTGGTAACATCCTTGGATTAGTTAAGGCAACCATTAAGAAGCAAACAATCCACTAATCAATAAAACAATTACAACTCTTGTATAAATTAAAACCACTGATATTTCTATCAGTTGGAACCTACATCCTAACTGTCTATTGCTACTTTTGCTTGCTACTCCCACAATATCTTTTCAACACACAAACCCAACTCACCTTTAGAGCCAACACTACCCAATGTGGTTTGATCAGAAACACGAATCAGTAATGAGTGACATGTACAATCAACTGAACCACCCTCGAATACGAACACCCAATAAACAACAAAGGACAAATAGTCCACCACAAACCACCAAGAGACACACAATCCAAGATGTGATAACTCAAAGAATTTAACTCTACCCACTATCACAAAGAAATTCTCACTTATAAAAAGTTGCATAAAGGTAACTATCAATCGATGCATGGCTCACCTCACATAAACTACTTGTAAACACTACCTCAAGTACTCACCATTCACAACCACAGTTTTGCTAACACAATCATGAATTATTAATATTGAACAACACACAAGGTATTAGTGATTCGAAAATAGAAAGAGCAAGATGTCAATTTGGTATAACTCTACTATATTTTTATGGATACCAAATAAGAAATAAAGAAGGGATATTTATAAAACTTGAAATTGCCACCTCACCACCACTTGTGGCGAGGTCCTTGGCAAGCTTGGGGACAAGTTGGTAAAAAGTTACAATTTTTGTTCCAAAAATTGTCAAGTACATTCCATAAATACCCACACCCAAAACGAACCAAAAAACATAAGTGATAACGTCGGTATACACAGTACGAAAACCAACTTCGTGGTGTGTGTATAAATATGCTTGTATATAAAGTATTCCTAATTACGTGCATATATATATTATTGATTCGCAGTAACTAACATTAAACAAAGGAAGAAAACCTTACACGGAAGAAAAAAAACACCAAATAAAATAATAAAAACTGTGTTTTGTACACTGAAAGTCAACATACAAGCATAAGTACAATGAAACTTACACCAACATACATTAATAAATATACACAGATACTCGCAAATCCAATTTATATAACATGTAAACACAAAAAAAAATGGTAATTTTCACTATAGAACGACTTTTGCTATATACTTTCAAATGTAAAATAAAATACAGAAATTTGAAAAGGATCAACATCAATAACCCCGAGTGTGAAAAAAAAAGGGTAATCATCCATAGTAAATGTACAGGAAATTACCATTTTCCATTTGCGAAAAGAAGAGGAATTAGCGGGATATTTCAGTTAGTAAAAGGATGGAGCAGACATTTATAACGCATCTTTTAGAAGAATATCATCAGTTGAAGAAGGAACGAAATTCCCATCTTGCACATTGGATTGGATAAGCATTAAGACTACTTCACGCATTGATGGCCGGTCATAAGGAGACAAATTCGTGCACATGAAACCAATCTTTAAGACAATAAGCATATGTTTCACTGTATTTTTGTCCGTAAGATCCAAACGAGCATCAAGAATCCCAGGTGTCAATGAATGATCCCGAATATAGTGTCTGGCCCAAGTGACAAGATCACCCCCTTGTTCTATTGGCTGCACGGGAGCTCTACCAGTAAGCAACTCCAGCAAAACAACACCATAGCTGTAGATGTCGCATTTTTCTGTAACTTTCATGGTGTATGCATACTCTGCAACAAAAGCAGAAATTACATCAATAATGTTCAACGCCAAAATTTTACAAATTTAGAAGAGACCACAACAACAACAACAACAATAATAATAATAATAAGCTGGAGACAGTAAATCATTGTGAAGACTTGCCACTGTACTGACACATTGTTAAGCTTATTTTGCATACTTTACCAAGAGATTTTGACGAATAAAATATCTTTCATAGAGCACAGTCTCTGAAATGATAGCATGCGCAACAGTGTAGAGTTCCTTATTATATCCAATTTAGTATAAATGTAGTCTTAACTTTTATAAGGGATAATATCTCAAATACTTATGGGAGTTTAACATATCTTCATTTATGTCCTTGTTGTTTATAAAATATCTAAAATATTCTTAGATTTTATGATTAATACCATTGATGTCTTTTATTCTTAATGGTGTTAATTTTTCATCCATTATTATTTAAAATACTATTCTTTGACTCTGATACTAATAAGTGTAAGCCAGAAAACGTGCCAAAAAACGTGCCGAAAAACGATCACTGGGTCAGTGCAGCCTTATGGTACCTATCAGATAGCACATGCGGCCTGTAAAGGTTTTCTTTAGGCTCGAACATGGAGCAAATCGAAGAGCCTCCCTTTCTATCTTACAAGAGTGAGAGTTCCTTGCTTCTTTTACATGGTCTAATACCAATTTTTGCGGATCAATACAATTTTTAATTGGGGTTAATATTGACTTAATTGATGATCTTTGTTTATTTACATAAGGCAAAAATTTGTCTAAAAAACTTACTATTTGTTGGTATAAATCTAATTTTCTTCTATATTCATTATAATTGTTTAGTATATTATGTTATTCATTATGTTGATTACTTAATTTTAATCTTGAATATATTAATTGTCTTTTAAAATTAAAAATTATTCTTTCATTTGTTAAATCTGATAATTCTAATTTATGTACTAATGATTCAATGTTCATAAATATTATCTTGATAAGTCATATGTGTTGAATGCATATTATTTTGTCCTCTTCGTAGTTTACAAATAGGTTTTTCTTATGTATATACAGTGTACTTATAATCTTCAAAGTAGTATCCAAACATTAAGTTGTTGAATTCTTCTTCCTTTATTCTTACATATTTTTTACTAAAATAGTTTTTTAATATCCTTAAAACAGGATGATCTATGATGTTTTTGATAGCTTTAATATAATCTGTGTAGATATCTAATAAGGTGTTAAATCTTTTAACATTTTGCAAGACAAGTTTCATAATCTTCATCTTTAAAGTATTCATTTAAATGATAGAGATAAACTTTATCAAATATTTCTAATAAAATTAGATTTTTATCTTTGATTTTATTTGGAATTATTAGTTGTTTTTCTAAAAATAGTTTCCATTTTCCTGTTTTAGTAGTATTATGTATTGTTGTAAGCAAATATCTAAACATTCAAGATTTTTAACTAACTTAAATTTATAATTATTACACCTGAATTTGATGGGTCTACCACGGTCTTCCCTTCTGTCCGTCTTCTTTTGTTACACCTATTATGCCTCAGTTTTGCTCAAACATCAAAGAGTAATTGAACTCTATTTTATTCATAGGATAATAATTATTACAACTTAAGGTCAACTAAGAACATTGAAGAGGTGCTTAACCACTTATAATTGCTAGGAATACCATTATTGGTTTTGGGATTTCTAGATAGAGGGGTTTTCTATGCTAGAGTTTTTGGTGTGTTTCATAGTAGAGAGCTCTAGATTTCTGTATATTCATGTGTGTTTTGAAATGAGCATAAGAGTTCTTTTTATAGTACAAGGAATCCCTGTTTACAAAACTATAATTATCATTTTACCCTTGCTTTAATAATTCTTCTGCTTTTTGTTTTAATGATAGCCACTTCTCTTTTCCTTAGCACATACTACCGACTAAGATGTGGGTCTACAGCTTTATTTTTTTATCGTCTTTTGCAAACAATTCCTCTCTTTATATTTCTTTGTCGTTTTCTACCGACGATTCTTTTGATGACATTGATGATGACGCATCTTTATCTTCTCAGTCTTTGATGCAGAGAATGCATTTGTGGTCTTTGGTGGCTTTTCTGGCATATAAGCAGAATACCTTACCAATTTCCAGGTTGTTGTATTTAAAATTGGTTTCATATTTAGTAATTTTTTCACCATCTTCTTCGGACAGAGCCATGCTGCTGTGGGAAATGATGATGACTTTATTAGTTGAATAATTTATTTTGATCTTAATAAAATTGTCAATTTTCTTGAGTTCATAGTAAATTTGGCCTAACATTTGACCTCTTAGTACATAGAGTTCTTTTGTGTTGAATTCTTTTTCTGAAAGTGCACTTCGTTTAGAAACTTCTCTGTTTGTATTAGAAATTCCTATCTTGATAAAGTGGTAGGGACTAATACATTCTTCCTCATTCTAGTTCATTAATAAACTGAAAAATCTAAGATAAACAGATTTGTCACCTACTTTAATCTTCTTTCTGAAGTTCTTGATTGCTCTTTTAAAATTCTCTGGAAAATAACTTAACTCGCTTCAAGTAATTCCTAGATATATATTTTCTATTATTCCTGCATGAAAAGCTTTATATATAAATATTAGATCAGCTCCTTCCAAGATATTGAATTTATTTTCTACAAGAAATTCCTTGTCTGTAGTATAGAACTTCATATCTTCAATATGTTCTTGGGTAGACTTTTTGGTCAAGTTATAAAGATTCAATCATTGTGGTTTGCTAAAATTTCTATATTGGTTCTTCACATCTTCAATGATTGGAGTATTTCTAGAGGATGTCTCCCTGAATAGCACTAAATGATTTACTATTTTTTATGTCTCTGGAGGAGATGTTTTTCTCAAAACCTTCGACTTCTATTTTGTTGGTGAAGACTCTATGAGTTACTCCACTAATTCTTAAAATAGATTTACTGGTTTTTGCCTAGTTGTTATAAATTCCTAGTTTTGGGTCATTATAGACCACATAAACTTTTTCATGTTCTTTTTCTGCCTCATCTGCCCAATTGAGCTTTTTGGTTTCAAAAGTTTTTTGTGAACTATTAGGTTCTTCCTTTTTATCTTTAGAAGTTTTACCTTCTTTAGATTAAATTTTTAATGAAGATTTCTCTTTTGAGTTTTTGGTCTCTAAAGGTTGTTTTAAACAATTAAGTTCCTCTTGTTTCTATCCTGTCTCTATAAGAGATTTCTCGAGATATAGTAGCTCAAGTTGTTTTTGTAGGATTTTTATCTCTTTTTTTTTATCTTGATTTTGATATCAAGATGTTCCATTCTTGAAAGCATAAAAATAATTGAAGGTGCTAATTAGGCTTGATATAACCTTTGTTGTAGGAGTTTTCAGTTAGTTTATGGAAGAGCCTAAGCAAATACATTGAGAAGCAGTTTTGTTGCATTCTGAGTTATTTGAAAGGGACTATTGGCACGAGTGTTCTTTACCAGAAAGGTCAAAACCTTAACATTGTTAGCTACTATGATGTAGATTGGATAGATTCTCATTTTGATAAAAGATCTACAACTAAGTATTTCATTTTTTTGGAGGAAATCTTGTAACATGAAGGATAAAAAAATGTGGTTGCCCGTTTGATTGTAGAAGCTACATATCGAGCTATGGCTCAAACTATAGGTGAATTGACGTGGATTAGAAACCTCATGAATCAATTGGGCATTGGAGTGAAGAATCTTATAGTCATGCATTGTGATAATCAAGTTGCAATCCACATTGCCAGTAATCTTATGTTTCATGAACAAACTAAGCATATAGAAGTGGTTGTCATTACATAAGAGAAGCAATAATACGTAAAGATGTGTGTACCTCGTATATTAAGTCAAACAAGCAATTAGAGGATATATTTACTAAAGTTGTTAGTAAGAGTCTATTTATGTCTTTTTGTTCCAAGTCGAGCATCATAAATACATATGCTCTAGCTTGAAGAAGAATGTTAGAATAAGGGCATTTTAGTCATATGTCTATCCTATTTAGTATAAATATATTGGCAAGGTTTGGATGGAAGCTACCATTGACATTTGACATCTGGACCATGGTCAAAGGTGCAATAACCCCTTCTAAGCTTTCCAAGATATAACGACTATACGTATCTTACCATCAGATAGCGACAATCGTATTCTAACATTATCAACCTTTAAATATCAGGTTTTCATCGATTTCACATAACATAAAAAAAGTTCTGTTAGTAAGAGTCTACTTATGTCTTTTGTTTCAAGTCGTACATCATAAATACATATGCTTCAGCTTGAATTGGAGTGTTCGAATAAGGGCATTTTAGTCATATGCCCTCCTATTTAGTTTAAATATATAGTAGTCTTAACTTTTCTCAAGACAATAAACCATTATTTTATTCCAAATAACACTTATAAATACAAAATCTACTATGTATCGCTTCAGTTAAATTCAAGGATATATAATAATAAAGCACTTTTTTCTAAGTATTTTCTTCTTCTTTTTCCTAGATATCTTAGCAAGCAAAGGGTACAGCTCTAAAGAAGAGAAATTCGATCATCTTGTACATTGTGAAGAAAACTCAACTATTGATTTTACCTTATAATAATATGCTAAATTAACAAGCCTTAATTTTAAGCAATAATACGTTAATTAGTAAGCACAAAATAGCATTAATTTACATAAAAGATGAAAAAGTTGAGCCTAGTGTTTTCTAAAAGTGATGATTAAATAATCTAATGAATAAATATTGAATAACCAAAACAGAACTTACCAGGGGCAATATAGCCGTATGATCCAGCAATGGCTGACATTGATTTAGAATAAGGCATATCAATAACTTTTGCCAAACCAAAATCACCAACATGTGCTTCAAAATTCTCATTAAGAAGAATATTATTGGATTTTATGTCGCGGTGAATAATCCTTGGTTTGCAATCATGATGTAAATATGCAAGACCTTCAGCAGCTCCAAGTGCAATCAAGAAACGAGTAGGCCATTCCAAGCTACAAAAGGCACCATGAAGCAATTCGCCAAGGCTACCATTTTCCATGTATTCATAAAGAAGCAGATTAGATCCCAGATGATTGTAGAAGCCATATAACTTTACAATGTTACGATGCCTGATCTTTCCAAGAGTTAAAATCTCAGCCCGAAAACTGTCCTCAATGCTATTCCCCTCCCTGTTAGATGCTAACTTTTTGACAGCTATAGTCTGTCCAGAATGCGTCGTTGCCTTATAAACTGTTCCACAGGCTCCTCTTCCAATAACATAGCTATCACCGAAATTATGCGTGGCCTCGACCAGATCTTGGAATGTGAAGCCCTCTTTTGGTGGAAAGTAAATTTCTGATTCAGAAGATGGCAGTTCCTTATCTTGTAAGGAAGCAACTGTCTCTACTGGACGTCTAATGAAATATAAGAGGACAGCAATTAGAATAAGAGAAACACCACCAATAACAGCTGCAATTATTGAAACAATTTTTCCCCGAGGAGATGCATTATTTTTTAGTGATGAACCAGGATTAGGAGAGGTGTTTCTCCTACAATTGCCTAGAGGCCCACCACATAACCCTCTATTCCCAATATAGCTGCTAGGAACCATGTTCTGATAGAGTGGAGTAGCAGGTAAAGATCCAGTAAGGTCATTATATGAGAAATTACATCCTAGCAAGCTTGACAAATTCTCCAAAGTACTAGGAATTTCTCCCATCAAATGGTTGTTATTGAGCAGGAGGAATTCAAGTAAAATAAGATTGCCAAGCTCGGGTGGTATTCTTCCAGTGAGATTGTTGCAACTAAGATTTAATGCAATCTGTAAACTTGAAAGGGAACCCAGCTCTGGAGGTATCTCCCCAGAAAACATGTTGTCACCCATCTGCAACTCAGTCAAATGAGACAGACTTCCCAATGCTGAAGGTATGCTCCCAGAAAATCTATTTTCTGAAAGCCTGAGAAGCTCCAATTGTGAAAGGGTTCCAAGTTCATTGGGTAGAGCATCTGTGAAGCTGTTCTGGCTAAAATCAAGTCGTTGAAGCATCTTGCAATTAATAATTTCAAAAGGAATTCGTCCAGTGAATAAATTGGAAGATATGTTAAAGGTCACCAATTGAGACAGATTCCCTATTTCCTTTGGCAGCTCAGAAGTAAAAGAATTGTCCGAAATATGAAGCCTTCGCAACTGCTTACAGTTTTTTATTTCTGGAGGAATTGACCCAGTAAACCTATTTTGATCCAAATCAATGGCAGAAAGGTTCACCAGATTGCACAACTCTGAAGGGAAGCTACCAGTAAGCCTATTTCCAGTAAGGCGAAGCTGCACCAGAGGTTTGCAATGTAAGACGCCAGTTGGAATTTTACCATACAGATTATTAGAGCCCACATTCAGCAAAATCAGATTAGAATTTTCACATAGATAAGGTGGTATTCTTCCTGTCAGGTGGTTATCAGAAAAATCAGCAACCCAAAGTGGGCTGTAAAGTCCAAGACTTTGAGGAATGCTACCACTCAGAGAGTTGTCAAATACCTGTAACATGAGCAATTCAGTCAAATATTGAAACCCACTCGGGATAGGGCCTTTGAGGTAGTTTATTGAAAAGTCAATCTTTGTCAAGTTCCTCAAGCTACTTAGCTCATTTGGTATTACACCTGTAAGTTGATTCTGGAAGAGGTACAGTAAGCGCAAACCCCATATCTTACTGAATTCAATTGGGATATCACCAGTTAGATTGTTCTCGGAGAAATCAATTTCTGTCGCCCGAGTAAGATTTCCAATTTCTCTTGGAATAGTTCCATTCAACCCATTCCGGTAAAGATAAAGTCTCTCCAAGGACTTTATATTCCCCATTTCGGTGGGTATAGGTCCTAGTAGTCCATTGTCATATAAAGCAAGAGTCTGAAGACTTGAGCAGTTCCCAATCTCCTTTGGAAGAAGCCCTGATAGTTGGTTACCCCACAAAATCACGTCAGTCAACCTCCCAAGCATACCAATCTCCTTTGGCAGTGGCCCTCCAATCTTATTTTGGGCAAGACCAAGCATTTCCAAGCTCTCACATCGACCTATTTCAGCTGGTATACTACCTGAAATAGCATTTTGCCCAGTTCTAAATGTTCTCAGATTCTTGAGGTTCCCAATAGAACTAGGCAATGGCCCAGTAAGATTGTTTGAGAACGCCACCAGATGAACAAGCGAAGACAAGTTTCCCAACTCCTCAGGTAGAGCACCGGATATTTTGTTGTTGCATACATTCAAGTGTACTAACTTATGCAAGTAACCCAATTCAACAGGAAGCTTACCCTCAAATTTATTGTTGTTTAAAAAAAGGCGTTCCAAAATTGAGCAGTTTCCAATCTCCCTAGGTATATTCCCAGTCAATGCATTGTAAGACAGATCAAGATAAACTAGGTGAACTAAACTACCAATGCTGGGACTTAATGTACCTGATATATTCATGGAACTCAAATCAAGAGACCAGACAAGTGGGAAATAACCCCAAGTGCAATTAACTCCTACCCATCCACAAGGTGTTTGATCAGAAGCATTCCAATTTCCCAAATAATTGAATTCGTCATGTAGATTCTTCTTCAGCTCTAAGAGGTACAGCCCCTCAGAATTCATCCCTTCCGAAGTAAGAACTAGTAGAGAGAAAACAAATAGAACTCCAGCAAACCCCAAAGGCAGAACCTTCCTTTGTTTGAGATTTGAAAGCATTTTAGGAAATCAGTCTGGTGCTACCATTATATGATCAGATAATTAATACCTGCATATGCATAGCAACTTCAGATTGCCATACCACATATCCAAATGCACTCTGTAGCACCAATTTTTTTAAAAAAGAAAAAAAAATCTGCAAGATATAAGGTGGGTGTACTCAAGAGAAACTTATCATTTTCATTCACTAGTAACATGTATTTTAAAGTTCAATTAAACAATTCTAAAAAACACAAAAAAAGTGTGAATAACCATCCAGTGCAAAGAATCTAAACCAAAAAACCCAAATGGATGATGTTAAGAGAACTTTGAAACCAATTATGTTCTATTACATTATAAGCAATCAAAATGACCCCACAATTCAAAATTGAAAGACTTAGCTTCCTGAACACTATGCCCAATACAAAACCCATAAATCCCATCATAAAAAAGGAACTAATTAGAAAGAAAAAAAAATCCTAAAGAATCAAAAGCCACCCAGGAGCAGATTAATAGTAGCATAAACGTACCTTTGACCTGTGATCACTCATCAAAAAAGAGATAGTACAAACAGAAAGCCCACCACTTCTCATTGACTCTCTGAAATGACAGACTGAACACAATGGAGGACATGCATTAGAATAAGAAGAAAAAAAGTGGCACAAACCCAGCAATGACTTTTTCTCAAATGGTAGAGATCTCCGCTCTACAGGCCAAAATTTGGGGAGAATATCTCAAAGACCCCACACCTTTCATTGCGGCTTTTACACCAAGAACTCAAAGTGCAAACAAAATCACAGAAATATCTTCTCTATTATTTTATTAGAAAAATACAGGACCTATCAAACTGTTGGAACAAAGGAAAGGAAACGAAAGAGGGGAAACAAGTTGTTATGGTGTACAGTTTTAGGCTCTGTCTCGAGAAAGAAAATGATGAGTGTCTGCTAATGATCCTTTTAGTTGTGAGAATAGAACAGAACGGGCCAGACCTCTTCGTTTAAGCTCTAATGGCCGACAAGGCATGCTTTCGTATGATCCCTCTCTCTCTCTCTCTCTTTTCTGTGAGCTGAGTATTTCTAGAGGAAGATGGTTTGTGGGAGACTGTTTTATTTCTCTTTTAGAGAAGGTAACGGATGATGATCTCTAAACTATAATTTTTGGACTTAGTTTCGGCAGACCGTAAAGGTTTTTTTTAATTATTTTATGGGAGCCAAAATAATCCTGTTGTTCACATAAATAAATAATTTAATTTTGTTATTATTGAGTTTGCTCAATTTAAATTAATATTTTTTAAAAAAGTCAATAAAATCCGATTTGGTTTGCTGTTAAATTTTTCTAGATTAAGTCACGTGAAAGGCGATTGATTTATTACGGCAGTTTGTTTCTCAAGGATTGGATACGTAAAAGTAAAATATTATATTAACAAAAAAAAATTATAAATAATTTGAAAGGCGACGATCTGCCAAATAATTTTATTTTCATACAAAATTTATATAATTTTTTAAGAATTAAAACCCAAAACTATCCCTCGTTATTAAAATGGATGTATTATGTATGTTTTTGAGTTATTATATAACAATTAAAAATTTTAAGAACTTAAATGATATATTTTAATAATATAAGATAAAATAAATAGTGTTACTATATCCCTTATTAAAAGACACACCTCTCATTGTTAAGTGCTTCTTTCTTTCTTCTTCTAGCTTTGAAGCTTCCACAACAATGGCCATCTCACTCTATATGACCCCAAATTGCTTAGGTGAGAATAAGGCTAAATAAAAAACATTATATAGGTAAAAATTATAATTCTGATAGGTATTATACATTATTATAAAAATAACAAAATAAATGTTTCATTTACCAAAACGAAAAAATAAGTGTATAATTTAAAAAAAAAATTAATAAGTGTATCATATACCCAAAAAAAAAAATAAGTATAGCACATGGAGCTTGGATAGTAAATCATGAGGCAACATACATGTGTGCCAAACCATAAACGACAAGAAAAAAAAACCAAAACTACTCTAAAATGGAAATTTTGAGCACGAAGAGCACTTAAAGTAAATTTTGTAAGTTACTTTTTTCTAAAATATTACATAAAATATATTATATATATTATTAATATTAATAGTTAATCTCGTTAATATTTTTTATAATTTTTATATTTTAAATATAAAAAATTAAGATAATTATATTCCATCGTATCTATATATTCATTATATATATATATATATATTATTAATATTAATCGTCCATCTCTTTCATACTTCTTCTTTAATTATTATAAGAGAAGGTTCAAAGCTGCAAAGCTGGTGGCGTTTGAAATGGGATGAGATAGAGGTAGCTAATGATTCTCTTGTTGCTATTCACAAGATAGATCTTAATTGAACTTCATAGTGGATGATATTAAACATTATATGGATCTTCCCCAACAAGCATAAGTTGCTTTATGTGCTCGCTTTGCGAAATTTTCTGCACATAAAATGAGAATTTGAGCAAACTTTAAATCTTTAAATATTTTGACCAATTTCTCTGTTTACTCTGTTTTCATCAATTAAGACATATTTGAACTTATAATTATGTAATAATTCTGATTAACAATATTTATTCTCGTGATTTAAAAAAATGGATGAGAAAACAAGATAGAAAACTAAATTGAGAAATTCAATCAACCATGAATAGAATCAATTTTAAATTAATTAAATTTTTTAATTTAAGAAATTACGAACAATCGCGTAATTAACTTGAAAGTATAATCCTTGCATTATTATAAAGGAAGGACGAATGTACTAATAGTCCTATAATAATTTTAAAAAAATATAACCTAGTACATATTTTTAATAACTTATTTTTATAATTTTATTGTTAAAAAAGTGTAAGTGCAATCATATTTACGAATTATTTAAAGATTACATGACATTTACATGATTATTTTAAATAGCATTTGGTGTCATTTTACCTACTCAATTTCTTATAAAAGTAAATAAATTATTCTTGACATTTTAATGGTTAAAAGCTTCAGCTTCATCAGTTTTCATTTATTTTGTTTCTTTATTATTTATTCTAATTTTCTTCTTAATTTAAACTATGTTATTTTTTAATTATATAATTTTTCTCATAATACAAAAATATGATAAAATTAAATATTTTTAACTTTTATTAATTATAATATTGAACATTATATTTGAGGAAAAAGATAAGTAAAATTAGGACAATAATTTTCACTTTTCTTATGAAAATAGATAGATAAAATGATATTATATGCTCCTTAAAAATAATCATGTGTATGTTATATGATCTAATTAAATGTTTAATAAATATTATCATTTTTTAAAATAATAGGACTAAAATTTCAAAAAAAAAAATAATTATTATTATTATAATATTTAAGGACAATTGTGCAATAGCTATGGAAGCAAGCAAGGAAGAAAGAAATACGGAGAGAGAGAGAGAGAGAGAGATTTCAGCGAGGACAGGGAAGAAGATACAGTTTTATTTTATTTATTTTTTTCTATTTTACTATTAAAAAATAATGCTAACATGATAAAATATTAATTACCCATTAAAATTTTCCCAAATGAGACGGCAACTAATATTGCTTTCGCTTAAATTTTGACTACTTAATTAGTTGTACAATAAAAAATATTTTTTATTTAGACTAACCAAACAATTAAAGGATGGAAGTGTACATTTTGTTCAATTGTTCGACTAATTGAACCCTTTTTATTTTAGCTTAAAGTATATTATTATCCTTCAATTTTAATTAAATATACAAATAGTTTTCAAAACTTTCAAAATGTATAATTTCACCTTCAAATTTTTAAAATTTTATACATAAGTTCTAAATTTTTAAATTATACGATTTAATCCCCCAAATTTTTAAAATTTTATACATAAATCCTAAATTTTTGATTTATAAATATGTATGTGAGTAGTTAAGTTAGGATCTATGTGTGAAATTTTAAAAAATTTAAAAATAAATTGTTAAATTTAAAAATTTAGAGACATATGTGTGTAGTTTAAAAGTTTGGAGATCATATCATATCATATTTTAAAAAAATTTGGAGACTTATGTATGAATTTAGTAAATTGATGACTAATGGTTTAATTTAACCTTTATTTTATTGTAACTTAATGAGATGTTCAAAATTGGATTATAGTCTATACAAGTCCTACAATTTTTTGAAAGATTCACCTTAAACCTTTATCTTTTAACGTATATATCTAAGGTCTTTTAATTCCTTAAACCCAAGTGTAACCTTAAGAGGCTTCATCTAGTCAATAAATACAAAAGTGTCCACTTAAGAGGTTTCAATACAAAATTTAGATATCCAAATAGGGCAACATTCCCAGGCCATAAGTCAAAGGTCTCAAGGTAACCTCCAAAGTGACAAAATTATAAACCCAAGAAGAGAAGGTGAGGAGCATTGTAACATCATAACCTTAAGGAGTGGAAAAACTTTAAAGAAGGAACATGAAACTCAAAAGAATGAGAAGGAATAGAAAGCTAAAAAGGATGAGGAGAAACAAGTGGATAAACAGAGCGCTAGAAAGGAAATAATTCAGCTAAAAAGGAGAAACCTTTACAAACCCACTATTTCTTTAACTCAAAGATTGCAGACACATAGTTTTCAAAATTTTGGGATGTTTTTAAGAAAATGCACATAAATATACTATTTTTTGATGCATTTTAACAAATTCCTTCTTATGCAAAATTTCTGAAGATATCCTATCTAAGAAAAAAAGACTTGAAGATAATAAAACAATAATCTTGATTAAAGGTTGTAGTGTCATCTTTGCTAAAAATAATTATCCCAAAAGTTGAAAGATTTGGTAGCTTTGACATTCCTTGCACAATTGGGAACATTAAATTTGAAAAAGCACTATGTGACTTAGGTTCAAGTATTAATCTTATGCCATTATCGATCTTCAAGAGATTGGGTGCTAGTAAAGTCAAACCCATTTTAGTAACAATAAAAATGACAAATAGATCAATTAAGTGACTCCAAAGTATGGTAAAATATGTACTAGTAAAAGTATACAAGCTCATCTTTTCAACTGATTTCATTGTACTAGAAAGAGAAGAGGACCTTAACATTCCTATCATACTTAGTCTTCCATTCTTAGCAACCGAAAGAGCATTTATTGAAGCACAAAAATGTGAGCTTATAATAAGAGAGCAAGATGAGCAAATAACATTTAAAGTTTTTAAAGCATATAAACTCCTTGATATTGATAATGCTAATAAATGTTTTAGGATAGATGTTACTGATCATGATGATAACTTAAAAGTATATGTTGAGTCGCTTACACTTAAGACTATTACACATAATGCTATGAACAATGAAGTAAACTCACCAATAAACAGCTCAATCTATTTTAATTTTGAAAGTAAACGATTGATATTACTGACTATGTGAACTATTTGGAGGCTTCACCTTCTATATATATACTTAATATGGTTGTAGAGAGTTTTGAGATAAAATCTAAGCTCCTACCATCTATTGAAGGGCCACTAAGATTAGATCTTACACATTTACCCTTCCATTCCTAATCAAGTAAGCAAGCAAAAAAGATCAATAGATAGGTGAAAAAGATACTACAAATACATAAATTAGATGAGCTACGATGGATTGCTTATAAGAATGCCAAAAAGTACAAAAGGAAAACAAAACTATGGTATGATAAGATAATTAAACACCTTGTTTTTAAACCGGGACATAAAGTATTATTGAATAATTCAAGACTCAAACTATTTTCTAGCAAACTCAATAGTCAATGGACACAGAAGGATGTACCTTAGGAGTTTATATAATCGTCTCGTCAAGGACATTAAACATAATCCTAGTTAGGAGGCAACCTAACTTTATTTTACTTATATTTTTTGTTTTTTATAGGTGAATAAATATGGAGAGTAATGGTGCAACAAGATTAAGTAGTTTCAATGATAGATGTGGTATACCAAACTAAGGGAGTTTTTGTTCCTTTTACTTTTTCATATTTATATGTGTACATTGGGGCTAATATGAAGTTTAAGTTTGAGGGAGGAAACTTTGTTCCCACTTTAGTATTTAGTACGCATTTTCAATTTTAAGAATTTTTTATTTTTAATATGATTTTTATCACAATTTGGGTAGAATTTGATAAATATACGTAAACTAAATGTATGCATGCTTGGTATGGAACATATGAACCCAATGATATATTTGTTGTCAGGACTAGGATAAGAAATGTAATATGCTCGTTAAGATACTTACATTAATTATGTGATATGCTTGCTAGTTTTCATTAATTAAATCAAATTTTTATGCACATATTCATTATTGATTTTGGTGTTTTTATTGAGAGATAATTTGTGGTGAGTTATATGAGTTGATGAGTTTTAACATATTTTAGAATCTATTTGATCATCCATCGAGGCAAAATCGTAAATAATATTTAGTATAAGAAATTATTTAGGCTTTATTTTAATCAATTAAGACTTTCGAGTTGACGATTGTTAATATCTTTAGTAACGCATTTGAGCCCAATTAAGAAATTTTCATATCTTTAAGCCATTTTATGCCTAACCAATAAACATTAACTTTATCCTTGCACCTTTAACTTGTATGAAGAAAAAAATGTAATCATGTGTTATGCTATAAAGAAAGCTAAGCGATGGAAAGAGCGTAAATGCCTTAATTATTCAAACCCTACCTAAGCCTTACACTACAAGCATGTAAAACTCTTATTATTCTTTAGCTAAGTATATATTTATGTTAGTGAAAGGAGATGTGAAAAATAGACTTATGAGACTTATTCTAAGATTAAATTGATTAGCATGCTCATATAGGTTAATTTCATAAATGAATTTGATAATATTATGTACAACACATATGAATCAATTCATCAAAAATATTGCTATCATTTTATTGATGAAATGTTGATTGATGAATATGTGAACCTCCTTGTCATAGAATTGTATGAATTTTGAAGAGGATAATTTTCACTAAATATGGATGTATTAATAGAGATATATTTATAAATATACAACCCATGCACATTTTTCTTAATATTTATTCATTTTATTCAATAAGTCGTACTTTTAAGGTTAAAAATATTAAAAATATGAATTTTCTAGTCAAAAGGAATGAAAATATATTTTTAGGAAATTGTTTGAATTTTTTGTGGATTTTTATGAATTTTTTAATGTAAGACCAATTAGAACAAGACACGTGGATGTCACACAAGTGAAGGGTAGCCAATCGGAGCACACTATATGTATAGCGGAACAGTGATGACTCTACAAAAATAAAATCATTAGTGTACTTTTTTACTTAATATTTACTTGTTTTATTTAATAAAGAGTATTTTTATGGTTCAAAAAAATTAAAACATAAACTTTTTAGTGAAAAGGGTGAAAATATAATTTTTGGATTTTTTTGGGATTTTTCTAGAATTTTTATGAATTTTTAACATAGGACCAATCAGAAGCTACTGACGTCGCATGCCACGCAAGTAGAGGATCTGATTGGGCAAGCCACGCAAATGCCATGCAAGCACGGAGAGCAAATCATATCACGCCGCGTGTGAGGAGGATGAAACACGGGCCACGTGTTAGCATGGCGTTCAATCCGAGTTCGGTAATCGGTTAACGCATCATGACACGTGTCACTACATCATTTTTCTACGCGTTCCACCCGTGCGCCATACCATCCGTTCTCGTGAATCACGTAGTGCCTCGTGTTGCTGACTTGGCGAGCGTTGACTCTGACCGGTGTCCCCTGCCACGCATCGCTCCCTAATTCACCCAATGAATTTCTAATGCCATATGTCACATTGTGATTGGCTGAAACTATCAATTTTACTTATTTTGATCGTAACCCTTGATTTAAAGCTGATCGGACGGTCCAAATCGTACCTAAGCTTTATTTAAACCCATAATCACTCCATAAACCCTAATTAGCCTCCATTAGCATAATTTTGGTCAAGTTTTAGAGCTAAAAAGAGAGAAAAATTGAAGAAATGACACAATTTTGGTGGAGATTTAAGAGGAAATTAATTCTACAATTCAAGAGATTGATTGTATTTCTTTTTCTACTATTTTCTTTATTAATTTTATGTCTTTCTTTATGAAAAATATGAGCTTTATGAACACAATTATGTGTAATTAATTTATTAATCTAGGTGTGATGATCTAATATTTTTTCCAATTATAATATTAATTTAATTATATTATTTAATCTGATTTTATGTTATTAATTGTTTGGCCAACAATTTATCTATAGAGACAATTAGATAGATTTGAGAAAATTATTTAATTGTTTGTCTTGATTAAATAACATACATAATTTCTAGGCACAGATGTATGATTCTTATGTATGTGATCCATAATTGATGAACTTAATAAGTAGTATGTAATTTAATTGGCATGAGAGTATGGTTAAATTAATTACTAAATGGTGTGTAGTTTACTTAAGAGATAAATACATATTAGGTTAGATTCAATTGATCATGTAATTAATTGATATTATATTGAGAGGATTTTAGTGATTCGCATGTTTAGAAAATTGGAGGATTAAGTATTCCTAGATATTTTCTCATATATATTTTTAGTCACAAAATCTGATTTAATTAGTTATTACTATTTACTTTTAGTTATTTTAATTTTTCTTTCTTAAGATATAAAAACACCAAAAAATTGATTTTTATTATTTTTAGTTTTAAAAATTAGTTTCTAAAAAAATAATCTCTATGAGAACAATCTTTACTTATCATTATATTACTTGTTACGATACGTATACTTACATATTCATTGCATACACAATTTGTATGATCATCAAGTTTTTGGCACCGTTGCCAAGGATTATTAATATTAGAAATTAATATTTTTTATTATTATTATTAATTTTATTTTTTCTTTAAAAAAATTCTTAATTTATTTTTTTTTACTTTAATTTTAATCTAAATTTATTTACATTCTTTTATTGACTTATTTAATTATTTATTCTAGTTAATTTCTTTTATTTATTTTCTTTACTTATTTATTTATTTTTTACTTTAATTTAATTTATTTAGTTGTTAATTGTTTTTATTTTTTTTAGTTTTTTTAGATATCTCTTATAATATTGTAGAAACATAGTTGAGTCTATTGTATGAGTAGAGTTCGTGAGGGAAAAATTATACCTTTAGATCTTGAAATTGAGCATACTTTGAGATCAATTAGAAAACAAGTCACCCAAGAGGAAGAGATGGCTAATTCATTAGAAATAAACAATAATGAGCTAAACTTGAATAATCAAATGTTTTTGATAGATGATAGAGATAGAGCTATGAATAAATATGCAATACCTACATTGGAAGAGTTGAATCCAAGTATTACATGGCCAAACATTCAAGCTAATGAGTTTGAATTAAAGCCAATGATGTTTCAAATGCTATAAATAGTTGGACAATTTAGTCGATTACCAATAGAGGATCCTTATATTCATCTCAGATTATTTATTGAAGTTGTAGATTCATTTAAGTTTAATGGTGTGACAGAGGAGGTATTTAGGCTTAGATTATTCTCTTACTATTTGCGAGACCATACTTAAGCCTGGCTAAACTCTTTACCACCTGATTCCATTACAACTTGGAGTGGTTTGGTGGAGAAATTCTTAATGAAATACTTCCTACCAACAACACGAAGGAGAATCTCTATATGAAGCATGGGAAAGATTCAAAGAATTGTCAAGGAAGTGCCCTCATCATAGTATTCCTTCTTGGATTCAAATGGAAACTTTTTACTATGGTCTCAATGCTCAAACAAGGACTATCGTTGATGCATCGGCTAATGAAGCTCTGCTAGCCAAATCTTACAATCAAGCTTATGATTTACTTGAGAAAATGGCTAGCAATAATTATCAATGGCCAATGGACAGAATGACAGCCACAAGAAGAGTAGCCGAAATGCATGAGGTAGATGATATCACAACACTTACAACTCAAGTGTCATCTTTGGTTAATCTTTTGAAGGTACAAAACTCGCCAGCGAGTATAAACCAAGTCCAAAATTTAGGAGTGTCATGTGTGTTTTGTGGAGGAGCTCATTTTTTTGATAATTGTCCAAATAATCCTGAATCCATTTGCTCTGCGAGTAATGTGAATCGAAACCATAATTCATACTCAAACACATATAACCCAGGATGGAGACAACATCCAAATTTCTCTTGGAGCAATAACAATATTCAAGGTGGTAGTCAATTCAACCATCAATCATTTCCACCACCTGGTTTTCAACAACCACAACAATCACAAGCCCAAGAGAAGAAGCCACCTACTGAGGACAATACAAGTGCTTTAATGGGGATGACGAAAGAATTCATCCAATCAGTGAATACAAAAGTGTCAACTCAAGAGGCTTCAATTCAAAATTTGGATAACCAAATGGGGCAACTTGCTCAGGCTATAAGTCAAAGGCCTTAAGGGAACCTTCCAAATGACACAATTGTAAACCCAAGAAGAGAAGGTAAAGACCAATACAATGTCATAGCCTTGAGGAGTGGTAAAACTTTAGAACAAGAACATAAGACAGAAAAGGATGAGGAGAAATAGTAAATTAAAAAGGATAAAGAGGACTATCAAACTAAAAAGGATAAGGAGGAACTAGAAACTAAAAAAGAGGAGAAGGAATCAGTGGATAAAGAGAGTAATAGAAAGGAAATAATTCAGCAAAAAAGAGCAACCTTTACAAACCCATTATTCCTTTCCCTCAAAGACTACAAAAGCAAAAGTCAGATATGCAGTTTTCAAAATTTCTAGAAGTCTTCAAGAAGCTACACATAAACATACCATTTGTAGAGGCACTTGATCAAATGCCATCTTATGCCAAATTCATGAAGGATATACTATAAAAGAAAAGAAGGCTTGAAGATCATGAAATAATAACCTTAACTGAAGGTTGTAGTGCCATTCTTAATAGAAAACTACCACAAAAACTGAAAGATCTAGGTAGTTTTGACATCCCTTACACTATTGGGAACATCCATTTTGGCAAGGCACTATGTGACTTGAGTTCTAGTATTAACCTTATGCCATTATCGATCTTCAAGAGATTGGGGGTTGGTAAAGCAAAACCCACTTCGGTAACATTACAAAAGGTAGATAGATCGATTAAAAGACCTCGATGTGTGGTAGAAGATTTGTTAGTAAAAGTAGACAAATTCATCTTTCCTACGGACTTCATTGTGTTAGACATGGAAGAGAACCGTGACATTCCTATCATACTTGGTCATCCATTCTTAGCAACCGGAAGGGCACTCATTGATGTACAATAATGTGAACTTGCAATGAGAGTGTAAGATGAACAAGTAATATTTAAAGTTTTTAAAAAATCTGAACCCTCTGATATTGATAATGCTAATGAATGTTTAAGGATAAATGTTACTAATTGTGGGAATGGCTTAAAAGAATCTATTGCATCACCTAAACTTAAGACTTTAACACATGCTGCTGTAAACAAGGACATAAACTCACCAAAAAATAACTCAACCTATTATAACTTTGAAAGTATGGCATCGAAGGTTGATATTGTGGACTATGTGAACTTTTTGGAGGATGCATCTCTCATGTATGTATCAAAGGCGATAATGGAAAATTTTGAGATAGGATCTAAACTCAAACCATCAATTGAAGAGCCACCAAGTTTAGACCCTGTACTTCTACCCTTTTATCCTCAATCAAGTATGAAAGTGAAAGAGTCCAATGGAAAGGTGAAAAAGCTATTAGAAATACATAAATTGGATGAGTTACATTGGAGTGCTTATGAGAATGCCAAGAAGTTCAAAAGGAAAACAAAAATATGGCATGAGAAGAGAATTTAGTACCGTTCTTGCGAGCCAAAACATAAAGTATTATTGAACAAATCAAGACTCAAGTTGTTTCCAGGCAAACTCAAAAGTAAATGGATACAAAGGGATGTGCCTTAGGACTTAATAGAGCCGTCTAGTCAAGGACGTTAAACGTGATGGTAGTTGGGAGGCAACCCAACATTATTTTACTTATATTTTCATTATTTTTTTTTGTAGGTGAATAAAGGTGGAGAGCAATGACGCAATAAGAATGAGCATTTCAGTGAAAGATGCGTTGTGCAATTAAGGGAGTTTTTCTTTACTTTTTCATATTTATATGTACACATTGGGGACAATGTGTAATTTAAGTTTGGGGGAGGGAACTTCATTCTCTACATTAATATTTAGTATGCATTTTAAATTTTTAGGGAATTTTTTTTTAATTTTTAGGTTGTTTTTAATCATGATTAGGGTAGAAATTGATAAATATATGAAAACTAAATGCATGCATGCTTGATATGAAACATATGAACTCAATGATAAAAATTGGTTATCATGACTAGGATAAGAAATGTAACGTATTTGTTAAGATTTTTAAATTAATCATATGATATGCTTGCTATTTTTGATTGAATTGATTCAACTTTTATGCACATGTTCATGATTGATTTTGGTGTGCTTATTGAGAGAAAATTTGTAGTGAGTTATGTGAGTCAATTAGATCTACCAAGTTTTAGAATCTATTTGATCATCTCTTGAGGCAAAATCCTAAATAGTATTTAGCAAGAGAAATGATTTAGGCCTTACTTGGATCGATTGAGCCTTTCAAGGTAACCATTGTTAATATCTTTAGTCACTCATTTGAGCCTAACAAAGAACTTTTCATATCTGTAAGCCACATTTAATGCCTAACTAATAAGTATTACCTTTATCCTTGCACCTTTAGCTTGTATGAAAAAAAAACATGCAATCATGTGTTATGCTTTAGAGTAAGGTGAAATGTAATGCACCCCATAGAAAAAAGAAGAAGAAAAACTCACAATATAAGTATCCCTCTAAAGAAAAAGAAAATAGAATTGAAAATAAGTTTGGGGGTGTTGTGAAGTAACAAAAAAAAAGAGAAAAGAGATGTGGAATAAAAAACAATATATGAAAAGAATGTCAAAAGAGGGTGCACTAAAATATCAAGTAAAAGCTCAATTGTAGTTAAAAAGTGTATGATGAAAAGAAAAAAAACTAAGGTGTGGAAAGACCCTAAAGTGTCTGCATCTATCGACCCCCACCTAAGCCTTACATTACAACCATGTAAAGTCCTTATTGATCTTGAGCTAAGTGCATATTTATATTAATGGAGAGGGATGTGAAAAATTGACTTATGAGACTTATTCTAAGATTGAATTGATTAGCATGCTCATATAGGTTAATTTCATAAGTGCATTGGATGATATCATGTGCAGCACGCACACACAAATCAATTTTTTAAAAACCTTGCATATCCTTGTATTGATGGAACGTTGATTGATGAATATTTGAACTTCTTTATCATAGACTTGTACGACTTTTGAGAGGGATATTTTTTGTGAAATATGCATGTACTAATAGAAGTGTATTTATGAATATACTACCCAAGTTATTTTATTTAGTTATACTTAGTTTTACTTGAAGACAAGCAAAGATTTAAGTTTGGGGTGTGATGACTCTACGAAAATAGAGTCATTAGCACACTTTTTTACTTAATATTTACTTGTTTTATTTAATATGTAGTATTTTTATTGCTCAAAAAAATTAAAATATAAACTTTTTAGTGAAAAGGAGTGAAAATATAATTTTTGGAATTTTTTGAGATTTTTATAAATTTTTAACGCATGACTAATCAGAAGCTACCCATGTGGCATGCCACGTAAGCAGAGGAGCTGACTGGGCAAGCCACGCGGATTCCATACAAGCACAGAGAGCATATCACGTCGTGTTGTGTGTGAGGAGGATGAAACACGCGCCACGTGTCAACACGGCGTTCAATCTAAACTCGAAAATTGATCAACGCACCATGACACGTGTCACCACGTCATTGCTCCACGCATTCCACCAATGCGCCATGCCATCCATTCCTGTGAATCACGTAGCACCACATGTTGCTCCCTGATTCACCCAATGAATTTCTGATGCCACGTGTCGTACTATGATTGGCTGAAATTGTCAATTTTACTTGTTTTGGTCGTAGCCTTTGATTTGAAGTTGATCGGATGATCCAGATCGTACCTAAGCTTTATTTAAACCCCTAATCACTCTATAAACCCTAATTATCCTCCATTAGCATAATTTTGGTCAGTTTTTAGAGCTAAAAAGAGAGAAAAATATAGAAAATTGAAAAAACGACACAATTTTGTTGGATATTCAAGAGGAAATTAATTCTACAATTCAAGAGATTGGTTGTATTTCTTTTTCTACTATTTTCTTTATTAATTTTATGTCTTTCTTTATGAAAAATATGAGCTTTATGAACATAATTATTGTAATTAATTTATTAATCTAGGGATCTTATGAACCCAATTTTCACCATGTGATGATCTAATATTTTTTCCTAATTATAATATTAATTTAATTATATTATTTAATCTGATTTTTATACTATTAATTGTTTGACCAACAATTTATCTATAGAGACAATTAAATAGATTTGAAAAAATTATTTAATTGTTTGTCTTGATTAAATAACATGCATAATTTCTAGACAGAGATGTATGATTCTTATGTATGTGATCCATAATTGATGAATTTAATGAGTGATATGCAATTTAATTGGCATGAGAGTGTGGTTAAATTAATTACCAAATGATATGTAGTTTACTTAAGAGATGAATATATGCTAGGTTAGATTCAATTGATCATGTAATTAATTAATTGAACAAATCTAAAAATCTAAAAATTATCTTCACTTTAATTTCAAATTTTCAAATCTTAAAATAATTATATCTAAATTTGATTTTAAATTTAAAGAATTTCGATAACTGATTAATTTAAAAAAAGAGGTTTTTTGGACAATGATAACAATTTCGATTACTATCTGTCTCCTCCTTTCTATCAAAAGGGACCACCAAAAAGTGCTACTAAAATTAATTTTGATGTAGTTATTTATTTGGTGAAGCTTGTATGTTACTCTATTTAATTGGCTCTGTATGATGATTTAATCATTGCTTGGGGAGCTTATGACATCAACAATTAAGTTAAACTTCTAATGTAAAAGTTTAATATGATTTATACTTATTGGATTTCCAAAAATTTAAATAATATTGCTCATTATTTAACTAGATGACCTTCAACTTAGTTGAGGGTTTCGTTCATAGTTATGCGTTATCATAACATATCTTTGTTATTATTTATAATAAATATTAATATAATTTTGTGTTTTTGAGGAAAAAAAATATTTTTATATGTTTTATTAATAACGTTTTCTGGGAAATCTTATTTAAAAAGGTATTAGGATAAACTAAATATTAAAAAATAATTATATTTATTTAATTATATTATATTATATTTATTTTTAATTTAAAAAAAATTAAAATTAAAATACATAATTTTATAATTGAAACTTATTATATTAAAATTTTACATAATAATACGATTTTATTATATTCCATATGATTTGACTTCACAAATCGAACATGTGAAAAAATATTATATAGTAAAAATCTTTAGTAATTTTATAGCAAACATGCCCAAACTTATTGTTTTTTACTAAAAATGTTTTCTTACGTAGCATTTTTTTATTTTCAACAATTTTATTCTTACTAAATTTTATTTTTTGATAATTTTATTTAATTATTTAATTTAATTATAATATTTATCATTTCTTTTCTAAATCAACTTTGTTAAAATCAAATTACTCGAAACTTTATTAGCGAAACCTTAGTGCCATTTAACAATAACAATTCATTTTCCAAATCGACGTGTTGTGTTGTGTTTTGTTATTTTGATTTCAGCATTAATTAAGATTTTTTAATTTATTATTTCTACATATTAGTTAGTTTAATATCTAATAACTTAGAGATAATTATCTAATAGATCTTGTTAAACCACCAATTTCAATAATATCACATTATTCATTTGAAGCATTAATTTTGGATTTATTACATGGTTTAGAAATTTACTTATTATTGGATCACATTTCAGAAAGATTCAGTTACATATCTTTGAGTTCCTTCGATATATATTTAATTAATAAAAATTCGGACTTTTACATTTATTTTAAATTTATTGTTTTTAATAACCTATACATTATTTTAGATGTTATTTTAAAAGTAAACTAGAATCGATTTATTCTTCTTAATATATATATATATATATAATATAATGCCTTTGAAATATTATCAATAATATGTCAATGAACATGGTTCCATTTTTTTGTACTACACAACTTTTTATTTTGTTTTTTTTTCTTTTTAATTTGTAAAGAGCTCTTCTTATTAGCTTCTCTTTTGATTTAGATCATTTTATTTTATTAGATTTATAATATATTTTAATACAAATTAGTTTGTATATGGTTTAACAAGAATTTAATTAGAGTAGATAATATTTTTCATTATTATATGACATGGATTTTTAATAGTGATTGTAAATTTAATCACAATTATAAAAGTCGAGGTTTAAATGGGATAGGCCATAAAACTTACATATGGTCTCAATTAATTGAGACTATAGACTCTTACATATGGTTGATACCATAAACATATTATTTGGTCACAGTCTTATAACTAACCTTTTTGCAGTGGATTCATGAACGATCTAATTGGTAGGAAGTTTATTGAAACTTTAATCTAGATATCGCTCACGTTAAATTAGAAACTGTGAAAAGAGAAGAGGGGTTCGTAAGTAAAGTATATTAGGGGAGTATCCTAGAGAGAGTAGCATAAAACTAAGCTTGCACTTGAACATTTGGTTTTCATAGTGAAAATTAGGTGGTCTATGGACCAGTGGTTTTCCTCTTAGGTCATTCTTGTGACCTAGGTTGTTTGTTCTTAATGTGTTAGATCAAATAACTATGTGTTATATCATAATTATTTTGTTTGATTATTAATCTTTAAAGAAACTATCATTTGTGCTTATTTTACTTGCTTTAAGATTTGCTAGTGATTTGATTTAAGTGACATATATTTTGAATCGTCTAGTTAGGATTATTTATTATTAATTCCATTCTAAGCCACACATGGGAACTTGTGTTTTTTTGTTTTGATTCGTGAATGATCTAATTGGTAGGATGCTTATTGGAATGTTAATCTAGACACCACTCACATTAATATTTGAAACTGTGAAAAAAGAGTAAGGGTTCATAAGTAAGGTACATTGGGACAGTAATCTAAAGAGGGTAACATAAAGCTGAATTTATACTTGAACATTTGGTTTTCATAGTGAATAGTTAAATGGTCTGGTGGATTGATAGTTTTCCTTTTAGGTCATGGTTGTGACCTAGTTTTTTCTACCTAAATATATTGTATGTTATTTTTTCATTTTCGTACTTTATTTTTATACACGATTTCATGCCTACCCACTTTATTTAGGTCATTAATTTATAAATTGATAAAAATTGAAGATAATCTATTCACCCCCTCTAGGTTAATTAGGTCTACATATTATAAACTTTCAATTTGTATTAGAGTTAACACTAGACACACTTAGTGAGTTTGATCTTTAAGGACACACACTCATATTTATGGACCAAATGAAAGAAGGTGGGTCATCTGTTAGGCCTCCATTCTTTGATGGGTATAATTACCCTTACTAGAAGGCTCACATGCAAGCCTTTCTCAAACAAGATGAAAAAGTCTGAGATGTCATTCTTGATAGTTGGGAACCACTTTCCGTAACAAAAGATGGTGTAACAATCATAGAATCAAGAACAAATTGAACCACTGAAGAACACATCCTTAATGGGTAAAACCGAAAAAGTATAAGCTCAATCTTTGCTGCAATGTCAATGGATGAGTTCCATCGCATCTCCGACTATGAGACTACTAAAGATGCATGGAATGCACTTACTCTGCTCATAAGTGAACTTCCCAAGTAAAACAAACAAAATTGAGATTGCTAACATCTTAGTTTGATTCCATTAAAATGAGAAACATTGAAACTTTTTATCGATTCTATGCTCACTTTTGTGATAAACTAATGCTTGTTCTAACCTTGGTGAGAAAATTCCACAACCTATACAAGTAAGAAAACTCCTAAGCTCCTTAATAGTAGACTACAAGATGAAAGGTAAAGTGATAGAGTAAAGCAAGAATGTGGACAGACTAAACATTGATGAACTTGTTGGGTCAATCCAAACCTATGAGCATACTCTTGATCCACCCAAGAAAAACAAGGATGCGGCATTCAAAAGTTCCAAACGTGGAACTTTAGATAGTGATGAGGATATGAACACTAGTACAAAATTGATATATGACCTCGATTTTTAACTATGATCGTAGATCTATGGCCATGATCATAAAAACTGAGGCCTAAGTGGGAAAGACCATAGACTCTTATTTATAGTCTTAATTTTTAACCAAGGCCATAGGCATACCATTTGGTGATGGCTTTTTATAAGACTGAGGCCTTAAACATACCATTTGGTCATGGTCTTATAAAATATCGAGGCCATAAACATACCATTTGGTCACAATCTTTAAAAGACCGAGGTCATAGACATACTCTTTGGTTACGCTCTTTAAAATTCCAAGGTAATAGTCATACCATTTGGTTACGATATTTAAAAGATTGAGGCCATAGACATACCAATTGATTACGGTCTTTAAAAGAACGAGGTGATAGACATACCATTTGGTCATAGCCTTTAAAAGACCAAGGTGATAGATATACCATTTAGTCAATGTCTTAAAAAACTCAAGGCCATAGACATACATTTGGTCTCAATCTTATAAAATACTAAGGCTATATACATACCATTTGGTTACGGTATTTAAAAGATTGAGACCAAACGATATGTCAATGGCTTCAATCTTTTATAAGATCATAACAAAATAGTATGTCTATTGTCTTGACTACACTTAAACCGTGACCATATACATCTCACTTAACATAATTTTCTTTATAAATTACAATATTAAAAGTCATATTTTATTAAATTAAAAGTGCAATTATATTTGAGAATTTATACACTAAAACTTAATAAAGCCTTACTAGCTAGCTAATTTAAGTGTTTCAAAATATGAAATACATGTAAAAAAATTCAATAACAATACTAATCAAATTTTCCACAACTTAAATCAATCTAAAAAAAGTAGATAAAAACGCATAGATGGTCTAAGTTATGTCCACTCATTCTGCTTCTCATCAATTTCACCATCGAAGTAAGTTCCTCCATGATTAAACTACAATATATGTATTTAAATTATTGTTAACTAACCAACTATTTTGATTTGATTATTCATAACCAATAATCTAAGTGGAATCATAGAGATATTCCAAACAAAACAGAATTTTACCATTTGTGGTAAATGAGAACACATTCTTTTCACCAATCGTGTGATTAAGTTACTAATAATTCCTTCAATAAGTTCCATGTTCTTTTCCAATGATATCAAGTTCCTTAAGTAACCTTAAAAATATTACTATATTAGACCGTAGTAGCTTGCAAAATATTACTATATTAGACCGTACTAGCTTACATATGCGTTAAGATAATAGAATGATGCTTATATTGCATCTTTACAATAGCAAAAGTTATAAAGTTTAGATACTAGGGATCACATAGTAAGGGTATAAGAGCCAGACATTGATTGATGATAACTCCGTTCTAATATTTATATGTATCGTTCTTTCCATTAGGTTAAATAAATTGGGCCAACCCACTTACAAGCTCTACAAAACTTAATACACTTGAAACTAGAAACTCATTTCTAAGTCATTACTGATCCAAATCTAAATTGTTGCTAACAATGAATTAATAATTTCATTCATCGAGCAATCGCTAATAATCTTGCACATGGTTCCTTGCACCAAAAAATAGTAGGTGAAGCTAACTAAATAGTAGTGAATCCGATTAAAACTATAGTATTTTATTTATTTATTAAAAAAGAAAAATTAAAGTAGTTAGTTCCAAACTCCTTTTTTCCGTTCTTCCTTTCCTACGGTTTATCATTTGCAATCATGTACAATTACACTATCAATGGTAACATCTCTAAAGTCAGCAAAAGGACTCTAGCAACTCTTACATACTTAAAAAGAACAAATCTTAGTGTTATTATACTTACCCAAAATGAAGTCTATGGTATGCCAAATTCACAAAACTAGGTTCCTCCACCTGAAGTAACAAGGGGACTGATAAATTAGGAAATAATAAAATTGTCTAAATATGAAAGGAATTGTATTCAAATGAGTTTTTGATGAAGTAAAAAAGGTAAAAATATAAGCAAGTGCAAAAATTTGATAGAAGAAACTATGCACAAAGCTCCATAAGAAAATCAACATAGGCACTAAACTGCTCCTTTTAAAGCTAACAATATTAATTTACAAACCTGAAAATCACTATTTCTAAATTAAGTCTCCTAATTTTCTTCTCCTTTTCGTTAAATCTAATTACAAAAGGAACAAATCAAATGAAATTAAGAAAATCATAGTTAAGAATGAAGCTAATATAATGATAATAAAGAACCTTATTTGAAAAAAACTACTTCTTAACACATCATTAAATTGATGATCAGATTCATCTAAGAGCAACTTAGGGCTAAATTTTCCTAAACAATTAAAGAAATAGCATTTGCAAAAAGCATTTGAAGCGTACAAATCACACTATAAATCATCTAAAATAAAAAAAAATTCAAATAAATCAAATTTCTTCTCGATAATGATAAAGTTAGAGCTATAGCATAGAACTAGGACCTTCAGCTTGCTTAAGATCTTCTGTGAGTCTAAAAATTTCTTACTTCCTCTCCTTAGCCTATAATATCCACCATTGCAGATCAATTAGGCTCCTTCAATGTTTGTAATAAGGAGTAGAACAATTAAAGAAAAACAAATGAATTTTTTTTTGCTGTATCAATAAGTTTGATAACAAAAATAAGAAATAAAATTATTAAAGAGAGAGAAAGAGAAGAAAAAGCTACTTGAATTTTTACAAAACTTTCTCGTCAACCAAATAGAGAGAGATAGAAATACCTTTCGCTTCTAGTGGAGATCGTTGAAGTGGGAATGAGTTTGAGGAAGAGGTAGAGCTTGAGTTTGCTGAATACAAGTCTTTATACAATAGAAACCATAACATCTCCTCAAACATAATCTTCAAAGTCTAGGTAGGGTATGACATAAATCTTCCAAATATCAAAAAATGAAACAAATGCTAGGGATATACTTGTAGTTGATTGAAACAAAAACAAGGCATCATCCAAATAATGAGGGAAATTTTCATTGAGAAAAGAACCAAACACAAAAAATCTAAAATTTTTGGAAGATTCAACAATTATAAGAGAGCGATTTTCAAAATAGATTAACAAATAGATTAAGTTCGTAATGGGAATTCGAGATTGAAATCATTAGACAAACCTTAACAAAAGCTATAATATAAATTATGAAGAGAAGGACAATCGAGTATCAAGTTTTGAAATATTGTATATTCTAAAAATATATTTTCTAGTTTGAGAGTAGATAACAATAGAAGGGTTATAGAAACAAGATATTCTAATGTCAACCCATTTAAATCCAAAGTTGTTACCGATGTTGAATGATTAGCAGTAGAGACACGGAAATGGAGATGTAAAAGTAACCAAATTCCAACAAACCATAGGTTTAGAATGTTTAGAATGTCATCCAATGAGGGGTCACTAATTTCATATCCATAAGGAAGGTTTATATAAACTGATACTGGGAAAAAAAAGTTTAAACTATAAACGCAAATTAAACCAAGAAATTAATAGCTCAAAAATGCAGCAAACGATTAAGAAAAATTAAATACTCGATATGGTGGAGCTGGGTACATTTGGAGGTGAGTATGGCCAGATGTGGATGGAGTTAAGATGGATTGTGATGGAAAATGTGAGAGATAAGCTACGAGACTAGGGAAAGAGAAGGGGTAAAAAGAAAAGCTGGGGAAAGAGAAGAAAGAAAAAGAAAGGTAAGGGGAAAAAAAGAGAAGGAAAAAGGAAAACATTGGTAGAAAATTTTTGATGTGTTGTAATAGATAAAAAATATATGAAATTAATTAAGAGAAAAATGAAAAAATTATAAAGTAATTTTTGTATTTTTTGTATTTTTTTAAATGAATAATATATAGTATATTATTTGATTTTGTTTTTAAAAAGACTGAGACAATTATTTTAATTAGATCATGGTCATTTAATAATCATGATTATATAAGTTTGTTTATATACATTTAAATAATTTTTGTAATTTAACTTATAGTCACAATTACTAATAAAAATTGAGACTATATTTATACACTATGGTTACGGTTACTAATAAAAATCAATGCTATATGTATACACTATGGTCACGATCTTTTATTAGACCGTGACCAAAATCCTAAGGCCTCAGTTTTAAAAAAAAATCGTAGCTAAATTTCCAAGACCAAAAACCACTATTTTAGTAGTGGAATGATAAGTCATTAGTCTTGTTCACATGAAAATTTAAGAAGTTCCTGAAAATGAAGGATCAACAGAATAATCAATCTAGTAAGGGACAATCCAATCGTTCAAGGGATCGAAAGTCAAAGGAAATCAATCCTCCTGGTCTTGATGGTAAGAAAACTAAGCCCACTAGTTCTCAATGCTTTATGGAGGCTTTGATCATATTTTTGCAGAATGTGTGAATAATGAAAATAAAGTTTGAAAAGCCTTTAATGCTACACTTTGTGACACAGAAAGTGAGCAGGATAATGCTAATTACTTAGATGATGATGACACTAACAATTGTACCTTCAACGCAACTACCAAAGCACACCATAATGACTCTGAATCTAACTCAGATGAAGATAATGAGCAAGTAATATCTTCTTTCTTACTATCTAAGTTCAATATATCGAATTATGATGAACTATTCATGGATTTTCTAGGTGTAGAAAAGAGAGAGATAAACTACTTGTTGAAGTAACTAAACTTAATGATATCATCAATGTTCACAAAATAAATTCATCTAGCCTAAAGAAAGATAAAAAGGAATTGTCTGAACATATTAATTCCCTGAATCTGAGTCTTGTAGAAACCAATGAGGAAAATAAAAAGCTTAGGCAACTTAGTATTTCTAAAGAGAGAGTGAGGATTTTTGTATTTTTTTTAATAAATAACCACAATATATTATTTGATTTTTGTTTTAAAAAGACTGAGACTATTGTTTTAATTGGATAATGGTCATTTAATAATCAGG
Organism: Hippophae gyantsensis; assembly: GCA_030763125.1. Classification (NCBI taxonomy): domain Eukaryota; kingdom Viridiplantae; phylum Streptophyta; class Magnoliopsida; order Rosales; family Elaeagnaceae; genus Hippophae; species Hippophae gyantsensis. The sequence goes on along the minus strand of CM061039.1, from coordinate 24,609,764 downwards.
ATTATATAAGTTTATTTATATATATTTAAGTATTTTTTGTAATTTAACTTATAGTCACGGTTATTGATAAAAATTGAGGCTATATGTATACAATATGGTCATGGTTACTAATAAAAATTAAGGCTATATGTATACACTATGGTCACAGTCTTTTATTAGACTGTGACCAAAACCTTAAGGCCTCAATTTTTAAAAAGATCGTAACTAAATTTTCATACAAATAGTGAAAAATAAAAAAAACATAAATAAAGCAAAAGCATAATAAATAAATAAAGTAGAGAGATTAATTTAATATCAAAAAATAGAATAATTAAAATTCAATAAGCATGCAAAATAAGGAAGGAAGGAAAGCATGCAATAACAAAAAGCCAAAGAGGCTTTCCAATCAAAGTCAAAGTCTCATATGTTGGTACACACACAAGAGAGACTCAAATAGTACTAACACAACAATATAATGGAGTAAACCCACATAGAATCCCTCTCTATATGGTAAAATCTTCAAGTTGCTTATAAAAACCACTCGATAACAAACAATCCACTAAACAGATACAACTTAATAGAAAATATAAATGCAAAAAACTCTATAAGTCTAGATTACCTACCCTAAATACCTATGTTTCCCTCACTTGGTGCCTCCATAATAACTTTGATTCAATATAATAATCTCGCTCTCCTTCGTAGCCCACTACACACAATAATGTAATCGGTCACTGAGACCATGGTTTTTCTCACACAAGCACGATTCATAAATACTGAACAAACACTCAAGTAAACATGAAACATCATCAAAAACAAGAGGCCTTGTCAAAATTACTTTATAATTGCCAAATCAATTACTTTATAATTTCCAAATAAAAGAAAAATGGGTTATTTATAGAAAATTTCTTAGCTATTTGGTGCCTCGTCGACCACCTTATCAACCTTGGGTTGATGGTAACACCATGCATGGTAAGGGTAATACTAGTAAAACCTCCCTAGCCAGGGTTAACAAAAGGTTTGCTAGCCATGTCAACGAGCCCTCATAAATGTGATTTTTTTTCCAAAAATTACTAAGTAATTTTTTACAAATATCCACAAGTTAAATGATACAAAACCACAAACAATACAACATAGCATGCATACTACAAAATCCAACCTGCGATGTGTGATGGACATTATTTTGACCTATTATTTGCTATATTTTTAAGTATCTATTTTATATTTTGTATTACTTATATCTTTTTTTGGAGGATATTTTTATATTTTATAGGTCAAAGTGTTTTAAGAAGAAAAATGGGCAAACACAAAGAAAAAGAGTAAAAATGGCACAAGTAATGGCAATTCACACAAGTCAGAACAAACAAGATTGTCAAATTTTTAAAATTACACGTGCACCATGGCAAGACATTATTCATGCCATGGTGAGGTGTTCTTGGGTTCAAACTAGACATTCTTGGATTTCTATGCATGTTGTGACTAGACATTATCCATGTCGTGATACAAGGCTCTTGGGTGTACTTGTTTTTTCTAAAGTTCTATGTGTATCACAACCCAACTTATTCCATGTCACAGTCTCGGGATGCAATTGAAGAAATAAAAATCAATATGTGTCGCATCACACTAGAATTCATGTCACAAACTGAGTATAAAAATTTACTAGAAACCTTAATAGACATTCCAAATTTATTTAACCCTAATTTTAGCCTATAAATACAACTTAACCTCTCTCAAACATATACCAATCAATAGAATCAAGCCACCAACTATCCATAGCCATTCCATCACCATATACAGATACAAAGAGGAAACTGCCTAATTGTGAAGAACATCCAAGGATTTGAAAAAAAGGTAGTGACATCTTATTTAGAGATCAGGAGTCACTTCTCAAGAAGGGTTATTTTATCTTTTTAATATGATGTATTTCATAGTTCAATTGACTTTTGTTAATTTAGATATGATTAGCTAATTCTGTAATATAAGATTTTAGCATTTATTTTTTGAATGATTAGAAGAAAATTTTTATAGTTTGAATAAATAAAAATTTAATTTTTTTTCTTTTTCATATTCTTCAAATATTTAATTATAAATTTATGAAGAAGAAGTCTTGATTTATAATTAAAGAAAATGTCTTCGAATTAAGCATTAGACATGTCATATATACTTAGTTATGTATAATGAATAAAAGTCTAATTTAATTTTATTGATTTTGATCACTTCTTAAAATTTTAATTTGAAAGACAAAAAATTTCAACTTGAGATTTGAAATTTTTAAAAGCTTTTAAAGTTTCATGTTTTTCTTTGAGAAAAGATGTCCAAGTTTTTCTTACAAATTCATCAATAAATGAGATAAAATAATTGTTACCTCCAAAAGATAGTATTGAAAATAAACACGAGTTGATATGTATGAGATTCAAAGGATGTTTCCTTTCCCATTGTGATTGTTTAGGAAATGGGTCTTTCATATTGCTTTCTAAGTTGACATTATTCGTAAACTCTCTATATTCTATATCATCAATTTGAGGTAAGCCTTCTACCATTCTTTTGGATTATAACAACTTCAAGCTTCCAAACTTTAAGTTTCCAAATCTTGCATGCCATATATAACTTGGAACTTTCTTTATTAGCACTGGCAAAGCATTAAATATCTTGCACTTACAGCTTGAGAAGAAACATATTGTTTGAGCTTATAAAAAAATTTGCAACAACTTATTTCGTCCTTGACATCACACAAATTTTAGCATAAAATTAAATAATATAACATTTCTTCATGAGATAACATACACTAAGTAAATTAGTTTTCAAACCAAGTATATAATAAACTTAAAAAAATTTAGATCTTCCATCTTTTGTTTTGATAGAGATATCACCAATTCCTTCAATTTTATAAGGTTTAACTAATTTGAACTTGGTTGTGCACTATCTCTTTCACTTTTTAGAAAATATTTTTGTTGGCAGTAGTTGGTTACTAGCACCACTGTCTAAGTACCAAATATCATCAATTTCACCTTGATGTGCAATTAAAAACTTTTATCTTTATGTATAAATCCATTCTCATTTATTTTCATTTCAACAATGCCAACATTCATTGGTTCTAGCCATGACCGATCACCTTTTTAAAATCATTTGAGCTAAATTATTAATAACTTACATAATTTGTCATAATTTATCACTTCTTAACTTTAAATTTTAGTTTAATTTTATTTATTTTTGTTGATTTTAGACTTCATCATTATTATTTAAATTTGAAGAAAATAAATGTCCAAATTTTTTAAAATATATCATCTAAGGACTCTCAAATTTAAATGAAGATATATTTAAATCAAATTTAGATTATATATATATATATATATATATTAGATTAATGAAGTACTAATTATATATATATATATATATAATCTAAATTTGAGAGTAGCGAAGGAAGAAAAAAAAGAAAAAAATGAATAAGGAAGAGCAAAAAAGAGAGAGAAATAGACGCAAGAGAAAAAAAGAAGAAGAGAAACGTATGAAATAGAAAAGGCGAAAGCAAATTAGAGCACAACAAATTAATGCGAAAGCATATTCTTTTTACAAACCACTTTTCTTTCAATTCTTCTCTGAAAATTATGGTGAATTCATTTATATTAAATTTAATTTTTAGCATAAACTAATTTTTCTTTATTTTAGGAAAAAATATATAATTTAATTCTAAACTATATGTTAATTTCAATTATTTTTCTACATATTTGTGTGATTTATTCTGAGTTTATTGCTTCTAATTAACTGGACATTAATTAGATGATTTTAATCTTGTGATTTACTATTGAAAGAGAGAATTATAGAATAAATCTAAAATATTTCGACATAGGTAAATATAGAGATTGAAAGACTTGTATAAATTAATAAATAAGAATGTTTTCAATTGATTGTTGAAATAAATATTGGATTTTTTTTAGATTGTTAACAAATAGAGAGAATTAAATTCTATTAGTTAGATGAGCAAAGCATACTGAGGGATTAGGTGAAATCGATTTCCTAGAAGTTTTCTTCACATTAATTTGATCTTTGAGCAATATCTTTATTTTCTTCAAATTAATTTTATTTTAAATTTTAATTACAATAAACTAAGTGACTTCTCTAGATAAAATTAAGATAAGTATAATTTTAATATTTGTTAAAAAATAAGTTATCAATTCTTAAGGATGATATTTTTCTTATCATTTTATTATAAAATTACAATACCTTGTACTTACAGTTTTACACCGATCAATTATGGTATATTTTGCCTTCCATTCAATATTTAAAGAACATCTACCATGTCCAATGAAATTTGTTCCTCTTATACATTTGCCTCGTACATAGTCACCACGACCTCTTCTTCTACCAAAGTATTCAAAAAAAAATTATTAAGGAACTTGATCATTCGAAAAAGAATAAATATCAGTTGAATTTATGTTGTTAATATGAATTTCATAAATTTTAAGTCTCTTTTATAAGTTTTTAATTGCAAAACTATATAATCAAATTTTTTTGATAAGGGTATGAAAATTTTTGCAACAAACTTATGATTTTTCTAGAATTTCTTCGTTTGAAATCATTTGATTATAGAATTTACTATTATAAAATAATCAGAAATTAATCCATTTTTCTTTATTTCAATACTAATAGTAACTATTGAAGCACACGGAGGGCAATACTATTAAAATAACCTATTTTTATTCTAACTTCACATTATTGGCTAAAACATGTACTTCAACATCAATTAAACTTTTTTTTTAAATGTTATTTCAAGTTTTCTAGCTAGATTTGCCTTTTCTTTGTTCTGATAGCTTGCTTAATTTGCGGCCCGTATGATTTTGTTTGAGGGCATCATTACCACAGCTAGCATCCTCGAAAAAGACAAAATGAAAGTTGTGATATTTTTAATTTTTAATTAGTCAATTTACTAAAGTCACAAAATTTGTACTAGTCAATTTAAGCTTTTTTTAATAGGTTGCTTAATTTACTGAAAACAATTTTTTTAGTTCAATTCATATAGTCTATTCTTTTTAAATCACTAGGTAACTTTTTTTAATTAAATAAATTAACAATAAGATTTAATTATGATAAAAAATAAAAAATCATAATACTTGAAATATACACTAATTTTTTATATTTTGTTAAATCAAACACTACTTAATATGATTATTTATGACTTAAAATAAGTAGATACACATTGACTTGAACTCATAGCTAAAATTAGATGGACACCATATTGGATTATAACACCTCAGCAATACGATACTAAAATCAATCAAGAAAATATATTTATTGTTAAGAATAGTATAGTATTATAATCAATAATAAAAATTTAGATGCCAAAAAATTAAAACACATGTTTCAACATTAAAACTAAGGAATCATTAATTTTTTTGTAAACAAAATATAACAATAGAAGTTTAAATCTCATAATTCGACCCGATAAACATTATAAAATATGTCAAATCCTTCTCATAGATGCATTACTTGAAAAGTAAACAAATATTTTGGTGATTGTCACTCAACAATCAAACTTTACTATAAATAAAATAGTAAATAGTCATAAACAATCATTTTATTTCATACAACATCCAAGGTTGTACATGAACATGAGAATAGATATGCGATACATGGTCATGACTCAATTAAAGTTTTTCTTAATTTATTTCTTTTTTTTTATAGAATGTCTTGGTTTCTGGTAACAATGGTGAAGTCAATACAATATGTCACTTGTTAATGATCGAATCCAAATAAATTACTCATCGGTGATCGACAAGCATGAAAGGTAAGTGCAAGTGAACCAAAAATCAAAGAATTAAATCTAAAATTTCATTACAAATTCTCACATGCAAAAGTTCATTCACACGAAATGGTAAGGACTTAGATGCCATGGATACCAAAGTAATAAATTATGGATACCTTTACTATATGACCCAAAATAAATACAATATGCTCTCAATATGAATCCAATTATAACGATTGTCAAAGGCATTCTATTAAAGCTATTTTCACAAAAACCTGCTTGCTTTTAAAAAAAGTAAAACATTTTCAATATCATAACTTTATATGTCATGCATGTTAATGTGCACATGACAAATAGATTGTTGTGCAATGAGATCATTGAAATGAGTTTCATTCATCATAAAGCATCAAAACTTAGCATATATTAAAGGCATACAAACATACATACACGATAATCAAACTACTCGTTTCCAACACATCACAAAGAGAAATTTCCTCTTATCTAGTTCCTTCAATCCTTGAGCATTATGTGGCATAACCATTTGTGCAACTGATTCACATCCACTTTAGAGTAAGTACTCATAGAATCTACAATCTCTATAACACCATTAAGAATATACAATATGTTCCTTCGCTTAATGCAAAAATGTATCATTGAACCCCTTACACATCATAATTTGATTGTGTTCACATTTTAAACTAAAATTCATGCTATTCAACATTCCCAAGGAGATAAAATTACTCTTTAAGTCCGAAACATGTAACACATTCTAAACCATCATAAAGTCAAAGATGTATAGTGCCAATGCCAAAAATTTCACACCAGTGATTATCTACCATAAGCATAACACCATCATTCAAAGATTTGTATTTAACAAAACAACTCCTAGGAGGTGTAAAATGGTATATACAACCCGAGTTGAAAACTTATGTGCCACAATCTCTACCATCCACTAAAATTGCAAGTGTTTTAGTATAATTACAGCTTATCCCTTCATCCACCACTAAAGTTCTTTCACTGCTTGATACTTCCATCTTATGTCCTATCATTTTCAGGTAATTTCTTCAAGTGTGACCATGTTTTGACAATGATAAGACCTTAAATTTCTTTTTTTCTCCTTGTGACTTAAACCAAAAGTGAACTTTATCATTCAACTCTTTGCTTCTATCACCTTCCCAACCACCAGTAAACAATGCATCACCTCTACTATTGCCACCAAGATATAAACATCTCATGTTCATCTCCAACTCTGGTGTTCTCAAGTGAAAGACAACTTACTCCAAAGATATTTTATCTCTTCCATACTTGAGCCCCATCTTCACTTCAAGATACAACTTGAGTAGATTTTACAACAAGAGATATCAATATCCTAATCATTAAGGCCTTCTTCAAAATTGGACCATATCATTAGCAATCTTCCAAAAGTTTGAAAGATTAGACTCCAAGCCTTTTGACATATCCATCTTGAAACCGAACAATAATTCTTTTAAATGAAATTTCCAAGACAAAGTTCTTTGAATGTTAATCTTATCCAACTTCTTCCCCTTTTATAGTCACCTTTCCTTGCATTTCACGAATAAGATCATCATGCAAAAAAAAACAAATAGAGATGAAAGTAACTGCTTCCAATTCCTTTGATAATCAATGAACCCATCTAGAAACTCCAAATAATGTTTCAAGGCTTGCGCTACCTTTTCCTAAACTAAGATGCTCTTCAAATTTTATTTTCATATGTAAAAGTCATCAAAACAATCACATTTTTCTATCTCAACTCTACTTATAATTGATTACACTAAAATTTTATTTAATAAAATTTCCATCCACCTTCATGAAACATAATATTTAACAATACATAAATCACCCAAGCCGAAACCTTGAGCTCTGATACTACTCTGTTCTACAAGGGGTCTCACCTTGGCCCACAACAAAATTATCCCATGAAATGGTTATTACCCAATCAAATAATGAGCCCATGATATAATAAAATGGAAGCCAATTCGTAAAACAAAATATCCACAATGTGTATGCAACCACACCAATTAATCGATAAGGAAAATAATAAATGAACACACAAGATTTATTGTGGTTTTTTCCAAAATTATAGAGTTAACATCCACAACCCAATAAATATTCCACTATAAATCAAAAAGAATTGAAACCTATGTTACCCAATATCAATTCAATCATCTACTCTTTTTTTCATACAAACATCACCCAATCCCATTTTTGCCTCCAAGAAATCTCCTAATCCTCATGCTCCTTCAATGAAAATATAATTAGATTTTAATGCTAACAATAGAATAAGAAAGAGTTAACAATATTTAGAGTAGCTTAAACCTAAAGAGTTACACCATAAGACTAAGCTTCTTTCTACACCTTCAATGGAAAAATGTCTTATCTTCCTTGCCTCTCTTTTCTCTCTAAGCTCTCCTTCTCTCACAATCTCTCTCAAATGATTCTAGGGCACAAACTTGTGCTTATATATTCCATGTGGGTCATTTACCAAAATGCTCATTCAATTTCAAATCCCCTTCTACTAACTCCCATGTCCATTCTCGTCATTTCCTAATAAACTTTAAATGCTCGATTAATTGAATTAGTCAATCTCTTGATTTGATCGATCAAGCTCCCCCAGAACACCTGTCAATCTTAATATGCTATATTCATAGTCCAACCTTTGATGCTTGATCACACATAAGGATATTCAAGCATCCCTAACATCACATATCACATATTAGTACAATATAACCTTATTTTTTCAATTTCTCCTTAATTTTATAAATATATATAAGTGTGAAAAATTGAGGTGGCGTTGGTGCAACATAGTAAAAATCATTTGGGTTATTTATTAGTTTGTTTTTTAAATCCTTAATTAAGGTATATTTTTTTAAAAACAATTCCAACCGAACAAATATAAGACTAAACTGAACTTACACTTTTTTATAAGTTGCTTAATCTTTAATGTAGGTCCTAAAATTTAGAAAATCGACCAAGTTTGATCGGTTATAAATTTTTGTTATGTAAAACCCCATATAAATCAAACCGATATAATTTTATTATAAATAAATTATAATTTTATTATATTTATTATTTTATATATATTACTTAATATATTTATCATTTTTTTATAAAATTTAATCCCTAAACCTAATTGCGAGCATGTAAAATTAACATTTTTTTTCAAACGGGAGATATATTTTAACAAAATTTTCTTAGTAGGTCTAAGTTTATTTACTGTTTGTTTCTAAATTTCAACTATTACAATCTTTACTCTATATTAATTTAGGATATAATATAAATTTTAAAATCTTTCTTAAACAAATTTAATTTTTAATAAAATTAAACATTTTTAAATAACAACATATAGAGAATATATTATGCTAAAAATTCTTCTTAATTCCATGTTATGCTTTTGTAAAGAAATTTTTAGTTAGAAAAAAATAGGTAATAACCGTTAAATCGACCACCCTCTAACCCGATTTTTGAAAATTTATAAATTTATTAAGATTTTTATTTTTTTCAAAACTCGTAAGATAAAATTAGCAAGTAAAATAAGCTAACAAACAACTAATACTACTACGTCCAATCCTAGCTAGTATTAAACAAAAGTTTATACAAAAATTTCAATCATGCTTTATAACTTTTGTACCTAAATCATACTCATTAGAAAATTATGCACGGTATTAGACAAATATTTAAAAAAATTATATGTGTTCTCTCTTATTTAAGAATCTTATGGTATATTCATGGAAAAAGAAAAAAATCTTATGTTATAAATTAATTTAATATTACAAATATTTCATCTTGAAATAAATTACTTTTATTTGAGTTGGTGTAATATTTTAAGTTGTTTAGTTATTTTATAATAACATTTTTTTTATTTTTATCTTATTTTGATTAGATTGTTAGAAAATATAGCTAAAGTATTAATGATTGATAAAAAAATTATTAATACATGATGTTAAAGAACTCGAGATCCAGTTGGTGACAACCAACACACCAACTGGAAGCAGCCACCAACAGCTTGGTGGGGAAGAATAGGTTGTCCAAGAACATATCTCTCCATAATTGTGTTTATTTTTAATTATTATAATTTTTCTTTTCTTTTGTATAAATAGGTTGTAAACATTTGTTTACTCATCATCAATAAAACCATTTCTTACATGGTATCAGAGCTTAGAAAATAACTCCTAGAAAATTCAGCTCACACAGAAATTTTTTCTTCTTTTCTCATTCTGTTTTTTTTCAAAATTAATTTCAATTCACAAAATAATTTCAATTTCATCCCATTATAATATCCATAATAATCCGAGCAATCTGTAATTAATTTCAAGCCAAAATACCACCCCACGCGCTCACACGCGCCTTACTTGAGTTCACCGGCGTTCCACGAGCCTCGTCGGAGTCACACGCGCCAGCTATTGAGGAAGACGAATCCAATGACACGTCGTTCGTGCGCCTCTAAAGCAAACGACGCATCGTTCATCCGGTTTGGTCTTTAGCCGGTTCGGTCCTCCAATCGTTTTGGTCCTCTATCCGATTTAGTGCTCCAGCGTTGCAACCGTCGTTCCAGCCACTCCAGATGCTGATTCACCAACTTTTTGACTAGTTCTGAGGTTGAAATTTTTGGTTCTATAATCCTTGACTCATTTTCTATAAAATAAAGAATATTTCAGTTCATTATTTGTTTCATAAACAGTTATTGTTGTCTAAAACACACTAAATCCTATCCTTTTTTTTCAAATTTTTTACTCAAAAATCATGTGTGAAACTATCAATGAAATTCATACACAATATCCTTACAAAAATTACCCACAAATGAATTCACATCTCAAGTGTAATCGATGCAACAATATCGGCCACAATTCTAAAAGTTGTTGAAGTCACCTTAAATGTGATTTATGTGATCTCAATGGACACAATTATGAAAACTGCCAAAAATGCCTCAAATGTGATTTTTGTGGTTTGAATGGACATTACATCAACATGTATCGGAAGAAAAGATCAATTCAAGATAAGAAAGATGCAAGTTATGGCTTCCTCTCCAAATCTTGCCATACTAATCTTCAGGAAACCAGCTCTAACACAAGGACACCATCCCACAACCTTACATACGCTTAATATCATGAGCTTCTTACACTTCTCAATCAAACCAAATCAGGTAGCATGGTAAGATAAATGACTACTTCTCCAGGTAACATATCATGTGCGAATGTTTTCCATTCAAAAATCGTTGGATTCTTGATACAGGAGAAATTGAACACATGGTCTATTCTCAAAACCTTATGAGCTCCAACATTCCAGTCACTAATCGGTATGTACATTTACTTGACCATTCACTTTCCCATGTCACACATATCGACATTGTATATTTTTCCAATAATTTCATACTCCATGATGTCTTATGTGTTTCCTCCTTCAAATTAAACTTGGTTTCGATAGCCAAACTAACTCAAACTACACTTTGTCATGTCACCTTCACTAATAATATGTGCTTTGTTCAGGACAAATGCTCGGGAAAGACAATTAGGATGGGAACTGAGAAAGCAAGACTATACTACCTAACCATTTCGAAGAAGGCTGGATGTTTCTCTGTTTCAAATACTACTCCAACCAACCCTCATCTATGTCATCAATGACTTGGTCATCTATCTAATAACAGTTTGCGTGAGCTTTATCTTTCCATTAACATACATTTTTCTTCTATTAGTGATTGTTCCATTTGTCCACTAGCTAAGCAAACTCGTAATCCATTTCCTTTAAGTTCCATCAAAACAAAAGCACCTTTTGAACTAATTCATGTTGATATTTGGGGTGGCTATCACATTCCAGCACTTAATGGAGCACGTTATTTCCTCACTATTGTTGATGACTACTCAAGATGCACGTGGGTCTATCTCTTAAACACCAAATCTAATACACGCATATTTCTCACCACTTTCATTAATCTTGTTGAAACACAATTTGCATCCAGAGTTAAAATCATTCGTAGTGATAATGGACCAGAATTATCTATGACCTGGTTGTCTTCTAGCAAAGGAATCCTGCATCATACCAGTTGTGTCTCTACCCCTCAACAAAATGGTGTTGTTGAATGCAAACATCGTCACCTTCTTATTGTGGCTCGTGCATTACTCTTCCAAGCCAACCTCCTTAAACAATTCTGGGGAGATGTCATTCTTACAACCACATAATTTATAAATCGTACTCCAACACCTGTTCTCAAGGGAAAAACATCATTTGAAATCCTTTTTCACAAAGTTCCTAGATATGAACATCTTTGTGTTTTTGGTTCCCTTTGCTTTGTGTCTACACATCATGATCGACCCACCAAGTTTAATGCTAGATCACATAGATGCATATTAATTGGGTATCCATCTGGGATAAAAGGTTATCGTGTCTACAATCTGGAAACAAGTAAGACTTTAGTGTCTCGTGATGTTATCTTTCATGAATATGTGTTCCCTTATTTCACTTCCGTTGTCAACACTCCAACTTTATTCCTTCCATCAGAAAATACTATTTATGATAACATACCTAATATTCATCAATCAACCAATCCAAATACATCACTTCATCATACACCATTTGTCCTTCCAACAATCAACTCAGACATTCTTCATCATCAAAATTCATCTCCAGAAACATCATCATCAACTTCTCCACCACACATGACTCCTCCAACACCAGTCACACATAGGCTTCGTCGATCCACCAATGTTCCTAACTACCTTCAAAAATATCATGTAGAAGCTTCCTTACCTTCTCGGTCCTTCCCTTCGTCTAACTCAGCATCGTTCAATAACAAAGGCACTTCTCATTTTTTATCTCTTGTACTTACCTATGACCAATTATCACTTGCACATCGTGCCTTTGCTACTTATATTTCCATTCTCAGGGAACCAACCACCTTTGCTGAAGCTTTCAACGATCCAAAATGGCGGCTTGCCATGAAATAAGAACTGGATACTCTTGAAACTAATGGCACTTGGATGCTTCAACAGTTTCCTCCAAACAAGAAACCAGTTTGTTGAAAATGGGTCTACAAAATCAAGTATAATCCTGATGGCTTTATGGAACGATACAAGGCTCAGTTAGTGGCCAAAGGATACTGTCAAATTGAAGGTTTTGACTACGAAGAAACTTTTGCACCAGTAGCCAAACTTGTCACTATTCGGCTTCTTCTTACTGTTGCTGCTATTCAAAATTGGCATCTTTGACAACTTGATGTCAACAATGCTTTTCTCTATGGTGATCTTCATGAATATGTCTATATGTCCCTTCCACCTGGATTCAAACGAAAGGGGGAAACACGAGTATGTAAGCTACACAAATCTTTGTATGGACTCAAACAAGCCTCACGACAATGGTTCACCAAGCTATCAAAACACTTAAGCTAGCTAGTTTTAACCAATCCAAGTATGATCACTCATTGTTCGTCCGAACCCGTGGTAATTCCTTCTCTCCTTTTCTTGTCTATGTAGATGATATAATCATAACAGGAAACAATGTACAAGACATTGAAGAAACTAAGAATCATCTCATGAGACAATTCAAGCTTAAAGATCTTGGTAAATTAAAGTATTTTTTGGGCATAGAAGTTTCACGTTCTATGAAGGGAATTGTTCTATCACAACCCAAGTATGCACTTGAACTATTGGAGGACATGAGTTATCTTGGTGCCAAATCTGCCAATTCACCTATGAAATAAAATTTATCCCTCAACAAGGTTGAAGGGGAATTCATCAGTAATCTCATATCCTATCGAAGACTTGTTGGGAGATTAATATACTTAACCATCACAAGCCCCGACTTAGTGTATACCGTGCACATTCTCAGTCAATATATGGATAAATCACGTCAACCATATTTGGAAGCAGCTCAACGAGTGCTACAATATGTCAAGAACACACCAGGGCAAGGTCTCTTTTTCTCAACAACTAGTTCATTACAACTAAATGCTTTCTGTGACACAGATTGGGCAAAAAGCACAGATACACGATGATCAACCACAGAATATTATATGTTTCTTAGAAACTTGCTAATTTCTTGGAAGACTAAGAAACAAAATACGATCTCACGATCAAGTGTAGAAGTAGAATATCGTTCTATGACAACAATATGTTGCAAAGTAACCTAGTTACGATACATTTTGGATGATTTGGGTATCAAACACTCCCAACCAACCAAGTTATATTGTGACAATCAAGCAACCTTTCACATTGCATCAAATCTAGTGTTTCATGAGCGAACCAAACACATAGAGATCGATTGTCATCTAGTAAGAGAAAAGATTCAAGCTGGAATGATCAAAACTTATCATATCTCTACATTAGAGCAACTAGCAAATATATTTACCAAATCCCTGAGTTTTCCACAGTTCTCGAGCTTACTTAACAAGTTATGAATAATTAACATATATTTCAATTTGAGGGGGAATGTTAAAGAACTCAAGATCCAGTTGGTGACAACCAACAATGTTAAAGAACTCAAGATCCAATTAGTGACAACCAACACACCAACTGGAAGCAGCCATCAACAGCTTGGTGGGAAAGAACATGTTGTCCAAGAACATGCTTCTTCATAATTGTGTTTGTTTTTAATTATTACAATTTTGATTTTTTTTTTGTATAAATAGGTTGTAAACATTCGTTTATTCATCATTAATAAAATTATGAATAATTTTTTAAAATAAAAATTATTTATATGATTTTTGTTCTAGAGCGTTGAAATATTTTCACGTATTAAATTTCGTTTAACTTATTCATCTTTCAAAAAAACCCATAAAATGGTTTTTTAAAACCAGGTTTCATATTATAATTTAATGATAAGATTTAACTCTTATTTATTTTAAATCACATGAATTATTGTTTACTCAAAACAAAATTAAAACAAAATAGAAAATGATAATACTTGCAAAAATATGTGTCCCTCAGAGTACGTATCCTTCCAAAATTTGTTATTATTTTAATGAAACATCAATCAATTAAATCTTTATATATATTTTTTTAAAAAATATATTTATATATACGAATGATTGTAATAATAATTAAATTAATAAATTAAAATATATTAAATTATTACGTGAATTCTGAAAAACATATGTAATATAGAAGTTCGTTTTCATCTTTTTGAAATTAACGAACTTAAAGCCATGATTTGAATTTCTTTTCTTTCAGAGTAGCTTTAATAAGAAAAGAAAAGGCTGGTCCTTAGATGGAAGCATTTCCTATTTAAAAGGCTTATGATTCATGCATGCTTTTTTTTTTTTTTTAAGCTTCGTTAGACTTCTTTAATGTAATATAGTCTTTTATTCTTGTTATTTTACCCTAAAAGTTATGAGCACATGCTTAGCTATAATTATTTATTATCATTTTGAGGAGGCCGGAGGACCCAAATATCGTGTAACAATGATACCTTCCTTTATCACCTTTTAGCAAACATTTCACTTCCTCTATACGAAGAAAGTGCTTGTTGTTATCATCTCTTTAAAAATAGGCTAAACAGTTTTTAAGTTACTATATTTTGGACTCTATTACAAGAAGGTCCCCCCCCCCCCCAAAAAAAAAAAAAAAACCTAAACTGACATTTTGAACCATACGTGACATATTAGTCCCATTGTATTACCCGAATTATTTATTTAAGATTTATATGTTAGTTTTTTGATTAAAGTATTGATTTTTTTTTATTTTAGTATAGAAAAATATTCCAAAATTTAGAAAATTAGAAGCTATTTATAACCTTTAAATATTGGAGCAATCAACTCTTATTTTTATCTTTTGTAAGAATATGATAGCAATAGCGGCAAAAGCTCTTTTATCAGTATTTTTTTTCATGGCTTTCATTGCAAAGAATAATGTTTGATTAGGAAGAAAAGTTTTTTTGATTTAAATATAATTTTAGAAATTTTTTTTGGTTTAAATATAGATTAATTATAATTATATTCTTCTAAATTACATTTAATTATAATTTTCTATATAGTGTTTGATGGTAATTTATATAATATAATCAAATAATATTTAATTTATATCATGTATTATTTTAACCACAACTCGTGACATAAAGAACTATTTATTAATATAATTTTCAAAAATTATTTATTGTTTTAGAGTATTTGTTTAGTCTTATAAACATAATTAATATAATAGATAATTATTGATTAAAATAATAAATTTTATTTTTTTAATATATAATTAACTATTACAGTAGAGTTGATAATACACAACTTGCATTAAATAATACATTTCATTATTTTAAGTCAAATAGTGTACAAAATTGTTAAACATTATTTCTCTCTTTATTTTAAATGTCATTTTATTAGAAATTTAGGATGTTCATTGTATTTACTTCGATTGGTGTGCCTAGATCTATCTAGCGATACAAAATATGATTAACAAGTAATTTCTTGCTTGCCATGTTCTAATTAGCAATTAGTAATCTTCTTATCGGAAAAAATTGTTTAAATTAGTAATCTCTTTCCTACTAATAGTAATCTTCTTGCCATTTTTTTTCCGCCAAAGGTCTCAATCAACTCTTTGATAGTCCTTCCGAATAATTGTAGATAACTTGGTCAAATTAATGGCTCATTCTATTTGTTGTAAATTACCTTATTGTTGTAAAATATGATTTACCTTATAGAGACCATTGAGAAATGATGGAACAAAACTAAAAGCGAAAATAATGATACCCATTATTTCTAAACTAATTTCCCTATAGATCTGCAAATTGAAAGTATCAATAATCTTTGTATTTTCTCCTTCAATATATAGGACAAAAAGCATAAATTTGAGAACATATTAAAGAGTGGCTTGAAACGTCAAAGCCTTTATAAATTCTATAGATGGCCTAAGCATAACACGATTGCCCAAATTGATGAAACATGCTAAACCCAATTTTTGCCAAACCATGATGCTTAGTTGCATTAAAATTAAATTTGAAAGCTTTCGAATGTGGGGTTTGTCAATTGATTGGGATGACAATATAACCCTCCCTCTACCAAGAGTGGATTTTTATTGTCATACAGAATTAAAGTTTGAAACTCATTTATCCGTTAGGTAATATCTCAAAGAATAGAGTGAAAAAATAAGTGAAATTCTTAAAACAACATTTTATTTTGCAATCATTAATTCAGTTCAAATACAATGGGGGTGAATAATAGAGAAGAAGTACCAAGAGGCAAAATTAGTCGTAGAAGGTTTAGAATTAATCGACCATGGGTGAAAATATCTCATCTTTTTACAAAACTCCAGTTGAGATTCCATTTCCAATACTTCCACCAAGATTTGAGTATATCACATTTGATGAATATGCATTCCTCATCCTCTACTTCTTTATGACATAGAAGGAAAAAAGAGTCTTCAATGTTTAAGGATCTTACTAACTGTTTCCTTATACAAAAGAAACCATGAAGGATTTTCCAAAGAAGAAGTATGTGACGTTTATGAATATTTGCTCTCTAGAGCTTATGTAAAAAAACCTTTTCGGTTAACAAAATCTCTCTTAGCAGTTATGTTTTTATAAACATCTTTGGTTGAAAAACTCTATGCACTAATGCCAAACCATTTTGTAGTATCTCTACCAATTACTTTAGGTGGTTAGATTTTAAGAATCAAATAAGTAGTGTTTGGCCCAAAACTATGGGTTAAGAGATTAACATTTCAATTTAAATTTTGAATAGATTCCAATCAACCACCTTATTGATCATAAGATTTGGAATTGGTTAAATGGAATTTGGTACTCGTTAGTTCATAAAATCAGGAATCTAATAGTCATTTCAAACATTGATATCTGAGTCATTCCTAATTTTTAGAAAAATGTTCTTTAAAGCGTTTCTTGCCCAAAGTATACCTTTCCAAACAAAGGAACCTACAAGTCTAGCTATGACATTTAATATTAATGAGTGTTGTTGCAAGTATTTGTCATTAAAAAATTGAACCCAAAGTGATGGGATCAATGAGCATCACCGAATATTTCATTGTACGTTCTAACTAGGTCAATTAATCAAGAATAACTAATAGGTCTAGAAGCAAGCATAGATATAATTACAAGTTATTTGAATTGTTTGGACATGAAGTAAAATAAATGACCAAATACATTTAAAAATGGGAAAGATTTATTGAGTAGATATTAATATATTTACTATATCTTTTATATCCAATATCTTATTGAGGCAAAACAACTTAAATTACAAAACTAACTCAATGGGTTACAATATTGACAAAGATAAAATTTTCATAATTCGAAAGTTTATTAGGTCAAAAATGGATTTCAATCGATACCCAATTTTTTTTCCAAATAATAACCTTTTTTATTTGGTAAGATTTTAAATTCAATTTCTAACAATATTTAAGTGTTTTATATTAATATTTTATTAGCTAGGGTTTATATAATGTTTTAGAGTCTATAATGTAAGGTTTTAATTGAAATCAACCAACTTTGAACATAAATTTTAATAAAAGTGTTTTTCTTTAGTTTCTTCGAGAACTTTTACCGAAATTATCAAAAGTAATCTTATAGTGTTAAAAACTTAACATATCACTCACATCTCCCTCGTGTTCTTAAGTATGATGTCTACCATACCCTTCTTTGTTACCAAGGTTCTTATCTCATTATAGATAGTGGGTCATAATCCTCATTTTCTTTCTCTTTTCAATCTAATTTAGAACGTTCTTAATGAAGAGATCAACATTGATCTTTGGGTCTCACTTCTTTAGGTGATGTTCATATCATTTGACATCAGAGCAAGGCTCTAAATCAAGTAAATCTATCCCTTTTAGTTTTTTTATTTCTTGTTTATAATTTTGTTTCCTTTATATTATTTGTTGTTTTTATTTGACACTTGAAGAGAGAGAGAGAGGAAAAAAGATCGAAAAAAAGAGAAAGTTGGAAAAAAAATATGGTAGTGAAAATTCAAAAACCAATTAGTTGTTGGTTTATTTTTCTAAGTTGTAAACATGTTTTTATACAAGATGTTATGTCAATGGTAAAGTATTTTGCGTAAAAATTATTAAGTGTTAAGAAGTTAATTTTGGTGGTACTCATATAGTGGAAAAGTTAAATTTGACAACTTTGTAACATCTAAGATCATATGAACTACAATGAATGAATGATTATAGACAAGTAAAGATAAACAAATAAGTATATGTGATCTATACAATAGGGAGGTATAAATATGGGGTTATATGTAATGTGGTTCTACTGGAAACTATTCATACTCTTTTAGGGAAACCATGGCAATAATATAGGCAAGTAACTCATGATGAATACACCAATAGATAACTTTTTTTGTTAATAACAAAGAAATTACTCTTATGCCACTTACCCCAAAACAAGCGCACGAAGATAAAGTATAATTAAAGAAAAGAGTAAATGAGTATAAAAAATAGAGATTGGATTAGAGAGAGAAAGAGAGCAAAAAAATAAAGAGTGGGCTAAAAAATGAAAGTGAGCTACAAAAAGAGAGTGATAGAAAAAAGGACTTTAGTTGAACTAAGAGAGTAACAAAAAAAAGATATTGAAAGAAAAAAGAATGAATAAAAGATAGATAATTATGAAAAAGAGATGAAGGTTTCAGTTAGTAAGAAAATATTTAAGAAAAATAGTAAAAAAAAAAGTTGAGTGAACGTAAAAAGTTAAGTGATAAATAAGAGTTGAATGAAAATAAAGAAAATGGATCAAAAGAAGAAAAGGAAGGAAAAAAAGATGATTGTGAATAAGGAAAAGAAGTTCTTGTTAGTGAAGAAAAAATTGAGATGAGAGAGGCTTGTTCAAGTACTAATGAAAATTTTTCGTTAGGGAATATTCAACATATTGATTTTATTGGAGTCAATAAATAAAATTTTGTAGGAGTTAATCAATTTTCTGTTATATTCAGACCAAATATTTCAAAGAGACTATCCAAGAGATTAATGCAACATGTGCATGAATCATCTTTCGTGATAGAGGCAATCCCAATATTACAGCAAAGGTTCGTGACAAATCTTTTTGAGGAAAGGAAAAATTATGCGGATCAATAAGTATCACCAAAGATTTTATGATACGTTCCATATAAGTCAATTAATCAAGAATAACTCAATTAGTTATAAAGCAAGAATATGCATAATTACATGTTATTTGGATTGCTTGGACATAAAGTAAAATGAATGACCAAACAAATTTTGAAATAAAAAAGTTTCATTCAACAACTGTCAATATATTTACAATATCTTTTTCATCCAATATCCTATTGAGGAAAAAAATGCATTACAAATCTGACTCAATAGGCTACAATATTAACTTAGATAAAATTTTCACAATTAAAAAAATTAATAGGTCAAAAATGGATTTCAATTAATGCCCAAAAATTTGCTAAATAATTAATTTCTTTATTTTCATAGTTTATTTGATAGGTTTAATATTTCATTTATTTTATATTTAATTTTTAGCGGTAATTTAAATTTTTATGTTTATATTTTATTAGTTAGAGTTTATGTTACGTTTTAGAATCTATAAATACTGACTAAGGTTTTAATTGAAATCAATCAACTTTGAATATAAATTTTAATGAGAGTGTTTCTCTTTAGTTCATTTGAGAAATTTTATCGAACTTATCAAAAATAATCTTGTGGTATTCAAAACTTGACTTTTCACATACATCGTTCCCATCTTCTTGAGTGTGGCATCTATCTTATCCTTCTTTGATACCAAGGTTCCTATCTCATTATAAATAGTATATCATGGTCCTTGTTTTTTTTATATTTACAATCTAATTTAAAATGTTCTTAGTGACGAGATCAACATTAATCTTTGGGTCTCAACTTCTAAGATTGTTTCAAAATTTTATAGACTATTTTAGCAAGCATAACTCTATTGAACTCCTCAAATTGTCTTAAAACTTAATCCACCATTATCCTTAAGCAAAACAATTTTGTACCAAGAAATGAGGGATAAGTAATGGTGCTTGGTGATGTTTCATATCCACTAAAGTTTTATCACAATACTATAAATTGGGATATTTTGTAGTACTACTTTGATGAGTGCTGTTTTTCCTACTTAGGGTAGAAGTTTAGTCTTCCAACTATCCAATTGAGCTTTTAATATATTCAACAAACCTTAAAATTCATATTTCTTTTTCCTTCCAATAGGTAAAGAGTAACCTAAATAAAACATAGGATCAAAGCTTTTAGATATATGCAAAGTGATACATAAATTATTTTCCTGTTGGGAAGAAATGTTTTTTTAGAAAAAAATAGTAAATTTTGAAAGCATGACCATAGGCAATATTGGTCCAAAAGTTGATGTAACATTTTGGCTTTATCATCTGTATAAAGCAAGTGAGAGATGGGAGCATTTCGGGCAATTTCAACTTCATGAAGTAAATTCAAATTTTTAGCTTTCGAAATCACTATAGATAAGAATTGGATAACAATTAAGAACAAATATGGGGAGAAAGGATCACCTTGATGATGGTCATATTAAGGTATGAAGTTGATCGTATAGTGATCCATTTAGCAAAAGAGAATAACTCACAATGGATATACATTGCCAAATAAGAGTGATGATCCCCATAGCTCTAATTATCTGGATTAAGAAATTACATTCCACTTTGCCAAATAAGAGAATAACAATTTCAACCTCATAATTATCTGGATCGTATAGTCATAATTAGATAGTTAAGGTATTTTTAACTATATATCGCCCCGGATGAAAGCAACTTTGAAAGGTGAGATATAAGCACTTAAAATCTTTCTTAAACATTTCACCAAAATTTGGAAGACTAACTAATAGGTCTATACTGATTTGTTTCATTCAAGTTGAAAAATTTTAGAAGTAAAGAGATGAAGGTATAATTCCAATTGGGTTTTAGAACTCCAAAATTAAAGACTTCTTGAACTTCTTTAATAACTTCATTCCCAACTATATGCCATCATTGCTTATAGAATAAAGGTTAATAACCATCAACCCTGGTTCATTGAGCGAGTGCATAACCCAAAGTACTTTTTTAATTTCTAAAGGTGAGGGAATACTTTCTAAAAAAGTATTTCGATCTTTTGAAATAACTGATCGAAACAAAATCGATTGAGAATCACAAGTAGGTGAATTAGAAGATTTGAAATAAGTAACAAAATTTTCAATAAATTCATTTCTACTAAATTCATATGACAAGTTTATAGCATGGATAAAGTTTTTTCATCGTCTTATTATTAAAGTAAAAGCATGAAAAAACTTTGTATTATAATCACCTTTCTTTATTCACATCTCAACAATAATGCATCTTTCAAATTCCATACTTCAACCTAAGGAGGCATTTAATTTTTTTTGTATTATTATTTTATTATAATATTTTATATTTCTTTTTCATTTATCATAATTTTTTAACAAAATAATAATAAAAAGAAAAGTCACTTTAAAGAATTTGATCTAGTTCTACTAGTTTATAAAAAAATATAATTGATAAAAATTTAAGAATACATTTCACATATAAAAATATATTTTAGTATGCTTTATTATTAATCATCTTTATACTTAAATATATATAAATCTTTTTATCTCCAACAACAAAGTATAATTATTATTATTATTTATCTATTCTCAAAATGTAACAATATGTTATTTTTTTAATATATATATATATATATATATATTAGATATTAGTTATTAATGTATAGAGTGTAATCATTATAATAAGGGCATAGATTGTAACTCATACAACCTTCGAAGAATTAGTCTTAAAAATCCATAAGAAGTCATGTTAAATTAAAAGATTGTAGTCTTGAAACCCAACAACAAATTGAGTAAAATTGTCTCAAGAAACTAGAATGCAGATTACATGATAAGAAGTGTCACAACGTTTTTTAAACAATAAGTTTTAAAAATATTCAATTAAGAGCCACGAGAGGACAAAAATCAAAATAATTTAATTGAGAAATATCAAATCAAAAACTTTTTATAATATGTGTACTAATAAACATATATACGTACTAAAAACCCTACTTAATAAAGTAAATCTAAAATTCTAAATATAATTGTTAAAAAATTAATTAAATATTAAAAACTAATGACTTGCACGTCACTAATAGAAAATGAATAAAAATCCCTTACAAATAATATAAACTAACCCTTACAAAAAATTATAAACTAATTTTTTTTTTCAATTTCTAACCATAATTTATGAGCTCATTTTGACCTAGTAATATAAAAACTCTTATTTCTATAATTAATATACTCCATTAAGTCTAGAAAATGCTCAATGACATTTTTCAAATTGAAATTTTACTTTTGCTATTAGCTCCACACTCAAGGAATCTAACACTTATTGCATCCAAAAACTTGTTAATGAGCCTATTAAATGACTCTTTTAATAATAGATTTAATTAAAACATGACATTTGATGATGCTCTTTAATTATCATCCATGACAAAGTCATGAATATTATTACGAGGAAGTGGAATAAAACAAAAAATACTTGTCGTAACTAGTCAAATATAAAAAAAATTGAGTAATGAAAAATAAATAAGAAGTTAAATCTATATTTTTGTTAAAAATAATACAAATAATAAAAGAGTCAAATACAAATGGATTTAGTATAAATATTGTTTTTAAGTCACAATTTTGAATAAAAATATGGCATATTAAAGAGATCAATTTGAATGAGTGATTTTAGTATTAAAAAGTATTGTTTTAAATACTTATTTATCAAACAACAATTTGGAATAGGATTTTAAACATACTATTTTTTAAGTGTGAATTTCGAATGTTTAAAATGTAAGTATCTAAACATAATTTTTCTTTAAAATAGAAAAAATGAAAAACAAATGTTAATTAAATTATAAATTCAGATTATTGATTTTTCGTCCATGTACAAGCATAGATGGAATTAGAAAAATATTTTGAGGGTATTGAAATGTAAATTTTTTTATACAAAATAGAAAATTGTATTTAAATACTTAAGAGTAAAAAATGTCATGATATAGATATAGTAAGAGGCTAAGGACTATGATAGACAATTCTCAATTAAAGACAAAACTTTCATGTTATGTTACAAGAGATATAGAGTTTACACATTATAATTTACAACAAAAATTATTTAATATAAATAATAACTTAATAATTTAATAAGTATTAATATCTTACATGTATAAGTGTTAAGATTAAAAATAAAAGAAAAGTATTAAAATATAAAGAATATGATTTGATTTAGGATTTTAAGATTAAGAGTATATTTAAAAATATATTTTTTAAAAAATAAAAGATTAATAAATGTAAATATTTTTTTTGTTTGTGCTTGTTACATTTGTTTTCTTGAACCGATGAAATAAGCCCATTTTGTAATAGTAATAGAAATTATTGAAAAATTGTTAAAAAAATATTTAAAAAATTCAAATAAAATATGAAGCAATACAATATTAGAGAAAATAAAAAATTTAGAGTTAAACAAAATATAAAAACTTTAAAAATATGAATGAAAAACCTTAAAAGTTTTAGTTTTAAGTTTATCATCATGCTCCTTTTTTATTTTTATTTTTATAATGTTTAACACTAGTATTTTATTATAATGAATTAAAGTTAAATATATGAAATATTTTTAGATTACACTATATTGATTTAAAAAATATTTTTATATAACATATATTATTATAATTCTATGTATGCAACTTATTAAGGTTTGTCATAAAAATATCTATGTTTAACCATTATATTCAAAATTCATTTATATCACTTTTGCCCACATATTTACTAATATTATTGATACATACAATGATATATCAAAATATGTGTACAAAAAATTAAACATAATGTATTATTGTAAATTAAATATTTATTTAATACTGAAAGTATACATGTAATTAATTTTTTGTAAAAATTTTTAATAACCCCTCGTATAGCTCTTACCATGTATATAAAAATATCAATCAATATAAATATCAATTTTTCATTAAATCTAACATAATTAAACCTTTATTACTTATGCTTTCGTGACTTGCATATTTCTATAACATAAAGATAAAATCTTATTTCTATGTTTAACATTAATAATTTTATTTACTATTTCAAATTCCTTATAAAAATTCAAAAAATAATAAATAAATAAATATTCAACAATATTTTCTTTTCATCCAAAACTCATTATTAGATATTTCAATCAAATTTTAAAAACAAAATTTTAAAAATTATTCTTCTTTTTTTTAAGTTAATTTTATCGGCTCTCTAATAAACATTACAATGATATATCATATAAAATGCTCTTTGAGAAAGAAAAATATTAATTTTTGATTTTTTTTAATTTCAGATTGAGATATTGAATGGAATAAAATAAAAATGTAGTTGGAAAGTTTTTATTTTTTATTTTTGAATTTTTTATAAGAGAATTTAAAATAATAAATAAAATCATTAATTTTAAAAAATAAAAATATGATTTTATACTTATGTTATAAGTATGTGCAAGTTATATTAAAGATAATAAGTAACAAAATTTTAAATTTTAAAAATTGATCTTTGTATTAATTGAATTATAATTTTAATATTTTAAGAACTAAAATTGAAGTAACATTTGTATAGCGATGAAAACAAATAGAGAATGATAATATAAGGATTATTTTAATTTACATGTTGTTATTAATTGAGACTAATATTTGTATAGGGATGAGTGGATAATATAGGGATTAAAATGAACTTAATATTTGTATAAAGATGAAAAAGTATAGAAAATGATATTACGGTATGATTGGTCCATTTAATCCGAAGCTACCCCCAGATTGATCCTCATCCACCCACATTGTATTGCTATCCTGACACATATGGGCATTGATGGTCAGTGGCATGTTGTGATGGACCACTTGCACTTGTTGGGAGGGTATTTCATGAGGCTTGACTCATTGTAGTAGTTTGAAGGTCAAATTGGAGTTTTTATGAACTTTTGAAGAATGGAAGAAAGAACAAATTAACAATGCGATCAACAAATTAAGCTCGAATGCCATATGCTACTCCTTCCACATGTGATGCGCATGGCAAAAGCACTTCAATGTTTAAGTTAAATTTTATATAAGCAAGAAGGAAAATATGTTTTTTATTTGTTCAAAGTGTTCAAAGTATTACATGTATGAATTTTTATTGTTTTTAAATATATATAATCTAATCTAAAATAATTATAATAAAATATATTTTATCAATGTAAAATATTAATGAATAAAATTTTAAAAAAAAATTATAAACTTATTATTTTATTATTGTTAATTTTTACGTCTATTTTATTTTACATTTTTTAAAAATATTTAAAAATAATAATGATATGCATCTTTATAAAATAAAATATCAATAATATAAGTATAATTTTGATACAAACCTGTACGGTTTTAAATGTTTTAGAGTATTACTTATTGCGGGATCATTCCTTATTTGGAGTGTGTATAGCTCATAATTAATAGGGGCGTTTGAATATGAAATTCACTCAATAGATAGGCTCGATGTATGAGAAGCCAGTCCTTTTTATGTATATGGAAGGCGCTATTACGTTAGGATCTTTCATTTTATTGACTTTTGTTTCCTTAGTATAGTTCTAATCAAACTCTTGCTCTGCAATTGGTTTAATCCAGTTAGAAATTACACTTAGTAAACAACTAGAAATAAAAGTAGAGAAATAAAAACAATTTACGGGAAAAAGTGTTTTTCCATCCGACTTAATAATGTTAGGCATGAGGCATTGATTTGGAGCCAAAGTGCCTATAGTCTATTTCAGAAGAAAAAGATAGATACCGAATAGCATGCGAATCACTTGAGAATCAGGGATAAAGTAGACATGACGGAAGGCCATCGGGATTCAACTAATTAGATTAGCTACGTATCATGGTCCACGTTACCATAGCCAATCTACGTTTTCGTTTTCCTTTCCACTCCCTCCCCCCCTAATCAATATGCCATAGCCAATAGAAATATTTTCAATCTCAATTTTTTTTTCTTTATTAATTAAATATGAATAGTTCTTTTACAAATTTGAAGGTAATAATATATACAATTTTATTGAAAATGAAAGTTTTAATAAACATTAGTAATATATATATATATATTCGTTATTTATATAAGGATATAAGATTTTTTTTATATGATTATTGTGAAAACAATAAAAACATATGAAAATATAATCCCTATCTCTTACGAAAAATATATCATTGCAATATCTTTTATAATCCCTCAATTTGTTAGATAGGCCTTTAGATCACTGAATAAAAATTGTTAATGACATTTAATGTATTTTTTAAGAATAAAATATATCATTTTTATAATTTTTTAATAAAAATATTATTTTTATATATAGTAATTATATTGTGATTAAATAAGGAAGAAAAAAAAAGCATAATAAGTGAAAATTTAGAGAAAATACTAATTATCATAAATGACATGGCATCATTTTATACCTAAAACATAACCTCATAAGTCCTCTTATTACGTCATTAATCGATCCTATCATGCCAAATAATTTATAATATCACAATTTTTATATCTAGCAATTCTCAATATAAGAAGAATAATTATCCATAGGATAATTACAACATAACCCTTGAGTTTTTTAGAAACTATAAAAACACTAAATTTTGGACAATAAGAAATTTCATCAATTTATTATTATTGTATTATAATATATTCTCCTCAATATTGATTTTTTTTATTACCTCATTTGAAAAAACAATAAAAAATGACAAAACGGAATTTAATTGAATTTTTTATTTCATAAAAAATAAAAAATAAAAATAGGTGTTTGTAATTGATCCTTATCCATATTTAATCCCCACATAGTGAGCAAAACAAGTTTATATTTGATAAAGATTTTTTTAAAAATTATGATTTAATTTTCAAATTATATATATTTGATAATGATTTTTAATTTTTTAAAATCACTTACAAAATTCGAGCCTAGTAAAATAAATATTTATAAAGAAATTTTTAGTCAAATTTCATTTATGATTTTTTTTTATTTTTACTAAACATTAATAAAAAGATAAATATTGAAAAAAAATGTTTAAAAATATAAAATGTATAAATAATAACAAAAACATTCTTAATTTTTAAGAGATTTTGAAATTATAAAAAAATCATAAATAATAAAACATTACCAAACAATATATATATATATATATATATATATAATTTTTTGATTTTTTTATAAAATATAGCAAAAGAATTAAAAATTATAAATCAATTACTTAATCATAAATTTTAATTAACCAAATCTTTGAAAATTCCATAAATCTGTGCAAGAAGTTCTTGGACTCTGTCTTTTGTCTGTTTTTCAAAACAGTGGGTTGTTATTTATTATTCCTGTTATTATTCTTAGTATATTGCATATTGAATTACTTTATTTTTTTTCATTTTTTATTGAATTATTTTTTAAAAAAATTATACACCTAATTCCTCCAAAAACAGTACCTTCGGCAGGCAATTTGACAAAAGTTGAGATACTTTTAACACTCAAAGGCATCTAAAGAGCTTTTACACCACATTTCTTTCTTGATCTAGATGGTAGCATCAGTTTCAGATTATTCACTAAAAGTTCAATCTGTAAATATTAAAAAAAAAGTACATCACCGTAAAGATTCTAAGTAATACTTAAATATTGTATTTATTTTTTATAATAATTTAATTATATTATTATAAAAAAATTAATATAAATAACCATTTTTTATGTTTTTATTTATTTTTTATTTTTATTTTATTTTTTCTTCGAGTTTTTAATTATAATTTATTTAAGTTATAACACTCTCTAATTGAAAAAAAAATTAATTTTGTTCTTATACGATCATTTTTTCATAACATAATTAAACTATTACAAAAAAATAAACACAGATCAAAATATCATTTTTTTCGATAAGCAAAGAAAATAAGTTATTTTTATCTAAAACAAATAACAAAAACTTGTTAACTTAATCAATAACTAAAAATTTATAAGATATAGACTTAATTAGCCTAAAAGAGGTTAATAGGTTATTTTTAATTTTTATCAATTTACAACTTAATAACCTAAACAATACGGTCAGTCATGTAATTACGTGTAAGAATAAAGTACAGAAATAAAATAATAACACGCGATATTTTTAGGTGAAAACAAACTAGACCATAACCATGACCTAAGAGAAAAACCATTGGTCCACTGGACCACCTAACTTTCTACTATGAAAATCAAATATTTAAGTACAAACTCGGTCTTATGTTATCCTCCCTATGATACTGTCCCAATATAATTTACTTACGAGCCCCTGCTCTGTTTTCACAGTTTTCAATATTAACATGAATGATTTACATACCAACGTTTCAATAAGCTTCCTACCAATCAGATACATTCCCAAATTAATTGCAAAATGGTTAGCACAAAAACACAAATGTTCGTGTGTGTTCTATAACGGATTTAATAATGAATAATCATAACTAGATGATTCAAAACATATGACACTTAAATCAAATCAACTAGTAAATCTTAGAGCAAAAAGATCAAGCATAAGTTCAATAAAAATAACTTCTTTAAAGATTAATAATGAAATCAAATAATCATGATAAGATAAACAATTGTTTGATTTAACAATTTAAGAACAAAATAAAGAAGAAGTCATAAGAACATATTATCAAAATATCATAAAACAATTAGACTTATTAATCAATCAAACATAACCAATAATATTTGATAGATTAACTAAATAAAGAAAACTAAAGAATTATGATCTTATATTTATAAAACAAGAGCGAAATTAAGAAGAATATAATAATGTTCTTGTGTGGTTGATTGAAACAATGAGTAATGAGTTTTATTTATAAGAAAAATTAAAACTTTTAATCCTATGTAATTGATAAATATCTTTTCTATTACAAATAAGATTAGTAATACTCATTAATTAAAAAACTCATATATAATTGATAAATATCTTTTCTATTATAAATAAGATTAATAATACTCACTAATTAAGAGACTACTATTTAAAGAAGAGTTATTTTAAAATAAATTTTATGTTATCTTTTATGCTAAAAATTTCAACTATAATTTAAAGTATATCTTATCTAATATTTTTTAAAATAGATTTTATGTTATCTTTTATGTTAATTTAGAGTATATCTTATCTAATATTTTAGCATATCTTATTTCATATTTTAATACTAAAAATAATTTCAGATTTATAAATATGTGCTATTAAATGTATAAATATAATCTTATATATTGTAATTATCAAAGATACATTTAAAATATAATTATCTAAAACTCGAGCATTTATTTGATTTTTCTTGATAGATTTGACAACAACCCTAAAAATAAATTTATAGATAAATATTTTGTCTACGAAAATAACAACACTCCTTATAATAACCGATGAAAAAACTTATTTTTAGTTTAATTTCCACATTGACCTTTGTTTCCAAAATAAGCAAATACCAATACAAAGTGGCCTTTTCTAAAAGCTAACCAGTTTGCCTCACCGGTTATAACTAACAATAACAAGTAATCAAACCATAAATCACGTTTAACATTCCATCTGATGTTTCACATTTCTCAACAATTCAGCTATCTACTATAGTCAATTGGGATTGAAGGATAAAAAATAAAGAATAATAACTCATCAATCCACGCTCATTCAAGTTTCCAGCTGGAAAAGACTTAAAACATTTCTTTCAAAAGTTACCTGTCTTAAATCCCCCACCCCGTAATATATTAAAAATACAAAGTTCTATGAGATCTGAATTAAAGGAATTTGAGTAAATAAGGGAATGGATACAACCCAAACTATAATAAAATTTTCTTTTACTAGTCTACACCACAATCAAATACATTAATATCAAGTTATCAACTTAATCCTACAAATTGTTTCAACAAAACAAAGAATTTGACTGACCATCCAACTCTCTAAACTATCCTAAAATCTGAAAATGAAAAGGGCTAAAAAAAAAAATAGTGAATGGAACTAACAAACACTCACCAATATCCTACCTGATTACACAGTCTCTACAGGTTTTATCATCCCCATCATCTGCTTCAACCTTCTCATCTCCATTACCTTCCTATGCGAATTGGAATGCAATTTGCTCATAAATGTCGGGCTATTTGCTGGTCTATATTCTGGAACGAGCCTCCCAGATTTATATCTAACCCCACAAGCATTGCAGAGTGTCTTTGGTCCAAGAGGTCCTTCCCTCCATTGTGGTGTCTTCACAATCCCACAATGCTGACACTTCCTCCCAATACTTGTACTTCTCATTCCCACTTCAAATTTCTCATTTGCATTGCCCTTTTTGTTGTTAGGTTGACTAATGCAACATATTTTCCTACGACGAAGCCTTCGCTTGCTACGAGCACGGCGTGGTGGTTTGAGGTTGCCACAGCAACTAATAAGTATGCTGCAATTCTCATTGCTGTTGCTGCTGCTATTGCTGTGTCTACTGGTTGTGGTGTTTTCTAACACAGAGACCGGGCTTTGTTGTTTTGGAAGGCTTCTTGGGTGTTCTGAAAGAATGCCAACAAATGTTTCCAAAGCTGGAAATGCGTCTTTGTTGGATATCCATTCCAGTTCTTCTTCCACAAACTCCTGTATTTGAGTATCAGATGTTAATGAAACTGAATTGCCTCTATGCATTTTATACACTAATAAAAAGAGTTTATAGTTCATAGTTACCAAAAAAAATTGTACAAAGAAGCACACATAACATTATGTATAAGGAAAATTTTCTCTACATAAAGTATAAAGAAAATTATAAATTGCATCCAAGTACCTTTCAAACATTTTTCTTTTTTAAATAAATTTATTTGTTGAGATTAGCTTAAACAAACACAAAGTTAGTCTGTAAGAGTTGGATTTATCCTACATAAAATGACTCAAATAATTTACATTTAAAAAAAATATGTAAAAGTGCTTTAAATTGCTCGGTAAAAAACAACTCTTTAATTGCTAATACTACTTAAACGGACTCACATGCATTATTAATGAGTTCGTTAATTTAAATTAAGAGGATAAATTTCAAATTTTTGCTTAAAAAAATTATTATCAAAAGTATCATTTAATTTTTTGAGGAGTTCTTTTTCTTTTTAAATAAGTTATTTCATATTTCAATTTTTTTTAATGGAAATTCAATGTTTCATATGAAATACACATTAAAAAAATGCTTTGACACATAGTGGACAAAAAAATACTTTCTGCAACTGTTAAAAGCTCGGTAGTTACAAACAATAATTTGATGAAGTCTATTAATATCCAAGCCTTATTATTCTTATATATATCTATCATATATTTATTAATATATGTATCTATAATTTGAATATTTGTATTGTATATATACATATTAATATATATTATCTAATTTACTTATATTAGTATATTAGATTATACTATTAAATAGTTTTATATTAATGCATATTATCGAATTTACTTATATTAATATATTAGATTTATTATATTAGATTATTCTATTAAATAATTTTATTTGAATATATTAATAAATTTGAATAATATATTTAAATAATTTGAATAATATAATAATATTAAGAATATAATAATATATACGTATTCAAATTAAAATTTCAATAAAAAATTAATAATATTCAAAAAAGGAGAAGATCAAAATCTAATATAAAGAATATTAAAATAAAAAAATATTAAATAAAATTATTAAAAGCTATGGTTAGGAAAAAGAAAAGTGTTGATAAGGAGAGACGTTCTTTAAGAACATGTGTCTAAAGCTAGACACATGTGGGCTTAACTTAGAAAGATGCGGGCTGGTTAATAAATTAATTGGCTATCTCGTGAACAACAGCTCAACAACAATAATAAAAAGAACAATTATAAATATAATACATTAAGGAGTATAATTAAACTCAGAACAACTATTACGTTTGATAGTTATGATATATAAAAATATCACTAATAAAAACTCCCCACTAATAAATTAAATTGTGACCCCTCTCAGGGGCAAAAAGGTCTTTACAACGTACAACTAACCAGAGTACACCATCCTACGTCATTTTCACATTGAAATTGTCACCTGTCCCAACTCGGACTAACTCGCCCATGTAGACTCGTTCCAAATCCTAATAGTAGCTGAGTCAAGCATTCTCCGTCGACTGTTCTAACCATAATCGGTCCCCTTTTCTATTATTTTGAATCCTTGTAAGAAGTAAGCCGAAAAAAAAAGAGAAGAACAACATGAATGAACATGTCATCAGAAACTTACATGGGACGAACGGTTAGGATCGTCCGGGCTCAAAACTCCATTTGAAACAAGCGAGGAAGAGAGGGCTTTTCGGGGTTTTTGTTCATAGTTACAATCTTCCATGTTCGATAAGAAGTTCAACAAGTTGTCAACGAAATTGGCTGGTGCGTCTAAGGACTCCATTTCTAGAGAAAAAGATAAACAACTCCAAAACACAAGAGAACTGTTGATTTTTTTCTTAAGGAGAGATAAAGTCTCAATGAGAGAGAATAGAGAGTCACGGTTATAAATAATGACAATATTAGTATAGTTATGACGATGCCTTTGAAGAGGAAGGTTTTTTTTTTAAGAATAAATTCTATTTTTAAAACGGGTGGGAATAAATTTTACCTTTCTAGAAAACCAAATATATAATTTACCATTTTTTTATCTTTTTAAATTTTAATTTAAGGATTGATTTAATTACCCACTTTTTAATAAAATAAACATTTTTCTTCGTATATTTTTTAAAAATAATTATTATGATAATATAACAATAATAAATTTTGCCCCAAAACCATTCAATTGAGTGATCATGGGAGTGTCTTATAACAAAAAATGTAGGTTTGAACTTAAATATGAACTATAATTTATAATTTATTTCACATTTTTTAAATGATGAGATGACTCTAGTGGTAATCTTAAAAATTTATTTTCATATTCTCTTCGTACGGATAGAAAAAAGAAATTTATCATTTTACATTTTTTATAATAATTTTTTTTAAATGATTTTATGTACTATCATTATTTGTGTATAAAAATATTAATATTATCTTATTTTATACACACTTTTATACCTATATCTTTTTATACATTTATTATTCTCATGATTAATATTTTTTATATATATTTATCATTATCTATAAATATTGATTTTATATACCATATAAATTAAACACTTATAATTTAATAATGATGGTCATGACATCTAGTTTTGATATCGTATTAAAAGTTATTAAAAAATAACTATCCCTAAAGTTTAATCTAATAAAAAATTATCAACATTATTTTTTTACATGTTGATATCATTTTACAAAATAAAAAATAATTCATAAGTTAAATATTTTACAAATACTCAAGTTAATATATGCATATCATTTATGTATCATGTTATTAAAATATTTTGTTATTAGATCATATTCTTTTATTTATTTTGAATATTATTTGATCATTTTATTAAAGTTAGTGTATATGCCATATATATTAAATTAAATAATGATATTTATGAAAATTTAAAAAAAAATAACAAATACCGATAATTAAATTAGATTATTAAGATAAAATATTTTAATAATATAAGTCATGAAAAATATCAATACATTAATTATTATATCAAGTTTTATACGATAATAATTAGAATAATTTAAATTTATTATTCATTTTTTATTTATATATTATTATTAATATTCATAATTTGAGTCTAAATTTTTTATAAAATAACATAAAAATTTAAAATAAAAAATTATATCATTAATTTTTTCTTACAAGAAATATAATCATAACCTTGTTTTATTTATTTTTTTTCATAAATATTTAAAAAAAATTATTATTTAAAATAATTAAAATAAATATTAATATTTAAATTAGGATATGATGATAAAATATTTTAATAATATAAAATATAAAAAAATATTAATATATTAACTAAGATACTACAGTTCACACGGTTACCGAACGGAGGAAAGAACCTCAAAATCTAAAATAAATAAATAAAAGAAGAAAAAAAGTAAAGAGTAAAGAACCTCAAGTCTAACAAAAAAAAAGTAAAGAAGCAACTTACACGTCACTTGAACCAATGGGAAAATGCCACCTCCCAAAAGTATATCTTACTAAGTTAGTAACGTAATTTTAGATTTTTGAAGAAAAAAAGAGGAAAAGAAAATAAATAAAAAAACGTAATTTTAAATTTCAGAAAGGGTCAAAGTTTTTGAAACGAAAAATGCTTATATATAGTTGTAGTTTATACTCGAAATAATTATACTAGGTTATACGCTAGAATTTTTCTTCATTTTTAAATAAAAAATAATATTTATTATTATTAAATAAAATAATAACTATAACACGATTTATATTATAAATAATAAATAAATATATATCATTAGAGTTTATTATGTGTTGGAATTGTTTTTTCCATTTTTAAATGAGAATGATAGTTGTTACTATTAATTAATAACCATATCATGAATTATGCAATAGATGATGATTGAATATATATTTTTAAATTTCTTATCAGATCTATTATTTGATGTATGTATGACTAATTAAACTTTGATGTAATTGATTTTACATGTAATTATTTATTTCAATAATATTATTTAACATTATTTTTTTAAAATTTATTTTATTATCTTTAATGTAATTTATTTTAATAACGTTTTAATCATTTAAAAAAATAATATTTTAATATAAAAATTATTTAAATAATATTAATTTTTAATTAATATATAATATTATTTAATTGATATATTTTATCAAGAGTAATGAATAAAATACACTTTTTACAATTTACTACCAGCTAAAAGTATAATAAAATTTAATTTAAAGGATTTGATTGGAAATTTTTCTATAATTATTAGATTATTTTAAAGTAATAATAATTTATTAAATTTTATATTTTATAAAAAACCATTTTATATAATAATAACAATTTTAAGTTTTAAATAATAATAAAATAACAATGATATTATATACACTTTATTATCATAATAATAAAAATAATTTTTATAATATAATTTACTTAATATTTTTAAATCTAACTTTATTGTTAAGTGAAAGTTGATAATATTACAAATTTAAATAAAAATTCTGATAAAAAAATAAAAATTTAAAAAAATTTGGCTGATCAATATTACCGCACGTGGCGGCGATGATTTTTCAAGAATTTGTTCTCCATCTGTAGTCTACAAAGAAAAAATAGTGAGTGTTGCCTACCTAACGGCCCATTTGCATGTGCAGCGGGCCCACTACCGCACAATGTTCCACTAAGTATTTAATAGTTTGTGGTTGGTAATTAGGTATCTATGCTGTTTATTAAAAGAAAAAGAAAAAAAAACTCTGAAAATGGTATGGAATATGGACTTATGGTATAATTTATGGTACAAAATTGTATTTTATCATAATTGTATACATTAATTTTATATTATATAATTTAATTATCTCATATTAATAAATAAATTTATAATTATTTTAATATTTCATTTATTAATTTTATATTTGACTAATAATTAGTACATTAATTAATATATATAATAAATTAATAACTTTTTATTAAATGGTCATTAGTGGCTCGGTCAAATTGGGTGGATGACAGTTCAGAATTTAAATTCCCACACAATAAAATTTCACATTAAACTAACATGACTTCACCTACTAAGGCTTTTGGCACCCTTTCTTATTGACATTAAAACTCGTTTAAGTATACAAGGAGTTGTATAATCTTAAATCATTAATTTATATAGATAAATTATATTGATAGTACAACAATTCATCACAGCAAACAGGGGATAAGATAAAAACAACATTTAAAATTATCCACCAAAATTCAGACATATACCCATAAAATTATCCTTCATTCATTTTTTTATTTTTTAAAAAAGTACCCATAAGTTTAAAATTATCAATTGAGTTACAACATCAACTTAACTTGAGTAACTTTGAAAAGAAAAAAAAAAGCCTGAGATTTTTTACATATGATTGAAGATAATAATTACAATTTAAATTATTATTATTATAATAATTTATAATTATTTATTAATATTAATTTTATCAAATAATAATAATATCAATGTATAATTAATAATATAAATAAAATATATATTTAATATATTGTTATTATAATAATAACAATAAAAAATTCACAAAATCATTATCCTTCCATTTTATCATTTTGTTTACATAGATTCAATTAAATTACTTTATATTTTATTTTAATTTATTTTTTAATAAAACAATGTTTCAATCATTTTTATTTTATTTAATGTTTAATATTTTCTCTATTTAATTGAAATTAGACTTCATTTGTAATTAATCTTTCAAATGTAAATAATACAAGTTAAAATTTCATTACCAATTTTATATTAAAACAAACATAACGTTTTAAGTGATATATAAACACATTTACCAAATATGACTTTGTTAGGCTTATTAATCAAATTTTTTTATCCTAATCATCAAAACAAACCTCCTTATATTTATAAGTATATAATGAAAGATAAAATGTGACAAATATGTTCCATTTAAAGTGTTTGTATCATAATTCTCTTATAGTAAATAAAACAGAGATTGGTAACCAAAAAAACAATAGAAAATATTATGTATTAAAATTGATGTAAGGAGAATTAAAAATGAAAGCATTGAGAAAAGATAAAGAAAATGAATTTAGGATTAGAAGGAATAATAGAAATAACAAAATTGTTATCTAAACTTCATTTGGCAAAGGGTCAAATAGCCATGCAATCACTCACACTAAAAAATCCTATGTCAATGGATCCATGAGTGTTCAAATGAGAGATAGTTATGAGTATTTTGTCAAACTAATAGGCGATAAATTCATAGACAACTACTCAAGATATGGGTATATATAACTAATGAATTAGAAGTCAGAAAATTTTGAAATTTTTTAAGAATTTTGTGTTGAAGCTAAAAAGAAAATACATATGTCATTAAAGATGTTATAATCGAATCATGAAGGGGAATACTTTGACACATAGTTCAAGGACTAGTTATAATAGCACGAGAGTCTCACAACTCACAACACCTAGTACAACATAATAGAACTGTGTCGTAGAAAGGAGTAATATAACTTTTCTTGCAATGGTTTGGTGAATGATGAGTTATGCATCCTACCTACATCATTTAGGGGATATGCCTTACAAACAACTAAATACATGTTGAAATTGGTTTCTTGGGGAGTTTGTCCTTAAGTCTCCAATGGAACTGTGAAGGAGACGTAAACTTAGTTTGTGCCACATCTGCATATGGAGATGTCCAACACACTATGTTTAAATGGAAGATATGAAAGTCGGAGCAAGGTTAGAAATATGCTTATTTGTTAGATATTGTAAAGAAACAATATGAGGCTTATTTTATAACAGTTAAGAGAAGAAGGTGTTTGTGTTAACAAATGTCACATTCTTGAACATAGTTATATGAACAACAATAAATCTTGAAGCAAGGTGTTGTTCAAGGAATTGGAGTCTAATAGGATTAGGTAACTACCATTTGTTAACATTGATACTCGATCGGAAAATGAAATCACATTCCATAGTCAAGATGTGTCACAACTTCGTTATAGTGAGAGAGTAATTAGATTACCCAATCAGTACACAAAAGATGGTAAGGCACAATTTGCTGTGTCTGATGATGAACAACTTTTGTATTTATAAAATTTACAAATACACGAATCACTTATAATAATTAGAAAATATACTTTCAAAGTCGATCTCTCAAATAATTGTGGTAATTTTAAAAAATTAAATTATTTTCTAATATAGTTAAAAAAACTATTCTTAAACACTCTAACAATCACGTTGGTAGAACATAATTACAAATTCTAAATTACTTTATATCAAAATAAAGTTAGTAAATGAAAGCAAGTAAATGAAAACAAGTAAGTTAAACTGTAGCCGATTTTAGAACGATGGATGAATATAGGATTTTAGTGAGCATAACTCTTCATGGACATAATGAATTAAATTATTTAAATAACAAGTTATATTTACTAATTTTTTATTTTTTTAAATAAGCAAACTTCCACTTTCATGGTGAGTCCACGTAATTTTCAATTAATTGTCATGATGAATCCATGTAATTTTTAATTAATCAATGATTTTTTTAATCGAGCTTGAAATTGATTAATTAACAAACTAAAGAAAATATAAAATTAAGGTCCTCAATTAATTAATAACTTATTTTGCTAGGGTTGAAATTAATAAATTAGTAAACTCAAAGTAAATATATTTTTTAATTATAAATCAAGATTTGGTTAATCATTTAAACATATTTTTAGTCATCAAATTTAATTTCATTTAATTAATAACTTCATTAGTCGGGCTTGAAATTAATAAATAAAATAAAATAAAACTCTTATTCATTTAAACACAATTAAGCATATAAGATTTTTCTAATGCTTAATTCTAAAATAATTTCTTTAATTATAAATCAAGACTTAATCTATGTTAATTTATAATTAAAGGTTTTAAGACCACGAACAATAAATAAATAAAACTTATTTTTACAAATCATAAAATTATACTTCCAATCATTGGAAGCAAAGAATAAAATCTCATAGTACAAAATTAGTTAATCATAGTTATATTAACAAAAGTTAAATCAATTATGAAAGACATCGGATTACAAAGAGGAATAAAAGATACAACAATAAAATTATCCCTTCTTGAAAAAAACGATTCTAGATCTCTGAATGGGCAATCAATACCTTCCTCAAATCCTTTGATCTTCTTTATAATTAAGAGGTTTTCTCTCTTTATCTGTATATAGTGGTGGAATGACTTTAATAACTAGATCTAAACTAAAACTATATTACGGCTACTTTAAATTATAAATTTCCAACTAATAACCTAATAAAACATCAAGTATTATTTATAAGCAGAGGCATAGTACAGGGCTTCAAAATCAAAATTTCACTTGTGTGCCGCGTCACACTTTATGTCTCTCCAAGGCATAAAGCTCGATCATACTTACACAATCCAACCCGAGAGGTGGGCATCGTGGCACGAAAATTTCAACTTGTCTAGTATATGTTTTCCCGAGAGGTGTGTACCGTGGCACACATAATGTTCACTGTGGCATGCATTGTTTATCTTGAATTTTCCTTATACTCCCCTTGCACATTGGTTAGTTCTTGATGTAAAGCCTACATGCTTATTATTTTAGGTTGTAGGGTTCTATTTGAGTACTCTAAATGTGTGTCTTCGTATATTATCATGTTTATCAATTTTGAACCTAAAAATATCTGAATTACAATAAAATATACCAGTGATTTTGAATAAATAAATTTGTATAAATAATCAAATAAATACTATAATCAAATATATTTAATCCAAATAAGCATAGTAAAATCATGGATCAAAGTTCATCATTTAAATCAGTTACACATCACAAATTTATGTCATATTACTAGAAATTATCAAAATTGACTTATACAAACCTAATACTAAGAATATGAATTCACTTTGATTCTATTCCTGAAAAGATATATTCTCAATATCACACTAATCCTATGGGTTCAAACACTTAACAAAATATATGCGAACATAAGTTATATAAAGAATAAAGCATAAAGGTTCACATATGATAAATAAGAAAAGCTTAAATGTTCATAACATATATCTCATAATAGAAATCAATTGCTAAGATTATTAATATATCATATTATTCACATCATAACGATGAGTGCTTAAAAACAGTCACTATTACTACCTAATTTATTTGAACTTTAATATCAAAAATATATTTATATTTTCATAATTTATCATTATTTTAACAAATCTATATTTTTAAAATTATAGATATGTTTGTTTATTTTTTAGGTATTTATAGCTTCAAATTGATTAAAAAGGTCAACACATGAATAATCATACTTAAAAGCACTCAATTGCAACCATGAAGGATAAAAGAATAACAAATGTAAACCTTACATATGTTCTAACCAAATATAAGGGGCTAAAATACAAAGAAAGTTGAAGAAACGTAGTTTTACACGTGTTGTGGTTGTTATTAATATGTGTCGTGGCCTTGATTAATATG
Source organism: Hippophae gyantsensis (assembly GCA_030763125.1). Taxonomy (NCBI): domain Eukaryota; kingdom Viridiplantae; phylum Streptophyta; class Magnoliopsida; order Rosales; family Elaeagnaceae; genus Hippophae; species Hippophae gyantsensis. Next base: position 24,569,089 of record CM061039.1, on the reverse strand, counting down.
TGTTGTGGCGTGAGTGCTTCTGATTATAATTGAAACATTTACCAGATTAACGTAGTTCGTGATGGTGAAAAATGTGTACTATGACACGCGACCATATGATACATTTTTCTCTCCTTTTTGCATCATTTTCTTACCTATATAAAGGACCCCTTAACTTTTTTTACAAATCATCCCTTCTAGTATCTTTCTCTTTGTTAGTTTTCTATACTTTTTCTTTAAGTTCTCTCAATTTGAGAGTTGAATAAGTTTTAGTTTATGTTTAGTTTATAAAAAGTTTAGATTAGGTGATCAAAATTAAGTGACAATAATATGAGTTTTTTCAAATAACATATTTCTACATAAGTTATCAATAAGAATACATTGAGGTAGTAATTTTAATTGTATTTTATAGATTTAATTTTATGTATCTTTAATTTATCGATCATTTAACAAATCTAAATATATTTAGATGATTGTCATAATGTGATTTTAGTTATTTTATTATGCTTTTTAAAATTATTTAGGAAAATATTTTTAATAATTATTAAACACAAGTTATTTTTTATTCAAGAATTTTACAAAATTTATTATTGATCATAATATATTCAAAATATGAAAATTGGGTTTTAAAAACATGAATCTATATCTAATTTAGAGTCATAATATATTTCAATGATTTTTATGATAATTATTATTGAAACATATATTAATGACATATTTTTCGTAATAAATTTTAAAATATGAAAGTTAGGTTAAGATTCATCAATTTAAAAACTGATTTTGATAGCTTGAATAGAATTTTAACTTGTTAGACTTGATTAAAGGTGACAAGTTAAATGATTTGTTAATTTCTTAGAAAAAAGTATAATTTAATTAAAATTAATTGATAGACTCAAATGAAGGCGTTAAGTAATTTTAATTAATAACAAATAGTACACCCAACCAAAACTGCTATTTGTATTAATAAAAAAAGAATCAATAAATATGGGTATTAACCTAAATAATTTTATCAAACGTAATTAAATAGTTAAATATCTCATTAATTCTCCATTGAATTGTATGTCTGCCTATAATTTGTATAAACAAATATTTTATCTTTTATTAATTTTTGTTATTAGTTTAGATTTTTCAAAACCAAAACATTTATGAGAGAATGTTTAGATTTACTTTTTGTTTTTAAAAATTTAATTGAATTATTAAAAACCACGTAGTTCCTTTTTAGGTCAATCTTGAAAGTATACTTGTTGTTTTTTTATAAAGTAATTCATGTATTTGTGAGCAATTTATCAAATTCAAAATTTTTACATTACATACTTCAATCAAAATCATTAAGTAAAAATATCAAATATGTGCCTCAAGATGAATTATAATCTTTTGATTTTTACATCCCATTACTTTCAAGAATATTAGGTCATAGTATTTAGTTATACTATTTTTTTCCTTTTTTATTTCTTTTTTTTTTCTCTTTTTTCTTTTAGAGAATGGATCCATATACATGTATATGGTAAGTGACAATTTTGACTCCTTTTTTTTCCTCTTTTTCAAGGGAACCTAATATATATATTCTTCTTCTTTTAATTAATAGTCAAGTATGAATGAAGATATGCATACACTTTTAATTTATAATCAAATTATTCAATCTAAGTAATGAAAATAAATACATGATACTTCATCAAAATGTTTAAAATCTTAACATTCAATGCAAAATCTGTTAAATCATCTAACAATTGAAAATAATAGGCAAAACACTTAAATAATAGAATAAATATTATCATTCAGAATAAAACGATATAGGCTCAATAATAATCTCACAAGGTAATCTCGGCTATTTAACTCCTAAACACCAAATTTTGTTCATCTCAATATCAACATCCAAGTATGAAACATGAACTATGAATAGAACTAATTCTTATTATAATTCATGAACATGTTTAAGACATCAATTAAACAAAACAGATACTCAATTATTCAATTTAAATTAACTAAAAACATAATAATTCTTAACAATTTTTTTAATTTATTGGACCTAAATGTCCCTAATCAACTAAACAAAAGCCAACAAAAATTTTTAAAACCATAATTTTATATTTAACTTTTCTTCCACCCAACTAAGAGTCTACATTGTTCTCAATGTTTCGTATATAAATCAAATCAAAAGAGAAAAAGAAAAAAAAGTTACCCAATTGTAAGAGCACAATGTGATTAAGCAAGGTGATATAGTTACTCTTGTTGTATCTATTATCTAAATCAGGTTCTACCTCACATAGAGAATCACTATGTACTAGTCATAATCAAACATTGCCAAACAATTATGAAATTAACTATGCTAAATAAGATAAACTTTGTTCACAAAAAATACCTCAAATCAAAAATAAAAGAAAATTAATAAAAATAAAAGAAAATAATATTACTTAAAATCATGGATAGCCTCTCATCGAGTGCTAGTTTAATGTCTTAGCTAGACGCTACTAGAGGCAACAACTTATACAATTTGATTTATTCAATGTTTCCCTTTTCATTGAGTCTATGTCTGAATGTACTTGATAATGTAAAGTCTCTCTCAATACTATCATTGTTAGACTTCTATTATAGATATCAATAATTGTCTTGGTATAGATATCAATAATTGTCTTGGTAGAGGCCATGAATTTCAAAACAAGAAGTACATTTTGTTTCTTATCCATTTGTGGTGATTCTTGAACATCTAAAATTACAAAATATATAGATATAATAAGATTATCTATCTGCACCATTAAGTCCTCTATCATGCACTTTGGATATATTATAGAATTATCAACTAATTGTAAGGACATAAGTGTGGGTTTTAGCTCCCCTACCCCTAACTACAAGTATTAAGAATAAGATATTATATTAATGAATGCACCTAGGTCTAACAAAGCATTTAATTCCTTTTTATTACTAATGGTGATATTAATATTAAAGCTTCTAAGATATTTTGAGGTAGTTTTAGAATTATTTGTATTCCTCATAGTATTAGATAAATATTTAGATAAATATTTAGAAAATTTAGGGAATTTAATTTCTAGCAACTCACTAATGTGAAGGGCTATAATAGCCTTCATATGTTCATTTCAATCAAACAACTATTCTTTTGCTTGCTTTTACAAATGCTCAGCAAGTTTCCCTACTAGAACTTACACTCTTTTAACAGATGCCTCAAAAAAGTCCAACCTTTGATTATTTTTAATATGGTTATCTTTGCTAACTTGAATGAAAACATTCAAGTTATTCTCTAAGGTTGATATATTTGGAGGATTACATGACATGTGTTCATTGTATTGCGGACCCTACATATGGTTTTAGTTCTAGGCATAGGTAGGGTCGTTTTCCCTCAAAGAGAAATTGATAGGATTTATCCTCTCCTAATTATAAGTGTTTGGATAAGGGTCATTCCTAAGTTGAGTTTAATAACCTCCATTGCATTCACTTGTTCAGGACCTGCAAATTGTTCTCTTTGGTAAGGGCATGTGTTAGCACTATGCCCATAATTACTATACATTTCATATGCTTCTCTGTTTGGAGTGTCCATAGTGGTAAGAAGTACAACTTATTTGTTCAATTGTGCAAGTTGTATAGACATTTCATTATCAGATTCTATCTCATTAACTCTAGCTCTTTTCACTCTAATACTCTTTTATTGGGAATTAACACCCAACATTTCATAGAGATCATAAGTCTTTAAGGCTGTGATTTGCCCCATAGGAAACATGTAGCATTGTAAATTGTACATTGACACTGTTGTGTCAATCCATCACATAAAAATTGATTTTACAGTTGCAGTAGGAAGTTGTGGTGTGGGCATTAAATAAGAAGTAATTTGGACCTCTTCCAAGCTTCATGGAATTGTACTCTTTCCATTTGAAAAAAAAGTAGCAATTTTTGTTCTCAAATTAGAAGTTTTCTAATGAGAATAGAATTTTTCCATGAATTTATTATAGACTCCCTCCAAAGTTATAAGCAAAACCTAGTATGAGAGTTATTAGCCATGCCTTAGCCCCATCTTTTAAAGTGTATGGAAAACACCTTATTTTCAGTTGGTCTTCATTTAACTCGTTTAATGGGAATGTTTGTACAGTTGAGTAGAATTCTAATGAAAATTAAGAGATCTTTATTAGGAATTTTATAGAATGAGGGTAACATGAAAAAAATATATTTTTCAATTTATAGTTTCGAGGTGTCTCCTAAAACTATATAGTAGCAATACTAGTGCCAATGATTGGCCTTGCATACTACTTCACTACTATACCCCTTGGTAAAGCATCTTTCACATTTGATGATTTGAAAATAGGCTCTAGTGGTAGCTCAATTATAAGTTCAAGAAAAAGAAATAAAAATAAAAGTAACAATTAAAAGTAAATAAATCAAAGAAAAGAAATACAAATAAACAAAAATAATAAAACAGATGCCTGATGTTCACAAAATTATAGAAATAAAAAGAAAAACACAAAACAAAAAAATCACAAAAAATAACTAAAAAATAAACAATTTAAAATGTTAATTTTTGATAATGATGCCAAAAACTTGATGCATGATGTATTTATAAAACTTACAAGTGTACAAATCAGTTATAATAAGTGACAAGTATACTTCTAAGGTCGATATCTTTAAGGACTTACGGTGGTTTTAAAAAGTTAAATTATTTTCTAATATTGTTAAAGAAATAAAAAAATCTTAAATACTTTAACAATCGTCGGTTGGTAGAACATAATTGTAAATTCTAAAGTACTTTATAACCAAAGAAAGAAGGTAAAAGAAATCTAGTAAATTAAAACAAGTAAATTAAAACGATTAAATTAAACTATAGCCGAACCTAGGATGATTGATGAATATGAAATTTTAGCAAGCATAATTCTTCATGGATATAATGAATTAAATGATTCAAATAAAAAGTTATATTTATTGATTTTTTCTTTTTTTAAATAAGCAAATTCCCATGGTTACGGCGAGTTCACACAATTCTTAATTAATTAATAACTTCAATGATCGAGGTTGAAATTAATTAATTAGTAAACCTAAAGTAAATATATTTTTCAATTATAAATCAAGAATTGGTCAATCATTAATTTATAATTAAAGATATATTTAACCATCGAATTTAATCTCATTTAATCAATAATTTCCTTGATCGAGATTGAAATTGATAGATGAAATTAAATTAAACTCTTCCATCGCTTGGAAAATGTTAAGCCGTGGCATGCACAAAACTTTAGAAAAGCACAAGTAGGCTTGAGATCATTATGTCGTTGCCTGGATAATGTCTCATCTTGGTGCACATTGATATCCCAAAATACCTAGTTTGATCCTAAGAATGTATCGTCACGACACCAATAATGTCTTGCTATGATGTGTGTTGAATTTATGGAATTTTACAATCTTATTTGTTCTGATTTGTGTGAATTGTCATTAATTTTTCCCCTTTTTACTATTTTTTTGTGTTTTCCTTGAATTTCTCTATAAAGTGAGAAAACATGTAAATGCCCTCCAAAATAAGTTAAAAGTAAAATAAAACATAAAATAAATACTTAAAAATATATCAAATAATATGTTTAAATTAAATTTATCAAATACCCCCTAACCTATATTTTGCTAGTCCTCAAGGAAAACTAAAACTAAAAAACCTAATAAATGACTAAATTATACTAACCTAAATCATTTTCATAGATTAACATGGTTATATTTTACGTATGAAATAAATCTTTAAACCCCTAGGTGACCCTAGTAGATGAGTTAAAATCTTATGAAAGTTTCCAATGATGATACCAACAAAAATCCTAACATGCAAAAATTAAAACTGAAAAGACTAAAAACAAAAATAAAATAACAAAACTCCCATGCTTTAGTTTCATTTTAGTTCGTAATTAAAATCTGAAGCACTAGCTCATCCCACATCTCAAATGATCAAGGTTCATTATATAAATCAGTTACACATCACAAATTGATGCCCCATTACTAGAACATATCAATTTTGACTCACCCAAACCCAATGTTAAGAATCCAAATTTGCTTTGACTCTATTCTTCATAAGATATACTTTTAATATCACACTAATCCTATAGGTTTGAGCACACAATAAAGTATATGCAAACATAAGTTATGTAAAGAATAAAACAAATAGGATCTCATATGTTTCTAAACAAGAAAGTCTTAAATGTGCATAATATGGATCTTCTGAAAATAATCAAATGCTAACAATAAGAACTAATCATATTGCTCATATCATAATTCAATCAAAGTCATTAGGTAAAAATATCAAGTATGTCTCTCAAGATGAATGAAAATACATTTGACTTTAAGGGGTTATTTTTTACTATTTTGGTAATAGTCGTATCACTACTTTCAATAATTTAGGGTCATGGTATATATTATTATCTTTTTTTTTAGAGAACCCCATATGTATCATTTTTTTATTAGAAAACAAGCATGAAATGAAGATAAATACACACTTTCAATTACTACTCAAGTCATTTTATAAAAAAAATGAAAATACATAAGGATACTTCATTAAATGTTTAAAATTCTAACATTTAATGTAAAATCTATAGAGATCACCTAACATTTGAAAATAATAGAAAAAGTATTTAAAAGAGTAGAAGGAATATTATCACTCATAATAAAACACTATTGGCTCAATATTCATCTTACACTATTTGATTTCTAGAAACTAATTTGAATTTATCCCAATTTCAACATCCAAGCCACTAACTTTTACAATAAAAATGCATAAATTTAATTATTCACCTAAAATTAACTAAAGGTATGATTATTTTATATCATTTTATTAGGTATATTTGAACCCTAAACTTAAACTAAACATTATCCTCAATATTTTCAACTATACATATAATCAAAAAAGCAATAAAAAAAGACTAATAGAAAATCTACTAATAAAAAATAAATGAAAACAACTAAATTAAAAAAGGAAATAAAATACAACATAAAACAATGGGTTGTCTACCACCAAGCGTTAGTTTTTAATGTCTTAGCAATATGCTATTAGAGGCTACGATTTTTAGGCTTGATTCACCCTATGTCTCCCTTTTCATTGAGTATGTGTCTAAATATGCTTAAAATGTACAATAACTCCCAAAACTATCATTGTTAGACTTCCATTATGGACATCAATAATTGTCTTAATAGAGGCCATGAGTAGCCTACCAAAAAGTATATTGTGCTTCTTATCTATTTATGGCAGTTCCTACACATCTAAATTGCAACTATAATAAATAAAACATTAAATTAATAATTACACCTAAATCTAACATATCTTTTATCTTCTTTTTATCACCGATGGTAGTGTTGATATTAAAGCTTCTAGGTCTAGAGATAGTTAGAAAATTACTAGTGTTCCCTATATCATTAGGTTAATAATTATAAAAATCAAGAAACTTATTATCTAGAAATTTACCATTATAAAGGGCTGAAATAGCCTTCATATACTTATTTTGACTAAGCAACTTTTCTCTTGCTAGCTTTTGCACATGCTTTAACTAGTGGTCATACTTGCACTTCTACTCATTTTATTAATGCCTCCAAACAATCTAACCTTTGCACTTCTACTCATTTCATTAATGCCTCCAAACAATCTAACCTTTGATTGATTTTCATTTGGTTGTTTTGGCTCACTTGGATAAAAGTATTCAAGTTGTCCTTTAAGGTAGGTTTATTTGGAGGATTAGGTGACATGTTTTGGTTAAATATTTGTCCTTGCATATGGTTTTAGTTCTAGGCATAGGTATGGCAGTTTTCCCTCAAAGAGAAATTAGGATGATTTCTCCACCCTAGATTGTTAGTGTTTGCATAAGGGTCATCCCTAAGTTGATAACCTTCCATTACATTCACTTGTCTAGGACCTACAAATGGTTCTCTTTGAAAAGAAGTACCATGCCCATAATTACTACACACTCCATATACCTCTCTGTTTGGAGTGTTCTTGGTGGCAAGAAATGCACATTGATTGGTTAATTATGAAAGTTGCATAAACATTTCAATGCGAGAGCCTTGTCCAACTTAATGCACAAATTTTAATTTCTAGTAAATTCATGAATCACTAACAAACTAATGATAAATTATCCTGAGATCTATCTTTAAAGGAATTGGCCAATTGTTTTAAAAAATCAAATTATTTTCTATATAATTAATAAAAATAATCCTAAATATTCTATCAGTTGTTAATTGGTAGAAAAGACTAAATTTTAAATTACTTTATAACTAAAGATTATAAGTAAACTAAATTATAACCGAACTAAGGATGATGAATGAATATGAAAAATTAGTCTGCGTGTTCATTCATGGAAAGAACAAATTAAATAATTCAAATACAAGTTAGATTTACTAATTTTTCTTTTTAAATAAGTGAAACCCTACATCCATAATGAATCCGTACAATTCTCAATTAATCAATAATTTTATAAGTCGGATGTGAGATTGAGTAATTGACAAACAAAGAAAAATATAAGATCATCAATTAATTAATAATTTCATTGATCGAGCTTGAAATTAATTAATTGGAAAATTTAAGGTAAATATATTCTTTAATTATAAATTAATATTTGGTTCGTCATTAATTTATAATTAAAGATATTATTAATCATATAATTTAATCTCAATTAATTACCACTTCCTTCGTCGGGCTTGAAATTGATCAATGAAATTAAACTAAATCCTTATTCATTAATGCACAATTAAGCAGAGATGATGTTTCTAATACTTAATTCTAAAATATTCTTTAATTATAAATCAAGCCTTGTGCATTATAAATTTATAATTAAAGATTTTAAGAACATAAATAAGAAATAATCTAAAACTTTTATTTATTTAAACCATAAAATTGTTTTTTCAATCACTAGAAACAATCCTAAAATCCTATATTACAAAATTTAGTCAATCATTGTTAAATTAACAAAAGTTCATTTAACTACAAAAAATGTCAAACTAAATAGAGAAAAAAAAAGATATAGCCATTAAAAATACCCCTTCCTTAAGAAGTGATTCCAAATCTCTAAATAAGCTATCACTATCTTCTTCAAATCCTTGGATCTTTCTTCATAGTTGGGAGATTCTCTCTTTTTATCTGTATATGGATGGTGGAATGGCTATAGGAGCTAGCAACTAGTATATGGATTAATTGATATTTATTTAAGAGGGGTTAGGATTGTATTTTTAGGCTAAAATTGGGGTTAATCACGTTTGGAATATGTATTAGGGTTTTAGGTAAATTTTTGTACTCGAGCCGTGGCATAAGTTTTTGAGCACCATAGTGCATGTCGATTTTCGTTTCTTCAAATGCAACCTGAGAGGACCAAGCCACGATGTGGAAAATGTTGGGCTGTAGCAAGCACAAATCTTCAAAAAATACAAGTAGACCCGAGAGTCTTGTACCGCAGTATGGATAATGTCTCGATATAACGCATGTTAAATTTATACAATTTTATTGTCTTGTTCATTTCGACTTGTATGAATTGTCATTAATTACCCCCTTTTCACTTATTTTCTTCATATTAGCCTAGAATTCTTCAATAAGCAGTTTAACATACAAAATACATAAATACCTTCCAAAATAAGATAAAATTAAAATAAAACATGAGATAAATACTTAAAAACATAGAAAAATAATAGGTCTAAATTATGTTTATCACATATGCATTAATAGTTAGAGGTTTTCTATATACCGTGTTTTTGTATTAAGCCTTACATTTGTTATATCATTGACATTGTTAGTTGATGTAAAACCAACCCATGATTAGATCATTGGGTTATAGTCAAGGGAATTCTCAAGTATCTTAGAATAATTAAGGGTTATATGTTAATATATTTTGGTAGATATTTGATCCCTCCACAAGATACATAGACTCTAACTTTCAAGCAGAAAGATTCTCAAAGATCTACATTTAGGTTAGTGTTTACCCACAGTAGAGGAGCAATAGCATGGATGAACCTAAAGCAAGGTTGTATAACCAATTTCACAATGGAGGTTGAATATGTTGTTGCTTGTGAAGTAGCAAAATAAGGTGTATGGCTTTGCAAATTCTTGGCAGACTTTGATGTTGTTCCAAATATGCACCAATTGCTAACACTGTACTGTAACAATAGTAGAGTAGTGGCTAACTCCAAAGAACCAAGAAGCCACAAATGAGGAAAATATATAGAGCATAATTATCATTTAATTTGAGAAATTTTACATCAGGAAGATGTAACAGTCAAGAAGATAGCTTCTGATAATAACTTACTAACTTGCTCACCAAGACATTACCTACCAAGAGTTTTAAAGAGACAACTAGAAGGAATAGGGTTAAAAGAAATATCTTTTTTACTTAAGGGATAATGTGAGACTGTTAGGAGAGAGCCCTAAATGCAAATGAGTGTATATTTAAATTTATACTAAAATTAGAATAAATAAAAGGAATATTTCATTCATTTACATATGCTATTTCATTATTCAAATAAATCATAAAATTTCTTGATTATTTATGTATGCTTAAAACTAAGTATATCAACGTATATACATGAGGATTGGTTTTAAGTGAAATAATCAAATTGTATATGCCGATTAATTTAAGTTTATATAATGGGATCTTTAATTAAATCATTAGCACAACCTAAATCAATTTGGAATGGATTGACCCTTATCCGAGGTGACTAATGTTAAGACATTTAATTATGGATACTATATATAATTATTGATTATACAGAACTAGATCAAACATATTAGAAACACTGTAAATATTTATTTACTTACAGTTGTTTCTCTATGTCACTCGATGATCATGTGTGGTACAATCTTAATCCTGAGTGATTTAACTGACCTCTTGTTGGACCACCATGATATTTGGCTTATTTGGTAATGCCCGAAGTGTTGGGTTAAGATGCCTTGTATCTTGGTGTCTTAGTGTTTATGGTGGACTTAGAGATTATCTTACAAGAAGTGGAATCTGCTCTATATATATTTAGATGTTAGATAATATTTTTTTTATTTAGCGATCTCGAGCTTGAATGACTACACGTAATCTATAACATGATTATAGATAGTTACTCATACGCATTACGGGTACTTAAGGAGAATATGTAAGAGAAGAGATAAAGCAAACCTAATGACCTTAGTTGTATTACAAACTGGCTGTAATGAATTAAGCTGCACTTAATAGTTATGTAAATAGATTACTCATATTGTGTTAAGAAATAGCAACTATGATATTCAAATTTTAAATTTAAGGTATATTGTTGAGTAATTTTGAGATTAGTAAAGATTGAAAATTATTTAAGAGTTAATTAATGTATCAATACTTTATTTAAGCTTGAGTTCATAGTTCTAGTAATCCGTAAGTCTACTCCATAACAACGACCGAACAATGTGCTTACGAGATAAATGAATAATTAATTTGAAATAAATTATTTCATACAATAAAAAATGCATATTTGTTTATTAGGAAATTTTATGATGATCATAAATGTCAAATAAACATATAAGGATAAAATGATAATTTAATCAAATTAATTAAATAATATTTAGTTAGGAGAAATAATTTTTTCAATTAATAAAATATTAAAATGTAAAATTTAAAAGTTTGGTAGTCATTTAAATACTAGTGGGACAAGAATGGTATAATATTAATTATCAAATTAGATTTTATTTTTGATTAATTATTGTACAATTTTAATTAGAAATTAAAATGTAGCACATAATTAGGGGTAGGACTTCTATATTGGATAAGGTTGAAATAATAGAAATGAGATTCTCATTAAAATACACAATTTAATTATTGTACAATTCTTGACGAGATATAACTTAGAGATCTTAATCCAAATCAAATTAGGTTAAAGATAGACTATTTAAATATACCATATTTTTCCTCGTATGGTTGGTCAATATAACGCAATTGAGATAATTTTCTAGCAACAAATTGAGAGAATTTTGGAAACAAAAAAATTCAACACAAAACAATAGTGATTCAAGAAGGTGTAACTAAGGGTGAACATAACAACTAATAAATCAACTTATTTAACCATAATTGAGCTAATTTGAACTCAAATTTATATTTTATAAGACCAATTAGGTCATTTTGTTTTTTAAAAATGCAAAAATTAATGTGTGTTAGATCGGTTAAGGTTCTAAAGTTTGTAAACTGATACTTAACAAGACCAGCCTATATATTATTAATAAACATATTTTTTTTAATTTTATACATTTATAGTACATATATCATATATATTTATAATCATCTAATTTTAGTTAAATTTTTATGTCATTTGAGAAGGTGAAACAATTTATATTATTTTTTTCTTATGTTCATGTTGAAAGTTTTTTACTATAACTAGTAAAAAAATCTAAATTTATTTTTTTTATCAACAATTTACTTATTTATAGAAGTTCTTCTCTACTTGAAAATTGATGTATAATTATAATTTTAATTATAATATACTAATTTTAATTAAAAATAAGTCTTATTAATTTAACATTCATATAAAGTAAAACTATTTAAATTCACTTTAAAAATAATTAGGTCTAAACAACAAATTCAACTTATACAACTGATATAAATATGTTAGTCAAATATTCTCTAACCGATACTTTATAAGTTGATTTTAGTTTTTAATTTAACAAACTGATATATGTTGATTCACTTAGTATTTTAAGTCAAAGTCGACCAAAATGAAATTTTGCCCACTCTAAGGTGTTATTGACTTAAAATTATTGCTCTTCAACAATGGACTACATGCAATAATGAGTTCTAGTTGGATAATTGGAAGCTAGTTTGATCGACATAAAGTTTGTAAGAATTCTTACCAATATCGTTCTTTCATGGTGAGAGATAAGACTTAGAAGTCTGAAGGTTTCAAAACCTATAATTGCATAGTCTAGACCGCTGCCTAATAGGCTACTAAGTCCACACCAATACTTTCTAGTATAGATTGTTGCCTTATAGACAATGATGTCTGCATTATCACCGCCCTACACACTATATAACCTACACTTCAACATTTCAGTTAGAGTAATCCAATACGCATCTTAGGGTTGCACCTGATAGGATAGTTTGTTGCCTTCTAAGTCGTATCATCCCCTTGTGATATAATGTCATCATTTAGACTATAAAGACTTAAGCACATTCTAGGCTGCATGGTATAGGCTATATCCCTCCAAATGCAAGTAGGATAGTACGCTGCCTACCACGCAATGTAGTATAAGAGAGTGTTCTACTAAATAGGCCACCTTATCCCACATCATAGACTATGAACCATGCCTTGATTGCCCAAAATATGGCCATCTAACCATGTAGTCCAAGCCATATTTGTCCACCATAGACCTACCAGGGGTGCTCATCCGCTTGTCCTAACAAGCATATTAAATTATTTGTTAGGCTTAAGATGTATTGTATAAGTCTTTCCAACAAAATACTTCTTAGTCACACGATGTTACAAAACACTCTTGACGGGATGGACAAAAAACCATCCACAAGCTATGAAGAAATTCTTCAACATTACACAACAAAAAAACAACATATGCTTGGGTGATTTAACAAGTGCAAGCATACCAAACATAGGGCTAATAGACTAGTGGTATTCATAAGGAACATTTGGTTAAATAAAATTACCTCCATAATAAAAAAGTAACATGAATGTGACATGGTCTAGATATAAGTACAACTAGAATGAACCACATCAACATCGTCTATCCACCTAGCTACAAGATGTCCATCCAGATAGAGCATAAGTACCTACAAATGGGGCTGGTCGAATAAAGGTAGCGACCAAAATTGGTCAACCAGAACATGTCAACCATAGTTGGTTACACATAGCGTGTCCAGTCAAAGTTTGGCGATCAGAGAATGAACGAATAGATCCTAGCCAACTAGACCTTAGCTAGATAGAACCACTACATAAGATTGTCAGATTAATGATGTTAGACAAGGTTGGCCATACTAGACATAACTTTACAAAGCAGGCTCAACACCCTTGTATATATGACAAAATGATGAGACCACAAATAGGCCATATGACAAAATAATACAACAAATGGTCTCCATAATCTTTGACATTAAATGTTTAGAAAGTTTTCTACTTATAGAAAGGCGAAACTTCCATATGTGTACCACTGGAGCCATTACCTTGTATAAAATGAATGAAGTTGCACCCTACCGACATGTGAGATTGTGACCCTCCACAAGGTGTCCAACCATAACATATCAACCAAGGGTACACACCTCTAGAAAAAATAACTTCAGAAGAGGTCCCAAAGTACTCCAAACTCACCAAAGAAGTGTGCCCTTCCTAAACACATTTCACTACTACAAAAAGGAGCTTTCAAGTCGATATTTAAAGTTAGTTTTTAGGAAAAATCGACTTATAATGAATTTTAAGTCGATAAACTAAAAGACTGACTTAAAAAATTAAAAACAATAGTGTCGTTCCTATGTGTCAATTGATGCTACACATAGGATGTAACATTCCTTCTACGTGCCAACCAACGCTACCTTAAATTTTTTTTCCTTTTATCTCATCTCTTCCCTATTTTCAAACAGAATCATGTGTTGTTTCCCCTTCCGGTCCCAACTGCTAACAAAAAATTGATCGCCTTTATCCTATTCTTTCTCATTTTTTCCCACTTATGACCACCAATTTCGATACTGTTTAGTGGGTTTTCTTCCTCTTTAATTTCTCTTCTAGATCCATTATTTTTTAAGCATAATATTCAAATTTTTTATACCAATTTTCCTTCACTTTCTCACTTACCAAATACTCTTTTTTCTTTATTTGCTTTATTTTGTCTCTTCATTTACTCTTGTAAGTACTTTTATGAATTATTTTACACTTATTATCATATTTTTTATTTTAATGTATATTATGTGTATAAATTTTTGTGTTATATAGATTATGTATTTTTATTCAAGCTTAGAATAGAATAAAATATTTTATTCATTTATTTATTTTAATAATTTTAAGTATTTAGGTTTTTGATATATATTAATTTATTTTAAACTTAAAATTTTTAAAAATTATTTACATGTACATGATATATATATATATATATATTAAAAAATTTGAAAATTATTTACATGTACATGATATATATATATATTATATGTTGTTAATATTATATATTTGTTAATGTTATTATGAGTTTATTAATTGTTTGGTTTTTATGTATTTATTTTTATATGATATTTTGATAGATATTCTAATAATTAGAGAATTCATATATAATAATATCTGAAATATATTGGTTGGATACATATTTAATATGCTTAATATCATTAATAAAAAATTAGACAAATCTTGGATGTCAAAGTGTAGAATTGAGCAGGACTATATTTTTGGAGTTGAAAATTTCTTGTAATTTGCTTGTAGAAATAGTAATAATAAAATTAGTATGATTCGATACCCATGTGTTAAATGTAAAAATGAGAAATTTTGAAGATGTTGACGAGATTAAGTATAACCTTATCCGTGGTGGTATTCTTTTGAGTTATAAATGTTTGTATTACCATGAAGAAAATATTAATAATACTCATGAGGAAGAGATGAATAAAAATGTGAGAGATTATATACATCTTATCAGAGTGTAACAACAAAAAATATGCTTCATGCTTTTGAAGATGAACTACATGAGGATGATCTCGAAACCTTTAAAAAACTTTAAGAAGATGCCAAAAAAACGTTTATCTAGAGTGTAAGAAATAGATTAATATGTTAGGATTAGTTCATTTGTACAATGTGAAGGCAAAAAATAATTTTTATGACAAGGGATTCACAAAATTACTAAATATACTAATAGATATGTTTCTTAAGGATAATGAATTGCCAGCTTTAATATATGAAGTGAAGAAATCTCTTAGTCTATTTGACATGAAATATCATAAGATTTAATGCTTATCCATATGATTTCGTTCTTTATAGAAAAAAATATAAGATATTATATGATTTTTTGGTGGGTAAAGAATCAAAATGATTATCCGGTATGATTAGTATCGTAGTTTCATAAAAAAGTGCTAAGAAGAGTATCGTTTTTAGAGATTGGTAACTTATTTTTGATAAATATCAAAATTATACTAATCTCAATTTTATCTAGAAAAATCACTAAGGTTGTTGTAATTGAAATTTAAAATAAAATCAATTTAAAGAAAATATGTAAAAGAAAATAAAAATGTTGTTCAAAGATCAAATTAATAGGAAGAAAACTTCTAGGAAGTTGATTTCATCTAATTCCTCTCTATGTTTTACTCATCTAGCTAATAGAATTTAATTTTTTCTGTTTGTTAGCAATCTTAAAAAAATATCCAAAAACCTCTTTCGATGGTCAATTGAAAATATTATTGTTCATTATATTACACAAAAATATGCAATTTATTAAAGCAAGAGAGCATTAAGACTAAAGATTTTAATATTACATAAGTTCATATAAGTCTTTCGATCTCTATATTTTCCTATGCAAAAATATTTCAAATATATCATATAATTTCCTCTTTTGATAGTAAATCCCAAGACTAAAATCATCTAATTAATGATTAGTTTATTAGAAGCATTAAAATCAGATAAATCAAACAAACATTAAGAAAAATAGTTCAAATTAATATAGAAAATCAAACATATTTCACAATTAAATTACATCTTTTACCTAGAATAAAGAAAAATTAGTTTATGCTCAAAAATTAAATTAAACATAAACCAATTTACCATAATTTTCTCAGAAGAATTGAAAGAAAATTTTTCGCTTTAATTTATTGCGTTTCTTTTCTTTCTTTCTTTTTTCTTTCTCTTTCTTGCGCGCATGTTTCTTTTGATTTATTTCGTCCCTCTATTTGTTTCTGTTTTTTCCGCTTTCTTCTAATTCTCTTCTCCTCTACCTATATATATAAATCAAACCCTCGGTGCCCCTTTTTTCATTTATATAATATTATATATATATATATCTTAATTTAAATTTAATTTATGTAAAATTTTATTTAAATTTGAGAGTTCTTAGATGATATGCTTCTAAAATTTTGGATCTTCTTTATCTTCAAATCTGCAATAAAATTTAAATATAATAATGAAATCTAAAATCAATAAAGTAATAAATAAAATTAGAATAAACTTAAAGTTGAGAAGTGATAAATTATGTCAAATTATGCAAATCATCAAAAACCCCATAGAGAACTACTATTACTCATCAAGCTATGATTTGAATTTAAATTTCATCACTAATAACTTACTCATTTTCAGTAATTTGTTAAGTAAGAGTTAAGCATTTACTTCAATCTAAAGCTAGGTCCTTGAATGTGTGTATGAATTAGTTAATTTAACTCCAAACCACTAGAAAAATCAGATAAAAGTAGAACAACTAAAATTAGAAGAATTCTCTCAAAACTTAACTTCATAAGTCAAATTTTCATAAATCTTTTCCACTAATGTAATCAAATACTAAAATCAGATATCAAAAAATTTTTAATTAAGGTTGTAATGACAGGCCATAAGGTGAGGGCTAAGAAAGAAATGGATTTGGAAAATCAAAGCAATTTAGAAAAATACTTGGTAGAAAAAAACAATAAAAGTAATATCCACAAGATTCATACCATAGCTCTTTCTCGACAATATGCTCATATTGATTACAATATTGTTGTCATACTCAATAAGTGGAGTACACTTTTTTTGAAGATATGGTTGCCTTGATACTCATAGTCAAGGGGGTTGACTATGGAAATACATCATGCAATGATGGTGTGATAATTAGGACGATTGGGAAATCTTTTTAGTTGTGACAAAAAAATTGCCTAGATCATTCTTATAATATTTGGTGTCAATTAGGATTTCGCCTCAAGGATCCATCAACGAATTCTAGAACAAATCAAGATTAAACTTTCCTAACCTAGTTAATTCAACTCCTTTTCTTTATAGGCCAAATATAACATATACAAATTTACTATGTGCTCAATTATTTTCAAGGGCAAAGGTTTAATTGAAAGTACCTAAAAAACTCTACCAAACATAATAGCAGAATTTGAAAAAAAATTCTCAAACCCATCCTCAATTGCAAATTTCATAGTCATAACGAATTTAATCATACTCAAATACATGCTTGATAAAATAATCCAACAACTCAAGACTATAGGAGTTAACACCCCCAAACTTAAACTAAACAATGTCCTCATTGTAATTTAAAAGTAAGATAGATAGAAGAAATAAAAAGAACTTCCCTAGTTTTATGGTAGATCCATATTAGTTTGTAATTTTCAGTCTTTTATTCCTGAAAAATAAACAAGCATCAAAATCAAAATTATTTGAATAGTAATAAATAACAAAATAAAATAAAATAAATAATATAAGAAAGTTTTATGGGTTACCTCACATAAGTGCTTGTTTTATAGTCTAAAGTCAAACTTTTCAATCTTCATCAATTAGGATTTCGAAGAGGAACAAATGCACAATTCCTCTCCACTTGTTCTCCATAATAGTGCTTCAATCTCTGACCGTTCACTCTGAATATATTTCATGCCTTGTCCTTTAAGTCTATTGCTCCAAAAGTGGAAACTTAATCAATTATATAAGGACTTGTCCATCTTGATCTTAACTTGCCTGGGAAGATTTTTAGTCGTGAATTGAAAAGAAAAACTTGTTGTCCTAGAGCAAACTCATGCCTAAGAATATGTTTGTCATGCCACTTCTTTGTCCATTTTTTGTAGAATTTTTCATTTTCATACGCATCATTCCAGAACTCATCCATTTCATTCAATTGAAAAAGTCGTTTCTCCCCTGCTGCCTTCAAATCAAAATTAAATTTCTTTACATCTCAATAAACTTTATGCTACAACTCAACAGGGAGATGACATGCTTTTCCAACTAAAAAGTCATCCATGAAAATTTCCATTATATCTTCCACCATAATAGAAAATATAGCCATCATGTACCGTTGAAATGTTGTTAGGGCATTGCAAAATCCAAAAGGCATCCTTCTAAATGTAAATGTTCCGTAAGGGCATGTGAATATAGTTTTCTCCTTATCTTAGGGGGCTATGACAATATGGTTATACCCCGAGTAGCCATCTAAGAAGCAATAATAGTGATATCTTGTCAATCCGATCTAACATTTGATCAATGAATGAAGGTGGAAAATGATCCTTCCTTATTGCTTTGTTCAACTTAAGGTAATCCATAAATACACACCAACATGTGACTGTTCTTGTAGGAATAAGCTTATTGTTGTCATTTTTTACCACCATCATTGCACCCTTTTTTGGTACAACATGAACTGGACTTACCCATGAGCCGTTTCAAATAACATAAATAATTCCAACATTGAAGAGCTTCAAAATTTTAGCTCTCACAACTTCCTTCATTGCAGGATTTAATCTTTTTTGGGGCTTAATAGATGGTTTGTAAGGTTCCTCTTTTAGAATCTTGTTCATGTAAATGGATGGACTTATACCTTTTATGTCAAAGATAGTCCATCTTAAGGCTGTTCTATGCTCCCTTAACACACACAATAACTTTTCCTCTTCTTCTGGTGTAAGTGATGCCACAACAATCACTAAAAAATTGTAACTATCACCCAAGAATGCATAGTGAAGATACTTAAGCAATTGCTTCAACTCTAGAGTTGTATTTTGTTGCACTTTTTCTGTAGAGATTATAGAATTAGTCTTTGCTACCATTGGCTCCAACCTCTCCACTTCTTTGCTAAACAATGTAACCTGCTGCAATACTTCCAAGGAAAATACATAATGGATAAATTCTTCACTTACAAAAGGTAAATTAGGTTCACAAATAGCAGAGTTATTAAAATCATAAGCATGATATGAATTAGTGATACATCTATCTAGGTGATCGGTTGACATATCTTCTTGAAAGGCTTATACTTCACATTGTTCAATGATATCTACTCGAAAGCAAGTGCTTGGATCTTCTGGAAATCTTATAACTTCGTAGATGCTAAATGTAACATCTTCCTTATTCACTCTCAATGTTAACTCACCTTTTTGAACATCTATTAAAGCTCTTCCTGTAGTCAAGAATGGTTGGCCAAGAATTAGTGGAACATCTTGGTTTTCATCCATATCTAACGCTACAAAATTAGAAAGAAAAATAAATTTATCCACCTTTACCAATACATCTTTTATGATTCCACGTGGATGCTTAATGGATCTGTCTGCTAGCTACAAAGAAATTGTTGTTTGTTTCATCTCTCCAAGTCCCAATTTCCTATAAACATACTGTAGCATTAGATTAATGCTAGCACCAAGATCACATAAAACTTTATCAAAAATTGAATTTAAAATAGTGAAAGGCAAAATGAAACTCCTTGGATCTTTTAATTTTTGAGGTTTTTTTTTTAAGAATGACACTACATTTTTCAGAAAGCTTCACTGTTTCAAACTCTTCCAATCTTTTCTTCTTGGAAATGATGTTCTTCAGAAATTTGGCATAAGTTGACATTTGTTCCAAAACATCTACAAAAGGAATATTTATGTGAATTTCTTAAAAATATCCAAAAATTTAGAAAATTGCTTATCTAATTTTTGTTTTTGAAAATGTTGAGGATAAGGAAGTGGAGTAGAGAGAATAGAAGGATTGTTAGGAATTGAAATTGATAGAGGATGTTAGTATCTCTTGGTGTATGATCAATAATCTCCTATTCTTTTACTTTATGATTGATTTGGCCATTGTTTAGAGCTGTAAGGGTGGACTCAATTTCCTTTGATGGTGATTTCTCAAGTTCTTTTCCACTCCTAAGTGTAATGGAATTGCATTGTTCCTTTGGATTCACTTTTGTATTGCTAGAAAAAGTTTCTCTTTTTAGGCATTGATGATTGTGGCTAGTTTCCCAATTTGCACTTAAATATTTTTCATAGTGGTTCTCATATTACTACAATAAGTCTCAATGTTATCCAACCGTGAATCATTCTTTTTAAAACTAGCTTTGGTCTCCTCAACAAAGGAAACTATGGCATCCTCAAGTGCTATTTTCTTTTCACTTTGTTGACTATCAAACCTTGGAGGAGGTTGCATCACATTCTTTGTGTTTCCATAAGAAAAATTCTCATGATTTTGAAACCCTAGATGGTAGTAATTTTGCATAGGATTACAACGATAGTTGTAGTCTGATTATTGATGTATTGAACATTTTCTTAACTTGGTTCATTCATCAGAACTGTTATAATTAAAGTTGTAACTATCAATGATATTCTTTGAGTAGTCAAGGTAGAAATATGATGAGATGTAGTCGCTACTTGAGTTGAAATGGCAGCAAATGAATTCAATTCATGAATCCCGACAACTTTCTTAGCCGTAGATCTTTGAGTTGGCCATTGATAGTTGTTTGAAGCCATTTCTTCCAAAAGAGAAGTAGCACTTTCAGGTGTCTTTAACATCAAAGTTCTGGGCACCATAAGTAATATCAGGTGTGGTTCTAGTTTTCCCATTTAACCCATTATAGAACATCTGAACTTGCAACTAATCTGGTAATCCATGTTGAGGGCAATGCTAAATCACATCTTTATACCTTTCACATGCTTTATAGATTGTCTCAAAATCATTTTTATGAATTGACCAATCTCACTCCTAGGTCGGGTTGTTCTTGCATGTGGAAAGAATTTAGTAAGAAACTTTTCGACCATGTCCTTCCAACTAGTGATGCTTTCAGGTTGTAGAAATTGTAGCTAACCTCTGGCTTTGTCCCTCAATGAAAAAGGAAACAATCTCAGTCTAATGGTGTCTTCAATAACACCATTCATCTTTATAGTGTCATAAATCTCCAAAAAAATTTCCAAATGAATATTGGGATCATTAAGTGGCGATCTGCTAAATTGAGCTAGTTGCACCATGCTGATTAACGTAGGTATGAGTTGAAAATTATTGACATCAATGATCTGACGACTTACACCTGAGTAATTATCATTCATAATTGGCCTTACATAATCCATCAAGGTGTGTGGCTGTGCATTATGTTCTTCTTCAACCATGGCTAGTACTTTCTTTTTTCTTCGTGATCTAAAGGTTCTTTTAATCTTCGGATAAAAATGAATAATGTTTCGAGTTCTAGCACGATGCATCCAACTTCAAAAACACACCTAAATAAAAATAAAAATAAAATATAATTCTAAATTAAAACCAAGATTATTTTGTATCGATATTGACAAAAATAAGAAAAAATCAATCCCCGATAACGACGTCAAAAACTACAAGTGTATAGTATCGTAATTTTATAATCAAGTGCTAAAAAGAGTATCGTCCTGAGGGATTGATAACTTATTTTTGAAAAATATCAAAATTATACTAATCTCAATTTTATCTAGAAAATCACTAAAGTTGTTGTAATTGAAATTAAAAAAAATCAATTTAAAAAAATAAAGATGTTGTTCAAAGATCAAATTAATAGGAAGAACTTTTTTAGGAAATTGATTTAATCTAATCTTTTCATTATGTTTTACTCATCTAGCTAATAGAATTTAATTTTTTCTGTTTGTTAACAATCTCAAAAAAATATCCAAAAGTCTCTTTCGATAGTCAATTGGAAATATTTTTGTTCATTAATTTACACAAGAGTATGCAATTTAATAAAACAAGAAAACATTAAGACCAAAAAGTTTAATACTATACAGATTCATATAAGTTTTTCTATCTCTATATTTTTCCATGCCAAAATATTCCAGATCTATCCTATAATTCTCTTTTTTGATAGTAAATCACAAGATTAAAAGCGTCTAATTAATGACTAGTTAATTAGAAGCATTAAACTAAGAATAAATCATACAAACATAAAGAGAAATAATTAAAATTAACATAAAATATCAAGCATAATTTATAATTAAATTACATCTTTTTTTAGTATAAAGAAAAATTAATTTATGTTAAAAAATTAAATTAAACATAAATGAATTCATCATAATTTTTTTAGAGGAATTTAAAAAAATTAACTTGGAAAGAGAATATACTTTCACGTTAATTCGTTACGCCTTTTTTTCTTTCTCTTTCTTGCATGTCTGTTTCTTTTTCTTTATTTCGTCCCTATGTTAGTTTCTGTTTCTACCGCTCTCTTCTACCCCATGTTTGGTTGGAGGGAATGGAATGAAATCGGAATTGATTCCTTCCATTTTGTGTGTTTGGTTGGATGGAATAGGTGGACGGAATGTAATCGATAACTAAAAGAGAAGGAATCACAATTCCTTTTCTCCCCTTGGTAATCATAATTCCATTCACATCTAACTTTTTTTTTTCCAATTTTACCCTCTTTTAAAATATAACCATAAACTCAAATCCCAAATTCTCAAACCCAAAATTCCAAAACCCAAAACCCTAAATCCAAATCATAAAACCCTAAAACCTAAACCCCAAATCCCTAAACCCTACACCCTAAAACACTAAACCCTAAACCCAAAATTCCAAAACCCTAAACGCTAAATCCAAATCCTAAAAGCCTAAAACCTAAACCTAAATCTCAAATCCCTAAACCCTAAACCCTAAACCCAAAATCCCTAAACCCTAAACCCTAAACCCTACACCTTAAACCCTAAAACCCTAAACCCTAAAACATAAATCCCAAAACCCTAAACCCTAAACCCTAAAACATAAATCCCAAAACCCTAAACCCCAAATTCCAAATCCTAAAACCCTAAACCCTAAATCCAAAATTCCAAAACCCTAAACCTTAAATCCAAATCCTAAAACCCTAAAACCTAAAACCTAAATCCCTAAACCCTAAACCCTAAATCCCTAAACACTAAACCCTAAACCCTAAACTCCAAATCCCTAAACCTTAAATCCTAAAACCCTAAAACATAAATCCCAAAACCCTAAACCCCAAATTCCAAATCCTAAAACCCTAAACCCTAAATTCAAAATTCTAAAACCCTAAACCCTTTTTAGAAAAATAATAATTTTAACCCTAAACCTTAACCACAAATATAACCCCAAATCCTAAATCCTTAAACCCTAAATCTCACATCCCAAACCTCAAAACCCTAAACCCTATTTAGAAAAATAATAATTTTAATAATATATATTTTTTTAATTAAGTAATAATTATTTAAAAAAATAATGATTTCAATAGTATATTTTGTCTTACGAAAAAATAGTAATTAAATGACATTATTTAAACTTTACAACATGTAGGGGTATTAAGGTCATTTACAACTTTTTTCATTCTATTCCAGTGGTAAACCAAACACTGTAATCCTGATTCCGAGCTTGATTCCAGTGTTCAAACCAAACAACATTGTTTCCTTTCTATTCCATTCCGATTCTGATTCCGATTTCATTTCACAAACCAAACGCCACCCTAATTCTCTCATCCAAATCGGATAGGACGTTGGGATTGAAAAGGTTAATATATATATATAAATCTTAATTTAAATTTAATTTATATAAAATTTCATTTAAATTTGAGAGTTCTTAGATGATATGTTTCTAAAATTTTGGATCTTTCTTAGATAATAAATAAAATTAGACTAAAATTAAAATTGAGAAGTGATAAGTTATGTCAAATTATACAAGTCATCAAATATCATAAGATTTAATGTTTATTCAAATGATTTCATTCTTTATAGAAAATAATATAAGACATTAAACGATTGTCCGATGTGTAAAGAATTAAGATGGATGCATGCTACAAATGAGGCAACACTTAAGAAAGGTGTGCCTGTAAAGGTTCTTTGGTATTTTTTATTGATTCCTCACTTTCAAAGGTTGTTTATAAGTAAATAGACATCAAATATGTTAACTTGGCATGCAGATAATCGATCTAATAAAAAGATGCTACGTCATCCTTGTGATTCTCCAAATTTGAAAGTATTAGATAATTTATCCCTTCAATTTTCATCTGATCTGTGCAATCTTTGTCTTGTCATTACTGCTGATGGAATTAAACCACACAGTTTCCTTAATAGTAGATATAGATGTTGGCTAGTAATTATGGTAACATACATCCTTCCTCCGTGATTGTGTATGAAAAGAAAATTCATGATGTTAACATTATTTATCTTAGGACTGAAACAACCTGGATTTGATATATTTGTGGCCTCTAATACACGATTTAAAGACATTATGGAATGATAGTGTAAATGTTTAGGATGCATATAAAAAATAATACTTTAACTTAATGGGATCCTTTTGGACAATTAATGACTTTCCTACATACGAGAACTTATCAAGACATGCAACAAAATGTTATATGTGATGCCATATTTGTAGTGATGATACTTCTGCAACGTATCTTATTCACGATCGAAATATGTCTTATAGAAAACATAGAAGATTTTTTCCATCTAGATAAGTTTTGATACCAAAAGAAACTTTTCGATGCTGAAGAAGATCATGATCCTACACCAAGACCTTTGCGAGGTGTTAAGATATTAAGGTAACAAAATTGTATGACATTCAAACGATATGGAAAGATGAGAAAAAGAATACTCACTGATGGATGGAAACAAAAGAAGTCAACTAATAAAATGGGTGAAAAGGAAAATGTTACTAAATCAGTAGATTATGATTTTTGGAATACAAAATCAATATTTTGGGAATTACCACATTGAGAAAAATGTATATGAGAGCTTGATTGGTACATTACTTAATATACCTAGAAAAATGAAGGATGTAATTAAAGTAAGATTGGATTTAAAGAAACTAGGTATATGACCTGAATTGGCACCAAGGATGAAAAATGATAAGAATCGAACATACTTGCTACTGGCATCACATAAAATGTCAACAAAAGAAAAGGATGTGTTTTGTAAATTTTTGACGGGTGTGAAAGTTTTTGATGGTTACTCATCCAACTTAAGAAATTTTGTGTCTATCATCGATAAAAAACTTTATGGATTGAAATCACATGACTATCATATATTAATGCAATATTTATTACCAGTTACTATTAGGTAATTTCTTTCAAAACATGTTCAATTATCAATAATTCGTCTTGGTTCATTCTTCAATACAATATGCAAGAAATCTATATCAATTGGCAAGTTAAACTCTTTACAGAAAGATGTTGTGGAGAATTTATGTCTACTTGAAAAATATTTTCCTTTTTTTCGATATAATGATTCACTTGTGTGTTCATTTAGTTTGAGAGGTTCAATTGTCTAGTCCTACTTATTTAAGGTGGATGTATTCTTTTGAGAGATACACGCAAGTCCTTAAAGGATATGTAAATAATAGAAATCGTCCTGAAGGATGCATGGTGGAATGTTACATTGTTGAAGAGGCCATTGAGTTTTATTCTAAATACTTTAGTGGCTGCACTGAAATTGAGAATCCTACGCACAAGTTTTTCTCAGAACGTCACATGATCCAAGTAGGTAATCCTATGCTTGATGGAAGTAAGAATTTTTTTATTGATCTCACTCGATGGGAAAAAGCACACTGAATCATTTTGGTAAATATTAATGAGGTACAACCGTACATAGAGTAAGTGATGATAGGTCCAACCTTTTCATTTAAAATAAAATTATTTTTTATTTAACTATTAATGATACCTAATTGATATATCTTGAATAACATTATAGAATGCATTTAAACTTACTGAAGATCGATCCTCGTTATAAAAAGAGAGAGGAGGAAAGTAGTTATATGGTGAACATAAACGAGAGCTTATTAATTGGTTTCGCAACCATGTAAGTGTCACATACAACAATTCATTTGAACTTATATATAATGTTTTAAAACTTTGTTTTAAACATATTTTTGTTTTTATATGCATAGATTAGAGTTAAACTCAACAAACTCAATCATAAAATAATAGAAACTTTAGAATAGCTTCCACATGGTCTAAAATTTTATGTTAAATCATATTATAGTTTTCATAATTAATGGTTCAAGGTTTACGACTCAAGCAAGGGACAAAGTCTTAGTAAATCAGAATAATGGTGTGAAGTTGTTTGCACAAACTAGGAAATTTTCTAGTTCCAAAGATGGTAATCCTGTACTTTCTGATCAATTATATTATGGTATAATTCAAGAAATTTAGGAACTCGAATATGAGGTCTTTTATGAAACAATATTCTTGTCTGATTGGGTTAAACATATTATTAATTTTGGATATAAAATAGATGATTTTGGATTTACCCTTATAAACTTATCCAAGATAAGTCATACTGATGCTCCTTTCACATTAGCGCTTCATGCAAAACAAGTATTTTACGTGAGTGATCAAATTGACATAAGATGGTCTATTGTGTTAACACCTCCACAAAAAGAGTTCTACCATTGTGGTGCTTTAGAAGATTATGACATGCTTGATACATTATCCAAATGATCTAGTTGATAACAATGAATCTTCATCATGGACTCAAAGTGATTGTGAATAAATAAATAAAATATATATATATAATCAACAACCTAATTAAACACAATGTATGTTCTATATTATTCTAATAACTCTTGTTTATATATTTGGACTTAAAATTGTTAATTAATTTTTATTTCATAGATCTTAAAGTACAAAGATCCAAATGATCCATTGAGATATTTGAATAGAATGAGTTGGGCTAATATACCTGACGCTCCACTTAATATAGATGATAAAGTATCCGTTCAATTTAACACAACTAGCAATCCATTAGGAGAAAATGGCCAACAATTGAAATCTTCTATTGATAGACTTGTGAAGTCAAATATACCAATCAATATAAATGATTGGACTAAGGTTGACAATGTTGAAAAGTTTAAGATATGAAAAACCATATATGTAAGTCTCTTTTGTTTTATAATTAATTATATATATTATATTTTTTTGTATTATATCTCATCTAAAATATATTTTTTTACAGAATCATTTTAAAATCACTAATAATTGGAAGAACAAATGTTATAAGATTGCAAATAAGATATGGAAGAAATACACAACTTTCAAATTGGTTAAAAATTATGTGTTTCCATAATAGTAATTTATGGTCAATGACTTTATGTCTAAATACATGTGACTCATTTAAATATATTAAAAAAATTAATAATTTATGTATTGAGTTTTTATATATATATATATATGATGTATTAGTATTAAATTAGATATTAAATTAGAAAAGTAAGATATTATAAAACCTCTTATTAACAAAATAATAATTACATTATACCATGATAAATTATATTGTTATTCAAACATGAATTGTATGCAGTGAATACACTAGTATATGTATCGCAACAAGTAATATAATGATAAAAAAATTGTTCATGGAAATTATGTTATTAGAAATTAATTTTTACAAATAAAAAATAAAAATCATTTTTTTATGTGTTTTATGTTTTAAGAGAGCAAAATTAAGAACTAAAAATAAATATGAGTAATTAATTAACTCAGATTTGACAACTAAGAAGATATATAAAAAAATATCTAAGAATACTTAATCTTTCAATTTTCTAAGTATATATGAATCTCTAAAATCCCCTAATATAATTACCAATTAATTACATGATCAATTGAATTTAACCTAACAAGTATTCATTTTCCAAGTAAACTATACACCATATAATAATTAACCTAATCATATATTCATGTCAATTAAATTGCATATTACTTATTAAGTTCATCAATTATAGATCACATACATAAGAATTATATATCTATGTCTAGAAATTATGTATGTTATTTAATTATGACAAATAATTAAATAATTCTCCTAAATCTATTTAATTACATCTATAGATTAATTATTGTTCAAATAATTAATAACATAAAATATTAAATCATCACATGTTAAAAATTGAGTTTATAAAACCCATAAATTAACAAATTAACTAGACATAATTTTGTTTATAAAACTTATATTTTTCATAAAAAAACGTAAAATTGAGAAAGAAAGGAGAAGAAAAAGAAAGACAATCAATCTCTTGAACTAGAGTACTAATCTCCTATTGAATCTCCACTAAAATTGTATCTCCTTTTGAAATTTTCTTTATTTTTCTCTCTTCTTAGCTCCAGAAATCGATAAAGAATATGTAATTTTCTACTTATTAACATTTATAGGGTAATTAGAGGTTTAAATTAGGTGATGACTATAAAAGTAGAGTCATTAACGTACTTTTTTACTTAATATTTACTTGTTTGATTCAATAAATAATATTTTTGGGGCTAAAAATAATAAAATATAAACTTTTTATTAAAATGGGTGAAAATATAATTTTTGGGATTTTTTTGGAATATTTATGAATTTTTAATGAATTGTTAACACAGAGCCAATCAAAAGTTACCACGTGGCATGCCATGCAAACAAATGAGCTAACTAAGCAAGCCACGTGGATGCCACCAAGAAGGGACAATGAATGGTAGATCGAAGCGTGCGATGCGCAACGAATCGCGTGTCACGTGTTGACATGGCATTCAATTCTAGTTCAGAGAGTAGTCAAACCTTCATGCCATGTGTCGTCATGCGATTTCTCCCCGCATTCCACCCGTTTGCCACACCATTTGTTACTGCAAATCACGTTGTGCCACATGGTGTTAACTCAGCATGCATTGACTCAGACGAGTCATGCTCTAACTCAACATGCATTGGCTAATGTTGTTGATTTTTCTTGTTTTGATCTTAGCTCTTGATCTGAAGTTGATATGATTGTCCAGATTGTACTTGAGCTATATTGAAGCCTCTAATCACCCCATAAATCTTAATGAACTGCCATTAGTATAATTTTGGTCAGTTTTTGGAGCTAAAAAGGGAGAAAAATTAAAAAGAAGATACAATTTTGATGGAGATTAAAGAAGATATTAGTACTACAATTCAAAAGATTGATTATATTTCTTATTCTACTCTTTTCTTTATCAAATTTTATGTCTTTCTTTATGAAAAATATAAGCTTTATGAATATAATTATGTGTAATTAATAAATTAATCTAGGGATCTTATGAACCCAATTTTCATCATGTGATGATTTAATATTTTACCCTAATTATAATTATTATTTAATCTAATTTTTATGTTATTAATTGTTTGACCAACCATTTATCTATAGAGGCAATTAAATAGATTTGAAAGATTTATTTAATTGTTTGTCTTGATTAATTAACATATATGGTTTCTAGGCAGAGATGTATGATTCTTATGTATATGATACATAATTGATGAACTTAATGAGTAATATGTAATTTAATTGACATGAAAGTGTGATTAAATTAATTACTATATGATGTGTAGTTTATTTGAGAGAGGAATACATGTTAAGTTAGATTCAATTGATCTTTTAATTAATTGATAATTATATTGGGGGGATTTTAGTGATTCACATGTTTAGAAAATTTGGAGATTAAGTACTCATACATATTTTCTCATATATCTTCTTGGTTACCAAATCTGATTTAATTAATTATTGCTATTTACTTCTAGTTATTTTATTTTTTCTTTTTTAAAATATAAAAATACAAAAAAATTAATTTTTATTTTTTTAGTTTTAAAAATTAGTTTCTAATAAAATAATCTTTATGAGAATAATATTTTCTTATCATTATATTACTTGTTGCGATACATATACTTGCTTATTCATTGCATACATAATTTGTATGACGATCATTAGGCTTAAATGAAATCTGGACCATAGATCAACTTTAGATCAATAGATGAGATGAAAAAAGAAAAACTAACAACACTGGCCAATAAGAACGAGACGCGTGACATATAAGATTCACTAGGAGAATCAGCATGTGATGTGTAGCATGGGTGGACTGGTCATGGTCAATACGTGTTGAGTGAGTGCTACGTGGTACATTGAATTCACGGTTATAGTTGGCATGGTGACCCGGTGGGAAGAGTGGTCAAATCAGGTGACGATGCGTGACACGCTTATTGACCGCGTAGTGAAACTCAAAATTAATGTCGTGCCGACAGGTAGCATGACTTGCATCACCAGTACACGCAACGTTGCGTGATTGACCCTCTTTACTTGCGTGACATCTACGTGGTGTGCATAATCAGCTCCTTTGCTTGCATGACATCCACATGACGTTTTCTAATTGGTCATGCATTAAAATTCATAATAAATTTTAAAAAATATAATTTCACCAATGTTTTTAAAAAGTTCACATTTTAATATTTTTAACTCTAAAAGTACTATTTATTGAATAAAACGAGCAATTATTAAGTAAAAAAAATGCATTAATGACTATACTTTCATAGAGTCATAAATTGTGTCGTGTATATATTGTATTAATGCATACATCAAGTTGAGAGATAAATAATTTTTAAGAGAGGGATCTAATTTGTCCTTCAGATTTTAAAGTAATATTATTTAATCTTAGACTATAAAATGTATTTTTAGTTACTAATTTTGAAAAAAGGGTTAGTTAATGATAAATAATAATATTTTAATATATTTTTTTATTTTTTATATGAAGTGATTAAAACACGTACAAATAAAATAAAATTTATATGAAATTAATAAAGAAAAATCAAAATAAAAAATATTATAATAAAAATTATATATATATATATTTCTTTTCACAAATTTTAAAAAATCAACAAAATATTAAAATAAAATAATAATAATTAATAAATATTTATAAAATATTTTTCATATTAATTATAATTTTTTGATGGTTAAAATTTCAAAAATATTTTAATAAAAAATTATTAAAATAATATTATTTATTTTTAATTGTCATATTTTTTGAAAATCTTTTACAATTTAAGAAACTATACCTAAGTTGAGGGACTTTAATGACATTTTTTTTCATAATTGTTTTGGAAAATAATATATATAGTATCTTTAAAATTTAAAATCATAAAAATAATAATCATAAATTCATCTTAAATATTTTTATTAAAAAATATACAATTAAAAGTGAAAATTAAGATGTGATAATAATGAGATTCATGATACAATCTATTGATTTTCAAAATCCCTTATTCTATCTCATTTAATTTTTAACAAGATAATATGGTAATGAAAATGTATTAATTAAAATATCTCATTTATTTATAATAAAAATATGATTCATGATTATTTATAATATAAAATTAATAAAAAAATATATAACATATATTGATAATTAGATCTATTAGTAATATAATTTAAATAAGATGTGATTATATTTAAATAAAATAAGATAATATTATATCATAAATTTATTAAATATATTATCATAATATAAAATAAAAATAATTTATCGAATATCTTTGGTAAAGCCATGCCAACGCCTTTCTTTTGTTATTATAATTATAGATATTATAATTATAATTATAGATATTATTTTCTTTGAATATCTTTGGTAAAGCCATACCATAAATTAAGATGTGATAATAATGAGATTAATGATACAATTTATTAATTGTCAGAACCTCTTATTCTATCTCATTTAATTTTTAAAGAGAGATATGATAATGAAACAATATTAATTAAAATATTTCATTTATTTATAATAGAAATATAATTCATGATTATTTATAATATAAAATTAATAAAAAAATATTATAATACATGTTTAAAATTAAATCTATTAATAATATAATTTAAATAAAATTGAATTATATTTAAATAAAATAAGATAATATTATACCATAAATTTATTAAATAGGATATTATTTTCTTTGAATTTTTTATCTTCTAACACGTGGCAGCTAGCAAGCTCTTCACATCCAAAAATTGGAGTGCTATGGTTTTATCCACGAGGAATTGTTTACTTGTTTCAGCGTAGCGATGGTTTTTCAGTTCGGTTCCATCCAAAATCCCATCTTTCCAAATCCAAATTCCTATCGACCTTGTGTTTTTGGGTTGAAGTAGATGAACTTGAAAAGAAGTTATAAACATAAAACAGGATACAAAAAGGTAAGAGAATGAAGGGGTTGGTGCTTCATACACCTTTCATTTCAAGAAGAAAGCTTCCATTTTTAGCTCTGGTAGACTCTTTACCGTCCTGTGACGGCCTTACCAAAAAATCAATCACTTCTTCATGTAAGTTCCCCTTTTGTTCCATTCTTGATTTATAATCAATCAGGGAATTAGAATTCTTGCTTATTGTACAGTTTTAAATTTTTGAAGTAATTTTAATTTGGTGGAAATTGGACTCTTGTTTCTGGAAGTTTAAGAGTACAGAACCTGATGAAGTTGATCGGCTTTAATTTTCGATGTTGATTAAACGATTTTTAGTGAGAATTTCTGGTTTGGAAAGTATGGAGATTTTATGTTCTGGGTTCTTGGTATTCTTTCAGAAATTTTACTTTTGAATTCTGAATTGTGTCTATTGAGGATTTGGGCATTATTTTCTAAAATTACTTTCTAACTTATCTATAGTACGATGTAGAGTAAATTCGAGGTTTGGATATGGCACAGTTCGAGTTCAAGCTTCTAATGTTAGTATTGGATCTGGAGGATATGAAGAAAGGAAGGAGAAAGAGAGTGAACAAATCTTTTCAAATGATTCTACAAGGAGGAACACTTCATCTGAAATATCTAAAATGTGAGTTGCAATGCATTGATTTATTTCATATTTTGGTAAGAAACAATATTTAATTTAATTTAGCACTGTATTTATTCAGTTTTGGCACTTTCAATTAGTGGAATGTAATATCAATGGAATTGATTTGAATGAAATAATATTGGTATGTTTAGATGACCAATGAAATTAGGGTAAAACTGTAAACAAAATTTGTTGTTTAAAAATGAGGATAAAAATAGAAAATAACATTTAATATATTTAAAAATAAAAAATACAAGATAAAAAAACAATATGTATATATGTGTATGTATGGACATATATAAATAGGTAAGAAAATATAACAATACTACGTATCAAGTATTCCATTGACAATTGGATGGAAATAATATTCCATCCAGAGCAGTTTTTCATTTTGAACCAGTACGCCACTTTTCATTTCTGACTTAGTCAATTTGTATTCAAAATTTAAGCATGTATTAAAAAATGAAAGTCATTTCAACGCATGTTCAAGAGATAATAATATGCACAATTTAAAATATTTTTTTGGAGACATAACCTATGTTACCCAGACTTAGTGGTTTACCCTCTAATATTAGTGTTGACATGACACCACACTGACACCGACATGAGATGTGTGTTCGATTTGGAAATTTTTTTTATGAAAATGGTGGTCAATCATGATGATGAAAAGAAAGAAGTAGAGGAAGTTGAAGAACTAATGGAGAAGAAAACAATTACGATGCCTCTGACGAAGAAGATGTTGAAAAAGGTTGGCGGCGCAAAGAAGATGGTGGTCAGCCATGATGATGAAAAGAAAGAAGTAGAGGAAGTTGAAGAACTAATGGAGAAGAAAACAACGACGATGCCTCTGAAGAAGAAGATGTTGAAAAAGGTTGGCAACACAAAGAAAGTTGGAAAAGTTAAATTACCTTTACCCCCATGTTTGGTTGATTGGAATGAAATAAAATAGAATCATAATTGATTCCTTCCAATTTTATGTTTGGTTGGGCTGAAAAGTGGGAATATAATGGAATCGATTCCTAAAAGAGAAGGAATTATAATTCCTTCTCCCCTCTTAAGGAATCATGATTCCATTCCTATCTCAGTTTTTTTTTCCAATTTTACCTCAACTCCAAATATAACCCTAAACTTTAAGCCATAAACCGTAAACCTTAAATCTTAAATCCCAAAACCTAAGCCCTATTTAGAAAAATAATAATTTTAACCCTAAACCTTAACCCATAAATATAATCTTAAACCTTAAATCCCAATACCCTAAACCTTACCTCATAAATATAATTTTAAACCCTAAACTCCAAATCCTAAATCTCAAAACCTTAAACCCTATTTAGAAAAATAATAATTTTAACCCAAAACTTTAACCCACAAATATAACCCTAAATTTTAAACCCCAAATCCCAAATCCCAAAACCCTAAACTTTATTTAGAAAAATAATAATTTTAATACTAAACCTTAACCCACAAATATAACTCTAAATCCTAAATCCTAAAATCCTAAACCCTATTTAGAAAAATAATAGTTTTAACCCTAAATCTTAACGCATAAATATAACCCTAAATCCTAAACCTTAAACCACAAACCCCAAATCCCTAATCCTTAAATCTCAAATCTCAAACCTCAAAACCCTAAACCTTATTTAGAAAAGTAATAATTTTAATAATATATTTTATTTTTAAGTAATAATTATTTAGAAAAATAATGATTTCAATAATATATTTTGTCTGACGAAAAAATAATAATTAAATGATATTATTTAAATTTGACTGAATATAGGGATATTAAGATAATATACAGTGTTTTCCATTCCATTCCAGTCCAGTTGTAAACGAAAAATTATTATACTGATTTATTCTTTGATTCCAATGATTAAACTAAACAAAACTGTTTTTTTTTCATTCCATTTCATTCCTATTCTTTTCCGTGAACCAAACGTCACTTTAGAGTAAACTTAAAACTGGCCATTTTAACTATTATAGGCAGAGCATTTTCAAAAACCCATCGCTTAAAAAACCAAATTTCTTATAATATTAACACAAGAATAAAAGATTCCTTAATTAAAATACGATAAATTAGAAAATAAAATATAATATTAAATTAATATAATCTTTCTTTAATTTTTTGAGAAACATATAGTCTATTTTATTAAGAAATAGTTGTAACATCTTTGTCCAATTAATCTAATCTAATAACCACTCAAAATTTCTCATAAAAGGATATTAATCTAACATTATAAACACATACAACTATCAATGTAAATATTATATGTAATAAATAAATAGAATATAATAAATTGACGTGTCTAAGTACCCGTGTCAAATATTGGACACATATCTCTGTATCTTAAAATTTTAAAATTATGTACCCGACCTTTGGATATGTAATTATATCCGATACTCCTATTCCATGTAACATATGGTATAGTATGATTTTTCCTGATTTATCGATGCTTTAGTAGTTGTCCATTGTTGGAGTTATAGGAACTTACTTCAACAACCTTTGAGCTTTTGAATGTATGTACAAAATAAAATTATTTTTGAAAATGTGTTCAGGAACAAGGAGGAGATCAAAAATAAAAGCAACCCTTAAAGGGGTCATTATTTTCCTTTTCCTCTTAAAAGTCAAACCAAGCAAAGTGATGTTTAAAATTTTAATTCTATTTGATTCCTACCAACCAAAACATCACCTTGAAGTACATGAATTAAAAGTTTATAGTGCTATCACTTCTACTCTTATGTTATACATTTATACTTAATCACATTTACTGATATAATATAGCTGTTATTATGGATTTTAGCCCATTGGGGCATCCTAGACATGACCTTCCTAAAATAGACTTGTCAAAAATTAGTTTTTTATGTCTCTTAAATAATGCCAAGGTAAATATATAATAAGAGGACCCCAACCTTAGTAGTATCACGATTCTACTTTTGGTACTCTTTTTTTATTCATATTTTTGTGGTAGTACCCTAGTGGTATCTTCATTAGAAAAAAGTACAAATTTGATACAATTTGTCATTTAATTAGAGATTTTTCACATGTTTAATAATACATGTACGAAATTCAGAGGACATTTTTGAATAATCAATTAATTAAACAATATTAAGAAGGTATTTTCAGATAATTAATTAATTAATTATTTGAAAATTCCCTCTAAATATCACACGTGTATTATTACATGTAAATAATCTCAATTAAATGACAAATTGTACTAAATTAGTACCTTTTTTAATATGGGGGTATCACTCAAGAACATCTCAAAAATATGGGTGAAAATGATACCAAAAATAAAATCGTGATACTACAAAGATAGCAAATTTTATAAAATAAGATATTTTATTATCCATAGAGGATTGAATAAAGATTCGCATATTAGTTTGCTAGATTAAATAAAAACTAACTATCACAATTAGTTGAATGAGGGTTTTTGAACAACGATGACAGTTTGACCCAGTAGGTACCCGTTCTGTTTAGGTTGGTTTGGGTAGCCAAGTTCAATTAGCCTCGTGAGGGTCAATTCAGTTAGGTCTAGATCCGATCCGAACCGACCCATTCCTATCTTTAGTTTTGAATTTGTGATGAAAATTAAATAAAATAATAATTTAAAACAATATTGACTAAGTATGTGATTGAGAGGGCTTTATTTACCACTAAACTAGATTCTACTAATGAAAAATACAAATTAATTACTTTTCCATCCTAAACTTATTATGTCCTTTGGAATCAATTCCCTAGAAGACTCAGTTCGCTAGATTATCTTTACATCTTACTAATTAATTGATTAAAATTCGATTTATTAATCAATCTTATTCATTTAATAACAAAAGCATTAAGTTTTCATGAAGTAATAATTGAAATAATCAAATCCAAATTTGTAGATGACTTTTAATCTATTTTGCAATTAACTACTAGGAATTGGAGTATTTAGTAATTACATACTAAAATCCCCAATTTGAGCAATAAATCAATTAACTCCACTTATTAGATGTGCACTTAAACATTCAAGAACATGATTTTAATATTCAAACAATAAATTAAACACACCTTTTAGACGATCGTAGAAATAAAACTAATTTATAAAATCCATTATAATAAATCAGTTGATTTCCACTTGTGACAAATGGAATACAAATTTTATCGTTTTCAATTT
Source organism: Hippophae gyantsensis (assembly GCA_030763125.1). Classification (NCBI taxonomy): domain Eukaryota; kingdom Viridiplantae; phylum Streptophyta; class Magnoliopsida; order Rosales; family Elaeagnaceae; genus Hippophae; species Hippophae gyantsensis. The sequence continues at coordinate 24,531,601 of CM061039.1, read as the reverse complement.
TCTTCTTGATAAAATGTTTGTCGATCTCAATATACTTGATTTTGTCATGGTAAATAGGATTGTAAGCAATGTTGGATAGTAGCTTTATTGTCACAGTAGAGTTTCATTGTTTTTGGCATGGAAAAACACAATATTTTAGCAAAATCTTCAACCACAATAGTTTACAAGTTTTAGGTGTCATTACTGTAAACTCAGCTTCAACAGTTGATTTAGATACCATAGATTATTTTTTATTTCTCGAAGTAACTAATTTCCTTTAATGAAAGTGCAAAATCTAGGCGTTTACCTTTTATCGTCGATTGAACCTACATAATTAGCATGTATATAAGCTTCAATTTTAAGGTGATGATTCTTTGAAAAGAGTAATCCTTCTCTAGGTGTGCCTTTAAGGCATTGTAGAGTCTTTAAAACTACTTCCATATGAGTTTCCCGACATGAGTGCATGTACTGACTCACTGCACTCATAGCAAACGCAATATGCGGTCTAGTATAAGACAAGTATATTAGCTTATCAACCGATCTTTGATAGCAACCTTTGTCAACTACGACACTTTCCATTGCACTTCCCAAGTTGTGTTTTTGATCATTTGGAGTTTCTACTAGCTTGTAACCTAACATTGTTGTTTCTTGAAGTAGATTTAAGACATACTTTCTCTATTATAGAAATATCCTTTTCTTTGATCTTGAAACTGCAATACCCACAAAATATCTTAACCTTCCCAAATCCTTGATTTCAAACTCTTTGGCAAGTATTTTCTCAAGTTTTTGATCAATAGCATAGCTAGTAAGAATGATGTCATCCACATAAACAATTAAGATTATTATGCTCTTATTTTTAGAGTGTTTGTAAAACAAAGTATGATCTCCTTGACTCTGTGTATACTCAAAACGACAAACTGTCTTTGTGAATCTCTCAAACCATGCTCTAGTTGATTGCTTTAGTCTATACAAAGTTTTTTTTAACTTGCATACTTTCTCATGTCCAAACACATCTTCAAAACCAGGTGGTAGCTCCATATAGACTTTTTCTTCTAAGTCTCCTTGTAAAATGCATTTTTCGTATCAAATTGGTGAAGATGCCAATCTAGCTTTGCGTCAAGACATAAAAGAAGTTGGATTGAATTCATCTTGGCAATAGAAGCTAAATTTTCTTGATAGTCAATTCTGTAAATTTGCATAAATCCTTTTGCCACAAGTCTTGTTTTATATCTCTCAATTATTTCATCAGTATTGTGTTTTACTATGAATACCCATTTGCATCCCATTGGTCTTTTTCTTGGAGGAAGATCAACAATCTTCCTTGTATCATTTTTTTTCAAAGCTTCTATTTCTTTAAAGATAGCCTTTTTTTTATTTTGGAATGAAAAAAACTTCCTGTAAGGTACTTGAAATAGTCTCACAAGAAGATAATTTAGCAATAAATGCTTTAAAAGTAGGGGACAACTTTTGATATGACATAATTTGAAATAGGATACATTGTACAAGAGCTAACATTTTTCCTATTAGCAATTTTATCATTAATATTGGAAAGATCAGGAGCTTTAGTCAAGTCAAGTTTCCTACAAAGGTTAGGGACTAAAGGATTACCTGTATTTTAGAAACTTTATGCCCATGTCAGATGATTGATAGTGTTGAGGAGATTGTCTCTTGTTCCTTCTCAAATAAACTTTTAGTTCTTTATCTCTATCTTTTACATACAGAAGTGGTGTTTTTGGAATAGGAGATGAAGACCGAGAGTTTTTATAAATTCTAAGCTCATTTGGTATAAAAGTATCAATAGACACCAAATCATTATTGAGAACAACATGAGGAATACAAACAGGAGAGGGTATAGTTACTTGAGAAATATCAGGAAGGATAGACCAAACTAAATCTTCAACATGTCTACTCTCCCTCTAAAGAGAAGGGTTGGTAAAGAATGAAGTATTTTCAAAGAATGTAACATCCATGGACACCAAAAATTTACGTACCGGAGGATAATAACATGCAAATCCCTTTTGAGTAGAAGAATACCTTATGAAAACACAAGGAAGTGCTTTTGGATCTAGTTTTCTCCTATTGTGATCGTGTATGTGAACAAATGTTGTACAACCAAAGATTTTGGATGTGAGACGAGAAAATATGAGAATGAATATGTTTTGTTAAGGTTATCAAGAAGAGTTTTGAAATTCAAGATTTTAGATAGCATTCTATTAACAAGGTAAATAGCGGTAAGAACAACTTTTCCCTAATAATTTTTTGGAACTTCCATGGTAAAAATTAAGGCTCTTGCTATCTCATGATGTTTGTTTTTCCTTTCAGTTATCCCATTTTGTTGGGATATATCAACACAAGAATTATGGTGTATAATTCTATGAGTTGTGAGGTATGAACTAAGAATTGAAAAATAATATTCTCTCCCATTATCGGTTTGAAGAATTTGGATTTTGGCTTTGAATTAAGTTTTAATCATTTGATGAAAATTTTGGAACCATCTAAACTTAGAAAGGTCATTGAAACATGAGGGGTCCCAAATATCACTGTGAATTAAGGAGAAAGGTTGTGATTGTTCATCCTTTTGTACTGGAAAATGAGTATGATGGTGTTTGGCTAACTCACATATGTCACATTGAAAATCATAAGGATCTTGATTTTTGAACATTATAAGAAACAATCGTTTCAAATATGAGAAATTTGGGTGATCTAATCATTTATGTCAAAGTTTTATCTCTCAATTAAGATAAGAAGAATTCAAGTATGAGATAGATTACCTGAATTAGGAGGCTCACTCTCGAAGTAGTAAAGTCTATTAATCTTCTTTCTAATGCTAATCACTTTTCCCGTATGTAAGTCTTAAAATTCACAATAATCAAGAAAGAATTTAGCAATACATTGATGTTCTTTGATAATCGTACTTGTTGAGAGGAGATTACAAGATAGCTTTGGAACATGCAAAATAGAATCAAGTAAATTTTTTTTTGAGATGGGAATACAGTTTTGTCCTGCCATTGAAATGAAAGATCCATTTGTAACTTTAGCTTTCTGTTTATCCGAACAAGGAATACGTGAAACAAAAATATTAGAATGATTGGTCATATGTTCTGAAGCATTAGAATCAATATCTATAGATAATTTGTGAGAGAAACAACATTAGAGTAAATCATTACTCAAAATAATAATAATGATATTGGAGTTGAAGGAAAATAAGGAAGCAATAAAATAGGTTACAAATAGGCTAAGAATTTAGCGGTGAAGGTTCTTTGGTTCTGTGCAATGCATGTTGTTTTTGACTAAAAAAAGGGTATAAAATGACAGTAATTTTAGTAACGAAGGCAGTTCAATTTTTGTAAATACTTTGTTTTGATCTTCAAAAACAGATTTCAGCAATGAAGGCTGAAGAGCCTGGACAGTTATGAACACAAAAATTAGAGTAAAAAGAAGGCAATTTCAGTACTAAAGCCTGAAAAAAAGTGTACTATGATCTTGGAGATTAAGGCCTGAGAATTCAACCCCAAAAAAGATCTTAAAGATTTGATACCATGTAAATTTTTCTGCATATTACGTTGAATATTTTGCTCAAATTTATCTTTTGTACATTGTCTACATACACAAAAAAAGGAGACTAGCATTGCATAATATGTGTCCCAAATTAAGCTTCTTAATTGACTCTTAATATCACACAATTAATTACATAATAAACATTACTACTAATTAGGGATTTCATCGTTAGGACAACTTTTTTCACAGTTAGTTATGTTTGTTACACTTTGTACACGTGTACATCTATTATTGTAAAAGTTTACATTAGTATTTGTAAGTAGTGTAGGGATTACGTTAGTAGTAGTGATGTCTATATATATAGCTATACAGTTTAATGAGAATTATCTTTCTCTCATCTTCCTGAATTTTATCTCAACATTCTTGTATGGTATCAGAGCAAAAGATCTAGGGTTTAGGCATTTCTTGATTGTGTTCTCGTTCAACAATCTTGAGATTTTTTATCGTGCTTCTTTTATTTGACTGTGAAGATGACTAAAAATTTAGGTCGTACAAGTTCTGAATCAGTGAATACTAATCAAGATTCATTTGTGACTCACGGCCTATAGTGATTCCACCTGCTAATCTCACATTCTCAATCAAATTGGAGTCATCTGATTATCTTATCTAGTGTGAACAATTGTTATAATAGCAGCATATGGTTTCAAAGATTACGTAGATGGATCAAGAACTCAACCTTGTAGGTTTCTTGATATTTCTGTTGTAAATCCAGAATTTTTTATTTTGAGTTGCACTAATGGAACCATTAAGACCTGGATATATGGTTCTGTCACTTCAAAGGTTTCTCTTGCACTAGTTGGAAAGCAAACAACTCGTGAACTTTGGCTTGCTCTTGAGACTTCTTATGCTGCACCATCTCAAGCTTGTGTTATGGAGTTGAGATTACAGTTGCAAACTATTTGTAGATTGTTGATGCATTTCTTTTGCAAATTAAATCAGTTTTTGATAATCTGAAAGTAATTGGGAGAAGGTTGATGATAAGGATATAAGGATTTGATTCTGTATGTTCTTAGAGGACTAAATCATAGATATAATTGGTTTTTTAGAGTATAACTAGTACATTTGATTGTGTTAATTGGGAGGAGATTCATATTTGTTTGTTGACTTATGAACATCGATTGGTTCAACAAGATAAAGAGGATGAGAGTCAATCGTTTCAAGCTACTCTTGCTAAATTTCATTCTCTTAATTTTTAGTCTAAGAATCAGTCTTCTTGTCCTTCACAAGAAAATTCTCAATCTTCATTCTGAGGTCAAAGTACTTCAAATTTTTTTCAGAAACAAGATCAATTGCAAGGAGATTCTTCTAGTTAAAGTAATGGTGCTGATAGAGATAATAAGAAATTTGTTTAGTGTCAATTTTGTGGGAAGAATGGACGTGTGACTTCTCATTGTTTCAAATTACAGAAGCTGATTGGTAAGAATGGTTCTAATTCAGGATCTTTTGTGAAGTCTTCCTCACAACCTTTAGCTTTCTTTGCTTTAGGGTCTACTATAGGTGATGGTTGGGTATTGGATATAGGAGCTACTCATCATATGTCTGGTGAGCAGATTAAGTTGTCTCAATCACAACCTTTTATTGGCTCTGAGGGAGTTAATTTAGGTAAGGTTCTAAAATTCTAATCTTGAGTATTGGTGTGTCAAATTTGACTACTCGTGATTACGATTTATCACTAAATAATGTCTAACATGCACTAACTTGGTTTATGTGCATTGTTTGTGTGTTGATATTGATATTTTCATTGAGTTTCACTCAAATTTCTTTTGCATAAAGGATAAGGTTTCAAGGAGACTTATGCATCAAGGACCATTGGATAAAGGGTTGTACAAGCTTCTTGTTGCTACTATTTTTTGATAGTGGACAAGCTAGTGCATCAACTTTATCTTTTGCTCCTAGTACTTGTCTAGCTACTTTGTCTATATGGCATGAATGCCTGGGTCATGTATTTGAACTTATAGTAAATAAAGCTTTACAAAATGGACATATTTATTCTAGTTAGGTTTCTTTTAATGTTGTATGTACTTCATCTCAGTTGGTTAAGTCTCACAAACTTGCTTTTACGTCTAAACATATAACTCTTGTTTCTGCTTTTGAATTGTTTTATTTGGATATTTGGGGAACAGCTCCAATGTTGGTTAAGGATCATTTTCAATCTGAGATATGTTTTGTCTAGAGTGATGGTGCTAGTGAATTTAAACCTTTGGCTTGGTTTTTATAAAGTCAAGTAGGCTTACTTGTCCTTATAGTTATGAACAAAATGGTATGGTAGATTTTTGTCATAGGAAAGAGGGTCATATTGGTCTTACTTTCTTGATAAGATTAGGTATTCCTAAGGAATATTGGACCTTTGCGTTTTGTTGTGCAGTGTTCACATTTAATAGGATTCCTTCTAAACCTTTGGATTTCAAATCTCTTTATGAGGTTTTATATGGTTTAGTCTCTGATTATAAATATTTGAAGGTCTTTGGGAGTTTGTGTTTTCCTTGTTTTCGACCATATAGGAAGCATAAATTGGAGGCTAAATCTGTTGTTTGTGGGTTTCTTGGATATGTTATTGGACAAACTGTATATGTGTCCTTGGATAAAACTACTAGGAAGGTCTACATAAGTAGACATGTTGCCTTTGCTGAGAGAGCGTTTTCTTTTCTGTCTATGTTAGGGTCATATTCCTTTGATATTTTCATACCATATACTTTGTCGCCTTGTGTTTCTCGGATATTTCTATACCATAAACTTTGCCTTCTTGTGTTCCATTCCTTGTGTTGTTGTTCCTACTGAAGATCTTACTATTTCTATGGGTGCATCTGGGGGTCATTCCTCTCTAGTTGTGTCTAGTGGTAACGAGGAAGATAGTTCTGATGATGTTCAGTCTATTCAAAATATTTCTCTTGCTTTTGGTATTGTGTCACAATCTGTGACTCAACCTCCATCGTTGCTTAATATTCATCCTATGTTCATTAGACTTAAATTTGGAATTGTTAAACCTAAGGTGTTGCTTAAAAACTTGTCCTCATGATGAAGTCTCTTTGCCACAAGTCTTGCTTTATATCTCTCAACTATTCCATTTGCATTGTGTTTCAATATAAACACACATTTACATCCCATTGATATTTTTCCTAGAAGATCAACAATCTCCCATGTATTATTCTTTTTCAAAGCTTCAATTTCTTCAAAGATAGCCTTTTTTATCTTGGAATGAAAAAAGCTTCTTGTATAGTACTTGAAATAGTTTCAAAAGAAGTTAATTTAGTAATAAATGCTTTAAAAGTAGGGACAATTTTTGACATGAGACATAATTTGAAATATGATGCATTGTATTAGATATGATATCCTTTTTATTGACAATTGGAACATCAATATTGGAAAGATCAAGAGATTTAGTCAAATCAAGTTTCCTACAAAGGTAAGGGACTAAAGGATTACTTGTATTTTTCAAAGACTTTGTGCCCAATTTAGAAGATTAGTGGTGTTGAGGAGATTATGCCTTGTTCCTTCTTGAATAAACTTTTAGTTCTTTATCTATATCTCTTACATACTCAAGTGGGGTTTTTGGAATCAGAGATGAAGGTTGAGAGTTTTCGAAGATTATAGGTTCATTTGGTATAGAAGTATCAACATACACCAAATCATTATTGGGAACAACATGAGGAACACAAACAGGAGAGGGTACAGTTACTTGAGAAATATTAGGAAGGGCAGACCATGCCGAATCTTAACATGTCTACTTTCCCCTTGAAGAGAAGGGTTGGTAACGAATGAAGTATTTTCAAAGAATGTAACATTTATGGACACCAAAAATTTATGTATTGGAATATAATAACCTACCTAGACTCTTTAAGTAGAAGAATATCCTACAAAAACACAACAAAGTTCTTTTGGATCCAATTATCCCCTATTGTGACCATGTATGTAAGTAAATGCTACACAATCAAAGATTTTGGGTGGGAGACGAGAAAAGATGTGAGGATGGATATGTCTTCTTAAGGTTATCAAGAAGAGTTTTGAAATTCAAGATTCTAGATGGCATTATATTGAAAAGTTATGCAGCGTTAAGAACATCTTTTCCTTAATAATTTTTTGGAATTTCCATAGTAGATATGAAAGCTCTGATAGTATGTAAATTTTTCTAATTATTACTTTGAATATATTGTTCAAAGTTATCTTTTGTACATTGCCTTCATACACTTTTATACAATTTAGAGGAGATAAAAAAAGGAAAAAAATAAGACTAGCATTGCATAGTATGTTCCCCAAATTAAACTTCCTAATTGACTCATAATATCTCATAATTAATTACGTAATAAATAGTCTTGATAATAAGAGATTTTATCATCAGGACATGTTTTTCCACAGGTGTTTTTGGTTTCTTCTACACTTCCACCTACTCATCCTAAAAATTACCATGAGGCATCAAAGTATCCTAAGTGGTGTGCAGTTATAAATGAGGAATATGATGCTAGGAATTAGTTCCTAAACCTATTGATGCTAAGGTGATTGGTAATTGTTGAGTTTTACAACTAAGATTCATGCTAATGATTCTTTGGAATGATATAAGGAGAGATTGGTTGCCGAAGGATTTGGCCAAATATAAGGTGTGGACTACTCAGAGACTTCTAGTCTTGTACTCAAATCTACAACTATTAGGGTTGTTCTTTCCCATCTATGACTTGTGGATGGTTTGTTAGGCAACTTGACGTTAAAAGTGCCTTCTTAAATGGTGATTTGGAGGATTGTTTGTATATGGTACAACCTCAGGGGTTTGTTGATCCATATTAACCTCATTTTGTGTGTAAATGGAAGAAGGCATTTTATGGCCTAAAGCAGGCCCCTAAGGCATGCTATCTCAAGCTACAAACCTGTTTGTTAACATGAGGTTTTGTGAATGCTAAAACTAATAGAAACTTGTTTACCTTTCATAGCCCACATGTGTCGTGTTTTTATGGGTACATGTGGATGATTTGATCCTTATTGGGAACAATAATGCTATGCTTGATGCTTTTGTTATTAAATTGAAATGTGTCTTCTCTCTTAGAGACATGGGTTCTTTTCATTACTTTTTGGGGCATTGAGGTGCATCATTCCAAGCAGGGCAAGCGTTTGCCCCAAATTAAGTATCAAAGGTTTTTTGGAGCAATGTGCTTTGTTAAAAACTAGGTTGTTGCCACACCTATGGTTTCGGGAGGAGTTCAGTCAAAATATGAAGTGTTGTTTGATGTACTGTTTATAGGTCATTGGTTGGGGCTATATAATATTGTTGTAATACTAGACTTGAATTGGCATTTCCAGTGACTTTTTTATGTCAGTTTATGAGTGCTCCTACTCATCAATATTGGATGGCTCTTAAGAGGGTTTGTAGGTACCTTAAAGGTACTATTGAAAATGGTTTATTGTTGCAGAAATCTAGTTCTTTTGATCTGGTAGCATACTTTGATGCAAATTGGGGGGTGTCCTGATGATAGAAGAAGTGTTGGTGCCTATTGCGTCTTTTTAGGTGATAATTTGATTTTTTAGTAATTCTCAAAGCAACGAGTGGTATCTTGTTCCTCAATTGAATCAGAATATTGTGCTTTGGCAGTTGTTGCTTCTGAATTGATTTGAATCAAGTTTTTGCTAAGTGAGTTGCATGTTTCTTCTTCTGGTATTCCTCTTCTATTGTGTGATAGCATTTCAACACAACATTTGGCTCCCAATCCAGTCATGCACTAGAGGTCAAAACATATTCAAATAGCATGTCACTTTGTTTGTGAGCAAGTGTTGCACAAGGAATTGGATATTCATTTTTGTACATCCGATGATCAAATGATATATTAGATGATCTCCTAACCAAGCCTTTGAGTACAACTAGTTTTTGTAATTTGAGAAGTAAACTGATGGTTCTTCCTTGATCATTTGTTTGAGGAGTATTGAGATAATATTCGTTTAAGAATTGTTTAAGTTAATGGTTAGTTATGTTTGTTATACTTTGTACACGTGTACATCTATTACTGTAAAGGTTTACATTAGTAGTTGTAAGTAGTGTAAGGGTTACATATAATGATGTCTATATATATATATAGCTTGTATAGCTTAATTCAGTTTAAGGAGAATTATATTTCTCTTATTTTCTTGAATGTTCTCTAAACATTCTTGTACAACGAACCAAAGAGAACATTCTTGTAAAACGAACCGCTATGTTATGGTAGTTTCCTTCTCTTCTTTTTTGGGTCTTGCTTTTAGATCTCAGAACTGCTTGTTCATAACTGATTGAATGAAAACTTAATACTTGAAATAGGGAGGCAATGTCTTTTTATTATTCCCATCCCTCATCTCAACCCTTGAATGATATCTCTCAAAATCCCAATTAAAATTGATATTGGTTTCCAAAATGCTACCAAAACAATATTGCATTGAGTCAGGATTCACATGGCTTGATCGATTGATGTATGTAGAGCATAATATTTTCGAGATGGGTAGCCCAATTGCCTCAAGGGGGCACATGGCGGCCTATGCCTAGTACACATTGCTGAGCAAAAAACCTGATACATTTTTCTCTCATTAAGATCGAAATTGAATTGAGTGAAGGGTGGCCACCCAATTGCCTATATAGGGCACCGGGGTGCCAAGCCTGTGTCCTGCTTTCCAATTTCGTCTGAGAGCTTAGGATTGATTTGGGTTGATTGGTCTTCCTCGATTGATCGAGAAATGCTTAGATCGAGTGAGAACCACAGGAAACAACTCCAAAAATTGGAGTTTTGTTTCATTTTTGCCTTGTTTTGCTATTTTTGGTGCCAAATACTTGCAAAACAATAAATAAACACATGAGCAATATCAAAAAAGTATAAATATGATGTTAATTTGGAGGTCAATCAAGACATTTCATAAGTATAAGAAACCAATTTTCATGGTTTATTTTGCCAAAATATACATGGGGATTAGAAGAACGGAACCGATGAATTACACAAGAAAATGCTAGACGTTTATCACTACTACTAGTAGAACAATTAAAAAATTTCCACACTTCATTTTCTGATCTCTTTGTCTTGTTTTGTTATTTGTGTTGCAGATGAGCATAACAGCTAGTATTATTATTGTGTAGTTATGAATAGTTAAAACCTCTACGGTTGAATTTTTGAATAAATACAGTCAGTGAGAGCAATGTGACTCTTCATATAAATAAATAAATAAATGAAAGAAAACAATGGATGAAGATCCTAATTAACCATTTAATATGTTCCTTGTACAAATCTGTTATGATCTTGATCTTGCAGAGAGAAGCAGCCAATTCAAATACCTTATCCTCTCTCAATTGCTCTGGTGCTATTTGGATGTGGTTTGGTATTTTCACTTATTGCATTCACAAAAGGACCTTCATCAATTTTAGCAGCAATTTCAAAATCAGGCTTCACTGCTGCTTTCACGTTGATATCTGTTTCTGAAATTGGAGACAAGGTAACCAAGAAGCTAGGCAAATATCCGTCATTCATGTTCATTCTCATTTCATGTTTATGGCATACACCTTCCTTTTGTTTTACCTATTTCTTCTTCTTCTTTTGGTTACTGTTATAGTTATATTTGTGGTGATGCACTTCTTTTCAGAATAACTCAATTAGGTTTGTTTGTCTCAAACTTGTAAGTGGTTTTGTTGATTAGCTTTTGGTTATCTTGCATATCATGATAGTGGTTACAAGTTACAACAAACTTTTCAAGGGTCTTCTTGTGTCCGATCTGCATCTTTTTGCTTGAATTCAGATTATAAATTATCAACCTAAAATGTGGACAGGTTATGATACATCTCTGACATGAAAGCTTAACTAACCTGTTTGAGACCATGTTAATGTACACATAAACAGCTTAAAAGTGAAAACAAAAATTTGGACTTCAACTAAACAAGATCATGCTATGCTAAAATTTTCATAGAAATTTTGAGATTTTGTTAAGTTTATATAAATTTTCTACACAGCTGTCTAAATTCATTTTTTCCCTTCCCACGTGTCACACTTGCTTCTCACAATTTTACCAATTCGGGATGATTACCGAAAATTATGTTAGGATGGTTTATAGACAATTTATAGTGGAAACAAGGACAACTTTCTAGTTATTCTTGAAGCATGGAAGAAAACGATAGGAATTCAAACGTATGGAAATTGTTAGTCTCCTATAATTTTGGATTTATATTTTAGGGATATTAATTTTGTGTATATAGTTGTGATTTGCTGTGATTTACTTTCCTTAATTATTGTAAATTAGTTCCTAAAAATCAAGATCAAATTAGGATCAAATCAGGATCAAATCAAGATCTTTTTCTTAGATTTTTGTGTATATGTACGTATCCAAATTGTACCTAAGAAATAACAGAAAAATAATTCCCATTCTATTATGCTTTATGGTATCAGAGCGTGGATTCTAAAACCTATTTTTTTTTCCAGATTTTTCACATTTTCGATTTCTACCGAATTTCTAGCCTATTCTTTGGTTATAGTTTTTTTCGCATTTCTTTGTCACCTTTCTATAATCTATTTCTACTGATCTCTCTCTCTTTCGAACTTATGTCCACTATGATCGACTCTGAGCACAGTAATGAAAATCAAGCACTTTATGTGACTCAGTCACTTTCAACATTTTGGATAGTAGATTCAGGCGCATCAGGTCACATGACAGGTGATAAATCACTGTTCTCAACTATTCCATATCAGGATTATCACACAGTACGTATCGCCAATGGTTCACGCTTAAGATTTGTTGGAATAGGAACCATACATTTCTCACGCAATCTCATTCTACACTTAGTATTCTTTGTACTTGATTTTGGGTGTAGTCTAATATCTGTAAGGAAATTAACCCATGGTCTTCACCGTGAGACTAAATTTTTGGCAAATTTTGTGTTTTTTAGGACTTGAGTTTGGAGAAAATGATTGACAATGCTAAACTTTGTGCAAGCTTGTATCTCTTCAAAGTAGATTCCTCTTTTGTCCCAGTTTAGAGTAATAATAATAAGAATAGTATCAAACCTCAGTGTTGGTCAGTTCAAAGTCATGCGTCAGTAGGTCAGTTCAATAAAATAAATGCAATCATGTTGTGGTACTATTGTTTAGGTCATCCAAATTTCTTGTATTTGAAATGTTTATTTCCATCATTATTCATTAATAAAGATGCAAAGTTATTTCAATGTGATGTCTGCCAATTATCAAAGTACACTCGAAGTACATATATCCCACGATCATATAAACCAACCTTTCCTTTTTTCTTTTTTCTATGGTGATATTTAGTGGCCAACCAAAATCCCTAATATTTCTGGAGCTAGGTGGTTTCTATTGTTGGTTGATGATCATACACGATTAAGTTAGATCTTCTTCATTAAAGATAAATATGAAACGAGCCAAATCTTCAAAACTTTTTATACCATGATTCAAACTCAATTTCAAGCCACAATTCAAGTCCTTAGAATTGATAATGCCCAAGATTTCTTTAACTCCATTCTCAGTCTTTATCTCCAATCTTATGGATTTATCCATCAAAACTCATGCGTGGACACACCTCAACAAAATGATGTGGTAGAACGTAAAAATCGTCATGTACTTGAGGTTGCTCGTTCATTACTCTTCCAATGTAATGTACCTAAAAAATTTTAGGACGAGGCTGTCCTTACGATCACCTATCTCATTAATAGAATGCCTTCACGTGTTCTCAAATTCAAAACTCCAATGCAAGTACTCCTTGATCTCTATCCAAACTCACACCTATTACATTCCCAAATTCCTCTTAAATTTTTTGGATGCATTACGCTTATTCATATTCACCCTTGATGAAAAAACACTCAAATGCATCTTCATTGGATACTCACCAAACAAAAAGGGATATAAATGTTTTTCTCCTCTCACCAAAAAGGTTTATCACACTATGGATACCATCTTTTTTTTGAAGATAAACCATTTTTTCCCAATTTCATAATTTAAGAGAAGACAAACACACATGAATCACAAAATTGGGATTGGACTTCTCTCATTGATCCGGTACCAAATCTAAGTCCACTCAATTTTATTCTTCACTTACCCAACTCAGAGTCTCCATCACCTTCAAGCCCTCAGACAAGAGCTGGCTTTCCAAACACATTTGAGTCACCCCATTCACCATCTGATAAGTTAGACATATATCCAAAACATCTCTACCTTCTTGATGAGGTAGTAAAAGTCTTTATTAGGAGAAAACAACCTCAACAGTCTATTCAAAATCAGCAAAACCTGGAGTTTAATCTGAACTCAACAATTCTTGAATTAGCACAAGGTGAGGCTAAACCTAACACATAATACAGTGTTGAAAAAGTGGCAGAATATAATCCAGACTTAATTCTACCTATTGCTTAGAGAAAGGGAGTTCGCTCATGTACACAACATCCTATCCGCAACTATATGTCATACTGTAGAAAAATTGAGAGAAACTGAATATTGCTTTGTGTTTTCCTCTGATTGTTTCAAAAATATTTACAACAGTATTAATAGGATTAGAAGTTAGAAAACAATAGAAAATTAATTTAGGGATACAATTGGATATAGTGTATTACAGCTTATACAATCACTGATCAATATCTCTGAAATTCTACACTCCCACTCAAGTTGGGTGATAGATATTAATTATTCCCAACTTACAACTCAGCTCTTCAAAGATTGTTTGAGGTAATGCTTTGGTAAGGATAGCTGCAATTTGATGAAGAGTAGTTGTATATAGTAGGTCCACAATTTTTCCATCTAACTTCTCTTTAATGAAATTTCGATTAATTTTTACATGTTTGGTTCGAGCACGATGAACTGGGTTTCTTACAATTCTTTCAAATATTTGTAATTCATTGGGATTATTAGGAGCATTTGTTTGAGGCATTGATTCACTCTCGAGAATTTGAGGGATATGATTTGAGACTGAATTTGTGAGAGGCTAAGTGGTAATGCTATTCCAAAGCTGGTATTCATTGCCTATGTTCTCCTCCTAAATGGCAGGTTTGGAATAGTATGGATTTTGTTAAAAAAAGGTGACATCAATTGTATTGTAGAACCGTCTTGTGATAGGAGAGAAACATTTGTATCCTTTTTGGTTTGATGAATACCTTAGGAATATGCATTTAATGGCTCTGGGATTAAGTTTACCTCTATGATGTACATGGACATAAGCAGAACAACCGAATATTTTAAAGGGGATGTTGGACACAATTATGATGTGTGGGTATGACTCGAGAAGAGTGTTGATAGATGTTTTGAAATTTAGTATACGAGAGGGCATCCTATTGATAAGATAGGTAGTCGTAAGGACAACTTTCCCCCATAAATGTTTAGGGATATGTGTTATGAACATGAGAGATCTGGCTACCTCGAGAAGATGCCTATTTTTTTTTCAGCCACTCCGTTTTATTGAGGTGTGTCAACACAGGAGCTTAGATAGACAATCCCATGACTTAACAGATAATCACTAAGAATTTGAGCAAAGTATTCCCTAGCATTGTCAGTTTCCAATACTAGGATCTTTGTTTGAAATTGGGTTTGAATCATTGTCTTGAAATTTTTAAAGATAAGATCTGTTTCAAATTTTTCTTTTATGAGAAATAACCAAGTGATTCGAGTATGATCATCTACAAATGAAATGAACCAACGTGTTCCTGTTATGTTTTTGATTTGAGAAGGTCCCAAAATATCAATGTGAATTAATGAGAAATGATGTGATATTTTATATGGAAGATTGAGATATGAATTTTTAACATGTTTTGAAAATTGATATATTTCACATTAAAAATCCTTTGAATTTTTATTTCTGAATAATGACGGGAATTGTTTCTCCAAATACAAAAAATTAGGATGACCTAGGCGAGAGTGATTTAACATGATTTCACCTTCGTTATTGGACTTAAGATTTAACAAAACTTTGTTCTGATATTGAACCTCAGATACAATTTGGAAGACTTGTCTTTTTGGAGGGTATTCACTTTTGAGGAGATATTGTCCCGAGTACTCTTTAGCACTACCAATCATCTCGCCCGAATCCAAGTCTTGAAATTCACATAGATTATGAACAAATTTAGTGATACAATTTTTATCACGTGTGAGTTTAGTAATTGATAAAAAATTACAATCAAGGATTGAAACAAGAAGGACAGAATCGAGAATAAAAGAATCTGAAAATTTTGCTGAACTAATCGCTGTTGCTTTGGATACTGATTATCGGCAATTCTGACAGTGTGTCCTTCTTGATAAGTTTTAAGATTCATGAGAAGAGAAACATCACCTATCATGTAGTCTAAAGCACCTGAATTAACAATCCATGGCCTATTACACAGTTGTTAGGAAGATTTCAAGGTGAAGATGATAATATTCTATCTTTTTTATTTTTCTCGATTTTGGGATTCTCATCGAAACTATTAATACAGTAAGTCGGCGATATAGGAACCGATTTCCGTGAAGACTCAATTGGATTCAAAGATTGAGGAGGACAAGACTGGTCAACAAGTGATGCTTGGTTTCTGCGTGAGAGGAAGTGGAAACTGGTGGACTAGTGTTTCTAGTTGTTGAGCGATCTGACAAAGTAGAAGTCGCATGAAAAAAATTTGAAACACGATTTTGTGACTATGGCTTACAATAGCACATAATGGCTAGCAAATGGATGGTCGATTGTGGACAGAGACGTTGGCGATAGTGATTGGGTCCCTCGAAAATAATAGTGGCTCATGAAGATCTGGTTTACGGCTGAATTTGGGTTCGTGATGGTGACTGGCAATGGCATAAGGAAGTCCAGATGTTGACTCAGAAATCACTCAGGCTGTGGTCTTGTAATGCAGAAAAGGTGGTGGCTGGGTTGGAGCAAATATGCTCTGATATCATATAGAAAAATTGAGAGAGAAATTGAATATTACTTTGTATTTTCCTTTGATTGTTTAAAAAATATTTACAATAGTATTAATAGGACTAGAAGTTAGAAAACAATAGACAACTAATTTAGGGATACAGCTGGATATAGTCTAGGAATACAACTGAATATAGTGTATTATAGCTTGTATAATCACTGATCAATATCTCTGAAATTCTACACATATTTCACACTTTCCCAAAAATTCAGAGCATTTGTGACTACTCTAGACAAAATCCAAATTCCTAGAACCGTTCATGACGCATTAAAAGTCCCTGAATGGAGTGTTGTTACTCTAGAAGAATTTCATGCCCTTGAGAAGAATGTCACATGGATCCTAACAACTATACCACCTGGAAAGCAAATAGTTGGGTGCAAGTGGATTTTCTCAGTAAAATAAAAGGCTGATGATAATATTGAACGGTGTAAAGCCTGCTTGGTAGCCAAGGATTACACTCAATCATATGTAATGGACTACTAAAAAATATTTGCTCCTATAGCCAAACTCAATACAATACGTATTTTGTTATCCATTGCTGCGTACCAAGATTGGCCTTTATTTCAACTTGAAGTGAAAAATGCGTTTTTAAATGGAAATTTAGTAAAAGTGTATATGGATATACCCCTAGGTTTGTAACTAATTGTACACGAGGCAAAGTGTAGGCTTCAAAAGTCACTATATGAGCTCAAACAATCACCTCGTGCGTGGTTTGAAAAATTTACAAGGGTGTTAAAACAAGATGGTTACTTACAGTCTCAAGCTGATTATACTCTTTTAATCAAACATTTCACAAACGGTTAGATTACTGTATTAATAGTATATGTTAATGATATAGTTCTCATGAGAAATTATGAAGAGGAAGTGAGGAGACTTAAGCTTCTCTTATCCAAAGAGTTTGAAATCAAGGACTTGGGACATCTTATGTATTTTTTAGGAATAGAAGTGGCTAGATCAAGTAAGGAAATTTCAGTTTCCCAACAAAAGCATGTCTTGGATATCTTAAAAGAAACAAGTATGAATGGGTGTAGGTCAGTGGACATTCCTATGAATCCTAACAAAAAGTTGAAGCCTCGAATTGAAGAAATGGTTATGGATAAAGGATAATATCAACGCTTAATAGGGAAGTTGATCTATTTGACTCACACGCGTCCGGATATAAGTTTTACAGTGAGCCTTGTTAGTCAATTTCTAAGTAATCCTTCAGAAACACACATGAAGATAGTTTATCGTATTCTTAGATATCTTAAGGACCCTAGAAAGGGATTAATGTTCAAAAAGATGCTTAATCGCTCCTTAGAGCTCTACACGAATGCAAATTAGGCTGGATCTCCCATTGACTGAAAATCAACTTCAGGGTATTGTTCCTATGTATGGGAAAATTTAGTGACATTGCAGAATAAGAAGCAATAGGTGGTGGCACGTAGTGTAGTGGTGAGGCTAAATTTCGAGCCTTAGTTCAGGGTTGTGAAGGAATCTGGTTAAAATAGCTACTGGATGAACTCAAAATTAGCATTTTTGGTCCTATAGATATGTGTGACAATCAATCAACTATAGCTATTGTCAAGAACCTTGTCCATCATGATAGGACAAAGCATGTTGAGATCGACTGACACTTCATTAGCGAAATAATAGAAAGTAACGTTATTTCATTGAAGCATGTTCCTTCTTGACTTCAAGCAGTAGACATCCTTACAAAGGCACTTTTTCGTCCAAACTTCATTAAGTTCTAAAATTGATTTAATGAGTATATACCGCCTAGTTTGAGGGGGAGTATAGGAATTCAAATTAGCTACGTATGAAAATTATTAGTTTCTTATAATTGTGTATTTATATTTTGGGTATATTAATCTTGCGTATATAGTTGTGATTTGTTGTGATTTACTTTTCTTAACTAGTGTAAATTAGTTCTTAGAAGTTAGGATCAAGTCAGGATCAAATCATGATCTTTTTCACATATCTTTGTATATATATATGTATCCAAATTGTACCTAAGAAATAACAGAAAAATAATTCCCATTCTATTCTACTTCAAAAGCTATGTTTATGTTTGGTGGGAAATGTATGACATTCTTGCGTTAACCATAGTAGAGATGCATTAAGCATATGATTTTGTTCAATAACTTTTATGTTTAAATTTTCTTTATATTTCAGTATCTTGATTTGTTGCAAATGATATTATGATGGGCTAAATTGTGGAACCTCTTAACAATGTACTGGAGCTGTACCTCAGACCTAGGATTCTCTAGTTTCTGATTTTTTATTTATTTTTAATATTATTCAAGATTGCCTTAATCAAATCTTTTGTCTATTTGCAGACTTTCTTTATTGCTGCACTTTTGGCCATGCAATATAAGAAGGGACTGGTAAGAAGTCTTCAAATCTTTCTTTGCATTTTCCCTCTATATGTGTGTAATATCAAATTTTATGCACGGAAAAGTTTAATATAAAAGTTAAAACCACGAAACCATATTTTCTTATGGTGACAAATGATCTCTATATCTCTCCTTTTTCCTCTTATGCATCCAATCTGTCATAAAAATGGAAAGATGCTATGGATATTTTACAAGTAGTGATAGAAAGTCAAGAGTCTAACTAACATATATAGAAAATTCTATGCATACATGCATCTCTCTCTCTCTCTCCCCAAACCTTTTTGGGGTTGGGCAGGTCATCGAATCTCCTCTATTCAGAAATTTGGAGACTAATTGATTAGTCAAGTAACCTACCTACGTCTGAAGAATCCCTTCAATCTTAAATTCTAAAAAAATTTCATTTGTGATTTAATAATCAACTATTTTCTCTCTTTTCAATTGGATATATATGTGCACTCTCAATATTTAATACTAGAATTATCAGTTTGTCTTCCTTTCTTTTGTTTCAAAAGTAGGTTTAACATGTTGTAAACAGCTATCAATTTAATTTCATTTTAATAAAAAAACTTTTATATTATTACTATGTATAAAGAAAACAAAAAAGGTATTGTACTAAAAACGTGTCCTAAATAATTACACTATGACAAGATGTTTAATTTTTGAAAAGGTTTTGTTGGGATCAATGGGTGCACTTTCGCTTATGACAATCCTCTCCGTTGTGATTGGAAGGATATTTCACTCAGTGCCTGCTCAATTTCAGACAAGTAAGTTTCACATCTGGCAAAATACCAAGAATAAGAGGAAGCATTATTGGTTTCTTACTAAAAAAGAGAGAAAGAAAAGAAAGCATGATATTGCATTCCTCTAACGAACTTTTATGATAAAGTCCATTTAGTTTCCTGTTCTCATTTCAAATATAGCATCTTGTTTTTCGCCTGTAACTTTAGTTGAAGACATCTACTGAAGCCTTCAAATATCGAATGCTGACAATTTGATTCCAATTTAGCAACTATATTTTTAACTTGGACAAATAGGTTTCCTGATTTTGTTATGTTCTAAATAGGAAAAAAATTTGACAAAATTTCAATACCCTTCTAGAAGGAGAAGATACCTGATTTGCCCATGCTTTTGGAGCAAAATATTTATAATATGCATCATCAGTGTAGATCTGTGATTGTAGGTAGATGACCATTGTCCCCATGGATACACAGTGAATGATTTGTATCAACGGCTATAAACTTAGTTTCTTTATCTTCTATCTTCCTTCTATCTATTTTCTTAAGTATTCAACAGATCCTCTCCCTGAACCCATACATGTTAATGTAGGCCTTTTTCTGAGGTTATATTTGGATTTCATCCATCAAAAGAATAAGGGATCTTGTCTCAATTTGGATGTGCAAGGATGGTCACATTGTTGCTGATTAAATACAATCCAACTAATCTTCCTTGTAGAAAAGACAAGGGATATCTTATGTTTCCAATCTCATATTGTGTTCATCTGAACAGCCTTGCCAATTGGAGAATATGCAGCTGTGACTCTTCTACTATTTTTTGGGATCAAATCAATCAAAGATGCATGGGACCTTCCATCAGACATTAAGAGTGGTGATAAGAACAGCATTGATCTAGGTGAATATGTTGAAGCCCAAGAACTTGTGAAAGAAAAGGTAGTCTTATTGAAACCTTCTTTAAGTTGAGATTGGTTCAATTGCAGAGGCATACTTTTGAGAATTTTTGCTTCAGTTTTGATACACATGCCTCTATTATAGATACGTGTGTATTTAGGTTAATGCCATTATTTTCTTGACAACAAGCAATGTATGTTTGACATGCTTGTAATCCTTAGTTACCAATTTACATTCTTAATATGTCCGTCTCGTTTGTATGTCCCAGGTGTCAAAGCGGCTTACAAGTCCACTTGAAATTATCTGGAAGTCATTCAGCCTTGTATTTTTTGCTGTAAGTACTTCATTCTTAACTGAGGATGAAGTGCCATTCTGTCACGGCTGTGCTTTATCTTTTAGTCTTCCACAATTTGATACTTATTCTCCACCCCTTTGTTTATCTTTTTGTAAATGTGCTCTGAGTTTTCATTTCGTCCTTTTTCTGAAAGTTTGTTTCCATTGTCTTCACAAAAAAAAAAAAAAAAAGAAGCAGCTGCCTCTTTTGTACCACGTCAAGACAAAATAATGCAATATAGTAATATGATAATTATGAAGTAAGTGTTCTTTAGGAATTTTAATTAATTAGGATAATAATATCTGGAGACTTATATAGTTTTTGTATTTGAAAATGTAGTTATTTAGTAATCTTTATCTAATTAGGATTTTGGTGTGCCTACAATAGGCCCCTTCATTATTGTATTAGACAGACAGGATTATTATTGAATACAATATTCAGCTTTTCCCTCATTTATCTTTCTCTTCTCTCTCTATTCTCTATATTCTTCTTGAATCCCTAACCCTATTTTTGTGTGTTTTTTCCCTTCTCATTTTACATCACAAAACCTGACATAGTATAACAAAACAATTACTAACCCCCAATTTCAGTTCATTAGCAAGTGAAGAAAAAAAAATTGCAGTTCTAGTCGTCTTTATGAAGCTATGATGGGTCACAGTATCCTAAAGGAGGCATTCTAATTTAACCATTTTACATTTTACTCCAGGAATGGGGAGATCGGTCGATGCTTGCAACAATTGCTCTTGGTGCTGCACAGGTGTGATTTTGAAGTTTATTATTCATATCATGGGTTTACTGCATCTTATTTCCTTTATTTCAACAAAGTTTCTTTTCCATCTCTGCAGTCTCCATGGGGTGTTGCTAGTGGAGCCATAGCTGGACACCTAATTGCAACATCTATTGCCATTCTTGGCGGTGCATTTCTTGCAAAGTACATTTCTGAAAAACTGGTAAGAGCAGCAACATTTCTTGATGTAATTTTGGAAACTTCTATTTACATTCCTGTGAGACTTAACTCATTTTTATCTTATTTCAGGTTGGTTACGTAGGTGGCATACTGTTTTTAGTTTTTGCCGTAGCCACATTTTTTGGAGTCTTCTAGGAAATTTTTGAGAGAGAAAGAGAGCGGGTCGGTTCAAGGCAAACCAACCATTGCTCAAAATGAAGGACCATATAGGCACTATAATTAGAAAGCTACAAGAATATAAACCAGTGATCTGCTACTGAGATCTTTATAGGAGGTAGGTCTATCTGTGTGTTGGCTTTACATTAAAATGTAGAATGATAATTCTTGTTGTAACGTTATGCACTCTAGGGGACTCTGGCATATATTAAATTCATTGCACAATTTGAAGTTACTACATCCAATAATGTAAGAGTGCTAATCAATTATGATCAGATTTCATTATCATTGTGATCCACACAAAAGATATATATACAGATAAAAGGTTACTCAAATTCGTTACCTTTAACAAAAATGTACTTTATGTACAGGGCAATAGAAGTTCGTTATTTTTGTGAAAAAGACTACAAAAATCTATTTTGTAAAGCTAATGGATTTGTGTTGTTCCACATTTTTTTTGCGAAAGTGGGGAAGCACAAGTTCATTACTTTTACAAAATAGATTTCTACGATCTTTTTTGTAAAAATAATAGATGTGTGTTGTCTCACTTAATAGATAAAAGAATAAAATGCACTTTCGTTAAAGGTAGCATACTTGATCTACTTTTTCTCCTATATATACCACTTTAAACCTCAAATTATTAGATTTGTTGTGATGTTGTTTTCATGTTTTGGCCTTGCTGATAAAAAGCTCTAATAAAAGATATCAAGTCATACTGCAGAGGGAAAGTGTTCGGGTGCTTTAGATAGTTTTGTATTTTAACGGTTTGGTTGGGTATTCCAATCTCATCCCATCCTGGCATTACTTGTTTCAATGTTATTTTACATGGATACTAGTATAAATAACAACACACAAGAAAATCTTCCAGAACAGAGCTCTCTTTTTTAGTTGTTTTTCTTGCTCTTGAAATTTAATAAATGAGTTGACGTTTTACTAATTTTGATTTTGGAAACAAATCAGTAGAAATGGGAACAATCGTTTCACAAAAGGTGGTAATATGTGGCATGATTCGTAACACGAGCATCACATATTTGAACGATTTGTTTGTCAATTTTGTTTATAACTTGATTTTCATTACTAATAAAAAGCTACTTGAAATTTAAATTTGTAATAGTGTTCTTGGTAGGCAAGGGCTATTTCTCCTTGAGGGCAAGGTGTCTCAGGAGGCAATAGATACAAAAATGAATACGAATATATTACCAATATCAAGGTATATGTCGCTTTGAAGTTGATTTTTGTATTAATTATGTGCTTTGAAGTTGATTTTTGTATTAATTATGTTGTCACGTCGGTCATGCAAATCACTGACAAATATGTCAAAATAAACGACACTTAAGGTGTCGTATCTACTTTTATATTTAAGTGAGTTCATGTGTGAATATATTTATATCAAAGAAAATTTAGATATTTTGAATATTTGTTTGTGTATTTTTTCGAAGAGAAAATAAGTCTATTTATAGATATGAACGAATGATACTTTTGTAAATAATTATATTTATTAATTAAATATTAAATAAATAAATAAATAATATATAAATTATTTAATATATTAATAACATTTTATAAATATAAATTTGTATCATTAATATATGTTTTATATTAAATTCAAAAAATTTACCATAAACAATTTATTTATAAATTGAACTTATTATGTGTTGATTGTATCAATTTTGCAATGCAACAACCCATCTCGTGCACTTATTTTATCCCCTTATTTTTTCCACCTCTCTCACCACCCATCCACTAGTCCTAGTGCTGTAGATTCCGTTGCT
Source organism: Hippophae gyantsensis (assembly GCA_030763125.1). Classification (NCBI taxonomy): domain Eukaryota; kingdom Viridiplantae; phylum Streptophyta; class Magnoliopsida; order Rosales; family Elaeagnaceae; genus Hippophae; species Hippophae gyantsensis. The sequence goes on along the minus strand of CM061039.1, from coordinate 24,507,976 downwards.
AATCCCTCCGTTGATTCATAGATCATATCATTGTAGATCTTGCAAGCTTCTTTCAAGTTTCTCTCTAAAGATGAATTCTCCCCTAAAGTTTTCTAGTGGTCTTGTTTTCTTCCTAAAGTTTTCTAGTAGACTTGTTTCCTTTGTATTGGTTTTTTTGTGGTTGATGTCTTAGATAAAAATGATGGAAACGATTTTGATGAGGATCATGATTGGAGTTTTTATAGGGATTGTAGTACCCTAGTGATTCTTTTCCTTGTTTTTCAGTTTGTTTGTCTTTTCGTTTTTTATTCCTCCATATTGTATTATGGTTTGTGGTGTCTTTTTTCATGGATTGGTATTGTAGTCCCTTGCCTTTATTTCAAAATTCCTACTCTTTTATCACGTGGATACATGAATGCTTAGTGATTTTCCCACAAACATCTCTGATGTGTCTTAATGTGGGAAATTAGGTACGGAGGACGATCTTCATGAAAGAGATTGTCAAGTGCTTAGTTTCTAATTTTTGGGTTTGAGAATAAGAGTGGTGTATTGTCTTCACTCTTTGTAATTTTTTTGCTGTCATGTTCTAATGATTTCTCTCTTTTTCTTAGAGAGAGAGATAGAGAGAGAGAGACTTGCTTAAACAAGGAATAAAAGAACATGTAAAATGCAACTGTAAGATGACAATTATGTTATAGGAGCAACTATTTTTGGAGACTAACATCCTTACTAAGAGATCACCATTTCATACGTATAATGCTGACAAGAAAAAACTAGAGGAAAGAGAGGCAAATGGGCACTCTAAAGCATCTTAGTGAGATTCTTTGGTAAAATGAAATAGTACATTGATTTGCAAAGCCTTTTCAGAAATCTTCCAATCTAAAAAGAAGCTTCTCATTTCACAAAAAATGGCCAGAGCAATCCTGTCCTGAAAATTTGTTACCATTTCACATTTCCTGGCATTCAGGCGCCTGTATTTTTCCGTTCTTCTGGAGCTTAAGATCATTCAACAATACATCGGCGAGTATGGAATTTACCATCTGATAGCAATTTAACAAGAAGCTTCTCAAGTCTTCTCGATCCCTGACCAGGCCTCAAAACGTCAGCATCACCCCATACCGCACAAGTGTTATTTCCAAACTCACCCAGACACCAGCCACCGGGCACAGTACTTCCCTGACCACGTCTTAAAATTTTGCGGTCAATTTGGTCAAGCACTGGGTCATTAATTGAGAATTGAGAGGCAAAGGCTGCTCCACTCCCAATCATAGTAACAAAATCCTTGGAACTGAGCTGACGAGGTTCCATAGTAGAGTGTTTGTCAAAGTCAGCAAATCGTAAGTTGTGGTTTATGATAGTTCTGTTGAATTGATGAGAATTGCATAGAATGGTAGGGAAGTAGTTAGAAAGCGCAGCAGGTGTGTTAGAGAAGTACATCAATAGTGTCCTTGGGAGGTTATCGGTGCCCAGGATGCAGAATTCAACAAAATTACGGCTTAAAATGTTGAAAGAGGTACCTGCACACAGAATGATCGCAAAAGTCACTTTAACAATTTTTATTATCCATAACAAAATAGTGCTCTTAACAAGTTCCCTTAAAGAAGTTACTACTAGATAATAACAGAAGAAAATATCAGTCTTCTTTACACTTAGTTAGAACATAGTTTTTTTTTAATTAATAATGTTGATTGTTTGTATGAAAAGAACCTCCAATGGGAAAATAGCAAATGTCTACAGTAAGCTCAATAATTTATATTTAATCCATAAAGCAGTGAGACATAAAGAATTGCGTAACAATTACAAAGAGGTTGATATTTATATCACAACTTTGCTTTATCTAAACTAGTTTTGGCATGTCAACAAGTGACAAATTGCTAACATGGGACTCTTTAGGTATCTTGCTATTATCTTCAAAAGCTCTACAAAGGAACAAATGCAGCTTAGACCTTGCTCCAATTCAATGTTTTCCATATGTAAACAAAAAATGTGATAATATTGCCACAGGCACAGCTATTGATTCCTTTCCTGGCCTTCTAGAGGAGTACCTGGAGGGGGATGATTATGTTCTATAGTAACAATGAATAAATACATAAATAACCAGATACTTGTAACAGTCAAAAGGGTCAAAAAAGTTATATATGAAATACAAAAATCAACCCCTCACTTTAAAAGAAGAATCTGATGGGTTCTACTACTTCCACCATCTCGTTTGGCTTCCTGGGCTCTTCCCAAACCCACCTAACCAAATTTGAATGTGGGATTTATACCAGAATCAAACTTAGGAATCCATGAAAAAGGTTAAAACATTAATTTGAATATGGGACTTTGCTCTTATATTAGAATTCAAACTTCGGAATCCATCCAAAAGGTTAAAACAATAAATTGAATGTGGGATTTGGCTAATATATTGGAATTCAAACTTCAAAATTGTTTGGTATTATTTATGTAACAAGTACACCACACAACGACCTATGATATCCCGTTCATATTAAGAATAGTCACTGTATATAGCAACTTGATGAACCTGAGGATCAAGACCAGACCTAAGTAAACGGCCTGGTATACCGTCTTAACGATCTGGGTTACATCTTATTGTAGGGCCTCAAGTAGCATGTATATAATAACCTGTTTATGTAATGTCTATGACGACCTGACTTATTAGGGATTAAATTGTATATATTTAGTCGTTTAAGAGCTCTAACTTATGTACCTTTGACACCTATTTAGTAGGTGCTATTTATACCTCTTTAATGGGAATAATGCATAATCTATTCATTTGTTAATATTTTCTACTTCTCTTTAAAAATCACTAGAATCCCTAACACACAAAATTTTCTCCAAACAAAAATCATCCAAAAGGTTAACACATTAGATGAAATAGCCCAAGCCCTCGTATGACTTTTAAGACTCAACTTTCCCACAAATAACCAATGAGATGTTTCTAATAAATTTAAGCATGAACAGCCAAGACATGGTTTCTTTCTTCCTCAACTACCTGACAAGTCTCCCCAATTGAAACTGAAAAATCTACAGTTGCAGCTCAAGCTTGCTGTTTGATAGATGATATCAAACAATAGCCTATGGTGCAGCACAACATGTAGTGCTTTGATAATTAAACTATTGAACACAGAGTATGAAGAGAATTGAGATTAACCACAAAGGAGCACCTGTGAACAACTGGTAAGCAGTAGGGTACTCCCTCTTTTGCGTGACGTGAAAGATTGGTGTTTTTTCTGAAAGGTAAAGTCCCGGATCAACAATTATTGGTTTCAACTTCTTAGACCTGAGACATAAAACAAACGCAATAAAATAAGAGAATTAAAAGAAGCATCGCCTAACAAAATTAAACTAAAAACCCATAATCTGAGAAGTAAAGAATCATACTCTCTCCAACCAACATAGCTTGAATGCTTGACAAAATTGATGTCTTTGGGAAGGTAGGATAAGATATGAAGAAGATCTATAAAACCCACAGAAAATCATATCAGGCTCGAAGAGGGGGAAAAAATTATGAACAAATAGAACCAGCCAATGCGACCAATAATCCAACCACAACATACCATCTTGGGTAACAAGCGGGTAATCCCCAGCATTGAGACTGATAAACCAATCCCAATTGGGCGACAACCGAAGAAGAACGGATGCACCATGAAGAGTAAAAGAAATGGGGGAGGACCCTTTTGCGTATATAAAATCAGCCTTGCCCATGACATTAACATTCTGGGCAGCTTTGAAAACGGGAATAGATTGAACAGAGAGTGCTAAACGGTCACGCTCGGCCTGTGAAGCAAGGCGATCAAGATGTAGAAGGTAGTGGTTTCTGGGATGGTAGGTGGCAAGAAGCAATCGGAGGATTCGACCCGAGTCTCCGTCGGAGCCAGAAATGAGGTAAGCAATGGAAGTAGGAGTGGGATCTAAAGGGTTGTTATGAAATATGATGTGGTGGTGGGTTTGATGGGACGGAAAGAGATATGGGTCGAGTCTAGAACGCGAAGAAGAAGTTGATGAAGAAAAAGAAGAGAGTGAAGAAGAGGAGATAGTGAGGAAAAAGAAAAGGGAGAAGAGAGAAGTGGCTAAGATGATTGAGATGACAGTTTTGGGGTCTTTGAGAAAGGTTGAGAATAACGAAGGTGTTGAAGGTGGCGGTGGCGGTGGCGGTGGCGATGGTTGTGGAGGTTGAGAGTGTGAGTGTGGGTTTGAATTTTGCATTGCTTTTGTTGTGAGCAAGGAATTGACAGCGCTCTGATTTTGGTTTTCTCGCCTCTCCTTTTCAGCTATGTTCGTGTTTTTCTTCTTGGTTTTTGCTTTGTGTTGTTTTTGTTTGTCTTGTATGCTTCTTACACTTGGTTATTTTTCTCCATTTTATTTTGTTTTCACATTCTGAACATCAATCGCCGATATACCACGTTAAAATTTCTTGATCTCTGCTAGCAAAACAAAATTGTTGTTCTGACTTCTTTGTCGGACGTAGAAATTTTAGCCAAGAATGATTCGTATAAAAGGGTAATGCACCTATTCTCAGCCAATTTGGGTTTTTTTTTTAGTCAGTAAAAATATTTACCTTAAAAAACCATGATAAAAATGAATTTCTTTATATTAAAAATTTACACTATATTAATCTAATTGATTGAATATACATTTTAGTTTAGGAAAATATTTGAAAACTATTTGATCAAAATAAAAAAATTATTAGCCATTAAAACTTATTAACATAAACAAAATTTCTTATATATTTTTAGTATTAAAAAAAAATATACATTAAATATTATTTTAATTTAACTATTATTATTTATATCATGTTATCTTTATTACTATAAATTTAGACGTTTTTTTTTTAAATGTCCCAAACATCTTTTACTAATCTGTTCTACATCGCAACTCGTATTATAACATTTAATTGCATATTTATTTTGCTTTTATTTTTTAGCTTCTCATTATGAAAGTATCCTCTGCTGATAATTGATGGGCTTTTGGAGGTTGACTTTGATCATAAAATGTTAGCCCATATGTTTTGTTAAACCAGACAGCAAAATGATCAATGAAAGAGCAGTTTTATATATGCATTTTGAACACATTCTATTGGTCTTTCGGCATGGGCATGGTCCTACTTCCCATTCAGGTGAAACCTGAAGCATTTATTTAATTAAGTATTTGCTTTGTTTTTCAACTAGGATGAAGAAAGACAATGGTGTAACTCTCAAGAAGAAAGACAATGATGTATGGGTTTATAATGATGGATATAATGCAACTCTCATTCCCATGACTTCTTGTATCTCATTATGGCCAATTTCCAAGCTTTGTTCCAACTTACAACACATGAACCTTCAACAACAAGCCAATCTTCCACAACCACCGCCAAAGACTTGGCCTAAATTATTTAAGAGTGATACTGAATTAGTTACCTCTCTGTCTAATAATTTGTTACCGTGAAGGTTTGCATTTCGACAGGTTTATATTTCTGAATCTGTTAGGTGGTTTCTTTCCAAGTATGGTTTTTACTTTTTATCGATTCATTTTCTATTCAGTTTTTGCTATTTGTTTGCTGATTCTACTAATTTGTTTTAGTTTTGACTGTTAACTTTAATTTCTTTTTTCTTAATTCAGTTTGTTGCATTTCTTTGTATTGGTTATGGTTTGTTTATTTTTGTTTTGTTTGTTTGTTTGTTTGTTTTTTTATTTTTTATTTTTTTAGCTTCTTAACTATTTTAGCATATTAATTCAGATGTTTTACGTTTACTGTTTTTTTTCTTTGTTACGTTAACGTTTTCACTTGTTTTGATTTTGATTTTAAATTTGATTATTTATATACATGTATGTATGTATATTTTTTGGTTATTTGATTATTTTAACATTTTCACTGCTTTTTATGATATACTAACTTTATTACCATTCAAGCTTGTATTTTCTATGAACAGTGCAAGAGATTATCAACACAAAACGAATAGTGTTGCCTCTCTAGAGCCAGAAATGAAAACAAACTATACATTGTTTCCTCATAATAAATTATTGAAAATACTCACATCATTACTAGTCAAAAGAAGGAAAAAAATTGATTAATTAGTAACACAAACAACACTCTTGAGAGAGAAGAAACAATAGATGATACTCAAATATCTAAACATGTGAGAAAGGTTCAAATTCTAACATAAAAACAAGAGACATGTTTAGACGAGATCAACACCTTAAACACTAGGAATGCCAATAAAATACAATAGTCTAGTCACAATGATTATTTGCACAATTTGATATAATTTATCATTTTTTAACTTTAACTTTAGTATAATTTTATTAATTTTTTATTGAATTTAGAATTCATTATTATTATTTAAATTTTATTGCAGATTTGAAGATAACGAAGATCTATTGCTTCCTTTTTCTTACCTTTAAAGGTTGGGACATCTATTTGAAATGGTGCACCTAGTCTTGGGATGCTGGCATAGGTTACTTGTAATAAATCAAAATTTGGGTATTCTTTGAGTCCTAAAATCCATTCTCAGACTCGTTGATATAATTCCTCATCTGATGGTGATAGTTGAGGTGATGATTCTTCCATAGGTTGTTGGGAAGATGATTCTGTTTTGGTTTGTGCCGCTTGGGACCAAGTAATGATGGGTTTTGCCGATGAGAAGCTGGTAATAGAAGGGTAAAGAGGTTCTCTTTTCTCCTTATATTTTTTCTTTTTACTCATCTTTAAACCTGTTTTGGAGAAATTCTCTAATTAGAAAATCTGGTAATGAATTGTTTTCTCCTATGATAAATTCACTATAAAAAACACTTAATAAAGCTTGTCATCTAGCAAAAATTTATTTTGATGCAATGTTTTTAACATCTTTTAATAAAATCTCTTTTGTAGATTTACAATCAATCCTTAACAAAAATCTTTGATTTAATACATCTGATTGAAATTTAAAAATACAATATACTATTGCTAATACTTCTTTTTTGACAGTGAAATAATTTTTCTGACAATCATTTCAATGACCAGAGACAAATTGAACTATAAGTTTTTTATCTTCCTGGACTTGTTTTAATATCCCACTATAGCCAAGTTCATTGGCATCAGTTTCTACTATCTTGGGAAGTGTTGGATCCGTAAAATGTAAATAAGGGATGTTTTGAACTTGTGCTTTTATTTTTTGTACAATTTTTGTGTGTTCTTTTGTCTATAGCTCAAGGGTTTTCTTGAGCCTATTATGTAATGGCTTTGCCAATCTATTAATATTGGGATAGAAACTTAGGACATAATTTAAGCTACCAAGAAATCTTTGTAGCTGAGTTTTGTGTATGATCTTATCAAGAAACTTGGTAGTAAACTGAAGAGATCTTTTGATTGGAATAATAGTTTCATTAGACACATTATGTCCAAGAAACCTAATATTGGTTTGAAAAAGAGTAATCTTTTTGGCTGATTATGCCATTCCACTCTTTTTGATAATATGGAAGAAGGTTTTGAGATGCCTGATATGTTGTCTAACATCTTTAGAAAATATAAGTACATCATCGATGTACACAATACAAAATTTTGAATAAGGATTGGATATATCATTCATAATCCTTTGAAAGTCAGAAGGTGCTTTTTTTAGCCCAAAGGCCATGACATTCCATTCATACTGTTTGAATGGAACAATTAATGTCATTTTATACCTATGTCTAGGTTCAATTTGAATTTTCCAGAATCTTGACTTCATATCAAACTTAGAAAACATGGATGATGAATATAATCTTTGAAGCAAGTCTTTTTTGTTTGGGATAGGATACCTAATCCATTTTAAGGCTTGGTTCAAAGGTTTATAGTTAATGACTAACTGAGGAGTTTCTCTCTCAATCTCGACAGATTTGTTGACATAGAAGGTCGCATAACTCCATGGCGATCTGTATTTTGAAATTAATTTTTTAAACAAGAGATCGTTGATCTCTTTTCGAAAAAATTGTTCAAGGTCACCATTCATTTGAATAGGCCTTGCTTTTGTGGGAATATCCTTCTCATTGAAGGTTGATTCAGTGGGTAAATCTACCATGTGTTCTTTTCTATCCCAAAAAGCACTAGGTAATTCAGAACAAACCTCTTTTTCGAAAGAGTTTTGTAGCTTAGAGATTTTTTCTTTTATCTATGGGATTTAAAGTTCTTTTTCAACAGTATGAGATTGAACTTTTGATTTGAGATAGAAAATGTCCTTTTCTCTATGTTTGATAAGAACATAAATCTTCTTTTGATGGATAGAATTGGTTTTAATGAGGTTGAGATTCCTAGTTTTTGGTTCTTTGATGAAGGGAAAACTAAAGGTTTCGTCTTCGATTTTAAATGAAATATTTTCTGTTTTGATAGAATATAGGGTAATAATATCCACGAATGGAGTTCCTAATATAGCTGAATAACTAATATAAAAAACTATAACAAATGGAGTCTTGATAAGGAGTGATTTATTAAGGATTGTTATTTCAGTTTTTCCTATAATATTCATTCTTGGTTGATTAGTTAAGGAAAGTTTTTCATCAATTTTTTGATAAAATTTTCTAGGGATGATTGTTAGGTTAATGTAGTTGAGGTCAGCACCTGTATCAAAAGGCTATTGTCTTAATTTTTGATTGATCAGGGAATATAAGAGTAATTCTTATCTTATATTTCCTAGTTGTAATTTGTTGAAGGAGTTGGAGAGTATCCTCTGAAACTTGTTCCACATTTTTTAATTGATCAGATTCGTCATCTGAATTCATGTTGATTAGGGTTTTAATTTATGTTTTGTCAAGTAGTTTAAACTTGAGGTCATATTCTTTATGCTTTTCTTTAAGTTGGTGAAGTTCTTGCTTAATAGTTTTGATTTTAGTTTTTTAAGTCATGAATTTGACTTTCTGGTTTGGTATTTTTGTTCTTACGATCTAGAATAACAGTGAGGCCATAATATCTTGTGCTAGTATTTGGAAGTTCATAATGTTTTGGTAATTGTTAGGCTTTGGCTAGGGAACTAGCTAAGTGATCAACATATAATTTGGTGATAACGTGATCATTTAACTTAAGGATTTTAGTTTGAAGTTTTTTATATTCTTCCTTAGTTAATATGTTAATGCTTTTATTTCCAGTTTTTGAGTTAGTGGAGGCTAACTCATCATTTTAGGGATTTGAATCTTCTGAGTCATTTGACCAAGGTTCAGACTCAGATGATGATGTTTCTTCTACCATTAAGGTAGAGATTTTAATTAAGGTGTCTTCTTCAAGGTTTAGTTCATGAAGTTTTTTAGACATCTTACAAAATTTTGCAATATGACCTTTCTTACCACACTAAAAACACTTAAATTTTTTAAAGGGTTTATTAGGTTTTGATTCCTTATTAAAATTTCTTTTATAAGGTTTTTTTTATAAAAATTCATTCTTTTTTCAAGGAATGGTTTTCTGGTTTTTGAAAATCTCTTATAATTTTTATGTTCTTTCTTATAAGGTTTGGTAATATTTTTACTGCAATTAACACCTCAGTTTTGCTATGTAGAGAGACTACTACCAAGTATTTTCCCAATTTGTTTTGATTTTCCATATCCATTTCTTTAGCTCTCATCTTGTGGCATGTCATTACAACCTTGATTAAAGATTTTTTGATCTCTAATTTTGGTATTTTATTACATTAGTGGAAGGGATTTTTGAAAGTTGGACTTATAAATTAAGTTTTGAGAGAATTTTTCTGATTTATTTGTTATACTTTTATCTGAATTTGTTGGTGGTTGGGAATTAAATTGACTATTTTACACACACACTCAAAGACTTAGCTTTAGGTTAAAGTAAATGCTTAACTCTTTTTTGACAAATTGCTGAATTTTTGATTGATTTTCTTGTTATTTTTGATGTAAAAAGAGTAAGTAATTAGTAATGAAATCTAAATTAATATTATAGCTCGATGGGTGATGATAGTTCTCTATGGGTTCTAGTTAATGTTATCTATAGTTGTTTTTTATTTTATTTTCTTTTTGTTTGAGGACAAACAAAGTTTTAAGTTTTGGGGTATTTGATGACTTGTATAATTTGATATAATTGATCACTTCTTAACTTTAACTTTAGTCTAGTTTTATCTATTTTTTATTAAATTTAGAATTTATTATTATTATTTAAATTTTATTGTAGAATTGAAGATAAGGAAGATCCAAAATTTTAAAAACGTATCATCTAAGAACTCTCAAATTTAAATTAAAATCTTTAGATATATATATGATATTAAGTAAAATAGGCGCAGGAACATGATATATATATATATATATATCAAAAGAGAGCGATTATATATATATAATCAAAGAGGAAGAATGAAAAAAGGGAGAGAGAGGGATCAGCTAGAGGAAAGAACAAAAAAAAAAGAGCGTTGACAGCATAGAAGAAAAGAAAAACAAAAACAAATAGCAGCACAAAAAAAAAATAATAGAGGAAAAAAATAGATTGGAGCACAACAGGAAACATGAAAGTAGATTATTTTTGCGATTCAATTTTCCTTCAATTCCTCTCAGAAAAATATGGTGAATTCGTTTATGTTAAATTTAATTTTTAGCATGAACTAATTGTTTTTATTATAGGAAAAATATGCAATTTAATTTTGAACTATACTTGATTTTCTATGTTAGTTTGAATTATTTCTATTCATGTTTGTATGATTTATTCCAAGTTTATTGCTTCTAATTAACTGACCATTAATTAGATGATTTTAGTTGTGATTTACTATCGAAAAAGGGAATTATAGGATAAATCTAGAATATTTCGGCATAGGTAAATATATAGATTGAAAGACTTTTATAAAACTGTATAGTATTAAAATAATTGGTCTTAATGCTTTTTTGTTTTATTAAATTGCACACTCTTGTGTAAATTAATGAACAAGAATATTTCTAATTGACTATCAAAAAAGGCTTTTGGATTTTTTTTTTGAGATTGCTAACAAATAGAGAGAATTAAATTCAATTAACTAGATAAGTAAAACATAGTGAGGGATTAAGTGAAATCGATTTCCTAGAAGTTTTTTTTCCTATTAATTTGATTTTTGAACATCTTTATTTATTTATTTTTTGCATATTTTTCTCAAATTGATTTTATATTAAATTTCAATTATAATAACCTTAGTGACTTTTCTAGATAAAATTGAGATTAATATAATTTTGGTATTTGTCAAAAATAAGCTACCAATTCTTAATGACGATACTCTTCTTATCACTTTATTATAAAACTATGATATTGTACACTTGAAGTTTTGCATGATTACATAGTAGTGCATATAAGTAAAGAGTTCTAAAGATAGGTAAATAATCTGACATACAAATACATAAGGCAAACCCAAATAAGTATAGAACAAAGAAAAGCGAAGAAACAATCAAGTACCCTGGCTTGTAACAAATCACGATTTTCTCTTAAATGACATCTAAAGCACAAGACAATGAAGTGTAGGCAAAAGATAATCATAAAAAAACAGTAGACAAATAGAAAACTAATACCCAATATATTAGGTATAAGAGAGAATAACCTAGTAAAACAGTGGAGATGTAATCTATGTGACATGACATATGATGGATAATATTGTAGAAAGAAAAATCATAATACTTTGATACTACATAATGAAAACATGTGACATGATGCTCATGCAAATAGCCATAAATTAAGAAGCACATAATAAGTAAGGTAAACACACATAAATAGCATATCAAAGCAACTAGTAGGAGAGAATATTAGTAACAGATCAAATAATTAGGCATAATAACAAATATGACAATAATATATTATACAAAACAACGAAGTAGTGCAATGAACATGCAAAAAACAAAAGTTTACATAGATAAACAACCTCACAGAATAATAGCAATCTATAGAAGACAATAGGCACAAACAAACAAGATGTGTATATACGTAGATAGAGCTCTAGAATGAGAACCCATGCAACCAAGTCTAAACAAGAGTGACCTACTCTGATACCAATTGAGAATTCCATACGTAGGAATAATTTTACAGAGGTCAATTACTCTTTTGACCCAAATAGGAAATTGTGACCCAGATAAGGGGTTAAGAAATTAACCAATGTAATCTTTTCATGAGCTTTATTCCAATCAGCCAAGCAAGCCTCACAAACATGAATTAAGCAAATAACACAATAAAAGTACAAAAAACATACTTAATTCAACATATAACTAAAACAATCAACATAAATGAAACAATAATCTACAGTAAAGACACTAATGATAATGTGCCTCATAGGTTTCTGCCCAGGCTAGTAGCATATGTAAACATAGCAAAAATCACACAATATGTGAAACATTCATACTACTAAAAGGATAAAAAGGATTTCCAACAACTTCAAGACCTTATATGTGGGAATGATAAATGATAATCATACTTCACAACATGCAATCATTTTCGTAAGCTCTATTCCAACTCGGCCAAACAAGTCTCACAAATATGAATTAAGAAAATAATGAAAGTACAAAACAACATGCTTAATTTAACACATAACTAAAACAATCAACATATAAGAAACAATAATCCATGGTAAGCATAGAGGTGACGGTGTGCCTCACAAGCTCTTATCCAAGCTCCCAGTATACATAAACATAGCAAACATCACACAACATACGAAATAGTCATACATACTAAAAAGCTATAAAAGGGTTTCCAATCACTTCAAGACCTTATATGTGGGAATATATTCAGTAAATTATAATCGTACTTTTATAGCATGCAATCATACATAACATAGAAAACTATAATAAAGAGTTCGATACTTGGTACATTCTAGGATAAAGAGATATTGACTTCTTAAAAACTCACACCAAACTCCCATGTAGATACAATGTAAAAGAAATATAAATTAATTAGGAAGTAGGAAGATTAATTTAATACAATAAAAGTAATAAAGAGAAAGCTATGAATATGCTACGTAGAAAGGAAAGAAATCATTTGACAATATATAACGAATAAGCTTTGTAAACAGAGTCTACATCTAGCATGTTGGTAGATACATGATATAAACTTAGATTATCCTAACACACAATCCAATCATGCATAATAATATTAAAGGAGTCCAAGATCCGATATATAATCATATTGAGGATATACTGATTCTTTAAGAACTCGTCCTAAACTCACAACATCAGTAAGTAAAATACTTAACATAAAGTAATGAATATAGTAAACATTAATCACATATAGGTAGAAATAAGTAGTAGATATATTATGTAGTTTTAAAAAGGGAGCAATAAATAATAAAAACTTTCTAATATATCAGAGTTTAAACTTTAATATGTAGAAACATACATAATTTAAACTTTGATTGTATTAGCCAAATATTCGAGCAAGCACAACACCAAATATAGCGAGGTAAATCCATATAGAATCCCTATCTATGTGGTAACATCCTTTGATTACTTATGGCTACCACTTGACAACAATTACAACTTGATGGAAATAAAATCACCATTATCTCTATCAATCATGACGTCAGTTCAAACTACTTATTACTTCTCTTGCTTGCTACCTCCGTAAAAAATTGGTCATCCACACGAACCCAAATTTCTTTTAAAGCTAATACCATGCAATGTTGTGTGATTAGTAATCGATGATCAGTAATAAAGTGAAGTGAATAATCAATCATGAGGACCACTCTCAATCATGAATAGCTAATAACCACCTACGTAGGAAACACACTTTATCACGTATTGCACACAGTCAAGGTAGGAAACACATTCAATCACTTATTGCACACAACCAAAGTAGTAAAACCACGAACCATAAATTATTTACATGGGACACACAATCGACCATATACCGCATATAGCTAACGATTTGAGAAAGTTGCAACATAGAAACTACCAGCCAATACAATGCTTATAGCAACACAAGCTCCTCACATAAAAACCAATTACAAACACCATATACAATACCCACCACTCAAGAGAATGGTTTTGCTTACTCAGTCACAAATCACTAATACCAAACAATACTCAAGGTAATAGTGATCCGAATATAGAAAAATGTGATGTTAATTTGATAGATTTTTTATACATATTTTCTAGATAAGAAATAATAAGAGAAAAAGGTATTTATAGAAGTCACTCAAGCACACAACGAACCTCACCCAAGATCCTTGTTGACCACCTCGTCGGGGTTTTATCGAGGTGCCAAAAAATCCCATTTGTTTTTCAAAATTGTAGAGTAATTTTCATAAATATATACACCAAAATGAAACAAAAACACAAGGAACAATGTCGGATCGCTTGTTCATTAAAAAGCACAATGCTCAACCTAGCATGCACACTACAAAAACCAACTTTATGATGTGTGTAAACATGCACATATATAAAGTGTACCTAAGTATGTATGTGTGTGCATTACTGAGTGACATTAACCAACCATACATAGAGGAAGAAAGATATGCAAAGTAAAATAAACAGACTCCATATTTTACATACATGAAGACAACACAGACACAAAAGACTACAAGTTATACATACACTATATGATTTATTTAAAGGAATGATTAATTCCTATGAATACTTATAAGTATAAAGGTGTCTTACAAAATTGACTGTATCTATACCTAAGAAGATAGATCATAGAAACAATAATTTGCATTTTATTGGATATGCATATCATATTAGTGCTTATCAATTTTTGGTGCATGTGTTAAAGATCACCCAAGATATTGATAATGGAATCAAGAAACTTGTTGTTCTTTGAACATGTAGTTGCTTGTACGTCATAAGGGAAATGAAGTTCATTTAAATGAATTTATAAGACTATGAATGAAAATAATCAGAACTAAGATGGTTATGTCAATGACACCAAATATGATTATATCATCTTATGTCTTTACATTGATGACATGCTGATTGTTGGCAATATTGATCAAATTATCAAATCCACTAAGAATATGTTGAATTCAAGGTTTGACATAAAAGATATAGGACCCACTGATGTAATTCTGGGAGTTATGATATCGAGGATATCAAGTGGTCTCATTCTTAGTCAATGTCATTATATTGACAAGATACTTAAGAAATTCAACAATGGTGATTTTGGAATTGTAAAAATACTAGTAGATGCAAATCTACACTTGTTTAAGTATAGAGGTGAGAGTGTGTCTCAACTGAAATATTCTAGAGTGATAGAAAGTCTTATATACTTGATGAGTTGCATAAAATGGGTCATAGCTTACGATATAAGTAAACTAAGTAAATATACCAATAATCTAGGATCTTATCATTAGAAATATATTACAATACTACTTAGATACTTAAGATGCACACATAGTTATAAACTTTATTGCATAAGATATCAAGTTATACCAGAAGGATATAGTGATTCAAACTGGGTATCTAACATGAAATATTCAAAGTCCACTAGTTGATATATGTTTACATTCGGTGGTGCAACTGTTTCATGAAAGTGTTTTAAAACAAACCTATGGTGTAGTTATTTCATAAAAGTCTTTTAAAATAGGCTTGTATTGCTAGATCCATAATGAAATTTGAATTTATCACTTTGGATAAATATGGAAAAGAGACCAAATGGCTACGTAATTTCTTAGAGGATATGCCAAAGTGATCAAAGCTTGTGTCTGCTATTGCATCTATTGTGATAGTCAATGTGTTATTAACAAGGCACATAACAATATATATATAATAGTAAGTCTCAACAAATACATCGTAGATACAATGTCATTAGACAACTATTATCAACTGTGGTTATCTCTATAAACTATGTAAAGTTAAAGGATAATATAACAGATCTATTAACCAAAGAGTTAATTCGAGAGGTAGTTGATAAGTCATCAAGGGGAATAAGATTGACACCTATGAATGAATAAGGATTTGTAAAGGAAACCCAACCTAGTTAATTGGAGATCCCAAGATCTAGGTTCAAAAGGACAACCTAGTTGTAAAGACTTGATGACATCATAGTAGGGGTTTATCCTAAAGTCCATTGCTATAATGAAAATATTGATACCGGTTAGATATAGGTTAAGTTAAGGCTTTTAATGATTCTTAGAAAAAGAATACCGAGTGGAGTATTGGGAGTTACTCTTTACAGATTACTCTTATAAAGAAGCGATCAGCTATGTGAGAGAGAAATGGGTTTGCATTGAAAGAGAATTGTGTAAGGCTTAATTCTTTAGAAACTCTCATGAAATTAAGCATATCTTCATGGTAAAAAAACATAATAATGAGAACTCAATTGTGTTTATAAAGACTCCTATGTAAGGCATGTCATCACTTACATAAATGGCAAAATAGTTCAAGGACGTTGCATTTACTAGTCAACCAGTAAGATAAATGTACCTACCTATCCTATGTAAGTTTTGAACTATTGAATTCTATATCTATGTAAAATTTGATTTGAGTTGTTCTTTTTAAAAACTTCATTTTTTTCATTCATGTGGAGGATTGTTAAAAAAATGAATAAAAAATGTTTAAAATGTTTTTTCAATTGCTTGTAACTCAATGGCTATTAAAGCTAGGTAGACATCTTTTTCAAAAACCAATTTTAATCTTTTAACTCGTGTCTTTTAATTCAATTTTTTCTCTTGGCTTCAGTTCATGGGATTCATCTATATATAGACGTGTAGCCTTACTTTCAAAAGAGAACAAGCATAGAAAGGAAAGAGAAAGTTGGAAAAAAATTGTTATCAATTTTTGTATTTTTAATATAAAGTTAGGTTTCTAATTGTATCCTAGGAGATATAATTTCGAAATTTTCAAACACCTTATGAGAGAGAAAATTATTTTAAGGATACCATGTGATACGGGTCTCGATTATTCCTTTATTTAATTTTTTTATTTTATGTCATTTATTTTGTATTTTTTATATATACATATATAATTATCTAATTTTGATTTAAAATTATATAACATTTATTCTTAACTTAATTTTCCATACATTTACACCTTTTTGCAAAAGACATTGGATAATTGCAAATTTTTGAAATGAAATGTTATACTTATGTTGAAAGATTTTGAATATTAATAAAGATGTTATTCTTGTAGATGATAAATGAAGTTATTGATAAATTATATGCATTATTTTATTTAAATTTTAAATTTTAAGTTTTTAATACTTAATATCCTAAAAAATTTAATAATTTAAACATATTGGTACTAAAATGAGAATCATATAAAATCTTTTTTTTAATTAAAAATATGTAATAGCTAAGAAATAACTAATAATATAATTAAAAAAGTAACTGATAATATTTGTTTTACTATGTATATGACGTCTTTAGGGAATATAAATCCTAAATTAGTCACTGTTTTTACATGTAAATGTCTTATCTCATGGATATGATAAATAGATCTAATTTATTATATATATTTTTTAACGTCTTTATATTTAATAGTTATTATTTACATAAATTTCATTATAAAATATTATATAATAAGTTAGGATATTGATCCTATTCCCTTATCCAATTTTAAATTTTAGATATAAATGTATTTGGCATGTTGGAATTAATGCATTTGGACAACATATATACTATTAGTCTTAAAAATAATAATAATAATATGCTATTACATGAAGATTAACTTAATTTTGATAGTGAATGGTTTTGTGGTCAAATGATACACGTAATCATAATATAAAGTAAAAGTATTGAATTTTATATTTCAAAATGTGGATGATATAATTTACTAGAAAAATAAAGAAAGAAAAAACTTAATTTGGTTCTTTTTTTTCAATGATTTTTCCTCGAGAAAGAGATGTGCCTTGGAGAGCATAGCTTGGGGCCGACCCATGTTTTTTTGCTCGAGACTTCATTTTAGCTTTAGAAGTAGGAGCGGAGAAAACTCGTATGAACTCGGTCAATCCAATCAAACTAGCTATACCAACCAATATGGATTGGGTTGCGTTCAAATTTATTTTAATTAAATCAGAGTATAATCTCGGCAACCTGTTACATGCACAATGGTTGGTAATGACTTGAGTTAGAATTTACATTGAGCCCCACCAACTCGAATAGTAGTTATATTTAATTTTTTTTCTTTTTTTAAAAAATACTCCCTGCAGGAATCAAACTCTGATATTAAGCATGCGAGTTAACAATCCTGCCACACTCTATATATTATGCTAAAAGCATGATATTTATATAACATACCATAGAAGTTAGGAATCTCACCATCATGTTAAGCTAAAAGCACGATATTTATTATACGGGAGGGTTATTTAAAGTAAATTTTAAAAATTGATAAAAGCATCATTTTATAGTTAATATTTTTTTATGATAATTAAATTACTTTTTATGATAATTTTATCAATTTTTAGAATTTATATTAAATATAATACGAATATAACAAAAAATAATATGAAAATAAACAAACACTTATGTCATTACATATTAATTATATATGCGTATATTTACTAAGTTCCATCAAATAAAAAAAAGTATCCAACTTTTTCATGGTATATTGATATCCATCATTTGTGCTCTTATGACATGTGATTTGATTTTATTTGGTGAGAATTGAAATTATCTTTGAATAAAAGATTAGATATAGATGATATTTATATATCATAAATAAAAATGATATATTTAATAAGTAAAAATTATAAAAATAATATGTTTGATAATTAATATATAATTTTAATATATATATATATTAAAAATATTGAATTAATATCAAATGTAATCGATTTAAGATTTAGGATTTAAGATTTAATGTTTAAAGTTTAAGATTTAGTGATAAATGAAGGGATATTATTAGTAAGTTAATATTTTTTTTCTTGTTTAAAATATATATTATAATTAATAATTTTTTATTTTTATTATTTTTATTATTGATTGTAAATAATATTTATGTTAATTTTAAATTAATAATATTATTTTATTATTATTATTTAAAATTTATTGAATCAACTTTTACGCCATCCTACCGACCCAAACCAAAGCAGTTTAGGGTTGGATTGACTTGGATTTAGTAATGATGTTGGCCCATCAATTCATCAACCTTAGTTATTTGAGTTGACCCAAAAAATTTACAAACCCAACCTAACCCGGTCAATATCCACCCATCAACTTGAAACAGATAATTGCAAACTTTGCCAAATTGTGTGTATTTTCACAATGTTAATTGATTTCCTATTTTTGGATAATTTTAAACAAAAAAAAGAGTATTAATTTACAACAGGAAAGAGTTTAATCTATCATGGGATAAAACCTTAACGTCTCCTGGATATATATATATATATATATATATATAATCTAAATAGGGGATTTGTTATATTTTTTATAATAGTTTGAAAAAGGATTAAGATTGTTTTTAATTTAAAAAAGGATACATTTTAATCTTAAACTTAAAAATATATATTTTAATCAATTTTATTTTACAAAACATAATTATTATAAACATAAAAAATATTAACATTTTATAAATTTATAATTAATTTTAAATATACAAATCTCTTTTATCATATTATATATTAAAATTTTATTTTAAAAAATAAAAATAAATTATTTTATAATAAAATAAATATAAATTTATATGAAAATAATACGCTAAGTATTTTGATAATTCATAATTATTTTGATAATTCATAAATAATATAATATATTACTATTATTATTATTATTATTATTAAATATAATTATAATTATATTTAATAAAAAAATATAATATTAATTATAATTATAATATAAAAATAATATTCATAAAAAAAATTAAATTATTAAAAAAATTGAAAGCTTCTATATCCAACTTTCTACAAGATATAAATACAAATATAGAACATTTTGATGCAAACTTTGTTTCAAAATATTATCTAATATAATATTATTATAATTATTTTTATTATTAATATAATAAAATATATCTAATTAATTATATTTTAATATTTAAATAAAATTATTATTAATAAATATTTGTTATCTTAATAAAAATAAAAATTAGAATAATATTAGAGATATGTGTTATAATGTAATCTATTTTTTAATTTTTTAATCTTAAATAATTTATTTTTAAAAAAATATCAATAATTTTTCATAAAAATGGTTGTAACTATTTAGTAAAGTTTTTAATAATTTAAAATTTTATAATTTATTATTATTATTTTAAATTATTTTATAATAAAATTTTGATAAGTTATTTGTTATAAAAAATTATATATTTTTTATTATATAAATATAATTTATTTTTATTTATAATAAAAGAAATTATTATTTATTAAAATTTAATAAATGAGGATATTTTATTTTTGGTTTTTTCAAGAAGAAAAAAAAAAGTGACTAAGAAGGAGGAGAGGAGAGAGAAAAAAATATAATTACCCGGAAATTGTTGAATAGATTTTAATTTACTTTTTTTTAAACTAAAAACAATATTAATTTTTTTTAAACAATTATAAAAACAATATGTAATATCCTTTCCATGTGTACATCTCTCTCTTCCTTTTTTTCTTTATTTGCTTCGAGTTTGATGCATCCATTTCCCTTCTCTCTCACATGGCAAGATTCATTGTAATTAACTTAGCATCTAAATTGACAAAAGGGTTGTAAATCATAATGGAAGACCAATCTATATGATTAATGCATACAACTCATATTCATATCCTTTTCCTTAATTCTTATCTATTTGGATTTTCTTTTCCCTAATTGAATTATGTTTTTATTGGATTTTGGTTTGTTACTACATATTTGCTTGATAATTTATTATTTGATTGCCAAGTAGTGCAAAAATATAAAATGAATGCAAGAACACAAAACATTACATTTTATGTAAATCTTTCATAAAAGCAGTGCCATGTAAGGTTTAGAAGGCTAAACAAAACAAGTAACTAACTAAACTAATTTTTATAAAACACGGTCTAGTATCCCCTCAAATTAAAGGTAGTGGAAAAACCATCAATTTGATTTTAAGAAAACAAAAAGGTGCCTTAAATAAGGCTTTGGTTAAAGCATCAGTTGGTTGATCATAACACTCAGCTTCAACGCTAGATCATGCAACAACTTTCTATTTATTGGAAAACCAAGAAACCAAATTTTCACTAAAGAAAATGCAATAACCTTCAGTGCTCCTTCGATCATCATAGTTGTTTGCTCAATCACTGTCTGCGAAAACAATGAAACCAAGCACATTTTATATTTGAAGTAAAAGACTATGAGATAGTATACCTTTGAGATACATAATCACTCTCTTTATTGGTGTCCAATGCTTATCAGTTGGGGTACGAAGAAAGTGATATAGTTTATTCATAGAGAAAGTTATATAAGGTCGAGTCAACACATAGTGGTAGAGACACCAATGATATTATGAAATTGAGTTAAATCCTCTACTGGTTTGCCATCATATCGTGAGAGATTGGTGCTTTTACTCATATGGTTTTAGCTGATTTAACACTAGTAATGCCAAACTTTTGAAGAAGAGCAATGTTGTCTCTTTTAGAGAACATAAAATCGTGTAAGTATACACGGTCATAAGTAATAAAATCTGA
Organism: Hippophae gyantsensis; assembly: GCA_030763125.1. NCBI lineage: Eukaryota > Viridiplantae > Streptophyta > Magnoliopsida > Rosales > Elaeagnaceae > Hippophae > Hippophae gyantsensis. The sequence goes on along the minus strand of CM061039.1, from coordinate 24,486,570 downwards.
TAAGTAAAGTATCGTTTCCACGGAGATTTGTTACTATAGTTTGTTAAGTACTAAAATTATTTCACTCCGATTTTATCCAAAACAATCGTTAATTGGAAGATGATTTAACTAACTAAAAAGTTTTATAACAAAATAAAAGAAAATTCTAGGATTGCAGTTTTCACAAAATTAATCCACTCGAATCATATTATTTTCTCTTGATTTATATTTTTTTAGTAAATTTAATTTGTCAACCAAGAACTTCTAATTTTATCCATACATTTCTTCCGAGCTTCGTATAGACGCACCTCGCTAAATTAATTCACTATATTCCTATGAGAATTAAATTCACCAAGATTCATTACGTTCTAAGTTCTCAAATGGCCACACATACGATAAAGATATATTCCTATCCTTCATATATACATGATATTCTATCCATGAGTAATATACACAAAAACGTCTCTTCCAAGTTTATTTAAGTGTCACGGATCAATTGATAAATTTTCCAATAATCAAAAGCATTAAACACAAATAGAATAAACAAATTAAAAGTCTTATGAATCATTCAAAAATAATTAAACTCAAGCTTCATAAATTTAGATAAAACGCAACCCTAGAAAAATTAAATTACTTTATAAATAAAAATTAAATTACAACACTTAAGAAATATTCGCTCAAGAACACAAAGAAAATTAAAACATTTCTGTTTCTAAATTTTCTAGCACACGCAGAACACAACAGAAGCCAAAAATGACTTCTGCGTGTTCCACAATCCAACCCCAAAACAAACCTAAAATAAAACTCCTAATTTATCAAAATAATCCCCTATTTGTAACATCAAATATCTAAAAAACAAATACATTTTAAAATATATTTTTATACACACGGGGGACAAAAAGTTATATCAAAAATGATAATTTAATCCGCGTGGGGGACAAGAATATTGAGACACGCAAACACACAAAACAGGGGAAACGTGCGCCGTTGTTGATTTTCATTTCAATTCATGCTGCCACATGTCGCGATCTGATTCACTACAAGATATAATGGGACACGTGGCAGCATATCATACGGTGTCAAGAAAGGACGCACGCAGAATGTGTTGCATGAGATAAACGATGCCGCAACACGTGGGGGATAAAAAGCAGCTGGAAACGCGTACACTAGTTCTGCGTTTTTGCGTTCACCGAAACGTGCCACATGTCAGCACATTATTGGTTACAAGAAATAGTGGGACACATGGCAGACTTAAAATGGTTGAAGGGAGAGCTTGCACGTGGTTGCGTCACACGAAATCAATGTACGCGAGACACATGGGTCCCACCCTACATGCCGACCTACGCGGTAGGTGGGCCCCACACGACGCACCGAGTAGCGTGCAACCAGAAAACCCACGTCTACTCTCTTTTTTCACATCTGGTTCCATGCTCCTCATTGTAGTCATTGATTTCTTGATCGAACGGTGCGTGTCAGGTGTTGGTGATTGCACGAGTGGCCTCCTTTTCCTGCGCAAAAAAATAAACTTTTTTTAATTGCATTTTAGCCCTCCAATTTAATTCAAATTAACTTTTAAACTTTCTTTAATTGCAATTAAGCCCTTTTCTAATTTAAATTAACTTTTACACTTTTTTTAATTGCAATTTGAACACTCTTTTAATTTAAATTATATTTTCAGACATTTTATTTGCAATTAAGTCCTTTTTCGATCCAAATTATTTAATTTTCTTAAATATATATTCCTTAAGAAACTAACAGTAAATATTAATATATTGCATTAAAATTAACTAAAAATATCAAGAACATAGCAATTATAATTAATAAAATAGATGAAAATAACTATATAAAATACAGTTATTAAGCAATCATATACTTGTGATGACTAAGAAGGATATGATCATTTGTCCTCAAATTTTCTTTATGCCAAGGAAAATATTTAGATCACTAATGTCTTTAAGGTCTTTGGGAATAAATTTGGCATGAAGAAAAATGACAAGATCTTGGAGATACCAAGTATTGCTACTTATGATATTGTTTGACTCTTTACTTCCAATAAATATATTCATATGTTTCTACTATAGCCATCAACTATGAATAGAAAGTATTTAGAACAAGTGGAAGAAACAACCAATGAGGTCCAAAGATTCATATAAACCAATGCAAAAGCATGACAAGTAGAAAAATACTTAGAATGAAAAGTTTGTTTATGTGCCTTTGCTAGAGGACAATAGTGCAAGCACTAGCATTATTCTAAGCATATAGAATAATACAATTATAATGTCTTAACTTGTCAAGTACAAAATTAGATGGATGTGAAAGTCTCATATGCCAAATATCATAAGTAAGAGCTACATTATAGTTATAAGGTTAAAATTAGACAACTAGAAGAGGAAACTAGTTTACCACCAACTGAAGGAGTAGGTTGGTCTGAAGGTAGTGAGACATTATGTAGGAAATAAAGACCATCATGAGTTGGACCCTTAAAAAGAACTTGCTAAATATGTTACTTTTAAACATAAAAAAGATTTAGTAGAAAACTCTATAGTAACATCATTATCAGTACACAATCTTTATACAAAGAAGAGATTACTAGGAACTTGAGGTGTGTGAAAATCATTTTAAAGAGAAAGTGGAGCGCCATTGACACATACAACACTAGATCCACAATGTTCAATTGTCAAGAAAGTTCTATTAACAATAGTCATGACTTTAATACTTGTACATGGTTTAGAAAACTATAGAATTGAGGTGCTTAGGAACCAATTGTTCTAAGTGAAAAAAAGGTGACATGCCAATTGATGAATATGGTGATGAATTAGCTAAAATGGATGTAGGAGATCCATGCTATCAAACAAGAAGATCTCCCAGAATGAAACACTTGTTTGTTGAGTAGCCTTGTTTATTGCAGATTTGACATGAAATTGTTGGTCTTGAAGTGTTAACTAATTTCTTTCATTGTGTGGATTTGTGTTGCCAATATATTTTTTCTATGTATTTCATTTAGAAAATCATGTATATTCTAATTAGGTCAAATAGTTGATGGTTGAGATGATCCAAAAAAAGGATCCCTGAGTGTAAGTACAGTCATAGATGCAAGATTAGCTTGCATTAGATTGTTTTGATCAAAGAACTATTGTTGATGCATTAACAATATCTCATGAAAAATTAGATGAAGTTGAAACTCATTAAAAGTAAGTGAACGCATAGATAGTGAGGAGATGAAAGTGAGATAGAGAGGATCCAAACCTTGCAAACGCACATAATTAGATCATTATCAGGAACTATTTCTCCCATAGCTACTAGCTAGATGATTCGAGATCAACTTGATCTTAAGAATATACTCCTCTATTAAAGAGTTATTTTCTTAATATTTTGTAACAACAAGTGCAAATCCATGAAAAGAGTAGGAGAATCTAGAATAAGCAACCTCAAGTGCATGCCAATATCGTGCAACAGTTCTTGGCTTCACAAGATGGGAAGATGCAAAATGAGAGGCAAAGATCCAGCTCTTCACAAAGCCATTAAGACGAGCCTAGACCTTAAATTCAAGATTAGGAATTTGAGTTCCAATAAGAAATACAAAAGGAAGTTGACTAGAAAGATTGATGATGCTCTCCATTCCATTCGCATAAATGAGAGAGAGAAGCTGCTTGCACTAAAGCAAAAAAAATTGATCAATCTAGTTTGATCAAGCAACTCATATTTGTTGGTGGAATTGAGATCAAAGTAGTAGAAGCAAAATTGTTGAACATATGTGAAGTTAGGATCAATAGCATCAATTGTTGGAGATTTTTCAACTAAAATTAGAGGTTTCATTAATGCTTGCTTGTAAGAGCTAATTGGCTCTGATACCATAGTACAATTCAATGTTATTAAATCAATTGAGTATACATGCTATTTAAAATGAATACAACAACATAAAACATTACATTCTATGTAAAAGTTACATAAAAAAAGCAGTACCTTGTAAGGCTTACAAGGCTGAACGAAACAAGTAACTCACTAAACTAACTTTTATAAAAACCATTATAGTAACAAATATTGGGTTTTGGAGGAATTTTGTGGATTTATATCTTAGTATTGATCAGTGAGTTGGTTTTAACTTAGATTAATTTATTAAGTATAGGATTTGGGGTAAAAAATTGTGATTTTTCTTTCTTTCTTTCTAGATTTTTATTACAAGGGTTCATCAAATTTAAAGTTTTTATTTTGATTGTAATTCTATTTGATAATGAGCTTTGTATTGTTAACATAAATTGTAGTTATATATATTCCAGTCCAGTTTGGATCCTTTTGTATTTGTTCATTAAAAGTTCTATAAAAATAAATATTTATTATATAATTTAAAATATAAATTTTTTTTTCAACTTTGTAGTTAATTATTAAGTTTAAAATATTATTTAAACATTAATGTTTTTTAATGGTAAAGTATGTACCTTTATTAGGCATAGTGATCTCTAAATATTAAAATACTAAGCTTCTATAATCAAACTCAGTTTTTTTCTGATTGACTTTTTCTGATAGAAGCTTGAAAGCATAAGGAGTTTCACGAGACAATTTAAAACCTCAAGGATGAGCTTGATATTTGGCCAAACCACAATGTGATCATTGATAATTACCCTTAAAAAAATTACTTAATTTAAGCCACACTTTTGGTAGAAGGTGGGTATGTAATAAAAAACGTTTATACAACTAAACACAATTTTATTTAATATCAATGATTTGGAAATGCATATATTTTGTTTTTCTTGAAGAGATGCTACTTTTTATACTAATTAATCTTTTATTTCACTTTTTTTCGTAAAAACAAAAATGATGATTCCATTAAACAATAATACTAAGATAAGTATAGAATTATAAATAAAATAACAATAAATACTTGTTTTATAATAAAAATATTGATTATAAATAAAATCAAGTTTTAAACAAGCATGAATTCTACTTATCATAATTTTTGAATCTTTATATATTTTGCTACACTAAAACATACACCAATTAATCCGATCTAAAAATATTTCTACAATTAGTATGTCACATATGTAAACGTTTTGAAAGTGATGTTCACTATTTTATTTTTCATCCTCTCTTTTGAATAATGGAAAAGACGAGAAAAGGAAGAAGATAACCATCTTGAAATAGAGACAAAGCATTAAAATATTTGTATGGCAGTGAAATGTTCTCTTACACTCTTGTACTATTTATAAATGAAAAGTTTTCAAAAAAAAGTAGAATAACAAGTTTTCAAAAAAGTAGAAATATGCTCAATACTCTTGGATTTTAAGTTTACGTTTGGTTCATATAATGAAAAATGAATTTGAATGATACTAAATGAAAAGAAAATAGTATTATTATTATATTGTTTGGTTTGACTATTGTAATTAAAAAAAATCAGTATTATAGTGTTTAATTTACAATTAGAATGTAAAACACTATATATTTCTCAATACCCCTATATTCAGTAAAGTTAAAATAATATCATTTAATTTATATTTTTTCGTCAGATAAAAAACATTGTTGAAATCATTATTTTTCTAAATAAGTATAACTTAAAAATAAAATATATTATTAAAATTATTATTTTTCTAAATAGGGTTTAGGGTTTTGGGGTTTGGGGTTTAAGGGTCTAGGGTTTAGCGTTTTAGATTTAGGATTTAGAGTATAGGATATAGGGTTTAGGCTTTAGGATTTAGGTTTAGGTTTTTGGGGTTTAAGGTTAGAATATAGGGTTTAGAGTATAAGATTTAGGATTTAGGGTTATATTTATGGGTTAGGATTTAGAGTTGAAATTATTGTTTTTCTAAATAAGATTTACGATTTAGGGTTATATTTGGAATTTGGGTCAAATTAAAATTAAAATTTAACATTCTCTTTTAGGAATTGATTCCATTCCATTCCTAATTTATAACACAACCAAACATAAAATTGTAAGGAATCAATTCTAATTCCATTTCCATTGACATAACAGAATCACGTGGTAGACTTACACATTTCATTCATATGCACAAATAGTTGCATTTTTTTTGCTCCACATTTTCTGACTGTTTATAATTGATTTTGTTAAGCATTATCCCACTATGCATTTTATCAGTATCCTTAACAGGTAGAACAATGTTGTAGGGAAATGTTAGGATGTGTGTAAAATAGTTGATGAAATATGTAGAACAATGTTAGGATGTGTGTAAAATAGTTGATGAAATATGTAGAACAATGTTGACAGGTGCTTTTTCAAGAATTAAAGTTAGTTGAGTAGTTTTAGAGAAAGGAAACTGATTTTCAATGAAAATTACATTTTTACTAACACATAATTTTACATTAGAAGTAAGACACTTGTACCCTTTATGCCTTGGGCTGTAGCCAATAAAAGTACAAGGAATGGATCTTGATTCAAGTTTATGAGCTATATAAGGTCTAATACATGGGTAACATTGTCATCCAAAAAATTTAAGTGAAGAATAATAGGGTGTTTTGTTGAAAAAAACTTCAAGATGTGTGTAAAATAGTTGATGAAAATCTATTAATGAGGTAAGGTAATGTGTTTGAGTAAAAAGATTCATCTCAGTATTGCATAAGTAAATAGGCATAACTTAACATTAACAAACCTAAATCTACAATATGTCTATTCAATGAAGCTAAATAGATTCATCTCAGTATTGCATAAGTAAATAAGCATAACTTAACATTAATAAACCTAAATCTACAATATGTCCATTCAATGAAGCTAAATGAGCAATACAAACATCTGAGTGAATGATATGAAAAGGATTAGTGATAGGAATTTCTAGAAGAAAAAGGTAAATTATGGCTTTTACTCACTACACGAGCATTACAATGAAAGTCTATTGACTCATTATTTTTAAAGGAAAAGTTACATTTGGTAAGAACTTTTTTTTACTATAGGAATAGATGTATAAGCTAAATGCTGGTGAAATAATTGTAAGTTTACTGATGATTTTGTTGAACTAGTAGTAAAGGCACCAAGTGAGTGAGCATGAATATGACTAGTTGAAGAGCAAGATTTGATAGTTTGAGATCAAAGACACAGAGTCCAAGTTCCTTGGAGTAGAGCCTTTCCCTCCACTTGATCCTTTACACAATAATAGGAAGGATGGAATTCAAAGAAGACATTATTATCCTTGGCAAATTGAGAAAGACGGAGTATTTTTTTACAATATATGGAACATGGAGTATATTGTTAATATCAAAGAGTGATAAGGATCAATTATGGATTGAAAATGATTTGAACTAGTATGTGAGTGAGTTATTGTAGGATGATGGTTGATTATAGAACATAGGTCAGATGAAAGGAGATTGAGAAAACTTATTAATGGGAGAGATTGTACTTAGAGAGGAAGACTACATTGATTAAAGTGTTCTATTTATTAATTGACATGTCACATAGGGAGAGTAGTTTTAATATTTAAATGGTATATATTATTACTCACCACTTATATTTGTTTCTTCACTTTACTATTCTCATATACACTGAATTAATGAAGAATAAGTCTTTCGAGATAAGTTGCATGCATATTTGTCTATTTGATCTTCAGTGCACATGTGAGATCAAAGGCTTAAGCGAAGATGATTTTACTATATCATAAGATAGTTCCATTATGTAAAATTTATTTTTCCTATGAGTGTGATATAGTGAGAGAAAGGTTTTGTCACATGCATATACCAAAGGAGAAGATTGTAAGGTTTATGAGTATTGTAAGGTTTAAGAGCATTTTCAAAAATAATTACTCAAGATGAAGAAATTTTTTAGCTTTAAGTCAATATGTTTTAGATATATAATTTTTCTTAAATATGTTAGATTTCATATTAGACATATATAAACATTTAATATTCATTACTCGATCGATCGAGTAATGAATAGATCGATTGAGAAGGTAGATCGATCATGTACGATTGATGAATGCTTAAAAATCACTAAAATTACCATGATTTAATATATTTTAATTGACTAAATAGATTTATATTTGTATGATTTTATCATATTTTTTATAAATTTGTCTTTTTGGAATCACGCTTATTTTTATTATTTTTCAAGTTCTTTAATTCAAAAATAACTTAAAGACTTGAAGAAAAATACTAGAGGCAATACATCACAAATATGTTGAGAAAAAATAAGGAAAATTCAAAAAAATAAAAAAATTGGAAATAAATGGGTCAAAAAAATTAAAAATGCCAAGTCCTATGCACGCCAGCGCATGAGTACCGCAAATCTCGACCCCCACACTGGTACCAGCTTATCCAAATGCATCAAAAATCAATTTTTTTAGATATTTTCTACTTTTTTTTTGCCTTTTTCTCATCTATAAAAGGACCCTCTCCCCATTATAAAAATCATCCCTCTAATCCCTAAAAATCCCTTTTCTTTCTCTCTCTAGCTTCCTCTCTCTAGAAAGTTTTTTTAGTTTTAAATTTCTTTTATTTTTGAGAAGAACTAGTTATGTTTTTGTAGATTTATAGTTTTTGATTCAATAAATGGAAATACAATCTGTTTGGAGGTTTTCTAGAAACAGAATTAGCATCAAAATTTTGTAAGGATTCTTTTGAGGTATAATTTTAAAATAAATTATTTACGATTATTTTTATGTTTTATTCTTATATGTTATATTTAATTTGTCTATGATTAAATTTAACATGACTGGCTGTTTGTAAATATAATATAATAATAACGTTGTTCTGCTTGTGAAATATTAAATAGGTAAAATATTTCTATAAAATAAATTGATTTTTTATTAAAGATTTTATATTAATGATATTAGAGAGAAATCTATTATTTTTTACTACAAACTTAAATCTAAAAATTAAATTTTTAGGTTTAATTATCTTGTATGATTTAGAGTAATGCTATTTTATATGTTGATACAATCGCCCGATAGTTAGAGTGAAGCTCTATTTCAAAAGTTTTTATAAGAACTATTATTCGAAAATATATTGACAACATATTTTCAGTAATGATTTTAAAACTTGAAAATTATACTCGGACAATTAAATTCTTATTATTAATTTGAACACCTTGAATAAAGTTTAAATAAGTAAAACATTTCTATAAAATAAATTAATTTTTTTATTCAAGATTATATATTAAGGATGTTAGAGAGAAATATATTATTTTTTATTAAAAACTTAAATCAGATAATTAAATTTTAAGGTTTAATTATCCTGTCTGATTTATAGTAGTGCTCTTTTATTTGTTAGTACAATCGCTTGGTAATTAGAGTGAAGCTCTATTTCAAAAATTTTTATAAGAACTATTATTCGAAAATGGATTGCCAACATATTTTCAATAATGGTTTTAAAACTTGAAAGTTAGTACTTGAATAATTAAATTCATAGGTTTAATTCAAATACCTTGAATAAAGTATAAAATGTCTGACCACACCATATATGGTTAAATGGTTCATTTTCAATCTCTTAAAAAAAAGAATTAATTTAATTAACTAAATTAATTATTGACCCCACCCGTAGGTGTTAATTCATAATTAACAAAGAATATCTAACCCCACCAAAGGTGGTATTTATATAAAAAAATTAATAAATATCAGTTTATATCTTTAATAACCTAAATAATGAGTAAATATAACTAACTTAATTATTATATTTATAAATATTCCATTGTTATGAATGATAAAAATTTACATAATTGTTTATTGAATCCATATCTATGTTTATTCTTTATGTTATTAGATTAGGAAACACAAATAAAAAATATCGTGATAGGATGTTTAAGATTTAATTTTGTTTTTAAAAGTTCGAATAATAAATTAAAAACCACGTATATTCCTTCCTTAGATCGACCTTGAGGTTTATTTGTCATTTTCTATAAAATGATTCGTATACTTGCAAGAGTTTTACAGATATAAAACCAAAGTATTTGCAAAATCGGTATTGGGTTCGATCGATTGTGGGACTGGATAGATTATGAATTGATCGTATTCAATTGACCTAGTCTCGTGTTCTTAATGCATAGAAACTTGATACACAAATTTTATATATTTTTAAATAACTCACGAGTGTATGAATCACTCTGTAAAAGGTGACAACTATACTTCCAAAGTCAATCTTAAGAGAAATTACATAGTTTCAAAATAATCCAATAAAATTCTTAAAAACGAAAAATAAACCTAAACATTATGTGATAAAATTTTGGTTTGAACAAAGTTTTATTTTAAAATATTTGCACTAACAACATAAAATAAAAGATAAATGATAGATAGGTTTATACAATCTATAGGCAAACATGATTCATTAATTAATGGAATATTTAGCTAATTGATTATATTTAGTATAATTAATTAGGTTAATAAAATATAAAATCAAATTATTGATTTTTCTTTTATGTATAAATAATTCCTTTGGTGGAGCCATTATTTTTTTAGTTAAATTTAACTTATAGTCTTTGGTAGGGTCGATAAATTAATTTTAATTAAATTATGTTTATTTTTTTAAGAATTTATCAAATCATTTAACTTACCCCTTTGGTGGAGCCAACAATTTAAACTTCTATTTAACTTGTCTAAATTTGTTTTTAGATTAATATTTCAGAACTCTAACTTTCATGATTTAAATCTATTACGAAAAATATATTCTCAAGATATTTTTTAATAATAAATTTTGCAAAAATCTTTTGAAATAGAATATAATTCTAAATTAGATATAGATTTATTTATCTAAAATCTTATTTTCATATTTTAAATTTATTATGAAAAATATGTAATTAATATATTTTTCAATAATATATTTTGTAAAAATTCTTTAAAAGAATAAGTAATGAATGATTAGTAAATTATTTATAAGAAATAAAATACTATTTGTTGAAAGAATAAGAATACAAATTAGATTTATACCCAAAGGATTGATAGATGGATGGTGCGCACCCTACTCTATAGAAGAGGTACAAAGTTCAAAATATTCCCTAAATTTTAGTAACGATTTAATATTACTTGATTTGGAATAAGTCTATATTACTGCCTCTTTATTTGAAGTAACCTAATCTAAACTATTTAACAACTAAACATAAAAATATAACTTGTTCAGCTCTAAACATTGAGAAAAGAATTGATAAATAAATAAATAAAAACTAAACCAAAGAATAAGAGAGAAATGTAAAGAGGAAAAGCAGCAGTGGTGTTCTTTACATTGATAATTATAATGCTTCTATAGGTTTCATGGTAATGATCTAATGGGACAACCATTGAAGGAATTATTCTAGTCCACATATCTACTAGTTGAACAATGACTTGTATTTCTCTTCCAATATGATCATTAATAAGAATAAATTGATCAATGTTTTGAAAGATTAAAGACTTTTCCATTATACTAGATACCAGGGAAATATTCAGGTTAAATTAAGATATCCATAGGAAATAGGTTGATATACAGTCAAGTTACATAATAAGTAATTTGGTCAAAACATTGTTTAAGTGTCCAAGCTGTTGTAAGTGCAAATTAAACAATGTGTGCCTGACATTTCCTGGATTTGGATCCTTTCTGCCATTGGTATGCCACAGATGGAAAATTAAAAATAAAATAAAGTAACACTCTTCTCATAATTTTAATGTCCCAAATACATGTTTGGAAGATTTTTTTTTTTTTAATTAAAAGGTTCTCCAAACCTGCCAATCCGATCAAAAACAAGCCCAAAACACGGTGGTTGGGAATTTTTATCACATTGAGATGCTGTCTTTAAACATATCTGATTTAAAGTGGGAATACATGATCAATAGATAATAACATATCCTTGACAAAGAGGTGGCAAGCATATAATGGTAATTTGAAGATTTCGGATATTTTTAGCTGGCCCATACATATATATATATATATATATATGGGATGTGTGTTGGCAAAAAAATAATAATATTAATAATTGTGGTATGTATTTGTTCAATCATATTATTGCTTTCACTTTTATGTGCATTAAAAAAAGTGATTCCTTTTAACTTTTTTGTGCATTTTGAAAAAGTGATCTAACTATTTGTTCTATAAAAGGGGAAAGCCTGAACAAGTGTTAAGGCATATATACTAGCTAGCTACCATCAATTTTGTTTAACTAAAGCTTATAACTATTGGTTAGTATCTCTTAGTTGAAAAATTAATATATATGGCTCTAGCTGGGAAGCAACAGGTTGATTTAGAGTTAAATTGTTCAGCTGATAAGTTTTATAGCATGGTGAAGAGTCAAACTCACCAGCTCCCTAATGTCTCTTCTGATAAAGTTCATGGAGTTGAGATACACGAGGGTGATTGGGATTCTCATGGCTCTATTAAACTATGGAAATTTTGTGTAGGTAAACCACTTAACCTATTTTATGATTCATGACTCTCTTTTAAGCCAATTTCAGTTATTTTAATTATATAGTTAAAGTCAGTTCTTAATATCCTTAGCTAGAAGAGAAATTATATATAATATTACAATTTAATTCATTAATTTATTACGTTTTCTATATTTAGAGGTATATGTTATATATGCTAATATATACTCGATATTAAAAAATATTTAAAAAAATGTACATGTTATGTCACTTGTAGCTGTGGTAAGACAGAAAAATTCAGTTTTCCTATTTTAAGTCCACAACAATTTCGTATAATTAATGTGATCGAACTCACTATGCATGCACCAGATTTGCAAAGATTCTCTATATATTTATGTTGAACAACCATGTAACATATTTACACATACATGTAATTAAAAAAAACTTTAAAAAAAAAAGAAAAAAAAACTCAACATATAATAATACACATGGTGAAATTTCGTAAAAATCATACATATATATTAGATGATTTTTGTAAATTATTTAGTTTGTGAAACAAACAGATGGGAAAGTTGAGACTCTGAAGGACAAAGTTGAGATTGATGAAGAAACAATGTCAATAAGTTTCACTGCAATTGAAGGAGATTTGTTGGATCATTACAAAAGCTATAAATGTAAACTTCACGTGACACCAAAACCAGAGGGCAAATGTTTGGTGAATATCAACGTGGATTATGAAAAGCTAAATGAGAATGTTCCACCTCCTAAAAATTATCTCGACTATGTGGTTGGTGTTGTCAAAGATATTGATACTCATCTAGTTCAGGTTTAAGCATGCAATAGTATTACAAGTTTAAATTAAATAAATGTATGCATTTATCGCTGTGTTATTACTCATTATTGTAATATTATTGGGTATCACCCCATGGTTGAACTAGTTAAGTTATCCTCGCTCAAAATACAGAAATCATTTTGGAACTCAAATAATTAGCAAATCGATCGATACTCGACAATATAATTATCCTTTAATGAATTGAAAGAAGTATTGTAATGCTATAGTAATTTTATGGTGTGATCATTATGACATTTATGATCTTCTGTGCTTGCTACGAATGTTTTGGATGTTGTAAGTCATTTAAGGTGGCGTTAGGGTTACGAAATGGAAATGACAATGAGATGAAAATGAAATAATTTTGTTTGATTTTATCACTAAAATTAAAAAAGAAATTAAAATTACAGTGTATGGTTTATAAATGGAATAGAACAAAAAATATTTTATATTATTTTAATACCGTTATATTCAATAAAATTTAAATAATATCATTTGATTATTATTTTTTTCTCATAAAATATAAAATATATTATTAAAATTATTTTTTTTTTAAATAATTATTATTTAAAAATAAAATATATTATTAAAATTATTATTTTTCTAAATAGGATTTAGGGTTTTGAGGTTTGGAAATTAGGATTTAGGGTTTAGGGTTATATTTGTGGGTTAAGGTTTAAGGTTAAAATTGTTTTTTTTCTAAATAGGGTTTTGGGATTTGAGGTTTAGGGTTTAGTGTTATATTTGTGAGTTAAGGTTTAGGGTTAAAATTATTATTTTTTTAAATAAGTTTTAGGGTTTTGGGATTTGGGGTTTAGAGTTTAGGGTTATATTTGTGGGATAAAGTTTAGGGTTAAAATTATTATTTTCTAAATAGGGTTTTGGGATTTAAGATTTAGTGTTATATTCGTGGGTTAAGGTTTATGGTTAAAATTATTATTTTTTAAATTGGGTTTTGAGATTTGGGATTTGGGATTTGGGTTTAAGATTTTGGGCTATATTTTGGGTTGAAATAAAATTGAAAAAAAAATTGAGATGAATGGAATCATTATTCCTTAAAGAGAGAAGGAATTATGATTCTTTCTTTTTTAAGAATCAATTTCATTCCATTCTTGTTTTTCAGCCTAATTAAACATAAAATTAAAAAGAATTAATTTTGATTTCATTCTATTTTGCTAATCAAACATCGACTTAGCTCACAATTGTAATAAAAACAATAGTAATAAAAACTATTCATTGTATTCTTTTTTATGTTTGTTTGATTTTTAATCTAGAATAAAATATAAAACATAATAATAATAATAATAGGTATATATTTTTATTTTTTTTATATTTTTGTATAATTATTTATTATTATTTTTATTATTTTATCTCATTTAAAAATAAAAAAAATTTATTTTTAATTTTACTTAATTTATAATTTTATAAATTTTTTATAATATTGATCTTTTGATTACAATCCTCGAATAAACATAGTAAAAATAATATTATTTTTATTAAATTTTTTTTTATTATGTTTTCATTTTACAAATTAAACACGTATTTCAAAACTAGAGCGATTCAAAAAATGGGACCTGATCCTTTTGGTAAACAAACCGGTTAAACTCTAACCGTTCAAAACTGATATAAAATAGTCTAACTTTATATGCTTTAAAAAAATGGAACTTTTATTTTTTCCTGCCTTAATTTTTTTGGTAATAAAAGAGGCCGTGCCAAGAAGTTACTTACATTGTGATGCAATAGTATATGATAATTTTAAATACCGAGACAAAATATATTTGGACCTCGTCATTGTATTTGTGTGAATGATATTTAAAAAAAATTTACAGAATGATGAATCAAAACGCAAACAAGTATTTGGTAAAATGCCATCTCTGGCTACCATATCTCTCTCTAAAAGCCTTAGCAATACACTGTTATGAACGCAATGTCATTCAAGCGTCTGGCTATCCATCTTGTCGAGAACATATTGAACTCTTATAATCGAGTTTACATTGCCTTCTTGTTAATTAGTTTTAGCATTTGCTTCAATAATAATTTGATTTTAATAACATTTTGTATTGATCTATAATGTTCCTTTATACAATAATTATACACATATATAATTAAGCTTATCTTATTTTAAAGCAGATATCATACTTTACATATTAACCACACACACGTAAGCTTATTTTGCCTTAAAGTAGATTTCTTACTTAACGTTATCTTATTCTACTTTATACAATAACCTTACACGTATTTCATTAAGAGATAAGTATTTTGATACAAAACAGATTCTTTTGTCCATTTCTGCAGACAACTTTATGTCAAATCCTAACACACTTTGGTGACTTTGATCTTGTGTTTTTGATTAGTCTCGTCTATCATTTGGTCAATATTCTTCTTCATCATATTCAACATCTGGATTTTCTAAATCAATGTGACCAGTTGTGCTTTCAATAAGCCAAACTAATTATGGATTTAGGATTTTGATCATCATTAATGTTTCGGACTATTATTACCTTATTTTCAAATGAGTAGAGATTAGGATTTAGATGTAAAATCAGTTCTATTAGTATTTACCTAGCTAGTTCCTTTCTCATGGTTGCACATGAGCCTCATTGATAATTATAACGCACTGGTGTAGTTTCATGGTAGTGATTTAATGGGACAACATATGGAGATATTCTTCTAGTCCACATATCTACTAGTTTAACTATTGTTTCTCTTTCAATCTTATGACAATCAATAAGAATAAGTTTATCAATGTCTTAGAAAGATTGAAGACTTTTCCATGAGTTCAAATACCTGGGAATTATTAAGCTTAAATTAAGATATCCATATATAGGAAACAGATTGATACACAATCAACTTACATAATAAGTAATTGGGTAACATTTTCTTCAAAGAAAGGGTGTCTATCTGTTTCCATGAATTCAAGTGTCTAGGCTCTTGCATGTCAATATGGGCCTGACATTTCTTGGATTTGGATCCTTTTCAAAAAAATCCACGATCATTTCCCGGATAATTTATTGAACTTTATGTCCGGAAAAAAATTGGATATATTTTTTTAATTTTAAATACTTACTATTCATAAATATTATGATTTAAATGAATAGAATTCAAACTATCCGAAAAAAAAAATTTCTTAAAAATATAATATTAAAAGAAACTAAAATAGATATTAAAGCAAAAAAATAAAAATCTAATAAATTTAACGAGGTTCGGTATAAACGTTACTTATATTCTCGGGCGTTATTAACTACTTTTATTTTTAAATTTGATGAACTCCAAAATTATAACTAATTAGACATAATTAAGCTAATCAATTATGCTTATAAAAAATAAAAAGATATACAAATTTTGGGATGCTTTCAAAGTAAAGGAGGAGACTTTATTTATAGCCCAAAATACAACACCCACCATGGTTCCTAATCCATGTGGGACTTTTTCAAATTGTTCACCAAGGAGCTTTACAACAAATCTCCACTTTAGCGACTTAGTGGTTCTTAAATGATTTCTTCAATCTCTATATCAATGACACCAGTTCCAACTCAAATTTGTAGGATGTTGATCAAGTCCGAACAATGTTTGAACTTGATTGTTGTCACCACCTTGGTCATCATATCTGTGGGATTCTTTGTAATATTAATCTTTTGAATTAGTACTCCACATTCTTCAATAATCTCTCACACGAAATGATAACGAATGTCAATGTGCTTTGTACGTGCATGGTAGACTTGTGTTCGTGGTCTATCAACTACTATTTCTCCTTGTTGTTGTGGAGGTTCTTGGGTTAAAAATCCTTCTTCATCTGATTCATCTTCTACGAATGGAGGATCATCTTCTGTCTTATCTCCATTCACTACTACAAAAGGGGGTATTTAAGTCGATATGTAAAATCAGTTTTTAGAAAGAAATAAATGACTTATAATGAATTTAAAGTCGGTTCGGTGTAGAACCAACGCTACACATAGCTTCAATTGATGTGTCGAACCGACGCTACACGTGGAAGTAGTGTCAGTTTTATGTGTCAACCGATGCTATATACGTGGATAGCATCGGTTCACCATGTCAAGCGACGCTACGTCCTACGTGTAGCATTGGTTTGACACGTTAACCAATGCTACGTAGCATAGCATAGTAGAGTCGGTTCATGTGTTGAATCGACGTTATACATAGGACGTAGCGTCGATTGACACGTAGAACCGATGTTATCCACGTATGTAGCATCGGTTAACATGTAGAACTGACGCTACATACGTGGATATTTCCTTTTCTCTTCTTTCTTCTCCAAACAAAAACTATTCCAAGCGCTGCATAACTCTCAAAAACCCAAAACCTCCTCCACTCTTTCTCATTTTCTGGCCACCTACGACCACCAATTACAGCGTCGTTTAATGGGTTTTCTTCCTGTCTAACTTATCTTTTAGATCCCCTATTTTTTTTAGTAAAATACTCAAATTTTTTATACCCATTTCTCACTTACAAAACACCATTTTTTCTTCATTTCCTTTTATCACTTCATTTATTCTTGTAAGTATTTCTATTAATCATATGCACCTATTATTCATATTTTTCTACTATTATGTGTATAAATTTTTGTATTATATATGTATGTTTTGTATATAACATCAGGAGAAGAATATAATGATCTTAAATAACATAGGACAACACCATGGTAATTTTTCTACTATTAATTAATATTTTATTTTTCAATTATTTATACTATTTAAACTATTTGTTAAACAAATTTTGGTTTTTTCCTACTATTATGTAGTGATCGAATACAGGTTTTAATTTGAGTATAATAGAATATCAGTAAATTTTGTAAAAACAAAATTAAAGTCGGTCAACGCATTGAACCGACTTTAAATGTACATTCGATTTACCGCATGAATCGACTTTACATTTTTAAGTCATCGTATTTAAAGTCGGTTATAACTGACTTTAAAGGTCCGTTTTGTAGTAGTGACTAACTAGGTCATCAATTCTGCTATCAGACTCCACATGCTTCGAAGTTTGCTCCATCTGTTGTAAAGTGTCATCGATCTTCTCAATTACCTTTCTCAACAAGGCAGATTCATCAAAGGTAACATCTCTACTGAAGATTATTATTTTTTGTTTCAAGGCACCATAGACGATATCCCTTAGAACCAGAGGGGATCCCCAAAAAAATAACTTTCTTGGCTCTTGGATCCAACTTCGATTCTGTGACATAGTAGAATGCAATAGAAATAAACACATGTAAGAAATCATAATCTCTACCAAGTTTTCCAGACTATACCTTCATAGGTGTTTTTCCTTTAAGAGTAGACGATGGTAGATGGTTGACAAGATGACATGCATATGTCACATCCTCAGCCCAATACTACTTACCTAACCCAACATTTGACAACATACACCAAACCTTCTATAGCAAAGTTTGGTTCATACATTTTACAACTCCGTTCTATTGTGGTTTTTTCAAATAATGAAGTGTCACACTATCCCTTCTTCTTTATAAACTTTCATAAATAGATCATTTGTGAACTCAATGTCATTATCAGACCTCAGAAGATTGATCTTTCTACCAATTTGAGTCTCAATCATCTTCTTTCACTTGAGAAAAATTTCCAACACTTCATCCTTCTTTTTTATGAGATACACCCAAACTTTTCTAGAAAAGTCATCGACAAAAGTGATATAATAATGTTTGCCACTCATGGACGGAGTTCTTGCTGGCCCTACACATCTGTATGAATGTAATCCAAGATGCCTTTTGTATTATAGAGTGTAGTGCAAAAGCTTACTCTTTTATGTTTTCCCAATACATAATGCTTACAAAATTCTAACTTGTCGGTTCTTGCACCTTTTAACAATCCTTACTTTACAAGAACATGTAAAGTTTTTTCACTAGCATGTCCCAAACGCATATGCCATTTCTTAGTTGTTTTTGAATCTTTTTTTTCTTCTCCGAAACTGCTACTAATATTGTCCCAATAACCATACTACCAAGGTAGTAGTACAAGTTATTATTCTGAATACCTTTCATCGCCAAAAGTGCTACAGAAGTAACCTTCAATGCCCCATTTTTCATAATCACAATGAAGCCTTCTGATTCTAAGACTCCCACAAAAATGAGATTCTTCTTCATATTTGAAACATAATGAACATCCATCAAGACTCTGGTTGAACCATCTTGATTCTTCAAATAAATTGTACTAATCCCCAAAATTTTACACGTATAATCATTACCCATGAAAATAACTCTATCATCTATTTCTTCAAAATTAAAGAATCATTCCTTATTAGGAGTCATATGGAAGATACATGTTGAATCAAAAATCCAATCACAAGGATGGGAAGCTGTTGACGAACCAACCAATGCAAAATCTGAATCTGAGTTGCTTTCAGCTACACATGCATCATGCATCACAACTTTTTTTTCTTTTGTAGCTTCAAATAGTGTTTCTTCTAATGGCCTTTTTCATAACAAAAGGCACATTCATCTTTACCAAACCTTCCTTTAGAAAGAGATCTACCTCTCTTTTTCTTTCTACTATATTTACGGATGCCCTCTTACAGACAATGCCTCTACTACTTTATTCAAGCTTTCTTTTTTTATCTTTCTTTCTAATTTCATAACTATAAAAAGTAATACAAACTTCCTCAAAATACATATTATCCTTCCCAATGAGTAAGCTCGCAATAAGGTGATCAAATTCATTAGGATGGGAGGTTAACAACATCAAGGCTAAATCTTCATCTTTAAAATTTTCATCTTTATTTAACAAATTTACTACTAATCGATTAAAAACAGTAATGTGGTCGTTTATTATGCTACATGGAAAGTAATCAAAATGGAACAACTTCTTATTCAAATAAAACTGATTCTTTTTGCTTTTCTTCATGAACTTGTTCTCCAATGTCTTTCACAACTTACTTGCATATGTCTCCTTCATGAATGCATACTTTTGTTCTCTTGAGAGACATGAATGGATTGTACCACATGTCAATTGGTTGATATCTTTTCACT
This sequence comes from Hippophae gyantsensis, assembly GCA_030763125.1. Classification (NCBI taxonomy): domain Eukaryota; kingdom Viridiplantae; phylum Streptophyta; class Magnoliopsida; order Rosales; family Elaeagnaceae; genus Hippophae; species Hippophae gyantsensis. Next base: position 24,466,508 of record CM061039.1, on the reverse strand, counting down.
CGACTCTATCTGCTCCATCTGGTTTCTCTTATTTAATGGCGATGTTTAGATCTTGTTGAAATAGAGCATCTAGAACTTTACCTTTCCACATGTCGAAATGACCAGTTCCATCAAACTTCTCCACCTTCAACCTTACATTCATCACAATTATTCTACCTGACGTAGATGGTTGGCCTTTGCTCGAGGGATACTTTTCTTCCATCATTTGTTCAAAGTAAAACAACTAACAACTATATTCAAATAGAAAACAAACAAAATACAAGCAAATGCCTAGGTAAAAATCTTCAACTCTGATACCAATTGTTGAGAAAATCGGGTATATTTTTCCTATTCTAAGTAATTACTATTCACAAATACTATGATTTAAATGAATAAAACTCAAGGTATCCTAACAAAATAATGCTATTGAAAATATAATGCTAAAAGAAACTAAAGTAGAATATTAAAGTAGAAAAATAAAAATACTAGAAATTTAACGAGGTTCGGTATAAATGTTACATATGTCCTTGGGCATCATTGACTACTTACATTATCTTCAAATTGGATGAACTCCAAAATTACAATTAATTGGGAAAATTGAACTAATCAATTACTCTTACAAAAGAGAAGAAGATATACAAATTTTGGTATGCTTTCAAAGTGGAGGAAGATGCTTTATTTAAATGCCAAAATACAACACCCACCATACTTCCTAATCCATGGAAGACTTTTTCAAATTTCTCACTAAGGATCTATACAACACTTTTCAAGTATTATGCACCTCAATATCACTTTTATGTTCTCAAAGGCTACCTGGTGGAGGAAGAATTCTTCTTCTTTAATATTCTAGAATTGGGTTTTTGGAATTGCTAGCATACTGAATTGCGAATACTTGATTACTAGAGGATTCTTGACAAATTATCTACCAAGACATTATGTTCTCTTTTGATGTGCTTAAATGTCCATGGATACTTCAAAAGCTATTATGACCACATGAAGAATTGAGGATTGAGGAGTTCTTCTTCCCATCTTCTAAGTAATCCTTCAAAGCTAGTACTTGTAATCGGTTTCAATAATAAATAGATTTCATACATGAAAAATTTGAAATTTCTTTATTCCATTAATTACTTCAAGTACTTCCTTATTTAGGGAAGCTCGTTGATGTTGAGATTGTAAGTCTTGTAATTCCTATTATATTTGAGTTGGTATTCTCATGTGTAAAATATGGAGTTTATATTGTTTTACTTAATATTATATCTTCTTCTATAAAGCCTTTCTCTATATAAGTTTAATTAATGAGAATTTGGTATTACACACACTCAAATAATTGAAACACTTTGTATGTTTGCATGTTATAGAAGTCATTGGTGGTTAAGAGCATATAGTTGGTATGTTTAAATTGTGTTTATGCATTTGGTTATTTTTTATTGTTTGTAGATATTTTTATAAAACTACTTGGCAAATGTTTTTCAAATAAAAAGGATTAGTTTTTCTAGTTTGTTAAAGTGGCCAGTGAGGTATTACTTGTATTATTCTCATTGTAATAGATATTACCCTCACCAACAAGATGGACGAGGGCTTGGGCAGCTCATGGGTATTCTATAAGCCCTCCATTTGAAAATTTAAAAATTAATTTAAAAAACATTGGAAATGATGAGATTGTTGGTAATTGCTTGAGAAACTCAAGGGTTTTCTATAAATACCTCACATTTGGAAAATTGAAAATTAATTTAGAAAACGTGGAAAACTCTTACAATTGTAAACTTGAGATTTTCTATGATATTTTATTTTTTAAACTTTGTATCATTAATATAGTTTTGTGTATTGGCGATATATTAAGTGATTTTTGCAAAATGATGTTCGGGTGAGTTAATTAAAATCTGAATTAATACCACAACTTAGTTATAAAATATGTACGTGTGCATAAGATTTCCCTTACCTTAGGTTTATCGCATATAATGACTTGTTGGTGATTGTACTACATCATGTGTTGGCAAGGCTTCAAAAAAGAGTGAAATTTGAAGATTGAATCACAATTGCTGTCCAAATAATAATAGAGGTAATTTAGGAGAAATTGAGTATGGTAATCTAACTAATAGAGATATTAGTATGAACTATTGATTACTTTAGCTAGTAAATTGCTTGTTATAAAGTGATATCTTAAAGTAATCCATGGAATGTAATTGTAAAGCATTTCTTTCATACTGCTTTCCTTTTTGCTTCTTATCACATGCTATCTTTTTATTACTGATGATGTCATGTTACGTGGTGATTATTTAACTATCTTTCTATTTGTGCCGTTTAATTTATCTAGATATTTCTTTCTTTTTCTTAATCTTAAATGACTTTTGATGTAAAAGAAGTTGTCTATGGACCTCTTCAAGCATGTATTATGCATATTGGAGATCTCATATGTATCATGATGATAATGTTTAGCTTTTGATTGAATGCGATGGAAATGTCCTTTTAAAAATGGGATGAAAATTGAACATTATTATAATGTTTATAATTATTTTAAAAATTTTATTAAGAGAATATTTATAAATTTTAAATTTATTCATATAACATTAATTATTTTATGAATATTTGAATTTTTCCTTTTAATTCTTCAATTAAATGACAATTAATACATTAAATCAATTAGTTTTAGAGAGAAATATTGCTAGGTGTTCCTTACTTATTGCAAAAATAGCACTTAGGTAATGTATTTATTTTATGTGATAATTTAATCATATTATTATTAAAAAGTGATCATATAATAATAAAATTAATTTTTTTATTTTTTAATTATATTAAATAGAGATTGATTTAACTTAAATAATTTGTAACGGAAAGAAATAAATAAAAAATTAAACCAAAATAAAAAAAAATAATTGCTTGTCTTTATACTATCACTTTTAATAATTATAGTATTAAACTGTCATAAAAAATACAATATCTAAATTTTATTTTTATAATAAGCATGTAATTTGTGCAATCATCCTCCTTATTTTTCACATTAAATATAATTTAAAAAATAAATTAATTAAATTTATATTATATGCAAAAATACATTAATAGTTGAAATACATCTCAATAATTTATGTTTTGATATGTATTTTTTGGATTAAGATAATCATTTTTATAAGAAAATACAAATTCTCTTTTTCATAATAGTTATAATTATAATTATAATATTCTACGAAAATGGATCATTTAATAACCTTGTTTTTCACCATAAACTTGAAGCCATTAGTTAATTTTTAAACTGTGGTTCACAAAACTTATTTTAGACAAAATTATGATTGCAGTTATTAAAGGTGCATCGTCATAAATAATGTATGTGTGGCAAAGTTGTTGATGAAATCAGATTTTGTGAATATGCATGATAAAAGAATGAATACTTGCTTTGGGGAAGTATTTGGACTGAGGTGAATCTGTGAGCCAGAAACATATGAACAATAAATTCATTTATTTATTTATTTCAAGTTATGAACAAGAATTTGAAGATAAAAAGAGAACCAGGTCAAGTTCAAGGAATGATTATGTCGGGGATAGAGGTGGTGCTAGTAGTTGGGCTAAACATGGTTTTGGATCGCCTGACCTTTTTTAATCTATTTTTCCTTTGCTTTTTTCAATATTTTTTTTAATCTTAAAAATGTAATATTTTGAATTAATAAAAAATAAATATAAATTATAAAGTTTAAGAGACCAAAAAAAAATTTTTTAAAATACTAAAATATATTTTTTCCCCAAAAATAAGTTCAATTCATCCTAATTCAAATATATCAAGCCCACTTCATTAAGTCAATATAATAAAGATAAAATATAATAAGTCTACATTTTAACTGGATAAATTTAATTTTATTTATGATTCCATTCATCTAGTAATCAATGAAAATTTAATAAAAAATCTCAAGCCAACTTTTAGCAATGGTCTAAGGAAAAGGTTGGTTAACTCTGATCATAATTAATTAATATTAATCGATGATCATTTAATTAAAAAAGATGATAATAGTGAACTTTATCTATCATTTTACATTAATTTTAACTATTAAAATATATTATTTTTATAAGGAAAAAATAGTATATTTTGATATTTAAGAATTTTTTTGTGATCTTCTCGTTCAATAAAAAAATTATTATTAGACAAACAAGATTTTACAGTTTTTCTCTACTTTATTAAATGAAAATTCTCTCCTAGTTATATTTAAATTTCTCTATGTTTATTATCATAATAATAATTTTCATCTAGTAAAAAAATATGATGAATAGTAGTCAAACACATGTTTTTAAAATAAAAAAATAAAATATGTGCTTGCATACCTGTAAAATTCTTCTTCTTCTTTTTTGTATACGGTGCAGTTGAGTTATCTTCACTGTCGTCTCTTTGTTTGGTGTATTCATGTATATAAAATAAATTTAAAAAGAAAAGAAATTCTTAACATGTATTAAAGTCTAACTTGTCAAATTCATTTTCAAATAAAAAAAAGGAAAAATATTAAGTTCTTCGACTGAATCTGCTAAGGGGAAAAAAAAGAATGAAAACGTCAATCACGCTTGAATAGTGCTTTGCTTTGAGTTGCAGCCCTACGATGGAAGTCCAAGTAGCTGGTTTTTTTTTAAAGGGCGCTAACGATCCCATTACATATGGCAATAGAGCATTTTAGCTAAGCATGGATAATCTATGACTGAATAATTGAAAATGTAATTACTCATAAATATTGAATGATTTCTTTTAAAATTAATCATAATTGATTAAGTATAGTTGCATAAGAATAGTTATGATACGTGTGTTGCTCGTTGTTGCTTGATTCACAGAAGTCGTTCCCTGGCGCAAAGGTGATTACTCTAATTGCAGAGATGGGCACACGGCAAATAGAGAGGACCACTAGGCCGTAGAAGGACCACCAATATGTTGGAAGATGCTTACGCATTTTCTCTATCACGCAATCACCATTGTTCATGCATTCTCTCTGTTTTTCTTTAATTTTCTTGTAAGACTATATATAGTCAAGAATGTCAAATTATTGTTGTTACCGTTAATAGTTTTTGTATTTCTGTATTTCTCTGTTCTCATCTTTTCTTTACAAGAGAGTCATTATGTATACTACGGGAAATGAATATAAAACTCTAACCCTAATACAGCTGCACATGCGTACTTTCAATTCCATTATACATTGTTGTCTGTCATTTCTACTCCACTAACATTATTGTCTCCCACTTACTACACACGCCAACAAAGAAGATATTGAAATGAGATATGAGAATATTATACAAACATCTCTCTTTCTCTCTGTTTTCTCTTCTTCCTCTATCTCTCTGAAATTAATACTAACAATGGTATCAAAGTCAGTTCCAACCATAGACAACTGGAACCAATCCAACGCAGAGTTCCTCAACTAGGTATTTGAAACCTTAGCACCACATGAGTCCAGCTTCGAGCGAGTGGCCACTACCTTACAAGCAGTGCTGATCGAGCTGCGAGCTCTTTACGCCTCCCATAGCTCACCTGAACCCCATCCATTGGCACGAGACGAACCCTTATGCCCATAGATTTCTCACCCTAACAATGATTACCCTCACCAACACCTTAGGTTGTCCTTCCCAAAATTTTCTAGAGATAACCTAATCGGCTGGATTTATCAGGCCAAACAGTACTTCAAATTCATGAACATTGCACTAGATTAACAAGTATAGCTAGCTTCCTTCCATCTAGAAGGCATCACCTTACAATGGCACAGATGGCTTGCAAAGTTTCGTGGACCACTCATTCCAGGTGAGTTAACTAAAGAAACACAACTGAGGTTTAGCCCAATCGACTATGAGGACCCTTCAAAGAACCCAAGGCTAGCACCACCACTACCAACTCTTTCTCTTGACGTTTTGATGAGTTGGTCGTCTGAGATCTTCAAAAAATTTGAAGTTCCAATCATTGGATTCTTCACCTTTTATGCTTGTTTTGCTGTCATGGAGTACACTACGTGGAAATTCCACCCATTAGATCTCAAAACTGATGAGACGCATTGGATTCCTTAGTTACTCTAAGAAATGGCAGTAGCTTATTCAGACACCAAAATAAAGTCCCATGGATCACCACCATTTGGGCCTCTAGAATCGGCCCATAAATCAAGTCTTCCTCTTTTAGCTGAACTATCTCGTAATGGGCTTGGATTTAGGCCATTATCTAGGCCTATAGCCCTTGCCCATGAAGGAAATCAACTCCCTTTATTCTGCTTCCTCTCTTCTTCTTCCACCTCTCTGAAATTAACTCCATCGATCAATTGAGAGATACATGAACAAAGAAAAAAAGGATTATGTCATTATTGTGATGAAAGAGTTGCTACCGGCCATTGTTGCACACGACCACAGCCAATTCACGCTGATGAAGGTTCAATCAGAGAACCCAAATACAATCATCTGATGGAGCTTCATCGTGCTATTAAGCTCTACGACATACTCCTCTACTAGCCATCTCTACGACCAACCCTTCCTTGTCATAACCTACATCTCACTCATGGGTCGAAACTTTGCATTCCAAAATTCGATCCAATCTTTTCCAAGAAACCATTCTGACATATATCCATATGACCCATATGGGTATCCCACTTGAAAGTGTTTCCCCAGCAATTCTGAAGGAAATTGCAAGTTTTTAAAACTTAAGGCTAGAGAATAAAATTCATTCCTATAGTGTCCAATTTGTATATGAGTCGTATTCAATTTCTGAGGCTAATAACCTGGTGAAATTTTATGGGAAGTGCGGAGATATTTGGGATGCATAAAAAAGTGTTTGAAAGAATAATTGAGAGATATCAAGTTTCTTGGAATTTATTGATTGCAACTTTGTATCGGTTTAAGGAATGAGAAATTGTTTTACAAGTGTTTCAGTCCATGTTATCTAAGAATGTGGAGCCTAGCTCATTTACTTTGGACAGTATGGCACTTATTTGTTCTAATTTGCTTACGCATCATAGAGGTTGGTTTGGAAAACAAGTTCATGCATACAACTTGAGAACGTGTGAAGCAATGTATGCTAAATTAGGAAGATTAAGTTATAAAAAAGCTATTTTGGAATTGTTGGAGGGTCATGATTGGTATTATGGAATACATTGATAAGTTCACTATCTCAAAATGATCAATTTCGTGAAGCATTGATGTCCTTGTAACTCATGATTCTTAAAGGATTTAGACCAGACAGCATTATAATTGTAGCTTACTTATCCAATTTCAATCCATAATCTGTTGCTAGAGTGACTTTTAATAAGGTGCACTGCTATGTGCCTCTTGGGTCCATTAGCATCCTTCCAGATTGCAGACATGTTGCATTTAACATTGTAACATTGAAAGCTCAAACCTCACAAGCACAAATGATTCCAACTGATACTAGGTTGCTTCTATGGGAGACTTTTGATGAAGATGTTTCTCTTTTCGATATAAGATCAGCCATAACATTAGCTAGGCTACTTGAGCGAATAAATGTCACTAAAGATAATAGGGATTACTTATGGTACATGACCAATGTTGATATAAGTTCATTAGATTAAAAAGGGGGGAAAGGACAACTCTGATAGTGTAATCTACAAGTCATGCTCTACATGTTTCCATCAATGGACATTATTCAGGGTCAGGTTATGAAACAAGAGAGTAGAGGAAATTTACTTTTACTGGACTAGTCAATCTTCGACATGGAACTAATACAATCTCACTTCTCAGTGTTGCTATTGGATTACCACACATAGGATTTCGTTATGAGATTTGGAAAATAGGAATCCCAAGTCCAGTTTGGTTCAATGGCCTTAACAAGGGACAGAAAGACTTAACATGGCAAAAATGGTTCTACTAGGTTGGACTTACAAGAGAGGCAATGAATTTGGTGTCTCTAGATGGGGCCCCGTCAGTAGATTGGATTCAAGATTCAGTTGCAAGCTGGAGCTCACAGCATCTGACATGGTATAAGATCAAGTATGGGTCAATAGGCATAGCATAGGAAGATATTGGATGGCTTATGCAAAAGGTGACTACAACTTATGTAGTTATGTTGGTACTTGTAGCCCTGCAAAATGCCAACTTGGTTGTGGCCAACTCAACTCAACTTGGTTGCTAGGAATATCTATGAGTGAGAATAGAGAGGATTGTGACAAGTTATGGGAGAATTTGGCAAATACTTGAAACTAGGTTGCATTGAAGATTGTGAAAATCATAAACGTAATGCTTTAATACTTAAATTTTGCTCCTTCCAAAGTGAGGAAGATATGATCAACTTGGATGAGTATGTGGAGAACATAAAGCCTGACCAGAAGGATATCTACCACATTGTTGCTGCTAGTAAATCAAGTGCTAAGAACACACCATTCCTCGAGAAACTACTTAAGAAAAATCTTGAAGTGTTGTTTTTGGTTGATCCTATTGATGATGTTGCCATCCAAAACACATTGTATTGGTTGGACTACTTGAAGGCAAATAATCTACATCAACATGGGGTCTGAAAGCTCAAGTCCCATTCTTAGACAAAGAATTTATCCGAGTTGCAATGAATATTGATCTGGAGCACAAAAGGATAAGGCGTGATGAAGGAGAAATTGAGAAATGAGTGCTCATATTTTTACCAAATCATACCCCAACTTCATCCTTGAAGACAAGGATTCTAAAAGGGGAGAGAAATGATACGTGCATATGCTATTTGATGTTGCTTGGTGAAAAGAATATGTTCCCTGGCGTAGAGATGGTTACTCCAATTGCAAAGATAGGCACACGGTAGAAGGAAGGGACCACTAGGCCATAAAAGGACCACCAATCTGCTAGAAGATGCTCATGCATTTCTTCTGTCACACACTTACCATTGTTCACGTATTCCCTCTATTTTTCTTTAATTCTCTTGTAAGTCTATATATAGCCAAGAAGATATAAAAATGAGATATGAGAATATTATACAAACATCTCTCTTTCTCTCCGTTTTCTCTTCTTCGTCTACCTCTCTAAAATTAATCCTAACAAGTTACTACAATATCGAAAGCATAACTAATCGAAATCGAACTAATATTAATATTTATTTTTTATAAACATATTATTATATAATAAATAATATTTTTAATATTAAAGATACAATAATTTAAATGTTATTTGCTCTTATATATTTTTTATTTTGCTTAAAACATATGATAAATAATATAAATTGTAAATTGTTTGAATAATTCAACATAATAAGTATTACGTTCATTTTTTATTTTTTAAAATATGAATATTTTTAATTAAATATTAAAAAAGTGAAAATTATGATTAAATAGTAGGAACATAGCTTATCACTCATAACAACTGATATTATCTAAAATTATGTAAAATTGACTTGGACAACTACCAGTAGAGGTGTCTAAAAACCGGTCTAGTTCGATTTGTATCAAGTAAAAATGTTTTTTAAACGATTCAGTCCAATTATACTAATTTTTAAATCAATCGAATAGGATTAGCCTGATTTTAATAATATATTATTAACTTAATTTAACAATGCATATATAACAAAACTAGCATGTGTTCTACATCTTCCTCTCGAACCCATTTCCCTCTTCGAACCCTAACTGCATCCTCGCCTCTATCGTCTCCAACAACAGTCATTCATCCTCGTGTCACCTCTAGTCCTATCATCTATGGATGAAATAAGTATGTGAACCGCATATATATTTGAGTTTATAGCATCCGTAACAGATACTGGTAATTATAGGATGTAGAGGGCAAGATCATTTTGACTCCATCTCTACCAGTAAATGTAACTACTTTAATTTACATTATTACAATTTATAATACATAAGTCATGACTCATCTCTTAGTCCACTAAAAAGAACAATACTCAAATGGTATCATAAATTAAGAACAACCAAATATTTGCTTCTCAAATCTTCTAAGTTCAAAAAAGATCCATGCTATACAAACAATTCATACATTCCTATATATTTCAAATATTTAAGCAATAGTCATTTTACAATCAATTTTTGCATCTAATATAGTACCAACATGCCCTTGTCGTACAAATTGTCTCTTTACTCTCAGACGTTGCTCTGCTAGTATTTTTTTTTACTCTCGTAACGAACCTAATAAAAAAAAGTTTAATTAGAGATGTATAATATTATTTGAAAAACCATTGTTTCTTCTAAGTAGTAACATACTCTATAGAGAAGAACCGACCAAACCGTTCAAATATAACATTTTTAATAGTCAAATGGTCAAATCTAGTCCAATTTAATTAAATCTTTTTTACTCAAAATCAAACGGAACTATAAATACCCCTAACTACAAGTATTAGTATATCATAGCTTGTACCATGTCCCTCTCAAATTTTAGCATCATACCTTTAACTTGTGCATTTAACCTTATAACTATATATAAATGTATACCTTTGCTTTATACACGTAATCTTATATTTATGAAACAAATAAACCTTTCATGATATGAACTAAACCTTTTATAAAAGATATGAAACTAAAACATACTATTTAAAAAGTATAAAGAGTATTCCTTTCGTAAAATTTACAAAATTAACGGCACCCTACGACCTCATCATTTAACACTTTGGTTGTTTAGACTAGTATTGTGGCTTTATTAGCAGGTTGCCAAGGGAAAGATTTGGGTGTAAGAGTTGGGCTTGATAGCATACTTGTACTCCGCTTTGCCTTTTCAATTTGCACAAATGAGTAAGATACCCAATTTTAAATAAAAAATGGACTAACAATTTTAAATCACGCAAGCAAATTGAATGAAAATAAATGCAAAAATCAGGTTTCTATTTGCTTCACCAGGGAGGAAGAGTTTGTGTTATTTGGAAAATTTTAGTTCCATATTATCCCAGTTCTACCATCCATAAAAACTAACAATTAATCATAATTTTTATCGGCACTACCTAAATGTTGATCTCTCACTAAGATTACATGAATGCCTTTGACCAAAACTATCAAGAGAATAGAGTAACCGTGAAATCTGAATTAGAGTGATTTTAAACTCAATGTGTATCATGATTCGAGGTCCCTCAGTAATCCATGCCACCCATACCACCCATGCCGCCACCCATAGCTGGAGCATCCTTCTCATCTTTGGGAAGTTCAAATACAACAGCTTCAGTAGTTGTCATCAAAGATGACACACTGCATGAAGACGCAACAAATAAGAGCAATCAAACGAATAACCAACCAGAAAAAATATAAAATGTAGTACCCAGAGTCGAGCAACCAAAATATAAAACCGATATTCAGTTCCTCAACATACCTAGCAGCATCTACCAATGCAGTCCTAATCACCTTCAATGGGTCAATAATGCCAGACTTAACCATATCAACATAGTCACCTGTGTACATAATAGATAACAGTTAGGAAGCAGAACCACCAAATCAGAAAGAAAATTGAGGTAGAACACCAATTCCTCAGACTAACCTTTAGCTGCATCATATCCAAGATCAGGGTTATCTTGTTCCAATAGCTTACCAACAACAACGGCTCCCTCAACTCCCGCATTAGAAGCAATTGTATGCACAGGTGTCTGCAAATTTTAGAGGAAGGGGGAGAAATAAGCAATTACTACTTAATCTTTATTAGTACCTGTACTTGCTTGCTTGGTTATTGGCATTTTGAAACCATTAAAAGGAATTTGAGAAATGATATTAAAAAAAAATTCTTACCAATTGAAATTAAAGTTATCAGATTTGACATATAAAGACACAAGTGATTTTGAAACTGATGACAGAATGCAGCTTGAGCTGTATTTGTTTCTTTAAAAGAGACTACACACACCTTTAGGGCATTCTGAATAATCTGAACACCAATCTTCTGATCAAAGTTTGCAGTTTGAAGTTTATCCAACTCTTTTGATGCATAAAGAAGAGCAACGCCACCACCTATTAATGGAACTCTTGTCAGATTGTATTAATCCCTCATGCAACAAGATAAATCAAGGAGTTAGGATAATACAAAGTACCTGGTACAATACCCTCTTCGACAGCTGCCTTTGTTGCATTTAAAGCATCATTCACTCTATCCTTCTTCTCACTTACTTCTGCTTCGCTAGCACCTCCAATCTGTAATGAAAACATACTTTTCCTCCTTTTTAGCATGCATACAAATTCCAATAAATTGTTAAAAATAGAAATAACTCAGATAATTTTCCATCAATATTTCTTATTGTATTGGGGCAGGAAGGAGCTCCGCTAGCCTGTTTCCACAAAATAAAGCCAAGTATACAAGATAACAAGCAGACCTTCAAGACAGCAACCCCACCAGATAGTTTTGCCAATCTCTCCTGTAACTTCTCTTTGTCATAATCAGAAGTGCTCAACTCAATTGATGACCTTATCTGTATCATTACAGGGAGATGCTCAATTTGAAATTCAGAATTTCAAACTTAGGCAAACTACTGCTTTAAAAAAAACATTTAAAGAAAAATAAACTGTGCAGAAGAAAGCAGTTCAAACCTGTTCACATCTTTCCTCGAGGGATTTCTTGTCACCAGAACCATCAAGAATTACAGTGTCATCCTTTGAAATAGTGACCTACAGCAGAATGTTATCATCAGGAAAAAGAATTTCTTGGAAAACAGAACCCACATCAAAGTCTATAAGGACACTACCACTATCATATGAAAGTTGCTAATGAATAATGAATACATAAACACAAACAAAACCAACAATCGAATGCATAACCGGAGATAGACTTCCAAGTTAATAAACTAGCTATTACCTTTTTACAAGAGCCAATCATATCCAGATCCACTTTTTCCAGGTTTAAACCAAGCTCTTCAGTTATGAGCTAAGAAAAAAACCATGTAGTGTCATTTAACAAATAATACCATATGGCTTAAAAAAATACTCAAAAGAACATAAACTTACTTGTGCTCCTGTCAGAGTAGCAAGATCCTGCAGACCGGCCTTTCGATTTTCACCAAAACCAGGGGCCTTTATAGCACATACCTACAGATATAGGTTACCATAAAAGTTCATAATGCATTTAAATCTGCATAATAAAACTCAAACAATCATATACATGGAAGCATCACACCACCAAAATCATAATAGAAAAGAGTTAAAGGGAAAACCTTGATTCCAGCACGAAGCTTGTTTAGAATAAGAGTTGCTAAAGCATCACTATCTATATCTTCTGCGACAATCAGCAAAGGCCTTTGTCTCTGTAAAGGATGGGAAAAAGGTTTCAGTCGGCCATAGCAAAGGGTGAAAAGCAAAAATGGATGAAAGCAGTAGACAAGATCACCTTTAAAGCCAATTCTAATACTTTAACTATAGCATTTATGCTTGAAATCTTCTTTTCATGGATAAGAATCAGAGGATCTTCAAGTTCCTGTGAATAGGATAAAAACAGACATTTTGGTGATAATCAACATCGAGTAGGACATAAGAGTCGGATGACAGACAGAAGCCTCCAATTATGTACAAGCCACAGCCCGTTGATTCACAGCAAAAGTTTTGGAACTTACACATTTCTGATTTTTCTGGTTAGTAATGAAATAAGGAGATATGTAACCCCTGTCTAGCTTCATTCCTTCAACAACTTCCAACTCGTTGTACAATGTTTTCCCATCCTGCAGCGATTATGTAAAGACAAACATGCAATCAGTTGACTACAAATAAAGCATACGCATTAATCCCTTATCAAGAATTATGGAATAAGAAAAATAACACCAAGTTCTATAAGTCATCGTTAGTGAGAAATAGACACTTACAGCGATTGTTATTACTCCTTCTTTGCCAACCTTCTCCATTGCCTTGGCAATTAGTTCACCAATTTCCCTCTCTCCATTTGCCGATATGGTTCCAACCTATCATTGTTACTTTGTTATCATAAGACACCACGTACAAAGAACTATAGCTAAGCATAAGTTTTCTAGGATAGACAAGAAACCAGTGTAACATACCTGTGCTATCTCTTCAGAAGTGCTGATCATTCGCGCTCTACTCTTCAAGTTTGTTACTACAGCATCTACTGCCATATTAATACCACGTCTGAGGTCCATGGCATTCATTCCTGCTGCAACTGACTTGCACCCTTCTGTGAAAATTGCACGAGTAAGAACAGTGGCACAGGTGGTACCTGCAAAATTTTTGAAGAAATGGTGGAGTTCAGTCAGACATGGTTGCAAAGCAATGCAATGTGAGTTCAGTGAGACATAGTTGCAAAGTGAGGCAATCACATCCCATGAAAATAACTTTCTTTTGTGGTTTTCTTTCCTTTTCCTGTAGCATGAGATTTAGATTCACCACTATATGACAAGCAACTACTATCACGTAAGAATAGCTCACTTATTATAATGTGATCGTATACATAACATAATGCTGTAAAATTACTGACTGGACCCTATAGGAGATAAGCTTACCATCACCAGCAACATCGTTGGTGGCATTTGCAACCTGCTTCACCAAACTAGCTCCTATGTTCTTGACTTTGTCCTTGAACTCAATACTCTTCGCAACAGTTACACCATCTTTTGTAACTTTGGGGGCACCAAAGCTTTGTTCGATAACCACATTACGTCCCTTTCACAACCAAAAAAAAAACATGAATAGAAATAAGAGAAAGTTAAATAACTAACTGCATAATCCGCCAATACTAGAACAAAGTTTGGAACTGATTGCAGATGCAGGATAGTTAGTACTCTTTCAATTGAGGATTAAAAACGGGTCTAGCAGACACTTGGGTCATTTTCTTGTTGTATATTAGTCACATTGATCACCTTACTTGAAATTGGTACACTAGAAGTCTAGAATCACCTTAATTCTTAACAAGTGGTAGTACACTTCACTCGTATGAAAAGGGTGACTGAAGTGTAACAACATATGACTGAAGTGTACCCCTAGTTAAGTACTAAGGTGACTCTAATGCGTATCAGAAAAATTGGAACGGGGACTACTAAAAAACGTATAAATGGATTACTTTTGGACCCATGGTGACTTTAACAGCTTCCGAAAGCTCTTCAACTCCCTTAAGCATCAGGGCTCGAGCCTCCACACCAAATTTAATGTCTTTAGCAGCATAGTTTCTCCTCCAGCTCACCCTACTACAAATCTGGTCAATGCAGAGAAAAAACTTGAGAAAACGTATTTCTTTTTATCATTAACCCAATGAAAACGTATTTCTTTTTTATCATTAAACCAATGAACCCATTGACATTAGCCAACACTCACCTGCTGAGAACTGTTTCTAGCAATCCTGCAGAACCAAAGGGACATGAAAAATTAGTATCAACTATCAAAGATGTCACTTTCCGTTTGGCTAATGCTAACAATCAAAAGAACTCAACCAAAGAATTAGATCCTATCTGATTAACGCTATTTCATTTTAATAGGTCTAGATTCATAGCTTCACGTTGGTAAATAGAGATTACGGAAATCAAGTAGAACCTACCTAGCTTTGGAAGCGATACTTGAAGCGAAGCGGTACATTTTTGGTTTATTATGATTTTACAGAGACCACCAACTAATATTTGAGCAAAAGTTGAAGAGTGAGTCGGCGAGACGAGCGCTCAATCGATGAACCGAGAGAAAAACAATGGGGCTTTTCTAAAACAGAAGGAAGAGTCTAGAAGCCACGCTTTAGGGTTTAGGGTTTTCACTAATATTAATGTTGTAACTTTCACTCGCCCTAGCAACATACAACCCGACTTAATTTGGTCGCATAGTTGTTACATTTAGGGGTGTTCACCGTTCAATCCAATCCGTTTTTAGGGAAAATCGATTTGAATTAATACAAATCAGATCAGATTGTTTGATTTATAAAATAATTCGATTTAATACGATCTGGTTTTCAATTTGATTCGGTTTTTGGACACCTCTAATAAAGAATAATATAAAAATTTTAATATATTATTAAATCAGTCTAGTTCAACTGGTTTAAAAATTAATACAAATCGGACTAAACTGTTTAAAAAACGATTTTAATTAATACAAACCGGATCGGACCGGACCGTTTGATTTATAAAATCATTATATCTGATTCGATTCGATCCTATTTATTTTAATAGATTTTTTTATCAAAAATACATTTTTTATCTTTTAAGAAGGATTTTTTCTTATTTAAAAATTAATTAGATTTGAAAAAAAATGACAAAAATTTGTTAATTTTAAAAAAATTTCTTACATCATTATTAATATAAATTGACATTTTTATTCGTTAAGATTATATACTATAAATATAATTTATTTATGATTTATTTATACGTAATTGAATTTTGATAGTTTTCATCTAAAAGATGAGTTTTGATAATTTCAACTAAAAAATTAATAAATCTCATATAATAGATTATTTGTAAAAAAATAAATTAATAAACAAAAACTACAACATTTGTATATTTTTTTAATTTATATCTGTCAGTTAATTATAAAAAATATTTTCATTATATGTCCAATAAAATTGTATGATTTTTTAGTACTTATTTATATTTTTTTAAAAAGATAAGAAGTTAACTATTTTTATTTTCTCACAACTTTTAGTATCAAACCACTAACAAAAAAAATCATTTTTTTCACCTCTAGTCTTTAAAAAAATTTACTAAAAAGTCAAAAGGATATTTTGTAAAAAATTAAATAAATTTGATTACTATTTAAAAACGATTAAAATTGTACTTATACTTTAAGTAAGGTATTAAAATAAAACTTTTTAATAATATGAAATATTTGAGTATTAATACATTAATTGGGACACCACTAACATATGAAAAATTATCATTAATGTCCTAGACCTTTAACATATATTCCTACATATACCCATG
Organism: Hippophae gyantsensis; assembly: GCA_030763125.1. Lineage (NCBI taxonomy): Eukaryota > Viridiplantae > Streptophyta > Magnoliopsida > Rosales > Elaeagnaceae > Hippophae > Hippophae gyantsensis. Next base: position 24,449,797 of record CM061039.1, on the reverse strand, counting down.
AATTTTATAAAAATAGTTCTAATGTCCTCAATTTCATCTAATGATATATTTTTTTCACATCGCTCGGGTACTAAATAATTTTAAATTTTGATTAATTTTTTAGATTTAAAAATTTTGAATAAATAAATATTGATTAATTTTTTAATTTTAGGATCTTAAACAAATAAATATTATTTTTAACCAATAAAATTTAGAATTATGTCTAATATTACCTTGTTTTATTGAATATGGGTTCACTTCCGTCTTTCGCTAATTCGTGTCTAATCTTTAGTTACCTTATTATAAGTCCCACCTTATGGATTGGGAGTAATGACATTATGTCTTCAATCAATGATATAAGAAAGACACTAGGTGTTGATGAAAGGAGGGTTTTTATTCATTAAGGAAGTAAGATCATTACAACCATAGTTTCGAGTTTATTTATACATTTTTTAACAAGAAAGGGATGTTTGGGTTATATAGTTAGAACTTGTTATGATGTTCTTCTTAATACAAGAGCTATTTATAGATATAAGAGTAAGTATTTTACATATATAACCTAATGACAAGTGGAAAGATAATGAATACATCTTATCTTTGTCACTTCCTTCTTTTTCTAAAATAAAGATACGTGGAAGGATATGGATTATGAAGAATCCCATAGGTACGAACAATTACTTGAAGGTCAATTATTCTTTAAACTCAAATAGGTAATCAAGACCTAGATAAGGGATGAATATGCCACCTATAGAATCTTTTTGCGAGCTCTATATCAATTCGACCAAACTGACCTCACAAACGTGAACTAAGCAACTTACATAACGAAAGTATAAAACAATATGCTTAATTCAATACATAATTAAAACACTCAGCATATACGAAAACAACAATCTGTAGTAAATACACTAGTAAGGGTGTGCCTCACAAGCTCTTGTCTAGACTAACAACATATATATACCTGGCAAACAATTAATAGCATGTGAGACAAGAATGCATACTAAACAATAGAAGATTTTCAATCACTTCAAGACTTCATATGAGGGAACATATTTAGTAAATAATAATTATACTCTCACAGTATGCGATCAATCTAAACATAGCAAAACAAATAAAGAGTCTTACACCTAGGATACAACCAAGGTAAAAAGATACAGACTCCTTCGAGACTCACGTAAAACTCACATGCATATAATAGACACAAGTAAGATAAATTAATTAGGGAGCAAGCAGATTAATTTACTACAATATAAGCTACGATTAGAAAGTTATAGACATACTACATAGAAAGAAAAGAAAGCATATGACAACATATGACAAGTAAGCTTTCTAATCAGAGTATACATTTAATATGTTGGAACTTATATGAAAGAAACTCATATTATACTAACATACATATTGATCATGCATAACAACATTGAAGCAATTCAAGACTTGATACACAACTAGGCTAAAAAGATACTAACTTCTTAAGAGCTCAACTTAAACATGTAAATCATAGGGAGGAAAGCACAAGATAGATAAACACAACTACATTACATATAATCAAAGATAGATAGTATAATAAGGTAGCATATATAGAATTTAGTAAATAGAAAGCAGGTAATAAATATCAAAAGCTTTCTAATTAGATTTTAAACTTCAATAGGTAACAACATACACCATTTAAGCTCTGAGTATAATATCAACACATTCGAGCATGTATAACACCATATATAACAAGATAACCCACATAGAAATCCTATCTATGTGCTAACATCATTGGGTTGCATAAAGAAACCACTCAGTAGCAAACAACCTACTAATCAATATAACAGTTATAACTTTAAAAAGAAATAAAACCAATATTACCTCTATCAGTTAGGACCTCCGTTCTAACTGCCTATTGTTGCTCTTGTTTGCTACCTCTACAACAACCTGGGTCAACACATGAATCTGAATCTCCTCCAAATCCTATTATTGTGTGACCAGTAACTACAGATTAGTAACCAAAAGTGTAACAACTTCTAATCTTGAGGACCACCCTCAAACTCAAATAACCTATCTCTTATTGCATGCAACAAGAGATATGATATCTCAATGCATTTAAATTAGCTCACTCTCACAATAAGGCTCTTACAAATAAACAGTTGCATCTAAGTAACTCTTGGCTTACACACGGCCTACATACAACCCATTTACAAACATCGTCTCGAGTATTTACCACTCACAAACACGGTTTTGGTCAAATAATCATGAATCACTAATACTGAACAACACTCAAGGTATTAGTGATCTGTTCAGTATTAGTGATCTAAAAATAGAAAAAAAACGAGATGTCAATTTGATAAAGCTTCATCACATTTTTCTAGATACAAAATAAGAAGAAATATAGAGATATTTATAGAGCATCAAATAGACACCTTGCCAAAAGTGGTGGCGAGCTTGGTGGTAAGGTGATAAAAAAGATATTTTTTCTTTTCCAAAAATGTCGAGTAAATTTTACAAATACCCACACACAAACAAACTAAAAGCACAAGTAAAAAACATTGGCACTCCGCTTAGCATACATACTACAAAACCAACCTCGTGTGTAAATATGCTCACATACAAAGCATACTTAACTATGTGCATGTATGAATTACTAATCCATATTAATCAACCTTACATAGAGGAAGACATAATACTAGGTAAAATAGCACAGACGTTATGTTTTGTACATGGGGAGCAATACATAAACAAAATTGGACTTACAATATCTCACTTTGGCTTTCCATGTCAAAACACTACACAACTAAATACATACTCACATCTGTCATAAGATGATCATGAAGATGACTTATAGAGGTTTGTTCCCATGAACGAAACATCAACGCATACCCAAACTCAAAAGACACACCTACACCAAGTGCATCCATCTTCATATACCAACTCATCAACTCTGAAACTCTGTAGCATGAGGAACTCAGCACCACTACATGGGTACATAATGATACGTTAAGTGCAGTCAACATGTAGCACAAACAAACACGATCTACATAGAACACAAATATGCAAACACTCCCTAAATATATGCAACATTTCCCCTAAGTGTATGCATATCAAAGCTACACTCATAGTTTTATGCAGTAAATAGCATGTTAACAAACAAACAAACAAATATAATGCACAAACACACACAAGTTGTGCATTCTTCTCCCCCTTTTGACATGGAAAGTCAAAGCAGGCAAACATAGAGTATGCAATATAAAACACATCTATATCAAGGAAAGAAGTTAAATAGAAATGCAATAATCCCAAAACTCATGCAACACAACAAAGAAGATTAAAGCAAACACAAATAGAAGAAACATATGCATTCAAGTGAAAAAGATAAATAATAGAACTGAGATAATAGATAGGTAAAAGCATGTAACAAACCACAACCTGAATCCAAAGACAAATCAAGAGTAGTGCAGACAAAAAACATCTCTCTAATGCAATATATAGCATAGATCCCTATATCTATATGTGTTGTGAGAGGGTATAAAAAGCTTTGTAATGTGCATACAATATCAACAGAATGGGAAATCAAACACCAATGACACATAAATATGTTAGTGAATCTATAGGAAGATGTTGACTAAGAGTCTAACTATCTTCCAAGTTGGCACACTCTTGATAACTCAACTATCTTCCCTCAAACATCAATGCCACATAAATATGTCTACAAATCCCTAAGAAGAAATTGATTAGGAGTTCCACTATTTTCCAAGTTGATACACTCCTAGCGATTCAACTATCTTCCCCTAACAACACTTGGGTGTATTCAATCATGTAACCTTACCCCATATTATGTACACACATACTGAAAAATATCACAGTCTACCAAAGAAAACATATCTCATGCATTCCAATGACAAATATTAGGCTATCAAATACAAGCGATAAACATGCAATGACTCACTATAACAGAGATATAGGTAAACACCTTGGAAGGCATATGAAACAAGATATTGTAAATAATGCATGCAACAAGTCATGCTAACAGTCCTATTTATGCATGGCTTATCAAGTGATGTAAAGAAGTAAAGAGCATCACAAGAATACAATAGCATAATATAAACTCATAAAAAGAACAAACAATAAGGATGTCAAATAAACACAAAACTCCCACTGAAACCATGCAAATGACACACATCTCTCTCATCAAATGTATGCATGCAAGGTAATAAACATGTTATCCATCATATTCTTAAAACTTTCCCAAAACAAAATCAGGTACACAAAGTAGAAAAAAAGTAAAACAAAGGATGGGAACAATCTAAGCATGTTCAAAGAACTAAAGAATCATTAAAGAATAGTCAATAAATTCAACATAAATATCCACATGTCCATCAAACCTTGATGCATTCAAGTAAGGGTATGACTAACTTTTTGATGACATGATCCATATGTGATATGCTAAACTTGTTTACTCTGTATGCCATCATGATATGCTTATGAAAATCAAGTAAATAGAAATATAGACTCAACAATAACCAAACTTCATATTTTCACTTTTAGCCCCCCTCTCCACTAATGTAAGTGCAAGCTCAGAAGAAATCAATAGGTTTTTAAAGCTTGTAATGAAAGGCTGAGGTAATCCTTTGAACTTTCACATTAAGTTTTAGCACATCTTTAGACCACTAAACTTTCACATTAAGCATAGAGCTCACAAAAACAAGAGGTAATCCTTTGAACTTAGGATCTTTTCCTTGTACTTCTCAAATTTGAAACACATATAAATTTCTCAAATAAGGGATCTTTTTTAATTGTGATTTATCATTCATTTAATTAACCTTCTCTTTTTATTTTATTTTATTTTATTTTCAATCTCTTTTCTTTAAGCTCGAGAGTAACACAAATATTTCCCAAGCAAATAAGTTCAACTAGTCAAAGTTGAAAATCAACAAAAAGAGGGCCAAGTAAGTGGGATTTAATATTTGAGTTAGGCAAGTAGATGCAAAGAAATGAAGAAATAACATAATGGCTCAAAGAAGAGATAAGGACAAAAAAATCATTGGTGGCAACAAAGAAAAAACACTTCAATGATGATCTAAATCCTTTCTATCCAAGCGATACCTAGGATTTCACCTTGAGAGACACTAAAAGTGGATTCTAGAGCTTGTTAGAGGCATATAGATCATCAAAGCAAGAGATCTACACAAGCTTCTCAAAACAAACATACAAATTTACAAAGTTATGACATGTGCAAAGAAAATAGTTCATTTCAAATAAAATATAAAAATTTAACCATACATATACTCAATGAATGCACATGCCGTAACAATAATATTTCAATCAAAGTCAAATACACGTCAATCAAATATCATCAATGGTTCCTCTAAAATTCATTGTACATGAATAAGATAGCATGATAGAAAAAAGTGTAGAACAATTCTGGGAAGAGAGAGAGAAAGAAAGTGTTAAAAAGACAAAAACAATAAACAAGAATGATGACAATGATGGTCTCAAAGGAGATTATAAGCTACAAAGACAAAAATATGTCTTAAGAGAAATCATCAGCACAAACCGTACAATGTTACCCCTAGAGAGAACATTAGTAAAAAATTGCAAAAAGTGTTCTCAAAAGAGATCATTGACAACAATCACATCATTGCTAGTCAAGATAAAGAAAGAAATTGATTAACTAGTGAGCAACATAAGTAACACCCTCAAAAGAGTAGAAATAAGGGATGCTACAAAAACATCTAATCATGTGAGAAAGGCTAAGGTTCTAACACAGACACACGAGGTATGCTTAGATAGAGTGAACACCCCAAAGACCAGGAAAGCCAACTAAACACACAACTCTAGTCACATCAATACATTTAATTTAGAAGTTCTAAAAATAGGTAAATAATCTATATGACATACATATGCATAATGCAAACCCAAACAAGCACAATATAGAGAAATAATCATGTAAACAAGCTTGTAACAACACTTTAGTTTTCTCCAATGATACATTTAAAGCATAAGAGACGGAAGAGCTTGCAAAAGATGACAAAAGCCAACCGAAGACCAACACACAACATACTATATACAAGATAGAAGACCCTTGTAAAACATGTGGGATGCATTATATATGACATGGCAAATGAATGACAAGACTACAAAATAAAATCCTAAAACTTTGACACTATATGATGAAAATATGTGACATGATGCTTATGTAAACAACCACAAAAAGTAATTAGTAAACAAGGAAAACACATAAAAAGAGCATGTCAAAGTAACTCATAAGAGAGAATACCAATAAAAGATCAAATAGTTAGGCATAGCAGTAAGTATGACAAATAACATATTATGCAAAGCCAAGAAGCAAAGAAATAAAGAGATATGCATGAACAAGAAAAGAGGGAAGATGTGGACAAAAAAGTTCATGGAGATAACAATCTCACATAACAATAATAGCCCACACTAGTGGAGATAAAAGGCACAAATATACAAGGTATGTGTATGTGTATATATAGCTTGAGGATCGAGCACCCAAGCAATTAAGCCTAAATAAGGGTAACCTACTCTAATATTAATTGAAGAATACTATATATAGGAATAATTACTCGAATATTAATTGCTCTTCCGACTCAAATAGATAATTAGGAGCTAGATGAAGAGTGGAGATTCCACCTATGAAATCTTTTCGACCAAGTTGGCCTAACAAACTTGAACTAAGCAACTTACACAATGAAAGTATAAAACAACATGTTTAATTCAACACATAATCAAAAACACTCAACAGATAAAAAAATACATAGTAAATACACTAGTGACGGTATGCCTTACAGGCTTCAATCTAAACTAACAATATACATATATGTGGCAAACAACTAATAGCATATGAGATAAGAATACATACTAAAAGCAAAGGATTTTCAATCACTTCAAGACTTTATATGAAAGGAATATATACACTAAATGATAATTATACTCTCATAGTATGTAATCAATCTAAACATAGCAAACCAAATAAAGAGTTTGACACTTGGAACATAATCAGGATAAAGAGATATAGACTCCTTTGAGACTCACGTCAAACTCACATGCACATAATAGACATAAGTAAGATAAATTAATTAAAGAGTACAAAGATTAATTTACTATAATATAGGCCATGATTATAAGGTTATATGTATTCTACATAGAAAGAAAAGAAAGAATGCAACAACATATGACAAATAAGCTTTATAATCAGAGTATACATCTATTATGTTGGAACTTATATGAAAGAAACTCAAATTATACTAACATACATACTGATCATGCATAACAACATCGAAGCAATTCAAGACTTGATACACAACCAAGCTAAAAAAAATATTGACTCCTTAAGGACTACTCTTAAACATGTAAATCACGGGGAGGAAAACATAAGATAGATAAATACAACTACATTACATATAACCAAAGATAGATAGTATAATAAGGCAGTAGATATAGAATTTAAAAAATAGAAAGTAGGTGATAAATATCAAAGGCTTTCTAATTAGAGTTTAAACTTCAGTAAGTAGCAACATATATTATGCATAACACTAGATATAACAAGGTATACCCATAAAGAAACCCTACCATTCAGATAACATCCTCGGGTTTCTTAAGGTAACCACTCAATAGCAAACAATTCACTAATTAATATAACTTTTACAACTCTAAAAGAAATAAAATCAATATTATCTCTATTAGTTGGGACCTCTATCTTAACTCCTTATTGTTGCTCTTGCTTACTACCTCTGCTACAATTTTGTTCAACATATAAACTCGACTCTCCTCCAAAGCCCATACCAACCAATGTGTTGTGATTAATAACTATATATCAATAACCAGAAGTATAACAACTCCCAATATTGAGGACCACCCTTAAACTTAAAAAATATCTCTTATTATACACAACAAGAGATATAAGAACCCAATGCATTTAACTTAGCTCACTCTCATAATGAGGTTCTCATAAACAACTTAGCTCACTCTCATAAATGAAGTTCTCATAAATAAATAGTTGCATCGAAGTAACTCCTAACCAACACATGGCTCACATACAACCCACTTGTAAACACTATCTTGAGTACTCACCACTCATAATCATAATTTTGCTCACATAGCCATGAATCACTAATATCAAACAACACTTAAGGTATTAGCAATCCGAAAATTGAAAAATGAGATGTTAATTTAACATAGCTTCGCTAATTTTTTTAGATAAAAAACAAGAAGAAATAGAGGGGTATTTATAAAGCTTTGAATGACAACTTCGCTAGCCACCTCTCCAACTATCTTGCTAAAGGAGGTGGCGAGGGTGGTGGCGAGCTTGGTGTCAAGGTGCTAAAAAATATTTTTTTTTCTTTTTCAAAAATGTCAAATGGATTCCACAAATATCCACACATGAAACAAACCTAAAACACATGTAAAAAATGTTAGCTCACTTCAATTCCCCCTTGCCAAAAACCAATACTCTACATGGCATGCACATTTTGAAATGTAACCTTGTGGTGTGTATAAATATGTTCTTATACAAAATGTATCTAACTATGTGTATGTGTGTGAATTACTGATATGTAGTAACCAACCTTACATAGAGGAAGATAGAATACTGAGTAAAATAAAATAGACATCATCTTTTTATACACGGAAAGCCAACACACAGACACAAGTACAATGAAACTTACATATTAGATTTTATCTTATCTCTTCCTTCATTTTAAAATTTCTACTAACACTTATTTATTAAAAATCACTTCCAACATGCTTTCTTTTATTACTAGAGATGTGGATACATCTCTATTCTTTATACAATAAAGGCACTTTTGGTCCTTGGCTTACTTTTTTTCCAATTGGGGAAATTCTTGTTTAGTTTTTTTAGTCACGTCCAACTCATTGTGATTGAATAGTGTTTTATAATTGAAATGTTTTTTTAATATATTTTTGAATTATATTCAAGTTACTATATGAGATCATTATGACCTTGCTTGTGGAGTGATTTACTTTAATTTCAAAGGATGTTCATATTTTCCTGATTTTATAGTATATTTGATTTAATATTACTACTCTTTCTTGGTTAAGAGCATCTTTATCAAACTCTTCTTCTGGTAGAACTCTAGATTGGTCTATTATTCTCACTAGAGATGTCAGTCCTATTTTAATAAAATGACAAGGATAAATAGGATTTTCTTTACACTAATCCATTATAGAACTAAAATATCTTAAAAATACTTTATGGACATTTGCTTTTACTCTTTTCCTAAAATATTTAATGGTTTTTTTTTAAATTCAAGAAAATAAACTAATTCCATTAAATTGTTGCTTGGGTAAATATTCTCAATCAACTCACAATAAAATAAATTGGTAAACAAGTTTTAGATCCGCTTCTTTAGTAATGTTGAATCTATTGCATGTGATTAGTTTTCTTTCTAGTGTATAAACTTTTTCTGTTGTGACAAATTTCATGGTTTCAAGTTGATTTTTTCCAAATTTTCTTATCAAATTATAAAGATTTACCATTGGTTTGGATTTATGTTTCTTTGTCTTTCCTTTTCTTCATCAGGAATAATAAATGTATCATATATTTTCATGAAGATTATTGGTCTTGGCATATTTCCTAGTGTTTCTTTGTCTTTCCTTTTCTTCCTAAAGAATAATAAATGTATCATCTATTTTTATAAATATTATTGGTCTTGGCATCTTTCCCAGCACTGTCATCTTTTCCTTTACAATTGTTTGGTTTTTGGGTATTTATGCATAGTTTCCTTTTAAGCTGGCTACTACATCACTGAGTCTAAGAAGCTTAGGGATTTTAAAGTTGGATAAACTTCCTTCTCCTTCAATTCTATTAGTGAATGCTTTGTGAGTTACTCTATAGAACACACACTAGAAAATTTAGTTATTGCTCTACTTGCTTTCAAGCATGTCTTATATATTCCTGGAGCTAGTCATTGTAGACATCATAATACTTTTATTTTTCTTCTTGATTCTTTTCTAAAAGCTCTTCCTCATTTTTTGATTTTAGACCATTATCCTTTTTTATTTTGGTTAATTTTGAAGTTTTATCCAATTTCTTTGAGATTTTAATCTCTTCTTTGTTAGAGAACTAAACTCTTGATGTTATTTACATACAAGTGACTTTTTGATATATAAAATCTTTAATTGATCTAATAGAGCTTTTATTTTCTTTTTTGATCTTGATTTCTAAAAGATTAATTCATATTTTATGAATTGTAGTTTTACAATTGATGTAATATTATAATTTCGTAATTGGGTGAAATAATGTGAATTTGTAAGTGTGAAATAAGGGAATTTTACATTTGATAAAATTATTTGATTTCTAATTTTGAAATAAATAAATTTTGCATCAATGATAGTTATTGAATGATGTTTTCACTTTAGTTAAATTTTGTATTTAAGAAATAATGAATTTTGTATTTCTTAGTTTCTTAGTTTTATAAATTAAATAAATTTTACATTTATTAAATAATTTGATGAATTTTGCATTCACAAAAGAAGTAAATATTGTATTTTCAAAATAATGGATTTTGTATCATTGATTTTGAAATATTTAAATTTATAAATTTATGGATTTTTGGGTTTCGTATTTATTGAATTATGAATCGAAATTGGGTTCTAAAGAAAGTTAAATTTTCGATATTGAGAAAATTAATTTTGGATTAATTGTATTAAATTAAAATCTCAAAATTAATTTTTGTATTCTAAAATTTAATTTTGATTTTCTTTTTGATATCAATGCATTTAAAAGCATGAATATGTTTTTGAGATGACAACAAATGTGATGGATGACATTGTTATGTTGACAATTATTTTCGGATGTGAATTGTAAGTCTAACTCAAAAGAATAATGGATTGACAGTAGTGCTATTAGACACATATGCTCAAATAAAGAGTTATTCACTTTCTTCAAACCATTTGAGAATGGGGAGAAGTTATGAACGAGGAACTTTCTAACATTTGTGAATGATGGTGAGGCAAATGATCCTAAGGATGACATCTGGAAAAAAGATGATTCTAAACAATGTATTGTATATGCTAGAGATTCGAAAGAACCTTGACAGGTTCATTCCTTGAGAAGCATGGATTCTAGATGGACGTAAAAATTATACATCGAAAAAAATAATGAATGCAATCATATTAAGTTTTAGGTTGCCATAGTACGTGTGGGGGAAGCTATTTTGATAGCGAACTAACTTTTAAATAAGATATCCCATGAAAAAACACATAAGACATTATATGAATTATTTAAAGGAAGGGTACCTTCTTATAAATATTTACGAGTGTGGGGGTATCTTGCAAAAGTGGTTGTACCTATACCTAAGAAGGTGAAGATAGGTCCAGAAACAATAGATTGCATCTTCATTGGATATGCACATAATAATAGTGCTTATCGGTTTCTTGTGCATGAGTCAAAGATCCCAAATATACACAAAAACACAATAATGGAATCAAGGAATGCATCGTTCTTTGAAAATGTATTTCCATGTAAATCTCAAGGAGAATCAAGTTCGTCTAAACGAACATATGAGACTATGAATGAAGATACTCAAAACAATGAACCTGAACAAGAGGTTGAGGATGAGGTTGAGGTTGAACTCTGATGTAGCAAGAGGGCTAGGACAAAAACATCTTATGGTCCAGATTTTTTGACCTATTTGCTAGAAAGTGAACCTCAAACCTACGAAGAGGTTGTGAATTCTTCTGAAGGTCCTCAATGGAAAGAAACCATTAATAGTGAAATTGAATCCATTCTGCAAAATCACACTTGGGTACTAGTTGATTCACCTCTAAGTAGTAAAACACTAGGGTCTAAATGAATTTTCACAATAAAACCTAAATCAGATGGATTGATTGATAAGTACAAGGACAAGCTTGTAATTAAGAGATACAAATAACGACATAGCTTTGATTACTTTATACTTATTCTCCAATGACAAGAGTAACATCTATAAGGATGATAAATGCTATCGCAGCTCTGCGAAATCTTGAAATACATCAAATAGATGTAAAGACAGCCTTTCTAAATGGAGAGTTAGATGAAGAAATCTACATGCACCAACCCAAGGGTTTTCATGCCTAGGGAAAGAAGCAAAAGGTCTGTAAATTGGTAAAGTCTTTATATGGCTTAAAACAAGCACCAAAACAATGGCATGAAAAGTTTGATAATGTCATGCGGACAAATGGCTTTAAAATCAACGAATGTGACAAATGTGTATATGTCAAGAACAAAGAAAATGGTTATGTTATCTTGTGTCTTTACGTTTATGACATGCTAATTGTGGGTAGTAATGATCAAATGATCAAATCTACTAAGTCTATGTTGAATTCAAGGTTTGATATGAAAGACATGAGACTTACTAATGTAATTTTGGGAATTAAGATATTAAAGATATCAAGCGATCTCATTCTAAGTCAATTTCATTATGTTGACAAAATACTTGATAAATTCAACGAGGGTGATTCTGGAATTTTGAGAACACCAGTAGTTGTAAATCTACACCTATCTAAGAATAAAAGTGAGAGTGTGTCTCAACTAGAATATTCTAGAGTAATAGGAAGTCTTATCTACTTGATGAGTTGTACAAGACTAGATATATCTTATGATGTAAGCAAACTAAGTAGATATATTAGTAATCCATGATCTAATCACTGGAAACATATTACAAGACTACTTAGATACTTAAGATATACACGTAACTATGGACTGCATTACACAAGATATCCAACTGTATTAGAAGGATATAGTCATGCCAATTGGATATCTGATATGAAAAACTCAAAGTCTACTAGTGGATATGTATTTATATTGGGTGGTGTAGTTGTTTCATAGTCATCTAAATAGACATGCATTGCTAGATCCATAATGGAATCTGAGTTCATCGTTTTGGATAAATATGGCAAAGAAGCCGAATGACTACTCAATTTTGTAAAGGATATTCCTAAATGGGCAAAGTCTGTACCTATAATATGCATTCATTGTGATAGTGAATCTATTATTGGTAGGGCACAGAGTAATATGTATAATGGTAAGTCTCGACATATACGTCGTAGACATAATATCATTAGACAACTACTCTTAACTAGGGTTATCTTTATTGACTATGTGAAATCAAAGGATAATATAGCTAATCCCTTAACTAAAGAGTTAAATCGAGAATTATTTGATAAGTCATCGAGAGGAATGAGACTGAAGCCCATGAATGAATAAGGATTTACAAAGGAAACCCAACCTATTTGATTGGAGGTCTAGGTTCAAAGGGACAACCTAATTGTAAAGACTTAGTGAGATCACTGTGGGGGTTTATCCTCAAGTCCATTCCTATGATGAAAACAGTGATCTCACTAAGTCTTTACAATTAGGTATACCCGTAAAATATAGGATAAACTAAGGCTTTTAATGATTCTTATGAAGAGAATACTGAGTGGAGTATACAGGTTACTCTTTACAGATTACTTTTAAAGATAAGATATCACCTATGTGAGGGAGGAGTGGGGCTGCTTCGAAAGAGAATTGTATAGGGCTCAATTCTTTATAAACTCTTACAAAATCAGGTTCATGGCCAAAACGAACATAACAGTGAGAACTAAATTATGACAGGAAAGATTCTATTGTGAAGTATGTCATCGCTTACATAAACGACATAACAGTTCAAGGACATCGCGTCTATTGGTCAATCAATAAGGTAAATATATTTTCACAAAGCAAGGTTCAAAGGATAACACCTACCTATCCTATGCAGGTTTCTATCCGTTGAACTCTATTTCCGAGTCAAAATTTGATTTAAAATTTTTGTCAATTTTTATTCATGTGGGAGGGATTGTTAGAAAACTTGAATAAAAATTTGTTAGTTTCAATTCTCTTCCTCTTCTTTTAATTTTCCGTTACCCTTTGATTTCAATTCATTTCTCAAAAAAATTTCATTTCTTTTTGTTTCTATCTTCTCTTTATCTTCAACCATTTTTATTCAATTTTCCTTTAGTTTCAAAATATGTATTCATTTATGTTCTCTTCTGTTTCAATATAACTTTCTATATAAATGAAGAAACATATAAGAAGAAAGAAGAGAATAAAAACTAGTAGAAAATAGAGGAAAAATGAGTGGTTGAGAAAAGAAAAAAAGGAAGAAAAGAAAAAAAGGAAAAAAGGAAAAAGGAAAAGAAGGTGAGAAAGTGAAAAATGAAAAAACTAGCAGAAAAAGTAAACAGAGGTATACGAAAAAAGTTAGAAAGAAAAAAAATTAAATTTTTCTTTTTGTTTTATATTTTTTTAAATCTAAAGTTAGGTTCAATTAATAAAGTTCAGACATTTGTAAGTTCGTTGAATAATAAATTGTGATGTAAGTTTATTATTGTGTAATCGTTGTATCTTAAGAAATAATTTTCCGTCATTCTCATACATCCATGGTGAGCGGAAAAATTATCTTAAGGAAACTGTGTGATACACATGCCTCAATTATTATTTTATTTATTTAAATTATATATTATTTAAATTTTGTATTTATAATTTATATATAGATATATTTATATATTTTAATTGTAATAAAATAATTTTATTCTTAAATTGTTTGTCCACGGATTATTTCCTACAAAAGTTTCCCCCTAAATTACAAGACAATATTGTGTTTCTTTACATAATAATTTTGGATTTTTCTGGTTCAAATTATCTTTCATTGATTACCGTTATATCATATTCTTCTTTATTAGAGCATATTTTTTCTTCATAATGTTTTCTTAATTCCATGCCTATTAATGTTAATAGACTTAATAATGTTTCTATATTCTTATTTTCACTGTCCATAAATTATTCTTCTAATTGTTTTCTATATTCTATTATGTTGGAACTATATATTTTTCTTTATTTTTTCTTTTCTCATTACGGGGAATCATTTCATCACATTTTTTGATAGTTCTTCTTTTAATCCTTTTAAAGGATCTCTTTTAAGAATATTTAGTTGTAATATTTTATCACAACTATTTTTTCCTTATTTCTAGAAAGATTTCTTCTTAGATTTTATTTATATTTTGTAAAGATTATAGTTTTCCTCTAAAAGAATTAAGACTTTCATTATAACTTTTTGGTTATTTTATATACTTATTAGGGTACCATTATTTTCTAATTATATTCCTTATAATCTTTATTTTGGCATTTTTAAGAGATTTTTATTTTATATTCTATCATTTTTCTTGTTATTGACCTATTATTTCATAGATCTTCTTTTAACTTCTTTAATTTCTTGTTCTTATTCTTTTATTGTTCTCATTATTGTTTACTTATTTTTGTTTGATCATTTATAAATTCAATTCTTGATACGTTACTTTTTCTCACTACGCTGCCTTTTCTTTCTGATATCAAAGGTTTTTCTATAACATCTAAGTTTCATTCTGTAGATATTTCAAAATTGTTAATATTTTTAATTTTATTATTTGTCCAATTTTTTGAAAAGTTTTATCTATTCTATAAATTCATTTTGTTCATATATTGAACAATTATGGTTATTAATGGCTATCTTACTATGTAGTGTATTGAATATTAATGATTTTCTTTTTTTTTCATTAAATTTCTTCTTCCAAATTCATATACTAAACTTAATACTTGATTTAAGTTTTTATCATTAAAATTAATGGCAAATCTCAGATATGCTTTGAATTTCAATTTATGGTATCCTAGGTTTTCATTGATTATTCCTAATAAAGGATCTTTCTTTTTTATTATTCTATTATCTTGGAGTGCTAATTTTATTTATGCATCAATTCTTTATTTGGAATGTGCTTTTATTAATATTTAAATTTCTCCTAAATGGATATATCAAAATTTTCTTTTATCCCTTTGGAGGATTTTTGTTAGTTTATCCATATTTATTTCTTTGTCAACTAATGATATTTTATACCTTTTTATGTTTGTAATATTAATACTAATTTTTTGTTACTTATTTCATAATAAACTATATATTTTCTTGAAAATATTTTTTTTTATTCTTAATGATGAATCTTTAAATCCATCTCATTCATTAAGATTTAATCTTGTCTTTTGTATTTCTTCAAATTTCTTTTTACTAATTACCATTTCTTGTGAAAAATATCTTGAGATATTTTGTGTTTTTATTTATATTATTTCTTAAGTTTTTATTATTATTATCATTATTTATGTATTAAAGATTACTATTCACTTTAGTTAACTTTAACTTTAGTCAAGTTGGGGGTATTTGAGATCATTTTAAAACCTTAATAGTATTTGTGATATTACTACAAAACTTGAGGGTATTAATGATATTATCCCTTAATGTACCAATCCTTAATTTGTTGATCTCATCTAATCATCCATAAATAAACATATAAAGATATTTTATATTACAACCTATTGATACCGATTTTTGTCAACATCAATGATCCGATGCAACTTTGTTTCCTATGGACCTGAGAACAGAGAACATAACATTAGGACCTTAGACCACCACAGAGTGTGATGGCCTTTGTCCCTCCAATGCTTAAGTAAATGAAAAGAAGAATAAGAAGGCCAGTATCTCTCTTTGTGATGCAAAAAGATGTAGAGAGATATTTAGAGAGAGAATGTAGATCTCACTGTCTGTAGTTATTTTCAATTATCCGAAGTTAAGAATTTATATTTAATGGTGAGCAATGGTGAATATATGTAGGAGAAAATATACATGTTGATGACCCTTACCCATATTAATAGACTTATCTTAATATTAGAGTTTTATCTACTTAATTATCTCATTATCGGATAATTATTAGATTAGATGTCGATTGCTCATACTATTGAATATTTATCTAATATTTATCTAATATTGATACTTATCTGCTAATTCAGTGCTAATTGGGTTGGCATATGAGTTACTTGCTGACTAGGACCTCTTATATCGTGTCATATGATGTGAACTATTTTACATCTAACATCAGCCCTTTAGACTTACTAGACCTAGAAACATAGGCTAGGAGGTATATCTTGCCTTCTATCATCACTTGAGATAGTGTCAAGTATACTCTTATATAGTCATTACTTTCTCGTATGATGAATTTCTTATTTTTTAAGGCACCCAAAATATGCACGGTGATGTATTGTTATCAATCAAACTCCCAATTAGGGAGTTATGTCGACGCCAAAACCTCTACACAATGGGTTCACTTTCCTATTTTTAGAAGGAGGATATGGATCCAAGTGTATGGGCTTTTAATGCCATAGGCTACTCAGAATCCTGGAACTCTTAGATGGGCTCCTTGATGAATGGATGAGATGCTTTCTTATCCTCTATATAAATAGAATACATCACTCTTAATTTTTCCTTCTAATAGTCAAAGCTCACTTTTGAGA
Source organism: Hippophae gyantsensis (assembly GCA_030763125.1). Taxonomy (NCBI): domain Eukaryota; kingdom Viridiplantae; phylum Streptophyta; class Magnoliopsida; order Rosales; family Elaeagnaceae; genus Hippophae; species Hippophae gyantsensis. The sequence goes on along the minus strand of CM061039.1, from coordinate 24,432,492 downwards.
GAGAGAAAAGTGGGAGAGCTTGGCTTCAAGGTCTCGTAAGTCATTATTTTTTCTAACTTTTTCCATTTATTTATTTCCTTAACACTTTGTAGAAAATATAGGTTTTTTATTTTATTGCTATCCAAATACCTCGCACCCCAAGACACTTACACTCATCCTTTCCTGTACAAGCAGTGATGAAGGACATAATGATTGATGAATAAGATCAAACTTGACCATCATAGGGAAAAGCAAGCACGAATTGAGATGGGTCGTATGAGGTTGTCACCATTTAGAGGACTGACAAAGGAGTAGGGTCCCATTTTCAGCCAATAATGGTATGTTCGGTTATAAGAGGTTTGGCCATGATATGTCTGACCGTGGTTAGATCATCCATGGTGTGTTTGGCTATAGCACAACCACTGATATAGTGCTTGGCCATTGTATGGGTTACTTTTGTCCATATAGTAGTGGTTAGGTGTGCATCAAGTCAAGCATTGGTCTCGGATCATATTAGTGACACAGTTCTATCCCCATAGATTGTTTGGATGCTTATTCATCAAGAATTGACTCTTCTAATGATGAAGACTTAGATTGTATCCCTGTTGGTATTCCTAGATACCAATTCGATCTTAATGAAGAAGATCACACTTTCTTTTCTATGAATAAGGTCCGTTATTGGATAGATTCAAGGATATCTTTAATAAATTAGAATTAAAAAGGTTAATACCTCACGTTCCGAGCATGATATAAAGTAACTCTATTTTGGATATCTTTAATAGATCATCTCTTTGTTGATTGAGACTGCTCTATTTACCTATAGTGTGGAAGTTTCTAGCATATGTTGGTGTTGTTCCATCCCAATTTTCCCCAACTATTACCTGATATTGTTATCTTGTTGGGTACTTTGGAAAGAATATAGACGTGAGCTAACCATGGAAAAGTTCACTTACTATTACTTTTTATAGCTTCAAGATGGAAATCGGGGTTGATTTTATCTCATACTGTATGCCAACTGCGTTTTGATTGAGAAACTTTTAGACACCAATAAGGGGTGGCAAGACTCACTTTTCATGGTGGATGAAGATTTTGACTTAAATCTCCTCATGGTGGATGGAGATTTGGACTTAAATCTCCTCATGGTAGGACACTTTGAGATTTAGCCTCATTGTGGTATACTTTATTTTTTTTCTAACATATTCTCCTTTTGTTTATAGTTCGTTGGTTGTATGACCATCCTTCTAAAAAGCAACTAGATTTTATCACTTATCTCTATGACATACCTTTGGAGAAGCAACATAGTGATAAACTCATATACTTCCAAAGTGTATCACTTACTAATGTTTGGACACAATAGTAGCTAAGCCAAAGAGTGGTGATCCTCCAAAATAATAAGTACTGGCCTTTTTACTTTTACTATTTTATTTTGAACACTTAGTTAATAACCGTGTCCTTTTTTTAGGTATGACTTTTGATCATCTAACTGGTAGAAAAAATAAGAGCATGACAACCTTTAAGTTTCATAAAGAGTTCAATAAATGGAAGGGTCCTTTACAGACCCAAGTGTTTTGCAATATGGAGGGTTCAAAAAGAAAAAAAAACCCTTATTTTTGGAGTAACTATCATTATATAACCTATTAGGAGGGTATGGTGCACATTAATACATGTTCACATTCCATTGATGTATGTTGTAAGTGGTATAAGTTCACGATCTATTGACTTGGATATTTCTCTAGTAACCTCACCTACACCACACTTTTTTAGGCTTTCTTGAATCTACAAAAGTTGGTGTTTAGATTTGCATAGCCTTGCTACTATAACCCACACACTTGCCTCAAATCTAGATCCCATTGTTAAGGTTCAGATTTATTCGGAGGGTCACTTGGAAACTATGGGGGAAGATCATCGTAGGCTAATTAAGGATCACGATGTCACTAAGGCTGCCTACCATGAGGTGGATTAGGAGTTAGAAAAAGTTTAGGATGTAGTTCATGTAGGCCAATAGGCTCATGCAACATCATTGGTGGCATTAAAGAATGTCTCAGTGGCTTTAGCCCAAGAGAATGATGCTTTTTAGAGCATGACTAGACGTGGAGATTTATAGGCTACCTCTTTGTATTCTTTTGATTTTAATTCCGAACAAAGTGCATTTACTTAGTGGCTTTACTTTCTAGTGGTAGACTTGATTTTTGTATAGACTTTTTTGGATACACACACACACATATATATACATATGTTTTGTTGCTTAATCATATTTGTATCTTTGAGTTTTACACTTTACTTTTATATTTTAGTAGTGATACTTTTGTGAGGTTTATCAATGATCTCATCTATTTTGAGACAAAGGGTGCTCCTTGAACATGTCCTTTGTTGGGATCTATGATCCAATCTATTGTTACACAATGGTATGTACTTATTGTTGAACGGGTCCAGAGTGATTCAAACAGCTAGAGGCCTATACATATATGTCGTAACTTGACCACATATTTTATGCCTCACCACATGTGTCAAGTCTGACCATGTATAACATGTTTGATTTTACTCCCCTTGTCTAGCCATATGTGCCACATTGGGCCAAATGTCTTGTGTTTGGCCATGGGCCATTTGATTGGTTCCATTAAATCTTTAAAATATTTAATTTGATAAAATTATGCTCGTAAAATGGGTTCAATTAAATTCCTAGAAATAGTTCTAGTACAAAATACTCATATTCAATATAGTAAAATCAATAGTAAAAACATAAGAAATACAAAATTTACAACTAAAGGGGTAAGAAAATGTAAATCTATTTGGATTTTCCCAAGCTCTCCTACCAAAGAAGATTTCTTTATGCTCAAATGGTGTTCTCTTAAGCTTTCTCTAAAACCCTCTTTATATTTTCTAAATAGTGTAGAGAAATCTAAAAAATGATTAAAAATGGTGTTTTTGTGGTTAAAAATGGTGGAAGAAATGGAAGATGAAAAAAGAGGTTTGTGGAGATGAAATAGGTGAAAAATAGTGAAAGGGTGCTAAAAATTCATGTAAAAATAGGTCTAGAAAATGCTTAGATTCATTTATGGTTGGTAGATCATTCTAAAATAAACATTAGAATGATTGGGCATGTGGCAACACTAAATGGGTAAAGGTATTGACGCGAGAGCTGACAAAGGAGAGGAAAGTATATGGCGCTCTATGATTCAATGGAAGAACACGATTGATGATATGGTCACTAACGGGGATGGTAAAAAGCCAGATTGAACAGGTGATTGGCATATGGAGACCAAGGCGATGGGCTGTTTGGATCTACTTATGTGGTGACATACGTCACTCGTTGATTGGAGCTAATAATGCAACCTCTATTGAGCCATTGCCATATGGCATGTAAGGCTTTTGAAGGTCAAGTGGTTCACTATAATTGGGCATCCAAAAGTTTCTAAGTGCATCCTAGAGATCTTCTATATGCATTCACATGCGATAAAAAATTCATAAAATTCAAAACAATTCCTAAAAATTATATTTTTATCCCATTTTCACCTTATTACCTAAAAATGTGATTTTTAAGCCTAAACATACAATTTAGTTAATTAAACAAGTAAATATTAAGCATTAAAATGATATAATCATATTTTCATAAAGTTATTACACTCCTAAACTTAATATTTTGCTTGGCCCAAGCAAATCATACAAACTAAAATATTAAAATTAACTTTTATTCTTGATATTTATAACACATTCATAACTATCAATAGTATTGGTTTGAAGCATTCTCAATAAATTAGAGGGCTCTTATAGATTTACTAATATACTCAACCAAGATATTCACATGGTTATCAATTCATAATGCATTTATGTAAGTGTATAACCAAATTGTTTTGAGGACATGTTCCGTGTTTTATGATGAACTTGTTTACTCTATATGTTATTAAGATAAGCTTATATGAACCATGCAATTAGAAAAAATAGTCTCAAAAACTACCAAACTTCATAACTCCACATTTAGCCTCTCTTCCTACTAATGTAAATGCCAACTTAGATTGAACTAAATAAGTCTTTCAAAACTTGTAATGATAGGCTAAGGTATGGGTGATGAGTGCTCAAAAATCACTAAAATAACCATGATTTTATGCACATTAATTGATTAATATATATATATATATTTATATGTTTTATCATATATTTATATATATTTGTCTTTTTCGGAATCACGGGTATTTTTATTGTTTTTCAGGTATTTTAGCTTAAAAACGTAACTTAAAGACTCAAAAAGGAATACTGGAAGCAATACATCACAAATATATTAATAAATAAATGGGGAAAGGTCAATAAATATGGAAAAATTGGATAAAATGGGTCAAAAATGTCAAAAATATCAAAAAGGAGAAAATCGCGCCAAGGCTGAGCTCACAAGGCCCATGGCCAGACCAGGCAAGACGCCCCACGCCATACAGATCGGCCCGCGCCCAGCCCGCTCATACGCGCGACGCCAGATCTCTGCTTCCCGCACGCGCCCGTGCATTAAGATTCTGCCTTCTGCGCGCGCCGCTGCCATTTCGCCCCATTTTTTACGCGCAGCAGCCTCATGTCATGCTGACGTCATCAGTATGACGTCAGCAATTACCACTCCGCGTTTTCATAATTTTTTAACATTTTTCCCCCACTTTTTCTCTCCATCTTCACCTATAAATACCCTCATTCTCTTCACTTCTAAACACACCTCAAAACCATTCTTCTCTTCTCTTTCTTTCTCTCATTTCTTAGTTTTTAAGCTTTTCTTAGTTTCTTTCTTAGTTTTTAGTTGTTCTTAGTTAATTTCTCTTAGTTTTAGAGTTCTTCCCTTTTTGGGAAGAACTAGTTATGTTTTTGTAATTTATTAGCTTTTCGATTCAATAAATGGGAGTGCAAATTCCGCTTGGAGGTTTTCCAACAACGGGAATAGCATCGAAGTTCTGTAAGGATTTTATTTTCTTTACAGTTATCATTTTCTACGAAATGATTCGTGCACTTGCGAGAGTTTTATAAATAGATAAAACCAAATGAACGGGCAGGATCAGCGATGTTGGTGCACGAATCATTTCGTAGAAAATGATAAGTATACTCCCAAGGTCGATCTAAGGAAGGAATGTATGTGGTTTTTAATTTATTATTCAAACTTTTAAAAACGAAATTAAATCCTAAACATCCTGTCACGATATTTTGGGGTTTTGTGTTTTTAATCTACTTACATAAAAATAAACATAGATTCAATAAACATTTATGCAAATTTTATCATTTATAATGGTGGAGTATTTATAGATATAATAATTAAGTTAATTATGTTTGCTCATATTAATTAGGTTATTAAAGATATGATTTAATATTTATTGATTCTCTCTTTTTTATATGAATACCACCTTTGGTGGGGTTAGATATTCTTTGTTAACTAAACAAATCAATTAACACCTATGGGTGGGGTTGATAACTAATTTGGTTAATTAAATTAATTCCTTTTTCTAAGAGATTGAAAATGAACCATTTAAATGCCACCTTTAGTGGGGTTAGACAGTTTAAACTTTATTCAAGGTGTCCAAATTAAACCTAAGAATTTAATTATCCGAGTACTAACTTTCAAGTTTTAAAACCACTACTGAAAACATGTTGTCAATAAATTTTCAGATAATAATTCTTATAAAAACTTTTGAAATAGAGCTTCACTCTAACTACCGGGCGATTGTACCAACAAATAAAAGAGCACTACTCTAAATTAGACCGGATAATTAAACCTTAAAATCTAATTTTCAGATTTAAGTTTGTAATGAAAAATAATATATTTCTCTCTAACATTCTTAATATAAAATCTTGAATAAAAATAAAATCAATTCATTTTAGAGATTTTTACCTATTTAATATTTCGTAAGCATAACAACGTTATTATTATATCATGTTTACAAATAGCCAACACAGTTAAATTTAATCACAGACAAATTAAATATAACATGTAAGAATAAAACATAAAAAATAACTGTAAAGAAAATAAAATTCTTACAGAACTTCGATGCTATTCCCGTTGTTGGAAAACCTCCATGCGGAATTTGCACTCCCATTTATTGAATCGAAAAGCTAATAAATTACAAAAACATAACTAGTTCTTCCCAAAAAGGGAAGAACTCTAAAACTAAGAGAAATTAACTAAGAACAACTAAAAACTAAGAAAGAAACTAAGAAAAGCTTAAAAACTAAGAAATGAGAGAAAGAAAGAGAAGAGAAGAATGGTTTTGAGGTGTGTTTAGAAGTGAAGAGAAGGGGGTATTTATAGGTGAAGATGGAGAGAAAAAGTGGGGGAAAAATGTTAAAAAATTATGAAAACGCGGAGTGGTAATTGCTGACGTCATACTGATGACGTCAGCATGACATGAGACTGTTGCGCGCAAAAAATGGGGCGAAATGGCAGCGGCGCGCGCAGAGGGCATTTGGGGCACAAACAGGCGCGCGCAGAAGGCAGGCGCTGCGCGCACGGGCGCGCGCGGGAGCAGGAGATACGCGCACGGGCGCGTGCGGAACTGGGACTGGGCGCAGGCTGATGCACGCAAACGTGGGGCATGCTGTGCGCGGCTGGGCGCTGGCGCGCGCGGGGCTCGGCGCGGCGGCGCGATTTTCTCATTTTTGACATTTTTCACCCATTTTATCCAATTTTTCCATATTTATTGACCTTTCCCCATTTATTTATTAATAAATTTGTGATGTATTGCTTCCAGTATTTCTCTTTGAGTCTTTAAGTTACGTTTTTAAGCCAAAATACCTGAAAAACAATAAAAATACTCGTGATTCCGAAAAAGACAAATATATATAAATATATGATAAAACATATAAATATATATATATATATATATATATATTAATCAATTAATGTGCATAAAATCATGGTTATTTTAGTGTTTTTTGAGCACTCATCAATAAGTAGGTGATATATCAAATATTTAGTCTTAATTACAACCTTAGCTAACCAAATACATATAATAGACCAATGAGTTACTTAGGTTCTTTTTACTTTACTTCTTAAATTTCATTCAATAATTATGAGAACAACACACTAAATTCAATAACTTATTAATCTTCTTCTTCTTATTATTATTATTTTAACAAAATAGGCATAACACTTATTTCTATTATATACATTAAAAAATTTATCTAATTTTTTGAGATAAAAAATTCATTTAATTTAACTCTAAAATTTTACACTTATATAATATATTTCTAAAAAAGAATAAGAAAAGGGATAGGGAAATATGCGGGATGGAGAAGATAATTCCCAACCCACCCATCCTTCATGAAGCATATTCTACTTGTGTCAAAATTATCCCAATAGATTTTGGTTTCAACAGGTCAAATTGACATCCCTACCTTGGTATGATTGTACTAGTTGATACTAATTATAGCACGAGTCACTTTCTTTCTTTTTTTGTTGTACAAATGAGTCACATCTTATACAGTTTGATGATAAATATTATCTTGAAATATCAAGTTGCACCACATATTAATGAATGTCTCTCTTTTTTTCCTTGAGTCTATTAGCTTATTATCATAGTACCCTAAAAGTCTATTAGGTTATCAAAGTATGAACCTAGAAGTCCATTAGATTATCAAAGTAGGACATTAGAAGTCCAACACCTAGTTTCAATAGCATTGAATTTTGAGATACACATAATAATGGTGATATCAATTGCATATGAAAGCTATCGGCAACAGAAATATAATGGTGTTCGGCTTTTTTACATGCAAGACTTTGAATGACAAAATGAGAGGTGAAACAGTAGTTTTAAAGATATTTTCCACTCTCGTTCTTCTTTCGGGGAGACTCTTATGCAAGCAAACTAAAAACAACTAAATTATATCCTCTAGAGCTTTCCAACCCAATCATTATGTCATTGTTGGTAGTTTATTTCAAAAGTCAATATTGGTCAAACTATCATATGAACTTTTTGTTAGGATAGGAGCAAATAAGCTAAAATTTGTCCTTATATTTTGTTGTATTTTATGCATTATCTATTGTGATTTTTTAATTTTTTAATTTTTTAATTTTTTTTAAATTTACTATGTATTTTATGCGTGTTGAGAAAATTGGCATAGAATTAATTAAAACAACCCAAATGGATTTGCATAGTACGTGCATGGGTGCACTTTGGCTGGCAGAATAAAGCATCGTACAAATGAGCTATGTGGATTAACTTAGACACAGGATAGAACAAGTGAAGATCATGCGACGTGGATGTGCATAGACCAGCGTCAAAATAACTTTATTTTGCTTCTAGTTTTAGAGTGCCTTTGGCTCTTAAAAACACACACAATATTAATCTTTACAAATTTGTTAGCCACCATATTCATTTTCCATCCCATATTTTATAATTCGCATAGTGTTTTGCATGAAATTTTACTAATAAATTCAATATTATTGAAAGTTATAAAATATAGACCTAATTAACCTAGAGGGATGAATAAATTATTTTTAATTTTTATCAATTTATAACTTAATAATTTAAACAAAGTTGTCAGACATGCAATCGGGTGTAAGAATAAGGTGTAGAAGTAAAATAATAACACACAATATTTTTAGGTAAAAACAACTTATGCCACAACCATAACCTAAAAGGAAAACCACCGACCAATCGAAACACCTAACTTTTCACTATGAAAACCAAATGTTCAAGTATAAACTCGGTCTTATGCTACCCTCCTTAGGATACTACCCTAGTGTACTTTACTTACGAGCCCTTACTCTGTTTTTACAGTTTCTAATATTAGTGTGAGCGGTTTCTAGACCAACATTTCAATAAGCTCCCCGCAAATCAGATCGTTCACAAATGAACTGCAAAAAGGTTAGCACAAAAAATACAAGTATCTGTGTGTGTTCTATAACATATATAATAATGAATAATCATAACTAGATGATTCAAAACATATGTCACTTGAATCAAATCAACTAGCAAATTCTAGATAAAAAAGATTAAGCCCAAGTTCAATAAAAATAATTTTTTTTAAAGATTAATAATCAAATCAAATAATCATGATCGCTCATACAATTATTTAATCTAAATATCTAAAAATCTAATAAAAAGAATTAAACCAATTAATACAAATCAATATATATATATATATATATATATATATATATTAATTACCCTTTCTCACTCGTGTCTTTCAATAATTAACTTACTAATTAATATCAATTGATTTCTTAAGTATGTCTTCTTTCAATAATTAACTTACTAATTAATATCAATTGATTTTTTAAGTATGTCTTATGCGTAAGAATCAAATTTTTTAAATATGAATATTAATACCTTGTTTTGCACTTGTCGAATGATCTACTTCTTGACTACCATATTTGATGAGTCAACTTTTTGACTATTCGTAAATATTCCTTACCTGATGCCAGTCTAATGATGCTGATAATAGTAATATTTTCTTGAATGTTTTTTGGTAGCTTTTTCTTGCAATTGGCAAAATTTATTTTTTGAACACACCCTAATTCAACCCTAATGTGTCTATATATATAGATAATAATAATGATCTAGTAGTATTAAGATTAAATATATTTTGGACTTAATTTTTCAAAGCCCATAAAAACTTAATAAAAAAATTATTTTTTAAAACACATCTTAAAAATATTAAGACATATCTAAAAAATATTTAATTAATAATTTCATAAATTGATTCAAGTTTAAATAAATATTTTAGTTCCAAAAATAAATTTAGATTTATAAATATGTGTTATTAAATGCATAAATACAATTCTATGCGTTATAGTTATAAACTCAAATTATACGTGAAGTATGACTATTTAGAACTCGAGCATTTGTTCGGCTTTTCTTGATAAACTTGATAGCTGGTCTAAAAACAAACTTACAAGTAAATATTTTGTCCGCAAAAATAACCAACACTCATAATCTCTACAATTACAATCCATTATTTGGGATCATCAACTTTTATAATTGGAGAATATTTTTTAGAGAGGGAAAATACATCGTAAAGAAATAAACTCTATCGTTAGGCAATTTCCTCAAGCTTTAGAAGATGAAGATCCAATCAATTCAAAAGTTTGAGTATTTGTTTCATCAATGTTGTTTTAATTTCTAGTTTTCTTTTGATTTGGTTTGAAAATATGGTGTATTTAATAATTTTATTCATGATTTTGGATTTAATTATGTTGTGCTAAATTTATTTATGGGTATTATTTAGCTTTGCTTCCATGATTGAATTGAGTTTCAGGTAGATTATTATTTGAATAAAGTTTGGGAATTTTTTTTATTTTTGATTCGTAATATCGTTAACAGTTATTACAGGAACAAATATTTTTTTATGATTAAAGTAATTTTTTGTAAATAATATTGTTAGAAAATCATCTATGTCAAAATATTCTTTTTTGAATAAGAATTTATGTTAATTACATTATCATTATGTTACTTTAGATGATTCGTGATTTTCTTGTACTATTTCTAATTAATTATCAAGATCAAAGAAATTAGTTAGTTTATTGTAAATGAAATTTTCATAATCATTGAGATTTTTAATTTAGTGAAAAAATCATTAATCTTAGCTTAGTTGTATATTTTTCTTATGATAATTTGATTAACTAATTGGCCTTAATTAAGAAAATTAATTGTTAATTTTAATTGAGAATCACCATAATCATTGGATTTTTTAGATTTAGTAGAAAAATTAATATCACTGACTTAGGATTAATTTTTAAATTTATCAAACTAATTCAATTCATAATTTGTTACTTAGCTAAAATTCTCATTAATCGTCTCACTTTTTAATTAAATTTTTTTACTCACTTTTCTTTTATTTAATTATTTAATTAATTATTTTATTTTATGTTTAACTTTTTCAATAATTTATTTTGAGGGTTTAGAATTATTTATTTAACTTAACCAACTAGTTTAAAAAAATAAATAATTTAGCATCGCTACAATTTTACAAAAGATTGACGTCGAGGTAAACTTATTGTTAAGTTATTAGTGATTTGTGCACTTGCCATCTATAATTTGTATTGTCAAGACCCAAAAAATGTAAATGTGATTAGTATTTACCTTAGTGAAATCAAAATAAATAAAAGAGTTATTTAATTATTCGTCCTATTGTTTGCTTCATTAAATAAATGTAAAATTCTTTATTATTTGTGTTTGCTTAAAATCAAAGTATAAGAGTCTATGTAATAGGATTGAGTGTAAGTAAAATAATCTAAATATTTGTGACAAATAATTGAAATTTACTTCTTCATTTATTAATTTAAAATAAAATAACCTAATCTAAGATCGCTGATATAGAGTCATCTAATTGAGAGTACTTTGTATAATAGCAAATTATAAGGGGTTACACTAGATGTGTTAGAAACACTATAAGATTTAATTAACTTGTAGCATTTTCAACATATCAATCAATAACCATTTATAAAATGATCTTAATATTGACCATTATTACTGACTTTTTTTGTAGTGGCTTGTCATTTGACTTTCTTGGCGACGATCGGATTGGTTAGCTAACATGCTTTTTTTCATGATGTAATGTCGTTACAATTGGTTGGGATGTTATCTTATATGATATTAAATCAAGAAAATTGTGAAATGAAATGAAGGATTTATGAAAATTTTAGCTAGTTAATCATGCTTACTTTCAAAGATTTAGGTGAATTAAAGTGAATGAACATATATAAAGTTGGATGATTGGTTTTTCCTTTAAAATACAAAAAGTTATAGTGCAAATATTATTTTTTTGTTAATCAACCAATTAATGTTCTATAATCGAGACAAACAATTAATTGATTAATTTATACTAGAAGAAATTGAAACCATTTAAATCAATACAATGGTCAAGTCATTAAATTAAGCTTTTGTTCAAGTTATCCAAATTAAATTTAGATGATGTGTCTAAAACTTAATTTTTAAATTTTCAATCTATCTACAAATAATAAATAACTAATAAATTGTTCATAAATAAATCTAGTAACAAAACCTTGAATCAAGAAACAATCTTTATTTAATTAATTATATAAATATTCACTTAAACAATCTAAGCAATAATGACAAAAAGCTAAATCCCTACAATAAAATTAGTCAAACATGTTTAGATTAATATCCAAGATCATATTAAAAATAAACATTCATCCAAGAAAAGTAGAAAAAAGATTAATCTAGAAATAAAGGATTCAAAATTAGATCTAAATACCAACAATGGATGATATTTCCTACTCTAAAAATATGTAATCCTAATCTTCAAAGGGTTCTTGAATATCTAGAAATCTTCTATTCTCTTATTGAATGTGAAAATCTCCTATAAATTCCTCTAAATCCGTTTTAAGTCTAATAATATGTGTATTTGACCTAATGAACTATTGTAAACTATTTATATGTATAATACTATTAATAATTCAAAGTCAAAATTTTAGTATGCTTGTCACGACACACAACTCAAAAGTACCCTTATAGTGCAACCCAAGGCTCATTTGTGGTGGCACCCTTTTTATTTTATCGTGGCACATAATGTTAATAACCCAGTACAAAAACCTGAGAGTTGGATGTCCTAGCACACTTTCTCTTTCACCGCAGTACGCACCGTTGGTATTGAGATTGTTCGTGTCTCTTACATAGTGGTTGATTCTTAATGTAAGGCTTACAATCCTTGCTCTTTTCACTTTTTGAGTGCTTTAAGTATTGTGTCTTCGTGTGTTGACATTGTTTACCTCTTTTGAATCCAACAACACCTTAAATACATCAAAACATAACTGTGATTCTGAAAAAAAAAATAGATTTATATAAATAATCAAGTAAAAATGTTATAGTCAAACCTATAGTTCCAAAAAAAGCACATTACAATATTTCCAAGAACTTATCACTTACAAAGAAAAATATTATACTTTTTGTCCTTAGGTAGGGTATCTTTAATCTTTAATGCCATTGAATCTATAGGCATAATTAGGATGTCCATCTACACCAATAAATCCTCAACTGTCCTCTGCGGATATTTAATAGATTTATCATCAAAGTCAAAGGATATAATTGTTATCTTTTGCTTCCCTAAACCTAGTTACAAGTATCTCAAATAAGGCATAAGAATGATATATGATCCCAAGTCTAGCATAGCTTTGATCACTTTCTTGTCTCTTATAATGATGTTAGTGATGAATCTTCCTAGATATGTCAACTTGAGATGCAAGTCATGTTAGAGCATTGAACAACTCTGATACCATCACTTTTTCATTCTACTCATATTTTCCCTTTTAGGTGATGAAGTCCTTGAAATTTTTTGCATAAGCTAGAACTTTACTTACAACATTCAAAAGAGGTAGATTAATATGAACTTTAGAAAATATATTATAAAATTTTATAAAATTATTTATCCTACCTTAACTCTTTCAAGTATGTGAAAATGAAATAGAGGTCTATAAGGCTCACTATGTGTCTTATGTTGCAAAAGAGGTGAACATGATTCTTTCTTGTTCTCCTCATAAGGTTTTAAAATTTTGTCACCCTTAGTTTGACATTCCTTGGATTTTACGTACATATCTGTCTTTCCTACGTCAAGTGATAAACATTAATAATTTTATAAAAGTCATTGTTTAGAACAATACCACTTTGAAGGGTTGTTATAACATTCACTTGCTCAATTTGACTAGGAAACTTTCCCTTTTATTATTTTTTCCATTGTTTCACTAATTGTCTTAATTGTATTTCCATCATTTCATAGAAGTCTCTAAGGAGTCTAGCCTCTTCTCATGCCTTTCATGCTTTCCCATACTAACTTGAGTAAAGATGTTCAAGTTTTCTTCCAAAGTTCACTTCCTAAGTTAACTAGGTGGTAATATTTGGTTCTAAAAATCTCCATGCATAGATTTTTAGCACATGTTGGATTATTTTCAATTTTACAAGAAAAATTGAGACAATTCTTCACTTATGGTTGTAAATATTTACATATGAATCATTCATGGACCCAAGTTAGTAGGATTGCATCAGGTGCTCTTGCTCCTATTCGTCACTTCTATAAGAGCTAAAATGTAAGGAACAAGTGTTAGCACCATGTGCAAGTTGAATAGGAAAAGTAAGAAGAGTAAGTTGTTGACATTTTTACCAAGCCATTTATATAGGAAGATTTCACCAAGTTAAAAAATTTGGTGTCATAAACGATCAAGTTTAAATGGGTGAATATAAGATATGCTATTTTTGTTGTTACAAATTTTAAGGATATTAGTTTTGTTATTTTTCTAATATATTTCAAAAGATTCGATCTAATATAAAGAGGTTTGATACTAAATGTATGATTAGAGTTGGAAATTTTTCTTGATGGGGTAAAACTGTGTAGAAATCATTCGGTTAGAGGTAAGGATGAGAAAAACAAAATAGAAAATTGGGAACGAAAAATAGGGATCCGTATTTTATATTATGAGGGAAAATAAGGATGATAATTGTATTCCCCACCTCGTTCACTAAAAGTATATACCCTGTTTTAATAAATACATAAGAATTTAATATTTTAATTTTTTTATAGATTAAATTATATTAAAATCAAACCAATTATAAATAATGCATTATATATTTTATATTTAATTATATTTTATTAGAATTAAAATATCAATAACTTTTTTTATAAAAATTATTTAAACTATTTATTTATATTATAAAAATATTAAATCTTGTAATTATTTTATAATTTATTGTTATTATTTCATCTAATTTGTAACAAAATTTTATCAATGTTATTTACTATAAAATAATTATGTATTTATTGTTAAATATATTTTACTTTTCTCTCTTTCACATAAATATATATTTTTTATTTATTAACTAAAATTTTATTTTTTAATTACAAAATATTTATTATTTGTTTTTTTAAATTTCGTTTATAATAAAAATAAAAATTAATAAAAAAATAAAAATAATATTTAAAATATTACTTAGATCTACTTTCTCATTTGAGGTCTATGCTTTTCACTAAGGATACCCAATATGTTTCTGGATGGATTTTAAGTGAAGATAACTGGTAAATTCTAAATCGTTGACAAAAAATGGGGTGAGGGTCCTTAAACGTACATCGCCTTGTTGATAACCTTATATGCGATAAACATATCAATAAATTCATCATTTTATTAAAATTTAAGTCTTGTCCCCACTTTTCCTTTTCCTTTTGTTTGTGTTTTTTTTGTTCAAAGGATAAATAGTTAGGACTACCCTATATTCTTGAAAACGAATCAACAAAAGCTCTAAGATCTTATGGGAGAATACACATGAGAATGATGCCATTAAATTGAGAATAAAAATTCCAATTAATTACAAAATGTAGTGGACTATTATTTTTCCTTAGAATCTAACATACAAAAAGCATTGAAAAACTAGTAAGAACTTGATCAAAAGATCTAATTAATTCAACCAAAGTTGGATGAAGGTGAAGAGCATTATTAGGTTGTAAAAACCATCAATGATTACTTTGCATCTCCCTGTAGATAAATTGGTTTATTTTTCCACTTTAGAGCTTCGTGGAAAGTGTAATAAAAAGCAAATACCTCAGCTATCTCTAGCAAAGGCATTTTCAATATTTTAGTCTATCTAACATAAGTTACCATTGATCCAAGCTACATCAAAATTTAATTTAAAGGATCCAGAAGGTAGAGGCTTCCACTTAGGAATAATATGAGTTAGATCCTTTTGAATTTATGAGTAGAGCTTTCATGAGAGTTGAGAAGAAGATGGTAAAATTCTTTTGATTCAAGTGTTGATAGTTTGTATAATTCTATGAGGCTGTAAAACCTCATTTTGAAAAATTACTTTATTTCTTAACCACCATATTGTCTTTAACATTACCCTATTGTTAGAGTGAATTCAACAAGAAAAATATCCATTGGCAATAAAGTGGGATGAGGTGATAAAATTAAATGAATATAAAACTTGATATCCAATTTGTTGATAAGATTCATAGAATATTCTATTTCCAATGAAACCAAAAGGATTGAAGAATTTCACATCGAACGAAAAGATGTTCAATAACTTCGATTTTGGAAGCTATAGTCATTGAGATTTTAAACCTATCAATAGAAGCTCTTACAAGTAAAGCTCCATGGAAGATTTTCCACAAAAGAAATTGTGGCTTTCATAGAGTTTAGATTTCTACAATCCATTCCAAAGATTAGAAAAGTTGGGTTGATGTCGATCTTCAATGATAGTAAGATAAGCATATTTGACAGAAAAGGAACCTCAGCCAAAATTTTGCGAGAGTAAGACCATTGAATCAGTGAGCGTGAGATTGGGTGGTTTTAGAGAACATATCAATTTTGTAATACTAGGACCCAAAATTGATTATAATTTGTGTATATCCTATTTACAACCACTATTTTAGTAACAAAGATTTTGTATTGTGAAAATTGGAGAAAATAAATGTTACTCAAGAAGAGGTAGAAGTTGATTTTTAAAGGCCTGATATCCCTAGATCAGTTCAACCATTAATGGTACTTCCATCTCCCACCTTATAAAAAAAGTCTTGTAGAAAAGCTTCTTTGGCCCATAAAAGGCCTTTCCAAACCAAGGAATCATAGTTTCTTACTTTAGTATATAGGAAAGTAGAAGTGGTAAGATATTTGCTTAAAAAAAGCTACACCCAGAATTTGTTATCATTAATAACAATATCTCAAAAAACTTTTGCTAGCATACTTTGTTAAAATTAGAGGGTTTTCTAAAACCCAATCCTCCAAAATGTTTGGGAGAGTAGATTCTATTCCAGTAAAGTAGAGTAAAAAAGTGTGTACTAGAAATGTCACCAGTCCATCAAAACTTCCTTATATGATTGTCAACTACTTCACAAATGGAATTGAGGATTCAAAAAGTACTTATCAAGTAAATTAGAATGTTCTAAACTGATCTAATTAAAGTTATCCTTCCATCTTGGAATAATAATTTGGATTTTCAGTTAGATAATCTATTTGTGACCTTATTGAGAATACATTAGAATTCCATGTTTTTGCTTTTATAAAGAAATAGAGAATGACCAAGATATTTGACTTGCCCATTTGAGATAGGCACATGAAAAGTAGTGTTGAATTCCTATTTTAAATCACTTTGAATATTAGGTGAAAATAAATAAGTAGATTTGTTAAAATTAATTACGTGATGAGAATGATTGCAATATTTTTGAAGAATTAAGTGAATGTTGCACATTGAGATATATTTTCTCTGATAAATATTATAAAATCATCAGCATAAAGTAAGTGTAATAGAAGAGGAATGTCTTGATATTCATACTCTATGAATAAGATTTTCCTATTTAGCATTATGGATTAATCTTGAAAGACATTCAACAACGATGGTAAACAAATAAGGTGACAAAGGGTTTCCCTGCCTAAGATCTCGTTCAAGTTGAAAGTTGCTAAAAGGTGACCCATTTAAAAATATGGAATAGGTAACTGTAGATAAGAAACTATGAGTCAAATGGAAAAAATTTGTGCAGAAACCCATAACTTGTAAAATGTCCAACAAGAAGCTCCATTCTACTTTATCATAAGCTTTACATATCCAATTGTAGTCCAACTCAATACAATCACATTTACCTCTTATCTTATTCTTCATTAAGTGTAAAATTCTTGAGTTATTAATGTGTTTTCATATATCCAATGTCCAAGAATGAAAGTTGATTGTAAAGGAGATATATGCTTAGAAAGAATATCTCTTAGTTGTTCACTAAAATCATTGAATCTAGCTTGTAAATCATATTACAGAGGTTTATTCTATGAAATTGGTTAGTTGTAATAGGATATGAAACCTTAGGGATGAGTGATATGAAAGTTTTGTTCCATTGATAGGGAATTGAAAAAGTGAGAAATTTTTTTTGTACTTAAGCTATAACATCCTTCTTGACAATATGCCAAAACCATTTATCAAAAATAGCTGAAATAATAAATTACCAGGTGCTTTCAAAGCATGCATATCATTTAGGGCTTATTTGATTTCTTTTAACGAGGGAATGCAAAAAAGATCATTATTTTCCACAATGGTGATTACTTTAGGAAAAAGTTTAGAGAGTGAATCTATTTGAGAAAGGTTAGAGGACTTGAAATTTTGCTCAAAATAATTGACTAAACCCAATCCAATTTGATTATAGTCCCAAGACTAATGCCTATTTTGTAATTTCAAAGTTGATATATGATTGTTCCTTCTATGATTTAAAGTGAAAGTATAGAAAAATCTTGTATTTTTATCTCCTTTGACAACCTAGAGTTCTCTATATTTTTGTTTCCAAAGTGATTCAACTCTGACCAATTGTTCATCAAGCTAGTCTTACATATAACATTCCAATTGAGAATTACCCTAAATCAAAGGCTTGGATTGGACAGTTTGAAATTTATTAGATAACTCTTTGATTTTAGAGTTTATGAATCCAAAGTGTTGCTTATTCTACATGGTTAACTTCATTGCAAATGTAGATAATTTATCATCTAATTCATATGGCTTGCAGTTAACATTAGATCAATGTCTTTGGATAACCTTTTCACAATCATCATCTCTCAATATAAAACGAAATGGTTTGAAATTATAGGATTGTGATATGAATAATAGTTAGGAAAATTAATGATCATAGCTTTAAGAAAAAAAAGAGAGCTAGTTGGAATTCTCCAAAACACTATCTAATTATTGCATAATTTTGTTATCACCTTTTCGCTTGTTAACCCAAATGAATTAAATTTGAGGGAAACAACCTTTTTTTCTCATTACTTGCCATGATGTCATTAATGTTGCCTAATAAACACCAAGGTTTGTTATAGTACTGTATCAAATTTGCAATTTTAGACCAACAATGGATTTTTCTTTTACTAAAATTAGGTGGCACATAACACAAACACAAAATTCATTTTTAATTTAGATCAAAGGGTGATTCAAACTCAACAAACACAAAATAGTTTCCCATATGAAGGATGTTAACGTTTAAATTATCAACCCAAAACAAATAAAAACCCCCCAAGACCAACAACTAGAAAAATAAGACTATTGGGATAATTTAAAGAGTTTTGTAAGGAATAAGAATGTAAGGGAGTTGTATTAGTTTCCATTAACCAAAAAGTCTTAAGATTTTTTTGTGAACATAATACATAAGAGCTCTACGGGCTCGAGGTCCCACAATGCCTTGAGAATCCTAACTAAAGCACCTCATGACTAATTGGGGGTAAGTTTGAGGCCACCTCCTTGCCTTGATTAGTTAAAGAAAAAGTAGGTTCACCACTAACAATACCACCTATACCATCTTGTAAGTCCTAATTTACCATATATTTTAAATGATCATTTAAGAAAATAAATAAAGAAGAGTTCTAAAGGCCTTCTCGAATAGGCTAGATGTTCAAGTGTTACACTAAGGATTGCCTTTTGGCAACCAGGTTATGATAAACCCCAACCTTTCTCTTCCGTTGGTTCTTCTGAAGATCAAAGAAAAAATTACCATTAATAGTAAATTAAGCTCGACTTGGTTTTGGCATCAAAGAAAGTAGAGTAGCAACTTTAAAATGGTGTTACAATGGCATTACTTGGGGTCCAAGGTTCAATAAGAATTACATTGTGTTTACCTTGGGCTTCAGTAAGATCAATGGGATTTTGATCAAAGAAATCTTGTTCCATGTAATTATCTGCATTTGTCTGATGTTTGAGTTTTTTTGTGATTGAAAGAAGTTTTAAATTTAATGGACCATTAGATTCTTTGGTTGAAGAGGTGTGCTATTCATTACAATAGAAACAATAGCATCATGTTTACTAGTAGATATTTTATGATCAAAAGCATAAGTGGAGAAAGGGACATGGAAACCAATAGATTGAGAAAACATCTTGCATCTCAAAAGAAGTACGATCATAAATAGTTGTGTTGTACAAACCACAAAAGAACAACATAAATTGATCTAAATTTAAGGCTTGGGCCATCTAAAGGGTTTCTTGAATGTCATGGTGAACTCAAGAGGCTTTTGGATGGAAATTTTCATTTTTATTAATAGAAAAGGAGTTACAACTTTCCTGTTTCTTCGAAAAGTTGGGGTGATGGGTAGGAATGGTTCTATTCTCAAAAATCTTCTACCTGTAGGGCCTAATGATGATTGGAGTGAGGGGTACGAGGTGTACCCAATCATTCTAAGCCATGTTGCTTAAAATCCACAAGAGAATGAAAAGACATTGGTTAAGGTTGGTTATAACTTGCTCAAATCCACTCACCATAAATAGGTACAAAGACATTAGCTCTAACTTTAAAATGTGCAGCTTCTTGTTGTGAACATTCATTTACAAAAGGATCAAGTATACCATGATGATAACATAATTCATGTAAGTGTTCATACCATAAATCAATCAAAATATTTAAGCTTACCAGTTGGCCATTTTTCATTTTCTTTCCTTTAGATTTTCATCCAGGAACTAATGGTTTGTGAATAGAGAGAAACTCAAAAACAAAAACAAAATTACATTCCATAAAATGTTCATTTTTAGTAAGATGTGTCTGAAGTAATGTTCCTATAGATCTAGACAAACTCGAAATATTAGTTTGTTTCATATTAGTAAAATGTATACCACGCGGTTGAACCCAAAAATCTACAATGGAAAAATTCAACTCAATAACAGTCAGTGTATGGTCACTTTTTCACAACAAAAGTAACTAACCTTTCACATGCTAGATTCTAGTTTTCTAGATGGAATCTTGATCCAAAGGGTTGGAAAAAGTGAAGAAGAAAATATTCTTGTGTGCATCTAAGAAAGCCAATGAGATATCTCCCTTTAAATCCCAAGATACAACTACTAATGCCACTTGAGATTTTTTGACACGTGAGTTTTTAAGAGTAATATTTCACATTGATTAAGTACATTCTATGATAGAGTTTATAAAGACTATGGATATCTTTACCCATTATGTTAATCTTTTGCGATTGAAAAATCCATGATTCTTATTAATTTTTACATAGAACTTGAGTTGATTGAGCAAAACATTTTGGGCCTCACCTCATAAGAAAGGGGTCTTGTAAAAATAAAAAAATACAAGTGACTCAAATATAATAGAATATAATAAAATATGTTAAAAATATAAAGTGATGGAAGAGACAAAGGTCCATACTTTGAATGGATGTTAAGACTAATATCCCAAATTGATTAAATATAATTTTATGGTATAGTTTATAAAGATTATGAGTGTCTTTACCTATTCGATTAGCCTTTTAGAATTGAAAAGCCCATGATTTGTATGGACCTTGAAATGAGTAAGTGAGTACCTTCCCTACTAGTTTAATTGAAGTTACAATAATAACTTCTTCATTATCCTCCTCTAAGTCAATTTTAGGTATGCCATAACAAAGGTTTCCATTAAGTTCAATAAGGTATGCAATCTCTTCATGGGTAACAAGGCCGGCCGGTGGTGCCATAATAAAAGGATAAAGACAAAAAATTTAAATAGGTATTGAGATTATTATGAATTCTTGAAAGATTTGATCAATTTTAAGAGGATGAGGGATATATATTAGTGAAGAAAATGAATGCATTAATATATATTGAAAAATGCAAGACATTGAGAATATCAATCATGTACCTTAGTATGAGATAACAATGATCACTTAGGAAAGTAGCTGGTACAACTTCAAACTAATCGATACTACACCACCACTAAGGTCAAACTAATTGATCCTCCAAGCTAAGTTAGGCCATACCTGGCTTCTTCCAAACTAATATTCTTTTCTTTTCTTGGAAACCAAAGCCTCTTACTTCTTCTTATTTTTTGTTTTTTTATGATAGAGGCAATGATTTGGAAAAAGCCAGGCATAGCTAGTGTCAATGACATACCGGTCTAATAGGACAGACCACCTCCATGCGGGTTCACTCCAATCAGGTTTGCTCACCGTATTCCCAACAAAGGTCCAAGTGACATGACCATTTTTCTCAATTCGTTTGACACCTTATCTTATGGCATGTACTAGGTAGGACAAGGAAATAAGATTTGAAGGTTTGTCTTTTTTTCTTTTCTTTTATATCTTCGTCACAATATTTAATTTTTCCATGATTTCTAGGGGTAGTATGTGTTTTGTAATATGGGTTTTTGTTGATTTAGTGGGGAATTCATTGATTATTCTTGTGAGCTAGGGATGTTGATTACCATTAGGGTTTATTCCTTCATGAAATTTAAGACTTTAGCTTTTATCTAGATGTTTTGTATTTGCTTCTATTGCATTGTATAAAATCATTCAGAATCAGGAAATAGATATTCATCATCAATTAAAAAGCATGGAATGTCGATGTTGAATTTTATTTAAATTTTTGCTTTTGTTTATAAAATCATGGAATTTAGCAATGCTTTATGCAACATTAGAAAAAGTTGGGAAAATGATAATATGAACCACTATTTGGATCAATGAATGACTTTACAACTTACATAATCTTCAAAAATGTAAACCATAACATAAGATATAACAAATGCATGCTTGCATTATAAAGAATAAATACAACTATGTAACTGGTTCAAAAATTTCTTAGTTTCATAATTTTTACTGTATATAAAACGAGGTTTAAGAGCCACAAATGTTTATCTTATTCTAAAGCTCTGTTTAGTTTTTTTTTATAAAAAATAAACAAAATAGGAAAATAAGCAAGTTAGATCTCTTTCATTATCTGTAATCAGAGTTGGACATACCACTAGCTAGTTAAATATAATTTGGTCAAATAAAACAATTTTATTTATTGTTATATTTTATAATAGATGTTATTAAACAAATGGTAGGAATCAAATTTAATTTTTGACTAATATGGGTCATCTAAAGTATATAACTTGAAAATTTATTGTAGCTTGACATCTACAAGTTAATTTTTCTTCGCTTTGTTAATTCAACCGAAGTTATGGAAGAATTTTCATCACTATACAAGTTGTAAATTAGTGTACCAAAATGTTGTTTATCCATGAGCGAGACTGGGGATGCTTCGGTTGAAATGATCATATCATTTATTAAAATCCAAGGAACCTACCATTTCCAATTAGGAAGGATATTAATTATGTGAATCTTGAATTAGTAAGCTAAAAGGAAATGTCTTTTATGCAAGGCACTTAAGGAAGAAAAATATGCTACCTAAAGAGCAATATTGCCAGTATGGTATGCCGAAGAATATGAATAGTAAACTCATAGGCTTTATATTAGAATTTTTTATGAAACTATCTCTCCCAAAATCTTAAGTTATTGGGAAAAGAACCAATAATACTTTTATGCATATATCACTCTACTACAAGTGTTGGATTTATATTCCACCATGCATGTTAAATACCTGAAATTTCACATTTGGGATTATTGGTGTTTGAACATGAGACCCCTAATTTTGATACCATGTTAAAACAAATTCTCTTAAAAACTTAAGCTATTGGGCAAAGGAAAATAATACTTTTATACATGTAGTACTTTATTGGATATCTTCTTCCTCACCAATCCACTCATTCCATGTTGGAATTTTACATTACTGTATGTAAATAATAAAATTCTGACTATGTTGTGCTATTTTCTTTGTTTCTTTAGTTTTTTCCAAGAGTGGAAAAAGTATCTTGAGTGTGAGGCTAAAGTAATTAAGGATGTACCTGGTTGGAAAGTTGGTAATAATGTTTACTACTTTGGGAGATGGATGCTCCCAGTAACTGGCAAGCTCTGTCTGGGAGTTTGGTGATGTTTTTTCCCAACTAGATTTAATTTTATTGTTTCATATTGGTACATTCTTAGAAAGAATCACAAGCACTACAAGATTATAGAGAGATCTAAGAGATAGAGAGAGAGTTAGATCACATTAATCAGTTACATAGGTACATATATATATATATATAGGCACTACTACCTCCAAGTGTTGGTATCCCATTGGAACGACTAATTCCAACTTATATTGACACAAAAGTAGATCTATTATCCTAGGATGAGGTCATACCCATATATCTCTATAATACATCTCTTCTTATCCCTTAACCAAGTCACGCACCCCACTATTAGTCACCTCATTCACCTCTTGCAGATCATGTATGTCAAGTACCTTATGTAGCTTATTAGATAAGTATGTCGAACTACCCTATGGTCATGGGGTACTTAGGTCCATAAAATTCAAATATTAAACCCCCTTTATTTTATCTTAAAGCAAGATGAAAGAATCACTCTTATCAAGGTACATCATTTTAGTGGATAGTTTCAAACTTTTTGGGGATGCAATATTTTCAAATTCTCTAGTTACAAATCTTTTAGCTTATCCTAGGAAATCTAGGTCTCTTACCTACTATATTACGAGCTCTAACCTCCTTTCTAAATTCATTTCCATTAGCAAGTCAAAATCCCTTCAAAAAAATCCAATCCATGTGAAGATATTTAGGTCTTACTTGAAGAATTTTAGCCCATGTTAGAGAAAATTTAATCCATGCTCTTGGAAATTCTAGCCATGCTCCTAGAAATCCAGGTCGTTAAAAGAGAGAATTAGTTCGCTATCTTTAAGTTCTTTTGCTTTAATTTACTTGTTTTTATCTATGGTTAAGCAACCTAGTCCCCAATCAACTAGGGTTCCATCTAGGTCCATCCCCATCTCAGGGGTCAATGACATCTTATCCCTAGTTATCCTTTGGTATAATGAATGGGGTAAAGAAATATGGGTAAGGGAACCCATAGCATAAGATAGGGTACTAGCACTCCTTATTTTCACCCTTAGTTCAAATGATGGGTTCGTGTACAAGGAATCACATGATTTTGGATAAAGCACTTTGGGAAATCCATAGAGATAGATCAAATGTCGCATGAGTCTACCTCGAGCCATCATGGGAGCTCAAGTTCCTGAATCTACAAGCACCCCTACTAGAGCTCAAGTTCCTGCATCTACAAGCACTTTGGTTCATGATATGTTGGATGCTTCAACCTTAGATCCTATACCTCTCATCTATATCATAATTCCCCAGAAGGTTTAGAAGAAAAGGAAACCACACTATTAGCCAACTAGGGAGCCTATAGAAAAAGAAACTTAGGGAAGTAAATCCATAAATTACCAAGTAGGCTAACAATAGAGGACACGTACCACCAAAGAAGAGCATACTCAATTCCATCCTGTGTGGACCTAGTTCCAATCCCCTAAAACACTCTCAAGATAAATGACCTATCCCATGAATGGTACGTGCTACATGAAGAGGCCTTATGAGTTCATTTAAGATTTCCCATACCTTAGGTGGTTGTTTGATTTTTGTACACCTACAACGTGAGTTTGGCACAAATAAATCCTAATTTATGGAGAACTCTTCTATGTTTGGCCATAGTCAGTGAGGAGCTTGTTACGAGCTAAAAAAGGTGAGTTATGTGTCATATATTGCATCAAAATAAATGGGTTAGGGTGTACATCTTGGCCATCACTCTCCAAGGTCTTATTTTGAATCTGCTCGATAGTAAACCTAAATAGAAGGACAAGTACTTCTATGTTGAGGGTGATATATAGGACGGTGAGCCTATGGTTCTAGTAAGTGCCACTTAGAACCATAATTTTGGCACCACACAGCCACAAGGTCAGGAGATGTTATTTCATCTTGGTGATGATGGGAAGGAAAAAGTAAATTGTCTTGAGCTATAGAATTCCTTACACGTGACTCAAGATACCTCATTGAACTTCATTTTAGGGTTTTCGGGGTGTGGAGGAACTATCGCACTACACCCACGAGTTCATACAAGAGGTACTTGTTATGTTACTCATTTCGATTGGTATCCTTATTTTTGTCATGTAAGGATGGATTTTAAAAACTTTGGAATTGACGACATGGTGGCAAGCCTTAGGGTCAATAAGCTAACCGAGTTTGACTCCCTCGCACGTGCTGAAAAATTTCTCCATGAGGTGGAGACCTCATGTGTTTTGAAGAATACACCCCCATCCGAGATGGTCTTGCTCCATGAAAAATAAATTGAGGTACCTAAACCTGCTTTAGAATCCTCAGTCTCCAATAAAATGAGACTTGATTCTCCTCCTCATGAAGTAAAGACTACTCACATTCCTATGCTATAACTAGATACACATCGTGTGGACGATATACGTCTAAAAAATATTCAAATGGAGAGTACCCCGATGACCATCTTCGAAGAGGGGTCTTTGATAAACTGAGGTACTTTTGGACACATACCACCATTTTGGGGGTGAGTTAGAATGGGCTCACATCCAAGCGGCTATATAGAAGATCGAGCTAACTTCTTGATCATGGAGCTCCCCACATGGGGTAGTTCGGCGTACTTATCTAATGAGCTACTTAAGGTAAATAAGTTGTATGAGGTACTTAACGTACATGATATGCATAAGGTGAATGATGTGACTAACAGTGGGGTACACAACCTGGTCAAGGGACAAGAGGACATATATTATAGAGATACATAGGCATGATCTTATCTTGGGAGAATGGATATGATTTTGTGTCAGTATAAGTCGGATGTTATCATTCTAATAGGGTACCAAGACCTAGAGGTAGTAGTACCAATATATATGGACCTATGTAACTCATTAGTGGAATATGACTCTCTCTCTTAGATTTCTCTAGAATCATGTAGTACTTGTGATTCTCTCCAAATCATCGGCACCCATCATAAGGCTGTGAATTTTTTCAATCCATTATGAGAATTTGAAACCTTTTATTTAGAAAATCAAGATAATCATCTTTATAGAGAAATTCAACTCTATCAACATAACTAGCCACCATACTTCCCTTGATTCAAGGATAAGCAACTCTAAGAACCATCTCAAGCACCCTATGCATTAAGTTCTTGGTAATTTCCATAATGAACATGTACCTCAATTAGGTCATTGGTTAAGTATATCGTACTATCCTGTTTAGGGATACTCTTTAGTTATGTGGTATCTCGATCCATAACACCCAAACAATATTGATAAGGTTTCCATCCTCTAGTGCTTGTGTTTTGTTACCATGTCCTGGTCTCATATCTTTTACAATAAAAATGCAGCAAATTTTTTTTTTTTTGGCATAATCTGCAAATACTACCGTCATAATTATCTTTGTTTTCTTGACCTAAGTGTCTTTTCCTTACCATCTGTTCAAAACCGTAGTTATTAAAGGTAAGAATTTGCTTGTGTCGTCTTTAGGTAATTTTAGTTAAACGAAGGTGATGGTGAATAAGACACCAACTATTTCCAAAGAATGATGTAATCATTTGGAGGCAGTTTTGTAGAGTGAGATTTGCTTAGGCTTTAGTTCTAAAGCTTTTTTTGATGTATAGTGTTAAGATCAGACTGAGTTAGTTTTCACCCATAACCACTCCAAATACCTTCAACTATATAACAAATGTATATTTAGTGATAAATCATGTCTAAGATTCTTTAGTATGGGCTAGCTAGGGTGATCATGTTACTCACTGTGATCAGGGTGGAGTACATTGTTTTAGAATTGTGTGTTATAATTAAAATCTTGGTGGTATATAAAGTTATATAATATATGAATATAATTGTATATTTATTATTTAACTTTATATGATTTAGGAATGAATAATGATAAGTGACATAAAAAAAAGGATAAATTTTCCAAAAATGAAAAAAATTATAAGACTTATTTCATTTTTGTTGACATATATAATAACAAATAGTTTTATTAGAATATTAGGGGTGAAATTTCTTATTTATCTATATCTAATTTTCTAAAAAAAAATTATATGACTTGTTTTTTTTGACTTATTATAATAATAAATAATTTTATTAGAATAGAAGGGACAAATATTTTATTTATTTATATTACATATAAAATTATAAATCACAAAAAATAATTTTAAACAAAAAGATACTTATGTTTTATTTTAAATATAAAAAAATATTTAAGTTAATAGCTTATTAAATTATACTATATTATATAAGGAGTACATTGTCAATTTGCGTTAGCGTATGTAACGGTGTTAGTAAAAATGTATCTATATTATTGAGTTCAGGGATATGTTTGTAACAAAATTGAGTTTTGTGACTTATGTAAAATTTAAAAAAAATTGATTTCGCCCAAAATAGATACAAGCTAGCTGATACGCATACTTTTATCAGAACTCAATCTTGCTTGTGGAGATTGATGTGAGGTGAGAAAAAAAGAGGAATATAGTAAGGCAAGCTCTGGCTCTATTCTGGACCCTAGGATGAAGATTTTAAAATTGTCAATGAAAATCATGTGATGTGATTCTGATTCAACGGGATGCTGTGGAATTGTACACTCTCCTTTTCTTCTTCTATAACTTAAAATTTAATTATCATTTTTATTTAATTTGATAGTATCTTATAACAAATTAATTTGAAATAATAACAATAAATTATAAAATAATTATAAGATTTTAAAATTTTAGAATTTAAATAAATATTTTGAATAATTTTTATAAAAGAAAAATTATTCAAAATATTTTAATAAAATAATAATAATATATATATAATGTATTATTTATGATTAATTTAAGTTTAAATTTATAAAAAATTAAAAATATTAAATTTGTTATATATTTATTAAAATATAATATATAATTTTAAAAAATAAAATAAATAATACGATTTTTATTTTTATCTTACCTCATTTACCTTACCTCATCTTATAAGATATAAATCTCTATTTTTCATTTTTACTTCTTTATTTTATTATTTTCACACTTACTTTTTAAGTGTATAATCTTTAAAGTTAGGTAACATATATTCCTTCAAGTTAGGATTACCTAATTATTTTGTATAATAAGACTTTTTTTTTATCAATCAGGATTTACACTACTTGATCCAAAAAGTCTTCTATAAATCAAGAAAGTGTTACTCTTACTTTTCGTTGATGGACACTCGAGCTATTGCCCACGTGACATGAAAATAAACCCTAAAAAATAGTATTATTTGAGTCAAGTTACAACTTTTTATGAAGCAATAGGATATTTTGCATGTTTATCATAAAAACAATTATTAAAAAAAAAACACCCCTCAAATCCATTTTAGTTGGGAACTAAATTACCTAGTATTATTTTTTATTGCACTCTATGTACCATCAAAAGCACAAGGTTCACTTTTATATTATTTATCTCTTGAATTATTTATTTTTACGTATTTACTATATGTTGGAGACACACTAAAAAAATAAGAGAATTAATTGGACTTTTTAAAGTAAATTTAGAATCTGGACTCCTCATGCTAGAATATCATTGTCTTATAAATAAGGAGATGATAAATACCTTCGATTTTTAAGATGTATATGTTTTTTACTATGAAAAAATATGATCACTATTATTAATCATAAAAATATTATAAATATAATTGATTTGACATAATCTTTTTATTTAATATAGTTTTATAAATATAATTATTTGATATTTATTAAAAATTTATTATATTTAAATTTTTTCATATATATTATATACCGCTTGGGATTAAAAAGTATTATGTTGTAGGCTTAATACAAGATAAATACAAGCTCTTATTGGTTTTTTTTCTTTTTTTTCTTTCTCGATTCAATCAAAGATAAAAAAAATTTCATTAAAAGGAAAACTTCAATTTACAGAATGTGATAATTGATAGTCTTGTTTAGTGATAAATCTACTTTCTTGATTTAATGTTATATTTTGCTAATAGATGAAGTAGGAAACATGAAAGACATTTAATTAATGTTGTTATTGAAGCACTAACTCCTTATTTACCATTAAATGTGGAGATGAACATGAAGTCTTTGCTACCATAAGTTCTTCAAGAATGTTGTCTATAAATAACTTGTTTGAAAGATAGAAAAAGTCTTTGTGAGAGTTATCTTATGAGTTATTACATAGAGAGAAAATTTTGTTTTTTTATAAGTAATATTTTCCCTATTTTGTGAGAGAGTTATTTCTCCTATTACAATAGAGGTTAGAATTGTTATCTCAATATAACTAGAGAGAATGTGTTATAATCTCTATTTTACAATAGTGAAATCCTTTTACACTTGCCCATGATTTTTTATCCTAATTTGTTCGGGGGGTTTTCACGTAAAATATTTATATCCATTTTATTTTTATTATTCTTAATTTCACTTTAGTTGTGTATTAGCTTTAACTAGGTAATTTTTCCTAACAGTGGTATCAAAGCAATTGGTTGAGGGGTGTGAAGCAGATCGTTGTGAACGAGATGTCGACTACGATAAAGTTCGATGTTGAGAAGTTCAACGGGAGTAATTTCTTTTTGTGGAAAATGAAGATTAAGGCAATTTTGAGAAAAGACAATTGTTTGGCAGCAATTGGAGAAAATCATGTAGATATTACTAATGATAGCAAGTGGAACGAGATGGACGACAATGCAATTGTCGATATGTGTAAATCAAAGTGGTGCAACGTTAGTGAGCCGTGGTAACGGTTCGGTTTCGTCGGAACCGTACGTCGGTTCCGAAACCGAACGAGGTTCTTGATGGAAGAACCTTAATAAAGTATCGGGTCCTCTCACTATTAACTGCATAACAATTCAGATTACACCATCAATACGCAGAGAATAAGTGTGAGAAACCAGTGAAAGCATCGAACAGAAAATTCATTGGAATTCCCGTGCAAGTGCTGAAATTTGATCAATGGCAGGAGGTATGTTTTCAATCCAATTTTGTTTCCGCTGCATTTAAATTATGAGTTCATATGGTTTTGTGAATGTTTCTGGATTGAATTGAGACTCTAACATTTGGTATCAGAGCCATTTGAAAACAACTCTGTTTTGCTCTGTTTCACGAGAACTGAAATTTTGGGTTTTTTATTTTGATTGTTTTTGATGCATATGGAAATTATAAAGTGTTTCAATATTGATTTTTGAGTGATTATGTAAAATTAAACTTGAAAAACAATGAAGAAAATAAATCCAATTTGCCATTGGTATTTATTTCCTTCATTAATTAACTTTTTGTTTAAAATGAAGTTTTTACTTAAAATTAAGATCATGAATCACTCAGAAATTGAATTATGAGAATTTTGATAAAAAGAACGCTGGATTCCGTCGCCGGAATAGAAAGATACGACCGGGTATCCGTTAGTGTAAAAACGGGTCGTATTAACCCGGCTAGAGGTTGAAGATGAAGTTTTATTAAAAAAAAAACAAACTTGCTTTGTCAGGGAATGGAACCCAGATTACATGGAAAATTTTGAAATGACATGACCACTTGACCACAGAGCCCGTTTTGTTAAATTGTGTAACATGATATTTTTATATAGAATCAGAAGTTAATTTATTAAAAATCAAACATTTGGATTTTCTAGGACTTGAACCTTGGTCTCAAGATTGAGAATTCAAGGACCAGACCAATAGGCTACAGCATGTTATGTGTATTATTTGTGTAATATTTTATATATATTAGATATTTAATTTTATTAAAACAAAATAAATATATATATATATTGATATATATAAAATAATTCTGAATATAATTTTAAATTATGTTTATCATATGTATAATATTTATTATACATATTATATTTATTAAATAATTTTTGGACACATTAAAATTTTATTTAAATACATTATGCTTAAATTATTTGTTTTGTGTATTTATATGTATAAATTTTGCAATTAATTATACATATAAAATTTAGTTAAATAATTTATGCTTAATTAAATTAATTTTTAATGGCTCTTATGGATTGAATTAGTGCTTATATTATTTAATTTTGCTTGTATAATTTATTGTCATATATGCAATTTAAGATAAATAATATTTGCACATTTGATATTAAATTAATATTACTTATGGTTTTATGCAATAATTGAGCATAAGAATTTAATTAATATTTAAGTGATTCATATAGTTTGATTAATTAGGGAGTAGCCACAGCATCTTTAATTAATTAAAACTATAATAAAGTTTATTTAGGATCACATTTAGAAAATAAATATTAATTGTAATTAATCATATGTGATATAATAAATCTTATCCCACATGAATTTTTATTATATTTTTGTGTGATTAATTAGGATATAATATCAAATTATATTTTCTAATTTACCCACAGGGATTAGGAAAAGGAACATAATTTGATAGTTTTATCGTAAAGTTAGATTGAATTTAATTGAATTAAAACTTTAGCCCACAGGCAAGTTTTATGTCACTAGATTCATATTATTCATGATTTACATTGGTAAAGAATGATTATAGTTTAGGCCTCAAATTTTAATAAGCATATAATCTTTAATTGCAGCTTCTCAACCTGTAAATTTCTCTGATATCCGCTGTGATATTTCCGATCTGAAAGAGGATAACTATAAAATATGGAAGGAAAGAATTCTCCTTCAATTAGGGTGGATGGATATTGATTATGCTATTAGGAAAAACGAACCACCTAAAATTACTCAAACCAGTACTCCAGAGAATATCATGCTTTATGAACAATGGGAACGATCTAATCGCCTTAGTATGATGTTCATTAAGACTAAAATCTCTGCTGGTATTCGTGGTTCCGTTGATCAACATACCAATGTTCAAGACTTGCTAAAGGCCATTGATGATCAATTCGTCACTTCAGATAAGGCTTTAGCAAGCACCCTTATTATGAAGTTCTCTTCTTTAAGACTCACCAGTGTGAAAGGTGTGCGCGAGCACATTATGCAAATGAGGGACATTGCGGCTCAACTTAAGCATCTCGAGGTTGAGATGTCGGAATCCTTCCTGGTGCACTATATCCTTAACACTCTCCCACACCAGTACGGGCCATTCAAAATCTCGTACAATACACATAAAGATAAATGGTCAATCAATGAACTAATGACCATGTGTGTTCAAGAGGAAGGGAGGCTTGTAATGGAATTTGGTGAAAGTGCAATGTTGGCTACAACGTACCAGAAAGGAAAATCTCAATACAAGCATAAAGGAAAGGGAATAATTCCACCTCAGGTTGATATTAAGAAAGAATCCAAGTGTTTCTTTTGTAAAAAGAAGGGACATATGAAGAAGGATTGTATCAGATTCCAGAAATGGCTTGAGAATAAAGGTAATCCAACCTCGTTTGTTTGTTATGAATCTAATATGGTTAATGTTAATATTAACACCTGGTGGATTGATTCTGGATCTACAATCCATGTTGCAAATTCCTTACAGGGTATGCAAAATCTAAGGAAGCCAGTGGGAAGTGAGCAATACATCTTATCCGGTAACAAGATGGGCTCACATGTGGAGGCTGTAGGGACATGTAGTTTGATTTTAAGTAGTGGTTTTATTTTAAAATTAGAAAAGACCTTTTATGTTCCAAGTTTCTCTAGAAACTTGATTTCAATTTCAAGACTTGTACCTTATGGTTATTCCTTTCACTTTTCAGAAACATCTTTCAATTTATTTAATAAATCTGATTGTGTTGGGAATGGTATTTTGTCTGATGGTCTTTACTGCATTAATTTACAAAATAATGCCACTCATAACGCTATGCATGTTCAAGCTGGCATTAAAAGGTGTATTATTGACGATGACTCTTCTACATTATGGCATAGGAGATTAGGACATATCTCCATAGAAAGAATTAAAAGATTAGTTAAAGATGGGGTACTTAGTACTCTAGATTTTACTAATTTTGAGACATGTGTGGACTGCATTCAGGGAAAGCAGACTAACAAGTCAAAGAAAGGTGCCAATAGAAGTTCAAACATATTAGAAATCATACATGCAGATATATGTTGCCCAGACATGGACATTCAAGGTCAAAAATATTTTATCACCTTTATTGATGATTTTTCTCGATATATGTATCTCTATATGCTTCATAATAAGAGCGAAGCATTGGATGCCTTCAAAAGCTTTAAGGTTGAAGTAGAGAAACAATGTGGAAAGCAAATAAAGATCGTGAGATCAGATAGAGGTGGTGAATATTATGGTAGATACACTGAGAATGGACAAGCGCCTGGTCCGTTTGCTAAATTTCTTCAAGAACATGGGATAGTTGCCCAATACACTATGCTTGGTTCACCAGACCAGAATGGTGTAGCAGAAAGAAGAAACCGAACACTATTGGACATGGTGCGGAGTATGCTTAGCAACTCCAATCTTCCTAAATCCTTGTGGATTGAAGCTTTAAAGACGGCTGTGTATATATTAAACCGAGTTCCAACCAAAGCTGTCTCAAAGACACCATTTGAATTATGGAAAGGTTGGAAACCGAGTTTGCAACATATGCGCGTTTGGGGATGCCCGTCTGAAGTGAGGATTTATAATCCACAAGAGAAAAAGTTGGACCCAAGGACCATTAGTGGGTATTTCATTGGATATGCCGAACGGTCTAAAGGTTATAGATTTTATTGTCCATCTCACAACACTAGATTTGTGGAATCAAGAAATGCAAAATTTCTTGAGAATTACTTGATTAGTGGGAGCGATCGATCCCAGGGCATTGGTTCTGAGAAGATCATTCAGATGCTCAATGTACCACTTCAAGTAATGGACTGATCATTATTGTTAACAACACGCCTCGAGTACAAACGCGTGTTGAAGAACCAGTCTTGGAAGTACCACAAGCTGTTGATCCTGATCTAGTAGATGTTGAAGTTCAACAGATGCCTACAACCGTTGAACAACTAGTTGAACAACATGATCCTGCTC
This sequence comes from Hippophae gyantsensis, assembly GCA_030763125.1. Taxonomy (NCBI): domain Eukaryota; kingdom Viridiplantae; phylum Streptophyta; class Magnoliopsida; order Rosales; family Elaeagnaceae; genus Hippophae; species Hippophae gyantsensis. The sequence continues at coordinate 24,398,007 of CM061039.1, read as the reverse complement.
CTCAGGAGAATGTTGATGCAACATTAAGAAGATCTACTAGAGTAAGGAAATCATCGATTCCTAATGATTATATTGTGTATCTACAAGAATGTGACTATAATGTTGGAGCCGAAAATGATCCTGAGACGTTTTCACAGGCCATGAGTTCTGAGGTTTCGAACTTATGGTACAATGCCATGAATGAAGAGATGGATTCTATGACGTCTAACTGAGTCTGGGATCTCGTCAAGTTGCCTGATGGTGTGAAAGCCATTGGATGTAAATGGGTCTTCAAGACAAAGAAAGACTCACAAGGCAACATTGAGAGACATAAGGCAAGACTCGTTGCCAAAGGATTCACTCAAAAGGAAGGAATCGACTACACGGAGACATTTTCTCCTGTATCTAAGAAAGATTCACTTCGTGTGATCATGGCATTGGTTGCCCATTTTGATTTGGATTTGCAACAAATGGATGTGAAAACGGCTTTCCTTAATGGTAACCTAGAGGAAGAGGTTTATATGAAACAACCTGAAGGATTCTTCTCTAGTGATGGTGAGCATTTGGTTTGTAAGCTTAATAAATCCATATATGGATTAAAGCAAGCTTCCCGTCAATGGTATTTGAAATTCCATAACGTCATCACTTCATTTGGTTTTGAAGAGAACGTCATGGATCAATGTATATACCAGAAAGTTAGTGGGAGTAAGACTTGTTTCTTGGTGCTATATGTGGATGATATTTTGCTTGCAGCCAATGATAAGGGTTTGCTACATGAGGTAAAACAATTCCTCTCTAAAAATTTTGATATGAAGGATATGGGTGAGGCATCTTTTGTCATTGGCATTAAGATCCATAGAGATAGACTTCGAGGTGTCTTGGGTTTGTCTCAGGAAACCTATATCAACAAAGTTTTAGAGAGATTTCAGATGAAGGATTGTTCACCAAGTGTTGCTCCCATTGTGAAGGGTGATAAGTTCAATTTGGACCAATGCCCAAAGAATGATTTTGAAAGAGAACAAATGAAAACCATTCCATATGCTTAAGTTGTTGGAAGCCTAATGTATGCTCAGGTCTGCACCAGACCTGACATTGCATTTGTTGTTGGGATGCTAGGGAGATATCAGAGTAATCCAGGTGTTGACCATTGGAAAGCTGCAAAGAAAGTGATGAGGTACCTACAAGGAACCAAGGATTATATGCTCATGTATAGACGAACTGATGAATTGGAAGTAATTGGCTACTCCGATGCGGACTTTGCTGGTTGTATTGATTCACGAAAATCAACATTTGGTTACATTTTCATGCTTGCCGGTGGAGCTGTGTCTTGGAGGAGTGCGAAACAGTCCTTGACTGCTACTTCCACCATGGAGGCCGAGTTTGTATCATGTTTTGAGGCCACATCGCATAGTGTATGGTTAAAGAGTTTCATTTCCAGGCTTAGAGTAGTTGACTCTATTTCTAGGCCATTAAGATTATACTGTGACAACTCAGCTGCTGTATTTATGGCTAAGAACAACAAAAGTGGTAGTCGTAGTAAGCATATCGACATTAAGTACTTGGCCATAAGAGAACGTGTTAAGGAAAAGAAAGTGGTCATTAAGCACGTAAGCACTGAGTTGATGATTGCTGATCCTTTGACTAAAGGCATGCCACCAATGAAATTCAAGGATCACGTAGAGAAAATGGGAATTGGTTCCACTTTGTAAATGTATATATACAATTTATTAATGAAACTTTTATATATTGTGATATTTTCTCATATTCATGTGCACCTTAATTTATTTGAGAAAATATATATATTTTATTGGACCAAGAATAAATATAGGATTTATTCATTAAGTTTAGTTACTACATAAAGTATAATACTTGAGAAACTAAATACATTGTAATACATGGAAGATAATACTCGCTCTTAGAGGACCTATCGCTATGATTCATGTGTTTTGTTACTCAAGAGAATTTCACTTAACGTTTGCACCAAGTGGGAGAATGTAAATCAAAGTGGTGCAACGTTAGTGAGCCGTGGTAACGGTTCGGTTTCGGAACCGTACGTCGGTTCCGAAACCGAACGAGGTTCTTGATGGAAGAACCTTAATAAAGTATCGGGTCCTCTCACTATTAACTGCATAACAATTCAGATTACACCATCAATACGCAGAGAATAAGTGTGAGAAACCAGTGAAAGCATCGAACAGAAAATTCATTGGAATTCCCGTGCAAGTGCTGAAATTTGATCAATGGCAGGAGGTATGTTTTCAATCCAATTTTGTTTCCGCTGCATTTAAATTATGAGTTCATATGGTTTTGTGAATGTTTCTGGATTGAATTGAGACTCTAACAATATGCACTTAGCACTAGCCAATGGAGTGTTATCTAGTATGACAGAAAAGAAGACTACAAAGGAGATATGAGATACTCTAACAAGACTCTACGAGGCCAAGTCATTGCACAATAAGATCTTCTTAAATAGGAGATTGTACACTCTTCGAATGACAGAATCCACATCGGTGACTGACCACATCAACATTTTGAATACTCTATTTTCGCAACTCACTTCAATAGGTTACATAATAGAGACATCTGAATGTGCAAAAATTCTACTACAAAGTATACCAGACTCATATGATCAACTCATCATCAATCTGACGAACAACATCTTCACGGACTATCTAGTCTTCGACAAAATTGTAGCAATTATTTTGGAAGAAGAAACCAGGCGTAAAAACAAGGAAGATAGACATGTAGGTTCACAGCAAGTAGGAGCTTTGACGATGACGAGAGGAAGATCAACAGAACATGGCCCCAGTGGGAGTCAAAATCATGGTAGATCAAAATCAAGAAGTAAGAAGAATTTCAAGTTCTATAATTGTGGTAAGAAAGGGCATGTCAAGAAGGATTGTTGGTTCAAAAAGAAGAATGGAGTCCTTGAGTCATCAAATGCTCAAAGGAATATAGCAAGTGCCTCAGATGATGGTGAAGTTCTATACAGTGAGGCAACAACGACATTTGGAGGCAGAAAGCAATTCTTTGATATCTAATTATTAGACTGAGGAGCAACATGGCACATGACATCTCGGAGAGAATGGTTTTTCAAATATGAACCAGTCTTAGGAGGTTATATACACATGGGTGATGATCATGCTTTAGAGATCGTTGGTATTGGTACTATCAAGATAAAGATGTTTGACGGTACTATCATGCTTTAGAAGGTACGACATGTGAAAGACGTGAGGAAGAATCTATTGTCTTTGGGTCAAATGAATAGTTGATAAGAAGGGGCCTTTTCGAGTTGTGCCTTCCTAGACCTTGTTATTGGTCCACTTGGAATTTGTAGGGCTCGATGATTCTCATCAATAGTCTTGGATGCAAGACCCATATTGAAAATGGGATTATGAAAATTGTCAAAGGTGCACTTGTGGTTATGAAGGTAGAAAAGATCGAGATGAATCTATTCATGCTAAAAGAATAAACACTGCAGGAAGCTGATGCGTGTGTCACGTCAATTAGCAAGGGAGAAGAGTTGACGAAGATGTGGCATCTCAAACTAGGTCACATGTCAAAATAAGGTTTGAAAATTCTCTCCGATAGAAAGCTACTTATAGGGCTTAAATCGGTACATCTACCTTTCTGTGAGCATTGTGTTACAAGTAAGCAACATATATTAAAGTTTAACAGATTTGATGCCAGGAGTAAATGTATTATAGACTTGATTCATTTTGATGTATGCGAGTCACAAGAAATGTCCCTAAGAGGAGCAAAGTATTTTGTGTCTTTTATTGATGATTATTCCAGGAGATGTTGGGTGTATCCAATCAAGAAGAAGTCAGATGTATTTACGGTATTCAAAGACTTCAAAGAGCGGACGAAACTTGAATCTGGGAAAAAGATCAAGTGATTGAGGACATATAATGGAAGAGAGTACACAGACGGTGAGTTTCTTTCTCTTTACAAGCGGGAAGGTATTAAATGATAGTTCACAGTCACATACACGCCTCAACAAAATGGAGTGGCAGAGCGGATGAGAGCTATGTTGAGGACTACAGGTCAATTCAACTCTTTTTGGGCAGAAGCAGCCAAAACTGCTTGTTATGTGATAAATCGGTCGCCATCAATAACAATTGATTTAAAGACACTGATGAAGATATGGACTGGTAAGCGAGTAGACTACTCTTTTTTACATTCTTTTGGATGTCCGGTGTATGTGATGTACAATGCCCAAGAAAGAACGAAGTTGAATCCTAAATCTAGGAGGTGTATATTCTTGGGGTATGCTGACGGAGTGAAGGTGTATTGCTTGTGGGATCCCACTACCCGTAAGGTTATTGTCAACAGAGATGTGATCTTTGCAGAAGATCAACTACTACAAACAGATGGAGATGATAACACATTGAAAGAGGTTTTAGAGACTACAACAATACAAGTAGAAAATAATCTGATATAAGAAACTCCAGTTTCTACTAAAGTAACACCAGAGCACGAGGTACAAGAACTAGTCGAGTTTGAGGCTTCAAAAGCTCGCTGGTCAACTTGTGTGAGAAGGGCACCAACTTGGCATTCAGAGTATGTTACAGAGAGAAATGTTGTAGACTATCTTTTAACGGAGGACGAAGAGCCCTTAACTTTCAAAGAAGCTACAAGTAGGTCAAATGTGTCTTTATGGATGACAACAATGCAGGAAGAAATTGAAGCTCTACATAAGAACAAGACTTGGAAACTGGTACCATTGCCACATGAGAGAAAATCCATAGGTAACAAATGGGTCTATAAGATCAAGCAGGATAGCAATGATCAAGTGGAACGGTTTCGTGAAAGATTGGTGGTAAAAGGATTTGCTTAGAAAGAAGGTATTGATTTCAATGAGATATTTTCCTCGATAGTTCGACTTACAACAATCAGAATAGTCTTGGCTATGTGTGCTACGTTTGACTTACATTTGGAGCAATTGGATGTGAAAACTTCATTTCTTCATGGAAAACTTGAAAAAGAAATCTATATGCTCTAACCAGAAGGTTTTATTGAAACAAGAAAGGAAAACTTGGTTTCCAGGTTGAACAAATCTCTATAAGATCTCAAACAGGCACCGATGTGTTGGTATAAGAGATTTGATTCCTTCATTATTAGCCTTGGATACAACAGACTCAATTCAGACCATTGTATGTACTTCAAAAGGTTTGATGGTGATAATAATTTTATTATCTTGTTGTTATATGTGGATGACATGTTGGTAGTAGGCCCTAACAAAGATCAAATCCAAGAATTGAAGGCATAGTTGGCTAGGGAGTTTGATATGAAGGACTTGGGACCAACAAACAAGATTCTAGGGATGTAGATTCAACGAGACAAAAATAACAGGAAGATTTGGCTTTCTCAGAAGAACTACTTCAATAAGATCTTGTGACACTTTAACATGCAAGATCGTAAGCCAATTTCTACCCCACTTCCTATTAATTTCAAGTTATCTTCAAGTATGTGTTCTAGCAATGAAGCAGAGAGGAAAGAGATGTCTCGAGTATCGTATGCATCAGTAGTGGGAAGTTTAATGTTTGCCATGATATGTACAAGACTATTCATTGCACAAGTAGTAGGAGTAGTTAGTCGGTTTATGGTAAATCCTGGAGGAGAGCATTGGAATACTATGAAAAGGGTTCTGAGATACATCAAAGGAACCTCAAATGATGCATTATGTTATGGAGGATTAGATTTTATTGTCAGAGGCTATGTTGATTCAGATTTTGCAGTGGATCTTAATAAAAGCAAGTCTACTACAGGTTATGTGTTTACACTTACAAGAGGAGCTGTAAACTGGGTATCTAAACTGCAATCAGTTGTAGCTCTATCTACAATGGAAGCAGAATACATGGAGGCTACACAAGCTTACAAGGAAGCAGTTTGGATACAAAGGTTATTAAAGGAGCTCAGGCATAAGCAGGAGAAGATTGTTTTGTTTTGTGACAGTCATAGTGCTTTGAACATAACAAGGAATCCAACTTTTCATTCACTGACAAAGCACATAAGGGTTAAATATCACTTTGTTTGAGAAGTAGTGGAAGAAGGTAGTGTGGATATGTAGAAGATTCACACCGATGAGAACCTAGCAGATGTCATGACCAAGCTAATCAACGCTGATAAGTTTAAATGGTGTAGATTCCTATAAATAACTTGTTTCATTTGTGCAAAATATAAGAACAAATGAATTAGAGAGCATCCATAAGAAATATAGAAAAAGTATTTGTGAGAGTTATCTTGTGAGTTACTATATAGAGAGGAAAATTTGTTTATTCTTTGTAAGTAATATTTTTCCTATTTTGTGAGAGAGTTATTTCTCCTATTACAATAGAGGTTAGAATTGTTTTCTCATTGTAACTAGAGAGAATGTGTTGTAATCACTATTTTACAATAGTGAAATCCTCCTATACTTACCCGTGATTTTTTACCCCAATTTGTTTGGGGGTTTCCATGTAAAATATTTGTATCCATTTTATTTTTATTATTCTCAATTTCACTTTAATTGTGTGTTAGCTTCAACCCGATAATATTTCCTAACATAGAGAAATAGTAAAAACACTAAAATTAAATGAAATAATAAAAAATAAAACATCAATACCTAACCATCTGTAAACTCAATCTTTAACTACAAACACACAACACTGGGAGCCAAACTTGTAATTAACTAGTTTTGGAAACTATCAAACTTCCTTAAGGATACCAACTAAAATGAGTCACATTAACAAGCTAGCTATCTAGCTATGCAATTAATTTGGATAATAGATTCCTTAATTTAGACATGTCAAGGACAAAACCCTTCAATCATACCAAAGACTCATGATCCTTCTCAACACCAATGTCATACATTTCAAATCAATACAGAATACAAAGGTCCAACAAGTATAAACTATGGCAATCATAGATAACAAAAGTTATTCTAAACAAAAAAAATAAAGAAATAAATGAAATAAAAATAAAAAACATAAAATCACCTAATGTTTGGGACTTCAGTTGGATCCAACACTAGAGCTACCTCTACAAGCTCATAATCATCTTGCACGATCTTCATAACATAGCCACAAAGAGAACAACAAGTACAAAGTGCTCTACTAGATCAAGTTTAGAGAGGAGGAGACATAGAAACACATAAATAGTAAAATACCAGAGATTCAATCGAGAAAGAGAAGTCTTTTCCTGAAAATAGTGATAAAGAGCTAAACAACTCAGTAACAGGTAAAGATGCTAACAAACTAAAGGCCATACATATCTTAGTGGTGAAAAAATTAGGAAGGTAGGAAACTAACATGGATGAAAGTGAGATAGAGGAAAATAGAGATGGATTGATGTGTTTGAGAAAAATACCCTAAGTTGCAAGCCTCAATTCAATAGCAAAACTCCTTATTTTGCAAACTACATCAAAAATAAGAAATCTCCAAACAAAGTCATGAACCAAGAAGGGATCAAGGGAAAAGTAAAAAAAATGACAGAAAACAAGTCCATGAAGATGGAGTTACTTATTTGTGAAGTTGTTACCCGATCAATTTGCTAAAGAGATGGAAAAATCCTAGCAAGGAAATGGAGCCTTAGCAAACCGCCATTTGAGAGCTCGCGAGAAACTTCTTGGATTAGAGATCTTTCTTTGATTTTTAGTAAATAGCAATGATGCAAGAGCATAAGTGTTCATTTTTCGTTGTAGTTTCATCCATTTATGTGTCATTTGTTCTTTATGGTTGTATTGGTTATTTCCTTTGTTTCCTTTAGGCAATTTACTTGTTGATTGGTCATTTATGTTTTAGCCCTTAGAGCTGGTTTATAAGTCTTAGAACCTTTTTCATTTTGGTTAGAATATTTATGAGTATGTTTCCTTCCTTTGTAACAATTTATGTAGAAACTTTTTATTAATATACTTGACGTAGGAGCTAAGGAGTTCTCACTCATTAAATCTGTGTTATTTCTTAGCAATGAATTAGAAGCTATCAGAGTCATGATCCAACTGAACCATTTAGACTTGACTATCAGACTCATGATCCAACTCAACCATATAGACTTGAGTACTTACAAGAACATAAGGTTCCTTAAAGGATTGTATAATAAATTGTGATTATATATATTCTATATTGTTCGAGAAGTTAAATAGTGATTTATTTATAAAAGGTGTCATCTTTTTTATGACATGTTTTGAGTTTGTTCCTAGAAATAAAAGCACAAGATCCCGTTAAATTTATAATTATAGATTAAAAAGGAAAATCTCATTTCAAACGGTTTCTTTCTCTCATTTCAAGTAAATACTAAGTGTTAATGTATATCTATTAACAGATATAAGTTATGCAATTATTGCAAGCATCATGGTATCAAGCTATGCACAGTTTTCTTAAGGGTCGATGCTCTCGCATTACTGTACTGGTACAATTATCATTTCTATCAAAGGAGAAAGTGAAGAAGATGCTACCTTCCTTAGTAGCATCTTCTTGGTATCGGATCTACACAATAGAAGGAGTAATAGCCAAAACATTGAACTTATATTGGGCTTGAAGGGTTACAAGCTGACTTTCTTATCTAACCAACTTGATTACAATAGTATCAAGAGAGGGAGAAGGATAACGATTAAGAAGTTGACCTCGGATGGGCTCAAAGTCCTTGTAAAGTGACATCAAGAACTCATAGAGACGAAATCCATCCCTAATTGTAGCATATTGCCCAGCATCAGTTGAGCATGCCCAAATTGGATCACAAAGGTCAATTTGGTCCCAAAGGAAGCGAAGTTGATCATTGTAGTCAATAATGGATCCGTGAGTAGTAGAGTACCTTTTAGCCAATATAACCCATACTAATTTGGCATCATCAAAGCTGCCCAACAGATTGGAGATGGAGGGAATGAAAGTATTCTAAATCTATGTGAGGATTATGTGGTTGTGACTATCCCATTCAATCATGAGACCAAGAAATGTAGCATCTTCTTCACTTGCTCCTTTGACAGGAATGATAATTGCACCAGTACAGTAATGCCAGAGCATGCGACCCTTAAGAAAACTCCGTATAGCTTGAGACCATGATAAGTAATTCTTGGTTCCCTCCAATACAATATTGATGATACAAGGAAAAAAACTTCATTTTTATCCATTTGGAAACACAATATGCAAAAATAGACTGCAAAAACGAGGTTTACGTGAAAAACTGAGTAGGGAGGGCCTAAACTATAAAAAGTCAACCACCAATAGTCAAAGTCAACGACCAACGATCATCATGTGGGTCAACGGCCAACATAAGCAACGCCATGGTCAATGGTACGGTCAAATGGCAATGTCAATAGAAGGCGATGATGATGTCAGCCCTAGGGATGCATCACTGATGACATCACAGGACTAGAGTGCAGCATGTGAGGTGCATGAATCTGACGTGTAGTTTCTATTGACGGCATGTGAAAGTGTGTGCGACATCCGATGATTGCGAGACTTCCATGGTTGTATAGATTTGGTTGAGGCGATCACAGTGGTATATGCAAAAAGGTTGCCAGAGTAGGATGCACAACGACGTTTGGTTTCAATTGGCGGCGCGTGAGGAAAATATACAGTTCCTTTTAGCGGTGCGTGATGAAGCGTCCAGATTCCGATGGTTACGGGATTTCCACGGTTATGTAGATTGGGGCAAGACAATCATTGTATTACCTGTAGAAATGTTATCGGAGCAAGATGCACGATGAAGACAGTGATTATAATGGTCTGTGTAGTGGGGGACTCCTCAACAACGGCGACTGTAGGCCCGAAACCTAAGGACAACTACTGAGTGGCTGCAGCGGCTGTTGTGACAGCAAAACTATAAGGGTGGAGTAACACTAGAAAAAACAAGATTGTTAATAGAAAGGTAAGAGTAGTGACTCTGATACGATGTTAAAAATATTTAATGATTGTATTTCTAACACTAAGAACATAAATACATCATATAATAGTTTTTTTTTTATAATTATCATCAATTGAGACAATGAACTCCAAAGCAAAAAAGTGGCATATGAGCGAATATTTGGTTCATAAAGAAAAATTTCATAAAAAAGAGATATATAGGTAGGCTATGATATTAATCGTGTCATTGGACTTCCTCGTGATTGGATCGATGAGAGGAAACTTTTACAATTGGAGTTGTACTTGGGGAAGTTACGGAGGTTGATATTTCTCCATCTAGTGATTTGGTTGTAAAATGAGGTAGAGGTGGGATGATTGTCAATATCTTTAATTGTCTTTCTGACGTGAGAACTATAACTATTAATATTATGTAATTTATTGTCATGTCAAAGCCTAATTATAAAAGGTTTTACAATATATATTTGACTATAAATTAATATATTTTATTGGATTTTGAGAACTTTTTAATGAATATTTGATATGATATGTTTTGAGACGAGAACATTGTTCTCTGATTTTTCCTCCAAATCCTTATTTGTTTTATTTCTTATTCTTCATTTCTTTGCTTTAATCTCTAAAATTGCCTCCATCAGATTGGTATCAGCACATGGTTTGTTTTTCTTTTCTTAAAAGAATCAATCCATCATTTTCTATCTTCTATCAATTTCTAGCCAAATTTCTTTTCCAATCCCTAATCCTAATATCATTTTCTAATTAAAAAAAAATCAAAATTCACAAACACAGAAATATCCCATATCCAGAAGCCATCGCCTGAAAATTGCACCACCACACTGCCACTCGGGACCCAAACACGCCATTCAAACACTCGCAACAACCACCATAACCATTCCACATCCCAAAACCAGCCATCATCAACCTCACCCTTCTTCTAGTCACATCAAAATATCATCATCTTGTATTCACCCCTTATATTCACCTGATTACCCATATCATCTTCATCTCTTCCCACTACATTTAACCTCAGAATACCATCATTGATCTTCGTCAAACCCACAACCTAAATATCCAGTCCATTGAAACTTACCATCGCGACAACCACCCAACAACTCATTATCCACCTCGTCATTCGTTTTCGATAGCCCTAAAAAAACCCAGTATCAATTTTAGTTTCTTTGTGAAAGCCAGTGAATCAATCTCCACCCATGGAAACATCTCCAACGATAGCCCGACATACGTCATTGTCAGCCACCAGCCTTTCATCGTCAGAATTAGAGTAGTTCGTTGACCCCTTCATCATTGTTAGCAAAGCGCCTATAATTAGTAAACCTCCATTCACATCCATAAACTCAATCGAAAATGTTGAGAGCCACAACTAGAAATATTTAGCATTACACCAACTGAGTCAATTCACGAGCAACGAACTGAAGTTGTTTTGCATTGGTTTTTTTTAATTATTCGTCATATGTGATTTGAGGTCTAATCCATCCAACAAGCTGAAGAAGAAGAAAAAAATCAGGTTACTTCAATCTAGTTTGAAGCTATTTTGGTGGTTGGCATGCTTTAACACTTGATTTGGTTCCATAATAATTGCCGATTTGTCCACTAACTTTGGAGAAAATTTTGGACGCCCATCTTCGATCATTCGTTTGGTATTTCCCTCTACAATCTCGTAGTTGATTTGTGTTAATTATATTGTAGTAGTTAAGTTTAGTAAATTTGCAATAGTTTTCTACCCATTTCAAAACGTCCTTTCATACTTTTTCCAAATATTTCCTCTCAAAACCAAACCTTATGTTTCTTTGTTTGATGGTAGAACGAGTGCTAATATTTTCTTAGATTGGATTGATGATATTAAATGTGCATTTTAGTACTTTGATCCCTATGGAAGTGAATGTGTGGGTCATGCTAAAAAAAGTTAAGTGAGAAATTTTTGTTTAAGATTCAAAATAATAGGTTGTCTTATGACAATAAACCAATTAAAACTTGACTTAAGATGAAACACTTATTATTTCGAATGTTTCTACCTCAATGTTCCGTGAAAAGCACCTAATTAAGCCTATTGTGAGAGAAGCTAAAATAGTCATTACCTCTTATTGACTCTCTTGAGCCTACTTCTTCTAAATCTATTTTAAGAAAAGAGTCCAAGGGAAAGCATGTTAGTGAATTATTTGTCATGTGTGTTAACCAAAATCTACCCAATTGTTAAATGACACCATAACCAACAATCAAAAGCAACCCCAAACATATCCTTCTTTTAGAACAAGATGTACAGTTAATAAAAAAGTGTGTGATGTGATTACTTGATGTTTAGAGTAGTGGTAATTTGATTTCTAAAGTCCTTATGAAAGTCTAGTATTTACAAATCGGAAAGGATCTTTGTTCTAATGAATTTTGTATACTTTTTTATTTCAATTGAGAAGTCATATCAAGGTAAGGCTAAGTGTGAAGTGGTAGACATACATACCTTATATGCTTGTCATATTGTTCTTGGTAAATCTTAGAGAGACCATATATATGCAATCCATAAGGTGAAACAAAACATTTTGTTATTCACTTGCATAGATAAAAAGATAGCTTTTATCCCTTTAGAAGAGAAACCAAGTTTTAAAGTTCCAAGAAATAAACCGCCACTTAATCCACCCAAAACTACCAATGTTTCATCTCTTTCTAAAAGCATTCTAGGGCCTCAGCTATCTAAACACAAAGAAGTACCCCTAGTTGAGAAAATTTTACTTGGTCTACCTCCTAAACCAACCATCCAACCTTTACCAATTCCAAGCATTCTTGGTCCTTTGCCAAGGAATTTAAAAGTCATGTTTCCACTTATTCCACCTAAATTTAACCCTTATTTTGTATTGGAGCTAAAACCATGCCTAGTTAAAGGATTCATTCATATTTCCTCTTGTGTTTTGATTAAGCTCATTGAATAGCCTTGGTGTTTTTCATAACCATTGTCTTTCACCTTAAAAATCCAAAATTTTCCTCGATAATACTATTGTCACCCTATTTGTCATTGCTAGTACATATTAAAATTTTCTATACATATAACTAAGCACACACATTTCAAATGGGATGGAATGATGTCTAATAAAGCCATTTCAAGACTTACTTTCTATTTTTGAATACACTGTAGGTTTGGGATGATGGTTCTTATTTTATGTTATTTCTCATGCATCATCCAAGAAGAATGAAGAAGTTCTTACTCTTCAACCTATTGCACTATAGTGTTACAACTCATCGTAGTCGAGTTTTTCCAAGTAGGGGAGTTTGACGTAAAATTATAACTATTAGTATTATATAGTTTATTGTTATGTAAAAGCCCAATTATAAGAGGTCTGTTAAGATAGAAATTTGACTATAAATAGACATCTTTTATTGTATTTTGAGAACTTTTGATGAATATATGATATGATATGTTTTGAGATGAGAACATTGTTCTCTAACTTATCCTCCAAACCCCTATTCTTCTTCTTCTTTCATTCTTGTTCTTCATTTCTTTGTTTTCATCCTTAAAATCCCCTACATCACTTTCTTACTTGGAATCTAGATAATTCCAGAGGATTTTACTCTAATTTGGCTAGATTTCAAGTATGAGAAACTTCCTGTTATGTGTTTTAAATGTGGAATGATGACACTTAATACTAGAAGCTACAGGAAACCAAGGAATGATGATAGGGGTGGATGTGAAGTTATATGGGTTATGGATGAAGATGAAAGAAGGAAAAAGGACAATATAAGAGGTTAAGAAATGGTTTAGGCAATTTCTTAAAGAATCTAGCAATAACAAGGCTGCAGATAATGATAGGAATGTGCATAAAAAGGAGGGACTTATGGAAAGTGATGCACAAATTGGTGTTGATAGTATGTAGGGACTTGTATTTGATCGAAAGATGAATCCAATTCTAGAAATGGAAATGGTCATTGCTAATTGAAAAATTTAGGAATTAAGGCGGAACAGTGAATATGAGAAAATGGTGGTAATGGTACAGACCAAGATGGTTATAAGATATGGGAGCATGGGAAGTAGTGATGCTATGTTTGGGGAAATTGTGACTGTACAAGATGTGCATAGTAGGCCGAGTGAAGCTATTGCAAGTAAGCCCATAGAGGTAATGGGCCCAAATTTAATGCACTCCATATCTAATAAGGCCTTGGGAGTTAATTTGCCAAATTTAAAGGGTGAGAATCTGGGTTATGAAAATTGGGATCCTGATATGGTGATGGTTGTATACCAGGAGATGATAATGGTATGAAATAGGTAGTTGAGGAGAAAAAAATTGAGTGTTGGGTGTTAAGTCTAAAGCAAAAGAGGGTCATTCAAACTTTTTGGTATTGGTATGAAAGGGAGGATTGTAAATTCAGAGTTTGGTGACAAATGTGTTGTGAGCTGAGACTTATCTTCACAAACTGTTATAGGGTCTGTTGAATTGCCCCGTCATGCATCATAAATCTACTAAGTTGGAATGCTAGGGGGCTTGGCAACCCTATGTGTATCCGTGCTCTTCATATGGATATCATAACTTAAGTTCCCAAATTGGTTTTCTTGATGGAATCCAAGTTGACACAAGGAAATAATGAGAGGGTGAGAATAGATGTGTGATTTGATTGTTGCTTTTGAGGTCCCAAGGAGGGATAGAGCTGGTGGTTTGTTGCTTCTTTTGAATAGGAAGCTGGATGTTACTATTACGGCCTATGGTAGTAGTTATATTGATTGCATTATTAGGAGTCAGGAGGTTGGAGTTTTCAGAGTTATTGGTTTTTATGGAAATCATGATTGAAACCTTTGAGAAGATTGGAATTACGGAGAAGGTTGGCTTATATTAATTGACATCCATGTTTTATTATTGGGGATGTTAATGAAATAACTTCATAACATGAGCACTTAGATAAGAACTACAAACCTGGGTGGTAGATTGATGCATTCAGATTGATGATCAATGAGTGTGGCTGGTTGATGTGGGCTTTGAAGGGTATAAATTCACATGGAGCAATAGAAGGAAGGTTGAGGATTTTACCCAATTTAGGTCGGATAAAGCCTTTATCAATGCAAGTTGGCTCACTTAATACAATCTGCTATGAGTCTTGCACATAAAAGTTGATCACGTAGCCATAACTTTTAAAGTGGAACTGATAGTAGCAGGGCTGTTAAAATGGAAACAAATAATGTTTTCGATTTGAAGAATTCTGGACAAAGATTGATGGGTGTAAGGAAGTGATTAGATACTCGGAGATGTGTACCGACACTAGTAGAGAGAATCTGGATGTGCTTACTTCAAAAATGAAAGGTTGTGCTTCGGCTCTCCATATATGAAATGAACACGGCAGGTCATGTATATAGAGTATTAACCGCTTGAAAAGATGTTGCAAGAGGTTGGTTCACTAGCTGATGTTGATAAACCAAGAGTTTGGAAAGGGAGATCAACAACTTATTAGAGTATGACGAAACTTCATGAGAAATCTAACCAAAGGCACAAGAGAAAAAAGGTGATAGGCCTTTTTAATGAAAATGAGCAATGGGTGGAAACAGTAGAAGATTTACATGGTATTTTCCAAAGAATTTACAAAAACGCCTTTTGCTAGCGAGGGCACTCTTAATTTATATAGTTTTCATGCTTTACTTCAACTTTTTACTAGATAGAAGGTTGAAGAGGCAATTAAACAAATGCATCCAGTCAAGACTGGGATGACTACTTTATTTTATCCAAAGTATTAAAATATAGTTGGGAATGATGTCATTTGTTTTTCGCTTAAGAGTTTTATACATTAACAAGAAATTGAGGGTGTTTAATAGCGTAAGGATTATGTGTGTTATTATTTTTAGAAATAAAGCATTTTTATGAAAATTTATTTTTAATCTTTCTATCAAAAAAAGTTAAAAAGGCACTCAAGTTTCAAATAATTGTAATTTAAATATGTCTTTTATAATTATTATATATAGTATTGTACTAATACATTTAATACAACATGTTTACAACACTTAACTTATTTTTGGAACTAAAGTTTGTGTTAATCGATCGATCAAATTAATTTGTGAAATTATCACTTGTCATTTTCTCTAAAATGCTTAGATGTTTGTATGATAGGTCTCAAAATAAGACCTTTTGTCTTATTAAAAATTTTAATGGACAGTAGTAATTAAGCTAAAAAAATTTAATCCTAATGTTGTTAAATCATCAGTATCACCTACATACACATTAATTATTCAGTCTTGTGGTCAAGTCGAAAACTGTTTAACTTGAAGCCTCTAGTGATATCAACAAGTGCAAGACATATATGTAATATATACTGTATTAATTAATCTCAAGTGATTGGAGCATAACGGATTTAATGGAAATTGGATTAATTAATTAGTGCAAAGGAAAATACTGCGAGGGACGTCACTCGCCTCTTAGTTTCGTCCAGGTTAATTTATGATACTACATAAGAGGCATCGGCTTAGAGGTTAATTTGCGATAAGATTTATATTTTTAGTGAGTTGTTTTGTTTGTTTATTTTCATATGACTTTTTTTTATTAGTTTTGTTTTTCATGTTTGGACTAAATAATTTTATGTATGATTATGATTATTTGATTTAATTATTAAATTTTAAAGAAATTATTTTTATTAAACTTGTACTTAATATTTTTGTTTTAGGATTTGTTAATTGATTTAATTTATTTGATACATGTTTTAAATTTTCTAATTATGATTATTTATTATTAAATCCGTTTTAAAACACACAAGAATATTTACGATTTTTTTGCTAACTCTATTTCCAAATTGATATGTGAACGTGGCTGGTTAGTGAGGAGCTAATCAAAACATCGGTCAAAATCTGCTCGTGTTAATCTTGGAGGCTGTGAAAATAGAGTCGAGGCTCATAAGTAAAATATATTGGGACATAATCTTTGGGAGAGTAGTGTAAGATCAAGTTTGTACTTGAACATTAAATTTTCATGGTAGATAAATTAAGTTATCATGTAGACTGATAGTTTTTCTCTTAGGTCGTTGTGACATAGGTTGTTTTCACCTATAAATCTCATCGGTTATTTTTAATTTTCACTCTTTATTATTTACATGTTATTGCATATCTGATTGTTATGTTTACTTTACGAATTTATAATTTGTTAAAGTTAAAAAATAACATATTCACCCTCTTTGGATCTATTTGGTTCGTTTTTGAACTTACAAAGTGTTGTTACTAGGTATTTTTATTATGAATCATTTTATCGAGGGTGATAGCTCAAATAATAAGAAACTAAAATCTTCTTTTCTCATGAAACATAATTTTAAAAGTTTTAAAGAATAAGTTTTTAAATGTCTTAAGAGTCATAGAAGATAATTCTAATTATGCAAAATAGAGAGTTAAATGAACAACTTAAGACACATAAAAGCTTCTCTAATAAATTAAAAGAAGAGAAAAATATTTTGCAAGAACAAAATAATACATAGAATCTAATCTTGTAGGTTTGAGAAAAGAAAATAATAAGCTTACTATAGATAATGAAAAATTGGTACAAGAGTTGAAAGAATTATGTGAAGCAATAAAGATTTACCATTGGAGCTCAACATTTGGATAAAATATTTAATATGGGTGTGATACACGTGAGTTTGGTTATAAAAATGAGAGTTACACACCTTCAACATCAAAAATCATATTTGTAAGGCTTTTTAACTCTACTCTTACTATTATTAATCATGCACAAAAAACGATTGCACATATAATAGTAGAAAATGTCAAATTTGAAGCTGTTTGTTATCATTGTGTAGGAAATGTTACATTATGTTCAAATGTAGATTCTTATTGACAATTATACATTCTAATAATTATTTCCATGCTTTTAATTATATGATTCATTATTATCATCTATCTATGTATATTAAGTCTAATAATTCTATTATAAGGCATAAAGTTGTAGGTTTAAAAATAAGTAAAATTCATTACATTTTAACTTTAAGACTAATTATTATCATCCTTCTATGTATGATGTATCTTCTTTTGGGATAAATGTGAAATATAACACATTTTGTATCTTCTTTTAGGATTAACGTGGATTAATGTGTAAAGTAATAAACATGCCTATTAATCCAAAGGTAATTTAGTCCTGACCCAAAAACATAGAAAAATTGGGTTAAGAATAATTGTCTTTTTTTGATCACCTGATGGTCTCTTAGTGTTTTCCTATTTACTTGTTTTAAGTACTTAAATAACCACATGCAAGCAATTTCGTAGAATTATATTTCTTTTATTTTTTAAGATTTTTATTTTTAAAATTCACTACAAAAAAATTAAAAATATAAAATAAAAAGAGTATAATACTTTTTAGCCAACAAGGTAAGGAACTTACAAAACACTTACAAATATACAACTTGTATTTAATATCTTAACTCATTTTGATGTTTATTATATAAATGATTCTAATTTTTTTAACTTATGCACACATACATTTTTAGTACCAACTAATGCAACATCAGTGTCACCGAATTGTGTATCTGTTGATAAACACTAGATTGTGAGACAAATTTTATTGGTGTCACCACTCATATAAAACATCAATTAGAGCCTCCTTGGTGACAAGGAAGACCACCATTTGACTTGTCGTTGTCCAGGCTTTCCAAAAATACCAACCCAAGTGTCGATCTATTAGTGATACTCCTCCATGCTCTGCATAAAATTATGGCTAGTTTTTGTTAAATTTTCTCCAATTTAATTGAACATGGTTTGGTTTATCTCAATTTGATTCAATTTTGTCCTATTTTAATCTATTTTGACTTGTTCTTGAGTTTTTAAACAAAATTTTCATAGTTTTGCTAAAAATATTTTCAATGGATATTTTTTACTTGAAAGAGATATCAAGTATGAGTATCTTGATGACTTAAAACCACCCATATTTGATGAGGACTCTTTATTTTGAAGACTCAAAAATACCTATTGATGATAAATAACTTTCAAATTTCAATTAAGGTGATATCGAAGATCTAATTGAAGTGGACTTGGTTGAAGAAACTAGTTATGAATTATTACTAATTGTATAGGTTTATTTTATTTTTGCCTAAATTCACTTATAAGTTTGTTGATGACATAAGCATGACTTCAAACTCATTGAAAAGATCACAAACACGTATTTGTGTATGAATTTTTAATCAAAACCAAAGGTACAAAACAAAAGGTGTGTACACTCATTGTAAATTAGTCAAGCTCAATTTAAACTCAAGGACAAGTTTTTTGTCGGTTGAGAAGTCTATGCAGGACAAAATTATAGAATTATTATATTTTAGAGTTTTATTCAAATTGAAATTGTTATTAAACTAAGATTTATTATTGAATTTTGATAAGATTTGGTAGAGTTTGAATCCTAAAAGAATTAAGATACTTTTTTATTTTACCTATAAATAGGCTTATTTACATTGAAATTGTAGACTTTTATTTATTTAATTATAATATTGACTTATGAGAACTTTTATTTTTCAATTATACCTTCCATGCCTTATGGTATGCATCAAGTTATCTTAGATAGCTTTAAACCAAATAAGGTGTGGAGATCTCCTCTCACGTTTATAATATGTGTTGAAGGTCTCTCGAGATTTCTAAGGAAGGAGAAAAGTAACAATCTTACTAAGAGGGTGTTTGTTGCTAGAGTAAGTCCAAAAGTCAATCACCTCATCTTTGCTAATGATAGTTTTGTCTTCCTAAAGGTTATCAATAATTCATGTAGAAAACTTAAAGAAATGTTGGAGGTATATGAAAGTGCTTCTAGTTAGGAGGATAACATGGAGAGGACCCCTAATGCTGTGTTTGGTTGGACTGAAAAAATAGTCAGGAATGGAATCGATTTCTAAAGGAGAATGAATCACAATTTCTTCTCGTCCTTTTAAGAATCATGCTTTCATTCTCATCTCAATTTTTTTCCCAATTTTACCCTAACCCTAAATATAACCCTAAACTCAAATCTCAAAACCCAAAACCCAAAACCCAAAACCCAAAACCCAAAATCCCAAAATTCTAAATCCTAAATCCTAAACCCTAAAACCTGAATCCTAAAACCCTAAAACCTTAAACCCCAAATCCAAAATCCCAAAACCATCAACCTCGAACCCCAAAACCCAAAACCCCAAAACCCAAAACCCAAAACCCCAAATCTTAAAACCCTAAATCCAAAATCCCAAATCCTAAAACCCTAAACCCTATTTAGAAAAATAATAATTTTAACCCTAAACCTTAACCCACAAATATAACCCTAAACCCTAAACCCCAAATCCCAAAACCTTAAATGTCAAATCTCAAATCTCAAAATCCTAAACCTTATTTAGAAAAATAATAATTTTAATAATATATTTTCTTTTAAGTAATAATTATTTAGAAAAATAATGATTTCAATAATGTATTTTTTCTGACGAAAAAATAATGATTAAATAATACTATTTAAATTTTACTGAATATAGAGGTATTAAGATAATTTATAGTTTTTTTTCCATTTCATTCCAGTGACAAACCAAATACTTTAATACTGATTCCTTCTTTGATTCCAATGGCCAAACTAAACAATATTGTTTCCTTTCCATTCCATTACATTCCATTCTTATTCCTATTTCGATTCCGATTTCATTCTGTGAACCAAACATCCCCTAAGAGCAATAAAGAAGATAAAAATGTAGCCTTGGATGTCCTTGGTATTCCTATAAATTGCCATGATAGATACATTGATCTTCATGCAATAACTAGAAAAACAAGAAAACACTATTTAGATATATTAAGGATAATGGGTGGAGAAAACTTAATAGCTGGAAGGGAAAGTACTCTATGGCTAGCAAAAAGGTTTTACTAAAATCTTTGGTATAAGTTATCGTCACCTATACCATGAGTTATTTCAAATAACTAGTAACTCTTTGTAATTAAATACAAAGCTTAGTGGAAATTTTTGGTGGGGTTATGACTTGGACAAAAAATTCATTCATTGGATGGCATGGGAGAAATCTATCAACTAAAACTTTTGGGGGAGGGGCTTGGTCTAGGAGTTTATCTTTTAACCAAGCTCTAGTCTCTAAGCCTTGTTGAAGAATCATACAAGGTGGTGAGAGTTTGGTTGCCAAGGTACTAAAGGGAAATACTCTTAATTGTGGATATCTATCTACTACCATGCCCTCATTTTCTTCCTACCTTTGGATGAGTGTAATATGGGGAAGAGACTTATGTAAGCTGGATTAAAATGGAGGATTGGAGATGGTAGTTCTATTCATGTTTATGGGGATCCTTCGTTACCTTATGCAAGGTCGTTTTGTGCGATTTTCTCTCATACATTTATTGAGAATTGTATTGTAGATGAGTTAATGATTGATGCTGGATTATGGAATGAGAGGTTGATTAGAGAGAATTTATGGCTTACGAGACAGAAGCTATTCTCAAAGTTCTCTAATGGGTGGACGAAGGTCTATAGATTGGTTTGGGAGAAGGTTGAGAATGCTTTTTTTAGGAAAGAGTGCAATTGGTTGGGTGAGGAGTTGAGGAGATTGAGTACCAAGGGAGATTTGGGTGCTAGCTATAGTAACATAGGGGATCAGAGTTGGTGGAAGAATATATGGTGCCTCACTATACCCAATAAGGCAAAGTTGTTTGTATGGAAAACCTGCAATGAAATTCTTCCAGTGCATGCTAATTTGTATAGAAAAAGAGTTTTGCAATACTCTTGATGGCCAATATGTAATGGAGCTGGTAAAGATGTTACACATGCATTATGGTCTTGTCATAAAGCAAAGGTTGTTTGGAAAGAGTCAATTTTTCATGATCTATTGAAAATAACAAAAGGGCTACATTTTTGATTATTTATGGAATGTTATGAGAATGATTAGTACAACTGAAGAAGCTTGTTAATTTCACTATCTGGCTTGGGCAATCTGACACAAAAGAAATTATGTCCTGTACTTAAAGAAGGGATAGGATGCTAATAGGATAGAAACGAAAACAGACGGTATGGAGAGGCTAATAATCATAATTG
Organism: Hippophae gyantsensis; assembly: GCA_030763125.1. Lineage (NCBI taxonomy): Eukaryota > Viridiplantae > Streptophyta > Magnoliopsida > Rosales > Elaeagnaceae > Hippophae > Hippophae gyantsensis. Next base: position 24,376,211 of record CM061039.1, on the reverse strand, counting down.
TTCCATATCGATTTTGAATAGATTGGATAATACTGTCGATTATGATTGGGTAATAATTTTTTAATATTTAACGACATATTTATTCAAATATATATATATTTTAAAAAAATTAGTATGTTAACATCATATTCTTTTTTTTTAAGCACTAAAATCTTCTTTTTTATATTAAATAAATAAAACATTATAGGGTGTGATTTAAATTTGGGTCTAAATCTCTTTTAACATTACAATTATTCTACTATATTATTTAAAATATTAACATTAAATCAATTCTTTAACTATTTAACACATATTTTTAAGTAAAATAATATATATATATGTGTGTGTAAGAATGGACAAAATTCAATCAAATTATTCAAAATATTGTGTTTTAATATGTAAAATATTTTTTTATGTAATTATATTTATATGAAATATAATATTAACATATGTTTGGTTTCAATTAATTACATTTTTTATATAGTAAAAACTATCACTACCTCACTCCAAATCGGTTATGAACAAAATCTTTAATTTTTTTCTTGATAACCATAGTGTTAATTATTCGATATGGGTACCCGATGCTGGACTAATATATTGACCGAAGAATTTATCAGGTTTCAAAATAAGGGCAGATGTGGGGTTTTCTTGTGCAAGTTTGAAGAATTAGCATTGCCTCAGTAAGAAATGGGAGATACCTATTTGTGGCATGATCAAAATTAGCACACAAGCTTCTATAAAGAAGGAATTAGGAAAGGTGGGATCTAGAATGATAGCACAGGACTGGAAAGGTGAAGTAATTTGGATTAAAGCTTGTTCTATAAATGAAATTATGTTATTACAAGCAGTTTTGTTAGGTGTTAAGATGGTGATAGCTCAGGAATTGAATAATGTGTGTTTCGAGTCTGATTGTTTGTAGGTAATTACACTTGTAAATAAGAAGGCTTATTACTTAGCATCGATGAGAGTGGTGGTTAAGGAGAATAGCAAGATAACTGAAGGTAAGAGTTTTTGTTTTCATTATAGGCGAAGGGAAGCTAATCATGCTACACATTCAGTAGCATGCCATGCTATTAGGCTAAGTGAAGAGGTTGTTTTAAACCTCTAATTCTCCTACATTTTTATTGGATGTTATATTATTATATATACTCTCTCTTTGGGAGAATTTGGTTTAAGTTTTAATGAAATACATTTGTGTCCATGGATTAACATCACTTAATAAAATAATGGAATAAGTAAATAGCATAGCCATAGAGTTTCCTTTCTAGAAAATATTGTAATTAGAATTATTTTACTTTTATCAATTTGATACATACGATCATCTTATTGTTACATTTGTTAACATTTTTTTTATCAATTTGGATTGTTTTAGTAACTTTATTTTACATTTTCCCCTAAATTTTTATGACATTTTTTTATTAAACATTTATTAACTCCTAATAAGGTTCAAATTGATTATACTTAAGTTGTTTTCCAAACAAGTAATAAAAAAAAGTCGAAAAAAGAAGAAATAAAAGAAAGAACTAAAGTATTCAAAAATATAATAAATAAACTGTCTAAAATACTAAATTTTAGATATGATAGGTGACAACAAAAGTCCCTTTATTATGCCAAAAATAATAATTTAGTCTTTTTGTATTTTTTTCATTACTTTTATTTTGAAAAAGTTACAATAGAATGACAAATAATTATTTTTTTAATTTTATTCTCACATTATTTTAACTTTTATTATTTAATATATATTTTTTAGTAATAGACAATAATTACTAAGAAATTGAAAAAACTAAAAAATAAAAACAAAGTTTTAAAATTTTATTAATTGTTTTGTACTGTTATTTTACATAACAAAAAAAAAACAAAATTATTACAATAAATAAATTAAACTGATTTAAGGAGTATATAACTAAAGGATTTTGGGTGCATTGGTCTCTTTTTTAAAAACATGAGTATTGTATCAAATTTATGAAAGTAAAATTATTAGAGTATCATTATGTTTTAATACCTAATGTGATGAATATATGTTTAATGCATGCATCTGTACTAAGTATATGTTTTTTATAAAGTGATAAACTTAATTTTTAGGAGGTAAAAATGAAAATATTTAAATAATTAGACCATATAAAAATAAACAAATAAAATATTTATAGTCTTCAAATAATAAAATAATAATAATAATCTCTTTAAAATTTTAAGAAAATATATCAATGTGATGAGTTATATAAAATTCAAATGTATATTCTTGCTAAATATAAAATACACAATTAGGTTATAACTTATAAAGATAAATTTTTTAAGGTGCTTTTAGATTATAAATAAGCTAAGTTTATTTTATTTACTATATCCATACAAAAATAATACATTTTTTTATTTTTAAGAACGTTATCCTATATTTTTTTCTAGAGAGGATAAATTTGGGTATTTTTAAATTTACTTATCCATCTCACATTTCATAATTTTTTTTATATTATTACATTTGCTTTCCATCTTGCATTCGGATCCCAAAGTCTAATGGTGATAAAATAATGAAATAAGTGTATAGCATAACCATAGAGTTTCATTACTAGAAAAGATTGTACTAAGTACTATTTTACTTTTATCTATTTTACACATTTTTTTAAACTAGTGCACAATCACATTATTGTTACATTTGTTGAAATTTTAATCATATTTTTTTTGTTAATTTTGTTAATTTTAGTAACTTTATTATACATTTTTCTTTACATTTTGTGACTTTTTTATTAAATATTTATCAACTCTTATTAGTATTGTTCAAATTGATCATAATTATGTTTTTTTTTGTAAAAATATATTAAAAAAATGCCAAAAAAGGAAGAAAGAAGAGAAAGAACTAAAGTGTTCAAAAATACAATAAATAAAGTGACTAAAATACTCAAGTTTTAGAAATAGTAGGTGACAACAAAAGTCCATTTTTTTGTCAAAAATAATAATTTAATTTTTTTGTATTTTTTTTCATTGTTTATTACATTTATTTTGAAAACGTCACAGTATAAGGACAAATAATCATTTTTTTATTTTAATCTCACATTATTTTAACTTTTAATAAGATATAATTTTAGTAATAGGTAATAATTACTAATAAATTCAAAAAAATAAAAACAAAAAGTTTTAAAATTTTATTAAATGTTTTTGTAATGTTATTTTACATAACAAAAAAACTAAATTACTACAAAAATAATAAAGAAATTAAACTGATTTAAGGAACATAACTAGAGGATTTTGGATACATTTGTCTCTTTTTAAAAATGAGTAGTGCATCAAATTTATGAAAGTAAAATTATTAGAGTATCATGGCATAAGCACCAAACATATATTTTAATATACATTGTGATGAACGTATGTTTAATGCATGCGCCTTTCTAAGTGTACTAAGTACATGTTTTTTTGTAAAGTGATAAACATAATTTTTAGGAGTTAAAAATAAAAATATTTGAATAATTAGAAAATATAAAAATAATTAAATAAAATATTTATAGTTTTCAAATAATAATAATATTAATAATAACGTATTTAAAAGTTTGATATAATATATCAATGTGACGAGTTATACAAAATTTACATATATATTTTGACTAAATATAAAATACAAAGGTAGTTTATAACTTATAAAGATAAATTTTGTAAGGTACTTTTAGATTACAAATAAACCAAGCTTATTTTATTTACTATATCTAGAAAAAAAAATACATTTTTATTTTAGTTATTCCATATTTCTCTTAAGAGAGGGTAAGTTTGGGTAGTTTAAATTTACCTATCCATCTCACATTTCATAAGTGATTTTTATATTATTGCATTTGCGCTTTAAGATCCAATAATATAATCATGCTTTCTTTCAAATGCATTTATAACATATTATTTACTTTAGGAGACCAATCATTCAAAAAAAGGAAGAAAAAAAAGAGAAAGTAGAGATTTAAGTCAATCATGGAAAAACATTTGCGTCCATGGTTTAACATCACTTAATAAAATAATGGAATAAGTGCATAGCATAACCATAAACATTCATTTGGAGAAAAGATTGTACTAAGTACTATCTTACTTTTATCTATTTTACACATTGTTTTAAACTAGTGCACAATCACATTATTGTTACATTTGTTGAAATTTTAATCATTTTTTTGTTAATTTTGTTTATTTTAGTAACTATATTATACATTTTTCTTTACATTTTGTGAAATTTTTTATTAAATATTTATCAACTCTTACTAGTATTGTTCAAATTGATCATACTTAAGTTTTGTTGCAATAAATATTAAAAAAATTTCAAAAAGGTAGAAAGAAAAGAAAGAACTAAAGTGTTCAAAAATACAATAAATAAAATGACTAAAATACTCAAGTTTTAGAAATGGTAGATGACAACAAAAGTCCATTTTTTATGTCAATATTAATAATTTAGTCTTTTTGTATTTTTTTATTTTATTCTCACATTATTTTAACTTTTATTAAGACGTAATTTTTAATAATAGACAATAATTACTACAAAATTGAAAAAAATAAAAAATAAAACTTTAAAAATTTTATTAAGTGTTTTGTACTATTATTTTACATAACAAAAAAAATAAATTATTACAAAAATAATAAAGAAATTAAACTGATTTAACCAGCATAACTAGAAGATTTTTGGTTCATTTGTCTCTTTTTAAGAATATGAATAGTGTATCAAATTTATGAAATTAAAATTATTAGAGTGTCATGCGCATAAGCACCAAATATATATTTTAATATATAATGTGCTGAACATACGTTTAATGCATGCGTCTTCTTAAATGTACTAAATATATGTTTTTTCTAAAATTATAAACACAATTTTTAGGAGTTAAAAGTTAAAATATTTGTATAATTAGACAATATAAAAATAAACAAATAAAATAATTTTAGTTTTCAAATAATAATAATATTAATAATAATTTGTTTAAAAGTTTGAGATAATATATCAATGTGACGAGTTATATAAAATTTACATGTATATTTTAGCTTAATATAAAATAAAAAAGTAGTTTACAAAGGATAAATTTTGTAAGCTATTTTTAGATTACAAATAAACCAAGCTTATTTTATTTACTATACCTAGAAAAAAACAATACATTTGTTATTTTAGTTATTACATATTTCTCTTAAGAGAGGGTAAGTTTGGGTAGTTTTAAATTTACTTATCTATCACACGTTTCATAAGTGATTTTTATATTATTGCATTTGCGTTTTAGGATCCAATAATATAATCATGCTTTCTTTCAAATGCATGTATAACATGTTATATACTTTAGGAGACCAATCATTCAAAACAAAGGAAGAAAAAAAACGAGAAAGTAGAGATTTAAGTCAATCATGGAAAAACATTTGTGTCCATGGTTTAAAATCACTTAATAAAATAACGGAATAAGTGCATAGCATAACCATAAACTTTCATTTGGAGAAAAGATTGTACTAAGTACTATCTTACTTTTATCTATTTTACACATTGTTTTAAACTAGTGCACAATCACATTATTGTTACATTTGTTGAAATTTTAATCATTTTTTTTTTGTTAATTTTTTTTATTTTAGTAACTTTATTATACATTTTTCTTTACATTTTGTGAAATTTTTTATTAAATATTTATCAACTCTTACTAGTATTGTTCAAATTGATCATACTTCAGTTTTTTTGCAAGAAATATTAAAAAAATGTCAAAAAGGTAGAAAGAAAAGAAAGAACTAAAGTGTTCAAAAATACAATAAATAAAGTGACTAAAATACTCAAGTTTTAGAAATGGTAGATGACAACAAAAGTCCATTTTTTATGTCTATAATAATAATTTAGTCTTTTTGTATATTTTTATTTTATTCTCACATTATTTTAACTTTTATTAAGATGTAATTTTTAATAATAGATGATAATTACAACAAAATTAAAAAAAAAGTTTTAAAATTTTATTAATTGTTTTGTACTATTATTTTACATAACAAAAAAAATAAATTATTCCAAAAATAATAAAGAAATTAAACTGATTCAACCAGCTTAATTAGAAGATTTTTGGTTCATTTGTCTCTTTTTAAGTATATGAATAGTGAATCAAATTTATGAAATTAAAATTATTAGATTCTCATGCGCATAAGCACCAAACATATGTTTTAATATATAATGTGATGAACTTATGTTTAATGCATGCGTCTTCTTAAATGTACTAAACATATGTTTTTTGTAAAATGATAAACACAATTTTTAGGAGTTAAAAGTAAAAATATCTGTATAATTACACAATATAAAAATAAACAAATAAATATAATTATAGTTTTCAAATAATAATAATATTAATAATAATTTGTTTAAAAGTTTGAGATAATATATCAATGTGACGAGTTATATAAAATTTACATGTATATTTTAGCTTAATATAAAATAAAAAAGTAGTTTACAAAGGATAAATTTTGTAACCTATTTTTAGATTACAAATAAACCAAGCTTATTTTATTTACTATATATAGAAAAAAACAATACGTTTTTTTTATTTTAGTTATTCCATATTTCTCTTAAAAGAGGGTAAGTTTGGGTAGTTTTAAATTTACTTATCTATCACACGTTTCATAAGTGATTTTTATATTATTGCATTTGCGCTTTAGGATCCAATAATATAATCATGCTTTCTTTCAAATGCATGTATAACATGTTATTTACTTTAGGAGACCAATCATTCAAAACAAAGGAAGAAAAAAAAAGAGAAAGTAGATATTTAAGTCAATCATGGAAAAACATTTGTGTCCATGGTTTAAAATCACTTAATAAAATAATGGAATAAGTGCATAGCATAACCATAAACTTTCATTTGGAGAAAAGATTGTACTAAGTACTATCTTACTTTTATCTATTTTACACATTGTTTTAAACTAGTGCACAATCACATTATTGTTACATTTGTTGAAATTTTAATCATATATTTTTTGTTAATTTTGTTAATTTTAGTAACTTTATTATACATTTTTCTTTACATTTTGTGAAATTTTTTATTAAATATTTATCAACTCTTACTAGTATTGTTCAAATTGATCATACTTAAGTTTTTTTGCAAGAAATATTAAAAAAATGTCAAAAAGGTAGAAAGAAAAGAAAGAACTAAAGTGTTCAAAAATACAATAAATAAAGTGACTAAAATACTCAAGTTTTAGAAATGGTAGATGACAACAAAAGTCCATTTTTATGTCAATAATAATAATTTAGTCTTTTTATATTTTTTTTATTTTATTCTCAAATTATTTTAACTTTTATTAAGACGTAATTTTTAATAATAGACAATAATTACTACAAAATTGAAAAAAATAAAAAATAAAAAATAAAACTTTAAAAATTTTATTAAGTGTTTTGTACTATTATTTTACATAACAAAAAAAATAAATTATTACAAAAACAATAAAGAAATTAAACTGATTTAACCAGCATAATTAGAAGATTTTTGGTTCATTTGTCTCTTTTTAAGAATATGAATAGTGTATAAAATTTATGAAATTAAAATTATTAGAGTATCATGCGCATAAGCACCAAACATATATTTTAATATATAATGTGATGAACTTACGTTTAATGCATGCGTCTTCTTAAATGTACTAAACATATGTTTTTTGTAAAATGATAAACACAATTTTTAGGAGTTAAAAGTAAAAATATCTGTATAATTACACAATATAAAAATAAACAAATAAATATAATTATAGTTTTCAAATAATAATAATATTAATAATAATTTGTTTAAAAGTTTGAGATAATATATCAATGTGACGAGTTATATAAAATTTACATGTATATTTTAGCTTAATATAAAATAAAAAAGTAGTTTACAAAGGATAAAGTTTGTAACCTATTTTTAGATTACAAATAAACCAAGCTTATTTTATTTACTATATCTAGAAAAAAACAATACATTTTTTTTATTTTAGTTATTCCATATTTCTCTTAAAAGAGGGTAAGTTTGGGTAGTTTTAAATTTACTTATCTATCACACGTTTCATAAGTGATTTTTATATTATTGCATTTGCGCTTTAGGATCCAATAATATAATCATGCTTTCTTTCAAATGCATGTATAACATGTTATTTACTTTAGGAGACCAATCATTCAAAACAAAGGAAGAAAAAAAACGAGAAAGTAGAGATTTAAGTCAATCATGGAAAAACATTTGTGTCCATGGTTTAAAATCACTTAATAAAATAATGGAATAAGTGCATAGCATAACCATAAACATTCATTTGGAGAAAAGATTGTACTAAGTACTATCTTACTTTTATCTATTTTACATATTGTTTTAAACTAGTGCACAATCACATTATTGTTACATTTGTTGAAATTTTAATCATTTTTTTGTTAATTTTGTTTATTTTAGTAACTATATTATACATTTTTCTTTACATTTTGTGAAATTGTTTATTAAATATTTATCAACTCTTACTAGTATTGTTCAAATTGATCATACTTAAGTTTTTTTGCAAGAAATATTAAAAAAATTTCAAAAAGGTAGAAAGAAAAGAAAGAACTAAAGTGTTCAAAAATACAATAAATAAAATGACTAAAATACTCAAGTTTTAGAAATGGTAGATGACAACAAAAGTCCATTTTTTATGTCAATATTAATAATTTAGTCTTTTTGTATTTTTTTATTTTATTCTCACATTATTTTAACTTTTATTAAGACGTAATTTTTAATAATAGACAATAATTACTACAAAATTGAAAAAAAAATAAAAAAAAAGTTTTAAAATTTTATTAATTTTTTTGTACTATTATTTTAAATAAAAAAAATTAAATTATTACAAAAATAATAAAGAAATTAAACTACTTTAACCAGCATAATTAGAAGATTTTTGGTTCATTTGTCTCTTTTTAAGAATATGAATAGTGTATCAAATTTATGAAATTAAAATTATTAGAGTGTCATGCGCATAAGCACCGAATATATATTTTAATATATAATGTGATGAACTTACGTTTAATGCATGCGTCTTCTTAAATGTACTAAATATATGTTTTTCTAAAATTACAAACACAATTTTTAGGAGTTAAAAGTTAAAATAATTGTATAATTAGACAATATAAAAATAAACAAATAAAATAATTTTAGTTTTCAAATAATAATAATATTAATAATAATTTGTTTAAAAGTTTGAGATAATATATCAATGTGACGAGTTATATAAAATTTACATGTATATTTTAGCTTAATATAAAATAAAAAAGTAGTTTACAAAGGATAAATTTTGTAAGCTATTTTTAGATTACAAATAAACCAAGCTTATTTTATTTACTATACCTAGAAAAAAACAATACATTTGTTATTTTAGTTATTACATATTTCTCTTAAGAGAGGGTAAGTTTGGGTAGTTTTAAATTTACTTATCTATCACACGTTTCATAAGTGATTTTTATATTATTGCATTTGCGTTTTAGGATCCAATAATATAATCATGCTTTCTTTCAAATGCATGTATAACATGTTATTTACTTTAGGAGACCAATCATTCAAAACAAAGGAAGAAAAAAAACGAGAAAGTAGAGATTTAAGTCAATCATGGAAAAACATTTGTGTCCATGGTTTAAAATCACTTAATAAAATAATGGAATAAGTGCATAGCATAACCATAAACTTTCATTTGGAGAAAAGATTGTACTAAGTACTATCTTACTTTTATCTATTTTACACATTGTTTTAAACTAGTGCACAATCACATTATTGTTACATTTGTTGAAATTTTAATCATTTTTTTTTGTTAATTTTGTAAATTTTAGTAACTTTATTATACATTTTTCTTTACATTTTGTGAAATTTTTTATTAAATATTTATCAACTCTTACTAGTATTGTTCAAATTGATCATAGTTAAGTTTTTTTGCAAGAAATATTAAAAAAATGTCAAAAAGGTAGAAAGAAAAGAAAGAACTAAAGTGTTCAAAAATATAATAAATAGAGTGACTAAAATACTCAAGTTTTAGAAATGGTAGATGACAACAAAAGTCCAATTTTATGTCAATAATAATAATTTTGTCTTTTTATATTTTCTTATTTTACTCTCACATTATTTTAACTTTTATTAAGATGTAATTTTTAATAATAGACAATAATTACTACAAAATTGAAAAAAATAAAAAATAAAAAATAAAACTTTAAAAATTTTATTAAGTGTTTTGTACTATTATTTTACATAACAAAAAAAATAAATTATTACAAAAATAATAAAGAAATTAAACTGATTTAACCAGCATAATTAGAAGATTTTTGGTTCATTTGTCTCTTTTTAAGAATATGAATAGTGTATAAAATTTATGAAATTAAAATTATTAGAGTATCATGCGCATAAGCACCAAACATATATTTTAATATATAATGTGATGAACTTACGTTTAATGCATGCGTCTTCTTAAATGTAATAAATATATGTTTTTTCTAAAATGATAAACACAATTTTTAGGAGTTAAAAGTTAAAATATTTGAATAATTAGACAATATAAAAATAAACCAATAAAATAATTTTAGTTTTCAAATAATAATAATATTAATAATAATTTGTTTAAAAGTTTGAGATAATATTTCAATGTGACGAGTTGTATAAAATTTACATGTATATTTTAGCTTAATATAAAATAAAAAAGTAGTTTACAAAGGATAAATTTTGTAAGCTATTTTTAGATTACAAATAAACCAAGATTATTTTATTTACTATATCTAGAAAAAAACAATACATTTTTTATTTTTGTTATTACATATTTCTCTTAAGAGAGGGTAAGTTTGGGTAGTTTTAAATTTACTTATCTATCACACGTTTCATAAGTGATTTTTATATTATTGCATTTGCGCTTTAGGATCCAATAATATAATCATGCTTTCTTTCAAATGCATGTATAACATGTTATTTACTTTAGGAGACCAATCATTCAAAACAAAGGAAGAAAAAAAAAGAGAAAGTAGATATTTAAGTCAATCATGGAAAAACATTTGTGTAAATGGTTTAACATCACTTAATAAAATAATGGAATAAGTGCATAGCATAACCATAAATTTTCATTTAGAGAAAAGATTGTACTAAGTACTATTTTACTTTGATCTATTTTACACATTTTTTTTAAATACAAAGTACTATCTTACTTTTATCTATTTTACACATTTTTTTTAAACTAGTGCACAATCACATTATTGTTACATTTGTTGAAATTTTAATCCTATTTTTTTGTTAATTTTATTTATTTTAGTAACTTCATTATACATTTTTCTTTAGATTTTGTGAAATATATTTCTTAAATATTTATCAACTCCTACTAGTATTGTTCAAATTGATCATACTTAAGTTTTTTTGCAGGAAATATTAAAAAAATGTCAAAAAGGTAGAAAGAAAAGAAAGAACTAAAGTGTTCAAAAATACAATAAATAAAGTGACTAAAATACTCAAGTTTTAGAAATGGTAGATGACAACAAAAGTCCATTTTTTATGTCTATAATAATAATTTAGTCTTTTTGTATATTTTTATTTTATTCTCACATTATTTTAACTTTTATTAAGATGTAATTTTTAATAATAGACGATAATTACAACAAAATTAAAAAAAAAGTTTTAAAATTTTATTAATTGTTTTGTACTATTATTTTACATAACAAAAAAAATAAATTATTAAAAAAATAATAAAGAAATTAAACTGATTTAACCAGCATAATTAGAAGATTTTTGGTTCATTTGTCTCTTTTTAAGTATATGAATAGTGAATCAAATTTATGAAATTAAAATTATTAGAGTCTCATGCGCATAAGCACCAAACATATGTTTTAATATATAATGTGATGAACTTACGTTTAATGCATGCGTCTTCTTAAATGTACTAAACATATGTTTTTTGTAAAATGATAAACACAATTTTTAGGAGTTAAAAGTAAAAATATCTGTATAATTACACAATATAAAAATAAACAAATAAATATAATTATAGTTTTCAAATAATAATAATATTAATAATAATTTGTTTAAAAGTTTGAGATAATATTTCAATGTGACGAGTTGTATAAAATTTACATGTATATTTTAGCTTAATATAAAATAAAAAAGTAGTTTACAAAGGATAAATTTTGTAACCTATTTTTAGATTACAAATAAACCAAGATTATTTTATTTACTATATCTAGAAAAAAACAATACATTTTTTATTTTTGTTATTACATATTTCTCTTAAGAGAGGGTAAGTTTGGGTAGTTTTAAATTTACTTATCTATCACACGTTTCATAAGTGATTTTTATATTATTGCATTTGCGCTTTAGGATCCAATAATATAATCATGCTTTCTTTCAAATGCATGTATAACATGTTATTTACTTTAGGAGACCAATCATTCAAAACAAAGGAAGAAAAAAAAAGAGAAAGTAGATATTTAAGTCAATCATGGAAAAACATTTGTGTCCATGGTTTAAAATCACTTAATAAAATAATGGAATAAGTGCATAGCATAACCATAAACTTTCATTTGGAGAAAAGATTGTACTAAGTACTATCTTACTTTTATCTATTTTACACATTGTTTTAAACTAGTGCACAATCACATTATTGTTACATTTGTTGAAATTTTAATCATATATTTTTTGTTAATTTTGTTTATTTTAGTAACTTTATTATACATTTTTCTTTACATTTTGTGAAATTTTTTATTAAATATTTATCAACTCTTACTAGTATTGTTCAAATTGATCATACTTAAGTTTTTTTGCAAGAAATATTAAAAAAATGTCAAAAAGGTAGAAAGAAAAGAAAGAACTAAAGTGTTCAAAAATACAATAAATAAAGTGACTAAAATACTCAAGTTTTAGAAATGGTAGATGACAACAAAAGTCCATTTTTATGCCAATAATAATAATTTAGTCTTTTTATATTTTTTTATTTTACTCTCACATTATTTTAACTTTTATTAAGATGTAATTTTTAATAATAGACAATAATTACTACAAAATTGAAAAAATAAAAAATAAAAAATAAATCTTTAAAAGTTTTATTAAGTGTTTTGTACTATTATTTTACATAACAAAAAAATAAATTATTACAAAAAAAATAAAGCAATTAAACTGATTTAACCAGCAAAATTAGAAGATTTTTGGTTCATTTGTCTCTTTTTAAGAATATGAATAGTGTATAAAATTTATGAAATTAAAATTATTAGAGTATCATGCGCATAAGCACCAAACATATATTTTAATATATAATGTGATGAACTTACGTTTAATGCATGCGTCTTCTTAAATGTAATAAATATATGTTTTTTCTAAAATGATAAACACAATTTTTAGGAGTTAAAAGTTAAAATATTTGTATAATTAGACAATATAAAAATAAACCAATAAAATATTTTTAGTTTTCAAATAATAATAATATTAATAATAATTTGTTTAAAAGTTTGAGATAATATTTCAATGTGACGAGTTATATAAAATTTACATGTATATTTTAGCTTAATATAAAATAAAAAAGTAGTTTACAAAGGATAAATTTTGTAAGCTATTTTTAGATTACAAATAAACAAAGATTATTTTATTTACTATATCTAGAAAAAAACAATACATTTTTTATTTTTGTTATTACATATTTCTCTTAAGAGAGGGTAAGTTTGGGTAGTTTTAAATTTACTTATCTATCACACGTTTCATAAGTGATTTTTATATTATTGCATTTGTGCTTTAGGATCCAATAATATAATCATGCTTTCTTTCAAATGCATGTATAACATGTTATTTACTTTAGGAGACCAATCATTCAAAACAAAGGAAGAAAAAAAAAGAGAAATTAGATATTTAAGTCAATCATGGAAAAACATTTGTGTAAATGGTTTAACATCGCTTAATAAAATAATGTAATAAGTGCATAGCATAACCATAAATTTTCATTTAGAGAAAAGATTGTACTAAGTACTATTTTACTTTGATCTATTTTACACATTTTTTTAAATAGAAAGTACTATCTTACTTTTATCTATTTTACACATTGTTTTAAACTAGTGCACAATCACATTATTGTTACATTTGTTGAAATTTTAATCATTTTTTTTTGTTAATTTTGTAAATTTTAGTAACTTTATTATACATTTTTCTTTACATTTTGTGAAATTTTTTATTAAATATTTATCAACTCTTACTAGTATTGTTCAAATTGATCATACTTAAATTTTTTTGCAAGAAATATTAAAAAAATGTCAAAAAGGTAGAAAGAAAAGAAAGAACTAAAGTGTTCAAAAATACAATAAATAAAGTGACTAAAATATTCAAGTTTTAGAAATGGTAGATGACAACAAAAGTCCATTTTTATGTCAATAATAATAATTTAGTCTTTTTGTATATTTTTTATTTTATTCTCACATTATTTTAACTTTTATTAAGATGTAATTTTTAATAATAGACAATAATTACTACAAAATTGAAAAAATAAAAAATAAAAAATAAAACTTTAAAATTTTATTAATTGTTTTGTACTATTATTTTACATAACAAAAAAATAAATTATTACAAAAATAATAAAGAAATTAAACTGATTTAACCAAAGATAATTAGAAGATTTTTGGTTCATTTGTCTCTTTTTAAGAATATGAATAGTGAATCAAATTTATGAAATTAAAATTATTAGAGTATCATGCACATAAGCACCAAACATATATTTTAATATATAATGTGATGAACTTACGTTTAATGCATGCGTCTTCTTAAATGTAATAAATATATGTTTTTGTAAAATGATAAACACAATTTTTAGGAGTTAAAAGTAAAAATATTTGTATAATTAGACAATATAAAAATAAACCAAACAAATATAATTATAGTTTTCAAATAATAATAATATTAATAATAATTTGTTTAAAAGTTTGAGATAATATATCAATGTGACGAGTTATATAAAATTTACATGTATATTTTAGCTTAATATAAAATAAAAAAGTAGTTTAGAAAGGATAAATTTTGTAAGCTATTTTTAGATTACAAATAAACCAAGATTATTTTATTTACTATATCTAGAAAAAACAATACATTTGTTATTTTAGTTATTACATATTTCTCTTAAGAGAGGGTAAGTTTGGGTAGTTTTAAATTTACTTATCTATCACACGTTTCATAAGTGATTTTTATATTATTGCATTTGCGTTTTAGGATCCAATAATATAATCATGCTTTCTTTCAAATGCATGTATAACATGTTATATACTTTAGGAGACCAATCATTCAAAACAAAGGAAGAAAAAAACGAGAAAGTAGATATTTAAGTCAATCATGGAAAAACATTTGTGTCCATGGTTTAAAATCACTTAATAAAATAATGGAATAAGTGCATAGCATAACCATAAACTTTCATTTGGAGAAAAGATTGTACTAAGTACTATCTTACTTTTATCTATTTTACACATTGTTTTAAACTAGTGCACAATCACATTATTGTTACATTTGTTGAAATTTTAATCATATATTTTTTGTTAATTTTGTTTATTTTAGTAACTTTATTATACATTTTTCTTTACATTTTGTGAAATTTTTTATTAAATATTTATCAACTCTTACTAGTATTGTTCAAATTGATCATACTTAAGTTTTTCTGCAAGAAATATTAAAAAAATGTCAAAAAGGTAGAAAGAAAAGAAAGAACTAAAGTGTTCAAAAATACAATAAATAAAGTGACTAAAATACTCAAGTTTTAGAAATGGTAGATGACAACAAAAGTCCATTTTTATGTCAATAATAATAATTTAGTCTTTTTATATTTTTTTATTTTACTCTCACATTATTTTAACTTTTATTAAGATGTAATTTTTAATAATAGACAATAATTACTACAAAATTGAAAAAAATAAAAAATAAAAAATGAATCTTTAAAAATTTTATTAAGTGTTTTGTACTATTATTTTACATAACAAAAAATAAATTATTACAAAAATAATAAAGAAATTAAACTGATTTAACCAAAGATAATTAGAAGATTTTTGGTTCATTTGTCTCTTTTTAAGAATATGAATAGTGTATAAAATTTATGAAATTAAAATTATTAGAGTATCATGCGCATAAGCACCAAACATATATTTTAATATATAATGTGATGAACTTACGTTTAATGCATGCGTCTTCTTAAATGTAATAAATATATGTTTTTTCTAAAATGATAAACACAATTTTTAGGAGTTAAAAGTTAAAATATTTGTATAATTAGACAATATAAAAATAAACCAATAAAATAATTTTAGTTTTCAAATAATAATAATATTAATAATAATTTGTTTAAAAGTTTGAGATAATATTTCAATGTGACGAGTTGTATAAAATTTACATGTATATTTTAGCTTAATATAAAATAAAAAAGTAGTTTACAAAGGATAAATTTTGTAAGCTATTTTTAGATTACAAATAAACCAAGATTATTTTATTTACTATATCTAGAAAAAAACAATACATTTTTTATTTTTGTTATTACATATTTCTCTTAAGAGAGGGTAAGTTTGGGTAGTTTTAAATTTACTTATCTATCACACGTTTCATAAGTGATTTTTATATTATTGCATTTGCGCTTTAGGATCCAATAATATAATCATGCTTTCTTTCAAATGCATGTATAACATGTTATTTACTTTAGGAGACCAATCATTCAAAACAAAGGAAGAAAAAAAAAGAGAAAGTAGATATTTAAGTCAATCATGGAAAAACATTTCTGTCCATGGTTTAAAATCACTTAATAAAATAATGGAATAAGTGCATAGCATAACCATAAATTTTTATTTGGAGAAAAGATTGTACTAAGTACTATTTTACTTTGATCTATTTTACACATTTTTTTTAAATAGAAAGTACTATCTTACTTTTATCTATTTTACACATTTTTTTTAAACTAGTGCAGAATCACATTATTGTTACATTTGTTGAAATTTTAATCCTATTTTTTTGTTAATTTTATTTATTTTAGTAACTTCATTATACATTTTTCTTTAGATTTTGTGAAATATATTTCTTAAATATTTATCAACTCCTACTAGTATTGTTCAAATTGATCATACTTAAGTTTTTTTGCAGGAAATATTAAAAAAATGTCAAAAAGGTAGAAAGAAAAGAAAGAACTAAAGTGTTCAAAAATACAATAAATAAAGTGACTAAAATACTCAAGTTTTAGAAATGGTAGATGACAACAAAAGTCCATTTTTTATGTCTATAATAATAATTTAGTCTTTTTGTATATTTTTATTTTATTCTCACATTATTTTAACTTTTATTAAGATGTAATTTTTAATAATAGACGATAATTACAACAAAATTAAAAAAAAAAGTTTTAAAATTTTATTAATTGTTTTGTACTATTATTTTACATAACAAAAAAAATAAATTATTACAAAAATAATAAAGAAATTAAACTGATTTAACCAGCATAATTAGAAGATTTTTGGTTCATTTGTCTCTTTTTAAGTATATGAATAGTGAATCAAATTTATGAAATTAAAATTATTAGAGTCTCATGCGCATAAGCACCAAACATATGTTTTAATATATAATGTGATGAACTTACGTTTAATGCATGCGTCTTCTTAAATGTACTAAACATATGTTTTTTGTAAAATGATAAACACAATTTTTAGGAGTTAAAAGTAAAAATATCTGTATAATTACACAATATAAAAATAAACAAATAAATATAATTATAGTTTTCAAATAATAATAATATTAATAATAATTTGTTTAAAAGTTTGAGATAATATATCAATGTGACGAGTTATATAAAATTTACATGTATATTTTAGCTTAATATAAAATAAAAAAGTAGTTTACAAAGGATAAATTTTGTAACCTATTTTTAGATTACAAATAAACCAAGCTTATTTTATTTACTATATCTAGAAAAAAACAATACGTTTTTTTTATTTTAGTTATTCCATATTTCTCTTAAAAGAGGGTAAGTTTGGGTAGTTTTAAATTTACTTATCTATCACACGTTTCATAAGTGATTTTTATATTATTGCATTTGCGCTTTAGGATCCAATAATATAATCATGCTTTCTTTCAAATGCATGTATAACATGTTATTTACTTTAGGAGACCAATCATTCAAAACAAAGGAAGAAAAAAAAAGAGAAAGTAGATATTTAAGTCAATCATGGAAAAACATTTGTGTCCATGGTTTAAAATCACTTAATAAAATAATGGAATAAGTGCATAGCATAACCATAAACTTTCATTTGGAGAAAAGATTGTACTAAGTACTATCTTACTTTTATCTATTTTACACATTGTTTTAAACTAGTGCACAATCACATTATTGTTACATTTGTTGAAATTTTAATCATATATTTTTTGTTAATTTTGTTTATTTTAGTAACTTTATTATACATTTTTCTTTACATTTTGTGAAATTTTTTATTAAATATTTATCAACTCTTACTAGTATTGTTCAAATTGATCATACTTAAGATTTTTTGCAAGAAATATTAAAAAAATGTCAAAAAGGTAGAAAGAAAATAAAGAACTAAAGTGTTCAAAAATACAATAAATAAAGTGACTAAAATACTCAAGTTTTAGAAATGGTAGATGACAACAAAAGTCCATTTTTATGTCAATAATAATAATTTAGTCTTTTTATATTTTTTTATTTTACTCTCACATTATTTTAACTTTTATTAAGATGTAATTTTTAATAATAGACAATAATTACTACAAAATTGAAAAAAATAAAAAATAAAAAATAAATCATTAAAAATTTTACTATGTGTTTTGTACTATTATTTTACATAACAAACAAAATAAATTATTACAAAAATAATAAAGAAATTAAACTGATTTAACCAACATAATTAGAAGATTTTTGGTTCATTTGTCTCTTTTTAAGTATATGAATAGTGAATCAAATTTATGAAATTAAAATTATTAGAGTCTCATGCGCATAAGCACCAAACATATGTTTTAATATATAATGTGATGAACTTACGTTTAATGCATGCGTCTTCTTAAATGTACTAAACATATGTTTTTTGTAAAATGATAAACACAATTTGTAGGAGTTAAAAGTAAAAATATCTGTATAATTACACAATATAAAAATAAACAAATAAATATAATTATAGTTTTCAAATAATAATAATATTAATAATAATTTGTTTAAAAGTTTGAGATAATATATCAATGTGACGAGTTATATAAAATTTACATGTATATTTTAGCTTAATATAAAATAAAAAAGTAGTTTACAAAGGATAAATTTTGTAACCTATTTTTAGATTACAAATAAACCAAGCTTATTTTATTTACTATATCTAGAAAAAAACAATACGTTTTTTTTATTTTAGTTATTCCATATTTCTCTTAAAAGAGGGTAAGTTTGGGTAGTTTTAAATTTACTTATCTATCACACGTTTCATAAGTGATTTTTATATTATTGCATTTGCGCTTTAGGATCCAATAATATAATCATGCTTTCTTTCAAATGCATGTATAACATGTTATTTACTTTAGGAGACCAATCATTCAAAACAAAGGAAGAAAAAAAAAGAGAAAGTAGATATTTAAGTCAATCATGGAAAAACATTTGTGTCCATGGTTTAAAATCACTTAATAAAATAATGGAATAAGTGCATAGCATAACCATAAACTTTCATTTGGAGAAAAGATTGTACTAAGTACTATCTTACTTTTATCTATTTTACACATTGTTTTAAACTAGTGCACAATCACATTATTGTTACATTTGTTGAAATTTTAATCATATATTTTTTGTTAATTTTGTTTATTTTAGTAACTTTATTATACATTTTTCTTTACATTTTGTGAAATTTATTTATTAAATATTTATCAACTCTTACTAGTATTGTTCAAATTGATCATACTTAAGTTTTTTTGCAAGAAATATTAAAAAAATGTCAAAAAGGTAGAAAGAAAAGAAAGAACTAAAGTGTTCAAAAATACAATAAATAAAGTGACTAAAATACTCAAGTTTTAGAAATGGTAGATGACAACAAAAGTCCATTTTTATGCCAATAATAATAATTTAGTCTTTTTATATTTTTTTATTTTACTCTCACATTATTTTAACTTTTATTAAGATGTAATTTTTAATAATAGACAATAATTACTACAAAATTGAAAAAAATAAAAAATAAAAAATAAATCTTTAAAAATTTTATTAAGTGTTTTGTACTATTATTTTACATAATAAAAAAAATAAATTATTACAAAAATAATAAAGAAATTAAACTGATTTAACCAGCATAATTAGAAGATTTTTGGTTCATTTGTCTCTTTCTAAGTATATGAATAGTGAATCAAATTTATGAAATTAAAATTATTAGAGTCTCATGCGTATAAGCACCAAACATATGTTTTAATATATAATGTGATGAACTTACGTTTAATGCATGCGTCTTCTTAAATGTACTAAACATATGTTTTTTGTAAAATGATAAACACAATTTTTAGGAGTTAAAACTTAAAATATTTGTATAATTAGACAATATAAAAATAAACCAATAAAATAATTTTAGTTTTCAAATAATAATAATATTAATAATAATTTGTTTAAAAGTTTGAGATAATATTTCAATGTGACGAGTTGTATAAAATTTACATGTATATTTTAGCTTAATATAAAATAAAAAAGTAGTTTACAAAGGATAAATTTTGTAAGCTATTTTTAGATTACAAATAAACCAAGCTTATTTTATTTACTATATCTAGAAAAAAACAATACATTTTTTTACTTTTGTTATTACATATTTCTCTTAAGAGAGGGTAAGTTTCAGTAGTTTTAAATTTACTTATCTATCACACGTTTCATAAGTGATTTTTATATTATTGCATTTGCGCTTTAGGATCCAATAATATAATCATGCTTTCTTTCAAATGCATGTATAACATGTTATTTACTTTAGGAGACCAATCATTCAAAACAAAGGAAGAAAAAAAAAAGAGAAAGTAGATATTTAAGTCAATCATGGGAAAACATTTGTGTAAATGGTTTAACATCACTTAATAAAATAATGGAATAAGTGCATAGCATAACCATAAATTTTCATTTAGAGAAAAGATTGTACTAAGTACTATTTTACTTTGATCTATTTTACACATTTTTTTTAAATACAAAGTACAACCTTACTTTTATCTATTTTACACATTTTTTTAAACTAGTGCACAATCATATTATTTTTACATTTGTTGAAATTTTAATCATATATTTTTTGTTAATTTTGTTTATTTTAGTAACTTTATTATACATTTTTCTTTGGATTTTGTGAAATATTTTTATTAAATATTTATCAACTCCTACTAGTATTGTTCAAATTGATCACACTTAAATTTTTTTGCAAGAAATATTAAAAAAATGTCAAAAAGGTAGAAAGAAAAGAAAGAACTAAAGTGTTCAAAAATACAATAAATAAAGTGACTAAAATACTCAAGTTTTAGAAATGGTAGATGACAACAAAAGTCCATTTTTATGTCAATAATAATAATTTAGTCTTTTTATATTTTTTTATTTTACTCTCACATTATTTTAACTTTTATTAAGATGTAATTTTTAATAATAGACAATAATTACTACAAAATTGAAAAAAATAAAAAATAAAAAATAAAACTTTAAAAATTTTATTAAGTGTTTTGTACTATTATTTTACATAACAAAAAAAATAAATTATTACAAAAATAATAAAGAAATTAAACTGATTTAACCAGCATAATTAGAAGATTTTTGGTTCATTTGTCTCTTTTTAAGAATATGAATAGTGTATAAAATTTATGAAATTAAAATTATTAGAGTATCATGCGCATAAGCACCAAACATATATTTTAATATATAATGTGATGAACTTACGTTTAATGCATGCGTCTTCTTAAATGTAATAAATATATGTTTTTTCTAAAATGATAAACACAATTTTTAGGAGTTAAAAGTTAAAATATTTGTATAATTAGACAATATAAAAATAAACCAATAAAATAATTTTAGTTTTCAAATAATAATAATATTAATAATAATTTGTTTAAAAGTTTGAGATAATATTTCAATGTGACGAGTTGTATAAAATTTACATGTATATTTTAGCTTAATATAAAATAAAAAAGTAGTTTACAAAGGATAAATTTTGTAAGCTATTTTTTAGATTACAAATAAACCAAGATTATTTTATTTACTATATCTAGAAAAAACAATACATTTTTTTACTTTTGTTATTACATATTTCTCTTAAGAGAGGGTAAGTTTGGGTAGTTTTAAATTTACTTATCTATCACACGTTTCATAAGTGATTTTTATATTATTGCATTTGCGCTTTAGGATCCAATAATATAATCATGCTTTCTTTCAAATGCATGTATAACATGTTATTTACTTTAGGAGACCAATCATTCAAAACAAAGGAAGAAAAAAAAAGAGAAAGTAGATATTTAAGTCAATCATGGAAAAACATTTGTGTAAATGGTTTAACATCACTTAATAAAATAATGGAATAAGTGCATAGCATAACCATAAATTTTCATTTAGAGAAAAGATTGTACTAAGTACTATTTTACTTTGATCTATTTTACACATATTTTTTAAATACAAAGTACTATCTTACTTTTATCTATTTTACACATTTTTTTAAACTAGTGCACAATCATATTATTGTTACATTTGTTGAAATTTTAATCCTATTTTTTTTGTTAATTTTATTTATTTTAGTAACTTTATTATACATTTTTCTTTAGATTTTGTGAAATATATTTATTAAATATTTATCAACTCCTACTAGTATTGTTCAAATTGATCATACTTAAGTTTTTTTGCAGGAAATATTAAAAAAATTTCAAAAAGGTAGAAAGAAAAGAAAGAACTAAAGTGTTCAAAAATACAATAAATAAAATGACTAAAATACTCAAGTTTTAGAAATGGTAGATAACAACAAAAGTCCATTTTTATGTCAATAATAATAATTTAGTCTTTTTGTATTTTTTCATTGTTTATTACATTTATTTTGAAAAATTCACAATAGAATCAAAAATAATCATTTTTTTATTTTAATCTCACATTATTTTAACTTTTATTAAGATGTAATTTTTAATAATAGACAATAATTACTACAAAATTGAAAAAATAAAAAATAAAAACGAAAAAAATTTAAAAATTTTATTAAGTGTTTTGTACTATTATTTTACATAACAAAAAAAATAAATTATTACAAAAATAATAAAGAAATTAAACTGATTTAACCAGCATAATTAGAAGATTTTTGGTTCATTTGTCTCTTTTTAAGAATATGAATAGTGTATCAAATTTATGAAATTAAAATTATTAGAGTCTCATGCGCATAAGCACCAAACATATGTTTTAATATATAATGTGATGAACTTACATTTAATGCATGGGTCTTCTTAAATGTAATAAATATATGTTTTTTCTAAAATGATAAACACAATTTTTAGGAGTTAAAAGTTAAAATATTTGTATAATTAGACAATATAAAAATAAACCAATAAAATAATTTTAGTTTTCAAATAATAATAATATTAATAATAATTTGTTTAAAAGTTTGAGATAATATTTCAATGTGACGAGTTATATAAAATTTACATGTATATTTTAGCTTAATATAAAATAAAAAAGTAGTTTACAAAGGATAAATTTTGTAAGCTATTTTTAGATTACAAATAAACCAAGATTATTTTATTTACTATATCTAGAAAAAAACAATACATTTTTATTTTAGTTATTCCATATTTCTCTTAAGAGAGGGTAAGTTTGGGTAGTTTTAAATTTACTTATCTATCACACGTTTCATAAGTGATTTTTATATTATTGCCTTTGCGCTTTAGGATCCAATAATATAATCATGCTTTCTTTCAAATGCATGTATAACATGTTATTTACTTTAGGAGACCAATCATTCAAAACAAAGGAAGAAAAAAAAAAGAGAAAGTAGATATTTAAGTCAATCATGGAAAAACATTTGTGTCCATGGTTTAACATCAATTAATAAAATAATGGAAAAAGTGCATAGCATAACCTTAAACTTTCATTTGGAGAAAAGATTGTACTAAGTACTATCTTACTTTTATCTATTTTACACATTTTTTTAAACTAGTGTACAATCATATTATTGTTACATTTGTTGAAATTTTAATCATTTTTTTTGTTAATTTTCTTTATTTTATTAACTTTATTATACATTTTTCTTTAGATTTTGTGAAATATATTTATTAAATATTTATCAACTGCTACTAGTGTTGTTCAAATTGATCATACTTAAGTTTTTTTGCAAGAAATATTAAAAAATGTCCAAAAGGTGGAAAGAAAAGAACGAACTAAACTGTTCAAAAATACAATAAATAATGTGACTAAAATACTCAAATTTTAGAAATGGTAGATGACAACAAAAGTCCATTTTTATGTCATTAAAAAGAATTTAGTCTTTTTGTATTTTTTCATTGTTTATTACATTTATTTTGAAAAATTCACAATAGAATCAAAAATAATCATTTTTTTATTTTAATCTCACATTATTTTAACTTTTATTAAGTTGTAATTTTTAATAATAGACAATAATTATTAGAAAATTGAAAAAATAAAAAATAAAAAATAAAACTTTAAAAATTTTAATAATTGTTTTGTACTATTATCTAACATAACAAAATAAATTATTACAAAAATAATAAAGAAATTAAACTGATTTAATGAAAGCATAACTAGAAGATTTTTGGTTCATTTGTATCTTTTTAAGAATATGAATAGTATATCAAATTTATGAAAGTAAAATTATTAGAGTATCATGCGCATAAACACCAAACATATGTTTTAATATATAATGTGATGAACTTACGTTTAATGCATGTGTCTTCTTAAATGTACTAAATATATGTTTTTTTTAAAATGATAAACACAATTTTTAGGAGTTAAAAGTTAAAATATTTGTATAATTAGACAATATAAAAATAAACAAATAAAATAATTATGGTTTTCAAATAATAATAATATTAATAATAATTTGTTTAAAAGTTTGAGATAATATATCAATGTGACGAGTTATATAAAATTTACATATATATTTTGGTTAAATATTAAATACAAAAGTAGTATATAACTTATAAAGATAAATTTTGTAAGGTACTTTTAGATTACAAATAAACCAAGCTTATTTTATTTACTATATCTAGAAAAAACAATACATTTTTATTTTAGTTATTCCATATTTCTCTTAAGAGAGGGTAAGTTTGGGTAGTTTTAAATTTACTTATCTATCTCACATTTCATAAGTGATTTTTATATTATTGCATTTGCGCTTTAAGATCCAATAATATAATCATGATTTCTTTCAAATGCATGTATAACATATTATTTACTTTAGGAGACCAATCATTCAAAAAAAGGAAGAAAAAAAAAGAGAAAGTAGAGATTTAAGTCAATCATGTAAAAACATTTGTGTCCATGGTTTAACATCACTTAATAAAATAATGGAATAAGTGCATAGCATAACCTTAAACTTTCATTTGGAGAAAAGATTGTACTAAGTACTATCTTACTTTTATCTATTTTACACATTTTTTTAAACTAGTGTACAATCATATTATTGTTACATTTGTTGAAATTTTAATCATTTTTTTTGTTAATTTTGTTTATTTTAGTAACTTTGTTATACATTTTTCTTTGGATTTTGTGAAATATTTTTATTAAATATTTATCAACTCCTACTAGTGTTGTTCAAATTGATCATACTTAAGTTTTTTGCAAGAAATATTAAAAATGTCAAAAAGGTGGAAAGAAAAGAAAGAACTAAAGTGTTCAAAAAATACAATAAATAAAGTGACTAAAATACTCAAATTTTAGAAATGGTAGATGACAACAAAAGTCCATTTTTATGTCTATAATAATAATTTAGTCTTTTTGTATATTTTTTATTTTACTCTCACATTATTTTAACTTTTATTAAGATGTAATTTTTAATAATAGAAAATAATTACTACACAATTGAAACAAATAAAAAATAAAAAATAAAACTTTAAAAATTTTATTACTTGTTTTGTATTATTATTTTACATAACTAAAAAATAAATTATTACAAAATAATAAAGAAATTAAACTGATTTAACCAAAGATAATTAGAAGATTTTTGGTTCATTTGTCTCTTTTTAAGAATATGAATAGTGTATCAAATTTATGAAATTAAAATTATTAGATTGTCATGCGCATAAGCACCAAACATATGTTTTAATATATAATGTGATGAACTTACATTTAATGCATGGGTCTTCTTAAATGTAATAAATATATGTTTTTTCTAAAATGATAAACACAATTTTTAGGAGTTAAAAGTTAAAATATTTGTATAATTACACAATATAAAAATAAACAAATAAATATAATTATAGTTTTCAAATAATAATAATATTAATAATAATTTGTTTAAAATTTTGAGATAATATATCAATGTGACGAGTTGTATAAAATTTACATGTATATTTTAGCTTAATATAAAATAAAAAGTAGTTTACAAAGGATAAATTTTGTAAGCTATTTTTAGATTACAAATAAACCAAGCTTATTTTATTTACTATATCTAGAAAAAACAATACATTTTTTATTTTAGTTATTCCATATTTCTCTTAAGAGAGGGTAAGTTTGGGTAGTTTAAATTTACTTATCCATCTCACATTTCATAAGTGATTTTTATATTATTGCATTTGCGCTTTAATATCCAATAATATAATCATGCTTTCTTTCAAATGCATGTATAACATATTATTTACTTTAGGAGACCAATCATTCAAAAAAAGGAAGAAAAAAAAGAGAAAGTAGAGATTTAAGTCAATCATGGAAAAACATTTGTGTCCATGGTTTAACATCACTTAATAAAATAATGGAATAAGGGCATAGCATAACCATAAACTTTCATTTGGAGAAAAGATTGTACTAAGTACTATCTTACTTTTATCTATTTTACACATTGTTTTAAACTAGTGCACAATCACATTATTGATACATTTGTTGAAATTTTAATCATTTTTTTTTTGTTAATTTTTTTTATTTTAGTAACTTTATTATACATTTTTCTTTGGATTTTGTGAAATATCTCTATTAAATATTTATCAACCTCTACTAGTATTGTTCAAATTGATCATACTTAAGTTTTTTTGCAAGAAATATTAAAAAAATGTGCAAAAGATGGAAAGAAAAGAAAGAACTAAAGTGTTCAAAAATACAATAAATAAAGTGACTAAAATACTCAAGTTTTAGAAATGGTAGATGACAACAAAAGTCCATTTTTTATGTATATAAAAATATTTTTGTCTTTTTGTATTTTTTCATTGTTTAGTACACTTATTTTGAAAAATTCACAATAGAATCAAAAATAATCATTTTTTTAATTTTAATCTCACATTATTTTAAATTTTATTAAGATGTAATTTTTAATAATAGACAATAATTATTAGGAAATTGAAAACAATAAAAAATATAAAATAAAAATTTAAAAATTTTATTAAGTGTTTTGTACTATTATCTAACATAACAAAATAAATTATTACAAAATAATAAAGAAATTAAACTGATTTAATGAGCAAAATTAGAAGATTTTTGGTTCATTTGTATCTTTTTAAGAATATGAATAGTATATCAAATTTATGAAATTAAAATTATTAGAGTATCATGCGCATAAGCACCAAACATATGTTTTAATATATAATGTGATGAACTTACGTTTAATGCACGCGTCTTCTTAAATGTACTAAATATATGTTTTTTCTAAAATGATAAACACAATTTTTAGGAGTTAAAAGGTAAAATATTTGTATAATTAGACAATATAAAAATAAACAGATAAAATAATTATGGTTTTCAAATAATAATAATATTAATAATAATTTGTTTAAAAGTTTGAGATAATATATCAATGTGACGAGTTATATAAAATTTACATATATATTTTGGCTAAATATAAAATACAAAAGTAGTTTATAACTTATAAAGATAAATTTTGTAAGATACTTTTAGATTACAAAGAAACCAAGATTATTTTATTTACTATATCTAGAAAAAAACAATACATTTTTATTTTAGTTATTCCATATTTCTCTTAAGAGAGGGTAAGTTTGGGTAGTTTAAATTTACTTATCCATCTCACATTTCATAAGTGATTTTTATATTATTGCATTTGCGCTTTAATATCCAATAATATAATCATGCTTTCTTTCAAATGCATGTATAACATATTATTTACTTTAGGAGACCAATCATTCAAAACAAAGGAAGAAAAAAAGAGAAAGTAGATATTTAAGTCAATCATGGAAAAACATTTCTGTCCATGGTTTAAAATCACTTAATAAAATAATGGAATAAGTGCATAGCATAACCATAAATTTTTATTTGGAGAAAAGATTGTACTAAGTACTATTTTACTTTGATCTATTTTACACATTTTTTTTAAATAGAAAGTACTATCTTACTTTTATCTATTTTACACATTTTTTTTAAACTAGTGCAGAATCACATTATTGTTACATTTGTTGAAATTTTAATCCTATTTTTTTGTTAATTTTATTTATTTTAGTAACTTCATTATACATTTTTCTTTACATTTTTTGAAATATATTTATTAAATATTTATCAACTCTTACTAGTATTGTTCAAATTGATCATACTTCAGTTTTTTTGCAAGAAATATTAAAAAAATGTCAAAAAGGTAGAAAGAAAAGAAAGAACTAAAGTGTTCAAAAATACAATAAATAAAGTGACTAAAATACTCAAGTTTTAGAAATGGTAGATGACAACAAAAGTCCATTTTTTATGTCTATAATAATAATTTAGTCTTTTTGTATATTTTTATTTTATTCTCACATTATTTTAACTTTTATTAAGATGTAATTTTTAATAATAGACGATAATTACAACAAAATTGAAAAAAATAAAAAAAATAAAAAAAGTTTAAAAATTTTATTAAGTGTTTTGTACTATTATTTTACATAACAAAAAAAATAACTTATTACAAAAATAATAAAGAAATTAAACTGATTTAACCAAAGATAATTAGAAGATTTTTGGTTCATTTGTCTCTTTTTAGGTATATGAATAGTGAATCAAATTTATGAAATTAAAATTATTAGAGTCTCATGCGCATAAGCACCAAACATATGTTTTAATATATAATGTGATTAACTTACGTTTAATGCATGCATCTTCTTAAATGTACTAAACATATGTTTTTTTTGTAAAATGATAAACACAATTTTTAGGAGTTAAAAGTTAAAATATCTGTATAATTACACAATATAAAAATAAACAAATAAATATAATTATAGTTTTCAAATAATAATAATATTAATAATAATTTGTTTAAAAGTTTGAGATAATATTTCAATGTGACGAGTTATATAAAATTTACATGTATATTTTAGCTTAATATAAAATAAAAAAGTAGTTTACAAAGGATAAATTTTGTAAGCTATTTTTAGATTACAAATAAACCAAGATTATTTTATTTACTATATCTAGAAAAAAACAATACATTTTTTATTTTTGTTATTACATATTTCTCTTAAGAGAGGGTAAGTTTGGGTAGTTTTAAATTTACTTATCTATCATCTATCACACGTTTCATAAGTGATTTTTATATTATTGCATTTGCGCTTTAGGATCCAATAATATAATCATGCTTTCTTTCAAATGCATGTATAACATGTTATTTACTTTAGGAGACCAATCATTCAAAACAAAGGAAGAAAAAAAAAGAGAAAGTAGATATTTAAGTCAATCATGGAAAAACATTTGTGTAAATGGTTTAACATCACTTAATAAAATAATGGAATAAGTGCATAGCATAACCATAAATTTTCATTTAGAGAAAAGATTGTACTAAGTACTATTTTACTTTGATCTATTTTACACATTTTTTTTAAATACAAAGTACTATCTTACTCTTATCTATTTTACACATTTTTTTTAAACTAGTGCACAATCACATTATTGTTACATTTGTTGAAATTTTAATCCTATTTTTTTTGTTAATTTTATTTATTTTAGTAACTTCATTATACATTTTTCTTTAGATTTTGTGAAATATATTTCTTAAATATTTATCAACTCCTACTAGTATTGTTCAAATTGATCATACTTAAGTTTTTTTGCAGGAAATATTAAGAAAATGTCAAAAAGGTAGAAAGAAAAGAAAGAACTAAAGTGTTCAAAAATACAATAAATAAAGTGACTAAAATACTCAAGTTTTAGAAATGGTAGATGACAACAAAAGTCCATTTTTTATGTCTATAATAATAATTTAGTCTTTTGTATATTTTTTATTTTATTCTCACATTATTTTAACTTTTATTAAGATGTAATTTTTAATAATAGACAATAATTACAACAAAATTGAAAAAATAAAAAATAAAAAATAAAACTTTAAAATTTTATTAATTGTTTTGTACTATTATTTTACATAACAAAAAAATAAATTATTACAAAAATAATAAAGAAATTAAACTGATTTAACCAAAGATAATTAGAAGATTTTTGGTTCATTTGTCTCTTTTTAAGAATATGAATAGTGAATCAAATTTATGAAATTAAAATTATTAGAGTCTCATGCGCATTAGCACCAAACATATGTTTTAATATATAATGTGATGAACTTACGTTTAATGCATGGGTCTTCTTAAATGTAATAAATATATGTTTTTTGTAAAATGATAAACACAATTTTTAGGAGTTAAAAGTTAAAAATATTTGTATAATTAGACAATATAAAAATAAACCAATAAATATAATTATAGTTTTCAAATAATAATAATATTAATAATAATTTGTTTAAAAGTTTGAGATAATATATCAATGTGACGAGTTATATAAAATTTACATGTATATTTTAGCTTAATATAAAATAAAAAAGTAGTTTACAAAGGATAAATTTTGTAACCTATTTTTAGATTACAAATAAACCAAGCTTATTTTATTTACTATATCTAGAAAAAAACAATACGTTTTTTTTATTTTAGTTATTCCATATTTCTTTTAAAAGAGGGTAAGTTTGGGTAGTTTTAAATTTACTTATCTATCACACATTTCATAAGTGATTTTTATATTATTGCATTTGCGCTTTAGGATCCAATAATATAATCATGCTTTCTTTCAAATGCATGTATAACATGTTATTTACTTTAGGAGACCAATCATTCAAAACAAAGGAAGAAAAAAAAAGAAAAAGTAGATATTTAAGTCAATCGTGGAAAAACATTTGTGTCCATGGTTTAAAATCACTTAATAAAATAATGGAATAAGTGCATAGCATAAATATAAACTTTCATTTGGAGAAAAGATTGTACTAAGTACTATCTTACTTTTATCTATTTTACACATTGTTTTAAATAGAAAGTACTATCTTACTTTTATCTATTTTACACATTGTTTTAAACTAGTGCACAATCACATTATTGTTACATTTGTTGAAATTTTAATCATATATTTTTTGTTAATTTTGTTTATTTTAGTAACTTTATTATACATTTTTCTTTACATTTTGTGAAATTTTTTATTAAATATTTATCAACTCTTACTAGTATTGTTCAAATTGATCATACTTAAGTTGTTTTGCAAGAAATATTAAAAAAATGTCAAAAAGGTAGAAAGAAAAGAAAGAACTAAAGTGTTCAAAAATACAATAAATAAAGTGACTAAAATACTCAAGTTTTAGAAATGGTAGATGACAACAAAAGTCCATTTTTATGCCAATAATAATAATTTAGTCTTTTTATATATTTTTATTTTATTCTCACATTATTTTAACTTTTATTAAGATGTAATTTTTAATAATAGACAATAATTACTACAAAATTGAAAAAAATAAAAAATAAAAAATAAATCTTTAAAACTTTTATTAAGTGTTTTGTACTATTATTTTACATAATAAAAAAAATAAATTATTACAAAAATAATAAAGAAATTAAACTGATTTAACCAGCATAATTAGAAGATTTTTGGTTCATTTGTCTCTCTTTAAGAATATGAATAGTGTATAAAATTTATGAAATTAAAATTATTAGAGTATCATGCGCGTAAGCACCAAACATATATTTTAATATATAATGTGATGAACTTACGTTTAATGCATCGTCTTCTTAAATGTAATAAATATATGTTTTTTGTAAAATGATAAACACAATTTTTAGGAGTTAAAAGTAAAAATATTTGTATAATTAGACAATATAAAAAATAAACCAATAAATATAATTTTAGTTTTCAAATAATAATAATATTAATAATAATTTGTTTAAAAGGTTGAGATAATATTTCAATGTGACGAGTTATATAAAATTTACATGTATATTTTAGCTTAATATAAAATAAAAAAGTAGTTTACAAAGGATAAATTTTGTAAGCTATATTTAGATTACAAATAAACCAAGCTTATTTTATTTACTATATCTAGAATAAAACATTACATTTTTTTACTTTTGTTATTACATATTTCTCTTAAGAGAGGGTAAGTTTGGGTAGTTTTAAATTTACTTATCTATCACACGTTTCATAAGTGATTTTTATATTATTGCATTTGCGCTTTAGGATCCAATAATATAATCATGCTTTCTTTCAAATGCATGTATAACATGTTATTTACTTTAGGAGACCAATCATTCAAAACAAAGGAAGAAAAAAAAAGAGAAAGTAGATATTTAAGTCAATCATGGAAAAACATTTGTGTAAATGGTTTAACATCACTTAATAAAATAATGGAATAAGTGCATAGCATAACCATAAATTTTCATTTAGAGAAAAGATTGTACTAAGTACTATTTTACTTTGATCTATTTTACACATTTTTTTTAAATACAAAGTACTATCTTACTTTTATCTATTTTACACATTTTTTTTAAACTAGTGCACAATCACATTATTGTTACATTTGTTGAAATTTTAATCATATATTTTTTGTTAATTTTATTTATTTTAGTAACTTCATTATACATTTTTCTTTAGATTTTGTGAAATATATTTATTAAATATTTATCAACTCCTACTAGTATTGTTCAAATTGATCATACTTAAGATTTTTGGCAAGAAATATTAAAAAAATGTCAAAAAGGTAGAAAGAAAAGAAAGAACTAAAGTGTTCAAAAATACAATAAATAAAGTGACTAAAATACTCAAGTTTTAGAAGTGGTAGATGACAACAAAAGTCCATTTTTATGTCAATAATAATAATTTAGTCTTTTGTATATTTTTATTTTATTCTCACATTATTTTTACTTTTATTAAGATGTAATTTTTAATAATAGACAATAATTACAACAAAATTGAAAAAATAAAAAATAAAAAATAAAACTTTAAAATTTTATTAATTGTTTTGTACTATTATTTTACATAACAAAAAATAAATTATTACAAAAATAATAAAGAAATTAAACTGATTTAACCAAAGATAATTAGAAGATTTTTGGTTCATTTGTCTCTTTTTAAGTATATGAATAGTGAATCAAATTTATGAAATTAAAATTATTAGAGTCTCATGCGCATAAGCACCAAACATATGTTTTAATATATAATGTGATGAACTTACGTTTAATGCATGCGTCTTCTTAAATGTACTAAACATATGTTTTTTGTAAAATGATAAACACAAGTTTTAGGAGTTAAAAGTTAAAAATATTTGTATAATTACACAATATAAAAATAAACAAACAAATATAATTATAGTTTTCAAATAATAATAATATTAATAATAATTTGTTTAAAAGTTTGAGATAATATATCAATGTGACGAGTTATATAAAATTTACATGTATATTTTAGCTTAATATAAAATAAAAAAGTAGTTTACAAAGGATAAATTTTGTAACCTATTTTTAGATTACAAATAAACCAAGCTTATTTTATTTACTATATCTAGAAAAAAACAATACGTTTTTTTATTTTAGTTATTCCATATTTCTCTTAAAAGAGGGTAAGTTTGGGTAGTTTTAAATTTACTTATCTATCACACGTTTCATAAGTGATTTTTATATTATTGCATTTGCGCTTTAGGATCCAATAATATAATCATGCTTTCTTTCAAATGCTTGTATAACATGTTATTTACTTTAGGAGACCAATCATTCAAAACAAAGGAAGAAAAAAAAAGAGAAAGTAGATATTTAAGTCAATCATGGAAAAACATTTGTGTCCATGGTTTAACATCACTTAAAAAAATAATGGAATAAGTGCATAGCATAACCATAAATTTTCATTTAGAGAAAAGATTGTACTAAGTACTATTTTACTTTGATCTATTTTACACATTTTTTTTAAATACAAAGTACTACCTTACTTTTATCTATTTTACACATTTTTTTAAACTAGTGCACAATCATATTATTTTTACATTTGTTGAAATTTTAATCATTTTAATTTTTTTTAATTTTGTTTATTTTAGTAACTTTATTATACATTTTTCTTTGGATTTTGTGAAATATTTTTATTAAATATTTATCAACTCCTACTAGTGTTGTTCAAATTGATCATACTTAAGTTTCTTTGCAAGAAATATTAAAAAAAATGTCAAAAAGGTAGAAAGAAAAGAAGGAACTAAAGTGTTCAAAAATACAATAAATAAAGTGACTAAAATACTCAAGTTTTAGAAATGGTAGATGACAACAAAAGTCCATTTTTATGTCAATAATAATAATTTAGTCTTTTTGTATTTTTTTATTTTACTCTCACATTATTTTAACTTTTATTAAGATGTAATTTTTAATAATAGACAATAATTACTACAAAATTGAAAAAAATAAAAAATAAAAAATAAATCTTTAAAAATTTTATTAAGTGTTTTGTACTATTATTTTACATAACAAAAAAAATAAATTATTACAAAAATAATAAAGAAATTAAACTGATTTAACCAGCATAATTAGAAGATTTTTGGTTCATTTGTCTCTTTTTAAGAATATGAATAGTGTATCAAATTTATGAAATTAAAATTATTAGAGTATCATGCGCATAAGCACCAAACATATATTTTAATATATAATGTGATGAACTTACGTTTAATGCATGCGTCTTCTTAAATGTAATAAATATATATTTTTTCTAAAATGATAAACACAATTTTTAGGAGTTAAAAGTTAAAATATTTGTATAATTAGACAATATAAAAATAAACAAATAAAATAATTTTAGTTTTCAAATAATAATAATATTAATAATAATTTGTTTAAAAGGTTGAGATAATATTTCAATGTGACGAGTTATATAAAATTTACATGTATATTTTAGCTTAATATAAAATAAAAAAGTAGTTTACAAAGGATAAATTTTGTAAGCTATTTTTAGATTACAAATAAACCAAGCTTATTTTATTTACTATATCTAGAAAAAAACAATACATTTTTTTACTTTTGTTATTACATATTTCCCTTAAGAGAGGGTAAGTTTGGGTAGTTTTAAATTTACTTATCTATCACACGTTTCATAAGTGATTTTTATATTATTGCATTTGCGCTTTAGGATCCAATAATATAATCATGCTTTCTTTCAAATGCATGTATAACATGTTATTTACTTTAGGAGACCAATCATTCAAAACAAAGGAAGAAAAAAAAAGAGAAAGTAGATATTTAAGTCAATCATGGGAAAACATTTGTGTAAATGGTTTAACATCACTTAATAAAATAATGGAATAAGTGCATAGCATAACCATAAATTTTCATTTAGAGAAAAGATTGTACTAAGTACTATTTTACTTTGATCTATTTTACACATATTTTTTAAATACAAAGTACTATCTTACTTTTATCTATTTTACACATTTTTTTAAACTAGTGCACAATCATATTATTGTTACATTTGTTGAAATTTTAATCCTATTTTTTTTGTCAATTTTATTTATTTTAGTAACTTTATTATACATTTTTCTTTAGATTTTGTGAAATATATTTATTAAATATTTATCAACTCCTACTAGTATTGTTCAAATTGATCATACTTAAGTTTTTTTGGAGGAAATATTAAAAAAATGTCCAAAAGGTGGAAAGAAAAGAAAGAACTAAAGTGTTCAAAAATACAATAAATAAAGTGACTAAAATACTCAAGTTTTAGAAATGGTAGATGACAACAAAAGTCCATTTTTTATGTCATTAAAAAGAATTTAGTCTTTTTGTATTTTTTCATTGTTTATTACATTTATTTTGAAAAATTCACAATAGAATCAAAAATAATCATTTTTTTATTTTAATCTCACATTATTTTAACTTTTATTAAGTTGTAATTTTTAATAATAGACAATAATTATTAGGGAATTGAAAAAAATAAAAAATAAAAACGAAAAAATTTAAAATTTTAATAATTTATTTCTATTGTTATCTAACATAACAAAATAAATTAAGAAATTAAACTGATTTAATGAGCACAACTAGAGGATTTTGGATATATTTGTATCTTTTTAAAAATATGAGTAGTATATCAAATTTATGAAAGTAAAATTATTAGAGTATCATGCGCATAAACACCAAACATATGTTTTAATATATAATGTGATGAACTTACGTTTAATGCATGTGTCTTCCTAAATGTACTAAATATATGTTTTTTTTAAATGATAAACACAATTTTTAGGAGTTAAAAGTTAAAATATTTGTATAATTAGACAATATAAAAATAAACAAATAAAATAATTATGGTTTTCAAATAATAATAATATTAATAATAATTTGTTTAAAAGTTTGAGATAATATATCAATGTGACGAGTTATATAAAATTTACATATATATTTTGGTTAAATATTAAATACAAAAGTAGTATATAACTTATAAAGATAAATTTTGTAAGGTACTTTTAGATTACAAATAAACCAAGCTTATTTTATTTACTATATCTAGAAAAAAAACAATACATTTTTATTTTAGTTATTCCATATTTCTCTTAAGAGAGGGTAAGTTTGGGTAGTTTAAATTTACCTATCCATCTCACATTTCATAAGTGATTTTTATATTATTGCATTTGCGCTTTAAGATCCAATAATATAATCATGATTTCTTTCAAATGCATGTATAACATATTATTTACTTTAGGAGACCAATCATTCAAAAAAAGGAAGAAAAAAAAAGAGAAAGTAGAGATTTAAGTCAATCATGGAAAAACATTTGTGTCCATGGTTTAACATCACTTAATAAAATAATGGAATAAGTGCATAGCATAACCTTAAACTTTCATTTGGAGAAAAGATTGTACTAAGTACTATCTTACTTTTATCTATTTTACACATTTTTTTTAAATACAAAGTACTATCTTACTTTTATCTATTTTACACATTTTTTTAAACTAGTGCACAATCATATTATTGTTACATTTGTTGAAATTTTAATCATTTTTTTTGTTAATTTTGTTTATTTTAGTAACTTTGTTATACATTTTTCTTTGGATTTTGTGAAATATTTTTATTAAATATTTATCAACTCCTACTAGTGTTGTTCAAATTGATCATACTTAAGTTTTTTTGCAAGAAATATTAAAAAAATGTCCAAAAGGTGGAAAGAAAAGAACGAACTAAACTGTTCAAAAATACAATAAATAATGTGACTAAAATACTCAAATTTTAGAAATGGTAGATGACAACAAAAGTCCATTTTTATGTCTATAATAATAATTTAGTCTTTTTGTATATTTTTTATTTTACTCTCACATTATTTTAACTTTTATTAAGATGTAATTTTTAATAATAGACAATAATTACTACGAAATTGAAAAAAATAAAAAATAAAAAATAAAACTTTAAAAATTTTATTACTTGTTTTGTACTATTATTTTACATAACTAAAAAAATAAATTATTACAAAAATAATAAAGAAATTAAACTGATTTAACCAGCATAATTAGAAGATTTTTGGTTCATTTGTCTCTTTTTAAGAATATGAATAGTGTATCAAATTTATGAAATTAAAATTATTAGAGTCTCATGCGCATAAGCACCAAACATATGTTTTAATATATAATGTGATGAACTTACATTTAATGCATGGGTCTTCTTAAATGTACTAAACATATGTTTTTTGTAAAATGATAAACACAATTTGTAGGAGTTAAAAGTTAAAATATCTGTA
Source organism: Hippophae gyantsensis (assembly GCA_030763125.1). Taxonomy (NCBI): domain Eukaryota; kingdom Viridiplantae; phylum Streptophyta; class Magnoliopsida; order Rosales; family Elaeagnaceae; genus Hippophae; species Hippophae gyantsensis. The sequence goes on along the minus strand of CM061039.1, from coordinate 24,338,195 downwards.
TAATTACACAATATAAAAATAAACAAATAAATATAATTATAGTTTTCAAATAATAATAATATTAATAATAATTTGTTTAAAATTTTGAGATAATATATCAATGTGACGAGTTGTATAAAATTTACATGTATATTTTAGCTTAATATAAAATAAAAAAGTAGTTTACAAAGGATAAATTTTGTAAGCTATTTTTAGATTACAAATAAACCAAGCTTATTTTATTTACTATATCTAGAAAAAAACAATACTTTTTTTATTTTAGTTATTCCATATTTCTCTTAAGAGAGGGTAAGTTTGGGTAATTTTAAATTTACTTATCTATCACACGTTTCATAAGTGATTTTTATATTATTGCATTTGCGCTTTAGGATCCAATAATATAATCATGTTTTCTTTCAAATGCATGTATAACAGTTATTTACTTTAGGAGACCAATCATTCAAAAAAAAGGAAAAAAAAGAGAAAGTAGATATTTAAGTCAATCATGGAAAAACATTTGTGTCCATGGTTTAACATCACTTAATAAAATAATGGAATAAGTGCATAGCATAACCATAAATGTTCATTTAGAGAAAAGATTGTACTAAGTACTATTTTACTTTTATCTGTTTTACACATTTTTTTAAATACAAAGTACTATCGTACTTTTATCTATTTTACACATTTTTTTAAACTAGTGCACAATCATATTATTTTTACATTTGTTGAAATTTTAATCATATTTTTTATGGTTAATTTTGTTTATTTTAGTAACTTTATTATACATTTTTCTTTGGATTTTGTGAAATATCTCTATTAAATATTTATCAACCTCTACTAGTATTGTTCAAATTGATCATACTTAAGTTTTTTTGCAAGAAATATTAAAAAAATGTGCAAAAGGTGGAAAGAAAAGAAAGAACTAAAGTGTTCAAAAATACAATAAATAAAGTGACTAAAATACTCAAGTTTTAGAAATGGTAGATGACAACAAAAGTCCATTTTTTATGTATATAAAAATATTTTTGTCTTTTTGTATTTTTTCATTGTTTATTACACTTATTTTGAAAAATTCACAATAGAATCAAAAATAATCATTTTTTTAATTTTAATCTCACATTATTTTAAATTTTATTAAGATGTAATTTTTAATAATAGACAATAATTATTAGGAAATTGAAAACAATAAAAAATAAAAACGAAAAAATTTAAAATTTTATTAATTTATTTGTATTGTTATCTAACATAACAAAATAAATTAAGAAATTAAACTGATTTAATGAGCAAAACTAGAGGATTTTGGATATATTTGTATCTTTTTAAAAATATGAGTAGTATATCAAATTTATGAAAGTAAAATTATTAGAGTATCATGCGCATAAGCACCAAACATATGTTTTAATATATAATGTGATGAACTTACGTTTAATGCACGTGTCTTCCTAAATGTACTAAATATATGTTTTTTGTTAAATGATAAACACAATTTTTAGGAGTTAAAAGGTAAAATATTTGTATAATTAGACAATATAAAAATAAACAGATAAAATAATTATGGTTTTCAAATAATAATAATATTAATAATAATTTGTTTAAAAGTTTGAGATAATATATCAATGTGACGAGTTATATAAAATTGAAATATATATTTTGGCTAAATATAAAATACAAAAGTAGTTTATAACTTATAAAGATATATTTTGTAAGGTACTTTTAGATTACAAATAAACCAAGATTATTTTATTTACTATATCTAGAAAAAAACAATACATTTTTATTTTAGTTATTCCATATTTCTCTTAAGAGAGGGTAAGTTTGGGTAGTTTAAATTTACTTATCCATCTCACATTTCATAAGTGATTTTTATATTATTGCATTTGCGCTTTAAGATCCAATAATATAATCATGCTTTCTTTCAAATGCATGTATAACATATTATTTACTTTAGGAGACCAATCATACAAAAAAAGGAAGAAAAAAAAAGAGAAAGTAGAGATTTAAGTCAATCATGGAAAAACATTTGTGGCCATGGTTTAACATCACTTAATAAAATAATGGAATAAGTGCATAGCTTAACCATAAACTTTCATTTGGAGAAAAGATTGTACTAAGTACTATCTCACTTTTATCTATTTTACACATTGTTTTAAACTTGTGCACAATCACATTATTGTTACATTTGTTGAAATATTAATCATATTTTTTTTGTTAATTTTGTTTTTTTAGTAACTTTATTATACATTTTTCTTTACATTTTGTGAAATCTTTTATTAAATATTTATCAACTCTTACTAGTATTTTTCAAATTGATCATACTTAAGTTTTTTTACAAGAAATATTAAAAAAATGTCAAAAAGGTAGAAAGAAAAGAAAGAACTAAAGTGTTCAAAAATACAATAAACAAAGTGACTAAAATTCTCAAGTTTTAGAAATGGTAGGTGACAACAAAAGTTCATTTTTTATGTCAAAAATAATAATTTAATCTTTTTGTATTTTTTTCATTGTTTATTACATTTATTTTGAAAAAGTCACAGTATAATGATAAATAATCATTTTTTTATTTTAATCTCACATTATTTTAACTTTTATTAAGATGTTATTTTTAATAATAGACAATAATTACTACAAAATTGAAAAAAATAAAAAATAAAAAATAAATCTTTAAAAATTTTATTAAGTGTTTTGTACTGTTATTTTACATAACAACAAAAAATATTATTACAAAAAATATTTAAAAATTAAACTGATTTAACGAGCATAACTAGAGGATTTTGGATACATTTGTCTCTTTTTAAAAATATGAGTAGTATATCAAATTTATGAAAATAAAATTATTAGAGTATCATGCGCATAAGTACCAAACATATGTTTTAATATATAATGTGATGAACTTACGTTTAATGCATGCGTCTTCCCAATTGTACTAAATGTATATTTTTTATAAAATGATAAACACAATTGTTAGGAGTTAAAAGTTAAAATATTTGTATAATTAGACAATATAAAAAAAACAAATAAAATAATTATAGTTTTCAAATAATAATAATATTAATAATAACTTGTTTAAAAGTTTGAGATAATAGCTCAATGTGACGAGTTATATAAAATTTACATGTATATTTTAGCTTAATATAAAATAAAAAAGTAGTTTATAAAGGATAAATTTTGTAAGGTACTTTTAGATTACAAATAAACCAAGCTTATTTTATTTACTATATCTAGAAAAAAAATACATTTTTTTATTTAGTTATTCCATATTTCTCTTAAGAAAGGGTAAGGTTGAGTAGTTTTAAATTTACTTATCCATCTCACATTTTATAAGTGTTTTTTATATTATTGAGTTTGCTTTCAATCTTGCTTTAGGATCCAATAATATAATCATGCTTTTGTTTAAAATGCATATATAACATGTTATTGACTTTAGGAGACTAATCATTCAAAAAAAGTAAAAAGAAAAAGAGAAAGTAGAGATTTAAGTCAATCCTGGAAATACATTTGTGTCCATGGTTTAACATCACTTAATAAAATAATGGAATAAGTGTATAGCATAACCATAGAGTTTCATTTCTAGAAAAAGATTATACTTAATACTATATTACTTTTATCTATTTTACACATTTTTCTAAACTAGTGCACAATCACATTATTGTTACATATGTTAAAATTTTAATCATATTGTTTTCTTAATTTTGTTCATTTTAGTAACTTTATTACACATTTTTCTTAAGTTTTTTTGCAAAAAATATTTAAAAAATGTCAAAAAAGGTAGAAAGAAAAGACAGAACTAAAGTCTTCAAAAATACAATAAATAAATAAAGTGACTAAAATACTCAAGTTTTAGAAATTGTAGTGACAACAAAAGTCCATTTTTTATGTCAAAAATAATAATTTAGTCTTTTTGTATTATTTTCATTGTTTATTACATTTATTTTGAAAAATTAAAAATAGAATAAGAAATAATAATTTTTTTTATTTTAATATCTCATTATTTTAACTTTTATTAAGATATAATTTTTAGTAATAGACAATAATTACTACGAAATTAAAAAAAATAAAAAATAAAAACAAAAAGTTTTTAAATTTTATTAATTGTTTTGTACTATTTTTTTATATAACAAAAAAATTAAATTATTACAAAAATAATAAAGAAATTAAACTGATTTAACCAGCATAATTAGAAGATTTTTGGTGCATTTGTCTCTTTTTAAGAATATGAATAGTGTATCAAATTTATGAAATTAAACCTTTTTAGAGTATGATGTGCATAAGCACCAAATATATGTTTTAATACATAATGTGATGAACTTATGTTTAATACATACATCTTCATAAGTGTACTAAGTATATGTTTTTTGTAAAGTGATAAACATAATTTTTAGGAGTTAAAAATTAAAATATTTGTATAATTAGACAATATAAAAATAAAAATAAAAATATTTATAGTTTTCAAATAATAATAATATTAATAATAAAGTCTTTAAAAATTTGAGATAATATATCAATGTGACGAGTTATATAAAATTTACATATATATTTTGGCTAAATATAAAATACAAAAGTAGTTTATAACTTATAAGGAAATATTTTGCAAGGTGCATTTAGATTACAAATAAGCCAAACTTATTTTATTTACTATATAGAGAAAAAAAATTTATTGAAGTTATTCCATATTTCTCCCAAGAGAGGGTAAGTTTGAGTAGTTTTAAATTTATTTATCCATCTCACATTTAATAAGTGCTTTTTTTATTATTGCATTTCCTTTCAATCTTGCTTTTAGATCCAATAATCTAATCATGCTTTCTTTCAAATGCATATATAACATGATATTTAGTTTAGGAAACTAATCCCTAAAAAAAGGAAAAAATAGAAAGTAGAGATTTAAGTCAATCATGGAAACACATTTGTGTCCATGGTTTAACATCACCTAATAAAATGAAGGAATAAGTACATAGCATAAGAGAGTTTCTTTTCTAGATAAGATTGTACTTATTACTATTTTACTTTTATCTATTTTACACATTTTCTTAAACTAATACACAATCACATTATTGTTACATTTGTTAAAATTCTAATCATATTATTTTGTTAACTTTGTTCATTTTAGTAACTTTATTATACATTTTTCTTTACTTTTTGTGACATTTTCTTGTTAAATATTTATCAACTCTTACTAGTATTGTTCAAATTGAACATACTTAAGTTTCTTTGCAAAAATAATATTAAACAAATGTCAAAAAGGGAAGAAAGAAAAGAAAGAATTATAGCATTCAAAAATACAATAAATTAGGTGACTAAAATACTCAAGTTTTAGAAATGGTAGGTAACAACAAAAATCCATTTTTTATGTCAAAAATAATAATTTAGTCTTTTTGTATTTTTTACGTTTTTTATTACATTTATTTTGAAAAATTAACAGTTGAATGATAGATAATCATTTTTATTATTTTAATCTCACATTATTTTAACCATTATTAAGATATAACTTTTAGTAATAGACAATAATTACTACGAAATTGAAAAAATAAAAAATAGAAACAAAAAGTTTTAAAATTTTATTACTTGTTTTGTACTGTTATTTTACATAACAAAAAAAATTAAATTATTACAAAAATAATGAAGAAATTAAACTGATTTAACTAGTATAACTAGAGAATTTTGGGTGCATTTGTCTCTTTTTAAAAATATGAGTAGTGTATCAAATTTATGAAAGTAAAATTTTTAGAGTATCATGTGTGTTGTCTCTTTATGAGAACACGAACGTCTAAGTATACACGATCACAAGTAATAAATGATAAGTAAGATATCGTTCTCATAGAGATTTGTTACTAGTATTTGTTAAGTACTAAAATTATTTCAATTTGATTTTCTCAAAACAATCGATAGTTGGATGATGTTTAACTAATACTGATTTTTTATAACAATAAATAAGAAAATTCTAAGATTGTAGTTTCACAAAATTAATCCACTTGAATCATATTATTTTCTCTTGATTTATGTTTTGCATTTAATTTGTCAACCAAGAACTCCTAATTTATCCATATATTTCTTCCAAGCTCCATATAAAAACACCTCGCTAAAATAATTCACTATATTCTTATGAGAATTAAATTCACCAAGATTCAATAAGTTCAAAGTTCTCAAATAGCTACACATACAATAAAGGTAAGTTCCTCTCCTTTATACATATATGTTATTCTAAACATGAGCAATACACGCAAAAATGTTTTTTTCAAGTTTATTTAAGTGTCACAGATCAATTGATAAATCTTCCAACAATCAAAAGCATTAAGTACAAATAGAATAACAAATTAAACATCTCATAAATCATTAGAAAATAATTAATCCAAGTTTCATAATATAAGTTACATGGCAACCCTAGAAAAATTAAATTAGTTCATAGAAAATATTAAAATTATAACAAGAAAATATTAAGACATTTTAAGGAACATTAAATAAAGAACAACAAAAATTAGAAGAATTTTCTCTCTATGTTCTCTATTTTTCTCTCTACGCAGAACCACAATAGAAGCCAAAAATGGCTTCTGCGTGTTCTACCATCTACTCCTCCCAAATTGTATCACAATAAGCACATATTTATAACTCCAGCTCTCTCAAAAAAATACATCATAAAATATGTTTTTACAACACGCGTGTAAAGTGGGAAACAAAGAAATACATCAAAAATAAATATTTAAACACGCGTGGGAGACGCAAAACCAACTGGATAACGTGCACCATTTTCTACATTTGTATTTCTCAAAACTCATGCCATATGTCGGCATCTGATTTGCTGGAAGCATAACATGACACGTGGAAGCTTCGTATTTGGTGTGATGAGAGGACGCACGCACATAATGTGAACCGCACCACACAAGAAAATGCTTGCGTAGACAAGTGGGTCCCATCTTGCACGCCAGCCTGCACAGATAGGTGGACCCCACTCTACGCGTTGAGTAGTATGCCTTCTGGGAAATATGTCCAATCGCCTGTATCACGCTTGTATCTCACTCGCGTGATCTTCACCGTTGCTTATATGATCTGATGATCAGTGACATACGTGGTACTCCTTTCCCTGCACAGAAAACAAAGTTTATTTAATTGCATTTAGTCTTCTAATTTAATTCAAATTAACTTTTAAACTTTTGATATTTGCAATTAAGCCTTCTTTTAATTCAAATTATATTTTCAGATTTTATTATTTGCAATTAAGTCTTTTTCAATTGAAATTCTTTAATTTTCTCTAAAAATATATTCCTTAAAAAACTAACAGTAAATATTAATTTAATAAATTAAAATTAACTAAAAACATTAAGAATATAATAAAATGGACAAAATAACTCTAAAATATAGAATTATCAATGTGCATAAGCACCAAACATATGTTTTAATACATAATGTGATGAACTTATGTTTCATGTATGTGTCTTCCTAAGTGTACTAAGTATATATTTTTTGTAAAGTGATAAACATAATTTTTTGGAGTTAAAAATTAAAATATTTGTATAATTAGACAATATAAAAATAAACAAATAAAATATTTATAGTTTTCAAATAATAATAATATTAATAATAACGTCTTTAAAAGTTTGAGATAATATATCAATGTGACGAGTTATATAAAATTTACATGTATATTTTGGCTAAATATAAAATACAAAAGTAGTTTATAATTTATAAGGAAAATTTTTTTAAGGTGCATTTAGATTACAAATAAGCCAAGCTTATTTTATTTACTATATCCAGAAAAAAATAATAAATTTTTTATTGAAGTTATTCCATATTTCTCCTAGGAGAGGGTAAGTTTGTGTAGTTTTAAATTTACTTATCCATCTCACATTTAATAAATGCTTTTTATATTATTGCATTTGCTTTGAATCTTTAGGATCCAATAGTCTAATCATGTTTTCTTTCAAATGCATATATAACATATTATTTAGTTTAGGAGACTAATCATTCAAAAAAAAGAAAAAAAAAAGAGAAAGTAGAGATTTAACTCAATCATGGAACCACATTTGTGTCCATGGATTAACATCACGTAATAAAATAATGGAATAAGTAGATAGCATAGCAATAGAGTTTCCTTTCTAGAAAATATTGTAATTAGCTATTATACTTTTATCAATGTGATACATTTTTTTAAATAGGTGCACGTTCATCTTATTATTTCATTTGTTAACATTTTAATCATTTTAGTAACTTTATTATACATTTTTCTTAACTTTTTATGACATTTTTTTATTAAACATTTATCAACTCCTATTAGTAAGGTTCAAATTGATTATAAAGTTTTTTTTCCAAACAAGTATTAAAAAAAAGAAGAAATAAAAGAAAGAACTAAAGTGTTTAAAAATACAAAAAATAAACTCACTAAAATACTAAGTTTTAGAAATGGTAGTTGACAACAAAAGTCCCTTATTATGCCAAAAATAATAATTTAATCTTTTTTGTATTTTTTTTCATTACTTTTATTTTGAAAAAGTTACAATAGAATGACAAATGATTATTATTTTTATTTTATTCTCACATTATTTTAACTTTTATAATTTAATATATAATTTTTAGTAATAGACAATAATTACTACGAAATTGAAAAAAATAAAAAATAAAAACAAAAAGTTTTAAAATTTTATTAATTATTTTGTACTGTTATTTTACATAACAAAAAAAAAACAATTTTTTTACAAAAATAATAAAGAAATTAAACTGATTTAACTAGCATAATTTTTAGGAGTTAAAAATTAAAATATTTGTATAATTAGAAAATATAAAAATAAACAAAAAAAATATTTATAGTTTTCAAATAAAAATAATATAAATAATAATTTCTTTAAAAGTTTGAGATAATATATGAATGTGACGAGTTATATAAAATTTATATGTATATTTTGGTTAAATATAAAATACAAAAGTAGTTTATAACTTATAAGGATAAATGGTGGGTGACTAAAATACTAAGTTTTAGAAATGGTAGGTGACAACAAAAGTCAACTTTTTATGTCAAAAATAATAATTTAGTCTTTTTGTATATTTTTTTGTTTATTACATTTATTTTGAAAAATTCACAATAGTATGACAAATAATCATTTTTTTATTTTAATCTCACATTATTTTAACTTTTATTAAGATATATTTTTTAGTAATAGAGAATAATTACTACGAAATTGAAAAAAACAAAAACGAAAAGTTTTAAAATTTTATTAATTGTTTTGTATTGTTATTTTACATAAAAAAATTAAATTATTACAAAAATAATGAAAAAATTAAATTATTTACATGTATATTTTGGCTAAATATAAAATACAAAAGTAGTTTATAACTTATAAGGATAAATTTTGCAAGGTGCTTTTAGATTACAAATAAGCTAAGCTTATTTTATTTACTATATCCAGAAAAAAACAATACTTTTTTTTATAGAAGTTATTCCATATTTCTCCTTGGAGAGGGTAAATTTGGGTACTTTTTAATTTACTTATCCATCTCACATTTCATAAGTGATTTTAATATTATTGCATTTGCTTTCAATCTTGCTTTAGGATCCAATAGTCTAATCATGCTTTCTATCAAATGCATATATAACATGGTATTTAGTTTAAAAGACCAATCCTTCAAACAAAAGAAAAAGAAAAAAGAGAAAGTAGATATTTAAGTCAATCATGGAAACACATGTGTGCCCATGGTTTAACATCACCTAATAAAATAAAGGAATAAGTGCATAGCATAACCATAGAGTTTCATTTCTAGAAAAGATTGTACTTATTACTATTTTACTTTTATCTATTTTACACATTTTTTTAAACAAGTGCACAATCACATTATTGTTACATATGTTAAAATTTTAATCATATTGTTTTACTTAATTTTGTTCATTTTAGTAACTTTATTATACATTTTTCTTTCCTTGTTGTGACATTTTTTTATTAAATATTTATCAACTCCTATTAGTATTGTTCAAATTGATCATACTTAAGTTTTTTTGCAAAAAAATATTTAAAAAATGTCAAAAAAGGAAGAAAGAAAAGAAAGAACTATAGCATTCAAAAATACAATAAATTAAGTGACTAAAATAATCAAGTTTTAGAAATAGTAGGTGACAACAAAAGTCCATTTTTTATGTCAAAAATAATAATTTAGTTTTTTTGTATTTGTTTTCATTGTTTATTACATTTATTTTGAAAAATTCACACTTGAACGACAGATAATCATTTTTATTATTTTAATCTCACATTATTTTAACCATTATTAAAATATTACTTTTAGTAATAGACAATAATTACTACGAAATTGAAAAAATAAAAAATAAAAACAAAAAGTTTTAAAATTTTATTACTTATTTTGTACTGTTATTTTACATAACAAAAAAAATTAAATTATTACTAAAATAATGAAGAAATTAAACTGATTTAACCAGCATAAGTAGGAGATTTTGGGTGTATTTGTCTCTTTTTAAAAATATGAGTAGTGTATCAAATTTATGAAAGTAAGATTTTTAGAGTATCATGTGCATAAGCACCAAACATATGTTTTAATACATAATGTGATGAACTTATGTTTAATGTATGTGTCTTCCTATGTGTACTAAGTATATGTTTTTTTGTAAAGTGATAAACATAATTTTTAGGAGTTAAAAATTAAAATATTTGTATAATTAGACAATATAAAAATAAAAAAATAAAATATTTATAGTTTTCAAATAATAATAATATTAATAATAACGTCTTTAAAAGTTTGTGATAATATATCAATGAGACGAATTATATAAAATTTACATGTATATTTTGGCAAAATATAAAATATAATAGTAGTTTATAACTTACAAGAATAAATTTCGTAAGGTGCTTTTAGATTACAAATAAGGTAAGCTTATTTTATTTACTATATCCAAAAATAATAATAAATTTTTTATTGAAGTTATTCCATATTTTTCCCACGAGAGAGGCTAAGTTTGAGTAGTTTTAAATTTACTTACTCATCTCATATTTAATAAGTGCTTTTTTTATTATTATTGTATTTGCTTTCAATCTTCCTTTTAGATCCAATAGTCTAATCATGCTTTCTTTCAAATGCATATATAACATGCTATTTAGTTTAAGAAACTAATCATTCAAAAAAAGGAAAAAAGAAAAAAAGAGAAAATAGAGATTTAAGTCAATCATAAAAACACATTTGTGTCCATGGCTTTACATCACCTAATAAAATGAAGGAATAAATGCATAGCATAACAAGAGAGTTTCATTTCTAGAAAAGATTGTACTTAGTACTATTTTACTTTTATCTACTTTAGACATTTTTTTAAACTTGTACACAATCACATTATTGTTACATTTGTTAAAATTTAAATCAATTTTTTTGTTATTTTTGTTCATTTTAGTAACTTTATTATACATTTTTCTTTACTTTTTGTGACTTTTTTTATTAAATATTTATCAACTCCTACTAGTATTGTTCAAATTGATCATACTTAAGTTTTTTTGCAAAAAATATTAAAAAAATGTCAAAAAAGAAAGAATGAAATGAAAGAACTATAGTTTTCAAAAATACAATAAATAAGGTGACTAAAATACTCAAGTTTTAGAAATGGTAGGTGACAACAAAAGTCTATTTTTTTTATGTCAAAAATAATAATTTAGTCTTTTTGTATTTTTTTTCGTTGTTTATTACATTTATTTTGAAAATTCACATTAGAATGACAAATAATCATTTTTATTATTTTCAATCTCACATTATTTTAAGCATTATTAAGATATAACTTTTAGTAATAGACAATAATTACTATGAAATTGAAAAAAATAAAAAATAAATTTTTTTTTAAATTTTATTACTTGTTTTGTAATGTTATTTTACATAACAAAAAAAATTAAATTATTAAAAAATAATGAAAAAATTAAACTGATTTAACGAGCATAACTAAATGATTTTGGGTACATTTGTCTATTTTTAAAAATATGTCTCAAGATGAATGAAAATGCATTAGATTTCAAGTGGTTATTCCTACTATTTGGTAATAGCCATGTTTCTACTTTCAAGAATTCAAGGTCATGGTAAGTGGTTAGTTTGCATTTTTTTGTAAGGGAATTCCATATATATCTTGTCTATACTAGAAGTCAAGTATGAATGAAAACAAGTACAAACCTTCAAATTCTACTCAAATCATTTAAATGAAGCAATACAAATAAGTACATGATACTTCATCTCATGTTTAAAATCCTAACATTCAATTCAAAACTTATAGATATCATCTAATAATTTATAAAGGAGTAAAATAAATATTAACATAGGCTCAATAATTTCACAAGGTAGTCTCGCTATTTGATTCTTATACACAAAATTTAGGTTTTAGCTCAATCTCAACATCCAAAAATAACACTATTAATATTCAACTCATACATTTTTACTATTATAAAAAAACTTGGCACATCATTTCATATTGAATGCAATTAAATTGAACATCGTTCAAATTGAACTATGGTCATTTGATGCGTTCAATGTTGAACGCAGTCTAATTGAATCTCATTCAATATTATTATAGTATTATTTTGTTATTATTATAAGTTTTAGGAGTGTTATTTTTTATAATTTTTCAAAAAAGAAAAAAAGAAAAAACTCAAATATGGTAATACAATTTGTTTAAAAAAACGTTTTCATTACTTGTACATACTTGCTCAATATGAGTTTTTTTAAATTATAATTAAACAAATGGTTAATATTTAATATTTAGTTTTCTAAAAATAATAATAATAATTGCTATACATTTAACCCTCCACTTGTGACAATTCACTTATTTCAATTAATTTTTATATTTAATTAAACTAAATGAATTACAAAGATAATTAATATTTATTTTAACTTTTAATGTTTGAAATTTTAATTAAGTGTGATTAATCAATTTCATTTCATAAATAAATTAAATCAAATTGAATAAGAAAATAAATGAGTTCAATTTAAATTGGGTTAGTGGTGTTTATAAGTGGATGATAAAGATGTAAATTCTTATTTTTCATTCAAATACTATAACTCCCTAATTTCATTTATTCAAAAAAGGCAAAATTATAACTTAGCTGTGGTTCCAAAATTATTAGAGTCTAATATTATTTTATACTATAAATTATGATTTTTAAATTACGTATAAAAATTTATTATTATTATATAAATTTAATAAATATGATTTGAAAATAAAATAAGATTACTCACGTATAAAGTACGTGCATTTTTGCTAGTATAATTAAGTTATCTATTTTCTGATAACTTAATTACTCAGGGAAAACTCATAATTAAATTCCTTAAAATAATTTGAACATTATTTTCTAAAATTAACCTTTTTAAAAATAACTAATTTTATATTAAAAAGTCATTTAATAAAACAAATTTTTTGTTTCAATTTCATAATAAGATAAGTAAATATGATGGGTTTTAATTATTTTTATTTTAAATTTCTTCCAAGATTCATTTTTTTAACAATTGTTTTTTCAAATTTCATTATAAATTAATAAACGAAACCCACATTTCAAGTGATACAACTTAATAGAGTTTTATTTAAAAAAAATTATTTATCATTAGTTTATTTTTATAAATTAAACACATTGATCCTTTTTTTTAAGCAATAGGTGCACTTTAATCACTTTATTTTTAGGGTATACAAAATATCTATTCATATGATTAATTCAAAAATTTCATCACGAAGGATTGCAAATGATTTATATCCTATGAAGGAATTACAATGGATGAAAATTTTCACAATCTAGCTGTAAATTGGATAATGAACTATTTTTACTTTCCTAACATTAATTGACAATTCTATTAAACTAAATGTAACGTATTATAATTTTAATTTTCAAGTTATATATATTTATATTTTGCATAAAAATATCAGTCAACTGATTGTGTAAATTAGTCTGAGTTAATTCACATATATAATGGATCAGATTGGTTTAAATAACTATAATGTATAGGTTGGATGCGGGTTGCAAATTCATAATGTACTTATCAAATGGACTAAAATTGTACAATAAATTCAATCCACTATATATCTTTATTTACTATTATATTTTTGCAAATTTGTTTATTTTAATTATTTATTTTTTACTTTTTATGATATTTTTTTCATTAAATATCTATCATCTCTCTACTATTAAAGTTTTAAAAAAAAATGAAAAACCAAAACAGTTAACAAATAAAGAAGATTAAAGTATCTAAATTATATCAATAAGGTAACTAAAATACTTGAATTTAAGAAAGATGAAGAATGTGCATAATTTATGAAAGTTAAGTGATGATAATATCATACTACCCTCATTCTTAACTCCTGGTAAGTATTAAACATATATTTTTTATAATGTAATGAACATATATTTAATAGATCTCTATAAATGTATTAAAACATATGTTTTTTATAACAGTGATAAACATATTTTTTTATGATATTAAAAATGAAAATAATTAAATAATTTGTATTGAATTTTTAATTTAACATTGAGTTTATATGCGAAAAATATCATCTAAAAATAAACACAAAACATTAATATTATACGAATCAAAAACAAATATGACAATCCAAAATAATTAATTAATTTTACATTTAAGTGATTAATCTTCTCGGAGAACTCTTTGCTCCCATCATTAATTAGCTGCTTTTTTTCCTACTATCATTAATTAGTTCAAATCTTGAATTAATCCGACCATTTTTCCTTTATTTATTTATTTATTTTAATTTATATATAATCAGCTTTGAGAGCAAGTTTTTAATATTGATTGTTATTAAATATAGTTTAATATTATTAAAATATAATTTTTATTATTACAAATTTTTAAGATATTTTTTTAATTTCTAAGAAAAACAATTGAACTGAGTTGGCCATCCTAAATCAACTAATAATTTTTTTTGCTAGATTTGCTGGTAGCGTACTCTATCTTTATCATCTCCAACCCAATCTATAACTTTAGTACTATGAACATTATTATATTAAATTTATTGCAATGTTATTTATCTTTGTAGACATTGTTTACACTGCATTTTTTTTAAATTTAAAAATATTATTAAATTTTATACTATACATAAAAATTAAAATTAATTATACGATGGAAAATTATTAAAAAAATTGTTAATGAGACATAGAATTAAAAATTTAATATAAACTAAAATATTAACTATATTGTTAAATTTTTATTACATATAATAATTAAAAATTAAGTACACAATATAAAAATATTAAAAAATTTATTTCTGGACATAAATAAATTAAGAATAGAGAATCTCATATTGTAATTAAAAATACATTAATTGAACATTTAGATGAATATAGTAATTAAACGAATTAATATCTATTTATATATATTTTTAATTATATTTTTTTAATTAAATGTAATTTTAATTTATATAAAAAAGATAATATTTTATTTACTAATTTTTTAATTTTTAATTAATTAATAATAATGTATAATTAATTAATTGATTGAATATAATAATTGGTAAAAATATATTTTATTTTATAAATAAATATATTTTTTAATATAATATTTAATGTTATGGATTCAAAAATAGAAAAAAATTATATAACTTTTAATATAAAATAAAATAATAAATTGAACCTTCAAATCGAATTTGATATAGTTTAGAAGGAGGAAACGTAAGTGATTATATTTAATTACAAAAAAAATTATTAAAAAAATATAATTTATCTTAAATTTATTTTTTATAAAATTAAAAATTTAAATAATCTTATTTATAATCTAATGATTAGACGAGACTTTATTATAAAAAAAGACATCCACTCATTTTTACTTTATTGATCTTATCTCTACTTCAATAATTAGCTCGAATACATCCACCTATTTTTACTTTATTCACTCATTTCACTTTATGTATAATCAGCATTATTTGAGAATTGAAGAGACTTGTTTATTATCATTTAATTAAAAATTATTTAATATTTTTAAGATTTTATTTTTATTATTATAAATTTTAAAAATATTTTTTTCTAATTAAAAAAAAAACATATTAGTTGGTTATCCTAGATCAACTAATAATAAAAAAAATCTGTTAGACTAGTAGATAACATATATATATATATATATATTAGGTTTATAAATAAGGTGGAGAATATTTGAACTTATGATTTTTTTATGTATATATTAAGGTGGAGAATATTTGAACTTATGATTTTTTTATGTATATATTTATTTACGTAAGGGGTTCATTTGAGGTAAAACATTATAATTATAACCACACCTGTTTATATTTTATTATAAAAAAACTCAGTACAAAGACTTTGTTGACTTCTGTACTTCATTAATTAGCTCAAGGCTTGAATTCTTCCACTCATTTTACATTTGAATTTATATATAACTAGCGTTTGTGAACCAGATATTTTTATTGAAAATAATTATCAACCTTTTTAAAGCATTTAGATATACTAGTAATGGGTACTCGTCATGATGAACAAGAAAGAGATATAGAACTCAATGTCGTAACAGAGAGGTCAGTACTACTCAATTCTCCTCTTTTAATTTACTTAGCATATTTTTAATTTAATTAATAATATTAATCTGATTATACCATATTTTTTCAATTTTAATTAACAGATTCGAACCTCAACGATTAAAATTTGAGACTAATCATCACGACTCAAAGAATGCTACATCATCAGTTTTAAATAAAGGAATAAAGAGAACAATTATTTACTATCATTACGTTCTGACAACGAACCAATTTTATTTATTTTTATTTACGATCGGAGTATCGATGGATACATTATTCTTATTCATCCCTACTATAAATAAGAAAAATGAGAATAATAAGTGTGTTAGTATCCAAAACAAAGTAAAAATTGTTGCTTTGGTATTGCGTTCAATCACAGACATTTTCTTCTACGAGCGTATACTTTACAAAGTTCTAGTAGCATTTGGTCAACCGAGGAGCTCTTGGGTATGTTACTTCAACATCTTAATCGATATTCTGGGTGTTGCTCCTCTTCCACAAGTAAGAATAGCAATCACAATTGTTTTACTTTCATGTTCAATTATTTATAATGTTTAGTCAAATCGCTTAAATTTTATCATATATTAATTATATATAAAAAAATTAAGTAAATATAATATGTAATGTTAATAATTTTTAAATTAAATTATATAGTATGTTTTTTTTGTTTCTATCAAAGAAGACTTTTATATCTTATTATGATTAAAAATTCAAAATCGTAAAATTAATTTCTTTAAAATTGACCTTAAGTTGACTTAAAAGTTGGATTTTTATAATATCATGATTATAAATTCGAATCTTATTTTATTTAATAAAAAACACGTGGTTTACATATGATGCTAAAAGTTATGTACATGAGTGTTATAAATTAATAATATTTTTATATATTTTTCGCTCTCAATACGTATTATTTTTAGTTTTGATATTATTTTAAAAAATTATTAAGAAACCAATAATACTTGAATACATCTATTAAGGATGCCAAAATATGTGCATACAAGTAAAAAAATTCAATTCTCATTAAAAATATGTGTAGGATAAATTTATGAAAAGTAAAATTATTAAGATTATTACTTATGTAATTTAGTAATTAAGTGTTAGAACACGTGAGATTTTTTTTTTGTCATGATTTGAACACTTAAGATGAACCCATATATATATTTTCAGGCATTAATTGCACGTTTCTTTATTGGAGGAGAAAGCTCCACACGATTGATTAAAAAGAAGAATCTGAACTCTACCATCGTGTTTCAATATTTTCCAAGAACTTCAACGATATATCTTACGTATTTGGGAATTAAAAAAACTTCTTTTATCTCTCCTAAAGCAGTAATATTTTGGAATTTGTTGTTTTTTTTTGGACTCAGTCATGTAAGTTCCTTCTCCTTTTTTTATTATATAACACAATTCATGTTGTTTCTTTTTGTATAATTTAAAGATATACTTCAAAGTTATGCAAAATTTTCAATTTTTGTATAACATAAAAATTATAGGTTTTTTTTTTATGTTCAAAAAATGATACATTTTTTTTATATAGTATAAAATACATGTGATATTTTTAGTGGATTTAAAAGTAAATTCATGAGAATAATTAAATTATACAAAAATTAGAGTTTTTTTAATATCTTAAAAAACTAAGTAATTTGTAATTACCTCTAATGGAAACATAGAGTTTGAGGTCTCAAAATCACAAGTGATGATCATGTGTACGGGTACTTATTTTATGACATTTTTAACTAAATTTTTAAAAAATTATCAATTTTGAATCAAAATTAATGGTAAATTAAGATAATGTAGTTATGAAATCTAATATAGAACCCATTAATTTTTATAATCTATCTTATCTTGTCTTAATTATTTTTCATGATAGATAATATTAATGGTAATATCTTATTTGTTTTAAATAGCGTAAATAAAACAAGTAAAAATAATAAATAATAAAAAATATGAAAAATGTATAATTATTTATAATGTAAAATTTTATTATGAAATGATAGAATATTATGTTTAAAGTTAATCATATTATAGTTACAATGTAAATAAGATGTAACGAGATAAAATAATATATAAATAAGATTAGATAATATTATATCATAAGCTTATTAAAAATATTAAATAAAATATGATATTTAAATATATCTAATTACAATTATATAATACATAATTTATATATTTTTATCAAGGTAATAATAAAAGCTTATATATTTTATAGGTAATTATATTTTGTTTTTAATTTTCCATTCACTTGTTAACTTTGAATACAGATATTCGGATCCTTCTGGTACTTCTTTGCAGTACAGCGAGAGATATCATGTTGGTACGAGCCATGTACAGCAAGAGCTATCGACTGCGTTCCTCGTAATTTTGATTTTTATTGCAAAGACAACAGTACGAAGAATTGGACATTTATTAGTAACTTTTGCTCTGTAAATCAACCAGACACAAGTTCTACTATTGCCTTTGATTTTGGAATCTATACAGAAGCAATTAAAACTGGTTTATTGCTTAACACAACAGATATTCCAAGTAAGATTATTCATTCTTTTTGGTGGGGATTGCGAAATCTGAGGTTAGACATTTTTAAGAGTTTGTCTTTGTTTATCTGAGTCATAAAAAATAAATAATTACATCCAGTTTTATTGTAACTTCGTAAAAATTTAATAATTAAAAATATTATTTTGTTTTTAATTTTATGATGTATAGTTCTTGTGGCCAAAATCTCCAATCAAGTGGCTATGTGTGGGAGACCTTCTTCGCAACCTTAATTTCCACCTCTGGGCTCATACTTTTTTTGTATTTTATTGGACAAGTCCAGGTTTGTTCTGAATATATATATATATATATATATATATAGCTCTGACACCGTTATAACATAAATAATAGAAGTTAGTAATAGCATTGTTAAAATAATTGATGCCGGACAATATATATATCAAGCATTTTACTAACCATACTAAAGTGGCCACTGAAAAAAAAATTACTACTTAAAATTAATTAAATTATATAATTGTGACATAGGTATATATTGAGGTCTTGACTGGTGCAGTATCAACAAAAGAAAAGTGGCTGGAGATGAAATACAGAGAACTAGATATAGATGTGTGGTTAAATAACAATAGCATTCCCAATAGGGATAAGATTAAAGAAACTTTAATGCGAAAGATTCGATACATGCCAGAAATCAAAGGTATTCATTTGAAAATTCTACTTCCTCTTCTATCAGCTCAAGAAAGAAGGTCTATGAAAAGTTGGATCTGCCATCCAATTCTAAAAAAGGTATGTAATTGTATTTTTTTATGTAGGTGATTTCATATATGCATGTATTATTTACACAAATGTAAACATTTTCAAAGATGTTAAAAGGGCAACCATTCACCCAAGTTCTTTGGTCTCTAGTTATGTAAAACGGCCATAAACTAACATTTTGTTGTTAAAAAAGAAATTTAGTCTTTATCAATATTATTTTTTACAATCCAAACTCATACACTCATAAATCATAACTAAAATTTTGGGCATTTTACGTGTTAGAATTGACTTCATGCCATTTAATCACAACTTGTTGACAAAAATAAATACAATTTATTATTTTAAGTGAAAATATTATCATGATCTTATAGTTATTACTATTATTATAAAAATGACATTTACACGTCATGTTAATTTTTTAATTATTATATTATTAAAAACTATCTTTTATGAATAAAGAATGCATTTTTTCACCTAATTATATTTTTAATTGCATTATGCAATCATTTTGTTTACTTGAATAACTAAAATAGAGAAAAAAATCAAATAAAAATAAGACAATTAAATATAAACATAAAAAATATAATTTATTTTATTTAACATTATAGGTTGCGGCTCTTCAAAATGTAAACAACAAAATGTTGGAGGAGATTACTACTTACCTAAAACCAGTGATCTATTCTGAGGACAGTTACATAATTCGTGAAGGAAAACCATTGAATTTTATGTTATTAATCACACAAGGTGTTATATGGAACTTCAAAACTAATGATGGTAATAACAATAGTGTTAATATTATGGGCAATTGTAGACATATTTTGGAAGGAAATGTTTACGGAGAAGAGCTTTTGGAATGGATTTTTAAATCAACACTTCTTAGGGTTGGCTCAGATTCAAATATTTTCATCTCAGATTCAGATATTTTCATCTCAGATACAAATGTGAAAGCTCATACAAAGGTGGAGGCCTTTGCTATAATGGACAAAGATATAAGAATTATAATCAATAGATTCAAGATCCGACTTATACAAAGTCTTGCAAAATCTAAGAAGTTTGATTTAAAACCAGAGTCATTCGCTGCTTCGCTTATTCAAAGTACTCTGCGTTGGCATCACCACCGATGTGATCAAAATAAGCAACTCTAAGCTACAGTCGACTCAGATTGCTTAAAGTTTTATAAGTGACAATAAATTACGTAATTATTTTTTATTATTGTAATTAGAAGTGTCATATTATCTTGTGTTAGTTATAAATCTAATTATGATATTAGTCCTATTACATATTTACATTCCTATTCTTTTCTTCTTTTATCCTCTTTTGCAAAAACTTCTTGCTAAGTTCGAATTTTTTTATTAAATATTATTTGAGAAATAGGAATATCATATAAGTCTCGCATTTGGTATAATTTAGTGTATCTCATGTGACAAGCAAAGAGTGGTCTCAATCAACAAAAGACTTTACAAACTAAGCCCAATATGTATTAAGTCATCATATAAGATGATCACAGTACAATCTCAATAAAAAGATAAATAACTAGTAATTATTCTTTATTTATTCACAGATTCTATCGTATCTTAAATCTTATAACATATAATGACAGACAAACATTATCTTTACTCTCATAGCGAAATCTAAATCTTCTCTAATCTTCGTCACTTTGTTACTAACTTAAGTATCAAAAGGTTAAAGACGACCTTATCATGGTAATCTGAGATCTTAACAGTTTGTTTCGTCTTACAAATCTGCAAATAATAATCCTACCTAGTGTTAAAAAAATCCACATAATATAAGAATATTTGAAGATGTACAAAGTGTTTACCAATTTACAAGAAAATAAAGCTTAATTGGAGCTAAATGGAGAAGGAAAATAATAAATTTAAAAAAAAAATAGAATTTTATTAAAGATTAAAATGTAAAATCTAGATAAAAAATCATCTAACTAAATACATCAATAATTAAAATTGTTAAACTAAAATTAAAAATATTCTTAAACACATAGAAAAACCTTAAGCTTTTATATTTCACTTTATTTTAAGGTTTTTGAATTTATTGTTTAGTTGCTCTCGTTGAAATATTTATCGTTATTTAGAAAAAAAAGAGATCTTGATACAATATTGTAATCTTCATGATCTATAACACTAGGATCTAGATTGATACTAAAACACAAAATTTTTGAGCATACATATAACATAGATCATCATAGATGAATACCTAAATGAAAAAAAATAACCAAAGAGTCAAATCTAAATGAAGAAATAATATAAATATGTATTTTTATTCAAAATAACTGATAAAAGTTTTTTCTATTTATTAATTAATATGTCACATAGGGAGAGTAATTTTAAAATTTAGATGTTATATGTTATTAGTCACCGCTTATGTTTGTTTCTTTTCTTTATTACTATCATATACACTGAATTAATAAATAATGAGTCTTTCGAGACAAGGTGTATACATATTTTTCTATTTGATCTTCGGTGTACATGTGAGCTCAAAGATTCAAGCCAAGATAGCTTCACCATATAATAGAATAATACTACTATGTAAAATTTAATTTTTTATAAGCATCATGTAGAGAGAAATAGGTTTTATCACATGAGTATGCCAAAGGAAAAGATTATAAGGTATATATGAATGTTGATGATATACGTGAATAAAATGTTTGAATGTAAATAAGTTTATAAGCGCATTTTTCATTACTGCTATTCAAAACCGAAGAAACTTTCGAACTTCAAGTCAACATATTTCAAGTATATACTCATCCTCATGCATATTAGAATACATGTTATACACTTAAGAATATTTGATATATACTTTAGTTGTTCAATCAAGTATTGGGTCGATCAATCGAAGATCGATCATGTACAATCTATATCCTCTTGAGTTGATTTTCAAGTTTGGATAGATTAACCAAGTTGGATTTGATAGATCAAGGACTAGATCGATCTACATAGTTTCAAGTTTATTTTAATCATTAGTAGATTGATCAAAAGAGTTTTGATCCATCAATTATACAAAATTGATCGATCGAGCCTGGATTAGATCGATTGAGTGGCTAAGACTTCAACTTAAAATATTTATTTAAACTCGAGTCAATTTATGAAATTATCATGTAGTCTTTTCTTTAATATGCTTAAATATTTTTAAAATATATCCTAAAATATTAGATAAGATATAGGCTAAAATATCGAAAAAGATATAATGTAAATTATAACATAAGAGAAAGTCTAAAATCTCAATGAAACTACTTTAAAAAGATCTCTTATTTAAATATGAGTCTTCTTGGTTAATGAGTATTACTAATACTAATCGTAATAAAAAACATATTATTAATTACATATGATTAGGCTTTTAATTTTTCAGATAAATAAAACTCATTACTCATTAGTTCAAACAACTACATTCATTATAATGTTTTAGTAGTTTTTGTGTTCTCTCTCTCAAAATGTTTTACAAAAACAAAATCATATTTATTTAGGTTTGTTTTTTTAATTAATCTGTTAAACATTAATAGTTGTATTACTAATACTAATTGTAATAGAAAAAATATTATTAATTACATATGATTAGGCTTTTGAATTTTTTGATAAATAAAACTCATTACTTATTAGTTAAAACAACCACATTCATTATAATTTTTTAGTTGTTTTTGTACTCTCTCTCGAAATGTTTTGCAAAAAAAAAAATCATATTTGTTTAGATTTCTTTTTTTAACTAATTTATTAAACATTAGTAGTTGTATTTGATTGATTAATAAGCTTATTTAATTTATGATATCTTGATTATATGTTCATATAAATTTTTCTTTATTATATTCTTAAATGCTTGAATCAAATAATTGTATGTAATATCATAATTATTTCATTTGATTATTTAATTTTAAAGAAACTATGTTTATTGAACATGTGTTTAATCTTCTTGTATTAGGGTTGTTATATGATTTAATATTAACTGATATATTTTTAATTTTTCTAGTTAGGTTTATTCATTATTGAATATGTTTTATGACACACTTTTCACTTAGAGGGTAGTTCAAGTCTTGGCTATGTAATTGAAATTTATTTTCATTGTAGATAGTTAGTAGGAGTCCAGTGTACTGGTGATTTTTCTCTTAGATCATTGTGTAACTTAGGTTGTTTTCATCTAAAAATCTCATGTGTTAATCTTTATTTTTACATTATTTAATTTACATATGATTATATGTTTGGACATTTTTTAAATTTTAATTTGACATAATTTGATTAATTACTTATTCATCCCTCTAGTTAATTAGATTTATAACTTAAAAACTTTCAAAAATCATGCCATTAAAGAGACTAATGATAATTGTGGAAAGCATGGAGGAATCTCAAGTAGCCTCCTAAATGAGACTGCAACTGACAAGTATATTAATCTAGGGAATCCTAAAACTAATCATGGTTTTCAAAGCAATATTAGCAAATCTAATTTTCCCAGGATAGGTGAATCCTATAAGGACTTGAAAAATTCACATGTTGATTCTTTTCACGTTGCTAGCAGGGGTGGAAATCTATTTCATAGTACGATTGACCAAATCATTGAACGTGATTAGAACATAAATCAAATTAAATTAAAACTACGTTAAATAACTCAAAAAAAGTTTGATTTAAGTTCAAGCCAACTCGTTAGCCCAAAATAAAATTAAAAAAAGAAGCTATAACACTTAAAAGTTACAACATAGTTATTCTATCTTTCTTCCTAATTACTTGATGACTCATTCCTTCCTCAACTCTCTACTTCTCCAACAACTAGGAGTCGTCTCCTAACTCTCTTTCTCCAATAGTAGTCCTACATCTAACAGTACTTTACTTATCTTCTCTAGTAGTAGCCTTACGTCTATTGAAACAAGTTAAAATATTTTATATGCCACCCTATATTTATGGTTTTCCTTTATATGATCACTATATGGTCTACACTAAGAGAGCTTTATACATATGTGGTCAGTTTTGTGTAAACTTGTAAATAGTTCAAAAAATGATTTAAATTGTCATGTTGATTTGAACTAAAAATTGAACCAATTCTAAATTTAATAAGATATTCTTTGTTCTCTTTCATTTTAATCATTAGTATTGTTCATTTTATTTATGCTTATATTGTATCGTATGATTTCTTATGCTCTATATTCAAAAATACATCTATTTTTTACACTTGTGCTAAGAATTCAAACTTTTTTTCATCGCCTACTTGACTTCAACTTAGAAGAGAATTTAAAAATAGGAAGAACCCTAAAAATGCAAGAATCCTTTTCATATCTTTATTTTTGAAATAAAAAAAGATGTTAAAGATGAAGAGATCAATATGTGGTCTATTAGATCCTTTGTTTAGTTACGGTAGGAAATTCTTTGTTTACTCTTACTTATATATTCCTTTGTTTAGTAGTTAAGGAAAATTCTATTGAGATTTGAAACTCTTCAAATTATGAGTTTCTTTGAAGAAATGACGAGCTCTGAATTTTGTATGGGATTCGATGACGTTTACCTTTGTCAAATTTATTTAAAAATAGATTTCTTACTTTAAGAATTAACTTTCTTTAACTTATGTTTACTAGTTCTCTGGTTTTATAATTAACTAATTATTGTAATATAACATTTGTCTGTGAGGATTTGTATTATTCTTGTAGACTTTATTATTTGCTTCAATTGTTCATTCAGTATTTATTTATCAATTTTTTCAAAAAATTAATTGTAATATTATTTTTTATATTTTTAGTATTTCATGAAATTTTGTTTGAATTTAAAAGCTTTAATCATTAAACATAATTTTTCATTTGTATAAAAAAGTTCAATTGATTAAAAAAATATAATTAATAATTCAAGTTAATTTTTACTATTTTAGGCCAACTTGTTTGTGTTTGTTTTAGGTTCGAGTTAACAGTAAGGTAGTGTTTTCTTTGGAATCTTCTTTTCTCTTCATTTTTATTTATTTGACCTTTTTTGTGCTTATTTTAGGCTTTTTTTACGTTTGTTTTTGTTTTTGAGGGAAGCCACTTATTATAATTGTATATTTTGGTTCATATTATCGGCTTCGCTCGAGCAACTGATGGTTTACATGAAGCTATTTCTTCTGATTCAATGGAGGAAAAGCTTGGTAGCCTTCACAGGGGTTTCTCTGTAGTTCAGAGCAGTGGATTATCATTTTCATTATTTTATCTTATGTTAAGCTTGATAGCCTTCACAGGGATTTAACCAAATGTTAATTATATATGGTCTGCGAATTGCGATGTTAAGTCAATAGAATGATGTTAGAGATATAGAGCAGATATGACCTTTTGTTTTACGATTCAGTTTTTCGTTAATATTATTGGTGTGTAATTAATTTTATATTAATAATTTTAATTTAGGTTACTTTTCTCGAAAGTCTTATCTATTATAGGTTCGTCAGTGCAGGCGGTGCAGCTATTTCAATTTGTTAAACAACTTGTACAAAAGTCGCATGAAATCGTTTAATAATATTGATTTGAATATATTTAGGGTAAAAATACTATTTCATATAATACATGTATTATATGATTACTTTTTACATTTTGATTATTTCTATGTAAATTGAACTAACGTACAATAAGGTTTTTAAGTCAAGTTATCGTATGTTTTATCTATGTCATTTCATTTACTTTACAAGCTTGTTAAATTACAACGAAAAATTCAAGTGCCATGTAGTCTGAGAGATTTTTTCACAAAAAATCTCAAAAGGGGAGTTTGTAAAGATTATAAGTGTTAGTTATTTTTGTGGACAAAATATTTGTACGTAAACTTGTTTTTAAGTTCGCTATCAAGTCTATCAAACAAAGTCGAATAAATATTAGAATTTCAGATAGTTGTACTCATGTATATCTATTATAACTATGATACATAGGATTGTACTAATGTATTTAATAGCACATGTTCATAAATTTGAGATTATTTTTGCTGTTAAAATATTTATTTAAACTTGAATCAATTTATGAAATTACCACTTAGTCTATTCTTTTATGTGTTTCATTGTTTTGAATATTTATCCTAAATTTTAGGTTAAAATGTATGATAAGATATAAGCTAAAATTTAAAATTACATATATGCTAAAATATTAGATAAGATATAGCCTAAAATCTACTTTAAAAGAATTTTTTTTAAATAAGAGTTTTCTTGATTAATGAATATACTTTAAAAGAACTCTTCTTTAAGTATAAGTCTTCTTGTTTAATGAATATACTTTAAAAGAACTCTTCTTTAAGTATAAGTCTTCTTGATTAATTAGTATTACCAATTTTATTTGTAGTAGAAAAATATTTATCAATTAAATATAATTAAGGATTTTAAAATATAGCCTAAAATCATAAGATTAGGATTAAGGGTTTTAAAAGATGTTTATCTTAGCCTATAAGATAGCCTAAAATCTTAGCAAAATAAAAATGCACATGCGATGATAAGTGTGTGATGATTATAAAGATTTTTATTTATTTATTTCATGTGAATAACATTTGGTCCAAAGAAAGACTATTTTTTTAATGAACAAATTGTCAGTATTTGATCATTACACTGAGAGTACCACATACAATTAATTTCTCTATCCAAATAATAAGAATTAATGTTGTGCTAGGTAGCTTGAGATGGATCCCCAATTTGAATTATTTATTCATATTTTGATTTATTTCTATGAGTATGTTTGTTTATTTTTTTCTCTATATAGTTTTTATTGCTACTATTACGAATGTTTCTGCCCAAGTTGGTAACGGTTTAATGCCAAATGGGACGACCTTCAAAATTTAGAAAGAAACCATAGAGATTGTCCTTGGTTGTATGGATTTAGATCTTGAAATTCAATTAGATCAACCCACTACTAAAAAAACCTAATGTGGTTAAAATTGAAAAGTAGGACCAATCTAAAAAAATGTGCATAATGATCATGAAACACTCCATTCCAAAAGCCTTTTAGGACTCTATAACTGAAAGCAAGAGTGCCAAGAAGTTTTTGGAAAAAATTGAGCAATATTTTGCCAAGAATGAAAAGTTTAAGGCAAGTAACCTTTTAACTAAACTCGTCACGGTGAAGTATAAGGGAAAAAGGAAACATAAGGGAGTACATCATGGAGATGTCTCATCTCGTATCAAAACTCAAGTCGCTTAAGTTAGAGCCATCTAAGGACTTGCTTGTGTGCTTGGTTTTGATCTCCCTCTTTGCATACTTTGGTCGATTCAAAGTGAGTTATGACACTTAAAAGGACAAGTGGTCCCTCATTGAGCTTATATCTCACTCTACACAAGACGAAGAGAGTTAGTAGTGGGATAAGACTGAAAGTACTCAATTGGCCTCAATCTCTCAAAACAAGAAAAGAAAGAGAGCTATGGTTACTATGAAAGGTTCTTTTCTGTAGAAGAAATAAAAGAAGTAGGATGAGGGGTTTTCTAGATATTTCTATAGCAAGCATGGACACATGATGAAGAAGTATTCCAAGTACATGGCCTAACATGTATAGAAGGGTATGCTTCTAGATTTAGTTTGTTTTGAAGTTACTTTAGCTTCTACTCCTAAGAATACTTAGTGGGTAGATTCTAGTGCTACTACTCACATAAGTATGTCTATATAGGGTTGCTTATAGAGTCAACTGCTAAGTGATGTTGAAAGATTCATCTTTGTGGACGAAGGTAATAAAGTTATGGTATAGGCTACATGAACTTTCATATTACAATTGAAATTTTGATTTTATTTGGATTTGTTTGAAACATTTGTTGCACCATCTTTTAGACAAAATTTATTTTCTATTTCTAGTTTTGAAGAATCATGATTTTCTTACCCTTTTGCAAATAATACATTTACTCGCTATCAAAATTTGAATTTTATTAGTTGTGGTCATTTAATTGATAATTTGTATATGCTTGATATTGTTAATTACTATAACGAAATACTGCAAACAAGTTCCCGTGGTACAAAGCAAAAATTAAGTAAGAATTCTACCACCTTGTGGCATAAGCATTTAGGTCATATCTCTATATAGAGAATTCAAAGGCTTGTGTCAGATGAAATTCTTGAACCGTTAGATTTGACATACCTTCAAGTATGTGTTGAGTGCATCAAGGGGAAACGATAAAATTACGTACCAAAAGTGTTATAGATATCTTATAACTTATACATATCTATGGTCTATTCCCTACAACTTCATAGAATGGACAACATTACTTCATTACATTCATAGATGATTAATCTAGGTATAGTTACCTATATTTTATATATGAGAATTCATAATCCCTTGACGTTTTTAAGTCTTTCAAAGCTTAAGTTAAACTCCAACTTGTAAAAAAAAATTAAGCTATCAAATTGAATCGTGGTAGTATCAAATCGAGCCGTGGTTGTGAGTACTATATAAGGTATGACATATTAGGAGAATAACATCTAGAACCCTTCATAATGTTTCTCAATGAGTATGGAATTGTTTCACAATACACCATGCCAGAAAAACCTAGCACGGATGGTGTTGTAAAGAGACAAAATCGAACTCTTAAAGATATGATAAGAAGTATGATTAATCATTCCTTCTTTCTAAAGTCACTCTAGGGAGAAGCTTTAAAGACCATAATGTACATCCTTAACAGGGTATCGCGAAAAGTAGTTGCCCAAACCCGAAATGAGCTTTGGAAAGGCAAGAAGTCGAGCATTAGGCACTTACAAATTTAGGGTTGTCCAGTTGAGGCATGACCTTATAAGCCACATAAAGGAAAATTGAAACCAAGGATGGTTAGCTGCTACTTCATTGGCTATGTTGAACGTTTTTGGGGCTATAAGTTTTACAATCCCATAATAAAATCCTTCTTTAAAATGGAAAATATGAGATTTTTTTAAGGATATTGAGTTTAGGAGAAGAAAATATGAAGAATGTTGTCTTTGAAGAATAATCTATTGTTGTTTAAGACACAATTCTAGCACTAGATAAAAATGTTCATATTCTTATTCTTGACATTGTTCTAAACCAAGATAACAATGAGATTCTTCCTAAAGCACCACCTATAGAACAAACTAAACAACCTCAAGAAGTGCCATTAAAGAGATCCTCATGATGGAAGAGAAATGTGATTCCAAATAATTATATCGTATTTCTCCAAGAACATGAGAATGACATTAGTTTAACAAAGGATGATCTGATCAACCTCTACCAAGCCATGAACAGTTCTAACTCTCAGAAGTGGATTGATTCCATGAAGAATGAGATGCATTTTATGAAATACAATAACGCTTAGGATCTTATCAAGTTGCCCAAAGGTATGAAGCCCATTGGTTGAGAATGGATATTTAAAACTCGGAGAGATTCATAAGGTGATTTCAAGAGATATAAGGTACATCTAGTCATCAAATGCTTTACTTAGAAGGTAGGCATAGATTACAAAGAAACATTCTCTCTGGTATCTTTGAAAGACTCTTTTAGAACTGTAATAGCACTAGTCTCTCATTTTGATTTAAAGCTGCATTAGATGCATGTCAAGACTACATTTCTCAATAGAGACATTGATGAAACAATTTATAGCCATAAAATTTTGTATCAAGAGATCTAAAGTCTATGGTTTTCTACTTGAAGAAATCCATCTATGGTCTCAACCAAGCTTCCCGTCAATGGTATCGCAAGTTTCATCAAGTCATCCCCTTATATGGTTTTGAGGGGAATGTCATTGATGACTGCGTATATCATAAGTTTAGTAGAAGTAAATATGTTTTTGTATTATATGTCAATGACATTCTGCTCGCTAGTAGCGATATAGGCTTATTGCATGAAACTAAAAAAAATTTAATGAAGAAATTTGAGATCAAAGATCTTAGTGACGTTTCTTTTGTATTATACATTTAGATACTAAGAGATTGTTCTCAAGGTATCCTTAGGTTGTCACAAGAGAGCTATATTTTTCTCATGTATACTCACGTATTCACTTGTCATGACATAACACTTATAGTGGGATTTTGGGATAGATATTTGAGTGATCCATGTATATAGCACAGGAAGGCAACCGAATGCATGATGTGTTATTTAAGGAGAAAAAAAGACTACATGCTCACTTATCGAAGACCAAACAGTCTAGAGATCATCAGGCTCTCTAACTCTGAATTTTTCGAATGCCAAGATAATAGGTGCTCTATATTAGGCTATATATTTATATTGGCTAGAGGATACAAGAGGATCTATCTCATGGAAGTATGCTAAACACACTCTTATAGCTTCGTCAACCATGGCTTTAGAGTTCATTACTTGTTATAAGGCATCCAACCTTGGGATTTGGTTATGAAATTTTGTCACTAGACTATGTGTGATAGATGATATTGACACACCATTTTAGATTTACTTTGATAATAACTCGACCATGCTTTACTCCAACAATAACATAAGCTCAACGAATTCAAAGTTTATTGATATCAAGTTTCTACTTGTTAATGAAAGAAGTTTAGGATAGGTAGATTTCCATAGAACATATAGGAATAGATTCTATGCTAATAAGCCCATTAACCAATGGCTTAACACCTAAGGTTTTTCATGAGCACAGTGCTCATATGTGTGTTATTGTGATAATACCTTAGTTTAGTAAGAGTCATTTTTTATGTTCTGTGTGTTTTACTTTAAACATTGGATTGCTTAGTTTTTTGTAGAATAAGGTTGAAGGTTTATGATTTTATATTTTTGAGCTTAATTATGTTTTTTTTATGTGCAATGTCCACATTACATTAAGGATTTTTCATTAACCTCACTAAAGATTGAGAAAGGATCAGTTGAAAATAGGCATGTCTGAGATCACATTAATTGTATGTAATTTCCATTCTACTCATCCATATTTGATCTATGTCATTGAGTGTATTAGTATGGTCATCATCGTAGTTTGGTCATGACTATATTGTCATAAAAGTCACGATGGTTTTGCTACTAATATATAAGATGGATCAAATTGTGTAAAAGAAGTCTAAAGATAAATAGCATACAGATACACGCCTAAGAAATTTTTGTGATATAATTGATTCAAGAATTATATATTGCCTAAGTGGGAGATTGTTAGGAAATCATATATCCTACATTGAATTAAGCAACGTATATTTTTCTTCTTTAATTATTACCTATTTAATATAATAGCTTGAAATGAAGTTCACAAATATTCATTTTTAATTTAAAAAGTTTCTTATAATTTAATCCATAACAATTTTCGCATTGAACCCACAAATGATTGTATTTTTGAGTTACATCTAACTTATTAGAACTTTCTCTTAACTTATTTAACTTATTAGAAACTTATCTTAACTTATTAGAACTTTCTCTTATAGTTAAATCACTATCATCCATACTAGTTCTTATACTAGAACTTTTGCTTTCACTACTATTTACTTTTCCTCTTTTGCTATAAATGTAACTATAAATCGAACTGTCATTGTAATTGTCACCACTACTAAAAATGTAACTGTCAATACAGATTTGAGAGTGAAGATAATCATCAATACAACTATTAATGTGATTATTCCAACTAGATTTAGTATCATACACGTAACGATCATAGTGAGGGTTGTTATTCTTAGATACATTATTCAGATCACTAGAATTTCGATAACTATAAAAAGAACTCTCTCGTTCACTTAGAAAAGAATGATTGTTGTCAATCTCAAAAATTTGATTTTTAATATCAAAATAGATGGAATAACTGTCCCTAACTAAAATAGTGTCATTAGATATAAAGAATTTTGTTTTAATAGCGAGCCCCGATGTTGTGTCAAATTCACTTTGTAAAAGAAATAATCGTTCTTTCCTATTCATAGGAAGAATGTTTTTGGTAAAATCTCTGCTACTAATCCGTTTAGTTCCTATTCTAACATAGAATGAGAATGAAAAGGACAATATATAGGATGGATAGAAGAAACGATTATACTCGATTCAATCCATGTTCCGAAACCGCAAGATACGCAATTAATATAGAAATTCAAAAAATATGAAATAATAATATTAAAACTATAATTATATAAATTTTATATAAAAATAAAATTCAAATAATAAAATAAATAATACAAAACAAATACAAAAAAAAAGAATACACAAAACTAATCCAAAATACACCAACCATAAGGATCCATAGAATTTATTATGGATCCAAGGTAACTATGGAAAGGGTTAAGTTGTTTCGTCTTATATTTTTTATTTCAGATCTTGTATATCTAGATAAGTACGTGTCTATCAAAAATAGATACAAGAGTCTCTTTGTATTCCTTTAAATTCTTTTAGTAATTCAGCTCAATCCTTTTTAAAAGATTGGGCCGAGTTGAATTGAAATTAAATTAAAAGGAGTTGTAAGTAATTATGAGATTACAAAGTATCCATAGCTTGAAATTCAAATTTGATCTCCTTCCATACTTTACAAGCAACAGCTAGTTCAGGACTCCATTTACAAGCCTTATGAATAATTTCATTACCCTCACGAGTAAGATCATGCCCCTCATTACGAGCTTGTAAACATGCTTCTAGAGCTACTCCGTTAGCTACAACATCAGGTGCATTTCCCCAACGGTGCCCTAAAGTTCCTCAAGTGAATTGTAGTACAGAATCATCTCCAAAGATCTCGGTCAGAGCAGGCATATGCCAAACATGAATACCCCATGAAGCCACAGGAAGAACACCCAGTAGAGAGACCCAATCTTGGGTGAAATAAATACCATGGCTTCTATCTTTTTCAATATAATCATCACGTAGTAAATCAAAAAATCCTAAAGTAATTTCTCTTTCCCTTTCAAGCTTACCTACTACAGTACCAACGTGAATATGATCTCTACTAGATATACATAACGTTTTAGCCAGTACACGGAAGTGCATACCACGATTTTTCTGTCTATCAATAAATGCATGCATTGCACAGTGGATGTGAAGAAGTAGACCATTATCTCGACAATAATGAGCCAAGGTAGTGTTTGCAGGGAATCCCCCAGTTAAGTAATCGTGCATTACAATAGGAACTCCCAATTCTCTGGCAAATAGTTCCCTTTTAATCATTTCTTCGTATGTACTTGCAGTAGCATTCAAATAATTCCCTTTGATTTCACCTGTTTCAACCTGTGCTTTAAAAAGGGCTTCCATACAAAATAAGAAACGGTCTCTCCAATGCATAAATGGTTAAGAATTCACGTTCTCATCATCCTTGGTAAAATCAAGTCCACCATGAAGACATTCATAAACAACTCTACCATAATTTTTAGCGGATAACCCCAATTTAGGTTTAAATATACATCCTATTAGGGGATGGCTATACTTGTTCAATTTATCTCTCTCAACTTGGATACCATGAGGCAGGCCTTGGAAAGTTTTAGTATAAGCAGTAGGGATTCGCAAATCCTTCAGACCTAGAGCACGCAGAGCCTTGAATCCAAACACATTACCTACAATGGAAGTAAACATGTTAGTAACAGAGCCTTCTTCAAAAAGGTCTAAGGGGTAAGCTATATAAGCAATATATTGATTTTCTTCTCCAGTAATGGGCTCAAGGTGGTATCATCGACCTTTGTAACGATCAAGATTGGTAAGCCCATTAGTCCATACAGTTGTCCATGTACCAGTAGAAGATTTAGCAACTACCGATGCCCCTACTTCTTCAAGTGGAACTCTAGGTTGAGGAGTTACTCGAAATGCTGCTAAGATATCAGTATCTTTGGTTTTATAGTCAGGAGTGTAATAAGTCAATTTATAATCTTTAACACCCACTTTGAATCCAACACTTGCTTTAGTCTCTATTTGTGGTGACATAAGTCCCTCCCTACAACTCATGAATTAAGAATTCTCGCAAAAACTAAGGTCTACTTGACATGAATCAGGAGTTAATGAAACCTTTCATAAGAATCTTTCAAAAAATTATCAACTTATATTATGAATTAATAATATCAACCAATCATAACGACTTGTTATTAGACCGTGGTATTTGATTTGC
The DNA here is from genome assembly GCA_030763125.1 of Hippophae gyantsensis. Taxonomy (NCBI): domain Eukaryota; kingdom Viridiplantae; phylum Streptophyta; class Magnoliopsida; order Rosales; family Elaeagnaceae; genus Hippophae; species Hippophae gyantsensis. Next base: position 24,303,580 of record CM061039.1, on the reverse strand, counting down.
CAAATACATCATTATTGTATACTCTTTCATATGTGTGGCACAACCCAATCTTTGTTTTTTTTTCAAGTGTTGAATCTTTTATCTTTTTTTGAATCAAAAAAATCTAAGAAATTATCTCTTGACAGTAATATCTATTGTATATGTAAATCCTAGATGTAAAAATATGTGAAATTCATTCATAAAGAAAGGGTATAAAAAAGAAATAAAATAATAATAACTTGTCATAAATAAATATGATGAAATGGAAAGAAGGGCCAATGAGATAGAAAAAGTGAATCTTAAATAGACTTAGGGTTCGAATTTCATAGATAATATAAATGGAAGATTGTTAGGAAATCATATTTCCTACGTTGAATTAAGCAACATATATTTTCCTTCTTTAATTATTAGCTATTTAATATAATAGCCTGAAATGAAGTGGTCGGATTTTGATAAGCGACCTAGATTGTTGAAATTAATATGGACTATTTGAATAGATACCAATTTTTACCTAAATTAGGGGATTATGAGAATCCTAATTGAGCAATACATAAAGTCCCTTTTGATTTTGGTCACCAAAATACCAAATTATAAAATAATTTCTCTTCTCCCCATTTGAAAGAGAGACGACGGTCTCATTGAAGAACTAAGACAATTTGGTTGAAGAAGATTGCAAATTACCCCATGTTCATGATCGATTGTCATAGTATTTCTACAGTAGTAAACAATCGTTTTGAATAGATACAGGTATCTTACTCAAATCTATAAATTCTTAATAATCTGACATGATGTAATCTTATAATTTTTTAGTATTATATTCTAAAATATTTGTATCTAGAATCTGTTTAATACTTTCAATATAATTAATTCCAGCATCAAGGCATTTGATAGAAGCTAAATTCAAACCCTTGTTCATGCCAAACCTGAACTTAATTGCTTGGATTCAGAAGCCGCTTAAGGAACTGAGGTTGCAGCAAACAAAACCATATATTAGATATATAAAGGGTACAAATTGGAGAGTTGCTGTTGGTTGAATATGTTTCAAGTGAGAAGCAAGTGGCAAACATAATGACTAAGCCGCTTTTTTCATTCCAATTCCAGAATTTGAAAGTTAAACTGATAGGATTTTAAAGAAGACTTGAATTTATGGGAGAAGGTTAAGAGAATAAGTATTGGATATTAGTCCTTAATTCAAGGAATAAAACAAGGACCTTAATTCAAGGAATAAAACAAGGACCTTAATTCAAGGAATAAAACAAGGAATCTTTAATTCAAGGAGTAAAACAAGGAATCCTTAATTCAAGGAGTAAATCAAGGAATGCTTAATTTAAAGAATAATTGAAGGAGTAAAATTTCCTTATAAATAGCTATACAATTGTAATGAAAACATGAAGAAAATAATACAAACTAGAGAACTCTTTTGTGTAGAGTTATTTCTTGTTTTTTCAACATGGTATCAGAGCAGGAAAATTAACTTGCTTCTACTTTATTATTATCTTAGCATCTTCAATCTTTGAAATGGCTGAAGACAATGACTAGGATCGGAAAATTTGAAAGTTCGTCAGTGCTTTCCTTCATGAATATGCATGAGGTGGATGTCAACCCAAATCAAAGATTAAGCTCAGTCTTGTTGAATGAGTTTAATTACTTGCCTTGGTCAAGAGCAGTGTCTCTGGCTCTAGGTGGAAGGTCCAAGTTGGGGTTCATAAATGGAAGCATCGAAGTACCTGATGTTTCCTCACCAACCTATGAATCCTGGCTTAGTAAGGATCAGCTGGTTATGTCATGGCTCCTAAATTCCATGGAACGTAAATTAGCTGAAATATTCAGTTACTCTGAATCTGCATACCAACTATGGGAGACGGTTAAGGAAATGTATGACAGTCAAAATAATGCTGCACGAGTTTTTCAATTAAAGAAAGACATCTCAGATCTGCAACAAGATGGCAAGCCTTTTGTACAACTCTTAGGAAGCATGAAAAGCATATGGAATGAGTTGGAAATATATCGTCCTCATACAACCGATGTAGCTCTACTACGAAAGAGAGCGGAAGAAGATAAGATATTTCAACTTTTGTCCAGTCTGGATTCAACATATGAAGATATACGATGTCATATACTCATGAATACTGAACTTCCTTCCTTCACCAATGTATGTGCGACAATTCAACGTGAAGAAATAAGGAGGAAAGTCATGAACAAGGGTACAATGGCTAGTTCACCTGAGGCAAGAGCCTATCTAACCAACGAGAGGAAGTACAAAGGGAAGCATCCAAACTTGAAGTGTCAACATTGCAACCATACGGGCCATGTTAAGGACACATGTTGGATTCTACATCCAAAATTAAAACCTGATTTTATAAAGGATAAGGGTTTAGAGAAATTGAATCGTACTCGACATGGTGCAAATCATGCTTTTGCCTCTACCTCTAATGTGTCTCATCCATTCAAGAACTTCACAAATAATCCAAATTTGAACTCATGAATGAGTTTATGTTGTATCTTCAAAGCAAGACAGGAGGAGCCAGAATTGACTGTGTGGATAACATAGAAGAAGGAAACTCGATAGCATTGCTAGGTAAGTTTGCGAGCTTCTTGGCAGATACAAAACTCATACCACAAGAGGACATGCAAGGTATTATAAAAGCCTTTAAAACTGCTCTTAAAATAAATATGTTGCATGATTTTTGGGTTGTAGATTCAGGTGCCACAGATCATATGACAAACCATGTGTCAAACTCTCATAAGTTTGAAAAATTAGCAAATCCTTCTCAAGTTTCAATTGCAAATGGTGAGAATGTAAAGGTTTTAGGAAAGGAAAAAATAAAATTAATGTCAGATGAAATCGAGTCGACAGTTTTATATGTACCTTCCTTTCCTTTCCAACTTCTGTCTGTAGGAAAAATCACAAATACCTTGAATTGCTTAGCCATTTTTTCTCCTCACAATGTCATTTTTCAGGATTGTGTCACCAAAAAGACGATTGGTGAAGGGTTTTACTTAGATGGTCTCTATTACATATCCAAGAACAATCCCAGAGGGTTTCAAGCCAAGTTTAATCCTATCCAAGATAATCAATTGTGGCATCAACGTTTAGCTCACCCTTCTCTACCAATTTTGTCAACTTTATTTCCAAACTTAGGAAATGATGAAATTGCATGTGAAACTTGCCACTTGTCTAAGGCCACTAGATTGCCTTTTAATTCTTCCTTGTCTAAGGCTAGTAAGTGTTTTGAACTAGTTCATTCAGATGTATGGGGACCAATTAATGAATCTTTTGATGGTTATAAGTATTTTGTGATTTTTGTTGATGATTTCTCTCGAGTCACATGGTTATATCTTTTAAAGTCTAAGAATGAAGTTATGGAAGTATTTAAGGACTTTCATAATCTTGTTAAAAATCACTTCTCTTCTAAAATTCAAACCTTAAGGTCTGACAATGGCACTGAATACATGTCCCATATCATGAAACAATATTTGAGCATTCATGGCATTATGCATCAAACAAGTTGTGTTGGCACACCTCAATAAAATGGTGTAGCTGAACGCAAAACCGGACTTACTTGAAAAAACTAGAGCATTAATGCTACAAATGAATGTACCAAAGAGATTCTCGGTCCCAAGGGGTTACATACGCTTACATCATCAATAGATTACCCAGTAGAGTCTTGGATTTCAAGTCTCCACAGAGGTCATGAAAGGAAGGAAAATTAACCTTTCACACCTTAGAGTCTTTGGTCAGCATCTGTTTTGTACATATTCAATCTCATCATCGAGATAAATTGGATCCTAGAGTCATTAAATGTATTTTTCTTGGTTATTCATCTACACAAAAGGGATATAAGTGTTATGATCCCCAACTTAGGAGATTAATTGTGTCTAAAGATGTTCGGTTTTATGAAACTAACCCTTTTTTCAAAGACAAATCACATGAAATCACAAGTCAAGGGAATGGCATCTTGGATGTGTTTCCATTACCAAGAATTGAACTTGAGGCTCCACAACAACAAGATCCCGGCCATGTCAACATTGATGCATCTCTCACCGAAAGTAACAATGAAGCGGTCTCGTCTTAATGGTACACCGCATTTACGAAGATGGTGATAATCAAGATGATCCTCATAATATGGTACAAGATGTGAATGAGTGTGAGATAACTCCTTCTGCTCCACGACGTAATCCAATGCGTGTTAGGCAACCTCCCACAAGACTTCAAGACTTTGTCACCTACAAACCCACACATCCCATCTCAAATTATGTGTCATATAAGAGAGTGACACCAACCCATGCCGCATTCCTCAGCACTATATCGAGTTATAGTGAGCCTCAAAACTTTCATGAGGCCAACAGCCAAGAGGTGTGGAAGGAAGCCATGCAAGAAGAACTTAAAGCCCTAGATCAACACAACACATGGAGCATCACCAAACTTCCAAAAGGCAAGAAAGTTGTGGGTTGCAAATGGATCTATAAGCTGAAATTCAAGTCAGATGGATCAATTGAGAGGTATAAAGCAAGATTGGTGGCTCGGGGATTCACTCAAACATTCGAGGTGGATTACAAAGAAACATTTGCACTGTTGCAAAAATGAACACGATAAGAGTGCTACGTACGTGGGCCGTAAACAAGGGGTGGTCCATGTACCAAATGGATGTGAAGAATGCATTCTTGCATGGTGATCTCAAAGAAGAAGTCTATATGAAATTACCACTGGGCATCCTCAAAGCAATGAACTGGATTTAGTGTGCAAATTGCACAAATCCATTTATGGTTTGAAAGCAGTCCCCACGAGCTTGGTATGCCAAGCTAAGCTCGATTCTCACTAGTGTTGGTTTCAAAAGCGGCAATGCCGATTCCTCACTATTTGTTCGCACAGAGCTATGGGCAAATTGGTTGTCTGATTTATGTAGATGATTTGATAATTACGGTGATAATCTTGATGAGATTTTCAACCCGAAAGCAGTCCCTCGGACAAAGGTTTGCAATTAAAGACCTTGGGATATTGAAGTACTTTCTTGGTATAGAAATGGCAACCTCGCACAAAGGACTATTTCTTAACCAAAGGAAATATGTCCTAGATTTGCTTAAGGAAGCTAACATGAGCGATGCTAAACCAGCCATTACCCCTCTTGACAGCAAGCTCAAACCTAGCTTGAAGGGCATGCCACTCATGGATATAAGTTATTACCACCGACTGGTTGGCAAGTTGATCTACCTAACAATCACCGCACGACATCACATATTCTCGTAAGTATTGTGAGCCAATTCATGCACTCCCCAACACTTGAGCATTTGACCCTTGTTAAAAGGATCTTACGCTACTTAAAAGGATCGATGGGTCGTGGTATTATCATGAAGAAGAATGACAACACACAAATCATGGGGTATTGTGATCTTTGATTGGGCAGGGAATGCAATTGATCGCAAGTCCACCACTGGCTACTGTACATTTGTCGGTGGAAACTTGGTCACATGGAAGAGTAAGAAGCAAACTGTCATTGCCAGATCAAGTGCCGAAGCTGAGTATCGTGCAATGGCTTCAACTGCGTGTGAGTTGATATGGCTTAAAGGTCTTCTGTGTGATTTAGGTGTTCCTACAACTCTTCCTATGTCCTTGTTTTGTGACAATCAGCCAGCTATGCATATAGCATCAAACCCAGTGTTTCACGAGAGGACGAAACACATTGAAGTTGATTGTCATTACGTTCGTGAACAAGTTCAATCACAGGTAATTCAGACACATTATACAAGAAGCTTCGACCAACTGGCTGACATCTTTACCAAGCCCTTGGCTTCTCATCAGTTTCAACGACTTTTGTCCAAGCTTGGATCCATAAACCTTCTGGATCCAGCTTGAGGGGGAGTATTGGATATTAGTCTTTAATTCAAGGAATAAAATAAGGACTTTAATTCAAGGAATAAAACAAGGACCTTAATTCTAAGAATAAAACAAGGAATCCTTAATTCAAGGAGTAAAACAAGGAATCCTTAATTCAAGGAGTAAATCAAGGAATGCTTAATTTAAAGAATAATTGAAGGAGTAAAATTTCCTTATAAATAGCTATACAATTGTAATGAAAACATGAAAAAAATAATACAAATTAGAGAACTCTTTTGTGTAGAGTTATTTCTTGTTTTTTCAACAATAAGTGAAGTGTATGAGTGGTGTGGTTAGGTTGTTAGGAGTCTCCAGATATTTTTATTAAGCTGTAACAAACTATAACAAATATCAGTTAAGCATTCATATATACAACTATAGCTCCAGAATTGAGATACACCAAAGCTGACCTAAGCAATTGCTTGGACCTAGCAAGACTCACTATAAGGCACGTATATCTTATTTAATAGTTTTTATTTAACTTTCAAATATATTATATTTAATAATTTAAAACATAATGTTAGAATAAAAATACAAACACGTGGGGTACTAATTATTATTTATACTATTATAACTATTACTTTGTTTAAAAAATATTATTAAAAGAAATAATATTTATCATTTTTTTCACAATTATATGATAAAATATATATTACTATACTAATTAGTAGTAAAAATTAAAAAATTTAAGATTATTGATAAAATTTATTTTATGGACATATAAAGAGTTTTTTTTTACATATAAAATTTAAATAATTATGTCAAATTGAATAATTAAAAAGAATTATATGAATTTAAATTCATTCGCTTTAAAAATTAAGTATTTTTTTTACATAAAGTAATACATATTTTTTATACATCTGTAGTTTGGACTCGAACTTCGTAACTTTACATCTAAAATAAATTGTATGCTGTTGAGTTACAAGCTCTTTAGTAAATACATTTTTTAATATTAATGAATTTACGTTATTAAAATATATAAAATAAAATAAAGTATTTATTAAGGGAGTACATTTACATTTAGAAATAATATTTTTATATAATATAAATAACAAAACATTTCAACTAAGTAATAAATTTATTGAATTTATGTATATAAAAATCGATTTTATACGTAACATTACAACAATATGTGCACACTTCATTATAATTATATAATAATACAAAGTTATGATCGAAATCACGGTGGATTAGTTTAGATTAGGTTTAGAAATCATTTTTGTCATACTCATGTCATTTTCACATGTTACGTTTGTGTCGTATTTGTGATCATATGTTAGTTGATAGTTGATAGTTGATGTTGAAAGTTTATAAAATACAAATCTAATTAATCTAAAGGAGATGCATATATTATTTTTTAATTTTTATCAATTTATAATTTAATAACTTAAACAAAATGGTCAGGTATGCAATCACATTTAAGAAAGAATAAAGTGCAGAATAAAAAAATAACAAATGTATCTTAAGAGAAAAATTACCGTTTCACCGGACCATCGAACTTTTCATTATGAAAACCAAATGTTCAAGTATAAACTCAATCTTATACTACCCTTCTTAGGATACTGTCACAATGTATCTTACTTACGAGATTCTCTTTTATTTTTATAGTTTTTAAAATTAACGTAAGTGATATCCAAATTAACATTCCAATATGCTACCCATCAATTATATACACGTTCACGAAACAACTACAATTAGAATTAGCATAAAAAACACAAGTGTGTGTATGTTTTAGAACTAATTAAATAATGAATAATCCAAATTAGATGATTCAAAACATATATCAATTAAATCAAATCAACAAATAAATCCTAAAATAAAAAATTAAGCATAAATTTAATAAAATAACTTTTTTAAAATTTGATAATTAAATCAAATAATTATGATCACACATAATATTATTTAATCTAAATATGTAAAAAATTAATAAAAAAATTTATATAAAAATAAAAATATCAAATAAATTGAGTAATAAATATATATGATATGATATCAATTTAATATTAACCTATGTATTTATTCACTTATCTTATAATTATTTTTGAACTTCATTACCGGCCACAATAACGTGTATATATGTGTTGATTACCTGTTATTATGCTCTCACGAATTATGAACAATAACGTATGACTATGGAAATTGCTTAATTGCAAATCGGTTATCATGCAACAAGCTTCTCAATCACAGAACTTCCTTGATTTTCTTTTTCTCTTTTTCTTTCTTTGGTCTGTGTGCAGCGTTTCGAATTCTTTCACCCCACCCTCTTTAATCTATATATATATATATATGAACGATAATGATAACCTAATAACGGGTTAAATTATTTTGGTTTCATAAATATTTAAGAAATAACTATTTGATAATTTTATAAATTAATTTAAATTTAAATAAATATTTTAACAGTAAAAATAATTCTAAATTTATAAATATGTATTATTAAATACATGAGTACAATCATATCTGTCATAATTATAAATAATATATCTAAAGTACGATCATATAAAATTTTAAAATTTCTTCAACTTTATTTGATAAATTTGATAAATGATGTATCTAAAGTACGATCATATAATGATAACCTAATAGGATTCAAGAACATTCTAAATTGTATTATTTACAAAATGAATAACCTTTTTTAATACAACTATTTGTACTTAAATTGCATTCGTTAACGTGTTTTATGATTTGTTATATATGCACTATAAGTATCTAAATTATTTGTGAAAAATGTCGTTTTTTACCATGCTGCAAAAAAGAGTACTCATTTATGGCATTTTTTAAACATCAAAGGAAATGCTATAATTATCACTATCAAAATGCTAATGTATATGATTAAAGGCATTTTTGAAAAGCCAAAATGTATAGTTTGTGGTGTTTCTAAAATGTTTCATATAATCATTTGTGACATTTTTTAAATGTTCAAGAAAATGTCACAATTATTACTATGATATATAAGATTAATAACATTTATGAAACACCATAATGAATAATTTGTGTTGTTTCTAAAATATTTCATATAATTATTTGTTACATTTTTTAAATGTCAAAGAAAATGCCACAATTATCACTATCAAAAGCTGATGTATAAGATTAATGGTATTTCTAAAACGTCAAATAGATAATTTGTTGAATTTTTAAAATGCTAGGAATAATCCTTAAAAACACTACTAAATATCAATAATAGTTATTTAATGCATTATTAAAAAGCTAAGAATAACATATTTTGGTACTTGAAAACGTTAGAAATGAGGTTATTTTGACACATATAAAATGCCATTTTTATATATTTACGGGCATAAAAAATGCCACAAATTATTATGCATTGTTTTTATTTATAATAATATGCTCTGATGCATTTCAACTTATTCTTATTATAATTTAAGTGTTGAATTCATTTTCATTTTAAAAGTCATAAACAATATTTGAGAAAAGTTAGTTTTTACACCTATATTATATATATATATATAGTTTTTACTACTTTTTTGTGCTCTTATTAACTTTTCGTTGCCATTCTCCACATTATGGACATGATTCCAATTGTTGTTTCCTTTTTATGAATAAACAACAATCATTAACACATGCATCCATCTTTTTGTAACAAGATTGAATATTTTGATAAGTTTTCTTTTTACTGAATAAGATAAATAAGAAATAATTTTGTTTTCAGGTAATATATCTTTAAATCTCTAAAATAACTTTGTAAATCCCTCGTCGAATAGACTATGTGAAACTTTATGCTTAAACAAAAATAACAGATACTGATTGATAACTTTGTATATTTACTACATCTGGTGTATAGATGAGATTCCACGTTCTCCAATTATTGTTTGCAATCATTTGCTTCTTTTTGTTGATCAACCACTTCTTGTGGCTCAAATTGGTCATGCACGACTATATACATCATATACGTATTACTCATCTTAACTTCAATAGCAACATTCGTCACAAAACTTGGGATTTCACCATGAGGACCCAATATTTATATTAAGGATTAATTCCTTTAAATACTAGATGCTCATAAACTATATTACCATTGTAGCAACGAAGATTTTTGTTTTTATCACAAGGACAAGTAATCTTATCAACAAGCCCAATGCTTGCTTTAATTATATTTTAAAAAAATATGCTCCATCTCTATAGACTTTAGAATATCTACCATGGAACAACAATCATGACAAATAATTTTTCATTACGAATCATTTTTGAATGAGTTAAATCATTTAAATTAAAATAACCTTGAAAGATTTACCCATGATTTCTCTATGAATTATGACTTGTTATCTTGTAACATGTCATGAGATTAACTATAAGTAACCATTTACAAAAGTAAAATTTACCTAAAAAATTAATAACCGTTTAAATATAAATTAAGGAAACGTGGAAAAAGTTTATTTTGACAGAATTTCAATAAATCTAAATGATCAACTAGCTTCACATATCTCAGCAACATTGTGATCATCTATATCAATAAAATAATTCAACAAGTTACATACTCATAACTAATAAAGAAGAAAAAAAATCACGAGGATAATAACTTATACATTAAGAGTTATTTGAAAAAATAAAAACACATATAAAGGTTAATGCTTTTGGCTTACCTACTCTTTTTGACTAAAATCCTAATCTTGAACTGAATGCCAATGATGAATGCTAGAGCTTTTAAAGTTGAAAGAAGGTATTCGTCTTTAGTAGAATTCTACATTACAAATAACAAAGAAAATCAATTCCATAGAAGAAAACATTAGAAGTAGACTCACTAATTAAAAAGTAAACACAAGTAGTACCAAATCACAAATAGACAAAGAAAAGAGACTTACACAAGGCTGAGCGATTTTATGGGTTTTGATTATGGGTTTGTAAGTCATGTAGTCCTTTGTGTTTATGTTGGCTTTCTGTGTGTAAAACACAAAGTCTGTTTATTTTACTCAGTCTTTCTATCTTCTCCTATGTAAGGTTGATTACTGTTGATCTGTAATACACACATGCACAGAGTTAGGTATATTGTGTTTGAATGCATGCTATATACATATTACGATATTTGCTTCTCAATATACATGACATGTAATGAGTGGAGATTTTTGTTTCATTTTGGGTGCAAGTATTTATCAAAATTACTCAATAATTTTGAATTTTTTTTTATTTTTGACACCTCGATGAGACCCTCATCGGGTCCCCAACGAAGTGCTCATTGAGGACTATCAATGAGAGCTCAACAAGGGTGGTCAATGGTGCCTTGTGACTCTATAAATATCCCCTATTTTGACTTTTATCAAGCATTGAATCTATACCAAAACTCTGTCAAAATTAACTTTGAAAATTACTTGTGTATCACAAATTACTTTAAGTGTATTTTAGTGTTATGCTACATGTTTATGGGTAAAATAGAGTGCTTGTGTGTTGAGTACTGCTTTTGACTATTTTACATATATTGCAAAAATAACACAATGTGATTTGGTTGGGTAGTATTGGTTCAGTTCCCAAATTAGTGGTTGTTTGTGGTTTGTGGTTGAGTATATTTTTCACGATTGGTTGTTTATGGTTCGTAGTTGACTGCATTTCCCACGATTTGTTGATTGTGTTTCATAGTTGAGTGTATTTCTCATGATTAGTCATTTATGATTTTTGGTTAAGTGTATTTCCCACAATTGGTTGTTCACTTTCTAGTTCATTTTATTGATCTTTGGTTACTAATCACACTACTTAATGTAGTGTTGGCTTTGTAAGAAAGCAAAGTTCATGTGTCAGACTAAGTTATTATGGAGGCAATGAACAAGTGTAGCAATAGGTAGTTAGGGTGAGGTCCTAACTGATAAAGGTATTTATGTTTATATTTCTATTAAGTTGTATCTTTTATGCCAAGTGGTTGTCATAAGTAACTTGAGGGTTTATCACATAGACATGGGTTCTATGTGGGTTTGTCTTATTATATCTGGTGTTGTGCATGTTTTATTGTTCAGCTATTACAATCTAAGTTTAAATTGTATATGTATAAGTTTTAACATATTGAGTTTTAAACTCTTAGTAGAATTTTTTTAATATTTATTGCTTACTTTCTGAATATTGAATAATATTTATAATGTTTAAAGTATATTACATGTTTGTGAGTATTATTTACTGTTATTGTTGTTATTTGTTAAGTGTTTCTTTTTACTACTTACGTGCTTGGTACGAATCCTTAAAGAGTTAGTATCCCCTAACTCATATTGTTTATTATATCTAAGACTCCTTTACGGCTCAACAACTAAAATTTATTCACAAGTGGTACCAAGTTAGACATAGACTAAGATAAGAGACCCACCTGAAAGAATTGTACACGCATATTATGGGTTTTGATAATGGGTGAATGATTTCTATTCTCGTCACTTCAATTCTAGTTAGGCGAAGTTGTTCACTTTTTTTTCAAGTGTATTTTCTAGAGTGTACTACTAAATTTGGTTTGATTTAAGGAAGGGTGTGTGGACATACGTCATGCTTCACTTCATTTCTTTGTGATAGATGGCCATCTCTAATTTATCTTCATCGTGGGTATGGTTGTCTTTAGTTTGTTTTCAATTTGTTTTCATTGATGGCTATCTTTAGTTTGCCTTAAGGTGAGTTTTGTTCTTTAAATTTACGAGCTCATACATCTTTGTGAGGTGAATTTTCTTCTTCAGATTTAAGGTATTGTAGAGGGATCTAAATGAAGAGTGCCATTAGGCCTGAGTTTCTAACATGGTATCAGAGCTAAGCCTAGTCTCTATGTGCTTGGACCTAATTGGGCTCTACCACAGTCTCACCGTGGCGCTAATGTCCACCTTTGTCCGCCGTGTGGAGGGGGGCTGTTAAGTATCCTTGTCCCACATCGACTAGGAATAAAGCAGCAAAGCTGCTTATAAGCTTGGGCAATCCTTAACTTAATGAGATCTTATTGGGTTAAGTTAGGCCTAAGTTTCTAACATGGTATCAGAGCTGGACCTAGTCTCTATGTACTTAGACCTAATTGGGCTCTACCACAGTCTCACCGTGGCGCTAATGTCCACCTTTGTCCGCCGTTTGGAGGGGGATTGTTAAGTATCCTTGTCCCACATCGACTAGGAACAAAGCAGCAAAACTGCTTATAAACTTAGATAACCCTTAACTTAATGAGATCTTATTGGGTTAAGTTAGGCCTAAGTTTCTAACATCCACAAAAAGTAAATGAAAGCATGTGCATGAATTAAATTGGCCAAAGAAAAACCAGAAAATAAATTATATGTCCCAAATCAGTCCTAATTGTTGTTGATCAGGAGCAATTGTGCATGATTAACAGAAAGCTTAAGGAAAAACTAAGTTCTGAACTAGCCATAATGATGTCAGAAGGATAAAAAATTTCTATATAGTCCAAAGACATCGTAATAATATATAAATACAAGCAACCCTTCTTGCATAAATACAACCCACTTCCCCTAACATGAAATTATAATTATTATATCACATATTCTATTAGTCAAAAAAGTAGGAAAATTTCATTTAATTCCAAGTACATTATTCATGGAGTCCTAGTTTTGCATATAAAAACAATGATGAAGCCATGCATCATTCATTTCCAAACCATGTATAAAATTGAAAGAAGATAATGGTAATTCTAGAATCTCATTTTATACTATTCCCTTTAATTTTAATTTTGCCAACCAATCAACACTTTTACAACATGATATAATATATATACTTCACCACCATTCTCCAAATCACCATCTGTATTTTCCTCGACATCTTCTAGATCCATACTAAACATCCCCTAGCAATTAATCACCTATTGGTGAATAATTACTATTTGACATTAATTGAACGGTAATTTCTTTGATTTATATAAAAATGATTAGGGTGATATAACATGGTGATATGTTGTTGCATATGGATCTAGTCTTATCCTTTTATTCAAAATAGTTCGTTATGCTCCTAGTTGTCGTGAATGGTTAAGCTCTATCTGCTCACATTGGACTAGTACATCATATTAATTGCTTGGATAAGTGAACAAAAAGGTAGAATGGTTTACATCATACAAATTTTATTTTATTACCCATCTAAGGTAAAAAATTTACATCTTTGAGTATCAATAATGAATAATATACATTACCTAATTGTGATCTTTTTTACTTTATGATTAATTTTTGTAATATAAGCACAAAATTTGAATTGTCTGCAGGTTGTGGGAATCTATGTTAAGGTTGTTCCTAGAAGATCTCATATTTCCAATCGGTAGAAATTCAATGATGTTATTGGAAGGACTATTGGATCAGTATTTACTTAACATTAGATGAACAATATTAGTTTAGTGGATTGGCAATATCTCCTTTGTTAAGATAAAATTGAATGCAAAATATTTCAAAATACTTTTAAAGCTACCAAAAAATTAAAAGGGGGCAATATACCAACAATAAATAAGACAAACCTGATATCATAGTCACCGGATGAATCTTAGCATTCATTAGCTTCTCTACCTCTTTTAATAGTTCTCCAGCCAAAACAACAATAAAAGTTGTCCCATCTCCAACTTTGTCATTTTGAAATTTTTAAATGTCTCTCCCTTACATTAAGGATGATTATAGTAATAATATCAATGCCTATTTGGCTAGAGTCATATCAAATACACATACAAAGCACTCAATTAACTATCATAAGTTAATATAGATATTCAATTCTTCTATACTTACCAAAATTAGTTAACCATATTAATAAATTAGGAAATATTTAATTAACATTTTAATTTTAAGTCATGTTAACTTGTATATATACTAACCAAAATGTTCAAGGTTGCGGCAAAAATAATGACAAAACTGACAGTACAAATCCAACCCAAAACTTGCACTTGGTAAACACCTTTTACAGCAAACTGTGTTACAATAACGATTAAAGAGAACATTCTAAGGTTCATAAAGCCAAACAGTAGAAAAATGAAATGAAATATGGAAAACAAAATTGAGGATAATGGACAAAGAAAACCAAAAGTCGTATGAAATTAACGAACATACAACATAAGTGGGTTGGTCGTGGGGAGGCTGATTAATGTAAAACAATCTAGAATAGTCTCTCAAAGCATTAATTTTACTCTGGTAACCAAACGGGTCTGCTTCGAAAATCTTCAACTTGTTTTATAATCACAGTACTCCATCTACCCATCCACTTCCAACTACTTCCCTATACATGCAATATTAATTTCACAAACAGTATCAAAATATTAAAGAACACATATCAGCAAAAAAAAAAAAATGAAGAGAGTAGAGTTCAAAAGGAATAGACAAATCAAAACCATATCAGATCTGATCTCTCCTTCAAATGGAGCTTCGATTTGATGACCTCGCCATATTGAGCAAAGGCACACTCCAGAGATTTTTGTTAGTGACCTATGTGAGCCCACCAACAAAACACATGTGCTCGATCTTAGCTGAAGCCAAGGGATGAGAAATTTTGATACAAAACAATTGTATGTGTAGATGGTGGAGAAGCTTGTCTAGGGTTTGATAATGTTCACTTTGCACATTTAGCATTAACAACGTTCATTGGTTGAAGTACTTGGATGAAACAGAAAGGAAAGAACCTAAGAATGGATGAAAAGAAACGAATGGAGGTGGGTCACGATGAAAAGAAACGGTCAGTTAAGGAGGTTGCACGAGGGATGAGAAAGAAAAATAAGAGATCAGATCACGTGAGAGAGGAAAGAAAAAGCCAGTGCGAAGAGGAAAAAAGAAAAAAAAGAGGGAAAAAAGAAAAAATAAAAAAATTGATAGAGAATGAAAAAATTATGAAGTAATTTTTATATCTTTTTAAATGAATAACACACACAATGTATTATTTGAGTTCAGTTTTAAAAAGACCGAAAAATCTATTATTTTAATTAAATCATTTTTCATTTAATAATCATGAATATATAAGTTTGTTTATATTTAAGTATTTTTTATAGTTTAACTTTTAATCACAATTATGGATAAAAATTGGGGTTATATGTATACGCTATTGTCACTGATTTTATTAGACCGTGACCAAAACCCTATGGCCTCAGTTTTAAAAAAGACCAAGGCTAAATTTTCGAGATCAAAGATCCCTATTTTAGTAGTGATATTTAGTGAAAACTATACCCTTTCAAAAGTTGTACAATTTTATGACAAATATGTTTCAATATTCATCCATCAATGTTCCATCAATTAAAGGATATGCAAGGTTTTTGATGAATTGATTCGTGTGTGTGTTGCACATGATATCATCAAGTACACTCATGAAATCAACCTATATGAGCATGCTAATCAATTCAATCTTAGTTAGGGGTCGATAAATGAAGACATTTAAGCTTGTCCACACTTTAGCTTTCTTTTTATTCATCATGCACTTTTTAACTATAATTGAGGTTTAACTTGATATTTTAGTGAATCCTTTCTCATCATTTTTTTCATATTCTTTTATTCCACATTTTTTTTTTGTAATTTCACAACAATCCAAGCTTATTTCAATTTTATTTTCTTTTTCTTTAGAAGGATAAATGTGTTGTGAGTTTTGCTTCTTCTTTTTTATAGAATGCATTATATTTCACCTTTTTATTAAATGTAATGCTTATCGGTTAGGCATAAAGTTTGGCTTAAAGATATGATGGGTTCTTTGCTAGACTCAAATGGGTGACTATGGATATTAACAATGATTAGCTTGAAAGGATCAATCGATCCAAATAAGGCCTAAATCATATTTTTTGCTAAATACTATTTAGGATTTTGACTCAAGGGATGATCAAATAAGTTCACAAACCTAGAAGATCTCATCAACTAGCATAACTTACTATAACTTTTTCTCTCAATAAAATACCAAAATCAATCATGAATATGTGCATAAAAATTTGAATCAATTCAATCTAAACTAGCAAGCATATCACATGATTAATGTAAGTATCTTAACGAGCATGTTACATTCCCCATCCTAGTCATGAAAACTAATTTTTATCATTGAGTTCATATGTTTCATATGGAGCATGCATGCATGAAGTTTCTATATATTTATCAATTTTTATTCAAATCATGATTAAAAACATCCTAAAAAATATTTAAGAATAAAAACCGTGTACTAAACACTAAAGTAGAGAATAAAGTTTCCTTCCCCAAACTTAAATTGCACCTTGTCCCCAAAGTGCACATATAAATATGAAAAAGTAAAAAGAAAGGAAACTCCTTAAGTTTTGGTACACCACATCTTTCATTGAAACTACTCAATCTTGTTGGACCATTAATCTCTACATTTATTTACCTACAAAACAAAATTAATAAAAATATAAGTAAAATGACTTCGGGTTGCCTCTCAACTAGCATCATGTTTAATGTTCTTGACTAGACAGACATATCAAGTCCTAAGGTATATCCCTTTATGTCTATTTACTTTTGAGTTTGTCCTGAAATAGTTTTAGTATTGATTTGATGAATTATACTTTATGTTCCATTTTAAAAAGATGGTGCTCAATTCTTTTATAATGCCATATTTTTATTTTCTTTTTGTACTTTTTGGTATCTGGTATCCTGATAAGCACTCTATCATAACTCATCCAATTTATGCATTTCCAACTTCTTTTTCACCTATCTATTTAACTCTTTTGTTTGTCTACTTAATTGGGGATAGGAGGATAAAGGTGTGAGTTCTAAACTTGGTGGCTCTTCAATAGATAGTTTGAGCTTAGATCCTATCTCAAAAAAATTTATAAACATATTTGATACACACATGAGAGGCATGTCATCCAAAACGTTCACACAGTTCACAACATCAACCTTTGATTCCATACTTTCAAAGTTAAAATAGGTTGAGCTGTTTTATGGTGAGTTTATTTCCTTATTCATAGCATCATGTGTTAAAGTCTTAAGTGTGGGTGACTTAATAGATTCTTTTAAATATAATTAGTAAAATTTATCCTTAAGCATTCATTAGTATTGATATATTAAGGGTTTAGATGCTTTAAAAACTTCAAACATTACTTGTTCATCTTGCACTCTCATTGTAAGTTCACCTTTTTGTACATCAATGAGTGCTCTTCCAATTGCTAAGAATGGGTGACAAAGTATGATAGGAATGTTACAGTTCTCTTCCATATCTAGTATAATTAAATCCAACAAAAAGATGAACTTGTCTACTTTTACTAGCCTATCTTCTATTATACCTCGAGGCCACGTGATTGATCTATCTACCTTTTGTAATATTACTGAAGAGGGTTTGGCTTTACCAACCCTCAATATCTTGAAAATTGATAATGGCATAAGGTTAATTTTGGAACCCAAGTCATATAATGCTTTGTTAAAATGGATGTTCCTAATAGTGTAAGGGATTTCAAAACTACCTGGATCTTTCAGTTTTTAGGGAAGTTTTTTTTAGCAAAGATGGAACTACAACCTTTACTTAATGTTATTATTTCATTATCTCCAAGTCTCTTTTTCTTAGAATGGATGTCCTTCAAAATTGGTTATGCATGACCTCTTGAATGAGAGCCTCATCGAGTTATGCCCTCCTAGACCTTATGATTGGTCAACTTGGAATTTGTAGGGTTCGATGATTCTCATCATTCCCCTTCTCTTCAAGAGGATTCGTCCTCGAATCATCACCTACATAATCAAAAGGAGAAAGATCATAAACATTAAAAGAAGTACTGACATTATACTCACCAGGAAGATCAATTTTGTAGGCATTATCATTAATTTGCTTGATCACTTGAAAGGGTCCATCTCCCTGAGATTGCAACTTGGACCATATTTTTTCAAGAAACTGTTCCTTCCTCATATGCACCCAAATCCAATCACCAGGCTTAAAAATGACTCTTTGTGGCCCTTTGTTGGCCCTGCAAGAATAATCCTTATTTCTCTTCTCAATTTGCTCATGAATGCATTCATGGAACTTCTTCATCGTTTCAGCCTCCCTGGCACAATTTTGATAGAGAATGATTAGTAGTTGAATGCACACTCTGGTTATAAGAAAATTCAACAAAAGGTAAACAATCCTTCCAATTTTTCAAATTCCTTTTTATTACCGCTCGAAGCAATGTGGACAAATTCCTATTGACTACCTCAGTTTGCCTATCTGTTTGGGGGTAACAAATAGTCGAAAACAAGAGTTTAGTGCCCATTTTAGCCCAAAGAGTTTTCCAAAAATAACTAAGGAATTTAACATTCCTATTAGAAATAATGCTATTAGGAACTTCATGAAGCCTAACAACTTCCCTAAAAAACAACTCTGCTACATTAGTGGTGTCATCAGTTTTATGACACACTATGAAGTGTTCCATTTTAGAAAACCTATCTACAACCACAAAAATGGATTCTCTACCCTTCTTAGACCTAGGTAACGCTAAAAAAATCCATGGAAATATCTACCCAAGGTGTGCTTGATACAGGCAAAGGAGTATATAGTTCTTGTGGTAAGACTTTGAATTTGGCTTGCTTACAAGTTATGCATCTAGAACATATTCTCGCTACACTCTCCTTATTGTCGGCCAATAAAAATGCTCACACAAAACATCTAAAGTCTTCTTAATTCCGAAATGCCCCATTAATCCTCCCATATGGACCTCCTTAATAAAAAAACTCATGTATGGAACATTTGGGTATACACAATTGATTTTCTTTAAAAAATTACCCATCTAATTTATAAAAAAATTCAAAAGAAGTTTTTTCACATGCATGGTAAATAGCAGAGAAGTCATCATCATTAGTATACATTTCCTTAACATATTCAAATCCTAGCAATCTAGCATTTAAAGTTGAGAGTAAGGCATATCTATGTGATAAAAGCATCGGCTACAACATTCTTCTTACCTCTCTTATATTGAACAACATAAGGAAATGTCTCAATGAATTCCATCCATCTATAATGCCTCCTATTCAATTTACCTTGGCACTTTAAATGTTTTAGAGATTCGTGATCGGTGTTGATGAAAAATTTCCTTGGCCAAAGGTAATGTTGCTATGTCTGTAGAATCCTAACCAAGGCATATAGCTCCTTGTTATACGTTGGATAATTAAGGGCTACTTCATGAAGTTTCTCACTAAAATAAGCGACAGGTTGTCATTCCTACATCAAAATAGCTTTTATACCTATTCTCAATGCATCACACTCAACTTCAAGGCATCTTTTCAAGTGCATCCACAAATGATATGTTTATATGCAGTTTCTTGAAGACTTCCAAAATTTTTGAAAACTTCTAAGAATTTTGAAAATTGTGTATCTAACTTTTGATTTTATAGTCTTTGATGGAAATGAATAGTGAGTTTGTAGAGGTTGCTCTTTTTTAGCTGAATTATTTCATTTTCATTACTCTTTTTATCCACTAATTCCTCCTTATCCTTATTAGTTTCCAGCTCTTTCTTATCCTTTTTAGTTTCATGATCCTGCTCATTATTTTGAGTCTCATGTTCCTCTTCTTGATTTTTATCATACCTCAAGGCTATAGTGTTGCAATACTCCTTACCTTCTCTTCTTGGGTTTACAATTGTCACTTTAAAGGTTACCATGAGGCCTTTAGCTTATAGCCTGGGCAAGTTACCCCATTTGAGTCTCTAAATTCTAAATTGAAGCCTCTGAAGTGGATACTTTTATATTTACTGATTAGATGAAGTCTTGCATCATCCTCATTAAGACATTTGTATTGTCCTTAGTAGGTGACTTCTTCTTTTGGGCTTATGATTGTTATGGATGTTGAAATTCAGGTGGTGGAAATGATTGACAATTGATTTTATTACCAACTTTATTGCTCACATTATCCATATATAATATTGATTTAGGATTATTTGAACAATTATCAAACAAATGGGGTCCACTATAAAACACATAAAATAATCTCGAATCTTGGACCCTATTTATACTTGCTGGCGAGTTTTGAACCTTCAATATATTCACCAAAGATGACACTGTCATAAGTGGTGTGATATCATTTAGCTCATGCACTCTTGCTACTCTTCTTATAGTTGCTATTCTATCATTGTCCATTGATAATTATTACTGGCCATCAACAATGGTTCTTGTTTGAGAATGGAAACCATTGTAGAAAGTCTCCATTTGGATCCAATTAGGGATACCATAGTTAAGACACTTTCCTTAGCAATTCTTTGAATCTTTTCCATACTTTATATAAAGATTCTCCCTTATATTATTGATAGGAGATAATATCATTCCTATGTTTGGCATTCTTTGTTAGTGAAAAGTATTTCATCAAGAATATTTCTACCAAATCATTCCAAGTTGTAATGGAATCAAGTGGCAAAGTGTTTAGCCAAGCTCAAGCACAGTCTCGCAAAAATTAAGGGAATAATCTAATCCTAAATGCCTCTTCAATTACACCACTAAATTTGAATGAATCTCTAACTTCGATAAATAATCTGAGATGAAGATGAAGATAAAGATTCTTTGTTGGAAATCTACTAAATTGTCCAACTGTTTGTACCATTTAAAACATCACTTCTTTAGTTCAAACTAATTAGCTTGAATGTTTGGCCTTTTAATACTTAGATTCAGCCCTTCCAATGTAGGTATTGCATATTCATTCATAACTCTATCCCTTTCATCTTTTAAAGGTATCTTGTTGTTAAAATTTAGCTCATTATTGTTTAGTTCTAATAGATTACCCATTTTTTCACTTGGGTGACAACTTGTTGTTTTCTTATCGATCTCAAAGTATGCTCAACTTCATTATCTAAAATCAAAATTTCTCACTTATGAACTCTACTCATGCTATAGACTCAAATGGCTTAAGGATAGAAATGGTTCTTAGTTAGGCCAAAAGGGTGACTAAGGATATAAATAATGATTAGTTTAAAAGGCTCAATTGATCAAACTAAGACCTAAATCATTTCTCAAGTTCGCTTTCTCAGTAGCAAAAGCGCTTCTCTTTGCCCCTTAAGTAGAAGGACAAGAAATCTCTTTTTGGTTTTCTTGCTCCCGCTTCCTCACATCTACGCTCGTCAAGCCAACCTTGCTTTTTGGGAGGTGAAACAGCGGTTGAAGCGGACATTTCGAAATGACAGCATTGAAGATATATATATACATGGTCACGGTTATCCCGGACTGCGTTCCGGAAAAAGTGGCCTGCTTGAAAGAAAGGGCGGGCACTCTCGTGTTTCAACCCCACTAAATACTATAAAGGATTTCATCCCTTGTTCTACCATAATCCTTTATTAATCTTATGCTAATCGTTCTATTCTTAAGCAAAGTAAGGCTCTTTCTCTTTTTCAAATCAAAATAAACAAGATTTTCACCCATCAATCTCAACATACAATAAAAATAGTAAAACAAAAATTAAAAGGTCCAAACTAGTATAATAATAATCATTATCTATATCCATTACAAGTACTAAACTTTCCACCAATGGTACCAAAACTTAATCATGCTAACCACAAGTATACGGGTCATGTGATTAATATAATATACCTAAGTACGAATACCAATCACACAAGGACTTGAGTAACTTAAAACTGAGTACTAATATAATTATTACGAATATTACTTAGAAAATAGCAAATTATAAAAACTAAAAAATAAATGACAACTAATTTTAAATTATAAAACCCAACAACTATGAAGATATATGAGAAAATGAACTAGAAATCTTAATTCCCTAATTTTCTAAACATGTGAATCATTAAAACATTTCCCAAAATAACGACCAACACATTACATAATCAATTGATTCTAACCAATCATGCATTTCTCTCTCAAGTATACTACACACTATATAATAATTAACCTAATCACACTCTCATATTAATTAGATTACATACTACTCATTAAGATCATTAATTATAAACCATACATATAAGGATCATGCGTCTCTGCCTAGAAACTATGTATGTTATTTAATCAATAAAAAAATTAAATAATTTTCTCAAATCTATTTAACTGTTTCTATAGATAAATTGTTGGTCAAACAATTAATATTATAAAAATCAGATTAAATAATATAATTGAATTGAAATCACAATTGGGGTAAAATATTAAATCATAATACATACAAAATTAGATTCATAAGACCCCTAGATTAATAAATTAACTAGATATAATTATGTTAATAATGCTTAAATTTTTCATAAAGAAAGACATAAAAACTAATGAAGAATGGAGAAGAATAAGAGATATATTCAATCTCTTAATTTATAGCAATAATATTCTCTTGAATATTTCACAAAGTTTTATTTTCTTTAATCCTCTCTTGAAATTTTTCTCTTCTTTTCTCTTCTTGACAGCTGCTAGGGTTTTTAATTCTTCATTGTGTGTTTAATTTGTCAAAGAATGATATTTATTTAAAGAAAAAATGATCAAATATGGACCATTAGATCATATCTTAAAATGATTCGAGGGTTGAGGATTAAAGCTAAGAATCAATGTTTGATTAGGAATAGGATTTTTTTCTAAGCAACAAAAGCCCTTCACAATGCCAAAAATAACATGTGATTGCATGGTGTTGACTTTTCCCATTTTTGACTCATTTTCACTCCATTTTCCATCATTCTATCTACATTGATATAATTAAACACATTAAGATTTTCATCATATTTTAACCTATAGAGTTATCAATGACTACTAAGACATAATGAATTATTTCATAAACCCATTATAGCCAGGATGCAACTAGTTCAAAAATTTATTAGGGT
This sequence comes from Hippophae gyantsensis, assembly GCA_030763125.1. Lineage (NCBI taxonomy): Eukaryota > Viridiplantae > Streptophyta > Magnoliopsida > Rosales > Elaeagnaceae > Hippophae > Hippophae gyantsensis. The sequence continues at coordinate 24,280,111 of CM061039.1, read as the reverse complement.
TAGTCTCACTTTATAAATTGAAAGGTAAACATGGCCATTCAGATGCAAGCTTCACGGAGTTCCTAGCTATTTTGAGTGAGAGGTTTCCAGAAGATAAAGTGCATACATCATCGATGAATGAGGTCAAGAAGATGCTTCATAGACTAGGCATGAAATATGAAAAATCCATGATTGTCCTAATGATTGTATTCTTTATCGAAATGAATACAAGGATTCCATTGTATGTTTTCATTGCCAAAAGTCAAGGTGGAAAGTTAATCGAAAGTCAGGGAAGGAAAGAGCTAATGTTTATGCAAAGTTATTATAGTACTTTCCACCATTCCACATTTTAAAACAATGTTTCAGGATGTAACAATGTCTCAAAATCTAACATGGTATGCAAAGGAAAGAGAAAATGAAGGCATGTTACAACATCTATCTAACAAACCTAAATGGAAGCATGTTAACTATATCTGGCTTGAATTTGATGATGAATCTAGAAACATTAGAATTACACTTTCAACTAATGGGATCAATCGCCATCACTCTTTAACCTTCCTCTTTGGCTATGTATGAAAAGAAAATATATGATGTTATCTTTGTTAATAGCTAGACCCAAGCAACTAAGAAATGATATTAACATTTACTTAGAGCCATTGATTGAAGACTTGAAGTTATTTTGGACCTAGGGGTTGATGTCTATGATAGTTTCAAACTTGAGTATTTTAAGTTGAAATATATTTTTTTATAGACCATCAATGACTTCCTTCCTTATGGAAATCATTCTAATCATGCCATAAAAGGATTCCGTGCTTGTCCAATATGTAGTAAGTGGTGTCATGGATCAAGGTTAAAACATTCAAGGAAAATGTCATACATTGGTCATAGAAAATGGTTACCTCAATATCATACATATAGAGAACATCGAAAATCTCTTAGCGAGCTTGAAGAGAAGGGAGCATAACTAATTCCTTTTATTAGAAGAGAAGTTAGCAAGAGTTGAAACAATGACTTATGCATATGATAAAGAAAATTATAATAATGATACAGGCATTCCATGGAGGAAAAAAATCATCTTTGACTCAGAATATTGTAATTTCTTGTGTTATAGACATTTGTTAGATGTCATGCATGTAGAAAAGAATGTGTGTGGCTGTATTATTCATACATTGCTAAATATTCCTGAAAAAACAAAAGACAATATTTGTCAACATGTGGATCTCATCAAAATGGGAATAAGAATTGAGATAAGCCCAAAAGTGGGTGCGAAAAAAACAAACTTACCTCCCACATGTTACACTTTATCGACGTTGGAAAAAGTCTTTTTTCAACACATTAGCAAATGTTAAAGTCCCCAAAGGATATCATCCTACACATTATGGCTAAAATATCATTAAAAATACTAATAACAAAAATAAAAACAAAATTATGAAAATTCTTATGCTTTAGTTTATTTTTTGTTCATAACTAAATAGAATTTTATTTAAAAAAGTTACTTATTGTTAGTGTACTTATACAAATTAGACACCTTGATCCATCTCTTTTTAAATGAGTGTATTTTAATCATCTTATTTTTAGGATTTACCTAATATCTATTCATATGATTAATTCACAAATTTTGGCTGTTTATGAAGAATTGCAAATGATTTATATTTGATGAGCGAATTGCAATGGATGAAAATTTTCAAAATTTATATGATTCAATCTGATACTAAATTAACTTCTTTAAACCGCATGAATTCAGTCTAATCTATTTATATTAAACTATAATGTATATTTTTTTATAGATAATGAGGTTTTTAAGAATTTTAAAATAATTTTAACACAATTAATCAAAATTTATATTCTATTACCCATCATAATTAAATGAGTATTACTTTAAATTGTTTTTTTATAAAAAATTTAATGAAATTATTCAATTTATTATTTTTTCTATTTATATTTGTTATTTGTACTTTCCTAACATTAATTGACAATTGTATTAGACAAGTGTAACATATTATATTTTTAATTTTTGATTATAGATTTGTATTTTGCATAAAAATATATATGTGATCATAAAAATATCATTTAATTGATTGTGTAAATTTAATATGCAGATGGGTTATGGATTATAAATTCATAATATATATGATACGGGTTATGGATTATAAATTCATAATATATATGTATCAGATCAGATGTAAATTAAAATTGTGCAATAAATTTGGTCCACTATATACCCTTATTTACTATTATATTTGTAAATACTTGAATCATTATTTTCTAACTTTGGTCATTTTAGTCACTTTATTTTTCACTTTTTAGGATATTTTTCTCATTAAATATCTATCAACTCTCTACTATTAAGGGTTTTAAAAAAATTAAAAACCAAAAACAGTCAACAAATAAAGAAGATTAAAATGTCTAAACTATATCAATGAGGTGACTAAAGTACATGAATTTAAGAAAGATAAAAATGTGCATAATTTATGAAAGTAAAATGACCATAATATCATGGTACCACTAAACATATATTTAATAGATCTTCATAAATGTATTAAAACATATTTTTTTATAACATGATAGACATATTTTTTATGATATTAAAAGTGAAAATAATTGAGCAACTTATGTTAAATTTTTAATTCAATATTGAGTATATATGTGAAAACTATCATCTAAAAAAGAACGCAAGGACATTCATGTTGTATGAATCAAAGACAAATATGCATACTTGAATAAAATAAAACAGAAATTGTGTTTTGTACACAGGAAATAAACACAAAGACACAAGAGCAATTGGACTTACAAAAATGATTTGATAAATAGTGTTGACAACATTGAAGAAGAACCCAATTTCAATGATGAAATTGAGATAAATGACTGAATATCAATATAATTATTACAAATACTATTTCAACAATAGTAAATTATAAAAATTGAAAAATCAATGATAACTAATTTTAAATAGAAAAGCTCAATAACTACGAAGACAACCTAAAAATATTAATCTCTCACTTTCCTAAGAATATGAATCATTAAATTTTTGTCCAAAATAATTGTTAACCAATTACACTGTCAATAAATTCTAACCTAACATGCATTTCTCTATCAAGTACACTACACATCATATAGTAATTAACCTAATCACACTTTCATGTCAATTAGATTGCATATTACTCAATAATATCATTAATTATAAACCACACACATAAGAATCATACATCTCTACCTATAAACTATGCATGTTATTTAATCAAGATAAATAATTAAATAATTCTCTCAAATCCATTTAATTGCCTCTATAGATAAATTGTTATCCAAACAATTAATAGCATAAAAATTAGATTAAATAATATAATTGAATTGAAATAATAATTGGGGTCAAATATTATATCATCACATGTAGAAAATTAAATTCATAAGACTCCTAGATTAATAAATTTATTAAACATAATTGTTCTCATAAATCTTAGATTTTTCATAAAGAAAATGTAAAAATTAATAAAGAATGGATAGCAATAAGAGATATACACGTTCTCTTGATTTGTAGTACTGATATTCTTTTGAATCCCTTCATAAGTTGTGTCTTCTTTTATCTTCCCTCTTCTTGGCAACTGCGAAGGTTTTTGATTCTTAATTATGTGTTTTATTTATGAAAGAATGATGTTTATTTAAAGAAAAAATTACCTAATATGGATCATTAGATCATCTCTTAAAAATGATCCAAGGGTTGAGGATTAAAGTTGAGAATCAATGTTTAATTAGGAATAGGATTTGTTTCCCTGTACGAAAGCGCACCGCGACACAAAAAAAGCATGCCACGACTTGGTCTCCTTTAATCACCAATGAATTTCCATCCATAGATTGCATAACGCGGTGCCAAAAAAAAAGCATGTCGTTGCATGGTGGTGATTTATCTCATTTTTTACTCGTATTCACTCTATTTTCCATCATTCCACCTACATTGATATAATTAAATACAAAATGTGCTTTTTCATTATATTTTTAACACTTAACAAGGCAAATAAGTGACTAAATAACTCTAATTTTGTAGAGTTACTACACCCCTAAACTTAACTTTTTGCATATATATGGTCTATCCAAGGTTTACTGATCGCCACACACGAAGTATGTGTAATGAAATACACAAGTATACGTATCGCAACAAGTAATATAATAATAAGAAAATATCATTCCCAGAGAGATTATTTTATTAGAAACTAATTTTTAAAACTTCAAAAAAATAAAAATCAATTTTTTGTGTTTTTATATTTTAAGCAAACAAAATTAAAATAATTAAAAGTAAATAGCAATAATTAATTAAATCAAATTTGGAAACTACAAAGATATATGAGAAAAATCTAGGAATGCTTAATCCCCCAATTTTCTAAACATATGAATCGTTAAAATCCCCCCAAAAAAATTATCAATTAATTAAATGATCAATTGAATCTAACCTAGCATGTATTTCTCTCTCAAGTAAACTATACACCATATAGTAATTAATTTAATTACACTCGCATGCCAATTAAATTGCATACTACTCATTAAATTCATCAATTATAGATCACATACATACAAATCATACATCTCTGCCTAGAAACTATGTATATTATTTAATCACTATAGATAAATTGTTGGCTAAACAATTAATAGTATAAAAATCAAATTAAATAATATAATTAAATTATAATTATAATTTGGGTAAAATATTAAATCATCACATGTTGAAAATTGGGTTCATAAGATTCCTAGATTAATAAATCAACTACACATAATTGTGTTCATAAAGCTCATATTTTTCATACAGAAAGACATAAAAATTGATAAAGAAAAGAGTAGAAGAAGCAATACAATCAATCTCTTGAATTGTATAATTAATTATCTCCTCTTGAATCTCCACCAAAATTTTATATCATCTCTTGAATTTTTATGTATTTTTCCTTTTTTAGCTCCAAAAATTGACCAAAATTATGCTAATGGAGGCTACGTATGGTTTATGGAGTGGTTAAGGGTTTAAATATTACTCAGGTACGATCTGAACCATCAGATCAACTTCAGATCAAGGGCTACGATCAAAGTAAGCAAAATTGGCAGTTCCAGCCTGTCAAAACGTGACACCTGACATCAAAAATTCACTACCAAATCAGGGAGCAATGCAAGGCAAAGGAGACTGGTCATAGTCAATTCTGGCTGAGTTGGTGACACGTTGTGCGACGTGATTTGCGGAGACGGATGGTATGGCGCACTGGTGGAACACATGGAGCAATGGCGTAACAACATGTGGCATGACTGATGAATGCTCAAAAAGCACTAAAATTACCATTATTTTATGCACATTAATTGATTATATATATATATATGATTTTATTATATATTTATATAAATCTATCTTTTCGGAATCACGGGTATTTTTATTGTTTTTAGGTATTTTCGCTTAATAAAGTAACTTAAAGACTCAAAGAAAAATACCAGAGGCAATACATCGCAAATAAACTCATAAATTAAATGAGGAAAGGTCAACAAATATGGAAAAATAGGACAAAATGGGTCAAAAAGGTCAAAATGTCAAAAATGAGGAAATCACGCACACAGCTGCCCCACTGCGCCGCCCAATGCCTATAGTGCACCCAGTCGCGCCAAGCAACACGCATGCCATGCCAGCACAAGACACAGTCCGCACGCGCCCCTGCTCCATTCCGCGCGCGGCTGCGCCCATCAGTACCAAATCCACGAGCACTAGCGTCCATCTGCGCCCAGTCCGTGCGCACCGCTGCGTCCATCTGCACCAATCCACGCACACCGCCGCCACTTCAGCATGACGTCATCAATGATGTCATCATTCACTACTCCGTGTTTCCACCATTTTTAATCATTTTTTACCCACTTTTTCTTCCCCTACTCACCTATAAATACCCTCATTCTCTTCATAACTAAACACATCTTCTTCTCTCTTTCTTTCTCTCCATTTCTTAGTTTTTAGTTTTTAGTTCTTTCTTAATTTTAGAGTTCTTCTATTTTTGAAAAGAACTAGTTATGTTTTTATAATTTATTTGCTTTTTGATTCAATAAATGGAAGTGCAAATTCCGTTTGGAGGTTTTCCAGTAACAGAAATAGCATCAAAGTACTGTAAGGATTTTATTTTCTTTACAGTTATTTTTTTATGTTTTATTCTTATATGTTATATTTAATTTGTTTGTGATTAAATTTAACATTGTTGGTTGTTTGTAAGCATGATATAATAATAACGTTGTTATGCTTGCGAAATATTAAATACATGAAAATCTCTAAAATGAATTGATTTTATTTTTATTCGAGATTTTATATTAAGAATGTTAGAGAGAAATATATTATTTTTCATTACAAACTTAAATCTGAAAATTAGATTTTAAGGTTTAGTTATCCGGTCTGATTTAGAGTAGTGTTATTTTATTTGTTGATACAATCGCCCGATAGTTAGAGTGATGCTCTATTTCAAAAGTTTTTATAAGAATTATTATCTGAAAATGTATTGACAACATGTTTTCAGTAGTGGTTTTAAACCTTGAAAGTTAGTACTCAGATAACTAAATTCTTAGGTTTAATTTGGACACCTTGAATAAAGTTTAAACTGTCTAACCCCACCAAATGTGGTATTTAAATGGTTCATTTTCAATCTCTTAGAAAATAAATTAATTTAACTAACCAAATTAGTTATCAACCCCAGTTTTAGTTGTTAATTGATTTGTTTAGTTAATAGAGAATATCTAACCCCACCAAAGGTGTTATTCATATAAAAAAGAGAGAATCAATAAATATCTTTAATAACCTAAATAATATAAGCAAGCATAATTAACTTAGTTATTATATCCATAAATACTCAACTATTATAAATGATAAAATTTACATAAATGTTTATTTTTATGTCAGTAGATTAAAAACACAAAACCCAAAATATTGTGACAGGATGTTTAGGATTTAATTTCGTTTTTAAAAGTTTGAATAATAAATTAAAAACCACATATATTTCTTCCTTGGATCGACCTTGGGAGTACACTTATCATTTTCTATGAAATTATTCGTGCACTTGCGAGAGTTTTATAAATATAAAACCAAATTATCTACAAGATCGGCGATGTCGGTTCTGCCAATCAAGTTTTTGGCAACGTTGCTGGGATGGAATAGCGTTTTTAAATTATTTATCAAAATTTTAAAAACTTTTTGTGTTGTAAATAATTTTGATTTTTTTAGTAAAAAAAAATTCAAATTTCAAATTTCATAATAAATAAAAAATAAACTTTAATAAATTTTTAAATAAAAATAATAATAAAATAAAAAATAAAATAAAAATAACAATTTGTTTATTTAATTAGTTTTTTTTTTTAAAACATAAAAAAAATTTAAACAAATAAATAAAATAATAAAATAATAAAAAATTTGAAAAAAAATATAAAAAAAATTAAAATTAAATTAAAAATTAAAAATAATTAAAAATAATTAAAAAATAATAAAATAAAATAACTTAGGGTTTAACTAGTTTTGTTTAGTGTTTTGTATTAAATACTATGTAAATTTTCTCTAAATATTTGTGTGGTTATTTTATTATTTTTCTTGACAGGAGTTTTAAATTTACGTTTTCAATAGTCTATGCATGGTAGGAGATCCTTAGGAAACCCCTTACACCATATGTAAATAATATTCATAAATTTAAACAAGTGTCAACAAGACTAGATTCCAACCATCAACCTATTTTTGAGCCAAACATAGAACCAATCCTTAATCCTTTACTGAAACCGAAAGAAATGGAAGAAAACTAACATGTTAGGGAAACCACCATGAAGGAGTTTGCAAGACCAGTGATTGGCACGACAACTGCTGTTATCCAGCTGGGTGAGGTTGCTCGGAATTATGAACTAAAAAATATTCATTTTTCTATGCTTCCTTCCTTTTATGGGCTACCTAATGAAGATTCTCTTTCCTTCATTAGAGACTTGTATGCTACAGTCCAAACCTTTCCCCTCGGTATTCTAAACGAGGATCAACTTAGAATGAGATGTTTCCCCTACACCTTAAAGGATAAGGCCAAAGTTTGGTTGATGTCACTTCCTCTAGGTTCTCTGATGATATGGGAGAACATTTATAATAAATTCATGGGAAAATTCTATTCCTACCAAAAAACATTAGAGTTGAGAGGAAAGATTGCTACTTTATCTCAGATGGAAGGATAACCATTCCATGAAGCTTGGGATAGGTTCAAAATGTTTCTCACTCAATGTCCCCATCACAACTTTCCCCTGCAGTTGCAGAACCAATTCTTTTATGATGGACTTACGCAATAATGTCAGTTCATTATGGACAACGCTGCAGGAGGAACAATGAGAGAAAAGACTGCCTCAGAGACGTACAACCTCTTTGAGATGTTGGGTGCTAATTCCCAACAGAAAAGCTCACGAGTGAGAAAAGATGGAGTTCATTAAATCGATTCCAACAATGAAGTTTAACAACAACTTGTTCAATTGACCAAGCAAGTTGACCTTCTCACTACGCAAACTAACACCAATAATGAACATTATGGTTTGTATAGCTGGACCTAAATATGTTAATGTATTGGGAGCATATCAACAGAAACCAAGGTTTGACTCCAATTCAAATACCTACAATCTTGGGTGGATAAATCATCCAAACTTCTCCTGGAGGCAAAACAACCCTCTTTTTGCTCAAAGCTCAAATCAACAAGGCCAGCAATTCCACCAGCCTATTCCAAGAAGCATTCCTAATAAATCAACCCTGGAGGACAACTTGAATTCTTTTATTCAAATTTGTAGAAATAACCAATCTAAAACCAATCAACGGTTGGACTCTGTGGAAGCTTCTATCAAAAAGGTGAAAGTTCAAGTAGAATAGTTAGTTGAACATTTGCAAAAACAAAGCAAAGACTAATTGAATGGTCAAATGGGATCAAATAAATTCAATGAAGAGGAGACATTGAGTTTGTCATTCTGCAATCTCCAAGCAACGTCTTACTAGAAGACGATAAATTTTAGTCCTACGTGGGAGGTCACCCTTTATTGTATTTTCCTTTGCTTTAGTTTATTATGTGTGTAATAAAATTCAAATGAAATAAATTTGTTTGTTTCAAAAATTGTGTCCATTTAGCATTTAAAATAAAAACAAAAAAAAACAATTTTTTTTACTTAATTAATTTAGATAAATAAATAAATATGTACAAAAAAAATAATTAAATAAAAATTAAAAAAAATTAGGTTCCCTGCACCTTTCTACTTTAAGCCTATACATTTTGTCAAGTGAGAGATCTTTCTTAGAGATATCTATTATTTTTAAGAGCTAAATGTTGATACACAATAGGAGGAGGATCAATATCAAGTACAAATAGCCATGAGAGATGCTGAAGATAGGCGGAAAATGATGAAAGACTATGCAATGCCAATCATTGGCAATGTAACTTTCGGCATACAATTACAAGAGGCTGCAAGGAATTATGAATTGAAAAAGATTCATTATTCTTTGTTGCCTTCATTTTACGGTGTCCCTAATAAAGACCCTTTGCATTTCGTTCGAGAATTCTATGCTATTGTCCAAACCTTTCCACTACATGTAATTAATGAAGATTAACTTAGGATGAGGTGTTTTCCTTACACCCTCAAGGATAAAGCTTGGTCATGGTTCATTACTCTACAGTCAGGTTCTCTAAAAACTTGGGAGGCAGTATATGAAATGTTTATGGGTAGGTTCTATTCCCATCAAAAGACTGTTGATCTAAGGATGAAGATAGCAACATTTTCTCAAATGTATGAAGAGCCCTTTCATGAAGCTTGGGAACAATTCAAAATCCTTTTCATTCAATGTCATAATCATAACTTTCCATTACAGTTACAAAACCAATTCTTTTATGATGGATTGACACTACATAGTCAATACATGGTTGATAATGCTGTTGGAGGTGCTGTGGGAGAAAAAACCACAAAGGAAACCTATAATCTTTATGAGATATTGGGTTCTAATTACTAACAAATAAGTGCTAGAAGGATAGAAAGAGTCAATGAAATTGGCTCCGATAATGAGATAACCTTGCAACTTGCTGAATTGACTAAGCAAGTGCAACTTCTCACTACCCACCAAATGCCAAATCAAGAGGTGTGTGAAGTGTGTTTTTCAATTGGGCATGATACTCATAATTGTTCAAATATTTTGTGATTCTAGTGTCGATCCCATGGAGGAAGTCAAATCCTTTCAAAGGTATCATCTAAACACCTATAATCACCCTAACCATCATTGGAAATAAAAAAATTACCCAGCTTACACCCAATGTCCAACACTAAGGTCAAATAAAAACCACCCTTACCTACTAAGCCAATCTTTTAAGCCAACCTTAGAGGATAGCTTGAATGCTTTTATTCAAGTTAGTCGTGACAACCAATTGATGAATAATCAAAGGTTGAACACCATGGAGGCTTCAATTAAAAGGATTGAATCTAAAGTTGGGCAACTGGCTGAACAAATGCAAAAGAAAGAACCAGGAAAGTTGCCCAGTCAACCAGAACAAGCAAAGGATGTAAGAACCCTTCGAAGTGGTAAGGTAGTCAATACCAGTTTACCTGAAATCTCTAACGATCTACCTTGTAGTTCAGGTAACAAAGAAGGTGATATTCTAGTCTCACAAAAAGGAGAAATAAGTGTTAAACTTAACAAGCCTTCTGAAAAACTCATTGGGGAGTCATCTGACATCCCCAAAATTCAAAAGGCAATAGAACCACATCAACTGCAAGTACCTTTTCCACACCGGTTAAAAGAATCCAAACAAGATAAGCAATTCTATGATCTTTTTAATATGCTCTCTAAAGTAAATATCAATTTACCATTATTAGAAGTGATCATGAATATGCCCACATAAGCTAAGTTTTTCAAAGAGTTGAACACTAAGAAAAGGAGGTATGAACTGAATGAACGAGTAGTAGTATCCAAAATTTCTAGCGTTGTACTTCAGTACAAACTACCCCTAAGTTGAAAGACCCTGGAAGTTTTATTATAAACATAACTATGAGGGATAGGAAGGTTGCTAAAGCAATGCTTGATTTAGGTGCTAGTATAAATTTGATGCCCTACTCTATATTTTTACAACTAAATTTAGGATATTTAAAACCCACGACTATATCCCTTCAACTTGTAGATAGATCTCTTAAATATCCAAAGGGAATAGTTGAGGATGTGTTGGTACAAGTAGACAAACTGATAATACCTATTGACTTTGTGGTTCTGGATATGCAAGAAAATCCATCCTTGGATAGAGAGCACACAATACTGCTTGGTAGACCATTTATGGCAACTACTAAAATTATTATTGATGTCCAAGATGGAAATTTGACAATGACAGTTTTAGGAGAGACTGTTCATTTTAAATTTTTTGATTCTTCACCTTTTCCTTCTATTTCTACCATCGATGAAATATTCGATGTTGACCCTTTGGATAATCTTGTCCAAAGCACCTTTTCCCGAACCAGAATAGAAGACAAGCTTGAAACTGTTCTTACACTGGAAGAGGTTGAAGAAGATTTAGATGAGGAAACTAAGGGGTACCTTGAACGACTAGACAATGATGAAGTAATGACAAAATCTAGTACACTTTAAATCTACCCATTTCTTCATCTAGTAAAAAGGCCAATCCACCTGAACTTGAACTCAAAGACTTACCTGAGCACTTAAAATATGTGTTTTTTAGAGAAGGAGAAACTTATCAAGTGATAATTTCTTCATACTTGACCAAAACCCAAGAAAAGGAACTTATCAAAGTGCTTAAACAGTTTAAGAAAGCTATAGATTGGAGTATCGGGGATATAAGAGGCATTAGTCCTACAATGTGTATGCATAAGATCAACTTGGAGGATGGTGCTAAACCTGTACGAGAGGCCCAAAGAATACTAAACCCAAATATGCAAGAGGTAGTTAAGAAAGAAATTCTTAAATTGTTAGAAGAAGGAATTATCTATCCTATTGCAAATAGTAAGTGGGTTAGTCTAGTGCATGTGGTACCTAAGAAATCTGGGATAAAAGTTGTTAAAAATGACAAAAGTGAATTAATGTCCACTAGAATAATCACTGGATGGAGAATGTGTATAGATTTTAGGAAACTAAATTTATATACTAAGAAGGATCACTTTCCTCTTCCATTCATTGATCAAATGTTGGAAAGATTAGTTGGGCACGAATTTTACTGTTTTCTAGATGGATTGTCTGGATATTATCAAGTACCCATAGCACCAGAAGATTAGGAAAAGACCACATTTATATGTCCCTTTGGGACATTGCTTTTTGAAGAATGATATTTGGGTTATGCAATGCCCCTGCCACTTTCCAGAGATGCATGATATCTATTTTCTCGGACATGGTGGAAAAATTCATTGAGATTTTCATGGATCATTTCTCTATCTTTGGGAACTCATTTGATGATTGCTTACATAAATTGACTTTGGTTTTAGAAAGATGCATTGAATGCAATCTCACCTTGAGTTGGGAGAAAAGTCATTTTATGGTTCAACAAGGGATAGTTTTAGGACATATAATTTCAAACAAGGGTATTGAAGTTGATAAGGAAAAAGTTGAATTGAATTCCAAACTACCTACATCTGTGAAAGGGATAAGAAACTTCTTAGGACATGCATGATTTTACAGACGATTTATTAAAGATTTCTCTAAAATAAGTCATCCCTTATGTAACTTACTATCAAAAGATGTTTATTTTAATTTCAACAATGACTACTTTATTGCCTTTAATACCTTGAAAGAGAAACTAACATATACCCCTATTATTATGGCACCAAACTGGTCTTTACCTTTTGAAATAATATGTGTCGCTTCTGATTATGCTATCGGAGTAGTCTTGGGACAAAGAGTGGATAAGTGTTTGCATGTCATCTACTATGCTAGCAAAACACTCAATGATTCCCAAATGAATTATATCACCACTGAAAATGAATTCTTGGCTATAGTGTTTTCTTTAGACAAATTTAGATCTTATTTAGTAGGATCTAAAGTGATTGTGCATTCTGATCACGCTGCTTTAAGATACTTATTAAGTAAACCAAATTCCAAGCCAAGATTAATCAGGTGGGTCTTACTCTTACAAGAATTTGACCTAGAAATCAAGGATAAGAAAGGTAGTGAAAACTTAATAGTTGACCATTTATCTAGGTTGATGTCTAACTTCAATTCTCTTAAAGATGAGAGTAATGAAGATATAGTTGAAACCTTTCCTGATGAACAATTATTTTCAATAGGTTCGAACCCATGGTATGTTGATATTATAAACTATCTTGCCACTGGTGTTTTGCGACCTAACACTTCATATCAGGACAAGAAAAGGTTTTTTAAAACTATTAAGGACTATTTTTGGGATGACCCTTATTTATAAAAGATTGGTCAAGATCAAGTCATCAAGAGATGTGTACCTGAAGAAGAACATACGAGCATTCTAACTTTTTGTCATGAACTTCATTGTGGAGGCCATTTTGGTGGTGAAAAGATAGCTCGTAAGGTATTACAGTCTAGATTCTTTGGGCCCACTCTTTTTAAAGATGCTCATATGTTTTGTGCACAATGTGATAGATGTCAAAGAACAGGAAATATAAGCAAAAGAGATGAAATGCCTTTGACATCTAATTTAGTTGTTGAACTCTTTGATGTATGGGGGATTCAATTTATGGGTCCTTTTTCCCTTATCCAATGGTTTTCAATATATTTTGGTTGTTGTGGATTATGTATCCAAGTGAGTAGAAGCTATCCCCACTAAAACCAATGATGCTAATGTTGTTGTTAAATTCTTGAAGGATTTAATATTCAGTAGGTTCGGAACGCCTAGAGCTATAATAAGTGATGGAGGTAGCCATTTTTGTAATAAGATTTTTGATGGAGTACTAAACAAGTACAACATCACACATAAAGTAGCTACTCCATATCATCCTCAAACTTCTGGTTTAGTGGAAGTAAGTAATAGGCAAATTAAGGGAATATTGGAACGCACTGTGCGTCCTTCAAGGAAGGATTGGGCATTTAAGTTAAATGATGCCTTATGGGCATACCTCACCGCTTACAAAACACCTATTGGGATGAGCCCTTATTGGTTAATCTTTGGGAAAGCGTGCCACCTTCCTGTTGAACTTAAACGCAAGGCTTACTGGGCAATTACAGAGTTAAACATGGATTTAGATAAAACAGGAGAAAAACAATTACTCCATCTTAATGAGTTGGAAGAAATTAGGAACGAAGCCTATGAGAATGCCAAATTATACAAAGAGCGTACTAAGCGTTGTCATAACAAGAGGCTAGTTCCTAAGACTCTTCACCCTGGAATGAAAGTTCTTTTATTTAACTCTCTTTTGAGATTGTTTCCAGGAAAGCTGAGATCAAGATGGGATGGACCATTCAAAATAGTTCAGGTATTTGCACATGGAGTTGTAGAACTATTGGATTCTAAGACACAAAAAACTTTCAAAGTCAATGGGCATCGTGTGAACCCTTATTTAGAAGACCAAACAACATTGTTGAAATGGATTCATTTGGCTGAGTAACCCTTAACACCTAAAGTTACGTCTTGCTAAGACGTTAAACTAAGCGCTGGAGGGGAAAAAACTATTACTTTAGTGCCTTTTTAGGAATCAAAAAGAGCTTTGATTTTATATATTATAAGAGTTATTTCGATGCACGAATGAAAAGTTATATTAGTTTAAAATTGCATCCCCAATTAAAAACTTCTTTTCCCTTTAAACTGTGAACTGCAGTAGTTGTATTACTTTTTTAAAGAAAAAAGAAAGCTTGAAAACATAAAACAAGGAACAAGCAAAATATTCTAAATTTATGAAGAAAACTTGGACATTAAATCAAAAGAGGAAAACATTGACGACAAAATTTATAGAAAACAAAAGACTTGAAGGACAAAATATCTTTATTTTTTGTGTTTTTCACTTAAGAAAGGAGAAAAACAAAGAAAGGACTTATTTTATTAAATCTAAAATTCAAAAAAGATATATATGAAGATGGGAAACCTATTTTGATTAACGATGATTTTGATACCAAATAATGCGTATAATTTTGGCAGAGAATCGAGGAACTCCAAGGAATAAGAAAGATTGAATTGCTATGTACGTTGTTAAGATGAACAAATTAGAATCTTAAAGAACAAGAACAAAAGCAAAAACAATAAGGTGCAACAAAACTTTAATAAGTCTGTAAGTAGCTTAAATGATGGAATTTGGGTTCAAAAATGAGGGAAACAAAACTATTGCTTTAGTGCCTTTCTAGGAATCAAAACGAGCTTCGATTTGATATATTATAATAGTCATTTTGCTCCACGAATGAAAAGTTATAATAGTTTAAAATTGTAACCTCAATTAAAAACTTCTTTTTCCATTAAACTGTGAACTGCAGTAGCTGCATTACTTTTTTCAAGAAAAAAGAAAGGTTGAAAACATAAAACAAGGAACAAGCAAAATATTCTAAATTTTTAAAGAAATGTTGTACATTAAATCCAAAGACGAAAACATTGACACCAAAATTTATAGAAAACACAAGACTTGAAGGACAAATGTTTTTTATTTTTTTGTGATTTTCATTTAAGAAAGGAGAAAAACAAAGAAAGGACGTATTTTATCAAATCTAAAATTCAAAAAAGAGATATATGAAGATGGGTAACCTATTTTCAGCAACCACGGCTTTGATACCAAATAATGCGGATCATTTTGGTAGAGAATCGAGGAACTCAAAGGAATAAGAAAGATTGAATTGCTAAGTACGTTGTTAAGATGAACAAATTAGAATCTTAAAGAACAAGAACAAAAGCAAACACAATAAGGTGCAACAAAACTTTAATAAGTCTGTAAGTAGCTTAAATGATGGAATTTGGGTTCAAAAATGAGGGGAACAAAACTATTGCTTTAGTGCCTTTCTAGGAATCAAAACGAGCTTCGATTTGATATATTATAATAGTCATTTCGATGTATGAATGAAAAGCTATAATAATTTAAAATTGCAACCTCAATTAAAAACCTTTTTTTCCTTTAAACTGTGAACTGGAGTAGCTGTATTACTTTTTTTAAGAAAAAAGAAAGGTTGAAAACATAAAATAAGGAACAAGCAAAATATTCTAAATTTTTGAAGAAAACTTAGACATTAAATCAAAAATGAGGGGAACAAAACTATTGCTTTAGTGCCTTTCTAGGAATCAAAACGAGCTTCGATTTGATATATTATAATAGTCATTTCGCTACACGAATGAAAAGTTATAATAGTTTAAATTTGTAACCTCAATTAAAAACTTCTTTTTCCTTTAAACTGTGAACTGCAGTAGCTGTATTACATTTTTGAAGAAAAAAGATAGGTTGAAAACATAAAACAAGGAACAAGCAAAATATTCTAAATTTTTGAAGAAAACTTGGACATTAAATCCAAAGACGAAAACATTGACAACAAAATTTATAGAAAACACAAGACTTGAACGGCAAAATTTCTTTCTTTTTTTGTGATTTTCACTTAAGAAAGGAGAAACAAAGAAAGGACGTATTTTATCAAATCTAAAATTCAAAAAAGAGATATATGAAGATGGGTAACCTATTTTCAGCAACGACGGCTTTGATACCAAATAATGCGGATCATTTTGGTAGAGAATCGAGGAACTCAAAGGAATAAGAAAGATTGAATTGCTAAGTACGTGGTTAAGATGAACAAATTGGAATCTTAAAGAACAAGAACAAAAGCCAACACAATAAGGTGCAACCAAACTTTAATAAGTCTATAAGTAGCTTAAATGATGGAATTTGAGAACAAAAATGAGGGGAATAAAACTATTTCTTTAGTGCCTTTCTAGGAATCAAAACGAGCCTCGAGCTGATATATTATAATAGTCGTTTTGATGCACGAATGGAAAGTTATAATAGTTTAAAATTGTAACCTCAATTAAAAACTTCTTTTTCCTTTAAACTGTGAACTGTAGTAGCTGTATTACTTTTTTCAAGAAAAAAAGAAAGGTTGAAAACATAAAACAAGGAACAAGCAAAATTCTAGAAATGGAAATGCTCATTGCTAATTGAAATATTTAGGAATTAGGGCAAAACAGTGAATATGAGAAAATGGTGGTAGTGGTAGGGACCAAGATGGTTATAAGCTATGGAAGCATAGGAAGAAATGGTGCTATGTGTTTGGACATCCGCCCGACCTGAAGGTCGACCCTCGCAAACCGCCTAAGCCAAGCCACCAGCACGAGATGGAAGGTAAACCACCCCAAATGTCCTCTAACTTGTTGTACTTTAGGCCAATTATGCCCCTTTGACATGTAAATACGTGTACACATTATATAATTGCTACTTATATCTATAAATGTTCTATAAATAGATGGACCCTTCATGAAGGTCTACATATTCAACCAATTGTCTTAACTTTTCTCTAATCTCTCTCTATAACACCTTGAATCACAACATTTTGGAGCCTTTTAATGTTTGAACCTTGGTTCACACATTTAAGGATATCTGCGTAAGTCCCCTGTTCAAGTTATTTTAGTTTCACCTAGTTGATATACACAGGAGATCAACCTCAGGAAAGGTAACGCATTTATTTCGCTCTCCCCGACTCTCGAACCCAATCCTGACCACTTAAGACCTTAATAGGAAGTGAGTTGGTACCATCTGGACTAGTTAATAGGATACTTAAGGGTTAGGTATCGAGTTCGAGTGTTGGGGGCAAAAGAAATGGGTTACACAATTAGGAATTGGGGCCCACCTGGATATCTCCAAAATGTGTGAGCCATTCTCAAACACTATGTTTAGGGAAATTGTTACCGTACAAGATGTACATAGTGGGTTGAGTGAAGCTATTGTAAGTAAGCCCATAGAGGTAATGGGCCCATAGAGAATCTGTGTTATGAAAATTGGGATCCTAATATGGTGATGGTTGTACACGAGAAGATGATAATGTTATGAAATAGGTAGCTGAGGAGAAAAAAATTGAGAGTGTTAGGTGTTAAGTCTAAAGCAAACTGTTATAGAGGCTATTGGATAGCTACATCATGCATCATAAATCTACTAAGTTGGAATGCTAGGGGGCTTGGAAACCCTATGTGTATCCATTCTATTCATATGGATATCATAACTGAAGTTCCCATATTGGTTTTCTTGATGGAATCCAAGTTGACACAAGGAAATAATGAGAGGGTGAGAATAGATGTGTGTTTTGATTATTGTTTTTGAGGTCTCAAGGAGGGACATAGTTTATGGTTTGTTGCTTTTTTTTGAATAGGAAGCTGGATGTTACTATTATGTCCAATGGTAGTAGTTATATTGATTGCATTATTATGGGTCAGGAGGAGTTTTTAGAGTTATTGGTTTTTTTGGAAATCATGATTGAAATCTTAGAGAAGATATATTCGTTGGAATTACGGAGAAGGTTGGCTTATATCAACTGACATTCATGTGTTATTCTCGGGGATTGGTGAGTGGTAAATTGATGCATTTAGATTGGTGATCAATGAGTGTGGCTGGTTGATGTGGGCTTTGAAGGGTAGTACTCAATAGAAGGAAGGTTGAAAATTTAATTCAATTTAGGTTGGATAGAGCCTTTGTCAATGCAAGTTGACTCACTTAATGCAATCTGTTACGAGTCTTGCACATAAAAGTGTCAAAATTGGATCACGTAGCTATAACTTTTAAAGTGGAACTGATAGTAGCAGGGTTGTTAAAAGGAAAGAAAGAAAAAATGTTTTCAATTTGAGGAATTCTGGACAAGGATTGATAGGTGTGAGGAAGTGATTAGATACTCGTGGATGTGTACCAGCTCTACGCGCGCATGCAGAGAAGAGAGAAGAAGCATATGGCTCCAACCTAGAGCAACAATCAAGCTCAGAGGAAGAGGGGAACACTCCAATCTGTTAGGGAGGGACCATTCAAGCCGTTAGGAGAAACTCTGATAGGTATGAAGGGCACGAAGGTTGGTCATAGCATTTTCGCTGTTTTTCTATTACGATCCAATTAATTTTGTTAATCTATGTAATTTCCTTTCAATAAATCTGATCTGTAAGGCTATATAAAGGGCCAATGAATCCAGAGAATGATTAATGAGAATCAGGGCTTAATTTTCCTCCTCCGCGTGTCATCTTCTTCAACTCTGTCTTAAATTAGAACAAAAAAACCCTAACAGTGGTATCAAAGCCATGGATACTAAGAGTAAATCCAACGTTGAGTTTCTCGGCAAAGTGATAGAAACCCTGGCAAGGCATGAATCAAGCTTCAATCAGATAGGCACAACCTTACAGGCTGTGCTAACCGAGTTACAAGGGCTTCGCGCCACTCAGAATTTACCTGAAGAAAACCCGTTTGCACGAGAAGCAAACCCACGCCCAAATGGTGGGTTCAGAAACCCTAATGAGCCACCACGTTTCCACTTTCGGCTATCATTTCCTACCTTTGCAGGGGAAGATCCCACTGGGTGGATATACAAAACCGAGCAATACTTTGAATTCACAAATACTACACCAGAACAACGACTGCAGTTGGCATAATTTCATTTGGATGGTATTGCCTTACAGTGCCAAAAACTTGTTAGGGCAGAATCGACATCGCCGATCCTACCGATTATTTGGTTTTATGTATTTATAAAACTCTCGCAAGTACACGAATCATTTCGTAGAAAATGATAAGTATACTCCCAAGGTCGATCTAAGAAAGGAATGTATGTGGTTTTTAATTTATTATTCAAACTTTTAAAAACGAAATTAAATCCTAAACATCCTGTCACGATATTTTGGGTTTTGTGTTTTTAATCTACTGACATAAAAATAAACATAGATACAGATTCAATAAATATTTATGCAAATTTTATCATTTATAATAGTGGAGTATTTATGGATATAATAACTAAGTTAATTATGCTTGCTCATATTATTTAGGTTATTAAAGATATGAATTGATATTTATTGATTCTCTGTTTTTTATATGAATACCACCTTTGGTGGGGTTAGATATTCTTTGTTAACTAAACAAATCAATTAACACCTATGGGTGGGTTTGATAACTAATTTGGTTAATTAAATTAATTCTTTTTCTAAGAGATTGAAAATGAACCATTTAAATGCCACCTTTGGTGGGGTTAGACAGTTTAAACTTTATTCAAGGTGTCCAAATTAAACCTAAGAATTTAATTATCCGAGTACTAACTTTCAAGTTTTAAAACCACTACTGAAAACATGTTGTCAATACATTTTCACATAATAATTCTTATAAAAACTTTTGAAATAGAGCTTTACTCTAACTACCGGGCGATTGTACCAACAAATAAAAGAGCACTACTCTAAATCAGACCGGATAACTAAACCTTAAAATCTAATTTTCAAATTTAAGTTTGTAATGAAAAATAATATATTTCTCTCTAACATTCTTAATATAAAATCTTGAATAAAAACAAAATCAATTCATTTTAGAGATTTTTACCAATTTTAATATTTTGCAAGCATAACAATGTTATTATTATATCATGTTTACAAACAGCCAGCAAAGTTAAATTTAATCACAAATAAATTAAATATAACATGTAAGAATAAAGCATAAAAAATAACTGTAAAAAAAATAAAATCCTTATAGTACTTTGTTGCTATTCCCGTTGCTAGAAAACCTCCAAGCTGAATTTGCACTCCCATTTATTGAATCAAAAAACAAATAAATTACAAAAACATAACTAGTTCTTCTCAAAAAGAGAAGAACTCTAAAACTAAGAGACACTAACTAAGAAAAGCTAAAAACTAAGAAAAAAACTAGAAAAACTAAAAAAACTAAGAAATGAGAGAAAGAAAAGAAGAGAAGATGTGTTTTGAGGTGTATTTAGTTGTGAAGAGAATGTGGGTATTTATAAGTGAGGATGGGAAGAAAAAGTGGGTACAAAAATGATAAAAAATGATGGAAATGCGGAGTAGTGAATAATGATGTCATTTGATGACGTTAGCATGACATGGGGGGCGGCTGCGTGCAGATTGGGGCACAGATGGCAGCGGCATGCACGAAGTGAAGCTGGGGCACGCACAGGCACGCACGGAAAGCAGCAGCTGCACGCACAGGCACGCGCGAAAAACAGCAAAGGGGCGCGCAGGATTGGGCTTGCTGCGTCGGCTGCTCGGCGCAGCTGGGCGACTGCATGCACGATTTCCTCCTTTTTGACCTTTTTGACCCATTTTTTCCAATTTTTCCATATTTGTTGACTTTTCCTCATTTATTTTTGAATATATTTGTGATGTATTGCCTCTAGTATTCCTCTTTGAGTCTTTAAGTTACGTTTTTAAGCGAAAATACCTGAAAAACAATAAAAATACCCGTGATTCCGAAATGACAAATTTATATAAATATATGATAAAGTCATATAAATATATATATTTTTAATCAATTAATGTGCATAAAATCATGGTAATTTTAGTGCTTTTTGAGCACTCATCAAGTTACAAGGGCTTCGCGCCACTCGGAATTTACTTGAAGAAAACCCGTTCGCACGAGAAGAAAATCCACGCCCAAATGGTGGGTTCAAAAATCCTAATGAGCCACCACGTTCCCACTTTAGGCTATCATTTCCTACCTTTGTAGGGGAAGATCCCACTGGGTGGATATATAAAGCCGAGCAATACTTTGAATTCATAAATACTACACCAGAACAACGAGTGCAGTTGGCATCGTTTCATTTGGATGGTATTGCCTTATAGTGGCATAGATAGATCACCAAGTTCTGTGGGCTACTCACTTGGGAGGAATTTATCCAAGCAATGCAGCTGAGATTTTGCCCAACTGATTATGAAGATCCCTCCGAAGCTCTAACCAGACTCAAACATACTTCAAGCGTAGCTACTTACCAGGAAACATTTGATAAACTCTCTCACAGAGTGGATGGTCTTCCAGAAGAATTTTTGATAGGATGTTTCATCACTGAATTAAGAGATAAGATCAGAATTGAAGTAAAAATTAAGAATCCATGAACATTGGCTGAAGCTATAGGGGTGGTAAGATTGATTGAAGAAAAGAATCTACTCTAGAGGAAGGTCATTCAATATCCACGATACCCAACATCCTCTATGGCAGCAAGGACCTCTACTAACCCTACTACTAGTGTGTTAGGAACCCCTCCCTAACAAAGAACCAACTCAACACCAATTGCCTCAGCTAATACCTTTCGTCGCATCACTAATCAAGAGGCACGTGAGCACCGAGATAAGGGGCTATGTTACTACTATGATGAGAAGTTCACAGTTGGCCACCGTTGTGCACGACCACAACTATTTATGATAGAGGAGATGGAACAAATTCTCTTAGGAAACTCTGAAGAAGATGTGGAACAAGAATTACCACAGGTAATGCCTGAAATCTCATTTCATGCCATAGCAGGAGCTGAACATCCTCAAACCATACGGGTAATGGGGCAGTTAAAAAAATAGATTGCTAGTGTTGATTGACGGAGGAAGTACTCATAATTTCATTGATCAAGTTCTTACTCTCCAATATGGAATAACTATCACCAAGGGAAAGAAGCTGTAAGTAATAGTGGCCAATCTTGAGAAGGTGGAATGCACAGGGCAATGCTGCAACCTTATTCTTACCATACAAGGGTATCAGGTAACCACAGATTTCTATGTCCTTCCTGTTGCAGCATGCCAACTGGTGTTAGGTGTCCAATGGCTTGAGACTTTGGGTCCTATCGAGATGGACTATAAGAAGCTAACCATCAGTTTCCAAGAGAAGGGTACTTCTCACAAGCTTCAAGGATTAGGTCACACAAACATTATAGCTCTAACATGTAAGGAAACCCAGAGCTTGCCAGGTAAAGGGTTGTTCCTTCAGATACTCCCCAATAAACCCTCGGAAGAACAAACTAGAAATCATTCAGCGGAGATAAGTGAAATATTGGCTGCATTCCCCCAAGTATTTGAACCCTCTACCAGCCTCCCTCCTAAATGATTACATGATCACTGTATTCCCCTACAACTAGGAACATGACCAATAAATGTAAGACCTTACCGTTACCTTTACTACCAGAAAAATGAGATAGAAAAAATGTGTTAGAACTCCTACACTCTAACTTGATTAGACCAAGAAACAGCCCTTTTTCTTCACCAGTATTGCTAGTAAGAAAAACTGATGGAACTTGGAGATTTTCCATTGATTACAGGTCTCTGAACTCCCTTACTATCAAAGAAAACTACCTTATACCAGTCATAGACGACTTATTGGATGAATTGCATGGAGCCAGAGTCTATTCCAAACTGGATCTTCGATCAGGGTATCATTAGATCAGGGTTCGTGAAGAAGATACCCCAAAAACAGCATTCCGGACACATGAAGGCCACTATGAGTTTCTTGTGATGCCTTTTGGTCTCACTAATGCCCCAGCCACCTTTCAAAGTTTAATGAATGATCTTTTCAGACCTTACCTCAGGAAGTTTATATTGGTTTTCTTTGATGACAATTTAGTGTATTCTCAATCATTGGAGGATCATACATTACATCTACAAACTATTTTGTAGGTATTAGCAACTAACAGTTTAATTGTTAAACCTTCCAAATGCCATTTTGGAGTATTACAGGTAGAATACCTAGGGCACCTGATATCAAAACAAGGGGTGGCCATGGATCCTACAAAAATTCCAACTGTTATAGAATGCCCAACATGTAGCAAAGTGTGAAAATATTCCTACGTTCATGTGATATATGTCAAAGGTGCAAGTATGACTGCATGAAACTAGTTGGATTACTAGCCCCTACCTATTCCTAATAAAAGCTGGACAGATATCTCAATGGATTTCATAGAAGGGCTACCCCCTTCCAAAGGACATACGGTGATCATGGTGGTAGTAGATCGCTTGACCAAATATGCCCACTTCATAGCTCTGAGACATCCTTTCACTGCCCTAACTGTTGCTAAATATTTTGTGGCAAACCTAGTACGCTTACATGGCATTCCTACTTCAATAGTCAGTGACATGGACAAAATATTTGTAAGTTCCTTCTGGAAAACCCTATTCAGACTACAGGATACTAAGCTATGTATGAGTTCGAGTTACCACCGTAAAACCGATGGGCAGACAGAAGTAGCGTATAGGTTGGAATTGCCTCCTGATTCCCAGATACATAATGTCTTTCATGTTAGTCGCCTCAAGAGACACTTGCGGTAGGACACCCCACCCCTCGCAATCCTACCTTCTATCTTAGATAATTCAACTATGCTTCCTTAGCTTGAGTCTGTCTTGGACCGAAGAGTGATCAAAAAGGATAAATATCAACCAAAATCAGATATTTTAGTGAAGTGGGTAGGAGCATCGATAGAGGATGCTACTTGGGAAAACGAATGGCATTTTTCTAAGACCTATCCATCCTTTATCTTTGCGGACAATGATTCTCAGGCAGGAAGGATTTGATGGGTGCTAAAATGCACTAGCTCTGTGCGCGCACGCAGAGAAGAGAGAAGAAGCATATGGCTCCAACCTAGAGCAACGATCAAGCTCGAAGGAGGAGGGGAACACTCCAATCTGTTAGGGATGGACCACTCAAGCCGTTAGGAGAAACTCTGATAGGTATGAAGGGCACGAAGGTAGGTCATAGAATTTCCACTGTTTTTTTGTTACGATCCAACTGATTTTGTTAATCTATGTAATTTCCTTTCAATAATATGATTTGTTAATCTTCTTCAACTCTGTCTTAAATTAGAACAAAAAAACCCTAACATCTCCATATATGGAATTGGAACATAGTAGGTCATGTACATAGAGTATTAACTGAGCTTGAATAGATGTTACAAGAGGTTGGTTCACTAGCTGATGTTGATAAACCAAGAGTTTGAAAAGAGGGATCAACAACTTATTAGAGTATGACGAAACTTCATGAGAAATCCAACCAAAGGCACAAGAAAAAACGGTGATAGGCCTTTTTAATGAAAATGGGCAATGGGTGAAATCAACAGAAGATTTACATCGTATTTTCCAAAGAATTAACAAAATGATTTTCGCTAGCGAGGGCACTCTTAATCTACGTGGTTTTCATGCTTGTATTGAACCAAAGGTTAGCAATGACATGAATGATGCTTTACTTAAACATTTTACTAGATAGAAGGTTAAAGAGTCAATTAAACCAATCAAAGCAACCGACCTTGATGGGATGTGTGCTTTGTTTTATCACAAGTATTAGAATAGAGATGGGCACGGGTGCGAGGGATGACGGTTTTTGATATAAATATCTTTGAACTAAAATATAAAATCTATATCCGAACCCGTCCAAAAATTGTTACAATTCGGAGATGATTTTTTACCCGCTAGTAACGGTTATTATAAAATACTCAAGAAAAAAACTGTGTTCCCAAACTTTTTAAAAAATTTCTTAATAAACCCTAATTATTAATTAATATATAATTTAAGTTAATAAATATATAATTTAATTTAATAAATATATAAATTAATTAAATAAATATAATTATTTTTGGGTACGGACGAGTACAATTATCAATATAACTGTACTTGTTGTTTCATGTTCGATTTTTAACCGTACCCATTTCTGAAATTATCGGATAAAGACTGAATCGACAGTGCGGATAACCGAACCTGCAATTTTTTTCCCATTCCTATATTAGAATATAGTTAGGGATAATGTCATTAGATTTTTGCTTAAAAGTTTTATACATTAACAAGCAAATGAGAAGGGGTTTAATAGTGTAATTACTATGAGTGTTGACTATTTTATGAATAAAATATTTTCATGTAAACTTGTCTTTAAGTTCGCTATTAAGTTTATCAAGAAAAGTCGAAGAGACACTCAAATTTCAGATAGTTGTAATTTATGTATGTCTTTTATAATTATCATACATAGTATTGCACTAATGCATTTAATATCATATGTTCATAACATTTTAAATTATTTTTGGTACTAAAATTTGTGTTAGTCAATCGATCAAACCAATTTGTGAAATTATCACTTCACACTTTCCCTAATGTGTTTTAATGTTTTTATTAGGGATGTGCAAAAAATCCAATCATCTGACTAATCCGATCAATCTAATCCGATCTGTTAATTTTTTTCGGTTTCGATCCGACCATCAGATTGGATCAGATGAATTTTTTTTTAATCCATTAAGTTCGGACCGAAAATACTTAAATATATATTTATATTTTATATATTAGTCATATTCTCATTGGTTATTCCTATATTAGTCATATTTTAAGGGTTTTTTTTGCTCAAATAAGTTTTAGTCATATTCTCATTGGTCAACCGATCCAATTAGAATAGATTACGGATCGGATTACATTGGATTTGAAAGGTGATTGGATCGGTTGCGGATTAGGATGTTTCAATCCGATCGAATGAGTATAAAATCAACGGTTTCGATCCGATGCACACCCCTAGTTTTTATGATATGTCTCAAATAAGACTTTTTACCTTATTAAATTTTTTGATGGAATTTAGTAATTAAGCTAAAAAATAATGAATCCTAATGTTATTAAAACATCAGTATCACCTAGATACACACATTAATTCCTCAGTCTTGTGGTCAAGTCGAAAAATGTTTAACTCGAAGCCTCTAGTGATATCTGCAAGTGCAAGACATATATGTAATAGATACTGTATTAATTAATCTCAATTTATTGGAGAATAACTGATTTAATGGATATTGGATTAATTAATTAGTGCAAAGGAAAATATTTTGGGAGGGACGTCACTCGCCTCTTAGTTTCATCCAGGTTAGTTTATGATACTACATAAGAGGCATCTGCTTGGAGGTTAATTTGCGATTAGATTTATATTTTTAGCAGGTTGTTTCGTATGTTTATTTTCATATAGCTTTTTTTATTAGTTTATTGTATGTTTAGAGCAAATAATTTTTTGTATGATAATGATTATTTGATTTAATTATCAAATTTTAAAAAGTTATATTTATTGAACTTGTACTTAATATTTTTGTTTAAGAACTTGGTAATTGATTTAATTTATTCGATACATGTTTTGAATCTTTTAATTAGAATTATTTATTTTTAAATCTGTTTTAAAACACACACAAATATTTGTGATTTTTGTGCTAACCTTGTTTGCAAATTGATCCATTAACGTGTCTAATTGGTGAGAAGCTAATCAAAACTTTGGTCAAAACCTACTCATGCTACTCTTGGAGGCCGTGAAAATAGAGTTGAGGCTCATAAGTAAAATATATTGGGGTATAATCTTAAAGAGGGTAGTGTAAGATCGAGTTTATACTTGAACATTAAATTTTCATGGTGAATAAGTTAGGTAATCTGGTGGGTCGATAGTTTTTCTCTTAAATCATTGTTGTGACATAGATTGTTTTCACCTATAAATCCCGTCTGTTATTTTTAATTTTCACTCTTTATTATTTACACGTTATTGCATATCTGACCGTTGTGTTTATGTTACAAATTTATAATTTGCTAATATTAAAAATAACATATTCACCCTTTCTAAGTCTATTTGGTTTGTTTTAGAACTTATAATTGGTATCAAAGCCAACACTATATACACTAAGTGTCGTTACTAGGTATTTTTATTATGGATTACTTTATTGAGGGTAATAGCTTAAATAATAAGAAACTAAAATCTTTCTTTTCTCTTGAAATATAATTTTAAAAGTTCTAAAGAATTAGTTTTGAAATGTCTTAGAGTCATAGAAGAAAATTCTAGTTATGAAAACAGAAGAATTAAATGAACAACTTGTGACGCATAAAAGCTTCTCCAATAAATTAAAATAAGAGAAAAATATTTTGCAAGAACAAAATAATACATAGAATTCTATTCTCCTAGGTTTGCGGAAAGAAATTAATAAGTTTACTATAGATAATCAAAAATTGGTACAATAGCTCAAAATATTATGTGAAGCAGTAGAGACTTATCATTGAAGCTCAACATTTGGATAAAATATTGAATATAGGCATGTCCTTTGGTAATACACGTGAGTTCGGTTATAAAAATAAGAGTTACACACCTTAGCTTTTAACTTTCCTCTTACTATTGTTAATTATGCATAAAGAACAATTACACATATAGTAGTAAAAGCTGTCAAGTGTGAGGCTATTTGTCATCATTGTGTAGGAAAGGTCACATTAGGTCCAAATGTAGATTCTTATTGACAATTATACATTCTAATAATTATTTTCATGATTCTAGTTACATGATTCATTATTATCATCTATCTATGTATATTATGTCTAATAATTCTACTATAAATCATAAAATTGTAGGTTTAAAAATGCAAGTAAAATAAATACATTTAACAGAACTAATTATCATTCTCTTACTATGCATGATGCATTGTCTTTTGGGATGAATGTGAAAATATAATTAATTTTGCATCTTCTTTTGGGATGAATGTGCAAATTAATGCTAAGTCAAAGAACATGCCTATTAAGCCAAAAGTATTTGAGTTTCAACCCAAAAACATAGAAAACCAAAATATAAGAAAATTTGGGTTAGAAATAATTGTCTTTTTTTTATCACCTGATGGTCTCTTATTGTTTGCCTAGTTACTTTTTTGAGTACTTAAATGAACACAAGTGAGCAATTTCGTAGAATTATATTTATTTTATTATTTAGGATTTTTATTTTTTAAAATTCCCAACAAAAAAATAAAAAGAGTATAATCCTTTTTAGCCAACAAGGTAAGGAACTTACAAAAAACTTACATATATACAACCTTGTCTTTAATATCTTAACTCACTTTAATGTTTATTGAATAAATGATTCTAAAATTTTTGACTTGCACACACATACCCACTAATGCAACATCGATGTGACCAAGTCGCATATCCATTGTTAGACACTAGAACTTATGAGACGAATTCTATTGGTGCCACGACTCATATAAAACATCGATTAGAGCCTCCTTGGTAACAAGGAAGACCACCATTTGACTTTTTGTCATTCAGGCTTTCCAATAGTACCAACCTAAGTGTCAATCTATTAGTGATACTCCTTCATGCTCTGCCTACAATTGTGGTTCATCTTGTTCGGTTTGATTCAATTTTGTCCGATTCTAGTCTATTTTGACTTGTTCTTGACTGTTCACATTGGTTCTTGCAATTTCATACATGTTCTTGAGTGTTTGAACAAAATTTTCATAGTTTTGGGAAAATATTATAAATGGATATTTTTTTACTTGAAAGAGAAATCAAATATGAGTATCTTGATGATTTAAAACTACTCATATTTGATGAAGAGCTATAAATTATTGAATATGTTTATTTTGAAGACTCAAAAATACCTACTGATGATGAAGAATTTTCAAATTTTAATAAAGGTGATATCGAAGATCTAATTGAAGTGGACTTGGTTGAAGCTCGTTGAAGAAACTAGTTATGAATTATTATTAATGGTACAAGTTTGTTATATGTTTAATATTTACAAAAGCTCAATTTTTGATGAAGTTGATGCCGTACAAAAGCTCAATTCATTTATAGTTTTGCTGATAATACAAGCACGACTTCAAAGTCATTTAAAAGATCACAAGCACGTATTGGTGTATCAATTTTTAATCAAAACCAAAGGTACAAAAAAATGTATACATTGATTGTAAATTCGTCGAGCTAAGTTAAACTCAAGGATAAGTTTTTTCTCAATTGAGGAGTCTGATGCAGGAAAAAATTATAGAATTATTATATTTTAAAATAATTGAAATTTTATATTTTAGAGTTTTATTCAAATTGAAATTGTTATTAGAGTATGATATATTATTGGATTATGATAAGATTTAGTAAAGTTTGAGTCCTTAAAGAATTAAGATATTATTTTATTTTACCTATAAATAGATTTATTTACATAAAATTATAGATTTTTATTTATTTAATTATAATATTAACTTATGAGAACTCTTGTTATTTAATTATAATATTGACTTATGAGAACTCTTGTTATTTAATTATAACATTAACTGATGCATCAAGTTATATTAGATAGCTTTAAACCAAATAGGGGGTGGAGACAAGGAGATCTCCTTTCACATTATTTGTTTATAATATGTGCTGAAGGTCTCTCCAGATTGCTAAGAAAGGAGAAAAGTGACAATCTTATTAAGAGGGTGTCTGCTGCAAGAGTAAGTCCAAAAGTCACTCGCCTCTTCTTTCCTAATGATAGTTTTTTCTTCCTAAAGGCTATCAATGATTCATGTAGAAAACCTAAAGAGACGCTGGAGGTATATGAAAGTGCTTCTGGTCAAGAGGTTAACATGTAGGGCCCAATTATGCATTTAAACCCTAAGAGCAATAAAGAAGATAATAATGTAGCTTGGATATCCTTGGTATTCCTATAAATTTCCATGATAGATACCTTAGACTTCATGCATTAACTAGAAAAAACAAGAAAATGCTATTTAGATATATTAAGGATAATGTCTGGAGCAAACTTAATAGCTGGAAGGGAAAGTACTCTATGGCTAGCAAAAAGGTTTTACTAAAATCTTTGGTACAAGCTATCGTCACCTATACCATGAGTTATTTGATACCAAGAGTTATTTCAAATAACTAGTAACTCTTTGTAATGAAATACAAAGCTTAGTGGAAATATTTGGTGGGGTTATGACTCGGACAAAAAAATTCATTCATTGGATGGCATGGTAGAAATCTATTGTAAGGACTATGAATGTTAGCTATTTTTGTGGACAAAATATTTATCTGTAAATTTGTTTTTAGGTCTGCTATCAAGTCTATCAAGAAAAGCCAAACAAATACTCGAGTTCTATATAATTTTACTTCAGATATATCTTTGATAGCTACAACATATAGGATTACATTTATGCATTTAATAGACATAGTTATAAATCTGTAATTATTTTTAGTGCTAAAATATTGAATAAGATATGCTAAAAGATATTAGATAAGATATACTATAAAATAAGATATCCTAAAAGATATTAGATAAGATATACTCTAAATTATAGTTGAAATCTTTAGCATAAAAGATAGCATAAAATTTATTTTAAAAGATATTAGATAAGATATACTCTAAATTATATCTAAAATCTTTAGCATAAAATATAACAGAAAATTTATTTTAAAAGAAATCTATTTTAAATAGGAGTCTTCTTAATTAGTGAGTATTACTAATCCTATTTGTAATAGAAAATATATTTATCAATCATATATGAATTATCTTAACTAATGAGTATTACTAATCCTATTTATAATAGAAAATATATTTATCAATTACATAAGATTAAAGGTTTTAATTTTTCCTATAAATAAAACTCATTGCTCATTGTTTCAATTAACCACACAAGAGCATTATTCTATTTTTCTTAATTTATCTCTCTTGTTTTACATATATAATATCATAATTCTTTAGGCTTTTTTATTTAGTTAATCTATCAAATATTGGTGGTTATGTTTAATTGATTAATAAGACTAATTATTTTATGATATTTTGATAATATGTTCTTATGGCTTCTTTTTTATTTTTGTTCTTAAATTGTTAGATCAAATAACTATTTTTGTCATATCATAATTATTTGATTTGATTATTAATCTTTAAAGAAGCTATTTTTATTGAACTTGTGCTTGATCTTTTTGCTCTAGGATTTGCTAGTTGATTTAATTTAAATGACATATGTTTTGAATCATCTAGTTATGATTATTCATTATTAAATCTATTCTAGAACACACGCGGGCACTTGTGTTTCTGTGCTAGCTATTTTGCAGTTACTTCAGGAACGTATCTGATTGACGGGAAGCTTATTGGAACGTTGGTCTGGAAACTGCTCACACTAATATTGGAACCGTGAAAACAGAACAGGGGCTCGTAAGTAAAGTATATTGGGGTAGTATCCTAGAGAGGGTAGCATAAGACTGAGTTTGTACTTGAACATTTGATTTTCATAGTGAAAAGTTAGGTGGTTTGATGGACCGGTAATTTTCCTCTTAGGTCATGGTTGTGGCCTAGGTTGTTTCAACCTAAAAATATCGTGTGTTATTATTTTATTTCCACACTTATTTTTATACACGATTGCATGTCTGGCTGCTTTGTTTACGTTATTAAATTATAAATTAGTAAAAATTAAAAATAATCTACTCACTCTCATCTAGGTTAATTAGGTCCATAATTTATAAACTTTCATCTATCAACCAAAACTTTGGGGGGAAGGGCTTGGTCTTCGGAATTTATCATCTTTTAACCAAGCTCTAGTCTCTAAGCGTTGTTGGAGAATCTTACAAGGTGTTGAGAGTTTGGTTGCCAAGGTACTAAAGGGAAAGTACTTTCCTAATGAGAGGTATCTATCTACTGTCATACCCTTATTTTCTTCCTACCTTTGGATGAGTGTAATATGGGGAAGAGACTTATGTATAACTGGATTAAAATGGAGGATTAGAGATGGGAGTTCTCTTCATGTTTATGGGGATCCTTGGTTCCCTTATGTAGTGTCATTTTATGCAATTTTCTCTCATACACTTATTGAGAATTGTATTGTATATGAGTTAATTATTGATGTTGGATTGTGGAATGAAAGGTTGATTAGAGAGAATTTATGGCTCAATAGGGAGAAGCTATTCTTAAAATTTCTCTAATGGGTGAACAACATGTCTATAAATTGGTTTGGGGGAGGTTAAGAATGGCTTTTTGTTTAAGAAAGATGTATATTGGTTGGCTGACGAGTTAAGGAAATTGAGTACCAAGGGAGATTTGAGTGCTAGCTATAGTAACCTAAGGGAACAGAGTTGGTGGATTAACATCACTTAATAAGATAACAGAATAAGTACATAGCATAACCATAGAGATTCATTTCTAGAAAAGATTGTACTTAGAACTATTTTACTTTTATCAATTTGACACATTTTTTAAAATTGGTGTATAATCATCTTATTGTTACATTTGTGACATTTTAATCATTTTTTTTATCAATTTTGATCATTTTAATAAATTTATTATAGATTTTTCTTTAGTTTTTGTAACAATTTTTTAATAAATAATTATCAACTCATACTAGTAAGGTTCAAATTGATCATACTTAAGTTTTTTCCAAACAAATATTAAAAAATGTAAAAGAAAAAAGAAAAAAGAAAAGAAAGAATTAAAGTGTTCAAAAATACAATAAATAAAGTGACCAAAATACACAAGCTTTTGAAACGGTGAGTGACAACAAAAGTCCCTTTGTTACGTCAAAAATAATAATTTAGTTTTTTGTATTTTTTTACTAGTTTAGTACTTTTATTTTGAAAAAGTTAAAGCAGATTGACAAAAAATCATTTTTTTTATTTTTTCTCATTTTCTTTCAAATATAATTTTTAGTAATATACAATAACTACTAGGAAATTGAAAAAACAAAATAAAAAGTTTTTAAATATTATTAATTTTGTTTGTAATGTTATTTTTAACAATAAAAAAACTAAAATTTACAAAAATTATAAAGAAATTAACCTGATTTAAATAGCATAACAAAGGATTTTGGGTGTATTTATCTCTTTTAAAAAATGAGTAGTATACTAAAATTTATGACAGTAAAATTATTAGAGTATCATGGGCCTAAGCACCAAACATATGTTTTAACACATAATGTGATCAACATATATTTAATGCATGCGTCCTAATAAGTGTACTAAGTATATGTTTTTTTGTAAACTGAACGATAAACATAATTTTAGGAGTTAAGAATGAAAATATTTATATAATTAGATCATATAAAAATAAATAAATAAAATATTTATAATTTTTAAATAAAAAAAAAAATAATAATAATAACTTATTTATAATTTTAAGATAATATATCATTGTGATGAGTTATATAAAATTTATGTGTATATTTTAATTAAATATAAAATACATAAGTAGGTTATAACTTATAATGAAAATAATAATTTTTTAATATTTGGAAACATCTTTGCTTGCATATTTTCTTCGAGAATGCAATTGTTTTTTTTTAATTAGTCAATTCATTATTATAAGTTTTCTATTTAGAATTTTTTTTATAAATAAAAACCACTCTTCCATTGGTCACATACTATTTACGTTCTAATTGTTTTTTTTTAATAAATATAATTACATTCAAACTTTCTAGAAATCACATCATTTGAATATTAAACTATTTTTTAAATACTAATAATAATAATAATAATAATAATAATAATAATAATAAGACAAACTACAATAAATCGACTACGTTGATTGATTTACTTTGAAAAGGAACTGAGTCGAAAATAATTTCAGGAAACCACATCATTTGAATATTCAATCATTCTTCAAATAATAATAATAATAATAATAATCAAATAATAATAATAATAATACAGACTACAAGAAATCGACTTGGTTGATTGATAACTTTGTAAGGGAACTAAGTCGAAAATAATTTCGGGAAACCACATCATTTGAATATTCAAATATTCTTCAAATAATAATAATAATAATAATAATAATAATAATAATAATAATAATACAAACTACAAGAAATCGACTAGATTTACTGATTTACTTTGAAAGAAAACTGAGTCAAAAATAATTTCGGGAAGCAATTTGTGACACGGTACTAAAACATAATACGAATATGATTGACATCATATGATTTTGACAATACACGTATACATGTCAACTTGTTAAATATGATATTATATAATACATAATACGACCTCATCATACAATATTATGATTAATTTTTTTAATATATTTTTTGTTATTAAATTAAATAATAATTTTTACTAATGTTACACTTTGTTTTCATATATTTTTTTTAAATTTAAGTCCATAATTTTTTAATTTATTAAATTGAAACATGTAGTTTTCTTCATTTTTATTGGATGTTATATTATTAGATTGTACTCTCTTTGGAGAATTTGGTTTAAGTTTTCATGACATTTTCTATTAAAAAAAAAGAAGAGAGTTAACTCAATCATATTTGTGTCCATGAATTGACATCACCTTGGTCATACATAGACAATATAAAGGAAGATAACTTTAATATTTTAGATATTCTTCTTAATGCATATTATATTGCAACTTCAGAATCTTTATGTTAATAAAAATGAGGTATTTTAAAAAGAGAGAGAGATAACAGAAATCAAAACTCACATTGTTATATCAATTAAACTAAGCTTAAAAGTTATAAACATAACGTCTATTAAAAAAAAAAGTAAATAGATTTTTTGTCCCAAAATTTAAAAGTTATTACAAATATACCATCGAATTTAGATATTTTCTTCCATACCATTAAATTTTAAAAATATTTCAAAAATATCACCCAATTGTTTTTGTTATTTCATATTACTAAACTTTGTAAATGTAACAAAAATACCTTTGACATATGTGTAACTTGTTATTAATTTTCATTAATTAATTGACGTTTACGATATTTTTGTAATATTTTGTAAAATTTAATAAAATAATAAAAAAAAGTTGAAAAAATAACAAATATAACACCCTTAAAACTTATAATCATAAAAATATCAACTTTGATATCAAACTCATACATTTTGATTATTAAAAAAATTGATATATTATTTTATTTTAATGTCCCAACAATAACTCTGTTTACATCTCTACTTCATTAATTAGCTCAAAGCTTGAATTCATCCACCCATATATCAAAAGGAGAAAAAAAATCCACCCATTTTTCCTTTATTTAGTCATTTCAATTTATATATAATGAGCATTATTTGAGAATTAGAGGGAGTTGTTCAGTATTGATTATTAGTTGATTTAAAAATATTTAATATTTTTGAAGTTTTATTTTTATTATTTTAAATTTTAAAGATATTTTTCTTATAATTTAAAAAAAATCATCCAAGTTGACCGTCCTAAATTAACGAATAATAAAAATATATTGCTAGATTGGTAGATAGTGTAATTTTTACATGCACGAGGTTAACGAATGAAGTGAATAAACTTTTAATTTATTATTTTATTTGAATATATTTATTTATATATAAAAGATTTATTTTTATATATTATTCTTAAAATTAATAAAATAGACTACGTATTCATAACCAAGCTGGTATAAAACTTTTTCAAACAAGTAACCGTACGTGTTTATATTTTCTTTTAAAAAAGACTGCACAAAGACTTTGTTGACTTGTCTACTTCATTAATTAGCTAAGGCTTGAATTAATCCACTCATTTTCCCTTTATATACACATTTGAATTTATATATAATCAGCGTTTGAGAACCAGATAGAGATAGTTTTATTGAAAATAATTATCATCCTTTTCAAAGCTTTTAGAACTACTAGTAATGGGTACGCGTCATGATGAACAAGAAAGAGATATATAGCTCAATGACGTAACAGAGAGGTTAGTACTACTCAATTCTCCTCTTTTACTTTAGAGACTCCTAATATAACTAATAATATTAATATATTTTTTCAATTTTAATTAACAGATTTAAAACATATATTTATATGTATTTTTAATCAATTAATATACATAAAATCATGGTTATTTTAGTGCTTTTTGGGCACTCATCAATATCAACGAATACAATTTGAGAATAATTATCATGATTAAAAGAATAGAGGAATAAAGAGAACAATCATTCACTATTACTGTGTTCTGACAACGAATCAATTTTAATTATTTTTATTTACAATCGAAGTATCAATGAGTTTATTATTTTTATTTATCCCTGTTATAAATGAGAACAATAAGTGTGTTACTATTGAAAACAAAGTAAAAATTGTTGCTCTGATATTGCGTTCAATCACAGACACTTTCTTCTACGAGCGTATATTTTACAAAGTTCTAGTTACATTTGGTCAACCCAAGAGCTCTGGGGTATGTTACTTCAACATCTTAATCGATTTTCTAGGTGTTGCTCCTCTTCCCCAAGTAAGAATAGCAACCACAATTGTTTAACTTCCGTGTTCAATTGTTTATAATGGTCAACTTTACAACTAAACTAATAAGAATGATATACACACCTAAATTTACAGTCACATCACTTAAATTTTAATACTTATTAGTAATATATAGAGAAGTAAATTATTTTTTTAATTTTCAAAACAAGTAAACACATAATAGAATATAAAAAATATGAATGCAAAATTGTTTGTAAAATTGGATGCTATTAACATTTTTCTTTGGGCACACTTTTTCAAAATCAATCAATCAATCGGTATTTAATATCAAATCGAATATATATTTTTAGGTTAGTTAGTACAAATAGGTTTAAAAAATACTAAACAAGTTGGTACAATTGGAGGTCCAAAAATTATGAAAAACAAATAAACCAAATCGACCCTATAATATTAATAAATATTGATTTTTTAAAATATATTTTTAATTATTATTTTATACATTATAATTATAATTTTAAATTTATTTTAAATTATAAAATATAAACCTAATCAATAAGGATTCTCACTCGGATACTCATAGTCACTCTCATCACTCACGGTTCACGCTTCACTTAAATCACTCTCAAATTAGTCTAAAATTTGGTTCAAAATCTTAAAATTAATAATTTTTTCTAACATTACTATACAGAATACATGTTTATGATATGATATTTCATTTGAATCTACAACTCTATCTAATATTCGGTATGCTATTAAGCATATTTAATTTCTTTAATTTTTCTATAATTATTCTATAAGGAGTTTTTAGTGATTAATTATTAAAACAACCATAATTTTATATTTGCAAAATACCTACTAAAACCATTTTATTTCTTCGTAGTCATAAAAAATTAAGTAAATATAATATATCATGATTATAACTTTTAAGTTAAATTATATGATATGTTTTTGTTGTTTCCATCAAAGAAGACTTTTATATCGTATTTGGCTTTGAAGTTGGATTTTTTGGGGATCAAAGGTAGGTTAAGGTTTTGGGTTTTTCAAAACTACCAAGATGAGGTTGGCTTATGAAATGACTCAAAAATCAACACAACCAACCTACGCCTACTTCTATATAAGAATGTTGGTAGTTTTTGGAAACCAATACTCCTAAAAGCTTAAAATAGCGGTATAGTAATCGTGTATGAGTAGGGTTGAATAAATAATCTAATCAATTTGACTAAATCAAAAATTTGATCCATTCGAGAGGTTGATCATATCGATTTCAAAGTTATAGTCGGATTGAATTTAGATTGGAAAATATACCAAATTGAATTGACATTTTTATAATCTATTGTACATGTACCAAATTACTATTAAATTATAAATAAATAATTTTTTTATTTTATAATGTATTATAATTAAATATTATATATATCAAAATCACCTTAAATTATTATTTTAATTTAATCATTAAAATATTAATTTATATCTATATAATAGTTCAGTAAGTCTCCAAGCATACTTTTTATTCTTATGATTCTTTTAATTGAAACTATAAATAATAAATTTTGCTAATTTAAAATTAAAATATTGTATGTATTGTGTTTTGTATATGATAATAATTCATAAAGGAGTTTCAAGCTCAATCCACCCTTAAATGATCCTAAAAAATATAAACTACTCAAATTCGTACCGATTCGTATTGATTACTTCATATGATCAATTTTAGATTAAAAAATTTCAAATTTGATTCTGATCGAATCATATTTGATTTGATAAAAACATGTGGTTTCAATATGTTGCTCAGAACTATATATAGGAGTGTTAGAAGTTAATAATACTTTTATATATTTATCACTCTCCACAACTATTGGTTTGGTTTGGGTACCATGTTAGATATTGTTAGGAAACTAATAATACTTTTATACATCTATCATGGATGACAAACGTGGGCATACAAGTAAAAAATTGAGAGAATTGCTAATAATACTTTTATATATTTATCATTCTCCACAAGTGCTAGCTTCAGTTTTAATACTATATTAGAAATTTTTAGAAACTAATAATACTTTAATACATCTATCAAGGATGCCAAAATATGGCATATAAGTAAAAAAAAAATTGAGTTCTCATTAAAAAGTTGGCGTGTTAGGTAAATTTATGAAAAAATAAAACTATTAAGATTAATACGTATGTAATTTAGTAATTAAGTATTTAAACACCTAAGATTTGTTTCTTTGACATGATATGAACACTTAAAAGGAACACATATATACATTTTTAGGTGTTAATTTTACATTTTTTTATCGGAGTGGGAAGCTCTAAACAGTTGATCAAAAGGAAGGGTCTGAACTCCATCATCATGTTTCAATATTTTCCAAGAACTTTAACGATATATCGTACGTACTTGGGGATTAAAAAGGGTTCTTTTGTCTCTCCTAGAGTAGTAATATTTTGGAATTTGTTTTTTTCTTCGTACTCAATCATGTAAGTTTCTTCTCCCTTTTTTTGAATTATATAGCACAATTCATATTAATTTTTTTTGTATAATTTAAAGATATACCTCAATGCAATGCAAAATTGTTGATTTTTGTATAACATAAAAATTATAGGTTTTTTTATGTTCAAAAAATGATCCACACTTTTTTTATAGAACATAAAAAACATGTGATTTTTTTAGTGGATTTAAAAGTAAATTCACGAGAATAATTAAGTTATACAAAAATTAGAGTTTTTTTTAAAATATCTTATATAACCATGTAAGTTGCTGTTACCTCTAACGGGAAAAAAGAGTTTGAGGTCTCATCAAAATCACAAATGGTACTTATTTTATGACATTTTTAACTAAATTTTCAAAAATTCATTAATTTTGGACCAGAATTAATGGTAAATGAAAATGAGGTATTGATAAAACCTAATATATAACCCATTAATTTTTATAATCCATCTTATCTTGTTTTAATTATTTTTCATTAGAGATGATACTAATTGTAATATCTTATTTGTCTTAAATAGACATAAATAAGACAAGTAAAAATAAAAAAATATGATAAATGCATGATTATTTATAATGTAAAATTTTAATACGAAATGATAAAATATTATATTTAAAGTTCGTCACATTAGGGCTAAAATTTAAATAAGATGTAATGAGATAGAATAATATTTAAATAAGTTAAGGTAATATTATACCATGAATTTATTAAATATTGTTTGGAGAGAATTTCATGTGTAAGATTTTAGTAATTTTTAGTGAGAAGTAAGAAATGGAACAACTAAATTAGATCATGTATTCTCCTCATTTAAGGGGTATATTGTTGGGAAAAAAATAGATGATTGTAAAGAAATAAATTTCACACACCCAGGATAATTTTCCAAATCAAAATAGAATAAAAATAACACCAAGAATTTAGCGTGGAAAAACCTTTCAAAATGAAAGTAACAACCACGGGACCTGTAGGCCACTTAAACTTCCACTATAATAAGATGGGATTACACACTTCACCTTCAGGTAGATCTCTCACAAAAATACAACAAATATGTATCTTCAATTTGTGAATAAAACTTCACAAATTGGCTCTCTTAATTTTTCCTCTCAAAGCTCTCTCAGAAAACTCTCTCAGTTTTCTTTTTCTCTGCTTCTTATATATATTGAGATTAAGGCTAAGGCCTTTTATAGAAGGAAATGAATCCTTCACGCAACTAACATTTTTGACTTTTTTTTTTCTCTTCTTTCGGCGCCCACCATTTCTGAATGTTTCTTTTCCACCTTTTTCTTTTCTTTTCTTTCTTTCGGCACCAACCCATTTATTTCTTCAACTTTTGGCCCACATTAGTTGACCAATAAATCTCCCCCTCCAGTGGGACAGGGTTCTTACACACCTGCAATCTTTCTGCAGATAACAAATTTTTCACTGTTTTTATAGTTACCTTCCTAAATTCTAACCTTATATATGTCACTCAATATAAATAATAGCTATTAGTTTTTTTTTATTAATTTTAAGTCCCATGTTAATTTTATATGAATTTTTAAAAGAACTTTTAGATTACATATAAAGAAGCTCTTTCTATGTATATTAGCATAATAACATCCAAGAAAAATAATACACTATGTATTTAAGAAAGTTATCTCTTATTTATTTTCTTTTGTTACCTTTGAAATTAAGAATAATAATAATTTACCCTTTTTATAACACCCATCTCACATTTCATTAATATTTTTTATATTATTATATTTTCCTTCTGTCTAGTGTAAGAATAGAAGTCTGCTTTCTTTTAGGATAAACTTGATCATGCTTTCTTATGCATTAATTTTGGAGACCTTGTAAAGAAAAGATAAGATGTGGATGTGTGGTTAAATAACAATAACATTTCCAATAAGGATAAGATTAAAGAAATTTTAATACAAAGGATTCAATACATGCAAAAATCAAAGATATTCATTTGAAAAATCTTCTTCCTCTTCTATTTAGTCTTATCTATATTTTTTTTAATAAGGATAAGATTATAGGTACTGGCCAGAAACAAACCTTTTGTTGTTAAAATCGAAATTTAGTCTTATCTATATTTTTTTATACGATTCAAACTCAAATACTCATAAGTCATAACTAGAATCCCGAGCATTCTATATGTTAAGATTAATTTCCAGAAATGATTTTTCATTCTTTTTGGTGGGGATTGAGAAATCTGAGGTTAGACATCTTTAACTGACAAATTTGAACTTACATACAATATTTTTTTTAAATATAGATTAAAATCCTCTGTTTGGGTTTGCTTTTATTTGTCAAATCTGGTAATTTTTATTATAATTTTGAAATTCATCTTGGAGAAACAAAAAGTAAAATGTTGAGATTTAAATCAAGAAAACAACGAAAAACAAGTGGAGGATATTTATCAATTTTTCATGACTTCGTGAAAAATAAATTAACATAACCCCCATTTTACTAATTTCATTCTAAGATGACATTTACTTATATTTTTTCATAATCTCCTGTGTATATAAATTATATAATTATTTAATTGATTTTAATTTTAATTACTCGATAAAAAACATATATTTATTTTCTTATAACATTAAAAATTTATTTTTTTATTTACATTTTAAGAAATATAAATTTTTTTTTCTTAAAAATAAAATTTTATATATAAAATATAATTATTTCTCATTTTTTATACATATAAGGGAATAAAAATAGTAGAAAAGATTAAGTTAACATATTTTTCAAAAATAATTAAATTAAATTAAATTATTTTGT
Source organism: Hippophae gyantsensis (assembly GCA_030763125.1). NCBI lineage: Eukaryota > Viridiplantae > Streptophyta > Magnoliopsida > Rosales > Elaeagnaceae > Hippophae > Hippophae gyantsensis. Next base: position 24,238,146 of record CM061039.1, on the reverse strand, counting down.
TTTTCATTTTATGCTATAAAGTTCTTGTGGCCAAAACCTCGGATCAAACGACTACTTGTGGGAGACCTACTTCGCAGCTTTAATTACGACCTTTGGGCTCATGCTGTTTTTGTATTTCATTGGACAAATCCAAGTTTGTTCTAAATATATATATATATATATATATATATATATATATATATTTATCTCTAAGCCCCTAATAGTTAATTCATTAAGATTATATATTTATCTCTAAGCCCCTAATAGTTAATTCATTAAGATTCTAATTAGTGGTGAATATTTTAATTATAGATAATTAAAATTATAATTTTTTATAAAAATATGATATTTTTTTAAACAATCATAACTGATAAAACGTTAAACGACAATGATTATTAAAATTTTGAATGTATGGTTAATATATATTATTATTATTTTTTATACATATAATTAAATAAAAAATAAAAATTTAATAATTAAAAATACAATATTTTGAATAATTAGATAAAATTTTATATATTTTTATTTTACTTAGAAACATATATTACATAATTAAAAAATAAAAATTAGTGTTAATATTTTAAATAATTAATATAATAGAATAAAAATTATATTAACATTTAATTTTTTTAAATTAAATATATTTTTGAATAAATGTTAAAAATAAGAAACATGATTAAACTCTAGAGAAATCACTATCAACTTATAACTGATAGTTATTAATCAAATATATCTAAAATTAATATGAAATGATTATAATTATTAGTATAAACACTACACCCATAACACTCACGTTCTTAATTCTATACTATTATAACATAAATGATAAATGTAAGAAACAACAATGTAATTAGCTACTATAAGTAATAATTATTAGTTTCTTTATTAACGTTTAAATCGTACATTATAGTAATAATTATTAGTTTCTTTATTAACGTACATTGACTTTATAATAATTTTGTAAGGGGTTTTTAGACTATAATAAGTTAAGATTATTTTATTTACTATATCCAAAAAAATAATACATTTTTTTTATATTTAAGAAAGTTATCCCATATTTCTCCTTTAATTTCTATTATATTTAGGAATAATTATTTTCTCTTCTAATCATACTTTCTTTCAAATACATATATAACATGTTATTTAGTTTAGGAGATAAATTTTTTAAAAAAGAAAAAAGAAGAAAATAACACTACTTTTGACATAAAGTTAATAAAATTTCAAATCATAACAATTTTACTTTAATTATTTCATTATGTCTATAATAATACCACTAAAAGAAATATTGATTAATTAATAAAAAAAATCACTACTTAAAATTAATAAATTTATATAATTATGACACATGTGTATATATATAGAGCTCTTAACAGGTGCTATACAAAGGAAAAATGAAAGAGGATGAAATATAGAGAATTAGATGTGAACATGTGATTAAATAATAATAATATTTTCAATAAAGATAAGATTAAAGAAACTTTAATGAGAAAGATTCGATACATGCCAGAAATCAAAGGTGTTGATTTGAAAATTTTAATTCCTCTTCAACTTCGGTTCAAGAAAGAAGTTCTATTAAAATTTGAATCTCTCATCCAACTCTAAAAAAAAAAGGTACGTAATTAGATATTTTTTAAGCAATAAATTTCATATATGCATATATTATTTACATAAATATAAATTTTTTCAAAGATGTTAATAGGAAAAACCATTCACTCTAGTTCTTTTGTTTTTAGTTATCCATCATTGGTACCTGGTAGGCTGGTACATATTATGGAACAAACCAGAAACAAACAGTTTATTATTAAAAAGGACAATTTAGTGTTGTCTATGTTTTTTTATACAACCCCAAACTCACAATAAGTGACATCTTAGACATTATGCATAATAAAATTGACTAATAAAGTTTACTTTATACTATTTAGATAAAAGTAGTTTTTAAAATAGGAACATAATTTATTATTTAAGGGAAAATATTATCCTAATCTTATAGTGATTAATATATATTATTTAAAAAGTGACATTTACATCATAAGTTAGTTTTTTTATTAATATTTTATTTTATTATTATTAAAATTGATTGTATAAAGATAATAGATTATAAATTTTAAATTTACAAACATTTTGATTACTTGTATAACTAAAATAAAAAAAATCAAATAAAATAGAAAAGTAGATATAAAACTAAAAATATCATTTATTGTTATGCAATTATATTTTAATAATAATATTTTAAGTATTAAAATGTTATTACGAAGCTTAAATATCACCCACCTTTTCTTAAAATATTAATAGTATATTATTTTTATATATCACAATCACAACTGAAGTGATAATTTCTTTGAAAATAATTATATAGATCTGATTATACTTACTAATAATATTATATTATATTACTTGTGATTTACTATAAATTTATGATAAAAATACTTTTTTATAATAATAATAATAATAATAATAATAATACTTTATAGTCCAAATAATTATTAAACATTGAAGTGAAATCATCATTGATATTTTAATTAACATTATAGGTTACAGTTATTCAAAATATAGACAACAAAGTATTGAAAGAGATTACTATTTGCCTAAAATTGGTGATCTATTATAAGAATAGTTATATAATTTGTGAAGGAGAACCATTGGATTTTATATTTTTAATCACATAAGGTGTTATATGAAACTTCAAAACTATTTATGGTAATAACAACAGTGTTAATATTATAGGCACATGTAGACGTATTTCAAAAGGAAATGTCTATAGATAACAACTTTTGGAACATACTTTGAAATCAATACTTCTTGGGTTGACCTAGATTTAGATATTCTCATCTTAAATACAAATGTGAAAGCCCATTGGTATTTGTTATAATGGACAAAGATATAAGAATTATTGTTTCTAGATTGAAGATCCCAATCATACAAAGCTTTGCCAAATTTGAGAAGGAGGTTTTAAACCCTAAGTCATCTACAGCTTCAATTATACAAGGTACTATTCGTTGGCGACAAGCAACGATCGAAGCTACCGTTGATCTAAGAGTTTTAGGTTTGACTATATATTTTGTATTTTTTTATTATTGGAATAAAAGGTGGCATGTTATCTTTATGTTATTTAGTTATGAATCTTATGATATATTACATTTGTATTGTTTTCTTTTTTGCGAGAACTTCTTGGCATCTTGCTATGTGCAAATATAATACTTTTTTATTAAATGAAAATGATAATTGGTTTCAAGTCATAGAATAGATAGTAGAACTGCTTGAAGTTCAGGTGCTTCCTAGCTCAACTGCTTAGATTAAGAGGTTCGAGAATGTGCGTGTAATCAAACAAAATCTTCCTGATTGTGATAAGATGTTGGTATTTTTTAAGTGTATAAGGAAAATGTTGCTTGAATCTCCAATCCATGAAACTGATGATATAAATTCAAATTCTTTGTTTTTTTAAGAGTAAATAGATTGTTTTTACCATTTGTTTTAAAAATACTATTGAACCTAATTTGTTACTTTCGTATATTAGATCCTATGGCTACAAAAGTGGCACATGGATAAGTTATAATAAGTTTAGTGTTAATGATTATGTTACACAAGAACAAAATGTAGAAGAGAGTTTTGTAAAGTGTATATAAGTAACCGACTAATTATAGAATCAACACAACGGGAATATTATTGATAAGTTTCTTCTTGGCTATACTGAGTTCCGAGGTTCCTTCTCACAGCCTTGTATGGTATCAGAGCATAATTTCTAGATGCATTGAAATTTTCTTTGTGTTTTTTCAATCAAGATTGAAGACGATATAATCATCGACTTTAATCTAGTGACAAAAACTTCAAATTCTCAAATCTCAATCAGAGATTGAAGTTAAGAGCAAGAGTTTCTTATTAAATAAGTTGCTCAGCTTTCCGTGACAATGCTTCCTACAAATCTCTCAATTGGAGTCAAACTCGATAGAAGAAACTTCAAGATGTGGATGGAGTAGATGATCAGTTTGATCACTACTTATGGCATTGAGTCATATGTCATTGATGAGAAAAAAAGAATAGAATAAGTTCATTGATGATAATATTAAACCTAATCCATAGCACGCATTATGGACTCACGTAAAATGGAGTCATGAAGAGTTGGATTTATGGATCTATTTCCAGTTCAATGTCAGGAACTATATCAGGTAAGCATACTACTTATGATATGTGGCAAAGTTTTGAGAGAAATTTTATATCTACTTCCAAGACTCGAGTGATGGAGGTAAAATTTCAACTCAAACTACTAAGAAAGATAATCTTGGTGATGTAGACCCTCTAGGCAAACAATCCTAGGAACTCACGAACTCAAAAGAATAGGAACAATAGATTTGCTAGGAATGTGTTGAAGATAATTGAATTAGAACCCAATGGAAAACAATTTCTTAAAACCCTAACCTTTGGTATGATCATATTAGAACCCTAAGGAAACAAATTCCTTAAAACCCTATCCTTGAGATGCCACAAAGGATGATAACTACCTTTGATAATTCGAATTCAAGTACTCAATCAAGAACATAAGAAGGCAAAGCAAAAAGATTTATGAAATAAACTTTTTTTAATGATATATGGTCTTCCTCTAAATTACATAGTTGCTCTTTTTTACAAGTAAGAAACCATAAAAGAAAAAATCTTAGATGAAATGGGCCTAATGGGCCTATTTAGTAATGGATTGGGCCTAATTCATCCTCAAAAAAATAAAAAAACTAAAAAGACTTATAATAAATAAAACATAAAAGGCCCACAATTAACTAAAATGAAAATTGCTTCCCAAATTAGTCTTTGCATCCAACTTGATCTTCCAAATTTATCCCTTACATAAGATATTGAGAATATTTGTAGGATCTTGAGGATCTTGAGAATATTTGTGGGAACATCAACTTGATCAGCACCTCAATATCTATTACTTAGTGCACTGGACTATTTTGATAAGATGAAAAGATTGGTTGATGAATTAGGTAGGCCAGTAGATGATCAAGATTTGATAATCTTGATTCTTGGAGGTTTAGGGCCTAGATTCAATGCATGCCTTTGTTATCTGAATCGTGGAGATGTGAAACTTGAACAGGCTTAAAGTGAACTATTAGCTTATGAAAATTTTCTTTCATAAAAAGATAAGGAAGATGAGTCTCACATGTATCAGGCCAATTTTATAAATGTTGGAAGCAGTGATAATAGCAAAGGAAATGCTTCTTCTACATAAGGTACTTCTAACAGTTCTAATGATTTTGCTAGTGATAATAATGGTGATGGATATAGTGGTAGAAATAGTGGACAAAGTGGTAGAGGTCGTAGCAATGTTCAATCCCAATTTTTCTTAAAAACTAATTATATAGCTTTTGTTTATTACACATTAAGGAATCTTCTTGGAGGTAGAGAAAACAATAACAAATCATAGAAATCAAGGGATAAGGGACAACATTTTTCTTATGTTGCTACCTTTAAAAGTGATAGCAATGATAATAATTGGGTGTTGGACAATGGTGCAAGCCATCACATAACCAATGATGCATCTTATCTCACTAGTGTCACTGCTTTTACTAGATGAGATGGAATGGTCATAAGAGATGGTGGTATTTTCCTATTACTTACATTGGCATGTCTCATTTAACAACTAATTATTCTTCTTGTTTAGCATTAAAGAATGTTTTACATGCCTTTACTATTTCTTCCAAATTGGTTTATATAGAATTTTTGAGAATATCTTTAATTAGGTTGTATTAGTGTTATACAGGCTGTAAATTAATTGTAGAATAGACTAGAATTTAGTTGTTGATACCAACTATATTATTCCTAGATTAGTGGTCTAGTTGCCTAAATTTTAGTCCTATTTATATTGATGTATATACAATTGAAAAATCAAAGAAAATAAAACAAGAATTCAGTTTCTCTCCACCATCTCTCAATATTATTCTACATGGTATCAGAGCATTTCCAAAATCCAATTTTTTTTTACCAGCTTTGTCTGAGGAAGACTTTCTGAAATCCAATTCTTTAGGCGTTGTTCTCCTACCTCTCATCTCAAAATGATCCATTTCAAGCACTGTTCTCTAGTGTCAATCTTGATGGCACTCTGTTTTTAGCCAAAGTCATTGTTAGTCTAAGAAATGGTCGACTATCGTGCATCTGATTCGTCTCTACTCAGACCACCTCCATCTTCCATCTTTTTAGTCGAAGTCATCGTTCATCTCTGCTCAGACCAGTCATCAATCATCAATTTCCCATCGCGAGCTCATTTCCCATTACGAGCTTATTTCTTATCACGAGCCATTTCCAATTCCCATCGCAAGCCATTTCCCATTCTACAATAGCCTAATCACCGTCATCTTCCACTTCGATGATTCTTGTTTACTCAGTCGCTATTTTCCTCCACTTTAGCACTCCCTATTCCACTTTGTCGTCGTGCTCTAGTCATCCAACACTCAATCTCTAGAATCAACTTGGCATCCAACCCTCCAATCATCCAGCCCGGTTATAATAGGCTCACTAATAAGCCCAGCAACCAATCCAGCAACCTACTCCAGTCCAACAGCCCAATCTAGTCCAGTAGCCCAATCAACCCAACTTAGTTACTAATAGGCCCAATCAGCCCAGCCCAACCCAAATTGTCCAATCAGCCAAAATTGAAATAACATCAGTTTCACAACAGTCCAAGCATCAATGGCCATAGGAAAACCTATCATGGCCGGTTCCAATGGAGCTTCCATCGAGAACAATATTTTTCCCATTACCAATCATAAATTAAATGGGCATAATTACCTTTAGTGGTCTCAATGCATCATGATGTTTATATGTGGAAAGATAAAAGACAATTACCTCACTAGAGATACAGCAGCCCCAAACAAGAACGATCTGAAATACAAAACATGAAAATTCGAGAACAATATAGTGATGTCTTGGTTGATAAATTCCATGACGAATGAGATTAGAGAGAACTTTCTTCTCTACAATACTTCCAAAGGAATATGGGAGGATGTCAGAGATACTTATTCCAATTTTGATAATATGTACGAACTATTTGAAACCAAAAGCATCCTCTATGATCTTCGTCAAGGGGTGTCTTCAGTTACCCAATACTTTAACTCACTCACTCAGTATTGGCAACAGTTAGACTTCTTTAAGGTTCATGAATGTAAGTGTCCCATAGAAATAATCTTCTACAAACAGATTGTTGAAAAGAAGCGGGTTTTCAAATTTTTTATGGGACTCAACAAAGATATTGATGATACGAGAGGCATAATTCTAGGAAAAAAGCCTTTACCAAGCATTCATGAATCCTTCTCCTAAGTTCACCAAGAGGAGAGTCAAAAAAAGGTGATGATGGGTCCTCAATCTACCATTTCAGTAACTAGTGAAGGGTCTGCACTTGCTATTTGAGGAGACTAGCAATTTCAAATTGCCACCCTCTACATGGCACACCAATAAAGAAAGCCATGGAAATAATGCATCTACAATCCATGGAACTGCTTCACCTGAATCTACCCTATTTAGCAAGAAATAGATTGATCTCATGTATAAACTATTTGAACAATCATTGCCAACATCATCTAACACTGTAGCTCAATCAAGTAACACACTCAATTCTCTTAGTGTGAAACAAGTTAAGAGACTATGGATTGTTGATTCATGTGCTTTAGACCATATGATAGGTGATACTTCTCTTCTCATGAATCTTAAAGCCTACCAAGAAGGACACACTGTCAAAATTGTTGATGGATTAGTATCCAAAGTAACAGGGATTGGTTTAGCAAAAATTTCCAATTCCTTTATTCTCGATTCTCTCCTTCTTATTCCCATTCTTGATTGTAATCTCTTATCAATCACTAAACTCACCCGTGATAAAAATTGTGTAGCTAATATTTTTCCTAATCTATGTGTATTTGAGGACTTGGACTCGGGGTAAATGATTGGCAGTGCTAAAGAATGCTCGGGACTCTATCTTCTCAAAAGTGAAGACTCTCTAGAAAAACAAGCCCTCCAAGCTGTATCTGAGGTTCCTTCTCAGAATGAAGTTTTATTAAATCTTAAATCCAATAACGATGGTGAAATCATGTTGAATCACTATCGCCTAAATCATCATAATTTCCTGTATTTGAAAAAACTTTTCCCCTCCTTATTTAGAAATAAAAATTCAAAGGATTTTCAATATGAAGTATGTCAATTTTCAAAACATGTTAGAAATTCATATCCCAATCTTCCATATAAAAAATCACATCCTTTCTTATTAATTTACACTAATATTTGGAGACTTTCTCGAATCAAAAACATAACAGAGACACGTTGGTTCATTTCATTTTTAGATGATCATACTCGAATCACTTGGTTGTTTCTCATGAAAGAAAAATCTGAAGCAGGCCAGTTCTTTAAAAATTTCAATACCATGATTCAAACACAATTTCAAACAAAAATTCAAGCATTGAAAATTGACAATGCTAAGGAATACTTCGCTTCAATTTTTAGTGATTATTTGTTAAGTCAAGGGATTTTCCATCTAAGCTCCTATGTTGACACACCTCAACAAAATGGGGTGGTTGAAAGGAAGAATATACATCTTCTCGAGGTAGCTAGATCTCTCATGTTCACAACTCATGTCCCTAAGCATTTATAGGGGGAAACTGTCCTTACGGCTACCTATCTTATCAATAGGATGCCCTCTCGTGTCCTCACTTTCAAAACACCTATCAGCACTCTACTTGAGTCATACCCACACACCAGAATTGTGTCCAACATTCCTTTTAAAATATTCGGATGTTCTTCTTATGACCATGTATATCATATAGATAAACTTGATCCTAGAGCCTTCAAATGCATATTCCTAGGGTATTCATCATACCAGAAAGGATACAAATGCTTTTCTCATATCATAAAACGGTTCTATAATACAATGGTTCTTTGAACAATATCCATATTATCCCAAACCTTCCATTCATGGGGAGAATATAGGCAATGAATACCAGCTTTGGAAAAGTCTTAGCACTCAGTCTCCCACAAATTCTATCTCAAATCATATCCCGTAAATTCCAGAGAGTGAATCAGTGTCCCAAACAAATGCTCCTAATAATCCCAATAAACCTTCAACTTCTCTACTAATAGATCCAAACTTCCTTGTCCCAAATAATGATCTTCTTGTCTACTCTAGGAGGAGAAAAACTCAAGATAGAATGGAGAACCAAGCATATATTGAGCCAATCCAGGGGACCATTCTAAAGGTAACATCACTGAACCTCATATTATTGATTTGCCTCCTAATGATTTGAATTTTCCAATTTTTGTAAGGAAAGGTGTAAGATCTTGTACAAACCATCGCTTCTACAACGTTTTTTCCTATAAAAGTCTTTCACCAAGTTATAAGGCATTTATCAGCAAACTTGATCAGATAAATTTTGTTCATGAAGCCTTTCAGGTACCTGAATGGAAGACAACTATTCTTGAAGAACTCAGTGCCTTAGAAAAAAACAAGACTTAGGAGATCACAGAACTACCACCAAGAAAACAATATTTTGGATGTAAGTGGATATTTACAGTAAAAAACAAAGCAAACTAGAGTGTAAAATGATTCAAGGCTCACCTTATGGCTAAGGGATTCACTCAGACATATGGAATTGACTATCAGGAAACTTTTGCACCTATAGCAAAGCTCAATACTATTTGTGTTCTTCTCTCCCTAGCATCTAACTTGGATTGGACTATCTACTAATTAGATGTCAAGAATGCATTCCTCAATGGTGATCTCAAAGAATAAGTCTATATGGACATTCCTACTAGAATTGAATCTTTTGTTCCAACCAATAGAGTCTACAAACTTAAGAAATTCTTATATGGATTGAAGCAATCTCCACGTGTCTAGTTCGATAGGTTTTCTAAAGTTCTGAAGAGATATGGGAACAATCAATGCCAATCAGATATCACACTCTTCATCAAACATTTCTCCAATGACAGATTACTTATCCTAATTGTATACATAGATGATATTGTTCTAACATGTAATTCTATAATTGAGATGAATAAACTCAAAGAGTTCCTAGCCAAGGAATTTGAGATCAAAGATCTAGGCAATCTTAAATATTTCCTAGGAATGGAAGTAGCCCGAAAAAAAGGACATATCTATATTTCAAAGGAAATATGTACTTGATCTTCTCAAGGAAACTGGAATGATGGGGTGTAAACCGGTAGAAACTCCAATGAACTTTATAGTAAAACTCAAAATCAAAGAAAATAGTACACATGTGGACAAAGGCCATTATCAAAGATTAGTGGGAAAACTCATTTACCTATCCTACACTAGACCAGATATTCGTTTTTCAATGAGTGTTATAAGTCAATTTATTAACAGTCCCACTGAAGAACATATGGAGACAGTCTATCGTATACTCAGGTATCTCAAGATGACACCAGGAAAAGAATTGTATTTGTATGGGGGAATCTTGTAACTTGGAGAAGTAAACAATCAGTAGTCGCTCGAAGTAGTGCAAAATTTGAATTTAGAGCTATAGCCCATGGGATTTGTGAAGGAATGTGGTTAAAAAGACTACTCAATGAACTGGACTTCACAACTACTGAACCTATCAGCATGTAGTGTGACAATCAAGCTGCAATAAGAATTGCAAAAAACCCAGTTCATTATGACCAAACCAAACATGTAGAAATTGATCGTTATTTCATTAAGGAAAAGTTAGATGGAAAAATCATGGACCTCCTATATACATCTACTCATCATCAAATTGCAGATATCCATACCAAAACATTACCTTGAATAATCTTTGAAGAACTAAGTTACAAGTTGGGGGTGATTAATATATATTACCCAACTTGAGGGAGAGTGTAGAATTTTTGAGAATATCTTTAATTAGGTTGTAGAACAGACTGGAATTTAATTGTTGATACCAGTTGTATTATTCCTAGATTAGTGGCCTAGTTGTCTAACTTTTAGTCCTATTTATATTTATGTATATACATTTGAAAAATTAGAGAAAAATAAAACACGAATTCAATTTCTCTCCACCATCTCTCAATATTATTCTACAGTTTATATTAACAAATTATGTACACATGTTGATGTCTTTGTTGAAATTTATGGTGGTTTTTTTCAAGTTAAGGACACTCTTTAGAAAAATGTCTTTCTTCAAGGAATGATTGAGAATGACTTGTACAAGATATAACAGAATGAAGACATTGGTGCTTCTGTCAATCAGACTACTTTTCTTGCCAAAAGTTCTGTATGACATGATCGACTTGCACATATATCTGATGTAATAGTGAATAAGGATTTGAATAGTTAGGATATAAGTTCTAATTCTATTTTGTCTAGTACTTGTATCGTATGTGCGTGATAAGTGCTCAAAAGTATTTAATATATCATAATTTTATACATATTTAATAATTATATAAATTTGTATTTTCTTGTTTTATCATCATTTTAAACAAATCTATCTTTTCATAATCACACGTATATTTTATTGTTTTTCAGGTATTTCTTGTATTAAAATAAATTAATTTAAATAAATTATACTTAAAGCACTCTATTACAACTTAGAAGATTAAAATAAAACATTTGTAAAACAATAAATATGTTTAAAAATTAAAAAATAAATTACATGCAAATTAGTGTTTTGTAGTGAGCTGTTGCGTTAAAATTTTGTAAGCTATGACATGAGGTTAAATTAAAAGATTAAATGCATCTCAGATATGATGCAGGTCGTGGCCTGAAAACATTGTGTTCCATGGTGCAAAAAAAAGTGAATCGTACTCAAACCGTATACAAGTTGTGTATGCCGCAACATGAATAAAATATATGTTGTGGCGCCAAGTTAAAAATTTCACTTTTTCTCATTTCCTCATTTCTTCACCCTATAGATAGGACCCATTTCTATTGTAAAAAGATATCCATTTCATTTTATCAGCTCTCTTAGTAGCTAATTTCTTAGCTTTTTTATTTTTTTAGTAGTTTAAAGTTCTTATCTCATTCGAGAGTTGAACAAATTTAGTTTATGCAATATATTTTAATTTTAATTCAATAAACAACATAGCAATTATGTTTGGAGGTTTTACATAAACAATTCCAAGAATTTTGTTGAGGTATATTTAAATATATTCTTTTCAAAATATTTTTAAGTGTTGTTTTACATGTTTTATGTTTAATTTATTAATTATTTATTAAACTATGCATATCTAGCTATAAGTAGCATAGAATATTAGTAACGTTGTTACAATTGTGAAATATTAAAGTAGACTAAACATTTTTATAAAATTAATTAAGTTTTATTTCATCATCAAGATTTAAATCAAAGTTTTTAAATGAAAAATATATTAACAATTTTCATAATAAACAAGAGAGTTAGATTTAGGATTCAAATTATCTAAATCTGATTAAGAATTTCACTCTTAAATATTTTGGTCTATATCAACTGTATAGTTAGAGTTGGCTCTATTTCAAAGATTTTTAAAAGAATTACTATTGAAGATATATTGATGACATATCCTTTATAATAGTTTTAAAATCTGAAAGTTAGTTCTAAATACTTAAGTCATAAACCTAACTTAGACACCTTAATGAAGTTTAAGTTCTCAGTTAAGCTGAAAGTGGCAAGTTAAATAGTTTAGTAATATCTTAAGAAGCATAATTTAATTAAGGTTTAAATTGTGAGCCCAACCGAAGGTGACATGTTAAAGTTTAATTAACAAAGAAAATGATCCATGCCTTAAGATATTTTCATACCTATAAAAAAGAATGAATAATCTTAATTCATATCTTCAATATTGAATAAGTATGACTAACTAACTAATATATCCAATAATTCTCCACTATATGATAAATTTTTATTGAATCTATTTTTATTTTTATGTCAGTAGTTTAGAAACTTAAACAAAAACAATTGTGACAAGATATATAGGTTATTAATTTTAATTTTAAGAATTTGTTAAATGATTTAAAACCACATAATTTATTTTTAGACTGACCTTTAAAGTATACTTGTTATTTTTTATAAGTGATTCGTACGCTTGTAAGTAATGTTATAAATTATACAAAATTTATACACCTAATTTTGGCACATCATGTTTTTGGTATAATTGTCAGGTAAACCGATAATAGCACTGAAAACTAGTTAACCTTTGCAAGCATTAGTGCACTAGAAAAACACGCAAGTTACCTTTTATTTCTTCTCATGTGAATGCTGTAAAGCCATTTGATATGTTGAATTTTAACATATGAGGACCTACACCTTATACCAGTATAAATAGGGATATATATTTTCTACTTATTGTGGATGAATGCACCTATTTCTCTTAGATATTTTTCTTACAAAATATAGATCAAGTAACTTCTATTTTCTTCATATTTAAGAAGATGGTAGAATTTCAATTTAATATGAAAATAAATTAGGTCCAAAGTAATGGTGTTGTATAGTTTAAATCACTTTCTAAGATTCTTGAAAATAATGGTATTGTCAATAGGTTAAATTGTCCTCATACTTCACCACAAAATGGTATGTTGGATTCTAGACATAGGTGTGTGGTTGATGTAGGACTAGATTATTTGTTCAAATCTAGTGTTCCAATCAGTTATTGGCTTTATACTTTCAGATCTGTCGTTTACACATTAAATCAAGTACCTTTTAAAGTTTTACGATTTCAACCTTCTTACCAAGCTGTATGGTCGTACTCTTGATTATAGTTTTTTGAGATTTTTGGGTTTCTTAAGCTTTCCATGTCTTCGTCCTTTCACTAAAAATAAGCTTCAAGTAATGTATGTTGTTTGCACTTTTCTTGGGTAGCTATCTAATCAAAGAGGCTACTTATGTCTTGACATAAATTCTAAATTTTCATTTGTAGACATGTTGTCTTTAGTAAAATTGAGTTCCTTTTTTGTTGTCAATTCTATGTTAGATAATGTAGGTGTATCTTTATATGTATGCTTCATGTGTTCATCTATTAGGTTGGTTATGTCCTTTCTTTACTAGTGTTATGTCTAGTTCTTTGTCAACTTATTCATCTATTCTACTACCTCAATCATTAGTTATGCATGTAAAGTCTATTTTTATGATGATGCATGATTAATCACCATCATCTACATCTATTGTTCTATGGTGTTGGACTTTCTAGGCAACCTTTTACCTAGTCAATTTCACACTCTCTTGTTCCTATATCACCTCAATTGGTTCCTATGTCTAGTTCATTTCCTATCGTATCTACTTCTTATTAGTTCTCTACTACATCTTCTCATACCTCTAAGTCTATTTCTTTAGCTCCTAGTACTTCAAGAGTTTTTCCAACTTTTCCTAGTATAAATTTAATTGTGGTTCTTCCCCACTTTGGAGGTGGTTCTAGTGGACTTAATTCATATACTATGCAAACTAGGTCTAGAATTGGACACTTTCAGCCTAAAAGCACTTATTACTTCTACTCCTCTTCTCATTGTTCCAAAGTCATATGAGGATGGTATTATAAGTCTAGAGTGGTATGCAGCAATGAAAATTGAGCATGATACTCTACCTAGAAATCAAACTTAGTAGTTAGTTAATCGAAATTCCTCAACAAAGGTCATTGGCAACATCTGCATTTTTAAAACCAAGGAAAAGCCATATGATACTCAAGAAAAGTATAAGGCATGACTCGTAACTCAAGATTTCTTGCAAAAACTAGGATTAGACTTCACAGAAACCTTAAGCCCTGTAGTGAAACTCTTTTTTGTAAGGATTGTACTTATTAGGGGTGTCTAAAAATCAAACCAAACCGAATTAATTCAGACTGGATCAGATCGGTATGAACAGTTTTATAAATCAAACGGTCCAATCCCGTTTGTATTAATTAAAACCATTTTTCAAATAGTTTGGTCTGATTATATTAATTTTTAAACCGGTCTAACCGGACCAGATTAGTTTAATAATATATTAAATTTTTCATATCATTTCTCACAAATTGTTGATTAAATTTTCCATATTTTAATCAAAAGTGTATCATTAGGTGTATCATATTTATCTATTATTAACTGAACCAAAGCGTTGAAAACTGTTAACCAAACTGGACCAAACTGTTCAATTTAATATTTTTAATAACTAAACAATCAATCTGATCCGATTTGAGCAATATAAATGGTCTGGTCCATTTATTTATTTATTTATTTTACTTAAAACCAGACTGTGGACACCCCTAGTACTTACCATTAATCTACATTTTAGTAGGCACATTAGATAGCTAGACACATATAACTTCAAGTCCTATACATCTTCAAGATTTTTCCATGGTAATGCACTAGCAATTTTTACACAAGGACATGCATCAGTTACACTACTTCTTTGGCATTGAGATTACATCCTCATCGCAAGGCTTGAATTTGTGTCAAGATAATTTTGTTAAAGAGTTGTTATAGAGGTTTGGTATGTCTACTTTAAAAGTTAGGCTTACTCTAAAGGCCTTAGAAAGAGTATTGAGTAAGAACAATGATAATGGAAAATAGGATCCTTGTAATTATAGGAGCTTAGTAGGAGCCTTACAATACTGTGCTAGTTCTTAAGTACTCCAACAAATGTTCATATAAAGGCATAAAAAAGGCACTGAGGTACCTCAAGAAAAATTCAAACTGTGGATTGGTATTGATGAAACTTATTGAGTTTAGTCTTATAAGATACACAAATGTAGATTGGGTAAGCTGTCATGATGATAGAAGAAATGTGAGTGGATATTGTAGATTCTTTGAGGGTAACTTCATAGGTTGGTCTTCATCTAAATAGAGGTTAGTTTCAAGATCATCAATATAATTAGAATATAAAGCACTAGCAAGTGGTGAATCTGAAGTGATTTGGGTTCACTCTTTGCTAAAAGAAATTGGCTTCAATTTCATAGATAAATCCAAATTATTGTGATAATATTAGTGCAAAACACATAGCTAGAAATATAGTACAACATGCAAAAACTAAACATATAGAAATTGATATACATTTTGTTAGAGATTTGGTTTTACAAAAGAAGGTCGAAATCTTGTATTGTTCTTCTAAAAACCAATTGGCTAAATGTTTTAACTATGCCTTTAGCTAGTCCATTATTTTCAAAATTTAGAAGCAAGCTTATGGGACTTATTACCATAAGTTTAAAAGAAAGTATTAGATCCTATGGCTACATAGGTGACATGGGAATAAGTTACAATAAGTTTAGTCTTAATGATTTTGTTACGTAATAATAGTGTAGAAAATAGTTATGTAAAGTGTATTCTGAGTTCATAGGTTCCTTCTCAAAGCCTTTATCATATAATTAAATTTTGTAATTGTTTTAAAAAAAATCATAATTTTTTTGGGAAATTAAAAAAGTAACTCTAGTAAAACTTATAATAATAAATATAATATCAAATAATATTGAACATGATGTATTTAGATGACGTTTAATATTGAATGTGTTTAAATGATCATATTTTAATTTGAACGATATCTAATTTAATGATGTTCAAAATAAAATAATATATCAATTTGATGATGTTGTTTTTCTAATTTTTTTGTTACTTTTATACAATTAAATATTACAAAATATTACAAAAATGTCATCGACATCAACCAGTTAATGGTCAACCAGTTAATGGTAAGTTACACATACATCGAATGTATTTTTGTTACATTTGTAAAATTTAATGGTATGAAAATAACATAAAAAGTTTGGTGATATTTTTGTAATATTTATAAAACTTAATGGTATAGAAGTAAAATATCAAAATTTAATGGTATTTTTGTAACAAAATTTAATTTTTGGTGACAAAAAATCTATTTACTCTTTTTTTAATAAGCATTTTGTGTTTATAACTTTTAAGCTTAGTTTAATTGATACAACAATGTGAGTTTTGATTTCTATTATCTCTCTCTCTCGTACAATACCTCATTTTTATTAATATAAAGATTCTGAAGTTACAATATAATATACATAAAAAAGAATATTTAAAATATTAAAGTTATCTCCTTTATATTGTCTATACGTGACAATTTAGAAATTTCATGAGCTAGAGTATTGAACTCTCTTGGAATCTTGGCCGCTTGAAAGTTACTAAAGCATTTAATCAAAAGAAAAATCTCATCCAGAAATTGAGATGGTTCCCATGAAAACTGATTCGAACTATGTAGGATGCATTCAATTGCTAATTGACAATCACCTTCAATTATTACTGAGTGAACTCCCATTGCTTTGGCAATTCCAATGTCTAGAGACATTGCTCGAGATTATTCAACTACTTTAGCTGAGTAAAACTTGAGTTTTTTGCACCAAATTCAATGACATATTGTATAGGGATTATGACTGTTCTTCTCTTTGGTATATGCAAATGTGAGTTCATGAAACCAATCAGACACGTGTTGCAAACTTGTTCGAAAATTAACAAGTTTTCCTTAAAAGACCTTCTCGTTCCTTAAATGTCAAATAGCTCTAAGTAACAATTTGAGTATTTCAATTGTTGTGTCTTCCTGTGTTGAAATTATTTATCTCTTTTGAAGTTAAAAATACTTAAAATATAACAAAATATATATGTGATTATGAACATATAGATTTATATAAATAATCAAATAAAATATTACGATGAAACCTATTCATTCCAAATAAACATAATAAAATAACAAAATACGAGTGTTTTTCAACCCTCAACCATTAAAATAAAAAGACTAATAACAAAAATAAAAACAAAATTATGAAAATTCTCATGCTTTATTTTCTTTTCAGTTCATAATTTAAAATTCATGCACAAGTTTACCTAACATCTCAAAGGAGCAAAGTTCATTGTTGAAATCAATTACATGTCAAAAGTTCATGTCCTATTACTAGAACATATGATAAACAAAAAAGGCTCAAATGTGCATAATATGTATCTCATATATATCTCATGAAAGGAATCAAATGTTAGGATCGCGAAGACATCAGATTAATCATATCATACTTTAATCAATATTAAGGAAAAACATGTAGAATGTGTCTCGAGATGAATGAAAATGCATTTAACTTAAAGAGGTTATTCCTACTATTTGGTAATAGTCATGTCAATACTTTTTAAGAATTTAGGATCATAGTATTTAATTAAACTATTTTTTTCTCTCTTCTCCTTTCTTTTTTTTAAGAGAACAAACCAATGTACATATATTATTATGGTAAGTGACTAATTTGGCTCTTTTTTCTTAAAGAACCCCATATAATTTTTTTTCTTAGGAAACCCCGTATATATCTTTTTTCTTTAGTAGAAATCAAGCATAAATGAAGATAGGTACATACCTTAAACTTCTACTAAAATCATTTAATAAAAGCAATGAAAATAAGTACATCATACTTCATTAGATGTTTAAAATCCTAACATTCAATGCAACACCTATAGATATCGTCTAACAATTTAAAATACTATGAAAAGTGTTTAAAAGAGTAGAATAAATATTACTACTCATAATAAAATGATATATGCTCTATAATCTCACAAGGTAGTTCCCACTATTTGATTCTATTGCACCAAATTTAGGTTTTAACTCAATATCAACATCCAAAAATAGCATTACTAATATCCAACTCATACATTTTTAGTATTATAAAAAAGTATGATATATTTCATACTGAACGTTATTTAATTAAATGTTGTTCAAATTAAAATACGGTCATTTGAATCGTTGTTGAACGCAATCCATTTGGATCTCATTTAATATTATTAAAATATTATTTTTGTTATTTTATAAGTTTTAGGAGTATTATTTTTTGTAATTTTTCAAAAAAGAAAAAAAAAACTCAAATAAGTTAATACAATTTGGAAAAAAAAAAGTTTTCATTACTTGCACATATTTGCTCAATATGAGTTTTTTAAAATTATAATTAAACAAATGGTTAATATTTGAAGCTTTGGTTTTCTTTAAAAGAATAAATAAAATTAATTGCTATACATTTAGCCTGCATTTGAAAATTCTCTTATTACGGTTAATTTATTATATTTAATTAAATTAAATTAATCACCAAGAAAAATTAATATTTATTTAAATTTTAATTGAATGTGATTAATCAATTTCAGTTCATAAACAAATAAATCGAATTGAATAAGAAAATAAATTAGTCCAATTTAAATTGGGTTAGTAGTGTTTATAATTAGATAATAGAGATGTACATTCTTATTTTTCATTCAAAGACTACAACTCCCTAATTTCATTTATTCAAAAAAGAAAGAGTTATGACTCTTATTAATTGTGAAAAATTATGACGTAGTTGTGGCTCCAAAATTATTAGAGTCTAAAATTATTATGTTACAAATTATGATTTTTAAATTACATATAAAAACTTGTTGTTATTATATAAATTTAATAAGTATGATCTGAAAATAAAATAAGATTACTCACATGTAAAGTACGTGCATTTTTGCTAGTTTAATTAAGTTATCCATTTTCTAGTAACTTAATCACTAAGGGAAAATTCATAATTAAATTTCATAAAATAATTTGAACCTTATTTTCTAAATTTAACCTTTTTTAAAATAACTATTTTTATACTAAAAAGGCATTTAATAAAAAAAATTATTACAATTTCATAATAAGATAAGCAAATATGATGAATTTTAACTATTTTTATTTTAAATTTCTTCCAATTTTATCCTTTTTTGGATTGTTTTCATATTTCATTATAAATTAATAAACACAACCCAAATATCAAGTGATACTATTTGATTTAATTCAATAATGCAATAAATGCATAACAACATCATAACTCTTCATAGATAGAATTTTATTTAAAAAAAGATACTTTTAGTTAGTTTATTTTCACAAACACCTTGATCTTTTTTTTGCGTGCACTTTAATTATCTTATTTTTAGGGTATACAAAATATTCAATTTTTACTTTAAAAAAATTACTAATGATTTACATCCGATAATCAAATTGTAATGGAATCTTTTTTTCAAAATCAACAAGGTGTGGTTTGAATAACGGATTAATATTTTTAAATCCCCATGAATTCGATTTAATTTACTTTTATTAAAATATAATATATTTTTATGTTCTTTTTTATAGATTATAAGTTTTTAATAATTTTAAAATAATTTAAAAAATAATTATTCAAAATTTATACTTTATTAACCTTCATAATTAAATGAGTCTATTGCTTTAATTAAATTATTCTTTTTCTTTTTAAACTCTTCAATGAGTTATTCAATTTATTATTTTTTCTATTTTTATTTGTTATTTGTCAAAGTTAATTGTACTTTAGGTAAGTGTAACATATTATATTTTAATTTTTGAGTTATATAGATTTGTAATTTATACGATCATTAAAATATTATTTAATGGATTGTGTAAATTGATCTAAGTTAATTCGTATATATAATGGATCATATTAGTTTGTAGGATTATAATGTGTAAATAGGTTTTGCAGGTTATAAATTCATAATCTGTACGTATCATGTTAAGTTTTGGATTAAAACTGTGCAATAAATTTGATCCATTATATAACCCTATTTATTATTATATTTGTAAATATTTGAATCATTATTTATCAACTTGTTATTTTAGTTACTTTATTTTTTATTTTTTAAGATATTTTTCTCATTAAACATATATTAGCTCTCTTATAATTTTAAAAAAATCTTCTAAGTTAACTATCCTAAATCAACCAATAATACTAATAAAATTATTAGATGGGTAGATAGTATAATTTTTACATGCATTATGTTCATAAATTATTTTATATTTATTTGTATATAAAAAATTATTTTTATATAAAAATTAATAATATCTTCATAAAACTAATAAAATACGTAAAGAATCTGGTATAAAACTTTTACGTGTTTATATTTTATTATAAAAAAGACTCTGCACAAAAACTTTGTTGACTTCGATACTTCATTAATTAGCTCAAGTCTTGAATTCCTCCACCCATTTTCCCATTTTAAAGCGTTTATATTATATATAATCAGCGTTTGAGAACCAGTTAGGTTTATCGAAAATAATTATCATAATTTTTAAAGCATTTAGATCTACCGGTAATGGGTACGCATAATTAGGGTTGAAGATCGTTTCAAAACCATCAATTTTAAATCGATTTGAATCCGATGTGAATTATAAATTATTCAATCCGTTACAAATGTTAATTTGAATTTGATCCGCTACAAATATTAATTAGAATAAATCCAAATCCGTCAATTTTAAAACAATTTGAATCCGATCCAAAGTAAATTATGAATTATTCAATCCGAATTCAATCCGCTATAAATATCAATCCGAAAAATCTAAATCCGATCAGATTAAATTATGAATGAATTATTTAATCTAAATTAGATCTACTGTAAATATCAATCCGAACAAATTTGAATCGAATCAGAACAAATAGGATCAAAATCGTAATTTCAACTTATAAAATAAAAATTATATAAAATAAAAAAAATAAATAAAAATACTTTCTAACAGTAGCTAACAACATGATAAAAATAGTTCTCAACAAAAATGATCTAAAAGAAAAAAAAATTCAATATTAATTACATGATTTAACTCCAAATATCTATAGTTTTAACATAAAATTTAAAAATATTAAAATTCAAAGTATATCAAAATAAAATAAAACTTTTAAAGTGTTGTTCAATACAAAGCTTCAATATGAGTTGATTCTGAGATAATTCATTTAATGGAGCTTATAAATCTCGATCCTTTAAATGAATGATCACAGCATGGAGGTCATAACTACTATGTAATGCACAACAAAATGAGTACTAATTGTCCACGATGTCTGCCACACATGTTGCCTTTGTCCGTTTTCATTAGTGAATTGTAAAAGAATACAACTGGTAAATTTCTCTGTAAATGATGGATCTTATAAATATAGTTATGTTTATATGATTATGCACTAAATAACAAATTAGGCAGCAAAATAAGCACTAATAAACCAATACCCTCTTTTGCCAAGTACATGTGTTCCAAATGCACGGGAGAAGTTCTGTCAGAATATTTGAAAATGTATGTCGTTAGGTCTCTTGTTCAAGTTGGTTTACAAGTTGGTTTACTTTGGCAAAAGTGAAGAATTATAGAGATAATATGGATATATATATATATATTAAATATATCATATCATATCATATTATATGGATTTGAATATTTTTAATCCGAATTTGAATTTGAATCCGATCAAATTGTTAAGATTTAATCCAATTCGACTTCGGATCGAAACTAATCCATTTTTTCGGATTTGATCGAATTTTTCAGATTGATTGAATATTTTATTCAGTCCTACGAGTCATGATGAACAAGAAAAGAGATATAGAGCTCAATGGTGTAACATAGAGGTTAGCACTACTCAATTCTCCTCTTTTACTTTACAAACTCCTAATTTAACTAATAACATTAATTGGAAAATAAGATTTTTCTTTTCCTCAATTTTAAATAATAGATTCGAATCTCAACAAATACAATTTGAAACTAATCATTACGACTCAAAGAACGCTCTAAAGAGAACAATCATTCATTACTACTATATTCTGACAACAAATCAATTCTACTTATTTTTATTTACGATTGAAATATCAATGGATACATTATTCTTATTCATTCCTATTATAAATGAGGATAAAAATTGTGTTACTATTGAAAACAAAGTGAAAATTATTGAAAACAAAGTGAAAATTGTTGCTCTGGTCTTGCGTTCAGTTATAGACATTTTCTTCCTCGAAAGTATACTTTACCAAATTCTAGTGGCATTTGGTTGACCCAGAAGCCCTTTGTTATGTTACTTCAACATCTTAATCGATACTCTGGTTGTTGCTTTTCTTCCACAGTTAAGAATAACAACCACAATTGTTTATAATGCTCAGCTTTACAACTAAACTAATAGGAATGATATGCACACCTAAATTTAGAGGCATATATCACTTAAATTTTAACACTATGAATAATATATAGAAAAATAAATTATTTTTTAATTTTTAAAACAAGTAAACACATAGTAGAATATAAAAAATATAAATGTAAAAGTATATATAAAATTAGATGATATTAACTAACTGTAAAGTTGTACAATTTGGTATATATAAAAGAGTAAGGTGGATATATATTCTTTCTCAAAACCAACCGATCAATCCGAGTCCAAGATCATAGTGAATATTTATTTCTTTTAGCGGTTGGTTGGTCCAAATAAGTGTAAAAAATATCAAAATCAACCTTCTTGGTACAATTAGAGGTTCAGAAGTTATGAAAAATGAATAAACCAAATGAACCCTATAATATTAATATATATTGATTTTTTAAAATATATATTTAATTATTACTTTATATATTATAATTTTAATTTTAAATTTATATAAAATTATAACATATAAACCTAATCAATATAGATTATCACTCAGACACTTACAGTCACTCTCATTACTCATGTTTAATGTCTCACTTAAATCACTCTCAAATTAATCCAAAATTTGGTTCAAAATCTCTAAATTAATATTTTTTTCTAACATTACTATATAGAATATATGTTCTTGATTGACAATATGAGATTTCATTTGGATTTACAATTCCATTTAATATTAGATATGCTATTAAGCATACTTTAATTTCTTTAATTTTTCTATAATTATTATATAGGAAGTTTTTAATGATTAATTATAAAAACAACCATAATTTTATATTTTCACAATACCTACTAAAATCATTTTATTTCTTCTTAGTCATAAGAAATTAAGTAAATATAATATGTAATAGTAATAACTTTAAGTTAAATTATATGTTATATTTTTTTGTTTCCACCAGAAGAGACATTTATATCATATTATGATTATAGATTCAAAACTGTCAAGTCAATCTCTTTAAAACTATTCTTATAAGTTGGCTTAAAAGTTGGATTTTTGTAAGGTCAAAGGTAGATTAAGGTTTTGTGTTTTTCAAAACCGCCAAGATGAGGTTGGCTTATAAAATGACTCAAAAATCAACAAAATAAATCTACGCCCACTCCTGTACAAGAATGTTGGTAGTTTTTAGAAACCAATACTCCTAAAAACTTAAGCTAGTTATACAGTAATCACGTCAATGTATCGTTTGATAAAAAAAACTAGTTGTATACTTGTATAATTTTATATATGTGAGTAGGGTTGAATAAATAATCTGATCAATTCGACTAAATAAAAAATTAGATTCATTCGAGAGATTGATCATATCGATTTCAAAGTTATAGTCGGATCGAATTTAGATTAGAAAATATATACTATTTGTTCAAATTATGTTCGAATTTGAATTGATATTCTTATAATCTTGTATACATGTACCAAATTACTATTAAAATTATAAATAAATAAATTTCTTATTTTATAATATATTATAATTAAATTTTATATATACCACGATCACTTTAAATTATTATTTTAATTTAATTATTAAATATATTAATTTATATCTCTATAATAGTTTAGTAACTCTCCCAACATTCTTTTTATTTTTGTGATTCTCTTAATTAAAACTATAAATAATAAAGTTTGTTAAAATTTTGCTAATTTAAAATTAAAATATTATATGTATTGTGTTTTATATATGATAATAATTCATAAAAGAGTTTCAAGTTAAATCCAATCTTATTTGATATTAAAAAAATATGAATTACTCAAATTCGAACTATTTATATTAATTACTTCTTTTGATCAATTTCATATTAAAAAATTTCAAATTTAATTCTGATCGAATCATATTAGATTTGATAAAAAAAACATATGGTTTCAATATGCTACTTAGAATTATATATAAGAGTGTTAGAAGTTAATAATATTTTTATATATTTATCACTCTCCACAAAAGTTGACTTTAGTTCTGATATCATGTTAAACATTATTAGAAAACTAACGATATTTTTATACATCTCTCAAGGATGACAAAATGTGGACATTCAAGTAAAAAATTGAGAGAATTGTTAATAATATTTTTATATATTTATCACTCTATATAAGTGTTAGCTTCATTTATGATATTATGTTAAAAGTTATTAAGAAAATAATATTATTTTAATACATCTATCAAGTCAAATTATGGGTATATAATTAAAAAATTGAGTTTTCATTAAAAAGTTAGTGTGTTGAGTAAATTTATGAAAAGTAAAATTATTAAGATTAGTACATATATAAGTTAATAATTAAGTGTTATAACACCAAAGATTTGTTTCTTTGTCATGATTTGAACACTTACAATAAACTCATATATATATATATGTATAGGTGTTAATTGTAGGTTTTTGTGCCTGAGTGGGAAGCTCCAAACGGTTGATCAAAAGAAAGGGTATGAACTCCATCATCTTGTTTTAATATTTTTCAAGAAATTTAAAGATATACTTTACTTACTTGAGAATTAAGAATGATTCTTTTATTTCTCTTAGAGTAGTAATATTTTAGAATTTGTTCTTTTTCTTCTAATTCAGTAATGTAAGTTCCTTCTCTTTTTTTGTTTGAATTATACAGCACAATTCACGTTGTTTCTTAAAATAAACCCTACGTGCTTATATTTAATTATAATTCTTAAAATAAACCCTACGTGCTTATATTTAATTACAAAAAAGGACTCTGGAGTCTCTTTTTTTCCTGGTAAAGACTCTGGAGTCTGGACAAAGACTTTGTTGACTTCTCTACTTCATTAATTAGCGCAAAGCTTGAATTCATCCACCCATATTTCCTTTATTTACTCAATTTAATTTATATATAATCAGCATTATTTGAGAGTTGGAGGGACTTGTTCAGTCTTGATTATTAGTTAATTAAAAATTAATTATTAATATTTTTGAAGTTTTATTTTTATTATTATAAATTTTAAAAATATTTTTCTTATAATTTTAAAAAAATCTTTTAAGTTGACCATCCTAAATCAACCAATAATTAAAAAAAATTAAAAATATATTCGTAAAATTAATGAAATAAGTAAGGAATCTGGTATAAAACTTTTTCAAAGAAGTAACCGTACGTGTTTATATTTTATTATAAAAAAAAGACCCTGCACGAAGACTTTGTCCACACCTCCACTTCATTAATTAGCTCAAAGCTTTTGAATTAATCCACCCATTTTTCCTTTTATTTGCTCATTTCAATTTTTATATGATCCGCGTTTGAGAACCAGAAGGTTTATTGAAAATAATTATCATCCTTTTTAAAACTTTTAGATCTACTAGTAATGGGTACGCCTCATGATGAACAAGCAAAAATAGATATAATAGAGCTCAATAACCTAACAGAGAGGTTAGCACTACTCAATTCTCCTCTTTTTACTTTACAAACTCTTAATTTGATTAATATCATTAACCCGACCGAAAGATTTTTCTTCCTATTCAACAAATCACAGATTTGCGAAAGAGGCTCCCAACTCAAGTTTGAATAGAGAAAGAAAAAGAACAATCTTTCGTTATCAAAAAGTTCTTACAAAGAGTCAATTATACTTATTTTTATTTACGATTGGAGTATCGATGGATACATTATTTTTATTCATTCTTGTTATAAACGAGAATAAAAAATGTGTTACTATTGAAAACAAAGTAAAAATTATTGCTCTAGTCTTGCGTTCAATCACAGACATTTTCTTCCTTGAAAGTATACTTCATCAAGTTCTAGTGACATTTGGTCGACCCAAAAACTCTTGGGTATGTTACTTCAACATCTTAATTGATGCTCTGGCTGTTGCTCCTTTTCCACAGGTAAGAATAACAATCACAATTGTTTATAATACTCAACTTTACAACTAAATTAATAGAAATAGTATACACACCTAAATTAATAGGAATGATATATACACTTAAACTTAAATCTACAGGCACATCACTTAAATTTTAACACTATGAATAATATATAAAAAATAAATTATTTTTTTTAATTTTTAAAACAAGTAAACACATAGTAGAATATAAAAAATATGAATGTAAAAGTATAGGTAAAATTAAATGATTTAATATTTCTATTACAGTTAACTATAAAGTTGTACAATTTAATATATATAAAAAGGAGTAAGGATGGGCACTATTTCTCAAAAACAATCAACCATCGGAGTCTAAGATAAAACTAAATATATATTTCTTTTAGAAGTTGATTGGTTTAAATAATAAGTCTAAAAAATATCAAAATCGATCTTGTTTATATAATTAGAGGTTTAGAAGTTATGAAAAACTAATAAATCAAATAGACCTTACAAAGGTTGGTTAAGGTTTTGTGTTTTTGAAAACCGCGAGATGAAGTTAGCTTATAAAATGACTCAAAAACCAACAAAATAAATCTACGCCCACTCGTGTATAGGAATGTTGGTAGATTTTAGAAACTAATACTCCTAAAAGTTTAAGCTAGATATACAGTAATAACGTCAAAGTATCGTTTGATAAAAAAACTAGTTATATACTTGTATAATTTTATATATATAAGAAAAGGTTGAATAAATAATTTGATCAATTCGACTAAATCAAAAATTTGATCCATTCAAGAGATTAATCATATCGATTTCAAAGTTATAATCGGATTGAATTCATATAGTAAAATATACCATTTGTTCGAATTATGTTCCAATTTGAATTGATATTTTTATAATATGTTGTCAATGTATCAAATTATTATTAAAATTATAAATAAATAAAAAAGTAATTTTATAATGTATTATAATTAAATATTATATATACCACAATCACCTTAAATTATTATTTTAATTTAATTTAATAGTTTTTAGTAAGCCTCCAAACATACTTTTTATTCTTATGATTCTCTTAATTAAAACTATAAATAATAAATTTTACTAAACTTTTACTAATTTAAAATTAAAATATTGTATGTTTTGTGTTTTTTATATGATATTAATAATTCATAAAGGAGTGTCAAGCTCAATCAAGCTTTATCTGATCCTAAAAAATATGAAATGCTCAAATTTAAACTAATTCGTATTGATTACTTCGTCCGATCAATTTTAGATTAAAAAATTTCAAATTTGATATTGATTGAATCATATTTGATTTGATAAAAAATATATGTTTTAATATACGACTCAGAATTATATAAAGGAGTGTTAGAAGTTAATAATATTTTTATACATTTATCACTCTCCAAGTGTTGGCTTTAGTTCTTATACAATGTTAGACATTATTAGAAAACTAATTATATTTTTATACATCTATCAAAGATGATAAAATGTGGGCATACAAGTAAAAAATTGATAGAATGACTAATAATATTTTTATATATTTATCATTGATGCTAACTAAAAATTATTAAAAAACTAATAATGTTTTAATACATCTATCAAGGATTCCAAAATATGAGCATACAAGTAAAAAAAATGAATTCTCCTTAAAAAGTTGGTGTGTTGGGTAAATTTATGAAAAATAAAATTATTAAGATTAACACATATGTAATTTAGTAATTAAGTGTTAGAACACCTTAGATTTGTTTCTTTGTCATAATTTGAACAATCAAGATAAACACATATATACATTTGCAGGTGTTAATTGTACTTTTCTTTACTAGAGTGGGAAGCCCTAAACAGTTGATCAAATGGAAGGGTCTGAACTCCATCATCATGTTTCAATATTTTCCGAGAATTTTAAAGATATACCTTACTTACTTGGGAATTAAGAAGGGTTCTTTTATCTCTCCTAAAGTAGTAATATTTTGGAATTTATTCTTTTTCTTCGGACTTAGTCATGTAAGTGACTTCTCCTTTTTTTGAATTATATAGCACAATTCATGTTGTTTTTCTTTGTATAATTTAAAGAAATATCTCAACGTGATGCAAAAGTGTCGATTTTTGTATAACATAAAAAATATAAGTTTTTTTATTATTCAAAAAATGATACACATTTTTTTATATAACATGTGATTTTTTTAGTAGATTTAAAAGTAAATTTATGAGAATAAATAAGTTATACAATAATTACCTCCAATGGGAAAACAGAGTTTGAGGGTATCAAAATCACAAGTGATGATCATGTGTAGGTAGGGGTACTTATTTTATGACATTTTAAACTAAATTTTCAAAAATTTATCAATTTTGAATAGAAATTAACTGGAAATTAAGATGATATAGTGATGAAACCTAATATATAACCCATTAATTTTTATAATCTATTTTATCTTATCTTAGTTATTTTTCATAAGATGATACTAATTGTAATATATAATTTGTTCTAAATAAACATAAATAAAACAAATAAAAATAAAAAATATATATGATAAATGTATGATTACTTATAATGTAATATTTTAACACGAAATGAAATAATATTATATTTAAAGTTAGTTACATTATCAATATAATGAGATAAAATAATATTTAAATAAAATATAATAATATTATACCATAAATTTATTAAAGATATTAAATAAAATATGAGATAAAATCGATTTCATTTTAATATATATATATATATATATATATGTTATTATTTATTTTGTTATTATTATAATAATAATTATATTTAAATATAATTAACGATAATTATATAATAAAAACTTTATATATTTTCCATTCACTTGTTAACTTGAATACAGATATTCGGATCTTTCTGGTACTTCTTTGCAGTACAGCAAGAGACATCATGTTGGTACAAGGCATGTAAACAACCTATCGGCTGCATTCCTAGTAGTTTTGATTGCAAAGATAGCATTACGAAGAATTTGACATTTATTAGTAACTTTTGCTCTGTAAATCAACCAGACACAAGTTCTACTATTGCGTTTGATTTCGGAATCTACGCAGAAGCAATTAAAACTGATTTATTGCTTGACACATCAGATATTTCAAGAAAGATTATTCATTCTTTTTGGTGGGGATTGCGAAATCTGAGGTTAGACATTTTTAAGAGTTTGTCTTTGTTTATCTAAACCGTAATTATCCTTTTAAGGTATAAAATAATACTTTCATCCAGTTTTATTGCATCTTCATAAAAAATAAATAATTAAAAATATTATTTTATGATGTACAGTTCTTTTGGCGACAACCTCCAATCAAGTGGCTATGTGTGGGAGACCTGCTTCGGAGCTTTAATTACCACCTCTGGGCTCGTGCTTTTTTTGTATTTTATTGGACAAGTCCAGGTTTGTTCTGAATATAAGTACGAGGGGATCAACGGAGAGATTAAATATAATATCTATAAAATTATAAATAAATTTATACATAAAATAAAATTATATCCTTTGATTTTTATTTTTATTATTTAAAATTTAATTATAAATTCAATAATTTAAATATATTTGTATTCATGTAAACAACTATATTCAACAAAAAGAAAATGACTAATATTTTTTTGACTGTTTTTATGGTTATCCTCCTAAATATTCTAACCCTTTTTTTTATTAATTTTAATTCCCGTGTTAATTTTATATAAATTTTTAAAGGAAATTTTAGATTACAAATAAAAAAGCTCTTTCTATATATATTATCATAATAACATCTAATAAAAATAATACACTTTATATTTAAGAAAGTTATCTCTTATTTATTTTCTTTTGTTACCTTTAGAATTAATAATAATTATTATTTACACTTTTTATAATACCCATCTCACATTTCATAAATGCTTTTTATATTATTATATTTGCCTTTGTCTTGTGTAAGAATAGAAGTCTATTTTCTCATAAGAGAATTTGAGAAAGAGTGGGAAAAAACGAGAATAAGTCAATTAGCTTAATTTTTATATCATTCTTCAATTTCTCTGTTATAGTCTTACAAAAGCAAGAGAGAGACAAAGAATCAACTAAAATAAGAGAAAAGTATAGAATAACAAAATCTGCTCGAGCAGTGAGGTGGAGGCACTATTCTAACCGCTTATTAATTCTCCTCGTGATTAGAGTGGATGGTCCCACTCCTCCAATGAATATTAACCTGCTCTACTTGTTGTTGCTTATGTGCTTGCCCAAACAGTGCGTACAGTTTAGCGCATATGTACCCATCAATTGCCCTCCGTCTCAAAATCCTTATACGCAAGGATAAAAGCAAGGTAGGTTTTAGAGAACCATCACTCGTTCTCCCAAGTGGCATCGTCGACTGGTGCTCCTACCCATTTAACGAGGATTTCTGATTTTGGTCGATACTTTCCTTTTTGGATCACCCCACGTTCCAAAACAGTTTCTGGTTAAGGAATCACTGTAGAATTATCTGAAAGAGGAGGCAATTGGGTGAAGGTAGGGGTGTGGGGTCCAAGGTGCTTTTTGAGCCGGCTAACATGGAAGATGTTATGAACCTAAGAACCAGCAGGTAGGGCGAGCTTATAGGCCACAACTCCCATTCGAGCTGTTATCAGATAAGGATCATATTAACGTGGAGCTAGCTTCATGGCAGCTCGAAAAACCACCGAGGTTTGTCTATAAGGCTGCAGACGGAGGTACACATAATCCCTTACCTCAAAATTCACCCTCCGTCGATGTTGATTAGCTTGATATTTCATTTTATTTTGTGCTTGTAAGAGATTCTGGCACAGATCATGTAGCATATGATCTCGATCTCGTAGAGTCTCATCCACCAACTGAACATTGGAAGTTCCAGGAATATAAACCAATAGACGTGGCGGTGGAGTTCTATATACTGCTTCAAACGGAGACATCTTAGTTGAGGAGTGAATTAAGGTATTGTAACTGAATTCTGCCCAAGGTAGCCATTCTATCCAGTGTCTTAGTTGATCTCCTACAAAGCAATGTAGGTACTATTCTAGGGTACGGTTAACCACCTCTTTTTGGCCATCCGTTTGAGGATGGTAACTCGAACTCATGCAAAGTTTGGTACCTTGGAGTTGGAATAAGGTTCTCCAAAAAGAACTGATGAATATCTTATCTCTATCACTTACTATAGATTTAGGTATACTTTATTTCTTATGAACCATACCCCATCCCTTTGGTATAAGTTGTGTATTGCACTTAAGGTGATTCTATTTTGAAGTTTCTCATAAAAAGGATCTTGTTGAACTTCTTTTTGGAGTATGGGCCACCAGGCAGCTTGAGGTTGATAAATGGAAAGAAATTGAAATTCTACTACTCGGGATAAGCAATCTGCTGCTTGGTTTTCTGATCCCTTTTTATATTCGATCTCATAGTCATAACCGAGTAGCTTAGGTAACCAACGTGTCTGGGCTGGTGTAGTGATCCTTTGTTCCAAGAGATACTTCATGCTCTTCTAATTCGTTCGTACAATGAATGGTCTTCCCAGCAAATAGGGTCTTCATAGCGTGATAGCTTTAACTACTATTAACATTTATTTCTCATAAGTGGACAGAGCTAAGGCTGATCCTTTGAGGGCAGCACTAAAGTAAGCCACTGGGTGATTTTCTTGTGTCAAAACTACCCCAAGACCTATGTCACTTGCATCACACTCGATGACAAAACGTTGAGTAAAATCAGGTAACTTTACAATGGAAAGGGCATTCAATGCTTCCTTTAATTGTTGGAAGGCTCTAGCTATAACCTCGTTTCACTGGAACCCTTATTTTCCCAATAGGCAGGTGAGTGGTGCTGCCATTCCTCCAAAATGTTTGATGAACTTTCTATAATAGCCTACTAACCCAAGAAATCCTCTGACTCCCTTGGCTGTTGTTGGTATTGGCCATTCCTTTACTATACAAATTTTTTGGGGGGTCAAGTGAGACCCCTTGTTCAAAGATCAGGTGGCCCAGATATTCTACTTGTAAGACCCCAAAGTGACACTTGGATAGTTTAGCATATAAACTATTAGTTGCAAGTATTTGTAGAACATTCTGCAAGTGTAAGATGTGATCTTCCCAATTTCGAGATAAGGTCGAAAGAGGTCATTCATTAGGCTTTGGAAGGTGGTTGGAGCGTTGGTGAGGCCAAACGGAATCACAAGGAACTCATAGTGCCCTTCATGTGTTCTAAAAGCAGTTCTAAGAGGTAGGGGATTTTCTTCTCTGGAAAAAGGATTAACCTCAAAAAGGGTACGAGAGGCGCGCAATGCTTGTAATTCAGTGAGCACCGCTTGTAGGGTGGTGCCTACCTGGTCGACCCTAGTCTCATGTCGAGCAAGGGTTTCCATTACCTCACTGCGAAATTCAGCATTGGATTTTCCCCTGGTATCCATGGCTTTGATACCACTGATAAGAGTAATTTGAGAGAGAAAAGAGGAAAAAATGAGAATAAGGCAATTGGCTTAATTTTTATATCATTCCTCAGTTTCTCGGCTATTTTATAGCCTTACAAAAGCAAGAGAGAGAGATAGAGAATAAACCAAAATAACTGAAATAGAAAGGCATGAAATAACAGAATCTATTCGGGTAGTGAGATGGAGGCATTACTCTAACCGCTTATTGATTCACCTCGTGATGAGAATGAATGGTCCCCCTCCTCCAACGAACATCACTGTTATGCTTGTTGCTGCTTATGTGCTTGCCCGAGTGTATGGATTAATCATTAAAAAAATAAATATTTATTTATCAAACGATATTGGGGACGGGGATTTGAACAAGATATTATTTAAAAAAATAATATATATATATCAAGCATTTTACTTAAGTTATATTATTGTGACACAAGTGTATATCCAGCTATTGAAAAAACAAATCACTACTTAAAATTAATTAAGTTATATAATTGTGGCATAGGTGTATATTGAGGTCTTGACAGGTGCAATATCAACAGAGGAAAAATGGCAGGGGATGAAATACAGAGAACTAGATGTGGATGTGTGGTTAAATAACAATAACATTCCTAATAAGGATAAGATTAAAAAAACTTTAATGCGAAAGATTCAATACATGCCAGAAATCAAAGATATTCATTTGAAATTTTTTCTTCCTCTTCTATCAACTCAAGAAAGAAGGTCTATCAAAAGTTGGCTCTGTCATCCAATTCTAAAAAAGGTATGCATGTATTATTTATACAAATGGAAAAAATTTAAAAGATGTTAAAAGAACAACCATTCACCCGAGTTCTTTGGTCTCTAGTTATCCATCATTGGTACCAGGTACATGTTATGGGATCGACTAAAAAGAGAAATTTAGTCTTACCTATGTTTTTTATACAATCCAAACTCACGTACTCATAAATCATAATTGTCATAATTAAAATTTCGAACATTCTACGTATTAAGATTAACTTCATGTCATTTAATCTTAACTTATTGGTAAAAATAAAGAAAATTTATTATTTTAAATTAAAATAATCTGATAGTCTTTTAGTTATTATTATTATTATTATTATAAAGTGATTAAAAGTTATCTTTTAAAGATAAAGAAGTGCATTTTTTCACTTAATTATATTTTTAATTGTTACAATTTTATTATATTATTATTAAAAGTTATCTTTTAAGGATAAAAAAGTGCATTTTTTCACCTAATTATATTTTTAACTGCATTAGGCAAGTATTTTGTTTACTTTGAATAACTAAAATAGAAAAGTGGAGAGAAAAAATCAAATATAAATAACATAATTAAATATAAACATAAAAAAATATTATTTATTTTATTTAATATTATAGGTTGCAGCTCTTCAAAATGTAAACACCAAAATATTGGAGGAGATAACTAATTGCCTAAAACCAGTGATCTATTCTGAGAA
This sequence comes from Hippophae gyantsensis, assembly GCA_030763125.1. Classification (NCBI taxonomy): domain Eukaryota; kingdom Viridiplantae; phylum Streptophyta; class Magnoliopsida; order Rosales; family Elaeagnaceae; genus Hippophae; species Hippophae gyantsensis. The sequence continues at coordinate 24,203,696 of CM061039.1, read as the reverse complement.
CAGTTACATAATTTGTGAAGGAGAACCATTGGGTTTTATGTTTTTAATTACACAAGGTGTTGTATGGAACTTCAAAACCAGTGATGGTAATAACAACAGTGTTAATATTATGGGCAATTGTAGACGTATTTCGAAAGGACATATCTATGGAGAACAACTTTTTGAACGAATTTTGAAATCAATACTTCTTGGTGTTGATCCAGATTTAGATATTCTCATCTCAGATACAAATGTGAAAGCCCATACAAAGGTGGAGGCATTTGTTATAATGGACAAAGATATAAGAAATATAATTTCTAAATTCAAGATCCCAATCATACAAAGCTATGTCAAATCTGGAAAGAAAGATTTAAACCCGGAGTCATCTGCAGCTTCAATTATACAGGGTACTTTTCGTTGGCGACGGGCAGCGATCAAAGCTGCAGCTGATCTAAAGATTTTTTAAGAGTTTTAGGTTATAATATATTTTTTTTGTATTTTATTATTATTATTATTAGAATAAAAAGTGGCATGTTATCTTTGTATTGTTTAGGTTTGAATCTTATGATATATTACATTTGTAATTTTTCCTTTTTGTGAGAACTTCTTGGCATCTTGCTATGTTCAGATTTAATATTTTTTTATTAAATGAAAATGATAATTGTTTAAGTCATAGAATAGATAGTAGAATTGCTTGAAAGTTCAGACGTTTCCCCGCTCAACTGCTTGGATTAAGAAGTTCGAGAATACATTATGGATTAAATGAATAATGGTCGTTAGTATTAATTTAAATATAAATAAGATAATATGATATTTAAATATAATGAAATAATATTATATCATAGAATTTATTAGAGATATTAAATAAAATATGAGATAAAATAAAACTTATCATTTTATGTCTCTAACCTGAAATGACTATAAGTCATAAATTTATATAATTATAATTGCAATCAATATACATTTATCAATATACTTAGTAGCAATATCATTATTTTAATTTTCCATTCACTTGTGAACAATCGGTTGCGTTTCTAGTAGTTTTGATTGCAAAGACAACAGTATGAATAATTTGACATTCATTAGCAACTTTTGCTCTATAAATCAACCAAACAAAAGTAGGTATTGAGAAATCTGAGGTTAGACATCTTTAACTGACAAATTTCAACTTAAATATAGATTAGAATCCTCTGTTTGGGTTTGCTTTTATTTGTCAAATCTGGTAATTTTTATTATAATTTTGAAATTCATCTTGTAGAAACAAAAAGTAAAATGTTGAGATTTAAATCAAGAAAACAACGAAAAACAAATCTTGGAGGATATTTATCAATTTTTCATGACTTCGTGAAAAATAAATCTAACATAACCCCCATTTTACTAATTTCATTCTAAGATGACATTTACTTATATTTTTTTTCTTACTCTCCTGTATATATAAATTATCTAATTAACTTATTTTAATTTTAATTACCCGATAAAAAACATATATTTATTTTTTTATAATATTAAAAATATATTTTTTTATTTACGTTTTAAGAAAAATAAATATTTCTTTTCTTAAAAATAAAATTTTATATATAAAGTATACTTATTTCTCATTTTTAATACATATAGGGTCACCTTATAATGAAAATAGTAGAAAATATTAAGTTAACATATTTTACAAAAATAATTAAATTAAATTATTTTGTTTTTCATTTTATGCTATAAAGTTCTTGCGGCCAAAACCTCGGATCAAACGACTACTTGTGGGAGACCTGCTTCGCAGCTTTAATTATGACCTTTGGGCTCATGCTGTTTTTGTATTTCATTGGACAAATCCAAGTTTGTTCTAAATATATATATATATCTAAGCACCTTATAGTTACGACACATTATAGTTACTACACATTGTTAATTCTAATAATATTTTAATTATAGATAATTATAATTATCTATAAAAATATAATATTTTTTTTAAATAATCATAATAAATAAGACGTCAACGATAATGATTATTAAAATTTTAAATGCATGATTAATTGAAATAGAATATATGTTATTATTATTATTTTTTATACATATAATTAAATAAAAAATAAAAATTTCATATAATCATAATAAAGGTATGTAATTAGATTTTTTTAAAGCAATAAATTTCATATATGCTTATATTATTTACACAAATGTAAAAATTTTCAAAGATGTTAACAGGAAAACCATTCACTCTAGTTCTTTTGTTTTTAGTTATCCATCATTGATAGCTGGTAGGTTGGCACATGTTATGGGCACAGACCAAAAGCAAACAGTTTATTATTAAAAGGACAATTTAATGTTTTCTATGTTTTTTTATACAACCCCAAACTCACACATGTCATAAGGGAAATCTTAGAATAATAAAATTGACTTTATACTATTTAGACAAAAGTAGTTTGTAAAATAGGAACATAATTTATTATTTAAGGGCAACTATTATCGTAATCTTATAGTGATTAATATTATTAAAAAAGTGACATTTACATCATAAGTTAGTTTTCTTAATAAGATATTTTATTATTATTAAAATTGATTGTGTAAAGATAATATATTATAAATTTTAAATTGATAAACATTTTGATTACTTGAATAACTAAAATAAAAAAAATCAAATAAAATAGAAAAACTAGATATAAAATTAAAAATATTATGCAATTATTATGCAATTATATTTTAATAACAATATTTAAGTATTAAAATGTTATTATGAAGCTTAAATATCACCCACCCTTTCTTAAAATATTAATAATAAATTATTTTTATATATCGTAATCATAATTGAAATAATAATTTTCCGTTGAAAATAGTTATATAGATCTGATTATACTTACGTAATAATATTACGCTATATTACTTGTGATTTACCATAAATTTCTCATAAAAAGACTTTTTTATAATAATAATAATAATAATAATACTTTATGGTCCAAATAATTATTAAATATTGAAGTGAAATTATCATTGATATTTTAATTAACATTATAGGTTATAGCTATTCAAAATATAGACAACAAAGTATTTGAAGAGATTCCTTCTTGCCTAAAATCGGTGATCTATTATAAGAACAATTATATAATTCGTGAAGGAGAACCATTGAATTTTATATTTTTAATCACATAAGGTGTTATATGAAACTTCAAAACTAATTATGGTAATAACAAAAGTGTTAATATTATGGACACATGTACACGTATTTCAAAAGGAAATGTCTATAGAGAACAACTTTTAGAAGAGACTTTGAAATCAATACTTCTTGGGTTGACCTAGATTTAGATATTCTCATCTCAGATACAAATGTGAAAGCCATAAGTATTTGCTATAATGGACAAAGATATAAGAATTATTGTATCCCAATCATACAAAGATTTGCCAAATATGAGAAGGAAGTTTTAAACCCTAAGTCATCTACAACTTCAATTATACAAGGTATTATTTGTTGGCGACAAGCAACGATCGAAGCTATAGCTGATCTAAGAATTGCTTAGAGTTTTAGGTTTTATTATATATTTTGTATTTTTTTTATTATTGGAATAAAAAGTGGCATGTTATCTTTATGTTATTTAGTTATGAATCTTATGATATATTATATTTGTATTGTTTTCTTTTTTGCGAGAACTTCTTGGCATCTTGCTATGTTTGGATAAAATACTTTTTTATTAAATGAAAATGATAATTGGTTTCAAGTCATAGAATAGATAGTAGAATTGCTTGAAGTTCAGGCTCTTCCTAACTCAACTGCTTGGATTAAGAGATTTGAGAACCTACCTATAATTGATGAGCAAAATTGGTAATATCGATCTTGTAAATACTTTGGTTTTATATATTTTAAAATTCTCAGAAGTGTATGAATCATTTTATAAAAAATGACAAATATACTCCCAAAATTGATCTAAGGAATGAACGTATGTGGTTTTTAATTTATTATTCAAACTTTAAAAAACAAAATTAAATCCTAAACATCCTGTCACGATATTTTGGTTTTTTGTGTTTCCTAATCTAATAACATAAAAGAATAAACATAGATATGAATTCAATAAACAATTATGAAAATTTTTATCATTCATAATAATGGAGTATTTATGGATATAATAATTAAGTTAATTATGTTTACTCATATTATTTAGATTATTAAAGATATAAATTGATATTTATTGATTCTCTCTTTTTTATATAAATATTATCTTTAGTGGGGTTAGATATTTTTGATTAATTTGGTTAATTAAATTTTTTTTCTCTAACAGATTGAAAATGAACCATTTAAATGTCATATTTGGTGGAGTTAGACATTTTAAACTTTTATTCAAGGTGTCCAAATTAAACATAAGAATTTAATTATATGAGTACTAACTTTCAAGTTTTAAAACCATTATTGAAAATATGTTGTCAATACATTTTCGAATAACAGTTCTTATAAAAACTTTTGAAATAGAGCTTCATTCTAACTACAGGACGATTGTGCCAACAAATAAAAGAGTACTACTTTAAATCAAACTGGATAATTAAACCATAATATCTAATTTTCAGATTTAAGTTTGTAATAAAAAGTAATATATTTCTCTCTAACATCCTTAATTCAAAATCAATTTATTTTATAAAAATATTTTACTTATTTAATATTTCGTAAACATAACAACGTTATTATTATATCATATTTAAAAATAACCAACCATGTTAAATTTAATCACAGAAAAATTAAATATAACATATAAGAATAAAACATAAAAATAACTATAAAAAATTTATTTTAAAATTATACCTCAAAAAATCCTTATAGAATATTAACGCTAATTCCATTTCTGGAAAACCTCCAAACGGATTTGCATTTCTACTTATTGAATCAAGAACTTGAAATCTACAAAAACATAACTACTTCTTCTAAAAAAATAGAAGAACTTTAAAACTAAAAAAACTAAGAAAAAACAAACAAAGTTTTCTAGAGAGAAAAAGAGTTGAGAAAATTGTGTGTTTTTTACAATGGGGAAGAGTTTCCTTTTATAGGTGAGGAAAAGGCTAAAAAGGTAGAAAATATCTCAAAAATTGGTCTTGGATGCGTTTGGACAAAAATGGCACGCGTGTGAGGGCGTTGGTGTGGCATGGCACGCACAGGGATAGGCGCTGACACTGCATGGGTGTTCCCAAGGGCATGGGTAGTATGGTACACATAGACATTGACATGGCATGGCATGCGTAGGCGCCGCACGACATGGGCACATGCAGGTGCTGACACGGCATAGCGCGTGTAAACCCTAATACAACATGAGCGGTGATGAGTGCTTAAAAAGAACTAAAATTATAGTGGTTTAATGTAATTTAATTGATTAAATAGATTCATATCTGTATGATTTTATCATATAATTTATATAAATTTTTCTTCTCGAAATCATAGGTATTTTTATTATTTTTCAGGTATTTTCGTTCAAAAAAAATAATTTAAAGACTTGGAGAAAAAAATATTGGATGCAATACATCACAAATATGTTAAAAAAATGAGGAAAAGTTAAAAAAATGGAGAAAAGGACAAAAATGCCCAAAACTCGCGTCAGGGTCACCCATGCTGCGTCAAAGCTACCCATGTCGTGTCAGAGCCACCTATGTTGTGACAACTCTTGCTCGGGCCATGCCGTGTCAGGGCTCAATCTACACATACCACCTCATACCACACGCCCATGCCGTGTCAACGCCTATCTCTACGCGTGCCACACTGCGCCTATATCACCCAATGCCCCCACATGTGTGCCATTTTTATCTAAACGCGTCCAAGACCAATTTTTGATATATTTTTCCCTTTTTTAGTCTTTTTCTTACCTATAAAAGGGCCCTCTCTCCCATTGTCAAAAACAAATTTTTTTCTCAACTCTTTCTCTCTATATATTTTTCTTAGTTTTTTTAGTTTTAAAGTTCTTCTCTTTTTGAGAAGAACTAGTTATGTGTTTGTAAATTTCTAGCACTTGATTTAATGAACAAAAATGCAAATCCATTTGAATTTTTTCTAGAAACGGAATTAGAATAAAAATGATTCGTACACTTGTAAGAGTTTTACAAATATAAAACCAAAGTACTTGTAAACTCGACATTGCGGGTCTTGTTAATAAAAATTTTGGTGCCGTTGTCGAGGAAAGAATAGAGTTTTTAAATTATTTATCAAAAGTTTGAAAAAAATTTGTGTTGTAATAATTGTGATTTTATTTATTTATTTTGAGTTCAAAAAAACAAAAGAAACAAAATTTAAAAAAAAAATAATTTTTAAGTTTTAATTTTAGTTTAATTTTGTTTTAATTTTTTTAACAATTCTTTTAAGTCTTAATTTTCATTTATTTTTTCCTTTTTTTATTTTTTATTTTTAATTCTCTTTTAATTTTAATTTTAATTTGCTTTTTTTCTCTTAATTTTAAGTTTTAATTCTCTTTTAATTTTTAATTTTAATTTTAATTTTAATTTTCTTTTAATTTTTAATTTTAATTTTAATTCTCTTTTAATTTTTAATTTATTTTAAAAATAATTAATTATTTTTTGAATTTTATTTTTAATTTTAATTTAAAAAGAATTAATTTATTAATTTAATTAACTTAGATTTTTGCTAACTTAATTTATTAACTTAATTAATCCATAATTTTAAAGTAATTTTATTTATTTAATTTTTGTTGTTTATTTTAGTTTAATTGCATGTGAATAATTTTAAAATTGGTAAAACTAAAAATATTTGTTAAGATGTTAAAAGTTTATAGCGATATGTGTATGTGAACTTTAATGATGAACATAATAAATACACCTATATTTCTCTATCACTACTTGCACATTCTCTCAAAATAGGTAACTTTTTTCTCCTTTCTCTTTTTCTTTAATTTACAATTGTTACCTTGAGGACGATGTGAGTTTTACATTAGGCAGGTGAAAAATTACCATGCTTCATTTCAAATATTTTAACAACTTTAAAAGTTTTTATGTTCACATTTTCATTTTTATATTGCTTGATTTTATTCTTTTTGTATGGTTTAGTAATTTTTAGAATTTTAGAATTAGTTTTAAAAATTATCTCACAAAAATGTATCATTTTTTTAAATCAAATTTAAGTAAATAGTTAAGTCTTTTGTACTATTAGATTAATTTTTGAAAACATATAATGGAGTATATGATAATTAGTTAATTTTTGTCATAACTATTATTTTGTTGATATGGTGTGGAAATTATATTAAACCCAATATTCGATATTTAGGAATCAAATAATGGAGACTATCCTTGTGAGATATAATTTGAGCCTAATTTTTTTTATTTCTGAGTGAATATATATTTTTTACTCTAAACACATTTCTTAATTTTTCAAATTTTTAGGTAATCTCTATAAGTATTAGCATTAAATGTATGAATTTTCATCTTAATAGAGTGTAGTGTATTTATTTTTCATTTGCTTATATTAAAATAGAAATTGATAATATATATCTTTATCTCATTCATGCATGACTTCTATCAGAAAGAGACATATTCGGGGTTTTTTAAACCAAAACCAAAATCAAACAAAAAAGCCACAAAATTAATCACTCACCAAAATCTTACAAAAATGTACAATCTATACATGGGTCCACTCTCTAAAAAATATATATGTTAAAAAATCTCTTTAAAAAAGAGAAGAAAAGAAATGAATAGTATAGTCTACATACTATGACTCAAATAACCTACAAAGTTGTGAGAAAAAGCTAATTAAAAAATAAAGTTATAGGAAGTAGATCTCTAAAAAGTCATTACACTTTCTTCATTTCTAAAAGGATTATATATCTTGAAATTTTTGCTTAATTAGTTTGATTGATGCATGGAAATAATATATATGATGTCTTTATAATTTATACATTCGATTCCTTTCATGAGATCAAAGTTATGCACTATTTTGAGCATTTCTTCTTTATACATATGCGAACATATTAGTTCATTTCTATACATCAACCTTTTCTCATATAAATTAATATGAGTGTTTGAACTAATAGGATTCAGTATTTTTTAGAGTATTAACTTGTGAGGAATATAGTCTAAACTAATTCAGATTCCTCAAACAAAGTTTGGATGAAATTAAATTGATACATTTTTTATATAAAATATGAAAATAATTTTCAACTAATTATTATAATAAATCATGAATGTTTAGGAAGTTGAAATAATTTGTGCTTAAGATTTTAATTATTAGATTTAAAAGAGACTATAAGCATGAGATATTTCATTTCTTTATTGTATTTCAACTAATATAAAATCAAAATATTTGTAGGATCGACATTACATGTCTTTTTCATCAAGCGGCATGGACGGCTTTAACGTGGGATTTGGACAATTTCGTCCTTTTCTCCATTTTGAATTTTCCTCCTTTTTTAACATATTTGTGATGTATTGCATCTAATTGTTTTAGTCTTTAAATTATTTTTTGACAAAAATACCTAAAAAACAATAAAAATACCCGTGATTCTAAAAAATAAATTTATATAAAATATATGATAAAATCATAAAAATATAAATCTATTTAATCAATTAAATTATATTAAATCATGATAGTTTTAGTACTTTTTAAGCACTCATCACAACCTTCAACCAGCTTCTTGCTAGTCTCTTAGCAAGAGAAGTGATAAAAACTAAAAATTAAAGTATCCTAAATCACTTTCGTGGATTGAAATGGTTGCATTTAGCGTATGCAACAAGCCTTTTAATCCATAGGTTGCCTTCGTGGACAAGTTTAAGTGTCGTTAGGGTTTTTAGTAATGATTCCCACAAACATTAAACTAAATGTAAAAATTAAAAAGAAATAACAAAAATAGCAACTCAAAAACTAAAATTATAACAAAATAAAAAACTAACTTTAAAATAAAACAAGAAAACAAAACAAAACATAAAAATGTCTCATGTTTTTTAATTTTCTTTAATATCATATTTAAAATCTAAAGTATAAGTTATTTTCAACTTCTTAAACAGTCATAGTTTATACTAATAATTAGTTGAAAATCGTTTTCATACTTCATTCCAAAAAAAAATGTTTCAATTTAAATTTACCCAATTTTAATATTAAAAATTTGAATATGCTTCGACTCTATTTTACAAGTCAATACTCTAAATTCATTTAATCTTATAGGTTCAAGCACTCATACTAAGGCGTATGCGAATAGAGTTTATGTTTAGAAATGAACTAGTAAGTTCGCATACTTATAAAAGAAGAAAGGCTCAAAATAGTGCATAACTTTGATCTCATGAAAGGAATCGAATGTATAGTGTATAAATATATCATATATATTATTTTAGGGATTTACTTCCTATAACTTTCTTTTGTAATTAGCCTTTTCTTACAACTTTGTATGCTATTTGGGTTATAGTATGTAGATTATTCTATTCATTTATCCTTCCCTCTTTTTTAAAAGATTTTTCAATATATATATATATATATATATATATATATATATATATATATATATATATATATTAAAGAGTGTACTCATGTACCAATTGTACATTTTTGTAAGATTTTGATGAGTGGCTAATTTTGTGGCTTTTCTGTTTGATTTTGGTTTTGGTTTAGGTAACCTCATATATGTCGCTTTTGGATAAAAGTCATGCATGAATGAGATAAATACATATACTATCAATTTCTACTTTAATATAAGCAAATGAAAAATAAATATATGACACTCTGTTAAGATGAGAAAATTTATACATTCGATGTTAATACCTATAGAGATCATCTAAAAATTTGAAGAGATAAGAAATGTGTTTGGAGTAGAAAAAAATATTTTTTTATTCAGAATAAAGGAAATTATGCTCAAATTATATCTCACAAGAGTAGTCTAAACTATTTAATTCCTAAACATTGATTTTGGATTCATTATAATTTTCACACTTTATCATGAAATACTACTTATAACAAAAACTAACTAATTACCATATACTCTATGATATATTTTCAAAAATTAATCTAACAGTGCAAAAAACTTAACTATTTACTTAAATTTAATTTAAAGAAATGATAAATTTTTGTGAAATAATTTTTAAAACTAATTCTAAAATTCTAAAAATTACTAAACCACACAAAGAGAATAAAATCAAATACAATAAAAATGAAAATGTGAACTTAAAAAAATTTTAAAATTGTTAAATTTTTTGAAATTAAGTATGATAACTTTTCACCACCCAAACCTAGAACCTACATTATCCTCGATATAACATTTGTAAATTAAAGATAAAGAGAAAAGACAAGAAAAATTATCTATTTATTGAGAATGTGAAAGTGGTGATGGAGAAATGCAGGTGCATTCATCATTTTCATCACTAAAGTTCACATAGAAAAATTATTGTGAACTTCTAACATCTTAATAAAATATTTTTAGTTTTAACAATTCTAATATTATTCATATGCAATTAAACTAAAATAAACAAAAAAATTAAATAAATAAAAGAAAAGAAAATTAACTAATAAGATGGGTTACCTCCCATCCAACGTTTAGTTTAACATCTTAGCAAGACGTAATTTGAGGATTTTATTTTAAGTAAACTCAATATCCCCACATCATTGAGTAAATCAACCCTACAGGTAAGAAGAGTTTGTCTACCTATACGTTTTTAGTCATGTCCTATGAATTTTTAAAATTTTATTTACTTAAAATTACGGACATGATTGTGGGGTTTTAGATAACCCACTTCTAAGTGCAAGCCAAATAACTAAGGTATCAAAACATTATTGTACCTAAATCTAACAAAACAATTATCTCCCTTTATGATAGATTATGATTAAATTTTTTAAAATTTTGGAGATAATTTTAGAACTTTTTTATCTTATTATAATCTCTAAGTTAAATAATATAATCACTATTAACCAATAGTTCTCCAAGGAAATAATGGTAGGGCAAAGCTTCCTTAAAAATCATCTTTCTAGACAAAGCAACATTCTCAGGAAAATCTATCGGCATGAGCTGCTCTAACACGAGATTTAGGATTTTTTTGCCCTTTTCTCCATTTTTGACTTTTCCTCAATATTTTTCTTCTTCAAGTCTTTAAATTATTTTTGGATGAAAATATTTGAAAAATAATAAAAGTACCTATGATTCCAAAAAGATAAATTTATATAAAATATATGATAAAATCATATAAATATAAATCTATTTAATTAATTAAAGTATATTAAATCCTGATAATTTTAGTGCTTTTTAAGCACTTCTCAGTAATCAAACAAAATCTCCGCGATCATGTTAAGATGCTGGTATTTTTTAAGTGTATAAGGAAAACTTTGCTTGAATCTCTAATCCATGAAATTGATGATATAAAGTCAAATTCATTGTTTTTCAAGAGTAAATTAATTTTTTTACCACTTGTTTTAAAAATACTATTGAACTTAACTTGTTACTTTCATATATTAGATCCTATTACTACAAAAGTGACACAATGGATAAGTTATAATAAGTTTAGTATTGATGATTATGTTACACAATACCAGAATGTAGAAGAGAGTTTTTTAAAGTGTATATAAGTACCCTACTAGTTATAGAATCAACACAAGAGAAATATTATTGATAAGTTTCTTCTTGGCTATATTGAGTTCCTAGGTTCCTTCTCAAAGTCTTCTATGGTATCAGATCATAATTTCTGAGTGCATTAAAATTTTGTGTGTGTTTGTTCAATCAAGATTGAAGGCGATATAATCATTGACTCGAATCTAGTGACAAAAACTTCAAATTCTTATTAAATAAGTTACTCAGCTTGTCGTAACAATGATTACTACAAATTTCTCAATTGGAGTCAAACTCGATAGAAGAAACTTCTTGATGTGGAGGGAGTAGATGATCAGTTTGATCACTACTTATGGCATTAAGTCATGTCATTGGTATGATCAAATTAGAATCCTAAGGAAACAAAATCCTTAAAATCCTAACCTTGAGATGCCACAAAGGATGATCACTCACTTTGATAAGTCAAATTCAAACATTCAATCAAGAACACAAGAAGGAAAAGCATAAAGCTTTTTGAAATATACTTTTTTTAATGATATATGGTCTTCCTCTAAATTACATAGTTACTCTTTTTTATAAGCAAGAAACCATAAAAGAAAAAACCTAGGTGAAATGGGCTTAATGGGCTTATTTGGTTATGGATTAGGCCTAATTCATCTTTAAAAAAATAAAAGATTAAAAATACTTTAATAAATAAAACATAAAAGGTCCACAATTAACTAAAATGAAAATTGCTTCCCAAATTAATCATTGCACCCAACTTGATCTTCCAAATCTATCCCTTGCATAGGATCTTAAGAATATTTATAGAAACATAAATTTGATCAACACTTGGGAACATCAACTTGATCAGCATCTCAATCTCTATTACTGAGTGTACTAGACTATTTTTATAAGATAAAAATATTGGTTGATGAATTAGCTATACCATTGGTAGGCCATTAGATGATCAAGATTTGATAATCTTGATTCTCGGAGGTTTTGGTCCTAGATTCAATTCATTCCATTGTTATCTGAATCATGGAGATGTGAAACTTGAAAAAGCTTAAAGTGAACTATTAGCTTATGAAAAATTTCTTTCATAAAAAGATAAGGCACATGAGTCACATGTGTATCAGACTAATTTTATAAATGCTGGAAATAGTGCTAATAGCAAAGGAAATGCTTCTTCTACACAAGGTACTTCTAATAGTTCTAATGATTTTGCAAATGGTAATAATGGTGATGGATATATTAGTAGAAATGGTGGACGAAGTGGTAGAGACCGTAGCAATGTTCAATACCAATTTTGCTAAAAAACTAATTATGTAGCTTCTGTTTATTACACATTAAGGAATACTTCGAGGTAAAGGAAACAATAACAAATCATAAAAATCAGAGGATAAGGGACAACATTAATCAAACCTATTCATTCCAAATAAACACAATTAAATAATGAAATATGAGTGCTTTTCAAAAACTTATTGCAAACCTCAACCATCTTTGCATGTGCTAAAAACCTAAAACAAAAAAAAATAAATAAACTAAACCCATTTTTGTAGATTTTTACGGTTATATTAGATATGCAACAAGTCTTTAAATCCCTAGGTGTACCTAGTGGAAGAGTTAATACTTGTGAGTGCTTTCAATAATGATACCTACAAACATCCTAATATGCAAAAACTAATAACAAAAATAAAAATAAAATTATGAAAATTCCCATGCTTTAGTTTCTTTTCAGTTCATAGTTTAAGACTCATGCACAAGTTCACCTAACATCTCAAAGGATCAAAGTTCATCGTTGAATCAATTACATGTCACAAATTCATTACCCATTACTAGAACATATGATAAATAAGAAAGAATCAAATATGCATAATATGTATCATATGAAAGGAATCAAATGCTAGGATTGTGAAGACATCACATTAGTCATATCATACTTTAATCAATATTAAGTAAAAACATTAAGAATGTGCCTCAAGATGAATGAAAATACATTTAACTTCAAGAGGTTATTCCTACTATTTGGTAATACCATATCACTACTTTTTAAGAATTTAAGGTCAGTATTTAGTTAAACTATTTTTTCTCTCTTTTGCTTTTTCTTTTTTTTTAAAGAGAATTGACCTATGTACATATATTATTATGGTAAGTGACTAGTTTGATTCTTTTTTCTTTGGGAACCCCGTGTATATCTTTTTTCTATACTAGAAGTCAAATATGAATGAAGATAGGTACACACTTTCGACTTCTACTCAAATCATTTAATCAAAGTAATAAAAGTAAGTATATGATACCTTATAAGATGTTTAAAATCCTAACATTCAATGCAACACCTATAAATATCATCTAACAATTTAAAATAATATGAAAAATGTTTAAAAGAGTAGAATAAATATTACTATTCATAATAAAATGTTATATGCTCAATAATCTCACAAGATAGTCTCCACTATTTGATTCATATACACCAAATTTAGGTTTTAACTCAATATCAACATCCAGAAATAACACTACAAATATTCAGCTCATACATTTTTAGTATTATAAAAAAGTATGGTACATCATTTCATATTTAATGATATTCAATTAAATGTCGTTTAAATTGAAATATAGTCATTTGAGTCGTTGTTGAATGCAATCCATTTGGATCTCATTTCATATTATTAAAGTACTATTTTTTTATTTTTATAAGTTTTAATAGTGTTATTTTTTGTAATTTTTCAAAAAAGAAGAAAAAACTCAAATACGGTAAAACAATTTGAACAAAAAAGTTTTCATTACTTGTACATATTTGCTCGAATTGAGTATTTTAAAATTATAATTAAACAAACAATTAATATTTGAAGATTTAATTTTCTTTAAAAGAAAAAATAAAATTATTTGCTATACATTTAGCCTTTATTTGACAATTCTTTTGTTTATGTTAATTTATTATATTTAATTAAATTAAATTAATCACAAAAAAATTAATATTTATTTAAATTTTAACCAAATATGATAAATCAATTCAATTAATAAACAAATAAATCGAACTGAATAAGAAAATAAATTAGTTCAATTTAAATAATTCAGTGGTATTTATAATTGGATAATAGAGATGTACTTTCTTATTTTTCATTCAAAAACTACACCTTATTCAAAAAAGAAAGAGTTATGACTCCTATTAATTATGCAAAATTAAGACATAGTTGTTTCTCCAAAATTGAAAATTATTTTATGTTATAAATTATGATTTTTAAATTACATATAAAAACTTGTTGCTATTATATAAATTTAGTAAATATGATTTAAAAATAAAATAAGATTACTCATGTAAAGTAGGTGCATTTTTGCTAGTGTAATTAAATGATCCATTTTCTAGTAACTTAATCACTATGGGAAATTCGTAATTAAACTTCATAAAATAATTTGAACCTTATTTTCTAAAATTAACCTTTTAAAAAATAAATATTTTTATACTAAAGAAGACATTTAAAAAAAATTATTGTAATTTCATAATAAGATAAGAAAATATAATGAATTTTAACTATTTTTATTTTAAATTTCTTTCAATTTCATCCTTTTTCGGATTGCTTTCATATTTCACTATAAATTAATTAAGGTGACCCAAGTGATACAACTTGATTTAATTTAATAATGCAATAAATGCAAAACAATAACATAACTTTTCATAGATAGCTTTTCCTTACAATTACCTCATTAATTAACTCCAAGTTTGAATTAATCCACCCATTTTCCCTTTATTTACTCATTTCAATTTATATATAATTAGTAATATTTAAGAATTTATTTTTATTATTATAAATTTTAAATATATTATTTTTTATAATTTCTAATAAAAATTCATCTCCATCCTAAATCATCGAATAAAAAATTAAAAAAAATTGCTAGACCCGCAGATAGCGCAATATCTACTTCTCTGATATTTAAAACCAAATTTGGTTTAGTTCGCAAAGGGACAGCATATTTTATTATGAAAAAAAGACCGTGGAGTTATTTGATAACTAGATATACTGTTTAATATATATTATCATTTAATTATAATATTATTTTTATTATTATAAATTTTAAAAATATGTTTTTTTAAATTTTTTTTAAGAAAAATTATCTGAGTTGGTCATCTTAAATCAACGAATAAAAATAAAATTGCTACACAGGCAGATAGCACAATCTCTATTGATCATTTCCAAACCACTCTTTAATTTGAAATTTGGTGTAAGGTTTATCATGAAGAACAATATTATATTAAATTTAACTTTATATTATTTATAGTTATAAATACAAATTATATTGTATTATTTATTTTAATTCTAAAAATATTATTAAAGTTTTTATTATATATAAAAAATTGAAATTAAGTATATAATATAAAATTACTAAAAAATTATTAATACAACATAAAATTAAAAATTAATATAAACAAAAGCAATTATTATCTTATTGAATTTTTTATTACATATAATAAATTAAAATTAACTATATAATATAAAAATATTGAATTTCAATAATTTTTTCTAAACATAAATATATGAAGGATAGATACGTTTTGAAATGTAATAATTGAATATTTATGAGATGAATATAATAATTTATTAAATTAATATATATCTTTATGTATTTTTAATTTATATAATAAATATAATATTTTATTTTATGATTTTTTAATTTTTTTAATAATATAATTTTTTAATTAATTAATAGTAAGATATAGTTGTTAATTGGTTGAACATAATAATTAATAAAAAATATTTTATTTTATAAAGAGATATTTTTTAGTTTAATGTTAAGGTCGGGATGATAGGAATGGGCAAAAAAGTTGAGAATTTAGTTATCTACGATTATTTATATTTTTACTTCAATTTTTATCCAATAAATTTCTAAGATAGATATGGTTTTGGGTAAAAACAAAACATGAAACAACAAATATTTTTAGGGTACAATTATGTTGATAATCGTACTCGTCAATACCCAAAACTAATTATATTTATTTATTTAATTTATATATTTATTAAATTAAATTATATATTAATTATTAATTAATTTTTATTAATTTTTTGTTTATATATATAGAAATCTTTTATAAATTTTGAAAAAATAATTTTTTTTGAATATTTTTTAATAATTGTCGCGAATTGTTACCCGTAATTAAAAAACTGTTTTAAAATCGTAATAATTTTTGGGTGATTTCAAGTATATATTTTATAATTAAGAGTGTATACACTTGTGAGAAGCTCTTTCCACACCTCTGGAAAAATGCTCCATTTCTCCCCTTTCATTAAGTACCTCCGATTCCACATATCGAGGTCGGAATGGGATCGCGAATCGTTGGTAGTCTTATTCTGTGGACGATGCATGGGAAAATTAGCAAAGCGAGAAAAGACAGAGGGAGGTTCGAACAAGAGGAGTACGCCATGCTAATGGATCCGCCCCCCAAAGGGGTCCCTTAATTTGAAAGCTCTCGGAGGATAGCCACAACCTGTTCTTTCTCTATGGCTTCAAAGCTTGTAGTTTAGGGGTGCGTAGGTTTAGGACACTAACCAATTCCTCTTCTCTTTACGGACACGGTTCAATTGGCAGCAGCGATCACAACTTGTGCTCGAGAAACTTAATCCAAATTATAGAGCTACGACACAATCAAACCCGAACGAACAAAATCCCCCCGACAAACATCTATCTGCACGAAGCCGCTTTTCTAACCTAGCGACCCCTGTCCTTCTCCTTAGTTTCTAAACTAGCAGAATCGTGTATAAATAATTGTCGTTGTATTTTCAATACTAAGAATTTAATATAATTTTAATATAAAATAAAATTTAGTTGACAAAGAAGGTACCGTACGTGCTTATATTTAATTACAAAAAAGGACTCTGAAGTCTTTTTTTTTTTTTTTTAAAGACTGGAGTCTGGACAAAGACATTGTTCACTTCTCTACTTCATTAATTAGCGCAAAGCTTGAATTCATCCACCCATATTTCCTTTATTTACTCATTTCAAAATTCATCCACCCATATTTCCTTTATTTACTCATTTCAATTTATACATGATCAGCATTATTTGAGAATTGGAGTGACTTGTTCGGTCTTGATTATTAGTTAATTAAAAATTATTAATATTTTTGAAGTTTTATTTTATTATTATAAATTTTAAAAATATTTTTCTTATAATTAAAAAAAATCTTCTAAGTTACCATCTAAATCAACCAATAATTTAAAAAAGTATTAGATAGATAGATAGTATAATTTTTTCATTCATTTATTATAACTAGATCTAAATACATACATAGATCTTATTCATGTCATATTATAAAGATTACCCATATACTTGAATCCATGATAAAAGATTAAAGAATAGATTAATGGTTTATAATCTATTCAATAGATGGGAAGAGAGGATGAGAAATAATATTGATGTGTTCCTTATATAGTAAACTAATGAGAGCTCAATTAACCATAATTAGGTTTATTATTGGATATTACGAAATGCGAAGCCCATATCATATAAGATGTTAAATTGGACTCTCTTAATTAGATCACTTTAATTAGTCCAAATAGAATAATAATAACTCAAAATATAAATTTCTTAAATTGTTAGCCCATTCATTAAGTTATTAAAAAATGACCCAACAATCTCTCACTTAGGCTAAGAACTAATTCCAATGACAATAATATTTGATAACCTTAAGTGCGCACAAATTTGCTAATTATTCTATAAACATCTTTAATCAATCTGGTCTGTATCCTATACCAATATAAGACCAAAGTGGCCTTTGTTGCATTAATCGTAACTCGATCCATCAATGATCATCATACCAAATATATTTAACGACATAGATCAAGTATGGATATGTAACTAGAAATTACATGTAATGTGATCTTAATCATGCTTATTTCCAATTGGTCTTTTATTCCTTAGTGAGATCTGAAAGTTTATAAAATATGGACCTAATTAACCTAGAGGAGGGTGAATAGGTTATTTTTAATTTTTATTAATTTATAATTTAATAACCTAAACAAAGTAGCCAGACATGCAATCGTATGTAAAAATAAGTGCGGAAACAAAATAATAACACACGATATTTTTAGGTGGAAACAACCTAGGCCACAACCATGACCTAAGAGGATAACCACCGGTCCACCGGACCACCTAACTTTCCACTATGAAAATCAAATATTCAAGTACAAACTCAGTCTTATGCTACCCTCCCTAGGATACTGCCTCAATGTACTTTACTTACGAGCCTCTGCTCTATTTTCACAGTTTCCAATATTAGCGTGAGCGGTTTCTAGACCAATGTTCCAATAAGCTTCCCGCCAATCAGATACGTTCTCGAAGTAACTGCAAAAAGGTTAGCACAAAACACAAGTGTCCGTGTGTGTTCTAGAACGGATTTAATAATGAATAATCCTAACTAGATTATTCAAAACATATGTCATTTAAATTAAATCAACTAGCAAATCCTAGACCAAAAAGATCAAATATAAGTTCAATAAAAATAGCTTCTTTAAAGATTAATAATCAAATCAAATAATTATGATATGACAAAAATAATTATTTGATCTAACAATTTAAGAACAAAAATAAAGAAGAAGCCATAAGAACATAATATCAAAATATCATAAAATAATTAGGCTTATTAATGAATCAAATATAACCACCAATATTTGATAGATTAACTAAATATATAAGCCTAAAGAATTATAATCTTATATTCGTAAAACAAGAGAGAGAAATTAAGAAGATTAGAATAATGCTCTTGTATGGTTAATTGAAACAATGAGTAATGAGTTTTTTTATAGGAAAAATTAAAACCCTTAATCTTATGTAATTGATAGATATCTTTTATATTACAAATAAGATTAATAATACTCATTAATTAAGATAACTCATATATGATTAATAAATATCTTTTCTATTACAAATAGGATTAGTATTACTCATTAATTAAGGTAACTCTTATATAAAATAGATTTCTTTTAAAATAGATTTTATGCTATCTTATATGATGATGATTTCAAATATAATTTAAAGTATATCTTATCTAATATCTTTTAGCATATCTTATCTAATATCTTTTAGCATATCTTATTTCATATTTTAGCACTAAAAATAATGTCAGATTTATAAGCATGTACTATTAAATGCATAAATGTAATCCTATGTGTCGTAGTTATCAAAGATATAACTGAAGTACAATTATCTAGAACTCGAGCATTTGTTTGGTTTTTCTTGATAGATTTGATAGCAGGCCTAAAAATAAATTTATAGATAAATATTTTGTCCACGAAAATAGCCAACACTCATAGTCCTTACAAGATCAAACCTCAATTTTTCAAACTTTGCGTTAGACCATAATTGAAAGATAATATATTCAGAGTAATAAAGATAATAAAACCATCAACTTTATTCAGTAGAAAAATGAACATACATAAAGTATTATAACAGCGTCAAACAAAATAACCAAATAAAGAACACAAACTCCCACTAAAACTTCATATCATCAAATAAGACAATACTCATTTGAGCAGTATGCTTATGAAAGACCTTGGGTGTCAAAATTTTAGTCAGTGGGTCCGCTAGCATAAAGTTTGTTCCTATATGCTTAATAGACACTATTTTACTCTGAACTCTCTCTTTAACAACTAGAAACTTAATGTCTATGTGTTTAGACTTGATGAGTGCTCAAAAAGCACTAAAATTACCATGATTTTATGTACATTAATTGATTAAAAATATATATATTTATATGTTTTATCATATATTTATATAAATTTGTCTTTTTCGAAATCACGGGTGTTTTTATTATTTTTCAGGTATTTTCACTTAAAAACGTAACTTAAAGACTCAAAGAGGAATACTGGAAGCAATACATCACAAATATATTAATAAATAAATGGGGAAAGGTCAACAAATATGAAAAAATTGGACAAAATGGGTCAAAAATGTCAAAAAGGATAAAATCGCACCACCGCGCCGAGCCCCGCACGCAGCACGCCCCACGTTCGCACGCCTAGTCCCAATTCTGCGCGTGTCTCTCCTGCTCCCGCGCGTGCACCTGTGCGAGCCCCAGCTGCCCTCTCCGCGCTCCTGTGCGAGCCCCAGCTGCCCTCCGCGCGCGCCTATGCGAGCCCCAGTTGCCTTCCGCACGCGTCGTTGCCATTTCGCCCCATTTTTTCGCGCATCCACCCCCATGACATCATGCTAACGTCATCAATGACCTCAGCAATTGCACTCCGCGTTTTTAACATTTTTTCACCCACTTTTTCTCTCCATCCTCACCTATAAATACCCCCCTTCTCTTTAGTTCTAAACACACATCAAAACACATTCTCTTCTCTCTTTCTTTCTCTCTTTTCTTAGATTTTTTAGTTTTTCTTAGTTTTTAGCTTTTCTTAGTTAATTTCTCTTAGTTTTAGAGTTCTTCCCTTTTTGGGAAGAACTAGTTATGTTTTTGTAATTTATTAGCTTTTTTATTCAATAAATGGGAGTGCGAATTCCGCTTGGAGGTTTTCCAGCAACAGGAATAGCATCAAAGTTCTGTAAAGATTTTATTTTCTTTACAGTTATTTTTATGCTTTATTCTTACATGTTATATTTAATTTGTCTGTGATTAAATTTAACTGTGCTGGCTGTTTATATACATGATGTAATAATAACGTTGGTATGCTTGCGAAATATTAAATAGGTAAAAATCTCTAAAATGAATTGGTTTTATTTTTATTCAAGATTTTATATTAAGAATGTTAGAGAGAAATATATTATTTTTCATTATAAACTTAAATTAAAATTAGATTTTAAGGTTTAGTTATCCGGTCTAATTTAGAGTAGTGCTCTTTTATTTGTTGGTACAATCGCCCGGTAGTTAGAGTGAAGCTCTATTTCAAAAGTTTTTATAAGAATTATTATCTGAAAATGTATTGACAACATGTTTTCAGTAGTGGTTTTAAAACTTGAAAGTTAGTACTCGGATAATTAAATTCTTAGATTTAATTTGGACACCTTGAATAAAGTTTAAACTATCTAACCCCACCAAATGTGGCATTTAAATGGTTCATTTTCAATCTCTTAGAAAAAGAAATTAATTTAATTAACCAAATTAATTATCAACCCCACCCATAGGTGTTAATTGATTTGTTTAGTTAACAAATAATATCTAACCCCACCAAAGGTGGTATTCATATAAAAAAGAGAGAATCAATAAATATCAATTCATATCTTTAATAACCTAAATAATATGAGCAAGTATAATTAACTTAATTATTATATCCATAAATACTCCACCATTATAAATGGTAAAATTTGCATAAATGTTTATTGAATCTATGTTTATTTTTATGTAATTAGATTAAAAACACAAAACCCAAAATATAGTGACATGATGTTTAGGATTTAATTTCGTTTTTAAAAGTTTGAATAACAAATTAAAAACCACATACATTCTTTCCTTAGATCGACCTTGGGAGTATACTTCTCATTTTCTACGAAATGATTCGTGCACTTGCGAGAGTTTTATAAATAGATAAAACCAAAGTAACGGCAGGATCGGCGATGTCGGTTCTACCCCATCAAGTTTTGGTGCCGTTGTCGGAGAAGGAATAGCATTTTTAAATTATTTATCAAAATTTTAAAAAAAATTTGTGTTGTAAATAATTGTAATTTTTTTTATTTAAAAAAAATAAAAAAATTTGTTTTTGTGAAAAGTAAAAAAAAAATTTCAAATTTCAATTTCATAATAAATAAAAAAAATTATAGCATAAATAATAAAATAATTTTGAATTTTGAAATTTGAAGTAAAAAAGAAGTAAATAAATTTTAAATTAAATTAATAAATAAATAAGAATAAATAAGAATAAAAAATTAAAAAAAATTAAAAAAATTAAAAATTAAAATTAAATTAAAAATTAAAAATTAAAAAAAATTAAAAAATTAAAAAAATTAAAAAAATTACAACAATTAAAAAATAAAAAAAATTAAAAAAAATTAAAAAAATTAAAAAAATTAAAATTTTTTTATTTAAAAAATAAATTTTTCTTTTAAAAAAATCAAAAACTTTATTTTCAATTTTTTTTGTTCTTTTCTCTCTTTTTTCTTTTATCTTTTTCAATTATTATTATTTTTGTTTTTTCAATTTTTTTATTTTATTTTTATTTTATTTTTTTGGCTTAATTTTTAATTAAATTTTTTTTTTCTCTTTTTATTTTTATTTTTTATCTTTCTTTTACTTTTTCAATTTATTTTATTTTTGTTTTAAGTTTTTTTAAATTTTTATTTTTTTAACTATTTTTTTATCTTAATTTTCGTTTAAGTTAATTAATTTAGGTTTTTAGTAATTTAATTTACTAACTTATATTAATTTAATTTACTAAGTTAATTAACTTAGATTTTCATTAACTTAATTAACCTACCTTTTTATTAACTTAATTAACTTAAATTTTAATTTAATTAATTTAATTTTAATAGCATGAAAAGTAAAGAACTAAGGGAGTTCTGTCTAGGAGACTAGTTCCTGAAAGCCTTTGTGCTACTAGTCTTTTCTGGGAATGTTGCTCTGTCTAGAAGGATGGTTTTTAAGGAGCCTTTGTCCCACCATTCTTTCCTGGGAGCACTCTTGGCTAATACTGATTATGTTATTTTAACTTAGATATTATACCAAAAACAAAAAACAAAAAAATTCTGAAACTATCTCCAAAATTTTAAAGCTTTAATTATAATCTAAGGAGTTAGTTGTTTTGTTTGATCTAGGTACAATTGTGTTTTGATGCCTTTAATTATTTGATTTGTACCTAGACGTGGATTATCTAAAACTCACAAGCATGTCCCTAGTTTTAAGTACAGAAAAAATTAAAAATCCATAGGACATGACTGAAAAAGTATAGGTAGACAATCTTGTCTTACTTGTAGGTTTGATTGACTGATTGATGAGGGGACATTGAGTTTACTTAAAATGAAATCCCCAAGTTACGTCTTACTAAGACGTTAAACTAAGCGCTGGATGGGAGGCAACCCATCATTTTAAGTAATTTAATTTTATTTATTTAATTTATATTGTTTATTTTAGTTTAATTACATGTGAATAATTTTAAAATTGTTAAAACTAAAAAAAAATTGTTGAGATGTTAGAAGTTTACATCAATCTATCTGTGTGCACTTTAATGAACATGATGGATGCACCTGCATTTCTCCATCACTACTTGCAACATTCTCAAGAAATAGGTAATATTTCCTCTCTTTTCTCTTTATCTTTAATTTACAGTTGTTACATTGAGGACAATGTAAGTTCTAGGTTGGGGGTGGTGAAAAGTTACCATGCTTAATTTAAAAAAATTTAACAATTTAAAAAAAATAAAAAATAAAAAAAATAATAATTTTTTTTCTTTTTTATGTTCACATTTTCATTTTTATTGTGTTTGGTTTTTTTTTGTGTGAGTTAGTAATTTTGGAATTAAAAAAAAGTTCTCACAAAAACTTATCATTTCTTTAAATCAAATTTAAGTAAATAGTTAAGTCTTTTGTACTGTTAGATTAATTTTTGAAAACATATCATGAAATATTATGTAATTATTTTTGATAATTAGTTAATTTTTGTCATAACTAGTATTTCTTGATAAGATGTAGAAATTATATTAAACCCAATATCGGTGTTTATGAATTTGTTTTAGTGGAGACTACCTTTGTGAGATATAATTTGAGCCTAATTTTCCTTATTCAGAGTGAAATATATATTTTTTCTACTCCAAACACATTTCTTATTTCTTCAAATTCTTAGATGATCTCTATAGGCATTAACATTGAATGTATGAATTTTTTTCTCATCTTAATAGAGTGTCGTATATTTTTTATTATTATTTTTGCTTAGATTAAATGATTTGAGTAGAAATTGATAGTATATGCTTTTATCTCATTCGTGCATGACTGTTACAAAAAAAAAGAGACATATCTGGGGGTACCTAAACCAAGATCAAACAAAAAAGCCACAAAATTAACCACTCACCAAAATCCTAAAAAAAATGTACAATTTGTACATGGGTTGACTCTCTAAAAAATGATATATATTGAAAAGTATCTTCAGAAAAATATAGAGAGATAAAGAATATATAGTATAATCTACATACTATAACCCATATTACCCAAAATTCAAAAAACAAAATGTACAATCTGTACATGGGTTGACTCTCTAAACAAATGATATATATTGAAAAATATAGAAAGAAAGAATATATAGTATAATATACATACTATGACCCACATTGCCTACAAAGTTGTGAGTAAAGGCTAATTACAAAAGAAAGATATAGGAAGTAATTCCCTAAAAAGTCATTGCACTTTCTTCATTTGTAAAAGGCATATATCTTGAAATTTTTTCTTAACGAGTTTGATTTATGCATGAAAATAATTTTTATATATGATCTCTTTATAATTTATACATTTGATTCCTTCCATGAGATCAACGTCAAAATAACACTTTGAGCCTTTCTTCTTTATACATATGCAAACATATTAGTTCATTTCTATACATCAATTCTTTCGCATATAAATTAGTATGAGTGTTTAAACCCATAGGATTCAGTGTTTTGAGAGTATTGACTTGTGAGGAATAGAGTCGAAGCGAATTCGGATTCATGACACTGAAATTGGGTGAAATTAAATTGATACATTTTTGATATGAAATATGAAAATTATTTTCAACTAATTATTATAATAAATCATGATTGTTTAAAATAACTTATGCTTGAGATTTTAATTATAATCTTAAAGGAGATTAAAAAGTATGAGACATTTTTGAGTTATGTTGTTTTCTTTTATTCTTAAAAGTTAATTTTTGATTTTGTTGTAATATTAGTTTTTAAGTTGATTGTTGTTATTATTTCTTTTAATTTTTTTTTACATTTAGTTTAATGTTTGTGGGTATCATTACTGAAAACCCTCACGAGACTCAAACTCGTCCACTAGGGCAACCTAGGGGTTTAAAGGCTTGTTGCATAGGCTAAATGCAACCGTGTCAGTCTACGGAAGTGATTTAGGATAGTTTAATTTTTAGTTTTTATCGCTTCTCTTGCTAAGGGACTAGCAAGAAGTTGGTTGGGGGTTGTGATGAGTGCTCAAAAAGCACTAAAATTACCATGATTTTATGCACATTAATTGATTAAAAATATATATATTTATATGTTTTATCATATATTTATATAAATTTGTCTTTTTCGAAATCACGGGTGTTTTTATTGTTTTTCAGGTATTTTCACTTAAAAACGTAACTTAAAGACTCAAATAGGAATATTGGAAGCAATACATCACAAATATATTAATAAATAAATGGGGAAAGTTCAACAAATATGGAAAAATTGGACAAAATGGGTCAAAAGGGTCAAAAATGTCAAAAAGGATAAAATCGCACCACCGCGCCGAGCCCCGCGCGCAGCACGCTTCACGTCCACAATGTCGGTTCTGCCCATCAAGACTTCGACGAGCTTCTATTGTTATTTGAATATAGGACTATTGAAAGATTGTCACAATAAATATTTAGTGGTCTTCTAATTCCATCCATAACTCATAACCTAGTGATAAAATTACCCAACCATATCGCATGATTGGTTGCCTCATAACAAGCTATGAATTATGCTTATGCTGCCATAGTAAAAGGAGCTATAAGTGACTACATAGTACTTCTCCAGGATATAGCTCCTCCAAATAACATGTAGACATGGCTAGAAGTGGATATCTTTGTATCGTGGCAACCCACAAGATCGGAGTCAAAATACCCAATTATCTCCAAATTATCTGATTTTTGATAGGTGAGCATGTAATATTTTGTTCTCTGTAAGTACCTTATAATCTGTTTGGCTATTTTCCAATGATCTATATCGGGGTCACTTAAGTATCTGCCCAGTATACCCACTATGTAAGCCAAATCTAGACGCGTACATGCTTGAGCATACATGAGACTCCTAACTTCCGAAGCATAAGGAGTCTTTTGCATCTATATTCTTTCAATCTCATTCTTGGGGCATTGATTGAGACTAAACTTGTCTCCTTTGGCAACAGAAGTACCTCCTCGTGCACAATATTTCATGCCAAATCTAGCAAGTACCTTCTTGATATAGCTCTTTTGTGATAACCCAAGGACACCCCGAGAACGATCTTGATGCATCTCAATTCCTAATACAAAAGAGGCATCACTAAGATATTGGTTCCACGCAACAAGTCTATATCATTGTTAGCCAATAGTATGTCATCAACATAGAGCACCATAAAGATAAATTTACTCCCACTAAACTCGTGATATACACAATCATCAACTGTATTGACCTCAAAATCATAAGAGATAATGATTTGATGAAACTTATGATATCATTGACCAAAAGCTTACTTGAGACCATAGATGGATCATTTCATTTTACAAACCATGGACCTTGGATCACCTTATATAAAGTTTTCTGGTTGCATCATGTATATGGTTTCCTCAATGTCACCATTGAGAAAAGTTTTCTTAACATCCATCTGGTGCAGTTATAAGTCAAAATGAGCTACAAGTGTCATTATTGTCCTTGGAGACTACCAATTGGTTTTCCACCTTTAGGAAACTTGGCGAGATCCCAAACATCATTGTTGGAAATTAATTGGATCATCTTCCATTTTCTGTATGTCAAACTCATACTCTTGAATAAATACAACCTAATCACTTGAAATTGCACTTCTTTTCTCTCTAGTGGATCACCTAAGTGGCACTTGCTCTTGAGGTTTTTGAGTTTTCTCTTCTGGAACAACCTTTTGATTTTGAGTAGTGATTTCTATAAGTAAATCCCCATTGTTGTCATGAATTGTATCTTGAAAAATGTCAATAGGTTGATCATTGTCAATAACAACATTTGGTATAGGAATGGATTCCTCTTCAAAGACAAAATTCCTAACTTTATCTCCTCCTCTCAAACACAACATCCTCAAGAAATCTCACATTTCCTGTCTCGAAAAAGAACTTAGTTGAGGGATTATAAAACTTAAAACCCCTCGAACATTCAGGATACCCAACAAAATAACAACTAACAGTTCTTGAGTTCAGTTTGTTTTCATGTGGCTTATAAGGCCTTGCCTCAACTGGACAACCCCAAATGTGTAGGTGCTTAATACTAGGCTTTTTGCATGTCCATAGTTCATAAGGGGTCTTAGCTACTGCTTTGCTAGATACTCTATTTAGTATGTAGGCTGCAGTCTTAATTTTCTCTCCCTAGAGTGATTCTGGCAAAGAAGAATGACTAATCATATTTCTTACCATGTCCTTAAGTGTTCTATTACATCTCTCAGCAACACCATTCATGCGAGGTTGCCCTGGCATTGTGTATTGCGGGATGATTCCACATTCCTCTAAGAATTTAGCAAATGATCCTGGATGTTGTTCACCTCATCCGTCATATCTATCATAATATTCACCACTATGGTCTGATTTGATAGCTTTAATCTTCTCACCTAGTTGATTTTCAACTTCGGCTTTGAAGGCCTTAAAAACATCCAAGGATTGTGACTTTTCATGGATCAAGTATAAGTACCCATAATGAGAATAGTCGTCTATAAAAGTGATAAAATAATGTTGGCCATTCTAAGAAGCTGTAGGGAATGGACCACATATATCAATATGTATCAATTATAAGATGCCATAACTCCTATTGGAACTCAACTTCCTAATGTTTGTTTGTTTCCCTTTGATACATTCAACACACATATCAAGGTCCTTGTAATCAAGGGATTCAAGTATTCCATCTAACACAAGTCTCTCTATTCTACCTTTGAAGATATGTCCTAGTGTTTGTGCCATAAGGTGGTGGAATTCTCATTTGATAATTTGCACTTTGTACCATTAGATGTTGTTTGCAAGGTTTCATTAGATGAAGCAATTTTATTTAGCATATATAGTTTATCAATTAAAGGACCAGTTGCAACTAGAGTAGAATTAAGAAAGAGACTTAAATTTATTTTTCCCAAATGAACAAGAGCAATCAAATCTATCCAAAACATAAATAGAAATCAAATTCTGCCTAAATGACGATACTAGATAAGTTTCTCTTAATTTTATAAAATTACCAATCTAAAAAGATAATCTAAAAGTACCAATGGTTTCAACTGGAATTGCTTTGCCATCGCCCACATAGATGAATCTTTCAACATCACTTGGCAGTCAGCTCTAAATGCAGCCCTACATAGAAACAATTGTGTGAATAGAAGCACCAGAATCCACCCACCAAGTATTACTAGGTATATAAGTCAAATTAACTTTAGAACAAACAAAGGTGAAAATTCTACCTTTCTTTATACGTCATGCTACGAATTTGGAACATTCTTTCTTCACATGCCTCGGTTTCTTGCAAAAGAAGTAGGCATCTTGAGTCTTTTATTTCTTAGGCTGTGATGTTTCCATTGCAGTTTCCTTATCATTAGTCCTTTTTCATTTGTTACTCTTTAAGGTAGTTACAAGATGAGCACTTTCAATCTTTTCTCGCTTCAGCCTATCCTCTTCTTACACACAGTGTGAAATGAGTTCATTAAGAGCCTATTTCTTCTTTTGAGTGTTATAGCTAACTATAAACTGACCATAGTATGCATGAAAGGATATGAGCACCAAATGCACAAGCAAGTCATTAGAAAGATCAAGCTTTAGTGCCTTAAGTTTGGAAGCGATGTTACATATCTCTATAATGTACTCCCTGATGTTTCCCTTTCATGTATACCTCATATGGACAAGGTCAGTTAAAACCTTACTTGTCTCAGCCTTTTCGTTTTTTGCAAAACACTTTTCAATTTCTTCAAGGAAACCTTTAATAGTTACCTCATCGAACATACTGCCCCTGAATGCTTCTGGAACGATGCTTTTCATCATCATTAGACTTAAGTGATTAGAATGTTCCCACTTCTCAAAGTTCATTTTTTTATTAGTGGAACTTTTCTCCGTAAAGAAACAAGTTGTTCTTTTCTTAATGTATAGTCTAAATCCATACAGCCGAGTAATATGATTCATATTTACTAAATCAAATAAAATATGATTCATTGAATGTTTCCTCAATGTCACCATTAAGAAATGATGTCTTAACATCCACCTTAACACCATATCCAACTCATACATTTTTAGTATTATAAAAAAGTATGATAAATCATTTCATATTTAATGTTATTCAATTAAATGTCATTCAAATTGAAATATATTCATTTGAGTCGTTGTTGAATGCAATCCATTTTGATCTTATTCAATATTATAAATAATGTACTATTTTTGTTATTTTTATAAGTTTTAGGAGTGTTATTTTTTACAATTTCTCAAAAAAGAAGAAAAAAAACTCAAATATGGTAATACAATTTGGAAAAGAAAAGTTTTCATTACTTGTACATATTTTCTCGATATGAGTATTTTAAAATTATAATTAAGCAAATGGTTAATATTTGAGATTCGATTTTCTTTAAAAGAAAAAATAAAATTAATTGTTATACATTTAGCCTTCCTTTGACGATTCTCTTATTTTGGTTAATTTATTATATTTAATTAAATTAAATTAATCACTAAGAAAAATTAATATATATTTAAATTTTAATATTTAAAATTTTAACTAAACGTGATTAATCAATTTGAGTTCATAAATAAATAAATCAAACTAAATAAGAAAATAAATTTGTTCAATTTAAATTGATCACACATGGCATCAAGCTATTTGTCATGCACCATGAATGAAAGGTTATCCATGTATTGATCTAACCTTTTTGGAGCCATACCTCTAATAGGGCCACGCCTTCAATCTCTGTGGTGAGGTCATAAATGGTGTCTTTTTTCCTCCCCGAGTCCCTGGCAAATAAGGGAGGTTTCATAGCTTGAGATTACATGTGTAGGAATCTGATGGCTCGGTGATGTTAGAGAAGGTTCGATCAAGGCAGTATAGAGTAGCCACAAGGGTGGGCTCCTAAGTCATTTCTATAATTTATTACATGTAAGATATTATTTTTATATTTATCTTTGTATTTATATTTTTGTATTTAATGAATTATATTTACATTTATATTTAGATGTAACATGTTATATCTATCTTTATTTTTAGATGTAATAATTGAAATGTTTCATCTTCTTTTTTTCAAAATTCATTTTATATATAGAATATTTTTAACAGTAACATATTACATTACCTCTATGATGTACCTACCATTAGTTTTAGATGTAATATGTTATATTGCTTCTATTTTATATGTAATATGTTACATCCATACAGACACATATTATATATATATATATATATAATATTATATTGATAGATTAGCCGGCTTAACCGGCCATATTTGTATTACAAACAAAATTAAAATAAATTAAACTTAAACAAATAAATCGAACAAACTTTAAAACAAGTAAACTTACTTATTGATATACTAAATTAAGATTATAAAACAATTATTAGAGTAGGAGAGTAGAAGGTTTTGGTCGGGAGAGAACTAAAAATTCTGGAACCCCTTCTCTTTTGCTTGAGTCTTGCTAAATAACCAAGTAATGAAATGTGGAAAATGCTATTACTATTCAATGAATAGAATTTTGTGTGCCACTTGAACAGTGACTTGTCGGTCACTTGATACTGTAGGAATGTTGAGTACTGTTGTTAATAGTAGTTGCTTCATTATTCTGGACAGGTAATGGAATAGTACATTGTTGGTACTATTTAGGGGATATGAATAGTAATAATTTATTAATGGACTCATAGGTCCAATTGGTAATAATATGGACATGCAGGCTCTGCTTAATAAAATACTAATGGACTCGTAGGCCCATGTATTAATAATGACTCACAAGTCCAAAATAGTATAAAATAATGAGCACGCAGGCCCAATGATAATCTAAATGGATTCAATTTTTGGGAACCCAAAAGTTTAAGTCTTCAGTAGATATTTCCAAGTTCATTAGGTCTTCTTTTGAAGATTTTGATGGAGTTATTGTTTTATCGGGTGATTGTGTTTCATCCGAGTCGGGTAGCTCTTCTGTTTGGGGCTTAGAAGATTGCCCTGATGATAGTTGTCTGATGATATCCAAGAGTTCTTCTTGGGGTTTTGCTTGAGCAATTAGGGCATTTGTGTGTGCCTTTTGTGCTAATAATAATGAAGAAGCTTATATGTCCTTCACTGGGTGATCTTTGTAGCCTTTTTGGGTTAGCCATTTTTCAACAGCTAGTAATAAAAGTGTTTTGGGGATCGTAAATGACGACCACCATTTGATTTGAAATGAATGTTTGATAGTAATCACCTCTAATGCTTCTGGGTATAAGACCCATTGACATACCCAAGGGAGGTAAAATTTTGAACAAAAATATACACAAAGAAGGGAATCTGGCTTCCTCTGTGGATGATTTATAATGTGACTCGAAAGATTCATAACTCTTTTTCACAGGTGATATAAGAATTGATGAAAGGTTTCTGAATAGTATCCACCATTATAAAAACCAAGATGGGAACCGATTTGGATTAATAGATTTATTAACAAAGAAAAACAACCAAGAATGCTCGTTATCTTTATTTTGAATAAGAAATGCATTGAACCATGCCTGGTGATAATCCCAATAATTGTAGGATGCACAATGAGGGATGGAATATGTTGCATTGACTGGGAAAGCTATCTATTTATATAATTCATTTCCCCAGTCTGCTGGAGATAAGATTTTGTGGAGTTTGGCAGTTGAAAACTGCACTTCTGATGATTTTGGGTAGTGGAAATGTTTGAATTCCACACTACCAGTAATTTCCAAAATACTCTGATAGTATTGAGGATTTTTTGATGATAATGATGGCCTGTAAAAAATCTCTTTTCCAAAATAGTTTT
Source organism: Hippophae gyantsensis (assembly GCA_030763125.1). Classification (NCBI taxonomy): domain Eukaryota; kingdom Viridiplantae; phylum Streptophyta; class Magnoliopsida; order Rosales; family Elaeagnaceae; genus Hippophae; species Hippophae gyantsensis. Next base: position 24,171,434 of record CM061039.1, on the reverse strand, counting down.
GAATGGCCAAGTAAGGGTTTTAATTGAATTTTTTTTCAATAATGGTTACCACCTGAGTTGGTTGTTTCTTAAAATACTCAGATGATGTTTTTGATTTGGGAATAACTTTCCTTTCTCCATTAGGAGGAAAATAAGTTGAAGATGTTATTCTTCTTTCTGGAATAGAAATTGTTCCAGATGATTTTTGAGAAAATGATTTTGATTTGGAAGGTATGATTTCCAAATTTAATAAAACAGTTTGTCCCCTAATCTCTAGGATACAATGAAATGCAGTTTTGATTTTCTTAGAACCCATGTTTTGTAACCATTGTTGGACGCGATTATTTAATTCTAAATCCTCAAGGGTAAGTTGAGGTGATGATTGTTCTAAGGTTTGGTTAGAGGATGATGATTGGTTATGGGTAACCTGAGACCAGGTCATGATAGGTTTAGCCGATGAGAGGCTGGTAATGGTAAGGTGTGAAGGTTCACTCTTCTCATTTCCTTTCTTTTTCTTGCTCATCTTGATACCTGTTTTGAAGAAATTCTCTAGTTAAAAATCTAGTAATGAATTGTTTTCTCCTCTGATAAATTCTATATCAAAATAAAAAATGCTTAATAATGCTTTCCATCTGGAAAAAATTTGTTTTGATGCAATGTTTTTAACATCTTTTAATAAAATTTCTTTTGTAGATTTACAATCAATCCTTAGTAAAAAAATTTGATTTAATAAATCATATTGAATTTTAGAAATACAAATTACTATAGAAAGTACTTCTTTTTTGACAGTGGAATAATTCTTTTGACATTCATTCCAATGGCTAGAGACAAATTGAACAATTTGTTAATTATTATCTTGGACTTGTCTTAAAATCCCACCATATCCGAGTTCACTGGCATTGGTTTCTACTACCTTAGGGAGTGTTGGATCCATAAGATGTAAACAAGAAATGTTTTGGACTTGTGCTTTTATTTTTTGCACAATTTTGGTATGTTCTTCTGTCCAAGGCTCAGGAGTTTTCTTAATCATATTATGTAAAGGTTTTTCTAACCTATTAATATTTGGACAGAAACTTAATACGTAATTCAAGCTACCTAAAAATCTTTGTAGCTAGGTTTTGTCAATAATCCTATCAGGAAACTTAGTTGTAAACTGTAGGGATCTATTGATTGGAATTATTGTTCCATTGGATACATTGTGTCCAAGAAACCTAATATTTGTTTGAAAAAGAGTCATTTTCTTGGCTGATAATGCCAATCCATTCCTCTTGATGATATGGAAGAAGGTTTTGAGATGCCCGATATGTTGTTTGACATCTTTTGAGAATATGAGTACATCATCGATGCACACAATGCAGAATTCTGAGTAAGGATTGAATATATCATTCATAATCCTTTGAAATTTAGAAGGCGCCTTTTTGAGCCCAAATGGCATAATATTCCACTCAAACTTCCCGAATGGAACAGTGAATGTAGTTTTGTACCTATGTTGAGGCTCGATTTGAATTTTCCAAAAGCCTGATTTCATATCAAACTTTGAGAATATGGATGATGAATATAATTTTTGAAGCAAGTCTTTTTTATTCGGGATAGGGTACCTAATCCATTTTAAGGCTTGGTTCAATGGTTTATAGTTAATGACTAGCCGAGGAGTTCCTCTCTCAATCTCGGCAAATGTGTTGACATAGAAGGTTGCACAGCTCCACAACGATCTGGATTTTGAGATTAAATTCTTAAATAGGAGATCTTGGATCTATTTTTATAGAATTGTTCATGATCACCATTCATTTGAATAAGCCTTGATTTTGTAGGGATATCCTTTTCTTTAAAGGATGATTCATATGGTAAATCTACCATATGTTGAATTCTTTCCCAGAATGCAATGGGTAATTTAGAACATACCTCTTTCTCAAAAGAGGTTTGTAATTTAGAGATTCTTTCCTTAATCTTTGGGATTTGAAGCTCTTTCTCAACTGTATGAGATTGAACCTTAGTTTTGAGATAGAGAAGGTTCTTTTCTCTATGATTAATCAGAACAGAAATCTCTTTTGGGGAGATTGGATAGGTTTTGATGAAATTAAGATCTCTGGTTTTTGGTTCTTCAATGAAAGGGAAGCTGGAGGCTTCTCTTCCAATTTTGAAAGAAATTATGTCATGTTTAACAGAATAGGGAGTAATGATATCCATAAATGGAGTACCTAATATAACTGAATAGCTTATATCATATACTATGATGAATAGAGTACCTAATATAACTGAATAGCTTATATCAGATACTATGACGAATGGAGTTTTGATCAGATATGATCCTTTTAGGATAGATACCTCGATTTTTCCAATAATACTCATTCGAGATTTATTGGCTGAATTGAGTCGTTCTTCAATTGGTTTGTAAAAGCTTATGGGAACTATTGACGGTGTGATACAATTAAGATCAACTCCTGTGTCAAATAAGGCAATTGTCTCAAGTTTTGAACTATCAGGAAAAACTAATGTAATTTTAATTTTATATTTCCTAGTGGTAATTTTTATCAAGTTTTGAATTTCTTGATTATTTTGAGTAAGTTCATCATCAGAATCACTTACATAAGTTTATATTTTATCTCCATTATTAAGTAGTTGAAACTTAATATCATATTCTTTTAATTTTTCTTTAAGTTGGTGGAGTTTCAGTTTAATAGTTTTGATTTCTATTTTTAAGTCTTGAATGTGACTTTCTGGTTTAATAATTTTATTCCTTTTTTTCAGAACAGGAGTGAAGTTATAATATCCTGTGTTGGTATTTGGAAGTTCATATTTCTTTAATGATTTGTTTTATCCAAAGATGTAGTTAAGTATTCTACATAAAGTTTGGTTATTGATGGGTCGTTTAACTTAAGGATTTTATCTTGAAGTTGTTCATCTTCTTCCTTAGTTAATACATTAATATTTTTATCTGAGGAATCTGAATTCCTTGTTGCAAGTTCACCATCCTAGAGATTTGATTCTTCGTTTGTCCATTGGTCACACTCAGATGATGAGGATGTATCTACCATCAGGGCAGATGATGATCCCATCATCCTTTTAGTTGGCCTGAGAAGCTAGCTATTAATAATTCAACAACTGTTTTATCAGTTGTACCAATTTGGGTTTTATAAGCATTTGACGCCATGGTCATTTTCTGTAAGATATTTAATATCTCGTGATCAATCATACCATCTATGTTCCAAATATAGATTAAAGACGTGTTATACTTGGTTTGGATAACCTGACTAGGTTGGGTACCTATGGTGTGAGGATACCTAACTGGGCTAGGTTCTTGCCAAGCTAATTTTTAAATGTGAGGAATAGGCTCAAAAAGGGTTTCCTAGGAACTATCCTCGGATGATATTTCAGATCTTAGTTTGCTAAGAATACTAAGATCATGTAATGGTTTCTGGGTTGATATTGAGGTCATTGGTGACTCAGGAACAACTAGTCCTATTTTGTTTGAAAATTGGTCTTCTAATTGGGACCTAAGGGTATTATTCCAATTTTGAAGTTTTTCAAATTTTGATGTTATTTCTTCCTGGGCTGGTTTGGAGACCTGGAAGGGTTTGACGATAGGGTTCTTAACTATCCTATATGTTATCTGACTAGAGGTAGAGGGGATATCTATTTTTAGATTTTTCTCTATCTTGATTAATTGTTTACATAAAGTATTTAGGCTAATGTTTGTATAGTTATTTTGGGTAACTATGTTTCTGAGGTTGGTTACTTGGTTCTCTTAAGGGTTCTTAAGAGGAAAGACTTCTACTTGACTATCCTGATAAGGGATGGTAATAGGTATTAATGGAGGATGTTCAGCTTCAATTGAACCATCAGGAGTTTCCCATACGGGTAACTTCTTTTTTGTTTTGATTATATTAACTTCGTTAATTAGATCATCCATTTCTTCCAAAAACTTATCGAAGTCAGCTAATGTGATTTCTCTAGGTTTAATTTTTGAAAAGGTTTTGAGTTGTGGAGTTGAAGTTATTGGTGTACAAGCTAAGGACTCTACAGGTTCATTTTCTAAAAGCATATCGAAGTCATCCTCTATGACATCTGAGACACTAATTGATGGAAATGTTTTGTATTGTGGAACTATAGCTATAGGTTCTATGGCTATTGGTTCTACTGTAATGTTGACGGGTTTAGGGTCAATTTGAACTATAGGTTTAACTATTGGTTCTGGTAATGGATCCTAAATAGTAACTAGTAGGTTACCTATTAAGACCGTTGATGGTTTGACTAAGTCTACAGGTTCTACTGTTTTATCAAACTTTAGGTCAACTGATGGGATTTTGCTAATCTGTTTCAGATTAACTATTGATAATGATCTAACTATGTTATCCTGGGTTTGGGTAACAATGTGATCTGATAATATTTCTAATGGTTGGACCATTAGTGATACTGAGCTAACTGGTTTAGGGTTAACTACCGATGATGATGATGATTCTGCTATGTCTTCCTATATAAGGTCAACAATGCTATTTTTTAATTTTTTTCTTTTTGTCAATTTTATTAACAAAAGAAGCTCTGATCATATCTATGCTTATAAAAGATAGTCCTTTTGATTTTCTATAGATTTTTAGCCAATCTATGAAGTCTATATTTGTATTATGTTCTTTAACATAGCACTCATGTTTCCTAAAGCAGCTTGCCATAATACTAACCGAGTGTGTGCTATAGAACCAATTTTTGATTTTCTTGTTATGTGGTAGGTTAATATCTATCCTAAGGACATCTACATCCAAAGGTTCTTCATTATCTACCGTTAATACATTTAACTCATTTATCCTAACATCCTGGATGGGTGCTAATGATTGAGTTGGTGATAAAGGAAATATAGGTGATAACTGAGGTGATTCGCTCATCTTAGAGTTTTCAACAATGTAAACTAGTCTGGGTACCTAGGTACTAAAGTCTACTCCTTTAAGTTTTGTTTTCCTAAGTAAATGAGAGGTTGATGACCTAGGGTTTGTTTTGAATGGTAAATCCATTGATGAGAAATCTGAGGCACTCGAAGAGCATCTCATTGATGAAGATCTATTGAATCCTATTTCAATATTTCCATTTTTATATTTTATTATTTCCGTAAGTTCTGTATTTTGTTCAGCTAATTTCGATTGATGAGTTTCAAATGTTGGCTGAGAAATTCCTTTTAATAGCCACCTTTCTGGGTATGCTACAATATCCCAACTAATTGGTCTAGGGATTGTAATGTTGGATCTAGACAAGTCTATCTGTAATAATAAGGTTCTCCCTTAGTAGAGTTATGAATGTTTTTAATGTCCCAAGTAGACGTCATAATCTTATAATGAACTCTAAATAACAAAGCTACCGTAATTGTTCCCGGTAAAACATTAGTATTATGAGTTTGGATTTAAAGTGTTAATTTTTTTAGTATCCGAGGATCTCCTAGTGATACTACTATATTTGTAAAGCAGTTAAAGGATATAGGTCCTAAACATAAACATGTTTCTACCGTTCCTAATAAAGATTCCTTGAAATATGTTAATCTAGCATCCCTTAAGACTGCTAGTATTGATGAGCTTAACCCTAATCGGGTTAAAGGTCTTAATCCAATCTAGACTAAGCCTATATGGACATACTTGAACTTTTTATTAATGATTCTTTTGAAAGAAGTTGGATTGATTCAAAAGGTAATGAAAGTTGAAGATCTCTTTCTTCAGTTTTAATGATGTAATTTGTTTTGAAAAGATTCATCATCTTAGTTTGATAAATTTGATTTTTATTGATCTTTGGAACTTTCCAACGGTCAATAGATTTTTCAAAATTTTCAATAGTAATTTCGTTACTACTGGTAATATAAGACTTCTTTGAAAAAGATGATGAAGTTTTTTGTAATAAAGGTGATGATGCTGAAAAGTTATGTTTAGACATATTTATGTTTAAAATTAAAGTTTGTAAACAAATATGGAAAACTTAATCCATCAATATAATATGACCATTATGGTAAATATGATTCTTAACAGATAAATTGTAAGTCTATTAATAACAAACAAGATACAGAGTATAAGTCATGTTAAGCTCATCAACCGGTGACTTGTCGGATGTAACTTGACATATTCATTTCTATCTTTTTATGTAATATGTTACATATATCGAAACTCTGATAAGGTTTTCAATAGGGTGATCGAAGCTCCAATTTCAGGTGAGATCACAGATAGTGATAGTCAGAGAAGTGATGAGAGTTTTATTTTGATCTTATTTTATTGAAGTTATAAAATAAAAATATTTTGATCTATAATAATTAATTTGATTTAAAATTATAAGTTTGGAAATTAATTTTGATTGAAAATTACCAAAAACACTATTATAACCCTTTATCATTTTAAGCTAAAGCTTGATTGGACATGTCGGTGTAAAGTCACAAATGACACTGTAAGGTTCCTGGTACCTTTTTTCTCCTCTTATTTTTCTTTTTTTTAAATGGCCAACACATTTGCTACTAAATTAGGTTCAGGGCTTATGCATCTCTTGTAACTTTGGATTTAATACACTTTAATTTTATAAGTTTTGATATTAGTTTTATTGACCTCATAATAAAAAAATTGGTCTAAAATGTAATTTTTTTATTTTCAAATGCACGAAGGATATTTACAGTATTTCAAATAATCCTAACCCCCTTCTTATATTGAAAGATGGGCAACCCAATGTTTCCTTCAAAACGCGCTTATAAGGAAATGGGCCACCCAAACTTATAACCAGCACATTGCTGGCTTCCCTGATCGATGTGGGACTCAACACTCCCCCTCACATTGGACGGGGACACCGCAAAGACCGATAACCGGCTGATGAACCACCAAACACCGGGGGACTCAACGCACCAGGGACTCGCTCTGATATCAAGAATGGGACCACCCTGACTTATAATCAGCACATTGTTGGATTCCCTGGTCGATGTGGACTCAACATCTTAGACCCATCTGTTTTCAATTTCAATATACTTATTGTATCTCTACTATTTGTCATTGGCTTGTTCTCATTGTTCTTTGATATGATGTGCCGTAAACTAAGCTGAAAACAAATGGGTCTAAGAGTGTGTTAGGGATTAAACAGATGGGATTTAGGGGTGAAATGAAATTTTTAATTTTTTAAAAAAATATTTGAAATATGTCCAAGGGAGTGTTAGGGATTAAACAGATGGGATTTAGGGGTGAAATGAAATTTTTAATTTTTTTTAAAAATATTTGAAATATCAAAAATGATCTTCATTTAATGTGTATTTGAAAATAAAAATATATTTTTAAATTAATTTGTAATTATAAAATTAATGAAATTCACTTTAAAAATTATTGGATAAAGTTGTGTTAAAATCTAAAGTTATAGGTCCAACCATAACCCTCTGAATTGATAAATTTGAATTCGTTCGTGCATGTAATTTTTTCCCAAAAGAGAGGCATTTTTATGTCAAAATCAAATAAATTTGGAAATTGTCCATGTTATAAAAAAATCGATGGTTATACGCATATTTTGCTCGTGTCAGAAAGTAGAGAAATAAATTAAGAAATACTTATTATAAAAATAATATTTAAATTATTTATTTATTTTATAGTAATTTTATTTTATTTTATTTTTTTTAATTGTATTAAATAAATATTATTTTAATTTGAATAACTAGTAAGTAAAAGAATCTAATAAATTAAATAAAAATAAAAATATTAAAAATTGATTATGTATTTTTTATGTAGTTATTTTTTATTAATAATATGATTATATTATTATAAAAATAAATATAAAATTTAAGAATTTTTTAAAAATAAATATATAACTTAAATTAAAGCTAAGGAGATATGATTTTTTTAAATGTTTTTGTTCAATTATCAGTAATTAAATAAAAAGAATAAAAATAACTTATATAACACGAAACCAATTTTTTTTTAAAATATAATGAATAATCAGCATTCTTTAAATTTAATCTAATAATTTCAATATAGAGATGTACCGACCACCGAGATGTAAGTCTATTTTACATCAAATTGTAATTCTTTATTAATTTAATGATAAAATTTATCTTTTATTTTATTTTAAATTATAGATTTAGATTATACAAAAATTATTATTTAGTTTAGAAAAACTATAATTATTTAAATTGATTTGACTCACACAAGATGTTATTTTATTTTTATATTTTATGGATTTTTTTATTATTATAAATTTTAAAATATTAATTTATATAAAGGAAAAAAAAAACGCTGTCCTACCTCAGTCGCTTGAATTATATTATCTTATGGTTTCGGTGGTGTGCGAGAAGATATTTATTATATTTCAACGAAGACGACATTTCTTTCAGGAGTAATAATAACATTCCATTTCAATAGTTTTAGTTTTCAATATATGCTTAATCTGAAAAAATGAGGATCATTTTTATTGTATTTTTTTTTAATAATAATGAAATTCTAAATTATTTTTATTTAAAAAAAGTTTCCATTTTCTTTTGGAAAATTACACGTCTTCTGAATTTAAACTACAATTTTTGTATTTGCACGGATTTAGTTGTTTATGAACTTCATTTTCTAAACTATCTAAAATAATCAAATGATACATTTTTTTCTCCCAAATATATTTAGTTTTTTTACTTATTATTATAATCCAATAATGACAGATCAATAGTTGGCTTCTAGTTGGTCACTCATATATGCTTTTATTGCTATTGTCCTAATTAGAGATAATTCTTCATTTATATTGGTTGTATTATCAATGTATTAATTTAACAAGGTATAGACATTTGAGGATATATATATATTTATTCAATATAATATAAATAAGAGATAGCTGATGGTTATATTTGTAGTTAGAGTATTTAGATTTAGTAATTTTTTTGTTAATTTTTATCTACTAATTTTAAAAAAGTAAAAATTTAGTTCATTATTTTTAAAAAATTGCAGTTTAGTCCGTGTAGTTAAATTTTAGTTTTTTTAAATACCATTTTTTTAAAATTTAATATGAATATTAACTCAAGTATTTTTTTTAAATAATTTAAAAATAAAAATAAAAAACTAATCATTTGGATATTTACTTTAATATTTCTTAATTGTTCTTAAATTTCCTTCTTGAACCATTCTGTTTAATTCTATATATAATATTTCCTTTTATTATATTCATTATTACATGTCAAGAATAAATGAAAAAGGAAATGCAAAGCCAAGTACTAGTAGTGAGCTGGTATTAAGAAATTTTAAGTGATTAGTCTCTTAGTTAATTATTTAGGTACTGATGATAAGACAATATTAACTTATGTTGATCTCATATATATGGTGCTTATTTTGGGGCAAGTTCTATTTTATTAACAAAAAACTCACTTCCAATTCATCAATTCTTATTAATTGTGCAAAATTACGATATAGTTGTGTCTCCAAAATTATTTGAGTCTAAAATTATTTTATGTTACAAATTATGATTTTTAAATTACATATAAAAACTTGTTGCTATTATATAAATTTAATAAATATGATTTGAAAATAAAATAAGATTACACACATGTAAAGCTGGTGTATTTTTGCTAGTGTAATTAAATGATACATGTTCTAGTAACTTAATCACTAAGGAAAATTCATAATTAAATTTCATATAATAATTTGAACCTTATTTTCTAAAATTAACCTTTTTAAAAATAACTATATATTTTTATACTAAAAAAGGCATTTAATAAAACAATTTTTTTTTAAAACAAAATTTGGTTTAGTTCACAAAGAAGCGACCATGCATTTATTCCAAGCATTAATTAGCTGCTTGCTTTTTTTTTTCTTACAACTACCTCATTAATTAACTCCAAGCTTGAATTAATCCACCCATTTTTCCTTTATTTACTCATTTCAATTTATATATAATAAGCAATATTTAAGAATTTATTTTGATTATTATAAATTTTAAAAATATTATTTTTTATAATTTCTAAAAAAAATTCATCTGAGTTAGCCATCCTAAATCATCGAATAAAAAATTTAAAAAAACTGTTAGACCCGCAGATAGCGCAATATCTACTTCTCTGATATTTAAAACCAAATTTGGTTTAGTTCGCAACGAAGGGACAGCTTATTTTATTATAAAAAAAACCGTGGAGTTAAGGATGGGCAAAAAAACCGCGGGTTTGGTTATCTGTGGTTATCCGAACCGGTGGTTCGGTTTTTAACCGATAAATTTTGGAGACGGGGATGGAGACGGTTTTGGGTAAAAACCGAATATGAAACAACGATTACGGTTATACTAAAAACCGTACCCGCCCATACCCGAATTAATTATATTTAATTAATTAAATTATATATTAAATTATAAATAAAAAATTAATTATATATATTTAATAAATTAAATTATATATATATTTCGGTTTTTTTCGGTATTTTTTTTATAACCGTCTCGAACCGTTACCCGCGGGTAAAAAACCCTCCCCGAACCGTAACGGTTTTCGGGCGGTTTCGGTTATAGGTTTTAAAATTTGATTCGGGAACGATTATATCAAAAACCGTCCCCGCCCGTCCCCGTGTCCATTTCTACGTGGAGTTATTTGATAACTAGATATACTGTTTAATATATATTATCATTTAATTATAATATTATTTTTATTATTATAAATTTAAAAAAAATTAATTTTTTTTAAGAAAAATTATCTGAGTTGATCATCTTAAATCAACGAATAAAAATAAAATTGCTACACAGCCAGATGGCGCAATCTCTATTGATCATTTCCAAACCACTCTTTAATTTGAAATTTGGTGTAAGGTTTATTATGAACAACAATATTGTATTAAATTTAACTTGATATTATTTATAATTATAAATATAAATTATATTGTATTAATTTTTTCAATTCTAAAAATATTATTAAAGTTTTTAATATATATAAAAAAATTAAATTAAATATATAATATAAAATTATTAATACAACATAAGATTAAAAATTAATATAAACTAAAACAATGATTATCTTATTAAAATCTTTATTATATATAATGCGTTAAAACTAAATATATAATATAAACATAGCTGATTTTAAGAATTGTTTTTTAAATATAAACATATGAAAATCTCGTATTATATTTTGAAATGTAATATGAGATGAATATAATAATTCATCGAATTAATATATACCTACTTTTAACTTTTTTTTTAATTAAATATAATTTTTAATTTATATAATAAATATAATATTTTATTTTGTGATTTTTTAATTTTTTTAATTAATTAATAATAATATATAATTATTAATTGATTGAACATAATAATTAATAAAAAAATATTTTGTTTTATAAAGAGATATTTTTTTAATAAAATATTTTTTAGTTTAATGTTTAAGTTACTGAACAATAAGAATGGGCAAAAATGTTAGGGATTTGATTATCTATGATCATTCGTATTTTCGATTTAGTTTTTATCTAGTAAATTTCATAAATGGATATAGTTTTGAGTAAAAACATAACATGAAATAACAGATATAGTTCGGGTATGATTATATTGATAACAGTAAATATCAATATACGGAATTAATTATATTTATTAAATTAAATTATATATTATTAAATAATTAATGTTTGTTGATTTTTTGTTTTAGATATATAGAATTCTTTTACAAATTTTGATAAATAAATCTTTTTGGATTTTTTTTTAATAATTATCTAAAAACGTTATCGTAATTAAAAAACCGTTTTTGAATTATAAAGAATAATTTCAGATATATATTTTATAATTTAATTTGAGTATGTTATGAATACTCTACCAGTACTGTTGCAAATATTAAGAATTTAATATAATTTTAATGTAAAATAAAATTTAATATAAATAATAGATCGAAGATACCCATCAAATCAAATTTGATTTAGTTGAAGGTACCGTACGTGCTTATATTTAATTACAATCTTTTCTGGAAAAGACTCTGGAGTCTGGACAAAGACTTTGTTGACCTCTCTACCTCATTAATTAGCGCAAAGCTTGAATTCATCCAACCATATTTCCTTTATTTACTCATTTCAATTTATATATAATCAGTATTATTTGAGAATTGGAGGGACTTGTTAAATCTTGATTATTAGTTAATTAAAAATTATTAATATTTTTGAAGTTTTATTTTTATTATTATAATTTTTAAAAATATTTTTCTTATAATTTAAAAAAAATCTTCTAAGTTGACCATCCTAAATCAACCAATAAAAAAAATTATTAGATAGGTAGATAGTATAATTTTTACATGTATTATGTTCATAAATAAAGTGAAATAATTTGTATTTTATTATATAGGTAGATAGTATAATTTTTAATTTAATTTAATTAATTAGTTATATTTTATTATATAAAATGACTCTGCACAAAGACTTTGTTGACTTATGTACTTCATTAATTAGTTTAAGGCTTGAATTCATCCACCCATTCTTCCTTTTTAAAGCGTTTTTATATTATATATAATTAGCGTTTGAGAACCAGAAGGTTTATTGAAAATAATTATCATCCTTTTTAAAGCATTTAGATCTAGTAGTAATAATGGGTACGCGTCATGATGAAGAAGAAAGACATATAGAGATCAATGGCGTAACAGAGAGGTTAGCACTACTCAATTCTCCTATTTTACTTTACAAATGCCTAATTTAACTAATAACATTAATTCGTATGTAAGATTTTTCTTTTCTCCGATTTTAAGTAACAGATTCGAATCTCACCAGATACAACTTGAGATCAATCATCACGACTCAAAGAATGTTCCATTTTCAATTTTGAATAAAGGGACGAAGAGAACAATTATTCACTACCATTCCGTTCTGACGACGAATCAAATCTACTTATTTTTATTTTCGATTGGAATATTAATAGATACATTATTCTTATTCGTTCCTGTTATAAACGAGGATAAAAATTGTGTTACTATAGAAGAGGAAGTGAAAATTGTTGCTCTGGTCTTGCGTTCAATCACAGACATTTTCTTCCTCGAACGTATACTTTTTCAAGTTTTAGTGGCATTTGGTCGACCCAAGAACCCTTGGGTATGTTACTCCAACATCTTATTGGATACTCTGTCTGTTGTTCCACTTCCACAGTTAAGAAAAATAATATTTTTTTTTAACATTATTATGTAGAATACATGTTTGAGATTTTATTTAGATTTACGATCTCATCTAATATTCAGTATATTATTGAGCATACTTTAATTTCTTTAATTTTTTTATAATCATTATGTAAAAAAAATTTAATGATTAATTATAAAAACAATCATAATTTTATATTTGTGCAAAAACTTATTAAAATCCTTTTTTTAATAAAAAATTAAGTAAATATAATATATAATGATAATAACTAAGTTAAATTATATGATATATTTTTTATGTTTTCATCTAATGAAACATTTATATCATATTATTATTATTATATATTCAATATTGTCAAGTTAATATACTTAAATTGATCTTATAAGTTTGCTTGAAAGTTAAATATTTGGGGGTCAAAGGTAGTTTGAGATTTTTTGTTTTTTAAAACAGCTAAGATGAGATTGGTTTATAAAATGATTAAAATACCAACAAAATAAATCTACACACACTCCTCTGTTGGGATGTTGGTAGTTTTTAGAAACCAATACTTCTAAAAGTTTAAGCTAGTTATACATTAATAACGTCATTTAAAAACAAATCTAGTTATATATATATATAAAAGTAGGGCCGAACAAATAATCTTTCAACTAAATCAAAAATTTGATTCATTAAAGATTGATCATATTGATTTTAAAGTTATAGTTGGATTGAATTTAGATAGAAAAATATAACATTTGTTTAAATTATATTTGAATTTGTATTGATATTCTTATAATCTGCAGTAAATAATTTGATATAAATGTATTAAATTACTATTAAAATTATAAATAAATATTTTTTTATTTTATAATATATTATAATTAAATATTATATATACTATAATATCACCTTAAATTATTATTTTAATTTAATTATTAAAATATGAATTTATTTCTATAATAGTTTAGTAAATCTCCAACATTTTTATTATTATTGTGAAACTATAAATAATAAAATTTGTTAAAAATTTATCAATTTAAAATTAAAATATTATATGTATTATGTTTTGTATATAATAATAATTCATAAAGGAGTTTCAAGTTTAATCAACCTTGTTTGATACTAAAAAAAATATGAAGTACTCAAATTCTAATGGATTCATATTAATTACTTTTATTAATTTCATATTAAAAAAATTCAAATTTGATTCAATAAAAAACAGGTGGTTTTAATATGTTACTTAGAATTATATATAAGAGTATTTGAAGTTAATAATATTTTTATATATTTATTATTCTTTACACAAGTGTTAGTTTTAGCTCATATCATGTTAGACATTGTTAGGAAACTAACGATACTTTTATACATTTATCAATTAGACAAAATGTGGATATACAGATAAAAAATTGAGAAAATTACTAATAATATTTTTATATATTTATCACTCTTCACAATTGTTATCTTTCAATTCTCATATGTTAAAATTATTAAGAAAATAATAACACTTTAATACATCTATCAATGATGTAAAACTACGAGCATACAAATAAAAAATTGTGTTCTCGTTAAAAAGTTGGTATGCTGGGTAAATTTATGAAAAATAAAATTATTAAGATTAACACATATATAAGTTTGTAATTAAGTGTTAGAAAATTAAAGATTTGTTTCTTCGTCATGATTTGAACACTTAAGATGAACCTATATATGCATTTTTAGGTGTTAATTGTATGTTTTTTTACTAGAGTAGAAAACTCGAAACGGTTAATCAAAAGAAAGGGTTTGAACTCTATCATCGTGTTTCATTATTTTTCAAGAACTTTAATGATATACCATACTTAAGAATTAAAAAGATTCTTTTATCAATCCTAGAGTACTAATATTTTGAAATTTGTTCTTTTTCTTTGGACTCAAGTTCCTTCTATTTTTTTAATCATATAACACAATTCATGTCGTTTCTTTTTGCATAATTTAAGTATATACCTTAACCCTATGCAAATTTGTTGATTTTAAAAACAAAATTTGGTTTAGTTGACCAAGAAGCGACCATGAATTTATTCCAATCATTAATGAGCTGCTTGTTTTTTTTTTCCTTACAACTACTTCATTAATTAGCTCCAAGCTTGAATTAATTCACTCATTTTTTTCTTGATTTACTTTTAAAAATATTATTTTATTATAATTTTTTAAAAAAATTCATCTGAGTTGGCCATCCTAAATCATCGAATAAAAAATATAATGTTTTTGCTAGACCCGTAGATAGCGGTGTACACTCTTTTCAAAACCAACTACCAAAATTTGAATTTATGTATTTTTTTAAAATGTTGGTTGATCTAAATAAGTTTGAAAAATATGTGCAAAATTTATGAAAAACGAATGAATCAAATTTACTCTATAATATTAATATATATTAAACTTTTAAAATATATTATAATTAAAATTTTAAAATATATTATAATTAAAATTTTAAAATTATTTAAAATTTTAAAATATAAACTTAATGAGTAAAGATTTTCACTCAAATACTCAAAGTTACTCTCATGACTTATATTTCACTTACTTTAGTGACTCTCAAATTAATCTAAAATTTGGTTTAAAATCTCTAAATTAATAGTTTTTTCTAACATTACTAGGTAGATTACATGTTCTTAATTGGAAATACTTGTTCTACAAATCTAACTTTCAAGCCAACTTATAATTTGATTTGATGGTTTTGAATCTATAATCATAATATAATATAAAAATCTATTCTAATAGAAGTAGAAAAAACATACTATACTTTTTATTCTTGTGATTCTCTTAATTAAAACTATAAATAATAAATGTTTTTAATTTAAAATTAAAATATTGTATGTATTATGTTTTGTATATGATAATAATTTATAAAGAAATTTCAAGCCTAATTTAACCTTATATGATCCTAAAAAAATATGAATTACTCAAATGACCCTAAAAAAATATAAATTACTCAAATTCAAATTGATTTATATTGATTACTTTATCTGATCAATTTCAAATTAAAAAATTTCAAATTTCATTCTGATTGAATCATATTTGATTTGATAAAAAACACGTGGTTTCAATATGTTACTCATAATTATATATCGGAGTGTTAGAACTTAATAATACTTTTATATATTTATCATTCACCCCAAGTGTTGCCTTTAGTTCTGATATCATGTTAGAAACTATTGATATTTTTATACATCTATCAAGGATGACAAAATGTGGGCATACATGTAAAAAATTGAGAGAATTACTAATAATACTTTTATATATTTATCATTCACCACAAGTGTTGATATTAGTTCTGATACTATGTTAGAAATTATTGATATTTTTATACATCTATCAAGGATGATAAAATGTGGGCATAAATGTAAAAAATTGAGAGAATTACTAATAATACTTTTATATATTTATTACTTTTCACAAGTCTTAACTTCATTTATGATATTATGTTAAAAATTATTAAGAAAATAATAATATTTTAATACATCTATTAAGGATGTCAAACTATGGGCATACAATTCAAAAATTGAGTTCTCGTTAAAAAGTTGGTGTGTTGGGTAAATTTATGAAAAGTAAAATTATTAAGACTAACATATGTAAGTTAGTAATTAAGTGTTAGAACAACAAAGATTTGTTTCTTTGTAATGATTTTAACACTTAAGATAAATTCATATATACATTTTTAGGTGTTAATTGTACGTTTCTTTATCGGAGTGGGAAGCTCCAAACGTTTGATCGAAAGAAAGGGTCTCAACTCCATCATTATGTTTCAATATTTTCCAAGAACTTTAGTGATATACCTTTCTTACTTGGGAATCAAGAAGGGTTCTTTTATCTCTCCTGAAGCAGTAATATTTTGGAATTTGTTATTTTTCTTCGGAATTAGTCATGTAAGTTCATTCTCTCTCTTTTTAATTATATATATAATACAATTTATGTTGTTTCTTTTTATATAATTTAAAGATATACTTCAAAGCAATGCAAAAATTGTAGATTTTTGTATAACATAAAAATTTTAGGTTTTTTTTTATGTTCAAAAAATGATACAAGTTTTTTTTATATAACATAAAAAACATGTGATTTCTTTACTGGATTTAAAAGTAAATTTAGGAGGATAAATAAGTTATACATTAATTAGGGTTTTTTGTTAATATCTTATATAACTTTGTAAGTTGCAATTAACACCAATGGGAAAACAGAGTTATCAAAATCACATGATTACGTGTAGGAGTACTTATTTTATGACATTTTAAACTAAATTTTCAAACAATTATCAATTTTGGATGATAAATTAAGATGATGTATTAAGAGATGATAAGCTTTTAATTTTTATGATCCGTCTTATCCTATCTTAATTATTTTTCATAAGAGATGATACTAATTATAATATTTTATTTGTTATAAATAGACATAAATAAGATAAATAAAAATAAAAAAGCAACAAAAAATATAATAAATACATGATTATTTATAATGTAAAATTTTAATACAAAATAAAATAATATTATATTTAAAGTTAATTACGTTATAATTATAATAAGATAAAATAATATTTAAATAAAATGTAATAATATTATACTATAAATTTATTAAAAATATTAAATAAATTATAAGATAAAGTATATCTCATTTTTACATTCTAAGGGGTCTAATTGATATATATATATATAACTATTTATTTTGTTGTTATGATTATAATAACAATTTATTAATGGTATATTTATATAGTAATAGCTATATTTAAATATAATTAACGATAATTATATAATAAAAACTTTATATATTTTACATTCACTTGTTAACTTGAATACAGATATTCGGCTCTTTCTGGTACTTCTTTGCAATACAGCAAGAGACATCATGTTGGTACAAGGCATGTAAACAAGCTATTGGTTGCGTTCCTAGTAGTTTTGATTGCAAAGACAGCATTACGAAGAATTTGACATTTATTAGTAACTTTTGCTCTGTAAATCAACCAGACACAAGTTCTACTATTGCGTTTGATTTCGGAATCTATGCAGAAGCAATTAAAAATGGTTTATTGCTTGACACATCAGATATTTCAAGAAAGATTATTCATTCTTTTTGGTGGGGATTGCGAAATCTGAGGTTAGACATTTTTAAGAGTTTGTCTTTGTTTATCTAAGCCGTAATTATCCTTTTAAGGTACGTATAACCTAGTGTCGACCTTCTTTTAAAAAAAAGAAAACATAACTGAAATAAAAATCTCAATTGTACTATCGCAGATCATTGACTGTAGTATAAAGTAATACTTACATCCACTTTTATTGTAACTTCATAAAAAATAAATAATTAAAAATATTATTTTGTTTTTAATTTTATGATATACAGTTCTTGTGGCCAAAACCTACAATCAAGTGGCTATATGTGGGAGACCTGCTTCGCAGCTTTAATTACCACCTCTGGGCTCGTGCTTTTTTTGTATTTTATTGGACAAGTCCAGGTTTGTTCTGAATATATATATATATATATAGCTCTAATGATAAAGGTAAGTAATAGCATTGTTAAAATAATTGGTGACAGACAATATATATATATCAAGCATTTTACTAACCATCCTAAAGTGGCCACTGAAAAAACAAATTACTATCCAAATTACTACTTAAAATTAATTAAGTTATATAATTATGGCATAGGAGTATCAACAAAAGAAAAGTGGGAGTGGATGAAATACAAAGAACTAGATATGGATGTGTGGTTAAATAACAATAGCATTCCCAATAAGGATAAGATTAAAGAAACTTTAATCCAAAAGATAGAATTATAATCAACCTTACATTTAATAATTAATCATTAAAAAAAAATATTTATATGTCAAACTATATTTGCCATGGAATTTGACAAAGGAAAATATGATATATATATATATATATATATACTAACCTTACTAATATCAAGCCTTTTACTAACCATACTTGTGGCATAGGTGTATATTGGGCTCTTAGCAGATGCAATAACAAAGGAAAAATGGCTGGAGATGAAATACAGAGAAATAGATGTGGATGTGTGGTTAAATAACAATGACATTCCTAATAAGGATAAGATTAAAAAAACTTTAATGCGAAAGATTCGATACATGCCAGAAATCAAAGATATTCATTTGAAAATTCTACTCCCTCTTCTATCAGCTCAAGAAAGAAGGTCTATCAAAAGTTGGCTTTGCCATCCAATTCTAAAAAAGGTATGTAATTATATTTTTTGAAGTACGTGATTTCATATATGCATGTATTATTTACACAAATGTAAACATTTTCAAAGATGTTAAATAGACAACCATTCACCTAAGTTTTTTGGTATCAATTATCCATCATTGATACCAGGTACATGTTATTGGGATCGGTCAGAAATTAACATTTTATTGTTAAAAGTCAAATTTATTCTTTATTAATATTATTTTATACAATCTAAACTCACACACACTCATAGTTCATAACTATAATCCTCATAACATTATACATGTTAAAATTAATTTCATGTCATTTAATCACAACTTATTGGCAAAAATAAAAACAATTTATTATTTTAAGTAAAAATATTGACATGAACTTATAATTATTACTATTATTATAAAAGTGGCATTTACACTTTATGTTAATTTTTTAATTGTTATAATTTTATTATATTATTATTAAAAGTTATCTTTTAAGGATAAAGAAGTACATTTCTTTATTTGAATAACTAAAATAGAAAAAATAGAGTGAAAAAAATAAAATAAAAATAAGATAATTAAATATAAATATAAAAAAATCATTTATTTTATTTAATATTATAGGTTGCAGCTTTTCAAAATGTAGATCACAAAATATTGGAGGAGATAACTACTTGTCTAAAACCAATGATCTATTATGAGAACAGTTACATAATTCGTGAAGGAGAACCATTGGGTTTTATGTTTTTGATCACGCAAGGTATTCTATGGAACTTCAAAATTAGTTATGGTATTAACAACAATGTTAATATTATGGACAATTGTAAACGTATTTTGAAAGAAAATGTCTACGAAGAAGAGCTTTTGGAACAGATTTTCAAATCAACACTTCTTAAGGTTAACCCAGATTCAAATATTCTCATCTCAGCCAATACAAATGTGAAAGCCCTTACAAAGGTAGAGGCCTTTGTTATAATGGACAAATATATAAGAAATATAGTTTCTAGATTCAAGATCCCAATCATACAAAGCTATGTCAAATATGGAAAGGAAGATTTAAACCTGGAGTCATCTACGGCTTCAATTATGCAAGGTAGAGTGCGTTGTCGTCGCCAAAGCATTGATAAAAATGAGCAACTCTATGCTACAGTCGACTCAAGGGATGATTAGAGTTTTATAAGTGACAATAAATTGTTTAATTATTTTTTATTATTGTAATAATAAGTGGCATATTATCTTATGTTAGTTATGAATCTAATTATGATATTAGTACAATTAAATATTTACATTTATATTGGTTTTTCTTTTTTCCTTTTTGGAAAATTTTTGGTAATAAGTTCAATTTTTTTTATTAAATGATATTTGAGAGATGAGAATCAAATAAGACAACATTTGGTGTAATTTAATATATATAGCTTAATAAGCAAATAGATATTACTTACCAAAAAGCTTTGCTCTAGTGATCTTAGTTACCACAAAGCTTTGCATAGCATGCCTAAGTGTTTAAGTCATATAAAAAGATAAATTATTAATAATTATTCCCTATTTATCCACAAATTCTATCGTATATTAAATCTCATAACATATAATAACAACCAAACATTATTTTTACTCTCAAACTAAGACCTAAATCTTCTTTAATCTTCGTCACCGTGTTACTATTTAAGTATAGAGAGTTAAAGACGACCCCTATTATGGTGATACAAGATCCTAATTTCATCTTAATGATCCATGACTGATAGTCTTACTTAGTGTAAAAACATTTCTTATAATGTAAGAATATTTGGAGATTTATGAAATGATTACCAATTTACATGAAAGTAAAGCTTGATTGTAGCTAAATCGAGAACGAAAATAATAAATATATTTTTTTGAAAAAATAAAATTTTATTAAAAATTAAAAGGTACAATTTAGATAAAAAAATCATTAATATAAATATATCAATAAAGGGGCAGCATATTTTATTATAAAAAACAAAAGGACGTAAACAATATTGTTTAAGGTAAACAATTATTTTGTTATAAAAGCATAGCCATTGTGCACATTTAATCTCATTACAGTAACAATTTGTATGAATTTTTTTATTATAAAAAAATATTGGTTTAGCGCAATATCTACTTCTCTGATATTATAAAACCAATATTAAATTTCAATAATATTTTTAATTAATTAAAAATTATTAATATTTTTAAAGTTTTATTTTTATTATTATAAATTTTAAAAATATTTTTCTTATAATTAAAAAAAATCTTCTAAGTTGACCATCCTAAATCAACCAATAATTAAAAAAATTATTAGATAGATAGATAGTATAATTTTTTTAACTAGATCTAAATACATATATAGATTTTACTCATAGTCATATTATAAAGATTAAGCAAAACATATGAAGAATATACTTGAATCCATGATAAATGATTAAAGAATAGATTAATGGTTTATAATCTTCTACAGACTTATCTTTTTTTTTATGGGTTTTCATGTAATAGATGGGAAGAGAGGATGAGAAATAATAGTGATTAGTTCTTTATATAATAAACTAATGAGAGCCTCATTAACCCTAATTAGGTTTACTATTGGGTATTACACAATGCGCGGCACATATCGTATAAGATGTTAAATTGGACTCTCTTAATTAGATCACTTAATTAGCCTAATTAGAATAATAATAACTCAAAATATAATTTTCTTAATTTGTTAGCCCATCCATTAAGTTATTAAAAAATGACCCAACAATCTCTCACTTAGGTTAAGAATTAATTCCAATGACAATTATATTTGATAACTTGCACAAACTTGTTAATTATTCTATAAACATCTTTAATCAATCTGGTATGTATCCTATACCAATATAAGACCAAAGTGACCTTTGTTACATTTATCGTAACTCGATCCATTAATGATGATCATACCAAATATATTTAACGACATAGATCAAGTATGGATATGTAACTAGAAATTACATGTAATGTGATCTTAATCATGCTTATTTCCAATTAGTCCTTTATTCCTTAGTGAGATCAAACCTCAATTTTTCAAACTTTATGTTAAACCACAGTTGAAAGATAATACATTCAGAGTAATAAAGATAATAAAACCATCAACTTTATTCAGCAGAAAAATGAACATACATAAAGTATTATAACAGCATCAAACAAAATAACCAAATATAGAACACAAACTCCCACTAAAACTTCATATCATCAAATAAGACAATACCTATTTGAGCAGTATGCTTATGAAAGACCTTGGGTGTCAAACCTTTAGTCAGTGAGTCCGCTAGCATAAAGTTTGTTCCTATATGCTTAATAGACACTATTTTACTCTAAACTCTCTCTTTAACAACTAGAAACTTAATGTCTATGTGTTTAGACTTCGACGAGCTTCTATTTGAATATAGGACTGTTCAAAGATTGTCACAATAAATATTTGGTGGTCTTCTAATTCCATCTATAACTCATAACCTAGTGATAAAATTATCCAACCATATCGCATGATTGGTTGCCTCATAACAAGCTATGAATTATGCTACCATTGTAAAAGGAGCTATAAGTGACTACTTAGTACTTCTCTGAAGCATAAGGAATCTTTTGCATCTATATTCTTTCAATCTCATTCTTGGGGCATTGATTGAAACTAAAATTGTCTCCTTTGGCAACAAGAGTATCTCCTTGTGCGCAATATTTCATGCCAAATCTAGCAAGTACCTTTTTGATATAACTCTTTTGTGATAACCTAAGGACACCCTGAGAACGATCTTGGTGCATCTCAATTCCTAATACAAAAGAGGCATCACTAAGATATTTGTTCCGCGCAACAAGCCTATATCGCTGTTAACCAATAGTATATCATCAACATAGAGCACCAGGAAGATAAATTTACTCCCACTGAACTTATGATATACACAATCATCAACTATATTGACCTCAAAACCATAAGATATAATGATTTGATGAAATTTATGATATCATTGACCAAAAGCTTACTTGAGACCATAGATGGATCTTTTCATTTTACAAACCATGGACCTTGGATCACCTTATATAAAGTTTTCTGGTTGCATCATGTATATGGTTTCCTCAATGTCACCATTGAGAAAAGTTGTATTAACATCCATCTGGTGTAACTCTAAGTCAAAATGAGCTACAAGTGCCATTATTGTCCTTGGAGACTAGACGTGCTTTATACCTCTCAATGTTGCCCTTAGAATCCTTTTTGGTTTTAAATATCCATTTACAACCAATTGGTTTTGCACCTTTAGGCAACTTGACGAGATCCCAAACGTCATTGTATTTCATGGGTTTCATATCATCATTCATGGCACCAATCCACTTTTGACAATTAGCACTTTGTTTGACTTGTTAGAAATTAATTGGATCATCTTCCATTGTCTGTATGTCAAACTCATACTCTTGAATAAATACAATCTAATCACTTGAAATTGCACTTCTTTTCTCTCTAGTGGATCACCTAAGTGGCATTTGCTCTTGAGGTTTTTGAGTTTTCTCTTCTGGAACAACCTTTTGATTTTGAGTAGTGATTTCTATAAGTAAATCCCCATTGTTGTCATGAATTGTATCTTGAACAATGTCAATAGGTTGATCATTGTCAATAACAACATTTGGTATAGGAATGGATTCCTCTTCAAAGACAAAATTCCTAACTTTATCTTCCCATCTCAAACACAACATCCTCAAGAAATCTCACATTTCCCATCTCGAAAAAGAACTTAGTTAAGGGATTATAAAACTTTAAATGCCTCGACCGTTCAGGATACCCAACAAAATAACAAATAATAGTTCTTGAGTTCAGTTTGTTTTCATGTGGCTTATAAGGCCTTACCTCAACTAGACAACCCCAAAAGTGTAAGTACTTAATACTAGAATTTTTGCATGTCCATAATTCATAAGGGGTCTTAGCTACTGCTTTGCTAGATACTCTATTCAGTATGTAGGCTGCAGTCTTAATTTCCTCTCCCTAGAGTGATTTTGGCAAAGAAGAATGACTAATCATACTTCTTACCGTGTCCTTAAGTGTTCTATTACATCTCTCAACAACACCATTCATGCGAGGTTTCCCTGGCATTGTGTATTGCGGGATGATTCCACATTCCTCTAAGAATTTGGAAAATGATCCTGGATGTTGTTCACCTAATCCGTCATATATATCATAATATTCACCACTATAGTCTGATTTGATAACTTTAATCTTCTCACCTAGTTGATCTTCAACTTCGGCTTTGAAGGCCTTAAAAAAATCCAAAGATTGTGACTTTTCATGGATCAAGTATAAGTACCCATAACAAGAATAGTCATCTATAAAAGTGATAAAATAATGTTGGCCATTCTAAGAAGTTGTAGGGAATGAACCATATATATCAATATGTATCAATTGTAAGATGCCAGAACTCCTATTGGAACTCAACTTCCTAATGTTTGTTTGTTTCCCTTTGATACACTCAACACACACATCAAGGTCCTTGTAATCAAGGGATTCAAGTATTTTGTCTAACACAAGTCTCTCTATTCTACCTTTGAAGATGTGTCCTAGTGTTTGTGCCATAAGGTGGTGGACTCATTTGATAATTTGCGCTTTGTACCACTAGATGTTGTTTGCAAGGTTTCATTAGATGAAGCAATTTTATTTAGCATATATAGTTTATCAATTAAAGGACCAGTCGTAACTAGAGTAGAATTAAGAAAGAGACTTAAATTTATTGTTCCCAAATGAACAAGACTTAAATTCATGTTGGTACAAGGCATGTAAACAAGCTATCGGTTGCGTTCCTAGTAGTTTTGATTGCAAAGACAGCATTACGAAGAATTTGACAATTATTAGTAACTTTTGCTCTGTAAATCAACCAGCAGACACAAGTACTACTATTGCCTTTGATTTCGGAATCTACGCAGAAGCAATTAAAAATGGTTTATTGCTTGAAACATCAGATATTTCAAGAAAGATTATTCATTCTTTTTGGTGGGGATTGCGAAATCTGAGGTTAGACATTTTTAAGAGTTTGTCTTTGTTTATCTAAAGCCGTAATTATCCTTTTAAGATACGTATAACCTAGTGTCGACCTTCTTTTAAAAAAAAAAACATAACTGAAATAAAAATCTCAATTGTACTATCGCAGATCATTGACTGTAGTATAAAGTAATACTTACATCCACTTTTATTGTAACTTCATAAAAAATAAATAATTAAAAATATTATTTTGTTTTTAATTTTATGATGTACAGTTCTTGTGGCCAAAACCTACGATCAAGTGGGAGACCTGCTTCGCAGCTTTTATTACCACTTAGCTCATATTTTTTTTGTATTTTATTGGACAAATCCAGGTTTATTCTGAATATATATAGCTATAATGATCCGTGCAAATTTCCTTGAAGAATCTAGCACCAATATATATCGAGCATTTTAGTAACCATCCTAAAGTGCCCATTGAAAAAACAAATTACTACTTAAAATTAATTAGGTTATATAATTGTGGTATAGGTGTATATTGAGGTCTTAGTAGGTCTAATATCAACAAAAGAGGGATGAAATATACAGATAACTAGATGTGGATGTGTGGTTAAATAACAATAACATTCCCAATAAGAATAAGATTAAAAACACTTTAATGCGAAAGATTCGATACATGACAGAAATAAAAAATATTCATTTAAAAATTCTACTTCTTCTTCTATCAACTCAAGAAAGAAGGTATGTGAAAAGTTAGCGCTCCATCCAATTCTAAAAAAAGGTATGTAATTGTATTTTTTTTTAAGTAGGCCATTTCATATATGCATGTATTATTTACACAAACGTAAACATTTTCAAAGATGTTAAAAGGGCAACCATTCACCCTAGTTCTTTGGTCTCTAGTTATTAATAATTGGTATCATAACTAGAATTTTGGGCATTCTACCTGTTAGAATTGAATTCATGCCACTTAATTACAACTTGTTGACAAAAATAAATACAATTTATTATTTTAAGTGAAAATAAAGTCATAATCTTACAATTATTACTATTATTATAAAAATGACATTTACACGTCATGTTAATTTTTTAATTATTATATTATTAAAAACTATCTTTTATGGATAAAGAAGTACATTTCTTCGTCTAATTATATTTTTAATTGCATTAGGTAAGCATTGTGATTACTTGAATAACTAAAATAGAAAAAATAGAGAGGAAAATATTTAAATAAAAATAAGACAATTAAATATAAACATAAAAAATATAATTTATTTTATTTAATATTATAGGTTGCAGTTCTTCAAAATGTAAACAACAAAATGTTAGAGGAGATTACTACTTATTACCTAAAACTAGTGATCTATTCTGAGAACAGTTCCATAATTTGTGAAGGAAAAACCATTGGATTTTATGTTATTAATCACACAAGGTGTTATATGGAACTTCAAACCTAGTGTTGGTAATAACAATAGTGTTAATATTATGGGCAATTGTAGACGTATTTTGAAAGAAAATGTATATGGAGAAGAGCTTTTGGAATGGATTTTCAAATCATTATTTCTTGGAGTTGGCTCAGATTCAGATATTCTCATCTCAGATACAAATGTGAAATCCCATACAAAGTTGGAGACCTTTGTTATAATAGACAATGATATAAGAATTATAGTTAATAGATTCAAGATACGAATCATACACAATCTTGCAAAATATGGGAAGTTTGATTTAAAACTTGCTGAGTCAATCGTAGCTTCGCTTATTCAAAGTACTATGTGTTGGCGTCATTGCCGATGTGATCAAAATAAGCAACTCTAAGCTATAGTCGACTCAAGTTGCTTAAAGTTTTATAAGTGACAATAAATTGTGTAATTGTTTTTTATTATTGTAATTAGAAGTGTCATATTATGTTGTGTTAGTTATGAATCTAATTATGATATTAGTCCTATTACATATTTACATTTCTATTGTTTTCTTCTTTTTTCATCTTTTGCAAAAACTTCTTGATAAGTCCAAATTTTTTTTATTAAATGATATTTGAGAGATAAGAATATCATATGTCTCGTATTTGGTATAATTTAGTATATCTCATGTGACAAGCAAAGAGTGATCACAGTCAACAAAAGGCTTTACAAACTAAGCCCAATATGTATTAAGTCATCATATAAGATAATCACATTACAATCTCAATAAAAAGATAAATGACTAGTAATTATTCCTTATTTATTTATAGATTCTATCGTATCTTAAATCTCATAACATATAATAACAGGAAAACATTATCGTTACTCTCAATCATTGAGCGAAACCTAGATCTTTTCTAATCTTCATCACCTTGTTACTAACTTAAGTATCAAAAAGTTAAAGATGACCTTATCATGGTGATCTAAGATCCTAACAATTTGTTTTGTCTTGTAAATCCGCGAATAATAATAATACCTAGTGTTAAAAAAATCCACATAATGTAAGAATATTTAAAGATGTACAAAGTGTTTACCAATTTACAAGAAAGCATTGGAGCTAAATGGAGAAGGAAAATAATAATTCTTTTTAAAAAAATAGAATTTTATTAAAGATTAAAATGTACAATCTAGATAAAAAATTATCTTTCTAAATACATCAATAATTAAAATTGTTAAACTAAAATTAAAAATCTTCTTAAACACATAGAAAAAGCTGAAGTTTTTATATTTAACTTTATTTTAAGGTTTTTCAATTTATTGTTTAGTTGTTCTAGTTGATATATTTATCGTTATTTAGAAAAAAATAATATCTTAATACAATATTGTAATCTTTATGATCTATAACATTAGGATCCAAATTGATACTAAAATACAAAATTTTTGAGGATAAATATAACATAGATCATTATAGATGAATACCTAAATGAAAAAAATAACAAAATAGTCAAATCTAAATGAAGAAACAATATAAATATGAATTTTTATTCAAAATAAGTGATAACAATAAGAAAAATATAAACAAAACAAACCTACCAGATAAATTGGCTGCTAAGTTGTATATAATTTTTTTTTATCTACTTGATTCCTCATTAATTTTTACTTTGTATGTGCTGGTCCTGTTATTGCTTTCGATCATGGGATTTAAGTATTTTGTCATTGTTTCAAAGATCATCTTAGTTTCACTTTGACTATGAGATATCTCTTTAAGTCTTGCAACCGCATCTCTTTCTTTTACTTGATTGGGAAATTGGGACTTGCTGGTATCATAGCTGCATTCTACTGTTAAAGGAAGGCTTGCCTTCCTCTTCTTTCCTTAGTCTCACTGCGTTGATTGCTTAAAACTCACTTTTCTGTAAATGCTCCCTGAACCAGCTAGAGGTTTCTGATCCTCTGTGGTGTCATCCACATTATCAATCATGGGACACCCTCTAATCATATCAACCTCTCCATCTTCGTTCATCACCACCATGTTACACGGTATCCTATCTGCATAAAATCTTTTCTCCTTTTTCTAATGCCTGCTTACCATTAATTAATTATTTCCAATATATATATATTCAGTGCTAATAATATTGATTCTCAATTATTTATCACATAATGAGTTTATGTTTGTTTATATATACCTATCAAACACAACCCATGTTGCATGAAGACTCGTGATTTGCTCGGCAACCAGTAGACGTGAGGGATAGCCCATTACAACTCTCTTCTGTCAATACCTGCTTCCCAATTAATATATCTTCAATTAACAAGAAGGCTTCTGAAGTATAACCAAGAAGGCTTCATCTTCAACTAGCCAGGTCCAGGCTTCTGAAGTATATTCAATTGAGAAAAAAGCCTTTAGATGCTAAGCATCCACAAGTAACAGATTCAGATGGAGCTGGTGCAACAGACAGATCTGGCAGTGTCACTTCTGATCTTTCACGGGTAGTTGTAGATAATAACAACAATGTAGTTCATTATTCCCAGGACCAAGCAGAAGCTTTGTCAAATAATACACACATTAGTACTGTACCAAAGGAAGATTACAAGTCATTTTCTTTAGACCAAAGTCATAGATAGAGTAATTTAGGGTATGCTGCATCATTATATGCTAATCAAAATTGTAAGGTGTATACTGAGTGTTGTCGATATTTTTGAACAAAATATTTAAATATTAATGAGTACCGAATAAACTTCCAAACTTCATGTCAATATGTTTAAGGTACATACTCATGCTCATGCACGTTAGAATACATGTTATACACTTAAGAATATTTGGTATATACTTTAGTCGATTGATCAAGTATTGGGTCATCAAGGAAGGATTGATACAAAAAATGCTTGCTATTAATCTTATGACCTTAGTCAATGAAGGAAAAACAAGGAGGTTTTGGTTCACTATTGGCCTACTCTACACTAAAAGAAGTCGCCTTTACATTCTTCAATGGAAAACCTTTAGAAAGAAGTTAATCAAAGAATTCCATAACTCTATATGGGCTAGACACCTAAGGGCAAGAGAACTCTCATCTTGCTAAAATCAATATATTATTGGCCATATATGAGAGATGATGTTGAGTCTTATGCGAAGACTTGCCTTGTTTGTCAACAAGACAAGGTAGAACAATGAACACCAGGAGGCTACTTGAACCGTTACCCATCCTTGAGAATCCATCGGAAAACATATCCATGGACTTTAACTATACTTTTCCAAAATATGAAGGATGAGAAAGCATTATCGTGATGGTGGATCAATTTAGAAGGTATGATATATTCATTCTTGTCCCGGTAGATTGTACAATAGAAGAAGCCACTTGTCTATTCTTAAAATACATAGTAAAGTATTGGCGAATTTCAAGTATTATAGTGAGTGATTAAGACCCATGCTTCACTGGAAAGTTCTAGACCAAGTTATTCAAGTTACTTGGGTCAATTTAAAACTTTTTTGCAAGCTTTCACCCAAAAAGTGATGGGAAAATAGAGCATGTAAATGCTTTAATAGAGGTATTATGTGAATGTAAATCAACATGATTGGGCCAAACTTCTTGATATGGTGCAATTCTCATAAAATCTGAAGAGAATGCAATCAATAAGTAAAAATCCATTTAAAATTGTCATTGGACAACAACCCATCACTATTCAAGCCTTAGCAATAAATTACAAAGGAAGGAGCCTTGGAGCGTTCAAATTTTCCAAGGCATGGCATGAACAAGTCAAGACTGTAAAGGCATACGTGGAAAAAGTTACCAAGAAGATGAAGTAATTTTCTGGTAAAAAGGGAAGGGAGGTTGTCTTTAATGAAGGTGACATAGTTATGGTGAAGCTTCTCCCTTAACAATTCAAATCACTTAGAAAAGTACATAAGAGGTTTTTTATAGAGTCCAACTGACTTCTAAGCTCAAGATCCACCGGTCTTTCATATGAGTCTCCTAAAGCCATACTATAAAGAGATGAAGAACCCAACTCGTGTAGAATACAAAAAGGGCACTTACTACTATTGTGAAATCTTTTGAAAATGATATAGAATGCATATTATATGAAAGAAAGATACAAAGTCGAGGAGTTCCCAATTACATGGAATAATTTTTCAAATGGAAAGGATTACTTGAAATGAAGCATCATGGGAGCATGAATATGCACTGTGATAATTTCAAGGAGAAAGATGTGATGAGGTCCTTGCAAAATTAGGTGAGGGAGAATATCACAACCCATTGATATATGGGTTGAAATTCAAATGGGTCAAACATATATATATATATATACATATGGGTTTGACAATTTAATAAGAAGCAAGCCCAATTTGATAAGTGTCTAGAATTTACTACAAAAGAATAACTAGATATTTCTATTAGGTATTAATAAAGTTTCTAGATATATCTAGGATATTTACTAGAATTATCTATTAAAGATATTTTCTAAGATAATTTTAGATTTTCATTAGTTATATGACACATATAATTATCTCTATCTTTAGTTGAGGATATGGAGGACTATAAATAGGTGTAGAGACATCATTTGTAACAATTCTAAGAACTAAACAATGAACCAACAAGCCTTGTTATATTTTCTCCCTACTTTCAATATAAATGTCTTCACCATATTTTTCTAAGTGCTCATCTTCTTCACCTTTACTAGTCTTAAATACCTATTTGTGTTGCTTGCTAGCTAAGCTCACTTAGTATTTGGGTAGCTATATACTGCAGGTTTCCTTGAAAAAAGTACGCGTATGACTTGTAGTTGTATTGTTGAGAAGTTTCTCATAAATGTTTGTAATATGTACGATAGAAAAGTGGTGAATTTGTCATATTAATGGGAGAAAGTAACAATTGCAATCTTGGAATATAAAACAGACATTACTACATCAATATTTGGTAAATGACAACCTAATGGTTTCCGTGCTCTCGTAAATAATTCCTATGCACATAGTTTATCTTCTCTCATCTTATTCATAATATTGAAGATCTAATTCAAGAAAAATTCACTTTACAATGATGAGTTAAATAATAAGTTTGTAATTAAATATAGTAATTGATGCAACAATTGAGTACATCTATATAATAAATAAATAGTGTTGTTTGACTCTTTTAACCTTTGTAATTTATTTCTTTAGGTTTTATGGTCGGTATAGTCAACGTGTCCTTTTTATTTCCTTTCATTCTATTAAGCTACAAAAAGGCCATACCTTTTTATTTCCTTGTTATGCTCGAAGGGCGTCAAGCCCTAGCTCAAATCAGCCATGGTATTGTAGCAGAAGAAATTTGATATGCCCAGACCTTCAGAGCGCATGCCAAAACCCAACCCGTGATACCAAGAAGGATGACGCATCATTACTCAGCTAGCACACTGCACCACTCTGCCCGCACGATCTCTAGTTCCTATTTTTATGTAACCATTTTCTTTTTACTTTCTATCCACTTTCTTTTTCAATTATCTTATGTTTAAATTTCAATTATAAATAGGAGATGAACAATTAAAAAAGGGGAGAAAATTAATGAAATTTAAGTATTTTTCTTACCATTTGTGTCCATTTTTCTTGTACTGATTGGGTCATATGATTAGTATCAAAGTAGGTTGACAATGGCCACTAACAAGGAAGGGATTGAGTAGTTAGAAGATGGGATGTGGGGTGTGAAAGAAGGGTTGCATAAGATGGAAACCAGCATGGCTGACATATTGCGACATGTCGAGGAAACCCTCAATCGTCTTACCAACATTTTGATCGCAAACCAAGAAAACCTTCACCACAAAGGCAACGACAATGGCTGGTTGGTTCTTTCCTCCAAAACAGTGAAGTTTGGATTTCCTCGTTACTCAGAGATGACCCAATAGAATGGTTCAATCGTGTGAACCAATTTTTTGAATTTCAAAACACCCTTGAAGCCCAAAGAGTCTCTTTAGCCTCTTACCATCTGGAAGGGGAAGCCAATCAGTGGTGGCAGTGGCTTCAAAGGTCTTTCTAAGATGAAGAAAAAACAATTTTGTGGGAGATTTTTGAAGATGAACTTTGGGCCCCTTGATTCTGAAGACTTCAACGAAGCATTGTCTCGAGTCAGACAAATGGGCGCATTGAGAGACTATCAACAAGAATTTGAACGTCTGGGAAATAGAGTGCGTGGATAGACCTAAAAAGCTCTCGTGGGTACATTCATGGGTGGTCTAAAATCAAAGGTGGCTGATGGTATTAGAATGTTCAAACCTCAATCTGTAAAAGAGGCAAGTAGCTTGGCACGAATGAGAGATGACCAACTCGTAAGGCAAAGAAAATTGGCACTACTAAATGCATTACGAATGCCTACTCTAGTGAGTATCACAACTTTTCCAAATAGTCCTACAATGAACGGTTCACCCCTGGCCACAAATGTCAATCACCCTAATTGTTGCTTCTAGAAGGCTTTATCAATGGGGATGAAACATGAGAAAACACTACCAAGGAAATGACTATAATTGAGGAAAATGACACTTTAAATGTACTAGAAATCACCTTGCATGCTTTAACTCGGTGGACAGTACCTAGAACCATGAGAGTTAAGGCAATGATTGGCAGACATGAGGTGATTGCCTTAATTGACAGTGTATCTACCTATAATTTTGTTAATGAAAGAGCAGCAACAATGTTTCATATACCAGTGAAGCCTACAACACCATTTGCTATCAAAGTTTCAAATGGGGATAGCTTATCATGCAAAGGAGTATATGAATAGCTTACAATTAATCTACAATAAATTGAGTTCCAAATAGATTTCTTTTCTGTGCGTTTAAGTGGATTGGATATGGTGCTAGGAATTCAATGGTTAGAAACATTAGGAGTAGTAGTCTATGATTGGAAAAAACACACCATGGATTTCCTTTGGAAACAATAGCCAAAGTAAATCAAAGGGATTGAATTCAACCTATCCAAGACACTACAATTCAGAATCTTGCTAAGGAATTTCGCCAACGTCATGATGTGTTTCCTTTACACTTCCAACCCAAGGGGAAATAACACAATGAGGAACTCATACCAGATATGTAGACATTTCTTATATATTTCTTAGATGTTTATAATGAACCAACCTTCTTACGACATGCACGAGGAGTTTCACACAAAAAACCCCTTAAAGATGGAACCGAAGCTATAAATGTGAGACCCTATAGGTACCTGATGAGTGCTCAAAAAGCACTAAAATTACCATGATTTTATGCACATTAATTGATTAAAAATATATATATTTATATGATTTTATCATATATTTATATAAATTTTTTTTTCGGAATCACGGGTATTTTTATTGTTTTTCACGTATTTTTTGCTTAAAAACGCAACTTAAAGACACAGGGAGGAATACTGGAAGCAATACATCACAAATATATTAATAAATAAATGAAGAAAGGTCAAAAAATATGGAAAAAATGTCAAAAAGGAGGAAAACGCGCACGAGCCACTCACCGGCACAATGACGCCATTAGCGCTTAGTTTCTCCAATTCGCGCGCCCTTGCCTCTTCCCGCGCGCGCCTCTACGCGCCACTACTACCTTCCGCGCGCGCGTGTGCGCGCCCCAGCTCCATTCTGCGCGCGCCGCTGCCCATCTGCGCCCCATTTTTGCGCACAGCCACCCCCCATGTCATGCTGACATCATCAAATGACATCAGCAATCACTACTCCACGTTTCTACCATTTTTTAACATTTCCCCCCCCACTTTTTCACTCCATCCTCACCTATAAATACACCCTTTCTCTTCACTTCATACCACATCTCAAAACCATTCTTCTCTTCTCTTTCTTTCTCTCATTTCTTAGTTTTTTTAGTTTTTCTAGTTTTTCTTAGTTTTTAGCTTTTCTTAGTTAGTTTTAGAGTTCTTCCCTTTTTGGGAAGAACTAGTTATGTTTTTGTAATTTATTAGCTTTTTGATTCAATAAATGGGAGTGCAAATTCTGCTTGGAGGTTTTCCAGCAACGGGAATAGCATCGAAGTTCTGTAAGGATTTTATTTTCTTTACAGTTATTTTTTATGCTTTATTCTTACATGTTATATTTAATTTGTCTGTGATTAAATTTAACTGTGCTGACTGTTTATAAACATGATGTAATAATAACGTTGTTATGCTTGCGAAATATTAAATATGTAAAAATCTCTAAAATGAATTGATTTTATTTTTATTCAAGATTTTATATTAAGAATGTTAGAGAGAAATATATTATTTTTCATTACAAACTTAAATCTGAAAATTAGATTTTAAGGTTTAGTTATCCGGTCTAATTTAGAGTGAAGCTCTATTTCAAAAGTTTTTATAAGAATTATTATCTGAAAATATATTGACAACATGTTTTCAGTAGTGGTTTTAAAACTTGAAAGTTAGTACTCGGATAATTAAATTCTTAGATTTAATTTGGACACCTGGAATAAAGTTTAAACTGTCTAACCCCACCAAAGGTGGCATTTAAATGGTTCATTTTCAATCTCTTAGAAAAAGAAATTAATTTAATTAACCAAATTAATTATCAACCCCACCCATAGGTGTTAATTGATTTGTTTAGTTAACAAAGAATATCTAACCCCACCAAAGGTGGTATTCATATAAAAAAGAGAGAATCAATAAATATCAATTCATATCTTTAATAACCTAAATAATATGAGCAAGCATAATTAACTTAATTATTATATCCATAAATACTCCACCATTATAAATGATAAAATTTGCATAAATGTTTATTGAATCTATGTTTATTTTTATGTAATTAGATTAAAAATACAAAACCCAAAATATCGTGACAGGATGTTTAGGATTTAATTTCGTTTTTAAAAGTTTGAATAATAAATTAAAAACCACATACATTCCTTCCTTAGATTGACCTTGGGAGTATACTTATCATTTTCTACGAAATGATTCGTGCACTTGCGAGAGTTTTATAAATATATAAAACCAAATGAACGGGCAAGATCGGCGATGTCGGTTTTGCCCCGATCAGTACCCCTATTTCTAAAAGGCTAAAATTGAGCATCAAGTGCAAGAAATTTTAGATGCATGGTTAATTCAACCTAGCACCAGTCCTTTTTCCTCTCTAGTTCTATTGGTCAAAAAGAAAGATGGCACGTGGAGCTTTTGCATTGACTATCAAGCTCTCAACACAGCCACAATCAAGGATCATTTCCCAATTCCAATAATGGATGATATGATGGATGAACTATATGGTGCTACATTCTTTACTAAGCTGGACCTTAAGCTAGGTTACCATCAACTACGAGTCAATCCTATGGATATCCTCAATGGACACTATGAATATCTAGTTATACCTTTTGGGCTATGCAATGCGCCATCTACCTTCCAAGCCATCATGAACTCCATATTTCAACCATTCTTGTGCAAGTTTATCTTGGTATTTTTTTGATGATATTTTAATGTACAGTTCAACATGGAAACAACACTTGGAGCATGTCTAAGTTACATTGGCCTTAACATCATAAATTTTATGCCAAATTGAATAAATGTGCCTTTGGTCAGCATGAGCTTTAGTATCTGGGCCATATAATTATACCAAGTGGGGTCAAAGTTGATGATAGAAAGATTGAAGCAATGGTTGCCTGGCCCAGACCCTCTAACATCACTGAACTCTGAGGATTCCTAGGCCTCACTAGCTACTACCACAAGTTTGTACGTGGATATGGAATAATAGCTCGACCATTAACTAACCTCCTCAAAAAGAGCAATTTCAATGGAATACAGATGTAGACACATCCTTTTCAGCCTTGAAGCGAGCCATGACAACCACTCCAACTCTAGCCATGCCTAACTTTACTAAGTCATTCATTCTAGCCATGCCTAACTTTACTAAGTTGTTCATTCTAGAAACACTTGCATCTAGAATAGGCATTGGTACTATCCTTACTCAAAAAAATAGACCAATTACTTACATGAGCCGCGCCTTGGGGATCACTAAAAAATCTTGGTCAACTTATGCAAAGGAAATGCTAGCCATTATGGAAGCTATAAAACTGTGGAGACTATATATGCTCGGTAACAAATTCTTCATCAAAATTGATTAACGCAACCTTAAGTATTTTTTGGATCAATGTATGGCAACCCCTGAACAACAAAAATGGGTGGCCAAACTACTAGGGTATGACTATGAGATCATTTTCAGACCTGGTCGTGACAACTCTACAACAGATGCCTTATCTAGAAGACAAGATAATGCATAATTAGCTATACTTCATGCCTTAGACATAGACATTTGGACAGAGCTACACAATGCCTCTAAATCAAACCCTTACGTGCAAAATTTGGGATGAAAAGCTAGAAACCCTCCCCATGATAGTCTGATTTGGTATGATGGCTTACTCATTTCAAAAGGGAAGGTCGTGGTGCCAGCTGATCCATCCTTAAGAGCTAAATTTTTGTATGAAGTCCATGACTCTAAAGTTAGGGGATATTCAAGAATCCTTAGAACTTACAAATACTTACATCAACAATTTTACTGGCCCAAGATGCATAGGATGGTTCAAGAGTATGTGCAAAAATGTGAAGTATGCCAATGTATTAAATTTGAAACAACAACTCCAACGGGGTTATTGTAGCCCTTACCCATTCCTGTACAAGTCGGGGATGAGATCACTCTTGATTTCATCACATAACTACCTACATCATGTGGAAAAGACACAATTCTAGTGGTAGTCGACTGGCTAAGTAAGTTTGCTCACTTTATCCCATTAGCTCATCCACTAACAGTAAAATGTGTTGTAGAAAACTTTATTGAAGGAGTTGTCAAACTCCATGGGATGCCATGATCTATCATCAGTGACCATGACCCCATCTTCATCAGTAACTTCTGGCAAGAATTATTCAAACTGTCAGGCTCTCATCTCAAACTTAGCTCAACATACCACCCATAAACAGATGGCCAAACTGAAGTAGTTAACCATTGTGTTGAATAATATCTATGCTGCTTTGTCCACTAGTGGCCACGCAAGTGGAGTAACTATCTGGTGTAGGTTGAATATTGGTACAATACTACATACAATGCCTAAGAAAAAATGACACCTTATCAAGCTCTCTACAGCCGCCTTCCACCAATGATCCCAACATATCCAAAAGGTCTCTCACCAGTCCATGAAGTGGATCAAACACTCATGCATCGAGATGAATTGCTACAATATCTGAAAACAAAATGGTAATGGCCATTAATCGTATGAAACAGCCAGCAGATTCCAAAAGGAGAGATATCCAATTCCAAATTGGTGAACAAGTACTATTAAAACTCCACATGTATCGTTAGGACATAGTCTTCAAGAGAGCTCACCAAAAATTGTCTAGTCACTACTATGGACCCTATCTTATGATGGACAAAATTGGAGCAGTTGCATATCACCTATAACTACCACCCATAACTTATATTCATCTAGTGTTCCATGTGTCTTTACTTAAATCATACAATGACACGCCACCACCTCATCCAATAGAATTACGTGCCATTGTAGATGATGGTCTGATCACACTTGAACCTCATACAATTCTGGATACATGATGGATCAATCATGGTGACACATTCGTGGAAGAAAGCTTGGTACAGTGGAAACATCTTCCACCTGAAGACGCCACCTGGGAAACAATAAAAATTCTACGCTATCAATTTCCTCATCTACTGCTTGAGGACAAGCATCCTCTTCCTCGGATGGGCAATGATATGCCCATAAATTCCAAGCGCATGCCAAAACCTAACCTGCATTACTAGGAAGGATGACGTAGCGTCACTCAACCAGCATGCCGCACCACTTAGCCCACATGATCTCTAGTTCCTATTTTTATGTAACCATTTTCTTTTTACTTTCTATCCACTTTATTTTTAGTTTCTTTTTCAATTATCTTAGGTAGATTTTAATTATAAACAGAAGATGAACAATGAAAATGGGGGAGAAAATTAATGAAATTTAAGTATTTTTCTTACCATTTTTGTCCATTTTGCTTGTACTGATTGGAACCTATCAAAATTGTGTGAAATAACAATGAGCGAGTTATTCCTCGTCACTCATCGAATAACTTATGGGAATACCTACCCAGAAATTCCTATCTAGTGTTCATTAATCAAGATGCATCCCACTTTGATGATCCAAGCTATGCATTTAAGTGATACTATAGAGAATTCTGAGTCAGACGATGAGTTTGGAGAATAGAAGCAAGAAGATTCTTTTTCCATGTGCAATCGCACTCGAGGTACGAGTTGGGAACCCCATAATTTTTGAGTTCATGATGAGGTTTCGGCACCCTCGGTGGTTAGTTAGGTGGCTGGACGATTGGGCAGCCCATCGACGATCTAGTTTTCAATTACTGCTCCTTTGTACTTGGGCGATTGGTTGGCTCTTATCAGCTACAATAGTGGTAAGCTATTTCCTACTATCCATAGATCCCAAGGTAGGATTCGATGTGCAGTGGTCCTATTTGTTAATACTATGACATTTCCCTAAGATGACTTACCCAGGCTCGAAAGTCTTTAACACTTCTAATTCTAACTTTTCCGAATTCATTTTTTTCTTTCTCTAAATTCACTTTTTATAAAGCCATTTTTTTTATTCTAAATCGTATTTTCCTATAAATCCATTTTTTTTCTAAATCCATATTTTTTTCTCTAAATCCATTTTTTAATCAATATTTGAGATTAAAGTGCTAACCAAGTAAATATTTAGAAATATTTTTAAGATTTTAAAGATCTTACAAATATTCTTAAGATCTACACAAGAGGTAGATTAGAAATATTAAATTGGATGCAAGTATTAATTTAGGAAGAAATGTTTTTGTTTTAATTAATTACGAGTGTTTTATGTTTAGTAATTTTTGTTTTAATAAATTGTTGTCCCTTTTATTTTAAGTCTTAGTCTATCATTTATTTGTGGGTATTTTATCTTTAGCAATTTTTATTTTAGTTAATTGTGAGCTTTTTATTTGAACTCTTTTAATCTTTTATTTTTTAAGGTTGGATTAAGCCTAATCCATAACTAAATAGACCTATTAGGCCCATTTCTTTTGTGTTTTTTTTCCTTTTAGAGTTTCTTGGTTGTTAATAAGAAGAGCTATGTAATTTGGAGGCAAAAATGAATATTGATTAATGAAAAGGAAATTTCATAAAAATTCTTACTTTGCCTTGTTGTGTTCTTTATTGAATACTTGAATCCAACTTATCAAATAGAGTGATCATCCTTTGTGGCATCTCAAGTTTGAGTTTTACGAACTTTGTTTCCTTAGGGTTCTAATATGATCATCTTCAACAAGTTCTTAGCAAATCAAACATTTCTATTCCTTTGAGTTCGTGGGTTCCTAGGTTGTTTGCCTAAATGGTCCATATCATTTGGTAACAAAGCCTTGGTTGCTGAAAACATGATATCTATCTTCATCTATCTTTGTTTTGAATTTTAGATTTTAAAAAAAATCATCCTTTGATTGTTTTCTACATTCTTGAGTCAAAATTTAAAAAAAAAAGAAATTTTGTCCTTTTGAGTCTTGTATTTTCTTTTAATTTCATTGTCGTTGTTTTCGTATTTGGATTTTGTTTCTTAGTTTTCGTTGAATTCTTTGTATATTTTTCTTGTTTTTCCATTTTTGTGTTCAATCTATTTTTTTTATTCTTCAAAAAACCAAAAAAAAAAAAACAAATCAACGAAAAAAAGAAAAGAAAAGAGATGATATTTTGTTTCAAACAAAAAATATTGATAAAACCGAGTTGTAACTTCAAATGACCATAACTTTT
Organism: Hippophae gyantsensis; assembly: GCA_030763125.1. NCBI lineage: Eukaryota > Viridiplantae > Streptophyta > Magnoliopsida > Rosales > Elaeagnaceae > Hippophae > Hippophae gyantsensis. Next base: position 24,131,142 of record CM061039.1, on the reverse strand, counting down.
GACTCGGGTATCGAAACACATATTATGATAAATCAAATCAAATCTTGTTTCTATTACTATAAGAAAAACTAGGCTTCGATGTTGTTCTTACAATTTTTGAGTCCAGATTCCACCGTTTACACCACTAACCAAAGGGTTAAAGATTTGTTTTACTTTTTTGTGTTGTTTTCGATTCTTGTTCATTAGGGTTGCTATTTTTTGTGAATTTTCTTTTCACAGTAGCAGCAGTAAAAAGAAAGAAAGAGAAAGAGAAAAAAGAGAAGAAAAGGAGAACATAGTAGTAGATTGCATGAGAATCTAATTCTTATTTTCTTGCTAAATTTTCTTGTTCTTGTTGAAATTGGTTTTCCTTTATTTTGTTCTTACTGCCCAAGATTGATTAAAAAAATAGAAATCATAGTTGGTCAAGAGTCTTTATTTAGATTCCTCCTTGGTCAAGAGTCTTTCTTTAGAGTCCTAATTGGTTAAGAGCATTTCTTTAGAGTCCTTCTTGGTCAAGAATCTTTCTTTAGAGTCCTTCTTGGTCAAGAATTTTTCTTTAGAGTCCTCCTAGGTCAAGAGTCTTTCTTTAGAGTCCTCATTGGTTAATAATCTTTCTTTAGAGTCCTCCTTAGTCAAGAATCTTTCTTTAGAGTCCTCTTTGGTCAAGAGTCTTTCTTTAGAGTCCTATTTGGACTTTGTTTTTGTCATACTTTGCCATTAAGTTTTTAGAATTCTGAATTTTGAGATCGTCACCAATAAAACCGTTAATTTTTTAGATTAGTTGGATTCTTTGATTTTGTTAAGAACATAGAGGAGGTTGGTGTGAGCTTTGAGTGGTAAAATAAAGAGAGAGTAAAAATATTGTTAAAAAATGAGTAAAAATAGTGTTAAAAAAGTGAGAGTGATAACAATCTTATTTGAGAGCAAATACGTGAGGGAATGTTAAAAAGGAGAGAGAGTGTGAAAATAGTGTTAAAAGGGAAAGTGATAACAATCATATTTGAGAGCAAACATGTGAGGGAGTGCGTGGGTTATCTCATTTTATTTTACAAGTTGACAATATGAGTAAGGAAGGAGGAGAACCATAAGAGGTTGACTTGAAATTGTTCATCAAATCTGTTCATGACCAATTTAAGAGAATGAATGCAAGGTTGGATGATTTAGAATCCTCTTTCGGTTTTAAATTACATAAAAGAAGACATAGAAGACATGGGTTAGACAAAGAAGAAATTTATTCCATTGTGTAAGAGAGAGCACATTATATATCGGACAAAAAGATCATGGTTGTATAGATAAATGGAGAAATCAAAAGTGTTAGTTCATGTGACAAAGAAATACCACCAATGAAGGATTGTTCTAATTTTGAAATGGAAGAACCTGTGCATAGAGATTCACTTGTCGCAAGGAGAGTCTTGAATATACTACCTAAGGATAAAAGTGATGACAAGCACCATGATCATATTTTCCATACAAGATGCCACATTAAGGATAAGGTATGCACATTAATTATTGATAGTGGGAGCTACAATAATGTTGCTAGTACCTTGTTGGTAGAAAAGTTAAATTTGAAGTGGTAGAAACATCCCAAACCATACAAGCTACCATGACTGAATGAATGTGGAGAAGTGGAAGTTAATAAACAAGTTTGGGTTCCCTTTTCAATTGGAAAATATGAAGATGAGGTTCTTTGTGATGTGGCACCAATGTATGCTGCTCACATATTTCTAGACCGACCATGGCAATTTGATAGGAGGGTTTCATATGATGGTTACATAAATCTTTTTTATTTTGAAATGAACAACCAAAAAGTTGTATTAGCTCCTATCAAACCTTTACAAGATTATGATGACCAAATTAGGATAGAAAGAGAGTACAAGATGTGGGAAAAACAAAAGTGTAAGTAGGAGGAAAATAAAAAGAGAGCAAGTGTGGTCGAGCAAAAAAGAAGAAGAGAAAAGTGAGCAAAAGAGGGAAAAAAGTAAGCAAATAGAAGAAAAAATGAGCAAAAAAGAGGAAAATAAAAATGTTAGTGTAATTGCTAAAAAACATGAGATTAATAGTGCAATGATGGCAAGGAAACAAGTACCTGTATTTATGTACAAGGATGTTTGTATTTTTACTAACGATCTTAACTCATCTTTACCTAGTATCATTGTATCTTTATTGTAGGACTTTGAGGATCAACTTCCTGAAGAGATTTCCCATGGATTACATCATTTGCGAGGCTTGCAGCATCAAATACACTTTATACCCAAATCTCCAATACCAAATTGACCTTCTTACAAAGCTAAGATTCGAGGATAAATCTTTTCGAAGAAGAATGGAATAATGGAGATTGAGGTGCTAACCAAGTTAATGTTTACAAATATTCTAAAGATTCTCAAGATCCTATAAATATTTTCAAGATCCTACACAAAGGATAAATTTGGAATATTAAATTGGATGCAAGTATTAATTTATAAAGATTTTTTTTTGCTTTAATTAATTATGGGTCTTTTATGTTTATCAATTTTTGTTTTAGTAAATTGTGGGATTTTTATTTTAAGTCTTACTCTTTTATTTAATGGTGGAAATTTTATGTTTAGCAATTTTTATTTTAGTTAATTATGGGCTTTTTATTTTAAGTCATTTAGTCTTTTATTCTTTTTAAGGTTGGATTTGGCCTAATGGGCCAAACTTCTTGATATGGTGCAATTCTCAAAAAATATGAAAAGAAGGCAATCAATAAGTAAAAATCCATTTAAAATTGTCATTGGATAACAACCCATCACTATTGAAGCCTTAGCAATAAATTACGAAGGAAGGAGCCTTGGAGCATTCAAATTTTCCAAGACATGGCATGAACAAGTCAAGATTGTAAGGGCATACGTGGACAAAGTTGCCAAGAAGATGAAGCAATTTGCTGGTAAAAAGGGAAGAGAGGTTGTGTTTAATGAAGGTGACATAGTTATGGTGAAACTTCTCCCTTAACAATTCAAGTCACTTAGAAAAGTACATAAGAGGTTGGTATGATGATACGAAGGGCCTTTTCCTATCTTGAAGAAAGTAGGAAAGGTTTTTTATAGAGTCCAACTTACTTCTAAGCTTAAGATCCACCAGTCTTTCATATGAGTCTCTTAAAGCCATACTATATTGACATGAAGAACCCAACTCGTGAAGAATAAAAAAGGGCACCTATTACTATTGTAAAATCTTTTGAAAAGGATATAGAATGCATATTATCTGAAACAAAGATACAAAGTCAAGGAGTTCTCAATTACATGGAATACTTTTTCAAATGGAAAGGATTAATTGAAATGAAGCATCATGGGAGCATGAATATGCACTATGGTAATATCAAGGAGAAAGATGCGATGAGGTCCTTGCAAAATTAGGTGAGGGAGAATATCACAACCCATTGATATATGGGTTGAAATTCAAATGGGTCAAACATATATATACATATGGGCTTGACAATTTAATAAGAAGAAAGCCCAATTTGATAAGTGTCTAGAATTTACTACAAAAGAATAACTAGATATTTCTATTGGGTATTAATAAATTTTCTAGATATATCTAGGATATTAACTAGAATTATCTATTAAAGATATTTTCTTAGACAATTCTAGATTTTCATTAGTTATATGACACATATAATTATCTCTACCTTTGGTTGAGGATATGGAGGACTATAAATAGGTGTAGAGACATCATTTGTAACAAATCTAAGAACTAAACAATGAACCAACAAGCCTTGTTATATTTTCTCCCTACTTTCAATATAAATGTCTTCATCATATTTTTCTAAGTGCTCATCTTCTTCACCTTTACTAGTCGTAAATACCTATTTGTGTTGCTTGCTAGCTAAGCTCACTTAGCATTTGGGTATCTATATACTGCAGGTTTCCTTGAAAAAAGTACACGTATGACTTTTAGTTGTATTGTTGAGAAGTTTCTCATAAATGTTTGTAATATGTACGTTAGAAAAGTGGCGAATTTGTCATATTAATGGGAGAAAGTAACAATTGCAATCTTGGAATATAAAAAAGACATTACTACATCAATATTTGGTAAATGACAACCTAATGGTTTCCGTGCTCTCGTAAATAATTCCTATGCACCTAGTTTATCTTCTCTCATCTTATTCATAATATTGAAGATCTAATTCAAGAAAAATTCACTTTACAATGACGAGTTAAATAATAAGTTTGTAATTAAATATAGTAATTGATGCAACAATTGAGTACATCTATATAATAAATAACTAGTGTTGTTTTACTCTTTTAACCTTTGTAATTTATTTCTTTAGGTTTTATGGTCGGTATAGTCAACGTGTCCTTTTTATTTCCTTTCATTCTATTAAGCTACAAAAAGGCCATAGCTTTTTATTCCCTTGTTATGCTCGAAGGGCGTCAAGCCCTAGCTCAAATCAGCCATGGTATTGTAGCAGAAGAAATTTGATATGCCCAGACCTTCAGAGCGCATGCCAAAACCCAACCCATGCTACCAAGAAGGATGACGCAGCATTACTCAGCTAGCACGCTACACCACTCTGCCCGCACGATCTCTAGTTCCTATTTTTATGTAACCATTTTCTTTTTACTTTCTATCCACTTTCTTTTCAGTTTCTTTTTCAATTATCTTATGTTTAAATTTCAATTATAAATAGGAGATGTACAATTAAAAAAGGGGAGAAAATTAATGAAATTTAAGTATTTTCTTACCATTTGTGTCCATTTTTCTTGTACTGATTGGGTCCTATCATTAGTATCAAAGTAGGTTGACAATGGCCACTAACAAGGAGGGGATTGAGTAGTTAGAAGATGGGATGTGGGGTGTGCAAGAAGGGTTGCATAAGATTGAAACCAGCATGGCTGACAGATTGCGACATGTCGAGGAAACCCTCAATCGTCTTACCAACATTTTGATCGCAAATCTAAGAACTAAACAATAAACCAACAAGCCTTGTTATATTTTCTCCCTACTTTCAATATAAATGTCTTCACCATATTTTTCTAAGTGCTCATCTTCTTCCCCTTTACTAGTCTTAAATACCTATTTGTGTTTCTTGCTAGCTAAGCTTACTTAGCATTTGGGTAGTTATATACTTAGCACATGACTCTTAGTTTTATTTTTGTAGCTATATACTTAGAATTTGGTGTCCTAATTCCAAGTTGATCAATGTTGTGATCTCGGGTTGCAATCAATGTGGGTTCCAGAGGGGTTGACCACTAACTCCATTTTCCATATCAAACTTAGTCCATTAAGACATTTGTTTAATGATTCTAGGTTGCTATGATCCTGGACCATAGTTGTTGTAATGTTGAAGTGGTTTTTATCCCACTTATTTTACTATACATTACTTAGTCCATTAATACAACGTTTGGTAGAGCCATTACCTTGATCCTAGATCCCCATTACCTTGCCCGTTGAAAGCATGTTTAGCACACATCTGTTTCGGCACATAAAGTGATCCATTAAAGTGATGGAAGACACTGTCTTGGTCTAGGGTCATAGTTGTTGTGGGTATTACAAGGGTATTGATCACATTTCTATTTCCACACATGAAGTGATCCATTGAGACACTGGTTTGCACTATATTCATCATGGATTATAGTCACTGTGGATGTTGGAGAGATGTTAATCCCGCTTAAGTTTTTGCTTAGGAATTTATCCATTGAGACAATGGTTTAATGCTAAGTAGGATACTACCTTGATCCTGGATCAAAGTCTCTGTTGGTGTTTGATGGGTGTTTATCCAGCTTCCATTTTCTCACAAAATGTGACCTATTGGGGTGATGATCTAACAAAGCCAAGTGAGCTAGATTGGATCCTAGGTCAAGGTTAGTATGGATGTAGAAAGGGTTCTAAACCCATTTTATTTCTAGCATAGGACTTTGTCTATGAAGGCGATGGTTGGATGATGTCGTAAGCGAAGCCCCTATAGGGTATGGTCGCTATATAATTTTTCAAAAGAAGTAGCCTTCCTAATCCAATGTAGGACAAGTATGGTTCCTAGCTTTGGATAGATGTGGCTAATAGCTTCAAGGGAGGAGTGTACTCACTTCAAATCCATAGTAGCATATAGGGAAAATCATGTCTTCGTGCAAAGCTAGGGTTTCTGTGGATGAGTAGATGGTTCTGATTCTGGTGTTATAGCCTTTCTATAAGCCAAGGTTATGATGAGTGGTTGTTGAGATAAGTTATAGATGATTACATGAATTCCAAGCTAGCTAAATTGTTTATTTATTCTAAACTTTTTAATTTTTTGTGCTGGTGTTGACTTAGTCATGTAAGACCTCACCTAGTACTTTTGATCAAAAAATAGATTACAAGTATAAAGAAAAAATAAATGGGCCTGAACCCAACCTCTTTCAACTAGCCAAACTTACATTTTTCCCTCATGAATCCCAGTGTTTTTGTATACTTATGCTACCTTTGCTCTCCTAGGACAATCCCAATTCTCCTTTCTGTTAGAAACTTTAGTATGAGGTTTTACGTGGAAGATAATACCCTAGTAGTATGTAGGAATGGCTATCCTAAGATGTCATTGCAAGTTGAGGGGAAGGAAACTACTATAAATTTAATCATAATGGTCTTGTAGCATGACCCTCCCCAATTATGACTAGGAGCTCAACGATTGAGAGATATTTTGATAAAGCCATACAAAGGAATGTTCATTGGCTTGAGGGTATTCTATAGCTTCCTTTGCTTCCAATAATTCTCGAACAAGATGTCCACTGAGCTTCCACTATCTACCAATACCAGGTAAATTATGTGTTGGAAATCTTTAAGGTTATGACCAAAGCATCATAGTTGGAAGCACTAGTCGTGTTGTTTCCTTCTTAATGAAGACCAAGTATTCTCCAACCATCTTAGGCTTTTAACCCTTGCCTTGGTTCTAAATAATATGGAATAACTATTCCTGGTGGCCAATCCTCTAGTATGTGCCTTTTTTGGCTTGGTTGGTATGGCCACTCGTCAGGCCTCTCAAGGTATTGTAGGATTTATTCAAGGTTGAAGGCATACTCTTCTCTAATTGGTTTCCAGGTGCTATTGGGGGTGTGTTGTGCTTAGTTAACAAAAACTTTTAAGTTAACCTTTTTGTATCCAGTGCTCAATTTCCCTATAGAGCTTCTGGTAGTCATCTATTTTATGGCCAATGTTCCAAGGGAACTTAAAGTATAAATTTTAGTTCCTACTAGATGGGGAACCTTTTAACTTTCTAGGTCTTGGACCTACATAAGTACTTTTTCTCAGATAGTATTCAAAGGAAATTCTTTTTGAAATTATTCTTGGGTTGTGAGATTACAGTCTTTTTAGGGCCTTTTTCCTATCTAGCCCTATTTTAAATTTTTTTTCCATACAAGTTCTTGGGCTCTTCCTCTGTGTTTTGCTTCTAAGGGTGATTCTTTGTCCTACTTCTATGGTGACTGGCCATGTCTTTGACATTGATCGTTGTAGCCACTATCCAGATCATCTCTTTGTAAGAAAACTTAAGAATATTTTCTACTAGTTTAGCCCCTAATGGTCTATGCGAAGACTATAGTGGAATGCACTGATTGGTAGTGAGTCTGAACAGTCTTTGAACTGAATCTTTTCATTACTAAAACAATCAAAGTAATCTCTTAGTGACTTATTTTCTTTCTGAGTAAACCCCATTAGATATGTTGAGGTCTTTGGTAGTCTTCTTTTTATTGAGAAGTGAATTAGGAACTGCCTTGAAAACTTTATTCTTTGATTTAGGGTCATATACCAAACTCTGGCCTTGCCTACTAGTGACATGGTGAATGCTATTGATAGTGTCATTGTGTGTATAGAGAATCACCCAGTCTTTGCATAGGTCAAGGTGGTCTAGGGGTCAGAGGACCTATTGTAAGTTCTAATGGAAGGTTGCTTGAATTTACTCCCAATGGAGTAGATAATACCTCTGAGGTGAAGTGAGTTTGAGTGGAATTAGCATAATCTAGATCCATTTCTCCCCATTAAGTCTTTGCTCCATCTTGTGGAGCCAATGCTCCGAATCTCTCACTGGTAGAGTTAGAACAGGATGATTGCCTACTCTCGATGCTACATATTTATTATGGCCAAAGTAGGAGGCATTGCCAGAGAAGCTTTTCTTGCCAAAGTAGGCACGTCATTTAGCCTTAAGGTGGTTCCTTAAGTTTTCATGTTCGGTATGCAAGTGCTTTAAATCTAGTTGGCTTTTACCAGCTTGACCATCAGAGGCTAAGTGTGTTTAGGGTGTGGCATCATCACCATTTTCGTTGTGTGCACCTCAATCTTATGGATCCTGAATAAGGGGACTCAAAATGCTATGGATTGAGCTTTCTGGGTTTTCATTGGTGCTCGACAGTTGATGTTGTTCTTCTATGGCACCACGCCTTGGTAGTCTTAAAGATTGTGAGTGACTCAATGAGGCACTAGGGTGCTTGTGTGAGTTCACCTGGAGCTACATCAATTTCCGCATCAAGAGTTCCAACTTTACTAACCTTTGTTCCATGATTGATTTCTTGTGCATAGTTCCCTTCTTGTTTCTCTTAGTCTTTCTTGGTGGCGATTGGTCGCTCACCTGAACGTAAATTACTTTTCATTCAGTAGGAATGGATGAGAGTTTTGAGAGCTTTCTTGGGTGCTCATCCTAGAGATTCAACAGATCAAATGTGTTGATGGGAGATAAATGAATGAAGAACACTATGAATGTTCTTGAGTTTTTACACACTTAATCGATAGGACAACATAATTCTTTCCCATACACTACACGAGATAATGTAGTCAATTTCTGTTTGTCACATTTTCTTGACATGTAGACATGTAAATCACTAAAAACTCATGTCAGAATGGAAGCACCTATTGAAGTTGTATCCACTTCGACGCTTAAGTTAATTTCGGAGAAAAAAAACAAAGATCATAGAAAGTTTGAGAGAAAGTGAGTGGTGAGTTTGAGTAGTTTATATGTACTTTTTTTGGTTATGAATATGTATTTAAAGGTTTTGACGTATGGTATAATCGTAAATAACTAATATCGATTAATTAATATTTAAATTTATAATATTCAAATATTAAATTAATATATAATTATTTACAATATTAATTACATTTAATAAATATATATTATTTAATTAATATTCATTTTCAATTTAAATAATAAAAGATATACATCACGTTTTTGACTATATTCTTTAATTTTTCAAGGTTAACTACCACTAATCAAATGGAACACACCTACTTGGTAATTTTACTATTATATATATATATATATATATATTATTTTTATACATATTTATCTTCCACGTACGTATTAATCAGTTAGGTATTTCCCAATAATCATTTTCCCCAAAACCTTACAGTAAAATTTAAGTTGATTTATTAATATCACATACCTATGATACAACCACTCCTATAAAAGCCTCACTTTTGCTTCGGACATTGGTAGCCTTTTACATGTTTTTGAAAGAAGTTCGAAGTACTTTCTATAGTTTCATATGCTAAAAAAACAATATGTTGGAGAAAAGTAATTTAAGAAATATATATATACGACCAAAATGTAAAGCAGCGGCAAGAGTCTAAGGTTTTGATTTTTTTTTTCAAATTGTGTTAAGATGAGATCGGAGTCTAAGGTTTTGATTTTTTTCTTTTCAAATTGTATTAAGATGAGATCGGTTTGTAGAATATGTCAATAACCAACAAAACTTACCGTATGTTATATCCATCAAGTATACACAGCTCCTCTAATGTTAACTTCGAATATCTCGACGGTTGATAACAACCATGTCCACCGTTGCTCCAAATCCAAGCTAGACAATCTCATTGGGATATTAATCAATAACTTGAATGCATGAAATTAATTAGCCAACATTAGTCAATTGAATAAAAAAGTTGTTTACCCTTATCACAATCTAATATGTATAAATTAATCTACTCATTACAATATAATTAGTTTATATTAATAAGTGATTTCATAGTTATTTTAACATCTTACCCTCACCATTTAACACACAATCTAACACATAATTTCATTTTATGCATGTAGTGATTGTACATACTATATATATATATATATATAGACCTTATAAGAGTTCCATACATTCCACAAAATTCTCTGACTTTTCTATAGTTTCTCTCTTTAAAAATCGCACCAATCCCAACATTTTGGCACACACTATGGGGCTTAAATTCGAAGGTCAAGCTTTGGCTTATGACCCCATATTTTCAAGGATTCACCTCGAGTTCTGAGAAAGAGACTTAATAAGTGAGCATAGTTTTTTAGAATCACAATCATCATGGTAGGAAAATGAGCAAAGGAGCGATTGAGACTAGTGAATGAGGAGGCAACATCAATATAGGACCACAATTTTCCAACATAGCCCAATCCCTATCAAGAGTTGGCACGTTAACTTTTTCATATAAGAAGAGAGCTCGAGGAGACTGGGTGAGAAAATAAGGTACTTCGATCATAATCAGGTATGGTCTCATTTTAGGATTAAGTCCTTAGCCTATTTGGTGGAATTAGACAAGATCATGTTGTGCCATAGAATGCAACTAAGGGCGACCCTTTTAGCTCGACGGGGCCCAGTAACGAGAAGCTACTGAAAGAATGAGAAAGATGGGAGGCATGATTCCGAGCATTAGAGGAAGCTAATAGAAAGCAAGACCAAACCCTAAAAAATGGATAATGGAAGGTAAAACAAGGCTAAGGCACCCTATGATGGGGATAGGGATTATGAGCAACTATGTGTCTCCCCATTTTATGATGAAATAGAGCATGATGAGCCCCTTGCCAAGTTAAGCACTCCAAATTCCCAGACTACTAAGGTATCAAAGATCTAGGCCCCCTGCTATGTTTAGCATTCCCAAGTGCCCAGACTCCCAAGGTACCAAAGATCCAATAACTCAAATACAATATTTCAAGACGACTATGGCCCCTGTGAGCCTCACTTAGGACAAAAGAGATGCCATGATATGTAATCAATTTTTTTCCAACCTATGTGGTGGTGCATAGAAGTGGTTCAACAACTTGCCATACTATAACCTATCAAAGTTTATCAACTCAAATAAAGTGCACAGAAGTGGTTCAACAATTTTTTGCCAAGCTAAGTAACAACCATAGCATGGGCCTTTTCAAAAGAGGCTAGGAGGTGTATATCTATCAAAGTTTATCAACTCAAATGAAGTGCGAGATCTATCAATTAAGGGCAAGGAGGAGGACCACTCTCTAAAGATGAGCATGGAATCTACAATAGAAGTGAGGGAGAAACTACCTCATTTCTTAAAGGAGAATTCTGACATCTTTACATGGAGACCTACAGACATGCCTAGGATTGACCCTAAGATCATAACCCACAGGTTTAATATATACACGAAAGCTAGACCAATTAAGCAAAGGAAGAGGAAATTTCCTATAGAAAAGAGTAAGGTGATTAAAAATCAAGTCAATAACCTTAAAGATATGAAGATTATTAGAGAGGTGAACTACTCCTCTTGGTTGTCAAATGTGCTACTAATGAAAAAGGCTTATAGATCACAATGCATATCTAAAATATTTTTCCCCTTCCCAAGTATTGATTAGCTTGTTGATGTCACTACCAATTTTGGCTTGATAAGTTTCTTGGAGGCATATTTTTGTTATCATTTGATCAAAATGCACCCAGATGGAGAGGAGAAAACATCTTTCATCACCGAGGATGGGACTTTATTCTACACCAAAATGCGATTTGGAATGAAGAATGTTGAGGCCACCAATGAACATCTCGTCAATAAGATATTTGTAGAACAGTTGGGAAGAAATATTTAGGCACATGTTGACGATATGGTGGTAAAGTTAGCACAATCCAAAAACCTTGTCAAGGACTTGGAGAAAATATTCTCCGTAATCTAAAGGTATGTGATAAGACATAACCCTAACAAATGTGTTTTTGGTGTTGCTTTGGGAAATTCTTGGGGTATCTTATATCTACCTTGGGATATAGGCCAACTTAGACAAGATACAAGCCCCAGTCAATATGAGGCCTCCTACCATTCTAAAGGAGATTTAGTAATTGAACGAAAAAATAGTGGCACCGAATAGATTCATTTCTAAGTACACAAACAAGTGTTTTCCATTCTTCAAAATGCAGAGGAAAAACACATCAGTTTCTTGGAATGAGGATTACGACAAAGCCTTTCAAGGAATTAAACAATACTTGAGAAAACATCTTATCCTTGTTAGCCCCAGGGGAAATCTTTATTTGTATTTGGCTATGGCCCATCAAACTTGTAGTGCCGTACTCCTAGCTAAAGGAAACAAGGTCCAACACCATGTCTACTACATCAGCCAAATCCTGACCCACACCCAAAGTAGGTACTCAATGATAGAAGCTCAAAAATTACTTTGGCTCACATACAGTGGTAGTACTTACCTCTTATCCACTTAAGAATATATTAATGAGGCTATAAGTTGCGAGAAGACTGAAAAAAATTTCCATAGAGTTGGGAGAGTACGATATCAAGTATATGTTTAAAACCTAAATTGAGGGACAAGTGATGGTTGAGTTTGTTGCTGAGTTTAGTGAGTCACCAGAGGTTACCACTAATGAGCTAAAAGAAAAGGTATATGGCGTGGTTCAAAGAGAGAGACTAACCTGGAAGGTATTCATTGATAGTGCACACAACTTGAATGGTACCAAGCTAAGGGTGGTCGCAAATGATCATAATGAAAACTATTTTGATATACTGTCAGGTTGGACTTTTAGGCAAGTAATAACGTCGTAGAGTATGAGGAAAGTATATTCAGAGCCTTGATAGTAAAGAAGCTTAGAACGGATAACATCACCATGCATTATGAGTCATGACTATTGGTTAACCAGTATTTGGGCATGTTTGAGGCTAAGAAAGAAGTGCTTGAAATTTGTAAAATTTGAGATCAAGAAAATAGCTAGGAATAAGAATGATCATGCCTATGATTTGGTCATACTAGCCTCTGTACATAAGTCTAACCCCACTCAAGTGGTGTTAGTGACAATATTGATAGAAGTCTATTTGGAGGAGGCTAGAAAATAGTCGGAAGCATGGATGCTTCCATAAGCTCATGGTTCACTCCAATTTTTGTTTGAAACAAAAGCTGACCAAGTTTTGTTTGAAGCCCACGAGTGAGAGTATAGCTCGTATTCAGGTGGAAGGAAGCTATACCAAAATATTATGAAGTACCAAAACTATTGATCCACTATACTAGTAGATTGCACAAGGTACACCCAGAAATGCGGTAAGTGTCAATGATTTGCCCCATTGTCACACGCAACACCAACCACCATGATAGGGTAACATATGGCCATTCTATAAGTGATGGCTTGATATAGTATAACCTTTACCTTAAGCAAAGGGCCAAAATAATATATTTTTTAGCCACATATTATTTTTCCAAGTGGATTAAGGAAGAACCTCTAAGAAGGATATGGGAAGAGAAAGTCATTCGGTTCATATAGAAATCTATAATTTTTCGCTATAGCCTGCCTAAGAAGTTTGTTACCAATTATGGAAGACAATTTACTAGCTATAACATCAATTATTTTTCCATCAAGTACAACATCAAGATGTGCCATTCAATGCCATACTATGCATAAGCCAATGGTTAGGTAGAATCTTCTAACAATTTGATAATCACCTTACTAAAGAAAATGTTGGATGACACTAAAAAAAAATGGGTTGAGGAGATACTTGGTGCATTATGGACAATCAAGACTAGTTCTCGAAGGAGCACTAATGAGACACCTTTCTCGCTAGTGTATGGAACTGAGGTTGTGATTCCAATTGAGATCATAGTGTCCATTGTGAAATCAGCCCTAACTGAGGACTAGAAAACCACAACTAAATCATTTGAATTGACCCTCGTAGAAGAAAAATAGGATGAAGCCTTGTGGAGGATAGTCGAGCAAAAAACGAGAATAATAGATTATTACAACAAGGCCATATCTTTCAAAACTTTTGCTATATGTACTTGGGTTCTCAAATGGGTCTTCCCCAACAAGAAAGAATGAATGGTAGGAAAGCTAGGAGAAAATTGGGAAGACCTATACCAAATAGTCGAGATGACTCCATAAGGGGCCCACTAATTGAGATGTACTGAGGGAATTGAGGATATCGTAAGTCGGAATGCTTGGCACTTGAAAAAGTATTACTTATAATGAACTTTGATTTATCATCATCCTCATGTATCACCCCTATATATATATAAGGTGACTATTTCCAAGAAATGAATCTCTTCTAGTATTATATGTCACAGGTTGATCACCTTGGTAAAGAACCAGGTAGAGTGCTCTGAAACTCAAAGAGAGAGTTGATCACCTCGATCACAAACTAGGTAGAATGCTCTCCCTTAATATGACATGTCATGAGTTGATCACCTCAGTTAAGAAACAGGTAAAGTTCTCTGAAACTCAAAGAGGGAGTTGATCAACTCGATCATATACCAGGTAGAACACTCTCCCTCAATATTACATGTCACAAGTTGATCACCTTGATCAAGAACCAGATAGAGCACTTTATCACTCAAAGAGAGAGTTAATCACCTCGGTCACAGACTAAGTAGAACGCTCTCCCTCAATATTACATGCATCAGTTGGTCACCTTGGTCAAGAACCAAGTAGAGCACTATGACACTTAAAGAGAGAGTTGATCACCTTAGTCAAGAACTAGGTAGAACACTTTAACATTCGAAGAGAGAGTTGATCATAGTAGTCACAAACCAGGTAAAGGACTATCTCTCAATATTACATGTTACAAGTTGATCACTTCGATCATAGAACTAGGTAGAGTGCTCATCCTACCAAAAATAAAGCACATTAATCAAGCATCATAGGTTCATCCTATTAAAAATAGAATTGTTTTGCTCGAGCTTACAAAACTTTCAAAATTTACTAATGGAGAGCTCGGCCTCCCAAAAAATAAAATGTTTTGTAGACGTTTGGACACATGACTAGTGTCTAGGTTATTTGTATCCTCTATTAATGGCAAGAACTTAGCCTAAATTTTGATAAATTTCTTGTAGATATTGACCCCCTTTTGAGTAGGGGCTAAGGTCGAGTTGAGTACGGAATGTTCCAATTCCTTAGCAACACTCATCACTTTGAGGAAGACCACATAAGATCACTTCATATAGAAGTTTTCCCAATGGAACTATTTGTCAATAAGAGCAACCATTTTTTTCATGGTTCTTCTCTCTCATGCTCGAGTTTGGGATAGTTACTCCTTACAAGAGGTGAGCTCACACTTCATTTCTTAATCAAGGGAGAGCTTATTAATGAGTTTAGATAGCTCAATTTTCAATTTTTTTGCTTCAATCTTGAGCCTACCATTTTCTAATTTTAAAGCTCGAGCTAAATGTCTATTTACCCAGTCAGAATCCATAAGGTTCGTGTAGGAAAGATGGAGAAATTTTTTCATCTACTTAAAAAAAGGATATCTGAATTTCATAGTATCCCTAACCGTATTTTATAGGGAATGATAGTGGGACAAATTTAATGACATATGCCCTTAAAAGTAGAGAGGTGAGTCAACATTATAAATAAATATTATAAATGCTATAAATATACACAATCATGCACACAATATGAGTTGTTCTCAAAATCATTTTTTCTCATGAATAATAATAAAGGGTTACAAGTGTGAGCTCGCAACCATACAATTTGGAGTGGCATCAAACTTAAAAAATAATATGGTCCCTAGTATGTTGCAGAGACCAACAAGATGGGTTTGGAATGTAAAACCATGAGACTACTTAATTAAGGGGCTCGATTTAGTGCTAATATCAGAGGTCCCCAATTCCACCCTCTTCATTTCCCTTCTTGGTCCCATCATAACTTGCACCAGAGTCTGAGTCCTATTCCTTACCCTTGTCTTGGGTTTGAGTGGATGAATACTAGACGGTGACTAGAATATTTTAGATTTTATAATAGTATTTCTTTAGGCCTTTCTTCTTGGCCTCATCCTTGTAGGAGTCCATGGCCTGGCCATACCTTATCTCGACACTCGAGGAGAGATGTTTGACCATCATGTCAAGCTTCTTATTTGTCTTCCCTTGATACGAGGCATATCTCTCTTTGGTATCAACTAGCTTGACCCATAGGCTTCTACCTCAACCTCAACCTTCCTCTGGGCCTTCTTGAGCTCCTAAAAAAAATTATGTTATCATTCAACTTGTCTTTGGCCTTGGATAGTTTCTCCTTCTTGTTGATAGCCTTGCCTTTCCACTTATTGGATTTGTCCAACAACATAGTGTATTTGGAGTATGACTCTCTTTTCCCATCATGAACTCATGTTTCAAACTATGTACACCTCGAACCATGCTCACTCCATGAAGGATCTAGGCTTACAAACAAGACAAAAAATGCGAGTTCAATAAATATAACAAGAAAGAAAGACCGTGATTCAATCAGAAGTAGGGATGGAATAAAACTTGCATGGTATAAAAATTTGGCTAAGCACAACCCCATAATCAATACCATTGCACATGGTATCGAGCTATCTATTATGTACTATGTGGACCAGCTCTCTTACATAGTAGTCCAACCTCTATGGTGCCATATCCCTATAAAGGGCCACTCCCTCAACATCTATTGTGGCGTCATAGATGACACCCTTTTCCCTTCCTCGAGTCCCTAATAGAGAGAATATGTGCTTGTTGACTCATGTTGATGGATGTTGAGGTATGTTGACCAAGGTTTGGGGATGGTAAGGTGTGCTCACCCGGTGACGTGATGATGACAAGACCGACATCATATTAGCAATACCGATCTTATAGATACATTGGTTTTATATTTCTAAAACTCTTGCAAGTGCACGAATCATTTTATAGAAAATGAAAAGTATAATCGCAAGGTTGATATAAGGAAGGAATATATATGGTTTTTAATTTATTATTCAAAATTTTAAAAATGAAATTAAATCCTAAACATCCTATCATGATATTTTGACTTGTGTTTCCTAATCTAATAACATAAAAAAAATAAACATAGATATGGATTCAATAAACAATAATGCAAATTTTTAACATTCATAATAGTGGAGTATTTATGGATATAATAATTAAGCTAATTATGTTTGTTCATATTTTTTAGGTTATTAAAGATATTTTTTTTCTTTTTGGTATCAAAGTGTCCTTAGGCGAGGTCCAAATTCTTTTGTTTAATATTAATAAACTAATATCTTTAGGCAGGACCTATTAATTAATTAAGTATTAAATTTTAGTTTTAGGTTGATTCAGTTAATTAGACTTTATTCAATGTGTTTAAATTAAACCTAAGAATTTAATTATCTTAGTATTAACTTTAAAGTTTTAAAAGCATCACTGAAAATATATTGTCAAATAATAGTTCTCATAAAAATTTTTTGAATAGAGCTTTACTATAACTACTAGGCGATTTTACAAACATATAAAAAATCATTACTTTAAATCAGACCGAATTTCAGATTTAAGTTTGTAATGAAAAATAATATATTTCTCACTAACATCCTTAATATAGAATCTTGAATAAAAAAATCAATTTATTTTGTAGAAATGTTTTACCTATTTAATATTTTGCATGCATTATAACTTTATCATTATATCATATGTACAAACAACTAGTCATGTTAAATTTAATCAAAGATAAATTAAATATAACAAATAAGAATAAACCATAAAATTAACTGTAAAAAATTCATTTAAAATTATGCCACAATAGAATCCTTACAAAACTTTGATGCTAATTTTGTTTATGGAAAACCTCCAAAAGGATTTGCATTTTCGTTTATTGAATTAAAAACTAGAAATCTACAAAAACATAACTAGTTCTTATCAAAAAGAGATAAAATTTAAAACTAAAAAAAACTAAAAACTAAGAAAGCTTTCTAGAGAGAGAAAGAGAGAAATGTGTACTTTTTGGGATGATTTTTACAATGGGGGAGAGGGTTCTTTTATAGATGAGGAAAACTTTAAAAAATGGGAAAACATCTCAAAAATTGATTCTGTAAGAGTTTGGACAGGTTGGTATACGTATGGTGGGCAAGATTTGTGGCAGATATGCATTGGCATACATGGGACAGACGCAGTTGTGTACTGGCATGAGTGGGACACTATGTAGGGCGCGCATAGGACTCATCATTTTTTGTCATTGTTTACCGTTTTGACCCATTTTGTCCATTTTTTCATTTTTTCTCAACATATTTGTGATGTATTGTCTCTAGTATTTTTCTTCGAGTCTTTAAGTTATTTTTCAACAAAAATACCTATAAAATAATAAAAATACCTATAAAATAATAAAAATACCTTTGATTTCGAAAGGAAAAATTTATATAAAAATATGATAAATATATATAAATATAAATTTATTTAATCAATTAAAGTATTTAAATCATTGTAATTTTAGTACTTTTTAAGAACTCACCACAACCCTTAACCATCTTCTTCCTAGTCCTTTAGCAAGACAAATGGTAAAAACTAAAATAAGATCTAAATATTAAACTATCCTAAATCACTTACATGGATTGACACAGTTGGATTTATCATATGCAACAGGCTATTAAACCCCTAGGTTATCCTAGTGGACAAGTTTAAATCTTTTGAGGATTTTTAATAATGATACCCGAAAATATTGAACTAAATAAAACAATCTTTAAAACAAAAAATAAAATAAAACAATAGAACAAGTAAAATGACAAAGTAAAATAAAACACAAATTTTCATGCTTAAAATTGCATTTAAGTTTTATAATTAAAACTTTTAAGCATAGATTATTCTAATTTCTTAAACATTCATGATTTACTATAATAATTGGACGAAAATCACTTTCATATTTTAATAAAAAATGTTTTGTTTTCACTTCAGCCAATTTCAATGTTAGGAATCCGAATCCACTTCAACTATACTCCTTACAAGTCAATACTCTCAATTCACTGAATTCTATGTGTTCAAGCACCCATATTAAGGTGTATGCGAATATAATTTATGTTTATAAATGAACTAATAAGTATGCATACTTATAAAAGAAGAAAGGTTCAAAATAGTGCACGACTTTAATCTCATGAAAGGAATCAAATATGTAAATTATAAAGATATCATATTCATGCATCGATCAAACTCATTATGCAAGAATTTCAAGATTATGCCTTTTATAAGTGTAGGAAAAATAAATACAATGACTTATAAGGGAATTATTTCCTATATTTCATTTGTACTAACCAACTCACACAACTGTTTAAGGCTAGAAAGGTCATAGTATGTAGATTATACTATATATTATTTATCTCTCTTTTTTTTAAAGAGTTTGTTCAACATTGTTTTAGAGAGTGGACCCATGTATAGATTGTACATTTTTGTAGAATTTTGGTGAGTGTTTGATTTTGTGGCCTTTCTGTTTGATTTTGGTTTAGGTAACCCAGATATGTCTCTTTTTGGTAGATGTCATGCATGAATGAGATAAAAGGCATATAATATCAATTTCTACTTAAATCATTTAATCTAAGATTTTTTTGATAGCATTATCAAAAGCATCACACATTAATTTAAAAGGTAAAGACTAGTTTGGTGCCATAATAATAAGGGCAGATGTTAGTTTCTCTTTCAAGGGATTAAAGGCAATAAGGTAGTCATCATTGAAATAAAAATAAACATCTTTTGATAACAAGTTACATATAACTTATTTTATAGAAATATTTAATAAATATTCTATAAAATCTAGCAAGTTTTAAGAAGCTTCTTATCCCCTTAACAGATGTAGGGGCAGTAATTTGGAAATCAATTCAAATATTACCTTATCAACTTCAATACCTTTGCTTGAAATGATATGTATTAACACTATCCCTTGTTGAACAATAAAATGACTTTTCTGCCATCTAAGGGTTAGATTGCATTCAATGCATTTTTCTAAAACCAAAGTCAATTTATGTAAGAAATCATCAAATGAGTTTCCAAAGATAGAGAAATCATCCATGAAAACTTCAATGAATGTTTCCACCATGTCTAAGACGATAGACATCATACATCTCTAGAATTTGGCAGGGGCATTGCATAACCTAAAAGGTATTCTTTGAAAAGAAAAAGTCCTACATGGACATGTAAACATGGTCTTTTCATGATCTTCTGGTGATATATGTACTTGATATAGTAATTTCATCCAATAATTTTATCAATGAATGGAAGAGGAAAGTGATCCTTTTTAGTATATAAATTTTGTTTCCTAAAATCTATACACATTTCATCCAATGATTATTCTAGTGGGCACTAATTCACTTGTGTCATTTTTAACAACTGTTATCCCAACTTTCTTAAGTACCACATGCACTAAGCTAACCTACTTACTATCAGCAATAGAGTAGATAATTCCTTCTTCTAACAATTTAAGATTTTCTTTCTTAACTATCTCTTGCATGTTTGGGTTTTATCTTCTTTGGACCTCTCAAACAGGTTTAGTACCATCTTCCAAGTTGATCTTATGCATACACATGGTATGACTAATGCATCTTATATCACAGATACTCAAACCTATGGCTTTCTTAAACTTCTTAAGCACTTATATAAATTCCTTTCAACGTTGAAGAAAGTTTTTGGATAAGTTTCTCCTTCTCCCAGAAACACATATTTTAAGTGCTTAGGTAAGTCTTTGAGTTCAAGTTTAGGTGGATTGGCATCTTTACTAGATGGTAAATTGGGTAGATTTAAGAGTGCACTAGATTTTTTCATTAGTTTATCACTATCTAGTTGTCCAAGGTACCCTTTAGTTTCCTCATCTAAATCTTTTTTGACCTCTTCAAGTGTAAGAGCAGTTTCAAGCTTGCCTACTATTCTAGTTCAGGAAAAAGGTGCTTTGGATAAGATTTTCCAAAGGGTCAACATTCAATATTTCATTGATGGCAGAAATAGAAGGAAAAGATGAAGAATCAAAAACTTTAAAATGAATAGTCTCTCTTAAGACTTTCATTTTCAAATTTCCATCTTGGACATCAATAATAGTCTTGGTAGTTGCCACAAATGGTTTACCAAGTAGTATTGTGTGCTCTCTATCCAAGGATGGATTTTCTTGCATATCTAGAACCACAAATTCAATAGGTATTATCATTTTTTCTTCCTATACCAACACATCCTTAACTATTCCCTTTGGATACTTAAGAGATATATCTATCAATTGAAAGGACATAGTTGTGGGTTTTAAATAGGCTAAATGGAACTGTAAGAATGTAGAGTAGGGCATCAAGTTTAGATTAGCATCTAAATCAAGCATTAATTTAGTGACCTTTCTATTCCATATAGTTATGTTCATGATAAAACTTCCAAGGTCTTTCAACTTAGAGGGATTTAGTGTTGAAGTACAACACTAGAAATTTATGATACTACTACTCGCTCATTAAGTTCATACCTTATTTTGTTAGTGTTTAACTCTTTGAAAAACTTATCATGGGGGGCACATTCATGATCACTTCTAATAATGGTAAATTGAAATTTACTTTAGAAATCATATTAAAAAGATCATAGAATTGCTTATCTTGTTTGGATTCTTTTAGCTAGTTTGGAAAGGTTATTTGTAACTGGTGTGGTTCTGTTGTCTTTTGAATTTTGGGGATATCAAATGAATACCCAATGAGTTTTCCAAAGGTTTGTCAAGTTTAGCACTTGTATCTACTTTTTGTGAGACTAGAATTACACCTTCTTTGTTACTTTCAACTATAAGGTAGATCTTTAGAGATTACAGGTAAACTAGTATTGACTACCTTACCACTTCAAAGGGTTCTTACATCCTTCGCTTGTTTGGGTTGATTGGGTAACTTTCTTGGTTTTTTCCTTTGTATTTGTTCAACTAGTTGCTCAACTTTAGTTTCAATCCTTTTAACCAAAGCCTCCATAGTGCTCAACCTTTGATTATTCATCAATTGGTTTTCATGAATAACTTGAATAAAATCATTCAAGCTATCCTCTAAGGTTGGCTTAAAAGATTGATTTGGTGGGTAATGGTGGTTTTTATTTGGCCATAGATTTTGACATTGGGTGTAGGCTTGGTAATTGTTTGGTGTCCAATGATGATCAGGGTGATTATCAGTGTTTGGATGATACCTTTAAAAAGAATTAACTTCCTCCATGGCATCGATACTAGAATCACAAGTATATGAACAATTACTGGCATCATGCCCAATTGAAAAACACACTTCACACACCTCTTGGTTTGGCATTTGGTGGGTAGTGGGAAGTTACACTTCTTTAATCAATTCAACAAGTTGCAAGGTCATTTCATTACCGGAGCCAACTTCATTGACTCCTTATCTCCTTTTTCTAGTACTTCATTATTGGGAATTACAACCTAACAGCTTATAGTGACTATAGATTTCCTCTATCGTCTTTTCTCCCATAGCTCCTCCAGTAGCATTATCAACCATGTATTGACTATATAGTGTCAATCCATTATAAAAGAATTAGTTTGTAGCTATAATGAAATAATATGATGGGGAAATTGAATGAAAAGGAGTTTGAATCTTTCCTAAGCTTCATGAAAGAGCTCTTCATCTATTTAAGAAAATTTTGCTATCTTCGTCCTTAGTTCAACAGTCATTTGATGGGAATAACACCTGCCCATAAACTTTTCATAGATTGCCTCACAAGTTGTTAGAGAACCCAGCTCTAAAGTATTGAACCATGACCAAGCTTTATCCTTGAGGGTGTAAGGAAAACACCTCATCCTAAGCTGGTTCTCATCAATTCTCTATAGTGGAAAGGTTTGGAAAATAACATAGAATTCTCTAATGAAATGCAAAGGGTCTTCATTAGGGATACTGTAAAATGAAGGCAAAAAAGAATAATGAATCTTTTTCAATTCATAATTCCTTGCAGCCTCTTGCAATTGTATGCTAGAAGTTGCATTGCCAATGATTGACATTGCATAGTCCTTCATCATTGTTTGCCTATTTCCAGCATATCCCATGGCTACTTGTAGTTGAAATTGATACTGCTCCTCTTATGTATCACATCTAGCTCCTAAAGTGTAAAATAGTAGAACTCTCTAAGAAAGATTTCTCACTTGACAAAATGTATAGGATTGAACAAAAAGCATAGGGAACCCAAGTTAAATTTTTTTTGTAATGCTAAATTTAAAGAATGGACACAATTTTTGAAACAAATGATTTTTTTATTATTTCATTGGATTTTTACTACACAAGTTCTTAAAATAAAAATAAAAAAAAACTAAAAAACTAAAAGAAAGGAAAATACAATAATGGGTGAACTCCAACTTAGGACTAAAATTTATCGTCTTCTAGTAAGATGTTGCTTGGAGATTTCATAATGAAAAACTCAATGTCTCCTCTTCATTGAATTTATTTGATCCAATTTGACCATTTAGTTAGTCTTTGTATTCGTTTTACAAATTCTCAGCTAACTATTCCACTTGGACTTTCACCTTTTTGATAGAAGCTGTCACAGAGTCCAACTGTTGATTGGTTTTAGACAAGTTATCTCTGCAGACTTGAATAAAAAAATTTAAGTTGTCCTTCATGGTTGGTTTATTGGGAAGGCTTCTTTGAATGGGCTGATGGAATTTCTTATTGGCTGATTCAAGCTTTGGGAAAAAAGGAAGGTTGTTTTGCCTCTAGAAGAAGTTGGGATGATTTCTCCACCCAAGATTGTAGGTATTTGAATTGGGGTCGAGTCTTGGCCTCTGTTGATATGCTCCCAAAACATTCAGGTCTAGCTATTGCTTCTTCTTAATATGGGTAGGCTTCAGTACCATGTCTATATGTTGCTACACAAACCACAATGTTCATTGTTGGTGTTGGTTTGCGTAGTGAGAATCGCAACTTACTTGGTCAATTGAACAAGTTGTCTTTGAACATCACTGTAGGAATCGATTTCATAAACTCCAACTCCTCTCACTCATGAGCTTTTCTATTGGGAATTTGCATGCAACATCTCAAAGAGGTTGTATGTCTCTGAGGTTACTTTATCTCCCATATCTTGTTGAGCAGCATTGTTGACAATGAACTACCATTTTTGCATAAGTCCATCGTAAAAGAATTGGTTTTGCAACTACAAGGGAAAACTATGATGAGGGCATTGAGTGAGGAATACTTTGAACCTATCTCAGGCTTCATGGAAATTTTCTCCATCCATTTGAGAGAGAGTGACAATCTTTGCTTTTAGCTCTGATGTCTTTTGCTGGGAATAGAATGTTCCCATGAATTTGTTGTAAATGTCCTCCCAGGTTATCAGAGAACCTGGAGGGGGTGACATCAACCAAGCTTTGGCCTTGTCCTTCAATGTGTAATGGAAACACCTCATTCTAAGATGATCATCATTTAGAATACCTAGGGGGAAGGTTTGGACTATGGAAACTTATAGAATGAAGAAAGCATGGAAAAATGAATGTTTTTTAAGTCATAATTTTGAGCAGCCTCACCTAACTGGATAGGGGAAAGTTTCATGGTGGTTTCCCTAACATATGAGTTTTCTCCCATTTCTAATGGTTCCAGTAGAGGATTAAGGCTTGGTTTTATGTTTGGCTCAAAAATAGGTTGATGGTTAGAATTCAACCTTGTGGATAGTTGTTTAAATTTATGAATGTTATCTATGTATAGTGTAAGAGGATTTTCTAAGAATCTTCTACCACGTATAGACTAGTGAAAGTGTAAATTTAAAACACTTGTCAATTAAAAAGGAAAAGAATAATAAAATAGCTATACAAAAATTTAAAGAAAATATACATAGTAATTAATATAAAAATACTAAACAAGTAAGTTAAGTTAATCTTTAAGTTAAATAATATAACTAGTATTAGCCAAGAGTGCTGCTCCTAGGAAAAAATGGTGAGACAAAGCTTCCTTAAATACCATCCTTCTAGAGAGAGCAACATTTCTAGCAAAAATTAGTGACACAAAGGCTTTCAAGAACTAGTTTCTTATACATAACTCACTTATATATATTTTTTCATGCTATTAAACAGTTATTTTTTAATTACAATTAAAAGTGAAAGTTAAAAATTAATTAATTTTTTTTCTAATTTTTTTTTATTTTTTTTAAATTAAAATTAAAAATTAAAAGTTAAAAGTTAATTTTTTTATATATTTTTGTATTTATTTAATTTCGTTTGCTTATTTTCATCTAATTACATGTGATTAATTTTAGAATTATTATAACTAAAAATATTTGTTGAGATGTTAGAAGTTCACAACTTTCTGTTTGTATGAATTTTAATAATAAACATGATAAATGCACCTGTATTTCTTCATCACTAGTTGCACATTTTAAGGAAATAGGTAACTTTTCTTCTCTTTTCTCTTTATCTTCAATTTACAATTATTACATTAAAGACAATGTTAGTTCTAGATTGAAGGTGGTGAAACGTTAACATACTTAATTTCAAATATTTTAACAATTTTAAAATTTTTTATGTTCATATTTTAATTTTTATTGTATTTGATTTTATTTTCTTTGTATAGTTTTGTAATTTTTAGAATTTTAGGATTAGTTTTAAATCCATTGCAAATCTCGTCCCACACGCATGCTAGCTTGTCCAAATGTGTCCAAAATCAATTTTTAAGATATTTTCTAACTTTTTTTAGCCTTTTTCTCATCTATAAAAGGACCTTTTTTCCCATCGTAAAAATCATCCATAAAATCCAAAAAATCACACATTCTCTTTCTTTCTCTCTCTATAAAGCTTTCTTAGTTTTTATTTTTTTAGTTTTAAAGTTCTTTTATTAATGAGAACTAATTATGCTTTTGTAGATTTCTAGTTTTTGATTCATTAAAACAGAAATGCAAATCAGTTTGGAAGTTTTCTAAAAATTAAATTAGCATCAAAGTACTATAAAGATTCTTTTGATGTATAATTTTAAATGAATTATTTATAATTATTTTTATGTTTTATGTTTTATATGTTATATATAATTTGTGTGTGATTAAATTTAACATGATTGATTGTTTGTAAATATAATATAATGATAAAGTTGTTATTCTTATGAAATATTAAATAGGTAAAACATTTCTACAAAATTAATTGATTTTCTTTTTATTAAAGATTTTATATTAAGGATGTTAGAGAGAAATATATTATTTTTCATTAAAAATTATATTTCAAGGTTTAATTATCCGATCTGATTTATAGTAGTGCTATTTTATTTGTTGATACAATCACTTGGTAGTTAGAGTGCATGAAGCTCTATTTTGAAAGTTTTATAAGAATTATTATTTGAATATGTATTGAAAACATATTTTCAGTGATGGTTTTAAAACTTCAAAGTTAGTGCTCAGATAATTAAATTCGTAGATTTAATTTGGATATTTTGAATAAAGTCTGAAAGTTTGTAAAATATGGACCTGATTAACCTAGAGGGGGGTGAATAGGTTATTTTTAATTCTTACTAATTTATAATTTAATAACCTAAACAAAGCAGCCAGATATGCAATCGTGTGTAAAAATAAGTGCGGAAATAAAATAATAACACACGATATTTTTAGGTGGAAACAACCTAGGCCACAACCATGACCTAAGAGGAAAACCACCGGTCCACCGGACCACCGGACCACCTAAATTTCCACTATGAAAATCAAATGTTCAAGTACAAACTCGGTCTTATGCTACCCTCCCTAGGATACTGCCCCAATGTACTTTACTTACGAGCCCCTGCTATGTTTTCACAGTTTCCAATATTAGCGTGAGCGGTTTCCAGACCAACGTTCCAATAATCTTCCCGCCAATCAGATACGTTCCCAAAGTAACTGCAAAATAGTTAGCACAAAAATACAAGTGCTCGTGTGTGTTCTAGAACAGATTTAATAATGAATAATCCTAACTAGATGATTCAAAAACATATGTCATTTAAATTAAATCAACTAGCAAATCCTAGACCAAAAAGATCAAATATAAGTTAAATAAAAATAGCTTCTTTAAAGATTAATAATCAAAACAAATAATTATGATATGACAAAAACAATTATTTGATCTAACAATTTAAGAACAAAAATAAAGAAGAAGCCATAAGAATATAATATCAAAATATCATAAAAATAATTAGGCTTATTAATCAATCAAATATAATCACTAATATTTGATAGATTAACTAAATAAAGAAGCCTAAAGAATTATGATCTTATATTTGTAAAATAAGAGAGAGAAGTTAAAAAGATTAGAAGAATGCTCTTGTATGGTTTATTGAAACAATGAACAATGAGTTTTATTTATAGGAAAAATTAAAACCCTTAATCCTATGTAATTGATAAATATATTTTCTATTACAAATAGGATTAATAATTCTCATTAATTAAAATAACTCTTATTTAAAATAGATTTCTTTTAAAATAGATTTTATGTTATCTTTTATGATAAAGATTTCAATTATAATTTAAAATATATCTTATCTAATATCTTTTAGCATATCTTATTTTAGAGTATATATATCTTATCTAATATCTTTTAACATATCTTATTTTAGAGTATATATTATTTAATATCTTTTGGCATATCTTATTCCATATTTTAGCATTAAAAATAATTTTAGATTTATAAACATGTGCTATTAAATGCATAAATATAATCCTATGTGTCAAGTTATCAAAGATATACCTGAAGTACAATTATCTGGAACTCGAGCTTTTGTTTGGCTTTTCTTGATAGACTTGATAGCAGGTGATGCTTATTTTCGCAAGTGTACGAATCGTTCAAGTAATAAAGTGTACAAAAGTACGGATATCGAACCCACAAGGAATGGCGTCACTAAGTACCGAAATTGACTAACCCTAATTTTATTTGAAAACCGAATTGTTGAAATTGTTTTAAAAGCATATTAACATAAAACTAAACGCAAATAACAAAATTTAATATTGTTCACAAATGATTAAAAATGCTAAGGCATTTGATTTCGCTAAATCAATTCAATCTGATTTCAAGTCATGTTATATGAGAATCAAAGCTAAAAGTGATGGTTGATAAACCCAAACTTATCTAATACTCTTTCTCAAGTTATATTAGAATTACTTATCTATGAAAACCAACTATATTTCTATGAAGATTTAATCACAAATAAGCACATTACGATTTATGGAATTTCTGGAATAACCACATACATCATGCATTAGGTGTCAAACTCGCATTCAACATACGATATTTATCACAAGAAGCATTCATTACACATCTCCTCTCGGTCTCAATATAATGCAACAAATCATCTAAATCTTGATCAGAAATTTAAAAGCATTAAGCATGGAAATAAATACTCGACTTGAAAACAATGAATTCATATAACCATAACAAAAGAAATCAGATTTCCTTGATCTAACTATATCATAGCCTTAGCAAAAACGAATTAGTTCATAACGGAAATAAGAACAACCATTATTTCAATTGAATCCATGAATAACAAATATGAATAAACTGCAGAAAACAAAAAATAAGGAGAAGAGATGAAAAACTCTAGAAGATGAAGGCTTGGTAGCAACAATGGTGAAGATCCTTTAAGTTTCTCCAAAATTTCCTTCTCTTCTCCAAAAATGCCTTTGAACTCTGCTTTCTGCCGTCCCCTCCTTCTCCATCATAATGTATATATAGAGCTAGGGTTTTGGAGAGCAATTTTGGAACAAAATAGCATAAAAATGTGTTTTCGAACGAAACTCGCCGGCGGCGAAGTTATTCTCGCCGTGACGAGATTTCTGGAAAACTTACGATTTCGGTTCCGCTAAATCTCGCCGGCGGCGGGATTATTGTGGCCGGCGGCGAGATTGATTTGGCCGGCGGCGAGATTGCTTTGCCAAAATCCGTGCTCCCTGCATGATTTTCAACATTTTCTCAGTAAGGTTTTTGCCGGCGGCGGGAATATTCTCGCCGGCGGTGAACTTCCAAATTTTGAAATTTTGTTTTCTTTTTATTTGCACTCAATCCCGGTCATTGAAATTTGTCCCAAACTTCTCCATAATTATGATTTTACCTGCAATTGCACTTTAAACACGAAATACCCATGAAATGACATTTATGGATTAAATAATAAAATAAAACGCAATTTTCACACAAATATCAACCTTTAAATCATAACAAAAATGCAATAATTTGACTTCTATCAACAACCCCCAACCAGCTTCTTGCTAGTCTCTAGCAAGAAAAGCGATCTATGAATAATTTTAAAGGAGACATTAAAAGAAAAATTCAAAGGAAATTTATTCTATTTACAACATTACATTAAGCGTATGCAATAAGCCTTTAAACCCCTAGGCGGCCCTAGTAGGACGAGTTGTAGTCTCATGAGGGCTTCCAGTGATGACACCCACAAACATCTTACCTATAACTATCCTAACTTAAAACAATAAAATCACGTAACAAATAATTTGCACAAATGTCTCAAAAATTGTAAATAACACCCAACATATAGAATAATTAAATATCACCTAAGCTTTTAGAAATCTCAAATGCCAATTTCACTTTTATTATTGACTCTTAAACGTCCATCAAACCACAAACCAATAGCCATACTGCCCGGATAATATTATGCATAACATCCACAAACAAAAAGGTGAAATCTCGAACTCCATAGGCTCACTTTTCAAACCTCCCTCCACTAATGAAGGAAAATACACCACTTTGGATCAATAGGACTTTATGAGGCTTGTAATGTTAGGCTTAGGTATTTGGTTAAGAAAGAACGGGAAGTGTCAAAATACAAATAAGAGCACTTATTAGATTAAACACAACCAATTAAGTAAAATAATAACACCATTTAACCCAAATTGTTTCTTCCGATCATAACCCATTTTCCACAGATAAACAAAGTTCTTCCTCAATCTTTTACTTTAGTACATCCATCACTAACACTCTTTTATTTACTAGAATGTGAAGGTTTCTTCTTCTCTTTTTTTTTCATCATCCTTACTCCAATTGTTCTTGAAAAGACATAACCCCCAACCAATTTCTTCCAATATGTGTGGAAGATTTCTCTAATTGCTCTTGCAAAGTTTGTGTTCAAAATTAAGTGCTCTTAACAAATAAGGTAGGAATTATATATATATATATATTTTGCTCAATAAAAGGTAGGTTATAGAAGGCAAAAAGAAAGAAAAGTAAGGCTAACAATACATTTAAATAGGCTCAAAGAGGTAACTAGTGATATAAAGATAACAAGGTAGGCTTAAAATGGCACAATCGATCCAAAAATGGCCTACATCATATCCTACATAGTGCAATTCCAAATTATTTCGCCTCAAGAGGTTTTCAAATGAGTTCTAGAGTTTGTTGAAATCACAAAAATGTCCATGCAAAATTCAAACATAAGACTTCTCTAAGCATTTAGACTAATCAACCAAATCATACCACATACCAAAAGAGTCGCCAACTAGGTAAAATCAACATTTGAAATTCTCTTTAAACCGAAGCAAAATTTAATGTCTTCTAACAGCTACTTATTATCACAATCACATTATTATCATCAACGTGCAAATTAAAACAAGTAAAATGCAAATAAAATAAAAATAATAATAATAATAATAATAATAATAATAATAATAAAATAAGATAATAAAAAAATAAAAAAAATTAAATCAAAATGCAGAAAAATAAATGGAAAATCAAAATTAAACACAACTAAACACACAAACAAAACTACTAAAAATGAAGGGGAGAAAAGATTTACCGTTTACCGCACCCCAACCAAAACCTTACATTGTCCTCAATGTAAGAAAGAGAAACTTCAAATGGCCATCGATATCATAAAGAGAAAAAGAGCTAGGTGCACCATCACAATGACAATAATTTGTTAAATCATCAAGAGATAAAACGAGAAGAAAAAGAAATGACACAAAATAAAACACGCAATAAAAGTCCACAGGCTGAATATCAGAAACTAAATAGAAAATACGAAAATAAATAACAAGAAGTACTGACAACAACTGAAAGCAAACTAACACATCACTCCTCCTCATCATCATCATCATCAGTCCCAATGTAAACAGGTGCATCGGGCATAGGGGGAAAATCGGCATCGTGGGATAACCACTCATATCATGCCCAGACTGTATAGACATCCGCTGAAGGTAGTCATGAAGGAATTGTGTACTTTCGGTTTGGAAATTCCATTGCTGTATGAGTAATTGACTCTGATAAGCAATATGCTCTCCCTGGTACTCCAAAATACGCTTAATCTTGTCCAAACGGTGATCAACAGTCTCAACCCTCGGCTGGGAGGAACTCGCACTGGCCCCAATAGTAGAACGAGTGCGTTTCTTGGGAGGTGATGTTATACCCAAAAACTCAGCAAGCTTTGGCCCATCAATAGGCTTCATCACACCACCAATTTCCTCATTTTTATCCCAAGTTACTCCTTGGCTTGCACAGATAGCAGAAATTAAATATGGGAATCCAATGCCTCCAGATGCGGCCCTCGCACTCTGCATGATATAATCAAAGATAACCATGCCAACATCAATAGAGGCCCTAGACACAATGGCATAAAGTAGGATGACCCGCTCTCTAGTGACATCACTAAGGTGTGTAGTAGGCAATAAATTAGCACAAATGAAAGCATACCAGGGCCGTACCACGTCCAATAAAGCACTTCGGGGGAAATGTTTATACACATCACCCGACATCTTCCATATTGTGCATGGCTTGCAAACCACAGCACTAACTGTCGCCATGTCAATATCTGAAAGCAATCGGAGAAAATCCTCCTCATCCCCCATTGTTGGCAAATCGTAATAACTATTAATCACTTCTTTGGTGAAAAGTACCCACTGTCTACGCACAAATACTTTATAATCTACCCGCTCTTGAGCATTAGCACAGAATTCCCTTACCAAAGATAAGCAGCCCCCGTTAATAGGACGACAGAAAATCTCCCACTTCCTAGCCTGAAGATGTGGGACATAATTACTCCAACAAGGAGTTTGATCAATCAAAAACCATCTCTGAGGTATGATTGCCCTCTTAACAACCTTTTCCTCAAAATGCTTGGCAGCGTCCTCAGATATAAACAAACTTCTATCAAAGGAAGAAGAACGAGTCTTCTGAGCTTTGTTTTTTTTAGGCATTTTCACAATATACTTCAATCTGACAATCTAGACAATTCTCAATCTCACAATGCCTCTATATATCAGAAATTAATGCAAGAAATACAGCAATTTAATCAAAATATCCTCAATTTCAAAAAGCCCCAAATTGCCAAATCATATTCAAATTCAAAACCCTAGCTTGCAATTACTCATCCCAATCCAATTTATTCTCCAACAATCCCTTGCAATCTAAATGCAAATAAACAAATCTTTGTACCAAAATTACTCACTTTTTAGAGGGAAAATCAAGATCCAAAACGCCCAACAAAAATCTGCTCCAACACAGCTCCAAAATCTGCTCCAAAAACAGCTTCCAAACTGCTACAAAACAGCTTCAAAATCTGCTCCGAAAACAGCTTCAAACTGCAACAAAACAGCTTCAAAATCTGCTCCAAAAACAGCTTCAAACTGCTACAAAACAGCTTCAAAATCTGCTCCGAAAACAGCTTCAAAATCTGCTCTGAAAACAGCTCCAAAATCTGCTCAAAAACCCTCCAAAACCACGGCTAAGAATGATGAACTTGCGTCAAATCTCGATGGGAACAAGTATATGGTGATGGATTTGGTGTTTTGATGATGAATAGTGATGAAGATTTGGAGGTGGGAAGAGAGAAAATGGAGAGACGAGAGAAAAGGATAAAAAATCGTGTGAAAACTAACCTAGCCGCGGCCAAAATCTATTTAAATCGATTATCGCCGGCGGCGAAAATAATCATGCCGGCGGCGAACTTAAATTTTTGTTTTTTTTGTTTTTGTTTTTGTTTTTGATGGGTTACCTCCCATTAAGCGCTTTAAGTTATAGTCATTAGCTAGACTTTCTATCATTTTTTACTACGGTTTTTATAACTCTAGAGAGTCTTTCTGCTTGTTGAACTCTCCGTCAAAATATGGCTTCAACCGTTGCCCATTCACCTTGAAAGTTCCTTTTATTTCATGACTGATCTCGACTGCTCCATAAGGAAACACCTTGGTTACTAGAAAAGGCCCTGACCAACAAGATCTTAACTTTCTTGGAAAAAGTCTAAGACGGGAATTATAAAGCAACACTTTCTGTCCCGCCTCTAAGCTTCGCCTCAAGATGTGCTTATCATGCCAAACCTTCGTCTTGTCCTTGTATATTTGGGCATTCTCATAAGCATCATTCCTTATTTCATCCATCTCATTTAATTGCAACACCCTCTTCTCACCTGCTACCTTAAGATCAAAATTCAGAATTTTAATTGCCCAATATGCCCGATGTTCCAATTCAACTGGAAGGTGACAAGCTTTTCCATACACCAATCGGTATGGAGACATGCCAATAGGTGTCTTGAAAGCTGTCCTATAGGCCCAAAGTGCATCATATAGTTTCCTTGACCAATCCTTGCGTGAGTTATTTACGGTCTTTGCAAGGATCCTCTTCAACTCTCGGTTTGACACTTCAACTTGTCCACTAGTTTGAGGATGGTAAGGTGTATCTATTCGGTGTGTTACTCCATATTTTTGCAACAAAGCCTCAAATTGGTTATTGCAGAAATGCTTACCTCCATCACTTATAATTGCTCTAGGTGTGCCAAATCTGGAAAATATGTTCTTCTTGAGAAAACTTATCACAACCCTAGCATCATTGGTAGGCAAGGCAACTGCTTCCACCCATTTAGAGACATAATCTACACCAACAAGAATGTATTTATTAGAATGAGATGAAGGAAAAGGCCCCATAAAATCAATACCCTAAACATCAAATAAAGCAATTATTAAAATATTATTTAAGGGCATTTCATGTCTCCGTGAAATATTTCCGCTCCTTTAGCAATCATCACACATTGAAACAAACTTGAAAGCATCTTTAAACAATGAAGGCCAATAAAATCCAGATTGCAAAATTTTTGCTACAGTTTTTGTTCCACCAAAATGTCCCCCAACTTCCTTCGAATGGCAATGACGAAGAATGCTTTCCATTTCTTCCTCCGGCACACATCTTCTAATAATTTGATCTACACAATGTTTATACAAGTAAGGTTCATCCCAAAAATAATGTTTTAGATCAGAAAAGAATTTCTTTTTTTGTTGATAAGACATTTCAGGAGGTAAAACTTTCTTGACCAAATAATTTGCATAATCAGCAAACCATGGAGCCGTTCGGATAGCAAGCAATTGCTCATCCGGAAATGTTTCATTAATTTGGTCTTCAACCTCAATGTAATCTTCTTCCAACCTGGACAAATGGTCAGCAACCAAATTTTTGGTCCCTTTTTGTCCCGTATTTCTAAGTTAAATTCTTGCAAGAGAAGAATCCATCTTAGTAATCGTGGTTTGGCATCTTTCTTGGCTAGCAAATACTTAAGAGCAGAATGATCAGTATAAACAATGATTTTAGACCCAATTAAATAAGATCTAAACTTATCAAATGCAAACACTACTGCCAAAAGCTCTTTCTCAGTTGTTGCATAATTAAGTTGTGCATACATCAATGTCCTCGCTTGCATAATAAATCACATGCAGCAACTTATTCTTCCTTTGGCCTGAACAGCACCTATAGCATAGTCACTAGCATCACACATTACCTCAAATGGAAGACTCCAACGGTGCACAAATTATAGGAAGTGAAGTGAGCTTCTCCTTCAAAAGGTTAAAATCTTGCAAACAATCAGGAGAAAAATCAAATTGTGCATTTTTAACTAACAAACTGCAAAGAGGTTTTGTTATTTTTGAAAAATCTTTAATAAATCTTCTATAAAACCCAACATGTCCTAAGAAACTTATAACACCCTTTACAGTTGTTGGAGGTGGTAATTTTTCGATCACTTCCACCTTTGCACGGTCCACTTCTATTCCCTTTGTTGAAATCCGATGGCCAAGAACAATTCCTTCTTGAACCATGAAGTGACATTTCTCCCAATTTAGCACTAAATTTGTGTCTTTACAACGCTGCAAGACTAAAGAGAGATTATGCAAGCAATTATCAAAAGAATGGCCAAAAACAGAAAAATCATCCATAAAAACCTCAATAAACTTTTCGACCATATCAGAGAAAATTGCTATCATGCATCTTTGGAAAGTTGCAGGTGCATTACATAAACCGAATGGCATCCTTCTGTATGCAAAAGTACCATAAGGGCATGTAAATGTTGTCTTCTCTTGATCCTCTGGTGCAATTGCAATTTGGTTGTACCCCGAATATCCATCAAGAAAACAATAATAAGCATGTCCAGCCAATCTTTCCAACATCTGATCAATAAATGGTAAAGGAAAATGATCTTTTCGGGTAGCGTCGTTCAACTTTCGATAATCAATACACACTCTCCACCCAGTCACTGTCCGTTTTGGAATAAGCTCATTGTTTTCATTTTCTACAACTGTGATTCCTCCTTTCTTTGGTACACAATGAATTGGACTTACCCAAGCACTGTCTGAAATCGGATAAATTATCCCAGCATCCAAAAGCTTGATCACCTCAGCCTTGACCACTTCTTGCATTGTTGGGTTTAAGCGCCTTTGTGGCTGAATTGTGGGCTTGTAATCCTCATTCATCAAGATTTTATGCATGCACACATAGTTGCTAATCCCTTTGATGTCCGCCATTGTCCATCCAATTGCCGTTTTGTGAGTCCGAAGAACTCCTAATAGCTTATTTTCCTCTTCATCATTCAAGGAATTGTTAATAATAACAGGAAAAGATTCAGAGTCTTCAAGATAGGCATACCTTAGATGGGATGGCAATGGCTTTAGCTCAATCTTGTTGGCTTCCTTCTTTACCACTGAGGTTGGAGTTTCAGTTGTTCCCAACTCCTTGAATGTTCCATCACTGGAAAAATATTCATCAAGTGCTGCCAGTAATTCGGAACATTGTCTCACTCCCTCATCATCCTCCTCAATTGTTGCAAATTTCACAAGGCAAGCTTCTAGTGGTAGCAATGGAGTTCTCTCCTCAAAAGTTTCTGAGATTAACCTATCAAGAGTGTTAATTTGAAAACACGAATGTACCTCATTTGGAAATTTCATTGCTTCAAAAATATCAAAGGTCACTTGTTCATCTTGCACCCATAGAATGAGCTTTCCTTGCTGAACATCGATCAATGTTCTTCCAGTCGCAAGGAATGGTCTCCCCAATATCAACGGTACCTCTCTATCTTCCTCCATGTCAAGCACCACGAAATCTACAGGAAAAATAAATTTGTCAACTTTAATTAAAACATCCTCAATTACCCCTCGAGGATATGTCACCGATCGATCCGCTAATTGTAGAGAGATTGAAGTGGGCTTCACTTCTCCCAGGCCTAGTTTCCTGAAAACAGAATTTATCAAATTAATGCTTGCTCCTAAATCACATAGGACTTTATCAAAATTGCAACTTCCTATAGTGCAAGGTATAGTAAAACTCCCTGGGTCTTTCAATTTTTGTGGCAGTTTTCTTTGAAGATTTGCACTGCACTCCTCATTTAGCATGATAGTTTCATAATCTCCCAACCTCCTCTTCTTTGATAGAATTTCCTTCATGAATTTTGCATATTTGGGCATTTGTTCCAACATCTCTGCAAAAAGGAATGTTAATATGCAATTTCTTAAAAATATCCAGAAATTTATCAAATTGATTATCAAGCTTTTTCTTATTCAATCGTTGAGGATATGGGATAGGAGGCTCATATTTCGCATTTGGGGTAGGTTGAACATCTTGGGATGTTGATGGATTTTCTTTAGATTCTTCCATCTTTTTCTCCGATTTTCTCTGATTCTCAAATTCTCTACCGCTTCTTAATGTGATAGCCTTTGCATGCTCTTTGGGATTTATTGTGTCACTAGGCAACGATCCTTGAGACCTTTCTGCAATCTGCTTTGAAAGTTGCCCCAGTTGGTTTTGGATATCCTTGTTAATTGCCTCTTGATTTCTGAAATTTGTTCTTGACTCCTCAATGAACTTTCCCAAAATTTCTTCCAAATTTGTTTGTTTTTTCTCTTGGGGTTGGTAGGAAGATGATGACGGTTTGAATCCCCCTTGGTTATTTCCCCATGACAAATTTGGATGATTTCTCCAACCTGGATTGTAGGTGTTCGAGTATGGGTTATGTTGAGGTTTTTGGAAATTTGAAACATAATTTGCTTGCTCAGCATTTGGTGAAGCAAATGGATTTCCAACTTGGCACTCGATGCTAGCATGATTTCCACCACATAAATCACATTGTGCAGTTGGTTTGGATTCAAATTTGGAGGACAAAGAATCCATCTTTCTTGAAAGAACAGCAACTTGAGCCGACAAAGCATTCACTGAATCAATTTCATGCACTACTGCTGGTCTTTTTGCAATTACCCGCTCTGAATGCCACTGATTGTTGTTTTCTGCCATAACTTCTAACAACTCATGAGCATCCTCCGGTGTTTTTCCCATCAAAGATCCTCCCATTCAAAGATCAATCATTGCACGATAGTTTGAAACCAACCCATTATAAAATGTAGAGACTTGTAGCCAAATTGGTATACCATGATGTGGGCACTTCCTCAACATTTCTTTGAATCTTTCCCAAGATTCATACAATGATTCTTGGTCATACTGTGTAAAAGATGTGATTTCATTCCTTAATTTTGCCGTCTTAGCAGGAGGAAAGAACTTGGACAAGAATTTCTGAACCAATTCATTCCATGTTGTAATTGATCCCGGTGGTAATGAGTTTAGCCACTCCTTGGCTTTATCCCGAAGTGAAAAAGGAAAAAACCTCAATCTTACAGCATCTTCGGACACACCATTTATATTGTAAAGATCACACACCTCCAGAAAGTAAGCAATATGTGCATTCGGATCATCCTATGACATTCCCCCAAACTGATTTGATTGAACCATTTGGATAAAGGATGGTTTTATCTCAAAGTTATTGGCTTGAATAGCTGGCCTCCTTATACCCGAAATAGTTCCAGCATCATTAGGCATAGCATAATCCCTCAAAGCTCTACGATTTCCACCTCCCTCAACAAATGGTGGATCCATGGCTAATTGTCTATTCGGAGCTGAAGTTGAACGTCTTCTCTCTCGGTATAGACGCCTATATGTTCTATCAATCTCCGGATCAAATGGAAGAAGGTTAAGACTTCTTGTACGTCTCATACAAAAATCCTACAACTAGAAAATCAACTAACACAAAAACAACACAAAGTTACTTTTTTTTATGATAAATAAAATAAAACAGCAAAATAAACAAAATTAAAAATGAAAGAAAGATAAAGCAAATTAACTTCAAATTAAAACTAAGATTAGGTAGTATCGATATTAATAAAATCAAACCATTCCCCGACAACGGCGCCAAAAACTTGATGCTTATTTTCACAAGTGTACGAATCGTTCAAGTAATAAAGTGTAAAAAAGTACAGATATCGAACCCACAAGGAATGGCGTCACTAAGTACCGAAATTTACTAACCCTAATTTTATTTGAAAACCGAATTGTTGAAATTGTTTTAAAAGCAGATTAACATAAAAATAAACGCAAATAACAAAATTTAATATTGTTCACAAATGATTAAAAATGCTAAGGCATTTGATTTTGCTAAATTAATTCAATCCGATTTCAAGTCATGTTATATGAGAATCAAAGCTAAAAGTGATGGTTGAAAAACCCAAACTTATCTAATACTCTTTCTCAAGTTATATTAGAATTACTTATCTATGAAAACCAACTATATTTCTATGAAGATTTAATCACAAATAAGCACATTACAATATATGGAATTTCTGGAATAACCACATACATCATGCATTAGGTGTCAAACTCGCATTCAACATACAGTATTTATCACAAGAAGCATTCATTACACATCTCCTCTCGGTCTCAATATAATGCAACAAATCATCTAAATCTTGATCAGAAATTTAAAAGCATTAAGCATGGAAATAAATACTCGACTTGAAAACAATGAATTCATATAACCATAACAAAAGAAATCAGATTTCCTTGATCTAATTACATCATAGCCTTAGCAAAAACGAATTAGTTCATAACGGAAATAAGAACAACCATTATTTCAATTGAATCCATGAATAACAAATATGAATAAACTGCATAAAACAAAAACTAAGGAGAAGAGATGAAAAACTCTAGAAGATGAAGGCTTGGTAGCAACAACGGTGAAGATCCTTCAAGTTTCTCCAAAATTTCCTTCTCTTCTCCAAAAATGCCTTTGAACTCTGCTTTCTGCCGTCCCCTCCTTCTCCATCATAATGTATATATAGAGCTAGGGTTTTGGAGGGCAATTTTGAAACAAAACAGCATAAAAATGTGTTTTCGAACGAAACTCGCCGGCGGCGAAGTTATTCTCGCCGTGGCGAGATTTCTGGAAAACTTACGATTTCGGTTCCGCTAAATCTCGCCGGCGGCAAGATGTATTTGGCTGGCGGTGATATGTATTTGGCCGGCGGCGAGATGTACTTGGCCGGCGGCGAGATTGATTTGGCCGGCGGCGAGATTGCTTTGCCAAAATCCGTGCTCCCTGCATGATTTTCAACATTTTCTCAGTGAGGTTTTTGCCGGCGGCGGGAATATTCTCGCCGACGGCGAAATTCCAAATTTTGAAATTTTGTTTTCTTTTATTTGCACTCAATCCCGGTCATTGAAATTTGTCCCAAACTTCTCCATAATTATGATTTTACCTGCAATTGCACTTGAAACACGAAATACCCATGAAATGACATTTGTGGATTAAATAATAAAATAAAACGCAATTTTCACACAAATATCAACGTTTAAGTCATAACAAAAATGCAATAATTTGACTTCTATCAGCAGGCCTAAAAACAAATTTACAGATAAATATTTTGTCCACGAAAATAGCCAACACTCATAGTCCTTACAAAGTCTAATTAACTCATTCCGCTTAAAGTTGTGATTAAATGGTTTATAAATACTCAACAGCATAAAGCTAAAATTTAGTACTTAATTATTAATAGGCCCCACCTAAGAATATTAGTTAAATAATATTAAATAAAAGAATTTGGACCCTCCCTAAGGACACTTTCATACTAAAAAAGAAACAAATCAATAAAAATCAATTTATATCTTTAATAACCTAAATAATATGAAGAAGTATAATTAACTTAATTATTATATCCATAAATACTCAACTATAATGAATGATAAAAATTTGTACTATTGTTTATTGAATCCACATCTATATTTATTTTTGTATGTTATTAAAGTGAGAAACACAAATCAAAATATTGTAACAAGATGTTTAGGATTTAGTTTCGTTTTTAAAAATTTAAATAATAATTAAA
Organism: Hippophae gyantsensis; assembly: GCA_030763125.1. Taxonomy (NCBI): domain Eukaryota; kingdom Viridiplantae; phylum Streptophyta; class Magnoliopsida; order Rosales; family Elaeagnaceae; genus Hippophae; species Hippophae gyantsensis. The sequence continues at coordinate 24,090,923 of CM061039.1, read as the reverse complement.
AACCACATATACTTTTTTTTAAAATCAACCTTAGGAGTATACATGTCATTTTTTATAAAAGAATTTGTGCACTTACGAGAGTTTTACAAATATAAAATCAATGTATCTGCAATATTGATCTTGTTAGCAATATTGATCTTACATATACATTGATTTTATATTTCTAAAACTCTCACAAGTGTAAGAATAATTTTATAGAAAATGACAAGTATATTCCCAAGGTTAATCTAAGGAAGAAATATATATGGTTTTTAATTTATTATTCAAACTTTCAAAAATAAAATTAAATCCTAAACATCATGTCACGGTATGTTGATTTGTGATTCATAATCTAATAACGTACAAAAATAAACATAAATATGGATTCAATAAACAATAATATAAATTTTTATCATTCATAAAAGTGGAGTATTTATGAATATAATAACTAGTTCTTCTAAAAAAGAGAAGAATTTTTAAAATAAAAACTAAGAAAGTTTTTAGAGAGAGAAATTTGGAGAAAGAAAGAGATAGAAATGTGTGAGTTTTAGGATGATTTTTACAATGAGAGAGAGGATCTTTTTATAGATGAGGAAAAGGCCAAAAAATGGAAAATTTTCAAAAATTGATTTTAGACTCATTTGAACAGGTTGACATGCGTGTGGTGGGCGAGATTTGTGGTAGACAGGCATTAGCACACGGGGGACTCAGCAAGGGCGTGTGTTGGCTACGCGTGGGCGTGTGTTGGATGTGAGTAGGACTTGACTTTTTTTTACATTTCTTTTACTATTTTGACCCATTTTTTTCATTTTTTTTACCTTTTCTCATTTTTTCTCAACATATTTATGATGTATTGCCTTCAGTATTTTTCTTCTTGTCTTTAAGTTATTTTTGAATGAAAATACCTAAGAAACAATAAAAATACCCATGATTCCAAAAATACAAATTTATATAAAAATATTATAAAATCATACAAATATAAATCTATTTAATCAATTAAAGTACATTAAATCATGATAATTATAGTGTTTTTTAGCACTCATGATGACGCTAGTGATGACTTCACGATATTCAAAGGCATCAACCTGAGCATGAACTCATCGATGGTCACCTTCTTTTTCCTCGTCGATAGGGTTGGGTGGCCTCTTGCCTAGAGAGCTTGCTCTTTTCTTCCCATTCAAAGAGCTTGTCCCTCATGAGAAAGGTGTTACTTTATGAGAGCACCCCTCCTTAGGGAGCCTACTCTAAAGTCGAGCCAGTAGCTCAGAAGTAGTGAACTCCATACTATCTAGAAAGATAGAAAAAAAGGACGTTAGTTTTGCAAGCGCATGCCAAATAAAAAGGAAGATATTTGTCAGAGGGCCAGTTCATCATCAATAGGGACCACCTTGAACCTCCCATCATAGTCTGTGGGAGGTGCCTGAGGCTTACGAATATTCTTGTGTAGAGGATCCTTTGAGCCTTTCCTCATCAACCCACAAGCAATAAAGCAGGGAATGTTTAGTAGCTGCCTCAATAGAGTCTTCTCGGGAAGATAGTTTTGGATATCAGCCAATCGTTGCTTAGCCTCATGGCTCAAGGTCATAATAAAGGAGTCCATATTCCTTATCATGACCTTGATGTCAGCCCATATTCTTGTTATCAACCTCGTATCATTGTTTAGAGTCTCCTACCAACTAGAAACATAGAAAAAATACTCCTTCCAATTCTTCTCATTCTTGAGAAGAGTCATATTTCTACCCCAATCTTGTTTCACAGACATATAGACTCTCCTCATATTTGTAAGGTTATGCTTTAATACATATGCTTCATTGAACATGAGCATCTCAATTTCAACCCCGAGTTCTCTGTATATTAGTGTGAGGCAAAATAGGCATATTTACCCATTTGACATCACATGGCCTGGTATGAGTTGAGTCCTTGCCAAAATTTTCTTATAAAAGGTATAGAGGAAATCTGACCCCAACCATAAGCCCTTCTTATGTAAGACTGTCCATCCAGTTGGAGGTCGGTTGCTATCAAGAACACCCAACCTTTTCTTTCTCTATAAATCGAACCAATCTCAATAATATATATATATATATATATATATATATATATATATATATATATATATATATATATATATATATATATATAAAGTATGTACAGTCCCTATATTTTTTATATTTTTTTATGTGTGTGAGATTACACGTGGGTCATATTGCTTAAATATTGATGTCTTGTGTAGTTTGTTTCACATTTGAACAATTCAATTTTCTAATGTGTGTGAGATTACACATGGGTAATATTGCTTAAATATTGATGTCTTGTGTAGTTTGTTTCATATTTGAATAATTCAATTATCTACACATGTGGAGTGGGTTAATTTTATTTTAGGATCGTAACTTATTGAGTTTGTTACATGAAAAATTTTAAAAAAACCTAAACAGTTATAGGAATAATTTTCATGACGCTTATATGACCACGATTATCGTAGAATAACTAATCACAACCGTCATGAAAAGTTGCAAATAAAAAATTAATTTATTTTACAATAATAATTGCTTTATAATGATTGTTTTAATTAATAAAGTTTTTTTTCTTTTAATATTAATTCGATTTTGTTATATCTATATCTGTTTGCATGTATCATGGTCAATATAATATATAATAAGTAATAATTTAAATAAAAAATTGTAATAATTAAAAAAATTTAAAAAATATATTGTGAAAAATATTTCAAATGAATGTGTTAAATACTTTCTTTCAATCATGTTTAAATTATTTTTTAATCACTCAACATAAAAAAAATAATATATTATTAAAAGTTATTAAAATAATATGTTTTTTTAATTAATATATTTATTTTTATTATTAATTAAATAATATTATTTATAATATAAATAAAATGAATTTAATTAATTATCCTAGCATAAATAGATTATATATGTAACACTTTTCTCTTGTATTTTTATATCACTAGTATCCATAGCTCCTCCCACGCTATCTTCGAATATCTCGAGGGTTGATAACAACCATGTCGACCATTGGTAATAATCGAAGACAATTTCAATAGAGATTATTACGACGTAATTTAATATATTTTCAATATTTTTATTTAATTATTATAATATTGATTTGAATGAATATATGTAAATCTATATTATCTAAAATAATAATAAATAAAGAAAAGGTTTGCTACTTACGAATCAACGATCCAATTATATATGTGAGATTTTTATAATTGCTTGAATATCTGTATAAATCAGTAGGCCCCTACTTATTTAAAAGATTCTTCAGTCATTCACAGCTCCAAAACAATTAAAACACACACATATATATATATATATATATATATATATATATATATATATATATATTATTACGATAAGTAAAAAATAGTTTGTAAGATTTTGATAACAATGAATAGTATAGTTAAGATAAGATATAGTATGTATTTGCTTAATTATACATAAAAATGCATGTTTGTGATAACAGATAATACTTCTTTTTCGGTTGTATTAAAAAATACTTTTTTTCTTTCTTTTTTTCAAAAAATAATACTCAAGCTTAATTATACATAAAAATGCATGTTTGTGATAACAGATAATACTTCTTTTTCGGTTGTATTAAAAAAATACTTTTTTTCTTTCTTTTTTTCAAAAAATAATACTTCTCTTGAGTGTGTAGTTATAAAAAAATTCAACTACAATACATCAAAGTTTGGATATATGTTAAAGATAAAATTAGTTGATTAAGACTTAATTAATTGTGTCTAATTTGTATTATTTATGTAATAGATACGTGATCCACTGACCTAAGATACCTCGCTTATATAAAAAATAGTTCTTATATATAACAACCTAATGAACTTGAAGATGAAGACTTGTGGTCAAGATTTAAGAATCAAGACTTAAGGATCAAGACCTGATGACTAAGATCTAAAGGCCAAGACATGTTCAAAATAAATAGTCTGATATTCTATCATAAAGATTTGGTCACATCTTATTGTAAAAACTCAAACAATATGTATATGACTACCTATTTATGTAATGCTTATGACGACTTGACTTATTAAGGGTCGAATTATATTTATTTTAACCGCTTGAGAGTTCTAACCTACGTAACCTCGACACCTGTTTAGTAGGTGCTATTTATATCTATTTAATAAGGAGAATACAAGATCTGATCATTTTGTCAATAATTTCACTTCTCTCCAAAAATCATTATAATTATAACACATGAAATTCTCTCCAAATATTATCTATTTCAAAATGTAACATTTGTGAATATTTTGTTATTTGTGACCATTTTTTATGATTTAATGTTATTTCAAAATATAACATTTGTGAATATTTTGTTATTTGTGACCATTTTTTATGATTTAATGTTATGGTAATAAGATTTATTCTTTCTATCTCAAATCACATTTTTGAATTATATCAATTGTATTTGATTTAAAAAAAAGACAATTATTTTTCTTTTTTATTTAAATAAATATATTAAATATTATTTGTAAAATACAATTTGAACTAGGATGAATGGTCTTAATATACCTAAAATATATAATTATTCTTTTATTAATTGATCAAATTCTTTTGAAAATTACATAAAATAAAATCTAAAACTTATAAAAATAAAAATAACTCGCAAATAATATTAAAAAGAGTTAAATAAAGTTTAATATTAAAAAAATTACATTTTAATTTATACTTAGTCTAATTAGATAATTAAATTTTTTTAATATTAAAAACATAAATGGAACAAAAATAGTATAATTTTTATGTTCAGAAATTTTAAAGTTGCTAATTTAATTATTTTTCTAATTTTTTTAGTTTTTCGTTTCTTGAAGCTACGTATTTAATTATTAAATTGTTTTTATAACAGTGACATTTGTTGCTGTTGGGTAGTTCAATATAATGTGTCCAAGCGGACCAAGCCCATCAATGTATAAATCATAGTGTTAAGTGCGAGTGTATTTTATTTTATAAATTTCCTTTTTATATTTATGTGTTAATTTATATAGGTAATATTATTTTCATATTAAAAATATATAAAGTATTTATTTTATTATTAGTATTAATTATAATTTAATATATTATTATTAATTAAAGTTATTATTAATCAGATATTTTTATGATGATAATAATAATAATATATATTGTACAATGTGTTATCCTTTATATAAATCATAATTACATATATAATCCCAATATATCTTGTCATTTAAAATACATACTTTTTATTTAATAACGTATGTAGAGACACAAATAACAAAGAAAACAAATAGTGACGATTGTGCAAGATGGAGCGGAACTTTTAGTGGGACATGTATATTTTTGTTTGTAAGTGAAAAAGAATGCGAAAGAACATGCAAAGCACATGAAGGAGCAACATCACCAAAATGCATCTTTAATATATTCATTTCGAGCAATTTGTATACGTTATTTTCGCTAATCACATATATATACAAATATACAATAAGAAATCATCTGTATATAAATTTGTAATGTATATATCACAAATAATATACCACGTTGATAGATACAATTAAATACACTTAATATTATTTAATAAATAAAATTATTAAAATGTTTAATTCTTCAACAAACCTTGATATTTAGAAACAATAATGTACAAACCACGGGTTGGTTAGGTTAAGAAACTATGTAAAATAAATGAGCTTTCTAATCAAAATCTAAAACTAATATGATGGAACATACACAATAGAAACTCAGATTATACTAATAAAAAATTGGATCATGCATAACAATATATACAATGAGGTAAACACACATAGAAACTTCATCTTTGTGGTAATATCCTCGGGTTGCTTGAAGCAATCACTCTGTAACAAACAATCCACTAAATAATAAAATAGTTACACTCATACAGAAATAAAACCACCATAACCTCTATCAGTTAGGAGCTCTATCCTAATTACCTATTACTGCTCTTGCTTGTTGCTTCTACAATGACCTGGTTTGACACATGAACTCGACTCTCCTCCAAAGCCTACACGACTTAATATGGTGTGATTAGTGACTATAAATCAGTAACCAGAAATGTAACTACTCCCAATCTTGAGGATCATCCGTAAACTCAAACAACCTATCTCATATTGCACACAACAAGAGATATGATAATTTAAATCATTTAACTCAACTCACTCTCATAATGAGGTTCTCATAAATAAGTAGTTACATCCCAAAAACTCCTAAACAACACTCAGCTCAAATACAACCTACTTACAAATATCGTCTCAAGTACTCAACACTAATAAGCACAGTTTTGTTCACACAACTATAAATCACTAATACCGAACAACACTCGAGGTATTAATGATCCAAAAATAGAAAAAATGATAGGTCAATTTGACAAAGATTTTTTACATTTTGTGGATACCAAATAAGAAGAAATTGGAGGTACTTATAGAACTCAGATTCTCCATCTTGCCAGCCACCTTGACAGGCACCTTGCCACCACCTTGGTGAGGTCCTTGGCAAGCTTGGTGGTAAGGTGGTAAAAATTCAAATTTTTTCATCCAAAAAATGTCGAGTACTTTCCATAAATACCCACACCTAAAACAAACTAAAAACACAAGTGATAATGCGTTGCACACTAGGAAAACCAATCCCATGGTATGTATAAATATGCTTGCATATAAAGTGTTATGAACTGTGTACCTGTGTGTATTACTTATCTATAGTAATAGTCCTACCATAATGGATGACATAACACTGAATAAAATAAAATATACATTATGTGTTGTACACGAGAAGCCAACACATAGACACAAGAAAAATGGGACTTATAAAAAGGATTTGATAAATAATGTTGACAACATTGAAGAAGAACACAATTTCGATGACGAAATTGAGATGGGTAACTAAGTACCAATATAATTATTACAAATACTCTTTGGACAATAGTAAATTATAAAAACTGAAAAATAAATGATAACTAATTTTAAATCGCAAAACTCAATAACTATGAAAACAACCTAAAAATCTTAATCTCCCACTTTCCTAAGCATATGAATGGCTAAAAGTTTTCTCAAAATAATTGCCAACTAATTACATGAACAATTAATTCTAACTTAGCATGCATTCTTCTCTCAAGTACACTACACATCATATAGTAATTAACTTAATCACACTCTCATGTAAATTAAATTGTATACTACTCATTAAGATCATCAATTATAGACCACATACATTAAGAGTGTGATATAGACACTCCATAGAGGAAAAAAAATCATCTTTGACTAAAAATATTGAAAGTTCTTGCATGTTAGACATTTGTTAGATGTCATGCATACAAAAAGAATGTGTGTGATAGTATTATTGGTACATTTCTAAATATTCCTAGAAAAACAAAAGACAATATTTGTCAACACATGGATCTCAACAAAATGTGAATAAGAACTTAGATTAGTCCAAAAATGGGTGCAAATAAAACTTACTTACCTTTCACAAGTTACACTTTATCCACGTTGGAGAACAAGTCTTTTTGCAACACATTAGCAAATGTTAAAGTCCCCAATGGATACTCATCCAATACATTGTGGCTAAAATATCATCACAATATCAAGAGAAATTGAAAAAATATCAAAAATATCAAAAACAATTCTTATCATACCGATCTGATTTATCTATTTATAATAGTTAATATAATTAGATAGTAAATATTTTAACTACTTATTATATATATTTTACAAAAAAATTATTTTTTATTATACAATATTTTAATTAGTTAATCAACTTATTGATTAATATAAGTATTTAAAAATATATGTATTGAATAAAATATTTATTTAAAATATAAATAATTGATTGTTTAGATGTTTTATAAAGTTTTATAAAACAAATTCATAATTTTTGTACAATTTCCATATTTTTCATGCTTCTTTCCAAAGTTGGAGTCAAAAACGAAAATATCTTCAACAATTAACCAATCATATTTAAATTAACAAAAGCTAATTCAACATTGAAAGACACAGATTACAAAGAGAAATAAAAGATATAATAAGAAAATTTCCCTTCTTGATAAAAATAATTCCAGATCTCTGAATGAGCTACCACTACCATCTACAAGTTTATGGATCTTCTTTACATTTCAGAGGATTTCTCTCTGTATCTAAATATGATGGTGGAATTCCTTTTGAAGCTGATTCCAAACTAAAACTATATTATAGTTGCACTAAATTCTAAATCTCCTGCTACTTTAATCTAATGAGACTATGTATCTACGTATAAGAAGAAACATTGAACAAGGGTTGAAGTTAGAAAATTACACCACTACATAATGTTTTTTTTCCTATTTCAATACAAAGATGATTAGAAATCCATAATTCAACAAGAGAAGATCGCACCACGACACACATTTTATTGTAGTGAGGCACAAAATGTTCAACGTGCCTAGTATGTTTTCCTAAGAGCTCACAATAACATTGATAACTCTATATTTTAGAGTTATTTTGTCTATTTTATTAATTATAATTGCTTTGTTCTTAATGTTTTTAGTTCATTATTAATATTTACTGTTAGTTTTTTAAGGAATATATTTTTAGAGAAAATTAAAGAATTTGAATTGAAAAAGACTTAATTGCAAATAATAAAAGTTGAAAATATAATTTGAATTAAAAAAGGGCTTAATTGCAAATATCAAAAGTTTAAAATTTAATTTGAATTAATATAGAGGACTTAAATGCAATTAACTAAACTTTGTTTTTCTACGCAGGGAAGGAGTACCACACGTGACGTTATCAACGCGCATCACGCACCGTCAGATCAGAAAATCAACGGTGAGGATTAAGCAAGTGAGATGCAAGCGCTACAAAGGATATTGGACGTGTTTCCAGATGACACATTGTTCGGCGCATAGAGTGGGGTCATCTGTCTGTGCTGCGCGTAGAGTGTGACCCACCTTTCTTCACAAATAATTTCCCTCAGACATGTCTTCATGACTCACTGTCAGATCAAATTTGAATGGCCCAGATCGTGCGTTTATCCTACATTCCACGTGAGTGGAAGCCAACTATGGCACACAAACCAACGCATATAGTTCTCGTGCGACACAATCCACTTAATCTGCATACACCCTCGAATCCCACCCAATACAAAGCTTACCCGTGTCTCATTACTATTATAGAGAATCAAATGCAACATGTGGCATGCATATTGTATAAAAAAATATAGAAAATGGCACACGTTGTCTAGCCGGTTTTGCACGCTTTGTCCCAACTTTTTACACGAAAGAATAATTTTTGTCTCCCATTTGTTGCACGCGTAATATTTTGGTATATTTTCTTGAGGCTATAAATATGTGCGTATTATGATACAAGAAAAGAGAGGGGACGGTGGAACACGCAGAATCTATTTTTGGCTTCTGTTGTGGTTCTACTTAGGGAGAAAATTAGAGAGCAAAGATTAAACATTTCGAATTGTTTTTGTTGTTCTTCATTTAATGTTCCTTAAATCTTTTAATATTTGCGTATTGTAATTTTATTGTTTGCTATTAACTAATTTAATTGTTCTAGGGTTGTAATTTAACCTATATTATGAAGCTTGGATTTATTATTTTTGAATGCTTTATGAGATGTTTAATTTGTTTATTCTATTTGTGTTTAATGATTTTGATTGTTGGAATATTAATTAATTGATCTATGACACTTAAATAAACTTAAAAAAGGCATTTTTGTGATACTTAAATAAACTTGAAAGAGACATTTTTGTGTGATTGCTCGTGGATAGAATAACATATATATATATATAAGGGATATGAATATACCTTTATTGTATGTGTAGCTATTTAAGAACTTTGAACTTAATGAATCTTGGTGAATTTAATTCTCATAGGAATATAGTGAATTATTTTAGCGAGATGTGTCTATTTATTATCGGAAGAGACATATGGATAAATTAGGAGTTCTTGGTTGACAACTTAAATGCAAGAACATAAATCAAGAGAAAATAATATGATTCAAGTGAATTAATTTGTTGAAACTACAATCCTAGAATTTTCTTACATTTTGTTAACAAAAATTAGTTTAGTGAAACTCTATCAAACTTTCGATTGTTTGGATAAAATCAAATTGAAACAATTTTAGTACGTAACGAATACTAGTAACAAATCTCTATAGGAATGATATATCACTTATCAATTATTACTTGTGACCATGTATACTTGTACGTTCATGTTCTCTTAAAGAGACAACACACATCACACATAAACTTCACTATGGCATGCATATTTTGTCTTGAATTTTCCTTTTGTCCCTTAAATATTTGTTATTTCATGATGTAAAGCTTACATGTCTTAGTCTTTTAAGCTCTTAGGTGTTATTTAAGTGCTCAAAGTGTTGCGTCTTAGTGTGTTGATATTATTTATCTCTTTCAAAGATAAAAACACCTTAAATACAATAAAACATACTCGTGATTTCAAACAGATAGATTTACATAAATAATAAAATAAAATGTTTTAATCAAACCTATTCATTCCAAATAAGTACAGTAAAATCACAAAATATTAGTGCTTTTCAAGAACTTATCACAACCCCAATCAACTTCTTGATAGTGTATAACAAGTCAAGCATTATAAAAACGTAAAACAAAAAATAAATAAACTAAACTATAAAGACCTAAATATGTTTTGTAGATTACGAAGGTTTCATTTAGCGTATACAATAAGCCTTTAAATCCCTAGCTGATACTAGTGGACAAGTTAAAGTCTCGTGAGGGATTTCAGTGATGATATCCATAAGCATCATAATATGCAAAAACTAAAAATAAATAAAAATGACTATTAATAAAAATAAAAATAAAACTATGAAAATTCTCATAATTTAGTTTCTTTTTAGATCATAATTCATGACTCAAGCACAAGATCAACTAACATCTTAAAGGATCAAACTTCATTGTTTAAATTAGTTACAAATTACAAATTTATGCCTTATTACTAGAACATATTAACATTGACTCACCTAAACCTAGTTTTAAGAATCTGAATTTTTTTTCATTGTATTCCTCACAAGATATATACTAAATATCACACTGATCCTATAGGTTCAAGCAACAAACAAAGTATATACGAATAGAAGTTATGTAAAGAATAAAACAAAAAGGTTCACATGTGATAAACAAGAAAGCCTCAAATATGAAACATGCATCTTATGAAAATAATCAAATGCAAAGATTATGAAGACATCACATTACTCATATTATACTTGAATTGAAATCATTAATCAAGATGAATGAATGAAAATGCATTTGACTCCAAGGGGTTATTCCTAAGGGAACCCCATATATATCTTCTTTTTTACTAGAAATCAAGCATGAAAGAAAATGAGCACACATCTTCAATTTTTATTCAAATCATTTAATCTAAGTAATGAAAATAAGTACATGATACTTCATCAGATGTTTAAAATCCTAACATTCAATGCAAAACATATAAAGATTATCTAATAATTTGAAATAATAGAAAAAGTTTTTAAAAGAGTAGAATAAATATTATCACTCAGAATAAAATGAGATAGGCTCAAAAATATCACAAGGTAGTCTCCACTATTTTATGCGTATACACCATATTTAGTTTTACCTCAATCTCAACATCCAAGTATGAAGCATAAACTATGAATAGAACTAACTCTTACAATAATCCATGAACATGTTTAAAACATCAAATAAACAATGAAAAAACTCAATCATTCACTTTAAATAAACTAAAAGCAAGATAGTTTTATATTTTTTTTTATTTGGGCCTAAATTTTCTTATTCAACTAACTATAGTGAACAAATGTTTGGAAAAATTTAAAATGCATAATTACAGAAGTAACTTTTCTTCCATTCCCAACCCAAAATCTACATTGTCATCAATGTTCAAATGTAAATTAAAGGCAAAGAAGAAAAAGAAAATAAAAGTTACCCAATTGTAATAGCGCAATGTGTACTTCTTATAAATCACATAATACCATACAGTTGTGAAAGTAATTGTTTTAAATAACATAAACATTATTCATACTAACATAAATAAAAACAAAATAAAGTAAAATATATCAAATTAAAAATAAAAGGAAAAATAATAAAAACAACTATAACCAACAAAAAATAATAAAACGTAAAAAAAGAAAAACGAAAAAGGCTTAATGTGCTTGAAAATATACAGTCTCTCCCAAGACTATCATTGATATGCTCTTATTATAAACAATAACAATTGTCTTGGTTGAGCCCATGAATGGCCTACTAAATAGTACATTATGCTCCTTGTCCATTTGTAAGGTTTCTTGCACATTAGAAATTACAAAATCTATATGTATGATGAGATTATCTACATGTACCATTAAATCCTTTACCATTCCCTTTAGATATATTAGAGATTTATTTTCCAATTGTAGAGACATGATTGTGGATTTTAGGTTACCCACTCCTAGCTACAAGTATAAATATTAAGGCATTAGATTAACACTTGCACCTAGGTTTAACATAACATTTACCTCCTTTTTATAACCAATAATAACATCGACATTAAATCTTCTAGGATCTTTGGAGGTAGCTTTAGAATTATTTGTGTTCCCTGTATCATTAGGTAAACATTTAGAAAATTCAAGGAATCCAATGTCTAGTAACTCATCATTGTGAGGCCTTCAAATTTTCATTTCGATCATGTAATTCTTCTCTAGCTTACCTTTGCAAATGCTCAGCTAGTTGCTCCACTTGAACTCCCATTCTTTTTACATAAGCCTCCAAAGAGTCCAACATTTGACTGTTTTAATTTGGGTGTCTTTGCTCACATATATGAATGCATTCAAGTATTTAATCTATTTGGAAGATTTTCTAGCATATGTTAGTTGTATTGCTAGCTTTGCATAAGGTTTTGGTTTAGGGCATAGGTAGGATCATTTGCGCAAGAGAAATTAGGATGATTTCTCCATTCTTGATTATAAGTGTTTGTATAATGGTCATTCCTAGGTCTAAGTTGATAACCCTTCATTGCATTCACTTGTTCAAGACTTGCAAATATTTCTCTTTCATAAGGGAATGTGTGGGCACCATACCCATAATTACTACACACTCTATATGCTTCTTTATTTGGAGTTCCCTTACTGGTAAGAAGTGCAATTTTCTTGGTGAATTTTGTAAGTTGCATAAACATTTCAGTGTTAGAATCTATCTTATGAACTCCAACTGTGAGACCCCTAATCTCATTAAATATTTAAAAGAATAATTAAATTCTCTACCTTATTTCATTTTGTTTTAAATTTTGTAAAGTTTTAAAATAATATTTTTCATCAATTAGTAAAATAAAATTTTGAATTTAAAATTTGATTTGTGCATGTTCTAAAATGGCCTTAAGTATTTTTTTTGTTAAGTTTTCTTGCATAGTTTATAATTTTGAGTAATTGAATAAAAAATTACTAAAATGTTCTTAGTTGAATAGTTTAGAAAGTTTCTAAAGAAAGAGGTATTTTAGAAATTTGAAAATATATATATCCTTATTTTCTCTAGGGAGTTCTCAGCCCATTCTAATTGATTGATAAAAATTATAAAATTCCCTTAGTTTAGTAGTTCAGAAAGTTTTTAAGGGAAGGGTATTTTAGTAATTTTATAAGTTTCTTTAGGGTTTTTAGCTAACCGATTTGTTTCAAATCTCTAGCTCCATGAGGTCCAAATATTGAGAGAGAGATGGAAAATAAGAGCTAAATTATTTTTCTCAAATTGGTTTTAAGGTAAAAGTTTCATCTTTTCTTCAAGTCTTCTTCGCAAGTCTTTTTAGTGTTTTTTTATGAATGATTTATGTGGTATAATCATCCTTTGTGGAATGAAGTATTTTTGAATATATTCTTGAAGCTTTGAAAGATTTTCCTTGAACAAGTGGTACACTTTTGTCCAAAACTTTAAAGTTCAAAAACTGTGTTGTTATAGTTCAAAAAACAACCTCTTGAAAGTTACGATGGAAACTGGGAATTTTTCTATAAATTTAGGCATTGAGACATACACTTTTGAAATATATGGATGTTTATTTTAATATTAATTTTACGATATATCATCTGGAGCTTTTTACCGAAAGTTATACCAGTTTTGCCAAAGCATGTTCTATATACATCGAAACTAAAAACTCTGTTTCACCCTTACCTGTATTTTGTGATTTTGAAAAGGGTTTACAGATTTTATTTAGGTGGGTTATATTTTTTAAAATCTTAACATATCTAGTTTTATAAAGATTTTACAGTTTGTTATTTGGAGTTTTCTACAAAAAGTTACTTGTTTTACCAATTTATGTTATATAGAAATTGAGCTAAAATTCTTGTCATGGTCTGATCTGTATTTTTCTGTTTTAAAATAGTTATATAGATTATAATTAAGTGTATTATATCTTGTTTTGAAACTTCAAATGTCTTGTTTTGTATCATTTTATAGAAATAGATTTGGACAATTCTATTGAAAGTTATACCTAATTTTTTTAGGGTAGGTTTGGAAGTATATTAAATTGTGCACACTTGTTCTAACCGTTTTTTATTTGGTGATTTAAATTGTTTTACTAATACATAATGGGGATATCATACCTTTTTGGAAATCTATAAATGCCTAGTTTGTGATGGAACTTACAAAACTAGATTTGTATATTTTCTATAAATGTTATGATTATTTGATTGAAGGTAGTGTGTGATGAATTTAAAATAGCTTTCACCCAAGTTTATAGACAAGGGGATGACTCCTACCCTTTCTTTTTAGTAAGTTTTTAACTCTTTTGAAACTTTTTACTTTTAAGTTCAATTGATTAAAGAGCATGCCTTCTTCAATTGGAACTATGAGCTTAAGAGTATATAAGTTAGAAGTTATTTGTTAACATCGCATGTTTTAGTATTTTTAGAGTATCATTGAGTTTTATATTGGACAAACTAGTTATATGGTGTTATTCTTATCTCTGACACAAGTGTGGGTCACGTAAGAAATGATAATTCAGCAAACCTTACAGGACAAATAAAACAAGAGCCATGATACCATATAGTGAGTGGATATCACTTTCACCACTTCCATAAGTACTTGGTTATTATTAATTTAAAACTATCCATACCGTTAAACTTAAAAATATTCATAATGTTTAACTTTATTCTCTGAATTTTTCACAAGAACTTTGTTATTAGAAAATGAGTATCTTATGCTTAAAAAGTAGATAACTTATTTTTACTAGTGTTCATAAGTTTTTACTTAGATTTATGACATAAATATATATTTTGATTTGAGCATATAAGTTTATATTCAACTTTTAGTAGTAATATTCTAAAATATTATACATATTATATGTTAGTTAAGAAACTTTTACTTAGTTTTATAGTAATTATATAGATTTTGATTAACATATAGAAGTATATATACAATTTTTAATAGCAATATTTTAGACTATAATTATTTACTATTTTTAAACAATCAAACCAACACCATCCCCTATATTCAACAATAATATAAGAAATAAATAATTAATTAATGAGCTCCTATCTGCACTCATATGATCAACACAAGTAATTGATTTTTTTTGTTTGTGTGTGCAATGAGCTCTGTACATATATAACCATCTTTCTCCGAGGCATGAGTTTGGCAAGGTTTTCATAATTCTTATAATTTATTTTACTTACATTAATGCATTTGCTATTATTTATATTTCTCCAAATTATTAATGTAGTTTATGAATACTTTCATGTTATAACTTATATTAATTTTACAGTTAAATCATTAAAGTTAAATAAATATATTCAATAATTATTATTTTCCTAAACTTAGATTATTTTGAGTACGTAAATATTTTTGTAGTTATTTCAAATTCTTTAGATTTATAATAAAGCTCAAGAGTTTGTTCATGTAAATAAGTGCTTTAAATCTTTAGTTGCATTGTTAAGGTTTTAAAATACATTTATAATAAATGCATTTTTACTAAAACTTGTTTACTCATAAAGTATTTTTACTCATCTTCGAAGGAGTCTTAGATCAGTTCCTTGATATTGCACCATATGAATTTTTGTTCTTTTGATAGTAATAAGAGCTTATTACATTTTCTTTGTGATGTCAATGCTTTAGAAACTATTTGATGACCCTTTTGTGACTGTGGATTGTATAAGAGAATGATGTCATTATCAGTTAGTATTATTTTTCTTTATGACAAGTTTTATAGCTTGAGAGATTTGAATATTATAAATGAGAATATGGTACATTTGTGTCATTATAGGATGTGTTGTGGTAGGAAAATAGTGAAGATTATGCTACATTTCATATAGATGCTAAGAATTTAATGTGGATATATTATCAAATGTGTTAATTATTATTTGGTTAAATATTATTTGATATATATATATATATATATATATTAGAAAGTAAGATGTGAATATTATATGACATGTAGATAATGTTTATTTAAGAGTAGAAAAATAGTGGAGAATCTATCAAAATAGTATATACTTCAATAATGTAGCATGAATTTCCTAAGTTTTAAGGTATCATGCAAAAACATTTTAAACATTTTTTTGTTCATTTTTCCAACAATCCTTCACATGAATAAAAATTAACGGAGTTTTTAGAAAAAAAAATTACTAAAGCATGAAGCCCTACGTAGTTCTCTTTTAAAGTAGCCCCAATTTTTTCTCACATAGGTGAGCTCTTATCTATAAGAGTAATATGCAAAGAGTAACCCGCATACTTCACTTGGTATTCCCTTCCTAAGAATCATTAAAAGCCTTAGCTTAACTTGCATCATGTGGGTATCATTGTTTTCATCATAAGAATGGATTTGAGGGTAAATCCATCACAGTGATCTCATTAAGTCTTTACAAGTAAGTTGTCTCTTTGAACCTAGATCTTAAGATCTCCAATTAATTGGTTACATAGTTAATAGAGATAACCACATCTAAGAGTAGTTGTCTAATGGTATTATGTCTAGAACATATATATCGAGACTTACCAATAGTAGATTGATTATCACAATGAATGCAAATTATGAACACAAGCTTTGACCCCTTTGGAATATCCTTTAAGAAATATGCAGCTATACGACCTCTAGACCATATTTATCCAAAACGATGAATTTAGATTCTATTGTGGATCTAGTAATGCATGTATATTTAAAGGACTTCCATAGAATAGTTACACCACTAAGTGTGAACACATATCCACTGGTAGATTTTGAGTCTTTCATGTTGAATATTTGGTTTGATCACTATATCCTTATAATATAGTTGGATTATATTGTGTAGTTTAGCCAATAGCTACATATTAAACTTTTAGGTTTATAGGTAAACTAAACAAGAAAAATAAGAGTAGAAACGTTAAATAAAGAAAAAAACAAATAAATTAAGTCAATGATGCAGAGCCTTTAGGCGAACAACTTAGGAACCCACAAACTCAATGGAATAGAAATGATTGATTATATGTATACATGATCCATCTTGAACAAAAATTTGAATTCACCCATCTGCAAAAATAGAAACCTTTTCAAAACCTGTGCAAGAGCTAGCATCTAAAGGGAAAGAAATACCAGAGAGATATATTCACAGAGATGGTGATTGGAAATTCCAATATGATTTTCCATTGATGGAGACTCCAGTTATTGATCTTGGTCTCCTCTTATTATGTAAGAACAAGTACTTAAAAGATTGCATTTGGTGCTAATCTAGATAATAAATCATGGAATGGAACTTGAATTTCTTGATAAAGTGCATCAAATTACAAAACAGTCTTTTAAACTTCCCGTGGAAGAGAAAAAAAATACTACAGAGAACCCAATGATATGGAAGGATATGGGAATGAAATAGTTATTTCAAAAAAATAGAAGTTTGATTGGACTGATAGACTTTACCTCACCATATATCCAGAAGAAGAAAGGAAGCTTAAATTATGGCATTAAGACCCTCACCTTCTGAACTTGAATAAATCCAAGAGGATTGTATATGGTAATAAAAAAGGCAAACATCACCTTCTGAACAAAATCATTCTTGGACTGCATCTCAAACTCAGTAGAAATTTTAACACCCTAAGAAAAAAAAGAATATTAAAATTCAGTACAAACTTATAGAAAAGTTTATTTAAAAACATGGTACACATAACCAGTATTCCAAGATCCTATATCAATTATAAATGTATAGGACTTATGTGATAATAGATTGATAAAAACTCATCAAAACTTTATCATGCCTACTCATACATATAGAAATATCAAATGAAATAAGGTGAGAGAAAGGAGTAATAGTAGCAACCCCATAGCTAAAAACATATTTAGCATAGTTCAGATTCTTAATATATTCTCAAAAAATAGGGCATTTTCTAAAAACATTTACTGTAATATACTTATAAGTAGACTACAATACACTTACACTAGATATCACCATAAGAAAATAAAACAAGGCGAGACCAAACATATCAATAACTACAAAATTTTAAAATACAAGCAACACATTCTCCATATACTAGTTAGTTGAAGCATGAATATGTGTTGTTTTGATTTTGGTATCACGGGTTATGATATAACGCATAGAGTATAGAGAAAATTAAAGTCTCAGTTAGTTGTTCATAAAAAAGAAGGCATAACTCAATAAGAAAGCTCGAGACTAGAGATGCCATACCTCATAGGGTTATGTGAGTTTCCAAAATTAGGGTTTTACTGGAGGACCCAATAAACATCTATTTTGGTACAACTTGTAACATCCTTCATTTATCCCCATCTTTATGACTTCTCTAGTAGCAAAGGATGAAGAGAATTGAAGGAGAGCACGAGCTTTTTTATGGTTCGAGAATCTCCACTTCTTTAAGAAGTGAAAGGTCAAGACCGTTGCCGTTGATGGCGATACATGTAGAGTGGTAGAAAGGGAGACCGTTCGAGAATCTCCATTGCATTTATAGAGTTGGGTCGCGATGGGGAAAAAAGAGAAGAAAGCACTGGGGAAGAGGAATAAAAGAAAAGAGAGGGAGGCAAAAAGAAAAAGAAAAAAAAGAGGGAAAGAGAAAAGGAGCGAAAATAAAATAGGGAAAATAAAAAATTGAGAAAGCAAAATAAAAAATTGATAAAGAAATTTGGTATATGTGGTGTAAATATTTGATAGGGTATGTCTATGGCCTTGGTTTTTAAATAACTGAGGTCATAGGGTATGTCTATGGCCTCAGTTTTTAAATAACCGAGGCCAAAATCCCATGACCTCAGTTTTTAAAGAAATTGAAGCTAAATGTTCGAGACTATATGTATATATTGTAGTAGTGTGCCTACACGTAATGCACTTTTTAAAAATAGATTGCACATCATGCTTCATATTAAGCCAATAAAATTGCTCATGTAAAATATCTAGTCTTTAGAACACTAAAGTGACCCATCAAACCTCCCTCATGAATTTCCCTAATAAGCAACTCAAGAACAGAACAAATAGGCACACATAATTTATCTTTCTTGAATAGAAATCCTTCATGCCTATAAAAATCACCAGACGCACACTTATCACATGCATTCCATACTTGGAAAATATCAAAATCATTAGCATACAAGTCCTTAATCAATTCAAAAGCAAGTAATTTAGTTTGCAATGAAGGAAGTAATACGTACCTCCTAGACAATGCATCAGCCACAATGTTGTCCTTCCCATTCTTATATTTGATTACATCAGGAAACATTTCTATAAACTCCAATCACTTAGCATGTATTTTATTAAGCTTACCTTGGGTCTTCAAAAACTTCAGACTCTCATTATTAGAATGAATGATGAATTCCCTTGGCCATAAGTAATGCTGCCATGTTTGAAGAGTTCTCACTAATGCATAAAGCTCCTTGTCATAAGTATACTTCAAGACTACCCCACTTAGCTTTTCGCTAAAATATGCAATTGGTTTGGAATCCTGCATTAAAATATATCCTATGCAAATCCTCGATGCATCACATTCTATCTCAAAAGCTTTATCAAAGTTAGGAAAAACCCAATAAAGGTACATTTGTTAGTTTATCTTTTAAAGTGTTAAACACTCAATCATGCACATCATCCCACTTAAAAATAACATTCTTTTTAACAAGTTCATTCAAAGGTGCAGCAATAGAACTAAAATCTTTAACAAACCATCGATAAAAACTCGTTAAGCCATGGAAACTTCTTACCTCATTTGCATTCCTAGGTGCAGGCCAATCCCTTATTGCCCTTACCTTTTCTTCATCAATACTAACACCCTGCGAACTAACAACAAATACAAGAAACACAATAGATTCCATGCAAAATGTGCACTTTTTATGATTAGCATACAACATGTTCTCTCTCAACACACTAAAAACTGCACATAAGTGTTCCACATGTTCCTCTAGATTTTTACTATAGACTAAAATATCATCAAAGTAAACTACCACAATTTTCCCCATGAAAGCATGCAAAAGATGGTTCATTAACCTCATGAATATATTAGGTGCATTTGTTAAACCAAATGGCATTACTAACCATTCATATAATCCATATTTAGTCTTAAATGCAGTTTTTCATTCATCCTCTTCTTTCATGCGAATATGATAATATCCATTCTTTAAGTCAATTTGGGAAAACAAATGAGAGTTATGCAACTCATCAAGCAACTCATCTAACCTGGGGATAGAATGTCTATACTTTGTCATTATCTTGTTAATAGAGTGGCAATCCACACACATGCACCATGTTCCATCTTTCTTTAGGACTAATATGACAGCAACTCATCCACATGCCTTTGTATCTCCTTCATTTCCTCAGGATTAGCTCTGTAAGGAGGTCCATTTGGTATTGCAGATCCGAGTGTGAAGTCTATTTGATGCTCAATTCCTCTCAAAAGAGGTAATTGATCGGGGCAGAACCGACGTCGCCGATCCTGCCCGTTACTTTTGGTTTTATGTATTTATAAAACTCTCGCAAGTGCACGAATCATTTCGTAGAAAATGATAAGTATACTCCCAAGGTCGATCTAAGGAAGGAATGTATGTGGTTTTTAATTTATTATTCAAACTTTTAAAAACGAAATTAAATCCTAAACATCCTGTCACGATATTTTGGGGTTTTGTGTTTTTAATCTAATTACATAAAAATAAACATAGATTCAATAAACATTTATGCAAATTTTATCTGTTAAAACAGTGGAGTATTTATGGATATAATAATTAAGTTAATTATGCTTGCTCATATTATTTAGGTTATTAAAGATATGAATTGATATTTATTGATTCTCCCTTTTTTGTATGAATACCACCTTTGGGCGGGTTAGATATTCTTTGTTAACTAAACAAATCAATTAACACCTATGGGTGGGGTTGATAACTAATTTGGTTAATTAAATTAATTTCTTTTTCTAAGAGATTGAAAATGAACCATTTAAATGCCACCTTTGGCGGGTTAGACAGCTTTTAAACTTTATTCAAGGTGTCCAAATTAAACCTAAGAATTTAGTTATCCAGTACTAACTTTCAAGTTTTAAAACCACTACCGAAAACATGTTGTCAATACATTTTCAGATAATAATTCTTATAAAAACTTTTGAAATAGAGCTTCACTCTAACTAAACCGGCGATTGTACCAACAAATAAAAGAGCACTACTCTAAATCGATCGATAACTAAACCTTAAAATCTAATTTTCAGATTTAAGTTTGTAATGAAAAATAATATATTTCTCTCTAACATTCTTAATATAAAATCTTGAATAAAAATAAAATCAATTCATTTTAGAGATTTTTACCTATTTAATATTTCGCAAGCATAACAACGTTATTATTATATCATGTTTACAAATACAACACGCTTAAATTTAATCACGTATTAAATTAAATATAACATGTAAGAATAAAGCATAAAAAAATAACTCAGAAGAAAATAAAATCCTTACAGTAACTTCTCGATGCTATTCTGCTGGAAAACCTCCAAGCGGAATTTGCACTCCCATTTATTGAAATCAAAAGCTAATATATTAAAAACATAACTAGTTCTTCCCAAAAAGGGAAGAACTCTAAAACTAAGAGAAATTAACTAAAAACTAAGAAAAACTAAAAAACCTAAAATCTAATAAAAGAGAGAAAGAAAGAAGAGAGAAGTGTGTTTTGAAGGTGTGTTTTGAAGTGAAGGGAAGGGGTATTTATAGGTGAGGACGGAGAGAAAATGAGTAAAAAATGTTAAAAAATATTTAAAAAATGTAAAACGCGTATTGGAATTGCCGATGTCATTAATGACGCCAAGATGACGTCACAGGCGGCCGCACGTGAAAATGGGGCGAAAGGCTGGGCGCCAAGGGAGGGTACTGGTAGCGCGCAGAGGCGCGCGAAAGAGGTGCGGCGCGCGGGCGCTGCGACCAATTGGAGAGCCGATGCGCAGCGATCGGGCGCTGGCGCGGTCCGGGCGCTGCCGCGGTCGCTCGGCGCTCATGGACATGGCCTACAAGCGCGATTTTCTCCTTTTTGACATTTTTTGACCCTTTTGACCCATTTTGTCCAATTTTTCCATATTTTTTGACCTTTCCCCATTTATTTATTAATATATTTGTGATGTATTGCTTCCAAGATTCCTCTTTGTGTCTTTAAGTTGCGTTTAAGCCAAAATACCCGAAAAATAATAAAAATACCCGTGATTCGAAAAAGACAAATATATATAAATATATGATAAAACATATAAATATATATATATATTAATCAATTAATGTGCATAAAATCATGGTTATTTTAGTGCTTTTGAGCACTCATCACAACTCCCAACTACCTTCGCTAGTCCCTTAGCAAGAGAAGCGATAAAAACTAAAAATTAAACTATCCTAAATCACTTCCGTAGATTGACACGGTTGCATTTAGCCTATGCAACAAGCCTTTAAACCCCTAGGTTGCCCTAGTGGACGAGTTTGAGTCTCGTGAGGGTTTTCAAGTAATGATACCCACAAACATTGAACTAAATGTAAAAATTAAAAGAAATAATAACAACAATCAACTTAAAACTAAAATTACAGCAAAATCAAAAATTAACGTTTAAGAATAAAAGAAAACAGCATATCAGACAAATGTCTCATACTTTTTAATCTCCTTTAAGATCATAATTAAAATGTCAAGCATAAGTTATTTTAATCTTTTTTAAACAATCATGATTTATTATAATAATTATCTAAATCATTTTCATATTTCATATCAAAAATGTATCAATTTAATTTCACCCAATTTTGTCATGAATCGACTGCCGACTTATTCTCACAAGTCAATACTCTCAAAACACCTAATCCCATGGGTTCAAACACTCATACTAATTTATATGCGAAAGAGTTGATGTATAGAAATGAACTAATATGTTCGCAGATATGTATAAAGAAGAAAGGCTCAAAGTGTTATTTTGACGTTGATCTCATGGAAGGAATCAAATGTATAAATTATAAAGATATCATATATAAAAATTATTTTCATGCATAAATCAAACTCATTAAGAAAAATTTCAAGATATATGCCTTTACAAGTGAAGACAAAGTAATGACTTTTTAGGAATTACTTTCTATATCTTTCTTTTGTAATTAGCCTTTACTCACAACTTTGTAGGCAATGTGGTCATAGTATGTAGATTATACTATATATTCTTTCTCTCTATATTTTTCTCAAGATATTTTTTCTCAAGATATTTTTCAATATATATCAATTGCTTGTAGAGTCAACCCTGTATTGCATTGTACATTTTTTTTTTTTTAGGATTTTAAAGTAGAGTGGTTAATTTTCTCGCTTTTTGTTTGATCTTGGTTTAGGTAACCCTGCATATGTCTCTTTTTGTAACATACCATGCACGAATGAGATAAAAGCATATACTATCAATTTCTACTCAAATCATTTAATCTAAGCAAAAATAATAATAAAAAATATACCTACACTCTATTAAGATGAGAAAAATTTATACATTCAATATTAATGCCTATAGAGATCATCTAAGAATTTGAAGAAATAAGAAATGTGTTTGGAGTAGAAAAATATATATTTCACTCTCAATAAGGGAAATTAGGCTCAAATTATATCTCACAAAGGTAGTCTCCACTAAAAACAAATTCATAAACACCGATTTTGGGTTTAATATAATTTCTACATCTTATCAAGAAATACTAGTTATGACAAAAATTAACTAATTATCAAAAATAATTACATAATATTTCATGATATGTTTTCAAAAATCAATCTAACAAAAGACAAAAGACTTAACTATTTACTTAAATTTGATTTAAAGAAATGATAAATTTTTGTGAGAAATTTTTTTTTTAATTTTTTTTTAAATTTCAAAATTACTAAATCACACAAAACAAACACAAAAATGAAGATGTGAACATAAAAAAGAAAAAAATAATTTTTTTTTTTTTGAAATTTTTTTTTTAAATTGTTAAATCTTTTTTTCTTTTCTAATTAAGCATGTTAACTTTTCACCACCCTTAACCAAGAACTTACATTGTCCTCAATGTAACAATCAGAAATTAAAGATAAAGAGAAAAGAGAAGAAAGATTACCTATTTCTTGAGAATGTGTAAGTAGTAATGGAGAAATGTAAGTGCATTCATCATATTCATCATTAAAGTGTATACGCATTCTGTGAACTTCTAACAACTCAAAAAATATTTTTTAGTTTTAACAATTTAAAAATTATTCACATATAATTAAACCAAAATAAACAATAAAATTAAAACAAATAACAAAAAATTACCTAAAATGACGTGGATTGCCTCCCATATCCAAATAAGCTTAGTTTAACGCCTTAGCAAGACGAACTTGGGATTGCCTTTTAAGTAAACTCAATGTCCCCTCATCATCGAGTCAATCAAACCTACAAGTAAGACAAGATTGTCTACCTATAAGCTTCAAACATGCCCTATTGATTTTTAAATTTTTTTCAGATAAAAACTAAAGGCGCTGGCGCTTTTAGATAACCCACATCTAGTAAATCAAATAATTAAGGCATCAAAAACACAATCAGATCAAACAAAGAAACTAACTCGAGATTGTAATTAAAACTTTAAAATTTTGGAGATAGTTTCTAATTTTTTTTTTTAATTTTTTAATTTTTTTTAAGTTAAAATAACATAATCATTAACTAACAGTGCTTCTGTGAAAGAAATCGGGCAAAGGCTCCTTAAAAACCATCCTCACAGAGCAACGCTCCCAGGAAAGACTACAGTAATAAAGGCTTCAGAACTAGTCTCCTGTATTTAACTCCCTTAGATCTTTACTTTTCATGCTATTAAAATTAAGTTTAATTAAGTTAAGTTAAGTTAAAATTTAAGTTAATTAAGTTAATAAAAAGTAGGTTAATTAAGTTAATGAAAATTTAAGTTAATTAAGTTAGTAAATTAAATTAATATAAGTTAGTAAATTAAGTTACTAAAAACCTAAGTTAATTAACTTAAAAGAAAATTAAGATAAAAAAAGTAGTTAAAAAAAAATTTGAATAAAAACAAAAAAAAAAAAAAATTAAACCAAAAATAAAATAAATTGAAAAAGTAAAAGAAAAAATAAAAAAAAATAAAAAGAGAAAAAGAGAAAAAAAAATTAATTAAAATTAAGCCAAAATATAAAATAAAATAAAATAAATTGAAAATAAATTGAAATTAAATTTTTTGATTTTTTTGATTTTTTTTTATTTTTTTGATTTTTTTGATTTTTTTGATTTTTTTGATTTTTTTGATTTTTTTGATTTTTTTGATTTTTTGTTTTTTTGTTTTTTTGATTTATTTTTATTTTTGTTTTATTTTTTTTTTTTTTTTATTTAATTTAAAATTTATTTACTTTTTTTTATTTCAAATTTCAAAAATTAAAATTATTTTATTATTCATGCTATAATTTTTTATGAAATTTTAAATTTTAAATTTTTTTTTATTTTTCACAAACAACAAAAATTTTAAATTTTTTTTTTATTTTTTTATTTTTTTTATTTATTAATTTAATTAAAATTTTTTTTTTTTTTTAAATTTCAAAATTATTTTATTATTCATTCTAAAATTATTTTATAAAAATTAAAATTTAATTTTTTTTTATTTATTATGAAATTGAAATTTGAATTTTTATTTTATTTTTTATTTTTTATTTTTTTTTATTGTTTTTTTTTTATTTTTTTATTTTTGTTTAGATAAAAAGCATGACAATTATTCACAACACAAAAAGTTTTTAAAATTTTGATAAATAAATTAAAAACGCTATTCCTTCCAAGAATTACGGGCAAAAACTTGATATCATCCCATAACCGCGCTAAAAACTTGATACTATCCTCATGGCACCAAAAACTTGATACCATCAACCAGCGCTAATTGATCGTGCGTAACCGACGCCGATCCTCGCCTGCATACTTTTGGTTTGATGTATTTATAAAACTCTCATAGTGCACCTAATCATTTCGTAGAAAATGATAAGTATACTCCCAAATGATCTAAGGAAGGAATGTAATGTGGTTTTTTAATTTATTATTCAAACTTTTAAAAACGAAATTAAATCCTAAACATCCCGTCACGATATTTTGGGGTTTTGTGTTTTTAATCTAATTACATAAAAATAAACATAGATTCAATAAACATTTATGCAAATTTTATCTGTTAAAACAAGGAGTATTTATGGATATAATAATTAAGTTAATTATGCTTGCTCATATTATTTAGGTTATTAAAGATAAGGAATTGATATTTATTGATTCTCCCTTTTTTGTATGAATACCACCTTTGGTGGGGTTAGATATTCTTTGTTAACTAAACAAATCAATTAACACCTATGGGTGGGGTTGATAACTAATTTGGTTAATTAAATTAATTTCTTTTTCTAAGAGATTGAAAATGAACCATTTAAATGCCACCTTTGGCGTTAGACATTTAAACTTTATTCAAGGTGTCCAAATTAAACCTAAGAATTTAGTTATCCGAGTACTAACTTTCAAGTTTTAAAACCACTACGAAAACATGTTGTCAATACATTTTCGCATAATAATTTTATAAAAACTTTTGAAATAGAGCTTCACTCTAACTACCTAAGGACAGATTGTACCAACAAATAAAAGAGCACTACTCAAATCAGATCGATAACTAAACCTTAAAATCTAATTTTCGAGATTTAAGTTTGTAATGAAAAATAATATATTTCTCTCTAACATTCTTAATATAAAATCTTGAATAAAAATAAAATCAATTCATTTTAGAGATTTTTACCTATTTAATATTTCGCATAAGCATAACAACGTTATTATTATATCATGTTTACAATAGCCAACACAAGCTTAAATTTAATCACGGTGCATAAATTAAATATAACATGTAAGAATAAAGCATAAAAAATAACTCAGAAGAAAATAAAATCCTTACGTAACTTCGATGCTATTCTAGTCGAAAACCTCCAAGCGGAATTTGCACTCCCATTTATTGAATCAAAAGCTAATATATTAAAAAACATAACTAGTTCTTCCCAAAAAGGGAAGAACTCTAAAACTAAGAGAAATTAACTAAAAACTAAGAAAAACTAAAAACCTAAAATCTAATAAAAGAGAGAAAGAAAGAAGAGAGAAGTGTGTTTTGAAGGTGTGTTTTGTAAGGGAAGGGGTATTTATAGAGTGAGGACGGAGAGAAAAATGAGTAAAAAATGTTAAAAAATATTTAAAAATGTAAAAACGCTGTATTGAATTGTCGATGTCATTAATGACGCGATGACGTCACAGCCGCACGTGAAAAATGGGGCGAAAGGGGTGGGCGCGCGGGAGGGCTGGCACGCAGAGCGCCGCTGAAAGAGGCAAGGCGCGCGCGGCGCGCGAATTGGAGCGCCGATGCCACAGGATCGGGCATGCCGCGCGCGCGACCGGGCGTGCCGCGTGCGCTTGCCTCGGGCGTGCCGCGGCGGCTGGCGCGCGTATTGATGGCGGCGCGCCATTTTCCTTTTTGACATTTTTGAATTTTTCGACCCATTTTGTCCAATTTTTTCCATATTTTTTTGACCTTTCCCCATTTATTTATTAATATATTTGTGATGTATTGCTTCCAAGATTCTCTTGTGTCTTTAAGTTGCGTTTTTAAGCCAAAATACCTGAAAAATAATAAAAATACCCGTGATTCCGAAAAAGACAAATATATATAAATATATGATAAAACATATAAATATATATATATATATTAATCAATTAATGTGCATAAAATCATGGTTATTTTAGTGCTTTTTGAGCACTCATCAGTAATCCATGGGGAATTTCTTCAGGAAATAGATCCTCAAAGTTCTGCAATAAAGACACAATAAACACTAGACAAAGATGAGTTAAGATCATTAGTAGAAAGATAAATATCCTTGTACATAAGTACAAGTACTTGTTGCCTTACCACTATTACACTCTTAATCTCATGTTTTTTAGCAAATGCACTCATTCTTTTATTTTCCTCTCCTTGCTCACCTTTCTCTCTTTTTTGCTCACCTTTCTCTCTTTTCGTCTCACCTTTCTCTTCTTTGTGCTCACTTTTCTCTCTTTTGTTCTCACTTTTCTCTCTTTTGTTCTCACTTTTCTCTCTTTTGTTCTCACTTTTCTCTCTTTTGTGATTTTCCTCTTGCTCACACTTTTTTTTCTCTCAACTTGCACTCTCTTGCTATCCTAATCTGGTCCTCATAATCTTGAAAAGGTTTGAGAAGGGCTAATATAACTTTTTGGTTATTCATTTCAAAAGAGTACCAATTTTTATACCGATTATGTATCACCCTCCTATCAAATTTCCACGGTCACCCACGCAAAATATGAGTAGCATACATTGGTGCCACATCACAAAGAAACTCATCGTCATACTTTCCAATTGAAATAGGAACCCAAACTTGTTTGTTGACATTCACTTATCCATAATCATTTAGCCATTATAGCTTGTACGGTTTGGGATGCTTTTGCCACTTCAAATTCAACTTTTATACCAACAAAACACTAGCTACATTAGTGCAGCTCCCACTATCATTAATAACAGTGCATACCTTATCCTTCAAATGGCATCTTGTGTGAAAAATATGCTCACGCTGCTCCTCATCTCCTTCACTCTTAGGCTATATATTGAGGGATCTCCTTATGACAAGTAATTCCCCATGCATAGGTTCTTCTAATTCTACATCAGAACAATCCTCTAATGGTGGCATTTTATCGTCACTTGAGCTAGCACTCTCGATTTCTCCGTTATCATGAACAACCATAACCCTTTTGTTTGGGAATTAAGAAGAAATATGTCCGAGTCCTTGGCACCTAAAACACTTAATATCATGAGACTTAGTAGGATTTTTGTTTCAGGTTTACTTTTAGGAACAACAATTGAAATTTTGACTTCTCTTCACCTTTTGTTCTAAAGGAAGCTTTGTTGTCCTTCCAAGTTGATTTCCACAAAGAACTAGAGGACAAACTAGATCTGAACATTTTGGACTTTATTTTCTTCTCACTTTAATGGCTTTATGTAGTAGTTCTTCCATTTCTATGTAATGTTGCAATTCAACCGCATTAGTAATTTCTCTGTTTAACCCAGCAATGAATCTGGCCATTGTCGCTTTCCTATCTTCCTCTATGTTTGCTCTAATCATGGCGACTTCCATCTCCTTATAATAATCTTCTACACTCATGGAACCTTGGACTAGTCCTTGCAACGTTCTATATATATCCCTATAGTAATGGCTAGGTATGGACCTCTTACGCATCACCAATTTCATCTCTTCCCATGACCGAATAGGTCTCTCACCATTTCTTCACCTATTAACCACCAACTGATCCCACCATATACCAGCATAATCTATAAATTCTAAGGCTACTAGCTTTACTTTCTTCTCCATGGAGTAATTATAACAATCAAATACATACTCAACCTTTCTTTCCCACTCCAAGTATAACTCAAGATTATTCTTTCCTTGAAAGGGGGGAATTGTCATCTTTATAATTGGTTCTCTTTTCCACATTGGAATCATCTTCTTCTTCCTCGAACTCATGTCTTCTATGTGATTGAGAATCGGAAGAGGATTCCAAATTATCCAACCTTGCATTGATCCTCTTAAATTGGTCATGAACAGATTTGATGAAAATTTCAAGTCAATCTCTTGTGGTTCTCCTCCTTCCTTACTCATGTTGTCAACCTGTAAAATAAAATGAGATAATCCATGCACACCTTCACGTGTCTCAAGAAGTAACTATTTAAGGTAACAATCTCAAAATTTATAATTTTGAAAGAACTTAATGACAAAGTATGACAAAAGGAAAGTCCAAAAAGGACTCTAAAGAAAGACTCTTGAACAAGGAGGATTCTAAAGAAACACTCTTGAACAAGTAAGACTCTATATAAAGATTCTTAACTAAGGAGGACTCTAAATAATGACTCTTGACCAAAGAGGATTCTATAAGAAGACTCTGAACCAAAGAGGATTCTAAATAAATACTCTTGGGTAGTAAGAACAAAATAAAGGAAACCCAATTTCAACAATAACAAGAAAACAAGAATTAGATTCTTTAACAATGTATTACTATGTTCTTCTTTTCTTCTTCTTCTTATTTTTTTTTACTTCTTCTCCTGTTGCTATGAATAGAAAATTCATAGAAAAAAATTCGCAACCCTAATGAGCAAGAACCGAAAACAACACAAAAAGTAGTGACAAATCTTTATCCCCTCGATAAGTAGTATAAATGATGGAATTTGGGGTCAAAAAAGGTACGGAACGCAGGCAAATGATGTTTTTGATTATAGGAATTGAAACGAGCTTGGATTTGATATATTATATTATTTGTTTCATAACTCGAGTCAAAAATTGTGGCTATTTAAAGTTACAACTCTGATTTATCAAAATTGTTTTTTTGAAACTGTGAACAACAACCCTTTTCTCCTTTTTTTCATTTTTTTTAAGATAAAAGATGATTGAACACAAAAAAATAAAGAATCAAGAAAAAGATTCGAAGAATTCAAAGAAAACTACTAAGCAAAATTCAAATACGAAAACAACGACAACAAGATTGAAAGAAAGCATAAGACTCAAAAGGATGAAATTTTTTTTTTGTGATTTGTGACTCAAGAATTTAGAATACAATCAAGAACGTAGAAAACAATCAAAGGACAATTTTTTTTAAATATAAATTTAAAATAAAAATAGACGAAGATAAATAACCTATTTTCAGCATCCAAGGCTTTGATACCAAATGATACGGACCCTTTAGGCGAACAAGTTAGGAACCCATGAACTCAAAGGAATAAAAATGATTGATTTGCTAAGAACGTGTTGAAGATGATCAGATTAGAACCCTAAGGAAACAAAGTCTTTAAAACCCAAATCTTGAAACGCCACAAAGGATGATCACTCCTTTTGATAATTCGAATTCAAGCATTCAATCGAGAACACAAGAAGGCAAAGCAAGAAGCTTTCTGAAATTTTCTTTTCATTAATGAATATTCATTCTTGCCTTCAAATTACATAGATCTTATTAATAAGCAAAAACCCTAGATGGAATGGACCTAATGAGCCTATTTAGTTTTGAATTGGGCTTAATCCAACCTTTAAAATAAAAGACTAAAAGATTTAAAATAAAAAAATCCACAATTAACTAAAATAAAAATTGCTAAACATAAAAGGTCCACAATTAAATAAAAGACTTAAAATAAAATCTCATAATTCACTAAAATAAAATTAGTTAAACATAAAAGGCCCATAATTAATTAAAATGAGAATATTGCTTCCTAAATTAATTCTTGTAACCAATTTATTATTCCAAATCTATCCCGGTGTAGAATCTTGAGAATCTTTAAAATATTTATAAATATCAACTTGATTAACACCTCAATCTTTTTTAGTCAAATTTCATTCGTAGAGCTCCTTAACTGTAAAATGAAAATGTAAAACTAAAGTGAATAAAGTAACTCAAGTGAATTACATAGCAAACTAAGATCACTAAATGTAGTAAACAAAAAGAAGATTTACATTAAAAGATAGGTTCTAAAATGATGATAAATAGGAGCATATTTTTCCGAAAAAGTCTCAGTTTGGAATTGAAATTTAAAAATAAATAATAATAATTGTTAGCTTCTCAGAGAACAAAAGGACCCAAATAGTAAGATCACAGTTTGCTTCATAGAAAAAAATTATTAAGATAATAGGAAATAATACACAAAGAAATAAGTAAAGAATAAAAATGAATTATTATAAATCAGAAATATAAAAATAAAAATATATATAAATCATAAACACAAAATTTAAATAGCATAAAATAGAAATAGAATATAAAAATGAATAAGGTTCATGTATCACACGGTGTCCTTAAGTTCATTGTTTCACTCACCGTTAATGTATGAAAATTCCATAAATTTATCTCTGAAATATAACGATCGATTATTAACAAACTTATACCACAGTTTACTATTCGAAGAAATGTTATGTGTCTAAACTTTATTGAAAAATAATAACTATAGATTGTGAATATAAAAATTGATTAAATAAAAATTAAAATACTATATATTTTGCATTTCCTTTTTTTCACCTATCACAAATTAGGATCTTTCTTCAATATATATAAATGAAGACCATTCCTCAAACAAAACAAAATAAAGTATAAAATGTTTTTTTATAAGAAAATAGTAAGGAATTAATGAAAACAAATTTTGGAGGAAATATTTACTTAGCTTTAATAGCCATTGAGTTACATTCAATAGGCAAAACATTTTAGACATTTTTTTTATTCATTTTTCCAACAATGTCAACCCATCATAGAAGAATTAGTTTTGTAACTGCAGTGGGAAGTTGTGACACGACCATTGAGTGAGTAAAAGTTTGAAGCATTCAAGCTTTATGAAATGATTCTCCTTTCTTTTGAGAGAATCTTGTAATTTTTGTTCTCAAATCAAAAGATTTTTTATGTGAATAGAATTTGCTCATGAACTTATTGTAGACTCTCTCCTAAGTTATCAGAAACCTTGGGAGAGAGTTATTAGCTATACTTTAGCCCTATCTTTTAAAGTATGTAAAACACCTCATTTTTAGTTGATCTTCATTTGACCCATTTAATGGGAATTTCTATATAATTGAGGAGAAATTTCTAATAAATTTCAAATTATTTTCATTAAGTATTTCATAGGAGGAGGTAACATAGAAAAATAAAAAATTTTCAATTCAGAGTTTTGAACCGTCTCCCCCAACTGTACAGCGACGGTCACAATGCCAATAATTATCATTGCACACTCCTTCGTTGCTATACCAATGCTATCTTCATTATAGGTTCAAGAAAAGGACTTTGGACATTACTATCCAGCCTTTTAAAGTACTCTTTAATTCTTAACGTAATATATGACAAGTGTGAGTTGAATCTCAATTGATCTCCAATCTTGCATATACTAATGTTAAACGACAATTAAAATTAAGCACCATAAAGTAACAAATAAAATAAAAAGAAAATTAAATAAATAAAAGAAATGAAAATTAAATAAAAATAAACAAGAAATAAAAATAACTAAAATGAACAAAAATAACTAGCTAGATTACATATATTTACAAAATCATGAAAATAAAAAAAAATCACAAAAACTAAAAAGAGTTAAAGTCTTGTGAAGGTTTCCAGTG
The DNA here is from genome assembly GCA_030763125.1 of Hippophae gyantsensis. Lineage (NCBI taxonomy): Eukaryota > Viridiplantae > Streptophyta > Magnoliopsida > Rosales > Elaeagnaceae > Hippophae > Hippophae gyantsensis. Next base: position 24,057,433 of record CM061039.1, on the reverse strand, counting down.
ATAATACCCATAAACATCATAATATGCAAAAACTAAAAATAAAATAAAAATACTAATAACAAAAATAAAAAGAAAATTATGAAAATTGTCATGCTTTAGTTTATTTTCAATTCATAATTTAAGACTTATGCACAAGTTCATCCAACATCTTAAAGGATCAAAGTTCATTGTTGAAATCAATTACACATCACAAATTCATGTCCCTTTACTAAAATATATTAACATTAACCCATCCAAACCTAGATTTAAGATTTTGAATTTGTTCCAACTCTATTACTTATGAGATATACAAAAATTATGTAAATAATAAAGCAAAAAACTTTACATATGATAAACAAGAAAGGCTCAAATGTGCATAATATGGATCTCATGAAAAGAATCAAATGAAAGGATTATGAAGACATCGGCATGCTTTAATCAAAATCAGTAAGTAAAAAAATTTATATGCCTAAAGATGAATGAAAATACATTTGACTTCAAGTGGTTATTCCTACTATTTAGTAATAACCATGTTACTACTTTGAAGAATTCAATGTCATAGTATTTAGTTAAAACTATTTTTCTCTCCTTTTCTTTTATCTTTTTATTATTAAGATAATAGACCCATGTACATATATTATTATGGTAAATGGCTAGCTTGGCTTTTTTTCTAAGGGAATTCCATGTATATCTTGTATCTACTGGAAGTCAAATATGAATAAAAACAAGTACATACCTTCAACTTTTACTCAAATCATTTAAACGAAGCAATAAAAATAAGTACATGATACTTCATCAGATGTTTAAAATCCTAACATTCAATGCAAAACTTATAGATATTATTTAACAATTTATAAAAGAGTAAAATAAATATTAACATAGGCTCAATAATTTCACAAGGTAGTCTCAATATTTGATTCTTATATACCAAATTTAGGTTTTAACTCGATCTTAACATCCAAAAATAATTCTATTAATATCCAACTCATACATTTTTTTTATTATAAAAAAGCTTGACATATCATTTCATATTGAATGCTATTCAATCGCACACTGTTCAAATTAAACTATGGTCATTTGATGCGTTCAATGTTAAACGAAATCAAATTGGATCTCATTTAATATTATTAAAATACTATTTTTGTTATTATTATAAGAATATTATTTTTATAATTTTTCAAAAAAGAAAAAAAGAAGAAAGAAGAAGAAAAACTCAAATATAGTAATACAATTTGTTAAAAAAAACAAGTTTCCATTACTTGTACATATTTGCTCGATATGAGTTTTTTAAAATTATAATTAAACAAATGGTTAATATTTAAGTTTTTAATTTTTTTTAAAAATAATAATTGCTATACATTTAACCATGTATTCTTAAGAAAATTATCTTATTTCGATTAATTTTTATATTTAATTAAACTAAATAAATCACAAAAAAAATTAATATTTATTTAACTTTTAATGTTTGAAATTTTATATAACTTAGTTGTGGCTCCAAAATTATTAGAGTGTAAAATTATTTTATACTAACATATAAAGTACGTGCATTTTTTTATAGTATAATTAAGTTATCCATTTTCTGCTAACTTAATTACTAAGGGAAAACTCATAATTAAATTCCTTAAAATAATTTGAACATTATTTTCTAAAATTTACCTTTTTAAAAATAAGTAATTTTATATTAAAAATGCATTTTATAAAACAAATTTTTTGTTTCAATTTAATACTAAGATGAGTAAATATGATGAGTTTTAATTATTTTATTTTAAATTTCTTCTAAGATTCATTTTTTTCTGATTATTTTTAAATTTCATTATAAATTAATAAATATAACCAACAAGTAAAGTGATATAACTTCATTTAATTCAATAATGCAATAAGTGCATCGCAATAGCCTAACTCTTCATAAATAGAGTTTTATTTAAAAAAAAAAGTTATTTATTGTTAGTATATGGAGGATCAGACATAATACTTCTTTTTCATACGCAAAGTATGAAATTATTCTTTCAAATACACGCGATTTAAGACGTCTTTTTCTTGATACAATTTTTTAAGCTTTTTTTAGAGTTTTTTAGCCATAGATATTCCATGTACATTTGTAAGAATATTTTTGTCAATATAGAGCCATATTGTACTTACAACTCTTAGATCAAGATCTTCTCAATCTTCATCACTTATGTTGGTTTTACTAGACTCAGTACCGGTAACAGGGGTTGGTTTCCATTTTAACGTCTTGTGTAACTCATATTGGATCAACAAATCTTTGACTTGTACTACTTGCCATAAACCAAAATTGATTCTCACATCAAATTTCTTAATGTCAATGTTGACTCCTCACATTTTTGCTTCTTTCTTTAAAATTAGCTTTGATACTAGTTGTTAGGAAATTTGGATCACATGATATAATTACAAATTCTCCATCCCAATATCCTACTCAGCAAAATATCAAAGAACAGATAAATATAAAATACACAACATAAGAATTATAATACAAAACTCCAAATTTGAGAAAAACCACTTTCATTGTCAAAAGATAACCATAGAAAAAATTCACTACGTGGAAAATGGTTACAACCACATTCTCAGTAATTTTCTCACACAAAAAAAACGAACAATTACAAGCACAAGAGAATTTTTCCACAAAATTTTCTCAAAAAAAAAACTTTTCATACAAGTTTTTCTCTATTTTTTGGATAATTAACAATAAAAAAATGAAATCATATTTATAGCCTTCAAGTTCTCATTTCATGTGCCAAACATTTCTTCATTCATCAAAATTAAACTATCTAATTTTTCCTTTCATCATTCAAACAAGGTTAAACACATTTATCCTTAATAATATGGGAAGCCACTTTCTATGAATTTTCTTCTAAATTAGGCATTTCTTATTTTGACTAATAAATTCAATATTATTTTTAATCAATCACAACATTATTTTATACATAAATATTTTTTTAATATAATATTTAATATTATTGTTTGAAAAATAGTAAAAATTTATAACTTTTAATATAAAATAAAATAATAAATTGGATATAACCTTCAAATCAAATTTGATTTAGTCCACAAAGAGTCACGGCAAGTGTTTATTTTTACTTATAAAAATATTATTAAAAAATATAATTTTTTTAAATTATAAAATTAAATAATATTATTTATAATCTATTACAGATTTTTCCTATGTTTTATTATAAAAAAAAGACTTAATTTGAAGTCTGGACAAAGACTTTGTTGATCATCTCTACTTCAATAATTAGCTCGAATACATCCACCCACAGTTTATATATAATCAGCATTATTTAAGAATTGAGAATTTTTAAATATTGATTATCATTTAATTAAAAACTATTTAATATTTTTAAGATTTTATTTTTATTTTTATAATTTTTAAAGATATTTTTTATAATTTAAAAAAGAAAATCATCTTAATTGGCTAATAATAAATATATATAAGTTGCCACCCGGGCGGCTAGGGGGGGAGGAAAAAAAATATAACGGAAGGCACAACAAGTATGATACTTTACTTTATACTTTACACTTCCAATTTTATAAACACGTGTGGTTAATTTATTTTTTGATAAAACAAGTATAATTTTATAATAAAATAATAAAAAAATATCATTTTTAATGATCGGTAATTTATATTTGATAAATATTAAAATTATATTAATTTTAATTTTATTTAAAAAAATTATTAAGATTATTTAAATTAAAATTTAAAATAAAAATAATTTAAAAAAATACGTAAAAAAAATAAAAATATTGTTAAAATATAAAATTAATAGGAATAAAATTTCTGAAAAATTAAATTCTCTTTTACGATAATAAATTATAATACTAAAATCATTTAATCAATGGATAGTTATTTAGAAATATTAAATTTAAAATAAATTAAAAAAATATGAAAATAAATAATTTAAATTAATATAAAAAATAAAGTATATTTTAAAATTATATTATATTTTTTTCTTAACATAAAGAAAAATTAGTTTGTACCGAAAATTGAATTTTATATAAACAAATTCATCTTAATTTTTTAAGATAGCATCGAAAGAAAAATAAGTCACAAAAATAATCTACTTTGGCATTAATCTCCAATATGCTTTTGATTTTCTCTTTCCAGCCCGCCTCCCTACTTCTTTTTTTTATTATTTTTTTATTTATCAGTTTTGTTTTTAATTTCTGCGCCTTCCGTTATTTTAGAGTACTAAAAACAATATATTTCTAAAACTTTGAACCTTTATTTTCTTCAAATTTCAAATAAAATTTAAATAATAATAATAAAATTTAAAATCAATAAAAATTAAATAACATTAGACTAAAATTAAAGTTAAAAAATAATAAATAATGTCAAATTATCCAAGTTATCAAACATCTACAAACTTAAAACTTTGTTTATTCTCCAACAAAAATAAAATAAAATAGAAGACAACTGTATATAGTGTTAACTACCATCACTCACTAAGCCATGATTTAAATTTATATTTCATCATTAATAACTTACTTTTTTTACATCGAAGATAGTAGGAAAATCAATCAAAAATTCAGCAATTTGTCAAACAAGAGTTAAGCATTTACTTCAACTTAAAGCTAAGTCTTTGAGTGTGCGTGTGTGAAATAATCAATTTAACTCCAAACCATCAGCAAATTCAGATACAAGTAGAACAACTGAAATCAGAAGAATTCTCTCAAAACTTAACTCTATAAGTCCAATTTTCAGAAATCTTCTCCACTAATGTAATCAAACGCCAAAACCAAAGATCAAAATTTATTTAATTAGAGTTGTAATGACGGGTGGCTAAGAAAGAAATAGATATGGAAAATCAAAGCAAGCTGGGAAAATATTTCATAGAAGGAAACAATAAAAAGAATATTCACATGATTCACACCATAGCTCTTTCTCGACAATATGCTCATACTGATGACAATATTATTGCTATACTTAATAAAGGTTGTGCTCTCTATTTACCTTGAAACTCAATAAGTGGAGTGTTTTTTTCTTTTCTTCTTCTATTTTTTTTGGTGTGGTTACCTTGATATTCATAGTCTTTACTAATCTCAACTACTTTAACCCTTTTTCGATTCTTGCCTTTCACTTTCTCTTTTTTTTTTCACACTTTAATCGAATAGAGCAAACATAATGTGAATTATTTAATTTAAACTAATTTTCTCTTTAAATGCAAATTTCAAACGAAAGTATTTTCTCAAAATTGAAGGTAAATTCATGGTTTTTCAGGCTTAGAAAGGGAATGATTTGTGTAGTTAAAAGAACAAATAAGGCTCACGTAAAACTCTACCTAACATAATAGCAGATTTTGTAGGAAAAAGATTTAAATGGAGTAGAGAAAAATTTACTATGTGCTCAATTATTTTCAAGGACAAAGATTTACATCAAAATACTCATAAAACTCTACCTAACATAATAGCAGATTTTGAAAATTTTCTCAAAACCATCATTAATCACAAATTTCAAAGTCATATCGAGAAATACATTCTTGATTAGATAATCCAACAACTCAAGACTATAGGAGTTGACACTCCCAAACTTAAACTAAACAATGTCCTTATTGTAATTTAAAAGGGAGACAGATTGAAGAAATGAAAGGAACTTCCCAAGTTTTATAGTAGATCCACATTAGTTAGTAATTTTCAACTCTTTATTCCTACAAAATAAACCAACATCAAAATCTAAATTATTAAAAAGGTAATAAAAAATAAAATAAAATAAAATAAAAGAACAAAAGAAAGTTTTATGGGCTGCCTCCCATAAGCGCATGTTTTATAGTGTATAGCCAGACTTTTCAATCTTTATCAATTTGGATTTCAAAGAAGAATAAATGCACAATTTCTCTCTACTTGTTCTGCATAATAGTGCTTCAATCTCTTACTATTAACTCTGAATATATTCCATGTCTTGTCCTTCAATTCTATTGCTCCAAAGTGGAAACTTTTTCAATTGTATAAGGACCTGTCCATCTTGATCTTAACTTACACGGGAAGAGTTTTAGTCTTGAATTGAAGAGAAAAACTCGTTGTATTAAAGCAAACACAAGCATAGTAATATGTTTTTCATGCCACTTCTTTGTGCATCCTTTGTATATCTTTGCATCTCATCCATTTCATTTAATTCAAGAAGTCACTTTTCCCCTATTGCCTTCAAATCAAAATTAAACTTCTTTACAGCCTACTCCAACTCTATAAGAAGATGACATGATTTTCCAACTAAAAAGTCATCCATGAAAATTTCCATCATAATTTTTACCATATCTATAAAAAGATAGCCATTATACAACATTGAAATGTTGTTGAGGCTTTGCACAATCCAAATGACATCATTCTATAAGTAATTGTTCTATAGGGACATGTGAATTTATTTTTCTTCTGATCTTCAGGGGCTATAGTAATTTGGTTATACCCCGAATAACTATCTAAGAAGTAATAATATGGATATCGGGCCAATCAATCTAACATTTGATCGATGAATGAAAGTGGAAAATGATCCTTCCTTATTGCTTTGTTCAACTTATGATAATCCATACATACATGCCAACCTGTGACTGTTCTTGTAGGAATAATCTCATTGTTGTCATTTTTCACCACCGTCATTCCACTCTTTTTTGGTACAACATGAACTAGACTTACCCATGAACTGTCTGAAATAGCATAAGTAATTCTAGTATTGAAAAGCTTCAAAATTTCACCTCTCACAACTTCCTTCATTGTTGGATTTAATCTTCTTTGGGGCTCAATTGATGGTTTGTAGGGCTCCTATATTAAAATCTTATGCATGCAAATGGATGAACTTATACCTTTTATGTCAGGGATAGTCCATCCTAATTCTGTTCTATGCTCTCTTAACACACATAATAACTTTTCCTCTTCTTTGAGTGTAAGTGATTTCGTAACAATCGCTAGAAAGGTGTAATTATCACCTAAGAATGCATAGCAAAGATGCTCAAGCAATTGCTTCAACTATGGAGTTGTAGTTTGTTGCACTTTTTCTGTAGAGATAATAGAATTTGTCTTTGTTAAATGATGCTCAGGAAAATGTTGTCCACTTCTTTGCTAAATGATGTAACCTACTGCAATTATCGTTCTAGGTAATCAACTAGCATATTTTCTTGGAAGGCTTCTACTTCACATTGTTCAATTATATTTACCCGAAAGTAAGTGCTTTGATCTTTTGCAAATCTCATGGCTTCATAGATGTTAAACATAACCTCTTCCTTGTTTACTCTCAATGTTAACTCACCATTTTAAATATCTATTAAAGCCCTTCCTGTAGTCAAGAATGGTCGGTCAAGAATTAGTGGGACATCTTGGTCTTCGTCCATATCTAATAGTACAAAATTAACACGAAAAATAATTTATCCACCTTTACCAATACATCTTATATGATTCCTCGTAGATACTTTATGGATCAGTATGCTAGTTGTAAATATATTGTTGTTTGTTTCATCTCTCCAAGTCCTAATTTCCTATAAATAGAAAGCGGCATAATATTAATGCTAGCACTAAGATCACATAAAACATTATCAAAAAATAAATTTTCAATAGTACAAGGCAAAGTGAAACTCCCTCGATTTTTTAATTTTTGAGGTAATTTCTTTTGAAGAATGACACTACATTCTTCAGAAAGCTTCATTGTTTTGAACTTCTTAAACCTTTTTTCTTGAAAATGATGTCCTTCATGAATTTGACATCATTGGGCATTTTTACCAAGGCATCTACAAATCGAATATTTATGTGAATTTTCTTTAAGATATCCAAAAACTTAGAAAATTGCTTATCTAATTTTTATTTTTGAAAGCATTGAGGATAAGGAAGTGGAGTAGAGAGAGTAGGAGAATTGTTAGGAAATGTAATTAACGGAGGCATGTCAGCCTCTCTTAGTGTATCATTAACAATCTCCTATTCTTCTACTTTATTATTGCTTTGGTCATTGTTTGGAACTATAGGGGTGGACTCGGTTTCCTTTGATGGTGACCTCTCAATTTATCTTGCACTCCTAAATGATATAAACCAAGGGGTTAGGACCTAGCTAATTTCATATTATATAGCAAAGGGTTTCTCCATAAATCAATGGATATTACTCACCATTTTTCTGAGGGAAAAGACACCATAAAGAGGTGTTATTTCCTTGATAAGTCTAGCATAAATGACACCCTAACAAGTATGGATATTACTCACCAAAAATTCTTGGATGATAAGTAACACCACAAAGGTTATCAATCCCTTGATAAGTTGCTCAAAGAGGAACAAAGAGCATGAATGAGCTCTCAAATGATCTGAAAAAGCATATTTCATTCAAAATGTGAATCTCCAGGAGCTAAGCTACTATGAAGTATTTATATGATACAAATAAACCTTAAACTCTACTACATCACAACCCTTGATCTCATCCAAGGCTTAAAAATAAAGAAAACCAAAAAACAAAAAAGGTAGTAGAGAACATAGACCAAAACATGGAGAAAAATTGGGCAACTAACTAAAAAAGGAATCCTATGAAAATATTACAACTTAACCCTTGATTTCATCCAAGGGCTGAAAAGAAAACTGCCCAAAATCAATCCAAATGGTACAGGAAAATGGAAAAAATTGGATCAGCTGAAAACAAAGGAATCCTAATAAAATATTACATCTTAAACTTTGTTGTCATCCAAGGGCTGAAAAAAAGGCTACCCAAATTAGTCCAAATGGCACAACAATGTGCCTAGTTTTATTTTGCCAATTTTTCCCTAATTTCCATCCTAGGCTTGTCCCAATCCTTGCATTCCCAATTTGGGTCCTTTGGTTATGCATGACCACTTTAATGAGCACATTTAAAGCCTTTTCAAGTTGTGCCCTCCTAGATCTTGTGATTGGTTCACTTATGATTTGATTGGCTCCATGATTCTCATCATTCCCCCACTTTTCAAGAGGATTCGTCCTCAAATCTTCACCTACATAATCAAAAGGCAAAAGATCAGAAACATTAAAGGAGGTTCTCACATTATACTCACCATGAAAGTCTAGCTTGTAGGCATTTTCATTGAACCTTTCGATGGCTTGAAATGGACCATCTCCCTGTGGTAGATGCTTTGATTTTATTTTTCTATAAAGTGCTCTTTTCTCAGGTGCACCCACACCCAATCTCCAGGCTCAAATATCATCCTATGACGTCCTTTGTTGGCTTGTTTGATATATTGTTCAATCCTCCTTTCAATGTTGAGCCTTGCTTTCTCTTTTTTAAAATTTTTTGCAAAGTTTGGTAAATAAAATAAAGGAGCATGAGTCAATTTTTCCTTAAGAAATTGGATTGATATTTCTTGCTCTTCCCCCAATTTGAACGTAACATTATTTTTGATGACTTCGATTATCGGTGCTACTATGCTAAATTTTTTCACAAATCACCGATAAAAGCAAGCAAGTCCATGAAAACTTCGAACATTACTTAAACTTGTTAGGTTAGGCCACTCTTGGATAGCTCAATTCTTTTCTTCATCAACTTGAACTCCATGTGCACTCACAATGAAACCCATAAACATAAGCTTATCGGTGCAAAATGTGCACTTCTTTAGGTTAGGAAATAGTTTCTCTTTCCTAAGCACTTCAAGAACAGATTGTAAATGTATCAAATGTTCCTCCAAATTTTTGCTATAAATTAGAATATGATAAAAATAGACAACTATAAATTTTCCAATAAAAGAATACAAAACATGGTTCATTAATCTCGTGAAAGTACTTGGAGTATTAGTTAAACCAAATGGCATTACTAACCACTCATATAAACCATATTTTGTCTTAAATGCAATTTTATATTCATCACCTTCTTTCATTCTAATTTGGTGATATCGAATTTTCAGATCAAATTTAAAAAAGACACAAGAACCATGCAACTCATCTAACATATCAACTAAATGAGGAATAGGATGATGATAATTTACTGTGATATTGTTGATTGCTCAGTAGTCTAGGCACATCCTCTATGTCCTATCCTTCTTAGGGACCAAAATTACTAGAACAACGCATGGACTCATTATTTCTCTCACGTACCCCTTTTAAATTAACTCACTAACCTACATTTGTAGTTCCTTCATCTCCTCAGGATTACTCCTATAGGCTGGTTGGTTTGGAATGTTAGAACTAGGTACAAAATAAATTTGATGTTCAATCCCTCGGATAAGAGGTAATCTATTAGGAATTTCCTCGGGAAAGACATCCTTAAATTCCTACAAGATACAAACAATTGAACTAGGAAAAAATCAAATTGTTTAGTATTCAAAAATGCCTTATTGTACAGAAGTACAATCATTGGCTGATTAAGGAATATTTCTTTTTTAATTTCACTTGCTTTTGCATAGACATTTCTCTTTCTCTTTTCTTTTGTCTCAAAATTTTCAATCTCTCTTTCTTTATTTTTCTGATTTTCTCTCAATTTCTTTTTATCACTCTTTTTGCCACTAATTTTATTTTGTTCACACTCTTTTCTTTACTCTTATTCATTTCTTTAGTCTCACTCTCCTTTTCATCTTCACTCTTCTCTTATTCTTTTCTTTAGTCTCACTCTCCTTTTCATTTTCACTACTCTCTTTTCTCGCATTCTTTTCTTTAGTCTCACTCTCCTTTTCATTTTCACTCTTTTCTTTTCTCTCATTATTTTATTTAGTCTCACTCTCCTTTTCATTTTCACTCTTTTCTTTTCCTCTAACCATCTTCATTTGATCTTCAAAGGCTTGCTTGGGTGAAAAGGGGAAAAGTGTGATATTTCTACCATCCTTCACAAATTAATACTTATTTCTATATCCACCATGTATAACCCTTTGATCCTATTGCCAAGGCCTACCTAGCAGGATGTGCCCGGCTTGTATGGGTACCACATCACACATCACCTCATCTTTGTATTTTCCAATGGAGAAGCTCACTAATACTTGCTTATCAACCTTCACTTCCCCACTATCATTTATCCACTGCAACTTGTAAGGCTTAGGGTGTTCAAATGTAGGCAACCCTAATTTCTCAACTAAGGTAGTACTAGCCACATTGGTGCAACTTCCCCCATCTATGATAACACTACACACCTTGTTGCTCACATGACACCTTGTGTGAAAGATATTATATATTTTTTGTTCAATGTATTTCACCTTGACTCGAAAACTCAAAGACTTCCTTATTACAAGTGCTTGCTTATAAGCCCCCCTAACATTTTCTTTAGGTGTTTCTCGTTGTAAAGCTGCTAAGGCATTTTCTTGCCTTTCAAATCTTTCATTCATATAGACAATCAAGTTTTTCATCCTCTCAAAGGATTGTTCCAAAGCGCTCATCATGAACATAATATCTGGTCTTTCTTCGAGACTACCAATGTTGGAATTTTTTTTTTTTGCAATACTACACAATAAGAGGTTGGTGCAATAAAATAGAACTAATGTAAATTTACTCAATGCCTCACTTGTTTAGTGCTCGGATTGATCACTCAAAACCTCTTAGTTCATAATTAAAGCAACCAAATCCAGTAATTCCAAACAATTTGTAGAATTATCAAACACCCAAAAAGGTAGTTCACAATATCCCACTTGTTAAAGCACAAAGGAAACTAACTCAAATTGTTTAGGATCCTATATTAGAGTAGTAAGCACAAGGAAAATCAATAGATTAACAATATTGGAAGAACAACAATTTCCTCAAAGAAATCAACACAAAATTAGGAATTTATAATAATAGGGCAAAGTTCTTAGAACTATGAGTTCAAGCACTCACTAGAAATTAGCATATGTAATTTGGCCTCTTTTCTTTGTCTTTTTTTTAATAAATTCTGGCAACTCTTTTTTTTATTTTTTTTGGAACAAATATGCTCATAACTCAAGAGTAAATCAATACAACACCTTCAATATGAGTTTAAGGAATTTTTAAGATATCTAAAATAGCACATAAAGTACGACACAAAGGAGAAATGAAATTTCTACAGGAACTACCATAGAAATACCAGAAAACAACCAAAAACTACAAAAAATAAAAAATATTGCAGAATATGCAAGGAAAATGTAGAGTAGTTTCAGAAATATTAGAATTTGTAAGGAAAATGCAGAATAGTTTCAGAAACAACAAGATATGCAAGAAAAATGTAGAATAGCTTCATAAATAATAGGATATGCAAGGTTATTGTTGAAAATATTTAGACACAATAAAATTTGAAAAGAAAATGCAGAAAAAACGAGGAAACAAAGAAGAACAATATTTTTAGGGTTTGAAAAAAAAAATTCAGCAAGAACACAACAAAAGGATATTTTGTTTTCTATGTATCAGAAACAAAACAAGAACATAAGAACAATAACAATATAAAGGATAGGAATCTGAAAATTAGCACCTAAAGCTCTGATACCAAATGATATGAGCCAAGGGGTTAAGACCTAACTAATTTCATATTATATAGCAAAGGATTTCTCCATAAATCAATTGATATTACTCACCATTTTTCTGAGGGGAAAGACGCCACAATGAGGTGTTATTTCCTTGATAAATCTAGCATAAATGATACCCTAACATGTATGGATATTACTCACCATAAATGCTTGGATGCTAAACAATGCCGCAAAGGTTTCCAATCCCTTGATAAGTTGCTTAAAGAGGAACAAAGAGCATAAATGAGCTCTCAAATGATCTAAAAAATCAAATTTCATTCAAATGTGAATCTCCAGTAGCTAAGATACTCTTAAGTATTTATATGTTACAAATAAACCCTAAACTCTACTACATCACATCCCTTGATCTCATCCAAGGCTTGAAAATAAAGACAACCAAAAAGCACAAAAGGTAGTAGATAACATGGACCAAAACATGGAGAAAAATGGGGTAGGTGACTACAAAAGGAATCCTATGAAAATATTACAACTTCACCATTGATTTCATCTAAGGGCTAAAAAGAAAACTTCCCAAAATCAGTCCAAATGGCACAGGAAAAATGGAGCAAAATTAGAGCAGCTGAGAACAAAGGAATCCTAATAAAATATTACATCTTAACCTTTGATGTCATCCAAGGGCTGAAAAGAAAGCTTCCCATATTAGTCCAAATGGTACAACAATGTGCCTAGTTTTCTTTTGCCAATTTTGCCCTAATTTTCATCCTAGGCTTGTCCCAATCCTTGCACCCCTAATTTGGGTCCTTTGGTTATGCATGACTATATTAATGAGCCCATTTAAAGCCTTTTCAAGTTATGCCCTCCTAGACCTTGTGATTGGTCCACTTGGGATTTGTTTGGCTCCATGATTCTTATCAAAGTGTAATGTCATTACATTGTTGCTTTGGATTCATTTCTATATTACTAGGAAAATTTTCTCTTTGTTTGGCATTGATGGTTGTGGCTAATTACTCAATTTGCATTTCAAGATTTTTCAAAGTGGCTCCTATATTACTACAATGAGTCTCAATGTTATCTAACCGTAAATCACTCTTTTTATACCTTGCTTCGGTCTCCTCAACAAAGGAACCCATGGCATCCTCAGTGACATCTTCTTCTTGCTTGGTTGACTATAAAACCCTAGAGGAGGTTTCAACAAATTCTTTGTGTTTCTATAAGAAAAATTCTCATGATTTCAAAGTCTTGGATGGTAGTAATTTGGCATAGGATCACCATGATAATTGTAGTTCCAATTATTGATGTATTGAACCTTCTCTAGACTTGATTCATTAATCGGAACTATTATACTTTAAGTTACAACATATTCAGCACTTTGTAGTATTCTTTGAGTTGTCAAGGATGAAATCTAATGAGATAGAGATGCAACTTGAGCTGAAAGAGCAGCAAATGGTTCCAATTTATGAATCCTAAAAACTTTCTTAAGCATAGATCTTTCAATTGGGTATTGATAGTTGTTTGAGTCAATTTCTTCCAAAAGAGAACTAGCATCTTTGGCTATCTTTGACATCAAAGTTCCACCATAAGCAGCATCAACTATGGTTCTATTTTGCCTTTTTAACCCATTATAAAACATCTGAACTAGCAACCAATTTGGAAATCCATGTTAAGGGAAACACTGAATCATATCTTTATACCTTTCCCATGCTTCAAAGAGTGTCTCAAAATCATTTTATTTGAACTGACCAATCTCACTCCTGGGTTGGGCTGTTTTTATAGGTGAAAAGAATTTAGTAAGAAACTTTCCTACCATGTCTTTCCAACTAGTGATGCTTCCCGGTTGTAGAGATTATAGCCAACCTTTGGCCTTGTCCCTCAATGAAAAAGGAAACAACCTCAGTTTAATGGTGTCTTCAGTAACACATTCATCTTTATAGTGTCACAAATCTCCAAAAACATTGCCAAATGAATATTGGGATCATCAAGTGGCGATCCACTAAATTGGGCTTGTTGCACCATACTGCTCAATGCTGATTTAAGCTCAAAATTATTGGCATTAATGGTCTGGCATCTTACATCTAAGTAGTTTTCATTCATAATTGACCTTACATAATCCATCAAGGTGTGTGGCTGTACATTTAGTTCTCTTGCAACCATGGCTAGTACTTTCTTCTTTCTTCATGATCTAAAGATTCTCTCAATCTTCGATCAAAAGGAATAATGTTTCAAGTTCTAGTACGACGCATCTAACGTCAAAAACACACCTAAATAAAAATAAATATAAACATAAATAAAATATAATATAATATAATTTTAAATTAAAACCAAGATTAATTTGTATCGATATTGGCAAAAATAAGAAAAAATCAATCCCTAACAACGACGCCAAAAACTTGATCGGTGTAAAACTACAAGTGCACAGTATCGTAATTTTATAATAAAGTGATAAGAAGAATGTCGTCCTCTTGGATTTGTAACTTACTTTTGACAAATACCAAAATTATACTAATCTCAATTTTATCTAAAAAAATCACTAAGGTTGTTATAATTGAAATTTACAATAAAATTAATTTTAAAAAAATACACAAAAAAAAAATAAAGATATTGCTCAAAGATCAAATTAATGGGAAGAAAACTTCTAAGAAATTGATTTCACTTAATCCATCAATATGCCTTATTTATCTAACTAATTGAATTTAATTCTATTGTTTATTAGCAATCTCCAAAAAATATTCAAAGGTCTTTTTTGATAATCAATTGGAAACATCATTAATTTACACAAGAGTATGCAATTTAATAAAATAATAAAACATTAAGACCAATGATTTTAAGACTATATATGTTTATACAACTCTTTCAATCTTTATATTTACCTATACCGAAATATTTCAGATCTATCATATAATTCCCGCTTACGATGGTAAATTATAAGACTAAAATAATTTAATTAATAGATAGTTAATTAGAAGCATTAAATTCAGAATAAATCATTCAAACATAAAAAAAATAATTTAATTTAACATAAAAAATGAAGCATAGTTCAAAATTAAATTACATCTTTTTTTTAACATAAAGAAAAAATTAGTTCGTATTAAAAATTAAATTTTACATAAACGAATTTATTATAACGTAAATAAGATATAATGAGATAAAATAATATTTAAATAAGATTAAATAATATTATATCATAAACTTATTAAATATATTAAATAAAATATGATACTTAAATATATCTAACTATAATTATATAATATATAATTTATATATTTTTATCAAGGTAATAATAAAAACTTTATATATTTTACTGGTAATTATATTTTGTTTTTAATTTTCCATTCACTTGTTAACTTTGAATACAGATATTCGGATCCTTCTGGTACTTCTTTGCAGTACAGCTAGAGACATCATGTGCATCAAATATGTTAGATTGCAAAGACACCACAAGGAAGAATTCGACAAGTAACTTTTGCTCTGTAAATCAAACCTTTGATTTCGGAATCTACTCAGAAGCAATTAAAGCTGATTTGCTTGTCACAAAAGATATTCCAAGAAAGATTATTCATTCTTTTTGGTGAGTCATAAAAAATAAATAATTACATCCAGTTTTATTGTAACTTCGTAAAAAATAAATAATTAAAAATATTATTTTATTTTTAATTTTATGATGTACAGTCTTGTGGCAAAAACCTCCAATCAAGTGGCTATCTGTGGGAGACCTGTTTTGGAGCTTTAATTACCACCGCTGGGCTCGTGCTTTTTTTTTTTTTTTTGTATTTTATTGGACAAGTCCAGGTTTGTTCTGAATATATATAATTGATGCCGGATAATATACGGAGTAAAATAGGTCGCTAATATAAGCAGGAGTAGATCAATGGAGAGAATAAGTATACTATTTATAGAATTATAAATAAATTTATACATAAAATGAAATTATACACTTTGATTTTTAAATTTTTTGTTTACATTATTAACCAAGCAAGATCATAAATCAACTTCAACAAAAAAAACACAAACAATAATTAAGAAATATTTTTTTAATTTACTATTTTTATAGTTTCCCTCGTCATGATTTCTAACTTTATATATGCCACTCAATATAAGTAATAACTATTAATTTTTTATTTAATTTTTAATTCCATGTTAATTTTTTATGAATTTTTAAAGGGAATTTTAGTTTATAAATAAAGAATCTCTTCTTATATATATTAGCATAATAACATCCTAGAAAAATAATACACTTTGTATTTAAGAAAATTATGTCTTATTTATTTACCCTTTTAATTTAAGAGACAAGTATAAAGAAAAGAAAAAAAAAACTCCTAATTATGGCATGGAGTTTTTCTTAGTTTGGCTAAAGAATAAATAAAATTTCAAATCCGAAGAAGTTTATTATATCCACTACTACAAAAAGAGGTATTTAAGTCGTTGTGTAAAGTCGGTTTTTTTAAAGTCGGTTCGGTGTAAAACCGACGCTATCCACGTCGGACGTAGCGTCGGTTCTCCACGTCAACCGACGCTACCCACGTGGCTAGCGTCGGTTGACGTGGCCAACCGACGCTATCCACATGATATAATAAGCTTTCGGGCAAATTTTATGCAGAAACCCATTTTCCTTCCTCTCTTCTCCAATTTCTTCCTCTCTCTCCTCCATTTTCCTACACCGCGCGCCACCTTCTTTCTAAATTTCTGGCCACCTCCGACCACCATTTGTAACGTCATTTTGTAAGTTATATTTCTATTCTCATTATCTTTCAGATCTACTATTTTTTTGAGCGAAATATTATAATTTTTTTATACCCATTTTCTGTATAAATTTTTGATGTAGATATGTTTTTTTATTTTGTTTGACTTATTTTATGTGGAAATAATATCTGAAATGTTGTGGTTTTGATGGATTATATATAATTATTTTGCGTGGATAATAAATAATTATAGTAGAATTTTGCAGTTTTTTATGTATAAATTTTTGATGTAGATATGTTTTTTATTTTGTTTGATTTATTTTATGTGGAAATAATATCTGAAATGTTGTGGTTTTGATGGATTATATATAATTATTTTGCGTGGATAATAAATAATTATAGTAGAATTTTGCAGTTTTTTCTGTATAATTTTTTGATGTAGATATGTTTTTTATTTTGTTTGACTTATTTTATGTGAAAATAATATCTGAAATGTTGTGGTTTTGATGGATTATAGATATTTACTGTGCGTGGAGAATAAATAATTATAGTAGAATTTTTGACATATTAATATTCAGTTTGTTTTATTTTGCTTGTATAGAAATGGTTTTGTAAAATGATTAAAATGATAATTGTTTTGCATTATGTATGTTTTGATATATATTCTAATAATTAGGAAATTTATATATAATAATACTTCGAATATATTCATTGTATACATAATTAAATAATATGTTTATCTGATGTCATTAATAGAAAATGGACAAATCTTGGATGTCAAAGTGTAGAATTGAGCAAGACTATATTTCTGGAGTTGAAAGTTTCATGGAATTTTCTTGTAGAAATAGTAATATTGGAACTAGTATGATTCGTTGCCCATGTGTTAAATGTAAAAATGAGCGATTTCATGAATTTGATGAGGTTAAGTATCACCTTATCCGTAATGGTATTCTATTGAGCTATAAATGTTGGTATTATCATGGAGAAAATATTGATAATATTCATGTAAAAAAGATAAATAAGAATGTGAGTGGATTACATACATATTATCATAATGTACAGACAGAAAATATGTTTCATGATGTTGAAGAGGAATTACGAGAGGATGATCCCGAAACCTTTAATAAACTTATAGAAGATGCCGAAAAACCGTTGTATCCAAAATGCAAAAAATACACTAAAATGTCGGGATTGGTTCATTTGTACAATGTGAAGGAAAAACATGGTTTTTCGGACAAGGGATTCACAGAATTACTAAATCTATTAGTCGATATGTTTCCTGAGGGTATTTAATTGCCATCTTCAATGTATGAAGTGAAGAAATCTCTTAGTCGATTTGGCATGGAATATCATAAGATTCACGCTTGTCCTAATTTTCAGATTTAAGTTTGTAATGAAAAATAATATATTTCTCTCTAACATTCTTAATATAAAATCTTGAATAAAAACAAAATCAATTCATTTTAGAGATTTTTACCTATTTAATATTTCGCAAGCATAACAACATTATTATTACATCATGTTTATAAACAGCCAGCAGAGTTAAATTTAATCACAGACAAATTAAATATAACATGTAAGAATAAAGCATAAAAAATAACTGTAAAGAAAATAAAATCCTTACAGAACTTCGATGCTATTCCCGTTGCTGAAAAACCTCCAAGCGGAATTTGCACTCCCATTTATTGAATCAAAAGCTAATATATTACAAAAACATAACTAGTTCTTCCCAAAAAGGGAAGAACTCTAAAACTAAGAGAAATTAACCACAAACTAAGAAAAACTAAAAAAACCTAAA
This sequence comes from Hippophae gyantsensis, assembly GCA_030763125.1. Lineage (NCBI taxonomy): Eukaryota > Viridiplantae > Streptophyta > Magnoliopsida > Rosales > Elaeagnaceae > Hippophae > Hippophae gyantsensis. The sequence goes on along the minus strand of CM061039.1, from coordinate 24,038,642 downwards.
AATCTAAGAAAAGAGAGAAAGAAAGAAGAGAGAAGTGTGTTTTGAAGGTGTGTTTAGAAGTGAAGAGAAGGGGGGTATTTATAGGTGAAGATGGAGAGAAAAAGTGGGAAAAAAATGTAAAAACGCGGATTAGTGATTGCTGACGTCATTTGATGACGTCAGCATGACGGGCGGCAGACTGCGTCTTGTAGCGGGTGAACAGTTCCCGCGGATGAACAGTGGGGCACAGATGAACAGTGGCGCGGATGAACAGTGCGCGCGGATGAACAGTGGGGCACGGATGAACAGTGCGGAGCTGGGCGCTGGGGCGCGGCGGCGCGATTTTCTCCTTTCTGACATTTTTGTCCTTTTTGACCCATTTTGTCCAATTTTTCCATATTTGTTGACCTTTCCCCATTTATTTATTAATATATTTGTGATGTATTGCTTCCAGTATTCCTCTTTGAGTTTTTAAGTTGCGTTTTTAAGCCAAAATACCTGAAAAACAGTAAAAATACCCGTGATTCCGAAAAAGACAAATTTATATAAATATATGACAAAACATATAAATATATATATTTTTAATCAATTAATGTGCATAAAATCATGGTTATTTTAGTGTTTTTTGAGCACTCATCACAACCCCCAACCAGCTTCTTCCTAGTCCCTTAGCAAGAGAAGCGATAAAAACTAAAAATTAAATTATCCTAAATCACTTTCGTGGATTGAAACGGTTGCATTTAGCCTATGCAACAAGCCTTTAAACCCCTAGGTTGCCCTAGTGGACGAGTTTGAGTCTCGTGAGGGTTTTCAGTAATGATACCCACAAACATTGAACTAAATGTAAAAATAAAAACAATCAAATCAAAAAACTAAAATTACAACAAAATTAATTTAAGAATAAAAGAAAACAACATATCACAAAAATGTCTCATACTTTTTAATCTCCTTTAAGATCATAATTAAAATCTCAAGCATAAGTTATTTTAATCTTTTTAAACAATCATGATTTATTATAATAATTAGTCGAAAATCATTTTCATATTTCATATCAAAAATGTATCAATTTAATTTCACCCAATTTTAGTGTCATGAATCCGAATTCGCTTCGACTCTATTCCTCACAAGTCCATACTCTCAAAACACTGAATCCTATGGGTTCAAACACTCCTACTAATTTATATGCGAAAGAGTTGATGTATAGAAATGAACTAATATGTTCGCATATGTATAAAGAAGAAAGGCTCAAAGTGTTATTTTGACGTTGATCTCATGGAAGGAATCAAATGTATAAATTATAAAGACATCATATATAAAAATTATTTTCATGCATAAATCAAACTCATTAAGAAAAAATTTCAAGATATATGCCTTTTACAAATGAAGACAAGTGCAATGACTTTTAGGGAATTACTTTCTATATCTTTCTTTTGTAATTAGCCTTTACTCACAACTTTGTAGGCAATGTGGGTCATAGTATGTAGATTATACTATATATTCTTTCTCTCTATATTTTTCTGAAGATATTTTTCAATATATATCATTTTTTAGAGAGTCAACCCATGTATAGATTGTACATTTTTTTTTTAGGGATTTTGGTGAGTGGTTAATTTTGTGGCTCTTCTGTTTGATCTTGGCTTAGGTAACCCCATATATGTCTTTTTGTTTTTGTAACAGTCATGCACGAATGAGATAAAAGCATATACTATCAATTTCTACTCAAATCATTTAATCTAAACAAAAATAATAATAAAAAATATACGACACTCTATTAAGATGAGAAAAAAAATTCATACATTCAATATTAATGCCTATAGAGATCATCTAAAAATTTGAAGAGATAAGAAATGTGTTTGGAGTAGAAAAAATATATATTTCACTCTGAATAAAGGAAATTAGGCTCAAATTATATCTCACAAAGGTAGTCTCCACTAAAACAAATTCATAAACACCGATTTTGGGTTTAATATAATTTCCACATTTTATCAAGAAATACTAGTTATGACAAAAACTAACTAATTATCAAAAATAATTACAAAAATATTTCATGATATGTTTTCAAAAATTAATCTAACAGTACCAAAGACTTAACTATTTACTTAAATTTGACTTAAAGAAATGATAAATTTTTGTGAAATTTTTTTATTTATTTATTTATTTATTTATTTATTTATTTTTGTTTTTTTAAGCATGGTAACTTTTCACCACCCCCAACCTAGAACTTACATTGTCCTCAATGTAGCAACTGCAAATTAAAGATAAAGAGAAAAGAGGAGAAAGATTACCTATTTCTTGAGAATGTGTAAGTAGTAATGAAGAAATGCAGGTGCATCCATCATATTCATCATTAAAGTGTGTACAGACAGATCGCTGTGAACTTCTAACATCTCAACAAATATTTTTAGTTTTAACAATTTTAAAAATTCACAAAAATTAGTTTGCGTGTAATAAAATTCAAATGAAATAAATTCGTTTGTTTCGAAAATTGTGTCCATTCGTTAATATAAAAAAAAATTAGGTTCCTTGCACCTTTTTGCTTTTACGTTTTATCAAGTTATAAATATTTCTTAGAGATATCTACTATTGTTTTTATTTATTTATTTATTTATTTTAAGAGCAAAATGTTGATACACAATAGGAGGAGGATCATTTTCAACTACAAACAACCATGGGAGATGCTGAAGATAGGCGGAAAAAGATGAAAGACTATACAATGCCAATCATTGGCAATGTAACTTCCGGCATCCAATTACAAGAGGCTGCAAGGAATTATGAATTGAAAAAGATTCATTATTCTTTGTTGCCTTCCTTTTACGGTATCCCTAATGAAGACCCTTTGCATTTCATTCGAGAATTCTATGCTATTGTCCAAACCTTTCCACTACATGCAATTAATGAAGATCAACTTAGGATGAGGTGTTTTCCTTACACCCTCAAAGAAAAAGCTTGGTCCTGGTTCATTACTCTACAGTCAGGTTCTCTTAAAACTTGGGAGGCAGTCTATGAAATTTTTATGGGTAGGTTCTATTCCCATCAAAAGACTGTTGATCTAAGAACAAAGATAGCAACATTTTCTCAAATGTATGAAGAGCCCTTTCATGAAGCTTGGGAACGATTCAAACTCCTTTTCATTCAATGTCAAAATCATAGCTTTCCATTACAGCTACAAAACCAATTCTTTTATGATGGATTGACACTACGAGTCAATACATGGTTGATAATCTTCTTTGGAGAGTCTTTGTAGGAGAAAAGACCGTAGAGGAAACCTATAATCTTTATGAGCTATTGGGTTCTAATTCCGAACAAAGAGGTGGTAGAAGGAAAGCAAGGGTCAATAAAGTTGGCTCTGATAATGAGATAACCTTGCAACTTGCTGAATTGACTAAACAAGTGAAATTTCTCACTACCCACCAAATTTCAAATCAAGAGATATGTGAAGTGTGTTGTTCAATTGGGCATGGTACTCATAATTGTTCAAATACTTGTGATTCTAGTGTCAATGCCATAGAGGAGGTCCAATCTTTTCAAAGGTATCATCCAAACACGTATAATCACCCAGCCTACACCCAATATCCAACACTAAGGTCGGTTAACAACCACCCTTACCCACCAAACCAATCTTTTAAGCCAACCTTAGAAGATAGCTTGAATGCTTTTATTCAAGTTAGTCGTGACAACCAATTGATGACTAATCAAAGGTTGAACACCATGGAGGCTTCGGTTAAAAGGATTGAATCTAAAGTTGGGCAACTAGCTGAACAAATGCAAAAGAAAGAACCAGGAAAGTTGCCTAGTCAACCAGAACAAGCAAAGGATGTAAGAACCCTTCGAAGTGGTAAGGTAGTCAATACCAGTTTACCTGAAATCTCTAACAATCTACCTTGTAGTTCAGGTAACAAAGAAGGCGATATTCTAATCTCGCAAAAAGAAGAAACAAGTGCTAAACTTAACAAGCCTTCTGAAAAACTCATTGGGGGGTCATCTGACACCCCCAAAATTCAAAAGACAACAGAACCACACCAGATGCAAGTACCTTTTCCCCACCGGTTAAGAGTCCAAACAAGATAAGCAATTCAATGATCTTTTTAATATGCTCTCTAAAGTAAATATCAATTTACCATTATTAGAAGTGATCATGAATGTGCCCTCATATGCCAAGTTTTTCAAAGAGTTGAACACTAAGAAAAGGAGGTATGAACTGAATGAACAAGTAGTAGTATCAGAAATTTCTAGATTTGTACTTGACAAACTACCCCTAAGTTGAAAGACCCTGGAAGTTTTATTATAAACATAACTATGGGGGATAGGAAGGTTGCTAAAGCAATGCTTGATTTAGGTGCTAGTATAAATTTGATGCCCTACTCTATATTCGTACAACTCAATCTAGGGGATTTAAAACCCACAACTATGTCCCTTCAACTTGCAGACAGATCTCTTAAATATCCAGAGGGAATAGTTGAGGATGTTTTGGTACAGGTAGACAAACTGATAATACCTGTTGACTTTGTGGTTCTGGATATGCAAGAAAATCCAGCATTGGACAGAGAGCACACAATATTGCTTGGTAGACCATTTATGGCAACTACTAAAACTATTATTGATGTCCAAGATGGAAATTTGACAATGACAGTCTTAGGAGAGACTGTTCATTTTCAAGTTTTTGATTCTTCACCTTTCCCTTCTATTTCTGCCATCGATGAAATATTCGATGTTGATCCTTTGGATAATCTTGTCCAAAACACCTTTTTCCAAACCAGAATAGAAGACAAGCTTCAAACCGTTCTTACACTTGAAAAGGTTGAAGAAGATTTAGATGAGGAAATTAATGGGTACCTTAAACAACTAGACAATGATGAAGTGATGACAAAATCTAGTACACTTTTAAATCTACCCAGTTCTTCATCTATTAAAGAGGCCAATCCACCTGAACTTGAACTCAAAGACTTACCTGAGCACTTAAAATATGTGTTTTTGGGAGAAGGAGAAACTTATCCAGTGATAATTTCTTCAACCTTGACCAAATCACAAGAAAAGGAACTCATCAAAGTGCTTAAACAGTTTAAGAAATCTATAGGTTGGAGTATAGGGGATATAAGAGGCATTAGTCCAACAATGTGTATGCACAAGATCAACTTGGAGGATGGTGCTAAACCCATCTGAGAGGCCCAAAGAAGACTAAACCCAAACATGCAAGAGGTAGTTAAAAAGGAAATTCTTAAATTATTAGAAGAAGGGATTATCTATCCTATTGCGGATAGTAAGTGGGTTAGTCCAGTGCATGTGGTACCAAAGAAATCTGGGATAACAGTTGTTAAAAATGACAAAAGTGAATTAGTGCCCACTAGAATAATCACTGGATGGAGAATGTGTATAGATTTTAGGAAACTAAATTTATATACGAAAAAGGATCACTTTCCTCTTCCATTCATTGATCAAATGTTGGAAAGATTAGCTGGGCACGAATTTTACTGTTTTTTGGATGGACTGTCTGGATATTATCAAGTACCCATAGCACCAGAAGATCAGGAAAAGACCACATTTACATGTCCTTTTGGGACATTTGCTTTTCATAGAATGCCATTTGGGTTATGCAATGGTCCTGCCACTTTCCAGAGATGCATGATATCTATTTTCTCAGACATGGTGGAAAAATTCATTGAGATTTTCATGGACGATTTCTCTGTCTTTGGGAACTCATTTGATGATTGCTTACATAAATTGACTTTGGTTTTAGAAAGATGCATTGAATGTAATCTCACCCTTAGTTGGGAGAAAAGTCATTTTATGGTTCAACAAGGGATAGTTTTAGGACATATAATTTCAAACAAGGGTATTGAAGTTGATAAGGCAAAAGTTGAATTGATATCCAAACTACCTCCCCCTACATCTGTGAAGGGGATAAGAAGCTTCTTGGGACATGCAGGATTTTACAGACGATTTATTAAAGATTTCTCTAAAATAAGTCGTCCCTTATGTAACTTGCTATCCAAAGATGCTGATTTTGATTTCAACAATGACTGCCTTACTTCCTTTAATACCTTGAAAGATAAACTAACATCTACCCCTGTTATTATGGCACCAAACTGGTCTTTACCTTTTGAAATAATGTGTGACGCTTCTGATTATGCAATAGGAGCAGTCCTGGGACAAAGAGTGGATAAACGTTTGCATGTCATCTACTATGCTAGCAAAACACTCAATGATGCCCAAATGAATTACACCACCACTGAAAAGGAATTCTTGGCTATAGTATTCTCTTTAGACAAATTTCGGTCTTATTTAGTAGGATCTAAAGTGATTGTGCATTCGATCATCTTTGCTTTAAGATACCTATTAAGGAAACCAAATGCCAAACCAAGATTAATCAGGTGGGTCTTACTCTTACAAGAATTTGACCTAGAAATCAAGGATAAGAAAGGCAGTGAAAAATTAGTAGCTGACCATTTGTCTAGGTTGATTTCTGACTTCAATTCTCTTAAAGATGAGAGTAATGAAGATATAGTTGAAACCTTTCCTGATGAACAATTATTTTTCTTAGGTCCGAACCCATGGTATGTTGATATTGTAAACTATCTTGCCACTGGTGTTTTGCGACCTAACACTTCATATCAGGACAAGAAAAGGTTTTTTAAAACTATTAAGGACTATTTCTGGGATGACCCTTATTTATATAAGATTGGTCAAGATCAAGTCATCAGGAGGTGTGTAACTGAAGAAGAACATAAGAGCATTCGACTTTTGTCATGAACTTCATTGTGGGGTCATTTTGGAGGTGAAAAGACCAGTAAGATATTACAGTCTGGATTCTTTTGGCCCACTCTTTTTAAAGATGCTCATATGTTTTGTGCACAATGTGATAGATGTCAAAGAACAGGAAACATAAGCAAAAGAGATGAAATGCCTTTGACATCTAATTTAGTTGTTGAACTCTTTGATGTATGGGGGATTGACTTTATGGGTCCTTTTCCCCCATCTAATGGTTTTCAATACATTTTGGTTGCTGTGGATTATGTGTCCAAGTGGGTAGAAGCTATCCCCACCAAAACCAATGATGCTAATGTTGTTGTGAAATTCTTGAAAGATTTCATATTCAGTAGGTTCGGAACGCCTAGAGCTATAATAAGTGATGGAGGTAGCCATTTTTGTAACAAACTCTTTGATGGAGTACTAAACAAGTACAACATCACACATAAGGTAGCTACTCCATATCATCCTCAAACTTCCGGTTTAGTGGAAGTAAGTAATAGGCAAATTAAGGGAATATTGGAACGCATGGCTGCGTCCTTCAAGGAAGGATTGGGCATTTAAGTTAAATGATGCCTTATGGGCATACCGCACCGCTTACAAAACACCTATTGGGATGAGCCACACCGGTTAATCTTTGGGAAAGCGTGCCACCTTCCAGTTGAACTTGAACACAAGGCTTACTGGGCAATTAAAGAACTAAACATGGATTTAGATAAAGCAGGTGAAAAACGATTACTCCAGCTTCATGAGTTGGAAGAAATTAGGAATGAAGCTTATGAGAATGCCAAATTATACAAAGACGCGACTAACCGCTATCATGACAAGAGGCTAGTTCCTAAAACTTTTCACCCTGGAATGAAAGTTCTTTTATTTAACTCTCGTTTGAGATTGTTTCCAGGAAAGCTGAGATCAAGATGGGATGGACCATTCAAAATAGTTCAGGTATCTGAACATGGAGTGGTAGAACTATTGGACTCCAAGACACAAAAAACGTTCAAAGTTAATGGCCATCGTGTCAAGCCTTATTTAGAAGAACCAAACAACATTGCTGAAATGGATTGCATTTGGCTGAGTAACCCTTAGCACCAAAAAGATACGTCTTGCTAAGACGTTAAACTAAGCGCTGGATGGGAGGCAACCCATCATTTTAGCAAAAAAAAAAAAGAAAAAAAAAATTTGTTATTTGTTTTATTTACTTAATTTTATTGTTTATTTTAGTTTACTTATATGTGAATAATTTTCATAAATTTAAACAAGTGTCAACAAAACTGGATTCCACCCATCAACCTGTTTTTGAGCCAAACATAGAACCAAGTCTTAATCCTTTACTAGAACCAAAAGAAATGGAGGAAAACCAACATGTTAGGGAAACCACGATGAAGGAGTTTGCAAGACCGGTGATTGGCACGACAGAATCGCCGCTATCCAGTTGGGTGAGGCTGCTCGGAATTATGACCTTAAGAATATTCATTTTTCTATGCTTCCTTCCTTTTATGGGCTACCTAATGAAGATTCTCTTTCCTTTATGAGAGATTTCTATGCTACGGTCCAAACATTCCCCCTCGGTATTCTAAACGAGGATCAACTTAGGATGAGATGTTTTCCCTACACTTTAAAGGATAAGGCCAAAGCTTGGTTGATGTCACTTCCCCCAGGTTCTCTGATGACATGGGGTAATATTTACAATAAATTCATGGGAAAATTCTATTCCCACCAAAAAACATCAGAGTTGAGAGGAAAGATTGCTACTTTCTCTCAGATGGAAGGAGAACCATTCCATGAAGCTTGGGATAGGTTCAAAATGTTTCTCACTCAATGTCCCCATCATAGCTTTGCCCTGGGTTGCAGAACCAATTCTTTACGATGGACTTACACAACAATGTCGGTTCATTGTCGACAACGCTGCGGGAGGAGCAATAGGAGAAAAAGGCGCCTCGAGACGTATAACCTCTTTGAGATCTTTGGGTGCTAATTCCCAACAGAAAAGCTCCCGAGTGAGAAAAGCTGGAGTTCATGAAATCGACTCCAGTAATGAAGTTCAACAACAACTTGTTCAACTGACTAAGTAAGTTGCCCTTCTCGCTACACAAACCAACACCAATAATGAACAAAATGGTTTGTATAGCAACATGGGACATGGTACTGAAGCCTGTCCATATCAAGGAGAAACAAATGGACCTGAACAGGTTAATGTGTTGGGAGCATATCAACAGAGACCAAGGTTTGATCCCAATTCAAATACCTATAATCCTGGGTGGAAAAGTCATCCAAATTTCTCCTGGAGGCAAAACAACCCTCCTTTCACTCAAAGCTCAAACCAGGCAGGCCAGCAATTCCACCCACCTATTCCAAGAAGCATTCCCAATAAACCAACCCTGGAGGACAACTTGAATTCTTTTATTCAAGTCTCGTAGGATAACCAATCTAAAACCAATCAACGGTTGGACTGTGAAAGCTTCTATTAAAAAGGTGGAAGTTCAAGTTGAACAGTTAGTTGAACATTTGCAAAAGAGCAAAGACTAATTTGATACTTAAATGAATTCAATGAAGAGGAGACATTGAGTTTTTCATTCTGCAATCTCCAAGCAACGTCTTACTAGAAGACGATAAATTTTAGTCCTGTATGGGAGGTCACCCATTGTTGTATTTTCCTTTGTTTTAGTTTGCGTGTAATAAAATTCAAATGAAATAAATTCGTTTGTTTCGAAAATTGTGTCCATTCGTTAAAATAAAAAAAAATTAGGTTCCTTGCACCTTTTTGCTTTTACGTTTTATCAAGTTATAAATATTTCTTAGAGATATCTACTATTGTTTTTATTTATTTATTTATTATTTTTTTTTAAGCATGGTAACTTTTCACCACCCCTAACCTAGAACTTACATTATCCTCAATGTAGCAACTGCAAATTAAAGATAAAGAGAAAAGAGGAGAAAGATTACCTATTTCTTGAGAATGTGTAAGTAGTAATGAAGAAATGCAGGTGCATCCATCATATTCATCATTAAAGTGTGTACAGACAGATCGCTGTGAACTTCTAACATCTCAACAAATATTTTTAGTTTTAACAATTTTAAAATTATTCACACGTAATTAAACTAAAATAAAAAATAGAAATTAAACAAATTAAACAAATAAAATTAAATTACCTAAAATGATGGGTTGCCTCCCATCCAGCGCTTAGTTTAACGTCTTAGCAAGACGTAACTTGGGGATTGCATTTTAAGTAAACTCAATGTCCCCTCATCATTGAGTCACTCAAACCTATAGGTAAGACAAGATTGTCTACCTATACTTTTTCAGTCATGCCCTATTGATTTTCAAATTTTTACGTACTTAAAACTAGGGACATGTTTGTGAGTTTCAGATCATCCACATCTAGGTACAAATCAAATAATTAAAGGCATCAAAACACAATTGTACCTAGATCAATCAAAACAACTAACTCCTTAGATTGTAATTAAAATTTTTAAAATTTTGGAGATAGTTTCAGATTTTTTTTTTTGTTTTTTTTTTGTTTTTTTTTTTGGTTTTTTTAAGTATAATATCTAAGTTAAAATAACATAATCAGTATTAACCAAGAGTGCTCCCAGGAAAGAATGGTGGTGCAAAGGCTCCTTAAAAACCATCCTCCTAGATAGAACAACGTTCCTAGGAAAGAGTAGTGGCACAAAGGCTTCCAAGAACTAGTCTCGCAAATGAACTCCTTAGATCTTTACTTTTCATGCTATTAAAATTAAGTTAATTAAGTTAAGTTAAATAAAAATTTAAGTTAATTAAGTTAATGAAACTCTAAGTTAATTAAGTTAAGTTAAGTAAAAATCTAAGTTAATTAAGTTAATGAAAATGTAAGTTAATTAAAAAATTAAGTTAATTAGGTTAATTTAAATAAAGATTTAAATTAATTAAGTTAATGAAAATCTAAGTTAATTAAAAACTTAAGTTAATTAAGTTAATTAAGTTAAATGAAAATTAAGAGAAAAAAAAAACATAGTAAAAAAAATAATAAAAAAAAATAAAATAAAAAAAAAATAAAATAGAAAAAAAAAAAATTAAAAAAGGAAAATAAAATAAAATTAAAAAAGGTAAAAAAAAATTGATTTTTTTTTTTATTTTTTATTTAAAAAAATAAAATTAAGATTTAAAAAAAAAACTTAAAATTAAATGAAAAAGTTTTTTATATTTTTTTTATATTTATTTTATTTTTTATTTTTTTTATTTTTATTGTATTTTATTTTAAAATTTTTTTTTTTTTTTAATTTTTTGTTAATTTTTTTAATTTTTTTAATTTTTTAATTTTTTAATTTTTTAATTTTTTAATTTTTTAATTTTTTTAATTTTAATTTTTTTTATTTATTTTTACTTTTTTTACTATTCTTGAGCGGTAAGTTTTATTTTATTTTTTATTTTTTATTTTTTTTAATTTTCCTTGTTTTTTATTATTATGAAATTTGAAATTTGAAAATTTTTTTTTTGAAATTATTTTTATTTTTATTTATTTATTGTTTTTACTATTTACGAACAACAATTTTATTATTATATATTTATTATTTTTTTGTTTTTTATGAGAGAAAAAAATTTTATTTTAATTTTTATTTTTATTTTACTATTCACAAACAACAACAAAAAATTTAACTTATTTTTGTTTTTTTAATCAAAATAAAAAAAATCACAATTATTTACAACACAAAAAGTTTTTAAAATTTTGATAAATAATTTAAAAACGCTATTCATTCCAAGACTACGCCAAAACTTGATCGGGCAAAAGCGAAGCGTCGCTGATCCTCGCCTTTACTTTGGTTTTATCTATTTATAAAACTCTCGCAGTGCACGAATCATTTCGTAGAAAATGATAAGTATACTCCCAAGGTCGATCTAAGGAAGGAATGTATGTGGTTTTTAATTTATTATTCAAACTTTTAAAAACGAAATTAAATCCTAAACATCCTGTCACGATATTTTGGGGTTTTGTGTTTTTAATCTAATTACATAAAAATAAACATAGATTCAATAAACATTTATGCAAATTTTATCATTTATAATGGTGGAGTATTTATGGATATAATAATTAAGTTAATTATGCTTGCTCATATTATTTAGGTTATTAAAGATATGAATTGATATTTATTGATTCTCTCCTTTTTATATGAATACCACCTTTGGTGGGGTTAGATATTCTTTGTTAACTAAACAAATCAATTAACACCTATGGGTGGGGTTGATAACTAATTTGGTTAATTAAATTAATTTCTTTTTCTAAGAGATTGAAAATGAACCATTTAAATGCCACCTTTGGTGGGGTTAGATAGTTTAAACTTTATTCAAGGTGTCCAAATTAAACCTAAGAATTTAGTTATCCGAGTACTAACTTTCATGTTTTAAAACCACTACTGAAAACATGTTGTCAATACATTTTCAGATAATAATTCTTATAAAAACTTTTGAAATAGAGCTTCACTCTAACTACCTAGGCGATTGTACCAACAAATAAAAGAGCACTACTCTAAATCGAATAGGATAACTAAACCTTAAAATCTAATTTTCAGATTTAAGTTTGTAATGAAAAATAATATATTTCTCTCTAACATTCTTAATATAAAATCTTGAATAAAAACAAAATCAATTCATTTTAGAAATTTTCACCTATTTAATATTTCGTAAGCATAACAACGTTATTATTACATCATGTTTATAAACAACAACAGAGTTAAATTTAATCACGGACAAATTAAATATAACATGTAAGAATAAAGCATAAAAAATAAGCGTAAAGAAAATAAAATCCTTACAGAACTTCGATGCTATTCCCGTTCTTTGAAAAACCTCCAAGCGAATTTGCACTCCCATTTATTGAATCAAAAGCTAATATATTACAATAACATAACTAGTTCTTCCCAAGAACGGAACAACTCTAAAACTAAGAGAAATTAACTACAAACTAAGAAAAACTAAAAAAACCTAAAAATCTAAGAAAAGAGAGAAAGAAAGAAGAGAGAAGTGTGTTTTGAAGGTGTGTTCAGACGTGAAGAAAAGGGGGGTATTTATAGGTGAAGATGGAGAGAAAAAGTGGGAAAAAAATGTAAAAACGCGCATTAGTGATTGCTGACGTCATTTGATGACGTCAAGATGACGGCGCTGCTTGTAGCGGATGAACAGCTTCCCGCGGATGAACAATGGGCTGGATGAACAGTGGCGCGGATGAACAGCAGTCTGTGATGAACGATGGGCACGGATGAAACGATGCGGAGCTGGCCCAAGCGCGCGGCTGGCGGCACGGCGCGATTTTCTCCTTTCTGACATTTTTGTCGTAGAAAATGATAAGTATACTCCCAAGGTCGATCTAAGGAAGGAATGTATGTGGTTTTTAATTTATTATTCAAACTTTTAAAAACGAAATTAAATCCTAAACATCCTGTCACGATATTTTGGGGTTTTGTGTTTTTAATCTATTAACATAAAAATAAACATAGATTCAATAAATATTTATGCAAATTTTATCATTTGAAATAGTGGAGTATTTATGGATATAATAACTAAGTTAATTATGCTTGCTCATATTATTTAGGTTATTAAAGATATGAATTGATATTTATTGATTCTCTCTTTTTTGTATGAATACCACCTTTGGTGGGGTTAGATATTCTTTGTTAACTAAACAAATCAATTAACACCTATGGGTGGGGTTGATAACTAATTTGGTTAATTAAATTAATTCCTTTTTCTAAGAGATTGAAAATGAACCATTTAAATGCCACCTTTGGTGGGGTTAGACAGTTTAAACTTTATTCAAGGTGTCCAAATTAAACCTAAGAATTTAGTTATCCGAGTACTAACTTTCAAGTTTTAAAACCACTACTGAAAACATGTTGTCAATACATTTTCAGATAATAATTCTTATAAAAACTTTTGAAATAGAGCTTCACTCTAACTACCGGGTGATTGTACCATCAAATAAAAGAGCACTACTCTAAATCAGACCGGATAACTAAACCTTAAAATCTAATTTTCACGTTTAAGTTTGTAATGAAAAATAATATATTTCTCTCTAACATTGTTAATATAAAATCTTGAATAAAAATAAAATCAATTCATTTTAGAGATTTTTACCTATTTAATATTTCGTAAGCATAACAACGTTATTATTACATCATGTTTACTAAACAGCCAGCACAGTTAAATTTAATCACAGACAAATTAAATATAACATGTAAGAATAAAGCATAAAAAATAACTGTAAAGAAAATAAAATCCTTACAGAACTTCGATGCTATTCCCGTTGTTGGAAAACCTCCAAGCGGAATTTGCACTCCCATTTATTGAATCAAAAAGCTAATAAATTACAAAAACATAACTAGTTCTTCCCAAAAAGGGAAGAACTCTAAAACTAAGAGAAATTAACTAAAAACTAAGAAAAACTAAAAATCTAAGAAAAGAGAGAAAGAAAGAAGAGAGAAGTGTGTTTTGAAGGTGTGTTTAGAAGTGAAGGGAAGGGGGGTATTTATAGGTGAGGATGGAGAGAAAAAATGAGTGAAAAAATGTTAAAAAAATGTGAAAACGTGGAGTGCAAATGCTGAGGTCATTGATGACATCAGCATGACGTGATGGGGCGGCTGCACGTGAAAAATGGGGCGAAATGGGCGTCGGCGCGCACGGAGGGCAGCTGGGCGCGCGCGGGAGAATGTGAGATGCATGCGCGCTGTATGAATTGGGACTGGCGCGCTGATGCTGGGCGGAAGCGTCTTGCTTGTATGGTAATGCGGCACGATTTTCTCCTTTTTGACATTTTTGACCCTTTTGACCCATTTTGTCCAATTTTTCCATATTTTTTGACCTTTCCCCATTTATTTATTAATATATTTGTGATGTATTGCTTCCAGTATTCCTCTTTGTGTTTTTAAGTTGCGTTTTTAAGCCAAAATACCTGAAAAACAATAAAAGTACCCGTGATTCCGAAAAAGACAAATATATATAAATATATGATAAAACATATAAATATATATATATATTAATCAATTAATGTGCATAAAATCATGGTTATTTTAGTGCTTTTTGAGCACTCATCAATGTATGTGATGATCTAATTGATGATGATGATGATTCTTCGTCATGGGCTCGAAATGATTGTGAAGGAATATATGTATATGATCAACAACCTAATTAAACATAACGTATGTTATATATTGTTGTAATAACTCTTATATATATGTATGTTCCTAAAATTGTCAATTAATTTATATTTCTTCATTGTTTGCAGATATTTCATGGATATTCGAACAACAGAGATTGTAGATCCAAATGATCCATTAGGGTATTTGAAAAGAAGGGGTTGGGCGATTATACCTGATGCTCCACTTAACCCAGATGATAGAATACCTGTTCTATTTGATGCTACTGGTAATCCAATAGGGGAAAATGGTCAACAATTGAAATCCTCTATTGGTCGACTTGCAAAGTCCAGTATACCAATCAATATAAATGATTGGTCTGAGGTTAACGAAGCAGAAAAGTTAAAAATATGGATAACCATTTGTGTAAGTCTCTTATATTTTATAATCAATATATATATTATATTAAGTGTATATCTAATCTTTTGTACTGTGTTTTTACATAATCGTTACAAAGTCGATGACAGTTGGAAGGGCAAGTGTTATAAAATTGCAAATAAGGCGTGGAAGGAATACAAGACTTCCAGATTGGTAAGAAATTATGTGTTTCCATATTTGGAAACACTTGATGAGAATGAAATCTACAAAATTCCTGAAGGACACCCTTGGATTACACCTCAAGTTTGGAAAGAATTTGTGGATTATAGACGTACATATGAATTTCAATTTATTAGAGAAGATCATCAGAATGTACAAATGCATAACATTCTTCCTAACCGTACTGGGAGGTCTTCAAATCTTGAAGTTAGATATAGAATGGTATTATTAATTTGTCTTAATTTATAAATATTTTTATATTTATTTTCCTCAATTTAATTTCATGTCATTGTTAATAAAATTTTCATAATTTATGTAGGAAGTTGAATTGGGTAGACCTGTTACCCGAACTGAATTATACATAGAAACAAAGACTCCCAAAACGAAGAATTGAAGATCGATGATTCAACGAGGAGAAGAACAATTAAATAAGTTGGTTAGTAATTTTGGTTGATAAAAAGTCTTAATGATATTTAATAATTGATATAATAATGAATGATATGTTTGATGGCTTTCTTATTTGTAGAGAGCCGTTCAAGAAAAAATATCCAGGGGTGAAATAATCTAAGAGCCTGGAAGAGATGCTTTATATCATGCATTCGGCCGTGAGCATCCTGGTCGTGTTATGGGAGGTAGCCAATATGATGGTTCTATGGAGTATTTTAACATTCCAAAACAAAAGCCTCAGACGGTAAGTAAGGAGAAGTATACTAAAATTGAAGAATAATTTAACTCCTTTAAGGCTTCAGTTATGAGTGAGATTGCCACTCTAAAAGAGCATCAATCACAACAAATGTCAGCTATGGCATCATGCTACAACCAGGGCATGCCATATTGGCCAAGCATGCAACCATCCATGCCAGGCATACCACCTTCCACGCCAGTCATGCCACAATTCATGCCAAGCATGCCACCATACATGACAGGCTTGCCACCATACATGACAGGCATGCCACCCACGCAATCTCATTGCACTCAAACTACATTCAGTATGGGATATAGCCATCCTATTGGACCTCACTATATGCCAGGAATGCATATGCAATCAAGTAGTGGTTCATTTTCTCCAATGCAATCTGCACATTCTTACCATAAATCAAACCAAGATGAACATCTTGGTGAGAATGTACATCCAATAGCTACCCCACATGAGAGTCCTCTTTTATTTGATGAATCATATGTGGTAAGATTTTAATTTCTGTTGTATATAATCTATTATTTTTAAATTCTTATTATATGTTGTATTTTTTATATATAACACTTAAATGTTTTATAGAATATGAAATGTTTGTTGAAACATCCTTCGTCAACGGACTATGTTGCTATTGGAACGGTACAACAATTGAGCGATGATCGGATGATTCATAATCAATATTTGCCTAATCATTGGCGAATAGTAATTGATCAATCATTGTTTCATGATTGTCCACTACATATGCCTTCTGATGCTACCACAGTCCAAAAGGCGGTTGGACAGTATGTGGCTTGGCCGTCGATTCAAGTTGTTCTAAATTTTGACGTGGTACTATTTTTAACTTAAAAGATAACACTTGTTTACTACTATTACTTTATTATATCTTATATTGTTACTAACAAAATCCATATATAATACTTTTTTTAGTCTATTATACCAGATCTCTTAAATGCGGCACATTTAAGAGATATAAAGCAAGTATCTCGTGCTAAATCTATGTCTAGTGGCCAATCATCGCGCACCAAGTCATTCAAGAAGAAGCCTTGGAAAAAGTATAGTCATATTTATGCGTTAAAATTCAGTAGAAATCTTGGCACTTTGATGACTATTGTTGGGAGGGCATCTAGCATAAATGATGGATGGACTGTGCCACTTCCTATAGAAATTTATTGTGTAGACCTCGGCCAAACGTATATATCGATCGAGTGCTTATTGCAACTATTTGAATATCAAATGATCGATTTAAGTATAATTCAAGTGTGGACAAGGTGAGTCCTTAATCTATTTATTTTTCTTTTATTTATGTAGAACATATATAATTATATTTATATTATCTAATTATATATATATCTTTTATATAGGGCGTGTTATTATCGACTTCAACATAATCACTCATCACATTTAGCAATGTTCTATGATTCTTCATATGTCAATCAATATCAAGAGAAGGATGTTAGCATCAGAGCTAAACAATTATGTGATAGAGCATTAACGCTTAACAGAAATCAAAAGTTGATAATCCCTTGGCATTAAGGTTTGAACAAGGCCAAGATCATTGGATGTTGGTCATCATTGATCTAGTTAATAATCATGCTTGGTATTGTGACTCAGCTTCTATAGAACTGAGTAAAGATACAAAAGCAGTTGTTGAAATGTAAGAGTTATAGTTACATATTAGTTTCTTCTATTATTTTTGTAATATTTAATAAAAACTAACCGTTTTAAACCTTGATAGGGCATGGAAGTTGTGGAACAAGTTTCGAGGCATTGCCCTCAAAAAATCTCATAAGCTTATATGGACAAAAGTTATGGTATGTATAAGTCAATATTAATAATTTTATTAATTTTACAATTGAATAATAAAGATATGAAAATTCATGTACACTTGAATTTTGTAGGTTCCACAACAAAATAATGGAGTCATGTGTGGTTATTATGTCATGAAGTTTATGAGCGAAATCATCACAAATATCAAAATTCCAATTGATGATGTGGTAATATCTTTTATCCATATACATAATTTTTTTTAACATATTTGAGTTTGTTTTTGTAAATAAATGAAATTATATTCTTATTTTGATTTTAAATACATGTAGTTCTTTGGTTGGAACAAGACGGGCTATGATTAGCAAATTTTTGATGATTTACGAGAGGAATGGGCAGAACACATGCTTCAAATTATATCATCACAAGAAGAATCAGGAGAAGATTCTGATGATCTTGAATAGCATATGATAACATGACAGTAAATTTTTTAATGATTTAATTTCTCTATCTATTCACGTATGCGAAATCACTTGTTTGATTGATGATTATATGCTCATGTATTTAGGGGGATGCATTGTTTTATGGACCTATTTTTGGCCCAAACTACATCTCATATCTCTTTCCTACTTTCCTTACGAACTCATATTAGCACTTTATTAATCATTTGTTTATAAATATGAATTTATCTGGAATCTCTACTAGTATTTTTAATGATATATATAATGAACTCTAAATATGAAATCAAGTGTAACTCTGATTTCTTACTTGGCTTGTGTAAGTTTTAGTGCCAATGAACGTGTTCCATATGTTTAAGGGCACCAAAACTCACACAAGCCAAGTAAGAAATCGGAGTTACACTTGATTTCATATTTAGAGTTCATTATATATATCATTTAAAAATACTAGCAGAGATTCCAGATAACTTCATATATATAGACAAATGATTAATAAAGTGCTAATATGAGTTCGTCGAATGTCGCTGTACGTGGTAATCTCTTTTTGATGGTAATATTTATAATGATTTAATTTCTTTATTCGTATGTCTGAAGTTTAGACTGCTTGTTTGATGGATGTTTTACGTGCTCATGTGTATGTAGGGGAATATGAATTGTTATATGGATCAGCTGTTTTTTGTCATAATGCTTGTGAAGGCCAATCAAGATTCTAAGCCAACCAAGCTTACTCGATCGCATAATTACACTTTGACGACATTATTTTATTTGTAATTTAAGTTAACTATATGTATTATATATACATTATTTGTTTTTGTAATAAATTTAATTATCAAGTAATTAAATATATTTAAATTTTTAATTATTTGTATTATTATTTAAATTTTAGTTTTTTATGCTATATATATTGAATAATACGAAAAATGAGAATAAAAAAAAAATATGGTATGTAAAGTCACTAAATTTAAAGTCGGTTCAGCGAACCGACTTTAAATTTGTTTAAAGTCAGTTTTTAACCGACTTTAATGCCTATTTCTGTAGTAGTGATCTAATTGTAACTCTAATAATACAATTAAAAGATGTATGGATTAATCATTAAAAAAACAAATATTTATCTATTAAACTATATTTGAGATAGAATTTGATCAAGGTATTATTTAGAAAAATATGATATATATATATATATCATTTTACTAACCATACTAATATCAAGCTTGCTTTTTACTAACCATACTTGTGGCATATATTGAGGTCTTGGTAGGTGCAATATCAACAAAGGAAAAGTGCCAAGGGATGAAATACAGAGAAATAGATGTAGATATGTGGTTAAATAACAATAACATTCCCGAAAAGGATAAGATTAAAAAAACTTTAATACGAAAGATTCGATACATGCTAGAAATCAAAGATATTCATTTAAAAATTCTACTTCCTCTTCTATCAGCTTAAGAAAGAAGGTATGTGAAAAGTTGAAAATTCTAAAAAAGGTACGTATGTAATTGTATTTTTTTAAGTAGTGATTTCATATATGCATGTATTATTTACACAAATGTAAACATTTTCAAAGATGTGAAAAGTGCAAGGTCTCTAGTTATCTATCATTGGTACTAGGTACATGTTACGAGGACCTGCTAGAAACTAACATTTTTTTGTTAAAAGGGAAATTTAGTCTTTATCATTATTATTTTATACAATCCAAACTTACACACTCATAAGTAATCCCGAAAATTTTAGAAGTTAAAATTGATTTCATGTCATTTAAGCACAACTTGTTGGTAAAAATAAAGATAATTTATTATTTTAAGTAAAAATATTATCATGATATTATAATAATTATTATTATTATAAAAATGACATTTACACATTAAGTTAATTTTTTAATTATTACAATTTTATTATATTATTATTAAAAATTATCTTTTAAGGATAAAGAAGTACATTTCTTTAGGGGTGTGGATCAGATTGAAATCGTTGATTTTATACTCATTCAATCTGATCTGACCATCCGATCAGATTAAAATATCATAATCCACAACCGATCCGATCATCTTTCAAATCCGATGCAATCTGATCTATAATCTATTCGGATTGGATTGATTGAATCTAATCAGTCCAACTAATAAACTTAATTAACTCTATTTTTGATATTTTTAAATAAAAAATTTAAATTTTCACATAACATAAAATAAACCTTAAAATATGACTAATATAGGAATAAACAATAAGAATATGACTAATATATGAAATATAAATATATATTTAAGTATCTTCGGTTGGATCAGATGAGAACGAATGATACATAGTGAAATTTGTCATCCGATTCGAAGATTGAAATTTTTTTCATCTGATCTGATCCGATGGTCGGATCAAAATCGTCAAAAAAATTAATGGATCGGATTAAATTGATCAGATTAGTCGGATGATCGGATTTTTTGTATACCCCTACATTTCTTCACCTAATTATATTTTTAATTGCATTAGGCAAGTATTTTGTTTACTTTGAATAATTAAAATATAAAAGTAGAGAGAAAAAAATCAAATAAAAAAAGATAATTATATATAAACATAAAAAATATCATCTATTTTATTTAACATTATAGGTTGCAGCTCTTCAAAATGTAGACAACAAAATATTGGAGGAGATAACTACTTGCCTAAAACCAGTTATTTATTATGAGAACAGTTACATAATTCGTGAAGGAGAACCATTGGGTTTTATGTTTTTAATCACACAAAGTGTTATATGGAACTTCAAAATTAGTGATGGTAATAACAACAATGTTAATGTTATGGGAAATTATAGACGTATTCTGAAAGGAAATGTCTACGGAGAAGAGCTTTTGGAACAGATTTTCAAATCAATACTTCTTGGGATTGGCCCAGAATCAAATATTCTCATCTCACATACAAATGTGAAAGCTCATACAAAGGTAGAGGCCTTTGTTATAATGGACAAAGATATAAGAGTTATAGTCAATAGATTCAAGATCTCAATCATACAAAGTCAAGCAAAATCTGGGAAGTTTGTTTTAAAACCTCAATCATCCGCAACTTTGATTATTCAAAGTACTATGCGTTGGCATCATCGTCGATGTGATCAAAATAAGAAACTCTAATTTACAGTTGACTCAAGGGTTAGTTAAAGTTTTATAAGTGACAATAAATTGTGTAATTATTTTTTATCATTATAATTAAAAGTGTCATATTATCTTCTGTTAGTTATGAATCTAATTATGATATTAGTTCTATTACATATTTACATTTCTTTTTTTTTTCTTCTTTTTTCCTCTTTTGCAAAAACTTCTTGCTAAGTCCAATTTTTTTTATTAAATGATATTTGTGAGATGGGAATTATATAATTCTCGCATTTGGTATAATTTAATATATCTCATGTGACAAGCAAAGAGTGGTCTCAATCAACAAAAGATTTTACAGACCAAGCCTAATAAGTATTAAGTCATCATATAAGATTATCACAGTATAGTCTCAATAAAAAAATAAATGGTTAAAATTATTCACTATTTATTCACAGATTCTATCATATCTTAAATCTCATAACTATAACACTACTACAAGTTAAAGCTTTTAAGTTATTTATTAAAATTAATAACCGATTTGAAATGAGGAGACTTAAAATTTAAAGTCGGTTTAACCAGTGAATCGACTTTAAATTCTATATTTTTTAACATATTTGGTGCATTTTCTATTATCCCCACTACTTGTTTTCGATCACGTAATAGCAGATGAAAAATTAAATATTAATAAATTACTTAAGAATTAGATTTATTACAAAAAAATAATTTATATACAATATATTTAACTTAAATTACAAATAAAGTCATAACGCCTCTTTTGTCATAAATTTGTGATATTTCCACTTTATTTCAAGGAGAGGAAGCTTTGTTGGTTGCTTAGAATCACCAACAATGTCTCATTCATAATAACCAGAGAACTCTCAAATGACATGAGATAGAGTTTGGGCAGGAAAGTACGTTCAAACAACAATTCATTCCCTTAAATATTCATCAACCATCCATACAAGAATAGAGAAATTAAAACATTAAAAAAAATACCATCGTGTTTTCTTTTGCTATTCAATATCATCATATTCTTCTTGTTATTTAATAATTTGAAGCTTATGTTCTGCCCATTCTTCTCATAAATCCTCAAAAAATTGCATATCATAGCCGGATTTATTCCAACCAAAGAACTAAATTTATTTAAATTCAAAATAAGAATTTAATATTATGAATTCACAAAAAATAACTTATATATGTTAAAAAAGTATATTAATAATCTTTAATTGGAATGTTGATACTTAAGGTGATTTTGCTCACAAATGTTATGACAAAGTAATCACACATGACTCCATCATTTTGTTATGGAACCTACAAAAAACAATGTACATGGTTTTCTATATTCGAACATCTTTATTATTCAATAGTAAAATTCATTAAATTTTTAACATTCGTTTGTACATATCATAATTTTGTTCCATATAAGCTTAAATGATTTTTTAAGGGTAATGCCCCTACTCTTGTTCCACAGCTTCCATGACCTATCAAAGTTTACAACAATTAATTCTTTATTTAAATATTACAAAGAACAAAATAACAAAAATAGCTAACTATAACTTTTACATTTCAACAACTGCATTTGTGTCTTTACTTAATTCCATGGAAGTTGAGCCATAGTATCAAACATAATTCCCATATATATAAAGAATTAGATAATATAAATATAATTATATGTTCTACATAAATGAAACTTATTTACTGATTGAGGACTCACCTTGTCCACACTTGAATTATACTTAAATCGATCATTTGAAATTCAAACAATTAAATATGCACTCGATCGATATATATGTTTGCCCAGTGTCTACACTAGGAATTTCTCTAGGAAGTGGCACAGTATATCCATCATATGTGCTAGTCTTGCTCACAACAATAGTCAATAAAGAGCCAAGATTTCTCCCAAAGTTTAAAGCAAATTAATAACTATACTTTTTCCATGGCTTCTTTTTCAATGACTTAGTGCACGATGATTATCCACTAGACATAGATTTTTTACGAGATACTTGCTTTATATCTCTTAAATGTGCCACACTTACTAATTCTGGTATAATAGATTAAAAAAGAGGTATTATATATATTAGTAACAATAAAAGAATAAAAATATAATAGTAGTAAATTTTTTTTATCTTAAGTAAATAAAATAGTACTATATCAAAATTTATCACAACTTGACTTAACGGCCAAGTGACATATTGTCCAATAGCTTCTTGGAGTGTGGTAGCATCAAACAGGTAGTGGACAATGATGGAGTAATGATTGATCAATTACTATTTTTCAATAATTTGACAAATATTGACTATGAATCATTTGATCATTGCTCAAAAATTTCATAGATGATGAATGTTTCAAACAAAAATTTCATAATCTGTAAAATATTTAAGCGTTATATATAATAAATAGTAAAAATAATAGACTATCTACATAAGCATTAAATCTTACCACAAATGATTCATCTAATGGAGGACTCTCA
Source organism: Hippophae gyantsensis (assembly GCA_030763125.1). Taxonomy (NCBI): domain Eukaryota; kingdom Viridiplantae; phylum Streptophyta; class Magnoliopsida; order Rosales; family Elaeagnaceae; genus Hippophae; species Hippophae gyantsensis. The sequence goes on along the minus strand of CM061039.1, from coordinate 24,014,756 downwards.
TATGTGGTAGCTATTGGAAGGACATTCTTATCAAAATATTCATCATGTGATGGATGGTAAGAATGCATAGATTGCATTGGAGATATTAAACGACTATCTGAATGCATTTGCATTCTTGGCATAAATGGAGAACCAATAGGATGACTATATCATATAGGGGATATAGGTTGGGCACCATGAGATTTCATGTGTGGCATGAGTGGCATGCCTGGCTAATGGGACATGCCCTGATTGTAGTATGGTGTCATGCCTAACATGTGTTGTGATTGATATTGCTTTAAAGTGGAAATCTCATTTAACACTAAGGCCTTAAAGGAGGTTAATTCTTCTTCAATTTTATAGTAATTCTCCTTACTGACCATCTGAGGTCTTTGTTTTGGAATATTAGAAAACTCCATATAACTATCATATTTGCTTCCTCCCTTGACACGACCAGAATTTGACATCCAAATGCATGATATATCGCATATTTTCCTAGCTATTTGATTATTTCATCCATGGTTATTTTTTCTTGAATAACTCTTTACAAAAAGAAAGTAAAAAAACATATCATACATTATTACACCAATATGCAAAAATCATAAGGACTTTGTATCAAGTTAAATTACTAACCAAGTTATTGAGTTGTTATTTTCCTTGTTTACTCATTGGTCTTCACTTATTTGTTTTAGGACTCTTTGTTTTTATATAAAATTCAAATTGGGTAACCAGTGTACACAATTGAGCTTCCCACATAAATTAAATAAATTTATTAACCATGACATCAACTTAAATTTGAGGAATATATATATATATATATATATATATATATAATTATAAATTAACAACTTAATAATACCATTTTTTGTCTAACTTCAGGATTTGATGACCTCCCAGTATGGTTAGGAAGAATATTTTGCATTTGTATATTATATGTTCTTCCTTAATGATTTGAAATTCATTTGGATGTCTATAATCCACAAAGTCTTTCCATACTTGGGATTCAATCTAGGGGTGAACTTTGGGGATTTTGTACAGTTCTTGTTCATTAAGTGGTTCCAAGTAGGGAAACATGTAATTTCTTTCCAATTTGGAAGTTTTATATTCCTTCCTTGCCTTATTTGCAATCTTGTAACACTTGTTCATCCAATTATCTAGGACTTTAAAACAATTTTGTAAAAAAAACACATTTTAGATGGATATAATACAAAAAAGATATAATATATCTAATTAATTATAAAACAACATAAAATTACATAAATGGTTTTCCATATCTTGAAATTTTCAACATGATCAACCTTAGTTCAATTATTTATATTGATTGGTATACTTGACTTCACAAGTCTACCAATAAAAGATTTCAAATGTTGGCCATTTTCTCCTAATGGAATACCAATTGTGTCGAATTAATGGGTATTCTATCATCTAGATTAAGTGGAGCATCAGGTATATTAGCCCAACCCCTTCTTTTCAAATTCCAGAATGGATCATTTGGATCTAGAATCTATGGTACCCTAGGATCTATGAAACATCTACAAACAATGATGAAATAGAAATTAATTTATAATTTTAAGTCCAAACATATAAACAAGAGTTATTACAATAATATAGAACATACATTATGTTTAATTAGTTTGTTGATCATATATATATATATATATATTCCTTCACAACAACTTCGAATCCATGACAAAGAATCATCGTCATCAACTAGATCATCACATACATTTGGTAATTTGTTTGAGAAATGTCTAATAATAGAGAATGTATCAAGCATGTCATCATCTTATAAAGCATCACAATGGTAGAACTCTTTTTGTGGATGTATTAACACAACAAGCCATCTTATGTCAATTTGATTGCTCATGTAAAATACTTGTTTTGCATGAAGTGCTAACATGAAAGAATCATCAGTATGACTTATCTTGGATAAGTTTACAAGGGTAAATCTAAAATCATCTATTTTATATCCAACATTGATAACATATTTGACCCAATCACACAATAATAATTTTTCATGGAAGACCTTATAATCGTGTTCCCAAATTTCTTAAATTATATCATAATATCTTCTATTAGAAAGTACAGGATTAAAATCTTTTGAATTGGAAAATTTCCTAGTGTGTGTAACCATCTTTACACCACTAATATGATTTACTTAGACTATGTCCCTTGCTTTAGTCATCAACCTTGAACCATTAATTATGAAACTTGAATATGATTTTACATCGAATTTTGGACTATGTACAAGCCATTCTAAAGTTTCTCTTATTTTATTATTGGGTTTGTTGAGTTCAAATCAAATCTATGCATATAAAAACATGGAATGTTTTTTTTTAAAATGTTTTAAAACATTATATAGAAGTAATAATGACTTCTTGCATGTGACACTTACATGGTTGCGAAACCAATTAATAAGCTCTTGCTTATGTTCATCATAAAACCATTTTTCTCCTTCTTTTGTTTTATAACGAGGATCGATATTTAGTAAATTTGAATGCATTCTGTAATGTTATTCAAAATATATCAATTAGGTATCATTAATAGATAAATATAAAATAATTTTATTTTAAATGAAAAGGTTGAACCTATCATTACTTACTCTATGTACAGTTGTAACTCATTATTATTTACCAAAATAATTTGGTGTTCTTTTTTCCATCGAGTGCGATCAATAAACAATTTCTTACTACCACCGAGCATAGGGTTACCTACTTGGATCATTTGACATTCTAAGAACAATTTTTGCACAGGATTCCCAATTTTAGTACTACCACTAAAGTATTTTGAAGAAAAATCAATGGCCTCTTCAGCAATGTAACATTCCACCATGCATCCGTCATGATGATTTCTATTATTTACATATCCTTTAAGGACTTTTTCATGTATCTCTCGAAAGGATACATCCACCTTAAGTATATAGGAACATACAATTGAACCTCTCAAACTAAATGAACACATAAGTGAATCATTATATCAAAAAAAGAGGAAAATATTTTTCAAATAGACACCAATTCACCACACATCTTTCTGTAAAGAGTTTAACTTGCCAATTGATATAGATTTGTTGCATATTGTATTCAAGAATGAACAAAGACGAATTATTGATAATCAAACATGTTTTGGAAGAATTGACCTAATAGAAAATGGTAATAACTATTGCATTAAGATATGACAATCATGTGATTTCAATCCATAAAGTTTCTTATCAGTGATAGATACATAATTTCTTAAGTTGGATGAGTAACCATCAGGAACTTTCACACTTGCCAAACATGTACAAAATACATACTTCTCTTTTGTTGAAATTGTTAATGATGTTGGTGGTAAGTATGTTCGATTTTTATCATTTTCCACCCTTAGTGCCAATTTAGGTCATATGCCTAGTTTCTTTAAATCCAATCTTGCTTTAATTCTGATTAGTGCTTAAAAAACACTAAAATTACATGATTTAATGTACTTTAATTGATTAAAAAGATTTATATTTATATGATTTTATCATATTTTTATATAAATTTGTCTTTTCAAAATCAAGGGTAATTTTATTATTATTTTTGGTATTTTTGCTTCAAAAATATTTTAAATACTCGAAGAACAATACTAGGGGCAATACATCACAAATATGTTGAGAAAAAAAGTGGAAAAGTAAAAAAAAAAAATAGAAAAATGGACAAAACTGCCCAGGTGCTCATGTATCATGTGGCAAGTCTGCACGCAGCCTTGATCAATCATGCCGCAAGTTTGCGTGTAGCCTCTTCCAATCACGTCGTAAGTTAGTGCATTTTGGCCACAAATCCCACCCTATCACACCCGTTAGCACCCCAAATGCATGCCAGCCTGTTCAATACGCACATATCATCATTTTTGAAGATATTTTTCCACTTTTTTAGCCTTTTCCTCACATATAAAAATCCCTTCTCCCCCATTGTAAAAAACATACCTTAAGAAGCAATTTTTCAACTCTTTCTCTAGAAATATTTTTTTTGAGTTTCGAGTTTGAAAGTTCTTCTCTTGTTGAGAAGAATTAGCTATGTTTTTGTAAATCTCTAGCTTTTGATTTAATAAATGGAAATACAAATCTATTTGGAGGTTTTCTAGCAACACAATTAGTATCAAAGTGTTATAAAGATTCTTTTAAGGTATAAATTTTAAAATGATTTCTTTACCATTATTTTTTATGTTTTATTCTTATATGTTATATTTAATTTACATGTGACTAAAATAACATGGTTGATTGTTTGTAAACATGTATTAATAATAGCGTTGTTATGCTTGCGAAATATTAAATAGGTAAAATATTTCTATAAAATAAATTTATTTTGTTTTTGTTCAAAATTGTATATTAAGGATGTTAGAGAGAAATATATTATTTTTCATTACAAACATAAATATAAAAACTAGATTTTAAGGTTTAATTATCTGGTTTGATTTAGAGTAGTACTCTTTTATTTGTTGGTACAATTATCCGATAGTTAGAATAAAGCTCTATTTCAAAAGTTTTTAAAAGTACTATCACTCGAAAATGTATTGACAACATATTTTCAGTAATGGTTTTAAAATTTGAAAGTTAGTACATGGATAGTTAAATTCATAGATTTAATTTGGACACTTTGAATAAAGTTTAAAATGTCTAACCCCAACAAATGTGACATTTAAATGTGTTAATTTAATTAACCAAATTAATTATTGACCTCATCCATAGGTGTTAATTAATTTTTTTAATTAACAAAGAATATCTAACCTCACTAAAAGTGATATTCATATAAAAAAGAGACAATCAATAAATATCAATTTATATCTTTACTAATATAAATAATATGAGAAAGCATAATTAACTTAATTATTATATCCATAAATACTCCATTATTATGAATGATAGATATTTGTATAAATGTTTATTGAATTCATATCTATTTTTATTTTTATGTTATTAGATTAGGAAACACAAACCAAAATTACGTGATAAGATGTTTAGTATTTAATTTCATTTTTAAAAGTTTGAATAATAAATTAAAACCACATATGTTCCTTTCTAAGATTGACATTGTCAGTATATTTATCATTTTCTATGAAATGATTCATACACTTGCGAGAGTTTTACAAATATAAAATCAAAGTATTTGCTGGATTGGCATTGTCGATCATCAAGGTTTGGCGCCTTTGTCGAGGAAGGAATAATGTTTTTTAAATTATTTATCAAAATTTTGAAAGCATTTTTTGTTGTAAATAAATTTTACTTTAATTTTTTTAAAAATAAAAAATATATATAAAAAATAATTGTGTAATAATTTGAAAAGTAAAGATCTTAGAGAGTTATGTCTAGGAGATTAGTTCTTGGAAGCCATTATGCCACTAGGCTTTCGTGGGAACATTGTTCTGTCTAGGAGGATGGTTTTTAAGGAGGATTTTCCCCACCATTCTTTCGTGAGAGCACTCTTGGTTAATATTAATTATGTTATTTAACGTAAGAATTAACTTGTTTGTTTTTATTTTTATATTAAATACTATGTAAATTTTCTCTAAATTTTTGTATAGTTATTTTATTATTATTTTTCTTGATAGGTGTTTTATATTTATGCTTTCAATAGTTATGGTAGGAGATCCTTAGGAAACTCTCTTACACCATATATAGATAATATTTATAAATTTAAACAACTGTACACAAGGTTAGATTCTAACCATCGGCCTATTTTTAAGCCAAATATAGAACCAAAACTTAATCCTCCATCGAAACCAAAATAAATGGGAGAAAAGCCAAATGTTAAGGAAACCACCGTGAAGGAGTTTGCAAGGCCAGTAATTGGCACGACAACTGCCGATATCCACTTGGTTGAGGCTTCAAGGAATTATGAATTGAAAAATATTCATTTTTCTATGCTTCCTTTTATTCTATAGGCTGCCTAATAAAGATTCTCTTTCCATCATTAGGGACTTATATACCACAGTCCAAACCTTCCCTCTCAGTATTCTAAACGAGAATCAGCTTAAAATGTGATATTTTCCCTACACCTTGAAGAACAAAACCAAAGCTTGGTTGATGTCACTCCCCAAGGTTCTCTGATGACATGGGAGGACATTAACAACAAATTCATAGGAAAAATTCCTTGAGATTTTCATGGATGATTTATTTACCTTTAGAAACTCATTTGATGATTGCTTATATAAGTTGACTTTGGTTTCAGACAGATGCATTCAATGCAATCTAACACCTAGTTGGGAGAAAAGTCATTTTATGGTTCAACAAGGGATTGTCTTAGGATATATAATTTCAAACAAAAGGTGTTTAAATTGATAAGGCAAAATTTGAACTGGTTTCCAAACTACCTCCCCTTACATTTGTTAAGGGGATAAGAATCTTATTAGGACATGAAGGATTTTATAGACGATTTATTAAAGATTTCTAGGGAACAAGTCGTCCCTTATGTAACCTGTTATCAAAATATGTTTATTTTTATTTCAACAATGATTTCCTTCTTTACTTTTAACACCTTGAAAGGGAAACTAACATTTTTCCTTATTATTACGTGGCACTAAACTGGTCCTTACCCTTTGAAATAATGTGTGACGCTTCGATTATGCTATCGGATCAGTCTTGGGATAGAGAGTGGATTAACATTTGCATGTCATCTACTGTGCTAGAAAACACTCAATGATGCCCAAATGAATTATACCATACTCAAAAGGAATTCTTGGTTATAGTGTTATCTTTAGAAAATTGAGGTAATATTTAGTAGGATCTAAACTGATTGTGTGTTCTTACCAAATGGCTTTAAGATACATATTAAGTAAACCAAATGCCAAGCCAATATTAATTAGGTAGGTCATACTCTTACAAGAATTTGACTTAGAAAACAAGGATATAACAGTTGTTATAAGAAGGAATTATCCAGCCTATTGCCGATAGTGCATATAGTACCTTAGAAATGTGGGATAACAATTGTAAAAAATTAAAAAAATGAATTAGGACCCACTAGAATAATTACTGCATGAAGGATGGGTATAGATGTTAGGAAACTAAAATTACATACTAAAAAGGATCACTTTCCTCTTCCATTCATCGATCAAATGTTGGAAATATTAGCTAGGAACAAATTTTACTATTTCTAGATGGATTGTACGGATATTATCAAGTACCTAGAGCACCAGAACATCAGGAAAACACCATATTTATATGTCCTTTTGGGACATTTGTTTTTCGAAGAATGTCATTTGGGTTATTGATGAGTGCTCAAAAAGCACTAAAATAACCATGATTTTATGCACATTAATTGATTAAAAAAATATATATATATTTATATGTTTTATCATATATTTATATAAATTTGTCTTTTTCGGAATCACGGGTATTTTTATTGTTTTTTAGGTATTTTGGCTTAAAAATGCAACTTAAAAACTCAAAGAGGAATACTGGAAGCAATACATCACAAATATATTAATAAATAAATGGGGAAAGGTCAACAAATATGGAAAAATTGGACAAAATGGGTCAAAAAGGACAAAAATGTCAGAAAGGAGAAAATCGCGCCGCCGTGCCGTTCGGCCATGGCGCCAGCGCCAGGCTCAACCCAATGCGCGCGCCTGACTGTTCATCATGAGCCTTGTTCATCCGCGGGCACAGTGTAGCCGCCCCGTCATGCTGATGTCATCAAATGACGTCAGCAATCACTAATCCACGTTTTTACATTTTTTTCTCTACTTTTTCTCTCTATCCTCACCTATAAATACCCCCTTCCCTTCACTTCAAAACAGACCTCAAAACACATTCTTTTCTCTCTTTCTTTCTCTCTTTTCTTAGATTTTTAGTTTTTCTTAGTTTTTAGGTTTTCTTAGTTAATTTCTCTTAGTTTTAGAGTTCTTCCCTTTTTGGGAAGAACTAGTTATGTTTTTGTAATTTCTTAGCTTTTTGATTCAATAAATGGGAGTGCAAATTCCGCTTGGAGGTTTTCCAGCAACGGGAATAGCATCGAAGTTCTGTAAGGATTTTATTTTCTTTACAGTTATTTTTATGCTTTTATTCTTACATGTTATATTTAATATGTCTGTGATTAAATTTAACTCTGTTGGCTGTTAGTAAACATGATGTGATAATAACGTTGTTATGCTTACGAAATATTAAATAGGTAAAAATCTCTAAAATGAATTGATTTTGTTTTTATTCAAGATTTTATATTAAGAATGTTAGAGAGAAATATATTATTTTTCATTACAAACTTAAACCTAAAAATTAGATTTTAAGGTTTAGTTATCCGGTCTGATTTAGAGTAGTGCTCTTTTATTTGATGGTACAATCGCCCGGTAGTTAGAGTGAAGCTATATTTCAAAAGTTTTTATAAGAATTATTATCTGAAAATGTATTGACAACATGTTTTCAGTAGTGGTTTTAAAACTTGAAAGTTAGTATTCGGATAACTAAATTCTTAGGTTTAATTTGGACACCTTGAATAAAGTTTAAACTGTCTAACCCCACCAAAGGTGGCATTTAAATGGTTCATTTTCAATCTCTTAGAAAAAGAAATTAATTTAATTAAGCAAATTAGTTATCAACCCCACCCATAGGTGTTAATTGATTTGTTTAGTTAACAAAGAATATCTAACCCCACCAAAGGTGGTATTCATACAAAAAAGGGAGAATCAATAAATATCAATTCATATCTTTAATAACCTAAATAATATGAGCAAGCATAATTAACTTAGTTATTATATCCATAAATACTCCACCATTATAAATGATTAAATTTGCATAAATGTTTATTGAATCTATGTTTATTTTTATGTACTTAGATTAAAAACACAAAAACTCCAAAATATCGTGACAGGATGTTTAGGATTTAATTTCATTTTTAAAAGTTTGATTAATAAATTAAAAACCACATACATTCCTTCCTTAGATCGACCTTGGGAGTATACTTATCATTTTCTACGAAATGATTCGTGCACTTGCGAGAGTTTTATAAATTCATAAAACCAAATGTACGGGCAGGATCGGCGACGTCGGTTCTGCCCTTATCAGTTATGCAATACCCCCACCCTATTTCAGAGTTGCATGAGGTCTATCTTCTAGGACTTGGTGGAAAAATTCCTTGACATTTTCATGGATGATTTATTTGTCTTTAGAAACTCATTTAAGGATTGCTTACATAAATTGACTTTGGTTTTAGAAAAATGCATTGAATGCAATCTAACACTTAGTTGGGAGAAAAGTCATTTTATGATTCAACAAGGGATAGTGTTAGGATATATAATTTCAAACAAAAGGTGTTTAAGTTGATAATGCAAAATTTGAACTGGTTTCCAAACTACCTCCCCTTATATCTGTTAAGGGGATAAGAAGCTTATTAGGACATGTAGGATTTTAAAGAAAATTTATTAAATATTTCTAAAAACAAGTCGTCCCTTATGTAACCTGTTATCAAAATATGTTTATTTTTATTTCAACAATGATTTCCTTATTTTCTTTTATTACCTTGAAAGGGAAAGTAACATTTTTCGCTATTATTATGTGGCACTAAATTGATCTTTACCCTTTGAAATAATGTGTGACGCTTCGATTATGCTATCAGATGAGTGTTGGGATAAAGAGTGCATTAGCATTTGCATGTCATCTACTGTGCTAGAAAAACACTCAATGATGCCCAAATGAATTTAACCACTACTCAAAAGGAATTGTTTGTTATAGTGTTTTCTTCAGAAAATTGAGGTAGTATTTAGTAGGATCTAAAGTGATTGTGCGTTCTAATAAAATGGCTTTAACATACCTATTAAGTAAACCAAATGCTAAGCCAATATTAATTAGGTAGGTCTTACTCTTACAAGAATTTGACCTAGAAAACAAGGATATAATAGTTGTTACAAGAAGGAATTATCTACCGTATTGCCGATAGTGCATATAGTTCCTAAGAAATGTGGGATAACAGTTGTTAAAAATGAATAAAAAGAGAATTAAGATCCCCTAGAATAATCACTGCATGCAGGATGTGTATAGATTTTAGGAAACTGAATTTATATACTAAAAATGATCACTTTCCTCTTCCATTCATCGATCAAATGTTGGAAATATTAGCTAGGAACAAATTTTACTATTTTCTAGATGGATTGTCCGGATATTATCAAGTACCTAGAGCACCAGAAGATTAGGAAAGTACCATATTTATATGTCCTTTTGGGACATTTTCTTTTCGAATAATATCATTTAGGTTATGCAATTCACCCACCACATTCTAGAGTTACCTGAGGTTTATCTTATAGGACTTGGTGGAAAAATTCTTTCAGATTTTCACGGATTATTTATTTGTCTATAGAAACTCATTTCATGATTGCTTACATAAATTGACTTTGGTTTTAGAAAAATGCATTGAATGCAATCTAACACTTAGTTAAGAGAAAAGTCATTTTATGGTTCAACAAGAGATAGTGTTAGGATATATAATTTCAAACAAAAGGTGTTTAAGTTGATAAAGAAAAATTTGAACTAGTTTCCAAACTACCTCCCCCTATATCTGTTAAGGGGATAAGAAGCTTATTAGGACATGTAGGATTTTAAAGACGATTTATTAAAGATTTCTAGAAAACAAGTCTTCCCTTATGTAACCTAGTATCAAAATATGTTTATTTTTATTTCAACAATGATTTCTTTATTTTCTTTTAATACCTTGAAAGGGAAACTAACATTTCCCCTATTATTATGTGGCACTAAACTGGTCTTTAACCTTTGAAATAAAGTGTGATGCTTCCAATTATGCTATCGGTTCAGTCTTGGGATAGAGAGTGGATTAGCATTTGTATGTCATCTATTGTGCAATAAAAACAATCAATGATGCCCACATGAATTATACCACTACTGAAAAGAAATTCTTGGCTATAGTGTTTTCTTTAGAAAATTTAGGTCGTATTTTGTAGGACCTAATTGTGTGTTCTTATAATATTGCTTTAAGATACCTTTTGAGTAAACCAAATGCCAAGCCAATATTAATGAGGTGATTCTTACTCTTAAAAGAATTTGACCTAGAAATCAAGGATATAATAGTTGTTATAAGAAGGAATTATCTACCCTATTGCCGATAGTGCATATAGTACCTAAGAAATTTGGGATAACCGTTGTTAAAAATGAATAAAAAGAGAATTAGGACCCACTAGAATAATCATAGCATGGAGGATGTGTATAGATTTTAGGAAACTGAATTTATATACTAAAAATGATCACTTTCCTCTTCCATTCGTCGATCAAATGTTGGAAATATTAGCTAGCCACAAATTTTACTATTTTCTTGAAATATTGTCCAGATATTATCAAGTACCCAGAGCACTAGAAGATTAGGAAAAGGCCATATTTACATGTCCTTTTGGGACATTTTCTTTTCGAATAATGCCATTTGGGTTATGTAATGCCCTGCCACGTTCCAGAGTTGCATGATGTCTATCTTCTAGGACTTGGTGGAAATATTCCATGAGAATTTCAAGGACGATTTATTTGTCTTTAGAAAGGCATTTGATGATTGCTAACATAAATTAACTTTGGTTTTAGAAAGATACATTGAATACAATTTAACACGTAGTTGGGAGAAAAGTCATTTTATGGTTCAATAAGGGATAGTCTTTGGATATATAATTTAAAGCAAAAGGTGTTTAAGTTGATAAGGAAAAATTTGAACTGGTTACCAAACTACATCTCCCTACATCTTTTAAGCGGATAAGAAGTTTATTAGCACATGTAGGATTTTATAGACGATTTATTAAATATTTTAAGAAAACAAGTCTTCCCTTATGTAACCTGTTATCAAAATATGTTTATTTTTATTTCAACAATGATTTCCTTATTTGTTTTTAATACCTTGAAAGGGAAACTAACATTTCCCCCTATTATTATGTGGCACTAAACTGGTCTTTACCATTTGAAATAATGTGTGACGCTTCTGATTATGCTATCAGATCAGTCTTGGGAAAGAGAGTGGATTAGCATTTGCATGTCATCTACTATGCTAGAAAAACACTCAAGGATGCCCAAATGAATTATGCCACTACTAAAAAATATTCTTGGCTATAGTGTTTTCTTTAGCAAATTTAGGTCGTATTTAGTAGGATCTAAAGTCATTGTGCGTTCTTACCATATTTCTTTAAGATACCTTTTGAGTAAACCAAATGCCAAGCCAATATTAATTATGTGGGTCTTACGCTTACAAGAATTTGACCTAGAAATCAAGGATATAGCAGTTGTTATAAGAAGAAATTATCTACCCTAATGCCGATAGTGCATTTAGTTCCTACGGAATGTGGGATAACAGTTGTTAAAAATGAATAAAAAGAGAATTAGGACCCACTAGAATAATCACTACAAAAAAGATGTGTATAGATTTTAAGAAACTGAATTTATAAACTAAAAAGGATCACTTACCTCTTCCATTCATCGATAAAATGTTGGAAATATTAGCTAGGGACAAATTTTACTATTTTCTAGAGAGATTGTCCAGATATTATCATGTACGCAGAGCAGTAGAAGATCAGGAAAAGACCATATTTACATGTCCTTTTGGGACCTTTTATTTTCGAAGAATGCCATTTGGGTTACGTAAGGCCCCGCCATGATCCAAAGTCGCATGATGTCTATCTTCTATGACTTTGTGGAAAAATTCCTTGAGATTTTCATGGACGATTTATTTGCCTTTAGAAACTCATTTGATGATTGCTTACATAAATTGACTTTGGTTTCAGACAGATGCATTCAATGCAATCTAACACCTAGTTGGGAGAAAAGTCATTTCATGGTTCAACAAGGGATAGTCTTAGGATATATAATTTCCAACAAAAGGTGTTTAAGTTGATAAGGCAAAATCTGAGCTGGTTTCCAAACCACCTCTCCTTACATCTTTTAAGGGAATAAGATGCTTATTAAGCACATATTGGATTTTATAGACGATTTATTAAATATTTCTAGAAAACAAGTCTTCCCTTATGTAATCTATTATCAAAATATTTTTATTTTTATTTCAACAATGATTTCCTTATTTCTTTTTAATACCATGAAAGGGAAACTAACATTTTCCAATATTATTATGTGGCACTAAACTGGTCTTTACCCTTTGAAATAATGTGTGACGCTTTCGATTATGCTTTCGGATCAGTCTTGGGAAAGAGAGTGGATTAGCATTTGCATGTCATCTACTATGCTAGAAAAACACTCAATGATGCCCAAATGAATTATACCACTACTAAAAAAATTTATTGGCTATAGTGTTTTCTTTAGCAAATTTAGTTCGTATTTAGTAGGATCTAAAGTGATTGTGCATTCTTATCATATTTCTTTAAGATACCTTTTGAGTAAACCAAATGCCAAGCCAATATTAATTATGTGGGTCTTACTCTTACAAGAATTTCACCTAGAAATCAAGGATATAACAGTTGTTATAAGGAGCAATTATCAACCCTATTGCTGATAGTGCATATAGTTCCTAAGAAATGTGGGATAAGAGTTGTTAAAAATGAATAAAAAGAGAATTAGGACCCACTAGAATAATCATTGCATGAAGGATGTGTATAGATCTTAGGAAACTGAATTTATATACTAAAAAGGATCACTTTCCTCTTCCATTCATCGATAAAATGATGGAAATATTAGCTAGGGACAAATTTTACTATTTTTTAGATAGATTTTCTGGATATTATCATGTATGTAGAGTAGGTGAAGATCAGGTGAAGGCCATATTTACATGTCCTTTTGGGACATTTGCTTTTCGAATAATGCCTTTTGGGTTATGCAATGCCTCGCCATGTTCCAGAGTCGCATGATGTCTATCTTCTAGGACTTGGTGGAAAATTTCCTTGAGATTTTCATGGACGATTTATTTGTCTTTAGAAACTCATTTGATGATTGCTTACATAAATTGACTTTGGTTTCAGACAGATGCATTCAATGCAATCTAACAACTAGTTGGGAGAAAAGTCATTTTATGGTTCAACAAGGGATAGTCTTAGGATATATAATTTCAAACAAAAGGTGTTTAAGTTGATAAGGTAAAATTTGAACTGGTTTCCAAACTACCTCCCCCTACATCTTTTAAATGGATAAAAAGCTTATTAGCATATGTAGGATTTTATAGACGATTTATTAAATATTTCTAGAGAACAAGTCGCCCCTTATGTAACCTGTTATCAAAATATATTTATTTTTATTTCAACAACGATTTCCTTATTTTCTTTTAATACCTTGAAAGGGAAACTAACATTTTCCCCTATTATTATGTGGTACTAAACTGGTCTTTACCCTTTAAAATAATGTGTGACGCGTCCGATTATGCTATCGGATCAGTCTTGGCATAGAGAGTGGATTAGCATTTGCATGCCATCTACTGTGCTAGAAAAACAGTCAATGATGCCCAAATAAATTATACTACTACTGAAAAGGAATTCGCGGCTATATTGTTTCCTTTAGCAAATTCAGGTCGTATTTAGTTGGATCTAATGTGATTGTGCGTTTATATCATATTGCTTTAAGATACCTATTAAGTAAACCAAATTCCAAGCCAATATTACAATTGTTATAAGAAGGAATTATCAACCCTATTGCTGACATTGCATATAGTTCCTAAGAAATGTGGGATAATAGTTTTTAAAAATGAATAAAAAGAGAATTAATACCCACTAGAATAATCACTGCATGAAGGATGTGTATAGATCTTAGGAAACTGAATTTATATACTAAAAAGGATCACTTTCCTCTTCCATTCATCGATAAAATATTGGAAATATTAGCTAGGGACAAATTTTACTATTTTTTAGAGAGATTGTCCGAATATTATCATGTACGTAGAGTAGTAGAAGATCAGGAAAAGGCCATATTTACATGTCCTTTTGGGACATTTGTTTTTCGAAGAATGCCATTTGGGTTATGCAATGCCCCGCCATGTTTCAGAGTCGCATGATGTCTATCTTCTAGGACTTGGTGGAAAAATTCCTTGAGATTTTCATGGATGATTGATTTGTCTTCAGAAACCCTTTTGATGATTGCTTACATAAATTGACTTTGGTTTTAAAAAGATGCATTGAATGCAATCTAACACTTAGTTGGGACAAAAGTCATTTTATGGTTCTAGAAGGGATAGTATTAGGATATATAATTTCAAACAAAAGGTGTTTAAATTGATAAGGCAAAATTTGAAATGGTTTCCAAACTACCTCCCCTTACATTTGTTAAGGGGATAAGAATCTTATTAGGACATGAAGGATTTTATAGACGATTTATTAAAGATTTCTAGGGAATAAGTCGTCCCTTATGTAACCTGTTATCAAAATATGTTTATTTTTATTTCAACAATGATTTCCTTATTTTATTTTAATACCTTGAAAGAGAAACTAACATTTACCGCTATCATTATGGCACTAAACTGGTCTTTAACCTTTGAAATAATGTTTAATGCTTCCGATTATGCTATTGGATCAGTCTTGGGATAGAGAGTGGATAAGCATTTGCATATCATCTACTGTGCTAGAAAAACACTGAATGATGCCCAAATGAATTATACCACTACTAAAAAGGAATTATTGGCTATAGTGTTTTCTTTAGCAAAGTCAGGTCCTATTTAGTAGGATCTAAAGTGATTGGGTGTTCTGATCATATTGCTTTAAGATACCTATTAAGTAAACCAAATACCATGCCAAGATTAATCAGGTGGGTCTTACTCTTACAAGAATTTGACCTAGATATCAAGGATAAGAAAGGCAATGAAAACTTGATAGTTGACCATTTGTATAGGTTGATTTTTGACTTTAATTCTCTAAAAGGTGAGAGTAATAAAGATATAATTGAAACCTTTTCAGATGAATAATTATTTTCAATAGGTCCAAACCTATTGTATGTTGATATTGTAAACTATCTTGCCATAGGTGTTTTATGACCTAACACTTCATATCAAGACAAGAAAATGTTCTTTAAAACTATCAAGGACTATTTCTTGGATGACACTTATTTATATAATATTGTTCAAGATCGAGTCATTCGAAGATGTGTACCTGAAGAAGAACATAAGAGCATTCTGACCTTTTGTCATGAGAAAATATATTTTTCTTATTATTTTTTTAAATTTTTTTTTTTAAATTTCAAAAATTACTAAATCATACAAAACAAACACAAAAAATGAAGATGTGAACATAAAAAAGAAAAAAAATAATAAATTTTTTTTTTGAATTTTTTTTTCTTTTCTAATTAAGCATGGTAACTTTTCACCACCCCCAACCAAGAACTTACATTGTCCTCAATGTAACAACTGTAAATTAAAGATAAAGAGAAAAGAGAAGAAAGATTACCTATTTCTTGAGAATGTGTGAGTAGTAATGGAGAAATGCAGGTGCATTCATCATATTCATCATTAAAGTTTATACAGACAGATTGCTGTGAACTTCTAACAACTCAAAAAATATTTTTAGTTTTAACAATTTAAAAATTATTCACATATAATTAAACTAAAATAAACAATAAAATTAAAACAAATAACAAAAAATTACCTAAAATGATGGGTTGCCTCCCATCAGTAACTTAGTTTAACGTCTTAGCAAGACGTAACTTGGGGATTGCCTTTTAAGTAAACTCAATGTCCCCTCATCATTGAGTCAATCAAACCTACAAGTAAGACAAAGTTGTCTACCTATACTGTTTCAGTCATGTCCTATGTATTTTCAAATTTTTCTGTACTTAAAACTAGGGATATGCTTGTGAGTTTCAGATCATCCACGTCTAGGTACAAATCAAATAATTTAAAGGCATCAAAACACAATTGTACCTAGATCAATCAAAATAACTAACTCCTTAGATTGTAATTAAAACTTTTAAAATTTTGGAGATAGTTTCAGATTTTGTTTTTTTTTTGTTTTTTTTAAGTATAATATCTAAGTTAAAATAACATAATCAGTATTAACCAAGAGTGCTCCCAGGAAAGAATGGTGGTGCAAAGGCTCCTTAAAAACCATCCTCCTAGACAGAACAACGTTCCCAGGAAAGACTAGTGGCACAAAGGCTTCCAAGAACTAGTCTCCTAGACACAACTCCCTTAGATCTTTACTTTTCATGCTATTAAAATTAAGTTAATTAAATTAAGTTAAGTTAAAATTTAAGTTAATTAAGTTAATAAAAAGGTAGGTTAATTAAGTTAATAAAAATCTAAGTTAATTAAGTTAGTGAATTAAATTAATATAAGTTAGTAAATTAAATTACTAACAACCTAAGTTAATTAACTTAAACGAAAAGTAAGATACAAAAATAGTTACAAAAAAAAATTTGAAAAAAAAAATAAAAAAATAAAAAAAAATTAAACTAAAAATAAAAAAATTGAAAAAGTAAAAAAATAAAAATAAAAGAGAAAAAAAAATTTAATTAAAAATTAAGCCAAAAAAATAATAAAAAAATAAAATATATGAAAAAAAATAAAATAAAAATAAAGAAAAACAAATAAAAATAAAAATAAAAAACAAAAAATAAAAAATAAAAAATAAAAAAAAATGAAAATAAAGTTTTTGATTTAAAAAAATTATTTTTTAAATAAAATAAATTTTTTATTTTTTTTTATTTTTTTATTTTTTTATTTTTTTTATTTTTTATTTTTTTATTTTTTTATTTTTTATATTTTATTTTTTTATTTTTTGTTTTTTATTTTATATTTTATATTTTATATTTTATATTTTATATTTTATATTTTATATTTTATATTTTATATTTTATATTTTTTTATTTTTTATTTTTTATTTTATATTTTATATTTTTTATTTATTTTTTATTTATTTATTTTAAAATTTATTTACTTTTTTTTTTACTTCAAATTTCAAATTTCAAAATTATTTTATTATTCCTCCTATAATTTATTTATGAAATTTAAATTTTTTATTTTTATTTATTTATTATGAAATTGAAATTTGAATTTTTTTTATTTTTTTTATTTTTTTTAACCATCCATTAACTGTAAGTTTATTTATTTTTATTTTTTTTTATTCACAAACAACAAAATTTTTTATTTTTTATTTTTTTAAATAAAAAGAAATCACAATTATTTACAACACAAAAAGTTTTTAAAATTTTGATAAATAATTTAAAAACACTATTCCTTCCCCGGCAACGGCGCCAATAACTTGGTAACATCCCCGACAACGGCGCCAAAAACTTGATCGGGGTAGAACCGACGTCGCCGATCCTGCCCGTTACTTTGGTTTTATTTATTTTATAAAACTTTCGCAAGTGCACGAATCATTTCGTAGAAAATGATAAGTATACTCCCACGGTCGATCTAAGGAAGGAATGTATGTGGTTTTTAATTTATTATTCAAACTTTTAAAAACGAAATTAAATCCTAAACATCCTGTCACGATATTTTGGGGTTTTTGTGTTTTTAATTTAAGAACAAAAAAATAAACATAGATTCAATAAAAATTTATGCAAATTTTATCTTTTATAATGGTGGAGTATTTATGGATATAATAACTAAGTTAATTATGCTTGCTCATATTATTTAGGTTATTAAAAATATGAATTGATATTTATTGATTCTCCCTTTTTTGTATGAATACCACCTTTGGTGGGGTTAGATATTCTTTGTTAACTAAACAAATCAATTAACACCTATGGGTGGGGTTGATAACTAATTTGCTTAATTAAATTAATTCCTTTTTCTAAGAGATTGAAAATGAACCATTTAAATGCCACCTTTGGTGGGGTTAGACAGTTTAAACTTTATTCAAGGTGTCCAAATTAAACCTAAGAATTTAGTTATCCGAGTACTAACTTTCATGTTTTAAAACCACTACTGAAAACATGTTGTCAAATGTATAAATTATAAAGATATCATATATAAAAATTATTTTCATGCATAAATCAAACTCATTAAGAAAGAATTTCAAGATATATTTCTTTTACAAATGAAGAAAGTGCAATGACTTTTTAGGGAATTACTTCCTATATCTTTCTTTTGTAATTAGCTTGTATTCACAACTTTGTAGGGAATGTGGGTCATAGTATGTAGATGATACTATATATTTTTTATCTCTCTATTTTTTTTTCTGAAGATATTTTTCAATATATGTATTTTTTAGAGAGTCAACCCATGTACAGATTGTACATTTTTTTGGATTTTGGTGAGTGGTTAATTTTGTAGCTTTTCTCTTTGATCTTGGTTTAGGTAACCCCAGATATGTCTTTTTTTTTGTAACAGTCATGCACGAATGAGATAAAAGCATATACTATCAATTTCTACTCAAATCATTTAATCTAAACAAAAATAATAATAAAAAAATATATGACACTCTATTAAGATGAGAAAAAATTCATACATTCAATATTAATGTCTATAGAGATCATCTAAGAATTTGAAGAAATAAGAAATGTGTTTGGAGTAGAAAAAAATATATATTTCACTCTGAATAAGGGAAATTAGGCTCAAATTATATCTCACAAAGGTATTCTCCACTAAAACAAATTCATATACACCGATTTTGGGTTTAATATAATTACTACATCTTATCAAGAAATACTAGTTATGACAAAAACTAACTAATTATAAAAAACAATTACAAAATATTTCATGACATGTTTTCAAAAATTAATCTAACTGTACAAAAGACTTAACTATTTACTTAAATTTGATTTAAAGAAATGATAAATTTTTGTGAGAAAATATACTTTTTTATTATTTTTTTTAAATTTTTTTTTAAATTTCAAAAATTACTAAATCATACAAAACAAACACAAAAAAATGAAGATGTGAACATAAAAAAGAAAAAATAATAATAAAATTTTTTTTTTTGAATTTTGTTTTTTTAAAATTTTTTAATTTTTTTTTCTTTTCTAATTAAGCATGATAACTTTTCACCACCCCCAACCAAGAACTTACATTGTCCTCAATGTAACAGCTGTAAATTAAAGATAAAGAGAAAAGAGAAGAAAGATTACATATTTCTTGAGAATGTGTGAGTAGTAATGGAGAAATGCAGGTGCATTCATCATATTCATCATTAAAGTTTATACAGACAGATTGCTGTGAACTTCTAACAACTCAAAAAATATTTTTAGTTTTAAAAATTTAAAAATTATTCACATATAATTAAACTAAAATAAACAATAAAATTAAAACAAATAACAAAAAATTACCTAAAATGATGGGTTGCCTCCCATCCAGCGCTTAGTTTAACGTCTTAGCAAGACGTAACTTGGGGATTGCCTTTTAAGTAAACTCAATGTCCCCTCATCATTGAGTCAATCAAACCTACAAGTAAGACAAGGTTGTCTACCTATACTGTTTCAGTCATGTCCTATGTATTTTCAAATTTTTCTGTACTTTAAAACTAGGGATATGCTTGTGAGTTTTAGATCATCCACGTCTAGGTACAAATCAAATAATTTAAAGGCATCAAAACACAATTGTACCTAGATCAATCAAAATAACTAACTCCTTAGATTGTAATTAAAACTTTTAAAATTTTGGAGATAGTTTCAGATTTTGTTTTTTTGTTTTTTTTTTGTTTTTTTAAGTATAATATCTAAGTTAAAATAACATAATCAGTATTAACCAAGAGTGCTCCTAGGAAAGAATGGTGGTGCAAAGGCTCCTTAAAAACCATCCTCCTAGACAGAACAACGTTCCCAGGAAAGACTAGTGGCACAAAGGCTTCCAAGAGCTAGTCTCCTAGACATAACTCCCTTAGATCTTTACTTTTCATGCTATTAAAATTAAGTTAATTAAGTTAAGTTAAGATAAAATTTAAGTTAATAAAAAGGTAGGTTAATTAAGTTAATGAAAATCTAAGTTAATTAAGTTAGTGAATTAAATTAATATAAGTTAGTAAATTAAGTTACTAAAAACCTAAGTTAATTAACTTAAACGAAAAGTAAGATAAAAAAATAGTTAAAAAAAAATTTTGAAAAAAAAAATTAAACCAAAAATAAAAAAATTGAAAAAGTAAAAAAAATAAAAATAAAAAGAGAAAAAAAAAATTTAATTAAAAATTAAGCCAAAAAAACAATAATAAAATAAAATATATTGAAAAAAATAAAAAATAATAATAATAAAAATAAAAAACAAAAAATAAAAAGAATTGAAAATAAAGTTTTTGATTTTTAAAAAAAAATTTATTTTTTAAATAAAATAAATTTTTTATTTTTTATTTTTTATTTTTATTTTTTATTTTTTATTTTTTATTTTTATTTTTTTATTTATTTTTATTTATTTACTTTTTTTTTACTTCAAATTTCAAATTTCAAAATTATTTTATTATTCCTCCTATAATTTATTTATGAAATTTAAAATTTTTATTTTTATTTATTTATTATGAAATTGAAATTTGAATTTTTTTTATTTTTTTTATTTTTTTAAACCATCCATTAACGGTAAGTTTATTTATTTTTATTTTTTTTTATTCACAAACAACAAAAATTTTTATTTTTTATTTTTTTAAATAAAAAGAAATCACAATTATTAAAACACAAAAAGTTTTTAAAATTTTGATAAATAATTTAAAAACACTATTCCTTCCCCGGCAACGGCGCCAATAACTTGGTAACATTCCCGGCAACGGCGCCAAAAACTTGATCGGGGCAGAACTAACGTCGCCGATCCTTCCTGTTACTTTGGCTTTATTTATTTTATAAAACTCTCGCAAGTGCACGAATCATTTCGTAGAAAATGATAAGTATACTCCCAAGGTCGATCTAAGGAAGGAATGTATGTGGTTTTTAATTTATTATTCAAACTTTTAAAAACGAAATTAAATCCTAAACATCCTGTCACGATATTTTGGGGTTTTTGTGTTTTTAATCTAAGAACATAAAAATAAACATAGATTCAATAAACATTTATGCAAATTTTATCTTTTATAATGGTGGAGTATTTATGGATATAATAACTAAGTTAATTATGCTTGCTCATATTATTTAGGTTATTAAAGATATGAATTGATATTTATTGATTCTCCCTTTTTTGTATGAATACCACCTTTGGTGGGGTTAGATATTCTTTGTTAACTAAACAAATCAATTAACACCTATGGGTGGGGTTGATAACTAATTTGCTTAATTAAATTAATTCCTTTTTCTAAGAGATTGAAAATGAACCATTTAAATGCCACCTTTGGTGGGGTTAGACAGTTTAAACTTTATTCAAGGTGGGCAAATTAAACCTAAGAATTTAGTTACCCGAATACTAACTTTCAAGTTTTAAAACCACTATTGAAAACATGTTGTCAATACATTTTCAAATAATAATTCTTATAAAAACTTTTGAAATAGAGCTTCACTCTAACTACTGGGCGATTGTAGCATCAAATAAAAGAGCACTACTCTAAATTAGATCAGATAACTAAACCTTAAAATCTAATTTTCAAGTTTAAGTTTGTAATGAAAAATAATATATTTCTCTCTAACATTCTTAATATAAAATCTTGAATAAAAATAAAATCAATTCATTTTAGAGATTTTTACCTATTTAATATTTCGCAAGCATAACAACGTTATTATTACATCATGTTTACTAACAGCCAGCAGAGTTAAATTTAATCACAGAAAAATTAAATATAACATGCAAGAATAAAAACATAAAAATAACTGTAAAGAAAATAAAATCCTTACAGAACTTCGATGCTATTCCCGTTGCTGGAAAACCTCCAAGCGAAATTTGCACTCCCATTTATTGAATCGAAAAGCTAATAAATTACAAAAACATAACTAGTTCTTCCCAAAAAGGGAAGAACTCTAAAACTAAGAGAAATTAACTAAGAAAAGCTAAAAACTAAGAAAAACTAAAAATCTAAGAAAAGAGAGAAAAGAATGTGTTTTGAGGTGTGTTTAGAAGTGAAGAGAAGGGGGGTATTTATAGGTGAGGATGGAGTGAAAAAATGTTAAAAAAATGTAAAAACGCGGAGTGCAATTGCTGAGGTCATTGATGACGTCAGCATGACGTCATGGGGCGGCTACACGTGAAAAATGGGGCGAAACGGGCGTCGGCACGCACGGAGGGCAGCTGGGCGCGCACAGGCACGCGCGGAAGGCAAGCGCTGCGCGCACGGGCGCGCGCGAGAGCAGGAGGGACGCGCGCAGGCACGCGCGGAACTGGGACTGGGCGCACGCTGATGCGCGCGGACTTGGGGTGTGCTGCGCGCGACTGGGCGCTGGCGCGCGCGGGGCTCGACGCGGCGGCGCGATTTTCTCCTTTTTGACATTTTTGACCCTTTTGACCCTTTTTGTCCATTTTTTCCTTATTTTTTGACCTTTCCCCATTTATTTATTAATATATTTGTGATGTATTGCTTCCAGTATTCCTCTTTGAGTCTTTAAGTTACTTTTTTAAGCCAAAATACCTGAAAAACAATAAAAATACCCGTGATTCCGAAAAATACAAATTTATACAAATATATGATAAAACATATAAATATATATATTTTTAATCAATTAATGTGCATAAAATCATGGTAATTTTAGTGCTTTTTGAGCACTCATCAGGCCCCGCCATGATCCAAAGTGGCATGATATCTATCTTCTATGACTTGGTGGAAAAATTCCTTGAGATTTTCATGGACGATTTATTTGCCTTTAGAAACTCATTTGATGATTGCTTACATAAATTGACTTTGGTTTCAGACAGATGCATTCAATGCAATCTAACACCTAGTTGGGAGAAAAGTCATTTCATGGTTCAACAAGGGATAGTCTTAGGATATATAATTTCCAACAAAAGGTGTTTAAGTTGATAAGGCAAAATCTGAGCTGGTTTCCAAACCACCTCTCCTTACATCTTTTAAGGGAATAAGAAGCTTATTAAGCACATATTGGATTTTATAGACGATTTATTAAATATTTCTAGAAAACAAGTCTTCCCTTATGTAATCTATTATCAAAATATTTTTATTTTTATTTCAACAATGATTTCCTTATTTCTTTTTAATACCATGAAAGGGAAACAAACATTTTCCAATATTATTATGTGGCACTAAACTGGTCTTTACCCTTTGAAATAATGTGTGACGCTTTCGATTATGCTTTCGGATCAGTCTTGGGAAAGAGAGTGGATTAGCATTTGCATGTCATCTACTATGCTAGAAAAACACTCAATGATGCCCAAATGAATTATACCACTACTAAAAAAATTTATTGGCTATAGTGTTTTCTTTAGCAAATTTAGTTCGTATTTAGTAGGATCTAAAGTGATTGTGCATTCTTATCATATTTCTTTAAGATACCTTTTGAGTAAACCAAATGCCAAGCCAATATTAATTATGTGGGTCTTACTCTTACAAGAATTTCACCTAGAAATCAAGGATATAACAGTTGTTATAAGGAGCAATTATCAACCCTATTGCTGATAGTGCATATAGTTCCTAAGAAATGTGGGATAAGAGTTGTTAAAAATGAATAAAAAGAGAATTAGGACCCACTAGAATAATCATTGCATGAAGGATGTGTATAGATCTTAGGAAACTGAATTTATATACTAAAAAGGATCACTTTCCTCTTCCATTCATCGATAAAATGATGGAAATATTAGCTAGGGACAAATTTTACTATTTTTTTAAGAGATTTTCTAGATATTATCATGTATGTAGAGTAGGTGAAGATCAGGTGAAGGCCATATTTACATGTCCTTTTGGGACATTTGCTTTTCGAATAATGCCTTTTGGGTTATGCAATGCCTCGCCATGTTCCAGAGTCGCATGATGTCTATCTTCTAGGACTTGGTGGAAAATTTCCTTGAGATTTTCATGGACGATTTATTTGTCTTTAGAAACTCATTTGATGATTGCTTACATAAATTGACTTTGGTTTCAGACAGATGCATTCAATGCAATCTAACAACTAGTTGGGAGAAAAGTCATTTTATGGTTCAACAAGGGATAGTCTTAGGATATATAATTTCAAACAAAAGGTGTTTAAGTTGATAAGGTAAAATTTGAACTGGTTTCCAAACTACCTCCCCCTACATCTTTTAAATGGATAAAAAGCTTATTAGCATATGTAGGATTTTATAGACGATTTATTAAATATTTCTAGAGAACAAGTCGCCCCTTATGTAACCTGTTATCAAAATATATTTATTTTTATTTCAACAACGATTTCCTTATTTTCTTTTAATACCTTGAAAGGGAAACTAACATTTTCCCCTATTATTATGTGGTACTAAACTGGTCTTTACCCTTTAAAATAATGTGTGACGCGTCCGATTATGCTATCGGATCAGTCTTGGCATAGAGAGTGGATTAGCATTTGCATGCCATCTACTGTGCTAGAAAAACAGTCAATGATGCCCAAATAAATTATACTACTACTGAAAAGGAATTCGCGGCTATATTGTTTCCTTTAGCAAATTCAGGTCGTATTTAGTTGGATCTAATGTGATTGTGCGTTTATATCATATTGCTTTAAGATACCTATTAAGTAAACCAAATTCCAAGCCAATATTACAATTGTTATAAGAAGGAATTATCAACCCTATTGCTGACATTGCATATAGTTCCTAAGAAATGTGGGATAATAGTTTTTAAAAATGAATAAAAAGAGAATTAATACCCACTAGAATAATCACTGCATGAAGGATGTGTATACATCTTAGGAAACTAAATTTATATACTAAAAAGGATCACTTTCCTCTTCCATTCATCGATAAAATATTGGAAATATTAGCTAGGGACAAATTTTACTATTTTTTAGAGAGATTGTCCGAATATTATCATGTACGTAGAGTAGTAGAAGATCAGGAAAAGGCCATATTTACATGTCCTTTTGGGACATTTGTTTTTCGAAGAATGCCATTTGGGTTATGCAATGCCCCGCCATGTTTCAGAGTCGCATGATGTCTATCTTCTAGGACTTGGTGGAAAAATTCCTTGAGATTTTCATGGATGATTGATTTGTCTTCAGAAACCCTTTTGATGATTGCTTACATAAATTGACTTTGGTTTTAAAAAGATGCATTGAATGCAATCTAACACTTAGTTGGGACAAAAGTCATTTTATGGTTCTAGAAGGGATAGTGTTAGGATATATAATTTCAAACAAAAGGTGTTTAAATTGATAAGGCAAAATTTGAACTGGTTTCCAAACTACCTCCCCTTACATTTGTTAAGGGGATAAGAATCTTATTAGGACATGAAGGATTTTATAGACGATTTATTAAAGATTTCTAGGGAACAAGTCTTCCCTTATGTAACCTGTTATCAAAATATGTTTATTTTTATTTCAACAATGATTTCCTTATTTTATTTTAATACCTTGAAAGAGAAACTAACATTTACCGCTATCATTATGGCACTAAACTGGTCTTTAACCTTTGAAATAATGTTTAATGCTTCCGATTATGCTATGGGATCAGTCTTGGGATAGAGAGTGGATAAGCATTTGCATGTCATCTACTGTGCTAGAAAAACACTGAATGATGCCCAAATGAATTATACCACTACTAAAAAGGAATTATTGGCTATAGTGTTTTCTTTAGCAAAGTCAGGTCCTATTTAGTAGGATCTAAAGTGATTGGGTGTTCTGATCATATTGCTTTAAGATACCTATTAAGTAAACCAAATATCATGCCAAGATTAATCAGGTGGGTCTTACTCTTACAAGAATTTGACCTAGATATCAAGGATAAGAAAGGCAATGAAAACTTGATAGTTGACCATTTGTATAGGTTGATTTTTGACTTTAATTCTCTTAAAGGTGAGAGTAATAAAGATATAATTGAAACCTTTTCAGATGAATAATTATTTTCAATAGGTCCAAACCTATTGTATTTTGATATTGTAAACTATCTTGCCATTGGTGTTTTATGACCTAACACTTCATATCAAGACCAGAAAATGTTCTTTAAAACTATCAAGGACTATTTCTTGGATGACACTTATTTATATAATATTGTTCAAGATCGAGTCATTCGAAGATGTGTACCTGAAGAAGAACATAAGAACATTCTGACCTTTTGTCATGAACTTCATTGTGAGGGCTATTTAGGTTGTGAAAATACAGCCTGTAAGGTATTACAGTGTAGATTCCTTTTTGGCCCACTCTTTTTAATGATGTTCCTATGTTTTGTACATAATGTGATAGATATCAAAGAACAGTAAATATAAGTAAAAGAGGTGAAATTCCTTTGACATCTAATTTAGTTGTTGAACTCTTCGATATGTGAGGGATTAAATTTATGGGTTGTTTTCCCCCATCCAATGATTTTTAATATATTTTGGTGGCTATGGATTATGTATCCAAGTGGGTAGAAACTATCCCCACTAAAACCAATGATGCTAATGTTGATGTAAAATTCTTGAAGGATTCAATATTCAATAGGTTTGGAACGCCTAGAGTTATAATAAGTGATGGACGTTGCCATTTTTGCACAAAATATTTGATAGAGTACTAAAAAATACAACATCACACATAGAGTAGCTACTCCATATCATTCTCAAACTTCTAGTTTAGTGAAAGTAAGTAATAGGTAAATCAAGGGAATATTGGAATGCACTGTGCATCCTTCAAGGAAGGAATAGGAATTTAAGTTGAATGATGCCTTATGGGCATACCCCACAACTTACAAAACATCCATTGGGATGAGCCCTTACTAGTCTATCTTTGGAAAAGCATGCCACCTTGCTATTGAACTCGAACACAAGGCTTATTGGGAAATTAAAGAGTTAAACATGGATTTAGATAAAGTAGGGGAAAAATGGTTACTCCATCTTAATGAGTTGGAAGAAATTAGGAACGAATCCTGGAGAATGCCAAATTATACAAAGAACGTATTAAGCGCTATCATGATAAGAAGTTAGTTCCTAAGACTCTTCAACCTGGAATGAAAGTTCTTTTATTTTACTCTCATCTGAGATTGTTTCCATGAAAACTAAGATCAAGATGGGATGGACCATTCAAAATATTCCAAGTATTTGTACAAGGAGTAGTAGAACTATTGGATTCCAAGACACAAAAACAGTCAAAGTCAATGGGCATCGTGTGAAGACTTATTTAGAAGGCCCACACAAGACTGCTGAAATGGATTGTATTTTCCTGAGTAATCCTTAGCACCATAAATATGTGTCTTGCTAAGACGTTAAACTAAGCATTGGATGGAAGGCAACTCATCATTGAAAGGTTATTTTATTTTAAGCAATTTAGTTTGTTTTATTAATTTAATTTTTTTCTTTTAAAAGCACTTTGTTTATTTTATTGCATAAAATAATTGGTTGTTAAGATGTGTTAGAGTACCTATTTGTATGATTCAAATATGATGGTGGATGCAACTAGTGTTCTACATCAAAATACTTAACACATAAAACAATTTGGTAAATTTACAATTTGTATTTGTTACATCAAAGATAATGTAAATTTTAGGGTAGGGGTGGTAGGATTTAAAAGTTACCCAAATTAGGAAAACATTAAATTTTTTATAAACAATGTTCCCTTATTTTGTTTATTAAGTTGTGTATTTTGGTATTAATTGTTTCCTTTAATTCATTTGTTTTCTTTTATATATGTGTGTTATTTTCTTTATTTGTACTTTTAGGTAAATTAGAGTAGTGTTCAAGTTTTTGTCACAAAAATAATCATGTTCTAAAAATTAAGTTTAAACAATGATTAGGTATTTTGTATTATTGAATTAATTTTCAAAAACATATCATGAATTAATATGATAATTAGTAATTTTGTGTCATAATTGATATTTTCTGATAAAATGTTGAAACGAAACAAACCCAAAATCGGTGTTTAGGAATCAAATAGTGGAGACTACACTTGTGAGATATTATTTGAGCCTTAACTTCCTTTATTCTGAGTGTAAAATATTTTTTTCTACTCAAAACACTTATTCTATTTCTTCAAAATTTTAGATGATCTCTACAAGTTTTGCGCCGTTGCCGGGGATCGGTATCAAGTTTTTGGCGCCGTTGCCGGGGATGGTATCAAGTTTTTGGCGCCGTTGCCGGGGAAGGAATAGCGTTTTTAAATTATTTATCAAAATTTTAAAAACTTTTTGTGTTGTAAATAATTGTGATTTTTTTTTTATTAAAAAATTAAAAAAAATAAAAAATTTTGTTGTTTGTGAAAAGTAAAAAAAAAAAAATTCAAATTTCAATTTCGTAATAAATAAAAAAAAATATAGCATGAATAATAAAATAATTTTGCATTTTGAAATTTGAAGTAAAAAAAGTAAATAAATTTTAAATTAAATTAATAAATAAATAAGAATAAAAAAATAAAATAAAAAAAATAAAAAAAATAAAAATAATAAAAATAAAAAAAATAATAAAAAATAATAAAAATAATAAAAAATAATAAAAAAATCAAAAATAAAAAATAAAAAAAAAAAAAAAAAAAAAAATCAAAAAAATAATAAAAATTTTTATTTTCAATTTTTTTTTTTTTTTTTTTTTTTTTTGATTTTTTTTGATTTTTTTTTTTTGTTTTTTTTTTTTTTTTTTTCTTTTTCAATTATTTTTTTTCAATTTATTTTATTTTATTTTTATTTTATTGTTTTGGCTTAATTTTTATTTTTTCTCTTTTTAATTTTTTTTTGTTTTACTTTTTCAATTTATTTTATTTTTGGTTTAAATTTTTTTTTTAACTACTTTTTTTTAATTTTCGTTTAAGATAATTAACTTAGGTTTTTAGTAACTTAATTTACTAACTTATATTAATTTAATTTACTAACTTAATTAACTTAGATTTTCATTAACTTAATTAACCTACCTTTTTATTAACTTAATTAACTTAAATTTTAACTTAACTTAACTTAATTAACTTAATTTTAATAGCATTTAAAAGTAAAGATCTAAGGGAGTTAATGCAGGAGACTAGTTCTTGGAAACCTTTGTGCCTAGTCTTTCTGGGAACGCGTTGCTGTGTACAGGAGGATGGTTTTAAGGAGCCTTTGCCTACCATTCTTTCCTAGGAGCACTCTTAGTTAATCTTGATTATGTTATTTTAACTTAAAAAATAAAAAAAAAAAAAATTACGAAACTATCTCCAAAATTTTAAAGCTTTAATTACAATCTAAGGAGTTAGTTGTTTTGATTGATCTAGGTACAATTGTGTTTTGATGCCTTTAATTATTTGATTTGTACCTAGATGTGGATGATCTGAAACTCACAAGCATGTCCCCTAGTTTTAAGTACGAGAAAAATTTGAAAATCAATAGGGCATGGTAGAAAAAGTATAGGTAGACAATCTTGTCTTACCTATAAGTTTGATTGACTCACTGATGATAGGACATTGAGTTTACTTAAAATGCAATCCCCAAGTTACGTCTTGGTAAGGCGTTAAACTAAGCGCTGGATGGGAGAGAACCCGTAATTTTAGGTAATTTTTGTTATTTGTTTTATATACTTAATTTTATTGTTTATTTTAGTTTAATTATATGGAATAATTTTAAATTGTTAAAACTAAAAATATTTGTTGAGTTGTTAGAAATTCACGTGATCAGTGTGTATACACTTTCATGATGAATATGATGAATGCACCTGCATTTCTCCATTACTACTTACACATTCTCAAGAAATAGGTAATCTTTTTTCTCTTTTCTCTTTATCTTTAATTTACAGTTGTTACATTGAGGACAATGTAAGTTCTAGGTTGGGGGTGGTGAAAAGTTACCATGCTTAATTAGAAAAGAAAAAAAAAGATTTAACAATTTAAAAATTAAAAAAAAAACAATTATTAATTTTTTCTTTTTTTATGTTCACATCTTCATTTTTTGTGTTTGGTTTTTTTTTTTGTGTGATTTAGTAATTTTGGAATTAAACAAAAAAAAAAAAAAGTTCTCACAAAAATTTATCATTTCTTTAAATCAAATTTAAGTAAATAGTTAAGTCTTTTGTACTGTTAGATTAATTTTTGAAAACATATCATGAAATATTATGTAATTATTTTTGATAATTAGTTAATTTTTGTCATAACTAGTATTTCTTGATAAGATGTAGAAATTATATTAAACCCAAAATCGGTATTTATGAATTTGTTTTAGTGGAGACTACCTTTGTGAGATATAATTTGAGCCTAATTTCCTTTATTCAGAGTGAAATATATATTTTTTCTACTCCAAACACATTTCTTATTTCTTCAAATTCTTAGATGATCTCTATAGGCATTAATATTGAATGTATGAATTATTTCTCATCTTAATAGAGTGTCGTATATTTTTTATTATTATTTTTGCTTAGATTAAATTATTTGAGTAGAAATTGATAGTATATGCTTTTATCTCATTAGATGCGTCATTACAAAAAAAAAGAGACATATCTGGGGTTACCTAAACCAAGATCAAACAGAAAAGCCACAAAATTAACCACTTCACTTCAAAATCCAAAAAAATGTACAATCTGTATGCATGGGTTGACTCTCACAAATATACATATATTGAAAAAAAAAATTAGAGAGATAAAAAAAAATATAGTATCATCTTCATCTATGACCCACATTCCTACAAAGTTGTGAGTGGCTAATTACAAAAAAAAAAAGATATAGGAAATAATTCCACTAAAAAGTCATTGCAATTTCTTCATTTGTAAAAAGCATATATCTTGAAATTCTTTCTTAATGAGTTTGATTTATGCATGAAAATAATTTTTATATATGATATCTTTATAATTTATACATTCGATTCCTTTCATGAGATCAATATCAAAATAACACTTTGAGCCTTTATTCTTTATACATATGCGAACATATTAGTTCATTTCTATACATCAACTCTTTTCGCATATAAATTAGTATGAGTGTTTGAACCCATAGGATTCAGATCCTTTGAGAGTATTGACTTGTGAGGAATAGAGTCGGCGAATTCGATTCATGACCTTGAAATTGGGTAAAATTAAATTGATACATTTTTGAAATGAAATATGAAAATGATTTTCGACTAATTATTATAATAAAATCATGATTGTTTAAAGAGATTAAAATAACTTATGCTTGAGATTTTAATTATGATCTTAAAGGAGATTAAAAAGTATGAGATATTTTTGTGATATGTTGTTTTCTTTTATTCTTAAATTAATTTTTGATTGTGTTGTGATTGTTTTTATAGTTTCTTTTTATTTAGTTCAATGTTTGTGGGTATCATTACGAAAACCCTCCACGTGAGACTCAAACTCGTCCACTAGGGCAACCTAGGGGGTTTAACGGCTTGTTGCATAGGCTAAATGCAACCGTTTCAATGCACGAAAGTGATTTAGGATAGTTTAATTTTTAGTTTTTATCGCTTCTCTTGCTAAGGGACTAGCAAGAAGCTGGTTGGGGGTTGTGATGAGTACCCAAAAAGCACTAAAATAACCATGATTTAATGTACTTTAATTGATTAAAAATACATATATTTATATGTTTTATCATATATTTATATAAATTTGTCTTTTTCGGAATCACGGGTATTTTTATTGTTTTTCAGGTATTTTGGCTTAAAAACGCAATTTAAAGACTCAAAGAGGAATACTTGAAGCAATACATCACAAATATATTAATAAATAAGTGGGACAAGGTCGACAAACGTGGAAAAATTGGACAAAATGGGTCGAAAAAGGTCAAAAATGTCAAAAAGACGGAAATCACGCCCATTTGCCCGGCCGCGCAGCGCCCGGCGCCCGTACCGCGGTATGGCCCGCCTCAGCTTGCCCGATGCCCAGCGCCCCATCGCGCGAGCCTTTGCCCACCTGTATTGACTGTGCGCGCGGCAACAGCCCGAGCGTAGCAGCGTAAGCCCAGCCCCCGCCAGCGCCAGCGCTTTAAGCCCCATTTTTCACGTGCGGAAGCCCTGTGACGTCATCTTGACATCATTAATGACATCGACATTTCCAATACGCGTTTTACATTTTTAAATATTTTTTTAACATTTTTTACTCATTTTTCTCTCCATCCTCACCTATAAATACCCCCTTCCCTTCACTTCAAAACACACCTTCAAAACACACTTCTCTCTTCTTTCTTTCCTCTTTTCTTAGATTTTTAGGTTTTTTAGTTTTTCTTAGTTTTTAGTTAATTTCTCTTAGTTTTAGAGTTCTTCCCTTTTTGGGAAGAACTAGTTATATTTTGTAATTTATTAGCTTTTTGATTCAATAAATGGGAGTGCAAATTCGCTTGGAGGTTTTCCGACAGCGGGAATAGCATCGAAGTGCTTGTAAGGATTTTATTTTCTTCTGAGGTTATTTTTTATGCTTTATTCTTACATGTTATATTTAATTTATGCGTGATTAAATTTAAGCGTGTTGGCTATTTGTAAACATGATATAATAATAATGTTGTTATGCTTGCGAAATATTAAATAGGTAAAAATCTCTAAAATGAATTGATTTTATTTTTATTCAAGATTTTATATTAAGAATGTTAGAGAGAAATATATTATTTTTTCATTACAAACTTAAATGCGAAAAATTAGATTTTAAGGTTTAGTTATCGGTCGATTTAGAGTAGTGCTCTTTTATTTGTTGGTACAATCGCTAGGTAGTTAGAGTGAAGCTCTATTTCAAAAGTTTTTATAAGAATTATTATCTGAAAATGTATTGACAACATGTTTTCGGTGAGTGGTTTTTAAAACTTGAAAGTTAGTACTCGGATAACTAAATTCTTAGGTTTAATTTGGACACCTTGAATAAAGTTTAAAAACTGTCTAACCCACGCCCAAAGGTGGCATTTAAATGGTTCATTTTCAATCTCTTAGAAAAAGGAATTAATTTAATTAACCAAATTAGTTATCAACCCGCTATAGGTGTTAATTGATTTGTTTAGTTAACAAAAAATATCTAACCCACCAAAGGTGGTATTCATATAAAAAGAGAGAATCAATAAATATCAATTCATATCTTTAATAACCTAAATAATATGAGAAAGCATAATTAACTTAGTTATTATATCCATAAATACTCCTTTGTTTTTATGAGATAAAATTTGCATAAATATTTATTGAATCTATGTTTATTTTTATGTAAGTAGATTAAAAACACAAAACCCCGAAAATATCGTGACGAGGATGTTTAGGATTTAATTTCGTTTTTAAAAGTTTGAATAATAAATTAAAAACCACATACATTCCTTCCTTAGATCGACCTTGGGAGTATACTTATCATTTTCTACGAAATGATTCGTGCACTTGCGAGAGTTTTATAAATAGATAAAACCAAAGTAACGGGCAGGATCGGCGATGTCGGTTCTGCCCCGATCAATGTCTTTATCCCATTCATGCATGGCTTCTACAAAAAAATAAGAGACACATATATAGGGTTACCTAAAAAGCAATTAAACAGAAAAGCCACAAAATTAACCACTTACCAAAATTATTCAAAAATATACAATCTACACATGTGTCTACTTTTAAATAAAAATAAAAATAAATATAAATATGTTGAAAAATCTAAAAAATATATATAGAGAGATAAATAATATATAGTATAATCTACATACTATGACCTATATAGCCTACAAAGTTGTGAGAAAAAGGCTAATTACAAAAGAAAGTTATAGGAAATCCCTAAAAAGTCATTGTACTTTCTTCATTTTTCTAATGCATATATCTTGAAATTTGTACTTAATGATTTTGATTGATGCATGAAAATAATATATATGATATCCTTAGAATTTATACATTTGATTCCTTTCATGATATTACAGTTATTTATTATTTTGAGATTTTTGTCTCTTATAAGTATGTGGACTTATCAATTCATTTCTCAACATAAATTCTATTCGCATACACCAAAGCATGAGTGCTTGAACCCATAGGATTTAGTGAATTGAGAGTATTGACTTGTGAGGAATAGAGTTAAATCGAATTCAGATTCCTGACACTGAAATTGGGTGAAGTAAAAACAAAACATTTTTGGTTAAAATATGAAAATAATTTTCAACTAATTATTATAATAAATCATGAATATTTAGGAAGTTGAAAAATCTATGTTTAAGATTTTAATTATGAAATTTGAAAGAGATTATAAGCATGATATATTTTTGTATTTCATCTTTTTACTTTATTTTAAATTTTAGTTAACTTCTTATTTTATTTGTTTTTATTTTGTTTTATTTAGTTTAATGTTTGTAGGTATCATCACTGAAAACCCTCACGAGACTCAAACTCGTCCACTATGGAAACCTAGGGGTTTAAAGGCTTGTTTCATACGCTAAATGCAACTGTGCCAATCCACAAAAGTGATTTAGGATAGTTTAATTTTTAGTTTTTATTGCTTCTCTTGCTAAGGTACTAGCAAGAAGCTGGTTGGGGGTTGTGATGAGTGCTTAAAAAGCACTAAAATTACCATGATTTAATGTACTTTAATTTATTAAAAATATTTGCATTTATATGATTTTATCATATTTTTATATAAAAATTTCTTTTCAAAATCACAAGTATTTTTATTCTTTTTTAGGTATTTTTTCTTCAAAAGTAAGAAAAAATGAAAAAATGGACAAAATTTCCCAACCTCATGTGCATAACACTACAAGTCCACGTGCATCCATGCCAAATCACACCACAAGTCCGTGCGCACCCTCACCCAATCACGACGATTCTTGCACGTGTCAGCACCTGCATCAATAACACATCACGTTGCAAATCAGATGCGTGTCAGTGCATTTTTGGCCACAAATCTTGTCTAATCAAGTGTGTCAATGCCCCAAACGCATGCAAGCCTGTCCAATATGCGTATATCATCATTTTAAAGACATTTTCCCACTTTTTTAGCCTTTTCTCACCTATAAAAAGTCGATCTCTCCCATTATAAAAAACACACCTTAAAAAGAAATTTTCTCAGCTCTTTCTCTCTCTATAAATTTTATTATTTTTTTTTTAGTTTTGAGTTTTAAAGTTCTTCTTTTTTTAGAAGAACTAGCTATGTTTTTGTAAATTTCTAGTTTTAGATTCAATAAACGGAAATGCAAATCTTTTTGGAGGTTTTCCAGCAAGTATCAAAGTGTTGTAAAGATTTTTTTAAGTATAAATTTTAAAATGAATTCTTTAGAGTTATTGTTTATGCTTTATTCTTATATGTTATATTTAATTTGTATGTGATTAAAATTAACGTGGCTAGATGTTTGTAAACATGATATAATAATAACGTTGTTATGCTTGCAAAATATTAAATAGGTTAAAAATTTCTATAAATAAATTGATTTTTTTATTCAAGATTTTATATTAAGGATGTTAGAGAGAAATATATTATTTTTCATTACAAAGTTAAATCTAAAAATTAGATTTTAAGGTTTAATTATGTGGTCTGATTTAGAATATTGCTCTTTTATTTGGTGGTACAATCGCCCAGTATTTAGAGTGAAGCTCTATTTCAAAAATATTTATAAGAACTATTACTCGAAAATGTATTAACAACATATTTTCAGTAATGGTTTTAAAATTTGAAAGTTAGTACTCGGATAGTTAAATTCTTAGGTTTAATTTGGACATCTTGAATAAAGTTTAAAATGTTTAACCCTAACAAAGGTGGCATTTAAAGTTTTCATTTTCAATCTCTTAGAAATAGAAATTAATTTAATTAACCAAATTAATTATCAACCCTATCCATAGGTGCTAATTGATTTGTTTAATTAACAAAGAATATCTAACCCCACCAAAGGTGATATTTATATAGAAAATAGATAATCAATAAATATCAACATATATTTTTAATAACCTAAATAATATGAGCTAACATAATTAACTTAATCATTATATCTATAAATACTCAACTATTATGAATGATAAAAATTTGTATAAAAGTTTATTAAATCCATAATTATGTTTATTTTTATGATATTAGATTAGGAAACACAAATCAAAATATCGTGACAGAATATTCTTCTTCAAAGACAACATTCTTTATATTTTCTTCCCCCAAACTCAATATCCTTTAGAAATCTCCCATTTCTTATTTCAAAGAAGGATCTTATTGTGAGATTGTAAACCTTGTAACCCCAAGAGCATTCAATATAACCAAAAAAATAGTAGCTAACCATCCTTGAGTCCATTTTTCTTTCTTGTGGTCTATAAGGTCATGCCTTAGCTAGAAAACCTTAAATGTGTATGTACCTAATGCTTGGATTATTTCCTATCCAAAGCTCATAAGGTGTCTTGGCAACTGTTTTGCTCAGTACCCTATTAAAGATGTACATTGTGGTCTTTAAAGCTTTTCCCCAAAGTGATTCTAGTAAGGAGGAATGATTAATCATACTTCTTACCATATCCTTAAGAGTTTGATTTCATTGCACTCCAACACCATTCATGCTAGGTTTGCTTTGCATGGTGTATTGTAGAACAATTCCACACTCATTAAGGAAAATTGTGAAGGATTATAGATGTTGTTCTTGTGATCTGTCATACCTCCCATAATACTCACCACCTCAATCTGATTGGATAGCTTTAATTTTCCTTCTAAGTTGAAGTTCAACTTCAACTTTGAAAGACTTGAAAATGTCAAGAGTTTGAGACTTCTTATATGTATCAAATATAGGTAACCATACCTAGAGTAATCTTCTTTGAATATAATGAAAAATTGTTGTCCATTTTGTGAAGCCATAGGGGATGGATCACAAATATTAGTACGTATAATTTCTAAGACATCTCTCTATTTGGTTCCCCTTAATCTCAACATAGACTAGAAAGTCTATCAAATCTAGGAGTTTAAGAATTCCATTTGATAGAAGCCTCTGAATTCTAAACTTAGATATATGATTTAAATGCTTATACTATAAGGTGGAAGCATTCTCACTTATTTTTCATTTTGTAAAATGGGAACTTGTTTGTAGTATTTTGCTAAAGGAATTCACATCATCAAGCATATATAGATTATCAATTAAATAATCGAAACTATAAAAGTTCAAATTTTGATAGAGTAACTGTATTATTTCCAAAATAATAAGAAAATCTTGATTTGTCAAAACTAGAAATAAAAATTAAATTCTATGCAAAAGAGGTGCAATAAATGTCTTAAACAAATCCAAATGAAATCCAATTTTCAATTATAATTTGAAAGTTCCTATAACCTTCATCGTAACTTTGTTTCCATCACCCATAAAGATGAATCTTTCAACATCACTTGGCGATTGGCTCTATAGGATACCCTATATAGACATACTTATGTAAGTAGTAGCACTAGAATCCACCCATTAAGTATCCTTAGGTACAGAAGCTAAATTAACCTTGGAACAAACTAAAGTTGGAATTAGTATACCTTTCTTCATATGTTAGGCGAAATACTTGGAACACTCTGTCTTCATGTGTCCCAACTTCTTGTAGAAATAGCAAGAAAACTCCTCACCCTGCTTCTTTTATTTCTTATGTAGAGAAGAACCTTTCGTAGTAACTATAGATATCTTTCTTTTTTTTATTCTGAGAGGTTGAGGCCAAGTGAGAACTTTCAGTCTTATCCCACTACTACCTTTCTTCTTCTTGCGCACAATATGATATAAGCTCATTAAAGGATCACTTGCCCTAATTGTTATAAATCACTTTGAATTATCCAAAGTGTATAAGAAGAGAGATTAAAACAAGTGCAAAAGAAAGTAATCAGATGGCTCCAACTTAAGCGACATGAGTTTTGATACGATATGAGATATCTCAATGATGTACACTATTATGTTCCCTTTGCCCTTATACTTCATCGCAACGAATTTAGGCAAAAGGTTACTTACCTCTGACTTTTTTTTCTTGCCAAAATATTGCTCAATTTCTTCCAGAAACTTCTTGGTGCTCTTGCTTTTAGTTATAAAGTCCTAAAACACTTGTGGAATGGAGCATTGCATGATCATCATGCACATTTACTTAAATCAATCCCACTTTTAAATTGTAATCATATTGGGGTTTTTTGGAGTAACAATGGATCAATCCGATGAAATTTCAAGATCCAAATCCATACAATTGAGGACAATGTCCATGGTTTCTTTCTAAATTTTGAAGTTCATCACGCTCAACAATTAAATTGTACTGACTTGGGTAGAAACATTTATAGCAGTGACAACAAAAGCTGTATAAAGAACAAAATAAACATGTATACCCATAGAAATAAATCAAATATGAAAAAATACTCCAAATTAGGAATCCATTTAAACCATCTAGCACAATATTAATTCCTATTATTTGCATAGAGAAATTAATTTTAAGCGATACTCTCAGTTCAATGATCAAATATTGATAATTTCTTGTGACAAACAATAGCCTTTCTTTAGACCAATTATTGTTCACAAGAAAACAAATAAATAAATGTTTTTATAATCGTCATAAATTTATCATTGCAAGTACATTGTTATTTGGCCAAATTGTGTCTTCCTTTGGACCGAGCACAATTCGCATAAATAACTCAACAAAAAATATCTATGTATTTTTGGTTAAATTAATCTTCACAAAAGCGTTACTTTGAGAACATGTTATTTTAATTAATTTAATTGAAACACTTTACTATCTAAATAAAATAATAATATAACCACGTAAAAATAAGAATTGAAGTTATACCCCTTATAAAAAGTAAGAATTCAATGTAATAATTTCCATTCAATTAACTATTACATAATTAATGAAAAATATCAAGTTTTTGAAACCCAAAAGGTTCAATCATAAGACAAAGAACATACTAATAATTTTTTTCCATACAATTAACTATTACATAATTAATCAAAAATACCAAGTTTTTGAAACCCAAAAGGTTCAATCATAAGACAAAGAACATACTAATAATTTTTGATGATGCATAGGGCCAACACTTGTAAGTAAACGACAAATCTATAAAAATATAATTGCTAAGTTGTAATTACCACCAATTTACTTGCTTGACCTAGTATGACCACCTTCCAAATTATTAACATAAAATGTGTTCATTCGTTTGAAGAAATCATGGCCATTTCATGCATTATTCAATGATTAGTATATTTTTTAACTATGGTATGCACACTATATATCACTCTTGGATATCATATCAAAATTAAAGCCTCTGAATGATAAAATTTTATCACAAACTTAATTAAATGTTTGTAATTTTTTCATAAAATCACTTTTTGATTAATATACGTTTCAAAATTTCGTTTACTCAATATAAGTATATAAAAATTATCCATAATATCATATAAATATATATACAAGCTTTGTAAGATTGATAAAAGGATTACTACTTGACCACCTAGGATAGCTACTCTCATTTGAAATTAAAAATAATATAATCCATCAATAAATAACCTCACATATTAATCATTTGTTAATTTTTTTAGACCAAATAATTCTTTAATGTGATTCGAACATATGAGTTGAAAGAGAGGGATAAATCTTATTGAAATAATTTAGGTTTGAAAATCCACGACTTTGAAGCATCACTAATTAAGATAGCATAAATTAGGTTTATATACCTAACATGAATATTTAAAATTAAGGCAATATTATTAATTAGCACCAGTTGTGATTGAAATTCTAGGATTTTTGGACTTAGATCCAAAAGTTCGATTGTCCTTATATGTATTTTATCCAACTTATTTGATTAATATTTAAATAATTTTATTGAAAATGGAAAACATTCATCTAGGTATTTATATCATGATACGAGAAACATCTACTCAAAATGCTCCTAGGCGCAACACCGAACGAGAAGAGCACGCGGGGGTGTATCACAACATGCGCCATAGTAGACGAGAATAACGTGCGAGGGTGCACATAAGTAGGTGCATGTGGGCACAAAAGGGGACCACGAACGGAGTTGAAGTGCAAGCAATGCACACCACAGGGACCACCGAATAAACGCATTGCTATAAGGATTATAATTTAGTTAAAAATGTTAGAATTAGTTAAAATATTATCCTTGCAATTCCATAATTGTAAGGCTATATATAAAGCCTCTTGAATTCAGTAAAGAAAAGATAAGAAATATACTAAATCCACACTATCTCTTTCAGTTTCTCTCTTCTTCCTCTCTTCTCTACAAAATATCCATATTAGTGGTATCAAAGCCGATTCTGGCTATGGATACACGAGGAAAGCTCAATACTAAGTTTCGATATAAGTTCATGGAAACTCTAGCATGACAAGAAATAGATGTCGACTGATTCGGTGCCACCATGCAAGAAATACTCACCGAGCTATAGCCATTGCGTGCTACTTGCAACTCATCTAACGGTAATTCTTTTGCCTGAGATGAAATAATGTACCCACACCCTCACACTTCTTGATCAAACCTCGAGAACCCTCACCCCGAGTTGAAGCTATCATTCCCTAGGTTTGCTGGTGAGGATCCCACATGATGGATTTATAAAGTCGAGCAAAACTTTGAATTCACTAATATTGCTCTAAACCAGCAAGTGCATTTGGCTTCCTTCTACCTAGAAGGCATTGTGTTACAATGGCATCGATGGCTCACAAAATTTTGTGGGCCGCTCATATGGGAAGAGTTTACCAAGGCTGTATAACTAAGGTTTGGACCCATTGACTATGAGGACCCTTGAGGCATTATCTCGCTTGAAACACACCACTAATGTTTAAGCATATCAGGAATCCTTTGAAAAAAATTCTCATAGGGTAGATGGTTTACCCGAGGAATTCCTAATTGGTTGCTTTATAGCTGGATTGAGAGATGATATTCGTATTGATGTTAAAATCAAGCAGTCTAGAAACATTGGCTGATGTTATTGGTATGGCTAGGCTGATTGAGGAAATAATTTTTTTATAGAAGAGATCAACACCAAAAACTCATTATCAACTACCAACAATATAGCATAAACCACCAACTAATACCACAACTGGTGTGTTAAGACCACCACCTACATAGCACTCTATCCTAGCTCAACTAGTAGCCTTTCAATGACTTACCAACTAAGAGGCACGAGAATGATGAGAGAAAGGATTTTGTTACCACTATGATAAAATATTTGTTGCTACCATCGCTATGCTAGGCCCCAACTATTTATGATATTAGATTAGACCCATACTTACACAGATGAATGTGAGGGAACTAAACCAGAAAAAGAAGCCATACCTGAAATCTCCTTTCATGCCATAACAAGCTCTAAACATCCACAGACCATACGTATTATGGGAAACTTAAGGAATAAAAATGTATTGGTACTGATAGATGGAGGAAGTACACATAACTTCATTGATCAAGCCTTAACTTCTCAGTTTGGATTGCCAATAACCTAGGGTAAGAAACAAGAGGCAATGGTGACAAACCATGAAAAAATATAGTGTGTTGGACAATGTTGTAACCTCACTCTCACCATTTAATGTTATCCAGTGACTGCTGACTACTATATTCTTCTTGTGGCAGCATGCCAACTAGTTTTAAG
Source organism: Hippophae gyantsensis (assembly GCA_030763125.1). NCBI lineage: Eukaryota > Viridiplantae > Streptophyta > Magnoliopsida > Rosales > Elaeagnaceae > Hippophae > Hippophae gyantsensis. The sequence goes on along the minus strand of CM061039.1, from coordinate 23,972,566 downwards.
AGTTCAATGGCTTGAAACCCTTGGCCCCATCCTAATGAATTACAAGAAACTGACCCCAGCTTCATAACAAAAGGAAACTCTCTTACATTCCAAGGGATGGGGAGAGCCAACATTACTGCTCTAACCGATAAAGAATGTTATGGCTTAGAAGGCATAGGGACGTTCCTTCAGATAATGCCAGTTATGAGTCACAAGGATCAGGCCAATGTATACCCTTATGAGATAAGTAAACTATTAGCTAAGTTCCCTCAAGTATTTGAATCTTCCACATGTTTACCTCTTAAAAGAATACATAACCACAAAATTCCTTTACAACCTGGCGTTGGACCAGTGAATGTTCATCCCTATAACTATCCTTATTATCAAAAAACTGAGATAGAAAAGATGGTGCAGGGACGCTCATAATCCCAATTGATAAGGCCAAGTAACAACCCCTTCTCCTCACCAATTTTGTTAGTAAAAAAAAAGTAAAAGGAGCCTAGAGATTTTGTGTAGACTATCGAACTTTGAATACAATCACTATCAAAGACAAGTACCCTATACCTATCATTGATGAATTGCTAGACGAACTCCATGGAGCCAAAGTTTATTCCAAACTAGATCTTCATTCAGGGTACCATTAAAGAAGAGTTCAGAAAGATGACACCTATAAGATAACATTTTGAACACATGAAGGTCATTATGAGTTCCTAGTGATGCCATTTTGACTAAGCAACGCCCCAACCACTTTCCAAAGTCTCATAAATGATATCTTTCGACCCTTCCTCAAGAAATATTTTTTGGTCTTCTTTGATGATATCTTAGTATACTGCAGCTCATGGGAGGACCATAGTTTGCATTTACAAATTTTCCTACAATTACTAACGACTAACAGTTTGTTTACTAAACAATCTAAGTGTCAATTTGGTATATTACAAGTAGAACACTTGAGCCACCTTATTTTATAAAAGGGTGTCTCAGTTGATCCAGCAAAAATTCGTGTTATCATTGAATGGCCAACACCAACCACAGCAAAAGGAATTAGAGGATTCCTGGGATTGGTAGGCTACTATCAAAAGTTTATTCATTATTTTAGCGGATTAACTACATCTTTAACTCGTTTATTAAGTAAGGAAAGGTTCCGATGGAATGAGGCTATAGCAATGGCTTTTCAGTAGCTAAAGAAGGCTCTAACCTCCCCATGCATCCTACGTTTACTAGATTTCTCACAATGTTTTGTGATCGAATGTGATTCCAGTGGCATTGGCCTCGGGGTAATTCACACCCAAGAAAATAGGATAATGGCTTATTTTAGTGCAGCACTCAAGGGATCAGCCCTAGCAATATCTACATATGAGAAGGAAATGTTTGTTGTCGTTAAGGCTATCAAGCTATGATGCCCATACTTGCTGGGAATATCATTTATAGTACGCACAAATCAAAAAAGTCTTAAGTATTTACTGGAGCAACAAATAACAACACTAGTACTAGCACGTTAGCTACCTAAACTCCTTGGCTATGATTATGAAATTGAGTATAAAAATAGGACTGAGAATCAGGCTGCTGACTCTTTGTCAAGAGTAATATAATTCCAATTCCTATCTATTTCCCAGCCCCAAGAAGATTGGTGGTCAATCCTCAAGCAGGAGGTCCTACAAGACCCTTTTTATGAAAGGCTAATAGGGAAAAATTCCTCTCCATATGCCCTTAAGATGTATCAACGTGATGGGGTATGGTTCAAAAAGAACAAAGTTTACCTAAGCTCAAGTCTTCTTTAATCCGAAAAATTTGTTGATTTCCATTCATCACCAATTGGAGGGCACTTTGGGTTCCACAAAACACTATCTCAAATCTAACAAAATTTCTATTGGTCCAATATATGCTAGAAGGTAAAGGAGTTCCTACGTATATGTGAAGTATGTCAATGCTTCAAAACTAATTGTATGAAACCAGCAGGGTTACTGCAACCCTTACCAATCCGTACCAAGATATGGGTTGAAATCTTAATGGACTTCAATGAAGGACTACCATCCTCAAAGGGAAACACAATGATTATGGTAGTAGTGGATTGGTTGACGAAGTATGCCCATTTCATTGCCTTGAAAGACCCTTTTACTACATTGATTGTAGTTAAGGAATTTGTAGCCAATATGGTGCACTTACATGGCATTCCAACATCTATAGTGAGTGATTGAGATAAGGTTTTCATCATCTCTTTTTGGCTAGCATTGTTTCAGCTGCAAGGCACCCAATTATGCATAAACTCTAACTACCATCCACAAACGGATGGCCAGACTAAAGTTTTCAACCACATACTGGAACAATATTTGCATTGCTTTGCTGGGTATCAACCAAGAAAATGGGTTGAATGGATACCATGGGCTGAGTTTAGCTATAACACTTCAACACACTCATCCACCAAAACAATTCCATTTGAAGCAGTTTATGGTATCTCATCCCCATGTCTGTTAGCTTATATTCTAGGCACTTCCAACATTTAGGGTATGGATGACTACTTGTATAATCGAGATATCATCATGCATGATTTACGTAACAACCTCATACAAGCTTAAAAGTGAATGAAATGTCAAGCCAATCAACATAGAAGAGAGCTTTCTTTCCTCGAAGGGGATCATATTTATCTAAAATTACAACCATATCGACAAAGCTCTATAGCTTTTTGATCATCCATAAAGCTGGCCCCACACTTCTTCAGACCTTACAGAATTATTGAGAAAGTTGGGCAAATGGCATACATATTGGCTCTTCCTCCTGACTCTCAAATACATGATGTATTTCATGTTAGCATGTTGAAGAAGCATGTGGGAACAGTTACACCAAGCTCAGTGCAACTACCTCAATCTTTGATCATGCAACGATCATGCCTTAGCTTGAAGCGATTCTAGATCGTCAAGTGATTCAAAAGAACAACTATCGACCCAAAGTTGAAATTTCGGTCAAATGGAAAGAAGCTCCAACCGAAAAAGCCACGTGGGAAAATTAATGGCATTTTTTCAAAATCCTACCCTGAATTCATCCTTGAGGACAAGGATTCTGAAAGTGAGGGAGAAATGATACAAGAAACATCTACTCAAAATGCTCCTAGGTGCAACATCGAGCGAGTAGAGCGCGCGAGGGTGCATGACAGTGCACGCGATAGCAGACGAGAAGAACGTATGAGGGTGCATGACAACAAGCATAAGTAGGCATACATGGGCACAGAGGGAGACCATGAACATCACTGAAGTGTAAGCAACACACACCATGGGGACTACTGAATAAATGCATTGCTACGAGGATAATAATTTAGTTAGGAATGTTAGAATTAGTTAGAATATTGTCCTTGAAATTCCATCCATGTAAGGCTATATATAAAGCCTCTTGAATTCAGTAAAGAATATATAAGAAATATACTAAATCCACTCTCTCTCCTTCAGTTTCTCTCTTCTTCCTCTCTTCTCTGCAATATCCATATCATATCATTTGAAAATTTATAATTTATTACTTTTACTAGTTTTTGTTATAATTGAATATTTATATTATTAAAATCTCTTTAAATTAACTACTCCGTTCATAATTGACTCGAAATTGAATATCATATGTAATGCATGTGAAAATACAAGGATATTTTAGGTATTTTTATTACCAAAATTTGACCACTTAATTTCAACCCATTATATTAATAATTAATATAATTAACAAAAAATATATATTGATTTAGTGTAGGAAATATGATTTCCTAGCGCTTGACACTACCTTTTCTTATAAATGAAGTGTGAGAGCTTTGTGGTTAGGCTAGTTCTAATAAACTATAACAATTATAAGTTCAAGCCTTATATATATAGTTGTAGCTACTTGTTCTCTTTTCAAGAAAAGGGATACATTTTTTCTTCAAATTTTGATAACTTTAATTATTGAATTATAAGTTTTAATTAACTCATACATGGTGTATAAGACTAATACATATAGGTAAATGATAAATTTATAAAAATATAATTGCTAAGTTGCAATTAGGACCAATTTACTTGATTGACCTAGTTTAAACACCTTCCAAATTATTAGCTTCAAATACTTTTAGTCTTCTTAAGAAATCATGATCATTTCATGCATTATTTAATGATTTAGTATAGCTTTTAACTAAGGTATACACATATCACTCTTTGAGATTATTTCTATATCAAAATTATCTAATGCAATTTGTGCATTCTTACCATCAATCACATGATGAATGTTTTGATAAGAATTCCCTTCCAATAGCTACCCCATATGAGAGTCCTCCATTAGATGAATCATTTGGGGTAAGATTTAATGCTTATGTGGATAGTCTATGAGTTTTATTATTTATTATATATAACACTTAAATATTTTACAGAATATGAAATTTTTGTTGAAACATCCCTCATCTATGGAATATGTTGTTATTAGAATTGTACAACAGTTGAGCGATGATTGAATGATTCATAATCAATATTTTTCAAATTATTGAAAAATAGTAATTGATCAATCATTACTCCATCATTGTCTACTACATGTGCCTTTTAATGCTACCACTGTCCAAGAAGCTATTGGACAATATGTCACTTGGTCGTCAAGTCAAGTTGTGATAAATTTTGATATAGTATTATTTTTATTACTTAAGATAAATCGTTTTTTACTACTATTATATTTTTATTCTTTTATTGTTACTAATATATATAACACCTCTTTTTTTAATCTTTTACCATAATTAGTAAGTGTGGCACATTTAAGAGATACAAAGAAAATATCTCGTGAAAAATCTATGTCTAGTGGATAATCATCGTGCACTAAGTCATTGAAAAAGAAGCCATGGAAAAAGTATAGTTATTAATTTGCTTTAAACTTTGGGAGAAATCTTGGCTCTTTATTGACTATTGTTGTGAGCAAGACTAGCATATATGATGGATGGACTGTGCCACTTCCTAGAGAAATTTCTGGCGTAGACATTGGGCAAACATATATATCGATCGAGTGCATATTCAATTGTTTGAATTTCAATGATCGATTTAAGTATAATTCAAGCGTGGACAAGGTGAGTCCTCAATCAGTAAATAAGTTTCATTTATGTAGAACATATAATTATATTTATATTATCTAATTATTTATATATAGTTTTTTATATTGCGCATGTTATTATATACTTTAAGGTAATCACTTGTCACATTTAGCAATGTTCTATGATTCATCATTTGTCAATCAATATCAAAAGAAGAATGTTAGCATCAAAGATAAACAAAAGTATGTACACTAAAGTTTGAACAAGGCTCTTGGCCACTAAAGTTTGAACAAGGCCAAGATCATTAGATGTTGATAATCCTTGATCTATATGGCAATTATGTTTGCTAATGTGGCTCTCAACTTCCATTGAATTAAGTAAAGACACAAAAGTATTTGTTGAAATGTAAGAGTTATAGTTAGCTATTTTTCTTCTTTTGTTCTTTGTAATATTTAATAAAAAAATTAACTGTTGTAAACTTTGATAGGTCATGGAAGCTATGGAACAAGAGTAGGGGCATTACCCTTAAAAATCACATAAGCTTATATGGAACAAAGTTGTGGTATGTACAAACGAATGTTAATAATTTAATGAATTTTACTATTGAATAATAAATATGTTTGAATATAGAAAACCATGTTCACTTTTTTTTGTAGGTTTCATAACAAAATGATGGAGTCATGTGTAGTTACTTTGTCATGAAATTTATGAGCAAAATCACCTAAAATATCAACATTCCAATTAAAGATTACTAATATAATTTTTTAACATATATAAGTTATTTTTTGTGAATTCATGATATTACATTCTTATTTTGAATTTAAATAAATGTAGTTCTTTGGTTGGAACAAATCCAGCTATGATATGCAAAGTTTTGAGGATTTTCGAGAAGAATGGGCAAAACACTTGCATCAAATTATTACATAACAAGAAGAATCAGGAGAAGAAGTTGATGATATTGAATAACAAAGGACAACACCATGGTAATTTTTTTAATGCTTTAATTTCTCTTTTCTTGTGTCTTTGAAGTTTGGGCTTGTTTGATGGATGTTTGATGAATATTTAAGGGAATGAATTGTTGTTTGAAGTTGCTTTCCTGCCCAAACTCTATCTCATCTCATTGGTGGTTATTATGAATGAGACATTGTTGGTGATTCTAAGCAACAAACAAAACTTCCTCTCCTTGAAATAAAGTGGAAATATCACAAGTTTATGACAAAAGAGGCGTTATCACTTTATTTGTAATTTAAGTTAAATATATTGTATATAAATTATTTTTTTATAATAAATTTAATTCTCAAGTAATTAATTAATATTTAATTTTTTCAATAACTTGTACTATTTTAAAAATCTTTTAAACATATTTTAGTTTTTTTTTTTGCTATTATGTGATCGAAAATAGGTAGTGAGGATAACATAAAATGCACCAAATATGTTGAGCCAACTTTAAATTTTAAGTCTCCTCATTTCAAGTCAGTTATTAATTTTAATAACGGACTTAAAAGCCTTAATTTGTAGTACTATTATATGTTATGAGATTTAAGATATGATAGGATCTGTGAATAATTCTAGCCATTTAATTTTTTATTGAGATTATACTGTGATCATCTCATATGATGACTTAATACTTATTGGGCTTAGTCCGTAAAATATTTTGTTGATTGAGACCACTCTTTGCTTGTCACATGAGATATACTAAATTATACCAAATGCGAGAATTATATTATTCCATCTCACAAATATCATTTAATAAAAAAAATTGGACTTAGCAAGAAATTTTTGCAAAAGAGGAAAAAAGAAGAAAACAATAGAAATGTAAATATGTAATAGGACTAATATCATAATTAGATTCATAACTAACAGAAGATAATATGACACTTTTAATTATAATGATAAAAAATAATTACACAATTTATTGTCACTTATAAAACGTTAAGTAACCCTTGAGTCAACCATAAATTAGAGTTGCTTATTTTGATCACATCGGCGATGATGCCAACGCATAGTACTTTGAATAATCGAAGCTGCGGATGACTCGGGTTTTACAACAAACTTCCCAGATCTTTGAAGACTTTGTATGATTGGGATCTTGAATCTATTGACTATAATTCTTATATCTTTGTCCATTATAACAAAGGCCTCTACCTTTGTATGAGCTTTCACATTTGTATGTGAAATGATAACATCTGAATCTCGGCCAACCCCACGAAGTATTGATTTGAAAATCTGTTCCAAAAGCTCTTCTCCGTAGAAATTTCCTTTCAAAATACGTCTATAATTTCCCATAACATTAACATTGTTGTTATTACCATCACTAATTTTGAAGTTCCATATAACACCTTGTGTGATTAAAAACATAAAACCCAATGGTTCTCCTTCACGAATTATGTAACTGTTCTCATAATAGATCACTGGTTTTAGGCAAGTAGTTATCTCCTCCAATATTTTGCTGTCTACATTTTGAAGAGCTGCAACCTATAATGTTAAATAAAACAAATGATATTTTTTTATGTTTATATTTAATTATCTTATTTTTATTTGATTTTTTCTCTCTACTTTTCAATTTTAGTTAATCAAAGTAAACAAAATAATTGCCTAATGAAATTAAACATATAATTAGGTGAAGAAATATAGGGGTGTACAAAAAATCTGATCATCCAACTAATCCGATCAATCTAATCCAATCCGTTAATTTTTTGATGATTTTGATCCGACCATCGGATCAGATCGGGTGAAATTTTTTCAATCTGTTAAGTTCAAATCAGATGACAGATTTCACTATGTATCATTCGATCTCATCCGATCCAACCGAAGATACTTAAATATATATTTATATTTTATATATTAGTCATATTCTCATCGGTCATTCCTATATTAGTCATATTTTAAGGTTTCTTTTATGTTATTTGAAAATTTAAATTTTTTATTCAAAAATATTAAAAATAGAATTAATTAAGTTTATTAGTCGGATTGATCGAATTCAACCAATCCAATCTGAATAGATTACGGATCGAATTGCATCAGATTTTAAAGGTGATCGGATCGGTTACAGATTAAGATATTTCAATCTGATCGGATGTTCGGATCGGATCAGATGATTATAAAATCAACGGTTTCGATCTGATCCACACCCCTAAAGAAATGCACTTCTTTATCCTTAAAAGACAATTTTTAATAATAATAGTAATAACTAATATCATGACAATATTTTTACTTAAAATAATAAATTGTCTTTATTTTTACCGATAAGTTGTGATTAAATGACATAAAATCAATTTTAACTTCTAAAATATTCGGGATTACTCGTGAGTGTGTGAGTTTAGATTGTATAAAATAATAATGATAAAGACTAAATTTCTCTTTTAACAACAAAATGTTAATTTCTAGCATATCCTCGTACCTAGTACCAATGATAGATAACTAGAGACCTTGCACTTTTCACATCTTTAAAAATGTCTACATTTGTGTAAATAATACATGCATATTTGAAATCACCTATTTAAAAAAAATACAATTACATACCTTTTTTAGAATTGGATGGCAAAGCCAACTTTTCATAAACCTTCTTTCTTGAGCTGATAGAAGAGGAAGTAGAATTTTCAAATGAATATCTTTGATTTCTGGCATGTATCGAATCTTTCGCATTAAAGTTTTTTTAATCTTATCCTTATTAGGAATGTCATTGTTATTTAACCACACATCCACATCTATTTCTCTGTATTTCATCTCCAGCCATTTTTCCTTTGTTATTGCATCTGCTAAGAGCTCAATATACACCTATGCCACAAGTATGGTTAGTAAAAGGCTTGATATTAGTAAGGTTAGTATATATATATATATATATATATATATATCATATTTTCCTTTGTCAAATTCCATGGCAAATATAGTTTGACATATAAATATTTGTTTTTTAATGATTAATTATTAAATGTAAGGTCGATTATAATTCTATCTTTATTGAAAATGTTATTGTTATTTAACCACACATCCATATCTAGTTCTCTATATTTCAACTCCTGCCACTTTTTTTTTGTTAATACTGCACCCTGTCAAGATCTCAATATACACCTATGTCACAATTATATAACTTAATTAATTTTAAGTAGTATTTTTTTTTCAGTGCCCATAGTATGGTTAGTAAAATGCTTGATATATATATTGTATGGCATCAATTATTTTAACAATGTTGTTACTTACCTTTATCAATTATTTTAGAGCTATATATATATTCAGAACAAACCTGAACTTGTCCAATAAAATACAAAAAAAGCACGAGCCCAGCGGTGGTAATTAAAGCTCCAAAGCAGGTCTCCCACAGATTGCCACTTGAGTGGAGGTTTTGGCCACAAGAACTGTACATCATAAAATTAAAAACAAAATAATATTTTTAATTATTTATTTTTTACGAAGTTACAATAAAACTGGATGTAATTATTTATTTTTTATGACTCAGATAAACAAAGACAAACACTTAAAAATGTCTAACCTCAGATTTCGCAATCCCCACCAAAAAGAATGAATAATCTTACTTGGAATATCTTTTGTGACAAGCAATAAACCAGTTTTAATTGCTTCTGTGTAGATTCCGAAATCTTTTGTGTCTGCTGGTTGATTTACAGAGCAAAAGTTACTAATAATTGTCAAATTCTTCGTAATGCTGTCTTTGCAATCAAAAATACTATGAACGCAGTCGATAGCTCTTGCTGTACATGCCTTGTACAAACATGATACCTCTTGCTGTACTGCAAAGAAGTACCAAAAGGATCCAAATATCTGTATTCAAAGTTAACAAGTGAATGGAAAATTAAAAACAAAATATAATTACCTGTAAAATATATAAAGTTTTTATTATTACCTTCATAAAAATATATAAATTATATATTATATAATTATAGTTAGATATATTTAAGTATCATATTTTATTTAATATCTTCAATAAACTTATGATATAATATTATCTAATCTTATTTAAATATTATTTTATCTCGTTACATCTTATTTACATTGTAACCATAATATGATTAACTTTAAACATAATATTCTATCATTTCGTAATAGAACTTTACATTATAAATAATTATATATTTATCATATTTTTATTATTTTTTATTTTTACTTGATTTATTTACGATATTTAAAACAAATAAGATATTACAATTAGTATTATCTATCATGAAAAATAATTAAGACAAGATAAGATGGATTATAAAATTAATGGGTTCTATATTAGATTTCATAACTACCTCATCTTAATTTACCATTAAGTTTGGTCCAAAATTAATAATTTTTTAAAAATTTAGTTAAAAATGTCATAAAATAAGTACATGTACACATTATCATCACTTGTGATTTTGAGACATCAAACTCTGTTTTCCCATTAGAGGTAATTGCAACTTACAAAGTTTTTTAAGATATTAAAAAAAACTCTAATTTTTGTATAATTTAATTATTTTAGTGAATTTACTTTTAAATCCACTAAAAAAGTGACATGTATTTTATACTATATAAAAAAAATTTATGATTTTTGAACATTAAAAAAAACCTATAATTTTTATGTTATACAAAAACTGAAAATTTTGCATAGTTTTGAAGTATATCTTTAAATTATACAAAAAGAAACAACATGAATTGTGCTATATAATAAAAAAAGAAGGAAAAGAAACTTACATGACTGAGTCCAAAGAAAAACAACAAATTCCAAAATATTACTGCTTTAGGAGAGATAAAAGAAGCCTTTTTAATTCCCAAGTACGTAAGATATATCGTTGAAGTTCTTGGAAAATATTGAAACACGAGGATAGAGTTCAGATCCTTCCTTTTAATCAATCGTTTGGAGCTTCCTCCTCCAGTAAAGAAACATGCAATTAACGCCTAAAAATGTATATATGGATTCATCTTAAGTGTTCAAATCATGACAAAAAAACAAATCTTAGGTGTTCTAACACTTAATTACTAAATTACATAAGTATTAATCTTAATAATTTTAATTTTTATAAATTTACCCAACACACATTTTTAATGGGAATTGAATTTTTTTACTTGTATGCACATATTTTGGCATCTTGATAAATGTATTCAATTATTAGTTTCTTAATAATTTTTAAAATAATATCAAAGCTCAGAATAATATGTGTTGAGAGTGAGAAATATATAAAAATATTATTAATTTGTAACACTCCTATACATAGCTTTGAGCATCATATTGAAACCACATGTTTTTTACAAATTAAATAAGACTCGATCAGAATTAAATTTAAAATTTTTTAATCTGAAATTGATCAGACGAAATGAGTCGAATTGATCAAATTATTTGTTCAACCCTACTCATATATATAAAATTATAAAGTATATAACTAGCTTTTTTTATCAAACGATACTTTGACGTGATTACTGCACGACTAGCTTAAGTTTTTAGTAGTACTTGTTTTCAAAAACTACAACATTCTTATATAAGAGTGTACGTAAGTTGGTTGTGTTGATTTTTGGGTCATTTTATAAACCAACCTTATCTTGATAGTTTTAAAAAACCCAAAAGTTTTACCTACCTTTGACCTCCTAAAAATCCAACTTTAAAGTCAACTTAAGGTCAATTTTAGAGAGATTAACTTGAAAATTTTGAATCTAAAATCATATTATAATATAAAAATCTTTTATAATAGAAAAAATATACTATATAATTTAATTTAAAAATTATTAGCATTGCATATTATATTTATTTAATGTTTTTTTTATATATAATTAATACTTTATAAAATTTAATCAATTTAAATGAACCTTAAAAACAATTGAACAAGGAAGGTAAACAATTGTGGTTGCTATTTTTACCTGTGGAAGAGGAGCAACAGCCAAAATATCGATTAAGATGTTGAAGTAAAATACCCCAGAGTTCTTGGGTTGACCAAATGCCACTAGAATTTTGTAAAGTATACGTTCGAGGAAGAAAATGTCTGTGACTGAACGCAAGACCATAGCAACAATTTTCACATCTTTTTCAATAATAACACATTTTTTATCCTTATTTAAGTTAGGAATGAATAAGAATAATGTATCTATTGATACTCCTATTGTAAATAAAAATAAGTAAAATTGATTCGTTGTCAAAACGTAATGATAGTGAATGATTGTTCTCTTTATTCCTCTATTCGAAACTGATAACGAAGCATTCTTTGAATCATGATGATTAGTCTCAGATCGTAGTCGTTGATATTTTAATCTGTTAATTAAAATTAAAAAATATCATATGATACAATTGATATTATTAGTTAAATTAGGAGTATGTAAAGTAATAGATGAGAATTGAGTAGTACTAACCTCTCTGTTACGGCATTGAGCTCTATATCTCTTTCTTGTTCATCATGACGCGTACCCATTACTAGTAGATCTAAATGCTATAAGAAGGTTGATAATTAAGAGAAGAGATAAAGGCGTAGAAGAAGAAAAGAAAAGGTTTATATATATATAGATAGATAGATAACAAAGAAGGTTATAGATATAGATAGATAACAAAGAAGGCGGCTAGGGGTTATTATTATTATATATATATATATATAGGCGGCTAGGAACAAGGGGGGAAGGAAGAAAAGCGGAGGGAGAGGAAAGGAAAAAAAAAATACGCAGGCGCGGCAATAAAGAGAAAATAAAAAACACATGGGAGCACAACCGATTAACACCAAGCTAAATTATTTTTTTGAGTCATTTTTCTTTCAATTTTCTTAAAAATATTATAATAAATTCGTTTATGTAAAATTTAATTTTTAACACAAATTAATTTTTTCTTTATGTTAGAAAAAAGATATAATTTAATTTTGAACTATGCTTCATTTTTCATGTTAAATTAAATTATTTCTTTTCATGTTTGAATGATTTATTCTAAGTTTAATGCTTCTAATTAACTGTTCATTAATTAAATGATTTTAGTCTTATAATTTACTATCGTAAGAGATAATTATAGGATAGATCTAAAATATTTTGGTATATGTAAATATAGAGATCGAAAGAATTGTATGAACTTGTGTAATCTTAAAATAATTGGTTTTAATGTTTTTTTGTTTTATTAAATTGCATATTTTTGTGTAAATTAATGAACAAGAATGTTTTCAATTGATTATCGAAAGAGGTTTTTCAATATTTTTTTAGAGATTGTTAATAAACAAAGAGAATTAAATTCAATTAGCTAGATGAATAAAGCATATTTATGGATTAAGTGAAATCAATTTCTTAGAAGTTTTCTTCCCATTAATTTGATCTTTGAATAATATCTTTATTTCCTTTTGCACATTTTCTTTAAATTAATTTTATTTTAAATTTCAATTAAAACAACCTTAGTGATTTTTTTAGATAAAATTGAGATTAGTATAATTTTGATATTTATCAAAAGTAAGTTACAAATCCCCGAGGATGATACTCTTCTTATCCCTTTATTATAAAACTATGATACTTTACACTTATAGTTTTACACCGATCAAGTTTTTGGCGTCGTTGTCGGGGATTGATTTTTTTCTTATTTTTGCCAATATCAATACAAAGTAATCTTGGTTTTAATTTAGAATTATATTTTATTTTATTTATATTTATATTTTTTTTATTTAGATGTGTTTTTGATGTTGGATGCATCGTACTAGAACTTGAAACATTATTTCTTTTGATCCGAAGATTGAGAGAACTTTTAGATCATGAGAAAATAAGAAAGTACTAGCCATGGTTGCCGGAGAACAGAATGTACAACCACACACCTTGATGGATTATGTGAGGTCAATTATGAATGAAAACTACTTAGATGTAAGACGCCAAACCATTAATGCCAATAATTTTAAGCTCAAATCGGCATTGATCAGCATGGTGCAACAAGCCCAATTTAGCGGATCACCACTTGATGATCTCAATATTCATTTGGTAATGTTTTTGGAGATTTGTGACACTATAAAGATGAATGGTGTTACAGAGGACACCATTAAACTAATGGTTGTTTCCTTTTTCATTGAGAGACAAGGCCAGAGGTTGGCTATAATCTCTACAACCGGGAAGCATCACTAGTTGGCAAGACATGGTAGAAAAGTTTCTTACTAAATTCTTTTCACTTGCAAAAACAGCCCAACTGAGGAGTGAGATTGGTCAATTCAAACAAAATTATTTTGAGACACTCTTTGAAGCATGGGAAAGGTATAAAAATATGATTTAGTGTTACCCTTAACATGAGATTTTCAAATTGGTTGCAAGTTCAGATGTTTTATAATGGGTTAAATGGGCAAACTAGAACCATAGTTGATGCTGCTTCTGATGGAACTTTGATGTCAAAGGCAATTGAAGGTGTTACTTCTATTTTGGAATAAATTGCCTCAAACAACTATCAATGCCCAATTGAAAGATCTATGGCTAAGAAAGTTGTCAGGATTCATAAATTGGAGCCATTTGTTACTCTTTCAGCTCAAGTTGCATCTTTATCTCATTAGATTTTAGCCTTGATAACTCAAAGAATATCACAAAGTGTTGAATATGTTGCAATTTCAAGTATAACAGTTCCGATGAATGAATCAAATCAAGAGCAGGTTCAATACATCAACAATCGGAACTACAATTATCGTGGTGATCCTACGCGAAATTACTACCATCCAAGGCTTCAAAATCATGAGAATTTTTCTTATGGAAACACAAAGAATGTGTTGAAACCTCCTCCAAGTTTTGATAGTCAACCAAGATAGAAGAAGATGTCACTTGAGGATGCCATGGTTTCCTTTGTTGAGGAGACCAAAGCAAGGTTTAAAAAGAGTGATTCACTATTAGATAACATTGAGACTTATTGTAGCAATATGGGAGCCACTATGAAAAATCTTGAAATGCAAATTGAGTAATTGGCTACAACTATTAATGCCCAACAAAGAGGAACTTTTCCTAGTAATATAAAAATGAATCCAAAGGAATAATGCAATGCCATTACACTTAGGAATGGAAGAGAAATTGAGAGGTCACCATCAAAGGAAACCGAGTTTACTCCTATAGCTCAGAACAATGACCAAAACAATAATAAAGTGGAAGAAGAGGATATTGTTAATAACACACCAAGAGAGGTTGACATGCCTCCATCAATTTCATTTCCTAACAATCCTCCTATTCTCTCTACTCCACTTTCTTATCCCTAACGCTTTGAAAAACAAAAATTAGATAAACAATTTTCTAAGTTTTTGGATATCTTTAAGAAAATTCACATAAATATTCCTTTTTGTAGATGCCTTGGTACAAATGCCCAATTATGTCAAATTCTTGAAGGACATCATTTCCAAGAAGAAAAGTTTGGAGGATTTTGAAACAATGAAGATTTCTGAAGAATGTAGTGCCATTCTTCAAAAGAAATTATCTCAAAAATTAAAAAATCTATGGAGTTTCACTTTGCCTTGCACTATTGAAAATTCATTTTTTGATAAAGTTTTATGTGATCTTAGTGCTAGCATTAATCTTATGCCACTTTCTGTTTATAGCAAATTAGGACTTGGAGAGATGAAACAAACAACAATTTCTTTACAACTAGCAAATTGATCCATCAAGTATCTATGAGGAATCATAGAAGATGTATTGGTAAAGGTGGATAAATTTATTTTTCGTGCTGATTTTGTGATGTTAGATATGGACGATGACCAAGATGTCCCACTAATTCTTGACCGACTATTCTTGGCTACGGGAAGGGCTTTAATAGATATTCAAAAGGGTGAGTTAAAATTGAGAGTAACACAAGGAAGATGTTACATTTAACATCTAGGAAGCGATGAGATTTACAGAAGATCAAAGCACTTCCTTTCGAGTAGATATCATTGAACAATGTGAAGTAGAAGCTTTTCAAGAAAATATGCTAGCTGATTACCTAGAACGATCATTGTAGCAGGTTACATCATTTAGCAAAGAAGTGGAGAGGCTAGAGCCAATGGTAACAAAAACAAATTCTATTATCTCTACAAAAAAAGTGCAACAAATAACAACTCCATAGATTAAGCAATTTCCTGAGCATTTTCGCTATGCATTCTTAGGTGATAGTTATACCCTTCCAATGATTGATGTGGAATCACTTACACTCAAAGAAGAGGAAAAGTTACTGTGTGTGTTAAGGAAGCATAGAACAACATTAGGAGGGACTATCTCTGACATAAAAGGTATAAGTCCATGCATTTGCATGCATAAGATGTCATTTGGATTGTGCAAAGCCTCAACAACATTTCAATGTTGCATGATGGCTATCTTTTCTAATATGGTAAAAAATATGATAGAATTTTCATGGATGACTTTTCAGTTGGAAAAGCATGTCATCTCCTATAGAGTTGGAGTATAAAGCTTATTGGGTTGTAAAGAAGTTTAATTTTGATTCGAAGGTAGTAGGGGAAAAGCGACTTCTTCAATTGAATGAAATGGATGAGTTCCGAAATGATGCTTATGAAAACGCAAAGATCTACAAAGAATGCACAAAGAAGTAGCATGACAAACAAATTCTTAGGCGTGAGTTTGCTTTAAGACAACATGTTTTTCTCTTCAATTCAAGACTAAAACTCTTCCCGGGTAAGTTAAGATCAAGATTGATAGGTTCTTATACAATTGAAAAAGTTTCCACTTTTAGAGCAATAAAATTGAAGGACAAGGCAGGGAATATATTCAGAGTTAATGGTAAGAGATTGAAGCACTATTATGTAGAACAAGTAGAGAGGAATTGTGCATTTATTCCTCTTCGAAATCGAAATTGATAAAGATTGAAAAGTATGGCTATAGATTATAAAACATACGCTTATAGGAGGTAGCCCATAAAACTTTCTTTTATTCTTTTATTTATTTATTTATTTATTTTATTACTTTTTTAATAATTTAGATTTTATGTTGGTTTATTATGTAGGAATAAAGAGCTGAAAATTACTAATTAATATGGATCCACCATAAAACCAGGGAAGTTCCTTTCATTTCTTCAATCTATCTCCCTTTTAAATTACAATGAGAACATTGTTTAGTTTAATTTTGGGAGTGTCAACTCCTATAGTCTTGAGTTGTTGGATTATCTTATTAGACATGTATTTTGAGTATGATTGAATTCGCTATGACTCTAAAATTTGTGAATGATGATGGTTTTGAGAAATTTTTCAAAATCTGCTATTATGTTAGGCAGAGTTTTATGAGTACTTTGATTTAAATCTTTGTCCTTGAAAATAATTGAGCACATAATAAATTTTTATCTACTCCATTTAAATCTTTGTCCTTCAAAATCTGCTATTATATTAGGTAGAGTTTTACATAAGCCTTATTTGTTCTTTTAACTACATAAATCATTCCCATTCTAAGCCTAAAAAACCATGAATTTACCTTAAATTTTGAGAAAATACTTTGGTTGAAATTTTCATTTAAAGAGAAAATTAGTTCAAATTAAATAATCTATATTATGTTTGCTCTATTCGATTAAAGTGTGAAAAAAAGAGAAAGTGAAAGGCAAGAATCGAAAAAGGGTTAAAGTGATTGAAATTAGTAAAGACTGAGTATCAAGGCAACCACACATAAAAAAAACTCCACTTATTGAGTTTCAAGGTAAAAACAATAGAGAGCACAACCCTTATTGAGTATAGCAATAATATTGTCATCAGGTTGAGCATATTATCAAGAAAGAGCTATGGATATTTTTTTTATTGTTTCTTTCTACGAAATATTTTCTCAATTTTCTTTGATTTTTCATATCTGTTTCTTTCTTAGCCACCCTATGGCTTGTCATTACAACTAGGAATGGACACGGGGATGGGCGGGGACAGATTTTAATATAACCGTTCCCAAACCGAATTATAAAATTTTTCCTCAAAATAGCCCGAAAATCGTTGCAGTTTGGGGACGGGTTTTTACCCGTGGATAACAGTTCGGGATAGTTATTAAAAAAACCGAAAAAAACCGTTTTTCAAAATTCTATTCAATTGAGCTACTTTTAGCTATGAAATACACCTAAAACAAATGGTGGATGTTGAAATTGTTATCTAAATCTGTTATTTAAATTTGTTATTTTGAATTTATGATAAAAAAATTAACATTTAATAATATATATTTCTATGAATCTAGATAAAGTTAAATAAATATAAATAAGAAACATAAGATATAAATAAAATATTATAAACTAATACAAATATTTAAAACTAATTAAATAAATTTAAGAAAACTTCAAGTATAATAAATCAAAACTTCTTTCTTCTAATTATTCATCAGTAGCACGCGTATCCTGTAAAAATCAAATATATAAAATCACTTTTATAAACCAAAATAATAAATTGATTAATAAATAATGTAAATTTTTTACCTCAACATCATCTTTTGCAATATTAATAGTAGAAGCGAATGAACCAGGAGATAACATATCTGAATAAATTATAAAATATTTGAATATATAATTAAATAATTAATATATAATACATAAAACAAGTGTAAATAAAATATAATATGTTAAATATATAGACTTATACCTTGTTTATGAATATTAGCCCATAACCAATCTTGAGTACACATCAAAGCTTCCAATGTGTTTTCTTTGAGTCTACTACGATGTTTGCTCACTACTCTACCACTTGTGCTAAATGCAGATTCTGAAGCAACTGTGGTGACCGGAATAGCCAAGATATCTCTGGCCATATCATACATTATTGGATACTTATGTTTATTACACTTCCACCAAGACAATATATCAAACTCTTCATCCGAAATTTCTACATCAATCTTCTCTAAATAAGAGTCTAACTCAGATTTCAAAGATCGAGCTTTATTTTGCATTAATTTCCATTGGTTATACTCATTTATACCACTAGGATTAAGAATACTAGTACCTTTTGAACTTTGAGATGTATTAGAACATATTGAAAATTCCATTTGTCGACTCTCTTCTAAAATTCGTTTATTTTGGTACATATTTATCAAATCATAACACTTTCTTCTCACCTTTTCAATTTCAAAAATGGCATTCTCTCCATATATTCTTGGAAAATAGAATTCGAGATAATTCATCTTAAATCTAGGATCCAAAACAACTCCTATAGCCATGACAATATTAACTTCTTGCCAATACTTATCAAATTTTACAAGCATGTTTGAGGCCATTCCCTTGACCAAATCACCATCATCATTAATCCAATTATATAATGACAATTTGATGTCACAAATATGAGGAAATAACATGTTTATGGTGGGATAGTTGGAACCAGAAATCAATTCAGTAACCTTGTAAAATACTTCTAACTTATCACAAATTATACTTGCCATTTTCCAATCCAATGCATCAGGAAGACTATTATAATTCTTATCCAAATTTTTTAAACGAGAAAACACTTTCTCATAAAACAATGCATTTTTAAGCATTAAAAAAGTAGAATTCCAACGAGTTTGACAATCAAGAGATAAATTCTTACAAGAAGACTTTATCTCTTGAGATGCAATTTTTTTTAATTTTTCCTCCCTCTTTTGTGTTGTTGTCCAATATGCAACACTATCTCTAACTTTAACAATGCATTAAGAAATTAGATTTAACCCATCTTTCACTACCAAGTTTAATATGTGAGCAGTACAACGCATGTGAAAAATATCTCCATACAATAACATTAAAGTTCTATCTAATGAATCTAATAGATCGGGTAGCATTGAATCATTAGTAGAACAATTATCTAAAGTTAAGGTTGAAATCTTACGATCAATGTTCCAATCCAAAAAGAAACTCATTAATTCTTGACCAATAACTGTAGCATTGTGTGGAGCAAGAACATATATAAACCTACAAAAAATTATATAGTAACAATAAAATTGTTATATACTATCATTTAATATATCAAATCTCTAAAAAAATATTTAATAGGAATTGTATAAATTTCAAGACTTCCACATATCACTCGTGATTACAACACGACTTTTGTTGTTCTCCAACATATCTATCATTTTTTTTCTCAACATCATAAATCTTTATAATGTCTCTCTTAACTCTCGCCCAAGAAATAGGCTTCCATATTGGTTGTAATGAATGTGAATACTCCCTAAATCCATGATGCTCTACAATACTAAGAGAATACTCGTGTAAAATTATCATCTTTGCACATTTATCACGAGAAACTTGAGAATCAAAATTCCAATGTCCTAATTCAATTCTATCCCTTTTCTTGTTAGGATTTAACAATGATTGACCAATACCCCTTTCTTGACGTTTGAATGGACAACCTTTTGTATGTGCTTTCAAATGAGATGTTTCATTCCTTGTATCACCTCCTAACTATTTTCCGCAATAATTACATATTGCCTTCCATATCCCATTAATTTTCTTCCTATCAAAATGAACCCATGCTTCAGACTTTAATTTAGCCTTCCCATCTTCTTCCTCACTACATTCATTTGATGGTTGACTTTGTGTATTTTCAGGTGAAGAGGTTGATGTAAGGAGAGAAACATTTGTATGTTGATCGGCACTTGAATTTCCACCACTTGTTACCTCCACATTAAGTTCAATGTTATTTACTCCTTGAGATGATTGTGGTGAAAAATTCTGAAAAAATAACTTTCAAAATTTAAATTCATATATAAAATATATATACTTATACTTTCTATTATCTCACTTTACCTTTTCAACATATTCACTTGTCATGATATTTAAAGTCTCTGTCTTCTTCACAAATCTCTAACTCTACAAGACATGATAAAAAATTATCATCATACTATATTCCATATTCAATATGAATCGATAATAAGATTTCACTATATACATTTTGAATTGATAAAAGTGTAGCACTAATCTCACAACAAAAAATCGAAAAAGAAAATTTGCTACACAAGATATTCAAATATAAATCTTCATCATACAAACCTCCTTAATTAAGCCTATGATTCAAGTGTCATCGCTGGATAGTCTTGATATGATAACCTCTAATGCCAGTGATCCTTATCCTGGTACGTGGTTGCATGATTGGATCATAATCATTACCAAACCAAATCATAAGAAGCAGGACTAGACGACATATGTGGAGATGTTTAAAGCTAAAAGCCTAAAACCTCAAACCTCCATTACTACGATGATACACAGCTAATTGTAAATTACATTTTTTCATGTTTTATGTGAGAAGTCATAAGTTCTGTTTTGTAAAATATGCATTTTGTAAAAGAAGTACTCCATGAAAATAGATGAACCAAGTTTTGAACCTACAGAAGAAAGAGAATGTTACCATGCAGCGAGTAAAGCTACCAAACAAGCTCAAATTCTAAAATACATGATGGTGCATAATATATAAAAGAATATATCAGTAAAGTGATTATCAATGGAAAAGAAATATCAATAATTACTTCAGCAATCAGATATAAGTTAAACTATATTTCAACATCTACAAATAGATGTTCATGTTTCAGAAACAATACTGAAATGAAAAGAACATAGTTTTTTACATGTTCCGCAAAGCCTTCCACCATAATAATAGCACTTTTATACACTTTCTGTGCACACAAAGTACACACACTTCCACATCATACATATTACACACACATTGTCACACCTACCAGCACACACAGTTTTAGCACACTAAATAGCACACACACTTTTACACATTGGTTCACAATTTACACAACACATGTCACTACACTTTTACACACTTTCTGTGAGCACACAACACATACACTTCCATAACACACATTGCACACGCACTATCATAGCTACCAGCACATATTTTTTGTCCACACACATAACATACACACTTTTACACATTTACACATTGGTTCATAGTTTACACAGCACACATCATTTCACTTTTACACATTTTTTGTGCACACACATTTCACCCAAGTTCATCAATAATCTCTTTTTCCTCAACAACATAAATGTTGATCTCTTTTTCCTAGACAACATAAATGTTGATGGTCTTGAAATAATTTATTGGTAAGTACTAGACTAACATTCTAACAGTTTCATCTCCTATTATTTCATGTAATCATCCCATACTCTTGGAACTCTATAATAAAACTTTAAGGAAAAGAAATAAACTCCCAAATCAATTGAGAATTTTATAAATCTTTTATAACTCATTTTTTAACATTACATAAATCATAATACAAGTTTATTCTCCATACACAAGGTTTTTATTATCTACGTGACTACGTTACCTTTCTCTTCTTCTCCACGATGCGGCGTTGTGAATGGATTGGTGACGATTGGCGAAGACGCAGCGATTGGCAACTGGAGAAGACGCAGCGACTGGCAACTGGAAAAGACGCAACGACTAGCGATTGGAGAAGACGTAGCAACTGGCGATTGGAGAAGACGTAGTGACTAGCGACTGGCGACTGGCGACTAGCGACGACACGACGTTGTGAGAGAACTGAGCTGATCTGTAGATGGAAGAAAAATGAGAGAAAATGAGAGTAGGAATGGCCGGATCAGGATGTGGTCTGAGAGATTAAGAAAAAAAAGAGGCATTGAGACTTGAGAGAGTAGGGAATAGGATGGGCATAAATTAGGTTTATATATTAGGTTAAAAATAAATAAATTTTAATTAATATATAATTTATTTAAATAAATATAATTAATTTTGGGTACGGGCGGGTATGGTTTTGAGTATAACTATAACCGAACCATACCCGCTCCTTTATGTTCAATTTTTACCCGAAACCAAACCCGTCCTCGAAATTACACGATTAAAAACCGAACTGGCGGTGCGGTTATCCGCGGATAACCGAACCCATGGTTTTTTTGCCCATCTTTAATTACAACCCTAATTAAATAAATTTTGATCTTTGGTTTTGGTATTTGATTATATTAGTGGAGAGTATTTCTGAAAATTAGACTTATAGAGTTAAGTTTTGAGATAATTCTTTTGATTTCAGTTGTTCTATTTGTATCTGAATTTGCTGATGGTTTGGAGTTAAATTGACTACTTCACACACACACACACTCACACTCAAGGACTTAGCTTTAGGTTGAAGTAAATGTTTAACTCTTGCTTAACAAATTGATGAATTTTTGATTGATTTTCTTACTATTTTCGATGTAAAAAGAGTAAGTTACTAGTGATGAAATCTAAATTTAGATCATGGCTTGGTGAGTGATGGTAGTTGACACTGTATACAATTGTCTTTTATTTTATTTTCCTTTTGTTGGAGAATAAATAAAATTCTAACTTTGTGAATGTTTGATAACTTGCATAATTTGATATAATTTATCACTTTTTAACTTTAACTTTAGTCTAATGTTATTTAATTTTTATTGATTTTAGATTTCATTATTATTATTTAAATTTTATTTTAAATTTAAAGAAAATGAAGGTTCAAAATTTTAAAAATATATCATTTTAAATGGATATTTCTCCATATCTATATATATATATTATATAAGGAAGGAGACGTATTATATATATAAAGAAAAGAAAAACAAAAAGAGAAACGAAAGCAGCGGTTGGAAAGATATATATATATATAAGGGAGGCGGCTATGGAGGTAAAAAAAAAAATTAACGGAAGGCGCAGACAGCAAAAACAATATATATATATATATATATAAGGGAGGCGGCTATGGAGGTAAAAAAAAAAAATAACGGAAGGCGCAGACAGCAAAAACAAAACTGATAAATCAAAAAAAGAAAAAAAAGTAGGGAGGCGCGGCTGGAAAGAGAAAATCAAAAGCATATTGGAGATTAATGCCAAAGTAGATTATTTTTGTGAGTTATTTTGCTTTCGATGCTATCTTAAAAAATTAAGATGAATTTTTTTTATATAAAATTCAATTTTCGGTACAAACTAATTTTTCTTTATGTTAAGAAAAAAATATAATGTAATTTTAAAATATACTTTATTTTTTATATTAATTTAAATTATTTATTTTTATATTTTTTTATTTATTTTAAATTTAATGCTTCTAAATAACTATCAATTGATTAAATGATTTTAGTATTATAATTTATTATCTTAAAAAATAATTTAATTTTTTAGAAATTTTATTCCTATTAATTTGATATTTTAATAATATTTTTATATTTTTTACGTATTTTTCTAAGTTAATTTTATTTTAAATTTTAATTTAAATAATCTTAATAATTTTTTTAAATAAAATTAAAATTAATATAAGTTTAATATTTATCAAAAATAAATTACCATCGTTAAAAACGATATTATTTTATTATTTTATTATAAAATTATACTTATTTTATCAAAAATAAGTTAGCCACACGTGTTTATAAAATTGGAAGTGTAAAGTATAAAGTAAAGTATCATACTTGTTGTGCCTTCCGTTATATTTTTTTTCCTCCCCATAGCCGCCTCCCGTTTTACTTATATATATTTATTATTAGCCAATTAAGATGATTTTCTTTTTTAAATTATAAAAAATATCTTTAAAAATTATAAAAATAAAAATAAAATCTTAAAAATATTAAATAGTTTTTAATTAAATGATAATCAATATTTAACAAGTCTCAATTCTTAAATAATGCTGATTATATATAAACTGTGGGTGGATGTATTCGAGCTAATTATTGAAGTAGAGATGATCAACAAAGTCTTTGTCCAGACTTCAAATTAAGTCCTTTTTTTATAATAAAATATAGGAAAAATCTGTACTAGATTATAAATAATATTATTTAATTTTATAATTTAAAAAAAATTATATTTTTTTAATAATATTTTTATAAGTAAAAATAAACACTTATCGTGACTCTTTGTGGACTAAATCAAATTTGATTTGTAGGTTATATCCAATTTATTATTTTATTTTATATTAAAAGTTATATAAATTTTTACTATTTTTCAAACAATAATATTAAATATTATATTAAAAAAATATTTATTTATAAAATAACGTTGTGATTGATTAAAAATAATATTGAATTTATTAATCAAAATAAGATGTGCTTAATTTAGAAGAAAATTCATAGAAAGTGGCTTCCCATATTGTTAATGATAGATGTGTTTAACCTTTTTTGAATGATGAACGGAAAAATTAGATAGTTTAATTTTTATGAATGAAGAAATGTTTGGCACATGAAATGAGAACTTGAAGGCTATAAATATGACTTCATTTTTTTATTGTTAATCATCTAAAAAAATAGAGAAAAACTTGTATAAAAATTTTTTTTTTAGAGAATTTTGTGGAAAAATTCTCTTGTGCTTATAATTGCTCTTTTTTTGGTGTATGAGAAAATTAATGAGAATGTGGTTGTAACCATTTTCCACGTAGTAAATTTTTTCTATGGTTATCTTTTGACAATGAAAGTGGTTTTTCTTAAATTTGAAGTTTTTCATTATAATTCTTATGTTGTGTATTTTTTATTTCTTTGTTCTTTGATATTCTACTAAGTAGGATCTTGGGATGAAGAATTTATGATTATACCATTTGATCCAAATTTCCTAACAACTAGTATCAAAGCTAATTTAAAAGAAAGAAGCAAAAATGTGAGGAGTCAAGATTAACATTGAGAAATTTGATGTGAGAATCAATTTTAACTTGTGGCAAGTATAAGTCAAAGATTTGTTAATCCAATACGGGTTAAACAAGACGTTAAAGGGGAAACCAACCCCTATTACCGATACTGAGTCTAGTAAAACCAGCATACGTGATGGAGATTGGGAAAATTTTGATCTAAGAACTACAAGTACAATTCAGCTCTATATTGCCAAAAATATTTTTATAAATGTGCATGAAATATCTATGGTCAAATAACTCTGAGAAAAGCTTGAAGAACTGTATCAAGCAAAAGATGTCTCAAATCGCGTGTATTTAAAGGAGTAATTTCATACTTTGTGTATGAAAAAGAAGTATTATGTCTAACCTTCAGTAAACTAACAATAAATAACTTTTTTTAATAAAACTCTGTTTATGAAAAGTGAGGTTATTACTATGCACTTATTGCATTATCAAATTAAATGAAGTTGTATCACTTGACATGTTGGTTATATTTATTAATTTATAATGAAATTTGAAAAAAATTGAGAAAAAATGAATCTTGGAAGAAATTTAAAATAAAAATAATTAAAACTCATCATATTTACTTATCTTAGTATGAAATTGAAACAAAAAATTTGTTTTATTAAATGCATTTTTAATATAAAATTAGTTATTTTTAAAAAAGGTTAATTTTAGAAAATAATGTTCAAATTATTTTAAGGAATTTAATTATGAGTTTTCCCATAGTAATTAAGTTAGCAGAAAATGGATACCTTAATTATACTAGCAAAAATGAACGTACTTTATATGTTGGTAATCTTATTTTATTTTCAAATCATATTTATTAACTTTATATAATAACAATAAATTTTTATATGTAATTTAAAAATCATAATTTGTAGTATAAAATAATTTTAGACTCTAATAATTTTGGAGCTATATAAAATTTCAAACATTAAAAGTTAAATAAATATTAAATTTTTTTGTGATTTATTTAGTTTAGTTAAATATAAAAATTAATCGAAATAAGAGAATTTTTGTAAGAATGCATGGTTAAATGTATAGCAATTTTTTTTAGAAAATCAAATACTTAAATATTAACCATTTGTTTAATTATAATTTTAAAAAATTCATATTGAGCAAATATGTACAAGTAATGGAAACTTTTTTTTAACAAATTGTATTACCATATTTGAGTTTTTCTTTTTTTCTTTTTTAAAAAATTATAAAAAATAATACTCTTAAAAACTTATAATAATAAAAAAATAGTATTTTAATAATATTGAATGAGATCCAATTGAACTGCGTTTAACATTGAACGTATCAGATGACCATAGTTTAATTTGAACGGTATCTGATTGAATAACATTCAATATGAAATGATGTGTCAAGCTTTTTTATAATAGTAAAAATGTATGAGTTGGATATTAATAGAATTATTTTTGGATGTTGAGATCGAGTTAAAACCTAAATTTGTTATATAAGAATCAAATAGTGAGACTACCTTGTGAAATTATTGAGCTTATGTTAATATTTATTTTACTCTTTTATAAATTGTTAGATGATATCTATAAGTTTTGCATTAAATGTTAGGATTTTAAACATATGATGAAGTATCATGTACTTATTTTCATTGCTTCATTTAAATGATTTGAGTTGAAGGATTTCTATTCAAGAAAGATAAATTATGTGTACCTATTTGTTCTGTTCGTGAGTTGCTTATTAGGGAAAGTCATGGGAGAGGTTTGATGGGTCACTTTGGTGTTCTAAAGACTTTAGATATTTTTCATGAGCAATTTTATTGGCCTAATATGAAGCATGATGTGCAATCTATTTTTGAAAAGTGCATTACATGTAGGCACACTACTACAATATATACATATAGTCTAGGACATTTAGCTTTGATTTTTTTAAAAACCGAGGCCATAAGGTTTTGGCCTCAATTATTTAAAAACCGAGGCGATAGACATACCTTATGACCTCGTTTATTTAAAAACAGAGGCTATAGACATACCCTATAGCCTCAGTTATTTAAAAACCAAGGCCATAGACATACCCTATCAATATTTTACACCATATATACCAAATTTCTTTATCAATTGTTTTATTTTCTCTCTTTTTCTTTTTCCCTCTTCTTTTTCTCTATTTTTCCTTTTCTTTTTCTTTTTCCTTCCCTCTCTTTTCTTTTATTCCTATTCCCCACCACTTTCTTCTCTCTTTTCCCTACTGCGAATCATTCATCATGACCCAACTCCGTCAATGTAGTGGAGATTCTCAAATGGTCTATCTTTCTGCCGCTTTACGTGTTTCGCCGTCAACGGTAATGACCTCGACCTCTCACTTCTTGAAGTAGTGGAGATTCTTGAACCATAAAGAAGCTTGTGCTCTCCTTCGAATCTATTCACCCTTTGTTGCTGGAGAAGACACAAAGATAGGGATAAATGAAGGATGTTACAAGTTATACCAAAACAGATGATTATAAGGTCCTCTAGTAAAACCGTAATTTTGGAAACTCACATAACCCTATGAGGTATGCCATCTTTAGTCTAGAGATTTCTTCTTGAGCTATTCTTTCTTTGTTTATGAACAACTAATTGAGACTTTAACTTTATCTGTGCTCTATGCCTTAGATCGTAACCTGTGATACCAGAATCCAAACAACACTTGTTCATGCTTCAACTAACTAGTATATAGAGAATGTGTTGCCTGTATTGGAAAGGTTTGTAGTTATTGATATGCTTGGTCTGGCCTTGGTTTTATTTTCTTATGGTGATATCTAGTGTAGGCGTATTGTAGTCTACTTATAAGTATATTACAATAAGTTTTTTTAGAAAATGCCCTATTTGTTAAGAATGTACTGAGAATTTGAACTATGCTAAATATGTTTTCAGCTATGGGGTTGCTGCTATTGCTCCTTTCTCTCACTGTCTTTCTTTTGATATTTCTACATGTGTGAGTGGGCATGATAAAGTTTTGATGAGTTTTTATCAATCTATTAGCACATAAGTCTTGTACATTTATGATTGATATAGGATCTTGGAATACTGGTTATGTGTACCATGTTTTTAAATAAAATTTTCTATAAGTTTATATTGAATTTTAATATTCTTTTTTTTTGTCTTATGGTGTTAAAAATTCTACTCAGGTTGAGACGTAGTCCAAGAATGCTTTTGTTCAGAAGGTGATGTTTTCCTTTTTTATTGTCTTATACAATCCTTTTGGATTTATTCAGGTTTAGAAGGTGAGGGTCTTGAGGCCAGATTTTGAGCTTCCTTTCTTCTACTGGATATATGGTGAGGTAAAGCCTGTCAGTCCAATCAAACTTCTATTTTTCTGAAATAACTATTTCATTCCCATATCCTTCCATATCATTGGGTTCTCTATAGTGTTTTTGTTTCTCTTCCACGGGAAGTTTAAAAAACTATTTTTAATTTGATGCACTTTATCAAGAAATTCAAGTTTCTTTCCATGATTTATTATCTAGATCAGCACCAAATGCAACCCTTTAAGTACGTGTTCTTACATAACAAGAGGAGACCAAGATTAATAATTGGAGTCTCCATCAATATTAAATCAGATTGGAATCGTCAATCACAATCTCTATGAACATATCTATTTGGTATTTCTTTCCCTTTAGAAGCTAGCTCTTGCACAAGTTTTGAAAAAGGTTTTTATTTTTGCAGATGGGTGAATTCAAATTTATGTTCAAGAGGGATCATATATACACATACAAATATTATATAATATGTTTAATGTAATTTTTTAAGGTGAATATGGACTATGTGTTTTGATTTTTGAATGATTCTACATTGGACAAAAAAGTCAACATTTCATTTATTCTATAATTAATCCGAAGTCTTGTGGGAAGCATGGAACTTTCCAAATGGTAGAAACTAATCAAGGCAGGTCAAAAAGGCATGTGCAATAACTATCTGGTGCAAATGGTGAAAATATATCAGCTGGCTCTCATGTAAGTTCTGAAGGTGTGTATTTTTGACGTATTTCGGGCCATTTTTTGCATTTATTTATTTTAACCCAATGACATGTCTAAGTGTATAAGCTCTTCAACAATACGTAAATTACTTGAATAACTTAATTTTCTTTTATTCTTTCCATTAACTCTTTGTTAACTTGGTGGTTTTTGGGATTTTAGGTTGGGTATCCAACACTGACTACATTTTCAGAGTTTATATATGAACTTGATATGCCTAGCAGTTCAAACATGATAAAGATTTTCCTAATTAGCATTACTTTCATGTTATGACCATTGATAGATATGAAGATTTTCAAGAAAATGATGAGAAATCCTTAATAAAGGCTGAAAAATCACTTACATAGATGTGAAGTTTCTCTATAGTGCAATAAATTTGGATGGTTTAGATGCAGGAATTTTTGTTGGAAGAATTTCTTTTATTCATTCAAAGATTAATGATTTTTTTTTGGGTAAGATGAGTATAGGTAGCACATATTTTCTCTCCATATATACATACATTTTCCCTTACTATGGTACCTCTTGCTTTCAAGTTTGCATGTGGATATTTTGCACTATATCTCAATATTTCATTCGTGGAGTGTGTGACATAAAGTTCTTGTAATCTTCACCGATTTTTTTGTTGTGTTTAGAATTTTGATGAGGCATTTGAGCTCAGTTTAACTTATCCCTTTTAGCTTTTGTATTGGTTTTGATACTGAACCCTTTATTTGATTTTTGAATTTTGCAAAAAAATTATACTTTTAAAGCATCGAGTATTATTTATGAACATAAAACATCATTAAGTGTTATTTATGAAGAAAAAAAACATCATTTTTCATAACATTATTGAGTATTTATTTTCTTTCGCTACAGTTTTACATTTTAATTGGAAAAGGATTTAAAAAAAATGGTATCTTGTACAGTTCCGTGCCCAAAAGCATCATTTGCATCTGTGGGTGCTCGCATTGCAGCGTTGAATTCAAAACGATATCAGCAGCTCTCTATTGCTCATATTTAGGTCATCTCTTTGCTCCTATATTTATTCTCAATTGTGATCGGTATGATTCTATTGACTGTTTCATATTTCTTTGTAAATTGAAGATTTAAATGAATCGATGAATGTCTAGTGAGGGAAGTATCACTTTACATGGAAAAAGTTCACATGATTTGATTTCTTTTGTGATTAAAGGTGCAAATTTTGAATGTGAAACATCAAAATATGATTAAAAACCAAATAATAAAAGAGAGAATTATTTTTTTAGTAGATTAGAACATTCTTAGTGATTTTAGTAATATGTAGGTTAAGTGTTTGTAACATTGAAAAGAAACTATCTAGGCTTGTGAGTGATCCTGATTTCCATTGAATAGCATTACCAATATTTGGAGTTTGGTACCTCAAATCACCTCAATTTTAAATTTGGCCATGTCACATACCCAAATTTTAGCCACTAGTGGTAAATTAAACAATATTTTTTTAATTAAATGAGAATTTTTGAAAAATTAATATCAACTTATCCATTTTAAAGAGGCATTTTTTCCTATTCATAGTTATAAGATTATTAATATTATGGACACATGATTTCTGTCTATAATTAGTTCTTCAGACATAACTTCAATGTTTTAACTCTTATGATGAAATGGTTCTTTATAGTACTGTATCAGGAAGCAGTCAGATGATCATAGTGTCGGGAATATGAGAAAAATGGTGTTGTAGATGCTACCATTGGCTCAAGTAGAAGTACCAATTTTCCATCTCAATTTATAGTCTCGTTGTAAGGTCATCTCATTATCAACACCAAATTTATTGACTCCTATTCTCCTTCTAGTACTTCTTTGTTGGGAATTAGAACCCAACAACTCATAAAGATTATAGGTTTCTCTGCGGTCTTTTCTCCCACAACACCTCCAGTAGCATTATCAACCATTTATTGACTCTATAGTGTCAACTCATCTATCAACCATAGTCCTTGATAGTTTTAAAGAACCTTTTTTTGTCCTATTATGAAGTGTTACATCACAAAACACCAGTGGTAAGATAGTTTACAATATCAACATACCATGGGTTTGGACCTATTGAAAATAACTGTTCATTCGAAAAGGTTTCAATTATATCTTTATTACTCCCACCTTTAAGAGAATTAAAGTCAAAAATCAACCTAGACAAATGGTCAACTATTAGGTTTTCACTACCTTTCTTATCCTTGATTTCTAGGTCAAATTCTTGTAAGAGTAAGACCCACCTAATTAATCTTGGCTTGGCATTTGTTTTACTTAATAGGTATCTTAAAGTAATATGATTAGAACGCATAATCACTTTAGATCCTACTAAATAAGACCTGAATTTGTCTAAAGAAAACACTATAACCAAGAATTTCTTTTCAGTAGTGGTATAATTCATTTGGGCATCATTGAGTGTTTTTCTAGCATAGTAGATGACATGCAAATGCTTATCCACTCTCTATCCCAAGACTGATCCGATAGCATAATCAGAAGCGTCACACATTATTTCAAAGGGTAAAGACTAGTTTAGTGCCATAATAATATGGGCAAATGTTAGTTTCTCTTTCAAGGTATTAAAAGCAAATAAGGAAATCATTGTTGAAATCAAAATAAACATATGTTGATAACAAGTTACATAAGGGACGACTTACTTTAAAGAAATCTTTAATAAATCGTCTATAAAATCCTACATGTTCTAATAAGCTTTTTATCCCCTTAACAGATGTAGGGGAGGTAGTTTGGAAACCGGTTCAAATTTTTCCTTATCAACTTCAATACCTTTTGTTTGAAATTATATATCCTAACATTATCCCTTGTTGAACCATAAAATGAATTTTCTCCTAACTAAGCGTTAGATGGCATTCAGTGTATCTTTCTAAAACCAAAGTCAATTTATGTAAACAATCATCAAATGAGTTTCCAAAGACAGAGAAATCATCCATGAAAATGTCAATGAATTTTTCCACCATATCCTAGAAGATAGACATCATGCAACTCTGAAATGTAATGGGGGCATTGCATAACCCAAATGGCATTCTTCGAAAAGAAAATGTCCCAAAAGGACATGTAAATATGGTTTTTCTTGATCTCCTAGTGCTATGGGTAGTTGATAATATCTAGACAATCCATCTCGAAAATAGTAAAATTCATGCCTAGCTAATCTTTCCAACATTTGATCAATGAATGGAAGAGGAAAGTGATCATTTTTAGTATATAAATTCAGTTTCCTAAAATCTATACACATCCTTCATGTAGTGATTATTCTAGTGGGTACTAATTCACTTTTTTCATTTTTAACAACTGTTTTCCCAGATTTCTTAGGTACTATATGCACTGGACTAAACTATTGCCAATAGGGTGGATAATTCCTTCTTCTAATAGTTTAAGAATTTCTTTCTTAACTACCTCTTACATATTTGGGTGTAGTCTTCTTTGGGCCTTTCGTACGAGTTTAGCACCATCCTCCAAGTTGATCTTATGCATACACAATGTAGGACTAATGCCTCTTATATCCTCAATAGTCATCCTTATAGCTTTCTTAAACTTCTTAAGAACTTTTATAAGTTCCTTTTCTTGAGTTTTGGTCAAGGTTGAAGAAATTATCAATGGATAAGTTTCTCTTTCTCCCCAAAATACATATTTTAAGTGCTCAGGTAAGTCTTTGAGTTCAAGTTCAGGTGATTTGGCCTCTTTACTAGATGGGGAACTGGGTAGATTTAAAAGTGTACTAGATTTTGTCATTAGTTCATCACTATCTCGTTGTTCAAGGTACCCTTTAGTTTACTCATCTAAATCTTCTTCGATCTCTTCTATTCTGGTTTAAGAAAAAGTGATTTGGACAAGATTATCCAAAGGGTCAACATTGAATATTTCATCGATGGCAAAAATAGAAGGAAAAGATGAAGAATCAAAAACTTTAAAATGGACAGTCTCTCCTAAGACTGTCATTGCCAAATTTCCATCT
Source organism: Hippophae gyantsensis (assembly GCA_030763125.1). Classification (NCBI taxonomy): domain Eukaryota; kingdom Viridiplantae; phylum Streptophyta; class Magnoliopsida; order Rosales; family Elaeagnaceae; genus Hippophae; species Hippophae gyantsensis. The sequence goes on along the minus strand of CM061039.1, from coordinate 23,939,248 downwards.
TGGACATCAATAATAGTCTTAATAGTTGCCATAAATGGTCTACCAAGTAGTATTGTATGCTCTCTATCCAAGGCTAGATTTTCTTGCATATCCAAAACCACAAAGTCAACAGGTATTGTCAGTTTTTTTACCTCTACCAACACATCCTCAACTATTCCCTTTGGATACTTAAGAGATCTATCTACAAGTTGAAGGGACATAGTTGTGGGTTTTAAATCTCCTAAGTCGAGCTTTAAGAATATAGATTATGGCATCAAGTTTATACTAGCACCTAAATCAAGCATTGCTTTAGTGACCTTTCTTTCCTATATAGTTATGTTTATGATAAAACTTCTAGGGTCTTTCATCTTAGGGGGAAGTTTGTGCTAAAGTACAGCACTAGAAATTTCTTATACTACTACTCGCTCATTTAGTTCATACCTCCTTTTCTTAGTGTTCAACTCTTTGAAAAAATTAGCATAGAAGGGAACATTCTTGATTACTTCTAATAATGGTAAATTGATATTTACTTTAGAAAGCATATTAAAAATATCACAAAATTGCTTATCTTGTTTGAATTCTTTTAGCTGGTGTGGAAAAGGTACTTGCAGTTGGTGTGGTTCTATTGTCTTTTGAATTTTGGGGATATCAGATGACTCCCCAATGAGGTTTTCAGAAGGCTTGTCAAGTTTAACACATGTCTTTCCTTTTTGCAAGACTAGAATATCACTTTCTTTGTTACCAAAACTACAAGGTAGATATTTAGAGATTTCAGGTAAACTAGTATTGACTACCTTACCACTTTGAAGGGTTCTTACATCCTTCACTTGTTCGGTTTGACTGGGTAACTTTCCTGGTTCTTGGCTTCGCATTTGTTCAGCTAGTTGCCCAACTTTAGATTCAATCCTTTTAACCGAAGCCTCCATCGTGTTCAATCTTTTTTATTCATCAATTGGTTGTCGTGACTAACTTAAATAAAAGCATTCAAGCTATCTTCTAAGGTTGGCTTAAAAGATTGATTTGGTGGGTAATGATGGTTTTTATTTGACCTTAATGTTTGATATTGGGTGTAGGCTTGGTAATTGTTTTGTGTTCAATAATGGTTAGGGTGATTATAGGTGTTTTGGATGATACCTTTGAAAGGATTTATTTCCTCCATGGCATCCACACTAGAATCACAAGTATATAAACAATTACGAGCATTATGCCCAATTGAAAAACACACTTCACACACCTCTTGATTTGGCATTTGGTGGGTAGTGAGAAGTTGCACATGCTTAGTCAATTTAACAAGTTGCAAAGTCATCTCATTATCGGCGCCAACTTTATTGACTCCTATTCTCCTTTTAGTACTTCATTGTTGGGAATTATAATCCAACAACTCATAAATATTATAGGTTTCCTCTGTGGTCTTTTCTCCCAAAGCACTTCCAGCAGCATTATCAACCATTTATTGACTTTGCAGTGTCAATCCATCATAAAATAATTGGTTTTGTAACAATAATGGAAAGCTATGATGAGAGAATTGAATGAAAAGAGTTTGAATCTCTCCTAAGCTTCACTAAAGGGCTCTTTATTCATTTGAGAAAACATTGCTATCTTCGTCCTTAGATCAATAGTCTTTTGATGGGAATAGAACCTACCCATAAAATTTTCATAAACTGCCTCCCAAGTTGTTAGAGAACCCAAATGTAGAGTAATGAACCATGACCAAACTTTATCTTTGAGGGTGTAAGGAAAACACCTCACCCTAAGTTGATCTTTATTAATTCCCTGTAGTAGAATGGTTTGGGCAATAGCATAGAATTCTCTTATTAAATGCAAAGTGTCTTCATTAGGGATACCATAAAAGGAAGGCAACAAAGAATAATGAATCTTTTTCAATTCATAGTTCCTTGTAGCCGCTTGTAATTGTCTGCCGAAGTTACATTGCCAGTTATTGGCGTTGCATAGTCCTTCATCATTATTTTCCTATCTTCAGCATCTCACATGGCTATTTGTAGTTGAAATTGATCCTCCTATTCTTGCATATAAACAGTTAGCTCCTAAAAAATAGTGGAACTCTCTAAGAAATATCTCTCACATGACAAAATGTATAGGCTTAAAGATGAAAGATGCAGGAAAAATATGTTTATTTTTATTTTTTTTTGTTTTTTATGTTAAATTTAAAGAATGGATCCAATTTTTGAAACAAATGAATTTATATTATTTCATTTGAATTTAATTACACATATTCTTAAAATAAAAATAAAAAATAAATTAAAAGAAAGGAAAATACAATAATGGGTGACCTCCCACTTAGGACTAAAATTTATCAACTTCTAGTAAGACGTTGCTTGGAGATTGTAGAATGAAAAACTCAATGTCTCCTATTCATTGAATTTATTTGATTTAATTTGATCATTCAATTAGTCTTTGCTTTGTTTTTGAAAATGCTCAGCTAACTATTACACTTGGACTTCCACCTTTTTTTATAGAAGCTTCCATAGAGTTTAACCGTTGATTGGTTTTAGATTGATTATCTTTGCAAACTTGAATAAAAAAAGTCAAGTTGTCCTCCAGGGTTGGTTTACTGGGAATGTTTCTTGGAATAGGCTGGTGGAATTACTGGCTTGGTTGATTTGAGCTCTGGGCAAAATGAGGGTTTATTTTTTCCTATAGGAGAAGTTAGGATGATTTCTCGACCCAAGATTGTAGGTATTTGAATTGAGGTCAAATCTTTGTCTCTGTTGATATGCTCCCAAAAACTTAACCTATTTAGATCCAACTCGTGCTTCTCCTTGATATGGACAGGCTTTAGTACCATGTCCTATATTGCTACACAAACCATAATGTTCATTGTTGGTGTTGGTTTGTGTAGTGAGAAGAGAAACTTACTTGGTCAATTGAACAAGTTATTGTTGATCTTCATTCCTGGAATTTATTTTATGAACTCTAGCTTTTTTCATTCCTGAGCTTTTCTTTTGGGAATTAGCACCCAAAATCTCAAAAAGGTTGTATGTCTTTGTGGCTATCTTTTCTCTCATTGCTCATCCGAAAACCTTATCGATAATGAACTAGTATTTCTACATAAGTCCATCGTAAAAGAATTGGTTCTACAACTGTAGAGGAACATTGTGATGAAGACATTGAGTGAGGAATATTTTGAACCTATGCCAAGCTTTATGGAATGGTTCTCTTTCCATTTAAGAGAAAGTAGCAATCTTTGCTCTCAACTCTGATCTTTTTTTTGTGGGAATATAATTTTTCCATGAATTTGTTGTAAATGTCCTCCCTTGTCATTAGAGAACCTTGGGGGAGTGACATCAACCAAGCTTTGGACTGTAGGAAAAACATCTCATTCTAAGCTGATCCTCGTTTAGAATACTAAGGGGAAGGTTTTTACTATGGTATATAAGTCCCTAATGATGGAAAGGGAATCTTCATTAGGTAGCCTATAGAATAAAAGAAGCATAGAAAAATGAATATTTTTCAGTTCATAATTCCGAGAAGCCTCACCCAGGTGGATAGCGGTAGTTGCCAGGCCAATTACTGGCCTTACAAACTCCCTCATGGTACAAACTCCTTCATGGTAGTTTCCCTAACATGTAGCTTTCTCCCATTTTTTTTGGTTCCGATAGAGGATTAAGCGTTGGTTCTGTATTTGGCTCAAAAATAGGCTGATGGTTAGAATCCAACCTTGTAGACAGTTGTTTAAATTTATAAATATTATCTATGTATGGTGTAAAAGGGTTTTCTAAGGATCTCCTACCATGCATAGACTATTGAAAGCATAAATTTAATACTCATGTCAAGACAAATAATAATAAAATAACTATACAAAAATATAAAGAAAATTTACATAGTATTTAATACAAAAATACTAAACAAACAAGTTAATTCTTAAGTTAAATAACATAATCAGTATTAACCAAGAGTGCTCCCACGAAAGAATGGTGGAAAAAATCCTCCTTAAAAACCATCCTCCTAGACAGAACAATGTTCCCATGAAAGACTAGTGACACAAAGGCTTCCAAGAACTAGTCTTCTAAACATAACTCTCTAAGATATTTACTTTTCATACTATTACACAGTTATTTTATATATATATATTTTTATTTTAGGAACTTAATATTCAAATCTAATATATATATATTATTTTAAAAAAAATTAAAGTAAAATTGTTTTTATTAAAATTTTATTTGATTGTTTTTTTCGTTTTTTAAATTTTTTTAAATTTTTTAATTTTATTTAAAAAAAAGTTAATTTTTTTTAAAATTAAATATTTGTAACAGAAAATAAATAAAAAATTACAATTATTTACAACACAAAATGCTTTCAAAATTTTGATAAATAATTTAAAAACGTTATTCCTTCCTTGGCAAAGACACTAAAACCTTGAAGATCAAAATCGACAATGCCGATCCAGGAAAGACTTTGGTTTTATATTTGTAAAACTCTCGCAAATGCATGAATAATTTCATAGAAAATGATAAGTATACTCATAAAGTCGATTTAAGAAATGAATATACGTGATTTTAATTTATTATTCACACTTTTAAAAATGAAATTAAATGTTAAACATCTTATCACGCAATTTTTGTTTGTGTTTACTAATCTAATAACATAAAAATAAAAATAGATATGAATTAAATAAACATTTATACAAATATTTATCATTCATAATAATGGAGTATTTAATGATATAATAATTAAGTTAATGAACACCTATGGATGAGATTGATAATTAATTTTGTTAATTAAATTAATTTTTTTTTCTAAGAGATTGAAAATGAACCATTTAAATGTCACATTTGTTGGGGTTAGACATTTTAAACTTTATTCAAGGTGGCCAAATTAAATCTATAAATTTAACTATCCATGTACTAACTTTCAAATTTTAAAATCATTACTGAAAATATGTTGTCAATACATTTTCGAGTAGTAGTACTTTTAAAAACTTTTGAAATAGAGTTTCATTCTAACTACTGGACAATTGTACCAACAAATAAAAGAGCACTTCTTTAAATCAAACCAAATAATTAAACCTTAAAATCTAGTTTTTAGATTTATTTTTGTAATGAAAATAATATATTTCTCTCTAGCATCCTTAATATAAAATCTTGAATAAAAACAAAATAAATTTATTTTATAGAAACATTTTACCTATTTAATATTTTGCAAGCATAACAACTTTATTATTAATACATGTTTACAAATAGCCAGTCATGTTAATTTTAATCACAGGTAAATTAAATATAACATATAAGAATAAAACATAAAGAATAACGATAAAGAATTCATTTTAAAATTTATAACTTAAAAGAATCTTTACAACACTTTGATGCTAATTTTGTTGGTAGAAATTTTAGCTAAAAATTTACAAAAACATAGCTAATTCTTCTCAACAAGAGAAGAACTTTAAAACTCAAAACTAAAAAAAAAGAAAAAGAAAAATTCTAGAGAAAGAAAGCTAGAGAGAAAGAGTTGAAAAAACTGCTTTTTAAGGTATGTTTTTTACAATGGGGGAGAAGAGATTTTTATAAGTGAGGAAAACGATAAAAAAGTAGAAAAATATCTTTAAATGTGATGATATGCGTGTATTGGACAGACTGGCATGCATTTGGGGCACTAACACGTGCGATTGGGTGGGATTTGCGGCCAAAAATGCACTGATACGCACTTTATTTGCAGCACGATTGAATACTGAAGTAGGCACTGACGCTCATAGGAATCCGGCATGATGTGAATGTGGTTGTATGCAGAATTGCGGCATGAATGGGTGCGACTACGCACGAACTTACGGCATGATTGGAAGAGGCTACAGGCGAACTTGCCACGTGATGTATGCACGCTTGGGTAGTTTTGTGCATTTTTCTATTTGTTTTTACTTTTCCTTTTTCTCAACATATTTGTGATGTATTATCTCTAGTATTTTTCTTGGAGTCTTTAAATTATTTTTGAAGCAAAAATACCTGAAAAACAATAAAATTACCCATGATTTTGAAAAGACAAATTTATATAAAAATATGATAAAATCATATAAATATAAATCTTTTTAATCAATTAAAGTACATTAAATCATGTAATTTTAGGGCTTTTTAAGCACTAATTAGAATTAAAGCAAGATTGGATTTAAAGAAATTGGGCATACAACCTGAATTGGCACTAAGGGTGGAAAATGATAAGAATCAAACATACTTACCACTAGAATCATTAATAATTTCAACAAAAGAGAAGTATGTATTTTGTAAATGTTTGGCGAGTGTGAAAGTTCTTTGGTTACTCATCCAACTTAAGAAATTTTGTGTCTATCACCGATAAGTAACTTTATGGATTGAAATCACATGATTTACATATCTTAATGCAACAGTTATTACCATTTGCTCTTAGGTCAATTCTTCCAAAACATGTTTGATTATCAATAATTAGTCTTTGTTCATTCTTCAATACAATATGCAAGAAATATATATCAATTGGCGAGTTAAACTCTTTACAGAAAGATGTTGTGGTGAATTGGTGTCTACTTGAAAAATATTATCCTCCTTTTTTCGATATAATGATTTGCTTGTGTGTTCAATTAGTTCGAGAGGTTCAATTGTATGTTTCTATATACTTAAGGTGGATATATCCTTTTGAGAAATACATGCAAGTCCTTAAAGGATATGTAAATAATAAAAATCATCCTGAATAGGCCATTGAGTTTGGTTCAAAATACTTTAGTGGTTGCACTAAAATTGGGAATCCTATGCATAAGTTTTTCTTAGAATGTCAAATGATCCAAGTAGGTAACCATATGCTTGGTGGAAGTAAGAAACTTTTTATTAATTACACTCGATGGGAAAAAGAACACCGAATCATTTTGGTAAATAATAATGAGGTACAACCGTACATAGAGTAAGTAGTTATAGGTTCAACCTTTTCAACCTAATTGATATATTTTGAATAACATTACATAATGCATTTAAATTTACTAAATATCGATCCTCATTATAAAATAAAAGGAGGAGAAAAATGGTTTTATGATGAAGATAAGCAAGAGCTTATTAATTGGTTTCGCAACCATGTAAGTGTCACATGCAAGAAGTCATTAGTACTTCTATATAATGTTTTAAAACATTTTTTTAAAAAACATTCCATGTTTTTATATGCATAGATTTGAGTTGAACTCAACAAACCCAATTATAAAATAAGAGAAACTTTAGAAGGACTTATACATGGTCCAAAATTCGATGTAAAATCATATTCAAGTTTCACAATTAATGGTTCAAGGTTTATGACTAAAGAAAGGGACAAAGTTTGAGTAAATCAGAATAGTGGTGTAAAGATGGTTGCACAAACTAAGCAATTTACTAGTTCAAAATATGGTAATCTTGTACTTTCTGATAGAATATATTATGGTATAATTCAAGAAATTTGGGAACACGATTATAAGGTCTTCCATGAAAAATTATTATTGTGTGGTTGGGTCGAATATGTTATCAATGTTGGATATAGAATAGATGATTTTGGATTTACCCTTGTAAACTTATCCAAGATAAGTCATACTGATGATCCTTTCACGTTAGCACTTCATGCAAAACAAGTATTTTACAAGAGCGATCAAATTGACATAAGATGGTCTGTTGTGTAAATACCTCCACAAAAAGAGTTCTACCATTGTGATGCTTTAGAAGATGATGACATGTTTGATATATTATCTAATATTAGACATTTCTCAAACAAATTACCTAATGTATGTGATGATCTAGTTGATGATGATGATTCATTGTCATGGACTTGAAGGGATTGTGAAGGAATATATATATATATATATTTGATCAATAACCTAATTTAACATAATGTATGTTCAATATTATTATAATACCTCTTGTTTATATGTTTGGACTTAAAATTTTCAATTAATTTCTATTTCATCATTGTTTGTAGATATTTCATAGATCCTAGGGCACCATAGATTCTAGATCTAAATGATCCATTATGGCATTTGAAAAGAAGGGGTTGGACTAATATACCAGATGCTTCACTTAATCTAGATGATAGAATACCCGTTAATTCGACACAAATGGTATTCTAGTAGGAGAAAATGGCCAACATTTGATTTCTTTTATTGGTAGACTTGTGAAGCCAAGTATACCAATCAATATAAATAATTGAACTAAGGTTGACGATGCTGAAAAGTTTAAGATATGGAAAACCATTTATGTAATTTTCTTTTGTTTTATAGTTAATTAGATATATTATATTTTTTTGTATTATGTCTCATCTAAAATGTGTTTTTTTTACAAAATTGTTTTAAAGTCCCTGATAATTGGATGAACAAGTGTTACAAGATTGCAAATAAGGCATGGAAGGAATATAAAACTTCCAAATTGGAAATAAATTATGTGTTTCCATACTTAGAACCACTTAATAAACAAGAACTGTACAAAATCCCCAAAGATCACGCCTGGATTGAATCCCAAGTATGGAAAGACTTCGTGGATTATAGACGTACTGATATATTTCAAATTATTAAGGAAAAACATCAGAATATACAAATGCAAAATATTCTTCCTAACCATACTAGGAGGTCATCATATCTTGAAGTTAGGCAAAAAAAATGGTATTATTAAGTTGTTAATTAATAATTATATATATATATATATATTCCTCAAATTTAAGTTGATGTTATTGTTAATAAATTTATTTAATTGATGTAGGAAGCTGAATTGGGTAGACCAGTTACCCAATTTGAATTGTAAATAGAAATAAAGACTTCTAAAACAAATAAGTCAAGACCAATGAGTAAACGATGAAAAGAACAACTCAATAACTTGGTTAGTAATTTAACTTGATACAAAGTCCTTATGATTTTTGCCTATTGATGTAATAATATATGATATGTTTTTTTGCTTTATTATTTGTAGAGAGCTATTAAAGAAAAAATAGCCATGGATGAAATAATCAAATAGCCAGGAAAAGATGCAATATATCATGCATTTGAAAGTCAACATTTTGTTCGTGTTAGGGGAGGAAGCCAATATATGGTTATATGGAGTTTTCTAATAGTCCAAAACAAAGACCTTAGATGGTCAGTAAGAAGAATTATTGTAAAATTGAAGAAGAATTGACCTCCTTCAGTGTTAAATGAGATTGCCACTTTAAAACAATATCAATCACAACACTTGTTAGGCATGTCACCATACTAAAATCAGGGCATGTCCCATTGGCCAGGCATGCCACCGTCCATGCCACCCATGCCACACATGAAATTTCATGGTGACCAACCTATATCCTCTATACGATATAGTCATCCTATTGGTTCTCCATTTATGTAGAGAATGCAAATGCAATCAGGCAGTGATTTAATATCTCCAATGTAATCTATGCATTCTTACCTTCAATCACATGATGAATGTTTTGATAAGAATTTCCTTCCAATAGCTACCCCATATGAGAGTCCTCCATTAGATGAATCATTTGTGGTAAGATTTAATGCTTATGTAGATAGTCTATTATTTTTATTATTTATTATATATAATGCTTAAATATTTTACAGAATTTGAAATTTTTGTTGAAACATCCATCATCTATGGAATATGTTCCTATTGGAACGGTACAACAATTGAGCGATGATCGAATGAATCATAATCAATATTTGCCAAATTATTGAAAAATAGTAATTGATCAATCATTACTACATCGTTGTCCACTACCTATGCCTTTTAATGCTACCACTGTCCAAGAAGCTATTGGACAATATATCACTTGGTCGTCAAGTCAAGTTGTGATAAATTTTGATGTAGTATTATTTTTATTACTTAAGATAAAAAAAAATTTACTACTATTATATTTTTATTCTTTTATTGTTACTAATATATATAATACCTCTTTTAATCTATTATACCAGAATTAGTAAGTGTGGCACATTTAAGAGATACAAAGCAAGTATCTCGTGGAAAATCTATGTCTAGTGGATAATTATTGTGCACTAAGTCTTGGCTCTTGGATGACTATTGTTGTGAGAAAGACTAGCATATATGATGGATGGACTGTGCCACTCCCTAGAGAAATTTTTGGCATAGACATTGGGCAAACATATATATTGATCGAGTGCATATTCAATTGTTTGAATTTCAAATGATCGATTTAAGTATAATTCAAGCGTGGACAAGGTGAGTCCTTGATCAGTAAATAAGTTTCATTTATGTAGAACATATATTTATATTTATATTATCTAATTATTTATATATATTTTTTTATATTGGGCATGTTATTATATACTTCAAGCCAATCACTTATCACATTTAGCAATGTTCTATGATTCATCATTTGTCAATCAATATCAAGAGAAGAATGTTAGCATCAGAGACAAACAATTATGTGATAGAGCATTAACACTTAACAAAAATTAGAAGTTGATAATACCTTGGCCACTAAAGTTTGAACAAGGCCAAGATCATTGGATGTTGATAATCCTTGATCTATATGACAATTATGTTTGATACTGTGGCTCAACTTCCATGGAATTAAGTAAAGATACAAAAGTAGTTGTTGAAATGTAAGAGTTATAGTTAGTTATTTTTTTTTCTTTTGTTCTTTGTTATATTTAATAAAGAATTAATTGTTGTAAACTTTGATAGGTCATGGAAGCTATGGAAATAGAGTAGGAGCATTACCCTTAAAAAATCACATAAGCTTATATGTGACAAAGTTATGGTATGTACAAGAAAATGTTAATAATTTAATGAATTTTACTATTGAATAATAAAGATGCTAAAATATAGAAAACCATGTACACCTTTTTTTGTAGGTACCATAATTGTTCTTTGTTATATTTAATAAAGAATTAATTGTTGTAAACTTTGATAGGTCATGGAAGCTATGGAATAAGAGTAGGGGCATTACCCTTAAAAAATCACATAAGCTTATATGTGACAAAGTTATGGTATGTACAAGAAAATGTTAATAATTTAATGAATTTTACTATTGAATAATAAAGATGCTAAAATATAGAAAACCATGTACACTTTTTTTGTAGGTACCATAATTGTTCTTTGTTATATTTAATAAAGAATTAATTGTTGTAAACTTTGATAGGTCATGGAAGATATGGAATAAGAGTAGGGGCATTATCCTTAAAAAACCACATAAGCTTATATGTGACAAAGTTATGGTATGTACAAGAAAATGTTAATAATTTAATGAATTTTACTACTGAATAATAAAGATGCTAAAATATAGAAAACCATGTACACTTTTTTTTGTAGGTACCATAATAAAATGATGGAGTCATGTGTAGTTACTTTGTCATAAAATTTATGAGCAAAATCACCTTAAATATAAACATTCCAATTAAAGATTACTAATATAATTTTTAACATATATAAGTTATTTTTTATGAATTCATGATATTACATTCTTATTTTGAATTTAAATAAATGTAGTTCTTTGGTTGGAACAAATTCGGCTATGATATGCAAAGTTTTGAGAATTTTTTAGAAGAATGGACAGAACATATGCTTCAAATTATTACATAACAAGAAGAATCGGGAGAAGAATTTGATGATATTGAATTGCAAAGGACAACACCATGGTAATTTTTTTAATGCTTTAATTTCTCTATTCTTGTGTCTTTAAAGTTTGGGCTTGTTTGATGGATGTTTGATGAATATTTAGGGGAATGAATTGTTGTTTGGACCTAATTTCTTGCCCAAACTCTATCTCATCTCATTGGAGAGTTCTTTGGTTATTATGAATGGGACATTGTTGGTGATTCTAAGCAACAAACAAAACTTCCTCTCCTTGAAATAAAGTGGAAGTATCACAAATTTATGACAGAAGAGGCGTTAGCACTTTATTTATAATTTAAGTTAAATATATTGTATATAAATTATTTTTTTGTAATAAATTTAATTCTCAAGTAATTAATTAATATTTAATTTTTTCAATAATTTGTACTATTTAAAAACTCTTTTAAACATATTTTAGTTTTTTTTCTATTATGTTATCGAAAATAGGTAGTGGGGGTAATAGAAAATGCACCAAATATGTTGAGCTGACTTTAAATTTTAAGTCTCTTCATTTTAAGTCAGTTATTAATTTTAATAAATAACTTAAAAGCCTTAATTTGTAGTACTGTTATATGTTATGAGATTTAAGATATGATTGAATCTATGAATAAATAGTGAATAATTCTAGCCATTTATTTTTTTTATTGAGATTGTACTATGATCATCTTATATAATGACATAATACTTATTAGGCTTAGTCCATAAAATATTTTGTTGATTGAGACCACTCTTTGCTTGTCACATGAGATATACTAAATTATACCAAATGCGAGAATTATATGATTCCCATCTCACAAATATCATTTAATAAAAAATATTTGGACTTAGCAAGAAGTTTTTGCAAAAGAGGAAAAAAGAAAAAAACAATAGAAATGTAAATATGTAATAGGACTAATATCATAATTAGATTCATAACTAATAGAAGATGATACGACACTTTTAATTATAATGATAAAAAATAATTACACAATTTATTGTCACTTATAAAACTTTAAGTGACCCTTGAGTCAACTACAAATTAGAGTTGCTTATTTTGATCACATCGGCGATGACCCCAACACATAGTACTTTGAATAATCGAAGCTACGGATGACTCGGGTTTTAAAACAAACTTCCTAGTTTTTGCAAGACTTTGTATGATTGGGATCTTGAATCTATTGACCATAATTCTTATATTTTTGTCCATTATAGCAAAGGCCTCTACCTTTGTATGAGCTTTCACATTTGTATGTGAGATGAGAATATCTGAATCTGGGCCAACCCCACGAAGTATTGATTTGAAAATCTGTTCCAAAAGCTCTTCTCTGTAAACATTTCCTTTCAAAATACGTCTATAATTTCCCATAACATTAACATTGTTGTTATTACCATCACAAATTTTGAAGTTCCATATAACACCTTGTGTGATTAAAAACATAAAACCCAATGGTTTTCCATCACGAATTATGTAACTGTTCTCATAATAGATCACTGGTTTTAGGCAAGTAGTTATCTCCTCCAATATTTTGTTGTCTACATTTTGAAGAGCTGCAACCTATAATGTTAAATAAAACAAATGATTTTTTATGTTTATATTTAATTATCTTATTTTTATTTGACTTTTTTCTCTCTACTTTTCTATTTTAGTTATTCAAAGTGAACAAAATACTTGCCTAATGCAGTTAAAAATATAATTAGGTGAAAAAATGTAGGGGTGTACAAAAAATCCAATCATCCAACTAATCCAATCAATCTAATCTGATCTGTTATGTTCAGATCGGATGAAAGATTTCACTATATATCATTCGATCCCATCTGATCCAACTGAAGATACTTAAATATATATTTATATTTTATATATTAGTCATATTCTCATTGTTTATCCTTATATTAGTCATATTTTAAGGTTTTTTTTAACTCAAATAAGTTTATGTTATGTGAAAATTTAAATTTTTTATTTAAAAATATCAAAAATAGAGTTAATTTAGTTTATTAGTTGGATTGATCAGAATAAACCAATCTAATTCAAATAGGTTACAGATTGATCGGATTCAACCGATCCGATCCGAATAGATTACGGGTCAGATTCGAAAGGTGATCGGATCGGTTACGGATTAGGATGTTTCAATCTGATCATATGGTTAAATCATATCGAATGAGTATAAAATGAACGGTTTCGATCTGATCCACACCCTTAAAGATATGCACTTCTTTATCCTTAAACGATAATTTTTAATAATAATATAATAAAATTGTAATAATTAAAAAATTAACCTAACCTGTAAATGCCATTTTTATAATAATAGTAATAACAATAATTTCATGACAATATTTTTACTTCAAATAATAAATTGTCTTTATTTTTACCAATAAGTTGTGATTAAATGACATGAAATCAATTTTAACTTCTAAATTTTTTTGGATTACTTATGAGTGTGTGAGTTTGGATTGTATAAAATAATAATGATAAAGACTAGTACCAATGATAGATAACTAGAGACCTTGCACTTTTCACATCTTTGAAAATATTTACATTTGTGTGTCTTTGCAATCAAATATATTTGATGCACCGATCCAACATGATGTCTCTTGCTGTACTACAAAGAAGTACCAGAAGGATCCGAATATCTGTATTCAAAGTTAACAAGTGAATGGAAAATTAAAAAACAAAATACAATTACCAGTAAAATATATAAAGTTTTTATTATTACCCTGAGGAGATGAAGGAACTACAAACACAGGTTAATGAGTTGATGGAAAAAGGGTACGTGAGAGAAAGAATGAGCTACATGTTGTTCTAGTAATTTTGGTCCCTAAGAAGGATAGGACATAGAGGATGTGCCTAGACTGTCGAACAATCAACAATATCACAGTAAATTATCATCATCCTATTCCTCACTTAATTGATATGTTAGATGAGTTGCATGGTTCTTATGTGTTTTCTAAATTTGATCTAAAAATTTGATATCACCAAATTAGAATGAAAGATTGTGATGAATGGAAAACTACATTTAAGACAAAATATGGTTTATATGAGTGGTTAGTTATACCATTTGGTTTAACTAATACTCCAAGTACTTTCATGAGATTAATGAACCATGTTTTGTATGCTTTTATTGGAAAATTTGTAGTTGTCTATTTTTATCATATTCTAATTTATAGCAAAAAATTGGAGGATCATTTGATACATTTACAATCTGTTCTTGAAGTGCTTAGGAAAGAGAAACTATTTCCTAACCTAAAGAAGTGTGCCTTTTGCACCGCTAAGCTTGTGTTTATGGGTTTCATTGTGAGTGCACACGGAGTTTAGTTTGATGAAGAAAAGATTCGAGCTATCCAAGAGTGGCCCAACCCAACAAGTTTAAGTAATGTTCAAAGTTTTCATGGACTTGCTTGCCTTTTATCAGCAATTTGTGAAAGCTTTTAGCATAGTAGCACCGATAATCGAAGTCATCAAAAAGAATGTTAGGTTCAAATGGGGGAAATAGCAAGAAATGTCAATCCAATTGCTTAAGGGAAAATTGACTCATGCTCCTTTATTTTCTTAACCGAACTTTGCAAAAACTTTTGAAATAGAGAAAGCAAGGCTCAACATTGAGAGGAGGATTGAACAATATATCAAACAAGCCAACAAAGGACGTCATAGGATGATCTTGGAGCCTGGAGATTAGGTGTGGGTGCACTTGAGAAAAGATCACTTTATAGAACAAAGAAAATCAAAGCATCTACCATGGGGAGATGATCCATTTCAAGCCATCGAAAGGATCAATGAAAATGCCTACAAGCTAGACTTTCATGATGAGTACAATGTGAGAACCTCCTTTAATGTTTCTGTTCATTCTCCTTTTGATTATATAGGTGAAGATTCAAGGACAAATTCTCTTAAAGAGTGGGGTAATGATGAGAATCATGGAGCAAAAAAATCCCAAGTGGACCAATCACAAGGTCTAGGAGGGCATAACTTGAAAAGGATTTAAATGGGCTCATTAAAGTGGTTATGCATAAGAAAAGGACCCAAATTGGGAGTGCAAGGATTGGGATAAGCCTAGGATGGAAATTAGCAAAATTGGAAAAAGAAAACTAGGCACATTGTTGTGCCATTTGGACTAATTTGGGCAGCTTTCATTTCAGCCCTTGGATGACAATAAAGGTTAAGATGTAATATTTTATTGAGATTCCTTTGTTCTCAACTGCTCTAATTTTGCTCCATTTTCCTGTGTCATTTGGACTGATTTTTGGAAGTTTTCTTTTCAACCCTTGGATGAAATCAAGGGTTAAGTTGTAATATTTTCATAGGATTCCTTTTTTAGTCAACTGTCCCATTTTTCTCCATGTTTTGGTCCATGTTCTCTGCTACCTTTTGTGATTTTTGGTTGTCTTTATTTTTAAGCCTTGGATGAGATCAAGGGCTGTGATGTAGTAGAGTTTAAGGTTTATTTGTATCATATAAATACTTAAGAGTAGCTTAGCTGCTGGAGATTCACATTTTGAATGAAATTTGATTTTTCAAATCATTTGAGAGCTCATTCATGCTCTTTGTTCCTCTTTAAGCAACTTATCAAGGGATTGGAAACCTTTGTGGTGTTTTTTATCATCCAAGAATTTGTGGTGAGTAATATCGATACTTGTTAGGGTGTCATTTATGCTAGACTTATCAAGGAAATAGCACCTCTTTATGGCGTCTTTTCCCTTAGAAAAATGGTGAGTAATATCCATTGATTTGTGGAGAAACCCTTTGCTATATAATACGAAATTAGCTAGGTCCTAACCCCTTGGTTCATATCATTTAGGAGTGGAAGAGAAATTGAGAGGTCACCATCAAAGTAAATCGAGTCCACCCCTATAGCTCCAAACAGTGACCAAAGCAATAATAAAGTAGAATAAGAGGAGATTGTTAATGATACACTAAGATAGGCTAACATGATTCCATCAATTACATTTCCTAATAATTCTCCTACTCTCTCTACTCCACTTCCTTGTCCTCAATGCTTTAAAAAACAAAAAATTAGATAAGCAATTTTCTAAGTTTTTGGATAACTTAAAGAAAATTCACATAAATATTCCATTTGTAGATGCCTTGGTAAAAATGCCCAATTATGTCAAATTTGTGAAGGACATCATTTCCAAGAAGAAAAGGTTGGAGAAGTTCCAAACAATGAAGCTTTCTGAAGAATGTAGTGCCATCCTTCAAAAGAAATTACCTCAAAAATTAAAAAAATCGAGGGAGTTTCACTTTGCCTTGCACTATAGAAAATTCATTTTTTGATAATGTTTTATGTGATCTTGGTGCTAGCCTTAATCTTATTCCACTTTTTGTTTATAAGAAATTAAGACTTGGAGAGATGAAACAAACAACAATTTCTTTACAACTAGTAGACTGCTCCATCAAGTATCTACAGGGAATCATAGAAAATGTATTGTTAAAGGTGGATAAATTTATTTTTCGTGCTAATTTTGCGTTGTTAGATATGGATGAAGACCAAGAGGTCCCACTAATTCTTGACTATGGGAAGGGCTTTAATAGATATTCAAAAGGGTGAGTTAACATTGAGAGTAAACAAGGAAGAGGTTACATTTAACATCTATGAAGCCAGAGATTTATAGAAGATTAAAGCACTTACTTTCAGGTAGATATCATCGAACAATGTGAAGTAGAAACCTTTCAAGAAAATATGCTAGCTGATTACCTAGAATGATCGTTTTAGTAGGTTACATCATTTAGCAAAGAAGTGGAGAGAATTTTCCTGAGCATCATTTAACAAAGACAAATTCTATTATCTTTACAGAAAAAAGTGCAATAAACTACAACTCCATAGTTGAAGCAATTGCCTGAGCATCTTTGCTATGCATTCTTAGGTGATAGTTACACCTTTTCATTTACTGTTGTAGAATCACTTACACCTAAAGAAGAGGAAAAGTTATTGTGCGTGTTAAGGGGGCATAGAACAACATTAGGATGGACTATCCCTGACATAAAAGGTATAAGTCCATCCTTTTGCATACACAAGAATTTAATGAAGGAACCTTACAAACCATCAATTGAGCTCCAAAGAATATCCTTGACATAAAAGGTATAAGTCCATCCTTTTGTATGCACAAGAATTTAATGGAGGAACCTTATAAACCATCAATTGAGCTCCAAAGACGATTAAATTCAACAATGAAGGAAGTTTTGAGAGATGAAATTTTGAAGCTTTTCAATACTGGAATTATTTATGTTATTTTAGACAGTTCATGGGTAAGTCCAGTGCATGTTGTACCAAAAAATGGTGGAATTACGGTGGTGAAAAATGACAACAATAAGCTTATTCCTACAAGAATAGTCATGGGTTGGCATGTATGCATGGATTATCGTAAGTTGAACAAAGCAATAAGGAAGGATCATTTTCCACTTTCATTCATCGATCAAATGTTAGATCGATTGGCCCGATATCCCTATTATTACTTCTTAGATAGTTATTAGGGGTATAACCAGATTACTATAGCCCCTGAAGATTAGAAGAAAACTACATTAACATGCCCCTATAGAACAATTGCTTATAGAATGATGTCATTTGACATTCATAAGGTTAATGAACCATGTTTTGCATGCTTTCATGGGGAAAATTATGGTAGTTTACTTTGATGATATTTTAGTCTATAGCAAAAATCTAGAGGAACATGTGGAAAACTTGCATGCAGTTTTTAGTGTGTTGAGAGAGAACAAGTTGTATGCTAATCTTAAAAATTGCACATTTTGCATGGAATCTATTGTGTTTCTTGGATTTGTTGTTAGTTCACAGGGTGTTAGTATTGATGAAGAAAAGGTAAGGGCAATAAGGGATTGGCCTACACCTAGGAATGCAAATGAGGTAAGACGTTTCCATGGTTTAGCGAGTTTTTATCGATGGTTTGTTAAAGATTTTAGTTCTATTGTTGCACCTTTGAATGAACTTATTAAAAATAATGTTATTTTTAAGTGGGATGATGTGCATGAGAGTTTAACTCTTTAAAAGATAAACTAACAAATGCACCTTTTTGTGTTTGCCTAACTTTGATAATGCTTTTGAGATAGAATGTGATGCATCGAGGATTGCCATAGGAGCTATTTTAATGCAGGATTCCAAACCAATTGCATATTTTAGCGAAAATCTAAGTGCGGTAGTGTTGAATTATCCTACTTATGACAAAGAGCTTTATACATTAGTGAGAACTCTTCAAACATGACAGCATTATTTATGGCCAAGGGAATTCATCATTCATTCCGATAATAAGAGTCTAAAGTTTTTGAAGACCCAAGGTAAGCTTAATAAAAGACATGCTAAGTGGTTGGAGTTTATAGAAACATTTCTTGATGTAATCAAATACAAGCATGGGAAGGACAACGTTGTGGCTGATGCATTGTCTAGGAGGTACGTATTACTTACTTCATTGCAAACTAAATTACTTGGTTTTGAATTACTTAAGGACTTGTATGTTAATGATTTTGATTTTTTCCAAGTATGGAATGCATGTGATAATTGTGTGTCTGGTGATTTTTATAGGCATGAAGGATTTCTATTCAAGAAAGATAAATCATGTATGCCTATTTGTTCTGTTCTTGAGTTGCTTATTAGGGAAAGTCATGAGAGAGGTTTGATGGGTCACTTTGGTATTCTAAACACTTTAGATATTTTACATGAGAAATTTTATTGGCTTAATATGAAGCATGATGTGCAATTTGTTTTTGAAAAGTGCATTACATGTAGGCACACTACTAAAATATATACATATAGTCTCGAACATTTAGCCTCGATTTCTTTAAAAATCAAGGCTATAGGGTTTTGGCCTCGGTTATTTAAAAACCAAGGACATAGGCAACATACCATATGACCTCGTTTATTTAAAAACCGAGGCTATAGACATACCTTATAGCCTTGGTTATTTAAAAACCAAGGCCATAGACATACCCTATCAAATTTTTACACCAAATATACCAATTTCTTTATCAATTTTTTATATTCCCTATTTTATTTTCTCTCTTTTTCTCTTTCCCTTTTTTTTTCCTTTTCTTTACTCTATTTTTTCCCTATTATTTTTCTCTATTTTTGCTTTTCCTTTTCTTTTTCTTTTTCCCTCCCTCTATTTTCTCTTATTCCTCTTCCCCAACACTTTCTTCTCTTTTTTCCCCACTGCAAACCATTCATCGTGACCCAACTCCATCAATGCAATAGAGATTCTCGAACGAACTCCCTTTCTACTGCTCTGTGTGTATCACCGTCAACGGCAATGGTCTCGACCTCTCACTTTTTAAAGCAATAGAGATTCTTGAAATGTAAAATAGCTCATGCTCTCCTTCAAATCTGTTCATCCTTTGCTGTTGGAGAAGTCATAAAGATGGGGATAAATGAAGGATGTTACAAGTTATACCAAAATAGATGCTTATTGGGTCCTCCAATAAAACCCTAATTTTGGAAACTCACATAACCCTATGAGGTATACCATCTCTGGTCTTGATCTTTCTTCTTGAGCTATGCCTTCTTTGTTTATGAACAACTAACTGAGACTTTAACTTTCTCTGTGCTCTATGCCTTAGATCGTAACCCGTGATACTAGAATCAAAACAACACCTATTCATGCTTTAACTAACTAGTATATGGAGAATGTTTTGCTTGTATTGGAAAAGTTTGTAGTTACTGATATGTTTGGTCTGGCCTTGGTTTTATTTTTTTATGGTGATATCTAGTGTAGGCGTATTGTAGTCTGCTTATAAGTATATTACAGTAAGTTTTTTAGAAAATGCCCTATTTGTTAAGAATGTACTAAGAATCTGAACTATGCTAAATATGTTTTTTGCAATGGGGTTGCCACTATTGCTCCTTTCTCTCACCTTCTTTTATTTGATATTTCTATATGTATGATTGGGCATGATAAAGTTTTGATGAGTTTTTATCAATCTATTATCACATAAGTCCTGTACATTTATGATTGTATAGGATCTTGGAAAATTGGTTATGTGTACCATATTTTTAAATAAACTTTTCTATAAGTTTGTACTGAATTTTAATATTCTTTTTTTCTCAGGGTGTTAAAATTTCTACTCAGGTTAAGACGTAGTCCAAGAATGCTTTTGTTTAGAAGGTGATGTTTGCCTTTTTTTATTTCATTATACAATCCTTTTGGATTTATTCAAGTTTAGAAGGTGAGGGTCTTGAGGCCAGAATTTGAGCTTCCTTTCTTCTTCTGGATATATGGTAAGGTAAAGTCTATCAGTCCAATCAAAGTTATGTTTTTCTAAAATAACTATTTCATTCCCATATTCTTCCATATCATTGGGTTCTCTGTAGTGTTTTTTTCTCTTCCACGGGAAGTTTAAAAAACTATTTTATAATTTGACGCACTTTATCAAGAAATTCAAGTTCCATTCCATGATTTATTATCTGGATCAACACCAAATGTAACCTTTTAAGTACTTGTTCTTACATAACAAGAGGAGACCAAGATCAATAACTAGAGTCTCCATCAAAGGAAAATCATATTGGAATTGCCAATCACCATCTTTGTGAACATATCTGTATGGTATTTCTTTCCCTTCAGAAACTAGCTCTTGCATAGGTTTTGAAAAGGTTTCTATTTTGCAGATAGGTGAATTCAAATTTTTGTTCAAGATGGATCATATATACGCATACAAATATTATATAATATGTTTAATGTAATTTTTTAAGCTACATATTTTTGAATATTGACTATGTATTTTGATTTTTGAATGATTCTATGGTGGATGAAAAAGTCAACATTTCATTTATTCTATAATTAATCCAAAGCCTCGTGGGAAGCATGGACGTTTCCAAATAGTAAAAACTGATCAAGGCAAGTCAAAAAGGCGTGTGTAGTGACTATCTGGTGTAAATGGTGAAAATAGATCAGTTGGCTCTCATGTAAGTTCTAAAGGTGTGTATTTTTTACATATTTAAGGCCATTTTTTGCATTTATTTATTTTAACCCAATGACATGTCTAAGTGTATAAGCTCTTCAATAGTATGTAAATTACCTGAACAACTTAATTTTCTTTTATTCTTTCCATTAACTCTTTGTTAACTTGGTGGTTTTTGGGATTTCAGGTTGGGTATCCAAAACTGACTGCATTTTCAGAGTTTATATATGAACTTGACATGCCTAGTAGTTCAAACATGATAAAGATTTTCCTAATTAACATTACTTTCATGTTATGACCATTGATGGATATGAAGATTTTCTAGAAAATGATGAGGAATCCTTAATGAAGGCTGAGAAATCACTTACATTGATGTGAAGTTTCTCTTTAGTGCAATAAATTTGGATGCTTTAGATGGAGGAATTTTTCGTTGGAAGAATTTCTTTTATTCATTCAAAGATTCATGATTTTTTTGGGTAAGATGAGTATAGGTAGCATATATCTCTCCATATATACATACATTTTCCCTTACTATGGTACCTCTTGCTTTCAAGTTTTCATGTGGATATTTTGTACTGTAGCTCGATATTTCATCCGTGGAGTGTGTGACATAAAGTTCTTGTACTCTTCACCCACTTTTTTTGTTTTGTTTAGGATTTTTATGAGGCCTTTGAGCTCAGTTAAACTTATTCCTTTTAGCTTTTGTATTGGTTCTGATACTAAAACCTTTAGTTCATTTCTGAATTTTGCAAAAAAATTCTACTTTTAAAGCATCGAGTATTATTTATGAACATAAAACATCATTGAGTGTTATTTATGAATAAAAAACATAATTGTTCATAACATCATTGAATATTTATTTTCTTCGGTTGTAGTTTTACATTTTAATTGGAGAAGGATTTAAAAAAATGGCATCTTGTACAGTTCCTTACCCAAAAGCATCATCTACATCAGCGGGTGCTCGCATTGCAACGTTGAATTCAAAACGATATCAGTAGCTCTCTGTTGCTCGTATTCAGGTCAGTTCTATACTCCAATATTTACTCTTAGTTGTGATCAGTATGGTTCTATTGACTATTTCATATTTCTTTGTAAATTGAATTGGTGATTGTTTAGTGAGGGAAGTATCACTTTACTCGGCAAAAGTTCACATGATTTAATTTCTTTTGTCATTAAAGGTGCAAATTTTGAATGTGAAACATCAAAATATGATTGAAAACTAAATCATAAAGGAGAGAATTCTTTTTTTAGCATATTAGAACATTCTTTGTGATTTTAGTAATATGCAGGTTAAGTGTTTGTAACACTGAAAAGCAGCTATCTAGGCTTGTAAGTGATCCTGATTTCCTTTGAATAGCATTACAAATATTTGGAGTTTGTTGATAAGAGTCAACATATTGCATTTTTTGTTATGATTTAAAGGTTGATATTTGTGTGAAAATTGCGTTTATTTGATTATTTAATCCACAAATGTCATTTCACGGGTATTTCGTGTTTAAAGTGCAATTTCAGGTAAAATCATAATTTTGGAGAAGTTCGGGACAAATTTCAATGACCGGGATTGAGTACAAATAAAAAGAAAATAAAATTTCAAAATTTAGAATTTCGCCGCCGGCGAGAATATTCTCGCCACCGGCGAAAACCTTAGCGAGAAAACGTTGAAAATCATGCAGGGAGCACGGATTTTGGCACAGCAATCTCACCGCTGGCCAAGTAAATCTCGCCGCCGGCCACAATAATCTAGCTGCCGGTGAGATTGAGCGGAACCAAAATTGTAAGTTTTCCAGAAATCTCGCCGCGGCGAGAACAATTTCGCCGCCGGCGAGTTTCGTCCGAAAACAGATTTTTTGGTTGTTTTGTTCCAAAATTGCCCCCCAAACCCTAGATCTATATATATAATATGATGGAAAAAGAGGGGGATGGCAGAAAGGGGAGTTCAAAGACATTTTTGGAGGAGAGAAAGAAATTTTGGAGAAACTTGAAGGATCTTCACCATTGATGCTACCAAGTCTTCATCTTCTAGAGTTTTTCATCTCTTCTCCTTAGCTTTTATATTCTGCAATTTATTCAGATTTGTTATTCATGAATTCAATTGAAATAATGGTTGTTCTTATTTTCGTTATGAACTAATTCATTTTTGCTAAGGCTATGATGTAGTTAAATCAAGGAAATCTGATTTCTTTTGTTATTGTTATATGAATTCATTGTTTTCAAGTTGAGTATTTATTTCCATGCTTAATGCTTTTAAATTCTGATCAAGATTTAGATGATTTGTTGCATTATATTGAGACCGAGAGGAGATGTGTAATGAATGCTTCTTGTGATAAATACTGTATGTTGAATGCGAGTTTGACACCTAATGCATGATGTATGTGGTTATTCTAGAAATTCCATAAATCGTAATGTGCTTATTTGTGATTAAATCTTCATAAAAATATAGTTGGTTTTCATAGATAAGTAATTCTAATATAACTTGAGAGAGAGTATTAGATAAGTTTGAGTTTTTCAACCATCACTTTTAGCTTTGATTCTCATATAACATGACTTGAAATCGAATTGAATTGATTTAACGAAATCAAATGCCTTAGCGTTTTTAATCATTTGTGAACAACATTAAATTTTGTTATTTGCGTTTAGTTTTATGTTAATTTTCTTTTAAAACAATTTCAACAATTCGGTTCTCAAATAAAATTAGGGTTAGTCAATTTCGGTACTTAGTAACGCCATTCCTTGTGGGTTCGATATCCGTACTTTTGTACACTTTATTACTTGAACGATTCGTACACTTGCGAAAATAAGCATCATTTGGTACCTCAAATCACCTCAATTTTATATTTGGCCATGTCACATACCCAAATTTTAGTCACTAGTGGTAAATTAAACAATATTTTTTTTAATTAAATGAGAATTTTTGAAAAATTAATATTAATTTATCCATTTTAAAGAGGCATTTTTCCTATTCACAATTATAAGATGATTAATATTGCAACACATTATTTCTCTCTATAATTAGTTCTTTAGACATAAATGAAATTGTCCTTCATAGTACTTTATTAGGATGTAGTCAGATGATCCTAGTGTTGGGAAATATGAGAAATATAGTGCTACAGATGCTACCATTGGCTCAAGTAAAAGTACCAATTTTCCATCTTAGTTTATATTCTCATTGCTGTCATCTACTTTTGTGCTTTGTGATTTGATTTCCTTGATATATGTACTTGAAATTCTGATACATGTGTGACAGCATCTTAGTAACGATTGTAGACAATTTGATTAGTTATATTAGTAAAGTTTTTCATGTATATTTTTATATTTTTGTAACACTTTAATTAGCTAGTTATATTAAGGTTTTATTATGTTTAATGTATCTATTAAACTCTTAATTAATGTAATATCTCTTTTAAGTTTAATATAATGACCCTTAATATTTTCAATTTATTTTAATTTATATTTAACAATGATGTTAATTAAGATGTATATGGTCAATAGATATCATTTTGATTACAAGTCTATGGTGTCGGTTATTAGAAAATGAGGCCATAGGGTGTACCTATGGTCTCTCTCACTTAGGCCTTGGTTCTTATAACCATGGCCATAGACCTACAGTCACGGTTAAAAACTGAGGCCAGAGGTATGTTTTGTAGTAGTGGCAAGCAAAATCTAAATTTAAACCACATGGCTTGTATACCTCTTTACCTGTACCTGATGACTCTATAAAAATAGAGTCATTAGTGTACTTTTTTACTTAATATTTACTTGTTTTATTTAATAAATAGTATTTTTATGGCCGAAAAAATTAAAATATAAAATTTTTAGTGAAAATATAATTTTTGGAATTTTTTGGGATTTTCTATGAATTTTTAACGCAAGACTAATCAGAAGCTGCCACGTGGCATGCCACGCAAGTACCGACATTGAATCATGTCACACCGCGTGGGAGGAATATGAAACACGAGCCATGTGTCAGCATAATGTTCAATCCGATTTTGGAAATCTATCAACGGGCATAAGTTAGGTGTCAATATGCCATTGCTCCGCACGTTCCACCTATGCGTCACGCAATCTGTTCGCGTGAATCACATCGCGCCACGTGTTACTAACTCGGCGATCGTTGACTTTGACTAGTCTCTCTACCACACGTCGCTCCCTGATTCGCCCAATGAATTCTGATGCCACATGTTGCACTATGATTGGCTGAAATTGTCAGTTTTGCTTGTTTTGATCGTAGCCCTTGATTTGAAGTTGATCGGATGGTCCAGATTGCACCTAAGCTTTATTTAAGCCTCTAATCACTCCATAAACCCTAATTAGCCTATATTAGCACAATTTTGGTCAGTTTTTAGAGCTAAAAAGAGAGAAAAATATAGAAAATTTGAAGAAACGACACAATTTTGGTGGAGATTCAAGAGGAAATTAATTCTAAAATTCAAGATATTGATTGTATTTCTTTTTCTACTCTTTTCTTTATTAATTTTATGTCTTTATTTATGAAAAATATGAGCTTTATGAACACAATTATGTATAATTTATTTATTAATATAGGGATCTTACGAACCCAATTTTCACCATGTGATGATCTAATATTTTTTTCCAATTATAATATTAATTTAATCTGATTTTTATGCTATTAATTGTTTGGCCAACAATTTATCTATAGAGGCAATTAAATATATTTGAGAAAATTATTTAATTATTTGTCTTGATTAAATAACATGCATAGTTTATAGGTAGAGATGTATGATTTTTATGTATGTGATCCATAATTGATGAACTTAATGAGTAGTATGCAATTTAATTGCTATGAGAGTGTGATTAAACTAATTACTATATGGTGTGTAGTTTACTTGAGAGAGGAATCCATGCTAGGTTAGATTCAATTGATCATGTAATTAATTGATATTTTATTGGGGGATTTTAGTGATTAGCATGTTTAGAAAATTGAGGGATTAAGTATTCCTAGATATTTTCTCATATATTCTTTTAGTCACAAAATCTGATTTAATTAATTATTGCTATTTACTTTTAGTTATTTTAATTTTGCTTTCTTAAGATATAAAAACACCAAAAAAATTGATTTATATTATTTTTAGTTTTAAAAATTAGTTTCTAAAAAAATAATCTATGTGGGAACGATCTTTACTTATCATTATATTACGTATTATGATATGTATACTTGCGTATTCATTGCACACACAATTTGTGTGGTGATCAATACCTAATCAACCTTGGATTGATATATCTATGGATTTTGTTTTAGGATTATCAAGGTCTCAAAGTGGAAAGGATAGCATCTTTGTTGTTGTTGATATGTTTAGTAAAATGACTCATTTTATTGTATGTTCTAAACCAATGATGCAACACATATTGTTGATTTGTTCTTTAAAGAAGTGGTTCGTTTGCATGGGTTGCCTAAGGCAATTTTTAGTGATAGAGATGTTAAGTTCCTAAGTAATTTTTGGTGCACTTTATGGAATAAACTAGGAACTAAATTGTTATTTTTCACTATTGCACATCCTTAAATGGATGGTCAAACTAAAGTAGTTGATGGGACACTTACTACTTTGCTGCGAGCTATCATTCAAAAGAATATAAGGTAGTGGGAGAAATGTTTGCCACACATTGAGTTTGCATATAATAGGACTGTTCATTATACTTCTTCATTTTCTCCCTTTGAAGTTGTTTATGGCTTTAATCCTTTAACACCTATTGATATTTTACCTTTGCCTATTAATGAGAATGCTAATCTTGATGTTAAGAAAAAGGCAAATTTTGTGAAGGATTTACATGCTAGAGTTCAGGCCAACATTGAAAGGAAGAATGAGTAATATGCTAAGCAAGCCAATAAGGGGCGTTTGAAGGTTGTTTTCCAACCTGGAGATTGGGTTTGGGTGTGCATGTGTAAGGAGAGGTTTCCCAAGCAACGGAAATCAAAATTGTAGCCTCGAGAAGATGGACCTATTGAAGTCTTAGAACGGATCAATGATAACGCCTACAAGATAGATTTGCCAAGTGACTATGGTAATGTTAGCACAACTTTTAATGTCGCTAAATTATATTTGTTTGATGTAGTTGATTCGAGGACGAATCTTTTTGAAAAGGAGGGGAATAATGGAGATTGAGGTGCTAATCAAGTTGATGTTTACAAATATTTTAAAGATTCCCAAAATCCTACGCAAGAGATAGATTTGGAATAATAAATTGGATGCAAGGATTAATTTAGGAAGCAATATTCTTATTTTAATTAATTATAGGCCTTTATGTTTAACTAATTTTATTTTAGTGAATTGTGGTTTTTTTATTTTAAGTCTTTTAGTCTTTTATTTAATTGAGGGACTTTTATGTATAGCAATTTATATTTTAGTTAATTGTGGGCTTTTTATTTTAAGTCTTTTAATCTTTTATTTTTAAGGTTGGATTAGGGCTAATTCAAAACTAAATAGGCTCATAAGCCCATTCTATTTAGGGTTTTTTCTTTTAGGGTTTCTTGCATATTAATAAGAAGATTTATGTAATTTGGAGGTAAGAACGAATATTCATTAATGAAAAGAAAATTTCAGAAAGCTTCTTGCTTTACCTTCTTGTGTTCTTGATTGAATGCTTGAATTCGACTTATTAAAGAGAGTGATCATCCTTTGTAGCGTCTCAAGATTTGGGTTTTAAGGACTTTGTTTCCTTAGGGTTCAAATCTGATCATATTTTGACACGTTATTAGCAAATCAATCATTTCTATTCCTTTGAGTTCGTGGGTTCCTAAGTTGTTTGCCTAAAGGCTCCGCATCATTAGCTTAATTTATTTTGTTTTTTTCTTTATTTAATGTTTCTGCTCTTATTTTTCTTGTTTAGTTTACCTATAAACCTTTAACATAATAGCCTTACATTCGATACTAATTGTTTTTTGTTCAATTTATTTTTGTCTACTAGAACTTGCATCTATTTTTGTTACTACTATATCTTATTAGTTTTTGTAGTTATTATTTGTTTAGAACCAATTACTGTTACTATTTTATTTTTAGCTTTCAGTTGCAATCTAGGATTTGATCACCAAAAAAGTATTACAAGACTACGTAGGTACTTAAGAGATAGATGTAGCTATTGGCTACACTACACAATATATCCAACTATATTATAAGGATACAATGATCAAACCAAATATTCGACATGAAAGACTCAAAGTCTACCAGTGGATATGTGTTCACACTTAGTGGTGTAACTATTCTATGGAAGTCCTTTAAATATACATGCATTGCTAGATCCACGATAGAATCTAAAATCATTGCTTTCGATAAATATGGTGTAGAGGCCGTATGGCTGCATATTTATTAAAGGATATTCCAAAGTGGTCAAAGCTTGTGTTTGCAATTTGCATTCATTGTGATAATCAAACTACTATTGGTAAGTCTCAACATATATGTTCTAGACACAATACCATTAGACTACTACTCTCAGCTATGGTTATCTCTATTAACTATGTAACCTAGTTAACTTGAGATCACTGTGATGGATTGACCCTCAAATTCATTTTTATGATGAAAGCAGTGATACCCACATGATACAAGTTAAGCTAAGGCTTTTAATGATTCTTAGGAAGGGAATACCAAGTGGAGTATGTGAGTTACTCTTTGCATATTACTCTTATAGATAAGATCTCACTTATGTGAGAAAAAAATGGGGCTACTTCAAAAGAGAACTGTGTAGGGCTTCATTCTTTAGAAACTCGCACAGAACCAAGTGTATGTTCACTGCCAAAACGAATATAACAGTAAGAACTGAATTATGTCACGATAGATTCCTATGTCATGTCATCGCTTACTTAAACGACATAACAATTCAAGGATATTGGATCTACTAGTCAATTAGTAAGGTAAATATACTTTTATAGGTGAATGTTTAAAGAATAATACCTACATATTCTATGTATATTTCAAACCACTGAACTCTACTTTCATGTTAAAATTAATATTAGTCA
This sequence comes from Hippophae gyantsensis, assembly GCA_030763125.1. Lineage (NCBI taxonomy): Eukaryota > Viridiplantae > Streptophyta > Magnoliopsida > Rosales > Elaeagnaceae > Hippophae > Hippophae gyantsensis. Next base: position 23,909,898 of record CM061039.1, on the reverse strand, counting down.
TTTTTTTAAAAACTCCGTTAATTTTTATTCATGTGAAGGATTGTTGGAAAAATGAACAAAAATATGTTTAAAATGTTTTTGCATGATACCTTAAAACTTAGGAAATTCATGCTACATTATTGAAGTATATACTATTTTGATAGATTCTCCACTATTTTTCTACTCTTAAATATCCTTCTATAAGATAAACATTATCTACGTATCATATAATATTCAGATCTTACTTTATAATATATATATATATATATATATATATATATATATATATCAAATAATAATTAACACATTTGATAATATATCCAAATTAAATTCTTAGGATCTATATGAAATGTAGCATAATCTTCACTATTTTTCTACCACAACACATCCTATAATGACACAAATGCACCATCTTCTCATTTATAATATTCAAATCTCTCAAGCTATAAAACTTGTCATAAAGAAAAATAATAATAACTGATAATGACATCATTCTCTTATATAGTCCACAGTCACAAAAGGGTCACCAAATAGTTTCTAAAGCATTGACATCATCAAGAAAATGTAATAAGCCCTTATTACTATCAAAAGAATAAAAATTCATATGGTGCAATATCAAGGAACTGATCTAAGACTCCTTCAAAGATGAGTAAAAATACTTTGTGAGTAAACAAGTATTAGTGAAAATGTATTTATTATAAATGTATTTTAAAACCTTAACAATGCAACTAAAGATTTAAAGCACTTATTTACATAAACAAACTCTTGAGCTTTATTAGAAATCTAAAGAATTTGAAATAACTACAAAAATATTTACATACTCAAAATAATCTAAGCTTAGGAAAATAATTATTATTGAATATATTTATTTAACTTTAATGATTTAACTGTAAAATTAATACAAGTTATAACATGAAAGTATTCACAAACTATATTAATAATTTGAAGAAATATAAATAATAGAAAATTCATTAATATAAGTAAAATAAACGAGTAACTTATATGTAATAAATTATAAGAATTAGGAAAACCTTGCGAAACTCATGCTTGGGAGAAAGATGGTTATATGTGTACAGAGCTCATTGCATATACAGACAAAAAAAATCAATTACCTGTGTTGATCATATGAGTACAGATAGGGGCTCATTAATTAGTTATTTATTTCTTATATTATTGTTGAATATAGGGAGTGGTACTTGTTTGATTGTTTAAAAATAGTATATAATAATAGTCTGAAATATTGCTATTAAAAATTGTATATATACTTCTATATGTTAATCAAAATCTATACAATTATAATAAAACAGAGTAAAAGCTTCTTAACTAACATATAATATGTATAATATTTTAGAATATTACACTAAAAGTTGAATATAAATTTATATGCTCAAATCAAAATATATATTTATGTCACACTACTACAAAAATGGTATTTAAGTCGATACATAAAGTCGGTTTTTTTTCAAAAACCGACTTTAAATTGGTTTAAAGTCGGTTCGGTGGCGAACCGACGCTATCCACGTAGGACGTAGCGTCGGTTGATGTGTCGAACCGACGCTACACCTGGACGTAGCGTCGGTTGACATGGTGAACCGACGCTATCCACGTAGCATAGCGTCGGTTGACACCTGGAACCGACGCTATCCACGTAACATAGTGTCGGTTCGACACGTCAATCGACGCTACACACGTGGATAAATCTTTTCTCTTCTTTCTTTCCAGACAGAAACTATTTTCAGTGTTGTAGAAGTCTAAAAAATCGAAAACCTCCTCCTCCACTCTTTCTCATTTTCCGGCCACCTATGACTACCAATTTCAACATCGGTTAGTGAGTTTTCTTTCTCTCTAACTAATCTTTTAGATCCCCTATTATTCATATTTTTTCTGTTATTATGTGTTATTATTTATGTGTATAGATTTTTGTATTATATATGTAGGTTTGTATTATAACATAAGGAGAAGAATATGACGATCTTGAATAAAATATAACAAAACCATGGTAATTTTTCTGTTATTAATTAATATTTTATTTTTCAAATATTTATATTATTTGAACTATTTGCTAAACTGATTTTGATTTTTTTTCTGCTCAAATACAGGTTGAAAATGAATAAATTAAAAAAAAAAAATTAAAGTCGGTTCACCGCGTGAACCGACTTTAAACGTAAAGTCGGTTCATCGCGTGAACCGACTTTAAACTTTAAGTCATTCACTTTAAAGTCGGTTCACCGAACCGACTTTAATGCCCCTTTTTGTAGTAGTGTCATAAATCTAAGTAAAAACTTATGAACACTAGTAAAAATAAGTTATCTACTTTTTAAGCATAAGATACTCATTTTCTAATAACAAAGTTCTTAACTTGTGAAAAATTCAGAGAATAAAGTCAAATATTATGAATATTTTTAAGTTTAATAGTATGAATAGTTTTAAATTAATAATAACCAAGTACTTATGGAAGTGGTGAAAGTGATATCCACTCACTATATGGTATCACGACTCTTGTTTTATTTGTCTTGTAAGGTTTGTTGAATCATCATTTCCTATGTGACCCATACTTGTGTCATAGATAAGAATAACACCATATAGCTAGTTTGTCCAATATAAAACTGAATGGTACTCTAAAAATACTAAAACATGAGATGTAAACAAAGAACTTCTAACTTAGATACTCTTAAGCTCATAGTTCCAATTGAAGAAGACATACTCTTTAATCAATTGAACTTAAAAGTAAAAAGTTTCAAAAGAGTTAAAAACTAACTAAAAAAAAGGGTAGGAGTCATCCCCTTGTCTATAAACTTGGGTGAAAACTATTTTAAATTCATCACACACTACCTTCAATCAAATAATCATAACATTTATAGAAAATATACAAATCTAGTTTTGTAAGTTCCATCACAAACTACGCATTTATAGATTTCCAACAAGGTATGATATCCCCATTATGTATTAGTAAAACAGTTTAAATCACCAAATCCAAAACAGTTAGAACAAGTGTGTACAATTTAATATACTTCCAAACCTACCTTCAAAAAATTAGGTGTAACTTTCAATAGAATTGTCCAAATCTATTTCTATAAAATGATACAAAACAAGACATTTGAAGTTTCAAAACAAGATATAACACACCTAATTATAATCTATATAACTATTTCAAAACACAAAAATACAGATCAGACCATGACAAGAATTTTAGCTCAATTTCAATATAACATACTTTGGTAAAACAAGTAACTTTTTGTAGAAAACTCCAAATAACAAACTGTAAAATCTTTATAAAACTAGACATGATAAGATTTAAAAAATATATATAACCCACCTAAATAAAATATGTAAACCCTTTTCAAAATCACAAAATATAGGTAAGGGTGAAACAAAGTTTTTAGTTTCGATGTATATAGAACATGCTTTGGCAAAACTAGTATAACTTTCAGTAAAAAGCTCCAGATGATATATCGTAAAATTCATATTAAAATAAACATCCATATATTTAAAAATTGTATGTCTCAATGCCTAAATTTTCTATAAAAATTCCCAGTTTCCATCGTAACTTTCAAGAGGTTGTTTTTTGAACTATAACAACACAGTTTTTGAACTTTAAAGTTTTGGACAAAAGTGTACCACTTGTTCAAGGAAAATCTTTCAAAGCTTCAAGCATATATTCAAAAATACTTCGTTCCACAAAGGATGATTATACCACATGAATCATTCATAAAAAAAGCACTAAAAAGACTTGTGAAGAAGACTTGAAGAGAAGATTAAATTTTAACCTTAAAACCAATTTGAGAAAAAGAATTGAGCTCTTATTTTCCATCTCTCTCTCTATTTTTGGACCACATGAAGCTAGAGATTTGAAACAAATCGGTTTGCTGAAAACCCTAAAGAAACTTATAAAATTACTAAAATACCCTTCCCTTAAAAACTTTCTGAACTACTAAACTAAGGGAATTTTGTAATTTTTATCAATCAATTAGAATGGGCTGAGAACTCCCTAGAGAAAATAAGGATATATAGATTTTCAAATTACTAAAATACCTCTTTCTTTAGAAACTTTCTAAACTATTCAACTAAGAACATTTTAGTAATTTTTCATTCAATTACTCAAAATTATAAAATATGCAAGAAAACTTAACAAAAAAAATACTTAAGGCCATTTTAGAACATGCACAAATCAAATTTTAAATTCAAAATTTTATTTTACTAATTGATGAAAAATACTATTTTAAAACTTTACAAAATTTAAAACAAAATGAAATAAGGTAGAGAATTTAATTATTCTTTTAAAAATATTTAATGAGATTATGGGTCTCATAGTTGGAGTTCATGAGATAGATTCTAACATTGAAATGTTTATGCAACTTACAAAATTCACTAAGAAAATTGCACTTCTTACCAGTAAGGGAACTCCAAATAGAGAATCATATAGAATGTGTAGTAATTATGGGTCAGGTGCCCACACATTCACTTATCAAAGAGAAATATTTTGCAAGTCTTGAACAAGTGAATGCAATGAAGGGTTATCAACTTAGACCTAGGAATGACCCTTATGCAAACACTTATAATCAAGAATGGAGAAATCATCCTAATTTCTCTTGGAGAGCAAATGATCCTACCTATACCCTAAACCAAAACCTTATGCAGGGCTAGTAATACAACTAACATATCCCACAAAATCTTCCAAATAGATTAAATACTTGAATGCATTCATATATGTTAGCAAAGATAGCCAAATTAAAACAGTCAAATGTTGGACTCTTTGGAAGCTTATGTAAAAAGAGTGGGAATGCAAGTGGGGCAACTAGCTGAGCATTTGCAAAGGTAAGCTAGAGAAGAATTACACGATCAAAATGAACATTTGAAGGCCTCACAATGATGAGTTACTAGACATTGGATTCCTTGAATTTTCTAAATGTTTACCTAATGATACAGGGAACACAAAGAATTCTAAAACTACCTCTAAAGATCCTAGAAGCTTTAATGTCGATGTTATCATTGGTTATAAAAAGGAGGTAAATGTTATGTTAAACCTAGGTGCAAGTGTTAACCTAATGCCTTAATATTTATACTTGTAACTAGGAGTGGGTAACTTGAAACCCACAATCATGTCTCTATAATTGGCAAATAAATCTCTAATATATCTAAAAGGAATGGTAAAGGATTTAATGGTACATGTAGATAATATTATCATACATATAGATTTTGTAATTTCTAATGTGCAAGAAACCTTACAAATGGACAAGGAGCACACTGTACTTCTTAATAGGCCATTCATGGGCTCAACCAAGAAAATTGTTAATGTTTATAATAAGAGTGTATCAATGATAGTCTTGTGAGAGACTGTATATTTTCAAGCACATTAAGCCTTTTTCATTTTTTACGTTTTATTATTTTTTGTTGGTTATAGTTGTTTTTATTATTTTTCCTTTTATTTTTAATTTGATATATTTTACTTTATTTTGTTTTTATTTATGTTAGTGTGAATAATGTTTATGTTATTTAAAACTATTACTTTCACAAGTGTTTGGTATTATGTGATTTATAAGAAGTACACATTGCGCTATTACAATTGGGTAACTTTTATTTTCTTTTTCTTCTTTGCCTTTAATTTACATTTGAACATTGATGACAATGTAGATTTTGGGTTGGGAATGGAGGAAAAGTTATGTAATTATGCATTTTAAAATTTTCCAAACATTTGTTCGCTATAGTTAGTTGAATAGGGACATTTAGGCCCAAATAAAAAATATACAAAACTATCTTGCTTTTAGTTTATTTAAAGTGAATGATTGAGTTTTTGCATTGTTTATTTGATGTTTTAAACATGTTCATGGATTATTGTAAGAGTTAGTTCTATTAATAGTTTATGCTTCATACTTGGATGTTGAGATTGAGGTAAACCTAAATATGGTGTATAAGAATCAAATAGTGGAGACTACCTTGTGATATTTTTGAGCCTATGTCATTTTATTCTGAGTGATAATATTTATTCTACTCTTTTAAAAAAAAATTCTATTATTTCAAATTATTAGATAATCTTTATATGTTTTGCATTGAATGTTAGGATTTTAAACATCTGATGAAGTATCATGTACTTGTTTTCATCACTTAGAATAAATGATTTGAATAAAAATTGAAGATGTGTGCTCATCTTCATTCATGCTTGACTTCTAGTAAAAAAGAAGATATATATGGGGTTCCCTTAGGAATAACCCCTTGGAGTCAAATGCATTTTCATTCATCTTGTAGCACATACTTGATAATTTTGATTAATGATTTCGATTCAAGTATAATATGAGTAATGTGATGTCTTCATAATCTTTGCATTTGATTCTTTTCATGAGATCCATGTTTCATATTTGAGGCTTTCTTGTTTATCACATGTGAACCTTTTTGCTTTATTCTTTACATAAATTCTATTCGTATATACTTTGTCTGTTGCTTGATCCTATAGGATCAGTGTGATATTTAGTGTATATCTTGTGAGAAATACAATGAAAACGAATTCAGATTCTTAAAACTAGGTTTAGGTGAGTCAATGTTAATATGTTCTAGTAATAAGGCATGAATTTTTGATGTTGTAACTAATTTAAACAATGAAGTTTGATCCTTTAAGATGTTAATTGATCTTGTGCTTGAGTCATGAATTATGATCTAAAAAGAAACTAAAGCATGAGAATTTTCATAGTTTTATTTTTATTTTATTTTTAGTTTTTGCATATTATGATGCTTATGGATATCATCGCTGAAATCCCTCACGAGACTTTAACTTGTCCACTAGTATCAGCTAGGGGTTTAAAGGCTTATTGTATACGCTAAATGAAACCTTTGTAATCCAAAAACTATATTTAGGTCTTTATAGTTTAGTTTAGTTTATTTTTTGTTTTAGGTTTTTATAATGCTTGACTTGTTATACACTATCAAGAAGTTGATTGGGGTTGTGATAAGTTCTTAAAAAGCACTAATATTTTGTGATTTTACTGTCCTTATTTGGAATGAATAGGTTTGATTAAAGCATTTTATTTTATTATTTATGCAAATCTATCTGTTTGAAAACATGAGTATGTTTTGTTATATTTAAGATGTTTCTAGCTTTGAAAGAGATAAATAATATCAACACACTAAGACGCAACACTTGGAGCACTTAAATAGCACCTAAAAGCTTAAAAGACTAAGACATGTAAGCTTTACATCATGAAATAACAAATATTTAAGTGACAAAAGGAAAATTCAAGACAAATTATGCATGCCATAGTGAAGTTTATGTGTGATGTGGTTGTCAATTCTTAGGAAAACATACTAGGCACGTTGAACTTTTTGTGCCTTGATGAGTGCTCAAAAAGTACTAAAATTATCATGATTTTATGCACATTAATTGATTAAAAATATATATATATATTTATATTATTTTATCATATATTTATATAAATTTGTCTTTTTCGGAATCACGGGTATTTTTATTGTTTTTTAGGTATTTTTCGCTTAAAAACACAACTTGAAGACACAAAGAGGAATAGTGGAAGCAATACATCACAAATATATTAATAAATAAATGGGGAAAGGTCAATAAATATGGAAAAATTGGACAAAATGGGTCAAAAAGGTCAAAAAGGAGAAAATCGCGCCGCCACGCCGCCCAGCCGCGCGCGCCTTGCCCCAGATCCGCGCACGCCCACGCGCACCATTACTGTTCACGCGCGCGCCCCTGCGCGCCCAGCTGCCCTCCGCGCACGCCGACGCCCATTTCGCCCCATTTTTCACGTGCAGCCGCCCCATGACGTCATCAATGACCTCAGCATTTGCACTCCGCGTTTTCACATTTTTTCACTCATTTTTTCTCTCCATCCTCACCTATAAATACCCCTCTTCCCTTCACTTCTAAACACACCTCAAAACCATTCTTCTCTTCTCTTTCTTTCTCTCATTTCTTAGTTTTTAAGCTTTTCTTAGTTTCTAGTTGTTCTTAGTTAATTTCTCTTAGTTTTAGAGTTCTTCCCTTTTTGGGAAGAACTAGTTATGTTTTTGTAATTTATTAGCTTTTTGATTCAATAAATGGGAGTGTAAATTCCGCTTGGAGGTTTTCCAGCAACGAAAATAGCATCGAAGTTTTGTAAGGATTTTATTTTCTTTATAGTTATTTTTTATGCTTTATTCTTACATGTTATATTTAATTTTTCTGTGATTAAATTTAACTCTGTGGCTATTTATAAACATGATGTAATAATAACGTTGTTATGCTTGCGAAATATTAAATAGGTAAAAATCTCTAAAATGAATTGATTTTATTTTTATTCAAGATTTTATATTAAGAATGTTAGAGAGAAATATATTATTTTTCATTACAAACTTAAATCTGAAAATTAGATTTTAAGGTTTAGTTATCCGGTCTAATTTAGAGTAGTGCTCTTTTATTTGTTGGTACAATCGCCTGGTAGTTAGAGTGAAGCTCTATTTCAAAAGTTTTTATAAGAATTATTATCTGAAAATGTATTGACAACATGTTTTCAGTAGTGGTTTTAAAACTTGAAAGTTAGTACTCGGATAACTAAATTCTTAGGTTTAATTTGGACACCTTGAATAAAGTTTAAACTGTCTAACCCCACCAAAGGTGGCATTTAAATGGTTCATTTTCAATCTCTTAGAAAAAGGAATTAATTTAATTAACCAAATTAGTTATCAACCCCACCCATAGGTGTTAATTGATTTGTTTAGTTAATAAAGAATATCTAACCCCACCAAAGGTGGTATTCATATAAAAAAAGAGAATCAATAAATATCAATTCATATCTTTAATAACCTAAATAATATGAGCAAGCATAATTAACTTAATTATTATATCCATAAATACTCCACCATTATAAATGATAAAATTTGCATAAATGTTTATTGAATCTATGTTTATTTTTATGTAAGTAGATTAAAAACACAAAACCCCAAAATATCGTGACAGGATGTTTAGGATTTAATTTCGTTTTTAAAAGTTTGAATAATAAATTAAAAACCACATACATTCCTTCCTTAGATCGACCTTGGGAGTATACTTATCATTTTCTACAAAATGATTCGTGCACTTGCGAGAGTTTTATAAATACATAAAACCAAAGTAAGGGCAGGATCGACGATGTCGGTTCTGCCCTATCAAGTTTTTGAATCATATAAATATATATATATATATTTAATCAATTAATGTGCATAAAATCATGGTAATTTTAGTACTTTTTGAGCACTCATCATGCCTCACTACAATAAAATATGTGTCGTGGTGCGATCTTCTAGTTAAATTGTGGATTGCTTTTCAACTTTGTACTGCAATAGGGAAAAACATTATGGAGTAGTGCACATTGCAACTATAATATAGTTTTAGTTTAGAACCAGCTTCAAAAGTCATTCCACCATCATATTTAGATAAAGAGAGAAAACCTCTGAAATGTAAAGAAGATCCACAAACTTGTAGATGGTAGTGACAGCTCATTTAGAGATCTAGAATTATTTTTATCAAGAAGGAAAATTTTTATTGTTATATCTTTTATTTCTCTTTGTAATATGTGTCTTTCAATGTTGAATTAGCTTTTGTTAATTTAAATATGATTGGTTAATTATGTAATATGAGATTTTAGTAGTTTTTCCCAATGATTGAAAGAACAATTTTATGATTTGAATAGTTCATGTTCTTAAATTCTTTAATTATAAAATTAATGATAGATCAAGTCTTAATTTATAATTAAAGAAAATATTTTAGAAATAGGCATTAGAAACATCATTTGTTCTTAGTTGTGCATAAATAAATAAAAGTTTAATTTAATTTAATTTATCAATTTTAAGCCCGACCAAGGAAGTTATTAAATGAGATTAAATTAGATAGTTAAAAATATCTTTAATTATAAATTAATGATAGGTCAAATCTTGATTTATAATTAAAGAATATATCCACCTTTTGGAAGATACTTGTTGGCTTTGACCGAAGACCAATTTTATGATTTATTAAGTAATTGAGGATCTTGGTTTATATATTTCCTTAGAAAAAGGAAATAAAACCAATAAATTTAAATTGTTATTTGATAATTTGTTCTCTCTAGGAAGAGTTATAATCTCTAAAATCCTATCATCCATCATCCTAGGTTTGGCTATAATTTAATTTACTCACTTTACTTTTACTTGCTTTCTTTAGATATTTATTTAATTTAGAACTTACAGTTTTTTTACCAACCGATAATTGTTTGAGTGTTTATGAATTGTTTTTCTTAACTATATTAAAAAAATTAATTTTTTAAAACCTCTACAATTCCTTGAGAGACCAACCTTAGGAGTATATTTGTCGCTTCTTATAGGCGGCTCATGAACTTGCGAGCTTTTAATATAAAATTTGTGCATCAAAATTGTTGAATATATTGTCGTTTTCGACAGAAACTTTGGAAAGAAGCATGAAAAATATGAAAATTCTACAAAAATTATGAATTTTTTTATAAAACTTTATAAAATATCCAAACAATCAATTATTTATATTTTAAATAATTTTTTTATCCAATACATGTATTTTAAATACTTATAATATTTATATTAATCAATAAGTTGACTAACTTATTAAAATAATATATAATAAAAAATAATTTTTTTTTGTAAAATATATAATAAGTAGTTAAAATATTTACTATCTAATTGTATTAACTATTATAAATAGATAAATTTCATCGATATGATAAGAATTTTCTTTGATATTTTTGATATTTTGTCAATTTCTCTTGATATTGTGATGATATTTTAGCCACAATGTATTGGATGAGTATCCATTGGGGACTTTAACATTTGATAATGTGTTGCAAAAAGACTTGTTCTCCAACGTCGATAAAGTGTAACTTGTGAGAGGTAAGTAAGTTTTATTCGTACCCACTTTTGGACTAATCTAAGTTCTTATTCACATTTTGTTGAGATTCATGTGTTGACAAATATTGTCTTTTGTTTTTCTAGGAATATTTAGCAATGTACCAATAATACTACCACACACATTCTTTTTTATATGCATGACATCTAACAAATGTCTAACATGTAAGAACTTTCAATATTTTGAGTCAAAGATGATTTGTTTGCTCTGGAGTGTCTATATCATCCTTATAATTTTCTTTCCCACATGCATAAGTCATTGTTTCATCTCTTACTAATACTTATCTTCTAGTAAAAGGAATATGTTCTGTTCACTTCTCTTCAAGTCCATTAATTTTTTTGCTTTTTTCTTTATATGTATGAGACCAAGGTAACCATTTTCTATGACTGATGTATGCCATTTTTCTTTAATGTTTTAACCTTGATCCATGACACCACTTACTACATATCGGACAAGCATGGAATACTTTTATGGCATGATTAGAATGATTTCCATAAGCAAGGAAGTCATTGATGGTCCATAACAAAATAGCTTTCAATTTAAAATTCTCAAGTTTGAAACTATCATAGACATAAACCCCTAGATCAACAATAACTTCAAGTCTTCAATCAATGGCTCCAATTAAATATTAATATCATTTCTTGGTTGCTTAGGTCTAGCTATTAACAAAGATAGCATCATATATTTTCTTTTCATACATAGTTAAAGAGGAAGGTTAAAGAGCGATGGCGATTGATCCCATCAGTTGAAAGTGTAAGCCTAATGTTTCTAGATTCAGTATCAAATTCAAGCTAGATATAGTTAACATGCTTCCATTTAGGATTGCTAGTTGGATTTTGTAACAAGCCATCATTTGCCTTTTCTTTCGCATGCTATGTTAAATTTTGAGACATTGGTACATCCCAAAACATTGTTTTAAAATGTGGAATCAGTGGAAAGTACTATAATAAATTTTTAGGAAAATTATCTCTCTCTTTCCCTAACCTTGGATTAACTTTCCACGTTGAATTTTAGCAATGCAAACATACAATGACATCCTTGTATTCATTTCAATAATGAATACAATCATTAGAACAATAATGGATTTTTCATAATTCATGCCTAGTCTATGAAGCATCTTCTTAACCCCACTCATCAATGATGGTTGCAAGTTATTTTTTGGAAACATCTCACTCAAAATAGTTAGAAACTCCATGAAGCTTGCATCTAAATGGCCATGTTTACCTTTCAATTTATAAAGTGAGACTAAACTTGATAATTGTTTGAACCAAATGCATCCTGGGTATAATGGCTTTATGAAATCATCCATTATAACTTGGTAGTCATTGATAACTCTATAAAAGTGGAGTTATTTAGTCACTTTTAAACCACTTATGTTATAGTTCAAAATATGATGAAAAACTTAATTTATGTTTAATTATATCAATGTAGGTGGAATGATGGAAAATGGAGTGAAGATGAGTCAAAAATGGGAAAACTCAGCACCATGCAACCGTATATTGTTTTAGCATTACAACACACTTTTGTTACTTGGAAAAAATCCTATTCCTAATCAAAAATTGATTCTTAGTTTAATCCTCAACCCTTGGATCATTTTAAGAGATGATCTAAATGTCTATATTAGGTCATTTTTTCTTTAAATAAACACCATTCTTTTATAAATTAAACACACAATGAAGAATCTACAACCCTAGTAGCTTCCAAGAAGAGAGAAAAAGAGAAAAAGTTCAAGAGAAGATTGAAGAAGACATAACATTGTGAAAGATTCAAGAGAATATTAGTGCTATAAATCAAGAGATTGAGTGTATCTCTTATTTTTTCCATTCTTCATTAGTTTTTATGTCTTTCTTTAATTTAATATTTTATCCCAATTGTAATTTCAATTCAATTATATTATTTAGTCTGATTTTTATGCTATTAATGGATAGTTGAAACTTTTTTCATAGAATTTTATAGCCTTTGAAAGGGATAGTTTTTATTGATCATGCATGTATTAATAGATATGTAAATATGAATATATTTCCCTTATTAATTTAGCTAGATGACTTGGTTTTTCTTAAGAACAAACAAATAGTTAAGTTTGAGGGTGTGATAACTCTACAAAATTAGAGTTATTTAGCCACTTATATATCACTTATTTGTCTCGTTAAGTGTTAAATTTGATGAAAAATCTTAATTTGTATTTAATTATATCAATGTAGGTGAAATGATAGCAAACAAAGTGAATATGAGTCAAAAATGAGATAAATCACCACCATGCTTTCACATGATTTTTTTTGGCACCGCTACTGCAATCTATGGTTGGACATTCATTGGTGATTAGAGGAGACCATACTGAGGCATGCTATTTTTTGGTGTCATGGTGCGCTTTCGTGCTGGGGAAAAATCCTATTCCTAATTAAATATTGATTCCTAGCTTTAATCCTTAACCCTTGGATCATTTTAAGAGATGATCTAATGGTTCATATTATGTCATTTTTCCTTTAAATAAACACTATTCTTTCATAAATAAAACACATAATATAGAATCAAAAACCCTAGCAGCGGCCAAGAAGAGAGAAGAATAGAAAAAATTTAAGAGAAGATATAAGAAGACATAACTTTGTGAAGGATTCAAAAGAATATGAGTGCTACAAATCAAGAGAATGAGTGTATCTCTTATTGCTCTCCATTTTTTTTATTAGTTTTTACATCTTTCTTTCTAAGAAAGCTAAGCTTTATGAATACAATAATGGCTAGTTAATTGATTAATCTAGGGGTCTTATAAACTCAATTTTATACATGTGATGATATAATATTTTACTCTAATTGTTATTTCAATTCAATTATATTATTTAATCTAATTTGTATGCTATTATTTGTGTGGCCAATAATTCATCTATTGAGGAAATTAAATAGATTTGAGAGAATTATTTAATTATTTGTCTTGATTAAATAACATGCATAGTTTCAAGTAAAGATGTACGATTCTTATGTATGTGGTCTATAATTGATGATCTTAATGAGTAGTATACAATCTAATTTACATGAGAGTCTGATTAGGTTAATTACTATATGATGTGTAGTGTACTTGAGAGAGGAATGCATGCTAAGTTAGAATTAATTGGTCATGTAATTGGTTGACAATTATTTTGGGAAAATATTTAGCCATTCATATGCTTAGGAAAGTGAGAGATTAAGATTTTTTGGTCGTTTTCATAGTTATTGAGTTTTACGATGTAAAATTAGTTATCATTTATTTTTCAGTTTTTATAATTTACTATTGTCCAAATAGTATTAGTAATAATTATATTGGTACTTAGTCACCCATCTCAATTTCGTCATCGAAATTGTGTTCTTCTTCAATGTTGTCAACACTATTTATCAAATTCTTTTTGTAAGTCCCATTGTTCTTGTGTCTATGTGTTGGCTTCTCGTGTACATTGGCTTCTCGTGTACAACATATGATGCCTATTTTATTCTATTCAGTGGTATGTCATCCTTTATGGTAGGGTTGTTACTATAGATAAGTAATACACACACATATATAGTTCATAACACTTTATATGCAAGCATATTTATACATACCATGAGGTTAGTTTTCATAGTGTACATGGCATTATCACTTGTGTTTTTAGTTTGTTTTAGGTGTGAGTATTTATGGAAAGTACTCGACATTTTTTGGATGAAAAACTTTGACTTTTTACCACCTTACCACCAAGCTTGCTAAGGACCTCACCAAGGTGCCTGTCAAGGTGGCTGGCGAGATGGAGAAACTGAGTTCTATAAATACCTCCAATTTTTTCTTATTTGGTATCCAAAAAATGTAACAAAGCTTTGTCAAATTGACCTCTTATTTTTCTATTTTTGGATCATTAATACCTCGAGTGTTTTTAGTATTAGTGATTTGTAGTTATGTGAGCGAAACAGTTCTTATTAGTGTTGAGTACTTGAGACGATATTTGTAAGTGGGTTGTATTTGAGCTGAGTTTCGTTTAGGAGTTTCTTGGATGTAACTACTTATTTATGAGAACCTCATTGTGAGAGTGAGCTGAGTTAAATGCTTTAAATTCTCATATCTCTTGTTGTGTGTAATATGAGATAGGTTATTTGAGTTTACGGGTGATCCTCAAGATTAGGAGTAGTTACATTTTTGGTTACTGATCTATAGTCACGGATCACACCACATTAAGTGGTGTAGGCTTTGGAGTAGAGTATGGTTCATGTGTCAAACTAGGTCATTGTGGAAGCAACAAGAAAGAGCAGTAATAGGTAATTAGGACAGAGCTCATGGCTGATAGAGGTAATTGTGGTTTTATTTCTCTAAGAGTGTAACTATTTTATTATTTAGTGGATTGTTTGTTACTGAGTGATTGCTTCAAGCAACCCGAGGATGTTACCACAAAGATGAGGTTTCTATGTGGGTTTACCTCGTTATATATGTTGTTATGCATGATCCATTTTTTTGTTAGTATAATATGAGTTTCTATTGTCTATGTTTCATCCTACTAGTTTTAGGCTGTGATTAGAAAGCTCATTTGGTTTACATAGTTTCATGGTTTCTTTCCTTTCCTTGTAGCATGCCTATAGCTTTCTAATTATTACTTCTACTTTTTTATTATGCATTTTTAGTGTGAGTTTCTAAGGAGTTTGTATATCCTTACCCTTGTAATATACTAAGTCTTGGAATTTTTATTATGGTTTGTTATGTAATGTATGATTCCATGCTATAAAAGTACAATCATCATTTAATGAATATGGTTCCACAAATGAGGTCTTGAAAAGATTAGAAATCCATTATAGCTTTTCAATATGTATGATTGTGTTACATGATGTGTGATATTTATTATGTTTATGCATACTGCTAGTCGGGACAGGAGCCTGTGAGGCACATCGTCACTAGTGTGCTTACTGTAATTTCTTACTACAAATTGTTTTTGTTGTATATTGAATTGAGAATTTTGTTTTGTACTTTTGCTTTGTTAATTGCTTAATTCCCATTATATGGCCTATTTAGTCGAATTGATATAGAGTTTATGAAAACATTCCATGGGTTGATGTTTTGACCCTAATCTAGGTTCTAGATACCTATTTGAATTGGAAGAATAATTAACCTTTATGTAATGTTTTCTTCGTATAAAAATCTTCAATTTTTACATGGATTGATGTTACCTTCTTCTTCTCTAAGATAAACTTTTGAATTTTTCTTTCTAGCTTATCCATGATGATGCCAATTTGTATATCCATATCATTGCCATTATGTTAAATATGATTTCTAACTTGAACTACACTATAAATTTTCAAATTTGCACACTTCAAACAACGACAATGAATTCGATCATTCTCGGTTAAATAATTAGAAGCAAATTTTAATAAATTTTCACACCTTCAATAAATTGTACTTTGTCCTATCCATAGACATCCAACTCTTATCCTCTTATCAATATTATACAACCTCTCGTAAATAATGAATTTCAAAAGAATTAACTAAAAGCATGTAGTCAAATAAGTTTACTAGTTACCATCCTAAAATTTTTTAAGTCGATCGGTGTATAGGTAATCATATATAAAATATTTATAGGACGGTCAGCGGGTGGAAAGATGTAGAGGACTTGTCATTGTGTAAAGATGTTGAATCAAGTTGCATTTACTTTATTTCTTTAACTTTATTATTTTAGCCTATTAATATATATTTATTTATTAACTCTTATTTATTCTCTTCTTTTTGAAGGTTTCTACTGCATGTATCACCATAGTTGAGTAACCAAGAAAGTTATTTATGATTGGATTTTGAGTAGTCAGGTTATATCTCATCATCCTTTCTTTTTTTTTTATAAATTTTTTATTTAAAACTAACATTTTATTTTATATTTATAATGTAGGAGATATTTACTCGACACAAACTAACATTTGATATCCTTAATTATTATGCATTTCTTAGATTTTCACTAAATGTTATTAATGATTTATTTTGGAAGTTGATGACATACTTTTAACAAATTATGGGTTTTACAAATTTTTTAAAACAAATTTATAGTTGGTTTTGTTATGCAATCAGAGACATATATAGATATATATATTTGTTTAATGTTTGCAATCAAATGCCATTATATACATTAAAGTGCCTAAAGTTTATAGTTTATGAAAAGGGCTAAAAGCCCATAAAAATTCCATAATAAATGAAAAGGGCCACAAATCCATTAAAAGCTCAAATCCATCAACCCAACTCCATGAATTCAACCTGACCAACTCGTGTACAGTGGGTTGGGTTGGGTTGAGTTTCAATTTGCATTTTTCATTGACCCAAACCGGATGGGTTTAACCTAAACTAATTCAATATATTCAACCCTAATATGTATTAAATATAAAACAATTTATAAGATAGTCATTAGGTGTCTTAAAAATATTTTATAAGACAGCTTGTAACCATTTTAAAAAACATTTTATAAAATGGTTAGTACCCATCCAAAAAAACATTTTATAAGATGTCGTAATCATCTTTAAAAAATATTTATAAGATGGTGACTAGCTATCCTATAGAATGTTTATACGATGACTAATAGCTTCCATATATATTCTAATTTAACTTTATAATAGTCTTATATTCTTTTTAAATTAATACCTATCATAATACATCAACTATTCATGTCTAAACTATTTTTTTTTATTTTCTCATTAAACAAAATTAAGAAAATTAATTATAAGTTATAAGCAAATTAAACAACACAAGAAAACATTAGCAAAATAAAATAATATACTCTAAAAGAAAAGAAAAAATGAAAAAAATAGGAAAAAAAATAATATAGATTATCTTAAATATTATTAAAATATATATATATATAAAGACAAGAAACCTTGTGAACAATGAATAGATACACAAACAATTGGTTGATAAGAGATGACACAGACTAGTAGGAGAACGATGACACAGATTGATGCTAGTGATGGTTATTGGTAAAGATAGAACAATGACAGGAATAGTAAAACCATATGACGGTAAGAGAAGTTGGAATAGGCTAGGAGTGTGAAGCGGCATCTAAGGAAGTGAAGGAAGATAGATGGTTTAAGAACGACGATGATGGTGACGATGGAAAGAAGGGCTGGTAAGCAACGAGCACATCGAGAGGTTGAGGAGATCGAGTGAGTTGAGAGAGAAAGGTAAAAAAAATGATAAGGTTGAAGGTATTTGTTTTAAAAAATTCTTTTAAGGAATATATGTTAACATATAAGACAGTTAATAACCATTATATATGTTAACATATAGGACGATTAATAGTCATCTTATATGTTGAGATTGAGGACGATTATTAACCTTTCTATATGTTCAAATATACGATGGTTACTGGCCGCCTTAAAGGAATTTTTTAAGACACTCAATGAACGTTCTATAAAATTTCACCTTAAATTTTCCATAATGACCATCATGAACTTGTGATTGTCCTATATGTTTCTCAATCTATGTGGTCATCCTATATTACCCAACCTCTTGTAGTGATATATAAGATATTTTAGCTAAAAAAATATATTTAAATAAAAATTTAACGATAAGGATATTTAAACAACAAATTATGATATAATCGACAATTTAGTTACCATTTAGCTATAAAATTATAGATATCATACTTTAATGTTGAAATGTGTAAAATATCGACATACCTACAATGTTATCGATATTTTCATTCTAGATCATAATAGCATTCAAAGAATTTTAGTTCAAATTCAACATATTTATTAAAATGATTAAATGCATTAAACATGAGTTTATATTTAATTGAATTAACGATAACTTGTTAATTTTGTATTGAATTATGTAGATTGTTAATAGATATAAATAATAAAAAAAAAACCCTAGATGAAATGGGCCTAATAGGCCTATTTAGTTATGGTAGGCCTAATCCAACCTTAAAAAGAATAAAAGACTAAAAATATTAAAATAAAAAGCCCATAATTAACTAAAATAAAAATTGCTAAACATAAAAGGTCCACAATTAAATAAAAGAGTAAGACTTAAATGAAAAGCACACAATTCACTAAAACAAAAATTGTTAAACATAAAAGGCACATAATTAACTAAAGCAAAAAATATTTCTTTCTAAATTAATCCTTGCATCCAATTTAATATTCCAAATCTACCTCTTGTATAGGATCTTGAAAATATTTATAGGATCTTGAGAATCTTTAGAATATTTGTAAACATTAACTTGATTAGCACCTCAATCTCCATTATTCCTTTCTTCTTAGAAACTTGAATCTTAGCTTTGTAAGAAGGTCAATTTGGTATTACAAATTTAGGTATAAAGTCTATTTGATGCTGCAAGTCTCGCAAATGATGTAATCTATGGGGAATCTCTTCAAGAAGTTGATCCTCAAAGTCATGTAATAAAGATACAATGACACTAGGCAAAGATGAGTTAAGATCATTAGTAAAAATACAAACATCCTTGTACATAAATACAGGTATTTGTTTCCTTTCCATCATTGCACTCTTAATCTCATGTTTTTTAGCAATTATACTAACATTTTTATTTTCCTCCCTTTTGCTCACTTTTCTTTCTTTTTTCCATACTTTGTGCTCACTTTTCTCTTCTTTTTTTCGCTCGACCTCACTTGTTCTCTTTTTATTTTCCTCTTGCTCACACTTTTATTTTTCCCACATCTTGTACTCTATTTCTATCCTAATTTTGTCATCATAATCTTGTAAAGGTTTGGGAGGAGCTAATACAACTTTTTGGTTGTTCATTTCAAAAGAAAAATGATTTTTGTAACCATCATGTGACACCCTCCTATCAAACTGCCATGATCGGTCGAGAAATATGTGAACAGCATACATTGGTGCCACATCACAAAGAATCTCATCTTCATATTTTCCAATGAAAAGGGAACCCAAACTTGTTTATTAACTTCCACTTCTCCACATTCATTCAACCATGGTAGCTTGTACAGTTTGGGATGCTTCTACCACTTCAAATTTAACTTTTCTACCAACAAGGTACTAGCAATATTAGTGTAGCTCCCACTATCAATAATTAATGTGCATACCTTATCCTTAATGTGGCATCTTGTGTGGAAAATATGATCATGGTGCTTGTCATCTCTTTTATCCTTAGGTAATATATTCAGGACTCTCCTTGCGACAAGTGAATCTCTATGCACAAGTTCTTCCATTTCAACATTAGAACAATCCTTCACTGGTGGTATTTCTTCGTCACATGAATTAGCACTTTTGATTTCTCCATTTATCTATACAACCATGATATTTTTGTCTCATATATAACTTGCTCTCTCTTACACAATGGAATCAATTTCTTCTTTATCTAACCCATGTCTTCTATGTCTTCTTTTATGTAATTTAGAACTGAAAGAGGATTCTAAATCATCCAACCTTGCATTCATTCTCTTAAATTGGTCATGAACAGATTTGATGAAGAATTTCAAGTCAACCTCTTGTGGTTCTCCTCCTTCCTTACTCATGTTGTCAACTTGAAAAATAAAATGAGATAACCCATGCACTCCCTCACGTGTTTTCTCTCAAATATGATTGTTATCACTTTCCTTTTTAACACTATTTTCACTCTCTCTCTCTTTTTAACATTCCCTCACATGCTTGCTCTCAAATAAGAATGTTATCACTCTCCCTCTTTTTAACACTATTTTTACTTATTTTTTTAACAATATTTTTTCTCTCTCTTTCTTGTACCACTAAAAGCTCACACCAACCTCCTCTATGTTCTTAACAAAATCAAAGAATCCAACTAATCTCAAGAAGTAATGGTTTTATTGGTGACAATCTCAAAATTTAAAATTCTAAAAACTTAATTGCAAAGTATGACAAAAGAAAGTTCAACGAGCACTCTAAAGAAAGACTCTTGACCAAATAGGACTCTAAACAAAGACTCTTGACCAAGGATAACTCTAAATAAAGACTCTTGACCAACTATGATTTCCCTTTTTTCAATCAATCTTGGGTAGTAAGAACAAAATAAAGAAAAACCAATTTCCACAAGAACAAGAAAATAAGAATTAGATTCTCTTGCAATCTACTACTATGTTTTCTTTTTCTTTTTCTCTTTTTTTTCTCTTTTTTTTTCTTTTTACTACTACTACTATGAAAAGAAAATTCACAAAAAAAAAAAAAATTTGCAACCCTAATGAACAAGAATTGAAAACAACGCAAAAAAGTACAACAAATCTTTAACCCCTTGATTAGTGGTGTAAACGGTGGAATTTGAACTCGAAAATTATAAGAACAACATCGAAGCCCAGTTTTTCTTATAAGAATCAAAACAAGATTTGATTTGATTTATTATAATATACGTTTTGATACCCGAGTCAAAAGTTATGGTAATTTAAAGTTACAACTCAATTTTATCAATATTTTTTGTTTGAAACTATACAACATCTCTCTTCTTTTCTTTTTTTTTTCTTTTTTTTCGTTTTTTTAAGAATAAAAAAATAGATTGAACACAAAAATGAAAAAACAAGAAAAAGATACAAAGAATTGAACGAAAACTAAGAAACAAAATCCAAATATGAAAACAATGATAACAAAATTAAAAAAAATACAAGACTCAAAAGGACAAAATCTCTCTTTTTTTTATTTGTGACTCAAGAACGCAGAAAACAATCAAAGAATGATTTTTTTTAAATCTAAAATTCAAAACAAAGATAGATGAAGATAGATATCATGTTTTCAGCAACCAAGACTTTGATACCAAATGATACGAACCATTTAGGCAAACAACCTAGGAACCCACGACTCAAAGGAATAAAAATAATTGATTTGCTAAAAACATGTTGAAAATGATCATATTAGAACCTTAAGGAAACAAAGTTCTTAAAACTCAAACTTGTGACGCCACAAAAGATGATCACTCCCTTTGATAAATTGGATTCAAGTATTCAATAAAAAACACAACAAGGCAAAGTAAGAAGTTTTATGAAATTTTCTTTTCATTAATCAATATTCATTTTTGCCTCCAAATTACATAACTCTTCTTATTAACAACCAAGAAACTTTAAAAGAAAAAACAACATAGATAAAATGGGTCTAAGAGGCCTATTTAGTTATGGATTGTGCTTAATACAATCTTAAAAAAATGAAAGACTAAAAGACTTAAAATAAAAAGGTCACAATTAATTAAAATAAAAATTACTAAAGATAAAAGACTCACAATTAAATGAAAGACTAAGACTTAAAATACAAAGACAAAAATTTATTAAAACAAAAATTACTAAACATAAAATGTTTATAATTAATTAAAATAAAAAAATTTCTTCCTAAATTAATACTTGTATCTAATTAAATATTTTTAATCTACCTCTTGTGTAGATCTTAAGAATATTTATAAGATCTTTAAAATATTTTTAAATATTAACTTGGTTAGCATTTTAATTGATTAAAAAATGGATTTAGAGAAAAATATGGATTTAGAAAAAAATGGACTTATAGGAAAATACGATTTAGAATAAAAAAATGGCTTTAGAAAAAGTGAATTTAGAGAAAAAAAAAATGAATTCAGAAAAGTTAGAATTAGAAAAAAAAGTTGAATTAGAAGTGTTAAAGACTTTGTAGCCTGGGTAAGTCGTGTTAGGGAAATGTTATAGTATTAACAAACAGGACCACTACACATCGAATCCTACCTTGGGATCTACGGACAGTAGGAAATCGCTCACCACCATTGTAGCTGATAGGGCCAACCAATCGCCCAAGTACAGAGGAGCAATAATTCAAAACCAGATTGTCGATGGGCTGCCCAATCGTCTAGCCACCCAATTAACCACCGAGGGTGTTGAAACCTCATCTTGAACTCAAAAATCATGGGCTTCCCAACTTGTACCTCGAGTGCGATTGCACATGGAACAAGCATATTCTTGCTTCTAATCTCTAAACTCATCGTCTGACTCAGAATTCTCTATAGTGTCGCTTAAATGCGTAGCGTGGATCATCAAAGTGGGATGCATCCTGATTAATGAACACTAAGAGGAATTTCTGGGTTGGTATTCCCGTAAGTTATTGGATGAGTGATGAGGAATAACTCGATGAGTGAATTTTTCTTGAATTAGATCTTCAATATGCTGAATAAGATGAGATGAGATAAACTATGTGCATAGGAATTATTTATGAGACCACAGAAACCATTAGGTTGTCATTTACCAAATATTGATGCAGTAATGTCTATTTTATATTCCAAGATTGCAATTGTTACTTTCTCCCATTAATATCACAAATTCACCACTTTTCTATCGTACATATTACAAACATTTATGAGAAACTTCCCAACAATACAACTAAGAGTCATGCGCGCACTTTTTTCTAGGCAACCTGCAGTATATAGCTACCCAAATGCTAAGTAAGCTTAGCTAGCAAGCAAATTTAAGACTAATAAAGGTGAAGAAGATGAGCACTTAGAAAAATATGGTCAAGAAATTTGTATTGAAAGTAGGGAGAAAATATTACAAGGTTGGTTGGTTTATTGTTTAGTTCTTAGATTTGTTACAAATTAGTCTCTACACCTATTTATAGTCCTCCATATCCTCAATCAAAGGTAGAGATAATTACATGTGTGACATAACTAATGAAAATATAGGATTTTCTTAGAAAATATCTTTAATAAATAATTCTAATAAATATCCTAGATATATCTAAAAACTTTATTAATACCTAATAGAAATATCTAGTTATTTTTTTGTAGGAAATTCTAGACACTTATTAAATTGGGTTTTTTTCTTATTAAATTGTCAAGCACATATGTATATATATGTTTGACCCATTTGAATTTCAACCCATATATCAATGGGTTGTGATATTCTCCTTTAACTAATTTTGCAATGACCTCATCACATCTTTCTCCTTGAAATTACCATAGTACATATTCATGCTCCCATGATGCTTCATTTCAAGTAATCCTTTCCATTTGAAAAAATATTCCATGTAATTGGGAACTCCTCAACTTTGTATCTTTCTTTCAGATAATATGCGTTCTATATCATTGTCAAAAGATGTCACAACAGTAGTAGGTACCCTTTTTGATTCTACACGAGTTGGGTTCTCCATGTCTTTATAGTATGGCTTTAAGAGACTCATATGAAAGACCGATGGATTTTGAGCTTAGAAGTAAGTTGGACTCTATAAAAAACCTTTCCTAC
Source organism: Hippophae gyantsensis (assembly GCA_030763125.1). Lineage (NCBI taxonomy): Eukaryota > Viridiplantae > Streptophyta > Magnoliopsida > Rosales > Elaeagnaceae > Hippophae > Hippophae gyantsensis. Next base: position 23,885,921 of record CM061039.1, on the reverse strand, counting down.
TTTCTTCAAGATAGGAAAAGGCCCTTCGTATCATCGTACCAACCCCTTATGTACTTTTCTAAGTGACTTGAATTGTTAAGGGAGAAGCTTCACCATAACTATATCACCTTCATTAAAGACAACCTCCCTTCCCTTTTTACCAACAAATTGCTTCATCTTCTTGGCGGCTTTGTCCAAGTATGCCCTTATAGTCTTGACTTGTTCATGTCATGCCTTGGAAAATTTGAACGCTCCAAGGCTCCTTCCTTCGTAATTTATTGCTAAGGCTTGAATAGTGATGGGTTGTTGTCCAATGACAATTTTAAATGGATTTTTACTTATTAACTACCTTCTTTTCAGATTTTATGAGAATTGCACCATATCAAGAAGTTTGGCCCAATCATGTTGATTTGCATTCACATAATACCTCTATTAAGGCCTTTACATGCTCTATTTTCCCATCATTTTTGTGGATGAAAGCTTGCAAAAAAATTTAAAATTGACCCAAGTAACTTGAATAACTTGGTCTAGAACCTTCCAGTGAAGCATGAGTCTCAATCGCTCACTATAATACTTGAAATTCTCAAATACTTTACTATGTATTTTAAGAATAAACGAGTGGCTTCTTCTATTGTACAATTTGTTGGGACAAGAATGAATATAGCATACCTTCTAAATTGATCCACCACCACGATAATGCTTTCTCATCCTTCATATTTTGGAAAAGTATAGTTAAAGTCCGTGGATATGTTTTTCGATGGATGCTCAAGGATGGGTAACGGTTCAAGTAGCCTCCTGGTGTTCATTGTTCTACCTTGTCTTGTTGATAAACAAGGCAAGTATTTGCATAAGACTCAACATCATCTCTCATATATGGCCAATAATATATTGATTCGAGCAAGATGAGAGTTCTCTTGTCGCTTAGGTGTCTAGCCCACAGAGAGTCATGGAATTCTTTGATTAGCTTCTTTCTAAAGGTTTGACATCGAAGAATGTAAAGGCGACTTCCTTTAGTGTAGAGTAGGCCAATAGTGAACCAAAACCTCCTTGTTTTTCCTTCATTAACTAAGCTCATAAGATTATTAGCAAGCCTATCTTGTATCAATCCTTCCTTGATTCTCTCTAATAGTGAGCTTCGAGGCTTACTCATGGTGATTAGTTCATCTTTTTTACTTAATGCATTAGCAATAACAGTTACTTTTCTAGGCTTATACTCAAGCTTGTAATTAAATTTGGTTAAGAAATCTTGCCATCTCATTTTCTTAGGGGAATGATTCTTTTGAGTTTGGAAGTAATTTGTGGCAATATTGTCAGTCATGATGGTGAAGTGTGAGCTCAGCAAGTAATGTCACCATACTCTTAGGTAATGGATGATGGAAGTCATATCTTTTTCTTGCACTGTATATCTTTTCTCTATGTCATTAAGCTTCTGACTTTTGTAGGCTATAGGGTGATCTTTTTGCATCAATACTCCCCCTATTGCAAAGTCAGATGCATCAATATGTAACTCATATGGCTTGTTGGGATCAGCCAAACATAGCACATGTTCCTTAATTATGGCATTCTTTAACTTTTCAAATGCCTCTTGACAATATAACATCCACTCCTATGCCTTTGTTTTTCTTGAGTAGGTCAGTAACTAAAACTGCCTTTGGTGAAACACTAATAGTAGCTCACCAGTCCAATAAATGATCATAGATCGTGAACTTTAGTTAGCAGTTTCCATTGTTGTATAGCCTTTATCTTGGCCTCATCCATAAAGAGTTTTCCATCTTTGCTCTTATGGCCAAGGAACATAACCTCTTGTTGGGCAAAAGAGCCTTTTTCCTCCTACAAATAAAGCCTTTTTCCTTTAAGATTTGGAAAACATGCCTTAAAGTATTGAAGATGTTCATTAAGAGTGTTACTATATACCATATTATCATATAAATATACCACCACAAATTAATCAAGATATGGGTGGAAATTTTTGTTCATTAAAGTGCAGAAAGTGGCAGGAGCATTAGTGAGGCCAAATGGCATAATAATAAACTTGTAAGAACCATACATTGCCATGCATGTAGTCTTTTCCTCATCGCCTAATGCTATACATGCTTGGTAGTAACCGGAGCACAAATCAATCTTTGTAAAGTATTTTGCCTTGCCAAGTTGATTGAAAAAGTCACCAATAAGTAGGATAGGGTACTTGTTCTGGATGGTTACCTTATTAAGAGCTCGATAGTCAATGCATATCTATAAATACCCATCCTTTTTATTTTGGAAGACCACAAAAGCTCCATATGGAGCTTTAGATGGTCGAATGTACTCGGCTTGAAGCAAATTTTTAAGTTGTCTCTTAAGTTTCTCTAACTCAAGTGGCATTAATTGATATGGACTTATAGCAAGAAACTTTCATCCAAGTTTCAATTCGATCTTATGATCCACCTCCCTTCTAGTTAGGAGTTTCTTGGGAAATTTATTTAGCATGACATCCTTCAAATCTTTATGGACTTCTTGCACTTTTTAAGAATATCACTTTTGCATGCATCATCATCATCTCCTTCTAATTGTCTATGAAATGCAAGATAAACTTCCTCATTCTTCTTGCGTAACCTCTTCTTGAATTGCATGGAAAACAAAGTCTTAATGTTGACCATGTTGGGCCTTATTGTAGGTACCAAGCATATGTTACTTCTATCAAGAATACACATTGAGTTTGCAAAAGGGAGTGGGAATGCCTTTACTTATTCAAGGAAATCCATCCCTAATACTACTCTAAAGTCATCCATTGGTACTACGAATAGGTTCAACATTCCAATCAATTCCCCTATCTTTTCCTTAACCCATAAGCAATGCCTTAGATCAGTATGGCAATAGAGTTCACTACCTTCATAGAACCTCTCTCCTTGGAAGCTTTCATATTGAGTCTTTGAGCTTCCCCAATGTCCATTAAGTTATGAGAGGCACTTGTATCAACAAGTGCCTTCGTTTATACTTTGTTATGAACCAAGTCAACATACATTAATCCTTTTTCTTATGGCTTTGGAAGGGCCTTGATAGCATTCTAAATTTGAAGTCATCCCATTTGTGTTCCACCTTCCTCAAGAGACTCCTCAAATTTAGTATTCATTGCATTGAGAGCCTTTCTTTTTAGACAATCTCTCATCTAATGCAAATCATCATAAAAATATCAATTATACTTTAGTTTTGTGTATCTTTTACCTTAGTCTTTTCCATTATAAGGTTTTCTTGAAGCACTTTCATTGGCTACACTTTTGGCTTTGTCTCCACCTTTGCTAGGAACAATCCTTATATCCTTGGATCTTGACAAGTCTTTGGAGTAGTCGGTTAAGGTTTAAACTATGGCTATGGAAGTGATAAGATCTTGTGCAACACTCCTCCTTAACCCAGTCTTGGCCCAAGGTTTGAATCCATCAATTAAGAAGACGAAAGAGCCATTGCTGGACATATTGGGAATCCAAAGAGTAAGAGTGGTAAAGTCTTTAATATAGTCACAAATACTCCCCATTTACTTCAACCGTTGGAGGAGACTTTGTGCCATCTCTTCAACATTCTCTAAGTAGAATTTCTTTCTTTCTTAAAGTTTCAAATATATTGATAGAGCACTTACCTTTCTCAATATCTCCATACCTCCTTCTTAACTAAATCATGGTGATGTCAATGAGATAGAGAGTGTTGTGTACCTTTGTAATCTCATCCTCAATCTTCATGGCTTCAAGCTTAGGAGCCTCATAGGTGGTGATAAACCTAGAGGTCATAGCACGTTTGTGTAAGGCCGTGTCAACTATAAATTCCTCACAATAGGCTTTCAAGGCATCAAGCTCCTTGTTAAGGTCAAGAGGATTACACTCCATGATACATTCTTCCATGGTGGAAAATTCTTATTTTAAGGTTTAAGCCACCTTATCACCAATACTAGCCATTGTCTCTTGCATTGTTTCATTCTACCCTCAAGTTCTCCCAAACGTTTATCAACTTCATCCATACTAGTATCAATTTTGCTTACATAGGATTCAAGGTGAACTAAACATACCTCAAGACTAGACACCATTTCTTCTGATCCTCCATGCTCATGCTTAGGACTAACATTTTCCTCTACCAAGGTAGTCTCGGTCTTGTTGTTCTTGGAGGCACCCTTGGCCAAGATCTTCTTAAAACCTTCAGTTGCAAATTCCCACACAACTATCCTCTAATACCAACACTCACATGCCTAATTTCTTCAAGGCCACATGCGGGTACTTAGTTATCCAAATAGGTATTTAAGACTAGTGAAGGTGAAGAAGAGGAATACTTAGAAAAATATACTTAGATGTGTTACAAATGAAATCTTAACATCTATTTATAATCCTTCACATCCTCAACCAAAAGTAAAGATAATTACATGTGTCACTCATCTAATGAAAATCTAAAATTGTCCTAGAAAATATCTTTGATAGATAATTTTAGTAAATATCCTAAATATATCTATAAATTTGATGAATACTTAATAGAAATATCTAGATATTATTTTGCAGGAAATTTTAGATACTTATTTATCAAATTAGACTTTCCTACTATTAAATTAAGAATTTCATAATATATATATATATATACGTGTTTCATCTAGTTGAATTTTATATATATCAATGTGCTATGACATAAGATTATATTCACAGGTAAATACCTACAAACAATAGTTTAATTTAATGGGTTGTTGATTGCCTAAATCAAATAATTATATATTTTTCTATCCACGTTCAATCCCTTATTAACTTCATGATTGACCTATTATGAGCAACTCTTTAATCTCTACCCATTATATTATCCCCAAACAACCATATTGCTAATATCCCTCAAAATGGGAAAATGATTTCCATAAGGATCTCAATCTTAGCCAGTGAAATAAATTTATTAAAATTTAAAAGAAGAACATCAAAATATACAAATGCAAAATATTCTTCCTAACCATACTAGGAGGTCATCAAATCCTGAAGTTAGACAAAAAAAATGGTATTATTAAGTTGTTAATTTATAATTATATATATATATATATACATATATTCTTCAAATTTAAGTTGATGTCATGGTTAATAAATTTATTTAATTTATGTAGGAAACTGAATTGGGTAGACCCGTTACCTAATTTTAATTGTAAATAGAAACAAAGACTCCTAAAACAAATAAGTCAAGACCAATGAGTAAACGAGGAAAAGAACAACTCAATAACTTGGTTAATAATTTAACTTGATACAAAGTCCTTATGATTTTTGCATATTGATGTAATAATATATGATTTTTTTGTTTTATTATTTGTAGAGAGCTATTCAAGAAAAAATAGCCATGGATGAAATAATCAAATAGCCAAGAAAAGATGCAATATATCATGCATTTGGACGTCAGCATTCTATTCGTGTGAAGGGAGGAAGCCAATATGATGGTTATATGGCGTTTTCTAATATTCCAAAACAAAGACCTCAGATGGTCAGTAAGGAGAATTACTGTAAAATTGAAGAAGAATTGACCTCCTTTAAGGCCTCAATGTTAAATGAGATTTCCACTTTAAAGCAATATCAATCATAACACATGTTACGTATGGCACCATACTACAATCAAGGCATGTCCCATTGGCCAGGCATGCCACCGTCCATGCCACCCATGCCACACATGAAATTTCATGATGCCCAACCTATATCCTCTATATGATATAGTCATCTTATTGGTTCTTCATTTATGCCAAGAATGCAAATGCAATCAGGTAGTGGTTTAATATCTCCAATGTAATCTGTGCATTCTTACCATCAATCATATGATGAATGTTTTGATAAGAGTTTCCTTCCAATAGCTACCCCATATGAGAGTCCTCCATTAGATGAATCATTTTTGGTAAGATTTAATGCTTATGTAGATAGTCTATTATTTTTATTATTTATTATATATAACGCTTAAATATTTTACAGAATATGAAATTTTTGTTGAAACATCTATCATCTATGTAATATGTTGCTATTGGAATGGTACAACAATTGAGCGATGATCGAATGATTCATAATCAATATTTGCCAAATTATTAAAAAATAGTAATTGATCAATCATTACTCCATCATTGTCCACTACCTATGCCTTTTAATGCTACCATTGTCCAAGAAGCTATTGGACAATATGTCACTTGGTCGTCAAGTCAAGTTGTGATAAATTTTGATATAGTATTATTTTTATTACTTAAGATAAAACTTCTTTTACTACTATTATATTTTTATTCTTTTATTGTTACTAATATATATAATACCTCTTTTTTAATCTATTATACCCAAATTAGTAAGTGTGGCACATTTAAGAGATACAAATCAAGTATCTCGTGCAAAATCTATGTCTAGTAGATAATCATCGCGCACTAAGTCATTGAAGAAGAAGCCATGGAAAAAGTATAGTTATTAATTTGCTTTAAACTTTGGGAGAAATTTTGGCTCTTTGATGACTATTGTTGTGAGCAAGACTAGCATATATGATGGATGGAATGTGCCACTTCCTAGAGATATTCAATTGTTTGATGATATAATTATACATGCATATATGAAATCACCTACTTAAAAAAATACAATTACATACCTTTTTTAGAATTGGATGGTAGAGCTAACTTTTCACAGACCTTCTTTCTTGAGCTGATAGAAGAGGAAGTAGAATTTTCAAATGAATATCTTTGATTTCTGACATGTATCGAATCTTTCGCATTAATTTTTTTTTAATCTTATCCTTATTAGGAGTGTTATTTTTATTTAACCACATATCCACATTTATTTCTCTGTATTTCATCCCCATCCCCTGCCACTTTTCCTTTGTTTATATTGCACCTATCAAGACCTCAATATACACCTATGCCACAAGTATGGTTAGTAAAAAGCTATATATATATATATAGTAAACCTCTTCAGAGTTGAAATTTTATTTATTCTTTAGCCAAACTAAGAAAAACTTCATGCTAGAGTTGTTTTTTTTCCTTCTCTTTACACTTATCTCCTAAATTAAAAGTGTAAATAAATGAGATAACTCTCTTAAATACAAAGTGTATTATTTTTCTTGGATGTTACTATGCTAATATATATAGGAAGAGATTCTTTATTTATAATCTAAAAGTTCCTTTAAAAATTCATATAAAATTAACATGAGGCTAAAAATTAAATAAAAAAAACTAATAGTTATTACTTATATTGAGTGGCATATATAGAGTTAGAAATCATAAGGGGGGATTCTTGAAGGAAATTGGCATGAGCCATATATATATAAAGCACGAGCTTTATTTTTTACGAAGTTACAATAAAACTAGATGTAATTATTTATTTTTTATGACTCAGATAAACAAAGACAAACTCTTAAAAATGTGTCAAGCAATAAACCATTTTTAATTGCTTTAATTGCTTCTATTGCTTTTGCGTAGATTCCGAATCATTTTGGTAAATAATAATGAGGTACAACCATACATAGAGTAAGTAGTGATAGGTTCAATCTTTTCAACCTAATTGATATATTTTGAATACCATTACAGAATGAATTTAAATTTACTAAATATCGATCCTCGTTATAAAACAAAAAGAGGAGAAAATGGTTTTATGATGAACATAAGCAAGAGCTTATTAATTGGTTTCGCAATCAAGTAAGTGTCATATGCAAGAAGTTATTTGTACTTCTATATAATGTTTTAAAACATTTTAAAAAAAACATTCCATGTTTTTATATGCATAGATTTGAGTTGAACTCAACAAACCCAATCATAAAATAAGAAAAACTTTAGAATGGCTTATACATGGTCCAAAATTCGATGTAAAATCATATTCAAGTTTCAAAATTAATGGTTCAAGGTTTATGACTACCAAAAGGGACAAAGTTTGAGTAAATCAGAATAGTGGTGTAAAGATGGTTGCACAAACTAGGCAATTTACCAGCTCAAAAGATGGTAATCTTGTACTTTCTGATAGAAGATATTATGGTATAATTCAAGAAATTTGGGAACATGATTATAAGGTCTTCCATGAAAAAATATTATTGTGTGATTGGGTCTAATATGTTATCAATGTTGGATATAAAATAGATGATTTTGGATTTACCCTTGTAAACTTATCTAAGATAAGTCACACTGATGATCCTTTCACGTTAGCACTTCATGCAAAACAAGTATTTTACATGAGCGATCAAATTGACATAAGATGATTTGTTGTGTTAATACCTCCACAAAAAGAGTTCTATCATTGTGATGCTTTAGAAGATAATGACATGCTTGATACAGTATCTAATAGTAGACATTTCTCAAACAAATTACCTAATGTATGTGATGATCTAGTTGATGACGATGATTCTTTGTCATGAACTAGAAGTGATTGTGAAGGAATATATATATATGATAAACAACCTAATTAAACATAATATATGCTATATATTATTATAATAACTCATGTTTATATGTTTGGACTTAAAATTGTCAATTAATTTCTATTTCATCATTGTTTGTAGATGTTTCATAGATCCTAGGGTACCATAGATTCTAGATCTAAATGATCAATTGTGGCATTTGAAAAGAATGGGTTGGGCTAATATACTTGATGCTCCACTTAATCTAGATTATAGAATACCCGTTAATTCGACACAACTGGTAATCCATTAGGAGAAAATGGCCAACATTTGAAATCTTCTATTGGTAGACTTGTGAAGTCAAGTATACCAATCAATATAAATAATTGAATTAAGGTTGACGATCCTGAAAAGTTTAAGATATGGAAAACCATTTATGTAATTTTCTTTTGTTTTATAATTAATTAGATATATTATATCTTTTTTGTATTATATCTCATCTAAAGTGTGTTTTTTTAACAAAATTGTTTTAAAGTCCTTGATAATTGTATGAACAAGTGTTGCAAGATTGCAAATAAGGCATGGAAGGAATATTTAAACTTCCAAATTGGAAAGAAATTATGTGTTTCCATCGTTGGAACCACTTAATAAACAAGAACTGTACAAAATCCCCAAAGTCTATTGTTTTTATTATTTATTATATATAACGCTTAAATATTTTACAAAATATGAATTTTTTGTTGAAACATCCATCATCTATGGAATATGTTGCTATTAGAATGGTACAACAATTGAGCAATGATCAAATGATTCATAATCAATATTTGCCAAATTATTGAAAAATAGTAATTGATCAATCATTACTCCATCATTGTCCACTACCTATGCCTTTTAATGCTACCACTATCCAAGAAGTTATTGGACAATATGTCACTTGGTCGTCAAGTCAAGTTGTTATAAATTTTGATATAGTATTATTTTTATTACTTAAGATAAAAAAATTTACTAGCATTATATTTTTATTCTTTTATTGTTACTAATATATATAATACATCTTTTTTAATCTATTATACTAGAATTAGTAAGTATGACACATTTAAGAGATACAAAGCAAGTATCTCGTGGAAAATCTATGTCTAGTGAATAATCATCGGGCACTAAGTTATTCAAGAAGAAACCATGAAAAAATTATAGTTATTAATATGATTTAAACTTTAGGAGAAATCTTGACTCTTTGATGACTATTGTTGTGAGAAAGACTAGCATATATGATGGATGGACTGTTCCACTTCCTAGAGAAATTTTTGGCGTAGACATTGGGTAAACATATATATCGATCGAGTGCATATTCAATTGTTTGAATTTCAAATGATCGATTTAAGTATAATTCAAGTGTAGACAATGTGAGTCCTCAATCAGTAAATAAGTTTCATTTATGTAGAACATATAATTATATTTATATTATCTAATTATATATATATATATATATATTATATTTGGCATGTTATTATATACTTCAAGATAATCACTTATCACATTTAGCAATGTTCTATGATTCATCAGTTGTTAATCAATATCAAGAGAAGAATGTTAACATTAGAGATAAATAATTATGTGAAAAGGTATTAACACTTAAGATAAATCAGAAGTTGATAATCTCTTAGCCACTAAAGTTGGAACAATGTCAAGATCATTGGATGTTGATAATCCTTGATCTATATGACAATTATGTTTGGTACTATGGCTTAACTTCCATGGAATTAAGTAAGAAACAAAAACAGTTGTTGAAATGTAAGAGTTATAGTTAGCTATTTTTCTTCTATTGTTCTTTGTAATATTTAATAAAGAATTAATTGTTGTAAACTTTGATAGGTCATGGAAGCTGTGGAACAAGAGTAAGGGCATTACCTTTAAAAAATCACATAAGCTTATATGGGACAAAGTCATGGTATGTACAAGAAAATGTTAATAATTTAATGAATTTTACTATTAAATAATAAAGATGTTCGAATATAGAAAACTATGTACACTTTTTTTGTAGGTTCCATAGCAAAATGATGGAGTCATGTGTAGTTACTTTGTCATGAAATTTATGAGCAAAATCACCTTAAATATAAACATTCCAATTAAAGATTACTAATATAATTTTTTAACATATATAAGTTATTTTTTGTGAATTCATGATATCACATTCTTATTTTGAATTTAAATAAATGTAGTTCTTTGATTGGAACAAATCCGGCTCTGATATGCAAAGTTTTGAAATTTTTTGAGAAGAATGGGCAGAACACATGCTTCAAATTATTACATAATAAGAAGAAACAGGAGAAGAATTTGATGATATTGAATAACAAAGTACAATACCATGGTAATTTTTTTAATGCTTTAATTTCTCTATTCTTGTGTCTCTGAAGTTTAGACTTGTTTGATAGATGTTTGATGAATATTTAGGGGAATGAATTATTGTTTGGACCTGCTTTCCTGCCCAAACTCTATCTCATCTCATTAGAGAGTTCTTTAGTTATTATGAATGAGACATTATTGGTGATTCTAAGAAACAAACAAAACTTCCTCTCCTTGAAATAAAGTGAAAATATCACAAATTTATGACAAAAGAGGCATTATCACTTTATTTGTAATTTAAGTTAATTATATTGTATATAAATTATTTTTTTCTAATAAATTTAATTCTCAAGTAATTAATTAATATTTAAATTTTTCAATAAGTTGTACTATTTAAAAACTCTTTTAAACATATTTTAGTTTTTTTTGCTATTATATGTGATCGAAAACATGTAGTGTGGATAATAGAAAATGCACCAAATATGTTAAGTCTCCTCATTTCAAGTCAGTTATTAATTTTAATAACTGACTTAAAAGCCTTAATTTGTAGTACTGTTATATGTTATGAGATTTAAGATATGATAGAATCTGTGAATAAATAATGAATAATTCTAGCTATTTATTTTTTTATTGAGACTGTATTATATGATGACTTAATACTTATTGGGCTTAGTCCGTAAAATCTTTTGTTGATTGAGACCACTCTTTGCTTGTCACATAAGATATACTAAAGTATACCAAATGTGAGAATTATATGATTCCCATCTCACAAATATCATTTAATAAAAACTTTTGGACTTAGCAAGAAGTTTTTGCAAAAGAGGAAAAAACAAGAAAACAATAGAAATGTAAATATGTAATAGGACTAATATCATAATTAGATTCATAACTAACAGAAGATAATATAACACTTTTAATTATAATGATAAAAAATAATTACACAATTTATTGTCACTTATAAAACTTTAAGTAACCCTTGAGTCAATTGTAAATTAGAGTTGCTTATTTTGATCACATCGACGATGATGCCAACGCATAGTACTTTGAATAATTGAAGCTGCAGATGACTCAGGTTTTAAAACAAACTTTCTAGATTTTGCAAGACTTTGTATGATTGGGATCTTGAATCTATTAACTATAATTCTTATATCGTTGTCCATTATAGCAAAGGCCTCTACCTTTGTATGAGCTTTCACATTTGTATCTGAGATGAGAATATCTGAATCTAGGCCAACCCCACGAAGTATTGATTTGAAAATCTGTTCCAAAAGCTCTTCTCCGTAGACATTTCCTTTCAAAATACGTCTATAATTTCCCATAACATTAACATTGTTGTTATTACCATCACTACTTTTGAAGTTCCATATAACACCTTGTGTGATTAAAAACATAAAACCCAATGGTTCTCCTTCACGAATTATGTAACTGTTCTCATAATATATCATTGGTTTTAGGCAAGTAGTTATCTCTTCCAATATTTTGCTGTCTACATTTTGTAGAGCTACAACCTATAATATTAAATAAAACAAATGATATTTTTTTATGTTTATATTTAATTATCTTATTTTTATTTGATTTTTCTCTCTCTACTTTTCTACTTTAGTTATTCAAAGTAAACAAAATATTTGCCTAATGTAGTTAAAAATATAATTAGGTGAAGAAATGTAGGGGTGTACAAAAAATCTGATCATTTGACTAATTCAATCAATCTAATTTGATCTGTTAATTTTTTGACGATTTTAATCCGACCATCGAATCAGATCAGATGAAAATTTTTTCAATCCATTAAGTTCGGATTGGATGACAAATTTCACTATATATCATTCAATCACATCCGATCCAATCAAAGATACTTAAATATATATTTATATTTTATATATTAGTCATATTCTCATTGTTCATTCCTATAGGATGTTTCAATCTGATCGGATGGTTAGATCGGATCAAATGAGTATAAAATCAACGATTTCGATCCGATCTACACCCCTAAAGAAATGCACTTAAAAGATAATTTTTAATAATAATATAATAAAATTGTAATAATTAAAAAATTAACTTAACCTGTAAATGTCATTTTTATAATAATAGTAATAACTATAATAGCATGACAATATTTTTACTTAAAATAATAAATTGTCTTTATTTTTACCAACAAGTTGTGATTAAATTACATGAAATCAATTTTAACTTCTAAAATTTTCGGGAGTGTGTTAGTTTCTAGCAGGTCCTCATAACATGTACCTAGTACCAATGAGAGACCTTGCACTTTTCACATCTTTGAAAATGTTTACGTTTGTATAAATAATACATGCATATATGAAATCACCTACTTAAAAAAATACAATTACGTACCTTTTTTAGAATTGGATGGCATAGCCAACTTTTCACAGACCTTCTTTCTTGAGTTGATAAAAGAGGAAGTAGAATTTTCAAATGAATATCTTTGATTTCTGGCATGTATCGAATCTTTTGCATTAAAGTTTTTTTAATCTTATCCTTATTGGGAATGTTATTGTTATTTAACCACACATCCACATCTATTTCTCTGTATTTCATCCCTTGCCACTTTTCCTTCGTTGATATTGCACCTGCCAAGACCTTAATATACACCTATGCCATAAGTATGATTAGTAAAAGGCTTGATATTAGTATGGTTAGTAAAATGATATATATATATATATATATCATATTTTTCTAAATAATACCTTGGTCAAATTCCTTCTCAAGTATAATTTGATAGATAATATTTGTTTTTTTAATGATTAATCCATACACCTTTTAATTGTATTATTAGAGTTACAAACCTCTTCATTTTGTCTAAAGTGTAAATAAATAAGAGATAATTTTCTTAAATACAAAGTGTATTATTTTTCTTGAATGTTATTATGCTAATATATATATAGGAAGAGATTCTTTGTTTATAACCTAAAAATTCCTTTAAAAATTCATATAAAATTAACATGAGACTAAATATTAAATAAAAAACTAATAGTTATTACTTATATTGAGTTGCATATATAGAGTTAGAAATCATGAGGAGGGATTCTTGAAGGAAATTGGCATGAGCCATATATATATATTCAGAACAAACCTGGACTTGTCCAATAAAATACAAAAAAAGCACGAGCCCAGAGGTGGTAATTAAAGCTCCAAAGCAAGTCTCCCACAGATAGCCACTTGATTCGAGGTTTTGGCCACAAGTACTGTAGATCATAAAATTAAAAACAAAATAATATTTTTAATTATTTATTTTTTACGAAGTTACAATAAAACTGGATGTAATTATTTATTTTTTATGACTCAGATAAACAAAGACAAACTCTTAAAAATGTCTTACGCCAGATTTCGCAATCCCCACCAAAAAGAATGAATAATCTTTCTTGGAATATCTTTTGTGACAAGCAAATCAGCTTTAATTGCTTTGTGTGTAGATTCCGAAATCAAAGGTTTGATTTACAGAGCAAAAGTTACTTGTCGAATTCTTCCCAGTGGTGTCTTTGCAATCTAACATATTTGATGCCCATGATGTCTCTAGCTGTACTGCAAAGAAGTACCAGAAGGATCCGAATATCTGTATTCAAAGTTAACAAGTGAATGGAAAATTAAAAACAAAATATAATTACCAGTAAAATATATAAAGTTTTTATTATTACCTTGATAAAAATATATAAATTATATATTATATAATTATAGTTAGATATATTTAAGTATCATATTTTATTTAATATATTTAATAAGTTTATGATATAATATTATTTTATCTCATTACATCTTATTTATGTTATAATAAATTCGTTTATTTAAAATTTAATTTTTAATATGAACTAATTTTTCTTTATGTTAGAAAAAAGATGTAATTTAATTTTAAACTATGTTTCATTTTCTATGTTAAATTAAATTATTTCTTTTCATGTTTGAATTATTTATTCTTAGTTTAATGCTTCTAATTAACTGTCTATTAATTAAATTATTTTAGTCTTATGATTTATTATCCTAAGAGGGAATTATATGATAGATCTGAAATATTTCGGTATAGATAAATATAGAGATCGAAAGAGTTGTATGAACATGTGTAGTCTTAAAATCATTGGTCTTAATACTTTCTTGTTTTATTAAATTGCACTCTTGTATAAATTAATGAACAAGAATGTTTCCAATTAACTATCGAAAGAGACCTTTGAATATTTTTTGGAGATTGCTAATAAACAAAGAGAATTAAATTCAATTAGCTAAATGAATAAGGCATATTGATGGATTAAGTGAAATCAATTTCCTAGAAGTTTTCTTCCTATATATTAATTTGATATTTGAACAATATCTTTATTTTCTTTAAATTAATTTTATTTTAAATTTCAATTAGAACAACCTTAGTGATTTTTTTAGATAAAATTGAGATTAGTATAATTTTGGTATTTTTTAAAAGTAAGTTACAAATCCCTGAGGACGATACTCTTCTTATCACTTTATTATAAAACTATGATACTATGCACTTGTAGTTTTGCACCGATCAAGTTTTTGGCGTCGTTGTAGAGGATTGATTTTTTCTTATTTTTGCCAATATCGATACAAAGTAATCTTGGTTTTAATTTAAAATTATATTATATTATATTTTATTTATGTTTATATTTATTTTTATTTAGGTGTGTTTTTGACGTTAGATGCGTCGTACTAGAACTTGAAACATTATTTCTTTTGATCGGAGATTGAAAGAATCTTTAGATCACGAAGAAAGAAGAAAGTACTAGCCATGGTTGCAAGAGAACTGAATGTACAGCCACACACCTTGATGGATTATGTAAGGTCAATTATGAATGAAAACTACTTAGATGTAAGATGTCAGACCATTAATGCCAATAATTTTGAGCTTAAATCGGCGTTGAGTAGCATGGTGCAACAAGCCCAATTTAGCGGATCGCCACTTAATGATCCCAATATTCATTTGGTAATGTTTTTGGAGATTTGTGACACTATAAAGATGAATGTGTTACTGAAGACACCATTAAACTGAGGTTGTTTCCTTTTTCATTGAGGGACAAGGCCAAAGGTTGGCTATAATCTCTACAACCGGGAAGCATCACTAGTTGGAAAGACATGGTAGGAAAGTTTCTTACTAAATTCTTTTCACCTATAAAAATAGCCCAACCCAGGAGTGAGATTGGTCAGTTCAAACAAAATGATTTTGAAACACTCTTTGAAGCATGGGAAAGGTATAAAGATATGATTCAATGTTGCCCTTAACATTGATTTCCAAATTAATTGCTAGTTCAGATGTTTTATAATGGGTTAAATAGGCAAACTAGAACCATAGTTGATGTTGCTTCTCGTGAAACTTTGATGTCAAAGATAGCTGACGGTGCTACTTCTCTTTTGGAAGAAATTGCCTCAAACAACTATCAATGCCCAATTGAAAAATCTATGCTTAAGAAAGTTTTCAAGATTCATAAATTGGAACCATTTGCTTCTCTTTCAGCTCAAGTTGCATCTCTATCTCATTAGATTTCATCCTTGACAACTCAAAGAATACCACAAAGTGCTGAATATGTTGCAACTTCAAGTATAATAGTTCTGATGAATGAATCAAGTCAAGAACAGGTTCAATACATCAACAATTGGAACTACAATTATCGTGGTGATCCTATGCCAAATTACTACCATCCAAGGCTTTGAAATCATGAGAATTTTTCTTTTGGAAACACAAAGAATGTGTTGAAACCTCCTTCAGGGTTTTATAGTCAACCAAGCGAGAAGAAGATGTCACTTGAGGATGCCATGGTTTCCTTTGTTGGGGAGACCGAACAAGGTTTAAAAAGAGTGATTTACGGTTAGATAACATTGAGACTCATTGTAGCAATATGGGAGCCACTTTGAAAAATCTTGAAATGCAAATTGAGTAATTGGCCACAACAATCAATGCCCAACAAAGAGAAACTTTTCCTAGTAATATAGAAATGAATCCAAAGGAACAATGTAATTCCATTACACTTTAATGAGAATCATGGAGACAAACAAATCCCAAGTGGACCAATCACAAGGTCTAGGAGGGCATAACTTGAAAAGGCTTTAAATGGGCTCATTAATGTGGTCATGCATAACCAAAGGACCCAAATTGAGAGTGCAAGGATTGGGGCAAGCCTAGGATGGAAATTAGGGCAAAATTGGCAAAAGAAAACTAGGCACATTGTTATACCATTTGGACTAATTTGGACAGCTTTCTTTTCAACCCTTGGATGACATCAAAGGTTAAGATGTAATATTTTATTGGGATTCCTTTATTCTGAGTTGTTCTAATTTTGCTCCATTTTTCATGTGCCATTTGGATTGATTTTCGGTAGTTTTCTTTTCAGCCCTTGGATGAAATCAATGGTTAAGTTGTAATATTTTCATAGGATTCCTTTTGTAGTCAGCTGCCCCATTTTTCTCCATGTTTTGGTTCATGTTCTCTACTACCTTTTGTACTTTTTGGCTGTCTTTATTTTTAAGCCTTTGATGAAATCAAGGGCTATGATGTAGTAGAGTTTAGGGTTTATTTGTATCATATAAATACTTAAGAGTAGCTTAGTTGCTGAAGATTCACATTTGAATGAAATTTTATTTTTCAGATCATTTGAGAGCTCATTCATGTTCTTTGTTCCTCTTTAAGCAACTTATCAAGGGATTGGAAACCTGTGCGGTGTTGTTTAGCATCCAAGCATTTGTGGTGAGTAATATCCATACTTGTTAGGGTGTCATTTATGCTAGACTTATCAAGGAAATAGCACCTCCTTATGGCGGCTTTTTCCTCAGAAAAATGGTGAGTAATATCCATTGATTTGTAGAGAAACCTTTTGCTATATAATATGAAATTAGCTAGGTTTTAACCCCTTGGTTCATATCATTTGGTATCAGAACTTTAGGTGCTAATTTTCAGATTCCTATCCTTTATATTTGTTCTTGTTCTTGTGTTCTTGTTTTGTTTCTGATACATAAAAAACAAAATATCCTTGTGCTGTGTTCTTATTGAAATTTTGTTTTCCAAACCCTAAAAATATTGCTCTTCTTTGTTTCCACATTTCTTCTGCATTTTCCTTGCAAATTCTATTGTGACCAAATAATTTTAGCAATAACCTTGCATATCCTATTGTTTCTGAAGCTATTCTACATTTTCCTTGCATATCTTGTTTTTTCTGAAACTATTCTGCATTTTCCTTGCAAATTCTAATATTTCTGAAACTACTCTACATTTTCCTTGCATATTCTGCAATATTTGTTATTTTCTACAATTTTTGGTTATTTTCTGGTATTTTTGTGGTAGTTCTTGTAGAAATTTCATTTCTCCTTTGTGTCATACTTTATGTGCTATTTTATGTATCTTATAAATTCCTTAAACTTATATTGAAGGTGTTGTATTGATTTAGTCTTGAGTTATTAGCATATTTGTTCCAAAAAAAAAATAGAAAAAGAGTTGCCAGAATTTATTAAAAAAAAAAAGAAAAAGAAAAGAGGCCAAATTACATATGCTAATTTCTAGTGAGTGTTTGAACTCATAGTTCCAAGAACTTTACCCTATTATTATAAATTCCTAATTTTGTGTTGAGTTCTTTGAGGAAATTGTTGTTCTTCCAATATTGTTAATTTATTGATTTTCCTTGTGCTTACTACTCTAATATAGGATCCTAAACACTTTGAGTTAGTTTCCTTTGTGCTTTAACAAGTGGGATATTGTGAACTACCTTTTTGGGTGTTTGATAATTCTATAAATTGTATGGAATTCCTGGATTTGGTTGCTTTGATTAGAAACTAAAAGGCTTTGAGCGATCAATTCGAGCGCTAAACAAGTGAGGTATTGAGTGAATTTACATTAGTTCTATTTTATTGCACTAACCTCTTATTGTGTAGAATTGCAAAAAAAATAAAAATTTCCAACATTGGTAGTCCTGAAGAAAGACCGAATATGATGTTCATGATGAGGGCTTTAGAACAATCCTTTGAGAGGATGAGCAACTTTATGGTCAATATGAATGAAAGATTTGAAAGGCAAGAAAATGCCTTAGCATATTTACAATGAGAAACACCTCAACAGAATGTTAGAGGGGCTTATAGGTAAGCACTTGTAATAAGGAAGTATTTAAATTTTCAAGTCAAGGAGAAAGATATTGAACAGAAAAGATATAATATCTTTCACACAAAGTGTCATGTGAGCAACAAGGTGTGTAGCGTTATCATAGATGGGAGAAGTTGTACCAATGTGGCTAGTACTACCATAGTTGAGAAATTAGGGTTGCCTACATTCAAACACCCTAAGCCTTCCAAGTTGCAATGGCTAAATGATAGTGGGGAAGTGAAGGTTGATAAGCAAGTATTAGTGAGATTTTCTATTGGAAAATACAAAGATGAGGTGATGTGTGATGTGGTACCCATACAAGCTGGGCACATCCTGCTAGGTAGGCCTTGGCAATATGATTGGAGGGTTACACATGATTGATATAGAAACAAGTATTCATTTGTGAAGGATGGTAGAAATATCACACTTGTCCCCCTTTCACCCAAGAAAGTCTTTGAAGATTAAATGAAGATGGTTAGAGGAAAAGAAAAGAGTGAAAATGAAAAGGAGAGTGAGACTAAAGAAAAGAATGAAAGAAAAGAGAGGAGTGAAAATGAAAAGGAGAGTGAGACTAAAGAAAAGAATGAGAGAAAAAAGAGTAGTGAAAATGAAAAGGAGAGTGAGACTAAAGAAAAGAATAAGATAAAAGAGAAGAGTGAAGATGAAAATGAGAGTGAGAGTAAAGAAAAGAGTGTGAACAAAATAAAATTAGTGGCAAAGAGATTGATAAAAAGAAATTGAGAGAAAATCAGAAAAAGAAAGAAAGAGAGATTGAAAATTTTGAGACAAAAGAAGAGAGAAAAACAAATGTCTATGCAAAAGTAAGTGAAATTAAAAAAGCAATATTCCTTAATTCGCCAATGATTGTACTTCTATACAATGAGGCATTTTTGAATACTAAACAATTTGATGTTTTTCCTAGTTCAATTGTTTGTATCTTGTTGGAATTTAAGGATGTATGTCCTGAGGAAATTCCTAATGGATTACCTCTTATCCGAGGGATTGAACATCAAATTGATTTTGTACCTGGTTCTAGCATTCCAAACCGACCATCCTATAGGAGTAATCCTGAGGAGATGAAGGAACTACAAATGTAGTTTAGTGAGTTGATGGAAAAGGGGTACGTGAGAGAAAGAATGAGTCCATAGGACATGGAGGATGTGCCTAGACAGCCGAGAAATCAACAATATCACGGTAAATTATCATTATCCTATTCCTCACTTAGTTGATATGTTAGATGAGTTGCATGGTTCTTGTGTCTTTTCTAAATTTGATCTGAAAATTCGATATCACCAAATTAGAATGAAAGAAGGTGATGAATGAAAAACTACATTTAAGACAAAATATGGTTTATATGAGTGGTTAGTCATGCCATTTGGTTTAACTAGTACAACAAGTACTTTCACGAGATTAATGAACCATGTTTTGTATGCATTTCTTGGAAAATTTGTAGTTGTCTATTTTTATCATATTCTAATTTATAGCAAAAATTTGGAGGATCATTTGATACATTTACAATCTGTTCTTGAAGTGCTTAGGAAAGAGAAACTATTTCCTAACCTAAAGAAGTGCACATTTTGCACCGATAAGCTTGTGTTTATGGGTTTCATTGTGAGTGCACACGGAGTTTAGGTTGATGAAGAAAATATTTGAGCTATCCAAGAATGGCCCAACCTAACAAGTTTAAGTAATGTTCGAATTTTTCATGGACTTTCTTGCTTTTATCGTCGATTTGTGAAGGGTTTTAGCATAGCAGCACCGATAATCGAAGTCATCAAAAATAATGTTAGGTTCAAATAGGAGGAAGAGCAAGAAATGTCAATCCAATTTCTTAAGGAAAAATTGACTCATGCTCCTTTATTTTCTTTACCAAACTTTGCAAAACTTTTGAAAAAGAGAAAGCAAGGCTTAACATTGAGAGGAGTATTGAACAATATATCAAACAAGCCAACAAAACAAAGGACATCATAGGATGATCTTTAAGCCTTGAGATTGGGTATGGGTGCACATGAGAAAAGAGCACTTTATAGAACAAAGAAAATCAAAGCATCTACCACAGGGAGATGGTCCATTTCAAGCCATCAAAAGGACCAATGAAAATGCCTACAAGCTAGACTTTCATTGTGAGTATAATGTGAGAACCTCCTTTAATGTTTATGATCTTTTGCCTTTTCATTATGCAGGTGAAGATTCGAGGACGAATCCTCTTGAAGAGTAGGGGAATGATGAGAATCATAGAGCCAAACAAATCCCAAGTGGACCAATCACAAGGTCTAGGAGGGCATAATTTGAAAAAGCTTTAAATGGGCTCATTAAAGTGGTCATACATAACCAAAGGACCCAAATTGGGAGTGCAAGGATTGGGACAAGCCTAGGATGGAAATTAGGGAAAAATTAGCAAAAGAAAACTAGGCACATTGCTATGCCATTTGGACTAATTTGGGCAGCTTTATTTTCAGCCCTTGGATGACAACAAATGTTAAGATGTAATATTTTATTGGGATTCCTTTGTTCTCAACTACTCCAATTTTGCTCCATTTTTCCCGTGCCATTTGGACTAATTTTGGGCAGTTTTCCTTTCAACCCTTGGATGAAATCAAGGGTTAAGTTGTAATATTTTCATAGGATTCCTTTTTTAGTCAGCTGTCCCATTTTTCTCCATGTTTTGGTCCATATTCTCTGCTACCTTTTGTGCTTTTTGGTTGTCTTTATTTTTAAGCCTTGGATGAGATCAAGGGTTGTGATGTAGTAGATTTTAGGGTTTATTTGTATCATATAAATACTTAAGAGTAGCTTAGCTGCTGGAGATTCACATTTTGAATGAAATTTGCTTTTTCGTATCATTTAAGAGCTCATTCATGCTCTTTGTTCCTCTTTAAACAACTTATCAAGGGATTAGAAACCTTTGTGGTGTTGTTTATCATCCATGAATTTGTGGTGTGTAATATCTATACTTGTTAGGGTGTCATTTATGCTAGACTTATCAAGGAAATAACACCTCCTTATGACGTCTTTTCTCTCAGAAAAATGGTGAGTAATATCCATTGATTTGTGGAGAAAAACTTTGCTATATAATATGAAATTAGCTAGGTCCTAACCCCTTGGTTCATATAATTTAGGATTGGAAGAGAAATTGAGAGGTCACCATAAAAGGAAACCGAGTCCACCCCTATAACTCCAAACAATGACCAAAGCAATAATAAAGTAGAAGAAGAGGAGATTGTTAATGATACACTAAGAGAGGCTAACATGCCTTCGTCAATTAAATTTCCTAACAATCCTCATACTCTCTCTACTCCACTTCCTTATCCTCAACGCTTTCAAAAACAAAAATTAGATAAGTAATTTTCTAAGTTTTTGGGTATCTTAAAGAAAATTCACATAAATATTCTGTTTGTAGATGCCTTGGTAAAAATGCCCAATTATGTCAAATTCGTGAAGGACATCATTTCCAAGAAGAAAAGGTTTGAGAAGTTCAAAACAATGAAGCTTTTTGAAGAATGTAGTGCCAATCTTCAAAAGAAATTACCTCAA
This sequence comes from Hippophae gyantsensis, assembly GCA_030763125.1. NCBI lineage: Eukaryota > Viridiplantae > Streptophyta > Magnoliopsida > Rosales > Elaeagnaceae > Hippophae > Hippophae gyantsensis. The sequence goes on along the minus strand of CM061039.1, from coordinate 23,863,666 downwards.
AAATTAAAAAATGGAGGGAGTTTCACTTTGCCTTGTACTATTGAAAACTCATTTTTTGATAATTTTTTAGGTGATCTTGGTGCTAGCATTAATCTTATGCCACTTTCTATTTATAGGAAATTAGGACTTGGAGAGATGAAACGAACAACAATTTCTTTACAACTAGCAGACTGATCCATCAAGTATCTAAGGGGAATCATAGAAGATGTATTAGTAAAGGTGGATAAATTTATTTTTGGTGCTGATTTTGTGTTGTTAGATATGGACAAAGACCAAGATGTCCCACTAATTCTTGACTGACCATTCTTGACTACAGGAAGGGCTTTAATAGATATTCAAAAGGGTGAGTTAACATTGAGAGTAAACAAGGAAGAAGTTACGTTTAACATCTATGAAGCCATGAGATTTACAGAAGATCAAAGCACTTACTTTCGGGTAGATATCATTGAACAATGTGAAGTAGAAGCTTTTCAAGAAAATATGCTAGCTGATTACCTAGAACTATCATTGTAGTAGGTTACATCATTTAGCAAAGAAGTACAGAGCACTTGCTTGAGCATCATTTAACAAAGACAAATTCTATTATCTCTATAGAAAAAGTGCAACAAACTAAAACTCCATAGTTGAAGCAATTGCCTGAGCATCTTTGCTATGCATTCTTAGGTGATAGTTACACCTTTTCAGTGATTGTTACGGAATCACTTACACTCAAAGAAGAGGAAAAGTTATTATGTGTGTTAAGGGAGCATAAAATAGCATTAGGATGGACTATCCTTGACATCAAAGGTATAATAAGTCCATCCATTTGCATGCACAAGATTTTAATGGAGGAACTTTACAAACCATCAATTGAGTCCCAAAGATGATTAAATTCAACAATGAAGGAAGTTGTGAGAGATAAATGATTTCTCGTATATATATATAAATAAAAGGAAGGAGACGTATTATATATATAAAGAAAAGAAAAAAACAAAAAGAGAAACGAAAGCAGCGGTTGGAAAGAGATATATATATGTAAGTAAAAAGGGAGGCGGCTCGGGGGAGGAAAAAAAATAACTGAAGGCGCGGCTGGAAAGAGAAAATCAAAAGCATATTGGAGATTAATGACAAATTAGATTATTTTTATGAGTTATTTTTCTTTAGATGCTATCTTACAAAATTAAGATGAATTTGTTTATATAAAATTTAATTTTTGTTACGAATATTCATTAATTAAATAATTTTAGTATTATAATTTAATATGGTAAAAAAAAATTTTATTTTTTTAAAATTTTATTTCTATTAATTTGATATTTAAATAATATCTTTATTTTTTTATGTATTTTTTTAAATTAATTTTATTTTAAATTTTAATTAAAACAATCCCAATAGTTTTTTAGATAAAATTAAGATTATTATAATTTTAATATTTATCAAAGTTATTAATTATTAAAAATAATATTTATTTTATTATTTTATTATAAAATTAATACTTGTTTTATACCACACGTGTTTATAAAATTGTAAGGGTAAAGTATCAAAATTAAGTATCATACTTGTCTGCGCCTTCCGTTATTTTTGTTCCCTCCCCCCTAGCCGCCTCCCTTTTTACTTTTATATATATATATATATATATATATATATATATATATATATATATATATATATATTTATTATTAGTTATCTAGGATGGCCAACTAAGATGATTTTCTTTTTTAAATTATAAAAAAAATATCTTTAAAAATTATAATAATACACATAAAATATTAAATAGTTTTTAATTAAATGATAATCAATATTTAACAAGTCTCAATTCTTAAATAATGCTGATTATATATAAACTGTGGGTAGATGTATTCGAGCTAATTATTGAAGTAGAGATGATCAACAAAGTCTTTGTCCAGACTTCAAATTAAGTCTTTTTTTTTTATATAAAAATCTTAATTAGATTATAAATAATATTATTTAACTTTATAATTTTTAAAAATTAAATTATATTTTTTTAATGATATTTTAATAATTAAATATAAACACTTACGGTGCCACCATTGTGGACTAAATCAAATTTAATTTGAAGAGTATTTTTAATTTATTAAATTCACCAAGATTCATTAAGTTTAAAGTTCTCAAATAACTACACGTACAATAAAAGTATATTCCTATCCCTTATATATATATATATATATGTTCTTCTATCCACGAGAAATCACACAAAAATGACTTTTTCAAGTTGATTTAAGTGTCACAAAATGTCATTTTTAAGTTTATTTAAGTGTCACAGATCAATTGATTAATCTTCCGACAATCAAAAGCATTAAGCACAAATAGAATAAACAAATTAAACATAAAACTTGTTGTCTCTTTAAGAGAACATGAACGTGCAAGTATATACGATCACAAGTAATAATTGATAAGTAAGATATCGTTCCCACAGAGATTTGTTACTAGTGTTCGTTACATACTAAAATTGTTTCAATATGATTTTATCCAAACAATCGAAAGTTTGATAGAGTTTCACTAAACTAATTTTTGTTAACAAAATGTAAGAAAATTCTAGGATTGTAGTTTCACTAAATTAATCCACTTGAATCATATTATTTTCTCTTGATTTATGTTCTCAATTTAAGTTGTCAACCAAGAACTCCTAATTTATCCATATGTTTCTACCGATAACAAATAGACACATCTCGTTAAAAAAATTCACTATATTTCTATGAGAATTAAATTCACCAAGATTCATTAAATTTAAAGTTCACAAATAGCTATACGTACAATAAAGATATATTTCTATCCCTTATATATATATGTTATTCTATCCACGAGCAATCACACAAAAACACCTCTTTCAAGTTTATTTAAGTGTCACAAAAATACTTTTTTCAAGTTTATTTAAGTGTCACAGATCAATTGATTAATCTTCCAACAATCAAAAGCATTAAAGCACAAATAGAATAAACAAATTAAACATCTCATAAATCATTCAAAAATAATAAATCCAAGCTTCATAATATAGGTTAAATTGCAACCCTAGAACAATTAAATTAGTTCATAGCAAACATTAAAATTACAATACACAAATATTAAGTGGTTTAAGGAACATTAAATGAAGAATAACAAAAATAATTAGAAGTGTTTCATCTTTGCTCTCTAATTTGCTCCCAAAGTAGAACCACAACAGAAGCCAAAAATGGCTTCTGCATGTTCCATCATCCCCCCCTCTTTTCTTGTATCATAATACGCACAAATTTATAGCTTTAAGAAAATATACCAAAAATATTACGCTTGTAACAAATGGGAGACAAAAATGATTCTTCCGTATAAAATGTTGGGACAAAACATGCAAAACCAGCTCGACAGCATGCGCCATTTTTGATTTTTTTATACAATATGCATGCCACATGTCAGCATCTGATTCGTTGGAAGAATAACGAGACACGTGGAAGCTTCATATTGGGTGGGATTCGAGGGTGTACATAGATTAAGTGGACCACGTCGCATGAGAACTATGTGTGCTGGTCTGTGCTTCATAGTTGGCTTCCACTCGCGTGGAGCGTGTGACAAACGCACGATCTAGGCCATTCAAATGGTGAGTGGTGGAGACGTGTCTAGGGGAAATTATTTGCGCAAATAGGTGGGTCCTACTCTACGTGCTAGCTTATGCAGAAAAGTGGACCCCACTCTATGTGCCGAACAGTGTGCCATCTGAAAATGCATCCAATCTCATTTGTAGCACTTGCATCTCACTCGTCTGATCCTCACCGTTGATTTTTTGATCTGACGGTGTGTGATGCGCATTGATAACGTTGCGCGTTGATAACGTTGCGCGTGGTACTCCTTCCCTGTGAAGAAAAACAAAGTTTAGTTAATTGCATTTAAGCCCTCTATATTAATTCAAATTAAATTTTAAACTTTTGATATTTGCAATTAAGCCCTCTTTTAATTCAAATTATATTTTCAACTTTTATTATTTGCAATTAAGTCTTTTCAATTCAAATTCTTTAATTTTCTCTAAATATATATTCCTTAAAAAAACTAATAGTAAATATTAATTTAAGAACTTAAAATTAACTAAAAACATTAAGAACATAGCAATTATAATTAATAAAATAGATAAAATAACTCTAAAATATAGAGTTATCAATGTTGTTGTCAACTCTTAGGAAAACATACTAGGCACGTTGAACTTTTTATGCCTCACTACAATAAAATGTGTGTCGTGGTACGATCTTCCCTGGTTGAATTGTGGATTGCTATTCAACTTTGTACTGCAATAGGGAAAAACATTATGCAATGGTGCACATTGTAATTTTCTAACTTCATCCTTTGTTCAATGTTTTTTCTTATATGTAGATATATAGTCTCATTAGATTAAAGTAGTAGGGGATTTAGAATTTAGTGCACCTATAATATAGTTTTAGTTTAGAACCAGCTTCAAAATTCATTCCACTATTATATTTAGATATAGAGAAAAAACCTCTAAAATGTAAAGAAGATCTGCAAACTTGTAGATGGTAGTGACAACTCATTCAGAGATCTGGAATTATTTTTATCAAGAAGGGAAATTTTATTGTTATATCTTTTATTCTCTTTGTAATTTGTGTCTTTCAATGTTGAATTAGCTTTTGTTAATTTAAATATGATTGGTTAATTATGTAATATGAGATTTTAGTAGTTTTTCCCAATGATTGAAAGAACAATTTTATGATTAGAATAGTTCATGTTCTTAAATTCTTTAATTATAAAATTAATGATGGACCAAGTCTTAATTTATAATTAAAGAAAATATTTTAGAAATAGGCATTAGAAACATCATTTGTTCTTAGTTGTGCATAAATAAATAAAAGTTTAATTTAATTTAAGTTATCAATTTTAAACCCGACCAAGGAAGTTATTAAATGAGATTAAATTAGATAGTTAAAAATATCTTTAATTATAAATTAATGATAAGTCAAATCTTGATTTATAATTAAAGAATATATTCACCTTAAGTTTACCAATTTTATGATTTATTAAGTAATTGAAGATCTTGATTTATATATTTCCTTAGAAAAAGAAAATAAAACCAGTAAATTTAAATTGTTATTTGATAATTTGTTCTCTCCGGGAAGAGTTATAATCTCTAAAATCCTATATTCATCCATCATCCTAGGTTTGGTTATAATTTAATTTAATCACTTTATTTTTACTTTATTTCTTTTACTTGCTTTCTTTAGATATTAATTTAATTTAGAACTTATGGTTTTTTTACAAACCGATAATTGTTTGAGTGGTATGAATTGTTTTTCTTAACTATATTAAAAAATTAATTGTTTAAAACCTCTACAATTCCTTGAGAGACCAACCTTAGGAGTATATTTGTCGCTTCTTATAGGTGGCTCATGAAATTGTGAGCTTTTAATATAAAATTTGTGTATCAAAATTGTTGAAGATATTGTCGTTTTGGACCGCAACTTTGGAAAGAAGCATGAAAAATACGGAAATTCTACAAAAATTATGAATTTTTTTTTATAAAACTTTATAAAACATCCAAACAATCAATTATTTATATTTTAAATAAATTTTTTATTCAATACATATATTTTTAAATACTTATAATATTTATATTAATCAATAAGTTGACTAACTAATTAAAATATTATATAATAAAAAATAATTTTTTTTGTAAAATATATATAATAAGTAGTTAAAATATTTACTATCTAATTGTATTAACTATTATAAATAGATAAGTTCCATTGGTATGATAAGAATTTGTTTTTGATATTTTTGATATTTTGTCGATTTCTCTTGATATTATGATGATATTTTAGCCACAATGTATTGAATGAGTATCCATTGGGGACTTTAACATTTGCTAATGTGTTGCAAAAAGACGTGTTCTCCAACGTCGATAAAGCGTAACTTGTGAGAGGTAAGTAAGTTTTATTCGCACCCACTTTTGGACTAATCTAAGTTCTTATTCACATTTTGTTGAGATCCATGTGTTGACAAATATTGTCTTTTGTTTTTCTAGGAATATTTAGCAATGTACCAATAATACTACCACACATATTCTTTTTTATATGCAGGACATCTAACAAATGTCTAACATGCAAGAACTTTCAATATTTTTAGTCAAAGATGATTTTTTTCCTCTATGGAGTGTCTATATCATCCTTATAATTTTCTTTCCCATGTGTATAAGTCATTGTTTCATCTCTTACTAATACTTCTCTTCTAGTAAAAGGAATATTTTCTGTTCACTTCTCTTCATGCCCATTAAAATATTTGCATTGCTCTCTATATGTATGAGACCAAGGTAACCATTTTCTATGACTCATGTATGACATTTTTCTTTAACGTTTTAACCTTGATCCATGACACCACTTACTACATATCAGACAAGCATGGAATACTTTTATGGTATGATTAGAATGATTTCCATAAACAAGGAAGTCATTGATGGTCCATAACAAAATAGCTTTCAACTTAAAATTCTCAAGTTTGAAACTATCATAGACATAAACCCCTAGGTCAACAATAACTTCAAGTCTTCAATAAATGGCTCCAATTGAATATTAGTATCATTTCTTGGTTGCTTAGGTCTAGTTATTAAAAAAGATAGCATCATATATTTTCTTTTCATACATAGCTAAAGAGGAAGGTTAAATAGCGATGGCGATTGATCCCATCAGTTGAAAGTGTAAGCCTAATTTTTCTACATTCAGTATCAAATTCAAGCTAGATATAGTTAACATGCTTCCATTCAGGATTGCTAATTGGATGTTGTAGCAAGCCATCATTTGCCTTTTCTTTCGCATGCTATGTTAAATTTTGAGACATTGTTACATCCTAAAACATTGTTTTAAAATGTGGAATCGGTGGAAAGTACTATAATAAATTTTTAGGAACATTATCTCTCTCCTTCCCGGACCTTGGATTTACTTTACACGTTGACTCTTGGCAATGCAAACATACAATGACATCCTTGTATTCATTTCAATAATGAATACAATCATTAGGACAATAATGGATTTTTCATAATTCATGCCTAGTCTATGAAGCATCTTCTTAACCTCACTCATCAATGATGGCTGCAAGTTATTTTTTGGAAACATCTCACTCAAAATAGTTAGAAACTCTATGAAGCTTGCATCTAAATGGCCATGTTTACCTTTCAATTTATAAAGTGAGACTAAACTTGATAATTGTTTGGACCAGATGCATCCTGGGTATAATGGCTTTATGAAATCATGCATTATATTTTGATAGTCATTGATAACTCTATAAAAGTGGAGTTATTTAGTCACTTTTAAACCACTTATGTTATAGTTTAAAATATGATAAAAAACTTAATTTATGTTTAATTATATCAATGTAGGTGGAATGATGGAAAATGGAGTGAAGATGAGTCAATAATGGGAAAAATTAGCACCATGCCACCGCATATTGTTTTAGAACTACGACACGCTTTTGTGAAAGATTCAAGAGATTGAGTGTATCTCTTATTTTTTTCCATTCTTCATTAGTTTTTATGTCTTTATTTAGTTTAATATTTTATCCCAATTGTAATTTCAATTCAATTACATTATTTAGTTTGATTTTTATACTATTAATTGTTTGGCCAATAATTGATCTATCAAAGCAATTAAATAGATTTGAGAGAATTATTTAATTTTTTTCTTGATTAAATAAATAACATACATAGTTTCTAAGCAGAGATATATGATCCTTATGTGTGTGGTCTATAATTGATGATCTTAATAAGTAATATGCAATCTAATTGACATGAGAGTGTGATTAGGTTAATTACTATATGATGTAGTGTACTTGAGAGAGGAATGTATGATTGATTATAATCAATTGATTATGTGATTGGTAAGTAATTATTTTGGGGGAAATTTTAGGGGATTAAGATTCCAAGGTCATTTTCTCATATATCTTCGTAGTTGTTGAGTTTTACAATTTAAAATTAGTTGTCATTTTTTTTTCAGTTTTTATAATTTGATATTTTCCAAATAATATTCTTAATAATTATGTTAGTTCTTAGTTTTAAGTTACACAAGTTCTTGTGTGATTGACATTCGTACTTAGGTATATTATATTAATCGCATAACCCATATACTTATGGTTAGCATGATCAAGTTTTGGCACCATTGTCGAAGAGTTTAGTACTAGTAATGGATATCAATAATGGTTATTATTATACTAGTTTGGACCTTTTAATTTTTGTTTCACTATTTCTATTGTATGCTCAGATTGACGAGTGAGAATCTTGTTCCTTTTGATTCGAAAATAAGGAGAGCCTTACTTTGCTTAAGAAGAGAACAATTAGCACAAGATTAATTAAGGGTTATGGCAGAACAAGGGGTGAAATCTTTGATAGTATTTGACTTGAGAAATGATTTAGGTCTTAGTTGTTGGTCTTGATTTCATGAGTGCATTGGATGACATCATATGCAACACTAGCACACAAATAATTTCGTCAAAAATCTTGCATATCCTTGCATTAATGGATAGTTGAAACTTTTTTCATTGAATTTTATAGCCTTTGAAAGGGATAGTTTTTACTAATCATGCATGTATTAATAGATATGTATTTATGAATATACTGCCCTTATTAATTTAGCTAGATGACTTGGCTTTTCTTGAGGACAAACAAATAGTTAAGTTTAAGGGTGTGATAACTCTGCAAAATTAGAGTTATTTAGCCACTTATATATCACTTATTTGCCTCTTTAAATGTTAAATTTGATGAAAAAGCTTAATTTGTATTAAATTATATCAATGTAGATGGAATGATAGCAAACAAAGTGAATATGAGTCAGAAATGAGATAAATCACCACCATGCTTTGACATGATATTTTTGTCACCGCTGCTGCAATCTATGGTTGGAAATTCATTGGTGATTAAAGGAGACCATGCCGAGGCATGCTATTTTTTGGTGTCGTGGTGCGCTTTTGTGTTGGGAAAAAAATCCTATTCCTAATTAAATATTGATTCCTAGCTTTAATCCTCAACCCTTGGATCATTTTAAAAGATGATCTAATGGTCCATATTAGGTCATTTTTCCTTTAAATAAACACTATTCTTTTATAAATAAAACACATAATTAAGAATCAAAAACCCTAGCAGCGGCCAAGAAGAGAGAAGAATAGAAAAAAATTAAGAGAAGATATAAGAAGACATAACTTTGTGAAGGATTCAAGAGAATATCAGTGCTACAAATCAAGAGAATAAGTGTATCTCTTATTGCTCTCCATATTTTATTAGTTTTTACATCTTTCTTTATAAGAAATCTAAGCTTTATGAATACAATTTTGGCTAGTTAATTGATTAATCTAGGGGTCTTATAAACTCAATTTTATATATGTGATGAAATACTATTTTACACCAATTGTTATTTCAATTCAATTATATTATTTAATCTAATTTTTATGCTATTATTTGTTTGGCCAATAATTGATTTATTGAGGAAATTAAATAGATTTGAGAGAATTATTTAATTGTTTGTTTTGATTAAATAACATGCATAGTTTCTAAGTAAAGATGTATGATTCTTATGTATGTGGTCTATAATTGATGATCTTAATGAGTAGTATACAATCTAATTTACATGAGAGTGTGATTTGGTTAATTACTATATGATGTGTAGTGTACTTGAGAGAGGAATGCATGCTAAGTTATAATTAATTGATCATACAATTGGTTGACAATTATTTTGGGAAAAAATTTAGCCATTCATATGCTTAGGAAAGTGGGAGATTAAGATATTTAGGTCGTTTTCATAGTTATTGAGTTTTGCGATTTAAAATTAGTTATCATTTATTTTTAGTTTTTATAATTCACTATTGTGCAAATAGTAATTGTAATAATTATATTGGTACTTAGTCACCCATTTCAATTTCGTCATCGAAATTGTGTTCTTCTTCAATGTTGTCAACACTATTTATCAAATCCTTTTTGTAAGTCCCATTTTTCTTGTGTCTATGTGTTGGCTTCTCGTGTACAATACATGATGTCTATGTTATTTTATTCACTGTTATGTCATCCTTTATGGTAGGGTTGTTACTATAGATAAGTAATACACACACGTACATAGTTCATAACACTTTATATGTAAGCATATTTATACATACCATGGGGTTGGTTTTCATAGTGTGCATGGCATTATCACTTGTGTTTTTAGTTTGTTTTAAGTGTGGCTATTTATGGAAAGTACTTAACATTTTTTGGATGAAAAAATTTGACTTTTTACCACCTTACTACCAAGCTTGCCAAGGACCTCACCAAGGTGGTGGTAAGGTTCCTGTCAAGGTGGCTGGTGAGATGGAGAATCTGAGTTCTATAAATACCTCCAATTTCTTCTTATTTGATATCCACAAAATGTAACAAAGCTTTGTCAAATTGACCTCTCATTTTTCTATATTTGGATCATTAATACCTCGAGTTTTGTTCGGTATTAGTGATTTGTAGTTGTGTGAGTGAAACTGTGCTTATTAGTGTTGAGTACTTGAGACAATATTTGTAAGTGGGTTGTATTTGAGCTGAGTGTCGTTTAGGAGTTTCTTGGATGTAACTACTTATTTATGAGAACCTTATTGTGAGAGTGAGCTGAGTTAAATGCTTTAAATTCTCATATCTCTTATTGTGTGCAATATGAGATAGGTTGTTTGAGTTTATGGGTGGTCCTCAAGATTGGGAGTAGTTACATTTCTAGTTACTGATTTATAGTCACTGATCACACCATATTAAGTGGTGTAGGCTTTGGAGGAGTCGGGTTCATGTGTCAAATCAGGTCATTGTGGAAGCAACAAGCAAGCGCAGTAATAGGTAATTAGGACAGAGCTCCTAGCTGATAGAGGTAATGATGGTTTTATTTCTATAAGAGTGTAACTATTTTATTATTTAGTGGATTGTTTATTATTGAGTGATTACTTCAAGAAACCCGATGATGTTACCACAAAGATGAGGTTTCTATGTGGGTTTACCTCGTTGTATATATTGTTATGCATGATCCACTTTTTTGTTAGTATAATCTGAATTTCTATTGTGTATATTCCATCATACTAGTTTTAGATTCTGATTAGAAAGCTCATTTATTTTACACAGTTTCATGGTTTCTTTTCTTTCCTTGTAGCATACCTATAACTTTCTAATTATTACTTTTACTTTTTGATTATGCATTTTTAGTGTGAGTCTCTAAGGAGTTTGTATATCCTTACCCTGGTAATGTACCAGGTTTTTGAATTTTTATTATGGTTTGTTATGTAATGTATGATTCCATGCTATAAAAGTACAATCATCATTTAATGAATATGGTTCCACAAATGAGGTCTTGAAAAAAGATTAGAAATCCATTATAGCTTTTCAATATGTATGATTGTGTTGCATGATGTGTGATATTTACTATGTTTATGCATACTTCTAGTCGGGACAAGAGCCTATAAGGCACATCGTCACTAGTGTGCTTTCTGTAATTTCTTACTACAAATTTGTTTTGTTGTATATTAAATTGAGAATGTTGTTTTGTACTTTCGTTTTGTTAATTGCTAATTCCCGTTATAACGCCTACTTGGCGGAATTGATATAGAGTTTATGAAAAAATTCCATGGGTTTGTATTTAACCCTAATCCAGGTTCGAGATACCTATTTGAGTTGGTAGAATAATTAACCTTTATGTAATGTTTCCTTCGTATGGGAATCTTCAGTTTTCACATGGATTGATGTTACCTTCTTCTTATCTAAGATAAACTTTTGAATTTTGCTTTCTAGCTTATCCATGGCGATGTAAATTTATATATCCAATATCATTGCCATTATGTTAAATATGATTTCTAACTTGAACTACATTATAAATTTTCAAATTTGCACACTTTAAACAAGGATAACAAATTCGATCATTCTCAATTAAATTATTAGAAGCAAATTTCAATAAATTTTCACACCTTCGATAAATTATACTTGTGTTCTATCCATAAACATCCAACTCTTATTCATCTTATCAATATTATACAACCTTTCATCAATAATGAATTTCAAAAGAATTTAATCATCAAATATTAAATAAAAGCATGTAGTCAAATAAGATTAGTAGTGACCATCCTAAAATTGTTTTTAAGTCAATCAGTGTATAGTTAATCATATATAAAAACTTTATAGGACGGTTAGTGGGTGTCAAGATGTAGAGGACTTGTCATTGTGTAAAGATGTCGAATCAAGTTGCATTTACTTTATTTCTTTAACTTTATTATTTTAGCCTATTAATATATATTTATTTATTAACTCTTATTTTTTTTTTAAGGTTTCTACTTCATGTATCACCATAGTTGAGTGGACCTGTCATTGTGTAAAGATGTTGAATCAAGTTGCATTTACTTTATTTGTTTAACTTTATTATTTTAACCTATTAATATATATTTATTTATTAACTCTTATTTTTTTTAAGGTTTCTACTTCATGTATCACCATAGTTGAGTAACCAAGAAAGTTATTTATGATTGGATTTTGAGTAGTCAGGTTATATCTCATCATCCTTTCTTATTTTTTTTAGAAATTTTTGATTTAAAACTAACATTTTATTTTATATTTATAATGTAGGAGATATTTACTCGACACAAACTAGGTGATTTTTTTTATTTGCTTGGAGTTTGGTGGCTATTGGCGATTTTCTTTAGTATTTGAACTCCAATATTTCTTTTAATTACTTGGATTATTATGGATTATAGTATTATATTTGATATCGTTAATTATTATATATTTCTTAGATTTTCACTAAATGTTATTGATGATTTATTTTGGAAGTTGATGACAAACTTGTAACAAATTATGGGTTTTACAAATTTTTTAAAACAAATTTATAGTTGGTTTTGTTATGCAATCAGAGACCTATATATATTTTTTGTCTAATGTTTGCAATTAAATGCCATTATATACATTAAAAGCCCAAAATTTATGAAAAGGGCCTAAAGTTATAGTTTATGAAAAGGACTAAAAGCCCATAAAAATTTCATAATAAATGAAAAGGACACGAATCCATTAAAAACTCAACTCAATCAACCCAACGTGATCAACTCAACCTGACCAACCCAATTCATTCATGTACAATGAATTGGGTTGGGTTGAGTTTTAATTTACATTTTTCATTGACCCAAACTGAATGGGTTTAACCTAAACCAACTCAATATATTCAATCCTAATATGAATTATATATAAAACAATTTATAGGATAGTCACTAATTGTCTTAAAAATATTTTATAAGAACCATTCTAAAAAAAATTTATAAGATGGTCACTAACTATCCTATAGAATGTTTATACGACGGCTAATAGCTTTCATATATATTCTAATTTAACTTTATAAGTCTTATATTTTTTTTAATTAATACCTATCATAATACATCAACTATTCATGTCTAAACTAATTTTTTTTTATTTTCTCATTAAACAAAATTAAGAAAATTAATTATAAGTTATAAGAAAATTAAACAACACAAGAAAAAATTAGCAAAATAAAATAATATACACTAAAAGAAAAGAAAAAATGAAAAAAATGGGAAAAAAATATAGATTATCTTAAATATTATTAAAAACAATATATAAAAAAAAGACAAGAAACCTTACGAACAACAAATAGAGACACAAATAGTTTGTTGATAAGAGATGATAGAGACTAGTAAGAGAACGATGACACAGATTGATGCTAGTGATGATTATTGGTGAAGATAGAACAATGACAGGAATAGTAAAACCATATGACGGGAAGAGAAGTTGGAATAGGCTAGGAGTGTTAAGCGGCGGCTAAGGAATTGAAGCAAGATAGATGGTTGAAGAACGACGATGATGATGGGGACGATGGAAAGATGGGCTGGTGAGCAATGAGCACATCGAGAGGCTGGGGAGATCGAGTGAGTTGAGAGAGAAAGGTAAAAAAATGATAGGGTTGAAGGTATTTGTTTTTAAAATTTTTTTAGGGATTATATGTTAACATATAGGACAGTTAATAGCCATTCTATATGTTAACATATAGGATGATTAATAGTCATCTTATATGTTGAGATAGAGGAAGAATATTAACCCTTCTATATGTTCAAATATATGATGGTTACTAGCCGCCTTAAAGGAATATTTTTAAGACACTCAATGAACGTTCTATAAAATTTCACCTTAAATTTTTCGTAATAACCATCATATAATTCTTATAAGATGGTCACGAACTTGTGATCGTGCTATCTGTTTCTCAGTCTATGTGGTCATCCTATATTACCCAACCTCTTGTAGTGATATATAAGATATTTTAGCTAAAAATTATGAGATTGTTGAAAATTTAACGATAAGGATATTTAAGCAACAAATTATGATATAATCGACAATTTCATCACAATTTAGCTATAAAATTATAGATATCATATTTCAATGTTCAGATGTGTAAAATATTGACATGCCTACAATGTTGTCGATATTTTCATTCTAGATAATAATAGCATTCAAAGACTTTTAGTTCAAATTCAACATATTTATTAAAATGATTAAATGCATTAAACATGAGTTTATATTTAATTGAATCAACGATAACAACTAAAATTGTTCATTTTGTATTGAATTATGTAGATTGTTAATAGATATAAATAATAAAAGAGGTTACAATTTTAGCTATTTTGACTCTCACATGTTTTTCCTCCTCTTTAATGAAATGCTATTACAATTAAATTAGAAATATACTAAATTTTCTATTTTGAGTATAACATTTGTTTCTTTTCCTCCTCTTCAATGAAATATTATTATAATTAAATTAGAAACATTAGTAATTTATGCTTTATAAATTTCTAGCAACAATTTTTCATATATTTTATTTTATATTTTTAAAGGGGAATTAAAGTTATCTTTTTTGATTAAATAAGTGAAAATTATACTAAAATTCGAACTTAAGTCTAAGGATGTGAGAGTTAGAATTCATATCACGAAGACCACAACCTTTTCATATATTTTTTTCTTCAATAAAATTAGTTATTTATTTTTTATTTTTTTCTATTTATTATAAGTAACATTTGGAATCTAGGATTAAATTAATACTTTCATTAAATACTTGTAAGAATAAATTTAACACAATTAATTAAATTATTTAATTCTAAAAACATCTCATAAAATTGTGAGAGATTATTGATAGTTATTTATGAATCTTGCATAACCATACTGCAATACATAAATCCTAGATTTACCATGATCCTCTAGTGAACTTTTTAATTAATTCTAAATTACCTTGGTCCATAATTATGATTTTCTTGAGAAACACAATCACCAGTGATCACTATAAGTCTTTAGATCTCCAAGTAATCCCTTTCAAATTCGATGGAGAGAGCAAGAGAGGTGGTAGCGATAACGTTTTGTTCTGTACAAGGAGAGATACCCAAAATTGCAAGTTCTTAACCAGAAAACCCTTTTTTCTAATTTTTCTCTCTGTATTTTCTGTTTTATGTATATTTTTAATATATATAGAGAGAGCCAAACTATATTATGAGAGAGACGAAGAGCTGCTAGTAGAGGAAAACACACCTCTGAATTTCAAGAGATAATTTATAATCTATTTCCTTATTTAATATTTTCTTATTGGATCCTTAGCAGATTCAAATTTTGAATTCAGAAATTGCCTATATGGGTATTTCCTTATTTATAGTACATTGTCATATTTAATTGTGTTCTCTAAGGACCAATAGTATAGTTGTATTATTTCTAAACTTTATATATTTTAGATCATCACTAAATCATAAAGTTATTAATATACATTCTACACATTAAATGTTCTACTTCTCATGACACATATTGAACTTGATAAACAATACTTAATTTAATCACTTCATAATGGGTCTAATTAGATATTTGACTGTCTATTATTCAATATATATTTATATCACATATAAGCCTATATATGTTGTAATTAATTGAAATTAATTTCAACAATCTCCCACTTGGGCTATATGTATAAACATATATTGATAAAACTGAATTGAGTACTCAAATTGTGTTGTCATAGCCTTTTGCGTCATCAACCAATTCCATCCATCAATCATATTTACAAGGACTTAAGTAGTATTCATCTCATAAAGTGAAACTAAATCAACATAAACCATTGTGTAAACATAACTGAATGGCATGAATCATAAAGGGATGTGTAGTTTGGAAATTACATGCAATGTGATCCATATGCTTATCTCCAATTTGGTCACTTTAACTTATTTGATTTTGAGGTCAATAAGTGCATAATAAAATGAATAACTAAAAGCTGAATAAATGAAGTCTGAATAACTACATGATGCATACAAATAACAGAATATCATATAAAAGTTAACTGTATGATATCTGTAAAAGTGTATCATATAAAACATAAAACATGATACATAAAATACAAACTCCCACTAAATCTGAAATTCCTCTGTAGAATAGATACCCATGTGAGCGACATGCTTGTGAAACTGTTTGGGTAACAATCCCTTAGTCAATGGATCTGCTAGCATGGAAGCTGTACCAATATACTCAATACTTATAAGTTCACTCTGAACTCTTTCCTTCACAACAAGGAATTTAATGTCGATATGTTTGGATTTTGACGAGCTCCTGTTGTTGTTGGAGTATAGTACTGTTGAATTATTGTCACAATATATCTTAAGTGGCAACTTAATAGTATCCATAATACGCAACCCAGTGACAAAATTCTTTAGCCATATTCCATGGATCGATGCCTTAAAACACATAATGAATTCGGTTGCCATGGTGGAAGAAGCAATCGTGGTCTACTTTGCACTCCTCCAAGAAATAACTCCTCTAAACAACATAAAAATACAACCGGATTTTGAATTCATGCTATCCACACAGCCCTTAAAATCGGAATCAGTATATCCAATGATCTCAAGCTTATCTGATCTCCAATATGTCAGCATATGATCCTTCGTTCTTTACAAGTACTTTAGTATCCTCTTGATTGCTCTCCAGTGATCAATACCAAGATTAATAAGATATTTGCCTAAAATTTTTGTGATGTATGCAATATCCAGATGTGTACACACTTTAGCATACATCAAACTTCCTACTACTGAAGCGTATAGAATCTAGTGCATTTATGATTTCTCAAGTTCTATTTTTGGACACTGATTGAGACTAAATTTGTCTCCTCTTACAACAGGGTATTTCTTGGTTTATAGTGTTCCATGCAATATCGCTTGAGAATATTATTGATATATGATTGTTATGAAAGCCCCAAAATACCCTTATTTTGATCTCTTTGTATTTTAAGGCCTAACACATATGATGTTTTGCCAAGATCTTTCATATCAAAATGCCTAAAAACAAATCTCTTAGTTTCACACATCATGTTTATATCATTACTGTTAAGTAATATGTCATCAACATATAAAACCAGGAACATAAACTTACTCCCACTCAACTTGTGATATATGCATTCATCCATCAAGTTAGTTTCAAATCCAAATGAGACAATTACTTGATGAAATTTGAAATACCGCTGTTGAGATGCTTGCTTGAGTCCATAGATAGATTTATTTAATTTGCAAACCATCTGCTTTGAGTCATCAGACTCAAAGTTAGGTGGTTGCACCATATAAATAGATTCATCAATGTCATCATTGAGAAATGCAATCTTAACATCCATCTGGAGTAACTCAAGATCAAAATGGGCCACTAAAGCCATAATAATTCTGAAGGAATCTTTCATAGACACAGGTGAGAAAGTTTTTCGTAAAGTCGATGCCTTCTTTCTGTGTAAATCCCTTAGCAACAAGTTGTGCTTTGTATCTTTCCACATTACATTCTAAATCCCTCTTGATCTTAAATATCCATTTGCAGCAAACATATTTCACACCTTCAAGTAATGGGACGATATCCCAGACTTTGTTGTCATACATTGACTTTATTTCCTCATTCATGGCCTTGATCCATTTATGAGAATTCGTACTTTTCAAAGTTTGATGGAGATTGAGAGGGTCATCCCTCATCATGCCAATGTCGAATTCATGTTCTTGAAGGAACACGACATAATCCTTAGATATTGTGTTTCTTTTCTCTCTTATAGACCACCTTAAAGGCACTTATTGTTGTAGTTCTTGAGGTGGTATAAGTTCCTCTTTAGTATCAACGTTGTCAAGTACCAGATTCTCTTACATTTATGGAGGTTCATTCACTGTATGATCCTGAACCAATGAGTTTCTAGATATTCTTATTACAATTGGCGCCCCTTGTATAGGAGAATCTTGTTTCTCTTCAAAGAAAATTTTATTTCTATTTCCCCCTTGAACCATAACATCCTCAAAGGATTTAACTACAATTGTCTCAAAAATTGTTCTATTAGTGGGATCATGAAACTTATACCCCTTGGACTTTTCCGCATATCTGCAAAAATATAAACTAAATGTCCTTTTGTCTAGTGATAACTGTATTTTATATAGTTATTTTCACCTATTTTATTAATTATAATTGCTATGTTCTTTACATTTTTTGTTAATTTTAGTTAAATAAATTAATATTCACCTTTTATATGTTCAGAAATACATTTTTAAGAAAATTAAATAATTTGTATCGAAAATGTACCTAATTGCAAATTTTTGTCCAAAAATATAATTTCAAATAAATGAGTGCTTAATTGCAATTTATAAAAGTCAAAAATAGAATTTAAATTAAAATTGGGCTTGATTGCAATTAAAGAAAGATTAAAATGTAATTTGAATTAAATTTGTGGATCAAAATGCAATTAAGGAAATTGAATTTTCTGCGCAGGAGAAGAATGCCACTCGCACCACTCACGACGCCCATCATCCACCGTTCGATCATTCAATCAACGATCCAGATTTGGCGAGTGCATTCCAGACGAAACAAAAGGGCGTGCCTGGTATATATCTTGCACGCAGTTCGGCACACGTGGGGCCCACTTGCCGCGCAGAGTGGGACCCACATGTCGGCTGTGCAGAATTTCCCCCGAGGCACATCGCTGACCGTTGGATCGGCTGAACGGTCCAGATTGAAGCGCGTGGAACCAAGCTGTCGCGCACCGAACCGCTTGTCTAAAAATCGTGTACGACGCGGGTTATCCAAGCAGCGTGCACCCTCGGTTTATACCAAATAAGAAGAAGCCACGTGTCTCCTAAATATTCCTGCGAATCACATGATGACACGTGGCATGCATTTAGTAAACCAGAATGCATGGAAACGGCGCACGTTTCCAGGCGCGCTGTTGTCTGCCACATGTTTTCCTCTCGCCAATTGAAGGCTGCCACGTGTCCCACTATATTTTTCAACTAATCAGATCGTGACACATGGCAGAGTGTATTGAAAACAAAATCAAGCGCGCATCGTTGTCTCCTACTCACTTTAAAATAATATTTTTGTCGTAACAGTTTGTCCCCCACGCGTTTATTTTTATTTTCGATACAAATATTTTATGCGTGTTTAAAAAAATGTATTATTTTTGATGTATTTTTTTTAGCTATAAATAGGTGATAAGATGATAGAGTTTTTGGAGTTTTTGGGAAGTTTTGGAGAATTTAATTTTTGTGTTGTTCGGTTCTGGACTATGGAACACGCAGAAGCCATTTTTTATCTTCTGTTGTGTTCTACGTGTGCCAAATATTTACGATACGAAATATTTTAATTTTCCTTTCTTCTTCTTCTTATTTTTCTGTATTTGTTGTAATTTTATTTTTAATTAATGAAGTAATTTAATTTTCTAGGGTTGCATTTGATCTAAATTTATGAAGCTTTGATTTTAATTATTTTTCATAGATTTATAAGACGTTCGATTTGTTCGTTCTATTTTGTGCTTAATGCTTTTTGATTATTTACGAATCTTATCAAAACGATCCATGGCTCATAAATAAACTTGGAAGAGGCATTTGTGTGTATATTGCTCGTAGATAGAATGACATGTATGATGAAGGATAGGAATATACCCTAATTGTATGTGTGATCATTTGAGAACTTAGAACTTAATGAATCTTATTAAATTTAATTCTCATAGAGATATAGTGAATTAATTTAACGAGGTGTGTTTATAAGGAGCTCGGAAGAGATGTATGAATAAAAATAGAAGTTTTCGGTTGACAAATTAAATGTACTAAAAAAAATATAAATCAAAAGAAAATAATATGATAAGAGTGGATTAATTTGGTGAAAAATTGCAATCCTAGATTTCTTTTATTTTGTTAACTCTTTTCTTCTTTTTCTAAATCAACGATTGTTTTGAATAAAATTAGAGAGAAACAATTTTAGTACTCAACAAACTGTAGTAACAAATCTCCGTGGGAACGATCTTTACTTACAAATCTTATTACTTGTGAGCGTGTATACTTGCACATTTTTATGTTCTCTAAAAGAGACAACAAGTCCACCAGGTTTTCATAATCAAGTCCCACAACAAGAGAGAAAGCCTTCATTGGAAGATATGTTTGCTCAATACATGGCTAAGAATGAGACTATTCTCCAGAATCAGGCGACATCTATTAGAAATCTCGAAGTTCAATTGGGTCAATTAGCTACTGTTGTCAACAACTGCTCTCAAGGAGTTTTTTGGGAAGTTTTGGAGAGTATAATTTTTATGTTGTTCGGTTCTGGACTATGGAACACGCAGAAGCCATTTTTGGCTTCTGTTGTGCTCTATGTGTGCCAAATATTTACGATACGAAATGTTTTAATTTTCCTTTCTTCTTCTTCTAATTTTTCTGTATTTGTTGTAATTTTATTTTTAATTAATGAAGTAATTTAATTTTTCTAGGGTTACATTTGATCTAAATTTATAAAGCTTTGATTTTAATTATTTTTGATAGATTTATAAGACGTTTGATTTGTTCGTTCTATTTCGTGCTTAATGCTTTTTGATTATTTACGAATCTTATCAAAACGATCTGTGACACATAAATAAACTTGGAAGAGGCATTTGTGTGTATATTGCTCGTAGATAGAATGACATGTATGATGAAGGATAGGAATATACCCTAATTGTATGTGTGGTCATTTGAGAACTTAGAACTTAATGAATCTTATTAAATTTAATTCTCATAGAGATATAGTGAATTAATTTAACGAGGTGTGTTTATACGGAGCTCGGAAGAGATGTATGAATAAAAATAGAAGTTTTCGATTAACAAATTAAATGTACTAAAAAATATATAAATCAAAAGAAAATAATATGATAAGAGTGGATTCATTTGGTGAAAAATTGCCATCCTAGATTTCTTTTATTTTGTTAACTCTTTTCTTCTTTTTCTAAATCAACGATTGTTTTGAATAAAATTAGAGAGAAACAATTTTAGTACTCAACAAACTGTAGTAACAAATCTCCGTGGGAACGATCTTTACTTACAAATCTTATTACTTGTGATCGTGTATACTTGCACGTTTTTATGTTCTCTAAAAGAGACAACAAGTTTTTGGTGCCGTTGCCTATAAGGCCAAGCTTCAGTCGGACAACCCCAAATTCTAAAGTGCTGGAGATTAGGCTTCCGCCCAATCCACAATTCATATGGATTTTTGATCATTGCCTTAGTCGGTACTTGATTCAGAATATATGTTGTCCTTTTAAGTGCTTCTCCCTTGTGTTTCAATGGAAGCAAGGTATGAGAAATCATACTCCGTACCATCTCCATTAATGTTCGATTACGCTTTTCAGCCACATCATTCTTTGTGGGTGAATCCGACATTATATACTGCGGCATAATTCCATTTTCCCCTAGAAATTTAGCAAAAGGCCCTAGACGTTGATCTCTTAAGCCGTCATACCAACCATAGTATTCACCACCATGATCCGATATAATCATGAGTGAAATTGGTAAAATATACATCTCTATTCCTAGTAGTTGTAGAGAATGGCCCACATATGTATGTATGTATCAACTTAAGGACATTGGTCATATGATTGGCTATATATTTGCACATGCTTATTTGCTTTCCCTTCGCACACTCAATGCACAGACCGAGATCTAACATGTCTAAATTTGAATAAGACGTGTAATTCTCTATTGAGAAATATGACCTAAATGCTTATGCCAAAGTGCAGTTGAATTCTGATGTGTTAATTTTTATCTAACGTTTTGAGTTTCATTGTTCAAGGTTTCATTATTAGAAGCAACAATATCTAAAACACAAAGATGATCTAAAACAAATAGAAAACCATAAGCAACTAGATTGGAGTTTTGATACAAACCAAACTTTCTATCTCTAAATAAACAAGTAAAACCTAATTTTTCTAATGTAGAAATAGAAATTAAGTTCTGCCTAAAAGACGGTACAATAAATGTATCAAACAAATCCATATACAAACCAATTTTCAAAAGTAATCTAAAATGCCCTATAGCTTCAACTTCTGCCTTATTTCCATCGCCCATATAGATGTATCTTTCACCATCACTTGGCTTCTGGTAACTTTGGAAACCCTGTATAGACACATAAATGTGAGTAGTTGCACCCAAATATACCCACCATCTGTCAATAGAAACTAAAACTACATTAACTTCTTGACAAACAAATGAAAAAGTAATACCTTTCTTGGCACGCCATGTGTGATAGTTCGTACAATTCTTCTTCATATACCCTTCAGATCCATAGAAGAAACAACTCTTCTTATTTTCTTTATTTGAATCTGAACCGGTAACCGATTTCTTGTCCTTAATGGGCTTCTTCTATGAACTTGTAGTTGTAGCATTTGAATTGGCCTTATGTTTCTATTTTCTTTTTCCCTTAGAGGTAGAAGCAATGGTTGCGTTTTTTCTCTTGTACAATTTCAATCTCTCTTCATTCTAAACATAGTGCGAGATGAGTTCATTAAGTGTCCATGATTCCTTCTAACAGTTGTAACTCACCTTGAACTGTCCAAATGAGGTAGGAAGAGAGTTAATAGCCAAATAGACTAGTATATCATCTGATATAACTAGCTTATGTCCCTTTAGTTTTGAAATGGTATGCATCATTTCAAGAATGTGCTCCGTGACATTACTCTTACCATTGTACTTCATTGTGCAGAGTTTGTTTAATAGAAGACCTATTTCAGCCTTCTCATTCTTGACAAACCTCCACTCAAGCTCCTTAAGATAGTCTTTAGCAAGAATGGAATCAAAAACCGGTCCAATAAAACTTTTAGGAATGGTCTTCTGCATGACCCAAAGATGGAAGTGATTTAACCTCATCCGTCATGCATATGCATTTTGTTCCTTTTCAGAACTAGTTTCAATAGGCACAAATGGTTTGGCGTTCTACAAAACTATGTCTAGGTTAAGGAACCCAATGATAATCTCTAGATTATCTTTCCAATCCTTGTAATTAGAACCCATCAGCAACAGAATGTTATTTATGCCGGCTATAAGATCTGTAATTTTTGCTAAAAAATATTCACAAAGAACTAATCAAATGATCGAATAATTATAATAAAAAATAAAAATAAGGCATATTCCATCTACTAAGTATCTTCGAACAACAATTGTTCTTTAGAGTTAATCATTATTCTAAGATAATTAGGTGTATCAACTGAATGTAATAGTCCCTTTGATGTCAATTAGTCACTCTTCCTTTAGGATGATTAACTAATTACATCTAAAACTTAATTACTATTACCCATTCATTACCACAATTATACACATACAATACTTGACTATTGTCTTTTTTTGGGCTATTCCAATATCCAAACACCATATGTATATCTTCTATGTATAAATTGACAAATGATCAACGCTGGTATGAGAGCTTAATTTGGTAAACTGATACCTTGGTGAATCATTTTCCAAAATATATCTTAATCTGAAGCCTTCATAATGACTTGATATTATCCTTGGCAAAAATTTATTTAAAACATGACTTAGTACAACCTTATTAATTCTTCAAACAATTAATTGATGAAATAATCATTTGAACAAAATCCAAAGTCAAGTTTGGTTTAATCAAATTATTGTATACTCTGTTATGGTTCGGAAATAATTGCAACAGAATACCAAAATAATGGATATACGGAAATACAAATCAAAATATAGTAGTGCTTAATTTGAATAATTTGACCATTGACCATAAATAGTTTGAATCAAGAAAAATTATGCAATTACCTAAATATTTGTCTTAAAAGTTTCAAAATAGAATGAGCTTTTTGTATAGAAAAATTATTCATAAATTTATACTTATTAATTTTCTTAAAAATTTACAAACCATTAAAATACAAACCAAAAATCAAAATTTAATGGTTCAACTAGAGTTTAGTTATTTATGAATCTTACATAACCATATTGCAATACATAAATCCTATATTTACCATGATCCTCTAGTGAACTTTTAATCTTTAATTCTAAATTACATTGGTCCATAGCCATGATCTTTCAGAGAAATACAATCATCGCTGATCACTAAAAGCCTTTAGATCTCCAAGTAATCCCTCTCAAGTTTGATGGAGAGAGCAAGAGAAGCGATAGTGACAACGTTCTATTCTATATAAGAAGAGATACCCAAAATTGCAAGTTCTTAACCAGAAAACCCTTTTTCTAATTTTTCTCTTTGTATTTTCTATTTTCTGTATATTTTAAATATATAGAGATAGTCGAACTATATTATGAAAGAAACGAAAAGACTCTAGTAGAGGAAAAGACGTCTTTAAATTTCAAGAGGTGATTTGTATTCTATTTCCTTATTGGATATTTCCTTATTGGATCCTTAGCAGATTCAAATTTTGAATTTAGAACTTACCTATATGAAAATTTTCTTATTTAATATTTCCTTATTGGATACTTAGTAGATTCAAATTATGAATTCAGACCTTTCCTATATCTAAATTTCCTTATTGGATCCTTAGCAGATTCAAATTTTGGATTCAAATTTTGAATTAGTACATTGTCATATTTAATTGTGTTATCGAGGGACCAATAACATAATTGAATTATTTATAAACTTTATATTATTTAGACCATCACTAAATCATAAAGTTATTAATATGTATTCTACACATTAAAGGCCTCACCTCTCATGACACATATTGAACCCAATAAATAATACTTAATTTAATCACTTAATAACGAATCTAATTAGATATTTGAAAATCTATTATTTAATATATATTTATATAACATATAAACCTATATATGTTATAAATATATGATTATGGTAGATAATTATAACATACTTAATTTAATCACTTCATAAAAGTGTATTGTTGTATTGTAGTGATAGATACATGATCTTATGTTGATAATTATATAAATCTTTAATTGTAGAATTTCATAATTATACATGCCTATAATTCTACAAGCTAACATAATTAACATCTAGCAACATATATTTAACATTGTAACTCTTGTAAATCATGATAATGAGTAGTGATTTTGAAAATTTGTGTAATTTAGTTTAATATAAAGGTATTAATAAAAAAATTAAAATTAGGTGATGCGGAATCATTCCAAACTTAATCACATTATAAACAAGATTAAGAAATTAAGGCATCAATATAAGAATAAAGGAACTTCTTATTTATATATATATATATTTAAAAATCATAAAAGAGAGATAAAAACTGAAAAAATAATTAAATAAGGAGAAGATTAATTGATAAAAATAGGGAAAAAAAGTTATTTGTTTCCCGTTACAAAAACGAGTGAGTGGGAGGAGTTTATTAGTCTTGACTTTTCTTGGATTGCCTTTCTATGAAAATGAAAAGAAAAAGGTGGACTAATAGGAACCATAACATCTATTATTAATATGAAATGATAAACTTTTTTAGTGATATAACTAAATAGTCTAGCTAATAATTCTAATTAATAATAATGTAATTGTCTTAATACCTATTTTTTTATGATTAATCAAATTTACAAGGAAAAAAACTAGAGAGATTTTAGAACAATTGACGGAATCTGTGGATCCCTTAGGGAGTCTATCTATTTATAAAGTATTATATGTATATGTATCGATTACATAAAGTATTATACATATATGTATCGATTACATATAAAGGTGTCAAGGGACATCAAGGTAAAAAGTAGACATATTTATGGTATAAGGTCGACCATCCATAGTTATGGTTGGTGGTCAACCCTATAGATATAAGAGCTCCCTTAGACGGGTCACTCCCAATAGTGTATTGTGGAAGAGTAATACTCGAGTAGCGGATTTGAACAATTCAACTCTCCTAATAAATATGTGTCAGTTATTTGGAGAGAGAAATTTGGGTCTCTATATAAGGAAGTGCCTGGGCTAACCCTATTCATCATTTCCTGCATATTAAACAAAAGGTTTTCAGTTCTGTGGTAAGAAATTAACTCGACATATAGCTTATTTCCTCACATTTTAGAGTACAAGTTATTTGAGTCTAACACTTTTCTTCTTTCTTTTTAGGTCGGTTCTAAAGAATCATTTCCTTCTATTTTCAAACTCGACCCTAGGTAATCTCTTCTTATTGTGCTTATTAACCCCTTTCTTTTATGTTTTGTGGTATTTTGTAGAGACTATATGCAGAGAAGATATCTCAGGCTTGGGCTCCTAGGAGAGCCCATAATACCCTAGCCTAAGTGATGATGTAGAATCCTCCACCAAGACAAGATTTTCAAGCTTTTTAGTTGCTAGGACATGGAGGAAGAAAACAAGGAACAAAGGTACTGGGGAACCCATAGGCCATACTAAGGGTTGGTTAGCCCTAGACAAGACTAGTGGTCTATCACCACATGATGAGGAAAGGTTGAGGAAAATATATAATATCCTCTTCTTTGTCCAACTAATGATTCCAATGTTAAGGGCTCGTGACAATGACCCACCTCTAGTTGGATGGATAGTCTTTCATGCAAAGGCTCTATGGTTAGGGGTCAAGTTTCACCTATACCTTTTGGTAAGAATATTTTTGGTAAGGACTCTACTCACACTGGGTTAGCTGATGCCCAATGGTTAGAGGTACCTGCTCTACCGTATGGTAATATGTAAAGAGCTTAGGGTGGATTTGAATAGGCCTGAGTTTAATAAAGCTTACATCCTGAAGTAGAACCTCATAGACCCAAGGAGGGTATACATGTCTGTTAAGCTAGATCGGGCTATAAATATGGCCCTTCTTGAGAATGAGAAGAACTAGAAGGAATATTTTTTTATGTCTCAGGCCGACAGGAGTTATCAATGAAATAAGGTTGATAAGGAGCACCTAGAATGAAACTGAGGTCGTGATAAGAAATATGGGTTCCTTCATCACAACCTTTAGTTTGGATGTGAAGCAAAGTGTGGTTGATATCTAGAACTATCTGTTTAAGAAACCCTACAGAGGCATCTATTATATACCCCTCGTTTTGTAACATATGAGCTGATGAGGAAGGGTTCGTTGGAGACACCTCATATGATTATTTGTAAACATGGACCTAATCCCAAGAGTAGGACCCCTTCTACAAACTCTGGAGGTAGGTTCGAGGTGGTCCTTGATGATGGTGAACTAGACCTTAGACTTGAAAATTTCTTTTTCCCCATATTTTTTTATGGCTCAACCCCATAATACTAACACCTATTCACCATTTATCTTTACAGATACTATGAAGTTTGATGCTAATTCTCTTATAGTACGGATTAAGACCAAGTTTCCTCTTCTAACGAAATGCTCTAAAAAAACTACACCTCTAAATAAGGGAAAGGCTCTTCTAAAAGGAAGACGAGGAGCAAGTCCTCTCGACAGAAGGGCCTCTCCATCCCTTCTAAAAGTAAAAAAGAAAATGACCATGGATGAGCCCTCACCCAGGCTTGAACCCTCACCAACTTCCCTAGACTAATATACCTCACTTTCTCTGAGCTCGACACCCCACATACCCGTTCACCTCATAAGGGATTCAAGAAAGTAGAATGGTGTCATCAATGATCTTACTACTGATGTGGATGAACTGGCTCTTTATCGAGGTATGGAACCAAAGCAACTTGACCACTATGTGGGTCATCTCCTTGTTATGGCACACGAGAGGAAGCTTGATGCCATATGTAAATACGAGGTCTCATAAGTCATGATTAGTCGCCTGATGTACCAAGTATTCCAATCTTACATCTCTTTTCATATGATGTTTACCTATTGTCATTTATATTTCTCATGTTTGACCTTACGTCCTTTAGCTTTTTCAATTGTAGCTATTTTATGGGTTGAATAGGGTCTAAGGCGTAGAGAGTTTAAAGCATGAGCTTGTATAGGAAAAGGAGAAACATGCTTCAACTTGGGTTAAGTATGCCTTGTAATTGGAAAAGGCTAACAAGTAGGAGTGCAAGGCCATAGATAAGGAGAAGAAACTATCCAAGGCCACTATCGAGCTAAATGATTACGCACTGCATGTGGCAGAGCTTGAGAAGGCCTAGAGAAAAGCCAAGGTTTATATTAATGCACGTGATCATAGGTTAGCGGAAATAGAAGATAAGGATAAGCACGAGCTAGATTCTATGGCCGAGCAGCTCTCATCGATCATGGAAATAAGGTATGGGCTAGCCATTGGATCTTTCAGAGAAGTGGCCAAGAAGAGGGGTATGGGTGAGTATTATTACCAGATTATAGATATCCCAATCACTCCCTAGCAAGTGCCTACTCAATCTCAAGATGTGGACAAGGAGCATGACTCAAACTTGGGAGAGAATGGTGAAAGGATTGAGGTGGACGGTATAGAAGGTGAGATTGGGACTATTAATATGGTAATAACTCAAGGCTCTTGTTACAGTAGATTCTATGCCCTTTTTGTTTTCTTTTTTTTCGAGCTTGATGCCAATCTTACTTATGTGGTCATGGGCTATGCCTTGTAATTTTCTTTTAATTCATTAATGAAAATAAATCTAATCTTAAGAACCAATTGTGTTTATTCCTAGTGGTGCATTTTTATCATTTTCTATGTCC
Organism: Hippophae gyantsensis; assembly: GCA_030763125.1. NCBI lineage: Eukaryota > Viridiplantae > Streptophyta > Magnoliopsida > Rosales > Elaeagnaceae > Hippophae > Hippophae gyantsensis. Next base: position 23,834,855 of record CM061039.1, on the reverse strand, counting down.
AGTTATGATGTTAACCCACTTGATGAGAAACATTCAAGGAGCTAAGGATGGCACAAGTTAGAATGCGAGACACTTAAAGAAATACCACTTCTGATGTATCTTAATTTACTACTTATGTATCATTCTTGTATGTATATATATGAAGTAAGTTATTTCAAGAAATGGTCATCTCTCACTACTATATGTCATGGATTGATCCCCTTGGGCAAGAACCAGATAAAGTGCCCTAACACTTATAAATGTCATGAGGTGATCACCTTAGATAGGAACGAGGTAGAGTGCTCTGACTCTAAACTAGGTAAAATGCTCTCTCCCACTACTATATGTCACAGGATGATCACCTAGGTTAAGAACTAGGTAGAGCACCCTGAAACTTGTAAAAGTCATTAGTTGATTACCTCTGTTAGGAACCAGGTAGAGTGCTCTGACTCTAAAGGGAGAGTTGAGCACCTTGATCAGAAACTAGGTAGATCACTCTCTCTTACTACTATATTCCATAGAATTATTACCTCAGTCAAGAACCAGGTAGAGTGCCCTGATGCTTGTAAAATTCATGAGTTGATCACCTCGGTCAAAAATCAGGTATAGTGCTCTAGCTTTGAAGGAAAAGTTGAGCACCTCGATTAGGAACCATGTAGAAAGTGCTCTCCCAGGTAGAGCATTCTGACACTTGTAAAAGTCACGAGCTAATCACCTAAGTCAAGAACCAGGTAGAGTGTTCTAACTTTGAAGGGAGAGTTGAGCACCTCGGTCAAGAACCACTTAGAACACTCTCCCTTATTACTATATGTCATTGGTTGATCATCTTAGTCAAGAAAAAGGTATAGTACCATGACACTTGTAAAAGTAATGAGTTAATCACCTCAATTAGGAACCAAGTAGAGCACTCTGGTTGGTTGTATTGACCAGATAATATGAACAATGAATAAGGAAGGAGAGAATACACATGGAAAATTACATTGGTCTGGCATCACCAACACATTATATTAAAAAAACCTCAAGCGCTTAGACATATGATTGGTGTTCTAGTCTTCTGTCTCCTCTACCAATGGTAACAACTCGACTTGAATCTTGATAATTTTCTTATGTAAATTGGCCATTGTTTCAAGAGGCACCAAACTTAACGCCAGCATAAAGCATTCCACTTGTTCATCAATGCCCATCACCTTGATGAAGACCCACTCAAATTGCTTCATATAGAAGTTTGGATAGTAGGAATCCTTATCCACAAGAGTGACCATTTTGGTCATGGTCCTTCTCTCTCGAGCTTGAGTTTAGGATAGTTGCTCCTTACTAGAGGCAAACTCATCCTTGGTCTTTTCATAAAATTTTAGCTTATCCTCGAGCTTAGACAACTTGATTTTTAATTCCCCCACCTCGATCTTAAGTCTACCATTTTTTAGTTTTAAAACTAGAACTAAATGTTTTTTAGCCTTGTTAGAGTCCATAAGGTTTGGGAAAGAAAGATGGAAGTCTAGTGACATATGTCTAGTGACATATGTCCAAAAAATAGAGAGGTAGAGAAACATCATAAATAAATACTTTATATGATATAAATACACAATTATACAAGCAACAAAGTTGGTTCCCAAAACCAAATTGATTTTCATTAATAAATCTAAAGTTACAAAGGTTGAGCCTGTGACCACACAAGTAGGAATGACGTTGAGCTCGAAAGGAAGTGAAATGTATATGGAACTTAAGGTCTACTACATTAGAAGGATTGTGTAATTACCAATATCAAAGGTCTCTTGTCCCACCTTCTATACATGCTGCCACCTTGGGCCCATAAGTACATTTACTAGAGATATATAAAATTTGGGACTGAGTAGGCCTATACTGGGGAGTGACCAAGATATATAAAATTTGGTATTAGTGCTTCCCTAGGCCTCTCTTCTTGGCCTCATTTTTGAAGGAGTCCATAGCCAGCTCATACCCTATATCAATACTCTAGGTGAGCTTTTTGGCCATCGTATCAAGATCATCCTACAGCTTCATTCCAATCTCAACTAGCCTATGATTACATGACTCAATATAAACCTCAAACTTCCTATAGACATCCTTTAGCTTAACAAAATGCCTTGAGTTTTCATTTAGCATAGCAACGATCTTAGGCAATTTCTCCCCCTTATCTATAATGTCACCCTACCACATGTTAGCCTTTGTCAGTTGCACCGCATATTTGGCCCAAGTAGAGGCATGGCTCTCCTTTTCCTATTCGAGCTTATGCTTCAAATTCCCCACACTTCTAGCCCTTTCTAACCCATAAAGTAGCTACAAATAAAAAAAGCCATATGACATGAGGTCAAACATAAGAAATACAAATAATTACAATATATATATATATATATATATATATATATATATATATATATATATATATATATATATATATATGGCATCGAGCTACCCTTTATGTGCTATAAAAGGAAGGTGGCACATATAGTGGTCAAGCTGCTTGAGTGCCATACCCCACTATAAAGACATCCCATCATATCAGTAGTAAGATAATTGACAACACCTTTTCCCTTCCTTGAATCCCGTATAGGGTGGCCAGACACTTGTGGACCTGAGTTGGGAGGTGGTGAAGTATGTCGATCATAAGATATGGGTGAGGGTTAGAAGACATTCAAAGGTTCTAGTCTCAGCATGGGCTCATCAATAGTCATTTTCCTTTTCCTTTTTAATGGGATGGGAAGGTTCTTCTACCAAGAAGACTTGCCTATCTTCTTCCCTTTAGAAGAGCCCCTACCTTGCACAAGTGGTGTAGTTTTTTAGAAGCTCACCCCTTGAAAATCGACCTTTCTCTTAAGCTATGCTAGGAGAGCATATGAGGTGAACTCCATAGTTTTTGCAAAGCCTTAAGGCTAGGTCACCATCGTTAGGGATCACCTCAAAGCTTTCCATGTAGTTTGTGGGAAGGGCTTGGAAATTTAAGGGAGATCAAAGTTTATGAATGATTCTATTAGGGGGCTTTACTAAACCTTGCCCTATCAACCCATATGCAATAAAGCGTGGGGTGTTTAATAGTTACCTCCATAGGGTTTTCTCAGGTAGATAGTTCTAGATATCTACTAGGTGCTCCTTATTAGCCTTGCATCATTAATAGAAGTTTCTTACTGACTTGAAATGTAGAATAAATATTATTTTCAATTCTTTTCATCCTCAAGGAAGGCAACATTTATACCACGGTTCTACTTTATTGGCTTGTATACCCTCCTTAGGTCTGTTGGGTTCTGCTTCAATACATAGGCTTCATTTAACTCGGGCATCTCTAGATCCATCCTGAGCTATTTACATATCAGTGTAAGGTAGAGTAGGTACTTCCAGCCATTAGGAATCAGCTGACTTGATGGAAGCTGAATCATAGCCAAATATCTTCTTATGAGAGGATACAAGGGAAACCTAACCCTAGACCACAAAGATTTCTTATGAAAGACCATTCACCTAGTTAGAGATGGGTCATTGTCATGGGCCTTGACATTGGAATCATTATTTGAACCTAGGTGATGTCGTATGTTTTCCTCAACCTTTCCTCATCCATAGTTGATAGACACTACTACAAAAAGGATCTTTTAAGTCAGGATTTAAAGTTAGTTTTTAGGCAAAATTGACTTATAATGAATTTTAAGTCAGTACGTCGAAAGACCGACTTAAAAAATTAAAAAAATAGCTACGGTCCTACGTATTAACCAATGTTACATGTAGGACATATTGTCGGTTCTATGTGTCAACTGACATAAGCCATGTGTACCATCGATTGATACTTAGGACCTATGTGTAGCGTCGGTTGACACGTAGGACCGATGGTATGAGTTTCACATTAGTCCTAGGTGTCAATTGACCCTACCTAACTTTTTTTTCCTTTAATCTCTTCTTTCTCCCAATTTTAGATAGAATTGTGCATTATTTCTTCTTCCACAACTGCAACTATAAAAATGACCATCGTTCTCCTACTCTCTCATTTTTCGGCCACCTCCGACCACTAATTCTGATGATGTTTAGTGGGCTTTCTTGCTCTCCAATTTGTCTTATATATTCACTATTTTTTTAGCATAATACTCAAATATTTTATACTCATTTTTCTTCACTTTCTCACTTACCGAACACTCTTTTTTCTATGAATTATTTTACAATTATTATTCAAATTTTTTATTTTAATGTATATTATGTGTTATTGATTGTGTATAAAGTTTTATGTTACGTAGGTTGTGTAGTTTTATTCAAACTTAGAAGAGAAGAAGGCATTTTATTTATTTATTTATTTTCATAATTTTATATATTTAAGTTTTTGATATATATTAATTTATTTTAATAAAAAATTTGAAAATTATTTAAATGTACATAAAAAATATATATAATATATTTTTATATGTATATAATATATGACTTTATTAATATTTATTATTATGTATATGTATAAAATATTTATTACTATTAATTACATGCATTTATATATATAAAATTATTATATATTATATATTTTTAATATTATATATTTTTAATATTATTATGAGTTTATTAATTGTTTGGTTTTTATGTATTTATTTTTATATGATATTTTAATAGATATTTTAATAATTAAGAAATTCATATATAATAATATCTTAAATATATTGGTTGGATACATATTTAATATACTTAATGTCATTACAAGAAAATGGACAAATCTTAGATATCAAAGTGTAGAATTGAGTAAGACTAAATTTCTGGAGTTGAAAGTTTCTTGGAATTTGCTCATAGAAATAGTAATAATGAAATTAGTATGATTCAATGCCTATATATTAAATGTAAAAATGAGAAATTTCATGATGTTGACAATGTTAAGTATAATCTTATCTATAATGGTATTCTTTTGAGTTATATACATCTTATCAAAATGTACAGACAAAAAATAAGTTTCATGATGTTGAAGATGAACTACATGAGGATGATGATCCCCAAACCTTTAAAAACTTATAGAAGATGCCGAAAAACCGTTATATCTAGAATGCAATAAATGCACTAAAATGTTGAGATTGGTTAATTTGTACAATATGAAGGCAAAAAAAGATTTTTCTGACAAAGGATTCATAGAAATACTGAATCTACTAACATATATGTTTTCTGAGGGTAATGAATTGCCATCTTCAAAGTATGAAGTGAAGAAACCTCTTAGTTTATTTGGCATGGAATATCATAAGATTCATGCTTGTCCAAATGATTGCATTCTTTATAGAAAAGAATATCAAGCATTAGATGATTGTTCGGTGTGTAAAGAATAGAGATGAAAGCATGCTACAAATGATACAACACCTAAGAAAGGTATGTCTGAAAAGGTTCATTGCTACTTTCCTCCGATTCCTTGCTTTCAAATATTGTTCAAAAGTAAAGAGATATCAAAGATGTTAAATTGGAATTCAGATAATTGATCTGATGATGGGATGCTACGTCATCCTTGTGATTCTCCAAATTATGAAGTAGTAGATAACTTATCCCCTTATTTGCATATGATCCGTACACTATTCATCTTGCCATTGCAGCTAATGGAATTAATCCATACAATTCCTTTAGTTGTAGATATAGTTGTTGGCCAGTAATTATGGTAACATACAACCTTCCTCCCTAGTTATGTATGAAAAAAAATTCATGATGTTAATATTGTTGATCTTAGGACTGAATCAACCTAAAGTTGATATTGATATATATTTGCAGCCTCTGATAGTTGATTTAAAGGTGCTGTGGAATGATGGTGTAAATTGTTCACTTCATGTGCCTTCTGATGCTACCACGGTCCAAGAATCTATTGCATAATATGTGGCTTGGCCTTCGAATCAAGTTTTCATAAATTTTGATATGGTATTATTTTTGTTAACTAAGATAATATTTTTTACTATTATTATATTATTATTATTTTATTGTTACTAACATATATATTACCTCTTATTTAGTCTATTATACCAGAATTAGTAAGTGTGGCACATTTAAGAGATACAAAAAAGTATCTCATGGAAAATCTATGTCTAGTGGACAATCATTGCCCACTAAGTCATTCAAGAAGAAGCCATGGAAAAAATATAGTTATGAATATGTTTTAAACTTTAGGAGAAATCTTGGCTCTTTGAGGACTATTGTTACGAGAAAGACTAGCATAAATGATGGATGGACTGTGCCACTTCATAGAGAAATTTCTAGCATAGACATTGAGCAAACATATATATCGATCGAGTGTATATTGCAACTATTTGAATTTCAAATGATCGTTTTAAGTATAATTCAAGTGTGGACAAGGTGAGTCCTCAATAAGTAAATAACTTTCATTTATGTAGAACATATAATTATATAATTATATTTATATTATCTAATTATTTATATATATTTCTTTTATATAGGGCATGTTATTATCAACTTCAAGCTCATCACCTATCACATTTAGCAATGTTCTATGATTCATCATTTGTCAATCAATATCAAGAGCATGATGTTAGCATCAAAGGTAAACAATTATGTGATAAGGAATTAACACTAAACATAAATCAAAAGTTGATAATCCTTTGCTACTAAATTTTGAACAAGGCCAAGATCATTGGATGTTGATAATCCTTGATCTATATGGAAATTATGTTAGTACTATGACTCAGCTTCCATAGAATTGAGTTAAGACACAAAAGTAGTTATTGAAATGTAAGAGTTATAGTTAGCTATTTTCTTCTATTGTTCTTTGTAATATTTAATAAATAACTAAATGTTTTAAACTTTGATAGAACATAGAAGCTGTGGAACAAGAGTAGGGGCTTTGCCCTTAAAAAATCATATATGCTTATATGAGACAAAGTTATGGTATATACAAGCGAATATTAATAATTTAATAAATTTTACTATTGAATAATAAAGATATTCGAATATGGAAAACCATGTATACTTGTTTTTTGTAGGTTCCACAACAAAATGATAGAGTCATATGTGATTACTTTGTCATGAAATATATGAGAAAAATCACTTCAAATATCAACATTCCAATTAAATATGTGGTAATCTCTTTTACTAATATACTTTTTTAACATATATAAGTTATTTTTGTAAATTCATGATATTACATTCTTATTTTGAATTTAAATACATGTAGTTCTTTGGTTGGAACAAATCTAGCTATCATATGCAAATTTTTGAGGATTTACGAAAATAATAGACAGAACACATGCTTCAATTATAACATCATAAGAATAATCAAGAAAATAATATGATGATATTGAATAGCATAGGACAACACTATAGTAAGTTTTTTAATGCTTTAATTTCTCTATTCTTGTGTCTTTGAAATTTGGGCTTGTTTGATGGATGTTTAGGAGAATGAATTGGTTTTTGGACCTATTTTCCTACCCAAATTCCATCTCATCTCATTGAAGAGTTCCCTAGTCATTATGAATGGGACATTATTGGTGATTCTAAGCAACAAACCATGCTTCCTCTCCCTGAAATAAAGTGGAAATATCACAAAATCCATGACAAAGGAGACGTTATCACTTCATTTGTAATTTAAGTTAAATAGATATGTGTATTGTATATAAATTATTTTTTTTTGTAATAAATTTAATTCTCAAGTAATTAATTAATACTTAAATTTTCAATTATTTATACTATTTAAAAACTACTTTAAAAATATTTTGGTTTTTCTGCTATTATGTGATCGAAAAAAAGTAGTGAGGATAATAAAAAATGTGCAAAATATGTTAAAAAATATAGAATTTAAAGTCGGTTCATGGGTTGAACCGACTTTAAATTTGAAGTCTCCTCATTTTAAGTTGATTAATAACCGACTTAAAAGGTTGTTCTTGTAGTAGTAAGGCCACTAATCTTGACCTTGAACGCCTAGTCTTTGGTACATCCTTAGATTCCCCAATATCCAGGTTCCTCATTTTCTTCCTCACTACAAAATATCCCAAAACATAAAAAAGGATAAGGCACAACAAAAAGAGATTACCTAGGGTTGAGTTTGAAATAAAAGATTAATGATTCTTTAAACCAACATGAAAAGAAAGTTGAAATATGTTAGACTCAAGGAATTTTTACTCTAAAAACTCGAGCGAGTAAGCTATGCATCGAGTTGATTTCTTACCACCAAACTGAAAACATTTACGACTCGAGCTAAGGCAAAAGAGCGTTATTTCTCTTGATTTTTTTCTGATGTTTAGGAAATGATGAAATAAGGCTCAATCTCGGCACCTCTTTATATAGAGACCAACATTTCTCTCTTCAATCAACTGTCACACATTTATTAAGGGAGCTGAACGATTCAAATCCATTTTCAAGGAATTACTATTCCATCCCAATTTAGAACTCGAGCTGAAAGGATAAGGGGATTGGATGTTTGGAAGACAACACGAGCCATAAGATGAGTCATCCTCAAAGACCTACCTTTTTCCACACCCATGAATACACTCATAGGAGAGACATGTTCCACAAAGCTTTAGCAACTCAAGGGTCCACTACCAACCTAAGTTATGTTGTGGTCGACCTTAGACTATAATTATTCTTACTTTTATTTTTATACCATGTGACATCTTAGATATGTCTACCTTGTGTAATCGACATTGTACATGTGACACTTTATATATATACATGGATTCCCTTAGAGATGCAAACATTCCATCAATTTCTCTGACTTCTTTCTAGTTTCTCTCTCTATAAATCGAACAAATCCTAACATACCCATATTATGGGTTTTGATAATGGGTGAATGATTATTCTTCTCATCACTTCAATGCTACTTGGGCAAAGTTGTTCACTTTTTGGCCGACCATATTTTCTAGAGTGGAATGCTAAACCTGATAACGGGTGTGTGCCCGTACTTTGTCATTCATTTCTTTTCTCTATGAGATATGGTCGTCTCAAATTTATGTTCATCGTAGGTATAGCCATCTTTAGTTTTTTTCATTGATGGTCATCTTCAGTTTACCATGAGGTGAATTTCGTTCTTCAAATTTATAGACTCATATGAGTTTTGTGAGGTAAGTTTTCTTCTTAAGATTTGAAGTATTGAAGATGGATCTAAATGAAATGACATTTCAGTGGGATGTATAATTAGTTTCACGGGAAGGATTTAACTAAAAACATTTTGGTACCAAATTGTTAGTGCATGAGTTAAACGTCATAAAAATTAAAAAAATTCATGATTTCAAGTTTTTGGAATTATATTCAAACAAATAAAGAACAATACCATTTCTAACATATAACATGTTGCATTTTTTTTAACAAAATACCATATTAAAAAGCCATAAAAACTCATATTTGTTGTAGTGTAGGATAGAATTGATATTTATTATAGTTTATTACAATTTAAAAGAATCCCATGGAAACTTCTAATAGTCTAACGACATAGCTCACACACATCCCTTATTCTCTTAACAATTTTCTTGTAATCTAGTAAGCAAAGGGTAGTGCCAAGATATCCTATAAAAGCTAAATTAAGAGCCATTGCTTATTGTTGGGGATGGTTCAAATTTAGAGAGATGCTGGAGAGAAGTAATGTGCTAATAATCATTGCTTAATACCTTTTATTGCTTATATATCAAAATAAGATTGCATCACCTAGGGCAATAAAAGGTAAAACAATTGAGTACAAACACATATATTGACCTCGAATACCGCCCTAGATGGTCAGTCTTTCATTGTCTAGGCCTTACATTGGAGGTACGTGTGATGCACTATGAGTGGGTTTGTCCTGCAAATCGGACTTCAACACTATGGACTTGGTTGATATCCAAACGCTCATGCCACAACTGAACTTAATTGCTTGGATTCAAAAGTTACTTAAGAAAATGAAGGTGCAAAAAACACAACCATTTATCCTATTATATGATAACATCAGTGCAGGGTCACTTAGAAAATAATTCAATATTGCGTTATAGGATTAAACTAAATATGTGGAAATTGATTTCTATTTTGTTACATAAGAGGTACAAATTTGTGAACTACTACTTGAACATGTCTCAAGTGAGGAACAAGTGGAAAACTTCATGACTAAGCTAATCTAATGGAGATTGAGGTACTAACTAAGTTAATGTTTACAAATATTCTAAAGATCCTTAAGATCCTACAAATATTCTCAAGATATTATGCAAGGCATAAATTTGGAATGTCAAATTAGATGCAAGGAATAAATTAGGAAGGAATTTTTTGTTTTAGTTACTTATGGGCCTTTTATATTTACTAATTTTTATTTTAATTAATTATGGGTTTTATTTTAATTCTCATTCTTTTATTTAATTGTGAGTCTTTTATGTTTAGCAATTTTTATTTTAGTAAATTGTGAGCTTTTTATTTTAAGTTTTTTAGTCTTTTATTTTAAAGTTTGGATTAGGTTCAATCCATAACTAAATAGGCCCATTAAGCCCATTTCATCTAGGGTTTTTTATTTTAGGATTTCTTGCTTATTAATAAGAAGAGCTGTGTAATTTGGAGGTAAGAACGAATATCATTAATGAAAAGTATATTTCATAAAGCTTTTTCTTTACTTTCTTGTGTTATTGATTGAATACTTGAATTTGACTTATCAAAGGGAGTGATCATCATTTGTGGCATCTCAATATTGGGTTTTTAAGGACTTTGTTTCCTTAGGGTTCTAATCTGATCATCTTCAACACGTTCTTAGCAAATCAATTGTTTCTATTCTTTTGAGTTCGTGGGTTCCTAGGTTGTTCGCTTAAAGGGTTTGCATCATTTGGTATCAGAGCCTTGGTTGCTAAAAAAATTCATCCTTTGATTTTTTCTGCGTTCTTGAATCACAAATCACAAAGAAGAAGAGAAATTTCATTCTTTTGAGTCTTGTGTTTTCTATCAATTTCGTTGTCGTTGTTTTCATATTTAGATTTTTTCCATAGTTTTCTTTGATTCTTCATATATTTTTCTTGATTCTTTAATTATGTGTTCAACCTATCTTTGTTCTTCAAAAAATTAAAAAAATAAAAACAAAAAAAGGAGGAAAAGGGTGTTCTTCATAGTTTCAAAAAACCAAATTTGATAAATTGGAGTTGCAACTTTAAACGGCCACTAACTTTTGACTAGGGTATCAGAAAAACCATTATAATATATCAAATTGAAGCTCGTTTTGATCCCTAATGTTGCGACTGCATTTCGTATCGTTTTTGACCTCAAATTCCGTTGTTTAGACCACTTATTGAGGGGTTAAAGATTTGTCGCAACTTTTTGCATTTGTTTTCGATTCTTGTTCATTAAGATTGTGAATTTTTTTTGTGAATTTTATATTTGTAGGAGAAGTAAAAAGTGAAAAAAGAAAAGAAAAGAAAAAGGAGATCATAGTAATATATTGTTAAAGAATCTAATTCTTGTTTTACTGTTGATTTTTCTTGTTCTTGTTGAAATTGGTTTTCCTTTATTTTGTTCTTGCTACCCGAGATTGATTTTAAAAATAAAAAAAAGGAATCATAGATGATCAAGAGTCTTTCTTTAGAGTCCTCCCTGTTAAAGAGTCTTTCTTTAGAGTCTTATTTGGTCATAGAGTGTTTCTCTAGAGTCTTCTTTGGTCAAGAGTGTTTCTTTAGAGTCCCCTTTGCTCAAGAGTGTTTCTTTAGAGTCCTCTTTGGTCAAGAGTATTTCTTTAAAGTCCTCTTTGGTCAAGATTCTTTCTTTAGATTCCTCTTTGGTCAAGAGTATTTATTTAGTATCCTATTTGGACTTTCTTTCTTTAGAGTCTTCTTTGGAATTTCTTTCTTTAGAGTGTTCTTTGGATTTTATTTTTGTCATACTTTGCCATTAAGTTTTTAGAATTCTGAATTTTGAGATATTAACTAATAAAATGATTACTTCTTAAGATTTGTTGGATTCTTTGATTTTTTTTAAGAACACAAAGGAGGATAGCATGAGCTTTGATTGGTAAAAAAAAGAGTGAGAATAGTGTTGAAAAAAATGCCAAAATAGTGTTAAAAAATAGAGTAATAACAATCTTATTTGGAAGCAAACACAGGAGAGTGTGTGTGAGTTATCTCATTTTTTTTCTACAGCTTGAAATGTCAAATTGGATGCAAAGAATAAATTAGGAAGGGATTTTTTTTTGTTTTAGTTACTTATGGGCTATTTATGTTTAGTAATTTTTATTTTAATTAATTATGGACTTTTTATTTTAATTCTTAGTCTTTTATTTAATTGTGGGCCTTTTATGTTTAGCAATTTTTATTTTAATGAATTGTGGGCTTTTTATTTTAAGTTTTTTAGTATTTTATTTTTAAGGTTAGATTAGGCTCATTAGGCCCATTTCATCTAGGGTTTTTTATTTTGGGATTTCTTGCTGATTAATAGGAAGAGTTATGTAACTTGGAGGCAAGAACGAATATCATTAATGAAAAATATATTTCAAAAAGTTTTTGCTTTGGCTTCTTGTGTTCTTGTGATTTTAAGGACTTTGTTTCCTTAGACACTACTAAAAAACATACATACGGCCTCGATTTTTAACCGTGGTAGTAGGTCTATGACCACGGTTATAAGAACCGAGGCCTAAGTGAGAAAGACCATAGGTAATGACCTATGGCCTCGATTTTCTAATAACCGAGACCATATGATATACATAAATTAAAAAAAATACAATTAGTAATTACAATATTACAAATTAATATAAATTACAATAAATTTATTAATTACAATATTAAAAATCATATTATATTAAAATTAAAAGTATAATTATATTTGAGAGTTTATTATACACTAAAACATGAAGAAAAAAACTTAGTATTACAAACTGACTTTTTAGTATTAATTACAAACATAAAAAAATAGTATTACCAATACCAACATCGGCGTAGAAGACCAAGAATAGCTTGTAATTAACACCAAGAAGTGCAAGTAATTAACACCAAGCGCGCAGTAATTAACACCAACAAGACAAGATTAGCCGCTAGGTGTACCAACACCAACAAGACAAGACCAAAGAAGACTAAAGACCAAGTAGCGCTAACAAAGACTAAAGACTAGCGTCAGAATAAAGACCAGCCAACACCAAGAGGAACCAAAGAACATAACACCAACAATAGGGAGATTTAAATCAATTTAACAACAATAGTACCAACAACAATCAATTTAACAATAATCAAAAGAGGAATAAGTAAAAGAAAATAGCATAGCCATACATGAAAAGATGATAGATTTTAAAGTCAATAGTACCTCTGAAAAAGTAATCATGCAGGCTTTAATTTGGAACATATTCATAAAGAAGAAGGCTTTCAAGGCCTGTAATGGTGCATCCCAACAATTCTACCAAGTTTTTATGACGGATGCCACTAATAAAAATAACTTCATTAAAAAAATGATCTACCTATTGTCTGGTATTGAAGAAAAGCCTCTTTATAGCAACAACCTTTCCATCTAGAAGAATTCCCTACTTGAAATCATGATATTAATATTTTCAATTCTTTTCAGCATAGTCATCGTAAAAAGAAAATAAAAGAATATGGCAACAAAAAAACAACATATTATGACATTATTCACAGTGTAAACTTATATAGTAAGTTTTTAACACGTCCTGAAAAGAACACCAGCTTCTGCATTAAAGGAGATGAAAAACAAGGATACTGATATTTTGATCAACACTGTTTCAATAACAAGTCAAGTTTTCCAAAAGAGAGAGACATATGCATAAATACACATGTAAAGAGAGACAAAGAAGAGTACCCATGTGATGTAGCACACCAGCACCAGCACCAGTACCAGCGCACTAGCACCAGCGCAGCATACCAACACCAACGCAGCACACAAATGTAGCACACCAATACCAAAGCAACAGACCAAAGACCAAATGTAACATCAAGACCAAGACTAACACCAATACCAAGACTAACACCAAGACTAAATAAGAACGCACCATCACCAACACAAGCACCAAGACAAAGACACCATCACTGACCGCACTAGCACCAAGACTAAGATCCAGAAAGACCATTACTAGCACGCACACCAAAGACTAGCACCGGAGCGTAGCATCAAAGATCAATGCAATGCACCAACACCAGTGCAACACACCAACACCAACGCAACGCACCAATACCTACATAGAGCACCAGCACCAGTACCAGTACCAACACCAACACCAGTGCAACGCACCAACACCAGCACTAGCACTAGCGCACCAATACCAAAGACTAACAGAATAAGACTAGTACCAAATAAGAAGACACCAACACCGGTGAAGCGCACCAAGACAAAGACAAAGACACTAGCACCGCCAGAGTGCACCAAAGACGAGTACTAGTGCACCAGCACCAACGCAATGCACCAGCACCATTACCACCAACCAGCGTCCAACGTCCAGCGTCCAGCGACCAACGACCAGCGTCCAGTGACTAGCGAACAACAAACCAGTGGCCAACGAACCAGCGAACAATGACCCATCAAACAGCGAGCACCGAACCAATGAGCTAGGAAGAGGAGGAAGAAGAAGAAGAGATGAGAAGAGGATGAAGAGACAGGAAGAGGAAGAATCACAAGAGGGGAAGAGAAATTTCAAATCTGGGAGAAAAAGGAAGAAAGAAAAAAAGAAAAAAGAAAGAGAGATCTAGGGCGTGTGAGAAGGAAAGAAAGTAAAAGAGAGAAAGAAGGAAAGAAAAAAAAAGAAAAAAGAGAAAAAACATGAAAAAAAATTGATATAACTTATGGCCATGGTTATTGATAAAAATCAAGGTCATAAACATATCATATAGCCTTGATTTTTATTAAACCGTGACCAAAATCTTATGATTTTAGTTTTTATAAAAATCGAGGCCATAGGTCTGAGACCATATGTATGTTTTTTAGTAGCGAGGGTTCTAATATGATAATCTTTAACATTTTTTTAACAAATCAATTATTTCTCTTCTTTTAAATTTATAGATTCTTAAGTTGTTCGTCTAAAGACTTCATGTCATAATCTCTTCATGCTAGTTCTAGAATTTTAGAGTTTGTAAACTCATAATCTTAAAATGCATGAGTCATGTGGTTACGCTATTAGGAGTCTTCGCTCTGTGCTCAATATTTCTAATTATTAACTTTCCAAGTTTTGCTTAGTTTTTTCATTATGTACAAAACTTAATCTGTACATTATTGTCTCTAAATATCAAGGTTTGTTGAAGAATTAAACATTCTAATAATTGTATTTATTAAATAATATTACGTGCACTTAATTCTATCTATCAACGTATTATATTATTTGTGATATATGTATTACAAATTTATATATAGATGATTTCTTATTGTATATTTATATATATGATTAGCAAAAATAACATATACAAATTGCTCGAAATGAATATATTAAAGATGCATTTTGCTGATGTTGCTCCTTCATGTGCTTTGCATGTTCTTTCGTCACTATTTGTTTTCTTTGTTATTTGTGTCTCTACATACGTTATTAAATAAAACGTATGTATTTTAAATGACAAGGTATATTGGGATTATATATGTAATTATGATTTATATAAAGGATAACGACATCGTATAATATATATTATTATTTTTATCATAAAAATATCTGATTAATAATAACTTTAATTAATAATAATATATTAGATTATAATTAATACTAATAATAAAATAAATATTTTATATATTTTTAATATAAAAATAATATTACCCATATAAATTAACACATAAATATAAAAAGGAAATTTATAAAATAAAATACACTCGCACTTAACACATTTGATTTATACATTGATGGGCTTGGTCCGCTTGGACACATTATATTGAACTACCCAACAGCAGCAAATGTCACTGTTATAAAAATAATTTAATAATTAAATACGTAGCTTCAAGAAATGAAAAACTAAAAAAATTAGAAAAATAATAAAATTAGTAACTTTAAAATTTCTGACCATAAAAATTGTACTATTTTTGTTCCATTTATATTTTTAATATTAAAAAAAATTAAGTTATGTAATTAGACATTGTATAAGTTAAAATGTGATTTTTTTAATATTAAACTTAAACTAATTTAACTCTTTTTAATATTATTTGTTAGTTATCTTTATTTTTATAAGTTTTGGATGTTATTTTATATAATTTTCAAAAGAATTTGATCAATTAATAAAAGAATAATTATATATTTTATGTATATTAAGACCATTCATCCTAGTTCAAATTATATTTTACAAGTAATATTTAATTTATTTATTTAAATAAAAAAAATGGTCCTAAACAACAAAATATTCACAAATGTTACATTTTGAAATATACAATGTTTGGAGAGAATTTCATGTGTTAGGATTATAATGATTTTTAGAGAGAAGTGATATTATTGACAAAATGAACAGATCTTGTATTCTCTCTATTAAAGAGATATAAATAACACCTACTAAACATGTGTCAAGGTTATGTAGGTTAGAATTCTCAAACGGTTAAAATAAATATAATTCGACCCTTAATAAGTCAGGTCGTCATATACATTACATAAATAGGTAGTTATATACATGTTGCTTGAGTTTTTAAAATAAGATGTGGCTCAGGTCGTTATGATAGTGTATCAGTCTATTTACTTTGAACATGTCTTGGCCTTCGGATCTTAGTCATCAGGTCTTGATCCTAAGGTCTTGATTCTTAGATCTTGACCATCAAGTCTTCATCTTCAGATTCATAAAGTCGTTATATATAAGAACTATCCTTAATATGAGCGAGGTATCTTAGGTCACTAGATCACGTACTTATTACATAAATAATACCAATTAGACACAATTAATTAAGTCTTAATCAATTAATTTTATTTTTAACATATATCCAAACTTTGATGCATTGTAGTTGAATTTTTTTTATAACTATACACTCAAAAGAAGTATTATTTTTTGAAAAAAAAAAGAAAAAGAAAAAAAATTACTTTTTTTTAATACAACCAAAAGAGAAGTATTATCTGTTATCACAAACATGCATTTCTATGTATAATAAGCAAATATATACTATATCTTATCTTAACTATACTATTTAATATCACTTGGTTATCAAAATCTTACAAACTATTTTTTATTTATCATAATATATATATATATATATATATATATATGTTTTAATTGTGTCTTAATGGAGTTGTGAATGCCTGAAGAATCTCACATATATAATTGGATTTTTGATTCGTAATTAGCGAGCCTTTTCTTTATTTATTATTATTTTAGATAATATAGATTTACATATATTCATTCAAATCAATATTATAATAATTAAATAAAAATATTGAAAATATATTAAATTACATCGTAATAATCTCTATTGAAATTGTCTTCGATTATTACCAATGGTCGACATGGTTGTTATCAACCCTCAAGATATTCGAAGCTAGCATGAGGAGCTATGGATACTAGTGATATAAACACAAGAGAAAAGTGTTACATATATAATCTCTTTATGTCATGATAATTAATTAATTTCATTTAATTTATATTATAAATAATATTATTTAATTAATAATAAAAATAAATTAAAAACTTTTAATAAAATATTAATTTTTTTATGTTGAGTGATTGAAAAATAATTTAAACATGATTAAAAGAAAGTATTTAACACGATTCATTTGAAATATTTTTCACAATATATTTTTTAAACTTTTTTAATTATTATAATTTTTTATTTAAATTATTACTTATTATATATTATATTAACCATGATACATGATACATGCAAACAGATATAGATATAACAAAATCGAATTAATATTAAAGGAAAAAAAACTTTATTAATTAGAATAATCGTTATAAAGCAATTATTATTGTAAAATAAATTAACATTTTATTTGCAACTTTTTATGACAATTGTGACTAATTATTCTATGATAATCGTGGTTATACAAGCGTCATGAAAATTATTCCCATAATTGTTTAGGTTTTTTTAAATTTTTCATGTAAGAAACTCAATAAGTTACGGTCCTAAAATAAAATTAACCCACTCCACATGTCTAGATAATTGAATTGTTCAAATGTGAAACAAACTATACAATACATCAATATTTAAGCAATATGACCCACATGTAACCTCACACACATAAAAAAATATAGGGATTGTACATACTTTATATATATATATATATTTATTGTTGAGATTGGTCCAATTTACAAAGAAAGAAAAGATTAGGTGTTCTTGATAGCGACCGACCTCCAACTGGATGGACAGTCTTCCATAAGAAGGCCTTATGGTTGGGGTAAGATTTCCTCTATACCCCTTTACAAGGAAATGTTTGGCAAGGTCTCAACTCATACCAGGCCATGTGATATCAAATGGGTAGAGATACACTCCCAAACTTAAGTTTTTGCTAGTCCTCGAGCAAAAGGAAGGAAATAAAACAAAGATAACTGTATTTAAAATAGTGATTTTCAAAATATTTCTTTTTGTCTTTTGAAATTACATAACTCAAAGAAATAAAGAATTTTATTTAAGCATCAAAATCAATTTAAAAGTATATTACATTTTCTTAATGAATTTTAGTGTGTGTGAAGTCTTTTCATATTTCATATTTCATCACAAACAAATTTTCATGAAATCACAAATCTCATAAGTTTATTTTTCATTTCTCTCTCCACTAATGTAGACAAACACAAAACACCAAATCAATAGGACTTTATTAAGCTTGTAATGTATGGCTTAAGTAAAGGTAGGATAAAGGATAATATTTAGCTTAAAACTTTTCCCGAGCATAACATTTCAGAATTTAAAAAGATAATTCTATCATCACAATAATTACTTCCCAATTTGGGATTTATCATCATATACAATAACCATTTTTTTTTTCAGATTCTATATTTTTTTTTCAGAATCTCTTTTTTTTCATTTCTTTTTTTTTTCTATTTCTCTTTTTTTTCTTTTCTATATTTTTTTTTCAATATCCTCTTTTTTCTGATATATCTTTAAATATTTACTAACAATTGTCACATGTTAGTGAGATAAGAAAAATAGATATATCTACACACACACACACACACACACACATATATATATATATTTACGTAGGCTTTTGAAATGAGAAAATATATATATAAACTTTGAAGCTCAAAAGGGGTATACTATGGATAATGCATGTAAAGGTAGATAGAAAGGCTCAAACGATCCAAAGATGGCCTAAATCATTTTCTTAGTTAAATGTTATCTATAATTTCGCCTCGAGAGAAAATCAAACAAATTCTAAGAACTGTGACACCACAAAAATCAATCGAATATCATACTCACATAAACCTTCTCTAAATTATCATAGCAACTCAAAAATCAAGACTAGTGCTCATGAATATTTATTTTTGTAAAAATGAAACATACGTAAAAATTATTCATCACTTAGACAATATTCAAATTTTTCAAAAAATTATGCATCATTTAAATCGAAGAAATAAAAATAAATCACTATTCATAGCAAAATATCTTCAATCAACCAAACAAAAAAAAATTTTCACAAGCAAGAACATCCAGAAAGTATTTCAATTACGTTCAATATATCTACCACCCCCAAGCTTAATATACACATTGTCCTCAATGTGTGAAAATTAAAGAACATATGAGATGGGTTTTAAAGAAACTTCCTGGTTTGTTTGATTGGTTAAAATCCAAAATAGCTTCATTTCTTCCAATTTGCACCTACAAAAGAAAATGAAATAAAACAACAACATAACAAAAAATAAAAACTAATACATGCGAAAATAAAAAAAAATAAAATAAAACACATGGGTTGCCTCCCAAGAAGCGCTTGATTTATAGTCTTCAGCTTGACTTCTCAATTTGTTTTTCTTGTGGTAAGTTAAGATTTATGTGTAACAAAATCTCAACTTATGAGAAAATTGAAAAATAAATTAAGCAAGCATCAATAACATTAAAAAAAAATTTCTTTTCTTTTTGTGAGTTAAGATTTGCGTGTCAAACAAAATCTCAACTCACGAGAAAATAAAAATAAAAATAAAATAAAATAAACAACCAACAACAAGCAAATAAAATTATTATTATTATTTTTTCTGTTTTTTTTTGTTTTTGTTTTTGTGTGTTAAGATTTGTGTGTCAAACAAAATCTCAACGCACGAGAAAATTGCAAAATAAAATAAACAACCAACAATAAGCAAAAAAAAAAATTATTTTTCTTTTTGTGGGGTAAGATTTGCGTGTCAAACAAAATCTCAACCCACGAGAAAATTGAAAAATAAAATAAACCAACAAAAAGTAAATAAATTTTTTTTTCTTTTTGTATGGTAAGATTTGTGTGTCAAACAAAATCTCAATTTACGAGAAAATTTTTAAAATAAAATAAAAAAGAACAATAAGCATAATTTTTTTTTTGTTTATTATTTTTTTTTTTGAATTAAAATCAAATTGATTGGTATTAATATCAACAATGAAAATAGTAAACAAATCCCCGGCAACGGCGCCAAAAACTTGTTGTCTCTAAAAGAGAACATAAAAACGTGCAAGTATACACGGTCACAAGTAATAAGATTTGTAAGTAAAGATCGTTCCCACGGAGATTTGTTACTATAGTTTGTTGAGTACTAAAATTATTTCTTTCTGATTTTATTCAAAATAATCGTTGATTAAGAAAAAAGTAAAATAAGAAAATAAAAGAAATCTAGGATTGCAATTTTTCACCAAATTAATCCACTCAAATCATGTTATTTTCTTTTGATTTATATTTTTTAGTACATTTAATTTGTCAACCGAAAACTTCTATTTTTATTCATACATCTCTTCCGAGCTCCGTATAAACACACCTCGTTAAATTAATTCACTATATCTCTATGAGAATTAAATTTAATAAGATTCATTAAGTTCTAAGTTTTCAAATGGCCACACATACAATTAGGGTATATTCATATCCTTCATCATACATGTCATTCTATTTATGAGCAATATACACACAAATGCCTCTTCCAAGTTTATTTATGTGCCACGGATCGTTTTGATAAGATTCGTAAATAATCAAAAAGCATTAAGCACAAAATAGAACGAACAAATCGAACGTCTTATAAATCTATCAAAAATATTTAAAACCAAAGCTTCATAAGTTTAGATCAAATGCAACCCTAGAAAAATTAAATTACTTCATTAATTAAAAATAAAAATTACAACACATAGAGAAAAATAAGATGAAGAAGAAAGAAAATTAAAATATCTTAATACGAAAATATTTGGCACACGCAGAACACAACAAAAGCCAAAAATGGCTTCTGCGTGTTCCACAGCCAACACACAAACACTACTAAAAATCCAAAACTCCAAAAAAACTTCAACACTCTAAAAAACTTTCGAAAACTAAAACTAAAAAAACTTTTTAACTCTATCATCTTCTCTCCTATTTATACCTAAAAAAATACAACTAAAATATTACATTTCTTTTTTTTTTCTTTTTAGAAACGCGTAAAAAATATTCCCTCGAAAATAAAATTGACGCGTTTCGAAATTCGATATCGAAAAACATTAATTTAAAATCACGCGTACACAGGCGTCGTTCTGTTTTTTTTAAATTCAAAGTGCATGCCACGTGTTAGCGTCTGATTCGCTGCACGGATTTAATGCAGACACGTGGCAATATTTCATTGGCTGCGAGAAACGGGCGCACGATGGATGGTCGCACGAGAGACAACGGCTACAACACGGGCGTGATCCTGCGCGTTCGCGCTCATTGTAACATGCCACGTGTCATAATATTATTGGCTTACAGAAAAAAAATAAAAAATAAATATAAATTAAAAATATAAATAAAAATAAAAATAAATAAAAAGGAAAAAAAATTTAAATTAAAAATTAAACAAAAAATAATAATTTTAATTTTAATTATTTATTTTTACTATTCACGAACAACAAAACTTTTTTTTTATTAGCTATTTTTTTGTTTTTTTTAATCAAAATAAAAAAATCACAATTATTTACAACACAAATTTTTTTTTAAATTTTGAAAATTTAATTTAAAAATGCTATTCCTTCCTCCACAACGATGCCAAAAACTTGATGAGTCAAACCGACATCGCCGATCCTGCCAATACTTTGGTTTTATAATTATAAAATTCTCGCAAGTGCATGAATCATTTCATAGAAAATGATAAGTATACTCCAAAGGTCGATCTAAGGAAGAAATATATGTGGTTTTTAATTTATTATTCAAACTTTTAAAAACGAAATTAAATCCTAAACATCGTGTCACAATATTTTTGGTTTTGTATTTCTAATATAATAACATAAAAAGAAACATAGATACAGATTCAATAAATATTGATGCAATTTTATCATTTATAATATTGGAGTATTTATGGATATAATAACTAAGTAATTATGCTTGCTCATATTATTTAGGTTATTAAAGATATAAATTGATATTTATTGATTCTCTCTTTTTTATATGAATACCACCTTTGGTGGGGTTAGATATTCTTTGTTAACTAAACAAATATATTAACACCTATGAGTGGGGTTGATAGTTTAAACTTTATTCAAAGTGTCTAAATTAAACTTAAGAATTTACTTATCCGAGTAGTAACTTTCAAGTTTTAAAACCACTACTGAAAACATGTTGTCAATACATTTTTAGATAATAATTCTTATAAAAACTTTTGAAATAGAACTTAACTCTAACTACCGGGCGATTGTACCAACAAATAAAAAAATACTATTCTAAATCAGATTGGATAACTAAACCTTAAAATCTAATTTTCAGATTTAAGTTTGTAATTAAAAATAATATATTTCTCTCTAACATTCTTAATATAAAATCCTGAAAAAAAATCAATTCATTTAGAGGTTTTTACCTATTTAATATTTCGTAAGCATAACAACGTTATTATTATATAATGTTTACAAACAATCAGCAAAGTTAAATTTAATCACAGACAAATTAAATATAACATGTAAGAATAAAGCATAAAAATAATTGTAAAAAAAATAAAATCCTTACAGTAATTTGATGTTATTTCTGTTGTTGGAAAACCTCCAAACAGAATTTGTACTTCCATTTATTGAATAAAAAAGCAAATAAATTACAAAAACATAATTAGTTCTTCTCAAAAAGAAAAGAACTCTAAAACTAAGAAAAACTAACTAAAGAAAAAATAAAAACTAAGAAAACCTAAAAACTAAGAAATGGAGAGAAAGAAAGAAAAGAGAAGATGTGTTTTAGGTGTGTTTGAAGTGAAGAGAATGAGGGTATATATAGGAGAGGAGGGGAAGAAACAATGAGTGAAAAAATGATTAAAAATGGAGAAAACGTAGAGTAGTGAATAATGACATCATACTACTGATGTCATGGTGGTGTGGGCACGGCGGCACGCATAGATGGGGAAGATGGGGGAAGCGGCGGACTGGGCATTGACGTGCGCAGAATGGAGTAGGGATGCGCGTGGAATGGAGAGCGGGCACACACGGACTGGGCGTGCTACGCATGTAGATTGGACGTTGTGCTGGCGTGGCGTGCGAGTTGCTTGGCCCGGTTGGGCGCCTGCGTACGCAATTTCCTCCTTTTTGATATTTTTGACCTTTTTTACCCATTTT
The DNA here is from genome assembly GCA_030763125.1 of Hippophae gyantsensis. Classification (NCBI taxonomy): domain Eukaryota; kingdom Viridiplantae; phylum Streptophyta; class Magnoliopsida; order Rosales; family Elaeagnaceae; genus Hippophae; species Hippophae gyantsensis. Next base: position 23,811,407 of record CM061039.1, on the reverse strand, counting down.
GTCCAATTTTTCCATTTTTTTTACTTTTCCTCATTTAATTTATGAATAAATTTGTGATGTATTGCCTATGGTATTTTTCTTTCAATCTTTAAGTTACTTTTTTAAGCAAAAATACCTGAAAAACAATAAAAATACCTGTGATTCTAAAAAGATAGATTTATATAAATATATGATAAATTCATATAAATATATATATTTTTAATCAATTAACGTGCATAAAATCATGGTAATTTTAGTACTTTTTGAGCACTCAACAAGTCCCATTTAAGAACCCAAGCACATATAGCAAAAGTTTTGAAAGATATGACCTTGTTATAACAATCTATTACTCTCATTTTTTGCTCGACTATCCTCCACAAGGCTTCATTCCCTTTTTTTCTTCTGTGAGGGTCAATTCAAATGATTTAGCTGTAGTGTTCTAGTCCTTAGTTAGGGCTGATATCACAATGGACACTATGATCTCAATTGGAATCACAACCTTAGTTCCATACACTAGCGAGAAAGGTGTCTCATTAGTGCTCCCTCGAGAACTAGTCTTGATTGTCCATAATGCACCAAGTAGCTCCTCAATCCATCTTTTTTTAGTGTCATCCAACATTTTCTTTAGTAAGGTGATTATCAACTTGTTAGAAGATTTTGCCTAACCATTGGCTTGTGCATAGTATGGCGTTGAATGGCACATCTTGATGTTGTACTTGATGGAAAAATATTTGATGTTATAGGTAGTAAATTGTCTTCCATAATTGGTAACAAACTTCTTGGGTAGGCTATAGCGACAAATTATAGATTTCTATATGGAAAAATAATCTATGGTGAAAAAAAAATATTTTTTTGGCCTTTTGCTTAGGGTAAAGGTCCCACTATATCAAGCCCTCACTTATAGAATGGTCATAGGCTACCTACCATTGTCATGGTGGTTAGTGATGCATGTGACAATAGGGCGAATCATTGACACTTACCGCATTCCTAGGTGTACCTTGTGCAATCTGCTAGTATAGTGGACCAATAGTTTTGGTACTTCATAATTTTTTGGGAAAGCTTCCTTCCACCTGAATAGGAGCTACAATCTCACTCGTGGGCTTCAAACAAAATTTGGTCAGACCTCTTGCTGTCTATGCATAAGAGACCAAGTCTAAATGTAGTCCCTTTGTATAATTTATCATTTTCATTCATGTATCAACCTGTCTTTGCCTTAATTTCCTTTGTGAGCTTTTGTTTCTAGAGTTGGTCCCCCCTTTTTAGGAAGTCAAAGATTGGAATGAACCATGGGCTTATGGAAGCATCCATGCTCCCGACTATTTTTTTAGCCTCCTCCAAATAGGCTTCTATCAATATTGTCACTAACACCACTTGAGTGGGGTTAGCCTTATGTACGAAGGCTAGTATGACCTAAGTATAGGCATGATCATTCTCATTCCTAGATATTTGCTTGATCTCAAATTTTACAAATTTCAAGCACTCCTTTCTTAGCCTCAAACGTGCCCAAATACTAGTTGACCAATAGTCATGACTCATAATGCATGGTGATGTTATCCATTCTGAGCTTCTTTGCTATCAAGGCTCTGAATATACTTTCCTCATACTCTACGACGTTATTACTTACCTAGAAGTCCAACCTGACAGTATATCAAAATAGTTTTCATTATGATCAATTGCGACCACCCCTAGCTTGGTGCCATTGAAGTTGTGTGCACTATCAATAAATACCTACCAAGTCAGTCTCTCTCTTTAAACCTTGCCATATAGCTTTTCTTTTAGCTTATTAGTGGTAACCTTTGTTGATTCACTGAACTTAGCGACAAACTCAACCATTACTTGTCCCTCAATTTAGGTTTTAAACATATACTTGATATCATACTCTCCCAACTCTATGGAAATTTTTTCCAATCTTTTCGCAACTTATAGCCTCATTAATACATTCTTAAGTGGATAAGAGGTAAATACTACCACTGTGTGTGAGCCAAAGTAATGTTTGAGCTTCTATTATGTCATTTTTAGGACAGAGGGCAACTTATCTATCATTGAGTACCTACTTTGGGTGTGGGTCGGGATTTGGCTGATGTAGTAGACATGGTGTTAGACCTTGTTTCTTTCAGCTAGGAGTACGGCACTACAAGTTTAATGGGCCATAGCCAAAAATACAAATAAAGAGTTTCTCCTAGGGCTAACTAGGATAGGAGGTTTGCTCAAGTATTATTTAATTCCTTGAAAGGCTTTGTCATAATCCTCATTCCAAGAAACTGATGTGTTTTTCCTCTGCATTTTGAAGAATGGAAACCACTTGTTTGTACACATAGAAATGAATCTATTCGGTGCCACTATTTTTTCGTTCAATTACTGAATCTCCTTTAGACTGGTAAGAGGCCTCATGTTGACTAGGGCTTATATCTTGTCTAGGTTGGCCTCTATCCCTAGGCAGATATAAGATACCCCAAGAATTTCCTAAAGCAACACCAAAAACACATTTGTTAGGGTTAAGTCTTATCACATACCTTTGGATTACAGAGAATATTTTCTCTAAGTCCTTGACAAGGTTTTTGGATTGTGCTAACTTTACCACCTTATTGTCAACATGTGCCTAAAGATTTCTTCCCAACTGTTCTACAAATATCTTATTGATGAGATGTTCATAGGTGGCCTCTACATTCTTCAGACCAAATCGCATTCTGGTGTAGAATAAAGTCCCATCCTCAATGATGAAAGATTTTTTCTCCTCTTCATCTGGGTGCATTTTGATCAAATGATAACCAAAATATATCTCTAAGAAACTCATCAAGCCAAAATTGGCAGTGAAATCAACAAGCTAATCAATACTTGGGAGGGGGAAACAATTTTTTAGATATGCATCGTGATCCGTAAGCCTTTTTCACTAGTACCACATTTGACAACCAATAGGGGTAGTTCACCTCTCTAATCATCTCCATATCTTTAAGGTTATTGACTTGAGTTTTAATCACCTTACTCTTTTCTCTAGGAAATTTCCTCTTCCTTTGCTTGATAGGTCTAGCATTCAGGTATATATTCAACTTATGGGTTATGATCTTAGGGTCAATCCTAGGCATGTCTGTAGGTCTACATGTAAAGATGTCAGAATTCTCCTTTAAGAAATGAGATAGTTTCTCCCTCACTTCTATTGTAGATTCCACGCTTATCTTTAGAGAGTGGTCCTCCTCCTTGTCCTTAATTGATAGATCTTACACTTCATTTGAGTTGATAAAATTTGATAGATATACACCTCCTAGCCTCTTTTGAAAAGGCTCATGCTATTGTTGTTACTTAGGTTGGCAGAAAATTTTTGAACCACTTTTGTGCACTTTATTTGAGTTGATAAACTTTGATAGGTTATAGTATGGCAAGTTGTTGAACCACTTCTATGCACCGTCACATAGGTTGGCAAAAAATTACTTACATATCATGGCATCTCTTTTGTCCTAAGTGAGGCTCACAGGGGCCATAGTCGTCTTGAAGTATTGCATTTGAGTTATTGGATCTTTGGTACCTTGGGAGTCTGGGCACTTGGGAGCGCTAAACATGGCAGGGGGCTTAGATATTTGGTACCTTGGTAGTCTAGGCATTTGGAGTGCTTAACTTGTCAAGGGGCTCATCATGCTCTATTTCATCATAAAAGAGGAAGACATATAGTTGCTCATAATCCCTATCCCCATCATAGGGTGCCTTAGCCTTGTCTTACCTTTCATTGGCCCTTTTTCAGGGTTTGGTCTTGCTTTCTATTAGCTTCCTCTAATGCTCGGAATCATGCCTCCCATCTTTTTCATTCTTGCAACAGCTTCTCGTTATTGGGCCTCGTCGAGCTAAAAGGGTTGCCCTCAGGTGCATTCTATGGTAGAACATGATTTTGTGTGATTCCACCAAATAGGTTAAGGACTTAATCCTCAAATGAGACCATGCCTGATTATGATCGAAGTACCTTATTTTCTCACCCAGTCTCCTTGAGCTCTCTTCTTAGATCAAAAAGTTAACGTGCCAACTCTTGATAGGGATTGGGCTATATTGGAAAACTATGGTCCTATATTGATGTTGACTCATCATTCGCTAGTCTCAATCGCTCCTTTGCTCGTTTTCCTACCATGATGGCTGTGATTTTGAAAAACTATGCTCGCTTATTAAGTCTCTCTCTCAGAACTCGGGGTGAATCCTTGAAAATATGGTGTCAGAAGCCAAAGCTTGACCTTTTAAGCCCCACAGTGGGTGCCAAAATGTTGGGATTGGTGCGATTTCTAAAGAGAGAAACTATAGAAAATTCAGAGAATTTTGTGGAATGTGTGGAACTCTTATAAGGTATATATATATATATATAGCATTGTACGTACGCGTGTGAATTACATTAGGGGTATATGTCATAGCTTATTAGAGGGGTACAAGAGTAAAAGAAAACACATTTAAAGTTAGAAGTCGACCACACCATGGCTCAATTTAGAGGTCGGCTTTCCAACTCCAAAGGTCCTATGCGTAGGCAGACCTATACTACTGCTATCATTGTGGGCGCAAATACAGGCAAGTCTTCTTGGGATGACTCGTCTGATGGCACGAACTGTTAGTTGAATCGGACTTCAGGTCGATCCATATGTCCAAACATATATATATAATATGTATAGTCACTACATGCATAAAATGAAATGATGTGTTGGATTGTGTGAGGATAAGATGTTAAAATAACTATGAAATCACTCATTAATATAAACTAATTATATGTAATGAGTAGATTAATTTATACATATTAGATTGTGATAAGGTAAACAACTTTTTTATTCAATTGACTAATGTTGCTAATTAATTTCATGCATTCAAGTTATTGATTAATATCCCAATGAGATTGTCTAGCTTGGATTTGGAGCAACGGTGGACATGGTTGTTATCAACCGTCGAGATATTCGAAGTTTTTGTTGGTTATTGACATATTCTACAAACCGATCTCATCTTAATACAATTTGAAAAGAAAAAAAATCAAAACCTTAGACTCCGATCTCATCTTAACACAATTTGAAAAAAAAAAATCAAAACCTTAGACTCTTGCTGCTGCTTTACATTTTGGTCGTATATATATATATTTCTTAAATTACTTATCTCCAACATATTGTAGGTACAATAAAATCAATTGTTTTCCTAAATTACTGATCTCCAACATATTGTAGGTACAATAAAGTTTCAATCTTTAGCATATGAAACTATAGAAAGTACTTCTAACTTCTTTCAAAAACATGTAAAAGGCTACCAATGTCCGAAGCAAAAGTAAGGCTTTTACAGGAGTGGTTGTCTCATAGGTATGTGATATTAATAAATCCAACTTAAATTTTACTGAAAGGTTTTGAGGAAAATGATTATTGGGAAATACCTAACTGATTAATACGTGGAAGATAAATATGTATAAAAATAATATATATATAATAGTAAAATTACCAAGTAGGTGTGGTTAATTTGATTAGTGGTCGTTAACTTTGAAAAATCAAAGAATATAGTCAAAATACAGTGATGTATATCTTTTATTATTTAAATTTAAAATAAATATTAATTAAATAATATATATTTATTGAATTTCATTGTAAATAATTATATATTAATTTAATATTTGAATATTATAAATTTAAATATTAATTAATCGATATTAGTTATTTACGACTATACCATACGTCAAAACCTTTAAATACGTATTCATAACAAAAAAAGTATGCATAAACTACTTAAGCTCACCACTCACTTTCTTTCAAACTCTTTATGATCTTTGTTTTTTTCTCAGAAATTAACTTAAGCATCGAAGTGGATACAACTTCAATAGGTGCTTCCATTCTCACATGATTTTCTAGTGATTTACATGTCTACGTGTCAAGAAAATGTAAGCAAATAGAAATTGACTACATTATCTCGTGTAGTCTATGGGAAAGAATTATGTTGTCCTATCGACTAAGCCTATAAAAACTCAAGAACATTCATAGTGTTCTTCATTCATTTATCTTCTAACAACACATTTGATCTATTGAATCTCTAGGATGAGCACCCAAGAAAGTTCTCAAAACTCTCATCCATTCCTACTGAATGAAAAGTAAGTGTACGTTCAGGTGAGCGACCAATCGCCACCAAGAAAGACTAAGAGAAATAAGAAGAGAACTATGCATAAGAAACCAATCATGGAACAAAGGTTAGGAAAGTTGGAACTCATGATGCGGTAATTGATGTAGCTCCAGGTGAACTCACACAACCACCCTAGTGCCTCATTGAGTCACTCACAATCTTTAAGACTACCAAGGCGTGGTGCCATAGAAGAACAACATCAACTTTCGAGCACCAATGAAAACTTAGAAAGCTCAATCCGTAGCATTTTAAATCCCCTTATTCAGGATCCAAAAGATCGAGGTGCACACAACGGGAATGGTGATGATGCCACACCCTAAACACACTTAGCCTCTGATGGTCAAGCTGGTAGAAGCCAACTAGATTTAAAACACTTGCACACCGAACATGAAAACTTGAGGAACCACCTTAAGGCTAAGTGACGTGCCTACTTTGGCAAGAAAAGCTTCTCTGGCAATGCCTCCTACTTTCGCCATAATAAACATGTAGCATCGGGAGTAGGCGATCATCCTATTCCTATTCTACCAGTGGGAGATTCGAAGCATTGGCTCCACAAGATGGAGCAAAGACTTAATAGGGAGAAATGGATCTAGATTATGCTAATTCCACTCAAACTCACTTCACCTCAGAGGTATTATCTACTCTATTGGGGGTAAATTCAAGCAACCTTCCATTAGAACTTACAATTGGTCCTCTGACCCGCTAGACCACCTTAACCTATGCAAAGACTGGGTGATTCTCTATACACACAATGACACTATCAACTATATAGCATTCATCATGAAACTAGTAGACAAGGCCAGAGTTTGGTATATGACCCTAAATCAAATAATAAAGTTTTCAAGGCAGTTCCTAACTCACTTCTCAACAAAAAGAAGACTGCCAAAGACCTCAACACATATGATGGGGTTTACTCAGAAAGAAAATAAGTCACTAAGAGATTACTTAGATTGCTTTAGTAATGAAAATATTTAGTTCAAAGACTATTCAGACTCACTACCAATCAGTGCATTCCACTATAGTCTTCGCATAGACCGTTAGGGGCTAAACTAGTAGAAAATATTCTTAAGTTTTCTTACAAAGAGATGATCTAGATAGTGGCTACAAGGATCAATGTCAAAGACATGGCCAGTAACCATAGAAGTAGGACAAAGAATCACCTTTAGAAGCAAAAGACGGAGGAAGAGCCCAAGAACTTGTATGGAAAAAAATTTAAATAGGGCTAGACAGGAAAAAGGCCCTAAAAAGACTGTAATCTCACAGCCCAAGAATAATTTCAAAAAACAATTTCCTTTGAATACTATCCGAGAAAAGGTACTTATGTAGGTCCAAGACCTGGAAAGTTAAGAGGTTCCCCATCTAGTAGGAACTAGAATTTATACTTTAAGTTCCCTTGGGACATTGGACATAAAGCAGATGACTACCAGAAGCTCTATAAGGAAATTGAGCATTGGATACAAAAAGGTTAACTTAAAAATATGTGTTAACTAAGCACGACACATCCCCAATAGCCCCTGGAAACCAATTAGAGAAGAGTTGGCCTTCAACCTTGAATAAAGCGTACAACACCTTGAGAGGCCTGACGAGTGGCCACACTAACCAAGCCAAGAAGGCACATACTAGAGGATTGGCCGCCAGGAATAGTTATTCCACATTATTCAGAACCAAGGCATGGGTTAAAAGCCTAAGATGGTTGGAGAAGACTTTGTCTTCGTTAAGAAGGAAACAATATGACTAGTGGTTCCAACTATGATGCTTTGGTTATAACCTTAAAGATTTCCAACACATAATTTACTTGGTATTGGTAGATACTAGAAGCTCAGTGGACATCTTGTTCGAGAATTCTTGGAAGCAAATGAAGCTACAGAATCCCCTCAAGCCAATGAACATTCCTTTGTATGGCTTCATCAAAAACTTTCTCAATCGTTGAGCTCCTAGTCATAATTGGGGAGGGTCATGCTACTAAGACCATTATGATTAACTTTCTAGTAGTTTCCTTCCCCTCAACTTGCAATGAAATCTTAGGATAGCCATTCCTACATACTACTAGGGTATTATCTTCCACTTAAAACCTCATACTAAAGTTTCTAACAGAAAGGAGAATTGGGATTGTTCTGGGAGAGCAAAGGTAGCATAAGTCTACAAAAACGCTGGGATTCATGAGGGAAAAAATGTAAGTTTGGCTAGTTGAAAGAGGCTGGGTTCAAGCCCATTTATTTTTGCTTTATACTTGTAATCTATTTTTTGATCAAAAGTACTAGGTGAGGTCTTACATGACTAAGTCAACACCAGCACAAAAAATTAAAAATTTGATAATAAATAAACAATTTAGCCAGCTTGGCATTCATGTAATCATCTATAACTTAGCTCACCAACCACTCATCATAACCTTGGCATATAGAAAGGCCATAACACCAGAATCAGAACCATCTACTCATCCATAGAAACCCTAGCTTTGCACGAAGGCATGATTTTCCCTATGTGCTACTATGGCTTAGAAGTGAGTACACTCCTCCCTTGAAGCTATTAGCCACATCTAGCTAAAGCTAGGAACCAGACTTGTCCTACATTAGATTAGGAAGGCTACTTCTTTTGCAAAATTCTATAGCGACCATAACCTTATGGGGGCTTGGCTTACGATATCATCCAACCATCGCCTTTATAGACAAAGTCCTATGCTAGAAAGAAAATGGGCCTAGAACCCTTTCTACACCCACAATGAACTTGATCTAGGATCCATTCTAGCTCACTTGGCTTTGTTAGATCATCACCCCAATAGGTCACATTTTGTGAGAAAATGGCAGCGGGAAAAACACTTATCAAACACATATAGAGACTTTGATGTAGGATCAAGGTAGTATCATACTTAGCATTAAACCATTGTCTCAATGGATCACTTCTTATGCAAAAAATTAAGCGGGATTAACATCTCTCTAACATCCACAGTGACTATAATCCATGATCAAAATAGTGCAAACCAGTGTCTTAATGAATCACTTCATGTGTGGAATAGAAATGGGATCAATACCCTTGTAATACCCACAACAACTATGACCCTAGTCCAAGACAGTGTCTTCCATCACTTTAATGGATCACTTCATATGTAGAAACAGAAATGTGCTAAACATGCTTTCAAGGCCCATGGTAATGGGGATCTAGGATCAAGGTAATGGCTCTACCAAATGTTGTCTTAAAAGACTAAGTAATGTGCGTTAAAAGAAGTGGGATAAAAACCACTTCAACATAATAACAACTATGGTCCAGGATCATAACAACCAAGAATCATTAAACAAATGTCTTAATGGACTAAGTCTGATATGGAAAAGGGAGTTGGTGCTCAACCCCTTTGGAACCCACACTGATTGCAACCCAAGATCACAACATTGGTCAACTTGGAATCAGGACACCAATCTCTCAATAGACCAAGTCTTGTACAAAAAATGGAACTGGGACAAAATCCCTCTAACAACCATAATGATGAAGGTTTAGAATCCAGACACTGAGGCTAAGAAAGTTACATTAAGGAATGAAGCAGTGCATGACCTCTTTCATACCCAAGAAACTCCATCTTAAGAATCAATAATTTTCAAAGAATTTCAAAGGAAAATGTGGATGCCATACCTTCACAAAAATAGGGGTCTAGAGAATGGTCATTGCTTATTGCACTCAAGAAGCTTACCAAGGAATAAGGATAAGAGATTAGAAGTCCAAACCACTCATTTAAAAAAAATATATTCCTAAGGAGCTTGGCACACCAAAAAACTTCCCAGGAAATCATAAAGTTAAGAAAATTCTTAAGGAATTTGGGAAGACCAAAAACTTTCAACAACTTAGGAACCCTTTAGGGAAACAACCTAGAAACCCAAAAGGATGATCATATTTGAACCCTAACGACGTGTGAAGATGATCATATTAGAACCTTAAGGAAACAAAGTCCTTAAAACCCAAACCTTGAGACACCATAAAGGATGATCACTCACTTTGATAAGTCGAATTCAAGTATTCAATCAAAACACAAGAAGGCAAAGCAAGAAGCTTTATGAAATTTCCTTTTCATTAATCAATATTCATTCTTGCCTTCAAATTACATAGCTCTTCTTATTAATAAGCAAGAAACCCTAAAAGGAAAAAAAACCCTAGATGAAATGGACCTAATAGGCCTATTTAGTTGTAGATTAGGCCTAATCCAACCTTAAAAAGAATAAAAGACTAAAAGGCTTAAAATAAAAATCCCATAATTAACTAAAATAAAAATTGCTAAACATAAAAGGTCCACAATTAAATAAAAGAGTAAGACTTAAAATAAAAAGCCCACAATTCACTAAAACAAAAATTGCTAAACAAAAAAGGCCCATAATTAACTAAAGCAAAAACAATTTCTTTCTAAATTAATCCTTGCATCCAATTTAATATTCCAAATCTACCCTTTGTGTAGGATATTGAAAATATTTATAGGATCTTGAGAATCTTTAGAATATTTGTAAACATTAACTTGGTTAGCACCTCAATCTCCATTATTCCCCTCTTCTTCGAAAAGATTCATCCCCGAATCTTAGCTTTGTAAGAAGGTCAATTTGGTATTACAGATTTAGGTATAAAGTCTATTTGATGCTGCAAGCCTCGCAAATGATGTAATCCATGGGGAATCTCTTCAGGAATTGATCCTCAAAGTCCTGCAATAAAGATACAATGACACTAGGCAAGGATGAGTTAAGATCGTTAGTAAAAATGCAAGCATCTTTGTACATAAATACAGGTACTTGTTTCCTTGCCATCATTGCACTCTTAATCTCATGTTTTTTAGCAATTACACTAACGTTTTTATTTTCCTCTTTTTTTCTCTTTTTTTTCTTCTATTTGCTTACTTTTTTTTCTCTATTTTGCTCACTTTTCTTTCTTTTTTCCATACTTTGTGCTCACTTTTCTCTACTCTTTTCTCGCTCGACCTCACTTGCTCTCTTTTTATTTTCCTCTTGCTCACACTTTTGTTTTTCCCACATCTTGCACTCTCCTTCTATCCTAATTTGGTCATCATAATCTTGTAAAGGTTTGAGAGGAGCTAATACAACTTTTCGATTGTTCATTTCAAAAGAAAAACAATTTCTGTAACGATCATGTGACACCCTCCTATCAAATTGCCATGGTGGGTCGAGAAATATGTGAACAACATACATTGGTGCCACATCACAAAGAACCTCATCTTCATATTTTCCAATTGAAAAGGGAGCCCAAACTTGTTTATTAACTTCCACTTCTCTACATTAATTCAGCCGTGGTAGCTTGTATGGTTTGGGATGCTTCTACCACTTCAAATTTAACCTTTCTACCAACAAGGTACTAGCAGATTAGTGTAGCTCCCACTATCAATAATTAATATGCATACCTTATCCTTAATGTGGCATCTTGTGTGGAAAATATGATCATGGTGCTTTTCATCTCCTTTATCCTTAAGTAGTATATTCAGAACTCTCCTTGCGACAAGTGAATCTCTATGCACATGTCGTTCTTCCATTTCAACATTAGAACAATCCTTCACTGGTGGTATTTCTTCGTCACATGAACTAGCACTTTTAATTTCTCCATTTATCTGTATAACCATGATCTTTTTATCCTATATATAATGTGTTATCTCTTACACAATGGAATAATTTTTTTCTTTGTCTAACCCATGTCTTCTATGTCTTCTTTTATGTAATTTAAAATCGAAAGAGGATTCTAAATCATCCAACCTTGCATTCATTCTCTTAAATTGGTCATGAATAGATTTGATGAAAAATTTGAAGTCAACCTCTTGTGGTTCTCCTCCTTCCTTACTCATGTTGTCAACTTGTAAAATAAAATGAGATAAGCCACGCACTCCCTCATGTGTTTGCTCTCAAAAATGATTGTTATCACTTTCCCTTTTAACACTATATCTGCTCTCTCTCCTATTTTTAACATTCCCTCACGTGTTTGCTCTCAAATAAGATTGTTATCACTCTCCCTTTTTTAACACTACTTTTACTCATTTTTTAAAAATATTTTTACTCTCTCTTTCTTTTACCACTCAAAACTCACACCAACCTCCTCTATGTTCTTAACAAAATCAAAGAATCCAATTAATCTCAAAAAGTAATGGTTTTATTGGTAACAATCTCAAAATTCAGAATTCTAAAAACTTAATAGCAAAGTATGACAAAAATAAAGTCCAAATAGGACTCTAAGGAAAGACTCTTGACCAAAGAGGACTCTAAAGAAAGATTCTTGAACAAGGAGGACTTTAACGAAAGATTCTTGACCAATGAGGACTCTAAAGAAAGACTCTTGACCTAGGAGGACTCTAAAGAAAGATTCTTGACCAAGGAGGACTCTAAAGAAAAATTCTTGACCAAGGAGGACTCTAAAGAAATGCTCTTAACCAAGAAGGACTCTAAAGAAAGACTCTTGACCAAGGAGGACTCTAAATAAAGACTCTTGACCAACTATGATTTCCCTTTTTTTTAATCAATCTTAGGAAGTAAAAACAAAATAAAGGAAAACAAATTTCAACAAGAACAAGAAAATTCAGCAAGAAAATAAGAATTAGATTCTCTTGCAATCTACTACTATGTTCTCCTTTTCTTCTTCTCTTTTTTTTCTCTTTCTTTTTTTTCTTTTTACTGCTGCTACTGTGAAAAGAAAATTCACAAAAAAATTTGTAACCCTAATGAACAAGAATCGAAAATAATGCAAAAAAGTACAACAAATCTTTAACCCCTTGGTTAGTGGTGTAAAAGGTGGAATCTGGGCTCAAAAATTGTAAGAACAGCATCGATGCCCAGTTTTTCTTAGAGGAATCGAAACAATATTTGGTTTGATTTATCATAATATGCATTTCGATACCCGAGTCAAAATTTATGGTCATTTAAAGTTACAACTCTGTTTTATCAATATTTTTTGTTTGAAACAAAATTGCATCTCTCTTCTTTTCTTTTCTTTTTGTTTTTTTTGTTTTTTTTGTTTTTTTGTTTTTTCATTTTTATTTTATTTTTTGAAGAATAAAAAAAAATAGATTGAACACAGAAATGAAAAAAACAAGAAAAAGATACAAAGAATTCAACAAAAAACTAAGAAACAAAATCCAAATACGAAAACAACGACAACGAAATTAAAAGAAAATACAAGAATCAAAAGGACAAAATTTCTCTTTTTTTATTTGTGACTCAAGAACACAGAAAACAATCAAATGGTGATTTTTTTTAATCTAAAATTCAAAACAAAGATAGATGAAGATAGATATCATGTTTTCAGCAACCAAGGCTTTGTTACCAAATGATACGGACCATTTAGGCAAACAACCTAGGAACCCACGAACTCAAAGGAATAGAAATGATTGATTTTCTAAGAACGTGTTGAAGACTATCATATTAGAACCCTAAGGAAACAAAGTTCTTAAAACTCAAAGTTGAGATGCCACAAAGGATGATCACTCCACTTGATAAGTTGGATTCAAGTATTCAATGAAGAACACAACAATGCAAAGTAAGAATTTTTATGAAATTTCCTTTTCATTAATCAATATTCATTTTTGCCTCCAAATTACATAGCTCTTCTTATTAACAACCAAGAAACTCTAAAATAAAAAACAACACAGAAGAAATGGGCCTAATAGGTCTATTTAGTTGTGGATTGAGCTTAATCCAACCTTAAAAAAAATAAAAGACTTAAAATAAAAAGCTCACAATTAACTAAAATAAAAATCACTAAAGATAAAATATCCACAATTAAATGAAAGACTAAGACTTAAAATAAAAAAGGACAACAATTTATTAAAACAAAAATTACTAAACATAAAACACTCATAATTAATTAAAACAAAAACATTTCTTCCTAAATTAATACTTGCATCCAATTTAATATTTCTAATCTACCTCTTGTGTAGATCTTAAGAATATTTGTAAAATCTTTAAAATCTTTAAAATATTTCTAAATATTAACTTGGTTAGCACTTTAATCTCAAATATGGATTAAAAAATGGATTTAGAGAAAAAATATGGATTTAGAAAAAAGTGGATTTATGGGAAAATATGATTTAGAATTAAAAAATGGCTTTAGAAAAAGTGAATTTAGACAAAAAAAAATGAATTAGAAAAAGTTAGAATTAGAAAAAAAGTTGAATTAGAAGTGTTAAAGACTTTGGAGCCTCGGTAAGTCGTGTTAGGGAAATGTCATAGTATTAAAAAATAGAACCACTGCACATTGAATCCTACCTTGGGATCTATGGATAGTAGGAAATCACTTACCACCATTGTAGCTGATAGGAGCTAACCAATCGCACAAGTACAAAGGAGCAATAATTGAAAACCAGATCGTCGATGGGCCGCCCAATCGTCTAGCCACCCAACTAACCACCGAGGGTACCAAAACCTCATCATGAACTCAAAAATCATGGGGTTACCAACTCATAACTCGAGTACGATTGCACATGGAAAAAGAATCTTCTTGCTTCTAATCTCTAAACTCATCGTCTAACTCAGAATTCTCTATAGTATCACTTAAATACGTAGTGTGGATCATCAAAGTGGGATGCATCCTAATTAATGAACACTAGAGAGGGATTTCTAGGTGGGTATTCCCGTAAGTTATTCGATGAGTGATGAGGAATAACTCGCTCATTGTTATTTCACACAATTTTGATAGGTCCCGATCAGTACAAGCAAAATGAACACAAATGGTAAGAAAAATACTTAAATTTCATTAATTTTATGCCCCTTTTTCATTGTTCATCTCCTTTTTATAATTGAAATCTAACCTAAGATAACTGAAAAATAAACTAAAAATAAAGTGGATAGAAAGTAAAAAGAAAATGGTTACATAAAAATAGGAACTGGAGATCGTGTGGGTTGAGTGGTGCTACGTCATCCTTCCTAGTAGCGTGGGTTGGGTTTTGGTGTGCGCTTGAAATGTTTGGGCATATCATTGCCCATCCAAGGAAGATGATGCTTGTCTTCAAGTAGTAGATGAGAAAATTAGTGGCCCAGAATGTTTGTTGTTTCCCAGGTGGTGTCTTCAAGTGGAAGATGTTTCCATTATACCAAGCTTTCTTCCATAAATGTGTCACCATGATTGATCCATCATGTATCCAGAATTGTATGAGGTTTAAGTGTGATTATACTATCATCTACAATGGTAGGCAATTCTGTTGGATGAGTTGGTGGCGTGTCGTTGTATGATTTAAGTAAAGACACATGGAACACTGGATGAATCCAAGCTGTAGGTGGTAGTTGTTGGCGATATGCAACTACTCCAATTTTTTCATAATAGGATAGGGTCCATAGTAGCGACTAGACAATTTTTGGTGAGCTCTCTTGAAGACTGTGTGTTGACGATACAGGTGGAGTTTTAATAGTACTTGTTCACCAATTTGGAACTGGATATCTCTCCTTTTGGAATCTAGTTGTTGTTTCATGCGATTAATGGCCATTGCCAAGTTTGTTTTCAGCTATTGTAGCAATTCATCTCGATACATGAGTGTTTGATCCACTTCATGGACTGGTGAGAGACCTTTTAGATATGTTGGGATCATTGGTGGAAGGCGACCATAGAGAGCTTGATAAGGTGTCATTTTTGCTGAGGTATGGTATGTAGTATTGTACCAATATTCATCCTATACCAGATAGGTACTCCACTTGTGTGGCCATTGGTGGACAAAGCAGCACATATATTGTTGAACATAGTGGTTGACTACTTCAGTTTGGCCATCTATTTGTGGGTGGTATGCTGAGCTAAGTTTGAGATGAGAGCCTGACAATTTGAATAATTCTTGCCAGAAGTTGCTGATGAAGATGGGGTCGCGGTCATTGATGATAGATTGTGGCATCCCATGGAGTTTGACAACTCCTTCAAGAAATATTTCTACAACACATTTTGCTATTAGTGGATGAGCTAATGGGATAAAGTGAGAAAACTTACTTAGCCAGTCGACTATCACCAAAATTGTGTCTTTTCCACATGATGTAAGTAACTTTGTGAGAAATCAAGAGTGATGTCATCCCAAACTTGTGCAGGAATGGGTAAGGGCTGCAATAATCCAACTGGAGCTATTGTTTCAGATTTAATACATTGGCATACTTCACATTTCTGCATATACTCTTGAACTATTCCATGCATCTTAGGCAAGTAAAATTGTTGCTGTAAGTGTTTGTAAGTTCAAAGGATTCCTAAATGTCCCCCAACTTTAGAGTTATGGACTTCATACAAAACTTTAGCTCTTAAGGATGGATCAGCTGGCACCACGACCTTCCCTTTTGAAATGAGTAAGCCATCATGCCAAATCAGACTATCATGGGGAGGGTTTCCAACTTTACGTCCCAAATTTTGCACGTAAGGGTCTGATTTTGAGGCATTGAGTAGCTCTATCCAAATGTCTATGTCTGAGGCATGAAGTGCAGCCAATTGTGAGCTATCTTGTCTTTTAGATAAGGCATCTGCTGTAGAGTTTTCATGACCAGGTCTGAAAATGATCTCATAGTCATACCCTAGTAGTTTGGCCACCCATTTTTGCTGTTCAGAGGTTGCCACATGCTGATCCAAAAAATACTTAAGGCTACGTTGATCGATTTTGATGAAGCATTTGTGGCCGAGTAGATATGGTCTCCACAGTTTTATAGCTTCCACAATGGCTAGCATTTCCTTTGCATAATTTGATCAAAATTATTTAGTAATCCCCAAGGCACGGCTCATGTAAGCAATTGGTCTATTTTTTTGAGTAAGGACAATACCAATGCCTATTCCAGATGCATCTATCTCTAGAATGAACGGCTTATTGAAGTTAGGCATGGCTAGAGTTGGAGTGGTTATCATGGCTCACTTTAAGGCTAAAAAGTATGTGTCTGCATCTGCATTCCATTGAAACTTCCCCTTTTTGAGAAGGTTAATTAATGGTCGAGCTATTATTCCATACCCACGTATAAACTTGCGGTAGTAGCCAGTGAGACCTAGGAATCCTTGGAGTTCAGTGATGTTAGAGGGTCTGGGCCAGGAAACCATTGCTTCAATCTTTCTGTCATCAACTTTGACCCCACTTGGTGTAATTATGTGGCCCAGATACTCGAGCTCCTACTGACCAAAGGCATATTTACTCAATTTGGCATAAAATTTGTGATGTCTGAAGAGGGCCAATGTAACTTGGACATGCTCCAAGTATTGTTGCCATGTTGAACTATAAATTAAAATATCATCAAAATATACCAAGATAAACTTGCAAAAGTATGGTTGAAATATGGAGTTCATGATGGCTTGGAAGGTAGATGGCGCATTGCACAACCCAAAAGGCATAATTAGATATTCATAGTGTCCATTGTGAGTGCAAAAGGTAGTCTTAGTGATATCTATGGGATTGACTCGTATTTGATGGTAACCTGACTTAAGGTCCATCTTAGTAAAGAATGTAGCACCATATAGTTCATCCAGCATATCATCCACTATTGGAATTGGGAAATGATCCTTGATTGTGGCTGTGTTGAGAGCTCGATAGTCAATGCAAAAGCTCCATGTCCTATCTTTCTTTTTGACCAGTAGAACTGGAGAGGAAAAAGGACTGGTGCTGGGTTGAATTAACCCTGCATATAATATTTCTTGCACTTGATTCTCAATTTTAGCCTTTTTGAAATAGGGGTACCTATAAGGTCTGACATTTATAGCTTCGGTTCCATCTTTAAGAGGTATTTTGTGTGAAACTCCTCGTGCAGGTGGTAAGTAGGTTGGCTTATTAAAAACATTTGAGAAATATATAAGCAATGTCTGCATATCTGGTGTGAGTTCCTCATTATGTTGTTGCCCTTTAGGTTGGAAGTATAAAGCAAACACATCATGACGTTGGCGAAAGTCCTTAGCAAGATTCTAAATTGTAGTGTCTTGGATGGGTTGAATTTCAATCCCTTTGATTTGCTTTGGCTATTGTTTCCAAAGGAAATCCATGGTGTGTTTTTTCCAATCACAGACTACTACTCCCAATGTTTCTAACCATTGAATGCCTAGCACCATATCCAATCCACTTAAAGGCATAGAAAATAAATCTATTTGGAACTCAATTTCTTGTAGATTAACTATAAGCTATTCATATACTCCTTTGCATGATAAACTGTCCCCATTTGCAACTTTGACAGCAAATGGTGTTGTAGGCTTCACTGGTAAATGAAGCATTGTTGCTGCTCTTTCACTAACAAAACTATGGGTAGATCCACTGTCAATTAAGGCAATCACCTCATGTCTTCCAATCATTGCCTTAACTCTCATGGTTCTAGGTATTAACTACCCAGTTAAAGCGTGTAGGGTGATTTCTGGTACATTTTCATTATCATTTTTCTCAATTATAGTTAGTTCCTTGGTAGTGTTTTCTGATGTTTCATCCCCTTGGATAAAGCCGTCTAGAAGTAGCAATTGTGGTGATTGACATTTATGGCCAGGGGTTAACCGTTCATTGCAGTTGAAACATAACCCTTGAGCTCTTCATTTCTGCATTTCATCCCATGGAATTCTTTTGATGGTTATTGGTGTAGGACTCTTTGGAAAATTTGTGATACTCACTGGAGTAGGCGTTCTTAATGCGTTTAATAGTGTCAATCATCTTTGCCTTACGAGTTGGTCATCTCTTATCCGTGCCAAGATACATGCCTCTTTTACAGACTGAGGTTTGAATATTCTAATACCATCATCCACCTTTGATTTTAGACCACCCATGAGTGTACCCATGAGAGCTTTTAGGTCCATCCACGCACTCTATTTCCCAAATGTTCAAATTCTTGTTGGTAGTCTCTCAACGTGCCTGTCTGTCTAACTCAAGATAATGCTTCGTCGAAGTCTTCAGAATCAGAGGGCCCAAAATGAGCCCAAAGTTCATCTTCAAACATCTCCCACAAAATTGTTCTTTCTTCATCTTAGAAAGACCTTCGAAGCCATTACCACCATTGATTAGCTTCCTCTTCCAGATGGTAAGAGGCCAAAGAGACTCTTTGGGCTTCAGGGGTGTTTTGAAAATCAAAAATTTGGTTCACACGATTGAACCATTATGTTGGGTCATCTCCTGAGTAACGAGGAAATCCAAGCTTCGTTGTTTTGGAGGAAATAACCAGCCGACCATTGTCGTTGCCTTTGCTGTGACGATTTTCTTGGTTTGCGATCAGAATGTTGGTAAGATGATTGAGGGTTTCCTCGACATGTCGTAATATGTCAGCCATGCATGTTTCCATCCTATGCAACCCTTCTTGCACACCCCCCAGCCCAGCTTCCAACTACTCAATCCTCTCCTTGTTGGTGGCCATTGTCAACATGCTTTGATACCAATGATAGGACCCAATCAATACAAGCAAAATGGACACAAATGGTAAGAAAAATACTTAAATTTCATTAATTTTCTCCCCCTTTTTCATTGTTCATCTCCTATTTATAATTGAAATCTAAACCTAAGATAACTGAAAAAGAAACTGAAAAGAAATTGGATAGAAAGTAAAAATAAAATGGTTACATAAAAACAGGAACTGGAGATTGTACAAGTAGGAACTGCTCATTATAAAGTGAATTTTTCTTGAATTAGATCTTCAATATGCTGAATAAGATGAGATAAGATAAACTATGTGCATAGGAATTATTTATGAGACCACGGAAACCATTAGGTTGTCATTTACCAAATATTGATGCAGTAATGTCTTTTTTATATTCCAAGATTGCAATTGTTACTTTATCCCATTAATATCACAAATTCACCACTTTTCTATCGTACATATTACAAACATTTTTGAGAAACTTCTCAATAATACAACTAAGAGTCATGCGCGTACTTTTTTCAAGGCACCCTGCAGTATATAGCTACCCAAATGCTAAGTAAGCTTAGCTAGCAAGCAACACAAATAGGTATTTAAGACTAGTAAAGGTGAAGAAGATGAGCACTTAGAAAAATATGGTGAAGAAATTTATATTGAAAGTAGGGAGAAAATATTACAAGGCTTCTTGGTTTATTGTTTAGTTCTTAGATTTGTACAAATGATGTATCTACACCTATTTATAGTCCTCCATATCCTCAACCAAAGTTAGAGATAATTACATGTGTCACATAACTAATGAAAATCTAGAATTGTCTTGGATAATATCTTTAATAGATAATTCTAGTAAATATCCTAGATATATCTAGAAACTTTATTAATACCTAATAGAAATATCTAGTTATTCTTTTGTAGTAAATTCTAGACACTTATCAAATTGGACTTTCTTCTTATTAAATTGTCAAGCCCATATGTATATATATGTTTGACCCATTTCAATTTCAACCCATATATCAATGGGTTGTGATACTCTCCCTTACCTAATTTTGCAAGGACCTCATCGCATCTTTCTCCTTGAAATTACCATAGTGCATATTCATGCTCTCTTGATGCTTCATTTCAAGTAATCCTTTCCATTTGAAAAGTATTAAATGTAATTGGGAACTCCTCGACTTTGTATCTTTCTTTCACATAACATGCATTCTATATCATTTTCAAAAGATTTCAAAATAGTAATAGGTGCCCTTTTTGATTCTACACGAGTTGGGTTCTTCATGTCTTTATAGTATGGCTTTAAGAGACTCATATGAAAGACCGTTGGATCTTGAGTTTAGAAGTAAGTTGGACTCTATAAAAAACTTTTCCTACTTTCTTCAAGATAGGAAAAGGCCCTTCTTATCATCGTACCAGCCCCTTATGTACTTTTCTAAGTGACTTGAATTGTCAAGGGAGAAGCTTCACCATAACTATTTCACCTTAATTAAAGACAACCTCCCTTCCTTTTTTACCAACAAATTGCTTCATCTTCTTGGCGACTTTGTCCACGTATACCCTTACAGTCTTGACTTGTTCATGCCATGCCTTGGAAAATTTGAACGCTCTAAGGCTCCTTCCTTCGTAATTTATTGCTAAGGCTTGAATAGTGATGGGTTGTTGTCCAATGACAATTTTAAATGGATTTTTTACTTATTAACTGCCTTCTTTCCAGATTTTATGAGAATTGCACCATATTAAGAAGTTTGGCCCAATCATATTGATTTACATTCACATAATACCTCTATTAAAGTATTTACATGCTCTATTTTCCCATCACTTTGTGGATGAAAGCTTGCAAAAAAGTTTTAAATTGACCCAAGTAACTTGAATAACTTGGTCAAGAACTTTCCAATGAAGCATGGGTCTCAATTGCTCACTATAATACTTGAAATTCTGCAATACTTTACTATATATTTTAAGAATAGACGAGTGGCTTCTTCTATTGTACAATTTTTTGGGACAAGAATTAATATAGCATACCATATAAATTGATCCACCACCACGATAATGCTTTCTCATTCTTCATATTTTGGAAAAGTATAGTTAAAGTCCATGGATATGTTTTCTGATGGATGCTCAAGGATGGGTAACGATTCAAGTAGCCTCCTAGTGTTCATTGTTCTACCTTGTTTTATTGACAAACAATGCAAGTCTTCACATAAATGGCCAATAATATATGGATTCGAGCAAGATGAGAGTTCTCTTGCCTCTTAGGTGTCTAGCCCATATAGAGTCATGGAATTCTTTGATTAGCTTATTTCTAAAGGTTTTCCATTGAAGAATGTAAAGGCGACTTCTTTTAGTGTAGAGTAGGCCAATAGTGAACCAAAACCTCCTTGTTTTTCCTTCATTGACTAAGGTTATGAGATTATTAGCAAGCATGTCTTGTATCAATCCTTCCTTGATTCTTTCTACTAGTAACCTTCCAGGCTTGCTCATGGTGATTAGTTCATCTTTTTGACTTAATGCATTAACAATAACATTTAATTTTCTAGGCTTATACTCAAGCTTGTAATTAAATTTGGTTAAGAAATCTTGCCATCTCATTTTCTTAGGGGAATGATTCTTTTGAGTTTGGAAGTAATTTGTGGCAATATTGTCGGTCATGATGGTGAAGTGTGAGCTCAACAAGTAATGTCACCATACTCTTAGGCAATGGATGATGGAAGTCATCTCTTTTTCTTGCATTGTATATCTTCTCTCTATGCCATTAAGCTTCCAAATTTTGTAGGATATAGGGTGACCTTTTTGCATCAATACTCCTCCTATTGTAAAGACAGATGCATTAATTTGTAACTCATATGGCTTGGTGAGATCAGCCAAACATAGCACATGTTCCTTAATTATGGAATTCTTCAAATTTTCAAATGCCTCTTGACAATATAACATCCACTCTCATGCCTTTGTTTTTCTTGTTTTTCTTGAGTAGGTTAGTAACTAAAACTACCTTTGGTGAAGCACTAATAGTAGCTCACCAGTCTAATAAATTATCATAGATGAACTTTAGTTAGCAGCTTCCATTGTTGTATAGCCTTTATCTTGGCCTCATCTATAAGGAGTTTTCCATCCTTGATCTTATGTCAAAGGAACATAACCTCTTTTTGGGCAGAAGAGCCTTTTTCCTCCTTCAAATAAAGCCTGTTTCCTTTAAGATTTGGAAAACATGCCTTAAAATGTTGAAGATGTTCATTAAGAGTGTTGCTATATACCATATTATCGTATAAATATACCACCACAAATTGATCAAGATATGGGTGGAAATTTTTGTTCATTAAAGTGCAAAAAGTGGTAGGAGCATTAGTGAGGCCAAATGGCATAATAATAAACTTGTAAGAACCATACATTGTCATGCATGTAGTCTTTTCCTCATCGCCTAATGCTATGCATGCTTGGTAGTAACCGGAGCACAAATCAAACTTTGTAAAGTATTTTTCCTTGCCAAGTTGATTGAAAAAGTCACCAATAAGTAGGATAGGGTACTTGTTCTGGATGGTTACCTTATTAAGAGCTCGATAGTCAATGCATATCTACAAATACCCATCCTTTTTATTTTGGAAGACCACAAAAGCTCCATATGGAGCTTTAGATGGTCGAATGTATTCAGCTTCAAGCAACTTTTTAAGTTGTCTCTTAAATTTCTCTAACTCAAGTGGCATCAATCGATATGGACTTATGGCAAGCATCTTAATCCAAGTTTCAATTTGATCTTATGATCCACCTCCCTTCTATTTAGGAGTTTCTTGGGCAATTTATTTAGCATGAAATCCTTGAAATCTTCAAGGACTTCTCGCACTTTTTAAGAATATCACTTTTGCATGCATCATCATCATCTCCTTCTAATTTTCTATGAAATGCGAGATAACCTTCCTCATTCTTCTTGTGTAACCTCTTCTTCAATTGTATGGAAAACAAAGTCTTAATGTTGACCATGTTGAGCCTTATTGTAAGTGTAAGGACTATGAGTGTTGGCTAATTTCGTGGACAAAATATTTACTTGTAAGTTTGTTTTTAGGCTTGCTATCAAGTTTATCAAGAAAAGCCCAACAAATATTCAAGTTCTAGATATTCGTACTTCAGGTATGTTTTTTTATAACTACAACACATAGGATTGCATTCATGAATTTAATAACACATTTTCATAAATTTGAAATTATATTTTATGTTAAAATATTTATTCAAACTTTAATTAATTTATGAAATTATTAATTAAATATTTTTATAATATATCTTAAGATAATATTAAGTTTTTTGTTTTTAATGGGCTTGGAAAAGTTAAGACCAAAACACATTTAACCCTAACCTTAATATCATTAAGTATTACTATTATCTATATATATAGATACATTAGGGTTAGAGTGGAAGGGAGAAAAATAGAAAGTGAATACACGGAGGCCGAATAGAAGTTAAAACTGATATGTGCTGCTGCCGAAAACGATAGAAAAACAATTCAGAGGAAAGGACTTTAATTGTCTTCACGCTGCGAGATATAGGTAAGTAATATATATATATAATATAAAGGAAGTTGAACAATGTAAGTAATATATATATATAATATATAAAGGAAGTTGAACAATACCATCACGCAGTAAAGATGATTAATATATAAGTAATATGCTTAAGTAATTAATATATATTAATTTATAAGTTGTTGATAAAAGAGTTTGATATTTTGATAATATGTTTTTATGCTTTCTTCTTTAATTTTGTTCTTAAATTGTTAGATCAAATAATTGTTTTTGTCATATCATAGTTATTTGATTTGATTATTAATCTTTAAAGAAGCCATTTTTATGGAACTTGTGCTAAATCTTTTTGCTCTAGAATTTACTAGTTGATTTGATTTAAGTGGCATATGTTTTGAATCATCTAGTTAGGATTATTCATTGTTAAATCCGCTCTAGAACACACACGGGCACTTGTGCCTTTTGTGCTAACTATTTTGTAGTTACTTCGGAAACGTATCTGATTTGCAGGGAGCTTATTGGAACGTTGGTCTGGAAACCGCTCATGCTAATATTGGAAACTGTGAAAACAGAGTAGGGGCTCGTAAGTAAAGTACATTGGGGCAGTATCCTAGGGAGGGTAGCATAAGACCGAGTTTGTACTTGAACATTTGATTTTCATAGTGGAAAGTTAGGTGGTCGGGTGGACCGGTGGTTTTCCTCTTAGGTCATAGTTGTGGCCTAGGTTGTTTCCACCTAAAAAAATATCGTGTGTTATTATTTTATTTCCGCACTTATTTTTATACACGATTACATGTCTGGCCGCTTTGTTTAGGTTATTAAATTATAAACTTGATAAAAATTAAGAATAACCTATTCACCCCCCTCTAGGTTAATCAGGTCCATATTTGATAAACTTTCAATTGGTATCAGAGCCGACACTAGACACACTTAGTGAGATTGATCTTTAGGGACGCACACTTACTTATGGACCAAATGAAAGAAGGTGGGTCATCTGTTAGACCCCCACTCTTTGATGGGTTTAATTACCCTTACTGGAAGGCTCACATGCAAGCCTTTCTCAGACAAGATGAAAAAGTCTGGGATGCTATTCTTGATGGTTGGGAACCACCTTCGATAACGAAAAATGGTATAACAATCATAAAGCCAAGAAGAGACTGGACCACTGAAGAACACACCCTTAGTGGGGCAAACCAAAAAGGTCTAAGCTCAATATTTGTTGCATCTCCGACTGTGAGACTGCTAAAGATGCATGGAATGCATTTGCTCTTGCTCATGAAGGAACTTCCCAAGTAAAACAAACAAAATTGAGATTGCTAACATCTGAGTTTGATTCTATTAAAATGAGCAACAACTAAACTTTTGGTCAATTCTATGCTCGCTTCTTTGATATCACTAATGCTTGCTCTAACCTTGGTGAGAAAATTCCACAACCTATACAAGTGCGCAAACTCCTAAGCTTCTTAATAGCTGACTACAAGATGAAAGTAACAGCGATAGAGGAAAGCAAGAATGTGGACACACTAAATATTGATGAACTTGTCGGGTCAATCCAAACCTATGAGCTTTCTCTTGATCGTCCCAAGAAAATCAAGGATGTGGCATTCAAAAGCTCCAAACTGGACATCTCTGATAGTGATGAGGATATAAATGATGAGTCATTAGTCTCGCTAGCATGAAAATTGAAGAAGTTCCTGAAAATGAAGGGTCAACAAAATAATCAATCTAATAAGGGACAATCTAGTTGTTCGAAGGACCGAAAGTCAACGGAAATCAAGCCTCATAGCTCTGATGGTAAGAAAACCAAGCTCACTAGTCCTCGATGCTATACTTGTGGGGGTTTTGGTCATATTTCTATAGATTGTGCAAACAATAAAAATAAATTTGGAAAAGCATTTAATGCTACACTCAGTGACACGGAAAGTAAGCAGGATAATGCTAGTAACTCAGAAGATGATGACACAAACTATCGTGCCTTCACCGTAACTACCAAAGCACACCACAATGACTCTGACTCTAGCTCGGATGAAGAAAATGAGGAAGTAAACTCCTCTTTCTTATTGTCTAAGTTTAATGTATCGAGTTATGAGGAACTATTCATGGATTGTTTAGGTTCTAGAGAAGAGAGAGATAAACTACTTGTGGAAGTAACTAAACTTAATGATATCATCAATATTCACAAAACAAATTCCTCTAGCCTAGAGAAAGATAAAAAGGAATTGTCTGAAAATATTAATGCCATGAATTTGAGACTTGTAGAAACCACTGAGGAAAACAAAAAGCTTAGGCAAGAACTTAGTATTGCTAAAGATACGGTGAAGAATTTGACCATAGGTGCTGAAAAATTGACCAAAGTCCTAGACTATGGAAAGCTACATGGAGATAAGAGAGGTCTTGGATACATAGATGAACAGTCAACACCTTCAACATCAAAAACCACATTTGTAAGGTCCTTAAACTCTACTCCTACTGTTACTACTTATGCACAAAGAACTATTGCACCTATGGTAGAAAAAAATGTTAAGTTTGTGCCTATCTGTCATCATTGTGGTAGGAAAGGTCATATAAGACCAAAATGTAGATATTTGATGAATGCTCCTAAACTTAATCATTCTTTCCATGCTTCACATAGTAGGACCCATAAGCATTATTCATCTATGCATGCTACATCATACTCAAGGATGAATGGAAATTATAATAACTTGTTTAGAAATTCTACTAGGAAGCAAAAAGTATTAGGTTCAAAGAGGCAAGCAAAATTTAGTACTTTTAATGCTATGATTCATTATCATCATCCTATTATGCATACTGCATCTTCATTTGGGATGAATGAGAAAAGAACAACTAAGTTCAAAAACATGCCTATGAAACCTAAGTTAGTTGAGTCCCAACCCAATGATATAGAGAAATCAAAATGCAAGAAAATGTGGGTTAGGAAAGGTTGTTTTTTCTTGGTCACCTGACCATCTTTTATTCCTTCATCTAGGTATTTTTGTTAGAGTGCTTAAATGAAATTAGGTGAGCAATCTTTATTATCTTTATTTTATTTATTAGTTAAACTTACAAAAAAAAAAATAGCATCCTTGTTTGGCCAACACAGTATTCAACTTATTTAATACTTCCATACACATAATCTCATTTTTAGTGACTCAACTTTTTTTTATATTTATTGTATAAATTATGCTACAATTTTGGCTTATGCATACACATATATTCTTATACATGTGATGATCGATGTTCACATAAACTTATTCACACACTCACGAACACACATATATGTTATGCTTGAAGTTTATGAATTTTCTTGAAAGACTCTAGAACTTTCACTAATCTTGATTGTAAAATTGTGTTGAGTTCTACTTTTGCTTACTAAAATTTTACCGTATGGAGGCACCTAGTATTGAGAGGGCTACCTACTGTGATGTGTGAAGCTACCGCAATGAACAGAGAGGGCTACCTCACAACTAGTGTGAAAGTCATCGTGCTAGGTTTATGGCTCGTGCAAAAAAAAGGAAGAGAAAGATTATGCAAAAACTGATTGCTTATGAATCTTGTACTTGGAATGCACAAAAAGAAAGAGCTAATAGAGGTTAAAATATATATATATATATATATCATTTACCTCATTTATAAGAAAAATAAAAATAAAAAAAATTAAGTCCTCTTTTAGTAAATATATTTTATTTTGTAAGATTGAAGACTCGATTATAATTTTATATGATAAGTGATATTTTTTTTTCTTTTGAGTCTTTCTTGATAAGTCATATATGTCATTATATGTGCGAAGTGTGCGTGTGCATCTCTTCTATTCTACTTATTTATTTATATGATAAATAATCAAAATTGGAGTTTAAAAAAATGATGAGTTCTCAATTGGGTGTGTACTTGTTTGTAATTACATGAGTTTAATACCTTATGTGGCTATGTATGCAAATTAAAAAAAACAAAAAAATATTTTCATTTATTACTTTTTTAATTGGTTTCTAAGTTAGAGTGTCATAGAACTTAGGGGGAGTTTAAAGCACATTGCACTTTTACATTACTCTGATTTTACAATGTTATATCTTTAGGAGGAGTTTAACTTCAATTCTTTGTCTAATGCTTTGTCCTTCTCGTATGTCAAAAAGGGGGAGAGAATTTTTACTTCTATGTTTTTATTTTGTTATACATATAAGGGGAGAACATATTTAATTAAGCTTGATTGATATGAATGCATACTACATGATTATTCTTTACACTTCGCTTATTTTTATGTAAACTGAACTAATGTACAATGAGGCTTTCATGCCAAGTTGTCCTATGCTTTGTCAATGTCATTTCAGCTACATACAGGCTTATCAAGTTGCAGCGAAGATGGATTCACCGGACCATAGGATAGTTCCACTATAGAGTCTGGGACCTCATTGTATTTTTATCTAATTTTTATAAGTGTCATGTAGTAAGTGAGAGGTTCTGCCACACGAAAATTCCAAAGGGGGAGTTTGTAAGGACTATGAGTGTTGGCTATTTTCGTGAAAAAAATATTTACTTGTAAGTTTGTTTTTAGGCCTCCTATCAAGTTTATCAAGAAAAGCCCAACAAATATTCAAGTTCTAGATATTCGTACTTCAGGTATGTTTTTTTATAACTACGACACATAGGATTGCATTCATGAATTTAATAACACATTTTCATAAATCTGAAATTATATTTTATGTTAAAATATTTATTCAAACTTTAATTAATTTATGAAATTATTAATTAAATATTTTTATAATATATCTTAAGATAATATTAAGTTTTTTTGTTTTTAATGGGCTTTGAAAAGTTAAGACCAAAACACATTTAACCCTAACTCTAATATCATTAAGTATTACTATTATCTATATATATATAGATACATTAGGGTTAGAGTGGAAGGGGGAAAAATAGAAAGTGAATACACGGAGGCCGAATAGAAGTTAAAACTGATATGTGTTGCTGCCGAAAACGATAGAAAAAAAATTCAGAGGAAAGGACTTTAATTGTCTTCACGCTGCGAGATATAGGTAAGTAATATATATATATAAAGGAAGTTAAACAATACCATGACGCAGTAAAGATGATTAATATATAAGTAATATGTTTAAGTAATTAATATATATTAATTTATAAGTTGTTGATAAAAGAGTTTGATATTTTGATAATATGTTTTTATGGTTTCTTCTTTAATTTTGTTCTTAAATTGTTAGATCAAATAATTTTTTTTGTCATATCATAGTTATTTGATTTGATTATTAACTTTAAAGAAGCCATTTTTATGGAACTTGTGCTGAATCTTTTTGCTATAGAATTTACTAGTTGATTTGATTTAAGTGGCATATGTTTTGAATCATCTAGTTAGGATTATTCATTGTTAAATCCGCTCTAGAACACACACGGGCACTTGTGCTTTTTGTGCTAACTATTTTGCAGTTACTTCGGAAACGTATCTGATTTGCGGGGAGCTTATTGGAACGTTGGTCTGGAAACCGCTCACGCTAATATTGGAAACTGTGAAAACAGAGCAGGGGCTCGTAAGTAAAGTAAATTGGGGCAGTATCCTAGGGAGGGTAGCATAAGACCGAGTTTGTACTTGAACATTTGATTTTCATAGTTGAAAGTTAGGTGGTCCGGTGGACCGGTGGTTTTCCTCTTAGGTCATGGTTGTGGCCTAGGTTGTTTCCACCTAAAAAAAATATCGTGTGTTATTATTTTATTTCCGCACTTATTTTTATACACGATTACATGTCTGGCCGCTTTGTTTAGGTTATTAAATTATAAACTTGATAAAAATTAAGAATAACCTATTCACCCCCCTCTAGGTTAATCAGGTCCATATTTTATAAACTTTCAGTAAGTACTAAGTATGTGTTACTTCTATCAAGAATACACATTGAGTTTGCAAAAGGGAGTGGGAATGCCTTTACTTAGGCAAGGAATCCATCCCTAATACTACTCTAAAGTCGTCCATTAGTACTATGGATAGGTTCAACATTCCAATCAATTCCCCTATCTATTCCTTAACCAATAGGCAATGCCTTGGATCAGTATGGCAATAGAGTTCACTGCCTTCATAGAACCTCCCTCTTTGGAACCTTTCATATTGAGTCTTTGAGCTTCCCCAATGTCTATTAAGTTATGAAAGGAATTTGTATCAACAAGTGCCTTAGTTTATACTTTATTATGAACCAATCAACATACATTAATCCTTTTTCATGTGGTTTTGGAAGGGCCTTGATAGCATTCTAAATTTGAAGTGATCCCATTTGTGTTCCACCCTCCTCAGGAAACTCCTCAAATTTAGTATTCATTGCATTGAGAGCCTTTATTTTTAGACAATCTCTCATCCAATGCAAATCATCACAAAAATAGCAATTGTACTTTAGTTTTGTGTATCTTTTACCTTAGTCTTTTCCATTATAAGGTTTTCTGGAAGCACCTTCATTGGCTACACTTTTGGCTTTGTCTCTACATTTGCTAGGAACAATCCTTTTATCCTTGGATCTTGACAAGTCTTTGGAGTAGTCGGTTAAGGTTTTAACTATGGCTATGGAAGTGGTAAGATCTTGTGCAACATTCCTCTTTGACTCAATCATGACCCAAGGTTTGAATCCATCAATTAAAAAAAAGAAAGAGCCATTGCCAAACATATTGGGGATCCAAAGAGTAAGAGTGGTAAATTCTTGAATATAGTCACGAATACTCCCCATTTACTTCAATCGTTGGAGGCGACTTCATGTCATCTCTTCAACATTCTCTAAGTAGAATTTATTTCTTTCTTAAAGTTTCAAATATATTGATAGAGCATTTACCTTTCTCAATATCTCCATACCTCCTTCTCCACTAAAGCATGGCAGTGTCAGTGAGATAGAGAGTGTTGTGTACCTTCATAATCTCATCCTTAATCTTCATGGCTTCAAGCTTAGGAGCCTCACAGGTGGTGACAAACCTAGAGGCCATATCACGTTTGTGTAAGGCCGTGTCAACTGTAAGTTCCTCACAATAGGCTCTCAAGGCATCAATCTCCTTGTTAAGGTCAAGAGGAGTACACTCCATGATACATTCTTCCATGGTGGAAAATTCTTATTTTAAGGTTTAAGCCACCTTATCACCAATACTAGCCATTGTCTCTTGCATTGTTTCATTCTACCCTCAAGTTCTCCCGAACGTTTATCAACTTCATCTATACTAGTATCAATTTTGCTTACATAGGATTCAAGGTGAACTAAACATACCTCAAGACTAGACACCATTTCTTCTGATCCTCTATACTCGTGCTTAGGACTAACATTTTCCTCCACCAAGGTAGTCTCGATCTTGTTGTTCTTGGAGGCACCCTTGGCCAAGATCTTCTTAAAACCTTCAATTGCAAACTCCTACACAACTAGGCTCTGATACCAACTTTCACGCACCTAATTTCTTCAAGGCCACGTGCGGGTACTTAGTTATCCAAATAGGTATTTAAGACTAGTGAAGGTGAAGAAAAGGAATACTTAGAAAAATATAGTGAAAGAATTTGCACTAAAAGTAGGGATAAAATATTACAAGACTTATTGGTTTGTTGTTTTGTTCTTGGATGTGTTACAAATGAAATCTTTACATCTATTTATAATCCTTCACATCGTAAACCAGAAGTAGAGATAATTACATATGTCACTCATCTAATGAAAATCTAAAATTGTTCTTGAAAATATCTTTGATAGATAATTTTTGTAAATATCCTAAATATATCTATAAATTTGATGAATACTTAATAGAAATATCTAGATATTATTTTGTAGGAAATTTTAGATACTTATTCATCAAAATTAGACTTTCCTACTATTAAATTATGAATTTCATAATATATATATATATAGTAAATACCTACAAACAATAGTTTAACGGGTTGCTAATTGCCTAAATCGCATAATTAAATATTTTCCTGTCTATGTTCAATCCCTTATCAACTTCATGATTGACCTATTCTGAACAACTCTTGAATCTCTACCCACTATATTATCCCCAAACAACCATATTGCTAACATCCCTCAAAATGGGAAAATGTTTTCCATAAGGATCTCAATCTTAGCCAGTGAAATAAATTTATTAAAATTTAAAAGAATATCATAAACTACATTTCTATTGCATAATTAAATAATAAATAATTACCATAATAGTGAAAAAATCTAAAGAAAAAAAACTCAATAATAGATAATAGAACCTGTTCCAAAGCAACAAAGTCTTCATTTTGCTTATTTGAGTAAAAATCTTGTTTCTTCTTCGTGCTATTATTACTTACGATCAACCTTTGATCTGTATCAGAATTTATAGAGCTCAAAGACGTAGCATTTAGTTTGCATTTGGTTCATAGAATGTAATTATAATCAGAATGAAAATAAGAATAGAATGAAATAGGAAGAAAATAGTTTGGGCTAGTTATAATAAGTGGCTTCTCCCAAAAACAAAAAAAAAACGTTAAAAAAAGCCTAACAAAGCACAAAAAAGTTCAAATAAATGAAAACGAAGACAAAAGAAGATTCCAAAGCAAAGACTACCTTTATAAAAGAGAGATGGTGTAGTCCCCGAAGCCATTCTGCTAACATTACTGTGGTTACTGTGCAGCAAAGCTTCAGTGAAACTCTGAGGCATCATTTTCATGGTAGGTCGCAATTAACTAAGGAATTCCAAATTAATCAAATTCTATTTAAATTTAATTCAAACAAATAAAGTTTAGTTAGAATCCAAGTCAAACACAAAAGAAGTAACACAAAATATCCAAACTAACTTAAATTATTAATTATATTTTTTTAATTAATTAAACTTATTTTTCGTATTAATCAAAAAATATGTTTAATAATTAAAACTTATTAACATAAACATAATTACATGAAACATCAAAAATGTGAAAAATAATATTACAATAATTAATATTTTGAAGAAAATGATAAATTAATATTAAATAAACTACTCTATTAAATAATAAAGTACACATAAATAATACAAATTCTCACACACAAATGTTATATTACAATAACTAGTTAATTACAAAACTTAAATATTGGTAAACATAAGCTAAATAAAACTAATTTTTAAATTAAAAGGTCAATTTCTAAATAAATTTGACAAAGGTAAACTTCATCAAACCCCTTTCATACAAAATTCAAAACTCGTCATCTCTTCATAGAAACTCGCAGTTTGAATAAAGAATTTCAAATCTCAATAGAATTTTTCTCGGTCACTAAATAAAGAACTATATAAGTAAGAGAAAACAAATAATTTCCTTCTATCACTAAACAAAGGAGCTAATATACCACATATTGATCTTCTCATAATGACCACATATTTATCTTTTCATCTTTAACATTTTTTCTTGCTTTACAAATAAAGATATGAAAAGGAGACCTACATTTTTAAGGTTCTTCATGTTTCTAAATTCTCTTCTAAGTTGAAATCAAGGGGGTGATGAACTAAATTGTGAATTCTTAACACTAAGTGTGAAAAATAGATATATTTTTGAATATAGAACACAAGAAATCATACAATGCAAAACAAGCATAAAAAATCAATAACACCAATGATCAAAATGAAAGAGAATAAAGTATTTTATTAAATTTAGAGTTGATTCAATTTTTAGTTCAAATCAAAATGATAAAACTTAAATCATATTTTGAACAACTTGCAAGTTTACACAAAACTGATTACATATATATAAATCTCTTTTAGTATATTTAAGTAAACCATACAGTGATCATACAAAGGAAAACCATCAATATAGGATGGCATACAAAATATTGTAACTTTCTTCAATAGATTTTGGGCTACTATTGGAGAAGAGTAAAAAGTACTAAATGTATGACTGCTGTTGGAAAAAGAGAGTTACGTGATGGTTGCTAATTGTTAGAGAAGTAGAGAGTTAAAGGAATGAGTGAGTCGACTAGGACTTAAGAAGAAACATATTTCTCCAATTATTACCTAGCGTGTAAGTTGTAATGTTTAAGTGTTATAGTTGTTTTTTAATTTTATTTTGGGCTAATGGGCTAGCTTGAACCCAAATGGAATTTTTTCAGGTTATTTAGGCTGGCACGAATTTAATTCAATTTTTTTTTCGATTCAGGTTCTATGATTTGGTCAATCATACTATGACATAGATTTTCACCCCTAGTAGTAACGTGAAAAGAATCAGCATCTAAATTTTTCAAGTCCTTATAACAGTCATCTATCTTGGAAAATTGTTATTGCCAGTATTGTTTTGAGAACCTTTATTAGTTTTAGGATTTCTTAGAGCAATATACTAGTTAGTTATAGTCTCATATGGGAGGCTACCTAAGATTCTATCACGCTTTCCATAATTATTATTAGTCTTTTCAATGCCATGATTTTTGAAGTTTTTTAATTATAGATCTAATTAATTAAAGGGATGAATAGGTAATTAATCAAATTACATCAAATTAAAATTTGAAAAACGACCAGACATATCATTATGTGTAAATAAAATAATGCAAAAATAAATATTAACACACGATATTTTTAGATTAAAACAATCTAGGCCACAACAATAGTCTTAGAGAAAAACTATCGATCCATTGGACCACCTAACTATCCATAATGCAAATAAGGTTCAATTACAAGGCTAGGACATAGACTATCCTCTAAGATAATGCTACAAACTAATTAACTTACAAGATGCTACTTTCCTTCACGATCTCCACAAAAAAGATGTTTAGATCCAAACCAACGTTCCGATAAATTCAAGTCACACGAGTAATATTCGTTCAATCAACACATGAAATGTTAGCACAATAACTTAAGTACAAAACATGTCCTAGAGAAAATTCCATAATGAATAACTCTAACTATAAGATTTAAGAATATATCAGTTCATTTTAAATTATTTAGCAACCCTAGTACAAGCAGATTAAGCACATATTCAATAAAAATAGCTTATTTAAAATTAGATAATAAAATCAAATAATTATAATATTACACACAATTATTTAATCCAAGAATTTAAGAATTTAATAAAGAATAAGCTATATGAACATATAATCAAAATATCATAAATTAAAGAAAGAAGTCCAACCAAATATGATTTTGTTTTTGCAAAACATTTTGAGAGAGAGCACAAAAACAATTACAAAATTATAATGAATGTGGTTGTTGGAAATAATGGGCAATGAGCTTTATTTATATGAAAAATTAAAACATTAATCATATGTAATTGATAAATATGTGTTCTATTACAAATAATATTAGTAATACTCATTAATCAATGAAGACTCGTATTTAAATAAGAGATCTTTTTAAAGTAGTATCATTGAGATTTTAGACTATCGCTTAGACTATAATTTAGGCTATGTCTTATACAATAAAGAGTTAATCAGAATAAGTCAAGTTTATAATGGAAAGTAGTATGTAAAGTCTAATTCATTGCTAAAACAAATATATATTCCTTTTTTTCTTCTTAAACTAAATAAACATCAATAAACAAATAAAAAGGAACAAACTTACTAAAGATGCTCACCTAGGGTTTATCAAGCACTCAAACAAAAGTATTTAAGTAAACCAAAATGATGGTCATGTGACTAGAAATAAACAATCTTTCTTAACATAAATTTTCCTGAATTTTGGTTTCTTTATATCTTTGGGTTAGAACTCAACTATCTTAGCTATCATATACCTTTTTTTGGATCTACATTTATATTTCACATTCATCCTAAAGGAAGATGAAACATGCATGGTATGATGATGATATTTTTAGTCCTAGAATTAAATGTGTTGAATTTCATTTGCCTCTTTGAACTAACAATTTTATGCTTTATAGTAATTATTGGACATAATATTCATAAATGGATGATAATTATGAGTCCTATAACTAAAAGCATGGAAGCAATTATTAAATTTATGAGCATTTATCAAAAATCTACACTTGGACGTAATGTGATTTTTCCTACCACAATGATGACATATGAGTACAAACTTAACAGTATTTTCTACCATAGATGCAATGATTCTTTGTGCATAATAGGTAACTATAAGAGTAGAGTTAAAAGGCCTTAAAAATGTGGTTTTTGATGTTAAATGTATGGATATCTCATTCTTACAACCAAAGTAATGTATATTACATGAAAAAGAAGGGTTAGATGGTGTTACAAATTGAGTTGTTTTGAAAATGATGGTGTAGAGTGCTCATCTACATAACCTAGCTCTCTCTTATCTCTAACAAGTTTTCCATAATCAAGAACTTTATTTAGCCTTTCAATTCCAATGGTCAACCTCTTTAAGGCTTCATTTGATTCTCTAAGTTCTTGCACTAAATTCTTGTTTTCCTGTTTAAGATATGCAAGACTTAAATTCAAACAACTAGCAAGTTTAAACAATTAATTTTTTTTCTTTTTCTATGATTAAGGTATTTAATTCATAAGATTTAAGTTTATTATTTAATTTAGTTACTTCTACAAGAAACCTATCATTTTCCTTTTTAGAGCCTACTAAAACTTAAATACTTTATCAAGACTATTAGCATTAAATTTCTTTAGTAGGAATTTAGAATCAATTTTCTCATAATCTAAATCAATGTCAAACTTACTAGAATATTCATCATTAGTTGCAAGAAATGTCAAATAGTTGGTGCCATTGTTATCAGATTCATCCAGATTGTCGTTGTTACTTTTTGAATCACTAAATGTAGCATTGATAGCTCTTCCAAATATTTTCTTTTATTACCACAATCAGCTACAAAGTGATCGATCCCATTGTATTCAAAATATTTACGGCCAGTAGTTTTAGATTTCTTACCTTTTGAACTCATAGATTTGATTTATCTTAGATTATGATCCATAACAAGGCCCTAAACAAACACTAAGTATATATAGTGATACATTTTGATACCAATTAAAAGCTTTTAGTTAGGATCTAATTAACTAGATGGGCAAATAAGTAATTAATCAAATTATGTCAAATTAAAATTTCACAAATGGCCACAAATGCAATCACATGTAAATAAAATAATGTGAAAATAAAGATTGATACGTAGATTTTTAGATGAAAACAATCTGAGCCACAACAATGACCTAAGAAAAAAATCATCAGTCTACCTGACCACCTAACCATCCACTATGAAAATAAGATTCAATTACAGGCTAGCACTTAAACTACCTTATAAGATAATGCCTCCAAATAATCTACTTACAAGTCATTGCTTTCCTTCATAGTCTCCATAAAAAAGGTGTTAGGATCCTAGCTAATGTTTCAATAAATTCGAGTCACACAACCAATCAAACCCGTTCAACCAACACCTGAAATGTTAGCATAATAACATAAATACAAAGTGTGCCCTAAAGAAAATTTAATAATGAATATTCCTAACTAGAAGATTCAAGAATATATCAGATTATTTTAAATCATCTAGCAACCATAGAACAAGCAGATTAAGCACACGTTCAATAAAGATAGCTTCTTTAAAGTTAAATAATAAAATAAAATAATTAAGATATTATACACATAATTATTTGATCAAAGTATTATAGAACATAATAAAAATGATACTATATGAACATATAATCAAAATATCATAAATTAAGTAGGCTTATTAATCAATCAAATACAACCACTAATGTTTGACAAATTAATTAAAGAAAGAAGCCTAAACAAATATAATCTTGGTTTTTGCAAGACTTTTTGAGAGAGAGAGAGAGAACACAAAAAAAATTAGAAAATTATAATGAATGTGGTTGTTTGAAATAATGAGCAATGATTTTATTTATATGAAAAATTAAAACCCTAATCCTATGTAATCAATAAACATTTTTTCTATTACAAATAGGATTAGTAATACTTATTAATCAAGAAGACATATATTCAAATAAGAGTTCTTTTTCAAATAGTTTTATTGAGATTTTAGGCTATCTTTTAGACTATATTTTAGGTTATATCTTATTTAATATTTTAGCCTATATCTTATTTAATATTTTAGCCTATATCTTATTCTATATTTTAACCTATATCTTATCTTATAATTTAGGCAATATCTTATCCAATGTTTTAAGACATATTTTTAAAACATTGAAGCACATTAAATAAAATACTAAATGGTAATTTCATAAATTGACTTAATTTTAAATAAATGTTTTAAGTTGAAGCCCTAGTCGCTCAATCGATCCAGTCCAAGCTCAATCGATCGAAACACTTTTCGATTGAAGCACTATTATGTAGAACAAGTAGAGAGGAATTGTGCATTTATTCCTCTTCAAAATCCAAATTGATAAAGATTGAAAAGTCTGGCTATAGACTATAAAACATGCGCTTATGGGAGGCAACCCATAAAACTTTCTTTTATTCTATTATTTATTTATTTATTTTATTACTTTTTTAATAATATAGATTTTGATGTTGGTTTATTTTGTAAGAATAAAGAGCTGAAAATTACTAATTAATATGGATTCACCATAAAACCAAGGAAGTTCCTTTCATTTCTTCAATCTATCTCTCTTTTAAATTACAATGAGGACATTATTTAGTTTAATTTTGGGAGTGTCAACTCCTATAGTCTTGAGTTTTTGGATTATCTTATCAGACATGTATTTGAGTATGATTGAATTCACTATGACTCTGAAATTTGTAATTGATGATGGTTTTGAGAAATTTTTCAAAATCTGCTATTATGTTAAGTAGAGTTTTATGAGTACTTTGATTTCAATCTTTATCCTTGAAAATAATTGAGCACACAATAAATTTTTCTCTACTTCATTTAAATCTTTGTCCTTCAAAATCTGCTATCATGTTAAGTAGAGTTTTACGTAAGCCTTATTTGTTCTTTTAACTACATAAAATCATTCCTATTCTAAGCTTGAAAAACCATGAATTTACCTTAAATTTTGAGAAAATACTTTGGTTGAAATTTGCATTTAAAGAGAAAATTAGTTCAAATTAAATAATTCATATTATATTTGCTCTATTCGATTAAAGTGTGAAAAAGAGAGAAAGTGAAAGGCAAGAATCGAAAAAGGGTTAAAGTGATTGAAATTAGTAAAGACTATGAGTATCAAGGCAACCACAAAAAAAGAACTCTACTTATTGAATTTCAAGGTAAAAAAATAGAGAGCACAACCCTTATTGAGTATAGCATGAGCATATTGTCAAGAAAGAGCTATAAATATTTTTTTTATTATTTTTTTCTACGAAATATTTTCCCAGTTTGCTTTGATTTTTCATATCTGTTTCTTTCTTGGCCACCCTGTGGCTTGTCATTACAACCCTAATTAAAGACATTTTGATCTCTGGTTTTGATATTTGATTACATTAGTGGAGAGGATTTCTGAAAAATTAGACTTATGGAGTTAAGTTTTGAAAGAATTCTTCTGATTTCATTTGTTCTACTTGTATTTGAATTTGTTGATAGTTTGGAATTAAATTGACTATTTCACACATACACACTCACACTCAAGGACTTAGCTTTAGGTTGAAGTAAATGATTAACTCTTGCTTGACAAATTGTTGAATTTTTGATTGATTTTTCTACTATTTTCGATGTAAAAAGAGTAAGTTACTAGTGATGAAATCTAAATTTAGATCATGACTTGGTAAGTGATGGTAGTTGACACTATATACAGTTGTCTTTTATTTTATTTTTCTTTTGTTGGAGGATAAATAAAGTTCTAAGTTTGTGGATCAATGTTTGATAACTTGCATAATTTGATATAATTTATCATTTTTTAATTTTAATTTTAGTCTATTGTTATTTAATTTTTATTAATTTTAAAATTTATTATTATTATTTAAATTTTATTTCAAATTTAAAGAAAATGAAGTTTCAAAGTTTTAAAAATATATCATTTTAAGTACTCTAAAATGTAAATGGAGATTTATATATATATATATAGACGTATTATATATATAAAGAAAAAAAAAGGCAAAAAGAGAAACGAAAGCAGCGGTTGGAAAGATATATATATATATATAAGTAAAAAGGGAGGCGGCTAGGGGAAAAAAAAGAATAGGGAGGCGCGGCTGGAAAGAGAAAATCAAAAGCATATAGGAGATTAATGCCAAAGTAGATTATTTTTGTGAGTTATTTTTCTTTGAATGCCTCTTAAAAAATTTAATTTGTTCATATAAAATTCAATTTTCAGTATGAAATAATTTTTCTTTATATTATCAAAAAAATGTAATTTAATTTTAAAATATATTTAATTTTTTATATTAATTTAAATTATTTATTTTTATATTTGTCTAATTTATTCTAAATTTAATACTTTTAATTAACTATCTATTAATTAAATGATTTTAATATTATAATTTATTATCGTAAAAGGGAATTCGATTTTTTAGAAGTTTTATTTCTCTTAATTTGATATTTGAATAATATTTTTATTTTTTTTACGTATTTTTTTAAATTAATTTTATTTTAAATTTTAATTAAAATAATTTTAATAATTTTTTTAAATAAAATTAATATAATTTTAATATTTATTAAAAGTAAGTTACAAATCAAACTATACTCTTTTTATTATTTTATTATAAAATTAAGATATTTTATACTTACAATTTTATAAAATATTCTCTACCTTATTTATATATATATTATATTATCTATTAATCTAACATATTTTTTTTATTATTAGTTGATCTCGGGTGGCCAACTAAGATGTTTTTTTTTAAATTATAAAAAAATATCTTTAAAATTTATAATAATAAAATAAAATCTTAAAAATCTTAAATAATTTTTAATTAAATAATAATCAATATTTAACAAGTCTCAATTCTTAAATAACGCTGATTATATATAAACTGTGGGTGGATGTATTCGAGCCAATTATTGAAGTAGAGATGTTCAACAAAGTCTTTGTCCAGACTTCAAAGTCTTTTTTTTTTAAATAAAACATAGGAAAAATCTGTCCTAATTATAAATAATATTATTTAACTTTATAAATTTATAAAAAAATAAATTATATTTTTTTAATAAATTTTTTATAATTAAATATAAACACATAAGGTGGCTCCTTTGTCGACTAAATCAAATTTGATTTGGAGGGTATCTCTAATTTATTATTTTATTTTATATTAAAAGTTATATAAATTTTTACTATTTTTCAAACAATAATATTAAATATTATATTAAAAATATAATTATTTATAAAATAATATTGTAATTGATTAAAAATAATATTGAATTTGTTAATCAAAATAAAAAGTACATAATTTACAAGAAAATTTATAGAAGATGACTTCTCATATTGTCAAATATAAAGGTGCTTAACATTATTTGAATGAAAAATAGAAAAATTAGATAACTTAATTTTGATGAATGAAGAAATATTTGGCATATGAAATGGGAACTTAAAAGCTATAAATATGACTTCATTTCTTCATTGTTAATCATCTCAAAAATAGAGAAAAACTTGTATGAGAAGTTTTTTTTAAAGAATTTTGTGGGAAAATTTTCTTGTACTTGTAATTGCTCGTCTTTTGGGTGTGTGAGAAAATTACTGAGAATATGGTTGTAACCATTTTCCACATATTGAATTTTTTCTATGGTTGTCTTTTGACAATGAAAATGGTTTTTCTTAAATTTGGAGTTTTTCATTATAATTCTTGTATTGTGTATTTTCTATTTCTCTGTTTTTTGATATTCTGTTAAGTAAGATTTTGGGAGGGAAAATTTGTTATTATATACCATTTGATCCAAATTTCTTAACAACTAGTATCAAAGCCAATTTCAAAGAAAGAAGCAAAAATGTGAGGAGTCAAGATTGACATTGAGAAATTTGATGGCATAATCAATTTTGGTTTATGGCAAATACAAGTCAAAGATTTGTTGATCCAATACGAGTTACACAAGGCGTTAAAGGAGAAACCAACACCTGTTATCGGTACTGAGTCTAGTAAAACTGACATAAGTCATGGAGATTGGGAAGATCTTGATATAAGAGCTGCAAGTGCAATTCGGCTCTATATTGCCAAAAATATTCTTGCAAATATGCATGAAATATCTATGATAAAAAAACTCTGGAAAAAGCTCGAAGAATTGTATCAGACAAAAGACATCTCAAATCAAGTGTACCTGAAGGAACAGTTTTATACTTTTCGTATGAATGAAGTATTATGTCTGACCTTTAGTAAACTAACAGTAAATAATTTTTTTAAAAATAAAATTCTATTTATGAAGAGTTAGGTTACTGTTATGCAGTTTATATTATTGAATTAAATCAAGTTGTATTATGTGGGTTACATTTATTAATTTATAATGAAATTTGAAAAAAATTGGGAAAAAAATGAATATCGGAAGAAATTTAAAATAACAATAATTAAAACTCATCATATTTACTTATATTTGTTTTATTAAATGTATTTTTAATATAAAATTAGTTATTTTTAAAAAGGTTAATATTAGAAAATAATGTTCAAATTATTTTAAGGAATTTAATTATGAGTTTTCCCTTAGTAATTAAGTAAGTAGAAAATGGATAACTTAATTATACTAGCAAAAATGCAAGTACTATATACGTGAGTAATCTTATTTTATTTTCAAATCATATTTATTAAATTTATATAATAACAATAAATTTTTATATGTAATTTAAAAATCATAATTTGTAGTATAAAATAATTTTAGACTCTAATAATTTTGGAGCCACAACTAAGTTATATAAAATTTCAAACATTAAAAGTTAATTAAATATTTATTTTTTTGTGATTTATTTAATTTAATTTAATATAAAAATTAATCGAAATAAGAGAATTTTCGTAAGAATGCATGGTTAAATGTATAGCAATTATTATTATTTTTCAGAAAATTAAATACTTAAATATTAACCATTTGTTTAATTATAATTTAAAAAAACTCATTGAGCAAATATGTACAAGTAATGGAAACTTCTTTTTTTTAACAAATTGTATTACCATATTTAAGTTTTTTTTTTTTTTGAAAAATTATAAAAAATAATACTCTTAAAACTTATAATAATAACAAAAATAATATTTTAATAATATTGAATGAGATTCAATTGGACTGCGTTTAACATTGAACGCATCAGATGACCATAGTTTAATTTGAACGGTATCTAATTGAATAACATTCAATATGAAATTATGTGTCAAGCTTTTTTATAATAGTAAAATGTATGAGCTGAATATTAATAGAACTATTTTTGGATGTTGAGATAGAGTTAAAACCTAAATTTGGTATATAAGAATCAAATAATGAGACTACCTTGTGAAATTATTGAGCCTATGTTAATATTTATTTTACTCTTTTATAAATTGTTAGATGATATCTATAAGTTTTGCATTGAATGTTAGGATTTTAAACATATGATGAAATATCATGTACTTATGTTCATTGCTTCATTTAAATTATTTGAGTTGAAGGATTTCTATTCAAGAAAGATAAATTATGTGTACCTATTTGTTCTTTTTGTGAGTTGCTTATTAGGAAAAGTCATGGGGGAGGTTTGATGGGTCACTTTGGTGTTCTAAAGACTTTAGATATTTTACATGAGCAATTTTATTGG
This sequence comes from Hippophae gyantsensis, assembly GCA_030763125.1. Classification (NCBI taxonomy): domain Eukaryota; kingdom Viridiplantae; phylum Streptophyta; class Magnoliopsida; order Rosales; family Elaeagnaceae; genus Hippophae; species Hippophae gyantsensis. Next base: position 23,768,054 of record CM061039.1, on the reverse strand, counting down.
CCTAATATGAAGCATGATGTGCAATCTATTTTTGAAAAGTGCATTACATGTAGGCACACTACTAGAATATATACATATACTCTAGGACATTTAGCTTTGATTTCTTTAAAAACTGAGGCCATAAGGTTTTGGCCTTGATTATTTAAAAACCGAGGTCATAGACATATCCTATGACCTCGTTTATTTAAAAACCAAGGCCATAGACTATCCTATCAATTTTTTACACCACATATACCAAATTTCTTTATCAATTGTTTTATTTTTCTTTCCCAATTTTTTATTTTCCCTCTTTTATTTTCTCTCTTTTTCTCTTTCCCTCTTTTATTTTCTCTCTTTTTTTCTTTTTCCCTCTTCTTTTTCTCTATTTTCCTTTTCCTTTTCTTTTTCTTTTTCTTTTTCCCTCCCTCTCTTTTCTTTTATTCCTCTTCCCCAGCACTTTCTTCTCTCCCTTTCTTATCTCTTTTCCCCACTGCGAACCATTCATCGCGTGTAGTAGAGATTCTCAAACGGTCTCTCTTTCTGTCGCTCTACGTGTGTCGCCGTCAATGGCAACGGCCTCGACCTCGACCTCTCACTTCTTGAAGCAGTGGAGATTCTCAAACCATAAAGAATCCCGTGCTCTGCTTCGAATCTATTCACTCTTTGTTGTTGGAGAAGTCACAAAGATCGGGATAAATGAAGGATGTTACAAGTTGTACCAAAACAAATGCTTATAAGGTCCTCTAGTAAAACCCTAATTTTGGACGCTCACATAACCCTATGAGGTATTCCATCTCTGGTCTCGAGATTTCTTCTTAAGCTATGCTTTCTTTGTTTATTAACAGCTAACTGAGACTTTAACTTTCTCTGTGCTCTATGCCTTAGATCGTAACCTGTGATACCAGAATCCAAAAAACACTTGTTCATGCTTCAACTAACTGGTATATAGAGAATGTGTTGCCTGTATTGGAAAGGTTTGTAGTTATTGATATGCTTCGTCTGGCCTTGGTTTTATTTTCTTATGGTGATATCTAGTGTAGGCTTATTGTAGTCTACTTATAAGTATATTACAATATGTTTTTTTAGAAAATGCCCTATTTGTTAAGAATGTACTAAGAATCTGAACTATGCTAAATATGTTTTTAGCTATAGGGTTACTACTATTGCTCCTTTTTCTCACCGTCTTTCATTTGATATTTCTACATGTATGAGTAGGCATGATAAAGTTTTGATGAGTTCTTATCAATCTATTAGCACATAAGTCCTGTACATTTATAATTGATATAGGATCTTGGAATACTGGTTATGTGTACCATGTTTTTAAATAAAATTTTCTATAAGTTTGTACTGAATTTTAATATTCTTTTTTTTGTCTTAAGGTGTTAAAATTTCTGGTCAAGTTGAGATGCAATCCAAGAATGCTTTTGTTCAGAAGGTGATGTTTTCCTTTTTTTTATTGCCTTATACAATTCTCTTGGATTTATTCGGGTTTAGAAGGTGAGGGTCTTGAGGCCAGAATTTGAGCTTCATTTCTTATACTGGATATATGGTGAGGTAAAACCTATCAGTCCAATCAAACTTCTGTTTTTCTAAAATAACTATTTCATTCCCATATCCTTCCATATCATTGGGTTCTCTATAGTGTTTTTTTTCTCTTCCATGGGAAGTTTAAAAAACTGTTTTGTAATTTGATGCACTTTATCAAGAAATGCAAGTTTCATTCCATGATTTATTATCTAGATCAGTACCAAATGCCCCTTTAAGTACTTGTTCTTACATAACAAGAGGAGACCAAGATCAATAAATGGAGTCTCCATCAATGGTAAATCAGATTAGAATTGGCAATCACAATCTCTATGAGCATATCTATCTGGTATTTCTTTCCCTTCAGAAGCTAGTTCTTGCACAGGTTTTGAAAAGGTTTTTATTTTTGCAAATTGGTGAATTCAAATTTCTATTCAAGATGGATCATATATACACATACAAATATTATATAATATGTTTAATGTAGTTTTTTAAGCTGAATGTGAACTATGTATTTTGATTTTTGAATGATTCTACGGTGGACGAAAAAGTCAACATTTCATTTATTCTATAATTAATCCAAAGTCTTGTGGGAAGAATGGAACTTTCCAAATGGTAGAAACTGATCAAGGTAGGTCAAAAAGGCATGTACAACAACTATCTGGTGCAAATGGTGAAAATAGATCAGTTGGCTCTCATGTAAGTTCTGAAGGTGTGTATTTTTGACATATTTGGGGCCATTTTTTGCATTTATTTATTTTAACCCAATGACATGTCTAAGTGTATAAGCTCTTCAATAGTACATAAATTACCTAAACAACTTACTTTTCTTTTATTCTTTCCATTAACTCTTTGTTAACTTGGTGGTTTTTGGGATTTTAGGTTGGGTATCCAACACTGACTACATTTTCAGAGTTTATATCTGAACTTGACATGCCTAGCAGTTCAAACATGATAAAGATTTTCCTAATTAGCATTACTTTCATGTTATGACCATTGATGGATATGAAGATTTTCAAGAAAATGATGAGAAATCTTTAATAAAGGTTGAAAAATCACTTACATAGATGTGAAGTTTCTCTGTAGTGCAATAAATTTGGATGCTTTAGATGGAGGAATTTTCGTTGGAAGAATTTCTTTTATTCATTCAAATATTTATGATTTTTTTTGGGTAAGATGAGTATAGGTAGCATATATCGTCTCTCCATATATACATACATTTTCCCTTACTATAGTACCTCTTGCTTTCAAGTTTTCATGTGGATATTTTGCACTGTAGCTCGATATTTCATCCGTGGAGTGTGTGACATAAATTTCTTGTACTCTTTACCCACTTTTTTGTTGTGTTCAGGATTTTGATGAGGCCTTTGAGCTTAGTTAAACTTATCCCTTTTAGCTTTTGTATTGGTTCTGATACTAAACCTTTTAGTTGATTTCTAAATTTTGCAAATTTTTTTTACTTTTAAAGCATCTAGTATTATTTATGAACATAAAACATCATTGAGTGTTATTTATGAAGAAAAAAAAACATCATTGTTCATAACATTATTGAGTATTTATTTTCTTCGGCTGTAGTTTTACATTTTAATTTGAGAAGGATTTAAAAAAAATGGCATCTTGTACAGTTTCGTGCCCAAAAGCATCATCTGCATCTGTGGGTGCTCGCATTGTGGCATTATCAGCAGCTCTTTGTTGCTCGTATTCAGGTCATCTCTTTGCTCCAATATTTATTCTCAATTGTGATCGGTGTGATTCTATTGACTATTTCATATTTCTTTGTAAATTGAAACTTGAATATGTGTCTATGTATTTGTCATCATACTAGGAGATTTGAAGATTTAAATGAATCGATGAATGTCTAGTGAGGGAAGTATCACTTTACATGGAAAAAGTTCACATGATTTGATTTCCTTTGTCATTAAAGGTGCAAATTTTGAATGCGAAATATCAAAATATGATTGAAAACCAAATCATAAAAGAGAGAATTATTTTTTTAGTAGATTAGAACATTCTTAGTGATTTTAGTAATATGTAGGTTAAGTGTTTGTAACACTTAAAAGAAACTATCTAGACTTGTGAGTGATCCTGATTTCCATTGAATAGCATTGCCAATATTTGGAGTTTGGTACCTCAAATCACCTCAATTTTAAATTTGGCCATGTCATATACCCAAATTTAGTCACTAGTGGTAAATTAAACAATATTTTTAATTAAATGAGAATTTTTGAAAAATTAATATCAATTTATCCATTTTAAAGAGGCATTTTTTCCTATTCACAGATATAAGATTATTAATATTACGGACACATGATTTTTGTCTATAATTAGTTCTTTAGACATAACTTCTATGTTTTAACTCTTATGATGAAATGGTCCTTTATAGTACTTTATCAAGAAGCAGTCAGATGATCCTGGGGTCGGGAAATATGAGAAAAATGGTGTTGTAGATGCTACCATTGGCTCAAGTAGAAGTACCAATTTTCCATCTCAGTTTATAGTCTTGTTGCAAGGTCATCTTATTATCAGTGCCAATTTTATTGACTCCTATTCTCTTTCTAGTACTTCTTTGTTTGGAATTAGAACCCAACAACTCATAAAGATTATAGGTTTCCCCTACGGTTTTTTCTCCCACATCACCTCCAGCAGCATTATCAACCATTTATTGACTCTGCAGTGTCAATCCATCTATCAACCGTAGTCCTTGATAGTTTTAAAGAACCTTTTCTTGTCCTGATATGAAGTGTTAGGTTACAAAACACCAGTGGCAAGATAGTTTACAATATCAACATACCATGGATTTGGACCTATTGAAAATAATTGTTCATCCAAAAAGGTTTCAATTATTTCTTTATTACTCTCACCTTTAAGAGAATTAAAGTCAAAAATCAACCTAGACAAATGGTCAACTATTAAGTTTTCACTGCCTTTCTTATCCTTGATTTCTAGGTCAAATTCTTGTAAGAGTAAGACCCACCTAATTAATCTTGGCTTGGCATTTGTTTTACTTAATAGATATCTTAAAGCAATATGATTAGAACGCACAATCACTTTAGATCCTACTAAATAAGACCCGAATTTGTCTAAAGAAAACACTATAGCGAAAAATTCCTTTTAAAAAGTGGTATAACTAATTTGGGCATCATTGAGTGTTTTTCTAGCATAGTAGATGACATGCAAATGCTTATCCACTCTCTATCCCAAGACTGCTCCGATAGCATAATCGGAAGCGTCACACATTATTTCAAAGGGTAAAGACCAGTTTAGTGCCATAATAATAGGGGAAAATGCTAGTTTCTCTTTCAAGGTATTAAAAGCAAATAAGGAAATCATGGTTGAAATCAAAACAAACATATTTTGATAACAAGTTACATAAGGGATGACTTATTTTAGATAAATCCTTAATAAATCGTCTATAAAATCCTACATGTCCTAATAAGTTTCTTATCCCCTTAACAGATGTAGGGGGAGGTCCTAATAAGTTTCTTATCCCCTTAACAGATGTAGGGGGAGGTAGTTTGGAAACCGGTTCAAATTTTTCTTTATCAACTTCAATACCTTTTGTTTGAAATTATATATCCTAACACTATCCCTTGTTGAACCATAAAATGACTTTTCTCCCAACTAAGCATTAGATTGTATTCAATGCATCTTTCTAAAACCAAAGTCAATTTATGTAAACAATCATCAAATGAGTTTCCAAAGACAGAGAAATCGTCCATGACAATCTCAATGAATTTTTCCACCATGTCTTAGAAGATAGACATCATGCAACTCTAGAACATAGCGGGGGCATTGCATAACCCAAATGTCATTCTTCGAAAAGCAAATGTCCCAAAAGTACATGTAAATATGGTCTTTTCTTGATCTTCTGGTGCTATGGATACTTGATAATATCTGGAAAATCCATCTCGAAAATAATAAAGTTCATTCCTAGTTAATATTTCCAACATTTGATCGATGAATGGAAGAGGAAAGTGATCCTTTTTAGTATATAAATTCAGTTTCCTAAAATCTATACACATCCTTCATACAGTGATTATTCTAGTGGGTACTAATTCACTTTTTTTTCATTTTTAACAACTATTATCCCAGATTTCTTAGGTACTATATGCACTGGACTAAACTATCGGCAATAGGGTAGACAATTCCTTCTTCTAATAGTTTAAGAATTTCTTTCTTAACTACCTTTTACATATTTGGGTTTAGTATTCTTTAGGCCTCTCGTACGGGTTTAGCACCATCCTCTAAGTTAATCTTATGCATACGCAATGTAGGACTAATGCCTCTTATATCCTCAATACTTATCCCTATAGCTTTCTTAAACTTCTTAAGCACTTTTATAAGTTCTTTTTCTTGAGTTTTGGTCAAGATTGAAGAAATTATCAATGGATAAGTTTCTCCTTCTCCCAAAAACACATATTTTAAGTGCTCAAGTAAAGTCTTCGAGTTCAAGTTCAGGTGGTTTGGCCTCTTTACTAGATGAGGAACTCGGTAGATTTAAAAGTGTATTAGATTTTGTCATTAGTTCGTCACTATCTACTTGTTCAAGGTACCCTTTAGTTACCTCATCTAAATCTTCATTGACCTCTTCAAGTGTAAGAAAAGTTTCAAGCTTGTCTTCTATTCTGGTTCGAGAAAAAGTGATTTGGACAAGATTATCCAAAGGGTCAATATCGAATATTTCATCGATGGCAAAAATAGAAGGAAAAGATGAAGAATCAAAAACTTTAAAATGGACAGTCTCTCCTAAGACTATCATTGTCAAATTTCCATTTTGAACATCAATAATAGTCTTAGTAGTTGCCATTAATGGTCTACCAAGTAGTATTGTGTGCTCTCTGTCCAAGGTTGGATTTTCTTGCATATCCAAAACCATAAAGTCAACAGGTATCATCATTTTTTCTACCTCTACCAACACATCTTCAACTATTCCCTTTGGATACTTAAGAGATCTATCTACAAGTTGAAGGGACATAGTTATGGGTTTTAAATCTCCTAAATCGAGCTGTAAGAATATAGATTATGGCATCAAGTTTATACTAGCACCTAAATCAAGCATTGCTTTAGTGACCTTTCTATCCTCCATAATTATGTTTATGATAAAACTTCCAAGGTCTTTCAAGTTAGAGGGTCGTTTGTGCTGAAGTACAACGCTAGAAATTTCTTATACTACTACTCACTCATTTAGTTCATACCTCCTTTTCTTAATGTTCAACTCTTTGAAAAACTTAGCATAAGAGGGCACATTTTTTATTACTTCTAATAATGGTAAATTGATATTTACTTTAGAAAGCATATTAAAAATATCACAAAATTGCTTATCTTGTTTGAATTTTTTCAACTGGTGTGGAAAAGGTACTTGCAGCTGGTGTGGTTCTATTGTCTTTTGAATTTTGGGGATATCAGATGACTCCCCAATGAGTTTTTTAGAAGGCTTGTCAAATTTAACACTTGTCTCTCCTTTTTGCAAGACTAGAATATCACTTTCTTTGTTACCAAAACTACAAGGTAGATATTTAGAGATTTCAGGTAAACTAGTATTGACTACCTTACCACTTCGAAGGGTTCTTACATCCTTTGCTTATTCGGTTTGACTGGGTAACTTTCCTAGTTCTTGACTTCGAATTTTTTCAGCTAATTGCCCAACTTTAGATTCAATCCTTTTAATCGAAGCCTCCATAGTGTTCAATCTCTTTTTATTCATTAATTGGTTGTTATGACTAACTTAAATAAAAATATTCAAGCAATCCTCTAAGGTTGGCTTAAAAGATTGATTTGGTGGGTAAGCTTGGTTTTTATTTGGCCTTAATGTTTGATATTGGGTGTAGGCTTGGTAATTGTTTTGTGTTCAATAATGGTTAGGGTGATTATAGGTGTTTTGGTTGATACCTTTGAATGGATTTCTTTCCTCCATGGCATCCACACTAGAATCACAAGTATATAAACAATTACGAGCATTATATCCAATTGAATAATACACTTCACACACCTCTTGATTTGGCATTTGGTGGGTAGTGAGAAGTTACACATGCTTAGTCAATTCAGCAAGTTGCAAGGTTATCTCATTATCGGCGCCAACTTTATTTACTCCTTTTCTCCTTTTAGTACTTCTTTGTTGGGAATTAGAACCCAATAACTCATAAATATTACAGGTTTCCTCTATGGTCTTTTCTCCCAAAGCACCTCCAACAGCATTATCAACCATTTATTGACTTTGCAATGTCAATCCATCATAAAATAATTGATTATATAGCAATAATGGTAAGCTATGATGAGAAAATTGAATGAAAAGAGTTTGAATATCTCCCAAGCTTCATGAAAGGGCTCTTTATTCATTTGAGAAAACATTGTTATCTTCATCCTTAGATCAATAGTCTTTTGATGGGAATAGAACCTACTCATAAAATTTTCATAAACTGCCTCCCAAGTTGTTAGAGAACCCAAATGTAGAGTAATGAACCATGACTAAACTTTATCCGTGAGGGTGTAAGGAAAACACCTCATCCTAGGCTAATCTTCATTAATTCCCTACAGTGGAAAGGTTTGGGCAATAGCATAGAATTCTCTTATTAAATGCAAAGGGTCTTCATTAGAGATACCGTAAAAGGAAGGTAATAAAGAATAATGAATCTTTTTCAATTCATAGTTCCTTGTAGCCTCTTGTAATTGTCTGCAAAAGTTACATTGCCAATGATTGGCGTTGCATAGTCCTTCATCATTATTTGCCTATCTTCAGCATCTCCCATGGCTATTTGTAGTTGAAATTGATCCTCCTCCTCTTGCATATAAATAGTTAGCTCCTAAAAAATAGTGTAACTCTCTAAGAAATATTTCTCACATGACAAAATGTATAGGCTTAAAGAAGAAAGATGCAGGAAAAATATTTTTTTTGTTTTTTTGTTTTTTATGCTAAATTTAAAGAATGGACACAATTTTTGAAACAAATGAATTTATATTATTTCATTTGAATTTTATTACACACACTCTTAAAATAAAATAAAAAAATGAACTAAAAGAAAGGAAAATACAATAATGTGTGACCTCCCACTTAGGACTAAAATTTATCAACTTCTAGTAAGACGTTGCTTGGAGATTGTAGAATGATAAACTCAATGTCTCCTTTTCATTAAATTTATTTTATCCAATTTGACCATTTAGTTAGTCTTTGCTTTGTTTTGAAAATGCTTAGCTAACTGTTCCACTTGGACTTCCACCTTTTTTTATAGAAGGTTGCATAGAGTCCAACCGTTGATTGGTTTTAGATTGGTTATCTTTGCAAACTTGAATAAAAGAAGTCAAGTTTTCCTCTAGGGTTGGTTTACTGGGAATGATTCTTGGAATAGGCTGGTGGAATTACTAGCCTGGTTGATTTGAGCTCCAAGTGAAATGAGGATTTGTTTTTGCCTGTAGGAGAAGTTGGGATGATTTCTCGACCCAAGATTGTAGGTATTTGAATTGAGGTCAAATCTTTGTCTCTGTTGATATACTCTCAAAACATTAACCTGTTTAGATCTACCTGGTGCGTCTCTTTGATATGGACAGGCTTTAGTACCATGTCCTACATTACTACACAAACCATAATGTTCACTGTTAGTGTTGGTTTGCGTAGTGAGAAGGGAAACTTACTTGGTCAATTGAACAAGTTGTTGTTGAACTTCATTGTTGGAATTGATTTTATGAACTCTAGCTTTTCTCATTCTTGAGCTTTTCTTTTGGGAATTAGCACCCAAAATCTCAAAGAGGTTGTACGCCTTTGTGGCTATCTTCTCTCCCATTGTTCATCTGAAATCCTTGTCGATAATGAACTAGCACTTCTACATAAGTCCATTGTAAAAAAATTGGTTCTGCAACTGTAGAGGAAAATTGTGATGGAGACATTGAGTGAGTAATATTTTGAACCTATCCCAAGCTTCATGGAATGGTTCTCTTTCCATTTGAGAGAAAGTAGCAATCTTTGCTCTCAACTCTGATGTTTTTTGGTGGGAATATAATTTTTGACATCAACCAAGCTTTGGTTTTGTTCTTCAAGGTATAGGAAAAACATCTCATTCTAAGCTGATCCTCGTTTAGAATACCGAGAGGGAAGGTTTGGACTGTGGTATATAAGTCCCTAATGATGGAAAGGGAATCTTCATTAGGTAGCCTATAGAATAAAGAAAGCATTGAAAAATGAATATTTTTTAGTTCATAATTCCGAGAAGCCTCACCTAGGTGGATGGCGGTAGTTTCCAGGCCAATTACTAGCCTTACAAACCCCTACATGGTGGTTTCCCTAACATGTGGCTTTTCTCCCATTTCTTTTAGTTTCGATAGAGGAATAAGGCTTGGTTCTATATTTGGCTCAAAAATAGGTTGATGGTTAGAATCCAACCTTGTGGACAGTTGTTTAAATTTATAAATATTATATATGTATGGTGTAAAAGGGTTTCCTAAGGATCTCCTACCATGCATAAACTATTGAAAGCATAAATTTAAAACACATGTCAAGAAAAATAATAATAAAATAACTATACAAAAATTTAGAGAAAATTTACATAGTATTTAATACAAAATACTAAACAAACAAGTTAATTCCTAAGTTAAATAAAATAATCAGTATTAGCCAAGAGTACTCCCACGAAAGAATGGTAGAAAAAATCCTTCTTAAAAACCATCATACTAGATAGAACAATGTTCCCACGAAAGACTAGTGACAAAATGGCTTTCAAGAACTAGTCTACTAGACAAAACTCTCTAAGATCTTTACTATTCATACTATTACACAGTTATTTTTTATATGTATTTTTATTTTATGAACTTAATTTATTTTAAAAAAAATGAAAGTAAAATTATTTTTATTAAAATTTGATTTGATTTTTTTAATTTTTTTAATTTTTTTTTAATTTTATTTTTTGAAAAAAAAACAAAGTTAAATTTTTTTAAATTAAATATTTGTAACACAAAATAAATAAAAAAATTACAATTATTTACAACACAAAATTCTTTCAAAATTTTGATAAATAATTTAAAAACGTTATTTCTTCCTCGGCAAAGGCGCCAAAACCTTGAATAACAAAATCGACAATGTTGATCCAGTAAAGACTTTGGTTTTATATTTGTAAAACTTTCGCAAATGCATGAATCATTTCATAAAAAATGATAAGTATACTCACAAGGTCGATCTAAGAAATGAATATATGTGGTTTTAATTTATTATTCACACCTTTAAATATGAAATTAAATGTTAAACATTTTATCACGTAATTTTGGTTTGTGTTTCATAATCTAATAATATAAAAATAAAAATAGCTATGAATTCAATAAACATTTATACAAATATTTATCATTCATAATAATGGAGTATTTATGCATATAATAATTAAGTTAATTATGCTTACACATATTATTTATATTATTAAATATATAAATTGATATTTATTGATTGTTTCTTTTTTATATTAATACCACTTTTGGTGGGGTTAGATATTCTTTGTTAATTAAACAAATTAATTAACACCTATGAGTAAGGTCAATAATTAATTTTTTTAATTAAATTAATTCTTTTGTTTTTCTAAGATATTGAAAATGAACCATTTAAATGCCACATTTGTTGGGGTTAAACATTTTAAACTTTATTCAAGGTGTTCAAATTAAATCTATGAATTTAACTATCCATGTACTAACTTTCAAATTTTAAAACCATTATTGAAAATATGTTATCAATATATTTTCGAGTAATAGTATTTTTAAAAACTTTTGAAATAGAGCTTCATTCTAACTACGGGACAATTGTACCGATAAATAAAAGAGCATTTCTCTAAATCAAACCAGATAATTAACCTTAAAATCTAGTTTTTAGATTTATGTTTGTAATGAAAAATAATATATTTCTTTCTAACATCCTTACTATAAAATCTTGAATAAAAACAACATAAATTTATTTTATAGAAATATTTTACCTATTTAATATTTCGCAAGCATAACAACGTTATTATTAATACATGTTTACAAACAACCAGTCATGTTTATTTTAATCACAGGTAAATTAAATATAACATATAAGAATATAACATATAAGAATAAAACATAAAGAATAACGGTAAAGAATTCTTATAGTACTTTGATGCTAATTCAGTTGCTACAAAACTTTCATACAAATTTGTATTTTCATTTATTAAATCAAAAGCTAAAAATTTACAAAAATATAGCTAATTATTCTCAACAAGAGAAGAACTTTAAAACTCAAAACTAAAAAAAAATTCTAGAGAAAGAAAGCTAGAGAGAAAGAGTTGAAAAATTGCATTTTAAGGTATGTTTTTTACAATGGGGAAAAAGAGATTTTATATGTGAGGAAAAGGATAAAAAAAGTAGAAAAATATCTTTAAATATGATGATATGCACATATTGGACAGACTGGCATACGTTTGGGGCACTAACGTGTGCGATTGGGTGGGATTTACTGCCAAAAATATGCTGACGCGCAAGTGATTCGTGGCATGACTGAATGCTGATGCAAGCATTAACGCTCATAGGAATCCGGCATGATGTGCATATGGTTGTGTGCAAAATTGTGGCATGAATGGGTGTGACTACGCACGGACTTATGTCATGATTGGAAGAGGCTACACACGGACTTGCCACATGATGCATGCGTGCTTGGGCAGTTTTGTCCATTTTTCTATTTTTTTTTACTTTTCCTCATTTTTTTCTCAACATATTTATGATGTATTACCTCTAATATTGTTATTTGAGTCTTTAAATTATTTTTGAAGCAAAAATACCTAAAAAACAATAAAATTACCCATGATTTTGAAAAAATAAATTTATATAAAAATATGATAAAAGTATATAAATATAAATATTTTTAATCAATTAAAGTACATTAAATCGTGTAATTTTAGTATTTTTTAAGCACTAATCAGAATTAAAGCAAGATTGGATTTAAAGAAATTGGGCATACGACCTAAATTGGCACTAAGGGTGAAAAATGATAAGAATCAAACATACTTACCACCAGCATCATTAACAATTTCAACAAAAGAGAAGTATATGTTATGTAAATGTTTGGCGAGTATAAAAGTTCCTGATGGTTACATATCCAACTTAAGAAATTTTGTGTCTATCATTGATAAGAAACTTTATGGATTGAAATCACATGATTGTCATATCTTAATGCAACAATTATTACCATTTGCTATTAGGTCAATTCTTCCAAAAAATGTTTGATTATCAATAATTAGTCTTTGTTCATTCTTCAATACAATATGCAAGAAATCTATAGTAATTTGCGAGTTAAACTCTTTACAGAAAGATGTTGTGGTGAATTGGTGTCTACTTGAAAAATATTTTCCTCTTTTTTTCGATATAATGATTCATTTGTGTGTTCATTTAGTTCGAGAGGTTCAATTGTATGTTCCTACATACTTAAGGTGGATGTATCCTTTTGAGAAATACATGCAAGTCCTTAAAGGATATGTAAATAATAGAAATCATCCTGAAGGATGCATGTTGGAACATTACATTGCTGAAAAGGCCATTGAGTTTTGTTTAGAATACTTTAGTGGTTTCACTCAAATTGGGAATCCTACGCACAAGTTGTTCTTAAAATGTCAAATGATCCAAGTAGGTAACCCTATGCTCGGTGGAAGTAAGAAATTATTTATTGATCGCACTCGATGGGAAAAAGAACACCGAATCATTTTGGTAAATAATAATGAGATACAACCATACATAGAGTAAGTAGTGATAGGTTCAACCTTTTCAACCTAATTGATATATTTTGAATACCATTACAGAATGAATTTAAATTTACTAAATATCGATCCTCGTTATAAAACAAAAAGAGGAGAAAATGGTTTTATGATGAACATAAGCAAGAGCTTATTAATTGGTTTCGCAATCAAGTAAGTGTCACATGCAAGAAGTTATTTGTACTTCTATATAATGTTTTAAAACATTTTAAAAAAAACATTCCATGTTTTTATATGCATAGATTTGAGTTGAACTCAACAAACCCAATCATAAAATAAGAAAAACTTTAGAATGGCTTATACATGGTCCAAAATTCGATGTAAAATCATATTCAAGTTTCAAAATTAATGGTTCAAGGTTTATGACTAACAAAAGGGACAAAGTTTGAGTAAATCAGAATAGTGGTGTAAAGATGGTTGCACAAACTAGGCAATTTACCAGTTCAAAAGATGGTAATCTTGTACTTTCTGATAGAAGATATTATGGTATAATTCAAGAAATTTGGGAACATGATTATAAGGTCTTCCATGAAAAAATATTATTGTGTGATTGGGTCTAATATGTTATCAATGTTGGATATAAAATAGATGATTTTGGATTTACCCTTGTAAACTTATCTAAGATAAGTCACACTGATGATCCTTTCACGTTAGCACTTCATGCAAAACAAGTATTTTACATGAGCGATCAAATTGACATAAGATGGTTTGTTGTGTTAATACCTCCACAAAAAGAGTTCTATCATTGTGATGCTTTAGAAGATAATGACATGCTTGATACAGTATCTAATAGTAGACATTTCTCAAACAAATTACCTAATGTATGTGATGATCTAGTTGATGACGATGATTCTTTGTCATGAACTAGAAGTGATTGTGAAGGAATATATATATGATAAACAACCTAATTAAACATAATATATGCTATATATTATTATAATAACTCATGTTTATATGTTTGGACTTAAAATTGTCAATTAATTTCTATTTCATCATTGTTTGTAGATGTTTCATAGATCCTAGGGTACCATAGATTTTAGATCTAAATGATCAATTGTGGCATTTGAAAAGAATGGGTTGGGCTAATATACTTGATGCTCCACTTAATCTAGATTATAGAATACCCGTTAATTCGACACAATTGGTATTCCATTAGGAGAAAATGGCCAACATTTGAAATCTTCTATTGGTAGACTTGTGAAGTCAAGTATACCAATCAATATAAATAATTGAACTAAGGTTGACGATCCTGAAAAGTTTAAGATATGGAAAACCATTTATGTAATTTTCTTTTGTTTTATAATTAATTAGATATATTATATCTTTTTTGTATTATATCTCATCTAAAGTGTGTTTTTTTAACAAAATTGTTTTAAAGTCCTTGATAATTGTATGAACAAGTGTTGCAAGATTGCAAATAAGGCATGGAAGGAATATTTAAACTTCCAAATTGGAAAGAAATTATGTGTTTCCATCCTTGGAACCACTTAATAAACAAGAACTGTACAAAATCCCCAAAGTCTATTGTTTTTATTATTTATTATATATAACGCTTAAATATTTTACAAAATATGAATTTTTTGTTGAAACATCCATCATCTATGGAATATGTTGCTATTAGAATGGTACAACAATTGAGCAATGATCAAATGATTCATAATCAATATTTGCCAAATTATTGAAAAATAGTAATTGATCAATCATTACTCCATCATTGTCCACTACCTATGCCTTTTAATGCTACCACTATCCAAGAAGTTATTGGACAATATGTCACTTGGTCGTCAAGTTAAGTTGTGATAAATTTTGATATAGTATTATTTTTATTACTTAAGATAAAAAAATTTACTAGCATTATATTTTTATTCTTTTATTGTTACTAATATATATAATATATCTTTTTTAATCTATTATACCAGAATTAGTAAGTATGACACATTTAAGAGATACAAAGCAAGTATCTCGTGGAAAATCTATGTCTAGTGAATAATCATCGGGCACTAAGTCATTCAAGAAGAAACCATGAAAAAATTATAGTTATTAATATGATTTAAACTTTAGGAGAAATCTTGGCTCTTTGATGACTATTGTTGTGAGAAAGACTAGCATATATGATGGATGGACTGTGCCACTTCCTAGAGAAATTTTTGGCGTAGACATTGGGCAAACATATATATCGATCGAGTGCATATTCAATTGTTTGAATTTCAAATGATCGATTTAAGTATAATTCAAGTGTAGACAATGTGAGTCCTCAATCAGTAAATAAGTTTCATTTATGTAGAACATATAATTATATTTATATTATCTAATTATATATATATATATATATATATATATATATATTATATTTGGCATGTTATTATATACTTCAAGATAATCACTTATCACATTTAGCAATATTCTATGATTCATCAGTTGTTAATCAATATCAAGAGAAGAATGTTAACATTAGAGATAAATAATTATGTGAAAAGGTATTAACACTTAAGATAAATCAGAAGTTGATAATCTCTTAGCCACTAAAGTTGGAACAAGGTCAAGATCATTGGATGTTGATAATCCTTGATCTATATGACAATTATGTTTGGTACTATGGCTTAACTTCCATG
The DNA here is from genome assembly GCA_030763125.1 of Hippophae gyantsensis. Lineage (NCBI taxonomy): Eukaryota > Viridiplantae > Streptophyta > Magnoliopsida > Rosales > Elaeagnaceae > Hippophae > Hippophae gyantsensis. The sequence goes on along the minus strand of CM061039.1, from coordinate 23,752,210 downwards.
GAATTAAGTAAGAAACAAAAGCAGTTGTTGAAATGTAAGAGTTATAGTTAGCTATTTTTCTTCTATTGTTCTTTGTAATATTTAATAAAGAATTAATTGTTGTAAACTTTGATAGGTCATGGAAGCTGTGGAACAAGAGTAGGGGCATTACCTTTAAAAAATCACATAAGCTTATATGGGACAAAATCATGGTATGTACAAGAAAATGTTAATAATTTAATGAATTTTACTATTAAATAATAAAGATGTTCGAATATAGAAAACTATGTACACTTTTTTTGTAGGTTCCATAGCAAAATGATGGAGTCATGTGTAGTTACTTTGTCATGAAATTTATGAGCAAAATCACCTTAAATATCAACATTCCAATTAAAGATTACTAATATAATTTTTTAACATATATAAGTTATTTTTTGTGAATTCATGATATCACATTCTTATTTTGAATTTAAATAAATGTAGTTCTTTGATTGGAACAAATCCGGCTATGATATGCAAAGTTTTGAAATTTTTTGAGAAGAATGGGCAGAACACATGCTTCAAATTATTACATAATCAGAAGAAACAGGAGAAGAATTTGATGATATTGAATAACAAAGTACAATACCATGGTAATTTTTTTAATGCTTTAATTTCTCTATTCTTGTGTCTCTGAAGTTTAGACTTGTTTGATAGATGTTTGATGAATATTTAGGGGAATGAATTATTGTTTGGACCTGCTTTCCTGCCCAAACTCTATCTCATCTCATTAGAGAGTTCTTTAGTTATTATGAATGAGACATTGTTGGTGATTCTAAGAAACAAACAAAACTTCCTCTCCTTGAAATAAAGTGAAAATATCACAAATTTATGACAAAAGAGGCATTATCACTTTATTTGTAATTTAAGTTAATTATATTGTATATAAATTATTTTTTTCTAATAAATTTAATTCTCAAGTAATTAATTAATATTTAAAATTTTCAATAATTTGTACTATTTAAAAACTCTTTTAAACATATTTTAGTTTTTTTTGCTATTATATGTGATCGAAAACATGTAGTGTGGATAATAGAAAATGCACCAAATATGTTAAGTCTCCTCATTTCAAGTCAGTTATTAATTTTAATAACTGACTTAAAAGCCTTAATTTGTAGTACTGTTATATGTTATGAGATTTAAGATATGATAGAATCTGTGAATAAATAATGAATAATTCTAGTTATTTATTTTTTTATTGAGACTGTATTATATGATGACTTAATACTTATTGGGCTTAGTCCGTAAAATCTTTTGTTGATTGAGACCACTCTTTGCTTGTCACATAAGATATACTAAAGTATACCAAATGTGAGAATTATATGATTCCCATCTCACAAATATCATTTAATAAAAACTTTTGGACTTAGCAAGAAGTTTTTGCAAAAGAGGAAAAAAGAAGAAAACAATAGAAATGTAAATATGTAATAGGACTAATATCATAATTAGATTCATAACTAACAGAAGATAATATAACACTTTTAATTATAATGATAAAAAATAATTACACAATTTATTGTCACTTATAAAACTTTAAGTAACCCTTGAGTCAATTGTAAATTAGAGTTGCTTATTTTGATCACATCGACGATGATGCCAACGCATAGTACTTTGAATAATTGAAGCTGCAGATGACTCAGGTTTTAAAACAAACTTTCCAGATTTTGCAAGACTTTGTATGATTGGGATCTTGAATCTATTAACTATAATTCTTATATCGTTGTCCATTATAGCAAAGGCCTCTACCTTTGTATGAGCTTTCACATTTGTATCTGAGATGAGAATATCTGAATCTAGGCCAACCCCACGAAGTATTGATTTGAAAATCTGTTCCAAAAGCTCTTCTCCGTAGACATTTCCTTTCAAAATACGTCTATAATTTCCCATAACATTAACATTGTTGTTATTACCATCACTACTTTTGAAGTTCCATATAACACCTTGTGTGATTAAAAACATAAAACCCAATGGTTCTCCTTCACGAATTATGTAACTGTTCTCATAATATATCACTGGTTTTAGGCAAGTAGTTATCTCCTCCAATATTTTGCTGTCTACATTTTGTAGAGCTGCAACCTATAATATTAAATAAAACAAATGATATTTTTTTATATTTATATTTAATTATCTTATTTTTATTTGATTTTTCTCTCTCTACTTTTCTACTTTAGTTATTCAAAGTAAACAAAATATTTGCCTAATGCAGTTAAAAATATAATTAGGTGAAGAAATGTAGGGGTGTATAAAAAATCTGATCATTTGACTAATTCAATCAATCTAATTTGATCCGTTAATTTTTTGACGATTTTGATCCGACCATCGAATCAGATCACATGAAAAAAATTTCAATCCATTAAGTTCGGATTGGATGACAAATTTCACTATATATCATTCAATCACATCCGATCCAATCAAAGATACTTAAATATATATTTATATTTTATATATTAGTCATATTCTCATTGTTCATTCCTATAGGATGTTTCAATCTGATCGAATGGTTAGATCGGATCAAATGAGTATAAAATCAACGGTTTCGATCCGATCTACACCCCTAAAGAAATGCACTTAAAAGATAATTTTTAATAATAATATAATAAAATTGTAATAATTAAAAAATTAACTTAACCTGTAAATATCATTTTTATAATAATAGTAATAACTATAATAGCATGACAATATTTTTACTTAAAATAATAAATTGTCTTTATTTTTACCAACAAGTTGTGATTAAATTACATGAAATCAATTTTAACTTCTAAAATTTTCGGGAGTGTGTTAGTTTCTAGCAGGTCCTCATAACATGTACCTAGTACCAATGAGAGACCTTGCACTTTTCACATCTTTGAAAATGTTTACGTTTGTATAAATAATACATGCATATATGAAATCACCTACTTAAAAAAATACAATTACGTACCTTTTTTAGAATTGGATGGCATAGCCAACTTTTCACAGACCTTCTTTCTTGAGTTGATAAAAGAGGAAGTAGAATTTTCAAATGAATATCTTTGATTTCTGGCATGTATCGAATCTTTTGCATTAAAGTTTTTTTAATCTTATCCTTATTGGGAATGTTATTGTTATTTAACCACACATCCACATCTATTTCTCTGTATTTCATCCCTTGCCACTTTTCCTTCGTTGATATTGCACCTGCCAAGACCTTAATATACACCTATGCCATAAGTATGATTAGTAAAAGGCTTGATATTAGTATGGTTAGTAAAATGATATATATATATATATATATATATATATATCATATTTTTCTAAATAATACCTTGGTCAAATTCCTTCTCAAGTATAATTTGATAGATAATATTTGTTTTTTTAATGATTAATCCATACACCTTTTAATTGTATTATTAGAGTTACAAACCTCTTCATTTTGTCTAAAGTGTAAATAAATAAGAGATAACTTTCTTAAATACAAAGTGTATTATTTTTCTCGGATGTTATTATGCTAATATATATAGGAAGAGATTCTTAATTTATAATCTAAAATTCTCTTTCAAAATTCATATAAAATTAACATGATACTAAAAATTAATAGTTATTACTAAAAATTAACTTATACTAAAAATTAATAGTCATGAAGAGGGATTCTTGAAGGAAATTGGCATGAGCCATATATATATATATATATATATATATTCAGAACAAACCTGGACTTGTCCAATAAAATACAAAAAAAGCACGAGCCCAGCGGTGGTAATTAAAGCTCCAAAGCAAGTCTCCCACAGATAGCCACTTGATTCGAGGTTTTGGCCACAAGTACTGTAGATCATAAAATTAAAAACAAAATAATATTTTTAATTATTAATTTTTTACGAAGTTACAATAAAACTGGATGTAATTATTTATTTTTTATGACTCAGATAAACAAAGACAAACTCTTAAAAATGCCTTACGCCAGATTTCGCAATCCCCACCAAAAAGAATGAATAATCTTTCTTGGAATATCTTTTGTGACAAGCAAATCAGCTTTAATTGCTTCTGTGTAGATTCCGAAATCAAAGGTTTGATTTACAGAGCAAAAGTTACTAGTCGAATTCTTCCCAGTGGTGTCTTTGCAATCAAACATATTTGATGCACCGATCCAACATGATGTCTCTTGCTGTATTGCAAAGAAGTACCAGAAGGATCCGAATATCTGTATTCAAAGTTAACAAGTGAAAGGAAAATTAAAAACAAAATATAATTACCAGTAAAATATATAAAGTTTTTATTATTACATTGATAAAAATATATAAATTATATATTATATAATTATAATTAGATATATTTAAGTATCATATTTTATTTAATATTTTTAATAAATTTAAGATATAATATTATCTAATCTTATTTAAATATTATTTTATCTCATTATATTTTTACATTATAATCATGACTAACTTAAAATATAATATTCTATCATTTGTAGTAAAATTGTACATTATAAATAATTATACATTTGTTATTTTTTTTATTTTTTATTTTTACTTATTTTATTTACGCTATTTAAAATAAATAGGATATTACAATTAGTATTATCTCTCGCAAAAAATAATTAAGACAAGATAAAGATGAATTATAAGAATTAATAGGTTCTATATTAGATTTCATAACTATTTCATCTTAATTTACCATTAATTTTAATCCAAAAAAATTGATAATTTTTACAAATTTAGTTAAAAATGTCATAAAATAAGTACCCGTACATATGATCATCACTTGTGATTTTAAGAACTAAAACTTTGTTTTCCCATTAGAGATAATTGCAACTTGCATAGTTTTTTAAGATATTAAAAAAAACTCTAATTTTTGTATAACTTAATTATTCTCATGAATTTACTTTTAAATTCACTAAAAAAATGAGATGTAATTTATATTATATATAAAAAATGTATCATTTTTTGAACATAAAAATAAAACCTATAATTTTTATGTTATATAAAAACTGAAAATTTTGCATAGCTTTGAAATATATCTTTAAATTATACAAAAAGAAACAACATAAATTGTGCTATATAATAAAAAAAAGGAGAAGAAACTTACATGACTGAGTCCAAAGAAAAATAACAAATTCCAAAATATTACAGCTCTAGGAGAGACAAAAGAAGCCTTTTTAATTCCCAAGTAAGTACGATATATCGTTGAAGTTCTTGGAAAAAATTGAAACACGATGATAGAGTTCAGATCCTTCTTTTTAATCAACCGTTTAGAGCCTCCTCCTCTAGTAAAGAAACGTGCAATTAACACCTAAAAATATATATATAGGTTCATCTTAAGTGTTCAAATCATGACAAAAAAAAACATATCTCACGTGTTTTAACACTTAATAACTAAATTACATGAGTACTAATCTTAATAATTTTACTTTTCATAAATTTACCCAACACATATTTTTAATGGGAATTGAATTTTTTTACTTGTATGCACATATTTTGGTATCCTTGATAAATGTATCCAAGTATTATTAGTTTCTTAATAATTTTTAAAATAATATCAAAGCTAAAAATAATACATGTTGAGAATAAGAAATATATAAAAGTATTATTAATTTGTAACACTCCTATACATAGCTTTAAGCATCATATTTAAACCACATGTTTTTTTATCAAATCTAATAAGATTCAATCAAAATTAAATTTAAATTTTTTTAATTTGAAATTGATCAAACAAAATAAGTCGAATTGATAAGATTATTTGTTCAACATAAAATTATACAAGTATATAACTAGTTTTTTTTTAAACGATATTTTGACTTGATTACTATACAACTAGCTTAAGTTTTTAGTAGTGTTTGTTTTCAAAAACTATAACATTCTTATATAGGAGTGTACGTAAGTTGGTTGTGTTGTTTTTTAAGTCATTTTATAAACCAACCTCATCTTGATAGTTTTGAAAAACTCAAAAGTTTAACCAAACCTTTGACCTCTTAAAAATCTAATTTTTAAGCCAACTTAAGGTTATTTATAGAGAGATTAATTTACGATTTTGAATCTATAATCATAATATGATATAAAAGTCTTCTCTAATAGAAACAGAAAAAATATACTATATAGTTTAATTTAAAAGTTATTAACATTGCTTATTATATTTATTTAATTTTTTTTATATAATTAATACTTGATAAAATTTAATAGATTTGAATGAACCTTATAAACAATTGAATAAGGAAGTTAAACAATTGTGGTTGCTATTCTTACCTGTGGAAGAGGAACTACACCCAGAATATCGATTAAGATGTTGAAGTAAAATATCCAAGAGTTCCTGGGTTGACCAAATGCCACTAGAATTTTGTAAAGTATACGTTCGAAGAAGAAAATGTCTGTGATTGAACGCAAGACCAGAGCAATAATTTTCAGATTTTCTTCAATAATAACACACTTTTCTATCTTATTTATAATAGGAATAAATAAGAATAATGTATCCATTGATACTCCGATCGTAAATAAAAATAAATAGAATTGATTCGTTGTCAGAACACATTGATAGTGAATGATTGTTCTCTTTATTTCTCTATTCAAAACTGATAACGGATTATTCTTTGAATCGTGATGATTAGTTTCAAATTGTATGTGTTGATATTCCAATCTGTTAATTAAAATTAAAAAATATGTTATGATCAGATTAATATTATTAGTTAAATTAGGAGTATGTAAAATAATATAGGAGAATTGAGTAGTACTAACCTCTCTGTTACGTCATTGAGCTCTATATCTCTTTCTTGTTCATCATGACGCGTACCCATTACTAGTAGATCTAAATGCTTTAAAAAGATTGATAATTATTTTCAATGAAACTATCTGGTTCTCAAACGCTAGTTATATATAAATTCAAATGTATAATGGGTGGAAGAATTCAAGCCTTGAGCTAATTAATGAATTACAGAAGTCAACAAAGTCTTTGTGCTGAGTTTTTTTATAATAAATTTTTTTTATTTTAACTTAAGTATAATATTATATTAATTTTTATTGATTTTAGATTTTATTATTATTATTTAAATTTTATTATAAATTCGAAGAAAATTAAGATTTAAAAATTTAGAAATATATTTTTTAAATACTTTTAAATTTAAATAAATATATCTCTAAATATATATATATATATATATATATCAAGAGAAGAGAGAAAGCCGTAGAAGAAAAAAAAAGGTTTATATATGTAGAAAAATAAAAAAGAAGGGGGCTAGGGGTTATTATATATATATAAGGAGGCGGCTAGGAATCAGGGGGGAAGGATAGAAAAAAAGAAAGAAACAGAAGGCGTAGAGACGAAAAAAAACTGAGAAATAAACAAAAGAATACGGAGGCGCGGCATTAAAGAGAAAATAAAAAACATATGGGAGCACATCCGATTAGCGTGAAAGTATTATTTTTACGAGTTATTTCTCTTTCAATTTTTTTTAAAATATTATAATAAATTCATATATTTCAAATTAAATTTTTAATATGAACTAATTTTTCTTTATGTTAGAAAAAAGATGTAATTTAATTTTAAATTATGCTTCATTTTCTATGTTAAATTAAATTTTTTTTTTTCATGTTTGAATTATTTATTCTTATTATAATACTTCTAATTAACTGTCTATTAATTAAATTATTTTAGTCTTATGATTTACTATCATAAGAAGGAATTATATGATAGATATGAAATATTTTAATATATGTAAATATAGATATCGAGTCTTAATGCTTTCTTGTTTTATTAAATTGTATATTCTTGTGTAAATTAATGAAAAAGAATGTTTTCAATTGACTATCGAAAAAGGCCTTTGAATATTTTTTAGAGATTGCTAATAAACAAGGAGAATTAAATTAAATTAACTAGATGAATAAGATATATTTATGGATTAATTGAAATCAATTTCCTAGAAGTTTTCTTCCAATTAATTTGATTTTTAAACAATATCTTTATTTTCTTTTGCGTATTTTCTTTTGCGTATTTTCTTTAAATTAATTTTATTTTAAATTTTAATTATAACAACCTTAGTGATTTTTTTAGATAAAATTGAGATTAGTATAATTTTAGTATTTGTCAAAAGTAAGTTACAAATTTGTGAGGACGATAATCTTCTTATCACTTCATTATAAAACTACGATACTATGCACTTGTAGTTTTACACCGATCAAGATTTTGGCGTCATTATAGAGGATTGATTTTTTCTTATTTTTTCCAATATCAATACAAAGTAATCTTGGTTTTAATTTAGAATTATATTATATTATATTATATTTATATTTATATTTATTTATATTTAAGTGTGTTTTTGACGTTAGATGCATCGTACTAGAACTTGAAACATTATTCCTTTTGATCCGGAGATTGAAAGAACCTTTAGATCACGAATAAAGAAGAAAGTACTAGCCATGATTGTAGGAGAATAGAATGCATAACCACACACCTTGATGGATTATGTAAGGTTAGTTATGAATGACGACTACTTAGATGTAAGACGCCAGACCATTAATGCCAATAATTTTGAGCTCAAATTGGCGTTGATCAGTATGGTACAACAAACCCAATTTAGCGGATCGCCACTTGATGATCCCAATATTCATTTGGCGATGTTTTTGGAGATTTGTGACACTGTAAAGATGAATAGTGTTATTGAGGACACCATTAGACTGAGGTTGTTTCCTTTTTCATTGAGGGAGAGGGCCAAAGGTTGGCTATAATCTCTACAATCGGGAAGCATCACTAGTTGGCAAGGCATGGTAGAAAAGTTTCTTACTAAATTTTTTCACCTATAAAAAAAACCCAACTCAGGAGTGAGAAAGGTCAATTCAAACAAAATGATTTTAAGACACTCTTTGAAGCATGTGAAAGGTATAAAGATATGATTCAGTGTTGCCCTTAACATGAATTTCCAAATTGGTTGCTAGTTCACATGTTTTATAATGGGTTAAATGGGAAAACTAGAACCATAGTTGATGCTGCTTTTGGTGGAACTTTGATGTCAAAGACAACTGAAGGTGCTACTTCTCTTTTGGAAGAAATTGCCTCAAACATCTATCAATGCCCAATTGAAAGATCTATGCTTAAAAAACTTGTCGGGATTCATAAATTGGAACCATTTGCTACTCTTTCAACTCAAGTTACATCTCTATCTCATTAGATTTCATCATTGACAACTCAAAGAATACTACAAAGTGCTGAATATGTTGCAACTTCAAGTACAATAGTTCTGATGAATGAATCAAGTCAAGAGTAGGTTCAATACATCAACAATTGGAACTGAAATTATCGTGGTGATCCTATGCCAAATTATTACCATCCAAGGCTTCGAAATCATGAGAATTTTTCTTATGGAAACACAAATAATATGTTGAAACCTCCTTTAGGGTTTTATAGTCAAACAAGCGAAGATGTCACTTGAGGATGCCATGGTTTTCTTTATTCAGGAGATCGAAGCAAGGTTTAAAAAGAGTGATTTTCGGTTAGATAACATTGAGACTCATTGTAGCAACATGGGAGCCACTATGAAAAATCTTGAAATGCAAATTGAGTAATTGGCCACAACCATCAATTCCCAACAAAGAGGAACTTTTTCTAGTAATATATAAATGAATCCAAAGGAACAATTCAATGCCATTACACTTAGATGAGAATCATGGAGCCAAAAAAATCCCAAGTAAGCCAATCATAAGGTTTAGGAGGGTATAACTTGAAAAGGCTTTAAATGGGCTCATTAATGTAGTCATACATAACCAAAGGACCCAAATTGGGAGTGCAAGGATTAGGAAAAACCTAGGATGGAAATTAGGGAAAAATTGGCAAAAGAAAACTAGGCACATTGTTGTGCCATTTGGACTAATTTGGGTAGCTTTCTTTTCAGCCCTTGGATGACAAAAAAAGTCAAGATATAATATTTTATTGGGATTCCTTTGTTCTCAACTGCTCCAATTTTGCTCCACATTTTGCTCCAACAAGGGTTACACATGACAGATATAGAAACAAGTATTCATTTGTGAAGGATGGTAGAAACATCACACTTGTCCCCTTTTCACCCAAGTAAATATTTGAAGATCAAATGAATATGGTTAGAGGAAAAGAAAAGAGTGAAAATGAAAAGGAGAGTAGACTAAAGAAAAGAATCAGAGAAAAGAGAGGAGTAAAAATGAAAAGGAGAGTGAGACTAAAGAAAAGAATGAGAAAAAAGAGTAGTGAAAATGAAAAGGAGAGTGTGACTAAAGAAAAGAATAAGAGAAAAGAGTTAGACTAAAGAAATGAATGAGAGTAAAGAAAAGAGTGAAAGAAAAAAAGAGTGTGAACAAAATAAAATTAGTGGCAAAGAGAGTGATAAAAATAAATTGAGAGGAAATCAGAAAGAAAAAGAAAGAGGGATTGAAAAATTTGAGACAAAAGAAGAGAGAAAAACAAATGTCTATGCAAAAGCAAGTGAAATTAAAAAATAAATATTCCTTAATCAGCCAATGATTGTAATTCTGTATAATGAGGCATTTTTGAATACTAAACAATTTGATGTTTTTCCTAGTTCAATTGTTTGTATCTTGCAAGAATTTAAGGATGTCTTTCCTGAGGAAATTCATAATGGATTACCTCTTATCCAAGGGATTGAACATCAAATTGATTTTGTACCTGGTGCTAACATTCCAAACCAACTAGCCTATAGGAGTAATGCTGAGGAGATGAAGGAACTACAAACGCAGGTTAGTGAGTTGATGGAAAAGGGGGTATATGAGAGAAAGAATGAGTCCACACGTTGTTCTAGTAATTTTGTTCACTAAGAAGGATGGGACATGAAAGATATGCCTAGACTGCCAAGCAATCAAAAATATCAAGGAAAATTATCATCATCCTATTCCTCGCTTTGTTGATATGTTAGATGAGTTGCATGGTTCTTGTGTCTTTTCTAAATTTGATCTGAAAATTCGATATCACCAAATTAGAATGAAAGAAGGTGATGAATGGAAAACTGCATTTAAGACAAAATATGGTTTATATGAGTAGTTAGTCATGCCATTTGGTTTAACTAATACTCCAAGTACTTTCACGAGATTAATGAACCATGTTTTGCCTGCTTTTATTGGAAAATTTGTAGTTGTCTATTTTTATCATATTCTAATTTATAGCAAAAATTTGGAGCATCATTTGATACATTTACAATCTATTCTTGAAGTGCTTAGGAAAGAGAAACTATTTCCTAACTAAAGAAGTGCACATTTTGCACTAATAAGCTTGTGTTTATGGGTTTCATTGTGAGTGCACATGGATTTTAGTTTGATGAAGAAAAGATTCGAGCTATCCAAGAGTGGCCCAATCCAACAGGTTTAAGTAATGTTCGAAGTTTTCATGGACTTGTTTGGTTTTATCGGTGATTTGTGAAAGGTTTTAGCATAGCAGCACCAATAATCGAAGTCATAAAAAAGAATGTTAGGTTCTAATGGGGGGAAGAGCAAGAAATGTCAATCCAATTGCTTAAGGAAAAAATGACTCATGCTCCTTTATTTTCTTTACCGAATTTGCAAAAACTTTTGAAAAAGAGAAAGCAAGGCTCAACATTGAGAGGAGGATTGAAAAATATATCAAACAAGCCAACAAAGGACGTCATAGGATGATCTTTGAGCCTGGGGATTGGGTATGGGTGCACTTGAGAAAAGAGCACTTTATAGAACAAAGAAAATCAAAGCATCTAACACGGGGAGATGGTCCATTTCAAGCCATCAAAGGATCAATGAAAATGCCTACAAGCTAGACTTTCATGGTGAGTATAATGTGAGAACCTCCTTTAATGTTTTTGATCTTTCTCCTTTTGATTATGTAGGTGAAGATTCGAGGACGAATCCTCTTGAAGAGTGAGGGAATGATGAGAATCATGGAGCCAAACAAATCCCAAGTGGACCAATCACAAGGTTTAGGAGGGCACAACTTTAAAAGACTTTAAATAGGCTTATTAATATGGTCATGCATAACCAAAGGACCCAAATTGGGAGTGCAAGGATTGGGACAAGCCTAGGATGGAAATTAGGGCAAAATTGGCAAAAGAAAACTAGGCACATTGTTGTGCCATTTGGACTAATTTGGGTAGCTTTCTTTTCAACCCTTGGATGACAACAAATGCTAAGATGTAATATTTTATTGGGATTCCTTTGTTCTCAGCTGCTCTAATTTTGCTCCACATTTTGCTCCATTTTTCCTATGCCATTTGGACTGATTTTTGGCAGTTTTCTTTTCATCCTTTGGATAAAATCAAGGGTTAAGTTGTAATATTTTCATAGGATTCCTTTTGTAGTCAGCTATCCCATTTTTCTCCATGTTTTGGTCCATGTTCTCTGCTACCTTTTGTGCTTTTTGGCTGTCTTTATTTTTAAACCTTGGATGAAATCAAGGCTATGATGTAGTAGATTTTAGGGTTTATTTTCTTTCGAAATAGTGAAGCTTTCTGAAGAATGTAGTGTCATTCTTCAAAAGAAATTACCTCAAAAATTTAAAAATCTAGGGAGTTTCACTTTTCCATGCACTATTGAAATTCATTTTTTGATAATGTTTTTATGTGATCTTGGTGCTAGCATTAATCTTATGCCACTTTCTATTTATAGGAAATTAGGACTTGGAGAGATGAAACAAACAACTATTTCTTTACAATTAGCAAACTGATCCATAAGTATCTATAGGGAATCATAAAAGATGTATTGGTAAAGGTGGATAAATTTATTTTTCGTGCTGATTTTACGATGTTAGATATAGACGAAGACCAAGATGTCCCACTAATTCTTGACCAACCATTCTTGACTATAGGAAGGGCTTTAATGGATATTTAAAAGGGTGAGTTAACATTGAAAGTAAACAAGGAAGAGGTTATGTTTAACATCTATGAAGCCATGAGATTTATAGAAGATCAAAGCACTTGCTTCGGATAGATATCATTGAACAATGTGAAGTAGAAGCCTTTCAAGAAAATATGCTAGCTAATTACCTAGAACGATCTTTGCAGCAGGTTACATCATTTAGCAAATAAGTGGAGAGCATTTTCCTGAGCATCATTTAACAAAGACAAATTCTATTATCTCTACAGAAAAGGCTACAAACTACAACTCCATAATTGAAGCAATTGCCTAAGCATCTTTACTATGCATTCTTAGGTGATAGTTACACCTTTCCAGTGATTGTTGCGGAATCACTTACACTCAAAGAAGAGGAAAAGTTATTGTGTGTGTTAAGGGAGCATAGAACAACATTAGGATGGACTATCCCTGACATAAAAGGTATAAGTCCATCCATTTGCATGCACAAGATTTTAATGGAGGAACCTTATAAACCATCAATTGAGCCTCAAAGACGATTAAATCCAACAATGAAGGAAGTTGTGAGAAATGAAATTTTGAAGCTTTTCAATACTGGAATTATTTATGCTATTTCAAATAGTTCATGGGTAAGTCCAATGCATGTTGTACCAAAAAAGGGTAGAATGACGGCGGTGAAAAATGACAACAATGAGCTTATTCCTACAAAAATAGTCACGAGTTGGCATGTATGTATAGATTATAATAAGTTGAACAAAACAATAAGGATCATTTTCTACTTTCATTCATTTATCAAATGTTAGATTGATTGGCCCGATATCCCTATTATTACTTCTTAGATAATTATTCGGGGCATAACCAGATTACTATATCCCCTGAAGATTAGAAGAAAACTACATTCACATACCCCTATTGAACAATTGCTTTTAGAATGATGTCATTTGGATTGTGCAAAGCCTCAACAACATTTCAATGTTGCATAATGGCTATCTTTTTATAGATATGGTAAAAAATATGATGGAAATTTTCATGGATGACTTTTCAGTTGGAAAAGCATGTCATCTCCCTATAGAGTTAGAGTATAAAGCTTATTAGGCTGTAAAGAAGTTTAATTTTGATTTGAAGGCAATAGGGGAAAAACTTCTTGAATTGAATGAAATGGATGAGTTCTGGAATGATGCTTATGAAAACGCAAAGATCTACAAAGAATGCACAAAGAAGTGGCATGAAAAATAGATTCTTAGGCATAAGTTTGCTTTAAGACATGTTTTTCTCTTCAATTCAAGACTAAAATTCTTTCCAGGTAAGTTAAGATCAAGATGGATAGGTCCTTATACAATTGAAAAAGTTTCCACTTTTGGAGCAATAGAATTGAAGGACAAGACATGGAATATATTCAAAGTTAATGGTAAGAGGTTGAAGCACTATTATGTAGAACAAGTAGAGAGGAATTGTGCATTTACTCCTCTTCAAAATCCAAATTGATAAAGATTGAAAAGTCTGGCTATACACTATAAAACATGCGCTTATTGGAGGTAGCCCATAAAACTTTCTTTTGTTCTTTTATTTTATTATATTTTGTTTTTTTATTACTTTTTTAATAATTTAGATTTTGATGTTGGTTTATTTTGTAGGAATAAAGAGTTAAAAATTACTAACTAATGCGGATCCACTATAGAACCAGGGAAGTTCCTTTCATTTCTTCAATCTCTCCCTTTTAAATTACAATAAGGACATTGTTTAGTTTAAGTTTGGGAGTGTCAACTCCTATAGTCTTGAGTTGTTGGATTATCTTATCAAGCATGTATTTGAGTATGATTGAATTCGATATGACTCTAAAATTTGTGATTGATGATGGTTTTGACATTTTTTTTAAAATCTGCTATTATGTTAGGCAGAGTTTTATAAGTACTTTGATTTAAATCTTTGTCCTTCAAAATAATTGAGCACATAGTAAATTTTTATCTATTCCATTTAAATCTTTGTCCTTCAAAATCTACTATTATGTTAGGTAGATTTTATGTAAGCCTTATTTTTTCTTTTAATTACATAAATCATTCTCATTCTAAGCTTGAAAAACTATGATTTATCTTAAATTTTGAGAAAATACTTTGGTTGAAATTTGCATTTAAAGAGAAAATTAGTTCAAATTAAATAATCCACATTATGTTTGCTCTATTCGATTAAAGTGTGAAAAAAAGAGAAAGTGAAAGACAAGAATCGAATAAGGGTTAAAGTGGTTGAAATTAGTAAAAACTATGAGTATCAAGGTAACCATACAAAAAAAAAAATCCACTTATTGAGTTTCAAGGTAAACAGAGAGCACAACACTTATTGAGTATAGTAACAATATTGTCATCAGTATGAGCATATTGTTGAGAAAGAGCTATGATATGAATCATGTGGATATTTTTTTTTATTATTTCTTTCTACAAAATATTTTCCCAATTTGCTTTGATTTTTCATATCTATTTCTTTTTTAGCCATCCTGTGGCTTGTCATTACAATCCTAATTAAATACAATGGTTTTGGTATTTGATTACATTAGTGGAAAGGATTTCTAAAAATTGGATTTATAGAGTTAAGTTTTTGAGAGAATTCTTCTGATTTCAATTGTTCTACTTGTATCTAAATTTGTTGATAATTTGAAGTTAAATTGACTATTTCACACACACATACACACTCAAGGACTTTGTTTTAGATTGAAGTAAATGCTTAACTTTTGCTTGACAAATTGTTGAATTTTTGATTGATTTTCTTACTATTTTTAATGTAAAAAGAGTAAGTTATTAGTGATGAAATCTAAATTTAGATCATGGTTGGGTGAGTGATGATAGTTGACACTATATATAATTACTTTTTATTTTATTTTCTTTTTGTTAAGATAAACAAAGTTCTAAGTTTGTAAATGTTTGATAACTTGCATAATTTGATATAATTTATTATTTTTTAACTTATTTTAGTCTAATGTTATTTAATTTTATTGATTTTAGACTTTATTATTATTATTTAAATTTTATTTTAAATTTGAAGAAAATTAAGGTTCAAAGTTTTAAAAATATATCATTTTAAATACTCTAAAATTTAAATGGAGATTTCTATATAAAAAAAAAACAAAAAGAGAAACGAAAGCAGCGGTTGGAAAGATATATATATATATATATATATATATATATAAAAAGAGAAACGAAAGCAGCGGTTGGAAAGATATATATATATATATAAAGGGAGGCGGCTAGGGGGAGGGAAAAAAACATAACGGAAGGCGCAGACAGCAAAAACAAATTGATAAATCAAAAAAAGAAAAAATTTAATTTTTGTGAGTTATTTTTGTTTCAATGCTTTCTTAAAAAATTAAGATAAATTTGTTTATATAAAATTTAATTTTTATATGAATTAATTTTTCTTTATGTTAAAAAAATATAATATAATTTTAAAATATGTTTTATTTTTTATGTTAATTTAAATTATTTATTTTTATATTTTTTTTAATTTATTTTAAATTTAATACTTTTAATTAATTATTTATTAATTAAATAATTTTAATATTATAATTTACGATTCGATATTTTAGAAGTTTTATTCCTATTAATTTAATATTTAAGTTATATTTTTATTTTTTTTTACGTATTTTTTAAATTAATTTTATTTTAAATTTTAATTAAAATAATTTTAATTATTTTTTAGATAAAATTAAGATTAATATAATTTTAATATTTATAAAAAATAAGTTATAATTTTTTTATTATTTTATTATAAAGGTACACTCAATTTTATAAAAAGTAAGTTACCCACACGTGTTTATACTTGTTGTCTGCGCTTCCGTTATTTCTCTTTCCTCCCCCCTAGCCGCCTCTCTTTTTTACTTATATATATATATATATATTATTAGTTATCTAGGATGGCCAACTAAGATGATTTTCTTTTTTAAATTATAAAAAAATATCTTTAAAAATTATAATAATAAAAATAAAATCTTAAAAATATTAAATAATTTTTAATTAAATGATAATCAATATTTAAGAAGTCTCAATTCTTAAATAATGCTGATTATATATCAACTATGGGTGGATGTATTCGAGCTAATTATTGAAGTAGAGATGATCAACAAAGTCTTTGTCCAGACTTCAAATTAAGTCTTTTTTATATAATAAAACATTGGAAAAATCTGTAATAGATTATACATAATATTATTTAATTTTATAAATTAAAAAAAATTATATATTTTTAATAATATTTTTATAATTAAATATAAACACTTACGGTGCCTACTTTATGGACTCAATCAAATTTGATTTGAAGGGTATCTCTAATTTATTATTTTATTTTATATTAAAAGTTATATAAATTTTTACTATTTTTTAAACAATAGTATTAAATATTATATTAAAAATTATATTTATTTATAAAATAATGTTGTGAATGATTAAAAATAATATGGAGTTTATTAATTAAAATATGAGGTACTTAATTTAGAATAAAATTCATAGAAAATGACTTCTCATATTGTTAAAGATAGATGTGTTTAACCTTGTTTGAATGATGAATGAAAAAATTAGGTAGTTTAATTTGAAAGCTATAAATATGATTTCATTTCTTCATTGTTAATTATCTCAAAAATAGTAAAAAACTTGTATAAAAAGTTTTTTTGAGAGAATTTTGTGGGAAAATCTGTTGTGCTTGTAATTGCTCGTCTTTTTGGTGTGTGAGAAAATTACTGAGAATGTGGTTGTAACCATTTTCCACATAGTGAATGTTTTCTATGGTTGTCTTTTGACAATGAAAATAGTTTTTCTCAAATTTGGAGTTTTCTATTATAATTCTTGTGTTGTATATTTTCTATTTTTTTGTTCTTTGATATTCTACTAAATAGGATCTTGGGATAATGAATTTGTGATTATATCATTTGATCCAAATTTCCTAACAACTGGTATCAAAGCCAATTTCAAAGAAAGAAGCAAAAATGTGAGGATTGACATTGAGAAATTTGATGTAAGAATCAATTTTGGTTTGTGGCAAGTAGTACAAGTCAAAGATTTGTTGATCCAATACGGGTTACACAAGGCGTTAAAGGAGAAACCAACCCTTGTTACTGGTACTGAGTTTAGTAAAATTAGCATAAGTGATGGAGATTAAGATGATCTTGATCTAAGAGCTGCAAGTGCAATTCGGCTCTATATTGTCAAAATATTCTTATAAATGTGCATGGAATATCTATGGCCAAAAAACACTGAAAAAAGATTGAAGAATTGTATCAGGTAAAAGGCGTCTCAAATCGCGTGTATCTGAAGGAGCAGTTTCATACTTTGCGTATGAAAAAGAAATATTATGTCTCACATTCACTAAACTAACAATAAATAACTTTTTTTAAATAAAATTCTATTTATGAAGAGTTAGGCTATTGTTATGCACTTATTGTATTATTGAATTAAAAGAAGTTGTATTATTTGATGTGTTGGTTACATTTATTAATTTATAATGAAATTTGAAAAAATTGGGAAATAAATGAATCTTGGAAGAATTTAAAATAAAAATAATTAAAACTCATCATACTTACTTATCTTAGTATGAAATTGAAACAAAAATTTATTTTATTAAATACATTTTTAATATAAAATTAGTTATTTTTAAAAAGGTTAATTTTAGAAAATAATGTTCAAATTATTTTAAGGAATTTAATTATGAGTTTTCCCTTAGTAATTAAGTTAGCAGAAAATGGATAACTTAATTATACTAGCAAAAATGCACGTACTATATATGTTAGTAATCTTATTTTATTTTCAAATCATATTTATTAACTTTATATAATAACAATAAATTTTTATATGTAATTTAAAAATCATAATTTGTAGTATAAAATAATTTTAGACTCTAATAATTTTGAAGCCATAATTAAGTTATATAAAATTTCAAACATTAAAAGTTAAATAAATATTTTTTTTGTGATTTATTTAGTTTAATTAAATATAAAAATTAATCGAAATAAGATAATTTCGGTAAGAATGCATGGTTAAATGTATATCAATTATTATATTTTTTAGAAAATCAAATACTTAAATATTAACCATTTGTTTAATTATAATTTAAAAAAACTCATATTGAGCAAATATGTACAAGTAATGGAAACTTTTTTTTAACAAATTGTATTACCATATTTGAGTTTTTCTTCTTTTTTTTTTTGAAAAATTATAAAAAATAATACTCTTAAAACTTATAATAATAACAAAAATAGTATTTTAATAATATTGAATGAGATTCAATTTGATTGCGTTTAACATTGAATGCATCAAATGACAATAGTTCAATTTGAACGGTGTCTGATTGAATAACATTCAATATGAAATGATGTGTCAAGCTTTTTTATAATTGTAAAAATGTATGAGTTGGATATTAATAGAATATTTTTGGATATTGAGATTGAGTTAAAACCTAAATTTGGTGTATAAGAATCAAATAGTGAGACTACTTTGTGAAATTATTGAGCCTATGTTAATATTTATTTTACTCTTTTATAAATTGTTAGCTAATATCTATAAATTTTGTATTGAATGTTAGGATTTTAAACATATGATGAAATATCATGTACTTATTTTTATTGCTTCATTTAAATGATTTGAGTAGAAGTAAGGTGTGTCCTTGTTTTTATTCATACTTGACTTCTAGTAGATACAAGATATACATGGAATTCCCTTAAGGAAAAAAAGCCAAACTAGCCATTTACCATAATAATATATGTACATGGGTCTATTCTCTTAATAATAAAAAGATAAAATAAAAAGAGAGAAAAATAGTTTAACTAAATACTATGACATTGAATTCTTCAAAGTAGTAACATGGCTATTACTAAATAGTAGGAATAACCACTTGAAATCAAATGCATTTTTATTCATCTTGAGGAATATAAAATTTTATTTATTTATTCATTTTGATTAAAGTATGTTGATGTCTTCATAATCTTAGCATTTGATTCCTTTCATGAGATCCATGTTATGCACATTTGAGTCTTTCTTGTTTATCATATGCAAAACATTTTGCTTTATTATTTACATAACTTTTGTATATCTCGTAAGGAATATGTTGAAATACATTCGAAATCTTAAATCTAGGTTTGGATGGGTTAATGTTAATATGTTATAGTAAAGGGACATGAATTTGTGATGTGTAATTGATTTCAACAATGAACTTTGATCCTTTGAGATGTTGGATGAATTTGTGCATACGTCTTAAATCATGAATTGAAAATAAACTAATTGATGAAAATTTTCATAATTTTGTTTTTATTTTTGTTATTAGTGTTTTTATTTTATTTTTAGTTTTTGCATATTATGATGTTTATGAGTATTATCACTAAAAACCCTCACAAGATTTTAACTATTTTTACTTTTCTTTTTATTTTCGTGATTTTGTAAATATATGTAATCTAGCTAGTTATTTTTGTTCATTTTAATTATTTTTCTTTCTTGTTTATTTTTATTTATTTTGTTATTTTCTTTTATTTATTTATTTAATTTTCATTTCTTTTATTTATTTATATTTTATTTTTTACTTTATGGTACTTAATTTTAATTATCGTTTAACATTAGTATATGCGAGATAGGAGATCAATTGAGAATCAACTCACACTTGTCATATATAACGTTAAGAATTAAAAAGTACTTTAAAAGGATGGATAGTAATGTCTAAAATCCTTTTCTTGAACCTATAATTAAGCTAGCATTGGTATAGCAATGAAGAAGTGTTTAATGCTAATTATTGGTATTGTTACCACCGCTATACATTTGGGGGAGACGGTTCGAAACTCTAAATTGAAAATTTTTCATTTTTCCATGTTACCTCCTTCTATGAAATTCTTAATGAAAATAATTTGACATTTATTAGAAGTTCTCCTCAACTATATAGGAATTCCCATTAAATGGGTCAAATAAAGATCAACTAAAAATGAGATTTTTTACCTACTTTAAAAGATAGGGCTAAAGTATAGCTAATAACTCTCTCACAAGGTTTCTGATAACTTAGGTAATGTTTGGTTGGAGGGAATGGAAAGGAATCAGAATTGATTCATTCCATTTTGTGTGTTTGGACAGAATGGGAGGGACGGAATGAAATCGATTACTAAAGGAGCAGGAATCACACTTACTTCTCCCCCGTTTAGGAATCATGATTTCATTCCCATCTAATTTTTTTCCAATTTTACCCTAAACTAAAATCCCAAATCCCCAAACCCAAAACCCTAAATCCCAAAATCCTAAACCCTAAATCCAAATCCTAAAACCCTAAACACTAAATCCAAATCCTAAAACCCTAAACCCTAAACCCAAAATCCCAAAACCCCAAATCCCTAAACCCTAAACCCCAAATCCCTAAACCCCAAATTCCAAATCCTAAATCCCAAATCCCAAATCCCAAATCCCAAAACCCTAAACCTTAAACCCTAAAACCTAAATCCCAAAACCCAAAACCCAAAACCCTAAACCCTAAACCTCAAATCCCAAAACCTTAAACCCTAAACCCCAAATCCCATAACCCTAAACCCTAAACCCTAAACCCCTAAACCCCTAAACCCAAATCCCTAAACCTTAAACCCTAAACCCCAAATTCTAAATCCTAAAACCCTAAACCCTAAACCTTAAGCCTTAAATCCAAAATCCCAAATTCTAAAATCCTAAACCGTTTTTAGAAAAATAATAATTTTAACCCTAAACCTTAACCCACAAATATAACCCTAAACCCTAAACCCTAAACCCTAAATCCTAAATCCCTTAATCCCAAATCCCAAATCCCAAACCTCAAAATCCTAAACCCTAAACCCTAAATCCCATATCTTAAATCCCAAAACCCTAAACCCTAAAACCTAAATCCCAAAACCTAAAACCCTAAACCCTAAACCTCAAATCCCTAAACCTTAAACCCAAAACCCCAAATTCCAAATCCTAAAACCCTAAACCCTAAATCCAAAATCCCAAATTCTAAAACCCTAAACCCTAGACCCTAAATCCAAAATCCCAAATTCTAAAACCCTAAACCCTAAACCCTAAATCCAAAATCCCAAATTCTAAAACCCTAAACCCTAAATCCAAAATCCCAAATTCTAAAACCCTAAACCCTTTTTAGAAAAAGAATTATTTTAACCCTAAACCTTAACCCACAAATATAACCCTAAACCCTAAACCCCAAATCCTAAATCCCTAAACCCTAAACCCAAATCCTAAACCTCAAAACCCTAAACCCTATTTAGAAAAATAATAATTTTAATAATATATTTCTTTTTAATTAATTAATAATTATTTAGAAAAATAATGATTTCAATAATGTATTTTGTGTGACAAAAAAATAGTAATTAAGGTAATTTACAGCTTTTTCCATTCCATTCCAGTGGTAAACCAAACACTGTAATCCTGATTCCAAGCTTGATTCCAGTGGTCAAACCAAACAACATTTTTTCCTTTCCATTCCATTCCATTCTCATTCCCATTCCGATTTCGATTCCATTCTATGAACTAAACGCCACCTTAGGAGAGAGTCTACAATAAGTTCATGAGGAAATTTTATTCACATAAGAAATCTTTTGATTTTAGAACAAAAATTACACGATTCTCTCAAAAGAAAGGAGAACCAGTCCATAAAGCTTGGATGGTTCAAACTTTTACTCACTCAATGGCTGTTTCACAACTTTTCACTACAGTTACAAAACTAATTCTTCTATGATGGGTTGACATTGTTGGAAAAATGAATAAAAAAAGGATGTTTAAAATGTTTTGCCTATTGAATGTAACTCAATGGCTATTAAAGCTAAGTAAATATTTCCTCCAAAATTTGTTTTCATTAATTTCTTACTATTTTCTTATAAAAAATATTTTATACTTTACTTTGTTAGAGGAGTGGTCTTCATTTATATATATTGATGAAATATCTATCGATGAAAGATCCTTAATTTGTGATAGGTGAAAAAAAAAGGAAATGTAAAATATTATAATATTTTAATTTTTATTTAATCAATTTTTGTATTCACAATCTATAGTTATTATTTTTAAATAAAGTTCACACACATAACAGTTCTTTGAGTAGAAAATTGTGGTATAAGTTTGTTAATAGTTGATCATTGTATTTCAGAGATAAGTTTATGGAATTTTCATACACCAACCGTGAGTGAAAAAATAAACTTAAGGATACCGTGTGATACATGAACCTTATTTATTTTTATACTTTATTTTTATTTTATGCTATTTAAATTTTGTATTTATGATTTATATATACTTCTATTTTTATATTTCTGATTTATAATAATTCATATTTATTCTTTACTTATATCTCTGTGTATTATTTCCTATTATCTTAATAATTTTTTTCTATGAAAAAACTATGATCTTACTATTTGGGTCCTTTTGTTCTCTGAGAAGTTAACAATTATTATTATTTGTTTTTAAATTTTAATTCCAAACTGAGACTTTTTGTGCAAAATCTGCTCCTATTTATCATCATTTTAGAACCTCTCTTTTAATTTAAATCTTCTTTTTGTTTACTACATTTAGTGATCTTAGTTTGTTATGTAATTCACTTGAGTTACTTTATTCACTTTAGTTTTACGTTTTCATTTTACTCGTAATGAGCTTGACTAATGGAGTTTCACTAATAAGGATTGAGATGCTAATCAAGTTGATGTTTACAAATATTTTAAAGATTCTCAAGATCTTACGCAAGGAATAGATTTGGAATAATAAATTGAATGTAAGGATTAATTTAAGAAGCAATATTCTTTTTTTAATTAATTATGGGCCTTTTATGTTTAGCTAATTTTATTTTAGTGAATTATGAGATTTTATTTTAAGTTTTTTAGTCTTTTATTTAATTGAGGAACTTTTATGTTTAGCAATTTTTATTTTAGTTAATTGTGGGCTTTTTATTTTAAGTCTTTTAATCTTTTATTTTTAAGGTTGGATTAGGCCTAATTCAAAACTAAATAGGCTTATAGGCCCATTCTTTCTAGGGTTTTTTCTTTTAGGGTTTCTTGCGTATTAATAAGAATATCTATGTAATTTGGAGACAAGAACGAATATTCATTAATGAAAGAAAATTTCAGAAAGCTTCTTACTAAAACTTTTTGTGTTTTTGATTGAATGCTTGAATTCGACTTATTAAAGGGAGTGATCATCCTTTGTAGCATCTCAAGATTTGGGTTTTAAGGACTTTGTTTCCTTAGGGTTTTAATCTGATCATATTTTGACACGTTCTTAGCAAATCAATCGTTTCTATTCCTTTGAGTTTGTGGGTTCCTAAGTTGTTCGCCTAAAGGCTCTGCATCATTGACTTAATTTATTTTATTTTTTTTTCATTATTTAATGTTTCTGCTCTTATTTTTCTTGTTTTGTTTACCTATAAACCTAAAAGTTTAACATAATAGCCGTACATTCAATACTAATTGTTTTTTGTTCAATTTATTTTGGTCTACTAGAACTTGCTTCTATTTTTGTTACTACTATATCTTATTAGTTTTTGTAGTTATTATTTGTTTAGAACCTACTATTGTTACTGTTTTATTTTTACCTTTCAGTTGCAATCTAGGATTTGATCACCAAAAAAGTATTACAAGACTATGTAGGTACTTAAGAGATACATGTAGCTATTGGCTACACTACACAAGATATCCAACTATATTATAAGGATACAGTGATCAAACCAAATATTCAACATGAAAGACTCAAAGTCTACCAATGGATATGTGTTCACACTTAGTGGTGTAACTATTATATGGAAGTCCTTTAAATATACACGCATTGCTAGATCCACGATAGAATATAAATTCATCGCTTTGGATAAATATGGTGTAGAGGCCGTATGGCTACATATTTCTTAAAGGATATTCCAAAGTGGTCAAAACTTGTGTTTGTAATTTGCATTCATTGTGATAATCAATCTACTATTGGTAAGTCTCGACATATATGTTCTAGACACAATACCATTAGATAACTACTCTCAACTTTGGTTATCTCTATTAACTATGTAAGTCAAAGGATAACATAGTGGATCCACTAACTAAAGGGTTAAATTGAGAGTTATTTGATAAGTCATCAAGGAGAATAGGACTTAAGCCGACAAAATAATAAAAATTTACAAAATAAACCCAACCTAGTTAACTAGAGATCTTAAGATCTAGGTTCAAAGAGACAACTTAGTTGTAAAGACTTAATGAGATCATTATGATGGATTTACCCTCAAATCCATTCTTATGATGAAAACAGTGATACCCACATAATACAAGTTAAGGTAAGGCTTTTAATGATTCTTAGGAAGAGAATACCAAGTGGAATATGCGAGTTACTCTTTACATATTACTCTTATAGATAAGAGCTCACTTATGTGAGAAAAAAATGGTGCTACTTCAAAAGAGAGTTGTGTAGGGTTCAATTCTTTAGAAACTCGCACAGAACTAGGTGTATGTTCACTACCAAAACGAATATAATAGTGAGAATTGAATTATGTCACGATAGATTCCTATGTCATGTCATCGCTTACTTAAACGACATAACAATTCAAGGATATTGTGTCTACTAGTCAGTTAGTAAGGTAAATATACTTTTACAGGTGAAAGTTTAAAGAGTAATACCTACATATTCTATGCATATTTCAAACCACTAAACTCTACTTTTATGTTAAAAATATTTTTAATCATTTTTCTAAAAACTCTGTTAATTTTTATTCATGTGAAGGATTGTTGGAAAAATGAACAAAGTAAAATGTTTTGCATGATACCTTAAAACTTAGGAAATTCATGCTACATTATTGGAGTATATACTATTTTGATAGATTCTGCACTATTTTTCTACTCTTAAATATCCTTCTATAAGATAAACATTATCTACGTGTATATATATATATCAAATAATATTTAACCAAATAATAATTAACACATTTGATAATATATCCAAATTAAATTCTTAGGATCTATATGAAAAGTAGCATAATCTTCACTATTTTTCTACCACAACACATCCTATAATGACACAAATGTACCATCTTCTCATTTATAATATTCAAATCTCTCAAGCTATAAAACTTGTCATAAAGAAAAATAATACTAACTGATAATGACATCATTCTCTTATATAGTCCGCAGTCACAAAAGGGTCATCAAATAGTTTCTAAAGCATTGACATCACCAAGAAAATGTAATAAGCTCTTATTACTATCAAAAGAACAAAAATTCATATGGTGCAATATTAACAAACTGATCCAAGACTCCTTCGAAGATGAGTAAAAATACTTTGTGAGTAAACAAGTTTTAGTGAAAATGTATTTATTATAAATGTATTTTAAAACCTTAACAATGCAACTAAAGATTTAAAGCACTTATTTGCATAAACAAACTCTTAAGCTTTATTAGAAATCTAAAGAATTTGAAATAACTACAAAAATATTTACGTACTCAAAATAATCTAAGCTTAGGAAAATAATAATTATTGAATATATTTATTTAATTTTAATGATTTAACTATAAAATTAATATAAGTTATAACATGAAAATATTCACAAACTATATTAATAATTTGGAGAAAGATAAATAATAGCAAATGCATTAATGTAAGTAAAATAAATGAGTAACTTATATGTAATAAATTATAAGAATTAGGAAAACCATGCCAAACTCATGCCTGGGAGAAAGATGGTTATATGTGTATAGAGCTCATTGCACATACAGATAAAAAAAATCAATTACCTGTGTTGATCATATGAGTACA
Organism: Hippophae gyantsensis; assembly: GCA_030763125.1. Taxonomy (NCBI): domain Eukaryota; kingdom Viridiplantae; phylum Streptophyta; class Magnoliopsida; order Rosales; family Elaeagnaceae; genus Hippophae; species Hippophae gyantsensis. The sequence continues at coordinate 23,725,701 of CM061039.1, read as the reverse complement.
GATAGGGGCTCATTAATTAATTATTTATTTCTTATATTATTGTTGAATATAGGGGTGGTGCTTATTTGATTGTTTAAAAATAGTACAAAATAATAGTCTGAAATATTGCTATTAAAAATTATATATATACTTCTATATGTTAATCAAAATCTATACAATTATTATAAGATTGAGTAAAAGCTTCTTAACTAATATATAATATGTATAATATTTTAGAATATTATTACTAAAAGTTGAATATAAACTTATATACTCAAATCAAAATATATATTTATGTCATAAATCTAAGTAAAAACTTATGAACACTAGTAAAAATAAGTTATCTACTTTTTAAGCATAAGATACTCATTTTCTAATAACAAAGTTCTTAACTTGTGAAAAATTCAGAGAATAAAGTTAAACATTATGAATATTTTTAAGTTTAACAGTATGAATAGTTTTAAATTAATAATAACCAAGTACTTATGGAAATGGTGAAAGTGATATCCACTTACTATATGGTATCACGACTCTTGTTTTATTTGTCCTATAAGGTTTGCTGAATCATCATTTCTTATGTGACCCATACTTATGTTAGAGATAAGAATAACACCATATAACTAGTTTGTCCAATATAAAACTGAATGATACTCTAAAAATACTAAAACATGAGATGTTAACAAATAATTTCTAACTTAGATACTCTTAAGCTCATAGTTCCAATTGAAGAAAGCATACTCTTTAATCAATTGAACTTAAAAGTAAAAAGTTTCAAAAGAGTTAAAAACTTACTAGAAAGAAAGGGTAGGAGTCATCCACTTGTCTATAAACTTGGGTGAAAACTATTTTAAATTCATCACACACTACCTTCAATCAAATAATCATAACATTTATAAAAAATATATAAATCTAGTTTTGTAAGTTCCATCACAAACTAGGCATTTATAGATTTCCAATAAGGTATGATATCCCCATTATGTATTAGTAAAACAATTTAAATCACCAAATGAAAAATGGTTTAGAACAAGTGTGTACAATTTAATATACTTCCAAACCTACCCTCAAAAAATTAGGTATAACTTTCAATAGAATTGTCCAAATCTATTTCTATAAAATGATACAAAACAAGACATTTGAAGATTCAAAACAAGATATAACACACCTAATTATAATTTATATAACTATTTCAAAACACAAAAATGTAGATCAGACCATGACAAGAATTTTAGCTCAATTTCTATATAACATGTTTTGGTAAAACAAGTAACTTTTTGTAGAAAACTCCAAATAACAAACTGTAGAATATTTATAAAACTAGGCATGTTAAGATTTAAAAAAATATATATAACCCACTTAAATAAAATCTGTAAACCCTTTTTCAAAATCACAAAATACAGGTAAGGGTGAAACAAAGTTTTTAGTTTCGATGTATATAGAACATGCTTTGGAAAAGCTAGTATAACTTTCAGTAAAAAGCTCCAGATGATATATCGTAAAATTCATATTAAAATAAACATCCATATATTTCAAAATTGTATGTCTCAATGCCTAAATTTTATAGAAAAATTCCCAGTTTCCATCGTAACTTTCAAGAGGTTGTTTTTTGAACTATAACAACACAGTTTTTGAACTTTAAAGTTTTGGACAAAAGTGTACCACTTGTTCAAGGAAAATCTTTCAAAGCTTCAAGAATATATTCAAAAATACTTCGTTTCACAAAGGATGATTATCCCACATGAATCATTCATAAAAAAAACACTAAAAAGACTTGTGAAGAAGACTCGAAGAAAAGATGAAATTTTTACCCTAAAACCAATTTGAGGAAAAGAATTGAGCTCTTATTTTCCATCTCTCTCTCTCTCTCTTTGGACCTCATGGAGCTAGAGATTTGAAACAAATGGGTTAGCTGAAAACCCTAAAGAAACTTATAAAATTACTAAAATACCTTTCCCTTAAAAACTTTCTGAACTACTAAACTAAGGGAATTTTGTAGTTTTTATCAATCAATTAGAATGGGCTGAGAACTCCCTAGAGAAAATAAGGATATATATAGATTTTCAAATTACTAAAATACCTCTTTCTTTAGAAACTTTCTAAACTATTCAACTAAGAACATTTTAGTAATATTTCATTCAATTACTCAAAATTATAAAATATGCAAGAAAACTTAACAAAAAAAAATACGTAAGGCCATTTTAGAATATGCACAAATCAAATTTTAAATTCAAAATTTTATTTTACTAATTGATGAAAAATACTATTTTAAAACTTTACAAAATTTAAAACAAAATGAAATAAGGTAGAGAATTTAATTATTCTTTTAAAAATATTTAATGAGATTGGGATCTCACAGTTGGAGTTCATGAGATAGACTCTAGCACTGAAATGTTTATGCAACTTGTAGAATTCACCAAGAAAATTGCACTTCTTACGAGTAAGGGAACTCCAAATAGAGAAGCATATAGAGTGTGTAGTAATTATGGGTATGGTGCCCATACATTCCCTTATCAAAGAGAAATATTTGCAAGTCTTGAACAAGTGAATGCAATGAAGGGTTATCAACTTAAACCTAGGAATGACCCTTATGCAAACACTTATAATCAAGAATGGAGAAATTATCCTAATTTCTCTTGGAGAGCAAATGATCCTACCTATGCCCTAAACCAGAACCTTGTGTAGGGCTAGTAATACAACTAACATATGCCACAAAATCTTCCAAATAGATCAAATACTTGGATGCATTCATATATGTTAGCAAAGACAACCAAATTAAAACAGTCAAATGTTGGACTCTTTGGAGGCTTATGTAAAAAGAGTGGGATGCAAGTGGGGCAACTAGCTGATCATTTGCAAAGGTAAGCTAGAGAAGAATTACACAATCGAAATGAACATTGGAAGGCTTCACAATGATCAGTTACTAGACATTGGATTCCTTGAATTTTCTAAATGTTTACCTAATGATGTAGGGAATGCAAATAATTCTAAAGCTACCTCCAAAGATCCTAGAAGCTTTAATGTCGATGTTATATATCATTGGTTATAAGAAGGAGGTAAATGTTATGTTAAACCTAGGTGCAAGTGTTAATCTAATGCCTTAATATTTATACTTGTAGCTAGGAGTGGGTAACCTGAAACCCACAATCATGTCTCTACAATTGGCAAATAAATCTCTAATATATTTAAAGGGCATGGTAAAGGATTTAATGGTACATGTAGATAATCTTACCATACATATAGATTTTGTAATTTCTAATGTGCAAGAAACCTTACAAATGGACAAGGAGCACAATGTACTATTTAGTAGGTCATTCATGGGCTCAACCAAGACAATTGTTAATGTTTACAATAAGAGCGTATCAATGATAGTCTTGGGAGAGACTGTATATTTTCAAGCACATTAAGCCTTTTTCATTTTTTACCTTTTATTATTTATTGTTGGTTATAGTTGTTTTTATTATTTATCCTTTTATTTTTAATTTGATATATTTTACTTTATTTTGTTTTTATTTATGTTAGTGTGAATAATGTTTATGTTATTTAAAACTATTAATTTCACAATCGTTTGGTATTATGTGATTTATAAGAAGTACACATTGCGCTATTACAATTGGGTAACTTTAATTTTCTTTTTCTTCTTTGCCTTTAATTTACATTTGAACATTGATGACAATGTAGATTTTGGGTTGAGAATGGAAGAAAAGTTACTTATGTAATTATGCATTTTAAATTTTTCCAAACATTTGTTCGCTATAGTTAGTTGAATAGGGACATTTAAGCTCAAATAAAAAATATACCAAACTATCTTGCTTTTGGTTTATTTAAAGTGAATGATTGAGTTATTGCATTGTTTATTTGATGTTTTAAAAATGTTCATGGATTATTGTAAGAATTAGTTCTATTCATAGTTTATGCTTCATACTTGGATGTTGAGATTGAGGTAAACCTAAATATGGTGTATAAGAATCAAATAGTGGAGACTACCTTGTGATATTTTTAAGCCTATGTCATTTTATTCTGAGTGATAATATTTATTCTACTCTTTTAAAAACTTTTTTCTATTATTTCAAATTATTAGATAATCTTTATATGTTTTGCATTGAATATTAGGATTTTAAACATCTGATGAAGTATCATGTACTTATTTTCATCGCTTAGATTAAATGATTTGAATAGAAATTGAAGATGTGTGCTCATCTTCATTCATGCTTGACTTCTAGTAAAAAAGAAGATATATATGGGGTTCCCTTAGGAATAACCCCTTGGAGTCAAATGCATTTTCATTCATCTTGTGGCACATACTCGTTATTTTTTATTAATGATTTCGATTCAAGTATAATATGAGTAATGTGATGTCTTCATAATCTTTGCATTTGATGCTTTTCATAAGATCCTTGTTTCATATTTAAGGCTTTTTTGTTTATCACATGTGAACCTTTTTTCTTTATTTTTTACCTAACTTCTATTCGTATATACTTTGTTTGTTGCTTGAACCTATAGGATCAGTGTGATATTTAGTGTATATCTTGTGAGGAATACAATTAAAACAAATTTAGATTCTTAAAAATAGGTTTAGGTGGGTCAATGTTAATATGTTCTAGTAATAAGGCATGAATTTGTGATGTGTAACTAATTTAAACAATGAAGTTTGATCCTTTGAGATGTTAGTTGATCTTGTGCTTGAGTCATGAATTATGATCTAAAAAGAAACTAAAGCATGAGAATTTTCATAGTTTTATTTTTATTTTTATTTTTATTAATAGTCCTTTTTATTTTATTTTTAGTTTTTGCATATTATGATGTTTATGGATATCATTATTAAATTCCCTCACGAGACTTTAACTTGTCCACTAGTATCAGCTAGGGGTTTAAAGGCTTATTTCATAGGCTAAATGCAACCTTGGTAATCTACAAAAAATATTTAGGTCTTTATAGTTTAGTTTATTTATTTATTTTTAGGTTTTTGTAATGCTTGACTTGTTATACACTATCAAGATGTTGATTGGGATTGTGATAAGTTCTTGAAAAGTACTAATATTTTGTGATTTTACTGTGCTTATTTGGAATGAATATGTTTGATTAAAGTATTTTATTTTATTATTTATGCAAATCTATTTGTTTGAAATCACGAGTATGTTTTGTTGTATTTATGATGTTTTTAGCTTTGAAAGAGATAAATAATATCAACACACTAAGACATAACACTTGGAGCACTTAAATAACACCTAAGAGCTTAAAAGACTAAGGCATGTAAGCTTTACATCATGAAATAGCAAATATTTAAAGGGAAAAAGGAAAATTCAAGACAAAATATGCATGCCATAGTGAAGTTTATGTGTGCTGTGGTTGTCTGCTCTTAGGAAAACATACTAGGTACGTTGAACTTTTTGTGCCTCATTGCAATAAAATGTGTGTCATGGTGCGATCTTCTCTGGTTGAAATTATGGATTACTATTAAGCTTTGTACTACAATAGGGAAAATAATTATGTAGTGGTGAGCGTTGTAATTTTCTAACTTCAACCCTTGTTCAATGTTTTTTCTTATATGTAGATACATAGTCTCATTAGATTAAAGTAGTAGGAGATTTGGAATTTAGTGCAGCTATAATATAGTTTTAGTTTAGAACCAGCTTCGAAAGTCATTCCACTATCATATTTAGATACAGAGAGAAACCTATGAAATGTAAAGAAAATCCACGAACTTGTAGATGGTAGTAACAACTCATTCAGAGATATGGAATTATTTTTATCAATAAGGGAAATTTTATTATTATATCTTTTATTTCTCTTTATAATTTGTGTCTTTTAATGTTGAATTAACTTTTGTTAATTTAAATATGATTGGTTAATTATGTAATATGAGATTTTAGTAGTTTTTTCCAATGATTGAAAGAACAATTTTATGATTTGAATATGATGCTTATTTTCGCAAGTGTACGCATCGTTCAAGTAATAAAGTGTACAAAAGTACGGATATCGAACCCACAAGGAATGGTGTTACTAAGTACCGAAATTGACTAATCCTAATTTTATTTGAAAACTGAATTATTGAAATTGTTTAAAAAGAAAATTAACATAAAACTAAACGCAAATAACAAAATTTAATGTTGTTCACAAATGATTAAAAATGCTAAGGCATTTGATTTCGCTAAATCAATTCAATCCGATTTCAAGTCATGTTATATGAGAATCAAAGCTAAAAGTGATGGTTGAAAAACCCAAATTTACCTAATACTCTCTCTCGAGTTATATTAGAATTACTTATCTATGAAAACCAACTATATTTCTATGAAGATTTAATCACAAACAAGCACATTACGATTTATGGAATTTCTAGAATAACCACATATATCATGCATTAGTTCTCACACTCGCATTCAACATACGATATTTATCACAAGAAGCATTCATTACATATCTCCTCTCGGTCTCAATATAATGCAACTAATCATCTAAATCTTGGCCAGAAATTTAAAAGCATTAAGCATGGAAATAAATACTCAACTTGAAAACAATGAACTCATATAACAATAACAAAAGAAATCAGATTTCCTTGATTCAACTACATCATAGCCTTTGCAAAAACGAATTAGTTCATAACGAAAATAAGAACAACCATTATTTCTATTGAATCCATGAATAACAAAATTGAATAAACTGCAGAATATAAAAGCTAAGGAGAAGAGATGAAAAACTCTAGAAGATGAAGTCTTGGTAGCAACAATGGTGAAGATCCTTCAAGTTTCTCCAAACTTTCTCTCCAAAATTTCTTTCTCTCCTCCAAAAATGTCTTTGAACTCCACTTTCTGCCGTCCCCCTCTTTCTCCATCATATTGTATATATAGATCTAGGGTTTGGGGGGGCAATTTTGGAACAAAACAACATAAAAATGTGTTTTCGGACGAAACTCACCGGCGGCGACATTATTCTCACCGCGGCGAGATTTCTAGAAAAGTTACGATTTTTTGTTCCGCTAAATCTCGCCGTCGGTGAGATCAATGTGGCCGGCGGCGAGATTGCGTTGCGAAAATCAGTGCTCCCTGCATGATTTTCCACGTATTCTCTGTAAGGTTTTCGCCGGCGGCGAAATTCCAAATTTTGAAATTTTGTTTTCTTTTTATTTGCACTGAATCCCGATCATTGAAATTTGTCCCAAACTTCTCCAAAATTATGATTTTACCTGAAATTGCACTTTAAACACGAAATACCCGTGAAATGACATTTGTGGATTAAATAATCAAATAAACACAATTTTCACACAAATATCAACATTTAAATCATAACAAAAATGCAATAATTTGACTCTTATCAACAACCCCCAACCAGCTTCTTGCTAGTCTCTAGCAAGAAAAGTGATCTATGAATAAATTCAAAGGAGACATTAAAAGAAAAATTCAAAGAAAATTTATTCTATTTACAATATTACATTAAGCGTATGCAATAGGCCTTTAAACCCCTAGGCGGCCCTAGTAGGACGAGTTGTAGTCTCGTGAGGGTTTCCAGTGATGATACCCACAAACATCTTACCTATAACTATCCTAACTCAAAACCATATAACACTTAATTTGCACAAATGTCTCAAAAATTATAAATAACACACAACACATATAATAATTAAATATCACCTAAGCTTTAAGAAATCTCAAATGCCAATTTCACTTTTATTATTGACTCTTAAACATCCATCAAACCACAAACCAATAGCCATAATGCCAGGATAATATTATGCATAACATCCACAAACAAAAAGGTAAAATCTCAAACTCCATAGGCTCACTTTTCAAACCTCTCTCCACTAATGAAGGAAAATACACCACTTTAGATCAATAGGACTTTATGAGGCTTGTAATGTTAGGCTTAGGTATTTGGTTAAGAAAGAACGGGAAGTGTCAAAATACAAATGATGGCACTTATTAGATTAAACACAACCAATTAAGTAAAAGAGTAACACCATTTAACCCAAATTGTTTCTTCCGATCATAACAAAATTCTTCATCAATATTTCTCCTCAGTACATCCATCACTAACACTCTTTTATGTATTATAATGTGAAGGCTTTTTTTTTTGCATCCTTACTCCAATTGCTCTTGAAAAGCCAACTACTTTCTTCCCATATATGTGGAAGATTTCTCCAATTGCTCTTGAAAAGCCAACCACTTTCTTCCAATACATGTGAAAATTGTTTTTTTTTCATCTTTACTCTAATTGCTCTTGAAAAGACATAACCCCCAATCAATTTCTTCCAATATATGTGGAAGATTTCTCCAATTGCTCTTGAAAAGTTTGTGTTCAAAATTAAGTGCTCTTAACAAATAAGGTAGGAATTATATATATATATATATATTTGGCTCAATAAAAGGTAGGTTATATAAGGCAAAAAGAAAGAAAAGTAAGGCTAACAATATGTTTAAATAGGCTTAAAGAGGTTACTAGTGATATAAGGATAACAAGGTAGGCTTAAAATGGCACAATCGATCCAAAAATGGCCTACATCATATCCTAAACAGTGCAATTCCAAATTATTTCACCTCAAGAGGTTTTCAAATGAGTTCTAGAGTTTGTTGAGATCACAAAAATGTCCATGAAAAATTCGCACATAAGACTTCTCTAAGCATTTAGACTAATCAACCAAATCATACAACATACCAAAAGAGTCGCCAACTAGGTAAAATCAACATTTGAAATTATCTTTAAACCGAAGCAAAATTTAATGTCTTCTAAAAGCTACTTGTTATCACAATCACATTATTATCATCAACGTGCAAATTAAAATAAGTAAAATGCAAATGAAAAAAAATAAAAATAAAATAAGACAATAAAGAAATAAAATAAATTAAATCAAAATGAAGAAAAATAAATGGAAAATCAAAATTAAACACAACTAAACACATAAACAAAACTACTAAAAATGAAGGGAAGAAAAGATTTACCATTTACCGCACCCTCAACCAAAACCTTACATTGTCCTCAATTTAAGAAAGGAAAGAGAGATCTCCTTTCCACCGGTGGTGAAACTGCCCTCGTCGGCGGTGAACATAAGATTTTTTTTTCTTAGATGGGATGGCATTGGCTTTAGCTCAATCTTGTTGGCTCCATTCTTTACCACTGAGTTTGGAGTTTCATTTGTTCCCAACTCCTTAAATGTTTCATCATTGCACAAATATTCATCAGGTGCTGCCAGTAATTCGGAACATTGTCTCATCCCCTCATCTTCCTCCTCAATTGTTGCAGATTTCACAAGGCAAGCTTCTAGTGGTAGCAATGGAGTTCTCTCCTCAAAAGTTTTCGAGATTAACCCGTCAAGAGTGTTAATTTGAAAACAAGAATGTACGTCACTTGGAAATTTTATTTCTTCAAAAACATAAAAAGTCACTTGTTCATCTTGCACCCGTAGAATGAGCTTTCCTTGCTGAACATCAATCAATGTTCTTCTAGTTGCAAGGAACGGTCTCCCCAATATCAACGGTATCTCTCTATCTTCCTCCATGTCAAGCACCACGAAATCTACAGGAAAAATAAATTTGTCGACTTTAATTAAAATATCCTCAATTACCCCTAGAGGATATTTCACCAATCGATCCGCTAATTGTAAAGAAATTGAAGTAGGCTTCACTTCTCCCAGGCCTAGTTTCCTGAAAACAGAAAGTGGCACCAAATTAATGCTTGCTCCTAAATCACATAGGACTTTATCAAAATTGCAATTTCCTATAGTACAAGGTATAATAAAACTCCTTAGGTCTTTCAGTTTCTGTGGTAGTTTTCTTTGAAGAACTGCACTGCACTCCTCATTTAGCATGACAGTTTCATAATCTCCCAACTTCCTCTTCTTTGATAGAATTTCCTTCATGAATTTTGCATACTTGGGCATTTGTTCCAACATCTCTGCAAAAGGAATGTTAATATGCAATTTCTTAAAAATATCCAGAAATTTATCAAATTGATTATCAAGCTTCTTCTTATTCAATCTTTGAGGATATGGGATAGGAGGCTCATATTTCGCATATGGGGAAGGTTGAATATCTTGGGATCTTGATGGATTTTCTTTAGATTCTTCCATCATTTTCTCAATGTGATAGCCTTTGCATGCTCTGTGGGATTTATTGTGTCACTAGGCAGCGATCATTGAGACCTTTCTGTAATCTGCTTTGAAAGCTGCCCCAGTTGGTTTGGATGTTCCTGTTGATTGCCTCTTGATTTTTGAAATTTGCTCTTGTCTCCTTAATGAACTTTCCCAAAATTTCTTCCAAATTTGTTTGTTTTTTCTCTTGGGGTTGGTAGGAAGATGATGACGGTTTGAATCCCCCTTGGTTATTTCCCCATGACAAATTTGGATGATTTCTCCAACCTGGATTGTAGGTGCTCGAGTATGGGTTATGTTGAGGTTTTTGGAAATTTGAAACATAATTTGCTTGCTCAGCATTTGGTGAAGCAAATGGATTTCCAACTTGGCACTCGACACTAGCATGATTTCCACCACATAAATCACATTGTGCAGTTGGTTTGGGTTCGAATTTGGATGATAGAGAATCCATCTTTCTTGAAAGAACAGCAACTTGAGCCGACAAAGCATTCACTAAATCAATTTCATGCACTATTGCTGGTCTTTTTGCAATTACCCGCTCTGAATGCCACTAATTGTTGTTTTCTACCATAATCTCTAACAACTCATGAGCATCCTCCGGTGTTTTTCCCATTAAAGACCCTCCAGCTGCAGCATCAATCATTGCCCAATAGTTTGAAACCAACCCATTATAAAATGTAGAGACTTGCAGCCAAATTGGTATACCATGATGTGGGCATTTCCTCAACATTTCTTTGAATCTTTCCCAAGCTTCATACAATGATTCTTGGTCATACTGTGTAAAAGATGTGATTTCATTCCTCAATTTTGCTATCTTAGCAGGAGGAAAGAACTTGGATAAGAATTTTTGAACCAATTCATTCCATGTTGTAATTGATCCTGGTGGTAATGAGTTTAGCCACTCCTTGGCTTTATCCCGAAGTGAAAAAGGAAAAACCCTCAATCTTACAGCATCTTCAGACACACCATTTATCTTGTAAAGATCACACACCTCCAGAAAGTAAGCAATATGTGCATTTGGATCATCCTTTGACATTTCCCCAAACTGATTTGATCGAACCATTTGGATAAAGGATGGTTTTATCTCAAAGTTATTGGCTTGAATAGTTGGCCTCCTTATACTCGAAATAGTTCCAGCAACATTAGGCGCAACATAATCCCTCAAAGCTCTATGATTTCCACCTCCCTTAACAAATGGTGGATCCATGGCTAATTGTCTATTAGGAGCTGAAGTTGAACGTCTTCTCTCTCAGTTTAGACGCCTATATGTTCTATCAATCTCCGGATCAAATGGAAGAAGGTTAAGGCTTCTTGTACGTCTCATACAAAAATCCTACAATCAGAAAATCAACTAGCACAAAAATAACACAGAGTTACTTTTTTTTATGATAAATAAAATAAAACAGCAAAATAAATAAAATTAAAAATGAAACGATGATAAAGCAAATTAACTTCAAATTAAAAATAAGATTAGGTAGTATCGATATTAATAAAATCAAACCATTCCCCGGCAACAGCGCCAAAAACTTGATGCTTATTTTTGCAAGTGTATGAATAGTTCAAGTAATAAAGTGTACAAAAGTACGGATATCGAACCCACAAGGAATGGCGTTACTAAGTACCGAAATTGACTAATCCTAATTTTATTTGAAAACCGAATTGTTGAAATTGTTTCAAAAGAAAATTAACTTAAAACTAAACGCAAATAACAAAATTTAATGTTGTTCACAAATGATTAAAAACGCTAAGGCATTTGATTTTGCTAAATCAATTCAATCTGATTTCAAGTCATGTTATATGAGAATCAAAGCTAAAAGTGATGGTTGAAAAACCCAAATTTACCTAATACTCTATCTCGAGTTATATTAGAATTACTTATCTATGAAAACCAACTATATTTCTATGAAGATTTAATCACAACCAAGCACATTACGATTTATGGAATTTCTAGAATAACCATATACATCATACATTAGTTCTCACACTCGCATTCAACATACGGTATTTATCACAAGAAGTATTCATTACATATCTCCTCTCGGTCTCAATAATGCAACTAATCATCTAAATCTTGGCCAGAAATTTAAAAGCATTAAGCATGGAAATAAATACTCAACTTGAAAACAATGAACTCATATAACAATAACAAAAGATATCAGATTTCCTTAATTCAACTACATCATAGCCTTAGCAAAAACGAATTAGTTCATAACGAAAATAAGAACAACCATTATTTCTATTGAATCCATGAATAACAAAACTGAATAAACTGCAGAATATAAAAGCTAAGGAGAAGAGATGAAAAACTCTAGAAGATGAAGTCTTGGTAGCAACAATGGTGAAGATCCTTCAAGTTTCTCCAAACTTTCTCTCCAAATTTTCTTTCTCTCCTCCAAAAATGTCTTTGAACTCCACTTTCTGCCGTCCCCCTCTTTCTCCATCATATTGTATATATAGATCTAGGGTTTGGGGGGTAATTTTGGAACAAAACAACATAAAAAATGTGTTTTCGGACGAAACTCGCCGGCGGCGACATTATTCTCGCCGCGGCAAGATTTATGGAAAAGTTACAATTTTTTGTTCCGCTAAATCTCGCCGGCAGCGAGATCAATGTGGCCAACAACAAGATGCACTTGGCTGGCGGCGAGGTGAAGATGGCCGACGGCGAGATGAAGTTGGCCGGCGGCGAGATTGCTTTGCCAAAATCCGTGCTCCCTGCATGATTTTCCACGTATTCTCTATAAGGTTTTCGCCGGCGGTGAAATTCCAAATTTTGAAATTTTGTTTTCTTTTTATTTGCACTAAATCCCGATCATTGAAATTTGTCCCAAACTTCTCCAAATTATGATTTTACCTGAAATTGCACTTTAAACACGAAATACCCATGAAATGACATTTGTGGATTAAATAATCAAATAAACGCAATTTTCACACAAATATCAACATTTAAATCATAACAAAAATGCAATAATTTGACTCTTATTAGAATAGTTCATGTTCTTAAAATATTTACTATCTAATTGTATTAACTATTATAAGTAGATAAATCACATCGGTATGCTAAGATTTTTCTTTGATATTTTTGATATTTTGTCAATTTCTCTCGATATTGTGATGATATTTTGGCCATAATGTATTGGATGAGTATCCATTGGGGACTTTAACATTTGCTAATGTGTTGCAAAAAGACTTGTTCTCCAACGTCGATAAAGTGTAACTTGTGAGAGGTAAGTAAGTTTTATTCGCACCTACTTTTGGATTAATCTAAGTTCTTATTCACATTTTTTTGAGATCCATATGTTGGAAAATATTGTCTTTTGTTTTTCTAGGAATATTTAGCAATGTACCAATAATACTACCACACACATTCTTTTTTATATGCATGACATCTAACAAATGTCTAACATGCAAGAACTTTCAATATTTTGAGTCAAAGATGACTTTTTTCCTCTATAGAGTGTCTATATAATCCTTATAATTTTCTTTCCCACATGCATAAGTCATTGTTTCATCTCTTACTAATACTTCTCTTTTAGTAAAAGGAATTAGTTCTGTTCACTTCTCTTCATGCCCATTAAAAGATTTGTGTGGTTCTTTATATGTATGAGACCAAGGTAACCATTTTCTATTACTCATGTATGACATTTTTCTGTAATGTTTTAACCTTGATCCATGACACCACTTACTACATATCAGACAAGCATGGAATACTTTTATGGCATGATTATAATGATTTCCATAAGCAAGGAAGTCATTGATGGTCCATAACAAAATATCTTTCAACTTAAAATTCTCAAGTTTGAAACTATCATAGACATAAACCCCTAGGTCAACAATAACTTCAAGTCTTCAATCAATGACTCCAATTAAATATTAATATTATTTCTTGGTTGCTTAGGTCTAGCTATTAACAAAGATAGCATCATATATTTTCTTTTCATACATAGCTAAAGAGGAAGCTTAAAGAGCGATGTCGATTGATCCCATCAATTGAAAGTGTAAGCCTAATGTTTCTACATTTAGTATCAAATTCAAGCTAGATATAGTTAACATGCTTCCATTCAGGATTGCTAGTTAGATGTTGTAACAAGCCATCATTTTCCTTTTCTTTCGCATGCTATGTTAAATTTTGAGACATTGTTACATCCTAAAACATTATTTTAAAATGTGGAATCGGTGGAAAGTACTATAATAAATTTTTAGGAACATTATCTCTCTCCTTCCTTGACCTTAGATTAACTTTCCACATTGAATTTTTGCAATGCAAACATACAATGACATCCTTGTATTCATTTCAATAATGAATACAATCATTAGGACAATAATGGATTTTTCATAATTCATGCCTAGTCTATGAAGCATCTTCTTAACCTCACTCATCAATGATGGCTGCAAATTAGTTTTTGGAAACATCTCACTCAAAATAGTTAGAAACTCCATGAAGCTTGCATCTAAATGGCCATGTTTACCTTTAAATTTATAAAGTGAGACTAACCTTGATAATTGTTTAAACCAGATGCATCCCGGGTATAATGGCTTTATGAAATCATCCATTATATCTTGGTAGTCATTGATAACTCTACAAAAGTGGAGTTATTTAGTCACTTTTAAACCACTTATGTTATAGTTTAAAATATGATGAAAAACTTAATTTATATTTAATTATATCAATGTAGGTGGAATGATGGAAAATGGAGTGAAGATGAGTCAAAAGTGGGAAAAATCAGCACCATGCCACCACATATTTTTTTAGCACTGCGACACACTTTTGTTACTTGGAAAAAATCCTATTCCTAATCAAGCATTGATTCTTAGTTTAATCCTCAACCCTTGGATCATTTTAAGAGATGATATAAATGTCTATATTAGGTCATTTTTTCTTTAAATAAACACCATTCTTTCATAAATTAAACACACAATGAAGAATCTAAAACCCTAGTAGCTTCCAAGAAGAGAGAAGAAGAGAAAAATTTCAAGAGAAGATTGAAGAAGATATAACTTTGTGAAAGATTCAAGAGAATATTAGTGCTACAAATCAAGAGATTAAGTGTATCTCTTATTTTTTCCATTCTTCATTAGTTTTTATGTCTTTCTTTGATTTAATATTTTATACCAATTGTAAATTCAATTCAATTATATTATTTAGTGTGACCAATAATTGATCTATCGAAGTAGTTAAATAGATTTGAGAGAATTATTTAATTTTTTTCTTGATTAAATAACATACATAGTTTCTAAGCAGAGATATATGATCCTTATATGTATGGTCTATAATTGATGATCTTAATGAGTAATATGCAATCTAATTGACATGTGAGTCTGATTAGGTTAATTACTATATGGTGTTGTGTACTTGAGAGAGGAATGCATGATTGACGAGAATCAATTGATTATGTGATTGGTTGGTAATTATTTTGGGGAAAATTTTAGGGGATTAAGATTCCAAGGTCATTTTCTCATATATCTTCATAGTTGTTGAGTTTTGCAATTTAAAATTAGTTGTCATTTATTTTTCAGTTTTTATAATTTGATATTTTCCAAATAATATTCTTAATAAGTATCTTGGTTCTCAATTTTAAGTTACACAAGTCCTTGTGTGATTGACATTCGTACTTAGGTATATTATATTAATCGCATAACCCATATACTTATGGTTAGCATGATCAAGTTTTGGCACCATTGCGAGGGAGTTTAGTACTTGTAATGGATATCAATAATGGTTATTATTATACTAGTTTGGACCTTTTAATTTTTGTTTCACTATTTCTATTGTATGCTCAAATTGACGAGTGAGAATATTGTTCCTTTTGATTTGAAAATAGGGATAGCCTTACTTTGCTTAAGAAGGGAAAAATTAGTACAAGATCAATTAGGGGTTATGGAAGAACAAGCGGTGAAATCCTTGATAGTATTTGACTTGAGAAATGATTTAGGTCTTAGTTGTTGGTCTTGATTTCATGAGTGCATTGGATGACATCATGTGCAACACTAGCACACAAATAATTTCGTCAAAAATCTTGCATTTCCTTCCATTAATGAAACATTGATTAATGGATAGTTGAAACTTTTTTCATAGAATTTTATAGCCTTTGAAAGGGATAATTTTTACTGATCACACATGTATTAATAGATATGTTTTTATGAATATACTACCCTTATTAATTTAAGTTTGAGGGTGTGATAACTCTAAGAAATTAGAGTTATTTAGCCGCTTATATATCACTTATTTGCATCGTTAAGTGTTAAATTTGATGAAAAAGTTTAATTTGTATTTAATTATATCAATGTAGGTGGAACAATAGCAAACAAAGTGAATATGAGTCAAAAATGAGATAAATCACCACCATGCCTTGACATGATTTTTTGGCACTGCTGCTACAATCTATGATTTGACATTCATTGGTGATAAGAGGAGACCATACCGAGGTATGCTATTTTTTGGTGTTGTGGTGCGCTTTCGTGCTGGGGAAAAAATCCCATTCCTAATTAAATATTGATTCCTAGCTTTAATCCTAAACCCTTGGATCATTTTAAGAGATGATCTAATGGTCCATATTAGGTCATTTTTCCTTTAAATAAACACCTTTATTTCATAAATAAAACACATAATTAAGAATCAAAAATCCTAGCAGCGGCCAAGAAGAGAGAAGAATATAATTTTTTTAAAAGAAGATATAAGAAGACATAACTTTGTGAAGGATTCAAGAGAATATCAGTGCTACAAATCAAGAGATGAGTGTATCTCTTATTGCTCTCCATTCTTTATTAGTTTTTACATCTTTCTTTATAAGAAATCTAAGTTTTATGAATACAATTATGTCTAGTTAATTGATTAATCTAGGGGTCTTATAAAGTCAATTTTATACATGCAATGATATAATATTTTACCCCAATTGTTATTTCAATTCTATTCAATTGTATTATTTAATCTATTTTTTATGCTATTATTTATATTTGGCCAATAATTGATCTATTGAGGAAATTAAATAGATTTGAGAGAATTATTTAATTGTTTGTCTTGATTAAATAACATTCATAGTTTCTAAGTAAAGATGTATGATTCTTATGTATGTGGTCTATAATTGATGATCTTAATGAGTAGTATACAATCTAATTGACATGAGAGTGTGATTAGGTTAATTACTATATGATGTGTAGTGTACTTGAGAGAGGAATGCATGCTAAGTTATAATTAATTGATCATGTAATTGGTTGGCAATTATTTTGGGCAAAATTTTAGCCTTTCATATGCTTAGAAAAGTGGAAGATTAAGATTTAGGTCGTTTTCATAGTTATTGAGTTTTGCGATTTAAAATTAGTTATCATTTATTTTTCAATTTTTATAATTCACTATTGTCCAAATAGTAATTGTAATAATTATATTGGTACTTAGTCACCCATTTCAATTTCGTCATCGAAATTGTGTTCTTCTTCAATGTTGTCAACACTATTTATCAAATCCTTTTTGTAAGTCCCATTGTTCTTATGTCTATGTGTTGACTTCTCGTGTACAACACATGATGTCTATTTCATTTTATTCAGTGTTATGCCATCCTTTATGGTAGGGTTGTTACTATAGTTAAGTAATACACACACGTACATAGTTCATAACACTTTATACGCAAGCATATTTATACATACCATGAGGTTGGTTTTCATAGTGTGCATGGCATTATCACTTGTGTTTTTAATTTGTTTTAGGTGTGGGTATTTATGGAAAGTACTCGACATTTTTTGGATGAATTTTTTTCACTTTTTACCACCTTACCACCTAGCTTGCCAGGGACCTCACCAAGGTGGTGGCAAGGTGCCTGTCAAGGTGGCTGGCGAGAATGTGAGTTCTATAAATACCTCCAATTTCTTCTTATTTGGTATCCATAAAATGTAACAAAGTTATGTCAAATTGACCTCTCATTTTTCTATTTTTGGATCATTAATACCTTGAGTGTTGTTCGATATTAGTGATTTTTAGTTGTGTGAGCGAAACTGTGCTTATTAGTGTTGAGTACTTGAGCCAATAATTGTAAGTGGGTTGTATTTGAGCTGAGTGTCATTTAGGAGTTTCTTGGATGCAACTACTTATTTATGAGAATCTCATTGTGAGAGTGAGTTGAGTTAAATGCTTTAAATTCTCATATCTCTTGTTATGGGCAATATGAGATAGGTTGTTTGAGTTTACGCTTGGTTCTCAGGAGTAGTTACATTTCTGGTTACTGATCACACCATATTAAGTGGTGTAGGCTTTGGAGGAGAGTTGGGTTCATGTGTCAAACCATGTCATTGTGGAAACAACAAGTAAAAGCAATAATAGGTAATTAGGATAGAGCTCCTAGCTGATAGAGGTAATGGTGGTTTTATTTCTCTAAGAGTGTAACTATTTTATTATTTAGTGGATTGTATGTTACTGAGTGATTGCTTTAAGAAACCCGAGGATGATACCATATAGATGAGGTTTCTATGTGGGTTTACCTCGTTGTATATGTTGTTATGCATGATCCACTTTTTGTTAGTATAATCTGAGTTTCTATTGTGTATATTCCATCATACTAGTTTTAGACTCTGATTAGAAAGCTCATTTGTTTTACATAGTTTCATGGTTTATTTCTTTTCCTTGTAGCATGCCTATAGCTTTCTAATTATTACTT
This sequence comes from Hippophae gyantsensis, assembly GCA_030763125.1. Classification (NCBI taxonomy): domain Eukaryota; kingdom Viridiplantae; phylum Streptophyta; class Magnoliopsida; order Rosales; family Elaeagnaceae; genus Hippophae; species Hippophae gyantsensis. The sequence continues at coordinate 23,706,999 of CM061039.1, read as the reverse complement.
CTACTTTTTGATTATGCATTTTTAGTGTGAATCTCTAAGGAGTTTGTATATCCTTACCCTAGTAATGTACCAAGTCTTGGAATTTGTATTATGGTTTTTATGTAATGTATAATTCCATGCTATAAAAGTACAATCATCATTTAATGAATATGGCTCCACAAATGAGGTCTGAAAGAGATTAGAAATCCATTATAGCTTTTCAATATGTATGATCGTATTGCATGTTATGTGATATTTATTATGTTTATGCATATTGCTAGTTGGGATAGGAGCCTGTAAGGCACATCGTCACTAGTGTGTTTATTGTAGTTTCTTACTACAAGTTGTTTTTGTTGTATATTGAATTGAGAATGTTTTTTTGTATTTTCGCTTTGTTAATTGCTTAATTCCTGTTATAAGGCCTACTTGGCCGAATTGATATAGAGTTTATAAAAAGATTCTATGGGTTGGTGTTTTGATCCTAATTTAGGTTCTAGATACCTATTTGAGTTGGAAGAATAATTAACCTTTATTTAATTTTTCTTTCGTATAGGAATCTTCAATTTTCACATGGATTGATGTTACCTTCTTCTTCTCAAAGATGAACTTTTGAATTTTTCTTTCTAGCTTATCTATGACGATGCAAATTTGTATATCCAATATCATTGCCATTACGTTAAATATGATTTCTAACTTGAATTACACTATAAATTTTCAAATTTGCACACTTCAAACAAGGACAACGAATTCGATCATTCTTCGTTAAATTATTAGAAGCAAATTTCAATAAATTTCGACACCCTCAATAAATTATACTTGTATTCTATTCATAGACATCCAACTCTTATCCATCTTATCAATATTATACAACCTCTCCTCAATAATAAATTTAAAAAAAATTCATTCATCGAATATTAAATAAAAGCATGTATTCAAATAAGAGGACTAGTTACCATCCCAATTTTGTTTTTAAGTCAATCAGTGTATAGGTAATCATATATAAAAAATTTATAGGACGGTCAGTGGGTGGAAAGATGTAGAGGACTTGTCATTGTGTAAGGATGTTGAATCAAGTTGCATTTACTTTATTTCTTTAACTTTATTATTTTAGCCTATTAATATATATTTATTTATTAACTCTTATTTATTCTCTTTTTTTTTAAAGGTTTCTACTTCATGTATCACCATAGTTGAGTAACCAAGAAAGTTATTTATGATTGGATTTTGAGTAGTCATGTTATATCTCATCATCCTTTCTTATTTTTTTTTTTATAAATCTTTGATTTAAAACTAACATTTTATTTTATATTTATAATGTAGGAGATATTTACTCGACACAAACTAGGTGATTTTTTTTATTTGCTCGGAGTTTCGTGGCTATTGGCGATTTTCTTTAGTATTTGAGTTCAATATTATTTACTCGACACTAAATGTTATTGATGACATACTTTTAACAAATTTATAGTTGGTTTTGTTATGCAATCAGAGACCTATATATACATTAAAAGCCCAACTCGACCTGACCAACCCGTGTACAATGAGTTGGGTTACAATTTGCATTTTTCATTGACCCAAACCCGGATGGGTTTAACCTCAATATGTTCAACTCTAATATGTATTATATATAAAACAATTTATAGGATAGTCACTAAGTGTCTTAAAAATATTTTATAACGTAACCATTGTAAAAAACATTTTATAAGATGGTCATAATCATCTTTAAAAAAATTTATAAAATGATCACTAACAATTCTATAGAATGTTTACTACTATATATATTCTAATTTAACTTTATAATAGTCCTATATTCTTTTTTAATTAATACCTATCATAATACATCAATTATTTATGTCTAAACTAATTTTTTTTATTTTCTCATTAAACAAAATTAAGAAAATTATTTATAAGTTATAAGAAAATTAAACAACACAAGAAAAAATTAACAAAATAAAATAATATACTCTAAAAGAAAAGAAAAAAATGAAAAAAATGGGAAAAATAATAATATAGATTATCTTAAATAATATTCAAAAAAATATAAAAAAGACAGGAAACCTTGTGAATAACAAATAGAGACACAAACAGTTGGTTGATAAGAGATGATGTAGGCTAGTAGGAGAACGATGACACAGATTGACGCTAATGATGGTTATTGGCAAAGATAGAACAATGACAGGAATAGTAAAACCATATGATGGGAAGATAAGTTGGAATAGGCCAGGAGTGTTAAGCGATGGCTAAGGAAGTGAAGAAAGATAGATGGTTGGAGAACGACGATGATGACAATGGAAAGAGGGGCTGGTGAGCAACGAACACATCGATAGGCTGAGGAGATCGAGTGGTTGAGAGAGAAAGGTAAAAAAATGATAAGGTTGAAGGTAATTGTTTTTAATTTTTTTTTAAGGATTATATGTTAACATATAGGACAGTTAATAGCCATTCTATATGTTAACATATAGGACGATTAATAGTCATCTTATATGTCGAGATAGAGGACGACTATTAACCCTTCTATGTGGTCATCATATATTACCCAACCTCTTGTAGTGATATATAGACATTTTACCTAAAAAAAGATATATAAATGGAAATTTAACGATAAGGATATTTAAGCAAAAAATTATGATATAATCGACAATTTCGTTACAATTTAGCTATAAAATTATAGATATCATATTTCAATGTTGAGATGTGTAAAATATCGACATGTCTATAATGTTGCCGATATTTTCATTCTAGATCATAATAGCATTCAAAGACTTTTAGTTCAAATTCAATATGTTTATTAAAATGATTAAATGCATTAAACATATGTTTATATTTAATTGAATCAACGATAACCGCTAAACTTGTTCATTTTGTATTGAATTATGTAGATTGTTAATAGATATAAATAATAAAAGAGGTTACAATTTTAGCTATTTTGACTCTAACATGTTTTTCCTCCTCTTTAATGAAATGCTATTACAATTAAATTAGAAATGTACTAAATTTTCTATTTTAAGTATAACATTTGTTTCTTTTCCTCCTCTTCGAAGAAACATTATTATAATTAAATTAGAAAGATTAGTAATTTATGCTTTATAAATTTCTAGCAATAATTTTTCATATATTTTATTTTATATTTTTTAAGGAACATTAAAGTTATTCTTTTTTATTAAATAAGTAAAAATTACACTAAAATTTGAACTTAGATATAAGGATGTGGGAGTCGGAAGTCATATCATGAAGACCACAACTTTTTCATATATATTTTTTTCAATAAAATTAGTTATTATTTTTTATTTTTTTTCTATTTATTATAAGTAACATTTGGAATTTAAGATTAAATTAATACTTTCATTAAATAGTTGTAAGAATAAATTTAACACAATTAATTAAATTATTTAATTCTAAAAACATCTCATAAAATTGTAAAAGATTATTGATAGTTATTTATGAATCTTGCATAACCATACTGCAATACATAAATCCTAGATTTACCATAACCATACTGCAATACATAAATCCTAGATTTACCATGATCCTCTAGTGAAATTTTAATTTTTAATTATAAATTACCTTGGTCTATAGTCATGATCTTCCAGAGAAACACAATCATCAATGATCACTATAAGCCTTTAGATCTCCAAGTAATCCCTTTCAAGTTCGATGGAGAGAGTAAGAAAGGCGGTAGAGACACATTCTATTCTGTACAAGAAGAGATACCCAAAATTGCAAGTTCTTAACCAGAAAACCCTTTTTCTAATTTTTCTCTCTATATTTTATGTTTTATGTATATTTTTAATATATATAGAGAAAGAGTCAAAATATATTATGAGAGAGATGAAGAGACGCTAGTAGAGGAAAATATGCCTCTGAATTTCAAGAGATAATCTGTAATCTATTTCCTTATTTAATTTTTTCTTATTGGATCCTTAGCATATTCAAATTTTGAATTCAGAACTTACCTATTTGGAAATTTCCTTATTGGATCCTTAGCATATTCAAATTTTGAATTCAGAACTTACCTATTTGGAAATTTTCTTATTGGATCCTTAGCACACTCAAATTATGAATTCAGAACTTGCTTATATGGAAATTTCCTTATTTAATATTTGCTTATTAGATCTTTAGCAGATTCGAATTTTGAATTCAGAACTTGCCTATATGAGTATTTCCTTATTTATAGTACATTGCCATATTTAATTGTGTTCTCCAAGGACCAATAGCATAGTTGTATTATTTCTAAACTTTATATAATTTAGATCATCACTAAATCATAAAGTTATTAATACGCATTCTACATATTAAGTGCCCTACTTCTCATGACACATATTGAACCCGATAAACAATACTTAATTTAATCACTTCATAACGGGTCTAATTAGATATTTGACTGTCTATTATTCAATATATATTTATATCATATATAAGCTCATATATGTTGTAATTAATTGAAATTAATTCCAACAATCTCCGACTTGAGCTATATGTATATACATATATTGATAAAACCGAATTGAGTACTCAAATTGTGTTGTCGTACCCTTTTGCGTCATCAACCAATTCCATCCATCAATCATATTTACAAGGACTTAAGTAGTATTTGTCTCATAAAGTGAAACTACACCAACATACACCATTGTGCAAACATAACTGAATGACATGCATCATAAAAGGGGATGTATAGTTTGGAAATTACATGCAATGTGATCCACATGCTTATCTACAATTTGGTCACTTTTAACTTAATTTCATTTTGAGGTCAATAAAAAATCAGAGTGCATAATAAAATGAATAACTAAAAGTTGAATAAATGAAGTCTAAATAACTGCATGATACATACAAATGACAGAATATTATATAAAATTTAATTGCATGATATATGTAAAAGTATATCATATAAAACATAAAACATGATACATAAAATACAAACTCCCACTAAATCTGACATTCCTCTATTGAATATATGCCCATGTGAGTGACATGCTTGTGAAACTGTTTGGGTAACAATCCATTAGTCAATGGATCTACTAGCATATAAGTTGTACCAATATGCTCAATACTTATAAGTTCACTCTGAACTCTTTCCTTCACAATAAGGAATTTAATGTCAATGTGATTGGATTTTGACGAGCTCCTATTGTTGTTGGAATATAGTACTACTAAATTATTGTCACAATATATCTTGAGTGGAAACTTAATAGTATCCACAATACGGAACCCAGGGACAAAATTCTTTAGCCATATTCCATGGATCGATGCCTCAAAACACGCAATGAATTCAGCTACCATAGTGGAAGAAGTAATCATGGTCTACTTTGCACTCTTCCAAGAAATAACTCCTCTAACCAATATAAAAATATAACCAAATGTTGACTTCATGCTATCCATACAGCCCGCAAAATTGGAATCAATATATCTAATGACATCAAGCTTATCTGATCTTCGATATGTCAGCATACGATCCTTCATTCTTTGCAAGTACTTAAGTTTCCTCTTGGCTACTCTCCAATGATCCATACCAAGATTACTGAGATATCGACCTAACATTTTTATGATGTATGCATTATGTAGATGTTTACACATTTTAGCATACATCAGACTTCCTACTATTGAAGCGTATGAAATCTAGTGCATTTATGATTTCTCGAGTTCTATTTTGGGCACTGATTGAGACTAAATTTGTGTTCTTTTGCAACAGGGGTATTTCCTGGTTTATAGTGTTCCATGCCATATCGCTTGAGAATTTTATCGATATATGATTGTTATGAATGCCCCAAAATACCCTTATTTTGATCTCTTTGTATTTTAAGGCCTAATACATATTATGCTTCGCCAAGATATTTCATATCAAAATGCCTAAAAACAAATCTCTCAGTTTCACGCATCATGTTTATATCATTACTGGTAAGCAATATGTCATCAACATATAAAACCATGAACATAAACTTACTCCCACTCAACTTGTGATATATGCATTCATCCACCAAGTTAGATTCAAATAAAATTGAGACAATTACTTGATGAAATTTGAAATACCACTGTTGAGATGCTTGCTTGAGTCTATAGATGGATTTCTTTAATTTGCAAACCATATACTTTGAGTCATCAGACTTAAAGTTAGGTGGTTGCACCATATAAATGGATTCATCAATGTCATTATTGAGAAATGTAGTCTTAACATCCATCAGGAGTAACTCAAGATCAAAATGTGCGACTAAAGCCATAATAATTATGAAGGAATCTTTCATAGACACATGTGAGAAATTTTCCATAAAGTCAATGCCTTATTTCTGTGTAAATCCCTTGGAAACAAGTCATGCTTTGTATCTTTCCACATTACCTTTTGAATCCCTCTTGATCTTAAATATCCATTTGCAACAAACAGGTTTCACACCTTCAGGTAATGGGACAATATCGCACACTTTGCTATCATACATTGACTTTATTTCCTCATTCATGGCCTCGATCCATTTAGGAGAATTTGTACTTTCCAAAGCTTGATGGAGACTGAGAGGGTCATCCTTCATCATGCCAATGTCGAATTCATGTTCTTGAAGGAACACGACATAATCCTTAGATATTGTGTTTCTTTTCTCTCTTGTAGACCGCATTAATGGCACTTGTTCTTGTAGTTCTTGAGGTGGTATAGGTTCCTCTTTAGCATGAACATTGTCTTGTACCAGATTTTCTTCCATTTATTGAGGTTCATTCACTGTATGATCCTGAACCAATGAGTCTCCAGATATTCTTATTACAATTGGTATCAGTTTTTGCACCCCTTGTATAGGAGAATCTTGTTTCTCTTCAAAGAAAATTTTTATTTGTATTTCCCCCTTGAACCATAACATCCTCAAAGAACTTAACTGTATTTGTCTCAAAAATTGTTCTATTAGTGGGATCATAAAACTTATACCCCGAGGACCTTTCCGCATATCTGACAAAATATCAACTAAATGTCCTTTTGTCCAGCTTTTTCTCGTGTAGCCTATAAGGCCGAGCTTCAGCCGGACAACCTTAAATTCTAAAGGGTTGGAGATTAGGCTTCTACCCAATCCACAATTCATATGGATTTTTGATCGTTGCCTTAGTCGGTACCCGATTCAGAATATATGTTGTCGTCTTAAGTGCTTCTCCCTAGAGCTTCAATGGAAGCAAGGTATGAGAAATCATACTCCGCACCATCTCCATTAATGTTCGATTATGCTTTTCAGCCACATTATTCTTTGTGGGTGAATCCGACATTGTATATTGTGGCATAATTCCATTTTCCTCTAGAAATTTAGCAAAAGACCCTAGACGTTGATCTCCTGAGCTGTCATACCGACCATAGTATTCACCACCACGATCAAATCTAACATTTTTAATCCTTTTTGTTGAGCTGTAACTCAACTTTAGCCTTGAAGGATTTAAATGTGTCCAAAGCTTAAGCCTTTTCTTTAATTAAAAATATATAACCATATCTAGAATAATCATCAATGAAACTGGTAAAATATACATGCCCATTCCTAGTAGCTGTAGGGAATGGCCCACATATGTCTGTATGTATCAACTTAAGGACATTTTTATATGATTGGCTATATATTTATACATGCTTGTTTTTGTCATTCGCACACTCAATGCATGGACCGAGATCCAACATGTTTAAAGGCCATATAATATTACTTTGAATAAGAAGTGTAATTCTCTTTTGAGAAATATGACCTAAATGCTTATGCCAAAGTGCAGCTGAATCCTGATGTGTTAATTTTTGTCTAACATTTTTGAGTTTCATTGTTCAAGATCTCATTATCGGAAGCAACAATATCTAAGCACAAAGATTATCTAAAATAGATAGAAAACCATAAGCAACCAGATTGGAGTTTTGATACAAACCAAAATTTCTATCTCTAAATAAACAAGTAAAACCTAATTTTTCCAATGCAAAAATAGAAATTAAGTTCCCCCTAAAAGATAGTACAATAAAAGTATCAAACAAATCCAAATACAAGCCAGTTTTCAAAAGTAATCTAAAATGCCCTATAGCTTCAACTTCTACCTTGTTTCCATCGTCCACAGAGATGTATCTTTCACCATCACTTGGCTTCTGGTAACTTTAGAAACCCTACATAGACACAGAGATGTGAGTAGTTGCACCCAAATCTATGCACCATGTGTTAATAGAAACTAAAACTGCATTAATTTCTTGACAAACAAATGATAAAGTAATACCTTTCTTGGAAAGCCATGTGTAATAGTTGGTACAATTCTTCTTCACATACCCTTTAGATCCATAGAAGAAACAACCATTCTTATGCGAACTTGTAGTTGTAGCATTTGAATTGGCCTTACAATTCTGTTTTCCTTTTTCCTTAGAGGTAGAAGTAATGGTTGTGTTTATGCTCTTGTCCAATTTCAATCTCTCTTCCTTCTGAACACATTGCGAGATGAGTTCATTAAGTGTCCTTGAATTGTCAAAATGAGGTAGGAAGAGAGTTAATAGCCAAATAGACTAGCATATCATCCGATATAACTAGCTTATGTCCCATTAGTTTTGAAGCGGTATGCATCATTTCAAGAATGTGCTCCCTGACATTACTCTTACCATTGTACTTCATTGTGCAAAGCTTGTTTAGTAGAAGACCTATTTCAGCCTTCTCATTCCTAACAAACCTTTGCTCAAACTCCTTAAGATAGTCTTTAGCAAGAATGGAATTAGAAACTGGTCCAATAAAACTTTCAGGAATGATCTTTTGCATGACCCGAAGACAAAAGTGATTTGACCTCATCCATCATGCATTTGTATTTTGTTCCTTTTCAGAACTAGTTTGAACAAGCACAGATGGTTTGGCCTTCTACAACATTATATCCAGGTCAAGGCATCTAAGGATAATCTCTAGATTATCTTTCCAATCCTTGTAATTAGAACCCGTTAGCATTGGAATGTTATTTATGCCGGCTATAAGATCAATAATTTTTGCTGAAAAATATTCACAAAGAACTAATCAAATGACTGAATATTTATAATAAAAAATAAAAATAAGGCATATTCCATCTACTAAGTATCTTCGAACAACAAGTGCTCTTTGGAGTTAATCATTATTCTAAGATAATTAGGTGTAGCAATTGAATGTAACAGTCCCTTTGATGTCAATTAGTCAATCTTCCATTAGGATGACTAACTAATTACATCTAAAACTTAATGACTATTACCCATTCATTACCACAAGTATACAATACAATACTTGACTATTGTCTTTTTTTTGGGCTATTCCAATAACCAAACACCATATGTATATCTTCTATGTATAAATTGGCAAATGATCAACGCTAGTATGAGAGGTTACTTTGGTAAAATAATACCTTGGTAAATCATTTTCCAAAATATATCTTAATCTGAAGCCTTCATAATGACTTAATATTATCCTTGGTAAAAATTTATTTAAAACATGACTTAGTACAACCTTATTAATTCTTCAAACAATTAATTGACGAAATAAGTATTTGAACAAAATCCAAAGTCAAGTTTGGTTTAATCAAATTATTGTATACTCTATTATGGTTCGGAAATAATTGCAGTGGAATACCAAAATAATGGATATACAGAAATAAAAATAAGAATATAGTAGTGCTTAATTTAAATAATTTGACCATAAATAGTTTGAATCAAGAAAAATTATGCAATTACATAAATATTTGTCTTAAAAGTTTCAAAACATAATGAACTTTTTGTATAGAAAAATTATTCAGAAATTTATACTTATTAATTGTCTTAAAAATTTCCAAACCATAAAAATGCGAACAAAAAATCAAAATTTAATGGTTCAACTAGAGTTGGCTCTGGTACTAATTGATAGTTATTTATGAATCTTACATAACCATATTGCAATACATAAATCCTAGATTTACCATGATCCTCTAGTGAACTTTGAATCTTTAATTCTAAATTACATTGGTCCATAGTCATGATCTTTCAGAGAAAAACAATCACCAGTGATCATTGGAAGCCATTATATCTCCAAGTAATCCCTCTCAAGTCTGATGAAGAGAGCAAGAGAGGTGATAGTGACAATGTTTTGTTCTATACAAGAAGAGATACCCAAAATTGCAAGTTCTTAACCAGAAAACCCTTTTTTCTAATTTTTCTCTCTGTATTTTCTATTTTCTGTATGTTTTAAATATATAGAGAGAGAGTTGAACTATATTATGAAAGAGATGAAGAGACGCTAGTAGAGGAAAAGATACCTCTAAATTTCAAGAGGTGATCTGTATTCTATTTCCTTATTGGATCCTTAGCATATTCAAATTTTGAATTCAGAACTTACCTATATGAAAAAAAACTTATTTAATATTTCCTTATTAGATACTTAGCATATTGAAATTATGAATTCAGAGCTTGCCTATATGGAAATTTTCTTATTGGATCCTTAGCAGATTCAAATTTTGAATTCAAAACTTGCCTATATGGATATTTTCTTATTTACAATACATTATCATATTTAATTGTGTTCTCGAGGGACCAATAGTATAATTGAATTATTTCTAAACTTTATATAATTTAGACCATCGTTAAATCATAAAGTTATTAATACATATTCTACACGTTAAATGTCCCACTTCTCATGACATATATTAAACTCGATATATAATACTTAATTTAATCACTTCATAACGAGTCTAATTAGATATTTGACAGTCTATTATTTAATATATATTTATATAACATATTAGCTTATATATGTTGTAATTAATTGAAATTAATTCCAACAATTAAAAAAGTCATATATAAAGAATTAATGTATTGTTATATTTTATTTGTCTAAAGGCATAAAAGTGTATTATTGTATTGTAGTGATATATATATATATATATATATATATATATATATATATATTCATCTTATCTTGTGTAGATAATTATATAATTCTTTAACGAAAGAATTTCATTATTATACATTCCTATAACTCTACAACCTAACAGAATTAACATCTAGCAACATATATTTAACATTGTAACTCTTGTAAATCATGATAATGAGTAGTGATTTTGAAAATTTGGGTAATTTAGTTTAATATAAAGGTACTAATAAAAAAATTAAAATTAGTTGATGCGGAATCATTCCAAACTTAATCTCATTATAAACAAGATTAAGAAATTAAGGCATCCATATAAGAATAAAGGAACTTCTTATTTATATATATATTTAAAAATCATAAAAGAGAAAGATAAAAACTGAAAAAAATAATTAAATAAGGAGAAGATTAATTGATAAAAATAGGGAAAAAATTATTTGTTTCCCGTTACAAAATCAAGTGAGCGAGAGGAGTTAATGTCTTGACTTTTCTTGTATTTCCTTTCTATGAAAATGAAAAGAAAAAAGGTGAACTAATAGGAACCATAACATCTATTATTAATATGAAATGATAATTTTTTAGTGCTATAACTAAATAGTCTAGCTAATAATTCTAATTAATAATAATGCAATAGTCTTAATACCTATTTGTTGTGATTAATCCAATTTACAAAGACACAAACTAGAGAGATTTTAGAACAATTGACGGAATCTGTGGATCCCTTAGGGATTCTATCTATTATAAAGTATTATACGTATATGTATCGATTATATAAAGTATTATACGTATATTTATCGATTACATAAAGTATACACATATAAAGATGTCAAGGGGCATAAAGGTAAAAAGTAGACATATTTATGGTCTAAGGTCGATCATCCTAGACAACTTGATTTTTAATTCCCCCATCTCGATCTTAAGTCTACCATTTTTTAGTTTTAAAACTAGAACTTAATAATCTTTAGCCATGTTAGAGTCCATAAGGTTTGAGAAAGAAAGATGGAGAAGGAGTTGGTAACTATTTAAATAATATTGTCCGAATTTAACAAGTGTCCCTAACCCCTTTTTATAGGGGATGATGTCATGCAAAAGTCTAGTGATATATGTCCAAAAAATAGAGAGGTAGGTTAACATCGTAAATAAATACTTTATATGATATAAATACACAATTATACAAGAAACAAAGTTGGTTCCCAAAACCAAATTGATTTTCATTAACAAATCTGAAGTTACAAAGGTTGAGCCCGTAACCACACAAGTAAGAATGGTGTTGAGCTCGAAAGGAAGTGAAAAGTATATAGAGCTTAGGGTCTTTTGCATTAGAAGGCTTGAGTAATTACCAATATCAAAGGTCTCTGGTCCCACCTTTTGTAACTACCATATTGGGCCATGATAAGAGTAAAATTATTGCATTTTTGTTATGATTTAAATGTTGATATTTGTGTGAAAATTGCGTTTATTTGATTATTTAATCCATAAATGTCATTTCATTGATATTTCGTATTTAAAGTGCAATTTCAGGTAAAATCATAATTTTGGAGAAGTTTGGGACAAATTTCAATGAACGGGATTGAGTGCAAATAAAAAGAAAACAAAATTTTAAAATTTGGAATTTCACCGCCGGCGAAAACCTTACAGAGAATACGTTGAAAATCATGCAGGGAGCACGGATTTTAGCAAAGCAATCTCGCCGCCGGCCAAAGAAATCTCGCCGCCGGCCAATGTAATCTCACCGCCGGCCAAATTTATCTCGCCGTTGGCCAAATGCATCTAGCCACCGGCCACATTATTTTGGCCGCCGGCCAAAATTCAAAACCCAAAAAAATTTATTTTCCAGAAATCTCGCTACGGCGAGAATAATGTCACCGCCAGCGAGTTTCGTAAGAAAACAGATTTTTTTGGTTGTTTTGTTCCAAAATTGCCCCCCACACCCTAGATCTATATATACAATATGATGGAGAAAGAGGGGGACGACAGAGGGAACAGATCTGAGTCATTTTTGGAGGAGAAAAGGAAATTTTGGAGAGAAAGTTTGGAGAAGCTTGAAGGATCATCACCATTGTTGCTACCAAGTCTTCATCTTCAAGAGTTTTTCATCTCTTCTCCTTAGCCTTCATATTCTACATTTTATTCAAATTTGTTATTCATGAATTCAATTGAAATAATGGTTGTTCTTATTTCTGTTATGAACTAATTCGTTTTTGCTAAGGCTATGATGTAGTTAAATCAAGGAAATCTGATTTCTTTTGTTATTGTTATATAAATTCATTGTTTTCAAGTTGAGTATTTATTTCCATGCTTAATGCTTTTAAATTTCTGATCAAGATTTAGATGATTTGTTGCATTATATTGAGACCGAGAGGAGATGTGTAATGAATGCTTCTTGTGATAAATACCGTATGTTGAATGCGAGTTTGACACCTAATGCATGATGTATGTGGTTATTCTAGAAATTCCATAAATCGTAATGTGCTTATTTGTGATTAAATCTTCATAGAAATATAGTCAGTTTTCATAGATAAGTAATTCTAATATAACTTGAGAGAGAGTATTAGATAAGTTTGGGTTTTTCAACCATCACTTTTAGCTTTGATTCTCATATAACGTGACTTGAAATCGGATTGAATTAATTTAGCGAAATCAAATGCCTTAGCGTTTTTAATCATTTGTGAACAACATTAAATTTTTTTATTTATGTTTAGTTTTATGTTAATTTGCTTTTAAAACAATTTCAACAATTCAGTTTTCAAATAAAATTAGGGTTAGTCAATTTTGGTACTTAGTAACGCCATTCCTTGTGGGTTCGATATCCGTACTTTTGTACACTTTTTTACTTGAACGTTTCGTACACTTGCAAAAATAAGCATCAAGTTTTTGGCGCCGTTGCCGGGGAGTGGTTTGATTTTATTAATATCAGTACTACCTAATCTTAGTTTTAATTTGAAGTTAATTTGCTTTATCTTTCTTTCATTTTTAATTTTGTTTATTTTGCTGTTTTATTTTATTTATCAAAAAAAAAGTAACTTTGTGTTGTTTTGTGTTAGTTGATTTTCTGGTTGTAGGATTTTTGTATGAGACATACAAGAAGCCTTAACCTTCTTCCATTTGATCCGGAGATTGATAGAACATATAGGCGTCTAAACCGAGAGAGAAGACGTTCAACTTCAGCTCCTAATAGACAAATAGCCATGGATCCACCATTTGTTGAGGGAGGTGGAAATCGTAGAGCTTTGAGGGATTATGTTGCGCCTAATGTTGCTGGAACTATTTCGGGTATAGGAGGCCAACTATTTAAGCGAATAACTTTGAGATAAAACCATCCTTTATCCAAATGGTTCAATCAAATCAGTTTGGGGGAATGTTAAAGGATGATCCAAATGCACATATTGCTTACTTTCTGGAGGTGTGTGATCTTTACAAGATAAATGGTGTGTCCGAAGATGCTGTAAGATTGAGAGTTTTTCCTTTTTCACTTCGGGATAAAGCCAAGGAGTGGCTAAACTCATTACCACCAGGATCAATTACAACATGGAATGAATTGGTTCAGAAATTCTTGTCCAAGTTCTTTCCTCCTGCTAAGACGGCAAAATTGAGGAATGAAATCACATCTTTTACACAGTATGACCAAGAATCATTGTATGAATCTTGGGAAAGATTCAAAGAAATGTTGAGGAAGTGCCCACATCATGGTATACCAATTTGGCTACAAGTCTCTACATTTTATAATGGGTTAGTTTCAAACTATGGTGCAATGATTGATGCTGCAGCTAGAGGGTCTTTAATGGGAAAAACACCAGAGGATGCTCATGAGTTGTTAGAGATTATGGCAGAAAACAACAATCAGTGGCATTCAGAGCGGGTAATTGCAAAAAGACCAGCAGTAGTGCATGAAATTGATTCAGTGAATGCTTTGTCAGCTCAAGTTGCTGTTCTTTCAAGAAAGATGGATTCTTTGACATCCAAATTCGAATCCAAACCAACTGCACAATGTGATTTATGTGGTGGAAATCATGCTAGTATCGAGTGCCAAGTTGGAAATCCATTTGCTTCACAAAATGCTGAGCAAGCAAATTATGTTTCAAATTTCCAAAAACCTCAACATAACCCATATTCGAACACCTACAATCCAGGTTGGAGAAATCATCCAAATTTGTCATGGGGAAATAACCAAGGGGGATTCAAACCGTCATCATCTTCCTACCAACCCCAAGAGAAGAAACAAACAAATTTGGAAGAAATTTTGGGAAAGTTCATTAAGGAGACAAGAGAAAATTTCAAAAATCAAGAGGCAATCAACAGGAACATCCAAAACCAATTGGGGCAACTTTCAAAGCAGATTGCAGAAAGGTCTCAAGGATCGTTGCCTAGTGACACAATAAATCCCAAAGAGCATACAAAGGCTATAACATTAAGAAGCGGTAGAGAACTTGAGAGTCAGAGGAAATCGGAGAAAAATATGGAAGAATCTAAAGAAAAGCAATCAACATCCCAAGATGTTCAACCTTCCCCAAATACGAAATATGAGCCTCCTATCCCATATCCTCAAAGATTGAATAAGAAAAAGCTTGATAATCAATTTGATAAATTTTTGGAAATTTTTAAGAAATTGCATATTAATATTCCTTTTGTAGAGATGTTGGAACAAATGCCCAAGTATGCAAAATTCATGAAGGAAATTCTATCAAAGAAGAGGAGGCTGGGAGATTATGAAACTGTCATGCTAAATGAGGAGTGCAGTGCAGTTCTTCAAAGAAAACTGCCACAGAAATTGAAAGACCCAGGGAGTTTTACTATACCTTGCACTATCGGAAGTTGCAATTTTGATAAATTCCTATGTGATTTAGAAGCAAGTATTAATTTGATACCACTTTCTGTTTTTAGGAAACTAAGCCTGGGAGAAGTGAAGCCCACTTCAATCTCTCTACAGGCCCAGCACTACTTTTACTAGAGTCTGAGTCCTCTTCCTCTTCCCAATTTTGGGATTGAGTAGGCATGTATTAGGGAGTGACCGAGATATATAAAATTTGGTAGTAGTGCTTTCCTATGCCTCTCTTCTTGGCCTCATTTTTGAAGGACTCCATAGCCAACTCATACCCTAACTCAATACTCGAGGAGAGCTTCTTGGCCATCGCATTAAGCTCACCCTACAGCTTCATTCCTATCTCAGCTAGCCTACGATTACATGACTCAATATAAACGTCGATCTTCCTATAGATATCCTTAAGCTTAGAAAAATGCCTTAAGTTTTCATTTAGCTTAGCAATGATCTTAGACAATTTCTCCCCCTTATCTATAACTTCACCCTCCTACTTGTTAGCCTTTTCCAGTTGCACCACATATTTGGCCCAAGTAGAGGCATCACTCTCTTTTTCCTGTTTGATCTTATGCTTCGAATTCCCCACACTTTTATCCCTCTCTAGTCTATAAAGTAGCTACAATTAAAAAAATCCATATCACACGAGGTCAAACATAAGAAATATACATAATTAAAAAATATATATACATGATGAATGATGTTAGATTGGCACACTTGGTACATGAGGTGACTAATCATGACCTTTGAACCTACGTCCTCATATATGGCATCGAGCTACCTCTCGTGTGCTATAAAAGGAAGGTGGTACACATAGTGGTCAAGCTACTCGAGTGCCATACCTTACTATAAAGCCATCCCATCACGTCAGTACTAAGATAATTGAAAACACATTTTCCCTTCCTCGAATCCCATATAGGGTGGCCAAACACTTGTGGACCTGAGCTGGGAAGTGGTGAAGTGTGTCGATCATGAGACGTGGGTGAAGGATAGAAGACATTCAAAGGTTCTAATCTCAGCATGGGCTTATCAATAGTCATTTTCCTTCTCCTTTTTAATGGGATGGGAAGGCTCTTCTACCAAGAAGACTTGCCTCTCTTCTTCCCTTTAGAAGTGCCTCTACCTTGCACCGGTGGTGTAGTCTTTTAGGAGCTCACCCCTTGAAAAGTGACTTTTCTCTTAAGTTATGCTAGGAGAGCATATGAGATGAACTCTATAGTTTTTGCAAAGATAAGGGCAATAAGGTCTTAGTATTACGGGTTTGAGAAAAAAATAGGGGAAAAGGTTAAAAGCCTCAAGGCTAGCTCACCATTGTTAGGGATCACCTCAAACCTTTCCCTATAGTTTGGGGAAGGGCTTGGAAATTTAAAGGAGATCAAAGTTTATGAAAGATTTTGTTGGGGGCTCTACTAAGCCTTTCCCTATCAACCAATATACAACAAAGCAGGGGGTGTTTAATAGTTACCTCTATAGGGTTTTCTCTGGCAGGTAGTTCTAGATATCTGCTAAGTGCTTCTTCTTAGCCTCATATCATGAATAAAAGTTTCTTACTGACTTGAAACGTAGAAGAAATATTCTTTTCAATTCTTCTTGTTCTCAAGAAGGGCTACATTTATACCCCGATTCTACTTTACTAGCTTGTATACCCTCCTTAGGTCTATTGGGTTATGCTTCAACACATAGGCTTCATTTAACTAGGGCATCCCCAGATCCACCCTGAGCTATTTACATATCAGTGTAAGGTAGAGTAGGTACTTCTAGCCATTAGGCATCAGCTGACCCGATAGAAGCTGAATCATAGCCAAATATCTTCTTATGAGAGGATGCAAGGGAAACCTGACCCTAGACCACAAAGCTTTCTCATGAAAGACCATCCACTTAGTTAGAGATGGGTCGCTATCATAGGCCCTGACATTGGAATCATTATTTGAACTGAGGCGATGTCGTATGTTTCCCTCAATCTCTCCTCATCCATAGGTGATAGACACTACTACAAAAAGGATTTTTTAAGTCGGGATTTAAAGTTAGTTTTTAGGAAAAATTGACTTATAATGAATTTTAAGTCAGTATGTTGAAAGACTGACTTAAAAATAAAAAAATAGCATCAGTCCTACGTGTCAACCAACGTTACATGTAGGAGATAACGTATGTTCTATGTGTCAACCGACATAAGCCATGTGTAGCATCGATCGATGCTTCGGACCTATGTGTAGCATCGGTTGACAAGTAGGATTGATGGTATGAGTTACACATTGGTCCTACGTTTCAATTGACCCTACCTTAATTTTTTCCTTTAATCTCTTCTCTCTCCCAATTTCAAATATAATTGTGCATTATTTCCTCTTCCACAACTACTACTATAAAACTGACCATCCTTCTCCTACTCTCTCATTTTTCGGCCACCTCTGACCACCAATTCTGATGCTGTTTAGTGGGTTTTCTTCCTCTCCAATTTCTCTTCTAAATTCAATATTTTTTTAGCATAATACTCAAATATTTTATACCTATTTTCCTTCACTTTCTCACTTACCAAACACTCTTTTTTCAATGAATTATTTTTCAATTATTATTCAAATTTTTTATTTTAATGTATATTATGTATTATTGATTGTGTATAAATTTTTATGTTATGTAGGTTGTGTAGTTTTATTCAAGCTTAGAAGAGAAGAAGGTATTTTATTTATTTTCATAATTTTATATATTTAAGTTTTTGATATATATTAATTTATTTTAATAAAATTTTTGAAAATTATTTAAATGTACATGAAATATATATATGTATATATATAATATATTTTTATATGTATATAATATATAATGACTTTATTAATATTTATTATTATTTATATGTATAAAATATTTATTATTATTAATTACATGCATTTATATATATATATATATAAATTATTATATATTATATATTTTTAACATTATATATTTGTTAATGTTATCATGAGTTTATTAATTTTTAGTTTTTATGTATTTATTTTTATATGATGTTTTAATAGATATTTTAATAATTAGGAAATTTATATATAATAATATATGAAATATATTGGTTGGATACATATCTAATATACTTAATGTCATTACAAGAAAATGAAAATTGTAGAATTGAGCAAGACTACATTTCTGGAGTTGAAAGTTTCTTGGAATTTGCTCATAGAAATAGTAATAATAAAATTAGTATGATTCGATGCACATATGTTAAATGTAAAAATGAGAAATTTCATGATGTTGACGAGATTAAGTATCATCTTATCTATAGTGGTATTCTTTTGAGTTATAAATTTTGGTATTATCATGGAGAAAACATTAATAATACTCATGGAGAAAAGACAAATAAGAATGTGAGTGAATTATATACATCTTATCAAAATGTATAGACAAAAAATAAGTTTCATGATGTTGAAGATGAACTACATGAGGATGATGATCCCCAAACCTTTAAAAAACTTATAGAAGATGTCAAAAAACCGTTATATCCAGAATGCAATAAATACACTAAAATGTCAAGATTGGTTAATTTGTACAATGTGAAGGCAAAAAAAAGATTTTCTGACAAGGGATTCATAGAATTACTACATCTACTAACAGATAGGTTTTCTGAGGGTAATGAATTGCCATCTTCAATGTATGAAGTGAAGAAATCTATTAGTCGATTTGGCATGGAATATCATAAGATTTATGCTTATGCAAATGATTGCATTCTTTATAGAAAATAATATCAGGCATTAGATGATTGTTTGTTGTGTAAAGAATAGAGATGAAAGCATGCTATAAATGATACAACACCTAAGAAAGGTTTGTCCGCAAAGGTTCATTGGTACTTTCCTCCGATTCCTTTTTTTCAAATATTATTCAAAAGTAAAGATACCTCAAAGATGTTAACTTGGCATTCAGATAATTGATCTAATGATGGGATGCTACGTCATCCTTGTGATTCTCCAAATTATGAAGTAGTAGATAACTTATCCCCTCATTTGCAAATGATCCGCACACTCTTCATCTTGCCATTGTAGTTGATGGAATTAATCCATATTGTTCCCTTAGTTGTAGATATAGTTGTTGGCCTGTAATTATAGTAACATATAACCTTCCCCCTAGTTGTGTTTGAAAAAAAAATCATTATGTTAATATTGTTGATCTCATGACTGAATCAACCTAAAGTTGATATTGATATATATATTTGTAGCCTCTGATAGCTTATTTAAAGGCATTGTGGAATGATGGTGTAAATTGTTCACTTCATATGCCTTGTGATGCTACCATGGTCTAAGAATCTATTGCATAATATGTGGCTTGGCCGTCGAATCAAGTTTTGATAAATTTTGATATGGTATTATTTTTGTTAACTAAGATAAATTTTTTTTACTATTATTATATTATTATTCTTTTATTGTTACTAACATATATATTACCTCTTATTTAGTCTATTATACTAGAATTAGTAAGTGCGGCACATTTAAGAGATACAAAAAAAGTATCTCACAGAAAATCTATGTCTAGTGGACAATCATTGCCCACTAAGTCATTCAAGAAGAAGCCATGGAAAAAAATATAGTTATGAATATGCTTTAAACTTCAAGAGAAATCTTGGCTCTTTGAGGACTATTGTTGCAAGAAAGACTAGCATAAATGATGGATGGACTGTGCCAATTAATAGAGAAATTTTTAGCATAGACATTGGGCAAACATATATATTGATGGAGTGTATATTGCAACTATTTGAATTTCAAATGATCATTTTAAGTATAATTCAAGTGTGGACAAGCTGAATCCTTAATCAATAAATAACTTTCATTTATGTAGAAAATATAATTATATAATTATATTTATATTTTCTAATTATTTATATATATTTATTTTATATAGGGCATGTTATTATCAACTTCAAGCTAATCACCTATCACATTTAGCAATGTTCTATGATGCATCAATTGTCAATCAATATCAAGAGCATGATGTTAGCATCAAAGCTAAACAATTATGTGATAAGGCATTAACACTTAACATAAATCAAAAGTTGATAATCCTTTGCCACTAAATTTTGAATAAGGCCAAGATCATTGGATGTTGATAATTGTTGATCTATATGGCAATTATGTTTGTTACTATGACTCAACTTCCATAGAATTGAGTAAAGACACAAAAACAGTTGTTGAAATGTAAGAGTTATTGTTAGCTATTTTTCTTCTATTCTTCTTTGTAATATTTAATAAATAACTAACTATTTTAAACTTTGATAGAGCATAGAAGCTGTGGAACAAGAGTAGAGGCTTTGCCCTTAAAAAATCAGATATGCTTATATGAGACAAAGTTATGTTATGTACAAGTGAATATTAATAATTTAATAAATTTTACTATTGAATAATAAAGATATTCGAATATGGAAAACCATGTACACTTGTTTTTTGTAGGTTCCATAACAAAATGATAGAGTCGTATGTGATTACTTTGTCATGAAATTTATGAGAAAAATCACTTCAAATATCAAAATTCCAATTAAATATGTGGTAATCTCTTTTACTAATATACTTTTTCAACATATATTTTTTTTGTGAATTCATTATATTACATTCTTATTTTGAATTTAAATACATGTAGTTCTTTGATTGGAACAAATCTGGCTATGATATGCAAATTTTTGAGAATTTACAAAAAGAATAGGCAAAACACATGCTTCAATTATAACATCACAAGAATAATCAAGAGAAGAATCTAATGATATTGAATAGCATAGGACAACACCATGGTAAGTTGTTTAATGCTTTAATTTCTCTATTCTTGTGTCTTTGAAATTTGGGCTTGTTTGATGGATGTTTAGGGAAATGAATTGGTTTTTGCACCTATTTTTTGCCCAAATTCCATCTCATCTCATTGAAGAGTTCCCTAGTCATTATGAATGAGACATTGTTGGTGATTCTAAGCAACAAACCAATCTTCCTCTCCCTGAAATAAAGTGAAAATATCACAAAATCCATGACAAAAGAGACATTATCACTTCATTTGTAATTTAAGTTAAATAGATATATGTATTGTATATAAATTATTTTTTTTGTAATAAATTTAATTGTCAAGTAATTAATTAATAATTAAATTTTCAATTATTTATATTATTTAAAAATTACATTAAATTTTTTTTAGTTTTTCTGCTATTATGTGATCGAAAACAAGTAGTAAGGATAATAGAATATGTGAAAAATATGTTAAAAAATATAGATTTACAGTCGGTTCACCGGTTGAATCGACTTTAAATTTGAAGTCTCCTCATTTTAAGCTGATTAATAACCGACTTAAAAGGTTGTTCTTGTAGTAGTGAGGCCACTAATCTTGACCTTGGCCACCCAATCTTTGGTACAGCCTTAGGTTCCCCAGTATCCAGGTTCCTTATTTTCTTCCTCACTACAAAATATCACAAACACAAAAAAAGATAAGCCATAACAAAAAGAGATTACCTAGGGTTGAGTTTGAAATAAAAGATGAATGATTCTTTAAACCAACCTGAAAATAAAGTTGAAAGATGTTAGACTAGAGGAAGTTTTACTCTAAAAACTCGAGTGAGTAAGCTATGTGTCGAGTTGATTTCTTACCACCAAACTAAAATTTTTTATGACTCGAGCTAAGGCAAAAAAGCATTATTTCTCTTGATTTTTGTCTGATGTTTAATAAATGATGAAATAAGGCTTAATCTCAATACCTCTTTATATAGAGACCAACATTTCTCTCTTTAATCAACTGTCACACATTTATTAAGGGGGCTGAATGATTCAAATCCACTTTTGAGGAATTATTATTCCACCCTAATTTAGAACTCGAGCTGAAAGAATAGGGGGATTGGATGTTTGGACTTATGGTTTAACTTGGAGCCTGATCCATCTAACAACCTGAGTCTAGTAGACAACATGAGCCATAAGATGAGTCATCCCTAAAGACCTACCTTCTTCCACACCCACGAATACACTCATAGGAGAGACATGTTCCACAAAGCTTTAGCAACTCAAGGGTCGACCACCAACCAAAGCTATATTATGGTCAACCTTAGACTATAAATATTCTTACTTTTACTTTTATACCTTGTGACACACTTAGATATGTCTACCTTGTGTAATCAACATTGTACATGTAACACTTTACATATATACATGGATTCCCTTAGAGATGCAAACGTTCCATCAATTTCTCTGACTTCTTTCTAATTTCTCTCTCTGTAAATTGGACCAATCCTAACATACCCATATTATGGGTTTTGATAATGGGTGAATGATTACTCTTCTCGTCACTTCAATGCTACTTGGGCGAAGTTGTTCGCTTTTTGGCCGACCATATTTTCTAGAGTGGACTGCTAAATCTGTTTTGATTTGAGGGAGGGTGTATGGCCGTTGATAACTGTATTTTATATAGTTATTCTCACCTATTTTATTAATTATAATTGCTATGTTCTCTCTATTTTAAGTTAATTTTAGTTTAATAAATTAGTATTTACTGTTTATATGTTAAGAAATACATTTTTAAGAAAATTAAATAATTTGTATGGAAAATGTACTTAATTGCAAGTTTTTGTCCAAAAATCTAATTTCAAATAAATGAGTGCTTAATTGCAATTTATAAAAGTTAAAAATACAATTTAAATTAAAATTGGGCTTGATTGCATTTAAAGAAAGATTGAAATGTAATTTGAATTAAATTTGTGGGTCAAAATGAAATTAATAAATATTGAATTTTCTACGCAGGAGAAGAATGTCACTCGCACCACTCAACGCGCCCATCACCCACCGTTCGATCATCAAATCAACGGTCCAGATTTGGCGAGTGCATTCCAGACGAGAGAGAAGCGCGTGCCCGGTATATTTCTCGCACGGCTCGACGTGCCAGAGGGGCCCACCTGCCGCGCAGGCCGGCGTGCAGAGTGGGACCCATATGTCGGCTGCACAGATTTCCCCCGAGGCGCATCGCTGACCGTTGGATCAGCTGAACGGTCCAGATTGAAGCGCGTGGAACCAAGCTGTCGTGCACTGAACCGTTTGTCTAAAAATCGTGTGCGACGCGGGTTATCGAAGCAGCGTGCACCCTCAGTTTTTATAGAATAAGAAGAAGCCACGTGTCTCCTAAAATATCCAACGAATCACATAACGACACGTGGCATGCATTTAGTAAACTAGAACGCACGGAAACGGCGCGCCGTTGTCTGCCACATATCCCGGCGTGCCCTGCTTTGGTACGGCGCAGTTCCATGCACCCGTTTTCCTTTCGCCAATTGAAGGCTGCCACGTGTCCCACTATATTTTGCAACCAATCAGATCGTGACACGTGGCAGCGTTGTCCCCCACTCACTTTAAAATAGTATTTTTGTTGTAACGGCTTGTCTCCCACGCGTTTTAAGTTTTATTTTCGATACAAATATTTTTACGCGTGTTTAAAAAATGTAATATTTTGGATGTATTTTTTAGGTATAAATAGGAGATAAGGTGATAGAGTTGAGGAGTTTTTTTAGTTAGAGTTTTTTTTTTTGAGTTTTAGTTTTCGAAAGGTTTAGAGT
The DNA here is from genome assembly GCA_030763125.1 of Hippophae gyantsensis. Lineage (NCBI taxonomy): Eukaryota > Viridiplantae > Streptophyta > Magnoliopsida > Rosales > Elaeagnaceae > Hippophae > Hippophae gyantsensis. Next base: position 23,682,851 of record CM061039.1, on the reverse strand, counting down.
TTTTAGAGTGTTTTGAAGTTTTTTTTTAGTTTGTAATTTTTGTGTTGTTTGTGTGGCTGTGGAACACGCAGAAGCCATTTTTGGCTTTTGTTGTGTTCTGTATGTGCCAAATATTTTCGTATTGGGATGTTTTAATTTTCTTTCTTCTTCATCTTATTTTTCTCTATGTGTTGTAATTTTTATTTTTAATTAATGAAGTAATTTAATTTTTCTAGGGTTGCATTTGATCTAAATTTATGAAGCTTTGATTTTAAATATTTTTGATAGATTTATAAGACGTTCGATTTGTTCGTTCTATTTTGTGCTTAATGCTTTTTGATTATTTACGAATCTTATCAAAACGATCTGTGGCACATAAATAAACTTGGAAGAGGCATTTGTGTGTATATTGCTCGTAAATAGAATGACATGTATGATGAAGGATAGGAATATACCCTAATTGTATGTTGGTCATTTGGGAACTTAGAACTTAATGAATCTTATTAAATTTAATTCTCATAGAGATATAGTGAATTAATTTAACGAGGTGTGTTTATACGGAGCTCGGAAGAGATGTATGAATAAAAAAAGAAGTTTTCGGTTGACAAATTAAATGTACTAAAAAATATAAATCAAAAGAAAATAACATCATTTGAGTGGATTAATTTGGTGAAAAATTGCAATCCTAGATTTCTTTTATTTTCTTATTTTACTTTTTTCTTAATCAACGATTGTTTTGGATAAAATCAGAGAGATATAATTTTAGTACTCGACAAACTGTAGTAACAAATCTCCGTGGGAACGATCTTTACTTACAAATCTTATTACTTGTGACCGTGTATACTTGCATGTTTTTATGTTCTCTTTTAGAGACAACAGCCGTACGTTGTCCTTCATTTCTTTTCTCTATGAGAGATGGCCGTCTCAAATTTATCTTCATTGTAGGTATAACTATCTTTAGTTTTTTTCATTGATGGTCATCTTTAGTTTGTCATGAGGTGAATTTTGTTCTTCACATTTATAAACTCATATGATTTTTGTGAGGTAAGTTTTCTTCTTGAGATTTGAGGTATTGAAGATGGATCTAAATGAAAAGACATTTTAGTGGGATGTATAATTAGTTTCATGGGAAGGATTTAACTGAAAAAGTCTTGGTACCAAATTGTTAGTGCATGAGTTAAACGTCATAAAAATTAAAAAAAGTCATGATTTCAAGTTTTTGGAATTTTATTAAAACAAATAAAGAACAATACCATTTCTAACTTATAACATGTTGCATTTTTTTTAACAAAATACCATATTAAAAAGCCATAAAAACTCATATTTGTTGTAATGTAGGATAGAATTGATATTTATTATAATTTGTTATAATTTAAAAGAATCCCATGGAAACTCCTAATAGTCTAACCACATAGCTCACACACTTCCCTTATTCTCTTAACAATTTTCTTATAATCTAGTAAACAAAGGGTAGTGCCAAGATATCCTATAAAAGCTAAATTAAGAACCATTGCTTATTGTTGGGGATGGTTCAAATTTAGAGAGATGCTGGAGAGAAGTAATGTGCTAATAATTATTGCTTAATACCTTTTATTGCTTATATATCAACATAAGATTGCATCACCTCAGGTAAACAAAGGTAAAACAATTGAGTACAAACACATAAATTGACCTAGAATACCACCCTAGATGGTCAGTCTTTCATTGTCTAGGCCTTACATTGGAGGTATGTGTGATGCACTATGAGTGGGTTTATCCTGCAAATAGGATTTCAACACTATGGCCTTGGTCGATATCCAAACGCTCATGCCACAACTGAACTTAATTGCTTGGATTCAGAAGCTACTTAAGAAAATGAAGGTGCAAAAAACACAACCATTTATCCTATTATATGATAACATCAGTGCAAGGTCACTTAGAAAATAATTCAATATTGTGTTGTAGGATTAAACTAAATATGTGGAAATTGATTTCTATTTTGTTACATAAGAGGTACAAATTTGTGAACTACTAAGTAAGGAACAAGTGGAAAACTTCATGACTAAGCTAATCTAATGGAGATTGAGGTGCTAACTAAGTTATTGTTTACAAATATTCTAAAGATCCTATAAATATTCTCAAGATCTTACGTAAGGCATAAATTTGGCGTGTCAAATTGGACACAAGGAATAAATTAGGAAGGAATTTTTTGTTTTAGTTACTTATGGGCTTTTTATGTTTAGTAATTTCCATTTTAATTAATTATAGGCTTTATTTTAATTCTCATTCTTTTATTTAATTATGGGCCTTTTATGTTTAGAAATTTTTATTTTAGTGAATTGTGAGCTTTTTATTTTAAATCTTTTAGTCTTTTATTTTTAAGGTTGGATTAGGCCCAATCCATCTAGGGTTTTTTATTTTAGGATTTCTTGCTTATTAATAAGAAGAGCTGTGTAATTTGGAGGCAAGAACGAATATCATTAATCAAAAGTATATTTCATAAAACTTTTTCTTTGCCTTGTGTTCTTGATTGAATGCTTGAATTCGACTTATCAAAGGGAGTGATCATCATTTGTGGCATCTCAAGATTGGAGTTTTAAGGACTTTGTTTCCTTAAGATTCTAATCTGATCATCTTCAACATATTCTTAGCAAATCAATTGTTTCTATTCTTTTGAGTTCGTAGGTTGTTCGCCTAAATGGTCCGCATCATTTGGTATCAGAGCCTTGGTTGCTAAAAAATTATCCTTTGATTTTTTTCTACATTCTTGAATCACAAATAAAAAAAAAGAGAAATTTCATTCTTTTGAGTCTTGTGTTTTCTTTCAATTTCGTTGTCGTTTTTTTCGTATTTATATTTTATTTCATAATTTTCTTTGATTTCTTTATATATTTTCTTGATTCTTTAATTATGTGTTCAACCTATCTTTGTTCTTCAAAAAAATAAAAAATAAAAAACAAAAAAAGGAGGAAAGGGGTGTTGTTCGTAGTTTCAAAAAACCAAATTTGATAAATCAGAGTTGTAGCTTTAAACGTTCCCTAACTTTGACTAGGGTATCGGAAAGACTATTATAATATATTAAATTGAAGCTCGTTTTGATCCCTATAACCATAATAATTTTGTGATTGCATTTCGTATCATTTTCAACCTTAAAATTTTGTCGTTTAGACCACTTATTGAGAGGTTAAATATTTGTCGCAACTTTTTGCATTTGTTTTTTATTCTTGTTCATTAGGATTATGAATTTTTTTTTGTGAATTTTATATTTGCAGCAGAAGTAAAAAGAGAAAAAATAAAATAAAAAAAGGAGATAATAGTAGTAGATTGTTAAAGAATCTAATTCTTGTTTTGTTGTTTATTTTTCTTGTTCTTGTTGAAATTGGTTTTCCTTTATTTTGTTCTTGGTGCCCAAGATTGATTTAAAAAATAAATAAAAAGGGAATCATAGTTGATCAAGAGTCTTTCTTTAGAGTCCTCCTTGTTAAAGAGTCTTTTTTTATAGTCCTATTTGGTCAAAGAGTGTTTCTTTAGAGTCTTCTTTGGTCAAGAGTATTTTTTAGAGTCCTTTTTGGTCAAGAGTGTTTTTTAGAGTCCTCTTTGGTCAAGAGTATTTCTTTAAAGTCCTCTTTGGTCAAGAGTATTTCTTTAAAGTCCTCTTTGGTTAAGATTCTTTCTTTAGAGTCTTCTTTTGTCAAAATTCTTTCTTTAGAGTCCTCTTTGGTCAAGAGTATTTCTTTAAAGTCCTCTTTGGTTAAGATTCTTTCTTTAGAGTCTTCTTTTGTCAAAATTCTTTCTTTAGAGTCCTCTTTGGTCAAGAGTATTTCTTTAGTATCCTATTTGGACTTTCTTTCCTTAGAGTTCTCTTTGGAATTTCTTTCTTTAGAGTCTTCTTTGGACTTTATTTTTGTCATACTTTTTTGTTAAGTTTTTAGAATTCTGAATTTTGAGATATTAACCAATAAAATGATTACTTCTTACAATTTGTTAGATTCTTTGATTTTGTTAAGAACACAAAGTAGGATGGCATGAGCTTTGATTGGTAAAAAAAAAGAGTGAGAATAGTGTTGAAAAAAATGCCAAAATAGTGTTAAAAAATAGAGTGATAACAATCTTATTTGGAAGCAAACATAGGAGAGTGTGTGTGAGTTATCTCATTTTTTCTACAGTTTGAAAACATGAGTAAGGAAGGAATATAACCAAAAGAGGTTGGCTTAAAAGTCATCTTCAAGACTTTTAATGACCAATTTAAGAAACTAAATGCAAGTTTAGATGATTTAGAATCTTCTGGTTCTAAATTAAATAAAAGAAGACATAAAAAACATGAGTTCAAGGAAGAAGAAGTTGATTCCATAATGGAAGAGAGAGCAAGTTATAAACGGGACAAAAAGATCATGGTTGTACAAACAAATTGAAAAATCAAAAGTGCCAGTTCATGTGATGAAGAGATACCACTAGTGAAGGATGGTTCCAATGTTGAAGTGGAAGAACCTGTGCATAGAGATTCCCTTGTCATAAGGAGAGTCCTAAATATACCGACTATTGATGAAGAAGATGACAAGTACAGTGATCATATTTTCCACACAAGATTCCATGTGAAGGATAAAGTATGCGCATTAATTATTGATAGTGTGAGCTGTATTAATGTTGGTAGTACCTTGTTGGTAGAAAAGTTAAATTTGAAATGGCAAGAGCATCCCAAACCATACAAGCTACCATGGTTGAATGATTGTAGAGAAGTTGAGGTTAACAAACAAGTTTGGGTTCCTTTTTCAATTGGAAAATATAAAGATGAAGTTCTTTGTGATATAGCACCAATGTATGTTGCTCACATATTGCTCTGCCGACCATGAAAGTTTGATAGGAAGGTGTCATATAATGGTTACAAAAATCATTATTCTTTGGAAATGAACAACCAAAAAGTTGTATTAGCTCCTTTCAAACCTTTGCAAGCTTATGAAGATCAAATTAGGATAACATGAGAGTGAAAATTGAGAAAAAAAAAACAAAAGTGTGAGAAAGAGGAAAATAAAAAGAGAGCAAGTGAGGTCAAGTAGAAAATGGAGAGGAAAGTAAGCATAAAGTAAAGAAAAGTGAGAGAAAGGAGCGAATAGTATGGAAAAAAGAGAGAAAAGTAAAAAAAAAAAGAGAAAAGTAAGTAAACAGAAGAGAAAAATAAGCAAAAAGAGGAAAAGTAAGCAAACCAGAGAGAAAAGTAAGAAAACAAGAGAGGAAAATAAAAAAAGTGTAATTATCGAAAAACGTGAGAGTATGAGTGCAAGTATTGGAAGGAAACAAGTACTTGTACTTATGTACAAGGATTTTTATCTTCTTACTTACGATCTTAACTCATATTTTTCTAGTGTCATTGTATCTCTGTTGCATGACTTTGAGAATCAACTTCCTAAAAAGATTCCTTATAGATGACATCCTTTGCGGGGCATGCAACATCAAATAGATTTTATACCTAAATCTACAATACCAAATTGACCTACTTACAAAACTAAGATTCGAGGAGGAATCTTTTCGAAGAAGAGGGGAATAATGGAGATTGAGGCGCTAAATAAGTTGATGTTTACAGATATTTTAAAGATTCTTAAGATCCTACATTAGGGATAGATTTGAAATATCAAATTGGATACAAAGAATAAATTAGGAAGGAATTTTTTTTGTTTTAGTTAATTATGGGCTTTTTATGTTTAGTAATTTTTATTTTAATTAATTATGGGTTTTTATTTTAATTCTTAGTCTTTTATTTAATTGTGAGCCTTTTATGTTTATCAATTTTTATTTTAATGAATTGTGGGCTTTTTATTTTAAGTCTTTTTGTATTTTATTTTTAAGTTTGGATTAGGCCTATTTCATTTAGGGTTTTTTATTTTAAGATTTCTTGCTTATTAATAAGAAGAACTATGTAACTTGGAGACAAGAACGAATGTTTGAATTCGACTTATCAAAGAGAGAGATCATCATTTTTGGCGTCTGAAGATTGATATTTTAAAGACTTTGTTTTCTTAAGGTTCTAATCTGATCATCTTTAACATGTTTTTAGTATTATTATCTCTAAATATCAAGGTTTGTTGAAGAATTAAACATTCTAATAATTTTATTTATTAAATAATATTACGTGTATTTAATTGTATCTATCAACGTGTTATATTATTTGTGATATATGCATTACAAATTTATATACGGAGATTTCTTATTGTATATTTGTATATATATATATATGATTAAGCGAAAATAACGTATACAAATTGCTCGAAATGAATATATTAAAGATGCATTTTGGTGATGTTGCTCCTTCGTGTGCTTTGCATGTTCTTTCGCATTCTTTATCACTTACAAACAAAAATATACATGTCCCACTAAAAGTTCCGCTCCATCTTGCACAATCGTCACTATTTGTTTTCTTTGTTATTTGTGTCTCTACATACGTTATTAAATAAAACGTATGTACTTTAAATGACAAGATATATTGGGATTATATATGTAATTATGATTTATATAAAGGATAACGAAATCGTAAAATATATATTATTATTATTATCATAAAAATATCTGATTAATAATAACTTTAATTAATAATAATATATTAAATTATAATTAATACTAATAATAAAATAAATACTTTATATATTTTTAATATGAAAATAATATTACCTATATAAATTAACAAATAAATATAAAAAAGAAATTTATAAAATAAAATACACTCGCACTTAACACATTTGATTTATACATTGATGGGCTTGGTCCGCTTGGACACATTATATTGAACTACCCAACATCAGCAAATGTAATAAAAACAATTTAATAATTAAATACGTAGCTTCAAGAAATGAAAAACTAAAAAAATTAGAAAAATAATAAAATTAGAAACTTTAAAATTTCTGACTATAAAAATTGCATTATTTTTGTTCAATTTATATTTTTAATATTAAAAAAATTTAGTTATCTAATTATACGTAGTATAAATTAAAATGTAATTTTTAAAACTTTTTTAATATTAAACTTAATCTAATTTAACTCCTTTTAATATTATTTGTGAGTTATTTTTATTTTTATAAATTTTGGATGTTATTTTATTTAATTTTCAAAAGAATTTGATTAATTAATAAAGAAATAATTATTTATTTTGGGTATATTAAGATCATTCATCCAAGGTGAAATTGTATTTTTTCTCTACAAATAATATTTAATTTATTTATTTAAATAAAAAAGAAAAACAATTGTCTTCTTTTTAAATCAAATACAATTGATATAATTCAAAAATGTGATTTGAAATGAGAAAGTACAAGTCTTATCACCCTAACATTAAATCATAAAAAATGGTCACAAATAACAAAATATTCACAAATGTTACATTTTGAAATAGATGCTGTTTGAAGAAAATTTTATGTGTTAAGATTATAATGATTTTTAAAAAGAAGTAAATAGGTAAATTAGTACCTACTAAACAGGTATCGAAGTTACGTAGGTTAGAACTCTCAAGCAGTTAAAATAAATACAATTCGACCTTTAATAAGTCAAATCATCATAGGTATTACATAAATAGGTAGTTATATACATGTTTGAGTTTTTACAATAAGATATGGCCCAGATCGTTAAGATATTGTATTAGACCATTTACTTTGAACATGTCTTGGCCTTCAGGTCTTAGCCATCATGTCTTAATTCTCAAGTCTTGATTCTTAAATCTTGACCGCCAAATCTTGATCTTCAGGTTCATAAGGTCGTTATATATAGGAACTATCTTTAATACGAGTAAGATATATTAGGTCATTGGTTCACGTACCTATTACATAAATAATACCAATCATGCACAATTAATTAAGTCTTAATCAATTAATTTTATTTTTAACATGTATCCAAACTTTGATGTATTGTAGTTGAATTTTTTTTATAACTACACTCAAGAGAAGTATTATTTTTTGAAAATAAAAGAAAAAAAGAGAGAAAATATATATTTTTTAATACAACCAAAAGAGAAGTATTATATGGCAAACATGCATTTCTATGTATAATTAAGCAAATATATATTATATCTTATCTTAACTATACTATTCAATACCACTCAGTTATCAAAATCTTACGAACTATTTTTTACTTGCCATAATATTATTATATAATATTATATATATATATATATGAGTTTTAATTGCGGCTTAACGGAGTTGTGAATGCCTGATTTATACTGATATTCAAGCAATTATAAAAATCTCACATATATAATTAGATCGTTGATTCTTAAGTAGCAATTATAAAAATCTCACATATAAAAATCTCACACATTTTTATGTCTTTCTTTCTCTAGATTCCTCTCTCTAAAAACTTTCTTAGTTTTTAGTTTTAAAATTCTTCTCTTTTAAAAAGGAACAAGTTATTATATTCATAAATACTCAACTTTTATGAATGATAAAAATTTATATTATTATTTATTGAATCCAAATTTATGTTTATTTTTGTATGATATTAGATTACGAATCACAAATGAAAATATCGTGACGTGATGTTTAGGATTTAATTTTATTTTTAAAAGTTTGAATAATAAATTAAAAACCACATATATTATTTCCTTAAATTGACCTTGTAAATATACTTGTCATTTTCTATAAAATTATTCTTACACTTGTGAGAGTTTTAGAAATATAAAACCAATGTATTTGTAAGATCGTTATTGCTAACAAGACCAATATTGCAGATACATTAATTTTATATTTATAAAACTCTCACAAGTGCACGAATTATTTTAGAAAAAATGATATGTATACTCCCAAGGTCGATTTAAAAAGTATATGTGATTTTTAATTATTATTCAAACTTTTAAAAATGAAACTAAATCCTAAATATCTTGTTACGATATTTTGATTTGTGTTTCTTAATCTAATAACATACAAAAATAAATATAGATATGGATTCAATAAATAATAATACAAATTTTTATCATTCATAACAGTTGAGTATTTATGGATATAATAATTAGGTTAATTATGTTTGCTCATATTATTTAAGTTATTAAAGATATCATTTAAATTTTATTGATTTTTTTTCTTTTTGGTATGAAAGTGTTCTTAAGTAGAGTCCAAATTCTTTTGTTTAATATTATTTAACTAACATCCTTAGGTGGGACCTATTAGTTAATTAAGTATTAAATTTCAGCTTTATTTCTAAGAAAATAAACCATTTAATCACAATTTTAAGCGAAATCAGTTAATTAGACTTTATTCAAGGTATCCAAATTAAACCTACGAATTTAATTATTTAAGCACTAACTTTCAAGTTTTAAAAACATCATTAAAAATATGTTTTCAATACATATTCAAATAATAATTCTTATAAAAATTTTTAAATAGAGCTTCATACACTCTAACTATCAGGCGATTGTACCAACAAATAAAATAATACTATTATAAATCAGACCGGATAATTAAACCTTAAAATATAATTTTCAAATTTAAGTTTGTAATGAAAAATAATATATTTCTCTCTAACATTCTTAATATAAAATCTTTAATAAAAACAAAATCAATTTATTTTGTAGAAATGTTTTACCTATTTAATATTTTACAAGAATAATAACTTTATCATTATATTATATTTACAAACAGAAAGGCATGTTAAATTTAATCACAGACAAATTATATATAACAAATAAAAATAAAACATAAAAATAATTATAAATAATTCATTTAAAATTATACATCAAAAGAATCTTTAGAGTACTTTGATGCTAATTCCATTTTTGAAAAACTTCCAAACGGATTTGTATTTTCATTTATTGAATCAAAAACTAAAAATCTACAAAAACATAATTAGTTCTCAAAAAGAAAAGAATGTGTGATCTTTTGGATTTTAGGGATGATTTTTACAATGGGAGAAATGGTCTTCTTATGGATGAGAAAAAAGGCCAAAAAAAGTTAGAAAATATCTTAAAAATTGATTTTGGATGCATTTGGACAAGCTAGCACGCGTGTGGGGCGAGATTTGCGATGGATTTAAAACTAATCCTAAAATTCCAAAATGTACAAAACTATACAAAGAAAATAAAATCAAATACAATAAAAATGAAAATATGAACAAAAAAAAATTTAAATTGTTAAAATATTTGAAATTAAGCATGTTAACTTTTCAACACATTTAATCTAGAACTTACATTGTCCTCAATGTAACAATTGTAAATTAAAGATAAAGAGAAAAAAGATAAAAAGTTACCTATTTTTTTAGAATGTGCAAGTAGTGATGAAGAAATGCAGGTGCATCTATCATATTCATCATTAAAGTTCATACAGATAGAACGTTATGAACTTTTAACATCTCAACAAAGATTTTTAGTTATAACAATTGTAAAATTAATCACATGCAATTAGATGAAAATAAGCAAACAAAATTAAATAAATACAAAAACAAATAAAAAAAATTAACTTTTAACTTTTAATTTTTAATTTTAATTTTAATTTTAATTTTTTAAAAAATAAAAAATTAGAAAAAAATAATTAATTTTTAACTTTCACTTTTAATTTTAATTTAAAAATAATAATTGTATAATAGCATGAAAAAAATAATATATAAGTGAGTTATGTCTATGAGACTAGTTCTTGAAAGCCTTTGTACCACTATTTTTTGTTAAAAATGTTGCTATGTCTAGAAGGATGGTATTTAAGGAGGCTTTGTCTCACCATTTTTTCCTAGGAGCAACACTCTTAGTTAATACTAGTTATATTATTTAACTTAGAGATTAACTTAACTTGCTTGTTTAGTATTTTTATATTAATTACTAGGTATATTTTCTCTAAATTTTTGCTATTTTATTATTCTTTTCCTTTTTAATTGACATTTGTTTTAAATTTACACTTTCACTAGTCTATGCGTGGTAGAAGATTCTTAAGAAATCCTCTTACACTATACATAGATAACATTCATAAATTTAAACTGTCCACATGGCTGAATTCTAACCATCAACCTATTTTTGAGCCAAACATAAAACCAAGCCTTAATCCTCTGCTGAAACCATTAGAAATGGGAGAAAACTCACATGTTAAGAAAACCACCATGAAATAGTTTGTATGGCCAATAATTGGCATGGAAATTTCTTGTATCCAGCTAGGTGAGGCCGCTCAGAATTATGACTTAAAAACATTCATTTTTCCATGCCTTCTTCATTCTATGAGATTCTCTTTCCTTCATTAGGGACTTCTATGCCATAGTCCAAAACTTCCTCTAGGTATTCTAAATGAGGATCGGCTTAGAATGAGGTGTTTCCCTTACATTTTGAAGGACAAGGCCAAAGCTTGGTTGATGTCACTCCCTCCAAGTTCTCTGATGACCTGGGAGGACATTCACAACAAATTCATGGGAAAATTTTATTCCCAAAAAAAGACATCAGAGTTGAAAGCAAATATTGTCACTTTCTCTCAAGTGGATGGAGAAAAATTCCATGAAGCCTGACATAGGTTCAAACTATTCCTCACTCAATGCCCCCATCATAACTTTCCCCTATAGTTGCAAAACCAATTCTTTTACGATAGACTTATGCAGAAATGCCAATTCATTATCAACAATGATGCTTAAGAAGATATAGGAGAGAAAATAGCCTCAGAGACATACAACCTCTTTGAGATATTGGGTGCGAATTCCCAACAAAAAAGCTCACAAGTGAGAAGAGCTAGAGTTTATGAAATCAATTCCTATAGTGAAGTTCAAAGACAACTTGTTCAATTGACCAAGTAAGTTTCCCTTCTCATTGCGCAAACCAATACCAACAATGAACATTATGGTGTATGTAGCAACATACGACATGGTACTGAAGCCTGCCCATATCAAGGAGAAGCAACAGCTATACCTAAATAGGTTAATGTTTTGGGAGTATATCAACTGAGGCCAAGATTCAACCCCAATTCAAATACCTACAATCCTAGGTGGAGAAATCATCCCAACTTCTTCTCGAGGCAAAACAACCCTCCTTTTTTCCAAAGCTTAAATCAGACAAACAAGAAATTCCACCAGCCCATTCAAAGAAACCTTCCCAATAAACCAACCCTGGAGGACAACTATAATTCTTTTATTCAAGTTCATAGAGATAACTTGTCTAAAACCAATCAAAAGTTGGACTCTATGGAAGCTTCTATAAAAAAGGTGAAAGTCCAAGTGGTTAGTTAGCTGAGAATTTGCAAAAAGAATACAAAGACTAACTAAATGGTCAAATTGGATCAAATAAATTCAATGAAGAGAAGACATTGAGTTTGTCATTATGAAATCTCCAAGCAACGTCTTACTAGAAGACGATAAATTTTAGTCCTAAGTTAGAGTTCACCCATTATTGTATTTTTCTTTCTTTTAGTTTGTTTTGTTTTGTTTTGTTTTTATTTTAAGAACTTGTGTAGTAAAATTCCAATGAAATAATAAAAATTAATTTGTTTCAAAAATTGTGTCCATTATTTAAATTTAGCATTACAAAAAAAAAAAATTAACTTAGGTTCCCTACGCTTTTTTGTTCAATCCTATACATTTTGTCAAGTGAGAAATCTTTCTTAGAGAGTTATACTATTTTACACTTTAGGAGCTAAATCTGATACGCAAGAGTAGGAGTATTGATGAGTGCTCAAAAAGCACTAAAATAACCATGATTTTATGCACATTAATTGATTAATATATATATATATATATATATATATATATATATATTTATATGTTTTATCATATATTTATATATATTTGTCTTTTTCGGAATCACGGGTATTTTTATTGTTTTTCAGGTATTTTGGCTTAAAAACGTAACTTAAAGACTCAAAGAGGAATATTGGAAGCAATACATCACAAATATATTAATAAATAAATGGGGAAAGGTCAATAAATATGGAAAAATTGGATAAAATGGGTCAAAAAGGTCAAAAATGTCAAAAAGGAGAAAATCACGCCGCCGCGTCTACCAAGGCTGAGCCGCTCCGCTACAAGAAGACGCCCACGTCCGCGCGCAAAGACGCCCCACGTCCGCGCAGATCTCACTGCTCCCGCGTGCCGTCTGCAGCGGCCGCTGCCATCGCGCCCGCGCGCCTACCTGCTCCTCCGCGCACGCCGACACCCATTTCGCCCCATTTTTCACGTGCAGCCACCCCATGACATCATGCTGACGTCATCAATGACCTCAGCATTTGCACTCCGCGTTTTCACATTTTTTTAACATTTTTTCACTCATTATTTCTCTCCATCCTCACCTATAAATACCCCCCTTCCCTTCACTTCTAAAACACCTCAAAACACATTCTCTTCTCTCTTTCTTTCTCTCTTTTCTTAGATTTTTTAGTTTTTCTTAGTTTTTAGCTTTTCTTAGTTAATTTCTCTTAGTTTTAGAGTTCTTCCCTTTTTGGGAAGAACTAGTTATGTTTTTGTAATTTATTAGCTTTTTGATTCAATAAATGGGAGTGCAAATTCCGCTTGGAGGTTTTCCAGCAACGAGAATAGGATCGAAGTTCTGTAAGGATTTTATTTTCTTTACAGTTATTTTTTATGCTTTATTCTTACATGTTATATTTAATTTGTCTGTGATTAAATTTAACTCTGTTGGTTGTTTATAAACATGATGTAATAATAACGTTGTTATGCTTGCGAAATATTAAATAGGTAAAAATCTCTAAAATGAATTGATTTTATTTTTATTCAAGATTTTATATTAAGAATGTTAGAGAGAAATATATTATTTTTCATTACAAACTTAAATCTGAAAATTAGATTTTAAGGTTTAGTTATCCGGTCTAATTTAGAGTAGTGTTCTTTTATTTGTTGGTACAATCGCCCGGTAGTTAGAGTAAAACTCTATTTCAAAAGTTTTTATAAGAATTATTATCTGAAAATGTATTGACAACATGTTTTCAATAGTGGTTTTAAAACTTGAAAGTTAGTACTCAGATAATTAAATTCTTAGGTTTAATTTGGACACCTTGAATAAAATTTAAACTGTCTAACCCCACCAAAGGTGGCATTTAAATGGTTCATTTTTAATCTCTTAGAAAAAGGAATTAATTTAATTAACCAAATTAGTTATCAACCCCACCCATAGGTGTTAATTGATTTGTTTAGTTAACAAAGAATATCTAACCCCACCAAAGGTGGTATTCATATAAAAAAGAGAGAATCAATAAATATCAATTCATATCTTTAATAACCTAAATAATATGAGCAAGCATAATTAACTTAATTATTATATCCATAAATACTCCACCATTATAAATGATAAAATTTGCATAAATTTTTATTGAATCTATGTTTATTTTTATGTAAGTAGATTAAAAACACAAAACCCCAAAATATCGTGACAGGATGTTTAGGATTTAATTTCGTTTTTAAAAGTTTGAATAATAAATTAAAAACCACATACATTCCTTCCTTAGATCGACCTTGGGAGTATACTTATCATTTTCTACGAAATGATTCGTGCACTTGCGAGAGTTTTATAAATAGATAAAACCAAAGTAACGGGCAGGATCGGCGATGTCGGCTCTGCCCCGATCAAGTATCAATTTCAACTACAAGTAGCCATGAGAGATGCTGGAAATAGGAAAAAATGATGAAGGACTATGCAATTCCAATCATTGGTAATGAAACTTTTGGCATACAATTGCAAGTGGCTGCAAGGAACTATGAATTGAAAAAGATTCATTATTCTTTTTTGCCTTCATTTTACGGTATCTCTAATGAAGACCCTTTGCATTTCATTAAAGAATTCTATGATATTGTCCAAACCTTTCCACTATAGAGAATTGATGAAGACCACCTTAGGATGAGGTGTTTTCCTTACACCCTCAAGGATAAAGATTGGTCACGTTTCATTACTCTACAGCTGGGTTCTCTAACAACTTGTGAGGTAGTCTATGAAAAGTTTATGGGTAGGTTCTATCCCCATCAAATGAATTTTGATCTAAGGGCGAAGATAGAAACATTTTCTTAAATAGATGAAGAGCTCTTTCATGAAACTTAGGAAAGATTCAAATTCCTTTTCATTCAATGTCCTTATCATAGTCTTTCATTATAGCTACAAACTGATTCTTTTAAGATGGATTGACACTGTAGAGTCAATACATGGTTGATAATGCTACTGGAGGAGCTATGGGAGAAAAGATCGTAGAGGAAATATATAGTCACTATAAGCTGCTAGATTATAATTCCCAATAATGAAGTACTAGAAGAAGGAGAGAAGGAGTCAATAAAGTTGGCTCTGGTAATGAAATGACCTTACAACTTGTTAAATTGACTAAGCAATTGCAACTTTTCACTACCCACCAAATGCTAAACCAAGAGGTGTGTGAAGTGTGTTTTTCAATTGGGCATGATGCTTGTAATTGTTCATATACTTGTGATTCTAGTGTGGATGCCATGGAGGAAGTCAATTCCTTTTAAAGGTATCATCCAAAAACCGATAATCACCCTAACCATCATTGGACACCAAACAATTACCAAGCCTACACCCAATGTCAAAATCTATGGCCAAATAAAAACCACCATTACCTACCAAATCAATCTTTTAAGCCAACCTTAGAGGATAACTTGAATGATTTTATTCAAGTTTTTCACGAAAACCAATTGATGAATAATCAAAGGTTGAGCACCATGGAGGCTTCGGTTAAAAGGATTGAAACTAAAGTTGGGAAACTAGCTGAACAAATACAAAGGAAAAAACCAAGAAAGTTTCCCAGTCAACCCAAACAAGCGAAGGATGTAAGAACCCTTTGAAGTGGTAAGGTAGTCAATACTAGTTTACTTGTAATCTCTAAATATCTACCTTGTAGTTGAAAGTAACAAAGAAGGTGAAATTCTAGTCTCGTAAAAAGTATAGACAAGTACTAAACTTGACAAACCTTTGGAAAAACTCATTAGGTAGTCATCTGATATCCCTAAAATTCAAAAGACAACAGCATCACACCAGTTGCAAATACCTTTTCCAAACTGGCTAAAAGAATCCAAATAAGATAAGCAATTCTATGATCTTTTTAATATGCTTTCTAAAGTAAATGTCAATTTACCATTATTAGAAGTGATCATGAATATGCCCCCTTATGATAAGTTTTTCAAAGAGTTAACACTAATAAAAGAAGGTATGAACTTAATGAGCGAGTAGTAGTATCATAAATTTCTAGTGTTGTACTTCAACAATAAATTCCTCCTAAGTTGGAAGACCCTGGAAGTTTTATTATGAACATAACTATGGGGAATAGAAAAGTCGCTAAAGAAATGCTTGATTTAGATGCTAATCTAAACTTGATGCCTTACTCTATATTCTTACAACTCTATTTAGGAGATTTAAAACCCATAACTAGGTCCTTTCAACTCACATCTGCCCTTTGAAGCTAACATCTGCCCTTATTATTATGGCACCAAAATGGTATTTACCCTTGGAAATAATGTGTGATGCTTTTGATAATGCTATCAAAATAGTCTTAGGGTAAAGAGTGGATAAGTGTTTGTATGTCATCTACTATGCTAGCAAAACACTCAATGATACCCAAATGAATTATACCACCACTGAAAAGGAATTCTTGACTATAGTGTTTTCTTTAGAAAAATTCAGGTCTTATTTAGTAGGATCTAAAGTGATTGTGCATTCTGTTCATGTTGTTTTAAGATACCTATTATTAAAACCGAATGCCAAAACAAGATTAATTAGGTGGATCTTACTCTTATAATAATTTGACCTAGAAATTAAGGATGAGAAAAGCGTAGAAAACTTAGTAGCTGATCATTTGTCTAGGTTGATTTCTAACTTCATTTCTCTTAAAGGTGAGAGTAAAGAAGATATAGTTGAAACCTTTGCTTATGAACAGTTACTTTTAATAATTCCAAACCCATGGTACATTGATATTGTAAACTATCTTGCCACTGGTATTTTGATACCTAACACTTCATATTAGGACAAGAAAAGGTTCTTTAAAACTATCAAGGACTATTTTTGGGATGACCCTTATTTATAAAATATTGGTCAAGATCAAGTCATCCGGAGATGTGTATATGAAGAAGAAAATAAGAGCATTCTGAATTCTTGTCATGAACTTTTTGTGTGGGCCATTTTTATGGTGAAAAGATAGCCCGTAAGGTATTATAGTCAAGATTCTTATGGCCCACTCTTTTTAAGGAAACTCATATTTTTTTGTGCACAATGTGATGATGCTAAAGAATAGGAAACATAAGCAAAAGAGATGAAATGCCTTTGACATCTAATTTACTGGTTGAACTATTTTATGTATGGCGTATTGACTTTATGGGTCCTTTTCCCCCATCCAATGGTTTTCAATGTATTTTGGTTGATGTGGATTATGTATCCAAGTGGATAGAAGCTATCCATACTAAAACCAATAAGGCTAATGTTGTTGTAAAAATCTTGAATGGTTCAATATTTAGCAGGTTTGAAATGCCTAAATATACAATAAGTGATGGAGGTAGCCATTTTTGTAACAAAATCTTTGATGGAGTACTGAAAAACTAAAAAATCACACATAAAGTAGCTACTCCATATCACCTCAAACTTTTGGTTTAGTGGAACTAAGTAATAGGCAAATCAAGATAATTTTGAAATGCATCGTCCATCCTTCAAGAAAGTATGGGAAAATCAAGTTGAATTATACCTCATAGGTATACCGTACATCTTACAAAACATCCATTAGAATGAGCTCTTACCGGTTAATCTTTAGGAAAGCGTGCCACCTTCCCATTGAACATAAACACAAGTCTTATTGGGAAAGTAAAGAGCTGAACATGGATTTAGATAAAGTAGGAGAAAAATGTTAGCTCCATCTTAATGAGTTGGAAGAGATTAGGGATGAGGCCTATAAAAATGCAAAATTATATAAAGAGCATACTAAATGCTATCATGACAAGAGGCTAGTTCCTAAGTTTTTTCTTCCTAGAATGAAATTTCTTTTATTTAACTCTCATTTTAGATTGTTTCTAGGAAAATTGAGATCAAGATGGGATGGACCTTACACAATTTTCTAAGTTTTTTCACATGGAGTAGTAGAGTTATTGAATCGAAAGACACAAATAACTTTCAAAGTCAATGGGCACCATGTAAAGCCTTATTTAGAAGGAGAAAACAATATGGCTAATGTTGATTCCATGTTGATAAATTAATCCTGAACACCATGATGATTCATCTTGCTAAGACTTTAAACTATGCTTTGGATGGGAGGCAACCCATCATTGAAAGATAATTTTATTTTATTTTAAGAAATTTAGTTTGTTTTATTAATTTGTTTTCTTTTATGAGTATTTTGTATATTTTATTTCATAAAATAATTGCTTGTTGAGATGTGTTAGAGTACATGTTTATATATAATTAAAATCTGATTTTGGATGCAACCAACATTCTCCATCAAAATCCTTAACATATAAAGCAATTTGGTAACTTTTCTTTCCTTTATCTTTTTACAATTTGCATTTGTTACATTGAGGACAATGTAGATTTAAGGTTAGGAGTAGTAGGATTTAAAAGTTGCACAAATTAGGCAAAATTTGAAAAATTTATAAATAATGTTCCCTTATTTTCTTATTTAGTTGTGTATTTTCATATTAATTGTTTTCTCTAATTTATTTCTTTTATTTTATATATGTGTTATTTTCTTTATTTGTGTGTTTAGGTAAATTAGAATAGTGTTCAAATTCTTGTCACAAAAATAATCATGTCTTAAAAATTAAGTTTAAGTAATGATTAAGTCTTTTATTTTATTAGATTAATTTCCAAAAAAAACATATCATGGAGTAATATGATAATTAGTAAGTTTTTGTCATAACTAATATTTTCTGATAAAATTGTTGAAATGAAACGAATCCAAAATCAGTGTTTAGGAATCAAATAGTGAAGACTACCCTTGTGAGATATTATTTGAGCCTTAATTTCCTCTATTCTGAGTGAAATATTTTCTTTCTACTCAAAACACTTATTCTATTTCTTCAAAATTTTAGATGATCACTATAGGTATTAGCATTGAATGTATGAATTTTCTCATCTCAATAGAGTATCATATATTTATTTTTTATTTACTTAGATTAAATGGTTTAAGTAAAAATTGATATTATATGTCTTTATCTCATTCATGCATGACATCTACCAAAAAGAGACGCCACAAAATTAAAAACTCACCAAAATTCTACAAAATTCTACAAAAATGTACAATCTATACATGGGTCCACCCTCTAAAAAAATGTTGAACAAACTCTTTAAAACAAAGAGAGATAAAGAATATATAGTATAATCTACATACTACGACCTTTCTAGCCTTAAACAGTTGGGTGAGTTGGTTAGTACAAATGAAATATAGGAAATAATTCCCCTATAAGTCATTGTATTTATTTTTCGTACACTTATAAAAGGCATAATCTTGAAATTTTTGCATAATGAGTTTGATTGATGCATGAAAATAATATATATGATATCTTTACAATTTACATATTTGATTCATTTCATGTGATTAAAGTCATACACTATTTTGTGCCTTTCTTCTTTTATAAGTATGCACACTTATTAGTTCATTTCCAAACATAAATTCTATTCGCACACACCTTAGTATGGGTGTTTGAACACATAGGATTCAATGAATTGAGAGTATTGACTTGTAAGGAGTATAGTTGAAACAGATTCGGATTCCTAAAATTGAAATTGGGTGAAGTGAAAACAAAACATTTTTTATTAAAATATGAAAGTGATTTTCGTCTAATTATTGTAATAAATCATGAATGTTTAAGAAATTAGAATAATCTATGCTTAAAGATTTTAATTATAAAACTTAAATGCAATTTTAAGCATGAAAATTTGTGTTTTATTTTACTTTGTCATTTTACTTGTTCTATTGTTTTATTTTATTTTTTGTTTTAAAGATTGTTTTATTTAGTTCAATATTTTTGGTATTATTATTAAAAATCCTCAGAAGACTTAAACTTGTCCACTAGGGTAACCTAGGGGTTTAACGGCTTGTTGCATATGCTAAATGCAACTATGCCAATCCACGAAAGTGATTTATGATAGTTTAATTTTTAGATCCTATTTTGGTTTTTACCACTTGTCTTGCTAAGGGACAAGCAAGAAGCTAGTTATGGGTTGTGGTGAGTTCTTAAAAAGTGCTAAAATTACAATGATTTAAAATATTTTAATTGATTAAATATATTTATATTTATATGCTTTTATCATATTTTATATAAATTTATCCTTTAGAAATCACAGGTATTTTTATTGTTTTATAGGTATTTTTGTTCAAAAATAACTTAAAGACTCGAAGAAAAATACTGGAGGTAATACATCACAAATATGTTAAGAAAAAAATGAGAAAAGTAAAAAAAAAATGAAAAAAATTGGACAAAATGGGTCAAAACGGTCAAAAATGTCAAAAAATATTGAGTCGCATGTGTGCCCCGTGCAGTGTCCCGCTCGTGCCAGCACATAACCACACATATCCCATGCATGCCAATGCCTGTCTACCATAAATCTTGCCCACCATACGCATACCAACCTATCTAAACATGTACAAAATCAATTTTTGAGATATTTTTTCATTTTTTTCACCTTTTCCTCATCTATAAAAAGACGCTCTCCCCTATTGTAAAAATCATCCCAAAAAGTACACATCTCTCTCTATATATATATTTATCTCTCTATAAATATTTCTTATTTTTAGTTTTTTAGTTTTAAAGTTTATCTCTTTTTTATAAGAACTAGTTATGCTTTTGTAGATTTCTAGTTTTTGATACAATAAACGAAAATGAAAATCCGTTTAGAGGTTTCCAGAAACGAAATTAGCATCAAAGTTCTGTAAGGATTCTATTATAATATAATTTTAAATGAATTCTTTATAGTTAATTTTATGTTTTATTCTTATTTTTTATGTTTAATTTATCTATGATTAAATTTAACATGACAGATTGTTTATAAATATAGTATAATGATAAAGTTGTAATGCATGCGAAATATTAAATAGGTAAAACATTTCTACAAAATAAATTGATTTTGTTTTTATTCAAGATTCTATATTAAGGATGTTAGTGAGAAATATATTATTTTTCATTACAAACTTAAATCTTAAATCCGGTCTGATTTAGAGTAGTGTTTTTTTATTTGTTGGTACAATCGCCCAGTAGTTATGGTAAAGCTCTATTCCAAAAGTTTTTATAAGAAATATTATTTAAAAATGTATTGACAATATATTTTCAGTGATGGTTTTATAACTTTAAAGTTAATACTCGGATAATTAAATTCTTAGGTTTAATTTGGACACTTTGAATAAAGTCTAATTAACTGACTCTGCCTAAAGCTATGATTAGATTGTTTGTAATTTTCTTAGAAATAAAACTGAAATTTAATACTTAATTAATTAATAAGTCCTTCCTAGGGATATTAATTAATTAATATTAAACAAAAGAATTTGGGCCCCGCCTAAGAACACTTTGATACCAAAAGGAAAAAAATCATTAAATATTTATTTATATCTTTAATAACCTAAATAATATGAGTAAGTACAATTAACTTAATTATTATATCCATAAATACTCCACTATTATGAATGTTAAAACTTTGCATTATTGTTTATTGAATCCATATCTATGTTTATTTTTTTATGTTATTAGATTAGGAAACACAAATCAAAATATCGTGATAGGATGTTTAGGATTTAATTTCATTTTTAAAATTTTGAATAATAAATTAAAAACACATATATTCCTTCCTTATATCAACCTTGTGATTATACTTGTCATTTTTATAAAATGATTCGTGCACTTGCGAGAGTTTTAGAAATATAAAACCAATGTATATACAAGATCGGTATTACTAATATGATGTTGGTCTTGTCATCATCACATCATCGGGTGAGCATACCTTCCCATCCCCCAACCTTGGTCAACATACCTCAACATCCATCAACTCGGGTCAACAAGCACCTATTCCCTCTATTAGGGACTCGAGGAAGGTAAAGGGTGTCATTTATGACGCCACAACAGATGTTAAAGGAGTGGCCCTTAAAGGGATATGGCACCAGATAGGTTGGACCACTAGGTGGACTAACTCTCCTACATAGTTCATAAGAGATAGCTCAATGCCATGTACAATGGTATTGATTCTTGGGTTGTGCTTAGCCAACTTTTCATAGCATGCAAGTAGATGTTCATCCCTACTTCTGATTGAACCACGGTCTTTCTTTCTTGTTGTATTTATTGACCTCACATTTTTTGTCTTGTTTGTAAGCCCAGCTCCTTCATGGAGTGAGCATGGTTCAAGGTGTGGATAGTTTGAAACATGAGTTCGTGATGGGAAAAGAGAGTCATGCTCCAAATACACTATGTTATTAGCCAAGGCCAATAGGTGGGAGGGCAAGGCTATCAACAAGAAGGAGAAACTATCCAAGGCCAAAGACAAGTTGAATGATAACACAATAGTTTTTTAGGAGCTCAGGAAGGCCCAGAGGAAGGTTGAGGTTGAGGTAGAAGCCTATTGGTGCAAGCTATTCGATACCAAAGAGAGATATGCCCCATATCAAGGGAAGGCGAATCAAGAGCTTGACATGATGGTCAAATAGCTCTTCTCGAGTGTCGAGATAAGGTATGGCCTAACCATGGACTCCTACAAGGATGAGGCCAAGAAGAAAGGCCTAGAGAAATACTATTATCAAATCCAAATATTCTAGTCACCATCTAGTATTCATCCACTCAAACCCAAGACGAGGGTAAGGAATAGGGCTCACACTCTGGTGCGAGTTATGATGGGACCATGAAGGGAAATGAAGAGGGTGGAATTGGGGACCTCTCATATTGGCACTAAATCAAGCCTTTTAATTAAGTAGTCTCATGGTTCTATATTCCAAACCAATCTTCTTGGCCTCTTCAACATACTGGGGACCATATTTGTTTTAAGTTTGATGCCACTCCTAATTGTGTGGTTACGAGTTCACACTCGTAACATTTTATTATTATTCATGAGAAAAAAATGATTTTGAGAACAACTCATACAGCGTGCATGATTATGTATATTTATAGCATTTATAATATTTATTTATAATGTTGACTCACACCTCTCTACTTTTAAGGACATATGTCATTAAATTTGTCCCACTATCATTCCCTATAAAATAGGTATGGGATACTGTGAAATTTAGACATCCTTTTTTTTAAGTAGATGAAAAACATTTCTCCATCTTTCCTACATGAACCTTATGGATTCTGACCTGGTAAATAGGAATTCAGCTCGAGCTTTAAAATTAGAAAATGGTAGGCTCAAGACTGAAGCAGAAAAATTGAAAATTGAGCTGTCCAAACTCATTGATAAGCTTTCCCTTAATTAAGAAATAAAGTGTGACCTCACCTCGTGTAAGGAGTAACTATCCCAAACTCAAGCTTGAGAGAGAAGAACCATGACCAAAATGGTTGCTCGTATTGACAAAGAGTTCCATTGTGGTCTTCCTCAAAGTGATAAGTGTTGCTCAGGAATGGTAACATTCCGTACTCCACTCGACCTTAGCCCCTACCAAAATGGGGGTCAATATCTACAAGAAAGTTATCAAAATTTAGGCTAAGTTGTTGCCCTTAATGAAGGAGATAAATAACCTAGACATTAGTCATGTGTCCAAACATCTACATAAATTTTTATTTTTTGGGAGGTCGAGCTCTCCGTTAGTAAATTTTGAAAGTTTTGTAAGCTTGAGCAACAAAATTATATTTTTAATAGAATGAACCTATGATGCTTGATTAATGTGCTTTATTTTTGGTAGGATGAGCACTCTACCTAGTTCTTTGACCAAAGTGATCAACTTGTAACATGTAATATTGAGAGATAGTCCTTGACCTGGTTTGTGACTACTATGATCAACTCTCTCTTCGAGTGTTGAAGTGTTCTACATAGCTCTTGATTGAGGTGATGAACTCTCTCTTTGAGTGTCATAGCGCTCTACTTGGTTCTTAACCAAGGTGATCAACTGATGCATGTAATATTGAGGGAGAGCATTCTACTTGGTCTATGACCGAGGTGATTAACTATCTCTTTGAGTGATAAAGCACTTTATCTGGTTCTTGACCAAGGTGATCAACTCATGACATGTAATATTGAGAGAGAGTGTTCTACCTGGTATATGATCGAGGTGATCAACTCCCTCTTTGAGTGTAAGAGCATTTTACCTATTTCTTAACTAAGGTGATCAACTCATGACATGTCATATTAAGGGAGAGCATTTTACCTGGTTTGTGACCAAGGTGATCAACTCTCTCTTTGAGTTTCAGAGCACTCTACCTGGTTCTTGACCAAGGTGATCAACCCCTGACATATAATATTGGAAGAGAGTCATTTCTTGGAAATAGTCACCATATATATATATAAGGATGATACATGAGGATGATGATAAATCAAAGTTCATTAGAAGTAATACTTTTTCAAGTGCCAAGCATTCCAACTTACGATATCCTCAATTCCCTCACTACATCTCAATAAGTGGGCCCCTTATGGAATCATCTCAACTATTTGGTATAGGCCTTCCCAATTTTCACCTAGCTTTCCTACCGTTCATTCTTTCTTGTTGGGGAAGACCCATTTGAGAACCTAAGCACATATAGCAAAAGTTTTGAAAGATATGGCCTTGTTTTAATAATCTATTACTCTCGTTTTTCGTTCGACTATCCTCCACAAGGCTTCATCCTCTTTTTCTTTTATGAGGGTCAATTCAAATGATTTTCCATAATGCACCAGGTAGCTCCTCAACCCATCTTTTTTTAGTGGCATCCAACATTTTATTTAGTAAGGTGATTATCAACTTATTAGAAGATTCTGTGTAACCATTGGCTTGTGTATAGTATGGCGTTGAATGGCACATCTTGATGTTCTACTTGATGGAAAAATATTTGATGTTATAGCTAGTAAATTGTTGTCGATAATTGGCAACAAACTTCTTAGGGAGGCTATAATGACAAATTATAGATTTCTAGATGAATTGAATGACTTTCTCTTCCTGTATCCTTCCTAGAGTTTCTTCCTCAATCCACTTGGAAAAATAATCTATGGCGAAAAAAAAAATATTATTTTGGAAATTTTCTTAGGGTAAAGAACCTACTATATCAAGCCCTGACTTATAGAATTTCCATAGGATACCTACTCATGTCATGGTGGTTGGTGGTGCGTGTGACAATGGGGTGAATCATTGACACTTATCGCATTCCTTGGTGTACCTTGTGCAATCTGCTAGCATAGTGGACCAGCAGTTTTGGTACTTCATAATTTTTTGGGATAGCTTCCTTCCACCTGAACAGAAGCTACACTCTTACTCGTGGGCTTCAAACAAAATTTGGTCGGACCCCTCGCTGTCAATGCATAAGAGACTAGGTATGAATGTAGTCCCTTTGTTTAATTTATCATTTTCATTCATGTATCAACCTATCTTTGCCTTAATTTCCTTGGCGAGCTTTTGTTTCTAGAGTTGGTCCCCCATTTTTAGGAAGTCAAAGATTGGGGTGAACCATAGGCTTATGGAAGCCTCTACACTCTCGACTATTTTTTTAGCCTCTTCCAAATAGGCTTCTAGCAGTATTTTCACTAACACCACTTGAGTGCGGTTAGCCTTACATACAAAGGCTAGTATGCCAAAGCGTAGGTATGATCATTCTTATTCCTAACTATTTGATTGATCTCAAACTTTACAAATTTCAAGCACTCTTTTCTTAGCCTCAAACGTGCCCAAATACTAGTTGACCAATAGTCATGAGTCACTATGCAAGGTGATGTTATCCGTTTGAGCTTCTTTGCTATCAAGGATCTAAATATACTTTCCTCATACTCTATGACGTTATTACTTGCCTAGAAGTCCAACCTGACAATATATCAAAATAGTTTTCATTATGATCAACTACGACCACCCCTAGCTTGGTGCCATTGAAGTTGTGTGCACTATCAATGAATACCTTCCAGGTCAGTCTCTCTCTTTGAACCATGCCATATACCTTTTATTTTAGCTCATTAGTGGTAACCTCTGGTGATTCACTGAACTCAATGACAAACTTAACCATCACTTCTCCCTCAATTTAGGTTTTAAACATATACTTGATATTGTACTCTCCCAACTCTATGGAAATTTTTGCTAGTCTTCTCCCAACTTCTAGCCTCATTAATACATTTTTAATTGGATAAGAGATAAGTACTACCACTGTGTGTGAGCCAAAGTAATGTTTGAGCTTCTATTATGTCATTTTTAGGACAAAGGGCAACTTATCTATCATTGAGCACCTACTTTGGGTATGGGTCAGGATTTGGCTGATGTAGTAGACATGGTGTTGGACCTTGTTTCTTTCAGCTAGGAGTATGGCACTAAAAGTTTGATGGACCATAGCCAAATACAAATAAAGAGTTTCCCCTAGGGCTAACTAGGATAGGATTTTTGCTCAAATATTGTTTAATTCCTTGAAAGGATTTGTCATAATCCTCATTCGGCATCAGATGACACCTCCAAAGACACCGCGGTTGAATGGCTTAACTGAGAGGATGAACAGAACTTTATTAGAGAGAGTTAGATGTCTACTCTCACATGCAAAGTTGCCAAAAAATTTTTGGGGGTGAAACCATACTCATAGTTGCACATGTGTTGAATCTTTCACCCTATACTCCTCTCAAGATGGATGTTCCAGATAAAGTGTGGTCAAGAAAGGATGTTTCCTATGATCATCTGCAAGTGTTTGGCTGCAAAGCATTTGTTCGTATTCCGAAGGATGAGAGATCCAAACTTGATTCCAAAACAAGATAGTGTATTTTTATTGACTATGGTCAAGATCAATTTGGCTATAGATTTTACGATCCGGTTGCAAAGAGACTTGTCAGGAGCCGTCATGCTGTATTTGTTAAAGATGAGACCATTGAAGATATTATCAAAATAAAGAAAGATGTTCCTAATTCCAATGGTGACTCATCATATTTGGAATTAATTCCTCCAACATGAGTGCCAAGACAAGTTGGAGATGAAGACCAAGTTTATCCATCTAATGAAGATGATGCTCCCATAGAAGTTGGTTCTGAAGATGAGAGAAATAATGATGTTCATTATCCAGTACCAACACCTATGGCTTCTCCTGATCCACTGAGAAGAAGTGATAGAATAAGACGACCCTCTACCTCATATCCTCTAGATGAGTATGTCACTTTCATTGATGAGGGAGAACCTGAGAGTTATGAAGAGGCCATGGATGACGAATCCAAACAAAAATGGATTGAAGTCATGCAAGATGAGATGAAGTCCTTGCATGAGAACAAAACTTTTGAGCTGATGAAGCTGCCCAGAGGGAAGAAGGCCTTGAAAAATAAATGGGTGTTCAGGGTGAAGCATGAAGGACACAATTCTAGTCTATCATACAAAGCCAGACTAGTTGTAAAAGGATTCAGCCAAAGAAAAGGTGTTGACTTTGACGAGATTTTCTCTCTAGTTGTGAAAATGACATCCATCCATACTGTGCTAGGGTTAGTAGTAAGTCTTGACTTAAAGGTTTAGCAAATGGATGTCAAAACTGCCTTCCTACATGGTGACTTGGAAGAAGATATACATGGAATAGCCAGAGGGTTTTTAGCAAAAGGGAAAAGAAGATTATGTCTACAAATTGAAGAAAAGTCTTTATGACTTAAAATAGGCACCAAGATAATGGTACAAAAAGTTTGAGTCTATTATTGGGGAGCAAGGATACAAAAAGACTACTTCAGACCATTGTGTTGTTGTGCAGAAATTCTCTGATGATGATTTCATTATTCTTTTGCTCTATGTGGATGATATGTTGATTATTGACTGGAATATTTCCAAAATTAACAACTTTAAAACACAATTGAGTAAGTCTTTTGCCATGAAAGACTTGGGGCCAGCAAAGCAGATTCTTAGCATGACTATTATTAGAGACAGAGGCGCCAAGAAATTATAGTTTTCACAAGAGAAGTACATTGAGAAAGTACTTTAGAGATTTCATATGGATAAGGCTAAAACAATTAGTTGTCTTCTTACTAATCACTTTAAGCTAAGTTCTAAGCACAACCCTTATACAGACAAAGAGAAGGAAGAGATGGAAGATGTTCCATATGCTTCAATAGTTGGAAGTCTAATGTATGCCATGGTTTGTACACGGCTAGATATCACTTATGCAGTTGGAATTATGAGTAGATTCCTTTCAAATCCTAGAAAGGAACCTTGGGTTATAGTGAAATGGATTTTCAGGTATCTTCGAGGTTCTTCCAAAATATGCCTATGATTTGGAAATGAAAAACCTGTGTTAGTTGGATACATATATGTAGATATAGTTGGTGATATAGATTCCAGAAAATCCACTCAGGTTACCTGATTACATTTCCAGGGGGAGCTTTGTCATGGCAGTCAAAGTTACAAAAATGTGTTCCGTTGTCCACTACCGAAGCAGAGTTTATAGCAAAAATGGAAGCATGTAAAGAGTTGCTATGGATGAAAAAGTTCTTGTAAGAACTTGGGTTGCAACAAGACAGTTACTAGTTATTTTGTGATAGTTAGAGTGTCATCCATCTTGGAAAGAATGCCTCATTTCATTTTAGATCAAAACATATTGATGTGAGATATCACTGGATTAGGGATGTAATGGAGAAGAAGCTATTACAGCTTGAGAAGATCCATACAGAAGAAAATGGATCAAACATGTTGACAAAAATTCTCCCAAGATAGAATTTTGAATACTGTTGGTGGAACCCTCTATATAGTCAGGAGGGGGAGATTTGTAAGTCCCTCCTACATTGAAGAGGAAGAAAATAAAAATGTTAGATGCAATCACAAATGTTAGGTGCAACCACAAATGTTAGGTGTAACCATAAATGGTAGGTTCAACCACAAATGGTAGGTGCTACCACATTTGACAAATACATCTAACATTGATAAGCAATTTTGCCTATAAATAGGCAATGTCTTTGCCTTAAAGATACATCAACACACCAAAACAAGAAGAGAAGCAAAGCAAAGCCAAATGAACAATTTCGTTTAAAGAAAAATAGTGTTGTGTGTAAGAAAGTGGGAGAGAATATCTTAGAAAAATATTAGGATGTTTTTCTAAAAAGGGAGTGATAATATAGTGAGTTTGGGAAACATTTGTGTAACACTATTTTGGGTTTATCTTAATTTATTGTATTGTCTCTCACTTTGTACCCATTAATTTTTGTTAAAATGTCCCACATCGATTGGGCATTAAATATTAAACACATATATAAATGAAGGCAATCCTTCATCTCACAACCTGGGTTTTGAGATGGAGTTAGGCCCAAATTTAACATGGTATCAAAGCAGGCAAGCTCACCCCGTGGCACGCAGCTGTAAGCCCACCACCGTCCATCGATGAATTACCGATGTGAGGGGGAGTGTTAAAATGTCCCACATCGATTGGGCATGAAATATTAAACACATATATAAATGAAGGCAATCCTTCATCTCACAACCTGGGTTTTGAGATGGAGTTAGGCCCAAATTTAACAATTTTATTAATGAAAAAAATATTTTGAGAGTTTATCTCGTGAACTTAGCCCAAATTAAAAGATAAACCACGTTAAATTTCCAATGTTATTATTTTACTCTATTGAATTTATTTTATTTTTATCTGTTGTGTTTGATACAACTAACCACCTAAGGTGCAGAAACTGTGGAAAATAAACTCAAATAAAAAAAACGGACAGATTTTAAGACAGTATTTAATGAGGAATTGAAGGGGCAATTCCAGATCATTTTGAGCAAATAAAGAGTCTACTTCATGTGTTTTTAAGTCTAGTTTTTAATGGTGAAGGTTTCAGGTCATTTGGTATTACCTACAATAAGTTATGGAAGTTTTAGCAAGGAAGGGTCAGAATTTACTAAAAACGGACAGATTTTAAGACAGTATTGAATGAGGAATTGAAGGGGAAATTCCATATCATTTTGATCGAATAAAGAGTCTAATTAGTGTGTTTTTAAGTCTAGTTTTTAATGGTGAATGTTTCAGGTCATTTGGTATTACCTACAATAAGTTATGGAAGTTTTAGCAAGTAAGGGTCAGAATTTACTAAAAACGGACAGATTTTAAGACAGTATTCAATGAGGAATTGAAGGGGCAATTCCAGATCATTTTGAGCAAATGAAGAGTCTACTTCGTGTGTTTTTAAGTCTAGTTTTTAATGGTGAAGGTTTCAGGTCATTTGGTATTACCTACAATAAGTTATGGAAGTTTTAGCAAGGAAGGGTCAGAATTTACTGTTCTGTTTAAAGCTGTTTTTTTTTAATACGAATTTTAAGAGTCTTGTTTAGGTCTATAAATAGAGTTGTATTCTGTTGTAAGAAGGTAGAGGAGAGAAATAAAAAAGAGTGTTTGATTAGTAAGAAAGAAAAAAAAATTGTTTTGTCTCTCTTCCCTCCACCAAAATAGTTATAAAATATCAACAAATTGGTATCAGAGCCGATGGCGAATGTGATGGGACAAATGCCGCTACCACGACTAACGAAGGCGAACTACGAGAACTGGAGCATTCAAATGAAAGCTCTTCTTGGATCACAAGATGCGTGGGAGGTGGTCGAAGAAGGTTTCAAAGAACCAACAAATACCACGGGATATACGGCGGCTCAAAACAAGGCGTTGAAAGAGGAGCGATCGAAGGATAAGGCGGCACTATACATGTTGTTCCGAGCCATTGACGAGTCGGGCTTTGAGAAGATTGCCGAGGCAACTACTTCAAAAGCAGCGTGGGACATTTTAGAAAAAGTGTTCAAAGGAGCCGACCGAGTAAAGCAAGTAAGACTCCAAACTCTACGCGGCGAATTGGAGAGTATGAAGATGAAGATGTCAGAAGGTGTATCCGACTACATCTCGCGTGTGCAAACAGTGGTGAATCAACTAAAATGAAATGGAGAAATTCTAACTGATGCAAGAGTGGTGGAGAAAATTTTGCGGTCATTAACCGAGAATTTTGAGAATGTCGTTTGTGCAATTGAGGAGTCGAAAAATCTGGAGGAGATGACCCTTGATGATCTCGCTGGTTCTCTTGAGGTGCATGAACAGTGGAAGAAGAAGAAGAAGAACGAGTCGCTTGAGAAAGCACTGCAAGCCAAGGTATCTATCAAAGATGAAAAGGTACTCTATACTCAAAACTTTCGTGGTAGAGGGCGCGGCCGTGGAGGTCGCAGTAATGGTCGCGGTGATGGAGGCCGCAGTCGAGATGCACACTATGAGGAGAAGGGGCAGTCAAGCCAACAAAATTGGCGAGGTAGAGGACGTGGTCATGGGAGAGGCGGCCGGTCAAATCATTCAAATGTTGAGTGCTACAACTGTGGCAAGCATGGGCACTACGCAAAAGAGTGCAAATCAAATATCGAATGCTATAATTGTGGCAAGCATGGGCACTATGCAAAGGAGTGCTATTCTGAGAAAAAGGTAGAAGAAAACGCGAATCTAGTCGCGGAAGAGGAGACAAGAGAAGATGGTGTTCTCATGATGGCCTACAAAAATACCATTCCCGACAGCGACACGGTGTGGTATCTCGATACCGGCGCTAGTAATCATATGTGCGGGCACAAACACCTCTTTGTGGAGATGCAAGAGATAGAGGATGGGCACGTGTCATTTGGAGATGCGTCAAAGATTCAAGTGAAAGGTCAAGGTACAATATCATATTTGCAAAAGAATGGTTTAAAGGGATTAATTGAGAATGTTTATTATGTACCTGATCTCAAGAGTAACATCCTGAGCATGGGACAACTCATGGAGAAAGGATACTCGGTGTTTATGAAAAATCGAGTATTACAACTGAAAGACAAGAAAGAGCGAGTAATAGCACGAGTTGAGATGGCAATGAATCGAATGTACAAAATCAACCTGTGTTATGTGCGAGAAAGGTGTTTGCGAGTTAATGTAGAAGACAAGGCGTTCCTGTGGCATTTGCGATATGGTCATTTGCACTATGGTGGTTTACAAAAATTGTCGAAGAAAGGAATGGTACATGGGTTACCCGAGATTGACTACATCGAGAAGTTTTGCGAGGAGTGTGTACTCGGGAAGCACTCGAGACACTCATTTCAGAAGAAGGCAGAATACCGAACAACAGATCATCTCGCATTAATACATACCGACATTTGTGGGCCAATCACTCCTGAGTCATTCAGCGGTAAAAAATATTTCATTACTTTTATCGATGACTATTCCAGAAAGACTTGGGTTTATTTCCTGAAAGAAAAATCTGAAGCATTCGAAGTGTTTAAAAAGTTCAAAGTAATGGTAGAGAAGGCAACTGGCAAGTTTATTAGAGCTCTACGTTCTGATCGAGGTGGCGAATACAACTCGACAGAATTTGCGAGATACTGCGCAGAACATGGAATAAGAAGGTTCCTAACCGCACCGTACTCTCCTCAACAAAATGGTGTGGCAGAGAGAAAGAATCGGACCATTCTCGACATGGTTCGATCAATGCTGAAAAGTAAGAAGTTGCCAAAAGAATTTTGGGCGGAAGCTGTGCAATGCGCAATTTATGTGCAAAACCGATGTCCACATGCGAGTTTAGAAGATAAAACTCCACAAGAAAATTGGAGTGGTAGAAAGCCGACAGTCTCACACTTCAGAATATTCAGTAGTGTGACTTATGCACACGTACCGGATCAGCAAAGAACAAAGCTAGAAGATAAGAGCAAGAAATTTGTGTTCATTGGTTATGACGAGAAGACTAAAGGTTTCAAGCTTCTCGATCCAATAAACAAGAAGGTAATAATAAGCCGAGATGTTAAGGTGAATGAAGCAAGCGAGTGGGACTGGAAAAACTCTTCCGAGGTGTTAGTAGAAAGGGGAGAATCATCAACCACATCAACAACAAACCTCGAGATCGAGATAGCAAGAAGCCCTCAAACAACTGATAATGAGGAAGAGCCAAGACAACCAAAAATGCGAAGCATGCAAGATTTGTACGACTCAACAAGTGAGGTACATTTAATTTGTCTTTTGGCGGATGCCGAAATAATTACATTTGAAGAAGCGGTACGGAATGAGAAGTGGCAAGCAGCCATGGATGAAGAAATAAAAGCAATTGAGCGAAACCGAACTTGGGAGTTGGTTGAATTGCCAAAAGGATGTCAGCCCATAGGAGTAAAATGGGTATACAAAAAGAAGATGAATGCTCAAGGCGAGATAGAGCGGTACAAGGCAAGGCTAGTTGCAAAGGGCTATCGACAAAAGGCGGGGATAGACTATGATGAAGTCTTTGCCCCAGTTACAAGAATGGAGACGATTCGCCTTCTCATTGCTCAAGCAGCTCAATTCAAATGGAAAATTTTTCAAATGGATGTCAAGTCAGCTTTTTTGAATGGTGTGCTAGAAGAAGAGGTGTATGTAGAGCAACCACCCGGGTACACAAAAATTGGGGAAGAAAAGAAGGTGCTGAAATTGAAGAAGGCACTTTATGGACTAAAGCAAGCACCTCGAGCTTGGAATACCCGCATCGACACCTACTTCAAGAAGAACGGGTTTACTCAATGCCCATATGAACATGCTTTGTACGTGAAGAAAGAAGAAGGTAACTTGTTGTTTGTAGCTCTTTATGTTGATGATCTTATATTCATAGGGAATAATGAGGAGATGATAAAAGATTTTAAAGAGGCTATGACTCGGGAGTTCGAAATGACAGATTTGGGTTTGATGAAATATTTCCTTGGTCTGGAGGTTAGACAAGAAAATACTGGGATTTTTGTATCACAAGAAACATATGCAAAAGAAATTCTAAAAAGGAACAAAATGGAGGAGTGCAACCCGGTATTGACACCAATGGAACCTGGGGCTAAACTTTCTAAGTTTGACGGTGGAGAACGAGTAGATGCGACCAAATACCGAAGTTTGGTGGGAAGTCTGCGTTATCTCACATGCACGAGACCAGACATATCTTACAGTGTTGGAGTGGTAAGTCGGTTCATGGAAGAACCAGTCTATACACATTGGAAAGCGTTGAAGAGAATTCTGCGATATATCCGAAGTACAGAATCACTCGGGTTATTTTTCTCGAGAACAGAAGAGTATAAACTGGTGGGATACTCTGATAGTGACTGGTGCGGAGACATAGATGATCGAAAGAGTACATCGGGATACGTATTCTTTATGGGAGACACAGCGTTCACATGGATGTCGAAAAACAACCCATCGTGACACTCGACATGCGGCGAATACGTGGCAAGATCATGGTGTGTGCGACATGCGGTTTGGCTAAGGAAACTTTTAAGCGAGTTGAATCTCAGACAAGAAGAAGCAACCGAGATCCGAGTTGATAGCAGGTCGGCAATTGAACTCGCAAAGAATCCAGTACATCACGAAAGGAGCAAGCATATCGATGTTAAATTTCATTTCATTCGAGAACATATCCGGGAAGGGAGTGTGAAGTTGAATCATGTAGCGAGTCATGATCAAGTAGCCGACATGTTCACAAAGCCGTTACCCACGGTTTTGCTGGATAAATGCAAGATGGCGAGGCATGAAGGATGGAAGAAATTTGAGTTTAAGGGAGGAATTTGTGGAAAATAAACTCAAATAAAAAAAGGACAGATTTTAAGAGACTATTGAATGAGGAATTGAAGGGGAAATTCCAGATCATTTTGAGCAAATAAAGAGTCTACTTCATGTGTTTTTAAGTCTAGTTTTTAATGGTGAAGGTTTCAGGTCATTTGGTATTACCTAAAATAAGTTATGGAAGTTTTAGCAAGGAAGGGTCAGAATTTACTAAAAATGGACAGATTTTAAGACAGTATTGAATGAGGAATTGAAGGGGCAATTCCAGATCATTTTGAGCAAATAAAGAGTCTACTTCGTGTGTTTTTAAGTCTAGTTTTTAATGGTGAAGGTTTCAGGTCATTTGGTATTACCTACAATAAGTTATAGAAATTTTACCAAGCAAGGATCGAAATTCTTGTTACTGTTTAAAGTACATTTTTTTTTTTTAATACGAATTTTAAGAGTCTTGTTTAGGTCTATAAATAGAGTTGTATTCTGTTGTAAGAAAGTAGAGGAGAGAAATAAAAAAGAGTGTTTGATTAGTAAGAAAAAAAAAATTTGTTTTGTCTCTCTTCCCTCCACCAAAATAGTTATAAAATATCAACAGAAACCTCATCATGAACTAAAAAATCATGGGTTCCAGCTCGTACCTCAGTGGGATTGCATATGGAACAAGAATCTTTTTGCTTCTAATATCTAAACTCATCGTCTGACTCAAAATTCTCTATAGTATCGCTTACGTAGCGTGGATCATCAAAGTGGGATGCATCCTAATTAATGAACACTAGAGAGGAATTTCTGGGTGGGCATTCCCGTAAGTTATTCGATGAGTGATGAGGAATAACTCGTTCATTGTTATTTCACACAATTTCTTCTGCTACAATACCATGGCTGATTTGAGCTAGGGCTTGATGCACTTCGAGCATAATAAGGAAATAAAAAGGTATGACCCTTTTGTAGCTGAATAAAATGAAAGGAAATAAAAAGGACACGTTGACTATACCGACCACAAAACCTAAAGAAAGAAATTACAAAGGTTAAAAGAGTAAAACAACACTATTTATTTATTATATAGATGTACTCAACTGTTGCATCAATTACTATATTTAATTACAAACTTATTATTTAACTGCTCATTTGCAAAGTGAATTTTTCTTGAATTAGATATTCAATATGCTGAATAAGATGAGATAAGAACTATATGCATAGGAATTATTTATGAGAACACGGAAACCATTAGGTTGTCATTTACCAAATATTGATGCAGTAATGTCTTTTTTATATTCCAAGATTGCAATTGTTACTTTCTCCCATTAATATCACAAATTTACCATTTTTCTATCGTATATATTACAAACATTTATGTGAAACTTTCCAACAATACAACTAATAGTCATGCGCGTACTTTTTTCAAGGCAACCTGAATGTTAAATAAGCTTAGCTAGTAAGCAACACAAATAGTTATTTAAGACTAGTAAAAGTGAAGAAGATGAGCACTTAGAAAAATATGGTGCAGAAATTTGTATTGAAAATAGAAAGAAAATATTACAAGGTTTGTTGGTTTATTGTTTAGTTCTTAGATTTGTTACAAATGATGTCTCTACATCTATTTATAGTCCTCCATGTCCTCAACCAAAGGTAGAGATAATTACATGTGTCACATAACTAATGAAATATCCTAGATATATCTAGAAACTTTATTAATACCTAATAGAAATATCTAGTTATTCTTTTGTAGGAAATTTTAGACACCTATCAAATTGAGCTTTCTTCTTATTAAATTGTCAAACCCATATGTATATATATGTTTGACCCATTTGAATTTCAACCCATATATCAATGGGTTGTGATATTCTCCCTCACCTAATTTTGCAACAACCTCATGGCATCTTTCTCCTTGAAATTACCATAGTGCATATTCATGCTCCCATAATGCTTCATTTCAAGTAATCCTTTCCATTTGAAAATGTATCAATGTAATTGGGAACTCCTCGACTTTGTATCTTTCTTTCATATAATATGCGTTATATATAATTGTCAAAAGATGTTATAACAGTAGTAGGTGCCCTTTTTTATTCTACACGAGTTAGGTTCTCCATGTCTTTATAGTATGGCTTTAAAAGACTCATATGAAAGATTGGTGGATCTTGAGCTTAGAAGAAGTTGGACTCTATAAAAAAACTTTCCTACTTTCTTCAGGATAGGAAAAGGTCGTTCGTATCATCATACCAACCCCTTATGTACTTTTCTAAGTGACTTGGATTGTTAAGGGAGAAGCTTCACCATAACTATGTCACCTTCATTAAAGACAACCTCTCTTCCCTTTTTACCAGCAAATTGCTTCATCTTCTTGGCGACTTTGCCCAAGTATGCCCTTATAGTCTTGACTTGTTCATGCCATACCTTGGAAAATTTGAACCCTCCAAGGTTCCATCCTTCGTAATTTATTGCTAAGGCTTCAATAGTGATGGGTTGTTGTCCAATGACAATTTTAAATGGATTTTTACTAATTGACTGCCTTCTTTTCAGATTTTATGATAATTACGCCATATCAAGAAGTTTGGCCAAATCATGTTGATTTGCATTCACATAATACTTCTATTAAGACATTTACATGCTCTATTTTCCCATAATTTTGTGGATGAAAGCTTGCAAAAAAGTTTAAAATTGACCCAAGTAACTTGAATAACTTGGTCTAGAACTTTCCAGTGAAGCATGGGTCTCAATCGTTCACTATAATACTTGAAATTCTCCAATACTTTATAATGTATTTTAAGAATAGACAAGTGACTTCTTCTATTGTACAATATGTTGGATAGGAATGAATATAGCATACCTTCTAAATTGATCCACCACCACGATAATGCTTTCTCATCCTTCATATTTTGGAAAAGTATAGTTAAAGTCCATGGATATGTTTTCTGATGGATGCTCAAGGATGGGTAACGGTTCAAGTAGCCTCATGGTGTTCATTGTTCTACCTTGTCTTGTTGACAAACAAGGCAAGTCTTCGCATAAGACTCAACATCATCTCACATATATAGCCAATAATATATTGATTCGAGCAAGATGAGAGTTCTCTTGCCTCTTAGGTGTCTAGCCCACATAGAGTCATGAAATTATTTGATTAGCTTCTTTCTAAAGGTTTTCCATCAAAGAATGTAAAGGTGACTTCCTTTAGTGTAGAGTATGCCAATAATGAACCAAAACCTCCTTGTTTTTCCTTCATTGACTAAGGTCATGAGATTATTACCAAACATGTCTTGTATCAATCCTTCCTTGATTCTCTCTAATAGTGAGCTTCCAGGCTTGCTCATGGTGATTAGTTCATCTTTTTGACTTAATGCATTAGCAATAACATTTACTTTTCTAGGCTTATACTTAAGCTTGTAATTCAATTTGGTTAAGAAATCTTGCCATCTCATTTTCTTAGGGGAATGATTCTTTTGAGTTTGGAAGTAATTTGTGGCAATATTGTCGGTCATGATGGTGAAGTGTGAGCTCAACAAGTAATGTCACCATACTCTGTGTTATTAAGCTTCTCACTTTTGTAGGCTATATGGTGACCTTTTTGCATCAATACTCCTCTTATTGCAAAGTCAAATGCATCAATTTGTAACTCATATGGCTTGGTGGGATCAGCCAAACATAGCACATGTTCCTTAATTATGGCATTCTTCAACTCTTCAAATGCCTCTTAACAATATAACATCTACTCCAATGCCTTTGTTTTTCTTGAGTAGGTTAGTAACTAAAACTACCTTTGGTGACGCGGTAATAGTAGCTCACTAGTCCAAGAAATTATCATAGATCGTGAGCTTTAGTCAGCAGCTTCCATTATTGTATAGCCTTTATCTTGGCCTCATCCATAATGAGTTTTACATCCCTGATCTTATGTCCAAGAAACAAAACCTCTTGTTGGGTAGAAGAGCCTTTTTCCTCCTTCAAATAAAGCCTTTTTCCTTTAAGATTTGGAAAACATGCCTTAAAGTGTTGAAGATGTTCATTAAGAGTGTTATTATATACCATATTATAGTATAAATATACCACCACAAATTTATCAAGATATGGGTGGAAATTTTTGTTCATTAAAGTGAAAAAAGTGGTTGGAGTATTAGTGAGGCCAAATGGCAAAATAATAAACTTGTAAGAACCATACATTGTCATGCATGTAGTCTTTTCCTCATTGCCTAATGCTATGCATGCTTGGTAGTAACCGGAGAACAAATCAAACTTTGTAAAGTATTTTGCCTTGCCAAGTTAATTGAAAAGGTCACCAATAAGTAGGATAGGGTACTTGTTATGGATGGTTACCTTATTAAGAGCTCGATAGTCAATGCATATCTACAAATACCCATCCTTTTTTTATTTTGGAAGACCACAAAAGCTCCATATGGAGCTTTAGATGATCGAATGTACTCGGCTTCAAGCAAATTTTTAAGTTGTCTCTTAAGTTTCTCTAACTCAAGTGGCATCAATCGATATGGACTTATGGCAAGCAGCTTTAATCCAAGTTTCAATTCGATCTTATGATCCACCTCTCTTCTAGTTAGGAGTTTCTTGGGTAATTTATTTAGCATGACATCCTTGAAATCTTCAAGGACTTCTCGCACTTTTTTAAGAATATCACTTTTGCATGCATCATCATCATCTCCTTCTAATTGTCTATGAAATGCGAGATAACCTTCCTCATTCTTCTTGCGTAACCTTTTCTTGAATTGCATGAAAAAAAAGTCTTAATGTTGACCATGTTGGGCCTTATTGTAGGTACCAAGCATGTGTTACTTCTATCAAGAATACACATTGAGTTTGCAAAAGGGAGTGGGAATGCCTTTACTTAGGCAAGGAAATCCATCCCTAATACTACTCTAAAGTTGTCCATTGGTACTATGGATAGGTTCAACATTCCAATCAATTCCCCTATCTTTCCCTTAACCCATAGGCAATGCCTTGGATTAGTATGACAGTAGAGTTCACTGCCTTCATAGAACCTCCCTCCTTGGAAGCTTTCATATTGAGTCTTTGAGCTTCCCCAATGTCTATTAAGTTATGAGAGGCACTTGTATCAACAAGTGCCTTAGTTTATATTTTGTTATGAACCAAGTCAACATACATTAATCCTTTTTCTTGTGGCTTTGTAAGGGCCTTGATAGCATTCTAAATTTGAAGTGATCCCATTTGTGTTCCACCCTCCTCAGGAGACTCCTCAAATTTAGTGTTCATTGCATTAAGAGCCTTTCTTTTTAGACAATCTCTCATCCAATGCAAATCATCACAAAAATAGCAATTATACTTTAGTTTTGTGTATCTTTTACCTTATTCTTTTCCATTATAAGGTTTTCTTAAAGCATCTTCATTGGCTACACTTTTGGCTTTGTCTCCACCTTTGCTAGGAACAATCCTTTTATCCTTGGATCTTGAAAGGTCTTTGGAGTAGTCGGTTAAGGTTTTAACTCTGGCTATAGAAGTGGTAAGATCTTGTGCAAAACTCCTCCTTAACTCAGTCTTGGCCCAAGGTTTGAATCTATCAATTAAGAAGAAGAAAGAGCCATTGCCAGATACTCCTCATTTACTTCAACCGTTGGAGGTGACTTCATGCCATCTCTTCAACATTCTCTATGTAGAATTTCTTTCTTTCTTAAAGTTTCAAATATATTGATAGAACACTTATTTTCTCAATATCTCCATACCTCCTTCTCTACCAAAGCATGGCGGTGTTAGTGAGATAGAGAGTGTTGTGTACCTTCATAATCTCATCCTCAATCTTCATGGCTTCAAGCTTAGGAGCCTCATAGGTGGTGACAAACCTAGAGGTCATAGCACGTTTTGTGTAAGGTCATATCCACTATAAGTTCCTCACAATGGGCTCTCAAGGCATCAAGCTCCTTGTTAAGGTCAAGAGGAATACACTCCATGATACATTCTTCCATGGTGGAAAATTCTTATTTTAAGGTTTAAGCCACCTTATCACCAATACTAGCCATTGTCTCTTGCATTGTTTCATTCTACCCTCAAGTTCTCCCAAACGTTTATCAACTTCATCCGTACTAGTATCAATTTTGCTTACATAGGATTCAAGGTGAACTAAACATACCTCAAGACTAGACACCATTTATTCTGATCCTCCATGCTCATGCTTAGGACTAACATTTTCCTCCACCAAGGTAGTCTCGGTCTTGTTGTTCTTAGAGGCACCCTTGGCCAAGATCTTCTTAAAACCTTCAGTTGTAAACTCTTACATAACTAGGCTCTAATACCAACTCTCACTCGCCTAATTTCTTCAAGGCCACGTGTGGGTACTTAGTTATCCAAATAGGTATTTAAGACTAGTGAAGGTGAAGAAGATGAATACTTAGAAAAATATAGTGAAGGAATTTGCATTAAAAGTAGGGATAAAATATTACAAGACTTGTTGGTTTGTTGTTTGGTTCTTAGATGTGTTACAAATGAAATCTTTACATCTATTTATAATCCTTCACATCCTCAACCAAAAGTAGAGATAATTACATGCATCACTCATCTAATGAAAATCTAAAATTGTCCTAGAAATATCTTTGATAGATAATTTTAGTAAATATCCTAAATATATCTATAAATTTGATGAATACTTAATAGAAATACCTAGATATTATTTTGTAGGAAATTTTAGATACTTATTTATCAAATTAGACTTTCCTACTATTAAATTGTGAATTCCATAATATATATATATATATATATATATATATATGTTTCATCCGGTTCAAAGAAGTGTTAATTGCACCAGAAACATTTAGTTGTTATTTGATTCACGTAATATAATTAGGATCAGAATAAGAATAAAAATGTAATGGAATAAAAATAAAATAATTTTGGTTAGTTATAATAAGTCGCTTCCCTAAAAACAAAAAACAAACTTTAAAAAAAAGCACAAAAAAGTTCAAATAAATGAAAAAGAAGACAAAAGAAGATTCTAAAGCAAAGACTACCTTCATAAAAGAGAGATCGTGTAGTCCCCGAAGCCACTCTGCTAACATTACTATGGTTACTGTGCAGCAAAGCTTCAATGAAACTCTGAGGCATCATTTTCATGGTAGGTCGCAATTAACTAAGGAATTCCAAATTAATC
The DNA here is from genome assembly GCA_030763125.1 of Hippophae gyantsensis. Lineage (NCBI taxonomy): Eukaryota > Viridiplantae > Streptophyta > Magnoliopsida > Rosales > Elaeagnaceae > Hippophae > Hippophae gyantsensis. The sequence goes on along the minus strand of CM061039.1, from coordinate 23,641,318 downwards.
AAATTCTATTTAAATTTAATTCAAACAAATAAAATTTATCTGGAATCCAGTCAAACACAAAATAATTAGCACAAAATATTCAAACTAACTTAAATTATTAATTCTATTTTTTTTAGTTAATTAAATTTATTTTTCATATTAATCAAAAAATATATTTAATGATTAAAATTTATTAGCATAAACATAATTACATAAAACACCAAAAATATGAAAAATAATATTACAATAACTGATATTTTGAAAAAAATGATAAATTAATATTAAATAAATTACTCTATCAAATAATAAAGTACACAGAAATAATACAAATTCTCACACACAAATGTTATATTACAATAGTTAGTTAATTACAAAACCTAAACATTGGTAAACATAAGCTAAATAAAACTAATTTTTAAAGTAAAAAGTCAATTTCTAAATAAATTCGACAAAAGTAAACTTCATCAAACCTATTTCATGCAAAATTCAAAGCCCGCCATCTCTTCATGGAAACTCGCAATTTGAATAAAGAATTTCAAATCTCAATAGAATTTTTCTCAACCACTAAATAAAGAACTATATAAGCAAGAGTAAACAAATAATTTCCTCCAATCACTAAACGAGCTAATATACCACATATTGATCTTCTCATAATGACCACATATTGATCTTTTCATCTTTAACATTTTTTCTTGCTTTAAAAATAAAGATATGAAAAGGAGACCTACATTTTTAAGGTTCTTCATGTTTCTAAATTCTCTTCTAAGTTAAAATCAAGGGGGTGATGAACTAAATTGTGAATTCTCAACACTAAGTGTGAAAAATAGATATATTTTTGAATATAGAACACAAGAAATCATACAATGAAAAACAAGCATAAAAAATCAATAACACCAATGATCAAAATGAAAGAGAATAGAGTATTTTATTAAATTTAGAGTTGATTCAATTTTAAGTTCAAATCAAAATGATAAAACTTAAATCATATTTTGAACTACTTGCAAGTTTACACAAAACTGATTACATATATATAAATCTCTTTGAGTATATTTAAGTAAACCATACAGTGATCATAGAAAGGAAAACCATCAATATAGGGTGGCATACAAAATATTGTAACTTTCTTCAATAGATTTTGGGCTACTGTTGGAGAAGAGTAAAACAATATTAAATGTATGACTATTGTTGGAAAAAGAGAGTTACGTGACGGTTGCTAGTTTTTAGAGAACTAGAGAGTTAAGGAATGAGTGGGTCGACTAGGACTTAAGAAGAAACATATTTCTCCAATTATTACCTAGCATGTAAGTTGTAATGTTTAAGTGTTATAGTTGTTTTTAATTTTATTTTGGGCTAACGGGCTGGCTCGAACCCAAATGGAATTTTTCCAGGTTATTTGAGGTGGTACGAATTTAATTCAATTTTTGTTTGATTCAAGTTCTATGATTTGGTCAATCATACTATGACATAGATTTTCACCCCTAGTAGTAACGTGAAAAGAATCAGCATCTAAATTTTTCAAGTCCTTATAGCATTCATCTATCTTAGAAAATTGTTATGGCCAGTATTGCTTTGAGAACCTTGATTAGTTTTAGGATTTCTTAGAGCAATATACTAGTTAGTTATAGTCTCATGTGGGAGACTACCTAAGATTCTATCACGCTTTCCATAATTATTATTAGTCTTTTTAATACCATGATTTTTGAAAGTTTTTTAATTATAGATCTAATTAATTAAAGGGGTGAATAAGTAATTAATCAAATTACATCAAATTAAAATTTGAAAAAGGACCAGACATGTCATTATGTGTAAATAAATTTTTAGATTAAAACAATCTAGGCCACAACAATAGTCTTAGAGAAAAACTATCGATCCATTGGACCACCTAAATATCCACAATGAAAATAAGGTTCAATTACAAGGCTAGGACTTAGACTATCCTCTAAGATAATGCTCCAAACTAATTAACTTACAAGCCACTACTTTCCTTCACAGTCTCCATAAAAAGATGTTTAGATCCAAACCAACGTTCCAATAAACTCAAGTCACACGAGTAATATTCGTTCAATCAACACATGAAATGTTAGCACAATAACTTAAGTACAAAACGTGTCCTAGAGAAAATTCCATAATGAATAACTCTAACTATAAGATTTAAGAATATATTAGTTAATTTTAAATCATCTAGCAACCCTAGTACAAGCAGATTAAGCACATATTCAATAAAAATAACTTATTTAAAATTAGATAATCAAATCAAATAATTATAATATTACACACAATTATTTAATCCAAGAATTGAAGAATTTAATAAAGAATAAGCTATATGAACATATAATCAAAATATCATAAATTAAATAGATTTATTAATCAAACAAATACAACCACCAATGTTTGACAGATTAATTAAAGAAATAAGTCTAACCAAATATGATTTTTTTTTTGCAAAACATTTTAAGAGAGAGCACAAAAACAATTACAAAATTATAATGAATGTGGTTGTTTGAAATAATGAGCAATGAGCTTTATTTATATGAAAAATTAAAACATTAATCATATGTAATTGATAAATATGTGTTCTATTACAAATAATATTAGTAATACTCATTAATCAAGAAGACTAGTATTTAAATAAGAGATCTTTTTAAAGTAGTATCATTGAGATTTTAGACTATCGCTTAGACTATAATTTAGGCCATATATTATACAATAAAGAGTCAATCAGAATAAGTCAAGTTTATAATGGAAAGTAGTATGTAAAGTCTAATTCATTGCTAAAACAAATCTATATTCCTTTTTTCTTCTTAAACTAAATAAACATCAATAAACAAACAAAAAGGAACAAACTTACTAAAGATGCTCACCTAGAGTTTATCAAGCACTCAAACAAAAGTATTTAAATAAACCAAAATGACGGTCATGTGACCAGAAATAAACAGTCTTTCTTAACATAAATTTTCCTGAATTTTGGTTTCTTTATATCTTTGAGTTAGAACTCAACTATCTTAGCTATCATATACCTTTTTTTCGAATCTACCTTTATATTTCACATTCATCCTAAATGAAGATGAAACATGCATGGTATGATGATGATATTTTTAGTCCTAGAATTAAATGTGTTGAATTTCATTTTCCTCTTTGAACTAACAATTTTATGCTTTATAGTAATTATTAGACATAATATTCATAAATGGATGATAACTATGATTCCTATAACTAGAAGCATGGAAGAAATTATTAAATTTATGAGCATTTATCAAAAATCTACACTTGGACCTAATGTGATTTTTCCTACCACAATAATGGCATATGAGTACAAACTTAACAGTATTTTCTACCATAAATGCAAAGATTCTTTGTGCATAATAGGTAATTATAAGAGTAGAGTTAAAAGGCCTTACAAATGTGGTTTTTGATGTTAAATGTATGGAGTTCTCATTCTTACAACCAAAGTAATGTATATTACATGAAAAAGAAGGGTTAGATGGTGTTACAAAGTGAGTTGTTTTTGAAAATGATGGTGTAGAGTGATCATCTACATAACTTAGCTCTCTCTTATCTCCAACAGGTTTTCCATAATCAAAAACTTTATTTAGCCTTTCAGTTCCAATGGTCAATCTCTTTAAGGCTTCATTTGATTCTCCAAGTTCTTGCACTAAATTCTTGTTTTCCTGTTTAAGATATGCAAGACTTAAATTCAAACAACTAGCAAGTTGAAACAATTAATTTTTTTTCTTTTTCTATGATTAAGGTATTTGATTCATAAGATTTAAGTTTATTATTTAATTTAGTTACTTCTACAAGAAACCTATCATTTTCCTTTTTAGAGCCTACTAAATCTATAAATACTTCATCAAGACTATTAGCATTAAATTTCTTTAGTAGGAATTTAGAATCATTTTTCTCATAATCTAAATCAATGTCAAACTTACTAGAATATTCATCATTAGTTGCAAGAAATGTCAAATAGTTGGTGCCATTGTTATTAGATTCGTCTAGATTGTCCTTGTTACTTTTTGAATCACTAAATGTAGCATTGATAGCTATTCCAGATCTTTTCTTTTTATTACCACAATCAACTACAAAGTGACTGATCTCATTGTATTCAAAATATTTACGACTAGTAATTTTAGATTTCTTACCTTTTGAACTCATAGATTTGATTTATCTTGGATTATGATCCATAACAAGGTCCTAAACAAACACTAAGTATATTTAGTGATACATTTTGATACCAATTAAAAGCTTTTAATTAGGATCTAATTAACTAGATGGGCAAATAATTAATTAATCAAATTATGCCAAATTAAAATTTCACAAATGGTCATACATGCAATCACATGTAAATAAAATAATGCGAAGATAAAGATTGATACGTAGATTTTTAGATGAAAACAATCTGAGCCATAACAATGACATAAGAAAAAAATCATCAGTCTACCTGACCACCTAACCATCTACTATGAAAATAAGATCAATTATAGACCAACACTTAAACTACCTTATAAGATAATGTCTCCAAATAATCTACTTACAAGTCACTGCTTACCTTCATAGTCTCCATAAAAAAGGTGTTAGGATCCTAGCCAATGTTTCAATAAATTCGAGTCACCAAGCAATCAAACTCGTTCAACCAACACCTGAAATGTTAGCACAATAACATAAATACAAAGTGTGTCCTAAAGAAAATTTAATAATGAATATTCCTAACTAAAAGATTCAAGAATATATCATATTATTTTAAATCATCTAGCAATCATAAAACAAGAAAATTAAGCATATGCTCAATAAAGATAACTTCTTTAAAGCTAAATAATAAAATCAAATAAGCAAGATATTATACACATAATTATTTGATCAAATTATTCTAGAACATAATAAAAAAGATACTAAATGAACAGATAATCAAAATATCATAAATTAAGTAGGTTCATTAATCAATCAAATACAATCACTAATGTTTGACAAATTAATTAAAGAAAGAAGCCTAAACAAATATAATCTTGGTTTTTGCAAGACGTTTTGAGAGAGAGAGAAAGAACACAAAAACAATTAGAAAATTATAATGAATGTGATTGTTTGAAATAATGAGCAATGATTTTATTTATATGAAAAATTAAAACCCTGATCCTATGTAATCAATAAACATTTTTTCTATTACAAATAGAATTAGTAATATTTATTAATCAAGAAGACATATATTCAAATAAGACTTCTTTTTCAAATATTTTTATTAAGATTTTAGGTTATCTTTTAGACTATATTTTAGGTTATATCTTATTTAATATTTTAGCCTATATCTTATTTTATATTTTAACCTATAACTTATCTTATAATTTAGGCAATATCATATCCAATATTTTAGGACGTATTTTTAAAACATTGAAGCACATTAAAGAAAATACTAAATGGTAATTTCATAAATTGACTTAATTTTAAATAAATATTTTAAGTTGAAGCCCTAGTCTCTCAATCGATCCGGTCCAAGCTCAATCGATCGAAACACTTTTCAATTTTTGACCAATCCAACAACGAATAAAATAAACCTAAGATCAAGTAGATCAAATACACTCGATTCTCGATCAATCTAGCCCTCGATCAATCAAATGAACCCAACTCGATCGATATATCCCAATTTGAAAATCAATCCCAGAGGACATTGATCGTACAAGATCAATCCTCCCCATTTGATCGATCGACCCAATACTTGATCAATCGACTAAAGTATATACCAAATATTCTTAAGTGTATAACATGTATTCTAACGTGCATAAGGATGAATATATACCTTAAACATATTGACATAAAGTTCGGAAGTTTATTCGGTTTTGAATAGCGGTCATGAAAAACGCACCTAGAAACTCATTAATATTTAAATATTTTGTTCACAAATATCGCCAACACTCACATACACCTTACAATTTTGATTAGCATATAATGATGCAGCATACCCTAAATTACTCTATCTATGACTTTGGTCTAAAGAAAATGACTTGTAAGCTTCCTATGGTACATGACTAATGTGTGTATTATTTGACAAAGCTTCTTCTTGGTCCTGGGAATAATGAACTACATTGTTGTTATTATCTACAACTACCCGTGAAAGATCAGAAGCGACAGTGCCAGATCTGTCTGTTGCACCAGCTCCATCTGAATCTGTTACTTGTGGATGCTTAGCATCTAAAGGCTTTTTCTCAATTGAATATACTTCAGAAGCCAGGACCTGGCTAGTTAAAGATGAAGCCTTCTTGGCAAGCTCTGCCGCTTTTTTCTTGCGAAATTCCTCTAATTGTAATTAGAGAACTAAACCACGCGTAAATTCCCATATGAAATTTCAAAGAGAACAAATATAATACAAAAAACTTTTCTAGACATGTAAACAAAATAATTTACTGCAAACCAATGTATGCTTTCATACCACATATTAAAGAAACAATAACCAAAAAAATGTGTTCGTTAATGTAAAGTGTATCAGTAAATAGGTATTTTCATAATTAATATATTAGGCTAATACATATTAAGCAACTGATTCAGGGAGCATTTACAGAAAAGTGAGTTTTAAGCAATCAACGCAGTGAGACTAAGGAAAGAAGGGGAAGGGAAGCCTTCCTTTAACAGTAGAATGCAGCTATGATACCAGCAAGTCCCAATTTCCCAATCAAGTAAAAGAAAGAGATGCGGTTGCAAGACTTAAAGAGATATCTCATAGTCAAAGTGAAACTAAGATGATCTTTGAAACAATGACAAAATACTTAAATCCCATGATCGAAAGCATTAACAGGACCAGCACATACAAAGTAAAAATTAATGAGGAATCAAGTAGATAAAAAAAAATTATATACCTAAATGGTAGGTTTGTTTTGTTTATATTTTTCTTATTTTTATAAGTTATTTTGAATAAAAATACATATTTATATTGTTTCTTCATTTAGATTTGACTCTTTTGTTATTTTTTTCATTTAGGTATTCATCTATCATGATCTATGTTATATTTATGCTCAAAAATTTTGTATTTTAGTATCAATTTGGATCCTAGTGTTATAGATCATGAAGATTACAATATTGTATCAAGATGTCTTTTTTTCTAAATAACGATAAATATATCAACTAGAGCAACTAAACAATAAATTAAAAAACCTTAAAATAAAGTGAAATATAAAAGCTTAAGGTTTTTCTATGTGTTTAAGAAGATTTTTAATTTTAGTTTAATAATTTTAATTATTGATGTATTTAGATAGATGGTTTTTTATCCAGATTGTATATTTTAATCTTTAATAATTTTTTTTAAATGTATTATTTTCCTTCTCCATTTAGCTCCAATCAAGCTTTACTTTCTTGTAAATTGGTAAACACTTTGTACATCTTCAAATATTCTTACATTATGTAAATTTTTTTAACACTAGGTAGGATTATTATTCGCAAATTTATAAGACAAAACAAAATGTTAGGATCTTTGATCACTATGATAAGATCCTCTTTAACCTTTTGATACTTAAATTAGTAACAAGGTGATGAAGATTAGAAAAGATCTAGGTTTCGTTCAGTGATTGAAAGTAGAGATAATGTTTTTCTGTCATTATATGTTATGAGATTTAAGATACGATAGAATCTGTGAATAAATAAGGAATAATTACTTGTCATTTATCTTTTTATTGAGATTGTAATGTGATCATCTTATATGATGCTTTAATACATATTGGGCTTAGTTTGAAAAGTTTTTTTTTAACTGAGACCACTCTTTGCTTGTCACATGAGATATACTAAATTATACCAAATGCGAGACTTATATGATATTTCTATCTCTCAAATATCATTTAATAAAAAAAAATTGGACTTATCAAGAAGTTTTTGCAAAAGAGGAAAAAAGAAGAAAACAATAAAAATGTAAATATGTAATAGGAATAATATCATAATTAGATTCATAACTAACACAACATAATATGAAACTTCAAATTACAATAATAAAAAATAATTACACAAATTATTGTCACTTATAAAACTTTAAGCAACCCGAGTCGACTATAGCTTAGAGTTGCTTATTTTGATCATATCGACGATGATGCCAACACACAGTACTTTGAATAAATGAAGCTGCGATTGACTCAACAAGTTTTAAATCAAATTTTCCAGATTTTACAAGATTGTGTATGATTCGGATCTTGAATCTATTGACTATAATTCTTATATCATTGTCCATTATAGCAAAGGCCTCCACCTTTGTAAGGGCTTTTACATTTGTATCTGAGATGAGAATATTTGAATCTGAGCCAACCCTAATAAACGCTGATTTGAAAATCCATTCCAAAAGTTCTTCTCCATAGACATTTTCTTTCAAAATACGTCTAGAATTGCCAATAATATTAACACTATTGTTATTACCAACACTAGGTTTGAAGTTCCATATAACACCTTGTGTGATTAATAACATAAAATCCAATGGTTTTCCTTCACAAATTATGTAACTATTCTCAGAATATATCATTGGTTTTAGGTAATAAGTAATAATCTCCTTCAACATATCCTTTAACATTTCGTTGTTCATATTTTGAAGAGTTGCAACCTATAATGTTAAATAAAATAAATTATATTTTTTATATTAATATTTAATTATCTTATTTTTATTTAAATATTTTCCTCTCTATTTTTTCTATTTTAATTATTCAAGTAAACAAAATGTTTACCTAATGCAATTAAAAATATAATTAGGTGAAGAAATCTACTTCTTTATCCATAAAAGATAGCTTTTAATAACATAATAATAAAATTATAATAATTAAAAAATAACATTACGTATAAATGTCATTTTTATAATAATAATAATAACTACAAGATCATGATATTTTCACTTAAAATAATAAATTGTATTTATTTTTGTCAACAAGTTGTGATTAAGTGGTATAAATTCAATTCTAACATGTAGAATGCTCAAAATTCTAGTTATAACTTAGAGTGTATGAGTTTGGATTGTATAAAATAATATTGATAAAGACTAATTTTCTCTTTTAACAACAAAATGTTTGTTTATGGCCTGCATAACATGTACATGGTACCAATGATGAATAACTAGAGACCAAAGAACTAAGGTGAAATTGGATACGTGTACTTCTATAACTTTTTATAAATAAATTTTTAATTATAATATTTATAAAATTATACATAAATTAATATATAAAACAAAAATACGTATTTAAATTTTATATTTATAATATTCAATATATTAACAAAACTTAATAATTTAAATATATTTTTATTAAAATGAGATTCATATAATATATTTTAATTTAAAATAAATAATAACTAATATTATTTTTTACCTATTATAAATCTTAAATGTGCATCGGTGCATTCTTTAGATCACAAGTCTTAAATACTTTTGGGTGAATAGTCGTGCTTTTAACATCTTTGAAAATATTTACATTTGTGTAAATAATACATGCATATATGAAATCACCTACTTAAAAAAATACAATTACATTCCTTTTTTAGATATGGATAGCAGAGCCAACTTTTCACAGACCTTCTTTCTTGAGTTGATAGAAGAAGAACTAGAATTTTCAAATGAATATCTTTGATTTCTGGCATGTATCGAATGTTTCGCATTAATTTTTTTTAATCTTATCCTTATTGGGAATGTTATTGTTATTTAACCACACATCCACATCTATTTCTTTGTATTTCATCCCCTGCCATTTTTCCTTTATTATTGGACCTACCAAGACCTCAATATACACCTATGCCACAAGTATGGTTAGTAAAAGGCTTGATATTAGTATGGTTAGTATATATATATCATATTTTTTTAAATAATACCTTTGTCAAATTCCATCTCAAATATAGTTTGATAAATAAATATTTGTTTTTTTAATGATTAATTCATACATCTTTTAATTGTATTGCTAGAATTACAATTAGATAAAATAAACCTCTTTAGATTTGAAATTTTATTTATTCTTTAACCAAACTAAGAAAAACTCCATGCCATATATAGGAGTTTTTTTTCTTCTTCTTTTCTTTACACTTGTCTCCTAAATTAAAAATGTAAATAAATAAGAGATAACTTTCTTAAATACAAAGTGTATTATTTTTCTTGGATGCTATTATGCTAATATATATAGGAAGAGATTCTTTATTTATAATCTAAAAGTCTCTTTAAAAATTCATATAAAATTAACATGAGACTAAATATTAAATAAAAAAAACTAATAGTTATTACTTATATTGAGTGGCATATATAGAGTTAGAAATCATGAGGAGGGATTTTTGAAGGAAATTGACATGATTACTAGTCTTTTAAAATACGATAGAATCTGTGAATAAATAAGGAATAATTACTAGTCATTTATCTTTTTATTGAGATTGTAATGTGATCATCTTATATGATGATTTAATACATATTGGGCTTAGTTTGTAAAGTCTTTTGTTAACTTAGATCACTTTTTGCTTGTCACATGAGATATACAAAATTATACCAAATGCGAGACTTATATGATATTCCTATCTCTCAAATATTATTTAATAAAAAAAATTGGACTTATCAAGAAGTTTTTGCAAAAGAGGAAAAAAGAAGAAAACAATAAAATTGAAAATATGTAATAGGACTAATATCATAATTAGATTCATAAATGACACAACATAATATGAAACTTCAAATTACAATAATAAAAAATAATTACACAATTTATTGTCACTTATAAAACTTTAAGCAACCCGATAATAAAAAATAATTACACAATTTATTGTCACTTATAAAACTTTAAGCAACCCGAGTCGACTATAACTTAGAATTGCTTATTTTGATCATATCGGCGATGACGCCAACGTACAGTACTTTGAATAAACGAAGCTGCGATTGACTCAACAAGTTTTAAATCAAACTTCCCAGATTTTGCAAGATCGTGTATGATTCGGATCTTGAATCTATTGACTATAATACTTATATCATTTTCCATTATAGCAAAGGCCTCCACCTTTGTATGGGCTTTCACATTTGTATCTGAGATGAGAATATCTGAATCTGAGCCAACCCCAATAAATGCTGATTTGAAAATCCGTTCCAAAAGTTCTTCTCCATAGACATTTCCTTTCAAAATACGTTTACAATTGCCCATAATATTAACACTATTGTTATTACCAACACTAGGTTTGAAGTTCCGTATAACACCTCGTGTGATTAATAACATAAAACCCAATGATTCTCCTTCACAAATTATGTAACTGTTCTGAGAATAGATCACTGGTTTTAGGTAAGAAGTAATAATCTCCTTCAACATATCCTTCAACTTTTCGTTGTTCATATTTTGAAGAGTTACAACCTATAATGTTAAATAAAATAAATTATATTTTTATATTAATATTTAATTATCTTATTTTTATTTAAATATTTTTCTCTATTTTTTCTATTTTAGTTATTCAAGTAAACAAAATGTTTGCCTAATGCAATTAAAAATATAATTAGGTGAAGAAATGTAATTCTTTATCCATAAAAGATAGCTTTTAATAATATAATAATAAAATTATAATAATTAAAAAAATAACATTACATATAAATGTCATTTTTATAATAATAATAATAATAACTATAAGATCATATGGTATTTTCACTTAAAATAATAAATTGTATTTATTTTTTTCAACAAGTTGTGATTAAGTGGTATAAATTCAATTCTAACGTATAAAATGCCCAAAATTCTAGTTATGACTTACGTGTATGAGTTTGGATTGTATAAAAAAATATTGTTAAATATTAAATTTCTCTTTTGACAACAAAATGTTAATTTATGGTCGGTCTCTATAACATGTACCTGGTACCAATGATGAATAACTAGAGACCAAAGAACTAAGGTGAAATTGGATACTTGTCCTGTTATAACTTTTTATAAATAAATTTTTAATTATAATATTTATAAAATTATACATAAATTAATATATAAAACAAAAATACGTTATATTTGAATTTTAAATTTTATATTTATAATATTCAATATATTAATAAAATTTAATAATTTAAATATATTTTTAGTAAAATGTGATTCATATAATATATTTTAATTTAAAAAAATAATAACTAATATTATTTTTTACCTTTTATAAATCTTAAATCTGCATCTTTGAAAATGTTTACATTTGTGTAAATAATGCATGCATATATGAAATCACCTACTTAAAAAAATACAATTACATACCTTTTTTAGAATTGGATAGCAGAGTGAACTTTTCACATATTTTCTTTCTTGAGCTGATAGAAGAGGAAGTAGAATTTTCAAATGAATATCTTTGATTTCTGGCGTGTATTGAATCTTTCGCGTTAAAGTTGTTTTACTCTTATCCTCATTGAAAATGTTATTGTTATTTAACCACACATTCACGTCTAGTTCTCTGTATTTCATCTCCTGCCATTTTTCCTTTATTATTGGACCTACCAAGACCTCAATATACACCTATACCACAAATATGGTTAGTAAAAGGCTTGATATTAGTATGGTTAGTGTGTATATATATATATATATATATTATATTTTTCTTGTAAAATTCCATCTCAAATATAGTTTGATAGATAAATATTTGTTTTTTTAATGATTAATTCATACATCTTTTAATTGTATTGTTAGAATTACAATTAGATAAAATAAACCTCTTTAGATTTGAAATTTTATTTATTCTTTAACGAACTTAAGAAAAACTCCATGCCATATGTAGGAGTTGTTTTTTTTTTCCTTTTCTTTACACTTGTCTCTTAAATTAAAAGTGTAAATAAATAAGAGATAACTTTCTTAAATACAAAGTGTATTATTTTTCTTGGATGCTATTATGCTAATATATATATATAGGAAGAGATTCTTTGTTTATAATCTAAAAATCCCTTTAAAAATTCATATAAAATTAACATGAGACTAAATATTAAATAAAAAAAACTAATAGTTATTACTTATATTGAGTTGCATATATAGAGTTAGAAATCATGAGGAGGGATTCTTGAACGAAATTGGCATGAACCATATATATATATATTCAGAACAAACCTGGACTTGTCCAATAAAATACAAAAAAAGCACGAGCCCAGCGGTGGTAATTAAAGCTCCAAAGCAGGTCTCCCACAGATAGCCACTTGATTGGAGGTTTTGGCCACAAGAACTGTACATCAATAAAATTAAAAACAAAATAATATTTTAATTATTTATTTTTAGGAAGTTACAATAAAACTGGATGTAATTATTTATTTTTTATGACTCAGATAAATAAAGACAAACTCTTAAAAATGTCTTACGTCAGATTTCGCAATCCCCACCAAAAAGAATGAATAATCTTTCTTGGAATATCTTTTGTGACAAGCAAATCAGCTTTAATTGCTTCTGTGTAGATTCCGAAATCAAAGGTTTGATTTACAGAGCAAAAGTTACTTGTCGAATTCTTCCCAGTGGTGTCTTTGCAATCTAACATATTTGATGCACATGATGTCTCTAGCTGTACTGCAAAGAAGTACCAGAAGGATCCGAATATCTGTATTCAAAGTTAACAAGTGAATGGAAAATTAAAAACAAAATATAATTACTTATAAAATATATAAAGTTTTTATTATTACCTTCATAAAAATATATAAATTATATATTATATAATTATAGTTAGATATATTTAAATATCATATTTTATTTAATATATTTAATAAGTTTATGATATAATATTATCTAATCTTATTTAAATATTATTTTATCTCATTACATTTTATTTATATTATAATAAATTCGTTTATGTAAAATTTAATTTTTAAGACGAATTAATTTTTTTTATGTTAAAAAAAAGATATAATTTAATTCTAAACTATGATTTATTTTTTATGTTAAATTAAATTTTTTTTATATTTAAATTATTTATTTTAAATTTAATACTTCTAACTAACTATTTATTAATTAAATTATTTTAGCATTATATGATAGAAATACATTAATGCACCGATACAACATGAGGTCTCTTGCTGTACTGCAAACATATTTAACGATCAAACATTTAAATTATATATAGATTAAATTATTTTTTCTTTAAAAATTCCTAGTGGTGTCTTTGCAATCAAACATATTTGATGCACCGATCCAACATGATGTCTCTTGCTGTACTGCAAAGAAGTACCAGAAGGATCCGAATATCTGTATTCAAAGTTACCAAGTGAATGGAAAATTAAAAACAAAATCTAATTACATGAAAAATATATAAAGTTTTTATTATTACTTGATAAAAATACATTGAAGTATGGTATTTTATTTAATACCTTTAATAAGCTTATAATATAGTATTATTTAATTTTATTTAAATATTATTTTATCTCATTACATTTTATTTACATTGTAATCATAATAAGATTAACTTTAAACATAATATTCTATCATTTTGTAATAAAATTTTACATTATAAATAATTATACATTTATTATATTTTTTTATTTTTACTTATTTTATTTAAGTCTATTTAAAACAAATAAGATATTACAATTAGTATTATCTCTCATAAAAAATAAGTAAGACAAAATAAAAGACAAAATAAGATGGATTATAAAAATTAATGGGTTCTATATTAGATTTCATAACTATTTCATCTTAATTTACCATTAATTTTAGTCTAAAATTGATAATTTTTTAAAAATTTAATTAAAAATATCATAAAATAAGTACCCATACACATAAGATGATTTTGAGACCTCAAACTCTATTTGTAATTGCAACTTACATAGTTTTTTAAGATATAAAAAAAAACTCTAATTTTTGTATAACTTAATTATTCTCGTGAGTTTACTTTTATATCCATTAAAAAGGTCAGATGTATTTTATACTAATTAAAAAAAAGCATTTTTTTAACATAAAAAAACATATAATTTTTATGTTATACAAAAATTAAAAGTTTTGCATAGTTTTGAAGTATATCTTTAAATTATACAAAAAGAAACAACATGAATTATGCTATATAAAAAAAAAAAAAGAACTTACGTGACTGAGTCCAAAGAAAAATAACAAATTCCAAAATATTACTGCTTTAGGAGAGATACAAGAAGTCTTTTTAATTCTCAAATACATAAGATATATCGTTGAAGCTCTTGGAAAATATTGAAACACGATGATAGAATTAAGATTCTTCTTTTTAATCAACTGTTCTGATCTTCCTCCTCCGTTAAAGAAACTTGCAATTAACGCCTAAAAATATATATGAGTTTATTTATAATTAATATGTAATAAAATTTAAGCAGATTAAACATTATAAACAATTGAACACGAAAGTTAAACAATTATGGTTGCTATTCTTACTTGTGGAAGAGGAGCAATACACAGGATATCGATTAACATGTTGAAGTAATATACCCAAGAGTGCTTATGTCGACCAAATCCCACTAGAACTTTGTAAAGTATACGTTCCAGGAAGAAAATGTCAGTGACTGAACGCAATACCAGAGCAACAATTTTCACATCGTTTTCAATAACAACACACTTTTTATCCTTATTTATGTTAGGAATGAATAAGAATAATGTATCCATTGATACTCCGATCGTAAATAAACATAAATATAATTGGTTCATTCTCAGAACGTAGTGGTAGTGAATGATTGTTCTCTTTATTTTTTTATTTAAATCTGATGATGTAGCATTTTTTGAGTAGTGATGACGTTGAGATTCGGATCTGTTAATTAAAATTAAAAAAATGTCTTATAATCAGATTAATATTATTAATTAAATTAAAAATATGTTAAGTAAATTAAAAGAGTAAATTGAGTAGTACTAACCTCTCTGTTACGGCATTGAGCTCTATATCTCTTTCTTGTTCATCATGACGCGTACCCATTACTAGTAGATCTAAATGCTTTAAAAAGATTGATAATTATATTCAATAAAACTATCCGGTTCTCAAACGCTAGTTATATATAAATTCAAATGTATAATGGGTGGAAGAATTCAAGCCTTGAACTAATTAATGAATTACAGAAGTCAACAAAGTCTTTGTGCTGAGTTTTTTTATGATAAAATATAAATGATAATTTATATAATTTATCATTTTTTAATTTTAAATTAAGTATAATATTATTTAATTTTTATTATTATTATTTAAATTTTATTATAGATTCCAAAAAAATTAAGATTCAAAACTTTAAAAATATATATTTTAAATATTTTTAAATTTAAATAAATATTTCTCTAAATATATATAATATAAACGCTTTAAAAGGGAAAAAATGGGTGGATGAATTCAAGCCTTGACCTAATTAACGAAGTACAGAAGTCAACAAAGTCTTTGTGCTGAATTTTTTTATAATAAAATATAAACACGTGTGGTTATAATTATAATGTTTTACCTCAAATGAACCCCTTACGTAAATAAATATATACATATAAAACAAATATTCTCCACCTTATTTATAAACCTAATATATATGTTATCTACTAGTCTAACAGATTTTCTTTATTATTAGTTGATCTAGGATGGCAAACTAAGATGATTTTTTTTTAAATTATAAAAAAAATATTTAAAATTTATAATAATAAAAATAAAATCTTAAAAATATTAAATAGTTTTTAATTAAATGATAATAAACATTTAACAAGTCTCTTCAATTCTCAAATAATGCTGATTATACATAAAGTGAAATGAGTGAATAAAGTAAAAATGGGTGGATGTATTCGAGCTAATTATTGAAGTAGAGATAAGATCAATAAAATAAAAATGAGTGATGTCTTTTTTATTTATTTATAATAAAATCCCGTCTAATCATTAGATTATAAATAAGATTATTTAACTTTTTAATTTTATAAAAAAATAAATTTAAGATAAATTATATTTTTTTAATAATTTTTTGATAATTAAATATAATCACTTACGTTTCCTCTTCGTAAACTATATCAAATTTGATTTGAAGGGTATCTCCAATTTATTATTTTATTTTATATTAAAAATTATATAAATTTTTTCTATTTTTCATTCGATAACATTAAATATTATATTAAAAAATATATTTATTTATAAAATAAAATATTTTTTATCTATTATTATATTCAATCAATTAATTAATTATATATTATTATTAATTAATTAAAAAATTAAAAAATTAATAAATAAAATATTATGTTTTTTATATAAATTAAAATTACATTTAATTAAAAATATACATGAATAGATATTAATTCATTTAATTATTATATTCATTCAAAAAATGTTAAATTAATATTTTTTAATTATACTGTGAAATTTTCTATTCTTGATATATTTATGTCTAGAAATAAATTTTTTTAATATTTTTATATTGTGTAATTAATTTTAAATTATTATATATAATAAAAATTTAACAATATAATTGATGTTTTAGTTTATATTAGATTTTTAATTCTATGTCCTATTAACAATTTTTTTAATAATTTTATATCCTATAATTAATTTTAATTTTTATATATAATATAAAATTAAAAAAAAAATGATGCAGTTTGAACAATGTTTACGACCATAAATAATATTGCAATAATTTTAATATAATAATGTTTACGACCATAAATCTAGCAAATTTTTTTATTAGTTGATTTAGGATGGCCAACTCAGTTCAATTGTTCTTCTTAGAAATTAAAAAAATATCTTAAAAATTTGCAATAATAAAAATTATATTTTAATATATTAAATTATATTTTATTAATATTAAACTATATTTAAAATAAATATTAAAAACTTGTTCTCAAAGCTGATTATATATAAATTAAAATAAATAAATAAAGGAAAAATGGTCGGATTAATTCAAGCTTTCTTCTAATTAATGAAGTAGTTGTAGAAAAAAAAGAAAAAAAAAAGAGCTAATTAATGAAGTAGAAATGTTCACAAAGTCTTTGTCCGGACTCAAGTCTTCTTTTTTAAAAAATAATAAAATATACTGTCCCTTCGTTGCCAACTAAACCAAATTTGGTTTTAAATATTAGAGAAGTAGACACTGCGCTATCTGCGGGGTCTAGCGAATGTTTTCTTCTTCTTTTTTATTCGATGATTTAGGATAGCCAACTCAGATGATTTTTTTTAAAAAAAATTATAAAAAATAATATTTTTAAAATATATAATAATAAAAATAATATTTAAATAAGTAATCAATATTGTTATTAGATAATCCTAATTATATATAAATTAAAACGAGTAAATAAAGAAAAAATGGGTTGATTAATTCAAGATTTAAACTAATTAATGAAGTATAGTTGGAAAAAAAACAACTAATTAATGATAGTAAAAAAAGTGATGTTTGGTTGGAGAGACCGGAAAGAAATTAGAATTAATTCCTTCTATTTGTGTATTTAGTTGAGCGGAATGGAAGAGACAGAATTAAAATCGATTACTAAAGGAGAATAAATAACATTGATTCTCCATTTCTTCTCCCTTTAGGGATCATGATTCTATTTCCATAAAAAAAAAAATTCTCACTTTTACTCTTACTCCAAATATAACCAAAAATTTAAATCTCAAAACCTAAAACCCAAAACCCTAAATCTCAAAACCTTAAATCCTAAATCCTAAACCTTAAATCCAAATCCTAAAACCCTAAACCCTTAAACCAAAAACCCAAAACCTTAAATCCCTAAACTCTAAATCCTAAATCCCAAAACCCAAAACCCTAAATCCAAATCCTAAAACCCTAAACCCTAAACCGTTAAAGCAAAATCCCAAAACCATAAATCCCAAAACTCTAAACCCTAAACCCTAAAACCTAAACCCCAAAATCCTAAACCCTAAACCCTAAACCCCAAAATCCTAAACCCTAAACCTTAAACTCTAAACCCTAAACCCCAAATTTCAAATCCTAAAACCCTAAACCTTAAATCCAAAATCCTAAATTCTAAAACCCTAAACCCTTTTTAGAAAAATAATAATTTTAACCCTAAACCTTAACCCACAAATATAACCCTAAACCCAAAATCCTAAATCCCTAAACCCTAAACCCTAAATCCTAAATCCCAAATCACAAACCTCAAAAGCTTAAACCCTATTTAGAAAAATAATAATTTTAATAATATATTTTGTCTGACGAAAAAATAGTAATTAAATGACATTATTTGTATTTTACTGAATATAGGGGTATTAAGGTAATTTACAACTTTTTTCATTCCATTCCAGTGGCAAACCAAATACTATAATCTTGATTTCGAGCTTGATCTTTCTATTCCATTCCATTTCATTCTCATTCTAATTCTGATTTCGATTTCATTCTGCGAACCAAATGCCACCAAAGAGTTCTCCGAGAAGATTAATCACTTAAATGTAAAATTAATTAATTATTTTGGATTGGTATATTTGTTTTTGATTCATATAATATTAATTTTTTTGTGTTATTTCAATTAGATGATAATTTTAACATATAAATTCAATATCAAATTAAAAATTCAATATAAGTTGTTTAATTATTTTTATTTTAATATCATCACGGTTATAAAAAATATATGTTTTAATACTTTTATGGAGATCTATTAAATATATGTTCATTACATTATAAAGAATATATGTTTAAGATTTATGAGGAGTTAAAAATGAGGGTACCATGATATTATAATCATTTTATTTTTATGCACATTTTTTATCTTTCTTAAATTTGTGTACTTTAGTCAAGTCATTGATATAATTTAGATATTTTAATCTTCTTTATTTGTTAATTGTTTTGGTTTTTGATTTTTTTTAAATATAAGGTTGATATGGAGCACCTAGAATGAAACTAAGATTGTGATAAGAAACATGGGTTCCTTCATCATGAATTTCAGTTAAGATGTGAAGCAACACCTAGTTGATATCTAAAACTCTCTGTCTGAGAAAACTCCATGGAAGCATCTATTATATACCCATCATTTTGTTACATGTGAACTGCTGAGGTAGGTTTTGGTGAGACTCCTCATAGGATTATTCATAAACCTCAAGCTCCTCCCAAGCGCATGACCCTTCCTATAGACTATGGAGGTAGGTTTGAGGTGGTCCCTGATGATGGTGAACTAGACCTCAAACTTGAACATATCGTTTCCCTCATATTTTTCTATGGCTCAAATTTGTAATACTAACACCTATTCACCCTTTATCTTTGTAGATACTATGGAGTTTGATGCTAATGCTCTTATAGTGCGGGTTAAGATTAGGGTTCCTTCTCTAAGGACGAGTTGTTAGAAAACTACACCTCCCTTAAAAGGGAAAAGTTTTTCTAAAAGAAAGAAGATGAGTAAGTCCTCTGGACATGATGGCCTCTCCATCCCTTCTAAAAGTAAAAAGAAAATGACCATGGATGAACCCTCTCCTAGGCTTGATTCCTCACCACCTTCCCTAGACTCGCATACCTCACTTCCTCCCAACTCGACTCCCCATGTACCCATTCACCTCGTAAGGGATTCAAGAAAGGGGAAGGGTGTCATCAATGAACTTACTACCGATGTGGATGAGCTGGCTCTATATCAGGGTATGGCACCAAAGCAACTCAACCACTATGTGGGTCATCTATTTGTTATGGCACACGAGAGGCAGATTAATGCCATATGTAAAGATGAGGGCTTAAAGGTCATGATTAGTTGCCTGATGTACCAAGTATTCCAATCTTACCTCTCATTTCAAGTGCATGTTTATCTATTATCATGTATATTTCTCATGTTTGACCTCATATCCTTTAGATGTTTTAGTTGTAGCTACTTTATGGGTTGAACAGGGTGTGAGGTGTGGAGCGTTTAAAGCATGATCTTGTACAAAAAATGAAAAGCATGCTTCAACTTGGGTTAAGTATGCCTTGCTCTTGGAAAAGGCCAACAAGTGAGAGTTCAAGGCTACAGACAAGGAGAAAAAACTATCCAAGGCCATTGTCGAGCTAAATAATTACGTGAGGCGTGTGGTAAAGCTCAAGAAGGCCTAAAGAAAAGCCAAGGTTTATATTAAGGAATGTGATCATAGGCTAGCCAAAATAGAAGATAAGGACAAGCACGAGCTTGATTCTATTACCAAATAGCTCTCATTGAGCATGGAAATAGGTTATGGGCTAGCCATGGACTCTTTTAAAAAAGAGGACAAAAAGAGGGGCTTGGGTGAGTATTATTACCAGATTTTGGATATCCTAGTCACTCTCCAATACATGCCTTCTCAGTCCCAAGATGGGGACAAGGAATAGTTCTCATACTTAGGCGAGATTGGTGACAAGACTGAGGTGGACGGTACAAAAGGTGAGATCAGGGACCATTGACATGGTAATAACTTGAGGCTCCTATTATAGTAGATCTAAGCCTTTTTTTTTCTTTCTTTCGAGCTTGATGCCACTCCTACTTGTGTGGTCGTGGGTTGTGCTTTGTAATTTTCTTTTAAACCATTAATGAAAATCAATCTAATCTTGAGAACCAATTGTGTTTATTCCTAATGGTGCATTTTTATCATTTTATGTGTCCATTTATGATGTCAACCTACCTCATTACTTTTGGGAAATTTGTCATTAAATTTTTCTTAACACTATCCCATATAAAAGAGGGTTAGGGTCATTTACTGAATTCAGTCAATCTTTTCGAAATATTTTCCATGTACTTCTCCATATTTTTTATTCAAACATTATGGATTTTGATTGTGCTAACAGACATTCAATTTGGGCTTTAAAATTGGAAAATGTAAGACTTAAGAACGAGGTCAAGGAATTAAAAACCGAGCTATCTAGGCTCGAGAATAAGCTAAAGCTTTATCAAGAGATCAAGTGCAAGCTCGCCTTTTATATGGTTTGTGTGGTGGTTTTCTTTTGTGTTGGAAGTCAGATTTAGAGCTACAAGTTCAATATGCAGGCTCTTGTTGTATGGCTATCAAAATTTGTAGTCCTTTTGATAATATTAATAGCTAATTGTTGTGTTTTATTTATATTCTCCCTTATTAAAAATCTAAACACCAAAGCTAGGATGAAATTCATAATTTATCTGCTACAATTGATGATCCTTGGTTAATGGTGGGGAATTTCAATGATATTATTAATCCCTCTAAAAACTTGTGAGGTCAACCTGTTTATTTAATGACAATAATTGTTTAATCAATTTCATGACCTCTACTGGTGTTATTGATTTTGGTGGTACTAATTTACTCGGTATTACAAGAAATGGTATTGATTGTATTCATAAATGGCTTAATCCTGCTATTGCAAATCCAAATTGGATTCGCACTTTTCCTAAAGCCATGATGTCTAATCTTCCTTTCTATGCTTCTGATCATGCTCCTTTACTATTTTATTTATATGGTTTATGTGAATCTTTTCTCAATGAACTTTTAGATTCATGGCTGCATGGTTAAGAGACAAGGATTATGAATGCCTAATTCAGGACACCTAGATTCTTCATCATTCATAATCAGAGACGTTTATGTAGAAATTAAAAAGACTTTCATTGGAGCTGTCTAAGTGGAAGAATGATCATTTTCGTAGTATTCAAGTTAAACTAAAGATACCTAAAGCTAAATTGAAAGATATTCATTCAAATAGATCATCTCTATTTGATTCAAATCTTGAAAAATCTATTTTTGAGGAGTTTGATGAACAATTAGCATGATGTGATTCTTTATGGCATCAAAAATCAAGGGAGTTGTGGATTAAGAAAGGATAACAAAATATTAAATTCTTTCTTGCTTATCGTAATTCAATTGGAAAAGAATTCGTTGGAAATTGTGTTAATTATTTCAAGTCATCTAACCCACTTCCTTGTGATTCATTATCCATATTGTTTAGTTCAATTGTTTTTGAGGATTGGAATAAGTTTTTGATAAATATTCCTTCTCCTTCTAAAATTAAAGAAGCATTGTCCTAATCTCAATGACTTTTAGCTTTTA
This sequence comes from Hippophae gyantsensis, assembly GCA_030763125.1. NCBI lineage: Eukaryota > Viridiplantae > Streptophyta > Magnoliopsida > Rosales > Elaeagnaceae > Hippophae > Hippophae gyantsensis. Next base: position 23,618,539 of record CM061039.1, on the reverse strand, counting down.
TTTTATAAATAATGTTACTATATAGTTGGTGATGAGATAGTTAAAGACTGTAGGCTTTCTTTATTTTTTGGCACCTCAAGCCAAGTTGGAATTCTACTTTTATTTCGTTGCTACCAAAAATGTTTGATCCAATTGAAGTTAATCATTATAGACTCATTAGTCTTTGAAATGTGATCTATAAGATTATTTCACAGATTTTGGTCAAACATTTAAGAGGAATTTTAAGTGCACCCATTTCCCCTGTCCAAGTTGCTTTTATTCTAAGAAGGTGGATTATTAAGAATACTTTGATTGCTCAGGAGGTGGCCTCCCCAATTTCAAATAAATATTCTAAAAAAGGGGTCTTATGGGAATTAAACTAGATTTATAAAAAGCTTATGATAAAATGGAATGTAACTTTTGGATTCAAATAATAAGAGTTATGGGCTTCTTTGAAAAAATTCTCTCTTATTTGGCAGTGCATTTCCACGGTGAGCTTTTTTATCATCCTAAATGATTTACCTTTTGGTCATTTTTTATTGCAATATGGTTTTTGATAAGATGATCCTCTTTCCCCTTACTTATTCTTAATTGTAGCAAAAATTTCTTTCTAGAGTGATATTAAGAGTGGAAAATTTGACTTTGCTTAATGAAGTAAAAATTGCCAGAAATACCTCTTCCATCTCTCACTTATTTTATGGAGATAATATTGTTAGTTTTTTTATGGGAAAATTTAATTGAGTTCACAAATTTACAACAAAATTGAACAATTATTCCTTATGACTTAGGCAGTCTATTAGTTTTCAAAAGTCCACTATTTCCAAAAATGTGTATAAACCTTTGAAGCAATAGTTATGTACTACCTTGCACATTTCTAAAAGTATTGATCCTATTCTTTATTAGGGACATGCTTTACCTATTGGTAGGAAAACAAAACAAGAATTTTATGGTTTTTTGAATAAATTAAGGACTCATGTGGATAGTTGGAAAGCAAAGTTATTATTATAAGTAGGTAGGACTACTCTAATCAAATTGATCCTACAAAAAATTCTCATTTATTCCATGAGTACCTTTCATCTACCTATTAACATGTGTCATTTTGTTGAAAGCATTGTATGGAAATTTTGGGGGACTGACAATATTAATAAGAAACATTATTTATCTCTTATACCTTAAACCAAAATTTATCTGTATAAAGATAATGGTTGTCATGGTATAAGACAATTTGAGGATTCTAATAGAACTTTGTTAGATAAAGCAGCTTGGGATACTCTAAAGCAACCTTACGAGTTATGGGTTCAAATTTTCTATAGAAAATGTTTACAACAACATTCATTTCTCAATGTTTCAACAAAACTATCAGATTCATTTGTTTGGAAAGAGATGACTTTATGAAAGTAGAGTCATCAGTGTACTTTTTTACTTAATATTTTCTTGACTTATTTAATAAGTAGTATTTTTGGGGTTAAAAATATTAAAATATGAACTTTCAAGTGAAAAGGGGTGAAAATATAATTTTTGAAATTTTTTGGGATTTTTATGGATATTTTATGAATTTTTTAACATAAGACTAATCAAAAGATGCCACGCAAGAAAAGAGACTGAATCACACAATGTTGCGTGTTCCCAGTGACATGCGTCTACACATCGTTCATTCTGACCTTATAGCTTGGTCAACGTGTTTACCATGTGTCCTAACTTGATTAGTCTATTCGTTCCACCTGGGCACGACTGCTTATGTAACAGTGAATCATGTCTCGTCACATGGCACTGACTCAATGTGTGTTGACCAAAACTAGTCTTTCCACCATGCATCGTGCTCTAATTCACCTAGAAAATCCTATGTGACATGTGTCGCATCCCTATGGGCTAGGGCTATTAGTTTTCCTTTTCTTCATCTCAACCCTTGATCAAAAGTTGGTATGATGATCTAGATTCTACTTGAGTTATATTTAACCCCCTAATTGCCCCATAAATCCTAAGGAGTTAAAATTAACATAATATTTATCAATTTTTAGAGCCAAGAAGAAAGCAAAATACAAAACAGTTCAAAAAGATATACAATTTTGGTTGAAATTTAAGAGGAGATTGGTTCTACAATTCAAGAGATTGATTGTATTTCTTCTTCTTCTTCATTTTTAAGCAATTTTTATGTATTTTTTTATATGAAAAATATGAGCTAATTATGTCTAGTTCATTTATTAATATAAGAGTCTTATGAACCCAATTTTCACCATGTGATAATCAAATAGTTTACCCCAATTATAATTTTAATTTAATTATATTATTTAATTTATTTTTTATGCTATGAATTGTTTGGCCAACAATTGATCTATAGAGGTAATTAAATAGATTTAAAATAATTATTTGTTTTGATTAAATAATATGTATAGTTTTCTTGGAAGAGATAAATGATTCTTATGTATGTGATCCATAATTGATGAACTGAATGAGTAGTATGTAATTTAATTGACATGAGAGTGTGATTAGGTTAATTACTATATGATGTGTAATTTACTTGAGAGAGGAATACATACTAGATTAGATTCAATTGATAATATAATTGATTGATAATTATATTGGGAGGATTTTAGTGATTCACATGTTTAGAAAATTGGGGGAATAAGTTTTCGTACATATTTTCTCATATATCTTCTAGTTATCAAATTTGATTTAATTAATTATTTTATTTATTTTTAGTTCTTTTAATTTTGCTTTCTTAAAATATAAAACACAAAAAAATTAATTTTTATTTTTTTTATTTTAAAAAATAGTTTTTAATAACATAATCTCAATGAGAACGATATTTTTTATCATTATATTACTTGTTGTGATACTATACTTGTATATTCATCGAACACAATCTGTATCCAATCCAATTTTTGGTGCTATTACCCGGGGCTATAAACATTAGAAATTAATTTTTTTTATATTTTATTTTAATTATTTTTCATAATTTTAATTTATATAGTTATCTAGTTAGTTATTTTTATTTATTTCTTTGTCATAATTTTTATTTATTTATTTATTTTTAATTTAGACATCTTCTTTAGTTCTATTAGAAACACATTTGAGTCTATTGCATGAGTAGAGTTCGTAAAGGAGAAACTTTGCTTTTAGTTCATGAAATTAAGGATACTTTGAGATTAATAGGAAAACAATAAGTTGTCATCCAAGTGGGAAAAAATGGCTAATCCATTATAAATAACACAATAATGAGCTAAATTTTAACAACCATATACCTTTAATGAATGATAGGGATAATGCTATGATTGAATATGCAATATCTATCTTGTAAGGGCTGAATCCAAGTGTTACAAGGCCATAAATTCAAGCTAATTAGTTTGCACTAAAGACAGTGATGTTTCAAATGTTACAAACTGTTGGACAATTTAGCACATTACCAACAAAAGATCCTCATCTCCATCTTAGATTGTTTTTTGAAGTTAAATATTCATTCAAATTTAGTGGTGTGACCATGCTCGAGCTTAGCTAAATTCTTTGCGAGACCATGCTCGAGCTTGGTTAAACTCTTTGCCACCTAATTCCATTACAACTTGGAATGATTTGGCAGAGAAATTCTTGATGGAATACTTTTCACCAATAAAGAATGCCAAGCTTAGGAATGATATTACATCTTATAAACAATATAAGGGAGAATTTTTATATGAAGGATGAGAAAGATTCAAATAATTGCTAAGGAAAATGTTCTCACCATGGTATCCCTCATTGGATCCAAATGGAGACTTTCTACAATGGTCTCAATGCTCAATGAAGAACCTTTGTTGATGTATCTACTAATGGAGCTCTGCTAGCCAAATCTTATAGTTAAGCTTATGATTTACTTGAGAAAATGGCTAGCAATAATTATCAATGGCCAATGGATAGAATGACAGCCATAAGAAGAGTAGCTTGAGTGTATCAGGTAAATGATATCATGCCACTTATATCTCAAGTGTCCTATTTGGTGAATCTGTTGAAGGTTCAACAATTTCTAGGAAATATAAACCAGGTCCAAGATTCATGAATGTCTTAGGTGTTTTATGGTGGAATCCATTTGTTTGATAATTTTCCAAATAATCCTAAATCAATATTCTATGTGTGTAACATGAACATAAACAATAATCTATTTTTGAACAAATATAATCCAAGATGAAGACATCATGAGAATAATATAAAAATAATGAAGGTGGTAATCAAATCAACTATCAATCATTTCCACCACCTGGATTTCAACAATCACAATGATAACAAGCCCAAAAAAAGAAGTCGCCTACTAAGGACAATACAAATGCATTAATGGGGATGATGAAAGACTTCATCCAATCATTAAATATAATAGTATCCACTTAAGAGGCTTTAATTTGGAATTTAGAGACTCAAATGGGGCAACTTGTCCTGACTATAAGTTAAAGGCCTCAAGGTAACCTTTAAAGTGACAATTGTAAACCCAAGAAGAGAAGGTAAGGAGTATTGTAACACCATATCCTTAAGGTATGATAAAACTATAAAAGAGGAACATGAGACTTAAAAGGATGAGGATTATGAGACTAAAAGGATAAGAAGGAATAAAAAACTAAGAAGGATGAGAAGGAATTAGTGGATAAAAAGAGTCAAGAATTAGTGAATAAACATAGTAATGAAAAGGAAATAATTCAGCCAAAAAAGAGCAATCTCTACAAATCCACTATTCCTTTCCCTCAAAGACTATAAAAGCAAAAGTCAGATATGTAGTTTTCAAAATTCTTGGAAGTTTTCAAGAAACTGCACATAAACATATCATTTAAGGATGCATTTGAATAGATGCCTTCTTATGTCAAATTTTTGAAGGACATCCTATCTAAGAAAAGGTGTCTTAGAGATAATGAAATAATAACCTTAACTAAAGGTTGTAGTGCTATCTTTGCTAGAAAACTAACCAAAAAACTTTAAGATCTAGGTAGTTTTGATATCCTTTGCACTATTAGGAACATCCATTTTGACAAGTCATTATGTAATGTCCCTAGCATTTACCTTATGCCATTATCAATTTTCAATAGATTGGGGGTTGGTAAAACCAAACCCACTTCAGTTTCATTACAAATGGTAGATAGATCAACCAAGCGATCCCGAGGTATAGTAGAAGATAGGCTAGTAAAAGTAGACAAGTTCATATTTTCTATATATTGCATTGTACTAGACATGGAAGAGGATAGTAACATTCCTATCATACTTGGTCTCCCATTCTTAGCAACCAAAAGATCACCCATTGATGTACAAAAAGGTGAACTTACAATGAGAGTGCAAGATGAAAAAGTAACGTTTAAAGTTTTTAAAGCATCTAAACCCCCTGATATTGATAATGCTAATGAATGTTATTGATTGTGAGGATAATTTAAAAGAATCTGTTGAGTTTCCCACACATAATACTTTAAAATATGATGTTATGAATAAGGACATATACTTACCACAAAACAACTCAAAGGTTGATATTGTGACCAGTGTGAAATTTTTGGAGGACACGCCTCGCATGTGTGTATCAAACACATTTATGAAATTGTTTTAGATAGGATCTAAGTTCAAACCATCTATTGAAGGGTTACCAAGTTTAGACCTCACACCTTTATCTTCTCATCCCCAATTAAGTAAGCAAATGAAAGAGTCAAATAGAGAGGTGAAAAAGAAGTTGGAAATACATAAATTGGATAAGTTATGATGGAATGCTAATAAGAATGCCAAAAAGTACAAAAAGAAAACAAAAATATGGCATTATAAGATAATTGAGAACCATGTCTTTAAACTGGAACATAAAGTATTATTGAACAAATCAAGACTCAAATTGTTTATGTGAAAACTCAAAAGTAAATAGACACAGTAGGATATACCTTAGGACTTGATATGACCATCTAGTCAAGAACATTAAACGTGATGTTGGTTAGGAGGAAGCCCAATGTTACTTTACTTATACTTTTATTGTTTTTGTTTTGTAGGTGAATAAATGTAGAGAGGAATGTTGCAATAAGATTGAGAAGTTTCAATGACATATCTTTTTTATATTTATATGTGCACATTGGGGACAAGGTATAATTTAAGTTTGGGAGAGGGAACTTTATTCTATACTTTAGTGTTTAGTACACATTTTCAATTCTTAACTTTTTTTAGGATGTTTTTAATCATTATTTGAATAAAAATTGATAAATATATGGAAACTTCTTGCATGCATGCTTGATATGAAACATATGAACTCAATGATAAAAATTGGTTGTCAAGACTAAGATAATGAATGTAACATACTCATTAAGATATTTACATTAATCATGTGATATGCTTGCTAGTTTGAATTGAATTGATTCAAATTTATATGTACATGTTTATGATTGATTTTGGTGTTCTTATTGAGAGAAAATTTATAGTGAGTTATACGAGTTAATGAGATCTTCTAAGTTTGATAACCTATTTGATCATCCTTTAAGGCAAAATCCTGAATAGTATTTAGTAAAAGAGATGATTTAGGTCTTATTTAGATCAATTGAGTCTTTCAAGAAAACCATTGTTAATATCTGTAGTCACCCATTTGTGTCTAACAAAGAATCTTTCATATCTTTAAACCATACTTTATGCCTAACCAGTAAGCATTACCTTTACCCTTATACCTTTAGCTTTTCTGAAACGAAAAAAATGCAATTATGGGTTATGCTATAGAGTAAGGTCAAATTTAATACACCCTATAAAAAAGAGAGAAATAAAAAGAAAAATCAAAACTCACAACACAATTATTCCTTTAAAGAAAAAGAAATAAAATTGAAATAAGTTTATGGGTGTTTTGAAGTTACAAAAAAAAAGATGTGGAATAAAAGAATATGAAAATAATGATAAGAAATGATGCACTAAAATATCAAGTTAATGCTCAATTGTAGTTAAAAACTGTATGATGAATAAAAAGAAAGCTAAAGTATGGATAGAGCCTAAATGTCTTCATTTTTCAACCCCTACCTAAGATTGAATTGATTAGCATGTTTATTGTAGTTAAAAACTATATGATGAATAAAAAGAAAGCTAAAGTATGGACAGAGCCTAAATGTCTTCATTTTTCAACCCCTACCTAAGATTGAATTGATTAGCATGTTTATATAGATTGTTTTTATGAATGCATTAGATGATATCATATATGCCAATACACGAATCAATTCGTCAAAAACCTTGCAGATCCTTGTATTGATGAAACGTTGATTGATGAATATGTGAACCTCTTTGTTATAGAATTGTATGACTTTTGAGGGGGATAATTTTCACTAAATATCACTACTAAAATAGTGATTTTTGGTCTCGAAAATTTAGCCTTGATATTTTAAAAAACCGAGGCCATAGGATTTTAGTCACGGTCTAATAAAATCTGTGATCATAGTGTATATATATAGCCTCGATTTTTATCACTAACAGTGATAATAAGTTAAAGTACAAAAATTATTTAAATATAAACAAACTTATATAGTTACGATTATTAAATGACAATGATTTAATTAAAATAATAGAGTTTTCTATCCTTATAAAACCAAAATTAAATAATATATTGTGTGTGTTATTCATTTAAAAAAATACAAAAATTACTATACAATTTTTTCATTTCTCTTAATTTAATTTCATGTATTTTCTCTCTTTTACACCACACCAAATTTCTCTATCAAATCTTTTTCCTCGTAATTTTTTTCTTTTTTTCCTTCCCATTTTTTTCTCTTTTTTTTTATTTTATTCCTCCTCGTGTTGGATTTTTCTTTTCTATCCAACGTGATACGATCCCTTCTTTTTCTTTCTCCCCTCTCATGCAACCTCCTTAACTTGTCATTTTTTTTCATCGCGACTCACCTCCAGCCATTTCTTTTCTTCCATTCTTAAGTTCTTCCCTCTTTGTTTCATTCGAGTACTTCCACTAATGAACTAACCCTAGTTAATGCTAAATGCACAAAGTGAACATTATCAAACCCTATTCAAGCTCCTCCACCATCTACACATACAATTGTTTTGTATCAAAATTTCTCATCCCTTGTCTTCTATCTTGTTTTCCTCATATAATATTCTCTTTGTTTCTCAATTTTTCTCATTCTAATGGCTTCAACTAAGATTATGTACATGTGTTTTATAGGTGGGCTCGCATAGGTCACTAACAAAAATCTCTAGAGTGTGCCTTCACTCAATATGGCGAGGTCATCAAAACGAAGCTCCTTTTGAAGGAGAGATAATATATGATATGGCTATGATTTGTCTATCCCTTCTAAACAATGCTCTCTTTATTTATGTAACTTATATGTGTTCTTTAATATTTTGATACTATTTGTGAAATTAATATTGTATGTGTAGGGAAATAGTTGGAAGTGGATGGGTAGATGGAGTACTGTGATTATAAAACAAGTTGAAGATTTTCTAAACAGACCCGTTTGGTTACCCGAATAAAATTGATGCTTTGAGAGACTATTCTAGATTGCTTTACATTAATCAGCCTCCCCACGACCAACCCACTTATGTTGTATGTTCGTTAATTTCATACGACTTTTGGTTTTCTTTGTCCATTATCCTCAATTTTGTTTTCCATATTTCATTTCATTTTTCTACTGTTTGGCTTTATGAACCTTAGAATGTTCTCTTTAATCGTTATTGTAACACAGTTTGCTGTAAAAGGTGTTTACCAAGTGCAAGTTTTGGGTTGGATTTGTGCTGTCATTTTCTCTCTTTGTTTTTGCCACAACCTTTAGCATTTTGGTAAATATATATATAAGTTAACATGACTTAAAATTAAATATTTCCTAATTTATTAATTTGGTTAATTAATTTTGGTAAGTATCGGAAGAATTGAATATCTACATTCTCTCATGGTAGTTATTTGAGTGCTTTATATATGTCTATGACTCAGTTATTACTATAATCATCCTTAATGTAAGGGAGAGACATTTAAAGAGTTCAAGATGATGAAGTTGAAGATGGGACAACTTTTTTATTATTGTTTTGGCTTGAGAACTATTAAAAGAGGTAGAGAAGCTGGTGAATGCTAAGATTCATCAAGTGACTATTATATTAGGTTTGTCTTATTTATTGTTGGTATATTGCACCCTCTTTTTGGTAGCTTTGAAAATTTTTGCATTCAATTTTATCTGAACAAAGGAGATATTGCCAATCCACTAAACTAATATTACTCATCTAATTAATGTTAAGTAAATACTGATCTAATAGTTCTTCCAATAACATCATTGGATTTCTAGCAATTGGAAATTTGAAATCTTCTAAGAACAACCCTAACATAGATTCCAACAACCTACAGACAATTCAAATCTTGAGCTTAAATTACAAAAAATAATCATAAAGTAGAAAAGATCACAGCTACTTAATATATATTATTCATTATTAATACTGAAGGATGTAATATTGATACCTTAGACGGGCAATAAAAGCTATATGATGTAAATCATTCCACCTATTTGTTTACTTACCCAAGCAATTAATATGTTGTACCAGTCCAATGTGAGCAGAACATGCAGAGCTTAACCATTCACGACAACTAGGAGCATAATGAACCATTTTGAATAAAAGGATAAGACTAGATCCATGTGCAACAACATATCACCATGTTATATCACCTTGATATTTTTTTAAATAATTCATGGAAATTGTTATTCTATTAATGCCAATTAAAGAGTAATCATTCACCAATAGCTGATTAATTGTTAGGGGATGTTTAGTACAGAGCTAGAAGATGTCAAGGAAACTACAGATAATGATTTGGAGAATGGTGGTGAGGTATATATATATTAAATCATTTTGTAAAAATGTTGATCGGAAAAATTAAAATTAAAGAGAATAGTATAAAATGAGATTATGAAATTACCGTTCTCTTTGATATGTGGTTTGGAAATGAAAGATGAATTCATCATTTCTTTTAAATGTAAAAATAGGACTCTAGGAATATTGTAATTGAGAATTAGATGAAATTTTCCTACTTTTTGGCTAATAGAATATGTGATGTAATAATTGTAATTTCATGCTAGGGGAAATGTGTTGTATTTATGCAAGAAGGGTTGCCCGTGTTTATATCTTATTATAATGTCCTTCGTTTGTATATAACTTTTTTCTCCTTCCGACGTCATTATGATTGGTTCAGAACTTAGTTTTATTTTAAGCTTTATGTTAATCATGCATGATTTCTCCTTACCAACAACACTTGGACTGGTTTGGGATATATAATTTATTTTCTATCTTTTCTTTGGTCAATTTAATTCATACACATGTTTTCATTTACTTTTTGTGGAAACTCTTAGGCAATACATTCTTCTCTATTATAAATTGGTAGTCATGTTATCTATTTTGTCCTAGTTCTTTTTTCCTTTTTAGTTTATTTTTCTTGTAAAAGCTGATAGGTTTGTCACGTAGTGGCATTGTAGTAGTTACTTATTTCAAGCAAGTTTAGCATGCATTTTTATGACCCATGTTTTATAGCTTTTAGATTTATACCACCAATTGTAATTGCTTCCTTGGCAACTTTATAGATTGTTACATTTAATGTTTATTTGATTTTAAACAATTAATATGCCATATGTTCTCATAATTTACAATTTCTAACTTTTTCTCCAATTATGTTTTGGTTTCCTTGATTGCTGCTTGTGGTGATCATTTTGTTTGCCATTGTAAACTAATACGGAGCTCTCATACAAGTTTCTAGAGAAGTTGGTGGCAGCTTAATATTAAGACTCCTATTAGCCTAACCACATGACTCATAATACATTTCACTTGCTCTCTTAACATTCACATATAAACTCAAGGCTTCTTTATGATTATAAGTTACAAACTCTCAAATTCTAGAAATGGCACGAAGGTATTGGCTTAGTCCTGATGTTTTCCACTTGTTCCTCACTCGAGACATGTTCAACCAATAGCTGCCTATCTTGTACCTCTTATGCAACAAAGTAGAAATCAATTTTCACATATTTAGTTTAGTCCTAGAATGTAAGATTGGATTATTTTCCAAGTGACCCTGCACTGATGTTATCACAAAATAGGATAAAAGGTTGTGTTTGTTGCACCCTCAATTTCTTAAGTAGCTTCTGAATCCAAGCAATTAAGTTAAGTTGTGACATAAGTGTTTGAATGTTGACCATGTCATAGTATTAAAGTCCAGTTTACAAGCCTGACCCACTCATAGTGCATCACATATACCTCCTATCTAAGGCCTACTAGACAATGAAACACTGACCAACCAGATTGGTATTTGAGGTCAACATATGTGTTTGTAATAAATTATTTTACCTTTTTTGCCTAAGTTGATGCAATTCTATGTTGATATATAAACAATAAAAGGCATTGAACCAATGATCATTAGAACATTATTTCTCTCTCTAAACTTGAACCATCCCCAATAATAAGTAAGGACTCTTAATTCAGCTTCTATAGAAGACCTTAGCACTACCCTTTGCTTACTATATTACAAGAAAATTGTTAAGAGAATAAGTGAAGTGTGTAAGCTATATGGTTAGATTATTAGGAGTCTCCACGTGATTCTTTTAAGTTGTAACAAACTATAATAAATATCAATTCTACCTTACACTACAACAAATATGAGTTTTATGGCCTTTATAATATGGTATTTTGTTAAAAAATGCCACATGTTATAAATTAGAAATGGTATTACTCTTCATTTGTTTGAATAAAATGCCAAAAACTTGAAATCACTATATTTTTCATTTTTATGGCGTTTAACTCATGCCCTAACAGTTTAGTATCAAAATTCTTTCAACTGAATCCTTCCTACAAAACTAATTATACATCCTGCTAAAATATCATTTTCATTTAGATCCATCTTGATACCTCATGGCATTCTTCATTTAGATCTATCTTCAATACCTTAAATCTGAAGATCAAAATTCACCTCAGAAAGATGTATGAGCTCGTAAATTTGAAGAACAAAACTCACCTCATGGAAAACTGAAGACAACCATCGATGAAGACAAATTGAAAACAAACTAAAGATGACCATACCCATTATGAAGATAAATTGGAGACGTCATCTCTCACAAAGAAATGAAGTGAAGAATAATGTATGTCTACACACCCTTTCTCAAATCGAACCAGATTTAGTGGTCCATTCTAGAAAATACAATTGAGAAAAAAGTGAACAAATTTTCCCAAGTAGCATTGAAGTGACGAGAAGAGAAATCATTCACCCATTATAAAAACCTATAATATGTGTGTAGAATTCTTACGGGTGAGTCTCTTGTCTTAGATTATGTGTGATTTGTTACCACTTATGAATAATTTTTAGTTGTTGAGCCCAAAAGGAGTCTTAGACACAATAAACAATCAAGTAAGGGAATACTAACTCTTTAAGGATTCGTACCAAACTTGCAAGCAACGAAAAGATAAAAACTTAACAAAGAACAACAATAACAGTAAACAATACTCACAAACACGTAGTATACTTTAAACAACATAAATATTATTCAATATTCTGAAAGTAAACAATAAATATTAAAAAATTTCTAATCATAGTTTAAACCTTAGTATGTTGAAACATACACAATTTAAACTTAAATTGTACTAGCTAAACAATAGGGCATGAATAATATCATATATAATAAGACAAATGCATATAGAACCCATGTCTATGTGATAAACCTTTGGGTTTCTTATGAAACCACTCAACATAAAAGATACAACTTAATAGAAGTATAAACATAAATACTTCTATCAGTTGGACCTCCGTCCTAACTACTTATTGCTACACTTGCTCGCTGCCTCTATAATAACTTTGTCTGACATACGAACTCGGCTTTCCTCTACAGCTAACACTACACAAAGTAGTGTGATTAGTAACTGAATATCAAAAAAATGAACTAGAAAGTGAACAACCAATCGTGGGAAATACACTTAAATCATGAATCATAAATGACTAATATACACTTAATCACGAACGAAAAACAACAAATCGTGGGAAATGTAGTCAACTATGAATCACAAAAATCACTAATTTGGGACCTCAACCAATACTAACCAACCCAATTATGTTTTTTTTGCAATATATGTATAATAGTCAAGAGCACTCAACACACAAGAACTCTATTTTACCTATAGAAATGTAGCATAACACTAAAAGACACATAAAGTAATTGTTGATACATAAGTAATTTTCAAAGTTAATTTTGACAGATTTTTGGTATAGATTCAATACTTGATAAAATTCAAAAGAGGGGATACTTATAGGGTCACAAGGCACCATTTACCACCCTTGTTGAGCCCTCGTTAAGAGTCATTGCTGACCACTTCGTCAAATTATTGTTTTGAAATTTACTGAGTAATTTTCATAAATACTCACACTCAAAAAAACAAAAATCACCACTCATTACATGTCATGTATATTGATAAGCCAATCTCGTGGTGTGTGAAATTAGTTTATCATTTTGAAATAGCTCTAGTATCCACCATTGATTGGCATTGAGTTCAAGATTATGATTTTAGTCAAAAAGATCAGGTAAGCCTAAAGCATTAACCTTTATATGTGTTTTTATTTTTTGAAATAGCTTTTAATGTATAAGTAATTGTCCTTGGGAAATATTTTCTTCTTTGTTGGTTCCGAGTACGTAGCTTGTTGGGATTATTTTATTGATGTAGATGATCAAAATGCTGCTAGGATATGTGAAATTAGTTGATCATTTTGACTTATTGAAATTTATCAAAATAAATGTTTGCAACGTTTTCTTAATTTATATTTAAAGCAAGCATTGGGCTTGTTGATAAGATTACTTGTCCTTGTCTAAAAACAAAAATTATCATTGCTACTATAGTAATATAATTTATGAGCATCTAGTATTTAATGGAATGAATCCTTAATATAAAGATTGGGTCCTTCGTGGTGAAGTCCCAAGTTTTGCAAAGAATGTTGCTATTGAAGTTAAGATGAGTATACATATAGGATGTAGACAATCGTGCATGACTAATTTGAGCCACAAAAAGTGATTGATCAACAAAAAGAAGCAAATGATTGTAGACAATACTTGGAGAATGTGAAATCTTATCTATACACCAGATGCAATAAATATACAAAGTTATCAGTATGTTATTTTTGTTTGTTTCAAATAGTCCATCTAACAAGGGATTTAGAAAACTATTTTCGATATTTAAAGATATGTTACCTGGAAACAAAATTCTTTCTTATTTATCTTATTTAGTGAAAAGAAAACTTATCAAAACATTCGATATTGGGTACAAAAAGATGGATGCATGTATTAATGATCGTTGTTTATTGATAAAAAAGAAACAACAAATGGAATCATGTCCATAATGTGGAGAATCGAGATGAAAAGTTAAGAAGAGCAAAAAAAGTTACAAAAACTATGTAAAAACTAACTTTTCTCAAATATTATTTATGACATTGAAAATGAAAATGAATTCAACCCTTAAATTATAAAAAGAGTATGTTGAAATGCACGAGTATATTATTATAAATAAAAGCAACGCATAATAATTTATGGTATTTTTTGTCTATAAATAAATAAAAATGACATTTTATACGTGTCAAAATAACCTTATTTTTAGCATTTTTAAGTGCCAAAATATATTATTCTTAGCCTTTTAATAATGCATTGAATGACTATTATTGATGTTTAGTAGTGTTTTTAAGGATTATTTCTAGCATTTAAAAAATTTAAAAAATTATCTATTCGCCGTTTTAGAAATGCCATTAATCTTATACATCAGCTTTTGATAATGATATTTGTGACATTTTTTTTACATTTAAAAAATACAAAAAATGATTATATGAAGTATTTTAGAAACACCACAAATTATTCATTATGGTGTTTAAGAAATGCCATTAATCTTATATATCAGCTTTTGATAGTGGTAATTGTGACATTTTTTTGAGCATTTAAAAAACAACATAAATGATTATACCAAATAATTTAAAAACACTACAAACTATGTATTTTGGCTTTTCAAAAATACCTTTAATCATATACATTAGTTTTTTGATAGTGATAATTGTAGCATTTCCTTTCAAATTTAAAAAATGTAATAAATGAGTACTCTTTTTTGCGACATGGAAAAAAATCTATGTTTCTCAAAAGGCTATAAAATAGATTTTGTAGTGTTTTTAACGTCATAAATAATTTAGATAGTTGTGTTGCATATATAACAAATCATATAACACGTTAGCGAATACAATTTAAGTACAAATAGTTGTGTTGAATAAAGGTTCTTTATTTTGTAAATAATACAATTTAGAATTTTCTTGAATCCTGTAATTTAGAGGCAATAATGTACAAAGATTTATATATAATGCTAAGAAAAACTTAGAGTGAAGAATGAGAAAAACTAAGTGCAGGAAAGATGAAGAAGAAAAAGTGTATCTCTAACGGGAAAAATTATTCATTATTCTTAAAGTATGTGATGATATGATATTTTAGTTCAATGAAACTGATAATTAGTGCAAACTTTTCTTTAAAAAACCAAATACTCAATGGAAAAAGGAAATAAAATAATCTGATTGATGGAGAGTATATTCCAAGAATAATGAATAATACCTTCTCAAGATTGTTGAATGTCTAATTAAAGAAAGATATGAGTAAATGAGTATTTTTAGATTTTTTTTTAATTTTTAAAATTTTAAAATATAATAAAAATAAAATTTATTTTTTCATTTATTCATTTTCCATTAAAGTGTAAAAGAACAATCTTAAGATATATTCAAACATGATTATCACACTATCAAAATATTCATAAATTAAAATTTATCACTATTTATTTTATAAATTTAAATTAATATTATTTTTTTATTATTACAAGTAATTTACTTCCAAAAATTATCTAAATTATTTATTGTATATGAAGGATTATAAGTATTAGTTATTTTTTTTAATAAAATATTTACATCTAAATTTATTTTTAAGCTCGTTATCAAAGCCTATTAAGAAAAGTAAAAAAAACATCAGAATTTTAAATAACCGTATTTTAAGTATATTGTTTATAACTATGACATATATGATCGTACTCATACATTTAATAACACATATTCATAAGTCAAGAATTCTTTTTACTGCTAAAATATTTATTTAAATTTAAATTAATTTATGAAATTATGAATTAATCATTTATTAAATGAATTTTAATATTTTTAAGATATGTCTTAAAAATAATATGTTTATATTATTAAGAAATTTAAAGGAATTTAAATAATCAAACTCAAAATAATTTAATTGGTTATTAGGTTATTAGGTTATTATTATAGTATAAAGATTAAAGAGGGTGGGGTGAAAGAAACGGTTAGGTTATTAGGTTATTATTATCATATATATATATATATATATATATATATATATATATATATATAGTATAAAGATTAAAGAGGGTGGGGTGAAAGAAACGGCTACAATCTGTCGCTGCAAACAGTCGAAACAAAAAAAGAAAAACAAGGAAGCTCTGTGATTGAGAAGCTTGTTGCCAATAACCGATTTGCAATTAAGCAATTTCCATAGTCATATGTTATCATTCATGTTTCGTCAGAGGATAATAACCAGGTAATCAATATATATATATATATATATACACGTTATTGTGAGTATAATGAACAGGTAATCAATATATATATATATATATATATATATATATATATACACGTTATTGTGATCTTCACTGAAATTTCAAAAATAATTAAAACATAATAAATTAAATAGATCGATTAATATTGTATTAGAGATATTTATCGGTCAATTTATTTGATATTTTTATCTTTATATAACTTTTCTTGATTTGATTTTTATATGTTAAGATTTAATAATTTTACGTGTGATCATAATTATTTGATCTAATTATCAAATTTTAAAGAATTTATTTTTATTAAACTTATACTTAATTTTCTTATTATAAGATTTACTTATTGATTTAATTTAATTGATATATGTTTTGAACCATCTAATTAGGATTATTTATTATTTAATCAGTTATAGAACACACACAAAAACATGTGTTTTTTTGTGCTAACTCTAGTTGCAGCTGTTTCATGAACATATATAATTAGATGATATTTTATTGAAACGTTGGTCTAGATACTACTCACGTTAATTTTGAAAACTGTGAAAATAGAACAACAGCTCGTAAGTAAGATAAATTGGGACAGTATCCTAAGAAAGGTAATTTAAGATCGAGTTTATACTTGAAAATTTGGTTTTCATAATAGAAAGTTAGTTAGTCCAATGGTCCAATAAATCAATGGTTTTTCTCTTAAGTTATGGTTGTTACCTAGGTTATTTCCACCTAAAAATATCACGTGTTATTCTTTTATTTATGCATTTTATTCTTGCATGCGATTGCATGTCTCGCTACTTTGTTTATGTTATTAAATTATAAATTGATAAAAATTGAAAATAAACTATTTACTCTTTCCAGGTTATAAATATGTTATAAACATGACACAAACGTAACATGCGAAAATGACATAAGTATGACAAAAATGAGCGTAAAACTTAATTTAATCTAATCTAATGAAAAAAAATAAAGATTTTTAAATGACATATCTATACTATCATAATATGAATTAGAACTTATTATTATAATTTTTTTATCTAAATTAATTTTATATTTATTATATTAATTATACCATTATTATTTTTATTTTTCAATAATTATGTTTAATTTATAAACATTCAATTACTTTTTCCACGATCATTTCAATCATAACTTTTTATTATTATATAATTATAATAAAGTGTGCATATATTGTTATAATGTTATGTATAAAATCGATTTTTATACCTAAATTCAATAAAAGTTTTGTTATTTATATTATATAAAATTATTACTTCTACGTGTAATTAAATAGACTCTCTTAATAAATACTTTATTTTATTTCATATATTTTAATAACATAAATTCGTGTAATTAAATAGACTTCTTTAATAAATACTTTATTTAATTTCATATATTTTAATAACGTAAATTTATTAATAATAAAAAATGTATTTGCTAAGTAGCTTGTAACTCAACAACATACAACTTATTTCGAATATAAAAGTCTGAGGCTCGAGTCCAAGCTACAGTGCATAAAAAATGTAGTTATGTAAAAAAAAGGTACTTAATGTTTTAAAGCGAATTAGTTTAAATTCATAACATCATTTTTAATTTTTCAATTTGACAGATGTTTTTAATTTTTTCAACTATGTAAATTTTATATGTAGAAAAAAAAAAACTCTTTATGGTGTCCATTCTTTTCGCAATGGTGTCCGTGGGGGTGATGTAGTAGGAGAGGGAGAAGGGAGGGTGGTGAACTTATTTTATTTCTTATTGCTTTAGTTTTCTGCTTTTCTTTACATTAAAAATTTTAAAATAAAGTTTAATTAATAAGAAAGTGTTTAATTGATGTTTTTTTTCCTTGTTCTCTACTTTGGTGTGCCATATGTGAGTATTTGCTTTAATCTTATGAATATTAAAATTATTGCATATTTGTATTCCTTATCTCTCTCATATACGAATATTTCTTTGATTTTTTGTGTTAAAAAAAGAAGAAATTTTTATACATAACTAAATGTGTGTTGTCGTATTGTGTATTGTATAGGTGATGAGTGCATGATTGGATTGCATATTTTTACCAAACTTGGATACACTTAGGAGGATTGTTGCATGAAGTTAAAGGGAGTTGTGTCCTTTAATTGTGTTTTACCTATTGGTGTTTACCTGTGCAGGGATAATATGATAATATATAGGTAGACTACACACTGTTTCTACATGATACCTTCATGCGATTTATGTTTATTTTGTGTGTGTTAGTTATATAGGTTTGATTGAAGCCTTCTTTATATATGTTGTGATGTTGAGGCCCTTGTGTCTCAGAATGATAGAAGTTTGATGAGTTGATCTGAAAAGATGGATGGAGTGCACAAGATAGATGCACTTGGTTTAGGTGTGTTTGTTGGTTTTGGGTATGCGTCGGTGTTTTACTAATGGGAAAAAAATATTTAGATCTTCGTTATGATCATCTCATGATAGATGTGTATATGTACTTTATTGTGCATTGTTTTGACATAGAAATTCAAAAGGAGAGAATGCAAGTCCTAATGTACATTGTATCTATGTATTGGCTTTTAGTGTACAAAACACAAAGTCTATTTATTTTACTTAGTATTCCGTCTTCCTCTCTGTAACGTTGGTTACTGTGAATTAGTAATGCACATACATACATATTTAAGAACACTATGATTGAAAGCTTGTTTTTTCACACCAGAGGATTGATTGTTTAGTATGTATGCTAGGCCGTGAGTGCCAGATTTTGATTCATTTCGGGTGTGAGTATTTATGAAAATAACTTGATAATTTTGGAAACAAAAATTTTGATATTTGGCACCTCAACACACCCTTTGACAAAGGGCCTCGCCACACCCTTAGTAAGGTGGTTGGTGAGGTCCATGGTGAGGTGGTTAACCATTGGTTTTCCTTAGATAAATATGCTCAGTTCTTCTCTTCTTTTCATCCATTGTTTATGTATCAAAACTTTGCCAAAATTCATACTGAGAATTACATTTGCTTTATAAATTATTTTTGGAGAACTTTCGTTATATACTTCAATGTTGTGGGAAAAATAACATGTTAGAGTGTTGAGCTTAAAACTATTTTATTATCTATGTGAGACACAACATTGAGAATTTAGGCTGGCTATTAAGTTGAGTTATCAAATCGTTGGCTATGTGCATACATGGTTTGAGTGTGTGCCTCCTATACAAGATTTGAGATTTAGGCCCTCAAGATTTATAACACTATTCTCTTTACTATATTGATCTGTGGTTTTTGGTCAGACCATTTTAGGTAGTGTTGGATTTGGAGGAAAATCAAGTTCAAGTGACAAACTTGGTCGTTGTAGAGGCAACAAGTAAGGGTAGCAATAGGTAGTTTAGACAGAGATACTGACTGCTAGAGGTATTGATGGTTTTATTTCTTTATAATAAGTTGTAATTGCTTTATTGTTCATTGAATTATTTGTTGTCGAGTGGTTGTTATAAACAACTTGAGGATGTTTCCACATAGATACGGTCTCTATGTAGATTTACCTTGTTATATCGCTTATCGTGCATGATCTACTATTATGCTAGTACAATCTGAGTTTAAGATGTGTACGTTCTAATATACTAAACCTTAAACACTAATTAGAAAGCTTTTATTGCTTAGCTATTTATGCTTATCAAACTATTTCTCTATGTTGATAACTTTATAGTTATCTCATACTTTAATCTTTTCTGGTTACTATGTGTTCTATTTAAGTGTTTATTAATTTGTACCTTGCAAGTTAGCGATGATTTCTTAACTAGTGTGTATCTTCTTATCCTAATTGTAAACTGTGTAAGGTTTATGAGTGTTGACAATATTTGTAAAAAAATATCTCAATGTAATTTTAGTATCTACGTGTGTCTTTCAAGTATATTTTCAAGGTGAAGAAACCAACAAGCTTCAATGAAACCATCCCAAGTATATTTTTGTTCCCATACACGTAAGATTTCATATTAGTCACATAGGAATATTTTACATATAGGTCACTCAATCGATAGAACAATGTCTAGATCGATCAAGCTTAATTAAAACTGGCTGAGGTAGTTTTTATATGATTATATTGAAGGTATTAATACTCGATTGATCAAGCACTAGATCGATCAAGATTAATAAGTAGATCGATCCATTATTTTATAATGAAATAATTGTTTCATTAGATCTATCAAACTATTTAGGGTCGATCAATCAATTTGACTTGATTGATTGAGCAATCTTCTTCGATTGATTGAGCGGTCTTGTTCGATTGATCAAGCTAATTCTAGATCGATCGAGCGATCTTGTTTGATCAATTGAGCTAGTTTTAGATCGATCGAGCAGTCAGAATTTCAAGTTTAACCTAATTTTTACTAGAGTCAATTTATTTTATTTCTATATTATCTTTATGCTTTAAAACTCTTTTAAATATTTTCAAGCATAGATTTGTAATTGACCTTTGACCTAGGGTTTTTATTAATTCTTTTAATCATACCATTAGCTCATAATTTTGCTAACCATACAAGGTCATTATTCTCTTCATCTTAATCTTTCTCTTTTTTTTTTGCAAATATAATATCATAATTCTTTAAGCTTCTTTATTTAATTGATTTATCAAATATTGGTAGTTGCGCTTGATTGATTAATAAACCTAAATGGTTTATGAAATTTTGGTCATATGCTCTTATAGCTTCTTTTTTTGTTTTCATTCTTAAATTATTGGATCAAATATTTGTATGTGTCATATCATAATAATTTGGTTTAATTATTAATATTTAAAGAAGCTATCTTTATTGAACTTATGCTTAAACTAATTGTTCTAGGGTTGCTAGTTGATTTAGATTTATTTGATATATTTATTAAATCATCTAGTTAGGGTCAATCATTATTAAATCTACTATAGGACACATATTTGCACTAGTGTTGTTGTGCTAGCTTTTTATGTTCCAGTGGAATGGGCTCGATTACTTGTGTGACACAAGTTATCTAAACGTTGGTCCAAATCCGAACACCTTTCTTGTAAAGACTGTGAAGGAAAGCAGCGACTTGTAAGTAGATCACTTAGGGGCCGAGATTTATTTTGGTGGGTAGTATAAGACATGGCCTTATAATTGGACCTTATTTTTCATAGTGGTTATTCAGGTGGTTCAATGAACTGATATTTTTCCTCTTAGGTCATTGGTGTGACCTAGGTTGTTTCCACCTAAAAATATCATATGTCATTTTTATATTTTCACATTATTTTACTTACACGTTGCATGCTTGGTTGTCTCCAAAAATTTAATTTATCATAATTTCGCTAATTATCTATTCAAATCATCTAACTAATTAGGTCTATAACAAAAATAAACCTTCAATTGGTATCAGAGCATATCACTAAATACAATTAGTGTGCCTAGGACTTTGTTATGGATCATTTGAGATAGGGTTCGTCTACAACCTATGCACCTTATATTGGAAGGCTTCTATGAGAGTCTTTCTACGATCTATAGATACGAGTGCCTGAAACTTTGTACTTTATAGTTGGGAACCACCTACAGTTACCAAAGATAATGTAGTCATTCTCGTTCTTAAAAAGAAATTGACCAATCAAGACAAAATTACTAGCAATTGGAATTAAAAGGGTCTTAATGTTATTTTTAGTGATGTGTTTATTGATGAGTTTCATCATATTTCTAATATTGATACTGTTAAGCATGCTTGAGATATTTTATAGGTTGCTTATGAGGCCACCACAAAAGTTAAATGAATTAAACTTTGCATACTTTGTAGTCAATTCAAAAATCTTAGGATTAAAGAAGATGAAACGTTCTCTGAATTTTATATTAGATTATGTAATATTACTAACACCTCTGCCAATCTTGGAGAGAAAATTGATGATTTTAGGATATTTTGAAAGATTCTTTGCTCATTACTAGATCGCTTCCATATAAAGGTCACTATCATTGATGAAAGCATGGATGTGGACACCATCAAAATAGAGGAACTTGTTGGCTCTCTTTAAACCTTTTAGATGTGCTTTCAAAAACATCCAAAAAACAAAGGCATCGCTTTTAAAACTTCTATGATTGAAGATAGTGATAATGATGATGAATATTTGGTACTCTTAACCAAAAGACTGAACAAAATCATCAACAATAATAATCTTCAAAACGAAGGACAATTAAGTCGTCAAAAGGATCAGAATTTGAGAGAACGAAAATCTTTGATTTCTGATGTAAGAAATCTGAACTCATTGGACCTCAATGTTTTGAATGCAATGGAATTGGTCATTTTACAAGTGACTGTGCAAACAAGAAAAACAAAACTGGAAGAGGTTTAATGCTACACTACTGATTCTAAAAGTGATAATGACAATCCAGTTGAATGCAAAATATTGTGACAATAACTATTTGGCATTTACTACAGTTGCTAGTAGACACTCTAATAAGTCTCACATTAATTCAGATGATGAGGAAAATGATGCTGAACTTTTGCTCAATAAATTTAATGTCACTTGTATTAAATAAATAGTCATAGATTATGTAAGATGCAAAAGAGAAAAAGATAGGTTACTTGTAGAAGTAACTAAACTAAATGATAAGCTAACATCCTATGAAATGAATTCCTCGATACTACAAAAAGAAAAACTTGAACAATGCAAGAAAGTTGTAACAAGAAAAACCATTAGAGTTGAAAGGCTAAACAAAATTCTAGATCATGGAAAACCTGTTAGAGAAAAGAGAGGACTAGACTATTCAGATGAGGATCTACACTTTCATCTTTAAAAATAACTAAGTTTGTAAAACACTTCAACCTTTCTTTCATAGGCTACACATACAGCTTTAACATCAAAAACCATATATGTAAGGCCTTCTAACCCTACTCTTAATGTTACACTTGTTGCACCTATGATTGAAAAATTTGTTAAGTTTGTTCCTATCGGTCATCATTATGGTAGAAAAGGTGATATTAGGCCCAAGTATAGATTTTTGATGAATTCCCTTAAATTTAATAATACTTTAGATGCTTCACATAGTAGGACTCATAACCATCATCCATCTATGAGTACTACATCATATTCAAGGATGAATGGAAAATATAATAACATGTTCAAAAGGTTTACTAGAAAGCATTAAGTTGTTAGTTTAAAGAGACATATAAAATTCAATACTTATAATTCTAGAATTAATTACTATCATCCAATCATTCATACTGCCTCTTCATTTTAGAAGAATGGGAAATCTAAAGGTATGTCCAAGAATATGTCAATGACAATTAAGGTAGTTTATTTCCAACCCAAAGATATAAAGAAACCAATAGGTTATAAAATATTATCTCTTTCTAAACAACTGACCGTCATTTATTGTTCACCAATATAATTTTGTTTGTGCTTAATTGACCCTAAATGGGCATCTTTAGTTTGTTTGCTTGTTTTATTTTGATTTTCATTGATATTTTTTTAGTTTCAAAAAATAAAAATAAAAAATAAGAAAACAGGGAAGTAGTGAGCAGAGAGGACTACCTCACAA
This sequence comes from Hippophae gyantsensis, assembly GCA_030763125.1. Taxonomy (NCBI): domain Eukaryota; kingdom Viridiplantae; phylum Streptophyta; class Magnoliopsida; order Rosales; family Elaeagnaceae; genus Hippophae; species Hippophae gyantsensis. The sequence goes on along the minus strand of CM061039.1, from coordinate 23,594,531 downwards.
CTAGTGTGAAAGTTATTATACTAGGTTTTTGACTTGTGTATATTTTCTTAAAATAATAATAATAATAAAATAAAAATACAAAATCTTGTGCATGCACAAAAAGAAAGAGCCACAAATGGTAATACAAAAAGAAAAAAACTAACAATTCACTCACAAAAAATACAAGAGGAGAATACAAAAAAAATTATTTAAGTTTACTCTCTATAAGTAATAGTTTATTATGTGCAAGTATGAATTCTTCTACAATTTTTTAATGATAGGTAATACTATTTTCTTTAAATCTTTCATAACTAATCATAAATAAACAAATTGACCTCCTATTATAGTTCCAACATGTATTTTACTTTTGGTAATTATAGATATGTCATCATATGTGTTAGTATGTTTGTATTTATCATCAATATATATTTATGCTATCAATGGATAGTCATACTTTACACAAAATTAATTTCATCTTTTGTGTGTACTGCTATAGTCATATTTAGTTAAGTCTACTACCTTCAATTCAAAAACAAAATTATATATATTATCTTAATTTATTTAGGCGAGTCGTAAAACTTTGGGAGAGTTTATTCATTTTTATAAAATATATTAATTTAGCTATCTTTTTTAAATATTTACTCATTTTTTCAATCATTAAATACACTGGTTGCTTGCTCAACCTGTTTATCATTACTTCATGATTATATTACTTATTTATATGACAAAAGGGGAGAGAAAAATTGAAATGTTAATTAAAAATATATAAAAAGGGAGAGCTAATTTATGAGGATAATTACTTTGAAAATCATTTTTAGAGATGTTATACATAGGGAGAGTCATGTTTTTAATTTATATCTATTGATTACTCACTCTTATAAAATCTTCGCTTTCCTATTGTTATATGCACTGAACTAATGAACTTATGAACAATGAGTCTTTCGAGATAGGTTGTTAGGTTTTTTATGTTTTTTTAGTGTATATATGAGCTTTCGAGGTTAAAGTGAAGATGGTTTCATTAGATCATAGGATAGTTCTACTATATAAAACTTTTATTTTTGCTATGAGTGTTATGTATTGAGGGAGAGGTTTTCACATGAATATGTGAGATGAGGAGATTTTAAGGTTTATAAGTATTAACAATATTCGTGACCAAAATATCTAAATATAATTTTAGTTTATAAGTATGTTTTTCTAGTATATTTTCAAGTCGAAGAAACCAATGAGCTTTAATGAACACATCTCAAGTATATTTCTATTCCCTTGCATAATAGAGTTTATATTATACACATAGGAACATTTTGCATATAGGTGACTCGATCGATCAAGTCATGTCTAGATCAATGGAGTGAGCTTAATTAAAACTAGTTGAATTAATTTTTTATATGACTAGATCAATCGAGGTATTAATAGTCTATCGATCGAGCACTAGGTTGATCGAGATTAATGAGTAGATCGATACAATTATTTTAAAATGAATTGATTATTTCACTATATCAATCTAACTATTTAGGTTCGATCAATTAAGCTTGACTAGGTCGATGAAGCAACAATGTTCAATCGATCGAGCTAGTTCTAGATTGATTAAGAGGCCATGTTTTCAAGTTTAACCTAATTTTTACACGAGCTAATTTATTTTATTACTATATTTTCCTTATGTTTTAAAGCTCTTTTAAATATTTTCAAGGATAGATTTGTAATAGACCTTTGACTTAGGATTTTTACTCATATTACTTAATCATACTATTGGCTCACAATTTTGTTAACCACACAAGAGTATTATTCTCTTCATCTTAATCTTTCTCTTATTTTTTAAATATAAGATCATAATTCTTTAGTCTTCTTTATTTAGTAAATCTATTAAACATTGGTCGTTGTCTTTGATTGATTAATAAGTCTAATTAATTTATGATATCTTAATCATATGTTATTATAGCTTCTTCTTTGTTTTCATTCTTTAATTGTTGGATCAAACATTCTTGTGTGTCATATCATAATTATTTGATTTGATTAATAATCTTTAAAGAAACTATCTTTTTTAAACTGTGCTTAAACTGATTGTTCAAGGGTTGCTTGTTGATTTTGATTTATATGATATATTTATTAAATCATCTAGTTAGGGTTATTCATTATTGAATCTGCTCTAAAACACACATTTACACTTGTGTTATTGTACTAACTTTTCAAGGGTCGGCTGAACGGGTTTGATTGCTTGTATTACTCAAGCTATCTGAACGTTATTCCCGATATGAACACCTTTCTTCTAGAGACTATGAAGGGAAGAAATAGCTTGCAAGTAGATTACTCGAGGGCTTTATCTTGGTGGGTAGTATAAGACTTGATCTTGTAATTGGACCTTATTTTTCATAATGTATAGTTAGATGGTCTAGTGGACCAGTGGTTTTCCTCTTAGGTCATTGGTGTGACCTAAATTTTTTCTACTTAAATATCTTGTGTGTCATCTTTATATTTTTGCATTATGTTATTTACACGTGATTGCATACTTGGCTATCCATGAAAATTTTAATTTTTTGTAATTTCGCTAATTATCTGTTCAACACCCTCTAACCAATTAGATCCATAACAAAAAAAAGAAACTTTCAAACCTAGTCGCAAATTATTTCACTTTGGTTCCTTATTAATTAGCCACTTATGTGCTTTGTCACTATCAATTTTCATCTCTCTATTTCAATATTGAATGTCCTTAAATTCCATGCATTTTTTGCATTTCAAATCTTTTTCTTCAAAATCAAACCTACATTCTTCTTTTTAAAGTTGTTGTACAAATGCCTCACACAAAAATGTTGCATGTAAAATTAATGTAGTTAGGCTAATTTAACATAGAATTATGCTTAAATTGAAATAGTATAAGTAGGTTAAAAGTCAATAAGACTTACACGCTCAGACCCTTTTGGTAATTGAAGTTACCTAATATATCTATCACACGTGCATATTTTGGCACCAACGACAAATTCTCCATAATTAATTTCAAAAACCAATTCTATGTATCCTTACATTCAACTTCTACCATAGGATATGCAATAACAAATATTCCTTGATTTTCATCCATTGAAACAACAGACAAGATCTATCTTGTATGCCTACCCTTCAAATGACACCCATCAAAACCTATGATCGGCCTACAACCTTGCCTCCACCTATCTGCGCATACTTTCCAACATATGTAGATGCGTTCAAACTTAACCTTACCATTATGTTGAGGAGTAATTGAAATTTTAACATTGGTTCTTAGATTAGTTTCTTTCAACATCTTTGCATAATCTCATTGCATAAATTATTACTTCTTATCCGTAAAAACAATCTTCTCTAATGCCAATATTCTAGCTTGATGCATATGACAATCTATCACTTTAACACCAAAATCATCCCATATTTGAGTTGTAATCTCCTTAAATGTAATTTTTGTATTTCTTCTAAAAAAAACTTTCATAATGCTCTTCTATGAATTTACCATTCAAAAACCTAACCTTATCACTACCCATGCATGTGTTTACGTCCTCTTCACTTAATACAGTAACTTTGAATGTCCTCAAATCACCATCAATTTTATCCCCCATAGCTCTTACATAGATGAGCTGTTGGAACTAGTATGTGAAAATAATGTAAGAACAATATTATCGATATACTGAAATGAACTGCTTGGGTTGAGTCACAGACAAGGTCACTCTCTTTAAGATGTTTCATGGCTCTGCCTAAACTTGTGCAAGCAAACAAAGCCTAGTCGTCCCCAGGATAAAACAGCCCAAAATCTTTATTTTCTGTCTCAGAACTTCACTGCACTGATGAAATCCAGAATGCTACACCTCTAAAATTTATGTTGATCAGAAAATCTAAAAACAATTTCGTATCTTCTTCTTTTCTTTCTAAGAGCTATTGCTTCTATGATCTGTAAGAAAATTGGTGTGTCTAAACTGAGAGCTGAGGCTCTCTATTTATAGTTTTGAGAAAAGGTGTGACAATTATGATAGATAATGGTTATGTTTGGGTGGAAAGAGTAACGACCATTTTTGAGTGGAAAGGTAACGGTTATTTCTAAGTGGAAAAGTAAAGGCCAATTCTGATTGGAAATGTAATGGCCATTTTCAAGTGAAAAAGTAACAGTCATTTTTCTGAGTGAAAAAATAATGGCCATTTTCTGAGTAAAAAAGTAACGACCATTTTTAAAGTAGAAAGGTAATTATAATCAAAAAACAATTTTTCAAAAAAGAAAATCCCACCTCACCTCACTTCACACACACACACAATTACATAGACTCAAACTCGGACTCGTTCAGCTTGGCACGGCACGACCGGTCATTCAGACGATCAGGTGGATGGTTGTAGTGGTGGTGCACACGAGTGTATGGAATCACATTTGCCTAGGTCCTCTCCCCTTCCACAAAAGTGGATGCCCATTGGGGCCCAAACCCAATAGCCAATCCTTTTCTATTTATATATCTCCTAAGTGATGTAAAATAGCAATGTAGGACAAGCCACAAATTGGCATCATTTGTTTGATTAAAATTCACATTTTTAACAATCCCCCACTTGAAGTTTATATAAAAATAGTTTTCGTCAAGCAGTCGATCAATTAAAAGTATAAGATTGTGCATAAACAAAAGGTGTCTATGAACTTGAACCTTTGCATAGTATTGATGCTTTAGAATATACTACAGTAACTCATAGTTTTGAACTCTATCTCTAACAACATTACACACATAACCTTTCCAAGGTGTAGTTCAAAAAACCCATGCTTTATAACCATGCACATGTTTCCCAGTATAATGAATGCTCTATTAAATTTTGCCCAAATATTTTCATAGGAAGCGGTCACACTTCCACATTTGCATAGGTGAGTCTATCAAGAGTACTCCTATAGCTATGTACTCCACTCCACATAGAGTATAGAACTCATTAAGATTTTAATAATTAACTCATCCTTCTTTGTCGCTTTAAGACTTCATGCTTCTAACAATATAGAATGGGGCATTATAGTAGCATAATTCATCTCATATCACTTCATGACTTCTTATTACCCATTGAACTTATTTCTTGGAATCTCTAGTCTATAAGTTAGGTTACCATTACGAGTGACTCTTCATTCTAAGGGCATCAGTCCTATTCCTTTAGAGATTTTGAAAACCTTCTCTCTTAGTAATCCTTTCATCAAAGGATCATCCAAATTTTCATTAGAACGTACATGATCCACTCTTATAGCTCCTGTAGAGAGAAATTCTCTAAAAATAGTGTGCTTACGATGTATCTGTCGTCTCTTTCTGTTGTAATAATTGTTATGAATCTTTATAATAACTGTGGTACTATCGCAGTGGATCAGGATAGTTGGTATCAGTCTTTCCCATAAGGGGTTCTCAGCTAACAGACTTCTTAACTAGTTTGCTTCTTTACTAGCAATAGCTAGTGGTATCAATTCAGACTCCATCATAGATTGAGTCAATATTGTCTATTTCTTAGACTTCCAAGAAACAACTCCACCAATAATGCTAAATATATAGCCACTAGTTGCTTTGGAGTCTTCTGATAGAGTGTTCCAATCAACATCATTGTATCCTTCTAAAATAATGGGAAACTTTTTATAATGTAATCCAAAGTTCATAGTTCTTTTAAGGTATCTCATGACCCTTTCAATAGTATTCGAATGTTCCATACTGGGTCTACTGGTAAACCTATATAGTAGTCCCACAACATAAGCTATGTCTTGTCTAGTGCAAGCAGTAGTATAACGTAAGCTACCAATTATGATGGCATACTCAGTTTGTCTAACACTGTGTCCGGTGTTCTTGAACAACTTTGCACTATGATCATAAGGAGTACATGTAGATTTGTATTTAAAGTAATTATATTTATTTAAGATCTTCTCAATGTAATGAGATTGATCTAGGGAAAGTCCCTTTTCAGACCTAGTAATTTTTATACCAAGTATTATACTCGCTTCTCCGAGATCTTTCATATCAAAGTTAGCACATAACAAAGTTTTCACATTATTCACAACATGAATATTTGACCCAAAAATAAGCATGTCATCCATATATAAACATATAATAGTGCAAATGTCATTTTCTGATTTATAATAAGTGCATTTGTCACTTTCATTTATTTTGAATCCATGTGAGATAAATTGATTATCAAATTTTTCATGACATTACTTAGGTGCTTATTTTAGACCATAAAGGGATTTATCTAGTTTACAAACTTTATTTTCTTCACTCGGGACAACAAAGCCTTCAGGTTTGTCCATATAAATTTCTTCTTTTAAGTCACCATTTAAGAAAGCAGTTTTAACATCCATTTGATGCACTACTAAATCATGGATTGTAGCAAGAGAAAAAGTACACATATGGAAGTTATTAGTCTACCTGGTGAAAAGGAATCAAAGAAATCAACATTTTTCCTTTGCCTATACTCTTTGACTACAAGACGAGCTTTGTACTTAGTACCATCGGGTTTTAATTTCTTATTTGGTATCCATTTACATTATGATTTTTCAATTAGGAGATAAGTCAACTAAATGCCAAGTTCTTTTATACTCAAGAGAGTCCATTTCATCATTTATGGCTTCTTCCTATAAGTTGGCATCTAAAGAAGATAAGGCTTCTTGAAGAGTTTAGGGATCTTGCTTTAATGTATAAGCATAAAAATCAAACCCAAAATCCTTAAGGGTTTGAGCTCATTTACTTCTCCTAATTTTAGTGTTTAATTCCCCATTTTCTTCACTAGTTCTAGTTATGGGTAAACTACTAGAAGATGAGCCCCCACTATTTTTCAATTTAAAGGGAAATTTATGTTCTTAGAAGTAAGCATCATTTGATTCTACTAAATGATCATTTAAGTCATAGAATTTATAATCTTTACTATTCACAACATATCCTATGAATACACATTCATATGCTCTACTAGCAAGTTTATTTCTTTTTTAATCAGAGATTCTAACATAGGCTAAACAATCCCAAGTTTTAAAATAAGTTAAGTTAGGTTTCTTATTTTTCAAAATTTCATATGGTGAAATTTTACTAGTAGATTTAGGCACTCTATTTAGCATAAAGCAAACAGTTAATAAAATTTCTCCCCACCAATGGGAAACAACACCAGAGTTTAAGGAGAATAAGTTGCAGTTTTTTCATGAATGATTCCATGAGTTTTATAAAAATCATTAAAAATATTGGAATCCTATTCGATGCCTCTATCACTTCGAAACCTATTTATTTATTTTTTGTTAAGTTGATTTTCAATTTCAGTCATAAATATTTTAAACATATCAAACGCTTCAATTTTATTTTTTATTAGATATACATAAGTATAATCTGAACAATCATAAATAAAAGTTATAAAATAACATTTTCTATTTCTTATTAAAGTTCCATCATGTTCACATATGTCAGAGTGTATTAAGTCTAAAGGTTCAGATTTTCTAACTAATGACTTATGTGAAGTTTTGGTTATTTTAGCTTGACTACAAAAGTCACATTTTTCAAAATCATTCAAAGATAGTTTAGGAATTAGTTCTATTGTACTCATGTTCTTGATTATGTGTTTATTAACATGACAAAGTCTAGCATGCCAAATATTAAAAGAACTCAACATATAAGCAAAAGAAGAAGCTTTATTAATTTCAATGTTCAATTTAAACATACCATCAGTAGCGTACCCTTTTCCAACAAAAATATTATTTTTAGTTATTGTATATAAATCAGCCCTTATAGTTTGAGTAAATCCAACTTTGTTAAGAAGATAGCCTAAAACTAAGTTCTTTCTCATATCTGGAGTATGCAGGACATCTTTCAAGATGATAATCTTTCCAGAGGTAAAATTCAATTCCACCTTACCAGTACCAGCAACTTTAGTGGAGTGAGAGTCACCTAGTAGCACTTTCTTATCCTCAGACTTATAATAGGACTTGAACATGTCTCGATCATAGCAAACATGGAGAGAAGCACCAGTGTCTACCCACCACCCCTTAGATCTACCAACAAAATTGATTTCAGATATCATAGCAATAAGCTGATCTTCGGTAACTTTCACCTGTGGGGTAGGACAAGTCCTGTTCCAGCAATTCCTAGCCAAGTGGCTAGGTTTGTTACAACTATAACACATGAATGTGTTATTTCTTGAGGAGGGTTGAGGTCCATTATGGGGAGGATAATTTCTATTTCTATTTTAGTGGTTACGATTTTGATTATTATTGCGATTCTAAGTTTTCATGTTTCTTTCTTTAAGTTTCAGAATTACAGAGGAGGATTTCTGATTGGAATCCTATTCAATGCCTCTATCTACTGACATCATACTTCTTTGTTCCAGCTTCCTCAGTGTCGTACTTTTTTTAAAATGCATCCCAGATTTCCTTAACAAACTTATCAGAATTGTAATAGTCATACAAGTCATCAGCTAAACCATTAAGAATAAAATTTTTGCATAGAAAATCATTTTCCATCCAGGTGTCTAAATCCTTTGTTGTAACTTTAGTAGGAGGATTAGGCAGTGTTGGTTTTTCACTAGGAGGATTAAGCATTTTTTGTTTTTCAACAGTAAGAATAGAAGCGACCTTTTTCATGGTTAAGAAAAATAACATTTTTTGTCTCAATCTTTTAAAGTGTAATCCCTCAAAATGAAATGATTTGTTGAGATCAACAATTAACATTTCAGTAGACATGATAGATAGAAATTCATCTTAAAATTGTTGGAATAAGTATATGAAATAATGTAAGAACAATATAATTGATATATTGAAATGAACTGCTTGAGTTGAGTCGCAGACTAGGTTGCTCTTTTTAAGACGTTTCGTGGCTTTGCCTAAACTTGTGCAAGCAAACACAGCCTCATCGTCCCCCGAATAAAACATCCCAGAATCTTTGTTTTCTGTTTATGTTTGGGTGGAAATAGTAACGATCATTTCTGAGTGAAAAGATAACGGTTATTTCTGAGTGAAAAAGTAATGGCCAATTCTGAGTGGAAAAGTAACGGCCATTTTTTGAATGGAAAACTAATGACCATTTTTCTAAGTGAAAAAATAACGGTAATTTTCTATGTAAAAAAGTAACGACCATTTTTTTGTGTGAAAAATTAATTTTAATTAAAAACAAATTTCCAAAAAATAAAACCTCACCTCGTGCCCTCGGCACGGCCGATCGGGTGGCAAAGCATGCACGTGTGGAATCATATTTGCCTAGGTCCTCTCTCGTTCCACAAAAATGGGTGTCCCTTGGGGCCAAACCTAATAGCCAATCATTTTCTATTTATACATAGTGATGTAAAATAGCAATATGTGACAAAGGATAAATTGAGATAATTTGTTTTATTAAAATTTACATTTCCAACATGAGATATGGACATGCACCCCCGAAACATAGTGTTCATGCTCTTTCTTTGTCATTGAAGTACCATTCCAAGTCTCTCCTTTGTTGGATTGCATAATGTCTAACCGCCATTTTGAATTCGTCTCTATTGCTACAATGTTATCCATTCTCAAACTCCCAACAACAAAAACCTCTCATATTCCTCACTTTCTACATCACTATTTAATATATCATCATCATTGTAATCAGTACAGTCCCCTTCTACCGCTTCAATTTTTGAAGTTTCTTCTCCAAACATAATGTAATTCCCCTTCTTCCGGTAACTGAAAAGGGATTTTTTGAGTTGGAACATCATGTTCTTCAGAATCGACAAACTCTGATAAACAATCATCTTCCTCAGTTACATATCCAGTAAATCCGCTGCTTCTTATTCTCCAAATTTGGATAACTCGTGCTCCTTCTCTTCCTGAACTGATACTGCTACAAGAGCCTTAAAATGTACACCCATATCTAGTATCCCAGTTTCATCAAGTGTAATGTCTTCCACATATATTTGAATTATTTTAACATGATGCATTGGAATTAATTTTGTCATTTGTCTAAATGAATCATCACTGTAAAATAACATATTAAAATAAAAACATACGTTTATGCATAAGTAAATATGAAGTATTCTAAATATATATATATATATATATATATATTATACTACCTGTCTAGCAAGTTATAAGTTAGCTAGGCTATGTTCTCCTTGTGTACTTTGTAATAGTATCTCACTTTTGAATGTCGAATAGAGAGATCCTCAGAAATATCATATAAATCCATTTAGTAAGCAAATCAAGACCAAACCAATCATAGTATCTGAACATGCCACTTTCATATCTTCAAGCCTCTCCCTCTGATACAAATTTATCTCCATAATAGACTTTTATTGAAAGAAAAAAAAAACTCATCTTCCGGTCCTACACATTTATATCCAAGCCAAAAACATCAATTTTATATTACACCCATAAACTATTATATATTTATAGGACCAAAATGACTGAATATACTATTTCCTGATTTTGAAATATCTTGCAAAACAAACACAAAATTCAGAGAACCCAAATCTATTTTCCCAAAAGACAAAACATAGAACACATGAGTACTTTTTAGACAAAAAATTGAACCTTGATAGAATATAAACAATAATTTAACTTGTCCGCTATTTTCATGGTGTAATGACTATGAATGTTAGCTACTTTCGGAGATAAAATAATTTCACGTAAATTTATTTTTAAGTTCGTTATTAAGTCTATTAAGTAAAGTCGAAGACATGTTAGAATTTCAAATAATCGTATTATATGTATATTTTTTATAACTATGACACATAAAATTGTACTTATACATTTAATAGTACATGTTCGTAAAATTGAAAATATTTTTACTGTTAAAATATTTATTTAAATTTGAATTAATTTATAAAATTATTAATTAAATATTTTTTAAATTTATTTTAATATTTTTAAAATATGTTTTAAAAAATAATTTTTAATAATATTAAAGTTTTTAACGTGATTCGAAAAATTAAACTCAAAATATATTTTCCCTTATACAATTAAGTTATTATTATATATGACACATTGGGGTTGAATAATAGTGTGACATCATCTCTCTCTTACTCCGTACTCTGTTATGCATTTGATTTGAGTAACTTCATCTAAGCTTCATCAATCGTTTCTTCTTCTTTCGATTAATGCCCAAGTAAGTATATATATATATGTACAACGGCAGCTTTTGCATTTGATTTGACTTCATCAATTGCTTCTTCTTTGGATTAATGCCCAAGTAGGGATATATATATAACATCATCATAGAATAAAAAAAAAGAGAGGGTGTGGCGGCATTGATAAGTTGATTATGCAAAGGTAATCAATTAATATTATTAAAGTTTTTTTATGGATATGATTTCATTCTTTGAACCAACGCCACCTTAGTGATTAACGTCATTAGAAGATTCAAAGGCTTTAATGGGTATTAAGTGTTGTTATTAGAAAGAGTGGAATTAGATGCGTACTAGAAATTTCTTGGCTTTATATGTATCAAGGGATTTAAGTTTCTTTTTTTAAGCTATGCATGCTGGGAAGATGAGTTATCTTAGAAGGGAAGATGAATTTGCATTTAGTCCTATTAATGTATATCTATTAACAGATTATATATATATATATATATGTTAATGTATATCATATCTATTAATGTATATCTAGTTTACTTTAGGCATATCTAGTTTACTTTTAACTCCTATATAAAGGCACCATATATATTCCTTAATACATAGAATACAGTACAATCATTAAGTATTTCTAACATGGTATCAGAGAAAATCAGCTTCGCTTTCTTTGGGACCAAATTAACCTTTGTGATCTAATTTGGGCATGCTCAAAGGATGTTGAACAATATGCTGCAGTTATAGATGACTTTCGTCTCTATGAGTTCCTGATGTCACTTCATAAGAACTTTGAGCCCATCCGGGGTCAGTTTATCAATCGTAGTCCTCTTCCCTCTCTTAATACTACTGTAAGTGAGTTAGTTAGAGAAGAAGCTCAGCTTGCAACCTTACAAGCCCAGAATAAGTTCAATGTTTTGGCGATTACTCCTTCTACTCTTTCCATTGAGCAACCTCAGTAGTCAGGTGATTCCTCTTGCTGTAGCAATCGTTGCTGGAAAACCAACAAGAAGTTCTCCAATTATTGCAAGCGTTATGGCCACATCATGGCCTACTCCGCTAATTCCTTCCATTTCAATTAGGTCTTAGTCTTCTAGATCCACTATCAACCTCTCCCCATAGAAATACAGAAGATCATAACTCAGGTTGTTCAAATGGCTGGTAATGCATCTCTTTCTACTACTCTCTCAGTTCTGCCCGGTAAGTCTCAAACTTGGCTTTTTGATTCTACATGTTATAATCACATGACACCTCACTCATCTTTATTCTCCGAACTTGACCTTGTACCACATCCTCTTAATATTCATATAGCTGATGGTTCCACCATTCATGGGAATAGTCTAGGTTTTGTTTCGACCTCTAACCTCTTTGTTCCTAGGGTCTTCCATGTACCTAACATATCCTATAATTTATGCTATGTGGGACAATTACCTGAACTAGGATATCACCTTATTTTTTAATATTTTGGGTGTAATATGCAGGATCCGAGGATGGGGCAAGAGATTGGGACCGGTCTTATGGTCAGGCGTATGTTTCCCGTGAACAATCTTCATCTTGTACATGTTGCTTCTACCTCTGTTGCTATTGCAGCTACTGCAGTTTCTTCCATACCTTCTCTCCACTTTGGCATTCTCATCTTGGTCATGCCCCATCCATTCGGGTACAATAGTTAGCTTCTAAAGGTCTATTGGGTTCTGTGTCCAAAGACAATTTTGATTGTACTTCATACTAGTTAGGAAAACAACCAGCTTTACCTTTCAATAATAGTGAATCTATCTCTAATAGTATTTTGAGTTAATTCATTCTGATGTTTAGGGACCTTCTCTTGTTACTAGTATTGATGGATCTCGATATTTTGTTGTTTTTATTGATAATTATTCTCATTATAGTTGGATCTTTCCTATGAAATCCCGTTTTGAAATCTTACCAATATACAGTAACTTTACAAAAATGGTTGAAACACAATTCTATAAACATATCAAAACTTTTCGATATGATAATGCTCTTGAATATACTCAAAATTCTTTTCAAGCTTTGTTACATTCATATGGCACTATACATCATCTAACCTGTCTAGGCACCTGATGAGTGCTCAAAAAACACAAAAATTACCATGATTTTATGCACATTAATTGATTAAATATATATATATATATATATATATATGATTTTATCATATATTTATAGAAATTTATCTTTTCGGACTCATGGGTATTTTTATTGTTTTTCAGGTATTTTTGCTTAAAAACGTAACTTAAAGACTCAAAGAGGAATACTGGAGGCAATACATCACAAATATATTCAAAAATAAATGAGGAAAAGTCAACAAATATGTAAAAATTGGACAAAATGGGTCAAAAAGGTCAAAAGCAAGAAGATGCCTAGCCCACAGCGTGCCTTGCTCCCGTCTCATACAAGACTGTCGTGCGTTCACTCCACTTCAGATGCGCCACTACCATCTGCGCCCCAATCCGCACGCAGCCGCCCCACGTCATGCTGCGTCATCATTCACTACTCTGCGTTTCCATCATTTTTTAACATTTTTTCACCCACTTTTTCTTCCCATCCTCACCTATAAATACCCTCATTCTCTTCATAACTAAACACACCTAAAAATACATCTTCTCTTCTTTTTCTTTCTCTCCATTTCTTAGTTTTTTTAGTTTTTCTTAGTTTTTAGCTTTTCTTAGTTAGTTTTTCTTAGTTTTAGAGTTCTTCTCTTTTTGAGAAGAACTAGTTATGTTTTTGTAATTTATTTGCTTTTCGATTCAATAAATGGGAGTGTAAATTCCGTTTGGAGGTTTTCCAGCAACGGGAATAGCATCAAAGTACTGTAAGGATTTTATTTTCTTTACAGTTATTTTTTATGCTTTATTCTTACATGTTATATTTAATTTGTCTGTGATTAAATTTAACTTTGCTGGCTATTCGTAAACATGATATAATAATAACGTTGTTATACTTGCGAAATATTAAATAGGTAAAATCTCTAAAATGAATTGATTTTATTTTTATTCAAGATTTTATATTAAGAATGTTAGAGAGAAATATATTATTTTTCATTACAAATTTAAATCTGAAAATTAGATTTTAAGGTTTAGTTATCCGGTCTTATTTAGAGTAGTGCTCTTTTATTTGTTGGTACAATCTCCCGGTAGTTAGAGTGAAGCTCTATTTCAAAAGTTTTTATAAGAATTATTATATGAAAATGTATTGACAACATATTTTCTGTAGTGGTTTTAAAACTTGAAAGTTAGTACTCGGATAACTAAATTCTTAGGTTTAAGTTGGACACCTTGAATAAAGTTTAAATTGTCTAACCCCACCAAAGGTGGCATTTAAATGGTTCATTTTCAATCTCTTAGAAAAAGGAATTAACTTAACTAACCAAATTAGTTATCAACCCCACCCATAGGTGTTAATTGATTTGTTTAGTTAACAAAGAATATCTAACCCCACCAAAGGTGGTATTCATATAAAAAAGAGAAAATCAATAAATATCAATTCATATCTTTAATAACCTAAATAATATGAGCAAACATAATTACTTAGTTATTATATCCATAAATAGTCCACTATTATAAATGATAAAATTTGCATAAATGTTTATTGAATCTGTATCTATGTTTATTTTTATGTTAGTAGATTAAAAACACAAAACCCCAAAGTATCGTGACATGATGTTTATGATTTAATTTCATTTTTAAAAGTTTGAATAATAAATTAAAAACCACATACATTCCATCCTTAGATTGACCTTGGGAGTATACTTATCATTTTCTACGAAATGATTCGTGCACTTGCGAGAGTTTTATAAATACATAATACCAAATGAACGGCAGGATCGGCGATGTCGGTTCTGTCCTATCAGCACCTCTGAACAAAGAGGTCGAGCCCAAAGAAAACTTCGTCATATTCTTGACACTATTCGTGCTCTTCTTCTTTCTACCAAAGTTCCTGCCCCATTTTGAGGTGAAGCAGCTCTTCATGTTGTTCATGCCATTAATCGCATTCCAAGCACTGTTATTCATAATCAGACTCCGTATAAGCGCCTTTTTGAGTCATTTCTTGACTATCATTACCTTCGCTCATTCAGATTTGCCTATTTTGTTCTTCTTTAGCCTCATGAATACAACAAACTTAAGCCTCAATCTAGACGTTTTTGTTTTCTTGGTTATGCTGAAACTCAAAAAGGTTATCGATGCTATGATCCGATCTCACATCGTCTTCATGTTTCTTGTAATGTTTTCTTTTGGGAACACCGCTTATTTGTTGAACTTTCTCACTTTTGTTCTTCCCTAACTAACTCAAATGTTTTAGAAATATTTGTAGATGAATCTCATGTTCCTTCTATAGATACTATTGATCCTTCTTTGGACTTCTCTATTCAATCTTCAGATATTTTTTATGATTCTCCTAGACAGGTTGTAGAAGAATAGGTTGATGACGAGCTACCCCACCTTGAGCATAGGTCCTCTGCTCCTACTCAAGACATTCCACCTTGCCACTTAACCCGGGTAAGATCCATTCCTACACATTTACTTGACTATCATTGTTACACTACCCTTACTACACTCCATGAGCCTCACACCTATCGTGAGGCATCTATTAACCCTTTATGGCAGATTGCAATAAAAGAAGAAATTGATGCATTAACCAGAAACCATACTTGGGATCTATTTACTCTCCTTCCTGGTCAATCTGTGGTTGGTTATAAGTGAATCTATAAGATCAAGACTCACTCTGATAGGTTTATCAAACGCTACAAGGCTCGTCTTGTTGTAAAAGGTTTTGCATAAGAGTATGGGATTGATTATGAATAGACTTTTGCTCCAATTGTCCTTATTTCCTCTATTCGTAAGCTCTTAGTTGTTGCCGCTGCAAGTAAATGGGACATTTTTCAGGTGGATGTTAAAAATACATTCCTTAATGGGGATTTATATGAAGAAGTCTATATGAAACCTCCTCCTGGTCTTTTTGTTGAAACAAACAAAGTTTGTCGCCTTCGATGTGCTTTTTATGGCCTTAAACAAGCTCCACGAGCATGGTTTGCCAAGTTCAGCTCCACCATCCTTCACTTAGGTTGCACTGCCAGTCCTTATGACTCTACCTTATTTCTTTGTCAAAATGATAAAGGCACCATTCTACTTCTTCTATATGTGGATGATACGATTATAACTGGTGATAACCTTAGTGGCATTCAAGAAATGAAGGATTTTCTTAGTCAGTAGTTTGAGATGAAAGACCTTGGACATCTCAACTCTTTATTGGGTCTTGAGATCACTCGTTCCATAAATGGTCTTTATATTACTCAAGCCAAGTATACATCTGACCTTTTATATCAAGCTGGACTCATTGACAGTAAGACTGTTGATACTCTATTTGAACTTAATACGCATCTGACACCCTTGGGGGGGAACCCATTGTCTAATCCCTTTCTTTACAGATGATTTGTTGGCAGCTTGGTTTATCTTACAGCTACTCATCCAGACATTTCTTATGATGTTCATCAGGTGAGCCAGTATCTGTCTGCTCCCCGATTGACTCACTATGTTATTGTTCTGTACATTCTATGATACTTGAAGGGTACTCTCTTCCATGGCCTTTTCTACTTAGCTCAGTCTCCTCTTGTACTTTGTACATTCTCTAATGTTGATTGGATAGGAGATCCCACTGATCGCAGGTCCACTACAGGTTATTGCTTTCTGCTTAGTTCTTCTTTGATTTCTTGGTGAAGTAAGAAACAAATTTTCGTGGCCTATTCCAATACTGAAGTAGAATATTGTGCTATTATTGATACCATACTCCTTTGGCTATGATGGCTTCTTAAGTATTTTGGTTTGTCCACATCCTCTGCAACTTCCCTTTATTGTGATAATCAGAGTGCCATTGATATTGCTCACAATGATGTCTTTTATGAACGAACTAAACACATCGAGATTGATTGTCACTTTATTCGTTCTCATCTTGTCCATTGTGCTCTCAAGCTTTTCCCCATCTCCTCCAATGATTAACTTGCAGCTATCTTCCCTAAGGCACTTCCTAAAAGATGCATTTATAATTTGGTTGACAAGCTCAAGTTGGTCTCAAATCCACCTTGATATTGAGGTGTACTGTTAATGTATATCTATTAACAAATTAATATATATTTGTTAATGTATATCATATCTGCCAATATATATCTAGTTTACTTTAGGCATATCTAGTTTACTTGTAACTCCTATATAAAGGCACCATGTATATTTATTAATACACAGAATACAATACAATCATTAAGTATTTCTAACAGGTCCAACAAAAATGAAATATATAAAATTAAAAATAAAAAAGGAACACAAAAATGGCCATTTACCAATGACTATAATGTTAATAACAGATTGTGCGGGTAGAGTGATATTCAACATCATAAATTTAAATATAAATATATGAATAATGGCAAAAAATTATAAATATTACTTATAAATTTATCTAATGGCAAAAATAATATTCAATATAATTATTGATACAAATTTATAAAAGTTGTGACAAATTTACCATCAAATTTCTTATTATTAACACAAATCTATCACCTATTAAACTCTTTTTTAGTATCATAAATCTATCGTAAGACTCTTTATTAATTGCACAAATCTAACATCAAAAATAAAATATAGTAGTACATTTGTACAAATCTATCGCTTGAATGCTATTTTTATCGATCAATAAAATTAGACAATAGATTTACAATTTTTGTGAAAGTTGGATATTATATTTGTTAGTTTACCCTTATATTTACTGCATTTTCTAATTAGACATATATATTTCGTGATTATTGATTAATTCCATGTTAATGTTACATTGAAAATATTTACCAAGCATCTTCGTTTTGTGCTATTATTTTATGAACATATAGTTATTAATCATGAAATTAAGTATATGACATATCTATAAATGTAATGTTAAGTGGTAGTTATGTTTGGCTAAAATTTTGTTTTTCATTTTAGTAAAATATTTTGGATATAAATTAATAAATAAAAATAGTCATTTGAGCACAAAAGATGATTAAAAACATATAGTTTTTTTAATCTTATGACTTATGAGTTACTTTTAGTAATTATTTAAATTTGTACAGTAAAATTATATATGTGTGGTTCTAATATAAATATTTCATAGGCAATATTTTTGTATACATATATGACTTCTTAAAACATTGTTGTAGATTTGGTTAAGTGTGATAAGATCGATAAAGATTATTATGTAATTTGGTGCTATATGATTCAATATTTTCTTAGAGAACAAAGTGTTTTGGAAACACTTCATCAACTTGATTAATGCAAATACTACTCAATATTGCCGCAATGTTGATACCTATTATGCATAGGTTAATAAAGATTGTAATGCATGCTATATTAGAATAATTAGCATATAAAATGATCTTCTATGCGAATTAGAGCATCATGAAACTGCTCATGAGATGAGGTTGGCCATCAAACAAAGGTTTTGTCTCACTTTATCAGCTTAATTAAAGGGCTTGATTATTAATTTTAATTCTTATAAGAAGAAGCCTAATTATACGATAAGGCTATGCTTAAGAGTCATGTCATGTATATTTCATGATCTTGATAATGCCAACGATCACCTTACAAAGAAAGAATAAGTTAAAGCTACAATTCACACTCTTCCACCTACTTAGGAGCAAATAAAGCAAAATATGATGCACCACGAAAGTGTAAAAAGCTTTCAATGACATATCACGCCACTTAGAGCATGAGGTGCATAATGGAAAATAGGAAGATGTGATGGTGGATATGTTCCAAAATGAGATAAGCCCAAATGTAAGCGAGGTAAAAAAAGGGCAAGAAGGATAACAAAATAAAACTAATACGATATTACTATGGTAAGTTGGGACACTTTGCTCGTGAGTGCACTGAACCAAAAAGGTATATCCGAACTTATTTTCTTACTTAGAATTTTTGTATCTAATTAAGGATTAGTTTCTCATTCTTCTTATTATTGGGTTGTAGACTTAGGAATAATCGATTATATAGGATAGGAGATAGATATGTAGAGTATCATCTAGTTCCTAGCGACAACAAAAGAATTTATATGTAGAATGAATCCAATGAAGAGATGCTTAACATTGGCGCTTATAAATTGGATATGAGTGGTAGACGTACTCTATATCTGTATGATATCTTGTACGTTCCTTAAGTTCCTCGAAATATACTTTTAGTTACTAACATATTAAGTTTGGGATTTGTTTTTAAACTTGATGAAAATGGGTGTTAATATTTATCTTGAAAGTACTTACTATGGTTTTGGTTATATTTATGATGATTTGATTCAATTCAATATTGACTATTCTAGCTATAATAATGTCAATGACTTTATTTGTTTTAATTCATATTATGATGATGATTTTATGACATGCATGCTAGATTATGTCATATTGGACAAGAAAGGATGATTAGATTACCTAATGCCTCTTAAACCCACTTGCTAAGGTTACCTTGCATATATGTGAACCTTTCCCATAAACTTGCTAAGGTTACCTTGCATATATGTGAACCTTTCCCATAAACTTGCTAAGGTTACCTTGCATATATGTGAACCTTACCTTATAGGAAAGGTAATAAGAAAACCATTTGGGGAAGCCAAAAGGGTATCCAAACCATTATAACTTATCAATTATGTTATATGTGGCCCAACGAATGTGAAGACATGGCATGATACTTCATATTTCATCACACACTATTCAAAACAGACTATTAAAGTCGGTTAAAAATTGACTTTAAACCAATTTAAAGTCGGTTTGCTGAACAAGCTTTAAATGAAATGACTTAAAATTTAAAATCGATTCAATGTGTGAATCGACTTTAAATTTTAAATTTTTTTTACAAAATTTACTCATTTTTTATTATACTCAAATTAAAACTTGTATTTGATCACTACATAATAGCAAAAAAAACAAAATCTATTTAACAAATAGTTTAAATAATACAAATAATTAAAAAATAAAATATTAATTAATAGCAGAAAAATTACCATGGTGTTGTCCTATGTTATTCAAGATCATCATATTTTTCTCCTGATGTTATAATACAAACCTACATATATAATACAAAAATTTATACACATACATAATAACACATAATAGTAGAAAAAATATGAATAATAAGTGCATATGATTAATAGAAATACTTATAAGAGTAAATGAAGTAACAAAATGAAGGAAATGAAGAAAAAATGGTGTTTTGTAAGTGAGAAATGAGTATAAAAAATTTGAGTATTTTGCTCAAAAAAATAGGGGATCTAAAAGATTAGTTAGAGAGGAAGAAAAACCACTAACCAGCACTGGAATTGGTGGTCGTAGGTGGCGGAAAAATGAGAAAGAGTGGAAGAAAAATGAGGAGGTTTTGGGATTTTGAGAGTTATGCAACGCTTGGAATAGTTTCTGTTTAGGGAAAAAAGAAGATAAAAGTAAATATCCACATGTGTATCATCGATTCTACATGTTAATTGACACTATCCACGTAGTTTTTAGCGTTGGTTGAAGTGTCAAACCGATGCTACATGTGGACGTAGTGTTGGCTCTACGTGTCAACTGACGCTACATACGTGGATAGCGTCGGTTCACCGCATCAACCGATGGTACATCCTACGTGTAGTGTCGGTTCGACACATCAATCAACGCTATATGTAGCGTCAATTCTACACCGAACCAACTTTAAATTCATTATAAGTCGGTTTTTCCAAAAACTGACTTTACATATCGACTTAAATAGTAGTGACATTTATAGATAACTTTACACGTTTCAATCTCATGTACTTGATCTCCCATAAGTCTAAAGCACTAGATTGCTTTAGACATTACCTTATAGAAGTTGAGAATCAATTGAAAAAAAGTATTAAAGTTTTGAGAATTGACAGAGGTCACAAATATTTATTTGAGCTATTCAAAAATATTTGTAAAGAAAAAGGAATCATGAGACAATTGGCATTGTCTTATACTCCATAAAAAATTGGTGTGGCGACAAGAAGGAATTGCACACTATTGGATATTGTTGGGTCAATGATGGCTCAAGCTAATCTTTCAATCTCTTATTGGTAAGATAATTTATTCACAACTACCCACATTCTTAACCGAATGCCTTCAAAATCAGTTCCTTTTACCCCATACGAATTATGGACTGGTAAAAAACTTGAATGTTCGTTTATTTAGTTATGAATCTAATTATCTAATTAGTATAATATTAGTGGAAGTATGAAAATTAGAATTTCATAAGCAGCCAAGCATTCAATCATATGTAAATAAATTAATGTGGAAAATAAAGATCAATACACGAGATTTTTAGGTGAAAACAACCTATGCCAGACCAATGACCCAAGAGAAAAACCACCGGTCCATCAGACCACCTAACTATCCATTATGAATAATAAGTATCTAGTTATAAGGCTAGGACTAAAACTACCCACCTAGGTAATGCCCCCCAAGTAACCTACTTACAAGCCACTGCTTTCACCATAGTCTCTACAAGAAAGACACTCAAATCTAGACCATTGTTTCAATTAACTCGAGTCCCAAGAGTTAATCGAACTCGCACCGGTGTCACCTAAAAAGTTAGAACATAAACACAATTGCAAGTGTCTATGCTATAGTAGATTCAATAATGAAGACCCTAACTAGTTGATATAATATATCAAATAACATGAAAACAATTAGCAACTCTAGAATAATCAATTAAAAGCACAATAACACAATAATTATTGTAGGCTTGTTAATCTATCAAACACAACCACAAATATTTGATAAATTAACTTAATGAAAAAGCTTACTTGAGAACTTTTAGCAAAATAAGAGATAGAAAAAAGATGAAGAGAATAAGCACAATTAAACTCTTGTATTGTTAGGTTCAAATGTGTGCTTATGTTTATATTTATAGAATATTTTGAAGCACTTTAGGTCAAAGTAAAATTATCATATTGTCTATAAAATTAGTTAAATGAGCTTTAAAGAATAAGGATAACATAGTAAAAATCCAATCTAAGACTCACCTAAAAACTAAAATTACAATTATATATTTTGTTCACGAATATCGCCAACACTCACGTAAATCATACAATCCCCCTCTTTGGCATATTTGTGCAACAAACCCTTTCTCTCATAAAATAATGCTTATAGAATTTTTTTTTTAATAATGATACTATCTTATGATCCGATGAAACCATCCTCACTTAAATCTTGAAAGCTCATGTTTACATAGAAAGTCAAAAATATAAATACACTAACAACTTGTCTCGAAAGACTCATTGTTCATTCATTCATTGTATATAACAACATAAAAGTGAAGTATATTCATAAGAGTGGGTAATAATCAGAGAGAAAATTCAAATATGTTGTCCTTATGTGTAACATCTCCAAAAGACATTTTCAAAGTAATTTTGTCCTTAAATTAACTCTCCTACTTTTTGTAGATTTTCAATTAATATTCCAATTCTTTTCGTTTTTGTCATAGAAATAAACAATATAATCATGAAGTAATGATAATAGGTTGAGCAACAAACACTGTATTTAATGATTGAAAATAAGAATATACATTCTAAAAAGCTCAAAATAATCAAAACAGAGAATAAAAAATATTATTTTTACCAAAAATGAATAAACTCCCTCTAAATTCTACGACTCCTATAAATAAATTAAAATAAAAAAATTATAAATATTGATACATATTTTTTTAATTGAGAATAGTAAACTTAGCTAAACAGGACTAGAAAAATACACACAAATGATGAAATTTATTTTGTTAAAGGTGTGACTATCCATTAACAAGATAAATATATAGACAAGTCGCATAGATATATTAACATATATAGTGATATATTGACGGTCACCAAAAGTGAGATAAAAATCGAAACTGAACTATATGTGAATTAGTCCATTTATGATTAGTTATAAAAGACTTAAAGGAATGAGTATCACCTATCATAAAAAATTACAGTTGAATTCATACTTGCACAAATTAAATTTTACTTATTAAGAGAGAACTTTAATCTATATTTTTTTGTATTCCACTCTTATATTAGTTTTTTGTGTGAGTGATTGGTTATCTATTTTGTTTTTGTATAACCAATTATGGCTGTTTCTTTTCATGCATGCAAAAGATTTTGAATTTTCTTTTTCCTTTAATATTTTTTTAAGGAAATATGCACAAACTAGTATACCTGATATGATGACTTTCACACTAGTTATGAGGTATCCCTCTTTGCTCACTGTGTTTGCTTTTACCCATCACAGCAAGCAGCCCTCTCAAAACTAGATGTCTCTTAATAGTAGCATTTTAGAAAGTGAAAGATAGATCTCAAAAATAACTTTGCAGTCAAAGTTAGCCCATTCCTTAGAATATCACAAAATCAATTATAAACTTCAAGGATGACATACATATGTGTCCAATGAGTATATAAGTAGGTTCATGTTAACATCGACCACCATATGTAAAAACTATGTAAATGCACAAGTCAAATATAGATTTGTATAATGTATAACCAATCAAAATAAATATGAATAGAATATGTAATGATCATGTCAATATTAAATCATTTCTACTTCCCTCATTTTTTTAATTTTTTTTTAATTAGAGAAACATCAATAAAACAAAAACAAAAAAACTAGAGATGCTCACCTAGGATCAATTAAGAACTCACACAAATGTATCTAGGTGAACAATAAATGACGATCAGGAGACCAGAAAGAGACAATATTTCCTCACCCAAACTTTCTTGAATTTTGGGTTTCTTTATATCTTTGGGTTGAAAATCAACTACCTTAGTTTTCATTGGCTTATTCTTGAACTTACCTTTAGATCTTACATTCATCCTACATGAAGATGTATCATGTATTATATGATGATGATAATTAGTCCTACAATTACAAGTATTGAATTTTATATGCCTCTTTGAACATACAAGTTCATGTTTTATAGTAGAATTTTTTAACATGTTTTTATAATTTTCATTCAACCTAGAATATGATGCTACATGCATAGATGAATTATGGTTATAAATCCTACTATATAAAGCATGGAAAGTATTATTAAATTTATGAGAATCTACACTTGGACCTAATATGATCTTTTTTAACATAATGATGATAAACAGTACAAACTTAATATATTGTTCAATCACAGGTGTAATATTTTTTTGTGTATATGTGTAACATTAAGAGTAATGCTAGAAGGCCTTATAGATATGGTTTTTGATATTAAAGTGTAGCCTATGAAAAAGAAAGGTTGTAAGGTATTATAAACTAAGATGTTTTTGAAGATGATGGTATAGAATCCTTATCTACATAGCCTAGTCCTCTCTTGTCTCCAATAGGCTTTTCATAATCTAAAATTTTGTTCAACCTTTCAGCTACAATAGTAAATCTCTTTACAACTTCCTTGGATTCTTTATGCTTTTGCACCCATTTTAATTTATAGATAGCAAGCTTGTTATTTTCTTTTTTAAAAATGGAAAGACTCAAATTCAAAGCATTATTTTGTTCTTGCAAAATATTCTTTTCTTCCATTAATTTATTTGAAAAGCATATATGTGTCTTAAGTTTTTCATTTAACTTTTATTTTCACTTTTAAACATGCATTCCTTTTTATGGCTTTATTACCTTTAGAGAATAATTCTTGAAAATTTTTAACATTATATTCCGAAAGAAAAGATAATTTAATTTCCTCAACATCTAAGCTATCACCCACAATAAAATAATTCATAACAAGGTCCTAGGCATACTATCTGTATCTACTGAGTGACTTTGATACCAAATAAAAGTTTATTTATTTAGTTATGGATTGAGTTATCTAATTAGAAAATATCAATTAAATTATGAGATATTAGAATTTCGTAAGCGACTAAGCATGCAATCACATGCAAATAAAGTAATTTGAAGAATAAATATCAACACAGGAGATTTTTAGGTGGAAAAAACCTAGGCCAAACCAATGAACTAAGAAAAAAACTACTGGTCCACTATAAAAAATAAGTATCCAGTTATAAGGCTAGGACTCAAACTATTCATCCATTTAATGCCCCCAAGTAACTTACTTATAAGTCGTTGTTTTCATTACAGACTCTATAAGAAAGGTTCTTGGATCAAGACTAGCATTTTAACAAACTCGAATAGCACGAGTTAATCGAACCAATATCGTTGTCATCTTAAAGGCTACCACATAACTACAAGTGTTAGTGTGTGTCCTAGAGTAGATTCAATAATGAACAACCCTAACTAGTTTATCTAACCAATATTTTAGATAAAACAAAAAAAACTACCAACTTTATAATAATCAATTAAAAGCACAATATCACAATTATTATTGTAGGCTAATTTATCCATTAAAAATAGCCATAAAATGTTTAATAAAATAACTTAAGGGAAAAGTATACACGACAACTTTTAGCAAAATAAGAGAGAGGAATAAAAGAAGAAGAGAATAAGGATAATTAAACTCTTGTGTGGTTAGTATTAAATGTGTGCTTAGGTTTATATTTATAGAATATTTTGAATCACTCTAGTTCAAAGCAAAATTACCATCTATCCATACCATCAATTAAATGGGTTTTAAGAAATAAGGACAATATAGTAAAAGGCCAATCCAATTCATATTAGAAATAGGTTTTAAAATCAAAGTCTTATACGCTCAATCGATTTAATCCAGTACTCAATCTATTGTGCACATAGTTTTATCAATCGATCCAATGTATCAATTAATTAATTCTTAAAAAAGGGATTGATCTAGTAATTAATCTTGATTGATCTAGTGCTTGATCAATCGAGTATTAATTCCTTGATTGATCTAGTCATATAAATAATTAATTCAACAGGTAATATAGCTTAATTAATCGGTCTAGTCTCTACTTGATCGATCGATCATCCTATTTTCATATTGTTCCTATGTGCCTAATATGCAATCTAGCATGCACAAGAATAGACATACACTTAAGAGGTGATCATTGAGGCTCGATAGTTTATTCGACTTGAAAATATTCTTCTAGTGCACATTTAGAAACTAAGTTATAATTATATATTTTGTTCATGAATATCACCAACACTCATATAAACCTTACAAAACTCAATCTAAGTACTCTATGTTCATGGGAATCGATAGCTTTCATACATAACATTTCTTATGCGTATGGGAAATTGGGTCATATAGTTAAGAATAGTATATTCATTTGATACTCTGAACACTCAAAATGATATGTATTAATTAGTGAACGTGCAGATGGAAGTGTAAAAAAAATTTAGTCAAGTGATGTAGTCTTTTTAAAAGAAAATTTCCCTACTAGGAGTGTAATGAACAATGGTTCATAGTTTTATGAACTTGAGGTTCCATAAAATATTTCCATCAATACCCCAATTGATGTTAAAGAAGAAAATCTTCATGCTCTTAGGAATAGTAGGAATGATTTGCAAAATAAAAGGCAAAATGATTTCAGTTCCTATGAATTTAAGTTACGTAGAAGCAAAATTTGAAACATTTCCTATTGTCACTTTGAGATTAAAGAGGAAGCTTTCATGATAGCTCCACATGATGAAGTTGAGCCTAAGACAGTACATGAAGTGTTTTATTCCCTTGATAGTTAAAAATGGATTACTACAATAGATAATGAGTGATTCACATGAATTGTATGCAATGAGTGCACAAATATATATATCACAAACAAGTAATATAATGATAAAAAAATATTATTCTCACAAAGATTATATTATTAAAAACTAATTTTAAAACTAAAAAGTAAAAACTAATATTAGATCATCATATGTAGAAAATTGGGTTCATAAGACCCCTAGATTAATAAATTAAGTAAACATGATTGTATTCATAAATCTCATATTTTTCAATAAGAAAGACAT
Source organism: Hippophae gyantsensis (assembly GCA_030763125.1). Classification (NCBI taxonomy): domain Eukaryota; kingdom Viridiplantae; phylum Streptophyta; class Magnoliopsida; order Rosales; family Elaeagnaceae; genus Hippophae; species Hippophae gyantsensis. The sequence continues at coordinate 23,567,656 of CM061039.1, read as the reverse complement.
ACAAATTAATAAAGAAAGGAGAAGAAAAATAAATACGTTAAATCTCTTAAATTGTAACACCAAACTTCTCTTGAATCACTACCAAATTATATCTCTTCTTTAACTTCTCTCTCTTTTACGCACCAAAAACTAATAAAACATTATAAAATTTGACTCTTAGAATTTCAACTGCAATTATAGGGGTTAAATTAGGCTTATATAGAATATAGACCATCAAATTAGCTCCAAATTAAAGTTTGAAATGAAAAAGGGAAATTAAACAATGTTGACCAATTAGATTTTGAAACATGGTAAAGGAGAAACATGGAAAAATCAGCAGATGATGCATGGCGAAGTAGTCTGGTAGTAGTTAACATAGGCTGAGTCAATGACAGGTAACGCGTTGTGATTTACTAATCTAAATTATGTGGCACTTCGGTGGAACGAAAGTGCAATTCCCATGACAATGTGTGGCATGCTCATTGACTACTTGACAAAACCCAACGTGAATGTTGTGGCAACATGTGGCAAAGCTTGCATCAGTTGGTGCACATTCCTTCCTCTGATGGGCTCTTCTTCACTTATGTTGCATCCAAGTTGAAATTATTAAGTTAGATTGTACACACAATGTGCTCCAATTAGCTCACATAGCTTGTATGGCATCCATGTGTTAGGATCTAATTGATCATGCATTAAAAAATTCATAAAAATCCATATAAATTCTAGAAAAAATTTCAAAAAATATATTATCATCCCTTTTCACAAGAAAAGTTCATTCCTTAATATTTTTAACCCCAAAAGTACTACTTATTGAATAAAATGAATAAATATTAAGTAAAAAAGTGCATTGATGACTCTACTTTCATAGAATTAGTACACCCATAAACTGCACTCTTTTCTTGCCCTCAAGTAAATTCAAGTCTAATTAGATAAGCTAACATGGGAAGTATATGTATATATATATGTATGTGTGTGTGTATAAATGCATATTTAGCAAAAACTATATCCTTCAACAGTCATACAATTCTAATACAAGGAGGTTAATATATTCATCAATCTACATTTCATGAATACAAGGATATGCAAGGTTTATGATGAATTGATTCGTATGTGTGTATTATATATGAATTCATCCAATGCACTCATGAAATCAACCTATATGAGCTTGAGAATCAATTCAATTTTAAAATAAGTCTCATAATTCTTTTTTTTATATCCCTATTTACCAATATAAATATGCATGAAACTAAAGATCAATAAGGGCTTTACATGCTTGTAACCTAAAGCTTAGGTGGGGGTAAATAAATGAAGATATTTAGTCATATTCACACCTTAGCTTTTTTTTTATTCATCATATGATATTTAATTATAATTGAATTTTTACTTTCTTTTTCTAGTGCACTTTATCTTATCATTCTTTTATTTCACATCTTCTTGTAACTTCACAACACTCCCAAACTTAATTTGAAACTTGTTTTTCTTTTTGTTAAAAAAATGCTCATTTTATTAAGAATTTTTCTTTTTATTTTTTTATAGGGTGCATTGCATTTTTCCTCCCTCTATAGCACAACTTATGATTTCATTTTTTTTCTTTTCAAACAAGCTAAAGAAGCAAGGATAAAGGTAATGCTTATTGGTTAGACATAAAATGTGACTTAAAGATGTGAAAGGTTCTTTTTTGGGCTCAAATGGGTGAATAAATATATTAACAATGGTTAGCTTGAAAGGCTCAATCGATCCAAATAATGCCTAAATCATTTCTTATGCTAAATATTATTTAGGATTTTGCCTCAAATGATGATCCAATAGATTCTAAATACATGGTAGATCTCATCAACTCTCATAACTCACTACAAATTTTCTCTTAATAAGAACACCAACATAAATTATGAACATATGCATGAAAATTTGAATCAATCAAACTAAAACTAGAAGCATATCACATGATTAACGTAAGTATCTTAATGAGTATGTTACATTCCTTATCATAGTCATGACAACCAGTTTTTATCATTGGGTTCATACATTTCAAATAGCATGCATGCATTTGGTTTCCATGTATTTATCAATTTTCACCCAAATCATGATTAAAATCATCTAAAAAATAAAAAAAATTCATAAATGCATATTAATTACTAAAGTAGAGAATAGAGCTCCCTCCCCCAAACTTAAATTACACATTATTCCCAATATATATATATATATATATATATGAAAAAATAAAAAGAAAGAAAACTCCCTTAGTCGTGGCTCACCACATCTGTCATTGAAATTGTTTAATCTTATGTGTCATTTATCTCCATATTTATTCACCTAAAACCCAAAATAGTAAAAATATGAGTAAAATAATGTGGGTTCATATATAACATCCTTGACTAGATGATCATATCAACTTCTAAGGTGCATCCACCAAGGTTATCATAGATGTTTCATTTGATAATTGATCTTTATGATAGTGCTTCACTCTATATCCATTAACCATGAACCGTTCTTTTTTTTTCTAATTTAATGGCTCTATGGTTGGTTACCTTAGTGCTGGTGAATGTATATGACCATCTACTCCTTAGTTTTATCGAAATAATTTGAATCTTGAGTTGTACAGTAATACTTTATGTCTCAATTCAAAGATATGAGGCACAATTTTCTTATCATGCCATCTTTTTATCTTTTTTTATAAAACTGGGCATTCTCATGAGCATTCCACCATAGTTCATCCAATTCATTTATTTACAACATTCTTTTCTCACCGACTACATCTATAGACATATTCATCTATTTCAATGCCCAATATGCTTTGTATTCCCATTCTAGCAGTAAGTGACATGACTTTCCATAATCTAGCCTATATGGGGTGGTACCAATTGGTGTTTTAAATGCAATTCTATATGCCTATAAAGCATCACCCAACTTAGATGACCAATCCTTCCTAGAGATGTTCATAGTTTTCTCCAAAATTCTTTTCACTTCTCTATTGGATACCTTTGCTTGCCCACTTATTTGGGGAGGGGATGGACTAGACACTTTATGCCTTATCCCATACTTAGAAAATAAGGACTAAAAGGAAAATAAAAAAATATAATTAATCTCTTGAATTGTAACACCAATCTCCTCTTGAATCTTTATCAAATTGTATCTCCTTTTGAACTTTTCCCTCTATTTGGCACCAAAAATTGATAAAAAATTGTAAAATTTGGTTTTAGCATTTCGCCTACAAGTGGAAGGTTAAATTAGGCTCATATAGAATCTGGACCACTAAATTAGCTTCAGATCAAAGATTGAGATGAAAAAGGAAAATTAAATTGTACAAGTCAATTAAATCACGACACATGATAAGAGAGAAGCATGGAATAAAACAGCATGCGACATGTGATGTGGTAGATTGGTGCTGGTCAACGTGGGCCAAGTAAATGATAGGTGGCGTTCTGCGATTCTCTTATACGGATTGCACGGTGTAACGAACCGGTGAATCCCGTGACAACATATGGTATGCTTATTAGTTGCTTAGTGATGAGTGCTCAAAAAGCACTAAAATTACCATGAATTTATGCACATTAATTGAATAAAAATATATATATTTATATGTTTTATCATATATTTATATAAATTTGTCTTTTTCGGAATCACGGATATTTTTATTGTTTTTCAGATATTTTCGCTTAAAAACGTAACTTAAAGACTCAAAGAGGAATATTGGAAGCAATACATCACAAATATATTAATAAATAAATGAGTAAAGGTCAAAAAATATGGAAATATTGGACAAACCGGGTCAAAAGGGTCAAAAATGTCAAAAGGAGAAAATCACGCTGCGGGCCACCCGGCCGCGCCAGCCGCGCCTACAAACGACCGGCCACCGCGCAAGCACGCCCCACGTCCGCGCGCATCGGCCGCGCCATTTATTCGCGCCAAGGCTACAGATCTCCCGCTTCCCGCGTGCGCCGCTGCCATTTCGCCCCATTTTTGCGCGCAGCCGCCTCATGTCATGCTGACATCATCAAATGACATCAGCAATCACTACTCCGCATTTCTACCATTTTTTAACATTTTTTCCCCCACTTTTTCTCTCCATCCTCACCTATAAATACACCCATTTTCTTCACTTCATACCACACCTCAAAACACATTCTCTTCTCTCTTTCTTTCTCTCTTTTCTTAGATTTTTTAGTTTTTCTTAGTTTTTAGCTTTTCTTAGTTAATTTCTCTTAGTTTTAGAGTTCTTCCCTTTTTGGGAAGAACTAGTTATGTTTTTGTAATTTATTAGCTTTTTGATTCAATAAATGGGAGTGCAAATTCCGCTTGGAGGTTTTCCAGCAACGGGAATAGCATCGAAGTTCTGTAAGGATTTTATTTTCTTTATAGTTATTTTTTATGCTTTATTCTTACATGTTATATTTAATTTGTCTGTGATTAAATTTAACTCTGCTGGCTGTTTATAAACATGATGTAATAATAACGTTGTTATGCTTGCGAAATATTAAATAGGTAAAAATATGTAAAATGAATTGATTTTATTTTTATTCAAGATTTTTATATTAAGAATGTTAGAGAGAAATATATTATTTTTCATTACAAACTTAAATCTGAGAATTAGATTTTAAGGTTTAGTTATCCGGTCTAATTTAGAGTAGTGCTCTTTTATTTGTTGGTACAATCGCCCGGTAGTTAGAGTGAAGCTCTATTTCAAAAGTTTTTATAAGAATTATTATCTGAAAATGTATTGACAATATGTTTTCAGTAGTGGTTTTAAAACTTGAAAGTTAGTACTCGGATAATTAAATTCTTAGATTTAATTTGGACACCTTGAATAAAGTTTAAATTGTCTAACCCCAACAAAGGTGACATTTAAATGGTTCATTTTCAATCTCTTAGAAAAAGAAATTAATTTAATTAACCAAATTAATTATCAACCCCACCCATAGGTGTTAATTGATTTGTTTAGTTAACAAAGAATATCTAACCCCACCAAAGGTGGTATTCATATAAAAAAGAGAGAATCAATAAATATCAATTCATATCTTTAATAACCTAAATAATATGAGCAAGCATAATTAACTTAGTTATTATATCCATAAATACTCCACCATTATAAATGATAAAATTTGCATAAATATTTATTGAATCTATGTTTATTTTTATGTAATTAGATTAAAAACACAAAACCCAAAATATCGTGACATGATGTTTAGGATTTAATTTCGTTTTTAAAAGTTTGAATAATAAATTAAAAACCACATACATTCCTTCCTTAGATCGACCTTGGGAGTATACTTATCATTTTCTACGAAATGATTCGTGCACTTGCGAGAGTTTTATAAATAGATAAAACCAAAGTAACGGGCAAGATCGGCGATGTCGGTTCTGCCTTATCAAGTTTTTGGCGCCGTTGCCGGGGAAGGAATAGCGTTTTTAAATTATTTATCAAAATTTTAAAAACTTTTTGTGTTGTAAATAATTGTGATTTTTTTTATTTAAAAAAAACCAAAAATAAAAAAATTTGTTGTTTGTGAATAGTAAAAAAACAAATAAAAATAAAAACATTTTTTTTTCAACAAAAGAAAAAAATCTTACCGTTCATGAATAGTAAAATAATAATAATAATAAAATAAAAAATTAGTTGTTTGTGAGTAGTAAAAAAAATTAATAAAAATTACAATAATTTTTTTCTCCTAAAAAAAAAGTAAACTTACCGTTCATGAATAATAAAAAAAAATTCAAATTTCAAATTTCATAATAAATAAAAAAAATAAAATTTTAAAATTCATAAAAAAAAGGTTATAGCATGAATAATAAAATAATTTTGAAATTTGAAATTTGCACAAAAAAAAGACTTAAAAAAATTAATAATAAAATAATTTTTTTTAAATTGTAAAAATTAAAAAAAATTAAAAAAATAATTTTATTTAAAAAATAATTTTATTTAAAAAATAATTTTTTTTTCAAAAAAAAAAATTAAAAACTTGATTTTCAATTTTTTTATTTTTTCTTTTATTTTTTTCTTTTATCTTTTTCAATTATTATTTTTTAATTATTTTTTATTTTATTTTATTTTTGGCTTAATTTTTAATTTAATTTTTTTTTTCTCTTTTTATTTATTTATTTTTTGTGCTTTTACTTTTTCAATTTAATTTATTTTTGGTTTATTTTTTTTAATTTTGTTTTTTTTAACTATTTTTTTTATCTTAATTTTCGTTTAAGTTAATTAACTTAGGTTTTAGTAACTTAATTTACTAACTTATATTAATTTAATTTACTAACTTAATTAACTTAGATTTTCATTAACTTAATTAACATACTTTTTTATTAACTTAATTAACTTAAATTTTAACCTAACTTAACTTAATTAACTTAATTTTAATATCATGAAAAGTAAAGATCTAAGGGAGTTCTGTCTAGGAGACTAGTTCCTAGAAGCCTTTGTGCCACTAGTCTTTCCTGAGAACGTTGCTCTGTCTAGGAGGATGGTTTTTAAGGAGCCTTTGCCCCACCATTTTTTCCTTGGAGCACTCTTGGTTAATACTGATTATGTTATTTTAACTTAGATATTATAGTTAAAAAAAACCAAAAAAAAAGAAAACCGAAAAAAAAAGTCTGAAACTATCTCCAAAATTTTAATGTTTTAATTACAATCTAAGGAGTTAGTTGTTTTGTTTGATCTAGGTACAATTGTGTTTTGATGCCTTTAATTATTTGATTTGTACCTAGACATGAATTATCTAAAACTCACAAGCATGTCCCTAGTTTTAAGTATAGAAAAAATTGAAAATCCATAGGACATGATTGAAAAAAGTATAAGTAGACAATCTTGTCTTACTTGTTGGGTTGAATTGACTCATTGATGAGGGGACATTGAGTTTACTTAAAATGAAATCCCCAAGTTACGTCTTGCTAAGACGTTAAACTAAGCGCTGGATGGGAGGCAACCCATCATTTTAGGTACTTTTTTTTATTTAATTTATTTTAGTTTAATTATATGTGAATAATTTTTAAATTGTTAAAACTAAAAATATTTGTTGAGTTGTTAGAAGTTCACAGCAATCTGTCTGTATACACTTTAATGATGAATATGATGAATGCACCTTCATTTCTCCATTACTACTTACACATTCTTAAGAAATAGGTAATCGTTCTTCTCTTTTCTCTTTATCTTTAATTTATAGTTGTTACATTGAGGACAATGTAAGTTCTAGGTTAGGGGTGGTGAAAAGTTACCATGCTTAATTAGAAAAAAAAAAAAAGATTTAACAATTTAAAAATTTTAAAAAAAATTGCAAAAAAAAAAAACAATTATTAATTTTTTCTTTTTTATGTTCACATCTTCATTTTTTGTGTTTGGTTTTATTTTTGATTTGTGTGATTTAGTAATTTTGGAATTAAAAAAAAAAGTTCTCCCAAAAATTTATCATTTCTTTTAAATCAAATTTAAGTAAATAGTTAAGTCTTTTGTACTGTTAGATTAATTTTTAAAAACATATCATGAAATATTATGTAATTATTTTTGATAATTAGTTAATTTTTGTCATAACTAGTATTTCTTGATAAGATGTAGAAATTATATTAAACCCAAAATCGATGTTTATGAATTTGTTTTAGTGGAGACTACCTTTGTGAGATATAATTTGAGCCTAATTTCCCTTATTGAGAGTGAAATATATATTTTTTCTACTCCAAACACATTTCTTATTTCTTCAAATTCTTAGATGATCTCTATAGGCATTAACATTGAATGTATGAATTTTTTCTCATCTTAATAGAGTGTCGTATATTTTTTATTATTAGTTTTGCTTAGATTAAATGATTTGAGTAGAAATTGATAGTATATGCTTTTATCTCATTCGTGCATAACTGTTACAAAAAAAAGGAGACATATCTGGGGTTACCTAAACCAAGATTAAACAAAAAAGCCACAAAATTAACCACTCACCAAAATCCTAAAAAAAAAATGTACAATTTGTACATGGGTTGACTCTCTAAAAAAAATGATATATATTGAAAAATATCTTCAGAAAATTATAGAGAGATAAAGAATATATAGTATAATCTACATACTATGACCCATATTACCCAAAATTCAAAAACAAAATGTACAATCTGTGCATGGGTTGACTCTCTAAACAAATGATATATATTGAAAAATACCTTCAGAAAAATATAGAGAGAAAGAATATATAGTATAATCTACATACTATGACCCACATTGCCTACAAAGTTGTGAGTAAAGGCTAATTACAAAAGAAAGATATAGGAAGTAATTCCCTAAAAAGTCATTGCACTTTCTTCATTTGTAAAAGGCATATATCTTGAAATTTTTTCTTAATGAGTTTGATTTATGCATGAAAATAATTTTTATATATGATGTCTTTATAATTTATACATTTGATTCCTTCCATGAGATCAACGTCAAAATAACACTTTGAGCCTTTATTCTTTATACATATGCGAACATATTAGTTCATTTCTATACATCAACTCTTTCGCATATAAATTAGTATGAGTGTTTGAACCCATAGGATTCAGTGTTTTGAGAGTATTGACTTTTGAGGAATAGAGTCGGTTTAATTCAATTCATGACACTGAAATTGGGTGAAATTAAATTGATACATTTTTTATATGAAATATGAAAATGATTTTCAACTAATTATTATAATAAATCACGATTGTTTAAGAAGGTTAAAATAACTTATGCTTGAGATTTTTATTATGATCGTAAAGAAGATTAAAAAGTATGAGACATTTTTGTGTTATGTTGTTTTCTTTTATTCTTAAAAGTTAGTTTTTGATTTTGTTGTAATTTTAGTTTTTAAGTTGATTGTTGTTATTATTTGTTTTAAATTTTTTTTTACATTTAGTTTCAAAAACTTAATAGGGCCGAACCGACATCGTCGATTCTGCCGATACTTTGGTTTTATCTATTTATAAAACTCTCGCAAGTGCACGAATCATTTCGTAGAAAATGATAAGTATACTCCCAAGGTCGATCTAAGGAAGGAATGTATGTGGTTTTTAATTTATTATTCAAACTTTTAAAAACGAAATTAAATCTTAAACATCTTGTCACGATATTTTGGGGTTTTGTGTTTTTAATCTACTTACATAAAAATAAACAAAGATTCAATAAACATTTATGCAAATTTTATCATTTATAATGGTGGAGTATTTATGGATATAATAATTAAGTTAATTATGCTTGCTCATATTATTTAGGTTATTAAAGATATGAATTGATATTTATTGATTCTATCTTTTTTATATGAATACCACCTTTGGTGGGGTTAGATATTCTTTGTTAACTAAACAAATCAATTAACACCTATGGGTGGGGTTGATAACTAATTTGGTTAATTAAATTAATTCCTTTCTCTAAGAGATTGAAAATGAACCATTTAAATGATACCTTTGGTGGGGTTAGACAGTTTAAACTTTATTCAAGGTGTCCAAATTAAACCTAAGAATTTAGTTATCCGAGTACTAACTTTCAAGTTTTAAAACCACTACTGAAAACATGTTGTCAATACATTTTCAGATAATAATTCTTATAAAAACTTTTGAAATAGAGCTTCACTCTAACTACCGGGCGATTGTACCAACAAATAAAAGAGCACTACTCTAAATTAGACCGGATAATTAAACCTTAAAATCTAATTTTCAGATTTAAGTTTGTAATGAAAAATAATATATTTCTCTCTAACATTCTTAATATAAAATCTTGAATAAAAATAAAATCAATTCATTTTAGAGATTTTTACCTATTTAATATTTCGTAAGCATAACAACGTTATTATTACATCATGTTTATAAATAGCCAACATAGTTAAATTTAATCACACACAAATTAAATATAACATGTAAGAATAAAGCATAAAAAATAACTGTAAAGAAAATAAAATCCTTACAGAACTTCGATGCTATTCCCGTTGCTGGAAAACCTCCAAGCGGAATTTGCACTCCCATTTATTGAATCAAAAAGCTAATAAATTACAAAAACATAATTAGTTCTTCCCAAAAAGGGAAGAACTCTAAAACTAAGAGAAATTAACTAAGAAAAGCTAAAAAATCTAAGAAAAGAGAGAAAGAAAGAGAGAAGAGAATGTGTTTTGAGGTGTGTTTAGAAGTGAAAAGAATGAGGGTATTTATAGGTGAGGATATGAAGAAAAAGTGGGTGAAAAAATGATAAAAAATGGTGGAAATGCAGAGTGGTGGATGATGATGTCAGTATGATGTTGGGGCGGTTGCGCGCAAAAATGGGGCGAAATGGCAGCGGCGCGCGCGGAGGGCAGTTGGGGCTCGTACAGGCGCGCGATAGAGTAGGAGAGATGCACGCGGGCACGCGCGGAACTGGGACTGGGCGCGCGCTGATGCGCGCGGACGTGGGGCGTGTTGCGCGCGGGGCTCGGCACGGCTGGGCGGCGCGATTTTCTCCTTTTTGACATTTTTGACCCTTTTGACCAATTTTGTCCAATTTTTCCATATTTGTTGACCTTTTCCTATTTATTTATTAATATATTTGTGATGTATTGCTTCCAGTATTCCTCTTTGAGTCTTTAAGTTACGTTTTTAAGTAAAAATACCTGAAAAATAATAAAAACATCCGTGATTCCGAAAAAGACAAATTTATATAAATATATGATAAAACATATAAATATATATATTTTTAATCAATTAATGTGCATAAAATCATGGTAATTTTAGTACTTTTTGAGCACTCATCACCTACAACTTTATTCCTATCTCAGCTAGCCTACAATTACATGACTCAATATAAACGTCGACTTTCCTATAGATATCCTTAAGCTTAGAAAAATGGCTTGATTTTTCATTTAGCTTAGCAACGATCTTAGGAAATTTCTCCCCCTTATCTATAACTTCACCCTTCCACTTGTTATCCTTTGCCAGTTGCACCACATATTTGGCCCAAGTAGAGGCATGGCTCTCCTTTTCTTGTTCGAGCTTATGCTTCGAAGCGAATTCGGATTCATGACACTGAAATTGGGTGAAATTAAATTAATACATTTTTGATATGAAATATGAAAATGATTTTCAACTAATTATTATAATAAATCATGATTGTTTAAGAAGATTAAAATAACTTATGCTTGAGATTTTAATTATGATCTTAAAAGAGATTAAAAAGTATGAGACATTTTTGTGTTATGTTGTTTTCTTTTATTCTTAAAAGTTAATTTTTGATTTTGTTGTAATTTTAGTTTTTAAGTTGATTGTTGTTATTATTTCTTTTAATTTTTTTACATTTAGTTTAATGTTTGTGGGTAACATTACTGAAAACCCTCACGAGACTCAAACTCGTCCACTAGGGCAACCTAGGGGTTTAAAGGCTTGTTGCATAGGCTAAATGCAACCGTGTCAATCTACGGAAGTGATTTAGGATAGTTTAATTTTTAGTTTTTATCGCTTCTCTTGCTAAGGGACTAGCAAGAAGCTGGTTGGGGGTTGTGATGAGTGCTCAAAAAACACTAAAATTACCATGATTTTATGCACATTAATTGATTAAAAATATATATATATTTATATGTTTTATCATATATTTATATAAATTTGTCTTTTTCGGAATCATGGGTGTTTTTATTATTTTTCAGGTATTTTCACTTAAAAACGTAACTTAAAGATTCAAAGAGGAATACTAGAAGCAATACATCACAAATATATTAATAAATAAATGGGGAAAGGTCAACAAATATGAAAAAATTGGACAAAATGGGTCAAAAGGGTCAAAAATGTCAAAAAGGAGAAAATCGTGCCGCGCGCCAATGGCTGAGCTCACGCGCTGGGCGCCCGGCGCTACAAGAAGACGCCCACGTCCACGCGCATCAGCCCGCACCCATTCCCAGTTCCGCACGTGTATCTCCTGCTCCCGCGCGTGCAGTGCCTGCCTTCCGCGCGCGCCGCTGCCATTTCGCCCCATTTTTGCGCGCAGTCGCCTCATGTCATGCTGACGTCATCAAATGACATCAGCAATCACTACTCCGCGTTTCTACCATTTTTTAACATTTTTCCCCCACTTTTTCTCTCCATCCTCACCTATAAATACACCGCTTCTCTTCACTTCATACCACACCTCAAAACACATTCTCTTCTCTCTTTCTTTCTCTCTTTTCTTAGATTTTTTAGTTTTTCTTAGTTTTTAGCTTTTCTTAGTTAATTTCTCTTAGTTTTAGAGTTCTTCCCGAAGAACTAGTTATGTTTTTGTAATTTATTAGCTTTTTGATTCAATAAATGGGAGTGCAAATTCCGCTTGGAGGTTTTCCAGTAACGGGAATAGCATCGAAGTTCTGTAAGGATTTTATTTTCTTTATAGTTATTTTTTATGCTTTATTCTTACATGTTATATTTGATTTGTTTGTGATTAAATTTAACTCTGCTGGCTGTTTATAAACATGATGTAATAATAACGTTGTTATGCTTGCGAAATATTAAATAGGTAAAAATATGTAAAATGAATTGATTTTATTTTTATTCAAGATTTTATATTAAGAATGTTAGAGAGAAATATATTATTTTTCATTATAAACTTAAATCTGAAAATTAGATTTACCCCTTAATTATTCGATCTGATTTAGAGTAATGCTTTTTTATTTGTTGGTACAATCGCAAAGTAGTTAAAGTGAAGCTCTATTTCAAAAGTTTTTATAAAAACTATTATTCAAAAATGTATTGACAACATATTTTCAGTAGTGGTTTTAAAACTTGAAAGTTAGTACTCGGATAATTAAATTCTTAGATTTAATTTGGACACCTTGAATAAAGTTTAAACTGTCTAACCCCACCAAAGGTGACATTTAAATGGTTCATTTTCAATCTTTTAGAAAAAGAAATTAATTTAATTAACCAAATTAATTATCAACCCCACCCATAGGTGTTAATTGATTTGTTTAGTTAACAAAGAATATCTAACCCCACCAAAGGTGGTATTCATATAAAAAAGAGAGAATCAATAAATATCTTTAATAACCTAAATAATATCAGCAAGCATAATTAACTTAGTTATTATATCCATAAATACTCCACCATTATAAATGATAAAATTTGCATAAATATTTATTGAATCTATGTTTATTTTTATGTAATTAGATTAAAAACACAAAACCAAAAATATCATGACAGGATGTTTAGGATTTAATTTCATTTTTAAAAGTTTGAATAATAAATTAAAAACCACATACATTCCTTCCTTAGATCGACCTTGGGAGTATACTTATCATTTTCTACGAAATGATTCGTGCACTTGCGAGAGTTTTATAAATAGATAAAACCAAAGTAACGGGCAGGATCGGCGATGTCGGTTCTGCATTATCAATGCCTATAAAGCATCACCCGACTTAGATGACCAATCCTTCCTAGAGATGTTCATAGTTTTCTCTAAAAAAAAATTCACTTCTCTATTGGATACCTTTGCTTGCCCACTTATTTGGGGATGGGATGGACTAGACACTTTATGCCTTATCCCATACTTAGATAATAAGGACTAAAAGGAAAATAAAAATAAATACAATTAATCTCTTGAATTGTAACACCAATCTCCTTTTGAATCTCTGTCAAATTGTATCTCTTTTTGAACATTTCCCTCTGTTTGGCACCAAAAATCGATAAACAAAATTGTAAAATTTGGCTTTTGGCATTTCTCCTACAAGTGGAGGGTTAAATTAGGCTCAGATAGAATCTGGACCACTAGTGCTGGTCAACGTGGGCTAAGTAAATGATAGGTGGTGTTCTACAATTCGCTGATACGGATTACATGGTGTAATGAACGGGTGAATCCCGTGACAACATATGATATGCTTATTAGTTGCTTAGCAAAACTCAAAATGAATGTCAAGGTGACATATAGTAATGTTTGCATCAACTGGTACACATGAGGTACTTTGATTGGCTCATCTTTGCTTGTGTGGCATCTAAGTGGTAACGATTGGGTCAACTTGTAGACACGGTATACTCCGATTGGCTCCCCTCACTTGTGTGGCATCTACGCATCATGATCTGATTGATCGTGCATTAAAAAATTAATAAAAGATCCATAAAAATTCCATACAAATTTTTTAAAAATATATTTTTATCCATTTTAACTAGAAAGTTCATATTTTAATATTTTTAACCCCAAAAGTACTACTTATTGAATAAAACAAACAAATATTAAGTAGAAATGTGCACTGATGACTCTACTTTCATAGAGTTATCAAATAGATATGATCCATGTGAAAAAAACCATGTCTGGGATTTGATTGACCTTTTGCCTAAATGAGACACTATTGATAATAAATAGATATTCATAATTAAATGTAAGGTAGATCATTCCATTGACTGGGGTAAATTTTACATAAAGTTACTCCCAAAACGAAGGAGTGGATCAACTGGATGTTAAAATTTTATTTCTCAATGGAGACCTAGATGAAGAAATCCATATGGATCAACCTATGTGATGAAAGGAAAACATATAAAGTTTGCATACTCTATCGATCTATATATGAACTAAAATAAGCATATGGAAATGCTATTTGAGATATCTTGAGTATATAAGGATTGGTGAAGATGATAGGGCAGAACCGGGATCGCCGATCCTGCCGTTAATTTGGTTTTATATATTTATAAAACTCTCGCAAGTGCACGAATCATTTCATAGAAAATGATAAGTATACTCCCATGGTCAATCTAAGGAAGGAATGTATGTGGTTTTTAATTTATTATTCAAACTTTTAAAAATGAAATTAAATCCTAAACATCCTGTCACGATATTTTGGGGTTTTGTGTTTTTAATCTACTAACATAAAAATAAACATTTATGCAAATTTTATCATTTATAATAGTGGAGTATTTATGGATATAATAACTAAGTAATTATGCTTGCTCATATTATTTAGGTTATTAAAGATATGAATTGATATTTATTGATTCTCTCTTTTTTATATGAATACCACCTTTGGTGGGGTTACATATTTTTTGTTAACTAAACAAATCAATTAACACCTATGGGTGAGGTTGATAACTAATTTGGTTAGTTAAATTAATTCCTTTTTCTAAGAGATTGAAAATGAACCATTTAAATGCTACCTTTGGTGGGTTAGACAGTTTAAAATTTATTCAAGGTGTCCAAATTAAACCTAAGAATTTAGTTATCCGAGTACTAACTTTCTAGTTTTAAAACCACTACTGAACACATGTTATCAATACATTTTCAGATAATAATTCTTTTAAAAACTTTTGAAATAGAGCTTAACTCTAACTACCGGGCGATTGTACCAACAAATAAAAGAACACTACTCTAAATCAGACCGGATAACTAAACCTTAAAATCTAATTTTTAGATTTAAGTTTGTAATGAAAAATAATATATTTCTCTCTAACATTTTTAATATAAAATCTTGAATAAAAACAAAATCAATTCATTTTAGAGATTTTTACCTATTTAATATTTCGCAAGCATAACGACGTTATTATTATATCATGTTTACGAATAGCCAGCAAAGTTAAATTTAATCACAGACAAATTAAATATAACATGTAAGAATAAAGCATAAAAAATAACTGCAAAAAAAAAAATAAAACCTTACAGTACTTTGATGCTAACTTTGTTGCTGGAAAACCTCCAAACGGAATCTGCACTCCCATTTATTGAATCAAAAAGCAAATAAATTACAAAAACATAATTAGTTCTTCTCAAAAAGAGAAGAAATCTAAAACTAAGAAATGAGAGAAAGAAAGAGAAGAGAAGATGTGTTTAGTTGTGAAGAGAATAGGGGTATTTATAGGTGAGGATGGGGAGAAAAAGTGGGTGAAAAAATGATAAAAAATGATGGAAATGTGGAGTAGTGAATGATGACATCATTCGATTACGTCATGCTGACGTGGGGGTAGCTGCGCGTGGATTGGGGCACAGATGGGCAGCGGCATGCGCGGATTGGAGTAGGGGCGCGCGTAGGATCGGGCGTTATGGGCGCAACTGCGTGCGCGATTTCCTCCTTTTTGACCCATTTTGTCCAATTTTTCCATATTTTTTGACTTTTCCTCATTTATTTTTGAATATATTTGTGATGTATTGCCTCCAGTATTCCTCTTTGAGTCTTAAAGTTACGTTTTTAAGCGAAAATACCTGAAAAACAAGAAAAATACCTGTGATTCCGAAAAAGACAAATTTATATAAATATATGATAAAATTATATAACTATATATATTTTTAATCAATTAATGTTCATAAAATCATGGTAATTTTAGTGTTTTTTGAGCACTCATCATAATACCATCGTGCTAAAGGTATTTTCATCATTTTGTCATTATATGTTGATGACATATTGCTAGCAAGCAACATAAGGAGATCATTATCACTACTAAACAATGGTTATCTTTAACTTTTGATATGAAAGACATGGGTGAGGAAAATTATGTTCTCAAAGTTAAGATAGTCAAGGATCAAACTTAGAGACTACTAGGTTGATCTTGATAGCTTTATATATATATAAAATACTTGAGATTTCAAATGCAAAAATTGCAAGCTTATTAACACTCCAATTGGAAAAGGTCAAAGCTTGAGCCGTGAGATGTGATGCAAGACTTTTAAAGAAAGAAATCGGATAGCTCGTGTACATTTTCTAGTATTGTAGGTAGTATATTATATGTCATTATGTGTATTTGTCTTGACATATGTTGTGCGATTGAATTGATCAATATATGTAAGTCTAACCCTGAACCTGTTTATTAGAAAGCAATTAAAATATTAAAATAACTCAAGAGAACTGTTAATTATATGTTGTTACTAAAGCTATAAATTTCACACTATTGGCTATAGTGATGTTAATTGGAGTGGTGATACAAAGAGTGCCATTTTACATTTGGATATGCTTTCATTCGTAATGAAAGAGTTATCTCTTAGAGTAGTTAAAAAAATCATGTGTTGTCTTATTTACTATTAAGACAGATTTTTTAGCTTACATTGATGCAGTGCAATAAGCAGTTTGGTTAAGGATGTTTCTTCAGCATATTGAAGTTGTTGCCAATGTCTTGGATCATGTAGTGATTCATTGTGATAGTATAATTGCACTAGCATATATTAAGGATCTTAAATATCATGACAAAACCAAACACATTGATATAAAATACCACTGCATCAAAGACATTGTTACAAGTGGAGAAATGACTTTGGAATATGCACCCACAAATCGCATAGTTGTAGATCTTATGACTAAACCTATAACCAAATATTCTTTTGTGGCTTATACTAAGACTAGGATTACATAGATTGTGATTTATATTCCATGTTACTTTATTTGTCTTGAAACTATCTACAATATATATAATATTTTATGTATGTTCATATACATTTTCTTGCATTTTTGAAATATTGGTATAGCATATATATATATGTGTGTGTCAATATGTTATATTAGCTCTCTCATATGAGTAATCACCTTATGATACTTCATCACAGAGCAAAGATAAGACACATTAAGCTATTATTATAGAAATAATTAATTGAGTAAATACATTTGCCTTGGATTTCTAATCAAGGTTCAAGATGAGAACTATTTAGAAACCATTGATAATGGGTATACTCACTAAACATTAAACTTGTATCTATTGCTAGATATGAGTTTTAAAAACATTTGTTACTAGGATGTTATATTTAGGAACTCGGATTAGAAGCTATGGAAAGCTTTAAAAATCATGATCTATACAATGTTGTTTTTTAAGTGTTGGCATAATCCTATATTAATACAATATATAACTTTATTAGAACATGTCTTTCTTTTCTACCTATGTGCTAGTGATAATATATGGATTATGAACCTAACATGAATAGTTACATGTTATATATATGACTCTGAAAAGCGCATGATAAGACTTAATATCATTCCATTCTATATGCCTTCTATGTATATGCATATGGTTTGAAATAACACTAATCAAGATTGAAATCTTAGTTTAGATGTTGGATTTTTGGTCTAAAAGTATAAGTTGTTTATAAGTGTATCTAATCTGACTCATTTGATTAATATCTAAATAATTTTATTTAAAAATAAAAATAAGAATTCGTTAGATAATTATGAAAAAAATTATTAGGTAATTTGTTTTTCTTCTTTAAAAATGGAGACACTCTACTCAAAAGAGATCATAAAAAATTGATAAAGGAAGAACACATATATTTATTTATTCTATTTATCAAAATAAATAGAGGTTTTTGGATTATGAATTACAAGTTTTAATCCATTGATGTAAAATATTGAATAAAAGATGGTATACTTATTTTTTGGTGAAAAGTATTTTGTAAACACAATCATAGAATTGTTGTTATATTTATTTGTACAAGGCATCTCTTCTATTATAGGCAAACGACTTATAAGTAGCACAAGTTAAAACTACGAGCTTAGGTGAGTTGGGGAAAATGATATCGAAGTACATCATGTAATTACCTTGCCTTTTCCAATCATTATAATTACTATAATTAATTATATAAGATTCATTTTTATTTTTATTAATCAATTTTTTTTTTTATTTTGATAGAATTGGAGTCACCCAATTTGGATACCGAATAAAACTAAAAAGTTCTTATGAGTATGACATCTCTATTTCTTAAAAAAATGTATTGTATGTGATACATGTATGATAATCCTAAGAAAGGCTCATTCTCCTTCCAATTAATCCAGCTATAGAAAGGCTTGGGCTGACCCTGAAACAAGTTAATATGAATACTCTTATTAAACCATTACATCTAAATAAAATGCAAAATAAATGTTGTCCCTACTAATAAAATAACATAGTATTCATCGTTTATAGAATATATTGTTTATGGATTAGATTTCATTATCTTTTCATCCTTATTAAGTATTTGATTTTTAAAAAATAAATGTTACAATAATTTTAAATTTTATTAATTTAAAATATCATATTATCATATATTTTAAAAATAATGAATAATTTTTATTAACAAGATAATAATCCTTAAAATTAATGTGAATAAAAAATCCAATATAATTGATATTTATACTTAATAATAAAAATGAGAAAAATGACATGTTTAATAATTAAATACATAATTGGTATATATATATATATATATATATATATATATATATATATATATATATATATATATTACAAAGATTAAAATAATACTAAATTTAATTGGTTTAAGATTTAAAATTTAAAATTTATAATATATGAGTTAAGATTTAGGATTTAATTATCAATAAAAGATATTAAGATTTAGTGACCAATAAAACAATATTAAAATTTAATGTTTATGTTTAGAGTTTAGAATTTAAACATAAATAGATGGATATTATTAATAAGTGAATATTTTTTTATTTAAAATATGTATTTTAATTACTGACACTATATCTATTTTATTTTTTATTATAAATATTTAAACTCTTATTTTTATTTATTTTACTATTAATTATAAATAATATCTATATTAATGTTTAACTAGTAAGAAAAGTCATTACATGGTGGACCTAAGAAACTTAATTCATTGGGCGAGGAGAGAGGGAGCCCATCTAATTCATTTATAACCAAATGGGCGATTCAAAATGTCTACATACAGAGAGAAGGAGAGAATCTTTTCCATTCTTTTTGGTATGAAAGAATCTTTTTTTTTATTTGACTAAATATAAAAAATGTGAATACAAATACAAATTTCTTTAGAAATAAAACAATATGGCTAATATATTATTATTATTATTATTATTTTTCTGTTTTGCTAATAAACAAGAAGCCTCATCTTCCTTAATACAAAAGTATGTTGCCCAATTATTAACAAATTTTGGGTCTATCTAGGAGAGGGCTATATTCTGTGTAAAAAAATAAAATATACGTTTTGTGTTGTAATTAACAATAAAATTATTTTGGATAATGATGATTTTAGAAATGTGAAATGCATCTACGGTGACGAGCTGCTACAGTTTTCTTTCTCTGCTTAGTTTCATGTTTCCAAGTGTTTGCAATATCATGTGCTACACTTATTGCATCTAATGAAGCACCAGATAAGCCTCTCCTTGTGAACCCAACTGCATAAAGTCCTTCACTTCCTTTCCAACCATTTGGGAATGGATTCTTTGGGATTCCATCTCCTGAGAAGAAATTATTTTCCTGTATCACCGGCCCAAACAGTAACAACATATATTTTTTAGGCCATATTCTTTCACTTCTTTGTATAAATAATGAAAACAATTCAAATCTACACCTGTCTATGAGAGTATGGCAGATGCTAGGGGTGTCCATAAACTGGATCGGACCGGACCAAACCGTAAAACCGGACCGGATCGGACCAAACCGAACGGTTTTACTAATCAAACGGTTCGGTCCGATTTGTATTAATTTTAAACCGTTCAAACCGGACCGGACCGAACGGTTTTATAAGTCAAACGATCCGGTCTGGTTTTTATTTCTTAAAACCGTTTCAAACGGTCCGATCCGAGTAATATGAACGGTCCGATTCGGTTATATTTTTTTTAGGAAAAACCGGACCGGACCGGACCATGTACACCCCTAGCAGATGTATGTAATTCTCGTAAGGAGGGATACGTGTTTCATTTAAATTTTTGATAAATAAATTTTATAAAATTATAGATAAATTAAAACATAAAATATAATTAATCTCATCGAAAATTTAAATTTTAAATTTTTAATACTTAAACACATAAAACATTTTTTAATTATAAATAGCTAAAGATTAAAAAATAACTAATATTATTTATTTTTAGGTGAAGTAAATCCTAAATCTACCGGTAAATAGTAGAATCTAATTTAGAAACTTTGAAAACGTACATGTGTGACTATCTATGGTAAAACACATCATTTATTGTAAAATCAATGCAAAGAATCATAAAAATTAATCAAAAATCACCCAAAATAGAATACAGTTTAGATGAGGTAGATATTACATTACATTTATATTATTTAATCATTTATAAAAACGTTTTAATCAATCGAATTTTACTATATAAAATTGGATTAGTAGAACTTTCACATATTAGAAAGTAAAAAATAATACAAATTATATAAGTGTGTAAAATTGTCACATCCCAAGAATAACATACGTACTTGTTAGATCGTGAATATTAGTATATATTGTTTTCTTTTTTAAATTTTCCTAAAAATAAAATAAGATAAAACAGAACCAGCAAGCAAAATAACAAGATGACTATTTTTCTCAACTTTTATCTTCTCGGGGAAATGAGACCAACGTTAAGCTTCAAATTATTTGGGCTTAAAAAAACATCAAAATAGGAAAATCTAAGTGAAAAACACAAGCCTAGCTAAAAGAAAATTTAACTACCATAACTATCATATATGGACTTGAAAAAAAAAAAAATAGAAACGCGCGTGCCATGATGGATAGATTAATAAACAAAAACTAACCTTGAGCCATGAAGGAACATTGCTTTTATACCCAGTTGCCAAAACAACAGAATCAAATTCCAGAATCTCTCCATTAACAAGTTCAACTCTTCCCTTAGAGAAACTCTTGATTCCAGGGACTACCTTGATCTCACCAGATTTTATTCTCTGTAATGCACCAATATCCAATACTGGTGTTTTGCCTACAGTGTTCTTTTGCTGTATTGGACCTAAACATGGCCTCTCCAAGCCATAGTTCCCTAGATTACCAAGAAGCAGCCAGGCAAATATCAACAGTATCTTATCAACAAGCCAAAGTGGCAACCACTTCATAAGCAGATTTGCCATTTCAAATGTTGACTTTCCAAAGATTTCTCTTGGTAACACGTGAACCTGTTGATTATCAAAACAAAAGAAAAAAAAAATTAAGAGTTGAAAATCCAATAATTTAGATTCAAAAGCATTATGTGCTATTTAATCCCAAAGGTTAAAACAATGTATTGAATAATTAATTATTCATAATTCTTATAAATTTGATTTATATTCTATTCTATCAATTATTTGTTTTTTATTTTATTTTTTTCTGTCAATTTTGTTATTGTTATACACTTCAATATCATGTGTCTAAGCATAATGGACGGAGATAGCTATGATTCTTATAAAATTTATTATAATATTATGTAAAAATTATGTTTTTACTACAAATATTTCCTCAAAGTAATGTCTTTGTCACTTGTATCAGTTGACTTTTCGTTTGCAAAGTCGAGTAAATTTTTTGGGCAAACAAGTTTTTGGCATAATGAACCGACTCCATTTTGTAGAGTTCATTAGCACTATGAGTTACCCAATCACTATCATTTTTGTGAAATGTGGGGGTACCAGGATTCTAAATGCACTAATAGCACATATGTGTCTATGAATCAATTTGTCATACACTTACCGAGCTTCGAACCACCATTGAAGGGCTAGCTTTGTGGTTACAAAGATCAAGAGACACTTCCATGCCAGAATTTCCACAGCCAACAACTAGCACACGTTTACCCTTAAAATTCTCACCAGATCTATAGTCACAAGCATGCATGATATGGCCTCCAAACTCTTCCAATCCGTCAATATCAGGCACAACTTTCTCAGCATTTTCTCCGGTGGCCACAACAAGCCACCGGCAAATATACTCAACTTCAACAGGGCCTGATTTTGTTATTGATATAGTATTGACTCTCCATAACCCAAACGTATCATCATACTTGGCAGATTGAACAGTCTCATTGAATTGTGGGTATATGTCAAAGTGTTTTGCATAAGATTCAAGATAACTAATAAATTGATACTTTGTGGGGTATTCAGGAAAGTCCTCTGGAAATGGGAAATTTGGTAATTGACAAAATTGCTTAGGAAGGTGAAGCTTGAGGCGATTATATGTACGTTTTTGCCAAAGAGAAGCAATACAATCAGCTCTTTCTAAAACAATGCAAGGAACACCTTGCTCTTTAAGACCAGCAGCTACAGCTAATCCTGAAGGACCAGCACCGACTATAACAGGACCATTAACCCATATGCATCTACGTGAAAACATTAAGTCCTCATGGCTTAGTGGTTGGACTTGTACCTTTGGTGCTCTACTAAAACAAGTTTTATGCAACATAATGAAGCTTGGTATGTGTTCTTGAAGTTTTGGGTATTGAGAAAAAAAAAAGGATGTGAAAGAGAGAATAAAATTTGATTTCTTTGAACTGATTTATGTGTGGAAGAGGCATGAAGGAATGGAGGGGTTTAAATAAGGGAATGGGGTCTTGGCCATGGGACTAGCATGTGATGTGATTATAGTTTTGATGCTTTGTGTTTGATTTCTCAAATGATAAGCTTTGTGGCTATACCTACTGAATTGTTTAACATATATTAACCAATTATATTAAAATCCCACGACAATTTTACTCAATCACTTAACTAAAATCTGCTAGACAACGTTCAAAACCTTCTTTGAGATTTATTTTTGGTAGAACTAGCTGCTCCTTTGTCATCATGCAAAACCAGCTTTCTTCCATTTTAACATTTCTGTTTTGAAAAGTAGTTTTCAAGAGGTATATGTTTTTTTTTTTTTGGAAATCAAATCATTTCCATTATAATTAGCATATTTTAGAAAGATTGATGAGTTAGGAGAAATTTTTAACATAGAACTTGGTGTATAAAATTTTAATAGAACTTGGGTGTATATAATTTTCACATACCCATTTGAAAAGAAAAGGCATTGTGCGTATATAATTTTCATATATCTATATAGAAATACACACAAGTACGTGACAATTGTGTAGAAGTTAAAATTAAAAAATAAACAGTAAAATCAATAGTGATCAAAATATATTATGAAATAAAGATAATTTAAATTAAATTATAAATATTAGTAAAATTAACTATATCTTAGAAATTGGTATTTTTGAAGTAACTATATTCTTGTTTTGGTATCTCTTTTATTCTTATTCTCAAAAGGTACTTTTAAAGTATCATTATTTATATCATTGATAATTATTTTGATCAATTTTAACAATAATATTAATAAATTAGAATACTTTAAATATACTATTGTTGTTAAAATTGATATCAGTAAATTAAATAAGAATAATCCGAAATCATCGAGACAATAGTAAAAAAAATAACAAAATAAACTAAGATTACCTTAAAGTTACCAATAAAATACAAATATATATATATATATATATATATATTGATTTTTTTTATAGACTTGTAATAGAAAGTGTTAGAGCAATGCTTTGATTGTATCTTTGAATAAACAGTCGATATATTCGAACCTGTGGCTCATTGGATATGATATCTAGAACTTAAATTGACAATTTTTTAATAAATTAAAAGTTCCAGTAAATTTACAAAGGGAAGTACTTATAAAAAACATAATTTAACCTATATGTCCCAGTATCTTACTATATAAGTTTTGTATGTCCAAATTTGGAGTCGAGCTTGGTAATCATCAGTCTATGAGTTAAGTGATGAACTGGAGTTCATTTAAGAAAGGTCCATATATGTTTAGGGAGCAATGAATTCTAAATTCTTAACAGTTCCATACGATCGAGCTTAATTAAAAACTCTAAAGTCAAATGTTAATGTAACTAAATCAAGGAATCTAAGTGATCTATATAAGCCTGATTTATAGGGATTGACCATGCCGACTCTGTTTTCCCACAACATGGATCTCATAAATCAACAATCATTAGTTTAAATATAATATTTGTCCTGCTATACATATATGTATAAAAAATGCCAATCCTTTTCAGTAATTTGTCTCCATTGACTAGCTTCGGGAAAAGAGAGGAAGGAAAAAAAAAAAATACAGCACCAATTCAATAGCTATTGCAATTAGAGGTTAGATCATTTAGGTTAAATAGCTTTTTTTTCTTGGGGTAAATTTATTCTACTAGTTTTGAAAAAATAATATCATAAATCTAATGGTCAATTTTTAAATTTTTGAAAAAAATATTTTTTTAATTTTTTCAACTATATTTTAAAAAGAAAGTTTTAACAAAAATATTTGATTCCAGATTTTTAAATAATTTAAAAAAAACAGGGAAAAAATATAAAAAAATAAACATAAAAGTTGACAATCACTCACTAAAACCATTTGCACTAAAACCATCAATAAACATTTATGGGTGACCATAACTTGCTTAATTCAACTTTCTAAATGGATTTTGGATAAAGAGAGCCCTAACATGTCTTCTAATTTTAATTTTCAAAAGTTTAAAACCTGAACTCATAAATAATATTAGAACTTTGGAATATATGTATTTTTAGAATCCACATTTTCTCCATACCTATTCCCAATTAAGTATGGAGGGTGATGGGATTTTCTAGAGAAGGGCTTATACAATGTAGGTTATACCTGTTTTTTATGAACACATATTTCAAATTTCAAATAAGTGATCATCTAAGAAAATAACAATTTTTTTTTAAAATAAGGTACTACACACTCATACATCTTTTTATATGTGATAAGATTTAAAATCATGTTCTTTTAGCAGGTATTTAGAGCATAAAAAAAACTATTGAATATATTTTATTTAATACTTAGAAACTATTTTGGAATAGCACTACAACCTTCAAATATTTATAATATTCATATTAATTGGAAATTGGAAGTTTGACATTATGGTAGCATGTATTATTATAATTGTTTTATTTTCTAAGAAATTATTGACATAATAATGTCGTATTACTATTTTTTTATTGCTAAAGAAGTATGGACACAACAATTGTATCTTATCATTGTCCTATTTATAGTAGAATATAATGATATTAGAAAAACAAATGTAGAATAGAACGACTATGAACCATTATTCCTAGAAGGTGATATATTGTTTATATATATATATATATATATATTGAAAGTTTATAAAATATGGACCTGATTAACCTAGAGGGGGTGAATAGGTTATTCTTAATTTTTATCAAGTTTATAATTTAATAACCTAAACAAAGCGGCCAGACATGTAATCGTGTATAAAAATAAGTGCGGAAATAAAATAATAACACACGATATTTTTAGGTGGAAACAACCTAGGCCACAACCATGACCTAAGAGGAAAACCACCGGTCCACCGGACCACCTAACTTTCCACTATGAAAATCAAATATTCAAGTACAAACTCGGTCTTATGCTACCCTCCCTAGGATACTGCCCCAATGTACTTTACTTACGAGCCCCTGCTCTGTTTTCACAGTTTCCAATATTAGCGTGAGCGGTTTCCAGACCAACGTTCCAATAAGCTCCCCGCCAACCAGATCGTTCACAAATGAACTGCAAAAAATGTTAGCACAAAAAACACAAGTGCCCGTGTGTGTTCTAGAATGGATTTAACAATGAATAATCCTAACTAGATGATTCAAAACATATATCACTTAAATCAAATCAACTAGAATATTCTAAGGCAAAAAGATTAAGTACAGATTCAATAAAAATAATTTTCTTAAAATTTAATACTCAAATCAAATAATCATGATTACACATAAAATTATTTAATCTAAATATCTAAACATCTAATCCAAAAGAATTAAATTAATTAAGAAAATCAATATATATTAATTACGTTTCTTTTCAAGTTCCTACGTACCTTTCAATATATATATATTAATTATATCATACTTACTTCAAAGCCTCCTGTAATACCTTTCAATATATATATATATTAATTATATCATACTTACTTCAAAGCCTCATGTAATGTGTATATATATATATAAACTGAATTTGTAACTTTGTCAGCAAGAAAGGAAGAACTCACCCAGCATTGACAATTGTTGACGGATTACGTTTTTCGTTTTTTGTTTTGTTTTATTCTTTAGTAGATTGCGACTCCTTCAATGGATTTGGTAGTGTTTGTTTTTTTTAATTCAACCAGATTTTGATTGTTCCTTTGGATGAAATCGGCAGTCGCAATATTTTTTTTGTTCAGCAAATATATTTTTGTTCTTCCCCACTTATCAACCCTAATGTCTCTTTTTATAGATAATTATAATACCTAATAGTATTAGGTTTAAATACATTTTGAGCTTAATTTTTCAAAGCCCATTCAAAACCTTAATAAAAAAATATTTATATTTTTAAATCACATCTTAAAAAATATTAAGACACATAAAAAATATTTAAGCACCAAAAATAATTTTAGATTTATGAACATGTACTATTGAATGTATAAATGAAATTCTATGTGCCGTAATTATAAAAGATATACCTGAAATGCAATTATCTGAAACTCGAGTATTTGTTGGGCTTTTCTTGATAGACTTGATAGCAGACCTACAAACTAGTTTACAAGTAAATATTTTGTCCACGAAAATAGCCAACACTCATAGTCCTTACATACATATATATATATATATTGCCTTTTTTTAATTTAACTTATATTTAGAGGTTTATTATTGTTGTTGTTGTTTTTGTTATGAAAAGAAGATTGTTTTAATCAATAAAAATGTTTACAATCATGGCAGCCAATGAAGGCCCAAATGACAATGAAACAAGTAGAACTCATACATTAATTCTTACGACTCTCTTTGCTATAGTCTCATGATCACCAAAACAAAGCTAAAAGACTATATTATCACTTCTTTAAAGACAAATAAAATAAAGAAAAACAATTAACAGGGAAAGAATCCAACAGGGACCCCAAAGAAGACTTTGTTCTTATGAGATGGATATTTTATCACCTTTTGTTATAAGTTGTTGAGAAATTAATTTTTTCAAAACCCTAAGTTATTGTAAGAAGAGTCATTGCCTTTATTAATAAACATCAAATCATGAGAGAGAAGCACATTAGAGAGATGGAAGAAATGAGGTATTTGAGTTGAATCCTTTGAAACCCTAGTCAAGTAAACACCCACTAAGCTTTATAAACCATACTCTTAGGACTTATTTTAATCTATAAATTATTTTCTTAAATTTGCACACATGATTTGAAAACTCAAGTAGTATAAATCCCTTGGGTTATGACATATAAACTTCTTCATCAATGTCCCCGTTAAAGAATGATATCAAATTTTTTGATAATCTAGTGTTGAGACAATGTTAATGTTAACACCACTCTTATTGTTGTAGGTCTGATAACTAGGTTGAATTGAAAGTCTCCGTGTTGTCAATCCATATTGTTTGTTAAAAATCATTTGTCACAACTCTTGTCAATCCATATAAAAGTTTGCATTAATGTGTAACAGTCTCTCTTAATTTTAATACTTTTAAGCAAAAAATATTTTAAGCTTAAATTTTGTTTGTAAATTAGATTAATTTTTAATTAAAATTCAATTAAATTGAAGAAAAAAACTTACATTTTGAAACTTATTTGATAAAAAAATTTCATTCTTAAAATTTTAGTTATATTTTTAATATATTTTTATTTATAATTTTTCATTCAAACTTCGTATTATTGATCAATGCTCCCTCTAAGTTTGAGTACAAAAAATCAGCCACTATCATTAGCCAAAACAATTGCATTGATTTATGGTTGGAGTGAACTCCTTACTAAAGCATGATCGTTAACTATCAATTTTTCCTATTTTTCTTTTTCTTAAAGCTGAATAGGCTGCTTATGTGCTTCACCTAGATGTATATTCATAAGATTCTCTCTTCTCTCATATATATATATATATATACTTTTATTTAATAAAAAATATCGAATAGTGTTCTTTTATTTTCAAATAAAAATCTCATGGTCACATATATAATAACACATTTGAGTCTACACTCTCTTAATTGGTTCTCTCATAAGGAGGTTTTTTTATAAAAAAAAAAATTAGGAAATGATTCCCCATTTTTGCCACTAATTTATTAGTGTTCATCAAACTATAAAAATTGGGCAATAAATTTTGGGCAAAAGCTACAGAAACATGCATTTTTCCCCCCTCCTTGGAGAGCTAAGGAAACATGATAGCTTAACATAATTAATGATTAAAAGAGGAACATTTAAAATTGCTTTTAGGATCTACTCTGTTTCTGAATCTTTGGGCAATCTCTTATGTGGTGTTTTTCTATTAAATGCATTGGCTGCACTCTTCTTATGTTGGAGATTAACGAATATTATGATCGAGAGAGCGCTAGAAGGTCCTATAATATATAAGAATCAGACTACTTGTATATTTTTGTTGCGAGAGTTTATGTGATACTCGTTTGTCGCACACAACTTTTATACACATGTTTGTCACATGTACATGTAAAATAAGTAATTTTTTTTATGTTATTTCTTATTTATTATCTTTAATAGGTTTATAATTTAAAATAATTGACATATCTTATTAAAATCTTTTCTCATAGTGCTTACAATATAGTCCTAATATACTTAACTTTAAATATAATATCTCATTATTTTAGTTTCTAATAAATTTTTCTTAATTTTTTATATTATTTTTGTATTTTTACTAATCCTATATGTAAGTTATTTAAAACAAATAAGGTATTCTAATTTGTTCCAACTCATTAACATCTTAACTAATAAAAAAAAGTGAGATAATATGTAATAAGTTTTTAAAATTAATGGATTGTATTATAAATTAATGAAACCTTACATCTTAATTTACATTTCTTCTATAACAAAAGTGAGAAAGAAAAACTTACTCATATATACACAATAGGTATTGCAAGGGATGTGGGGATTATAGTATCTTTCCATTGAAATTAGGTCACATGGAAACATGAGAAGTTGAGAAAACAAAGGAAATAAGATAATGGAAGACATTTATAAAAGGCAAACAAAAAAGCTTCCTTCCACTAGCCTTTATAGCCATCATTTGCGCAAACACGTTGTCATAAACATTAACAAAATTGTTTTAGATTCTCATATCACAAACCCTTCAAAATCTTGTATTTGACTTGTGATCTTTCATTTGACCTTCATGAAATTATAAACAATAATGGTCTCATTAACAATCTTTAACACAAATTATATATATACACACATAAACTTAGTTTTATTATGTTTGTTTCCAAGACGGCACATCTTAATTAAATAACTATTTATTGATTTTCTGTCATAATAATAATTGATGGAAGGCTCTATTTGATATGAAATATAACTACAAACAAGATTCAATTACTATCTTCAACTTATCAAACTAATTAATAATTAAGAGAGAACACAATCATTTAATTAACTAATTTTAGACAAATAATATCCAATTGAAAAATTGATATATAATTAGCTTATTGAAGTAACAAAAGGAATGATACTTCAACTAACACAATTTCTGAAGGATATACTAATTTAGTGTTTATGTAGATATCTCCTATATGCATCCTCAAAACGAAGGAAATGGGGAGAGGAAAGAAAAGAAAATGAGTCGAAAGCAATTACAAAGTAATATTAAGAGAGGGTTTAGGTGCAAATTGATATAAACTAGCTACAACTTTTATAATTCTATATTTACTTTGATTCATTGGTTAGCTGGCATGTAAACCAATCAGCATAGATAAAAATATAATGATAGTCTACACTAACAGGTATTCGGTATATGTTTAAGTGAGGTTTAAAGGCTTTAAATCAATTTTTCAAGTATTATTTGTCGCCTACCTTACGTCCTTCATTTCATCAATACTATATATATATATATATTACTAGTGGTTTAGAAATTTTCTCCCATACCCATACACAAAATTAGGAATAACTTTGACTAAAAAAAAAAAAGAAAAAGAATATGATTGATCATAATGCCTTCAAAATTATGATATAATCTTAAATTTTCAAAACTTCACGCGTGTAATTTTTTTTAAACTTAATTTTCAAACTTTTATTTTGATATTTAGTAATTTAATTATTGACATTTATTAATTAAGAATAATAAGAATATAAAACTATAATATTGTCTCAAATTATGGTTTAAATGTCATGTATTTTTTAATCATTTTTTAACCTGTTTGTTCATTTAAAAAATAAAATAAAATAAAAAATATAGGTACTACTTAGTTACAACACAACATAAGCAGTTTAATTTCTATTAATAAGTTTTTTATTTATAAAAAAGAGTAATGTTACAATTAATAATGTATTATCTTATGTCCCTAATATCTATATAATGATTTAATAAGTTTCATTAGTTCTTTCTTTTATTCTAATGCTAATAATTAATTTAATTATAGGTTTTATTAAAATTTATTTTATATATCTATTTTTTATTTATTTAATAATATTTGGTGTTGAATGGTATATCCGGGTATTTTAAAAATATGTTAATCTAGTTTGATTGTGTAAGGTTACTTACGGAATATATTTTATTTAAAAATAATTATATTAATAAGAAAAAGTTAATTTAAAATAAAAATATGAAGTTTTAAAGAAGACCACATAAGAAATATTGACCATCCATTAGATTAAATTCAAGGTCAAGATGGGAATTATAAGGACAAGGATTTCGATGTATTGAATATAATTAGAGCCAGGGGATGACCTAAATGGGTCATGGCATGTGACCTAGTAAATCAAGACCATAGTGGGTTTGACATTTTATCGATCAAAATCCGTTGCTAACCAATACATGCAATTCAATCATTTGGCATCTGCATTTCTTTTTTCTTTTTTTTTTAAAGAGCACTCAATCATTAGCTTTTATTCAATCAGTGTTTCTATATATATATATATATATATATATATATATATATATATATATATATATATATATATATATATATTCTCATATTTCTCCCTGCTCCCCTTCCATTAATTTCTTTAATATAATCTAAAAACAAGCTTATATTTCTTAATTATTGCAAGGTATTATCCTATATTTATTAAATAAAATATTATGATAAAATTTATAAGAATTATATATATTTTTACTCACTCAATTAACCTTTAAAAATTAAAAAATTCATAATTAATATAAATTTTATACATTAATAAAATGAAATAAAATAGTTATAAAAGAATGATTGTAGTTTGAACATATTTAAGTATTCGTGATAAAATTTTATAATTGATAAATAATATAAAAACAAAGGTTTTTAAACCTACTAAGATTGTCACAATAAATATCATTATTTGTGATATTTATTAACTTGATAGAGAATTAGCAAAGGGGTTTTAAAAATTGCTTTTAAGTGAAAATAAAACATAAAACAATAACTAAAATACATGAGTATACAAATTAAGAGAAACACGTGATTTTGAGACTATCCGCACCAATAGTCTATAATATAATCAAATATGTTATGAATGAATACTAGAATTATCTTTAAATTCTTAACTTTAACTTAGAAAATCAAGGCAACTAAGGCTAGACTTCATAATGCATATTTTCTTACTTTGTAATTGATTTAAAATGTCATCATAAATCAATCTAAATCATAAACAACCTAGACATATTTGTTAGATTTAATTCATTCATTACATTGAGTACTAAACATGAGATTATTAAACTATGCAAGATTACAATTATTAGTACCCCTTAACGAATATGTCAACCCTACTTATCACACTGTCACGAAGCAACAAGATGACACATTGAATAAGAATATTAAGGATTACATAATAATAGTAATATGTTAGCATTAAACATATACATGCAATAAACAAGTAGATCACTATGACTAATTCATACATGCATAGTCATGGAATTTAAACATAGAGTCGAACACATTAAAAATCAAGGATTGAATCTAAAAATTCTTCATAATATTTTACTAATTAACATAATAGTCTAGGGCTTTAAAATTTCTCACGATCATATAAATAAATTACGTAAACATAGGTTTTGAAAGAATTATAATTAAAATAATAAAAACTAAAAAAAATAAAAAATACTCTTTAATTACCTCTTTAAATTCTATCTTGCCTCTAGCCTTTAATTTCTTTGTAAACCTAAGTGTATTTTCTATAAAATCTATATTTACAATCTATGGCTACTCTTGTTTTTAACCCTAGCAAGATATTTATAGTAGAAGAGTTACAATGCATTTAGGTCCATTGCCGCGGTTATAAGAACTGAGGTCTAAGTGAGAGAAACCACAGGTAATGATCTATGGCCTCGGTTTTCTAATAACCGAGGTCATAGGGTATACATAAATTACAAAAAAATACAATTAGTAATTACAATATTAAAAATCATATGATATTAAAATTAAAAATATAATTACATTTGAGAGTTTATTATATATACACAAAAAAACTTAGTATTACCAACACCAATAGTGCCAATGCAACGGCGTAGCACACTAGAACCAACACCAAAGACTAAGAAAGACAACGCAAAGACCAAAGACAACACCATCGCTAGCATCAGTAGCATAGCACCAACACAATGCCATCAGTAACACCAGCTCAGAGCTAGTAGCACCAACATAGCGCAGCACCAACACAACGCCATCAGCAATACTAGCTTAGAGCCAGTAGCACCAGCACCAGCAGTGCCAATGCCAGCAGTAGCAGAACCAACAACGCTGCATTAGTAGCAGGGAGATTTAAATCAATTTAACAACAATAATACCAACAACAATTAATTTAACAACAATCAAAAGAGGAATAAGTAAAAGAAAAGAACGTAGCCATACATGAAAAGATGATAGATTTTAAAGTCAATAGTACCTCTGAAAAAGTAATCATGCGAGCTTTGATTTGGAACATATTCATAAACAAGAAGGCTTTCAGGGCCTGTAATGGTGCATCCCAACAATTCTACCATGACACTGATATTTTGATCAACATTGTTTCAATAACAAGTCAAGCTTGCCAGAAAAGAGAGATAGATGCATAAATACACGTGTAAACAAAGACAAAGAAGAGTCAACTGAAATGGAATGAAAAGAAGACAAAAAATTGTTAGCCAACACATTACTTAGATCCAAAAGCATAAATTATTGTCATTTATGCTTTCAAACTAGTCATAAGTGTAGGTAAGAAAAAACCATTGACTGATTTTTCAAAGTTACTTTCTTTCCCAAAATATTGATAAAATATACTAAAAGAGAATATCTAGGCTAACTACTTTCAACTAGATGCAGCCGAAGATCACAAAAACTGATTATCTGCTGCAGATAGAGCCCTAAATCTCACCTAACAAATTACAAATCAACTTCAGATCATGAACTTAAAACACCAACCCAAATGTTATCATACAAAATATTAATTGATCTCTTAAAATAATCACATCAACAAATAGATCAAGACAAAAGCAAGAGAGCTGAAAACTACCTTAAACAAGAAACTTCACAGATTTGATAAATTAAAAGCAGAAGAAGTTTCAGATTTCAGACTTTTCCAAAGAGAGGATAAAGGAAGAATGGGTCTGATGATAGGAACAACAACTATAAGGTCAGAGACCCCTTTCAGATTCTAGAATTTTCTCTCCTTTTATACCTGTATTAGCATCAACACCAGTGAAATAACCGAGGTCAATAGTAAAATAAATTTCATTTTTTGTCATACTAAAATCTAATAGAAAATATTTATGAAAAAAGTAGTAATATAACTACAATATTACAATGCATGGCACTTGAAATAGATGCATAGAACAAATATTCAAAAACTGGATCAGTAGACAAACTGTATAATTTTTTCGTCTAAGTCTCTCTTCAAAACAAGAAAATTGAGGGGACGATAGAATGATAGAAAGTACCTGCACGGTTAGCCTTCCTCAAACTAAATCCATTGGGAATGTGGCAGACATGGAAATAATCCACCATTTGCATAGGCTCCACTCTACCATTCTCCTTACATTCCAAATCTCCATCTTCCTCGTGTGTTCACAAATCTTAGCAGATTAAATCAAAAACACTAAATAATAGGGACAAAAGAAACCCAAAACAAAGATAGTAAAATACAAAACTTTAGAGGGAGAGGAAAAAGAAGAGAAATATAGTTGGTGGGTGGTGCCTGCTGCTCTGGTGTGTTGGTGCCTGCTGCACTGGTGCCCCTAGTGCCTGGTGTACCTATAAGGCCATGCAAGCAAGTAATAAGAATGAACCATAAATACAGTGTACAATAGAAATAACTTGAGCATAGTATTTATTTTTATCTATTTTGAGGCTCAAAATACAGTGCACATAGGTACTTACATAGGTATTTATTTTTATCTATTGGTTAGGGTGCATATAAGGCTCTGGAAATAGTCACATGAGTACTTCCATTATTTCAGTTATCAAAACTGAAACAATAGAAACAATTGACTTTTCTTACCAGGAAAATATGGGAAACACCACATATACAATGGAAGTATTAAACAATAGGACTCAAGGCAGTTTTCAAGTTCAAACTAAATTAAAACCTATACAATATTCAAGCACAAACGTGTAGTGAATGCATGAGTTTCTAGGGATCGCCTAAGTGTGTCCTCGTCCTCTTGTAAGACAATGTTAAAAAATGTTGGAAATCAACTTTCTCAACAATACACGTGTATTTTCCTAATAGAAAACATTTACTAGAAGGATCTCAACACAATTCTATTGTATGGTGGCAAAGGTTTGATAAATATGATTACCTCAAAAACCTAATTGACATTGAAATCTGCAATCTTTACATTGTCATTTCAAGTTACTAAAAGATTTTCAAGTTTGATACCTCCATGCATTACATTCTGATCTAGGAAAAAGAAATCAAAAACAAAATAGATAAAAATAAATATTATATGCTCAAAACACAGTACACATAGGTACTTACTAGAAAATAATATAACAATAGAAATCTACAGTGTAACTATATAAATAATCTAATAAGGGACTTCAAGCAAAAATTACCATAAATAAATTGTTATCATCAACATCTTATGTGGTTCTCTCATTAATGAAGCTAATTAAGCACAACTATGGTGAGATAGCATAGTTTCCAGCTAAAACTTCTCTGGTGAAACTACTCTGCAACAAAAACAGGAAATTAATATACAATTACTCATTACAAATTAATTGGTAAATAGTATATCAATAAAATTTTCTAAAAATACTATTTGTGGTCTTCTTTGTTTATTGTAACAAAAATGCTAGCTAGGGTAAAACAGGCACAACACCAGCACCAGGCCAAGCACCACGCACCAACGCACCATCCCAACGAACCAGCTATAGTGTACCATAACCAGCACACCACCCCCAACGAACCAGCACCAGCACCAAGCCAAGCACCAGGCGACCAACACGTTCCACAAACCATACCAAGTGACCTTCCTAACAAATTTTCATAACCCATCTAAGAAATATCCAACATCTAAATTTCTCAACGCAAGCAAGCCTTTAGGCAGCTAGAAATAACCTCTACGTACCGATCGATATTTGGCACCGAGAGTCATTTATAAAGGAAAAGATGAGTTAATGTTACCAGAAAGATTCAAACAGTGGCCAAGGAACTACTATTGCGAGAGTGGAACAGAGGCTAGAACGTGGTGCGAGAGTGGAACAGATGTTGGAACGCGGTGCGAGAATGGAACAGATGCTGGAACGTGGTGCGAAAGTGGAACAGATGCTGGAATGCGGTGCGAGAGTGGAACAGAGGCTGGAACACGGTGGTGCAAGGCTAGAACATGGTGCAAGGGTTTTGATCGAGCAAAGAAGAGAATATAAGCTAGGGTTAGGGGATCGAAAGTATATATGATATATATATATATATGGCAAAAAGAATCATCAGAAAAAAAGATGAAAAACAGAAAAGAAAAAAAAGAAAAGAAAAGAGGAATTAAAAGAAAAAAATTGATAAAAAAATTTGGTGTTTAGTGTAAAAGAGAGAAAATTGATAGGAAAAAAAAATAAAAAAACATTGGTTAAAAAATTTAGTGTTTGGTGTAAATTAAAAAGGGAAAATTGATAAAGTATATTTATGGACTCGTTTTTGTAAAAACTGAGGTTATAAGGTATATGTATGGCCTCGGTTTTGTAAAAATTGAGATCATAGGTTATGTCTATAGCCTTGGTTTTAGAAAAACCGAGGCCAAAACCATATAGCCTCAGTTTTTATAATAACCGTAGTTAAATGTCCGAGACTATATGTATATATTTTAGTAGTGGATTGATCATCATTCCTTTAAAATTATGATATAATCTTAAATTTTCAAAACTTCACGCGTGTAATTTTTTTTAAGCTTAATTTTCAAACTTTTATTTTGATACGTAGTCATTTAATTATTGACATTTATTAATTAAGGATAATAAGAATGTAAAACTACAATATAGTCTCAAATTATGGTTTGAATGTCGTGTATTTTTTAATCATTTTTTAACCTGATTGTTCATTTTAAAAAAATAAAATAAAATAAAAAATATAGGTACTACTTAGGTACAACACAACATAAGCACTTTAAGTTTCTTATTTATAAAAAAGAGTAATGTTACAGTTAATAATGTATTATCTTATGTCCCTAATATCTATATAATGATTTAATAAGTTTCATTAGTTCTTTCTTTTATTCTAATGCTAATAATTAATTTAATTATAGGTTTTATTAAAATTTATTTTATATATCTATTTTTTATTTATTTAATAATATTTGGTGTTGAATGGTATATCCGGGTATTTTAAAAATATGTTAATCTAGTTTGATTGTGTAAGGTTGAGGAATATATTTTATTTAAAAATAATTATATTAATAAGAAAAAGTTAATTTAAAATAAAAATATGAAGTTTGAAAGAAGACCACATAAGAAATATTGATCATCCATTAGATTAAGTTCAAGGTCAAGATGGGAATTATAAGGACAAGGATTTCGATGTATTGAATGTAATTAGAGCCAGGGGAGGACCTAAATGGGTCATGGCATGTGACCTAGTAAATCAAGACCATACTGGGTTTGACATTTTATCGATCAAAATCCGTTGCTAACCAATACATGCAATTCAATCATTTGGCATCTGCATTTTTTTATTTTAAAGAGCACTCAACCATTAGCTTTTATTCAATCAGTGTTTCTATATATATTCTCATATTTCTTCCTGCTCCCCTTCCATTAATTTCTTTAATATAATCTCAAAACAAGCTTATATTTCTTAATTATTGCAAGGAATTATCTTATATTTATTAAATAAAATATTATGATAAAATTTATAAGATTTATATATATTTTTATTCACTCAATTAACCTTTAAAAATTAAAAAATATATAATTATTATAAATTTTACACATTAATAAAATGAAATAAAATAGTTACGCTTGAACATACTTAAGTATTCGTGATAAAATTTTACAATTGATAAATAATATAAAAAAAAGGTTTTTGAACCTATTAAGATTGTCAGAATAAATATTATTATTTGTGATATTTATTAACTTGAATGAGAATTAGCAAAAGGGTTTTGAAAATTGCTTTTAAGTGAAAATAAAACATAAAACAATAACTAAAATACATGCGTATATAAATCAAGAGAAACACGTGATTATGTGACTATCAGCATCAATGGCCTATCTTATAACCAAATATGTTATGAATGAATACTATAATTATTTTAGAATTATTTTTAAATTCTTAACTTTAACTTAGAAAATCAAGGCAATTAAAGATAGACTTCATAATGCATATTTTCTTACTTTGTAATTGATTTAGAACACCATCATAAATCAATCTAAATCATAAACAACCTAGACATATTTATTAGATTTAATTCATTCAGTACATTGAATTCTAAAAATGAGATGATTAAACTATGCAAGATTACAATTCTTAATACCCTTTAATAAATATATCAACCCTACTTATCACATTGTCACGAAGCAACAAGATGACACATTGAATAAGAATATTAAAGATTACATAATAATAGTAATATACTAGCATTAAACATATACATGCAATAAACAAGTAGATCACTATGACTAATTCATACATGCATAATCATGACATTTAAACGTAGAGTCGAATACATCAAAAATCAAAGATTAAATCTAAAAATTCTTCATAATATATTACTAAAAAACATGGGTTTTAAATAATTATAATTAAAATAATAAAAAACTAAAAAAAATAAGAAATACTCTTTAATTACCTCTTTAAATTCTATCTTGCCTCTAGCCTTTAATTTCTTTGTAAACCTCAGTGTATTTTCTATAAAATCTGTATTTACAATCTATTGCTACTCTTGTTTTTAACCCTACCATGATATTTATAGTAGAAGAGCTATAATGTAGTTAGTACTCGGGTTATAGAGGTTTAAAATAATTAAAGTGCTAATCTAACAAATCTGGAATAATTTGATTAAAGAAGAGCTTGAAATCTAGCATTTGAATGCAAATCTGAGTGCACTAATTGACACGAGTTGTGTGTTATGAATATGCAAGTATACGTATCGTAACAAGTAATAGAATGATAAGAAAATTTTGTTCCCACAGAAATTATGTTATTAGAAACTAACTTTTATAACAAAACAATAAAAATCAATTTCTTTTTATTTTTTATGTTTTAAGAAAGCAAAATTAAAACAACTAAAAATAAATAGCAATAATTAATTAAATCATATTAGTAGCTAAGAAAATATATGAAAAAATATCTGGGAATACTTAATCTCCCAATTTTCTAAATATGTGAATCACTAAAATTCTCCAAATATAACTATCAACCAATTACATGATTAATTGAATCTAACCTAGTATGTATACATCTCTCAAGTAAATTACATTCCATATATTAATTAACCTAATCACACTCGCATACTACTCATTAAGTTAATTAATTATGGATCAGATACATAATAATCATACATTTATGCCATTAAACTATGTATATTAATTAATCAAGACAAAGGATTAATTAATTCTCTCAAATTTATTTAATTGGCTTTATAGATCATTTGTTGACCAAAAAAGTAATTGCATAAAAATCAGATTAAATAATATAATTGAATTGAAATCATAAATGTGGTAAAATATTATATCATCACATGTTAAAAATTAGATTCATAAGACCCCTAGATTAATAAATTAACTAGACATAATTTTGTTCATAAAGCTCATATTTTTCACAAAGCTCATATTTTTTGCAAAGAAATATATAAAGCTCCTCTTGAATGTTGTTGTAATTTTTTCTTTTCTTGGCTATAAAATCTGACAAAATTATGTGGTTTTTGGCTTGTTAGGGTTTATGGGAAATTAGGGGTTAAATTAGGCTTAGGTGGAATCTAAACTATTAGATTAACTTCAGATCGAGGGCTAAGATGAAAAAAGGAAAAAATAACAATGTTGACCAATACGATGGTGACATATGGCATATGGGATTTACTAGGTAAATCAGGGAGCAACGGGTGGCCGAATGGACTAGTCTCGATCAATGCACACTGAGTCGGCATCACGTGGCGCATTGTGATTTGTAGTTATGGATTACATGGCGTCTTGGTGGAAAAAATGGAAAAAATCAAGTGATGATGCATGACGATGTCATTGACCAAGCGACAAACTTGAAACAAACACCATGATGACACATGGTGAGGCCTATGTCACATAGTAGAAGCGACATTGCACAATTAGGCCTATTTTCTTATGTGGCATCCACGTGGCGTGTATGATGAGCTCCATTTCTTGCACAACATCCATATGGCATCTTTTGATTCGTTTTACATTAAAAAATAAATAAATAATCCAAAAAAAATTTAGAAAATTCTTAAAAATTATATTTTCACTAATTTCACTATAAAATTTATATTTTAATATTTTTAACCCCAAAATACTAATTATTGAATAAAATAAGCAAATATTAAGTAGAAAAGTGTACTAATGACTCTACTTTCATAGAGTCATCATGAACAACCACAGTGTGCATTAACTCATGCTGTAATGTGACCTTGTACACACATACTCATACCGCGATACGCCCTTGATTTTTTTAATTTAATGTTTTGACCACTCCTTAATGTATCTTGTATAAATGTTTGCATTTAGGTCTTCTATTGTATGATAATTATACTCCTAATTTTAAGGATTTGATTGGTCCTTTGTCATTTGTATCTTTTAAGTCCAACAGTACCTAATATACATAAAAAAAATATCCCATGATTTCAAAAATATAATTTATAAAATACTTAGGTTAAAATGTAATATTAAAGCCTAATTTATTATTTTAACTTCGATAAATCATAAGATACACGTGCTTTTTAAACACGTGTCACAATCCTCAACTAGCTTCTTACTAGTCACTAGCAAGATAAGTGATCCAAAGAGGTTTTCAAAAAGAACATAAACAATTATATAGTAAACTAACCTAAATCACTTTCATAAGTTGACATAATTGCATTCAGTATATGCAACAAACTTTTAAATCCTTAGGTTGCCCTAGTGAACGAGTTAAAGTCTCATAAAGGTTTTCAATGATAATACCCATAAATACACAAATTATAATTATCTAAATCTCACTCTTCTTCTAAGACTAATTCAAGTACTAATTTCACTTTCAAGATCAATTCTTAAACACTCACCTAACCATAAGAATACAATTTTTATACCAAATAATCTTATATATGACATTTATAGAACAAAATTTGTAGTCTCTAGATTATGTAAATATGATGTGTGTAAGTATTGTAATCACAAAATCGATAAGCTAACCTTTTAATTCACTATCCATAAATGTAAAATGTTCATAGTACTTTAGATCAATAGGTCTTTATCAAGGTTATAATGTTAGGCTAAGGTGTGCGATTATGAAAGAACAGGATGTGAATTGTAAAAAAGAGAGAACTTAAATAAATTCAAACACCACCATTTTTAGTTCTAAAATAGCTCCACATGTTACCTAACTCATTTAGCCAGTATTTACAGTAGCATCCATAGCTAAGTATACTATGGGTACAATTTCAAATTGTATCAAATATTCTAAACTCTTGTTTCTTTTTTTTTTCTCTTCTTCTAAATTTTTCTTCTTTTTATAACTCAATAGATACAAAATTGTATTGCTAATCTTTTATCCTTTTTTTATTCAAAATTTATTTTCTATAATCTCCAACTTGTAATTTTCAATATTTTTTGGATTTTAGTTAATTTTTACTGAAATTATACCCTTTTATAATAGAGAGTTCATATCAAACATGTGCTTATTTTAAGTCCTCTTAGAAAATAGAAGGGTATGATAATTTGTTTCTTTGGCTCAAAAAATGGTAGGTTATTACGTTAAAGAGGTTTTATAATTTTGATAAGCTTAAAAGGATACTAGTGATAAAGATGCAAGTGGTTCGCTTGAAAAGATTCAAACGGTCCAAAAAGGACCTAAATCATTTCCTAAGCATTGTGTATTCTATAATTTTGCCTTGAGTTTTTTTTTTCAAATAAGTTCTATAGTTTTTGAGAACTCAAATATTTTTATGAAATATTCACATAAAAAAATACCTAAATACTCACATTACTCAATCATTCTTGCTCTCAACTATAAGAATTTCACACTAAGTTCAATTCACATTCAAATCATTCCTTAATTGAAGTAAAAATTAGAGTCCTTTAGATATTAAAATTATGAAAATCATGTTCTTATCATAAGCGTATAAATTGAGTTAAAGCACACAAACAAAACAAATAAAAATTTGAAAATTTGTTTTAAAATTTTGTTTGAACTCTTAATAGAAAAGGAAATTTTCTCATCCCAATCTAAAATCTACATTGTCCTCAATGTTTCAATGCATCTAAAGATAAAAGAGAAATAAAAAAATTACCTTACTAGTAGTGGTAAATTGTGGAATTTTGAGCATTAGATTCATATCCTCAGTTCATCATATTTATCAGTTCTATTTGCATTGAGGATTAAAATGTACTTCATAAATAATACATCACGAACAAGTCATAAATTTAGGAGGTTCAACAAAATATAAAACATAATTCTAAAATAAAGGACAAATTACATCAAATACTAATAAAGAAAAATAATAAAAATTAAAAGTTAAAAAGAAAATGAAAGAAAAAACTAAACCTGCAAACTAGAAAATCAAAGAAATAACTATGTTCATGGAGCTCCAGTCCTCTAAAACTCTAGCACAAAGTGCTGTTATGAGTTATGAGAAAAAATAATTAAATCGGTGATTGTTTACCAATAATATTATCCTTTGATTCATAATTATCCTGACATTTATAATTTTAAAGGTTTGGATTGCAAAGAATAATAGAGCCATTTCTTTGTCAATTGTACTATAATGCCTAATTGGCATCATTTTTTAGTATAGAAAATATTATCAAACATGAAAAATGTTTGTTAATTCTTTAGCATAAAATGATTTATGCCTCCTGTGTGTAATATCTCACTCTGCTCTTCCAAATATTAAGGTCTCTATTACTTCCTCATAATCTATATTCTTTAAATAGGCCTCATACACCCCTTTATTTACATCCCTTATACTATAATAATAATTAATAGTGGATGCACAAAAATTCTCCTAACCATAGCTCTATCATTAATAGCCTCAAGCACATTTTCATAAAATTCTCTCACAATGGACATAGTACCTACTTTAGGACTCTTTACAAATCTTTCACATCCTAGGTTTTCTATTGCATCATGTACACTATGTAAAGGGTGCTTTCCAAAATCAATGCCCATTTCTACAATAAAATTTTTATTTACCCCTGTAGCCTTTTCAAATCTCTTTTTAGTTTCAAGGCTCACAAACTAGTTCTATCATATTCTTCTAACACCTTAGTTTCCTTACCTTTAGCAGAGATTTTTGTTTTGGTGCCATTTATTAATCAAAGATTGTAAAAAATAACAATATCCCAAAAATTTACCACTCTATCTAAGTTATTTTTACTTAAATTCAAAAAACAAATCCACGCTTCTAATCTAAAATTATTTTCTTCAAATTATTCACAACATCAATCAAAGAAAAATTGAGGATTTAATGCATTTTCTTGAAGATGATTGGATTTTCTTCAAGATGATGATATGAAGAAATCCCAAAAAATATTATATTTATGCCAAATCTCTACAAAAAGATCCTA
The DNA here is from genome assembly GCA_030763125.1 of Hippophae gyantsensis. Lineage (NCBI taxonomy): Eukaryota > Viridiplantae > Streptophyta > Magnoliopsida > Rosales > Elaeagnaceae > Hippophae > Hippophae gyantsensis. Next base: position 23,523,978 of record CM061039.1, on the reverse strand, counting down.
AACAAGCTTCAATGTTGATGTAGATACAAAATATGTAAAGAGGATTTGTGATTTTTGGATAAAAATTGAATTTTTAGGTTGAAAGGGGAGAGATGCAAGTTGAGTGATGTTAGGGTTTTTGAAAATTTGAGAAAACAATTGTTTGATTTGGTTTCTAGTATTGGGGTGTTTAGTGTTAAAAATGTACATAGACTGCAATGCATTTAAACTCATGTCGTAGTACATATAGAAAATGAATCCTCATAATCCAACCTAAGACCAGTGTGTTGCAACGCACTTAAAATCATGTTGTGGCATGAACCTATTTCACATTCTTACTTTTTGATGTAAGAGCAATGCATCGCAGAAAACACAAATTCATGCTGCGATGCACATAGAAAATTTTTCAATTTTTCCTCAGAATTCTAGTTTTGCAAAAATTAAATGAAAAAATACTAATAAATATAGAAAAATTACTAATAAAAATAATATTTTATGATAATGCATCATCCACCCCTAACCTAAGTCAGGTAATATATGTATTATAATCAAATAAGAAAAAAAACTAAAAATAACAAAAAAATAATAGTAAACATAATATGAAACAAAAATTAATATTCAAAAAAAGTAAAACAAAATAAAATCAATGAGTTGCTTCCTATGTAGTACTTTGTTTAATGTCGTCAGTGATAGAGGCAGAACCGACGTCGCCGATCCTGCCCGTTACTTTGGTTTTATTTATTTTATAAAACTCTCGCAAGTGCACGAATCATTTCGTAGAAAATGATAAGTATACTCCCAAGGTCGATCTAAGGAAGGAATGTATGTGGTTTTTAATTTATTATTCAAACTTTTAAAAACGAAATTAAATCCTAAACATCCTGTCACGATAGTTTGGTTTTTGTGTTCCTAATCTAATAACATAAAATAAATAAACATATATACAGATTAATTAAATATAATCTAATAACATAAAAATAAACATAGATACAAATTCAATAAATAATAAACATATATACAGATTCAATAAATATTCATGCAAATTTTTATCATTTATATTAGCGGAGTATTTATGGATATAATAACTAAATTAATTATGCTTGCTCATATTATCTAGGTTATTAAAGATATAAATTGATATTTTATTGATTCTCTTTTTTATATAAATACCACCTTTGGTGGGGTTAGATATTCTTTGTTAACTAAACAAATCAATTAACACCTATGGGTGGGGTTGATAACTAATATGCTTAATTAAATTAATTCCTTTTTCTAAGAGATTGAAAATGAACCATTTAAATGCCACCTTTGGTGGGGTTAGACAATTTAAACATTATTCAAGGTGTCCAAATTAAACATAAGAATTTAATTATCCGAGTACTAACTTTCAAGTTTTAAAACCACTATTGAAAACATGTTGTCAATACATTTTCACATAATAATTCTTATAAAAACTTTTGAAATAGAGTTTCACTCTAACTACCGGGCGATTGTACCAACAAATAAAAGAGCACTACTCTAAATTAGATCGGATAACTAAACCTTAAAATCTAATTTTCAGGTTTAAGTTTGTAATGAAAAATAATATATTTCTCTCTAACATTCTTAATTAAAATCTTGAATAAAAACAAAATCAATTCATTTTAGAGATTTTTACCTATTTAATATTTCGCAAGCATAACAACGTCATTATTACATCATATTTACTAAACAGCCATCATAGTTAAATTTAACCACAGACAAGTTGAATATAACATGTAAGAATAAAGCATAAAAATAACTGTAAAGAAAATAAAATCCTTACAGAACTTCGACGCTATTCCCGTAGTTGGAAAACCTCCAAGTGGAATTTGCACTCCCATTTATTGAATCAAAAATCTAAATTATTACAAAAACATTACAAGTTCCTCTCAAAAAGAGAAGAACTCTAAACCTAAGAGAATTGAACTAAAAACTAAGAGAAAAACTAAGAAAAGCTTAGAAACTAAGAGAGAAACTAAGAAAAACTCAAAAACTAAGAAATGAGAGAAAGAAAGAAGAGAGAAGTGTGTTTTGAAGTTAAGGGAAGGGGGTATTTATAGGTGAGGATGGAGAGAAAAAGTAGAGAAAAAAATGTAAAAACGCGGATTAGTGATTGCTGACATCATTTGATGACGCCAAGATGATGACGGGCCAGACTGTACCATGCACAAGGCGGCACAAGGCGCGATTTTCTCCTTTCTGACATTTTTGTCCTTTTTGACCCATTTTGTCCAATTTTTCCATATTTGTTGACCTTTCCCCATTTATTTATTAATATATTTGTGATGTATTGCTTCCAGTATTCCTCTTTGAGTTTTTAAGTTGCGTTTTTAAGCCAAAATACCTGAAAAACAATAAAAATACCCGTGATTCCGAAAAAGACAAATTTATATAAATATATGATAAAACATATAAATATATATATTTTTAATCAATTAATGTGCATAAAATCATGGTTATTTTAGTGCTTTTTGAGCACTCATCAGTCAGCCCAACAAATGTAACTTCTAACAGAATTTGAAACCACTTGAGAGGTCTTGGTTGGGACTTTCTAGTTGCTTACCAATTTTATAGTAGTAACATTGATAGTCTCAATAGGTTTATTACAGTTTGTATGTGGAGCTTGCTAGCTACTTGTGCTTCAATCTTTCCCATAATTGTGGCTAGTTGGCTCATTCGAGTATCTACATTATGAATTAAAGCCTTGGTATCTTGTTGAAATTAAGCATTATGATTATCTAAAGTAAGATATATATCCTCTAGAGACTTTCCATGAGGTTGTTGAGGTGGGTGCTACTAAGGTGGCCTAGGATTTGGGAAGCCATGCATACACTGTTGGTTGTTTAAAAATATTATGGGCCTATTGTTTGAATAGCTAAAATTTAGATGATGCCTCCATCTTACATTATATGTGTTAGATATAGAATCGTACTTAGGCCTCTATGCTTGAAAGCCTCCAACAATATTGGCATGTTCAAAATTATTTTCTTGAAAAGTAGGGCATGTGTTAGTGAGATGTCCCACTGAAAAGCATATTCCACAAGCCTTATCCTATCCACTAACTAATTGTGGGACCAAAGTAGTAAGATAATTAACTTGGATCTAAAGATTAGGGTTAATGCTTAACTCATTTACATTTCCTTGTGGGTCACTAAGGATGCCAACTTGTTGAGAGTTGACTACTATAGTTGCAATTAAATTATGTACCTCACGTGAAGTTTTATTCACTAAGGCTCCTCCACTAGCAGCATCTACCATGCTTTTCTCCATGAGCATTAGTTCTTCATATAAATGTTGAAGAATCAATTGCTCACTAACTTGTTCGTGAGGATAACTTACTCATAACCTCTTGAATCTCTCTAAGTATTGTATAGGGTTTTCCCATTGAATTACCATATGCCACATATTTCTCTTAAGATTTTTGTGACCTTAAAAGATGAAAAGTACATCTACACAAATAATTTGTTCATGTTAGCTCATACGGATATAATACCTTAAGAGACTTAATAGACTTATTCCTTTGCACTATTAACAGGTTAGAAGAGGGATGCATAAAGTTTAATTTTCTCTTTAGTGATCTCAACTGGTAGATTAGATGATCGGAACACAAACTATGTTAAACAAATACGAAAGTATATGTATCATAATAAGTAATATAATGATAAAAAAAGATCGTTTACATGGAGATTATATTATTATAAAATAATTTTTAAAAATAAAAATCAATATTTTTTGGTGTTTTTATATTTTAAGAAAGCAAGATTAAAAGAAATAAAAATAAAAATAATAACAATAATTAATTAAATTAGATTTGGTAACTAAAAAGATATTTGAGAAAATATCTAGGAATACTTAATCCTCCAATTTTCTTAGCATATGAATCATTAAAATCTCCCCAATATAATTACCAATCAATTAAATGATCAATTGAATTTAATATAGCATGTATTCTTTTCTCAAGTAAACTACACACCATATAGTAATTAACCTAATCACTCTCTCATGCTAATTAAATTGTATGCTATTCATTAAGTTCATCAATTATATATCACATATATAAGAATCATACATCTCTAGCTAGAATCTATGCATGTTATTTAATTAAGACAATAGTTAAATAATTCTCTCAAATCTATTTAATTACCTCTATACATAAATTATTATGTCAAACAATTATTAGCATAAAAATCAAATTAAATAATATAATTAAATTGAAATTATAATTGAGGTAAAATATTATATCATTACATATTTCTTTTCAAATTTTTATTGCCTTAGAAGATGAAAAGTACCTCTACATAAATAATATTTTCATGCCAGCCTATACGAATATAGTACCTTAAGACAATTAATAGACTTATTTCTTTGCACTATTTGCAAGTGAGAAGGGCGATGCACTAAGCTTAATTTACTCTTTAGTGATTTGAACTCATTTTATGGCAAAGCAGATGATCGAAACACAAATTATGTTCAATGAATATGCAAGTATACGTATCGCAACAAGTAATATAATGATAAAAAAGATCGTTCACACGGAGATTATATTATTAAAAACTAATTTTTTAAAATAAAAAAAATCAATATTTTTTGTGTTTTTATATTTTAAGAAAGGAAGATTAAAAGAAATAAAAATAAATAACAATAATTAATTAAATCAGATTTAATAACTAAAAAGATATATGAGAAAATATCTATAAATACTTAATCCTCTATTTTTCTACACATGTGAATCGCTAAAATCCTCACAATATAATTATTAATCAATTATATAATCAATTGAATATAATATAACACGTATTCCTCTCTTAAGTAAACTACACACCATATAGTAATTAACCTAATCACATTCTCATATTAATTAAATTGCATACTACTCATTAAGTTCATCAAAATGATGTTAATTACGGCTCCTTTGGGTTTATAGGGTAATTAGTGGGTTAAATATAGCTCAAGTGGAATCTAAACCGTCAGATGAGCTTTATATCAAGGGTTGAGATCTAAACAAGAAAAATTAAGAGCATCGGCCAATAACAACGTGACATATGGTACACAAAATTCACTAGATGAATCTGAACGCTATGCGTGGCAAAAGAAGACTAGTTTGGTCAAAAAATGTTGAGTTAGCGCCATGTGGCGCAACATGATTTATGGTAATTAATGGCGTGGTGCACGTGTGGAAAGAATGGATGATTCAGGTAATGATGCATGGTATGCTCTTAAACCAAGCGCCAAACTCAGATTAAATGCCATACTGATAAGTGGAGTAGTATTACGTCACAATACACACGCAGTGATCTACGATTGGGAATTTATGCTGGCGTGGAGCTTGTATGGCTTGCCCAGTCAGATCATCTACTTGCATGGCATCCAAATGGCAACTTCTGATTGATCTTGCGTTAAAAATTCATAAAAATCTATAAAAATCCCAAAAAATTCTAAAAATTATATTTTCACCTTTTTTCACTAAAAAAGTAAATATTTTAATAATTTGAACCCATAAAATACTATTTATTGAATAAAACAAGAAAATATTAAGTAAAAGAATGCATTAATGACTTTACTTTCAATGAGTCATCGCACCCTCAAACTTAACTCTTTCCTTGTCCTCAAGTAAAGAAAATACTAAGTAAATAAAATGATATGGGAAGTATATTCATAAATATATTTCTATTAATACATCCATATTTATCAAAAACTATCCCTTTCATAATTCATACAATCCTATGATAAGGAGGTTCACATATTCATCAATATAAGAATATGCAAGGTTTTTGACAAATTGATTTGTGTGTGTGCTACATATGATATCATCTAATGCACTCATGAAATTAACCTATATGAGCATTCTAATCAATTCAATCTTAGAACAAGTCTCATAGGTCTATTTTTCACATCCCTCTCCACTAATATAAATATGCACTTAGCTAAAGATCAATAGGGACTTTACATGCTTGTAATGTAAGGCTTAGATAAGGGTCAATAAATAAAGAAATTTATGCTCTTTCCATACCTTAGCTTTTTCTTATTCATCATGCACTTTTTAACTACAATTGAGCTTTTATTTGATATTTTAGTGCACCCTCTCTTATCATTCTTTTCATATTCTATTATTCCACATCTCTTTAGTTTGTAACTTCACAACAGCTCCAAACTTATTTTTAATTTTATTTTCTTTTTCTTTAGAGGGATAATTATGTTGCAAGTTTTTCTTCTTCATTTTTTCATATGGTGCATTACATTTCACTTCACTCTATAGCATAATACAAGATTGCATTGTTTTATTTTCACACAAGCTAAAGGTGCAAGGGTAACGATAATGCTTATTTGTTAAGCATAAAATGTGGCTTAAAGATATGAAAGGTTCTTTGTCAGGCTCAAATAGGTCACTAAATATATTAATAATGGTTAGCTTGAAAGGCTCAACCAATCCAAATAAGGCCTAAATCATCTCTTTTGCTAAATACTATTTAGGATTTTGTCTCAAGGAATGATAAAGTAGATTCTAAAATCTAGTAGATCTCATCAACTCACATAACTCGCTACAAATTCTATTTCAATAAGAACACTAAAATCAATCATGAACATGTGCATTTGAATCAATCCAGTCAAAACTAACAAGCATGTCACATGATTAATGTAAGTATCTAAACAAGAATGTTACATTCCTTATCCTAGGCATGACAACCAATTTTTATCATTGAGTTCATATGTTTTATATCAAGCATGCATGCATTTAGTTTCCATATATTTATCAATTTTTACCCAAATTAGAATTAAAAATATCCAAAAAAATCCCTAAAAATTTAAAATGCATACTAAATACTAAAGTAGAGAATGAAGTTCCCTCCCCTAAACTTAAATTTCACATGTCCCTAATGTGCACATATAAATATTAAAAATTAAAATGAAAGAAAACTCCCTTAGTCATAGCACACCACATCTATCATCAAAATTTTCAATCTTGTTGTGACATTGCTCTCCATATTTATTCACATACAAAAAAAAATATATAAGTAAAATAACATTAATTTTCCTCCTAAACAGCATCACATTTAACATCCTTGACTAGACGATCATATCAAATCCTAAGGTACATCCCTTTGTGTTCGTTTACTTTTGAGTTTTCTTGGAAACAATTTTAGTTTTCATTTGTTCAATAATACATTATGTTCCAGTTTACAAACACAGTGTTTAATACTATTATCATGCCATATTTTTGTTTTCTTTTTGAACTTTTTTGCATTCTTATAAGCACTCTACCATAACTCATCCAATTTATGTATTTTCAACATCATTTTCAACTCTCTATAAGACTCTTTCACTTGCCCACTTGATTTGGAATGGTAGGGTAAAGTTGTGAGGTATAACCTTGGTTTCCCTTAAATATATGGTTTAAGCTTAGATTCTATCTCAAAAATGTCCTTAAACACATTTGATACACATATGAGAGGCGTGTCCACCAAAAATGTCACACAATTCATATTAGCAACCTTTGATTCCATACTTTCAAAGTTAAAACAGGTTGAGTTGTTTTCTAGTGAGTTTATGTCCTTGTTCATAGCATCATGTGTAACATTTTTAAGTGTGGATTCTTTTAAGTTATCTTCACATTAAGTAACATTTATCTTAAAGCATTCATTAGCATTATCAATATCAGGGGGTTTAGATGCTTTAAAAACTTTAAACATTACTTGTTCATATTGCGCTCTTATTGTAAGCTCACCCTTTTGTACATCAATGAGTGATTTTATAATTGCTAAGAATGGATGACCAAGTATGATAGTAATTTTACCGTCCTCTTCCATGTTTAGTATAATGAAATCTGCCAGAATGATGAATTTGTCTACTTTTAGTAGCACATCTTCTACCACACCCCTAGGTCTCTTAATTGATCTATCTATCATTTGTAATGTTATTTAAGTGGGTTTGGCTTTACTAACCCCTAATCTCTTGAAGACCAATAATGGCATAAGGTTAATGCTAGAACCTAAATCACATAGTGCTTTCTCAAAGTAGATGTTCCTAATAGTGCAAGGGATGTCAAAACTATCTGGATCTTTCAACTTTTGGGGTATTTTTCTAGCAAGGATGGCACTAAAACCTTCAGTTAAGGTTATTATTTCATTATCTCTAAGCCTCCTTTTCTTAGATAGTATGTCCTTCAGAAATTTGGCATAAGAATACTATTCAAATGCATCTACAAATGATATGTTTATATACAGTTTCTTGAAGACTTCTAGGAATTTTGAAAACTATATATCTGACTTTTGCTTTTGTAGTCTTTTAGAAAAAGGAATAGTGGGTGTATAGAGGTTGCTCTTTTTTGGCTGAATTGTTTCCTTTTCATTACTATTTTTATCCACTAATTCCTCCTCATCCTTATTAATTTCTGGTTCCCTCTCATCTTTTTGAGTCCCATGTTCCTCTTCATCCTTTGGAGTAACATGCTCCTCCTTTAGATTTTTACCACCACTCACGTCTATGGAGTTGCAATGCTCCTTACCTTCTCTTCTGGGTTTACAATTGTGTCACTTACTTTGTATTTACTGATTGGATGAAGCCTTTTATCATCCCCATTAAAGCATTTGTATTTTCCTCAGTAGGTGGCTTCTTCTCTTGGGCTTATGATTGTTGTGGTTGTTGAAAATTAGGTGGTAGAAATGATTGACAATTGAATTGATTACCACCATCATTGTTATTATTCTAAGAGAAATTTGGATGTTGTCTCCATCTTGGGTTATATGGTTTATAAGCTTGATTGTAAAATTTGGTTTAAAAAGCTCCTTAAATGGATGCATCAACAATAGTTCTTGTTTGAGCATTGAGACCATTGTAGAAAGTCTCCATTTGAATCCAATAAGGAATACAATTTGAACATGGTTGAAATCCACAGTGTTCGCACATTGAAGCTATCTGGGCGAGCCTACAATTCTTGATCGTGCAACCTATTTCTTTCGCCCTTCCCCAGCCTCAAACCTGTCCAGATGGTACCAACTTCCAAGAATCTATGGCTATAGGGGTAGGTCACAGGTTCGAAGCTGGGAAGGTGCTAAAGAAATACGTGATTCACGATGGCTGCCATGTCTAGTCAGGAACTAGCTTGAGCATCAACGCCATCTACCAGGGCCCCCCATAAATATCTTTAGCAAAAAGGGCACCTTTTGATGTTTGAACCTCGCCTAGCTCAACGGAGGGCACAAGACATCTTGGGATATCCATATGGGGCCCAGGAGTCAGGCGTTGATGCTAAAGCTACATGATTAGTAGACAGAGCGGTCCTTCCTAACACATGTTTGTTTCGCTCTCCCCAGCTCTCGAACCCAGGACCTAGCCCTTAAGTAGACCTTGGGAAGCAAGCTGATACCATCTGGACTAGTAGCTCAAATGGTACCAACTTGCTTCCCAAGGTCTACTTAAGGGCTAGGTCCTGGGTTCGAGAGCTGGGGAGAGCGAAACAAACATGTGTTAGGAAGGGCCGCTCTGTCTACTAATCATGTAGCTTGAGCATCAATGCTTGACTCCTAGGCCCCACATGGATATCCCGAGATGTCTTGTGCCCTCCATTGAGCTAGGCGAGGTTTAAACAAATACCATAGTGAGGACACTTCCTTAGCAATTATTTGAACCTTTCCCATGCTTCATATAAAGATTCTTGTTCATATTGTTAATAGGAAGTAATGCCATTCCTAATTTGGCATTCTTTGTTGGTGGGAAGTATTTCATTAAGAATGCTTTTCCTAATCATTCCAAGTTGTAATGGAATTAGGTGGAAAATATTTTAGCCAAGCTCGAGTAGGGTTTCATAAAGAGTAAGGGAAAAATATAAGCCTAAATGCCTCTTTGATCACACCACTAAATTTGAATGAATCTCCAACTTTAATAAATAATCTGAGATGCATACGAGGATCCTCTGTTGGTAGTCTGCTAAATTTTCCAACTATTTGTAGCATTTGAAACATCATTAGCTTTAGTTCAAACTGACTAGCTTGAACATTTGGCATTGTAATACTTCGATTCAACCCTTCCAATGTAGGTATTGCATATACATTCATAGCTTTATAACTATCATCCATCAAAAGATGGAATTGTTCAAATTTAGCTCATCATTTTTATTTCTAAAGAATTAGTTATTTTTTCCTCCTTGGTGACAACTTGTTGTTTCCTTATTAACCTCAAAGTAGCTCAATTTCGAGATCTAAATGCAAGATTTCTCCCTCACGAACTCTACTCATGCAAAAGAACCAATTATATTTCTAATAGCACTAAAGAGATGTCAAAATTAAAATAAATTAAAAATAAAAAACTAAATTAATTAATTAAATTTTTTTAAAATAATTAAATAAATAAATAACTAGATAACTAAAAAAATTAAAATTAAAATTACGAAAATGAAATAAAGAAAAATAACTAAAATAAGATAAAATAAAAAATTAATTTCAAATATTTATAATACCCGGTAACGGCGCTAAAAACTTGATTGGAACACGAATTGTGTTTAATGTTATGAAAACTCTTAAGATTCCACCTTTATTCTTATATGAATTTCCAAGAAAGCCTAGACTTTTAATGAAATAAGGTTCTTTTAAAGCTCTAGCAGGTACCTAGCACCAATTAATGTTCTAACCATATTATCATACAAGCATGAGAATCACACAAGAAAATCAATAAGTTATTTATGGTATTTCGGTTCCATCAAAGATGCACCAACCGTTTTACTTGGTCTTCTAGTTTAATTAAAGTTGTGTAAGCAATTTCACCTAGTATTTCTAGGGCATTATGTTTAGACATTCACTTGACCATCGAGTACGACGTTGTCATCGAAAAAACTAGAAATTTATCTATTCCAAGATCTTTCATCTAGCCATCCTTTCCATTTTTGGTCATCCAGTCAAATCCGACCAGAATCTTCAACAATTAGTTGAATGGACTTAGGAATGAATGAGACTGATTGAGGCTCAACCTTTAAATAGGTTCGTAAGCTCAATCTTAGAAATTCATTATACCCCTTATCTAAGGGCTCAAACTGAAGGTGATAATTGAGAATCTAATCAAATAGCTGTCAAGATTTGAAAGTCATAATTAGTAGGATTTGTATGACTTTTTTGACAAAGTTTGACCAATCATAACTTTCTAATAGAAAGTTTGATTGAGACATGAAAATAGCCATTAGAAAGCTTAAAACCTCAAAATTATTACTTTGTGAAAATAATTCAAATACCAATTACACGTTTAAGTCAAGACATCCTAAACCTAGACGTAACTATATTGCCATACCCAAGTGATATAGCTAGACCATCTCATTCTTTAGAGACGACCTAGGAGACTAAGCGGATATACGTTAGGAGGAAATTTCACTAGAAACACGTGGCACCATTTGATTGGTCCATTTCACCTTTGAAGAGTCAAATGGTCACATACATAGTCATCTGATATTTGAATTCAAATGAAAAGCTATTTATGGTAATTATCATTAATTTAAATTTAAAATAAATATTTATAATTTGATATCTCCATATATGAAAAATCATAAATACATTGATTAATATCAAAATAATATAGTATTTTGATGTTATTATATACAAATAAATTAAGACTATATTATAATATTGTCATTTATCAAAGCCTATAAATAGGCCCATATTCACCACTAAATGTATATATGATTTTCTATACAACTCTAAACACTCATATCCTCTCTAAAATTCTTCAATTAAATCCTTTGAAAATTGACTTACGCATCGAAGTGGATATGACACTTTAATCTCATTCATTCTGATCGTTTGCTCATTTATTTCAAGATCTAGATCAGTAAGTTTAATGGTAGACACATTAAGTGCAAAAATCAAATTCAACATGAGCTAATAATAAATTTGAGGTAGCATTAAGAGAGTAGACAAGGTCAAATAAAAAATAGTACACTTAACAGCACTTAAAGTACTAGATCTTATATTAATGATGGGAAGGTAATCACCATTACCTATAATAACTCCCTTGTCACCATTATATGGAATAATAATATTGAGATCAAATGTGATATGATAGCTTTCCCCTATATCCAGAAGCAAAGAACACACAGTAGCATTGTCTAGTGATGACTCACTAGCATCATTCTCACCACAAGCAAACATGGTAAAGGGATTTTGAATCTTTTTATTAAGAAGATCCCTAAGAAGAATATAAGAGTAAGGATTATGCCCATTCTTCTCACTAATTTGAAAAGTTGGTCTTTCATAAAAGACTTCTTGAAACTACTACTACCACCACCATTCTTGCTAGAATTAGGATCCTGAGATTGAAAATGTTGCAAGAATTGCTTTAAATTTCACTTTGGTTAAGCAAAGCTAGTTTTACCACCATCACCATTTTTGGAACCAAATTACCATTCCAATTGCTATGAAACTTAGTAACATTTGCTTGAAAATGAAAAACTTGATTATTACCAACCCTTTTTTACAACATCTATTCATAAGCTTCCAGCAAATTATGAAAAGTATTAGTAAAAGGCCTAAACTCCCTCATACTAATACCAAAAATAAAAGGAGTATAACAACTTTGTCTGCTCAATCTACAAAGAATGTACAACTGTAACTTTTTATCATTAATTGGCTCACATATAGCAGCCAATTTTATAGCCTTGCTAATGTATATAGAAATAGAAAGCCTATTCTTTTGCAAGTTTGCACCTGCTCTCTCAAATCCATAACCTTGGATTGAACATCAGTAGAATAGGCTCTCAATTCTCGTCACATAGAAACATATATTGAGTTATAAATCCTTTATTTGACAATGGAGTTTCAAGAAAGTGGGGTTGAGTTTAAAAGAACCACAAAGAAATTTGAAAGAAGGTTGTGATGAATCATCAATGATGCTTTCCATACCATATGCAATGACATATGTCAAAAGGTGATCTTTCTAGATCATGTAATTTTGATAATCTAACTTAACTATGATATGTACCAGCCAAGGCATTAGCCTTGAGGCTACCCGTGTGTGCATATGGGTGTAGAGTTGGTTATGCTCTCGTGTGCGAAGAGTTGGTTAGGTAGATATGGAGCGTGTGCATGTGGGTGAATAATTGGTTATGTTGGTACGCATTAGTGCACAAAGAGGTAGGCATCTGGCGTGCGATAGGGGGACCACACAAGTTGTTAGGAATTTCAAGTTTATTAGTCTGTTAATCTCTTTTTTGTTTCCCCTTTTCCTTGTAAGGCTATATATAGCCTCAATGAGATAAATAAAGGATATAGAAGAATTCATCAATTCAAGTCTTCCTCTCTCTCGGTTTCCTTTCTCAAATTATACATAACATTGGTATCAAAGCCATGGATAAATGAGGAAAGTCCAACACTAAGTTTTGCAATGATGTCATGGAAACTCTCACACGACATGAGAATGGATTTGGTCAAGTTGGTGCTACCTTATAGGTTGTGCTCACCGAGCTACAAGCCCTGCGCGTAACTCGTAGCACATATGAGATCAACCCTTTTTCAAGGGATGAACCCTCACATCTTCATCCATACACTTCTCAATCCAATCAAGACCACCCTCACCCATACATGAAGCTATATTTCCCAAAATTTGCTGGTGAGGATCCCACCAGCTGGATTTATAAGACAGAGCAATACTTCGAATTCACTAACATTGCACCTGACTAGCAAATGTAGTTGGCTTCCTTCCATTTGGAAGGAATTGCCTTGAAATGGCACAGAAGGCTGACCAAATTTCATGGACCACTCACCTGGGATGATTTCACCAAGGTCACACAATTGAGATTTGGCCCAGTAGATTATGAGGATCCTTCTGAGGCCTTGACTAGCCTTAAACACACTATAAATGTGGCAATATATCATGAAGCTTTTGAAAAAGCTTTCCCATAGAGTTGATGGCTTACCAAAAGAGTTTCCAGTTGGCTACTTCATTGCTAGACTTAGAGATGAATTTTGCATTGATGTCAAAATCAAGAAACCTTGAACATTGGATGATGCCATTGGAGTAGCCAGGATGATTGAAGAAAGGAATTAGCTACAAAAGAAGTCCATTGAATCCCCTCGCTTCCAGCCCCTATCAATGTAACCAAGGTATCCACCCAAATCCACAACTAGTGTGTTGGGACCTCCTCCCAACCAACGTATGAACTCATGTTCAAAGGCTACACTAGTGCCCTTTCAACGAATTACCAACTAGAAAGCACATGAATGGAAGGACAAAGGACTATGTTATTACTGGATGAGAATTTTATGTCTGGCCACCACTATGCATAACCTTTTTCTATTCATGATTGAGGATTCCCCTCAGGATCCCCATATGTCATGGAAGAAACCCTTCATGAACAAGAGTTTCAAAAATTAGTACCATAAATTTCCTTCCATGCCATAACAGGCACTACACACCCATAAACCATCAGGGTTATGGGTAAGTTGAAAAATAAAAAGGTGCTAGTGTTGATAGATGGAGCTAGTACCCATAACTTCATTGACCAAGCCTTAATTTCTTAGTTTGGCTTAACCATAGTAAAGAATAAGAGACTTTAAGTCATGGTAGCTAACCGTGACAAGATAGAATGTGTTGGAAAGTGCAGTAGCCTCACCCTTTCCATTGAAAGGTATCATGTCACTGTAGAATACTATATGCTTCCTATTGTAGCATGAAAAGTGGTCTTAGGAATCCAATGGTATGAAACTAATAGCCCTATTGAGATAGATTATAAGAAGCTCACCCTAAGCTTCAAGGTAGGAGGAACCTGTCATACGTTTCAAGGACTAGAACAAACTAGTATTGTAGCTCTAACTAACAAGGAATTCAATGGGCTACAAAACACCAAGCTATTTTTTCAAATCATTCCCTCAGATAGCTATGTCAACCTTCGAACCAATTCAAACCCCTCATAGATAAGGCATCTACTCATAGAGTTCTCACATGTATTTGAACATCCTATTAGTTTACCACCTAAGTGTTTGCATGATCATTGCATCCCATTGTATCCTAATTTAGGGCTCGTCAATGTAAGGCCCTATCATTACCCATATTACCAGAAAACATAAATAGAAAAGATGGTCAAGGAACTGTTGTAGTTTGGTTTGGTAAGGCCTAGCAAAAACCCTATTTCCTCGCCGGTTTTGCTAGTCAAGAAAGCTGACGGAACTTGGAGGTTTTGTATGGACTATAAGGCTCTGAATGATAGCACAATTAAAGATAAAATATCATATCCCTGTTATAGATGAACTATTAGATGAACTCCATGGAGCTAGAGTTTTTTACAAATTGGATTTACGTTTAGGGTATCATCAAATACGAGTCCATGAAGAGGACATTCCTAAGACAAACTTTCAAACACATGAGGGCCATTATGAATTCTTAGTGATTCCATTTGGTCTCACTAAAGCTTCATCCACTTTATAAAGCCTCATGAATAATCCCTTTAGGCCCTATCTTCGAAAATTTATTTTGGTTTTCTTTGATGACATTCTAATATACTCCCAATCATGGAAAGACCGCCTAGTGCATCTACGATTTGTTCTCCAAATCTTATCAACTAACAACTTGTATGCCAAGGAGTCCAAATGCAGGTTTGGAGTGCTACAAGTGGAGTACTTAGGACATGTTATTTCAAAGCAAGGTGTCTCAGTTGATCCTGCCAAAGTACAGGTTGTCATTGAATGGCCAAACCCAACCACAGTAAAAGGATTTTGAGAGTTCCTTGGGTTAGCTAGCTATTACATGAAATTCATATGTCAATTTGGCAGCATTGCAGCCCCCATAACCCACTTGTTAAGCAAGGAAGGATTCCAATGGAATGAGATAATTGAGAAGGCCTTCAAACAACTTAAAATATCCTTGACATCCCTACCAATCGTGCATCTACCAGATTTTACTCAACGGTTATGATTGAATGTGATGCTAATGGAATTAGACTTGGGGCTCTTCTTATCCAAGAAAACAAACTAGTGGCATACTTTAGTGAAGCCCTGAAAGGATCAACATTGGCTTTATTCACCTATGAGAAGGAGATGCTATCCATCATCAATGCCATCAAAGTATAGTGACCATACTTGTTGGGAAAACCTTTTACAATCTGCAATGATCAAAAAAGCCTCAAGTACCTCTTGGAACAATGTATCACAACTCCAGCACAGACATGATGGCTTCTAAAACTCCTTGGTTATGATTATGAAATTGAATACAAACATGGATCGGAAAACCAAGGTGTAGATTCCCTATCACATGTAGTTGAATTTCAATTTTTAGCCATTTCTCAACCGCGCACAGACTGGTGGCCCGTGCTTCAAAAAGAAGTGTAACAAGATCCCTTCTATAAGGAGCTGTTAGCTAAATCTTCCACTTTAGTTGCCCATAAATTGCTCCAATAAGATAAAGTATGGTTCAAGGATAACAAAGTATATCTGAACCCCAACTCATCTTTGATCCCTAAGATAATGGTTGATTGCCATTCCACGTTTATTGGGGGAATTTTGGGTTTCACAAAATCCTCTCTCGTATCAAACAAAACTTTTGCTGATCTAACATGCCCAAAAGGGTGAAAGAATTCCTATGGCTATGCAATATATGCCAACGGTTCAAAATTGATAGTATAAAACCAGCGGGATTGCTTCAACCATTACCAATTTCTACTCAAATATTGACTGAAATCTCAATGGATTTCATTGAAGTGTTACCATCCTTTAAAGGGAACACTATGATCATGGTGGTTGTGGATTGCTTGACAAAATATTCCCATTTCATTGCCATGAAACACCCCTTTACTACAATGATTATGGCTAAGTCATTTATGGCCAATGTGGTTCACCTACACAACATTCCAACGTCTATAGTGAGTGATCATGAAAAAGTATTTATCAGTTCATTTTGGTGAGCCTTGTTCCAACTGCAAGGGACCATATTTTGCATGAGTTCCAACTAACACCCTTAAACAGACAGCCAGAGAGAGGTTGTCAACCATACTATAGAATAGTATTTACGTTGTTTCACTTGTTATCAACCAAGGTAATGGGTTGAATGGCTTCCCTAGGCTGAATTCAACTACAACACCTCAACTCACTCCTCTACCAAGATGACACCATTTAAGGCAATTTATGGCATTCCACCCCACGTTTACTAGTCTATGTCCCAGGAACTTCCCATGTTACAGTAGTGGATGGATACTTACGTGATCGAGACACTATTATGCGTGACCTATGCCATAACCTTTTGTAAGCACAAAATTGCATGAAATGTCATGCTGATCAACACCGGCATAAGATCTCCTTTGTGGAAGGGGATTATGTGTACCTAAAACTCCAACCCTATAAATATACTTCAGTGGATTTTCACTCTTCCATGAAGCTCGCTCCACGTTTTTATAGTCCATACAAAGTAGTGGCCCGAGTTGGTGCAATAGCCTACAAGATGGCTCTACTTCTTAACTCCCAAATTCATAATGTCTTTCATATCAGTTTATTAAAGAAGCATTTGGGACCCCTCACTCCAACCTTCTCCCAACTTCCTCCATACTCAGACAACTCTACTCTGTTTCCTCAACCAGAAGCTATCTTAGCTCGGGTGTGATCCAAAAAGGGAAGTATTGGCCCAAGCCTAAAATCCTTGTAAAATGGACCAGTGCACCGACAGAAAGGCCACTTGGGAGAATGAGTGGAATTTCACCGAAACCTATCTTGATTTTAACCTATTAGACAAGTATCTTCAAAGGGAAGAATTGATATGTGCCAACCATGGCTTGTGCCTTGAGGCTGCTCGTGTGCACATGTGGGCGCAGAGTTGGTTAGGCAGAGCTAGAACGCAAGCACATGGGCACAGAGTTGGTTATATTGGCGCGCATTAGTGCGCAACGAGGCAGGCATTTGGCATGCGATAGTCGGGGACCACACAGGTTGTTAGGAATTTAGAGTTTGTTAGTCTGTTATTCTCTTTTTTGTTTTCCGTTTTCCTTGTAAGGTAATATATAGCCTCAATTAGATCAATAAAGGATATAGAAGAATTCATCAATTTAGCTCTTTCTCTCTCGGTTTCCTCTTTCAAATTATACATGACAAACTAATAATGCAATACTCATAGGTGGTGTAGACCCCAATGTCTATGCAAGAACATCGATTTGATTAATACCCTAATCACCATTTCCATTCTCAAAGAAAACTTGTGCAAGATGAATTACAGGTGAATCACTAACAACCGATGATATACTTGGCGAGGAACTAATAGCATCACGATAACTTTGATTCCCAAGATTTTTGTTTGCCATAACTGAGTTTTGATGCTCAGACTATGATTCCATTCAACACTTCAATAATTAAATATTACCTCTATATGTAAAGTACAACTGATACATCACAATCTCAGTCTATATATAGTTGTCTAGTGATAGCTAGGTGACACATGTCAAATTCTATTAGTTACAAAAATAACTGAATACTAATCATAGTAACTAAGTGCTAACAAGGAACCTTCATGCCTAACACACCCTTTACAGTCTAATATATTGTACAAATTCTTATTTCACTGATATTACATGTGCTAAATAATAAAATACTTAACGGTTTATGTATTGAGCATAGTAGACTAGTACCCATTCACCCCACCTTTAGTTTATTTAATTACGTACCCGCGTAAAAGGAACAACACACCCAAACTCTATGATATAAGCTAGCTAGTTATCAGCTCTAGTATGCAATTATTATATAATATAACTACTTATAAAATCTTAAATCTTAAATTTTAAATTCAAGAGATCGTTCTAAATTTTATTAGAATATGGTGAGTTCCTAAAATTATCACACATAATAATAAAACATGTATTCCATATCATGTTTTATAAATTATTCGACATAAAATAATTTCAACAAGAATCAGACGATAAAACGGTCACTAACTAACATAAATACAATGCACGCCTGAAAATGGAAACAGATCATCTTCCTGACTCTCTTCCAGCAGGACTTAGTCCCTAATTTATTATTTTCTAAATAATATATCTTTTCAACTAACTCCATAACTGTAATAACTGAAATGGGTTTCAAAAATAATTTATTAATGAATTACAATTCTGATCATCTGATCAGTCAAATGTTAAATTGACGCAAGTGGCTACGAATCGAATGTGAAACATGGGGACACATGTGATCACATGAAAGAGAGTTCAGTATAGTCGTAGGCTAAGAAAACGGTCAAGATATAGTTTTCAATGAAGAAATCTTCCATTGTACAACAACACCATGTGCTGCCAAAGCTTTAATTATATTATATACAACCTCAACCCCACCAACCAATTAAAATTTTTCTCTACTTTTATAATAGCTTTTCCCATAATTTAGATAATTTTTTTAAGTAACATATTAGATACATATATACCTACTAATATTTGAATTGAAAACACATTCATTTTTTTTTTGTATGATCATCTTCTTTTCCTACTTAATTGAGTTTTCTCCCTTACCTTCTTAACTACATTTGTTAAAGTGGGTAAAGATAGAAAAATGTTATAAAAGTCCTTTAGATTAGGATATTTATGTCATTTAATTTCTTATATTATAAACGGTATTATGTAGTCTATTAATTTCGTAAAAAAAACCAATTAAAAACAAATTATATTATTTTAATAATTTTTTTATTAAAATATTATTATTTTTCTGATTAAACATAATTAAAGTATAGGACTTTAACAATTATAAAATCATAATTAATATGAAAAAAATTACAAAATATTTGTTTCTAATATTTATTAATTACCTTGATTTTATTTTAATGTTTTAGTAATTTTTAATTTTTATTAGAATTAAAATATATATTTAAATAACTTTTTGTTGGAATTTTATTGTAGTTAATTTTTATCCTCGTTAAATTTTTGTTAAACAATTTTATATTAAATTTCACTTTTATTTTTATTAAAAACTCGTATTTTAATTACATTTTAATCAATTGATAAAAAAATATTTTACTAAAAGATTATTAAAATAATAGAATTTTTTATTAACTGATCTTTTTAATAAAACTAATGGTTAAATGGTACCGTTTTTAATTTAAAAGATTAAAAAGTAAAAATGACCTGATTTAAAAGATTTTTATAATACCTTCCTAAATTCTTATGTACTTTTTAAAGTTTTTTTTAAATAAGGGATCATACATACACACATTTATATACATTGTTGGAGTTTAAACCAATCCATTAAAATGTGATTTATTTAGTAGCCTAGAGTCTATCTCTTTCCATTTCAAGGCACATTTTCTAATCACATCGTGTATTTTTTATTTATAAAAAAAATAGTCCCGTTAAAATGTTGGCAATAAGCATATGTGTTGCACTAATTAGTTTTTTAGGTAAAAAGACACAATTAGAGATTTGAGTATGAACCCCTTCTTTAGGGAGTAACTATATAATTATAATTAATATCATGTTTCACAATATCTTTTGATGTACTGTTCATGTTTTTTTCACATTCCTTCCAAGCTTTCTGAGTTGCACATCCGTATAAATTTTTACCTATGCATATAACAGTAAAATTATGGTTACTTGTCCATGTAAATTTTTTACACAGTTGTGTAACTTCATGTTTTTTATTTCCCACGCGCTATACTTGCTTTTCACAAATTTACCAAATCTTTACTGCAAATTTCCTCGACTTAAACTACATTGTGAAACAATATAAAAAAAAACTATATATGTACAATTACATATAAGCAAATAATTTGATCAATTTTCTTAAATTAAGAAATCTAATTCGATCAATCGAATTTAGATTAAATTGAATTGAAAATTTTTGTAACCAGATCAAATTTGGATTAAAAATTATACAATTTGTTTTTATTTGGATTGATAGATTTTATAATTCATTGTATCGATCTGAATCAAATTATAATTAAATTATAAATAAAGGTTTATTTTTTTTATAATGTGCTAAATTTAAATACTATACGTGTCATAATTATATTAGATTACTATTTTAACTTAAAAATAAATATAAATATTTATAATAATTTAATAATTGTATAGAAATAGTTCTTTTTTTTTATTTTCTTAGTTATAACTATAAATAATAAATTTTGTTAAAAATATACTAATTTAAAATTTAAATATGGTGTACGTCGTGTTTTATATATGATAATAATTTATAAATAAATTTTAATAACAATCTAACCTTATATGATTCTAAAAAACCTGATCTGTTTGGATTCATATATATTGACTATACCATCGAATCAGATTTAGATTCAAAAAACTTGTAAGTCCTTAATCATGTGTATCATTGTTGGCTTCTTGTGTGAAAAACATGAAGTCTATTTATTTTACTTAGTATTCTATCTTTCTTTATGTAAGGTTAGTTATTGTGAATTAGTAATACACACATGCACATAGTTAAGTATACTTTGTATGTGAGCATGTATATATTCACCATGGGTTAGTTTTCATAGCTAACATTGTTGCTAGTGTGTTTGGCTCAATTCAGGTGCGAGTATTTATGAAAATTACTCGATAATTTTTTAAACAAAAAATATAATTTTTGGCACTTCAAAAAACTCGTGGCGAGATTGGTTGTGAACTTGAGTAACTTCTTTAAATATCCCTTCTCTTATTGTTTCTTATCTAGAAAATTTGTAACAAATCTCTATCAATTTGACATTTTTTTTTGTTTTTGGATCACTATTACCTTAAGTTTTATTCAGTATTAGTGATTTGTGACTATGTGAGAAAAACAATGCTCTTTAGTGGTGAGTACTTGAGGTAGTGTTTGCAAGTAAGATTTATGTGAGGAGCGTGTGTGACTATGTGTCATATATCGACTAAGTGTTATGGGCAAAATAACACGCTTGAGTGTAAAGCGAAAGAATATTTTGTTTTCTGTGTGTGACATAACCCTATGAGATTGAGTTTTGAAGTCATGAGCTATGTGTGATACATGGATGATTATGTATCATACATAGATGATTTTTGGATTTTGGTGAAAGTGTTTTCCATAGTTATTTTTAGTTGTTTGTAATTATGGGTAGTCCTTAAGGTTGATCATTTCTTTCCTTTCACATTTATGATTCATGGTTACTAATCACACCATATTGAGTGGTGATGCCTTTGGAGGAGATCCGGGTTCATGTGTCTAACCATGCCATTGCAAAGGCAGCAAGTAAGGGTAGCAATAGGCAGTTCTAACAGAGGTCCCGTGTGATAGAGGTAATTGGGTTTTATTTCTATCAAGGTTGTAATTATTTTATTACCTAGTAAATTTGTTTGCTGCATAGTAGTTTCCATAAATAGTCCGATGATATTACCACATAGATAGGGTTTCTATGTGAGTTTACCTTGTTATATCTTTGTTATGCATGCTTTTTTTCTTTGGCTAGTATAATTAGAGTTTAAATTGTGTAAGTCTCTACATACTGAACTTTAAACTCTGATTACAAAGCTTTTATTATTTATTACATGCTTTTTTAATATTGAATATTGCATTTATTTTATAATATAAACTATATGTGTTTATTTTTCACTACTACTGTGATCATCTATCAAGTTTGTCTCTCTATTTTTTACGTGGTTTTGACGAGTCTTTAAAGAGTCAATATCCCATTAACCTGATTCTGTATTTGAACTTGGACTCCTTCATTGTTGTTTTACATGATTAGATTGTTGTGTTAGTATAATTTGAGTTTCTAACATGTATGTGTAAACATAGTAGATATAGACTCTGATTAGAATACTAATTTATTTTGTGCAGTTACAAACTTTCTTTTCTTTAAACATAGAATGACTATAGCTTTCTGTTCTTTGCTTTTTCTATAGTAAATTAATTTTCCTACTTCTTAATTAATTTATATAGCCTATGTATCTTTTATTTGCAGGTGAGTTTGGTATGAGTCTTTAAGGAGTCAGTATCTCCTTACCCTAGTATTATATCAAGTGTTTGACTCTTTACTATAGTTTACTATGTTATGTTTGATTGCATAATATGAGAGTACAATCATCATTTACCAAATATATTCTCACATATGAGATATTAAAGTGATTGAAAATCTTTTATAACTTTTCAATAGATATGACTATTTTGCATGATGTGTGTTGGTTGCCATGTATGCATGTTTCTAGCATATACATGAGCCTATGAGGAAATACCATTACTGGTGTGTTTACTGCAATTTCTTAGTTCTTACTACTGGTTGTTTTTGTTGTGTTTTGAATTGATAATATTGTTATGTATTTCTATTGTATTATTTGCATAATTCATGTTTGTGAGGCCTACTTGATCGAGTTGGTATAGAGCTTGTGAAAATATTTCATAGAATGAAGTTTTCACTCCTTAACTAGGTCTTGGTTATTTATTTGAGTTAGAAGAATAATTTACTTTTGTAAAATTGTTCCTACTTATGGATATCTTCAATTTTCAAATTCGATTCGAATTAGATTTAAATTGACCAAAAAATAGAGAATTTTGATCACTATTCACCCTTATATACAATCTATCTATCTATCAATTAGAATAGGTATACGATAGAATAAATAATATATATATATATATATATATATAAAACTATAAATATGATTTTGATTAACAATTAAAATTTTTAAAAGTTATCAAGATTTTTCTTTAGTATTTCAATTAATATTTTATATTTAATTTTCAAATTAAGATTACGTTTTAAATTTTAAGTAATTAGAATTTAGTTTGGTATCTTGATGGTCATGAGATACTAGATGGTTTAATTGTAATTTAAAAGGAGACCTTGAAATTGAAATAAACGAGTTTCTTTTGATTATTTTTCTCTTAATTGTCTTTTATCATCCCTGATCACAATTCTTGAATCCCTAACAAAGGAATAGTTTTCAATGACTTGAATTAATTAAAGTAAACCCAATACCACATGGTAATTTTGAAAATTTTAGGGATATTTAAGATTTGAGAAAAGGTTTTGTGAGGTATTAGTACCAAAATTATATAGATATACATTATTAGAACCTTATTTTAATAAAGACACCAATAGTATTTTTTGAGAAAACCTTAATATCACAAATAACCCTAAAGTTTCACAAATATCTTCAACTTTAATAGAAGCTAAATTCAACGAAATTAAATGGTAATTTTTACAAAATAAATGACAAAAATAATTAAAAATCAAGAAATAATAAAAAACCAAGAAAGAAGAAATAATGTAGTAAGAAATAGTAATGTATCTAGGTTTATGTTTATAGATTTTAAAGAAGAAATCTCTAAAATAGAAAGAGATGTTACAGGTGTAAAATAAGAAGTTAAAATAATGAAAACATTAGTCTATGATGTAATGTTAGGAAGAAAATAATATCATTGTTATCCCAATAATGTTCAAAAATAAACTATAAGATATAAAATTATATTTTGATAGAAGCCTAATAACTTATCAAAAAAACAAATAACAACAATGAAAGCTTTAATTCATCTAGCAGAAAAATGGATATAGTACAAGAGTCAAACATTAAGTCCTTATAAGACATAAATGAGACATAAAAAGAACTCCTAAAATAAATAAGAGAATATGGTTATAATAAAAAACTATAACAAAATATACATAAAGAATTTACAAAAATGACATGTCTAGAAATAATAAATTATAGGTTATAAGTTCAATCCATTCAATCCATTTATAGGATTAAAGAAATAACCATCTAAGTGACCAAATGCAATGATATATAAGAATGAGAAATAAAATGAGGAAAAACTCAAGGATAATGAAGAAGTTATAATCCTAGTTTAATGGAATATAGAAAAGAATTAGAATAACAATTTGTGAATCTTGAAAATATGAATATAGAAAAATTGGTTAGTTTGTAACCTTAGTAAATGAAGAACTGGGAAGACATTATGATGAAAAACTTTGAACAATCAAAAAGAAAGATGATATGATAATAACCAGGGAAACTTATTCTGAAGTAGAAAATATGATCCAAAAAAAAATTGGATGAATGATCTAGTGGTATGAGTGTAATCATATAAACTTCTCCAACCACACAATCAAAGCTTTCAATATGTACAGTCTTAGTAGCTCACAAAATAATAGGAAATGTTAAAATTTGGTTTACTAATTTAAAAGAGCAACAACATTTATAGATGCAAGGGAATGCTTCCACAGGTAAAGAATACCTAAAGACTATAGTATATGCATTTATTAGAGAAGACCAAGGTAGACATATCATTGAATCTAGTGAAAATGAAACTAAGGAAGCCAAATGGTATTTAACAAATACAAAAATATGCGACATGTGTTATACATACTCTTTTATTTGTGAATATAAAATGTATTATCATAAGTTACTACCCTCCATGCAAAAAACTTATAAGAAAATATTTTTTTCAGAAATTACATGGAACATTACATAAAATTAAAACAAAATGATAAAATAAAAGAAATAGGGAACTATACCAGACATCTTAGGAGGAAGAATAAAAAGTCATAAAAATTGGATAATCATTAACTATCAAGAAAAACATAAATATAAATAAATAAAAGGAAATGATAAAATCTGTTGTGATACAAGAGATTTTAAAATACCAGATAAATATGGATGCAACATAAAATCTTACAAATAAAAGTACAAAAAAATATAAAAAATACAAAACATTCAAAAGTTATAAATTTAAAAAATAAGACATTTAAAAATATAAAAGAAGATATAACAAAGAACCTTATAGAAAAAGATATTCTATGAGAGATATGTATAAACTACCAAACTATAAAAAATATTTCTCATCAAGGAAAAATAAATGCAAATGTTGGATCTGCAATAAGGAAGGACATTACGCTAATAAGTGTCATAACATGCATCAATATAAAGAAGAATTTAGAAAGGAATTTCTACATAAAGTAAAAATTTTAGAAGAAGCTTTTAACATGGAATTAGATCCAATCAAGGAATCAGATATAGATGATATTTACAGTATTTATCTATTAAAAGAAACTAAGAAAGATATAACTAACTTAGAATATGAATGTTCAAAATACTCTTCATTAGAATATGAATGATTTGTATAGTATTACAAATCTAAATAGTTTTTATATTAAGGTAGTATTAAAATTTAAAGGTTACATAGTTTTTATTTATATGCATATGTAGATACATGAGCTAGTATGCGTATAGCTAGTAAATATGTATTCCCAGATAAAGTTTAAAGACAATCATGATGACTCTATGAAAGTATAGTCATTGGTGCACCTTTCTACTTAATATTTTTTATTTTATTCAATAAGTGGATTTTTTTGGGTTAAAAATACTAAAATATGAACTTTCTAGTTAAAGTGGGTGAAAATATAATTTTTGAATTTCTTTTGGATTTTTTAAGAATTTTTTAATGTAAGACTAATTATAAGATGTCACATGGATGTCATGCAAGCAGGGGACCTAACCAGACACGCCACATAGATGCCATGCAAGAAAAGTGGGCTAATCATGCAACGCCATATGCACCAAGTGATGCAAGATTGTGCCATGTGTTAGAATGGTGTTCGTTTTGAGTATCACTGCACCATCAATGGTGTTGCCACACGATTTGTCGATTCTTTCCACTGACATGCCATGCAATATATTGATTGCAATGAATATGCAAGTATACGTATCATAACAAGTAATATAATAATAAAAAAAGATCATTTCCACGGAGATTATTTTATTATAAAATAATTTTTTAAAACTAAAAAGAATAAAAATCAATTTATTTATGTTTTTATATTTTAAGGAAGCAAAATTAAAATAACTAAAAGTAAATAGAAATAATTAATTGAATCAAATTTGCTAACTATAAAGATATATGAGAAAATATCTATGAATACTTAATCCCATAATTTTCTAAATTATCAATTAATTAAATGATGTTGAGTCCAACCTAGCATGTATTCCTCTCTCAAGTAAACTACACACCATATAGTAATTAATTTAATCACACTCTCATGCCAATTAAATTGCATACTACTCATTAAGTTTATCAATAATGGATCACATACATAAGAATCATACATCTATGCGTAGAAACTATGCATATTATTTAATCAAGACAAACAATTAAATAATTCTCTCAAATCTATTTAATTGCCTCTATAGATAAATTGTTGACCAAATAATTAATAGTATACAAATCAAATTAAATAATATAATTAAATTATAATTATAATTGGGGTAAAATATTAAATCATCACATGGTGAAAATTGGGTTCATAAGATCCCTAGATTAATAGATTAACTACACATAATTGTGTTCATAAAGCTCATATTTTTCATAAATAAAGACATAAAAATTGATAAAGAAAAGAGTAGAAGAAGAAATACAATCAATCTTTCGAATTGTAAAATTAATCTCCTCTTGAATCTCTACCAAAATTATGTCCTCTCTTGAATTTTTCTGTATTTTTCTCATTTTTTAGCTCCAAAAATTGACCAAAATTATGCTAATGGATGCAACTTAGGATTTATGGAGTGATTAGGGGTTTAAATATTGCTTAAGTACGATTTGAACCATCAAATCAACTTCAGACCAAGGGCTACGATCAAAACAAGCAAAACTGACAACTCTAGCCAATCATAACACAACACGTGGCATCAGAAATTCACTGGGCGAATCAGGGAGTGACGTGTGGCAAGGGAGACCGATCAGAGTCAACACTCGCTAAGTCAACAACATGCGGTGCGATGTGATTCGTGGATATGGATGGCGTGGCACATAGGTAGAGCACACAGAGCAATGGCATAGCAACACGTGGCATGGCACGTTGTCCATTTTCCAAACTCGAATTGAAAATCATGCTGACGAGGCATCCATGTGGCTTTCCTAGTTAACTCTTCTGCTTGTGTGGCATGCCATGTGGAAGCTCCTAATTGGTCCTACGTTAAAAAATCCATAAAAAATCCAGAAAAATCCCAAAATATTCTAAAAATTATATTTTCACCCTTTTTCACTAAAAGGTTTATATTTTAATATTTTGTCCATAAAAATACTATTTATTTAATAAAACAAGTAAATATTAAGTAAAAAAATGCACTAATGACTCTACGTTTATAAAGTCATCGCACCCGCAAACTTTACTCTTTGCTTGTCTTCACGTAAAGCCAAATATAACTAAATAAAATAACATGATTAATATATTCATAAATATACTTCTATTAGTACATGTATGTTTCAAGAAAACTATCTCTCTCAAAATTTGTACAATCCTATGATAAGGATGTTCACATATTTATCAATCAACGTTCCATCAATACAAAGATATGCAAGGTTTTTGAAAACTTTATTCGTATGTGTGTGCTGCATATGATATCATCCAATGCACTCATGAAATCAACCTATATGAGCATGATAATCAATTCAATCTTAGAACATGTCTCATATGTCTATTTTTTCACATCCCTCTCCACTAATATAAATATGCATTTAGCTAAAGATCGATAAGGATTTTACATGGTTTTAATGTATGGCTTAGGTGGGGGGTCAATAAATGAAGACACTTAGGCTTTTTCCACACCTTAGTTTTTTTTCATCATGTATTTTTTAACTGCAATTGAGCTTTAACTTAATATTTCAGTACACATTCTTTTTTTATTCTTTTCATATTCTTGTATTCCACATTTCTTTTCTCTTTTTTTTTTGTAACTTCACAACACCCCCAAACTTATTTTCAATTCTATTTTCTTTTTCTTTAGAGGGATAATTTTGTTGTGAGTTTTGCTTCTTCTTTTCTTTTTTTATAGGGTGCATTACATTTCACCTTACACTATAGCATAACACATGATTGCATTTTTTTCTTTTCATACAAGCTAAAGGTGCAAGAGTAAAGGTAATACTTATTAGTTAGGAATTAAATGTGGCTTAAAGATATGAATGTTTCTTTTTTAGACTCAAATGGGTGACTAAATATATTAACAATGGTTAGCTTGGAACACTCAATCGATCCAAATAAGGCCTAAATCATTTCTCTTTTTAAATACTATTTAGGAATTCGCCTCAAAAGATAATCAAATAGATTCTAAAACCTAGTAAATCTCATCAACTCGCATAACCCACTACAATTTTTCTCTCAATAAGAACACCAAAATCAATCATGAACATGTGCATAAAAATATAAATAAATTCAATCAAAACTAGCAAGAATATCACATGATTAATGTAAATATCTTACCAATTATGTTACATTCCTTATCTTAGTCATGATAACTAATTTTTATCATTGAATTCATATGTTTTATATCAAGCATGCATGCATTTAGTTTCCATATATTTATCAATTTCTACCCAAATCATAATTAAAAACAACCTAAAAAAAATTCCTTAAAAATTTAAAATGCATACTAAATACGAATGTAGAGAATAAAGTTCCCTCCCCCAAAATTAAATTACACATTGTCCCCAATGTGCACATATAAATATGAAAAAGGTAAAAGGAAAGAAAACTCCCTTAGTCTTGGCACACCACATCTGTTGTTGAAACGATCATTCTTGTTGTGTCATTGCTCTCCACATTTATTAACCTATAAAACAAAAACAATGAAAATATAACTAAAATAATGTTGGGTGTCCTCCCAACTAGTGTCATGTTTAACATCCTTAACTAGACGATCCTATCACGTCCTAAGGCATATCCCTTTGTATCCATTTACCTTTGAGTTTGCTTGGAAAAAAATTGAGTCTTGATTTGTTCAATGATACTTTATGTCTTGGCTTGCAAACACAGTGCTCCATTCCCTTCTCATGCCATATTTTTGTTTCTTTTTGAACTTTTTGGCATTCTTATAAGCACTCCACTGTAACTTATCCAATTTATGTATTTCTAATAGCTTTGTCACCTGTCCATTGGACTCTTTCACTTTTATACTTGATTGGGGATATAAGGGTGACAGTGTAGGGTCTAAACTTAGTGGCTCTTCAATTGATGGTTTGAGCTTAGATCATATCTCAAAATTTCATAAAATTTCCTTTGATATACAAATGAGAGACATGTCCTCCAAAAATTTCACACAGTCCAAAATATCAACCTTCGATGCCATACTTTCAAAGTTAAAACAAGTTGAGTTATTTTCTGGTGAGTTTATGTCCTTGTTCATAGCATCATATGTAACATTCTTAAGTGTGGGTGATAACTGTATTTTATATAGTTATTTTCACCTATTTTATTAATTATAATTGTCACGTTCTCACTATTTTTAGTTAATTTTAGTTTAATAAATTAGTATTTATTGTTTTTTATATATTTTAAGAAAATTAAATAAATTGTATCGAAAACATTCTTAAATGACAAATTTTTGTCCAAAAATATAATTCAAATAAAAGAGTGATTAATTACAATTTATAAAAGTTGAAAATATAATTTAAATTAAAATCGGGCTTAATTTCAATTATTAAAAGTTTAAAATTTAATTTAAATTACAAAAGGGCTGTATTGCAATTAAAAAAAAGTTTAAAATGTAATTTGAAATATATTTTTGGGTGAAAATATAATTAATAAAAGTTAGTTTTTTCGCAGGAGAGAAATTCCACGCGGCGTTATCCACGCTTCATCGTGGACCGTCAGATCAACGCATCAACGGTTCGGATGCGCGCGTGCACTTCAACCCGACCAAGGAGAGTGGGTGTAGGGAATTCTTTTATCGCGCGGCTCGGCGCCCGAGTGGGGCCCACCTGCCGCGTAGGCCGGCATGCAGCGTGGGACTCACTCGTCTGACGCCGTGCAGACCTATCCCCCACCTTCGCGCGCGCCTTTTCCAGTGCGGTTGATTCACGTGCGCCCGATTATTCTACGAACCAGAATATGCCACGTTTCTCACTTAATATTTCAGCAAATCATCTTCCGACACGTGGCATGTTACAATGAGCGCGACCGCGCTGAATCAACCCCCGTTCCAGCCGTTGCCTCACGTTTCGCACGCCCCAATCCCGTGCGACAAGTTCTACATGCGCCCACTCCCTTCAACGAATGAGATGCTGCCACGTGTTCCACTATTTGTTTCGGCCAATCAGAACGCGACACGTGGCAGCGTGGAAGAAAATAAAAACAAAAACGCGCAGCATCTCCACTCACTTTTTCGATTCCATTTTCGATACAATTTTTGTCCCCCACGTGTGTAATTTATTATTTTCGCCACACTTCCCTGTCCCCCGTGTATTAAATTTTAAATATTTTTTTGATGTATTTTTTAGCTATAAATAGGTGATAAGATGATAGAGTTTAAGAGTTTTTTTTAGTTAGTTGGAGTTTTGGGTAGATTTGAATTTTCTTGTGTGCTCGATTTTGGACGGCAGAACACGCAGAAGCCAATTTTTGGCTTTTGTTGTGTTCTGCGTGTGCCAAATATTTTCTTATTGAGATGTTTTAATTTTATTTCTGCTTCTTCTAATTTTTCTGTAGTTGTTGTAATTTTTATTTTTAATTAATGAAGTAATTTAATTTTTCTAGGGTTGCATTTGATCTAAATTTATGAAGCTTTGATTTTAATTATTTTTGATAGATTTATAAGACGTTCGATTTGTTCGTTCTATTTTGTGCTTAATGTTTTTTGATTATTTACGAATCTTATCAAAACGATCCGTGACACATAAATAAACTTGGAAGAGGCATTTGTGTGTATATTGCTCGTAAATAGAATGACATGTATGATGAAGGATAGGAATATACCCTAATTGTATGTGTGACCATTTGAAAACTTAGAACTTAATGAATCTTATTAAATTTAATTCTCATAGAGATATAGTGAATTAATTTAACGAGGTGTGTTTATACGGAGCTCGGAAGAAATGTATGAATAAAAAAAAAGAAGTTTTCGGTTGACAAATTAAATGTACTAAAAATATAAATCAAAAGAAAATAACATGATTTGAGTGGATTAGTTTGGTGAAAAATTGCAATCCTAGATTTCTTTTATTTTCTTATTATTTTTTTTTCTTAAACAACGATTGTTTTGGATAAAATCAGAGAGATACAATTTTAGTACTCGACAAACTATAGTAACAAATCTCCGTGGGAACGATCTTTACTTACAAATCTTATTACTTGTGACCGTGTATACTTGTACGTTTTTATGTTCTCCAAAAGAGACAACAAGTTTTTGGCGTCGTTACCGGGGATTTGTTTTACTATTTTCATTGTTGATATTAATACTAATCAATCTGATTTTAATTAAAAAAAAATTAAAAAATTAAAAAAATTATTCTTATTGTTCTTGTTTATTTTATTTTAAAAATTTTCTCGTAAGTTGAGATTTTGTTTGACACACAAATCTGAACTTACAAAAAAAAATGAAAAAAAATATTTACTTATTGTTGTTTTATTTTATTTTTCAATTTTCTCGTGGGTTGAGATTTTGTTTCACACACAAAACTTACCTCACAAAAAGAAAAATAAATTTTTTTCTTTCTTTTTGCTTATTGTTGTGTGTTTATTTTATTGTGCAATTTTCTCTTGAGTTGAGATTTTGTTTGATACACAAATCTTAACTTACAAAAAGAAAAAAAAATTATTTGCTTATTGTTAGTTTATTTTATTTTATTTTTTTAATTTTCTCGTGGGTTGAGATTTTGTTTGACACACAAATCTTGACTCACAAAAAGAAAAAAAACAAAATAAAATAAAATAAAATAAAATAAACTAACAATAAGCAAATAATTTTTTTTTCCTTTTTGTGAGTTAAGATTTTTCTTTTTTTGGTGAGTTTATGTCCTTGTTCATAGCATCATATGTAACATTCTTAAGTGTGGGCGACTCAATAGATTCTTTTAAGTTGTCCTCACATTTAGTAACATTTATCCTTAAACATCCATTAGCATTCTCAATATCAGAGGGTTAAGGTTCTTTAAAAACTTTAAACATTATTGGTTCATCTTGCACTCTCATTGTAAGTTCACCTTTTTGTACATCAATGAGTACCCTTATAGTAGTAAATATTCTACCACACCTTGAGTCTTTTAATCGATCTATCTTCCATTTGTAATGTTACTGAATTGGGTTTGATTTTACCAACCTCTAATCTCTTGAAGACTAACAATGGCATAAGGTTAATGTTAGAATCCAATTCACATAATGCTTTCTCAAAGTGGATGTTCCCAATTGTACAAGGAATATCAAAACTATCTAGATCTTTCAACTTTTGAGGTAGTTTTCTAGCAAGGATGGTACTATAAACTTCAATTAAGGTTATTATTTCATTATCTCCAAGCCTCTTCTTAGATAGTATATCCTTTATGAACTTGGCATAAGACAACATTTATTCTAGTGCCTCAACAAATGGTATGTTTATGTACAGTTTCTTGAAGACTTCTAAAAATTTTGAAAATTGTGTATCTGACTTTTGCTTTTGTAGTGTTTGAGGAAAAGGAATAATGGATTTATAAAGGTTTCTTTGGCTGAATTATTTCTTTTTCAGTGCTCTCTTTATCCACTAGTTCTTTCTCATCCTTGTTAATTTCTTGTTTCTCCTCATCCTTTTCTGTCTTATATTTCTATTATAAAGTTTTACCACTCCTCAAGGCTATGGCATTGCACTAGTCTTTACATTCTCTTATTGGGTTTACAATTGTGTCACTTGGAAGGTTACCTTGAGGCCTTTGACTTATAGCCTGAGCGAGTTGCCCCATTTGGTTATCTAAATTTTGAATTAAAGCTTCTTGAGTAGGTATTTTTGTATTTACTAATTGGATAAAGTCTTTAATCATTCCTATTAAAGCATTTGTATTGTCCTTAGTATATGGCTTTTTCTCTTGGGCTTGTGATTGCTGTGGTTGTTGAAAACCAGGTGGTAGAAATGATTGATGGTTGAATTGATTACCACCTTGACTATAGTTATTACTCCAAGAGAAATTTGGATGTTGTCTCCATCCTCGGTTATATGTGTTTGAGTGTGGATTATTGTTTCAATTCATATTACCCACATAGCATATAGAAGACTGATTCATAATTATGTGGACAATTATCAAACAAATGGGCTCTATCAAAAAACACATAAGACACCCTTGAATCATGGACCTGGTTTATACTCGCTAGCGATTTTTGAACCATCAAAAGATTTACCAAAGATGACACTTCAGTTGTAAGTGTCATGATATCATTTACCTCATGCATTCCACCTACTCTTCTTGTGGCTATCATTTTGTTCATTGACTATTGATAACTATTGCTTGTTATTTTCTACTATATGTTTCTAATAGTACTAAAGAATGTGTCTAAATTAAAAATAAATAATAAATAAAAATGAAAAAAAAAGTACAGTGTGTGCAATGAATATGCAAGTATACGTATCATAACAAGTAATATAATAATAAAAAAAGATCATTTCCACGGAGATTATTTTATTATAAAATAATTTTTTAAAACTAAAAAGAATAAAAATCAAATTTTTTTTTATGTTTTTATATTTTAAGTAAGAAAAATTAAAATAACTAAAAGTAAATAGCAATAATTAATTGAATCAAATTTGGTAATTAAAAAGATATATGAGAAAATATTTAGGAATACTTAATCCCCTAATTTTCTAAACATACGAATCGCTAAAATCTTCCCAATATAATTATCAATTAATTAAATTATCAATTGAGTCCAACCTAGTATGTATTTCTCTCTCACGTAAACTACACACTATATAGTAATTAATTTAATCACACTCTTATGTCAATTAAATTGCATACCACTTATTAAGTTCATCAATTATGGATCACATATATAAGAATCATACATTTTTGCCTAGAAACTATGCATGTTAGTTAATTAAGACAAACAATTAAATAATTCTCTCAAATATATTAAATTGTCTCTATAGATAAATTATTAGTCAAACAATTAATAGCATACAATCAGATTAAATAATATAATAAAATTATAATTATAATTAGGGTAAAATATTAAATCATTATAAGGTGAAAATTAGGTTCATAAGATCTCTATATTAATAAATTAACTACACATAATTGCGTTCATAAAGCTCATATTTTTCATAAAGGAAGACATAAAAATTGACAAAGAAAAGAGTAGAAGAAGAAATACAATCAATCTCTTGAATTGTAGAATTAATCTCCTCTTGAAACTCTACCAAAATTGTGTCATTTCTTGAATTTTTCTATATTTTTCTCCTTTTTAGCTCCAAAATTATGCTAATGGATGCCACTTAGGGTTTATGGAGTGATTAGAGGCTTAAATATTGCTCAGGTGTGATCTAGATCATCAGATCAGCTTCAAATCAAGGGCTACGATCAAAACAACCAAAATTGATAGTTCTAGTAAATCACAGCGTGACACGTGGCATTAGAAATTCACTAGGCAAATCAGGGAGCGACGTATGGCAAGAGAGACCTATCAGAGTCAATGCTCGTTGAGTCAGCGACACATGGTGTGACATGATTCACGGATATGGATGGCGTGGCGCACAAGTGGAACATGTGGAGCCATGGCATAGCGACATGTAGCATAAGACGTCCAATTTCCGAACTCGGATTGAACGACGTGATGACACATGGTATGCATTTTGTCCTCCTCACACACGGTGTAATGTGATTCACTCTTCGTGCTTATGTGGCACCACGTGGCTTGCCCAATCAGCTCCTCTACTTGCACGACATGCCACATGGTAGCTCTTGATTGATTTTGCGTTAAAAATTCATAAAAACCTTTAAAAATCCCAAACAATTCTAAAAATTATATTTTCACCTCTTCTTCACTAAAAAGTTTATATTTAATATTTTTGGCCATAAAAATACTATTTATTGAATAAAACAAGTAAATATTGAGTAAAATATTGCACTAATGACTTTACTTTCATAGAGTCATCATCTATGTACGTGAATTACATCGCACCATATGGCACTAACTCAACACGCGCGCTAGCCACGACCAGTAAATCATACCATGCGTCAGGTACTGATTGGATTTGTCTTTCTCTCTTGCCATATGTCACATTTTTTTTCGCTAGCACTATTAATCTTTCCTTTTTTTAATCTCAACCATTAATGTGAAACTGATCTGAATGTCCAGATTTCATCTAATCTTAATTTAACCCCTAATTGCCTCATAAACCTTAATAAGCAAAAGTTTATCAATTTTTTATTAGTTTTTTTGTGCTAAGAATAGAGAAAATTCCAAAAAATTCAAAATGTTACACAATTTTTGTAAAGATTCAAGAGGAGATTGATTGTATTTCTTCTTCTCCTTTCTTTATCAATTTTTATGTCTTTATTTATGAAAAATATGAGCTTTATAAAAAATTTATCTACCTAATTTATTAATCTAAGGGTCTTATGAACCCAATTTTTAACATGTGATGATCTAATATTTTACCTCAATTATTACTTAATCTAATTTTTATGTTATTAATTGTTTGACCAATAATTGATCTATAAAGACAATTAAATAGATTTGAGAGAATTATTTAATTGTTTATCTTGACTAAA
Source organism: Hippophae gyantsensis (assembly GCA_030763125.1). Taxonomy (NCBI): domain Eukaryota; kingdom Viridiplantae; phylum Streptophyta; class Magnoliopsida; order Rosales; family Elaeagnaceae; genus Hippophae; species Hippophae gyantsensis. The sequence goes on along the minus strand of CM061039.1, from coordinate 23,487,604 downwards.
TAGCATACATAGTTTCTAGGAAAATATGTATGATTCTTATATATTTAATCTATAATTGATGAATTTAATGAGTAGTATACAATTTAATTGACAAGAGAATGTGATTACGTTAATTACTGTATAATGTGTTTACTTGAGAGAAAAATATATATTTGGTTAGATTTAATTGATCATGTAATTGATTGGTAATTATATTAAGGGGATTTTAGTGATTCACTTGTTTAGAAAATTGGGAGATTAAGAATTTCTAGATATTTTTTCATATATCTTTTTGGTTGTCAAATATGAATTAATTAATTATTACTATTTATTTTTATTTCTTTTACTTTTGCTTTCTTAAAACATAATAACACAAAAAAAATATTTTACTTTTTTAGTTTTAAAAATTATTTTCTAATAACATAATCTCCATGGGAATGATCTTTTCTTATCATTATATTACTTATTACAATACATATATTTGTATATTCATTACATACAATTCATATCGATCAAGTTTTTGGTACCATTGTCGGGGATTATAAATATTAGCAATTAATTTTTTATTTTATTTTAGTTATTTTTCTTTATTTATTTAGTTTTTTATTTTTATTTATTTTTAATTTTGACATCTTCTTAGTGCTGTTAGAAATATAGTTAACTTTATTGCATGAGCAGGGTACGTAAGGAAGAAATTTTTCCTTTAGATCCCAAAATCGAGCATACTTTGAGATTAATAAGAAAACAACAAGTTATCACCCAAGTGAAAAAATAACTAATCCATTAAAAATGAACAATAATGAGCTAAATTTGAACAATTAGATACCTTTAAAGGATGATAAGGATAAAGTTATGAATGAATATGAAATAATTATGTTAGAAGGGTTGAATCCAAGTATTACAAGGCTAAACATTTAAGCTAATCAGTTTGAGCTAAAGCCTATGATATTTCAAATACTACACACTATTGAATAATTTAGTGGATTACCAACAGAGGATCCTCATCTACATCTCAGATTTTTTATTAAAGTTGGAGATTCGTTCAAATTTGGTGGCATGATCGAAGAGGCATTTAAGCTTAGATTATTTTCTTACTCTTTTCAAGATTATGCTTGAGCTTGGTTAAAATCTTTTCCAATTATATCCATTACAACTTGGAAGGATTTGACAGATAAATTCTTGATGAAATATTTCCCACCAACAAAGAATGCTAAGCTTAGGAATGACATTACCTCCTACCAACAATATGAAAGGGAATCTTTATATGAAGCATGAGAAAGATTCAAAGAATTGCAAAGGAAGTGTCCTCATTATGATATCCCTCATTAAATCCTAATGGAGACTTTCTACAATGGTATCAATGCTCAAACAAGAACCATTGTTGATGAATCTTCTAATGGAGCTTTGCTAGCCAAATCTTACAATCAAGATTATAATTTACTTGATAAAATGGCTATTAATAATTATCAATGATCAATGGATAGAATGACAGCCATAAGAAGAATAGTCGGAATGCATGAGGTAAATGATATCACAACACTTACAACTCAAGTGTCATCTTTGATGAATCTTTTGAAGGCTCAAAACTCACCAGTGAATATTAACCAGGTCTAAGATTTATGGATGTCATGTGTCTTTTGTAGGGGAGCTCATTTGTTTGATAATTACCCAAATAATCCTAAACCAACATGCTATATGGGTAATGTGAACTGAAACAATAATCCATACTCGAATATATATGATCCAGGATGGAGACAACATCCATATTTCTCTTGGAGTAATAATAACAATCAAGGTGGTAGTTAATTCAATAGTCAATCAATTTCCCCACCTAGTTTTCAACAATCACAAGCCTAAGAGAAAAGGCCACATACTAAGGACAATACAAATGCTTTAATATGGATGATGAAATACTTCATCTAGTTAGTAAATACAAAAGTGTCCATTCAATAAGCTTCAATTCAAAATCTAAAGACTCAAATAGGGAAAATTTCCCAGGCCATAAGTAAAAGGCCTTAAGGTAACCTTTCAAGTGACCCAATTATAAACCCAAGAAGAGAAACTAAGGGGTATTGCAATGTCATAGCCTTAAGGAGTAGTAAAATGGATGAAGAGGAACATAGGATCCAAAATGATGATGAGGAATATGAGACTCAAAGGGATGAGGAGGAATAGGAAGCTAAAAATGATGAGGAGGAACAAGTGGATGAACAGAGCACTGGAAAGGGAATGCAAAAAAAAAAAAGCAATCTCCATAAACCTACCATTCTTTTCCCTCAAAGACTATAAAAGAAAATGTTAGACATGTAGTTTTCAAAAATTTTGGAAGTGTTCAAGAAGTTGCACATAAATATACTATTTGTAGACACACTTGAACAAATTCCTTCTTATGCCAAATTCCTAAAGGACATCCTATCTAAGAAAATAAGGCTTAGAGATAATGAAATAATAACCTTAATTGAAGGTTACAGTGCTATCCTTGCTAGAAAACTACCCCAAAAATTGAAAGATTTGGGCAACTTTGACATTCCTTACACAATTGAGAACATGAACTTTAAGAAATCGCTATATGACTTAGGTTCAAGCATTAACCTTATGCCATTATTGATCTTCTAGAGATTGGGGGTAGACAAAGGCAAACCCTCTTCAATAACATTACAAATGGAAGATAGATCAATTAAGCGACCCCAATGTGGTGGAAGATGTGCAATAAAAGTAGACAAGTTCATATTTCTGGTAGATTTCATTTTACAAGACATGGAAGAGAATCATAACATTCCTATAATATTTGGTCGTCCATTTTTAGAAACTAAAAGAACACTCATTGGTGTACAAAAAGGTGAGCTTACAAAGAGAATGCAAGATGAACAAGTAACCTTTAAAGCATTTGAACCCCCTGATATTGATAATGTTAATGAACACTTTAGGATAAATGTGACTGATTGTGATGATAACTTAAAAAAATCTATTGAGTTGCCCACACTTAGACTACGCACATGTTGTTGTGAACAATGAAGTGAAATCACCAAAAAACAACTTAATCCATTTTAATTTTGAAAGGAATCTATGATTGATGTTGTTGATTGTATAAACTATTTCGAGGCTACACCTCTCATTTGTATACCCAATGCAGTTGTGGAGAGTTTTGAGATAAAATCTAAGCTCAAACCATTTATTTAAGGGTCACTAAGTTTAGATCTGACACATTTACCCTACGATCCCCAATCAATTGGGCAAGAGAAAGAGTCCAATAGAGAGGTGAACAAGATACTACAAATACATAAATTAGATAAGCTATGGTAGAGTGCTTATAAGAATGCCAAAATGTACAAAAAGAAAATAAAAATATGGCATGATAAGAGAATTGAGCATCATGTTTTTAAACTGAAACATAAAGTATTATTGAACAAATCAAGACTCAAACTATTTTCAAAAAAACTTAATAGTAAATGGACACAGAGGGATGAACCTTAAGACTTGATATGACCATGTAGTCAAGGACGTTAAATGTGACGAAGGTTGGAAGGCAAACTAATGTTATTTTACTTATATTTTCATTGTTTTTGTTTTGTAGGTGAATAACTATAGAGAACAATGGTGTAACAAGATTGAACATTTCAATGATAGTGTGCCAGGACTAAGGGAGTTTTCTTTCCTTTTACATTTTTCATATTTATATGTGCACATTTGGGAAAATGTACAATTTGAGTTTAGGAGAGGAAACTTCATTCTCTACTTTAGTATTTAATACAAATTTTCAATTTTTAGGAATTTTTGTTTTAGTTTTAGGATGTTTTTAATCATAATTTGGGTATAAATTGATAAATATATGAAAACTAAAATACATTCATACTTGATATGAAACATATGAACTCCATGATAAAAATAGGTTGTCATGAATAAGATAAGGAATGTAACATGCTCGTTAAGATACTTACATTAATTATGTGATGTGCTTGCTAGTTTTAATTAGATTGAGTCAAATTTTTATGCACATGTTTATGATTGATTTTGGTGTTCTTATTGAGGGAAAATTTGTAGTAAGCTATGCGAGTTGATGAGATCTACTGTGTTTTAGAATCTATTTGATTATCCCTTGAGGAAAAATTCTAAATAATATTTAGCAAGATAGGTGATTTACGTCTTATTTGAATCAATTGAGCCTTCTAAGCTAACCATTGTTAATATCTGTAGTTACCCATTTGAGCCCAATTAAAAATCTTTCATATCTTTAAGCCATATTTTATACCTAACCAATAAGTATTACCTTTACCCTTATGCCTTTAGCTTGTATGAAAAGAAAAAAAATGAAATCATATGTAATGCTGTAGAGTAAGATGAAATGTAATGCACCCTATATGTGTATGTGTGTGTGTGTGTGTGTGTGTGTGAGAGAGAGAGAGAGAGAGAACTCACAACATAATTATCCCTTTAAAGAAAAAGAAATAAAATTGAAAATAAGTTTGGGGGTGTTGTGAAGTTACAAAAAAAAAAGATGTTGAAAGATATGGTGCACTAAAATATCAAGTAAAAGCTCAATTGTAGTTAAAAAGTATATGATGAATAAAAAGATAGCTAAGGTATGGAAAGAGCTTATATGTCTTCATTTATCGACCCCTACCTAAGCCTTATATTACAAGCATGAAAAACCCTTATTGATCTTTAGCTAAGTGCATATTTATATTAGTAGGTAAGGATGTGAAAAATAGACATATAAGACTTATTCTAAGATTGAATTGATTAGCATGCTCATATAGGTTGATTTCATGAGTGCATTGGATGTTATCATGTGCAACACACAAATTAACTTTTCAAAAACCTTACATATCCTTGTATTGATGGAATTTTGATTGATGGAATTTTGATTGATGGATATGTGAACTTTCTTGTCATAAAATTGTATGACTATTGAGGGGATAGTTTTAACTAAATGCATGTATTAATAGATATTATATATATATATATATATTTATAAATATACTATCCATGTTAGTTTATCTAGTTAGACTTGGTTTTACTTGAGAATAAGCAAAGAGTTAAGTTTGGAGGTGTGATGATTCCATGAAAGTAGAGTCATCACTGCACTTTTTTACTTAATATTTGTTTATTTTATTCAATAAGTGATATTTTTGAGGTTAAAAATATTAAAATATAAACTATCTAATGAAAATAAGTAAAAATATAAATTTTAGAAATTTTTTGGAATTTTTTACAAATTTTTATGAATTTTTTAATGTAGGACTAATTAGAAGATGTCACGTGGACACCACAAAAGTAAGGCAGTTGACCAGACACACCACATAGATGCCATGTAAGTGAAGTGGGCCAATCGGGTATCACTACTTGTGTGAAGAACAGTGCAACTGGTCAAAATGGGATTTGTTTCGAGTATCACTACACGTTCAATGGTCTTACCACACGTCATCATGCGATTTGCCCATTCTTTCCACCGGTGTACCTCACAATCTACATGCATGAAGCACATCGTGCCACATGGTGTTGACTCAATGCACGCTGACCATAACCAATCGGCCATGCCACGCATCGCACTCTAATTGGATATGTATTTCTCCCTTGCCATGTGTCATGTTTTTATTCACCAATACTATTCATTTTTATTTTTTCCATCTTAACCATTTATCTAACGGTCTAAACTATATATGAGCTTAATTTAACCCCCTAATTGCCACATAAACCCTAATGAGCCAAAAATTATCAAATTTTTATTAGTTTTTATAGCTAAGAAAAGAGAGAAATACAAAAAAATTCAAAATGAGATACAATTTTCGTGGAGTTTCAAGAGCAGATTGGTGCTATAATTCAAGAGATTGATTGTATTTCTTCTTCTTATTTCTTTATCAATTTTTATGTCTTTCTTTATGAAAAATATGAGTTTTATGAACAAAATTATGTCCAACTAATATATTAATATATGGGTTTTATGAGCCTAGTTTTCAACATGTGATGATCTAATATTTCACCCCAATTATGATTTTAATTTAATTACATTATTTAATCTAATTTTTATACTATTAATTGTTTGGCCAATAATTAATCTATATAGACAATTAAATAAATAGATTTGAAAGAATTATTTAATTTTTTGTCTTGATAAAATATCATGTATAGTTTCTAAGCAAAGATGTATGATTCTTATGTATGTGATCCATAATTAATGAACTTAATGAGTAATATATAATTTAATTGACATGAGAGTGTGATTACATTAATTACTATATGATGTGTAGTTTATTTGAGAGAGGAATACATGTTTGATTAGATTTAATTGAATTTGTTAAGATTTATTTGTGTATTAAAAAATTAATAGAAACTAAAAGTTTGGAAAATAATCAAAACGACACACAACAAAACTAAAAAAACAAATATTAAAATATATTTATTTTAAGAACATTTTGGTATTTATCTGCGTATAAATAAAGTATATATTCTAAGGATATTTTGATATCTATTTATGTATATAAATAAAAAGTGTATTTACTTTAGAGGCATTTTGATATTTATTTGTGTGTATAAATAAAAAATATATTTATTTTAGGAATATTTTGTTATTTATTTGTGTGTATAAGTAAAAAAATTATTTTTTTTAAGAAAAATTTGATATTTATTTGTGAGAATAAATAATAAATATATTTATTTTAAAAATATTATCGTATTTTTGTGTGTAAAATAATAGAATTGAAGAATAACCAACTTAGATAGCTAAAGAAAAAAAAGAGTAAAATTAAAAGCTAAAAAATAGGAAAAGAAAACTTATCGAAGGATAAGAAAGAGAGAGAAGAAAAAAGAAAAAAAAAGGGAGGAGAACGACCAAACATTTAGAGGCCTTTTATATATAATAATTTAAATTTCATGTTATCAATATAATAAGCCAAACTAATTCATGCCGTTTGAGCAACTGAGATGGTTTAATGAGACAAAATCTTGGGTAAGTCTTCACATTTTCCCCCTAATGAGACTACAAATTGTGTTACTAAATGACAAAAATCTGTGTAGTTTTTTAAAAATTAATATTGACGTAGAACTTAACAGTACAGATCAAATAATTTATAGATATATTGTAATAAGAGATGAGAATGATAAAGTAATTTTTATTACTATAAGTCCCCAAAAAGATGTATATTTTGCAAGCTTGTTATAAGTTATCAATATTGTTTGTGTTTTTAGATAGTTAGATATTATTTTTGAATCTAAATATATTATCACCATTATTTTTTTTAAATATAGTGGTTCTTATTGTACTTCTCTTATAATAGATGAGACTATTAATAGAAATTTTTACTTTTAATATAGATATTGCGAACAAAATGTTCATGTTCACTGTAAGTTTTTTTTTATGATTATCTTTTAAATATATATTTTGTTTAACGAATGAGAATTATTTTTATTAAAAAAAAAGCAAAGAGACAAATGCTTACTTATTTCATCCATCAAAAGCATTCATAAAATGAATAAAAATTATTTTTATTAAAAAAAAAAAGAAAACAAAGACACAAATGCTTGCTTATTTCATCCATCAAAAGCATCCATAAGAACAAAAGGAGCCATCACTTATTCATTCCTTTATTGTATTCCAAAAATAAACAAAATAAAAATTAAAGTTATTATCTAGTAATTCAACCATCAATTCATCCAATAGTCTAACGATAAAACTCACTCAAATCTTACGAATGTATGTTTGCAAGCATTCGTATATTTTAAAAATAAAAACTAAATAAAGTCAAGGAATATTGAAAACTTCTACAAAGGATTTCAAAAAATTCAGCCCCCGAGTTAAACATTATCACCACAAGTACAAGTAGCAATTAATAAATGATAAACTTACAAAAACAATATTAATAGAGCAGAAAAAAATTGATTAAATCATGTTAACCATACATTGAAAAATTAGTAATGAAAGTTTTACAGACACCAATCCAATATACAAGTAGTCTAATGCCTTTACTTATTTTGCTGAAAACCATATAGCAAAAAACATTTTGTATGAAGTATGAAACTAAATACATGTAATGCTTTGTGTAAATTGAATATAGGGACCGAATTAGAAATCTCAGCATTAGCTCAGCTCATCCCACCATACTACATTAATTTTCTTCCCCCTTATCCCTACAAAGTATCTGGCTCCAAGTAACTAATTAGAAAACCAAGATAAAAGAGAAAATTACAAAGTAAAACTGCACTTTAAGTGCAAAACCTAAACTTGCCTCCCCTAGCTAACTGCAGCCTACGGAAAGTACAACCCTAGTTTGAAGCAATAATTTTACATCCAAAGCAACGGAAGATACAATGAATGAAACAGTTACGGAGAGAAAATTTTGGAGGTGGATTTACAAAGCGGTAATGACCGGATCGTGAAAGGGTTGAATATAAAAGGAGGATAGCCATAGAAGAATTACATCGTCAATCTTGTAAAAATTGGAAGGCTGCATTCTCAAGAAGTTCTGCTGGAGGTTTTACATCTGAAAAACTTGTTTTGTGTAGGCAACCAGCGATGTCATCAACTGAGAATGGAATACTGCATTTATAAAGCATGATTAGTCACTGTCTAGAACAACAGCATTATAATGGAAAATAGGGGTGTAATTTATACCTGGAATTATCATCCAACAAAAAGGAGCTATTATCATCACCTTTGGAGTCGTAATTCATTTGAAGCTTCATGCTGGAAATGACCTATACAAAGAGAAGTGGGGATAGCATAGCATTAATAATTACCAAATGATATTGCAGTTCAGCGGTTTCAAGGTATTTTTGTTGACTTACATCTGGGGATACATTTTTAGTGTTGTAGCTGTCATCCCAGTATTGCGCGCATATTCTATATAGTTGTTGAACACTCAAGATCTGAACACATGGACATAGCATAGCTAAGAGAGATATAACACATACATATAGAGAGAGAAGAGAGGGGTTTAACTTAGTTTCCTCAATGCGTCAGTCTCTATAAGTGTAATATAGCACATACATATAGAGAGAGAAGAGAGGGGTTTAACTTAGTTTCCTTAATGCATCAGTCTCTAAGTGTAAAAAAACTTAATTTACCACTCAAGAATATCTAAAGTATCCCAATTCTGATACTTCATGCTTATTCTTTTTCACTTTTGATTACCCATCTCAATCTATGCAGCACTTTATGTAATATGAGGTTTAAATACATCTGTCTCCATTTTTAATGACTTGAATTTGTGGATGAAAGAGGAAAGAGGGTCTTCTACGTGTTATTTAATGGTTGTAATCATAGGATTTATGAGTTTGTTTAATTTTATTGATTGATGGTTAGTAAAAGCTAAAGGATGAGCTAAAAATTTAATCTTTTCTTAATAATATTAAATACAATATAAGATAGATTATATGAGGAAAGAAATAGAGTTGGACGACACCTAACCAATCCATTTAGGACATGTCACAACTGGGGTTAAAATGGTCTTTTAAAAAGAATTATGCAAACTCACTATTTTGTAATAGCTAAAGATATTTTGGTCCCATTATTTCAACAATATTCTTCCATTAAGAACAACTAAAGACGGGCATCTAAACATGCTATTAAAACAGGAACATTTTGATTTTTTTTTATAAAGTGCCTGCCTCGTGGCCATGAATGGTGAACGTTGTAGTCGGCTATTCAACATTATCCACATTATTTCCGGATGGTGCAAGGTTTAGGACAAAATCACAATTGAAAGAAAGGGGAACATATATTTCAATTTCAAAAGATTAGGGATCATTGGAGAACACTTCAAACTGAAATTTCCTTTCAGATATGCACTTGCATTGTTGCAATTTTCAAGTTTGGGAGAGAAAAGGAGGGACTCACGGGACATAAGTCATTTGTTATTTCATCATAGGAAATTCGAGACTTCTGGTGTATAACCTACAAAAATATCAATTCTTATATTAATGCTATAATAAGCTTAGAACCATATTAATATACATTCAGAAATATATTACCACACATCAATTGAATATTATACACTAAAGACTTCTCTATGACTCAGCAAGTTGTACTTTCCAATATCAATCACATTAATGAGGAACATTTTAGCAGATTAAGGATTGGCATGTGCATCAAAAACATGTGAGCTGGTAACAGAGTTACTCTAACTATGCAGTTGTCTGAATTATTTCACTATTTTCATATTCAACAACAAAGGATGTTAGACAATATGAAAAATATAAAAAGAAATCCTAATCCATGACCAAAACAATTTAACATGACGTGGACCTAGGTTCAAGCCCTTGCAACTCTCTAAAATAAAATAAAAAAATTTCAAACGATGTGCCAGAGAAGCCCATTCTTGAGAGGGAGTGTTTGACAATACAAAACTCTCATTTCCCTTCAGCTTCATATGCTGAAAGCATTAATAAAATCTAACAAGACATTATTCTATCCTTGGCTGAAGATGTTAAAATATTTTGTAATGCCTCCTTAGTTGTAACTTGGTACAGGTTCTGGCTAGTTGAGTGGACACTTGCCACAGCATTTGGTGATGAGAACAATCAAATTAGAAAAATACATTTTCTCTTCGTCATATAGGTGTTTTAATTCAGTTCAAATCTAATTTATTTAACCAAAACTACACCCAACACAACTTTTTAGTAGGATAAAAGAGTTAGAAATATAGAAGTATATTTCAATAATAGTTGCAAACTTTAACTAAAAGATGAGCTTTGTCAATTGATGTGTTAATCTTGTTGAGTAAAATTTAGAATACACAACTCTAAATTTACTAAAATTGGATTCAAACAAGTAAATAAACTACTTGTATTATACTCACTATAATACCTTTTAAAGGCAACTCACAAATTGAAGAGAAATACAAGCACTCAAAGAAAAAGCTCTCAATTCACACTTAAACTAAGAATACAAAGATTTATTTGCTTTTGATAGAATGATTAAATCAAATGCAAGGTAGGCTATTTATAGTCATCACCGTGCAATCTACACCACACAAATATAAAATTAAGAAATAATTTTAGCCACACAAATATTATCTACACAATTCTTTTTTCTCTATCCTTCAACCACTTCATTTATTTTCCTACATCCTTCAACCACTTCATTTATTGGGCTGGTGTTGATTTTAAACACTCCCTCTCAACACCAACTCTCACTATTTTTACTGTGCCAAGCTGACAGTGAAACATTTCAAACTTATCAATACTTAAACTTTTTATGAACAAGTCCGCAACTTGATCATCTATCTTGATTTACCTCATCTCAATTTCTTCTTGCAGAACCTTTTCTCTGATAAAGTGATAGTGCACTTCAACATGCTTAGTTCTTGCATGAAAGACTAGATTTTCTACCAAACGAATTGCCGATTGATTGTCACAGTATAACGGAACTGCATAATCTATTGGTTGTTGTAGATTATTCATTAGCTGTATCAACCATGTACTCTCTTGAGTTGCCATTGCCACTAATCGATACTCAACTTCAGTGGTTGATAATGATACTGTCGGCTGTCTCTTACTACACCAAGAAATTGTTCCAAAACCAAGCTTAAACATATACCTAATTGTTGATTTCCTGGTGTCATGATCTCCTGCATAGTCAGCATCGTAGTAACTAACTAACTTGTCGTCTTCACCTTTCTTATACAAAAGATCATAATCAATTGTACTCTTCACATATCCCAGTATTCATCGAATTGCTTCCAAATGAGTCTTCTTTGGATTTTGCATGTACCGACTCATTATATTTACATAAGAAATGTCAGGTCGAGTTAAGATTAAGTAGATTAGACTACCTACCAATTTTCGATACATTGTCGCATCTTCCAAATTTTTTCCTTCATGTGCACACATTTTGGCATTTGGTTCCATCGGTGTCGAAATTGGTTTGCATTCAAGCATTTCAAACCTCTTCATCAAATCCTTGGAATATTTTTGTTGACGAAGAAATATTCCTTCTTGTGTGCGGTCAATCTCTAGACCAAGGAAGTGCTTGAGCTATCCAAGTTCCTTCATCTAGAAACAGACTGATAAATTCTCCTTTGTTTGAAGAATTTCTGCCTCATCATCACCAGTTATGATTAAATCATCTACGTACACTAGTATGATAACTAGCTTTCCTTCATTGGTTTTGACAAACAAGCTGAAATCTGTAGGTGTTACTGAATAACCACTTGGTGTTAAAAATTCAGCAATCTTACCATACCATGCCCTGTGTGCTTGTTTCAATCTATAAAGTACTTTTCATAGCTTACACACATATTTAGGATAATCTTGGCTCTGAAAACCCATTGGTTGGATCATGTAGATCTCCCGATCCAGCTCTCCATAAAGAAAAACATTCTTCACATCCATTTTCCATAAATTTCAATCTTTGTTGGCTACAAGTACAAGTAGGACTCGTACAATTGTAAGCTTTGCCACCGGATTAAACGTTTCACCATAGACTAGTTCGTACTATTGAGAGAAACCACGAGCTACCAATCGTGCCATGTATCTCTCAATTGACTCATCTGGATGATGCTTTATCTTGTAAACCCATTTACAGGATATGGGTTTCACATCTCTTGGTTTTCGCACCAGATCCCAAGTTTGATTTTGCTAAAATGCATCGATCTCTTCTTTCATAGCTGTCATCCACTCAGATTTTTGCGATGCTTCTTCAAACATCTCAGGTTCTATTGCTTCTTCAACTATGGTTGCATTGGCATATTTGGGATTTGGCCTTCGTGTTCTTGTTGACCTACGGAGTTGATTCTTCCGTTTCACTAGGCCCACCTTCTTCATTTAGTGGTTAATATATGCCAGTTTACCAAGAATTCTAAGTTACTCTTTGTTCGGCACCATCATTGTCTAGATCTCTGGTTTCATCTAAACTTGGTTGGAATTGAATAGTATGCTCTTTCATCTTTTGTTACAGCTTGTCTCCAAATACTCTTGAGTCTGGCAACGCCTCCTCTGAGGACCACCAAAAAGATGCTTCATCGAACACCACATCTCGTGAAGTGTAGCATCTTCCACTCGTTGGATCACAACATTTCCACCCTTTTCTCTGGTTATCGTATCCCACAAAGATACATCTAATAAATTTCTTGTCAAATTTGTTCCGTAAATGATCAGGAACAAATACATAACATATACAACCAAATACTCGAAAGTAGTTAACTGTAGGTTTCATGTTTCACAGTTTCTCAAAGGGTGAAACAAATTCTAACCTTGGTTGAGGAGGTTTGTTGGTCACAAAGGATGCAATCCTCATCGCTTCGGCCCAAAACCTCCTAGGTACATTCTTTTCATATAGCATACTCCGAAAAAAATTTGCAAGATATCGGTTCTTTCTCTCTGCTAGACCATTTTGTTATGGCGTGTTAGCACAAGTGTACTGATGACGTATTCGATATTCCCTAATGTATTGAGAGAACTCACTTAAGCTATATTCTCTGTCGTTGTCTATGTGCAAAAAACGGATCTTCTTTCCAACTTCTCCTTCAGTTGACTCTCTGAACTTTTTAAACTTTGAGAATACGTCAAATTTTTCTTTCATAAAGAAAACCCACACATATCTTAAGAAGTCATCAATGAATGTCATCATATATCGCATACTGCCAATTGATGGTTGCTTAACAATAACCAAATACATCAGAGTGAACTAACTCCAATGGTTCTTTTGCTTTAAACTTTGATTCCTCATATGACAATTGGTGAGCTTTACCATATTAGCATCCTGCACAGACCGTGTCTATTCGCACATCTAGTTGAGGAAGCCCTTTAAGCATCGACTTCTTCACCATCACACTTAACGTAGAATAACTAACGTGACCTAACCGCATATGCTATAGATCTACTGTCTCATTTCTTCTTGTCCTGTCTACATATGCAGATTTTGCTGACATCACGTAAACTGATTCCAATTGTTTCCCTTCCATTGTCGATGTTTCTAATATTTTGAGATCATGATACATCTTCACTTCTCAGGGACCGAATAAGACATAGTGGCCTGATGATGTCAATTGAGCCACATATAACAAGTTTTTCTTCATTCTTAGGACATGATAAACATCTTGTAGTGGTACCTGGTTAGAATTATATTGAGGCGTAACTATCGTCTTACCGATGTGGGCTATCGGTAACCTTGAGTTGTCAACTGTCACCACTACACGACCTCCCTTGTACTCAGACATGCTTTCTAACTTTTGTTTATCACCCGTCATATGATTTAAACAGCCCGAATCTACGATCCAATCATTCTTGTAATCAATCTGTTTTGATGTTTTCACTGTAAGAGCTAATTCTTCTTCCTCTGTAGCGAATAATGTTTCGGCATCCCAACCATCTTTGCTATACTCCTTAGAGTTGGAAGTAGTTGTATTGCTTTCAACAGGCTTTTTCTTACTCCAACAATCTTTTGCTATATGACCCATCTTCCCGCAGTTGTAACATTCATCATCAAATTTTCTACTGTTATTGTAGTTCTTCCAAGCTCCCTCAGGACGAAAGCCTCCCTTTCCTTGAGGAATTTTTTCTTTATCGCCATCATTTTTATATCCATTTTCATTGTACCGCTTGAAAGTGTCTCTACTTTTAGAGCATTTCTTCTTCACCCTTCAGCGAGACTCCTCCCATTTGCTTAGCCATAGTTTTTTGAACGACCAGCAAATTCTCAAACTCAACAAGAGATGGTTAGCCATAGTTTTTTGAACGACCAGCAAATTCTCAAACTCAACAAGAGATGGTTGTGTCGATTATCCTTGTATAGCGGTAACAAACCCTCGATATTCAGGTCTTAAACCATGGATAATTATTCTCTTTATCCTAGTTTTCCCAATAAGAACTTTCGGATCTAACTCTGAAATTTCGTGGCATAACGACTTTACCTTGTGAAAGTATTGGGAAATCGTCATGTTACGTTGCGCAATCGATAGCAACTCGTTCTCCAGAAGTTGTAGTCTTGTATCATTCTTCTTTGAAAAGAGTGTCCCATGTTTCCTTCGATGTTTTGGCATCCCGAATGTGCTCCAACATTTCTTCTTCAACTGTGGTCTTTAAAGCAAACATAGTTTTGCCTGCTTTAATTTTCCACTTCCGCAAGATACCGTTTGCATCTTCCGCTGTTGGTTGTGTAACTTCATTACCACCAACAACCTCCCACAAGTCTTGACCTTATAGGTAAGACTCCATACATATTGCCCATGTATTATAGTTTTTGTTGTTGAGCTTCTTGATTCCTCCAACTACTTGAAGGTCATCCATCGTGTTGAAAAAACTTCGACTATACCGAACAAGCTTAACTAAGAAACTTGTAAAATACCAAACTCCTCACAACTCAAGATAGCTCCACTAAGAACGATCTTTGACCATCAGGCTCTGATACCAATTGTTGAGTAAAATTTAGAATACACAACTCTAAATTTACTAATATTGGATCCAAACAAATAAACAAACTACTTATATTATACCCACTATAACACCTTTTAAAGGCAACTCACAAATTGAGGAAAAATACAAACACTTAAAGAGAAAACTCTTAATTCACACTCAAACTAAGAATACAAAGACTCATTTGTTTTTGATGGAATGATTAAACCAAATGCAAGGTAGGTTATTTATATTCTTCACCATGCAATCTACACCACACAAATATAAAATTAAGAAATAATTCTAGTCATACAAATATTATCTATACACTTCTCTTTTCTACATCCTTCAACCACTTTATTTATTTTACTACGTCCTTCAACCACTCCATTTATTTTCCTACATCCTTCAACCACTCCATTTATTTTTCTACAACCTTCAACCACTTCATTTATTGGGTTGGTGTTGATTTTCAACAAATTCTGTATATAATTGTATTTATAATTTCGTATTTTTATACAAGTCAAGGTAGAATAGTCATTTTGCTCTGTTACAGATACAGATAGGTTTGATCATAATGCATTCCCTTCTTTATTAGTTCAACACTTCAGGAATTTAGAGTGGGAACAGACCGCTTCCTATGTTCAACATAGCTTCTATCTGGTCTTATATGTGTTTTATGTTTTTAAAATCTGCAATTTTGTTCCGGTTTCTAACATTATTTTCACTCTCCAAATCCAATTCCTCCTGTGTTTTTCTGAACAAGAAATCATCTCATTTTTACTTTCAATTTCCTACACAATAAGACGTAATAAGTTTCATGGTTTTTCTTTTGATTAACTATATCTACTGTATGAATCGGAAGAAACATCATGAAAGATTCAAATATCGAATATACAACATGATTAATAGCAATCAAATGACATTGTTTAGAAACATACCAAGAATCCAACAGCCTGCCTAACATTTTTTAGTTCATCCCATGAACAGCCAGCATACTGCAGGAAAATTTATGACATCAACAAAATAGAACATATTATGGAGAGAGCAATGAACGATGGAACCAAAGATAGAGAAAGAGAGGCGAAAGTAGACTAATATAACTGGCTAGGGTTTTAGGAAAATAAAACATCGCATTTCACTCAGCACAATAGAGGAAAGTACCTCTTTTTCCTGGCCACACCATAACTCCAGATCACTTAACCCTGACTTCACGTATTCCCCATTGCTAAATGTGCAGCACTCTCGGCGTAGAAGTAGACTGCACAACGGCACCATCCAAATTAATCTAGACACTGATGGCTCTAAGATCTTGATGCAGATCTTGATCCCTTAGTAAGTTTTGGAATAAAGAAATTACCTATTAAAAAGTTGTACATTTATGTACGAGAAAACCTGAGTAAGTATCTTCTGGACAAGAACTGCGGGCACCTGGGACAAAATTAAAAATAAATTCAGTGTACCAGAAAAGAATATAGGTTCACAATAACATTGCAAAAAACAGTGCCATACAAATTTTCCTTTCAATGTAGAGAGAAGCCCATTTAGTTTATCAATGGTACTCTTCCAAGGATTAGGATTAGGTGGAATATTGCCATTCGACCCTCCGGCTGATTTTGAAATGCGTTTGGACTCCTGAATTGTCGAGGTAACATGCAAGTGGTGTTAAGAAATTACTACTCCATAATAGAATTAACCAAATTTATTCAAAAGATACTTCATGCCTTTGACTCGAAAGATTTCTGACGAATGTCAAATGATCTAGCACTATAGTTGGTGCTCATTATACCTGAATGCACAAAGAGAGCAATGGTGCCAAGTCAGTCTTCAAATTATCTCGAAGAATTCCGTATATCTTCTCCACGTATGCTGTAAGTTGTTGCTTGAAAAGCAAAGCTGGATACTTGGCCTCAACTGGGCGCACTAAATCGAGTGGACCAATTGAAAAATTGGAAGAAGATGAACGGAAACTCTGAGAGAGAGAGGAAAAAAGAAGAAGCTACACATCACATATTCTGGAGGAAACACGTATATAAGAATACAGTTATAGATGATAAATATTATATTACTTGAGCCATCCTCCCAAGAAAAGAGGATGGAGTAGGAGGCTTCTTTGCTGCAGTACCACTTTTTAAACTTCGATGGAGCAAGAATAATAGGCTAGATGTAGTTGATAGCCAATAAGCCATACGATCATTGTTATCCTGGTTCTGAAAAAGGGTTGAATTAAATATTCAAAAATGTTAGATTGAAGTTCACTATCTCCAAAATGACTCTCTAAGATTATATTGTTTTACGCTGAAGGAAATCAACTTAAAATGTGGGAAATTAATTGAACTAATAAAAATTTGTCTAGAAGTTTGGAACCATACCTTCTTCCTTCTAATGACTAGGAACCTAAAAGTTTCTTTAAAAAAAAAAAGGAATGACTAGGGACCTAAAACCCAAAAATTAAGAAGCACCTTAGCTAAATCTTACCCCATAAAACAAGGGATATGGATAAAGAGGAATAGTCTAGACCCAATTTACTATTCAACATCCTATAACACTTTTATTAAAACTATTTAATTCAACCTCTGTCAACTATTGCATGGAAAGATTACAAGATAAGAACAATTTAACTTTCCTGCTGCAAATGATCTCAAATGACTTTATAATTGCTAATATTAGATTGC
Organism: Hippophae gyantsensis; assembly: GCA_030763125.1. Lineage (NCBI taxonomy): Eukaryota > Viridiplantae > Streptophyta > Magnoliopsida > Rosales > Elaeagnaceae > Hippophae > Hippophae gyantsensis. The sequence continues at coordinate 23,469,623 of CM061039.1, read as the reverse complement.
AATAACAGAAAATAAATCCATAGAACATTCGAGTCTTCCTTTCAGATGAACTTCCAGAAGCAAGAATCATTTGGTTTCTTAATGCATATACCTCTATTGCAGAACCAACCATCTCAATAAGACGATCAAATACACTAGTTTTTTCTGCTTCAAATAATCGCCAGTGAAGAAGACATTTATACATAGTAACTGCTGAAACTGGCTTTCCATCACTGAACCCGATATCTTGTGAGACACATTTGAGGAGAGCATCCACACTCTCCTGCCGCAGTTACAACACCACAATAATCAACTTAAACACCAAGAAATAAGTGAAGCAATAAAATAAATTGGAAAGTATTGTGGTTACAATGTGAAGAATGATCTGTTAATCTTATGGTCTGGTCTATTTTGATTTTCAGAGGGTCTTTGTATTAATGGTTTTTAATAAATGATGTTTTCTCTGTTCTAATGAAACATATACTTAAAAGTAGGATTCTTTTCCCCTTCATGCACTAACACTTACATGCTGCCTTTCAATTTGAGATATCCGAAGTAGACTATCAGATGTGCCAAAACTTTTTGATGGAGCAGCCTTCAGTGTTTCCTTCAGAAAAGTAAGTACTACCCTTTAGGCCAAAATAACAATAATTGTGGAATAAGAAATAATCATATTATTTAATGGAAAATTTTGATCAAAAGCATACTTGACGTCCATTTTCCAATTGCTGCAATAAAGAATAAAATAGATTATTAAAATAAATTGGAATATTATATTTAATATTATTAGTATTAGAATATTAGATATTAGATAACTATTATTATGTTTCCTTATTAGTTTAGGATTCCTTATTAGTTTAGGAGTCTATTAGAATTAAGGTTTTAGTATTATTACTCCTATAAATACACAAGTAATCTTTATTATAATGAATGAGAATTAGAATGTTTTTCTTTGACATTTTGGTTCTCCACTTAACCTATTTTGATCTATGTTACTTGGACTCTTCATATTTTGTAAAGTACATGTGTCAAAGCAACATTACATAAACATGAGTGTGGATAATTAGACACTCCAATTTGGTGTAAATTTACAAAAAATTATTAGAAAAATTGATGTGTCTGACACCCGAATATGTATCAAAAATTTACAATTCTAGGTGTCCTAAAGGAGTCCGAGCAACATAGATTTTGATTCTTTAATATTTGTTTCTGCATAAACCTGTTTTATATTTCTACTAAATATTTCCCCAGATGAATATTAAGAAAAATGAAAGTTCTGCATCTTGTCCACCTGAGCTGCTGAAGACATTCTCCGAGAAGAACTAAGTAATGCTTGCTGACGCAGAATTTGGTCCTCAGTTTCCAAGTCCGAGACTTTTTCTTCGAGCCTGAAGAAGGACATAGGCACTAATTGTTTCGGTAGGATGTCAAGGAAATACAAAATCAAGGAATCTTTTCCTTCAATCATAATGAATTAAAAATAAAGACTCAATATTGCATCCTCAGACAAGTAGAGAGATTTAGAACACCAAGAACCTCTGCATGGAAGTCTTTAACTCAATTATCTTAGATTCTGCCTCCATAGCCTGTTTCAAACGCTCTTCACTAATCTTGCTAGTTTCTTCCAACGTTTTCTCCATTTGATCAATTTTCTTTTCAAGGGAATCAACTAGAGCCTGAAAAGTGTCACATTCAGCTATATATGTGTTAAAGATGATTAGTTGTGTATTAGTTGTGTATTAGTTGTCTATCACTAAGTAAATATATTAGTTGTGTATTAGGTATCTTAGTTGCGTATTAGGTATCTTAGTTGTGTATTAGGTGTATATCACCTAAGATTGTCCCTAACTTTATATATAAATAGGTAGTATCTTTTAATGAAAACAAGAGAGTGAATTCTGAGTTTTACATGGTATCAGACCATTTGAGTTACAAAATTTGAGAAATTTTTTTTTCCGCTCAAATTGAGGGCTAATTTTGAGTTTCAATTCAAAACACACTTTTGGAGTGCACATTTTTTCTCACCATCTGCACAGGGAGAAAGACCAGCCGCCGACCGGCCAAACCCCGAAGTTCGGTCACCAGACGGAGCCGCGAGTGAGCCACACGCGCCACCGCAATTTTCTGTCATCTTTCCACTCACCGGCGCGTGACAGCGCGTCTGTGTAGAATTCTTCTCCGGTCGACCTCGTGTCGCTCTCCCCCGTTCCCCTGCGTCATCTGTGGTGGTTTGGCACTCATTGCTTATGACTGTTCAGGTTTGGGTTCTTCCAATTTTGTGTTCTTGTTCGCTGCGTGTTTGGTCACTGCTGTTGTTGGATTTTGTTAATTCGTTTGCTCGCTGCCTTGTCGTTTGTAAGAGTTATGGCTGAAAAGAAATCTAATGTTGTAACGGATATGGTGCCTGTGATGTCTAAAATCACAGACCATAAGCTCAATGGCTCGAATTATTTGGCTTGGAGCAAGACCATTAAAATTTATTTGAGAAGTATCGACAAAGATACTCATTTGACTAATAATCCTCCTAAAGATGATTCAAAGCAGACATGGCTTAGAGACGATGTAATTGACTTGATCAATCATTGTGAATTCGTTAAGGAATTGATGGATTATTTGGATTTCTTATATTCTAGTAAAGGAAATCTTTCTCGCATATATGAGGTATGTAAAGCATTTTACCGTGCGAACAAACAAGATCAATCACTCACAAATTATTTTATGGAATTTAAAAGGACTTATGAGGAGCTTAATAGTTTGATGCCTTTTAGCCCTGATGTAAAGGTTCAACAAAGCCAACGGGAACAAATGGCATTCATGAGTTTTCTTGCCGGTCTTCCCTCTACTTTTGAGACTGCTAAGTCCCAGGTTCTTTCTGGTTCTGAGATCTCCTCTTTACAAGAGGTGTTTAGTCGAGTACTTCATACAGAAGGCACTCCATCTCCACCTGCTCAATTAAATGGTGCTTTGGTCAGCCAAAGTAATAATTATGAGCATGGACGGTCAACTTATATGAATAGAAACAAAGGGGGCAGTTCGCACGGGTTTGAAACTCGACCATAGGACCTAAGAGGTATTGTATGTCACTATTGTCACAAACCAGGACATACGAAACATGACTGTAGAAAACTTTAGTACAAGCATCAGAAAGGTCACTCGACTCATATTGCATCCACTTCTGATACTTCTGAAAAATCGGTTCTTATCTCTGCAGATGAATTTACCAAGTTCTCACAGTATCAAGAATCACTAAGGTCTTCATCACCTTCTGTCACTGCTATTGTTGATTCAGGTAAATCAAATGCGTGTCTCATTTCCTCATCTTCCAAATGGGTTATTGATTCTGGTGCCACAGATCATATGACAAGTAATTCTAGTCTTTTTTCTACTCTTCAGTCACACACTTCTACCTCTACTGTTACTTTAGCCAATGGGTCACCATCTCGTGTTCTTGGGTCTGGCACAATTACTCCCACTCCTTTGCTTCCTTTGTTGTCTGTCTTACATTTGTTAAAGATGATTAGTTGTGTGTGTTTTAAGTGTCTAACACTAGGTGAATATATTAGTTGTGTATTAGGTGTATGTCACCTAAGATTGTCTCTAACTTTGTATATAAATAGATAGTGTCTTTGAATGAAAGATATAAGAGCGAATTCTAAGTTTTACATGGTATCAGAGCATTTGGGTTACAAAATTTGGGAAAAAAAAATTTCTGTTCAAATTGGTGGTTGATTTTGGGTAAACACAAATTAGGATTTGGTGCATTTTTGAGTTCCAACTCGGAACACCCTTTTGATGTGCACATTTTTTCTCACCGCCGGCACAGGGAGGAAGACCAGCCGCCGACCAGCCAAATCCCGACGTTCGGCCACCAGACGAGCCACGAGTGAGCCACACACGCCACCGCGACTTTCTGTCAAATTTCCACACGTCTCACCACCAGCACAGGGAGGAAGAACAACCGTCGATCGGCCAAACCCCGAAGTCCGGTCACCAGATGAGCCGCGAGTGAGCTACACGCGCCACCGCAATTTTCTGTCAAATTTCCACGCGCCAGCGCGTCCGTGCAGAATTCTTCTCCAGTCGACCTCGTGTCACTCTCTGCTGTCCCCCTGTGTCGTCTGTGGTGGTTTCGCACTCATCGCTTGTGATTGTTCAGGTTTGGGTTCTTCCAATTTTGTGTTCTTATTCGTTGCGTATTTGGTCACTGTTGTTGTTGGATTTTGTTTGTTCGTTTGCTCGCTGTCTTGTCGTTTGTAAGAGTTATGGCTAAAAAGAAATCTAATGTTGTAACGGATATGGTGCCTGTGATGTCTAAAATCACAGACCATAAACTTAATGGCTCGAACTATTTGACTTAGAGCAAGACCATTCGAATTTATTTGAGAAGTATCGACAAAGATACTCATTTTACTAATGATCCTCCTAAAGATGATTCAAAATAGACATGGCTTAGAGACGATGCTCCCTTATTTTTGCAGATTCGGAATTCTATTGAAAGCAATGTAATTGACTTGATTAATCATTGTGAATTCGTTAAGGAATTGATGAATTATTTGGATTTCTTATATTCTGGTAAGGGAAATCTTTCTCGCATATATGAGGTATGCAAAGCATTTTACCGTGCAGACAAACAAGATCAGTCACTCACTCGGCTCATATTGCATCCACTTCTGATACTTCTGAAAAATCGGTTCTTATCTCTGCAGATGAATTTACCAAGTTCTCATAGTATCAAGAATCACTAAGGTCTTCATCACCTTCTGTCACTGCTATTGCTGATTCAGGTAAATCAAATGCGTGTCTCATTTCCTTATCCTCCAAATGGGTTATTGATTCTGGTGCCATATATCATATGATAGGTAATTCTAGTTTCTTTCCTACTCTTCAGTCACACACTTCTACCTCTACTGTTATCTTAGCCGATGGGTCACCATCTCGTGTTCTTGGGTCTGGCACAATTACTCCACTCTTTTGCTTCCTTTGTCGTCTGTCTTACATTTACCTAGCTTATCCTTTAATTTGATCTCTATAAGTCAGGTTACTCGCAATCTTAACTGTTGCATCTCATTTTTTCTTGATCGTTGCTTATTTCAGGATCTTATGACGAAGAAGACTATTGGTAAAGGACATGAGTCTGGAGGCCTCTATATTCTTGACACACCAATACCGAAATCTGTCGCTTGCTCTAGTGTAACCTCTCCCTTCGAGGCACATTGTAGACTGGGTCATTCATCTCTTCCTTTACTGAATAAACTTTGTCCTCAGTTTAGTAAGGTGTCTTCATTAGATTATAAGTCTTGTCAATTTGCAAAACATCATCGTCTTAGTTCAAATCCAAGAGTTAATAAACGTGCTAGTGTTCCTTTTGAATTAGTTCATTCTGATGTTTGGGATCCTTGTCCTATTTTGTCTAAACCTGGATTTAAGTATTTTGTTACTTTTGTGGACGATTATTCTCGTACAACTTGGTTATATTTAATGAAGAGTCGTTCTGAATTGTTTTCTATTTTTTGCGCATTTTGTGTTGAGATTAAAACTCAATTTAATGTTTCAATTCATACTTTACGAAGTGATAATGTCAAAGAATATACATCATTTTTGTTTCAATCTTATATGGTTCAAATTGGCATGCTTCATGAATCTTCGTGTGTTGATACTCCATCTCAAAATGGAGTGGCCAAATGTAAGAACAGACATCTTCTCGAAACTACACGTGCCTTATTATTTCAAATGAATGTTTCTAAACCTTTTTGGGCCGATGCAATTTCAACAGCATGTTTTCTTATTAATCGCATGCCCTCATCTGTTCTTCATGGTGAGATTCCTTACAAAATTTTGTTTCCTAATAAGTCACTATTTCCAGTTGAACGTAGGATATTTGGTAGCACTTGTTTTGTTCGGGATGTTCGTCCGCATGTTACTAAATTAGATCCCAAGTCTTTGAAGTGTATCTTCCTTGGTTATTCTTGTCTCCAAAAAGGTTATAGATGTTATTGTCCTAGTCTTAACAAATATCTTGTCTCAATTGATGTTACCTTCATGGAAGACACACCCTATTTTTCGTCTTATCCTATTTCTTCTTTTGTTTCGTATAATTGCTTGTCGTCTTCCTCTTGCTCTTTTATTGCCTCTCTTGATTCTATTTCTATCCCTAAAACTGTTCACGAAGTCATATCTCATCCTGGTTGGCATCATGCAATGATCGAGGAAATGAATGCGTTGGATGACAATGGTACTTGGGACTTGGTTGATTTACCTTCGGGGAAACGGGCTATCGGATGCAAATGGGTGTTCACAGTTAAGGTTAATCCAGATGGGTTAGTTGCTCGATTAAAGGTCCGTCTTATTGCTAAGGGATATGCTCAAACCTATGGAGTGGACTATTATGACACTTTCTCTCCTGTTGCTAAATTGACATATGTTCGGTTGTTTATTTCTATAGCAGCTACTTACCATTGGCCTTTGCATCCACTAGATATCAAGAATGTTTTTCTTCATGGTGATCTTCAAGAGGAGGTGTTTATGAAGCAACCTCCTGGTTTTGGTTGCTCAGGGGGAGTCTAGGTAAGTTTGTAGTCTCCGCAAATCTTTGTATGGCTTGAAACAGAGTCCTCGTGCTTGGTTTGGAAAATTTAGTCAAGGTATAGAAACGTTTGGTATGATGAAAAGCAAGTTTGACCATTTTGTGTTCTACAAACAATCAGAAGCTGGTATCATTATTTTAGTTGTGTATATAGATGACATTGTTATTACTGGAAGTGATACTACGGGAATTTCATCTATTAAGTCTTTCCTACATACTCAGTTTCACACGAAGGATTTGGGGATGCTAAAGTATTTCTTGGGTGTTGAAGTCACAAGGAGTAAAAAAGGTATCTTTCTATCTCAGAGAAAATATGTCCTGGACTTATTAACTGAGACAGGAAAATTAGGAGCAAAACCTTGTAGTGCTCCAATGACTCCAAACATCCACCTTACAGGAGATGGAGAACTCTTTAAAGATTCTGAGAGATATCGAAGGGTGGTTGGAAAGCTGAATTACCTTACCGTGACTCGTCCATATATTGCATATTCGGTCAGTGTTGTTAGCCAATTTATGTCATCTCCAACAGTTCATCATTGGGTAGCGTTAGAGCAAATTTTGTGTTACTTGAAAGGAGCACCTGGACGTGGCATCTTGTATGCAAATCATGGACATACTCATATTGAATGTTTTTCAGATGCAGATTGGGCAGGTTCCAAAGTGGATAGAAGATCCACATCAGGCTATTGTATTTTCATTGGAGGAAATTTGGTCTCATGGAAAAGTAAGAAGCAGAATATTGTGTCACGATCGAGTGTAGAGTCAGAATATAGGACTATGGCACAATCTGCGTCTGAGATAATACGGATATATCAGCTCTTGGATGAAGTAGGTCTTAAAACTTCAGTACCAGCGAAATTGTGGTGTGATAACCAAGCTACTCTTCATATTGCTTCTAACCCTGTGTTTCATGAGCGAACTAAACACATTGAAATTGATTGTCATTTTGTTCGCGAGAAAATTCAGTAAGGTTTGATTTCTACAGGATATATGAAGACTGGAGAATAACTAGGAGATATCTTCACGAAAGCTTTAAGTGGGATTCGGGTTGATTATCTTTGTAACAAGTTGGGCATGATTAATATCTATGCTCCAACTTGAGGGAGAGTGTTAAAGATGATTAGTTGTGTGTGTATTAGGTGTCTAACACTAGGTGAATATATTAGTTGTTTATTAGGTGTCTTAGTTGTGTATTAGGTGTATGTCACCTAAGATTGTCTCTAACTTTGTATATAAATAGGTAGTGTCTTTGAATGAAAGATATAAGAGTGAATTCTGAGTTTTACAACATTTACCTAGCTTATCCTTTAATTTGATCTCTGTAAGTCAGCTTACTTGCAATCTTAACTGTTGCATCTAATTTTTTCCTGATCGTTGCTTATTTGAGGATCTTATGACGAAGAAGACTATTGGTAAAGGACATGAGTCTGGAGACCTCTATATTCTTGACACACCAATACCGAAATCTATCGCTTGCTCTAGTGTAACCTCTCCTTTCGAGGCACATTGTAGACTGGGTCATCCATCTCTTTCTTTACTGAAGAAACTTTGCCCTCAATATAGTAAGGTGTCTTCATTAGATTGTGAGTCTTGTCAATTTGCAAAACATCATCGTTTTAGTTCAAATCCAAGAGTTAATAAACGTGCTAGTGTTCCTTTTGAATTAGTTCATTCTGATGTTTGGGATCCTTGTCCTATTTTGTCTAAACCTGGATTTAAGTATTTTGTTACGTTTGTGGACGATTATTCTCGTATAACTTGGTTATATTTAATGAAGAGTCGTTCTGAATTATTTTCTATTTTTTGCGCATTTTGTGTTGAGATTAAAACTCAATTTAATGTTTCAATTCGTACTTTACGAAGTGATAATGCCAAAGAATATACATCATTTTTGTTTCAATCTTATATGGTTCAAAATGGCATGCTTCATGAATCTTTGTGTGTTGATACTCCATCTCAAAATGGAGTGGCCAAACGTAAGAACAGACATCTTCTCGAAACTGCACGTGCCTTATTATTTCAAATGAATGTTTCTAAATCTTTTTGGGCCGATGCAATTTCAATAGCATGTTTTCTTATTAATCGCATGCCCTCATCTGTTCTTCATAGTGAGATTCCTTACAAAATTTTATTTCCTAATAAGTCACTATTTTCGGTTGACCCTAGGATATTTGGTAGCACTTGTTTTGTTCGGGATGTTCGTCCGCATGTTACTAAATTAGATCCCAAGTCTTTGAAGTGTATCTTCCTTTGTTATTCTCGTCTCCAAAAAGGTTATAGATGTTATTGTCCTAGTCTTAACAAATATCTTGTCTCAATTGATGTTACCTTCATGGAAGACACACCCTATTTTTTGTCTTTTCCTCCTCCTGCATGTCAGGGAGAGGATGACGATTTGTTAGTCTATTCTATCACATCATCTGAACCTGTCTCTGGTACAGTTCCTGTTAGGCCTTCTATAACTCAAGTCTACTCCAGACATAGACCTTCTGATTCATGTCTTGCACCTGCTCTTTCGTCATCAGATCCAGTCCTAAATGATAATCTTCCTATTGTATTACGCAAAGGTAAACGTCAATGTACTTATCCTATTTCTTCTTTTGTTTCGTATAATTGCTTGTCGTCTTCCTCTTGCTCTTTTATTGCCTCTCTTGATTCTATTTCTATCCCTAAAACTGTTCACGAAGTCATATCTTATCCTAGTTGGTATCATGTAATGATCGAGGAAATGAATGCGTTGGATGACAATGGTACTTGGGACTTGGTTGATTTACCTTCGGGGAAACGGGCTATCGGATGCAAATGGGTGTTCACAGTTAAGGTTAATCCATATGGGTCAGTTGCTCGATTAAAGGTCCGTCTTATTGCTAAGGGATATGCTCAAACCTATGGAGTGGACTATTATGACACTTTCTCTCCTGTTGCTAAATTGACATCTGTTCGGTTGTTTATTTCTATAGCAGCTACTTAACATTAGCCTTTGCATCAACTAGATATCAAGAATGTTTTTCTTCATGGTGATCTTCAAGAGGAGGTGTTTATGAAGCAACCTCCTGGTTTTGTTGCTCAGGGGGAGTCTAGGCAAGTTTGTCGTCTCCATAAATCTTTGTATGGCTTGAAACAAAGTCGTGCTTGGTTTGGAAAATTTAGTCAAGCTATAGAAACGTTTGGTATGATGAAAAACAAGTCTGACCATTTTGTGTTCTACAAACAATCAGAAGCTGGTATCATTCTTTTAGTTGTGTATGTAGATGACATTGTTATTACTGGAAGTGATACTACGAGAATTTCATCTCTTAAGTCTTTCCTACATACTCAGTTTCACACGAAGGATTTGGGGATGCTAAAGTATTTCTTGGGTGTTGAAGTCACAAGGAGTAAAAAAAGTACCTTTCTATCTCAGAGAAAATATGTCCTGGACTTATTAACTGAGACAGGAAAATTAGGAGCAAAACCTTGTAGTGCTCCAATGACTCCGAACATCCACCTTACAAGAGATGGAGAACTCTTTAAATTCTAAGAGATATCGAAGGGTGGTTGAAAAGCTGAATTATCTTACCGTGACTCGTCCAGATTGGGCAGGTTCCAAAGTGGATAGAAGATCCACATCAGGCTATTGTATTTTCATTGGAGGAAATTTGGTCTCATGGAAAAGTAATAAGTAGAATGTTGTGTCACGATCGAGTGCAGAATCAGAATATAGGGCTATGGCACAAGCTACGTCTGAGATAATATGGATATATCAGCTCTTGAATGAAGTAGGTCTTAAAACTTCAGTACCAGTGAAATTGTGGTGTGATAACCAAGCTGCTCTTCATATTGCTTCTAATCCTGTGTTTCATGAGCGAACTAAACACATTGAAATTGATTGTCATTTTGTTCGTAAGAAAATTCAGCAAGGTTTGATTTCTACAGGATATATGAAGACTGGAGAACAACTAGGAGATATCTTCACGAAAGCTTTAAGTGGGGTTCGGGTTTATTGTCTTTGTAACAAGTTGGGCATGATTAATATCTATGCTCCAACTTGAGGGGGAGTGTTAAAGATGATTAGTTGTGTATTAGTTGTATATTAGGTGTCTATCACTAGGTGAATATATTAGTTGTGTATTAGGTGTCTTAGTTGTGTATTAGGTATATATCACCTAAGATTGTCCCTAACTTTGTATATAAATAGGTAGTGTCTTTTAATGAAAACAAGAGAGTGAATTCTGAGTTTTACAATATGATTAAAATCATTTAAATAAAGGAAAAGAAAACACAACCATAGATAACTAAAACAACTAACAAAGCCACAAGTATTATTCAGAATGCTCTCAATCAGTACAAGAAAATGAGCATCAAGAGTTCCAACCATTCTACCTTAAGCTGCTCATTTTCAGCAGTGAGCATATCGAGCATTTCATGATCCACAACAAGAACCTCCTGCATGACAGGAGCCTGTTCAGCTGCTTTCTTTGCAGCCTCGCATTCCTTGACAAGCAGCTCTTTAGTTTCTTGAAATTGATCTTGCATCTCTTGCAAAGCAGACTGCAGTTTTGTGTTTTCCATTGTTTTAGCTTCCTCAACATCAGCCTGAATCATTGGACAAAAATATTAAGACATAGTTGGCAGGTTGTAAAGGAAAAACTAGAGCAGATTTGAACCTTTTTTCTTTTCCTTTACTGTATAGAACAAAGTTTCCTGAATAAAAAAACTTAAGGATGAAACAATAGGGGGAAAGGCTTGAAAACTTCATTATGTACATTTCTGCATCTTCTTATCTCTTGATATGAGGCCACAATAGAGGAAGAAGTGTCAAAATAAGAAATTTGGCAGCATAAATGGTATATCGAAATTAAACAGGTCATAGGATGTAAAGCATTCATCAGAGTATCACAAACCACCACAAAACTTCTCCAGCAATCCTACATAGCAATTCTCTCTGTATATTACAGAATAATTAAGTAGAGATATGGAAGGAATCTAACTCTCATGCGTTTCTCCAACTGTAGCCGCCAGGTTAGTTCTTCAACCTGTTTTTCCAACGCATTTTTGGCAGCCTGGAGAGCACCAGCTTCCTTAGCAGCCTACATAATTTATGCATAATATTATTACATGTTCAAAATATAACATTTACTATTAGACTGACAAATTAGAGCTGTTATACACAAGCAAGATATGTCTAAAATTTGGAATAGACGGAGAGTAAAATAGAGTAAGTGCCACACTTTCAAGTGTTACATATCCTCATATGGATTCAGACACGTGAGAAAAGTGCAATACTATTTACTAAGACTACAATGTCAGAGCTTAACCACAATTTCCTTACAGAAAGGCAAGCTAGGAATCTTTACTACAGATCGGGCATATCCCACATGTGAAAATAACAAAAATTTCTGCGGTGACAATGCAAGGCCAACCTTGACATATTCACAGGTTATACAGAGACTTACTGACGACATAACTATTTTTAATACATCTACTATGTGACTATGTCACATAGTACAAATGATAACAAGCATGACAAAATAATGATGGATACTTCATTCAAATCAGAACAAGGGAAGACGAAAACAAAGTTACAACGTAAAGACTTAACCATTTTAAGCTTTCGCAATTCTTTACGTGCAACCCTTCCTCTCCAGATGCATTGCATTGTGATTGCAGCTCTCTTCAACCTTGAAAAACAATGACGAGCAATATATTTCCGAACTTGACACTGTGATACACATTATTGCAAGAATCAAAAGCCATATACATAAAGTGAACAGGTCAGTAACAATCAGCAAAATTACTTCGATTCATCTTTTATTTTCAAATTTAAGATCTACTACTTCCTCAATGGAAATTATGACGTGGCTCTCAAAACTTATAACATACAGTCACCAGGAACTCTAAAGGAAAATGAAGGTCATTCTCTTTCATTATTTTAAAAGAGAACAAACTCTAATTTTGTTTCCTATGTGTTGGGAATGACTGCTCTCTACAGGCACCTTTTTTTTGGCCTCAATGGCAACCCTTTCCCTTGCACTGCTGAAAATCTTTTCCTTTTAAGTTAGGACAGGGAGTTGAAAGAAGTCCAAAGAAGTAAGAGTGTTCATGGGAATTGAAATTCAACATCATCAAAAAAATAATAATAATAAAATTATCAATAATTAAAATTACAGATCCCCAACTAGACTTTAAGATAATGGACACATCCTAACAAAATTATGATATTGACCTGGATAACAATTGCAGCACTTGTCTGCTTCCTAAATTTGAGCTCATTTCTTGCAGCCACACCACGTATAATTGATTGTATACAAATGGTGGAAGAGGACAACTTCAGGTACTTATTCCTAGCCATAAACATACGACAATGCCTCTGAATTTTTATAGATGCAGCTTCCTTTCTCATGCATTGATATTGATAACGTGCAACTTGCCCTGAAATCAATCTCCGAGAAAGCAGAAGTTATGGAAAGGTCTCTTTGAATAGGCAAAATTATATTAATCCAATGTTCCACCATTAAGGAAGTAGCTATTAAAATTGAATAACTACATAAACTATTTTATACCTCTACAGAGAGCTTCTATTTGTATGGCAGACAAACGTAATAATATAAAGTATTTGTGAGCAAGGTATGTCCTAACTTTCCTCTGGATCATGCTTGCCGATTTTCCTAAGACCTCACTCCGAATACTATCCAATTCTGCCATCTGGCCAGCTCTGAGAAATACTTTCGTTTTTCCAATCTACAATACAAAGGTTTAGAAAACATTTTCCCTAAATCCTACCAGAGATAGTATGTTGAGAATCATTCAGCTGCACAAAAGCATATTGCAAAATTGGCAATAACAGTAATCACTAAAAGATCCCAACATCCATGTGGCTCGTAATTTTCATCCATTTCAGTCCATGCAAGGAGAAATTAAATTAAATGGAAAAAGAAAATATCAGAATGAGCCAAAATATACTGTATAACCCTTCACCTTCATTAAGTTAACCACTAAAAAATGGAGCAAATATGATTAAAAACAAATGTGGCAGCAAACAGACAACATCCAAACTATACCTGATAGCCCTTAAGTTTTTCCTTTTCTAGAATCCGCTTGCAAGCAGCAACCTCATCACAACTAAAGGTATACAATCAAAGAACATTAATACGTATAAAAGAAGCCAAATGCAATAAAACCTGTATTGTTAAAAGGCTTTTTTATGCCTGCCTGAAAGATTGTTTTGAGACAGTGGGTTTTGAGACTGTAGCCTCAAACAATGGTTCTAGACACAACAAGTGAAGCACTAACAATTGAAAACAAAATAGACAGATATAAAACTTAACAATGCTCAACATACTAGGGAACTACCTCCCATTTAGAACATCAGGTGCCAAGATGCCAAAACGTCGTAAAAATTCCTGAAATGGCTTTCTGTTGGGATATCCTGCAATACTGATCCTAATTGCCTCCATGACTCCCTGATATTCAAAAAGTACCAAATCTACGATGTGCACATGCATTGTCCTTAAAGCTATAACCAAAACAGAGGAAGAAACCATAATGATAAACCTACCCCACAGCGAAGCTGGTTTAAAACATTACTATTCTCAAATACCGCTGGCTTTAGAAGATTATTAGGCTTGACACAACGTATATAGTGTGGCTCGGTGGCACTCAATGTCTCTAGCAACGCTTGCAATTGTTGCTGCATGAAGTGAGTGAATGATGAAAATTGAGCAGTAAGGAAATAACTAATATTCCTCCAACATATACACAATTACAAGAAATCAGACCTTAAAACGAGAACCTATTGATGAGAACTTTGACGATTTGGCTGATTCTTCGGGTAAAGGTGGGAACAAGCCTGAAACAAAGGAGCACTTAGAGGTACTCAAGAGTTCTCGATGCTCTGCGACAACATAATCTTTGTTCTTGTCCAAGAAGAGCTCTGTTTGATAAGTAACCTAGAACATAAACACATGCATAGGATGAATATTAGGCAGCTTGGTCCCTAACTCATGACGTGGCATACTTCTATAAAACACATGAGCTTGGTTTTTCTTCTCTGTTAATATTTCACGAGTTTTAGATCTTACATCTCCAGCATAATGATTGATGGTGAAGTCAGTACGTGCCAACTTTGGCTTGCTGAAGCGTTTATGATCTTTAAAAGTTTGATAAAGCTTCTGCGCAAATGTTTCATGTGTTGACCTCGGAAACATACTACAAAGAATTACAAGAGCTACATCACCATCTCCAGAAAGGTGACTCAGAATATTACTTGACAAATTAAATAACAGCAGAATATCTGAAGGAAACCAAGAAAGCACAATCAACATTTAGCTATACCACACATACCAAGCTTCATCTAGAAGAGCAACAATGCCACCAGGTTTCTGCATTTACAAAATATGCATGAGAGAAAGAAAGAAAGAGGGAAAGAAAGAAAAAGGAAAAAAAACACTTTTCGATGTCAAATAAGAAACAAACTAAGAAAGGAACAAATAACACAAAGAAAAGAGAAAAAGTTGCACAAGTAACCTCCACAGAAGGTATATATTGATATGCCTCAAGTTATCCCTAGGAAGTAATAAAAGGAGCTCCAGAACTATTCATATAATGTAAAAACAGTATACTTAGATATCCTTAAACCTTCCATAAAAAATAGTTTTTAACCATTAACTTGCTTATTTCATTACCAATTCAAAGATCCTCAATCTAACTCAAAAAATTGATAATAATTTTTTTTCACCAGCATCTAAGTAAACCTCCAAAATTTACAAGAATGAATATTTTAGCATGGGATTAAGGAATAAAATTATGTTACAAACTTAATAGAAACTTTCAAATGCTATAATATATTTGTCAGCAATATGAGAAATTTTCATAAGAAAGGAAGAAAATTCATCACATAAAAAAAAGGGTAAGGAAAAAAATCCCACTTTTTCAAGGAGATCAAGAACATCCTGATTATCTATAAACTCTATGTAGCTCCAATCTATTTCTTCTTTTGTGTACTCTTCTTGCTCCATCTTGAAAACGTGCTGACAAAACAAATGTTGACGTAATGAAGTTAGCATAAATATATTTGAAGATTTTGGAACACCAGAGAATATAAGTTTCTATTCAAACCTGATTAAAATGTTGCTGCAGCTTTTCATTAGTCAAATTAATGCAGAATTGCTCAAAACTGCAGAATGATTTGATAGATTGCATATGATAAGACACAAAAAAGAAAAACAGGAAGGGCAAATTAATTGCACCTGTTCAGTTATAGTGACAACAAAGATATGACAATAATGCTCTAGCAGTTTGCAATGGTATACTTATTATTATCTCTATAAATATAGATGTCTTATTATTATTATGAGCGGAAAATTAGAATGAATTTATTCAATTTTTCCATTCTCTCTCAACTTATTTCGATTCTCTAAATTGCTTTCACATTTAAATATTTTACATTTATATTTGATATCAGAGCTATGTTTGTTCTAAAATAACTTTATTATCTATTTCCTAAACCTTAAAAATTAATCTTTATTCTCTCTCCCTCTCGAGGTTTCTTTATACTAGATAAAATTTGAGTTCTACATATTTGCTTTATTGGATAATAGTCTCTCTTTCTTTGATTTGAACTTATTTTGTTAAATTTGTTTAGGTATTTTGGGTTCATCTGATATTTGCGTTAATTGGTATATTGACATATGTAGAATTTTTGAGAGATTATTTTTAATTAGTCTTAGATTATTGGTTGTATTTTACAAGTTGTATTAATGATGTAGACGTTGTAATAATTTACTATATTCTAATATTTCCTCTAATATTATCTTTATGGTATCGGAGCAATTCTCCATTTGAGTGAAATATGGTATTCATCAGCGCCGGTCCTTCCAACTCTATGAGTGGCTACCCGCTTCCTTCCACTTACAGCTTCGTTCGCGGCCAGCAACTCCAGATTCGTTCCCGCACAGCAATTTCACCATTGTTCGTTGCCACGCACTTCCAGCCACTTCCAGCTTTGTTCTTGGTCACCAATATCCAACCCACTGCTTCCGTGGCCATTAGCTCTGTCGCCGACTAGTCCCTCCATCTCGCGCGACTCCATCCATCAGTTTCACGAGACTTCAATCATCAAGTCTCGCGCAACTTCAACCCCACAATCTTCGCTAACTTCTCGAAGGTGTTGGCCCATCCCAGAAAATCACTAGTACGAACATTTCTCTGCCTCTCTGTCACTTGTTTCCGCACCCTCACTGCAGCATCATCTCTACCGGAACCACCAGTTTCCTCGACATCGCCGCAACAGTGCAGAACTCCGGCATGATTCCGGCTATCTTCGGCAGATTTGGTGCCGAGCACGCAACCCATCCGTCAAATCTCTGAAATCACCGTAGAGTCTCGCCGACGATAAGTGGGGGGAAACCACAGTCTTGCACGACTTCCACCACTTTTCACTACCTAGTCTCTACAACAGCGGGCATTCACTCACCGGTTCAAATCCTTCTTTCCAATTCTCAATTTTTCCGATACAAAACCAAGCATCAATGATCACAAGAAAACCTGGCATGAACTCTTTCAATAGAGGTTTAATCGAGAACAATATTTTATTCATCACTAATCACAAATTAAATAGACACAATTGTCCAAATCTTTCTTGATATTCATATGTAAAAAAATAAAAAATGATTAACTTACTGAAGTTGCAACGGCTTCCAAACAAAGAGGATCTGAAATACAAAACATGAAAATCCGAGAGCAATATGGTAACATCTTGGTTGATAAATTACATGACGAATGATATTGGAGAGAATTTTCTTCTCTACAATACTACCAAATGAATATTTCTAATTCTGATAATATGTTCGAACTATTTAAGATCGCACGATCTTCGTCAAGGAGAGTCATTAGTTACTCAATACTTTAACTCTCTCACTCGGTATTGGCAACAGTTAAACCTTTTTGAGATTTACGAATTAAAGTGTCGAACAAACAGAACCTTGTACAAATAAATTATTGAAAAGAAGCGGGTTTTCAAATTTTTGATGGGACTCAACAAAGATCTTAATGATATACGAGGCATAATTCTAGGAACAAAACCCTTACCAAGCCTTTGTGAAGCCTTCTCCGAAGTTTTCCAAGAGGAGAGTCGAAAAAAGGTAATGAAGGGTCCTCAATCTGCCATTTCAAAAGGGTCTGCACTAGTTGTTAGAAGATAACAAAAATCTCAGAATGCAAATAACCATCCTCGAAAAGGAAGACTTTAGTGTGACCATTTCCGTAAACCTGGTCACACTAAGGAAACCTACTGGAAAATTCATGGCAATCCAATTGATTGGAAGCCATTCTTCGTACGACACACTAACAAAGAAAACCATGGAAATATTGCCTCCACAACCCATGAAACTACTTCACCTGAATCTACCATGTTTAGCAAGGAGCAAATTGATCTCCTCCAGAAAATATTTGGACAATCATTTCCAACATCATCTGCAACTTTGGCTTAATCAAGTAACACCTTTAATGCTCCTAGTGTGAAATAGGTTAAGAGACCATAGATTGTCGATTTAGGTGCTTTAGACCACATAACGGGTGATGTCTCTCTTCTTATGAATCTTAAAACTTACCAAGAAGGACACACTATCAAAATTGTCGATAGATTAACATCCAAAATAACAAGGATTGGTTCAGGAAAAATTTCATATTATTTTATTCTTGATTCTATCATTCTTGTTTCAACCCTTGATTGTAACGTCTTATCAATTACTAAACTCACCTATGATAAAAATTGTGTTACTAAATTTGTTCATAATCTATGTGAATTTCAGGACTTAGATTCAGGAAAGACGATTGATAGTGCTAAAGAGTGCTCGAGACTCTATCTCCTCAACAGTGAAGATCCTTCAGAAAGACAATTCCTCCAAGCTGTGTTTGAGGTTCAATGTCAAAATAAAACTTCGTTAAATTTTAATTCCAATAACGATGGTGAAATCATGTTAAATCACTATCGCCTAGGTCATCCTAATTTCTTGTATTTGAAAAAAAAATTTCCCTTCATTATTTAGAAATAAAAATTCAAAGTATTTTCAATGTGAAGTATGTCAATTTTCAAAACATGTTAAAAATTTATATCCAAATCTTCCACATAAAAAATAACATCCTTTCTCAATAATTCACTATGATATTTGGGGACCTTTTCGAATCAAAAACATAACAGTAACACGTTGGTTCATTTCATTTGTCGATGATCATACTCAACCACTTGGTTATTTCTTATGAAAGAAAAATCTAAAGCATGCAAGATCTTTAAAATTTTCAATACCATGATTCAAACCCAATTTCAAACAAATATCCAAGTATTGAAAACTGAGAATATTAGGGAATACTTCGCATCAATTCTCAGTGATTATCTATCAAGTAATGGCATTGTTCATCTAAGCTCCTGTATTGACACACCTCAACAAAACGGGGTGGTTGAAAGGAAAAATAGGCATCTTTTTGAGGTAGCTTGATCGTTCATGTTCACAACGCATATCCCTAAACATTTCTGAGGAAAAGTTGTCATTACGATTACCTATCTTATCAATAGGATGTCATCTCGTGTCCTAACTTTCTAAACACCTATTAGTACTCTTTTTGAGTCATACCCTCACAACAGAATTGTGTCCAACATTCCCTTTAAACTATTTGGATGTTCTGCTTATATCCATATACACCATAGAGATAAACTTGATCCCAGAGCCATCAAATGCATATTCTTAGGGTATTCATCAAACCATAAAGGTTACAAATGCTTCTCTCCTATCACAAGATGATTCTACAATACAATGGATATCACCTATTTTGAACACAATCCATACTATTCCAAACCTACCATTTAGGGGGAGAACATAAGTCATGAATACCAGCTTTGGAATATCATTACCTCTCAATCATCACCTTCATACACACAAATAGTGATTCCTACAAATTCTATCTCAAATCATATTCCTCAAATTCTTAAAAATCCCAGTGAACTCTCCTCTCTTCTACCAACAGATCCTCAAAATTCACTTGTCTCAAACAATGATCTTCTTGTCTACTCTCATATGAGAATAACTCAAGAGGGAACGAAGAATCGAGCATATCTTAAGCCAATTTAGGAGTCCAACTCGAGTACAAGCCACTCTAACAGTTCACAAGGTAGCATTACTGAACCTCCTATTATTGATCATTTGACTTTTCCAATTTCTATACGGAAAGGTGTAAGGCCTTTATCAATAACCATGATCAAATACAGGTTCCCAATTCCGTTCACGAACCTATTTAGGCATCTGAATGGAAGATAGATATTCTTGAAGAACTCAGTGCCTTAGAGAAAAACAAGACTTGGGAGATCATAGAACTATCACCAAAAAAATGAGGTGTTAGGTTTAAATGGATCTCTATAGTCAAACACAAAGTAGATGGTCGTGTATAAAGATTTAAGGCTCACCTTGTGGCTAAAGGATTCACTCAAGCATATGGAATTGACTATCAAGAAACGTTTGCACCTGTAGCAAAGCTCAATACTGTTCGTGTTCTTCTCTCCCTATCATCTAACTTAGATTGGCCTCTCTACCAATTAGATGTCAAAATTGCATTTCTCAATGGTGATCTCGAAGAAGAATTCTATATGGACATTCCTCTTGGAATTGGATCTCCTGCTCCAACCAATAGAGTTTGCAAACTTAAGAAATCCTTATATGGATTGAAGCATTATCCACATGCCTCATTCAATAAGTTTTCTAAAGTTTTGAAGAGATATGGGTACAATCAATGCCAAGCAGATCACAAACTCTTCGTCAAGTATTATATCAATGACAGAATAGTTATCCTAATTGTGTACGTAGATGATATTGTTCTAACAGGCAATTCTACAGTTGAGATGAATAAACTCAAGGAGTTCCTAGCCAAGGAATTTGAGATCAAAGATCTAGGAAATCTCAAATATTTCCTAGGAATGGAAGTAACTCGAACAAAAAAAGGTATCTATATATCTCAAAAGAAATATGTATTTGATCTTCTCAAGGAAACTAGAATGATGGGATGTAAATTGGCAAAAATTCTGATGGACTCTATAGTAAAACTCGAAATCAAAGAAATCAATGCACCTGTGGACAAAGGCTTTTATCAAAGATTAGTGGAAAAACTCATTTACATATCCCACACTAGATCATATATTGGTTTTTCAGTGTGTTGTAAGTCAATTTATGAACAACCCGACTAAAGAACAAATGGAGGTGGTTTATCATATACTTAAGTATCTCAAGATGACACTAAGAAAAAGATTATACTTCAGTAAGAATCCCACCAAAAAAATTGAAGTCTTTGTAGATGCTGACTGGGCAGGCTCTATAGTGATTCATAGATCTACCATTGAGTACTGTACATTCATGTGGGAGAATCTTGTAACTTGGAGATAAGAAACAGTTAGTAGTCGCTCAAATCAGTGCAAAAGTTGAATTCAGAGCTATGGCTCATGGGATTTGTGAAGGAATATGGTTAAGAAGACTACTCAATGAACTAGACTTCACAACTACTGAACCTATCAACATGCATTGTGACAATCAAGCTACAATAAGAATTGCAAGAAACTGAGTTCATCGTGACCGAACCAAACATGTAGAAATTGATCGTAATTTCATTAAAGAGAATTTAGATGGAAAATCGTGGACCTCCTACATACATTTACTCATCATCAAATTGCAAATATCCTTACCAAAGTATTACCTCGAACCATCTTTGAAAAACTGAGTTGTAAGTTATGAATGATTAATATCTATCACCCAACTTGATGGGGAGTGTAGAATTTCTGAGAGATTATATTTAATTAGTCCTAGATTAGTGGTTGTACAGGTTGTATTAGTTAGTGGTTGTACATGCTGTATTAGTGGTGTATAGACTGTAATAGTTGACTATATTCCAAGGTTAATAGTCTATTTGTCTAACTCATAGTCCTATTTATATTGTTGTATATACAATTGAAATATAGATCAGAGAAATATTTTCTCTCAATATTATCTTTAGCATATTTAGTATTTTGGGTTGATTGCAACATGACATGGTGGTTTGATACATTTTCTTAACATTTTACTTATTATTGGTTGCCTTTTTGGTCAGCATGATAGAACATTTGGTTCATTTTTATTCATGATGGTGGAATCGTAAATGTATTCCTACTTCTTGATTATCTACTTATTGGTCCAATTTTACCATTTGTCACATCCTAATGCTTTCTTCTATCAAGATTAAAATTTAATTATTCCTACCTGATCAATTTCTTGTCGTTCTTAGATTATGAAGTTTGTGAGCTCTAATGTAAGGGTTGAGTTCTTATTTGGTTGATTAAAGGTCATTAATTGTATGTTTTTATCTTCCCAATTAAAAGGATTATCCTTCTTTGTTATAGGAAAATGTATTTCACACCTCATCATTCAAATTGGGTATGTTTGAAATTTGTGCTCCAATTTGAGGAGTGAGATAGAGTGTTTCTTCCTTCTACCTCTTCCAACAACTACTTATACCAACCCTTGTTTACTTGGTATCATCACTATCTATAATACTACCCTTAGTTGCTTGTCACTACACAAGCCTTTTCTATGTGGTTTTACACTACCTCTTGCCTTTTTGTGTAGTTTTGCATATGTTTCCTATGCCAAAACTTATCCTACTACTTCCTACCTTAAGGTTTGTGTAGTTTTGCATCTGTTTCCTATGCCAAAACCTATCCTACTACTTCCTACCTTAAGGACTTTACTGTGTAACTCCACATTTTTTGGATTTTTCTAAGTGTGGCCTACGACTTCAATCAATATTAATGTCCTTAACAATATAGCATAATCCATTATTTATAATTGGTCCTATAACTAATTTTTTACTCTTGACGAGACGATTAAGTATTTGGAACCACTACAAGCAACTTCTCACTTCATGTAATTACCTATTTCTTTTCTTTTATGGCTTTCTTAATTTTTCAAGTTAAATGTACCTATGATCAGCTTGAGGCGGAGTTAAAATATTAAGTATTTAAATATTATATTACTTTATTAATTTAAAAGTCTTATTATTAGTCCTAATAAGATTAGGATTTCAATATTATTATTCTTATAAATATAGTTATCTCATTTTTATTATGAATTGGGAATTAGAATAAATTTATTTGACTTTCTCATATTTCTCTCAACTTACAATTCTCTAAATTGTTTAAGCATTCATCTATTTTATATTTCTATTATATCACCAAGATGTTTACATGTAAAATGACCCGTTAACAAATCAATTTAAAGTAATACATGAACACTTATGAAAGTTTTGGACTGAATATAGCACCCAGCATAAAAACATTGCCATAAGATACAACATAATAAGTAAAATGTAACCATGACCACAAATCAACTCCCCTAATTAAACATCCCCATCAATATAACACTAAGCCTTAATGCAAACTATGTGAAAAATAAACCTGACTAAATTATGTATGCAAAAGCATACCAGTTAAGCACCTGTTTATCTTGAAACTCTCAAATCCATAAATATCCAAAACCCCAATCAAGTATTTTGAATCAGGATCTTGACCAATGGAGTTGTTGATCTTATTCACAAGCCTGCAGCAGTGAGATTTGAAAACATTACCAAAAAACCAAATGCACCAATTCATAATTCTACTCTTAAATAGAAACTAGCTTATAGTTAGATAACCTACCAATCAAACAATCTTGAATATACAATTTTAGCCAAAGCATCTCTACTAAGAGTTGCTGAGTCTGGATCAAGACATTTTTTAATGGTCTCATCACGGGTCACCATTACACGATTGCATAAAGAGTCTTGAAGAGACTGTTCATCACACCTACAAGAATTCATAAAAAATAAATAAATAAATAAAGAGGGAATAAATCTCCTACTTCTCTTAGCATTAAAATTCTGATTTATGTATTCAAAATTGGTAGTAGAAATGATTGCATACATTAAAAGTTTGACTGCGGTTTTTAGATGGAACCTAGATTTCTCATCCTTGGGTTCAGACGAATCTGCTTCTGCTCCCTTCGTAAATTCGATGTTACCTAAGTGTAGTATTGCAGCCACAACGCGAAATATTGCATCCTAACATGAGAAATACAATTAGAGTTCTTTGTAGATTGATTCCTATTTATAAGCTGTCCTGGAACATACCTGCTCGTCGGAGCTAATCCCAACAACATCCATAGCTTTTCTGGTTGTTAGATACTCCTTAGATTCATCCACTCCATCCAGTTCATAGAAGTTTGATTGATTTAAATAATGAAATGTTCTTGGGTCTCCTAATTTGTACCTCTCAACATCCTAATAGTAAGAGGTTGTAGAAGAATACAGATGATAAAAATCCATCTAAGTGATAATCATGTTATACTAAGTCAGATAAACAATCATAAAAATTTACAAAAGCAATAGATCCAAACCATCATGGCTAGTGATATTATAACTTGTAATATTATTTGTTTGCCTAGAATCTGGAAGAAAATGGGATTGAAATATATTCCAAGAACTTGCATGGCACCCTATTCCACCACAATCTTTTTCATGTATTATGGGAAATAGGCTGATTATACTCTGGTTACTCCACTTGCTAGTTAACTATATAATTTATTCAACCATGGTAAATGAAAGATAAGAATATTTTTATAAAAGGATATGTGGAAGGGTCAAATCTAAATTTTGACTATCTAAGCATATTTGCACCCAAATACGATATGACAATTACGCATCAAGTAAATGGGAGATACATGACCATAATTCAATAATTCTGCAACATCATATCTGGAGTCCAATATACCTCTGGAGGTGCGGCACATAGCATATAAAAGCAATGGTAATTTCTTTCGGGGTCAGACACTTGACAAACGCGAGATCTTTCCAGTAAGTAAGTTCTAATGGCAGCTCCTGAGATTCTCCCCCCATGGTCAAACTGTATCTCCACAAACTTACCAAACCGACTGCACTTTGTTCATCATAAATTCAAGCAACAGAAGTGGAAATGAGACACCATTCTAAATAACTGGAAATCAATGCCTCAAACATATGCATAGAATGATTCCTACCTTGAATTATTATTCCTAACTGTTTTTGCATTACCAAATGCTTCAAGAACAGGATTAGACTGCAAAATAAGTCATAATAAATGAAAATTCATTCAAATTTCTACTTAAATTCAAGCTTAACACTGAATAAAATGCATTACAGTGACAAGAAGCAACACTGGAATCATGAGATGCATTAATATAACACCACCACTTTGGGAAATATAATATCATCACCTTGTGAAATACGATAAATAAACACTAAATTTGTTACCTCTAAGACTTGCTGCTCCACAGACCGCCCCTCTGTTGCAGATCTTCCACCCATGTAAGCAAGATATTGCATAAGCATTTTTGTGCTCTCGGTTTTTCCAGCTCCACTCTCCCCACTAACCAAAATTGCCTGGCATATTCCCTCATTAATCATCAGTCTGCAGTTTAATTGTACCAATAAGGAACAGTATTCAACAACAACAAAAAACTCACAATAATGTTTGATAGATACCTGTATGCACGATCTGCAATAGCAAAAGGATGTGGGCTCAGCTCACCAAAAGAAGCTCTTTTATATTGTTCCATCATGTGATTATCATATAAATGTGATAGTCTTCGAAAAGGATTAACAGCTATCAAAATTTTCCCTGTGTATGCCTGGAAACAATATTTTGGAACTTAGATCATATATTAAACTTGTTACAGGCAGTGAGGTACACCCTTAAAAAGGTACCATATTCGATTCATGCAGTAGATAGTGACGTGGAAATGCTTCATAAAGGTCATTGAGAAGTTGAGGCTCACAACAGTAATAGATATGATTATGAAACAGGTTGCCTTAACAAATGAACAGAAGAAATTGAGTGTGATAGTGATCAAAAGAGACAGAAATAAGGGAAGTGAATCATAGTACTCACATATATTTCATTCATGTCATATCTGCATCTTAAATTGTGCAAAACCCCAGGTTCATGCAAATAAGCCAGCTTTATCATATCATCCACCCCACATGAAGGAAACTCTGGATCCTTTGGATGGACATTGGAAGCTTTTGCAACAACCTGGAGATAAATAAGATAAAAAAATGGTATCTATGAGAATTTATCCAAAATTTCACACCAAAATGAATGAGGCATATGCCCATGGATATCTGATCAAGATTAGGGTTTTGTCAACATAAATAAAAGATCAAGAGAAAAACATCATGTTATTTCTTAGCAAAAGCCTATAGTTCGATATAGAATGGGGCGGATCATCATGACGATTCTAAAGAAGATATATCATTTTACAAAACAAATAAGTTATTAGCTTGTATTTTGTAAAGATATATTTCTCAACTACTTTAATAAAAAAAACAAAGCATTGATAAAAGGTGTTCCAGAGTCCATACCAAACCTAAACGCATGAAATTCAAAATCTTGGTTGCATTTTTATAAAATGAAGCCAACAAAATAGAAGGTTAATGTGAAGGATTTGTTTGTCCCACATCGGCCAGGAGTTAGGCAGCAATGCTGCTTATAAGTCTGGATAATCCTTAACTCAATAAGATCTTATTGGGTTGAGTTAAGCCTTGGGCTTATAACATGGTATCAGAGCTAGGCCCTGGTCTTATGTGTGAATCTCCCTTCAGCTCTCACAGTGGCTCAAAACTAAGACCATCGTTGTCCGATGTGAGGGGGAGTGTGAAGGATTTTTTTGTCCCACATTGGCCAAGAGTTAGGCAGCAGTGTTGCTTATAAGTCTGAACAATCCTTAACTCAATGAGATCTTATTGGGTTGAGTTAAGCCTGAGTTTATAACAGTTAATAACAAATAATGTTCATCATGTAACTTGTGAGATACTCATAATAGGAATTACAAATAAATAGTACTTGAAAATCTTAAATCCAATCAGTTATGGCTGGCTACTGAGATCTGAGAAAATAGTCTCAAATGCATAAGCTTCTAGTAACTATATGTGGTGTATTATTCAGCATGATAGACATGATGATAGAAACCTTTAGAGAATTTCTACTGATAGCTATAGAACAAAAAAGAAAAAGCAGAGGAAAAAGAGGAGCTGGTTTCGCATCAAGAATATAGTTGCTTCACTGAAAAATATGACGAGCCAATGTCTTATATTCTTTGAAATTTTGAAAGATTGGTAACACTAAGGAATGTCCTTATTGTTGTTTACACTTGATCAAGTAGTAGTTTCTCATGTTAAGAATGGCTCATGTACTTAGAATCTAAATTCTTCTGGTGGGTTGCATTCAATAAACTTTATGAGAGTTCTTTTTTAACATTTCCTGAGCCTCAATCTTTTATTTGAAATTTTTTTTGTAGAAAACAAAATAACTTCTTTTTAAAAGTGTACAACAAGAAGAGTGGGATAGCTGAGCATTTCAACCTCCCCATAAAAGAAAGAAAAGCTACAAAGATTAAGATTCCCTCAACAACAAATAAAAACACATCAAAGAAAGACTAGAATGCTAATTCCAAGAAATAGAAACATGAGAAAAACTTTTGAAATCCTTAATTGATGCTTCTCATAGTGAACTCAAGAACATAATATACTCACACTACTCTCACTTGTATTTGAAAATTTAATAATTCTCCAATTATTTATTTTTTGCTTGGAGAATAGCTAATAGAAGATTGAGTACAAGTCATATCCTTCAAGGCTTCAAAGAATAAGGCTTCATTTGTCTTTTCTCTCCTCAATGATGTGCAAGAAGAAATTAAGAATCAATATTCCACAACTCCTCTAAATTTGAATTTGATATTTGTTCCTCTAAGTAATTTGCTTTGTTCTTTTGAACTCTCCCACCGACCTACACTCATAGAAGAAATATTTAATATTCCTTCTAATCAATATTGGAGATCTACAGGAGGTAAGGTTCATTGGAGTAAACTCGTAGCTTTGATTTGGGCGGTATGGGATGAAAGAAACAAAAGAACCCATGATACAAAAATAGAGAGAATGTGGAAGAAATGAGAAGGTATATAAATTTTAATGATTTGATCTGATTCAATCTCTTCAAGTATTCAAAAATACTGAAAGAAAATCTAATTTGGGACTATCACGAGGGAATAGTTTGATCTACATTTCTTTTTTCATGAATGATAGAAGGGTTTGATTGTAGCTTTGGCTATGAAAGGAGTTTCTTCAATGTATTACATAATTTTTGCTTTTCTTAAAAAAAATTACATTTTTTTAATGAAGAGTAGGACTGCAATTCTCCTTACTTCTTTTTTTTCAAATTATATAAAATAAAGTTGCACCCTGTCAAAGAAAAGAGGAGCTGCTAAGTTGTGATACATCTTACATGGCAATGCAAAATTGTGATCGTGTGACAAAGTGACACTTTGCTTTTCCTAATATGGATCCGTGTTTTATGAGGAATCTTTTTATTAGAAGCAAGATCAGACAAACCACAAGAAGTGGGCAAGCTGACCACCAATAACCAAAAACACAAGAAAACCTTAAACCCTTTTTTTTCTTTTTACCTTTATCAGTAAATATGATTTATCAAAATCGATATATAAGAAAGTATGTCCAGAAACTTGTACAAAGAAATAGCTAAGAGTGTAATCTTGAAAGAAAGGAGAAGCAAAATGAGCCTTTGATATGCATTCAAAGGACTTCCTCGTTTTCCACTTAAAAATCATCTAACAAATTCAGCTTTGACACATATAGATACACAGAACTAAACAGGTAAATATTTTATCTAATCTTTCGGGAATTTAACATGTCCATAGAAGGAAACGAAACTAATTAAAACTAATACAAAACTTCGTGTAAACAGAAGGAAAAAAAGAGAACTCACAGTCTTCCCTGTTGTACTGTTTATCTTAACCTCTTCACCAATGACTTCCAAAACTTCTCCATCAACCCAAGCATCATCGGGATCTTCCACCCAAACAAGAGATCCAACTTGGCTAGCCTGTGTGATCAGAAAATTCATCACTACATTATTAAAAAAAAACAGCAATGTGACATCCTTTTAACTAATTTTAGCACCAACTATAGGTTATGTGCATGGAAATGTACGTGTAAAACTAGCAGGATTGTTAGATTCCACCTAAATAAGGAGATTTAGCTTTGTGTCGTCTTTCTATATGTGTAAGTAAACTTTTAATGAAGGCATTCTTAAATTATCATTTAGATGCGTATATGTGTGGGAACACTTGATTTTTAGCTTTATGCAAACATGATTTGTCAGTGAAGAGCAAAATGCTAAAGGTTTTAACACTTGATTTTGACAGGTACATGATTCTGACATCGTAACTCATAGGCAGCAATACGTCATTACAAGATTATTCCAATCCTTTTCAGCTCATAAATGCTATAAAATGAGCCTCTATTTCTCCTATCTCATTCAAATTTAAGCCAAGATCCTACGTTCAGCTGAAAACAAGAATAAAGATAGCAGAACATCCTAAAGACAAATTAAGGAAATGAATGGGCAATGAATTCCAAGCTTTTAGAGGCAATATCATAACGATCATACCATACTCTCCCAAAATTATATCAGATTCAAATCATAGGCTAAACTGAAAAGTCCTAAAATCCCTCAGAAACAACGACGAAAGAATGCGAATGGAAACATAGTGTGTCTCAATCTCACAGCACCATCCGCACAAAAAAGATTCAATATTCCGCCCTAATTGCTGGAGACTAATATCAACATCGAAAACAAGGACGTAAGTATCAATGCGGCTCTGCTTTGTATCTCTAGATTTTGCAACTTTTGGAATTTAAGTGTACGTTATTGTAATTAAATTATAGGGAAAAAGGGTGGTTGAGTTCTTTCTTTAGACTTTCGTTCTTTTTGTGAAAAAAAATACAACTAACTTTCATTCTAATTTGTCATCAAATATAATAAAATAATATATATAACAGAAATATTTATATTTTTTATATATATTATATATTATATATATCTAATAAAATAGTTTTAATTAAAAATTAAATAATAAAATTTAGTTTATAATTTATTGTAAATATTTTGTAATTTTAAAAAAATTTAATTGAATATTAAAATATTAAATACTTTAATTAAATATTAATCTTTGCATAATATATTGAAAAAATATACATATAATATATACATTATTCGATTATATTTATCAAAAAAATGATGAAAAATTAATTATATCTTGTCACCTTTTTCTTATGGATAAAAGGATTTAAATGACTCATTTTTCATAAACAAATGACCTTAAGAACATTTTTTTAAAAAAACAAAATGATAAATAACATATTCAATGAATATTTGAATATCAAAATTATATCATTATATTTTAACCATATATTAATATATTATTCAAAATATTTTTTATATTAATAGAATATATCTATAGTAATATAAATACATGTATAATTATTAAAATTAAATTTAAATAATATTTTTAATATAAGAATATTTTAATCAATAAAAAAAATTATAAATAATAAAAAGGGGAAGAATAAAAAACTATTATTATAAATAAGAAGAAATTATAATAACTTAAATCGCTAAAACAATTAACCAATTTATTTAAAATTAAGTATCTTAAATTATCATTTTTTTAACAAACGATATTTTTATATGATTTAAATGTGTGATTTGAAATGAGTGAGAATTGAATTTTACCGCAATACTAGAAAAATCACACTTATGTGTTTAAAATGACATAATGTCATTCAAAATTTATATTTCAAGTATATATTAATATATTATTCAAATTTATGTTTCATAATAGAATATATTTATATTTATATTTATATCTATAGTATTTATAAAAGTTAAACAAAATTACTTACATATTTTAAAGTAATAATCATAATTATTTTTATTTTCTTAATTATTTTATAATTCGTTTAAAATTTTTACTTTTTATCAATTAAGTAACAAATTATTGATAATTAAAAACTTTTGATTATCTTGAATTCTATTTAAAATATTTTTTTTAATATAAAATATATTTATATGTTTAATTTTTTATATAATAATAAAAATACTATATTTTTACTTAAAATAAAATTTAATAATAATTATTTTTAATATTTTAATAAATTGTGTACTATTTATATTTATGGTTAATTTAAATAAAAGTATTTATTATATTAGGATTAATATCACAAAAATACTCAAAAATACTTTATTAAGAAATCTAACAGAAATCTTCAAAAATACTCCTAAGATTTCAAAAAATTCAAAAATACCCTTGAAACATAACGGAGGTTAAATCTAACAGAAATGAATAATAACATTTCTAAAATGGAAGAAAAAAACCAAGAAATAATAGACAGAAATAGAAGATATTTCAAAATATTTTTCACAAGAAATAATAACAAGTAAAAAGAAATTTAAAGAAATTTAAAAAATAAAATTAAATCTTAAAGAAGAGATGAATTTAAAGATCCATAATTTTTATTAAGAAAATTATTTCCTATGACATAATTTATTTTGGCATAAGTAATTAAAAATGAATATTAAGGTTACAGATACAAAAAGAATGTATAATTTATCATTGATTGAAAAAAAAATTATATTAAATAAACTATAAAAAATTCCCTACAATGATAGAAAAAATTGGATATATTCATTTAGGAGGAATTCAAATATTAATAAAAGTTCATTTTAAAGAAGGAATAGATACACCAATAAAAATAACATTATTAGATAACAGAATAAAAAATAGACAAGATGTCTTATTAGGAATGATCTATGGTAATTTAGGATACCAAAAGTTCAAATTTATAGCATATCTTAGATTTACTATTAATAAACATGATAAAAATCTAAATCAAATATTAAGTCTAGTGTATGAATTTGAGATAGGAGAATTAATGAAAAAAGAAAATCATATATTTTCAATACATTATCTAATAGCATATTCTTTAACAAATAGTCATAATAGTTCAATATACAAACAAAATAAATTTATAGAAATAGACAAAACTTTTAAGGAATTTGGACAAATAATAAAACTAAAAATATTAACAGACTTTAAAATACCAGAAGAATGGAAATTAGATATCAAAGAAAAACTCTTAATAATAGGAATAAAAAGTAATATTGTTAAAAATAATAGCATGCCAAGATTTACTTTTATAAACCATGAAAGAGAAAATTTTAACCAAAAAGAAGCTAAAAAACTAGAAAATGAGTCAAAATAATGAAGGTGTTAGTTCATGATTGTATATTAGGGAAAAATAATGTTTAGAGATAAAATAAAAAAAATATGTATTTAGAAGTAAATGAAAGCTTAGTAAGTATAGCAAAAAATCAAGCAACATTATTTGAAACTGTACAATTATTAAGTCCAAGAATCAAACACAAAATATTTACAAGAAATAATAGATATAAAAAAAATTACTAAAGAAAATAAAGGAATGTGGTTATAATAAAATACAACAATATATGCACAAGGAATTTTCAGAATTAAGAAAATATGTATACAACATACATAGAAATAATGAAATAATAGGTTATAAATATGATACCTTAGAATGACTAAAAGAAGAACCACCTAGGAGATCAGATTCTTTGATTCCTAAAAATAAAGAAAAATCTAAGAACAAAGAGATAATTCCAATTTGATGGAATATAGAAAAAAATTAGAAAGAAAATTCATGGACTTTGAAAATAGGGATATAGAAATATTAGTTAGTTTATTGACATTAGCCAATGAAGAAATAGAAGAACATTATAATGAAAAACTTTGTACTAACAAAGAAGAGGATGATATGACATTAATGAGTGAAACTGATTTTGAACCAGAAAATAGGACCCCAAAAGATCATATGTGATGCTTATTTTCGCAAGTGTTGTACGAATCGTTTAAGTAATAAAGTGTACAAAAGTACGGATATCGAACCCACAAGGAATGACGTTACTAAGTACCGAAATTGACTAACCTTAAGTTTATTTGAAAACCGAATTGTTGAAATTGTTTTAAAAGCAAATTAACATAAAACTAAACGCAAATAACAAAATTTAATGTTGTTCATAAATGATTAAAAACGCTAAGGCATTTGATTTCGCTAAATCAATTCAATCTGATTTCAAGTCATGTTATATGAGAATCAAAGCTAAAAGTGATTGTTGAAAAACCCAAATTTACCTAATACTCTCTCTCGAGTTATATTAGAATTACTTATCTATGAAAATCAATTATATTTCTATGAAGATTTAATCACAAACAAGCACATTAAGATTTATGGAATTTCTAGAGTAACCACATACATCATGCATTAGTTTTCACACTCGCATTCAACATACGGTATTTATCACAAGAAGCATTCATTACATATCTCCTCTCGTCTCAATATAATGCAACTAATCATCTAAATCTTGGCCAGAAATTTAAAAGCATTAAGCATGGAAATAAACACTCAACTTGAAAACAATGAACTCATATACCAATAACAAAAGAAATCAGATTTCCTTGATTCAACTACGTCATAGCCTTAGCAAAAACGAATTAGTTCATAACGAAAATAAGAACAATCATTATTTCAATTGAATTCATGAATAACAAATCTGAATAAAATGCATAATATGAAGGCTAAGGAGAAGAGATGAAAAACTCTTGAAGATGAAGACTTGGTAGCAACAATGGTGCTGATTCTTCAAGCTTTTCCAAACTTTCTCTCCAAAATTGCCTTTTTTCCTCCAAAATTGCCTCAGATCTGTTCTCTCTGCCGTCGCCCATTTCTCTATCATATTGTATATATAGATCTAGGGTTTTGGGGGTAATTTTGGAACAAAACAACCAAAAAAATCTGTTTTCGGACGAAACTCACCGACAGCGACATTATTCTCGCCGCGGCGAGATTTCTGGAAAATAAAATTTTTGGTTTTTCAATTTTGGCCGGCGGCTAAATGCATTTGGCCAGCGGCGAGATAAATTTGGCCGGCGGCGAGATGAATTTGTCAAAATTTGTGCTCTCGGGAAGATTTTCGCCGTGGTCTCTGTAGGATTTTCGCCGGCGGCGAGAATAGTCTAGCCGGTGGCGGGATTTCCAAATTTTGAAACTTTGTTTTCTTTTTATTTTCACTCAATCCCGATCATTAAACTTTGTCCCAAACTTCTCCAAAATCATGATTTTACCTGAAATTGTACTTTAAACACGAAATACCCGTGAAATGACATTTGTGGATTAAATAATCAAATAAATGCAATTTTCACACAAATATCAACATTTAAATCATAACAAAAATGCAATAATTTGACTCTTATCAACAACCCCCAACCAACTTCTTGCTAGTCTCTTAGCAAGAAAACGATCTATGAATAATTTCAAAGGAGACATTAAAAGAAAAATTCAAAGGAAATTTATTTTATTTACAGCATTACATTAAGCGTATGCAATAAGCCTTTAAACCCCTAGGCGGCCCTAGTAGGACGAGTTGTAGTCTCGTGAGGGCTTCCAGTGATGATACCCACAAACATCTTACCTATAACTATCCTAACTTAAAACAATAAAATCACATAACAAATAATTTGCACAAATGTCTCAAAAATTGTAAATAACACCCAACATATAGAATAATTAAATGTCACCTAAGCTTTAAGAAATCTCAAATGCCAATTTTACTTTTGTTATTGACTCTTAAACATCCATCAAACCACAAACTAATAGCCATAATGCCCGAATAATATTATGCATAACATCCCTAAACAAAAAGGTGAAATCTCAAACTCCATAGGCTCACTTTTCAAACCTCTCTCCACTAATGAAGGAAAATACACCACTTCGGATCAATAGGACTTTATGAGGCTTGTAATGTTAGGCTTAGGTATTTGGTTAAGAAAGAACGGGAAGTGTCAAAATACAAATAAGGGCACTTATTAGATTAAACACAACCAATTAAGTAAAAGAGTAACACCATTCAACCCAAATTGTTTCTTCCGATCATAACCCATTTTTCTAAAGATAAACAAAATTCTTCCTCAATCTTTCACCTCAGTACATCCATCACTAACACTCTTTTATTTACTAGAATGTGAAGGCTTTCTTTTTCTTCTTTTTTTTTTTTTGAATCCTTACTCCAATTGCTCTTGAAAAGCCAACCACTTTCTTCCAATATATGTGGAAATTGTTTTTTTATTGTTTTTTTTTTCATCCTTACTCCAATTGCTCTTGAAAAGACATAACCCCTAACCAATTTCTTCCAATATATGTGAAAGATTTCTCCAATTGCTCTTGAAAAGTTTGTGTTCAAAATTAAGTGCTCTTAACAAATAAGGTAGGAATTATATATATATATATATATATTTGGCTCAATAAAAGGTAGGTTATATAAGGCAAAAAGAAAGAAAAGTAAGGCTAACAATATGTTTAAATAGGCTCAAAGAGGTTACTAGTGACATAAGGATAACAAGGTAGGCTTAAAATGGCACAATCGATCCAAAAATGGCCTATATCATATCCTAAACAGTGCAATTCCAAATTATTTCGCCTCAAGAGGTTTTCAAATGAGTTCTAGAGTTTGTTGAGATCACAAAAATGTCAATGAAAAATTTGCACATAAAACTTCTCTAAGCATTTAGACTAATCAACCAAATCATACCACATACCAAAAGAGTCGTCAACTAGGTAAAATCAACATTTGAAATTATCTTTAAACCGAAGCAAAATTTAATGTCTTCTAAAAGCTACTTGTTATCACAATCACATTATTATCATCAACGTGCAAATTAAAATAAGTAAAATGCAAATAAAATAAAAATAAAAATAGAAATAAGACAATAAACAAATAAAAGAAATTAAATCAAAATGCAGAAAAATAAATGGAAAATCAAAATTAAACACAAATAAACACACAAACAAAACTACTAAAAATGAAGGAAAGAAAAGATTTACCGTTTACCGCACCCCCAACCAAAACCTTACATTGTCCTCAATGTAAGAAAGGAAAGAGAGATCTTCTTTCCACCGGTGGTGAAACTGCCCTCGCCGATGGTGAACGTAAGATTTTTTTTTCTTAGATGGGATGGCATTGGCTTTAGCTCAATCTTGTTGGCTCCATTCTTTACCACTGAGGTTGGAGTTTCATTTGTTCCCAACTCCTTAAATGTTTCATCACTGCATAAATATTCATTAGGTGCTGCCAGTAATTCAGAACATTGTCTCGTCCCCTCATCTTCCTCCTCAATTGTTGCAGATTTCACAAGGCAAGCTTCTAGTGGTAGCAATGAAGTTCTCTCCTCAAAAGTTTCCGAGATTAACCCGTCAAGAGTGTTAATTTGAAAACAAGAATGTACATTACTTGGAAATTTTATTTCTTCAAAAACATCAAAAGTTACTTGTTCATCTTGCACCCGTAGAATGAGCTTTCCTTGCTGAACATCAATCAATGTTCTTCCAGTTGTAAGGAACGGTCTCCCCAATATCAACGGTATCTCTCTATCTTTCTCCATGTCAAGCACCACGAAATCTACAGGGAAAATAAATTTGTCGACTTTAATTAAAACATCCTCAATTACCCCTAGAGGATATTTCACCGATCGATCCACTAATTATAAAGAGATTGAAGTGGGCTTCACTTCTCCCAGGCCTAGTTTCCTGAAAACAGAAAATGGCATCAAATTAATGCTTGCTCCTAAATCACATAGGACTTTATCAAAATTGCAACTTCCTATAGTACAAGGTATAGTAAAACTCCCTGGGTCTTTCAATTTCTGTGGCAGTTTTCTTTGAAGAACTGCACTGCACTCCTCATTTAGCATGACAGTTTCATAATCTCCCAACTTCCTCTTCTTTGATAGAATTTCCTTCATGAATTTTGCATACTTGGGCATTTGTTCCAACATCTCTGCAAAAGGAATGTTAATATGCAATTTCTTAAAAATATCCAGAAATTTATCAAATTGATTATCAAGCTTTTTCTTATTCAATCTTTGAGGATATGGGATAGGAGGCTCATATTTCGCATATGGGGAAGGTTGAATATCTTGGGATCTTGATGGATTTTCTTTAGATTCTTCCATATTTTTCTCCGATTTCCTCTGCCATTCAAGTTCTTTAGCACTTCTCAATGTGATAGCCTTTGCATGCTCTATGGGATTTATTGTGTCACTAGGCAGCAATCCTTACAACCTTTCTGCAATCTGCTTTGAAAGCTGCCCTAGTTGGTTTTGGATGTCCCTGTTGATTGCCTCTTGATTTCTAAAATTTGCTCTTGTCTCCTTAATGAACTTTCCCAAAATTTCTTCCAAATTTGTTTGTTTTTTCTCCTGGGGTTGGTAGGAAGATGATGATAGTTTGAATCCCCCTTGGTTATT
Source organism: Hippophae gyantsensis (assembly GCA_030763125.1). Lineage (NCBI taxonomy): Eukaryota > Viridiplantae > Streptophyta > Magnoliopsida > Rosales > Elaeagnaceae > Hippophae > Hippophae gyantsensis. The sequence continues at coordinate 23,432,768 of CM061039.1, read as the reverse complement.
TCCCCATGAAAAATTTGGATGATTTCTCCAACCTGGATTGTAGGTGTTCGAGTATGGGTTATGTTGACGTTTTTGGAAATTTGAAACATAATTTGCTTGCTCAGCATTTGTTGAAGCAAATGGATTTCCAACTTGGCACTCGATACTAGCATGATTTCCACCACATAAATCACATTGTGCAGTTGGTTTGGATTCGAATTTGGATGACAAAGAATCCATCTTTCTTGAAAGAACAGTAACTTGAGCTAACAAAGCATTCACTGAATCAATTTCATTCACTACTGCTGGTCTTTTTGCAATTACCCGCTCTGAATGCCACTGATTTTTGTTTTCTGCCATAATCTCTAACAACTCATGAGCATCCTCCGGTGTTTTTCCCATTAAAGACCCTCCAGCTGCAGCATCAATCATTGCCCGATAGTTTGAAACCAACCCATTATAAAATGTAGAGACTTGTAGCCAAATTGGTATACCATGATGTGGGAATTTCCTCAACATTTCTTTGAATCTTTCCCAAGCTTCATACAATGATTCTTGGTCATACTGTGTAAAAGATGTGATTTCATTCCTTAATTTTGCTGTCTTAGCAGGAGGAAAGAACTTGGATAAGAATTTCTGAACCAATTCATTCCATGTTGTAATTGATCCTGGTGGTAATGAGTTTAGCCACTCCTTGGCTTTATCCCGAAGTGAAAAAGGAAAAACCCTCAATCTTACAGCATCTTCGGACACACCATTTATCTTGTAAAGATCACACACCTCTAGAAAGTAAGCAATATGTGCATTTGGATCATCCTTTGACATTCCCCCAAACTGATTTGATTGAACCATTGAGATAAAGGATGGTTTTATCTCAAAGTTATTGGCTTGAATAGTTGACCTCCTTATACCTGAAATAGTTCCAGCAACATTAGGCGCAACATAATCCCTCACAGCTCTACGATTTCCACCTCCCTCAACAAAATGGTGGATCCATGGCTATTTGTCTATTAGGAGCTGAAGTTGAACGTCTTCTCTCTCGGTTTAGACACCTATATGTTCTATCAATCTCCGGATCAAATGGAAGAAGGTTAAGGCTTCTTGTACGTCTCATACAAAAATCCTACAACCAGAAAATCAACTAACACAAAAACAACACAAAGTTATTAATTTTTTTTGATAAATAAAATAAAACAGCAAAATAAACAAAATTAAAAATGAAAGAAAGATAAAACAAATTAACTTCAAATTAAAACTAAGATTAGGTAGTATCGATATTAATAAAATCAAACCATTCCCCGGCAACGGCGCCAAAAACTTGATGCTTATTTTCGCAAGTGTACCAATCGTTCAAGTAATAAAGTGTACAAAAGTACGGATATCGAATCCACAAGGAATGGCGTTACTAAGTAACGAAATTGACTAACCCTAATTTTATTTGAAAACTGAATTGTTGAAATTGTTTTTAAAGCAAATTAACATAAAACTAAACGCAAATAACAAAATTTAATGTTGTTCACAAATGATTAAAAACGCTAAGGCATTTGATTTCGTTAAATCAATTCAATCCGATTTCAAGTCATGTTATATGAGAATCAAAGCTAAAAGTGATGGTTGAAAAACCCAAATTTACCTAATACTCTCTCTCGAGTTATATTAGAATTACTTATCTATGAAAATCAACTATATTTCTATGAAGATTTAATCACAAACAAGCATATTAAGATTTATGGAATTTCTAGAGTAACCACATACATCATGCATTAGTTTTCACACTCGCATTCAACATACGGTATTTATCACAAGAAGCATTCATTACATATCTCCTCTCGGTCTCAATATAATGCAACTAATCATCTAAATCTTGGCCAGAAATTTAAAAGCATTAAGCATGGAAATAAACACTCAAGTTGAAAACAATGAACCCATATAACAATAACAAAAGAAATCAGATTTCCTTGATTCAACTACGTCATAGCCTTCGCAAAAACGAATTAGTTGATAATGAAAATAAGAACAACCATTATTTCAATTGAATTCGTGAATAAAAAATCTGAATAAAATGCATAATATGAAGGCTAAGGAGAAGAGATGAAAAACTCTTGAAGATGAAGACTTGGTAGCAACAATGGTGATGATCCTTCAAGCTTCTCCAAACTTTCTCTCCAAAATTGCCTTTTTTCCTCCAAAATTGACTCAGATCTGTTCTCTCTGCCGTCGCCCCTTTCTCCATCATATTGTATATATAGATCTAGGGTTTTGGGGGTAATTTTGGAACAAAACAACCAAAAAAATCTGTTTTCGGACGAAACTCGTCGGCAGCGACATTATTCTCGTCGCGGCGAGATTTCTGGAAAATAAAATTTTTGGTTTTTTGATTTTGGCCGGCGGCCAAAATAATGTGGCCAGCGGCTAGATGCATTTGGCTGGCGGTGAGATAAATTTGGCCAGTAGCGAGATGAATTTGTCAAAATTTGTGCTCTCGGGAAGATTTTCGCCGTGCTTTCTATAGGATTTTCGTCGGCGGCGGGATTTCCAAATTTTGAAACTTTGTTTTCTTTTTATTTTCACTCAATCCCGATCATTGAACTTTGTCCCAAACTTCTCCAAAATCATGATTTTACCTGAAATTGCACTTTAAACACGAAATACCCGTGAAATGACATTTGTGGATTAAATAATCAAATAAATGCAATTTTCACACAAATATCAACATTTAAATCATAACAAATATGAAATAATTTGACTCTTATCAATATGAAACTAATTTCAATACCAGTCCCTTACCAAGAAGGAACATCTGACCCATATAGGAGAGAAAAAATAGGCAAAGAAAAGAACAACTTGATATCACAGATAGAAGAAGATAACCACCTAAAATGGAGGAATGGTTGCATTGGAGAACTAGAGGTAGTATTCCACTAGAGTTCAAACTCCATGATAATTATAAGTCTGAACTTCTAGATTTAAATTGTATAAGAGATAGGAAGAAAGCCTTCTATGAATGGGCTAGTGGCATGAGTGTGCTAATACAAACCTCTTAAACTACCCAAACAAACCCGTTAATCTATCGGGTACTTATAACACACAAAATGACAGGAAATGTTAAAGTTTGGTTTTCAAACTTAACATATTAACAACATTTTTTAATGCAAGAAAATTCTTCCACAAGAAGAGAATACTTAGATACATTAATAAATGAAATATACAAAGAATTTATTGGAGAAGATAAAGGAAGGACTATCACTGAATCCAGTCAAAATGAAATCAATGAAGGTAAATGACATCTAACAAATATGGAAATTTGTAACGTGTGTTACATAGATTCTTTTATTTGTGAATATGAAATGTATTACCATAAATTACCACCCTCTATGCAAACAACTTATAAAGAAATGTTTTTTTTCCAAAAATTACCTAGAACACTACATAAAAACCTTAATAGAAAATTGGGAACAAAGAAATAGAGAAATTATACCAAATATTCTAGGAGGAAAAATAAGAACCCTTATAAATGGGATCATTATTAAATGCCAAGAAAGAAAAGAATATAAACAGATAAGAGGAAATGATAAAATCTGATGTGATACAAGAGATTTTAGAATACGAAGAAAATATGGATGTAATATAAAATCTTATAAACAAAAATATAAATATAAAAAATATAAAAGATTTAAAAAATATAAATTCAGAAAACAAAATTTTCAAAAATATAAAAAGAGATTTAATAGAGAAACTATAAGAAAAGATATTTTAGAAGAAAGAAGTATAAACCTTCTAAAAAAAGAATTATTGCCTTTCAGGAAAGAAAAAATGCAAATGTTGGATTTGTAATGAAGGACATTATACTATCGAATATCCAAGCAGACATCAACATAAAAAGGAATTTCCACAAAAAGAAAAAATCTTAGAAGAAGTTTTTAAAATGGAATTAGAACCAATTGAGGAATCTAATATAGATGATACTTATAGTATCTATCTATTGAAAAAAGCTGATAAAGAAATAACTAACTCAGAATATGAACACTTAAATTATGGATATTCTTCATCAAAAGATAAATGATTTGTATAGTATTACAAATCCAAATAGTACTTACATTAAAGTAGGACTAAAATTTAAAGGTTATAACACTTATCATTTACATGCATATATAGATACAAGAGCTAGTATGGTGTGTAACCAGTAGATATGTATTTTCAGAAGATAATTGGAAACAAGCACCAAAAGATTTAATTGTAAGAATTGCTAATAATACTACAATAAAACTTAATAAGGTATTAAAAGATACTGATATAATGATAGGCGGAGAAAAGTTTCACATTCCTACCATATATCAACAAGAAATAGGAGTTGATTTGTTAATAGGAAATAATTTCCTAAACTTATATCAACTTTTCACACAACATTTCGACAAAATAAGTCTCACAACCTTAGAAGGAGATACCATATATGTCTCTAAAATAAGAAAAACTTTAGCTGTCTCAAACCCAACTTTTATGCAACAACATAAAAAGCAAAAACGTGGTGAGATAGAAGATGAATAAAAACCTTATTTAGAAAATATTTTATTAGATATAGAAGAGAAACAAAACTCTTTTCTCAATGAAATACAAGAAGACAAAGCTCTAACAAGCATTAGAAAACTATTAAAAAAAGTTAGTTCAGAAAATCCTTTAGAGCTAAAAATAAATAAATCTAAAATAATAGTCAATATAAAATTAAGAGATCCTAACAAGATCATAAGAGTAAAACCAATGATTTATACTCTAGAAGACATGATTGAATTTGAAAAAAAAATTAAGAACTTTTGGAATTAAAAGTCATAATACAAGTAATTCACCTCACTCTAGTCCAACATTCTTAGTTGAAAAAGAAGCCGAGAAAAGAAGAGAAAAAAAAGAATGGTAATAAAATTTAAAGTATTAAATAAAGAAACCATTGACGATTGATACTTCATACCAAAAAAAGAAAAACTACTATCATTAATAAAAGGAAAAAAAATATTTCTCAAGTTTTGATTGCAAAAGTAGATTTTGGCAAATAAGATTAGATGAAGAATCCCAAAAATTAAATGCATTTATTTGCCCCTAAGGATAATTCCAATGGACAGTTATACCATTTGGATTAAAATAAGCTCAAGGTATTTTTCAAATATATATGGATAATATTTTCAAGAAATTACAAGATATTTGCTATGTTTACATAAATGATATTTTGGTTTTCAGTAATTAATTAAATAAACATTATTTGGATATTATCAATATTCTACAAAAATATAGAAAAAAGGCAATACTTGCTCAACAAAATATTAAATACTTAGGCTTGGAAATTGAATATGGAAAATATAATCTATAACCCCATACACTAAATAATATTCAAAGTTTTCCTAGTGAATTAAAAGATAAAAACCAATTATAGAGATTTTTAGGATGTCTAGCATATGCATAAACATACATCAAGAAACTTGCAAAAATGAGAAAACCATTACAAGAAAAATTGAAAAAAGATCATATCTGGAAATGGATCAAAGAAGATACTTTATATATGGATAGAGTAAAATCAAAGATAAAAATTTTACTAACTTTATAATGATAAGATGATAATTGAAACAAATATTTCACAAGAATATTGGAGAGCATTTCTTAAAGCAAGAGTAGATAACAAAAAAAAATATCTTTGTAGATATACATCAAGATCTTTCCAAGGTTCAGAATTAAATTACCATAGTAATGAAAAAGAATATTTAGTTGTTAAAAAAACTATTAAGAAATTTGCAATATATGTTATAAGCTCCAGATTCATTGTTAGAAAAGATAACAAGAATTTTGGTTATTTCTTAAGAACTAATATTGTAGGTGATTACAAACAAGGAAGATTAGTTAGATGGCAACAATGGTTCAACCATTACAATTTTGATGTTAAACATTTTCTAGGCCATAAAATAGCTTAGCTAATGCTCTTACCAGAGAATTAGCACCTCTAACTATTTTTATGTTTTTAGGAATGGAACATCTTGATATCAAAATCAAGATAAAGGAAAAGGAGATAAAAATCCTATAAGAACAACTCGAGCTGCTATATCTCGATAAATATCTTATAGAGACAGGAAAGAAACAAGAAGAACCTAACAGTTCACAAAAACTTTTGAAACCACTAAGCTTAATTGGGTAGATGAGGTAGAAAAAGAAGAACATAAAATAGTTTATATGGTCTATAATGGCCTAAAACCAAGAATTTATAACAACTGGACAGAAGCTAGCAAATCTATTCTAGGAATTAGTGGAGTAACTCATAGAGCCTTCACCAATAGAATAGAAGTAGAAGGTAGTTATGCCAACTACAAAACATCAAAACTGATAATTCTAGAGAAAATAGTAAGAAATTATTTTGCAGCATTACAACAACAACCAACATCTCCAAGCAGGTTGAAAAATCTTGGAAAGATAGCAAGGCCTCTAGTGCTATTTAGAGAAACATCTCCTTTAGAGACATAAAAAATAGTAAAACATTCAGTGCAATTCAAGGAGACATCTCCTAGAACTACTCCAATCATTGAAGATAAAAATGACCAATATAGAAACCTCAGTAAACCACAATGGTTGAGTCTTTATAACTTGGCCAAAAAATCTACCCAAAAATATATTGAAGATATGAAGTTCTATACTACAAATAAGGAATTTCCTATAGAAAGTAAATTCAATATATTAGAAGGAGCTGATCCAATATTTATGTATAAAGCCTTTCATGCAAGACTAATAGAAAATATATATCCAGGAATTAATTTAAGTGAGTTAAATTATTTCCCAAAGAATTTCAAAAGAGCAATCAAGAACATCAAAAGAAAGATTAAAACATGTGATAAACCTGTTTATCTTATATTTTTCAGTTCAATAATGGACTAGAATGGGGAAGGAAGTATTAGTCCCTACCACTTCATCAAGATAGGGATTTTCAACACAAATAGAGAAGTTCCCAAACCAATGGCACTTCCAGAAAAGGAATTCAACACAGAAGAGCTTTGTGTACTAAGAGGTCAAATACTAGGCCAAATTTACTATGAACTTAAGAAGATTGACAATTCTACTGAGATCAAAGTAAATTATTCAACTAGTAAATTCATCCTCATTTCCCACAATAGCATGGCTCTGTCAAAAGAAGATGGTGAAAAAATTACCAAATACGAAACCAATTTTAATTGTAACAACCTACAAATTGGTCAAAAAACAAGGAAAGGATTCTGCTTTTAAGCCAAAAAAAGCCACCAAAGACCACAAATTCATTCTCTGCATCAAAGACTGAGAAGATGAAGATGTGTCATCATCAACGTCATCAAAGGAACTATCCGCAGAAAATGACAAAGAAAAATAAGAAAAGAAATTGTCGATAAAAGAAATTGAGATGTAGATGCCACATCTTAGTCGGCAACATGTGCCAAGGAAAAAAGCAGTGGCTATCCTTTAAAATAAAAAAAAATCATATGAATTATTAAAGTAAGGGTAAAATAATAATTTTAGTCTTATAAATAGGGATTCCTTATGCTATAAAATAAACCCTTATTCTCATTTCAAAACAAACACGAATACATAGAAATCTAGAGCTATCTATTCTAAAACACTCTAGCATAGAAAATCCTCTATCTAGAAATCTTAATACTAATAATGTTATACCCAATAATTATAAGCGACTAAGCACCTTTTCAAGGTTCTTAGTTGGTCTTAAGTTGTAATAATTATTATTTTATGAATAAAATGGAGTTTAGTTACTTTTCTCTAGTAGATCAACTATTGGACACCATTTATGTAAGGATGTAGAAGGCTCACCATTGCTTGGAGTGCATTGAGGTTTGAGCAAAGCTAAGGCATAACAGATATAACAAAAAAAGACGAAGAGAAGGGAAGCTCATGGTAGACCTATCAAATTCAGGTATAATAATTATAAATTTAAGTTAGTTAAGAATTTTGAATGTTTAAATATTTGTTTACAACAAGACATAATGCTGCTAAAATAGGAAAATGGAAATATTTTTAGAAATAAACAACTAATAATTCCATATAAAATCAAAGATAAAAATTTAATTCTTTTAGAAACATTTGATAAAGGTTATCTCTATCATTTAAATGAAAATTTTAAAGATGAAGATTGTGAAATTTGTCTTAAAAATTTTAAAAGATTTAAAACCTTATTAGATATCTATACAGATTATATTAAAGTTATCACAAGCATCATAGACCATCATGTTTTAAGAACATTAAAAGACTATTTTAATCAAAAATACGTAAGAATAGAGGAAGAAGAATTTACAACTTAATGTTTGGATACTACTTCTTGGAAGATTATAAATACATTGTATGTACACAAGAAAAATATGTTTGTATATTACGAATAAGACAAAATAATATACATTCAACACATATGATTTATCAAGATAATACTTTATGAACATCAAATCATTAGTACATAAATTAGAACTATTAGATTTAACAAATGAAAGAATAATTTTTAATTTTAAAAGATAATTAATAGATTCAGAATTAGAATTAAGTAACCAATATAAAGAAGAACATAATATACTATGCAATTGTAATGAATATAGAAGAAAATTATATTTATACCAAAAAATAATAAGTTTTTTAAACAAATTATTACCTTCAGTAAATAAACAAAAAATCATTAACTAGGTCAATATTAACTCATAATTAAAAATTGTATCGATCTGTAAAAATTGATATCAGATTCAAGAAATAGTATTCTAAATAATAATTAATGGAAAATTAACACTAATAAAATCTAAGAGTATTTTTGATATTTTATAAACCTTAGGAGCATAAATGAAGATATGCCAAACTTTAGAGATATTTAAAATATTATTCTATTATATTAATATAATCTTTGTTTTTATATAAATAAACCAGAATTCTAACTTTGATATTATTATATTATATTAATATAATCTTTGTTTTTATATAAATAAACCACAATTTTGACTTTGGGATGATAACTTTTTTTTTTCTTTTCTTTATTTTTTATTAATTATTTACACTAATAAATATATAATATTTATATAATACATAAATATATTTTATTTTTTATTTTTATACTAATAAATACTAAAATATTTACATCATAAATGAATTTTTATGAAAAATTATTTTATAAATTTACTTTCTTTCTTTTTTTATTATACAATAATAAATATTAAAATATTTTTATAATAGATAATAATTATATAATTTATATATCTTCTATATAAAAACCCTGTATAGTTGCTATAGTGATGTTTGGTCATTCGAACACAATAAATTGTATTTTATATTTTTATTAGTTTTTTAAACAACTAAATATCAAAATATCAATATAATTGATATATTTTTATTAATTTTTTATATTAATAAATATCAAAATATTCATATAATAAATATATTTTTTATGAATAACTATTATATATAATTTAATAATTTTATGGTAATAATTTATACAATTAATAGTTACTTTTTTAATGAGTATTCGATTAATTCACTCATAAACATATCATTTTTTGTTTAACGTTAATATAATAAAACTTTTTTTTATGAATAATTATTTTATATTAATACTAACAATTCATATAGTTCATTATTTTACTATTAATTGTATAAATTATTACCATAAAATAATGAACTATATGAATTGTTAGTATTAATATAAAATAATTATTTGACTTATTTATATATATTACCATAAAACAATTCATGTCTATTTTTTATATATAATTAATTTTTTATTTAATAAATATTAATTAAATAAATTCATATGTTTTTTCTATTATATTTGACTTATTTATTAAATAAAATTATGTAATTATTATCAATATCTTAATAAGTCACTCATGTTTATATTATATTTGGATTATATTGCTCATAAAATTATTACTATTACATATTTATTTATCACTAAAGTAATTAAATAATTAATTATTAGTCTTAATAATATTTGTGCAAACCAATTTTTAAAATATTTGAACATCAAGTTTTTAGTTATAATAAAAATAACTTAAAAATTATATTTAAATCCTTACTTTTTTATTTATAAAATACAGAATTTAAAATGATAATAATTATTACTAGATAATTATACTATTATATATTTATCAAATTTAAATTATTTGTGCACTACTTCCATAAAAAAGCCACAACTTTTTTTATTCTTTTTTTTTGTTAGTTTTTTTACACCAAAAAATATCAAAATATTTATATAATAAATACATATTTTATATATTTTTTAATTATTTTTCCACCAATTAATATCAAAATATCCATATAATAAATAGTTTTTACGAATAGTTATTTTGAAAGTTTACTTTTTTTTTATAATAAACACTAATAAATATTGTATAATTTATATTTAATAAAAAGTCATAATCTTGTGGCTTTGGTCGACGATGGTCTTTTTCATTCTTTTATTTTTGTTAGTTTTTTACACTAATAAATATTAAAATATTTATATAATAAAAACATATTTTATACTCTTTTGTAATTTTTTATATCAATAACTATCAAAATATCATATAATAAATATATTTTTATAAATTATTTTGTAAGTTCATTATTTTTGTCTTGTACACTAATAAATACCAAAATATTCTCATAATATGTAATAATTTTACAATTTTATTTGATATTTTTATTGTGTATAAACATTACATTGTTAACCTTTAATTATTATTTTATGGATCATAATTGAATTAAATTAGTCATACTTTTCGTATCAAGATCATGTTATATCTAATATCAATTAATAAATAGTTAACTAAAGTACGTTATTTTTAAGCAAAAAATGCTCTATACTCGATCAAGTTTTGTCTATCATGTTAAAGTTCATATGTGTCGTCCTATTATATTTAATTTATTTATTAAATGAAGTATCACTCATATTTAGACTGTGTGTCACTTTCACAAATTAGCATACATATTACTCATAAAATAATTATTATTGTGTATATATTTTTCACTAAAAACTAATTAAATAATTATTTTTATATATTTACTCTTTATTAAAGTAATAAATTTATTAACTATTTATTTTAAGAGTATTTTTACCATCTTTATATAAAATTTTAACATTAATTTTTTTTATTTAAAGACTTTTCTTTTTCTTTTATTTTTTAAAATAAATAATTTTATAACAATAATAATTAATTAATTAATATTATTATATATTTATCAAATTTAAATCATTTACCCATCCTTTATGCAGGTCCAAAACTAGCATAACAATAAAAAACAAATTAGATAATATATATACATGTTTTAAAATCATGATTAACCAAAATCAAACATATATTAATATAGTTTTTTATACATATATTATATAATAAAAAACACTTTTAAAAATACACATTATATTAAATAATTAGATTATTTTTTTATTATTACATATATATTTTTATTTTACCTAAATAATTATATACTAAAAGCTAAATAACTAAAAATAATATCAATAAGTATTATTTAATTTTTAAAACTTTTTAAGCTAATTATATTTTTAAATAAATGTTACAAATAAAAATAATAGTTAAACTATAGGTGAACACTTTTAGTATAAAATATTTATTCATAATTTATAATTATTACTCGAAATTGATACCAAAAGGTTATAATAAATCGTATAACTATTTTCACCTGTTCTCATCTGTACCTACAAAGACGGATCCAAATGGTGGGTTATTGGGCTATTGTCACCCCAATTGTTTTTTGCATAATTTCTTTACGGTACTAATATTTATAATTTAGTCTGTTCAGTTAGAGATAGTAAAAATATCCATTGAAACTTTATGAATATTTATTCGATGTTTACCACTATGCATCGGATAAAAATGAATCACTTTTAGATTATGATTTACACACAAAATCAATGAATAATATCATATCATGATAGATTGATCCGTAGATCGGATTGATCCGTAGATTCTTACAAATCCAAAGTTTTTTAAAACTATAATTTTAGAAGTAAAAAACTCACATATTTCTAACATATTTTTTTAATTTTTACAATTATTTATTTAAAAAAAAATTACATTATGAGTAATTTTTTTTAAAAAAATTCTCTATTACATTTTTATAAATTTAACTTTCTCTCTCTTATCATTTTCATAAATCTATCTATTATTTAAAATTTATTTAACCAAAATTTAAATCACATTATATTCATAAATAGTTATTTCTTATTATATTTATTATAAATAATATTATTTTTCTAATTTTGAGTAATTAACTCAAATTTTATTTTTTATTTGTGAATAAAATAAAATCTTATCAAATTTATTGAATAAATGTGCAAATGATGCTCCATTTAAAAATTTAAATGGGATCAAGTTAATACATATACAAAATTTATTATAAAATTATTAAAGTTTTTTAAAATTTATATGATTATAATATTAATAAAAAAAGTTAAATAAAAATTGGAGTATATTTATTAAGTAAGAAATTTTTTTTAAAAAATCCTACAATATATATTGTTCTTTTTTTCATTTATTAATCTAAAATATATAACACATCATATTAAATAATGTTTAATTTTAATAAAAATTAAAGGAAAAAAGAATGATTTAGATTGGGTCATCATTCATAGATTAATACCTCATATAATTTATATGATATACATAAAAAAAATATCAAATTAAACTTAATATTTTGATAAGTAAATTGAATCAAATCCCATCAATTATCATCTCTAAGTTCAATTAGTTTAAATATATGTATTTTTAAATAAAATATTGAAATTATTTTAATTCAAATGTGAAACTTAACGTGTTAAATCTTTAATAACATATTACAATATGAGCCAAATCTCAGCATCAATTATTTTAGTAATTGTAAATAGTGTACTTCAAACTTAAATTAAAAAAAAATGGTGAGTATTATGCCACAAGTGAACATACAATAATATAAATTAAGTTTTTATTTGTCATATATATTTTTCTTTAACGGATTCTTCTATCTCTTTTTTATAAGCAAATAAAAAATTGTAAATAAGTTTTTTTTCCTTATTTTTAATTTAATATAATATAATTTCTTATTTGAGGCATGAAAATAACATAAAATATATATTACTTTATATTTTAATTTTATGTTGATTTGAATTTTAATGTTGGTAATACTTCTATATTTTAATTTTGTTAACTTAATTTTTTTTACCTTAGAAAAAATAATTGTCTCATTTTTTTATCATGTTTATTTTGCTAATTATTAATTTTGTATATTATTACATTTATATTTCATTTTTTTAAATAATTTTTTTTCACTCATAAGAAAATAAATGAGAGGAGGATAAATATAAATTTCTAATCAAATATTACTCTAATTTAAAATATGAATATTCAAATATTTTTAGATATATATATTAATAAATAAACATACAATAATAGAAATATATAACAATGATAAAGTAAATAATTAGTTTTAGTTAACATGATGAAGTCACATAAGATATGTTGTTGAAGAGGTTACAATGGTCAGCTTCAATCTTTGCTTAACGATAAGAAATATCCTCTCCAACTACTACCCTTCACCAAGTAATCAAGTTTTCGGAGGAGAGGAGATTAGGGGAGACCAAGCCAAAAGTTGTTATAACATTACTATAAAGAAAATGTCTTGTAAATAGAAATTATCGAGAGGTTTCCCTAGGAAAAGGCCAAAGAGCCAAAACCTTATTAAATCAATCGACTTAAATGAAGTAAAAAACCTCCACATGGAGGTAAAAGGCGAGAGCCAACCCTGGGTGAAGATTTGACAATGGAGCTAAAGGTCTTCCCTGCCTTTCATGCCAATTTTTTCCCTTTTTTTTAATTTTTCTTTGTTCGTTCTCAACTTTCTTTTGTCTTCGCAACCCCATCGTGTGTCAAAAACACTTGACGTGAATGTTTAAACTTAATTTCAAAATTAACCCTCATAAATTTATATATGTACAAAAATAAGGCGAGTAAATAATTTAATTAATACACGTTTATTCTAACTATAATTATAATATGACACGTATAAAAATTAAAAATTAATAATTATGAGGTAATATATATTTATTTGATAAAAATTATGGGACATTTAAAACATTTTTTCCTTCTTTAATTATTATGAAACATACCATGAATAAAATAAAAAATTTACAGAATAATCAAGATACTTTCTTAGTTGGCTAATTGATAAAGAATTATTTTAAAAATTTGTATAAATAATTCCAAATCTATTGGAAAATACCAGTGATGGTGAGATATTAGTGTACTATAATATATGTTGAGATTTCTTTGATGACCTGAACAAATTTAACATAAAAAATGATAGAAAATAAAAAATAAAATAATTATTAATCATATGGTAAATATTCTTGAATTAATAAGTGAATTATCATTATATATTTACATAAATCTATATAGTCATGTTTTTCTCACCATCATCAACAATTAATATATTTTGTTACTATTATAATGGGCACAATAAAATCGATAACTAAAGTCAGAGAAAGGAATTAAACAAGGACATTCGTATGAACAATAAGATCAGCTAAAGGATTAAAACGGTCCTCAGTGTGCATAATGGATTGCCTTTATAGATATAAGACAAGTATTCAAAAATTTACTGGTAATATGATCCTAACTTCCATATAAATCAATCATATAGACATATAAACTTGACCCCAATAATAGGCTTTCTCAGTATCTTAATATCAACAACCCATGTCACATCATTGGTAAATCTTTCCCATTCATTCTAAAAGTGATAGTTATGGAGACTACTTTTCCTGTTGATATCTTCATAACATACATTACTGAAAACATACATACGATCTCAAACCTATGATCTCGATTTTTATAAAAATTGAGACCATAGGATTTTGGTCACGGTTTAATAAAAACCGAGACTATAAGATATGTTTATGGCCTCGATTTTATTAATAAGTGTGACCATAAGTTATATTTTTTTTAACGTTTTTTTCTTTTTTTTTTCTTTCTCTCTTTTTCTTTTTTTCCTTTTGATCCCACGCCCACCCCTCTCTCTTTATTTTTTCTTTTTATATTTCTTCCTTCTTCTCCCAGATCTAAAATTTCATTTTTTCAAATATGATTCTTCCTCTTCCCCTCTCGTGATTTTTCCTCCTCTTCACATCTCTTCTTCCTCTTCCTCTTCTTCCCATCTCTTCTTCCTCTTCCTCCTCTTCCTAGCTCATTGGTTTGGTGGTCAATGTTCGATAGGTCGTTGTTCATTGGTTCGTTGGCCACTAGGTCATTGTTCGTTGTTCGTTGGTCACTGGACGTTGGACGCTGGTTACTGGTCGTTGGACGCTGGTTGCTGGTTGCTGGTTGCTAGTGCGTTGCGCTGTGCTACGTTGGTGTTGGTGCTGGTGCACTGCGCTGGTGCTGGTGTGGTGCGATGGTGCTGGTGCGCTGTGATGGTGCTGATGCTTATTGCTTCTTGTGTGTCTCTACTAATTGTACTCATGTCTTTTATTTTATAACAAAAGGGTTGTGCTTTTCTTCTTGTTAGGTTTCAGCTTCTGTTATATATTCTGCTATTTTAGTCTTCATTATAACCGCATTTGTGGATCTACAAACCACTTGTTTTGACTTATTTCTACCTATTGATCTACATTATACTTTCATCCGGAGTAATATTGTACAATAAGGTATGTTCTTTGGGGTTATGAAATGCTTATACATTGTTATTTAATTTCTGAATGATCTGCGTATGGATAACTTTATTAGTGATCAATTGTTCAATATTAGACTATGTATTAATATATTTAAACATTAGTCTTCCAGTTTATTTATTGAGTAAGAGTGAAGTATATCTGGCTAAATTTTCCTTGTAGTGGGTTCTCTCTCCCAAATACTTCAACTTTCCTTTACCCATTACGCTTACTATGATTCATATGAGATTTTCTGGAGCCATGACATTTTTTCTTGTTCGTGTTTTCAAGGTATGTTTGGCATCTTTAATTTCATGTGTACCATGTTCTATTTATTGGTTAATTTTTCAGCATGATGAGTGATAGCTTTTTTCTCTTACTATACCCTCCCTTGGCTTTTATGTTTGTTTTTAGTTTTTTCCTTGATGTGTAGTGGGTTCTCTCTCCCAAATACTTCAAATTTCCTTGTACTCCCCTGAGTATTTATTGGTAAGCATTAAAACACTTGATTGTTGTTGGTACTATTGTTGTTAAATTGATTTAAATCTCCCTACTATTCTTTATTCTTGTTGATTCTATTTGGTCTTGTTGCTATTAGTATTTGGTAGTGTTCTTGATAGTATTTGTCTTCTTGGTCTTTGTTACACTAGTATTCTTGGTGTTCTTGATGGCGGTATGTTGTGCTAGTGCGCTACGCTGGTGCATTGGCGCTACTGGTGTTGGTAATTAATACTAAGTTTTTTTTTCATGTTTGTGATTAATACTAAAAAGTTAGTTTGTAATATTAAGTTTTTTTTGTGTATAATAAACTCTTAAATATAATTATACTTTTAATTTTAATATAATATGATTTTTAATATTGTAATTACTAATTGTCTTTTTTTAATTTATGTATACCCTGTGGTCTCTCTCACTTAGGCCTATGGTAACCGAGGTCATAGATACACCCTATGGTCTCTCTCACTTAGGCCTCGATTCTTATAACCGTGACTATAGACCTACGACCACAGTTAAAAATCGAGACCGTATGTATATTTTGTAATAATGATAACTAATAGTAAACTCCCCATAATCAGACTCAGTTGTGTAAGCGTACTTGATTACTAATCGCATAACAGTTAATAATAACAGTCGAGATCCTAATTACCATGGTTTCGTTGCATCACAAAGAGCAATTGTGAGGAATAATTATTGCTATGGTCTTACATGTATCATTCAATAAAAAATTCCTCTCCCCTTACCAAAAAAAAAAGAAGAAGAAATATTAGTAGGAAATGATCGGTTGGGTTTGTCCATCAATAATCCAAATCTAGGAAAATAGAATTCAATTATAATACTTGACGAGATCTTTTACTCCACAAAAAAGAATTCAATTCATTATAGCACTCTTTTTTTTTTGGATATTACAATTCATTATAGTACTTTACAAGATCTTTACCACCATGACAAAACATGACTTGTATTTATGGTTTTTTTTTGTTTTTTTTAATTTCATTTATTTGTTTATGCTTATTAGTTGTCACAATGATGTTAATAGTCATGCTAAGCATTACTCTCTTCCGAAACACCAAAGAAGATTGGTAGGAAACCGTATATCAAAAATCAAATTCATCTATCCACTCGCATCTTCTTTTTCAGCTTCTTATATGTTTAATTTAATTTTTTTTACATTCATGATGTTTCGGTTTTTAAAGTAATTAAATTATAATTCATTTTATACCAACATATCTAAATTATCTAAATTTTGATCCATTTTATTCAAATTTACTTAAATAAAAGATAATTCAAATATTTTTAATTATATAAAATAGAATAAAATTTAAATATATTAAAAACTGTTTATCCTTATATTTTAATAACAAATGTCTCATTTGTTTTTGGACTCACAAGTCACAAGATAAAATAGAAGTGCCACCCAAAGTTTACAGGTATTAATTGAGCAATCAAAATGTTAATCCATGGAACGCTGCTGATTTTGAAAAGACGAGAAAGATCAGGTGGGATTATTTTTCAATGATTTTATAAGTTTTTAAAATATTTTTAAAAATATGACACAATTTAAAACACATAAATATACATAATTATGTATAAATAATAAATAAATTTATGAATTAAGGTTATTGAACTTATGAAGATTGATGATAATTTTTACCACTATTTATTAGTTTATTAATAAGTTAATTAAAATTAGTAAACATGAGTTTTGAATTTAAAAAAAAATAACATAAAATAATAAAATAAATTACAAAGGATTGTGAGAGTTATGTAATTATGAGAATATCTTCACCACTAACCAACAACTTTATTAACTATATTATGAATATAAATTAATTTCTTAAGTATTAAATTACTTTCATAATTTAAAATATTAATGAATTATTACTTTTAACTTTAGAAGTTTATATCTATTTAAAAAAATTCATCTTTTCTTATTTTATAATTGATTTAGAATACAATCATAAATCATCATATATCTTGAACAACCTAGAAGAACTCTTATTATATTTAATTCATTCATTATATTAGAATTCAAAAAGTGATAACTAAAATAGGTAAGATATTCATTACATTAGAATTCAAAAAAGTGATAACTAAAATAGGTAAGATTAAAACAATCATTTAACCTATAGTGAATGAGTTCAACCTTATTTGTGACAAGAACCACAAAATATCACTTCAAATAAGAATATTAACCATTACATACTAGTATCTTAGACTAGATATAAATATATTCATGCAACAAACTAGTTGTACACTTAATTCATAAAATGCATACTCGTAGCATTTAAACATATAATTAAATACATTAAGAATCAAGAATTGCAATTAAAATTATTCAAAAAATTATATTAATTAAATTATAATCTAGGCTTGAAATTTTTCATAATCACATTAGAAGTTTAACTTGACATGGATTTTAAATGAATCGACATTACATTCATGGAAACTACGAAGAGAAGAAATCTTAGGAATTGTAGATGATAAAGTCAAAGCAAACCCATTCTTCAATCTTCAATCATTTCTTGTAAATCTTTTCAAAGGTTTGTCTTAGATATTCTCTTGATCTATCTTATTCCTTGTAGCAATTTATTTTATTAATGAGTCCTTTAGCTACATATATTGTGTATTTTTGATCTTGATTGGATTAGGATTGATCCAATGGCTAAGATTAGAATTTGGGACTGAAAATCATTAAATATGCACATTGTCTGGATAGCTTAATCAATCAAGACCTTTATTTGATCAATTGAATAATTGTGATTTCCAACCCAAGAGCATTCGAGCGAAGCTTGATCGATCCTCAATTGATCTACCTATATCTCAGTCGATTAATACCCTTGTCGATCGATTTATCATCCTTTTTCATTTTTGCCTTACATCATCGATTGATCTCAAACGAAGCTCAATTGATTGACTACTTTGTTCTAATTTTCAACCTAAAAGTGCTCAATCTCGATCGACTAAGTCTCTTATTTCATCTCTTAACAAATTGTTTTCTCTTTGTTCTCAATTTGACCTAAATATCCTATATAATACAAAATAAACATATAAAATACATAGAGAACACTAATTCATTATAACTATGTAGGAATTAATGTACAAATATATATATATATAATTCCACCTATCAAACTCCCCCACACATACTCTTTGCTAGTCCTTAAGCAAAGGCAAAACAAAATAAGTTTCATGGCATTGTCTTAGGTTCTTAGCAACACTATGATATCAAAGTTTGATATCCATAAGATATAGTCTTTAATCATTCTTTAATTCTAGCTCTGTTACAACTATTATGCTCAAAGTGTGTGTGTGTGATTTTGCCACTAGCAATAGTTGAATCTTGTAACTTAAACTAGTTTATTACATCATTCCTCCCTGTCGATCTATCTATACTATTCTTCTTAGACATGACTTGAAAACCATGAGTAAAAGAAATAGATCTATGAATAACATTATCCTAAGATCAATTATGTCAACAAAATATAGTCAAATTTCATTAATTTAGACCAAAGTATCATTATTATTTCTACTCTTTTCTTCTTACCATTCTTTTTGAACACTTAACCCCTTTTTATATTTTCCAACTTGTCCTCTTATTTTCTTATTCTTGTTATATTTTTTTTATAAAGGTACATATTGTATATGGAGTTATTTTATGTGCATGTTAGAAATTCAAACATTTATAACATAGTTGACACTTATAAGTCTTATTCTCGCATTATCATAGAATATATTCTCTAGGAACAATGTTAAGATTTTACCATAAAGTTGCCTACATCTTAGAACAATGTTAAGATTTTTCCAACATCCACCATTCTTTTCAATCTATCATTATTTTATCTACTTTTCATCATATGTGCCAGAAAATAAAGCAAGTGTGATTATTTCTAAAACATCTAATACTCCTAATTATCTTAAGTAATGTAATAAATAAATACTAAAAACAAAAACAAAAAATTGAAATTTTTTAAGACATACTAAATTTATAAAGCATAAAAGGATACAGATATGTTAAGCATAAAATGATTGAGATATGCTAAGACTCCTCAACACCTAATTTGTACATTATCTTCAATGTAGGCACATACATATATGTAATGTAAAAATAATTAAAAAAGGAGTAGAAAATAAATATCTTCAATGTAGGAATATACATATATGCAACGTAAAAATAATTAAGAATGGAGTAGAAAACAAATATGGAGGGTTACCTCTCACAAAGCTTTTTTTTTAACATTGCTAGCCCAACTGAGCCATAGGTTAGTTTTCCATGTTGGTCGATGATAACTATATTTTATACAGTGATTTACGTCTATTTTATTAATTATAATTGTTAGTTTTTTACATTTTTAGTTAATTTTTAATTAATTAAATTAATATTTAGTATTAGTTTTTAATAAATATATTTTCAAGTAAATTAATAAATTTTAATGAAAAGGGACTTAATTGCAATTATAAAAAGCTTACAATTTAATTTGAAATTAAAAATGGGTAAAATTATAAATATCAAAAGATTAGAAATGTAATTTGAATTAAATTTATAGGTCAAAATGCAATTAATAAAAGTTGAATTTCTACGTAGGAGAAGAACCACTCGCCACATTCACAACGCCCAACACAGACCTTTCGATCATCCAATCAATGGTCAAGATGTGGCGCGTGCAGTCTAGACGCGACTACACCCGGTATTCCTGAAGCACACAGGCTGGCGTGCAGGGTGGGGCCCACGTGTCGGCTGCGTAGATTTTCTCCCGAGGCACATCTCTGATCGTTGGATCTGTTGAACGGTCCAGATTTAAAACGCGTGGAAGCAAGCTGTCGCGCACCGAGCAGATCGCCTACACTCCCGTGTGATGCGGTTCATCCAAGCAGTGTGCACCTTCGAGTTTCATTGAATAATAAGCACCCACGTGTCTCCTTAATCTTCCAGATAATCACATGATGACATGTGGCATGTATTTGGTAAAAGAGAAACGTAGAAACGGTGCCCACTTACCAGCTGTTAATGCGTCGCCACGTGTCGATGCCAGCTGTCGCGCACTTGCAGCGCGATGAAATCTTGTGCGAGGCGGTCCAGCTATTCTCCATGTGCCCGTTCTTTCCACCGAATGAAAGGCTGACACGTGTCTCTTTATATCTCACAGCCAATAAAATGATGACGCGTGGCATGCGTAAAAGAAAAAAAATCAGAAAAGCGCAGAATGGTTTTCACGCATGTTGTTTATTTTAATTCTCCCTATGTATTTTTGTCCCCAATACGTGTATTTTGATAAAAAAAAATAATAGTTGGAGATGGGGGATATATTTTATACACGAAAAAAAAGGGAGTTGGAGTTTTTCAGTTTAGTTTTGTTTTCGTTTTCGTTTTAGTTCCCAGTTTTACATTTTTCTCTCCTCACCATGTTCTTTGTTTTTCCTCTCTATGTGTTTTATACAACACGCAGAACGTTAATTAACAGTTTTTGTGTTGTAATTTCTTAGGAAAATAGAGAGAAAGAAGACAACGAAAAAGAAGGAAAGGGAAGAAATTAATTTTTCATTGAAGAATCGTGAAAGAGTTTCTCCCAATCTTTTTTCTTTTAAATTTTATTTCTCTAAAATGTTTAATTGTTGTTGTGTTGTAATTTTAATTTCTGCTATGAACTAATTTATTTGTTTTAAGGTTGTAGTGTAGCTTAAATTATGAAACTTGAATTAATTATTTTTGAATGATTTATGGAACGGTTTTAAGTTATTTATTTTATCTGTCCTTAATGCATTTAATTATCGGAAGATTAATTAATTGATCTGTGATACTTAAATAAACTTGGAAAAGGCATTTTTGTTTTTTTTCGTGATAAAATAACGTATATATATAAGGGATAGGAATATATTTTTATTGTATGTGTAACTATTTGAGAACTTAGAACTTAATAAATATGATTGAATTTAATTCTCATTGGAATATAGTGAATTATTTTAACGAGATGTGTCTGTATGGAGCTCGGAAGAGATATATGGATAAATTAGGAGTTCTTGGTTAACAACTTAAAATACGAGAACATAAATTAAGATAAAATATAATGATTCAAGTGGATTAATTTGGTGAAACTGCAATCCTAGAATTTTCTTGCAATCTATTATAAAAATTAGTTAGTCAAACTGCATCAAATTATTGACTGTTTGGATAAAATTAGGTTGAAATAATTTTAATAATTAACGAATACTAGTAACAAATCTCCATGGGAACGATATTTTACTTATCATATTATTACTTGTGACCGTGTATACTTGTGCGATTTTATGTTTTCCAAAAGAGACAACAAGTTTTTGGCGTCGTTGTCGGGGATTTGTTTTACTAATTTTTGTTGATATTAATACCAATTAATCTGATTTTAGTTCAATTTTTTTGTTTTAGTGCTTACTGTTATTTGTTTAGATTTGTGGGTTTATTTATGTTTTTATTTTTTTTTATTTTTACTATATTAGATTTATTTTTTATATTTTTGGATAATGTGGGATTTTGTATGCGACGCATAAGAAATCTTGACATAGTTCCATTAGATCTAGAAATTGAGAGAATAATTTTAAAATTAAAAAAAATAATAAACAAGAAACCTCAAAACATCTAATTATAGATGAGGAAATTCTTGAAGTGGAGGAACCAAGATCTTTAAGAGATTATGCAGTGCCTATGGTTGGTGGCATTCATTCAAGCATTAGAAGACCATCAATTCAAGCCAATAATTTTGAAATTAAGCCTGCAATCATTCATATGATTCAAACATGTGGTTTACCCCACGATGATCCAAACTTCCATATAGCAAATTTTTTAGAGATTTGCGACACCTTTAGGCATAATGGAGTCACTGATGATGCTATTCGGTTGAGACTTTTTCCTTTTTCACTTAGGGATAAGGCAAAGAGTTGGTTGAATTCATTGCCATGTGGTTCTATCACTACTTGGGAGGATTTGTTTCAAAAAGTTTTAGCCAAATATTTTCCACTGGCAAAGACCGCAAGGATGAGGAATGAAATCACCACTTTTATGCAATATGACTCAGAGTCATTATATGAAGCTTGGGAGAGGTACAAGGAGCTTCTTCGAAGATGTCCTCACCATGGTTTACCGAAGTGACTTCAAGTTCAAACATTTTATAATAGTTTGATGGGTCAAACTAGAAACATGATTGACGCTGCATCAGGTGGTGTTCTAATGGGAAAATCAATTGATGAAGCCTACAACTTATTAGAGGAAATGGCTTCCAATAGCTACGAGTGGCCATCAGAGAGGATGATGCCTAAGAGAGTGGCTGGAATTCATAAGATTGATGCTATGACCGCTTTAACTGCACAAGTATCTGCTTTGGTGAAGAAGATGGATACTTTGGGTGTCCATTCTATTCAGAGTCCTTTCGTTGCATGTGAAATTTACAATGGAAATCATGCCAGTGAGAGATGTCTTCACAACTCTGAATTTGTCAATTTTGTTTCCAATTATAATAGGAATCAAAACAATCAAAACAATCCCTATGTTAACACTTACAATCCAGGGTGGTAGAATCATCCTAATTTATCCTGGAGTAACAATGAGGGACTATCATCTTCTATAAAGCCCACATATCCTCAAGCCTTTCATAACCAAACTCCACCACAAGAAAAAAGCCATCATTGGAGGATATTTTTGCTCGATACATGGCCAATAATGAGACTATTCTTCAGAATCAAGCAGCTTTCATCAGAAATCTTGAAGTTCAATTGGGGCAACTTGCTACTGTTGTCAAAAACCGCCCTCAAGGAGATTTATCGAGTGATACTGAAACTAATCCTAATAGGGGAGGAAAAGAGTAGTGTAAGGCAATTACACTCAGAAGTGGAAAAGAGTTAAAAAAAAATACCTAAGCCCATTTCTTTGCCAACCCCTAATGTTGAATCTCTTGGCCCAGAAAAACAAAATTGTGGAGAAGAAAGAGCTGAAGAAAATGAAGCATCAATAAAACTCATGATGAAACCAGTTTTAGAAAGTCTCAAGCCTTACACTCCACCAATTATGTTTCCTCAACGCTTCCATAAGCAAAAGCTTGTTAAGCAACTCTCCAAATTTCTTGAAGTTTTTAAAAAGCTTCATATTAACATTCCTTTTGCTGATGCCTTGGAACAAATACCTAGTTATGTGAAATTTATGAAGAAAATCTTGTCTAAAAAGAGAAGGTTAGGTGATTTTGAGACCGTTTCTCTCACAGAGGAGTGTAGTGCCATCCTTCAGAAGAAGCTACCACCTAAGCTTAAAGATCCAGGAAGTTTCACCATTCCTTGTACTATTGGTGAGAAATTCTTTGGTAGAGCTCTATGTGATCTGGGTGCAAGTATTAATTTGATGCCACTTTTCATCTATCAGAGACTTGGATTAGGAGAAGCACAACCGACCACTGTAACTCTTCAACTTGTAGATAGGTCTTTGAAACACCCAAGAGGCATTATAAAGGATGTGCTTGTAAAGGTAGACAAGTTTATCTTTCCTGAAGATTTCATAATTCTTGATATGGAAGAAGATAAAGAGATCCCTATTATTCTGGGTAGACCATTTTTAGCAACTGGTAGGACTTTGATTGATGTTCAAAAAAGGGAACTCACTATGAGAGTTCAAGACCAAGAGGTAGCTTTCAAAGTGTTTAAAGCTATGAAATTTCCAGGTGATTCTGATGCTTGTTAAAGAGTGAATGAGTTAGTTGATAACAGGTCTACAAAAAACTCTACTACTAATTCTTCTACAATTTCTCCTATGAATCTGAAAGATGACTTAAGAGCCGCTTGCAAAAAGCGTTGTCTGCCAATCAATGTGATGGACCAGTTCCGTCTACAAGCATATAAAAATGTTAAGCTCTATAAAGAGAAGACAAAGAGATGGCATGACAATAAGCTCTTGCATCGACATTCTGAACAAGGACAAAAGGTTTTGCTCTCCAAGTCTCGGTTAAAATTCTTCCTAGGGAAACTAAAATCAAGGTGGTTATATTTCCAAGATGCATCCATACGGTACTGTTAAGATTAAAGATGAAAAATCACATAGGAATCTCCAAGTGATTGGGCAAAAAACTCAAACCTTGTTGGGTAGGTGACTTTGATCATCAAAGGCCAACCATTTTGTTATATGACCCAACCTAAAGCAAAGAAAAAGGAAGTCAAGCTGATGACTCTAAAACAAGCGCTTCTTGGGAGGCAACCCATGTGTTTTAGTTTTTATTTATTTATTTATTTTGTTTTAGAACATGTATTAGTTGCATATTTCTTCATTTTGTTATTTTGTTTTGATAGGTGCAAATCGAAGGAGGTAAAACGATTTTTGGATTTCAATCTCACAAGCCAACTCACCATTCAGGGAAGTTTCTTTTAACACATCTCCTTTATTCTTTAATTTTCACACATCTGGGACAATGTGCATATTAAGTTTGGGGGTGTAGAGATTAAACTTATTTGAAATATTGCTTGATATTGTTGCTTGTGTAGCTTTGTGAATTTTGGTTGATCAAAACGTTGGAAGATATTTTGCGTTTAATGGTGATTTATTTTTATTTCTTCGATTTAAATAATGCATAACTCTTTGAAAAATTTGAATATTGTTTAAGCTATGAATAATTTTTATGTATGTTTCATTTTTACAAGAATAAATATTTATGAGCACTAGTCTTGATTTTTGAGTTGCTATGGTAATTTAGAGAAAGTTTATGTAAGTATGCAATTCGATTGATATTTGTGGTGTCACAGTTCTTAGAATTTGTTTTGATTTTCTCTCGAGACGAAATTTTAGATAACATTTAACTAAGAAAATGATTTAGGCCATCTTTGGATCGTTTGAGCCTTTCTATCTACCTTCACATGCTTTATCCGTAGTATACCCCGTTTGAGCTTCAAATTATATATATATATTTATCTCATTTCAAAAGCCTACCAAAAATATATATATATATATATATGTGTGTGTGTGTGTGTGTGTGTTTGTGTAGATATATCTATTTTTCTTATCTCACTAACATGTTACAATTGTTAGTAAATATTTTAAGATATTGTAAAAAAAAAGGATACTAAAAAAAAAGTAGTTTGAAGAAAAAAAAGGAAAAAGAAAAAAAAACAAAACAAAAAGAAAAAAAAATGATTATTGTACGTGATGTTAATTTCCCAAATTGGGAAGTATTTAGTGTGATGATACATCGTATCTCGTTTCAATTCGAAAATAATGTGTTTAGGAAAAGTTTTGAGCTAAATATTATCCTTTATCCTACCTTTACCTAAGCCATACATTACAAGCTTAATAAAGTCCTATTGATTTTGTGTTTTGTGTTTGTCTACATTAGTGGAGAGAGAAATGAAAAATAAACTTATGAGATATGTGATTTCATTAAAAATAAATTGCGCTCATATTTGCATAAACTGATCCGGATTGCATGTAATAAAATATGAAAAGACTTCACATACATACTAAATTCATTGTGAAAATGTAATATACTTTTAGATTAATTTCAATACTTAGATAAAATTCTTTTATTTCTTTGAGTTATGTAATTTGGAACGACTAAAAAAAATATTTTGAAAATCACTATTTTTAAATGCAGTTATCTTTGTTTTATTTCTTTCCTTTTGCTCGAGGACTAGCAAAAACTTAACAAAAATTGAATTTTTTAAAACATACTAAATTTATAAAGCATAAAAGGATACAGATATGTTAAGCATAAAATGATTGAGATATGCTAAGATTCCTCAACACCTAATTTGTACATTATCTTCAATGTAGGCACATATATATATGTAATGTAAAAATAAGTAACAAAGGAGTAGAAAATAAATATCTTCAATGTAAGAATATACATATATGCAACGTAAAAATAATTAAGAATGGAGTAGAAAACAAATATGGAGGGTTACCTCTCACAAAGCTTTTTTTTAACGTTGCTAGCCTAATTGAGCCATAAGTTAGTTTTCCATGTTGGTCAACTTACAAAATTGTATCTCTTTTACATTACTCTTATCAAATGTTTCATAATAAAGCTTTAATTTGTGTCTATTCACTTTGAATTATTTTCCTATTCTGTCATTCTGAGTTTCTACTACACCATGACCAAACACATTAATAACACTAAAATGTCCAACCTAATATGAACAAAGTTTATCTGAAAATAACTTAAGGTAAGAGTTGAATAAGAGCACTTTTTGTCAAATTATTTCTTGATATAATCTTATCATGTTGCCTTAGTTTTTTCCTCGTAAGTCCATGCAATGTCATATGCTTCATTTTGGATCTCTTCAAGCTCATTTAGTTACAACTTCTATGATCTCATGCTTCCTCTAAATCCATGTTGCATTGCTTTACTACCCAAAAGGTCCTATGTTTCAACTCAACTAGAAAATGACATGGTTGACCATATACCGACTGAAATGGTGACATCCCAATGGTTTTTTATGTGTATGTCCAAAGTGCATCATCCAGTCTCAAGCTCTAATCCTTCTTGTTAGGTTTAACTATTTTTTCTAAGATGGAGTTAACCTCTTTGTTAGAAACTATAGCTTGTCCACTTATCTGTGAATGATATGGTGTAGAAACAATGTGATTGATATAATACATTTTAGGTAGAGCCCAAAAAATCCTATTGTAAAAGCGTTGTCCACCATCGCTTATGATGGCTCTTAGTGTTTCAAACCAAGCCAAAATTTTAGACTTTACAAAATCCAGAAAATATTTTGATTCATGAGTCTTGGGGGCTTTAGCTTTCACCCATTTAGACATATAATCCATAGAAAACAATATGTATATAAGTCCATTAGAGGAAAAAATTGTCCTATAAAATGAATGCTCCATACATCAAATATTTCAACAAAATTATATAAGTTTGGGGCATTTGGTATCTATGGCCTAGAGTCGTTTGTTGACATGGTCATAACCTTTATAAAAGATATGTGCATCTTTGAACAATATGGTCCATATAATCCACTCTCAAGAACCTTAAGAGTAGTTATTCTTGATCCAAATGTTCTCTACATGCATATTTATGGCAAAAAAGTAAGTATATAATGAAATTTAGTTTTAGGTATGCACTTTCGTAGTAATTGGTTTGAGCAATATTTTCATAGGTATCAATCATCTCACAAATAATATCTTGCCTCTTTTCTAACCTTATGTTTTTGTGCTCTTGGAAGATTGCAAGGGAGTAGTTTGATGATGATACAAAATTTAGCTAGTTTTTTATGCTATTATCAATTCCCTAGTAATGGTGCTAAAAACTTGATGTGCCAAAATTTGGTGTACAAATTTTGTATATTTATAAATTACTCGCAAGTGCATGAATTAATTATAGAAAATTATAAGTATACTTTCAAGGTCGATCTAAAAAAGAATCATGTGGTTTGTAAATAACTTAACAAATTTTTAAAAAGAAAATTAAAAACCTAAACATCCTCTCATGATTTTTTGGTTTTGAAAAATATATATTCTAATGACAAAAAATAAATATAGATTCAATAAAACAATTGGCAAATATACAACTTCATTCAATGAACAATTTAGAATATATATTAGTTAGCTAATCATGCTTACTTATTATTAATTAAGTTATTAAAAATATAAATTAAGATTATTAATCCTTTCTTTTATGTATGAAAATATACTAAATCAGGGATCATTTTCTTTATTAATTAAACTTTAACTTGTCACCTTCTGTTGACCCAATAATTTAAAATTTAATTAAATTATCTTTATTTTCTAATAAATTACTAAACCACTTAATTTTTCACCTTTGTTCGAGTTGACAATTTAAACTTTCATTAAGGTGTCAAAGTTATGTTAAAGATTTAAGTATTTAAAAACCAACTTTTAGATTTTAAATCTGTTATAAAAAATATGTCATCAATACATTTTTAAATAATAAATCTTATAAAAATCTTTAAAATAAAGCATGATTTTATATAAGATTTAGATAGTAAATATCTAATATATAAGAGTATTACTCTAAGTCAAATTCAAATAATTAAATTATAAATTTAACTGTCATGTTTCTTATGAAAAATACTAGGTTAATTTACTTTTCTATAACAAACTTTTGGTTAAATCTTGATGAAAAAATAAAACTTAATTCATTTTATAAAAATATTTATCTACTTTAATATTTCACAAGTATAACAATATTACTAATATCTCATATTATTTATAGAAAGACACACATGTTTTAATAAATTAAACATAATAGGTAAATAACAACAAAGATAATTTGAAAATAATATATTTAAATTATACATCAATTGTATTCTTACAAAATCTCAGTATTGTTTATGTTCTAGAAAATCTCCAAACAAAATTACTAACACTGTTTATTAAATTGAAACTAAAGCGATTACATAAATTATATTTATTCAACTCTTAATTGAGAAAATAACTTTGAAACTACTAAAAATAAAAATAAAAACTTGAAAGAAACAACGAAATACGCTTAAAAAGAAGCTATGGGATGAAAGGGACGAATTTTACGATGAAGGAAGGATTACTTATATAGCTTTAGAAAATGCTATAAAAGAGAAAGAAAAAGTGGATTAGTTGGTCAGGTGCCACATGGCATATTATTACCACGTCATAGTATGAGATAGACTATACATGCTTTGGCCACAATTCACTTCACCTGCGTTGTGACACACATTATTTTCACACCACGACCCATATCCTTCTAAACAATTAGAACCCCTATTTTATTTTATACTTTTTTCAATGGTTTGGAACATAAGTAAGCTTTACATACATAAATAGTTTAAGCTTCAATGTTGTAATGGAGTACTCTTAAGTATTATTTTTCAAGCATTGATTTAATTAAATCATTTTGAAGCTAAAATATCTAAAAAATAACAAAACATACCTATGATTCTGAAAAAATAGATTTACATTAAATAATAATGAAAATAAGAAAATATAAATTTATTTTATCATTTAAAATATATAATATCAAGATATATTAAGTGATTTTGTACACTCATCATAACCTCCAAACAACTTGTTGTTAGTCTTTAGCAAGAAAGGCAAAAAACTAAAAATTTAAAATAAAATAAATTAATCTATCCTAGATCATTTTGGTAGATTAATACGATTCTATTTAGCGTATGTAACAAACCTTTAAACCCTTAGATTACCTTAGTAAACAAATTTAAGTCTTGTGAAGTCTTTTAGAGATGATACTTATAAATATCAAATTTAAAATGTAAAAATTAAAAATAAATAACAAAAAGAAACAAGTAACACATAAACAAACAAAATAAATTAAAAATTAAATTAAAAATAAAGCATATAACAAAATAAAAAGAATAACAAAACTTCTCATGCTTTTTAATTTCTTCTAAGTTTAC
Organism: Hippophae gyantsensis; assembly: GCA_030763125.1. Classification (NCBI taxonomy): domain Eukaryota; kingdom Viridiplantae; phylum Streptophyta; class Magnoliopsida; order Rosales; family Elaeagnaceae; genus Hippophae; species Hippophae gyantsensis. The sequence goes on along the minus strand of CM061039.1, from coordinate 23,402,275 downwards.
TATTAAAATTCATAACTTAAGTCATTTTAATATTCTAAATATTCATAATTTGCTATAATAATTAGTTGAAAACCATGTTTATATTAAAATAAAAAAATCTATCAACATTAAATTTGTCAAATTGTAGTGTATATAATCCAAATTCGCTTCCATTCTCACCTCATAAAGCATATTTTAAATAGCACTCATCCTATTGCTTCAATCACTCATGCAAAGGTATATATGAATAAAGTTTATGTATAGAAATGAATTAATAGGTTCACATATATTTAATTAATAAAAGACTGAAAGTCGTACATAATATTGATCTCATAAAATCAATCGAATGAAAGGATTTATGAAGCAATCAAATATTATTTTCATGCATCAATAAAATTCATTAAATAAAAATTTCAAGTAATATTTATTGGGGATTTATTTCCTATCTTGCTTTCGTATTTAGCCATTTCTCACAAATTTATAAGATTTTGGGTCATAGTATTTAGTTTATACTATTCATTTTTTTATTTATCTCTCTTTTATTTTAGAGATATTTTTTTCTTTTCTTTCTTTTTTAGAGAGATGACCCATATATAGTTTGTATATATTTTTGTATAATTCGGGTGTGACTAATATTTAGCTTTTCTTTTGTACTGGTTTAGTTAACCCCATAAATATCTCATTTTTAGAAGTCATGCATGAATGAAGAGAAGGGCACGTACTTTCAATTTCTATTTAAGCCATTCAATGTAAGCAATAAAAATAAATATATGATACTTTATTAGATATAAAAATCTTAGCATTCAATGCAAAACTCTATAGAGATCATTTAGAGATTTAGAATTGATAAAAAGAGTATTTAAAAGAGTAAAAAAATATTATCACTGAGAATGGAAAGTTAATGACTCAAAATATTTTCACAATGTAATCTCCACTTTTTGATTCCTAAATACTAATTTTAGGTCTATCATAATTCCAATATTTCATCATGAAATAGAAATAATGACAAAAACTAACTAATTTTCACATTATTTCATGAAATATTCAAGAAGTTAAAACAAATAATGCAAAGACTTAATCATTTACTTAAATCTAACTAAAAGATAAATAAAATAGTGCAAAAATAGAAAATGACACATGAGATTTTTAAGTGGAAACAACCTAGGCCACAACAGTGACATAAGAGAAAAACCACTTATCCATTAGACCACCTAACTATCCATAATGCAAATATGTTTGATTATAAGACTAGAACTCAAACTATCCATCACGGATAATTCCCCCAAGTAACCTACTTATAAGCCTAAGCTTTCTTTCAAAGCCTCCACAAGTAATGTGTTTGGATTAGGATCAACATTCTGATAAATTTAAGTCACATAAGTTATCAAACCTATTCAACTAGTACCTAAAATGTTAGCACAAAAATGCAAGTGCAAGGTGTGTCTTAGAGTATATTAAATAATGAACAACCTAGCTAGATGATTTAATAAATTTGTAGATAAACCTAGAATATATGATTAAGCATATGATCACAAATAATGTAGGCTTATTAATCAATTAAAGATAACCACAAAATGTTTGATAGAATAAATAAAGAAAGAAGCCTAACAGAATATGAAGTTAAATTGTAAAAGTTTATGCAATTGAAGTTAAGAGATTAGAATGCATTAGGCTTTTTTAAATAGAATTATTGAAGCCTGATAACTTTATTTTATATAGTTATTTTCATCTATTTTATTAATTATAATTGCTATGTTCTTGACATTTTTGGTTAATTTTAGTTAAATAAAGTAATATTTTCTGTTTATTTGCTAAGGAATATATTTTTAAGAAAATTAAATATTTTGAATCGAAAACATACTTAATTACAAATTTATGTATAAAAATATAATTTCAAATAAAAGAGTGCCTAATTGCAATTTATAAAAAGTCTAAAATATAATTTAAATTAAAATTGGGCTTAATTTTAATTATTAAAAGTTTCAAATTTAATTTAAATTAGAAAATGGCTTTATTGTAATTAAACAAAGTTTAAAATATAATTTGAAATACATTTGTGGGTTAAAATGCAATTAAGAAAACTTATTTTTGTGCACAAGAAAAAGAGGCCACGCGCACCATCACTTACGCGTGACACCAACCGTTCGATCAGAATATCAACGGATACGATGAGGCACGTGTATTGCAAACACGACAAAAGAGAATGTACGTGGGTATTCAGGATTCACGCGGCTCGGCGCGCTTATTGGGGTCCACCTGCCGCGTAGGCCGACGTGCAGGGTGGGACCCACGTGTCTCACGGGTCAACCAAGGCATGATCTCGTGCGGCCGTTTCACATGCGCCCGGTTATACAACGAATCGCAAACTGCCACGTGTCTCACTTTATATTTTAGCCAATCATATTCTGACACATGGCAAGGTTTTGGTGAGCGTGAAAACGCAGAATCACACAAACGTTCCAGCTGCTGTCCCCCACTTTCTCGTCGCCGCTTATCCCGTGTGATAAGTCTGCGTGCGCCCATTCTTGATAACCAATGATTTGCTGCCATGTGTCCCACTTTAGCTTTCAGTGAATCATATCGTGACACGTGGCAACGTGTTTTGAAAACAAAATTAGAAGCGTGCAACTGTTTCCCAGTCAGTTTAAAATATTGTTTTTATTGTAACCGTTTGTCCCCCACGCGTTTTATTTTGAGTTTCGATGCAAAATGTCTCCCGCGTGTCTAAAAAATGTATATTTTTTAGATGTATTTTTAAAGCTATAAATAGGGCATTTATTGCTAAGTTTTGGGAGTTTTGGTTTTTTGGAGTTTTGAGTTTTGGAATTTTTGGCTTCTATTGTGTTCTGCGTGTGCCAAATATTTATAATCCAAAATGATTTAATTTTCTTTTGTTCTTCATCTCATTTTCCTTAACTAGTGTAATTTTAATTTTTAATATATGAAGTAATTTAATTTTTCTAGGGTTGCATTTTATCTAAATTTATGAAGCTTTGATTTTAATTATTTTTGAAAGATTTATAAGACGTTCGATTTGTTTATTCTATTTGTGCTTAATGCTTTTGATTATTTATGAATTTTATCAAATGATCGGTGGCACTTAAATAAACTTGGAAGAGGCATTTTTGTGTATATTGCTCATGGATAGAATGACATGTATGATGAAAGATAGGAATATATCCTAATTGTATGTGTGGCCATTTGAGAACTTAGAACGTAATGAATCTTGGTGAATTTAATTCTCATAGGAATATAGTGAATTAATTTAATGAGGTGTGTCTATACGAAGCTCAGAAGAGATGTATGGATAAAATTAGAAGTTTTCGGTTGATAAATTAAATGTACTATAAAAATATAAATCAAGAGAAAATAATATGATTTGGGTGGATTAATTTGATGAAAAACTACAATCCTAGATTTCTTTTATTTTGTTATACAACTCTTTTCTTAAACTTTTTCTAAATCAACGATCTTTTTGGATAAAATCAGAGCGAAATAATTTTAGTACTCAACAAACTATAGTGACAAATATCCGTGAGAACGATAACTTACTTATCAATTTTTATTACTTGTGACCGTGTATACTTTGCACGTTTTATGTTCTCTAAAAGAGACAATAAAGCCTAGGTCAAAATCTAATTACCAATCTATCCATAAAATCACTTGAAAGAACATTAAAAATAAGGATAATATAGTAAATAAAAGGTTTGGCTCAAGTAAAATGATTAGATTAAAATTAAAACCTCACTCTAATAATGTCAGTCAATAAAAACTATTTTTGATCAATCGAGACAATGATCAATAAAACATTGATCGATCCACCTTATAAAAAATAAAAATCCAAGATCAGGTAGATCGAATAAGATAGATACCCAATCGATCGAATAAAACTTTGATCAATATACCGTATATTGAAATTAATTCTGACAGGACTTAGATCATTATAGATCGATACTTGATTGATCAAATAACCTATATACTAAATTTTTCCTATGTGTCTAATACAAAATCTAACGTGCATAAGAACATAAATATACTTGAGATGTGTTCATTCGATTCTTGATAGTTTCTTTGACTTGAAAAGTGATCTTGAATGACAAGCCTAGAAACTAAAACACATTTAAATGTTTTGTTCATAATATTTCCAATACTTATAAACCTTACAATCTCCCCCTTTTGCTTATTCATGTGATAAAACCTCTTTCTCACTACATCATACTCATAGGAAAATACATTTTTTTATAGTGAAACAATCCTATGATACGATGAAACCATCTTTACTTGAATCTTGATAGCTCATTTGTGTACTAAAAAATAAAAACACAAATAGGCATACAACTTCTTTCAAAAGATTCATTGTTTACTAATTCAATGTATATAACATAAGAAAAGTGAAGAAACAAACATAAGTGATGAGTAACAACAAATAGAACATTTAAGTATTACTTCTCCTATGTAAAAATACTTGAACATATAATGTGTTCTTCTGATAAATGTAATCTCTCCCGAAGAGATGTTTTAATTTTTTTTAATTAATAACTCTCTCTTTTCATATATTTTCAATTAATACTCAATAACTCTATCTCCCTTTTTATCATATAAATAAGTAAAACAAAGAAGAAGTAATGCACTTTCTCTTTAATTGAGGGTAGTAGATTAGCTGAACATGACCACAAAGAAACACACAAGTGTTGAAATCAATTTTGTTCAAAGTGTGACTATCCACTGACAATATAAATATATGTACACAAAACACACACGTACCAACACATATAGTGACATATTGACAATCACCAAAAGTAAGCTATGTGTTGGAACGATAATAGTATGTCACTTTGTTCATTTTATAATCAGTTACGAAAGATTCAAAGAAAAATGTCACTTATCATGAAAAATTGTAGTTAAATCTGTACTTTTACATAATAAAATTTATTTACCAAGAGATAATTAATTATTTATTTTACATTCTCTCTTATCATTTATTATTATTATTATTTTGTAAGGGATTAGTTATTTTTTTGTATAACCATTTGTGGATCTTTCTTTTTGTGCATGCAATTTCTTTTCTTTTTTCCTTTAAACATTATTATCATTTTTAAGGAAATATACACGAGTTAAAAACCTAATATGATGAATTTCATACTAGTTATGTGTTAGCCCTTTTAGCTCTCTATGGTAGTAGGTAGCTCCGTCAAAAACTAGGTGTCTTTCTATAAGTAATTTTATGAAGTGAAATATAGAGCTCAAACACAATTTTGCAATCAAGATTGTCTCAAATCCTAAAATCTCATAAAATCAATTATAAATTTAAAGCATGATATAATATGTGTCCAGTGAGTGTGTGTGAAGATTTATATCAACATCGATCACAAGATGTGTAAAATATGTAAATCCATAAGTCAAAATATATTTTTTCATGAAATAAAGTCAATCAAGATAATGAGAATAGTATAAGAGTAGTATGTAAATTTTATATCAATGTGAAAGCAGGTCTAGTTCCCACTTTCCTTTTATTATTATTATTATTTATTAAAGCTAAAAACATCATAAAAAAAAACAAACAAATCTAATAAAGATGCTCATCTATGTATAATTAAGCACTCAAACAAAAGTATTTAGGTAAACAACACAAAATGTTCTGGTGATCGGACCCAAACTTTCTTGAATTTTGATTTCTTTATTTCTTTGGATTATAACTTAACTACCTTAGTCTTGAAAGGCATGTTCTTAAACTTAGAATTACTTTTATATTTTACATTCTTCCTAAATGAAGATGCAAATTCGTGGTAAGATGATGATAATTAGCCCTAGAACCAAATATATTGAATTTTGCTTACCTCTTTGAACCAATAACTTCATATTTTCTAGTATAATTATTTGACATAATATCTAAAGATGAATGATAATTATGAGTCTTATAACAAGCATGGAAAGGATAAACAACATGGGTAGTAACAAAATAAAATCTACACTTGGACTTAATATGACCTTTCCTACCACAATGATGATGTACATACATAAACTTAATAGTTTTTTCAATTATAGGTGCAACAGTTCTTTGTGCACAAATAGTAAATGTAGAAATAGAGTTAGAGGGCCTTATAGATATGGTTTTTAATATTGAAAGAGTGGAGCTCTCATCCTTGTAATCAATTCCATATGTATCATGTGAAGAAGGGTCAGTAGATTTTACAAACTAAGTTATTTTTGAAGATGATGACATAAAATCTTCATCCACATGGCCTAGCCTTTTATTGTCTCTAAAATGTTTTCTATAGTGAATAAATATTTTAGCTTTTCAACTCTAATGATCAACCTCTTTATGACTTCCTTTGATTCTCTAAGTTCCTACACAAGATTCTTATTTTCCTATTTAAGATCTACAAGACTTGAATTCAAAAAATAGCACTTTCAAACAATTCAATTTTTTTATTTTTCTATAATTGATGAATTTATTTAAAAATATTTAAGTTTATCATTTAGTTTAGTTACTTCTACAAGTAATTTATCCTTTTATCTCTTACTGTTAGTTTCATCAAGATTATTTTCATTAGATTTATTGAGTAGGAATTCAAAATCACTTATAGTTTGAATCAATGTTAAACTTACTAGAGTATCCACGAGTAGTTGGTACCACAATTTCCTGAGTCATTAGGATTATCATTTTTAATTTTTGAGTCACTAAGGGTAGCATTGAAAGCTCTTCTAGTTTTTTTAGCACACTCAGTTGTAATATGACCAATCCTATAGAGTTCAAATCATCTAGGTCCAGTGGGTTTAGTTTTCTTACTTTTAGAATTCATATGATTGAGTTCTCTTAAATTTTGATCCCTTGAATGATTTGGTTGCTAGTTACTTTGTGAATTATTATGGTTAAAAAATTTCTTGATTCTTTTGGCTAAGAGTTTCAATTATTTATCATCCTCATCATTATCATCATCATCATTACTAGTCATAGTGGTTTTGAAAATGATATCTCTATTCTTTGAAGGTGTTCGAAAAATCATACCAAAGGTTTGAAGTGAGCCAACGAGTTCCTCAATTTTGATGGTGTCTACACCCTTGCTTTCATCAGTGATAGAAACCTTTATATGGAAGCAATCTAATAATGAACAAAGAATATTTCAAACTATCCTAAAATCATTAATTTCTCTCCAAGATAAGTAGAAGTGTTAGTAATATCACATAATTTAACATAGAATTTAGAAAATGTCTCATATTCTTTTATTCTAAAGTTTTCAAATTAAGTACCAAACATGCGAAGTTTAATTATTTTAAATTATGGGGTATCTTCATGGTAAACTTGTAAAATATCATAAGTATGCTTAGTAGTATCAATATTAGAGTTATGATGGAACTCGTCAGCAAACACAACATCAAAGATAACATTAATACCTTTTTGGTTCTAGTTAGTACTAGTTTTATCTTCAGTGGTCCATTCATTCCTAGGTTTAATAGTGACAATATTATCTTTGGTAATTTTTGGTGGTTCACAACCGTAAATAAAAGAGTTCTAGACACTCTCATCTATAAAATGCACAAAGGCTCTTATACAAGCCTCTCAATATAGGTAGTTAGATCCATCAAAAAAGAAGCATAGGTTGTAGATGAACTCTCTCTCAAATGATCCATAATAATGTTCTAGGTACACATTAAGTATATCTAGTGACCTACTCTGATACTAGTTGAAATATTTTATGTTATAGATCCTAAAGGGAGATGAATACGTAATTAATAAAAATATGCCAAATTAAAAATTCATAAATGGCCAGACATACAATCACATCTAAATAAAAAATGTGAAAACAAAAAATGACATATGATATTCTTATGTGGAAATAACATAGGCCACAACAATTACCTAAGAGAAAAACCACTAGTCCATCAGATCACATAACTATCTAATATGAAAATATGTTCAATTAACAAGCTAGGACTTAAATTACCCATCACAGATAATTCTCTCAAGTAACCAACTAATAAGCCTCTACTTTCTTTTGCAGTCTCTATAAGTAATGTGTTTGGATCCAAATCAAGGTTTTGATAAACTTGAGTCATATGAGTTATCAAACTTATTCAGCTATCACCTAAAAAGTTAGCACAAAAACACAAGTGCAATATATGTCCCAGTGTTGACTAAACAATAAACAACCTTAGTTAGATGATTTAATAAATTTATAGATAAAAATAAAATCACTAGAAAACCCTAAAATAAATGATTGATTAAGCATATGATCACAAATATTATAGGCTTATTAATCAATCAAATATAACTACAAAATGTTTGATAAATTAACTAAAGAAAGAAGTCTAATAGAATATGATTTTACAAAATAGATTTGAAGAGAAAGCTTAAGTTGAAAAAGTTTATGAAATTGTGGTTGAGAGATTAGAATGCATTGGGTTTGTTTAAATAAAATTATTGAAGCCATAGGTCAAAAGCTAATTACCAATCTGTCCATAAAATCAATTGAAAGAGTATTGAAAAATAAGGACAATATTGTGGATAAAAGGTTTGGCACAAGTAAAACAATTAAGTTAAAGTTGAAATCTCATTACTCAATCCATCTATGTTGATCTCAATCAATTGAACCGATAAAGTTGATCGATCAAAAAGATTTTTGATCGATCCAAACAACAATCAATAAAAAATATATTCATCCATCCTATGAAAAATAAAAACCCAAAACTAGATAGATTGAATGAGATTGATACTTAATTAATCTATTCCTCGATCAATTGAACCCAAAACTTTGATTGGTTTACTCTATATTAAGATTAATTTTGAAAAAACTTAGATTATAGTAGATTGATGCTTAATCAATTTACCTCCTCAATCAATCGAGTAGCTTATATTCTAAATTGTTCATATATGTCTAATATGAAATCTAACCTACATAACATAAATATACCTGAAATGTGTTCATTTGATGCTCAGTAGTTTCTTTGACTTGAAAAGTGATCTTGAATTACAAGCCTATAAACTAAATTACATTTAAATGTTTTGTTCACAAATATCAATAAAACTCATAAAACTTACAATGTGATCACTTCTAACTAGGTGGAAGAGGTCCAAAATAGATATGGAAGTAATGGTCCTAAGGCGATTGAGAAAGAAGCTGACATAGAAGATGATGCTTCTTAAAGCATGATTAGGTATGGAAATGAGTAGGCTACCAATTTGTATTTTTTTCATTTTATTTCCCACCATATTTCATGTACTCGGTGGCTTTACTTTCTAGTAGTAGGCTTAGTTTTTGTATGGACCTTTTGGATATATATATATATATATTACTGCTTGATCATGTTTGTATCTTTAAGTTACGTACTTTACCTTTATATTTTAGGAGTGACTCGTTCAATCTCATCTATTTCAAAATGAAGGGTGAACATATCCCTTGTTGGGATCCTTAATCTACTGTGTTGGTACGTGATAGTGATTACTTGTTAAGGAATAGGTCCAGAGTGATCCAGATAGTTGTGTGTCCATGCATACATGTCCTAATTGGGCACATATATTATGTCCTACCACATATTTTTTGTTCAATTTGTGTACCACATTTGATAGTGTTCCCCTTGTTCGGTCACATGTGTTGTGTCTGACCATATGTGCCATATTCAAAAATGTGTGCATTGTAGGGCCACATATGCCATTTGGTGGGCTCATGTTGGCCTAGTTGATTGTGTGTTTATTACCTAGTCAGCCCCTTTTAATTTGATTATGTACTTATTGGTACTTTGTTTCTTTTGTATGATTTGTTTTCATTTTTTATACATAATGATAGTTTGTTTGAATTAGGGTGTTCTTAGTATACCAACCCTCTACTTAATGTACTTGAGTTTATTAATTCATCCAAGCATTTTCTCTTGATACTTAGAAAACTTTTGTTGTCCTTGGTGGATTTATTCCATTTTATCATGAGTTTCATTACACTCTGTTCATGCTTGGTAGTTCTTATCAACAGTTAGGGTTGGAGACTTGAGTTTCCCAATATGAGCAAATATGTGTTTGCATGGATGAAGTGCAAAAGTTGTAGAAATTCTTGGACCTAAGGAATATTTACTACCTTTTCAAAGGTCAATCAGGGCCCATATAGGTAGGGCACAAGAGTTGTAGCAACTTCTAAACTTGGGGCATAGTTGTTGCATATCCCTAGGTCCGTTATGGCCCATGGAGGTAGGACAGAAATTGTAACAACTCCTAAAACCTAGGTATAATTACTACCATTTCATAGGTCAATCAAGGCCCTTAGAGGTGGGGCACATAAGTTGTAGCAATCCTAAACTTTGGATATGGTTTCTACCTAGGTCAATCATGGCCCATAGAGGTGGGATGTTGAATTTGTAGTAACTCCTAATTTCGGGCATATTTTCTACCTTTTCAAAGGTCATTCATGGCTTGTAGAGATGGGGTGTAGAAGTTGTAGCAATGCTTGACCCCAAGAATATCGATGTGTAACCTTTCATAGTCCACACCTCTCAATCCATTTATAGTTTATACTTTTTCCATCCTTGCCGAATTCCATGAATGTGGATGAAGTGTAGTTTTTAGCCATTCAATGTAAGAATTTCCTTTTTATTTATGAATTCAAATTACAATACTGAAATAAAAATAAGTCAATGAATTTAAAATGCAAAAATTAAAATGAAGGAAAAGTAGAACAAGGCTATTGGGTTACACTTTATTTTTGTCCTTTGTGATTTTATTTTTGTTCCATTAGGATTCCTAAGGCATAGCATTTCCTGGTCAAATTTTATTCTCCTAACATTGTCCTAATTCGACTTTCTATGGGAAACTTTAGGGAAAGATGTTAAGTAGAGGCCACAGCTCGGGCTGTGTGTAGGAATAATTATCCCAAAATCCCATTGTATAGTGATGAACAAATTACTATGAGAAAATCCACCATGAATGTCTTCATATAATTGGCCTATCATATCGTGATTATTAAAGATCTAAATAATCCCACTAATAGGGTGGTCATTGGGCTTAGTGGATAAGTAACCTTCATAGCTTTCCTGCCTCATAGAATATGATGTTAGTTGAGAAACCAATGTTAATCAAAATTATATGCAGGTTTATATTTTCCACTAGGAAAGTGATTACCAATGGATCAATATGGGGATGAATTAGTCTATGAATTTCCTTCTTTAAAAAAATTATTTTTGAGCCCATCATCTTAGGATTGTTATTTGGACCACACATAGAAATAATATAGAGAGCCTCTTAGAAGGCCTCCCTAATATGTTCCTTAGAGGCTTAACTAGAGCACCTTCCTACGTGACCACCTATAATGACCTGAACCTTTCTTACTTCTTATGTTAAAGAATGTTCTCACTCCCTTAGAGGAGAGGCCCATCATTGTTCTAGTCTTCCACTTTGGACAAACTCTCTTAATTATCCCCTCTTGATAAGGTGATTAATTTCATTTTTTAAATCTTGACACTCTTTAGTTGAGTGCCCTGAGTCCCTATGGAACCTACAATATTCATTTTTGTTATGGTCAATATACTTAAGTTTCTTGGGCCAACATATTATGCTCTTGTTTTAAACTTGCATAAGAAGTGTTTCCTTTGGTACTATCAAATATGCATAGGTATAGAAATTTGGACCAATGTATCATGGACCTCATCCTCTATCCTTCTCATCTCTATGGTCCTAATGGGTCTTTTATTCCTTGAGGGTTTGGGCTTATCCCTAACCTCGGATGGTGGTCCTGTGCTTTCATTAGTGAGGAGGTCATTGACTCTCCTATTATTGGCCATCTTTTCAACCTTAAGATAAGTGTTCACCAACTAAGTGGCCTTTGTGTATGAGGAAAAAAATCTTTTGCCATATCCCTCTAGAGAGGTCCTTAGTGAAGAGCTTGGTGTAATGCATTTACAGCCAATGAATCAGAATAGTTTGTCACTTGAATATTTTTGCTATGGAGCCTCAGGTAGCATCGTTCCTTTGATATAGAGTTATCAAGTGTGCTATTATTTTGGTTTTCTTTGTTTTTATGAAAAGTGGGAAAGGAATTGCTTTCCAAACTCAATGAAAATACCAATTATGGTTGGCTTAAGGGTACGATACCAAGCCAAGGATTTGTTAGTTAGGGTGAGTTAGAAGCCTCTTTATCTGACTGTATCACTATAAGTATAAAGGCTCATCCAACCTTTAAAGCTCTCAAAGTGATTTAGTGGATCCTTGTTACCATTATAGGAGCTAGCATTGGGCATCAAGAATTTATCCATGACTTTTAGAGTGAATGGGGACTTATTAGAAACATCTAGTTCTAAGAGTCTACCTTTATTTAGCCTTTGTCATGCCTCGTGTAATTGAATGGTTAACCGGTCGATGGTAGGACAAAAGACTGTATATACGTTCCTTGGTTGATTGTCTTTATGGTGGCTATTACCTATTGAAGCGATATTATTTTCATAGGTTTCCTAGATAGAGTGGTCTTTCTTGTGGGCTTCAAGGCGTTCACACGAGTTAGGACGAGCTAGTCCCAAGTGGTATAAGATGGATGGATAGAGGGATGAAGTCTAAGCCTCTATGAATGGGAGATTATAGACTTTATGGACATAGACCTCTTCGTGATGGGTCCTTCTCTGGTTTGAGATCATATGGCTGTGGGCTAAACCTGATGCATTGTGGGCATTGGAAAGTGTTGTGAGGATGCCTTTTAGTTCTAGGGCTTATAGCCTTGGTAGATGTTCTTATATGGTCTATATCACATTCTCTATTGTGTTTAAACAAACTTTCATCCGTGTCGACACTCCATTCGAGCTTAGTATAGTCGTACTGGTACAAGGTTGGAAACCTGTATAAGTGGTTGCACAACTTGTTAGACATGAGGTGGGACCTTATTATTCCTTGTAGAAGCTTGGATGCCCCAGTCAATAGGTTGATTCATTCTGAAAGGACAGAAATGTGTGACCTTTAAAGACCGTGCAAAGTGAACTTTTTCTAGAGTAGTGTTTTTCTAAACTTTTAGGATCTTTTCTTCGAAGATCACCTAATTCAGAACACTAGAGATCATTGTAAATCTTTTTCTCTAGTTGTGATTCAACTAGTAGGCCACACTCATTCCCACAGATGGCACGAGATGTTGATACTAATTTTTATCAACACTAATGATTATATGTACCTTTGTTTCTTGTGTACTGGAGAACAAAGAACACATTATTATGACCTTGGACCATCGTAAGTTTGAGGCGGTATTTTGCCTTACGATGCTTAAGTAAGTCTAGGTAGTGAGATGAAAGAGAAAACTAGTGTCTCTCCTTGTGATGTACATAAATACTTAGGGAGAGTATAGATCTTAATTAGTTTTCTAGTTATGAAGTTCTGTCAACTTAAAAAGTTATGTTAAATGGTGAGCATTGGTGAATATTTATAGGAGAAAATATACATATTGATGACTCTTATCTATAATGATAGATTTATCTTTAAATATCAGAATTTTATCTACATAATTATTTTATTTTCAGATAATTAAGAGTTTGAATACCGATCATTTATCCTATTAGATATTTAACTAATATGAATGCTTATTAGTCGACTCAGTATTGATTGGGTTAGCCTGCAAATTACTTGCTGACCAGGACATCTTATATTACGCGACATTACATGAACTATAAAGAAAATGTTGAATTGCAATGAAATATTTTCGTTGTATTTGTTTTTGTTTTTGAATTTTGATAGCCATTATGTTTTCTAATTTTTAATTGCTTAGCTTTGAAATTAAATTTCAATTTCAAAAATTTATGCAAAGAAAAGTTATTTGATAGTTAATTGGTTTCTATTATTAATTTTAAAAATAAATTGAGAATGGGATTTTTTTATGATATATACCTAATTTTTAATGTTTAATTTTTAACTTTTTAAGTAATAAAATTTAATTTTTAAATTTAATTTTGATAAAATATCATTAAATTTAACTCTTTAATTATTATTTTTTTGAGTAATATTACATATAATTAAGTTATTAATTTTGAGTGTCAAGAATAAAAAATAGAAATTCAATTTTGAAATTGATTTTTTTAATTTTAAAATTTGAATAATAAAAATTGAAAATAAAGTTATTAATCATATTTAATTTAAAAATTTATATAATTTAAAATTAAAAGTAAAAAATTGAAATGATTATGAAGTAGAGATGTTCGAATTATGTTTTATTGCTTTTAATTGATTAATGACATTTCTCTTCATCAGAAAGCACTGCCTTGTTCTAATATAATATCTACTAAGTCCTTTCAAACAACATTCGTCTTGTTTAAAATGATAGGTCAAGTGGCAAATCAGCATTTTAGGGAGGGATAGTACAGAGAAATTAATAAAAGAAACGAATATGAACAAAAAAAATGAATGTGGCCAGCAAATAAAACACAAGCCATGGTACAATAATTATTGTTTTTAATCTTCCAAAGGAGAATAAATACTGGTTGCTACGCATTGTCCTAATTGTCACTAATGCCATAGATTCTGGAAGCTGTTCAACTGGAAATGACAATATATGCATGTATATGATGTGCATACTGTGAAGCTTTTGACATATTCGTAGTCGCGTGGACGCCACTACAAGTTGAGATTCACAAGCACTTTTTCATATATGGTATTGTTAGTGAATTAGATTCGTGTTGTCTTAGCTATTTTTGATACATCTATTGCTATTACTATTATCATATAATAAAAGAGAACGTTGCTTTTAAAGTGAATGGCAAATTTTATAATATCTTCAATAATTCATCAATTTTCATATTTTACGTAGTACAATTTAGCAGTAAATTTTTTTTAAAAAAAATCTGATATTTTATTTGTTTAAATAGGACATCACACTGTTAAGAGCATTACTTTAATAGTGTTGTTGATCATACTAAAAAAGTCGTCCTTATATAATTTTTATAAAGATATATATAATATAAAAATAATATGGTTATATAGAAATTTTATCATTAAAAAATGTAAGTTTAAATCATAATCAACACTTAATTTAATGTCTAAATTTTTAATAATAAAATAATATATCTTAACTTTTTTCTTTTATATTAACTAAAAATAATATTTTTATTTTAAATATAATTAAAAATATAAAAATAAATTAAATAATAATTTAAATAAGATTTATAATAAAATATTATTATAAATATAAATTATTTTATTAAAAATTTTATAATTGTGTGACACATAGTTGGAAGGAGTGAACGAGTAGCATGATTACACATGCATGACAAAGTGCAATGTTAAGTCCAAATATATTTTGTATAGGATGAAGCAACATAATTTTGTAGTGCAATGAAACATATTGATGATTCTATGAAAGTAGAGTTATCAATGTACTTTTTTACTTAATATTTATTTATTTTATTCAATAAGTAATATTTTTAGGATTAAAAATATTAAAATTTTAGTGAAAATGGTGAAAATATAATTTTTAGAATATTTTGTGATTTTTCTAGAAATTTAATGGATTTTTAACATAGGACCAATCAAAAGCTAGTACGTGGATGCCACACAAGCTAGAGAGTTGATAGAGCAAGCCACATGGTTGACAATCAATCTGAGTAGACAAATCACACAAAGTTACATATATAGAGTGACACTACCTCACCACATGTCAGCACCGTGTTTAATTCGAGTTCATTTTTTGGTCAATTCTCATGCCATATGTAGTCACGCTACTCGTCCACTCCTTCCAACTGTGTGCCACACAATCCATAACAACAAATCATAAATTACTACTTGGTGTTGACTTAGTACATATTGATCGAGACCATTCCTTACACCACAAATCGTTTTTATCTAATTCTCTAACTAAATTTTGCAAGCCATATGTCTCCTTTCAACTCGCCAGCCCTGTTAATTTTACCTGTTTTGATCTCAGCCCTTGATTTGAAGCTGAGCTGACGATCCAGATTCCACCTAAGTATTATTTAATCCCTAATTGCCCTATAAACCCTAAGGAGCCAAAATTAACATAATTTTTATCTATTTTTATAGCCATAAAGAGAAAAAAAAATACAGAAAAATTCTAAAAGATATGTAATTTTTGTAGAGATTTAAGAGGATATTGGTGCTACAATTCAAGAGATTGATTATATTTCTTCTTCTTTTCCTTTCTTTATTAATTTTTATGTCTTTCTTTATGAAAAATATGAGCTCTATGAACAAAACTATGTCTAGTTAATTTATTAATCTAGGGATCTTATGAACCCAATTTTCACCATATGATGATCTAGTATTTTATCCCAATTATGATTTTTATTTAATTATATTATTTAATCTAATTTTTATGCTATTAATTATTTGACCAATAATTAATCTATAAAGGCAATTAAATAGATTTTAGAGAATTATTTAATTGTTTGTCTTGATTAAATAATATGCATAGTTTATCGGTAGAGATATATGATTCTTATGTATGTGATCCATAATTGATGAACTTAATGAATAGTTTGCAATTTAATTGACATAAGAGTATGATTAGGTTAATTACTATATGATATGTAGTTTACTTAAGAGAAAAATACAAGTTAGGTTAGATTCAATTGATCATGTAATTGATTGATAATTATATTAGGAGGATTTTAGTGATTTATATGTTTAGAAAATTGAGGGATTATATATTCCTAAGTATTTTCTCATATATCTTCTTACCTGTCAAATCTAATTTAATTATTTATTTTTAGTTCTTTTAATTTTACTTAAAATATAAAAACACAAATAAAATTGATTTTTATTTTTTTGTTTTAAAAATTAGTTTCTAGTAACATAATCTCAGTGAGAACGATTTTTTCACATCATTTTATTACTTTTTACGATACATATACTTGCGTATTCATTAAACACAATTCATGTGTCGATCACATATCCATAATGCTCATCAAAATTATAGACTAAAAGAACAAGATGGAAGGTCAAATAAATTGAAAGAACAAGATGAAAGGATAATTTCCTAACAATTGATTCATTTGTTGGTTCTTCATAATTATATAAATTGGCATAAGAGTAATGATATTGATGAGGTTATTACAGACCTATTTGTAAGTTTTGTAGTCCTTTGTGTCTATGATGGCTTTCTTTGTGCAAAACACATAGTCTTTTTATTTTATTTAGTGCATCTATCTTCCTCTATGTAAGGTTACTTAATGACGATTAGTAATGCATACACGTACATGGTTAGGTACACTTTATATGAAAATCATGTTTACACACCATGAGGTTGGGTTTCATAATATCCATGCTAGATTCAGTGTTATGGTTTTCGATAAGTGAGCATACGAGTGAGCCAACATTGTTTCTTATGTTTTTGTTTGGTTTCAGGTGCTAGTATCTATGGAAATTACTCAACTTTTTTGGAAACAAAATGTGAAATTTTTTGGCACCTCAATGAGGCCTTTGTTGGTCCGAAGAGGTGGTTAAGGAGGACTCTTGATGAGGTTGGCCATGAGTTTGATTGATTTCTGTAAATACCTCTTATTTCTTGTTTCTTTAACTAGAAAAATTGTAGTAGAGCTCTATCAAATTGACATCTCATATTCTATTTTTGGATCATTATTACCTTGAGTGTTGTTCAATATTAGTGATTCATGACTCTGTGAACAAAATCATACTCTTGAGTGGTTAGTATTCAAGGCAATATTTATGAGTACGTGTTATGTGGGAAGCTTATGTGGCTGTGAATCGTGTGTCAGTTGGTAGTTGCTAAGATGTAACTTTTTATATATAAAGAGACATTATGGCTATAAGCCATGTGTTAGCTGGTTTTTCCTCAAATCATTAGTTATGTGAAGTACATGATTGACGGTGTGTCACATGTAGAAGATTTTTTTGTGGTTGAAAGTGGTTCACACGGTGGTTATTAGTTGTTTATGATTAAGGGTTATCCTCACATTTCCTTATTTACTTCACATTACTGATCTATTATTACTAATCACACCACATCGAGTGGTGTTGGCTTTGGAGGAAAGCTAGGTTCATGGGTTGAACCAAGTCGTTACAAAGGCAATAAGAGAGGGTAGCAAGAGGCAGTTAGGATGGAGGTCCTGACTAATAGCGGTAAAGGTGGTTTTATTTTTGTTAGTATTGTATCTATTTTTATCACTTAGTGAATTTGTTTGCTGTCGAGTGGTTTCCATAAGTAACATGAGGATGTTACCATGTAGGTAGGGGTTCTTTGTGAGTTTACCTTTATATATATATTGTTATGTATGATCAAATTATGTTTTAGTATAATATGATTTTATATCATATATGTACCAACATACTAGATTTAGACTATGATCAAAAAACTTATTTTTTATATATTGTTGCATGCTTTCTTTCCTCTCTATGTAGCATGCAAGTAGATTTATGTTTATTATTTTTCCTGTATTAAATTAATTTGTCTACTTCTTGATTAATTTATATTGCTTTCGTTTTCTATCTGCATGTGCTTTTGATATAAGTCTCTAAGGAGTTACTATCTTCTTACCTTAGTTATGTACCATATGTTGGATTCTTTCTTATGATATGTTCTGTTATGTATGATTGCATGCTATGAGAGTACAATCATCATTTACTGAATATATTTCATATATGAGGTTTTGAAGTGATTTGAAATCCTTTATAGCTTTTCAATATGTATGACTGATTTTCTTGTTGTGTAATGTTTGTTATATTTATACATATTGCTAGCTTAAATAGGAATGTGTGAGGCATACTATCACTAGTGTGTTTACCACATATTGTTGTTTTAATATTTGCTGGTTGTTTTAGCTATGTATTGAATTAAATATGTTATTTTGTACTTTTGATGTTCTACTTGCTTCAATCACATTGTAAGGCCTACTTGGTCAAGTTGAAATAAAGCTCATAAAAGGATTCCATGGGTTTGCACTACCACCTCTCATCTAGGTCATGATTACCTATTTAGGTTAGAAGAACAATTTATCTTTATGTAATTGATCATAAGCATGGAATTTTCAATTGTATCATAGTGGGTCACCCATGTTTAGGCTTAACTGCTTGGGTGCTCAATCTATAGCTCTATCTACACACACACACACACACACACCTTGTATGTTTATTTCCATAGTCTTTAGTGGAGAGGGTTGTTGTTGTTTTGTGTGGTTGTTTATCTTTATGAACTTTTGTTGTTTGTATATTTCCTATTTTCTTGTTCTTGCATCTCTTTCTCACCACTTCTTTGCCTTGCACATTATATTAATTGCCATATTTGTTGTTATGCCTACTTGTTTGATCCTTTACTAGTATTCTCCCCTACTAGTTTTTTTGATATTCTTTTTTATGTGTGTTTTCCTTACTTACTACTTATTACTTCTTCTATGAATGTTTGCATAAACATCACGTCACATGTTTTCATCATGTAGTGTCTAAGTATTAGGATTTTTCTATCTGTAGTCTTGTCATTCATATGCCATGTTATATAGAAAGCATCTCACTTATTTTACTAGGCTATTCTTTCCTGTACCTAGTATGTTGTGTGTTAGCTCTCTATTTGTTTCCTATTGTTTTAAGTTCATCTTTTACCTACTCTTCCTTCTCTTGTGATTTAGATATATTTTTGGAGAAAAATGTGGTATGGTACAAGCTTGTGTACATGAGTATTTCTATGTACTATGCTTGTTCGGGTTTTCCATGTGCATTTGTATGTCATATAGATTGTTTACTTATCTATAGGACTCTTGACTTACATGTATTGTTGTGATTAGAGTAGTGTGTCTTATGGGCATTATTGGTGTTTGAGGTGTTGCTTCTGTCTAAACATGTCTCTTGTTCCTATGTTGGAACCTGTGCCTTTCTCATATGCTTAGATATTTGAGTAACATCCCTTGTTTCTTCTATTTCTTAGGGGTGTTGCTTGTGTTTCTCAATAGCTAGTCAACTTCTTTCCTTATCTTGAATAGTGATGATGTGAATGTTATTGATGATCTCTTTTGAAGCAACAGTGTGCAGTTTGTTACCAATGGTCTATTTGGATGTAACAATGTATGTTTTGTACCGACGTTCTCTCTTGAGGAAATTTCCTATCTTTTTGGTCTATGATCTCCTTAAAGGTCATCTTTTTCATCTCACTTGTTTGGTGGTGTTGTTGTGTTTCGTGAGATTGGTTGTTTCTCTTGTGTGAGTTTGTGTACTATGATTTTCTTTACTTGCTTGTATTCTACTATATGTATATACTTCTATTTTAGGGGAGCTTTGAGAGAGCATGATGCCCAACATGTTTATTGCTTGACATGTATATATTTAAGGGAATAAATGTGTGTAAAATGTATGATGTCAAGGGTAGTGTTGTGTTTGTTTTTCATCCTTGGTATTTGTCATGTTTATGATTTTTTGTTAAACTACTATGTTCTTGTGATGCTTCCTTTTTCTTGACATCACTTTGTATGGATTTTGCATAAATAAAACTATTAGTATGACATGTTGCATGCATTGTATGCATTCTTTTATTTCACATGTCAACCTTTGTGTTTACTAGTTTTCTTGTTCTATAGAGCTTTATTACATGTTTTTTGCAAGTAGTTGTATGCTTGGCATTTTCTATTAGAATGCATGACACATGTTTTCTTTGGTAGATTGAGAGATCTTTCCATATGTGTGTGCATATTATGGAGTGAGGTTACAGGATTGAATACACCAAGTGTTATTGGGGGAAGATAATTGAGTCACTAGGAGTATGCCAACTTGAAAATAGTTGGACTCTTAGTTAACTTCTTTGTAGGGATTTGTTGACAAATTTATATGCCATTGGTTTTTGGGGGAAGATAATTAAGTCACTAGGAGTGTGTCAACTTGGAAGATAGTTAGACTCATAATAAACTTCTTCTTATGGATTGATAACACATTTATGTGACATTGGTGTTTGACCGTCCATCCTGCCCATGTGTTGTAAGCACATTATAAAGCCCATTATGCCCTCCCATAGCACGTAGAGACATGAGGGTCCGTGCTATACGTATTACATTTGGGAGATGCTTTATGTCTAAACTTCTCTTAGTTTTTCTATGCATTCAATTTGTTGTTTGTTGCATGTTTTTACCTCGGTGTTGCCTCAAACTTATTCTTTGTCTATTTCAAATGACTAGATGTGTTTCTCCTCATTGTGTTTTCTCTAATCTTCTCTACTTATTGCATGGGTGTTAGGAGTATTGTATTTCTTTCATGACTAGATGGGTTACGGTATGTTGCATACTTTGTGTTTATTTTATTTGACTTTTCATGTCAAAAACGGGGAGAAGTGTTCACAACTTGTGTTTATTTGTGCATTGTTTTTAACATGCTATTTGCTACATGCACTATTACAAAAGGTGGCATTTAAGTTAAGAATTAAAGTCGGTTGACAAGTTGAACCGACGCCACACGTAGGATGTAGCGTCGATTCTACGTGTCAACCAATGCTACACACGTGGATAGTGTCAGTTGACACATAGGATCGACGCTACATCCTACGTGTAGTGTCAGTTCAACACATCAATTGATGCTACACGTAATATTTTAAGTCGGTTCTACGTATCAATCGAATTAAGACATATGTAACGTCGGTCCTACTTGTGAACCGATGCTACTATTTTATTTTTTTGTAATTTTTTAAGTCGATTGACATATAGAACCGACTTAAGTCACGTGTGGAGAATATGCAAATAAAAAAATAATTAAAAAATAAGTCAATATATGATTCATAAATAAAAAACTCAATAAAAATAATTATTAACATTGAAAAACTCTAAATTAACATTAAAAATATATTTAGTTTAAAAAATTAAATATTAATATAGTTTTTATTGTACTACTACATTATTTAAAATATTAATATTAATTTTTATTTATAAATATTTAGTATATATTTTTAAGTAATATAAAAATAAATAAAATTGAAATTAATTATTGAAAATATTATATATTTTATAATTAAAAATATATTTTTATATAATTATATATATATAATAATATTAATATTTATTTAATTTTAATTAATCATAATTTTAATCTACATGTCAACAGAAAAATAAAATAGTAGCATCGATTAACGCATAGGACTGACACTATACGTAGAATTTTAAGTCAGTTCTATGTGTCAATTGACTTAAGCCTATAGTGTTAGTTGACACGTAAAACCGACTTAAAATCCTACGTATAACGTCGTTCCTACATGTCCACCGACGCTACACACAATATTTTTTCTTTTCTCTTCTTTCTTTCCCATTTGACAAAAATTTCAAATTTATCAACCTTGCCATTTCTCCCTCTTCTCTACTCACTTCTCTTTCTTATTTACTCACTTCCCCTCTTTCTTCTTCGCCTTGTGTCATTATTTCCCAATTATCAACACAACTTCTCATTTTGACAACATTTAAATCATCCAAACACCACACCTCAATGGCCTCATTATTATCAGCTTCTACTTTGCAAGAGTCTTCATCTTATAAGCATCATACGTACAGATCTAATGGTTGATCTAATTTCGTTACTATTGTTTTTGGATTTTTCTTAATATGTTTCTTTTACAAATCTAATGGTTTTTGAATTTTACAAGGGTTGAAAGATGACGGATCTACGATATTGATAATGTATTGGAGAGCGTTAGGGTAGGATACTTATTTTTGTTGTTAAAAATAATGTTTATTTGACTGGTTGTGAAATTATATTTGTACAAATTCTTATAATTGGTTTGAATTT
Source organism: Hippophae gyantsensis (assembly GCA_030763125.1). Classification (NCBI taxonomy): domain Eukaryota; kingdom Viridiplantae; phylum Streptophyta; class Magnoliopsida; order Rosales; family Elaeagnaceae; genus Hippophae; species Hippophae gyantsensis. The sequence continues at coordinate 23,379,630 of CM061039.1, read as the reverse complement.
TTATTTAGGTTCTTGTAAGAGAAGCAAACAATCAATATTTATGGAAATGATTTAGAGTTATAACTAAGGCTCTACAAAGTTATAAGGATAGTAAAAAATGAATAAAATTTGTAAAAAATAATAATTTAAAGTCAGTTGACAGTGTGAACCGACTTTAAATTTTAAGTCTCCCAATTTAAAGTTGGTTATTAACCAACTTTTATTGAATATTTTTGCGTAGTGATGGGATGGCGAGTGTAGTTTGCACTACATCAAAGTTAACTTATATGCATACACTTAGAGAAAGTGTTGCATATGTTTAGGGGAGATTGGATATTTATGTTGCATGAAGATTGTGTTTGTTTGCGCTACATATTGACTATGCTTAGCCTATTGGTGTGTACCTGTGTAGGGATAACATGCTAGTATTTGGATAGACAACATGATATTTTTGCATGATACATTCATGAGGTATGTGTTTATTTTGTGTGTGCAGATTATAGGTGTAGATTGAAGCTATCGAGCTTTAGACTTGCTATGTAAGGATGTGTTGAGACCCTCATGTTTTAGACTAATAGAGTACGGATGAATTGATCTGATAAGATAGATGGAACACACAAGATAGATGCATTTGGACTAGGTGTATTTCTTGGTATTGGGTGTGATTTGATGTCTTCTTCATGGGAATAAACATCTTTAGGTCATCTTCATGATCATATCATGAATGATGTGTGTCTATACTTAGTTGTACGATGTTTTGACACGAAAAGCCAAAAGGGGCGATTATAAATCCTGTAGTCCTTTGTGTCTATGTTGGCTTCCCATGTGCAAAACACGAAGTCTGTTTATTTTACTCAATGTATTTTTCTTCCTCTATGTAAGGTTGATTAATGATGATCAATAGTTCATACACGCACATAGTTAGGTACACTTTATATGTGAGAATGCTTACATACCATGTGGTCAATTTTTGTAGTACTCATACTAGGTTGAGCATTGTTTTTTTTCAACAAGCGAGCATGTGAGTGAGCCAACATTGTTGCTCATGTTCTTGTTTTGTTTTGGGTACTAGAATTTATATAAATTATTGGCTTTTTTGGAAACAAAAAATGAAATTTTTTGGCACTTCTACGAGGCCCTTGTTTAATCCCTAACGAGGTGGTTAGAAAGGTATGTCGTGAGCTTTGTTTGGTTTCTTTAAATACCCTCTATTGTTTCTTTATCTCAAAAAACTATAGCATAGTTTTATCAAATTGACATCTTATTTTCTGTTTCTAAATCCCTATTACATTAGGGGTTGTTACATATTAGCAATTCATGAATCTTAAGTGGTAAGTACTCGAGGCGATGTTTATGAGTAAGTATTATATGAAGAGCCCGTGTGGCTATGAGTTGTGTGTTGGCTAGTAGTTGTTAGGATGCAACTTTTTATATGTGAGGAGCTTGTGTGGTTATGAGCTTGTGTCGGCTGGTTGTTTTTTCTCAAATTGTTAGTTGTGTGTAGTATGTGGTTAACTATGTGTGAAACATAGATGATTTATGGTTCATGGTTGAAGGTGGTTCCTACGTATTGGTTGTTTGTGATTGATAGTGGTCCTCACATTTGCTTGTCCACTTCACATTACCGAATTATGGTTACTAATCACACTATATCAAGCTCTATTAGTAATGAAGGAAATTCGAGTTTGTGTGCCAAACCAAATAATTGTAGAGGGAGCAAGCAAGGGTAGCAATAAATAGTTAGGACGTATGTCTTAACTGATAGAGGTAATGGTGATTTTATTTCTGTTAGTATTGTATCTGTTTTGGTTGATTAGTGGATTTTTTTGCTATTGAGTGGTTATCATAAGAAATTCGAGGATGTTACCACATAGATAGGGGTTCCATATGAGTTTACCTCATTATATATATTGTTATGCCTGATCAGACTGTGTGTCAGTATCATCTGAGTTTCTATAGTATATGTACCAATATACTAGATTTATACTTTGATTAGAAAGCTTATTGGTTATATGTTGTCACATGCTTTCTTTCCTTTCAGTGTAGCATGTCTAAAGCTTTATATTTATTACTTTTATGGTATTAAATTAATCTTTATGCTGCCTAATTAATTTATATTACTTTTGCTTTTTATCTGCATGCATTTTTGGTGTGAGTCTCTAAGGAGTTAATATCTCCTTACCTTAGTTGTCTCTATTATGTATGATTGCATGTTGTGAGAATACAATCATCATTTACCGAATATGTTCTAACATATGAGGTCTTGAAGTGATTGGAAATATTTTATAGATTTTCAATATATATAACTGATTCGCTTGTTGTGTGATGTTTGCTATGTTAGTGCATGCTGCTAACTTGGATAGGAGCTTGTAAGGCACCCTAATAAGATCCAAGGAGCATCACCAAAATGCCACTTTCTAATTGGGCCTATATCTCAAAGAGTTACTTAATAGGCTCATTTATAGGTTTTTTTTACATAGGTTACAAGTGTTAGGTTGTTTGGACTTAGAGTAAATTGCAAGCAATTTGAAATAATATTTCATTTTGTAAGTTCTCCTGAACAACTATCATTGTTGATGTCATATCTTTCTCGTCTGATATCCAATTAAGATGATTTACAATAAGTTATAATTTTTTCTTAATTACTACATTTCATATAGAAATAGGATTTTTCTAGTTCAACCATTTACTATGTCAAAAAGGCCTCGCAATATATACAATAAAATATGGGCAAATTTGTATTATATGTCTAGGATTTTTTTATTTTTTAGGATTTGTTCTTTATATTTTTTGTCTATTATTTTTTTATTGCTATATTTTGATTGTTATCTTTTTACTAGATAGTGTTTATCTTTTTAGGATTTGTGTTTTAATTTTTTTTTATATAAATAAGCATAGCTAGTTGTAAAGAAAAATACCCAAAATATTAATAATACATTTGATTTATATGAAAGTTGAGAGATTTTGCATCTTTTTTCCTCTCCAAACCGACTTATCAAGGGACTCATAAAATTTGTGGCATCTTTTCATCTTTGGTAAGTCATATCCATAGAGTTAAGGTTCTGAACTTTAGTTTTCTAGGGTTAGTTTTCATTTTATCATTGGGTCTTTGATCGTGTCTCTTAGGGTTCTTAAACAAATTTGTGTTTGTGGGTCAAAATGATCATGTTCACGGGTTTATATCATTTGGTTCAAGAAAAAGACTCAAAATTAGTTCAATCCATCTCTTTTAGTTTATTTTTCCATTTCTTGTTTATAATTTTGTTTCCTTTATATTTCTTGTTGTTCTCATTTAACACTTGAAAAAAAGAAAGAGAAAAAGAACAAAAAATAAAGGGATATAAATATGAAATTAGAACCTAAGTTATGATATCAAATGATGTAAACATGTGAACACGATCCTTAAAACTCACAAACACAAATTGGCTTGAGAACCGAAAGAGACGACCAAAGATCTAACAATAAATTAAAAATTGACCCCAAAAAACTAATGTTCAAATTGTTAACACTCATCTTGATTCTATGGGTATGACTCACCAAAGACACAAATATGAAAAACCTCCTTGATAAGTCTTTTTATAGAGTAACAAAGAGGCAAAAGCTCTTAATTTTTATATAAATCAAATGTATTATAAATATTTTGTCTATTTTTCTTTACGATCAACTATTCTTATTTTATCAAAACAATTATGGTGTAAACCCTAAAAAGATAAACACTATCTAATAAAAAGATAGTAATATAAAAGGATAGACAAAAAATATAAAGAACAAATTCTAATTAATAAATGAATAACAAAAATCCTAGAAAGATAATGAAAATCTTACCTGATTTTGTTATATATCTTGAGAGGCCTTTTTGACATAATAAAAGTCAAAATGGAAAAATCTTATTTCTATATGAATTTTAGTACTTTAAGTAAGTTTTTCAAGCCATTTTGAATTGTCTCAATTGAATATCAGACGATAAAGATACAACATCGATAATGATAAATGTTCAGGATAACTTTCAAAATTCAAGATTGTTACAAATTATTTGCAAGTTACTTCAAGCCCAAACAACTCAACACTTATAACTTATGTCAAAAAGAACTTATAAATGAGCACATTAAGTGACTCTTTGAGATATAGGCCCAATTGAGATGTGACCCTTTGGTGGCGATCCTTGGATCATATCACCTCTTCTTTAGGTTCTATTTCCATAATAATTTCATAATATTTATCTGAAATTTCTATAAAAGGCAATGTAATATCCATAGAAATTTTTGAAGACACTATCTTTCTCTTGTTTTTCTTCTCTTATAAACGAGTTCTTCAGCTTGATACATTTCTTAATTTCTTTTTCTATAAAAAGTAATTTATGATTGTTTACTCATATATAAAATAAAAACAATTCTTCTAAATAGATATTTCAAATATTATAGTTAAAATCACATTTAAAAAATTCTTTAAAAAAACCTAAGAGAGGTTCGGTACCCCAACTGAATATCACAACTAGGTTTGGTACCCCCAATTGAATATAAAGGTGGTTTGGTAACCCTAAATGAATCCTATAAGGATGTTTGGTATCTCCAACTGAATCTATACAATGTCATCTTTTCCCTTCCCTCATGATTTTTATAAATCAAACACCCAAATCTTTATAATCTATTATGTAACCACAATTTATTTTAATAATATACATGTAATAAATAATTAAAATTTCAATTACATCACAATCAATTAACTCTAAATTTTAAACTACAATCAGATAATCATTCAAAATATACTTGAACAGGTTGTTCGTTAGTTGAGCTAAAATTGATGGCTAGTTTGATTGAAACTAGCAGTTGTGGTGCTTGTAGTAGTGGCAGTTGTGGATACTGTTTACAAAAATTGGGATGTCGTGATGTCTCTGGATTGCAAATGGGATGTCATCACGCTTGTAAATTTGCATTTGTTTTCTCCTTTTTCTAACATATTAGGGTGTCCTTTTGCTTATACAAGTAAAGTGCATAAATCTTGTAATTTTTTAGTTGACAACATAAATCACTTTGTTTTCATAAAATTAACACTAAAGTTATATTTTGATCATTTTTTGAGAAATTGTCAATTTTTATCATGTATCGATCATGTGATCAAATTTATAAGGTTATTTTTAGTTGTTTATTATCACCCTTAATAAAATTATTATTATAAAAACATATCACAAATTTGATAATATGGTAATCAAATGATAAAATTTGATTAAATTTCGATAACTATAATTGAAGTTCAATTAAATATGACAAATATATCTTATATGTTACTAATTTATTACTCAAATTTTTGCAAATAAATTTTCATTTTTTCAATGAACTTTTACAATTATACAAAGTTATGACAAAAAAATTAGCGATAGAATTCGTTACCCACTTACAAAAGTGGTATAATTGAGATACTTTTGAAGTTCAATTGTACTTTTAAGAGGTTTAAAAAATTTAGGAGTAATTTTGTACAAATTAGATATATTATAAATTTTAGAAATGTTTTTTTACTATAAATTTATAATAAATTATAATTAATATGACGCATTATTATTAGTAAGTATAATTAGGTATAAATAATTATATCAAATAAAAAATTATTTTATCAATTATAATTATGATATAATTATAATATATATAATTAGTCTATATTTTAACCCAATATTTATTATAGAATATAATATAAAGTGACTATATTTTACTAAAAAGTTAGTTCATAAAATAATTTTCTTTTGAAAGAAAATCAACCTAGTAATTGGGTACATCATAACTGTATTATTTATGAAAAATGTTAGATATATACTAAATTTGTAAAGTTTGAACCTAGTTACCTAGTCCATATTTTATTTGTTCTGATGTAATGTGAAGTCATTTTCAAAAATAAAATAAGTTGTTCCAACGGAGAGTTAGTACAATCTAACTTTAACGATTACTGTTATAAAGTATGATACTTTTTAAATACGTTTACCATTTTTTCACGGATACTTTTAATTTTAATATATTAATTACTTATATTTAAATTACTAATATATATTTTAGTTATTATACCTCTGAGATTTTAGCACACTAATTTCTTGATTAGGTATCTATTAGTTATTATACCTCTGAGATTTTAGCACACTAATTTCTTGATTAGGTATCTATGAATTAGGGTAAAAAAAATATAACATTAATCTAAATAAAAACATTTTATATATTTTAATTAAAAATAATAGTAAAAAAGAATATTAAAACAATAATATTTATATTTCAAAGATACATATTTCTCCAACTAGGTATTAACTATTCAAAATCTTAGAAATTATCTTAAATCACACTTATTTGTATCTATATGTTTCTTACATAATATTAAAGATCATAACTATATAATTTATATACAATCATATATTTAGTTATGAAATCTGAACATATTATACATTATAAAAATAACATGTAAAAATTTTATAATATAATTAGATGTGAGTCTAAACCATATAATACACTTTAATTTTTATTTGAATTTTTAATTATAAAATTATGTATCTTAATTTTTTATTTAAAACTGTAAAAAAAATAAATATTGATTTAAATAAATTTTATAATAAAAAATATTTTAAATATAATTTATTTTGTCGATAAACATTATAGAAACTAATTATATTACAATTTGATAAATTTTAAAGATTTTGATTCTATAATTTTTATATATTCATGTATTTGACATTAAAATTAATCATATAATATAATATAATATAAAAATAGTATAATTATATAAATTTTTTATATGATTAAAAGATATTAATCTTAATCTTAATAGATATTTAATTTAATATGTTTGAATTTTTAATTATAAAATATGTATCTTAATTTTTTATTTCATACAAATTAAAAATAATATTTTATATTTTTAATATGTATTAAAATATTAAAAATTGATTAAAATAAATTTTGTAATAAAAGTTATTTTAAATAAAGATTATTTTTAAAATATTTATACTTAATTTTATGTAATTATATTATATAATTTGTTACTAAATATTATATAAATGAATTATAATATAATATAATTTAATATGTAAAATTAAATTAGTACAAATTTTATTGTAATTTAAAATTAAGATTCGGTGGGTAAACTGTGAAATATTATTTTAATAAAATATTAGAAACTAAAAAGATACACAGGATCCTCCTCGTTAGAATCAAAATTTGAACCGACATACAGCATCAAAAGCTACAAATTAGAAGCATTTTAATATAATGCATGCGTATCTCTTTATAATATCTTATTACCTTAATATTGTAGGTATTGTTAGGCGCCACTGGTTTGTGGGCATAAAATAGATGAAAAGGACGAAAAAAATGTTAATATAACTTAATTTTACGTATATTTTTACAAAATTAATTTAATTTTTTAAATAATATTAACACGTAAAAAAGTATAAATAACATGGGTATAAAAAAAAATACAAATTTAAAATTATCTCATATATATATATATATAATTATTAATAATACATTAATGCAGAAAAAGAAATAAAAGTTTAACCAATAAAAACCAATCACTTATGTTCTGGTTCAGGATAAATTTTGTTTCTTCTCAAATTTATGTATTCCTATATATCATCGATAATAAAAAAAGAAGAAGAAGGTAAATTAAGGAATTTGTTTTATAATTACGTTTATATAAAACTTTTTCTTTCACTATCTTATTCGGATTCTACATTTTTGTTAAAGTATTCTTTTCCAACTAATGTAATATGACTATGGATGAAATACATGTGTACAGTTTAATTAGGTAAAAATTTGTAGAAAATTAAAAGAAAACCTATCTGGCACCTGTATTAAAAAATTTAATATACTTTCACTATCTTAAAAGACAATCTGTTATAACTTAATACTGGTCTATAAATACATGCTTAATTACATATTATGATCCTATTAGGTTACAAATTAAACAAGAGACACAATATGGAAAAACCCTTTATGATAACCTTTTTCTTCCTTATTATCTTATTAGTAAATTCGAGCAGAATTTCTGTAGCCAAGCAAAATCAAATTACTACTATTCCACTTGTCTTTGGCCTAAAACACTCTAGAGCTTCACTTCTGATCCCAAAACTCTCAGCTGATGTTGATCCAAGTTCAAAAAAGCAACCATTAAAAATGATTGAGCCATTGAGGGAAGTTAGAGATGGTTATTTGATATCACTTTACTTAGGGACACCCCCACAAGTTATTCAACTATATTTAGACACAGGGAGTGATCTCACTTGGGTACCTTGTGGGAATCTCTCATTTGATTGCATTGATTGTGATGATTACTATAGAACCAATAAGCTAATAACAACTTTCTCTCCTTTACGATCTTCTTCATCAATTAGAGATCTTTGTAGTAGTTCTTATTGTATTAACATTCATAGCTCAGATAACTCCTTTGACCAATGCACTATAGCTGGATGTTCATTGACCACTCTTCTCAAAACAACATGTTCAAGACCATGCCCTTCATTTGCTTATACTTATGGTGGAGGTGGAGTTGTAATAGGAACATTAGCTAGAGATAAGTTAATAATTCATGAAACTACTTCTAAAGATGTTCTTAAAAGGGAGATTCCCGATTTTTGTTTTGGTTGTGTTGGGTCAGCTTATAAAGAGCCTATTGGGATTGTAGGGTTTGGTAAAGGACTATTTTCTCTACCATCGCAATTAGGGTTTCTACAAAAGGGTTTCTCTCATTGCTTTTTACCCTTCAAATTTGCAAACAATCCCAACATTTCTAGCCCTTTGGTTATAGGAGATACCGATATTTCGACCGTAGATCAAGAACAAATGCAATTTACTCCAATGTTGAAGAATCCCATTTTTCCTAACTACTATTATGTTGGTCTAGAGGCTATAAGTGTAGGAAATTTTAGTGTAAAGCAAGTGCCTTTAAGTTTGAAAGAGTTTGACTCACAAGGTAATGGAGGTATGTTGATTGACTCAGGAACTACTTATACTCATTTACCTCAACCCTTTTATTCCCAACTTCTTTCAATGCTTCAATTAGTGGTATCTTATCCAAGAGCTAAAGATATAGAGAGGAAGAGTGGATTTGATCTTTGTTATAAAGTCCCTTGTATTAAGATTAATAATAATAATCCTTGTCACATAGAGGAACAATTTCCTTCAATAACTTTGCATTTCTTAAATAATGTGAGTGTTAATGTGTCTGAAGGAAGACACTTTTATGCAATGGGAGCTCCACAAAACTCAAGTGTGGTGAAATGCTTATTGTTTCAAAGCATGGATAACAACAGCGCTGGAGATTTTGGACCTGCGGGCGTATTTGGGAGCTTTCAACAACAAAATGTGAAGGTTGTTTATGATTTGGAGAAAGAGAGAATTGGGTTTCAAGCTATGGATTGTGCTTCTTATGCAACTTCTCAAGGAATTAGGCAATAATTAATCTTGAGGAAAAGTAAAGAAAATAGACACAATGTATTTTATCTTAAAAGAGGACAGTTAAATGGTTGCACAAGTTGTTATAACTCATTTCTAGAGTTACTTTATATTTCTAGAGTGAGTTACTTTAATGACTTTACTCTTTTCTAATTTGTTTATTTAGTTTTTTTTTCCTTTTTTGTTTCTATTTCCTTTCAAATTTCATTATTTGATTGAAGAATTAATGTTGTCTTTGTTGAAAGAATTAATAAAGAAATATCTAATTTGAAATTCTGGAACCCCATTTGCAAAAGAGAATTACTCAACTTTTTCCTTCTTAAATATCTAATAGCTTTCTATCTTTTAAATCTCTACATGAATAAATAAACTAATTGACATTCTTGATATATTATTAAGAATCGTCGCCTACATATAGAATTACTAATATAGTACTCTTCTTATTTATAAATTGATAATAGAAAAATGTGGTGAAAGGTAGTGGTTAGTAATCTAGTTTACAAATTATGTTATTTAGTGTTTTTATGAAAAATAAGTTAATTAATTAATGACTTTTGATATTCATGATGACTATTTATTATTTATTTTAATGATAAAATAATATTCAAAAAAATATTAAATGTTTATTTTTAGTATTTTTTTTTATAAAAAAAATCACTTTTTCTAACTTAAAGAGAATAAATGTGACTTATTATTTAAACAAAGTGGAGAATTTGAGTCTTCAGCCTTCGTGAATTTAATAAACTTATTATTGATATTTCACTTTTAGTAAACTAATTATTAATATTTTTATATATGTATCTTTTATTAATTCAAGTCATACAACACTACAATCTCCAAGGTCTACCCAAAGTGCCAAACGGCGAGGTCATACCATACGAAACGAGCTGCATTAAAAGAGCTTATCGAGAATGCTAATTAGATATACATGGATTATTCTTCCTTATTACACATAACACACATGATATTATTGGCCGGCTTCCTAAACTGTATATGAACTTTAATTATAAACAATTTTTTAATGCTTTTTTGTCTGTTTTATTTCAAATGTTAGTTTGCTTATTGGCATGCAAGTTGTGATGTTTCACATATGTTTGTGATATTGTGAATCTGATTGATAGACTAAAGCTCCTGTTCATGCCAATTTTTGTCATTCATAAGTAGGATTGTTCTCTATTAGGACCTTGTACGTTCATAGTGGTAGTATTTGGTACTTTGATGCTTAAGTTTACGTAAGGAGAATTGATGAAACGTAAAGAAAATCTAGATCTCGTTGTGTGAAGAATAGAAAATAAAATATTTGATTAATTTGATATGTATTCCTTACCTATATAAATAGAATTGTTGCAGCATCGTATTTTTCTCTTTATAATTATCTCTTTATTGAGATTATTTTATGATCATGCTTGTCTTGTGACTCTATGCTTATTGGGTTGGCCTATAAGGCTTTTTGTTCATTGGAACCATTCTATATACTTTTCACATGGGACGTCTTAAATTACACCTAATATTACCCTCCAATACTTTCTAGGCCTTGATTGGATGTACAAGAAGGTCTAATTATAGTTTTGTCGATATTTGGGTTGATGACCCTTCTAGTAATACTGGTGGCACTTGGCCTACTCTTGTGCACTATTTTACCTATCCAGACAAGGGATTCTATGATGTATCTAACCATTCAAACATATGGAGTAGTTTCATATTGTTGGTAGTGTTTTTGAATTTTCAGCTAGGCTCTCGGTTAGAGAGTTATGTCAAAATTAAGGGTGGCACTTGTGAAGTCAACCCTTCCCTCCTTTTGAAAGGAAATTCAAGTTTAGTCCTTAGGTTTTTCAAAGAAATTGTAGCCTTTAGATATAAATTTGATGGATGGAAGAGATTTCTTCACCACTTACATATACAAGCTATCTTCATTACTTCATTTCGCATAATTGCTTTTCACTTTCAAAAGTTTACCCTTTTGAAAGAGGAAAGGGGTGGAGAAGAAGAGAACATCCTTCAAGGTATTTATTTCAATGTTTTTGTTTTATTTATTTTCTTTTATTTACTTTTCCTCCATTTTGTTTCATAGAGTGTAAAATAATTATTTTCCCATTATCTAAACACTTTGCACCCCATAGCATTTATACCACACTTTTATGCACATAAAGTGATGGATACTAGACTAATGGATTCTTAAGGTCAGATCTGACCATCATGGGTGAACTTTGGGAATGACACTCTTTAGAATAGACTGTATGAGTTAATAGTCCAGTAGAAGTCGGGTAGAGATTTAGTCAACAACTGTCTGGGTGACAATGCCATGGATAGCGAAGCCCTAATTGGTGGATCCTTGGCTAACTCCCATCTATCTTGCATATGTCCGACTAGTGGTGTTTTGGATTACTATGCTTTAGTTAGTACCGGGTTGGCTAGCAGTGGCCAAACGTGGGTCACGTCGAGTGATGGGCCCTAAGCCATCTCGAAATCATTGTTCTTTTGATTCTGCTTGTGGGTTCGTTTGGATGCTTGTTTGATGAATATTGAGTCTTTGAGTGATGATGACTTGGATGCTATTTTTTTTTGGCATTCCCTTGTACTAGTAGGATCTAGATGAGGATGATATTACCTTCTTTTTTATAAGCTATTACAGTTCTCGAATGACAGACTAGTACTTGAACAAGATGAAGGAAATCTTTCCAATTCCAGAGTCTATCACCATCATACCCTATAGTCCAGGAATAGCTTGGATTAACCCTCTTATTGGCAAAGTTACACTATGTAAGGTCTATGTGAGTGTTGATAATATTTGTAAACAAAACATATAATTGTAATTTTAATACCTAGGTGTATCTTAGAAGAATATTTTCAAACTAAAGAAATTATCAAGCCTCAACAATCACATCTCAGGTATATCTTTGTTCTCATGCACGTCAAATTGCATATTAGAAACATAGGAACAATATAAAAATAGGTTACTCAATCGATCGAGTAGTGACTAGATCAATCGAGCTATATTACCTATTGAATTAATTATTTATATGACTAGATTCATTGAGCACTAGATCAATCGAGATTAATGACTAAATCAATCCATATTTTTTAGAATCAATTAATTGATACATTGGATCAATCGAAAAGACATTTGATCGATCGACCTATGTACTTAATCGATCGAGCACTTGATTAGATCAATTAAGTTTTATTTTAAAATTATTTCTAATACTAATTTGATTTCTTTTTTACTATATTGTCCTTATTCCTACTCATTTTTAATTCATTTGATGAACAAGATGATAATTTTATTTTAATCTAAAGTGCTTTAAAATATTCTATAAATATAAACATAAGCACACAATTAAAACTAACCAAATAAGGACTTAACTATGCTTATTCTCTTCATAGTTTATTATCTCTCTTGTTTTGCTGAAAGTTTTCAAGTAAGTTTTTTTCATTAAGTTAATTTATCAAATATTTATGCTTGTGTTTGATGGATTAATTAGTCTACAATAATAATTGTGTTATTGTGCTTTTAACTAATTGTTCTAAAGTTGCTAGTTATTTTCGTTTTATCTAATATATTGTTTAGATCAACTAGTTGAAGTTGTTCATTATTGAATCTATACACTTGTACCTGTGTTTGTGTTAATTTTTAGGTGATAACAATGCAATTCAATTAACTCATAGGATTCAAGTTTTTCGGAACTCTGGTCTCTTTCTTGTAGAAACTATGTTAGGACTATAAATGTTTGGCTATTTTCGTAAAAAAAATTATCTGCAATTTTTTCTTAGACCTACTATCAAGTCTATTAAAAAATTTAAACAAATTCTCGAATTTCAGATAATCATATTCTAGGTATTTCTTTTATAACTACGATACATATGATTGCATTTATGCATTTAACAGCATATGTTTATAAATCTAAAATTATTTTTGGTGCTAAAATATTTATTTAAACTTGAATCAATTTATAAAATTATCAATTAGTTATCTCTTAGATAGATGTGTTTAAATATTTTTTTTATGTCTTAATATTTTAAAGATGTGTTTTAAATTTTTTTTATGTCTTAATATTTAATATTTAAAATATGTGTTTTAAAAAATATTTTTTTTATATGTCTTAATATTTTAAATATGTGTTTTAAAAAAATAATATTTTTATAATATTAAGGTTTAATGGACTTTGAAAAAACAATTAAGTCTAAAATATACTTAACCTTAATACTACTAGGTCATTATTATTATCTATATATATAGACACATTAGAGTTGAATAAGAGTGTAGAAAAAAAATGGTTGTAAAGTGTGTTGAAAAGAAAAAAAATTCATCATCATTGCCAACCGAAGAATGCAAGGCAAGGAATCATATAGGTAATATAATATATATATAAGAAGATATATATTAATACAATCATAAATTGGTGATCTTTTTCTTTACAATATTTTAGCACCTAAATTTTTATATGTATTAATCTATTTATTTCATATTTTTCATATTCATATAACTTATTTTGTGATTAAGATCTTGCATATTTAAATTTAATAATTGTATGAGCGATCATGATTATTTGATTTAATTATTAAATATTAAAGAAGCTATTTATAGTGAATTTAGCCTTAATCTTTTTGCTCTAGAATTTTCTAGTTGATTTGATTTAAATGACATATATTTTGAATCATCTAATTAGGATTATTCATTGTTAAATTCGTTCTAGAACACACACAGATACTTGCATTTTTGTGCTAATCCTTTTGCTGCTGATTTGTGAACGTATATGATTGGCGGGAAGCTCATTAAAACAGTGTTTTGGAAACTACTCACACTAATATTAGAAATTGTGAAAATAGAGCAGAGGCTCGTAAGTAAAGTACATTGGGGCAGTATCCTAAGGAGGATAGCATAAGACCAAGTTTGTACTTGAATATTTGATTTTCATAGTAGAAAATTAGGTGGACTAGTGATTTTCCTCTTAGGTCATGATTGTGGCCTAGGTTGTTTCCACCTAAAAATATCGTGTGTTATTATTTTATTTCCATATTTTATTCTTACACACAATTGCATGCCTGACTACTTTGTTTAGGTTATTAAGTTATAAATTGATAAAAATTAAAAATAACTTATTCACCCCTCTAGGTTAATTAGGTCCATATCTTATAAACCTTCACTATAATGAAACCAAAGGTATGAAAGTAGGTTATTTGGAAGCATTAATTGGGTGGGTATGTTGAGTCATAGCCTTATAATTGGATACTTATTTTTCATAATGGATCAATGGTTTTCTTTTAGGTCAATAGTGTGGTTTATTTCACCTAAAAATATCATGTGTTGATCTTTATTTTTGATATTCCACTAATTAGATAATTAGATCCATAACTAAATAAATGAACTTTCATTTTGGCATCAGAGCTGGTCACTAAATACACATAGTGTTCCTAGGACCTTGTTATGAATCATTTAAGGGAGAGTTCGTTTACAACCCGTGCACCTTACTTTGATAGGTCTAATTATCCATATTGGAATACTCATATGAGAGCCTTTCAATGGTCTTTAGATGAGAGTATCTGAAACTCTGTACTTTATGGTTAGGAACTACCTACTGTTACCAAAGATAATGTAGTCAGTCCTAAGCCTACAAACAAATGGACCAATCAAGATACAAATGCAAGAAACTAAAATCAAAAGGGTATTATTAATGCTATTTTTAGTGTTATGTCTACTAAATAGTTTCATCGTTGTTTTTATATTGATACTACTAAGCATACTTGAGATATTTTAGAGGTTTTCCATGAGAGAATCACACAAGTTATACGAACTAAACTTCGCATGCTAATTAGTGAACTTAAAAATCTTAGGATGAAAGAAAATGCAACTTTTTCTGAATTTTATATTAGATTATGTGATATTACCAACACCTTTTCCAATCTTGGAGAAAAATTGATGATTTCAGATAATTCGAAAGATTCTCTACTCATTACCATATCACTTCCATGCAAAGATCATTGCTAGTGACGAGAGTAAAGATATGGACACCATCAAAATAGAGGAACTTGTTGGCTCACTTCAAACCTTTGAGATAAGCTTTCAGAAACCTCCAAAGAACAAAAGATCATTGATGCTTATTTTCGCAAGTGTACGAATCGTTCAAGTAATAAAGTGTACAAAAGTACGGATATCGAACCTATAAGGAATGACATTACTAAGTACCGAAATTGGCTAATCCTAATTTTATTTGAAAACCCAATTGTTGAAATTGTTTAAGAAGCAAATTAACTTAAAAATAAACGCAAATAACACAAATGAATGTTGTTCACAAATGATTAAAAACACTAAGGCATTTGATTTTTCTAAATCAATTCAATCCGATTTCAAGTCATGTTATATGAGAATCAAAGCTAAAAGTGATGGTTGAAAAACCCAAATTTGCCTAATACTCTCTCTCGAGTTATATTAGAATTACTTATCTATGAAAACCAACTATATTTCTATGAATATTTAATCACAAACAAGCACATTATGATTTATGGAATTTCTAGAATAACCACATACATCATGCATTAGGTCTCACACTCGCATTCAACATACGGTATTTATCACAAGAAGCATTCATTACACATCTCCTCTCGGTCTCAATATAATGCAACAAATCATCTAAATCTTGGCCAGAAATTTAAAAGCATCAAGCATGGAAATAAATACTCAACTTGAAAACAATGAACTCATATAACAATAACAAAAGAAATCAGATTTTCTTGATTCAACTACATCATAGCCTTAGCAAAAATGAATTAGTTTATAATGGAAATAAGAAGAAACATTATCTCAATTAAATCCATGAATAACAAATCTAAATAAAATGCAGAAAATGAAAGCTAAGGAGAAGAAATGAAAAACTCTTGAAGATGAACACTTGGAAGCAACAATGGTGATAATCCTTCAAGATTCTCCAAACTTTCTCTCCAAAATTACCTTCTCTCCTCCAAATATGTATCAGATCTCCTCCTCTTTGTTGTGGCCTCTTTCTCCATCTTATGGTATATATAGATCTAGGGTTTTGGGGGCAATTTTGGAACAAAACAACATAAAAAATGTGTTTTCAGATGAAACTCGCCAGCGGCGACATTATTCTCGCTATGGCGAGATTTCTAGAAAAATTAAAATTTTGGTTCCTTTGATTCTCGCCGGTGGCGAGATGAATTTGGCCGGTGGCTAAAGGTGTCTTGTCGGCAGTGAGATTTGCATCTGCCAAAATCCGTGCTCTTGGGAAGATTTTCGCCATGCTCTTTGTAAGATTTTCGTCGGCGGTGGGATTTCCAAATTTTGAAACTTTGTTTTATTTTTATTTTCACTCAATCTCGATCCTTAAAATTTGTCCCAAACTTCCCTAAAATCATGATTTTACCTGAAATTGCACCTTAAACACAAAATACCCGTGAAATGACATTTGTGGATTAAATAATAAAATAAACATAATTTTCACACAAATATAAACATTTAAATCATAGCAAAAATGTAATAACTTGACTCTTATCAATCACTTTCAAAACTACTATAATTGTTGATAGTGACAATGATAATGAAGAATTGGCACTCTTAACCATAAGATTGAATAAAATCCTCAAAAAATCCTTGAAACAAAGGACAATGAAGTTTTCAAAAGATTAGAATTTGAGAGAACTCAAATCTGTGAGTTATGATGGTAAGTAATTTAAACCCAAGGGACTTCAATTTTTTGAATGTAGAAGTTTTGATCACTTTGTAGTTGACTGTGCAAATAAGAAGAGACAATTTGTAAAAGCTTTTAATGCTACACTTACTGATGCATTGTCTCAAAGGAATGATTTACTCTCCATTTTAGATACAAAATTGATTGGCTTAGAATATATTAAAGATTTGTATGCACAGGATATTGATTTTGGTAATGTATTCAATGCATGTGAACAAGTGGTGTTTGGTAGGTTTTATAGGCATGATGGATTTTTGTTTCAGGAAAATAAGTTGCGTATACCTATATGTTCTTTGCATGAATTTCTTGTGAGAGAAGCTCATGGTTGTGGTTTGATGGGTCATTTTGGTGTAGCTAAGACTTTTGGAATTTTTCCTGATCATTTTTTTTGGCCTCATATGAAACATAATGTGAAAAAAATCTGTGAGAAATGTATCAAATGTAAATAGCTAAGTCTAAGTTGCGACCCTATGGTTTGTAAACCCTTTTGTCAATACCTAGTGAACCATGGACTGATATTTCTATAGACTTTATTTTAGATTTACCTAGGAAAAAGAGGGGGAGAGATTCAGTTTTTATGGTGGTATATAGATTTTCCAAGATGGCACACTTCATTACATGTCATAAAACTGATGATGCATCACATATAGCTTATTTGTTCTTCAAAGCAATTATTAGGTTACATGGTATACCTAGGACTATTGTTTCTAATAGGGATGTAAAGTTTTTGATTTACTTTTGGAAGACTTTATGGGGAAAGTTGGGAACCAAGTTTTTTGCTTTCTACTATTTGTCATCCACATAGGAAGATTGTTCGCCACATGTTGACTTTGCTTACAAAATAAATATAAATTATGTATTTAAGTTTTCACCATTTGAAATTGTTTATGGCCTTAACCCATTGTCACCTTTGGATTTAACTTATTTACCTTTGACTGAACGTGTGAACTTAGATGGCAAGAAGAAAGTAGAATTTGTAAAGATGATTGATGAAAAGGCATTGCTAAACATTGAAAGGAGGACTAAATAATATGTCTAATAAACTAACAAGGGATGCAAGAAGGTAGTGTTTAAACTAGGATATTTGGTTGGGTTTCACTTAAGGAAGGATCATTTTCCAGAGAAACAATGTTTAAAACTCCTACCTCGAGGTAACAAACCATTTCAAGTTATGGAATGTATTAATGATAATGCCTACAAGCTTGAATTACCATGTGAGTATGGTGTTAGTGCAAGTTTTAATGTTGTTGATTTGTCTCCTTTTGATGTAAGTGATGATTTGAGGACAAATCCATCTCAAGATGGAAAGAATGATGCAAACCAAGGAGCTAGATATGTTAATCATACAAGTGGAATGGAGCTAAAATTGCACAAGACTTTTTGTCACTTCCTAGTGGCCTAATTGCAAGACTTAGAGCCAAACGTTTCAAGTAAGTACTAAATGGGCTAATCCAACAGAATTGGGTTGATTCTAAAAAGACCAAGATGGGCTCAAAAAACAATCAAGGCTTAGTCCATATCATTAAAGTAGTTGAAGAGGCTAATTAGCATACAAATTCGTAACCAACATGATTTGACCATTAAAGGGTGTGAATTTGAAGAGTTTTAAGGATATTAAATAGGAGAATAACTTGGTCCTGACTGGGCATGTTAAAATACAACGAATCTAGTCATTTAGATATTTATTGGTTGTCTTTAGAAGTCCAAAATAACTATTTATTAGCTGTCTTTAGAAGTCCAAAATAGTTATTTATTAACTGTTTTTAGAAGTCCAAAATAGCAATATATTGGCTGTCTTTAGAAGTTCAAAATAACTATTTATTAGCTGTCTTTAGAAGTCCAATTTTTGTGTTGTAATTATGACTATGTCGATTCTAGGATGGTTGTTCCAAGTATATAGAGAAGTATTATGAATTTTAAAAGGGATTAGATTATTCAGAAAATTATCTTCTTGTGAGGTGTTGTGTTCCTCTTAGTTCTTAAAAGGAACTCTTGAACTTATCAAGTTAATCTTGTGGTGTTCAAACTACCAAAATTATCACCTTGAATTCTTTAGATAATTCATAGGTTTTCTTGGTGTGGCGTTTCAATCCGTCATAGTCTTGATTTTCATCTTACTAGGTGACGAGTTAAAACTTAACAAATCTTCTTTTCATGATCTTGGGATTTCAATCCATCATTGTTATCGGGTTTCATCATAATTGTTGGTAGAGTTTGTATCATCTTTGTCATAGTAGGACATTATTTATGGCCATATAGTTCTTCATGCATAGCATCATATGCTACTTTATGTCTTTCTAGGTTTACCATTATATTTGGAGACTTAGGATGAGATGATATATTGGAGCGACAGACCTATCCATGTATATAAATGACCTTTCTGAACTTCTATTGTGGGGATTTCTTGGCTCATGTTCAAGTCTTAGGTGTATGTTTTCTAGATATTGTATGAATCTCCATATCCTAGGAGGAATTGAAACATGTTCTGGACTTCTAGGCATTGGGTAAATCTCAATGGCCTAGGAAGAAGTGGAACATATTCTGGACTTAAGGCGAGATGGTATGCAGAGGATGGGGCATAATTGCTTAGCCTAAGGCTAGTGCCTATCAAGTTGGTCATCTATCCATCTAGTCACATTTCTGGCCAACCAAATTCTAGAAAACTAAGGGCACTTCCAACTGGCCACACTTGGTTCCGGCCAACCATACTTGTTCCTATCTCATCTAGCCATATGACAGTTTGATGTTCAAGTGATCTTTGACTTGTTTCCTTGTGACTTTATTAGATAAATAAGGAAACAATATATTCTAATTTATTACTACTAATATGGCAATACAATATTTTACATTATTATTTTGAACATTTTTCTTTTTTCTTTGTGTAAGCAAGAAATATAGTTATTTACTCTTTGTTGTCAATTTTAACCAAGAAAATCAGGCATGAAAGAATTTACATACTTGAGAAAAATGTCTATTATTAAATCAATTTGAAAATTTTCTTGCTACAGATAAATATGATGTAACTGTTGGAAACGAAACACCCATATAAACAACTTTTATTCAAACTCAAAGAAATATTACAAGAGCACTTTCACTCAAAATACAAGATACTACAACTCACTCTTATTTAGGTTTTGCTTCTTCAGTCACTTAGAAGGTCTTAATTTTTCTTGATGTCTAAACTAAAATAAGGAAGGGTATTTATACTAGTTAAGAACAATCCTACACCACACAAATAAAATAATGCAAAATTACAATAACCATACACCTCATTCTTCTACATCATTCTAATAATATTTTAAGTTACCAAATGATTCACATGCATAATTACCACATCCTAGAAGATTCTAGAGAGTTAATTTGTGGACTTGGGCTTCAATTTGATTGGCTTTAGGTTTGGGCTCCCATAATGGATCAAGTTTATGATCCAACACCCCCCTTAAACTTGATCTTGTAACCCATATTAAGTTCATTAATCTTATGAAGTCTTCGCCTATAAGTGGCTTGGTAAAAATATCAACAACTTGATCTTATGACTTCACATATTTAACTTGCACATCCTTTCTTGCAACAAATTTCCTTATATAGTGGAAGCGAATATCGTTGTGCTTGCTTCGATTATGGAATAATGGATTCTTTGCTAAGGCAATGGCTGACTTGTTGTCGACACAAACCTTGGTCGAATCTTCTTGTATCAAGCCTATCTTCTTCAATATATTGCTAAGCCAAATTACATGACAAGCGTACGAGGTAGCAGCAACATATTTTGCTTCATAAGTGGACAATATGACAATCAGTTGACATCCATGTGAAAGCAGTATCTCCTATGAAAAATATGAGTCTAGTAGTGCTTCTTCGATTATCTATATCCCCACCCCAATCATTATTGCTATATCCAACAAGCTTGTAATCATTAGAAACTAAATAGAATAAGCCAAAGTCAATTGTATCCTTCAGATAGTGAAGAATTATCTTTGCGGCTTTAAAATGGGTGGTTGTTGGAGATTCTATGTAGCGACTAATTAATCCAACTGCGTGAAGAATATCAAGCCTCGTACAAGTTAGATAGCATAGACTTCCCACCAAACTTTTGAAGAATGTTGGATCTACATTTTTGCCTTTTTTATGTTTAGACATCTTGATTCCACATTCTGTCGGTGGGCTTATCGGCTTACAATTCTCCATCTTGAATTTCTTTATGATCTCCTTCGCATAGCTTTCCTATGAAATGAAAATTCCATAATCACTTCCTTGAATTCATTGAACATGCTTAGGTTGCTTCCTATGAATATCAAGTCATCCATGTAAAGGCACATGATCAAAATATCTCCATCTTTGATCTTGATATATAGAGTGTGCTTGTAGGGACATTTGTTGAAGCCATTCTCTTAGAAGTACTTGTTGATTCGATTATTCCATGCCCTTGGTGCTTGTTTTAACCCGTAAAGAGTCTTTTTTAACTTCAACACCTTATCTTTGTGGCCTTTGACTTCGTAGCCTGATGGTTGTTGAATGTAGACTTCCTCTTCAAGAACTCCATTTAGGAAGGCAGATTTTACATCCATTTGATGTATCTTCCACTTATTTTGAGCTACCAAATAAATGATTAATCTAATAGTCTCTAATCAAACAACATGAGCAAATATCTCATCATAGTCAATTCCAACCTTTTGACTATAACCTTTAGCAACTAGTCTCACCTTGTGCTTTTCAATCTCTCTTTTAGCATTTTGCTTTGTTTTGTATACCCATTTGACACCTATCACCTTATATACCTTGGAAAGTGAGGTAAATTCCAATATGTCATTCTTCTCAATGGCCTTGATTTCTTCATCCATCACATCTCTCTACTTCTTATCTTATACTGCTTCTTGAAAGTTCACTAGTTCATAATTGGCAAACAGACAAAATAATGTAAGGTTATCTTATCGTTCGGTTACCTCATAAAGATCTCTAAGACTTTGAGTGCATGACATAAATATTTCATCATGACTTCTACTTGATGATGATGATGAAGGTGATGAGTCTCCTTGAGTGGTTGATATTGGTGAAGTGGGTGGAGTTGCAAGCTCTTATTGAGGTTCACCTAGTTGCTCCTTCGTTGTCTACTCATCTTCTTCAATATGAGGAAAGAAATTGAAGTCATATGCATGAGAGTTAAAATATCATTCTCCATCTTCGTTGAATACCACATCTCGACTAATCACAATCTTCTTATTGTCTAGATTATACAACTTGTAGCCCTTCGAATTATAATCATAGCCAGTGAAGATAAAACTCTCGTTTTTATCATCAAGTTATGTTCTTCTCTCGTCTCGAACATGAACATAGGCTATACTTTTGATCACCACACACGAAGTATATGCAATGAATACACAAGTATACATATCGCAACAAGTAATATAATGATAAAAAAATATCGTTCTCATAGAGATTATTTTATTAGAAATTAATTTTTAAAACAAAAAAAATAAAAATCAATTTTTTTGTGCTTTTATATTTTAAAGAAGCAAAATAAAAATAACTAAAAGTAAATAACAATAATTAATTAAATCAAATTTAGTAACTAAAAAGATATTTGAGAAAAGATCTAAGAATACTTAATCCTCCAATTTTCTAAACATGTGAATCGTTAAAATCCCCCCGATATAATTATCAATTAATTACATGATCAATTGAATCTAAACTAGCATGTATTCATCTCTCAAGTAAACTACACACCATATAGTAAATAATTTAATCACACTCTCATGCCAATTAAATTGCATACTACTCATTAAGTTCATCAATTATGGATCACATACATAAAAATCATACACCTTTTCCTAGAAACTATACATGTTATTTAATCAAGACAAACAATTAAATAATTCACTCAAATCTATTTAATTGTCATTATAGATAAATTGTTGGTCAAATAGTTAATAGCATAAAAATCAGATTAAATAATATAATTAAATTATAATTATAATTATAATTGGGGTAAAATATTAAATCATCACATGGTGAAAATTGGGTTCATAAGATCCATAGAATAATAAATTAACTACACATAATTGTGTTCATATTTTTCATAAAGGAAGACATAAAAATTGATAAAGAAAAGAGTAGAAGAAGAAACACAATCAATCTCTTGAATTGTAGAATTAATCTCATCTTGAATCTCCACCAAAATTATGTCCCCTCTTGAATTTTTTATGTAATTTCTCTCTTTTTAGCTCCAAAATTTCATCCAAATTATGCTAATGGAAGCTACTTAGGGTTTATGGAGTGATTAAGGGCTTAAATAATGCTCAGGTGTGATCTGGACCATCATATCAACTTCAAATCAAGGGCTACGATCAAAACAAGCAAAATTGATAGCGCCAACCAATCACAACACGACATGTGACATCAGAAATTCAATGGGAAAATCAAGGAGCGATGCGTGGAAGTGGAGACCGATCTGAGTCAACAACCACTAAGTCAGCGCCATGCGACTTAATATAATTCGTGGAAACAGATGGTGTGGTGCATGGGTGGAACACGATGAGTAATAGGGTTATGACACATGGCAAGGAGGGTTGACCGAGCTCTAAACTCGGATTGAACATCATGCTGACACATGGCGTGTGGTTAGTCCTCTTCACACTAGGTGTAACGTGATTCGCTATCGTTGCTTGCGTGGCATCTATATGGATTACCTAATTAGCTCCCCTGACTACATGGCATGACACGTGGTAGCTCTTGATTGGTCCTACATTAAAAATTCATAAAAAACCCATAAAAATTCCAAAAATTATATTTTCACATTTTTTCACTAAAAAGTTTATATTTTAATTTTTTTGGCCATAAAATACTATTTATTAAATAAAATAAGTAAATATTAAGTAAAAACGTACACTAATGGCTCTACTTTCATAGAGTCATAACACCCCCAAACTTAAATCTTTGCTTGTCTTCAAGTAAAGTTAAGTATAACTAAAAAAAATAACTTGGGTAGTATATTAATAAATATATTTCTATTAATATATGTATATTTCACGAAAACTATCCCTATCGAAAGTCATACAATCTTATGATAAAGAGTTTCACATATTCATCAATCAATGTTCCATCAATACAAGGATATGCAAGGTTTTTGAAAAATTGATTCGTGTGTGTACTGCACATGATATCATCCAATGCACTTATGAAATCAACCTATATGAGCATACTAAACAATTCAATCTTAGAACAAGTCTCATAAGTTTATTTTTCACATCCCTCTCCACTAATATAAATATACACTTAGCTCAAGATCAATAAGGGCTTTACATGCTTGTAATGTAAGGCTTAAGTGGGGGTCGATAAATGAAGATATTTTAGGCTCTTTCTACACCTTAGCATTTTTTTATCATGTATTTTTTAACTACAATTGAGCTTTTACTTGATGTTTTAGTGCACCTTATTTTGTCAATTCTTTCATATTTTTTTGTTCCACATCTCTTTTTTTTTTGTAACTTCACAACACCCCCAAACTTATTTTTAATTCTATTTTATTTTTTTAGAGGGACAATTGTGTTGTGATTTTTTCTTTTTCTTTCTTTTTTTCTCTATTTTTTTATTTATAGGGTGCATTACATTTTACCTTACTCTATAACATAACGCATTATTGCATTTTTTTATTTTCATACAAGTTAAAGGTTCAATGATAAAGGTAATATTTATTAGTTAGACACTAAATTTGGTTTAAAGATATGAAAGGTTCTTTGTTAGGCTCAAATTTGTGACTAAAGATATTAACAATGGTTAGCTTTAAAGGCTCAATCGATCCAAATAAGGCCTAAATCATTTCTCATGCTAAATACTATTTAGGATTTCGCCTCAAGGGTTGATCAAATAGAATCTAAAACTTGATAGATCTCATCAACTCATATAACTCACTACAAATTTTCTCTCAATAAGAACACCAAAATCAATTATGAACATATGCATTAGAATTTGAGTCAATCCAATCAAAACTAGCAAGCATATCACATGATTAATGTAAATATCTTAACAAATATGTTACATTTCTTATCCTAGGAGACAACCAATTTTTATCATTGAGTTCATATGTTGCATATCAAGCATGCATATATTTAGTTTCCATATATTTATCAATTTCTACCCAAATCATGATTAAAAACACCCTAAAAATAAAAAAATGATCCCTAAAAAACAATTCCTAAAAATTTAGAATGCATAGTAGAAAAGTTAATGTAGAGAATGAAGTTCCCTCCCCCAAACTTAAGTTACACATTGTCCCCAATATGCACATATAAATATGAAAAGGTAAAACAAAAAAACTCCCTTAATCATGACACACCACATCTATCACTGAAATGCTCATTCTTATTGCACCATTACTCTCCACATTTATTCACCTATAAAACAAAAACAATGAAAATATAAGTAAAATAATGTTGGATTGCCTCCCAACCAGTGTCACATTTAACGTCCTTGACTAGATGATAATATCAAGTCCTAAGGCACATCCCTTTGTATCGATTTATTTTTGAGTTTGCCATGAAACAGTTTGAGTCTTGATTTGTTCAATAATACTTTATGTTTTGGCTTACAAACAAGGTGTTCAATTCTCTTCTCATGCCATTTTTTTTCTTTTTAAACTTTTTGGAATTCTTATAAGAACTCTACCGTAACTCATCCAATTTATGTATTTCTAATAGCTTTTTCACCTCTCCATTGGACTTTTTCACTTTCATACTTGACTGGGGATAGGAGGGTAAAAGTGTAGGGTCTAAACTTGGTGGCTCTTCAATTGATGGTTTGAGCTTAGATCCCATCTCAAAATTTTCCATAATCTTCTTTGATACATATATGAGAGACGCGTCCTCCAAAAAGTTCACATAGTCTACTATATCAACCTTCAATGCCATACTTTCAAAGTTATAATAGGTTGAGTTGTTTTCTAGTGAGTTTATGTCCTTGTTTACAGCAGCATGTGTTAAAGTCTTAAGTTTGGGCAACTCAACATATTCTTTTAAGTTATTCCCACAATCATTAATATTTATCCTTAAACATTCATTAGCATTATCAATATCAGAGGGTTCAGATTCTTTAAAAACTTTAAATATTACTTGTTCATCTTGCACTCTCATTATAAGTTCACCTTTTTGTACATCAATGAGTGCCCTTTCAGTTGTTAATAATGGATGAACAAGTATGATATGAATGTCACGATCCTCTTCCATGTCCTAGCACAATGATGTTCACTAGAAAGATGAATTTGTCTACTTTTACTAGTAAATCTTCTACCATACCACAAGGTTTCTTAATCGATCCATCTACCATTTGTGATGTTACCAAAGTGGGTTTTGCTTTACCAACCCCAATCTATTGAAGATCGATAATGGCATGAGGTTAATGCTAAAACCCAAGTCACATAGTGCCTTGCCAAAACTGATGTTCCCAATAGTGTAAAGGATGTCAAAACTACCTAGATCTTTCAGTTTTAGAGTAGTTTTCTATTAAGGATGGCATTAAAACCTTCAATCAAGGTTATTATTTCATGATCTCCAAGCCTCATTTTATTTGATAGTATATCCTTCATGAATTTGGCATAAGATGACATTTGTTCAAATGCCTCTACAAATGGTATGTTTTTATGCAGCTTCTTGAAGACATCAAGAAATTTTGAAAACTTTGTATTTGACTTTTGCTTTTGTAGTCTTTACGGAAAAGGAATAATGGGTTTGTATAGGTTATTCTTTTTTAGTCGAATTATTTCGCTTTTAGTGCTCTCTTTATCCACTAGTTCCTCCTCATCCTTGTTAATTTCATGTTTCTCTTCATCCTTTTCTGTCTTATATTCCTGTTCAAAAATTTTACACTTCTCAAGGTTATGGTGTTACACTGGTCCTTACCGTCTCTTCTTGGATTTACAATTGTGTCACATAGAAGGTTGCCTTAAGGCCTTTGACTTATAGCCTGAGCGAGTTGCCCCATTTGGTTCTCCAAATTTTGTATTGAAACCTCTTGAGTGGACACTTTTGTATTTACTGATTGGATAAAGTCTTTCATCATCTCCATTGAGGCATTTGTATTGTCCTCAGTGGGTAGCTTCTTCTCTTGGGCTTGTGATTACTGTGGTTGTTGAAAACCAAGTGGTGGAAATGATTTATAGTTGAATTGATTACCACCATGACTATTGTTATTACTCTAAGAGAAATTTGGATGTTGTCTCCATCCTGGGTTATATATGTTCGAGTATGGATAATTGTTTCTATTCATATTACCCACATAACATATAGATTCAAGATTATTTGGACAATTATCAAACAAATGAGCTCTTCCATGAAACACACATGACACCCTTGAATCTTGGACCTGTTTTATACTCGTTGGCGAGTTTCGAGCCTTCAAAAGATTAACCAAAGATGAAACTTAAGCTATAAGTGTAGTGATATCATTTACCTTATGCACTCCGACTCCTCTTCTTGAGGTTGTCATTTTGTCCATTGGTCATTGATAATTATTACTAGCTATTTTCTCAAGTAAATCATAATCTTGATTGTAAGATTTGGCTAGCAACACTCCATTAGTAGATGCATCAACAATAGTTCTTATTTGAGCATTGAGACCATTGTACAAAATCTCCATTTGAATCCAAGAAGGAATACCACGATGAGGATACTTTCTTAGCAATTCCTTGAATCTTTCCCATGCATCATATAAAGATTCTCCTTCATATTGTTTGTAGGATGTAATGTCAATCCTAAGCTTGACATTCTTTATTGGTGGGAAGTATTTCATCAAGAATTTCTCTATCAAACCATTCCAAGTTATAATGGAATCAAATGGCAAAGAGTTTAGCCAAGCTCTAGCACGGTCCCTTAAATAGTAAGGGAACAATCTAAGCCTAAATGCCTCTTTGGTCACACCATTGAACTTAAATGAATCTATAACTTCAATAAACAATATGAGATGAAGATAAGGATCTTCTGTTGGTAATACCCTAAATTATCCAACTATTTGTAGCATTTGAAACATCACTGGTTTTAATTCAAACTAATTAGCTTGAATTCTTGGCCTTGTAATACTTAGATTCAGCCCTTCCAACGTAGGTATTGTATATTCATTCATAGCTCTATCTCTATCATCTATCAAAAAATTTGATTATTCAAGTTTAGCTCATTATTGTTTATTTCTAATGAATTAGTCATTTCTTCCTCTTGGATGACTTATTTTCTAATTGATCTCAAAGTACGCTCAATTTCAAGATTTAATGGTAAGATTTCTCCCTCACGAACTCTTCTCATGCAATAGACTTAACTATGTTTCTACAATACTAAAGAAGATGTCTAAATAAAAATTAAATAAATAAATTAACATTAAAAAAACTAAATAAGTAAAGAAAATAAATTAAGAAAAATAACTAAAATAAAAAAATTAATTTCTAATATTTATAATTCCCGACAACAACACCAAAAACTTGATCACCACACACGAAGTGTGTTCAATAAATATGCAAGTATACATAACGCAACAAGTAATATAATGATAAGAAAAAACTGTCTGCACATAGATTATTTTATTAGAAACTAATTTTTTAAACTAAAAAAAATAAAAAAATCAATTTTTTTGTGTTTTTATATTTTAAGAAAGCAAAATTAAAATAATTAAAAGTAAATAGCAATAATTAATTAAATCAAATTTGGTAACTAAAAAGATATTTGAGAAAATATCTAAGAATACTTAATCCCTAAATTTTCTAAATATGTGAATCGCTAAAATCCCTCCAATATAATTATCAATTAATTACATGATCAATTGAATCTAAACTTGCATGTATTCCTCTCTCAAGTAAACTACATACCATATAATAATTAATTTAATCACACTCTCATGCCAATTAAATTGCATACTACTCATTAAGTTCATCAATTATGGATCACATGCATAAGATCATACATTTTTGCCTAGAAACTATGCATGTTATTTAATCAAGAAAAATAATTAAATAATTCTCTTAAATCTATTTAATTGCCTCTATAGATAAATTATTAGCCAAACAATTAATAGCATAAAAATTAGATTAAATAATATAATTAAATTAAAATTATAATTGGGTAAAATATTAAATCATCATATGGTGAAAATTGGGTTCATAAGATCCCTAGATTAATAAATTAACTAGACATAATTGTGTTCATAAATCTCATATTTTTCATAAAGGAAGACACAAAAATTGATAAAGAAAAGAGTATAAGAAGAAATACAATCAATTTCTTAAATTGTAGGATTAATCTTCTCTTGAATCTCCACTAAAATTGTGTCCCTTCTTGAATTTTTCTATATTTTTCTTTCTTTTTAGCTCCAAAAATTGATCAAAATTATGCTAATGGAGGCCACTTAGAGTTTATGGAGTGATTATGGGCTTAAATAATGCTCAGGTGCGATCTGTACCATCAGATCAGATTCAGATCAAGGGCTACGATCAAAACATGCAAAATTGATAATGCTAGTCAATTACAATACGACACATGGCATTAGAAATTCACTAGGAAAATCAGGGAGCGACGCATGAAAGGGGAGACCGATCCGAGTCAACGCCCGTTGAGTCAACACCATGTGGTGCAATGTGATTCTCAAAAATGGATGGCATGATGCATGAGTGGAACACGATGAGTAATAGGGTTGTGACATGTGGCAAGGCAGGTTGACCGAGCTTCGAACTTGGATTGAACATTATGCTGACACGTGGCACATAGTTCATCCTTCTTACACGTGGCACATAGTTCATCCTTCTTACACGTGACATAACATGATTCGTTGTTGCTACTTACGTGGCATCTACATGGCTTCCCAATTAGCTCCTCTGCTTATATGGCATGACATGTGGCAGCTCTTGATTAGTCCTGCGTTAAAAATTCATAAAATCCCAAAAAATTCCAAAAATTATATTTTCACTAAAAAAGTTTATATTTTAATACTTTTGGCTATAAAAATACTATTTATTAAATAAAACAAGTAAATATTAAGTAAAAAAGTACACTAATAACTCTACTTTTATAGAGTCATCAACTTCCAAAGATTATCATGTGGAAAATGTTAGTCTTTCTTCCACTTCATGCCTCTTATGATGTCTTTCCCCAAACACTTGTTGTTGGATATCAGTTTGACACGTAGATTGCATACGCCACTACTTCTGCCCAAAATTCCTTGGGTAGTGTCTTACTTTTGAGAATGATTCATGCCATGTTGAGTATCATTCTGTTCTTTCTTTCTACCATGCCATTTTTTGGGGGGATTTGGGAACTATCATTGGTTGATGAATTCCATTTGCTTCACAGAACTCTTGAAACTCCCTAGATGTAAATTCTCCACCTCGATCGGATCTCATGGCTTTGATTTTTCTACCACTTTCTCTCTCTACTGTAGCTTTGAAATTCTTAAAACTTTGAAAAATTTGGACTTCAGGTTTTTCTTGAAAAATCATCAATGAAGAGAAGAAAATAGTTATTATTACCGAGAGAGCTTGGCTTGATCGGACCACACACATCGGTATGGATGAGCTCGAGTGGCTTCTTGGCTCTTGACTCTGACTCTTTTGGAAAGCTTTTCCTGAATTGCTTCCCGACTAGACATCCTTCACAAAGCTGGTCAGGATGGTTTATGTGAGGTAGTTCCTTCATCATCTCCTTCTTAGATAGCATCTCTAGACCTCCAAAATTGAGATTCCCAAATCAAAGATGCCAAAGCCATGATGCATCTTTGTGGCAAGCTTTCAAGCACTTTGCAACATCGTTTTGTAGGTTCATCAGGTACATTCTATTTTTTGACATTGGCACTTTAGCAATGAAGTTATTCTTATCATCTTTTATAGAAAGATTATAATCCTTCATATGAATATCATAATCTTTCTCTAACAGTTTTCCTAAACTCAAGATGTTACTTTTCATATTAGGCATATAGTAGACATTGGAAATAAACTGATGTCTCCCATCTTTCAAACGGATAAGGATGTTACTTCTCCCTTTCACTATTATTATGGAATCATCTCCAAACGAAAAAATTTTGCTTACTAACTCATCTAGCTCCACGAACATGTCTTTCCTTCCACACATGTGATTGCTTGCACCACTATTAAGATATTGGCCACCATTAGTTTCCTTTCATGCTAGAAGAAGAGTTTCTTTTCCATCTGTCCTTTCCTCCATGTAGTTGGCCTTCTCCTCAATTTGTTGTTGAGAGCTCTACATTCTGAAGCATAATACCAAAACTTCTAACAATGATAGCATCAAACTTGAGATTTGTCATACCTCAAGTTCAGATTAATTCTTCCACTGCCTCGTGTTGAGCTTTCTTCTTTCTTATAGTTATTATTAGAATTGTTGTTGTTGTAATTCCAACCTTGTCCACCACCGCCACTTCCACCCTGTCAACGACCTCTACCATTGCCTCGACCATGTTGGTTTCTATCATTGCCTTGGCTTTCACGTATATCCTTAAGTTGCAGTTTGAGGAATTGCTCAGTAAACCCTTGCTTCTTTTTATGCTTCTTTTCGTATGCTTGCAAAGATCCTTGGAATTGCTCCATCGTCATTTCTTCCAAGTCTTTAGTTTCTTCAATTGTCACTACGATGTGCTTAAATTTGAGATCCAAACGAATGAAATATCTTCTCTATTATCCTCACATCTTCTAAATTTTCACCATTTCTTTTTAATTGATTAGAAATAGCTAATACTCTTGAGAAATAATCTAAAATTGAATCAGATACTTTCATGTGTAAGGATTCAAATTCACCTCTTAATGTTTGAAGATAGACCTTTTTCACATTTTTGACTCCTTTGTAAGAGGTTTGCAACTTCTCCCACACCTCCTTACTAGAGCTTGCACTTGAAATATTTTCAAAGCCATCATCATCTAATGCTTGGTAAATGAGGTAGAGAGCCTTCTTGTCTCTCTTTCTTGAATCCTTCAAAGTTGTCTTTTGATCAGGTGTAAGAGCAGCAAGAGAGCATCATCCGCAGACTCATTATAGTCTTTCTCTATGATATCCCACACATCTTGTGATTCAAGAAGTTTTTTCATATTGATACTCCAATTATCGTAGTTGTTGTTGTTGAGTGTCGGGACTTGGAATAATGCCATGCCATTTGCTATATCTCTCAATATAATGAGAAATTCAAAATCTGATCGAACGGATGAATCCGAAACACCGAACAACTTAAGAAATAACTCAAAAACAATTTCAATTTTTTTTGTCAAAGTCAACGGTCAACTACCTTGCGGCTTAATCAATGGCTCTGACTCAGCTTAACTCGGTGAGTCAACTCAATTTCTGGAAGCACTCTTCCGATGGTGTATAGATGCACATTTGAACTCTGATCGAGGCGATTATGACGACGTTTGATTCCTCTTGTCGAGACCTTCGATTTGATATACAATAATATATACTTTCTAACTTGGCTATGATATCATTTTGTTGAAAATAGACAATCACACAAAAACTTTTATTTAAACTCAAAGAAATATTATAAGAAAACTCTTACTCAAAATATAACATACTACAATTCACTCTTATTTAAACTTTACTTATTCACTCGCTTACAAGTTCTCAATTTTTTTTTATACCTAAACTAAAATAAGAATGATATTTATATTGTTTAACAAAAATCTTACACCACACAAATAAAATAATCCAAAATTATAATAACTATACACATTATTTTTTTTAATAATATTTTAAGTGTCACATATTTATATATATAATTACCACACATTATAAGATTATAAGATTATAGGTAGAAGGCTAATTTGTAGAGTTTACTCTTTTGTTTGAGTTTGGATTTGGGTTTATCCATCATTAACTTTGTACTTACGCTTTCATTTACATCAAAAAAGTATCTAAAAAAAGCACCTAGGTTTCTTTACCTTGTTTGTATTTAATTCTAAACTAGTTTTTGTTTTGAATCTTATTTTATAGGAACCATTCAGCCAATCTTAAGATTTCATAATGCTTCAGCATACTCTGTGCTGTAACTCTGTTTTTCCTTCGGGTCTTGAGTTCAGGACTCGTTTGGTTGCTGCAAAAGCAAACACGTGGTCTCTTTTCATGGAGCAAGCCACTACCATAATAAAAAAGAATTTGAACCCATTACTTTTTTCTTCTTCTGCGTGCAAAAGCAGTCCAGTCTTGGCTTGCCAGACCTCACGTGATTCCCAGGAGACTTCGTCCTGGTATTTTTCCTTTCTTTGTTCTAGTTTTTGTTGAGAACCAAATACAGGGTGAAAACCATGTTTATAAGGTCGAAAAACAGAAATTTTAAATTATATTTTAATTATTAGAAGAATGAGAGATTGAGGGCACATAATTTTGCACCAGTTGACAATCTTTCCTTTATGTTTGTTATTATTTTATTCATATAATTTTATGTTTGGCAATATTTTTGGTATTGGCATTTTACTCTTTAGTTATGAAGAATGTTGCGGTCCAAATTCTTCTTATGATATAATGTATTGATTCTAAGGAATTAAAATGTAAAACCATCAGCATTTGTTTTCCGTGTTAAATCTACGTCCTATCGTGTGTGTTATTTTGGTTGCCCCTGTACATTAAGCATTTGTCTAGTAAATTATTGAATAAAGCCTTCTGATCTACGTTTTTGAATTCAAAGTTGATGTTTTTAATAAATATTTGACCTTTTCCCTTATTTTTCTTTACAATTCCATTGTTTATGTTGTACCTTGCATTGTTATTTTTGCAAGGGATTCTTGTTTTTCCCTTTTATTTTTCCCCGGTTAAAAATCCAACCTTTTCTCTTTCTTTTAACCTAATAGATGTTTTGCAGAAAGTTTTAAGAGAGAAAATGCCAGTTTAATATGCTAATATCCAACCTTTTCTCTTTCTTTTAACCTAAGCTTCATATATTCTGAAACCACGTAAACTGTTGTAATATGCTAATGGTGAGGAAGATTTTTGTTTATGCAAGTGATGAGAAACCATTATCTTGTGCTATCCAATGAAAACCTCTACTATG
Source organism: Hippophae gyantsensis (assembly GCA_030763125.1). Lineage (NCBI taxonomy): Eukaryota > Viridiplantae > Streptophyta > Magnoliopsida > Rosales > Elaeagnaceae > Hippophae > Hippophae gyantsensis. The sequence continues at coordinate 23,345,519 of CM061039.1, read as the reverse complement.
TAAAGCATTATACTAATTCTCATTAAATAAGATATCTTAGAACCATTGCATGTCCACAACTCCAAAATATAAAGCTGCGTATATATAGGGAAAGTGACAAATCTGTGCATGGGGGCTGTCTGAGATGATGGTTTTCTAGGAGGAGGGAAACTTGGTCGAATGTTTTGTCAATCAGCATCACAGATGGCCAATGAAGTAATCATTTTGGATCTGCAGGATAACTGCCCTGCAAGTGTGCTTGTTTATCATCGTATGGTTGGAAGCTTTGATGACAGTACTGCTGTTCAAGAATTTGCAAAGAGGTTCAACTATTGAAATTGGCATCATAAAATTATATTCACATGCTCTGAATTTATCATACCACTCATCAATCATATTTCTCTGTTCAACAATGTTGCAATGACTAATCTGTTCATAACCTTAAATTCTTCTTCGGTCATTAGATGTGGAGCTCTGATCGTTGAGATTGAACATGTGGATGCTGAATCTTTGGAGAAACTTGAGCAACAAGGAGTAGACTGCCAACCCAAAGCTTTGAAAATCAACACCAACCCAACAAATGAAGTTGTTGAAGGATGTAGAAAAATAAATGGAGTAGTTGAAGGATGTAGAAAAGTAAATAGAGTGGTTGAAGGATATAGAAAAATAAATGGAGTAGTTGAAGGATGTAGAAAAGATAAGTGTGTAGCTAATATTTGTTCGGCTAGAATTATTTCTTAGTTTTATATTTGTGTGGTGTAGATTGCATGGTAAAGACTATAAATAACCTACCTTGTATTTGGTTTAATCATCTCATTAAAAACAAATAAATCCTTGTATTCTTAGCTTGAGTGTGAGTTGAGAGTTTTCTCTTTGAGTGTTTGTATTTCTCTTTAATTTGTGAGTTGTTTTTAAAAGATGTTACAGTATTTTTATTGTGGGTATAATACAAGTAGTTTGTTTATTTATTTGGATCTAATATTAGTAAATTTATATTTGTCTATTCTAAATTTTACTCAACAGCTTCCACAGTCCGAATAATTCAGGTTTGTCTCACATCACTTTAGAGTTGATTTTAGTCCAAACTATATAGGAATGAAGGTGCCATCTGAAATATTAAAAGTCCAAATTTCATCACTCTTTAAAGTCCTACGCTTATGCATACGTTATGCTGCAACCAAAAATGATGAGATTGATGTTTAAGAAGCTTCCACATTGTTGTTCACCCTTTTTTCCATCTCACTTTCCTTCTCCCTCTCCTCTCTTTTAGTTTTCTACGTGTTCATAACCTTGATGAGACTGTACATAATGGTTTTTTGATGTACTCCCTTAACAATACAATATATTAATCAATCTTCAGCTTGTATTAATTTCGTTCAGCAATTGAGTACTGATTAAATATTTTTGAACAACTTTTAACACATACAGGATAAATATCTACAGAAGGTTCATTTTTTCTGGCATAACATTCCACTTCCCGAGTTTATGCAGGCTAGTTACTGCGTGAAGGACTAGCTAATTATTATACAATTTATATTAAGTTGTGACAAGCAAGATGATTTTAGTCTTTGCATAATATGATATGGCAAAGATAGATAGATGATCTTGAAGGTACCAAAAGAGCAGGGGACCTATTTGGCTATCCTCTTATGATAAGTAAAAGGTTAGCTTATGACGGACGTGGAAATGCTATTGCTAAGAGTGAAGAGGACCTACCATATGCTATTTCTGGTAACATGTTTGTCTATTTTGATTTGGTTGTTAACTAAAAATTTGTCGAACCTTGGTGCTTTATGAAAATATGAATGATACGTTTAGTTTAGGATAAGTATATTTTAAAGGAAAGGGGATATCTAAAGAGTCCAGAAGCTTAAATTTTAAAATATAAAGGGTTCTGTCTGTATATTTCATGAATATGCAAGAGATTCATCTTTCATTGTAATAGTCTAGTTCTCATCGGAATATTGACGTACTTTTCATTGATTTTTCATTGTTAAAGAGCACTAAGTGCTTCTCTTTTCTTATTTTCTTTGCTTATTGACCTGATTCATATTTTGGCTATCAATTTTATTGACCCAAATATAGGAAAAGCTTGGTCATTTCTCATCTTGGATTAGTTGATGATGACTCTAAAATTAGAGTTATTAACGCACTTTTTTATTTAATATTTATTTTTTTATTTAATAGATTGTATTTTTAGGATTAAAAATATTAAAATATAAATTTTTTAGTGAAAGGGTATAAAAGTATGATTTTTGAAATTTTTATGCATTTTTTATAAATTTTTAACACAGGATTAACCAAAAGTTGCCACGTGGCCTGCCATGCAAGCATAGGAGCTGACTGGACAAGCCACACAGACGCCACACAAGCAAGGACAATGAATCGTAGATTCGCGTGTGAGGAGTGATGCAGTGCATGACACATGTCAGCACAACGTTCAATCCGAGTTCGGAGACCGATCGAACAACACTGCCACGTGTCCTCACAAGATTTCTCTCCATGATTCACTAGCGTGCCATGCCATCCACATCTGCGAATCACATTGCGCCGCATGGCATTGACTAAGAATGCGTTGACTTGGACTGGTCTCCCCTTCCACACGTCGCTCTCTGATTTTCCCTATGAATTCTTTGTGCCACATTTCGCGTTGTGTTTGGATGGTGCTATTAACTTTTCTTGCTTTGATCTCAGCTCTTTATCTGAAACCAATCTGACGGTCCAGATTTCACCTAAGTTATATTTAAGCCCCTAATCATAAACCCTAACTAGCCGTCATTAGTATAATTTTGATAAATTTTTGAGTTAAGAAGAGAAAAACACAAAAAAATTCAAAAGAATAGACAATTTTGGTAGAGATTTAAGAGGAGATTAGTACTACAATTCAAAAGATTAATTGTATTTCTTCTTTTACTCTTTTCTTTATCAATTTTTATGTCTTTCTTTATGAAAAATATGAGTTTTATGGACAAAATTATGTCTAGTTAATTTATTAATCTAGAGATCTTATGAACTCAATTTTTATCATGGGATGATCTAATTTTTTTACTTCAATTATGATTAATTAATTTATATTATTTAATCTGATTTTTATGCTATTAATTGTCTGATCAATAATTTATCTATAGAGGCAATTAAATAGATTTGAGAGAATTATTTAATTGTTTATCTTGATTAAATAACATGCATAGTTTCTAAGCAGAGATATATGATTCTTATGTTTGTGATCCATAATTGATAAACTTAATGAGTAATTTGCAATTTAATTGACATAAAAGTATGATTAGGTTAATTACTATATGACATGTAGTATACTTAAAAGAGGAATACATACTAGGTTAAATTTAATTGACTATGTAATTGATTGGTAATTGTATTGTAGGGATTTTAGTGATTCACATGTTTTAAAAATTAGGGGATTAAGTATTCTTAGATATTTTCTCTAATATCTTCTTAATTATCAAATCTGATTGAATTAATTATTGTTATTTATTTTTACTTATTTTAATTTTTCTTCCTTGAAATATAAAAACACAAAAAAAATTTGTTTTTTATTTTTTTAGTTTTAAAAATTAGTTTTTAATAAAATAATCTCTGTGTTAACGATATTTTCTTATCATTATATTACTTATTACGATATACATACTTGCATATTCATTATACACAAACGCGATCAGGTTTGTACATGAGATATCACATTATATATGTCATTGTAAGTTAGTTTGTCTGTGCCAGCAAATGAATTTTCTTTGCAATAGATCTTACTAAATCAAGTAGCTCCTAGACCTCACAATAGCAGTCATCACACCATAGAGTCTTGCTACACCTCACAGTACGAACAACACTTGCGCACTGTTGTAGGTCTCCCTCTAGGGGATCCATCAATGAAAGCTCCACCTGCAATTATGTACAATTTACTTGGCGAAGATGAGGTGGATCCTGCTTATTATTTCTCTCCTTTTCCTCTCGTCACATATATTTTTCAAGAGCAGTCTGTTTTTGCTTCCTGACTTGCCAGAATATACATGGGTCTTTGCTCTCTAAAGTTCTCATAGTAATTTGTGCGAACTTCTAATTTTAATTAATTATAATAATTATAATATAATATAAAGAATTTTGTAATATTCTTTTGCAGCCAATATAATTAAATATACTGAAAATGTATTTATTAATCTTAATTACAATGAATGATAATACAAGTATAAATACAAGAAAATAAGAATCTACTTTTAAGAAAAGTTTATTAGTTGCATACAACTAATATACAATTGATAAAGTATATTAGTTGTGTACTTTTAAGAAAAGTTTATTAGTTGCATACAACTAATATACAACTGATAAAATATATTAGTTGTACACAACTAATATACCACTAATAATGATTTATTAACACTCCCCTTCAAGTTGGCGCATAGATATCGATTATGTCCAACTTGCTTAGTGAACCATATAATGCCTTCTTGGAAACTCCTTTGGTAAGCATATCTGCAAGTTGTTCTTCAGTGGGAACAAAAGGAAAACTAATCAGTTTGGCATCTAGCTTTTCTTTTATAAAGTGACGATCAACCTCTACATGCTTAGTGCGATCATGTTGTACTGGATTTTGTGATATATCAATGGCTGCCTGATTGTCACAATATAATTGCATAGTATTTTTGAGTTCGAAACCTAAATCAAATAACAAAGTTCTTATCCATAGTAATTCACAAACCCCATGAGCCATATCTCTATACTCGGCCTCAGCACTAGATCGTGCCATCACTTTCTGTTTCTTACTTTTCCATGTAACCAAATTTCCTCCCACAAAGATAAAATAACCCGATATTGACTTTCTATCTGTAATACTTCCTACCCAATCTGCATCTGTGAAGCCACAGACTTCAAGAGGATTGTTGTGTTTAGAGAACATTACTCCCCTTCCTAGAGCCGATTTCAAATACCTTAAAATTCTCAAAACAGCATTCATGTGGTTCTCACTTGGGTTATGCATGAACTGACTCACCACACTTACTGCATATGCAACATCTGGTCTAGTATGAGCCAAGTAAATCAAATGCCCAACCAATCTCTGATAGCGAGCTCGATCAGTTGGTATCTGATCTGGATACTCTGCTAAATAATGGTTTTGCTCAATAGGAGTGTCAATAGGTTTGCAATCCAACATGTCTGTCTCTATTAGCAAATCAATAATGTACTTCCTCTGACACAGATGTATTCCTTCTCTTCCCCTGGCTACCTTAATTCCTAAGAAGTACTTTAGTTCACCTAAGTCCTTCATCTCAAATTTAGAGGCTAGCTGTCTTTGTAATTTATCCATCTCAACAGTATCATCACCAGTGATTACCATATCATCAACCTAAATTATTAGGGTTGTTACCTTCCCCCGTTGATGTTTGAGAAATAGAGTGTGGTTTGAATTACTCTGTCTGTAACCAACCTTTTGCATGAACTGTGAAAACCTTCCAAACTAGGCTCGAGGGGATTGCTTGAGACCATACAAAGACTTCCTCAATTTGCATACAAAATTACCAGGAGAATCAACTATATACCCAGGTGGAAGACTCATGTACACCTCCTCGGCTAATTCTCCATGAAGAAACGCATTCTTGACATCAAACTGTCGAAGTGGCCAGTTTAGATTAGCGGCAAGTGAGAGCAAAACCCAAATAGTGTCCATTTTGGCAACAGGAGCAAAAGTCTCATTGTAGTCTACACCATACGTTTGAGTAAACCCTTTTGCTACAAGACGAGCTTTATATCGATTTACAAATCCATCACCGTTATGTTTTACAGTAAATACCCATCGACAACCAATTGCCTTTTTTCTTTGTGGTGGTGGCACCAGTTGCCAAGTATTGTTCTTCTGTAATGCCTCTATCTCTTCAGCCATTGTCTTTCTTCATATTGGATCTCCCAACGCATCTTGCACTTTGTTACGTACTGATACACCAGATATTTGATTCACAAATGATTCATATGACTTAGATAATCTTTTAGTGGACATGTAATTGACTACTAGATATTTTGATTTTGCATGAATATTTGGTTCATACCTTTTGGTTGGTTGACCTCGAGTAGACCTTTTTGGTAACACATATCGTCCAACATTAGACTCAATGCTATTAGTATCAGTGTGTGTACATACCTCAGATGAGTGACCTTCAGTACCAGGGAGTTGTTGATCAGGGGTAGGAGTAATGCCTGAGGGAACAGTTATGTCTTCCACTTCATTTGCTGTAAGCAAATTTGGTGCTTTAATACTTGGCGCATCTGCTTCTGCAATGACTGGTGATTGTTCCAATGCCTCCCCCTCACCATGATACAGTTCTTCGAAATATGTATTCTCCCCCTGACGAGCAGTATCAGGTAAGGAAAAATAACTCATGTCCTCAAAGAAGGTAACATCCATAGTGACATAATACTTTCTAGTCGGTGGATGGAAGCACTTGTACCCTTTCTGATAACTTCTATAACCAACAAACACACATTTAATTGCCCAGGCATCTAATTTAGACCTTTGATTTTTAGGAACATACACAAAAGCAACACAACCAAATACACAGGTAGGAAGATTATGGAAGGATGATAAGGAGACGTAAGATGCGAGAATTTGGAATGAGATTTTTCCGTTAAGGACACTAGACGGGAGACGATTAATGAGATGGACAGAAGCTTGTACAACATCACTCCAAAGGTATTTTGGCATATAAGCACTAAATAAGAGTGCACGAGCCATATCAAGTAAATGGCGATTTTTTCTTTCAGACACTCCATTTTGTTCTGGTGTTTGCAGACAAGTAGTTTGGTGAATAATCCCATGTGTTTTGAAAAAATCTTGAAAAACATGATTAACATATTCCCCCCCCCCATTGTCAGAATGGAGGATCCGAATGATGCCATTGTATTGTGTTTGAACAAAGGTATGAAAATTTTGAAAAACTGAAAAGACTTCATCTTTTGTTCTAAGAAGAGAAATCCACGATAACCTTGTACAATCATCGATAAACGAAACAAAATATCTCATATCTGATATAGTGGGCTCTTTAGATGGTCTCCAAACATCATAATGAATTAATTCAAAAGGAATAATACTTTTATTAGAAATACTAGGAGAATAAGTAATACGATGACTCTTGGCCAAAACACAAGTCTCACAATGTAAAACAGTCTCACTAACACCAATAAATAAAGTGGGCATGGTTTTTTTCATAAGACTAAAAGACGGATGCCCTAAGCGGCGATGCCACAACCAAATTTCACTTAACTTATCGGAACTAGAAGTCAATGCAGTGTGTACCCGTGCTCCTGGTTTCTCCCCTATGTAGTTCTGATCCAAACAGAACAATCTGTCCCTCAGATACCCTCGACCAATTATTTCCCTCGTAAGAAGATCCTGAAAAATCACATACATAGGATAAAAGGTTACAGAACATTTAGACTCATTATTCAACTGTGGGACAGATATTAAGTGATGAGATAAGTCAGGTACATATAAAACATTATGGAGCTGTAAAGATGGAGTGATATGAACTGACCCCTTTCCTAAGACAGGAAAGGCCTCACCATTAGCATTCGTAACATAAGACATTGGTGGTGAAGATAACTCATTAAAATAAGATTTATCATAAGTCATATGATCAGATGCACCAGAATCAATAATCCAAGTATTAGACCCAACAGAGTGAGAAACATTTAAGGTCATACCAATCTTACCACGACCAGCTATTGAAGCTGTAGGGATACCTCCACATTCCATAGGATGATCCTGTCTATGGTAGTCTGGTTCTTGGACAATTTGCACTGAAGCTGCCTTTGCTTTAGAACGACGATGTTGTCGTTATGCTCCATAGTTTGATTTCAAGTGTGGATACAGTTTCCAACAAGTCTCACGAAGATGCCCTTGTTCATTGCAATAAGAGCAGTGATGAAGTCCATGATGACAATTGGTAAAGCCTGGTGGAAGTCCCTACTAATGAAGTGGAATTGAATTTTGCTATTAGAGGAAAGGTGCCTTTGATTTGGCTTGAATGGCTAGACTTGATACCTTAACTTGTGCTTGATGAAGACTTTCTTGATGAGATTCATCTTTACGGATATATGTAAAGGCGGTAGTCAAGCTCGGAGGGTCTGACATTCGAAGCAATTCGTCTTTAGCACTATTATGTTTTGTATCAAGGCCTCTTAAAAAGGCATGTACTCGTTCAAGCTCTTTCTCCTTCTGGTACCACAGAAAGTCTTCTTGATTTTTAATTTTGCACGGGCATTTTTGGTCAATTTCAACCCATACATTTTTCAACTTGGTAAAAAATAGAGATACTGATTACCCATTTTGCTACATGCTAGCAGCTTTGCACATGAGTTCATGAACTTGAATAAAATCAGACTCATTTGTATAAAAATCGCTTAAAGTATTCCATATAACCTCAGCAGTTTCACATTCCTCCACCAGTTGTAATATATCATCAGTGATGCCTCTAAATAGAATTGACATTACAAAGCCATCATCATCTTCCTACCTAGTATAGGCTTTTATATCATCTTGACTAGGAGCCCTGATTGATCCAGATACATGTCCCATCTTATGCATCCCACAAAGATAAACAAACATAACTTTTTTTCCATGTTCGAAAATTTGTACCATTAAGTTTAATACCCCCGAAAGAACCAATTTTTGAACTTTTAACAGAAATTTCAAATTTTGGAACTTCATTAATTCTGGAAACTTGATGTTGTCTCGAATCTTCCATTGAAATAATAATAAAATATATTGTGCAGCAGAATAAAGATTTTGGTTTTTTTTTTGGCCGGGTTGGACTGTAAATTGGGCTGGTAGGTTGGGATGATGGGCTTGGACTAAGACAGATTGGGCCGGGTTGGGCTGATGGGTAGGGCTTGGACTAGGGCAGATCTAAAAGAACTGAAAGCTGAAAATTAAAAAACTGAAAATGAGAGCACTGCGGACTCACAAAAGAACACAGTAGCAAGCAGAGTCAGGCGGGAGCCGGACTCGCACAGGCGAGCCATCGCGCGAGCCGGACGGCACAGGCTGGGAGCTACCGCACGAGCCGGATGGCGCAGTGGTCGAGCTGCGCACAGGGGACGGCACAAGGCCGGGAGCCGCCGCGCGAGTCGGACTGCAGTGGCAGCCGCTGCGGCGAACCGGACGACACAGCCGGAGGCCGCGCAAACCGGGACGCGCAGTGGTCGAGTCGATGCGCTAGCCGGATGGCACAGATTGAGCCGCCGCGGGAGCCGGATGGCACCGGAGTCTGAGCCGCGGCGAGCTAGACGACGGCGAGCCGATGGCGCAGTAGGTCGCTGCCGCGTGCCGGATGACACAGGCTGAGCCGCCGCGGCGAGTTGGACGGCACAAAGTTGGAGCTACTGCATGAGCTGGACAACGTGGGCTGAACGGCGCGGGCTGGATGTCGTGGACTGGATAGCGCGAACTGATCAGTGTGAGAAGATTAATGGCAATGGCACTGACGGCATCGCTCCTGTATAGGCAGCGCTACTCAGAAACTTAGAAACTGGTAAAAAGAAATTTTTTTTCTTTTCTTTCCTGCTCTGATACCAAATTAAATATACTGAAAATATATTTATTAATCTTAATTACAATGAGTGATAATACAAGTATAAATACAGGAAAATAAGAATCTGTTTTTTATGAAAAGTGCTTTTAAGAAAAGTATATTAGTTGTATGCAACTAATATACAACTGATAAAGTATATTAGTTATACACATCTAATATACTACTAATAATGATTTATTAACAAATATTTGCATGCATTTAGAAAATTAATCATATTAGGTTATGACTTACATACTATTCTTATGGGAATTCTGGTTTCTACTTAGCTCATCAACTCATTGGATGAGCATTGAGGATTCTGGTTTCATACTGTTCTTTTTTTTTGCATATATTACTTATATTTCACTTAAATGTTGGGAAAAAAAGATGGTTGTAAAGAAATAAATTCTACACACCCAAGATAACTTCTCAAACCAAGATAGAACAAAAAATAACACCAATGATTTTAGCGTGGAAAAACCTTCCAAAATGAAAGTAATAACCACGGGATCCGTAAGCCATTTAAACTTCCACTATAATAAGATGATATTACAAAATTCACCTTTAGGTGGATCTCTCACAAAAAGACAATAAATATTGTAGAAATTGTTTTATTGATAATGAATAAACGAATGTTTATAACCTATTTATACAAAAGAAAAGAAAAATTGTAATAATTAAAATAAACACAATTATGGAGAGGTATGTTCTTGGACAACCTATCCTTCCCCACCAAGTTGTTGGTGGCTACTTCTAGTTGGTGTGTTGGTTGTCACCAACTGGATCTCAAGTTCTTTAACATTCTCCCTCAAGTTGGAATATATGTTAATTATTCCTAACTTGTTAAGTAAGCTCGAGAACTGTGAAAAACTCAGGGATTTGGTAAATTTATCTACTAGTTGCTCTAATGTAGAGATATGATAAATTTTGATCATTCCAGTTTGAATCATTTCTCTCACTAGATGGCAATCGATCTCTATGTATTTGGTTCACTCATGAAACACTCGATTTGATGCAATGTGAAGACCTGATTGATTGTCACAATATAACTTGTTTGGTTGGGAGTGTTTGATACCCAAATCATTCAAAATGTATCGTAACCAGGTTACTTCGCAACATGATGCTGCCATAGAACGATATTCTGTTTCTGTACTTGATCGTGAGACCGTATTTTGTTTCTTAGTCTTCCAAGAAATTAGCGAGTTTCTAAGAAACATACAATATCCTCTGGTTGATCGTCGTGTATCTGTGCATTTTGCCCAATCTGTGTCACAGAAAGCATTTAGTTGTAATGAACTAGTTGAGAAAAAGAGACCTTGCCCTGGTGTGTTCTTGACATATCGTAACACTCGTTGAGCTGCTTTCAAATGTGGTTGACGTGGTTTATCCATATATTGACTGAGAATGTGCACTGAATACACTAAGTTGGGCCTTGTGATGGTCAAGTATATTAATCTCCCAACAAGTCTTCGATAGGATGTGGGAATACTGATGAATTCTCCTTCAACCTTACTGAGTGATAAATTTTGTTCCATAGGTGAGTTGGCAGATTTGGCACCAAGATAACTCATGTCCTCCAATATTTCAAGTGCGTATTTACGTTGTGACAGAACAATTCCCTTCCTAGAACGTGAAACTTCTATGCCCAAAAAATACTTTAATTCACCGAGATCTTTAAGCTTGAATTGTCTCATGAGGTGATTTTTAGTTTCTTCAATGTCTTGTACATTGTTTCCTGTTATGATTATATCATCTACATAGACAAGACGAATAGAGAAGGAATTACCACGGGTTCGGACGAACAATGAGTGATCATACTTGGATTGGTTAAAACCAGCTAGCTTAAGTGTTGATGATAGCTTAATGAACCATTATCGTGAGGCTTGTTTGAGTCCATACAAAGATTTGTGTAGCTTACATACTCATGTTTCCCACTTTTGTCCGAATCCAGGTGGAAGGGACATGTAGACATCTTCATGAAGATCACCATAGAGAAATTATTGGAGAAATGTACAGTGTGAATATGTGTGACACGGACAAGAGAATGATTAGGTAAATGCACATGTCGATTAGTGACTGGAATGTTGGAGCTCATAAGGTTTTGGGAACAGACCATGTGATAAGTTGCTCCTATATCAAAAATCTAACAAGTTTCTGAATGGAAAACAGTTGCACATAATGTGTTACCTGAAGAAGTAGTCACTTGACTTGCCATGCTATCTGATTTGGATTGGTTGAGAAGTGTAAGGAGCTCTTGATATTGGGCAGATGTAAGGTTATGGGATGGTGTCTTTGTGTCGGAGTAGCTTTCCTGAAAATCAGTATGATGAGCTTTGGAGGGGAAGCCATAACTTATATTTCTCTTATCTTGAATTGCTCCTTTCTTCCGACACATGTTGATATCATATCCATTCAAACCATAGAAATTACATTTGAGACGCTTTTGGCAGTTTTCAAAATTGTGTCCATTGAGACCACAAAAATCACATTTGAGGTGACTTCGGCAATTCTCAGAATTATGGTCTATATTGTTGCATCGATTGCACTTGAGATGTGGGTTCCTTGGTAGGTAACTCCATCTCAAAACCCAGGTTTTGAGATGGAGGACTGCCCTTGTTTATATGCGTAGCGTGGGCACGATCCTCAATCGATGTGGGACTTTAACACTCTCCCTCATATCGGCAAGGGTCTATCCCCTTGAGACCGATGGGGATGTTGAGCTTATGGAGCCCAAGTGGCGGAATGCATCACTCACCAATGACGAAACAACTGCACCGATTGGATAACTTTGCTCTAATACCATGTAAGAAATGATTTTATTGATGATGAATAAACGAATATTTATAACCTATTTATACAAAGGAAAAACAAAATTGTAATAATTAAAATAAACATAATTATGGAGAGACATGTTCTTGGACAATCTATCCTTCCCCACCAAGCTATTGGTGGCTGCTTTCAACTAGTGTGTTGGTTGTCACCAGTTGGATCTCAAGTTCTTTAACAAATATGTATTTTCAATTTGTAGGTTTTAACTTTACAAATTGACTCTCTCAATTTTCTTCTCTAAGAAAATTTTCTACTGAGATTTTCTTTTTCTCTAAGTTTTCTTATCTATATATTGAGATTAAGGTTAAGTCTTTTTATAGAAGAAAACAATGAATCCTTCATGCAACCTAACATTTTTGACCTTTTTCTTTTTCTTTGGCGTCATCTTTGTTGAATGTTGAATGCCTCTCTTTTTTTTTTCTTTGTTGTTGGCCCACATAGTTGGATCAACATGAAATATAGACAAAAATTGATATTTCCCAAAGCATACCTGTATATTTAGGAAAAATTTCCATTCTAGCTGAATTTCAAGGTTATTTAATGGCCTTTTCATCTATGTTCCTTCCCTCTCTCCTCAATTTTTGAATAACCTTATTGACACATCAGCAATCTATAATTTTGATTAAATATTTTGATTAATTCTTCTTCTATCTTCTTCGTGCAATTCCATTCTTCTTTTCAGCATATGTCTCTATTCCTTCTTGGAACTTGAAGTGAATGCTTGAGTTTTCAATTTTTTCGATTACATTTTCTTAACAATTTTGTATTCCGATTTAACTATGTTTGCATACATATCTCATCTGATTTTCTGTCTTTTCTTTTATAATTTAGTCACGCCACGAGCAGGGATCGTAATGGGATCTGATTCAGATCTTCCCGTTATGAAGGATGCAGCAAAGACTTTGAATATGTTTGATGTTCCTTATGAGGTTGGCTTTTATTAATACAATTTTGATGGGAATCACATATGCATTTATTTTATCTTTCAACTATACATAAAGTTATGTACTAACGTTTTCAGGTGAGAATAGTTTCAGCGCATCGAACCCTTGATTTGATGTATTCTTATGCCATGTCTGCTCGAGACAGAAAAATTCATGTCATCATTACTGGTGCCGGTGGTGCAGCACATTTGCCAGGTTAGCTACATAAAGTATGCTGCACATAGGTCATAATTTAACTTTGCGTCAGTTGAAGCTTCTAGATTGAATAACTTTCTTGGTCTGATTTTAGGTATGGTAGCTGCACACAGCCTTTGGCAGTTATTGGGGTTCCCGTTCTTACTTCTACATTAGATGGAGTAGATTCACTGTTATCAATTGTGCAGGTAAAAGTGAGTTATAATGTTGTTTGCCTAGTGATTGAAATATTGGTACCTTGCCAATTGACTTCAATTTGAATCAACAAAGGAACTTTCCCTCCTCTTTCGGACGCGTTTGCTCTTCTGCTTATCTAGTGCAAGTTTTGAGATTTTGTCATGTTAATTTACTCTTGAAAAACCTTGAATCCTTATCATAGAGTCAATATGCACTTGTATTTTCTATTGCATCGTGATGGCTTAAAAACTGAAGCTAAAGTCATATTTTTATGTCAATACAATGATTAATTGGGTTTACTGTTCTTCTTGACATTTACGACAAATTTCTTACTCAAGAAGTTGAATTTTGGTAATGATGCAGATGCCACGAGGTGTCCCTGTTGCAACAGCTGCTGTCAATAATGCAACAAATGCTGGTTTATTGGCAGCAAGGATTGTAGGCGTTGGTAATGCTGATTTGGTGTCAAGGTTAGGTCCTCTCCTTGTGATGTAGGGTTGAAGAAATTTAGGGAGAGAGTAGTAAGGGGATTAAGATAATTCAATAGTGAAAGTAGAAATATACCAATTTTGTAGGAAATGTCAACATTCCATTCTCAAAAATTTGGTCTACCAAATACATTGAATCCTTTTTTGCACGACCTTGTCTCAATCAAAATTAAATTGAAACATACAAATTTTACTCACCTGACTTCATTGGTTTATGTTATGTTGACTTGCAGAATGATCCTGTATCAAGAGGACACAAAGAATGATGCTTTGACTAAAGCCGTGAAGCTAGAAAACGATGGTTGGGAGTCTTACTTGAATCCTTGAGAATCAAAAGCAATTTTTTGGTGATATCAATACAACTGTGAACTCCATATTCATCTGGTTCTGCTTGGTGAGTCACTAAGCAGCCACCAATTTTACACAAGGATGTTTCCCAAAATAGAAAGATGCCGTTGGAATGGAGACAAATGCATAATGACACGGCTGAGTCATGTACTCAGGTTAAAGGGGCTGACAGGAGAGACCAGGCTATTGACGTTATGTTTAATAACTTTAAAATTGTCTATTAGTTGATTAATCTTTATATAAGGAATAAATAGGCTAATGGCTTACTAGATCTTCACTTGTTCATTTCAAGATGTAAAATGCCATCACACCATTTTTTCTGACGGGTTAATATCGCCTTCCTTTTCTCTGATTTTAGCTGTCTTTATGACCCTATACTTAACACACCATACAATTTTGCAGTTGATGTTTCACTCTAAAATACATGTTCAAGTTCATGAGAAGACCCATTTTGTGGGTGAAATTTTCATTTTAACCTTGTCCCTTGAACCCCTTGTATTTATACAAATGTTATGAATATGCGTTCTAACATTCGTTTTGTATTCTCACCATTTATTTTCTAATATAGACATTTGTTTATCTTTGTATTTAGAAACAAAAGTTACATGAAAAATAAGCTTAGAAAACATATAATAGAACATGTTTATAGAATATAGATATAGTATAAGTTTAATTCTTTAGGACGAGGAGGTAAGAAACTTGGAAATATAAGGTGTGCAGGCTGGACATTGGAATTTTCTGGCTAATTTGATCCGACCATTTGATTGGTTTTGAATTTCATGTATTATTAACTTAACTATTTTTTTCGTTTCAAGTGACATGCGTTTTACCTTATATTTTCATTGACATATATTTATATATTTATATTTGACATAAGGTAAACTTTTATGAGTTTATCCGAAAATTTACTGAAAAACTGAAATTTTTATGTTAAAAGGTACTATATATTACTTAATAAAAGAGTGATATATTGAAATAATTGTAATTTATTTATGATCGTTTAGATCATATTGGTAAACAGTTTCATCAGCATCCTAGTGCATTGAAATTTTCTCAATTTAATTTAATCTAACTATTGGATTAAAACTACTTAAATTCAACAAATTTGGTAAAATTAATTGGATTCATTAGATAGTTCAAAATTTTATGCCTAGAAATCAGTTGTGAAATTGGTTAAATATAAAACACTTCCAAATCTTTATTGAGTTGTTGATTTTTAACACTCCTCCTGAACACCAACTCTTACTATTTTTATTATGTCAAGTTGACAGTAAAACATTTTGAACTTACCAATACTTAAGTTTTTTGTGAATAATTCCACAACTTGATCATCTGTCTTCATTTATCTCATCTCAATTTTTTCTTACAAAATATTTTCTCTGATAAAGTGATAGTGCACTTCAATATGCTTAGTTCTTGCATGAAAGACTGGATTCTCTACCAAACGAATTTTCGTTTGATTGTCACAATATAACAAAACTGCATAATCTATTGGTTGTTGTAGATTATTCATTAGATGTATCAATCGTGTACTTTCTTGAGCTGCAATTGTTGCTGCTCAACACTAAGCTTTAGTGGTTGATAATGATACTGTCGACTATCACTTGCTACACCAAGAAATTGTTCCAGAACCAAGCTTAAACACATACCCAGTTGTTGATCTCCCGGTGTCATGATCTCTTGCATAGTCAATATCGCAGTGACCAACTAACTTGTCATCTCCACCTTTCTTGTACAAAAGACCATAGTCAATTTTACTTGTCACATATCTCAATATTCGTCGAACCGCTTTCAAATAAGGCTTATTTGGTTTTTGCATGTACCGACTCATTACACTAATTGCACAAGAAATGTCAGGTCGAGTTAAGGTTAAGTAGATCAGATTGCCTACCAATTTTCAAAACATTGTCACATCTTCCAAATATTTTCCTTCATGTGCACACATTTTGGCATTTGGTTCCACCGGCATCAAAATCAGTTTTCATTCAAGCATTTCGAATCTCTTTAACAAATCTTTGGAATATTTTTGTTGACAAATAAATATTCCTTCTTGTGTGCGGTCAACCTCTAGACCAAGGAAGTGCTTGAGTTGTCCAAGTTTTTATCTAGAAACGGATTGATAAATTCTCCTTTGTTCGAAAAATTTCTACCTCATCATCACCAATTATGATTAAATCATCTACCTATACTAGCACGATAGCTATCTTTGCTTCACTGGCTTTAACAAACAAGTTGGAATTTGCAGGTGTTATTGAATAACCATTTTGTGTTAAAAATTCAACAATCTTACCATACCATGCCCTGGGTGCCTATTTCAATCTGTAAAGTGCTTTTAGCAACTTACACACATATTCAGGATTATCTTGGTTCTGAAAACCCATTGGTTGGATCATATAGATCTCTCGATCCAACTCTCCATGAAGAAAAGCATTCTTCATATCCATCTACCACAAACTCTAGTCTTTGTTGGGTATAAGTGCAAGTAAGACCCATATAGTTGTAAGTTTTGTCACCAGACTAAATGTTTCATCATAGTCTTGTCCGTACTGTTAAGAGAAACCATGAGCTACCAATCGTGCCTTATATCTCTCAATTGATCCATCTTGACGATGCTTTATCTTGTAAACCCACTTACAGGATATGGGTTTCACATCTTTTGGTTTTTGCACCATATCCCAAGTTTGATTTTGGTAAAGTGCATCGATCTCTTCTTTCATAATTATCATCCATTCAGATCTTTGCAATGCTTATTCGATCATCTCAGGTTCTATTGCTCTTCAACTATGACTGCATTGGCATATTTGGGATTTGGCCTTTGTGTTCTTGTTAACCTACAGAGTTAAGATTGTGAAGTTGATTCTTCCATTTCACTAGGCCCTCCTTCTTCATTTAGTTGTTGATATATGCCAATTTTCCAACAATTCTAAGTTACTCTTTGTTCAGAATCATCATCGTTTGGATCTCTGGATTCACCTAACCTTGGTTGGAGTTGAATAGTATGCTCTCCCATCTTTTACTGTAGCTTGTCTCCAAATTCTCTTGAGTCTAGCAACACCTTCTTCTCTAAGGACCACCAAGACGATGCTTCATCGAACACCACATCTCATGAAGTGTAGCATCTTCCACTTGTTGAATCGCAACATTTCCACCCTTTTATTTGGCTATCGTATCCTCTAAAGATACATATAACAACTTTCTTGTCAAACTTGCTTGGTAAATGATCATGAACAAATACATAATATACACAACCAAATATTCAAAAGTAGCTAACTGTAGGTTTCATGTTCCACAGTTTCTCAAAGGGTGAAACAAATCCTAACCTTGGTTGAGGACGTCTGTTGATCACAAAGGTTGAAGTCCTTATCGCTTCCGCCCAAAACCTCCCAAGTACATTCTTTTCATGTAGCATACTCTGAATTTTTTTTGCAAAATGCCATTTCTTTCTCTCCGCTACATCATTTTATTATGGCATGTTAGCACAAGTGTACTGATTATGTATTCAAAATTTCCTTAGGTATTGAGAGAACTAGCTTGAGCTATACTCTCTGTTCATTTTCTGTGCGCAAGTAACAAATCTTCTTTCCTACTTCTTTTTCAGTTGACTTTCTAAACTCTTTAAACTTTGAAAATTTGTCAAATTTTTCTTTCATAAAAAAATCCACATATACCTTGAGAAGTCATCAATGAATGTCACCATGTAGCGCATACTGCCAATTGATGGTTGCTTAACAGGCCCAAATACATTAGAGTGAACTAACTCCAATGGTTATTTTGCTTTAAACTTTGATTCCTCATATGGAAATTGGTGAGCTTTACCATACTGGAATCCTACATAGACCATGTCTATTTACACATCTAGTTAAGGAAGCCCTTTAAGAATCAACTTCTTCACCATCACACTTAGCTTGGAATAGCTAATGTGACCTAACCGCATATGTCATAGATCTACTATTTCATTTCTTCTTGTCCTATCTACATATGCAGATTCTGTTGACATCAAGTAGGCTGATTCCAACCGTTGCCCCTCCATTGTCGGTGTTTCTAAGATTTTGAGATCATAATACATCTTCACGTCTCGAGGACCGAACAAAACATAGTGGCCTTATGATGTTAATTGAGCCACAGATAGCAAGTTTTTCTTCATTCTTGGGATATGATAAAAAATCTTGAAGTGGTACTTGGTTAGTATTATATCGAGGCATAACTATTGTCTTATCGATGTGAGCTATCGGTAACCTTGAGTTGTTAGTTGTCACCACTACACGACCTCCCTTGTACTCAGACATGCTTTCCAACTTCTATTTATCACTATTCATATGATTTGAGTAGCCAAAATCTACGATCCAGTCATTCTTATAGTCAATTTGTTTTAATGTTGTCACCATAAGAGGTAATTCTTCTTCCTTTATAGTGAATAATTCTTTGGCATCTCAAAAATCTTCGCTATACTCCTTAGAACTGGAAGTAGCTATATTACTTTCAACATGATTTTTCTTACTCCAATAATCTTTTTCCATGTGACCCATCTTTCCACAATTGTAACATTCATCATCAAATTTTCTACTATTAATGCGATTCTTCCAAGCTCTCCCTGGATGAAAGCCTTTATTTCCTTAAGGAATTTTTCCTTTGTCGCCATCATTTCTATATCCACTACCATTGTACTACTTGAAAGTGCCTCTGCATTTGCTGGTGTCAAACGCTTCTTCCTCACCCTTCACCGAGACTCATCCAATTTGCTCAAACTTAACAAGAGATGGTTATGTCGGCCATTCTTGTATAGCGGTAACAAACCCTTGATATTCAGGTCTTAAATCATGGATAATTATTCTCTTTATCCTAGTTTCCCCAATATGAGCTTTCAGATCTAAATCTGAAATTTCACGGCATAACGATTTTACCTTGTGAAAGAATTAAGAAATTTTCATGTCACGTTGCGCCATCGATAGCAACTTGTTCTCGAGAATTTGCAGTCTTGTATTATTCTTCTTTGAAAATAGTATAACAAGAGTGTCTCATGCTTCCTTTGACATTTTGGCATCCCAAATGTGCTCCAACATTTCTTCTTCAACTGTGGTTTTTAAAGAAAACATTATTTTACTTACTTTAATTTTCCAATTTCGTAAGATGTCGTTTGCATCTTCCGTTGTTGGTTGTATAACTTCGTCACCACCAAAAACCTCCCACAGGCCTTGACCTTGTAGGTAAAACTTCATACATGTTCTCATGTGTTATAGTATTTTTTGTTGAGCTTCATGATTCCTTCAACTACTTGAAGGTTACTCATCGTGTTGGCAAGACTTCAACTATATCGAACAAGCTTAACTAAGAAATTTGCAGAGTACCAAACTTCTTATAACTTAAGATAGCTCCACTAAGAACGATCCTTGATCATCCCTCTCTGATACCAATTGTTAAGTAAAATTTAGAATACATAACTCTAAATTTACTAATATTGGATCCAAACAAGTAAACAAACTACTTGTATTATACCCATAATAAAAGATATTATAACATATTTCAAAGACAAATAACAAATTGAAGAGAAATATAAACACTCAAATAGAAAGCTCTCAACTCATACAAAAACTAAGAATACAAAGACTTATTTGTTTTTTATGGGATAATTAAACCAAATGCAAGGTAGACTATTTATAATCCTCACCATGCAATCTAGACTACACAAATATAAAACTAAGAAATAATTCTAGCCACATAAATATTATATACACACTTCTATTTTCTACATCTTTCAACCACTCTATTTATTTTTTTGCATCCTTCAACCACTCCATTTATTAAGTTAGTGTTGACTTTCAACAATTCTCTTCAACCATTTCAATTATTGAGTTGGTGTTGATTTTCAACATCTATATGGTAACATTTTCAAGTTTCTTAAGGAAACGACTAAGTAGCAAATGATCCACTAAGCAATAAACAAGTTATAACTCTAATAAATAGTAAAACCACTATTACCCCTATCAGCTTGTAGCAATGTCCTAACTGTTTACTGCTGCTCTTCACTTGCTATTTTTGCAACGTTTTGGTTCAATAATTAATGTGGCTATCTTCCATAGCGAACACCACCCAAAATGATGTGATTGATAACGAAGGATCAGTAACTAGAAGTGTATCAACTTACTATTTCATGAGACACATAGTCCATTACTGTTGTCAAATCGCGTACAAGAGACACACAGTCAAACCACGTACTTACACAAAAAACGATTTGATCATGAACCACACTGAATGACCCACACTCGAACATGATCTTACCAAAATTATTTCTAATATAGATATATATCTCGATATGAATTTTGGCAAAGATTTGACACTGAAAACGTGGGGTGAAGAGAAGAGAAATGAGTGAGATATTTATAAGGCTTGGAATGCACGCCTTGCTAGCTACCTTGCCAACCACCTCATCAAGGGTAGTAGCGAGCTTGGTGATGAGGTATTAAAAATTTATATTTTTTCATTTCCAAAAAAAATTGAGTACTATCCATAAATATCTGCACCCAAAGCACACCAAAAATCACAAGTAAAATAGTCAACACATTAAGAAAACCAATCCCATGGTGTACATAAACATGTTTGTATACAAAATATATCTAACTATGTGTTTGTGTGAATTATTGATCCGCAGTAACCAATCTTACTAAGAGGAAGATAAAAACACTAACTAAAATAATAGATACCGTATTTTGTATAGGAAAAACCAACACACAAACACAAATACAACAAAGATGATAAAATTCTATTAGTATAGAATATGAATGCTTGTACTATAAACACATATACTTGTATATACATTTTCTTAATGAAATTCATTATACTTTTTCACCGTGTGTTCATTCATTGTTAATATCTAGAGTTTCTATATTAGATTATCAAGTAAATACGCCCTTTGATATTTTTTTTCCTTGTTTGATTTTGTTGACACATAAAATGCATCTCTTGGATTGGCTAAGACAACCTTTTTTCCTTTTTTTTCATAAACTATTCTACACACCCAATTTTTAAGCTCAATTTTTTTATATTAAAAAATGTAAGCATATAAAAAAACTAATATTTAGGCTAAAAAGTTACTCTATATATGTACCCGTTTAATTAGGCAGGGGATTTAGGGTTTGAGTTTCAAATATATGTAGTATAGTTGTTATATATATATTACACGAAAATAATTGTACTTACAAATTTTAATATCTTGTCATCTTGTGTATTTATTTATGTTCATTTTCATTGTACTTATGAATTTTAATATCTTGTAATCTTGTGTATTGTTATTTAAATGGCCCAAAACAAATGTGGCTCAAGACTCAATACTAAATAAACCCTATATTCATTTGCTATATATATATTGACTAAGTTTCCTAATTCTCGGTGTGTGTGAAGAAGCCACAAGAGTATTTGAAGCCGAAAACAGAAGAATAATTGAAGGAGAAGAGAGCAGCGAGAACAACCACCAGAGATAATAGAAGCAGTCGCAGAAAAAAAAATCCGTAGTATCCACAAAAGCTACGTTCCAAGCAAAGAAGAAGATTTTCAGAGCTGAGCAGCTGCAGTAAGGGAAATTAATCCTTAAAAGACAAGTTGTCCATTATTGTTTTTCATTGGTGGAGTTTCTCTCATTTGTACGGTAATATTTTGATTTAATAGCAAGTTTGTTAATTTATCTTGCTATATATTACCAGTAAATTAGAGGGGATATTTTATGGATTGATTTTGGATTTTGGTATAATTTGTGAAGCTCTCTGGAAATTGGTGTTTGTATCTCCATTTGATTATTAGTGAATTTTTCTCGATGTGCCGTCGTTAGTAGAGTAGACTTTTCACATTGAAAAGTTGAACCACTTAAATCATTGTGTGTCATTAATTTTCTTATTACTTATTACTTTACTATTACCTATTATTATTAATTTGTGCAATCAAAATTAGACATGATATTCGCTTCCGCAAGTACTAATTTATAATATATATTTATTTATGTTCATTTTCTGAATAGAGTATATTCTTTTTGTACCACACGTATTCTATGAACCGTTAGCCTTTACTATCCATTTCAATGATTCAATCTATTTAATTTGTTGTTTTACCCAAATCCTACACGAAAGAGTATTGCTATATATGTAATGCAAAATTACTTTTTTATAAAAGTATTAGATAAAAAAAGTACAATCAATTTATGAAAATCACATGCAATAATATTTGAACACGTGAGTGATATAGTAGATAGAAATACAAAATCAAATGTCAAAACATTAAAAATTAATAGGTTTATAAGAAAATAAATTAAAAAAATTGTATGGTACACTAAAGCGTAAACATATATTGTGTTTTCTTATTTTTGTAAACTTTTGGTTTCAAAAAAGTAAAATTCAAGTTTTAATCTATCATTTTTATTAAACAAAGTCAAAAATCATTCTATAAATACTCGAAAAATCAAAAACAAAAATAGTAAAAAATTAGAGGAAGAAACCAACGCAATTTTTTTTTAACCTGATTCTAAATCCTACGTTAAGGGGAAGACACACATACAATTATTTATTCAAAATATATATATATATATTACAAAGAATTTACAGAACTTAAAACAAAAAGATGTATTAAGAATCCATACCAAACATGAATTTCATCTTCATGGATACCATATTACTCTCTGTAATTTTTCCTATTTTCTCATTTTTATCAATGTTCGTTTACGAACTTGTTCCTCCTTTTCTCACATCTCTTATAAGTATTTATCATATAATATCATACCTTATAATTATTATAAAGAATTGAGTTGATCACAATTCTAATATCAAAAATGATGTGGTAGAATTTTATCCATAACTATTAATTTATTTTTTTATATAATTTAATTTAATTATCTATATATTAAATAAAACTATAACATTAAAGCTTCCAAAACTCAAATAGTTCTTAAGCCTACATGTTACATCTCATATAAAAGATGTTTTTAATTCTTCTTTTAAATAACACTTACACATTCTAAACTATAAAAATGAAATGTAAAAAATTGATTTACAAGACATATGGGGTAATCATGTACGTATTCTTATATAATTTAATTTAATTAATAATATATTATATTTTTTAATATCTTTTTAAAATTAAAATTAATTATAAAAATATAATTAATTATGATTAAACACTTCATAAAATGTATTATTAAATTTTAATTTATTTATACTATTAATTATTAGTTAATCATTACTCGACTATACAATTAAATTATAAGAAGATATATAAAATATTGCACATTAGAATTATAATATTAAAGCTACTAAAACTCTTACTATTCTTAACATAAGCCATATAAACTATGTTCGTTCATTTTTGTTTTAAATAATATTTACACATTGACAGACTAATATACACATATAAAATGATAGTGTTTAAATGCATATACTCTCGTTATCTATAAAGAGCTTATAATTTTGTATTATAAGCGAATTAATAATTACTTTTTTTAATTTTCATAACAACTTATTTCATTAAAAATATTTTATTGCGATAACTCTTAAAAAATTCAATTTCAATTTTTTTTTTGTTGAGCATATAACAATGCTTCATTTTCTTTAATCTTTTTATGAAATAATATTAGGAAGGTCTGGAGCCAAATATAGTGATTTTCAGGAATTATACGAAGCATCAAATCACAAACACTATTAGGATCATGTTTATTTTTTCATACTAATATTGATAATTGAAGAATTATCTTGGTGGTATGCTGCAGAAGTACAGCAGTCAGCAGCACAGTAGAGAGTAGCAGGTATGGGCGTAGCAACAGAAAACGGCATGCTTGGAGCAGCACCAGCACCAAAAGCGGAGCAGCAATAGCAGACAACATGATTTTAGTGGAGCAATAGCAACTGTATGCTTTTTTTCCTTGTTTTCATAGTATATATATAATCATTTCTTGTACATTAAAACTTAAGAAAAATATAAATCAAATACCAAAGAAAATTCTCTCTTATGATTTTGTTCATGGTTTCAGAGAAAATTGATCTTAGTGAACAAATTGTTATTCCTCTACTGAAACAGCATACCCTTGGAGGCCATTCAATTCCCAGCAACATGACGAAAAAAACAAGATGCTTCAGCGGCTTCTAATGTAGATGGGGATGCTAATAGTAGAAGAATTGGTGAAGTTTTGGTTAGGAGAAGTGAAAAAAAACCCATTGTTGGTGGGAGTGTGTTCAAGTGAAGCTCTTAAGAGTTTCATTGATGGGGTAGAGAATGGTAAAGTTGGTGTCTTGCCTGGTGAATTAGCTGGGTTACAAGTTGTATGTTTTAAAAATGAGATCTGTGACTTTGTTGTTGAAATTGGGAGGGAAGAGAATATGAGTTTGAAGTTGAAAGAGGTGGGTCTTATGGCAGAACAATATTCTGGAAGTGGGATTATCTTGAACTTTGGAGAATTGAAGGTGTTGGTTGGTGATGGTATTATAGAGGATAGGGTGAGCTTCGTAGTTTCACAATTCAAATCTTTGTTGGAGATTCATGGAGGGAAATTGTGGTTGATTGGAGCAGCTGAGACTAATGAAATTTATTTCAAGTTTTTGGCTCGATTTCCGTCGATTGAAAAAGATTGGAACCTTTATCATCTTCCCATTACTTCTACAAAAGCTTCAACTAAAGGACTTTACTCTAAGTCCAGTTTGTTGGGGTTCTTTGTACCATTTGGTGGGTTCTTTATTTCGCCTTCTGATTTAAAAAAATCCAGTAAGTATCATACAAGAGTCTATTCATCATCACTTGTGCAACAAGTACGAGCAAGAAGTGACTTCTTTTTTAAAGGATGGATCAACTCGCTCGGTTACTAGCCTCCCTTCGGTCTAGTGGTTGGGCTATTATAGTTTTCTATTAGACTGAGGGATCGAGAGCTAGTACCAGGCGGCTAGTGCAACCCTCCTCTTCACCACTTTGATCTTGCTTAGCCTAATTTTTTAACATTTAGTGGTGGTGACGAAAATATTAATTTCAAAGACTATTAAGTAAAATTTATAATATACAATTTTAAATTTACTAATATTAGATTCAAATAAGTAAACAAATTACTTTTATTATACTCATTATAATATCTTTTAAAGATAACTCGTAAATCGAAAAGAAATACAAATATTTTAAGAGAAAGCTCTCAACTCACACTCAAACTTCTTACAAAGACTTATTTATTTTTGATAGAATGATTAAACTAAATGTAAGATAGACTATTTATAATCTTCACTATATAATCTACATCACACAAATATAAAACTAAGAAATAATTATAGCTACATAAATATTATCTACACACTTCTCTTTTCTACAACCTTCAACCCTATTTATTCATCTTTCAATCATCCTATTTATTCATCCTTCAATCACCTTATTTATTTATCCTTCAACCACTCTATTTATTTCTCTACATTTTTTAACCACTTCATTTATTTTCCTATCACTTTATTTATTATGTTGGTGTTGATTTTCAATACTCCCCTCAACACTAACTCTCACTATTTTTACTGTGTTAAGTTGATGACGAAACATTTTGAACTTACAAGCGCTTAAGCTTTTTGTGAACAAGTTCGCAACTTGATTATCTGTCTTGATTTGCCTCATCTCAATTTCTTCTTGCAGAACCTTTCTCTGATAAAGTGATAGTGTACTTCAACATGCTTAGTTCTTGCATGAAACACTAGATTCTCTGTCAAACGAATTGTCGACTGGTTGTCACAGTATAACGGAACTGCATAATCTATTAGTTGTTGTAGATTATTTATTAGATGTATCAACCATGAACTCTCTTGAGCTGCCATTGTCGCTGCTCGATACTCAACTTTAGTGGTTGATAATGATACTATCGGTTGTCTCTTACTACACCAAGAAATTGTTCCAGAACCAAGCTTAAACACATATCTAGTTGTTGATCTCCTAGTGTCATGGTCTCCTACATAGTTAGCATCACAGTAACTAACTAACTTTCCATCTCCACCTTTCCTGTACAAAAGACCATAGTCAATTGTACTCTTCACATATCTCAGTATTCGTCGAACTGCTTCCAACTAAGGCTTCTTTAGATTTTGTATGTACCGACTCATTACACTAACTACATAAGAAATGTCAAGTCAAGTTAAGGTTAAGTAAATTAGACTACTTACCAATTTTTGATACATTGTCACATCTTTCAAATATTTTTCTTCATGTGCACACATTTTGGCATTTGGTTCCATCGGCATTGAAATCGGTTTGCATTCATGCATTCTGAACCTCTTCATCAAATCTTTGGAATATTTTTGTTGACAAAGAAATATTCTTTCTTGTGTGCGGTCAATCTCTAGACCAAAGAAGTGCTTGAGCTGTCCAAATTCCTTCATCTGGAAACGGACTAATAAATTCCCTTTTGTTCGAACAATTTCTACCTCATCATCACCAGTTATGATTAAATCATCTACGTACACTAATACGATAGCTAGTTTTCCTTCATTGGCTTTGAAAAACAAGTTAGAATTTGTAGGTGTTATTGAATAACCATTTTGTATTAAAAATTCAACAATCTTACCATATCATGCCCTACGTGCCTGTTTCAATCCATAAAGTGCTTTTTGTAGCTTACACACATATTCAAGATTATCTTAGCTCTAAAAACCCATTGGTTGGATCATATAGATCTCCCAATCTAGGTCTTCATGAAGAAAAGCATTCTTCGCATCCATTTTCCATAAATTCCAATCTTTGTTGGTTGTACGTGCAAGTAGGACTCGTACAGTTGTAAGTTCAAGTAGGACTCGTACAGTTGTAAGTTTTACCACCGGACTAAACGTTTCATCATAGTCTAGTCCATATTGTTGAGAGAAACCACGAGCTACCAATCATGTCATGTATCTCTCAATTGACCTATCTAGACGATGCTTTATCTTGTAAACCCATTTAAAGGATATGGGTTTCACATCTCCTATTTTTCACACCAGATCCTAAGTTTGATTTTACTAAAGTGCATCGATCTCTTCTTTCATAGCTATCACCCACTCAGATCTTTGCAATGCTTCTTCGAACGTCTCAAGTTCTATTGCTTCTTCAATTATGGATACATTGGTATATTTGGGATTTGACCTTCGTGTTCTTGTTGACCTATGAAGTTGAGATTATGGAGTTGATTCTTCCATTTCACCATGCCCACCTTCTTCATTTAGATGTTGATATGTGCCAGTTTGCCATGGATTCTAAGTTACTCTTTATTCGACACCATCACCATTTGAATCTTTGGATTCATCTAAACTTGGTTGAATTGAATAGTATGCTCCTTCATCTTTTCTTGCAACTTGTCTCTAAATTCTCTCAAATCTGGCAATGCCTCCTTCTCTAAGGACCACCAAGAAGATGCTTCATCGAACACCACATCTTGTGAAGTGTAGCATCTTCCACTCATTGGATCACAACATTTCCACCCTTTTCCGTGGCTTGGTTGAGAAGGTATGTTGACCACAAAGGCTACAGTCCTCATCGCTTCAGCCCAAAACCCTTCCAGGTACATTCTTTTCAGGTAGCATACTCAGTCAAATATCAGCAAGATGCGAGTTTTTTCTCTCTACTATACCATTTTGTTGTGGCATGATGGCACAAGTGTACTAATGATGTATTCGACATTCTCTTAGGTATTGAGAGAACTCACTTAAGCTATATTCTTCGTCGTTGTCTGTGCGCAAGCAAGGAATCTTCTTTCCTACTTATCCTTTTGTTGACTCTCTGAACTCTTTAATCTTTGAGAATACGTCATATTTTTATTTCATAAAAAAAACCCACACATACCTTGAGAGGTCGTCAATGAATTTCACCATGTATCACATTCTGCCAATTGATGGTTGCTTAACAGGATCAAATACATCAGAGTGAACTAACTCCAATGGTTTTTTTTGCTTTAAACTTCGATTCCTCATATGGCAATTGGTGAGCTTTACCAAACAGGCATCATGTATAGATCGTGTATGTTCGCATGGTTAGTTGAGGAAGCCCTTTAAGCATCGACTTCTTCACCATCACACTTAGCTTAGATAGCTAACGTGACCTAATCGTATATCTCATAGATCTGTTGTCTCATTTCTTCTTGTCCTGTCTATATATGCAGATTCTGCTGACATCACGTAGACTAATTCCAATCGTTGCCCCTCCATTGTCGGTGTTTCTAAGATTTTGATATCACGATACACCTTCATATCTCAAGGACCGAACAAGACATAGTGGCCTGATGATGTCAATTGAGCCATAGATAGCAAGTTTTTATTCATTCCTGGGACATGATAAACATCTTGAAGTGGTACCTGGTTAGTATTATATCGAGGCGTAACTATCATCTTACCAATGTGGGCTATCGATAACCTTGACCTGTCAACTATCACCACTACATGACCTCCTTTGTACTCAAACATGCATTCCAACTTCTGTTTATCACCTATCATATGATTTAAGTAGCCTGAATTTACGATATAATCATTCTTGTAGTCAATCTATTTTAATGTTGTCACCGTAAATGCTAATTCTTCTTCCTCTGTAGCGAATAATGCTTCCGCATCCCAACCATCTTCGCTATGCTTCTTAGAACTAGAAGTAGTTGTATTGCTTTAACAGTATTTTTCTTACTCCAACAATCTTTTGTTGTGTGACCCATCTTCCCACAATTGTAACATTCACCATCAAATTTTCTACAATTACTACGATTCTTCCAAGCTCCCCTTGAACGAAAGCCTCCATTTCCTTGAGAAATTTTTTCTTTATTGCCATACTTGTTAGATCCACTACCATTTTATCGCTTGATAGTGCCTCTTCTTTTGTTGGTGTAGAGCACTTCTTCCTCACCCTTAAGTGAGACTCCTCCCATTTTCTTATCCATAGCTTCTTGACCGGCCAATAAATTCTCAAACTCAACAAGAGATGGTTGTGTCGGCCATCCTTGTATAGCGGTAACAAACCCTTGATATTTGGGTCTCAAACCATGAATAATTACTCTCTTTATCCTTGTTCCCTCAATAGGAGCTTTTGGATCTAACTCTAAAATTTTGCAGCATAACGACTTCACCTTGTGAAAGTATTGGGAAATCGTCATGTCGCATTACGCCATCGATAGCAACTCATTCTCCATAAGTTATAGTCTTGTATCATTCTTCTTTGAAAAGAGTGTAACAAGAGTGTTCCATGCTTCTTTCGGTGTTTTGGCATCCTAAATATGCTCCAACATTTCTTCTTCAATTGTGGTCTTTAAAGAAAACATCATTTTGTCTGCTTTAATTTTCCACTTCTAGAAAATGTCATTTGCATCTTCCGTTATTGATTGTGTAACTTCATCACCACCAATAACCTCCTACAAGTCATGACCTTGTAGGTAAGACTCTATACATGTTGCCCATATGTTATAGTTTTTGTTGTTGAGTTTCTTGATTCTTCCAACTACTTGAAGGTCACCAATCGTGTTGGAAAGACTTTGACTATACCGAACAAGCTTAACTAAGAAACTTGTAGATTACCAAACTCCTCAAAACTCAAGATAACTCCACTAAGAACGATCATTGACCTTACCACTCTAATACCAATTGTTGAGTAAAATTTAGAATACATAACTCTAAATTTACTAATATTTAATCCAAACAAGTAAACAAACTACTTCTATTATACCCACTATAACACCATGTAAAGCCAACTCACAAATTGAGGAGAAATACAAACACTCAAAGAGAAAGTTCTCAACTCACACTCAAACTAAGAATACAAAGACATATTTGTTTTTGATGGAATGATTAAACCAAATGCAAGGTAGGTTATTTATATTCCTCACCATGCAATCTACACCACACAAATATAAAACTAAGAAATAATTCTAGCCACAAAAATACTACCTACACACTTCTCTTTTCTACAACCTTCAACCACCCTATTTATTCATCATTCAACCACTCCATTTATTTCTCTACATCCTTCAACCACTCCATTTATTTTCCTACCACTTTATTTATAATGTTGGTGTTGATTTTCAACACTCCCCTCAACACCAACTCTCACTATTTTTACTGTGTCAAGCTGAAGGTGAAACATTTCAAACTTATAACCACTTAAGTTTTTTGTGAACAAGTTCACAACTTGATCATCTGTCTTGATTTGCCTCATCTCAATTTCTTCTTACAGAACCTTTTCTCTGATAAAGTGATAATGTACTTCAACATGCTTAGTTCTTGCATGAAAGACTGGATTCTCTGCCAAATGAATTGTCGACTGATTGTCATAGTATAACGGAACTGCATAATCTATTGGTTGTTGTAGATTATTTATTAGATGTATCATCCATGTACTTTCTTGAGCTACCATTTCCGCTGCTCGATACTCAACTTCAGTGGTTCATAATGATACTATCGGCTGTCTCTTGCTACACCAAGAAATTATTCCAGAACCAAGTTTAAAGACATACTCAGTTGTTGATCTCCTAGTGTCATGGTCTCCTGCATAGTCAACAGTGCAATAACCAACTAACTTTTCGTCTCTACCTTTCTTGTACAAAAGACTATAGTCAATTATACTCTTTATATATCTCGGTATTCGTCGAACTGCTTCCAAATGAGGCTTCTTTAGATTTTGCATGTACCAACTCATTACATTAACTGCATAAGAAATATCAAGTCGAGTTAAGGTTAAGTAGTTTAGATTGCCTACCAATTTTCGATACATTTTTGCATCTTCCAAATCATTTTCTTCATGTGCACACATTTTGGCATTTGGTTCCATCTGTATAAGAATCGGTTTGCATTCATGCATTCCAAACCTCTTCATCAAATCTTTGGAATATTTTTGTTGACAAAAAAATATTCCTTATTGTGTGTAGTTAATCTCTAGACCAAGGAAGTATTTGAGTAAAATTTAGAATACATAACTCTAAATTTATTAATATTGGATCCAAACAAGTAAATAAACTACTTGTATTATACCCACTATAATACATTTTAAAGTCAACTCACAAATTGAAGAGAAATACAAACACTCAAAAAGAAAGCTCTCAATTCACACTCAAATTAAGAATACAAAGATTTATTTGTTTTTGATGGAATGATTAAACCAAATGCAAGGTAGGATATTTAAAGTTCTTACCATGCAATCTACACCACACAAATATAAAACTAAGAAATAATTCTAGGCACATAAATATTATCTACACACTTCTCTTTTCTACAACTTCCAACTATCCTATTTATTTATCCTTCAACCACTTTATTTATTTTCCTACCATTTTATTTATCATGGGAGTGTTGATTTTCACCAAAGAGACTAATTGGTAGAGGGTTAGAACTTGAATGCCTTCTATAGTTTGGTGAAGGGCACGTATAGAATCATTTGGAGTTGTATTCTAAGAAAAATGCTTAGAAACTGGTGAAACTTTGGCTATAAATAAGGATTGAAGGCCAAGTCATGATTGATGATGCTGAATCCCGATATCTCGCAAAGATCGAGAAAACAAAAGCTCAAGAACTTACCAGTAATGGTAAAATATGTTAGATGACATCTTAGTTGAAATGGAAGCACCACCTTCTCGTGAACTGAATAACGAAATGCTAAATCCTAGTAATCTGAACACTAGCTTTGCTAGTAAAAAGGCTGATTCTGTTAGCAGAAAATTGACGTTGCATCTAGTTCTGCTAGATTCCTCCTTCTGGAAAACATATTGATGTTAAAGAGCAACCCAATCAATTTTAAGATTATTGTCGCTTAAGTGTTCTTGACTATAAGATAATAATCAACAAAGAAAATAATATTTTTCCTTATCATACTGGGATTTATCCTATAATACATTTTTTTAACCAAAGCTAATCCAGAAATTGGTTTTAACATTTACAAAACCAGTTTTTGTGGTAACATTTATTTTTCTCATGATTTTCAAAAGATAAAATTCCTCCTTGAAGAAATTAAAGAAGCTTGTGGTGAACTTGTTAATGTTACAAGCATTGAAAAACATCTTTTTAAAGATTTTAACTACAAGTCCTGATTTTGAAGGACAAAAATGGTTTGAGTATGAACCTTTTACTCGGGCATACTTTGCCAAGAAAAGAGCCAACGGGTTCAAAATTTTAATGAAGATGGTAGAAAATCTCCTTAAAAGAAATTTCAGGCTCTATTAGGGCAAAAGGATTAGAAACCTGTAAAAAACTTAAAGTTGTTTATAATCTAATAATGACCGATACTACAATTCAAAATAAAAAAAATAAAGGGACGAAGAATTATCACGGTGGTATGCTACAGAAGTGTAGCAATCAGCAACACAACAAAGAGCAGCAGGTATGAGTGCAATAATAGGGTATGGGCATAGCAGCAGAGAATTGCATGTTTAGAGCAGCACTGGCAGCAGTAGTAGATAGCATGCTTTTAGTGGAGCAGCACCAGCTACATGCTTTTCTTTCTTATTTTCATAGTATATACACTACTATAAAATGTGTTATTTAAGTCGATATGTAAAGTCAATTTTTAGAGAAAATCGACTTATAATGAATTTAAAATCGTTTCGGTGAAAAACCGATGCTACACAAGTGGATAGCGTCAGTTTACACGTAGAATCGACGCTATCACGTGTGTAGGATTGGTTTAACACGTCAACTGACGCTACGTCCTAATTGTATTTTTTTATTTTAAAAATACAGTCTAAAATTGAAATTATATAATATAATTTTTTGGTCAATTATTATTTTATTTGAACAATTTAAAATTGAATTTGGATAAATATATAGTATAATTTTTTTCTTCTTTTTTTTAATCAATTGGTTTTTAAAATTATATAATTTTGTGTATTTGTTTGGATACTTAATTTTATGTACGTACATGTTTTTCATACTAGTTATTGAATTTGATAGCATAAAAAATATTTGCACAATACAGAAAAATTTTCAAAAAAATATAAAAGGTTTATAATTAAAATCAAATAAAATAATAATTGACCAAAAAATAAAAAATTGTACTATATAATTTCAATTTTAGACTTCATTTTTAAAATAAAAAATACACGTAAGACGTAGCATTGGTTCTACGTGTCAACCGACGTTATCTATTAGTTATTGAATTAGATAGCATGAAAAATATTTGCACAATACAAAAAAGTTTTCAAAAAAATATAAAGATTTATAGTTAAAATCAAATAAAATAATAATTGACCAAAAAAATTAAAAAAATTATACTATATAATTTCAATTTTAGACTCCATTTTTAAAATATAAAAAATACATGTTGGACGTAGGGTCGATTGACGTGTAGAACCGACGCTATCCACACGGATAGTTGATGTTGGATGATGAAATTGCAAGACCTGCATTGCAAATACCAATCTTGCAAAATTATCCTTTTTGTGGTTTTATTATGTGTAAAACTCTCGCAAGTGTACGAATAATTTTATAGCAAATGATAAGTATACTCCCAAGGTCGATCTAAAGAAGGAATATACGTGGTTTTTAATTTATTATTCAAAATCTTAAAAATAAAATTAAATCTTAAACATCATGTCACGATATTTTGGTTTTTTTGTTTCCTAATCTAATAATATAAAAATAAACATAAATATAGATATAGATTCAATAAAAAATAATGCAAATTTTATCATTTATAACAGTGGAGTGTTTAAGGATAAAATAATTAAGTTAATTATGTTTGCTCATATTATTTAGGTTATTAAATATATAAATTAATATTTGTTGATTTTTTCTTTTTGGTATAAAAGTGTTCTTATGGGCCTAAATTCTTTTGTTTAATATTAACTAACTAATATTACAGTTTTAGACGGAGTTAAATAATTAGACTTTATTCAAGGTGTTCAAATTAAACCTAAGAATTTAACTATCCAAGTACTAACTTTCAAGTTTTAAAATCATTACTGAAAATATATCGTCAATACATTTTCAAATAATAATTCTTAAAAAAAAACTTTTGAAATAGAGTTTCATTCTAACTACCGGGCGATTGTACCAACAAATAAAAGAGCACTACTCTAAATGAGACTGAATAATTAAACCTTAAAATCTAATTTTCAGATTTAAGTTTGTAATGAAAAAATAATGTATTTCTCTGTAACATTCTTAATATAAAAATCTTGAAAAAAAACAAAATTAATTTATTTTATAAAAGTGTTTTACCTATTTAATATTTTGCAAGCATAACAAAATTATAATTATATCATATTTACAAACAATCAACCATGTTAAATTTAATCACCAACAAATTAAAGATAATATATAAGAATAAAACATAAAATGATAACTGTAAAGAATCCATTAAAAGAATACCTTAAAAGAATCCCTTAAAAGAATCCTTACAACAATTTGATATTAATTCTACTATTAGAAAACCTCCAAATGGATTTGCATATCTAACTATTGAATCAAAAACTAAAAATTTATAAAAACATAACTACTTCCTCTCAAAAAGAGAAAACTTTAAAAATAAAAAGAAAACATTCTAGACAGAGAAAGAGCTCAGAAAATTATATGTGTTTTGGAATAGGAAAAAGGGTCCTTTTTATAGAGAAGAAGGCCAAGAAAAGGGAGGAAAATATTTCAAATTTTGAGTTTAGGCGTGTTTGGATACGTTGGCGCTCGTATGGGGCGCAAAAATCACGCCAGATGCGCTATCGGCCCGGTAGACGGGCAATTAGCATGCACCTGACACAACGAGCGGTGTGTAGGCGTGCATAGCATGGTGCGGGTAAGCAGGCGTAATGCTGCATGCCGGAATCAACGCGATGGGCGGCTACGAATGTAGGACTCGGCACAAATGGGCCCTTTTTGACCTATTTTGTCCAATTTTTCCATCTTTTTTACTTTTCCTTGTTTATTTTCTCAATATATTTGTGATGTATTGGCTCCAGTATATTTTTTTTTGAGTCTTTAAGTTATTTTTGAACTAAAATACCTGAAAAATAATAAAAAATACCCGTGATTCCAAAAACACTAATTTATATAAAAATATGATAAAATCATACAAATATAAATCTATTTAATCAATTAAAGTACATTAAATCATGGTAATTTTAGTATTTTTTAAGCACTCATCAATAGCGTCAGTTCTACGTGTGAACCGACGCTATCCACGTGTGTAGAGTCGATTCTACGTGTCAATCGATGCTACATGTAGCGTCAGTTGACATGTTGAACTGACGCTACACATGTGGATAGAATCGGTTTAACATGTTAACTGACGCTATCCACACATATTAATCCATTTCTCTTCTCTCTTCTTCATCAAAACGTCTTTTTCAATTTGAGCAGTACCAAAAAACCTCAAAATTGAGCTCACCTCCTCTACTCTTTCTCATTTTTTGGCCACCTCCGACACCATTTCCAACGCTATTTTGTGGGTTATATTCCTCTCCATATTATGTTTCAGATCCCCTATTTTTTGTGAGCGAAATACTCCAAAAATTTATACCCATTTTCTCACTTATTCTCACTTACAAAACACCCATTTTTTGTTCATTTCCTTCATTTAGTTACTTCATTTACTGTTGTAAATATTTCTATTAATTTTACGCACTTATTATTTAGTTTGTTTTATTTTTTGTATAAATTTTTTATTTATGTATGTTTTGTATTATGTTTGTTATTATATGTTTGGCTGATTTTCTGTAGAAATAATATCTGGATGTTATGGGTTTGAGGGACTATAATATTTACCGTACGTGAATAAATTTATTTACATATAAATAATTATATTTTATTAAGTAAAAATAATATAATTTTAAAATGATAAATTTTTATATTATGTATGTTTTGGTATATATTATAATAATTAGGGAATTCATATATAAATATTACTTGAAATATATTGATTGGATACATAATTAATATGTTTAATTAATGTCATTAATAGAAAATGGACAAATCTTGGATGTCAAAGTATAAAATTGAGCAGGACTATATTTTTGGAGTTGAAAGTTTCATGGAATTTGCTTGTAGAAATATTATTAATGAAATTAGTATGATTCAATGACAATGTGTTAAATGTAAAAATGAGCGATTTCATGAAGTTGACGAGGTTGAGTATCTCCTTATCTATAGTGGTATTCTTTTGAGCTATAAATGTTGGTATTATCATGGAGAAAATATTGATAATGCTCATGGGGAAGAGATAAATAAGAATGTGAGTGAATTACGTACATCTTATCATAATGTACAAACATAAAATATGTTTCATGGTGTTGAAGATGAACTATGTGAGGATGATACCAAAACCTTTAAAAAACTTCTAGAAGATGCCAAAAAAGCGTTGTATCCAAATTGCAAGAAATACACTAAAATGTCGGGATTGGTTCATTTGTACAATATGAAGGCAAAACATGGTTTTTCTGATAAGAGATTCACAGAATTACTAAATCTACTAGTCGATATGTTTCCTGAGGGTATTGAATTGTCATCTTCAATGTATAAAGTGAAGAAATCTCTTAGTCAATTTGGCATGGAATATCATAAGATTCATGCTTGTCCAAATGATTGAATTCTTTATAGAAAAGAATATGAGACATTAGATGATTGTTCGATGTGTAAAGAATCGAGATGCAAGCATGCTACAAATGAGACAACACCTAAGAGCGTGCCTGCAAAGGTTCTTTGGTACTTTCCTCCGATTCCTCGCTTTCAGAGATTGTTCAAAAGTAAAGAGACATCAAAGATATTGACTTGGCATTCGGATAATCGATCTGATGATTGGGTGCTACGTCATCCTTGTGATTCTCCAAATTGGAAAGTAGTAGATAATTTATCCCCTCAATTTGCATCTGATCCGCGCAATCTTTGTCTTGCCATTGCTACTAATGGAATTAATCCACACAGTTCCCTTAGTAGTAGATATAGTTGTTGGCTAGTAATTATGGTAACATACAACCTTCCTCCCTAGTTGTGTATGAAAAGAAAATTCACAATGTTAACATTATTGATCTCAGGACTGAAACAACTCGGTGTTGATATTGATGTATATTTGCATCCTCTGATAAATGATTTAAAGACGTTGTGGAATGATGGTGTAAATGTTTACAATACACATAAAGAAGAAAACTTTAGCTTGAAGGGGGTACTTTTATGAACAATTAATGATTTTCCTACCTATGAAAACTTATCAGGACATGCAACAAAAAGGTTACAAGAGATGCCCTATATGTAGTGATGACACTTCTGCAACTTATCTTATTCACCGATGAAAGATGTCTTATAAAAGACATAGAATATTTTTGCCATCTGGACAGAAGTTTAGATACCAAAAGAAACCGTTCGATGGTAAAGAAGATCATGATCATGCACCCCAACCATTGCGAGGTGTTGAGATATTAAGGCAATTGAATGGTATGACATTAAAACGATATGGAAAGATGAAAAAAAGAATACTAACTAAGGTAGGGAAATGAAAAAGGTCAACTAATGAAAGGGCTGAAAATGAAAAAGGAGGAGAATCAGTAGACCATGGTTGTTGGAATAAAAAATCAATATTTTGGGAATTACCTTATTGGAAAGACCTACACATTCATCACATCTTATATGTCATGCACATTGAGAAAAATGTATGTGAGAGCTTGATTGGTACATTACTTAATATACCTGAAAAAATGAAAGATGGAATTAAAGCAAGCCTGGATTTAAAGAAACTAGGCATACGACCTGAATTGGCACCAAGGGTGGAAAATGATAAGAATTGAACATACTTGCCACCAACATCATATACAATGTCAACAAAAGAGAAGGAGGTGTTTTGTAAATTTTGGCGGGTGTGAAAGTTCCTGATGGTTACTCATCCAACTTAAGAAATTTTGTGTCTATCACTGATAAGAAACTTTATGGACTGAAATTACATGACTGACATATCTTAATGCAACACTTATTACCATTTTCTATTAGATCAATTCTTTCAAATCATGTTCGATTATCAATAATTCGTCTTTGTTCATTCTTCAATAAAATATGCAAGAAATCTATATCAATTGGTGAGCTAAAATCTTTACATAAAGATATTATAGAGACTTTGTGTCTAATTGAAAAATATTTTCCTCATTATTTCTTCGATATAATGATTCACTTGTGTGTTCATTTAGTTCGAGAGGTTCAATTGTGCGGTCCTACTTACTTAAGATGGATGTATCCTTTTGAGAGATATATGCAAGTCCTTAAAGGATATGTACATAATATAAATCAACCTGAAGGATGCATGGTAGAACATTACATTGCTGAAGAGGCCATTGATTTTTGTTCTGAATACTTTAGTGGTTGCACTAAAATTGGGAATCCTACACACAAGTTGTTCTTAGAATATCACATGATCCAAGTAGGTAACCCTATGCTTGGTAGAAGTAAGAAATTGTTTATTGATCGCACTCGATGGAAAAAAGCACACCTAATCATTTTGGTAAATAATAATAAGGCACAACCGTACATAGAGAAAGTGATGTTTAACCTTTCCATTTATGCAAAAATTATTTTTTATTTAACTAGTAATGATGATATCGACTTCATATATCTTTAATAACATTACAGGATGTATTTAAACTTATTGAAGATCGATCATCGTTATAAAAAAAGGAGAAAATTAATTGTATGATGAACATAAGCAAGAGCTTATTAATTGGTTTCACAACCATGTAAGTGTCACAAACAAAAATTTATTAGTACTTAGATCTGTGCAATGTTTTAAAACTTTGCTTTAAACACATTTCATGTTTTTATATACATAGATTCGAGATGAACTCAAGAAACCCAATCATAAAATAATATAAAGTTTAGAATGGCTTGCACATGGTCCAAAATTCGATGTCAAATCATTTTCTAGTTTCACAATAAATGGATCGAGGTTTACGACTCAAGCTAGGGACAAAATCCGAGTAAATCATAATAGTAGTGTGAAGATAGTTGCACAAACTATGCAATTTTCCAGTTCCAAAGATGGTAATCATGTACTTTCTGATAGAACATATTATGGTATAATTCAAGAGATTTGGGAATTGGATTATGAGGTCTTCCATGAAACAGTTTTCTTATGTGATTGGGTCGAAGATGTTATCAATGTTGGATATAAAATAGATGATTTTGGATTTACCCTTGTAAATTTATCCAAGATAAGTCACATTGATGATCCTTTCACATTAGCACTCCATGCAAAACAAGTATTTTATGTGAGCGATCAAATTGACACAAGATGGTCTGTTGTGTTAACGCCTCCACAAAAAGAGTTTTACCATTGTGATGTTTTTAAAGATAACAACCATATGCTTGATACATTAACCAATATTAGTAATTTCTCAAACAAATTTCCTAATATATGTGATGATTTAGTTGATGACAATGATTCTCCATCATGGACTCGAAGTGATTGTGAAGGAATATATGTATACGGTCAACAACCTAATTAAACATAACGTATGTTCTATATTGTTGTAATAGCTCTTGGATGTTTTTATATTTGTATGTTCCTAAAATTATCAATTAATTTATATTTCTTCATTGTTTGCAAATATTTCATGGATCATCGGGTAACAGCGCTTGTAGATCCAAATGATCTATTGGGGCATTTGAAAATAAGGGGTTGGGCGAATATACATGATGCTCCACTTAACCCAGATGATAGAATACCCGTTCTATTTGATGCTACTGGTAATCCAATAGGGAAAAATGGCCAACAATTGAAATCCTCTATTGGTAGACTTGTGAAGTCCAGTATACCAATCAATATAAATGATTGGACTCAGGTTGACGAAGATGAAAAGTTCAAAATATGGAAAATCATTTGTGTAAGTCTCTTATATTTTATAACTAATTACATATATTATATCTTTTTGTATTATATCTAATCTTTTGTAGTGTGTTTTTATAGAATTATTACAAATTCAATGATACTTGGAAGAGCAAGTGTTATAAGATTGCAAATAAGGCGTGGAAGGAATAAAAAACTTTCAGATTGGTAAGAAATTATGTGTTTCCATATTTGGAACCATTTCATGAAGTAGAGCTCTACAAAATCCCTAAAGGACACCCTTGGATTACACCTCAAGTTTGAAAAGACTTCGTGGATTATAAACGTACAGATGAATTTCAAATTATTAAGGAAGAACATTAAAATATACAAATGCATAAAATTCTTCCTAACTATACTGTGAGGTCTTCAAATCCTGAAGTTAGATATAGAGTGGTATTATTAATTTGTGTTAATTTATAAATATTTTTATATTTATTTAAGTCAAATTTAAGTTGATGTCATGGTTAATAATTTTTTCATAATTTATGTAGGAAGC
Organism: Hippophae gyantsensis; assembly: GCA_030763125.1. Classification (NCBI taxonomy): domain Eukaryota; kingdom Viridiplantae; phylum Streptophyta; class Magnoliopsida; order Rosales; family Elaeagnaceae; genus Hippophae; species Hippophae gyantsensis. The sequence continues at coordinate 23,304,721 of CM061039.1, read as the reverse complement.
TGAATTGGGTAGACCGGTTACCCGATCTGAATTGTACATAGAAACAAAGACTCCTAAAATGAAGAAGTCAAGACCGATGTCTAAGCGAGGAGAAGAACAACTAAATAAGTTGGTTAGTAATTTCGGCTGACACAAAGTCCATATGATTTTTGATAATTGATGTAATAATGTATGATATGTTTTTTTGCTTTATTATTTGTAGAGAGTTGTTCAAGAACAAATATCTATGGGTGAAATAATCAAAGAGCCTGGGAGAGATGCTATATATCATGCATTCAGACGCGGACATCTTGGTCGTGTTAGAAGAGGTAGCCAATATGATGGTTATATGGCGTATTTTAACATTCCAAAACAAAAGCCTCAGACGGTCAGTAAGGAGAAGTACAGTAAAATTGAAGAAGAACTCAATTCCTTTAAGGCATCAATGTTAAGTGAGATTTCCACTTTAAAATAATATCAAGCACAACACATGTTAGGCATGGCATCATTCTACAATCGGGGCATACCATATTGGCCAAGCATGCAACCATCCATGCCAGGCATGCCACTATCTATGCCAGGCATGCCACTATCTATGCCAGGCATGCAACCCATGCAATCTCATGGCGCTCAAACTATATCCAGTATAGGATATAGTCATCCTATTGGTCCTCCCTCTATGCCAGGAATGCAGATGCAATCAAGTGGTGGTTCATTTTCTCCAATGCAATCTATGCATTCTTACCATCAATTACATCATAATGAACGTTTGGTGAGAATGTACATCCAATAGCTACCCCACATGGGAGTCCTCTATTTGATGAATCATATGTGGTAAGATTTTAATTTCTGGTGTAGATAATCTATTATTTTTATTTTTTATTATATGTTTTATTCATTATATATAACACTTAATTTTTTTACAAAATATGAAATGTTTGTTGAAACATCCTTCATCAACGGACTTTGTTGCTATTGGAACGGTATAACAATTGAGCGATGATCAGATGATTCATAATCAATATTTTTCAAATCATTGGCAAATAGTAATTGATCAATCATTGCTCCATAATTGTCCACTACCTGTGCCTTCTGATGCTAACACAGTCCAAGAGGCGATTGGACAATATGTGGCTTGGCTATCGATTCAAGTTGTTCTAAATTTTGACGTGATATTATTTTTTTACTTAAAAGATAACATTTTTACCACTATTATTTTATTATATCTTTTATTATTACTAACATACATAATACTTCTTCTTTAGTCTATTATACCATAACTCTTAAATGCGACACATTTAAAAGATACGAAACAAGTATCTCGTGGTAAATCTATGTATAGTGGCCAATCATCACGCATTAAGTCATTCAAGAAGAAGCCTTGGAAAAAGTATAGTTATGATTATGCTTTAAACTTCAGCAGAAATCTTGGCACTTTGATAACTATTGTTGCGAGGGCATCTAGCATAAATGATGGATGGACTGTGCCACTTCCTATAGAAATTTTTGGTGTAGACCTTGGCCAAACTTATATATCGATCGAGTGCATATTGCAACTATTTGAATATCAAATGATCGATTTAAGTATAATTCAAGTGTGGACAAGGTGAGTCCTCAATCAGTAAATTTTTTTCCTTTATGTAGAATATATATAATTATATTTATATTATCTAATTACTTATATATATTTCTTTTATATAGGGCATGTTATTATAGACTTCAACATAATCACTCATCACATTTAGCAATGTTCTATGATTCTTCATATGTCAATCAATATCAAGAGAAGGATGTTAGCATCAGAGCTAAACAATTATGTGATAGGGTATTAACCCTTAACAGAAATCAAAAGTTGATAATTCCTTGGCTACTAAGGTTTGAAGAAGGCCAAGATTATTGGATGTTGGTAATCCTTGATCTGTTCAATAATCATGCTTGGTACTATTACTCAGCTTCTATAGAATTGAGTAAAGATACAAAAGCAGTTGTTGAAATGTAAGAGTTATTATATCTAGCTATTTTTCTTCTATTGTTTTTTGTAATATTTAATAAAAAACTAACTGTTTTAAACATTAATATGACATAGAAGCTGTGGAACAAGTTTAGGGGCATTGCCATTAAAAAATCTCATGTGCTTATATGGCATAAAGTTATGGTATGTAAAAGCGAATATTAATAATTTTATTAATTTTACTATTGAATAATAAAGATATTCAAATATGTAAAATCATGTACACTTATTTTTTGTAGGTTCCACAACAAAATAATGGAGTCATGAAGTTTATGAGCGAAATCATCACAAATATCAAAATTCCAATTGATGATGTGGTAATATATTTTACCAAAATAATGGAGTCATGAAGTTAATGGATGTTTTTTTATGATGTTTATGTGCTCATGTATTTAGGAGAATGCATTGTTTTATGGACCTATTTTTTGCCCAAACTTCATCTCATCTCTCTTGCCTACTTTCCTTCGAACTCATTTAGCACTTTATTAATCTTTTGTCTATAAATATGAAGCTATCTGGAATCAAGTTGGTATTTTTAATGCTATAATGAGCTCTAAATATGAAATCAAGTGTAACTTAGATTTTTTTCTTGGTTTGGTTCAATTTTGGTGCCTATAAACATATTACACAATTGTTCCATATGTTTAAGGGCACCAAAACTCAACCAAGGCAAGTAACAAATCGAAGTTACACTTGATTTCATTTTTAGAGCTCATTATAGTATTAAAAATATCAGCTTGATTCCAGATAGCTTCATATTCATAGACAAAATATTAATAAAGTGTTAATATGAGTTCGAAGGGATAAGGTTATTATTATATCACTCGGATGTCGATGTTATAATATTTTTTACTAATATATTAACATATATAAGTTATTTTTTGTGAATTTATGATATTACATGCATTCTTATTTTGAATTTAATTAATTATATATATTTCTTTGGTTGGAACAAGTGAGACTATGATATGCATATTTTTGATGATTTACAAGAAGAATGGACAGAACATTTTGTTCAAATTATAATATCTGGAAAAGAATAAAATCTTGAATAACACAGGACAACACTATGGTAATATTTATAATGATTTAATTTCTTCATTCATATGCCTTTGAAGTTTAGACTGCTTGTTTGATGGATGTTTACGTGATCATATATGTAGGGGATCAATGAATTGTTATATGGACTAGCTGTTTTTTGACGAGTTTCCTTGTCACTATATTGGTGATTCTAAGCCAACCAAGCTTGTTTGTACAATCCATTACACTTTGACGACATCATTTTATTTGTAATTTAAGTTAACTATGTATATATATATTGTATATACATTATTTTTTGTAATAAATTTAATTATCAAATAATTAATTATATTTAAATTTTCAATTATTTGTATTATTATTTACACTTTCTCAAATAAAATTTGGTTTTTTATACTATATTGAATACAGGTTATTAGTAGAGTGAAAATTAGAACAAAAATTAAAAAAATATATTTTAAAGTCGATTCAACGTGTGAATTGAATTTAAATTTTAAGTCAGTTAAATTTAAAATCGATTCAACAAACTGATTTTAATAGTCTGTTTTATACTAGTGATATATAATCATTCCTTGTATATTAAAACTTAAGAAAAATATAAATCAAATACGAGAGAAAATTCTTTCTCTTGTGATTTTGTTCAATAATTACTTTTCAATTTTCATTTAACTTATTTAATGCTTAATATCTAATTACAAATAAACGCCATTGAATTGTATTTTTATTTTCTTAAATGCCCATTCAATGTAAAGGAACAACAAATAGCCGAATAGGAATTACTTAACAATTATTTATGGGTAACACTATTGTTAGAGTTTTTTTATTATTATCACAGCAAAGTTTATATTTTTAAAAATATTTTATCATTAAATTATGAGTATAAATTTTAAATTACTCTTGTATTAGTAGGTTCTATTCTGAAAATATCAATTCCCTTATTTATTTGTCTCTTCCTTTTTCTTTTTCTATGAAACTGAAACAATTGATCTTTGTTATGTAAAAAATGGAGCAAAAACACACTTATTGTAAAAGAGCTAGCAAAGGATGACCTATGGGTGATTATTCAATTTTTTTTTTCTTTCTTTTATGATGATCATCAGATAGCAATATTTTCTTGGATGGGATTGCATTCTTGTAAAGCGATACTGTTGTATTTTATAATTAAAGTAGTTTTGTGTTATTCCTTGAGACGTCAGAAGAGATAAGGAATAAGTAATGCTGCAATTTAAGAATAACTTTTCTTAAAACTTGAGCCATAAAATATGATTGAAATAACTATTATGCATTCAAAAGAGGTGATTTGATCACTCTCTTTTTTCCCTTTATGTGTACATGCAAAGTGGTCCAATACCGAGTCAAGTTGTCCCATTTTTTGGCGCAATTGTGTAGGCAGTATGTATACATTACGTCAAAAAGGGGCTTTAAAAATGGTCACTAACTATCATATTTTTTAGATGAATTATTAGTTATACTTTCTAGCATATATTTTAATATGAATAAAATGTTTACTTGCGGAAAAAAAATCTTCATGCACTTATTAAAATACAATTTGAATGAAAACAACGATGATACATATTGAATAAGAGTTTGCACTTTTGAAAGAAAAAATAAAAACTAACCTCAATTTTAAGGAGCATGCCTTTTTATATGTATGGTATTATCTTTGTTTTGATCTATATTTTATTGATTTTTAATAATTGTTTTCCATTTTATTTAAAACTACCTATGCTAAGTAATTTTTGTATATTCAGTTTTGTAGCCTTGTGCTCGTATGTTAATAAGTTTTCACATTTTTGCTTTTAATATTGATTTGAGAAAATAAAAAATATTACTTTCTCTGTTTGTTATGCTTACTTAGATATAATATTTATAATTATAATTATTGAATATTTACTAACATCATCATTTTCAAAGTTAACTTGACACTTCACATAAATTTGAGTATAAATTTTTATTTATCTAACATTCTTTAAAAAAATTATGAAAAAAAATACGTGGATATATTTATATATCCAAGTAGCTTTACTTTACCCCATTTCTTTATCCTATTTGATTATAAGGAAATATTGTAGACTCAATTATATAACATCTAAAATGAAAATGTTGGGGTGAAATTAGTGCATTAAATGTTATTCAATTGTTATAAAAAGTTCAATAATTTTATTTTATTTTAAGAAGAAAAATAAAATTCATGTGTAACAAAAATTGGACCGTACAAAACATATCAAAATTGGATGACATTTGTGCTTACATGACATGCATGCCTGTAATTAGAGTTTCATATTTTTGGGCGAGACATCTAAGGATTTGCACCCCCAATTTGTATGCACGTAAAGAAAGACTTCTTGTTACACTAACTTTGAAACTAAATTTCTCATTCACTCCAATATTATTTGAGCATGTAAATATATGATTTTGAAACTCTTGCAAAGAAGAATCTAAATCAACCACGAACACACACTTGTAGTAAGTGAGTTTCACTCAAAAGGATACCTCAAAATGGTACTTCACCATGGGTTAAAACCCATTTTTCTAGCAATTCCTACTTTTTAACCTTCTCTTGTGAAAATATATTTACTTTATTACCTGACAATAGACGCAATGTTCATAAACAGTTCTACCTTTGTGTAAACGATGAGATACTTTACAGAGGAATCTTGGTACAATTCACTTCTTACTATTTATGTTCGTTTTGGTCATCAACATATGTTTAGTTCTGTGAGAGTTTTTGAAGAATTATGCCCGATACAATTTCATTTTCAAGAGGCCCCATTTCTCTCTCACATAGGTAATCTCTTATCATTAAGAGTAATCCGCAAAGAGTAACACGCAATACTCCACTCGATATTCTCTTCATAAGAACCATTAAAAGTTTTAGCTTAACCTTTTCCTACCGATATCACAATTTTCATCATAGGAATGAACTTGAAGGTAAACTCGCACCCTCTTCCTCCCTTCCAACAATGATCTCAATAGGTCTTTACAACTAGATTATCCCTTTGAACTTAAATCTTAGATTCTCTATTCACCTAGGTTGAGTCTTCTTTGCAAATCCTCATTCATTCATATGTTTTAGTCTCATTCCCTTCAATGATGACTCAACTAATTTTCTACTTAACCCTTTGGTTAATGGATTTTTTATGTTATCCTTTGACATTACATCTTCAATAGAGATAACTCCAATTGAAAGTAATTTTCTAATGATATTATGTTTACGACGTATATGTCGTAAGTTACTATTATACATATTACTTTGTACCCTGTCAATGGCTGATTGACTTTTACAATGGATGCATATTGTAGGAAAAATGCTTCACCAACTTAGGAATATTCTCTAAGAAATTGCATATTCATTCAAATTTTTCATCACATTTATCCAAAGTGATAAACTCTAATTTCATCATGAATCTAGCTATGCAAGTATGCTTAGAGGACTTCTATGAAACAACTACACCACCCAATGTGAACATGTATCTAGTTTACGTCACTATATTCTTCTAATATATATGGATATCTTATGTAGTACAATCTATAATTATGTGTGTATCTTAATATTTAATTAATCTTGTAATACCTTCCCAGTGAATAAATTCTATATTGTTATCTACTTAGTTTATTTATAGCATAAGTTATGTTTTGGTCTTATACAACTCATCAAGTATATAAGACTAGTTTATTTATAGCATAAGTTATGTCTTGGTCTTATACAACTCATCAAGTATATAAGACTTCTTATCACTCAAAATATTTCAGTTTAGACACGCGTTATGATATCTATTCTTAGATAGTGTATATTTACATTTATTAATGTTTTAACAATTTTAAAATCATCATTATTGAATTTCTCAAGTATATAATAACATTATCTTAGAATGAGACTTCTGGAGATCCTTGATATCATAATTCATAGAATTACATTAGCTAATCATATGTCTTTCATATCAAGTCTTGAATTTAATATATTCTTGGTATATTTGATCATTTGATCATTACTACCCGTAATTAGCATGTCATTAACGTAAAAACACAAGATGACATACCTATCTTTGGTGTCATTAATATAACTATCTTGGTTCTAACTATCTTTATTTATAGTCTCACAAGTTCATTTAAATGAAATTTATTCCCCTTTTAACATAAAAGGAAATGCATGTTCAAAAAACGATGAATTTCTTGATTTTATTATGGTTTTTTTTGTGTATGTTTAAAATCTTCAACTTTCACATAAGAAACTAATAAGCACTAATATGCATATTTAATAAAATACAATTTATTATTTTTGGATCTATCTTTACTTTCTTAGGTGTAAGTACGATCACTTTTATAAGACACCACTCATACTCATAAATATTCATAGGAATCTATCATTTATAACGTAATAACATTGCACTCATCATTTATATCAAGGTGCGATTTTTTTCGTTCATTAACAATGTCATGATTTCATGTATGATTTTATGTCGTGCATGAAATTCATCAATTAATGTTTCATACTCACCATCAATTCTTAGAGCCTTAACATTTTATGTTTAGTAGATTCTCAACTTTAGCTATATAGAGAATAAATTTCTCTATAACTTCATATTTTTTTTAAGAAAATACACATAACAATGTTTCAAATTTGAAGGATTTGTAATTCCTTATATGCGCGCATATAGAGAGAATATTCTTGTTACACTAACTTATCACTCATAGAAAGCAAACGCTATATAAAACCTTTAATGCATTGTTGGTTTTTCATGTGGGACATACCCAAAAAAACCCCATTTTCCCTTATCAATGGCTCTAATATTATTTTAAACATGCATATATATTATTTTGAAGCTCTAGCCAATGATAATTCAAATCAATCACGAACATACATTCATAATAAGTGGATCTCACTCAAAAGAATGCATAAAAGTTGTACTTCAGCATGGGTTAAAAACACATTTTTCAATAATTCTTAGATCTAAATCTAAATATGATACTTTTGTTTGAAGTTTCGTTGTAGTTCAAATATTCAAGAGCTTCAGCCATCAAATATCAATTTTTTTAAAGATTTATCATATTTTCAATTAGAAAATCCAAATCTAAATGGTGACCAAAAGGATCGAAAGAAAAATTTCCAAAATATTTACTCACTTTGCTACAAATTTGTTATTTCTTATAATAATTTGATGTATTTTGATTATGTAATTTAAATGTCATTCATGTAATATTATTTTAAACCAATGAAACTTCTACTTTTTGGAAACAAGTGTATGATGTTAGGAGTTTAATGGTTTTTCAATAATATTTCTTAAGTTTTCATTTTCTTCACAAATATCACAACCTTTCAAAAGTATCAAAGATAATCTTTAACTTTAAAGGAAGTTAAATATGAAAATTACTCAATGAAAATTTTATAATATCTTTAAAATCAAATGATATATTTGATTTTAAGTTAAAATATTAAACAATTAATAATACTAAATTAGTAAAATAAAAATAAAATTTTTACATTTTCATTTTATTAAAATATTATAAAGCATAAAATTAGAAAAATAAACAAATTTACCTCAAATTTAAAAACATATGCATTTACATGCTTTAATAATTAAGAAAGTAAAATTAAAGCAATGCAATGAATGAATTTTTTATTTATTTATTCTAAATCACATTGATTACTTTTATTTTTTTATTTTTTAAAATAATTTTGTGTCCAATTTTAATTAAATTTAATAACACGTTATCCAAGATCTAATAAATAAAAGATTGAACATAATGGATACATTATATCTAATAGTAAAAAGGATAAAAATAACATATTTAGTAATTAAAAGATACCGTTTTAAAAAAACATACATATACTAAAAAGATTAAAATATTTTTAAATTTAATAGGTTTCATATTTAGGATTTAAAATTTAAGATTCAAAGTTTAAGATTTAGAGTTTAATAATCAATAAAGAGATATTATTGATAAATTAATATTTTTTTTCTTGTTTAAAATGTGTTCTAATTACTAACCACTTATTTTTGTAAATTTTACTCTTAATTGTAAATAACATATATATCACTTCTAAACTCTAGATGTAATGATAAAAATGGCACAATACTTTCAATTTTAATATTTAAAGTGGAATAATAATAAAATTAATAATTTAAACTGATGTATATAATTATGGATTATTAACCTTGGATAAATTATAATTAACTTATTTTTTGATAAATTATCTAATTATTATACACATATTTTATATCTTAAATGTGATAAGTAATTTTTTAATTATATTATGTATATTAATAATTAAATTTTTAATTTTTAATAAGACCTTGTAAAAGTATTTTAATTTTTTCTAAATTCAACAAATTAGTTAATTAACTTTCTCATGGATAAATATGAATAATAAGAAAAAAATTGGACAATATAAAAAAATATAAATATTTTTTTTAAATAAAGTTAATTGTGAGAAAAAAAAAAGACACGAGTGGTAAAAGAAATTAAAAATTTTACATTAATTTTTGGGACAATTTTTTAATTTAAATTAAAATAAACTTTTATATTTCTATATATTTTTTTACTTAATATAAATTTTTATTTTTTAATTATAACAAATATAGTAAATAAATTAATTTTTTAATTTTTTCTTATTTTAAATGATATTTTAAAAATTTAATAAAAAAATGAAAAAGTATATAAGATATAATAAATAAATTAATATAATTATTGATGATGGTTATTTGTAAAAATATGTTTAATTTTAATATTATTAAATATTATTTTTTAAAGTTAAAATATTTATAAAAAAAATACGAATCTAAAAAATATGGGTGATTTTTTCCCTTAAAAAGAAGCTTAGTTATTAATTTGCATCACAATAAAGTGATAATTGTATGATAAGATTAAAACGTATATTTATTTTAAATCATAATAATAAATATTATTTAATAAAAATAATAATTTAAAATATTATAGAAAAAAATATCGTGAGTCTTGTGATATCACAATAAAGTGATAATTTTATTGATTAGAAATTTGTGAGCCCTACTATTATTCAATTATTCTTGTATGATTAATGACAAAATTATGTTGAAAAGACTTCACATAAAAGTGTGTGTTAGGCTGGTAAGAATAGTACGAACTTTAAGTCTTTTCAACCTTTATCCTTGGTGACATACTAGTATCTTCACTGCTAAATGATATTTACATTAGTTTTGTTTCTTGTGAAGGATCATACCTTGTACTCATGACCTTTCCTTTGCATCCAATGCAAAGCTACATGCATCCACAAATGAAGCTGTTTTCCATTTGATAGAAACAAACATGAAGTTATTGCATTATAAATATTGTATTATGTATAATATTAAAGATGTGAGCTATTAAAATATTTATAAAACGATTTAAAATAAAAGAAATTTAATTTTTTCACATGTGAGCAAAAAATATTTTAGTGGGATCAATTTCTTCTTTAGTTTTTTTTACATAAATATATTACTTTCACATTTTAATTAAGACTTAAATTTTAAATTTTTTTACATATTTAAATAAATTATATATCGTTAAATAATAAATTTATCTGTCATTTTCCAGCTTTTTGTTAACAAACACAAATGAAATTTCTGTTTTCAGTTTTTTTAATAAAATATTTTTAAAATTTTTTGTTCTTCTTTCAGCTCACTTTTATGTTTAATTTTTTTTAATTTGATTCAGCTAAATTAATTGGAAAAAATCAACTGATGCCTTCGAGCAATCTTAATTTGAATTACTTAATTTAGCTTAATATTTTATACCTGATTCTATTTTTTTATCTGATTTTTAATTTTTTTTATATTTTTGTCCCTTTATTTTTTAACATACAGCCCCCTCACTTATCTCACACATGATCATTACAATAGCTGGAAAACACATTAGTAAAATATTTAATTTTATACAACATATTTACTTTTATTCGATAAATATCTACTATTTTAATCATTATTATTCACGTATTTGTTTCATATTATTACATATGTAACAATAAATCAAGCTCGTAAGACACGATAATTAAATTCATTCTAATAAAATTAGTTTTTGATTTTTTTTCTTTTTATAATTGAACTCAATTAATCATTTTTGTAAGTTAAATTAACTTAGGGGTCTAAAGTGCAACTATAGGAACATTTTGTATCCCTTAAATAAGCCTCCTCTACTTAGAAATGAAATAGAGAAACGAATGCAAACAAGAAGAGTGATGAAAAAGGGCCAAACTCTATAGCACTTTGAGAAGCAATAACTTCATTGTATGGTCCATAATAGTGATTTATAGATATGAAGAACCATATCTAGCCATACCATGCACATGGAGTTTATCTGTTAGCACCGCAATTTAATGAGGATGGACGTAAAAATAAATTATTATTATTATTTGCACTAGTTATTTATTTAACATAAAATTGAACATACATGCTTATAAAATAATGGATAAACACTCTTTCGAAAAAATCATTAAATTTTATTTAAAAGATTTAGGTCAAATTTTCGAGAATAATATTTATATTTTTTTAAAAATATATTTTCTTTTACCAAAAATAATAAATATAAATATTTTAAAAAAAATTCAAAAATGAATCATTATGGTCTAAAATAATAAATAAATAAATAATTTAATATTAAAAAAAAATCATTGAGATTATTGATAAAAAAAGATGGAATATAATTTAGCTACAAATAAAAAATAATCTTTTAAATATTCTTTTTATTTTCGGTAAAAAAAAAATTGTAAAATGTTAATTTTATAACTGAAAATTTAACTTAAATCTTTAGTATGAAATTTAATAACACTTTGTTGTATCACCGACTGAATTACACTTCAATTCAAGATAACAAATTTATACTACACATTATCATAAATAATTACTAAACTACAATTAAACTCTACCATGTGATTGATGTATACGATAAAAAATATTTAAAAAAAAAAAAACAGAGAGACATGTAGGCGTTGTTGAAAGTTTCAATATTCCCTAACCTTCTTAACTATAAGTCCCACTCAGTCAGGGAATCCAAAGCCTATATGTTACATAAATAAATGTGTTTGTAACTATCTGACGTTATGACTTTGGCTAAGTATGCACAAGTTTATCATGACTCGTGTTGTTTTGTAACAAATAAAATATTGTATATAAAGTAGGATATTTAATGCATAGCTCAGATACTTCAAAATTGTCTTATTGTTTACTGTTCATATGAAACAGTATTATTTTCCAGTTTAAGAAGTGAGACCCTCGGTTAATACAATTTTTCTTTTTCTTTTTTAATTTTCAAGAGTATTAAGTATGGTAATAAAGTCACGTACGTTAAATATGAACATTTGGTTTAAAAAAAAAAAAGGAAGAGAGTGTTGCTCAAATAAGAAAGTAATTTTTATTATAGAATTTTTAAGTTGAAGCCTGCTATAATTATTATTATTTTATTATTTTTTTGGAAAATAAGCCCTCAATAATTATGAATCGCTATTTTTTTCTCAGAAATTAACAGTAATAAAATATTTTTAGTATAAAAACACAACAAATTGATTATTTAAATTAAATTCTTTATTTTTATATATAATTTTTATTTTTAAATAATATAAAAAATTCAAGATTATTAAATTAATATTAATCTAATAAAATATTATATTAACTTCTCAATTTTTAATGTTTTCAAACGTTGTTCATCTAAGTGGATGACTATTTTCTAAAACTTCTTAAAATTGTTGTGACCTGCCCCAAAGGCCGATCACTAAACTTTGGATCAATCCCACCCTCCCCTTCCAATTCCCAATAACATGATTTGGTTTAATCTCTTTAGCTAAAGAAAAAATTTATAAAAAAAAAAATAGGGAAGCTTCCCCCAAATAGAAGGATACATAAGCAGTGACTAAGGATGAGATAGGTATGTTCCCTAAACTCTTCTAGGAGAGATGAGGCAATGGTATGAGTAAGACTTTACTAATCCCTATTTCAAACTCTAATTGCATAATACCAAAAAAAAGATGCTCCAAAAGGACAATTCACTGAAAGTCTATAATGTCACTATTTCTAAGTGTAGGTCCCAATTAAAGATGGATGCGACTTGGATAATTATTGAACTAAGATTTCCAGATTTCCAAATTTCCAAATTTTAGGCTGCTAAAACCCTAGAAGTACTTTCATATTGTATTAACATGTTTCAATTTATTTTTGAATTTAGGATACCAAGTGTCTTATTTAGATACGTATCATATACTTATTTTTTTTTTAATTTTTATTAATTTAAAATATCGAATATCTATACCAATGTCTGCAAAATCAAACACAGTGCTATTCACTATTCCCTTAGTGATAGTCTATTAATCATTATTAGCTTAGAAGAGAGGGCTTGAGAGGGCTTGTTATCTTACTATAAAGTAGGCAATGGCTCCTCTCTTTGATGGAGGAATCTTTCTTCATAAAAATTAATGTCAAATTCCTCACTCTATCTGTCTTTCCTTTCCACTTTCTTAAATTTCAAAAGGAAATCTCATCATTCTATTAGTAACCCAGAAAAGGGAAATCAAACAAGATTTTAAGATGGGTGGGTCTGGCAGCAAGAACAAGAAAAAAAGCACTATATATGAGAAAGATTTCAAGGGTCTGAAAGAAAAGATGAGGCTTATCCAAGAGCAAATGAATGAAATAGCATATGAAAAAGAGAAAGAGAGTTCAGAATATGAAAACGAAATAATGGTTTTTGCATTCAAGGAAGCAGGGTGGAAGCAAGAGAGAAAGAAACTCAGGGAGGAGGTGAAGAAGTTGAGAAAGGTGGTGGAAGAGAAGGATGAGAGAAATAGAGCATTGGAAGAAAAGTTATTAATGTCAGAGAAGGGTAGTGAATTGAAAGAGTTGGAACAGTTGGGAAGTAACAATATGATGGTTGAGGAAATGAGAAAAGAAAGAGCAAGAAGAGATGAGACTGTTGAGAAATGGAAGCAACTTTATCTGACAATTAAGGTGGAACTTGATGATCTAATTCAGAGGACTCATAGTCAGTACACTGTACACTCTCTCTTTTGCATACCTTCGTATTCTTTCTGTTATATCCTCAACACAGGTTATATAAACATAAAATGTTGCCCAAATTTAAAATTAAGAAAAAACTTATAATGCAAGAGTTCGAAAAATCATGAACATAAGACCTTAAAACATCAATTATTCCAAGAGCAATAAATAATTCCTCCTAATTGAGGTATTATTTATTATTCTTAGAGTAGATGGGGTGGTACTCATAATCAATCACATTGCATACTTTTTTAATCAAGCATTGGGCATTTGTATTATTCAAGAAAGCAAATGCACTAAACTTGCATTTTATTAACCCTAAATATACATCATTGCATACTTTTGTTTTTAATCAAGCATTATATATTTGTATTATTCAAGAAAATAAATGCACTAAACTTGCATTTTATTAACCTTAAATATCACACCATCACTTACTTATACTCAGACTACTATGTTTATAAATCCAGGATGTAATGATTGTGAATAATTGTTACATGTGAGACACATTAATGATTAGACTAAATACTTTGTTGTATGTGTCTTGAAGTTAGGTTCCTTCATTTAATCCTCGTAAGGTTCTAAGGTCAAAATGGATTTTTAGGTTCTTCTAAAGCATGGTTGAGTTAGTAATATTATCATCTTAGACATGGTGAATTTAGAGGGTACGGCTAAGAAGCTGAAAGCATTTTATAAACTAGAATCAGAAATTACTGTCAAGTGATTTATAGGTGTACATGTAATTTTCTTAATACATAAAGGTCAAAAAATTAGAAAAAGATTTCGACAAATGACACTCACTTGCTACTCTTTTCCACAGAGGACGGTATGTATTGGAGAGCTGAGGAAGAAAACATTGCGGAAAAGCTGAACAAAGAGTTGCAGATAAAAGAAGAAACCATTAAAAGCTTGAATTCGAGATTAGCTTCTATAGAAAATGAATTGAATAAAAGAGACAGAGAAGTTGACATACTGAGGCAAAGCTTAAAAATTGTATGCAATAAGAAGGCATTGAAAACCAAGAAGACGTCAAAAAACTCCTTGTTTGGGAAACAGGATACAAAAGTTTCCTGCTACTAGCAATATTAAAGAAAGCTAAAGATTGAGGGACAAAAGTACCATCTATACTGTAACCTAAACAATTTGCTGGTTGAATGTGCAAGGGGATCAATCACCGTTTATCAATATATGGAGATAAAACATTAAGCAATTTGAAATATTTTTCCTTTTCAGATCACTCACTTGTCCAACATTTATGTACACAACATTAAACGAAGGTTATGTTTGATAAAAAATCTAGAAAGTGTAAGTTTTTTGTGAGAGACTTCTTGAATTTTCAAAATTCACCATAAGGTTATGTTTGATAAAAAATCTAGAAAGTGTTAGTTTTTTGTGAGACTTCTTGAATTTTCAAAATTCACCATTGAAATCACAATAGACATCACCAATGGTCGGTCTTTCCTGCTAATTAATACATCACATTAACTTTGAAGAATGATGATATACTCATAAGCTAATGAAAATAAACTGAGAGTTCTTGGTGAGGTGAGGCCAAGTAACTCTTTTTAAGCTAAGCAATGGGCAATAGGATATTTGAGCATAAAATACAACCTACTATCAAGCCTATCATAGTGCTCGAACCTTGATCCCTTACCCATGCCTTAATCTCACCATCTAAAGCACAAGAAACACGACCTCAAACTCGATCTTGCAAAATGGTCGAGCTTAAACTGCTACCCGACCTTTGCTTGAGCTATGAGACATAGTACCCAAGCCTTGGATCATGCTCGTGCCTTAAACTTAGATATTCGAAGCATAAGTTCAAACTTAACATATAACGCCCAACTCGGACTTACCATGCGATCACGTTTATATTAGTTAATGGTTTTACTATTGTAATCTTCTAACACATGTTGATATATACCCCCTATGTAATCGATACGTGTATATATAAATACCATATATATATATATACATAAACATGGTCCCATACCAAAAACATTTACTAACATTTATAACATTTCTATAATTTCTCTCTAAATTGTATCATCTCTAACATTTTGACACCCACAGTAGGCTTCAGGTTTAGAGGTCAAATTTTTTTACTTCTGATCCCGTATTTATCAAGATTTATCACGAGTTTTAAAGAGAAACCCTATAAAAAATAGTTGGTACTCAAACAGTCGAAATATTGAGGTTGGTTGATGAATAGTTCGTGGTTGTACCAATGCATGAGAAAGAAATCCAACTTGAACATCTCAATGACACAATAAAGTAAGAGTTGATCACCTCGATAAAGTACCAAGTAGAGCGTTTGCACTAAAACATGAGCTAATCACCTCCGTCAAGTACCAGATAGAGTGTTCATACTAAAATACGAATTGATCACCTCGATCATATACCAAGTAAAGCGCCCGCACTAAAACACAAAGTGATCACCTCAATCATGTATCAAGCAGAGTGTCACTTCGGTAAAGAACTAGGTAGAACGCTCTCGTTAAAACACAAGGTGATCACCTTGGTCACATACCAAGTAGAGTGCTCGTACTAACGCACGAGCTGATCACCTCGATCACGTACCAAGTAGAGCACTCGCACTAAAACACTAGTTGTTCACCTTGGTAAAAAACCAAGTAGAACGCTCTTGTTAAAGAGCTTATCACCTCGATCACATACCAGGTAAAACACTCACGTTAAAACACAAACTGATCACTTCGGCAAAGAACCTGGTAGAACACCTACGCTAAAACATGAGCTAACTACCTTGGTAAAGAACTAGGTAGAACACTAGCGCTAAAACACTAGTTGATCACCTGGATCATATATCAGATAAAGCGCTCGTATTAAAATACGAGCCGATCACCTAGGTAAAAAACCAAGTAGAGTGCTCGTGCTAAAATACTAACCGATCACCTCAATAAAGATTCAAGTAGAGCGCTCGTACTAAAGTACAAATTGATCACCTTGTTCACATACAAGGTAAAGCATTCACACACATAAATTGATCACCTTGGTAAAAAACCAAATAATACGCTCGCACTAAAGTACAAATTGATCACCGTGGTCACATACCAAGTAGAGCACTCGCACTAAAACGCAAACTGATCACCTCAATAAAGAACCAGGTAGAATGCTCACGCTAAAACACGAACTAATCATCTTGACCACATACCAGATAGAGCCTCATGCTAAAATACGAACTGATCACCTTGTTAAAGAACTAGGTAGAGTACTTGCGTTAAAGTAAGAACTAATCACCTTGGTAAAGAACCAGGTAGAACGCTCGTGTTAACTATAAGTTGACTATCTCAATCATGTACCAAGTAGAGTGCTTGCGTTAAACATGAGCTTATCCAAGCTAAAGTACGAGTTAATCACCTTGATCACGTACCAAAATGAAGTAATTTCCTTGCTGGATGTGGACATGATGAGAAAATAGCAACTTAGCAATTAGCTCTACCCACCTATTCATGCCCGACGAGCAATTCAACTTGAGAATAAGTTTAATGGAAAAAACAACAACTCAACAATTGGCGATTTTATAGATAAAATGTTGTAGAGCCCAAGGGAGAAAAGGGAAGGATTACCCTACCTGTTAATCTACTTACTATCTCTCTATGCATGATCACTACATAACATAAGGAAAAAAAAGAGTAAATAAAAGAAAAAGGAGCAAGGAAATTACTTAGTCAAGGAAGAAAAAAGAGAGTATGAAAGAACCGATTTGAAAAGAATTAGACTTTGTTAAACACGAGGAAAATTCTTTTAAGATTCGAGCAAAGAATATTATTTTTGACCTAAAAATCTTACCACATGAGTTAAGAAGAACTAAGACGCAAGAAGCCTGGATTGTCTCTCTCCAATCAACTGACAAGTCGAAAGGTCCCTAACATTTATTGGAGTAGGCAAGATTAGTTGAGATCTCCCTTTTTGACTATTCTTTTTCCACAACTCTTACCATCTGAAGCACCTACAACTCGTTTGAAAAACCGAGCTGATAGAATAAGAACCTAGCATTTCTTGTGCTTTCACCTTGTTTCAAGAACCGAATTGATAGAATAAGAAACTTGATGTTTGAGCATAAAGTATCACCTACTACCCGACCTATCATAGCGCCTGAATCTTAATCCCCTACCCGCGCCTTAATCTCACTATTTGAAGCACAATAAACATGACCTCAAGTTGGAACTTACATAGTGATCCAACTTATACTACTACATGAGCTTTCATAGTGCATGAGCCATGAGACATAGTGCCCAAACCTTTGATCATGCTCGTGCCTTAAGCCTATTCAATCTGTAAGGATTATAAGTGTTGACTTTTTTCGTGAACAAAATATTTATCTGTAAATTTGTTTTTAAGCTTGTTATCAAGTCTATTAAGAAAAACCAAACAAATGCTCGAGTTTCAAATAATTGTACTTCAGGTATATCTTTAATAACTACGACACATAGGATTATATTTATGCATTTAATAGCACATGTTTATAAATCTGAAATTATTTTTAGTGCTAAAATATGAAATAAGATATGCTAAAAGATATTAGATAAGATATACTCTAAATTAAAGTTGAAATTCTTATCATAAAAGATAGCATAAAATCTATTTTAAAAACAATCTATTTTAAATAGGAGTATTCTTAATTAGTGAATATTACTAATCTTATTTGTAATAGAAAAGATATTTATCAATAATATAAGAGTTATCTTAATTAATAAGTATTACTAATCATATTTGTAATAGAAAAGATATTTATCAATTACATAGGATTAAGGGTTTTAATTTTTCCTATAAATAAAACTCATTGCTCGTTGTTTCAATCAACCACACAAGAGCATTATTCTAATTTTCTTAATTTCTCTCTCTTGTTTTACAAATATAAGATCATAATTCTTTAGACTTCTTTATTTAGTTAATCTATCAAATATTGGTGGTTATGTTTAATTGATTAATAAGCCTAATTATTTTATGATATTTTGATAATATGTTCTTGTGACTTCTTTATTTTTGTTCTTAAATTATTCGATCAAATAATTGTTTTTGTTATATCATAGTTATTTGATTTGATTATTAATCTTTAAAGAAGTTATTTTTATTGAACTTGTGTTTGATCTTTTTGCTCTAAGATTTATTAGTTGATTTGATTTAAGTAACATATGTTTTAAATCATCTAGTTAAGATTATTCATTATTAAATTCATTCTAAAACACACAGACACTTGTGTTTTTGTGTTAATCATTTTGTAGTTAATTTGGAAACATATCTTATTGGCGTGAAGCTTATTGGAACGTTGGTCTGGAAACCATTCACGTTAATATTAGAAACTGTGAAAACAGAGCAAGAGTTCATAAGTAAAGTACATTGGGACAGTATCCTAAAAAGGGTAACATAAGACCGAGTTTGTACTTGAACATTTGATTTGCATACTAAAAAGTTAAGTGGTTCAATAGATTGGTAATTTTTCTCTTAGGTTATGGTTATGACTTAGGTTGTTTCCACTTAAAAATAACTTATTCACCCCATCTTTAGATTAATTAGGTTCATATCTTATAAACTTTCACAATTGAAACACAAGCTCAAACTTAACATGTAACAACCAGCTCAGACTTACCATGTGATCGCGCTTAGATTAGTTAATGATTTTCCTATTGTAACCTTATGATACATGATGATGTATAACCCCTATATAATCAACATGTATATATATAAATATTATATATATATATATATATATGATCCTAAATCAAGGACATTCACTAACATTTATAACCTCCTAGTTTCTCTTTATAAATTAGATCATCCCAACATTGGTAAATATTAAAGAGATTTTGATAAGCTTCTAGTTCAACGTACACCAAATAGTTACAGCCTAATACATCCTTAGCTTTCACTTGTACCTAACAAACCCAAAATACCAAAATAGAATTTAACAAAAAATGTCAGCAACTTTTTCCTTCAGTGTTGATCCAAAAAAAACCGAGTGTAAGAGAATTAGAAATTTAGAATACCTGGACAAAACAACAAACACCTATCATGCATGATGCATCAAGCTTCTCAAACTAATCATGTACTTCACAATCATCATTATCATCAACAACCTTTCCATCTCCATCAAACCCACCTCCTAACTCATAGATTCTCTTCCAGATATCCTTCGGAACCGGAACAACCGAAAGCCTGGGTTGCCTAAATAGCGTAAATCCTTTGAGTCCACCATCCCCTTTCATCTCCTTCAAGTCCACGGGTTTCCTCATCTCCCCAATTGCTTTCACATCCACCGACCCATCTCCGTTATCGTCATCTTCCGAGTACCATTCACGGACAACAGAAACTACACCGACGACACGACGCGCCTTGGTGCCGGAGTGGTAGAAGAAGCAGAGGTCGTTGACTTTCATGGACTTGAGATGTTTTTGAGCTTGCTTGTTCTTGACACCATCCCACTTGGTTATGCCTCCATTGGCAGCTTGGTCCTCCCATGACCATTCTCCTGGCTCTGTCTTCAGAAGCCAGTACTGTTTCCCGTTCTCTTTACCCATAGATGACCAAACTGAAACCTGTCCCTCTTGAGCGGGCTTTTTTAGATTTTCCCGAAGATATAATAGAAAAGAGATTTGCAAACGGCGGGAGAGAATTTGGAGCGTGGTGCCTATGCATTATGTACTTGCCAAGGTTTAAAACTTTAAATTTTTTTTTTCATTTTCGAGTTTTGAATCCTAAACCTACGTTATGATATATATTATTAAGTTATAGAAAACTTTAAACAGATTGAAATAATGAAAGCAAAAAAGGAAAATAAATGCATAACATAATTAATTATATTTGTGTAGAAAAAGAATTAGATAGAAATACGAAGGAAAAATAAGTAACGAAACATACTAAAAAATATACAAAATAAAAAAATTTGTGGCTATAAAAGGGGGCTTTAAGCCTTGTAAAAAACTTATTAATTGATATTAGATAAATTGATATGATAATATTTTAGGTCAATTAATACATAAAGATAAATACTAAAACAAGAAAGAAAATGTATACGTTAATTTCTCTTAATTAGCATCCACTTCATGGTGTTGGTTGGTCTTCACCATCACATAAACTTGATCAAAAAGGATTTATTTATCAATTTTAGACCAAGTTGATATGTTATGAACTTATGGTATGTGCAAACAATATGGAGAGAGAGAAAATGGGAGTATAGTAATATAAAAATATATCATTTATTTTATTGTTTTTTCTTTAAATTATTATTCTTTATTTTGGATCAATAATTAAGTATTATATTTTAAATAATAATTTGTATTTATTATGTGGAAAATTAGGCATGTATTCGTATTAACTATTAAAGAAAAAAACATTATATAGATAACGATTGGGAAAATAAAAACATACTAAAAAAAAGGTGCAAAATAAAAAAAAAATTGTTGCTATAAACGGCAGAAATTGAAGGAAATTAGTTTGTATAAGAAGAATTATTTATTGATATTGGTTCAAGTAGTGTGTTGATACTTCAAAGCCCTTTTCTATATATATATATATATATATATATATATAATTAATTACCATCGTCTATTTAGTGTTGATTAACCTTTCACCATCACATAAACTTGATCGAAGGATCCCCTTTATTACGTTGGTCTAATTCAATGGAGAAAAAAAGGGGTAAAAATATATTATTTTTCTCTATTTCCTCTTTTTTTTTAAATATTATTTTTTATTTTAATTTATATGAATTAATAATTCAATTTATTGTAAAATAATAAAAAAAATAATACATTTATAATTTATAATTATAAAAATATTATCTCTTATATATATAATTTTATTATTAAAAATAAATTTAATACGTTATTTTATTTTCTAAATCGTGTAATTGAATTATAGTAATTTAAATCTATTTAATATATATTATTTAATTAAAATTTATTTAATATTATTAATATATTATTTTATTATTATAAATTTAAAAAATATTATTTAAACAAAATATCATTAATTTTTCCTTATCAAGTGCATATTAATAATTAATTTCTCTAATAGGTTGACTAGAACGAGTAGGTCACTTTTTAACTTGGAATTTACAAACCTTATAATACAAACAATAAATGATAATGGTCACGGAAAGAAACAATAAATGACAAGACGTACTTGTAGTAAAAACGGTAAATAATTAATTAGTGACAATATGACAAAGTTAAGAGCTGATATTTTGATGGAACATAACTAATAACTTTTATTTTTTATACAACAAAATACACTCACGTATTTTAATAATTAAGATTTATAAAAAAAAATAAAGAGAAAAATTATTCATTTAAATTTTAATCATTTATCAATAAAAATAAAAATAAAAATAAATGTAATATTTTATAGTAATTAATCTTATGCTATTTTCATTTTTATGTTCATGTATTAAATTCAATTATAAAAGAACATTAAAGGGCAATAAACTTACCGTCTAATAACACAAAAAAAAAACACAATGATCGAGAAAGATGGAAGAAAACTTTATTCACATTAATTCCAAGAAAAGTCACAATTCATGTTACTAACAAATTAGAAGATGGGTCAGCCGTTAGCATTTATCATTGTAGATCCAAACAAGATCATCTTGGACTTAATACAATTAGTATATACCTAGTGTCACGAAGTCGTAGGACTATCTACTTAGGTGGACTTAAATCTACACCTTCTAACTCTCCCATATTTGATGAACCTTTCGCTCCACTTTCAAATAAGGAAGCCAATGCTTAGAATATTTCATATTTTGTAAGAGCTTCTTCTGCTTCTTTTTGTGGAGATAATGAAACAATGCACAAATTCTCTAAGCAAACAACATCATCTACACACTCTTGGTTCCGTGAATATATCTCATAAGCTTCCTTAAATAAGAGAAGAAAAAAGCATTACATTAAAAGATCTCTTCAAGAGTTTATTTTTCTCTCTCTCAATCTTTCTTATTCAATTTCTCCTCACATTCTTCTATACATGCCTCTTCAAAAAAATAAGAAATTTTTTTGTACATGAATGACATGCTCGCCTTCTATCTACACAAAAAACCCTTATATAGGCTACCCAAAATTGACACAAATATATCAATTTACATACTCGAAACTATAAGAATTACAAGCAAAAAGTCTCTCTTCATAAGGCTTACATAGACAAGCTTTTTAAGTGTCATTCTATCACAATATCTCCACTTTAATACCAAAGAAGCCACATCTTTCTCAACATTATTGCTTTTCATTCTTCAAACTCCCTGCGAGCACCTTGACACCAACTAAACTCTTACATAGTTGGAGCTTAGTTGCATTGACAACTTTAGTGGCTATATCTGCAAGATTCACATATGTGTGAATGTTTATCAATATCACTATTTTCTTCTCTATCACTTCTCTAATGAAGTGGTATTTAACATCCACGTGCTTGGTCTTTTTATGATGTTGAGGTTTCTTCAAGAGATGGATTGCACTCATATTATCACAGTATACATACACCACACCTTATTGAAACCCCAACTCCTCAGCCATCCCTATAAGCCATCGAGGTTCTTTCACAACTTCAATTATAGCTATATTTTCAACTTCTGTTGATGACAAAGCTACAATATGTTGAAAGAAAGCATTCCAACTTACTAATCCTCCTCGAAACTTGAAGAGATACCGTATGAGTGACCTTCTCTTATCAAAATCTCCTAAAAAATCTGAGTCCACGAAGCCCACCACCAGTGAACAAGTAACCATTCCATCAAACATGATTCGTTCACCTTTATTTTCTCTCAAGTACCTAAATACCCATTTCATTGTCTCTCAATGCATCCTCCCTAGATTACTCATGTATTAATAACAAGGCTTGCACTGTGTGCAAGGTCTGGTCTAATACAAACCATTAAATACGTCAAACATCCCAAAATAATGGCATATGAAACTTTCTACATATAACTCACTTCCTCATCAATTTGAGGTGAATCATTCATTGAGAACTTGAAGTGTTATGCCAAGGGCATGTTGACTGGTTTGGAAAAGGACATACCAAACTTCTAATAAAGAAGCTTTCTCATGTATACTAACTAATACACAAACATACTATTCTCATATCTATTTTATTAATCTCCATGTCTAAGATCCTACTTGCTGAGCCCAAATCCTTCATTTCAAATTCAGCATTTAGAAAGATCCTTTAGTCTTTACTATCTCTATCCTTACTTGCTATATGCATATCATTTGCATGCAATAGTAAATACACTACATCCTTACTTCTTGACTATTTAAAGTACATACATGGATCATAAGCACTTTTCTAAAAACTAATTCTCAACATATACCCATCAAACCTTCAATATCATCACCTAGAATATTGTTTGAGTTCTTACAAGGACCTTTGGAGCAAACACACCATGTCTTCCTTCCCAAAGACTTTAAAAGAATATTGTTTTAACATCTAGCTGATTTAATTCGTGGTCATTATTTGTTACAATGGACAAAGACATCCTTATGTATGTATGCTTGACCATAGGAGAAAATATATATATGTAGTCCATACCCTCTCTTTATGTAAAGCCCATAACAACTAGTCCACACTTAATCTATGTAACTCAACCTCAATTATACCTTTTTTCTTCTTAAAAAGCCATCTATAAGCCATTATTTTAACCCATTGGGATTTATCACTAATTTTCATGTGTCATTCCTCTTGAATGAATCCATCTCTTCTTTCATTGATACCTTTCACAAGTGTGCTTCACTACTAGTCACAATTTTTCATAGCTCTTAGGCTTTGAGTTATTAACCCTGGATGCAACACTGAATGCAAATGCAATCATGTAAGCACTTACACCTTTATTACTATTTGTTGCATCATAATCTTCATCTTCATATCTTGTTGGTCTCTTAATTTCCCTTCTTTTCATATCCCTTGCTAAGCGATATTCATTGATTTAGTCTTGATCTAATTGAGGGTTGTTAACATTTTGCTATGATTTTTGAGAGCTACTAGTGATTTTTGCATCAAACTCTACCTCAAGTTCAGTGGTAGTTTTTCCACCTTCATTCACTTTCTGATCCGTAACAACTTCATGTACTCCTGTGATGTACATTTCATGCTCTCTAAATACAACATCCCTATTGATAACACACATGCAACTTACAAGATCCCACAGCTTGTATCCCTTCACACCACTAGGATAACCAAGAAAAATACTCAATCTTGCATCCAATTTATCTTTTCTCCATGCATATAAGCCATACACCCGTAGACCTTAGCACCCTAAAATTAACTAGTCTACTACTCCACTTTTATTTAGGTATCTTGAATTGTAATGTAATAAAGGAACATTTGTTTATTGTGAAGCATGTTGTATAAAGGGCTTCTGTCCATAATTTATTCATAAGGTTTGCACTCAGTAACATGCACATTACCCTCTTTAGAAGAGTCCTATTCGTCCTCTCTACTAACCTATTCTACTGTAGGGTATAAGTCGTAGTTATGTGTCTTGTGATTCCATTAGTCTTGTAAGTGATTGAATGGATCATTATAAAACTTTAATCCATTATCAGTCCTCAATTACTTGACTTTCCTACTAGATTGCATTTCCACCTGAGTTTTTCATTCCTTAAGATGCCCAAACACTTGATCTTTGGATCTCAGTGATTATACCCAAGTCTTCCTTGTTGCATCATCTATAAAAGATACAAAATACTTTGATCCATTGAGGGACAAACTCTGTAAAGGTCCCCAGAGATCAGAGTGTATGTATGATAGTTTTTCATAGGTATTGACATTACTTCTTGCAAAATTAACCCTTTTAGATTTTCCTAAGATACAATTCCCATAGAAAAGGTAACCTATCAAGGCTTATATGCCCTAACAATCCTTGCTTGTTCAGTTCTTGAAGGCCTCTCTCACTAATATAAGAGAATCTCTTGTACCATAATTTGATACTATCTTTATCACCCTTCCCAACAACATTAACTAAGGATATCTTAACAACACCCTTCAAGACATAAATCCTATTTCTTTTATCTTCTCTAAGAGAACCCATGGAACCCCTAGTTATCTTCAATTCCCCATAATGCCCTTTAAATTCAAACCCTTTATTGGCAAGCATGTGTAATGAAAGTAAATTTCTCTTAAGTAGGTTGATATGGCTAACTTCTTGAAGTGCATTGTTGGTTACATCTTTGAACTTGATTTCCAAAGTACCTATATAGGAAACTTTACATTGTTATTCATTCCCCAAAACACTCCTCGATTGTTGATAATCTAATAAGAGGTAAACATGCTCCTATTAGAAGTCATTGGATAAAATCATCTAGAATTGAGTATCCATACCTTATAGGAATATTCGTCACTCACAATAAAGACATCAACACTTTCATTTCCTTTATGTACATTAGAAGCTTCTACACCAGTGCCTTATTTCTCTTATCTTTATACCTCTCTTTCTTTTTTCCTTTTGGGATAGTCTCTCTTAAAATGGCCTTATTTGTGGTATATGAAGCACATATACCTTTTCTTGTTTTTAGAATTGGATCTTGAATAAGACCTGTTGTTCTTTCTTTCCTTTTTCTCACTTCTCCTTCTCATTGATAAGGAATACCCATTGCCAAACATTGTTTTGTTCCCAATCTTTATTTCCAATTCTTTTAATCTCAATGTTGATACTACTACATATAGTGTCAAGTTATCCCTTCCATACTCAATAATAACTCATATGGCATCAAAAGATTAAGGTAAATAATTCAATAGAGTCACATCTTGGTTTTCATTATTGCTCAATATTTTCCTAATGTTAGCTAATTCAATGATTATTTTCTTATATTCATCAAGATTCACCTCTACAGAATTGGATGGATCCATTTTGAACCAAACAACTTCTTCTTCAAGTAAAGACTCTCAAGTTTCACCCACACTCCTTTGGTTGTGGTTTTGTCTATGAATGAATCAGAAAGACTCAAGATTATACTTATAAAGGTTGTTTCAAGAATCTTATTTTTTTGTGCTATTGCATTTGATGCAAATGCAGGTGCCTCATCTAAGGCAATTGCTACCTTCTATTGGACGCATATAACCTTCATCTTCTTGTGCTAGATTCCAGTTTTCATTACCATCAAATTTGTCTATATCTAGTTTCATTGTTTCCACACCTCTTCCTCATTAGATTGTCTTCCAACTTCAATATTGTTCTTCTTTGATCCTTCTATACCAGTCTTTGTTACCAATTTGTAAAGATAATGAAACAATGCACAAATTCTATAAGAAAACAACATTATTTTCGTACTCTTAGTCCCATGAATATCCCTTATGAGCTTCATTAAATTAGAGAAAAGAACATTACATTCAAAGATCTCTACACAAGTTTATTTTCATCTCTCTCAATCTTTCTTACTTAATTTATCATAACAAGTTTCTTCTATACATGTCTTTCCAAGAACACAATAAATCTACTTGTATATGAACAATACACTTATCTTATAACTACCTAAAGAACCCTTATATAGGCTACCCAAAACTGATACAATAATATCAGTTTACACACCAAAAATTATAAAGGTTACAAGCAAAAAAGACTCTCTCTATAAGGCTTACATAGACATAGGTGTTATTCTATCACAATTTTGTATTAAAAATGTTCTTGAAATATTTTAAATAATAAATATATATTTACACCAATGATGGAACTACCCTTTCTTGGCCCCTCTCACATCTTATACAAAAAATTTAGATGTAATATTTATGAAATTTAAATAAATTATAACATGCATAAAATGGCCTTTCATGATTTTCATTTTTAAGTTTTTATCACTCAAAAACATATTACAAAATCAATAATTGAAACATACTAGTCATTAAAATGTGCATTTCATGTAGAAATTTATACTTGTAAATTAAATAGAGAATTCACTGCTATAATATATACATATAGTCTCAAATATTTAGCCTCGATTTTTTTAAAAATCAAGGCCATAGGATTTTAGCCTCGACATACCATATGACCTCGGCTATTTAAAAATCGAGGCTATAGATATACCTTATAGCCTCAATTATTTAAAATTCGAGGTCATAGATATACCTTATCAATATTTTACACCATGCATGCACATACAAAATTTCTTTATTAATTTTTTTTATTTTTCTTTTCCAATTTTTTCCCTTTTTTCTCTCCTTTTCTTTTTCCCTATTTTTTCTCTCTTTTTATTTTCCTATCTCTTTTCCCTAATGCTCTCCTTTTCTTCTCTCCTTTCCCCCCAATATGTACCATTCCTTGCGACCTAGCTCCGTCAATGCAGTGGAGATTCTCATACCGATCACCCTCTTTATCGCTCTGTGTGTGTCATCGTCAACAGCAACGGCCTCGACCTTGGTATAAGTGGTTGTAGTTGAGAAATCACAAAACACAATGGAGATTCTTAACATACTAACCCTAATCGCAAAACACTACCAGAGAAGTCACAAAGATGGGAATAAATGAAGAAGGTTACAAGTTCATAAATTGATAATTTCTTTCCATCGTGAAGTTATTTTCTTATTTTCTTCTTATATTATGAATTTATCTTCTTTGGGTTCAATAAATGTGTTGTGTAAAATTTTTCATTTCTTGTAATTTTATGTTATAAAACATGCCATGCTATGATACATATGTCATTTTTAGGTATCTATTGAAGAAGGTTCATGAGCTGTCTTAGTAGCTTACAGAAGTACACTCATTTTCATCGATAGTATCATTTTTAGAAGTCCTGGGCTTCCAACGATACTCGAGACAAGACCCCAATGATATGATAAGGAAATATTTCTTAATAGTTTCTCCTCATTTAAGATTGGCCATGTTATTTCAACTATGAGTGATACTGATGTTATTGTTGTTGAACCGTTTCATCTCTATTAGGGTTGTTCCTGGTTCAAATAGAGGTGATAGTACTAGAAATATAAGCTTTGGCTCTGTTTAAAGGACTTGGTGTGTTAATCCAGTGCTATTTGTTCTAGATAGGCATGTTATTGAGTGCAATTGTTTTTTTTCTGTAACTAAGATTGAAAAAACTGACTATATTTAATCTTCTCAAAGTTTTTACTCATGCTACCATGCATATATTCTCAACTTTCTAGTTGCAATAGCAACAATTGCAAAACAATCAACAATATACACATCATCCACTTTTTAGTCAACATTCTCAACATTCAAACCATATCCAACAATAAGAGAAAATGTTGGGAACTAATAGTGTAAATTGGGATTCTAGTATTTAGCACTATTTTATGGAAATATAGTGTTGAGCACCTAGAAAAGATTGGAATTCACTACTATCAAACTCTAAGATATTGGAGGAGAAATTTCTTGAAGAATCAAAGGTAAGAGACTATAGATGTTGCTGAAAATATAATGAAACCTTTTGAACAGAACCAAAGGAAAAGGTATAAAAATGTTGTTTGATGTGGAGATTTTGGTGCAAAACTAATACTTATTTCATTTTTAACTTGTATTTTCAGAGAAATTCTTGCTCTTGGGTTCGATAAAAAGTTTATCAGGACATGGGAATACTATTTTGATTATTGTACAGTACTCACGTACTCTAGAAAATTACTAGGTAAATTTGTGCGTTTGTTCCTAAAGGAAGCTGGGAGCATTTTTTCTGTATTTATTATTAGGTTTGTTTCAAGTGTTTGATACAAAATATTGATAGAGTAGAACTAACATTTGATGTTTGTGTGTAATGTAGGTTGTGTTTTCACTCCTTGGTAATGTATCTGCATTAGGAAATTACTGCAAAAGGGCTTTGCTTATTCTATTTGTTGGAAAAAAACCACCTTTTGATTTGTTATTATTTTCTTATTTTCATTATTGTATTATCTTGCCCACTCTAAGCCATGAGTTGGGCCGTGACATGAAAGGTTATTATTTCTTCCTTTGTGTTTTTATTTCACTCATTATACTTGTTTTCTCTAATGACCTTGTTATGGTTTTGTATATTGTTGTCATTACATAAAAATAATTTTTTGCATAGTTTAATTAGGATTTTGTTTGAGCCCATTTATGTTTCTTGTGAAGGAGTTAGACCAGTTCAGGAAAAACTATATCTAACAATTTTTTTATCAAATATATTGCATGAATTTCGACTGTTATTGTTAATTGAGTTTCTGTATCAGTATTGCTAAGAATTATTTAAAGTAAAACAAGTGAAATAATCTAGCATATCAAAGCATTCTGCCAAGATATTTTTGGAAAATCTGAGTTAAGATGTGAAATTTTATTTAGACAATATTGATGCATTCTATTGACTTTATAAAGTATACTTGGAAGCAAAATTTCAAAATCTTTTTGTGTTTTTTAGTTAAATACTAAAACTAAATATCAAAATGGATACTTCTTTGAGTGAGACAAATTCCCTTAAAACATGCTCATTCTTATTGTTGAGGTGGGGAGGAAAGAGGAGAAAGGGAGAGCGAGGGGGTTAAAAGATTGTTTGATTTTCATGTTTTTGATCTCATGAACTCTTATTTTCTTCAATATCATGTTCATGCATGAATAATTCGTCATTGGTATTTGAAAAAGTAATAATAAAACTAGTTTGTACATGGATTATGATTTTATTTCTATTGTCTTTGCCGAAGTTGGATTATATATTAAAAATAAATAAGTATAGAGGACTCTTGTGTTCTGAATGTTGTATTTGTAGGATTATATTTATGAAATCTGAATGTGGTATGCTTATACTAGATGTTGTTTTTTTATGAGAAAATTAATACACATAGTAGATACTGTCAAGGACAAAGATTTTAAAGAAAAGCATTATAATGGGACATGTAAAATATTTTCAAATTGATTTAGATTGTAGCAATTTGATTAGTTATATTAGTAAAGTTTTTTCATGCATATTTTTATATTTTTGGATCCACTTTAATTAGCTAGTTATATTAAGATTTTATTATGTTTTAGTGTATCTATTAAACTCTTAATGTAATATCCCTCTTAAGTTTAATGTAATGAATCTTAATTTTCTCAATTTATTTTAATTTATATTTGAAAATTAGTTTAATTGAGATGTATATAGTCACGGTTTAAGTGTAACCAAAATAATAGATATCATTTTGATCACAAGTCTATGGCCTCGATTAGCATATAATTGAGACCATAGATACACCATATGACCTCGATTTTTAAATAACCAAGGCTTTAGATACCCCCTATAACCTCGGTTTTTTAATAACTGAGGTCATAGGTACACCCTATGACATCGGTTAAAAAAATGACGTCATAGGTTGTTACCTATAATCTCTCTCACTTAGGCCTCGGTTCTTAAAACCGTGACCATAGACCTACGGTCACAGTTAAAAATTGAGACCAAATGCATGTTTTGTAGTAGTAATTGTTTATATTTACGATAATACATTTATATTATAATATTTTAAATAAATTGTGAAAATAATTATTAATTTTATAAACATATAATATGTAGTTTATTTTTAGTAGTGTTATTTTATTACTCTTCTAAATATTTGAAAGTAATATTGTAAAAAATCAAACACAATAAACTAATAAAATACTTTTTTTTATCAATGCTTCATAAATAGGTATAGAAAATATGTAACATATAAGTAAAAAAAAAACTAAATACTCCTAAATTCTAAAGGTATAAAATTTTATAGATTAAATCATTACAAGAATTATTACAAATATTATGAAATTAGTACAAATTTAATCATAATTAATTTGATAATTTTATTACTTTTTATAGCATTAAAAGCTGTATATTTTAAGATAAATGAAAAAATATATAAAAAAAAGTTAAAGCTTAAAATTATCTATGAAATTTTTTCACACATTCTTATATTCTCTTCATCAAATAAAATTTAAATCTCTCTTTGCTAGTTTATATTATTGTCAAACCTTGCCTTTTTAAATTCCAACCTTCAACCTTCATAAATCTAAAGGTGAGAGATTTGTTAATTTAATTAAATTTAAACTCCTATTTTTGAGTTTTGAGGATATGTAATATGTTTCATATTAAATAAGAGAGAGATGAAATTAAAATAGTTATGCTTCTCCTTTTTATCTCCGTCAATCCTACCACTTCTTAACTTCTATTCATTTTATTTCAAATAGTGGCGCGAGAATTCCAGAGTTGGCACCAACCCTACTACAATCGAACTTCTTTTTTCCATTTCATTTCAATACTTATCAGAGTTGGCACATGAATAAAGTTAATAAAACTAATATTTAAAAATAATCAATTATTAACTAAGGTTATTTTGCAAGTTCAAAAGTTAGTGTTTTATTTAATTTTAGATCTATTTTTTTCAATGAATAATAATATATTTGATGTATTCTTTACTTTATTATTTATTAAATTAGATAAATGTTTTTTAATTTGCTTTCGTCCATACTAAGACACATAGAATTCACTTACTAAATTGAATGAATGTTTATGATTATATTTTATTATTAATATATTATCAAGTTTATGTATTTTTGTTACGATTGTTTTGTTCATGTGTTAGTTACAAATTAAGATGAGTGATTCAATAAGTATTGTTAACAGTGATGGAGTTAGTTTGGATGACTTAGAGTTAATACCCAAAGTTGGAATAGAGTTTGATTATGAGGAAGCAGCTTTTAAGTTCTATAATTAATAAGGAAAGAAAATGGGTTTTAGTATTAGAAAAATTAAAGAGACTTTCAATAAAAATAAACCCTAGCTCTAAGGAGGGTTTTTGATCTAATGATTAGAGGAATCATATTACAAAAAAATGTAGAGCTGAGACAAGTACTAGTTGTGGTGCTCACATGGGAATTAAATTGAATCGGTATAATAATAAATATAGTTTGTATACTTTTGTGGGGATGCATAATTATTCTCGATCATAGTGTGCTCATTGCCAAGCAGCTGAATTAGATTTATGACTTGATGGGAGGGAATGCCTTGGTTATACCAAACAAGATATGAAACATTATCTTAGAAATAGAAGGTAGATCCAATTAGCATATGGGGAAGTTGGAAGCTTGCTAAAATATTTTCAAAATCAAACTCCAAAATGTCAATCTTTTTTTTATACTTTATAAAGTTAAAGTGTATCATTAATTCTCAAATTTTAATTAAATTTATACATAAGTTCATTATTAATATTTAAAACATATAATTTGATCTCCCAATTTTTAAAACTTCATGTATAGGTTTTTAAGTTTTTCAATTTTATAATTTAATCCTCAAAATTTTAAAATTTCATACATAGATCTTAAGTTTTTGATTCACAAATATATATTTTAATAACCAAATAGAACCGATGTGTAAAATTTTAAAAATTTAGGTATTAAATTGTATGATTTAAAAGTTTAAGGACATATATGTAAATTTTTAAAATTTTAAGGATCAAATCGTATATTTTAAATGCTTAAAGATTTATGTATGAATTCAATTAAAATTTAGAGTTAAATAATATATTTTAACATTTTTTATGTTATGCAATTAGATAATGATGAACAAATCACCGATATTTTCTAGTATTATGCAAATATGATAATTGATTATGGTCATTTTAGAGATGTTATAAGCTTTGCCATGACTAACAGAACTACTAAGGCAAATCGTCCCTGTGGACTTTTTGTTGGACTTAATCATCACCAGAAAACAGTCATTTTTGGGGATGCATTAATGTATGATGAAAGTATATTGACATATTTACGTGACTATTTGAAATACGAACAAGAAGATTCCAAACACCATTTTTACTGGTCAAAATACATCAATGAGTAAATCCATTTCATATGTGATATCTGCATCATACCATGGGCTTTGTACCTTGCATATAATGCAAAATGCTTTAAAACATGTGAAAAGTTATATTTAATTACGTATCTAATTACGTATCTAATTACAGATCTAAGAGTATATTTAATGATGAATAATCCTAACTAAATGATTTAATAATATATCAGATAAATCAAAATTAATGAGCAATCCTAGAACAATCAGTTTAAGCACAATATCTTAAATATTTGTAGGCTTATTAATCAATTAAACCTAATCATAAAATGTTTAAAAGATTAATTAAATGAAAAGACCTACTTGAATATTTTTTTTCAAAACAAGAGAGAGAGAGATTAAAATGAATAGAATAATGTTTTTGTGTGGTTAATAAATTTATGTGCTTAGGTTTGTTTAAATAGAATATTTTGAAGCATTAGGTCTAAGCAATATTATTATTTTGTCCATAAAATTAGTTAAAAGAGTTTCAAAGAATAAGAACAATATAGTAATAAACCAATTTGATTCGAGTGAGAAATAAGTTTTAAAATTGAAGCCAGGGCCACTCGATCAGTCTAACATATGCTCGATTGATCGAACACATAGTTCGTTCGATCGATCGATCCAATATTATGATCAAAATATACTCGATTGATCCAGTCAATTTTTGATCGATTTATTGTAATAAATAATTAATTCTGACTAGGTTAGATTGATCTAGGTAATTAATCATTTGATTTAGTGCTCGATCAATCAATCATTAATTACTCAATCAATCTAATCAATTAAAAAAATAATTCAAGACCTTTTAAATTGAGTAGATCGATTCTCAGTCGACCTATACACCTTAATCGATCGATCGATCTAAATATGTCTTGATCGATCGAGTAGCTTAAATTCAAAATGTTCTTATATGTTTAATGTGAAATCTAACATTCATAAGAATAGAGATATATTTGATATGTGTTCATTGGAGTTTAATAGTTTCTTTAGCTTAAAATATTCTTTAAGAACACATCTAAAAACTAAAATTATATTTGTATGTTTTGTTCATGAATATCGCTAATACTCACATAAAGCTTTCAATCTCTCTTTTTGGCATATTCATGTGACAAAACCTCTTTCTCAACACATAAAGCTTATAGAAAAAATAAATTTTTACATAGTGAAAATATCCTATGATTATCTTCAATTAAATCTTGAAAACTCATGTATGCATTGAAAAACAAAAAATATAAACAACTAAACAACTTATCCTAAAAGACTCATTATTCATTAGTTTAGTGTATATAAAAATAAGAAAAACAAAGAATGTTCATAAGTGTGAGTAATCATCAGATAGTAATTAAAGGATAACTTTCCCTATGTGTAATATCTCGAAAAAAGATTTTCAATGTAATTCATTCCCTAGATTAGCTCTCCTCTTTTTGTAGATTTTTCAATTAATATTTCAATTTTTCTCTCTTTTTTTGTCATACAGATAAACAATATAATTATCAACCAATGACAAGAGATTAAGTAAGTAAACAATGTATTTAATGCTAAAAAGAGAAGTACAAATTCTGAAAATATCAGAACAATCAAAATAGAGAGATAAAAATAATATGTTTTTCAAAAATATATAAACCCCTCGAAGCTTTAAGACTCCTCTAAATATATTAAAATAAAATAAAAATTTATAAAAATTAATATTTATAATTTTTTTTAATTGATGATAGTAGACTTAGCATAACATGACTACAATAGTACAAACAAATGATGAAATTAATTTTATTCAAAGTGTGACTATCCATTGATAACATAAACATATGTAGACAAGTAACACAAACATACTAGAACATATAATGACATATGGACAGTCACCAAAAGTGAGATAAATATCAAAACTGTGACAATATATCTATTAGTCCATTTATGATTGGTTATGAAGGATTTAAAAGAAGGAGTGTCACTTATCATAATTTACTTACTAAGAAAGAACTTTAATCTATATATTTTTTGTATTTTCCTCTTGTATTAATTTTTTTTTTGTGAGAGATTGGTTATTTATTTTCTTTTTGTATAACCATTTATGACTCTTTCTTTGTGTGGATGCAAAAGCTTTTGAATTTTTCTTTTTTCTTTTAATAGTATTATTATTTTTAAGGAAATATGCAAGAGCTAAAAACTTAGTATGATAACTTTCACACTAGTTGTGAGATAATCCTCTTCACTCACTATGATAGCTTCACATATCACAATATATAGCCTTCTCGAAAGTAGGTGTCTCTCTATAGTAGTATTTTATAAAGTGAAAGATAGAGCTCAAACACAATTCTATAGTCAAGGTTATTTCAAGTCCTGAAATCTCACAATATTGATCATAAACTTCAAGCATGGCATACATATGTGTCAAGTGAGTATGTGCGTAGGTTAATATCAACCTTGACCACCAGATGTGATAAACACAAGTCAAAATATCTCTTTATACAATGTAAAGTCAATCAAGAAAATTAGAGTAATACGAGAGTAGTATGTAAAGTCATGTCAATGTTAAAGCAAGTTTACTTTTCCTTTTTTTTTGTTTTTTTAAATTTTTTCAACGTCAATAAAAATAAAAATGAAACAAATAAACAAACTGAAAATGATCACCTAAGGTTAATCAAGCACTCAAACAAAAGTATCTAAGTAAACATTAAGGGATGGTGAGGTGACCAAAAAAGACGATCTTTTCTATCCTGAACTTTTTTGAATTTTGGTTTCTCTATATCTTTGGGTTGGAAATAAAATGTCTTAGTGCCATAAGAATTTTCTTGTACTTACCTTTAGATTTCATATTTATCATAAATGAAGATACAACATACATGATAGGATGATGATAATTATTCCTATAATTAAAAGTTTTGAAATTCACTTACTTCTTTAAACCAATAACTTCATGGTTTTTAGTAGAATTTTTGAACATGTTACTATAATTTTCATTTATCTTAGAATATGATGTAACATGTATAGAGGGATGATGATAACGAGTCCTATAACTAGAAGCAAGGAAAGAACTATCAAATTTACGAGCATTCATCAAAAATCTACACTTGGGTCTAATATGACCTTTCCTACCACAGTGATGACATACATGCACAAACTTAACAATTTTATTAATTATAGTGTAATAGTTCTTTATGCATAATTAATAACTAGAGAAGTAGAGCTAGAAGGCCTTGTAAATGTGGTTTTTGATACTAAATGGGTAAAGCTATCATCCTTTTAATCAATACCATGTGTATCATATGAAGAAGGGTTAGAAGATTTTACAAATTGAGTTGTTTTTGAAGATGATGGTATAGAATCCTCCTCCACATAGCCTAACCCTTTCTTGGCTCTAAAAGGTTTTTCATAGTTTAGGATTTTGTTTAGCTTTTTAGATGCAATGGTTAACATCTTCATAGCTTCTTTTGATTTTTCAAGTTCCTACATTAGATTCTTATATTATTGTTTAAAATTTGTTAGACTTGAATTCAAAACATTAGTACATTTAGACAGTTCATTTTTTTCTTTTTCTATAATTGAAGAGTTTATTTCAAAGGATTTTAAGTTTATCATTTAATTTAGTTACTTCTATAAGTAACTTATCCTTTTGTCTCATACTATTGACTAAATCAATTTCCTCAACATCTAGATCAATATTAGACTTACTAGAGTGTATACCAACAGTTGTAGTAAATGCGAAATAGTAGTTACCATTGTTTTTTGATTCAACTGGATTATTGTTGTCATTTTCAAAGTTGATAACTACAATATTGAAGGCTTTCCAGTTTGTTCTTCTTGTTGGCATTATCAGCTGCAAAATGTCCATAACCCATACATTCAAAACATTAAGATCCAGTAGGTTTAGCTTTCTTACCTTCAAATTCACATGTTTGAGTTCTCTTAGATTTTGATCCTTTGAACGGTTTGATTGTGAGTTACTTTGTGAATAGTTCTGGTTTAAGAGTTTCTTAAATCTTTTGGCTAAAAGTATGAATTCTTTATCATTCTTATAATTTTCATTATCACCATCATCAGTCATTGCAATTTTAAAAGCGATACCTTTGTTCTTTGTATGTTTTTAAAAGCTCATCTCAAAGGTTTGAAGTGAGTCAATAATTTTTTTCTATTTTGATGGTGTCGACATCCTTACTTTCATCAATGGTAGAGACCTTTGCATGGAAGGGATTTGATAATGAATAAATAATCTTTTGAACTATCACAAAATCATAAATTTTCTCTCCAAGATTGGTAGAGGTGTTAGTATATCATATAATTTAACAAAGAATTTATAAAGTGTCTCATCTTATTTCATCTAAAGATTTTCAAATTGAGTATTAAGCATGTGAAGTTTAGTTTGTTTACCTTGTGTGGTTTCCTTATGAGAAATCTCTAAAATATCCCAAGCATGCTTAATAGTATAAACATTAGAAATACGATGAAACTCATCAGTAAACATATTACCAAAAATAGCATTAATATCCTTTTGATTCCATTTACTAGCAGTTTTATCTTGAATGGTCCGTTCATTCCTAGGTTTAAGTTTAACAACTTTTTCTTTGGTAACTATAAGTGGTTCCCAACTATAATAACAGAGTTCCAAACATTCTCATCTATAAAATGTAGAAAGACTTTCATATGAACATTCCAATATGGATAGCTAGACCAATCAAAGAAGAGAGCATGAGTTGTTGATGAATCCTCTCTCAAATGATCCATAACAAGGTCCTAGGAGGAGTTAAGTGTATCTAGTGACTTTCATCGATACGAATTGGAAAGTTCTATTTACTTACGAATCTAATTAGTTAGAGGTGGTGAATAGATAACTAGTGAAATTATGACAAGGAGGAGTTAAGTGTATCTAGTGACTTTCATCGATACGAATTGGAAAGTTCTATTTACTTACGAATCTAATTAGCTAGAGGTGGTGAATAGATAAACAGTGAAATTATGACAAATTTTTGCAGACGACCAAACATGCAATCACATGTACATAAAGTAATGCAAAAATACAAATCAACATGATATTTTTTGGTGAAAACAACCAAAGTTACATTAATGATTTAAGAGGAAAACTACTTGTCCATCGCACCACATAACTATCCATATGAAAAATAAGGTCCAATTACAAGACCAAGTCTTATACTATCAACCAAGATAAAGCCCTCAAGTAATTAACTTATAAGCAACTGCTTTCCTTCATAGTCTCTATAAGCAAGGTGTCCGAATCTAGACCAATGTTTTGATAACTTGAGTCATATAAGTAATTGAACTTGTTCAACTAGAAGCTGAAATGTTAGCACAATAACATAAGTACAAATGTGTATCCTAGAACAAATTTAATAATGAATAATCTTAACTAAATGATTTAACAATATATTAGGTAAATCAAAATGTACTAGCAACCCTAGATCAATCAGTTTAAGCATAATATCACAAATATTGTAGACTTGTTAATCAATCAAACACAACCACAAAATGTTTAAAAGATTAACTAAATGAAAAAACCCACTTGAATATTTTTTGCAAAACAAGAAAGATATTAAGATGAAGAGAAAAATGCTCTTACATGGTTAATAAATTTATGTGATTATGTTTGTTTAATTAGGATATTTTAAAGCATTAGGTCTAAACAATATTACTATTATGTCGATAAAATCAGTTAAAAGAGTTTTAAAGAATGAGGACAATATAGTAGTAAACCAATTCGATTCGAGTTAAAAATAGGTTTTAAAATTGAAACCCTGGCTGCTCGATCGATCTAACATATCCTCTATCAATCACACACATAATTCGATCGATCGAAACCCTTATCGATCAATCCAATACTACAATCAAAACATGCTCGATCGATCCAATTGACTCTTGATCGATTTAGTGTAATAAATAATAAATTCTGACTAGGTTAGATTGATCTAGTGCTTGATTGATCGACCATTAATTACTCAATCGATCTAGTTAATTAAAAAATAATTAAGGATTTTTAAAACTGAGTAAATCGATTCTCAATCGATCTAGACATGTCTCTATCAATTGAATAACCTAA
The DNA here is from genome assembly GCA_030763125.1 of Hippophae gyantsensis. Classification (NCBI taxonomy): domain Eukaryota; kingdom Viridiplantae; phylum Streptophyta; class Magnoliopsida; order Rosales; family Elaeagnaceae; genus Hippophae; species Hippophae gyantsensis. Next base: position 23,264,911 of record CM061039.1, on the reverse strand, counting down.
ATTTAAAATGTTTTCATGTGTCTAATATGAAATCTAATGTGAATAAAAACAGAGATATACGTGATATGTGTTCATTAGAGCTTGATAGTTTCTTTGGTTTGAACAAACCTAGAATCTAAAATTATATTTGTATATTTTGTTCATAAATATCACTAACACCCACATAATCCTTACAACATGTGAGTCGGGGTGTTAGGATTACATTGTCAAGGTTTATAGATCAATGTGAAGAAGAAAATGAGTTCCTAGCCTCGTGAGATGCAATGCTCGATGAGTTTAGTGTGCGTGATGGTGGTTGGTTAAATAAAATATTTGAGTTGAGCAAGAAATGGGCCAAAACTTATGTTAAACATTCATGGTCTGGGGAATGCAACTAAGTGAAAGCAGTAATTCTAGCTTGAAAAATTATTTGAATATCGATCATGATGTGATTCAATTTTATAAGCATTGTGAAAGGGTGGTGAATGACAATCGTTATAAAGAATTAGAATTAGAGTATCCATTATGCCAAAAGAAACCAAAAGTACATTTACATGTTAAAACGTTGATGGAAGCAGGTAATAAGTACACCAAGAAATATTTTGAGGAGTTTCAAAAACAATACGCAAGTCTCTTGAATTAAAAACGGAAAGTGAATATGAAGATGGCGACGATGTTGTTTACATAGTTGCTGCACATGATGACAACTCAAAGGAATTACAAATTAGAAGGAAATTAGATGTTGCAATTACTTGCAACTTTTGGTTATTTGAAATGGAAGGGGTGTTATGCAGTCATGCTATAAAAATCATAAGAGAGAATGAATTTGCAGGAAAATTCCAAAATGCTATTTCTTAAAAAGATGGACAAGAAATGCAAGATATGAATCCGTTAAAAGACATTCATGGCAAAGATGTTCATGTTGATCTAAAATGGCAACAATTAAACATCACCCTATAGGGCTTTATGTTCTGTTTTTACTAGGATGTCATCGATCTAGAGCATCTGAAAGCGAAGAAACTTATATAAAAGCCCTTAATCATGCACAAGAGTTGAACAATATTATACAATCTTTGTTAAGTCTACAAATTGATAAAACGAACAATAACGACATGGAGGATCAAAGAACTCGCTCTATTTTGAGCATATGTGATGCTAATAAAAAGGGAGACATATAATACAAGCAATGCCAAAGAAGAAGGCTTGAAGAAGAGGGAAGCTGCTTTAAGAAGAAAAAAGATTTCAAGATCCTATGCATAAGCCTTGGGCAAAAAGAAGTCATTATCAACTTGACATAATATAAAAAAATTCTATAACATTTTTCTCTAAATTATATTACAATAAGATTTATATTATTATGTATTTTATCAATTGTTTATTATATATGTTGCATTTTACAGAATAAAAACATCTTTAAAAATACTAATGTAACAAAAGCTTATAGTTACCGTGGGTCTATTTGTATTATTCTTTTGACTATATTAGTGAAAGTAAAATATTAAGTGTGCCGATTATTACAGAATACAAATATTCATATGCAAAGATGATGGAACCAAGATTCATAGTTCCTATCTCTCTGCAACTTCTCAATCAATAATTCAGGAAAGTATTTATGTGATTTACTCTATTCTATTTATTTATTTTTAAATCAAATAATCATAAATGATAATGTTTTCAATGAAGTCCCACGAACAAAATATCATTAATGCATGCCATGGATGTCATATCAAAATCCTAAATGTAACAGTTTTATGGGTTCATTGCAAAATAAAAGAAATAATTAACATCCTTACATTAATTTCAAGTGCCTCAAGCACAGACAGTGTAGTATTGATTGTCATTGAGTAAGTTATTTGAATTGCATGTATGTTATTTGTTTTTTTCACAATTTATTAAGTTCTTATCAATTTTAGTTTCGACTTCTTCTTGGTTCTTGCAAGCATGGAGTCAAGGACCTACCAATTTTTTAATTAAGAGTGTCACAACTTCGACGGAATATAATTGTATTGACAAATTATGAAGTGATATATTTTATTTTTTTCAAGCTTTTAAGTATTATTATTATTATTATTTTGTATTTTATTATTTAAAATAGTTTATTAAGTTTTATATTTATTTCTAGCTAGTGGTGGTGGGAATAATAAAACTAAATGAAAAGTTATTTTTGAATTATGTATAATGTTTTCGACTTCATGGGCAAAACTATATGAGAAATTATGATCATTTATCAAAAATAATAAATGTTTGATTTAAATAAAATCTCTCTTAACAACGGTCTTCGTATGAATTGTAGATATTCTTGGTTAGTATTTTTTTTCCTCATATTTAATGTGAGGTAGATATTTAAAAATAATAGTTAAAATTTAATGGAGTTGACAAATTTGAATCATATTATATATTATTTGACTTAAAAATAACCAAATAAATTCACAATAAATTTAAAAAAATAAAAAAATATAACTATATTATTTAATAAGTTAGATATATAATAATTATTGTGTTGAGATGTGATGCACTAAATTAATTATTTTAATTTTATAAAAAAATTTAAAGAAGTGATTAAATAATTAAAATGAATAATTTTAAAATTCTAATTTTTTATTTTTAACTAAATGATTATATATGTTATTTATTATTTTATAAATAATTAATTTTAATTAAGAATATTAAGTTTATAAAATTTTGGACCAAAATAACTATAAACAATATGTAACTAAAAGATTTACGTGAATATTGACGATATTTGTGAACAAAATATATAATTATAATTTTAGTTTTTAGGAGTGTCTTGAAAGAATGTTTTCAAGCCAAAGAAATCATCGAGCCTCAACGATCACATCTCAAATATATTTTTGTTCCCATGCACGTTAGATTGCATAATAGCCATATAAGAATAATATGAAAATAGGCTACTCGATCGATCGATCGAACTATATTACCCATTGAATTAATTATTTATATGATAAGATCAATCAAGGAATTAATATTAGATCGATCAAGCATTAGATCAATAGAGATCAATGACTAGATTGATAGAGATTAATGATTGATTTAATTTTTGAAAATTAATTAATTGATATACTGGATCTATCAAGAGAATATTCGATCGATTAAATTATGTACTCAATTAGTGCTCAATTAGATTGATCGAGTGACTAGGGCTTTAATATTAAAACCTATTTCTAAAACGAATTGGATTAACTTTTTATTATATTATCTATTTCTTTAAAACTCATTTAATTGATTTTATAGATAATATTATAATTTTACTTTGACCTAAAGTTTTTCAAAAGATTTTATAGATATTAACCTAAGTACACAATTGAAACTAACCGTACAAAAGCTTAATTGTACTTATTATTTTCATTTTTTATTCTCTCTTATATTTTGCTAAAAGTTTTCAAGTAGGCTTTTCCAATAAGTAAATTTATCAAACATTTATGGTTGTGTTCGATGGATTAACAAGCCTACAATAATAAGTGTTTTATTATGCTTTTATCTAATTATTCTAAAATTGTTAGTTGTTTTCAATTTATCTGATATATTATTTAAATCAACTAGTTAGTATTGTTTATTATTGAGTTTTCTTTAGGACACACTTGCACTTGTTCTTAATGTTAACTTTTCAGGTGACATCAATGCAAGTTTGATTAACTTGTGGGACTCGAGTTTGTCAGAACATTGGTCCAGATCCGAATGTCTTTCTTGTAGAGACTATAATGAAAGCAGTAACTTTTAAGTAAATTAATTGGGAGCATTACCTGGGTGGGTTGTTTGAGTCCTAGCCTTGTAACTGAATATTTATTTTTCATAGTGAATAGTTAGGTGATCCGATGGTTTTCCTCTTATGTCACTGATGTGGCCTAGGTTATTTCCACCTAATAATCTCGTGTGTTAATCTTTATATTTTTACATTACTTTATTTACACCTGATTACATGTCTGACCATTATGTGAAATTTTAATTTGTCATACTTCTGTTGATATTTCGCTAATTAGATAATTAGATCTGTAACTAAATGAACAAACTTTCATTCAGTATCAAAGCCAGTCATTAGATATACTTAGTGTGCCTAGGATCTTGTTACAGATAATTTAATAGAGGATTCATTTACAAGTCGTGCATCTTACTTTGATGGGCCTAATTACCCATATTAGAAGACTCATATGAGATCCTTTCTATGGTCTTTATATGAGAGTGTCTGAAACTCTATTGATTGGGAATCACATACGATTATCAAAGAAAATGTATTCACTCATAAGCCTAGGAATGAATAAACCAATTAAGATAAAACTGCTAGCAACTAGAATCAAAAGGGTATTAATACTATTTTTAGTGTTGTGTATGCTAATGTGTCTCGTCATATTTCTCATGTTGATACAACTAAGCATGCTTGGGATATTTTAGAGGTTGTCCATGAAGGAACTACACAAGTTAAATGAACTAAAATTTGCATACTTGGTAGTCAATTTGAAAATCTTAGGATAAAAGAATATGAAACTATCTTTCAATTTTATATTAGATTATGTGATATTACTAACACCTCTGTCCATCTTAGAAAGAAAATTGATGATTTTAGGATAGGTCAAAAAAATTTCTACTAATTACGAGGTCACTTTTATGAAAAGGTCACTATTATTGACAAAAGCAAGGATGTGGACACCATCAAAATAGAGGAACTCGTTGACTCACTTCAAACCTTTGAGATGGGCTTTTGAAAACCTTCAAAGAACAAATGTATCTCTTTTAAAATTACAATGATTGAAGACAGTGACAATGATGATAAAGAACTGTTACTCTTAACTAGAAGATTGAACAAAATCCCTAACAAAATAATCCTAAAAAAAAGGAAAATCAAGTTGTCAAAAGGATAAGAATATGAGATAACTCAAATATGTGAGTTTTGATGGTAAGAAATCTAAACTCGTTGGACTTCAATGTTTTGAATGTATGGGTTTTGGTCACTTCACAGTTGATAATACATACAAGAAGAACCAAATTGGAAAAGCTTTCAAAGCTACACGTATTAACTTTGAAAGTGATAATGATAATCTAGTTGAATCTTGCACCAACTACTGGTGTACAATTCAGTAAGTCTGAAATTGATTCAGATGATGAGGAAAGTAATGCTGAATGAAATTGATTCAGATGATGAGGAAAATAATGCTGAATTATACTCAACAAATTTAACATCACTAATATTGATGAAGTGTTTATAGATAAAGTAGGATGAAAAAGGGAATTAGTTAAACTAAATGACAAACTTAAATTTGTTAAAATAAATTTTTTAGTTATAGAAAAAAAATTGAACTGTTTGAACATGCTAATATTTTGAATCCAAGCCTTGTAGATTTTAATCAGGAGAAAAAGAATCTTATGTAAGAACTTGAACAATTGAAGGAAGTAATAAAGAGGTTAACAATTAGAGCTGAAAGGTTGAACAAATTTCTGAATTATGGAAAGCTAGTTGAAAATAAGATAGTGATAGTATATGTAGACGAGCACACTATTCCATCTTCTTCAAAATTAACTGAATTGGTGAAACCTTAAAACATGTCCTCTCATATGCTACACATGGCATTAGTTATAAGGATAAGATCTCCACTTCTTCAATATAAAAAATCGCATCTGTAAGACACTCTAACCCTACTCTTTATGTTACTCATTATACACAAAGAACAATTGCATATGTGATTGAAAAATCTATTAAGTTTGTGCATGTGTGTCATCATTGTGGTGGAAAAGTCATATTATGTCCAAGTATAGATTTTTGATAAATGCTCCTAAAGGTAATAATAGTTTCCATGTTTTACATAGTATGACTCATAATCATCATCTATCTATGTGTGTTACATCATATTCTAGGATGAATGTAAATTATGGTAACATGTTTAAAAATCTTACTAGAAATGTGAAGTTGTTGGCTCAAGAAGACAAGTGAAATTCAATGCATTTAATTATAGGACTAACTATCATTATCCAACCATGCATGTTGCATCTTTATTTAGAATGAATTAAATATCTAAAGGTAACACTAAGAATATGACAATGACAACTAAGGTAGTTGATTTCCAACCAAAAAATATAAAGAAACCAAAATTCAAGAAAGTTTGGGTTAAAAAAGATTGCCTCTTTCGGTCATCTAATCGTCATTTTTTATTGTTTCACCTAAATACTTTTGTTTAAGCGCTTAGTTGATCTTAGTTAAGTATCTTAATTTTGTTTGTTTCTTTTTATTTTTATTGATGTCACTTTAGTTTCAAAAAAATAAAAAATAAAAAATAAAAAGTAGAGAAGTAGACATGTTTTAGCATTAATATGATCATTAGATACTCTTCATATTTATTTTGATTTGATATCATTACTACAAAAGGGGTATTAAAGTCGGTTCACGCGATGAACCGACTTTACGTTTAAAGTCAATTCATTGCGTGAACCGACTTAATTTTTTTTTTTTACAAAATTTACTCATTTTCTATTATACTCAAATTAAAACCTCTATTCGATCACTAAATAATAGCAGGAAAAAAATATGTTTAACAAATAGTTTAAATAATATAAATAATTGAAAAATAAAATATTAATTAATAGCAGCAAAATTACCATGGTGTTGTTCTATGTTATTCAAGATCATCATATTCTTCTCTTGATGTTTTAATACAAACCTATATATATAATACAAAAATTTATACACAAATAATAACACATAATAATAGAAAAAATATGAATAATAAGTGCATAGAATTAATAGAAATACTTACAAGAGTAAATAAAGTGACAAAATGAAAGAAATGAAGAGAAAATAGTGTTTTATAAGTGAGAAATGAGTATAAATTTTTTGAGTATTTTGCTCAAAAAAATAGGGGATCTAAAAGATTAGTTAGATAGGAAGAAAACCCACTAACCGGTGTTGAAATTGGTGGTCGTAGGTGGCCAGAAAATGAGAAAGAGTGGAGGAGAAGTAGAGGAGGTTTTGGGTTTTTGAGAGTTATGTAGCGTTTGGAATAGTTTCTGTCTGGGGAAGAAAGAAAAGAAAAGAATTTATCCATGTGTGTAACATCGGTTCTACTTGTCAACCGACGCTATCCACGTGTGTAGTGTCGGTTCCAGGTGTCAACCGATGCTACGCTACGTGGATAAATTCGATTGACGTGGTGAATCGACGCTACTCTACATGGATAGCATCGGTTCACCACGTTAACCGACACTACGTCCTACATGGATAGTATCGATTCTACACCGAACCAACTTTAAATTCATTATAAGTCAATTTTTTTTTCAAAAATAGACTTTATCTACTTAAATACCCCTTTTTGTAATAGTGTATACATTATACAAATATATATTTTGACTTGTGCATTCATATATTTTTGGCATCTTATGACTGATGTTGACATGAACATACTTACATGCTCAATGGACACATTTGTATGTCATGCTTGAAGTTTATGTTAGATGTTGTGAGATTTTAGGAAATGAACTAACTTTGACTGCAAAGTTATTTTTGAGATCTATCTTTCACTTTCTAAAATGCAACTATAGAGAGATACTTAATTTTGAGGCTATTTATGTGATGTATGAAGTTAATGTAATGTGAGGAGAGGACTACCTAACAACTAGTGTGAAAATCATCATATTATATTTTTGACTTGTGCATATTTTCTTCAAATAATAATAATATTGAACGAAAAAAAAAATATAAAAGCAATTGCATGTACAAAAAATCAATACAAGAGATGAATTAAAAAAATATATAAATTATAGTTCTCTCTTGGTAAGTAAAATTTTATTATGTGTAAGTATAAAGTCAACTATAATTTTTATGATAGGTAATATACTTCTTCCTTTAAATTCTTCATAACTACTCATAAATGGACTAATTTACGTACTGTTACAGTTTTAATTCTTATCTTACTTTTGGTGATTGACGATATGTCACCATATGTGTTAGTATGTTTGTGTGTCTTGTCTACATATGTTTATGTTATTAATGGATAGTCACACTTTGAACAAAATTAATTTCATCATTTGTGAGTACTTTTGTAGTCATGTTAAGCTAAGTCTACTACCATCAATTCAAAAAAATTATATATATATCCATTTTTATAAATTTCATTTTATTCTAATTTAATTAGAGGAGTCGTAGAACTTAGGAGTTTATTTGTTTTTAAAAGAACATTGTTTTTAGCTCTCTATTTTGAGGTTTTGAGAATATGTATTACTCTTTTCAATCATTAAATATACTACTTGCTTGCTTAACCTATTGTCATTGCTTTCTACTTAAATTATTTATTTGTATGACAAAAAAGAGGAAATTTTTTTGAACATTAATTGAAAATCTATTAAAAGAGGAGAGCTAATTTAGGGAGAATTACTTTGAAAATCATTTTTGGAGATATTACACATAGACTATTTCCTAAAAGTATTAAAGTTTTTAAAGAATTATGAAAATAATTAGTTAGTTAAGCGTGCTTGCTTAGAATTTATTAAGTTATTAAAAATTATAAATAAATATTATTGATTTTTCTTTTTATGTATGAAAAAGTTTTTAATAAGGATCAATTTCTTTGTTAATCAAATCAGTTAAAGTCTTTTTATAAGAATTAGTAATTGATTAAATTAAATTAAGATTTATCCTTAAGGAAATAGTCTATCATTTAAATCAATACTTTTGGCAGGGTTATCAATTTAAATACTTATGTAAGTTGTCAAAATTAAATCCAAAAACCTAACTTTTAGATTTTAAATTGAATACGAAAAATATGTCGTCAATGTATTAATCATTAATAAACGACATCTTGAATTAAGAAATAATCTCAATTTATTTTATGAAAATATTCACTTAAATTAATTATTACAATCATGACAACAAAGCTAATATCTTATAGTAAAAATCACTTAGACATGCTTCAAAGTATTCTTTGATGTACAAATATCTTTGGTAGTTATCTATTATCTAAAAAACCTCCAAATGTTCTACCTATTATTGTTAATAAATCTAACCTATTATAAAATAAAAAACTATAGAAAATAAAGTGACAACTATAAACTAAAGAATCATATGTTATACTATGGTTGCTCTAACTTAAACATAACATTATATTTATTATTGAGACTGCCCAACAAGAGCTTTGGGCCATAAAACTTATCGCATGTTGTAACCCATTATTATCCATGCCACAAACTTTAAATATCCTCTGGCCAACGATCCTTTATTTATTTTTTTAAATTCCTACAGTTTCTCATCTCATGGCCTACATCATTGTGAAAGGCACACTATTTAGATGTATCCCTACGGGAAGCCCTCATTTTTTAGGGCCATTTGACATTCGGCTCCTCTTCCATTTTCAATACTGCCTGAGCCCGACTTACTCTTATAGGTGGACTCATTAAGGGAGATAGTGACCACCCCTAAGGCCCTCTATTCTTAGACCATTGGCTACTCCTTCTACAATTTGGTATGAAATGCTTGTTTTTATTGATCCTTTCGTCTTGGTTTGCCTTGTCCACAATTGCCTTGCTGCTCTTAACCAGACTTAGCTCTCTTTCCAGATTGAAAAATTTTCTTGCCTCTCCATAAGCTTCCTCCAAAGTTTGTGGAACCGTCTTGGTTAATTTTACAAACAAATTAGAATCCCTTAGAAGGCCTAGCTTGAAAGCCTCTATCGCAATAGAGCTATAGCAGTCTGATATCTCTGGCCTTTCTTCTCTAAACCTTTTCATAGATTATTCAGTAGACTCACTACTTCCTTGGGTGATTGACAATAGGTTGTGCGACTCCTTCCTTAATGGCTTATTGTAGGCATAATTGTTGATAAATAACCAGTAAATTATGAGAAGAAGGTTATGGTACGAGGTGTCAGGTTATTGAACCACTTCTGTGCACCATCATATAGGGTGACAGTAAATAACTTACACATCATGGTGTCTCTTTTGCCCTGAGTGAGGCTCACAAGGGCCATAGTCGTCTTGAAATTTTGCACGTGAGTTACCAGATCTTTGGTCCCTTCATAGTCTAGGTACTTGGGAGCAATGAACTTGGGTGGTGGCTTATTGTGCTCTATTTCATAAGAAAATGGGGAGACATAGTTGCTCGTAGCCCCTATACACATCATAAAGGGATTTTCCTTTTTCATATCTTTTATTGACCAGTTTCAAGGCATGGTCTTGTTTTTTGTTATATTCTTCCAACGCTTGAAATCGCACCTCTTAACCTTTTCTCTCCTACAACCACTACTCGTTGTTAGGTCTCGCCGAATCAGAAAGAGGGTCCCTCTCAACTTCCTGTTTTCCCTGGTTAAGCTTGGGCATGATGGACTCTGGTCTGTTTCTACCAATAGGGTTGGTGGCTTGATCATCGAAGGTTCCCCCACCTGATTAGGAGTGCAGTGACCTATTTTCTCAAATGGTCTCCTTGAGTTATCTTCTTAACTCGAGAAGTTGATGAGCCAGCTTTTGGTGAGAGTTAGTCTTCGTTCTGGCATCCCTATGGGTTGGCGAGGTGTTATCCAATGCTACTGTTGCTTCCTCATTTTCTAGTCTTAGTTGACCTTCATCACGTGTCCCTATCATAGTGATAAGGAACAAGTGATCGTGATTCTGGGGGTAACTAGTAAGTGGAATACGTGTTTGGTCTCTTAAGTCTCATTCAAGGTGAATCTTAAAAAATATGGGGTTAGAAGCTAAAGCTCGATCTCAGAATCTTAGCCCCATGATTGGCGTCAAAATATTGGGATTGATCCAATTTATAGAGAGAGAAACTAGAGAAAAGTTAGAGCAATTAATGGAATATGCGGATCTCTTAAGGAGTCTATGTATATATAGAGTTTTACATGTACAAGTGTCAGTTACATAGGACGTACACATCAAAGCGTGTTAGAGGGGTATAAGAGCAAAGTAAAATACATTTAAAGCTTGAGATCGACTAACCCATAGCTTGGATTGATGTCTAAGGCTTGGGGTGATGTCTTAAGGCTCGAGCTCTACAAAGGTCAGGTAATAGGTCATTCTTTATACCCAAAACAGTGTAGGGTTAGCCAATAGATTTAAAAAGATGTTTTATATTTTTTGAAAAAAAAAGTAAATTAAAGATAAATTATATTATTTTAATAAATTTTTAATTAAAATATTATTATTTTTCAAGTAATTAAAATACGATTAAACTTAATTATTTAGTAATGATATAATAATAATTAATATGAAATTTTTTCATATATTTTTTTAATGTTTGATTTACTATTTTTATTTTTTATTATAATATTATTATTGTTGATTTTTTAAAATAATTTTATATTAATTTTATTTTTATTCTTGCTAATATTGATAGTTTGATCATGCAATTTTATACGGTGAAACTAACTAAAATATTGATTTAATGTTCTTCGTAGAGTTCGTTTAGGTTCTTCATAGTTAAACTAAGTTCAATTAGTAGTCATTTAGACAAAGACCAAAACTAATGGAACCATGTTCACTCGCAACTTTAGTAACTCTGCCGTGATTGAATATAATTTGGAAAAACAATAAAAACAACTTCACTTCAAATTTAAAATATAAAAATAATATTATTTTTATTGTTGTAAACGGTAGGGATTTTATTCTATATTATTTTTCTCTTACTTTTTTGAGCACAGTCATGATCAGCATCGATTCAATATAAAATTATAAAATTTCTTTGAAAAAAAAGAAAAAGAAAAAGAAAAAGAAGACGATTACTTTCGGAAGATCAATAATAATAATTAATTAATTATATTTTATTATTATTCTTATTTAAAAATAAAATGTATTTTACGTTATTTATTTTAAAAATTATTAATTAATTTTATATTTTAAATTATAATAATATTGATATTATTAATTTAAATTAGTATATAGTTAAAGATTTTAAATTATATTTATCTGGTGAGATGTTCGCATCATGCCTTTTAGCCTTGGCTTCAAAATAAGAGCAGTTCGATTTTTATTTTTTTTTCCATTCTTTCCTGGTTTGAACTGAATTGGATAGCTTTTTTTTCCCCTAGCTTCTTTTTCATACAACAGTCTCTGAACTGAAAGAAAAGGAACCAACAAAAATTCAGTCTTTGAATAATTTATTGTGTCTAGTTGAAAAGAGAGAACAGGTTATTGCTCTACAACCCACGTCAATATGTTATGGCTGTTTTAAAAAATATGTTCTTTTGTTTCCTTCTTTGTAACTGCTCGTAGTTATCTCATTTCCTCTCACGTCTGATAATTTTTTTGAGGGTTTGGATATGAAGAAATTGAAAGAAAATTAAGAGAGAATTCAAATTGCTTTATACACACTCTCACAAACTGTTGTATGTGTGTTTATCTTTTTCTCTCTTTCGTTTTATCTGTCAGATATTAATGGGTATTGCGATTCCAGTGTTTATCAACTTGGGTTTTTTTGGTGATGGCCCAAAAAAAAAAAAAAAAAAAAAAAAAAAAAGAGCTTGGGTTATTTGGATTGTGCCCTTTTCAATTCCAGCTGTCTTGTTCTGGAGCAAATCCTTGTTGGAGTTGGGACCAATAGCCCTATCCCTGCACAGTGCACACCTCTTTTGGATATTTGAGGACAACCCATCAACATCATCAATAATTTATTGTGTCTGCCCTTGTAATTTCCCTCCAATTTGGGGCTTTTTCTCCATTCTGATTTTGTTTGCATTTAATGAGTGTTTTTGGGTTGATCTGGATTCTGAAAACTCCCAAATTGTTCTTATTATCTTTATATTTTTTTTCTATTAATTTCCGTTTCTGCATTATTTTTTTAATGTTACAGTGAACATATGGGTAAATTGCTAGGTAAGTTAAATTTAACACTATTATTTGAAAGATGAGAAAGGTTATAGAGTAGTAGAGTAAGGTCTTGCTGATTAAACAGGTCAGTACACTGATTGTTTTTTAAACAGTCAAAATCTTTGATAGCTACCGTGTTTTGATGTTAAAATTAAATATCAGTTTCATTATTTTTATTTATCTTTTTGGTCGGTTTACAGGGTTGAAAATAGGGGAAATACCTGGTGGGTATTTAGTATTTTCAGTCACAAAGGGTTAAAACGTGAACAGCCTAGAGTATTTTCATTTCTATGGTTAACAACCAAGGAATCTTTCTGTCGCTTTTACTGTTCTATATGGACTTTGTTAGGTGAAAAGCTGTAAGTGCTCAGTACTCATTTGCACTTCTTTTTTTTTTAATTTTCTTGTAAAAGCGCTTATAACAGTTAAAAAAAAAATTTATGATTTCATAAAAAATGTGAGTGGAAGCACTTTCCGGGCTTAAAAAATATGTTTTGTGTTTCCTCAAACTATTTTTTCCTAAAACCGCGTTTGTCTTATACAACTTATAACTGAAAACAGATCCTATTAATTTGATCCAAGCTCTAGAGTAGGGACTTCTATCCTTTATTTTGAATTTTCTTCAAAATTTCAAAAATTTCTGATTATTGAAGCTTTTATGCTCTCATTTTCTTGCCATTTTGATTTACATTAAAGTCTTTTTTCCAAAAAAATTGTATTTGGTTGGAACTTTGCCTCCTCTTAATTTGTTTATCAACTTTTGGGATTAAATTAAGTGGTTTACAATGATTATACTGTATGGTAATACACTAGAAGGAGCTAAATTACAGGGAGGCTGCTTTCATAGCTGTAGAATTGAGTCTGAAAGTCCTTGTGTGGCAGTAGTGGAAATGGAGACGTTTAATTTTTGTGGACCTACGCTGTAAAAACTGTTGTTATCAGTATGGCTGACGGTAACTGAGATTTTGTTTTGTTAGCATTGGGTATGACAGTGTGGTATTCTAATTATTTTGGTTTTCTCTTCTTTGTTTGAATTAATTCTTCACATTCTTTTTCACATTTCACAATCTGAAAAACCTTATTAGGAAATTACCATTATACTCAATTTACTACTATTCATTGTATTATTATTATTATTATTATTATTGTTATTATTATTGTTTTACTTTTCTTTGTTTTTTAACACCCATTTATTGTATCTCACGTTTTATGGTTTTCAGATATTTCTCATGGTCTAACTGAACTTTCTTTCATTTTCTTTCATCAATAGGTCAGCACTTCACAAGAATCCAATATTCCAATTGTGGTGTAAACCTCCATTGAAATATTTACTTCGTCAAGTTTTCTGATTTTTTTTCCTAGGGGTTAATCTCTGATTCAGCTATCTTGGTGTGTTCTGGGTCCGTTTGCATCTGTACTTGCTTACCTGAATGGTATGATGCTTGTGCTTGCCTTAATTAGTAAAGATGTTGGTGATATTTACTACTGAAATAATTTAGATCCAATTGCCAAGAATAATTTTAGAAAAGAGATGGCTTTGGAAATTGATTTAGTATAAATATTAATTCAGTTTAGTAGATTATTTTCTTCTCTTTTTCCTTTGTAATATAGAGCTCAGTGGCTTCAACAAAGGCTAGATGACAGTGGATGAAGGGGGGAATACCTCTGTTTGGACTCGTGAGCAGGATAAGGCATTTGAGAATGCCCTGGCAACTCATCCTGAGGATTCATCTGATAGATGGGAGAAGATTGCCGCAGATGTACCAGGGAAAACCCTAGAGGAAATTAAACATCATTATGATCTCTTGGTTGATGATGTTGAACGAATTGAATCGGGTTGCATTCCTCTGCCTTCCTACAATTCTTCTTCTGAAGGTTCAGCTGGTCATGCCGGTGATGAAGGAACTAGTAAGAAAGGTGGACATTTCAACAATGAGTCCCATCATGGAAGCAAGACTTCAAGGTCAGATCAGGAACGCCGTAAAGGCATTGCTTGGACAGAGGAAGAACACAGGCGAGTTCTTTTTCCACATATTTATTTGTGATTCATACCATAAATAGTTGGCATCTGGGAAAACATCTAAATTATATTAAGCACGAGTATTCTTTTGGATAATGGTTACAATACTAATTATTGTTTAAGATGTTGTTATATAGTATTTATAGCTTCTAGATCAGTTACAACTTACTGAAGTTCAAGTTTGTCTTGTGTTACTTTAAGAACTATGACCTTTTTGCTTTTTCCTGATGATAATTTTTGTAATGTTACTTTGTACAAGAAATGACGTTGTCTTGATAATAGTTGCTTATGTTATGATAAGTGTGTAATTTAGGAGTAGCTTCTGCACATTAGCTTAACTGGTATAACATATTATGGTGAACTTTTGGTTGTCAAGTTTGTAGGTTTTATTTCTATATGGTTTCTGGGAATTATAATATATAGTGAAAGAAAAGGGATATATTGGATTAATAAGCACAATTTGTTTGTTAATTTTCTGGCTTTTTTGTGTGTATTACTTAACAGAATTATCTGGCTATTTTATTTCATTGTGGCTTAATTACAGTGCTGTGAGTTTTGTTATTTTGTTTGGATACAGATGAGGGACACAGGTTAATTATTGGGGCTTTGAATTAGTTTTGGGATTTTTTTTAACTATTTCCTGATCAAGAAACCAGTTAGGTCAGAATCATAGTAGACAAGAAGTTAATCCTTGGTTTTTCGATGGTGCTTGTTTGCTGATTCCCGACAAAAGAAGTAATTTAGTGCTGCTCTGGCCTTACCTGTTTTATCGATCCTTTGTTTACTATGAGTAATTTGCAAAACATAAGGAGCTATGGTGTGAATTATTTAATGGCACATAGGTTTTCATTTTGTGGTTTCATGTGATCATTAAATACTTGTGGATATTGTAATCATATTATGCTATGCTCTGTCGTGATGATAAGTTACCAAATAATTTGTTTGATATCATATTAACCTTTCCAATAAAATATGACAAAGGCATTTCTTTTCCATAGAGATATCATAGCTTAAGCATTGATGATTCCATAGCAGAAATGTCATTTAAGTGTCAGGTTAAATACACCAGTGATCCCTAAACTTTTATCTCAAGCAATAAAGTCTCTAGACCCTTGACTTTGTTATAATTAATGACAACATTAGTTGTCCATTTTAATTTAATGTATAATGTTCACCTTTCTATCACATGAGCCCTGATTAAGTGGCATCTATCATATCTTAATTGTAAGAATATCAAAATGGTAGTGAAAAATTATGGACCAGAGATGATAAACAGCTTCTAAGAAATCCCCTTAATTGTTCTGAAATAATAAATATAGGGACGGAAGTGATCGAGTTAAAAGAGTTAGGAATGCAATGCAAAAGCTTTAGGGACTACTGTATATTTAACTTGTTAGGTATCAAATATCGGTTGAGTGAAACAATTCCCTGAAATTTGAGCTGAGTATGTGGATAAGGATATACTGATATTAGTTCATATTTTTATAACCTTGTTCTTAGCATGCGGAAGATGTCCATTAGACATGAATTTATAAAAGGGTATGAGTCATTTTGATGAATTGAAAAGCTGAATACTTGAATCTCTAATGGAAAGACGTTGAACTCACGATCTCTTGTTTTGATACCACATTAAGAACCGGGTCTAGAAAATGTGAGCTCATAGGAGCTAACATTAGTTAAAGTTCTAAAATGGACTTAATAGGTCTAGAATAGGCTATTTTTAAATTTTATTATAATTTAGTAATCTAAACAAAGCGGCGAACAATTAATCGATATTTTTAGGTGAAAACAATCTAGGACATAATCGCGATTTAAGAGGAAAACCACTGGTCTATCGAACCACCTAACTTTTCACTGTGAAATCAAACATTTAAGTACACATTCGGTCTTATGCTATCCTCCTTAGGATACTGCCCCAATGTACCTAACTTACAAACCTCTGTTTTGTTTTTACAGTTTTCAAGATTAGCGTGAGCGTTATCCAGAGTGACGTTCGAATTAGTTCTTTGTCAATCAGACACTTTCATGGATCAACTTGCAATCAAGGTTAACACAAAAAGCACAAGTATCGTGTGCATTTTTGAACGGATTTAATAATGAATAGTTCTAACTTGATGATTCAAAACATATATCAATTAAATCAAATCAACTAGCAAATCCTAGAGCATGCAGATTGAGCACAAGTTTAATAAAAATAACTTTTTTAAAATTTAATAATTAAATCAAATAATCATGATCACACGCATAATTATTTGGTTTAAACATGCAAGACCCTAATAAAAAAAGCTATATGAACATGAAAATATGAAACAAATAGGCTTAGATCTATATTAGTATAATCATATGAAGATATATGATGAAATGATAAAGTTTAGCCTAAATAAAAAAGAGTAAAAGAGAAGAGAAACTAACTGTTACAACCTTGTGCTCCTTTAGAAAACTGCTCTATAATTGTGTGTATTATTGTGAGAGAAGAGTAACGTATTTATAAAAAACCTAAAGGCAAAACATTTGATATGGCATAATTTTATAGGTAGTTGGCTGCTAGTTGAGATTAAGAAATGAATGAGAGAGGACTAAATACGTCAGTATTCAATAGTCAGATCGATCCCTCTTAAAAATAAGTTAGCAATGGTTTGTCTCAGGTGAGGATTGATCCTTTTCTCTTCAGACCTCTTTTTAAAAGATACGCAGTTTGACATGATCGATTAAGAATCATTTAAAGATTGGTCCAGAGTGGGATCGATCCCGTTATCTAAGAAGGCTTATAACTCAATCGTACAACATCAGAAATGATTCAACCAAAACTCTATATTAAATGTATTTAAATATGTATGCAACAGTACCTAAATATGAGTCATTTGAGCACTGTGATTACGATGCGATACATGTTTTTTTGATTCATGTTGTAAACATTTGTTAGTGAATGAATGAGTGAAATCCTATGTGTGATAGTTATAAAGGATATACCTAAAGTACAACTATCTTGAAACTGAGCGTTTTTTCGACTTTCTTTGATAGACTTGATAACGAGCTTAAAGATAAGGTTATATGTAAATATTTTGTCCACGAAAATAGCAAATACTCGTAGTCCTTTTAAATAGTTAACAGCATAATATTTTATATCTCGATAAAATTATCTTCGAAGACCATTTAAAAGATTGAATGCTTCGTATAGAGTCTTGAATTGAGTTTCTTACATTCCTAGAAAGCTGCTAGCTTACTTTTCTCCTGTGTTGCTGCAGGCTTTTAACATTTAAGGGATACTTTTATGGTATTCCATATTAGTGTAGTAGTTGTCTTATCTGTGTTTATTTTTCCTTATGGTCCTTACTTTCATAAATTAGCTGGATTTGGGTAGCACACTTAATGTCCTTGGACTAGAGCTCGTTGACTATTTAGATGTCAATAATATTTAGAGTTGTTCTGAGTAGCTTTACTGGAGTCATTTGCAATTATTAGGTTCAATTCATACAAAACAATATATTCCTCAAACTCTTTCAGCTAATTTTAGGCAATGGTAATGTAGGGTCTTTCCCTCAAGAAAAAGAAGGAATAAGAAAATGAAAAGATCAATTTTACACAATAAGAAATGCAGAGCCCAATTATCAATGCACACATACATTGTGATACACGAAATCCACTCCTCCAAATGTGCTGTTATTTTGAAACATTAGGTATATAATATTTAGTTTCTATATGAGGGCTCGAGAATCTTGTATTTAATATATTAAGCTCTCATTATTTTTATATTATTAAGAAGAATAACAGAAAATTATAATGTCCTTGTTTGATTTTCTTCTTCCCTTATCAACTTTTTTCGATTCTTTAATATTCTAGCTTCTATCTTTACCTCTCTTTTTTAAATAATATTTCTACTTGTTATTATGACCTAATTGATAACCCTTTAAACTTCTTATTTAGAGTTCAGACCATTAATGAATAAGCATCTACATAGCATTTGGACACTATCACTTTGTTTTTTTATTCATATTGAAATTTTAGGGCTTTGCTTTCTCTTATTTTATATTAGTCTTATAGTCTGTGAATATAACACTAGTTTATTTGTGATATTTGAAGAACCGAGGTTGAAAAGCTTAAACAAGTTAACGGCGAATTATATTGCAATCTTCTGTGTGGGGTATTTTTCCTAAAATAATAGAAATCATAATTGGATTATTTATTTGGAAAGAAATGTCTTTTGAAGGTGAAGCTATTGCACATAAACCTGCAGTCCCTCCAAACATGGCTTCACCAAGTATGCTCTTTCTAAGAAGTCTAAGTTTTTCATTTGGCAATTATGTATGTCATGTTTATCCATGGCATAAAAGAATTAGTTTTCCCAGAAGAACTGCTTGTAGCTTCATGTAGCTCCATTTACATCTGTTAGATCAAAAAGGTTTGGACGAATAGTAGATTGTTTTTTAGTTGTACAATCTTTTTGCCCTATTGATGCAGAAGCAGGGAGCCTATCTTGTGTTCACTATAAGTTTCATTTAACTTTCATGTCATTTACCTTGGTTTTATTTTCATTTCACTGTTTCATTTATTTTATCTTTTTTCTTTCACTTTTGACAGCTGGACAGGTAGTGGGAGATGTCCTTACTGCTTTTAGAATATTTTTGTCCTTTAGCATAACAGAATGGTAGTGAAAGGATAGAGGTTTTGGTGTAGGGAGTCAGTTTTTGCTTGCTTAGAATGTTTTGTATTGAGAGTTTCCTCTCTGTTTTGATTAATGAGTTTGGTTAGAACCGAACTATTCTATCTTTATTTGGGGTCTTTAATTCCTCAGATTAAACTGTTTTTTACACCAAATTGGTATCAGAGCACAGGTCTCCCCTGAGCAACGATGGCTAACACTGGTGATGGAGGCCAACTTGATTTGGACGAAGCTTCAATCCCGAGAGTTCTTGCATCTTACCTCCCTGACTAAGAACAGAAGAGCGAAACCCAGTTTCGATCCTTTCTGCATGAGTTTTGTCAGTCTCTAAATCAATTTTGCAATGAGATGATGCTGAGAGGACTGACGTCCAGCGAGCCATTTTGACTGTCCTCCACTTTGAAACACCCATCCATGTCTAACCCACCCTTTAACCCAGCCCCAGTCGACTTGGTTGATGGAGTAGACTGCCATAGAGCCTTCCCTTCACCCATTCCTATTACCCATCAGTGAGTACACATACCAGACCACTACAGTTTCACTCCTGAAAATGTTTCAATAATCAGACATCCCAGAACTTTGCCTCCCAATGAAACTGAATATATCCACCACACTGCAACACTACACCTTATAGACCCAGAACCACTGAATGTGTAGATTTTAGGAATAAAAATGACCTTCCTAGTTATGCTGGCCAAATGAATATTTTTTATATTTTGGACTGGGTAAAATTAGGGGATAATTTCTTTGATTACATTGAAATTGCCGAGGGAAAACAAGTTAAAATGGTAGCATACATGCTCAAGGGGGAGAACATGCTTGGTGGGATAGAATCCAAGCTACTAGGAGGAGACCTAAGGAGCTAACCATCAATTCTTGGGCATGGATGAGGAGGCTCATGTTTGATCACTTTTTACCATCAGATTATCAACAGACCCTTTTCAAACAATACCACCATTGTCAACAAGGTACCAGGACTGTGGTTGAGTATATTGATGAGTTTCAAGAACTCAGGTTAGAAATGACCTCTATAAGAGTGAATCTCAGGAAATTATGAGGTTTATTACTGGTTTGAGGAAACCTATTAGAATCCAAATTGATGTTCGCAATGTTACCAGTTTTCCAGAAGTTGTCACCTTAGTCATTAAATATGAGGCTCAACTTAGAAAAACACGTAGAGTTCCTTTTTAAAAAAAAATAGTTTTGAAACCTACCTAGGTAAACGACCCGACTTTAATACCTCTCAACCAAACCCACCAATTAACTCCTATAAAGGATAATCCAAAAAATGCCACCAGAAATCATGGTCAACAACCACTGAATGAAGTTAAGCCTAACTCTTATGCCAAGATTGATATCCTTAAGTGCTTTGAGTGTAATCAACCAGGGCACAGATCAATATAATGTCCCTTGAGGAAGACTGCACATTGTTGAAGGCTTAAGTGATCAATTGTAAGGTCTTGATTGTGAAGAAGAAAAGGGAATAAATTTTGATGAAATAGAGTATTTAGTGGGAGATGAAGGTGATAAATTTGCTTATACATTGTTCAGATGATCTTTTTAGGCCCAAAGGAATCTCGACTTATTCAGAGGCATGTGATTTTTAGGATAGGTTGCACCATCAACAAGAAGGCTTGTGAGGTGATAATAGATAGTGAAAATTTAGAGAATTTAGTGTCAAAAAAGGTGGTGAAAGCCATGGGCTTGCAACTATTAAACATCCCCACCCTTATAAAGTGAGATGGATTAAGAAGGGGACTGAATTCATGGTTATTCAAAGTGCAAGGTTCTAGTTTCAATTGGAAAGTATTATCAAGATGAAGTAGAATGTGACATCATTGACATGGATGCTTTTGTCATGTGCTCCTTGGGAGACCTTGGCAATTTAATAGGAATACCATACATAAGGGTCAAGAAAACACCTATGTTTTTGTATGGCATAACAAGAAGGTTGTTCACATCCCACAATCTAAGAAAGCTAGTTCAACTACTGTGGAGGCTTAAAGTAAACCAGTGTTACTGGTGCTGAAGTTAAACAAGAAGTGAGGAAGTATCAACAGTTTTATAGGTGACTAAGAACACTAAGTAGCTACCAATGGTTTTGAAGGCACCTTTAGAGGAATTCCAAAATATAGCTCCAGAGGAATCACCTAGTGAACTACCCCTACTTAGAAACATCCAACACCAAATAAATTTTGTTCCTAGTACTAAACTGCACAACTTGCCACACCATCAAATGAGCCCTAAGAATCATGATATTCTATAAGAAATAGTGGAAGTCTTGTTGAAGAAAAAGCATATAAAAGATAGTTTAAGTCCTTGTGCTATACCTGCTTTGCTAGTGCCCAAGATAGATGGAAGTTGTAGGATGTGTTGATATTAGAGTTGTCAATAAGATTAAAGTGAAGTAATGATTCCCCATTCCAAGGTTGAAGGACATGTTGGATAAGTTGGGAGGAGCTATGATATATTCTAAGCTAGATCTCAAAAGTAGATACCATCAAATCTAGGATTTGACTTGAAAATGAGTGGAGAACAACCTTCATAACTAAAAAGGGGATTGTATGAATGGCATGTGATGCCATTTGGGTTATGTAATGCACCCAAATTAGGTGCCAAAACCCTTTACCGGTTAGTTTGTTGTAGTTTATTTTGATGACATCTTGATTTATAATAAGGGTATTGATGAGCACATGAAACACTTAAGGACAATTTTGGGGGGTGTTGAGAGATAACAAGTTGCTTTTATACCTCAAAAAGTATGAATTCTCAACTAAGGAATTGATTTTCCTTGGCTTTGTCATTGGTTCAAATAGGGTTTATGTTGACCCTAAAAAGAGACAAGTTTTGAGAGAGTAGCCTATTTCATTCAATGTTCACGAGGTGAGGAGTTTTCACGGCTTTGCAACTTTTTATAGGAGGTTTATAAAAGAATTTAGCTTTTTAGTTGCACCTATAATTGATTGTTTGAAGGACAAGTTCTGTTAGGGGAAAATTAGTAAGGAAGTTTTGATCTAATTAAAGGAAAGCTAACAAGTGCACCCATTTTAGTATTGCCCAATTTTGGGTTAGTTCTTGAAGTGGAGACTGATGCTTCGGGTATTGAGATTGGAGCTATGTTGATGCAAGAACGGAGGGTGATAAAATATTTCAGTGAGAAATTGAGTGATGCAAGAAGAAAATGGTTGACCTATGAGCAAGAGTTCTATGTTGTGGTTAGGGCCTTCCTACACGAGGAACACTATCAAATTCAAAAAGAGTTTGCATTGCATAGTGACCATTAATCTCCAATTTTTGAATTCTCAAAAGACGTTGAGTAAAATGCATATCAGGTTGGTTTTATTTCCTCAAAGGTTCAATTTTGTTTTCAAATACAAGATGGGCAAGCAAAATATTGTGGTTGATGCACTCAGCAGGCAAGCACATGTTCTTTCTGTTACAAGAGAAAAAATTCTCAGTTTTGAAGAACTTAAAACCTTATATGAGGCAGATAAGGATTTTAAAGAAAATTGGCAGAATTGTGTGGACAAAGATTTCAAGGGTGACTATCACATTTATGATGGTTATTTGTTTCAGGTTTCAGACTGTTCATCTCAAGAGCTTCCCTTAGGGAATTGCTGATTAAAGAGCACCACTCAAATGGATTTTCAGATCATATTGGGAGAGAGAAAACTCTTAGTGCTTTAGAAGAAAAGTATTTTTGGTCACAGATGAAGAAAGAAGTGGCAAAATTTGTGCAAAGGTGCCCTATTTGTCAAACTGCAAAAGGAATATCCCAAAATACAGGATTATTCTCACCTTTACCCATTCCTCAAAGCATTTGGGAAGATTTGAATATGGATTTCATTATGGGTTACCAAAAACTCCTAGACATCTAGATTCTGTAATGATGGTTGTAGACAAATTCGATGGCTCACTTTGTCGCATGTAAGAAAACACGAGATGCTAGCAACATAGCAATGTTATTCTTCAAGGAAGTGGTCAAGCTACATGGGGTTTCTAAACCTGTGGTAACTGACAGAGATGTTCAGTTTACCAATCATTTCTGGATGGAGTTATGGAAGAGGTTTGGGCATGAACTAAAGTTTAGCACCACCTATCATCCACAAACAAATAGGCAAATTGAAGTGATAAACAAAACATTTTATGGGAACAAACGATAACACTGGGATTTGACACTGCCCCATGCTAAATTTTCCTACAATAGCTTGGTCAATAGATCCACTGGTCAATCTCCTTTATGATTGCTTACATTAAGGTACCCAATTTTGTCACTGATCTTACAACTTTGACTATTTTTAAAAGCCAGTTTAGCTAGTAAGACTAGGAAAGAAGCTGTTCAGTTTCTTGATGAAGTTGGGGCACATTTGGAAGCTGCTGCTCTTAAGTACAAGGAGAAAGATGACAAGAAATGTAGGTTTGAGTCATTTGCAGTGGGTGATTTGGTAATGGCACACATCAGTAAAGGGAGGACTCCCGCAAAGACTTATTCTAAGCTTTAGGATCGAAAGTAGCCCTTACAGGATTGTCAAGAAAATCGGAGATAATGCTTTTGTGTTGGGTCTACCAGACTAAGGGAATCTCCCCCAACTTTCAATGTTGCTTGCGTGTTTTAATATCATCCTGTGGATGAAGGGGAAGTTTTATGTGAAGATGTGCAACCACCAGACTCTGCAATAGTGCTAGGAGGCACTGTTCTTTAAGAAAGGAGCAATGATGCAGGAGCCTAGCTTATGTTCATGTTATTTAATTGGCCCAAATCAAAAAAGACCCAAACCCATATATTAAAACCCTTCCCCTCTTTCCCTTTATATATATGTATAACTTCTTGCGTGAAGTTTTGTTTTTGAGCCACCAGAGAAAGACAGCCGCAGAGAAAAAAAAAGAAAAAAAAAACAGCAACCGAAGAAAAGGAAATCAGTTTAGCAGCCACTGGAGAAGAACAAAAGAGAATAGGGAACGCAGCAGCTAAGAAGAACAAAACAGCCAGCAGCTGCGTGAGAATTGGAAGATAGAGAACAGCGCAGTTTCTTCGCCACCTCCACGCTCTCTCTTGTTCGGTAATATCAAATAAAGCTGAAATTTATTTGCTGGATTTGTTTGGTGATTCTTTGCAGAAAATATGTGGGTACATTTTGATATTAGTGTATTTTGTTGAAACTCTCTGGAAATTGGTGTTTGTATCTCCTTTTGATTATTAATGGATTTTCCTCGGTGTGCCGTCGTCAGTGGAGTAGACTTTTCACATTGAAAAGTTGAACCACTTAAATCATTGTGTGCCATTTAATTTCTTACTAATTATTTTTTGCCGTTACCCATTATTATTAATTTGTACAACCAAAATTAGACCCGATCTTTGCTTCCGCAAGTGCTAATTTATAACAAATTGGTATCAGAGCATTGGGTTATTCTGTTATTTATTGGAATTGATCAAGTTTGCTCTTTTTGGATTTATTTTGAGCTTCTGGTTATCTGATTGGTGTCATATTTTCTGGGTAGTGCTTCTGTTTATTTAATATTGGGTTTTCTGTCATGGCGGCAAAATATGAAATTGAGAAATTCAATGGTAGAAATGATTTCAGTCTTTGGCGTATGAAGATGCGGGCCGTATTAGTTAAAGAAGGGCTCGTTAAGACACTTGAAGGTAAGGATAAATTGTCAGAAAAATTGACTGATGAAGAAAAAGATGCATTAATGGAAAATGCTCTCAGTTTAATTCAGTTATTCTTGTCTGATGAGGTATTACGCGAGGTTGGTGATGAGGAATCTCCTGCTGGGTTATGGCTTAAATTGGAGAATTTGTATATGACCAAGTCTTTGACCAGTCGGTTATATTTGAAGCAGCGTTTGTATACATTCAGAATGTCAGAAGGTACACTTTGTACGATCATCTTGATGAATTTACTAAAATTATTCGTGATCTGAAAAATGGTGGTATTAAGATTGATGATGAGGATCGGGCCTTAGTTCTATTATGTTCTTTACCTCATTCATTTGAACATTTTTTTGATACCATGCTATATGGGCGAGACACTATTTCTTTGGAAGATGTCAAAGCAGCTTTGAATTCCAGAGAGTTGAAGAAAAAGGTGTCTACAAGCAACAATGATAATAGCAGTGGTTTATTTGTCAGAGGTAGAAATCAAGAAAAAGGCACAAGCAATAATAGAGGCAAGTCTAGATCCAAATCTAGAAAAAGAAAAGATAAATGCAATTATTGCCGTCAGGAAGGGCACTGGAAAGTAAATTGTCCGAAACTCAAAGGTAAAGGAAAATCTGCCACAACGTCTTCTGGTACTAATGATGTCGCTGGTGTTGCAGATAATTCTGGTTCTGATGGTGAAAATGTTCTATCAGTATCTACTGGTTCTCCTAAAGATGTTTGGATTCTTGATTCGGGTTGTACTTACCATATGTGCCCCAGTAGAGATTGGTTTGCTACTTATCAGTCTATTGATGGGGGTGTTGTCTTGATGGGAAACAATATGTCCTGCAAGGTTGTTGGTATTGGTACTGTTCGAATTAAGATGCATGATGGTATTGTTAGGACTTTAAAAGATGTTCGCCATGTTCCAGATTTGAAAAAGAATTTGATATCTTTGGGTACTCTTGATTCACAAGGCTATAAGTATGTAGCTGAAGGTGGAGTCTTAAAAGTTAGTAAGGGTGCTCTCGTTGTTATTAAAGGGCAATTGTCGCGTGGTCTCTATATGCTTCAAGGTAGCACTGTTATTGGTAGTGTATCAGTTTTATCCTCGTCAGATCAAGATTCAGACACTACTCGATTATGGCATATGCGGCTTGTGCATATGAGTGAGGCAGGGATGTCTATTTTGAGCAAACGGGATTTGCTTTGTGGTCAGAAAACTGGGAAACTTGATTTCTGTGAGCATTGTGTCTATGGAAAGCATCATAGGGTCAAATTCAGTACAACCATCCATAAAACGAAAGGTACTGTTGATTATATTCATTCAGATCTTTGGGGTCCTCGTGTTGTGTCTAAGGGTGGTGCCCGATATATGTTGACTTTTATTGATGACTTCTCTCGTCATGTATGGGTGTATTTTTTGAAGAATAAGAATGATGCGTTCTTAAAATTTGTAAAATTCAAGGCTTGTATAGAAAATAAAACAGGCAAGAAAATCAAGCATTTGAGAACTGATAATGGTTTGGAATTTTGTGACAGTCAGTTTAATAAGTTCTGTGAAAGAAATGGCATAGTGAGACATCGCATTGTGCGTCATACACCACAGCAAAATGGAGTAGCAGAATGTATGAATAGGACTCTCTTAGAAAGAGCTCGTTGTATGCTCTTTCAAGCTAACTTGGATAAATCCTTTTGGGCTGAAGCTTGTAACCATGCCTGCTATTTGGTGAATCGGTCTCCATCAACTGCAATTGAGTTGAAGATTCCGTTTGAGGTATTCTTTGGTACTCTTGCTAATTATTTTGATTTGAAAGTTTTTGGTTGTCCTGCTTATGCTCATGTTAATGATGGTAAACTTCAGCCTAGGGTATTAAAATGCATATTTTTGGGGTATCCTTCTGGGGTGAAGGGTTATAGATTATGGTGTGTTGAACCCAAGTCACCTAAATTTTTGATTAGTAGAGATATTAAGTTTGATGAGTTTTCCATGTTGCAAAAGAAAAAAGAATCTATTGTTGCAGATAAAGACCACGGTGTTAGTGAGCAGGTGGAGCTTGAGAGTGGAGCTCCTAGTCAAGTGCAAGAGGGCACTTCAGATCAGCCATCTGTGGATGAGATAGATGATTCTGCTCATGATGTAGCAGAAGAGCAACATGAGCAACCATACAGTATCGCTAAGGGTAAAGGAATAAGAGAGATTCGACGCCCTCAGAGGTACGCAGATGTAGACTTAGTTTCTTTTGCATTGTCTGTGGCAGAGTCTATTAAGGTGTATGAACCTTCTAGTTATCATGTAACTGTCACTTGTGATGAGTCTGTTCAGTGGTTGGTTGCTATGAATGAAGAAATTGAATCACTTCATAAGAATCATACTTGGGAATTAGTGAAACCGTCTAAGGGCCAGAAGATTGTTGGAAACAAATGGGTCTTCAAGAAAAAGGAAGGTATACCTGAGGTTGAAGCAGCTAGGTTTAAGGCACGTGTTGTTGCAAAGGGCTATTATCAGAAGAAAGGTATTGACTTCAATGAAGTATTTTCACCTGTTGTAAAACATAGCTCTATTCGTGTGTTGCTTGCTATGGTTGCATTGTTTGACATGGAATTAGAACAACTTGATGTCAAGACAACATTCTTACATGGTGAGCTTGAGGAACAAATATATATGCATCAACCAGAGGGGTTTGTTGTTCCAGGTAAGGAAGATCGTGTTTGTTTATTGAAAAAGTTTTTATATGGGCTGAAGCAATCTCCTAGGCAGTGGTATAAGCGGTTTGATTCTTTTATGATTAATCATGGTTACTCTAGGAGTGATTATGATAGTTGTGTTTATCATAAAAGATTTCATGATGGTTCATCCATTTATTTGTTGCTTTATGTTGATGACATGCTTATTGCTTCTAAGAATAAGTCTGAGATTTAGAAATTAAAGTCTCAACTTAATGGTGAGTTTGAGATGAAAGATTTGGGTGTAGCGAAGAAAATTTTGGGTATGGAAATTTACAGGGATAGACAAGCGAGCAAGCATTATTTGACTCAGAAAAGTTATATTGAAAAAGTTCTTGAACGTTTTGGTATGAAAGATTCTAAACCTATGAGTACGCCGTTAGCTGCGCATTTCAGGCTTTCTTTGGATTTGTCACCACAGCCAGAAGAAGAAGAGCGGTACATGTCTCAAGTTCCATATGCTAGTGCCGTTGGTAGTTTGATGTACGCTATGGTTTGTACTCGTCCAGACATTTCACATGCAGTTAGTGTTGTCAGCAGATATATGGGTAATCCTGGTAAGGGTCATTGGCAAGCAGTGAAATGGATACTTCGGTATTTGAGAGGTACATCTAATTTTGGTTTGGTATATGATGGGAGTTCTAATACTGGTTGCAATGTTATTGGTTATGTGGATTCCGATTATGCTGGTGATCTGGATAGAAGAAGATCTCTGACAGGTTATGTCTTCACTCTTTCTCATTGTGCCATTAGTTGGAAGGCTATTTTACAGTCTACAGTTGCTTTGTCTACGACAGAGGTAGAGTATATGGCAGCATCAGAAGCAGTGAAAGAAGCTATTTGGCTTAGAGGTTTGGTTTGTGATTTGGGTTTACAACAGGATACTTCTGTTGTATTTTGTGATAGTCAGAGTGCGATAAATTTGACTAAGAATACTATGTATCATGAAAGAACCAAACATATCGATGTCAGATATCACTTTGTTCGTAACATTGTCTCTCAGGGTGCTATTATTGTCAATAAGATAGTCACTGTAGAGAATCCAGTAGATATGTTAACCAAACCAGTTCCATTTAACAAGTTCAAGCATTGTTTGGACTTGATTGGTATTTGCAAAAGATGATCACCCTTCGGGGCTTTAGACGACGGTTATTTAGTAATTCGAGGAATTTCATTTGAAGAATTTGTTTTCTGTTTTGAGCCAAGGTGAAAATTTGTTATTTAATTGGTCCAAATCAAAAAAGACCCAAACCCATATATTAAAACCCTTCCCCTCTTTCCCTTTATATATATATGTATAACTTCTTGCGTGAAGTTTTGTTTTTGAGCCACTAGAGAAAGACAGCCACAGAGAAAAAAAAAGAAAAAAAAACAGCAACCGAAGAAAAGGAAATCAGTTTAGCAGCCACTGGAGAAGAACAAAAGAGAACAGGGAATGCAGCAGCTAAGAAGAACAAAACAGCCAGCAGCTGCGTGAGAATTGGAAGATAGAGAACAGCGCAGTTTCTTCGCCACCTCCACGCTCTCTCTTGTTCGGTAATATCAAATAAAGCTGAAATTTATTTGCTGGATTTGTTTGGTGATTCTTTGCAGAAAATATGTGGGTACATTTTGATATTAGTGTATTTTGTTGAAATTCTCTGGAAATTGGTGTTTGTATCTCCTTTTGATTATTAATGGATTTTCCTCGGTATGCTGTCGTCAGTGGAGTAGACTTTTCACATTGAAAAGTTGAAACACTTAAATCATTGTGTGCCATTTAATTTCTTACTACTTATTATATTTTGCCGTTACCCATTATTATTAATTTGTGCAACCAAAATTAGACCCGATCTTTGTTTCCGCAAGTACTAATTTATAACAGTTCACTATAAGTTTCATTTGACTTTCATGTCATTTACCTTGGTTTTATTGTCATTTTACTGTTTCGTTTATTTTAACATTTTTCTCACTTTTGACAGCTGGACAGGTAGTGGGAGATGTCCTTACTGCTTTAGAATATTTTTGTCCTTTAGCATAACAGAATGGTAGTGAAGGGATAGAGGTTTTGGTGTAGGGAGTGAGTTTTTGCTTGCTTAGAATGTTTTGCATTGGGAGTTTCCTCTCTGTTTTGATTGATGAATTTTCTGGGTCAGAACCGAAGTTCTATCCTTATTTGAGGTTTTTAATTCCTCAGATTAAACTGGTTTTTACACCACCTATTAAGTGAATAATATAGTAAGTGTTTCATTTATATACTCAACCTTGTGTTTTCCAACTAATGAAATGAAAATGAGAAACAGGTTTATCACTTTCCCTCGTAATGAGCAAATAGCTGACTTATGCCATGGCTCTGCCTTCTTTTCCATTTTTGTAGTTTGACTGGGTTATTGTGATATAAAAGAAGAGCAAAGTGTGTGTGTGTGTGATGGAAGTAATTTCGCTATGTTTTGATGTTTTGGAGAGAAGTGATGGAGGATATGAGAGTTGGGTTGGTTGAGTACTTGGAAAGTTGTGTCTGCATTTGGCTTTTTGTTTCTTGTCCTTATGGCCGAGGCCAGGGTAGGGCCTTTTACCCCCATTTTGCAAAAATGTCTTAGTTTCATGCTGGTATTTGGATCTCAGGAATGGGATTAAATATGCTTCTATTTGGCTGGATGATGATGTATGATCCATATTGAATGATCATTTCTACTGATACATGCTTATATTCATGGTTTCTTTCCCGTTTTGAGACAAAGACAATATGATTTTTTTATCTTTCTCTTCTCCTCTGGTTGACTAGATGTGACTCTTAAATTTTTGTGTACCATATTTATAGTTTCTTTTTTATTTGACAAACAGATTATTCCTTCTTGGCTTAGACAAATATGGAAAAGGTGACTGGCGGAGTATATCTCGAAACTTTGTTGTGACAAGAACACCTACACAAGTAGCAAGCCATGCACAAAAGTATTTCATACGTTTAAATTCAATGAACAAGGATAGGAGGAGGTCAAGCATTCATGACATCACTAGTATCAATAATGGAGAAATTTCAGGACCCCAAGGGCCAATCACCGGTCAATCAAATGGTTCAGCTGGTGGATCCTCTGGCAAGTCAATTAAGCAACCTTCTCAACCACCAACTGGAGCCCCAGGGGTCAGCATGTATGGTGCGCCAACAATAGGGCAACCAATCGGAGGACCTCTAGTCTCTGCAGTTGGTACCCCTGTGAATCTTCCTACGCCACCACACATGGCATATGGTGTCCGAGTTCCCGTACCTGGAACCATGGTTCCTGGTGCACCAATGAACATGGTTCCAATGACATACCCAATGCCCCCGACCCCAGCTCATAGGTAAAAGTATGCACTTTCATTGCTAGTTAAAAAAGGACAGGTCATGCAGCTTGTGCTCATATTGGTTCAATTAATATCCATTTGCTCTGGGACTGAATAATGTGCATATTTTGAAGCACAAGTTCAATGCTTCACAGTTATTTGTCTATTTCCTTTCAAATAAACCATGTGGGGAATTACATGAGTCTTGTATAGGCGACTGTGGAGAAGTGGCAATAATTATGGTTAGGACTATTATCTTTCTAGTCTCATAAACATTTTATGGAAATTATTACTCTTAAAGTAGTCATTGCTGAAAAATAGATTTGTGGGTTATGGCAAGAGTTGTAAAGAATCAGTTCATTTAAATAATAGATTAGGTACCATATTCAAGCTGGTAGATTTCTCTATCTGTTTATTCTTTAGGGGGTAGGGTTATCAAATTATCTATCAATCACTTCATTTCTGCATTTTGAAGATTTCCTTTTTGAACTGATTACTTTGCTGAGAATTGAACTCACTGTTACCCTTTAAGATGTAATTAAGGGTATGTTTGTTTAGATTTTTGGGACCATATAAATTTTTTTAAAGCAAAAAAAAAAAAAAAGGAAAAAATTTGTCCGAAGCGTTTTTAAGGTTCAGAAAACACATTTTGTGATTACTGACAAAATCAAATTATAAATGCTTTTTGAAACCCTTTTTTTTAAAGTGTCTGAAATCACTTTTAAAAGAATCACAAGCAAACCCACCCGAAGATCTTTATGTGTTCTTGTTTGCTTTGAAGAATGGAGTATTTTTTGTTCAAATTACCTTATATAGTAGGATTTTTTACTGATCGTTTAGCATTCATGAATTTACAGTTTATCCTTTTAATTTGCTTGTCATTTCATGATACATTTCTAGATCCTTGTTTCCTCTCTCTCTCTTCTCTCCCATTTACGTTGTTGACGTCAGTGATTAATGCCGTCAACTGCTCTATCAACACCAGCGAAACCCAATTCTGTCACTCCCTTCTTCATCCATTGTCTTATTAAACAGAGTTGTACTACTTGCTTCGATCATTTTCAAACAGCTAGCTACTACAGAATTTTCCCCAAGAATGGCTTCTTCTAAATCAAATCCATGTTGTCTGGCTTTGGTTGTTTTCTTGTGCTTGATGCTGATTGCTGATAAAAATCTTCTGGTGTCTCTCTCCAATCTCATATCTCATTATTAAAATCTTGTTCTTGGGCTACATGAGGTATGTGGTTAATTTTCCTCCCTCCGATGCCTTTAATATATAAAATCTCCTAACGATGAACATGATTATATGTCGGTTCAATTCTGGAAACCTATAAATGTATATTAACGGGGACTAACTAGCCAAAGACCCAATTGGAATTCTTATCATAAAAAGTCTCGATGAAAAGATAAATATATTGAATGAATGATCATCTTTACAAGTGTGATTGTGTATCACTTCATGTTTCATGACTAACCTATGTCAGTTTGCACGTACCGTCTTATATATTTGAAGATATAACTATTTAAGTCTATAATTAAAAGAAGTAGATTCCATTTCATTAATTTGATTTGTGATTATACTTTCTTATATTTACATATATTTTACCACATTACACCGATAAAGCTTTTGAAATTCAAATGTTACCAACCCTTTTCAATTTCAATTCTCAAATTTTTAGAAATATTGAAATTAAGTATATATGACAGCTCATTTTCAGTTTCTATTTGCTAAATTTTAAAGTTTAATTTTATAATTTGGATAAATTTTGAAATTTAAATTAAAAATTAATAACCCATTCATATTAAATCATTCTCAAAATAATTAAAAAACTAATATTTATTTTAATAAAAATATACCAAAAGTAAGTGTGAAATTAAATTTTAGAACTTAAAAAGTGAAAAATTAAAAATTAGAAATTAGATATCATACAAACAAATTGAAATTTTAATTTATACTTTTAAATTTAAAATTAGAAATTTGTCAAATAACTTATATTTTTTCCTTATAAAATTTGGAGTTGAAATCCAATTCCAAACCTAAAGAATTAAAAGTTTAAAATTAGGATATTATCAAATATACTCTAACTTAATTGTTATATGAAGATTGTAAAATGATCATTAAAGGATGGTCCTTAAATGGAAAATCTAAATAAATGAATGTGAGTTCGTTTTTATGTGTGGTTAAGAAATATGTTTTACTTGGAAGGATGGTAACTGTATTGAGTAAAATTTAGAATACACAATTTTAAATTTATTAATATTGGATCCAAATAAGTAAATAAATTATTTGTATTATACTCACAATAAAAGACATTATAACACCTTTCAAAGGCAATTCATAAATCGAAGAGAAATACAAACACTCAAAGAGAAAACTAGTGCAAGTGCAAGTGCAAGTAGGACTCGTATAGTTGTAAGTTTCGTCATTGAACTAAACATTTCATCATAGTCTAGTCCATATTGTTGAGAGAAACCACAAGCTACGATATCTTTTTTCAAGTTCTATTATAATTGCTTTTTCAACTGCGGTCTTTAAAGAAAATATCGCTTTTCTTGCTTTAATTTTTCACTTCCACAAGATACTGTTTGCATCTTGTGTTGCTGGTTGTGTAACTTCGTCACCACCAACAACCTCTCACAGGTTTTGACCTTGTAGGTAAGACTTCATACATGTTGCCCATGTGTTATAGTTTTTATTGTTGAGCTTCTTGATTCCTCCAACTATTTAAAGGTCACTCATTGTGTCGACAAGACTTCAACTATACTGAACAAGTTTAACTAAGAAACGTTCAGAGTACTAAACTCCTCACAATTCAAGATAGTTCTACTAAAAACGATCTTTGATCGTCTCGATCTGATACCAATTATTGAGTAAAATTTAGAATACATAAATTTACTAATATTGAGTCCAAACAAGTAAACAAACTACTTGTATTATACCCACAATAAAAGACACTATAATACCTTTAAAAAAAACTCACAAATTGAAGAGAAATACAAACACTCAAAGAAAAAGCTTTCAACTCACACTCAAACTAAAAATACAAAAACTTATTTGTTTTTGATGGGATGATTAAATCAAATACAAGGTAGACTATTTATAGTCTTTATCATGCAATCTACACCACATAAATATAAAACTAAGAAATAATTCTAACCACACAAATATTATCACATTCTACACACTTCTCTTTTCTATATTCTTCTAGATTTTCTCTTTAAAAAATTTCTTCAACCACTCCATTTATTGAGTTCGGGTTAATTTTCAACAACTTTTTTCAACCACTCCATTTATTGAGTTGATGTTGATTTTCAACAAATTTCTTCAATCACTTCATTTATTGAGTTTGTGTTGATTTTCGACAGACTGCACAAGTTTTATACTTATTTTAAAAATGATACTTAAATTTTGTATTTATTTTTTGTAATAGTTTAATCATATTATTATTTAGAACATGATGTAAATATCATATTTGCAATAAATAAGGGGTTTTGATAGCACTTTTCTCTATTTAAAGAGGGAGGGAAGGATTTGGTTAGAAATAAAAAAATCTCCCAATTAGTCTGTACATTCGACTCTTATGCATTTTTATCATAACTAGAAAATCCAAACACATAATCTTAGAAAATCTCTCTCAAAATTCTATAATGTTTTTAGATTCAACATAGTAAAGGCCCGACAATCTCAATTCCATAGAAAAAAATTCGTGTGAGGTGTTATTTATTGCTCTTGTAGTATATTCCCTACTAATTAGATTTTTTTGTCTCTCCACATCTTATTAGTTATTTTATTTTTTTAAAAAAATTACATTAATCTTAAATTTTATTAACTTGGTGTACCACGTCTCACATGCTATACGAGAAATAAATAATCTCATTTCGTGGTGCTCACTAGTTAACCCCACGTTTGCATCTTGAGAGATTGAAACATAATTTGTTTTATAGAGAAAACTATCATATGTGTCTCTTAGATTTTGTCATTTATGTTATTTGATCATTTAGATTATAAATGATGTTATTTAATCTTTAGTTTTTAAAAAAATGACTAATTAGACACAAAACACATTATTTTAATAATTTTTTTTATTAAAATATTATTTTTAAGAAACTAATTAAAGATAAATTGAAATATTTTTATATTAAAATAACATGTTTTTGTCCTTTATTAACCAATTGAGAGAATTTATGGGATTACTACTTAATTTTAAGGCCAATAAAGCAAGCTTTATGTATTTAGTTTGTTACATAGATAAAATAAAATCTATTTTCCAAATTAGTGTTATCCATTTTCAACTCCGAGTTATCAAAACAAATCCGTTTGGAATGGTGAATCTCAACTGCTATCCTATATCCTACAAGGTAGGTAGGTAGGAAGGTAGGTAAAGTATTTTCTGAACGTTACAAGTCAAAGTCATGTTGGGGTTAACGCACTGATAAGAAATGATGGACTATACAATGAATGAAATGATATTTATTATTTTATTTCACTTTTTGCTTCATACATACATAATACATATTAGTGTGCGTGCATGAACCTTTCTATAAAAATAAAATTGACAAATAATAATAAATTTAAGATAAACGGAATCATATATCATGTTTAGTTATTATTTTTATGCCAATATTGTTGTACATGACTTTAAAAACTAGAAAAGAATTTTAAATTCTTTACTTTTAATGATTAAATAGAATAGTATAAATTTATTATTTTTATAAAAAATTATAAAATTTATTATTTTTAAACTTAAATTATATATGATTAAAGTATATATTTTTTAATAATAAAATTATATGTTTATATAAAAATAAAAAAAATGAAAAAAATGAAGAAGAAATAAATTTAAAAATAGAAACAACTTCAAAAACAAAAAAAAAACTAAACAAAAACAAAAAAGACTAAAAAATGATCATTCAAATAAAGATTGCCATAAAGGATCTGACTGTGTTCCACTTCACCCACACGTGACATGACTACTTCTAGCTACTATCAACTTGTGTCATCGTTGGTTTTAGCTTTTTATAGTACTTATTATATTCATTAATTTAATTTTAAATAATTAATTTAAAAAAAAAATTATTTATAATAATTTTATAATATTGATAAATATAATCAACTATATTCAATATTATTAACATAAAAATATTCTAAAGTAAAATCTTTTTCGATTATTTATTTATCAGAACTCAATTTTATTGGCTACTCCTTCTTTAACAGTTATTTCTTAATCCTTCTATTGTTGTGTTACACAGCTTCTCCATTAAGTTTCTTCTTCATGGTTAATTAGTTGTCCTTGTTAATCTAAATGTTAAGTAATATAAAAGATAATAATTAAATTATATAAAAATAAAAGATAATAATAATAATAAAGTTTTTTTTTTAATTTCCAACTTTAAAAAGGATTACTTAAAGTTTGTAAATAGAGCTTTAATTTAATTAATTTAACGTAGATGATCTGCAGCATGTCATAAAGAGTTTAATTCGATCTATTTATATATTTCATGCTATCACATGCATACTTATTTGTGGAATATTAATACTCCATTGAAACTTTGGATTTACTTGCTCAAACACCTTAATTAAATCATATATACTTTAATTTTATAAATTTTTAAATATAATGCTTTTTTTTTCATTTAAAAAAGAAAAAGAAAACTTTTTGTGTTATCCTAATTAATGATCTTGGTAGACAAATAAAAAAGGAAGTCTACATCAGAAAGCTAAAATGACAACTCAAAAGCTATATTAATTAATGACATACCCTCTTCTAGATTTAGAATTAGTAGTAAAGATGAAACCCATGATACTTGATTATTATATATTTAAGATTGAAAAGCTGTCCCAACAAATCAGGATGCATATATATATTTTTTAATTAATATTCCTTGAACCAATATGATATTATATAAATATTGGCATAGAAAAATAAACTGACATGAAACTTACTCTCTCTCTACATAAAGAATATAGCTAGCTAGCTTGCTTCCATGGGAATATCTAACAACTCTCTTTACTAATTATAATCGATCATCGGGTAGTTTGCTATTGTATTCAATTATTCTGACGAAAAGATTTTTCATTCTTTCAAAGATAATTAGAGGCGATGAAAGCACTTTTAAATAAGTTGGTGTAAACGGTTTAATATGAGTTGACTTATTTGTGGTTCTAAAAAATAGAATAAAAAATAAAAAAATTATAATTTTGGTTAAAAATAAGATATACAGGACAACTATAAAATTTAATTTTTATTCAATTTTTCATTAAATATAATGAAATATTTAAATAATATATATATGTTTATATTTTTTTTATAATCTTATTCATATATTTAATCAAATAATTTTTAATTAAAAATAAATAAAAATAATTCAAAAATTTTAAGTTGAACAATTATTTTAAGTAACTTAACAAAAATAATTTATTGTATAATATTTTTCA
This sequence comes from Hippophae gyantsensis, assembly GCA_030763125.1. Taxonomy (NCBI): domain Eukaryota; kingdom Viridiplantae; phylum Streptophyta; class Magnoliopsida; order Rosales; family Elaeagnaceae; genus Hippophae; species Hippophae gyantsensis. The sequence continues at coordinate 23,227,347 of CM061039.1, read as the reverse complement.
TTAATTATAATCACTCTTCTAATAATTTTATTATTTTATTATTGATTATATTATGATTAAGTTAATAAATATTAAAACTATACATTTAAAAATTCAAAAAATAATTGTTTAAGTTAAAAAATTGAGTAATTTTATTAAATTATAATTACTTCGTTACATAAAAATCTATCGAAAAATATAAATAAATATATATATATATTATTTCGTTATATTTAATAAAAAATTAAATGAATATATATATATATATATATATATATATATATATATTTGCTTGATAATTTTATTTTGTTTTAATTTACATATAAATGTGATTAAAAACATTATTTCTAAACTATGATACCAAATAACTTTACGGCCTATACAAAAGAATTTGTGGGAAGTTTTTTCCTTTAACATTGTCCGCATTAAGCAAGTATATTCTACTATATATATAGAATTATTGTGTTGGTTCATTAGTTTTCTCCTTTATTCTCGTTTAAATTCATACTATCATTTTATCCAAATATATATATTTTGAATTATTTTTACTCAAATGAATAAAGAAGTTTAAAATTACAATCTATACAGTAATTACAATTCTTTTATATTATGTTTATTTGTATTGAGTGTATTGATATTTATATTTCTCATCATCTCAAATTTATTTATTTTTAATATTATTAAAAATTTAAATTATTTTTAACTAATTTATTTATTGATAATTATACAAAAATTTATTATTTTTATAAACATAAAAATTAATAGATAATTTTAATTAAAAAAATAACTTGCATAGTTGTTGGGTTTGTCACCCCAAGTCTTATATCCAATATGGGTGCCTCATCCTTGCATTCGATATCCAGCTTTGAAATTCCATTTAACCAAAGGTTATTTTATATGTGTCTTAAACAACAAGAGAAAACAAACTTATAGAAAGAAAAGTAAATACGTAATCAACCTTTTTCATTGAACCATTGAAAAAAAAGAGAGGTTATGACAGTATCAACCTTTACGCGTATTTTGATCTTAAAACAACCAAACATACCATATCATCATCCTCACATCTTTTGCCCAATTTTTTTCCCAGAAAGTGTCGATGTATGTGTCTTTATTCTCACTGATGAGCCCTAGATGACTCATGTAACAAAAGGCTGAGATTCATCAACTACTTCAATCTCTTTAAATACCATTTCATATTTGCAGGTCTTCATCAATCTAAGCATATCATCTTCTTTCTTCTTACACTGAAGAACATTTCGTATACAATTCAAACCTGCCAACTGTTTGAAGAAATGTCTCTTTGCTACTACTCATCTAAAATGAAGACTTCATTTGGAAAACAAGTAATTGGAATTCCAGTGAACACTGCATCATACTCATTTGATGGAAAACCACCAAAAGGACTCTTACCTGATCCAACTGATAAAAAATATAGATCATGTTCAACACTCTCTGGTCAAAGTAAATCCCACTTTCTATTTATATTATTCTCTCTCAATGAAATGATTATAATGTTTTTTATTAATATTGAGGTAATCTTTCTATTTCAGGTAATAAAATGGATTCAGTTCTAAACAGAACGAACAAGCTTGGGAAAAAAACTGATAGTTTTGCACATAGGTTCAAAGAACACGGTAAGTACTTTATTAATGCTTCAATGTTGTTCATAAAGTGAATGAAATTGGAAAAAGAACAAACTCAGTGATTCACTTTGAATACGTTGTTTGAAAATGCAGTGAAATTAGGGCCTAAGATAGCTGAAACAGTGAAAGGGAAGCTGAGTTTAGGAGCCAGAATTATTCAAGTAGGTGGGGTAGAGAAAATATTCAAGAAAGTGTTTAGTGTTGGAGAAGAAGAGAAACTATACAAGGTTTCTCAATGCTATCTATCAACAACTTCAGGTCCCATAGCTGGCCTTCTTTTCATATCTACACAAAAGATTGCATTTTGCAGTGAAAAGTCTATTAAATTCACTTCTCCAAATGGAAAACTTATTAGATTTCGTTACAAGGTCGTCATTCCTCTAAATAAGATAAAGAGAGCGAATCAGAGTGAGAATACCAAGAAGCCATCTCAAAAGTACATGGAATTAGTAACTGTTGACAATTTTGATTTCTGGTTTATGGGTTTCTTAAACTACCACAAAGCCTTCAAATATCTTCAACAAGCAATCTCTCAATCTTAATGAGGCTGTGTTTATCTAAAACCATTGATTGTAAGAAAGATTCTGAAAGACACTGCCAAATTTCACTAGCAGTGTTTCAAACTACTTTTACAAGCTCAAACTGACCCAAAGAACTACCTCTTGAGAAATGAATCTTGAAGGTTAGCTCCAATTCATGTTAGTTGGATTGAGGGAACCACGAAGAAATCTCAGAGGTAGTAAAATTATATGCCTTGATATAGCTCATCATCTAGTTTCAACAAGAGGGTGATATTGGTTGGAGGATTGGATTCAGGAGGGCAAGTATTTAGAATTAAGTTCGTTATTATCTAATTCAGTTGTATAGTTATGTTGTTACTGTTGTACACGTGATCTGCACATGTTGTGTAAGTTTAATTTGTACACTTCACCTGCAAATGGTGTATATGTTTAATTTGTACACGTGACCTGCACATGGTGTATGAGTTTATAGGGCTTAGTGTTGGCTGTAATTAGTAAGTCACTAAAAGAAATCTTGCTGTGATTGGTTCTGTTGCTGACAGAATTACACCAGCTATGATATATGTACGATGCATGGTCAATTGTGATTCATTGAGAGTTGAGACACAAGCACCGAAAATGCTAAAGATTCAGTAAGAATATTCATTGTTTTCTGTTGTACAGTTTCTTCTTGTTCTTTATATTTCATGATGGAAGTCTTAATATGGAACTAATAAGTGCTGGAGTGTGGTGAATATCTTATTTAAAAAATTATCAAATTTTAGAGTAATAAATTAATAACAACTAAAAGACATACAATAGTATATCAATAACAAATATAAAAATAAATAAATAACACATAATATTTAGATAAAAACAACTAAATCAACACAAACTAAGAAGAATACATCATTTTATTAAATCACTTAATGTGTCTATTATAAAGAAATTAATGTTCAATTACAAGAAATATTAGATTATTCTTATAGTTACAATGTTATTCTATATTTTACTTACTAGACGTAATTATCTTATTTATAATATCTCTAAGGTAAATGTATGAATTGGACTAATGTTTCGATCAAATCTCTTTTAACATATCAAACTGTTTAACAAAATAATCTGACAAAGTAGTACAAATAGCACAAGTTCTCTGCATTCTAGTTGAATTAGTATTATGAATAATACTAACCTATACTTCAACTAGATGAATAAAGTAAACAAGAAGAATAGATTTCTTCGTTGTAAAAAATTGGTGTTCCAAAAGTTGTTTTTTAATGTGATAAAAATGACAGAAAGATGATATATTTATAATAACACATTCATGAAAAATAGGAAGTTTACGTATAAAACGTCACCTTCTGATGTGGCAAAACATACTAATGGTTGGGTGTTGATTGCAATTAAAAATTGTAAAAAACGAGATGAAATTGGAAATTTCCATCAACAAGATCAATCCCTCCTAAAGGGGATAGATCCATTTAAAATAAAATAATACCTACGAGATGGAGGATTAATCCCTCTATGGTGAGAATGGATTCCTCTATCTAAACATCTTTTTTATAAGTTATACAGTATAACATGATCAGTTGGGGTTCAATGAGATCGATTACTTGTGCAAAAAATGAGTGTATGTATTTTTATGGAAAAAAATGGTTGCTCGAAGTGAGATAATTTGTAGACTAATTCATAGTGGGGTTGATCTCTCAAAATAAAAAAAAAAACTTATAAATATTTCACAGAATATGAGAACTAAATCAAATAAAATACTATATGACATGCATATATTTATGTATATAATGATGCCTGATATGTTGGAGATTGTTGTTATAAAGCTCCTTAATTTAAGGAGCAAATTAAAGAGCAAAACATGGAACAAAATAAGGAGTAAAATATGGAGCAAAACAAGGAGTAAAACATGGAGCAAAACATGGAGCTTAATTCAAGGAGTAATTCAAAGAACCATTAATTTAAGGAGTAATTCAAGGAGTGAATTTTCCTAAAATAGATGTGTAATTGTAATGAATTAACCATCCAAAGTGTTCATTCCAATTGAGAGAAGCTTAGACAGCAAAGCTTTTGTGAGAGAAAATTGAGAGTAATTTTCTTGGGTGTAATTGGATTGTGGGTTGTGAGTGTTGTAAACACCTTGTGTAATTTCTCCTCTTTCAGTAAAAAGATCTGCAGTAGGTCCGGAGATGTAAGCAAGATTGGCCGAACTCCGTTATCAAATTTGTGTGTTATTTTTCTATTCTTGCTTTCTCATAAGTTTGGCTTATCGAAAATTTGCGTTATTTCCTAACAACTGGTATCAGAGCTTTTGGTAGTGATTTCTGTCAATTTCTTGCAAAGTTACTATTCACGTGAATAGTGAAGGTCTTATGGCAGCTCTCTCCAATATGTATAAGAAGCCATCAATCTCAAACAAAGTGCACTTGATGAGGCGTTTGTTCAATTTGTGGATGATGGAAGGCGCATCGGTAGCTCAACATCTCAATGAACTCAACACAGTCACAACCTAGTTGAGTTCAGTGGAAATTGAATTCGATGAAGAAGTACGAGCATTGATACTTTTGTCTCTCTACCAGAAAGCTGGAATGCTACTGTCACGACTGTGAGTAGCTCGTCGGGAAGCAATAAGTTGAAATTTGACGTTGTTCGTGATTTGGTTCTCAGTGAAGAGATCCGACGTAGAGAGTCAGGTGAATCGTCAACCTCTTCAGTTTTGCATACAGAGTCAAGAGGAAGAAATTCAACCAAAGGGAATGGACGTGGTAGAACAGACTACCGAGGTAGATCAAAGGACAGGAGGTCCAAATCCAGGAATCCTAATAATTCCCATAGCTCGAAGACTATCGAGTGTTGGAATTGTGGAAGAACCGGGCACTACAAAAATCAGTGCAAGAGTGCACCGAAGGACAAACAAGTGAAGGCAGAGGCAAATGTTACTTCCACCTCAGGAGGGGATGATGCATTGATATGCTCTTTGGAGAGCAAGGAAGAATCTTGGGTGTTAGACTCTAGAGCATCGTTCCATGCTACTTCACAGAAAGAATTCTTCGAGAAATATGTCCCCGGAAACCTTGGAAAGGTATATCTTGGTGATGATCAACCATGTGCTATTATTGGCAAAGGTGTAGTGAAGATTAAGTTAAACGGGTCTGTTTGGGAGCTAAAGGATGTCAGGTATATTCCCGACCTCAGAAGGAACTTAATCTCAGTGGGGAAATTGGCGAGTGAAAGCTACACTACGATCTTCCATGGTGATGATTGGAAGATTTCAAAGGGTGCAATGACAGTTGCTCGAGGCAAGAAAAGTGGCACCCTTTACATGATAGCAAAAGCACGTTGTTCAATCACAATTGCAACAGGCAATGAAACACCAAACCTGTGGCACCAGAGACTAGGCCACATGAGTGAGAAGGGAATGAAGATTATGCACTCAAAAGGAAAACTTCCAGGTCTACAGTCTGTAGAGATGGATATGTGCGAAGATTGCATACTTGGAAAGCAAAAGAGAGTCAGCTTTCAGACAAGTGGTAGAACCCCAAAGAAGGAAAGGCTAGAGCTTATTCACTCTGATATTTGGGGACCAACAACCGTCTCATCCATCGGTGGGACACAATACTTCGTGACTTTCATCGATGATCACTCTCGGAAGGTATGGGTTTACTTTCTAAAGCATAAGTCTGAAGTATTTGAGGTTTTCAGAAGATGGAAAGCTATAGTGGAAAATGAGACGGGTTTGAAGATAAAAAAGCTCAGATCCGATAATGGTGGTGAATATGAAGACACCAGATTCAAAAATTTCTACTATGAGCACGGGATCAGAATGGAAAGAACTGTGCCAGGCACGCCTCAACACAATGGTGTAGCTGAGTTATGAACCGAATGTTGACAGAAAGAGCCAGAAGTATTCGTATAAAGTCAGGTCTATCGAAGCAGTTCTGGGCAGAAGCAGTCAACACAACAGCTTACTTGATCAACCGAGGCCCATCTATTCCATTGGATCATAGAATACCATAGGAGGTATGGAGCAGAAAAGAGGTGAAACTATCACATCTAAAAGTTTTTGGTTGTGTAGCATTTGTGCATATCAGTGATCAAGGCAGGAATAAGCTTGATCCCAAATCCAAGAAATGCATATTCATCGGCTATGGTGAGGATGAGTTTGGCTATGACATTTGGGATGACGAAAAGAAGAAATTTATCCAAAGTAGAGATGAGATTTTCAACGAAAGGGTGATGTATAAGGACATGCATAAAATAGACGCCAATGACTCAGAGCAGAATGAGTCAGTATTTGCAGATGCAGATGATGTCCCAGATAGTTCCACAACAGAACCAATTGTAACAAGTCCTCAACCAGAGGAACTTATTGGACAGAGCAGTACATAGCATTCCGACACATCACAACCTCTTACTCCAGCTCCTGTATTGAGAAGGTCTTTTCGACCTCATGTGCCTAACAGGAGATACATGAACTATATGTTGCTAACTGATGAAGGGGAGCCTGAATTCTATTATGAAGCTTGTCAGTCTCGAGATTCCAGTAAGTGGGAGCTTGCTATGAAAGAAGAAATGAAATCTCTCATCTCCAACCAAACATGGGAACTAGCTGAGTTACCTATGGGAAAGAAGGCACTTCACAACAAATGGGTGTACCGGTTGAAAGAAGAGCATGATGGTTCCAAGAGATACAAAGCACGCCTAGTTGTTAAAGGGTTTCAACAGAAGAAAGGAGTTGACTACACTGACATTTTCGCTCCTGTTGTGAAGCTCAATACTATCAGATCAATGTTGAGTATTGTAGCCATTGAAGATCTTCATCTGGAACAGTTGGATGTTAAGACTGCATTCCTTCATGGAGATTTAGATAAAGAGATATACATGTACCAGCCAGAAGGTTTCTCCTAAAGAGGGAAGAAAAATATGGTGTGCAGACTTAAGAAGAGTTTTTATGGCCTAAAACAAGCCCCGAGACAATGGTACAGAAAGTTTGACAACTTCATGCACAAGGAAGGTTTCCAGAAGTGCAATGCTGACCATTGTTGCTACTTCAAGAGATATAGGTCCAGTTATATCATTTTACTACTTTATGTTGATGATATGTTAGTAGCAGGTTCGGTTATGGATGATATTAAAAGGTTGAAGAAGCAATTGTCAAAGGAGTTTGACATGAAAGACTTGGGTCCAGAAAATAAGATTCTTGGAATGCAAATCATAAGAAATAAGAAGAAAAGATCCTTACAGTTATCTCAGGCAGAGTATATCAATCGTGTTTTACAGAGATTCAACATGGGCAATGCCAAGCCAGTTAGCACACCCTTGGCCAGTCATTTTCGGCTATCCAAGGATCAGTCCCCTCAGACAGAGGAAGAGAGAGAATTCATGGCTAAGGTTCCTTATGCCTCAGCCATTGGAAGTTTGATGTACGCAATGGTCTGTACGAGACCAGACATTGGCCATGCAGTGGGAGTTGTTAGCAGATTTATGTCAAATCCAGGAAAAACTCATTGGGAAGCAGTCAAGTGGATTTTGAGGTATCTGTGAGGCACCACAGAAAAGTGCTTGTACTTTAGTAAAGGAGAGTTAAAAGTACAAGGGTACGTAGACGCAGACTTTGGAGGTGAAGTTGATCACCGAAGAAGCACCACCGGTTATATATTTACTGTTGGAACTACAACTGTTAGTTGGATGTCACAAATACAGAAAATTGTCACTCTATCCACTACAGAGGCTGAGTATGTAGCAGTAACTGAAGCTAGTAAAGAGATGATATGGCTTCAAGGTTTGTTAACTGAGCTGGGATTCAAACAGGAGAAGAATGTTCTGCATAGTGATAGTCAAAGTGCAATACACTTGGCAAAGAATTCAGCATTTCATTCTAGAACCAAGCATATTGGACTTCGTTATCACTTCATCAGATCTCTATTGGAAGATGATGTGTTAATACTGGAGAAGATTCAAGGAAGCAAAAATCCAACAGATATGTTAACAAAGGTGGTGACTATTGACAAACTGAAGTTGTGCTCAACTTCAGTTGGTCTGCTAGAGTAACAAAGACTAGAAAAGCTGCTACATTGATCGAGGTGTGAAGACAGATTGAAATCAATCTTCAAGTGGGAGATTGTTGTTATAAAGTTCCTTAATTTAAGGAGCAAATTAAGGAGCAAAATAAGGAGTAAAACATGGAGCAAAACAAGGAGTAAAACATGGAGCTTAATTCAAAGAACCATTAATTTAAGGAGTAATTCAAGGAGTGAATTTTCCTATAAATAGATGTGTAATTGTAATGAATTAACCATACAAAGTGTTCATTCCAATTGAGAGAAAAGCTTAGAGAGCAAAACTTTTGTGAGAGAAAATTGAGAGTAATTTTCTTGGGTGTAATTGGATTGTGGGTTGTGAGTGTTGTAAACACCTTGTGTAATTTCTCATCTTTCAGTAAGATCTGTAGTAGGTCCGGAGACGTAAGCAAGATTGGCCGAACTCCGTTATCAAATTTGTGTGTTATTTTTCTATTCTTACTTTTTCATAAGTTTGACTTATCGGAAATTTACGTTATTTCCCAACATGATACACTTAAAAATTGTGACATGAAAAGATATATGCCACCTTAAAATTTATTGTGAGAAGTGCTACATACTAAGTAATTACAAAATGAAAATTATATCCATAAAATTGCCAATAATTGTATTCCTCACACATGCTTTCTTTGATTGAATTACACACCTTTTAGTTTTTAACTTTCAAGCATATCGTTCAAAATTTAACATCAGGTTGAAGTTGGACATTATCAATCAAAATAGAGCATAAATAGTTGACTGATTATCATGTACGACTCAAGTGGTAGTTAAATTAACTTAATTTAAATCATGTTCTTAATGTTTTACTTCATCTCCAAATTGTTAAATGTCCAAATTGAATCAATATTATTAAAAACAATTCTTAAACTAGTTTCAATCTCCTTTGATATGCAAATGATAGAATATAAAATGAATTTTACTACCATTTCTTAACCAAAGAATAAAGGTTGAAGGAATTAATTTAATAATATTTTATTCAATTTGGACATCTAAAAAATTAGAATATAAAATAAATTGTGAACATAGTTTAGGTTTGTTAATTTAACCATGACAGGACTCACCGTAATGAAAATTTAACCACCCAATCAAGTTCAATTTCGAGTTTATTTATAATTTTGATATGGTAAAAATAAAAAAGATTCATATTATAAGGAAAAAAATAAAATAAGTAAATCAAATTGTTTAATGAGAAAAAGTTGGGAACTGTAGTTCAGTAGATAAGTTAATTTGAAAAAATAACAAATATAATATACATAAAACTTTTTATATACAAAAGTAATATTATTTATAGTAATATATTTTTATTATTAAATAAAAATCCAGTTCATCATTTCATATTTAGCGTCGTTTAATTAGATGTCGTTCAAGTTAAACTACGATAATTTAAATACATTTAATGTTGAACTCCATCGGATATCACTCAATGTTAGTGGCTACTATTTTTATTGTTTAAATTTTAAAGATGTTATTTTTTTATAACTTTTCAACTAATTTTAATTACCTTCCATTTTATACTCATTTATTTACATGTTTCACTTTTAATCCCCTAGAAACATATGTTTATATATATATATATAGACACACACATTATAAAAAAAAATATACTGTATTTTTAAAAATGTAAAAAAAATATTTTTTTATGATATACAAAAAACATACTTGTATTGTGTTGAGGGAAGTCAAAAATGAATCTTCATTTATGACTAGGATTATACTATTGTAAGTCCGGTTGTACTTATATTTGTGTGTTGTCTTCCTATGTGTAAACATGATTATGTTTTATTTTACTTAGTATTGTGTCATTTTCTATGTAAGGTTAGTTAGGGTAGATCAATAATACACACACGCACATAGTTATGAACACTTTGTATGCAAGTATGGTTACATACATCACACAATTGGTTTTCATTGTATGTATGCATGCTCCCTCACCAGCGTTGTCACTTGTGTTTTTAGTTCGTTTCAAGTATGGGTATTTATGAAAAGTATCCGATAATTTTGAAACGAAAAAATGTGAATTTTTAACACCTTATCACCAAACTCGCCACCAACTTTGCCACCACCCTCACTACCACCCTTGGCGAGGTGGTTGGCATAGTGAAAAATCCAAGCTCTATAAATAACCCTTATTTCTTCTTATTTGATATCTATAAAAGATGTAGTAGAGTTGTATCAAATTAACATCTCACCATTCTATTTCTGGATCATTAATACCTTATATGTTGTTCGATATTAGTGATTCGTGATTGAGTGAGAAAAAGTGTGTATGCGAGTGGTGAATACACAATACAATGTTTATGAGTAGGTTACATATGGGTCATGTGTCTGTTGATAGTTTCCCTCATACATTTGTTTCTTATGTGAGGAGTTTGTGTAGCTGTGAGCTATGTGTTGGCTAATAGTTGCATTTGTGCAATATTTTATTATTCACGTTACACATTAGCGATCTTTTGTTGTTGATCACACCACTTTAGGTGGTGTAGGCTTTGGAGGAGAGTCAAGTTCATATGTCAGACTAGGTTGTTATAGAGTCGAAAAGCAAGAGAAACAATAAATAGTTAGGGTAAGTGTCCCAATTGATAGAGGTATTTGGGTTTATACTTTTCCATTGAGTTGTAAATGTTTATTATTTTTAGTGGATTTTTTTCTATTGAATGGTTGCCTTAAGCAATCCAAAGATGTTACCACATAGATAGGGTTTCTTTGTGGGTTTAACTCATTATATATGATGTTATGCATGCTTAAATATGTGGCTAGTATATTCAGAGTTTAAATGGTATATGTACCTATATACTTAAGTTTAAACTCTAACTATAATCTTCTATTATTTATCACATGCTTTCCATTTATTGAATTCTCTATCTATTTCTTTATTACTACTAGCTTTCTAAGTATTGTATAACTTATCTCTTACTTGTGTTGGGTTGTTTATGATTCATGTATTAATAGCTTTATGTTAAGTGACGAGTCCTTAAGAATTATGTATCTCCTTAATCTGATTGTGTATTAGGTCTTGGACTCCTTTAATGTTGCTATGTATGTTTAGGTTACTACATTAGTATAATTTAAGTTATTATCATATATGTGCTAACATACTAGATGTAGATTCTAATTTGAAAGCATATGTGTTATATATTGTTGCACGCTTTCTTTCCTTTCTGTGTAGCATGCTTATAGCTTTCTAATAAATGCTTATGTTATATTAAATTAATCTGCCTACTTCCTGATTACTTTATATTACTTATGTCTGTTATATGCATGGGAGTTTAGTATGAGTCCCTAAGTAGTATGTATCTCCTTATCTTGGTAGTGTAGTAAGCACCAGACTCTTTATTATGATTTGCTATGTTTTGTTTAATTGCATGCTGTGAGAATACAAATATCATTCACTGAATATGTTTCCATATATGAAGTCTTGAAGTGATTGGAAATCTTTTATGCTTCTAATATGCTTCCTTGTTTCACATAATGTTAGATGTTTGTCATACTTATGGTTGTTATTCGTATTGTGCGTTTAATTGAACATGTTGTTTTGTACTCTCGTTGTATTATTTGCTTAATTCATGTTTGTGAGGCTTGCTTGGCCGAATTAGTATAAGGCTCATGAAAAGATTCCATAGGTTCGTGTCTCCACCTCTCATCTAGGTCCTAGTTACCTATTTGAATCGAAAGAACAATTGGCCTTCATACAATTGTTCCTATGTATGGAAATCTTCAATTGGTATCAGAGCAGATTACCCCTATTTAGGCCTAACTATATGTGTGCTCAATCTTATAGCTTTATCTACATATGTACACGCCCTGTATGTTTGTGCCCTTTTGTCATCTATAGTATGGGTTGTAGTTATTCTATGAGGTTATGTATCCCATGAACTTTTGTTGTCTACACGTTCCCTGTTTTCTTGTTTATGAATATCTTTTTCTTTCTCTACTTCTTTGTCTTGCATAGTATGCTAATTGTTTTACTTGCTTTTATGCCTGATTGTTAGATCTTTTACTAGCTTTATTCCTTGCTAGTTTCTTTGACATGCTCTTTATATATGTTTTCCTTGCTTAATGCTTGCTTCTTCTTTTTTGTGAATTTCTGTATGGACATCATGTCATATTTTTGCCAACATGTAGTATCAAAGTATTAGAATCTTTCTTCTTGCAGTTTTATCATTTATATGTCATGCCATATAGAATGCATCTCTTTTATTATACTAAGTTCTTCTCTATTTTACCTAGTGTGTTGAGTATTAGTTTTATATTTGTCTCTTGTTCATTATTGTTCATCTTTTTCCTACACTTCCTTCTCTTGTGCTTAAGATATTCATTTGGAGAAAATTGAGGTGTGTTCGTGAATGTTTATTTGTACTATGCTTGTTTTGGTTTGTGATATGCATTTGTATGTCATAGAGATTGTTTATCTATATTTAGAAATCTTGAATTACATGCATTGTTGTGTCTATACAAGTGTGTCTTATTGGCATTCCTGGTGTTTAGGGTGTTGATCCTTTCTAAGCATGTCTCTCTTTTGTGTTGAAACCTAAGCCTTTCTCATATGCTTAGATGTTTTTGTAGCAACTCTTGTTTCTTCTATCTTTTGAGGTGTTGATTGTATTGCTTACTATTTAGTCAGGTTATTTCCTTCTCTTGACTAGCAATGATGTGTGTTATCGATGATCTTTTTTGAGGTAAATGTGTGCAGTTTGTTGCCTTTTTATCTCTAGAGGTAACACAATACAGTTTCTATTGATAATCTCTCTTATCGTACATTTTTGCCTTTTTGGCCTATGATCTCCTTTGTGATCATCTTTATCATCCAACTTTTTTATTGGTGTATTACTTGTATATTTATTTAAACTGTGTTTATCTTCCTATATTGCTTAAAAAATTAATATATATATATATATATATATATTTATATATTTATATTGTCGTTTGACATTCTCTTTCTCTTTCTTCCCAGAATTATTCTAAATTTTTCTCTATTTAGCTAACTTTCTTTATGTAAAATGCACTTAATAGAGACCATTGATGATATACGGTTGGCATGCATTCAACTTGGACTAAAATATGATTGTTTTGACATGTGTATTCATTAAGTATATGTATGAATAATTTTTTATATTTATTTGAAATAAACTTTTTTTTGCACATGCCATAACTTAGTAGCTTGGGTGGATATCTTGCTTTGATGAATTGTATGTCTCTAACAAGCTTTATAATCCATTTTTAGTGTCTCTTGAGACAAAATCCAAGGTGCTACTTAGATAGAGAAGGGATTTAGGTCAATTTTGGATCGTTTAGACTTTTCAAGCCATGGATCGTTTAGACTTTTCAAGCCATTAATGTTTTATTATCCTTAGTTTCCCTTCTTGAGCCTTTTCCTTTATTTCTTTGCACCTTCTGGTTTAGCTCAAATGATAAAATCCCACTTATTTTATACAACTTCAATTGAATTTTAATTTTATTAACTATTGAAACTTTTTGTTTTGGGATTGTCCTTTGTTACCTTCATGCTAAAGGAAAAAGAAAAAATAATATTTTTTTATTGAAAATTAGAAATTAAATTTTTTTCTCTTTTTTTAACACAAAATAAATAAAAAAATCACAATTATTCATAACACAAAAAGTTTTCAAAATTTTGATATATAATTTAAAAATGTCATTCCTTCCTTAGCAACGACACTAAAAACTTGATGAACAAAATCAAGTCCTTGGCAACGGTGCCAAAAACTTGATGAACAAAATCAAGTCCCCGACAACGGCTCCAAAAACTTGATGAGACAAGATTGGTATTCGGTTAGTAATATCAAACTTGCAGATACTTTGGTTTTATATTTTTAAAACTCTCGCAAGTGCACAAATTATTTTATAGATAATGATAAGTATACTCACATGGTCGATCTAAGGAAGGAATATATGTGGTTTTAATTTATTATTCAAATTTTTAAAAACGAAAGTAAATCTTAAATATTCTGTCACGATATTTTGATTTTTGTGTTTCTTAATCTAATAACATAGATATGGATTCAATAAAAAATTATGTAAATTTTTATCATTCATAACAGTGAAGTATTTATGGATATAATAATTAAGTTAATTATGCTTGCTCATATTATTTAAGTTATTAAAGATATAAATTGATACTTATTGATTCTCTCTTTTTTATATAAATATCACATTTGGTGGGGTTATATATTCTTTGTTAATTAAACAAATCAATTAACACCTATAGATGAAGTTGATAATTAATTTGATTAATTGAATTAATTCATTTTTTCTAAGAAACTGAAAATGAATTATTTAAATGCCACTTTTGGTAGGGATTTCGGCATGAATAGGCATGGTTGTCCGCGAGACAAGCATGATGCACGGGTAACTAGGAAATTTTGTCCATTTTTCTTTTTTTTTTTACTTTTTTCCATTTTTTCTTAACATGTTTGTGATGTATTATCTCTAGTATTTTTCTTCGAGTCTTTAAATTATTTTTGAAGCAAAAATACTTGAAAAATAATAAAAATACCAGTGATTCTGAGAAGATATTTTTATATAAAAATATAATAAAATCATACACATAAATCTTTTTAATCAATTAAAGTACTTTAAATAATGGTAATTTAAGTATTTTTTAAGCATTCATTAGCACGTAGTGTCGATTCTATATGCCAACTTACCCGAGCAAAGTGTAGGGTCAGTTGACACGTGGGACTGACACTACTCATTACTCGTCGGTTGATGTGAAAACCGACACTACATGTGGGACGTAGCATCGATTGTACACGTTAACCGACTCAAGACATGTGTAACATTGGTCCTACATATCAACTGACTAAAAATTACTATTCAATTAACATGTACAATTGACGCTATATGTGGACTCGCGTTGGTTGATGTGTAAAACCGATGTTATGTTGCATATGGCAATCAATGCTATTTTTTTATTTTTTTGCCATTTTTCTAGTTAGTTTGCATACCGACTTAAAATTTGTTATTAGTCATTTTTAAGAAAAACTCTACATTAAATCCTCTCTTAAATACTCTTTATTGTAGTAGTGTACATTAATGCATCATGGATTGCTGGTTGTGTGGATATTTACAATGAATGTATTGTTTAATCTTTAAAGACCCTCTGATTCTTTAAACATGCTTAGATTCCTTCCTTATTTCTATTTTACTTATTTTTCTACTGTGTGTAAATGCTTATATTTTGGGGAAGTTTTGAGATTTAAAGCACTAAAATTATCACGATTTAATGTACTTTAATTGATTAAATAGATTTATATTTGTATGATTTTATCATATTTTTATATAAATTTTCTTTTCGAAATCACGGCTATTTTTATTATTTTTCATGTATTTTCGTTCAAAAATAACTTAAAGACACGAAAAAAAATACTAGAGGTAGTACATCACAAATATATTGAGAAAAGAAATGAGGAAAAGTAAAAAAGATGAAAAAATTGGTCAAAAAGGTCGAAATCCTGTACGCAGCCTCCCATATGTACCAATACGCGTGCACGTCTAGAACATGCCGGCGCATGCCCAACATATTCCCAACACACACCCGCACATGGTCGGCATACACCCATCATATGCCTGCATGCAGTCGACACACACACGACAAACGTTGCGCTGAATTTTGCGCATGCCAGCACACTTGCACTGTGTCGTGTGAACTCCAGTACACTTATGCGCCGTGTCCCACATGCACCCAACACTTATCTGCCACACCAAACACTCGTATGCCAAAATTTTCGTACCCTATATGCATGCCAACTTGTCCAAATGCATCCAAATTGAAATTTTGAAATATTTCTCCCTTTTTTGGCCTTTTCCTCACCTATAAAAGGACCTTCTTCCCCCATTGTAAAATACACAATTTTTTTAGTTATTTCTCTCTCTAGAATTTTTTTTTGTTTTTGTTTTTAGTTTTAAAGTTCTTCTCTTTTTGGGAATAACTAGCTATGTTTTTATAGATTTTTAGTTTTTTATTCAATAAGCGTAGATACAAATTCGTTTGGAGGTTTTCCAGCAACATAATTAACATCAAACTGTTATAAAGATTCTTTTAAAGTTTTTGATTCAATAAGCAGAAATGCAAATCCGTTTGGAGGTTTTTCAGCAACAGAATTAGCAACAAAATGTTGTAAGGATTCTTTTAAGGTATAATTTTAATGGATTATTTATAATTATTTTTTATGTTTTATTCTTATATGTTTGTAATTAAATTTAAAATGACTGGCTGTTTGTAAATATGGTATAATATAAATGTTGTCATACTTGCAAAATATAAAATGGGTAAAACATTTTTATAAAATAAATTGATTTTTTTTATTCTAGATTTTATATTAAGGATATTAGAGAGAAATATATTATTTTCATTACAAACTTAAATCTAAAAATTAGATTTTAAGGTTTAATTATTCGATTTGATTTAGAGTAGTACTGTTTTATTTGTTGGTACAATCGTCTAGTAGTTAGAGTGAAGCTCTATTTTAAAAGTTTTTATAAACACTATTATTCGAAAATATATTGACAACATATTTTTAGTAATGATTTTAAAACTCGAAAGCTAGTACTTGGATAATTAAATTCTTAGGTTTAATTTAGACACCTTGAATAAAATCTAATTAATTGATTCTGCCTAAAACTGTAATCATATGGTTTGTTATTTTCTTTGAAATAAAGCTAAAATTTAATACTTAGGATATTAGTTAATTAATATTAAACAAAATAATTTGGGTCCCACCTAAGAACACTTTCATACCAAAAAGTGAAAATCAATAAATATCAATTTATATATTTAATAATCTAAATAATATGAGCAAGCATAATTAACTTAATTATTGTATCCTTAAATACTTCACTATTACGAATGATAAAAATTTGCATTATTGTTTATTGAATCTATATCTATATTTATTTTTTTATTATTAGATTAGGAAACAAACAAACCAAAATATCTTGACAGGATGTTTAAGATTTAATTTTGTTTTTAAAAGTTTGAATAATAAATTAAAAACCACATATATTCCTTCCTTAGATAAAATTTATGAGTATACTTATCATTTGTTATAAAATTATTCGTGCACTTGCAAGAGTTTTACAAATTATAAAACCAAAGTATTTCGCATGATCGCATTTGTAATGCCTGTCTTGTGCTCATCAAATTTTTGACACCGTTGTCGAGGATTTGATGTTGTTCTCATCAAGTAGGATGTATAATATGTTTATTGCATGTGCGTAATTTGCATGGTGTAAGGGGGAGCCTTGTATATGTTTGGCATCCTTTTTATTTGTTTTATTTATGAGTTTATATTATGTTGTTGTATTCTTGTGATGCTTCCTTCTTTTTTACATCACTTTGTATGAACCATGCATAATAGGATTGTTAGCATGACTTGTTGCATGCATTATTTTCAATATCTTATTTCACATGTCTTTCTATGTGTTTACTTACATCTATGTAATAGTGACTTATTACATGTTTTCTTTAGTAGATTAGTGTATGCATAGTATGGAAGATAGTTGGATTGGTAGTCAACTTCTTCTTACATATATGTAGAAATATTTATGTGCCATCACTCATCTTGTCGATGTGTTGTATACACATTGTGAAACCCCTTCCATAACACATATAGATATGGGATTCCATGTTATGTATTGCATTAGGAAGATATTTTATGTCTACACTAATCTTATTTTGTTTGTGCATTTAGGTTGTTCGTTACATGCTTTTACCTTGCTATTTTCTCTGTGTTATTCTTTGTATTTCTTTCTTGATTGCAGGTATTACTTATTTTTCATTGTTTACTTTAATCTTCTCTACTGTGTTGCATGAGTGTTAGGATTATTACATTTCTGTTTGACTTCTCTCCTTTATATAGGGGTGTGATGTGTTGCATACCTATGTGTGCTTGCTTTGACTTTCTATGTCGAAAAAGGAGGGAAGTGTACACAACTTGTGTTTGTTTATGCATTGTGTTTGTTTTTTAACATGTTATTTGTTGCATGGGATGGTAAGTGTAGTCTGCATTTCATTATGTTCATTTGATATACATACACTTAGTAAGAGTGTTGCATATGTTCAAGGAGGGTTTGCATATTTGTGTTACATATAGATTGTGTAGTTTGCATATTTGTATTGCATATAGATAAATTTTATTTATACTACATGTTAAATATGCTTAAATCGTCGGTCTGTAACTATGTAAGGATAACATGATAGTATTTTGATAGACTATTGACGTGTACCTGTGTAGCAGTAATACAATAATATTTGGATAGATTACACATTGTTTCTGCATAATACATTCATGAGGTATACATTTTGTTTTGTGTCTGTAGGTTATAGGTGTAGAGTGAAGTATTTATGCATCAAGTGTGTTGTGTGTAGTGGTGTTGAGTTCCTTGTGACATAGGATTGGATGAGTTGATTCATGAAGTAGGAAGGAGTAATTCAGATGAATGCACTTAGAATAGGTTTGTCTTATGGATTTGGGTATGTGTCATTGTGTTGTTCATTGGAACAAAAAACTTTAGGACATCTTCATAAGCATTTCATGTTTGATGAGTATATATATTTAGTTATGCAGTGTTTTGATATGGAAAGCCAAAGTGGGAGAATGTAAGTCCCATTGTACTCATATCTGCTTGTTAGCTTCCTATGTGCAAAACATTGTGTTTATTTTATTTTACTTAGTGTTCTGTCATTCTCTATATAATATTGGTTATTGCAAATTAGCAATACACAGACGTATATATTTAGGAACACTTTGTATGTAAGCATGTTTACACACACTATAGGTTAGTTTTCATTGTGTGCATGTCCACTCACTCACCAATGTTGTCATTTGTGTTTTTGATTCGTGTCGGATGTAGGTATTTATGGAAAGTACTCAAAAAATTTGGAATGAAAAAATATGAATTTTTAGCACCTCACCATCAAGATTTCCACCACCATCGCCATCATCCTTGGCAATATGGTTGGTGAGATGGAAAATCCAAGCTCTATAAATATCCCTATTTCTTCTTATTTAGTATATAAAAAAGATGTAGTACAGCTTTGTCAAAATGACATCTTGCCTTTCTATTTCTGGATCACTAATAGTTGTGTTATTCAATATTCATGACTGTGTGAACAAAATCGTGCATGTGAGTGGTGAGTATTCAATATGATGTTTGTAAATAGGTTGTACGTGAGTTGTATGTCGGTTCGTAGTTTCCCTAATACAATTGTTTCTTATGTGAGGAGCATGTGTGGTTGTAAACCGTTTGTTGGCTGGTGTGAACTTTGGAGGAGAACAAAGTTTATGTGTCGAACCAAATTGTTGTAAAGGCAGCAAGCGAGAGTAGTAATATGCAATTAGAGCTCGACTGTATAGGTATTCAAATTTATACTTTTCAATCGAGTTGTATCTGTTTATTATTTTTAGTGGATTGTTTGCTGTTGAGTGGTTACCTTAAGCAACACGAGAATATTACCATATAGATAGAGTTTCTATGTGAGCTTACCTCATTATATCTAGTGTTATGCATGCTTAAATGTGTGCTAGTATGATAAGAGTTTAAATATATATACTAAATACTGAAATTTAAACTATGATTAGAAAACTTCTCTTATTTACACTTACTTTCCATTTATTAAATTCTTTATATGCTTCTTTATTACTGTCAATTTATTGAGTATTGTATAACTTATTTGTTGCATGTGTTGGGTTGTTTTTGATTCATGCATTCATAGTTTTCTGTTAAGTACGAGTCCTTAAAAATTCAATATCTCCTTAACCTAATTCAGTATCATTATTTCAAGTTTTATTGGTTATGTTCATTTTATGAAAAAATTAAAATATTTATGCAATTAATTATAATTATAATTATTTATAATTAAAATATCAATTCTAGAATGGAATACAAAATTTATAAAATTTGGGAAAAAATTAAGTAGTGCTAATCCTATTCAAAATATTCATAAAATAATATTTATTAACCAAGTTTTTATGGACGGGCTTATTGGTTGAAATATCAACTTGCTACACCAATTTTTGTGTCTCAATCAAATTATTTCCCAAATAATAATTTATTTTTTCTAAACATATTTAAACGTACCAAATTAAAGAATGTGTGATCTCAACTGATCAGTTTTTTAAAATTGGAGTATTAAATTGGTCGATAAATAGAAGGTGGAAATAAACATAATGGCAAAGAATCACTAAGCATAATAACATAAGAATATATGGTTAATTTGATTCTTTATTCTTACACTATAATAGTTAATTTGATAACAAAAAGAATAAAGAAGATTCGTTATAAAATTCAACATCAAACTACTAATTACAAATAAATAAAATAAAATAAATTTGAATATGACAAACAATTTTATTGTTAAATGATGTAAATAATGTTAAAAAATTATAGATTTTGATCTAAATTTACTTATAATTTTAACACATTGAATTAAGTTGATTAAATTAGAAGATAAGAGAGTAAAATTACTAATATTGGAAAATAAGGGTTATATTATTCAAATAATTTGAAGTAGTATAATAACTGTTTGGAGATAATTTCAAGTGTTAGAGATTCTAGTGATTTTTAGAGAAATCTAAGTAAGAATATTGATAAAATAAACAGATAATGTATTCTCTCCATTAAAGAAGTATAAATAGAATCTACTAAATAAGTGTTGAGGTTATATAAGTTGGAGCTCTCAAACGACCAAAATATATATAATTCAACTTGTAACGAATCTAGTCGTTATAGACGTTACATAAACAAGCTGTTATATATATCAACTTGAGGTTTAACAATAAGATGTGACACATGTTGTTAGGATGGGGTACCAGGCCGTTTAAGATCTTATCCATCAGGTCTTAACCATCATGTTTTAGCCATCATGTCTTGATCCTCAACTTTTGACCACAAGGTCTTAATTCTCAATTCTTGACCACTAGGTCTTGATTTTTAGGTTCATTAGGTCGCTATTTATAGGGATTATCTTTAACATGAGCGAGGTATCTCAGATCACCGGGGTCGTGTACCTGTTACATAAATAATACCAAACAATAACTAAGAAGTATTTTACTTTCTTTGATATTGGTTTGTAGTTCAAGTAATATAACACCCTATTTTATCATCATAAATTTAAATTATATTTGTATAATTTCACTTATTTAATAAAAAAAATAAAATTTTAATACCCTTCTAACAAAAATATTTTAGTCCCTTTCAAAAAAAAATTATTGAGTCGCTGCTACCATTAATTGTTAGATTCTCACTTAACACATTGAAATGAAACAGGTCGGTGAAAAGGTCCAATAATTTGAAACCCTACAAACTTTGAGTTCATGATCGATTAATTATTATGTTGATTTAAATGTTATAATATCATAATAGAAATTATTACTATTATAAAAATATTTTATTAATAAAATTTTATTTAAAAATAATAATAATATTATCACCTATTTTTCATTTATTGAATTTTATATATGCTTCTTTATTGCTGCCAGCTTTTTGAGTATTGTATAACTTATTTGTTACTTGTGTCGTGCTATTTGTGATTTATGCATTAATAGTTTCCTATTAAATACGAGTCCTTAAAAAGTTAGTATCTCTTTAACTTAATAATATATCGGGTCTTGGACTTATTTAATATTTTTGTGCATGTTTAGATTTTTGCATTAGTTAATTTGAGTTACTATCATATATATGCTAACATACTAGATGTAGACTCTAATTATAAAGCATATTTGTAATATGTTATTGCATGCTTTATTTCTTTTTTTTGTGTATCATGCCTATAGTTTTTTAACTAATACTTATACTATATTAAATTAATCTACCTGTTTCCTTATTAATGTATATTGCTTCTGTCTGTTATGTGTATGTAAGTTTAATATGAGTTTCTAAGGAGTATGTATCTCCTTACCCTATACCAAGTGTTAGACTGTTTATTATGATTTGTTATGTTTTGATTAATCACATGATGTTAAAATACAATGAGTATTCACTAAGTATGTTCCTAAATATGAAGTCTTGAAGTGATTGAATTTTTTTTATGGTTCTAGTATACTTCCTTGTCTCACATGATGTTAGTTGTTTTCCATACTTATGATTGTTGCTAATCTGGATAAGAACTTTTGAGACACACCGTCACTAGTGTGTTTACCACAGTTTGTTCCTTCTAATTATTGGTTGTTTATATTATTTGTTGAATTGAGCGTGTTATTTTGTACTCTTTTTGTGTTATTTACTTAATTCATGTTTATGAGATCTGTTTGGTCAAATTAATACAAAACTTGCGAAAAGATTTATGGGTTTGCGTCTCTAATCCTCGTCTAGGTCTCGGCTACCTAATTGAGTTGAAAGAATAATCGATTTTAATGCAATTATTCAAACTTATTGGAATCTTGACTACCAAATTAAACCTTTTAATTATGTCATGGAATTCAATATTGATTTTTAATTTTTAAATATAGTAATAAGTTTGAATTATAAATTAGTTTGATGTTGTTTCCAATTTTAAGTACTTGCCAAAATGTTTTTAAAAATTAATTTATTTCAAAAGTTTATAATATTTATTTAAGTTTTTAAATATATGGTATAGTTATACATATCTATATCATATGTATTAACTTAGTTATACACGATAAGAGAAACACCATAAATTAAGATGAATTTATAATATGGAATATGAGTAAGAATGAAAGTAAGTTGTTCTGAGACACTCCTAATAATAATTATAATAATTTAAGAATGAAGGTGGAATGATGTTATAATAATAATTATAATCATTTTATACTAATTTTGTATATATTTAGATAATAATTGTCGGTTATGAATCGGTAATAATTTACTTACGGTTTAACCAAAAATATATTTAGATTTAAAAAATTAAATCTTAATGTAATTCTTACTCTATTATATTATTTAAAATATCAACATTATTTTATTATTATTTTTAACTAATTTATCATATGTTTTTAAATAAAATAAAAGATATAAAAGTAATAATATATAAAATTCTATCTAATATTTTTAAATATTCTGTGTTTTATTATTAATATATATATATATATATAATATCAATTAATCATATTTTCGTTATAATAATAACTATCACCGTTAAATGTTTTAATATAATATTAATTTATGTTTGATTTTGGTTAACAATCATTATAACAATAAATATATTATGTTTATTTTACTAAAAAATCAAAAAAAAATTATACAATTAAAATATCAATCCTAATACAAAACTTATAAAATTTGAGAAAAAATTAAGTAATATTAAATATTCATAAAATAATATTTATTAATCAAGTTTTTATGGAGGAGGTTATTGTTTGAAATATAACTTGCTACACCTATTTTTGGTAATAAATTATAAGAAATATGAATATGAAAAACAATTTTATTGTCAAATGAAGTAAATAATTTAAAAAAAATTATAGATTTTGATCTAAATTTACTTTTAATTTTAACATATTAAATTAAATTGATTAAATTAAAAAATAAAGAGAGTACAATTATTAATATTGAAAAATAAGTGTTATATTATTTAAATAATTTGTAATAGTATAATAACTAAAAAGTATTAATGATATAACTCTTCATTTTATCATCATAAATTTAAATTTAAATCATATAGTATAATTTTACTTATTTAATAAAAAAATAAAATTTTAATATTCCTTTGACAAAAATATTTAGTCCCTTTCGAAAAAAAGTTACTGGGTCGCCACTGCCATTAAATGTTAGATTCTCACTTAGTGCATTGAAATAAAACGGGTCGGCCCAATAATTTGAAACCCCACAAACTTTTAGTTCATGATCGATTAATTAATATGCTGATTTAAATGCTATAATATCATAATATAAATTATTAATATTATAAAAGATTTATATTAATAAAATTTTATTTAAAAATAATAATATTACTATTTAATTAATATTTAAAATAAAATAAATAAAATAAATATTTTATATATTTGTTTACAATTATTAAAAAGATAATTACCTACCTTTTTATAACCTTCCTTTCCAAATTTTCTGTGTGAGAACGCGTTTTTTCTTCCTTTACCAATAAGGCGTTAGATTTTCTCCCCTCGCTTTCTATTGATTCTATTACTGACACAGACAAAAAGTAAGGGATTTTGTTTTTTCCCTGAAAATAAAGTAAGAGATGTCGACATCATGTAATTGTGTCACCTTCTTATTGATGATATTTCTTAATTAAATTTTAGTGTTATTTTTTTAAAAATTATTATAAATAAAATATTTTTATAATATTAATAATTTATATTATAATATTATTATTAATTAATAATTAATGTAGTAGATAGAGAACTATTATTTTAAAAATAATAATTATGTGTATAAAACAAGACTGGTCAGTATACATTTTTAAATAAATTGCATCTATCCAAAAAGATGAGATCTTAAAAAAAAAAAAAAAAAGCGTGAGATCTGCCTATTCATTGACACCTAAGACAACAATATCTGATAATGCAAATTAAGATTGCCACAAAGATTTGACTGTAATCCACTTCACCCTCATGACCACTTTTTCTCCAACTTGTGTCATTGTTGAGTTTTAGCCTTTCTTTCTTTTTTTTTTTCTTCTCTTCTCCTCCTTGTATTATTTTAATTAATAAATATCTAAATTATAATATAATTTATAATAAAAAAATATTATAACTTTTTTAAATACAATATATATATATATATATATATATTACCCATTAATTTATTAATCTTTATTGACTATAAAGTATCATAAATTATGAAAATTGCATAATCTTATAAATCAGGATTCGGAATGCCTTCAAAGTGAAAAAAAACTTACTTATTATTCATTTTTATCTAATCTAAAAGTTTTTTCTATTAGATAAATTTATTTTTAGATTTTGATGAATAGTAAAATAAAAATGATTTTTAATTTTTTTTTTTGAGATAACTGTTAATAGAATAATAAGTATTGCCATCTAATCTTCTTATTTATAGACTTTTACATGTTAATCCAACATGTCTAGTTGTTTAATTTTCAATAGTCAACTAAAAGTGTCACTTCTCAAATAACTTGTGATCTTGAGATGATTAATAACTATATTACAAATTCTAAAAGAAAAATGCTAACGTATTAACTTAATAATACATTTATATACTCATAATTAAAAATTAAATTTTAAATCTTTTAAGTACACAAATAAATTAGATAACGTTGAGTTATAAATTCGTGTATAACTTAATTATAATTGAAAAATGTTAGTTGTTCTAAGTTGGAAGATCACATTTGAGTACCAAAACACATCAGTTCATGTCGCTACATCATTAATTATCTTTAACACAATAATGTGTGTCTGGATACGAAGCAATCGTATTAGAAAATAATAAAAATCTTGAGGTTTATGCATTGATATAAACAGATTAAAATGTAAGTGGTTCCTTATTGCTTAAAAAATATAGATTAATTTAATATATAATTTAAATAAATTAATTTTTATTTAATATTATCAAAATTTATTTTATTATTATAAATTATAAAGTATGATTTTATATAATTTCACAAATTATTTAAACATAATATTTTGGACACAACATCTAAGCAACTAATTTAAGAATGGTTACGGGTATATGTAGTTACAGTTATTGATATAATTGTTCTAAAATCAAATTATAAAATGTGTTTAAAATTAATAGAAAATTTTTATGATTAGGGGACGTTTTTTTTACCCATGAGTAACGATTCGTGATAATTATTAAAATATATTTGAAAAAATATTTTTTCAAACTGTTTTAAATTTTTTTTAATAAATTTTAATTATTAATTAATATATAATTTAATTTAATAAATTTTAATTATTAATTAATATATAATTTAATTTAATAAATATAAAAATTAATTAAATAAATATAATTAATTTTAAATATAAAGGGGTACAAATATGATTATCAATATAATCGTATTCGTTATTTTATGTTCACTTTTTATCTAAAATTATACCCATCCTCAACATTTAACGGATTAAAACTAAACTAATAGTATGAATAACTTTAGATAACTAAACCCATAGTTTTTTTACTCACTCCTAATACAATTAGTTACAAACATTTACTTTTTTTCCGTCAAATATACAAAAGTTTTGCTTTTAGAGGACATGAGAAATTTTTAGCAAAATTAAGTGTATTTAAATGATTTTAATATTAAATAATATTTAATTAAATTATATTTAATATTAAGTTGATTTAAATGATTAAAATTTGATTTTTTTAATAATAAAAATATAAAAATTAAATATAAAAAAATATTATTTTTATAATTATAAATTATAACAATGTTATTTTTATTATTTTTTATGTATTATTTTATCTTTAATAATTGTTACTTAAGTCCATAAAAAGTTTAAATTAATAGTTGTATATAATTATTATCTTTTATATAATTCGTAGCATCATACTCCATTTGGTTGGGCATGTCTTGTATTTTGATAGATATAATGTTTTTTTCTTCTTCTTTCATTTTAAACTTTTTGTGTGTTATCTATATCTTGGTAGTAAAATAAAGGAAGTATTGGCATCAGAAAGTTAAAATGCCAACCAAAAAGGTATCAATAAACACAACCCCTACCGTTAGAAGAAGTGTAATAATTGATGACGAAACCCATGAAACTTGTTTAGTATTGTATAAGACTAATAAGGATACATATATACATACATATATATATATATATTTTAATGTAATATACTTGAACCAACTTGGTATAAGTAAATAGCATGGGACCCGAATCTAACATGAAAAGTAATTACATAATTTTCGGGGGATGTGTGAAAACCATTCAAATTTTTTATTTTGAAATTGGATTTTTTTATTCCAAATTTTTTCGGAAAACAAAATAGAAGTTATTTAAAAATTAATTTCTAATTTTAATTTTAGAAAACACAAATTAAAAATTAGATATGCTTGTTCATTTGATAGTAGATTTTTAATTTTTAATTTTTTATTAAATTTTGACTAACATAAAAATTAATAGAAATTGAAATTAAGGAATTGAAATGCTGATTTAAATGCTATAATATCATAATATAAATTATTAATATTATAAAAAATTTATATTAATAAAATTTTATTTAAATATAATAATATTATTGTTTAATTAATATTTAAAATAGAATAAATATTTTATATATATTTTTTTACAATTATTAAAAAGATAATTACCTACCTTTTTATAACCTTCCTTTCGAAATTTTCTGTACGTCCGCGTGAGAACGCGTTTTTTTCTTATTACTGACATAGACAAAAAGCAAGAGATTTTGTTTTTCCCTGAAAATAAAGTAAGAGATGTCGACATCATGTAATTGTGTCACCTTCTTATTGATGATATTTCTTAATTAAATTTTAGTGTTATTTTTTTTAAAATTATTATAAATAAAATATTTTTATAATATTAATAATTTATATTATAATAATATTATTAATTAATAATTAATGTAGTAGATAGAGAATTATTATTTTAAAAATAATAATTATGTTTATAAAACAAGAAGACTAGTCAGTATACATTTTTAAATAAATTGCATCTATCCAAAAAGATGAGATCTTAAAAATAAAATAAAAAGCGTGAGATCTGCCTATTCACTGACACCTAAGACAACAATATCTGATAATACAAATTAAGATTGCCACAAAGATTTGACTGTAATCCACTTCACCCGCATGACCACTTTTTCTTCAACTTGTGTCATTGTTGAATTTTAAACTTTCTTTTTTATTTTTCTTCTCTTTTCCTCCTTTTATTATTTTAATTAATAAATATCTAGATTATAGTATAATTTAGGATAAAAAATATTATAATTTTTTTAAATACAATATATTACCCATTAATTTAATCTTTATGGACTATAAACTATTATAAATTATGAAAATTACATAATCTTATAAATCAAGTTTTTTTTATTGGATAAATTTATTTTTAAATTTTCATGAATAATAAGATGAAAAAGACTTTTAATTTTATCCTTATTTGAGATAACTGTTTAATAGAATAATAAGTATTGTTATCTAATCTTCTTATTTATAGACTTTTACATATTAATCCAACATGTCTAGTTGTTTAATTTTCAATAGTCAATTAAAAGTGTCACTTCTCACATAACTTATGATCTTGAGATTATTAATAACTATATTACAATTTTAAAAGAAAAATGCTAACATATTAACTTAATTATACATTTATATACTCATAATTAAAAATTAGATTTTAAATCTTTTACGTGCACAAATAAATTAGATAGCATTGAGTTATAAATTCGTGTATAATTTAATTTTAATTGAAAAATGTTAGTTGTTCTAAGTTGGAAGATCACATTTGAGTACCAAAACACATCAGTTCATGTCGCTACATCATTAATTATCTTTAACACAATAATGTGTGTGGATATGAAGCAATATCATATTAGAAAATAATAAAAATCTTGAGGCTTATGCATTAATATAAACAGATTAAAATGTAAGTGGTTACTTATTACTTAAAAAATATAGATTAATTTAATATATAATTTAAATTAATTAATTTTTATTTAATATTATCAAAATTTATTTTATTATTATAAATTATAAAGTATGATTTTATATTATTTCTCAAATTATTTAAACATAATATTTCGCACATAACATCCGAGCAAGTAACATTGCTCATCAAATTTAAGAATGGTTACGAGTAGACAGTTATTGATATAATTGTTCTTAAATCGAATTATAAAATATGTATTTAAAATTAATCGAAAATTTTTATGGTTAGAGGATATTTTTTTATCCACGAGTAACGATTCGTGACAATTATTAAATTATATTCGAAAAAAGTTATTTTTCAAAACTTTTTAAAAAATTTCTTAATAAATTTTAATTATTAATTAATATATAAATTAATTAAATAAATATAATTAATTTTGAATACAAGTGAGTACAAATATGATTATCAGTATAACCGTACCCATTATTTTATGTTCAGTTTTTATCCGAGATTATATCCATTCTCAAAATTTAACGGATAAAAACTAAATTAACGGTATGAATAACCGCAGATAACCGAACCCATAGTTTTTTTACTCATTTCTAATACAATTAGTTACAAATAATTACTTTTTATTCGTCAAATATACAAACATTTTTAAAGTTTTACTTTTAGAGTACATAAGAAATTCTTTGTAAAATTAAGTGTATTTAAAATTTATAATAATAAAAATAATAATAAATAATACTTAATATGAGTTTAGTTAAATATTTTTTTAATATTAAATAATATTTAATCAAATCATATTTAATATTAAATTAATTTAAATGATCAAAATTTAATTTTTTTAATAATAAAAATATAAAAATTAAATATAAAAAATATTATTTTTATAATTATAAATTATAACAATGTTATTTTTATTATTTTTTATGTATTATTTTATCTTTAATAATTGCTACTTAAGTCCATAAAAAATTTAAATTAATAACCGTATATAATTATTATCTTTTATATAATTCGTAGCATCATACTCCATTTGGTTGGGCATGTCTTGTATTTTGATCAATATAATGTTTTTTCTTATTCTTTCATTTTAAACTTTTTGTGTGTTATCTATATCTTGGTAGTAAAATAAAGGAAGTATTGGCATCAAAAAGTTAAAATGCCAACCAAAAAGGTATCAATAACACAAAAAGTTTTGCTTTTAGAGGACATGAGAAATTTTTAGCAAAATTAAGTGTATTTAAATGATTTTAATATTAAATAATTTTTAATCAAATAATATTTAATATTAAATTAATTTAAATGATCAAAATTTAATTTTTTAATAATAAAAATATAAAAATTAAATATAAAAAATATTATTTTTATAATTATAAATTATAAGAGTGTTATTTTTATTATTTTTTATGTATTATTTTACCATTAATAATTGCTACTTAAGTCGATAAAAAATTTAAATTAATAGTTGTATATAATTATTATCTTTTATATAATTCGTAGCATCATGCTCCATTTGGTTGGGCATGTCTTGTATTTTGATCGATATAATGTTTTTTCTTATTCTTTCATTTTAAACTTTTTGTGTGTTATATATATCTTGGTAGTAAAATAAAGGAAGTATTGGCATCAGAAAGTTAAAATGCCAACTAAAAAGGTATCAATAACACAACCCCTACAGTTAGAAGAAGTGTAATAATTAATGACGAAACCCATGAAACTTGTTTAGTATTGTATAAGACTAATAAGGATACATATATACATATATATGTAATAATTAATGACGAAACCCATGAAACTTGTTTAGTATTGTATAAGACTAATAAGGATACATATATACATATATATGTATATATGTATATATGTATATATATATATATATATATATATATGTATATATAAATATATATATATATGTATATATGTATATATATATATATATATATATATATGTATATATAAATATATATATATTTATATATATATATATATATATTTATGTAATATACTTGAACCAACTTGGTATAAATAAATAGCATGGGACCCGAATCTAACATGAAAGTAATTACATAATTTTTGGGGGATGTGTGAAAACCATTCAAATTTTTAATTTTGAAATTGGATTTTTTTATTCCAAATTTTTTCGGAAAACAAAATAAAATTTATTTAAAAATCAATTTTTAATTTTAATCTTGGAAAGCAGAAATTAAAAATTAGATATGCTTATTTATTTGATAGCCCATGTTTAATTTTTAATTTTTAAAATTTTAAAATTTAATTTCAAACTTAATTTTAATTTTTTTATTAAATTTTGACTAACATAAAAAATAATAGAAATTGAAATTAAGGAATTGAAATTTTAATTTAAGAATTGAAAAATCGCATGAATCATAAGTAATTTTAAAATTTGTAAAATTTAAATTTAAAATAATTATTACAGAAATTGAAAACGAGGAATTGAAATTTAAATTTAAGAATTGAAAATTTGCATGAAACATTTTGAATTTTAAAATTTATAAAATTTAAAATTTAAAATTTAAATAATTATTAAACGAACCCTTAATAAACAATCACATCGGTATATATATAATACATGAAACTCAATATCAAACCACAAACACATGGTTAAAAAAAATTTGTTAAAAAATTATAAACAATTTCCAAATAAGTGTGACCTAATTATCTTTATAAATGGAAAACCTTCGTACTCACTTCCCTAGCTCTATTAAACGGATATGGGCAAAAGAAATATAAAAATTTGACTATAAAGGCCAGATAAATATAAAATTTAGGGCGTAGAGCCGCAGAGTATTACATTTACATTCTCACATTATTAGTTTTATAATTTTTTAAATAAGGTTAATTAATCTTATAATTTAAAATTATAATCAATTAATTTAAAATTTTTTAAAATTAAATTTTTTTAAATATTACAACAAAAATTATATATTTTAATAAAAATATTTTAAAAAAAATCAACCATTGTCTATATTTCTTTCTCTCCCTTTTTCTAGTGAGAGAAAGAGAGATAGAAAGGAAGAGAGAAATTAAGAGAAGGAAAGAGAGCTTGTTTTTTTAAAATTATTTTTATTAATAAAATATATAATTTTTATTTTACTTATTAAAAATTTAAAATTTTAAAATTTTTAATTTAATTAATTATACTTTTAAATTATAAGATTTATTGAAATCATTTAAAAAATTACAAGATTGAAGTATCCAAACCCCATAAATATATAACTAAAATGATCACTTAATTTTAATTATCATACCATTATTTCAAAAAAAAATCAATTACTCTTCATATATCTAAATATTATTCATTTTGTAAATCAATATCCAAAAAACATTTAGTAAATAAATACATAAATCTTAATTTGATAAGTTTGGATATTTATTGTCAAAACTTGTCATTAAAATTTTGACACATAAAGTGTCTATCCTTATCAAATAGGAATTTATGTGTTAAATTAAAAAATTGGGTGTCCCATATGAAAAAAAAATATCTTGTGCCTACCTATGTGTTTAATTACTTAAAATTTGAATACCTTACAAATAGTTTAGCCGGTAAAAAAACAAAGAAACAAAGACATTTTGACAATTTGAGTGATGTGATCATTTTGCATGATTGTGGAAGGATATAGAACTTTGAAGGCACCTCAAAGACAAAGGAGGAAAAAGTTTTTAATAGTAATATTAATTTTATAATTTATGAATAAGATACTTTTAACCTCATTATTATTTAAAAAAAGTGAGGTATTTTAGTATAAAAATTAGAGTATGATAAAATTAAAAATATTTATTTTTAAATAATTATAGTACTTAAAGTATTTTTTAATAATTATATGATTAGATATATATATATATACTTTTATTTTTATAATAATAAAACTAATAATAGTTAAACCAAAATTTACAACATTAAATTTCTCATTTTTTTTAAAATAACCTCTCATGTCACAACTTTTGTTTGAATTGTTAAAAAAAAACCCATCTAATAACTCTCTCTCTCTCTCTCTCTCTATATATATATATATATAATTTTTTTTATTAACAATAAGTGAGTGAGTAGGTATATAGAATTATTTAAATTGAAAAAAGAACGATTGAATCATTAATAATCACGAAAATAAAAATTAATTTCCAAATATATAAAGTCCAAGAGGCTAACTCCAAATGCATCCTAGAATTTGATATCCAGCTTTTAAGTTCATTTACATGTCTTTTTTTTTAACAATCGTAATATGTC
The DNA here is from genome assembly GCA_030763125.1 of Hippophae gyantsensis. Lineage (NCBI taxonomy): Eukaryota > Viridiplantae > Streptophyta > Magnoliopsida > Rosales > Elaeagnaceae > Hippophae > Hippophae gyantsensis. The sequence continues at coordinate 23,194,383 of CM061039.1, read as the reverse complement.
TTAGACATCAAGAAAACAAACTTATTCAAACACCCTAATCGACCTTTTTCATTGAACCATTGAAAGAAAAAAGGAGGCTATGATCAACCTTTCCACGTTCTTCTTTTTAAAGCAACCAAACAAACCATAGCATTCATCATCATCTTTTATTTTGTTCACAAAAATGTCCCTAAAAGAGTCACTGTATGTGCCTTTATTCTCATTGATGATCCACATGACTCGTGCATGAAAAACCTGAGATTCACTCTCTACTCTCTACTTCTCTTTAAATATCATTTCCAAAATATAGATTTGTCATCAATCTCACCAAGCAGATCATCAGCTTTTCGTTCTTCCTGCTCATTCTATAATATAATTCATACCTTCCAACTGTTTGAAGAAATGTCTCTTTGCTACTACTCATCTAAAATAAAGACTTCATTTGGAAAACAAGTAATTAGAATTCCAATGAACACTGGATCATACTCATTTGATGGACAGCCACCAAAAGGACTCTTGCCTGATCCTGCTGATAAAAAATATAGATCATGTTCAACGATCTCTGATCAAAGTAAATCCCACTTTCTATTTATATTATTCTCTATCAATGAAATGATTATAGTGTTTTTTTCAGTAATATTGAGAGAATCTTTCTATTACAGGTAATAAAGTGGATTCAGTTCTAAACAGAACGAACAAGCTCGGGAAAAAAACTGATAGTTTTGCACGTAGATTCAAAGAACACGGTAAGTACTTTATTAATGCTTCAATGTTGTTCATAAAGTGAATGAAATTGGAAAAACAACAAATTGAGTAATTCACTTTGAATATATTGTTTGAAAATGCAGTGAAATTGGGGCCTAAGATAACTGAAACAGTGAAAGGGAAGCTGAGTTTAGGAGCCAGAATTATTCAAGTAGGTGGGGTACAAAAAATATTCAAGAAAGTGTTTAGTGTTGGAGAAGAAGAGAAACTATACAAGGTTTCTCAATGCTATCTATCAACAACTTCGGGTCCCATAGCTGGCCTTCTCTTCATATCTACACAAAAGATTGCATTTTGCAGTGAAAAATCTATTAAATTTGCTTCTCCAAATGGACAAATTATTAGATTTCGTTACAAGGTCATCATTCCTCTAAATAAGATAAAGAGAGTGAACCAGAGTGAGAATACCAAGAAACCATCTCAAAAGTACATGGAAATAGTAACTGTTGACAATTTTGATTTCTGGTTTATGGGTTTCTTAAACTATCACAAAGCCTTCAAATATATTCAGCAAGCAATCTCTCAATCTTAATTATAGATTGTGTTCATCTAAAACCATTGATTGTAAGAAAGATTCTGAAAGACACTGGTACAAGCAGTTTCAAAATACTTTTACAGGCTAAAACTGAATCTAAGATCAACCTCTTGAGAAGTAAGGTAATCATGTAAGTGGATTGAGGAAACCATCATGAAATCTAGGAGGCACTAAGATTAATCCTTCAAGATTGCATGCCTTGAGATAGCTCATCATCTAGTTTCACCAAGTGGGTGATGGTTGTTGGAGGAGTGCGAGTGCATGTAGAATTATGTTCATAATTATCCAATTATCAGTTGTATATAGTTATGTTGCTACTAGTTGTACACATGATCTGCATATGATGTATAAGGTTAGTTTACACTTGACCTGCACATGGTGTATAAGTTTTGGGCCTAGTTTTGGCTCTAATACTTAGGTCACTATTTTAATTCTTGCTGATATGTTCTGTTAATTGCTAACATAATTACAGCAGCTACTATGTATGTACGATATGTTGTCAATTGTTATTGACTGAGATACAACCACTGAGAATGCTAAAGATTCTATAAGAATATTCATCGGTGTTTTTTTGGGTACAGTTTCATGTTCTTTCTTCTCATTCCACATTTTCTTCTCTTCTTCTCTTTTTATTTTTAAGGATTTAGTCTCTCAGTTTTTAACTTTCATAAATATAGTTTAAAATTTAAGATTAGCTTGAACTTAAGATTTTATCGATTAAAATTGACCATATTTAATTAATTGTTCATTATGAGTAATGTGGTGGTTAAATTAACTTAATTTAAATCATGTTCTAATTTTATTTTATTTCTGATTTTTTTAATGCCCAAACCAATTAAAATATTATTAAAAATAATTTGTAACCTATCCCTATATTATTGGACACAAACGATAGGAGGTAAAATAAACTGTACCATCATTTAAGTTGGAATATTTTCAAAAGAAATTATTATAATATAGAAACAACATAAAATCAAATTTTATTTTTAATCTTATTATTGGGTCAAAAATTAAAAATCAAGATTAAATTGTTGTCCTAAACTTTTTCTCATTCTTCACTTTGGTTTTTTAATTTACTTTTCTTATAAATGATTTAGGTTTCTTTATTTTTAAATTTTTAAATATTTAATCTAAAAATTAGAGATAAACTTGAAATTGAGTAGGGTGGTTAAATGTTCATGACGTATGAATGTTAAATTAACCAAACCTAAACCATGTTTTGTAATTTTATTTTATTTTCCAATTTTTTAAATGTCCAAATCGATAGAAAGAATACTAATTTAATTAATTCTTTTTCTTTTATTCTCAAAATGGAAGTATAATTCATTTCTCTTGCGTCAAATAACGTAGGAATTAGTGTAAGAATTATTTTTAATAATATTTTATTCAATTTAAGAATTTAAAAAAACCAAAAATAAAAGATAATTAAAAATATGGTTTAAATTAAATCAACTTACGCTCACAACGAACAACTAACCAACCATGATCATCAATTTTGATCAATAAAGTCCAAGTTCAAGACGAAGAAGAGGACGACCATGGATTCTCTTATTGAATCTTTAGCATAATGAATTATTGTATCTTAGTCAATGACAGTTGATTATATATAGTTCATATATAGTAGTTGGTGTCCCTAAATTTATATCTAAAGTAGGAGATGTAAAGTAGATTGTTTCATTTCATATATTACTTTGGTATTTTTAATGAATTAATGTTACAATATTATCTAATTTTATTTTAATATTTAATATCTTTTATAAATTCATTGTACAATATTATCTTATTTTATTTTAATATCATCACATCTCATTTCATTACAATTAGATTATAACCTTAATGAATTTAGTTTTAAACATACATTGTATCATTTTTCTTATTAAACTTACATTATAAATAATCATGTATCATATTTTCGATTATTTTTATATTTTTTCTTGTCTCATTTAGGCCCATTGGAGACAAATGAGATATCTTAATTTGTACCATCACGATTTCATCTCATCTAATCAAAAATTGAGCGAAATAAGATGAGATGAGTTTTGAAAATTAATGGATTCTACTATGAATTTCATTAACAACTCATCTCAATTTACATTTTTATACACCATGTGTAGGTTATTCAAACTTAAATTGCACACTGTGTAGAGCAAGTATACAAAATAACCTTATATATACATGATAAACCAACAAGCATAACAGAAGGAAAAGAAGAAGAAATGATTATGGCAATTTGTATATTGATTCATGCTTGTATTGTGATTACATTATAGTATTTAAAGAAGTGTATACTTAGCTATTAAAGAGCATTAGAACTCACATTAACACAGTGTACATACACATATAGGATTATAGCAAGCATATGGTTGTAACAACCTTTAACAAGCTAATAAAAACCTCTAACATGCCCCAATAAACTCAAGGGAGTGGAATGACAATGAGTTTAGCTCTTAGTTTATCAAAACATGCCCTTAGTAAGGTGCTAGTCATAACATCAACAATTTGTTCCTTCGTAGGAGTATACTCAATATGAATGTCACCAATTACAAATTTCTCTCAAATGAAATGAAAGTCAATTTTGATGTGCTTTGTTTTCATGTGAAACACAGGGTGTTTGGTCAAGTAACCAACACTTACATTATCACACAGTATCGCTAGAATGTCTTTTAAGTGAACCTGCAACGTACTTAGTAGTTTACATAGCCAAATCACTTCAAAAATAGCAAGAGCAAAAGCTCTAAACTCAGCTTATGTTGAACAATATGACACAACTTTGTGTTTTCCTGAGAGCTAGGAGACTAAGAAGCATCCAATATAAATTCAATGCCCTTAGTTGATCTTTTATCATTAACACAAGTGGCCCAATCAATATCTATAAATGATGTAATCCTAAGAGTGTTAGAACTACTAAGCACTAACCTATAATGTGGAGCTCCTCTAAGATAAAGAAGGAGCCTTTTAGTGACCATCCAATGTTTTGAATTGGACAATGTAAGAATTAAGAGAGTTTGTTTACTAAAAAAATAATTTCAAGCTTGGTTAATATGTAATGTTAAAGTGCACCAACCATAGTACGAAACTGTGTAGCATTAGTCAAAGGTTCACCTGATGTTTTTGAGAATTGTTGACCAGTAATCATAGAGGTTTTAATAGGTTTTGAATCATTGAGATTAACTCTATCCAAGATGTACTTGGTTTGGTTGAGATGAAAACCTTCTTTAGTTTGTATAACTTCTACTCCAAAGAAGTAGTTCAAGTTGCTAAGATCTTTAAGTGAGAAAGCCTTATTTAGTTTCTTAATGATTTTCTCAATCAACTCAGCATTGTTACCAGTGACTATGATATCATCAACATAGATCAAGAAGAAAAAAAGGTAACCTTTATAGCTGTAAATCATCATTGAAGCATATGAGTTTGAGCCCTTTAAACCACAAGCACTCAAACAACCACTAAGTCTAAAAAATCAGGCTTGTGAAGTCTATTTCAAACCATCGATTATCTTTTTCAATTTGCAAACATGATTAGGGAACTTATCATTGATAAACCCTTTAAGTTGTGACATATATACTTCCTCCTCAATATCCCCATTCAAGAATGTAGCGTTTACATCAAGCTATTTAATAATCCAGCATTGACATAGTGCTAAGGTGAGAACAACTCGTATGGTGATAGGCTTTACCATTAGGTTGAAAGTTTCAGTGTAATCAATGACTACTATTTGCTGAAACCCCTTGGCAACAACTTTGGATTTATACTTCTTAAGAGATCGACCAACTTTGAATTTAGTTCTAAACAACCATTTATTTCCAATCACATTAACCTATTGAGGAGGTGGTACTAATTCCCAAATTTTTTTCTTCAATAAGACATCATACTCACACTATATTGTTGCTTTCCATTCTAGAATGAGTAATGCCTCTTTAGTTGAGACTCGTTCATGTAATATCACTATAGCATAGACCTTTGGTTTAAAGACACTATGCTTGGATGCAGTGAGCATATGATGATCATTTTAAAATAGTGGGAGGTTGAGAAAGTAAAGAAAGATCCAATATGAGAGTAATACCACCATGATTAAAGATAGAGTTTTGATAAAGAGAGGCACAAATTTCACTAGGCATAGAAGGAGGAAATGTGTTGGTTTAATTATTGGTAATACAAGTAGGTGAAAGGGAAGAAGGTACTAATGTATGAAGATAACCAAAAATATGGGATTGAGGTGTGGACAAAGGAAAATATATAGCAGGAGAAAAGAAAGGCAATATAAGAGGTGAAAAGGAAGGTAAATTATGCGTGAACCAAGTATGACCATGACTAGTGGGATGAAAAGTGAAAATAGGATTAGAGATGGAAGCATAAGCAAGTATAGGTGAAAGAAAAGGAAAGGAAAGTTCATTAAATCAAACATGTATGAAAACATAGATTTTATTGGTGGTATGCCTAAGGGAATAGTAACCTTTGTATTCAACTACATACCCCAAGAATGTACAAAGAAGTGATCATGGTTCTAATTTGTGCTGATTATAAGGTATAACGTATGAAAAGCACAAGCCTAAAAAAACCTTAAAATGACCATATTGGGAAACAATATGGAAAAGAAGCTCAAAAGAACTCTTATGACCAAGCATTTTTGAAGGTAATCTATTGATAATATAAACTGATGACCTAAAAGCATACTCTAAATTTTACATAAGCACAATTAGCCTTAAGCATCATTGCCAATCTAGTCTCAACTACATGGCAATTATTTCTTTCCACAACTCCATTATGAGATGGAGTGTATAAAAAACATATATGTTTGACATATCCATCTTGGAACAAATGAATTTCATGGCTTTTAAACTCAGTGTCACCATCACTCTTGAGCTACTTAATAGGTGTATCAAGTTAGCATTGAACCATAGCTTCAAAGTGCCAAAAGAGTTAAGAAACTTGACTTTTATTACTAAGAACGTAGAGCCACTAAAATTGAGAATGATCATAAACAAATAACCTAAAGTATTTCATATTATGAGAAGGATCCCATAGATTAACATGAACAGTGTGTAATATGAACATTATTAAGTGAAAATTTGTGAGACTTTCCTAACTAACAAGTAGTGCATACGTTAGGAAGACTATTAGACTTAATGATTTTATGTATACTATGAGCTACAACTTTGACAATATCAAAATGTGCATGTCTAAGCCTATCATGCAACAAGGTTCCACAAAGCTCAGCTTGATTGTAAATAGCAATAGAAACCTTAGTGGTTATATTAAGAGCAACATAGGAAGATCTAGGAGAAGTCACAATATAAAGTCCATATTTAATTCCCTTCATCAAAATGATAGTCTTGGTTGTTAAATCCTTCATATGAAAGAAATCAAAGAAGAACTTCATAGAAACATTATTATCCTTACATAAGTGCTTGACAGAAACAAGGTTCTACTCTATTTGAGGAACACAAAGTAAGGGTTGCAGTTTGAGTGCAAAAGTAGTTTAAGTCAAATATGCATTTCCTACATAATTAATAGGAATTGCATATCCACTACCTAGTATAACAACTGAGTCACCTAAGTAAAGACCAAAATGTTGCACCAAGTGTTGATTAGAAGTGAGGTGATGTGTAGTACTTATGTCAAGGTACCATGCCTATGGATTAGTGTCACATGTTTCCTTACTCTCAAGTTTTTGAAGTGATTCACCATTTTCCTAAGTTTGTGTGACATGAGCATAAGCTAGAAAGCCATTAGTCTTGGTGCTATGAGTATCTAAAATAACTTCTAGCAATAGAATATCCCATCTTCTCACAAATCTGACATTATACATTATTACACGTAGTGTTCTTATCTTTATCTTGAAAAAATGAAGATTGATTACAAGTATCAGGAACATAAAATTATCAAGAATTACTATTATTACTAGAGTAGTAGTACTGTTTTTAGTGAAAACCTCATCTAATCGAGGAATTATTTTCTTATTTGTGATGTTAGTAACTAGAGAAGTATAATTGGAGTCTAGTCCATCTAAAACTTACAATACCTATTTTCGATCACCTAAGTGATCTCCAGTTGCTAGTAAATGATCGATTAGATCCTTAGACTTGCTAATGTAGTATTCAATATTGAGATTATCTTTTGTAAGTCCTGTTGTTCTGTGTGTTGGCTTCCTATCAGCAAAACAAGAAATCTTTTTATTTTACTTAGTGTTTCTATCTTCTTCTTTGTAAGACTGGTTACTGTAGATTAGTAATGTATGCATACATATATTTAGGTACATTATGATTGAATGCATGTTTTACACATACTATGGGATTGGTTTCTTGGTATGCATGTTAGGTCATGAGTGATGATTTACATTTCAATTCAAGTGTGATTATTTATGACAAATTACTTGATAATTTTTGGAACAAAAAATTTGGATTTTTGTATAGACCCTTTCTCTAGACCCACGGTGAGGTGGTTAGTGAAGATGGTTGGCCATTGGTGGTTTTCTATAAATACCCCCAATTATTTATGGCCTTAATTTGAAAAATGTACGAAAACTCTTCCAAATTTTTCTATCAATTCGATTTTCATCTTCACTAGTTATCTTGAACGTGTTTCAATAATTATTATACATCTGTGTGAGTGAAAAATAGTATGGTTTACTATTTTATAAAATTTGTGAGAATAGCACTATAAGAATGAGTTGGGATAAATTGTTCGAGTTCTTATATCCATGGTTGTTTATGGTAAGTAATTGAATGTGTTTCCTAATTTGGCTATATGCAATATGTGGTTGAATGTGTTTCCTATGTTGGTAGTTGATGGCTTAAGATTAAGGGTGACCCTAACGTTTGATTGTTCATATTATACACATTATTGATATTTGGTTACTGATCACACTACATTAAGTAGTGCTTGCTTTGAAGGAAAGTCAAGTTCATGTGTTAGTAATAGGTAGTTCAGACAAAGGTCCTGATTGATAGAGGTATTGGTGATTTTAATATGTATGAGTTGTATCTATTTTATTGCTTAGTGGATTGGTTTGTTACCAAGTGGTTTCCATAAGAAACCCAAGGATGTTAACACATAGATAGGAGTTCTATATGGGTTTTCCTTCTTATATGATTGTGTTTGAATGTTCTCTTCATTGTGAGTATAATTTGAGTCTTGAAATTGTACATATAGGATTTGAACTCTAATTGGAAAACTACTTTTTGGTTAGCATGCTTTACTTCCTCTTTGTGTACCCTATGAATATGTTTTCTATTTGGTTAAATATTCTACTTGTTTGAGATTACTACTACTTTTATTACTTTATATTTTTTTCTTCTTCTAGTGATGAGTCCTTTAAGATTTTTTCTAACTAGTCTCAAACTTTTTCAATTGGTATCAGAGTAGGTACACCCAACCACTTCGGTGTTGATCCTTTTTCCTTTCTCTATGTTTAATTTTGTTAATCACTTATGATGGATGATCTAGGAGACTCGATCGGTGGACCTCCTCAGTTCAATGGCTTATGTTATTTTTATTGGAGATCTCAAATGTGTTCCTATTTGGGATTTTCAAGTAGTGATATTTGTTCCTTAATTAAGAATGGTTGGATGTACCTTACCTACATTACAAAGATTGGTGTTGTTGAACTCAAGCCCGTTGCTGCTTGGAATAAAGAAAAGATTTTTCTCAACAATCTAAATTATCAAGGGTTACATCTTTTTATCACTCTATTATTGTAGAAGGCTCACTTTAATCTCTAAGTTTACTACTTCCAAGGAAGCTTGGGACTTCTTGGTAAATAAATATGATAGGATGCTCTTTTTTGATGGGTATGTCTACTCTAGAAAAGACAATGCTTACTATTGCTGTTTTCTCTTCTCTAATGGCTTCCTATTCAGAGACTATCCTATCTAATTCCTCATATTGGACAGATATAGGTGATGATGATAAATTTTCTCTTTAGAATCTTATGACCAACTGGTGCATGAAAATCTCAAGTTAAAGAAAATTATGTCCAAGATTCACAACAACCTAATAGAAAAGGATAAGGAGCATTTGGATCTCTCTGATCAGTTACTTAATCTCACTTTGGATGGTGAAATGAAAGTGAACAACTTGTAGATGAAGTTGGATGACCATATTAAGTCATTTTAGATTCTCCTTCGTGATAAAGAGAAGTGTCTTGATCAAGTAAATAAGCTTGAAATTTATTTTCATTATAGAGAATCTGAAGCCCTTAAAGGTCATTACACTATGAAGTCCTCGTCTTGCAATTCTAATGTTATCTCTAAACTTAAGAAATATGTTTGCATCTTGAAAGATGAAAAGGCTCTTCTTAGGTCTTTTTTGGATGATTGTGATACTAAATTAAATAAGTTTTGAGCACATGTTGATGTTTATCATGCTAAAGTTAAATTTCTTGAATCTAGCTTACTTGAAAAATATGAATCGGCTGAGACTCTTCACCTTTAATAATGCAACTCTGGGCAAAAAATCAAGGAATTTTGTGATGTTGGTCAAAAATGGTCTATTGGAAATAGTTGTTTTGACAAGTTGTTGAAACTCAAGGATACTTAATATACCTCTTCCTCTACTATTGCTATTATGTTGGAACCTTTTCTCACTATTGAGATTTCTAATGATGACTACACTGACGATGTGTTAAATTCATGGAGTTTATCCCTTTCTCTTGTGTTAGAAAACTTTGGTTTCTTCTCTTCCTCCAACTTTCATAGAGTGTCTCTAGATTATGACAAGAAGGTATTGAGTCATATAGAAGAATTATTAAACCTCTCTATCTCTTTGATAAAAGAAGATATGCCTTATAGAATGAAGCAATTTTTCTCTTCAAAGAGTTTAAGTCATCCTTTATTGAGTCATCAGGTGTTTAGAATTTAAATTGTATTATAGTTCATACTACCTTAAAGGCTCAAACATCTAGTTGTTGATATTTGGATAGTGAATGCTCTTGATATATGACAGGAGACAAATCCTTTTTCACCAACTTAATTCACACTAACGATTGATTAGTTACTTTTGGTGATGGAAATAAGGCCTTAATTTGTGGTAGAGGATCTATTAGTACTCATGGAATCCTTGAACCTAAAGATGTACTTTATGTGGAAGGACTTAAGACTAATCTTATAAGCATTAGCAAATCTATGATAATAAGTACATAGTCAAGTTCACTAAAAAAGATTTTACTGTGTATGATAGTTGGGGAAAAACTCTAGTTAGAAGCATTAGATCGAAAGACAACTGCTATTGTGTAGGTAACCGTGAAGAGGTCATGTGTAATAGGTTGAGTATGAGTATCTCTGGCATCAACGTTTGGGTCGCGTCAACTACAAATTGTTGAAGAAAATTTGTAATCTTAAAACTATCAGAGGTCTTCTTGCAATCTCCATTGTTCCTAAAAATGTTTAAGAACCTTGTCAATGGGGGGAGGAAAATAAGAGTCAGCATAAGAAGAACCAACCTCTTTCCAATATAAGACCTCTTGAACTTCTTCATATGTATCTAATGGGTCTTATGCAAACTACTAGAATTGGTGGAAGAAAATACATCTTGGTAATTATTGATGACTTCTCCATATATACATGTGTTTTTTTTATGAGAGAAAATTTGAAGATTTTGATAAGTTCAAGATCCTTTGCATTAAACTTCAAAATGTGAAATTTGAGTCCATTGGTACCAACATCAAAATAAGGAGTGACCATAGTAAAGAATTTAAGAATTCAAAGTTTAGTTCCTTTTGTGAGGAAATGGGTATTTAATATGAGTTTTTGGCTCTTAAGACTCCCTAATATAATGATATAGTTTAGGGGAAGAATAGAGTTATCCAAAAGATGGTTGGGGTCATGTTGACCAGTAAAAAAATGGTGAAGCATTTTTGGGCTAAAGATGTTAACACTGCCTATTGTATATTGAATCATTACTTCATAAGGCTTGGTACTTGTCAATCTACTTATAAGCTTATGCATAAAAAGATACCTAATGTCAAGCACCTAGGTGTGTTTAGGAGTACTTGCTATATTCTCAAAGACGGAGAGAATCTAGACAAGTTTGAAACCGATAGTAATCTTAGAATATTTTTGGGATATTCTAATAATAGAAGTGCTTGCTAGGTTTACAATTTACGAACTTCTACTATTATGGAATCAATCAATGTTATGATTGACGACTCTAGAACTACTAAACTTGTAGAGTCTTATGGCATTCATGTATTTGGGGATTGGGGTAATCTAGATAATGCTTCAGATAATGTTGAGAATCTATCTACTATAACTCTAATTGACCCTCCTAGAACTTCTAAAGGTGAGAAAGAAGATGAACTAGAAGATTCTTCCCTTCCAAAATGGGAAAATAAGTCTCATTCTATGGATAACATTATTGGTAGTGTAGAAGGTGGTGTTAAGACAAGATATCAATTATAGGAGACCTTGAACTACATGTGTTTTACTTATACTAGTCTTCCTAAAAATGTGAAAGAAGTCATGCAGAACGTACATTGGCTAATAGAGGAACTTAATCAATTTCAGAGGAATAATATTTGGTACCTTGTTCCCAGACCTATTGATAAACATGTCATTGGTACTGACTGACTGTACAAAAAAAGTAAGATGAAATGGAATAATTTCTTGAAACAAGTCTCGTCTTATTACACAAGGATACATTAAAATTGAAGGAGTAGACTTCTATGACACCTTCTCATTGGTCTAGCTTACTACTTTAGGTTTAAGCTAATGGATGTGAAAATTCATTTCTTGAATGAAGTTATCAAAGAGGAGGTCTATGTAGAACAACCAAAAGGGTTTGAAAATAGCTTACTTTCCCAATCATGTAATAAGACTAAAGGAGGTGGGCACAAAACATCATTTGTCTCAAGAATTCAAGGGTGAAGTTATGGTCACTCAAATTTATGTTAACGACATTAATTTTGGGTTTACAAAGGATAACTTGGCTAAAAGTTTTTCTCTCACTATGCAAATTGAGTTTAGGATGAGCCTTGTCGGAAAATTGAAGTTCTTCCTCAAATTTCAAGTCAAACAGATAAAAGATAGGATCTTCTTATCTCAAGTAAAGTATACCAAGGAATTGGTTAAAAAGTTCATTTTAGAAAATACTAATCTTGCTTGTACTTTTATGAGTACAACACTAAAATTTCATCAAGATCCTTCAAGAAAGGAAGTAGAGTAGACCTTGTATCGAAATTAGGAGTGTTCTCTACTTGATTTCTAGTCATATAGGAATATTTTTTAGTATAGGAGTGTGTGCTAGATTTCATGCTAGCATCAAAGAATCACATCTTGCTATAGTCAAACAGATCATCAAATATGTTACTGGATATCAAAATACAATATTTGGTATCCTCGGGACACTACTACAAAGTTGGTTGGGTTTTTCGATGCTAACTAGGTTGGGGGCAATGATGATAGAAAACGTATTTGAGGGAGGTGCTTATAATTGGATAATTCATTGATTTCATGGCATAGTAAAAAGTAGAGTTCGGTGTCCCTATCCACTATTATGGTTGAATATATTACCGCTAGGTTGTGTTGTTCTCAATTTCTTTGGATGAAGTTAATGTTGTCAGACTATAGTATCATGGTAAGAAACCTGCTTTTACTCTGTGATAACATCAATGCCATTTTTATTTCATAAAATCAGGTCCAACATTCGTGGACTAAACACATTGATATATGACATCATTTCATAAGAGATATAATGGAATCGAAAACTTTATTGTTGCAGCATATCAGTATTAATCTTCAACTTTTTGATATTTTTACTAAATCTTTAGATTTTTAAAGGTTTGAATCCCTAAGAAAGGCTCTTGGTGTTTGCATCTCTTCCTAAGAGAGTACTCCCAGTGTTATTTTGATTTTTATGAGTTTGAAGAACTCTATGTTTTGTTACTTGACTTCTTGATTTATGTTCTTGCATGTATTACATTTTGTTTATTCTCTTTAATGTTGTGAGTGTTAGTGTTATTGCATATTTGTATGCCTTTCCTCCCTCATATAGGGGCATTTCTTTGACTTTTTGTGTCAAAAGTGGAGAATTTTATGTGCATAACTATGTGATTATTGTCACACTGTGTGTCTCATGGGTGATGAGTGTTAGATTGCACTGCATCATTTTTCCTGACTTGCATACATTTAAGGGAAGTGTTGCATGAAGTCAGAGGAAATTATGTACATTACATGTGTTTTGCATATCGATGGGTATTGTGTACGGATGACACGATAGTATTTAGATAGACTACATGTTTTTTCAGAATGATACATCCATAGGGTGTGTGTTTATTTTTTCTGTGTCAATTAAAAGTGTAGATTGAAGTTATTGAGCTTCAAACATGATGTGTTCGACTGTGTTTAGGCCTTTATATCTAATTGGATCAATGAAGATGGATCAATATGTTGATGAGTTGATCAAAAAAGATGGATGGAATGTACAAGATGTATGTACTTGGTTCATTTGTGTTTTTTAGGTGTTGGGTGTGCGTCGATGTCTTGTTCATAAGAAAACATATCTTTAGGTCATCTTCATGATCTCATGATTGATATGTGTTTGTACTTAGTTGTACATTGTTTTGATATGAAAATCCAAAGGGTGGATATTATAAGTCCTATTGTTTAGTATGTTGGCTTCTGAAAAATTTCTTATTTAGTTATGGATCTAATTAGCTAGAAGAAATGAATAGATAATTAGTAAAATTATAACAAATTAAAAATCACATAATTATCAAACATGTAGTTGTGTGTAAATAAAATAATGTAGAAATATAGAGATTAACAAATGATATTTTTAGGTGGAAAAAGCCTAAACCATACCAATAACCTAAGTGGAAAAACCACCAGTCTACCAGGCTACCTAACTATCCACTATGAAAAATAAGGTTCAATTACAAGGTTAGGACTTAAACTACCCACCGTAATCTACTTACAAGCCATTGTTTTCATTATAGTATCTTTAAGAAAGGTGTTCGGATTTGGACCACTATTTCGATAACTTGAGTCACACAAGCAATTAAACCCGTTCAACCAGTACCTAAGAGATTAATAAAATATCACAAGTACACGTATGTATTCTAGAGTATATTAAATAATGAATAATGCTAACTAGACGATTTAATAGATATATTAGGTAAATTGAAATTAACTAGCAATCCAAGAGCTATTGGTTTAAGCACAAGTTCAACAAAGATAGCTTCTTTAAAGATTAATAATCAAACCAAATAATTATGATATGATTCACACAATTATTTGATCAAGAACAAAAAAATAAAAAAGAAGCTATAAGAACATATGACCAAAATATCATTAACCAATTAGGCTTATTAATTAATCAAATACAATGACCAATTTTTGATAGATTAACTAAATATAGAAGCCTAAAGAATTATGATCTTATATTTACAAAATAAGAGAGTGATTAATATGAAGAGAATAATGTTGTTGTGTGATTGAAAAAATTATGAGCCAATGGTATGATTAAATAGTATGAGTTGAAATCTTAAGTCAAAGATTAGTTACAAAACTATCATTAAAATATTTAAAAACATAAGGGTAATATAGTAAACATGCTAATTGGCTCGAGTAAAAATTAGGTTAAATTTGAAAACTTGGTCTTTTGATCAATCTAGTCAAGCTCGATCGATTGGCTATTAATAGTTCATTCGATCTAGTTAAATCTCATTCGATCTAATGAAAAAATTAGTTAATTTAGACATAAGTGCATCCATCTATTCATTAATCTCGATCAATTAAGTTAATTCTTTGATTGATCTTGTCATATTAAAAATTAATTTTGTCAATTTTAATAAAACTCGAACGCTTTAGTCACCCCTCAATCGACAAGTGACCTTTTTGAATAATATTTGTATGTGTCTAATATGAAATCTAACATGCATGGGAATATAGATATACCTAAGATGTGATCATTGAGTCTCGATAGTTTCTTTGGCTTTAAAATATTCTTGAAAGATACACCTAGAAACTAATATTACATATAAATGTTTTGTTCATGAATATCGCCACCACTCATAAACCTTACATAGCTTTTCTTGTGTAAAACATGTAGTCTGTTTATTTTAATCAGTGTTTTTTTCTTTCTTTTTGTATGGTTGGTTATTGAAGAACAGTAATGCATATATGCATGTTGTTAGGTATTGTGATTGAATGCTTTTCTTAGTATGCATACTAGGTCATGAGTAACAATTTATGTTTTGATTCAAGTGTGGGTATTTAAGAACAATTACCTATAATTTTTGGATAAGAAAATTGGATTTTTGTATACCTCGATAAGGTCCTTATTAGAACCATTCATCGGACCCATCACTAGACCTACAATGAAGTGATGTGTGATGCCTTGGTGAGGATGACTAGCCATTAGTGGTTATCTATTAATACCCCTATTAATTATGGTATTAATTCGAAAAACCTACTGAAAATTTATCAAACTTTTCTATCGATTTAAATTCTGTCTTTACTAATTATCTTGAATGTGTTTCTATAATTATTATACATATGTGTAAGCATAAAATAATATGTTTGACTATTTTATGAAATTTTTGAGAACAATATTGTGAGAGAGAGTTGGGCTAAATTTTTTGAGTTCTCATATTTGTGGTTGTTTATGGTAAGTGGTTGAATGTGTTTCCCACGTTGGTAGTTGATGGTTCAAGATTGAGTGTGGTCCTCACATTTGATTGTTCACAATATACGTATTACTAATTTTTGGTTGCTAATCACACTACATCGAGTAGTGTTGGTATTGAAGGAAAGTCAGGTTCATGTATCGAATTATGTTGTTATGGAGGCAACAAGAAAGGGTAGAAATAAACAACTCGAACAAAGATCCTGACTAATAGAGGTGTTGATGGTTTTATTTATGTTAGAGTTGTATATGTTTTATTGATTCGTTGATTTGTTTGTTATCAATTGCTTTTCATAAACAATCCAAAGATGTTACCATATAGATAGGAGTTCCATATATGCTACTGTATTTAAGATTAGGAATCTGATTGGAAAAATACTTTTTGTTTAGCATGATTTACTTCCTATTTGTGTAGCATGTCAATATAATTTTTTGTCTACTTAAATATTCTACCTGTCTAAGATTATTGCTACTATTGCAACTTTCTTTCTTTTTTGTTGCTTATGGAGATAAGTCTTTTAGGAGTCTATATCTCCTTACCTTGATTGTGTATTGAGTTTCACACTCTCTCACCTTTCCTCATGTATTGCAATTACCATTAAACATCCATAAGTATACCTTAAGAATCATCATTGAATGCCTTCACAAGAGCATTCTAGTATTCAAGTTTTGCCTTCTTGTCAAACAAATAGTTGAGAAATCCAGAAGGAAGTGTGGAATAAAACAAATTCTTAACCACATTATCTTGCCTGTCATATTGAATAAATGCTGTGTTTTCATCAAAAATTTCATGATCTATTTGAACTCCATTTTCAAAAATTGTAGTAGTTTTCATAATAAGTTTTTGAGGTATAACAGTAACCTAATCAATTAAGGAAAGTATGCCAAAAATTGAGATGACTTATATGAGTTGTTCTCTCTAGATGAAGTAGTTAGATTCATCTATATTTATATAAAAAACTAGGATTAAGAGAATAGTTTGGAAGATTCATCACCCTAGAGGTCAAGGAAAAATTTGTGTTGTTTTGAGAAACAAGGCTAGAAGACTAAGGAAGAGGAAGAATTGATAAATTTGGAGCTACATCCGCTTTTGATGGACTTTATAATGCTGAAGGAGATAAACTATTAAGCATATAAGAAGAAGAAGAAGAAGAAGAAGAAGAAGAAAAGGATTATGAAAATGTATATACTTATTCATACTTCTATTGTGATAACAATGTAGTATTTATAGAGGTGTATACCTAGCTACTAAGGAGCATTAGCTTACACTAACACATTGCACACACAAGCATAGGATCACAATGAGCACATAGTTGTAACAACCTCAAACAAGCTGATAACAACATCTAAAAATACATTATATGAATATCATATGTACAACTAGAAGCAACATAACTTTACAAAACTAATAATTGGTAATTATGAAATAACTTGTACATACGTTATCAAGCACTCCTAAAACAACATCACAATTTTGGTGAAACTAAATGATGTATAGTACTATTTAATTAAGATAAAAATGTCATATAAGTCCTTTACATTAAGTTAAATGAGTTATTTAGTCCATTAGAAAAAATATATATCATTTTATCCCTTACTTTTGTAAAAAAAGACAGAGTGAAAAATATTATAGGATAATTAATATTCTAAATAAAATAATTTTCTCAATATTTTATTTTATTAATAAATAAGTAGAGGATAAAATTTACTTTTTGTTATAGTATTTATCGTGAAAACTATTAATATATCGAGTAAATAGTAAATTTTTTTATCATAAAAACTATTAAAATATTATAAGAATAATGATATATTTTATAATGTAAGTATTAATTGACATAAATTTCCTAATGTGATGGACCTTTACGGAACCTCACCCTTTAATTAATTAAATGATATACATTATTTAGTAGCATTTAATAATTACTATTTAATTAACAAATGACAAAAATATCAAAGAATAAATAGATTTTTTTACCATTAAACTTTAGGGGTTATTGTGAAAATACCATCAAAATTTGATTTATTACTTTCATATTATTAAATTTCGTGTAACTTTCCGTCAACTTCCATTAACTAATTGATGTTAATTTTATTTTTGTAGCATTTCACAAAGTTTAATGGTGTGAAAGTAACAAAAAAAGTTTGATAGTATTTTTGTAACAATTACAAAATTTAATGGTATGAAAGTAACAAATTAAAGTTCAATGATATTTTTGTAATAACATTCAAAATTTGGTGGAAGAAAAATCTATTTAGTCAATATAAAATGTTATTTGATATTTAAATTAAATGAATAAAAAGAGTAAAAGTTAAATAGTGATTTAATTATTAATTAGTGATCAAGTTTAATTTAAATAGTGATTTGAAATTAATTTAAACTCTGTGTCCAACCATAATTCTTGATGGTTAAGATCTAAGAAAATGAATTGAAAATTTACATTCCTATAACGCAACACATATAGGTTATTTGCTTATAGGAATCAAATTTGATTTGGTTTATGATTTAGTATATTATTTTATATATGGAAAAGATTCCTTAACAAACCATAATTGCATAACATTATATATATAAATAAAATCAACTCATGCGTGACATAAAATAGTGTTAGGATTTTGAACTCACAATAATCATCAACTCAAGAATAAAGTATCATTTTCAATGCACATTTAACTAGAAATTATAAAGATGATAGAAATAGAAAAGTAAAATGTCATGACAAGAGATTTAAGTGGTTTGGCCCTTATAACTTCATGGCCTAAACCAGTCGAAAGCAAAAATTGATGTATCCACTATACGAAAATAGTATAGAACATTAAGAACAAAGGATTGAACATCCTAACACACACAATTCTTGATGAGAATCACACACACAAAGAGTAAAAACATAGAGATAAAGGCCAAATGGTGTGACCAAAGAGATAAAATGAAAATCTACATAACAAAACCTCAATAGGGTATATATACAAAGATGTGAAAATAAAAAAATATGCCTTTGAAGTCTTTCAGCCCATAAGCTCATTAGCTCACGATTTTGCATAGTAATGGATCAGGATCCAAATCAGCTTTCAACATCTAAAGCCCAATTTCCATATAAAATAAATAATATAATGATTCACATATTAATGCTATCATCACAATGCATATATTTATATAACTATAAATCATTTAACCCTAAAAAATAATGTGTTAAAATGACATGTGTAGTGTCATAAAATATAACAATTTCCACCTTGACACTAAAGTAGAGATGATGCAAAAAGAGATGTATCTTTTAACCATTTTCATACCTAATTTATATGTGCAAAACACTCCAACCATGTTCAAGAAATGCTTAAGCTTGACTAAAGGAATTGGTTTGGTAAGCAAATCAAAGAGGTTATCATCTATGGAAATTTTATCAATGAACTACTCTTTGTGAAACAATGTCTCTAATGAAGTGTATTTTTACATCTATATTTTTAGAACTAGAATGAAACATGGGATGCTTAGAAATATGCCATAATTAGTGAATATATTCATCTATGTATTTCATGCTGTAAATAACATATTTGTTGCATCATATATACTCCATTTTATGTCGGACTTGTCTTCTAGTTTGGTCAATATAATGTTTTACTTTTTTTTTTCTTTTTTATATATAAACCTTTTTTTGTTATATTATCTTGTTTGAAAAATAAAGTCAGTCAATGGCATGAGAAAGCTAAAATGCCAACTTACCCTCTCCTCCCTCTGACGGTTGAAAAGCTGTGATCCCAAAACAGGGAAAAGTATTTTAAAAGTAACTTTACTTGTGTTGTTCGTACATTTTCATCTCATAATTTTTACAAAAGATATATAATTCATTTAATTTTTAAAATTATGATACTTTAATCACGTAATTTTAAAATTATGAAATAAAATATACCTTTTAACGGTAAAAATATCGTGATTAAAGTTTTTCAATTTTAAAAATAAAATTACTTATATATTCCTTAATTACAAAAATTATTTTACCAAATTATCTTAATAATACAAATAAAATAACTTATATATATAAATATATAAATAAATTATTCTTAGGACATTCAATATCAAAACTTAAAATTTCATAAACATATTCCCTTCAAAAATATAAAAATATGACTCTAAAGACAAGAGAAATATAAAATGATCTTTTATTTTTATTCTAAGATTACCTCACATTTACAAAAAAAAATACAAATGGGTCCGAGATGAAGGTTAGAAGTGAAGCTTTTAATCATAGATAACTGAAACTGTGGATATCCATAAAAGTCAAACGATTTTTCTCCAAAATAACTATAGTCGATAAAACATGAAGCAAATATGGTTATTATAATACCAAAAATGTGATTAATCGAAAATGAACACATATTAATGTTATTATTTTATATACATATAATTACATATAAAAATATAATTTTACTAATAAAACATAGAATATTTTGTATAATAAGATTGAATTTTTTTTACTATATATTTTTTTTTATTTTACTTAAAAACATATGTTAAATAGTTAAAAAAGAAATTAATGTAAATATTTTAAATAATGTAGTAAAATAAGAATTAAGTTAATATTTAATTTTTTAAAACTAAATATATTTTTAAATAAATGTTAAAAAATAAAAAATGTGGTTAAACCGTAAGAAAACTGCTACTGACTCATAAGAGACGATTATTAATTAAATATACATGAAACTTGTGTTGGATGGTTATGATTATTAGTATAACTATCCACATTCATCCTCATACTCATTCATAATGGAGGCACATGCCCTTTATCAATTTTTAAAAATATTTCTTTTACTTGTAATATTTGTATGTTCTTAGTATTTTCCTAACGTATAATTTAATTGGTACCCCTTTTGAATTTCTTTTTGAAACGTATAATATATATTAAGTTTAATCAAGTTCTATTAAACTTTGTATCGAAATATTATTTTATATCTCATACTTTTATCTAAATTAATATATTTTCTTTTTTTTATTATTTTTAAGAAAATTTATTTCGATTGTAAATTTTAAAATATTGATATTTAAAATAACAATAATCACTATCTAGTTAATCAAGTGCAAAAATAATAATTTCTCATAAAAAAATCTAATTTGAATGAATTTTATAAACAACAACGCGAGATTAAAGGGAGAGTTAAAATAACACTTTTTAATAAATATAATTATTTTTTTTAAAGTCAATTCTTCGTGTTATATTTTCATTCATTTTTATGATTTCTTTGATACTAATTTCAATTATGATAAATTTGATTTAGTTTTCTTATTATTATTTAATAAAATATAATAATTATTTTATATTTTTATTTCTATATTTGTTTACCAATTCTTTCATTACTCTTTAACAAAAATATAGATTTAACTTTTTATCTTATGTTGTAATCTTAAATTTCATGTTATTTAAATATAGTAAGAAAATAAAAAATAACAAATATAATACCCTTAAACTCATAACAATATTATAAATAATAATATAATACTAACCCAATACATCCTCTCTTAATTCAAAATAATAATATTATTTTTATTGTTATGAATTTTATAGATATTATTTGAGGTATTTTTTAAAAAATAATATTACTCATAGTTTACATGGTGTCCCTCTTAACAAAGTTTCTAATTATGTCAATGAATGTGCTATATTAGAATAAAATCAGTGAAAGGAGATTGGGTTTGCTTATTTCCCTAATTTTTTCATATCAACAATTGGGAAAAAATAAAATTCATAACATTATCTAAAGGTACCCAAATGTTAGATCAATTTTTCACATGGATATCCAAAGGTACCCAAATATATGTAGAGGAAAAAATTTAGATTTTTATACAAGTCACGAGCTCAAAGTTCTGTAAGTAAATATTTCCTTTTAAGTTGTGTAGAGCATTTCAATGTAATTCATAATATATTTAACATCTTACATAAAAATTAAAGACACATGTAAGGTTGATAATGATGGTGTCCCATTTTCATCCGGTAAGTTAGATTATGATTAATATTGACTAAAAAGAAAAAAATAAAAATAAAAATTACATGTGTAAAATCTACAAACTTTTGTAAGACTTTCGAGAAATCCTTTAATTTTGTGAGGCTTTCCATCCATAATATCTTCATCGTTCTAAATCCTTACCGAATCGTGCAAATTTTGCATAAAATATATTATATCTTATTATTAATATAAGTAGTTAATATTACCTTTACTTTTTAAATTAAACTATTTCATTATGTGTTCATGCCACTATTGTTTTTAAGATTTTCTCTACCATTGATAGGGATGTCAATGGGATAGGGGGAGACGGGGCGAGAACAAGGAGGCTATCTCATCACTAATTTAAATAATTATTGGGTGGGATGGGGATTCTCCATACAAGTTTGAGATTTTTTTTATAGGGATCAGATTTCCTACTAACGAAAAAACTTAATATGAATTATATATTAAATAATCAAAATCAAATTTATTTAATTATATATATTTATTATGCAATTAAATACCATAAATTTAAAATTTAAATAAAAAATAATAATTATGCTCAAATTAATTATTTTGTTATTTTAACAATCATTAAATAATAATTATTTTATATATTATTATATTATATTTTTACAATTAAATACTAATTTAATTATAGAAATAATATTTTTTAATAAAATTATTAAATTTAATATAAATTTATGTAAATATTTAATATATTATTTAAATTGAATATAAGAAAACTACGGATTATAATTTAGATTTATACTATATATAAAAGACAAAATCATGCTTTATAAAATTTCAAACAACATTGCCCACATATTTTATAATAATAATGGTGACTATTGTTCTTAATCGTTTATGATGCAGACTTTTTAGACGAAAAACTTGAGAACTCACGAATTCAAAAGAATAGAAACCATTAATTTGTTTAAAAACGGGTTGAAGATGATTAGATTAAAATCTTAAGGAAACAAAGTCCTTAAAACTCAAATCTTGAGACGCTACAAAGGATGATCACTCCTTTTGATAAATCAGATTGAAACATTTAATCAAGAACATAAGAAGGCAAAATAAGTAACTTTCTGAAATTTTCTTTTCATTCATGAATATTGGTGTTGCCTCCAAATTACATAGCTATTTTTCTTTATAAGCAAGAAACCCCAAAGAGAAAAAACCCTAGATGGAAATGACCTAATGGGTCTATTTAGTTATGGATTGGGACTAATCCAACGTTTAAAAAATAAAAGACTAAAAGACTTTAAATAAAAAACCTACAATTTAGTAAAATAAAAATTGCTAAATATAAAAGGCCCACAATTAATTAAAACAAAAATTGTTTCTTAAAGTAACCCTTGCACTCAACTTGATCTTCCAAATCTATCCCTAGTTATTGGACCACCAATTCCTTGCAAAAGATCTTGTGAATATTTGGAAACATCAACTTGAGCACTTGGGCATATTAACTTGATTCGTACCTCAATCTCCATTATTCCTCTCTTCATTGAAAAGATTCGTCCTCAAATCTTAGCTCTATAAACAGGTGGATTTGGTATAACGGATCCATGTGTGAAGTTTATTTGATACTCAATTCCTCTCAAATGAGATAATCCATGAAGAACCTCTTTAAGAAGTTGATCCTCAAAGTCCTACAATAAAGATACAATGACACTATGTAAAGATGAGTTAAGATCATTAGTAGAAAGATAAACTTCCTTGTACATAAGAATAAGTACTTGTTTCCTTGTCATTATTACACTCTTAATCTCATGTTTTTAGCAATTACACACTTTTTTTATTTTCCTCTCTTATTTGCTCACTTATCTCACCCTTTTGCTTACTTTTTCCCACTTTTGCTCACTTTTTTCTTCTGTTTGCTTTTTTTTTTCTCTTTTGCTCACTTTTTTTTCTTCTATTTGCTTACTTTGCTCACTTTTATCTACATTGTGCTCACTTTTCTCTCCCTTTTTCTGCTCGACCTCACTTAATCTCTTTTTATTTTCCTTTTGCTAACTTTTTTGTTTTTCCCACATCTTGCATTCTCCTTCTATCCTAATTTGGTCTTCATAAGCTTGCAAAGGTTTGAGAGGAGCTAATACAACTTTTCGATTGTTCATTTAAAAAGAATAAGGATTTCTGTAATCATCATGTGACACCTTCCTATCACACTACCATGGTCGGCCGAGCAATATATGAGCAACATCTATTGGTACCACATCACAAAGAACCTCATCTTTATATTTTCCAATTGAAAAAGGAACCCAAATTTTTTTATTAACCTCCACTTCTCCACAATCATTCAACCATTGTAGCTTGTACGATTTGGGATGCTCCTGCCCCTTCAAATTTAAATTTTCTACCAACAAGGTACTAGTAACATTAGTGCAGCTCGCATTATCAATAATTAATACACATGCTTTATCCTTCACATGGCATCTTGTGTGGAAAATATGATCACGTTGCTTGTCATCTTTTTAATCATTAGGTGGTATATTCAGGACTCTCCTTGTGACAAATAAATCTCTATGCATAAGTTCTTCCATTTCAATATTAAAACCATCCTTCACTAATGGTATCTCTTCGTCACATGAACTAACACTTTGATTTTTCTATTTGTCTGTACAACCATGAACTTTTTGTCTCGTTTTCAACTTGCTCTCTCTTCCATTATAGAATCAGCTTCTTCTTCCTCGAACTCATGTTTTCTATGTCTTCTTTTATGTAATTTAAAATTGGAAGATGATTCTAAATCATCCAATCTTGCATTTAGCTTCTTAAATTGGTCATTAAAATTTTTGAAGAGGACTTTTAAGTCGACCTCTTGTAATTCTCTTCATTCCTTACTCATATTTTCAAACTGCAGAAAAATGAGATAACTCACACATACTCTCACGTGTTTGCTCCCAAATAAAATTGTTATCACTCATTTTTTTCACTATTTTGAACTCTTTTTTATCAATATTTTGGCATCTTTTTTTTCACTATTTTGGTATTTTTTTATAATATTATTTTGGCTCTTTTGTTACTACTCAAAACTCACACCAATCTTCTTTATGTTCTTAACAACATAAAAAAAATCAACTAATCTAAAAAAGTAACTGTTTTATCGGTAACAATCTTAAAATTTAAAATTCTAAAAGAACTTATATTTTTTTTTTCAAGTTTTTGTTATTGTGAAAAAATTTAAGAACTCAAACCATCAAATAAAAATTTTTATTAAATATTTTTAATATTATTAATTAGAAAAGTAAAATTTAAATGCAGGCCAAAAAGTGTTAAAAGTAACAATTGAATCATTAATAGCCACGAAAATAAAATTTAACTTCCAATTGTGTAAAGTCTAACCTCATTTTTAAATATGATATCCAACTGTAAAATTCCACGTCCATTGTATATGTCCCTTTTTTAAAATTATTTCATATATGTCTCAGTTCCTAGCCAAACAAACTTATTGATAATCATAACGGCATAACTTTATGATACAATTTATTTCAATTTATAAAATATTTGACATTGAATCTTAATTATAATTGTTATGTAATTATTTTTTTAAAAAAATAAACCTTCTTCACGAACAATTCAAAGGAAAAGAGGATTGATCAACCTTTCCACGACGTGCTTTCTTAAAGCAACCAAACAAACCATCCATCATCTTTTCTTTTCTTTTTTTAATTTTAAAAAATGTCCCTAAAAGAGTCAATGTATGTGCTTTTTTTTCTCATTGATGGGCCACAGATGACTCATGCATGAAAAAACTGAAATTCACCAACTCCTCTCTACTTCCCTTTAAATAACATTTCCCAAATACAGATTTGTCATCAATCTCAGCAAGCAGATCATTAGCTTTCCTTTCTTCTTACACATTCTATAATATAATTCACATCTGCCAACTGTTTGAAGAAATGTCTCCTTGCTACTACTCATCTAAAATGAAGACTTTATTTGGGAAACAAGTAATTGGAATTCCAATGACCTCATTATCATGCCCACTTGATGGAAAGCCACCAAAAGGACTCTTAACTGATCCTGCTGATCAGCAATATAGATCATGTTTAACATTGACACAAAGTAAGTTCCACTTTCTATTTCTATTCTTCTCTATCAATGAAATGTTCATAATGATTTTTTTTAGTAATATTGAGATAATCTTTCTTTTACAGGTAATAAAGTGGATTCAGTTCTAAACAGAACGAACAAACTTGGGAAAAAAACTGATAGTTTTGCAAATAGATTCAAAGAACACCGTAAGTACTTCATTAATGCTTCAATGATGTTCAGAATATGAATGAAATTGGGAAAACAACAAATTGAGTGATTCACTTTGAATATGTTGTTTGAAAATGCAGTGAAATTGGGGCCTAAGATAACTGAAACAGTGAAAGGGAAGCTGAGTTTAGGAGCCAGAATTATTCAAGTAGGTGGGATAGATAAAATATTCAAGAAAGTGTTTAGCGTTGGAGAAGAAGAGAAACTATACAAGGTTTCTCAATGCTATCTATCAACAACATCAGGTCCTATAGCCGGCCTTGTCTTCATATCGACACAAAAGATTGCATTTTATAGTGAAAAGTCCATTAAATTCACTTCTCCAAATGGACAACTTATTAGATTTCGCTACAAGGTTATTATTCCATTAAATAAGATAAAGAGAGTGAACCAGAGCGAGAGTACCAAGAAACCATCTCGAAAGTACATGAAAATAGTAACCGTGGATAATTTTGATTTCTGGTTTATGGGTTTCTTGAATTACCAGAAAGCCTTCAAATATGTTCAGCAAGCACTCTCTCAATCTTAGAGAAGCTGTGGCTTACAAGGATTAAAATTTAAAGTGGAGTTGTTTATTTTACTCTGCTTTTATATCTTGAGTTCATAATAACTAGGAAGATCTTGATACAATTGTAACATTGTATATAGAATTTTATAACGAATTAACAATAGTGGACTGCTCATAGAGAGAGAAATCCTTTACCTCCCCAGGGACACAACATTGTACAAATATTTGTTAATGAGAAAAATATTTGTATTTCTTCCAAAATCTTCTTTTAGTTCTTCGTTAGGACTTATGTTGAATCGTAAATTCTCTCTTTTAGTCCACTTATTGAAATAGATTTTCACTCAATTTAGTTCTTTTACAAAATTTTGATACAATTTAGTTACTAAACTATTGATATTGTAAGGCTCTAGTTCCAAAAGAGTTTTCTCTTTTGAACATTATCTCTTAGATGAGAGTCTTAAAGTGATAAACTGGAGAAATCCTATATCTTTTATTGTAATATTTTAATACTGATAATGAGTGGTGATACTTTGTATCAGTAGGTTTTCAATTAGAATAGTGAGTTTTTTTTCTATAATCATGGTTATCTTTTCTATTGTTTCTTTTTAAGTGGTGATATTTTCTATTCATTTTGAGATTAAATAGAGTAGTAGGTTTTTAAATATCATTTTAGTGTGGGATTGACAAGTAACTTCTCAAAAAATAAGAAAAAACAGATCATGAGTGTGACATTTAACCTACATGAAACATTGAAAAACATGTCTAGGTAGATTTACTAATGCAAGAAACACGATAAAAACTAGGAAGAAAATATAAAATAACTAATCAAATAAACAAGGATGGAAATAAAAATCACATTTAGGGTCAAATTTTGACAGGTATAATTGAAGATGATAAATTAATTAAATTTTTAATGTAGAGTTTGGGTGAATAAAATTTTAACATAATCGTGTAAAAAAATAAGTTAAATTGTTGTGTAAAATTTTCATATATGTGTCAAATGTGTGGAAATGAAAGTAATACAATAAATAATAAAATAAATTTTGACTTCAATATTGAAAATATTACTTAAAACACACTTTATAGAAACTTAAAAAATGTTCTTTAATGTCCAAAAAGACTTTAAACAAATCAAGAACTTCAAAGAATTGTAGAAAACATAAAATAACTTACAAGAAATTAAAAAATGAGAAAAGTGAAAGAAAAAGCAGTAAAACCATAGGGATTTTAGGTGGTTCCTTTCCTACATCCATAAAAAGGATCAAAGAATCATTCATTATAAAAACTTGTTAAAATACATATTATATGTGTAAATAACAATGTGCAAAATAAGACTTAAAAGACAAGGTTACAAGCCTTTAAAATCAAGACTTCAAGAACATTCATAAAACCTAACACATTGAAACCCACGAGCACCTAAGAAACCAAGAGAAGGAGAAATCTGGAGAGAAAATAAGAGAAAAAAACTTACAGAGAGAAACAACATTAGTAACATATGAAACCCTAGAAAAACATGAAGTATTTATATGCCTTGTATGTATAAGGTGTTTTTAAGTATGTAAATGAAGATTAATTTAGAAAAATCCCAATGAAAGCCCAATGTTTACACAGTTCATGCAAGAAGGTCTAGGTATAATCGGAAAACTTTCATTTAGTTGTGTTTTCTTTCCCTTATGTTCTCAATATCATACTTGGACCTTGATAAATAAAAGACCTATCAAAAAGGCTCACTAAGTATAATATCTTAGCTACTTTGGTAGATAAAATTTTAACAAAATATATTCTAATATATAACTAACTCAAATTGGATTATAAATGTTAATATAACTCGACTATATATTGCGATTTAAAGAAAATATTATACAATCTATTTGAATTATCTTAAGATTAACGATCAAACATGCAATAAAACATTAACATGTATACAAGATCATAGATAATGGGAAAGCTTTTTATCAAAAGATATGCAATGAACATAGGGTGAAAACATGTATTCTAAGACATATTAAAACTTACAAAACTTAAGATAGGATATTAATGCATCACAAAGCAACTAACAATGTAAATAAAAATCATAACAAAAATGTTCTTCTCTTTATAAGAAAGATTAGATTGAATTTATGTATATTATATACATGAATGAATTTACATTATGTATAATTTATATATATTTTAAATTCAATTTCATCATTTAATATATATACATGTCACATAATTTGGAGCCTCGTAATATGTTGGGATTTTGTCTAAAGAAGACGTATCTTTTATAATAATTTAAAAAATGACTTAAATTTGTTTTAGTTTAAAAGATAACAAATTGAAATTTATCGAACAATTTGTCGGTAAAACCACTTTCTTCTTCTCTCTCCTCCCATATTTCTCAGCCACGTTTTTTTTTCTCTCTTCTTATTTTCTAAAAAAAAACCAAAAATAAAATATCTTCCTCCACCAAATTTTAATAAATAATAATTATTTTTTATTATAAATAAAAAATAATAAAAATAATTTATATTTATATAATAAAAAATATATAATTTTTTATAACAAATAACTTATCAAAAATTTTCATAAAATAATTTTAAATAATAATAAATTATAAAATTTTAAATTATTAAAAACTTTACTAAATCGTTACAATCATTTTTATGAAAAATTATTGACATTTTAAAAAAATAAATTATTTAAGATTAAAAAATTAAAAAATGGATTACATTATAACATATATCTCTATTATTATTATAATTTTAATTGTTACTAAGATAACAAATATTTATAATAATTTTACTTAAGTATTAAAATATGATTAATTAGATATAATTATATATTTTATTATATTAATAATAAAAATAATTATAATAATATTATATTAGATAATATTTTCACAAAAAATTTACGATATAATGTTCTATATTTGTATTGTATCTTGTAAAAAGTTGAATGAAAGGTTCCTCAATTTTTTTAATAATTTAATTATTTTTATGAATATTATTTTTTATATCATAATTATAATTATCTATTAACTATAACTATAATTATATTTATTATTAATAGTAATAATGTATTATATTATTTATGAATTATCAAGATAATTAACATATCATTTTATAAATTTATATTTATTTTATTATAAAATAAATTATTTTTTATTTTTTAAAATAAAATCTTAATATATGATATGATAAATGAGATTTGTGTATTTAAAATTAATTATAAATTTATAAGATATTAATATTTTTTTATGTTTATTATAATTATGTTTTATAAAATAGGGTTGATAAATATTTTTTTTTAAAATATAGAATTGATTAAAAAATAAGTTTTTAAGTTTAAAGTTAAATTTTATTTATTTTTAAAATAAAATATATTTTATATATTTTTTAAACTATTATTAAATGGGATATGTCTCACAAAATTCTTGATATGTTGCCTGCTATTATGTACATGCCCTGACTCGTCATACAGTTCCTAATTTTGTAATTGTTCAATTGCTGAGATCGGCACTTGAGAAAGAACAAGTAACAAAGACATATATCTTGTAGTCGTGGTATTATTCATATGGGGTCTACTGCCCAATCACTCACAAGTCACACCTAAGATATGATGATAAAAAAGATTGACATAAAGGATCTGACTGTGTTCCACTTCACCTCCGTGACTACTACTATCAACTTGTCTCAATGTTAAGATTTTACCTTTTTGTACTTTTTTTAGCCATGTTTTTTACCAATTAACTTTATCTTTATTGGCTATATAATCCTTTTTAAACTGCTTTATCCAAATCTTCTTAAACTGTAGCCGTTAGAGTCTACTGCTCATTCAATCACATTCACGTACACCAAAGATGCGATGATGCAAATAAAGATAGTGACCCACTGTGTTACATTTCATCCACATGAATTATAATATCTCATATATTCTTAAAGTTTATCATATTTTTATTGTATACTTACAATTTATAAAAATATAAAAGATTCTTAAATTTGATGGTTAATACCATATATCAATTGTCAAAGATTACTACTATGGAATTTCAGTAAATCTAACCTTAACGTACTAGTTAGATTATTATCTTGATAATTTATATATATTAAATATATATTATTTTATTTTATTTGTAGTATAAAAATAGGTTTTTTTGTGTGTATATATAGTGTACTTATAATCTTAAAAGAAGTAGCATCTAAACATTAAGTTGTTGAATTCTTCTTATTCTATTCTTACATATCTTTAACTAAAATAATCTCTTAATGTCCTTGAAACATGATGATCTATTATGCTTGTAATAGCTTTAATATAATCTGTATAAATATATAATAAGGTGTTAAACCTTTTAAAATTTTTAAGACAAGTTGCATAATCCTCAGCTTTAAAATATTCGTTTAAGAGATAGCCTTTATCAAATTGTTTTAATAGAATTAGATTTTTTCTTTCATTTATTTTGGAATTAGTTGTTTATTCCTAAAGATATTTTCTATTTTCCTGTTTATCAGTATTATAACTTGATGTTAAGAAAATATCTAAATATTCAAAATTCTTATATGAATTCAATTTATAATTATTATAACTAAATTTATTGGGTCCATCACAGTCTTCCCTTCTGTTCATCTCCTTTTGTCACACCGATTATACCCTCTTGACAATATTGAGCCTTCTGCATTCGTACATAGATGGCGTCTAATATTTGACTTACTATAAAATAGTAACTAAACTTCATTTTATTCATGATATAATAATTATAACAAACTTAAAGCCAACTAAAAATCTTGAAGGGATTCTTAGTCGCTCATAATTACTTGGTATAATATTATTGGTTTTAGGATTTCTAGATAGAGAAGATTTATATGCTAGAGTTTGTGTTTTTTTAGAGTAGAGAGCTCTGGTTTTTCTTTTTCTGTCTTAAAATAAGAATAAAAGTTCTTTTTATAGTACAATGAATCCCTGTATACAAGACTAAAATTATTATTTTACCCTTGTTTTAAAAATTTGTCTGCTTTTTAATTTAAATGATAGCCACTGTTTTTTTCCTTGGCACATATTGCCTACTAAGATGTGGGGTTTACATCCTTATTTTCTTTATTGTCTCCTACCAACAGTTTCTTTCTTTATTCTTCTTTATTGTTTTATGCCAATAGTCATTTTAATGATGCTGATGATGACACATCTTCTTCTTCTTGATCTTTGATGCAGTGAATGCATATGTGATATTTGGTGGATTTTCTAGCATAGAAGCATAATACCTTCCTTGTTTCTTGACCAATTTTTAGGTTATTGTTGTTAAAATTAGCTTCATATTTAGAAATATTTTTACCATCTTCTTCTGACAGAGCCATGCTGGTGTGGGAAATATTGATGACTTTACTAGTTGAATAATTTATTTTGATCTTAATAGAATTGTCAATATTCCTAATTTTATAGTAAATTTGGCATAACATTTTATCTCTTAGTACACAGAGTTCTTCTGTGTTGAATTCATTTTCTAGAAGTGCCCTTAGTTTAGGAACTTCTTTCTTTGTATTAGAAATCCCTATCTTGATAAAGTGGTAGGGACTGATCATCCTTCCTCATTCCAATCCATTAGTGAACTAAAAAATCTGAGATAAATAGGCTTGTCACCTACTTTAATCTTCTTTCTAAAGTTCTTGATTGTTCTTTTAAAATTTTCTAGGAAATAATTTAATTCACTTAAATTAATTCCTAGATATGTATTTTCTATTAGTCCTACATGGAAAGCTTTATAAATAAATATTGGATCAACTCCTTCCAAGATATTGAATTTACTTCCTATAGGAAATTCCTTATTTGTGGTATAAAACTTCATATCTTGAATATGTTCCTGAGTAGATTTCTTGGCCAAGTTATAGAGACTCAACCATTGTGGTTTGTTGAGGTTTCTATATTGTTCTTTCTCATCTTTAATGATTGGAGAATTTTTTGAGGATGTCTCCCTAAATAACACTGAATGCTTTACTATCTTTGATGATTCTAGGAGAGATTCTTCCTTAAATAATACTTGAGGCCTTACTACTTTCCCTAGATCTGTCAATCTACTTGGGGCTGTTTGTTGTTATTGTAATGTTATAGAATAATTTCTTACTATCTCCTTTAGAGTTATTAGTTTTGGTATTTTGTAATTATCATAACTGCCTTCAACTTCTATTCTGTTGGTGAAGGCTTTATGAGTTACTCTACTAATTCCTAGAATAGATTTACTGGCTTCTGTCTAGTTGTTATAAATTCTTAGTTTTGGGCCATTATAGACCACATAAACCTTTTTATGTTCTTCTTTTTCTAGCTCATCTGCCTAGTTGAGCTTTTTGGTTTCAAATTTTTTTCTCTCTTTTGAACTGTTAGGTTATCCTTTTTCATTTTGAATTCTTTTTTTAGAAGTTTCACCTTTTTTAGATTGAATTTTTAATGAAGAGTCTTTTGTTGAGGTTTTGGACTCTAGAATTTCTTTTGAAAAATTAAGTTCTTCCTATTTATTTCTTGTCTCCATAAGAGATTTATCGAGGTATAATAGCTCAAGTTGTTCCTGTAGAATTTTTATCTCCTTTTCCTTTATCTTTATCTTGATGTCAAGATGTTCCATTCCAGAAAACATAAAAATAGTTAGAGGTGTTAATTCTCTAGTAAGAGCATCTGCTAAGCTATTCTTATGTCTTAGAAGATGTTCAACATCAAAAATGTAATGGTTGAACCATTATTTCCATCTCACTAATCTTCCTTGTTTGTAATGACGTGCAATATTAGTTCTTAAGAAATAATTAAAACTCTTATTATCTATTCTTACAATGAGTATAGAGCTTATAACATATATTATAAATTTCTTAATGACTTTTTTAACAGCTAAATATTCTTTTTCATTACTGTGGTAATTTAATTATGGACCTTGGAAAGATCCTGATGTATATCTAGATATATATTCATATTTTTCATCTATTTTTGCTTTCATAATTGCTCCCCAATATTCTTCTAAAACATATGTTTCAATTATCATTTTATCATTTGGCCTTAGATGGCATAAAGTTGACAAAATTTTTACATTTGATTTTACTTTGTCCATATATAGAGTATATTCTTCTGTCCATTTTTAGATATAATCTTTTTTCAATTTTTCTTATAAAGGTTTTTGTATTTTTGTAAGTTTCTTGGTATATGCTTCTGCATATGTTAAGCATCCTAAAAACCTTTGTAATTGGTGTTTATCTTTTATTTCACCATGAAAACCTTGAATATTATTTAATATATATGGTTGTAGATTATGTTTTTCATCTTCAATTTCCAACCCTAAATATTTTTTTTCACTGAGCAAGTACTGCTTTCTTTTCAGATAGTACAATGCCTTCTCTTCTACTACCTTGTAGAATATTAATAATATCCAACTAATGTTTATTTAATTATTACTTAAAACCAAAATATTATCTATATAAACACAACAAATATTTTGTAATTTCTTAAAGATGTTATCCATATATCTTTAAAAGATACCTGGAGCTTGTTTTAGTTCAAATGGTACAATAGTTCATTGGAATTATCCTTGATGGCAACTAAATGCCTTTAATTTTTGAGATTCTTCATCCAGTCTTATTTTCCAAAATCCACTTTTGTAGTCAAAATTTGAGAAGTATTTCTTTTCTTTTATTAATAACAATAATTCTTCGTTTTTTAGAATGAAGTATACATCATCGATGGTTTCTTTATTCAATGCTTTGAAGTTTATTACCATTCTCTTTTTTCTAACTTCTTTTTCAATTAAGAATGATGAAATAGAATAAGGTGAATTACTTGGTATTATAACTTTTAATTCCAAAAGTTTTTGAATTTGTTTTCCAAATTTAATCCTATCTTTTGGAGTATAAATCATTGGCTTTACTCTTATGACCTTGTTAGGGTCTCTTAATTTTATGTTGATTATTGTCTTAGATTTATTTATTTTTGGATCCAAAATATTTTTTGAACTGACTGTTTTTAATAGTTCTCTGATGCCTGTTAGGGCTTTGTCTTCCTGTATTTCATTAAAAAAAAGTTTTATTTCTCTTCTACATCTAATGAAATATTTTCAAAATAAGGTTTTTTTTCTGTCTCACCATGTTTTCGCTTTTTATGTTGGTGCATAAAAGTTAGGTTTGATACAACTAAATCTTTTCTTATTTTTGATACATACATGGTATCACCATCTAGTGTTGTTAAACTTATTTTGTCTAAATATTGTGTGAAAGCTTGATATAGATTTAAGAAATTATTTCCTATTAATAAATAAACTCTTGTTTCCTGTTGATATATGATAAGAATGTGAAACATTTTTTCTCTTATCATTATATCTGTATCTTTTAATATCTTATTAATATTATTTGTAATATTATTAGTAATTTTCACAATTGAATATTTTGGTGCCTATTTCCAGTGTTCTTTTAGAAATACATATTTACTTTTATATAGGTACTATTTAGATTTGTAATACTATACAAATCATTTATCTTCTGATGAGGAATGCCCATAATTTGAGTGTTCATATTTTGAATCAGTTATTTCTTCCTTAGTTTCTTCTAATAGATAAATATTGTAACTATTTTCTATATCAAATTCCAAATTGATTCTAATTCCATTTTGAAAGCTTCCTCTAAGATTTTTTATTTTTGTGGAAATTCCTTTTCAAATTCTTTTCTATGTTGTAGCCTACTTGAACATTCGTTGGTATAATGTCCTTCTTCATTACAGATCCAACATATGCATTTTTTCTTTCCTAAAGGGCAGTAGTTTCTGTTTTCAGTAGGTTTATATCTCTTTCTTCTAAAATATCTTTTCTTATAGGTTTCCCTATGAAATCTTATTTTATATTTTTGAAAATCTTGTTTTCTAAATTTATATCTTTTAAGTTTTTTTTTTAAATTTTTTGTATTTTGTTTGTAAGGTTTTATATTACATTCATATTTTCCTGATATTCTAAAATCTTCTATCACAACAGATTTTGTCATTTCCTCTTATTTGTTTATATTCCTTTATTTCTTGGCATTTAATAATTATCAAACTTTTAAAGATTCTTATTCTTCCTCCTAGGGTGTTTGGTATAGTTTTCCTATTTTCTATTCCCAACTTTTTGTTAAGGTCTTATATAGTGTTTTAGGTAATTTTTGGAAAAAATATTTCTTTATAAGTTGTTTGCATAGAGGATGGTAATTTATAATAATGCATTTCATGTTCACAAATAAAAGAATATATGTAACACATGTCACAAATTTTCATATTTGTTAGATGCCATTTAGCTTTATGGATTTCATTTTCACTGGATTCAGTGATAATTCTTCCTTTATTTTCTCCAATAAATTCTTTTTATATTTCATTTATTATTATGTCTAAGTATTCTCTTCTTATGGCATCATTCCCTTGCATTAATAAATGTTATTGGTTTTTTAAATTTGGAAACCAAACTTTAACATTTATTGTCATTTTATGAGCTACTAGTACCTACAGATTGAAAGATTTGTTTGGATAGTTTGATAAGTTTATATGTGCACTCTCATACCACTAACACCATTAATCTTAGGTTTTTTTCCTATATCTTATACATTCTAAATCTAAAATATTAGACTTATAATTATCATGGAGTTTGAATTATAGTGAAATACTACCTTTAGTTCTCCAATGTAATCCTTCTTTCATTTTAGGTGGTTTTTTTCTTCTATATTTGGAATCAGGTTGTTTTGTCCTTTGCCTAGATATCTTTGCTTTTTTTGGGTGCATATCTCCAACTGTCTTCACTTCCCTTATTGTCTCACCATTTAACTACAATACAAAAGAATACCAAAGAGTATAAACAAAATAGAGACCAAGCAATTTAGAGCAAAGTATAAATGAATTTACTATACAAAGCAAACGTTAATAATACATCCACGAGGACCTGTATCTATTGATGTATGAACTATATCTTCTACCAGTTAAGGCAGCTTATCAATACTATTTGAAAATAAAACAAACAAAATAGCCAAAAAAATCTAGCTTTACTGCATCCACTATTGGCTGCTTTGGCTTTGTTCAAGTTGGCATGCTTGATAATCCAAACATTAACCAGTGATGGATAATTAATCTGCCAGGGAAACTCCTTAGACTATTGCAATAAAGAATAAGCAATAATAGACAGCCTCTATTTTTCTTTCTTTTTTTGCCAGGATTTAGAGTCCCATAATTTCAAATTTTTCCAAATATTTGACAATATGGTAGGTATATTATTGCATGTTTAAACTTATTCCATACATGCTTAAATATGGAACTAATGCAACTTGCAAATTAGTTATTATAAGAATCCCTATAACATATATTAATCAAAACAAAACCAAAGCGACATCAAATAGAAGATATATCAATTATCAATATCACATTGTTAGATATCAGATATCACTGAGTACCTCTAGAGACCCATCTTTACCATAGAAGGATGCAACTGGTTGTACAACACATTCCTCATCATCATCCTTCTCTAAAACAATTGGATGCTCTGGAACTTGCATTAGCACAACCTTATCAAAAGCATGATCACACCTTGATATTTTTCCCACCTACAAAAAGAGAAACCCATCATATGGTACATTTTTATGGCCATGATGAATTTTATAGTAGATAGCAAAAAAACAGTTGTACACGGAAGGATGGCAGCTTAAGTGTCCAAAAAGATGATAATTCAATCAACCGATATGCAACTATATCACCTTCCTACAGTTCACACAACACATAAAAGCTCACATTGTTAAAAGAAAAACAAAAAGAATCTACAATAACAACTGCAACGATAGCACCAATGGTACAATAAAAGACACTTGACATGAACATTTTGAAGGATACATAATGCTAGCAAGTGCGTAACAAGAAGCATTCTGATTAGAGATTCCCTTACAACATTTGTAAATCTATCCTTTCCCCCTGCCATTAGCTCATAACAATGGTATCTAGGAAAACCATGGAAATTAAGTTGGTTATACATTTCTTAGCTTGTTAATAGATGTGTGTCCAAATAACTATAAAGAACAAGAGATGTTAAAAAAATGTAATAGTGTGACATTTCATATGAACATCATATGATAGACTTAAATGACCTTTTTGGACTTGGTGCATAAATGTTCATGCCATTAGTTGTGTCACTTTTTGCTAACCTAATCCAAGCTTGCACATGATATTTTCCATCAGTTAGAACTGTGAGTCCATGACTCTTGTTCGCCCAACCTTAGCAGCCTATTCATATGTCTTGCCATTATCCCATGTCTCAAGTGTTGCCATTTCATCATTCTATTATTCAATCAGTGGTGAAATTGGGTTCTAGAAAACGATAGAATATGCATCCCACAAGTGTCACTCCACATCTAAATGCATTCAATGGTGAAATTAGGTTCTGGAATATCATCCATGAAACCAAAAATGTTGTTGCGACCTACATAGAGTATATGTGAGATTGTGCATCATAACATATTTTGCAATCAGTGGTTACAAACACATTAGTTTGTTTTCTATTCTATTAGGACTATACAGATCCTTTTCTAAGCATAAATTCAACACAAGCATTTAACAAAGGTATATTAAGAGGGAAGAAGAAGAAGTCATATCAGTGGCAACACTACATAAGACCAGTTAACCTACATGACATAAACATGACACACTCGATTATTAATCAAAATAGGATCATCAGTTAAACAAAAAAACAAAATCCATAAAAAGTAACTTGAAGGTTCTTGCATCATATAAATCATAAAAAAGGTACAGAAGTTGTACCAAAATAACATCAAACACCCTAAAATACAACATTTCCATCAGACCGACTGTAGAAAGAAGCAAAATCATTAGATATTTTGCATCACCTCTAATTTCCAACAAGTGGTGAGAGTACCCAAAATAAGGTTTTATTAGAGGACACAATAGGCCTCTATTCTGGTACAACCTATAACCTCCTTCATTTATCCCCATATTTGTGACTTCTCCGACAGTAGCTTGCAATAGATTCGAAGTAGAGCACGAGGTTCTTTAGGTTTAGTAGGTCAAGAATCTCCATTATGTTTTAGGGTTTCTCACCTTCTTTGAGTAGTGAAAGGTCGATGCCATTGCCGTTGATGGTGACACAAGTAGAGCGAGAGAGAAGGTGAGCAGTACAGCAGAGTTGGGTTGAAAAAAAGGAAGAACAAAGGGGTATGGTATGCGTTGGGGAAAGAGGAAATAAAAAAGAGAGAGAGGGGTACTGGTGATTTGGGGAAAAGGGAAAAGAAAAAGAGAGAGAGAGGAAAAAAGAGAAAAAAAGAAAAATAAAAAGAGAGAGAGGGAAAAGAAAAAGACGGGGAGGGAAATAGAAACAATTAGGACAGAAAAATAAAAACAAATTGATACAGAAATTTGGTATGTGGTGTAAAAGAGAGAAAATTGATAGGGTATGTCTATAGCCTCGGTTTTTAAAAAAACCGAGGCTAAACTTTTGAGACCATATGTATGTATTGTAGTAGTGAACTACTAATGAAATTAGTTTCGTATGACCTTTTGGGGTCATAATTTCTGATTCATAATCAATCTTACTAATTACTTTCATATCATCTTCTTCTTTGTTTGTACAAAATTTTTCCTTATAATGTTCTTCTATTTCTTCATTAGTTAGTGTTAATAGACTAACTAATTTTTCTACATCCATATTTTCAGGATCATGAATTTTTCATCTAATTCTTTTCTATATTCCATCAAATTGAAATTATATATTTTTTATCATATTGTTCTTCATCCTTTCTTTTCTAATTTTTAGGAACCAAGGCATCTGATCTCTTAATTGGTTTTTCTTTTAGTCATTCTAAGGGGTCATATTTATGACATGTAATTTCATTATTTCTATGTATGTTAAATACATCTTTTCTTATAATTAGTTCTGAAAATTTCATGTGTATATCTTGTTGTAGTTTATTATAACCACATTCCTTTAATAATTCTTTTTGTATTTCAATTATATCATATAGGTATTTTGTGATTAATTCTTGGACTAAATCAATTTCCTCTGTTAAAATTTTCAATGTTTCAAATAATATTACTTGATTTTTCGCTACACCTACTAGGCTTCCATTTACTTCTAACTACATATTTTTTATTTTATCAATAAACATTATTTTTTCCCTGATATAACATCATGAACTAATGTCTTCATTATTTTGAATTCATTTTCTAGTTTTTAACTTCTTCTTAGTTAGAGGTTTCTCCTTTATGGTCTATACAAGTAAATCTTCGATACTATTGTTTCTAACAATATTACTTTTTCTTCCTGTTATGAGAGGTTTTTCTTTGATATCTAATCGATATTCCTCTGGTATTTCAAAATCTTTTAATATTTCTAGTTTTATTATTTGTACAAGTTTCTTAAAAGTTTTGTCCATTTCTATAAATTCATTTTGTCCG
Organism: Hippophae gyantsensis; assembly: GCA_030763125.1. Classification (NCBI taxonomy): domain Eukaryota; kingdom Viridiplantae; phylum Streptophyta; class Magnoliopsida; order Rosales; family Elaeagnaceae; genus Hippophae; species Hippophae gyantsensis. The sequence continues at coordinate 23,154,322 of CM061039.1, read as the reverse complement.
TATGTTGAACTATTATGATTATTTGTTAAAGAATATGCTACTAGATAATGTATTGAAAATAGATGATTTTTTTCTTTCATTAAATCTCTTCTTTCAAATTCATAAGCTAGACTTAATACTTGGTTTTTGTTTTTATCATGGATATTAATAGATAATCTAGGATATTCTATAAATTTTAATTTTTAGTATCCTAAGTTATTATGGATCATTCCTAGTAAATCATCTTTCCTATTTATTATTATGTTATCTAGTAATGCTATTTTTATTGATGTATCTATTTTTTCTCTAAAATGAGCTTTTATTAATATTTGAATTCCTAATAAATAGATGTATCCAATTTTTTCTTCATTTTTGGGAAATTTTGCATAGCTTGTTTAATATGATTTCTTTATCAATTAATGATATATTATACATTCCTTTGGCATCTATACTTTTAATACTCATTTCTTTATTACCTATTCTATAATAAATTATGTCTTTTTTGGGGAATAATTTTCTTAGAGATGAGAATGATGGATCTTGAAATCCATCTCCTTCCTTATGATTTAATTTTTCTATTTGAATTTCTTCAAATTTATTTTTACTTATTACCATTTCCTGTGAAAAACATCTTGAGATGTTTCAGTTTCTAATTCTACTTTTTGTTGGTTTATTTTTTCTTCTTCTATTTTATGAATGTTACTATTCAATTTCGTTAGATTTAACTTACGTTATGTTTCAGGGGTATTTTTGAATATTTTGTCACTTTAGGGGTATTTTTGAAGATACCTCAAAGCTTGGTAATGGAGATCGAGGTATTGATCAAGTTGATGTTCCCAAGTGCAGATCAAGTTGATGTTTCCAAATATTCTAAAAGTCTTTCGTAAGGAATTGGTGATCCAATGACTAGGGATAGATTTTGAATTACAAGTTGGATGCAAGGGTTAATTTAGGAAGTAGTTTTTGTTTTAATTAATTGTGGGGTTTTTTTGTTTAGAAATTTTTATTTTAGTTAATTATGGGCCTTTTATTTTAAGGATAAGTTAGGCATAACCCATAACTAAATAGGCTCATTGGGGTTGAATTGCGCCTAGGGTTTATCTTTGGTTTGAATTGGCGTTTTTTTCATAAGGGTTGTATGAAAATGCAGTAGCCTTAAATGAACAAAAAATATCATTAATGAAAATTATATTTTAGAAAGCTTTTGCTTTGCCTTATTGTGTTCTTGATTGAATGCTTAAATTTGACTTATCAAAGAGAGTGATCATCATTTATGGCATCTCAAGATTGGGGTTTTAAGGACTTTGTTTCCTTAGGGTTTTAATCTGATCATCTTCAACAAGTTCTTAGCAAATCAATCATTCCTATTCCTTTAAATTCGTGGGTTCCTAAGGTGTTTGCTTAGAGGGTCCGCATCATTTGGTATTAGAGCCTTGGTTGCTGAAAACAAATTATTTATCTTCATATATCTTTGTTTTGAATTCTTAATTTTAAAAAAATTCATCTTGTTTTGTTTCAATTCTTTTCTGCGTTCTTGAATCAAAAATCACAACAAAAAAAAATTTTCATCCTTTTGAGTCTTGTGTTTTCTTTCAATTTCGTTGTCGTTATTTTTGTCTTTGGATTTCATTTCATAGTTTTCTTTGAATTCTTTGTATCTTTTTCTTGTTCTTTATTTCTATGTTCAATCTATCTTCGTTCTTCAAAAAAAAAGAGGGCTACTATTTGTAGTTTCAAAAAAAATTGATAAATTGAAGTTGCAACTTTAAAACGTCATAACTTTTGACTCGAGTATTGAAACGACTATTATAATATATCACATCAAAGCTCATTTTGATTCATATAAACAAATATGGGTTTGCCTCCATTGTTTGCCATTTTCGACCACAAATTCCATCATTTAAGACCACTTATTGAGGGGTTGAAGTTTTGTCGCACATTTTTGTGTTGTTTTCAGTTCACCTTCATTAGTGTTGCGTAGTTATTGTTGTGAATTTTCTATTCCCAACAACAAAAACAGTAGTAAAAAAAGAAGAAAATGAGAATAAAGTAGTAGTTGTAGATTGTTTAAGAATCTAATTCTTGTTTTCTTGCTGAGTTTTCTTGTTCTTGTTGAAATTTCTTCTTTCTTTATTTTATTCTTGTTTCATCTATTTTATTCTAGAAAATCATCAAACTTACTATCCAAGTATGATTTAAAAATATATATTATATTTTGGTTAAGAGTCTTTCTTTAGAGTCCTATTTGGACTTTCTTTATGTCATCCTTTGCAATTAAGTTTTTAAAATTCTGATTTTCAAGATCTTGAAAATATTCCTTCTTGTGTCTTTAGAGTCCTATTTGGATTTTTTTTTTCTGTCATCCTTTACAATTAAGTTTTTTAGATTCTAATTTTTTAAGATTGTTATTAATAAACCAGTTACTTCTTGAGATTAATTGAATTCTTTGATTTTGTTAAGAACACAAAATGGGATTGGCTTGAGCTTTGAGTGGCAAAGGTAAGAGAGATAAAAAAAAGAGAGGCCAGAATAGTGAAAACAAAAGAGTGATAACAATCTTATTTGAGAGCAAACATGTGAGGGAATGTGTGAGTTATTTCAATGTATTCTATAGGTTAAAAATATGAGTAAGTGTAAGGACTATGAGTGTTGGCAATTTTCATAGACAAAATATTTATCAATAAATTTTTTTAGGTCTGCTACCAAGTCTAGCAAGAAAATCCAAACAAATTCTCGAGTTCTAGATAATTATACTTCAGGTATATCTTTGATAACTATAACACATAAGACTACATTTATGCATTTAATAGCACATGCTTATATATCTGAAATTATTTTTAATACTAAAATATGGAATAAGATATGCTAAAATATTAGATATGATATACTCTAAATTATACCTGGAATCTTTAGCATAAAAGATAGTATAAAATCTATTTTAAAAGAAATCTATTTTATATAAGAGGTATCTTAATTAATGACTAATACTAATCTTATTAGTAATAGAAAAGATATTTATCAATCATATATGAGTTATCTTAATTAATGAGTATTACTAATCCTATTTGTAATAGAAAAGATATTTATCAATTACACAGGATTAAGGGTTTTAATTTTTCCTATAAATAAAACTCATTACTCATTATTTCAATCAACCACACAAGAGCACTATTCTAATCTTCTTAATTTCTCTCTCTTGTTTTACAAATATAAGATCATAATTATTTAGGCTTCTTTATTTAGTTAATCTATCAAATATTAGTAGTTATATTTGATTGATTAATAAGCCTAATTATTTTATGATATTTTGATAATATGTTCTCATGGCTTCTTCTTTATTTTTGTTTTTAAATTGTTAGATCAAATAATTATTTTTGTCATATCATAGTTATTTGATTTGATTATTAATCTTTAAAGAAACTATTTTTATTGAATTTGTGCTTGATATTTTTGCTCTAGGATTTACTAATTGATTTGATTTAAGTGACATATGTTTTGAATCATCTAGTTAGGATTATTCATTATTAAATCCGTTCTAGAAAACACACGGGCACTTGTGTTTTTTGTGCTAACCTTTTTACAATTAATTTGGGAATGTATCTGATTGGCTGGGAGCTTATTAGAACATTGGTCTGGAAACTGTTCATGCTAATATTGGAAACTATGAAAATAGAGCATGGGCTCATAAGTAAAGTACATTGTGGCAGTATCCTAGGGAGGGTAGCATAAGATCGAGTTTGTACTTGAACATTTGATTTTCATAGTGGAAATTTAGGTGGTCCGATGGACCGGTGGTTTTCCTCTTAGGTCATGGTTGTGGCCTAGGTTGTTTCCACCTAAAAATATCGTGTGTTATTATTTTATTTTCACATTTTACTCTTACACACGATTGCATATCTGACTGTTTTGTTTAGGTTATTAAATTATAAATTGGTAAAAATTAAAAATAACCTATTCACCCCCTTCTAGGTTAATTAGGTCTGTAATTTATTAACTTTTAATTGATATCAGAGCCAATACTAGATACACTTAGTGTTAGTCCTAATGAATTTTATTATGGAGGAACTTTAATCTTTTTTTATTTCTAAATATAATGTTAAAAATTTTAAAGAATTATTTTATAAATGTTTTAGAGCCATAGAAGAGAATAATATGTTAAATAAAAAAATAGGAAAATTAAATGAACAACTTCAGGGACATGAATTTTTTCTAATAAATTAAAAGAAGTGAATAATATTTTACAAGAAAAAAATAATGCTTTGAATTTGAATCTTATAGGTTTGAAAGAAGAAATTGATAAGCTTGTTAAAGATAATAAAAAACAAGTCCAAGAGCTCAAAGAATCATGTGAAGTAGTGGAGAGACTTACCATTGGAGCTCAACAATTAGATAAAATATTGAGTATTGGTAAGTCACATGGTGATACACATGACTTTGGTTATAAGGATGAGAGTTCCACACCTTCAACATCAAAGACCACAATTGTAAGGCCATTAAATTCTAATCCTACTATTACTACTTATGCACAAAGAACTATTATAGCTATGGTAGAAAATTTTGTTAAGTTTGTGCATGTCTATCATTATTGTAGTAGGAAAGGTCATATAAGACCAAAATGTAGATTTTTGAGGAATACTCTTGAACTTAATCATTCTTTCCATGTTTCACATAGTAGGAATCATAAGCATCATCCATCTATTCATGCTACATCATATTCATGGATGAATGGAAATTATAATAATGTGTTCAAAAATTCTACTAGGAATCATGAAGTCTTAGACTTAAAGAGGCAAATAAAAATCCAGTACTTTTAATGCTATGACTCATTATCATCATCCTACTATGCATACTGCAACTTCATTTAGGATTAATAAGAAAAGTACAGCTAAGTCCAAGAACACGCCTATGAAACCTAAGTTTGTTGAGTCACAACCCAATGATATAGAGAAACCAAAATGCAAGAAAATGTGGGTTAGGAAAGGTTGTTTTTTTCTGGTCACTTGACCATCTTTTATTCCTTCATCTAGGTATTTTTGTTAGAGTGCTTAAATGAACCTAGGTGAGCAATCTTTATTAGTTAAACTTACAAAAAAAAAAAGAGAAGCAAAATCCTTATTTGGCCAACATGGTATTGAACTTATTCAACACTTATAGACATATAACCTTATTTTTAATGACTTAACTAATTTTGATATTTATTGTATAAATAATTCTACAATTTTGGTTTATGCATACACATATATTTTGTACATGTGATGATCGATGTTGACATGAAATTATTCACACACTCACGAACACACATATATGCTATGACTTCAACTAATCTTGATTGTAAAATTGTGTTGTGTTTTAATTTTTGCTTTTTAAAATTATGGAGGAACCTAGTATTGAGAAGGCTACCTACTGTGATGTGTGAAGCTACCGTAGTGAGCGAAGAGGGCTACCTCATAACTAGTGTGAAAGTCATCATGTTAGGTTTATGGCTCGTGCAAAAATAAAATTATACAAAAAATGATTACTTATAAATCTTGTACGTTAAATGCACAAAAAGAAAGAGCCAATAGAGGTTATGAAAAAATATATATCATTTACCTCATATATATAATAAAAAAAGAAAAAAAAATTAAGTCCTCCTTTTAGTAGATATATTTTATTTTGTGAGATTGAAGACTCGATTATAGTTTTACATGATAAGTGATATTTTTTTCTTTTGAGTCTTTCTTGATAGGTCATAAATGAATTAATTGACATATTTATGGAGTTTAAACATATATACTACTTTAAGTAAATGTCAATATGTCATTATATGTGCAAAGTGTGTATGTGCACCTCTTCTATTCTACTTATTTATTCATATGATAAATAATTACAGTTAGAGTTAAAATATGATGAGTTATCAATTTGTTGTCTACTTGTTTGTGCTTAAATGAGTTTAATACCTTATGTGACTATTTATGAAAATTAAAAACAAAAATCATATTTTTATTCATTTACATCTTGTTTTTATTTATTTCTTTTTTAATTGGTTTTTAAGTTATAGAGTCATAAAACTTAGGGGGAGTTTACAGCACATTGCATTACTCTAATTTTACATTGCTATATCTTTAAGAGTAATTTAGCTTATTTGCTTTGTCTAAAACTTTGTCATTCTCATATGTCAAAAAGGGAGAGAGAATAATGTGTTTTACTACCATGTTTTTATCTTATTATGCATATAGGGGGAGAACAGATTTAATTACACTTGATTTGTATGAATGCATACTACATGACTATTCATTACACTTTGCTTATGTCTATATAAATTGAACTAATGTACAATGAGGCTTCAAACCAAATTGTCATATGCTTTGTTTATGTCATTTCAGTTACTTACAAACTTGTCAAGTTGCAACGAAGATGGATTCACCGGACCATAGGATAGTTCCACTATGGAGTCTAGGAAATCATTGTATTATATCTTATTTTTATAAGTGTCATGTAGTGAGAAAGAGGTTTTACCACACGAAAATGCCAAAGGGGGAGTTTGTAAGGACTATGAGTGTTGTCTATTTTCGTGAACAACATATTTATCTATAGATTTGTTTTTAGGCCTCCTATCAAGTCTATCAAGAAAAACCAAACAAATGCTCAAGTTCTAGATAATTATACTTCAGGTATATCTTTGATAACTACAACACATAAGACTACATTTAAGCATTTAATAGCACATGCTTATAAATCTGAAATTATTTTTAGTGCTAAAATATTGAATAAGATATGCTAAAAATTATATAAGATATACTCTAAATTATAGGAGGAATTTTTAGCATAAAAGATAGTATAAAATCTATTTTAAAAGAAATCTATTTTATATAAGAGTTATTTTAATTAATGAGTAATACTAATCCTATTAGTAATAGAAAAAATATTTATCAATCATATATGAGTTATTTTAATTTATGAGTATTACTAATCATATTTGTAATAGAAAAGATATTTATAAATTACATAGGATTAATGGTTTTAATTTTTCTTATAAATAAAACTCATTACTCATTGTTTCAATCAACTGCACAAAAGCATTATTCTAATCTTCTTAATTTCTCTCTTGTTTTACAAATATAAGATCATAATTCTTTAGGCTTCTTTATTTAGTTAATCTATCAAATATTAGTGGTTATATTTGATTGATTAATAAGCCTAATTATTTTATGATATTTTGATAATATGTTCTCATGGCTTCTTCTTTATTTTTGTTTTTAAATTGTTAGATCAAATAATTGTTTTTGTCATATCATAGTTATTTGATTTGATTTAAAATCTTTAAAGAAGCTATTTTTATTGAACTTGTGCTTGATCTTTTTGCTTTAGGATTTACTAGTTGATTTGATTTGAGTGACATATGTTTTGAATTATCTAGTTAGGATTATTCATTATTAAATCTGTTCTAGAACACACACAGGCACTTGTGTTTTTTGTGCTAACCTTTTTGCAGTTAATTCGGGAACGTATCTGATTGGCAGGGAGCTTATTGGAACATTGGTCTGGAAATCGCTCATGCTAATATTGGAAACTGTGAAACAGAGCAGGGGCTCGTAAGTAAAGTACATTGGGATAGTATCTTAGGGAGGGTAGCATAAGACCGAGTTTGTACTTGAACATTTGATTTTCATAGTAGAAAATTAGGTGGTCCAGTGGACCGGTGGTTTTCCTCTTAGGTCATGATTGTGGCCTACGTTGTTTTCACCTAAAAATATCATGTGATATTATTTTATTTTCACACTTTACGCTTACACACGATTTCATGTCTGACTGCCTTTTTAGGTTATTAAATTATAAATTGGTAAAAATTAAAAATAACCTATTCACCCTTCTGTAGGTTAATTAGGTTCGTAATTTATTAACTTTCAGTAAGAAAGGAAGAGAACCATAAAAGGTTGACTTAAAATTCCTTTTCAAGATTTTTAATGAAAAATTTAAAAATCTAAATGCAAGGTTGGATGATTTAGAATCCTTTCCTGGTTCTAAATTACATAGATGAAGACATAGAAGGCATGGGTTAGACAAAGAAGAAATTGATTCCAATGTCGGAAAGAGAGAAAGTTATAAACGGGATAAAAAGGTTATTATTGTATAGATAAATAGAGAAATCGAAAGTACTAATTCTAATGTTGAATTGGAAGAACCTGTGCATAGAGATTCATTTGTCACAAGGAGAGTCATGAAAATACCGCCTAAGGATGAAGGAGATGAGAAGCACCATGATCATATTTTCCACATAAGATGCCATGTGAAGGATAAGGTATGCACGTTAATTATTGATAGTGGGAGCTGCACTAATATTGCTAGTACTTTTTTGGTATAAAAGTTAAATTTGAAATGGCAGAAGCAGCCCAAACCGTACAAGCTACCACATTTGAATGATTGTAGAGAAATGGAGGTTGACAAACAAGTTTAGGTTCCTTTTTCAATTGGAAAATATGAAGATGAGATTCTTTGTCATGTGACACCCATATATGCTGGTCATATAATGCTAGGCCGATCGTGGCAATTTGATAGGAGGGTGTCGCATGATAGTTAAAAAAATCACTATTATTTTGAAATGGACAACCAAAAAGTGGTATTTGCCCCTCTCAAACCTTTGCAAGCTTATGAGTAAAAAATTAGGATAGTAGGAGGGTGCAAAATGTGGGAAAAAAGTGTGAGCAAGAGGAAAATAAAAAAAAAGTAAGTGAAGTACGGAGCAAAAATAGAGAGAAAAGTGGGTAAAAATGAGAGAAAAATAGAGAGAAAAGTGAGTAAAAATGAGAGAAAAATAAAAGAATATGTGCATTTGTTGAAAAAAAAAGATTAAGAGTACAATAATGGCAAGGCAATAAGTACTTGTACTTATGTACAAGGATGGTTATCTTTCTACTAATGATCTTAATTCATCTTTGCCTAGTGTTGTTGTATCTTTATTGGAGGACTTTGAGGATCAATTTCATGAAGAGATTCTTATGGATTACCTCATTTGAGAGGAATTGAGCATCAAATAGACGTCACATATGGATCCGTTATACCAAATTGACCTACTTATAGATTTAAGATTCGAGTACGAATCTTTTTGAAGAGGAGGGGAGTAATAGAGATCGAGGTGCTGATCAAATTGATGTTCCCAAATATTCTCAAAATCTTTTGCAAGGAATTGGCAGTCCAATGACTAGGGATATATTTGGAAGATCAAGTTGGGTGCAAGGGTTACTTTAGAAAGCAATTTTTATTTTAATTAATTGTGGGCCTTTTATGTTTAGAAATTTTTATTTTAGTTAATTATGAGCTTTTTATTTTAAGTCTTTTAGTTTTTTTTATTTTTAAGGATGGGTTAAGCTTAACCTATAACTAAATAGGCCCATTAGGATTGAATTGCACCTAGGGTTTATCTTTGGTATGAATTGGCATTTCACTTTTGTAAGGGTTGTATAAAACCGTAGCAGCCTTGTCATTTGAACAACATATATCATTAATGGAAAATATATTTTAGAAAGCTTTTGTTTTTTTTCTTGTGTTCTTGATTGAATGCTTAAATTTGACTTATCAAAGGGAGTGATCATCTTTTGTGGTATCTCAAGATTAGGGTTTTAAGGACGTTGTTTCCTTAGGGTTCTAATATGATCATTTTCAACACGTTCTTAACAAATCAATTGTCCTTGCACGTTTGATTCGTGGATTCCGAGGGTGTTCGCCTAGAGAGTCTGCATCACTTGGGGGTATGTTTGATAATAATCCTCCATATGACCATTTCTCCTTTGGTTCTTCAATATCGTACTTATTCTTAATTTGGTTTGGTAAAATAGCTAGAAAATTTTTAAAGTTATTGTTTGGATGTAAAGTTATTGTTTTGATAAGTTTCCATTAAATTTTCATCGGGATTAAAAAGGCTTTATTTAGATTATATTTAAATTTTTATTAATAAAATGTTAGGTTTATTCTTGCTTATAAGTAATTTTTTAATCTCTTTTTATAGAAGAGAAAATTTTATTAAACAAAATCAAAACAATACAAATATAATTCATATTCAATAAAATAACTAAAAAAACCAAAAACAAAATAAACATAAAAAAACTATAACAAAAAACAAAGAGGGATTCTATTTTAAGTAATCACCGTAGCTACCTAAGGATTCTAAGAACAAGATTTTTAGTAGCAAAAACTAACAGCTAATGCTTTGAAAGAAAGTTAAAAAAACTCACCAGAGCGTAATCTAACATGATATAAAACATAAATAAACAACATTTAAATGCTTTAATATCAATACAACTATTATCATCCAAGATAAAGCTCAATAAAGATACCACAACTAATACTTTACTATCTAGTTGGAAGCTATAGTTACACATGAGACTCATTTTAACAAAAAAAAAACAATATTAAGTAAAACAAAACCAAAATTAGTATTCTTATCCTATCAAAATTAGCTATTATACAAAAAATATTTTTCTGAATCCCACACCTTTCTCTCCTTACTAACACCAACTATTAAAATCATGAAGCTACCAACGAAAGCAACACTCACATGTATAGACCCGAGCAATAAATAGAGCCTAATAGTTGTATGTTTTCTAGTCTTCATTTTCATCAAGTAATTGAACACTTAGAGTAATCAAAGACCATTTCCTCCATAATACATATTGTCTTTTCCTTTCTAGTGATCATTGCACAAGTCCATACAATCAATTTTGTAATAAGAAGAGATGTAAAAAAACCACCAATAAAAAGAAATCATATGACAAACAAGAGAATCATTATAATAATTGGAAGGAAAATTCAAAGAGCCTTAGAACTCTTAGATGAAATTACCTAAACTTTTTATAAAATCAAAACACCAAGGTAAGAAATCTAAAAACTCAATCAAGAGAGGCCATCGAGAGTTAAACACAAATTAATTTGATTGATATTCCTCTAAATTTTAAAATTATATTGAATGCAAAAAACCTACAAAGCGTCAAGACCTGATGCTAGGTCTAAAATTTGTGCGGGGAAGATTAGGAGGCAATGACAAGGCAGGCAGACAGACGAGAAACTCGACGACGATGGCAAGGCAAAAAAAAACATAAGATTGGTCTTCTTCGTAAGTGAGAGAACTCGATTCTTTGAAGCTTTCTAAAATAAATAATTTTTTGCTTGAATAAAACTTTTTTAAAATTAACTATATGCTTACTAAAATATTAAATATTATCTAACCTTTGAATAAGTGGATTATATAATTTATTAAAAAAAATATTTAAATCAATATATTTTTCATAATTAATTAATTCATTAATTTATTTCACATCATAAATAACATAATATTGGTATCATATAAATGAGTAATTTAATGCTCACATGAATTTGAGTAGTTTTATATGATATAACTAGGTACAAATATCATTAAGGTATATAAATTTATTATTATTTATTAAATTTTATTAAAATTTTAATAACTCTTAGATTTATGACATTTTGGTGGTTTAAGTGATATAGTTTATTTTTTTACTAATTTACATCTATCTTTTTATTTATATCAATTATGATGTAATATATGATCAATTTTTTTCAAAAAATAAATAATTATTTTATTTTTAAAATTATTTAATTATTTATTATATATATGAATATAAATTTTAGTTATATATTATACTTAGGCAATGAAGAAATATTATTCAAAAGTCTGAGGAGGAGAGAGAAATTTTTTTAATTTTTTGTTGAATAGGTTTCTTCTCATTTTCATAGATTGATGTAATACGAAATATATGCATCACTGGCAGTTCCATAACCCAATCAGATCATTTTTCGTTTACTTTACCATGCAATTTGATAAATATAATGGTGTCTCTCTATTTTTTTTGTATTATCTTATCCTTATCCTGGTAGAGAAATAAATAATAAAGTACTTATCACATCAGAAAGTTAAGATGCCAGCTCAAAAGCTACAATGACACAGCCTCTTCTCCTATAGTTAGAATAAGTGTAATGACGAAATCCATGATATTATTATTATTATTATTATTATTATTATTATTATTATTATTATTATTATTATTATTATTATTATTTTACTATGATTGTTATTTTGTGTATTATAAGATTGAAAAGCCGTTTCAACAAATCAGGATTTTTTTTTAAGCTTGAACCAACTTGATATAAATAGCATTACAAAATAAAACTAACATGAAAATAACTTCTTTCTCCAATATTCTAGCCTTTCATTCGAATCTCGAACGAGTCGCCTTATTGTAATATATGAAGTAGCTATCTAGCTATTCTTGTATCAATATTCTCGTGGAATATATTTGAGTAGATTGGATGGTAAGATTTTATTATTTTTAATAAAAATTTAATTTAAATTTATATATATTAATTAAAATAGTATAAATTTATTATCTTTACAAAAAATCATAAAATTTATTTTATTATAAATTTATTATCTTTATAAAAAATCATAAAAAATTATTTTATAAAAATAATATATTTGTGTTTTTGATTTTTTTTACGAAAATAAAACATATATTATTTTTATAAAATAGACTTTTACAATCATTTTTATAAATACAATAAAGTTATGTGTAAATTTATATTGATTCACTTAATACACAAATAATTAAATTACATTTTCGTTATAATTTATAAATCTTTTTCTTATATTTAATTTCATTCTATCATTGAATTCATTCAATAATAATATTCTCGAATCAAAATTTTAACTCCGAAAACTTACACTTAGTAGTTTAGTTGCACCAAAAATTTTAATGATCCACTTAGGTTGGGTCTAAGATGTACTATGAGTTACAATATTATTTCAAAAATATTCTGAAAGCCTATGGCAATACAAAATCCTACCAAAATATTCACACCCAAAAATATAACAAGTAGGTTTTAATCGACACTGCTACAATACATATATATGATCTCAAACATTTAGTCTTGGTTTTTATAAAAATCGAGATTATAGGATTTTGGCCTCAGTTTTGTAAAGCCGAGACCATAGACATACCCTATGAACTCGGTTATTTTAAAACTGAGGTTATAGACATACCCTATCAATTTTTTTTTACACCAAACACTAAATTTTTTTTATCAATTTTTTTCTTTTTTCCTTTCTTTTTCTTTCTTTCTTTCTCTCTCTCTCTCTTTTCCATTTTCTCTCTCTTTTTTTTCCAATTTTTTTTTCTTTTATCCCACATTCTCTATTCTCTACTGCTCGAAACCCTACCTATATATTCTTGCATATCTCTAGTTCTCTCTGTTCCAGCCTCGCACCATGTTCCAACCTTTGTTCCACTCTCCCGTCGCCACATTCCAACCTTTATTCCACTCTCTCACTGCCGTGTTCCACTCTTGTGTTGCATTCTAGCCTTTGTTTCACTCTCGCACCATGTTCCAACCTCTGTTCCACTTTTGTCATAGTAGTCTCTTGGCCATTACTTGAATCTTTCTACTAACAAACACCGCTAAATAGGTAACTTCAACTCATCTTTTCTATTTCTATTGTTATTCCTATTTCGAATAAGTAAACCTAATGAATATTTTCTATTATAAATGACTATCGGTACCAAATCTCGATCGGTAGAGGTTATTTCTAACTGCCTGGAGGCTTGCTAACGTTGAGAAATTTGGATGCTAGATATTTATTAGATGGTTTATGAAAATTTGGTGTGAAGGTCGCTTGGTATGGTTTATGGAACGTGTGGTCGCATGGTGTTGGTGCTTAAAATGTATTTTTATTTTATTTTTGTAACACTGTTTTTTGTCAAGGTGTGCAAGTATTAGAACCCTTTAGGTTTTGGAACCTGTTGCAAATTCTTTATTACTTAGGTAATATACAAGCTTCTTTCTTTTATCATTCTATTCAATATTGTCTAAAAGATTCTGAATGATATTTATCTTTTCTTCTTATAAATTTGCAATTTGATATATAGGTGGTTTGTTATTTAATGGGACTTGTTCCCAAAAATTAAAAAGGTATGGTCAAATTAAAAGATCAAGGAACAAATGGAATTAATGGAGTTAGGATTATGGTTTTTCAACAGTTTGTTGGTGCTAGTGCCTGGTGCTTGGCTTAGTATAGTGCTTGTGTTGGTGCTTAAAATATTTTTTTAAATTTTTCTAACATTGTTTTTTGTCAAGGTGTACAAGTATCATAACCCTTTAGGTTTGGAACCTGATGCAAATTCTTGAGTACTTAGGTAATATACAAGATTCTTTCTTTTATCATTCTATTCAATATTGTTTGAAAGATTTTAAAAATGATATTTTTCTTTTCTGCTTATAAATCTGTAATTTGATATGTAGGTGGTTTGTTATTTAATGGGACTTGTTCCCAACAATTCAAAAGGTGTGGTCGAGTTAAAAGATCAAGGAACAAATGGAATTAATGGAGTTAGGATTATGCTTTTCAGCAATTTGTTGGTTCAGGTGATGGCATACTGGTGCTGGTGCCGGTGCATAGGCACTGGTGTTGTCATGCCTGGTGTTGTACTGGTGTGTGTGTTGGTGCTTAGAGCCTAGTACTGGTACACGTGCCTATACCTGTGTTGGTGCTTGGTGCTCGAAAAATTATCTCATAGATAAATTTCTATCATTACTTTCTACTTGTATTTCTTTAATATATAAGCATCTAGCTACAACAATGGTAAGGTTGTATTTTTAACCACATATGTTTATTTCAATGATCATCTTGATAAACATATGTTCAATGTTGTTAGGCTTTCTCTGTGTGATCAAATGTTGTTGGCTTAGTTATGTTTCTTTTATTTTTGCAGGTATTTGAAGGCTCAATTTATTTATGCAACATCAGTACACCACCTCAGTATACTAGCACCAACATCAGTGCAACACCCTAGCACACCAGCACCAGCGCATCACCCCAACACACCACCACTAGCGCAACACCCCAACGCATCAGCCTAGTGTAGCAGCTCCTATGGTATTTGTCTTTTATTTACACTTCTGTTGAAGTCGTTGTGAACTTGATTATGTTGATTTGAAGTATACTTATAAATGCTTGTAGTAGTAAAAAGTTAGTTTATAATAGTAAGATTTTATTATGTTTTAGTGTATAATAAACTCTCAAATGTAATTGTACTTTTAATTTTAATATAATATAATTTTTAATATTATAATTTATAATTTTATTTTTATTTTAATTTATGGCCATAGACATACCCTATGGTCTCGATCTTTAAATAACCGAGATCATAGGTAATAGTCTATGATCTCTCTCACTTAGGCCTCGGTTCTTATAACTATGATCATAGACCTACGGTCACGGTTAAAAACTGAGATCATATGTATGTATTTTAATAATACGAGAAACATTAAAAATATAAGGAATTGTTTGATAGCATAATTTAAAAACTATTTTTGTAATATTTTTAAAAATAAATTAAAATATTTTACTATATTTTTAAGCTATTATTTTCTAAAATATATTATTTTAGACCCATGTTATAATTCAGACTTACTTATGTTTTAACACAAATTATGAGTCGCCGTTCTTTTATGTAGATAAAATGATGATTTTGCCTATTTGCCTAATAGAGTATATTGGATTTCGTGATTTCAAATCCCATTTTTCACGTTAAACTGATATTTCCTTCTCTCTGTATCTCTCATTCCTTTTAAATTTTGTTCTCTTGATTTTTCATGCTTATTTTTGTTGATTCTTCATTGATTTTCGATGCATTTTTTGAGTTCTTATTTGCCGTATTTGTATGTTGTATTTCGTGTGTTTTTTAGTGTATTTTCATTATTTCTCCATTATTACTCTTCTTTCACTATTTTTCTTCACAAATTGTTTGAAGTTTTTTATTTGATTTTGTTGATTCATTCTTCTCACATCTAGTATATTAATTTTTTTGTTGATTTTTGTTTTTATTACTTATTAATTAAGGTAAGTTTTTTAAACTTATTTGCTTCATCTGTTTCTATTAGTATTCAGTACGCATGTTTCATATATATTATTTGTTTCATTTTTTTGAATTAATATTTTGTTGTCGTTATTATCAGTTATGCACGTTGAAGGGTAATCACTATGAGATAATTTTTATTCTCTTTTTTTATGTTCTATGTTGTTATTTGAATTTTTTATTTAAATTTTTTTATTTTTGAGTGTGTCTTATTATTTCTTGTTTTTGTTTAAATTTTTTCATATTTATAGTTGTGTTTACTTTGAATGTTAGCATTTGTTTTCTTTGGTAACTTTTTTTTTACCAATTTTATGATTGTTTTTGCATTTTATAGCTGTTACTTTATTTGATATTATGCATGTGAGTTATTTTGAAGTTTTATGTGTTAGGATTTAAGTTTTTGTGTTTAGTGTTTTATTCATTTTATATATGGTATATTATATTGTAGATGAGCTTTATGTTTAAAAAGTTTTGGTCCCTTTTTTACATTTTGAAATCTTTGTTGTGTTTTTTGTGTTTTGTTTGATATAGAGTTTTATATATAATAAAAATGTTATGAATATGATTTTATTATAAGATGTCTAAGAGAAAAGGTATTGATACTACTTTAGTAAACCAACTTAAGAAGACTAGTCATATGTGGAGGATGATGTTAGTCAGGTTCAATTTTTTCTTATAATCTTTTTTGACTAATATCTTTTTCAATTGTAAATTATATATGACTTGAATGTATTTTGTTACATTGTATTAGAATTTTAATATATAGAAGTTACATTATTCTTTTTGTATCTTCATTGTTGTTTGTTTTTTAAAATATTATATATTCTCTAGTATATTTTACACACCTTATATTTTATTTCAATTATGTTTAGGTTTTATAATCGTTTGCATGTTATTTTCATATGGAATTTTAATATGTTTTGAATGTATGTTGTTACATTGAAATAGAATGTTAATGGAATAAGTTTAAGTGTTTAGTTCTGTGTCATTTTTATTTGTATTCTAAAATAGTTTATATTTTTTAGTTTGTTATATACATGTACATTATTCTTTATTTTATTTCCTCTATGTGGTTATATTATTGTATATCATTGTAGGAAATAATACAGGAAAAAAAATTTAAAAATAAAATTATGTTATTAAAATTAAAAATATATAAATATAAATAAATATATATATAAAAATTATAAATACAAAATTTCAATAATATATAATTTAAATAGAAAAAAATAATAATCGAGGCTTGTGTATCACATAGTATCCTTAAGATAATTTTTTCGCTTACTGTGGATGTTTGAGAATGATGAAAAATGATCTCTTAAGATACAACGATTAAACCATAATAAACTTAAACCAAAGTTTATTATTCTACAAACTTCCAAATGTCTAAACTTTGTAGTAGGAACCTAACTCTAGGTAGAAAATACAAAAAACAATTATTTCTACCTTTCTATACACGACTCTCTCTCTCTCTTTCTCTTTCTTATTTTCTTCTTCTTTCTCACCACCTTTGTTTCTTTTCTTCTCTTTTTCCTCAGCTCTATTTTCTTTCCTATTCTTTTCTTGCTCAATGAACGAGTATTTATATACCCATGAGAAAACGGAAGTAGAGTTGGAAAACTTTAATTTAGAAATGGAAAAGAGAAAAAAAAGCAAAATTTAATTTAGAAACGAAAAGTTTTCAAATGGAAGTAGGACGGAAAATCATAGAAATTGAAAGTGAATAAAATGAAACCAAAATTAAAGATGAAGAGAGCCATTTTCTAACAATTTTAATTCATAATTTCTAACAATCTCCCACATTAATAAAAATTGACAGATTTTAAATGAAATTTGACATCGAAATAGAGTTCGACCAATCAAAACCTGCATGGGATAGGTAGGTGTTACTCTTTGAACCTTCATTTATGAATGTATATTTACCTTACTGAATGACTAGTAGACACGATGTCCTTGAACAATTCTATCATTTATGTAAGCGATGACATAGTTCACACAAGAATCTTTCCTAACACAATTTAGTTCTCACTATTATGTTTGTTTTGGCCATGAACATATTCCTGGTTCTATAAGAGTCTCTAAAGAATTAAGCCCTATACAATTCTCTTTCGAAGTAGCCCCACTCCTCCCTCACATAAGTGATATCTTATCTTTAAAAGTAATCCGTAAAGTGTAACCCATATACTCTACTCAATATTCTCTTTATAAGAATTATTAAAATCCTTAACTTATCATGTATCTTACGGGTATCACTGCTTTTATCATAGGAATGGACTTGAGGGTAAACCCCCATAATGATCTCACTAAGTCTTTACAATTGGTTTATCCATTTGATCTTAGATCTTGGGATCTCCAATCAAATAGATTGGGTTTCTTTTACAAATCCTTATTCATTCATGGGATTCAGTCTCATTCTTCTTGATAACTTATCAACTAACTCTCGATTTAACCCTTTAGTTAAGGGGTTCACTATGTTATTCTTTGACTTTATATATTCAACAGAGATAACCTCAGTTGAGAGTAGTTGTCTAATGGTATTATGTCTACAATGTATATGTCGAGACTTACTATTCTACATTGCTCAATGCCCTACCAATTGTAGATTGGCTATCACAATGGATGCATATTCCTGGTACAGGCTTTACCCACTTAGGAATATCCTCTAAAAAATTACATAGCCATTCAGTTTCTTCGCCACCTTTATCCAAAGCGATAAACTCAGATTCCATCATGGACCTAGGAATGCACGTCTATTTAAGAGACTTCCATAAAACAACTGCACCACCCAATATGAATACATATCAACTGGTAGTCTTTGAGTCTTTCATGTCAGATATCCAATTTGCATCACTATATCCTTCTAATATAGTTGGATATCTTGTATAATGCAGTCTATAGCTACATTTATATCATAAGTATCTAAGTAGTCTTGTATTATCTTTTCAATGAGACGATCTTGGATTACTAGTATACCTACTTAGTTTGGTTATAGAGTAAGTTATGTCTAGTCTCGTATAACTCGTTAAATACATAAGAAATCCTATCACTCTAGAATATTCTAGTTGAGACGCACTCTGACTTTTATTCTTGGATAGGTGTAGATTTATATCTACTGGTATTCTCACAATTCTAGAATGACCCTTGTTGAATTTCTCAAGTATTTTGTCAACATAATGACATTGACTTAGAATGAGACAACTTGATATCCTTGATATCTTAATTCCCAGAATTACATCAACAGGCCTCATGTTTTTCATATCAAACCATGAATTCAACATAGACTTAGTAAATTTGATCATTTGATCATTATTACCCACAATTAGCATGTCGTCAACGTAAAGACACAAGATAACATAACCATCTTCTTTGTCCTTGACATTATCAAAATTTTCATGCCATTATTTTGGTGCTTGTTTCAAGCCATATAAAGACTTCACCAATTTATAGACCTTTCCTTCTTGGCCTAGGCATAAAAAACCTTTAGGTTGGTCCATGTAGATTTCATCATCTAACTCTCCATTTAGAAAGGCAGTCTTTACATCCATTTGATGTATTTCAAGATTTCGTAGGGTTGCGATAGAAATTATCATGCTTATAGATGTTATTCTTGTCACATCAGAATAAGTATCAAAGTAATCAAGGCCATGTCATTATTTGTATCCCTTAATTACAATCTTGGCCTTGTACTTATCAATTGATCCATCTGATTTACGTTTTCTTGTGAAAATCCACTTAGACCTTAGTGTTTTACTACTTGGAGGTAAATCAACTAGTTCCAAGTGTGATTTTGCATAATTGATTCAATTTCACTATTAATGGATTCTTTCCATTGAGCACCTTCAGAAGAATTCACAACCCTTTCATAGGTTTGAGGTTCATTTTCTAGCATGTAGGTCAAAAAATCTAGACCATAGGATGTTTCTGTTCTAGCTCTCTTGCTACATTTGAGTTCAACCTCAACTTCTTGTTTAGGTTCTTTGTTTTCACTATCTTCATTCATAGTCTCATACATTCCTTTAGACAAACTTGATTCTCCTTAAGATTTACCTGGAAATACATGTTCAAAGAATGATGCATTCCTTGATTCTATTATCGTTTTCTTGTACATGTTTGGGATCTTTGACTCATGTACAAGAAACCGATAAGTACTAGTATTATATGCATATCCAATGAAGAAGTAATCTATTGTTTTTGGACCTATCTTTACCTTATTAGGTATATGTATAACTAGTTTAACAAGACATCCCCACACTTGCAAATATTTATCGAAAAGTACCTTTCCTTTAAATAATTTATATAGTGCCTTATATGTCTTTTTCTGGGGCATCTTATTCAAAAGATAGTTAGCTGACAAACTAACTTCCCCTCACAAGTTTTTGTGGAAACCCAAAACTTAATAGCATTGCATTCATCATTTCTTTCAAGGTATGATTCTTATGTTCAACAACTCCATTTTGCTGAGGTGAATCAGGAACTGTGGTTTCATGAATAACTCCATGTTGTACACAGAATTCACCAAACGATGCTTCATATTCACCACCATAATCATTGCGTAGTACCTTGATCTTCTCGTTGAGTTGATTCTCAACTTATGTTTTATAAAGAATAAATTTCTCTATATCTTCATCTTTGCTTTTAAGCAAATACACATAGTAATATTTTTGTGCTATCATCAACAAAATTAATAAAATACTTATTACCACCCCTTGTTTGAAGAAATTTCAAATCACATAGATCACTATGGATTAAGTCAAGGGGTTTAGTGTTCCTTTCAATTGAATGAAATGATGACCTAGTCTTTTTTTCCTCAACACAAGTATTACACTTATGCTTTGAATCCATTTAGAATGCGGGCATGTGTTCTATGTTAATTAGTCTATGCAATGTATCATATTTAACATGACCTAGTCTACCATGCCACAAGTTGAAATACTCAAGAAAATAAGCAAAAAATTAATCTTATTAATATTCTTAGCTTCTACAGCCATTACATTGAGCTTAAATAGCCCATCAGATACATATTTCTTTCCCATAAACATCCCATTTTTGGTCACAACGACCTTATCATATTCAAACACCATCCAAAATCCATGTTTATTTAGCAATGAGCCAAAAACAAGATTCCTACTCATGTCTGGCACATAAAGTACATTTTTTAATGTAAGCTCTTTTCCAAAGGTCATCTTCACTTTGACATGGCATTTCCCTTGTATGGCTGATGTGGTAGAATTTCCCATGAAGAGCTTCTCTCCATCTTTCACTTCTTCAAAAGTAGTGAATAACTCCTTATGAACATATATCCCTTGTTGCACTAGTATCAATCCACTACTCCTTTGGGTTTGATCCCACCAAGTTTACCTCATAAATGACTACGCACAAGTCAATATCAAAGATATCATGAGTGATGTCAGCAACCTTGTTTACCTCAAGGTTTCTGTTTCTTTTTGGAAACTTACAGTATGGGGCTTTACGCCCCGTCCTTTGACAATTAAAGCAAATCTCTCAAAAGCTATACTTCTTAAAAGTTGCTTATTTAGGTCCAAATTTAGACCCTTTACCCAACTTTCCCTTACTCTTATTCTTATTGTATTTGGAACTTTGACCATGTTCCATCACATCAGCCTTAGGTGTTGATAGGTACCCTCTTTTAGAAGAAGCCTTATTGTCTTCTTTCACTTTGAATCTTATCAGCAAGTTTTTAAATGACACTTCCTTTCGCTTGTACTTAAGGTAGTCCTTGAACCCTATCCATGAAGGGGAAACTTTTCAATAATAACTACAACTTGAAAGGTTTCACTAAGTACCATCCCTTCATCTTACATCTCTGTTATGATATCTTGGATTTCACATGCTTGATTGCATACAAATTTAGAGTCTACCATCTTATAATTAAGAAAAAAACCAACCAAAAATTTCTTGGTACCAATATTTTCAGTTTCATACTTCCGGTCCAATGATTCTTATAAGTCTTTAGTCATCTTTTCCTTATTGTACTTATTGTACAAGGAATCTGTTAGACTATTCAGAACATAATTCCAACATAGATAATCAGAATACTTGCTTCAATAGCACTATCAAACTAAAAATCTTGTTCACCCTTAGGTTGATTGAGAGCTTCTTTAGTCAAGAACCTTGCCAAATTCAAGGTGGTGAGATAGAACATCATCTTACTCCTTTATCTCTTGAAGTTCAAGCCATTAAACTTCTCTAGTTTCTCTATTGCAGCATGGTTTATAAGAGCAGACCCCGATAACATCGGGGTTAATCATGAGCCATCGAAGTCCTCATCATTTGGTTCACAATAGAACCATCCATAGTAGGGTCAGCAACATTCACAATTCGATTTTTAGTTTGAGGCACTGAAGTAGTCATTCCAGATTCCATAATATTTTCTTTTACTTTTTTCTATTAAATACAAAAATAACAATACAAGTTTAAAACAAATCACCAAATAAAGTTTTAAATTAAAAAAATATATTCAATAAATAAATGATAGAAATATATTAATTTACATATATATATTTGTAACTTCATTAATTATTGTGATTAAATAATTTTAAAAAAATTATTTATTTATAAAATTATAAAAATATATAAAAAAAGTAATATATAGTAAAATACAAAACAAATATAAAGTAAAGAAAATTAAATTAATAACACAAAATAAATAAAGAAAATAAATATAATTAATATCAAAATAATAGTATATAAAAAATCATTACAATTACATAAAATAATTAATCATAACAAAATTAAAATCTTAATAAGACAACAGTTAAAGTGAAAGTAATTTAATATAAGAGTAAAATTAATAAAAAATAATATTAAATAAAAAATAAAAGGAATTAATAAAGATTAAAAATTGAATAGAAATTATAATTTAATATATATAGAAAAATAGATATATAACAGAACAGATAAATATTACATATTATAAATAATCTGTTTGTCTCGAAATATTTGTTAAATTTGTTTTGTATTTATTTGTACAAAAAATGAGGAGAAAAAAGAAACTATAAGATTGTAGTAAAAATAATACACACACAAACAATTTAAGAATAAAATTATTTTATTAAAATTAAAAACATAAAAACATAAATATAAATTATAAATATAAAATTTAAATAATATATTGTTTAAATAGAAAATAATAATAATAATCGATACCTTATTATCACACAGTGTCTTTAATATAATTTTTCCGTTCACAGTGGTTGTTGAGAATGATGAAAAATTATCTCTCAAGATACAATGATTAAACAATATAAACTTACACCACAGTTTATTATTTTACGAACTTCTAAATGTCTGAACTCTATTATAGGAACCAAACTCTACGTAAAAAATACATAAAAAAATTTATTTTTACCTTTTCGTACACGACTCTCTCTCTCTATCTTTTCATCTTTCTTCTTTTCTTCTTCTTTCTTAGCACCTATGTTTATTTTCTTCTCTTTTCCTCTACTCTGTTTCTTTTTTTTTTTAGCTCTATTTTCTTTCTTATTTTTTTTCTTCCTCAATGAACGAGTATTTATATACCCATGAGAAAATAGAAGCAAAGTTGGAAAATTTCAATTCAAAAATGGAAATGAGAAAAATGAAAGCAAAAACTTAATTTAGAAATGGAAAATTTTCAAATGGAAGTAGAACAGAAAACTGAAGAAAATGAAACTGAATAAAAGATGAAGAGAGTCATTTTCTAACAATTTTAATTCATAATTTCTAATAATCATTAATGAAACAAGTTACATTATATGTGTGTTTTTGTTCATTTTTAATTATGTTGTAGTTTATTATATATTGTTTAGTACTAGATTTATATCTTACATAGTTTTTCTTTCATTTTTATGTTTCATACCTTGAAGATAATATGCCTTTTCCTAATATGTTTTGTATGGAAGATGAATTTAATGTTTGGTGTGCTTGTAATGACGCACTGTAAATGGTTATAACTCAAAGAGTGTAATAAATGAGAATAAAAAAAATAAAGTTTAATTGTCATGCTTAAAAAATTTCTATAATTTACCAATCTATCGATTTATTGGGTAGCTAATCCACTCATTGCTGTTAAGGAAAGGTCTCCCTTGTAAATCTGTATGGGAGATAAAATTTTGTATAAGTACAAAGGTGTTTAGGTTCTATTACACTGAATGTTGGATTGCTACCGATTAGAAGATGCTGAATGGAGATGAATCTGTTGATGTTGGTCAGGTTTCAACTTCATTTGTTACTAAGTTTTTTAGTAAGTTTTCTACTATCAAATATCTTAAGTTTTTGGTAGATTGCAATAGAAGGCCTAATCCCTATTATATGACTACTAGTAAGAAGAAGGCTGGTACGAAGCCAAATGATGTTGGAATGATAATAAGGCTCCAAAAAGAAAGCAAGTTTTGGTTCAAATTTTGAGTTTGTTAAGGTTGCTAAGGAAGACGCTATTATGATTTGTTTGATATACTTCTCAGAGTGCATTTTACAACGTAAAATGAAGAATTTGTGTGTTTGTAGAGAAGTATTGTTATTGGCTATTGATTGGGATAAGTTCAATTCTTATCCTTAGGGTGACATGTTTTTTGGGAATGAATTTGAAAAAAAGATAAAACTAAGCAAAAGTAAAAGATAGACGTTAGAATTTGTTTTTAAGTATATGATCTTAGTTTGGCATTCCAAGTTTGGATGTATGATGTCACTGTAGATATTAGGAATGAAGTATCTATTTGCTTGAATGAAAAATTTCTAACAATGTTAAAGTACTCAACTATTATCATACCAAAACAACTAGCTCAAGTCAAGGCCATTCTTGATAAGCCTTACACGAGAATGTTTTATTTTCATATTGTTGTGTTTTTTTGGTGTGGTTTAAATATTGAACAGCTTCAATTTATTATTTTCCATAGTATGTAACAATTAACATTATTTTTTGTATGTTATTTAACATGTTACATTAGATGAGAAATACTATGTAACATGGTGCACCTATTATATAGCATGTTGCATATAAAAAAACATGTTACATTAGATGAAAAATATAAACATGTTACATGACATGTCACATATAATATAACATGTTACATAATATATCATATATGATGTAATAGGCTACATAGCATTTGAATTAGTATGTTTGATGCTTTAATTATTTTATTTTGAAAATGTTCTTAATATATCATTTTTTGTAAGTTCGTGTGAATACCATACCAATACATGAGGATGTCCCCCATTTTAAATCATTGTTGTTCCATATTGAAGTAATGTATAATGATGAGGTGGGATTGCCCCAAACTCACGCTAGAGGTTCACAATATGAACCTATTGATGATGTATTGTGGAGAGAGAAGTTATTAGAGAATAAGAAGAAGTGTTGAGAAAAGGGTTTGGATGAAGAGTTGATGTCATCAAATGTTGACTTCAATGATTTTTATAAAAAGATGACTTCATATATTAATTTCAAGTTTATTTAGTAAAAAATTTATTTTGATGAGAGGTTTGATAAGTATGGAGCTGCCATTGATAGACTCAGTGCAAATCTTATAATGATTTTGTCGAGGTTTTCTCGATCTATAAGCTATAAATTATTTTCTGATCATATGATTTTTTGGATATTGATTAGTTATATTTTATCATTGATTAATTTAGATTTCATTAGTTGTTGTAGACACAACATACTTCTAAATCATACAAGTCTCCCAACAAGATCTGTCCTACACCAATTCAACCTATAAAAAGTGACGTTGGTGGTAGGACATCCAATGTTGATGATGCAAGCATACCTTCTTTTGATCTAGGCCTGCATTTAATAGATTCGCAAATAATTTTGAAGACATCACATTCTCCAACTTGTGATCCAAATTTTTATAATGACACATTTGATCAGTTTGATAAATATGCATAACTATATCATTCTGGATCTAAGGTACGATTTGATCTTTATATTCCACCTTCCAAATCTATATCTATTTTTATATTGGAGAGAGACATGGGATCAATTAGACTATCAAGAGTTATTTATAGTAACTATGTTTATCCTTCTAAGTAGGATGTGTCTGTTAATTATGACAGAATACAAGTAAAGTCTTCTCTTAAACCTGTGAAATCGACGTCTTGTGTCGATGATGTGCATAGATTTAAAGATATTTGTGAGGATTATAAGGCATTATAACAACAAAGTTTCCCTTACCAATCTTTACCCAAGGATTGTGAAAATCATTTTAATGAATGGTTTAGACAGAAATCTTTGTAAGTAATTTTATCTTTTTCTTTTTCATTATATTTATATGTTTTTTTGAATGGTTTTTGACATTTTTCTTTTCTTTAATTAGTGCTCTTTTCAAAATCCAACATCGAGACTTGGCTATCGATACAGATGATTTCATTATTCCTTTGAACATGGCTAGGGGATTGCTTCATGATAGTGTAAATATTAAAATATATTATTATTTGAACTTAGTAATCATTAACTATTTTTTAATAATATATTTTTGTATTTATATGTATTTGTTGTTGGTTATTTTATAGCATTTGGATAGTGTGTTGTATGATAAACGTACTTGGAGGTCCCGTTTTCCTAACACTTAGATATTTTATGTTTTTGCAACTTATAATGTTATGTGACATGTTATACTTTTATATCAGTTACAATGTGACATGTTACATATCATATTAAAAATGATGTAACATGTTACGTAATATATCAAAAAGAACATAACATGTTATATACATATTAAACAATGTAACATGTTATAGATTATGCTTTAACATGTTACCAATTTATATAATATTAAATATTTATCATATTTAGCAATGCTTTATTTTAAAATAATGTATTCCTTTGTACAAATGGAGTGTATGAAATTGGTCATTGTTAGCCGTGATAATCCAAAGAATATCCATCTATATGCCAATAATTATTGATTCAATTTGCTACTATGTCACCAAATTTAATTGAACATTAACCAATTGATTGGAAGGATTTGGACATATTGTTTGTACCAATCAATGTTGATGGTAATCATTGGGTTTGTAGTGTAGTATATTTAGATCAATGACTTTCATCAAGTTACATGATTCTTTGGACATATCTAAGTTGAAGGAGAAGTGTTGTTGTATTGTTTGGGATATCATGGATATGGTGAGAATCGTCAAGCTGATCCATACACTCTATGGCCATTTTTTGTGGTGAAAGGTGTTCCAAAGCATGACAATGTGTAATGATTTTATTTAATACTATTTTCTTAATAATATTTATTTATAATTTCATTTTAATCCATCCTAATATATATTTTTTTATTTTGCAGCCATAACAATGGGATTTGGTTCCTCAAAATTGTGGAGTGTCTACCTAAAGGATGGATATTGGACATGATTATTTCCATTAACTTTCTAAATATTAGGAATAGATAATGCACATAATTTGTATGTAATAATGGAATGTTAGACCCTTCTTATTAGGAGGCTGGACAAACAGTGTATATTCATTTGTAACGGTACAATTTGTCACCTTTTAATGGATGCGCATTAAAAATTACTCAATTTAGTATGTGTTGAGCATATTATGTAATAAGTTACATTGTATTGAAATATCAATGTAACATGTTTCCCTATGTTGGATAATATATTTTTTATTATGTAACATGTTACATTATATTCAATAATATATTCATTAGTATGTAACATGTTACATTGAATTGTAAAATCAATATAACATGTTACATTATGTATGGGAAACAATATATTTCTTATAGCATACAAAATTTGTGTTAAAAAGATGTAATATTTAAGAAAAAAAATATAACTATTAATTGATGATGACATAAAGAGAAGATTTATTCAATAAATGTAAAATCATATTAACGTATAGGTTTTGATTGTTTGAATTGTCAAGAATACATATGTAAATGTAAAGTGCTATAAATTTATTATTGTGTTGTGGTTCTTTCTCTTCCTTGCCCTCTTATTTCTTTCTTTCTTTCTTTCTTGAGTTCCTCGAAATCACAAAGTATTCTTGTTTTCATTATTCTTCCTTTCATTTTCTTTTCTATGGTGTTATCCTTTTTTCTTAATAATTGGTGGCAACACTAGGACATCTATCACACTTTTTGGTAGATTCTATTTACTTTCTTGTTCAATTGGGTAGATTGGAGCTTCATATGCTAAATTCAAGTAAGCGGTGTGGTAGTAGATTGAACACATGTTAGCTTCCTTTCATTGTACGTGCACAAAAGAGTTTTACTGCTTGGTATTTACCACATGTATAAGTCTTGTACTCTAGGTCTACAATGTAACTTTCAAACTCCCTCTTCACTTGTTCTATTAGGTAATGACTGTTTATGTCTATTACTTTCATTTGTTCTATCTTAATCTTTCTTTTTTCAATCTTATCTTCCTCCAATTTATTAGTATTCCCATATCTAAAGCAACTTTCCTCATTTTTACATACCAACTTTGGAGTATATCTCACATTTCTCCAATTAAGTATGTTACATGGGTGTCTCAAGGATGCCTTAACATTGAATTCATGAATTCAATGTTGTTTGAAGTACTGAAGTCATACCTTGTAATTGGAGCTAGACATTTGAATCTTGTCAAAGATGAGTAGTCTGTGTTGATTAGGTATTTCATCATTCCTTAAGCAAGTATATATTCTTGTTGAACTTCTCTTTATTGTAAGCATAAGCAGTTAGTTTGAAGTAGGTGTTTGAAACTTTATAATGGTAGTAAATTACAACATTTTATTTCATGTGGTAGTAAAAATAACAACGATGTTCCTTGTTGTCATATACCGTATTGACTGATTTTATGATTGGATTTATATATGATACTATAACCAAAATTTTCCTTTCTTTAATAAGCAGCTTTAGTCTTCTAAAAAAACCATTCACATGCTTTTATGGCTTCCCCATCTATCATCCCAAATGCAATAGGGTAAATATAAATTATATTATATATTAATTAGTAACTTCTAATATAACATGTTACATTAAGAATTTGTAGAAATATAACAAGTTACATTTAAGAAGTTTTTACTAAATATGATTAAGTAAATAACAAATATACCAAATAAATCATCATTACCTGATTATTTTTATCTTCTAGTTGATGAATCCATTTATGCATGCGCCAATTGCTATGAATCTATACCTGAAGTTGTAATTCGCATCAATTTTTATCTGAGTGAATGAATTTAAGCTTACCTTTTCTAACATGTAAAAGAATCCAAGAAATTTATTGTCAGAATGTGTTGGATCTCTGCATACTTGTTTTATTACTTCCTTTTTGTATGACTACTTTTTTTCCTGGATCTTAGTAAAAGTATTTGATGTTGTCAGCTATATACTTGTATGTGAACATTTGTGAATATGAATTATCTTCATTACAAATGGTTACCTTGGATTCATTTGATTGTCCAATCTTGTTTGTTGCAAATGTTTAATGACAATTTTTATCTTTGCACTTCATTTTAATGCTTGTCTTGTTGGAGTTGCTAATCTTGTAGTGAAATCTCTTAATTATTGCTAATGTTAAGACATCTAGTTTGAGATCTTATTTGTTCTCAAAACCCTCTAAGGAATAACCCTTCTTTTTGTATCGGAATTTGATGATAAGTCAATCTCACTATTTGAGTCGGTTGTTACATAATTAGAATTTGAAGCTAAATTGATATCTTCTTGGATATCTTGTTGGATTGTATGAGTTATATACAATTTTTTGTTCTCTTCATTATGCTTTCCAACATTTGTATAGATGAAGTACTCCACATCTCTATCATCCGTTAAACTTTGGTTATATGAATCCCTTTACATTTCATTTATTTGTCGATATCTCCACCTATATGCAGTGCATCACATATTTATTTCTGTCAATATCCGAAAGGAGATATGCATAAAAATCATATTACTTTTTATGCATATCCTCTTTAGGATACCATTCATATGTTTTTCTTCTCCTTCGTGAAAAATCCATTGTCCACTATGAATAAGAATTATTCTAGTCTTTATTTTATTAATTTAATGAATATAAAAAGTTAGAATATATTAATAATGTTGAAAAATATGATAAATATAATGACTTGTTAATAATGAATACACAAAGCAATGTAATTTTTCAATGTAACACATAAAAAAAAAAGTAACATGTTAGAGTTGTTTTTCAAATAATGTAACTAGTTACATCAAAAAATGTTTAAAATGTAATATGTTGTATCATTATTTAAAAGAAATGCATATATCATTTAAAATTATATCTATTTGAAAACCAACAATTCAAGAAATTATAAAAACATTTCAAATTGAAAAGATTCAAAACAATTATCAATTTTAAAGATTCAAAAGTAGATAAGACATGTACATAGAACAATTTAATTTTAGAGATTTATGTGTTCAACAATAAACAAAAAAATTGCATGTGGGGCTTAATACAGTTTTAGATAGCATTCTTGTTATGTATACTTCTTCAATCGTTGTAAATATCAAGGATAAGAAATCAAAAAGCCTTTATAGCTTTGATTCCGAGTTTCTTAGATTAAAAGTTGATTTTAATCACTGATATTACTTATCTCTGTTGATTTTCGTAACATTATTATTTTACGAAATTGATTTTCATAGCAATATTATTGTTTTATCTTGAATTATGTAAATGAAATCACTGGTGATTTGAATGTTTTATTTGGTTATGAAGAAATTGATACTTCTCTGTGAGTTTTTTTTACCACTAAAATCAATTGAAATTTCGAACTAGTAATTGTGATGATTTATGATGGATTTAGGTACGTGAATAGTGGGTGCTAATTTGGAAGATATGAGTTGGAGGTTAGTTTTGTAAATTACCATGTAATGTAATAGTTAAACTATGCGTTTTGGACTTAAAAAAATGCTACATTGAAAAAAATGAGTAATATTGGGCTACTTAGGCCATTCTTGTGTTACTGGTTGGTTTGAAATTTTCAAAACAAAGAATTACAATTTCCTTGAAATAACTATTCGATTGAGATAATGAATATGAATAACTATTCATTCTCTCAAAAGAATATAATTATAATATATTTTTATCAAAAAAACACATTCTTAATTAGTAATAAAAATATCTATATTGTTAGATTTTGAGAGTATTTTGAAAAAGTTAAATAAAATTAGTTCATTTATTTTTCTTATTTCTATTCTTCATTTTTTTATTCAAATACTGTTATTTTTAATGAATAGATAATTCTAATTATATGAACAAAAATAGACAAATGAATTGAATTACTATTAATTTTTTTTATTCTATTACAACTTCTATTGTTAGGAATTCTAATTTCATAGTAACATGAGAATGAATATGTTTTTTCATAAGATGAGAAGAATAGTTATTAATTCTACAATTATAATGGTTTTAATATGTTTTTACTAAAAGAAAAAAAATCCTTTTAGTTACTAATACAATTATACTTACGTTACTAAAGATATACATATTTTGAAAAATTTATTATCTTTATTCAATGCCAACTACTATACAAATAAATAAAAATTATCGTACATATTCCTAGTTTTGTGAATTTATATTCGATTAAGAATTTTAATTTTATAAACCCATCATACTCAAATTGCATAACAAAATAGAATAATAATTACCTAGCAAATTTTTCCCATATATCAAATATTAAAATTTAATAAAATAAAATAAAATTGCATTGTAGAACACTTGATAATTCGATTTATAATCATCATATACCATCCTTCTAGTATTGTGCGCATTAAAGAAGTATATTCTCTTTAAGAAGGGAAGAAAATACGTTGTGTACATACTCTCTTGCAAGGAGAGGAGATATATGATAAGGTGATTTTCCAGAAGATAGTGAGGGAGAAGAAGAACACAGAGAAGGAGAGGTAAATTGTATATATTTCTTATTATCTCTTCTTCAAATACTATAGCTATATATAGCCTTACATGCAACTAAATTATGACATTTCTTAACAGAATCACCGTGCCTCTACACGGCCTGGATGGTGGTCCCTCTTTTGGTGTTGCATGTGCTTGCTGGCTGGCCGCGTGTGTTGCCTACGAATTGTGCCATTTATGGTCCCCTTCCTTGACGTCTCGTGCCCATATGTTGCACCAAGAAACTTGAGCCAATTAGGCTCGTATCATTCCATCCCCCTTTTAGAATCCTTGTCCTCAAGGATGAAGTTGGGTTATGACAAAAAATAACTACCCCTCTTATGAATGCCTCCCTTTTTGGTTGGTCTAGTTGAGAGGCAATTTGAATGGAGTTTCTGTCTTCCTCACCAAAAACAGTGACAATACGTATTTTTGTGATCACTTCTGGTGCCAAAGAGTTTTCTTTTGAGTACGCATTGTGATAATCTTCTCATTATCCCTTTGAGAATTAATTGCTCAGCAATATTAGCTCCAGTAAGTAAGAAAAGGGAAGCAACAACCACCACTATAATATGCCAACTTAATATGAAAGCAATCATGAAGGCAACCACCATAAGAGCTATATCTTGTCCAATCTTAGATAAACATTCAGCGACAACACTTGAACTAGTGTTGCATTTACCGCTAAAGTAGGTGCCCGTGAGCCTGTCTTATTCTCATCCAATTGAAACCAAATCACTACATTCTTAAGGATAGCGATGATTATTAACAAGCAAACTCGTCAAGTGAGTCGATCTCGCATTCATGTACCAGGGTAGTGTGGTAACAAATATATTGGAATTGTGACTACAATTAC
This sequence comes from Hippophae gyantsensis, assembly GCA_030763125.1. Taxonomy (NCBI): domain Eukaryota; kingdom Viridiplantae; phylum Streptophyta; class Magnoliopsida; order Rosales; family Elaeagnaceae; genus Hippophae; species Hippophae gyantsensis. The sequence continues at coordinate 23,121,733 of CM061039.1, read as the reverse complement.
TGTAACCAATATAAGGGCTATCTGTTGAACCTCTTTCCTGATTTGAGAATCCTGAGGGAATTGAATTAGAGTCAATATGTGTGTGGTTCCAAGACCAAAAAATGGAGTCTCCATTCTTGTTAAAATTTCACCTATTGACCCAAGTGCTGTAGATGGCCATTCAGTTGTAGAAGGCATAGTAATTAACTTAAGCTTGTCTTGGTTGTGTGGGGTAGAGTCATACTTTTTATATGATGATGCCCTTCCACCCTTGAAATCCTTAACCCAAGGTTCAACATGATCTGACTCTAGATTTGGTTTCAAATATTTCTATTTGTCACTAGTCTGAATGATGATCAAAGGAACTTGATCCTCTTTAAGCCCCAAGTACTGGAGGGCTTCTTGACTAGCTTCAATATCTCCTAACAGAAAGCATTTGCCCTCTAATCTATATTTCTCAGCAACTTCACAAAAACTGAGATGCTTTAAAGTATGAGAGTAACACCATGAGCTAGAAATCCCAACATATTCGGACACTTGAAGACTCCCGAGATTTGAATATTCTCCTTTCTTGGATATCAAAATTAGATGTGTGCCACCACCCATAACTTCACCATTGATCCAGAAAATGATTGTATCCATATCTTGCACGGTTGATAAATGGTGAGCAATAACAAGTATTGTTTGATCTATCATTATCTTGCCTAGAGATTGTTGAATGATGAGTTCAGATTCTGAGTCAAGTGTACTAGTAATGTCCTCTAGGATGGGTAACCTTGGGTTTCTCAGCACTATTCTAGCTCTAGCAATTCTTTGTCCCTTCCCTTGATACATTGCCTTCTCAAGAAACCCAATTGACAATAGGTTCTTAAAATGGTTCTGAGGTGACCGAAAAAAATTCCCTTCTCAAGCATTCTCTCCTCCACTTTCTTGAGTTCACTAACAGGGACAATTATAGTGACCCTACTAGCTGGTTGAGTTTTTCCACCGCTGATCTTCTTCAAATAGAGTAGATAATTTTGAAGATAGCTGGCAATATTTTCTCTGGTTAGTCCTTCTATGTCTATCTGATCAAAAACCTTCATAAGAATAGCCTTTCCAAGGCCCAAATCACTTATAGCTATAGCAAATCCCTTTCCAATTATTTCCAACATTTTCTTGCCAAGTTGAATGGGATTATCAACAAGACCTTCCTATGTTAGGGCTTGGGAACACATGAGTGGGGTTGAGGAAGTAACCAATATCATACTGTTGATAATTAGTCGTGCCTGTGTCCTAGGATATTGTAAACTGGCCTTAGAATAATTGCCATAATCAAACTGCTTCAGAATTTTCCCATCACATTGTTTCATTTTTTTAGCTTCTACGTGAATCCTATAAGGTTTAACTGTAGATTGGTTGACAATCTATGTAACCCATCTGTTTAGTTTTGATTTATGTTCTTGAATTCTGTCAACCTCTAATTTTGGATTTCTGGCTAAGTTGAGGAGCTCTAGAGTAACTTTCTCAACAATATGTCTGGGCACCTCTTCAACTGAGATAAGGTGGCTTGTTAGGGCTGATAGGGCATCAATGGCAAAGCTAAAACAAGGTCGAAGGAGCTTAAACATTAGGTTGGAGTGTTCTTCTTCTAGAGAATCTTTAGCACTCATAAGAACCTCCTTTAGGTGCTTTTCACCCTATGAATTCACCTTGGTACTCATAAGAAAGTGAAACTGTTTGATAGCAATATTAGGTTCTCAGATAGCTTGCAATGGAACCCCTATAAGCCAGTTTTCCATTCCTTTAACCGACACAGAATTATCATCCATGGGTTACAAGAATTGTACTCCTTCTCTACTATTTCTTCAAAAACCTTGTGCGCGTAAGTTGTACCTCCCCCCTTTTTATACCATTTATTCAAGTTACTATTCTCAGGAACAGAATATGACTCATACTTAACTTTTATATTACTGGTATGAATTCGAATTTCTAACCTTTCATTTCGAAGACTCATCGCTATTTTCTGAATAGTTGGGGAAACCCTTTTTGTGACTGAACAGATGTCTAGTACATTAGAAACTTAGAGGGAGTTTCTGTTGGAGGGTAGTTATCATCTTCCTCATTCTCTTAAAGCCCGACGTGGTCTCCATTTTCTTCTTTTTTTTCGTCGAGTTCAGAGTGAGTGAATTTGGGCAAACCCTCGTCACCCTCTTCTTCGAGTTTAGATTGGGTTGGGTAAACCCAGTGTGTGGCTATTTGTTATAGGGACTACATGGCCAGAAAATGGCCTAATTTCGAGCCCAATTTCAATCCCAAGCAAGGGAGGCTCGTGAAACTTCACTTTGGTGCTTGTATAAGCTGCCTTCTCGTCCTTAGGTACCCCAGGGGATTGGTTCTTACATGATTGGGGATTTATTGAATCTAACCTTGCATATCCCATGGCCGTCGAGAAAGTCTTTGAGGTGAAGGAACCAAATAGCAATGGAGTTTCTCATTTCTTAAAGGTTCCTGAAAATCTACTCCTCTGATTGCCAAGAGAGGTTGCCGGTGGTGAGCTATGAGCGGCGCATAGAGCTATCACCTCAGCTTGCAATGCTTCCATGCCTGACATGTGTTGTGATTGATATTCTTTTAAAGTGGAAATCTCACTTAACATTGAGGCCTCAAAGTAGGTGAGTTTTTCTTCAATTTTACAGTATTTCTCGTTACTGACCATCTGAGGCTTTTATTTTGGAATGTTAAAAAACTCTATATAACCATCATATTGGCTTCCTCCCCTAACATGAACAGGATGCTCATGTTTGAATGCATGATATATAACATCTCTCCTTGGTTGTTCGATTATTTCACCCCTGGCTATTTGTTCTTGAACAACTCTATACAAATAATAAAACAAACAAACATATCATACATTATTACATCAATTAGAAAAAATCATAAGGACTTTGTATCAAGTTAAATTACTAACCAAGTTATTTAGTTGTTCTTTTCCATGTTTAGTCATTGGTCTCGAATTCTTCATTTTAGGGGGTCTTTGTTTCTATATACAATTCAGAATAGGTAACCGGTCTACCCAATTCAGCTTCCTATATAAATTAAGTAAATTTATTAACCAGGACATCAACTTAAATTTGAGGAAAATAAATATAAAAATATTTATAAATTAACAACTTAATAATACCATTCTATGTCTAACTTCAAGATTTGAAGACCTCCGATTAGGAAGACCATTATGCATTTGTATATTCTAATGTTCTTCCCTAATATTTTAAATTCATCTAAACGCCTATAATCCACGAAGTCTGTCCAAACTTGGGGTTCAATCTAGGGGTGTTCTTCAGGGATTTTTTATAATTGTGCTTCATCAAGTGGTTCCAAATATGGAAACACATAATTTCTGGCCAATCTGGATGTTTTATATTCCTTCCATGCCTTATTTGCAATCTTATAACACTTGCTCATCCAAATGTCAAGGACTTTATAGTGCTTATGTAAAAACACACTACAAAAGATGAGATATAATACAAAAAAGATATAATATATGTAATTAGTTATAAAATAAAAAAGACTTACAAAAATGGTTTCCATATTTTAAAGTTTTTAGCTTCGTCAACCTTTGTCCAATCATTTATATTGATTGGTATACTTGACTTCACTAGTCTACCAATAAAGGATTTCAATTTTTGGCCATTTTCCCCTAATGGATTACTAGTAGCATCAAATAGAACGGGTACTCTATCATATGGGTTAAGTGGAGCATCAGGTATATTCACTCAACCCCTTCTTTTCAAAAGCCCCAATGGATCATTTAGATCTACAATCTCTAGTACCCTAGGATCCATGAAATATTTGCAAACAATGATGAAATAGAAATTAATTGCAATTTTAATTCCAAACATATAAACATGTAAGAGTTAATATAATAATATAGAACATACATTATGTTAATTAGGTTGTTGATCGTATATATATATATATTACTTCACAATCACTTTGAGTTCATGACAAATAATCATCGTCTTCAACTAGATCATCAGATACATTAGGAAATTTTTTTGAGAAATGACTAATAATAGATAATGTATCAAGCATTTTATTATCTTCTAAAGCATCATAATGGTAGAACTCTTTTTGTGGAAGCGTTAACACAACAAACTATCTTGTGTCAATTTGATCACTCACATAAAATACTTGTTTTGCATGAACTACTAACATGAAAGGATCATCAATGTGACTTATCTTGGATAAATTTAAAAGGGTAAATCCAAAATTGTCTATTTTATATCAAACATTGATAAATCTTCGACCCAATCACACAAGAATACTGTTTTATGGAAGACCTCATAATCGAGTTCCCAAATTTCTTGAACTATACCATAATATGTTCTATCAGAAAGTACAAGATTACCATATTTTGAACTAGCAAATTTCATAGTTTGTGCAACCATCTTTACACCAATATTCTGATTTACTCGGACTTTGTCCATTGCTTGAGTCATAAACCTCGATCCATTAATTATGAAACTAGAATATGATTTGACATTGAATTTTGGACCATGTGCAAGCCATTCTAAACTTTATGTTATTTTATGATTGGGTTTATTGAGTTCAACTCGAATCTATGCATACAAAAACATGAAATGTTTTTAATTCTTCAATTTTAAAACATTGCATAGGAGTACTAATGAATTCTTGTATGTGACACTTACATGGTTGTGAAACCAATTAATAAGATCTCACTTATGTTCATTATACAACAATTTCTCTCCTCCCTTTTTTTATAACAAGGATCGATCTTTTGTATGTTTATATGCATTATGTAATGTCATTAAATATATATCAATTAGATATCATTAATAGTTAAATAGAATATAATTTTATTTTAAATGAAAAAGGTTGAACATGTCATCATTTACTCTATGTACGGTTGTGTCTCCTTACTATACCAAAATGGTTCGGTGTGCTTTTTCCCATCGATTGAGATCAATAAACAATTTCTTACTTCCACCAAGCATAGGGATACCTACTTGGATCATGTGATGTTCTAAGAACAACTTGTGCGTAGGATTCCCAATTTTAGTGCAACCACTAAAGTATTCTGAACAAAACTCAATGGCCTCTTCAACAATGTAACGTTTCACCATGCATCCTTCAGGTCGATTTATATTATTTACATATCCTTTAAGGACTTACATGTATCTATCAAAAGGATACATCCACCTTAAGTAAGTAAGACCACACAATTGAACCTCTCGAACTAAATGAACACACAAGTGAATCATTATATCGAAGAAAGAAAGAGGAAAATATTTTTCAATTAGACATAAATTCTCTACAACATCTTTCTATAAAGAGTTTAACTCGCCAATTGATATAGATTTCTTGTATATTGTATTGAATAATGAACAAAGAAGAATTATTGATAATCGAACATGTTTTGGAAGAATTGATCTAATAGCAACTGGTAATAACTGTTGTATTAAGATACGGCAGTCTTGTGATTTCAATCCATGAAGTTTATTATTGATGATAGACACAAAATGTCTTAAGTTGGATAAGTAACCATCATAAACTTTCATACCCTCCAAACATTTACAAAAGACATCTTTCTCTTTTGTTGACATTGTATATGATGCTGGTGGCAAATATGTTCGATTCTTATCATTTTCCACCCTTAGTGCCAATTCTGGTCGTATGCCTAGTTTCTTTAAATCCAGTCTTGGTTTAATTACATCCTTTGTTTTTCTAGGTATATTAAGTAATGTACCAATCAAGCTCTCACATACATTTTTTTCAATGTGCATGAAATCTAAGATGTGACGAATGTGTAGGTCTTTCCAATAAGGTATTTCCAAAAATATTGATTTTTTATTCCAACAACCATGATCTACGGATTCAGTAACATTTTCATTTTCGTCCCTTTTATTAGTTGACCTCTTTTGTTTCCCTCCATTAGTGAGTATTCTTTTTTTTATCTTTCCATATTGTTTAAATGCCATACCATCCAATTTCCTTAATATCTCAACACCTTACAAAGGTCAGGGTGTAGGATTATGATCTTCTTCACCATCGAACGGTTTCTTTTGGTATCTAAACTTGTCTCCAGATGGAAAAAATCTTCTATGTCTTCTATAAGATATCTTTCATCCGTGAACAAGATAAGTTGCAGAAGTTCGAACACTACATATAGGGCATCCCATATAACCTTTTGTTGCATGTCCTCATAAGTTCCCATAGGCATAAAAATCAATAATTTTCCATAAAAGGACCCCTCTCAAGTTAAAGTGTTCTTTTTCATGTGCATCGTAAACATTTACACCATCATTCCACAAGGTCTTTAAATAATCTATCAGAAGCTACAAATATACATCAATATCAACATTGGGTTATTTCGGTCTTGAGATCAATAATACTAACATCATGAATTTTCTTTTCATACACAACCAAGGAGGAAGGTTGTATGTTACCATAATTACTAGCCAATAGTTATATCTATGATTAAACGAACTATATGGATTAACTCTATCAGCAGTAATGGCAAGACGAAGATTGCGCGAAGCAGATGCAAATTAAGGGGATAAATTATCTACTACTTTCCAATTTAGAGAATAACAAGGATGATGTAGCACCCCATCATCAGATAGATTATCTAAATGCCAAGTCAACATCTTTTATGCCTCTTTACTTTTGAACAACCTTTGAAAGCAAGGAATCAGGGGAAAGTACCAAAGAACCTTTGCGGGCATACCTTTCTTAGGTGTTGTCTCATTTGTAGCATCCTTCCATCTCAATTCTTTACACATCAGACAATCATCTAATATCTCATATTATTTTCTATAAAGAATGCAATCCTTTGGACAAGCATTGCCAAATCGACTAAGAGATTTTTTCACTTCATACATTGAAGATGGAAATTCAATACCCTCAGGAAACATATCAATTAATACATTTAGTAATTCTGTGAATCCCTTGTCAAAAAAACCATTTTTTTCCTTCATATTGTACAAATGAATCATTCCCGACATTTTAGTGTATTTCTTGCATTCTGGATACAACAGTTTTTCGACATCTTCTAGAAGTTTTTTAAAAGTTTCGGGATCATCCTTATGTAGTTAATCTTCAACACCATGAAGCATATTTTCTATTTGTACATTATGATAAAATGTATATAATTCACTTACATTCTTATTTATCTCTTCCCCATGAGTATTATCAATATTTTCTCCATGATAATACTAACATTTATAACTCAAAATAATATCACTACGGATAAGGTGATAATTAACCTTGTCACCATCATAAAATCACTCATTTTTACATTTAATACATGAGCATCGAATCATGCTAATCTCATTATTACTATTTCTATAAGCAAATTCCAAGAATTCAACTCTAGAAATGTAGACTTGCTCAATTCTACACTTTGACATCCAAGATTTGTCCATTTTCTATTAATGAAATTAAGCATATTAAATATGTATCCAACCAATATATTTCAGATATTATTATATATGAATTCCCTAATTATTAGAATATCTAAAAAAACATCATATAAAAATAAATACATAAAAACCAAACATAACAAATATGTACACATAATATAATTATATGAGATTGATTGTAATTACTAATAATAATATGTCACATTATTTGAGTTGATTTCAAATTTGAGATATATAAAACAAAATTTATATAACAATTTTGTAATGATTAATATTTTTTTAAATAATTACACTACTTCAAACCTAAATTTTTAATGAGCGTCATATTGTTGAATCATGTCTTTCCCATTTCATATTAACAAAAATAAATAAATTAAAAAAACTAACCTTAAATCACAGTTATAAATATATAAATTTATTTCATTACAAAAATTTATACAAAACCTACATAATAAAAATAGTAACATACATATAATACAAAACCTACATATATAATACAAAAATTTATACACATAAATAATAACACATAATATACAAAAGTAAATAAATATGAATAATAAGTTCGTAGGATTAATAGAAATACTTACAAGATTAAATGAAGTGACAAAATGAAGAAAATGAAGAAAAAATGGTGTTCTGTAAGTGAGAAAATAGATATAAAAATTTATGTATTTTGCTAAAAAAAATAGGAGATCTAGAAGATAAGTTTGAGAGGAAGAAAACCAACTAAACGACGCTGAAATTGGTGGTCGTAAGTGGTCGAAAAATGAGAAAGAGTAGAAGAGGAGTGGAGAAAGCTTTGGGTTTTTTAGAGATAAAATGTGCTTGGAATAGTTTTTGTCTGGGAAAGAAAGAAGAGAAAAGGAAATATTCACGTGTGTAGCATCGGTTCTACACGTCAACCGAAGCTACAATCTATGTGTTTTCAATTCATTTTAAGTCAATTTTTTAGCGAATTGAATTTAAATTTATTATAAGTCAATTTTAATCAAAAATCGATTTTAAATCTCACTTAAATAACCAATTTTGTACCAGTGGGGTAATAAAGTGAATTTAATTAGTTCTAAATAGAACGAACAAGCTAGGGAAAAAAGCTGATAGTTTTGCACATAGATTCAAAGAACACGGTAAGTACTTCATTAATGCCTCAATGTTGTTCAGAAAATGAATGAAATTGGAAAAAGAACAAACTGATAGATTCACTTTGAATATGTTGTTTGAAAATTCAGTGAAATTGGGGCCTAAGATAACTGCAACAGTGAAAGGAAAGCTGGGTTTAGGAGCCAGAATTATTCAAGTAGGTGGGATAGAGAAAATATTCAAGAAAGTGTTTAGTGTTAGAGAAGAAGAGAAACTATACAAGGTTTCTCAATGCTATCTATCAACAACATCAGGTCCTATAGTTGGCCTTCTCTTCATATCTACACAAAAGATTGCATTTTGTAGTGAAAAAAGTCCATTAAATTCACTTCTCCAAATGGACAACTTATTAGATTTCGTTACAAGGTCATTATTCCATTAAATAAGATAAAGAGAGTGAACCAGAGTGAGAATAATAAGAAACCATCTCAAAAGTACATGGAAATAGTAACTGTGGACAATTTTGATTTCTAGTTTATGGGTTTTTTGAACAACCAGAAAGCCTTCAAATATCTTCAACAAGCAATCTCTCAATCTTAGAGGAAGTTATGGCTTATAACTGTCAAAATTTTATTAAAGTAGAGTTGTTTATTTTACTGTACTTTCATATCGTGTATGGACTAGGAAAATCTCAATATAATTGTAGCAATGTACAAATTATTGTTAATGAGAAAAATCTTGGTAATTCTTCCAATGCAAAATATTTGTCAAACTCAAGTTGACTTGCAAATTCCCACTTTTATTCAAATGGCTTGTAACATAAGCTTAATTTTGAGCCTTTTGTTCACTGAGTGTTAACCGTCTTGCGATTCATAAAATATTTTGAAAAAACAACAAAAGTAATATCTTTAAAACTCATAATTATAAAAATACGTTATAAAAGTAGCACCTCTTATATTTAATTCAAATATTTTTTTACTAAAAAAATCTAACTCGTTATTTTACATCAAAAATCATCTAATTGAAAAACATTTAAATTGAATTACGGTAATTTAGACCCGCTCAATGTCAACACTATCTAGTTAGAACCAGTTCAATATTATTAAGGTTTTGTTTTTATTATTATAAATTTTGTATTTCTTATTTTATTTAATTTTTCAAATTTGATAAATGGAAGTTTAATGGCAATGTATTTTAGTTATGGACTTTAATATTTATGTATTTTTTTATGGCCATGGAGTTAAATGTTATTGTGTGTAAATAATTATGTTGGGGACATATAGCTACACTTATTAATGGATATATCGAAGATATACTAACCATTTTTATCCATTAGATCCAAAATGATGAAATTTAAAATTAGGTATCATGTGGACTCAAATTCACAAACAAAAATTGTCTTCTACCTTGCATCCTTTTCCTTCTCTTCCTTTAGTTGTTTTCTTAGTCTTCTTTTGTTTTCTCTTTTTTTCTTAACTAAACTTCCAAATGTTAGTTCAATAGCCTTTAGTGAAAATCATCACCTAAATCTTAAAATATTCATGTCAGATCACCAAGAATTAATAATCTAATATACAAAAGCATACATGAATCTATAACAATCAATAACTTTCTAGAGCTACGTAGTTTTCCTTCAAGATCTAGACATTTTCCTTATATAATCTTTTAACTTTCTCTCTGCATCTTTCTGATAATGGGATGTCAGAAAAGAATAGAATATAATGTGTAACCTATGGATTATAACCATTATATATAAGAGTAACAATTGTATCTCTATTTTAGCCCATCATATAAATAGAAATTATCCTTAGGTCTTTACAGATTAAATATCCATACACTATCAAATACAGTAAAGTCCAAATAATTTAAACTTCAGCTGATCACTTTTAAAACGAGCTCAATCTCATATAACAACCCATGACATATAATTATTCACATATAAACCCCATATTGGATTAAGGATCCAACACAAAATACAAAAGATCCTTATAACAGAGAACCTAACAAAAACCCATATGCTTTTGCTCTCAAAAGGTTCTTCTATTGAAATTATTATATGATTGTGTGATTTTCTAAAATTGAATCTTCTCTGCTCGAGTATTGTGATTCTCTCTACGATCTTTCTACTCTAGTTGTTACTCATCTACATGAAACTTCTCTGGTGACATAAAGGCCTTGTTATATTTTTTGAATAGTACTTGTTATTGTAGGTTGATATACGAAAGGATAGGTCTAACTTGGTAACAAGTAGCCACGTCAGTACAAGTACAATAGTTAGAAACATACCTTTACTTTTCATTAATATCACTTGTAACCTATAATCTAATGCAACATATACTATGATGACCCTATACACGCACACAAACATACACAAAGAGTGTACTATCCATAAGACAATCATTTACATCACATTTATTGCATCTCTTTAGCTTAGTTATCCAGAAAAAAACAATTTATCTTCCAAATATATTTTTAGAATATTTTATAGGGTTTGTGACCTATGCTCTACATGAGGAGAGTGTTTGTGCAATTTCCCTGATAGGTTCTGATAACCTTTGAGTAGATACATAATTTGTTATTGGATACTTGGATTGTCGTTCTTCTCTTTCTGGGGAGTATCGATTTGGAGGTTTGTCTCGATTGTGTCTGAAAGGTAAAACATAACCAATAGATGTATCTATAGCATTAATTTGTAAAGGTGTGATAGGATAGCTAACCTCAAGAGTATTCTCAGCAGGAGGATCATTGGGTACTAGAGAGTGGAGGGATACATCAACCACTTCATCTTCTGGAGATTCAATTACTACTTCAGCTTTAGTTCTTGGAAGTTCAAGCTTGGGTCTAGATACTGGATCCTCCATATTATTGGCACGATCCGAGTATGTTGGATCATTACTAGTGTCTAATATTTCAACATCAAGCCAATTTCGTTCTTCACCATAACTCTCCTCATAAAGAGTGTAATTGGATACCAGTGATGAGAAAAAACATTTTGATTCTAGGAAAGTGACATCCATGGTAATATAGGTTCTTTTAGTAATTGGATCATAACATCGCTAACCCTTTTTTTGTACGCCATACCCCAAGAATACACATCGGACAACACATGGATCCAACTTAGTTCGTTGATTTTTGTGGAGGTGGACAAAAACAACACATCCAAATATACGGGGCGAAAGTATCAAAATAGTAGGCAGGGGAACATGATCGGATAATACCTTTAATGGAGTCTAAAATTGTAAGGTATTTGTGGGCATGCGATTCAGTAGATACACAGTTGTAGTAATAGCATCACTCCAGTATCTACTAGGCATATATGCACTAATTAGTAAGGCCCGAGCAGTTTCTAAAATATGTCTATTCTTCCTCTCTGTAGTCCCATTTTGTTGTGGGGTTTGTGAACACAAGGTTTCATGGAGAATACCATGGTTGTCCAAGTATGTTCGAAATTGTTGATTAACATACTCCCCCTATTATCAGATCGAAGGATCTTAATTTTTGTAGAAAATTATGTCTGAATCATGGTATGAAACAAGTGAAATGTAGAAAATACTTCATATTTATGTTTGAGAAGTTAAAGCCATGTCATTCGTGTACAATTATCAACAAAAATTACAAACCAACGATGACCCGATGATGTAGTTACCGGGGAAGGTCCCCAAACATCAGAATGTACTAAAACAAAAGGAATCATACTTTTATGCTTGATCATAGGATAAAATGCCCTATGACTCTTTGCTAAGATACAAATATCACATTTGAAATATGAGTGTGTAACATTTGAAAATAGACTAGGTAGTAAATGCTTTAAATACCCAAATGATGGATGCCCAAATCGACGATGAAATAACCAAATTTGTCGTTCCTGGTTACTAACTGTGTGTTGCATGTGATTGACTCTTCCTAAACTGAGTTCATCCACATAATATAAACCTCATCTCTTAGTACCACACCCAATGATCTCCTTGGTGAGAATATCCTACAGGAGACAAAAAGTAGAATACATCAATACTACACAGTTAAGATCTGAAGTGACTTGACTTACAGACATTAGTTTGTTTGAAAGAGAGGGTACAAGTAATGTATTAGATAATGATAATGAAGGAGATAAAGTCACTGTTTTGGCCCCTGTAACTGGATAAGTGACCCCATTGGCATTGGCAACACGGCTCCATCTCGACTGAGTTATATTGGAGAGATCTTTTGGATCAAATATCATATGATCTGTAGCTCCAGAGTCTAAAATCCAATCCTCATTATCACTACGAGTAGAGATATGAAATTCTTTACTTGAAATACCTAGATCTTGGGAAGATTCAGCCTGAGGAATAAGAGATAGTGATGTAGTATTGGTAGCCATAACAGCTTTCCCAGTGGTTTCCCTCTTCTTCCGTGTTTGAAGATCATTCCACCATTCTGGATACCCATGTAGTTTGAAGCAGTTTTCACGGGTGTGTTTGAAGTTTCCACAATGACCACATTTGATTTCAATAGATGGTGGATTTCCCATGGATTTCTTACTACCCAAAAAGGTTCCTGGTTTTGGTGGCATCATATTATGGTGTCCCTTGATCCCTTTGAAAGCCACAACTGCTCCAGGTGTCGTATCTGCACCCGTGATCATCACAATCTGCCCGACCTCTTCCCTACGGATGAATCCATAGGCTTGTTTCATCGTAGGGAATGCTTTGTTCTGAAGCACATCACTTCGAGTTTTATCCAGTCTATCATCAAGTCCATCGAGGAAGGTATACACTCAATCTTCCTGTACGATGGAGTTGTATTTTTGTATGTCAATCGCACATTCCATTGGATTAGGATGACAGAAATCAATTTCTCGCCACAACCCTTGAAGGTCATTGTAGTATTTTCAATGGATCCAGCCGCTTGCATCGTACGAGTAACTCGACGGTGAAGATCATACACTTGAGATGTGTCTATCCCATCATAGTAAGTGGTAGTAGTAGAATCCCAAACCTGTTTCGTAGTTGAGAATCGGATAAAATTTGCAATCAAGGAGGGGTCCATTGAATTGATCAACCATCCTTTGACAATGGCATTTTCAGTGCGCCATCTCTTGAATGAGAGATCGGTTTCAACAGGTTGAGGAAAATCCCCATTAATATATCCGAGTTTTTCTTTGCCAGAGATATACATCTCTACCACCTGGGACCACAAGGCATAGTTGGATCCTCCCAACTTGATACTAATGGGAGTAATCGACGCTTCAGTTAGTGAAGGTTGTGAGGAAGTTTGAGCTCTAGTTAGAACTTCAGTCATTTTTGTAGTCAACTCATCCGATATGGAATTGGTGGTTAATTCTCTAGATTCTACCATGAATCTATCACTTTTTTTTCCTTTTTCTTTTTCTTTTTTTCTTTTTTCTTTTTTTCTTTTTTCTTTTTTTCTTTTTTCTTTTTCTTCTTTTTCTTTTTTTCTTCTTTTTCTTTTTTCCTTTTTCCTTTTTTTACACAACAACCAATATATATATATATAACTCAAAAACGTAACCCTAAGAAAAAAAATTTTCCTGTAGCCCTAGAGTAGCGCCCTTCTTCTGCAAGCGAGCAGCTAGATCAAGATGGCCGAACCCTAGCCGGCTACAAATCCAGATGAAGTTAACCTTCCACCTGGTCCTCCGTCTCTGTAAAAACCCTCACTGACCAACGAAAAGTTAGGTGCTCCAGTGAAGTTGATTTTTTTTGTTGTTGTTCGAGTTATATCTTGCACTGTCTGATTTTCTGGGTGGGTTTGGACAGAAGTGAAGAAATGAACGATAGTGCGAGCAAGATGACGAAGTTTGGTTTAGTTGTTGCAGAGAAACAGACACCTAATCATAGGTCAGCAGTTGTTTCCATCTTTTCTTGGTTTCTTCTTCTTCTCCTTTTTTTTCTTTCAGGAAGGAGGCAGCTTGAAGATGGTCGCACCTTTGCTGATTATAATATTCAACAGAATCAACTCTTTACACACAGAGACACTCGAACTCCAAAGTTTTAAAGCTAAGAACCTTGAACTCCAAAATGATATGGAGAATCTGCAGAGACAGTTTCATAAAGTGTTGAAACAAAAAACACCCATCTGCTTGGACTAGTGGATGGAAGTGGATGGAAGAAGTTGAGCAAATTGACCAAGATAACAGTTCTTGAAAAACTGGATATGGGGTCTCAGCTATCAATAGATCAATCACCCCTGATCTTAGTAAAACAACTAATCAGCCAAACCTAGCTGTTTTCGCATAAAAAATAGTTATTGACAGCTACTAGTAAGGTATTTCATATGCCTCATACTAATTATCTGTATACAGCAGCTGCATTTCCTCACTGAATCATTTTTGAATTGATTATTGATCTGATCTCTAGATTTAATAGATCAAACCAATGTCGAGGAGAACAAAAAATAGTGTAACAGGTAGCAACGTAGGATTTTTATTTCTTTAGGCTAGCCATAATCTGCTATGATACCATGTCAAAATATATTTTTCTGTTCTAATCTTTTCTTTACAAGAGAGTCATTATGTATACTACGGGAAATGAATATAAAACCCTAACCCTAATATAGCTGCACATCCATACTTTCAGCTCCATTATACATTGTTGTCTGCCATTTCTACTCCACTAACATTATTGTCTGTCACTTTTACTACACACGCCAACAATTTCTTAGTCGTGTATAGTTGTAATTCTGATTCAGTTAAAGTTTATTACTGTGATTGTTTTCCTCCATACAAAATTTTTACGTTTGGCGAACTAAAACCAGTGTTGTCCAAAATGTTGCACTCTACTTTCACGCTTTTTCACTTTTTGAAATAGTGGAAAGTTGATAGAAAACTTTGAATGGTAATAAGAAAAGTTTTAGACACATCTTGTTTGTTATAATTTTTTTTTCTTTCGATAACTAATCTGTGTTTCTAGTTGTGACTCGTCCTTTTTTCTTGACAAATGGAGTAGAAAGAAATGATACATGTTATCTGCGAAAGTGCTTTGGATTGTTTGGGGTGATACTTCTACTTATTGGAGATGGATTTCATTATTGAGGCTAGGTATATCTTCTCTTGAACTTTCTCATTGCTCGATGTCATGCATGTCGTAATTGCTTAAGCATATTCTTATAAAAAAAATTGATTATGTATGCATCTCAAACAAGTTTCAAGAGGTGGCCAAACTTATCAGAGTGTGTTGGCTTGAAATCCCTATCAAGATTAACGTTGAAATGCTATCCGTTTATAAAAAGTCACTTTTTAATAATAAGGTTATTCTTCGTAGTCATTGTCAATATTAGAATTAGCTAGTAAGGTTTTATTATGTTTTAGTGTATAAATTCTCAAATATAATTGCACTTTTAATTTTAATATAATATGATTTTTAATATTATAATTAATAAATTTATTGTAATTTATATGTACTTTTAATATTGTAATTAATAATTATATTTTTGTTTAAATTTATGGTCATAAGGTATGTCTATGACCTCGATTTTTAAAAGACCGAGCTTATAGATATTCTCTATGGTCTTGGTTATTGAAAGATCGAGGCCGTATCATATGATCTCGGTTTTTAAATAACTAAGGTCATAGGTAACAATCTATTATCTCTCTCACTTAAGTCTTAGTTTTTATAACTGTAATCATAGATTTACGATCACGGTTAAAAAATGAGGTCTTATGTATGTATTATAGTAGTGAAAATTTTCACACAAATATATATGTGCCACTTGTGTGTGGAAATGAAATTAATACAATGAAGAGTAAAATGAATTTTGACTTAAATATTGAAAATATTACTTAAACACACTTTATAGAAACTTTAAAAAATTCTCTTCAATGTCTAGAAAGACTTTGAACAAATCAAGAACTTCAAGGAAATGTAGAAGATATATATTTGTGATCACACTTAAAGACAAGGCTACAAGCCTTTATGATCAATACTTCAAGAACACTCATAAACCCTAACACATTGAAACCCACAAACCCTCGAGAAACCAAGAGAGAGAAATTTGGAGAGAAAATTAATGAGAGAAAAGAACATATATAGAGAGAAATGACATTAGAAACATATGAAACCCTAGAGGAACATGAGGTATTTTTATGCCTTGTGTGTATAGAGTGTTTTAAAGTAAATGAACCGAAATTAATTTAGCAAAAGTCCAACGCTTACGCAATTCATACAAAGAGGCCTAAGTATAATTGTAAAACTTTCATTTAGTTGTGTTTTCTTTCCCTCAAATTCTCAATATCATACTTGGATCCTAATAAATAAAAGACTTATGAAAAAGGCCCACTCTGTATAGTATCTTAGCTATTATGGTAGATCAACCTTATATTGCGACTTAAAAAAAAAACTCTACAATTCATTTGAGTTATCTTAAGATCAACGCTCAAATATGTAATAGAACATTAACATGTGTGTAATATTTTGCAGGATGCGAAAGTTTTTTATTAAAAAATATGCAATAAACATTGGGTGAAAATATGTATTCTAGGACAACACCGTAACATGTACAAAACTTAAGATAAGAGAATAATGCATCACAAAACAAAAAAAAATGTAAATAAAAATCATAACAAAAATGTTTTTTTTCTTTATAATGAAGGCCTAGATGGATCCGTTTTTAAACTTAAAAATAAAATATATATATTATATTTAATTTAAATGGTTTTAAAATAAATTTACGTAAATAAATTTAAATTATTATATATATATATGCTTATGTTTATAAGTAATTTGTACTTTATTTCAAATTCAATTTAATCGTTTACGATATATACATGTCACACTGAATTTGGAGCCTCATAATATGTAGCATGCTATTATGTACATGCCCTGACTCGTCGTACTGTCTCCCTAATTTTGTAATGGTTAAATTGATGAGATCGGCACTTGAGAAAGAAAAACAAGTAACAAAGACATTGATATCTTGTAGTCGTGGCATTATTCATATGGAGTCTACTGCCCAGTCACTCACAAGTCACTCCTAAGATATGATGAGCAAAAAGGTTGACATAAAGGATCTGGCTGCGTTCCACCTCACCTACGTGCCTACTATTTCTATCAACTTGTCTCAATGTTGACTTTTAGGTCTTATACTTTTTTTTTAGCCCTGTTTTTGACCAATTAACTTAAACTTAAACTTAATCTTTATTGGCTATATAGTCCTTTTTAAACTGCTTTGTCCTAATTAATCTTCTTAAACTGTAGCCTAAGATATGATGATGCAAATAAAGATTGCAAAAAAGAATCTCACCCATTGTGTTCCACTTCATCCACATGACCATCTCTCCATTGTTTCTTCAATATCGTAATTATTCTTAATTTGTTTCGGTAAAATAGCTAGGAAAATTTTAAAGTTACTTTGTAATTAAAAATAAACTTAATTTTATTTGATAGGTGTACACCATTATTAAAAAATTTAATAACTATTATCACTATCGGAATAAATACGATATCCTATTGTATTATTTTTTTAACGTATTTGTTAGTTATTTACAAATTTAACGTGATAAAGAATGTAATAAATATAAAAATCAAATTTAAAAATTATTATTATTAATATTTTAAATTATAAATAAATATTTTTGATCAGAAGTTATTAATCATCAATTTCCTTAAAATTTAAGATATTAAGAGAATAACAATTATATTTTTATTTATATATCACTCTCTCAAAAATATTAATTTTATGAACTCTAGTTTTAATACTATGTTAGAATTTTTGGGATACCAATTATCTCAAAAATTTAAACTATTAAAAAAATAACAAATTATACTCTTATATGTTTAATATTTACATCAAAGAATAAAAAAAGATAAAAATAACATATTTATTAATTAAAATAAACGATTAATATTAATATATATATATATTAAATTTAAGTTTTATCTACCAATAAAATGGCATTATTAGTTAGTATTTTTTCTTCTTATCTTTATCTACAAGGTATATTTTAATTATTAATATCTTATTTTTTTATTTTAATCTAACTATAAAAAAATTCAAAACTCTCATATTCCAACATTAATGCACTACACCTTCACCTTAATTTCAACTTATACAATTGCTTGATTTTTGCTCTATTTTATAATTTTTTTTAAGTCATTTTGATCAACAAACTTAACCTTTATTGGGTACTTCGCTATTTTCTTTAATCCATTAAGAAGTATATATTAATGATTAGTAACTGTTTCCTATACATACAAATTCTAAAAATTCTAAATATTAGTTCATGCATATTCCTACTGAGTTGATATCACCAATTGGCCCCAGTAGAGTTGGTACTTTTTAAGGAATAGGTTGGTTCGAACTCCACCCCCAATTATCACATAGTAAAAATAATAAAAAATTTAATTTTAAAACTTGTAACGTAAATATAACACTTCTTATATTTATTTTATATATTTTTATTATTAAAAAAATTTAATATATTATTTTATTTTAAATACTATCTAATTAGATATCATTTAAAATAAACTATAATCATTTGAATCCATTCAACGTTGATCACCGTACACTTAAAATTCGTTTAATATTATTATTGTATTGTTTTTATTATTATAAATTTTAAAAATATTATTTTTTTAAGTAATTATCCATTAAATTTTCATCGGGATTAAAATGCTTTATTTAAGTTCTATTTAATTTTTTATTGTTAAAATAGTTGATTTATTCTTTATTATAAGTAATTTTTAACTTTTTTTTTTTTGGAAGAAGACAAAATTTCATTAAACAAAATTAAAACAATACAAATATAGTTCCTATTCAATAAACATAACTAAAGAAAAAAAAACAAAAACAAACTGAAACAAAAAGCAGACTGGGATTCCATTTTAAGTAATCCTCTTAGCTAAATAAGATTTCTAATAACAAAAACTATCAGCTAATGCTTTGAGCGAAGTTTACAAAACTCACTAGTATATTCTATCATAATACAGAATACAAGTAAATAATATTTAAATGCTTTAATGCCAACATAATCATTATCATCCAAAATACCATAACAGATACCCAACTATCCAATTGAAAACCATAGTTACACATGAACCTTATTTTAACAAAAATTAATATTAAGCAAAATAAAACCAAAATTAATATTCTTATCCTATCAAAATTAACCATTATATAAAGAAATTTGTCTAGATCTCACACTTTTCTTTCGTTACCAACATCAACTATTAAAATCATGAAACTTTTAACCAAAATAACACTCACATATATAAAATCCACTACATACCATTGATTAAACCCCAACGATCAACGAAACCTAATAATTGTATGTTTTTTAGTATTCATTTCATCAAGTAATTAAACACATGAGAATAATCAAAGACAACTTCCTCTAAAATACATATTATTTTTTCCTTTCTAATCACTTTACAAGTCCATAAAATTGATTTCATAATAACAAGAGATCTAAACAGATACTAATAAAAAGAGATCGCATAACAAGAGACAAAATCATTATAATAATTGGAAAGTAAATCCAAATAACCTTAGAGCTCTTAAACGAAACTATCTGAACTTGTTATAAAATCAACAGTAAGTTAAGAAATCTAAAAACTCAATCAAGAGAAACCATAGAAAATTAAACACAAATGTGACTGACATTCGTCTAAATTCTAAAATTATAATGGCATGACAGATCATAAAAAACCTACAAAGCATCGAGACTCGATGCTAGATACAAAATTTGTGTGAGGAAGAATGGGAGGCAACAACAAGGTAGGCAAACAAACGAGCAACCCAACAACAATGGCATGGCAGATAAACGGACGATCGGTCTTCTTCTTCGTAAGTGACTTTGATACTATCTAAAATAAATAATTTTGTACTTGGATAAAGCTTTTGAAAACTTAACTATATGCTTACCCAAATATTAAATATCATCTAACCTTTCAGTAAGTGGATCCTACAATTTAATAAAAAATATTAAAATAATATATTTCTCATAATTAATTAATTCATCTATTTATTTCATGTCATAAATAACGTAATAGTGATATCATATAAATGAGTTATTTAATACTCACATAAATTTGAATAATTTTATATGATATTATTGGGTACAAATATCATGAAAAGAATATAAATATATTATTATTGATTATATTTTATTAAAATTTAAATAACCTTTATATTTATAACAAGTAGGTAGTATTAAGTAGTATATTGTTATTATGAAATATTTTTTCACAAATTTATATTCATATTTGTACGTATATCAATTATGATGTAATTTATTAAAAAGTAAATAATTTATTTTTATTTTTAAAATTATTTAATTATTTATTTTATTATAATTGATATGAATATAAATTTAAAATTAAATTTAAATGATAATAAATTTTGGTTATATATTATATTTAGTTATTGAAGCAATATTATTCCTCTAGTTTCAATTATTATCGATATACATTTATAAAGTCCACCAAATAAAATGCATTACAACCTTTTTCTCTTACAAAATCTAGAAAGTCTTCAAAAATTCATATAAATCTTTAAAATTTATAACTTCATCAAAATTCTAATTAAATACACCTAATGTTTTATACGAATATTAAAAATAATTTTCTAGATATAACCCTAAATCTCAAATTCAAATTAGAAAATTTTCTAGATGCTTTTTTCTTCCGTAACAGAAGAAACAGATTGAATGTATTTTTG
The DNA here is from genome assembly GCA_030763125.1 of Hippophae gyantsensis. Classification (NCBI taxonomy): domain Eukaryota; kingdom Viridiplantae; phylum Streptophyta; class Magnoliopsida; order Rosales; family Elaeagnaceae; genus Hippophae; species Hippophae gyantsensis. Next base: position 23,100,596 of record CM061039.1, on the reverse strand, counting down.
ACTCCTTTGTTATGAAAAGTAACATAAAAAAATATAATTTTGAGCTAGTTCTCCCTCTCTAGTTTTTCTTGTCTGTCAAAAATTTGGAAGTAATTTAATTCTAGAGTTAGGCTCCAAGTAATGGAGTTGGGATACCAAGCAATTCCTCGAAGAAGCAGTAATGTTTTGAATATAGTAATCCTTAGAAATATATTTCATTAAATCTGTGGACATTGTTTGTTACAAGAGTTTATAAATAATTCAATTCATATTAATTTCCAGTTCTTCAATTTCCATTTTAATGGTTTTATATACTTTCTATTTAGTAATATACTTGATCTACAAATTTACAATTATAATCAATTTTCGGTTCGTTTCTAATTAACACATTTTACTAACAATTCTACTAGACACTTAAATTAAATTAGTATGATTGAATTTTTAATATTAAAACTATATATATAAAATGATTTTTTAATCTTAAATTAAAATAATATCTTATAATATAGAAAATAAATTATGTACTAATTTTATACATAAAATTATTTTGATATATATGAAGTTATGTAAAAAAATTATATTATTTTAAATAAAAATTATTTTAATAAAAAAATTTTGTTATCACACAATAAACAATTTATTAGACTATAATATATAATTTATCACAAAGAGTAATCATAAAACAATTCAATGCAATATGGTCCTATATGATTATACTTATCAATTATTATGTACGATACGGCCACGTAACATAATTACTTAAAGCCATGTTCTATTGGTGTGAAAATGCCATGGTTTTGTATCTCTAGTAATTTTTTTCTCATTTTTATGATTGTTTTCGCATTTTATAGTTCTTACTTAATTTGATATTATGCATGTGAGTTACTTTGATGTTTTGTGTGTTAGGATTTAAGTTATTGTGATTAGTTTTTTATTCATTTTGTATGTGGTATATTATCTTGTAGAATAGTTTTATGTTTTGAATGTCTTGGTTCTTTTTATACATTTTTGAAATCAATGTTGTATTTCTTATGTTTTGTTTGATATGGAGTGTTATACATAATTAAAATATTTTAAATATGATTTTATTGTAGGATATATAAGAGGAAATATGTTGATACTACTTTAGCAAACCAACATAAGAAGACTAGTCATTTGTGGAGGATGATGATAATGAGTCTTCTTATAATTTATTTAACTAATATCTGTAATATTTTCTTCAATTGTAAATTATATATGACTTGAATGTTCGTTGTTACATTGTATTAGAATTTTAATATAAGAAGTTACATTATTCCTTTTCTGTCTTCATTGTTATTTGTTTTTTAAAATATTATATATTCTCTAGCATGTTTTACACATCTTATATTGTGGTTACAATTATGTTTATATTTTATAATTTTTGTATCGTATTTTTATACAAATTTTTGATATGTTTTGAATATACGTTGTTACATTAAGATAGAATGTTAATGTAACAAGTTTAAGTGTTTAGTTTTGTGTCATTTTTATTTGTATTCTAAAATAGTTTATATTTTTTAGTTTGTTATGTACATGTACACTAGTCTTTCTTGTATTTCCTTTATGTGGCTATATTATTACATATCATTAATGCAACAAGTTACATTATATATGTTTTTGTTCATTTTTAACTGTGTTTATAGAGAAGCACTGCTATTGGCTTTTAATTAGGATAAGTTTAATTTTTATCCTTAGGGTGACATGGTGTTCAATTTACTTTTTAATAACTTGAACAAAGACTATGCACAAATGCACAATGTTGCTTTTAAGGATGAATTTGAAAAAGAAAGATAAAACTAAGTAGAAACAAAAGATGGAGGATAGAATCAATTTTCAAATATATGATCTTAATTTGGTATTCCAAGTTTGGATGTATGATGTCATTACAGATATTACGAATGAACTAGGTATTTGCTTGGACGACCAATTTCTAACAACGTTAAAGTGATCAATTGTTATCAAACTGAAACACCTGGCTCAAGTCAATGCCATTCTTGATAAGTCTTATGTGAGAATGTTTTATTTTTAGATTGTTGCATTTTTTGGTGTGTTTTAAATATTAAATAGCTTCAATTTATTATTTTATATAATATGTAACAATTTACATTATTTTTGGTATGCTATTTAACATGTTGCATTGACAGATTACATTATTGTAACATGTTATAGTGTACGTTAACATATAATGTAACGTGTTGCATTAGATAAGAAATATAATGTAACAAGATGTAACTTATTCTATAGCATGTCACATATAACATAACATGTTACATTAGATGCAAAATACTATTTAACATGTTTATACGTTGTATAACATGTTACATAACATGTTATACAACTTCATTTAATATAACATGTTACATCATATGTCATATATGATGTAAAAGGTTACATAGTGTTTGAATTAATATGTTTAATGTTTTAATTATTTTATTTTGATAATATTTCTTAAAATATCATTTTTTTTGTTAGTTCGTGTGAATGTGGTACTAATAAGTGAGGATGTCCCCTTTATTTTTTGTTCTTCTTCTTATGTTCTTGTCTTGTTTATGATAAATACAATATATATGTACTATGTTCTTGCTGAAGTTTTAGTTTTCCAAACCCTAAAAATATTGTTCTTCTTTATTTCCACGTTATTCTGCGTTTTCCTTGCATATTCTGCTGTTTCTAAAACTAATATACATTTTCCTTGCATATTCTATTGTTTCTGAAACTAATATGCATTTTCCTTGTATATTTTGTGGTTTTTGAAACTATCCTGCATTTTTCTTGTAAATTCTATTGGTTTTGAAATTTTGCTGTAGTTTCTTGGTGAGTTTCTATTATTTATGTGATAGTTCACGCAGAAATTATATTTCCCTTTTTGTGTCGTAATTTATGTGCTAATTTAAGTATCAAAAATATTCCTCAAACTCATATTAAATGTGTTGTACTGATTTACTCTTGAGTTATTAGTATATTAGACAAAAAAAGGAGTAGCTGAAATATAATTCAAAAAAAAAACAAAGAAAAAAAGGCCAAATTATATATGCTAATTTCTAGTGATTATTTGAACTCATAGTTCCAAGAATTTTACCCTTTTATTATAAATCTTCCATTGTGTACTAAGTTCTTTTGGGGAAATTGTTTATCTTTTGATTTCCCTTGTGCTTATAACTATTCAATTCTAGGATCCTAAACACTTTGAGTTAGTTTCCTTTGTACTTTAACAAGTGAGATATTGTGAACTACCTTTTTTGGGTGTTTGATAATTCTATAAATTGTTTGTAATTCTTGAATTTGGTTGCTTTAATTAGGAGCTAAAAGGGTTTGAGAGTTCAATCCGAGCACTAAACACATGGGGTATTGAGTGAATTTACATTGGTTCTATTTTATTACACTAACCTCTTGTTGTGTAGAATTGTAAAAAAAATGTCCAATAGGGGTAGTCTCGAAGGAAGACCGGATATGATGTTCATAGTGAGGGCGTTGCAACAATCCTTTGAGAGGATAAACAACTTGATGGATATGAATGAAAGATTCGAAAGGCAAGAAAATGCCTTAGTAGCTTTACAACGAGAAACACTTCCACCGATTGTTAAGAGGGTTAATAGGCAAGCTCATGTCGAGGATGATATAGAATAATCACAAGGTCTAAGAGGGTACAACTCGAAGAGGCTTTAAATGGGCTCATTCAAGAGGTCATACATAACTAAGGGGACCTAAAATGAGAGTGTAAGGATTGGGACAAGGCTAGCGTGGAAATTATGACGAAATTGGCAAAAAAAAATTAGGCACATTGTTGTGCCATTTGGACTGATTATGGGAAACTTTATTTTTAGGTCTTGGATGAAATCAAGGGTTAAGATGTGATATTTTTTTGGGATTCCTATGTACTCAACTGCCCCATTTTTGCTCCATGTGTTTGCGCCACCTTTTGTGTTTTTTAGTTGTTTTATTTTCAACCCTTGGATTAGATAAAGGGCTGTGATGTAATAGATTTTGTGGTTTATTTGTATCCTATAAATTCTTAAAAGTTGCACAACTGTAGCAACTTTAGATTTTTTGGAATGAAATTTGATTTTTCAAATCATTTGAGAGCTCATTCATGCTTTTTGTTCCTTTTTAAGCAACTTATCAAGGGATTGGCAACCATTGTGACATTGTTTAGCATCCAAACATTTGTGGTTAGTAATATCCATATTTGTTAGGGTGTCATTTATGCTAGACTTATCAAGGAGCTAGCACCTCCTTGTGGCATCTTTTCTCTTCAATTTAATGGTGAGTCATATCCATTGTTTTGTGAAGAAACCCTTTGTTATATAATCTGAAAATTAGCCCCCTTGGTTCATATCAACATATATAAATATAATACTAAAATGAAAATTTAAATATGAATTAAATCTATTATTTTATAAAATGTAAACTGGTATGAATTTATTATTATGTTGCAGTTTCTTCCTCTTCTTGCTTTCTTTCTTGAGTCATTTGAAATCACCAAGTATTTTGTTTTTCTTTTTCTTCCTTTTTTTTCTATAATGTCATCATTTTTTTTAAAAATAATTGGTGGTAACACTAGGATATCTCTCACTCTTTTTGGTGGAGTTCATTTGCTTTCTTGTTCAATTGGGTAGATTAGAGCTTCATATGCTAACTTCAAGTAAGCAATGTGATAGTAGATTAAACACATGTCATCTTCCTTTCATTGCTTGCTACAATTGCATGTGCACAAAAGATTTTTAGTGCTTGGAATTTACCACATGTATAAATCTTGTACTCTAAGTCTACAATGTAAGTTTAAAACTCCCTCTTCACTTATACAACTTGACATTTATGTCTATTACTTTCATTTGTTCTATCTTAATCTTCCTTTTTTTCAATCTTATCTTACACCATTTTATTCTCATATCTGAAGCATCTTTCCTCCTTTTTACAAACCAACTTTTGATTATATCTCATATTTATCCAATTAAGTATGTTATAGGGGTGTCGTGAGCATGCCTTAGCATTTAATTCGTCTGTTCAACATTGTTTGAAGTCATGAAATCATACCTTGTAACTGGAGCTAGACATTTGAATCTTGTCCAAGATGAGTAATCTGTCTTGATTAGGTATTTCAACATTCCTTTCAAAGTTTCATTAAGAAAATACATATTCTTATTGAACTCTTCTTCATTGTAAGCGTAAGTAGCTAGTTTGAAGTAGGTGTTTGAAAATTTGTTGTAATAGTAATCTACAAAGTTTTGTTTCAAATGGTAGTAACAATAAAAATGATGTGCCTTATTATCGTATACCGTACTTACTACTGATTTATGACTCGATTTCTATTTGATACTATAACCAAATTTTGCCTTTCTTTGATAAGTAGCTTTAGTCTTCTAAAAAGTCATTTACATGCTTTTGTGGTTTCCCCGTCTACCATCCTAAATGCAATTGGATAAATCTATATTACATTATATATTAATTAGTAACTTCTTATATAACATGTTACATTAAGAGTGTTGTAAAAATATAACAAGTTATATTTAAAAATTGTTTACTAAATATGATTAAGTAAATCATCATTACCTTATTATTTTCATTCTTTGTAACCACTACAAGTAATACTCCTCCTCCTATTTCTTTGAGTAAAGCTCAATCAACTACTACTATTAGCCACATATAATTGATGAATCCGTTTATGCAAGAACCAATTGCCATGAATCCATACCTTAAGTTAGAATTTGCATCAATTTTTATTTCAATGTATGAATTTTGGCTTGCCTTTTCTAACATATAGAAGAACCCATGTAGTTTATCATAGGATTGTTTTGGATCTCCGCATACTTGTACAATTACTTCCTTTTTCCTATGATTGGTTTTTTGTAAGTGATTGTGACTCATTTTTTTCCTTTTAATGTCACCTATTATTGCTTTTATCTCAATTATTTACTTGGATAGGTAAAAGTCTTTGATGTTGTCAACTACATATTTATATGTATCATGTTTGTCTCTTTGATTCTTAAACATTTGTGAATATGAATGATCTTCATTGCAAGTGGTTACCTTGAATGTATCTGATTGTCCAATCTTGTTTGTTGTAAGTCTCTAATAACAATTTTTATCTATGTATTTCATTTTAATGCTTGTCTTGTTGGAATTGCTAATCTTTTAGTTATTGCTAATATTGAGACATGTAGTTTGATATCTTCTTTGTTATAAAAAACCCTCCCATTGAATAACCCTTTTTTTTCTATATCGGAAGGTAATGAACATGGATTTGTAACTGATTCTCTACTTGAATAGTGAGTACTAATTTGGGAAGATATGAATTAGAGGTTAGTTTTGTAAACTATCATGTAATGTTATAGCCAAATTATGTGTTTTGGTTTTAAAAAGTGCTAGTTTTTTTTGAATGAATTATTTGTCTAATATTGTACTATTTAGGTCATTGTTGTGCTAATGATTGTTTTGAAATTTTTGAAGCTAAGAATTATAATTCTCTTAAAATAACTATTCCATTGAGATAATGAATAACAATTTATTCTCTCAAAAAAATATAATTATAATATATTTTTATCAAAAAAACAAATTCTTAATTACTAATAAAAAATTAGGAAAAAAATTAAATCATTTATTCTCTTTTTTATTCGATGATAACTACTAAAAAATGAATAAAAATTACTTCCAATTTCTTTATTTTATAAATTGATATTCGATTGATAATTTTAATTTTATTAATATTCAAATTGCATAACAAAATAGAATAATAAATACCTATCAAATATTTTCCATATTTTAAATATCAAAATGGGATAAATAAATAAAAAATTGAAATTCCATTATCTATGTCTTAAACAACAAGAAAACAAACCTATTCGAACAATCTAATCAGCTTTTTTCATAAAAGGAGGCTATGATTAATCTTTCCACGTTCTTTTCTTTAAAGCAACCAAACAAACCATAGCATTCATCATCTTTTCGTTGTCCCTAAAGGAGCCAGTGTCTGAGCCACATATGACTCGTGCATGAAAAAGCTGAGATTCACCATCTACTCTCTCCCTCCCTTTAAATACCATTTCCCAAATACAGATTTGTCATCGATCTCAGCAAGCAGATCATCATCTTTCCTTTCTTCTTTCACATTCTATATTACAATTCATACCTGCCAACTGTTTGAAGAAATGTCTCTCTGCTATTACTCATCAAAAGTGAAGACTTCATTTGGAAGACAAATTCCCATGAACTCTGTATCAGGCTCATTTGATGGAAACCCACCAAAAGGACTCTTTCCTGATCCTGCTGATCAGCAATATAGATCATGTTTAACATTGACACAAAGTAAGTCCCACTTTCTATTACTATTCTTCTCAATCAATGAAATGATTATAATGGTTTTTTAGTAATATTGAGAGAATCTTTCTATTACAGGTAATAAAGTGAATTCAATTCTAAACAGAAGGAACAAGCTTGGGAAAAAATCTGATAGTTTTGCACATAGATTCAAAGAACACGGTAAGTACTTTATTAATGCCTCAATGTTGTTCAGAAAATGAATGAAATTGGAAAAAGAACACACTGACGGATTCACTTTGAATATGTTGTTTGAAAATGCAGTGAAATTGGGGCCTAAGATAACTGAAACAGTGAAAGGGAAGCTGAGTTTAGGAGCCAGAATTATTCGATTAGGTGGGGTAGAGAAAATATTCAAGAAAGTGTTTAGTGTTGGAGAAGAAGAGAAACTATGCAAGGTTTCTCAATGCTATCTATCAACAACATCAGGTCCTATAGCTGGCCTTCTCTTCATATCTACACAAAAGATTGCATTTTGCAGTGAAAAGTCCATTAAATTCACTTCTTCAAATGGACAACTTATTAGATTTCGTTACAAGGTCATTATTCCATTAAATAAGATAAAGAGAGTGAACCAGAGTGAGAATACCATAAAACCATCTCAAAAGTACATGGAAATAGTAACCGTGGATAATTTTGATTTCTGGTTTATGGGTTTCTTGAACTACCAGAAAGCCTTCACATATCTTCAGCAAGCAATCTCTCAATCTTAGAGGAAGTTGTGGCTTACAAGGGTTAAAATTTAATTAAAGTAGAGTTGTTTTTATATCGTGTATGGACTAGGAAGATCTCAATACAGTTGTAGCAATGTACAAATTATTGTTAATGAGAAAAATCTTGGTAATTCTTGCAATCCAAAATATTTGTCAAACTCATGTTAACTTGCATATTTCCACTTTCATTCAAATGGATTATAACATGAGCTTAATTTTGAGCCTTTTGTTGTCTCAGTGATAACCATCTTTCAATTCACAAAATATTTTGGAAAAACAACAAAAATAATACCTTTATAAATTTTATAGTTGTTATTTTATGTAATTTTTAAAATTTGATAAATGGAAGTTTGACGTCAATTTTGATCATGGACTTAAATATTTTTTTTTCGGGTCATAGAGTTCAATGTTATTTTGTATACATAATTCTACTGAGAACATATAGCTACACTTATTAACGTATATATCGAAGATATACTAACTATTTTTATCCATTTGATCTGAATTGACGAAACTTAAAATTTGGTATCACATGGACTAAATTTCACAAACAAAAATTGTCATCTACCTTGCATCCTTTTCTTTCTCTTTCTTCAATTCTTTTCTTGTTCTTTTTTTTTCCTTAACTAAACTTCCAAATGTTAGTTCAATAGCCTTTGTTGAAAACCATCACTTAAATCTTCGAAGATTCATGTTATATCACCAAAAATTAAAAGTCTAATATGCAAAAGCGTACATGACTCAATAACAATCAATTACTTTCTAGAGCTAAGCAGTTTACCTTCCAAATCTAGACATTTCTCTTATAGAATCCTTTAACATTCTCTCTATATCTCTCTTTTTTGGGATATCCAAAAAGGAAATCTAGACATTTCTCTTATAGAATCCTTTAACATTCTCTCTACATCTCTCTTTTTTGGGATATCAAAAAAGGATAGAATATAATGTGTGACCGGTAGACTATAACCATTATATATAAGGATAACAATTATATCTCTATTTTAGCCCATCATATATTACCCTGAGGTGTCTACAGATTAAAAACCCACACACTATCAAATACATTAAAGTCCAAATTGCTTACACTTTAGCTTATAACTTTAAAATGAGATCAATCTCATATAATAGCCAATAACATATAATTATTCACATATAATCCCAATATTGGATTAAGGATCCAACATCAAATAAAAAAGATCATTATAATAGGGAACCCAATAAGAACCCATATGCTTTTGCTCTCAAAAGGCTTTCCTTTGAAGTTATTGTGCGATTGTATGATTTTCCCAAATTGAATCTTCTATTCTCAAGGATTGTGATTTGCTCTAGTTGTTACTCATCTCCATGAATCTTCTCTGGTGACATAGAGGTCGTGTGATTTTTATTTCGATAGTACTTATTATTATAGGTTGGTATGTAGAAGGATAGGTTAAACTTGGTAACAAGTAGCCACGTGGTACAAGTACCATAGTTAGAAACATACCTTTACTTTTCATTAATATCACTTGTAACCTATAATCTAATACCACATGTACTAAGATGACTATATATATATATAAACACACACATACACAATAAAGAGTAGACTATCCATAAGATAGTCATTTACTCACATTTATTGCATCTTTTTAACTTAGTTATCCAAACATATAATGATTTTGTGCTTAATTTACTGATGAGGCATCTTGACCTTTTCTTTGTATATACAGCTCAATTTCTTTCCGAGTGCTTTGGACCTCATGCTACAATCGTGCTATTGTTCTCTGGTCTCTATTGCTGTGTACCAATATTTTCTAATTATTCATGCTTGAAATTAATTTCTTGATTGCAAAATATATGATATGCTCAATAAAATGGATAATTTGGATCTTATGCTTGAAATTGAGGTTAGTCAAGGAGGAGCAAGAAGCATTTGAACATAAGGTTAGTCAAGTAGGAGCAAGAATCATTTGAACTTGCAATTTTTGTGTGTGCCATTATTGATCATTGTATTAATCATGATGCTTTGATAAGGGTGTTTCAATGCGTATGGGCTAAGAAAGACGTCCTGACCTCAAGGCTCTTGATTGGTGTACTTTTGTTTTGTTCTTTGAGGATGTTGATGATAGGGAGCTAATTTTGAACTGTGCATTGGGCAATTTAAATAACACTTTGCTAGTTGTGAGGAAGGTTAGTTCTAACATTGCTCCATCTCAATTAAGGTTCAATTTTTTGCCATTTTGGATTCAATTACATAATCTTTCTTGAATATAAAGAGGATGGCTATTATCACTAAAATTGTTAAGAAAGGTTGTAAGGTGTTGGAAGTGGATCAATATTCCATTACTAATGGTTTGGTATGTCAGTAAGAGTTAAGGTCAATTTTTGATTTGGATAAGGCTCTCATTCCTTGTATTTAAATTCCTTTCAGTAATGCAAATGCTAATAAGAGGAATGTTTGGGTTGAGTTGAGGTATGAGTGCTTACCAAGGTTTTGCTATCACTATGGCTCGTTACTCATGAGACTAGGGTCTGCGAGGTTGTTAGTGGAATACATGTCTGATTTAATGATAGGCATTCAAACTTTGGTGAATGGTTGCATGTTCATATGAATATGAGTAGTACAGATAATGTGAAATATGTGTTCTACATGAGGGCTTCTGCTAGTTCTTCTACTGATCATTATTCTCCAAAGCAAGGTTACAAAGTGATGGAAGGTTCTACGGTTATGAATTACATCTCTGTACAAGGTACTTTGGACGCTAATTGTAGTGCTTCAAGTAAGGTTAGGGTTGAGAAAGTAAATGATGCTATGGTGGAGTTGGCTAAGCTACAAGATGTAAACTCATGGGGCACTGAAGGATGAAGTTACTATCTTCTTATGGTGGTAAGAGATTTCGAAGAGAACTTGTAGATGTCTCTAATGTACAAATATGGACTAGTGTTGTAGTTGTTTTCAAGAGCTCTAATGAGTATGAAAATAAGGCTATTCTAGCTGAGGATGCTTAGATGGATTGTTGTAAGGTGTTCTTGTGTGTTTTTCCCCTTTTCAATTTGTTTATCTTAGAGTACTTGTTTTGGTTGTGTTTTTCTATTTTTGTTATGATTTGGTCTGATGTTCATTTGTACGCTAGTATGCTTTCATGTTGTTTTGTTTTAAGGGTGTTGTTGGATAGTTACATTCTTTGAAGTCCAATAGTTTAATCTCTTATTTAGCTATGTTACTTTGAATTGGGTATAGTAGTTAATTATCCATGTTTATCTCAACAAGATAATTTGAGGTGTTTGTAATGAATGTTCTTTTTTTACTAAAATGTAAAAAATCATTTTGTAAACTAAAAAAAATCATTATAATAGGAAATATAACCTTTCTAAGACAAAATATACTAAAATCACCACCTCTACTTAGTCTTCCAAACATGAAAAGAGGTCTTAATGTATGCTTCCACTTTCGTATACATACAAATATGGCAGTTTTCATCGAAATAAACCAATGTGCAAATTGTAATAAAGGAAAGTTTACCCAAAAATAAATATAAAGGTAACTATTTCTGTTATAAAAATATAAAGAGTGAAAAATATTGACTATTATTAACACGTGCATAGAAAAGGTGATATAAAAAAATTCCCAAAAGGAGAGGTTTCGTAGATGGAAGCAAGTGCATGCATAGATGTATATATCCTAAGCAAGCATCGTTAAATATGTATCATAGTATGTCATTTATTCGGTTTGGACACTTCTTGTTTTTAGCAAAACTATGATTTCAAAGTTACAATGTGAAAAAATAGAAATTTAGGGTGTTTCAAACAGATAAAACTACACAATAATAAAAAATTTAGGAGATGTAATAGAATGAATTTTCCCTACTTTTTTACTCATTGAATAACTAGTTTTCAACAAAACCTTTTGGATTTTTTTATGATACATAAGCAAGATAGATAAATTGTACTAAAACTTAAGCTATGCTTCTTAAATATATGTTAGTATACAATAACAAATAATTATCAAGATAACACTAAAAAATTTATGGTATTTAGTAGACAAAGGACATGGGTTAGGTCCACTTTATAGCCTCAAACAAAGGAACCAAAAGGGGTAAAGCACTCATATCATGATCTCTTTACTGCACCATGGTTATACCAACATATTGCGTATAACAATGCAATAAGTTTGTTGTAGCACAAGGGAAATGATGTAAGCGATTACCTTATAATGAGAAAAATATTTGTAATTCTTCCAACAAAACATTTTTTTCTAGTTCTTCGTTGAGACTCATGTTGGCTTGCAAATTCTCTCTTTTAGTCCACTTATTGAAATAGATTATCACTCAATTTAGTTCCTTTACAAAATTAATGCAGATCCTCTAGGCGAATAACTATAGAAACCCACGAACTCAAAGGGATAGGAACAATCATTTTTTAGGAATGTATTGAAGATGATCGGATTAGAACTCTAAGTAAACAAAGTCCTTAAAACCCTAACCTTTAGGCGCCAAAAAGGATGATCACTCTATTTGATAAGTCAAATTCAAGAATTCAATCAAGAACACAAGAAGGCAAAGCAAAAAGTTTTCTGAAAAATCAATTTGATAAAATGATATATGGTCTGTCAAAGATTACATAGCTACTGCGTTTTTATAACTACGAACCATAAAGAAAGCTTTCTGAAAAATTGCAATTTGATAAAATGATATATGGGCCTAATGTGTCTATTTAATTAGAGATTGTGCCTAATCGATCCTACAAAAATAAGACTAAAAAGACTTATGATAAATAAAACATAAACGGCTCACGATTAACTAAAACAAAAAACGCTTTCTAAATTAATCCCTCCACCCAACTTCATCTTCCAAATCTATCCTTTGCATATGATCTTGAGAATATTTGTAGAATCTTGATACTCATGTTAGCTTGCAAATTCTCTCTCTTAATCCACTTATTCAAATAGATTTTCACTCAATTTAGTTCCTTTACAAAATTTGTATACAATTTATTTATTAAACTTTTGATACTGTAAGGCTCTAGCTCTATGAGAGTTTTCTCTTTGAACATTATCTCTTAGATGAGAGCCTTAAAGTGATAATCTAGATAAATCATGTATCTTTTATTGTAATTTTTGAGTACTGATACTTTGTATCAGTATCAGTGGGTGATGATACTTTGTATCATTAGGTTTTCAATTAGAGTGGTGAGTTTTAGTCTATAACCCTAGATCTCTTTTCTTTTTGTTTCTTTTTAAGTGGTGATATTTTCTAGTCATTTTGAGATTAAATAGAGTACTTAGTTTTTAAATATCATATCAATGTTGGGTTGATAAGTGACTTCTAAAAAAAGGGAAAAACAAATCGTGGGTGTGATATTTAACCTACACGAAACATTGAAAAACATGTCTAGGTAGATTTACTAATGCATCAAACGCAATGAAAACTAGGAAGGAAATATAAAACTAACTAATCAAATAAAAAACAATGGAAATAAAAATCACATTTAGGGTCAAGTTTTACCAGGTTTAATAGAGGATAATAAGTTAATTAAATTTTTTAACGTAGAGTTAGGGTGTGTGAAATTTTAACATACTCGTGTGAAAAAATAAATTTAATTGGTGTGGAAAATTTTCACACAAATATATATGTGTCACTTGTGTGGAAATAAAATTAATACATGAATTTTGAATTAAATATTGAAAAAATTACTTAAACACACTTTATATAAACTTAAAAAATGCTTTTCAATGTCTAGAAAGATTTTGAACAAATCAAGAACTTCAAGAAATTGCAAAAAACATAAAATAACTTGTAAGAAAATAAAAAATGAGAAAATTGAAAAAAAGCATTAAGAATATAGGGATTTGACGTGGTTTGTTTCCAACATCCGTAAAAAGGGTCAAAGAATAATTCATTGTAAAAATACGTTCATGTACATATTACAAGTATAGGAAAAACGGTGCAAAATCACACTTAAAGACAAGGCTACAAGCCTATACGATCAAGACTTCAAGAACACTCATAAACCCTAATACATTGAAGCCCACAAACCCTCGAGAAACCAAGAGAGAGAAATTTGGAGAGAAAATGAAAAACAATTAAGAACATATATAGAGAAAAATGGCATTAGAAACATATGAAACCCTAAAGGAACATGAAGTATTTGTATGCTTTATGTATATATAGTATTTATAGTAAGCAAGTCGAGATTAATTTAACAAAAGCCTAACGTTTACGTAATTCATGCAAAGAAGCCTAGGTGTAGTTGTAAAACTTTCATTTAGTTGTGTTTTCTTTCTCTTAAATTCTCAATATCATACTTAGACCCTAATAAATAACAGACCTATCAAAAAGCCCACTCTGTATAATATCTTAGCTACTATGGTAGATAAACTTTTAACAAAATATATTATACTATATAACTAACTTAAATTAAATATATGTTTATATATAATTTGTATTTTATTTCAAATTCAATTTAATCGTTTACAATATATACATGTCACACTGAATTTGAAGCCTCATAATATATAGCATGTTATTATGTACATGCCTTGACTCATCATACTGTCTCCCTAATTTTGTAATGGTTCAATTACTGAGATCGGCACTTGAGAAAGAAAGACAAGTAATAAAAACATTGATTTCTTATAGTCATGGTATTATAGGATCTGGCATTAGGTGTGACTCACAAGTCACTCCTAAGATATGATGATAAAAAAGGTTGACACAAAGGATCTGACTGCGTTCCACTTCACCTACGTGACTACTACTTCTATCAACTTGTCTCAATGTTGAGTTTTAGCTTTCAGTACTTTTTGTTTTTAGCCATGTTTTTGACCAATTAACTTAATCTTTATTGGCTATATAGTCCTTTTTAAACGAATTTATCCTTATCTTCTTAGAAGGTAGTCACGAGAGTCTATTGCTCATTCAATCATATTCACTGTTAAAAATACTTAATGATTGTATTGTATTTTTTGTATTTTAAAAATATACATATTGCTTTTATATAAGAGTTACAAGTAAACTAGATATGCCTAAAGTAACTAGATATACATTAACAGATATGATATATATTAACAAATATATATTAATCTGTTACTAGATATACATTAACAGTCTCTTTCAAACTCAAGGTGGATGTGAGACCAACTTGAGGTTGTCAGCCAAATTATGAGTGCATCCTTTAGGAAGTGCCTTAGTGAAGATATATGCAAGTTTATTGTTGGAGGAGATGGGGAAAAGCTTGAGAGCACCATGGACAAGATGAGAACAAATAAAGTGACAATCAATCTCGATGTGTTTAGTCCGTTCATGGAAGACATCATTGTGAGCAATATGAATGGCACTATGATTGTCATAATAAATGGGAGTAGCGGAGGATGTGAACACCTCCAAATCCTTAAGAAGTCATCATAGCCAAATGAGCTCATATCATCCATATATAGGAGAAGCAAAATGATGCCTTTATCATTACGACGAAGAAATAAGGTAGAATCATAAGGACTGGCAATGTAACCCAAGCGGAGGATGGTTGAGTTAAACTTGGCCAACTACGCTCGTGAAGCTTGTTTAAGGCCATAAAGTGCACGTCGAAGGCGACAAACCTTGTTTATTTCAATAGAAAGACCAAAAGGAGGTTACATATAGACTTTTCATACAGATCCCCATTAAGGAATTCATTTTTAACATCCATCTGAAAAAGGTCCCATTTACTAACGGTGGCAACAACTAAGAGGGTACGAATAGAGGAAATACGGGCAATTGGAGCAAAAGTCTCTTCATAATCAATCACATACTCTTGTGTAAAACCTTTTGCAACAAGACGAGCCTTGTAGCGCTCGATGGACCCATCAGAGCGAGTATTGATCTTATAGATCCACTTACAACCAACCACAGACTGACTAGGAGAGAGAGTAACCAGATCCCAAATATGGTTTTTGGTTAATACATCAATTTATTCTTTAATTGAAATCTACCATAAAGGGTTAGTAGATGTATCACGATAGGTGTGAGGCTCATGGAGTGTAGCAAAGGCAGTGTAATAATGATATTCAAGTAAATGTGTAGGAATGGATCTTACCCAAGTTGAGTGGTGAGATGGAATGTCTTGTGGAGGATCTTCAGGCGGAGCAGGAGCAGGGGTCTTATGCTCAAGATGGAGTAGCTCGTCATCAACCTATTCTTCTACAACCTGTCTAGGAGAATCATCAAAAATATCTAAGGATTGAATAGAGAAGTCCAAAGGAGGATGAGGGTATCTGTAGGGGGAACAAGAGACTCATCTGGAAAGATTTCTAAAACAGTTGAGTTAGTTAGGGAAGAACGAAAGTGAGAGAGTTCAACAATTAGGCGGTGTTCCCAAAAGACAACATTACGTGAAACACGAAGATGATGTGAGACAGGATCATAACATCGATACCCTTTTTGAGTTTCACCATAACCAAGAAAACAAAAAAGTCTAGATCGAGGCTCAAGTTTGTTGTGTTTATGAGGTTGAAGAAGAATGAAACAGGAAGATCCGAATGGGTGAAAGTAATGATAGTTAGGGGATGACCCAAAAAGTCTATGGAGTCTGATTATGAATGACAACGCTTGGAATGCGATTAATGCCATGAATATCATGAAGAGCAGAACCCCAAAATGGGGTAGGAACTTTTTCAGAAAGAAGAAGAGCACAGACAATGTCAAGAATATGACAAAGTTTTCTTTCAACTTGACCATTTTATTGAGATGTTCCTCAATAGGTTAGATGATGTACAGTGCCATAGGAATGTAATAGAGCTTGAAAAGCATTTTGAGTATATTCAAGAGCATTATTAGATCGAAAGGTTTTGATATGTTTGGAGAATTTTGTTTCAACCATTTTTGCAAAGTTATTGTATATTGGTAAAATTTCATAACATGATTTCATAGGAAAGATCCACTATAACGAGAATAATCATCAATAAAAACAAAAAAATATTTATATCCACCAATACTATTAATAGGAGAAGGTCCCCAAACATCAGAATGAATTAACTCAAAAATACTAATAGAGATAGATTCACTATTATTGAAAGGTAAAACTAGTTTTTTTACTAACTGGCATGAAGTACAATCAAAATTGTCTTTGGACACAGACCTAAGATACCTTTAGAAGCTAATTGTAGCAACTACAGCAGCAATATAGACATAAGCAATAGGTGGAAGATCAAGATTGGTCACGAGAAATATACGCCCGACCCTAGGACGAGTCCCAAGCTCTTGTGCTGTCCTCAGATACTGTATAATACACCTAGAATAGTAAAAAATAAGACGATATCCTAGTTCAACTAATTGTCCCACAACATAAATTATAGGATAGGTCAGGTACATGGAAAACCCCAGGAACAAAGAGCTTAGAGGTCGAAACAAAACCTAGACTATTCCTATGCATGGTGGAACCATCATCTATATGAATATTAAGAGGATGTGGTGCAGGGTCAAGTTTGGAGAATGAAGATGAGTGAGGTGTCATGTGATTACAACATGTAGAATAAAAAAACCAAGTTTGAGACTTACTAGGAAGAACTGAGAGAGTAGTGGAAAAAGATGCATTACCAGCCATACGAACAACTTGAGTTATGATCTCATGTAGTTCAGCGGGGGAGAGGTTAATAGTGGATCCAAAAGACTAGGACTCTGCTGAACTAGAAGGCATCAACAGAGTAGGCTCAGTATTAGCAACAATAACAACAAATTTGCTGCGATTATAACAAGTATCAATGGTGTGGCTATGATGCATGCAATAATTGTAGAACCTCTTGTTGCTCTGCCTGCAATGATTGTTAGAGCCAGAGGAATCACCTGATAGTTGAGGTTGCTCAATGGCAGAAGCAGAAGGAGTAATAGCCAAAACACTGAACTTATTCTAGGCCTAAAGGGTTGCAAGTTGAGCTTTTTCTCTAACCAACTTGTTTATAGCAGTATTAAGAGAAAGAGGAAGACTACAATTAAGAAGCTGACCTCGGATGGGCTCAAAGTCCTTGTGAAGTGACATCAGGAACTCAAATAGACGAAATTCATCCCTAATTGTAGCATATTGCCTAGCATCTATTGAGCATGCCCATATTGGATCACAAAGGTCAATTTGGTCCCAAAGGAAGCAAAGCCGATCATAGTAGTCATTGATGGATTTCCCTGGTTCCTATTAAAGTTAATGAAATTCAACTACTAACTGATATTTCATGGATCTGTGAGTAATGGAGTACCTTTTGGCCAACATATCCCATGCTGATTTGGCATCATCAAAGCTGCCCAATAGATTGGAGATGGAGGGAATGGAAGTATTCCTAATCCACGTGAGGATCATGTGGTTGTGACTATCCCATTCAATCATGCGACCAAGGAATGCAGCATCTTCTTCACTTGCTCCTTTGACAAGAATGATAATTGCACCAATACAGTAATGCTAGAGCATGCGACCCTTAAGAAAACTACGCATAGCTTGAGACCAAGATAAGTAATTTTGGGTCCCCTCTAGTATAGTCTTGATACAGAGAGGAATAAAAACATCATTTTTACCCATTTAGAAAGACAATATGCAAAAAAAGACTGCAAAAACGAAGTTTAGCAAAAAATTAGGTAGGGAGACCTAATCTGCAAAAGTTAACAGTCAGTCAATGGTCAACGATCATGTCAACTTCATGTGTGATGACATCAACCCTAGGTGGTAGTGTGCCACACTGATGATGTCAGCAGGACCTGAGGGTTGCGTGTGAGGCGTGTGAGGAAGAGACGTGGTTGCTATGTGTGGTACGTGACAACGCGTGAAGACCACGATGGTTGTGGGAATTCCACGGTTGTCTAGATCGGGGTGAGCCGATCACTATGGAACTTGTATAAATGTTATCGGAGCAAGATGCACGGCGGCACGTGAGCACGTGTGGAAGAGTTGTGTTTCCTATGTGTGGCGCGTGAGGGCGCATTCTGATTTCGATGGTGGCGAGGCTTCCACGGTTGTGTAGATCGGGGTGGCTCGATCACTATGGTACCTATAAAAAGGTTATTATAGTAATATGCATGGTAGAGGTAGTGATTGCAGTGGTCTGTGTGATGCGGGACTCCTAAATGACAATGACTGTAGGCCCGGAACCTAAGGACAACGGCTAAAAGACATTAGAGGTTCAACGGTGAGTGACTACAGCAGTTGCTGTGACAGCAGAAGCGATAAGGGTAGAGTAACACCAAAAGATACAAGACTACTAAAAGAAATATTAGAGTTTTTGCTCTGATACCATGTTAGAAACAGTTAATGATTGTATTGTATTTTTTGTATATTAAAGAATATACATGGTACCTTTATATAAAAGTTACAAGTAAACTAGATATGTCTAAAATAACTAAATATACATTAGCATATATGATATACATTAACATTCACGTACACCTAAGATATGAGGATGGAAATAAAGATTGCAAAAAATGATCTCACCTACTGTATTGGACTTCATCCACATGAACATCTCTTCTTTGTTTCTTCAATATCGTACTTATTCTTAATTTGTTAATGTAAAATAGCTAGGAAATTTTTAAAGTTACTTTAGACTTAAAAATAAACTTTATTTTATTGGTATTCGTCGTTATTAAAAAATTAATTAACTATTATCAGTATTGAAATAGATATGATATCCTATGTTATAATTTTTCGAACATGTTTAATAGTTATTAACAAAATCAACATGATAAGAATGTAATAAATAAATATTTTTTCAAGAAGCAACAACTTTAAATTTATATGATATCAACTTTATTATAGTATTTTGAATAAAATACCTAATATAGTGAGTATTTTATGTTAAAAATTATTGGTCATCAATTCTCTCACAATGTTAGTTTAATGTACCATTCAGATCAAATACTTACACATCAATTCCTAAAAGCTTAAACTATTAAAAAAATAACTAACTATACTTTTATATATTTAGTATTTACATCTAAAAATAAAAAAAGATAAAAATAACATATTTAGTAATTAAAATACACGATATAATATATATATATATATATATATATTAGATTTAAGGTTTAAGATTTAGTGATTGACAAAATGATAATATTAGTAAGGTAGTATTTTTCTTGTTGTCTACAATATATATTTTAATTAATAACCTCTTATTTTTTTATTTTAGTCTAACTATAAGTAATATTTATATCAATTTTAGTCTAACTAGGTAAGGACTCTAAGAACAAGATTTCTAACAATAAAAATTAACAATTAACGCTTTGAAAGAAGATCACAAAACTCACCAGGATAATCTAACATAGTATAGAGCATAAGTAAACAACATTCAAATGTTTTAATATCAACACAATCATTATCATCCAAGATAAAAACCCAACAAAGTTACCATAATTAATACCCAATTATCGAATTTAAAGCCATAGTTACACATGAGACTCATTTTAAGAAAAATCAATATTAATCAAAATAAAACCAAAATTAGTATTCTCATCCTATCAAAATTAACCATTATTCAAAAAAAAATTTCTAAATCCCACGCTTTTCTCTAGTTACCAACATCAATTATTAAAATCTTAAAGCTCCTAACAAAAGTAGCACTACTAACACATATAGAATCCACTACATACCACTAATAAAACCCAAGCTCAACAGAACCTAATAATTATATGTTTTCTAGTCTTTATTTTCAGCAAGCAAGTGAACACACTAGAGTATACAAAGACAACTTCCTCCAAAATACATATTCTTTTTTCCTTTCTAATCAATTTCCAATATGGCTTAACAACATAACACTCATGTTTTCTACCTTTTGTTTTGTAAAAAAGTTTTTAAAATATTTGCCAAACACTTTGTTGTTTTTAAAATATATTGAAAATTGTTTTAGAGTTATAGTTTGAAAACAATTTTTAAAAATAGTTTTCTAATCATCGGGCTGAACTGGACATTAGTTTTCGAAATATTCAATTGAGATTTGAATGGTTTTAATAAAGTTTTAAAGTATTTAGTTAAAATTATATAAGAAAACTTTTATTCATTCTTCTCTCGGCTCCAAAAACTTTTATAGAATTATAAGAATTTTTTTATTTATTGTTTTCTCTAACATTCTCTCTAATTTCAATTATTATCAATATACATTTATAAAATCCAAGAAATAAAATACAATACAACCTTTTTCTCTTACAAAATCTAAAAAGTCTTCAAAAGTTCATATAAATTTTTAAAATTTATAGCTCCATCAAAATTCTAATTAAATACACCTAATGTTTTATACGAATATTAAAAACAAATTTCTAGATATAACATTAAACCCCAAATCTCAATTAGAAACTTTTCTAGATGTTTTCTTTTCGTAAGAGAAGAAACAGATTGAATGTATTTTTGACTCCTTTGTTCTGAAAAGTAACACAAAAAAATATAATTTTGAACTAGTTCTCCCTCTCTAGTTTTTCTTGTCTATCAAAAGTTTGGAAGTAATTCAATTCTAGAGTTAGGCTCCAAGTAATGGAGTTGGGATACCATGCAATTCCTCGAAGCAGTAATGTTTTGAATATAGTAATCCTTAGAAATATATTTCATTAAATCTGTGGACATTGTTTGTTACAAGAGTTTATAAATAATTCAATTCATATTAATTTCCAGTTCTTCAATTTCTATTTTAATGGTTATACTTTCTATTTAGTACTATACTTGATCTACAAATTTACAATTATAATTAATTTTCGGTTCGTTTCTAATTAGCACATTTTACTAACAATTCTACTAGACACTTAAATTAAATTAGTATGATTGAATTTTCAATATTAAAACTATATATGTAAAATTATTTTTTAATCTTAAATTAAAATAATATCTTATAATATAGAAAATAAATTATGTACTAATTTTATAAATAAAATTATTTTGATATGTATGAAATTATGTAAAAAAATTATATTATTTTATATAAAAATTATTTTAATAAAAATGCTTTGTCACACAATAAACAATTTATTAGACTATAATATATAATTTGTCACAAAAAGTAGTTATAAAACAATTAAATGCAATATGATCCAATGCGATTATACTTATCAATTATTATGTACGATACAACCACCTAACATAATTACCTAAAACCATGTTCTATTGTTGAGAAAATGCCATGGATTAGAGCATAATTCAGACTCAATTATGTTTTAAAACAAATCGTGAGTCGAAGTTATTTTATGTTGATAAAATGATGATTTTGTCCATTTACCTAATAGAGTATATCTGGCTTTGTTATTTCAAATCCCACTTTTCATGCTTAACTAATATTTTCTTCTCTCTATATCTCTCCTTCCTTTTAAATTTTGTTATCTTGATTTTTCTTACTCATTTTTGATGATTTTTCGTTGATTTTCTACGCATTTGTTTTTGAGTTCTTGTTTGTCCTTTTGGTGTATTTTTTTCGTGTTCTTTTGTTTTTTATTTTGTATTTTCATTATTTGACCATTGCTAACTGCTTTTCTTTCACTATTTTCTTCACAAAATGTCAAAATATTTTATTTAATTTTGTTGATTCATTCATCTCACATCTAGTATATAACATTTATTTTGTGATTTTGTTTGTTTTATTTTGTGTATTTTTATTTTCATTACTTACTAAGGTAAGTCTTTTAAACTTATTTCCTTCGTATGTTTCTATTTGTATTCAATACATGTGTTTCATATATATTATTTATTTTTCATTTTTTTGATTTGATATTTTGTTGTTATTCTCAATTTTTCACGTTGAAGGGTAATCAGTATGAGATAAGTTTTGTTCTATGTTGTTATTTGAATTTTTTATATATATTTTTTTATTTAAAAAGGTTTCTTATTATTTCTTGTTTTTGTTTTGAATTTTTCATGTTTATAGTTGTTTTAACTTTGAATGTTAGTGTATTTTTTTAATCTTTGGTAATTTTTTTTTTCCATTTTTATGGTTGTTTTTGCATTTTATAGTTGTTATTTTATTTTATATTATGCATGTGAGTTACTTTGAATTTTTGTGTGTTAGGATTTAAGTTATTGAGTTTAGTATTTTTTATTCATTTTATACGTGGTATATTATCTTGTATATTAGTTTTATGTTCTAAATGTTATAGTTCTTTTCGTACATTTTGAAATCTTTGTTGTGCTTCTTATGTTTTGTTTGATATGGAGTTTTACACATAATTAAAATGTTTCGAATATGATTTTATTGTAGGACATATAAGAGGAAAGATGTTGATAGTACAACAAACCTACATAAGAAGACTAGTCATTTGTGGAGGATGATGTTAATGACTTTCAATTTCTTCTTATATTTTATTTGACTAATATCTGTAATATCTTCTTCAATTATAAATTGTATATGACTTGAATGTTCGTTGTTACATTGTATTAGAATTTTAATATAAGAAGTTACATTATTCTTTTTCTATCTTCATTGTTGTTTGTTTTTTAAAATATTATATATTCTTTGGCATGGTTTACACACCTTATATTGTGGTTGTAATTATGTTTATATTTTATAATTTTTGTATGGTATTATCATACAAATGTTTGATATGTTTTGAATGTATGTTGTTACATTAAGATAGAATGTTAATGTAACAAGTTTAAGTGTTTAGTTTTGTGTCATTTTTATTTGTATTTGAAAATAGTTTATATTTTTTAGTTTGTTATGTACATGTACACTAGTGTTTCTTGTATTTCCTGTATGTGGTTATATTATTACATATCATTAATGCAACAAGTTACATTATATCTATTTTTGTTCATTTTTAACTGTGTTGTAGTTTATTATATATTTTTTAGTATTAGATGTATATCTTACATAATTTTTCTTTCATTTTTAGGTTTCATACCTCGAAAATAATATATATTTTCCTAACTTGCTTGGTATGGAAGATGAATTTAATGTTCATTGTGCTTGTAATACCACACCGTAAATAGTTATAAACCGTATAAAGAGTGTACTAAACGAGAACAAAAAAAATAAAATTCAAGAGTAATGGTTAAATTTTTTATATAATTTACCAAATTGTCAATTTAGTGAGTAGTTAATCCACACATTTTTGTTAAGGAAAGGTCTCCCATGTAAATCTGGGAGGGAGATATGGTTTGTTATAACTATGAAGGTTTTTAGTTTTGTTGCACTGAATTTTGGATTGTTGCTGATTTGAAGATGCTGAATTAAGATGAATTCATTGATGTTGGTAATGATTCAACTTCATTTGTTACTAATTTTTTTAGTAAGTTTTCTACTATCAAATATCTGGAGTTTTTGGTTGATTGCAACGGAAATCCTAATCCTTCTTATGTGACTACTCGTAAGAAGAAGAGTGGTAATAAGCCAAATGATATTGGTATGGTAATAAGGCTCCTAAAGGAAAGTGAGTTGTTGGTTTAGATTTTGAGTATGTTGAGGTTGCAAAGGAAATTGTTTTTATGATTTGTTTGATATACTTCTTAGAACGCATTTTATAAGATAAACTGAAGAATTTGTGTGTTTATATAGAGAACCAATACTATTGGCTTTTGATTATGATAATTTCAATTCTTATCCTTTAGGTGACATGGTGTTCTATTTACTTTTTGATAACTTCAACAAAGACTATGCATAAATGCACAATGTGGCTTTTGGGGATAAATTTGAAAAAAAAAGACAAAACTAAGTAAAAACAAAAGATGGACGATAGAATCTGTTTTCAAATATATGATCTTAGTTTGGTATTCCAAGTTTTGATGTTTGATGTCATTCCAAATATTATGAATGAACTAGTTATTTGCTTGAATACCAATTTCTAACAACGTCGAAGTGGTCAACTGGTATCAAACCGAAACAACTAGCTCAAGTCAATGTCATTCTTGATAAGTCTTATGCGAGAATGTTTTATTTTCAGATTGTTGCATTTTTTGGTGTATTTTAAATATTAAACTTCTTCATTTTATTATTTTATATAATATGTAACATTTTACATTATTTTTGGTATGTTATTTAACATGTTGCATAGACATATTACATTGTTGTAACATGTTATATTGTACGTTAACATATAATGTAACGTGTTATATTAGATAGGAAATACAATGTCACATGATGTAACCTATTATATAGCATGTCACATATAACATAACATGTTACATTAGATGAAAAATACTATGTAACATGTTTATATGTTATATAACATGTCACATATAATATAACATGGTACATAATATGTCATATATGATGTAACAGGTTACATAGCGTTTGAATTAGTATGTTTAATGCTTTAATTATTTTATTTTGATAATATTGCTTAATATATCATTTTTATAGGTTCGTTTGAATACGGTACTAATAAGTGAGGATGTCCCCCATTTTAAATCTTTGTTGTGCCATATTGATGTAATGTATTATGATGAGGTGGGATCGTCACAAACTCAAGCTAGAGATTAACAATATGAACCTGTTGATGATGTATTGTAGAGAGAGAAGTTATCAGAGAATAAGAAGAAGTGTTAGGAAAAAGGTTTTGATGAAGGGTTGAAGTCATATAATGTTGAATTTAATGATTTTTATAAAATGCTAACTTCATATATTGATTTCAAGTCTAATCAGCAAAAAACTTTATTTTGATGAGAGGTTTGATGTGCATGGAGCTTCCATTGATGGACTCTATATGGATCTTATAATGATTTCATTAAGGTTTTCTCAATCTGTATGTTATAAGTTATTATTTTATCATATGATTTTTTGGCGATTACAACAGTTATATTTTATCATTGATTGCTTTTGATTTCATTAGTTGTTATAGACACAACATACTTCTAAATCATACAAGTTTCTCACCAAGGTTTATCCTGCACCAGTTCAACCTACAAAGATTGACGTTTGTGGTAGGACGTTCAATGTTGATAATGCAAACATGCCTTATTTTGATCTAGGCCTACATTTAAAAGCTTCCAATACAATTTTAATAATTTTGAATACTTCACATTCTCCATCTTGTAATCCAAATTTTGATAATAATTTATTTGATTAGTTTTGTCAATATGCATAATTGTATCATTCTGGGTCTATGATAAGATTTGATCTTTATATTCCACCTTCCAAATCTATATCTACTTTTGTGTTGAAGAGGGACACAGATTAATTAGATCATAAAGAGTTATTTCTAGTTACTATGTTTATCCTCCTAAAAAGGGTGTGTTTGTTAATTATGATATAATACAAGTAGAGCCTTCCCTTACGTGTGAAATCGACGTCTCGTGTTGACGATGTGTATAGATTTATAGATATTTTTGAGGATGATGAAGCATTAGAGCATCCAAGTTTCTCTTACCAACCTTTACCCAAGTATTGAAAAAAAGCGTTTTAATGATTGGTTTGGAGAAAAATCTTCGTATGTATTTTTATCCTTTTCATTATATTTATATTTGTTTTTTTTTTGCATAATTTTTGACATTGTTCATTGTTATTTTCTTTAATTAGTGATCTTATTAAAATCCAATATCGAACTTGGCTATTGATAAGGAGGATTTCATTATTCCTTTGAATAGGGCTAGGGGATTGCATCATGGTATTGGAAATATTACAATTTATTATTGTTTGAACTTAATAATCATTAACTATTTTTTAATCATATATTTTAGTATTTATATGTTTTTGTTGTTAGTTATTTTATAATATTTGGATAATGTATTGTGTGAGATAGTACTTGAAGTTCCAATTATCCTGACACTTTTGAATTTTTTGTTTGTTGCAAAGTATAATGTTATATAAAATGTTATATTTTTATATCATTTACAATGTGACATGTTACATAGCATATTGAAAACAATGTAACATGTTACATAGTAGTTAAGAAACAATGTAATATGTTACATAGTATATCAAAAATGACATAGCATGTTATATAGCATATTAAAACAATGTAACATGTTATATATTACGTTCTAACATGTTACCAATTTATATAATATTAAATATTTATCATATTTGATAGTGTTTTATTTTTAAATTACATACTCCTTTGTACAGCTAGAGTATATGAAATTGGTCATTGTTAGTCGTGATAATCCAAAGAATATCCATCTATATGCCAATAATTATTGATTTAATTTGCTATTATGTCACAAAATTTAATTGAATATTAACCAATTGATGGGGAGAATTTAGATGTATTGTATGTACCAATCAATGTTGATGGTAATCATTGGGTCTACGGTGTAATATATTTGGATAATTGATTTTCATCAAGTTGTATGATTCGTTGGACACATCTAAGTTGAAGGAGAAGTGTAATCATATAGCGATTATGTGAGAATCGTCAAGCCACTCCATACACTTTGTAGCCAATTTTTGTGATGAAAGGTGTCGAAAGCAGGACAATGTGTAATGATTGTATTTAATATTATTTTTGTACTACTTTTTATTTATAATTTCATTTTAATCCATCCTAATGTATTATTTATTTTATTTTTATTTTGGAGCCATGACTATAGGATTTGGTTCCTCAAAATTGTATAGTTTCTAATGAAATGATAGAAATTGGACATGATTAATTCCATTAACCTTCTAAAGATTAAGAATAGATATTGCATACAATTTGTAGGTAATAATGAAATGTTAGATCCTGCTTATTAGGAGACTGGACAAACAATATAAATTCATTTATAATTGAAATATTCAAGTCTTGATAGAAATACAATTGAATGAGTATATGATTTTTGTGTTTTTTCTGATTGTAATATTTTGATGAATGTAGTTTGCTTTGACTGCATTGATTTTAATGTAATGGTACAATTTGTCACCTTTTACTGCCCATGTATTAAAATTATTCAAGTAGTATATGTTGATTATATTTTCTAACAGGTTACATTATATTGGAAGATCAATGTAACATTCTACACTATGGCCGATAATTATTTTATTATGTAACAGGTTACATTGCATTGTAAGATTAATGTAACATGTTACATTGTATTGTAAGATTAATGTAATATGTTACATTATGTTTGATAATATATTTATTATTATGTAAAATGTTATAAGATCAAAATATCATGTTACATTATGTATAGAAAACAATATATTTCTTTTATCATATATAATATGTGTTAAAAATATGTTATATTTATGAACAAAAGAATATAAATATTAATCAATGATGATATTAACAATAGATTTATTCAACAAATGAAAAATCATATTATATAAATTTATAGGTTTTAATCGTTTCAATTGTCAAGAATACATATGATGAGAATCATGAAACCATACAAATTCCAAGTGGACCAATCACAAGATCTAAGATAGCACAACTCAAAGAGGCTTTAAATAGGCTCGTTCAAGTGGTCATGCATAATCAAGCTGCCCCAAAATGAGAGTGCAAGGATTGGGACAAGCCTAGCATGAAAATTAGGGCAAAATTGGCAAAAGAAAATTAGGCACATTGTTTTGCCATTTGGACTGATTTTGGGAAACTTTCTTTTCAGCCCTTGGATGAAATCAAGGGTTAAGATGTAACATTTTCTTGAGGTTCCTTTGTGCTCAGCTACCACATTTTTGCTCCATGTTTTGCTACCGTTTGGACTAATTTTGGGTAGCTTTCTTTTCATCCCTTGGATGAAATCAAGGGTTAAGATGTAATATTTAATTAGGATCCCTTTGTACTCAGTTGCCCCATTTTTGCTCCATGTTTTGCTCCACCTTTTGTGCTTTTTGGTTGTTTTATTTTCTACCATTGGATGAGATCAAGGGCTGTGATATAATAGTTTTTAGGGTTTATTTGTATAATATAAATACTAAAAAGCAACATAGTTGTAGAGACTTCAAATGTTTTGTAATGAAATTTGATTTTTAAAATCATTTGAGAGTTCATTCATGCTCTTTATTCCTTTTTAAGAAACTTATTAGGGGATTGGTAACCTTTGTGGCACTATTTAGCATCCAAGCATTTGTGGTAAGTAATATCCATACTTGTTAGAGTGTCATTGATGCTAGACTTATCAAGGAGACAACACCTCCTTATGGCATCTTTTCTCTTCAATTTAATGGTAAGTCATATCCATTATTTTGTGGAGAAACCTTTTGCAATATAATTTGAAAATTAGCTAGGTTTTAACCCCTTGGTTCATATCATTTGCTATTAGAGCTTTAGGTGCTAATTTTCGGATTCTTATCCTTTATTTTTGTTCTTCTTCTTATGTTCTGTTCCGTTTTCTGATACATACAAAAAATATATATGTATTGTGTTCTTGTTGATGTCTTAGTTTTCTAAACCCTAAAAATATTGTTCTTCTTTATTTCCACATTATTTTGCATTTTCCTTCCATATTCTACTATTTCTGAAACTAATCTACATTTTTTCTTGCATATTCTTCTATTTCTAAAACTAATGTGCATTTTCCTTGCATATTCTGTTATTAATTTTTTGAAACTAATCTACATTTTCGTTGTATATTCTGCTATTTCTAAAATTATCCTACATTTTTCTTGCAAATTCTATTTGTTCAGAAATTTTACTACAGTTTCTTGGTGAGTTTCTATTATTTCTGTGGTAGTTCATGCAGAAATTACATTTCTCTTTTTGTGTCGTAATTTATGTGCTAATTTACGCATTGAAAAAATTCCTTAAACTCATATTGAAGGGGTTCTATTGATTTACTCTTGAGTTATTTGCATATTAGATCCAAAAAAAAGGAGTGGCCGAAATATACTTCAAACAAAAAACAAAGAAAAAAAGGCCAAATTGCATATGCTAATTTCTATTGAGTATTTAAACTTATAGTTCTAAGAATTTTACCCTTTTATTATAAATCTCTCATTGTGTGCTGAGTTCTTTTTGGGAAATTGTTGTTTTTCCAATAGTGTTGATCTTTTGATTTCCCTTGTGCTTAACTATCAATTCTAGGATGCTAAACACTTTGAGTTAGTTTTCTTTGTACTTTAACAAGTGGGATATAATGAACTACCTTTTTTGGATGTTTGATAATTTTACAATTTTTTTGGAATTCTTGAATTTGGTTGCTTTGATTAGGAGTTAAAAGGGTTTGAGCAATAAATCCAAGCGTTAAACACTTGAGGTATTGAGTGAATTTACATTGGTTCTATTTTATTACACTAACCTCTTGTTGTGTAGAATTGTAAAAAAATATGTCCAATAGGGGTAGTCCCGAAGGAAGACCGGATATGTTGTTCATGATAAGGGCATTTAAGCAATCCTTTGAGAGGATTAACAACTTGATGGTCGATATGAATGAAAGATTGGAAAGGAAAGAAAATGCCTTAGCAGCTTCGCAATGAGAAATACCTTCATCGATTGTTATGAGGGTTAATAAGTAAGCTCATATTGAGGATGATATAGAGTAATCACAAGGTCTAGGAGGGTAGAACTTGAAGAAGCTTTAAATGGGCTCATTCAAGAGGACATGCATAATCAAGGGGACCCAAAATGGGAGTGCAGGGATTGGGACAAGCCTAGCATGGAAATTAGGGAAAAATTGGCACAATGAAATATAGCACATTGTTATGCTATTTGGACTAATTTTGGACAACTTTATTTTCCTTAACTAAACTTCCAAATGTTAGTTCAATAACCTTTGTTGAAAACCATCACTTAAATCTTTGAAGATCATGTCAAATCATCAAGAATTAATAGTCTAATATGCAAAACCGTACATGACTCTATAGCAAAGTAGTTTGCCTTCCAGATCTAGACATTTTCAATATAAAATCCTTTAAAATTCTTTCAACATCTCTCTATTTTGGGATATTAGAAAAGGATAGAATATAATTTTTGATTCTCTCTACAATCAAATAAAAAAGATCATTATAACATGGAACCCAACAAAAACCCATATGCTTTCGCTTTCAAAAGGTTTTCCTTGTGAAGTTATTGTGCGATTGTGTGATTTTTCCAAATTGAATCTTCTTTGCTCGAGGACTGTGATTCTCTCTACAATCTTTATGCTCTTATTGCTACTCATCTCCATGAATCTTATCTGGTGACATAGAGATCATGTGATTCTTTTTTGGACAATACTTATTATTATAATTTGGTATGCGGAAGGATAGGTTCAACTTGGTAACAAGTAGCCACGTGGTACAAGTACCATAGTTAAAAACATACCTTTACTTTTCATTAATATCACTTGTAACCTATAATCTAATACCAAATGTACTATGATGACTATTATCCACACACGCACACAATAAAAGGGTACATTATCCACAAGACAGTCATATCACATTTATTACATCTCTTTAGCTTAGTTATCCAAACAAAAAAATTATCTTCCAAATAAATTTTTAGAAGATTAGCTAGGGTTTTTGAAATGTGTTGTGATGGTTGTGGTCTTTTAATAATTTTGTGCTTAATTTTCTAGTGAGGCATCTTGACCATTGCTTTGAATATAAGGCTCAATTTCTTTTCGAGTGCTCTTGACCTCGTGCTATAATTATGGTATTGTTCTCTTGTCTATGTTGATGCTTACCTATATTTTATTATTATTCTTACTTGAAATTAATTTCCTGATTGCAAAATAGATTATATGCTCAATGAAATGGACAATTTGGATCTTACGCTTGAAATTGAGGTTTATCAAGGAGAAGCAAGAATCATTTGAACTTGCAATTTTCTTATGTGTCGTTATTGATCGCTATATTAGTCATGATGCTTTGGTAAGGGCGTTTTGATGTGTAAGGGCTAAGAAAGAGTGTCTTGACCTCAAGGCTCTTGATTGGTGTACTTTTCTTTTATTCTTTGAGGATGTTGATGATAGGGAGCAAATTTTAAAGTATTACTAGGGGAATTTAAATAAAACTTCGCTAGTTATGAGGAAGGTTGGTTTTTTCATTGCTCCATCTCAATTAAGATTCAAGTTTTGGCCATTTAGAATTCAATTGCATGATCTTTCTCCGAATTGGAAGAGGATGCCTATTATCACTAAAATTGTTGAGAAAGTTGGTGAGGTGCTATAAGTGGATCAATATTCCATTCCTAATGGTTTGGTATGTCAGTAAGGGTTAAGGTAAATTTTGATTTGGCTAAGGTTCTCATTCCTTGTAATCAAATTCTTTTCAATGATGCAAATGCTAATAAGAGGAAGGTTTGGGTTAAGTTGAGGTATAAGTGCTTACCAAGGTTTTGTTATAACTATGGTCTGTTACTCATGAGACTAGGGTCTGCGAGGTTGTTAGTGGCATAAATGTCTGATTTGGTAGTAGGCATTCAAACTTTGGTGAATGGTTGCTTGTTCATATGAATATGCGTAGTACAGATCATGTGAAATATGTGTTAAAAATGATCATATTAGAACCCTAAGTAAACAAAGTTCTTAAAACCCTAACCTTCAGACACCACAAAGGATGATTATTCTCTTTGATAAGTTGAATTCAAGCATTCAATCAAGAACACCAGAAGGTAAAGCAAAAATCTTTTTGAAAAATCAATTTGGTAAAATGATATATGGTCTGCCCAAGATTACGTAGCTACTGCTTTTTCATAACTACGAACCATAAAGAAAAAAAATCTTAGATGAAATGTGTCTAATATGCCTATTTAGTTGTGGATTGTACCTAATCTATCCTAAAAAAATAAGACTAAAAAGATATATGATAAATAAAACATAAAAATTCTACAATTAACTAAAATAAAAATTGCATCCTAAATTAATCCTTGCACCCCACTTGATCTTCCAAATCTATCCCTTGCATAGGATCTTAAGAATATTTATAGGATCTTGATGATTTTGAGAATATTTGTAGAATCTTGATACTCCTGTTGGCTTGAAATTCTCTCTCTTAATCCACTTATTCAAATATATTTTCACTCAATTTAGTTCCTTTAGAAAATTTGTATACAATTTAGTTATTAAACTTTTGATATTGTAAGGCTCTTACTCTATAAGAGTTTTCTCTTTGAACATTATCTCTTAGATGAGAACCTTAAAGTGATAAGCTAGAGAAATCATGTATCTTTTATTGTAATCTTTAAGTACTGATACATTGAATCAATGGGTGGTGATACATTGTATCATAAGGTTTTCAATTAGAGTGGTGAGTTTTTGTCTATAACCTTGGATCTCTTTTCTTCTTGTTTCTTTTTAGATGGTGATATTTTCTATTCATTTTTAGATTAAATGGAGTAGTTAGTTTTTAAATATCATATCAATGTTGGGTTGACAAGTGACTTCTAAAAATAAAATAAAAACAAATCGTGAGTGTGATATTTAACCTACACGAAACATTGAAAAACATGTCTAGGTAGATTTACTAATGCATCAAACTCAATGAAAACTAGGAAGGAAATATAAAACTAACTAATCAAATAAAAAACAATGGAAATAAAAATAACATTTAGGATCAAGTTTTGTCAGGTTTAACAAAGGATAATAAGTTAATTAATTTTTTTCATGTAGAGTTTGGGTGTGTGAAATTTTAACATAACCGTGTGAAAAAATAAGTTAAATTGGTGTGAAAATTTTCCGTACAAATATATATGTGTCACTTGTGTGGAAATGAAATTAATACAGTGAACTGTAAAATGAATTTTAAATTAAATATTGAAAATATTACTTAAACACACTTTATATAAACTTAAAAAATGCTCTTTAATGTTAAAAAAGACTTTAAACAAATCAAGAACTTCAAGAAATTGCAAAAAACATAAAATAACTTGCTAGAAATTAAAAAATGAGAAAAGTGAGAAAAAAAGCATTAAGAATATATGGATTTGACGTGGTTCATTTCCAACATCCCTAAAAAGGGTCAAATAATAATTCATTGTAAAAACATGTTCGAGTACATATTACAAGTATAGGAAAAATGGTGCAAAATCACACTTAAAGACGAGGCTACAAACCTTTACAATCAAGACTTCAAGAATACTCATAAACCCTAACACATTGAAACCCACAAACCTTCGAGAAACCAAGAGAAAGAGAAATTTAGAGAGAAAATGAGAGAAATGACATTAGAAACATATGAAACCCTATAGGAACATGAGGTATTTTTATGCCTTGTGTGTATCAAGTGTTTTAAAGTAAGTAAACCCAAATTAATTTAACAAAATCCCAACGTTTACGCAATTCATGCAAAATGGCCTAGGCATAATCGTAAAACTTATATTTACTTGTGTTTTCTTTCCCTCAAATTCTCAATATCATACTTGAATCCTAATAAATAAAAGACCTATCAAAAAGGCCCACTATGTATAGTATCTTAGCTACTATGGTAGATAAACTTTTAACAAAATATATTGTACTATATAACTAACTCAAATTAGATTGTAAACGTTGTTATAACTCAACCTTATATTGTGACTTAAAAAAAACTCTATAATGCATTTGAGTTATTTTAAGATCAATGGTCAAACATGCAATAGAACATTATATATAATTTTTATTTTATTTTATTTCAAATTCAATATAATCGTTTACAATATATACATGTAACACTGAATTTGGAGCCTCGTAATATATAGCATGCTATTATGTATGTTAGGAGGTTGATAGTGGATCCAGAAGACTAGGACTCAGTTGAAATGGAAGGCAACAGTAAAGTAGGCTCAGTATTAGCAATAATAGTAGTAGATTTGTTGCGACAGTAACAAGTCTCAATGGGTGGCCAGGATGCTTGCAATAATTGCAAAACTTCTTATTGGTCTGCTTGCAATGATTGCTAGAGCCAGAGGAATCATCTGACTATTGAGGTTGCTCAATGGCAGAAACAGAAGGAGTAATAGCCAAAACATTGAACTTATTTTGGGCTTGAAGGGTTACAAGCCAAGCTTCTTCTCTAACCAACTCGTTTACACCAGTATCAAGAGAGAGAGGAGGACTACAATTGAGAAACTGACCTCGAATGGGCTCAAAGTCCTTGTGAAGTGACATCAGGAACTCATAAAGACAAAATTCATCTCTAACTACAGCAAATTGCTGAGCATCCTTTGAGCATGCCCAAATTGGATCACAAAGGCCAATTTGGTCCCAAAAAAAGCGAAGCTGATCATGGTAGTCATTGATGGATTGCACTGGTTTTTGTCGAAGTTGATGCAATTCAACTACTAATTGATATTTCATAGATCCGTGAGTAATGAAGTACCTTTTGGCCAACATATCTCATACTAATTCTGCATCAACAAAGGTGCCCAATAGATTGGAGATAGAAGGAACAGAAGTATTCCGAATCCATGTGTGGATCATGTGGTTATGACTATCATATTCAATCATGCGACCAATGTAGGCAACATCTTCTTCACTTGCTCCTTTGACAGGAATGGTAATTACACCAGTACAGTAATGTTAGAGCATACGACCCTTAAAACTGTATATAGCTTGAGACCAAGATAAGTAATTTTTGGTCCCCTCAAATACAGTATTGATGGGGCGAGGAAGAAAAACATCATTTTTATCCAT
Source organism: Hippophae gyantsensis (assembly GCA_030763125.1). Lineage (NCBI taxonomy): Eukaryota > Viridiplantae > Streptophyta > Magnoliopsida > Rosales > Elaeagnaceae > Hippophae > Hippophae gyantsensis. Next base: position 23,065,224 of record CM061039.1, on the reverse strand, counting down.
CGGGGAAAGCCGATCACTATGGTACCTGTAAAAAGGTTATCGGAGCAAGATGCATGGTAGAGCGTGGTTTTTGTGGGTGACGCGTGAAGGCATGTGTGAACTCGGATGGTTGTGAGGTTTCCACGGTTGTGTAGATCAAGGCGGGCCGATCGCTGTAGTACCTATAAAAAGGTTATCGGAGCAAGATGCACGACGGAGATCACTGTAGGCCTAAAACCTAAGGACAACGGCTAAAAGACCTTAGAGGTTCAACGATAAGTGGCTACAACAGCTATTGTGACGACAAAATCGATAAGGGTTGAGTAATACCAGAAGAGATAAGACTGTTAAAAAAAGGTTAGAGTAGTGGCTCTGATATCATGTTAGAAATACTAAATGATTGTATTATATTATGTATCTTAAGGAATATACATGATATATTTCTATACGAATTATAAGTAAATTAAATGTACCTAAAATTTATAATATGATATACATTAACAGATATAATATATACTAATAATATATATTTCCGAACTCGTCGTAATGTCTTCCTAATTTTGTAATGGTTCAATTGATGAGATCGGCACTTACAAAGAAAAACAAGTAACAAAGACATTGATATCTTGTAGTCGTGGCATTATTCATATGGATTCTACTGCCCAGTCACTCACAAGTCACTCCTAAGATATGATGAGCAAAAAGGTTGACATAAAGGATCTGACTACGTTCCTCCTCACCTACGTGCCTACTACTTTTATCAACTTGTCTCAATGTTGACTTTTAGCTTTTGGTACTTTTTATGTTTTTGACCAATTAACTTAATCTTTATTGGCTATATAGTCCTTTTTAAACTGCTTTATACTAATCTTCTTAAAGTGTAGCCATTAGAGTATACTGCTCATTCAATCACATTCACGTACACCTAAGATATGATGATACAAATAAAGATTGCAAAAAATGATCTCACCCACTGTGTTCCACTTCATCCACGTGACTATCTCTTCCTTGTTTCTTCAATATCTACTTATTCTTAATTTATTTATATAAAATAGTTAGGAAATTTTTAAGAAAAAAAATCAAAAATAATCCTAAGGTTTAAAGAATCTTCAGAAATATTCTTTAAGTTTTAAAAAATTCAAAAGTATCCTTGAAAACATAACGAAAGTTAAAATTAATACTCATCAAAAATATCCCTAAGGTTATAAAAAAAAGTATAAAAGAGGAAAAAATAAATCAAGAAATATTAGATATAGAAACAAAAGACATTTCAGGATGTTTTTCACAAGAAATGGTAATAGGTAAAAAGAAATTTGAAGAAATTCAAAAAGAAAAATTAAATTTTAAAGAAGTAGATGGATTTAAAGACCCATCATTTTTATTAAGAAAAATATTTCCTAGAAAAAATATAATTTATTATGGTATAAGTAACAAAGAAATGAGTATTAAAATTACAGATGCAAAATGAAGATATAATATACCATTAATTGATAAAGAAACCATATTAAACAAATTATCAAAAATTCCTCGAAAGGATAAAGAAAAAATTGGATACATCCATTTAGGAGGAATCCAAATATTAATAAAAGCTAATTTTAGAGAAGGAATAGATACACTAATAAAAATAGCTTTATTAGACAATAGAATAATAAATAGACAAGATGCTTTATTAAGAATAATCCATGGAAATTTAGGATACCAAAAACTAAAATTTACAGCATATCCTAGATTTGCTATAAATATACAAGATAAAAATCTAAACCAAGTATTAAATCTAGCTTATGAATTTGAAAGAAGAGATTTAATGAAAGAAGGAAATCATCCATTTTCAATACATTATCTAGTGACATATTCTTTAACAAATAATCATAATAGTTCAATATATGGACAAAATGAATTTATAGAAATAGATAAAACTTTTAAAAAATTTGGACAAATAACAAAACCAGAAATACTAACAGACTTTGAAATACCAGAAGAATGGAAATTAGATATTAAAGAAAAACCCTTAATAACAGGAAGAAATAGTAATAGTATACCAAGATTTACTTTTATAGATCATGAAGAAGAAACTTCAAATCAACAAGAAGTTAAAAAATTAGAAAATGAAGTTAAAATAATGAAAGCATTAGTTCATGATTGCATATTAGGGAAAAATCATGTTTAAAGATCAAATAAAAAATATCCATTTAGAAATAAATGGAAGCCTAGTAGGTGTGGTAAAAAATCAAGCAATACTATTTGAAACTATACAATTATTAACAGAGGAAATGGATCTAGTCTAGGAATCAAACACAAAATACTTACAAGAAATAATAGATATACAAAGAGAACTATTAAAGGAAATATAGAAGTATGGTTATAATAAACTACAACAAAATATGCATAAAGAATTTTCAGAATTAAGGAAAAATGTATACAATCTAAAAATAGATTATAAATATGATCCCTTAGAAGGATTAAAAGAAGAACCACCAAGGAAATCAGATTCTTTGATTCCTAAAAATGAGAAAAGAAAAAATGAGGAACAATCTAAGAATAAAGAAATAATTCCAAATTAATGGAATATAGAAAGAAATTAGAAAAAGAATTTATGAACCCTGAGAATAGGGATATAGAAACATTGGTCAAATTATTGATATTAATCAATGAAGAAATAGAAGAACATAATATTGAAAAACTTTGCACTAACAAAGAAGAAGATCATATGACAATAATCAGTGAAACTGATTCAGAACCAGAAAACATGACCCCAAAAGGTCATATGAAACCAATTTCATTACCAGTCCCTTACAAAGAAGAGACATCTGACCCATATAGGGAGGAAAGAAGTAGACAAAGATCAGAACAACCTGATACTACATATAGAAGAAGACAACCACCTAAAATGGAGGAAGGGTTGCATTGAGGAACTAGAGGTAGTATTCCACCAGAGTTCAAACTCCATGATAATTATAAATCTGAACTTCTAAATTTAGATTGTATAAGAGATAGGAAAAAAAGCTTTAGATAAATGGTCTAGTGGGATGAGCGTTGTCATACAAACTTCTCCAACTACCCAAACAAATCCTTCAACTTATAGAGTGCTTATAGCACATAAAATGATAGGAAATGTAAAAGTTTGGTTTTCAAACTTAACAGATCAACAACATTTATTAATGCAAGGAAATGCTTCCACGGGAAGAGAATACTTAGATACAGTAATAAATGAAATATACAAAGAATTTATTGGGGAAGATAAAGGAAGGACTATCACTGAATCCAGTGAAAATGAAATCAATGAAGCTAAATGGCATCTAACAAATATGAAAATTTGTAACATGGGTTATATAGATTCTTTTATTTGTAAATATGAAATGTATTACAATAAATTACCACCCTCTATACAAACAATTTATAAAGAAATGTTTTTCCAAAAATTACCTGGAACATTATATAAAACTTTAACAGAAAATTGGGAACAAAGGAATAGAGAAACTATACCAGATATTTTAGGAGGAAGAATAAGAAGTCTTAGAGATTAGATCATTATAAAATGCCAAGAAAGAAAAGAATATAAACAAATAAGAGGAAATGATAAAATTTGTTGTGATACAAGAGATTTTAGAATGCCAGGAAAATATGGATGCAATATAAAATCTTATAAACAAAAATATAAAAAATATAAAAGATTTAAAAAATATAAATTTAGAAAACAAAATTTCCAAAAATATAAAAAGAGATTCAATAAAGAAAACTACAAGAATAGATATTTTAGAAGAAAGGTTTATAAACCTTCTGAAAAAAGGAATTATTGCCCTTCAGGAAAGAAAAAATGCAGATGTTGGATCTATAATGAGGAAGGACATTATGCAAATGAATATCCAAGCAGACTTCAACATAAAAAAGAATTTAAAAAAGAATTTTCACAGAAAGCAAAAATATTAGAAGAAGCCTTCAAAATGGAATTAGAACCAATTGAGGAATCTGATATAGATGATACTTACAGTATTTATCTATTAGAAGAAACTGAAAAAGAAATAACTGACTCAGAATATGAACATTCAGATCATGAATATTTTTCATTAGAAAATGAATGATTTGTATAGTATTACAAATCCAAATAGTACTTACATTAAAGTAGGACTAAAATTCAAAGGTTATAACACTTATCATTTACATGCATATATAGATACAGGAGCTAGTATGTGTGTAGCCAGTAGATATGTATTTCCAGAAGACAACTGGAAACAAGCACCTAAAGATTTGATTGTAAGAATTGCTAATAATATCATAATAAAACTCAATCAAGTATTAAAAGATACTGATATAATAATAGGAGGAGAAAACTTTCATATTCCTACTATATATAGACAAGAAACATGTGTAGACTTGATAATAGGAAATAATTTCTTAAATTTATATCAACCTTTCACACAACATTTTGACAAAATAAGTCTTACAACTTTAGAAGGAGATACAATATATGTCTCTAAGGTAAGAAAAGCTCTAACTGTCTCAAACCCAACTTTTATGCAACAACATAAAAAGCGAAAACGTGGTGAGATAGAAGACCAACAAAAACAAAAAGCTTGTCTAGAAAATATTTCATTAGACATAGAAGAAAAACAAAACTCTTTTCTCAATGAGATACAGGAAGATAAAGCCTTAACAGGCATTAGAAGACTATTAAAAACAGTCAATTCAGAAAATCCTTTGGATCCAAAAATAAATAAATCTAAAACAATAGTGAATATAAAATTAAGAGATCCTAACAAATTCGTAAGACTAAAACCAATGATTTATACTCTAGAAGACAGGATTGAATTTGAAAAACAAATTGAAGAACTTTTGGAATTAAAAGTCATAATACCGAGTAATTCACCTCACTCTAGTCCAGCATTTTTAGTTGAAAAAGAAGCTGAGAAAAGAAGAGGGAAAAAGAGAATGGTAATAAACTTCAAAGCATTAAATAAAGAGACTATTGATGATGGATACTTCATTCCAAAAAAGGAAGAACTACTATCATTAATAAAAGGAAAGAAATACTTCTCAAGTTTCGATTGCAAAAGTGGATTTTGACAAATAAGATTGGATGAAGAATCTCAAAAATTAATAGCATTCAGTTGCCCTCAAGGACAATTCCAATGGACGGTAATACCATTTGGATTAAAACAAGCTCCAGGAATTTTTCAAAGATATATGGATAATATTTTTAAGAAATTACAAGATATTTGTTGTGTTTACATAGATGATATTTTGGTTTTCAGTAATGAATTAAATAAACATTATTTGGATATTATCAATATATTACAAGAATGTAGAAAAGAAGGCATTGTACTCTCTAAAAAGAAAACAGTACTTGCTCAACAAAAAATCAAATACTTAGGATTAGAGATTGAAGACGGAAAACATAATCTACAACCCCATATACTAAATAATATTCAAGGTTTTCCTAGTAAATTAAAAGATAAAAACCAATTACAAAGATTTTTAGAATGTCTAACATATGCAGAAGCCTATATCAAGAAACTTGTAGAAATGAGAAAACCATTACAAGCAAAATTGAAAAAAGATCATGTCTGGAAATGGACAGAAGAAGATACTCTATATATGGATAGAGTAAAAGCAAAAGTAAAAAAATTACCAACTTTATGCCATCCAGGACCAGATGATAAAATGATAATTGAAACAGATGCTTCACAAGAATATTGGGGAGCAGTCCTTAAAGCAAGGGTAGATGACAAAGATGAATATCTTTACAAATACACATCAGGGTCTTTTCAAGGGCCAGAATTAAATAATCATAGTAATGAAAAGGAATACTTAGCTGTTAAAAAAGCTATTAAGAAATTTGCAATATATGTCATAAGTTCTAGATTCATTATTAGAACAGACAACAAGAATTTTGGTTATTTTTTAAGAACTAATATTGCAAGAGATTATAAACAAGGAAGACTAATTAGATGGCAACAATGGTTCAACCATTACAATTTTGATGTTGAACATCTTTCAGGACATAAAAATAGCTTGGCTGATGCTCTTACCAGAGAATTAGCACCTCTAACTATTTTTATGATTGCAGGAATGTAACATCTTGATATTAAGATCAAGATAAAAGAAAAGGAGATAAAAATCCTATAGGAACAACTCGAGTTGCTATATCTCGAGAGTCAGGATTAGAGTTAAGTAACCAACATAATGAAGAACATAACATACTATGCAATTGTAATGAATACAGAAGAAAATTAGATTTATATAGTAAAATAATAAGTTTTTTAAATAATTTATTACCATTAATAAATACACAAAGACCTTCAACTAGGTCAATTTTAACTTCAAATTAAGATTATATCGATCCGCAGAAAATTGGTATCAGAGTCAAAGAATAGGAATAGTAATAGTAATAGTAATAGTAATAGTAATATTAATGGATGGAGGATTAACACCATTAAAACACAAGGGTATTTATGATATTTTATAAACCCCAGGGGCATAATTGAAGATATAACAAACTTCAAGGGCAATTTAGGAAATGATCCAAATTTTTAAAGTTACTTTAGAATTAAAAATAAACTTAATGGTGTTAACGTGTTTGTTAGTTATTTACCAAATTCAAGTGATAAAAAACTTCAAAAATACAAATATCAACTTCAAAATTTATTATTATTAATATTTTAAATTATAAATAAAATACCTAATATATCATTTTATTTTAAATTTCATCTAAATAAATATCATTTAAAATAAATTATAATCATTTAAGTCTATTTAATGTTGAATGTCATCCACTTGAAATCATTTAATATTATTATAGTATTATTTTTATTATTATAAATTTTAAAAATATAATTTTTAAGTAATTTTCCATTAAAATTTCATCGAGATTAAAAGGCTTCATTTAGGTTCTATTTAAATTTTTATTACTAAAATGGTAGGTTTATTCTTGTTTATATATAATTTTTAAATTTTTTTTTTAAAAAGAGAAAATTTCATTAAACAAAATCAAAACAATACAAATATAGCTTATATTCAATAAACAGAACTAAAGGAAAACAAACAAACAAAGATACCTTTTTAAGTAATCGCCATAGCTGCGTAAAGACTAAGAACAAGATTTCTAATAACAAAAACTAACAGTTAACGTTTTAAAAGAAACTCATAAAAGAAACTAGTATAATCTAACCACTACTACAAAAAGGGGCATTAAAGTCGGTTCGGTGAACCGACTTTAAATTAAATGACTTAAAGTTTAAAGTCGATTCAAGGTGTGAACCGACTTTACGTTGAAAGTCATAGTTACACATGAGACTCATTTTAACAAAAATCAATATTAATCAAAACAAAACTAAAATTAGTATTCTCATCTTATCAAAATTAGCCATTATTCAAAGAAACTTTTCTAAATCACACACATTTCTTTCATTACCAACATCAACTATTAAAATCATGAAGCTCCTAACAAAAGTAGCACTAACATATATAGAATCCACTATATATCACTGATTAAATCCCAATAATCAACAAAACCTAATAATTGTATATTTTCTAGTCTTTATTTTCATCAAGCAATTGAGCACATGAGAGTTATCAAACACAACTCCCTCGAAAATACATATTGTCTTTCCCTTTCTAATCATGTTACAAGTCAATAAAATCAATTTCATGATAACAAGATATCTAAACAAACCACCAATAATAAGAAATCACATAACAAACTAGAGAGAAAATCATTATAATAACTGGAAGGAAAATTCAAAGAGCCTTAGAACTCTTAGATCAAACTACCTGACCTTGCTATAAAATCAACTATAAGTGAAAAATCCAAAAACTCAATCAAGAAAAGCCATAGAGAATTAAACACAAATCTAACTAATATTTCTCTAAATTCTAAAATTATAATGAACGTAAAAAATATACAAAGCATCGAGACCCAATGCTAGATCCAAAATTTGTGCAAGGATGACTGGGAGGCAACAACAAGGAAGGCAAACAAACGAGAAACACCTCCACCGATTGTTAGGAGGGTTAATAGGCAAGCTCATATTGAGGATGATATAGAATAATCACAAGGTCTAGGAAAGCACAACTCGAAGAGGCTTTAAATGGGCTCATTCAAGAGGTTATGCATAACCAAGAGGATCAAAAATGGAAGTGTAAGGATTGGGACAAGCCTAGCATGGAAATTATGGCAAAATTGCTATGCCATTTGGACTGAATCTGGGAAACTTTATTTTTAGGTCTTGGATGAAATCAAGGGTTAAGATGTAACATTTTTTTGGGATTCCTATGTACTCAATTGCCCCATTTTTGCTCCATGTGTTTGCGCCACCTTTTGTGTTTTTTAGTTGTTTTATTTTCAACCCTTGGATTAGATAAAGGGCTGTGATGTAATAGATTTTGTGGTTTATTTGTATCCTATAAATTCTTAAAAGTTGCACAACTGTAGCAACTTTAGATTTTTTGGAATGAAATTTGATTTTTCAAATCATTTGAGAGCTCATTCATGCTTTTTGTTCCTTTTTAAGCAACTTATCAAGGGATTGGCAACCATTGTGACATTGTTTAGCATCCAAACATTTGTGGTTAGTAATATCCATATTTGTTAGGGTGTCATTTATGCTAGACTTATCAAGGAGCTAGCACCTCCTTGTGGCGTCTTTTCTCTTCAATTTAATGGTGAGTCATATCCATTGTTTTGTAAAGAAACCCTTTGCTATATAATCTCAAAATTAGCCTCCTTGGTTCATATGAACATATGTAAATATAATACTAAAATGAAAATTTAAATATGAATTAAATCTATTATTTTATAAAATGTAAAGTCGTAAATCACCAAGTATTCTTGTTTTCTTTCTTGAGTCCTTTGAAATCACCAAGTATTCTTGTTTTTCTTTTTCTTTCCTATATTGTCATCATTTTTTAAAATAATTGGTGGTAACACTAGGACATCTCTCACACTTTTTGGTGGAGCTCATTTGCTTTCTTGTTCAATTAGGTAGATTAGAGCTTCATATGCTAACTTCAAGTAAGCGATGTGATAGTAGATTAAAAACATGTCATCTTCCTTTCATTGCTTACTACAATTGCATGTGCATAAAATATTTTTAGTGCTTGGAATTTACCACATGTATAAATCTTGTACTCTAGGTCTATAACGTAAGTTTAAAACTCCCTTTTTTCAATCCTATCTTGCATTATTTTATTCTCATATTTATCCAATTAAGTATGTTATAGGGGTGTTGTGAGCATGCCTTAGCATTGAATTCGTGTGTTCAACATTGTTTGAAGTCATGAAATCATACCTTGTAACTGGAGCTAGACATTTGAATCTTGTCCAAGATGAGTAATCTATCTTGATTAGGTATTTCAACATTCCTTTTGAAGTTTCATTAAGCAAATACATATTCTTATTGAACTCTTCTTCATTGTAAGCATAAGTAGCTAGTTTGAAGTAAGTGTTTGAAAATTTGTTAGAATAGTATGTTACAATTTTTTGTTTCAAATGGTAGTAAAAATAAAAATGATACACCTTGTTATCGTATACAGTACTGACTACTGATTTATGACTGGATTTCTATTTGATACTATAAACAAATTTTGCCTTTCTTTGATAAGTAGCTTTAGTCTTCTAAAAAGTCATTTACATGCTTTTGTGGTTTCTCCATCTAAAATCCTAAATGCAATTGGATAAATCTATATTACATTATATACTAATTAGTAACTTCTTATGTAACATGTTACATTAAGAGTGTTGTACAAATATAACAAATTATATTTAAGAATTGTTTACTAAATATGATTAAGTAAATCATCATTACCTGATTATTTTCATCTTTTGTAACTGCTACAAGTAATACTCCTCCTCCTATTTCTTTGAGGAATTTTCAATCAACTACTACTACTAGCCATATATAGTTGATGAATCTGTTTATGAAAGAACCAATTGCCACGAATCCATACCTTAAGTTAGAATTTGCATCGATTTTTATCTCAATGTATGAATGTTGGCTTGCCTTTTCTAACATGTAGAAGAACCTAGGAAGTTTATCATAAGATTGTTTTAGATCTTCGCGTTACTTGTTCAATTGCTTCCTTTTTCCTATGATTTCTTTTTTGTTAGTGATTGTGACTCATTTTTTCCTTTTAATGTCACCTATTATTTCTTTTGTCTCAATTTTTTACCTGGATCTTAGTAAAAGTCTTTGATGTTGTCAAGTACATACTTGTATGTATCATGTTTGTCTCTTTGATCCTTGAACATTTGTGAATATGAATGATCTTCATTGCAAGTGGTTACCTTGAATGTATCTGATTGTTCAATCTTGTTTGTTGTAAGTCTCTAGTAACAATTTTTATCTATGTATTTCATTTTAATGCTTGTCTTGTTGGAATTGCTAATTTTGTAGTGTAATTTTTTAGTTATTGTTAATATTGAGACATGTTGTTTGAGATCTTTTTTGTTATCAAAAACCCTCCCATTAAATAACCTTTTTTCTATATCGGAATTTGTTGATGAGTCAATCTCACTATCTGAATCTGTTGTTATATAATCAGAATTTGAAGCTAGACTAATCTCTTCTTAGACATCTTGTTGGAGTGTATAAGTTACATACAATTTGTTGTACACTTCATTATGCTTTCGAATATTCATATTAATGAAGTACTCAATATCTCTATCATCCGTTAAACTTATGGCTAAATGAATTATATCGATATCTCCACTTAGATGCAATGCATCACATATTTAGCTCCTCAATTCTTTATAAAGTTATATTACTTTTTATGCATATCTCCTTTGGGATACCATTTATATGTTTTTCTTCTTCTTCATGAAAAATCTATTATCCACTATGAATAAGAAGTATGCTAATCTTTATATCATCAATTTAATGAATATAAAAAGTTACATTATAATAATAATGTTAAAAAATTATGATAAATAAAATGACTTATTAATATTGAATACACAAAGCAATGTAAGCTATCAATGTAACATTTCTAACAAAAAATGTAACATGTTACATTAGAGCTATTTTTCTCCAAATGATGTAACTAATTACATTAAACAATGTTTAAAATGTAACATGTTACATCATTATTTAGCAGAAATACATATATCATTTAAAATTACATCTATTTAAAAAACAACAATTTAAGGAATTATAAAAACATTTCAAATTTGAGAGATTCTAAATAATTATCAATTTTAGAGATTCAAAAGTAGATTAGACATATACAAAGAACAATTTGATTTTAAAGATATATGTGTTTAACAATGGACAAAACAATTATGTGTAGAGCTTGAGCCAATTTAGATAGCATTCTTGTAATGTATCCTTCTTCAATCGCCCTAAACATTAGGTACAAGAAATCAAAAACTCCATAACAGCTTTGATTTCTAGTTTTTTGGATTAAAATATGATTATAATCGTTAATATTGTTAATTTATGTTGATTTTTGTAACATTATTATTTTAGGAAATTGATTTTCGTAACAATATTGCTTTCTATCTTTCAATATGTAATTGAAATTAGTGCAATATATGAATCGATAATTTTGATTCGAATGTCTGATTTGGTTGTGAAGAATAATATTCTCTTCGTTATTCAATGATAACTACTAAATAAATGAATAAAAAATACGTCCATATTCTTAATTTTATAAATTTTCATTTGTTAGAAAATTTCAATTTTATGAATAGATAATATTCAAATTGCATAACAAAATAGAATAATAAATACCTATCAAATATTTTCCATATTTTAAATATCAAAATGGGATAAATAAATAAAAAATTGAAATTCCATTATCTATGTCTTAAACAACAAGAAAACAAACCTATTCGAACAATCTAATCAGCTTTTTTCATAAAAGGAGGCTATGATTAATCTTTCCACGTTCTTTTCTTTAAAGCAACCAAACAAACCATAGCATTCATCATCTTTTCGTTGTCCCTAAAGGAGCCAGTGTCTGAGCCACATATGACTCGTGCATGAAAAAGCTGAGATTCACCATCTACTCTCTCCCTCCCTTTAAATACCATTTCCCAAATACAGATTTGTCATCGATCTCAGCAAGCAGATCATCATCTTTCTTTTCTTCTTTCACATTCTATATTACAATTCACACCTGCCAACTGTTTGAAGAAATGTCTCTCTGCTATTACTCATCAAAAGTGAAGACTTCATTTGGAAGACAAATTCCCATGAACTCTGTATCAGGCTCATTTGATGGAAACCCACCAAAAGGACTCTTTCCTGATCCTGCTGATCAGCAATATAGATCATGTTTAACATTGACACAAAGTAAGTCCCACTTTCTATTACTATTCTTCTCAATCAATGAAATGATTATAATGATTTTTTAGTAATATTGAGAGAATCTTTCTATTACAGGTAATAAAGTGAATTCAATTCTAAACAGAACGAACAAGCTTGGGAAAAAAGCTGATAGTTTTGCACATAGATTCAGAGAACACGGTAAGCATTTTATTAATGCCTCAATGCTGTTCAGAAAATGAATGAAATTGGAGAAAGAACAAACTGACGGATTCACTCTGAATATGTTGTTTGAAAATGCAGTGAAATTGGGGCCTAAAATAACTGAAACAGTGAAAGGGAAGCTGAGTTTAGGAGCCAGAATTATTCAAGTAGGTGGGGTAGAGAAAATATTCAAGAAAGTGTTTAGTGTTGGAGAAGAAGAGAAACTATGCAAGGTTTCTCAATGCTATCTATCAACAACATCAGGTCCTATAGCTGGGCTTCTCTTCATATCTACACAAAAGATTGCATTTTGCAGTGAAAAGTCCATTAAATTCACTTCTTCAAATGGACAACTTATTAGATTTCGTTACAAGGTCATTATTCCATTAAATAAGATAAAGAGAGTGAACCAGAGTGAGAATACCATAAAACCATCTCAAAAGTACATGGAAATAGTAACCGTGGATAATTTTGAACTACCAGAAAGCCTTCAAATATGTTCAGCAAGTAATCTCTCAATCTTAGAGGAAGTTGTGGCTTACAGGGGTTAAAATTTAATTAAAGTAGAGTTGTTTATTTTATTCTACTTTTATATCGGGTATGAACTAGGAAGATCTCAATACAATTGTAGCAATGTACAAATTATTGTTAATGAGAAAAATCTTGGTAATTCTTGCAATCCAAAATATTTGTCAAACTCACGTTGACTTGCAAATTCCCGCTTTTATTCAAATGGATTATAACATGAGCTTAATTTTGAGTCTTTTGTTGTCTAAGTGATAACCATCTTTCAATTCACAAAATATTTTCGAAAAATAACAAAAATAATACCTTTTAAAAAACTACAATAGTAGGTTATAAAAGTATCACTTCTTATGTCTAATTCAAATATTTTTTCTATTAAAAAATCTAATTTATTATTTTACAACAAAAATCATCTTATTAAATGATTTTTAAATTAAATTACGGTAATTTAGATCCGTTCAATATTAACATTATTAAATTAAAACCCGTTTACTATTATTAATGTTTTATTTTTTTATTATAAATTTTATAGTTGTTATTTTATGTAATTTTTATAATTCGATAAATAGAAGGTTAAAGTCAATTTTGGTCATGGACTTAAATATTATTTATTTATTATTTTTTTCTGGTAATAGAGTTCAATGTTATTTTGTTTACATAATTATGCTAAGGATATATAGCTACACTTATTAACGTATATATCGAAGACATATTAACCATTTTTATCCATTAGATCTGAATTTACGAAATTTAAAATTTGGTATCACATGGAGTAAAATTCACAAACAAAAATTTTCATCTACCTTGCATCCTTTTCTTTCCCTTTCTTCGGTTAGTTCAATAGCCTTTGTTGAAGACCATCACTTAAATCTTCGAAGATTCATGTCAGATCACCAAGAATTAATAATCTAATATGCAAAAGCGTACATGACTCAATAAAAATCAATTACTTTCTAGAGCTAAGCAATTTGCCTTCCAAATCTAGATATTTTCCTTATAGAATCCTTTAACATTCTTTTTACATCTCTCTTTTTTGGGATATCAAAAAAGGATAGAATATAACATGTGATCTATAGACTATAACCATTATATATAAGGATAACAATTGTATCTCTATTTTAGTTCATCATATATTACCCTTAGACTTTAGCTTATAACTTTAAAATGAACTCAACCTCATATAAAAGCCCACAACATATAATTATTCACATATAATCCCAATATTGGATTAAGGATCCAACATCAAATAAAAAAAATCATTATAACAGGGAACACAACAACAACCCATATGTTTTTACTCTCAAAAGGTTTTCCTTTGAAGTTATTATGCGATTATATGATTTTTTTCAAATTGAATCTTCTTTGCTCAATGATTGTGATTCTCTCTACAATCTTTATGCTCTAGTCGCTACTCATCTCCATGAATCTTCTCTGGTGACATAGAGGTCGTGTGATTTTTATTTGGACAGTACTTATTATTATAGGTTGGTATGTAGAAAGATAGGTTAAACTTGGTAACAAGTAGCCACGTGGTACAAGTAACATAGTTAGAAACATACCTTTACTTTTCATTCATATCACTTGAAACCTATAATCTAATACCACATGTACTATGATGACTATATATATACATAAACACACACACACACACAATAAAGAGTAGACTATCCATAAGACAGTCATTTACTCACATTTATTGCATCTTTTTAACTTAGTTATCCAAACAAATAATTGATCTTCCAAATAAATTTTTAGAAGATTATCTAGGGTTTATGAAATGTGTTGCGATGCTTGTGGTCTTTAATGATTTTGTGCTTAATTTTCCGGTGAGACATCTTGACCTTTTCTTTGCATATATAGCTCAATTTATTTCCAAGTGCTTTGGACCTCATGCTATAATCGTGTTATTTTTCTCTGGTCTCTATTGCTGTGTACCAATATTTTCTAATTATTCATGGTTGAAATAAATTTATTGATTGCAAAATATATGATATGCTCAATGAAATGGACAATTTGGATCTTACGCTTGAAATTGAGGTTAGTCAAAGAGGAGCAAGAATCATTTGAACATGAGGTTAGTCAAGTAGGAGCAAGGATCATTTGAACTTGCAATTTTTATGTGTGCCATTATTGATCACTATATTAATCATGATGCTTTGATAAGGGTGTTTCAATGTGTATGGGCTAAGAAAGGGGTCCTGACCTCAACGCTCTTGATTGGTGTACTTTTGTTTTATTCTTTGAGAATGTTGATGATAGGGAGCTAATTTTGATGTGTGCACTGGGGAATTTAAATAACACTTTGCTAGTTGTGAGGAAGGTTGGTTCTAATGTTGCTCCATCTCAATTGAGGTTCAATGTTTTGCATTTTGGATTCAATTGAATGACCTTTCTTTGAATTAGAAGATGATTGCTATTATCACTAAAATTGTTGAGAAAGGTTGTGAGGTGTTGGAAATGGATCAATATTCCATTACTAATAGTTTGGTATGTCAGTAAGGGTTAAGTTCAATTTTGATTTGGCTAAGGCTCTCATTCTTTGTATTCAAATTCCTTTCACTGATGCAAATACTAATAAGAGGAATAATTGGGTTGAGTTGAGGTATGAGTGCATATCAAGGTTTTACTATCACTATGGCTTGTTACTCATGAAACTAGGGTCTGCGTGGTTGTTAGTGGAATAAATATCTAATTTGACGATATGCATTCAAACTTTGGTGAATGGTTGCATGTTCATATGAATATGATTAGTACAGATCATGTGAAATATGTGTTCTACATGAGGGCTTTTGCTAGTTCTACTGATCATTATTCTCCAAAGCAAGGTTACAAAGTGATGGAAGGTTCTACGGGTATGCATTACATCTCTATACAAGGTGCTTTAGACACTAATTGTAGTGCTTCAAGTAAGGTTAGGGTTGGAACACTAAATGATGCTATGGTGGAGTTGGCTATGCTAGAGGATGGCAAATCATGGGGCACTGAAGAATGAATTTATTGTCTTCTTATGGTGGTAAGAGATCTCGAAGAGAGATTGTAGATGTCTCTAATATACAAGTATGGACCAGTGTTATGGTTGTTTTCAAGAGCTCTAATGAGTATGGAAAAAAGAATGTTCTAGATGAGGATGCTCAGATGGATTGTTTTAAGGTGTTCTTTTGTGTGTTTTCCCCCTTTTTGATTTTGTTTATGTTAGAGTACTTGTTTTGGTTGCATTTTTCTGTTTTTGTTATGATTTGGTTTGATGTTCATTTGTAAGCTAGTATGCTTTCATGTTGTTTTGTTTTAAGGGTGTTGTTGGATAGTTACATTCTTTAAAGTCTAGTAGTTTAATCTCTTATTTAGGTAACTACGTTATTTTGAATTGGGTATAGTAGTTAATTATCCGTATTTACCTCAACAACATAATTTAAGGTGTTTGTAATGAATGTTCTTTTGTTACTAAAATGTAAAAAATTATTTTGTAAACTAAAAAAAATCATTATAACAGCAAATATAATCGTTCTAAGACAAAATATACTAAACTCACCACCTCTACTTAGGCTTCCAAACATGAAAAGAGGTCTTAATGTGTGCTTCCACTTTCGTATTAATACAAGTATGGTAGTTTTCATTAAAATAAACCAATGTGCAAATTGTAAAAAAGGAAAATTTACCTAAAAATAAATATAAATATAACTATTTTTATTAAATGAAGAGAGTTCCCAACCTTTTGAAGGAGATATTTTACATATAACAGGACAATAACACATGGTAAAATACGTTCATTTTAACTGTTCATTTTTATAAAAATGACAAAGTAAAAAAGTGTAAAGAGTGAAAAATATTGACTATTATTAACACGTGCATAAAAAAGTTGATATAAAAAAAATTTCCAAAAGCAGAGGATTTGTTGATAGAAGAAAGTGCATGGATAGATGTATATATCCTAAGCAAGCATCATTAAATATGTATCATAGTATGTCATTTATTCGGTTAGGACACTTCTTGTTTTCAGCAAAACTATGATTTCAAAGTTGCATTGTGAAAGAATAGAAATTTAGGGTGTTTAAATAGATAAAACTACACAATAATAATAAAATTATGAGATATAATATAATGAATTTTCCCTACTTTTTTACTCATTGAATAACTAGTTTTCAACGAAACCTTTTGGATTTTTTTTATGATAAATAAGCAGGATAGATAAATTGTATTGAAACTTAAGATATGTTTCTTAAATATATGTTAGCATACAATAACAAATAATTTTCAAGATAACACTAAAAAATCTATGGTATTTAGTAGACAAAGGAAATGAGTTAGGTCCACTTTATAGCCTCCACAAAGGAACCAGAAGGGGTAAACCACTCATACTATGATCTCATTACTACACCATGGTTAGACCACCAGATTGCGTATAACAACACAATAAGTTTGTTGTAGCACAAGGGAAATGATGTAAGCAGTTATGTTATAATGAGAAAAATATTTGTAATTCTTCCAACAAAACATCTTTTAGTTCTTCATTGAGACTCATGTTGGCTTGTAAATTCTCTCTTTTAGTCCACTTATTGAAATAGATTATCACTCAATTTTGTTCCTTTTACAAAGTTCATGTAGACCCTCTAGGAGAATAACTATAGGAACTCATGAACTCAAAAGGATAGGAACAATCGATTTTCTAGGAATGTGTTAAAGATGATCAGATTAGAACCCTTGGTAAATAAAGTCCTTAAAATCCTAACCTTCAGACGCCACAAAAGATGATCACTCTCTTTGATAAGTTGAATTCAAGCATTTAATCAAGAACACCAGAAGGTAAAGCAAAAAAAAATTTGAAAAATCAATTTGGTAAAATGATATATGGTCTGCCCAAGATTACGTAGCTACTGCATTTTTATAACTACGAACCATAAAGAAAAAATATCGTAGACAAAATATGCCTAATATGCCTATTTAGTTGTGGATTATGCCTAATTCATCCTAAAAAAATAAAACTAAAAAGACATATGATAAATAAAATATAAAAAATCTACAATTAACTAAAACAAAAATTATATCCTAAATTAATCCTTGCACCCAACTTGATCTTCCAAATCTATCCCTTGCATAGGATCTTGCGAATATTTGTAGGATCTTGATAATCATGTTGGCTTGCAAATTCTCTCTTTTAATCCACTTATTCAAATAGTTTTTCATTCAATTTAGTTCATTTACAAAATTTGTATACAATTTAATTATTAAACTTTTGATATTGTAAGGCTCTAACTCTATGAAAGCTTTCTCTTTGAACATTATCTCATAGAAGAGAACCTTAAAGTGATAAGCTAGAGAAATCATGTATCTTTTATTGTAATCTTTGAGTAATGATACTTTGTATGAGTGGGTGGTGATACTATGTATAAGTAGGTTTTCAATTAAAGTGGTGAGCTTTTGTTTATAACCCTAGATCTTTTTTCTTTCTGTTTCTTTTTAGGTGGTGATATTTTCTATTCATTTTGAGATTAAATGAAGTAGTTAGTTTTTAAATATCATATCAATGTTGGGTTGACAAGTGATTTCTCAAAAAAAAAAAAGGAAAACAAAATCGTGGGTGTGATATTTAACCTACATGAAACATTGAAAAACATGTTTGGGTAGATTTACTAATGTATCAAACACAATGAAAACTAGGAAGGAAATATAAAACTAACTAATCAAATAAAAACAATGGAAATAAAAATCACATTTAGGGTCAAGTTTTGCCAGGTTTAACAGATGATAATAAGTTAATTAAATTTTTTAATGTAAAATTTGGGTGTGTGAAATTTTAACATATCTGTGTGAAAAAATAAGTTAAATTTGTGTGAAAATTTTCCACACAAATATATATGTGTCACTTGTTTGGAAATGAAATTAATATGTGAATTTTGAATTAAATATTGAAAAAAATTACTTAAACACACTTTATATAAATTTAAAAAATGCTCTTAATGTCCAGAAAGACTTTGAACAATTCAAGAACTTCAAGAAATTGCAAAAAAACATAAAATAAGAAAAGAGAAAAAAAGCATTAAGAATATAGGGATTTGACGTGATTCGTTTCCAATATCCGTAAAAAGGGTCAAAAAATCATTCATTATAAAAACATGTTTGAGTACATATTACATGTATTGGAAAAATGGTGCAAAATTAGACTTAATACATTGAAACCCACAAACCCTCGAGAAACCAGGAGAAAGAGAAATTTGGAGAGAAACAACATTAGAAATATATGAAACCCTAGAGGAACATGAAGTATTTATATGCCTTGTGTGTATCGCGTGTTTTAAAGTAAGTGAACCGAGATTAACTTAGCAAAAGCCTAACATTTACACAATTCATGCAAAGAGGCCTAGGCGTAATCGTAAAACTTTCATTTAGTTGTGTTTTTTCCCTCAAATTATCAATATCATAGTTGGATCTTAATAAATAAAAGACCTATCAAAAAGGTCCACTCTGTATAGTATCTTAGCTACTATGGTAGATAAACTTTTAATAAAATATATTGTACTATATAACTAACTCAAATTAGATTCTAAACATTGCTATAACTCAACCTTATATTGTGACTTAAAAAAAAATTTACAATGCATTTGAGTTATTTTAAGATCAACGCTTAAACATGCAATAAAATATTAACATGGGTGCAATATCATGAACGATGTAAAAGTTTTTTATCAAAAGATATGCAATAGACATTGGATAGAAATATGTATTCTAGGATAACAGCGTAATACGTACAAAATTTAAGATAAAATACTAATGCATCACAAAACAAAAACAAATGTAAATAAAAATCATAACAAAAGTGTTCTTTTTTTTCTGTAACGAAGGTTTAGATTTATCTGTTTTCAAATTTAAAAATAAAATATATATATATATTAGATTTAATTTAAATAGTTTTAAAATAACATGTTATTTTATATTTATATAATTTATATATATTGTATATGTAAATAAATTTAAATTATAATATATATATATATATAATTGATATTTTATTTCAAAAATCAAAATATATATATTTATATATATGTTTATATGTATTTTGTATTTTATTTCAAATTCAATCTAATCGTTTATAATATATACATGTCACACTGGAGCCTCATAATATATAGCATGCTATTATGTACACGCCCTGACTCGTCGTACTGTCTCCCTAATTTTGTAATGGTTCAATTGCTGAGATCGGCACTTGAGAAAGAAAAATAAGTAACACAGACATTCATATCTTGTAGTAGTGGCATTATTCATATGGAGTCTACTTCCCGGTCACTCACAAGTCACTCCTAAAATATGATGATCAAAAAGTTTGACACAAAGGATCTGACTGCGTTCCACCTCACCTACGTGCCTACTACTTGTATCAACTTGTCTCAATGTTGAGTTTTAGCTTTTGGTACTTTTTCATGTTTTTGACCAATTAACTTAATCTTTATTGGCTATATAGTCTTTTTAAACTGCTTTCTCCTAATCTTCTTACACTGTAGCCATTAGAGTATACTGCTCATTCAATCACATTCACGTACACCTAAGATATGATGATACAAATAAAGATTGCAAAAAATGATCTCACCCACTGTGTTCCACTTCATCCACATGACCATCTCTTCTTTGTTTCTTCGATATCGTACTTATTCTTAATTTGTTTCTGTAAAATAGCTAGGAAAATTTTAAAGTTACTTTAGAATTAAAAATAAACTTAATTTTATTTTATCCGTATTGTCCGAAAAATTAATTAACTATTATCATCAATATCAGAATAGATACGATGTCCCATGCTATAATTTTTCTAACGTATTTATTAGTTAGTTACAAAATCAACATGTACGATGTCCCATGCTATAATTTTTCTAACGTATTTATTAGTTAGTTACAAAATCAACATGATAAGTAAGTGATAAATAAATATTTTTTTAAGAAACAACAACTTTAAATTTATATGATATCAACTTTACTATAGTATTTTGAATAAAATGTCTAATATAGTAGATATTTTATGATAAAAATTATTGGTAATCAATTCTCTAAAAAATTTAAACTATTGAGGAAAGAATCTGTTGGAAATTAATTTAAATAGAAAATATTTTTATTATTTTATGATCATTATTTTATAATTATGTAATTATTATTTTCATAATTATGTGACCGTTACACATCTTTTGTCAACTATAAATAGAGGGATATAACTCTCATTTTAAGACACAACTTAACAACTCAAAAACAATTCTACTATCTTTCACAGTAAAATCAAAGAAAAGAAAATTCAGAATTATTTTCTCAGATTTTCGAGCAACATAAATATTTAAGAGGTGTAGTATTCTGGAATTCATCAGTACAGTGAAGCTTTGAGACAGAAAAAAAATTATAGGTTGTTTTATCTTTGGGACGATGAGGTTGTATTTGCTTGCACAAGTTTGGACAGAGCCACAAAACGTCTTAAAGAGAGCGACCTAGTTCGCCACTCAACCCAAGAAATATATTTCAATATATCGATAATATTATTCTTACATAGTTTTTCACATATTTGTTCCAACAATTTTAAGACGTTTTTCTATCTTCCATGCCTACAGAAATATTAACTTTTGATCTCAACAAACCATTCTGTTTTGAGGGACTACGTTTTAAAAGATTGAGACAAAAATGTTTTTTTTTTCTTAACCATGAAAAAGGTCACTTCTGCTTTTACTACTAAAAAACCAACACTGCCTAATCTTCCTATTGAAGCTACAACAAAGGATTTAGACACTTGGATGTAAAATGATTTTCTATGCAAAAAAATTATTCTTAATGGATTAGCTGATGATTTGTATGACTACTATAATTCTAATAAGTTTGCTAAGAAAATTTAGGATGCACTTCAAAAGAAGTACGACACTGAGGAAACTCAAACTAAGAAGTATGGTTTCATTAGATATATGAAGTACCAAATGATTAATGAAAAATCTGTAGAAGCTCAATCACAAGAATTGTAGAAGATAACACATAAATAACTTCTGAAGGTATGACTTTAAATGAACAATTTTAAGTAGCTATTATTATAGATAAATTACCCCCTATTTGGAAAGATTTTAAGAATGCACTTAGACATAAAACTAAGGAATTTTCTTTAGAAAGTCTTATAACCCATCTAAGAATAGAAAAAGAAACTCGAAAATAATATCAAAAGGATAAAGTACTCGTTGTCTCAAACAACAATACCAATATGAAATCCTCCTCTACAATTCCAAAACTTAAAGAAAGAAACATGAAAACTCAGAATCAAAATAATAACAAGAACCATAACTATAAAAATAGAAACAGAAATTATCCTCCACAGAATGGACCTCAACCCCCTTTAAGAAATAAGACATTTGTGTGCTATAGTTGTAAAAGACCAGGCCACTTGGCGAGGAACTACCGAAAAAGGAATCGTCCTACCTTGTAGGCATACTTTACCGAAGATCAACTAATTGCTATGATATCTGAAATCCATTTTATTGGTGGATCTGAGGGGTGGTGGGTGGACACTGGTGCTTCTTACCATGTTTGCTATGATCGATAAATGTTCAAGTTCTCTTCTATGTCTAAGGATAAGAAAGTGTGACTAGATGACTCCCACTTCTCTAAAGTTGTTGGTATTGGTAAGGTGGAATTCAACTTTACCTCTGGAAAGACTGTCATCTCGAAGTATGTCCTGCATATTCCATAGATTAGAAAGAACTTAGTTTCGGGATATCCTCTTAGAAAAACTGGGTTTACTCAAACTATAAGGGCTGATTTATATACAATAACTAAAAATTATATTTTTATTGGGAATAGGTATGCCATTGATGGCATGTTTAAATTTGAATGATTTTGAAAAATGTGACTTTTGTAGTCAAGCTAAAATAACCAAAACTTCACATAAGTGAGTAGTTAGAGAATTTGAACCTTTAGACTTAATACACTCTAACATATGTGAACTTGATGAAAATTTAACAAGAAATGGAAAACGCTATTTTATAATTTTATTGATGACTGTTTAGATTATACTTATGTATATCTAATGAAAAATAAAAGTGAAGCATTTAACATGTTTAAAATATTTATGACTGAAATTGAAAATCAACTTAACAGAAAAATAAAAAGGTTTCAAAGTGATAGAGGCACTGAATATGACTCCAATATTTTCAATGTTTTTTATAAAACTCATGGAATCATACGTGAAAAAAATTGCACCTGATTCTCCTAAAATGAATGACAAAGCTGAAAGGAAAAAATAAAAATTTACTGAATCAGTTATTACAATTAGATTAAACTCTGGTGCTACTTTCCATTGATGGAGAGAAATTTTATTAGCTGTTTTCTATGTGCTAAATAGAGTACCTAAATCTACTAGTAAAATTTCACTATATGAAATTTTGAAAAATAAGAAACCTAACTTAACTTATTTTAAAAACTTATGGTTGTTTAGCCTATGTTAGGATTCCTCATCCTAAAAGAAATAAAATTGCTAGTAGAGCATATGAATATGTATTCATAGGAAATACTATGAATAGTAAAGCTTATAAATTCTATGACTTAAATGATCATGTAGTTATAGAATCAAATGATGCTGACTTCTATAAACATAACTTTCCCTTTAAATTGAAAAATAGTGGGGGCTCATCTTCTAGTAGTTTACCCATAACTAAAACTAGTGAATAAAATGAAGAATCAAACATTGAAATTAGGAGAAGTAAATGAGCTTAAACCCTTAAGGATTTTGGGTTTGATTTTTATACTTATACCTTAAAGGAAGATCCCCAAACTCTTAATGAAGCCTTATCTTCTTTAGATGCCAACTTATGGGAAGAAGCCATAAATGATGGAGTGGACTCTCTTAAGTATAATAGAACTTGGCATTTAATTGACTTACCTCTTGGTTGTAAAACCATAAGATGTAAATGGATACTAATGAAGAAATTAAAACCCAATGGTACTATTGAAAAGTACAAAGCTTGTCTTGTAGTCAAAGGGTATAGGCAAAGAGAAAATGTGGATTTCCTTGATACCTTTTCCCTAGTCACACACTAATAACTTCCATACGTGTACTTTTCTCTCTTGGTGCTATCCATGATTTAGTAGTGCATCAAATGGATGTTTAGGCTGCCTTCTTAAATGGTGATTTAGAAGAAGAGATTTATACGGACCAACCTGAGGGTTTTATTGTCCTAGATTAAGAAAAATAAAGTTTGTAAACTAGATAAATCCTTTTATGGTCTAAAATAAGCACCTAAGAAATGGGATAAAAATTTCATAATCTAGTTATCCCACATGAATTCAAAATGAATGAAACTAAAAAATGCATTTGTTATAAATCAAAAAATGATATTGGCACTATTATATGTTTATATGTGGATGACATGATTATTTTTGGGTCAAATATTCATATTAATGTGAAAATTTTGTTGTGTACTAACTTTGATATGAAAGACCTTGGAGAAGCGAGTGTAATCCTTGGTATGAGGATTACTAGGTCTGAAAAAGGACTTTCTCTAGATCAATCTCTTTACATTGGGAAGTTCTTAAAGAAATATAATAACTTTAACTACAAACTTGCATGTACTCCTTATGATCTTAGTGTAAAGATGTTCAAGAATACCGGAGATGGTGTTAGACAAACTGAGTATACGAGCATCATTGGTAGCTTACATTATGCTACTGACTGCACTAGACCAGACATAACTTATGTTATGGGATTACTATATAGGTTTACCGGTAGACCTAGTATAGAGAATTGGAATGTTATTAAAAGGGTCATAAGATACTTTAAGATAACTATGAACCTTGGATTAAGTTATAAGAAGTTTCCTGCTATTCTAGATGGATACAACGATGCTAATTGGAACATTCTATCATAAGACTCCAAAGCAACTAGTGGCTATAGATTTAGCATTGCTGGTGGAGATGTTTCTTGGAAGTCCAAGAAATAGATGATATTGGCATAATCTACGATGGAGTCTAAAATGATAGTACTAGCTACTGCTAGTGAAGAAACAGGCTGGTTAAGAAGTCTGTTAGCTAAGATCCATTTATGGGAAAGACCGATACCAGCTAATCTGATCCATTACTATAGTACTGCGGCTATTGCAAAGATTCAGAACCATTATTACAACGGCAAGAGACAAAAAATACACAATACTATTAGAGAATTTCTCTGTACAGGAGCTATAAGAGTGGATCATGTACGTACTGATGAAAATTTGGCTAATCCTTTGATGAAAGGATTAACAAGAGAGAAGGTTTTCAAAACATCAAAAAGAATGAGACTGATGCCCTTGGAATGAAGAGTCACTCATGATGGTAACCCAACTTATAGACTAGAGATCCCAAGAAATAAGTTCAATGGGTAATAACAAGTCATGAAGTGATATGAGATGAATCATGCTATTATGAAGTCTCATTCTATATTGTTAGAAGCATGAAGTCCTGAAGCGAAAGAGAAGAATGAGTTAATTATTAAACTCTTAATGAGTTCTATACTCTATGTGAAGTAGAGTATATAGCTATAGGAGTACTCTTGATAAACTCATCTATGTGAATGTGCAAGTGTGGTCGCTTCCTATGTAAATTTTGGGCAAAATTTACATAGAGCATTCACTATACTGGAATACATGTGCATGGCCGTAAAGCACGGGCTTTTCGAACTACACCTTAGAAAGGTTGTGTGTGTAATGTTTTTAGTGATAGAGTTCAAAACTACGAGTTACTCTAGTATATTCTAAAGCATTAACACTATACAAAGGTTCAAGTCAATAGACATTTTTTGTTTATACACAATCTTATACTTTTAATAGATCAGTTTCTCGATGAAATTATTTTTATGTAAAATTCAAGTGTGGGATTGTTGGAAATGAATTTAAATAAAAAATATTTTTATTATTTTAGAACCATTATTTCATAATTATGTAACCGTTATTTTCATAATTATATGACTGTTACACATCTTTTGTCAACTATAAATAGAGGGATATAGCATTTTAAGACAACTTAACAACTCAAAAACAATTCTATGATTTTTCACAGCAAAATTAAAGAAAAGAAAATTCAGAATTGTTTTTCTCAGATTTTCGAGCAACATAAATATTTGAGAGGTGTAGTATTCTGGACTTTATCAGTGCAGTGAAGCTCTGAGACAGAAAAAAAGATTTTGAACTATTTTATCTTTGGGACGACGAGGCCATGTTTGCTTGCACAAATTTGGGCAGAGTCACAAAACATCTTAAAGAGAGCGACCTAATCTGTGACTCAACCCAAATAGTATATTTCAGTATATGGGTAATATTGTTCTTACATAGTTTTTCACATATTTGTTCCAACAGAACCAACTATACTTTTATACATTTAACACTCTATCACAATTGTTAATTTAATGTACCATCCAGACCAAACACTTACAAATCAACTCCTAAAAGCTTAAATTGTTAAAAAAAATAACTATACTTTTATATATTTAGTATTTACATCTAAGAATAAAAAAAGATAAAAATGACATATTTAGTAATTAAAATACACAATATAATATATATATATATATAGATTGCTACCGACAAAATGACATTATTAGGAAGTTAGTATTTTTCTTCTTGTCTAAAATATATATTTTAATTAATGAACTCTTATTTTTCTATTTTAATCTAACCATAAATAATATTTATATCAATTTCAAACTCTCATGTTTTTACATTAATGCATTATCCCTTCACCTTAATTTCAACTTGTATAATTGCTAGGTTTTTGCTCTAGTCCATTAAAAAGTATAGATTAATGATTAGTAACTATTTCCTATAGATACAAATTCTAAATATCAGTTCATGCATATTCCTATAGAGTTGATATCATCAATCGCCCCAATAGAGTTGGTACTTTTTAAGAAATAGGTTGGTTCAAACTTCACCCCAATTATCATATAGTAAAAATAATAAAAATTGTAATTAAAAAACTTGTAATTATAAATATAACACTCTATATGTTCATTTCATATATTTTATTATTATTTAAAAAAAGTATAATATATCATTTTATTTTAAATAGAGTCTAATTGAATGTCGTTCAATATAAAATATAATCATTTAGGTTCATTTAATGTTGAACATTATCCACTTGATATTCGTTCAATAGTATTAAAATATTATTTTTATTATTATAAATTTTAAAAATATTATTTTTTAAGTAATTTTTCATTGGGATTAAAAGACTTAATTTAAGTTCTATTTAAATTTTTATTATTAAAATGGTAGGTTTATTCTTGCTTATAAGTAAGCTTTTTTTTAGAAGAAGAGAAAATTTCATTAAATAAAATCAAAACAATACAAATATAGTTTATATTCAACAAACATAACTAAAGGAAAAAAAACAAGGATTCCATTTTAAGTAATCGCAATAGTTAAGTAAAGACTCTAAGAAAAATATTTCTAATAACAAAAATTAGTTGTTAACGCTTTGAAATAACTTCACAAAACTCACCAATATAATCTAACATGGTATAGAATATAAGTAAACAACATTCAAATGCTTTAATGTCAACACAACCATTATCATCCAAGATAAAAACCTAACAAATTTACCATAACTAATACCCAACTATCAAGTTGAAAGCCATAGTTACACATGAGACTTATTTTAACAAAAATCAATATTAATCAAAACAAAACCAAAATTATTATTCTCATCCTATCAAAATTAGCCATTATTCAAAGAAATTTTTCTATATCTCACACCTTTCTCTTATTACCAACATCAACTATTAAAATCATGAAGCTCCTAACAAAAGTAGCACTAGCACATATAGAATCCACTACATACCACTGATTAAACCCCAGCGATCAACAGAACCTAATAATTGTATGTTTTCTAGTCTTCATTTTCATCAAGCAATTGAACACATGAGAGTAATCAAAGACAACTTCTTCCAAAATACATATTCTTTTTTTCCTTTCTAATCAATTTACAAGTCCATAAAATCGATTTCATAATAACAAGAGATCTAAAGAAATCACCGATAAAAAGAAATCACATAACAAACAAGAGACAAAATCATTATAATAATTGGAAGGAAAATTCAAAGAGTCTTTGAATTCTTAGATGAAACTACCTTATCTTGCTATAAAATCATCAGTAAGTTAAGAAATCCAAAATCTCAATCAAGAGAAGCCATAGAGAATAAAACACAAATCTGACTAATATTCCTCTAAATTCTAAAATTATAGTGAACGTAAAAAATCTACAAAGCATCGAGACTCGATGCTAGATCCAAAATTTGTACGAGGATGACTGAGAGGCAACAACAAGGTAGACAAACGAGCAACTCAACAACGATGGTAAGGTAGACAAACAAACGACCGATCTTCTTCTTCGTAAAGTGACTTTGATGCTATCTAAAATAAATAATTCTTTTACTTAGATAAAGCTTTTTTAAACTTAAATATATGCTTACCCAAATATGAAATATCATCTAACCTTTCAATAAGTGGATCCTACAATTTAATAAAAAGATATTCAAATAATATATTTCTCATAATTAGTTAATTCATCTACTTATTTCATGTCATATATAAGATAAGAGTGGTATCATATAAATGAGTTATTTAATGCTCAAATAAATTTGAGTAATTTCATATGATATTATTGGATACAAATATCATTAAAGTATATAAATTTATTATTATTGATTAGATTGTTTTAAAATTTAAATAACCTTTATATTTATGACAAGTAGGTAGTATTGAGTAGTATAGTGTTATTATGAAGTGTTTTTTTACAAATTTATATCCATATGTGTACCTATATCTATTATGATGTAATTTTTTAAAAAGTGAATAATTTTTTTTATTTTTAAAGTTATTTAATTATTTATTTTATTATAATTAATATGAATATTAATTTAAACTTAAATTTAAATGATAGTAAATTTTGGTTATATATTATATTTAGTCATTGAAGCAATATTATTCAGGAGGGTAACAAGGGAGAGAGAGAATTTGTATTTCTTTTTTTGTGCTGAATAACTTTTATTATTTTATTGGCAAAATAATGTTTTAGAATAATTTGGCCTCACACAGGCAATTCTAAAGGATATTTTTGTAACCATGTTTAAAGTTTAAACATTTAAAAAAAAATCATTTTTTTAAAATTTAATAATAAAAGTTTAATATGAAAATAAGTTTAAAACACAATATGGCTTAACAACATGACAGTCATGTTTTCTACCTTTTGTTTTGAAAATATTTGCCAAACATGACAGTCATGTTTTCTACCTTTGTTCTGAAAAGTAACATAAAAAAATATAATTTTGAACTAGTTCTCCCTCTCTAGTTTTTCTTGTCTATCAAAAGTTTGGAAGTAATTCAATTCTAGAGTTAGGCTCTAAGTAATGGAGTTGGGATACCAAGCAATTCCGAGAAGAAGCAGTAATGTTTTGAATATAGTAATCCTTAGAAATATATTTCATCAAATCTGTGGACATTGTTTGTTACACGAGTTTATAAATAATTCAATTCATATTAATTTCCAGTTCTTCAATTTATATTTTAATGGTTTTATATACTTTCTATTTAGTAATATACTTGATCTACAAATTTACAATTATAATCAATTTTCGGTTCGTTTCTAATTAGCAAATTTTACTAACAATTCTACTTGACACTTAAATTAAATTAGTATGATTGAATCTTCGATATTAAAACTATATTGGTAAAATGATTTTTTAATCTTAAATTAAAATAATATCTTATAATATAGAAAATAAATTATGTATTAATTTTATAAATAAAAATATTTTAATATGTATGAAGTTACATAAATAAATTATATTATTTTAAATATAAATTATTTTAATAAAAATATTTTGTTATTATACAATAAACAATTTATTAGACTATAATATATAATTTGTCATAAAAAGTAATTATAAAACAATTCAATGTAATATGGTCCAATATGATTATACTTATCAATTATTATGTACGATACAATCACCTAACATAATTACCTAAAGCCATGTTCTGTTGCTGTGGAAATGCAATGGATTAGAGCATAATTCAGACTCAATTATGTTTTAAAATAAATCATGAGTCGAAGTTATTTTATGTTGATAAAATGATGATTTTGCCTATTTATCTAATAGAGTATATCTAGCTTCGTTATTTCAAATCCCACTTTTCATACTTAACTAATATTTTCATTATTTCACAATTGCTAACTGTTTTTCTTTCATTATTTTTCTTCACAGAATGTCGAAATCTTTTGTTTAATTTTGTTAATTCATTCATCTCACATATGGTATATAACATTTTTTTTGTGATTTTGTTTGTTTTATTTGTGTATTTTTGTTTTCATTACTTATTAAGGCAAGTTTTTTAAACTTATTTGCTTCATATGTTTCTATTTGTATTCAATACGTGTGTTTCATATATATTATTTGTTTTTTATTTTTTTAATTTGATATTTTATTTTCATTATTCTCAATTATGTACGTCGAAGGGTAATCACTATGTACGTCGAAGGGTAATCACTACGAGATAAGTTTTGTTCTATGTTGTTATTTGAATTTTTTATTTAGATTTTTTTTTATTTTTGATGGTGTCTTATTTTTTCTTGTTTTGTTTTGAATTTTTCATGTTTATAGTTGTTTTAACTTTAAATGTTAACGTATTTTTTTAATAACTGGTAATTTTTTTTCCATTTTTATGGTTTTATTTTGCATTTTATAGTTGTTATTTTATTTGATATTATGCATGTGAGTTACTTTGAAGTTTTGTGTGTTAGGATTTAAGTTATTATGTTTAGTTTTTTTATTCATTTTATATGTGGTATATTATATTGTAGATTAGTTTTATGTTTTAAATATTTTGGTTCTTTTTATACATTTTGAAATGTTTGTTGTGTTTCTTATGTTTTGTTTGATATGGAGTTTTACACATAATTAAAATGTTTCGAATATGATTTTATTATAGGATATATATGAGGAACGGTGTTGATAATACAACAAACCTACGTAAGAAGACTAGTTATTTGTGAAGGATGATGTTAATGAGTCTTCTTATAATTTCCTTAACTAATATATGTAATATCTTCTTCAATTTTAAATTATATATGGTTTAATTGTACATTGTTACATTGCACTATAATTTTAATATAAGAAGTTACAATATATTTTTTCATGTCTTCATTGTTGTTTGTTTTTAAAATATTATATATTTTCTGGCATGTTTTACACACTTTATATTATGGTTGCAATTATGTTTATATTTTATAATCTTTTGTATGGTATTTTCATGCAAAATTTTGATATGTTTTAAATGTATGTTGTTACCTTAAGATAGAATGTTAATGTAACAAGTTTAAGTGTTTAGTTTTGTGTCATTTTTATTTGTATTATAAAATAGTTTATAATTTTTAGTTTGTTATGTACATGTACACTATTCTTTCTTGTATTTCCTCCACGTGGTTATATTATTGTATATAATTAATGCAACAAGTTACATTATATGTGTTTTTGTTCATTTTTACCAATATTGTAGTTTATTATATATTTTTTATTATTAGATGTATATCTTACATAGTTTTTCTTTCATTTATAGGTTTCATACCTCGAAGATAATATATATTTTCCTAACTTGCTTGGTATGGAAGATGGATTTAATGTTCGTTGTGCTTGTAATGTCAAACTGCAAATAATTATGACCCGTATAAAGAATGTACTAAATCATAATAAAAAAAATAAAGTTCAAGAATCATGCTTAATTTTTTTATATAATTTACCAAACTATAAATTTAGTGGGCAACTAATCCACACATTGTAGTTAAGGAAAGGTCTCCCTTGTAAATTTGTGAGGGAGATATGGTTTGGTATAACTATGAAGGTCTTAAGGTTTTATTGCACTGAATTTTAGATTACTAACAATTTGAAGATGCTGGATGAACATGAATTTGTTGATGTTGGTAACAATTCAACTTTATTTGTTACAAAGTTTTTTTTAGTAATTTTTCTACTATCAAATATCTAGAGTTTTTGGTAGATTTCAATGGAAGGCCTAATCCCCGTTATGTGACTACTTGTAAGAAGAAGGGTGGTAATAAGTCGAATGATGATGGTATGATAATAAGGCTCCTAAAGGAAAGCAAGAAACTGGTTTAAAATTTTGAGTTTGTTGAGGTTGCAAAGGAAAATGTTGTTATGATTTGTTTGATATACTTTTTAGAACGCATTTGATAAGATAAACTGAAAAAATTTGTGTGTTTATAGAGAACCACTGCTATTGGCTTTTGATTATGATAAGTTCAATTCTTATCCTTCGGGTAACATGGTGTTCAATTTACTTTTTGATAACTTCAACAAAGACTATGCACAATTGCACAATGTGGCTTTTTGGGATAAATTTGAAAAAAAAAATAAACTAAGTAGAAACAAAAGATGGACAATAGAATCCGTTTTCAAATATATGATCTTAGTTCGGTATTCCAAGTTTGGATAATGTGTTGTATGGGATAATGCTTGAAGGTCCTATTATCCTAATACTTCTAGAATTTTGTTTGTTACAAATTATATTGTTATATAACATGTTATATTTGTATATCAGTTACAATGTGACATGTTATATAGCATATAAAAGCGATGTAACATGTTATATAGTAGTTCAAAAAAATGTAATATGTTATAGTATATCAAAAATGACATAACATGTTATATAGCATATTAAAAACAATGTAACATGTTATATATTATATTCTAATATGATATCAATTTATATAATATTAAAAATTTATCATATTTGACGGTGCTTTATTTTTAAATTACATATTCCTTTGTACAAATGGAGTATATGAAATTGGTCATTGTTAGCCATGATAATCCAAAGAATATCCATTTATATGTTAATAATTATTGATTTAATTTGTTATTATGTCACAAAATTTAATTGAACATTAACCAATTGATGGAAAGAATTTGGACGTATTGTATGTACCAATCAATATTGATGATAATCATTGGGTTTGCAATGTAATATATTTGGATAATTGATTTTCATCAAGTTGTATGATTCGTTGGACGTATCTAAGTTGAAAGATAATTGTAATCATATAGTGATCATGATACCTATTTTTTTGTATTGGTTGAGATATCATGGATATGGTGAGAATCGTCTAGCCAATCATACACTATGTGGCCATTTTTTGTGATGGGATGTGTTCGAAAGCAAAACATTGTGTAATGATTTTATTTAATACTATTTTTGTACTACTTTTTATTTATAATTTCATTTTAATCCATCCTAATGTATTGTTTATTTTATTTTTATTTTACAGCTATGACTATGAGATTTAATTCCTCAAAATTGTAGAGTTTCTAATGAAAGTATGGAAATTGGACATGATTAATTCCATTAACTTTATAAATATTAGGAATAAACATTGCATACAATTTGTATGTAATAATGAAATGTTAGATCCTACTTATTAAGAGATTGGACAAATAATGTAAATTCATCTGTAATTGGAATATTCTAGTCCTGATAGAAATACAATTGAACGAGTATGTAATTTTTGTGTTTTTTCTGATTGTAATATTTTGATGAATGTAGTTTGCTTTTGCTACATTAATTTTAATGTAATGATACAATTTGTCATCTTTTACTACCTGTGTATTAAAAATTATTTAAGTTAATATATGTTGATTATATTATCTAACAGGTTACATTATATTGGAAGATCAATGTAACATTTTGTACTATGTCCCATAATATATATTTTTTATTATGTAACATGTTACATTGTATTGTAAGATCAATGTAACATGTTACATTATGTTTGATAATATATTTATTATTATGTAACATGTTACATAATAATAAATATATTATTAAAATGAAAATTTAAATCTGAATTAAATCTATTATTTTATAAAATGTAAAGTAATATGAATTTATTATTGTGTTATGGTTCCTTTCTCTTTTTAATTTCTTTCTTGAGTCCTTTGAAATCACCAAGTATTCTTGTTTTTCTTATTTTTCCTTTCATTTTCTTTTTTATGCTGTCATCACTTTTTTAAAATAATTTGTGGCAACACTAGGACATCTCTCATACTTTTTGGTGGATTTCATTTGATTTCTTGTTCAATTGGATTGATTGGAGCTTCATATGCTAACTTCAAGTAAGCAATGTGGTAATAGATTGAACACATGTCATTTCTTTTCATTGTGTGCTACAATTACATGTGAACAAAATATTTTTAGTACTAAGATTCACCACATGTATAAATCTTGTACTCTAGATCTACAACGTAATTTTCAAACTCCCTCTTCACTTATACAACTTGATAGTTTATATATATTACTTTCATTTGTTCTATCTTAATCTTCCTTATTTCAATATTTTCTTGCACCATTTTGTTCTCATATTTGAAGAAGCTTTCCTTCGTTTTACAAACCAACTTTGGACTATACCTCATATTTCTCCAATTAATTATGTTACTGGAGTGTCTCGAGCATGCCTTAGCGTTGAATTCATGTGTTCAACATTGTTTGAAGTCATGAAATCATACCCCTTGTAATTGGAGCTAAAAATTTGAATCTTGTCCAAGATGAGTAGTGTGTCTTAATTAGGTATTTCATCATTCCTTTCAAACTTCATTAAGCAAGTACATATTCTTATTGAACTCTTCTTCATTGTAAGCGTAAGTAGCTAGTTTGAAGTAGATGTTTGAAAATTTGTTGTAGTAGTATGTTACAAAGTTTTGTTTCATGTGGTAGTAACAATAAAAATGATTTTCCTTGTTGTCGAATACCGTATTGACTACTAATTTTATTATTGGATTTCTATTTGATACTATAACCAAAATTTTCTTTTCTTTGATAAGTAGCTTTAGTCTTCTAAAAATAATTATTTACATGCTTTTTTGGTTCCCCCCATCTACCATCCTAAATTCAATTGGATAAATATACATTACATTATATATTAATTAGTAAATTCTTATGTAACATGTTACATTAAGAGTGTTGGAGAAATAAACAAGTTACATTTAAGGAGTTTTTACTAAATATAATTAAGTAAATCATCATTACCTGATTGTCTTCATCTTTTATAACTACTACAAGTAATACTTCTCCTTTTTCTTAAGGAGTGTTGCATCCACGAGTGTTGCATCCACTACTACTACTGGCCACATATAGTTAATGAATCCATTTATGCATGTTCCAATTTCCACGAGTGCATACCTAAAGTTAGAATTTGCATCAATTTTTATCTTATTGTATGAATTTAGGCTTGTCTTTTCTAACATGTAGAAGAATCTAGGCAGTTTATCATAGGATTGTTTTGGATCTCCGCGTACTTGTTTTATTATTTTTTGAAAGTGATTGTGACTCCTGCTTTTCTTTAAATGTCACCTATTATTTCTTTTGGACTCAATTGTCTTCCTGGATCTTAGTAAAAGTTTTTGATGTTGTCAGCTACATACTTGTATGTGGTATGCTTGTCTCTTTAATCCTTGAACATTTGTGAATATGAATGATATTTATTGCAAGTGGTTACCTTGAATGTATTTGATTGTCAAATCTTGTTTACTACAAGTCTCTAATGATAATTTTCATATTTGCACTTCATTTTTAATGCTTATCTTGTTAGAGTTGCTAATCTTGTAGTAGAATCTTTTAGTTATTGCTAATATTGAGACATGTAGTTTAAGAAACCCTCCCATTGAATAACGTTTTTTTCTATATTGGAATTCATTGATGAGTCAATCTCACTGTCTGAGTCTGTTGTTATATAATCAAAATTTGAAACTAGACTGATCTCTTCTTGGACATCTTGTTGGATTGTATGAGTTACATACAATTTGTTATACTCTTCATTATGCTTTCCAACATTGGTATTGATGAAATACTTCATATCTCTATCATCCGTTAAACTTTTGGCTATATGAATCCCCTTATATTTCATCTTTATGTCGATATCTCCACCTAGATGCATTGCATCACATATTTCTTTCCTCAATTCCTTTAAATTCATATTACTTTTTATACATATATCATTTGGGATACCATTCATATGTTTTTCTTCTCCTTCATGAAAAATTCATTCCCCATTATGAATAAGAAGTATTCTAATCTTTATGTCATCAATTTAATAAATATAAAAAGTTACATTAGTAATGTTAAAAAATATGATAAATAGAATAGCTTATTAATATTGAATAGACAAAGAAATGTAAGTTGTCAATGTAACATCTCTAACAAAAAATGTAACATGTTACATTAGAGCTGTTTTTCAAATTATGTAACTAGTGACATCAAACAATGTTTAAAATATAATATGTTACATTATTATTAGCAAAAATACATATATCATTTAAAATTATATCTATTTAAAAACCAACAATTTAAGGAATTATAAAAACATATCAAATTTGAGAGATTCCAAATACTTATCAATTTTAGATATTCAAAAGTAGATAAGACATGTACAGAGAACAATTTGATTTTAGAGATGTATGTGTTCAACAAAAGACAAAACAATTACATGCAAAGCTTGATCTAATTTAGATAACATTCTTGTTATGTATCCTTCTTCAATCGTCGTAAACATGGATAAGAAATCAAAAAACTCATTAACAACTTTGATTTCTAATTTTTTGGATTAAAAGTTTAATTTAATCATTGATATTGCTTATTTATGTTGATTTTCGTAACATTATTATTTTAGGAAATTGATTTTCATAACAATTGCATTATGTAACTGAAATCAATGGAATATATGAACTGATAATTATGATTTGAATTCTAATTTGGTTGTGAAGAAATTGATGTTTCTCTGTGAGTTTTTTAAATGAAATCAATTGAAATTTTGAACTGATAACTGCGATGATTTATGACCGATTTAGGTGGAAGTTATAGATTTTGATGAACGAAAATGGGAGATGATGAACATGAATTTATAACTTATTTTCTACATGAATAATGGGTGTTAATTTCGAAAGATATGAATTGAAGGTAGTTTTATAAATTACTATGCAACATAATAGCTAAACTATGCTTTTTGGACATAAAAAATGTTAGTTTTAAAAAATGAGTTATTTGTTTATCAAGGTCATTATTGTACTGTTGGTTGATTTGAAATTTTTAAAGTTAAGAATTACATTTTCTTTTAAATAAATATTCCATTGAGATAATGAATATGAATAACTATTTATTTTCTCAAAAGAATATAATTATAATATATTTTTATAAAAATATATTCTTAATTATTAATAAAAATATCTATATTGTTAAATTTTTAGAGTATTTTTAAAAAGTTAAATAAATTTAGCTCATTTATTTTTCTTATTTATATTTTTCACTTTTTCCCAAAAATTGTTATTTATAATCAATAGATAATTCTAATTATGTGAATAAAAATAAATAAAGAAATTGAATAACTATTAATTTTTTTTAATTCTTTTGCAACTTGTATTGTTAAGAAATGTAATTTCATAGGATCATGAGGATGAATATGATTTTTTTGAGATGAGAAGAATAGTTATTAATTCTATAAAGTAATGATTTTAATATGCTTTTACTTAAAAAATCATTTTTAATTACTAATACAATTATACTTACATTACTAA
The DNA here is from genome assembly GCA_030763125.1 of Hippophae gyantsensis. Lineage (NCBI taxonomy): Eukaryota > Viridiplantae > Streptophyta > Magnoliopsida > Rosales > Elaeagnaceae > Hippophae > Hippophae gyantsensis. The sequence continues at coordinate 23,027,646 of CM061039.1, read as the reverse complement.
AGAATTATTTTAAAAAATTTAAGAAAAAAATTAAATAATTAATTCTCTTTATTCAATGATAACTACTAAACAAATGAATAGAAATTACATCCATATTCTTAGTTTTATGATTTTATATTTGATTGATAATTTCAATTTTATGAACCATTATGCTAAAATTGTATAACAAAATAGAATAATAAATAACTAGCAAAATATCAAAGAAATGTCTCTTTGCCAACTGTTTGAAGAAATGTCTCTTTGCTATTACTCATCAAAAGTGAAGACTTCATTTGGAAGACAAATTCCCATGAACTCTGTATCAGGCTCATTTGATGGAAACCCACCAAAAGGACTCTTTCCTGATCCTGCTGATCACCAATATAGATCATGTTTAATATTGACACAAAGTAAGTCCCACTTTCTATTACTATTCTTCTCTATCAATGAAATGATTATAAAAGTTTTTCAGTAATATTGAGAGAATTTTTTTATTACAGGTAATAAAGTGGATTCATTTCTAAACAGAACGAACAAGCTTGGGAAAAAAGCTGATAGTTTTGCACATAGATTCAAAGAACACGGTAAGTACTTTATTAATGCTTCAATGTTGTTCAGAAAATGAATGAAATTGGAAAAAGAACAAACTGACGGATTCACTTTGAATATGTTGTTTGAAAATGCAGTGAAATTGGGGCCTAAGATAACTGAAACAGTGAAAGGGAAGCTGAGTTTAGGAGCCAGAATTATTCGAGTAGGTGGTGTACAGAAAATATTCAAGAAAGTGTTTAGTGTTGGAGAAGAAGAGAAACTATACAAGGTTTCTCAATGCTATCTATCAACAACATCAGGTCCTATAGCTGGCCTTGTCTTCATATCGACACAAAAGATTGCATTTTATAGTGAAAAGTCCATTAAATTCACTTCTCCAAATGGACAACTTATTAGATTTCGCTACAAGGTTATTATTCCATTAAATAAGATAAAGAGAGTGAACCAGAGCGAGAGTACCAAGAAACCATCTCGAAAGTACATGAAAATAGTAACCGTGGATAATTTTGATTTCTGGTTTATGGGTTTCTTGAATTACCAGAAAGCCTTCAAATATGTTCAGCAAGCAATCTCTCAATCTTAGAGGAAGTTGTGGCTTACAGGGGTTAAAATTTAATTAAAGTAGAGTTGTTTATTTTACTCTACTTTTATATCGGGTATGAACTAGGAAGATCTCAATACAATTATAACAATGTACAAATTATTGTTAATGATAAAAATCTTGTTAACTCTTCCGATCCAACATATTTGTCAAATTCATGTTGACTTGTAAATTCTCGCTCTTATTCAAATGGTTTATAACATGATTTCTCTTCCTTTAAGTTGTTTTCTTATTCTTCTTTTTTTCCTTGACTAAACTTTCAAATGTTAGTTCAATTTCTTTTGGTGAAAACCATCACCTAAATCTTAGAATATTCATGTTCGATCACCAAGAATTAATAATCTAATATGTAAAAACGTACATAAATCTATAGCAATCAATTACTTTCTCAAGAACTCTTTAACTTTCTAGATCTAGACGTTTTCCTTAGAGAATTCTTTAACTTTATCTCTACATCTCTTTGATAATGATGGGATGTCAGAAAATAATAGAATAGAATATGTGTCATATGGACTATAACCATTATATATAAGGATGACAATTGTATCTTATTTTAGCATATATAGAAATTATCCTTATGTCTCTACAGATTAAAGACTCACACATTATGAAATATATTAAAATATAAATTACTTAAACCTTAATCGATCATTTTTAAAACGAGCTAAACCTTGTATAACATCCCACGACGTATAATTATTTACATATAAACTCAATATTGGATTAAAGATCTAACACCAAATAAAAAAAGATCATTATAACAGGGAACCCAACAAGAACTCATATGCATTCCCTCACAAAAGGTTTTGCTTTTGAAGTTATGGTGCGATTGTCTGATTTTCCCAAATTGAATCTTCTACACTAAAGTATTGTGTTTCTCACTACGATCTTTTCGCTCTAGTCGCTACTCATCTCCATGAATATTTTCTAGTGACATAAAGGTTCTGTGATTTTTGTTTGGATAGTACTTATTATTGTATGTTGGTATGCAGAATGATAGTTCCAGCTTAGTAACAAGTACCCACATGGGTACAAGTACCATAATTAGATACGTACCATAATTTGGATTGTATGCTTGAAATTGAGGTCAGTCAAGGAGGAGCAAGAATCATTTGAACTTATAGTTGTTATACGTGCCATTATTGATCACTAAATTAGTCATTATGCTTTGATAACGGCGTTTTGATGTGTATGGGCTAAGAAAAGGGGTCTTGACCTTAAGGCTTTTGATTGATGTGCTTTTATTTTGTTCTTTGAGGATGTTAATGATATGGAGCTAGTTTTGAAGTGTGCACCTAGGAATTTCAATAACACTTTGCTAGTTGTGAAAAAGGTTGCTTCTGATATTGCTCCATCTCAATTGAGGTTTAATTTTTTTTTTCATTTTGGATTCAATTGCACGAACTTTCTCCGAATTTGAAAGGGATGCCTATTATAACTAAAAATTTTGAGAAATTTTGTGAGGTGCTAGAAGTGGATCAATATTCCATTACTAAATATTTGGTACGTCAGTGAAGGTTAAGGTCAATTTTGATTTGATAAGGCTCTCATTCTTAGTATTCAAATTCCTTTCACTAATGCAAATGCTAATAAGAGGAATGTTTGGGTTTAGTTGAGGTATGAATGTTTGCCAAGGTTTTTCTATCTCTATGGCTTGTTACTCATGAGACTAGGGTCTATGAGGTTGCTAATGGCATAAATGTTTGATTTGGCGATAGGCATTCAAACTTTGGTGCATAGTTGCATGTTCATATGAATATGAGTAGTGCAGATCATGTAAAAAATGTGTTCTACATGAGGAGTTCTACTGGTTCTCCTATTGATCATTATTTTCCAAAGCATGGTTGCGAAGTGATGGAAGGTTACATGGGTATGAATTGTATCTCTATACATGGTGCTTTGGATGCTAATGGTAGTGCTTCAAGTAAGGTTAGGGTTTACGAACTAAATGATGCTATGGAGGATTTGGCCAAGCTAGAGGATGGTTGCTCATGGGGCAATGAGGATAAAGTTACTGTCTTCTCATAGTGGTAAATGAAAGTTTATAAAATATGAACCTAATTAACATAGAGGGGTGAATAGGTTATTTTTATTTTTTATCAATTTATAACTTAATAACCTAAACAAAGTGGTCAGGCATGCAATAGCGTATAAGAATAAAGTACGAAAATAAAATAATAACACACGATATTTTTAGGTGTAAACAACCTCGGCCTTAACCATGACCTAAGAAAAAAACCATCGGTCCACTAAACCACCTAACTTTTTACTATAAAAATCAAATGTTCAAGTACAAACTCGATCTTATGCTACCCTCCTTAGGATACTACCTCAATATACTTTACTTACGAGCCCTTACTCTGTTTTCACAATTTTTTAAATTAGCGTGAGCGGTTTTCAGACCAACGTTCTAATAAGCTTCTTGCCAATAAGATATGTTCTCAAATTAACTGCAAAATGGTTAGCACAAAACACAAGTGTCCGTGTGTGTTCTAAAATAGATTTAATAATAAATAATCCTAATTAGATTATTCAAAACATATGTCACTTAAATCAAATCAATTAGCAAATTCTAGAGTAAAAAGATTAAATATAACTTCAATAAAAATAACTTCTTTAAAATTCAATAATTAAATCAAATAATTATAATCACATAAAATTATCTAATTTGAACATGTAAAAATATAATAAAAAAAAGTCATAAAGATAACACATATCAAATAAATTTATTAATAAATATCTCTAATATAATATCAATTTGTCATTAATCAATCTATTTAATTTTTTTGTGTTTTAATTATTTTCTATATTATCACGCGTAAATATATATCTATATATTGATTACGTTTTTGATTTACTGTTCAAATATATATTACCTTTGCCTTTTTATCATGCCTTTAACTTCAATTATATATATTAATTACCTTTGTCTTTTTATCGTGAATATATACTAATTACCTTTGCCTTTTTATCATGCCTTTAACTTCAATTATATATATTAATTACCTTTGTCTTTTTATCGTGAATATATATATACTAATTACCTTTGCTTTTTATCATGCCTTCGTTGTTTTGTTATTCAACTCATTGTTTCTTTGGATTCAATCACCGTTATATATACATATATATATATTAAATATGCTATCAACTTCAATTATATATATTAATTACCTTTGCCTTTTTATCATGCCTTCGTTGTTTTGTTCTTCAACTCATTGTTTCTTTGGATTCAATCGCCGTTATTTTGTTCTTCAGCTGATTGTTTCTTTGGATTCAATCGGCAGAATTTCTTTTTCGGCATATACTAATTTAATCCTAATGTGTCTAAACATATAGATAATAATAATAATAATAAACTAGTAGTATTAAGGTTAACTATATTTTGGGTTTGATTTTTTAAAGTCCATAAAAAACCTTAATATTATAAAAAAAATATTTAAAATACATCTACGTAAAAGATAATTAATTGATAATTTTATAAATTAATTTAAATTTAAATAATAATTTTAATATTAAAAATAATTTCAAATTTATAAACATGTGCTATTAATTGTATAAGTGTAATCATATCTGTTGTACTTATCAAATATATACTTAAAATACAATTATTTAGAACTCGAATATTTGCTCGATTTTTCTTGATAGACTTGATAACATATATAAAAATAAATTTAGAGGTAAATATTTTGTCTATAAAAATAACTAACACTCATAGTACCTACAATAAGAAATCTCGAAGAGAATTTTTAGATGACTAATGTACGAATATGGATCGGTGTTGTGATTGTTTTCAAGAACTCTAATAAGAATGGCAATAAGGCTACTTTAGGTGAGGATGCTTAGATGGATTGCTTTAGGGTGTTCTTGTGTGATTTTTTCTCCCTTTTTTGTTTTTTTCTTTAGAATACTTGTTTTGGTTGTGTTTTTATGTTTTTGTTGTGATTTGGCCTGATGTTCATTTGTAAGCTAATATGCTTTCATGTTGTTTGGTTTTAAAGTTGTTGAACATGTTTTGTTTTAAAGTTGTTTAACAGTTACATTCTTTGAAGGCTAATAGTTTAATCTTTTATTTAAGTAACTATGTTACTTTGAATAGGGTATAGTAGTTAATGTGAGGTGTTTACCTCAAGTTTGAAGTGTTTGTAATGAATATTATTTTGTTACTAAAATATAAAATCTCATTTTCTAAACAAAAAAAATCATTATAACAGAAAATATAACCGTTTTAAGTTAAAATATACTAAACTCTTCACCTCTTCTTAGTCTTTCAAATATTAAAAGAGGTCTTGATGTATGCTTCCACTTTCGTATTAATACAAATATGGTATTTTTCATAGAAATAAACCAATGTGCAAATTGTAATAAAGGAAAGTTTATCCAAAAATAAATATTAACTTAATCTATTTCTGTTAGATCAGGAGAGTTCCAAGCCTTTTGAAGGAGATATGTTTACATATAACAAGGCAATAACAAGTGATAAAATATTTCATTTTAACTGTTCACTTTTATAAAAATGACTAAAGAAAAAAGTATAAAGAGTGAAAAATATCAACGACTATTACTAACACGTGCATAAAATATGTTATATTTATGTAAAAAAATCCCAAATGAGAGGTTTTGTAGACGGAGGAAATATGTGATATTTATGTAACAAAATCCCAAATGAGAGGCTTTGTAGACGGAGGCAAGTGCATGCATAGATGTATATATCCTAAGCAAGCATCATTAACGATCTATTACAGTATGCCATTTATTTGGTTTGGTCACTTTTTTTTCCAGCAAAACAGTGATTTCAAAGTTGCATTGTGAAAGAGTAGAAATTTAGGGTGTTCAAACAAATAAAACTACACAACAATCAAAAATTTATGAGATGTAATACAATGAATTTTCCCTACTTTTTCATTCATTGAATAACTAGTATTTCAACGCAACCTTATGAATTTTTTTTATGATCCATCAGCAGGATAGATAAATTGTACTGAAACTTGAGCTACGCTTCCTAAATATATGTTCATACAATAACAAATAATTATCAAGATAAAAATGAAAAACCTCTGGTATTTACCAGGACAAAGAACATGCATTTTCATTTGAAATAGACTGTTTTTTCTGGATGGTCCATGGGTTAGGTCCACTTTATAGCCTCAACAAAGGAACCAGAAGGGGTAAACCACTCAGAATGATCACATGACTACACCATGGTTAGACCAGCGGATTGCGTATTACAGCACAATAAGTTCGCTGTAACACAAGGGAAATGATGTAAACGATTATGTTATAATGATCAGAGGTTTGAATACAAGTGTCAAATGAAATCTACTCATGCCACAAAGAAGCTTATAAAAAATTAGTTGAATCAGGTCAGAAAATTAGAAACAGCTTCAATACTGGCAAATATCTGATTCTAACAATTGAGTAGATTGAGTAGAGTCCGATAAATGAAAGGCGCAGCCAATGTTTATTGCATGGGTGTGTAAAATAGTAAAATGCAAATAACAAGAATAACTTCTAGATTGCATATCTGATTATCCAAAACTAGGGACTTAATCTTTATGACCGCAGTATATTCTTACTACATACATTTTCTTTGTGTTTTCAAGCACATAACAGACCAACTAAAAAGAAATATCAAATTGTATGAATCTTAAAACTCTATGTTAATATAAATAACATGGCTTAAGGTGTAACGGCTCTAAAGTGACATCACTATAACACTCCAGATGAATTACATACTAAATAAGCATTTGATATCAACACGGCATAATACAAGTATTTAGGTCAAGAAACAAGATTTGAAGATCCCAACTCTAGAGAGAGGGAGAGGGGCAGATTCAGATTTACCTATTTAAAGTCAATCATACTCCAGTAATTGCTTTGTAACCTTCTTTCTCGAGAATTTCGGCTATGGAGATGTCACCTGTCTTCACAATTTTTCCATTTTCCTATAGTTGAATAAATCATTTCAGTAATGGCTTCTAAATACTTTCAGCCACTAAGAATAACTAGAAAAGCAACAATCTAATAACAAACACATCAAAATAAATAAATATGCCATGGCAGATTGTTATAATTAATAAAAAAACCTACGAATCATTGCAATCAACCAATCAGTCTTATGAAATAAGACAAATTTTTTAGGCTCCAAATGGTTGGGAGAAGGCAACCTAAATATAGAATAATTGATTACCACACAGATTCTTAGTTGTCTTGAAAACACGTCCACATAACCATATGCTCTTTTCCTGATTTTAAACCCTCAAACTGAAGGCATTGGCAAACAAATCAGTCATATGAACAGCACCACCATCAAACTCTTGACAGTTTAATGCATTGACAATGTTAAATGAATATACCTTCAATTTTAACCCTACTAGCATCTAGAAATCATCATAAGCAGCACTATTAAGAAAAAAAGAAGATAATTGTAAAGTCCCTATCCTTATTCTAAAAGTGACAATTAGGTCCTGAACTTATTTTTAATAACAATTTAGTTATATTATTATGAAAAAGTAACTACACAATTAGGTCCTGAACTTATTTTTAATAACAATTTAGTTATATTATTATGAAAAAGTAACTACACAAGGAAGAATAACTATTTTTCTCTGTTTTTATTTATTTTTCTATTTTTATTTTATTTTTTCTCCAATTCTTTCGATTATAGTTTATTTAAGTTATAATAGTTTCTATCTAATGTGACTGGAAAAAAAATTACCTTTGTCTTTGTGTGATCACTTCTTTATAACAATATAACTACACTGTCACAAAAAATAAACACATGACCTAAGTATTGTTTTTGCAATAAGTAAAGGACCTTGGTGGTACTTTTCTCTTAAAAAATTATGAGAAGCCGATCGAGTTTAACTTAAACAGATTTAACTTTCAATCTGTGACATTTATTTATAAAGTATGAACACATTAGAATAGAACCAAAGAGATACAAAGAGGTCAATAAGAATAATGTAATACCATGCTATTTCTGCCATTTCAGCGTATTAATATTTTATTAAGTACATTTTATTTCATCAAACATAAATGAATGCACACTTCTGTATCCCCTATAAAGTAGTTTGATATTCTTAAATGACTTACCATGACATGGATGCATGTAGGCTTTATAAATTCCAAAAGACGTAGATAATGTGTAATCATTAATACAGAATTTTTTGGAGTGAGTAGCCCGTTTACTGCCTTGGCCACATCACGGAGTGCATCAACATCCAGCCCTGAATCAATTTCATCCAATATTGACAAGTCTGCACCAAGAACCTGCAATCTTCAGGCATGAGCATATTTGAATATAAACAAAAAGTTGAGTTCATACTTTGTAGAAATGCAATCCATGTAAAGTATTCAGAATAGTCACTATACCGCGAGTTGTAAAATCTCATTCCGCTTCTTCTCACCACCACTAAATCCTTCATTGACATTTCTGTTAAGAAAGTCGGTTTTCATGTTTACAAGATCTAATTTAGGGAATATGTAAGCATAGAACTGCAGAGCAAAAAGATCCGAGAATAAGTATCAGAAGAAAACCAATTCCAATGATCATAGTCTGTTAGTTATCTAATAGAAACAACATCTCATGGTGGATGCTCATGCAAAAGAACCTACATAACATTTTACAAAGTTGATTGGCATAAACATCAGCAAAAGTTTCAATAACTTTATAACTTAAAGTCTGATCCCCTAGACAATTTCAATTTCCTTCTTCCTCCTCGTAATCAATATTTCGGTGAACATGAAAACTCAAACAGAAAAATCAAATCAATAATGATATAGTTTAATCTGGTTCTTCATAGATGATTAATGCAATCAAGATTGTTTCTACTACTATTATCACACATAATAAGACAATGAATTCACATTCATCCTTTCCTATTACAATAAAAAGGAAATGTACACTATTGGACAGTCTCGATAATTATCGATATATTGAGCTGTCCAAACATTGATAATCTTATTCATGACCACTATTCATTATAAGGATTATGTGTTGCAATAATTCTCGTCAGCTTTATGGGGGAATACAACTTTAGGTTATGTAAGTCAGTGTTATGAGGCACAAATGCTAGGATTGTGTACAAAGTAATTGCAAGAAAGAGTGAACTTTCAGGTAAGGAACAAGGATGAAGCATCTGTACCTCAATGGGACCAAGCTCCGGCAAACCAAACTTTCGTCTTCGAGCATTGTAAGCCATATTCAGAAAGTCAATATTGCTTACACCTGGGATCTCAACTGGGGACTGGAAACTCATAAAGAGCCCGGCAAGTGACCGATTCTCTGGCTCCAATTCCAGCAAATTCTCCCCTTTGAACATTACACTCCCTCCTGTCACTTCATATTCTGGATGACCAACTAGAACCTACCAAAGTAAACGGAAAAAAAAAACAACCAAATTGCCCAATTGGCTTTCTTCATCGGGTAAAATTTTCAAAAATATAAATAATTATTTGCAAAGAAAATTAAAATTCGCATTGTTAATCATCAAACAGAATTACCTTAGCAAATGTGCTCTTCCCAGAACCATTCTTACCCATCACGACATGAACCTAAACTCAATAAAAAAATGAAAGGAATTTCTCAAATTAAATTTTTTTTTATGAATACCCAGATGAGCGGTTTTAATTGATGAGGTGGCTGACCTCTCCTTCATAGACGGTGAGGTTAACGCCCTGAAGAATTTCCTGCTTGGATTCAGAAATAACAGCAAAGAGATCTTTAACTTCGAGCAGTAATTTCTTCTTGCCGCCTTGACTGCCGGGGGTGGACGGAGAGTCAACGACGGAGGTACTGGCTTTGACTATGGGGCGGTGGATTGATTGGGAACGGAAAGAGCAAAAAGCTGTATGCTTGGATGAGATTTGGAAACTACAAATGGAAGCAAAAGGCGTAGAATAAGAAGATGAAGATGGAGATGGAGAAGAGAGAGGAACAGCAATGTTTGGGTAAAAGTTAAGAGTTACAGAAGCCATAATCTGCACTACGATAAGAGCGAACAAAGCAAACTATGGCTCCAAAACAACAGGAAAGGGAACCATATGACCTTGTCCAGTCCACTTGACCTAGATCAACCTCAACCAGGATGAGCATTAACCGTAAGTGTGCTTTATCAACAAAATTTGACTTATGGATGTTAATTTGTTTTGTAAAAATTGAAATTTGTAAAAAAAAAAATTGATTTTAATACTGATAAAAAATATAACATGGGTAGAACGGGAGTATCCTTATTTAAGATTACCATTTTAACTATACATAATTATAATTATAATTATTCTTAAAAATTAGATAATTTTTTTCTTAATAATTGATAAGGTATGATTGAGAATGATTATTATAATATTAAAATTAAAATTAAATATATATTAATATGACATATAATTATATAAAAAATATAATTTTAATAATAAAACACACAATATTTTATATAATTAAATTAAATTTTATTTATTTTTATTTTATATTTTTTTTTATTTTACTTAAAAATATGTATTAAATAATTAAAAAATAAAAATTAATATTAATATTTTAAATAATATAATAAACTAAAAATTAGTTAATAATTATTTTTTAAAATTAAATATATTTTTGAATAAATGTTAAAAAAATAAAAAAACGTGCTTAAATGGTAAAAAAATTATTATCAACTCATAACCAATGATTATTAACTAAACGTATCAAAAAATGATCCATGTTGAATATAATTATTAGCATAATTGTCATCGTCCGTCTTGCGACTATTCATACCCTTATCACCCAATTCTTATTTTCTTTTTTATATATAACACACAAATCAAGACATTGATACATAATTAGTTAAAAACCAATAATGTTACCTAAAATTTGTACTAAATGTATGACGATCATACGTATAATCCTACCTGGATCAAACATCTTCTGTTTAAAAATCAAGACATTATAAAAAAAACAAATCCTCTAGAAACTATACAAATCAAGCACTCAGCACCATCATCTCTAGAACGCATTCACAAAAGTAAGGCTTAAAAAATATCTCTAAAAGAACCATTAACATATTGATAGAAGGTAAAGGAAAGGCATAGAGTAGTTAAGATAAATCTAACTCTATGGCAACCTACCAACAAATGTGTTAAAGTTTTCACTTCTTCTTCACACAAAGGACATGAGACATTGTTCACTCCATATCTCTTCTCAATAAACTACTGTTTGATTGAGAACCCACCATGTAGACACGGGCAAATGAAATGGCATATCTTTGGAGAAACTCGAAGCTTCTAAATCAATTTTCAAGTGAATTTATCCACTTTGGTAAGCATTTGAATACTCTTTCCAAGTATAGTATATGTCACTAAGTAAGCTAAACTCACAAAAAAACTGACATGTGAATTAAAGTATCAAATGAGCTCATCCCACAGACGGGGGAAAATCTTGATCTCTAAAATCAAATTAGCCTTAACTAAAGTAAATAATTGATTTATAAGTGTGTTTCACTAATAACCTCTATCCCCATCAATAAGCTGAGACACCTAATGCACAACGTTAACTTGTAAATAGTAGGCTTAAATATAGGTGGAGTAAGGAACCAAGGGTCATCCCAAATATCAATAATACACCTCATGTTCATCGACCATCAAGTACTAGCCATTAAAATAGAACGAGTTTCTTGAAAACCCCCGCTAGGCCCATGAAAGAGAAGAACCAACACTTGGAAGGAAAAAGACTCAGTTCTAAAATATCAAAACTTGAAAACATGTGAAAATAAAGATTCAGGGTTTTGACTAGATGCCAACATTACTTAGCAACCATAACCAAATTAAAAACCCTAAAATTTTTAAACACAAAACTCCAATATCCTTTAAGGCATATAATTTGTGCTAAGCCAACCGGTGGATCTTCCTATGACTATAGCTAATACCCTACCAACACTTTTGTATAGCATCTTCCAAATCATCTCAAAATCTCATAGGTAACACAAAGCACTACATTGCAAAGTTAGGTATAGTATAAGATACTAACTTTAAAAGTACCTCATTTCTAGCCATAGAGAGAAACTTATATGACTAATGCTTTATTTTTGTATGTATGTGATCCAAAATATAATTACTTAGTGCTCTCTAGATATGTTGGGAATACTTAGACATTGTCGAGCCTCTTCTCTAATGATAGGATTTGTGTTTGAATTGAAGTAGATACTCGATTTCTGGTACTTAACAACTTGTCCCAACACAAACTCATAAATCCTCAAAATATACTATAAATGCCAAATTTCTTGTAAAGAGCTATGAAAAAAATACCAAAGAATCATCAACAAATAACATGTGAGAAATCATTGGACTAGTTCGACTAACTTATAATCCACTAATATTACCTTATTGCATCTCAGTGTGTAGAAGATATGACAAAACTTTAGCACATATAAGAAACAAAAAGGGAATCCATCTTATGGGTTTCAAAACCCCTATTGTTTGCTTATTTAACAGTAATAATGAATATACAAGACATAATCCAATGAATTCACTACTCACATAATCTCAATCTTCGTATTATAGCCTTTGAAAAATTCCACACCACTTGACCATATGCTTTGCTTATGTCAAACTTAAGAGCTAAATATTATTTTTTTCTCGTCTTATATACTTAAAAGTACAAAGTAGTTCATAAGGTTAGATGTTGAACACAAAAGCACTTTGGTGAATACTAATGACACCTAAAATAACTTCCCATATGCAATTAGTAAGAATTTTTGCAATGATCTTGTAAATTACATTATACAAGTTGATTGGCTTCAAATGCATCATATTCTTAATGGATACTACTTTCAGGATCAAGACAATATGAGTAAAATTAAGGGTAATAGACAACATTCCATGGTGGAAAAAACATTTAACAGTAAGAAATATATCATCATGGATAATATTTTAGTACTTTTAATATAAGAAAAAAGGCATCCTGGCTTAGATAACTTTGATGGATGTATTTAAAATAGAACATTTTTAATTTCTTCTATTAAAACTGGTCGAATCAGGCATCAATTTTATGCCTCCATAATTTTTGCATTTGCACATTAAATAAAATAAATGTTGATAAGAAATAATATTTTAATTAAAAAAATTTCAATATTATAGTATATTAAAAATCAATTATTAAAATAATAATATAAATAATTTAATTTTACTTATTATTTATATTTTAAATTTGAACTTATTATATGTAAGTACATAATAAATAATTACACTTATGGTTTTATAAGTATTTAGATTATTACAAATTCAATTTATCATAATTTATTTATCTATGAAAAATCCTTAATATTGGTAAGAATCTCAAGCCTCCAATGTAAAATCCTTATCTCATCACCTGTAATACTTAAATGAGAGATGGAGATACTTTTCTTGTCCCCTCTTCATTGACATCTCTAATTTGACGATAAGTTTTTAAAAATAATCATAATTAATTAAACATAAAATAAAGATATTTATTACAATATCAAAATTATAGTTAATTAAAAATTAACATATATAAATATTTTCTTTTTATATACATATAATTATATAAAAAATGATACTTTTATTATTAAAACACATCACACTTTAAATAACTAGTTATGCTCACATGTTTTGTATGTATTAATTTATTCTTTAATTGATAATAAATTGAGAAAAATATGATAAGTAATCTTGTATATAAAAAAGATAATTAATTGTAATGTAAAACTTTTTCAATGTTTAAGCTAATAATAATTTATTATTTATTTTATATTATTTAATTGATAAAAATATAACTTAAGATAATTAAATAAAAAATATAATTGCTTCTATTACTTAAGATTAATGTAGACAATTTTAATGTAGATGATTATTAATATTTTAAAAATTAATAATTTCTTACTTAATTAATAAAAGACATAATATAAGGTTTTTAACCATAATAATTGTTTATGTTACTTAACATGAATAACTATAAAAAAAACATAAGTAATTGTACTATAGAAAATTAATAGTATTTTAACTACTAATAATTTATTAATATTTTTTGAAGAGTTTGTTCTCATAAGTTCTCAGATGGTATTAGAATTATAAGTCGTGTTTTTAAGACTCATTAATCTCAATTGTTGAATTGTAAGTATTTGATTTATATTATGCATAGAGTCGATAATTGTGAGAATTGATAAATATAAAAAAATATAGTTAAATTTTCTCCCAATAACTTAAATTTTTGAAAAAAGTTGGTTTTCTAATGAGTTCTAATAAAGTTGCTTTTCCAATGACTTCTAACAATTAATTAATTTATATTACTTATTTGATAAAACATAAGAATTAAGATAATTAAACAAAAAAATGATAAATTATTTATATTACTTAAGATAAATAACATGATATAAAAAAACATAAATAATTTTAATCTATATAATTAACAATATTTTAATTACTAATAATTTGTTATTTAATTGATAAAATTATAAGACATGTGATAATTAATCATAAAAAATGATAATTTTGTATGTTAATTAAGATAAATAATTTTATTAAAAAAGATAAGAAATTATATTCTAATAATATTTTAAATACTAATAATTTATTGTTTTTCTACTAAAAAATAAGACTTATAATAATTAACCAAAAGTAATTTTTTTATATTACTTAAGAAAAATAAACTTGTATAAAAAATAAATAATTTTAATTTTAAAAAAATTCAATATTTTAAATACTAATAATATAATACTTAATTGATTAAAATAAGACTTAATAATAATCAAAATAATAATTATTTATGTTACTTAAGATAAATAAGATTATATTTTAAAAATATTTTTTGTCTATATAGTTGTCAATATTTTAACTACTAATAATTTATTACTTGATTAAGAAAAATATGACATAAGATAATTACCTAAAAGATGATAGTTATTTATATTACTTAAGATAAATAATATTATATATAAAAAAAGATAAGAAATCGTAATCTAAAAAATTATCAATATTTTAGGTTTTAATTACTTAATTTACTTAATTGATAAAAAAAGATAAAATAATTAACCAAAAAATAATAATTTTTATGTTATTTAAGTTAAATACACTTGTATAAAAAAGACAAATGATTGTAATCTAGATAAGTTATTAATATTTTAGCTACTAATAATTTTGTTACTTAATTTAATTTTTATTACTTAATTAATAAAAAAATAAGACTAAAGATAATGAACCAAGAAAAAAATGATAATTGTTTATGGGACTTAGAATAAATAATATTATGTGAAAACAAATTATAAACTAGATAATTTTTAATATTTTAACTAGACTTAATTTATTATTTAATTGATAAAACATATATGAATCTTAATTAAGTTATACATTAATAAGAGAAATAGTTGTTATTATCTTAAAATATATGGATAGTTTTATCCAAAACTTTATAAGGTGTAATTTAGATTTTATATATAGTATAGAAGCATAGATTAGATTGTACTTTTTATGTAAAATATAATAGATAATTATTATTATTTAGAGTTATATAGATTGAGATTATTGTGTCATATGATGTTATTTTTTATCTTTAAATTCTTATTTATTATTTATATTTTAGTTATTTAGATTATTATTTAGGATTTTATTAATTAGACTACATTTATATAGTTTGTTATTTCAATCTTATAAATAGAATTTTCTTAATTATAAATATTAGCATTTTTTTTAATTTTTTAATTTTTTAATTTTAATTTTAATGTAAAAAAATTTAATTAACTTAGATTTTCACTTAAGTTAATTTATTAATTTAATTAACTTAGACTTTTACTTAACTTAATTAATTTATATTTCCACTTAACTTAATTAACTTAGATTTTAATAGCATGAAAAGTAAAGATCTAAGGAAGTTATGTCTAGAAAACTAGTTCTTGGAAGTCTTTGTATCACTAGTCTTTTTTGGGAACGTTGTTCTATATAGGAGGATGGTTTTTAAGGAGGCTTAATTCCACCATTTTTTTCCTGAGAGCACTCTTGGTTAATATTGATATGTTATTTAACTTAAAAATTATAAAAATATATAAAAAATTCTTGAAGTTATTTCAAAAATTTCAAAGCTTTTAATCACAATCTATAATAAAAAGAGGTAGTTGTTTTGTTAGATCTAGGTATAACTGTGTTTTGATGCCCTAGTTATTTGACTTGCATCTAGAAGTGAGTTATCTAAAACCCACAATCATGTCCATAGTTTTTAAAAAATAAAATTTTAAAAATCCATAGGGCATGACTTAAAAAGTATGGGTAGATAACTTTGTCTTACCTGTAGGGTTGATTGACTCAATGATATGGGGACATTGAATTTACTTAAAATGAAATCCCCTAAGTTACATCTTACTAAGACATTAAACTAACCGCTGGATGGGAAACAACCCATCATTTTATGCAATTTTCTTTTATTTCTTTTATTTATTTTAGTTTAATTGTATGTGAATAATTTTAGAATTATTAAAACTAAGAATATTTAGTTTAATTTGTCTCTATTTGATCATCCTAATACTGAAGAGGATAAGGGTTATATGAAAAGGGTTCCTTATTGTAATGTTGGTGGGTCACTTATGTATGATATAGTCTATACTAGACTTGATATAGCATATGTTATGAGTATGGTTAGTAGATATATGTTTAACTATGGTAAAACTCACTTGTTAACAGTTAAGTGGATCCTTAGTTATTTAAAAGAAATAATGAATACTAGTTTAATCTTGAAAAATAATTCTTATGATGTTCTTATTCTAAATGGATATATTGACTCTGATTTTGTAGGTGATAAGGTAAGAAGTTCATTATCTGGTTACATCTTTACCATTTTTGGGAATATTGTGTCTTGCAATGCCAACCTTTAGGGTGGCATTGTCAATCATAGAAGCTAAATTTATTGCTTGTACTGAGGTAATGAGTGAAGAATTGTGGTTAAGAGGCTTTACAAGTTAATTGGGTATTCTTAAGATGATATTATTTATACTATTTACTATGATAATCAACCTACCATATATTTATCAAAACATCCCATGTTTCGTTCTAGATCAAAGCATGTAGACATAAAATTGCATTTCATTAGATATATAATTTCATAAGTATTGATTACACTTGAAAAAGTCTCCACAAAGGATAACCAGTTTGATATTCTCATTCAACCAGTACCATTAATTAAGTTAAGACATTGTCTAGGCTTAATTAAGTATCTCACTTGTAAACATTAATAAAAAAGGATAGTTGTATTCATATCCAATATCATATATATAGTATCAAGGTAAAGATTGTTAATTTTGATACTATATTAATTTATAGTACAATGAGAATATTATGGAGACATTTAATATTGCATGATATTGTGTTTTCTCATTTAATTTGGCTATGATATATAAGGTATGACACATTTTATATTTATTATTAGTGTTTTAATGTTGTATTGGGATTTTGGACTTATGGAACTTGGATTTAACTATTGACGGACTGAATATGCTTATCCATATCCATTTTGTTGTTGAACACGTGAAGCCTCAAAAGGGCATTCTTGTCTTTTCACAATTGGATATAAATAACCCTATTAGGGTTTGAAGGTGGCAATGTATTTCATTGTTTCTCTTAGGGTTGATTCTCAAGTTTCCCTAGCTTCTCTAGTTCTCGAGAAAATCTTTCTCTTCATCTCTATTTTTCTCTATTCTTCTATGAGTAATACCTTGTATATTCTTTATATGTTTGTGAGAAGATTATTGGTTACACATTTCGAGAGTTGTTTCCTTTGATTTGGTGTTGTAATCGTTTTCTTGTTCTTCTTCGATGTAAAAATATTGTTTCATACATTCGATATGAGTATAACCCTTTGTAATGGATTAGGCCATGTAGAATAGGGATCAAACATTTTTACATTGTGTATTCCTTTGTTTCTTGATTTTCAATTCTTAAAGCTTTTTTATGTGATTCTATATGTGCTAAATCTTAAACAAAGAGTTTTATAGTGAGTTATGAGTGAGAAATCAAAACATATAGATATATTATGATAGATGAAATATAGTACTAGAAAAAACAACCATTACAATGATTGTAATTTCTCAAGCTTTCGGTGTTTGGTGGGAAGGAACACATATTTTCGAAGTAACACATCAGGGTTAGATAAACTCCCACTAAAATTTACTTTACAAAAATAAAGAAAGTGTACTCCTGCCTCATCAAAACCCACCTTCGCAATTTGTAGGCATGACCTTACATCCAAGTATTCTAAAGAGTTGTATTTCTATAAGAGCATGCCTATACCAGTCACAATGATTTTTGGATAGTAACTAAACTTCAAAACCTTCAATGCAAACAAGGTTTATTGATGGCTTAAACCTTCAAAGGAAACATTTGTCACCTTGGCATTATCCAATGTTAACAACTAGAAAATGTCAGCATTGAAAGAGAATGCAATTAAAAGAAGAATAAAAAACATTTAGACAACAATCCATTTGTGAGTTCTTGAGACTATTCCAATAAGAATTAACCACTATCTCTATCGATTTATCATAAATATCATGGAAACCACAAATTATTAGAGTTTTAAGATTATTGTAGAATTTAGCCAAGGATGATAGTAACTCATCAATTATCCCCAATTGTATAGCAATCCAAAAACTTAAGTGTCACGAAAAAGTGTTCTCTTTATGACTTGATTTTCAAGTTAATCTATATTTGATGTTTCCTTTTCAAAGTTTATCTCTTTGATTTATAAACTACTTATACATGAAATTAGTATCAGAGCCAAGGATTACCCATAACATTCGATGAACTCTAATGGTGTGATGGAGAATAACATCCAATCATTGGAGTTTTGCAACAATTGCTATTGGAATGAGAAAAAAGGTTCAATGGAAATCTTAACAAGCTCACTAGTTGTAAATTTATAACACTAATTTGATATTAGGAACATTTAGAGGGCATTAAGAAGAATGTATAAAATGATTGGTTATCTTGCATGAATATACATACTTTATGTTAAAGGTAAAATATGTGATTCATTGTATTATATCATAAATTGACTCTTGGGTGTGATATAGTGACTTAGGCCTCACTTATTGGATCATCGGCCTTAAAATTGTGTAAATCCATGGGCCTTGATACATTTATGGATATAAGATTCAAGGGAAGTTTCTTAATTTGACATTGTAATGTATATATATACTAAGTTAGCATTTATAACATTGTGCTATCTTGTTTTCTTTTTCTCTCAGAGACATTGGCTATATCTCACTTTCTTCGTGTTCTTATATATGTGTGTTCAAGAATTGTGTTTTAGGATTTTTAATCCTGTTTATGTTAGGTTCATCCCTACAAATGATTCTTGATATTATATAAATTATTTTGCATTTAGCAATGGATATATTGTTTTTCCTTCTCAGTGGATTAGGCTTGAGTTTTTGAGCTGAACCACTTAAATCCTTGTGTTCTTGATTGCTTAGTACATTCCAGTTTTGATTCTTGAGATTATTAGTGTAATAAATTGTTGAAACACTGTGATAATGAGATTTGGTAAATATTGAGTACTCAAAATTGTGACACTAGTGAAGTGTAACATATATTGGATCAATTTTATTGTGAAAATGTAGTACTTGAAAACAGAAACCAACAACCAATAGAACTATCCCAAAACCAATTTTAATCATTGTAACAACCAACTAACCCACAACATCCACTTACAGTAACCTCACAATCACCACCTACATAAAACTCCTCACAACTTTCCATATCCTATTATGACACTCAAAAAGCCCCTTGCAATCTAAATTGGACCTCCATAGTCTACCCATCACCCCTCGCACCAATTTCCACACCTCTCTTCACAAAAGTAGCCTATGATCTCACTTCACTTGATACAAGCAATTAAGTCAACCATAAGAGATTTTCCTATTCCCAATTCAAAATTGATTTGGTTGTTGAAGTACAAAATCAAATATTATTGAACACAAGCTATCTCATCTGTAATGATCTTGCGCATGAAACAATTGACAAAATGACAATGACAATGGTAAAAATAGAAAATAGTAACCATAAGAACAACAACAATAATTTTTACGTGGTTCCTATCTCAATATGATAGCATACTCCACTGGAGGGAAAAAAACCCTACCAAATTCACTATATGTTTTGAATCTTACACTCTCAAGCAATTTTCCAAGAACTCTCAATGATCGAACTTCAATTGCAAGGTTTTCTTGGCTCTCAAAATCAATTCCAAAAACTAGTGGCCATTCTATTTATAAGCATAGAATGGACACCTTACATGCAAGTGTGATCCTCTATGTAAACCTTACATTTCTAGCATACAACACATGCACATGCACCATTCGTCAATACCAGCCACTCAAGGCTTGCACTAGCCAATTTTATGAGTAAAAACAAGCATTTATTAAGTCACTAAAGAAACAATTTTTTACCTTGAATCATATAATGCATAGTGAATTTAGTAGCACACCAATGGCCCTTGCCTATACACATTTGTACCAATTAGCCTTTACCAACTTTAAGCAATTTAAGATACATCTTGAATTTACTTAAAGACATTACTTTCATGAGCATATCAGCAAGATTTTGAGATGTAGAAATCTTAACAACATGGATTTTTCCACTCTAGGTAATATTTATCATTAAATACAACTTTATATCCATATGTTTGGTACGTTCATGAAACATTGGATTTCTAGAGATGCAAATTGCACTTTGGTCGTCATAATGGATAAGAACATTATCAATATTCAGCCCAAACTCCCTTGAAATTCCTTGCAAACCATAAGGATTATTTCATAGCTTCTATCAAAACTACATACTTAGATTATGTCGAAGAAAAACCACCACATGCTGAAGATTGACTTTCCAATTAATGACACTACCCATAATCACTAGCATAATCAGCATCCACAAAGCCCTTGACAATAATCACTCTTTTAGACCCCATTTTGTACATTAGTCTAATACTTAAAGTTCCTTGCACATATCTCAGTATGTACTTAATTATATTCCAATGTTCAACACCAAGATCAGCCATGTACCTGTTCACAAGGCTAATTATGTAAGTTATGCCAAGTTTGGTGCATATCATAACAAACATCAAACTTCCTATAGTACTTTTCCATTTATAAACTTACCTTTTAATTCATTGGACATAACGCACTAGACAATTTAAAATGAGATCCCGAAGGAATAGCAGTGGATCTTACACCAACCATACCATATTTTGATAATATTTTTTGCAAGTAGTTTTTTTATGAAACAATCAACTTGCCAGCACTTATGTCTCTTCTAATTTCCATCCCAAGGATTTTCCTAGATACTTCTAAATCATTCATTTCAAATTCTATTATTGGCTACTTCTTAATATATTTGATCTCTTCTAGCTCCCCACTTGCAATAAGCATATCATCCACATAAAATAGAAGAAATACTTTTGGCTTTGAATGCTTCACCTTAATATACACACAAGGATCATATTTACACATACTAAAACCCACAATAGTGATAAAAACATCAAATCTTTGATACTATTGTTGAGGAAATTGCTTAAGACAATATAAATATCTCTTTAACAAGCACATGTGATATTTCTTACCTTTCTCTTCATATCATTCTGGTTGTTTTATCAAGATCACTTCATCCAATTCTCCATGTAAAAAGATATTTTTAACATCCATCTATTCAAGATACATCGTAAAATGAGCAACCATAGCAAGGAGTAGTTTTATCAAGGTGTACTTTACAATAGATGAAATATCTCATGGTAATCCACTCCTTCAACTTTTGCATATCCCTAAGCTATTAGCATGGCCTTGTACTTCATGAGTTCATAACTTTCAATCCTATCTTTGATCTACAACCTACTAGTTTAACATCAGATGACTTGGGTACTAATACCTAAGTCCTATTTTGCATAAGAGACTGATATTTCTCATTCATTGCCAACCTCTACATGGCTGAATCTTTAGAAACAATAGCTTTTTTATATGTTGACTATTCATCATAACAAAGTATCTCACTTGTAGCCATTGCATAAGAAATTACATCTACTTTAGCATATCTTGTTGGCAATCTAATCCATATTCTCACCCTATCCCTTGACATGTTGTAATTAGAAAAATCTTCAACGTCACCAATATGTAACATATCTTGATTTTGTACAATATTTTCATGAGAAACATCTTTTTATCTATCAAGATTGTTCACATCTTCTGGTGTCAAGTCATCCTATGGTTAATTAAATTGGTGAGGTTGGTCTTCACTTCCATTAGCAGTCTTTATCTTAATTATATGACTATTATCATTGTCTTATGTGTAAGAATCAAGATTAACATTGTTAATGTCTTGGTTTGTGGCTCAATTTATCACATTTTTTTAGTTAAAGGGAAAAACAACTTATATTCCTTCACCCATTCAGGGTAACCAAGGAAAATGCACTTTTTGCTCCTACTTGCAGCTTTCCCTCACTTACATGTACCAACCCAACACATCAAAACACCTTCAATTTGAATAACTAGATTCCTTACCAAACCATACCTCATCATATTTTTTAAAATCAATTGCACTAGCTATACATTTGTTAACCAGATAAAAGGTAGTTTAAATAGCTTCACCCCAAAATTGAGTAGGTAGTTTAGCATTTGACAACATGCATCTAAACAACCTCCAATAAGCTTCTATTTAATCTCTCGACAATTTCATTTTGTTGAAAGGTTAATCTAACTTTTCTATGCCTTATAACATGATTATCTTTATAGAATTCATTAAATTCAAGGATACAAAATTACATACCATTATCTATCCTTAGGATTTTAAGCTTAGCACCAATATGATTTTCAACCATGGACTTCTAATGTTTTAACTTATCTTAGACTTTATCTTTTCTCTTAAGAACATACATTCTCTTCCTCAAGAAATCATTTGTAAAGGTCAGGAAATATCAATTTCCATCCAAAGTAGGAGTAGATGTTGGACCCCGTAAGCCTGAACGTGCATAGTCCAAAATTTTCTTAGTTGTATGAGTAGTACTAGGGATTTTACTCTCTTCTATTTACCAACAAGATATAATTTATACATATCCATATTTTTAATGTTATCACCATATAACAACCCTCATTTAGCCAATTCAAATATCATATTGTCACTTATATACCTCATACGTTTGTGCCATAAAATATTTTGTCATCGACGATAGTATCAACAACACCAATAGAACCATTTTTACCTTCTAAAAGGTACAAACCACTCCTTTTGACTGTGTTCAACACCAAGCATTGTCTAACATGCCAACTAGAATTAAATTATTCTTGATTTTAGGAACAAACTTGACATCTTTCAAGATCAATTTAGTATCATCATTTAGACTCAGCATAACCTTACCAATACCCTCCACTTTGCACTTAAAGTTATCACCAAGAAAAAATGTCTATGGTCATTCTCTTTAAATTTCATGAAACATTTCTTAGTTAGGCATATATGAACAGAGCAACCTGAATCCAAGATCCATTATGATTCAGATTTCAAGGTTTAAGTTTCCAAAAATCATGTATTATCATATCCATTCGAGACAAAATCTGCATCACCATCATTGGAAGTCCCTAACCCTCTTTTAAGAACTGGACAATCATGTTTATAGTGGCCTTCCTTTTAACAAGCCCAACACTACTTGTTTCAAGTCATTCTTGATTTAGACTTCCCATGAGATTGTGATCTCCATTTCTTCTTGCCACTATGTTCTTTCTTGCTTGATCTACTTTTGATGAAAATAACATCACCATTCTTTTTCTTTTCTCCCATTTTCATATCTATTTTCTCTTGTTTTAGTTTAGAGTCCCTAGTTTTCAGAGACGATACAATACTATTGAAGTTCAAGTCATCCCTTCCATATTGAATAACATTTTTAACTTCTCTAAACCAACTAACAACGTAATTAAGAAGTCTAATTGCCAGATTTTCATTAGATAATTCTTCACTTGAGTCATTGAGTTCTACGATCATCTTTTCAAGTCCATAAAGATTAGTTTCAAGGCTTTTAGATATGTCCATCTTAAAGCCAAACAATTTCACTTTTAAGCTAATTCTACTAGACAAAGATTTAACCAAGAGAAGTTCATCAAGTTTCTTCCATACCTCAACGACTTTTTTTCTTTATTCATTTCTCTGATTATATTATTTACAAGTTTCAAGATCAAACTAGTGTAGGCTTTTTGTAGAATCTTCTTCTTACTCAGTAAAATAATTTCCTTAAGACACTCAAGATTTTTAGAAATCCCTTTTGACACATCTTATTGAATAAGCATTGATTACATCTTCTATTTCCATAAACCAAAATCCCTAGTTCCATCATATTTATCAATTTCATATTTAGTATATCCCATCTCTTTCAATGACTATAACTAACAATTGAAGAACAAGTTCCACTAGGTGCTCTAAATCAAATATTCGAGTTGATCAAGTCCCAATCCTTCCAGTAGATGATAATCGTGATTCTTGATTTCCAAACATGGCTATAATATGAATTTTATAAGGATCTTTCCAATGAAATAATTGACAAAATGATAATGGTAATTGTAAATAAAAAAGATAGAAACCACAAAAACAACAACAATTTTTATGTGATTCTCCTCTAAATGTGAGAGCATACTCCATGGGAGGGGCCAAACTCTATCAACGATCACACTTCAATTACAATATTTTTTGGGCTCTTAAAATCAATGCTAAAAAATAATGGTGAACCATTCTATTTATACACCTAGAATGGACACCTTACATACAAGTGTGATCCTCAATGCAAACCTTACATTGTTAGCTTGAAACCCATGCACATGCGCCATTCTCCACAGCAATCACGCAAGGCTTGCACCAACCAATTACACGAGTACAAACGCACATTTATTTTAGTCATTGAAGCCATGTCATCAGCCTTCATCTTTATATCGACTATCACCTTCATCATCCCTACCACCTTTGCCCAAAACTAGCACAATTCTTTCTCATCCAACTAGCTTTGAGACCCATGAAAACCCATA